>CM060902.1:344918704-354918704 GCA_030737815.1 Allium fistulosum
TCATCATAGGAAGGCACACTGGAAGTTTCACCATGATCCAAGCTAAAAAGATGGATCGCTAGCGATCCATAGAGTTGGCTCGATGTCGTTCCAATGCCTTAGTGCTTTCCCTTGCTTTGTCCCATAAGCTTCGCAACTAACCGATGAAAAAGTATGGATCGCTAGCGATCCATAGTATATGGATCGTTGGCGATCCATGTACTTAGCCAATTTTTTGGCCTTGTCTTCAGGATAGCATTGGTTGCCTCGTGTTGATGTTGTCCGTGTAATCTCGTAGCATGTTGCCTTGTTTTGATGACGGTTTGCTTACTAGTTGCATTAGGCTGCTGATTGAAACTAGCCGAATACTTGTCTCTTGATTTAACTAGCTCGAAATCTCATCAAACTTAGCCATTGTTCCTAGAATACACATTGGATCATGATGTAGGAAGATAGATGGGCTCACGAGCAAACACTATGGATCGTTGGCGATCCATGTCCTTAGCGTTTTCTGCTTTCTTCTCTTCTGACTTCTCTTGGCTTGCTGGTCTAGTCCTTTTGGTTGGATCTTTAGCTATTCTGACTCAATCAAGTTGTTCCGACTTCTTTTGGATTCTGCTGGATTAAAAACTCGGATAACATTTGCCCCCTAAAGTATGTCTTTGTTGAAAACAAGGCGTGCTCTAGAAGTAATAACCTTTCAGTTTCTGCTTGTCGAGTTTCGAGTAGTCGTGTTAGGGCCTCACGAATTTGACTTTGGCTACTCTGTTGCTAAGTTTTGACCTAGACAGCTATTGCTTGTCGTAACAGACCAAATTCTACTCTATAGCCTTTTAGAATGCCTTGAAGTAACATGTGGATTTCGCTAGATAAATTTGAGTTCGATCGCCAGCAATTCGATGGATCGCTGGCGATCCAATGACTTAGACTTTTTTCTTTTCTCCTTCGCCGCTATTTAAGTACTTCAGGCCAACCTATTTCATTTCCACCTTGCGACCCAAGCTTCCATCTTCTTGCGATTCGAGCTATCATCTTCAGCGATTCGATCCAATTTCAACTGAGTCCAAACTCCATTCGATTCTCCAACGCCGTCGATAATCCTCTTCGCCGTCGCCTTGATTTCTACCGAACCATATTTTAGATCTCCACCGATTGAACCTTAACTCCATCATCCCCTTCCTTGGATCACCGCTGATCTAATGCTTTGGATCGTTAGACTGATAACTCCGACCATCTTTGCCTTTTGATTATCAATTCAAAGTGGGTTATGCTGATTATGGTGTTCGTTTATCGATTTGGCGATGGAGTTGTATTCGTGATGTTAGTCATGGAAAGTTCGAGTTGATTTTGGTTTTATGGAGGAATATAGTGAATCCAGTCTTGAGTTCTTTACGGAACGACATTCGGGCCTTGCCCACCGTGCTTGACATGTTTTGCTGTCTTCGTCCGTAGAATCAAAATTGATGTGTACAGAGTTACATCGCCGATATAGTATGACGCATCGCGAATTGGTTTCACCTTTGCGGAGGACTTGGATTGGTCTTGTTTTCTTTTGCATGCTCGGTGTACCTGTACTGTGGAGAACTTTCCGCGTCGCTTCGGACAATGGATCCATTATCGATCGTTGATCGGTAGCGGGTAAGTGTAGAAGAAGTAATTCCAGGAAGAAAATGATACAAGAAGTCCTTTTCCCTTTCCACTGCGAGCGAACTATCTATATGGGATAGAGCGTTTGTAGTGTTCGGGACACCGAGCTCACCCTCCATAGATAACACACCACACTTACCCCGGCACATACTTGAAATCCGATGTGTCAGCATGAATCGGTATTTCTTCGGAATTCAAGTGTTGTAGGGGGAATTCTTAGTTTAGAGTATAATTACCTGACCATTTCGGATGCAAGTTCTGTTGTTTAGAATGAAGTACCCATCTTCTCACCCTTAGTGGAGGAAGTCCAGCACTTTCGGAGGCCGAGTCATCATCTGTCGCTCCATCTTCTTTGCTTCGCAGGCTGAGTATGGCCAACTAGTTCTAGTTGGTCCAGTCTTGGATCGAATTACTCCTAACTTCAGAGTTCTTCTAAATCCGTCGGAGGGAGCCTCCTCCGTGATCTCTGCTAAAGTTTTGTACAACATCTGCTTGCAGCATGACATTTCGAAGGAAGACGTGTGCCTCTTGGGGAAGGATGAATTCACTCATATGCCGCCTCTGGGATATATTGCTTGTCATCAGTATATGTGCCTAAATGGTGCGGTGCTCCCTTTCAACGACTTCTTGAGAGAAACCCTCTCAAACTTGGGAATCTATCCGTTCCAGATTCACCCCAATGGATATGCTATCTTAACTTGCCTGCACGTTCTTTTTATACGGACACGCAACTGTGCTCCAAACTTCAACAAGCTGAGGTATTTTCTCTTGTTTAAAAGAAGAGATGAGTGTCTATCTTTGGTCGTGATTGAAGCTCAGAGAAACCGTAAAATTATGTTGCATCTGCAGAGCAATTTATCTCAATTCAAGACTCAATACTTCTTTATTAGATGTCCCGAAGGGTTCAATTGTCTTTGGACAACGGGGGGTAAGTTCTTTTTCATACTTATTAAGCTCCGATATGTCGCTATGGAATTTTTAACAAGTCAAATACTTCCTATAGTTATTCCAAGGCCGAATAAGGACTTATCTCTTAACGAAACTCTTCGAACCCTGAATGCTTTTGATGCTGGGGAAAGATCAGTTAAATTCTTGACGACAGATGAAAACTTGCTTCGGTATGGACTGTTGCATCCAGGGAGATCAACAGTCCCAGTTGAGGTCCCATCCCCTTCTTGTTCTAGGATACGTACGCGATCTACTTCTTCATCTCATGGTCCCGAAGAGGGTGCTTTTCAAGAAAGGAAAGGCTTGTCCGGCGAGTCAGCTGAAGAGACTCACGTGGGAAAAGATTCCGCGACCAAAGCCAGTTGCCCGACTAGAATGCCCCCAATTCTGGAGGAAAGGGAAGAAGAGATTAAACAGAGAGGAGGCAAGGCTGCGATAGATATATAAAAGGAGGAGGGTGAAATTGAGAACAGTAGTGATGAGTCCTCCTCTAGTGACGATGATGATTTTTAAGCAGATTCCGACGATGGAGATTCTAAATCGTGCAATGAGACTTCGGGGATGAGTCTCGTTGTCCTGAGCTCGCCTCCTCTAGAGATTCACAATAAATACGACGTTCCAGAACTTGGGCGATGTCGGGACTCCCTAATTAAAGATGTCGGCGTAGAATTTGGAGACCTGAGCAACGTCTACGTCGATTTTGATGCACTCATAGGGGAAGATTTTAGATTTGAAGAGATGTCACCTCGCCCGGGCCATGTTGCGCCCAAAATCAGTCTGATTCCTACCACGATGGCTGCCCGATCTAGTTTATGACGTCATTTTAGGCTTTCCCCCCAGACACATTGCACATTTAACTAGGGTCACACTCACTTATACACACATTATTCATGCCTATTCTTTGCTACTAAAGCTCTTTATCTATTCTTCATATCAGGTACCATGAGAGGACGCAATCACTACGACGATCTTGAGGAATTCACCAACTTTCAACATTGGTCGAAACGATCCTCCATTCGCCATCAGCCTCGCGAAATAGAGGAGGAATGGAGAAGATGGAAGGATTTGGAAGCTAAAGCTTGTCATCAAGATGAGAGGGAATGGGGTCGAGTGTACAAAGGCGGTTATGAGAAAAGAAAGACTTTCGATGAGCGAGAGGAACCATCTAAAAAGTCAAAGGTCGACCGTAGCTCTCATTCTTTAGAGCAACAGGCCTTTGCCCCGGCCCCTGTTTCAATTGGTCCCGAAATTACAGTTTCTCCTATCCACGTTCCATCTTCATCTCAAGTTCCATCATCCCATGTGGCGCTTGCCCCCCGTTCTTTACGCCATCATCAGAGATCGGCCTATGTTCTTCCGTCTGGTCCTCCTAGACTTGAAGCGGCGCTCCCCGGGTGGTTTCTAAGAGGGGTTAAATTTGACCGCAATCTTCATCCAGTTCGTAAAGATTCATATATGCCCCACCTTCAAGTGATCCAGAATGATTTGGAGCAAGCCGAAGGAGGGGAAAAACTATGCAAACAGCTGGCGGATACAAATCGCAATAACTACCAAGAAATCCTCTCCTTTGAATCAGAGAAGGATGACTTCGAGAAAGCGTTGGCGGAACGCGATGCCAAAATTGAACGACTGGTAGAAGAAAGGGACGCGGCGCTTCGAGAGAGCAAGAGTAATGCCGGCTAGCTAAAAGAGTTTGTAACGATTCGCCCTTTTGACCATCGAAAGTCGACACCAAACACTACCACTGTGTTCAAATGTCGTGCATCTAATCGACAAAAGGGCAGATTGTTAGGGTGGATAAAAAGAAAAGAACAGAGAATAGAGAAAAAACATACTCTCACAATGGAATCGACAACATATAATATAACAAGGACAGTAGTAACTGTCAATCCAAACATACAGAGTATATCAAAGTTAAAAATAAACTTTATCAGCTGGACAGTTATAAAATCCCGACCTTATAAATGCCGATAGGTATATTATATAATACAACAGAAAATAAAATAATACGACAGGTGAATCTTCAGCTCCCCTCCACGATCTCAAAAACACCATGGTCAACCTGGGAAATACTCGGTCTGACCCGAGCATTACAAATAAATAACATTCGAATCCATCTGGAAATACTAGTGTGAGATAACTCGAATAATAGGGAACATATATAAAAATTCTATGAGACCACGCCGCTACGCGAAACAGGTTTTTACCTCATAAGAATAGCATCCATACAGGCAAGAGTAGAAGTAAATATCAGGAAACAAATCCAAATATGATTGAGCATAAATAATATTAAACCAGACTTGAAAGGATGGAAATAAACCGAGTAAAATCCAAACTGGACAGAATGGACAGAACTAGGAAAACAGTCCAACTTAATAGAATGGACTGAATGAGGTAATTTTATAGCATTGGTAAATTAACTTTAAAATCTTCATTAAATCAGATTATTAACTTTAAATTAGTTTATAAAGCAATTTTTATTATATTAGTTAATTTACTTTAATCACCTTTATTAAATCAATTAATTAAAAAGATTTATTAAATTCAAATAGCCAATAATTAAATAAATAATTAATCTCAAACATCATTAATTAAAATGATAAGTAATTCTAAATTCCATTAATTAAAATAATTAATTAAGTTCAAAATAATCATAAATTAATCGGATTTATTAAATCCAAACTTCATTAGTCAAACCGGTTAATTAAAACATTATTTGTTAAAATGATTTATTTAATTATCAAAAATAATTAATGCTAATGATTTAACTAAAATTCAAATATCGTTAGTTACAACAATTTATTAAATTCAAAACAATCATTAATTAAAATGATTAATAAAATTCTAATATCATTCTTTAAAATGATTTATTACTTTTAAATACATTGATTAAAATGATTATTAATTTCAATTATCATAAATAAATAAATAAATTAATTAAACTACATTATCATTAATTAAATTAATTAATTAATTAATTAAACTCAAATAATCATTAGTTAAAATGATTAACTAAGTATAAAACATCATTAACAAAAATGGTTAACTCAATCAAAAGATAAACCGATTTTAAACATCATTTATTGAATTGGTTAATTAATCTCAAATTAATTAATTTAAATTATTAATTAATTTAAATTATCATTAATCAAAATGATTAATAAATTTTCAATATTATTTTTAGCGGCAATACAAGCTCAAGTTCATACGATAGGGTTTTGGGGATGAAATTTAATAAATGACGGTATAGCAAAAATCGCTATAACGACATTTAAACTTTTAAATGGAATATCAGTAATTAATTTAAATCAAACATCAATAATAGCATATGGAAGTAAATAAATGATTTATAGGCGAGAAACCCCGTTTGGATCTCTCTGCATATTTTTCCTACAAAACAATGGTTATGGATAATATATCGATAATCATATGGGTTTATAACGATTAATATCATATGTCATCCATTTCTCAAACGGAAATTCAACCAAACAAGCAATCAAACAATTTAACTAACATCCAAAAAATCAACAAACATTTATAACATCATTAATATGATATAATAAAATTTAATGTGAGTTAAACTCACATTGGTTCCAGTTTTCGCCGAAACATTCCGGTTTGGACTAAAAATTGAATGGGCGTTCGATTGTAGCCCAAATTTTGACTTGCTCCAAATCAAACCAAACTAACTCCATCATGAAGATCTCAATGACACGAGTTTAACGCAAAAAACGGCGTTCGAATCCAACCTCGTATGAGCAAGTTACGAATTTTATAAGTTATCGATAGATTTAAATCTAAAAATAAATAACTTTTTTTAAATTACAAGTTTGCTCCTCTCTTTACCTCCTCATCTTCTCCTCCCCCAAAATAAAAACGTGCATAGAATAATAGCCAAACCCAAATTAAATGTGCACAGCTAAGCGGTGACACGGAGCTACGGTGCTCCGTTTGTCGAATCGATTCCGCCGTTGAGCTTCTCGTCTCAACCTCGACCCGATCCACATCGCCACGATGCCTCCAAGACTTCCCTACAATTCGCGACAGTAGGATACCACCTCTAAATGCATCAGGTCGCATGACACTATCCACCTCTGTTCATCACCAAACTTCAGGTATATGTCCTACACTCCATGAGAAAACCAATGGCACCAACCTCTTCTCCTATCGATGCCTACAACGCTCGAAAATGCGAGCCCTAGCTCCTCCCCCATGAACGGCCTCTGCCTCACCCTCCAACGCAACCAAAAACGAGGGTCTAGAATTGAAGCATGCATTTCAGCGAGTTCAATGGATCATGAACGATGATTTTTAGATGAGAATATGATTTGATTTTGGATTTTTACTACGTGGCCATTATTTTGGTTTACAGATTCAAAGAACGGAAGAGAAGATGAAAATTGCCAGAATCAAAATGAATGGCTAAGTGATTACTTCTTTTGATGTTTATAACCAAATAAAATAATATATAAAAAAACAAAATGATTATGTTTACCTTTTCCATAGCAAAAATTTTCTCGAGCTGCCAAAATGTCCATGACGTCAAATCATCATTTAAAATTTGAATTTTTGATTTCATTTTTACAATGGTTTTTATATGAATTGTTTACGGTAACCCGCTACACAATATTTCGTTCATGTACAAATCGCGAGTGACCGAAATAAAAATATAATCGTGCACTAATATGCGACACGATCATAAATCAACAATGAATTATCCGGAATGTTTTATTTTGTGAAATTTCCCAAATATCATCGTTTGCCGATAAATCGTCAATTGAATAATTTCAATATTTTCCTAAATTAAAAATTAGAGAAAAGTCATATAAATTAAATTAAAAATACGTTATCAAAAATTAAGTCATTTTATTACAATTTGATTTTTCTTATTATTTATTATATTCGAACCATTTGGTATTATTTTGCCAAATGATTCACCATTATTATAAATTTAAGTGGAGTTAAATAAAATTACTGAATCCATTTAATTAACATTTAATCCACAATTCAAATATTTATATATACCCTATATTTGAGTTATAAATTACTAAATTCCAAAATTCAATTATTTTAAATATTTAAAATTAATTAAACATTTAAAATCTAATAACCAAAATTTTAGGTCATTACATTCTCCTCCCTTAAATGCCGTCCTAAGGAAGAAAATGTTCCAAACCCTTAAGCTTAAAACTATTAATTAAAATGGGTTATTAAACTTATTTTCAAAACCCATTAGCTGGAATAGATTCCAAAGTTTCCAAGTCTTTTAAATTCATTTGTCTATGCCAAATAATTCTCTTCTATTCATTTATTCCAAGATATAGTCCAGAAAATCAAATTTTAGTTGTCAAAATTTTTCCAAAATTCTTAAAAATTTACTAACTCTTAAATTTTCGGAAAATTTTACCAGCGTCTCCTTTGCGCGGCTCGATCGCTACAGCTACAAATGGCCTCTACGGGCTCTAAACCAATCAAAGAAAACAAAAGCCAAGTGGCCTCCCATATTTGGGGTATAAAATCATCAACCAATTTACATTTTCTAAATTTATTACATACCTTTTTGCATTTGATTTATATTTTGGCAAGTAAATTTATTATCTTCTATGCAAATGCAGGTGCACAAGAATCAAATGGCAATCCCTTGCATACCCGTGCTTACAGAATCTAAAAGAGTCATATTGATACAAGAGAAATATACTAGATATCTCTATCATAACTCAAACAACATAAACAAGGTAACAATCATATCTCAAACATATGCAACCAACAAGGGGATATCCTATAATAGATGCTATGTATCCAAATATTTTCAGACGACAAATTTAGATATACATACCCAGGTTTTTTAATCAATAATTTATTTTCAAATTTCTCAGACGAGAAAAATCAAAGCTCAAAATCAAAATGACAAGGAGGGGATTCCTCCAAATAAATGATGGTGAGACTCTAGAATCAAAACAACATGGAGCGTCCAGTGATATTTCGGTTCCTCCAAAAACATCAACTAGAGTGAATAAATATCATTCCTTTCCCAAAATTTTCAAAAATCACCTTTTTCAAAATCACTGGGATTTAGGTCCTAATAAAAACGATTCAAAATCCTTTGTCTATATATTTAAATTTTTAAACAATGGCATACAAAATCACACAACCAATCCATTCAATAGAACAAATCAATCAAATTCCATTAAGGAAAACTTATCACATAACATTGTTTTAAAATGTCAAATGACTAACAAACAAATTTTAACTTAGGTTCAAAACATTCTTAATTGTCCAAAAATATAGATAATTATCTAAGCATACCATTTTGCTTATTAGCCATTTGTTGTTGCCTAGAAGATTATCCAAACTAACTCGGAAAAAATGGAAAGTTACACCCTATATTTTATTAGTTTTCTTAATTATATTAATTTCTAATTCACTTATAATTTCACTTAGTATTTTATTCAACACTAACATTAGTTATGAGTTATCTCATAATTTCTCACCCAAGTTTTAAAATACCTTATAAAGTTATTTCTATATAAAATATCATATCTTAACTTATTTCACTTTATTTACTTGTATAATATTCTTTTATATCCCAAGAAGACATACAAAATTTGTTTTACTTTTCCAAGGTCTAGATGGAGATCAAATAAAATTATGGTTTCTTAAAAATCGTGTCAACCTATTAACCCTCTTTTATTTAGAGTGATAAAATGAATATTATTTATGGGTTGGCCCAATCAATAAGTAGTTCATACTACTTTGATGTTTTAAACAATTATATGGTTTTAATAAAACAATGTTTATCAAAACCTTCCTATTTAATTAAACCCAATTTAAACTTGTGTTAAATTATCCCATAACTTTTCTAAGGGAAAAATCCTATTTATCAAATCAATCTCTTATTACTAATAACTTTGGTTTTGGAAAACAATTCCCATTTAAGGGAACTTAAAAATTAAATACCCAGTTTTAAATTTCAAAACTCATCTTCGAAAGCATACTACATATATTTTTATATATAATAACTTCAAACAATTTGTTTATTAAAACTCACTTTGGGTTTATTCGGATTTGAACTCATTTGGATCGCACAATGATAATGAGAATAATTTACTAAGTATTCCACAAATTTGCCAAAGCAAACATCTGATCGTCACTTAGAAGATTATTCAGATTATCACAAAACTAATCGAAACAATTTTCTCCTAATTATCCCAAAGAAAATGCGATCCATTTAAAATTTTACTTCTCAATATATTTTTACCTTTAAATACTTTTAAAAGTATAGCTATTTCATTTCTCAAAAATTCCTTTGAAATTATTTTTTCAAAAATTCCGGGATTTAGATACAAAAATCCTTTTTAAACATATTTTTCAAACTAAATTTATAGAAAACTTTCTTTACATAAAAATAATTTCATATTATAATAATCCTTCTTTATTATAATAGAATTATCTTCAATATTTATTCTCTAAATATCTTATTCCACTATTTAGATTATATTACAACTTTTTATAAAGTTTAAGTCTTAACTCACCATTATTAAACGGTGAATTCTTAATTTAATCATATTCTTCGAACACCTTATAGTCAAATTGTGAAAATTAATTCACAGAGGGTTCATTTTAAATCAAGCGATAAATGCTCCTAAATAAATCGAGCACAATTTAGCAATTAACAAACAACAGTCAATGCTTATTTAAATTAAGCACAACCGAGCAAACAATAGTGATAATAAATAAGTATTACCACACTTAAACCAACACACTATATAACTATATAGAGTTTTGAAAATTATTCCTTTATACATAGAAATATAATCCTAGGCAAAATATTTAATTTTCCAAATTTTTAAAAATTTAATACCATGTCTGTTGGCTTTGGTCAAGTGTTTAGAAACCCCTATCGATACCGTGGCGTCCCACGTCTCGACCAGAATTCATAAAAACTCAATAGACCAATTAAAATAATACATTTTTATAACATTAACAAATACGCTCTCATATATATAGTACTCTCAAACTCATTCTAGGGTGTTGCTAACCCTATCTCTAGTAAGCCAAACCCTACCAAAGCCAAAGTTCTCGCTTAACCTTGTGCTCTGATACCAAATATAACGATCTGCCTTTTTGACCATCGAAAGTCGACACCAAACACTACCACTGTGTTCAAATGTCGCGCATCCAATCGACAAAAAGGTAGATTGTTAGGGTAAATAAAAAGAAAAGAAGAGAGAATAAAGAAAAAAAACAAAATCTCACAACGGAATCGACAACATATAATATAACAAGGACAATAGTAACTGTCACTCCAAACATACAGAGTATATCGGAGTTAAATACAAACCTTATCAGCTGGACAATTATAAAATCCTGACCTTACAAATGCCGATAGGTTTATTATATAATACAACAGAAAATAAAATAATACGACAGGTGAATCTTCAGCTCCCCTCCACGATCTCCAAAACACCATGGTCAGCCTATGAAATACTCGGTCCGACCCGAGCATTATAAATAAATAACACCCGGATCAGTTTGGAAATACCAGCGTGAGATAACTCGAATAATAGGGAACATATATAAAAATTATGTGAGACCACGCCGCTATGCGGAATGGATTTTTACCTCACAAGAATAGCATCCATACAGACAAGAGCATAAATAAATATCAAGAAACAAATCCAAATATGATTGAGCATAAATAGTATTAAACCAGACTTGAAAGGATGGAAATAAACTGAGTAAAATCCAAACTGGACAGAATGGATAGAACAAGGAAAACAGTCCAACTTGATATAATGGACTAAATAAGGTGGTCCAAACTCGATAGAATGGACTAAATAAAGTAACAATCCAAACTCAATAGAATGGGCTAAATAAACACTTAAATGCCGTGATGAGGAGTTCACACTACTCATGGCAATTTAAAGCTAAAACAGATTCAGGGTTTTCGAGTCAAATAAGGAAAGGAAAATTTCCAACAAATGACTAGGAAGGTGCACCCCCCTTTGGAATATACCTCTAATAATATACTCAAGAGAAGCTCATTTACTCTATGACACTTCTCGGGACTCTCCAAGCCGGACCTCGCCAGACCTTACCGAGAATCCGAATATTTTCACATCTAAGTGCACAACTGAAATCAAACTAGATGAGATGTGAAAATACCCTAATGGGAGCAACCCCACATAGCTTGGCCCCCTCTCGCGCTTTTGGTTTAGTCATTTCCGACAAAGGATAACAAAGCTCGATTGAACAACAAATCGTCTTAGAATGATGTTCATAAAGTATATGAAGTAACCGATAGCTGAGATACCAACTATCGAGGATATAAAACGATCGTATATGGAAATTAAGTCTTGTATACCTGTCACCACTCATTGAATTCAAACTTGTACTTTTTCTTGGTTAACAGTAATACCAGACAAGTCAAGGTAGTGTTACCTCAAAGTCATATCCAACGATCACTCTTAAATTTTGAAATAGCGACAAGTTTACTTCTTCGATGTTTAGTGCTAATTATACAAGCAATCATTTCCATATAAGTGATTCATTTTACGGAAATAATTTATTTTCATAAACGAATCAAACTTTTACTTTTAAAACCGAACTGAACTTTTGCTTGATTTCCGTATTGGTAAAACACTTTTAGAATTAGTTCTTGATTGTTAAAACGTTGAGAGAATAATTTTCCAAGTGCGCGACCCCGAAGGCCTAAACCAACATCAGACCGAACACCCAGAAGGTTATCCAACTTAACATCCCAATAATCGAGTTCCAATTCCTTTTTATAACTTTAAAAACAATATTAATTATCCCGAAAAATAATTAATCACATTTAAAATCCCTTAAATAAACAATTCATTGTCTATAATAAAATAGATAATTATTTCCATACACTTTTATAACATTGGTACATTAACTTTAAAATCTTCATTAAATCAGATTATTAACTTTAAATTAGTTTATAAAGCAATTTTTATTATATTAGTTAATTTACTTTAATCACCTTTATTAAATCAATTAATTAAAAAGATTTATTAAATTCAAATAGCCATTTGTTAAATAAATAATTAATCTCAAACATCATTAATTAAAATGATAAGTAATTCTAAATTCCAATAATTAAAATAATTAATTAAGTTCAAAATATTCGTATATTAATCGGATTAATTAAATCCAAACTTCATTAATCAAACCGATCAATTAAAACATCGTTTGTTAAAATTCATATATAGATAATCATATGGGTTTATAACGATCAATATCATATATCATCCATTTTCCAAATGGAAATTCAACCAAACAAGTAATCAAACAATTTAACTAACATCTAAACAATCAACAAACATTTATAACATCATTAATATGATATAATAAAATTTAATGTGAATTAAACTCACTTGGTTCCAGTATTCGCCGAAACGTTCCGGTTTGGATTAAATTCGAACGGACGTTCGATTGTAGCCCAAAATTTCACTTGCTCTAAATCAAACCAAACCAACTCTATCATGAAGATCTCGACGACATGAGTCCAATGCAAATAACGGCGTCTGAATCTGACCTCGTATGAGCAAGTTGCGAATTTTATAAGTTATCGATAGATTTAAATCTAAAAATAAATAACTTTTATTAAATTACAAGTTTACCCCTCCCTTTACCTCCTCATCTTCTCCTCCCCCAAAATAAAAACGTGCACAGAACAACGGCCAAACCCAAATTAAACGTGCACGGCTAAGCAGTGACACGGAGCTACGGTGCTTCGTTTGTCGAATCGATTCCGCCGTTGAGCTTCTCGTCTCAACCTCGACCCGATCCACATCGCCACGATGCCTCCAAGACTTCCCTACAATTCGCGACAGTAGGATCCCACCTCCAAATGCATCAGGTCGCATGACACCATCCACCTCCGTTCATCACCAAACTTTAGGTATATGTGCTACACTCCACGAGAAAACCAATGACACCAACCTCTTCTCCTATCGATGCCTACAACGCTCGAAAATGCGAACCCTAGCTCCTCCCCCATGAATGGCCTCTGCCTCACCGCTCAGCACAACCAAAAACAAGGGTATAGAATTGAAGCATGCATTTCATCGAGTTCAACGGGTCAAAAACGATGATATTTAGATGAGAATATGATTTGATTTTGGATTTTTACTATGTGGCCATTATTTTGGTTTACCGATTCAAAGCACGGAAGAGAAGATGAAAATTGCCAGAATAAAAAAGAATGGCTAAGTGATTACTTCTTTTGATTTTTATAACCAAATAAAAAAATATATATAAAAAACAAAATGATTATGTTTACCTTTTCCATAGCAGAAATTTTCTTGAGCAGCCAAAATGTCCATGACGTCAAATCGTCATTTAAAAATTGAATTTTTGGTTTGATTTTTACAATGGTTTTAAATGAATTTTTACGGTAACCCGCTATACAATATTTCGTTCACGTACGAACCACAGGTGACCGAAATAAACATATAATCACGCACTAATATGCGACACGATCATAAATCAACAATGAATTACCCGGATCGTTTTATTTTGTGAAATTTCCCAATATCATTGTTTGTTGATAAATCATCAAATGAATAATTTCAATATTTTCCCAAATTAAAAATTAGAGAAAATTTAAATAAATTAAGTTAAAAATACGTTATAAAAAATTAAGTCATTTTATTACAATTTGATTATTTATTTATTTATTATATTCGAATCATTTGTTATTGTTTTGCCAAATGATTCACCATTATTATTTATAAATTTAAATAGAGTTAAATAAAATTATTAAATCCATTCAATTAACATTTAATCCACAGTTCAAATATTTATATATACCCTATAGTTGAATTATAAATTATTAAATTCCAAAATTCAATTATTTTAAATATTTAAAATTAACTAAACATTTAAATTCTAATAACCAAAATTTTGGGTCGTTACAGAGTTGAAAGAGGCATATGAGAGAATAGAGTTCGTCTACAAAGATGAAATTAAGAAGGCCCATGGAAAAGAAGTCAAGTTGAAGGAGATGGAAGCTTGCAACATGACCATTGAGGCCCAAATGATGACCATTTCCGACCATGACAAGATCGTGAAGGGGCATAACAAAACGATCGTGGAATATGAGGAAGTTATGAAGTTGTGCGATATACCATCTCCGATCAAGTCGAGACGATTACCATGCTCCAAGAAAGAGTTGTGCAGCTTAGCGCCGATAAAATTCATGTTGAAGTCAAAAAGGTCGCCGTTGCGGCGGATTATTTGGAGCTACAGAAAACCATTGAGAGGAAGATGGACGAGACCATCTTAAATTTTATGTTAACTCCCTTTTGCACCAGGGAAGTCTTAGTTACCTGGGCCCTAACTTCCCACGCACTCTCACGATGGTTTGGGAGGAAATTTTGACCTGTTTCCATGATAGCATGGATGACTACACCGAGCGGGACCTGGAGAACGCCTATCTTAATGAAGAATCAAAGAAAGCTTGATAGAAGGCCAGGAAATTTTGAAAATTGAAAGGGAACAGGAGGCTGCCGATGTTGCTACAACAAATTGCCAAAACGTTGTCGGAGCCCCTTTTTTTTGACCCAGCGAATCTTCGAGGCAGCCTCATGATCCATTGACAAGTTCTGGGCCTGAAGCTTCTTTGCAGATTGTGCAACCGTCAAAGGAGGGAGAAGGTGGTGAATAAGAGATCGACATTCTCGGTCACTCCTCTGGTGCGGGTAACCTTCTTGTTTCTCCCGAGTTCGAGAATTTTCAACTCACACCGCAAGAGCAAGATGAACTACGCTTCATTTTTGATCTTATAGGTATGTCTTCCTTATCTACCGATCCGCCGGTTTCCTTAATACTCGGACCCGTCGCTATTTTAACCGCTTCCGTGCTTGTCTCTATAGCTGCTCCGGTTGCCGTGTCCATGTTCGGCTCACAGCCGGGGCCCGAGTCTAATCAAATCGCCGCACTATATAGCTTAGATGATCCTTCCGTATCTTTAGAGGGCGACTTAACGGCGGCCGAAGTTCAGGAGCAGGAGATCCAGATTAAGAAGCCACATAAATCCGAACAACAATTGGTTGCCATCAAGAAAGAAAAAGTTGAAGCGTTAAAGTCCTCGAAGAGCTCTCACAAATCCCGGAAGCGAAAGACGAAGGGGGAGACTTTTGAGAAAGTTAAAGAGCAAGAAGGAGATGTCAGCACCAAGGAGATAGTAATATCACCGGCAGCGACACTGCTACCGAGGGGAAGCAAAAATTTCCAACCAAAGGTAGGAAGGGGAGTGGCGGAAAAAGGCGTTTATAAGCTCGGATGATAGTTGAGCTGATTTTGAGGCATTTTGTATTGTTTTTTTCAAGTGCAGAGTTTGCACTTACTGCTTTTATTATACCATCCGTACTTTTTTCTTTTTGTTGGCCGGTATTGTGTGGATACGGCCCCCACATTCTGACCTTGTACAAAAAAGTTATAAGTAATACATTGCTACTATTTTGACTGTAATTTTACTTATCTGCTTATCTGTGTTCTATGCACTTGTGTCTATTTTGTTTACTTTCATTCTATTATATTTAGTCCTGTGATTACTGCCAAATTTTTTGTTTGGAGTAATAGAACTTGTGAAGTGTTTTTGTTTTTGAGCATTTCTATTTGAGTACCGGCGTATGCCCCCCAAGTTCACAGGGCTGTTTACTTCGAACACTTGACACGCGACCGGTTAGTCCGAGTGTTTGCTTATTATTTTCTTCTTTATTCATCGAACTTGCTCTAAGGTTCCTATCCTTTGGAACTTATGGTTTGAATAGTCTGCATACCAAAATTTGGAATAAAACTAAGATACAATTTGATTTTTTTTTCTTTTGCAAGTTTTGTAACCTTAGCATATAGATTATGTCTTTTATGCACTTTTGGAAAATGTGTAACATATGCATGTTAAGAATGTGCATAAAGATGTAAACTAAATGCATAATATATAGTATGAGATTAACTATTAAAAATTTCAGAAACACTTTTCATGCAAAATGAATAATCTTTGCAAATTTTTGAAAGTTAAACCACTTATCACTTCTCAAAAACGTGAATAAATACTCATGAACACATATTAAATTTACCATCTTCAAACATGCATTTCATTGCTTAGAGCATGCACATTGTATGAGTTAATTGTAGATAGTTAAACGTTATCCATGTTAAATGTTATAGTTAATTATTGGGTGTCAACAATTGGAGTTTTCTGTCGATTTGTAGCACTTTGATTTTGTTGGATTTGTGCCCATTACTCCTGATAATGGGAGTGGGTTGATCCTTGTTATTCCTACGATGGATAAGTTTTCTGGTATCGCTGGGTCAATTCCGGTACTTAAAAGTGTGCGCGGCTTATTAATCCGCGACTTTTTAGAAGTATGAGCGCCAATGGGATGGGCGGCTTTTGGGGACCGATATGACCCGTCGATCCAGCACGGTTTTGATACTTCTCAATGTTGCCAATCTTTGGGCAACGTGAGGAGTTTATGTTTTAAGAGCGTGATTCCATGGCTCAAAGAGTTAGTGCACGGCTTATGGGATGCACGGCTTTTTATTTGAACCTTGCGGATGTTGCCGGAGCAACACCGGTTCTTAGAAGGCGGGGATCGGGTTCCGCCGATCCAACGGTTTGAGTCGATTTGCTTTCATCGATCCGACAGGTAAGTGGGGCGTACTTGAGCATGATTCCACTATCTCAAGCAGTAATTGAATGGTTTTGAGTCGATTTGATCCTAGTCGACTCAGTAGGTTACTATTATGAACACAGTTTTGTTGGTTCAGAAAGCGAATCAATTTTATTAAGAAAAGTTGGGCAAGTTCTGCCTATTTACAATGCACCCGATATCTCCGGACAACTTATAGGCTAAAAAATAGAAAGTACATAAAGTAGTTTTCAGATGAAGTAACAGCCCTTCCTAGTTTGGTCCGAAGGTTCCTGCGATGGGATAGACTCGTTTGAGGATGAGGTCACCCACTTCGAAGGTTTGGTTGTGAACTTTGGAGAAGTACCGCACGACCCTTTTTTGGTGAGCAGCGGTCCTCAACTCGGCTTCTTCTCTCCTTTTGTCAATCGTATCAAATGACTCGAGTAGGAGCTGCTCATTTTGTTTCTGATTGAAAATTTCCTTCGATGGGAGGGGACTTCTAGTTCTACGGGAATCATTGCCTCTAAACTATATGCCAAGGCGAACGGAGTGTGCCCGATTGTCGCTTTGTGTGTTGTTCTATAAGCCCATAGTGCGAGTTGAAGTTCATCAACCCAGCTCCCTTTTGCTTTAGTTAGTAATTTTTTGATGGTGGACTTGATGATTTTGTTTATTGCTTCCACTTGCCCGTTTGCTTGTGGATGAGCAACCGTGGAAAAGCTCTTCTCGATTCGGAAGCGTCTGCAAAAGTCTTTGAACTTGGCAGTTTTGAATTGGGTTCCGTTATCAGCGATGATTTTATGTGGCACACCAAACCTGCAAATAATGTTTTTAGTAACAAAATTAATGACTTTCTTTGTGGTAATGGTGGCCAGCGGTTCCGCTTCGGCCCATTTCGTGAATAATCAATGACAAGTATAGTATATTTGGCCCCTTCTTTTGCTATTGGCAGTATGCCAATCAAGTCAATTCCCCATATTACAAACGACCATGGGCTGACCATCTGCGTTAGCTCTGTTGAGGGAGTTCTTTTAATCTTGCTGAATCTTTGGCAGCGATCACACCGTCTAGCTAGTCTCCTGCATCGTGGTTTACTGTTGGCCAGAAATATCCATACCTAAGGACTTCCTTTGCAAGGGTTTGCCCCCCAGTATGCTCTCCGTAGTCGCCTTCGTGAACCTCCTTCAGGATCCGTCGAGCTTCGTCGTCGGTCATGCATCTAAGAAGGGAATAGAGAATCCCCTTCAGTAGAGTATTCCATCTTGTATTATGAATCGCGGTGCCTTCCGTAGAGCATTTTTTGTTGGTTCCGGTCAGTTAGAAGGGTCCTTGTAAGTAACTAGTCCTTGATTAGAGTCATCCATATTTCCGGTTCGATGGTGGTTTCAAAGATCCAGTCGACATCCATTTCATCTATACTCGGAGCAGTCAGGGTCTCAACCGGGATTAATCCCAACAATTGAGCCTCTCCGAAGCTTGCTAGTTTAGCTAAGTAGTCAGCCTTGGTGTTTTGCTCCCGTGGGATGTGAGTTATAGTTTAATGTTCGATGTCGTTTAGCAACTCTTGTACTTTAGATAGATATGGGGCAAGGTTCTCCCCTCGACCCTGGTATTCACTTTTCACATAGCAGACAACTAATTGAGAGTCATTATAGATGTGAACGGACTTTATTCTATGTTTTTTCACAACTTTTAGTCCTGCTACCAATGCTTCGTATCCCGCTTCGTTATTTGTTATAGGGATTTCCAAGCATAAAGCATAGCAAATGGCTCGACCTTTAGGGGTTTCAAGTACCATCCCTGCCCTCGAACAGAGGTTGTTAGACGCGCCATCAACGAAGAGTTTCCATTGCGTTTCCACTTTCGACAGTATTTCTTCTTCGTCATCCCGTATGGTAAACTCGACGATAAAGTCTGGCAGTGCTTGCCCATTGATGACCCTTCTCGGATGGTAAGTGATATCATATTGGCTTAATTCGATGTTCCACTTGAGAAGTCACCCGGAAGTTTCAGGTCGGAACAATACTTGCTTCAGAGGTTGATCAGTCAGTACTTTGATCGGATGCGCCTGAAAATATGGTCGTAACTTCCTAGATGCAATCAAGAGGCAATACGCTAGCTTTTCCAGCTTCATGTAATTTTTCTCGACTCCAGTAAACCACTTGCTAATGTAGTACACGTGTCGTCGGATCTTTGCTTCTTCACGCACGAGAGCAGCGCTTAACGTGTGAGGTGATATTGCTAAGTAAATGAAGAGGTCCTCTCCTGGCTTTGACAAGATTGGTGGGGCTTCCATGTGTCTCGGCAATTCTTAAAATGCGGTTTGACAAGATTCCTCCACTCGAAGTTCTTCTTCCCTTTCTTTAACGCATCAAAGAACGGTATGCACTTATCGATGGCTTTCGAGATAAATTGGTTTAGTGCTGCGACCTTCCCATTTAGGCTTTGTAATTCCTTCTTGTTCTTTGGGGCTTAGACTTCTTGTAGGGCTGTTATTTGCTATGGATTTGCTTCAGTGCCCCTGGCACTTACTATGAATTCTAAAAACTTTCTTGAGGCTACCCCGAAGTGACATTTGAGTGGATTGAGTTTCATTCCATACTTTCGAAGTATTTCAAACATTTCAGCGAGATTGTCTAGGTGATTGGCATCTACTCACGATTTGACCAACATGTCATCCACGTAGACCTCCATGGTTCTTCCGATTTGACGCTTGAACATGGTATTTACTAATCTTTGGTAGGTTTCCTCAGCATTCTTTAAACCGAATGGCATTGCTCGGTAGCAGTATAGCCTAGATCGGTGATGAAGCTGGTGTTTTCCTGATTAGGTTCGTACATTAGGATCTGGTTGTACCCCGATTATGCATCCATGAATGATAGCAGTTTGTGTCCCGCCGTTCCATCCACAAGCTGGTCAATTCTGGGTAGAGGGAAGCTATCTTTCGAGTAAGCTTTATTTAAGTGCGAGTAGTCAATACAAGCTCGCCACTTCCCATTGGACTTTTTAACTAAGACCGGGTTAGATACCCAGTCAGGATAAGTCGCATCATGGATAAAACTATTAGCTATTAACTTGTCCACTTCTTCTCTTAACGCCTTGGATCGCTCAGGGCCCAGGCTGCACCTCTTTTGCTTTACCGGTGTAAGCCTGGTGTCAATGTTGAGTGCGTGGCATGTAATTTTTGGCGATACCCCATACATATCGAAATGCATCCAGGCGAACACATCCAAGTTAGCGCGAAGAAATTTGGTGAGTTCCAATCGCATCTTGTTTCCAAGGTGCGATCCAATTTTCAAGACCCTCGTTCGGTTAGCTATGTCGACTGGGAGAGACACCGTCAATTCTGCCGATGCTACTCGATCCTCCCCTGAACTCTTCTTTCTAAGGTCCAAAGCCTTGTCGAATCAGCTATGGTCCCTAATCTAGGGCCAGCTCTGTAGTTGCTATTCAACAGGTTCACAAATGTGGAGAGTTCTCCCCACATCCTTCCCATTTTACCTTCTTTTAGATTCGCGTAATTCTGCAATGTAACATTCTCTGGGTGGCGCATTGATCTCCTTTGACCTCCCCAATTCCGTTTGCCATTGGGAACTTCATAGTAAGGCATCACTAGGCTAGAGCGATTCTGAAATCTGCTAGCGCGGGCCGTCCCAAGTAGGCGTTATACGTGGAAGTTTCATCCACAATTACGAAAGTATGAATGAGGGTGACTCTTCGGTCACCTTCGCAAGTTCTATCGGCAAGTCGATTGTCCCCGCGGGTTGTTTGGGGTTGCTAGTGAACCCTTGGATTTTTGTTTGGCATGTAGATATGCCTTTCATGCCGATCTTTATTTGGTCGAAGGTACATTTAAAATGAATATTGAAAGAACTACCGCTGTCAACTAATACTTGTCGGACCATAGCAGGCCTGATTCCTACTGTCACCACCATCAGATCAAGAGTTCGAGCTTCGATCCCTTTGGTATCTCAATTTCTGAATACAATATCACCATTCAAATTTTTTTGCTGCTTGGCTGGAGCCCAATCTTCGATCGTGAGACATGATTCCTTCGGAGCGTGCTTTAACGAACTCGCATACCGCTCCATCTCTCCCCAACTTCTCTGTGCGGGATGTGGGCCATCAGATATCATTCTAATAATGTGTCTCTGGTCATTTCACTTTAATCCCTCTTCACTGGTTCCGGCTTGGTTTCTTCGATCTTTAGGAGCTTGAGGAGCCGCGGGCTGATCGTGATTCTATGATTTTCTCATGTATTGCTGAAGCTTGTTTTCTAGAATCATCTCTTCAATCAAATTCTTTAGATGGCGGCATTCGTTTGTGTTGTGACCATGTGTCTCGTGGAAGTGATAGAACTTCCCTGAGCGCTTTTGTTGTTTAGTTGCTTCCTTCTTAGGGGTTTTTTAATATTCCTCAGTCCCTTGTGTTGCGAGATAGAAGTTCTCCGAAGTATCATTGAGAGGGGTGTAATCTTCAGGCCTAAAGCCTTTTAGTCATTTTTTGTTACCCTTTCTTTTATTAGGATTTTGATTCTTCCTTTTTTGATTTCCGTCTTTCCTTGTGATTCCTTCAGTAGTCCCGGAAGCGTTTGGGCTCTGGTTCATTGCTATGTTACTCTTCCCGACGTTCATCGATTGCATGCTAGTTGACTTCCTTTCCAACTCTTGCGCCTCCTCCAATCTCAAATATTGACTTGCTTTGCGATTGAAGTCCTTCCCTATGTTGGGTTGCTTCATTTTGATCCACTTTCCGAATTCAGTTTCTGGGTGGATGGCGTGACCAAAGCCATAAAAACCATGTTCTCGTTTGGATTGCTTACTTCTACCACTGCGGTATTGAACCGGTTCATGAAAGGTTTTAACGATTTGTTTCATCCTTGGAATAGTCTAGACAGGGACATCACATCCTTAGGCTGCGCGGTGTGAAGGCTGAACTGATTGAGGAATCTTGCTGCTAGCTGGTCAAAAGTGGAGATGGATCTCGGCGGAAGTTTGGTGAACCACATGGAATCAATTTCTTCCAGAAAAATGGGAAAACATCTACACCGAACAGCATCCGAAGCATTTTCCCCATCCATGTACCAACTATACTTGTACAAATGAGGTTTTGGGTCTTTTTGTCCCGTCATAGGATGGAATAGTTGGCATTGCGAACTTTTTTGGATATCGCTCATTCAAGATCTCATCAGTAAAGGGAGTCCGACTTGGCGTGGATTCACATTTATCATCTCTCATGTTCTTATTCTTGTCCATCAACCACTTGACTATATCCGCGATAAATGCCTCTGATGTCCGGTAGTCCTGGGGGTGGCTGTCAGTCACTACACCAAGTGTTTGGCTTTGTAAACGGCCTTGGTGAGTGGGATGAAGCCCAGGCTCTCCTATCTTTGGGAGAGCCACTCCATCGGGATCCCGTTGGCTTGCGGTTGGCCTGACTGGAGTAGTTTGGACATTCCTAGAATTATCAAATGCATTGGCATTCTTTTCCAGCTTGCCGTTGTTAAATTGTTCTCCATCTTTTGAGTCAGAGAGGTCCATGGCTATATCCTCTTGTGGGGTCTTTTCTCCTTGATTCAAGTTCAAAGCTGGTTGTCTTGCGGTGAGTGGAGTACTTGTGTTTCCTTTTATGTTGATTCCTATGGTTCCCGCTGTCACCCTTCTTTGCAGCTGTTTTCCGTTTCTCCTGTTTAGACCAGAAAGGAAGGATTTTTCTTGTTCCATGGCAGCCGCGGGTTTGGCCATAGTTCTTGGAGCAGGATTTGATTGAAAGGTTAAGAGAGCATTAAGCTTATCCATCAGAGCCCTCTGAATGCTTTACATTTTTTGATTGATTTCATCAACCATTTTATTCAACTCATCTCTTGTAATGACTTCGTGCTGATTCGAGGATCCTGGCACATGAACCCCTACATTAGCGCCATTTACTTCGGTTTGCTGATGATTCATCCCCTCTCTGGCTATTACTACCCCTATAGATCTTCCCAAAGCAGTTCTTCTTCTTCCCGGAGCCATTGATTTTTAGCAGCAAAACTTTTGAACAAAGATTGAGGATCTAACTTCTGAACCTATCTGATCCAAAGTAGATAGCTAGATCTAAGCTTGAGTTGGGTTTTCGGTGAAAGCATCAAAATGTTAACACAAAAATGGATCAACACTCTGGATTGAGTGTGAAAGCACCAGTCCTGTTCTCACAGAGCAATAATATAGATAATAAATATCTAAAAAGCAGAAATTGAAAGAAGACAAGAAGATTTTTATAGTGGTTATGCTGTTAATAAAGCCTATAGTTTTTATTATTGACTGATTGCTGTTACAAGGAGAATTTGATTACAAAGTTCTTGAATATCCTTAGTTAGACAGTCCCCAATGTTGGAGTTCACTGGAGAATCACAATAAACTCCTTGGATGGCTGTTGTGAGGGAGTAGAAGAGCGAAGAAAGCTTTCTGCAAAATTCCAGCAACCAGTCTGGAGGATCCCCTTTATGTTGCAAATAGAAGAGTATTTATAGAGGTTGTAGAACTACCGGGCCAAGCCTGTTTGCCAAATGCTTGCAGATCATCATAGGAATGCACACTGTAAGTTTCGCCGCGATCCGAGCTAAAATGATGGATCGCTACCGATCCATAGGCTATGGATTGCTAGCGATCCACAAACTCGGTTCGATGGTGTTCCAATGCCTTAGTGCTTTCCCTTGCTTCATCCCATAAGCTTCGCAGCGAACTGATGACAAAGTATGGATCGCTAGCGATCCATAGTATATGAATCGCTGGCGATCCATGTACTTAGCCAATTTTTGGGCTTTGTCTTCTGGATAGCATTAGTTGCCTCGTGTTGATGTTATCCATGTAATCTCGTAGCATGTTGCCTTGTTTTGATGACGGTTTGCTTACTGGTTGCATTAGGCTACTGATTGAACTAGACGAATACTTGTCTCTTGATTTAACTAGCTCGGAATCTCATCAAACTTAGCCATTGTTCCTAGAATACATATTGGATCATGACGCAGGAAGATAGATGGGCTCACGAGCAAACGCTATGGATCACTGACGATCCATGTCCTTAGTGTTTTCTGCTTTCTTCTCTTTTGACTTCTCTTGGTTTGTTGGTCTAGTCCTTTTGGTTGGCTCTTTAGCTATTCTGACTCGATCAAGTTGTTCCAACTTCTTTTGGATTCTGCCTGGTTAAAAACCTGGATAACACTACCATTCTGAAAGTATCTACCACCGAGCCTTAAATTCTATTTAATTTAGTGTTTTAGAGCTTGAAAAGTAGGGGGAGTTTAAGGTCGGCCTTGCTAGTCTAGAGGAGTGCAAAATAGTAAAAAATAAACGGAGTGGTTAGAGATGAATATATAGTAGAGATCCGCGGAGTAAAAGAAGGATCCAGATCCATCTTTCTCTCTTGCCGATTCATCTATTTGAATTCAAAATTCCAATCCATATTTGCCATCATATGGTCGGCCTCCTTTGCCTTCTCATAATCGACTATAGTATGCCCCCTATGTGCCTCAAAATCACTTTAAGCCTGATAAATAAATAACATATCTAAATCCAATTTAAATGCACATCAATATCGCATGTCAATGAATGCATTTATAACTATTATATACACACTATTTAATATTGATCAACACGAATGAAATAAAATTTTATAATTTATATTTCATAAATATTAAGTAATTTAATCAATTTGTACAAATTATAATTAAATAAATCAGGTGGTAATAGGAGTATATAACGTTCCGGTTGTGTGACTCTTAGGTGTAAATTCGGTCAACGATTAATATCGAACAATCCGAATATTAATGTTCATACGTCACTTAGTAGGTTGTGTGAGATTGTGCCAAATTTACCGCTTATATAGATTCGGTAAAATCCAATTTTACTTATTTAAGAGTTACCCAGTAGTGCAATTATTTACACCAATTCTCTTCATCAAAACTATATCACATTAGTACTTATGGAATTTGGTAATGGTCAAAATTCCAATATTATCCATATTCAACTTTATAGTCCAAACACAAAGTCTTTGGTTTAATAATAATTTTAACCAAACAACTCTAGCCATAGATCTTGATTTTGAGTTAACTTCATTTGACCATGATACTAACCTCATATAATTTAGGAGATGAATCCTCTCTTGAATAGTGTTTCACTTTCAATACTTCCACTTGACCCAACAATAGTCGTTCGATGGACACCACACCACGAGTTAATTATAAGCAAGAAGAGGTTTCATATTAAAGATCAATGGTATTCTCATGTCAAGAGAACTGTGTAATACTATCACATCGATATTTTATATTGGACCGTAGTTATATTAACCAACAGAAAAATATCGAGTGAGTCATTCAATATCCAATAACTATTAGTACGTAACCCTTAGTGCCATCAGCAGTCATGAGTAATATACAGCCTAACATTTGGAGAGCGTAACGTACTTTAGTCTCAACGGATGCATCGATATCCAATCTCGATACATCTTTACGAGGAATATTTAAAATGATGTGTTTATTATATTATGATAAAATCCTCATGATTACAACTATTTGTAATTACTATCACAAACAAACCATTTATGGATTTTCTATTAAATATACTTAAATAAAATAATTAATTATAACATATTATAACAAGCATATAACAAAAAGAAAAAACCTTTATTATGAACGAGAATTGATTACAGAGTTAATAATTTATAATAAATTACAGAATTGCTCTTAGAGCATATCCCTAACTCTATCAGGGATGACTCTAGAGACGATGCTGATGATGATGTACAAGATGTTGGTCCTCAAGATGGAGTTGTTGGAGGAGATTCAGTTGGAAATACTCAAAGATGATGCAGTCCATACCAAAATCATATGAGAACTGATTGAATGGATTCTCTAAAGATAGGATGAAATATACATCATTGTGCTAGCCATGACTGTTTGCCAAGATGAACATAAGGTAATGCATATGACGGCTGCCATTTAGGGCAAAACTGAGGCAACAGTGAATTAATCATGGAAATGATTAGAAGGTTGTTACAATAGTACCAACAACTAGATGATAGTTGGGAAACCACTTGTAACGACCCTAATTTTTAATAACATTATTTAGGATATTTAATTAGTTAAATTAAATTAAATAATGTAATGATTAGGGGATTGAGATTTGTGATTAATAGAAGGGTAGCCGTGCCTATTGAAACAAATGAACTAAGGGAATTAAAATGAATTAAGTTAGGGTAGTAGACAAGGGAAATATAGGAATAATTATGTTCTTATACCCTAATCCCCCATACACGTTCATTATTCACATTCACAAAGCAAAAATCAAAGTTAGAGGCTGGCCACCATTAAGCAAGAACAAGAGGAAGAAAAGCTAAAGGAAGAAGCTAAATCAACATTAATCCATTCTAAATCTCAACTCCTTAATCTCAAGCAAAAGATGAATAATAACTACATCTCATGTATTTAAATTGATTTCAGTTTTAGATTAAATCCGACCTATCTTGCAAGGTTTTGCCATGTTTTGATTGTTAAAATTGGATATATATGCTAGTTGATGATTTATGATAATGAATATAGGTTTATGATATGTTTTAATGTGAAAACCCTATTAACTGACATCCAAATGCCTTGTGATTTTAATATATGATTAGAAATGATCAGAATTAGTGTGGATTTAATATTAATTTTCTAGTGAAGAAAATGGGTATTTGGGTTTAAAGTTAATTATGGCTAATATGTATATGTTTTGGGTCTGAAAATAATATATGTTAGAAAACATATTAAAAAAGATTTATGAGAATTTTTATAGATTTTTCCTAATTGTTTTAATAGATATATAAAATTATTTAAGGTATGGGACTTAAATGTTTTATATATTTATAAAAGGAGAATGGGCATTTTGGAAATAATTTAATTTGTTATTTCTAAAAATTTCGGTAGTACTTTTGAAAAAGAAATTAGCTACCAATCATGTTTTGACAAACAAGGCAGGTAAGTTGAAAAGAATTGCTTTAAAAAGATAAAAATCAGTTTAAACATGCTTTTTACATGTTTCACCACTTTCGACACCTAGCTTTCGACCGTGTACTTCTGCCTCCATCACCATCGAAACCAATGCGCATGGCATCAAAGACTTGGTGCACAACGAAATGGACATAGGCGAAAGGTATGAAGTCGAAACAAGGGGTTCCGAAGGGGTCGAACTTTACTTTGTTTTTAAATGAAAATGCGCCTGCTTTGCTTTTGCTTTCGACTTGGTTAGCTTCCGATTGGGTCAAATTGTTTTAAAGGAATGGTTTCGAAAGAGGTTGCACCTTTTTTTTTTTAAGTAAATGCTTTCGAAGGGGCCGAAACCCCTATCAGCCGCATTCTACCTTTCGAAGCAATGCCTTCGAAAGGGTTTCTTTGTTTTAAAAACCTAAGCCACTTCTCCAATGCTTTTGAAGGATTGGTTTCGACAATATCACTTCTTTACTTAGAAAATAGCTTTCGGAAGAGTGCTTTCGACTTAGTTGTTTTATGACCCTTTTGTTTTATTGGAAGTAAAACTCAAAGGTTTCGAAGGGAAAGGTTTTAACCAGTTTCAAAAGGTTATTCCACATGTTTTACTTGAACCCAATGCTTTCGAAAGGTTTGTTTTAAGTAGTACACTTTAATGCTTTCGAAAGGCTTAAGATAAAAGTTTCGAAGGGGTGGTTCCCCAATGTTTTCAAAAGATTTTAAATGGAAGGTTCCAATGTTTTCGAAAGGCAACGTTTATAATGTTTTGATAAGAGGATGTCTAAGGTTTTAAAGATTTCAAAGAAAGGTTTTGCAATTTTTCGAAAGGTTTATTAAGAATGGTTTCGAAAGGTATGTTTTGGTCTTTCAACCTAAGGTTTTACTTGGTTTCGAAAGGTGTACTTTCAATGGTTTCGGAAGGGGTACTTTCAAAGGTTTAAATGTCTTCATCAACAAAGTTTTGTGTAAAGTATATATAACATGGCATGGTGATTTGAATAAAGCATAGAGTATATTTTTCTTGTTTAAAGTATGATTTAATGGCTTAAATCAATTTGAGCGAAAATGTTTTCAAGGAAAATTTTATGGGTAGGTGACCCTAAGTAAAATGACTCAGATATTAGAATACTAGATGGGACTAGTATAGGGTCACGCCCTATACATTAGCTATTAGCCCCTAGCTAATTTACTCCAAAATTCCAGTGTGTAGGGCTTTGTCACAGGTAAGGCTAAAATGATGTTACACACAGATAGGAATATGTATGTACAGAGATAGATTATTAGTGAGCATACAAAACCATAGGGTCAGTTGACCCTAGAGAAGTAAGTTAGGGACAGACTGTCCAGAAGAGGAGTATCTAACAGAAGTTAGATTATTTGTTTATTTTGCCTGGTAGGCCCGAGTCAGCCAAAGGTTAGTAGTTAGCCAAACAAAACTATAGTCTTCGGACAAATAGTCCATTTGTTACCTGATTTATATACTTACATGCTATTGCTTATTATTTTAACCAGTTTTGGTTGTAGGATTAAGATTTGGAAAAGATGTGTTTTAAGAGAATATTAGTGAGGGGAAACCTATTCCGCTAAACGGCGTGGTCTCACTTAATATCAAATAACCGAGATGTATAGTATTATTCACACCAGGCTTTATGTCTGACTCGAAGTTTATGTTTTTCCGCTTAAACTCTCGGGTGCTTAAAATTAATTCGAGTACGCTGAGGGCTGAGGATTTTCAGGTTTTAGTAGATGGACGAATAAAGCTTCCGGAGATGAGCAGGAGGCTGATGCTAGATATATTTAGGTGTTGTTTTGTTTTATTTTCCGCTGTGTTGTATTAAGTCAGTTATGACTATTTAGTACTCTGGTCATCCAAGGGGGCATCTTCATACGTCACTCTTGGCGTATTTTTAATAATTATATTTGATCCGAACCTGGGAAACGTTTGGGATTATGTAACTTGGATACGAACATGTTGTTTTGAAATGTAATGAAAAAATGTTTTAATCTGTGATGATTTTATTTCATATTCAGTTGCTTTCGATATTACTGATACCATTAACATTACCGTATTTGGTCACCAAAAGTTAATACTATGGATGACTGCAGCATCTGTAGCGCTTAGCTTCGGGCCTCTAGATAGGGGATGTTACACCACTGCTTGTCGAAATACCTTTACAAGGAGATTAGGGAGGCTCAAAACATAAATAAGTTTTTCATGCTGATTATGCCAAGCTATAATAGGTCGATCGACGTGATGCAATGGCTAATGAAGTATAACTGGCATATGCACCATGCTAGAGCCGACGATGATGTTAAATGAAGATGTTTCCCCCTCTTTCTGGAGGGTTTGGACACGATGTGGTTTCATAGGATGGAGCCTAGATGCATATCATCTTTATTGGATATGGGCAAGCACAAGCATGTTAAATGGGTGAATTTTAATATATATTTTTTACCATTTTGGATCTTATTGGGCCCATGGAGTTTATATTAATTTAAATTTTATTTAAACTAAATTATAAATAAAATCATTAGTTTATTTAATTTGTTGATAAAATTATTTTATTTGATATCATATATCTATACTATATAGTGGTGCATGTAACATCCCACCTCCATACCCATACTACCAAAGAGTATTACTAAGTAATACTGTCTGATAATATGGAGAATGAGACGATATTGAGCCGTTACACATGAATATTCCCTTGGGCTAACACTAGTATGTATTTAAACATCACATATAAAGCTCACTTGTACGTACATAGTATCAGCATAAAGCAATAAAGGCGTGCATCTCCAGGATAGAACAATACATAATGTACAATAAATAATATAGAACACAGAGTCATCAAATGCATCGATAAATATATAATATAAAATATACATCAGTCCAAGCAGGTCAATATAAATAAGTCAATACCTACTTTCCTAATAATGTAAATACAACATAAGTCCAATAACATGACACAAAAATACATGTACACTTAAGGCTACAACTATATATAATAACACCTTAATCGACTAATAATCTAGGTTCCATCTTTTCCCAACAGTCAAGAGCGGGTCATCTTATCGCTGAACCTGTAATGTCTCGGTTGACCTGAGTATTATATAAATAACATACATATCAGACTATGCCTAAAATATAGGTGCCAATAAATATCACAATAATAGCATCACATCATAAAACTATGCACAAGTAATATCATCCATTTAAAAGTCAGGTCAAATTACATACTATGCGTACAATGTCAAGTGGATGAAACGATCCATGATCCAAATGTCATCACGTATAAGTGATCACAATCCATATAGGACATGCTCTCAGCAATGCCTAAGATTATCTCTCATATAATCGTAAAGTGGACATACCCGGGCTCTGTCATAATAACACGTAAGAAAACATACACAAACTACATCCAAACCAAACATACCAGAAATACAAATATGGCATACCATCGGTAGCTGTTAGCACCAAAATTGGTCACTAACCTCGTTGAGAAAGATTGTGTAGAGATATAAGTGATGAAGATGAATTAATAAAGGAAGAATATGCCAATTTGAATGCAGAAAGTAAGAACACCGGATTTATAGTGGTTCAACGTAATTGCCTACGTCAACTTTGAGGTTAAACTTTATTGCTTTACTTGATGATTGATTACAGATACAATCCATAGATCAAATACTTGAATACAATTTCTAAGTAAAGAGGATGAGTCTTGAAAGCGGCAGAGTCTCCCCAGTGTTCCCCAAAAAAGGTCCTTTTCACTGTGCCCCTGCCCCTCTATTTATAGACAAATATGGGTTGGACTTCTCTGGAGGGCCTAGCAGCCGAACACCTTGGCCCAAACGGAGTGGTCACTGTATGCCGAACCAAACAGGCCGAATGGTCGGATGCCGAACCATCCTCCTTATGCCAAACGAGGCGCTTGTTGTGTGGGAAGAGTAGGCCGAGTAACAATCGCAGCCGAACTGCCTTTGGCCGAATGAAGTATCTGGCCGAACACTACCTTTGGCCGAACGAAGTATCCGGCCGAACGCTACCTTTGGCCGAACGAAGTCTCTGGCCGAACGATGCCTTTGGCTGAACGAAGTCTCCGGCCGAACGATGCCTTTGGCCGAACGATGTCTCCGGCCGAACGCTCCTGGATGCCGAGCGTTCCTGAATGACGGTTGCAAAGAGATGCCGAACGATCCAGTTGGGCCAAACTGTGGGTATGCCGAGTACTAAGTTGCCTGGACCAATCTCCATGCCGAGTACTAAGTTGCCTGACCCAATCTCCAGGAAACACTTGCCCCCCAAAGTGTATTACGTGACTGAACGTAATACGCTTTGGATTACGTATCCTCCATGTTTCGCTTCAAATCCTTGGTTCATCACTCTTGGGGGTTGCTTTCTTGTGAATGCCGGATACGGAGGTGTGTGCCGAACGTAGTGTAAATGCCGAACGACACATTCGAAGCCGAACGTTCCATGCGTGCCGAACGTTACCATCTTGACCGGTCTTACCGGTTATGGCCTCTTCAACTTCTTCTTCTTCCCTATAAAACCAGGCGTCCTCCCTCTTCCCCTCTTTTCCACTTTTATTTCTATCATTCTCCAAAAACCTTGCAATTCTCGCCTGTGAATCAGATACTTAAAGCCTAATCAATCCTTCCCAAGTTTCGATCTATCGAGTAGGTATTATCCCTTCTATCTAAATCCCTTCCATGATTAAACAATAAGAGACTTAGGTATGTGCATTAAAACCGTAGTCGAGAGGGTTATATGGATGGAGGAATCAAACTTCGATTAGGATATCTTTAGGGCTGAATGACGTGAGGCGAAGAGAAATGACCAGGGGTGATCACATGTAGGAGTTGTTGGGTGATGTGTGGTAGTCCGGCTTAACTTCTTCGTGCCGAACGAGACCGGAAGAAAAGAAAGAATAGGGGAAGTGTTGGAGGCGATTAGGATGCCGAATGGCATAATCTGGGATGACTCGCCGAGCGACCTGTTCTTGTTGTTCGATGTAGATGGAGGAGGAGAGGAGTGGAACTGTAGTCAAGGGTGGAGTGCCGAACGTTAAGGCTCGACATAAATCTGGTTCGGCGTATCTTACCATATGCCGAACAGTGAAATGGAAGGCTAAGGTGAAGGCATGAATTAGTGGGGATGCCGAACGATCACGAACGCCGAACAATATTTCAGCCGAACGACACTCAGGCCGAAAAAACTTAAATGCCGAACTATATCAAGGCCGACCATAACTTAAATGTCGAACCATATCAAGGCCGATCATAACTTAAATGCCGAACCATATCAAGGCCGAACGATGATAAGTGCCGAAACATACTTAGGCCATCCCACGTAAATGCCGATCCATATATAGGCCGACCAAACATAAATGCCGAATAGACAATTGCCTTGCCTAATCACACAACAAAACAAGGACAAGGACTCTAGCATACTAGCATATCAAACTGCCTCGGACTATTAACTCCCTAGCTTCAGTAGACATAACTCTGAACTTAGATTGACATAATCGGATAGCTTCTTTTAACGTTTTTTGAATCTGAAACTGTAATCACCACAAGGCAGGCTTTTGGAGACGGTCAGCGATGACGGTCTTCGAAGGCGATGATTTGAAGCTCAGTTTTATATCAGTAACCTTGTGACCTTCAAATTTTCAATGCTTATACACGATTGCTTGCACTAGTTCACACACCACGTGGGGGGAATATTCGTGTTGTTAATTCTAACGTTGAACATTTTTCAAGTATAGTTTTCACAGGCGCTTAGCTAGACTCACTATTTATTGGAGATGTCTAAAAAATCTAGTTTCGCCACTATCTCAGATAGGCCCGGGCCGTCTTCAAAACAAGAAATCACGGACACTTCAAATCCGTCGACTTCCCCTGCTCATAATTTAGCTCCTGATGCCCTGGAGGCATCGATTCTCTTGGACGATCCGATCGATTCACAGGCTTCGAAGGTTAACGAAGTCGCGCTTCGACGAATATGCTCTATCCACGGAATTCCTTTTGCCGACGTGTTGGTTCCATCGAGGCATGATCGCCCACATCTGCCCCCAGTCGGGTATACCGCCTGCAATAAGTTTATGTGCTGGATGGGCAGCGTGCCTCCATTCAATTTATTTCTTCGGGACGTGTTGCAATACATAGACATCACCCCGTCGCAGCTGCATCCAAACGGCCACGCGTTCATATATGGGACCTATCTCCTTTTCATGGCCGTCTTCTCTAGGCCTCCAACTTCTGGCGACATCAGATATATTTATATGATTAAGAAGCGGAAAGATAGCCCCTTCTTTGTGTTCCTCGAGCCGTACCACAAATGCCAAATTTTGACCAGAGCATATAGCAAATTTGCCCTGTACAAACATGAATGGTTCTATGTGCGTTGCCCTCCTGGTTTCGCGAGGAGATGGGTTGAAGGCAGTAAGTCTTTTCCCTGAGTCGATATTTGCGCTCTATCAGGGCTATGCTTTTTCTAACTCCTTGTTTCATCTTTTCAGGTATCAACCCGCGTCCTGAGGGCCGAGGGTATTCTGAGACCGTTGAAGCCATTAGAGCTCTTCCTGCCGAAGAACGCGACATCCGAACCCTCATTTCAAATGAGTCATTATCGAGGTTCGGATTGTTAGCAGGAGGTCGTCGGATTAATCTTCCTGAGGGCGTCTCCATTCCCAAGCCCGCATCCGGTAAAGGGAAAAAACTAGCTGAATCATCGTCACGCCATACTCCTGATGTACAGGAAGGGGAGAAAATCAAAGAGAGTGAAGCTCCTGAAACACAAGGCGAGAATGTGGGTCCTACTCAGGACCCGCTGGTCGAAGTGCATGATATTGAAACGCCATCTTCCCCTTCGAAGGGGAAAAAGAAATTGATGTATAAGATACGGAAGGAGAAAGTTGGCGGAACTTCCAAAGTTACGCTCATCCCGCCAGAGAAAGGGGCTTCTTCACAGCACATGGAAAGTTCTTTAAACGGTCTGTCGAACCTTACCATTCCCGACGATCTTCTCAATTATGGTTTCGACGATCCAGAAGCCCTTAAGTTTCATTCGCCCACTAGAGGCGACGTGGGAGTTCAACCCCCAGTTCAGGGAGATAACACTCCAATCAGTAAAGATAAAGGAACTGGTCCGTCGGGGGGAACACTAGGACACACACGCACACACGCACTTCACTATACACTTCAATTTTTTCCATTACCCCGATTTTTCCTAACTCGTCGTTATTTTTATTCTATGCAGGTGACATGGGGCGCTCTCACGGGTTCGATCGCCTCCACGGTTCTTCTGTATTTCACTATCCGGGACGGGATTCAGGCTCCGGTAGACATAGGGACAGAGATGATTACGAAGATCGAGACAACCGTCCTCGTGATTCGTCTTATCGAAAGAAAACATATTCCCAGTCTTCATATTCTCGTGATCCCCCTCCTCAAACTGAGCCAGATAGAGAAAAACTTTCGCAGAAGGGGTCTCAACCCGGTGTCTCCCGAGAACAACATTCCGGTTCGTCGAGCACAAGGCAATCTCGGGAACATCGGAAAAGAACAGAACTTTCAAAGCCTCCTCCCCCTGTTACTGCGGCTGACCCAACGATAGCAGAGAAGATGGTCGACCTTAAGGCTAAATTCCCAAAGATCTGCTTTGACGGCCTGAAATTCCTCCCAGCTATTCACCACATCCCAGGGCACGTCACATAGAGTGCCCTCGCCTGCAACAACAACGTCTATGTTCAACATGACGCGTTTGCACATTTGGTCGAAAAAGTCTCGGAAGTATCCATTGAGCGCCAACAGAAGATTGACCGTTTGAAGTTGGAAGCTGGCTTTGACAAGGATATCATCAAGAATCAAGATGAGGAGCTTGCTTCGTATAAGTCGAAACTTGAAGCTACAGAGCAGAGTGCAAAAGACACTGCCGAGGCCGTTACTCGTCTAGAGGCGGCCCATAAAAAGGAGCTTGATGAACCAGTCCAGCGCAGTGGGGCCCTTGCCTTAGAAAAAGATTCTATCCAAAAAGAAAGGAACGCGATTGCCCTGCAAGTCAGAGAGTTGAAAGAGCTATTCTTTAAGGAGAAAGAAGAGAAAATAGCCGCTCAAGAAGAGTCCCAACGATACTGCAACGAAATTGTTGCTACACGGCTCTTAAAAACAAAGCTCGATGATGAGCTTGCTAAGGTTGAGATAATGAAAGACGAAGCCCGTGAGGAGGGCAAGAGAAAAGCTTATGAGGAGATTGACTCTCGCCTCGAAGCAGCTGCAGAGGCCGGTAGAGAAGAGGTCAAGTGCATGTTTGACCCGCTGATTGCCGAATACAGCGCCCGCGTCCTTATGCACCGCGACTTGACATTCCTAGGCGAGGGCTATCTTGAATCTCTAGCTGAGGCCTGGGAGACTTTAATAAAGATCAAAAAGATCGAGTCGGGCACTAAGGAAGTCGATGAGGAGGCTCTAGTGAAAGAATTTCTCAGAGGGAACGAGCCAGCAGACTTGTCTGCAGCTTTGGCTCTTTATAGCAAAGGCTCTCCCCTACCAAAAGAGAAAGACGACGAAGCTGGTCCATCTGGGACTAAGGCTGCAGCTCCTCCTTCTGTTGCTCTTTCTACTGCTCAATCGGTCGGTCGGCCAACACTTGACCCAGTTGAGCAGCATGCCGGCTATGATCCGGAAGATCCCGGGCTTGGCGTTCATGTGTTATCCCCTATTCTATAGGGTGAAACTCCACGCGCAACTGATAGCCAGCCAGAACCCGGTATAAAACTCTTCTTTTTGAAGTTAAAAGATCTGTCACTTTCTGGTAGCGGTTATTTGTCCTAACGTTCGTTCTTTATGTTTTTATGCAGGCCGCTCTGATCCTGAACCAACTCCGAGGAGCGACGACGCCAAGGAGGAGGCATGGAAAACAAGCGATGTCGCTCATGTGGGAGTAACTCCCGGCCCTGATGCTCAAGTGATCGGGGCGCTAGATGATGATAAGTTTGACACTTCATCTCCCGTTGAAGGGAGTGATGAAATCGAGATCACTGGCACCTCCGAACATTCTTCGAAGATGAGCCTGAAGGAGCGACTCGCAGAAGAGAAGAAAAAGAAGGTCGAGATCAAGGTCGAGCCTCAAATACTGGAACTTACCGGCCCGCTGAATAGGCCTCTGAAAATCATTCTCCCTGGAAAATCCAAACCGCTTGATGTTCCTTCTCCTACACTTGACTTCGCTTCCTTGGCAAGAAAAAAAATCCAAGAGGAAGCATGAGGGAGAGGAGTCATCTGAGAAAACAAAGGAAGAAAAGAAAAAGAAGCCGAAGAAATAGTCGCTATACTCGTTCAACGAGATTTTGCTTAGGTCTTGTATCTACTCTTACTTTTTCGTTTTCATAGTTCAGGTAGATAGAATTTTTTACTCCAAGTTTAGGAGGAGTAGTTGTGTAACCCCATCTTGGATTTTTGAATAAAGTTTAGTTTTCTTTGTCACTTGAACGATTCTTTCGCTTTTTAGCTTTATGTATAACTGTGGTCGAAACTCAAGTTCTTATGAGTCGCATAATTTCCCAATCCATTCTTACATTGTTCGAACAATCTTTGGGTACTTAGAATTTTCTCTAATCCGCGCTCTGGGGATTTAGAGTAATTCGGTCCGCATTTAGGGGACTCGGAGATTCGAATCGTCTATACTCTAGTCCACACTCCAGGGACTTAGAGTACTCCGATCCGCACTCAGGGGACTCGGAGATTGAAGTCATTTACACTCTAGTCCGTGTTCCGGGGACTTAGAGTACTCCGGTCCGCACTCAGGGGACTCGGTGATTTGAAGTCGTTTATACTCTAGTCCTCGTTCTGGGGACTTAGAGTACTCCGGTTCGCACTTAGGGGACTCGGAGATTTGGAGTCGTTTATACTCTAGTCCTCGCTCTGGGGACTTAGAGTACTCCAGTTCGCACTCAGGTGACTCGTAGATTTGAAGTCGTTTATACTCTAGTCCTCGCTCTGGGGACTTAGAGTACTCCAGTCCGCACTCAGGGGACTCGGAGATTTGAGTCGTTTATACTCTAGTCCGCGCTCCGGGGACTTAGAGTACTCCGGTCCGCGCTCAGGGGACTTGGAGATTGAAGTCGGTTATACGAGTTCGTACATCATACAGAATAATGTAACTCCAGCAGTTCATCACCCGACTATGAGATATAGAGACATTAGTAATTCATGGAAAAGACGGCTTCAAGCCTTTATTAATGAAAACCAACTAAACTGCCTGATTACACGGTCAAAAAGAAACTAAGAGATAACGGAACAAAAACATATAGGAAATAACTGCGCCTAAAACAAGAAAGAAATAGGCTAAATGTAATAATATCGCAAATGTTCACTGTTCCACGCCCGGGGGAGTGTCACGCCATCAACGGTCGCTAGCTTGAATGTTCCCTCTCCAAGCTTCCGTTCAACGACGTATGGACCTTCCCAGTTGGGATTCATACGCGATGGTACCGGGAAAACTCGTTTCAAAACGAGATCACCCACATCAAAGATCCTTGGGCGGACTTTTTTGTCGTAATATCGCTTGACTCGGTGCCTATGTACTGCCGCTCTTAGTTCGCCCTCTTCCCGTTTTTCGTCAATGCAGTCCAGTGATTCCAACAAGAGATCCTGATTCATCCTGGGATCATAATATGTCACTCGATGCGATGGAACTTCAAGTTCCACAGGTATAACGGCTTTCGAGCCGTATGCCAAGGCGAATTTAGTGTGGCCAGTCGCGGACTTGTGGGTAGTTCTATAAGCCCATAATGCTGTTGGGAATTCATCTACCCACTTGCCTCCGGCTTTTTCCAAACGCTTCTTCAGTATGGATTTGATTATTTTGTTTACGGCCTCGACTTGTCCTTTAGCTTTCGGATGCGCAACGGCGGCGAACTTCTTCTCAATGCCATACTTTAAACAGAAATCTTTGAACTCTCTGCTTTCAAACTGCGTTTCATTGTCCGTAATGATGGTTCGAGGGAGGCCAAAGCGGCATATAATGTTTCGTACAACGAAATTAATGACCTTCTTAGAGGTGATCGTGGCTAAGGGTTCTGCCTCGGCCCATTTTGTGAAAGAGTCGACTGCAACTATCGCGTATTTTGCACCACCTTTGGATATAGGCAAAGAGCCGATTATGTCGATTCCCTAGATTGCAAATGGCTAGGGACTAACCATTTGTGTGAGTTCTGTTGGTGGAGCTCTCGGGATTTTTGCATATCTTTGACACTTGTCACATTTTCTTGCGTAGTCTGCAGCGTCCCGATTTACAGTTGGCCAATAGTATCCATAGCGAAGGATCTTTTTTGCTAGTGTCTGCCCTCCAGTATGGTCACCACATTCTCCTTCGTGAACCTCCTTCAAGACCCGCTTTGTCTCATCATGGGCAATGCATCGTAATAAGGGGACCGAGAACCCCTTCCGATACATTACTCCATCCTGCATCACATATCGCACGGCCTTTCGAATGACCTGTCGTCTTTCGCTCCTTTTTTCTGGTAAAGTTCCGGTCGTCAGGTATAGTTTGAATGGGGTGATCCATGATTCCCTCTCGATTCCTGTTTCCAACACAAAATCAACTTCCATCGCGTCTATGCTTGGAGCATGCAAGGTTTCAACGGGAACCAATCCCATTTGCTGTGCATCGCCAGTGCTTGCGAATTTAGCCAATGAGTCGGCTTCTTTGTTCCGTTCATGCGGGACATGCGAAATGTCATAATGTTCGAGGTTCGACAATAGTTCCTGAACCAGAACAAGGTACGGAGCAAGCTTCTGTCCCCTTGCTTGGTAGTCTCCTCGCACTTGGTACACCACCAGCTGCGAGTCACAAAAGATTTCAACTGATTTAACCCCAAGTTCTCCAACGAGTTTTAAACCAGCAACCAGTGCTTCATATTCTGCCTCATTATTTGTAGTTGGGAAATTAAGCTTCAAAGCGTAACAAATCAATCGATTTTCTGGAGTTACGAGAACTACACCAGCTCCGGAGCAACGGTCGTTTGATGCCCCATCGGTGTACAATTTCCATCGAATGGGGGGATTGACACTGTGATTATCTGGTTCATCAGATACAATAAACTCATCGATGAAATCTGCTAATGCTTGCCCTTGTATGGCTCTTCATGGCAGGTAGGTAATATCGAACTGACTCAACTCGATATTCCATTTTAACATCCTTCCAGAAGTTTCTGGTCGTTGGAGTACCTACCGTAGGGGCTGATCGGTATAGACACTGACTGAGTGTGCTTGAAAGTATGGGCGCAGCTTACGTGATGCAATCACCAAGCAATAGGCCAATTTCTCAATTTTAGGGTAATTTCTTTCTGCCCTCGTTAAACGTTTACTAACGTAATACACCGGCTTTTGGACTCGGTCCTCCTTGCGGACCAAAGCCGCACTTATAGCATGTGGGGATATGGCCAAGTATACGTACAACATCTCGTGGTCTACTGGCTTTGACAGCACTGTAGGACTCTCTAAATGCCTCACCAGATCTCGGAATGCTTCCTCACAGTTGGATGTCCATTAGAAATTTCTCTTCCCTTTCTTTATTGTATCGAAGAAGGGAATGCACTTGTCCGTGGCTTTGGATATAAATCGACTCAGCGCAGCCACCTTTCCATTCAAGCTTTGCACCTGCTTTATAGTTCTGGGCACTTGCACATCTCGAATAGCTTGAATCTTTTCTGGGTTCGCTTCAATTCCCCTAGCATTAACAATGAATCCCAAAAAATTCTCCGACGCAATGCCGAAGGAACACTTCAGAGGGTTGATCTTCATCCCATAATATCTGAGTATATCGAACATCTCCGCTAAGTCTCGAATGTGGTCGTTTGACTGTCGTGACTTCACGAGCATGTCTTCCACATAGACTTCCATTGTTCTACCAAGCTGGTCTTTGAACATTCGGTTCACCAAACGCTGATAAGTCGCTCATGCGTTTTTCAATCCGAAAGGCATTACTACATAGCAATATAGCCCAACGTCTGTGACGAAACTGGTGTGTTCTTGGTCCGGAATATGCATCGGGATTTGATTGTATCCTGAGTATGCATCCATGAATGATAACAACTCGTTACCTGCAGTGGAGTCGACCAACTGATCAATCCTAGGCAACGGGAAACTGTCCTTGGGGCATGCTTTGTTTAAATCGGAATAGTCTACGTAAGTTCTCCATTTCCCGTTCGCCTTTTTCACCAGCACGGGGTTCGATACCCATTCAGGGTAGAGGGCATTGCGGACGAACCCATTGGCTTTGAGTTTGTCCACCTCCTCTCTGAGAGCAGCGGACCTCTCTGGGTCCATTCCTCTCCTCTTTTGTTTAACCGGGACGTACTTCGGGTCTATGTTCAACATATGACTCGTAATGGTAGGAGAAATCCTGCACATATCAGAATGCGTCCAGGCGAAAACATCAAGATTCGCTCGGAGGAAATCACTAAGGTCTTCAGTCATTGCGGGGCCGAGTTGTGATCCGATCTTCAGTACTCGTGATGGATCGTCTCGGCTGACTGAAATGTCAATTGTTAATTCAGCCGGCGCTGCCTTTTCTTCCCTGGGTTTCTCATCGTCGTCTCTCGGATCTATGTCTCTGAAGATCCGAGAATTATGCCCGAGCCAGGGCTCGGGCATTACTTGTCAATTATCAGTATTATGGATGCGGACGGGATTGTCCGCAACCTTTCCTTTCTCCCTCCGATGGGCCTCTTGGAGCTCAGCCACATAACAGGCACGATCAGTCGCCTGGTCACCATGAACAACACCTACTCCTTTGTTAGTCGGGAACTTCAAAGTCAAGCACCACGGTGCTAATGCTGCCCTAAACTCAGCCAGGGCCGGTCGGCCCAAGAACACGTTGTATGGAGAATCCACATCCAAAATTACGAAGGGTAGGATTCGCACCCTCCGACGCTCGCCTTGTCCCAGTTCAACTGGTAACTCAACATACCCCACTACATCGGTCGCTGCGCCATTAAAGCCATGTATACGAGCTTTAGACGGTTTCAAATCCTTTGTTTCCATCTTCATCTGGTCATAATCCTTCTTAAAGATGATGTTGACAGAACTTCCACAATCAATCAAAATTCTTTTCACATAAGCCGGTCCGATTGTCGTAGATATGACCATCGGGTTGATGGCAGGAGCCTCTACTTGGTCAGCATCTCTGCTTCTGAATACTATATCATCTGTCATCATGCACAGCTGTTTAGCAGGGGTCCCATCCTCTATGTTGGAACAACACTCGAAATCTGCGTGCTTCAGGGAACTAGCATACCGCTCCATCTTTTGCCAGTTCTTATCAGCAGGGTGAGGCCCGCCGATGATCGTCTTTATGACTAATCTGCCCACAGTCCGGGCAGGCTCCTCGGGATGATGGGGAGCTGGTGCACGACCTGGGTTGGATGTCCCCTGTCCACCTTCTTGCGGATTTTTCACAAACTCCTATAACTTTTTCTACGTGATCAACTTCTCTATAGCGTCATATAGGTGTCTGCACTCTTCCGTATTATGCCCATAAGTCTCATGGAAGCGGCAGTATTTCCCAGTCCGCTTTTGTTCTTCGGTTGACTCCTTTGGACGCGGCTTTCTGTATTGAAAGGTATTGAAGGTTAATAGGTAAATGTTCTCAAGAGACGCATTCAACGGGGTATACTCGTTGTAGGTCAGAATTCTCGGCTTCCACTTCCCCGCTTCTCTCTTCTTCCCTTGATTTCTTCCTCCGGATTCCTTAGGTTGCCCGGGCTTGTTATGGACATTGACTTGAACTTTTCCCGAGTTGTCTCCGGAGTGCTTCACATCAATGTTGCTTTTCACGGATTCCTGGACAGGTCCCGGTGCCTTATCTCGCCTTACCCACCAAGCTTCTTCTCTTCTTATTAACTGATGTGCCTTCGAGTAAAAACGCTCTAGCGTAGTCGGAGGTTTTCCTGCCAGCCAGTCTCCAAACTCTGAATCCGGATCCACGCCTCGCATCACAACCATAAGAATTGCATGATCATTGGGATTGCTGACTTCAGTTGCCGCAACATGGAATCTCTATAAGTACTCCTTCAATGACTCCTCAGGAGCTTGGATTACACTTGATAGAGATATCACGTCCTTTGGACGAGTAGTGTGTATCCTGAACTGTTCTATGAATTTCTTCGCCAACTCCTCGAAACTGGATACGGACCGTGGAGGAAGTCGAGTGAACCACATGGTAGCGATCCCAGATAGAGTTATTGGAAAACATCTACACTTGGTTGCATCATTTGCTCTAGCTGAATCCATCATCCATTCGTACCTCATGACATGCTGTCTGGGATCAGTCTTTCCTTCATATGCCGGGATAGTTGGCATACTAAACTTCCTGGGGTACGCTGCCTGTAGAACAATGTCTGTGAACGGAGAATGACTTCTTGACACTCCCCAATCATTGTTTGATAAGCCTTGATTATCTTTCATCAATTGTCTGATCATGGCTGTTAGGTTTGGTGTTTGTATTGAAGGTGGAAGGTTGGAGTCTGTTCTACGTGATTGATCATGTTGATGCCTCCTCTGCTGGCGATCTGCCAAATGTGCATCTTGAGGTTCGACACTGTTGGCATCTTGATGGTCCGGGCTTCCAGCCTCCACCTGTACTCCAGCTCCTAAGTTTCCAGTCCCTGCTTGGTCACGGTCTCCAGCTGTTCGGACAGCAGCACCTGCCTGCGCAGCTTCAGTCTTACGGCGTCTACGCCTGGGAGGTTCATCGGACGAAGTTGAGCTGTCGGATGAGGAATAAGGAGCGGGATTGCCCCCAGCATTCTGGTGCTGTTGTTGAGTGAGTTGTGCCATGAGGTTGGCGTTGGCTTGCATCTGCTCTCCGAGTTGTCTCCTGCTTTCCCTGATTTCTCTCATCAAGTCGTTGAACTCTATTCTGGTGACAACCGGCATTTGGTCCTGGGCAGTAGTCCCTGCACCTGGAATCGCTTGCTGATTGCTAGGTCCTGCTTGTTGTATGCTAGCAGTCTCGTGGGCGTCCGCATTATGAGAAGCTGATCTGGTACGTGGTCTTGCCATTGTAGAGTTATTGGTATGAACTCTGAGTAATCAACGGACGTCCTATGAATGAGTCGGATCTTCTTTGGGGGATTTATTCAATCCAGTAGCTTCAAAGCAGATCCTTGAGGTCTGAGAATTCAACTCTCAGTGAAAGCACCAAAGTGTTAGCACCAAAATTGGTCACTAACCTCATTGAGAAAGATTGTGTAGAGATATAAGTGATGAAGATGAATTAAACATGGAAGAATATGCCAATTTGAATGCAGAAAGTAAGAACACCGGATTTATAGTGGTTCAGCGTAATTGCCTACGTCCACTTTGAGGTTAAACTTTATTGCTTTACTTGATGATTGATTACAGATACAATCCGTAGATCAAATACTTGAATACAATTGCTAAGTAAAGAGGATGAGTCTTGAAAGCGGCAGAGTCTCCCCAGTGTTCCCTAAAAAAGGTCCTTTTCACTGTGCCCCTACCCCTCTATTTATAGACAAAGATGGGTTGGACTTCCCTGGCGGGCCTGGCAGCCGAACACCTTGGCCCAAATGGAGTGGTCACTGTATGCCGAACCAAACAGGCCGAATGGTCGGATGCCGAACCATCCTCCTCATGCCGAACGAGGCGCTTGTTGTGTGGGAAGAGTAGGCCGAGTAACAATCAAAGCCGAACGTGCCTTTGGCCGAACGAAGTATCTGGCCGAACGCTACCTTTGGCCGAACGAAGTATCTGGCCGAACGATGCCTTTGGCCGAACGAAGTCTCTGGCTCTCCGGCCGAATGATGCCTTTGGCCGAACGATGTCTCTGACCGAACGCTCCTGGATGCCGAGCGTTCCTGAATGACGGTTGCAAAGAGATGCCAAACGATCCAGTTGGGTCGAACTGTGGGTATGCCAAGTACTAAGTTGCCTGGCCCAATCTCCATGCCGAGTACTAAGTTGCCTGGCCCAATCTTCAGGAAACAGTAGCTAAGGTCATCTCTCAGATAACCTTGTAAAAGATTGGTACAAGGTCCAACTCCATGCTCTCAACATCTCAAGCTATCCTCGATAGCTGTATCATCGATGTGTATATGGTTATACAACTTCACGGACACTCAATCTCATAAATGCTCTAAGAGATCATCTATCACATAATGATCCTCTTGACAATCAGCCTCATAATACTCGACTTGGCTCAACCATTGAAATAATCATACAATCTCTCATACCTAGGAATGGCAATGGGGCGGGTTGGGACGGGTTTTTAGTGCCCCATACCCGACCCGGATTTTTTAGACCTTGCCCCAGACCCGCCCCGTAGACCCGGTGCGGGTCTGGAATTTTGCCCCGTACCCGAGACCCGTACGGGTCAGGGTAGACCCGACCCGCCCCAAGACCCGATGAGTCTCTATGCATTGATTCAAAATTATGTAGCAACGTGCATATATTTATTTGTTTATACTCATTATCACCAAATATACATGAAATACAAATAACAATGTGTCTATGGGAAGTTAATAAAAATGATGTCTACAATAATAATTTAGAAAATATAAACATATGTTATTGTATAATTATCAATGACGCAACTTAATACTCTAATTTTTTCTATAGATATTGACTGGGACATTTTAATATCCATTCTAGAATCACTTATATCTAAAAAGATTAATAAATCATTATAGTAATAAAGCGGTTTCATAAGATGTTAGTAGTGCGGGTCGGGTTGGGGCGGGTCGGCCAAGCCCCGACCCGACCCTAGACCCGGAGTACTCAAGAACGGGTCACGGGTCTACCCGCCCCAATGACCCAATGGGGCGGGTCTTGACGGGCCAAAACAGGGGTGGGTCGACCGGGTTTGGACCCTAGACCCGCCCCATTGCCATCCCTACTCATACCTTCAATTATCTACTCAACTCACTGTGTCGTAGATATTCTTCTGGACTTAGTCCGATGCACTCTCAGCATTATAAATAACTATTTTGGCATCGCTTATAACAAATGATCTGATCGGCTCTCCACCTTATACACAATAATCTCATATAGGTGAATAAGTAGCGTCTATTTCAACAATTACCAGATGGGAGATGGATAGCTCTCAACCTACTCCCAATGCCTACTTCACATGCTCTCACCACTAATCCTACAGTCATCGATTACTTCGATGGCCATCGTGACCTGATATCCACCAAGTGGATGACTACGCTATGTAATGGTCTCGGTCCTGCAAGTATCCCATTGGTAACTGACAGCTGGCCTAAGTGACACCGGGCAGTGGCTCTTAGCTATATACACATCAAAGAGTATGTCACGGATTCGAGGAGTGACCATACAATCAGGCCACTAGGATTGATACTAGCCAATCTGGTTTACTCCTCATCGGATAATAGAAGTACGCATAAAAGATAGACACACCTTTGGCTCTCAGCTGGCTCACTCTCAGTTCATATCACCATAAGAATAATACCCCGTAAACTTGACCTTGTCAAGTGACAATTACTTACAAAAAGTAATCGAACAAATATCAATCCAGGCATCCTATACCATCCGGTGTTACTCGAACATTTACTAAATGCTCGTAAACTACACTAATATAATATTATTCTACATAACAAGTCCAAAGAATAACTGAAAAAGTATTACCAAAAGTCCCATGCCAAGCGGTATTGCTAGTCCGTTTATTTAGATTTCTTATTACATAGTATTAGTACAAATAAAAATCACATATTTATGTAGAAAGAAATATAAATATATTAACTTATAAAAACATATCTCAAATTAATAAAAGCATTTACAAATTTTAATCATTTAAAATAAACTCAACCTTTAATAAATTTAAATAATGATTTAATAATTCACAAATAATCTTTCAAAAACTCATTTCTTTCTTTTGAAACATAAAAAATAGCTTGTAAAACCAAATATTACTCATAACAATCATTTCATAATTTTCCATAATTAAATACTATTTTTAAATAAATATTATATCATCCAAATCAATTTTCTTCAATTCCAAATCTAAAATCTATTTTTCAACACTTCAAATTATATTTAAAAAATTCATGAAGTTTACTTTAAAAATTATAAAATATTAAATAAAAACAAATTTATATTTTTCTAAAATTTTACAAGATTTATAGATTTATTAAAAATTACAAACTAAATTTTCTTTAAATAACCAATATCTAAATTAAATAATCAATAATTAATATTAAATAAAACTTTTTCATACAAAAATTTCATATTTACAATTCGTCAATCTTCTATGTTCAAAACCATATTTTTATTAAAATTTTAAAATTATAATATATATATATATATATATATATATTAATGCATCAAATAAATTTTGAAGCTATAAGTTCCAAGGGTCGACCGCCTCCAATCAACAACCCTGCATGAGCGGTTAACCGGTCATGGATAGGGGTCGACTGCTAGTGTCAAACCTAAAGCATATAGCTCCAGGTTTGCCTCCTCCATTCGCCGTTGGTTCGACTGACTCTTCCCTCTATTGAACCCAATTTTTAGTACACACCCAAACATCAATTTAATCATCCAAATACATAGCACAACAATTCAAAATCATAGTGCAATGTAGTGGGATTTATTGACAGTAAATGGTGTGAAGTGCGCAGGGTTTGATAGTAAGCAAAGAACAAGAAATAGAAAATTACAGAGATCATCTAAAGAGGTATGTACACAATTTATATTGCAACATGAAATAGATTTGTGAGTGGAATTCACTTACCTTGAGTTGAAGAACAAAATCTCCTCTCTAACCTCTACTTTCTTCTCTTCTAGCTCTATTATAAAATTTTCTTAAGTCCATTACTTAAGCAAAATCCTAGCTTCTTCATGGCAACAGATGTAAAATGGTGTTGAGGTGCCTCTATTTTAATTTGGGGATTTTTGGAATTTTATCCCTATTTATTTTGATTTTTAGAAGAGGGGAAGGGTTTATTTTCATTTTTGGTTCATGAAGTAGAAAAAAGAAAGTGAGAATAAGGGAGGAAATGCGAAGAATTTTCATGTGTTAGAGGAAATTTTCTAAACCTAATAAAAGTCTGGACATGATAAAGAGAAAGTTAGGCATAGGCTGCAAGTCTTTGGGCTTCATGGCAACAACTTTTCCATTTTCTTCTCTTCTCTTGTTTTCTACTTCTTCTAATTTTACTTAACACAATTCAATATGAAATTCAAAGACAAAACCATATTTATATCATTAAAGTATTCACTCAACATTATGGAATTTTTATAGGATTTATGTTCCATAAATTCTTTTATTTTAATTAATTTTTCCAACCTTGCTATATTTAGTCCATTATAATAAAAATTGATTTATTAACTAAAATTAACTTCAATTTTGCATTTAAAAAATATTTCTTATCCAAATCTTCTTTTCTCATTCATTATATGATTTTATAAAATATTATTTCAAAATTTCAACATATTTTACTTAAATCATTTCTTAACAACATTTTGAATACATTTATTAAATGAATTCCAAACTCCTTGATTCAATATAATACAATTCTTTTTCCTTTCTATAATAACTTCTAATCTTATTTATTTCAAATATTAAACTTTGTAAAATCATTTCACCACTTTTAATACATTTAATAATCATTTCATATTTAAATATAGCATTATTATTAAAAATAATTAAATTCATCATTTATTAATAATTCACCATTTTAAAATATTTAACTTCCACAATAATTCACTCCATAATCTTTGTAATAAATAATTTCTTCCAAAAGAAATAAATTTCACAAATTAATATTTTATTATTAATCCAAATATCTTTAAAAAAATACAAAATTATTCTTAATAATCTTTGAAATCCATTTTAATTAATTAAATCATTATTATTAATTTTTAATTAATTGCTTCTCAATGCCGGGTTATTACAGTACATGTGTATCTCATACACACATGCGTGTACATGCAATATATATATTGTGCATGGTTTAACATGTCCATATCTAAGTGTTGGAAGTTGCAACGCAACGAACATGTTAGCCCCTATATATATGCTATCTAATATACATATACATATATATATATATATATATGTGTGTGTGTGTGTGTGTGTGTGTGTTTGTATATATTTACATATAAATGAGTTAAATTTTATTAAGGCATATATAGCCCGAAAGAGGATCGGCCCAGTAGTTGTCGCATACAATCAATACAAGTACAAAACTTTACTTTAATAATTAGATGATTATTCTCCGACTCACTTCTTTCCAGGTCAAACATTTCATTCTCTCTCTACTTCCTTCTAAAACCTTCTTCAGTCATGGCAGCCAATAGCCTGCAAAGCTCGTACTTGGGTTTTCTGCATTTTCGTCAATCGATCCCTTACTTCAAATAAGGTTGCGCCTTTTACCGTGCTCATGGTAAGTATTTTCCCACTTATCTTCTTAGCAACCATTTGCATGTCAATCGTCGCTAACTTGCTTTCTTCTCTTGCGTTTCTCTCCACCTTCTGGAATATTCTCATGTTCCTTTCCTTCCACACACTCCAAACAACAACTGTCGAGGCGATTTGGCTCATTTTAGTTTCCAGGTTTTCAGTTTGCCTTCTCTCAGCAAGGTAATAGCAATTTGATTTAGGCTCAAACTCAAATTTGTGAATTTTGCAGCAAGTTTACATTTTTCCCATATTTCTTTCGAAAATTCGTACTAAAAAGTAGATGTAAATGATTTTCTTCACCTTTGCTGCATAAAACGCAAAGTTTATCTTCAATTATCCCCTATTTTGATAGTCTATCTCAATTAGGAAGTCTTCCTAACAGTGCTTGTTAAGTAGTCAAGGCCATCTTTGGGTTGTTCACTCTGTCCCAAACTATTTTGCTCTAGCTTACATGTTGATCTCTTCTCCTTACCGCCTCCCATGCAGTTTTTTTGTTAAATAGTTTGTTGTGTATTTCTATGTCCAAATATTGTTCTCTCTACCCATATACAGAGGCATGTACTTAATTTGTAGCTTCTTTTCAATGTTGCAAGGAATGGAATCACAGTTCCATTTGTTTTTTTGTAAAAGCACTTCAACTTTTTTGTTCGAACAACCATATGCATAAAATGCATCCACCCCACTTTATCTATCAAAGATTCACCATTTATCCAAGGATCCCTCCATAAATCAATTTCTTTTCCTTATGCAATTTCTCTAGAGCAACTTTTAGCCAGCTTATTCCTTATTTTCATTATAGCTTTCCAAGTAGATGAAGCATTGTTATCTATAGCCATTTGCCAAAAAAAAGTCTTTTATATGTCTCTGTCTCATACACTAGCCTATAGCCCTTTAAAAACAATAATTTTCCAAGCTTGTTTCAGTGTGAATACATCCCTCATGTCTCTAAGTCGTCTGAGCCCCACACTACCCTCTTTTTAAATCTGCGAAGGTCTTGATATTTAATTTGATGTAATCTAGCCTTCCATATGAAGTTTGCACAAACTTTCTTGATTTCGTCGATAAAGGCATATGGTAGTTGGAAAGTCTGTAGGCAGAAATTAAATTTTGCTTGAATGACTATGTGAACCAACTCTATCCTACTAATAAAGGGTAAAAGTCAAGAGCTCCACCACTGCAATTTATCTTTGATTTTAGTTATCAACTTAACGCATTCTCTATCTTTTATTTTATTTTAGGAAAGTAGGACCCCATAAGTATTTCTGTGGAAGGTCCCCTTCTCTGACATCCAGTACATTCAACACATCAGTCTTATTTCTACGAAATTTGTTGAAATAGCATTTTGTTTTTAGTTTATTCAATATGAGTCCCGCTTTCTCTTCCAAATTATGAAATATATCTCTTATGGCTTTAGCTACTTCACAACTTAATTTTATGCAAATTATCAGGTCATTAACATATAAGAGATTGCTCATTCTAGGTTGGAAATTTTGAACTGTCTGGAATAGCTAGTTATGACTAGCCAACTCCATTTGGGGGGTGAAATATTCCATGACAACCACGAATAAGTAAGGAGATAAAGGGTCTCCTTGCCTTATTCCTCGATTGCCACTAATGAATCCTTTTGGAATACCATTCACTATAATAGATAAGGTAGGAGTGCTAATAAAATCACTAATCAAGTAAAAAAAAATTTGGGAACCCCATGCACCTAAGCATGTGTAGGATGAGGTGCCTGTTTATCTTGTCATATGATTTATGGAGGTTAACTTTTAATAAAAATTTGTCAGCACCCTTTTCGTTGTAGTTTTTTATTAATTCATGTGCCAAAGGTGAATTTTTAGATATGCTTATTCCTTTGATAAATGCACTTTGGCATTCCGCAATGATGTCTGGTAAGGTATTATTCATTCTATTGCAAATAACTTTGCTCGGGATTTTTATTTCACATTGCAACAAGCAATAGGTCTATAATCTTAAATTCTATTTGGCTTATCATTCTTTGGAATTAAACAGATGAAAGCATGATTGTTCTCTTTTAGAATTTTACTTGTCTGAAATGATTCCTGTATAGCTGATAATATCTTGCTTTTTAGGTCGTTCCAATGGGTTTTTAAGAAGCTGGAACCTAGTCCATCTGGTCCAAGATTGGAATCAACATGTATGGAATCCAGGGCTGTCCAAATTTCTATTTCAGTCACCCTCTTGTTTAGCAGTCTCCTGCCACTAGAATTTATCGGCCTTTTGTTTTTAATATGGGGTAAGTTTGTTTCACATTGGTCATTGTACAATTCATTATAGTAGTTGATTGCCTCCTTCTCTATTTTTGTAAAATTGGTAGTTGCTATTCCATCATGATCAAAACATTGAAAATTATTGTTAGTATTTTTTCCTAACAGACATTGTAATATAAAAGAATTTTGAGCACTCATCCCCTTCAGTCGGCCACTTCTCTTTTGCCTTTTGCTTTAGCTCCATAGCCTTAGTTTTCATTGCATCCTTAAGCTTACTCTATGCAGCATAATGCTATTTCCTAAATTCTTCATTAGGTGGGCCATAATCTATCATGATAAAATATTCTTTGCATTGTTTTGCAATTTTAAAATATTATCATTGTCCTTGGGCTATATCTGTTCCGCTCTTTCAGTCTTTGTTTAATGATCTTGAGCGTGTTTACTAACTTGTAGAAATGGCAACCTTCAACTTGTTCACCCATATCGAAGTTTACTACATTTTTGTATCCTTCATACAGATGTCAGTCATTAGCATACGTGAAAGGCTTCCCCTTCTCATAATTGGTTTTCTTAGTCAGTAAGATGTTTATTGGGCTATGATCACTAGTAGAATTTGGCTAGATGTTGACTTTAATATCAGAGAACATGTTGATACAATCTGAATTAATTAGCATCTTATCAAATTTACATGATATTTCTTTTTGCATTCTTCACTTCTCTATGTGTATTTTAGGCCAATATGGATGCGCTCTACTAATCCAGCTGCTACCATGCAATTGTTAAACTTGGCCAATTGTGACACTCTTAGCGTAAGTGTAATGCCCAAGAAATTCATGGAATCTTATTTTGGTTGAATTCTGAAAATATATGAATTTATTTGTATAGGAATGTATGGAATTAATTGTGTGCAAGTGTGTGTGCATGTGTGCACGTGCACACTGATATGGCACAAGGAAGAACTCCAAATTTCTTGAAATTAAAACAAGAATTAAAAAGCATTACAAACATGATTTTGTAATGAAAATTATTAAACCAAATATGGATATTTGATTTTTGGAATTATATGAATTATTTTAGAAAATAAGACAAAGCAAGTTTTGTCTGAATCAGTAAACAAATTTTACTTAATTTAAACCCAGGATAAATTAGATAAGGATTTGAAACATGTATGCACATATATGTGCATGTCTTTCTGAAATTAAGGAGGAGTTAAATAAGCCTAGATAAGATATGCATGCATATGTACATTTCTATAAGTACTGAAAGTATTAAAAAGAAATAAGCAAGGGAAAGTATAACACTAAAATAGCAAAAGACATATTGCAAGCAAAACAATTGCTTTAGGCAGAAAATAGAAAGGAGGATTTTTAGAAAATAAACAAGTGACAATGTCACACAATTGTCATGATTTAGAAAGAGAACAAAATAGATATTCTGGAAAAGAAAAAGGGGAATAAGCATTACATGGCCGGGGTACTAAGGGTGAGAATAAGCAAATGAGAAATGCAAAATGCATGAGCACTGGCCAGGGTAAGAATGAGATTTTACATTTGTAAAACCCTAGAAAACCTCTCTTATAAATCCAAGTTTAAACCAGAAAAATCACTTTCTACCCGCGACATTTAAGAAAACAAAGAAGAAAAATATTTGCAAGAAGAAAGGCAAAGTTTTAAAGGGTTTCTTTTCTGGATTAAGCAAGAGGAGCATTTTTCTGTGAGTAATCTCACTAAATCCATGGCATTAAGTCCTGTTATGAGGCAGCCAAGTTTATGTTATTTTTCTACATATTTCTGATTTTATTACTATGGTTTTAATGGATGCTTTAATGGGTGTTTCTGAATGCTTTTGATTGCTTTGATGGTTGAGTATTTTGCTCTGTTTGGTTACACCCAGAAATGTTAAAATATGAAATCATGAAAGTAAATAGAGAATACTTGTAACTGGTTTAGATATGGCATGAAAAATATAAAAATCAAAATGTATATGAGTTGCATTACACTTGTGTAAGTGCTGAGGCTCAAATGAAAGATTCAAGGGTGCAATGGAAATATCCAAAAGTGCTGAACCCTTGATCAAATAGAAAACCCATGAGCCAGAAATCTTGTTTAAGCTAGACCTTGAATTTAGTTCAAACATGGTTGCTTATGAAACAATAATAACCCACATGCCTAGTCTCTATTCATAGTTGTAAATATTCTTGTATTTTCTTTAAGCCAGAATATTTGAAAATATGATTTCCCCTGGATATGAATGTTAGCTTGTTTTTGAATTATGCTTGTAAGTTCTATGTAATGTTTCATGTACACTGTGATTCAATCACCTAGCTATCTCATAATAGGATCAAACATGAACACTTAGTAAATAAACTAAGGATTGTGAGCCAAGAAGACTGCTGGAATGCTTGTTGTATTTAAAGTATGCAAGTTGGCACATGGCTTGTTTAAGCCCTGAGATCTTTGTGCAATATTGTGAATTATTTTATTGCAATGTGTCCCCGTGATTCCTTTATAGCAGATGAGGCTAGGAATTAATTTGGTAAATGCAACCTTAAATTGATGAAGTAGGAACTTGAGTTATTCCTAGGTTGGTTGGACTGGAGCTATGATAGTTCCTGAGTATCTCTGTTTGACATGTATGTTTGCATAGTCGAAAGTGTGTACATAATTAGTTTTAATACTGATCATATATGCACAATATTTTAGAAACAAGTCAGGCAAATTGATTAAAGAAGTTATGCCAACCTATACAAAATGCTTATGTCTCACTTATCTACTTAATATCATGGAATTTTTGATATTGCTCATACCAGATCTTGTATCTGACCCTTGTTTGCTTATGGCATCTGGGGTGTCTCATTTAAAATGGGGCAGCCTCTAATGCTCTTTCAGGGAATGCTGGTTCTAAATAGGAAGCTGCTATGGCTAATGAGATTGATTGGATAAGCATGCTAAATTAGAATTAAATAAGAGCTTAGAATGAATTATTTGCATGTAATCTTGGAAGTTTTATAGTTCTGCTTTAGTTGTTATGTAATGATCTTGAATGTTTGGATTTTATTTAGTTGTTTCAATTGAATCTGGTAATGTATTAAGGTTGGGGAAAACCAAAAACTTAGTTGAATCTATGCAAGAAAATATATTTGAGTATTATGGTAGAAATCTGTAGATGATATATGCCTATATTTGAGAAATGGATATATATATTTTGTATTAGTCAATCTTGAGTCACTTAAAAGCTTTAAGTTTTGAGGTTAAAAATATGAGATTAGCTAGAAGTAATATTTCAAGAATTTTGTGACTATATACAGAAGTGTTTTGATAAAATAAACAATATATATGTACTTGTGCACTGTATAAAGATGTGTACATGTTTTAAGGGATTTTTCAAGTATCTTGTATCTGAATTTACATTGCAATAGCCAGGCACTAATGTTTTGATGACCTAGTCATAAGGTTAACCCACCTCAAAAGGAGTGAGGTCTGGTTTGATCAAGATGACCAGAGTTTTTGGATTTAAAGGAAGAAAATGCACTTTGTAAAATCTGAAGCTTTCTTTGCAAATGCATGTACAAATACATTTTCAAGTACTTTAGCAATTCACTTTTATTATGAGTAGTTTTCTTAGTCTAGAGAACACAATACATCTGATATGCACACATATTACTTAAATACTACTCTTGTTAAATGGCCATGAAATCTGGATTTTCTAAATCCAGTAAAGCAACCTTTAAATTAGGATGCAAGCTGAGGTAACTCATGGATTAGGGAATGGATTTGACTCAGAGAAACACAACTATATAAATTGTGAGTGAATCACTCAACTGGCTTGGTTATAAGTAAAGGAATTTGTGATAAAATCACTCATGTTGAAAATGATAAATGTGTATATCATTTTCTTTCTGGCTTTGATCAAATATCAAATAATTAAACTAAAATTATGATGGCTTGCTATATATTCTGAGATCACTTTGCTAAGTCAAATTAACAGACAATCACCATAAGAATGATCAAAATTAATATGTATAAATTATATATGATTATGGGAATTCACTCCCATGACTCGAATATCAAGCAAAGGAAAATGAGCTATGTACTGGTTGACTAGAAATTCAAATTCAATCATGATGCACTCTTGCTTACCAACACTCTGATCCAAGCAAGAGGGTCACATACATCTTCACATGTATGTGAATATATTTATTAATGAACTGATATAAATATATTAGTAGAAAAAATATTAGGATCCTGGATAATTTAATAGAAAGGTTAAATGACTCTAGGAAATTTATTAATGTAAAAAAAATCCTAGTAAAAATTAGGTAAAATAAATAAGGTCATTTCATTTGGTATTAGAGCTATGTTAAAACTATACATAGCTAAGAATGATTGTATTGATTGATTGAAGTACTTATGCATGTACTGTTTGTTTGTTTGAGTAAAATAATAATTTAGATAGAAAGTTATAGCAAAAGAAAAATACTCATGATAAACTAACCCTATCTACCCATACTCTAGTTATCCAATCATGGTAGGAAGAGGATCTCATCACAATGCAGGATCAAGTGCACCACAAATGCTTGATATGCAAGACTTTATGAGGGCTTTAAGGGATGGAGTAGGGCAGAGACTTGAGAACCTACATGAGGAACTTTCAAAACTATTAAAGACTTATACCAATTTGGGAGGCAAGAGCTTTGAAGGGACTGAAAATGTGATGGAAATTCAAGCATGGTTGAGAACACTGGACAGAATTTTCAATGACATGCAATTGGATGATCAAAGGAAGAGGCAAGTGGCCTCAAGACAACTGAAAGGTGTGGCTTTAAGCTGGTGGGAGGTAGTCATAGCTGGGAGGATTGAGAATGAAATCACTTGGAATCAATTCAAGGAGATGTTGGAAGCTAGATTTGTTCCAGCATTAGCCAAAACTCTAATGCTTGAAGAATTCATCAGACTTAAGCAGAGAACCTTTAATGTGACTGAGTATACTCATAGGTTTGAGGGCTTGTCTAAGTATGGAGCTATGCTTGTGGCTGATGAGGCATCAAAGATTGATAGGTATATTAAGGGTTTAAACTCAGGGCTTAGTAGGGCTATGTTGCCATATGCAGATAAAACCTTTGATCAAGTCATTGATCTGGCCTTAAAGTTTGAACAACATGACAAGGAGAGGGAGAAGTATAAGAGTTTTAAGAACAACAACAACAAGAAAAATAAGGGAAGGTATCACCCCTATGACAAAAAGAAGGAGGAGACAGAAAGCAAGAAAACCAATGTTACTAAGACCACTGATACAAAGAGGAAAATAGTGTGTCATCATTGTGGAAAAGAGGGACATATCAAACCAAGGTGTCCAGAATTAAAGGGAGGAGCTTTCAAGTGCTACCTATGTGGTAAGGAGGGACATATCAAGAGAAATTGCCCTGAGTATAAACAACAAGGGAAGCTAGCAAGTTTGGAGAGCAAAAGCAAATCCACAGTAGAAGCTATTGCAGAAAACCATGGTCAAGTGGAAGGTACCTTATTTATTTGTACCCTACCCATATCAGTAGTGTATGATACAGAGGCAACACATTCTCTGATTTCCCATGAATTAGTTGCATTGCTTAAATTAAATTGCATACTGGTTGAAACCCCTTTGTTAGTGCAAAGCCCATTGGGAAGTTCTAGTGTTTTAAACATGATTTGTATGGATGTGGAATTAAACATAGGAGGAAATGTTTTTATTTCCAATTTATATGTTTTAAATTACCCAAATATAGGTGTTATATTGGGTGTAGACTGGTTAAAGCAATACAAAGCCATAATTAATTTAGACTCATCCACCATATCATTACAAAATTCTAGAGGCCAAAGAATCACAATTTTGTGTGAAGTAGCCAAAGAAAGGAAATTATATCATTTGATTGACTTAAATAAGGATTCCAGTGAGCCTTCTATTGAAGAAATCCCCATAATTAACAAATACTTGGATGTGTTTGGAGAAGTTAAGGGTGTTCCACACCACAGACCAGTGGAATTTCAGATTAGTCTCATACCAGGAGCAAGTCCAATTATTAAGAAACCCACTAGGATGGGGCCAAGTGAGTTGAAAGAGCTAAATAAACAGCTAGAAGAAATAGAAAGCAAAGGATTTATAAGACCAAGTAATTCATGCTGGGGTGCTCCAGTAGTGTTTGTAAGAAAACATGATGGTATTTTAAGGATGTGTATAGATTACAGGGAGCTAAACAAAGTCACTATCAAAAACAAGTACCCCTTACCTAGAATTGATGATCTTTTTGATCAACTTAGTGGAGCAAAAATATTTTCTAGATTAGACTTGACATCTGGATTCCATCAGATGAAGGTTGAGGACTCAAATGTTAAGTATACAGCCTTTAACACTATGTATGGTTTATATGAGTTTCTTGTCATGCCATTTGGGTTGACAAATGCCCCATCATACTTTGTAGACTTGATGAATAGGATATTCAGGGATTATTTAGACAATTTTGTATTGATTTTTATTGATGATATTTTGATTTATTCTAAAACAGTAGAGGAACATGAAAATCACTTACACCTTGTTTTGTCTAGATTAAGAGAAAAAGATTTAAAAGCAAAATTTTCTAAGTGTGCATTTTGGAAAGAAGAAGTGCATTTCCTTGGGCATGTTATATCTTCCAAAGGCATTTCAGTGAACCCCAATAAAATTGTGGCTATCCAAGCATGGAAAAGGCCAAGCACAGTAGGAGAAGTTAGGTCATTTATGGGGATGGCAGGGTATTATAGAAGATTTATAAAATATTTTTCTAAGATGTCATCACCTCTTACCAACCTAACTAGAAAGAACCAACCCTTTATATGGACTGAGAAATGTGAACAAGCCTTTAGTAAAATCAAAGAGGCCTTAGTCAATGCACCAGTGTTGAGAGTACCAGAGGGAAATGAGGATTTGATTGTTTATACTGATGCAAGTGGTTCTGGGCTAGGAGCTGTATTGATGCAGTAAGATCAAGTTATAGCCTATGCATCAAGACAATTGAAGCCACATGAATCAAGGTATGCAACCCATGATCTTGAGTTGGCAGCAGTGGTATATGCACTAAAGCTTTGGAGACATTATCTTCTAGGTGCTAAGTTTATTTTATACACTGACCATAAAGCATTGAAATATCTCTTTTCACAAAAAGATTTGAATATGAGGCAGCATAGATGGGTTGAGTTTCTAACAGCATATGATTTAGACATACTTTATACTCCAGGAAAAGCTAATAAGGTTGCAGATGCTTTGAGCAGGCAGCATGCAAAAGTAGCCATGTTAATGATAGAAGAGTTTAGAAATTTATCTCTACTTACTGATTTGGAAATTGAGGAAAACAATAAGGTAAACATGGAGATGATTGAAGAAGGGAGTAAAGGAAAATTAAGTTTGATAACTTTGCAATCAGATTTAATTTTGAAAGTGGGGAAAATGCAAGAGGAAGATCCAGATTTATTAGAAAAGAAAACTCTAATAGAAAAAGGAGAAGAAGTAGCAAACTACCACACTGATAAGAATGGTTACTTAAGGAATAAAGGTAGGATATGTGTTCCAGAAGATATAGGGTTGAAGGAAGAGATACTTAATGAATATCATAGGAGCAAATATTCCATACATCCATGCAGCACCAAAATGTACCAAAACCTAAAAATGGATTATTGGTGGAGAGGGATGAAATCAGATGTGGCCAAACATGTTGCAAAGTGTATGACTTGCCAACAAGTCAAGGCAGAAACCCAAAGACCCTCATGCCTATTGCAACCTCTAAGCATACCAAAGTGGAAGTGGGAAGATATATCTATGGATTTCATAGATGGTCTGCCTAGATCAAAGAGAGGAAATACAAGCATTTGGGTAGTAGTTGATAGATTGACTAAAGTGGCACACTTTATACCAGTGAAGGCAGAAAGAAATGCACGTAAACTAGCTCAAATATTCATGAAAGAAGTAGTAAGGTTGCATGGAATTCCTAAAACTATAGTGAGTGATAGGGACACAATCTTTACATCCAGATTTTGGAAGAGCTTTCAAGAAGCCATGAGGAGTGAGTTATGCTTGAGTACTGCATACCACCCCCAATCAGATGGTCAAACTGAAGTAATAAACAAAGTTTTGGAGGATTTGTTGAGGGCATGTGCATTGGACTTTGGAGGTAATTGGGAAGATCACCTCCACTTGGCTGAATTTACATATAACAATAGTTATCAAAGCACCATAGGCATGGCACCATTTGAAGCCTTGTATGGCAAACCATATTTGTCACCAATATGTTGGGTTGAAGCAGGAGAAAGGGCTGTCTTAGGGCCTGAGTATGTTAAAGAGACTACAGAGAAAATTGAGCTTGTGAGGAGAAGAATGGCAGCAGCTCAAGATAGGCAAAAGAAGTTTGCAGATGTAAGGAGGAAGCAAGTAGAATATGAAGTTGGTGATTATGTTTTCTTCAAAGTCTCACCTATGAAGAAGGTGTTGAGGTTTGGCAAGCAGGGAAAACTTACCCCAAGATATGTTGGACCTTACAAGATTTTGGAAAGAATAGGTTCATTAGCATACAAGTTAGAGCTACCAGAAGAGATGAGTGCAATGCACAATGTATTTCATGTATCACAACTTAGGAGATGGGTGCATGATAAAGAGGAGATTCTGGAGAAACCCACTCAAGTTCAAATAAATCCTGACTTGGTCTATGAGAAAGAACCAGTGGGGATTTTAGCTAAAGAGGAAAAGAAGTTGAGGAGCAAAACTCTGAAATTGGTAAAGGTTCAATGGAGCCTAGACCCTAATGATTGTACATGGGAGTTAGAGGATAAGATAAAGATGGATTACCCTAAGCTTTTTGCAGTGGAAGGTAAGTTCTAAATTCCTAAAGAGTTTAATATGTATGGTTGTTTTGACTGAATTGTTTGCTTATGCAATGTTTGATAGATTTTATAAAAATCTGGAAATGTTTAAAGTAAAAATGAGAAAATTATGAGGACACAATTCCTAAAAAGGTGGGGTGATTGTAATGCCCCGGAAATTCATGGAATCTCATTTTGGTTGAATTCTGAAAATATATGAATTTATTTGTATAGGAACGTATGGAATTAATTGTGTGCAAGAGTGTGTGCATGTGTGCACGTGCACACTGATATGGCACAAGGAAGAACTCCAAATTTCCTGAAATTAAAACAAGAATTAAAAAGCATTACAAACATGATTTTGTAATGAAAATTATTAAACCAAATATGGATATTTGATTTCTGGAATTATATGAATTATTTTAGAAAATAAGACAAAGCAAGTTTTGTCTGAATCAGTAAACAGATTTTAATTAATTTAAACCCAGAATAAATTAGATAAGGATTTGAAACATGTATGCACATATATGTGCATGTCTTTCTGAAATTAAGGAGGAGTTAAATAAGCCTAGATAAGATATGCATGCATATGTACATTTCTATAAGTACTGAAAGTATTAAAAAGAAATAAGCAAGGGAAAGTATAACACTAAAATAGCAAAAGACATATTGCGAGCAAAACAATTGCTTTAGGCAGAAAATAGAAAGGAGGATTTTTAGAAAATAAACAAGTGACAATGTCACACAATTGTCATGATTTAGAAAGAGAACAAAATAGATATTCTGGAAAAGAAAAAGGGGAATAAGCATTACATGGCCGGGGTACTAAGGGTGAGAATAAGCAAATGAGAAATGCAAAATGCATGAGCACTGGCCAGGGTAAGAATGAGATTTTACAATTGTAAAACCCTAGAAAACCTCTCTTATAAATCCAAGTTTAAACCAGAAAAATCACTTTCTACCCGAGACATTTAAGAAAACAAAGAAGAAAAATATTTGCAAGAAGAAAGGCAAAGTTTTAAAGGGTTTCTTTTCTGGATTAAGCAAGAGGAGCATTTTTCTGTGAGTAATCTCACTAAATCCATGGCATTAAGTCCTGTTATGAGGCAGCCAAGTTTATGTTATTTTTCTACATATTTCTGATTTTATTACTATGGTTTTAATGGATGCTTTAATGGGTGTTTCTGAATGCTTTTGATTGCTTTGATGGTTGAGTATTTTGCTCTGTTTAGTTACACCCAGAAATGTTAAAGTATGAAATCATGAAAGTAAATAGAGAATACTTGTAACTGGTTTAGATATGGCATGAAAAATATAAAAATCAAAATGTATATGAGTTGCATTACACTTGTGTAAGTGCTGAGGCTCAAATGAAAGATTCAAGGGTGCAATGGAAATATCCAAAAGTGCTGAACCCTTGATCAAATAGAAAACCCATGAGCCAGAAATCTTGTTTAAGCTAGATCTTGAATTTAGTTCAAACATGGTTGCTTATGAAACAATAATAACCCACATGCCTAATCTCTATTCACAGTTGTAAATATTCTTGTATCTTTAAGCCAGAATATTTGAAAATATGATTTCCCCTGGATATGAATGTTAGCTTGTTTTTGAATTATGCTTGTAAGTTCTATGTAATGTTTCATGTACACTGTGATTCAATCACCTAGCTATCTCATGATAGGATCAAACATGAACACTTAGTAAATAAACTAAGGATTGTGAGCCAAGAAGACTACTGGAATGCTTGTTGTATTTAAAGTATGCAAGTTGGCACATGGCTTGTTTAAGCCTTGAGATCTTTGTGCAATATTGTGAATTATTTTATTGCAATGTGTCCCCGTGATTCCTTTATGGCAGATGAGGCTAAGAATTAATTTGGTAAATGCAACCTTAAATTGATGAAGTAGGAACTTGAGTTATTCCTAGGTTGGTTGGACTGGAGCTATGATAGTTCCTGAGTATCTCTGTTTGACAGGTATGTTTGCATAGTCGAAAGTGTGAACATAATTAGTTTTAATACTGATCATATATGCACAATATTTCAGAAACAAGTCAGGCAAATTGATTAAAGAAGTTATGCCAACCTATACAAAATGCTTATGTCTCACTTATCTACTTAATATCATGGAATTTTTGATATTGCTCATACCAGATCTTGTATCTGACCCTTGTTTGCTTATGGCATCTGGGGTGTCTCATTTAAAATGGGGCAGCCTCTAATGCTCTTTCAGGGAATGCTGGTTCAAAATAGGAAGCTGCTATGGCTAATGAGATTGATTGGATAAGCATGCTAAATTAGAATTAAATAAGAGCTTAGAATGAATTATTTGCATGTAATCTTGGAAGTTTTATAGTTCTGCTTTAGTTGTTATGTAATGATCTTGAATGTTTGGATTTTATTTAGTTGTTTCAATTGAATCTGGTAATGTATTAAGGTTGGGGAAAACCAAAAACTTAGTTGAATCTATGCAAGAAAATATATTTGAGTATTATGGTAAAAATCTGTAGATGATATATGCCTATATTTGAGAAATGGATATATATATTTTGTATTAGTCAATCTTGAGTCACTTAAAAGCTTTAAGTTTTGAGGTTAAAAATCTAAGTTTAGCTAGAAGTAATATTTCAAGAATTTTGTGACTATATACATAAGTGTTTTGATAAAAGAAACAATATATATATACTTGTGCACTGTATAAAGATGTGTACATGTTTTGAGGGATTTTTCAAGTATCTTGTATCTGAATTTACATTGCAATAGCCAGGCACTAATGTTTTGATGACCTAGTCATAAGGTTAACCCACCTCAAAAGGAGTGAGCTCTGGTTTGATCAAGATGACCAGAGTTTTTGGGTTTAAAGGAAGAAAATGCACTTTGTAAAATCTGAAGCTTTCTTTGCAAATGCATGTACAAAGACATTTTCAAGTACTTGAGCAATTCACTTTTATTATGAGTAGTTTTCTTAGTCCAGAGAGCACAATACATCTGATATGCATAGATATTACTTAAATACTACTCTTGTTAAATGACCATGAAATCTGGATTTTCTAAATCCAGTAAAGCAACCTTTAAATTAGGATGCAAGCTGAGGTAACTCATGGATTGGGGAATGGATTTGACTCAGAGAAACACAACTATATAAATTGTGAGTAAATCACTCAACTGGCTTGGTTATAAGTAAAGGAATTTGTGATAAAATCACTCATGTGGAAAATGATAAATGTGTATCATTTTCTTTCTGGCTTTGATCAAATATCAAATAATTAAACTAAAATTATGATGGCTTGCTATATATTCTGAGATCACTTTGCTAAGTCAAATTAATAGACAATCACCATAAGAATGATCAAAATTAATAGGTATAAATTATATATGATTATGGGAATTCACTCCAGTGACTCGAATATCAAGAAAAGGAAAATGAGCTATGTACTGGTTGACTAGAAATTCAAATTCAATCATGATGCACTCTTGCTTACCAAAACTCTGATCCAAGCAAGAGGGTCACATACATCTTCACATGTATGTGAATATATTTATTAATGAACTGATATAAATATATTAGTAGAAAAAAAATTAGGATCTTGGATAATTTAATAGAAAGGTAAATGACTCTAGGAAATTTATTAATGTAAAAAAAAATCCTAGCAAAAATTAGGTAAAATAAATTGGATCATTTCAGTAAGTCCCCTTTTATTTTTCTTCAGCTTTCAATGCAGCATTAAAGTCTCCTATCACTATCCAAAGACCACCTATGTTCTTATCTATGTTTTTTAGTTTCTCTCGTAAGTTGGTTCTGTATGTAGCTAAATTGCTTGCATAAACATAAGATAGGTAAATGATAAGTCCCTCTAAATTTGTAGCTTTTATTGTGATCCACTGATCGTATTTGTCAATTACATGAACCTACAATACGAACTTCTTCCACATGAGAAGTATTCTTTCTTTTTCACCCAAGTCATTATTGTGAGTGTGGTTCCATTCCATTCCCATTATTTCAGTGAAAAAATTGAGATTGTTATCTTTAAACTTGCTCTCAATAATACCCAATATAAAAGGCAAATGAAACCTCCTAAGATTATAGAGGTCTAACTTTCAGATATTGTTATTTAGACCACTTATATTCCAGCTAATTATAGACATTTATATTGGAGAGGTCTGCTCCTCAATTTTCTAGGAGAATCCATTCGTGAATTATTCGCCTTACTTTGGTAGCTTTATCTTTAAACTGGTCTTCATAATTCTAGTTTGATTTTTATATGATTTACCATTATATAAACCTTCTTCTTCCTTATCTGATTCATGAAACTTTATATTTTTCTTATTTATTTCTCTAATGTTTCAAGGACCTGCTCACTTGGCTCTCCTACAAGGTTTTGGATGATATCTCCTCTTGGTTATCCATAGTTAGCTCAATCTTGACCTGCTATTTATCATCTTTTTCCCGCTATGCCTTCAATAGGGCCTTCTCATCCACCCGGGATCTAGTGTTGGTATTAATATTAACTTGATGTCTATCTAAGTAGGTAAGGTTTTGGGTGTATCCCATACTAACTACATGACCTCAGTTGTCATAGTGGAGTTCATATTTTTGTTATAACTGGTCTACTCCATGCTTGTGTTACTTTTTATATCGTTTCCTTCTTTTTTCCTTCAAACTTGGTTAACTGGGGAAATAACTTTGGCACACTGAGAATCAGTGTGCCTAAATCACATACATTGCTTGCATCTAGGCGGGACTATATTCATACTCTATTTCTTGAACATATATGTTACCCTTACTATCTTTTGCTCTCAATTTTCTTTTCAACTCATCACTAGCCTTAACATCAACGAGGACATTAGCTTATTTCAACCACTTAACATTTCTAGTATATTCATCCATAGCTAAAGGAGTACCAATTAGACTGACTAATTTAGTAATACCCATGGCATGCCATAGTGCTAAATCAAGGTTTAGCATTCTGACCTAAACAGGATGAGATTCCAACATATCTCTTTCTAATCTCAAGTTAAGCTCCTATCATTTAGTAAAAATAAGTTTACTATCCATAAACCAAGGTTCCCCCCATCTAACACTTTCTTACAACCACTTTCATTTGAAAATTTTATAAGATAAAAACCATTTTTTCTTGCAAAAACATCCCAGATGCCTATAGGTTTCTATTCTCTTTTAATATAAGAATTTAGGTAAACGTAATATGGTATTCTCCCTACTAGATACACATAAATAAAATTCCTCCAAATGTTGCCTGCATAAGCACATATCTCTTCATATAAATCTGTAAATTCTCCATCATCATCAATCAATTTATCAAATCATTATTCCCTGTAACAGTTTACCTTTCTTACTACTAAAGATGACACTTAATACATCGTCGTTATTTGTATGCCGATCATTTATTCGTCTGAAAGATAGGTCATTAGGGGTGAAAGAAAGAAAAGATAGAATAGAATCTCACAACGCAACGAATAATCTATAATATAAAATAATCTTTACACAAGGGAAAGTTTGTATATATAATCAGAGTAAGCTATCCTAAATTAGCCTGGACAGTTATAATTGCCTATCTTTACAAATGCTGAAAAATACAATAAATAATGCAGTGGGAATAAAAAGAAATATACAAGAGATACACTTTGGACTCCTAGCTCGTCTCCTGAGATCCAAACCATCTAAAGCTAATCTGGAAAAATATGCTTGGTTTGACTCGAGCATTATAAGAAAACAATGCCTGGATCAGTCTGGTAAAACCACCGTGAGGAACTCAAATCACAAGAATTTTATTATATCTTATAAAACCCTTTAAAGACAAAGATATATCGTAAGACTACGCTGCAAATAAACATGGATGAGTTTTTACCTTACGATAACCAAAACATTTCTTTAGGAAATCCAGTGATATTATAATAATGCCTAGGGTTAAAAATAAATATATAAAATAGCTGATATGCTTGCATCTCACATTTCAACATAGTTGGGCACAACTAAGTCTGTACGGTCCTTATTGGAGAATGGATTCCATATAATGACATGGTAAGGGACTGCCTTTCGAATGGTACACCTCTATATAAAATGTACCAAGGTCGAACCTATTGAGCCCTGGCAACATAGGACTGGCCCACCCTTTACTGGATAGTACATAATATATCATCACCGAGGTTGCTTCCCAACCTTTCCCTTGAGAGCTCTCATGCACAAACAATTTCGTAATAGTGATCTAGAAAGGTGATGAACATACCGTCATGGGTGCGACCCACATAGCCATGCCACATCTCCCATGTTTTAGTCGTTCCTGCTTGATGAGGCTTGAGGCTACGTTTTACCTTTAGATAGCATACCCACTTAGAATGTTGAAACTGCCTTTGAGAAGACAACGCAATGCCAGCTTTAATCCATACAAGTTATTCCGGGTCAGAACAAACCGAAGCACTACTTCTACTACATCCATTTTGGAATCACCCTCGAGATTAGTAGCAAGTAGCCCTTGCACTTCAAAAGCTTTGTCTTCTATTCCATACTCTTCAAGATGTCTTCAGTTCGAAACACTTGATTTGGATCGAAGTGGTTTTCAGATAATTTATACTTATCTGATCTCAGTCTCTTCGAAACAACACGCGGTAGTTTTCGGTAAACACAACCTCAGTTCTTTCGAAAATAAACAGGCAAAGATTAAGTGCGGGGATCACCCCCTAATCATTGAGTGATCGAATTTCCTTATCATTTGTCCTAGAAGAACAAACGAGATTTATACGCACAGTACAACATCATCGAAGATGATTGTGCCATATAACTCACGTGTTTCTCCTAGATATTTCCAAAGTTATGTTTTGGCCAAGATTTGATAGCCTGTTATTTAACTATCAACCCATCAAACAAACAACATAGATTTAATTCTACGTGGAATCCATTAAGCCTCTATACTTTACTTTTCTATAGATCAAATCACTTTCAAAACTTTGATTTAAAATACCTTTACAAAGGCTATTTTCACAAACCTCTTAAACTCCTTCAACACTTGGAAACATTTATATACATATCTCAATGGTATAAGTATATTACCAAAAAATTATGCCTTCAATACTTAGAAAATATATCCATATATTTATCTCATCGGCATAAGTATATTAACAAAACTTAAGAAAGATTTTTTTTCCAAAACTCATATTTAAATATATCCATACCACCCTAATTAAGAAGGATAAATAGCCCAATCTTATTCCTTTATAAAATCCCATTCTATTTATGAAACTCATTTAAAAATATTTCTTTATAATTCCGTTATAAAAATCTTTTATAAAATATCATTTACAAATATCATTTGTAAATCTTCTTTAAATAAATTCTTACAAAACAAAATCCCTTTAATAAACAAAATATTATTTATAAATCCCTTTAATAAAATATTTGGATAACTTACAAACTCATTTAAAACACTTAACCCCAAATTAATATAATTTAAGTTAATTTAAAACATAACTTCTACAAATTCGGAAAGAGGCTTAGCTATCACAATGGTACTAAACCAAGTTATCGGTTATTTAAATTTGAATTCCAAGTCACATAGTAGTTATTTATATAAGCCACATATATTTAAATGAAATCCACAATCAAATCTAGGAATAACATGTCAATATAAACCAACTGGTAGATACATGACCAAATAACATAATTATAGGATGGTGATTTTTCCTGCTAAATAGATGTCCAAACAATCTTTAAGTTTAATTATAGCTGAACGGAGATTTATTCTACTATAAATGTCAAATTTTAGGATAACCTATTCGCATATGTACGGTTACTTAATGATATTGCCAATAGAACCTCTTGTGTTCAGAACTATTCTTTATAAAGAAAGTTGTTTTTAACCAAATTGATCATTGAAAAACAAAGTAATTAAAACTTAAACCTCTTTTTAAATAATTAATTTCAAGTTAAATCCTTTTACTAAATCATAATGAAATCTTAATTAAGTCTTAACTTAAATTAATTATTAATTAAGAAATAATTAAAAACTTTAAATATGGTTTATTTATAAATTAGAACCCTTAATTAATTTATAATTAAAAATAATTAAACACTTACTTAATAATCAATTGATAATTAACTCTGTACTTAATTAATAATTAATTAAAAATAAATCATATACTTAATTCATAATTAATTAAAAATTAATCTTACTTAATCAATAATTAATTAAAATTAATCTCATTTTAAAAATAATAATTAATTAGTAATTAATCTCCACTTAGTTATAATTAATAAACCTTGTTTAATACTTAATTAATTATTAATTACCAAACTTAATTAATAAAAAATAAATACTTAATGAACCATTTTAAAACTTATTATTAAGTTTAGAAAACATTTCTAAATATTACTTAAGTATAAAAACTCTATTTTGTAAAAATTTGAATTTTTACCGAAACTGCATCCATAATTACTATCGTTGTGGATACCATAACTTGAAATTATTTTTTGAAGTTTTCTTTTGAAATCCTACCCTTTGGAAAACTTACTTTTACAAACATAAAGTAAGTATTTTGAAAACTAAAACAAAGTTTGAACTTGAAAATGATTTTGATTTAAAAAACCAAAAATCCTAGTTTTCACAAAAAGGATTCCATGTCGTTTAAACTAGTAAAGGTGCCAACTTCCTTAGCATATATCCAACACATACATGAAGAAGATCACATATTTACATGCCACAACCACAAGACATAAGAAAGATCACATCTTTCAACCATTAAACAATATTTAGACTTCAAATTCAAGTCTAATTCAACAACACATACAAGGACATATATCCCAGATTAAACAACATAAAGAATCCATCAAATCAACCAATATTTCACAACATAATTTACACATAAATAAGGTTAAAACTTTTCCAAAAATATATGAGTTTCTTACTCACTAAAAGTTAACCAAAACAAGGCAATCTTTCACTAGAACTTTGAAAAGGCTTTAGATCTTGCAAATCTTTAGTAAAAATATGATTTTGGACCTAGGAACATGGGCTTGGCCATGGTTGTAGAGAATGGGTTGTTTTTGGAAAGAGGAGAGGTGTAGGAAGAAGAAAAAGTGTTTAAAACACGTTTTTAAAAGGATTTTAAAGGAAAAGGTTTGATTTTTAAAACTTAGAATTAAAAGAGAAGCCGTTAAAAAGATTTCAAAGCTTACAAAAGATAAGATGGAGTTTGAAAAATGATTTGAAAATAAAAAATGAGAGAGGGAGAAATAAAGAAATCACTTTTATATAAAATGCATTTGGTAAACTACCAAAATAGCCTTAAGTACCATACCCTCCACTACATTCATGCCACATCATCCTCACCACCTTCCTTTGCTTCCTTTACACGTTGCCCACATGGATCCACCCCTTTATCCACTAAACAAAGCTCTTGTGTGTACTACCTTGTCATGTTAAGTGACTTTTCTCTTGTTCTTTATTTTCGTTTTATTTTATTTTATGAAAATGGTCATTTCATGCTTCCTTAAAGTACACATATTATTTCCACCCTTAACTTACTTAATTTAAGTACTTATCATTTATAATAATATGTGTTTAAGGATATTAAGGTATTTACAACCTTTTTAACAACTTTTAAATGATCAAAAAATCAGGAATTTTGAAAAAGCTTTCCGGTCACATTTTCTATTTCCTTTTGAACTAAATATTTTACCACTTTTAAAAATAGTTTCACCATCACCATTAATTATTCAAAAGGGGTTTAATTTGGTTATAAAACCAAATAATTCATTTAAAAAAAATATGCCCAATATTCATATTTAAAGTGGTAAAATTTTAGGTCGTTACATACTACACCATCTATTCGCATATTTATTGTCATGGCATCCGCCCAAGTGTGCATACCAGGTCTAAAGTGATGAGCTTGTGCCACATCTTCTTTCTCTTCATCATCTTCCACCTAGATTATAAGTTTCTTGCTAGGGTTTCAGTCTCCATTAACAACTGATAATTTTATTTCATGTTGTGTAGTATTTTTTCTTGAAAAATGGGTTCCTTTTATCGCTTTAACATAACTAAAATTGTAAAGTACAACACACAGTAGCCTAAACAAACAGGGCTACAGATCTACCTAGAACCAAACACACACACACACACACGTCTGAATACACAATTATAAACTCCTTATTTCAACTCTAGTCTTCGTTTCAGTGCACAAGATATTCAACACATCCATATTTGAAAATATTCCGCCCATTATTATTATGAAAAGGTGTGGGATTTTTGAATATAGTCTGCACCAAACATATAAACTAACTGGTTTGAAAAGCACAAATCCGCCTTGCGTGCTTCGTCTAACTGCTACTCTTCACAACCACATATCTTGTGACTATGGTGAATCCGACAACCACATAGTGCTCAACTACTCCTCCCTGACCTGGGTTATGATCGAAACTTACAATATAGGTATGCAAATCCTAATCTAAACCCTCTTTGACTCTTCATAATGTCGAACCCGAGATATAGATATCGTCATCCAGAATTGCATTCATTAAATACACCCATTTGATAATGCCACCAACACATAACTCCTGCTACTGCGATTTCATGAAACTAGTCATGGAAGGTCTGGATTCAAGCTACAAAGTGAACAACCATCAATCTGAAGGTGGATGGCAATTTTCAGATCTCACTTTTCTCCAAATTGTTTACATATAAACATGGATATGAATGAAATTTTAAATGTAGTTCCCATGAATTGAATTGAGCACTATCACACAAATCATAAATCAAACCATGATTCCAGATGCGAAAACAAACTTTAAAAATAATTTACACAATTAGGCACTAAAGATTGAAACGTTATTGTGCCTTCCAGCATCAAACACGCCCAAAAAAGAAAATATTTCTTTGAATCTCTGCGGGCTGCCAAAGTAAATAATTATCAAATCCAAGGATCAAAATCGGTTGCAAGAGACTTACCCAAAAACATGTATTCGACATATGATTATATATAAGCATTACTTTGAAATTTCCACTTACAATATATGGTGAATATATATATATATATATATTATTAATGTGATATGTAAATTATACTTATATTTGATTATATATATAGTAATAATGAAGAAGTAATATATATATATATATGCATGCACACACAAATATATACACACACACACACCTAATATAACATTTATAAATATAAATATAAAAGAATTTCAAATTTCAAATTTTCAACTTGAAAACTAGATCTAGATCTTGAAAATTGCTTTTAAAGCTTAAATTTAAAATTTTGGCAAAGCCAACCGGCTTTAGAGTGGGCCATACCACTATGAATATAAATAAAGAACAAGTGTTCTGTACATGCACATAACAGCTATAATCTGGTTTTATAGTGGCCATAACACTTAGTACAAGAAAAAAAAGAAAAAAAGGAGCTAGACATATAAACTAGACTACTCGGAAGGGCACATTCACTCCCCTGTCGTGACTGATATCAACATCAGTACCAGGGCCTATAACATGCTGAATTGCAGAAAAGTATGAAGCTAGATTCAGATCAAAAGACCTCAAGAGAGGTGAGAAGAAATGAACCTGGTCCCAAGTCAGATCTAAGAATTGCCACCAATTCCTAGCACCAACAATCCCAGTGGTCATCAGAGAAAGACCATCACCCTCAGCATGATACACTAACCTCCTAGTCTCATCAGGACCACCTAAGAACATGTGATAACTATGCATCTGTGGATTCATACCTCATTTTCGATGCCTCATGAATCCAAGAACACTCTTCAGGTTCCCATATAACAAAATCATCATCGAAATCGCTAACTACATCAATTTCTGTCTCCACAACGGGAGAAGCAGAAACAACAGGATCAGAGGGAGGCAAAATTCTAACCTTGGGAACCCATTTCATTTCCGTCCTAGGGAGGGGAATTTTATCAGTAGGAGATAGAGGGGCATTCCTATAACATTTCTCCACAGTATGACCAAATGAATGACATATAGTACATATGTCAGGCTTCCAGCTGTAATTAACTTTTATTTCCACCTCATGACCTTCCATGATTCTTACTTTCAATATCGACGGTAACTGATTGTCTGGGGTAATTTCAATCAATGCCCTAGCATATAATAGATTCTTATGTGCAACAACGGTATTAGCATCAATGCATTTGAAATCCCCAATAAGGCTCGCTAGCCAGTTTAGACCAATAAGAGGTTGAAGGATATAAGGTATATCGGTGAACATGGCCTAAACCGGAATAGAAAGAATCTGCTCTCTAACACTGTTTATACCAACACTCCAAGGAGTCACAATAAAGGGATTCCCCTCGATAATGAGAGGGCTAGTGTCAAGCGCTATAAGTCGGTCTTCCTTAGAGCCAAATTTAAAAAAGAAAAAAGGAATTTAGGAATTGGACATGAAGCGAACCTTTCAGTTTCCATGCTCGCCTACAATGCTCACGTACAACCGAGTAAGAAGATGTAGCATCAAGGAAAAAACCAACAAGGTGGTCAGACCAATGGCTCTCCGCCTCCCGAAGAACAGCTAGTGGAATCACGTTTATTCCATCAATGACCTATGTGCTGAATTTCTGCGGTGAGAAAGCACCGGCATTCCTAGGAAATGTCTTGAACAGAGACGACCAAACTGGTCTGGCAGCAGTATTAACAGAGGCATCACAATAAGCCTTAGGGAACACATTACCAACCGGAATTACACAGGGAACAGGTAATGTCATTTGTGCAGTTACAGTAGGTAGCATAGGAGCAGTTACACAACCGATCGATTCAAATGGAGCACAATTCGTGTCAGAAGCCATAACTTCGGCATTAATCCTATTAGTAGCCGAAAGTACAACAGAGTCAGATGAGACAAATGCGTTATCACCCAACTGATCAGTATCGATAGTTCCTGAACTAACATAGCTTGCTAGATTCACCCGATAAGGAACTGGAATAGAAGTGGATCCAATATTGAGCATAGGCGCAGTACCAAACCCACACAGATCAGAATGATTATTGTTCTCGACAATGTTCGAACCTTTGGCAATCACAGTGCCAACGCAAGCATCATAATTAACTAATTGGATAGAAGAAAAGCCATCGACAAAGGCATAGCCATCGGCAATCACAGGTAGAGTATTATTTGACTTAAGTGCAGCGCCAAGCGAGGCATTCACATGCCCAATATCATCGTTCACCCAATTACCAACAGATTTCACTAAATTCGAGATAGGCGTTGGAGAAGGAGCAAGAACAGAGATACCTAATAGGGGGGCCACATCGGAGGAAGAAACAAGGACCGATTCTAAAAACGAAAGGTGGTTTTGAGTGCTGGCTGACGGCGGACTCAAAAGCAGGCAGAGGTAAGAATTGATTGGAGGTGACATCTGGAAGGGGAACTGGAGGCGAATGACACGAATCAGACATTAAGAAAGAGCGACCAGATCTAGTAATCGAAGTAGATCCAGAGGAGGCGAGACGCGGCTTATCCTTCCTATTCTTTGCCAACAGAGCGAAGCAGAGAAGGGGAGAAGGAAAGAGATGGACAGAGGAAGATTAGGGGATAATGGGAAGAAAAAACCGATTGAGAAGGGACGCCATGATCTTAAATTTAAATTTAAAATCTTACTAATAAATTATATATTATTAATATATATTTATATAAATTTAATATATAAAATCAAATATATATTTATCTACATAAATATACTTTAAAATAATATATGTAATATAAAATAATATTGCATAATTAAGCATGTATATATAATACAATACACATACACATGTATATATAGTTTTGGCTTTATTTAAATTTTACAAATTCAATTTTTTTAATTAATAAATCCACATGCCATTTTTTAAAATTGAAAATCCACACAAAAAAAATCCTAATTTTACTTGTAATAAAATATTTTGCAATGACTGAAAATATGTAAATATTAAATTATACATATATGTATTTGTAAATTACTAAAATCAAATTTAATACATTATGTTATAAGACAAATAGACACACACGTTTTGAATTTATTTAATATAAATATATACGTAAATTTTTTTATTTTTGAAGTAATAATATGTTTAAATTTTAACAAGATAATTTACAAGTATTTTATGTATATTTATATCATTTAAAAATTCAATTTTTATTTAAAACACTTTTAAATTTTATTATTAATTCAAATTTTTTATTAAGTTAGGCCGAAAGTGAAAACACACACACACATATATAGTTATCTTTTTATTAATAATATATATATGCATTCTAGATTAATAGCATACACATATAAGAATTCATGATATAAAGCTAATCTAACTCGATATAATAATATAATAAATGACAAACATATATATAAATAGATATGTAGTAAAGTACTATCTCTTCTCTAGTCTTGTAATGACACCTCGAACGCTGAATCCACTAAACTTCTAGTATTAAATCTGACCTCTTTCAAAAAACGCTACCAGTCAAAGAGATCTACACATCTTTCTTTTATTTGATTCGAATTTGGGTTTAAGTTTGAAAATAATGGAGGAGGGAGGCAATGGTGTTTTCAGCCAAAGGTAAGGGGAGAGAAGAGAGCAAAAGTAAAATATAAATGTAAGGGGTAATGGGTTTAAATAAGAGAGAAAGGAGAAAGGAAAATACGGATCTAACCTCCCTTAAGCTTTGCCCGACCAAACCATGGGCCCTTATGGGTTTTCATCCAACTTCAAACCAGACCAGAAAATTTACATTTAAATCAAATTCAAATTTACATCAATATTGTTCATCGATACGTGTGTGTATAACTTTTATATACGCACTATTTTCAATACCGATCAACACAAATCCAATAAAATTCATAATATAAATTTCATAAATATTAGTTAATTTAATTAATTTATAACAGTTGTAGTTTAACTAAATCAGGCGGTAGTCAGAATATTCAATATTGCGGTTGTGTGACTCTTAGGTATAAATTCGGTCAGCGAATAATATTGAACAATTCGAATATTAACGTTCACACGTCATCTTAGCTAGTGGTATGATAGTTTGGCCAGATTTATCGCTTTCTTAGTTCCAATAAAATCCAATTTTACTTATTTTAAGCGGTCCATATGGTAGTGATCATTATTTTACACAAATTCTCTTTGTCAAAACTATACCACATTAGGTCTTACGGAATTTGGTAACGGTCAAAATTTCTATATCGTCCACATTCAACTTATATAGTACAAACACAAAGTCCTCGGTTCAATAATAACAATTATTATTAATAACTACTCTAGCCAAAGACTTTGACATTGAGTTGACTTCAAGTTGACTTCAGTTCATCGTGATACTAACCTCTTATAACCGAGGAGACGAATTCTCTATCGAATAGTATTTCACTTCCAATGCTCCAACTCGACCCAACTATAGTCATTTGATGGACATCGTGTCATGATTTAACTATACTCAAAGTGGAGTTTTCACATTAAAGTTCAATAGTATTATCAAGTCAAGAAAGCTATGTAATATTGTCACATCAATATTTTCTGTTTGACCTTAGTTATATTAAGAAATACAAAACTATCGAGTGAGTCATTCCATAGTTATTCAATAACTATTAGTACATAAACCCTTAGTGCCCCCAGCAGCTGTAAGTGATACACTGCCCAACATTTAGAGAGCGATATGTACTCTAGTCTCAATGGATGTATTAATATCCAGTCTCGATACATCTTGAGTAGGAATATTTAAAATGATATGTTTATTGTATTGTGATAAATTGCTCATGATTACAACACACTGCAATTACTATCGCAAAACAAACCATTTACGGATTTTCTATTATATATATTTAAATTAAATAATTAATTAATATAACACGTTATAATAAATATATAATAGAAAGAAAATAACCTTTTATTTCGATTAAGATTTTATTACAGAGTTAATAATTTACAATAAATTACAGAATTGCCCCTAGAGAATACCCTTAACTCTTTCAATCCCCCACAACTTGGGACCAATTATGGAATCTCAATCCCATCCCTTTGATCTGCTTGATAAGAACTGATATGGCTAATCTCTTCTTGAATGGATCTACTATGTTGTCTCTTGTATCCACTCTTTGTATCACGACTTCTTTCTTCTTAATGAATTCTCTAATTAGATGGAACTTTCCAAGAATGTGTCACGATTTCTTATGTGCTCAGGGCTCCTTTATGATCTATATAGCCACATTGATATCACAAAACAATGCCATTGATTCTCTATGTTAGGAAACGACTATCGTTTCCTATTTTGAACTTTTCCAAGCAATGGCCTTATTGTTTATGGTGAAGACGTAGCCTGAAACTTACTTATTATAGTCTATATCACTATGAAAGCTAGAGTCAATATACCCCTTCATAAGGAGGTCTCCATTCCCATATATTAGGAATAAGTCCCTAGTATATTTTAAATACTTTAGTATACATTTTATAGTCATCCAATGCTTTTCTCCAAATTAGACTGGTATCGGCTTAAGCATCTTAATGCGTATGCCACATCTAGTCTAGTATATAGCATAACGTACATTATGGAACCGATGCCAAAGCATACAATATCCTCTTCAGACGCTCTTTCTCCTCATTAGTTCGAGGAGCGTTCTTCTTATAAAGGAAGATTCCAGATTGCGTCGGAATGTTTCTGCACTTGGAATTCTCCTTCCCGAACCTTTTCAGTATGGTATCTAGGTACAAAGGTTGGGATAATCCCAGCAACCACTTAGATATATCTCTATATCTATATGCCTAGTATATAGATTGCTTCTCCTAAATTCTTCATGGAGAAATTTTTGAATAGCTAATCTATCATTGATTGCAATAATGAAACGTCATTGCCAATCAACAACAAATCATCAACGTATAGAACTAAGAACACGATAGCACTTCCTTATTCCTTTCTGTATATGCAAGCTTCCTTTATGTTCGTATAAAAACCAAACCGTTTGATTACTTTATCAAAACACTTATTCCAACTCTTTGAAGCTCGTTTAAGTCCATAAATGGACTTTAACAACTTGCAAACCTTGCCCTCATTCTCACCGACCTTTAAACCCTCGAATTGCTGCATATAAACGGTCTCTTCTAAATCACCATTTAGAAATGTCATCTTTACGTCCATTTGCCATAATTTGTAGCCATTGAATGCAGCAATATCATCCGAATGGACTTGAGCATTGCTGTAGGAAAAAAACATTTCATTATAATCTACACCTTGAATTTAACGAAGTCCTTTCACAACTAGCCTTACGTTGTAAGTCTACACTTATCCATCCACATTTTGCTTTTTCTTAAAAATCTATTTGCAACCAATGGGTTTTATTCATTTAAGTATGTCAGTCAAAATCCACACTTTGTTTTCATACATGGAATCCATTTTGGATTTCGTAGCTCCAAGCCAAAGTGAAGAGTCTTTACTCTACGGTGCTTATAGGAATGATAGAGGAGTGTCGTCATCTAAGATGCAGTCCTTTTTCCCGCCATCCATGAGAAAAAATTAATATATCTCTTGAGGATGAGAATCCTTATTAGACCTTCTAATAGGTTGCATGTTATCGTATATGGGTAAAATTGATTCTCCCACTGGTTCGGCCTTTGTGTTAATTTCTTGGATCTCATCCAAGTCTACTACCTCGTTGTTAATTTCTCTTGATAAAAATTCCTTAACTAAAAAGACAACATGCCGAGAAATATAACCTTTTGTTCCTTGGTATTATAGAAAATATATCCTATTGAGTTCTTGGGATATCCTATAAATTCACACAACGTCGATCTTGCCATGAGTTTATTGGGACCAACGTTCTTAACGTATGTTGAACAACCCTACACCTTCAAATATTTGAGTTAGGGTTTCTTTCCACACCACATATCATATGGTGTCTTAGGTATAGATTTGGTGGGCATCAAATTTCAACATATTTACTGCAGTTTCTAGCGCATATCGCCAAAAGGACAAAGGTAACTTAGCTTTCCTCATCGTGGAAGGAACTGTATCTAATAGAGTTCAATTCCTTCATTCCGAAACATCATTGTGTTGTGGAGTATATAGTGGAGTAACCCGGGAGATAATCCCATTATCGTTCAAGCGCTATTGGATCTGTTATCCAACACACTCGCCTCCTCAATCAAATTGAAGTATTTTAATCTTTTGGTTCATATAATTTTCGATCTCATTTTTATATTTAATAAATTTCACATGGACATCAGTTTTGTTCTTCTTAAGATACACATATCCTAGTCTTGATAAATTGTCCATACACTTTACAAAGTAAGAAGAATCATCTTTAGTAACTATATGCAATGGGCCATAAACATTAGTATGTATGAGGCCCAAGAGTTCGTTGGCTCTTTCATTGCTCCCACTGAAGGGGTGCTTGGCCATTTTTCCTTTGAGACAAAACTTAAACATGTCAAATGATTTAAAATCAAATAACGGTAAAAATCCCTCAGTTTCCAATTTGTGTAGTCGCTTCTCACTTATATGACCTAACCTACAATGCCAAAGATGGTCATTGTTTATGTCAATATTAGAAGAATTATTCATAGCATAGACATAATTAGTATTAATCACATAAATGCCATTATCTAAAATACCATCGCAGACTTTATTACCATCTAACAAAATGTTCATAACATTATCAGCATAGTGAAATATATAATTAGTCTCGGACAATTTGGACAAAGAAATAATACCACAAATAAAGTCTTTTACATAATAGAAATTATTTAATATTAAAACTTATCCATTTAGCAAACTTAAATGAAAATCTTCAGCCACCGTTGCATTTACCAAAGATCCACCAACAACTTGAAGCCTCATCTCTCCCTTTGCCATATGATGCTTATTCCGAAGTCCTTGTAACAAATCACAGATGTGAGTTCCTGATCTAGTGTCTAAAATCAAAGATAATTTATTGATTGCAAACAATTTTGGATCATAAATATACCTTTAGGAGCAATGGAACTATTCTGTTTCTTCTCTTTAACATTCTTTAAGTACCTTGGATAGTTCTATTTCCACTAACCCTTCTTGTGATAGTGATGACATTCACCCTTGTCAGTTGAAGTAGTCATCTTGTTCTTCTTATTAACCCTTTTCCACTTCTTTGAACCTTTCGAAAATGATGCGTTCCCTTTAACTGCGAGTATGTCTCCCTGATCCTTGGACGAAGGATCGGCTGACCTCAACATATTCAGGAGAGCTACGAGGCTTACTTTCAACTAGTTCATATTATAGTTTAATATGAATGGCTCAAACTGAGAGGTAAGAGCGTTAACGCTAAAAATGGATCAACTCCCAAGAATGAGTTATATGGAACCTGTGACCTAGATCTAGTAGATAGTAACGAAAATAATAGAAATTAAAAAAAATACATAAGATTTTTATAGTTGTTCGGTAACCTCTGGCCTACGTCCACTTTATAGTTTTATTGACTATGGATTTGAGATATTTTATATGAGATTACAAAGGATTAGAGTCACAAGTACAAGAAGTTGATAGGTTCTAAGGCTTAGAATTGCCAAGAGTAGCTATCTTGGTGACTATTGTGAGGGAGGAAGAAGGAGCAATGGAAACCCAGATCCAGAGTGAAGAAGAACGAGAAGGTAGAAGATCTTGTTTTGATTGCTCTATGGTTTGTATTTATAGGAGAAATTGGCGTTTTAGGTCACTAGTCCACTTGTAGAAGAGTCTAGACATCGGTCCAAAGTCACATAAAAAGTCGGGGGGTCCAATGCGTTATTAAAGTAAGTCGATACCGAGTTAAATAACTCGGTACCGAGTTAAATAACTCGGTACCGAGTTATTTCCTTAATGGAAAATGACTCATACTTTCTTGCACACTTTTCTTACTTCATTTGATGTGCTTCATGTTGTTTTTCTCGATTGTTGGTCGGTTTTAGTGATCGTTCCTCCATTACTTGATTTATTCTGTTGTTTTTGCTGTCATCTCTTCAACTCTTGGAATTGGTCATCCAAAACTCTTGAAAATCACTTAATTACATATGAAAGAGGTTGATAATAACTCTTATGAAGTTGGAGAGAGTTTTGAATGGTGGAAATAACTCGGTACCGTGCTAAATAGGTCGCTGCCGACTTAACTTAGCACATTTTGGGATGAAATATTCCCAAGTCAATTCTCTAGCTCTTCTAATTGATTTCCTAAGTTTTCAAGTAGTTTCATCCTCATTTTTCTTAGGGTCATACAATGGTTGGAGTGCTTAGATTCTAACCTGAGAGTTTTGTATGTCAGACCAGAGTTATATTTCCTTCGAATCTGACCCGAGAGGTTTGTGTGTCTGACCCTAGTTCCACTTAGTAACGATTGCTTGGAGTCCGACCTAAGAGTTTTGTCAGTCGGACCTTAGAAAAACAACTCTTTATTGAGTTAAATGGATCAGTACTGAGTTATATACTCAGTGACAATTACTTGGAGTTTGACCTGAGAGTTTTGTGTGTTAGACCTGAGGTATACTCAGTGTCGATTGCTAGAAATCCGACCTGAGAGTTTTCCAAGTCAAACCTGATGTTTTTCAACTTAGGTTTTCCTTTATTTTTCTTAGGTTCAGCTCAGGTATGACTCGGACCCAACCCAAGTGCCAAGTCGAAAAACCCAAGTCAACATTTTCCACTTATTTATTTTATATTTCCTTTTTCTTGCCTTTTTATGATGTTTCCAAAGTCCTTGCATCAATTTGTTTTTGTTTTGATGTTCTAACTTCCAGTTGAAATTGGCTTAGTCAAAAACCCAGTTAACACTTGCCCTCCAAAGTATGCTTTCGTTGAAAACAAAGAGTGCTCTGGATCAAGATAAGTTCTGATTTGCTATCCCTTGATTCTGAATAGTCATTCAAAAACTGCTTTGAAGAATTGCTTTTGTCCGGTAGACATTCCTTCAACCATTTTGAATAGTTAGAATTCCATTCTTTATTCTTCATGCTGCGGACAAGATCTGTGCTTTGGAGATCGTTCCATGCCTTAGACGAGCATGCTATTTCTTCACTATATATTGTTTTAATGTTTGCTTTTCTTTTACCCCCATTCAAGCTTTTGGCTCCTACCATTGAGTGTAATTTATCCAAGTCGATGGAATGGCGATCGCTGTAGCGATGGTGTGGTGGTGGTGTCACCGACTGTTTCTTTATGGAGATTAGCCAAAGTTTAGGTTGCGCTTGACTTATGATGGATCTCAAGCTTGTCTTAGCTCATATTCATGTCGCTTTGGAGATACGTCTGACTCTTTGTCATCATCTAACTCCTATCAACACAAAGTTACTCTTATACTGCCGCTTGCATTCCAATAAGATGGTTCGCTTCTGGAACGGTCGTGTTGGATGATTCCATCGCTATGATTTTCCTTTTGCTTCATTTCCCTTGGTCTTGGAAAGAAAATTTTCCAAGTGACTCTGGGCAGCGACCCAGTTATCGATTATTCATCGATAACAGTTAAGTTCTGACATATAATATCACTATACGACATGGCTCGTTTTTCTAGCATGAACAAGCGATCTACATAGGATGGTCCATTCATCACATATGGGATAAATGACTTACACTGCATGGATTGACACTTCTCACTTACCATGGTCAATGCTCGAAATCTGATTGATCAACATATGTCGACATCCTTTGGGCTTCGGGCGTTGGTCACACGGGTTCTAATTTTCAAATAAAACATACTTGATCATGTTGAATGCCAAGTTTCCTTGCTTAGAATGACTTGCCAATCACCGTGTTTTAATTCTGGTGATGGTACGTCCAATCCTCCTGATGTTGGGTCCTCCACAGCTCAGGCTTCTCCTTCTATTGGTATCATGCCTAGTCTATTGATCACGGTTGATTTACAAGGCACAGTTGTTCCTACAGAGCCATTGCTAAATCTGCCATCTTTTCTAAATAAGCACATAATCTTAAAAGTCTTGGACGAAGAGGGAAGAGCAATTAGGGATCTCCCGGATCTTGTTTGCCTATCGGTCTTCTTTTTGGTCGTATAGTCCGTACTCTTTGTTTTCACTTTAAATAGGCCGTGTTCCTTTCGACCTACTATTAGTCGTGGGGAATCCTAATTCTGTGCCGCTCTTTGATGTCTTGTAGCAACAGTTGGATTTTTATCCCCTCTTTGTATGATCTTTGCCATGAACTAAATCATGTTCATAGAACTTGTTTTTCAAAGTGCCTGACTTTGTGCACTAGTAGTAGCTGAATGTTATGCGGAAAATTATCCAATTGCCCCCAGTCTAAGTGTTTTTTCCCTATCCTGATCCTAGATTGGGATAACCCGATAATACTAGCTTTAGATTTCTTTATGATTAAACTTGCTTATTCTCGACCAAGCAAGTCTACTTTAGCTATTAACATTGTCGGGGGAGTTCAATCGTGCACTTGTTTTGATCTTCGAAAACTAGCGCATGAATTATTCTATTCTAAGCATCCTTCTTGACGTTACCTACCTTCAGGCAACAATCGATTCCTGTAAGTCGAGGTCGAATAATCCCATTGATCCCTGTATGGTTATTCCTTCTCGTCGTAACCTATCTGTTTGTACCAAAAATGGGCACAACACTTGTTGGATGTAATTGAAGAGATTAGAATGAAAAAATTAAATGGAAAACGAGGCTAATCTAACAACCACACCAAGAAAAGTAAGCAGAAATAGAAAAAGACAATAATTTATAGTGGTTCGGCGTTGTTTCGTACGTCCACTTTGAAGAGTTTGCTGTTTATTGATGATTCTCAACTGATTTACAACAGTATAATAGTAGCACTCAAGTTACAATGGAGTTTCAGCAGAGTAACAACGTTGAAGTTCCAAAAGTCCTTTTTAGTAGGTGTAGGGGTGCTATTTATAGGAGTAGATGTGGAAATATCTGCCCCAAAACTTGGAATACCTTTTCTCATGCATAGGTGGGCCCACCAGATCGATCTGGGGTCGTTTGGGATCGATCCCTGATTGATCCATGTTGTCTTCGTATCGATCAAGATTGGCTCCAATGGAGTTGCGATCGATCATGGACGTTCTTGAGCGAATAAGCAGGCATCTATGCAAAATTTGTGGCATTTGGACTTGTAGTATTAGAGTTATGATCGATCCAAGATTGAATTTTCCTTGGAAAGCTGAAGGCTTCGAATTGATGTGTTCGTATCAATGGACTTCGTATCGATACAATGCGTATCGATCAGTTGTGAGTCAATGACGTGGCGCTAGAGATCAACATTTCATGCTTATAGACCGTTTCCTTTGGTTTGACCTATTCCTTCGTTTCCATCCAAGGTTATACTCTTCGTATCGATCCCTGCCTCCTTCTTGCATATCGATGCTTCGCCTTGGCTCTTCGTATCGATCAAACAATTGATCGATGCGAAACATATAGTGGTTGGTTGAATGAAGCGCAACCGGTCCATGGAATGATGAAGTCTGTTCAAACTCGATGGATACGAAATGGATGGAGGTTGAGTGATGGACTTTTGCTCATTTTGTATCGATCTGGATGGATACGAAATGATGGATGTAGGTTGATGGATACGAAATTGATGTGTTCCACATGGATCTTGATCGATCCATAACTTGAGCATACGAACCCCGATTGACCTAAAATTTGGAATTGCCTTTCATAGCTTTGCTTGTCATACCATACTAATTGTAGCTCGATCCGAACTCGGACCAAGTTTTCCTGCATCCATCATGGACCTGTAGATAACCGATCTCCGGGGTGGATTGTCTTTAGTTTCTTGTCAAGTCTTTAGTGTCGCGGCCTTGCCAAAAGGCGGGATAACATTTGCCCCCCAAAGTACGTCCTTTGTGAACATGACGTGCTTTGGAAAGCTGCAATCTTCATTCTGAAAAGGTTCTATCCGATTTGCTGAACAGTTTTTGTCTTTTCATCAAGAGATGTAACCTTTGGTAGAATTCCAGTAGTATAAATATTGAGTTGTAGACTGCCAATGATCACACAGTTTTTTGTTCTAACTGAAGTTCGAGTGCTAGAAATCTGTTGTTTATCATCTTGATTGTCACCAGGTAAGCATTAAACTCCTGCTAACTTTGAAAATCAAATAATAATATGGCATACGTGGACGTATGTTAACCTGAATCCCATCCATGTTTGCACGTTCATGGGTCGTTGTCAAGTTCTTTTTTCTTATTTTTATTTTGATCGAGTTTCGTATCGATCCTCTTCTGGATCGACATGAAATCTGAGTAGCAACAACGATCGATGGTTTTTTTTGTTCATTCCTTCGTATCAATCCTTTCCTGGATCGATCTAGGATGTATGAAGGTATGCTTCGTATCGATGGCTATCGATACGAGATAGACTGAATACGGCGTGCTACGTATCGATCGATACAACATATTGGTTCTTGAATTGATGGACACGAAAGTGATGTTTCGTATCGATGGAGTTGAACGGTCCAGACATAATCAAGCAGTGATCTTCGTATCGATGGATACGAACTAGTGGTCTTCGAATCGATTCGCATCGATGGATACGAAGTGTTGACCTCACATTGATGGATATGTAATGTTAAGCTCTGGACTGCCTTGTGCTGATGGATACGAAAGTCAATCTTCATATCGATGGACGTTGACCGCTTCTCTCGGTTTAGTGACTGGGATACGAAATGTTTTTCTTTGGATAGGAAGACATATAAATAGTTTTTGGACATAGAAAATTTTCCACTTGCTTTCATTTTTACTTCATATCGATTCGTGAAAAAGAAACAACTACAGAGCCTTCGTCTTCAAAATAGTCAACCCATTAACCTTTAACCCAATTCCTCCAATCTAAGTAACTGACCAGTAAATTCACGTTTCTAGTGACAAGCATCAAGATTCACACCACTCCGTTCATGGTGATGGCCATCTCCGGCGCCGTTGGTGTCGGAGCGTGGTTAGGGTAAGGTCGACGGAGCAGTTAATGGCGTCTTGGAGGCTCGGGGAAGAAGGAGAGCAATTGATGGAGTCACTCACTCCAAGTTTCTCCCTCAATGTGGATTGATCAGAATGTTGTGAAGTAGTTTGTAGGCGACTTTTATGATCGAGGCAAGAAGGAAGTAGTCTATTGATTGATCAGGGATGGAGCAATTTGTATCGATGGAAGAGGCGTGGTGATCGATCCGATGCCAAGGTCTTTGGATCGATATGAAGAGCATCGATGCTTGGAATGATCGATACAAAACCCGACTCCTCGGATCGATACGAAGTGACTGATAACTGGGGTGATCGATACGAACATGGGCTTCAGAGGAACGATCCAACTCGAACCATGATGGATATGAAACCAATTACCTTTTGCAGACTTGAACACTTAACTCCGACGAGATTTAGCCTTGCATATCTAGACTTGATTGAAAAACTGCATATATGACCACCATTCAAAGCTCGTCGATGGAACTATAATTTGAAAAACACAACAAATTTTAACATGGATCGTTCTTCGAAGTCAGGATGGCACGGTTGAGATGGTCAGCGATGACGGTCACTCTGATCGAATCTCTAAGTCTTGTTGCCTTACCATCTTTTAAACTTGTAGAAATTCAAAGTATTATGTAGCACTTCACTACACAACACGATCACTCACTTTACACCGGGGGGAACACGGGTTTCTTTCCATTTAATAATGGTTTTTACCGAGTTCAATAGCTATGGATCCTGGAAGCTTCGAGCAGCAGGAAGTTCAGAGTCCTCCACTTCCTAGAATAGAAATGCCAGACATCGCCGCAGACATAGTATACCGTGCTCCGGATGAACTGCCGGATGTAGTGCTGGTTATAAATCCGGAAGACTCATTCCATCCAAAATTTCAGAGGAATGCTCGGGAGAATTTGTCTCAGGCATGGATTATCTTTAGAAGATGTTCTATTACCCAGGCCAGAAGAAAGAGCGCACAATCCCCCGAAAGGGTTCACTACATGTAACAGATTCATGTGCGTGGCTAGAACGTTGCCGCTGTTTAACCAATTCATTCGGAATGTGTTATTTTTCTTGAGGATTGCGCCTTCTCAACTGCATCCAAACAGATATGCGCTTCTCAATAGCTTATATATCATATTCATGGAGCATCTCCTTCGACCCCCGACCGTCGAGGAGATCAGATACTTATTTAATGTGAAGAGTTGGGGGGATAATCCCTCATTCACTTTTCTAGAAGTGGTCAGGAACTGCCAAGTTGTGGCAGGTGCTTGGAGTAAGTTGAGCTACTTCAAGACTGAGTGGTTCTTCGTGAGATGCGCACCGGGGTTTTCCAAGCGATGGTTGGTCAGACGTAAGTGCTTTAACTTCTTCGTCAATTAACTGGGTAATATAAATCGATGCTGAATCCATCACTACATTTCTATTACAGCTTCCATTCCACGGCCTGAAGGAGCATAGTTCAAGGAGATAGTGAGAATGCTCCAGATGGTGCCCGCTGAACTTAAAGAAATAGACAAAGTCCTTAGTGATGATAACTTGATCGCCGTTGGGCTCATAGAGAGAGGTCAGAGCATTGGGCTGACAGGAGTTCCTAGAACGATCCCAGTAAGGCACAGTGAAAGATGGGCTTCAATCGTGTTCTCAGTCGAGGGAGCTCAAAGTGCACCTGGAGTTACCATCATCGAACGGGGCGATGACGAGAGTATAGCAGCTAGACATGAACCCGCGGTCACACCTCCTCACGGCCTTCGATCGTCAGAATCAAAAAAGGGCAAGACTCTCATTCACAAAGCCAAGAGGCATAAGTCTGTTGTAATAACTTAGCCCGTTGCGATTTCTACAGGCCGGGAGACCTCCTCTCCGTAAACAGAAGGTTCATTGAAAGGATTGTCGGATGTTCCTATCCCAGACGACATATCTTCGTTCCACGATCTTGGATTAGAGGAGCTTCACTCCCCATCACAAACTGGCGCAGGCCTAACTTCTTTAGACATAGGGGAGCCAACTCCAATGAGTAAGGCTACCACAATTGGTCAGTTGGGGGGTTTGCACATGTATACACACTCACAGAACAACACAACTTCTAATCACATGCTCCTTAATTTCTGGAGATAACTAATTCTGCTTCTCTTTCCATTTTACAGACACGATGGTGAAACAAGGGTCTATGCTTAGCAAGCTTTGCTCTTCATGTCATTCTTCCAGTTCATACTCTGAATCACATCAGCGTGAAAGTGAGAGAGACTACAGTCACGGCTATCACTCTAGCCAAGAGCGCGAGCGCCATGATAGGGAAAATGAAAGGTCATACCAAAGCAGGCGCCGCTCTCGATCACGATATCCACCATCAAAAGGACCTTCAAAACCATCCGGCTTAGGTAGGCCATCTTCCGAAACTGCACATCAAATAACACCATCCTATACTTCGAAATCCGGCGATCAGAGCCATATAACTGAAACAGAAGCTCCCATCGTCACAGAACCGACTGCTATAGAGCACACAGAGCCATCTGAATCGCCAAGTTGAAGTAAGACCTCTCGAATATTTGTTTCGATGGCTTCCACTTCCCTCCAAACTTGAAGAGAATCCCAAACATCATAGAAAAAATGGTACAAGATTACGTGCATGACGTGTACAACCAGTACCGAGAGTGGGTTAAAACGGCTGGAAGTGTTTCGACAGTATCTCTCAAGTAGGCTAAAACGATCGAGAAACTAGAGAGCGACCTTTCTCAAAAAGGCTGAATAATAACGGTGCTCACCAATGAGCTTGAATCTTCAAGGAAAATGGAAAAGAAGGCTGACCAAAGAGCCGAAGAGGCTAGACAACCCATGGAAAACATGAGAAACACTCACATGAACCTAGTGCAAGAGATGGGTCACCGTAACACTGTTATTATTCAAGAGAGGGATGATGCATGGAAAGAAATTGAGGAGCTAAGGGCAAAGATGACTGAGGCCCTTAAAGAGAAGGATGAAGCTAATAAAGTGGCCCAGGAGGAATGTGGGCAGGCGGTGAGACTCAAGGAAAAGAGGGATGTTGCGAATCTAAAGGCCAAGAAGGCCGATGCCAGGATTGAAAGGGAAGTTAAAGCGGTTGAGGATGGAGAGCGAAATTGAAGATCTCTTGGTTACTTACAGTGCTAATGTCTTGAGAAACCGCAACCTTAACTGGCTCGGCAAAGACTATCCTTTCTAACTATATAAGGCCTGAAATCGCTTGCTTGAGGACGAGAAGGTGATCCGCAATACTACAACCGTCGACGAGTTCGAACTAGAAACTTAAGTGCTGATCGGAGATGAGCCTAAAGTCCTCCATGAGATGGCGATCGCGCTTCAGAGAGAGGATCTGGCGGCTAAGTATCCGGAGGTCGGAGAAGGATCCGGGAGTGAACATCGCAAAGTTGGTTCCGAAGTGCCTTCAGTGTCTCAAACTGAGTCTACTTCCTCTGTTGATCCTTCGGTCATCCCAAAGTATGATCTTGATAGGCCGCATCTCTCTCCGATCACTGAGCGCAGCTTGGTAGGCCCGTCGGCCCAACCTGGGAGCCAATTTGAGGAAGGTATTCTGGACACTTCTCCTATTCCTCAAAATGCAGGAGCACTACCATATGATATTACTAATATATTCTCTTATCTTCATTCAGTCTTAGATTCTACACCGGCCAATCCTCCTGCAACTTAAGAAATTCATCACGAGCAGGAGGTGCTTACAACAGAGGCTACAATTGCGACGGTTACCACTTCGGCTGGGGAGATGCATGATAGCAGCTGCATGCTTGATGAACAATTGATGGAAGCACTCTTCAGCCATCAAAGTGAACGAAGTATCGAAGTGCCCTTCAATATTGATGAAGACGTAGTCATAACGGGCTCCTCAGGTCCAACCAGCAGCGTTCCAATTGGTATACATGCGGACTGGGCAGAGCAGATAATGGAGGAAATCAAGGCCGAGATCGAGCAAGCTGAGCTGGTTCGTAGAGCTGGCGGTGGTATGGCGGGTCCCGGTCCGGTCCCGATACTTGTCATTTCTCCAGGTGGCACTATCATCGAGACTAGCACGCCTCCTCCCTCTAACATCGAGAGTGCCACCATTCCTTCATTTCCGCATATAGAGGATATTCCGGTCCCTGTGAGTTCTCAGGAGGAGACTGCTTCAATTCCCTCGGCTGGAGACAAGCCAACTGGAGTATGCCGAGGAGGTAAAGGTTCAAAGAGGGTTCTGAGTGGCAGCTCGAGTAGGCCTACGCTGAAGAAAAGCAAGAAGGATAAAAAATGAAGGCGTAGATTCGCATTTTTGCTTCCTCTCTCTTGGATAGGTGGAATAAGCTTTTCTTTTGCTTTTTATAGGCCATGTATAGATGCAGGTTTGGCCCCTGCTTATAGGGATTCTTTGGATAGATTTTGTACTTACTTTCTCAAAGAATATTATGAATAAAATTTATTTTTCGTTCTCAGCATAACTCCTTGTTCACTTGTTTAAGTACTTTAGCACTCACATTTCCATTCAATATACTTGTGAAGTTTCAGTCTCTGAGTCGAACTTGAATCCGGTCTTTAGATCCCGAAGTCAAGGCTTCGGGTCGTAATCAAACGTTGAGTCGAGTCCCAACGTTGCGCTGTCTCGGTCAGCGGCAAGTACTTGAGTTATGCCTCCAGTTCTGGCGAGAATTGAAGTAGTCAGTTGGCAGTCGTCCTCCGCCTCTACTAACTTTAACTCAACTTGGTTGGAACAAAGTTAAAGTGACATGAGTTTGAGTGGTCGGATCACACTCACTCGCTTGCTGATATTTGCATCCACACTATGAGATTAGACTTGTATGTTGGTGGTCGGTCATGCCTGCTTAATATTTAGAATCATATCCACACTCCGGGACATAAGTTATTTTATGGGCGGTTGGTTACACCCGTTTAATGTTTAGAATTACATCCACACTCCGGGGACATAAGTTATTTTACGGGCGGTCGGTCACACCCGTTTAATGTTTATACTCTAGTTCACACTCCGAGAATCTAGAGTCAGTTGACAGACGATCAATCACATCTGTTTAAGTATTAGGATCTCGTTCGCACTCTGGAAACAAGGAGTTGGTCAAGGTTGTGGATGGTCGAATCACATCTGCCTTGATCCGACAAGCGAAGTCGTAGATGGATGGATCCATCTTCTTCGAGCTTGAAAAGAAGCGAGGTCGTGGATGGACGGATCCATCTCGAGCTTTGTAAATAAGCGAAGTCGTGGATGGACGGATCCATCCTCCTCGAGCTTTGGAAATAAGCGAGGTCGTGGATGGAGGGATCCATCCTCCTCGAGCTTTGGAAATAAGCGAGGTTATGGATTGAATTTTCCTTGGAAAGCTGAAGGCTTCGTATCGATATGTTCATATCGATGGACTTCGTATCGATACAATGCGTATCGATCAGTTGCATGTCGATGACGTGGCGTTGGAGATCCACATTTCATGCTTATAGACCGTTTCCTTTGGTTTGACCTATTCCTTCATATCCACCCAAGGTTATACTCTTCGTATTGATCCCTGCCTCCTTCTTTCGTATCGATGCTTCGCCTCGGCTTTTCGTATCGATCAAACAATTGATCGATACGAAACATATAGTGGTTGGTTGAATGAAGCACAACCGGTCCATGGAATGTTGAAGTCTATTCAAACTCGATGGATATGAAATGGATAGAGGTTGAGCGATGGACTTGTGCTCATTTCGTATCGATCTGGATGGATACGAAATGATGGATGTAGGTTGATGGATACGTAATTGATGTCATGGATCTTGATCGATCCATAACTTGAGCATACGAACCCCGATTGACCTGAAATTTGGAATGTTGCCTTTCTTAGCTTTGCTTGTCATACCATGCTAATTGTAGCTCGATCCAGACTCGGTCCAAGTTTTCCTGCATCCATCGTGGAACTATAGATAACCGATCTTCGGGGTGGATTGTCTTCAGTCTCTTGTCAAGTCCTTGGTGTCACGGCTTTGCCAAAAGGCAGGATAACACTATCTCCGGGCGATGGAAAGTCGTTGATGAATTGGGTTGAGTTTATCTTGGCTGACTTTCATTGCAAATAGTCCAAGTTCTTCATTGCTCCCTATCGTCAGGGAACATTATCTATAATATTTACCCTTTATTCATATATTTCCATTGTGAACTAAGTCCTATTCACGGAGTTTTCTGCTCTGAATCCAGGCATTAGTGTGAGTTAAACATGAGGGACAAATTATCTTATTGCCTCTAGTCCGATCGCTCTTCCCCAGTCATGGTCATGGTCTTGGATCGTGAAAGCCCGATAATACTTGTCTTCGACTTTCCATGACTATCCTTGCCAATCTTCGACCAAGCATGCCCCACTTGGTTGCTAGCGCTGTCATTGATGTCTAGTCAGGCACTAGTTTCAATCTTTAGAAACTAGTGCAAGAATTATCCAATTTTCGATTATCCTTCCTTGAAGTTGCCTATTTCTAGGGAACAATATAATTCCTGAAGGCTGGTGATTACACCTTCCCATCGTTGCCAATCTCCGAGCAATGGAAGATTCCTGAAGGTTGGAAGATTGTTCCTTCCTAATATTATCAATATTTAGGCAGTGTTAGATTCTAGAAGGTAGGTCTGAAGACTCAATTGAGCTCATACTTCTGTCTCCGAAAACTAGTGTATCGTTGGTCCCATTCTAAGGGTTTCTCCTTGGTATCACCAATCTTCAGGCAATGGCATATTCCTACAAGTTGGGACCATATGATCTGGTTGTCCTTAAGTAGGTTATCAATCCTTCTCGTTGTTGCCAAACTTAGAGTGATGGAAAATTCCTGAAAGCCGAGGCTGAATTATCCGATCGGTTCCTAGTTTGGTTTTGGAACCTCTTGCCATTGCCAATCTCCGGATAGTAATGAATTCTAGAAGGTAGATTTTGTTATCACGTCCCCTTATCACTATCTATCTCTAGGCAGTGATGCATTTTTGAGGACTAGGTGCTTCCTCTCCCTGTCATCGATCTTCGAGCAATGGCAGATTCCTGGAGGTTAAAGTTCATCCTTCCTAACGCCGCCTATTTTTGGGCAATGCCAGATTCCAGAGGGAGGGAAGTTGATTCCTTCTCGACATCGCCTGTTTTTGGACAATGCCAAATTCCTGAACTTTAAGACCTTCATTTCCCTGGGTGGCAATTTGTTGCTAGAATGTTCTGTTTGGTGAAACAGAACTTTTATCTAACCAACTCTGTGGTTATTCGTGTTTGGACTTAGCGAGGTTCCTTTCGACTAAGTATTTATGCACCTATCCCTATTCACAGGACTAGCTATTTCGAACACCTGTATTTAGGCATTTGTGAGAGATTGAAAGGTGTGCAGCAAATTATTCAATTGCCCCCAGTCTGGCTCTCAATCCTACTATGGGATTGAGGAAGTCCGCTAATTTAATTCCCGACTTTCCATGATTGTCCCTGCTTGTCCTTAGCCCTGCATGTCTCGCTTGGCTGCTAATGTTATCGCGGAAGTCCTATTCATATGTCAGTTCCTGTCTCCGAGAACTGGTAAATCAATTGCTTATTTCCAAGCAATATTTTCTCGAGGCTACTGATGTGCACGTAAATGTGCATATTTTTACCACCATATTTAATCTAATTAAATTAAATAAATGATCATATTGGGTATTTTAACTTGTTTAAACCAAAATTCAAATTATTTTCAAATCGTCGTATATTCATCTCCATATAAGGGCAAAATGATCATTTTTGTGCATATATTAATTTGAGAAAATTTAATTGGAAATTTCTATATTATTTTGTAGGAATTTGGCTTCATATACAAGTGGCTTCATGAAGATATATGCATGCACAAAGAAGATACAAAGGATGAAGATGGAAATAATTCAAAGTCATGGATCATGAAGGACCCCACCTACCCACCTTCCTTAATGTACAAATTAGAAGCTAATCCACATGCTAATGACCATTACACTTTCATGCACACTTAATGGGTGATTATTGGAGCTAATGATTACTTGGCCACCACACTTCCTAGGAGGGTAGTTTGGGTAGTTCCCAAAAAAGTGGATTAGGGTTTTAAACTTGTATAAATACCACTTATGTTTCATGTAACCATTCCCTCTTCTTAGCCTCCTTTGTTTAGGAACAAAAATAAACAAAGCTCTTCTCTTTTCTTTTTCATGGCTACTTAGCCATTTTTTATTTCATGTAGCTTTTCTTTTTATGCAATGTTAGTTAATGATCTTTTACATTTACATGCTCTCTTTCTTATTTTGTTAGTAGCTTAGTTTATTTTTCATGCAAGTAGAATAGCTCTTCCTTCATTTTGCTCTCTTTTTCCTCTTGTTTTCATTTAATGTTGCAAGCTACATTTCTTGATTTGATAACAAATATGAGAGGCTAAACCCCTTCAATTTAGGGGTAATGAAGCCCTCTAATTATGTAGCTTCAACATAGTTTGATAATTAATACTCTCTTTTTATGCATTATGGAAAAATGGTGTTTATGTAATTTTGTGTTTAGTATTGAGTTTGATAGCCTATGTTGTTCGAAACAAATAGGGTATGCTTAGTCATATGAATCACAAATTGCCTCTTCATCTACATATGATTATGGTAATGAAGTGAAATTAAATCAAAATTTGATGGTCTATATTTCTAATCAATAGTTAATAGGCCATGCCTAAAATAGATTTCATTTTCAACTTCTTGTTATTTTTCATGAGAATTAAAAGTGGTTTAAGGGTTGTGTTATAGTTTGATGGCTTATGTTGAGCTAACTAATAGCTCAAATATGTCATACTTATAATAAACACATCATTTAAATTCACTTATGACTAAAAAGAGAGATCGTAATTTCATGTTTTGTTGAACTATATGATCTAGAGAGTGGAATTATCTCTAAATTGTCATTTATTCTCATAGTTTTAATTCACCTTTGTAGTTGTTAGTTTTTGCAATTTTTGGTAGTTAGCTTAAATACCTCAAATCTTGGTTAATTTGATTGAATAGAGATTTAAAACCAACAATATTCTACGGATCGACCTGTACTCGCCACATACTATAATTGTACGCCGTGCACTTGCCGTTATTTTAATTTGAAATTTATCGACGGTTTTCTAAACCGATAGAAAATTTGTCGTTAAACAGCTGCCTATTTCCAGGCTACATCAAAATTCTTTCTAAGCTGAATACTGGAAATTCGGTTGTGCACCAGCCTCTATCTCTAGAAACTAGCACACAAGCTGCTCGATCCTGGAGATTTCACTTCGGCGTTGCCTTATCTTCGGCTAGTAGCTGATTCTTGCAATGAAGGGTCGAACCATTCGATTAACCTATGAAAGGTTATGTCTTCCTATTATCCCCTATCTTCAGGCAACAATAGTTTTCTAAAGACAAGAGTAGGAACTCAGTTGAGCACCAGCTTCTATCTTCGAAAGCAAGTGCATTAATGGTTTACTGCCGTGAGTGTTTCTCATCGACCTAGTGGTTTGGACCTTCCCAACATTGCCAAGGTAATGCCAATTCTCAGAAGGTTGGATCGATATGACCCATCGACCCGATGGTTTTGACCTTCTCGACATTTTCGGGGAAATGTCGGTTCTTAGAAGGTTGAGAGTCGATATGACCCATCAACCCGGCGGTTTGGACCTTCCCGACGTTGCTAAGGCAACATCGGTTCTCAAAAGGTTGAGGGTCAATGTGACCGTTGACCCGACGGTTTTGGACCTTCCCGACTTTGACAGTCTTAGGACAACACCGGTTCTTAGAAGGTTTAGGATTGATATGAACCATCGATCTGTCGGTTTTGACCTTCCCAATGTTGCTAGTCTTAAGGAAACACCGATTCTCAAAAAGTAGAGGATCAATGTGACCGTAGATCCATCGGTTTGGACCCTCTTGACATTGCCGGGGCAATGCTAGTTCTCCGAAGGTTAGCGATCGATATGACTGTCGACCTGGCGGTTTTGGACCTTTCCGACATTGATAGTTTTAGGACAATCCCAGTTATCAGAAGGTTGGGGTCGATACGAACCGTCGATCTAGCGGTTGTGACCTTCCCGACATTGCCAGTCTTAGGGAAACATCAGTTCAAAGAAGGTAGTGGATCGATGTGACCATTGATCTGTCAATTTGGACCTTCCCGACGTTGCTGGGGCAATGCCGGTTCTTAGAAGGTTGGGGTTCGATGTGACCATCAACCCAGTGATTCTGGACCTTTTCGATGTTGACAATCTTAGGACAATGTCAGTTCTTAGAAGGTTTAGGATCGATAGGACCCATCGATCCGGCAGTTTTGACCTTCCCGGCGTTGTCAATTTTAGGGCAATGCCAGTTCTCAAAAGGTTTGGAGATCAATATGACCCGTCGACCCGGCGGTTTGAGTCTACTTTCCATGTCAACTCAGCGGTTTGGACCTTCCTGACGTTGCTAGTCTTGGGATAACGCCGGTTCTCAGAAGGTTGAGGATCAATATGACCAGTTGATCCAGCGGTTTAGACCTTCCCGACGTTGCCGGACATAGGGCAACGCTGGATCTTAGAAGGTTGGGGATTGATATGACCTGTCAATCCAATAGTTAGTGAGTCTACACTCCCCTTCCATCATTCGAGGGCAGAGGAGCCATTTCTTGGTTGTGCTGCAAGTTACGGGGCATAGGAGTTTTGCTTGCAAGAATGCGGTTCCACTGGTTCAAGAAGCAAATTTTATTAGTGAGTAGAAGAAATGGCAAGTCCTACCCATTTACAATGTCCTTAGTGTCCTTGGGAGCTTATTTGCGAAAGAAAACTAGATGAGGATGAATGAAACGGTATTGTTTTAGGTTGCTGCTTCATTCTTGGGTGACCCGCTAGCTTGAGGTTATTTAATGACCAGTCTTTCATCAACTTGCCTAGGCCTCTATCAGCTAGGTTCAGGCGGTTTACCTTGAGTAGGTAGACCCTGGGGTCTTGCAGATTCTTCACCATTCTACGGTTTCCTAACATATTGCTGGAGCTTGTTATTCCTTAACAGCTCCTCAATCAGTTCCTTAGATGTCGGCATTCAAGGGCGTGTACTCTTCCAATCTAAAGTACTTTAGAAGTTTTGCATTCATGTCATGTTCGTTGTTGAAGTTTTGACTTCTTTTCTTCTAATTATCAGAGTTTCCTGAGTTTATGGCAATGTTGCTCTAGATTTCTTCCTTCAACTGTCCTTTATTGACCTTTCCTTCAACTAGTCCTGCATCTTCCCATAACACGAATTGATTTGCCTTTTGGTGAAATTCTTCCATGGTAGTGGGCTGCTTCATCTTTAACCATCTATTGAAATCCGTATCCGGGTGAATGCCATACACAAAGGCCATAAATACAAGATCCTCCTTCAAATAGCTAACCTCCGTAACAACGATGTTGAATCAGTTCAAGAAAGCTTTAAGAGACTCCTTAGGTCATTGAGACAAACTAGATAGGGACATCATGTCCTTTGGTAGGGAGCATGGAGCCTGAACCGCTCCAGGAACTTCTTAGCTAATTTGTCAAAAGTAGAAATAGACTTCGGTGCGAGCCATGTGAATCATATAGAAGCAACTCCTTCCAAGAAGATATGGAAACACTTACAACGAACAACATCTGTAGCTCTAGCTCCATCCATATGCCATTCGTATTTGAGTAAGTGTTGTCTAGAATATGTAGTTTTGTGTAGGATAGCATTGTCAGCATGGTGAATTTGCACGAATAATCTTCTCTCAGAATATTCTCTATAAATGGAGTTTGACTTAGTATGGAACCCCAATCTTCATTTTTCCTACCCCGACTTTCTTCCACTAATCATTTAACCATATCAGCGATGTACTCTTCAGTGGCATGGTAATCCGAAGGTCGACTATCAAAGGCTGCACTGAGTGTTTGACTCCGCAAACGGTTTCAGTTTTCTGACTGACGTATAGGTGCTTCAGTCTCTAGGAGTACCACTCCTTCAGAATTTCATGGATGCGCGGTTGGTTGAGCTGTGGTTTTCTGAACTCCACCTTTATTAGAATCAACATCCAAATCCAAATCATCATCATCTAGCTGCAAGTCCACTTCCCCATCAGATACATCCATGGCATCACCTTCCCGAGCAGCATCTGCATGGCATTTCTCTCGGTAGTGAAATTCTCTCAGTACCTACCTGTTATCTTGAAGGGGAGCAACCCTGCTTCATCCTACGATTCCTCATACAACTCTATCAACTACTTCCTTTTACTTTTTCTTCCCATCTCTCCTATTTAAACCAAAAGCAGAGGAATTCTCCTGTTCTATAACAAGTGAAGTTTCACTTCTAATTCTTTTAGTAGTGTGGGGTTGGAAATTGAGCAATGCCTTCATCTTGTCCATGAGAGCGTTTTAACCATCCGTCATTTTCTGGTTAAGTTCATGGATCATCTTATCATGTTTTCGTCTAGTAATAATAACTTCCGTTTGGTAAGTTTTCCCTTTATCACCGTTAGCCAATACTCCTACAAATCTTCCGGAAGAGGGTTTTCCTTTTCAAGTTGCCATTGTTGTAATATCCCCCATTTCGAGGCTCGAAAATAAGTGCTGATGCTGCAGTCATCAATAGTATTATTCTCCGGTGACAAAATGAGATTAGTTAATAGTATCATTAACATCAAAGCATAGGAATATGAAATTTTTTCAACACACATATTTCATTAATGAATTTACTTATTCATTACATAATCCCAAACGTTGCCTAGGTTAAGATAAAATATAATTATTATAAAATACTCCAAGAGCGACATATGAAGATGTCCTCTTGGTTGATCAGACTTTGCCACTAGACAGATTCAACTTCTACCATTGCATACATTTAAACAAAATGATAAAAAAATTGCCATAAATAGATTCCTATATAGCTAGCTCTGCTTCCTGCGCGTCTTCTGAAGCTTTATTCACCAAACCTAAGTAACATGGAAACCTTACTCTCAAACTACTCAAATGAGTAGCATAGAGTTTAAGGGGAAAAACAAAAATTTGGGTCAGACAAAAAGTCTGATATGAATAATAATGTATCATCTCGGTTAATAGATATCTACTGAGACCGCGCCGTTGAGCGGAATGGGTTTTCCCCTTACTAGTATTCTCTAAAATATGTCTTTTATAAATCAAGCACCTGCAACCACAATGGTTAAACTAGACAATTTAAACAATTATATGCATACATGCAACCTAGGTAATCATGACCAGTCTGTCTAAATAAATGGACTATCTATCCCACATCATAGTTTTCTCAAGGTAACCACAAACCTATATGGCTGACTCGAGCTTACCGAATATATCAAGTTCTCCAACTTACTGTTAGAAGAAACATGACGGTCTGTCCGAAACTTACTATTCCAAGGGTCACTCTAATTCTAATGGTTTTACAGGCCAACCAATAACCTACCTCATCATTGTGTATTCCTTTCTATGCGTAAACCTACTTTTAGTCTTACCATTGACAAAGCCTTATGCATTGGAATTTTGGACTAATATCAGCAAGGGGCTAACAGTTGAAGTATAGGGTGCGACCCTACGCCACTCCCATCCAGTTTTCTAATCTCTGAGTCAATTTATCCTATCACAATTTATATAAAGGTGATAAGAATAATCTTTCTAGTAAATTTTGGGCTAAACACCATTTTTATTTCCTTAAAAACATAAATCTTTATAATTGATTTAACCCTTGAAATCATACGTTAAAACAAGGAAACTATAACCCTTTACTTTGTCCAATATATTCTGCCAAGATATATATGATTTTATAAAATAATATCGATGAACTTCGAAATCTTTTAGAAGTTGTCGCACCTAAAAACCTTAAGCTATGAAGCCATACACAATAGATCATACGATTTATAAGACATAAGGCCATAAGGCCAAAACCATTTATGGCGCATATTATAAATACATATAAATCGCCGAAAACTAGTGGCATAGTTATGGGTTGCATAGTACATAAACTTTAAAACTTAGGAATATGAGAATGTCGATATTAAGGTTAGATGGAATCATTGTCGTATAAAATCAATGTCAAAAATAGCCTATGGCGACATCGTAAGCAAAACAAGGCGTCATTAGAAACTAGCGACATCATCGCCTCTTTATAATCAATGTTGAAAATAGCCTATAGCGATACTATGGTCAAACACTGTGGCATAAGAAAATAGCGGCAACATTGCCGTATAAAACAAACATCAGAAGTAATAATAGCGGCAATATAGCCATAGTATATTCAATGCTGAAAAGGTAAACTAGCGGCATAGACGACATACGACATTGAAATCATATGGAGTTGATATTGAAAACTAGTGGCATCATCAATGCCAACATAAATAAGCGACGATATGCGACGTTGATGTGCGGAAATGAAACATGCGGCAATGAAACATGTGGGATGGCCAACGTCGCAAGCATCAATGTCGACATCGGAGCTATACTTCCTACTTCAACCAATCGTTGATTCCTTGCATACCAACCAAGGCTGATATCATATGCATTACCATTGGTTGACGTCGAAAAGCTTAAGTGCAACATTGATGGGTTGCGACATCCATGAGGCAATGGCAATTCCCATAATTATTATAAAAAATAAATTTTCTATATAAAGTAATTTCTTTTTACCAACTCCTATTCTTTATCAAATTGCTATTAGATAATAACTTTCTTTACCAATTCATTTCAGAAAAACTGCTATATATTAGAAATTACATTCTGAAACATTTTTTATAAACCATAATTTTATATTAATATTATAATATAATTATTAAGCCTTTCTAGCCTAATAAATTCATATAAAATCATAAGCACTTGGGAAAAATCCTCAAAAATCACAATAAATCTAATTTATCATATTCTTTAACATATAAAAATTTCAGGATCAAAACATTTTTTTTATAATTAAAACCCAAAATAAACCATTTTCTTCAGTTAAGAAATTCATAAAATATTTATACTTACTTTGAGAATTACGAAATTAAAAATCCACTTCTAAAATAATGTTTCTAACATCGTATCAAAATTTCAAGTCGAATGGATGTCATAAACTAGGTTTTCACTCTTAAAACTTATTAAATAATTTCATAATAAATCCAATATATCATCATAAAGCATATAATCATCAAACATTCACATCATGGCATAATAACTCATGTAAGTTTCGAATTTAATCATAAAATCAAAATTAATAGCCAAACTTGAGGTGGGTTGTCATTATTCACCTTGATTAGATAATGAGACTTGAGATTTGAGTATTGTTTTGGTTTCCTTAAGTTTTCTCTTCAATTTCCTAGCTTTTCTTCCTCTTATTTCTCTAATAATGGCTGACCTTTGTTTTCTTTTTAGTTCGTAAGAATGAATGTGAGGGAGAAAATGAATATGTAAGGGTTTATGTTTAGGAAATGTGCATATTCCTATTTTACCCTCTATACAATTTCCTCATTCTTATTGATGTTCTAATCACCCTTATTAGTTCATTAATTAAGGCTCGACCAATTTGATTATCAAATCTCATTCTCTTTATCACTCTACATTATTTTATTTTATTTATCTAATTAAATATGCAAAATAATGTTAATCAAAACTAAGGATGTTACAATTGATCTTCAATGGCAAGCCCTCAAACTTCTTAGAGTAAATTTTATGAATCTAACTACTGGATCTCTTCAAATCCATAATAGCAAGCTTGATCTAAGCCTAGATTTAGTTTTCTCAGTGAAAGCACCAAAATATTAACGTCAAAAATGGATCAATACCCAAGATTGAGTTGTATGGAACTTGTGAGACCTAGATATAACATATAGTAATGAAAATAACAGAAATAGAACAAATAGACATAGGATTTTTGTAGTGGTTCGACAATTTCTGGCCTATGTCCACTTTATAGTTTTATTCATTATGGATTTGAGATAGTTTGTATGAGATTACAAAGGATTAAAGTCACATGTACAAGAAGTTGACAGGTTCTAAGGCCTAGAACTGCAAAGAGCAGCTGCCTTGGTGACTATTGTGAGGGAGGAAGAAAGTGAAGAGAAATGGAATCCCAGATCCAGAGTGAAGAAGAAAGAGTAGGGTGAAGCTTTTTTTGGTTGCTCTATGGTTTGTATTTATAGGGGAAATAAGCATGTTGGGTCAGAAGTCCACTTACACAAGAGTCCAGACATCGACCCAAAGTCACATAAAAGGTTGGAGGGTCCACCGAGTTGTCATAATAAGTTGGTACCGAGCTAAATAGCTTGGTATTGAGTTATTTCCTTACTGGGAAATGATTCATACTTTCTTGCATCACTTTTCTTACTTCATTTTGATGTGCCACATATTTGTTTTCGTCAATTATTGATTGGTTTTGGTGATCGTTCCTTCATTACTTAGTTTATTCTGCCGTTTTGCTTCATCTCTTCGACTCTTGGAATTGGTCATCCAACCTCTTCAAAATCACGTAGTCACATATGAAAGAGGTGGATAATAACTCATATGAAGTTGGAGAATCGTTTTGAATGGTGGAAATCGGTACTGAAGTAAATAGGTTGGTGCTAACTTATTTCCTTGGCTCATTTTGGGATGGAAATTTCCCAAGTCACTTCTCTAGCTCTTCTAAGTGTTTTCCCAAGTTTTCTAGTCATTTAATCTTTGTCTTGCGTGGGGTTGTCTAAAGGTTGGAATGTATGGAGTTTGCTTAAGAGTTTTGTGTATCAGATCCGAGTTATACTTGCTTAGAGTCTGACCTGAAAGTTTTGTATGTCCGACCTAAGTTCTACTCAATAACGATTGCTTGGAGTCAGACATGATAGTTTTGTGAGTTGGACCCAAGAAAAAAAACTCGATTACGAGTTAAATGGATCGGTACCGAGTTATATATTTAGTGACGATTTCTTAGAGTCTGATCGTAGAGTTTTGTGTGTCAGACCCGTGTTATACTCAATAACGATTGCTCAGAGACCGACCTGAGAGTTTTGTGAGTCGGACCCGAGAAAAACAACTTAGCACCGAGTTGTCTTTCAACTTAGGTTTTCCTTTATTTTTCTTAGTTTCAACCCAAGTCTGACTCGGGCCCGACCCCAAGTGCCAATTTGAAAAATTAAAGTCAACCTTTTCCGATCAATTTTTTTAATATTTCCTTCTTCTTGCCTTTTTATATTGTTTCCAAAGTCCTTGAATCATTTTGTCTTCGTTTTGACGTTCTAACTTCCGGTTGAAATCGGCTTGATTAAAAATCTGGTTAACAAAGAGAACCTAGGATCAGATCCTCTTACAACTAACTATCTATTCTCATGTCCAACTAAGAAAGTCTATAAATATAGACTTTTATCATAAGAACGTAATCGTCCACTATTGACGGTAGAAAGTGGTCAACACCCAAATAGTATAAGAAAGCACCAACTATCCAATATTGCTATCAAAATAAACTGATGTGGAGAAATAAATATGAAGAAAACAAAATTATAACAACCAAAAATAAGAGAACAAGAGAGTTTATAGTGGTTCGGCTGACTCCGGCTATGTCCACTCCAAAAGTTTTCCTTTTATTGATTTATACTGGTGTTTAGAGTTACAATCCGTGTGAATCAAGAGTCAAAATGGTAGAGTATATCCTAGGTAGAAGAAGAGAGCTAGAATCTAGATCCCTTGTCTTGAGCCATGCATGTTGTATTTATAAGGGGAGCTGACGAAAGATCTCGCTCAAAACCCGCATGAAGAATATCCAGACCAAGACGAATCGATCGAGGAAGTACAAGATCGATCGCACTCCCTGTGAGGGATTGGCCCCAATCGATATAAAACGCCATGCGACAATGTGTGATCCCTATAGTTGGTCCCTCTCCATCTCTACTTCATGTTTCCAAAGTTGTTTCCTGAATTAGTGTGGTGTTCGTTGAGTTATTAAGCGATCATCATTGAGTTTGAACTGCCAATCCAAGTGATCCATAGCCACATTGATCCGATTGGATCCGTACTCCATTGTAGTGATCTGATCCCCTGCCTAAGGGAAGTACCAATTCCATACTTAGCCTATTCCAGGGTGCTATCCATACGAATTTGCTTGACTATCATATATAGTCTTGAATACATTCGATCTTCAAACCTGATAATCATCTCTCCGGGCTTCCTACCCTGATGATCACGAAATTCATTTAGCCAATTCCATGGTATAACAGCCTTGCCAAAAGGCAGGATAACATATACCCATTTTATACATATTTCTTGGAATAAGAAGGAAATGAAGTTGAATCAAAGATTTTACTTCTGATCTGTAGATTTGGAACAATTTTAGAAGGTGAGTGGAAAATTTATGTATTGTTTATGGTTTTGAATCTATTCCGTTGGCATATGTTTGATTTTTATGGATAAATCAATAATATTTGTGAATTGTAGGCTCAAATTAGCATAGAAAACTATAGCCAACATATTCTTCTTTTAGATTTGATAGGAAACATTGCTACACCCTGACCTGGAAATCAGTCCCTAAAATTATAGATATAAATATTGATTAGATATGAAATTTATTGCAGATCTGAAATTGGTTATAGATTACTAGTATGATTTTGATTATTACCCTAATCATGTTGAATTGGATATTTTCCGTAGTTTAATTTGTGGGAAGAATGTCCGGCTAATTTTTATAAATTTGTTTATGTTGCCAAATTGCATAGAAAGTGCAGCATTTGATTTAACAAGGAATATATGCAAATGAAAAGGAAGAGATGTGTAAAGTAAAGATTTATTCTTCGTAGTTTATACTATCTATTCCAACAAAAATAAAATAATCATTCCTTGTAATTTCAAGTGAGACAATTCTTTCCTTTTGTTCTTGATCTTTTGTTTTGAACTAATTTACGGAAATCACAACGGAGAACCTTCCTAAGAAATGTAATTTCATGAAATTAAATATGTAAAGAAGATTCTAGTTGAAAAATTGTAACTAGAACATATTTGATAGAAGTAGGTAGTTAGACGTATTTATACGCGCTAATAAATATGATGATTTATGCATAACGCTCACTTAGGATATTAATTATACGTAGTAATAACATTGATTTGCAGATAGGAATTAGAAAGGAAAGTTTGAAAGGGTTATCACTCCAATTAATGGATAATAAATGTGAAATGAATTTGGGAGTTGCAGATCATTAATAGGGAAAATGGATTTATGGGACCAATAAATTTGGAAGATTAGATAAATAACTATGGAATAATTATAAAAGGTTACTAATTGGAAATTAGTAAATATACATAAATGTCTTAGGAAATGTCCGTTAAGATGATATTCTTTTATTAAGGAAAAATTGACATTTATAAAAGAGGTAAATAAAGGGGATTTATGGACAACTGAATATTTAAGGTAAATTATTTAGCCTTAAATAAGTAAAAGAAGATTAGTATGCTACGTCCAATATCCAAATTAGGATGATAAGCTTAGTAATAGTAAAGCCCAGGATAATATGGCTTAAATTTGTAAATCATAGAATAATTAATTGGACTTAGTAGGTTGGGATGCGAGGTCAGTAGAGTTACACAATGGAAGTCTGCCTTTAACTTTAAGGCTACCAGCAGTTGTGTGTACTTCCTACTGATGTGAGACATCTTTAACCATAGGACCCATAAATAATTAGGCATAGAAGATTGGGATGGGAGATCAGTAAAGTGACACAATAGAAGTCTTCCCTTCACTCAAAGGCTATTAGCGGTTTTGTACACTTATTACTGATGTAGGACATCACCATTCACAGGACCCATGAGAAACGATTACGGGAATAAAAGGATCTGCTTAGGGATTAGAGGTATTAAGTGGTTGTTTGAGGGCCCACCTCTTTCCTAATTAAAATGTATTTAATGGCCTGAATTATCGATTAGGAGCGATAGTGGATATCTCCGGAAGGTCCGTTTCGGGTTTGAGGTATTAAGTGACAGATCTAGGGTCCACCTCTTTCCTATAAAGAAGTATTAAGTGTTCCAATGAGATTCCAAGTAATATCAGCTATATAGCACTAGTGAGGAGTCCGCCTTGGGGTTAGGTATTAAATAACAAAGGAATGCCTAGAATATAGGTATTAAATAGTCAAGGGTATGCCTAGTCCTTATTAATAAGGTGTTATGTAGCTTGGGTACTGTCTCTCACATGGCTAAGACTTTAATGATGACAAATGCATTAGTAGTATGGCTATTATGTATTATAAAGCCATAGATAGTGGTCAAAGGTCTCTGTAGCTAGGACCAGCAGACCAACAATGACGATGCTAGGAGCCCGCTTCATATTTGAAAGTATTAAGTGCCTAATAGACTTACGTCAGTATTTTGCACCTTGGAAATGGTAGGTAGGTGAATTGTGCTAGGTAGGAATACCATGTGTGTGCGATATTAGGTTAATTTGGTTAACCTTAAAATAGTATACATAACAATTAAATGGAAACCAATCGGTATGAATTTATGTTATGGACATTGTATAGATTTTTCAATCACCAGAATATTGTTCTGACCCACTCCTCATTACAATCCATAGGATAGATTTAGCGGAACAGGTTATTGAAGCTAGATTTGATTGATTGTTGGAGAAGTCTTCTTTTCTCTCATGCTCGATGATGATGTGACAATCTGATATCCAAGGAATACCACTAATTCTAAGGTAGTAGCCATAGTCAGTATTTATATCCTATCATTGTTTCTACTGTGAATTTGGATTTCATCAATCTCTGATAATGCTCATGATTATTTGCAGGTACCAAATCCAACGATTGTGCTTGATGGACTTGAGTTTCGATTCTCGTTGAAATTTAGGCCCATTAAAGTGCGAGTTGTTAAATTTAACTACCGACCTCGCATCCCAACCCATATAAAACCAAACCAATTATGCTAGGTCTAAATATTGGGCTAGGTCCACTAATTCACGCTCGTCCTAAAAGTATTATTGAGGATATATAATTTCCTACTATGAACATTATACTGCCTCCTAGTATTCCTATTTATATGCTTATTACATACATTCTCTATTTCCCTCTTACATCCCATAAATGTTAATTGTCTGTAATAAAGGGTCATTATTATTCTAATTGGACAATCACTCATGACATTTATTTATTCGTTCTAATTTAACATATTATGCATATTTCATTTTCCCATAAATGCCATATTAAATCCTTTAATTATTCCTATTAAACGCATTCATGTCCCCATTTAATTCTTGTAACTCCATATTAACTGCACATTTATTGCCTTACTAATTTTGGGGTTACTATCTCTGTTCCTTCTACACCTTCTAGTCCTATACTTTACTATGCTACTAATAACTAGACGTCCTAATTATAACTAATACGAGTATTGACGTATATTATGCTATATATATATATTTAATTGGTAGGCGCGATTATACATATACATACATACATACATACATACATACATACATACATATATCTATTCCTATTTCTAACTCATTAATTCCTATGCTTAGGAGTTTCAGAAGATACACTTATATGTACATTCTGTGAAGAACACTAATTTCCACATTTTAATTATTAGAGCCGTCCTTCCCAAAAAGGATTACCGTTATAAATTTCCATAAATTATCTAAAAGTGAGACTTTAGTCCATTTGAAATTAGTGAGACTTTAGTCCATTTGAAATTACAAGGAATTATCCTTTTCATTTATTGAAATAAACAGTGCAAACCATAGAGGAGAAAATCTGTACTTTATACATCTCTTTCCTTTTTTGTATATCCCTTATTATTTCAAACGATGCACGTTTTATACATAATTGTGAAACTAGATAATTTATGGAAATTACACGGAAATAGATACAACTAAATTGTACCTAAAATGCTCCCAATAAATTAAAACATAGAAATTCACATTCCAAGTCAAATTAGGCCAATCTAAATTTATATTAATAATTTACAACTCAATTATCATAAATTTGGAATAAATCTTGCAATCTTACTAACATTCTACTTTAACAAATTTAGGGATTGATTTCTAAATTTCCAGATTATGGTGTAAATACCATTCCTATTCCAATTTCCTAACTTACAGAATAAGTAGGCGAGATTTCAATTAAATACGTTCTTTCTGATCTTACAATTCCATAGATCTTGCATATGCATAATAATTAAATAAAATTCAACAAGATAAATTTCAATAATATACATAAATCATATAATTTCTCATTCATCTTTCTAGCTTTTCAAATCTCCCAAATCTGAATTCATCCCTTTAATTGACTCCTTTTCCTTTCCAATCCAAAATAATATGTATAATAAGGTATATACATACCATTAGAATTACAGATCTGAGAAGAGATTTGAGTTTAAGAGGAATACAAATTTATAATTATGAATTTTACTTTTTTCCACGGTATCGATTCTCTCCTTCTCTTCTTCTGTTTAATTTTCTATCCTTCTTTGATTATATAAATATAATATTTATAATTAATAGAGATAGTGGAGAAAGGAAAATGGAAGAGTTTCGCTATTTTGATCATAAAATATGAGAAAGAAGGAGGGTTAGGCCTATAGATAAAGGTGCTCGAACCAATCGTATCCATTGGACTAAAATAATTAAATCCAGGCCGTTCGACTAAGGTTCAACCATAACTGCCACCTTCCCGATCGATCGACTGGTTATAGGCAGAACTTAACCGGTTGTGCCCATGGTGTCGACCGGAGGGGTCCAATAATTATATAATTTATCCTTTTTAATCCTTTTTAATTATTTTTGTTTTGAAAATTTCAAACACTGGTAACTTCTTCATTTTACTCCAATCACAAAACTCCAAATATGGAAGTTGCTCAGAAAATCGCCATAAAGACAATGTTGCAAGTTTTGTGATTAAATTCTAATTTTTACCCAAATTCCATTTTTTACCCTTAATAATTATTTATTAATTATTATTAATTTTTCGGCGTTTTACATTCTAACCCCTAAAAAGAATTTCATCCTCAAAATTTCTCAGGCGTTGAATCATAACATTTAGAATTATCCAACTAATTAGTATACAGCCAATTTTGTAGCCAAACGTGTACAAGTGCATGGTGTACTACAACATATATGATATGCATACTAAATAATTCTAAATCGACGCCTCTTATATAAATGCATTCTCTTAAAACATTTTCAAAATATGATGCAAATAACCTATATATATTGGCAGTTCTATATGAATGTAAGTTTCCAAAAAGAAATAATCCTTTGTTTTACACAACAATTTCCACACTCCTACGAGTAGGAGTATGGTTCAACCAATTTTGCATCCAATCCCTACCATCTTATATTTAACACACAATTTTTAGCATCTAAAATTTTGAAACTCCAGTTTCCTTAAATATATTCTCTTATGCCGGAAAAGGAATTTAGATGGAGAATTTTCATTTCCATCCTTCTTATGGATGCCTATTCTGTTATACCTTGGAACATTCTCTTTTGCCTTCAAATTTTTTCTAACTTTTCCAAATATAATTTGTGCAAGAAGGTTTATTTATAGATGTTAAAATGGAATTATTCTAAACACAAGTTTTTGTTCACTATTAAGAAAGTATAGAAATATAAATTCCAAAGCTAAAACAGCTTTTTCTCATATTATTCCATATGTTTTGTATACTATGATCCTTGTCGAACAGTAAAATTCATATTTACTAACACATCAACCCTCCGTACACTAAGCATGTGGCATTAGAAAATTGAAAAATTCTCATTTTTCGTCAAAAATCATTTTTTTCCCTTTCAATCAACTTGGAAAATAGTTTGAAAATCGAATTCCCAAAAGCATTTAAACACTATTTTTTTCCAAAAGCACTTGAACAAAATAATTAGTTTTAAGGACAACACTTCTAAATAATTAGTTTTAAGGACAATTTACAGGATAATGATAAATTCGTTTATCTTTTTAAGTTATACAGGAAAATGATAAATCTTTTTATCATTATTTCTGTATAACTGAAAATGATAAATTCTTTTATCTTTTTCCTATAAAATGTCCTTAAAACTAATTTTTTAGAAATACTGTCCTTAAAACTTATTATCTGCACAAATAAGCCCTTGAAGTGAAAATCCCCATTTCCAAAAGCATTTGAACCCAACTTTCCAAAAGCATTTAAGCAAAAAAGCATTTAAACATAATTTTTCAAAACATTTGTCGCTCCATCCTTAAAAACAAATTAAGCCACATCTTAACATATTCGGGACTTGGTCAATGAGTTAATGCATATGATTGACCCTAGCACTATGCGATTAATCTTAGATTTAGGGAAACCTTTTCTTTTACAACAAACAACACACAAGCATATTTATAAATTTTAGCTTTTAAGGAATAGGGATAGTGACCTATGATTTCGCAACAACCTTTCCCTATCCTTCGCTTACTAAAAATTTATTTTTCTCGAAATTCCAAATTTTTTAGGATTAATGCATCAACTTAATTTCCTAATTTATTTTATAAACTTCCAGCCTTACCTATATTTTAGCGCTAATTAACTATCCTTATGAGATTTCTTTATTTACATAGTTTTCCAATATATATAACGATCAAAGCTCATCTAGAAAATCAACACAGTAATAAAATAGTAACATATCTCATATCATATCGTATGCTTTTTCAATACCCGAAGGGAGATAACTAGTGATTACAACCCAAATAACCTAAATGGAAACAATTGTTGGAAGTTGCCCTTCATCATCAACCGATGTTAATGATGTTGTGGCTCGATGGCTTCTTACTTAATTAAGATGGACATTCCTAGTATGTCATTCAACCATAACCCATATGCCTTGACTCACCTTTTTGGCTTCTACTAAATAAGGTCCATCCATTACTTCAATCATTACACCCGATTATGGGATGAATTATGCATTCCCACTCTGCAGTGGGTATAAAATTTGCACATTTAAAATAATTCATTGGAAAATTGGCTTGGTGGAATAACTTTCCTACCACCTACCTTGCCTTCTTTAACCTTGAGTAAACCAACAACCTCTATGTGTGTTTTCCATCTCATTACCCTCTTCTCCAATCATACTACTATCTTCTTTCAATCAGGATCTCTTGATAGTATTCTCGAATTTTGGTATTTACTTTCTTTATCCTTGATCTTTCATGCGAGACTTGCGAGTATATCCTAGAACTCGCAGAAGTGTACTCTGGTACCACTCGTCATTCCTTTAGGGGTTCTTCTTATGGCTTTCACACATGTCTGATCAAACATTCCTAGGTTCATTTCAATATTCCTTATATTCAATAGGGATTCCTTATTCCTACCTTTCAAACATTCATAGATATTTTATTCATAGCTTTGACCTTTACCCAATTTACCTAGGAAGTCATCCATATCTACTCCATATCAAAAATTGGTTTGGTTTGTCACAACCCTTTAAAAAGTAAAACTTTATAGTCATGAAGTACTTAATCCAAAACTTTTATCTTTTAAAATATAAACTTAGAAACCTTTTTCAAAAATTTCTTGGTTTCCCAAACGGAGCCACAAAAAACTTTATATACTAACCAAGACTTTCTACAATCGAGATTAACTTCTTCAAAAGTAGGACTTTTAACTCAAAATATATATTTGCGCCCAAAAACTCAGTTGTCACACAAAACCAGTTTTTCAAAAACATCTTTAAATAATGAAACCGGAGTAGACAAGGATAACTTCCATTCTTTTATTTTCCTACTACTCATGTTATTTCCGCTTTCAACCTTAGCAGAGATTCTAATAGAACATGAGAGGAACTTTTTAAAAGATATGTGCAGTTACTGCACATATTTATGGAAACTACCCATTCTTCTTATCTTGTCCCTATTGTTTTTCTCCTATACTATTTCTAACTAGATTACTCTTCATTTTTATATAAATTCCTTACACTTATTCAAATTTTCTAATACTGCTACTATTAAAATTTCTCCTGCCTAAATTACCTTGAAGTGGCTTCTCCTTACATTGCACTTCTCCTCTTTTATTGTTTTCCCCGTTGACTCATTGTAGTGCCTTCGCCTACTGCTTCAGTCATTGGGCTATTCTTCATTGACATGAAAAGAGATATGTATAAATCTATTTCAGTTGTTTTTCTCCATATTTTCCTTATACGAGAATATTCTTCATATCTTCACTATTTGGCATCCTTACCCTTCTATTCTCTTTACCATATTTCAATCAAGTATCATTCCCAATCATCCATCCATTGGAAAGATATTAAAAAAAGAACTTTCAAATTTATAATAATAGGAAAAAATCATCGAGCCTAACATACGCTCTCTTTTCTATTCATTTCAAAAATGAAAAACCTCTTTACCAAAAACCTCTAAATCGGAAACTTTTGACCCTGAAAATTTTTAACTAAGAATTTCTAAATTTTCTTTCTTTTTCAAAACAATAACTTTCTAATAAATCTTTTGAAAAAACCGATTCAAAATGTTTCAAGGATTTTTTTTAAAATTTTTTGTGAAATTCTTTCATATAGGATCGGACTCAAATTTAATTATCCTTTCTTTTGGACTTTCCTTCTTTTCCCTTTACTCTTAACCTCTTCTTAATAAATGTATATAAAAAAATCCGGCTATCCTCTTGTGGGGATCAATTAACACCTTATGCGAGAACTTTCTCAATCCTTTTTCACATCTTACTTCTGAATTCTTGCAACATATGGATTCTTACTTCTCATTTATTTGGATGAAATGTACATCTTCAATCGGCAATCGATCAAAATCCACCATCATAAGGCAGCCTAGGCCTAACAAAGGAGTTAAGTACCATCCAACCTCCGAGATCCTTCTATATGTCATGCTCATGCTCTTCTTGGTCAATGCCTTGTGGTACGGCTTACACAACATGGGGTAATCGGGGTAGGTGTATAAATTTAACTATATTCATTATTCCAACCCATGGTCACCTCATCCATCTTTTCAGAATATAGTCGCAACTACTCCTATAGTCGGAATTCATAGAGTTTGGCATATAATATATATAGGTAAGAATACAAATACGTTCTCTTAGCGTATACTAATTCTTGTGATCGACTAACATATGCTCTGATACCGAATGTAACAACCCACACCTTAATGGGCATGAATTCAAATAAATCGAAACTCAAATTCAGTAGAATACAGATCGTTTGTTTTGGTAACCTGTGATAAATATTGGTATAACAGAAAACTATCTACATAAATTCACAATGGAATAGAAAATAAAATTGTTACAACCCGCACTGAAATAAGCCTAAATGCGGACCTAAAAAAGGCCCATCGAAACTTTGAACCATCTCCAGGCTGGCTATTGGTTAATAAAATGAATAATACAAAGCTATCTATCTACACATTCAAAATCTCAAAGCGAAAGGATAAAATATAATAATAACAACAGTACCCATTTTATTCAAATTGTCATTTAAAACCATAACAAAATATACATAATTGATATGACAGCCCATTACTTTAGTTTCTATAATGAAAAATTATTTCATTATTTTTTAGTCGGAACCCAAAATAAACGTACATATCCGCAATATTCAAAAATTACAACATTGTTTTTATTTCATAGATATATCAAAAACAACAGAAAATAACAAGTAAATAGAGAGTTTACTGCCACAAGTCTCATCAATGAATCCGCCTCCAGCATAGCCCTTCCTAACTTATGTTGTAATCAGGAGGGAGTCAGAACAACATATATCTGGTGAATAAAAATCTGGAGCCTTACTACATTAGTACTTGGGCAGTATAATTTAAATAGGAATATGACTGACATTTCTACCTATAACATACGTCTTTTCAAATGTAAGCCCAAAGGCTTTTCTCAAACTTAAATGAAAGGCTTTCCAAATATAAGCCTATAATTAACTTGCCATTAACCCATTAACCCATATTTGTCGTCCATAATGTCCTATCAATGTAAGAGATAAAACTCAAGTCACTTAATACCTTTTAATGGGAATTAGGCAAACTCCGACCATTTGATACCTTATTTAAGGTAGGTCCACATCACTTCCTACCTATAATCCCAAGGCGGACTCCTCACTAGTAACCATCTAGCTGACATTGCATGGAATCTCCTCAACTACTTAATACTTCCTACTGAAGTGGGCCCTTACCCGAAATATCCTTTACCGTGCCTAATCCATAACCCCGACCATTTAATACTTCCAACATAAAGAAGAGGTGGGCCCTCACAAAGCCACTTAATACCTTCAATCTCTGAAGCAGGTCCTTTGTATTATGATCCGTACCCCACGATGATGTCTCACATTAGCCTGACTATTCATAGATACTGGTAGTCAGATTAGCTGGGCAGATTTACCCTACAGAATTTGGGACTAACCTCATGTCATTATAGTTATTTATTATAGTGATGTCTTACATCAGCCCCAAAGTCACACTGCTGGTAGCCAGATTAGCTGGATAGACTTCCATGTACTTTTTACTGACCTTGAATCTTGATAACTTAGTCATAATCTATATCGCATTCTACATATATTATCACCTACCTCACCGTTTCCAAAATCAAGGCCTCATAAGAAATCTCTCTTATTTCTCCTTTAACATTAATTACCTTCCTAAGGGAGATTTAGTAGAATTAATAACCTATCTGACTACGCAATTACACGTTATAATTATATGTTAATCACACTAATATACATATATATACACACACGTGCGCACGCGCCTAGTAATTTCTAAGCATGCGGAATTTGCGCCCATACTAGCATTTAAGTGTCAACTTTTAAACAAGTATACAAGTCTCATTCCATATTATTAAAAATACTAAAATTCCAATCAATGGACTTATATAAAATAAAAATTTTAACTCAACTTATTACATTAAAATAATGTAATATATTGATAATAGAAACTTACAATTCCAGTTTTTACGCTTTATTCAACTCCTTTTTCCATATAAAAATAAACAAAGGAATTTCTATTTAATTTATAAGAATAAGCAGTGCAAACTACGAATAAATTCATACCTTACACACTATTGCTTAATCAAAGTTCTTTAACCAAATTCAAATTCAAAGAATAAGGAGCGGAAAAGAAGGTAAAATTATCAAAACTACAAATCTACACAATTCCCATTATTTTGAAATAAATAAATTTGATATTTCAATATTGAATTGACATTTCACATTGAAGGAGTTTTGGGGGTTTATAATATGATGTTTTCGTCGATCAAAACTCCACAAGACATATTCAAATCCAAATTACACTAATCAAGTACTATAATAGAAAAACTAAGATTTCCATCCACAGTATATCCTTACCTTTGCCTCCTTGTATGTGACACGCCTTTGACAACCTCTATCAGATCTCTTCTTTTTGATACATATATACATCAAGGGATATTTATATATATTAGATTTAGAAAATTAAAGGTTTGGAGGAGAAGAAGTCGAGAAAATAAATAATAAACAAAGATAGATCTATATGATTTCTTTCCTAGAACCCTAATGGATTTTTCTGTATCTTTGAAGAGACGAATTGGCAGAGCTTTGCTAATGTTACCAAAATATTATGTGAATAAAAGTAAAAGGTCTGGGGTCATATATATAGTGGTGAGAAAGCAGCATAACCGTCAGATTTAAATAATTAAATCTGAAATGTTCAAAATGGCAAAACCCTAGCTGCCACTATCAATAAGCGGTCGATCTCCCCTCTACCACCGGTCGACCGCTAAAGGTCGACCGGTCAAAGTTAAGGTGTCGATCGACCAATTTATTTTAGGAACATTGACTTTCAGCCGTTGTTTAATTATTATATTCCTTAATTAATATTTAACGTTACTGTTGATTTTAACGTTTACTTAATCCCCAAATCTAAATACTGTTAAGTTTTGAATTCAAATTTGAAAATTAATTATTCATTTGAATTTGAATTTTATTTAAGTTATTTTAAATTCGAAAACTTCAAACGTTCATAACTTTTCCGTTTGAGCTCCGTTTTCAACATATTATATATGGAAATTGATTAGAATTTTGCCACGAATGCAATGGCATAACTTTCGTGGACAAATTTCAAAATTTAAAAAATTCCCATTTTCCCCTACCTTATTTAATTTATTTTATCAAATTTATTTATGGTTGATTTTATGGGGTGTTACATTCTTTCCTCCTTAAAAAGGATTTCATCTCCGAAATCTTTTCCAAGGGACGAACAACGTAACATGCACTAAGCATCCATGTTATATAGCCTAGTTATCTACACATTTATCTACACATCCAAAAGTGCAGTGTGATTATGTATTACAAACATACCACAAATTAGCTCAATCCAAGCGTGAGTATGTAACAATGACATATAAGTATGTATGCAAAACACCCTAAACATGCATGAAAATTACTACATGAGTGCAAAGTGATGGTAAAAAGTGTGGCAACCATCCCTTACCATCCAATCTAGCGACCACGATGCAACCAAATATCTAATTTTGGAGAGAAAATGTTACTAGTGAAAAGCTCAGGGTGAGAAATCCTCATCTTTTCTTCGGTCTCCTATGTGCCTTCCGCCGGGTTATCTCCCCATTGTACTCGGACCAACCAAATTTTTTTGTTATGGAGCTTTCTAGTTTCTTGCTCTACAAATATGTGGTGGTATGGGATGTTATTGGCTCTGTCTCAATGTCCCCCAATCGATTGGGCTCTACCACAATAGCTATGCCATGAAGGCACTTTCTCAAGTGCGAAACATGAAAAACGTCGTGGACTCCTGCTAATCTGTAACATCCCTAATTTTTAACAACATTATTCAGGATATTTAATTAGAATAAATTAAATAGAATAATGTAGAGTGATAAGGGGATTGGGATTGGTAAAAGAATATAGGTGGTTGTGCTTAATTAAATTGAATGAATCTATAAATGGTTAAGTGTTAACTAATTAAACACAAGTGCATTAGGGTAAATAGCCGCCCATATTTCTCACCCTTATACCGTTACCTCTAGGCAATATACGTTCATTTATCATAAGCAAAAACAAACGTTAGAAAGCTAACATCAAGGTCGGCCATTAGGAGGAAGATAAGAAGAGAAAATTCAAGTAAAGCTTAGGATTCAAGCTAGAAGAAATCAATCTCAATCAATCTCCAATTTCCTTATCCAAACTAAGGTGAATAATAATCACTACATCTCTATTTTTGGTTTTATAATCATATGTTTTCGAATTTAAAGGGTAAATTCGTTTTTATGATATATTGGATGATGATATGCTTGATTTATAATTTGTTTAGATTAAACAAGATTGTTTCAAAGGAGATATGCATGGTTTTAGGGGAAAACCGAGGTTAAATGATTTTTGAAAGCCATGGAAAAATTATATGTTGTGGAAAACATGATTTTTGAGTTGGGTTTCAATTTTTAAAATTTTTCCAAGTCGTGGGGAATTGATTATGAATTTTCAAAGAAAAATATGGTTATTTGGGTTTATAAATTTATTTTGGAAAATAAATTAAGATTTTAGGTCTGAAATTTTGATATGTTAGATAACATGATTAAAGTGAATTTTTAGAATTTTTGGGGATTTTTACCAAGTGATTTAGTATGTAAATTAATTATTTTGAAAGGAGGACCTAAATGATTTAATTGTTTTGTTAATATGAAGGGCTTAATTGTTAATTGTTATCCATTTTTAGATCTGAGAAATTGCGGCATAAATTTAGTGAAATTATTTGAAAGTTTAAGATAGCCAATCAAATGTTTACAAGTAGGCAGGTTAGTTACAAAATGTTTACTTTATTTTGTAAAAACAACCTTTTGCTCAGAAGAAGGGGTTCCACCTTCTTTGGAAGGACCTTTCGACTCATAGCTTTCGCCTTTGACTTAGTCGAAACCTTCTACAACAAAACCAGTACACATGGCAACATCTGGATGGTACATAGTGGATTGGAAGAAGGTGGAAGGTAGGGTGTCGAAACGTAGCTTTTGAAGTGGTTGGTTCCTTTGTTTTATTTTGTTTTAAGGGAAAAGGCGCTTGCCTGTTTATAAAGGGGTTTTGACATAGTCGAAACCTATGGTTGCGAAAGGTATTTCATAAGAAGCTTTCGAAAGAGAGCTGCCGCCCTTGTTTTAAAAGAAGTAGCTTTCGAAGGAGTTACTTAGATTTTATTTTAAGCTTTCGGAAGAGGTAGTTTCGACCAAGTCAGAACGCTACATGGTTTGATGCCTTCCGATGGTATCGAAGACAACAATGCTGTCGGAAGGTACTGTTGTTTTATCCATTTCCTACTGCGTTCAAAAGGGGTTAGGGGTTTTGAAGGCAATGGTTTCGGAAGGGTTTTCGAAGCAAACCTTCAATTGTTTTACCCAGATGTTTAAATGCTTTCGAATGGATGGTTTCGACACAATCAAGTTTCCCCTATACTTTTATAAAATGAAGAATGGTTTCGAAAGAGTTGCTTTCACTTATGTTTACTTTGACCCAAAAATGTTACTCTAAATATAAACCCAATGGCTCGAAAGGTATTGGTTTCAAAAGGTAACCTTCAATTATTTCGAAGGGGGGACTTTCAATGGTTTCGAAGGGTAACCTTTAATGGATTTGAAAGGGGTATTTTTGAATGGTTTTGAAGCCATGCTTCTATACTTATATGATAATACTTTAACAAGGTCGAAAGGTTTCGAAAGAGATGTTTTAAAGTATTCGAAAGGCAGGAGCCTAATGTTTTAAAGATAGAATTTAATGCTTTCGAAGGAGGTTGTCCAATGAAGTCGAAAGCACCGTTTTGAAGGTGTCGAAAGGCTATTTAAACCCAAACTCATTTTTAAAGGAAAAACCCATGGCTAAATAAAGGAGTTTTGAAATGATTTTAAGTACGTAAATTTGAAGAAGTGTTACCTTGATAAAAATATAGGTTAAAGGGATTAACTATGTTTTATATGAAAAGTATTTCTAGTAGTTTAAACCCACAGGAATGATATTGTAAGTTGTAATGTTTGCTTCTTCAAATATGAATATATTCACATGATAACGGACCCATAACTGTATTTGGGGGATAAAGGGGGTAAAAGAACCAGCTAGGTTAACTCAATAGTGAATATAAATTGATTAAACTCCTGAATGAGTAGTATTGCATCTAGGAAGTCAGGGAAACCAAAATATAGGATGTCTAAACCTTGAAGTTGTCCGAGAGATAGGTTCATAATAAACCCATGAAAACTATGATTAGGAAGTTATTGGGGAAAACCAACAGGTTCATAGTAAACCCATGAAAACTATGTTTTAAAGATGATTGGCAGGGGCCAATTGGTTTGTAGTGAACCCATGAAAACTATATCCGGATTAAGTATTAACATCAGTCAAAAGGTTCCTAGTCAACCCATCAAAACTAGGATAAGAAAGAAGTTAAGAGAGGTATCAGTAGGCTCCTAGTCAACCCATGAAAACTAGGCTAAGAAAGAAGTTACTGGAGTAATCCATAGGTTTCTAGTCAACCCTTGAAAACTAGGATAAAAGATGAGCTATTGGAATGACCAATAGGTTGAGGGGGACCCATGAATTGATTAAGTTAATTGGCAGGGGCTTATCGGTTCTTAGTGATCCCATGGAAACCATGAAATAGGATAGGGTGTCCATAAATTATAAAAAGGTTATTAGTAAACCCATGAAAGCTAATAGGTTAATAGTGACCCTTGAAACTATAATCATGACCACGAGTCAATTAAACAGGGGATGGGAAATCCAAGATGTTTATACATATGCATATCCTCGTAAATGTTTTAAATGTTATGTTTTAACCATTATTGATGCAGGAGGACAGTATATGGTTTTGAAAAGGTTTTGGGATACTTGTGAGGGGAAAACCCATTCCGCTAAGTGGCGTGGTCTCACTAGATATCTAAATGGATTGAGATGTTTGGTTATTATTCATACCAGGCTTTATGTCTGACTCGAAGTTTTTGTTTTCCCCTTAAACTCTCGAGTACTCAATTGATTTTGAGTAGTTTGAGGTTTAGGGTTTTCAGGTTCTATTCTTAGACGAATAAAGCTTCCGGAGGCATGCAGGAGGCAGTTAGTTATTTAGAGTTATCTTTTTCTGCTGTGTATATTGGATGTAAAGATAGACTTTTAGCCTTATTATATACTCTGATCAACCAAGGGGGCTTCTTCATATGTCGTTCTTGGCGTATGTATAATAATTATATTTTTCTGAATGTGTTTAACATTTGTGGGATTATGTAATGAACATGAAATGTTTTGAATTGAATGTGGGAATGTGTTTTTAATTTTTAAATTTTTTCCATATTTTTGTGATCTGTGTATCAATGTATCTAACACCGTCGTATTTGGTCGCTGCGAATTAATAACTATTGATGAATGCAGCATCCATAGCCGTTAGTTTTGGGCCTCCAAGTAGGGGGATGTTACATAATCTATCGGGTAGCTTCACGTGATAAGCCAGTCTTTCTATTATTTCCACAACTTGAAAAGGCCCAAAAAATCTTGGTGCCAAATTTCCTGATTTTTCAAATCTCATGACTTTCCTGAGAGTGGAGACTTTAATAAACATCATGTCTCCAACCCCGAACTTTAATTCTTTCCTTCTCTTATCCACGTAGAATTTCTGGCGATCTTGCGCTGCCTAACCAACTCTACCTTCATCGAAGTTTCACGATTCAAAACTCATTCGGGTAAAATTTTATCGGTGGTTTCCCACCAAGAGTTAGGCGATTTGCAAGGCCTCCCATAAAGCGCTTCAAAGGGTGCCATACCAATCGTCAATTGATAACTATTATTATAAGCAAGTTCCACTAAAGGTAAATACTGCTTCCAATGTCCTCCGAAGTCCATGGTGCATGCTCTCAACAAGTAATCTAAGATCTTATTTACTCTTTCCTTTTGTCCATATATCTACGGGTGGTAAGCGGTACTATGATTCAACGATATTCCTAAAGCTGTCAGCAAACTCCTCCAAACTCATTAGTAAATAAAGGGTCTCTACCACTAATGATGCTGACTGGAATTCTAGGAAGTCGAACCACTTCCTTAGTATAAATATGGGCTAAAGATGCTGCGGTCCTATTGTTCCTAATAGGAATAAAATGAGTGCTTTTTGTGAGTCTATCCACTATGAACCAAATTGTTTTGTTGCCTCTTTGACTCCTAAGCAACCCATCTATGAAGTCCATTGATATGTGTTCCCATTTCCAAGTCGGGATTTATAATAGCAATAATAATCCTTCGGGCTTCCCTTGCTCAGATTTAATTCTTTGACACGTCAAATACCTAGAAAGAAATTCAACTACTTTCTTCTTCATCCCTGACCAATAGAAAATACGTTTAATACCCCAATACATCTTACCCCCTCCTGGGTGAAAGTCATTCTTGAATGGTGACATTTAGTAGGCACTTCCTCCAATATACCATCAATCCTTGGGACGCAGAGGCATCCACTCTCCTCAACATCCATTTTCGTCAACTGCATATTTACCAACATAGGGAAATTATTCTCCCCTCCTTAGCTTATCCAAGATATCGAGTATCCTTTCCTCTTTATTTTGCTGAAGTCTAATACGATCCATCAACATTGGTCTAACCTCCATTACTGCCAAATAGTTTTGAGTGCATTCTATAGGCGGTTGGAATTTGAAATTCGATAGGAACTCCAATTTCATCTACTCATATGTAGCACCCAATGTAGCGTGCCTCTGGCTAAAGGCATCGACGATGACATTCCCTTTCCCAGGCTATATTGTATACCAAAGTTGTAGAATGCTTTAAATTCCGTCCACCTATACTGCCTAAGATTTAAGTCTTTTTGGAAAAATAGATATTTGAGTGATTTATGGTTAGTAAATAACTCAAACCTTTCCCATAAAAGATAGTGCCTTCGCATCTTTATGGCGAAAACAATGGCTGCTAACTCCAAGTCATGCACTGGGTATCTCTTCTCATGGTCCTTTAGTTGCCTGCTAGCATATGCTATCACTCTTCATTCTTGCATAAGAACTCCTCCCAATCCTATGCCATATGCATCTGTATAAACCGTAAAAGTCTTCGTTCCATCGGGTATGATGAGTACTGATGCACCTGTCAATAGTTCCTTTAGCTTCCCAAACGCTTCTGTGCATTTCTCATCCTAAGCGAAGACTAAATTCTTCTTGGTCAAATGGATTGGTGGAACTACTATCTTTGCAAAATATTTTGTGAATTTCCAATAATAGCCTACTAACCCTAGAAAACTTCTAATTAACGTCCGTCGTATTCATTAGAGTCTTCCAATTCTGAATAGCTTCTACTTTTGCAGGGTCCACCACTAATCCATGTTCTGCAACAATATACCCACGAAATCTCACTTTCTTCTTCCAAAATGGCTTTTTGAGAATTTGGCTTTAAGTTGGTGCCTTCTCAAGGTTCCTAATATCTCCCTTAAGTGACTTTCATGCTCCTTTTCATTTTTGGAAAATACCGAGATGTCATCTACAAAAGCTACCACAAATTTGTTTAATTGTCCCCTAAATACTCTACTCGTCATATCTACAAAGTGTGTAGGGTCGTTTGTCAGTCCAAAAGGCATCATTCCCATTCATAGAGTCCATCTGGTGTGAGAAATGCAATCTTTGGTTTGTTATCCACTGCGATCCTTAGCTGATGAAAACTAGTTGCTAAGTCCAATTGGGAGAAGACTTTGGCTCCCACAGTTTGATCAAACAAATCATCTATCCTAGGTAAGGGATATCTATTCTTCTTCATCAACTTGTTGTGTTCCTTATAATCAACACAAAGCCTTAATGAGTCGTCTGCCTTAGTGGCAAAGATAGCAGGGTCTCCCTATTCCGAGATACTTCATCAAATGAATCCTCTCTATAGTAGCTTCAAGATTTGCTTATCCAATTATAGCCTTTCCTTAAGGGACATGTGTCTTAATGGCATAGCGACGGGTCTAGCGTCCTTCTCTAGATCAATCCTAAACTCAATCTCTCTTCGGGGTAGAAGCCCCGAAACTTCAAACACATCAGAGAATTCTCCAACTACGGGTACAGATGAAATTTCATTTTGTGATAGATTCACCAAGTATAGATAACTTAATTCGACTAAATTTTCGGGTATACAACGAACGTCCAGGTCTCGCCCTTTACAACTCTTAAGCCATACTACCCTCTTATCACAGTCTAAGACTGCCTTGTAATGCGACAACCAATCCATACCTAAATTAATTCCATAACGTATGCATTGCATATGAAATCAAAGTCACATATGACTAACACTAGTTCTTTGCAAATTAAGAAAAGATGCATCATCCCCATAATAAGATTTGAAACTACTATTGGGTGGGTAACAGTTTGGGTTTAAAGGTTTAAGAAGTTAATCACATTCCTAGCTATGAATGAATGTGATGTTCCAGAGTCAAATAGAGTATGAATTTTATTTCCTAAATAAGAATTATACCTTCCATAGCTATCTTCCCTTGGTTTCTAGGAGGTGGTCTACTCGAAATAGAGGCAGCCTCAATGGCGTAGGCTTGCCCACTCTACTCATCCTTCACCATCTTCGGGCACTGATTTTTGAAATGCCCTTCCTCGTGGCAATGGTAACACTTCCCCTTAAAAGCTTCCTTCAACATATTTACTCGACAATCCTTCACGATGTCCTTTCTTTTAGCATCTATTACATAATTTATCTTCTTTCTTAAATTTCCCTTTTGAGTTCTTATTTTCCCACAAATTTCCTTTCATGGGCCCTTCTTGATTCTATGCTAGTCCCACCTTTCCTTCTCCATTTCTTTCTCCTCAGCATTCATCGTCTATAGTAAAGTCATCTCAATAAGCATATCATAGGTAGCTCTAGTGGGTATTTGAGTTAACAACCATTCTCTAAGCGGGGAGTTTAGGCCTTTGACAAATTTTTTGGCCTTCCTCCTTGGTGTATCAATCACACTCATTCCGAACATGGTTAATTTTGTAAACTTACTAATGTATCCCTTTAGAGTAGAGTCTCCCTGCCTAAGCTGTATAAATTTCCCTAATTGCAGTTTCACTTCTGCTCTTGACATAAACCTAGTCTTAAATCGGTTCTTGAACTCATCCTAAGTGACGACCCCACTAAGGTTCTCCTCAGCCACCATATTTGATCAATCTAAGGCTCTCCTTTAACGTGCTAAGCTACTATTCTCCGCTTCACTTGATCCTCCCAACCAAGCTCCCAAAATATCCCCCTGTAGTCATTTATTCATGTAAGGACTGCCCTATATCACCGGAACCAATAGTATAAAATAGTGCACTGCAGTCATGCTTGGTCGATATAGGATGATCATCATGGTTAAAAATGAACAAATGCAGTATATAACCTATCGTAAATCTCACAGCGCATGGACAAAATATAATATCACATATACAGTTGAAGAAACAATAATAACAATGTGAACTAATCATCAGAGTATAATATCCATAGAGTTATACACCAAATGTCATAGAGTATACAACAGGATCAACTCAAATCAACTGTCTCAATAAATAGAAATAAGAAAGCACTACCACAGGCTCCATAGTGCTGCTTAATGGAAAAGTGCAGAAATCCATATATGTATATAATATTAGATAGCTCCATCCAGTTCGTCCTTGGAACAGCTACTGCGCCACCTAGACCTGTTATCTAGTCTACTCATTTAAGAGTACCCAAGATAATAAGAAGCAAAACATAAAACCTTGGGTGAGACAACAGTTTGATATGTGTAGTAAATGAATCTCAAAATACTATACAGGTAAATATAGTAAGGAATAAGAGTACACGAACCATATCTGACCTATCCATGTAACTAAAGAGTTAGCACATAACACTATAATATGCTACTCTACAATATCACAAAGGTACCATACAAAATACAATAGTGGATGTCCAGATATCCATATCTCTAGTACCTGCTCCCAGTGCTATCCATGAGTGATAGCCCACTAAAGAGCAACCAAAGCATCTATCAAACAATACCCATTATCACTCATCCCTATGCCTAGAATATATGATAACTCGTATGGCCTCCTTACTGCCAGGGACTAATGGAAATCCTAGTTTTCGTTGTACTCTCGTATCACACAACCCAAAGTTCGATATGTGATTCATAGCCCAAAGCTAGACGCTAGACTCAAAGCCACCGGTTCAGGGTATATAGATCCCTACATGATCAATGGGTATCCCCATTTACAATACCCCTGCTTCGAGTACAACAGAAAACACTCCGAGTATCAATGATTCCTTAGCACATTCACATCCTAGCCATCCTTTACTCCATTGTGATTCAGCCCTTCTATTGCTCAATCCAGTTTCCATTATCCACGAACCTACCATGTTCCTCATTCTACAGCTCTCTCCTTTATCGAGCAGTTATCTTCAGTACCTACTCCCACCACGAGTCACAAACCGAAGATACATAGCTTTCATCATGCTGTTACATTGCCATCCAACTTTGATGTGAACGATCCAACACCTTCAGCACGATCTATAAGATATCTGCTTTATCCTCCAAAAATTTCACATCCATATGACCCACTAGGATAACTCGATACTGACATATTCACATCAATATCAACCTATTCACATCAGTACCGACCTGTGCACGTAACCAATATTTGGCCAAGTTTTCTTTCTCGCCTACCTTGCTTGTTGTATCCCTCTTCTAGATGCTTTGACCCGACCTATCCATCTAATATAACTGGGTCCACTCTTTAAAACATCCAACTTTAAGTTCTAGAAACAAGTCGGTCTAGCCTCTATCCCTTAGCCAATCACCAGCATCTTATTATAGATGACCTCTACTAGCCATACTCCATCATCCCATGCGAACCACCGACTTATTGGAACAACCAGCATAAGTCAGTACCGACCTATTCTTGTCGGTGTCGAGTTACGCACTTAGATAATTTAGACCCATGACTTGACCTTCGAGTTCTTCCCATACTCCAAAGTCTCCTCATCATGTTTCGTCCAGTTCTGATAATCTTTTCCTTTGATTTGCCAAATTCTTTAACCTATCTTTATAAACATCCAAAACGCTAACAAACCACAATAAATCAACACATACAAAGATAGATCAACATGCACATACATCCATTCCAGCAATCAAAACAAAAGAATATGATAAACAAGCCAATTCTTATCCAGATCTACATTGTTCATGAATATAAGAACATTAATAAGGGTAATTTCTAATCAAATTCAACATATAAGCATAGATTAACATGTAATTAAAGTTAGAAAAGGTTTTATATAAAAATCATGTTATACCATGCAATTCGACTATATAAACATGTACAGGATAGTGAGAAGGCATAAACAACTCACTAATTACCAAATTCAACTAATTTGAGTGTAGATCCAAAATGGATAGCGATCAAAAGCAATGCAAATCAACCAAATCGATGATATCTATCTTATAATCAATAATCTATTCACTAATCTTCAATTCGGTTTGATTTGGAGAGTAATTTGGGTGATTTTTGACGAATCTAGGGTTAATGAGAGTTTATATCTAATTTGGGGGAGAAGAAAAAGTTTAATTTGACTCTCTAGCCCCCTATTTATAGTGATTCTCGAATTAGACTAATAGGATTACTAACAGGCTTAATTAATTACACACTAATTCTGACCAGCAGCTGTTAAAATTTAAAGTAGGCATAACTTCAAAAACATAAGTTTATTTTTCTATTATGACCACTCTATGGAATGAGAAAAAATCATCATGAAGCAACGGAACTAGTTTGAGACCCTAATTCGGCTCCTATCAAAAGTTATAGCCCAATAAGGTTTTCAGGGTCAAAAATGGTTACATAGAAATTCGGGAAAAATCATAGGTGTGTAAAATGTCCCTAAGAGTCATATTCCAAAATATAGATTCATAAGACCTCAAACAAATAAAATAAAAATATTTTACGATCCTCTGATACGTAAAATACGGGTCGTTACAATCCATGCCTTAGTTTTCACGAATCTTTCCTTTCCAGAATATACTCTTCCTTCCATACTTATAAAATCCTTACACATTTTTAAAAAATCGGTAGGATGGAGTGATGCCTCGGTGGGCAGGACAACGGGTGCCACCGGTGCAGTCTGCTGGGGAATAGGGACTTGTCCTACATGTCTGAGGTATTGTTTAAACCATTCGGGCATCCTTCGAGTAGTGGATGTTCCTATGGCAGGGTTCCCAGTCTCAGAAGAAGAAGGCTTTTCAACAATAGTCTACTATCTGTAGGTTAAACTTTTAGTTATAATTTCCTAAGATAGTATTACACGTCGAAAGAAAGATTTGCCTAGTGTATATGCGTATGTTTATAATAAAGTATATATATAATGGGGGTTTTTTAAAAAATATTTTCAAAAGTAACAAGTACGTCTCTCACACATATATTTTTCTCCGTTGATCGGGTACCCAAGGCTTTGATACCAAATGTAACAACCCGCTCTGAAATGGGCTTAAATTCTGACCCAGAAATGGACAATCGAAACTTAGAACCATCTTAAAGCCGGCAATTGGTTGGTAAAAAGAACAGTACAGAGCTATCTATCTACACATGTAGAATCTCATAGAAGAAGGATAAAATATAATAATAAAACTATACCTATTTTGTTCAAATTTCAAATTGTCATTTAAACCATAACAAAATATCCATAATGTCAAAACCAACAATAACCGTACATATCCGCAATATTCCAAAATTACAACATTATTTTTATTTCATGTATACATCAAAAATAACAGAAAATAACAAGTAAATAGATAGTCTACTGCCATAAGTCTCGTCAACATCTTTGCCTTTAGCATCACCCTTCCTAACCTGTGTTGTAATGAGGAGAAAGTCAAAACAACATATGTCTGGTAAATAAAAATCTCGAGCCTTACTACATTAATACATGGGAAGCATAATTTAAATAGGAATATGTCTTACATTTCTACCTATAGCATAAGTCTTTTCAAATGTAAGCCCAAAGGCTTTTCTCAAACTTAAATGAAAGGCTTTCCAAATATAAACCCATAAATAACTTGCCATCAACCTAATAACCCATATCTATTGTCTATAATGTCCTATCAATATAAGAGATAGTACTCAAGTAACTTAATATCTTTTAATGGGAATTAGGCAGACTTCGACCATTTAATACCTTATTTAAGGCAGGTCTGCGTCACTTGCTACCTATAAATCCACGGCAGACTCCTCACTAGCAACTATCTAGTTTACATTGCATGGAATCTCTTCAGCCACTTAATACTTCCTATTGAAATTGATCCTTTCCCAAATATCCTCCATTGTACCTAACCCATAATCCTGACCATTTACTACTACCTACATAGAATAGAGGCGGGCCCATACACAACTACTTAATACCTTTAATCTCTAAAGCAGATCCTTTGTATTATGACTCGTACCCCCGGTGACGTCTCACATTAGCTTGACTATTCATAAGTACTGGTAGCCATATTAGTTAGAAAGATATGCCCTAAAGAATTTTGGACTAACCTCGAGTCATCGTAGTTACTTATCATATGTGATGTCTCACATCATCCCCGAAGTCACAATGTTGGTAGCCTGATTAGCTGAGTAGACTTCCATGTGCTTTTGACTAACCCTGCATCCCTATAACTTTTCATAATCTATATCACATTCTACATGTATTATCACACACCTCACCGTTTCCAAAATCAAGCCTTATAAGAAATCTTTCTTATTTCGCCTTTAACATTAATTACCTTCCTGAAGGGGATTTACTAAAATTAATAACCTATTTAACTACGCGATTATACATTATAATTATATGTTAATTACGCATATATATAAACACACGCCTAGTAGTTTCTAAGCGTGCGGAGTTTACATCTTAAACTAGCATTAAATGTCAACTCTTTAACCAATTATACAAATATCATTCCATATTATCAAAAATATCAAAATTCCAGTCAATAGACTTGTATACAATAAAAATTTAAACTCGGCTTATTACATCAAAATAATGGAATATATTTATAATAGAAACTTATAATTCCAGTTTTTATGCTCTATTCAACTTCTTTTTCCATATAAAAATAAACAAAGGAATTTCTATTTAATTCTTAGGAATAAGCAGTGCAAACTACGAATAAATTCGTATCTTACACACTATTCCTTAATCAAAATTATTTAACCAAATTCAAAAAAAAAGTTTAAGGAGTGGAATAGAAGCTAAAATTATCAAAACTGCAAATCTACACAATTCCCATTATTTTGATATAAACAAATTTGAGATTTCAACATAAAATTGACATTTCACATTGAAGGAGTTTTGGGGGTTTATAATATAATGTTTTCACAAACCAAACTTCATAAGGCTTATTCAAACCCAAATTACACTAATTAGTTACTCAAATAGAAAAGTTATAATTTCCACTCACATTATATCCTTAGCTTTGCCTCCTTGGATTTGATACGCCTTTGACAACCTCTATCGGATCTCTTCTTTTTAATATATATATATATATATATATATATACAACAAGGGATTTGTATACAAGTTAATAGAAAATTAAAGGTTCGGAGGAGAAGAAGTTGAGAAATTAAACAATAAACAAAGATAGATCTGTAGGATTTCTTACCTAGAACCCTAATGGAGTTTTTTTGAATCTTTGAAAAGCAGTAGAGCCATTGTGTGACAACCCATTTAAATCAGTGTTAAATTACCTCATATAATGTTTAAGGGTAGAATTCATTTATCAAAATAATCTCTACCAAAAATACTTTTTATTTTGGAAATCAATTCCCTTTTAGGAACTTAAAAATTAAATACCTAGTTATAAATTTCAAAACTCATCTTTGAAAGCATACTACATATATTTTTTCATGAAATAACTTCAAACAATTTGTTTATTAAAACTCACTTTGGGTTCGTTCGGATTTGAATTCATTTCGATCGCACAATGATAAAGAGAATAATTTACTAAGTACTCCACAACATTCGCCTAAGCAACATTTGATCGTCACTTAGAAGATTATTCAGATTACCATAAAACTAACCGAAATTTTTCTCTCTAAATTATTCAATGAAAAACATTCTACTTAAAATTTGTTTTCCAAAATATGCATACTTTAGAAATATTTTCAAATAATACCGCTATTATTTTTCTTAATATCTTTTGTAATCATTTTAAACAATTCTAGGATTTAAATATTCCAAAGAAAATAAATCATTTAAGTTCTTTTATTAAATTTAAAATAACATTAATTATCCTAAAAGATAATAAATCACATTTATAATCTCTTTTATAAATCTAAAACAATATTAACTATCCTAAAAGATAATTAAATAAATTTACAATTTTCTTTAATGAACAAATCAACTATCTTTAATAAAATAGTTAATTACATCCAAAGCACATTCATCAAATCAATTAATTTACTTTAAACTCACTTATTAAATCAATTAATCAACATAAAATATTATTTATCAAAAGATTTATTAAATTCAAATAATCATTAATTAAAATGAATATTAATTTTCAAATATCATTAATTAAAATAATTAATTAAATCCAAATATCATTACTTAAAATGGTTAATTAAATCCAAATCTCATTAATCAAAAAGATTAATTAATTTTAAACATCATTAGTTAAAATGATTAATTAATTTAAAATATCATTAATCAAAATGATTAATGAATTTTAATCATCTAATTTTGGCAAAACACAAGCTCAAGTTCAAATACACACAAGGGTTTAGGGGATGATATTTAATAAATGACGGTATTGCGAAAATTGCTATAACGACACTTAATAAGTTTAAATGGAATATTCAGATTAATTTTTATTAAAAGTCCATTTTCCAAATGGAAATTTAACTGAACAATCAGTCAAACAAATCTAACTATCATCAAAGAAATCAACAATAGTTTATAGCATCACATATATGTTACAAAAAATTTGGATGTGAGTTAAACTTACATATAAATGATTCCCCTTTATTATAATCAGATTTTCTCAAATATTCATCCTCTAAATTTTTATTTGTTTATTTTATTATTAATTTTTTTTTGAAACCATTTAGATTATATTAAACAACTTTTTATTACAAGTTTACTTTTAGGTTAACATTACTAAAAGTTGACTTTTAACTTAACCCTTTCACCGAACACCTTATAATCAAACTGTGAAACTTGATTCACAAGGGGTTCGTTCCAAGGTTCCCTACTTCCCATTTAATTGACCTATATCATACTAGGGAAAATTCCTTATGAACTATTCAACAATAGTTAATGCTCAAACTGGATGAGCATAACTAATCAAATCCTAAATGATAACCATAAAATATTATCATTTCAAAATAATCAACTCAACTGTACAATTATATTAGTTTTGAAAATCATTCTTATATAGATATATAATATTCTTAGGTAAAACTATTTCATTTACCATTTTAAAACAATATTGTATTGGTAGATCTGTTCAAGTGTTTAGGAATGCCTATCGATAACGTTGATCAGACGCATCGACCATAATTCATATACCACTCAATGGATCAAACGACACAATATAATTTTTTTTATAGCACTAACAAATACGCAGTCAATATATATTTATACTCTCAAACTTATCCTAGGATATTACTATCCTTGGAGAGTTTACCCCACCAGGGCTTAGGGGTTCACTAAACCTAAGCTCTGATACCATCTGTGACGACCCACCTTTCTGACCCCTGGGAATGACACTCAATACATCCTTGGTATTCGTGTGCCATTTCCCAAGCATCTTAAAGATAAGTTGTCTTGGGGTAAAATAAATAGTAGAAAGAACAGAATAGAAATACCTCACAATGGAATGGTTAGATATAATACAAAATGATATAGTACAAAAGGTTACTCCTTATGAGGAGTTATCAGAGTTATAAAAAAATACTACATCTAACCTATTGATAGCTATACATTCTGACTTTTCATTTTTAAGATACAAAATACACCTACATAATCTTACAGTGGAAATAAATAACTAGATAATTAAGGAGCCACCTACTCAATCATCGTCTTCAAAGAGCTCCAAAGAAAACCTGCTATTCTCGGACCACCCAAATATAATTGAGTACCCAAGAGTTTAGGGAAAATAAACAACTCGGGTACTCAATTATATTTGGGTAGTTGAGAATAGCAGGTTTTCTTTAGAGCTCTTTGAAGACGATGATCGAGCAGGCAACTCCTTAGTTATCTAGTTATTTATTTCCACTGTATGATTATGTTGGTGTATTTTGTATCTTAAAAATGAAAAGTCAGAATGTATAGTTATCAATCGGTTAGATGTAATATTTTTTTTATAACCTGATAACTCCTCATAAGGAGTAACCTTTTGTACTATATCATTTTGTATTATATCTAACCATTCCATTGTGAGGTATTTCTATTATGTTCTTTCTGCTATTTATTTTACCCCACGACAACTTATCTTTCGGATGCTTGGGAAATGGCACACGAATACCGAGGATGTATTAAGTGTCGTTCCTAGAGGTCGGAAAGGTGGGTCGTTACACGTAGAATTTAAATAACTAAATTTAGAACGTTCAAAATGCCAAAACCCTAGACGCCGCTGTCAATAAGCAGTCGACTACCCCTCAACCACCGGTCGACCGCTAGAGGTCGACCTGTCAAGGTTAAGGGGTCGACTGGCCTATTTATTCAGGGAACATTGATTTTCAGCCATTGTTTAATTTATTATATTGCTTAATAAATATTTAAAGTTAACTTTGATTTTAACATTTACTTTATCCCCAATCCTAATTACTATTAACTTTCGAATTCAAATTTTAAAATTAATTATTCATTTGAATTCTATATAAATTACTTTATATCCGAAAACTTCAAACATCTATAAATTTTCCATTTGATCTCCATTTTTAACGTATTATATATGGAAGTTGATCAGAATTTCGCCACGAGGGCAATGACATAACTTTCATGGCCAAACTCGGACTTTTGCGAAATTCCCATTTTTACCCCTATATTGTTTAACTTATTTTATCCAATTTATTTATGGTTGATTTTACGGGGTGTTACAATAACAGAACATATATGCTGATAAAGGCTACTACCTTGAAATCAATATTATCACTTTAGTATCTGATTGCCTTGCCAACATCGAGCATGAATGAGAAGACTTCATCATATATAGTTCTTGTCTTGCACCAGTAACATGTCCCTCTAAATCTACCATGTAGGTTGTAATGAGGAGGGTGTCCGAACAACGCTCTGGTAATTGAAAATTACATACTTTATCCATAACACTAATATATGTCAATTGATTAAGTGTTATGTCCATTATTTACGGCTATTCTGTATAATTCCATCTACACGTATGATATGTCCAAGCTTCTCCGAAGTATAACTATACACACACACACATATACATACACATATATATATATATATATATATAAGTGTTCTCTACCCTAAAAGTAAACTCCGACCACTTAATACTTCATAAATAGGGAGGAGGCAAACCCATTGGTCATTCAATACCTCAACCCAAAGCGGGACCTCTATAACATAATCTCTAATCAATCAGTCCTAGCTATAGAGATTGATGGCTCCTAGATACGGCTTTATAATTTAATCGCTATATTACTAATGCATTTCAAAGGCTTATCTAAGAGTTAAATAACCCACCTCCAACAAACAAATAACTAATGAAATAATTAGGACTTTGCATATCCCATACGGATTCTACACTAATAGGAAGTGAAATTCGTCAAGGCATAACCCAAGTCTTTGCTAATGACCGCTCGGGACCACTGGTGGTCATAGCCTATTTTGTAGCCCTACTATTCAATACCTGTACAACAATAATACTAACATAGTCCGCCGACCTCCTACGGCCAAAATCTCATTTAAACCATCCTAATGTAAGTAAAGGAATATTACCTATCCTGGTTACTTAAGACCTCTTTTTTGGAAATAAAGATGATCCCATTTCCCAACTAGGTACCATTGTAGGTTACTTAAGACTTCTTATATAGGGAGGAGGCAGACCCAACGACCATTCAATACCTTTACCCCAAAGTGAACCTTTTGACATCCCTAAATGTTCTAAGCCATTTCATACTTAAAATCTGAGGCGAACCTTTGGTATAGTTTCCCACACCCATATGCAAACGTATATCTCTTCCTGACGGTCCTACAGTTGGAGATGTCCCACGTCAGTAGTAAGTATACACAACTACTTGTAGCCTCTAGGTGAAAGGCAGATTTTCGTTGTGTAACTCTACTGACTCGCATCCCAACCCATTCTAATCCAAACCACTTATCCTAGGTCTAAATATTGAGCTAGGTCTACTAATTCACGCTCGTCCTAAACGTATTATCGAGGCCAAATAATTTCCTATTATGAAAATTATATTGCCTCATAGTATTAAATTCCTATCTTATACTCTTATTACATACATTCTCCATTTCCCTCTTACATCTCATAAATGTCAATTATCCACAATAAAGGGTCATTATTATTCTAATTGGAAAATCACTAATGACATTTATTTATTCATTTAAATTATGCCTATTTCATTTTCCCATAAATTCCATACTATATCCTTTAATCGATCACATTAACCCATTTATATCCCCATTTAATTCATATAACTCCCTATTAACTGCACATTTATTGCCTTGCTAATTTTGGAGTTACTATCTCTGTTCCAACTATACCTCCTAGTCCTATAATTTACTGTGCTACTAATAACTTGACGTCCTAATTATAACTAATACAAGTATTGATGTATATTACGTTATATATATTTATATTTTTAATCGAAAGGCGTGGTTATATGTACATATATATGTATGTGTGTTCCTATTTCCAACTCAATAATTCCTATGCTTAGGAATTCCAAAACATACACTTATATGTACATTCTATAAAGAACATTAATTTCCACATTTTAATTTATTAGAGCAATCCTTCCCAAAAAGGATTACCATTATAACTTTCCATAAATTATCTAAAAGTGGGATTTTTGCTCCATTTGAAATCACAAGGAATTATCTCTTCTTTTATTGAATAGATAGTGCAAACATAAAGGAGAACATTTATGCTTTACACATTTCCTCCCTTTTTGATATATTCCTTATTATTTCAAACGACACACTTTTTATCTGTGTAGTTAAATCGCTAACGGATTCAATGCGGTAGAGGTGCGAAAAGTCATAGCGGGGATACAGTGAGGAAACAGCGGGGATATAGCGGATGACTCTAAAATAGCATATAAAGCTTGTACTTAATGATTTTACAAGTATATAAATGGTAATTAAATGCATAATTAACATTCAATTTAATTATAGTTAATACATATTTAGTTTTAAATAAAAACATGTGTAAAAATATTATAAATAAACATAAACTGGTATTTAACATAATTAAATTTAATAGAATATTAGAGTACTGTTGTTTATGAAAATATGTTTAAAAAAGTCATTTAAAATAAATAATTTCATAATTTTTACAATGTATAAATGTCAATTTTCAATTCATTTACTTTAAAGCAGATATAACGGGAATAGCGGGATATAGCAAGAATAGTGGGATATAGCGGAAATAGCGAGGCTTAAAGCGGAAAGGCTATAGTTAAGGCTATTTAGGAAAATCATAGCGGTAGAAATCCGCTATGGGATATAGCGCGATTATAGTAGGTCAATATTGGGGCATTGACTGCACAGCTTTTTATACATAGTTGTGGAATTAGATAATTTATGGAAATTACATGAAAATGGATATACCAAAATTGCATCCAAAACACTCCTAATAAATTAAAAAATAGACATTCACGTTCCAAGTGAAGTTAGGGCAATCTAAATTTATACTAATAATTTTCAACCCAATTATCATAAATTTGGAATAAATCTTGCAATCTTATCAACATTCTACTTTAACAAATTTAGGGATTGATTTCTAGATTTTCAAATTATGGTGTAAATGTAATTTCTATTCCAATTTCATAACTTATAGAATACGATGGCGGCATTTCAATTAAATATGTCCTTTCTAAACCTATAACTCCACAGATCTTGCATAGTCATAATAATAAAATAAAATTCAATGAGATAAATTTCAATGTTATACATAAATCATATAATTTCCCACTCACCTTTTTAGCTTTTGCAAATCTTCCGATCCGAATTAATCCCTTCAATTGACTCATTTTCCTTTCATTCCAAAATAATATGTATAATAAGGTATATACATACCATTATAATTACATATTTGAGAAGAGATTTGTGGTTAAGAGGAATATGGATTTATAATTATGAAATTGACATTTTTTAGCAGTATTGATTTATGCCTTCTGTTCATCTCTTTTATTTTCTACCCTTCTTCGATTATATGTATACATATATGTAATATTTTATAATTAACAAAGATAGTGGAGAAGGAAGAATTGCAAATCTTTGCTGCTTTGATTAGAAAATATGAGAAGAAAAGTGAGGGGTTAGGCCTGTACTTATAGGCGCTCGAACCAATCGTATCCATTAGATTAAAATAATTAACTCCGGGCCATTAGGCCAATTTTCAACCCAGCCTACCACCTTCCCGACCGATCAGTCAATCATAAGTAGCGATTAACCATTAGGGTTAACCGGTCGTGCCTATGGTGTCGACCAATAAGGTCCACGCAATTATATAATTTATTCTTCTTAATCTTTTTAATTATTTTCGTTCTTAAAGCTTCAAACGTTGGTAGCTTCTTCTTTTGAACTTCGATCGCAAAACTCCAAATATGAAAGTTACTCAAAAAATTACCATGAACACAATCATTCAAGTTTCATTTCCAAATTCGGATGTTTGCTCAAATTCCCTTTTGAGCCATAATAATGATTTATTGATTACTGTTAATTTTATGGGGTGTTACAACCCTTAAACTGACAACCAAACCGAGAGAGTGAATCGTATCTTAAAGGATCACTTGGAGCTTACATACTCAACTTTGGATGCTCATGGGATGATCATTTACATCTTATTGAATTCGCATACAATAATAGTTACCAGTCCAGCATTGGTATGGCACTATCTTAAGCATTATATGGCCGCCCATGGAACACTTCTTCGTGTTGGTGGGAAATGGACGAAAAACTAGTACTTGGGCTATATATGATTAGAGAAACTTCGAGAAGATCGAGATAATTCAAAAACAGATGAAAGTTGCTCAAGGTAAACAGAAGAGCTAAGATGATAAGAGACATAGAGATCTAGAGTTCTGTGTCAGCAATATGGTGTTTATAAGATCTCTTTGTTAAAAAATATAGTTTAATTCGATAGTAAATGGAAGTTGGCATCGAGATTTGTAGGTCTTATCCAATACTAAAGAGGATTGGGAACCTTGCTTATGGAGTCGGCTTACCTTAAAGGATGGTGAGCGCAAAATATGTTCCACGTTTCTCACTTGCAGAAGTTCTTGCATGATTCGGGCATGACTATCACACCGGATCAACTAGATGGTATCAAGATTGAAGTAGAAGCTTTGCAACCTCGTAGGTCTATTCGTATCATTTGACGTTATACGAAGCAGCTTAGAAAGAAAACGGTGAACTTGGTGAAGGTTTAGTGGGGTAAAAGCGAGGGTGATTGCACATGGGAGACCGAAGAGAGCGTGAAGATAACTTATCCAGAGGTCTTTACTTGGTAAGACTTTATATTTATCACGTTCACTTTCAGTCTTTGATATCATGAGGTATAGTTTAATGTAATATCCTGCAAGCTAGGATATGCTTGGATGTTACATTTTGATATTTGTTATTGTGTATGCATGCTTGATGTGTGATGGTTGCCTATACTTGGATATGATTGTTAGACGTGTGGGGTAACTTTACTGATTCTATTTGGAATTCCAAGGGCAAAATTCCTAAATGGGGAGGATGCAATAACCATTGTTTTACGTATTAGAAGATCATAAAATATTAATATTAATTTTATTTATGGTAGTACGAATCTATAACTTTAGAAAATGACCACTAGAGGCATTTTCCTTCTTTAGAATTTTTATTGGATGGTTTTGACCTTGAAAACCTTGTAAGCCTAAAACGTTTGATAAGTGTTGTGTTAGGGTCTGAAACTACTTCCATTAGGTCAGGATGATGTTTCCCTTTTCGTAGAGTGGTCATAATAGGAAAACGGACTTACCATTTGGAAGATATGGCTGTTTGAAGTTCCAGTTTATTTTGAACAGCTTAGTGGGTAACTATGGGGATTAGTGGCTAAGCCCAAAGCCCATTTTCATATTAGCACCGATAGAGGGCTGATGGGACTTCTCCTTATCATTTCACACTTCCCAAAATAGTTAGAGTAACCACCATTAATATTCTCTAAGCCTACAACCACTCTAAACCATATTTTAATTGGCCAAATCTTGTCATTAAAATGAGATTAACGAAATTAGCACTTGGATTTTTGGATTTGCAGTTGGATACACCTTGGATCTGCTGTTCAACTCGAGATTTGTGCTCTTTTTTGATTGCTTTGGATTTAGATAAGTTGTTACAACCTCGCACTCACTAACTGGTCATTATATGTTTGTAAATGATGTTTTAAAATGAATTTTAGATCCTAAAACGTGTTTTAAACCATAATTAATCACATATGTTCATTTCAAAAAAATTGGTAGTGTTTTGTGAAATTGGTTTCTTATGGATCTTCCTTGTCCTTATGGACCTTCCCTATTTTCTTACCCTTAAATCTGGTTAATTTAATGTATGTGAATGCTTGCTAGTTTGGATATATTATATATGTTGAATGCTTGAATGTATGTTATTTATTTGGTTGAAAAATGTCGACTGAATGGCGACCTAGAAATAGGAATAGTGTTACAACTCATAGCCAATCCAGAAAAGTGACATTGGCCAAATTTTATGTGAGTTGCGTGGAGTGAGGGAAGGCCTCACAAAGTGTAGGGTGACAAAAAATGGCTCATTTAGCACTTCCATACAATGACGTGGTAGATATAGCAAGGAGGTGTGAGTTGATGTATGTTGAAATGTAGGGTGTGGGGGCAGAAGTCTCAAGTTGAGAAGAAAATTTTTTTGCCCCATACCAAAAAAGCAGGAATAGCCAAAAGCATAAAGGGAAGGCTCAGGGAAGCAGAGAACGGAAGGATGTTGCCGAAGTGACTTGTTATAATTGTAGGCAAAAGGGGCACTATGCAAAAAATGCCCAGAGCCTAGGCACAAGAAGAAAGATTATCGAAAGCTAAACCAGCCGAAGATTTTTGCTTTGGAAGGACCACCGGGTGGGCCAGCGGCTGAGGAGAAGGGAAAGAAAGTTATGTTATGAGGTATGATTTTGATCTCTAGTACTCTCATTGGGGTTCTTTTTAATACCAGCGTTTCCCATTATTTTATCTCAAAAGATGTGGTAGATAAGTTGAAGTTAGAAACTGCCCATTTAGTGGCATTTTTATATGTAGTTAATCCGATTGGTGGGTATGCTACTCTCGGATTAAGGTGCACAGACCTTATGTTTGAGTTGTGTGCTATGCAGTCAATTCCCCGATATTGCCCCGATATATCCCCGGTATATCCCGTAGCGGACTTTTGGAGCAACGATATTCCTATAAATCGGCCCAATATAGCGGATCCGCTATTATCCCCGATATTGCGGCAATAATCCGCTATATCCTCGATTTTGTTGTCCCTCTATATCCCCATTTCCTATAAATAAGCATTTTGCTTGATGTCTTGCTTTTAAGTTTTATGGTAACTTCAAAGTTGATGTAACAATGATATACGCGGTTGGTTATTATAACTAGTTCTAACTTTTTAAGTATCTACTTTGTTTATCTTACTTTATTATAACTTGTTTTGCTTGGTGGGAAATAATAAGTAATACTTGTTCCTCTTTTTAATGTAGAATGTTCATCATTCCTCTTTTTAAAGTCGTCCGCTATATCCTGCTATATCCCCGATATATCTCCGCTACAACTTTTCGCACCTTAAACGCTATGGAGCGGCATGGCACTTTAACTGCACAGGTTGTGTGGTTATATGTTTGTTTGTAAGCCATATGTGTTTGACTTCGTGGGGTAAGGGGTTATTTTGGGTATGGACTAGTTAATGCGTAACGATGCTAGAATCTTTTCTCCTGATAGAGTTATCACCTTATGAAATCCAAGTGATGGGAAAAGGATCGTGGTGGCATTAGATATGATAAATGAGCTGTCTATATCGACATTGTGTGCAATGAAGGAACTAAAGGATGAGATAAGTAGAGTCCTGGTAGTTTGGGAGTTCACAGATGTCTTTGAATCAATAATGGGATACGACCGAGAAGAGTGATTGAACTCTGTATAGATTTGATGTCGGGGCATAGCATATTAGTAGATCAATTAGCACAATGTCGCCCAAGGAGATGGAGGAATTGATGAAGCGGCTAGTGGAACTTGAGGATGAATGTTTCATTAGGTCGAGTAGTTCATCGTGGAGAGCATCCACGTTATTCGTAAAGAAGTCATATTAATCTTTATGGATGTGTATTGATTATCAGAAACTAGATGAGTTGACAGTGAAGAATTGTTATCCTTTGCCCAGGATAGGCGACTTGTTTGATCAGTTGAGTGGAGCTCGATTGTTCTCGCAGCTAGACTTAGTAACATGGTTGCATCAACTAAGAGTAGCGGAAGATAGTATTCTATTGACCACATTTTGAACAAAGTATGGTTCATATGAAAGGTTAGTGATACTGTTCAGACTAACCAATGCCCCTGCATTCTTCGTTGATCTTATGAATCAAATCTAACACGATTAGTTAAATAGATTCGTATTGGTTTTCATTGATGATGTCTTGGTGTATTTTAAGGAAGAGGAAGATCCTGATGTCCATCTGAGATTTGTGTTGGAGATGTTGAGACAACACAAGTTGAAGGCGAACTTTTCAAAGTGCCACTTTTGGAAATGGGAGATGAAGTTCCTTGGGCATGTTTTTTCAGAGAATGGATTGGTTGTGGATCCATCGAAAATAGAGATTTTAATGGCTAGAGGTGGCTAGAGGCTATCACTGAGACGAGAAGTTTCTTGGGTTTGGATGGCTATTACCGTAGATTCATTAAGCATTTATGTCATATAGCAACACCCTTAACTAAACTAACCAAAAAGAACGATAAGTTCATGTGAACTGATAAGTGCGAAGGGTCATTTCAGGAGTTAAAGAAGTAATTGAGGAATGCTCTTATCTTGATCATGCCCAAAGGGAACCAGGATCTGGTAGTGTATATCGATGCTTATGGAACAAGCTTAGGGGCAGTGCTGATGCAAAGAGGGCGAGTGATAGCATATGCATCATGGCAACTAGGACCGCATGAAGTTAGATATCTGACTCATGATTTGGAGTTGGAACCAGTGGTGATCGTGTTGGAGATTCAAAGACATTACTTATTGGGAGAACGGTTCGAGTTGTATACGGACCACAAGTCCTTTAAGTACTTATTCTCTCAGTAGGAGTTAAATATGAGGCAGTAGAGATGGTTGGAATTCTTCGTGGCATATGATTTCGGGATAGAATACAAGCCAGGAAAGGGGAACAAGGTTGTCAATGCTTTGAGTAGGAAGATCTAGAGTGTTGGCCATGATGGAATAATGAAAGACGTTAGAGATGGTAGCCTCTTACAGAGTGCATTATAGGCAGAACACCGGATCGAGTAAGGATCCGGGCGTATTAGCAAGTTTGGAAGTACATCCAACGCTTGTACATAGAATTACGGTGGGGCAAAGAGAGGACCCACTAGTTGCCGAAAGAATTAGGTGATTAGAGATGGGGGTAGATGTAGTAGATCTAAAAGGATTCGAGGTAGATTCGAAGGGATGAAAGGGAGACCGTGCATTTCGGATGTAGGAGACCTTTGGAAGAAATTCGTGGAAGAAAGTTTTCGGTCTAAGTTTACCATTCATCCTAAAGGCACGAAGATGTATTGTGACACAAAGAGAGTATTCTTTTGGGGAAGGAATGAAAAGAGATATAGGAGAATGTTTGAAGAAGTGCTTTACCTGTCAGCAAGTAAAAGCTAAACATAAAAAATCGAGTGGATTACTTCAACATTTGGAAGTACCGACTTTGAAGTGGAACTCAGTGTCCATTGATTTTATCGATGGGTTGCCTAGGTCGAGAATGAGAAATGGTAGCACATGGGGAATAGTCGATAGACTGACTAAGAGTGCCCACTTTATGATGGTGAACTCGATGAGGACGGCAACTAGTTTAGCGAAGCTATATATGAAGAATGTAGTGAGAAAAATGGGATACCAAGTAGTATCGTTAGCGATAGAAACACATTCTTACTGGTGAATTCTAGAGAAGTTTGCAGAATGCATTGGGTATGGAATTGACCTTGAGCATGGCTTACCACCCACAGACTGATGTTCAAACTAAGATGGTGAACCGTGTACTCGAGGATTTATTGAGAGCATTAATGGATTTTAGAGGATCTTAGGAAGATCATTTGCATTTGGTGGAGTTTTCTTATAATAATAGTTACCAATCGAGTAACGGAATGGCACCATTTGAGAAACTTTATGGTAGACCAGGTAAGTCACCTATTTGTTGGTTGGACATGGGAGATAGACTTGTGTTAGGATCTGATTTGGTAAGAGAAGCTACTTACAAAGTAGAAATGATTCACGCTAGAGTGAAAGCAACGCAATCATAGCAGAAGAGCTATGCCGATAAGTGAAGGAAAGAGCTTGAGCTCGTAGTAGGCGAGTACGTTTTCATGAAAGTTTCTCTAATGCGAGGAGTTATGCACTTTGGGAAGGTCGGGAAATTGGCACCTAGATAGGACCATTTTCGGTGATTGATAGGATTGGTAAACTCGTCTATTGAATCGAGTTACCAAATAGCTTAGCGAGTGTGCATAATTTTTTTCACATTTCACATATAACGAAATGTGTGCACGATCCAGATTCGATGGTGGAACCGAGGGCAGTTGAAGAACTATCTGTAGAACAAGATTTGAGTTATATTAGAAGAATGAAAGAAATAGTTGGTTGGGATATGAAAGAATTAAGGAACAAGGCTATTAAACTTATTCGTGTTCAGTGGAGTGATGATGTTGATGATTGTACTTGGGAGATAGAAGATAATATTAGAAATAACTATCCCGATTTGTTTTGACATGTATGAATGAGACATGTATGTTTTGTTGCATAGACTAGTAGGGAAACTAGTACGATAATATGATGTGATTTTAGTATGTGTTAGCAATGATACTAATAAATTATAATTGATAATTGATGATTTGCATTAGTGGGGAACTTATGTAATTATCGTACTGTGTTGACGTTAATTGTTGTTGATGATTTTATCCTGCCTTGTCTAGATTTCGAGGACGAAATTCTTATGAGGAGGGGAGACTGTAATATCCCATCATTCAGAGTGCCATAATATAGGGAAAATTAATTAAATTAATCTATGAAGTGAAAAATAAAGACAGGTAAATTAATAGAGATTGAATTTAAAATGAAGAGTTAAGGGAACTAATAAGAATAGGCTAGAATGGGATTATAGCCCAAAGCCCAAATTACTAACCTCCTAACTCCTCAACTTTCATTTATTCTCTCACTATCCCACAAAAAAAACGAAAGCTTGTCCGGCCACCATTTGGTAAGAAAGACAAAGAAATCAAAAGATAGAAGATCAAGCTTTTAACTTTAAGGAAAAAAGAAGATCATACAAAGTTTCCTTAATCTAGGTGAGTAAAATTTTCTCTAAAAACCTATCCTGACCCATTTAGGCTCGGATTTGATTATGTATGCACGTTTTTAACGATGGAAAACATGCTTGAATGATTAAAAATTGTTTGGTTATTTAGAAACGTTAAGGAAATAAGTTTGTTCATGTTTTGATAAGACTTAATCATGATTAAATGATTCGAAAGTTCGATATGATGTTTATAATGATGAAATAGAGAAGTTTTTTTAATTTCATAATTTTTGGAGTTTAATAGAAATTTTCTCAAAATTTTTAAGGTAAGAAAGGGTTGATTTTGGGTAAATTAATTATTAAAAGTAGTAAAATTAATTAATTTGACTTGAAATTTTGGGATTAGGTAAAATACTGTACTTTTGATGAATTTTTGGGATTTTTTTCCATCAATTTTCAATTTTATATGAATTAATTAGCTAAGAAAAGAAGTATTTAATTAATGATAATTAATTAATAAATGGAAGATAGCCGGTTTCTAAAAAGCAAACTGTAAAGAAGAAGACTAATTGATAAGAATTTGACAGCAAATGAGATTTGGTATAAAAAAGATTATTTAATAAAGCAAGGAAACAGTTTTCTATATAATTACAATTGTGCCATTTTACCCCACAATAGCTTATGTATTACCTACCACGATGACTAGTATAGTTAAAGCATGCGAAAGGCTTAAGGAAGGCTTTTAACCCACGAAGACTGTTATAGTTAATATACGATGGCCTTGGCAAAAATAAGATACGATGGCCTTGGGAAAAGATAATACATGATGGCCTTGGGAAAGATAATACACGATGGCTTCAGGGAAGTCCATACATGTTGGCTTAGGGGAAGTTAATAAACGATGGCTTCCGGGAAGATAACTCGTGATGGCTATGTTTTGTTAAGGTGCGATGATCACATGGAAGACAACTCACGAAAGATATTTACAAGGCTCGATAGCCATAATTTCTTAACAATGAGAAGTATTAGTAAGGCTCGAAGCCATATCTTCTAAACACATGAGAGAAAAGTTTCATTAAAGCTAAAAAGCTCCATTCATATCAACCTTGGACGATTGTATTTTTACTTTCGAAAGCTATTTTTAATATGCGATGGCTAGAGTTATTTTAACATGCGATGTCCCTAGGAGATTTAACTCGTGATGACATAGTAAAGCTAGTCCGAATCTGTGCAGTTAAAGCGCTGGATGGATTCAATGTGGCTGATGTGCGAAAAGTCATAGCGGGGATACAACGAGGAAATAGCGGGGATATAGTAGATGACTCTAAAATAGCATATAAAACTTGTATTTAATGATTTTACAAGTATATAAATGGTAATTAAATGCATAATTAATATTCAATTTAATTATAGTTAATACATATTTAGTTTTAAATAAAAACATGTGTAAATATATTGTAAATAAACATAAACTGGTATTTAACATAATTAAATTTAATAGAATATTAGAGTACTATTGTTTATGAAAATATGTTTAAAAATTCAATTAAAAAAAATAATTTCATAATTTTTATAATGTATAAATGTCAATTTTCAATTCATTTACTTTAAAGCAGATATAGCGGGAATAGCGGGATATAGCAAGAATAGTGGGATATAGCGGAAATATCGAGGCTTAAAGCGAAAAAGCTATATTTGAGTCTATTTGGGAAAATCATAGTGGTAGAAATCCGTTATGGGATATAGCGGGGTTATAACGGGGCAATATCGGGGCATTAACTACACAGGTCTGAATTAATAAATTAATTAAGTTATAAAGCTAAGTTCAAAGTGATAGTTATTCCTAAGTATGAAATATACTTAGCAAATGACAATTTAATAAAGAATGACTTAACTAAAGGATGAAAAAGGGATTAAGCTTAATTAAGCTATATCATGATGTATGGAACCATTTGTAAGAATATAAATGCAAATGGAAGACCTTTGTGGCAATAAGATGTATAAACCCAACTTCTTATTCGATGGTGTGTAATGCAAGTCCTTAATGGCGATCATATGTCTAAATTCGACATTGTATATGATGGAAGGCAGTTATGGCTACCAAGTTTCAAACTCATGACATTATAATTGGTATCGTTCATGAAAGGCCTGTGTGGCAAACCAATGTTTATTCACGACACATATGCAAGAATGTAGGAGTAAGGCTTGTGCAACATCCAATTCTTTATCTATGACGAAATTAGAGAATAATAATGTAAGGTCTATGTGGAAACCTACTCATCTGTTTATGATAAACTGAGGATAAAACACTTATGAATAACCCATAAGTGTTAAGAACAGGAAATTGAACTAGTAAAGTCAGGCCCGTGTTGCAATTTAAAATAAGACTGACAGTTAGTCATGTTTGTATGAAAGAAATCTCATACTTATGATGAATTAATGATTATGCTTGTTAATTGTAACGACCTGCTATTTCGAACCATTCAAATCGACAATAATTCGCACATGTCAGACTTGAATTGCTCAAAACAATAGATTGTTAATTTATATTTGGTAAAACTTAGCATATACAGTAAATAAATCAATCGCAGAACCACAGACACAGAGTAATACAACAATAAGCAGTGGAATAGATAAATAGTAGTTCATGAAGCTTCTACAGAACATCGGAGTCTGAAACAAATACAACAGAAAATCCCAAGTACATATAAGTTACTAATACAAAAGCAACTAACAAGTCTGAACATAAGCAACTGGAAATAATTGAAATAACTGAAAGCTGAATGGAAAGCTCCAAACTCCAAAGGTGAGTCTCAAATGTTGTGACACTCAGACTGACCCGAGCATAAAGCAAACACAAAACACTCGAGTCAGGATTAACATTCTTATGCAAGTAAATCAACTCAAGTGAAATGTCAAGTGAAATGCAAATAACTTAAAGGATGTTTGGGATTCCCATCCTTTAAGGATCCGTTAAACTATCTACATACATAATACAATACAGTACATAGATAATGTCTATAGTAAAGTAAACTATTAAAATAGCGTTAAGGCATTACCCATATCCCCTTAACACGTTTTTATATATTCCCGTAGTCTATACAGATATTGTAAGCTCCACCAAACCGGTGGGATACCTTAGGAGCACTCCATAGGTACGGTACAAACCAAACTCGTAGTGGGCGCAATAAGGCGTGTGACAAGGCACGCGAGGCAACACCCAGGGTAGGATACTACTGTTTTGCAGAACCGGGCTGGTGGTAACGCATAGCAGCTACTACTGCCTACCTCGTGACACACTCCCATAATCAAAGGTGCACCCAATCAAATCGCAAAGTAATAGATATGGTATCGAAGAAGCATGCACGATCGGAGGTGCGACCTCACTTGCCCAGGTATAGCTCCTATTTTAGTCACATCAAGCTGACCCGAGGGGGTCAGGGTTGCGTTCATACTCATACATACTTTCGCCAAACCATCCTACTTCATTCTTTATCATATACCACGTACACAATTGTTAAAGGTTTTCGGTATTGGCAGAGAGTATGACAATATCTGATCCTGGTCTCTTTAACAACCAAACGCTTATTTCACACTGTGGTAATTTTCTTTTCAAATGGTTCATACTTCATATCAAAATCATATCACTTTCAAAATCATATTCACTTTCGAAATCATATTCACTTTCAAAATCATATCACTCTCGAAATCATTATTCCCTTTAAATGATATTCATTTCCAAAATCATAACCATAAAATAGGTTAAACCATCATATCAAAGTATTCGCATTTAAATCCATTAAATCTAAGTCATAACAGTTCCAACTTAAACAGTTTGAATATTGAAAGTAGTTTATATATTGGAATAGTTATACATTAAAAATAGTTTATATTTAAAAATAGGTTATAGATTAAAATAGTTTTGATATTAAAAATAGTTTATATATTAAAATATATATATTTAAAATTGTTTATAAATTTAAAATAATATATATTAAAATAGTTTCAAATTAGAATTGTTTCCTCAAATTTCACAAATCAATTCAAATCAACTTTAGTCCAAAATTCAATTTAAATCAATCTCAGTTCGACAATTTCAATTAAAATGGTTAAAGGTTCAATTCAAATTCTCATTAAAACCAACTTTAATTTACATCGATTTCAAATCCAGGTTTAAACAAAAAATTTAAACCACTTCCATTTCAATAGGTTTCAAAGTTTAAATATTCAAACAGTTACAATAGCTCAATTTAATAAATTTCATTTATATTTGAAAAATTCAACTTTAATTTTATTTAAATTTGAAAATATTCACTTAATCATTTTTAATAACATTTAAATAAAATCTCAAATTATAAATTTAAATCAAATTAAATATTCAATTTCAGTTTATTTAAATTTGAAAATATTCATTTAATCACCTTTAATCAAATCAAGTTATCAAGTTATAAAAATCATATCTTTGAAATCTCAAAATTAATAAGTTTCAAATCAATTTTTATTTAAATACAATTCTCAAACAAATAAGATTTCGGATCAATTTCAATCCATCTTTCCAACCTTAATTTATTAAAGTTATTACAAAATCTATTTTTAAAATATTAATATAAGTTTTAAATAAATAGTTTAAACATATTAAATATATATATATTAATTATATTAAATTTTTATTAAATTTTATTATATTAAATATTATTAAATTAAATCTTATTTTATTAAACTTATTTTATATATTTAAAATAATAAAATTATATGTAAAATCTTAATATTTACATTTTTCAAAACTTAACTTATAATTTAAAATTTCCAAACATATAATTTTAAAAAAAATCTAAATTTTACACATATATTAAAATAAAATCTTGATATTATATTTAAAAATCAATATTTATTAAAACCCATATATTTCCTTTCAAAACTTTGAAAATCATTTTTCAAAAATAGACCAACAGTGTTCGTATAAAATTTTCTATCCTATAGTCAAGTGATACAGATATTTATCATTTCAATCCGTAATAATTTATAATTTACGTGTATATATCATTTCAACTCGAAATCCCAAAATTTCAAAATCAATAAAATTGCTTGGGTTTATCATTTCAACCCATAACGATTTTCCTTAATCTATAATATCGTTCGAGTATGTATCATTTCAACCCATAGGGATTTTCTAAACTAATAGGGAACTTGCGGTGTTAGAACAATATAATAATAATATAAAATGACATACATTACAATAGCAAGCATATATCATAATTAACAATTTTAAATATAATATATACAACAGGTTATGGTGTCATATGTCATAGGTAAACAAATTTAAATGATAACATATCATACTTAACAATTCAATTACTAACCAATTGAATTTTAATAACACATTTCAAACGTCATTTCATGTGAAATAAATTTACTAAACATAAGAATGTTAATCGTGAGTGATCGCTCACCTTTCGAGGCTATGAAGGTGATGATAAATAATGGGGCAAAGCGGAGATTTATGACGAATCAAATCCAAGGTCGAAACAAAACCAATTCCAACAACATGAATCAACGACCAAGCTTTTGATGGCACACTCCATAGCAAAACCAAAGCAAAGCGAAGCACTGAGAACTTGAATTCGATAATATATATATATATACACTCTCTTTTTTAAAAAGAGGAAGTGGATGGTGCTCGGGTTCAGTGTGGCTGCTCGCGGCTGACGTCAGGGATGAGTTTGGCGTTTGTGGGCGATGTGAAGTGGCTTAGGTAGAAGGTGGGTTGGGTTACGCGGTTAGAGTGTGGCGAGTCTGCAGGCAGTGGGAAGAAGAGGGCTGAGTCAGGATGGTCGTTGCGGTGCAAGGTGTTGCAGTGGGAGGTTGTTGCACTGTTGCGTGACGTTTGACGTGGCAGGCGGAGGCGGGTTCTGGGAAGGTTGCGGCCAGAGAGAGAGGAGGGAGATAGGCAAAGGCTTGGAGCTGAGGGCTGCGACATGTGGTGAGGCGGCTGTCAGGTGGGTTGCTACGCCATGCGAAGGAGGGTGGTTGTGGCAAAAGGAAGGTGGCAATCGACAATAGAAAAGAGGCATGCATGGTTTTAGATCCAAATATATATATGCGTATAAAAAAAATTTCTATAAAGGAGAAGGTGGCTGGCTATGAAAGGATGGGATGGTGGAGTAAGGGGCACAGGAGGAGAACTGACATGGGCTGTGATGGTTATGGGGGTGGCATATGGGAAGACGAGGCGAAGGTGGGTTGATGGGCGCGCACGAGCAGCTTCCAGGAATCTATATGAAGGCAAACTAATTATATGCTTACCTTATATATATATTATTTTCTTCTTCTCAAAAGCAATGAACACGAGCAGGTTTGAAGAAAAATGAGCAGGCTAGGAGAGAGAAGAAGACATGCTGTGCCCTTTTCTTTCATATATAAATTTTTTTAGTGAAGCACAAAACGAAAAGATTAGAGGAAGGAAATAAGGTTCACGAACCAGCATATAATCAAGACCAAGGGAATAACAAAAGTTAGAAATTAAATTTCTAGGAATTATAAAAGGCTACTGGCTATTGGCTGTTAGATTTCTCACAGTGGACAATTGAAAGGACATAGGAAACAAAAAGGCTTAAATGCAGAACCGATATGGCTAATCGTTTAGCAAATTTCGGCGTGTACCAGACGTCGAAATTCACAATTGAATATACTACGGAGATCAGCACGACGAGACGAACATAATGGTACACAGATATAAGAGACACGACTATCCTATCGAAACTCAATATTCGCTGCCAAAATTGCTACTAAAACACCGAAAATAATATAAACAGAGCTAGAGCAGTCCAAATTTGGCAAAACGAATTATGACGTTTCACTTAGAAAATTATTTACATTTTTCTTATATAAAAATATTCAGATTTCAAAAATATTTTATTTCTATCAATCTAACTGATTTTAAATTTAAAAGTTAAATTTCACAACCTAACAAACTTACATATTTTCTTATGAAAATCTGACACTTGCAATGTTAAAATAGACATATTTCAAATATCAAATTTTCATTGCAAAAATTTTATCGTTTTATTTTCATGGAAAATTTAGTTAATTACGTTTTTTAAATCGTTTAAAATTTACGGGTCGTTATACTCTCCCCCACTCAAAACTTTTCGTCCTCGAAAAGGAACAAGATAGGAGATAGAAGCAATAGAAAGGAAAGATAGATTCGAAATACATAGTATCAGATACAACAATTAATTCAAAACCATATAAATTTCATTTTTGAGCATTAACATTATACATCTCATTACTTATTAACATCCACTTATTATTATCATTCTAATTAACTCGCTTACAATTAATTTACATTCATATCCAATTTATTTGCATTCACTTTATTTACTTTAATAGCATTCTCTTTTTATTATTTAATTTATTTCACTTAACATATCTTACACCATAGATTAAGTGTATAAACATTTATTACAACCACTCAATTTTATTTTAAAAATTCCCTTAAAAAAATTTCGTTTTGGACATCTTATCACTTACATTTATATTGTATACTATTCAACAACATATTCACATCAACATTTTAACTTTTTGAATATTTCAGGTAAGTTTTATATGTTTTAGAATGCAATTTAGTGTTATACAAATAAATTTTATCCTAGTTCAACTGTTTCAAGTTGTTTCAATTCCATTTCTCATTTTAGACACTCCAATTATTCAAATAATTTGCCTCATTTCAATAATTGAAAACCATCACTTAACATAAAACTTAAGAGTTAAATTTTCGGTTTCACTTCAAACCATTTTAAAATAAATATATACATATATATATATTTATATACATCAAATCATACTCAAGAAATTCAAATAAAATCCATTTTCCAAAACAAAGCTTTGCTACTAATTGGCCTCCCCACTTTGAGACTCGAAAATGAACGTCGATGATGTCGCAGTCATCACCGAAACTATTTTTCAGCAGCACAAGAGGAGAGTACTGACTTACTTCTTTTAAAATTCTTTGGAAAAAATTTCTATTCAAAAATACTTTCAAATAATACAAATTTTCAAAACTTTGAAAACCAAATTTTGAAAAGCACCAAAAATTAAATTCTCAAATCCTTAATTTAAATTCATTTCATTTGCAAAACAGATTAAAATTTCATCTCCTTATAACATACAATAATAGTTAATGGTTTTGGAATGTTAACAAAACAATAAATGATAATCTAGTAGTATCATTTCTAACAACCAATTCATTTAACGGGTCGAGAACCAGCATATAAGGTTCATGAAAAGATTAAAGGAAGGAAATAAGGTTCATGAACCATCATATAATCAAGACCAAAGGAATAACAAATGTGATAACCCATATTTCGAAAAGTTTAAATCGACAATAATCTACAAATGTCCAACTTAAACAATTTGGAATATAGATAATCAATGGGGTTAATTAAGAAAAATAAGAAAAGAAGAAGAAAAAAACACAGAATCTCGCAGCGGAACGATAAAATATAATAATCAAATAAATAGTTCATGAAGCTGTTTCTATTATACATTTGATTATAATTTATACAACATTTATCAGAGTTATACATATACAATAGAACAAAATATAATGCCATAGTACAACATGATGCTGGAGTAATACCAAATCTTCGTCTTCGTCCTCAAGAATAGATCTTCAATAAACTGAAAAACTCAGGACTGACCCGAGCATAATGAAAAAGACAAAACACTCGAGTTAGGACTAAAATATTCTTATGTGAGTCAAATCGATATCGCATATAAAATGAGTGTATTGGCGTAAGAGATGTTTACGGGATTTCACATCTCCTATCCGGTGTATAACGTGCGTGCAATAATTCAAGAGATGTTACGAGATTTTCCATCTCTTAAGGATCCATCAAAATATTTATATGTAGTATAATACGCTACATATATAATGTCTAATCAATAAAATAAATATTTTTCTTAGCGTTAAGGCTTTACATTAATCCCCCTTAACGCATTTTTAAGCATTGTCGCATAGTTTGCATATAAAACACCAGTTAAACGGTCGGTGGATAGGGTTGCGCCGTAATACAACAACACTAAACCAAAATCGTATGTGTCTCGTTTAGGGATAAAAGTATAACAAGGCACGTTAGGCAATGCCCAAGGTAGGATACTACCAGTTTACCCTTCCCGGCTGGTGATAACGCATCACAGCTATGATTGCACCACCGCGTCCAACACTCCCATAATTTGGAGGGTGCGCACCAATCAATAACAAGGTCATAATATGGTATCGAAGAAGTGCGTCCACTAGGGGTAATTAGCCCACTTGGCCGGTACAGCTCCTGTTTTAGTCATTTCAAATTGGCACAAGTGCCAGGCTAATCCATCATCGTTCTCTTTCTTCAAATTCAGCAAGCAACGCCAAATCCAACACTTCGTTCTGGATCATCACTCCACGTACACAGTTGTTAAAGTGGTTCCGGTATCGACAGAGAGTATGCCCATACCCAGCTCTGGTCTCTTTAACAACCAAACGTCGTTTTACACACCAGTTGGTTCTTTTACATTTCGAAAATGATTCGTACACTATATCAAAATATCATCTTCGCTTCAAAATAAAATTCGTCTCGAAATCATCATATTTACTCAAAATATACTATTTCAGTTCAAAATCATATTCGCCTTAATATCTCGATTTCGATTCCAAAATTGTTTCGAATTTCAATTTAGGTAATAACTTCAATTTAACCCAATTCATATTTAAATCCATGATTTAAAAATAAACATTCCACTCTTGACCAGTTTGAAATTTTAGAAAAATAGTTTGAAAAGTTTTAAAATAGTCTAAATAACTAAAATAGTTAAAATATTTTAAATGGTTAAAATAGTTAAAAATAGTTTAAATGGTTAAAATAGTTAAAAATAGTTTAAATGGTTAAATAGTTAAAAATAGTTTTTTTAAATGGTTAAAATAGTTTAATATAAAATAGTTTAAGTATTAAAATGGTTTGTATAGTAAAATAGTTCAGAAAATCAAAGTAATTTAAATATATAAAGAATATAGATTTTAAACAGTTTATACTAAAATACTTTATTTGAAAATAGTTTCAAAGACAAATTGATTCAATTTCCAAATCTGCTCAATTCAAATCAATCCAATCTTCATTTCCATTTATGTGGATTCAATTATGATTTCAATTCGAATTAACTTCGATTCTAGTTTATATTCAAATCGATTTCAATTTCGATTCTAAGCCAATTTAATTTCGATCTCAATTCCAATCAATTCAATTCAATTTCAACTTGAATTATCTTCAATTCAATTCTCAATTTTAAACAATTTCGATTTATATAAATTCAAGTTCGATTTCAAAATATCGATTTAAAACACTTAATCAAATTTTATCCTCCATATTCAATCTAAAATCAAAATTTTCAAATATATTTCAATTCCGAGCTCAATTTCGAAATATCGTTTTATATCACTATTACATAGCAATATTCGAAGTTCGAGTAAAAATCCAATATTTTAAAAACAAATCAATTTATGTAATTCAATCATATTTCTATTATAACTTCAAAATCTCAACTTCAATCATTTAAAAAAAATTCGATTACCAAGTTCGAAAATAATTCGATTTCTATAAATTCGACTTTTATTTCTTTTAAATCAAATCATTTAAATAATTTCAAATCAAAAATTTTAAAATCATTTAATTTAACAAATCTGGTGTCCATATATATATTCTATCCTATGGCTAAGTGATCAATTATTTTAGCTTTAATTCAGGGATGGATATGTATCATTTCAATCCAAATCACAATGTCATAGGTATATATCGTTTCAACCTATTTCTTAATTCATTCGAAATAATTCAATTTACAGTTTTATACACTGCAAATAATTTACTAGGTGATAACAGGATATATATAAAAATAAATAAACATCCAATCATCCAAATATCAATCAATAGCATCCATCGCAATCAATCATCCAAACAGTCAATATAATTCACAATAATTCCATAGTTATTAAAATCGGGTGTTTTACTGGCAATTAAATTCCTATTTCAAATATTACTGTCAATTTTAATTTTTTTGAACAGTTAATTCAAATAACAATTAAATTTATCAAACAATGACTAATAAATTTATATCACTTCACAATTTCGAATTTAACTAGCATAAAAACATTCTAGTACGTGTGAGCGTTATAAAACACTCACCTTGAGTTTTCAATTTTAAATCAAATCGAACGACGTTCGATTTAACCTAAGATTTTAACTAGCTCCAAATGACTCCAAATTAGTTCTAGAATATAGTGCTCGTCGCCACGATTCCAACGCCGCTTGTTTCGTCCAATTCTGACCTCGTATGAAAGAGTTATACAATTTTAAACATTCAGATTCATTAATTTACAAATTTCGTTTATTAATTTATTAACAAAACCACCTAACAAATCAAGGCCGTTCGTACTGGGCTTCATTGCATCAGGTTGCACGCAGTGCTTCTTCTTCAAATCGCGTTCCAGGAGACAATACGTACGTAAGCAACCCAACATCGCCTCCTTCATCCACTACCCACGACCACCACAGGCGACTAGAGTTCGATCGGAGGCCATCACCGGAAACGCCTCAGCCCACTCCACCTTCGGCCTCGACCCCATGAAGCTCGGCCCCCTCTATGCACTGAAAATCGTGAACGAACGGGAAAAAACACAAGCATTTTTCTCCTCTTACAACACTCGAAAATTCATCACGACCGTATGGATTGACAGATCACATCTAGCTCTAAAATATTGTAGTTGAAAGATTTTGTTAAAAGTTGATAGATTAAGAGAGATTTGAGGTGGAAGACAGTGATTTTCGGCCATTGAATAAGGGGCGGCGGCTACAAGATACTAGGGTTTTTGCTGAGAGATACGCATATTTATATACGTAAACATATTATTTTACTATTATTTTCAACTTTTTCCGGACGAACTGCAAACGAAGCGTGCCGCCAGGTGTTTATAATGTTTTACCCCTATTCCGAACACAATGGAATATGTTTTGGGGCCTAGTTCGATCATATGTGGAAGATAGCTTTTTGAACCTAATTAAAATATTAAATTTTCGATATTTAGTTCAACGCATTTCTATCCCGTATGACCAAACTGTAACTCCAAATGCTACGAAATTTGAAATCCGCTAATAATACACTATTACCGATCCAATGGAACTAGTTTCGTCAAATTCTGAGACTGTGCCCCGGATCGCTATTTTGACGAGAGATTATAATATAAAATTTCCAATTTCAAATTATCCACTTTTAAATCCAATCTTCATTGTTGTTTAAATAAAATTTACATCAAATTCCGATATCATTTTCAATCATATTAAATTCAGAATTCAATTATTCAAATAATTTCCAATATTAAATTTAAACAATTTAATTGTTTAATATTTAACAAATTTCAATATTAGATTTTAAATGAATCTTAGTTATCAATCAATTACTTTATTTACATCTAATGAATTCAACATTTATTATTTAATCCAACTATTGATTGTAAACACATTCAATACATAGCATTACCTTTCAATACTTATTATTACTTAAATCTTCGAAATTAGTTCATTTCAAAATTTTATTCCAGTTCATATCCAATACTTACATTCAAAATCATTAAATTTGTTTATTTTTAACCATCTTTATTTAATAATTACATTAAATTCAATAATTTAAAAACGGCTAAAATACGGGTCGTTACAACAAAAGTTTAAATTTCTGGGAAACGAATTATGACGTTTCACTCAGAAAATGGTTTACGTTTTTCTTATATAAAAATATTCAGATTTCAAAAATATTTTATTTCTATCAATCTAACTGACTTTAAATTTTAAAATTGAAATTTCACAACCAAACAAACTTACATATTTTCCAATGAAAATCTGACACTTTCTACGTTAAAATAGACGTATTTCAAATATCAAATTTTCACTGCAAAAATTTTATCGTTTTATTTTCATGAAATTTTTTGTTAATTACGTTATTTAAATGGTTTAAAATTTATGGTTCATTACATTTATATGATATGATGTATATTGCTGTGATGATATAGTGAGGGGAAAACCCCTTTCGCGTTAGCGGGGTGGTCTCACTATGGATGATTAGGGAAAAAGTTTACTCATACCAGGCTTTATGTCTGACCTATGTTTTTATTATTTCCCAAAAACTCACCAGTACTTATTCGAGTAAGCTGAGTTTATGGATTAGACATGTATCTTTTGAAAGATGAACAAAGGCTCTTAGGGTGAAGCAGGAGGCTTGCTATTTAATAAAAGTTATTTTGAAACTCTGCTGTGTAAAATAAGGATTTATAACTAGTTATGTGTGGTGTTGGCATCTTCATGTGTCGATCACACACCTTACCCTGATTTTCTTTCATATTTGTCCCTGGATAGGAACGAATTGGGTTAAAAGTGATGTAATGAATTATGTAATTCGAATTAATGTAATGAAAAAGTTATTTAGCTGCTCTGTTTACTTAGGTTGTGCAAAATAGCGTTGAACTCACATTGTCGCTGGAAAATGATTTCGGTGATGACTACATCATTATCGACGTCTATATTCGAGTCTTGGAGTTGGGGATGTTACAGCGATGTATTTAGTCTTTGGTTGAATTTTCCACTACTTATTGTTTGGAACATTTCCAACTTAAATTTTTTAACTTTAGATTGAACATGAATTTGGGATTGACATATTGTACTCAATATCACTTGTGAAGTTCGAATCTATGCAATCCTTCATAAGGAGTTCGTCGTTTCTATAAATAATTCTCTAATACTCTGTAAATACTCGAGAATGCTCTAAACCGTCGTTCAGTGATCTTAATTCAGATTTGATACTTTCCATATGCATCAAATACATAAGTGAAATGTGATACCATAGAGAATACAACATATACGATAATTCCTATTGCCAATGCATAAGAAATCCATGTTACATGCTCTATATTAAACATTTTAATATGGTGTATGCGTATATCCTATTAGGATAATCCCAACATCCTTTTATACTTATTATAGAAGGTATCAATTCAAATCCCATATTGGGAATTAAAAAAGATTTTAACATGAATACATCGTTAACAATCTTAAGTGTGTTGTTTACTTAAATTTTAGAAATATTTAAGTACCATTATAGTGCTTTCTTACTGACATACACTTTTTATGCATTTTTGACTGGAATTCAAACTACTTGATTTTTCTATCAAAATATTTTCTCAAATTTGATGCTTGTTGAATGATGTTTCGGTATCATTTGTTCGATCATATCCAACAACCCACAAACTCAGAATCGCTCCTACTGACTTCAAGACACTTTGGTTATTATGTGCAAACAACATATTCTAAATCATTATTTAGAATTTCTATTTCAACATACATATACCAAAACTCTAAATCATATCGAGAGATAATTTTGTGCGTAAAATCCAAATTTACTTAAGTACGTTGAATGATAGATCTGTTACACTAATTTCAAATATTGAAATTTACAATTTTTTTCTTATTAGTGTTTCTTACTGTTAGCGCCAAAATTGGTCACTAACCCCCAAATCCAGATGAAAGCACCAAATACCAGTCACAGCTCAGAGATAGAATGTATGTAGAGAGTAATAATGTGAAGAACAGTTAAAACTGAAATGAAAGCAGTAAAGAACAACAGATTTTATAGTGGTTCGGCTAACTCCGGCCTACGTCCACTCCAGAAGTTTGCTTTTTATTGCTGTAATAATCGATTACAGTTACAAAATGGCAGAGTTGCCTTAGCCTTAGAAAAGAGAAAGTGAGAGAGCAGAAAGAAGATCCCCTTTTACTGTGCCCCTGCCTCTCTATTTATAGACAAAGATGGGTTGGACTTCCCTGGTGGGCCTGGCAGCCGAGTACCTCAGCCCAAATGGAGTGGTCTCCATATGCCGAACCATAGATGCCGAACGCTGAATGCCGAACAAGGTGTGAATGCCGAACGATCTCCTCATGCCGAACGTTGGGAGGTGCGAGGTACCGAGACATGGAGGTGCAAGGTATGGAGGTGCGAGGTGCAGAGGTATCGAGGTGCGAGGTACCGAGGTATCGAGGTGTGAGGTGCAATGCCGAGCGAGGTGAGGTATGCCGAACGAGGTGAGGTATGCCGAACGACCCATCCAATGTCGAACGCTCCATACTGCCGAACGATCCATCCAATGCCGAACGAGGTTTATGCCGAATGCTCCATCCAATGCTGAACGATACTTAATGCCGAACCTCCGTCATGCCGAACCATGTATGATGCCGAACAGTTTCTAATGCCGAGCGCCCATTATGCCGAACGATCTCTAATGCCGAGCGCCTCTAAATGCTGAGCGCTCCTGGATGCCGAGCGCTACTGAATGCCGAGTGCTCCTGGAATGCCGAACGATCCCTCTTTGTCGAACGACGATCTCTCTATGCCGAACAACCTCCAACGCCGAACCATCCCAATGCCGAGCGACATCTGCCAAACTGCCTAGGTCGAGCCATGTAATTTCTCCACTCCTTTTCCCAACGATATATTCAAGTGAACTTCATCATTTTAAACCGAACCCATCATACTTTAATCTCGATAGTTGTGAAGTTGTTTAAGTTAAATCCGTCTGTCCATGGCCTTGCCAAAAGGCGGGTTAACACTTGCCCCCCAAAACATGCCTTGCTGTGAAAGGTGTGTTTTGAATAGCCTCAAGTCCAATATCCCAAGTATGTATGTTATCCACATCCATACTTTCCGATTCATAATCCAATCCATTACCAAGCCGTCTTTTCCGAGTGCCACGGCCATATCCTGATCCATTTCTGCGACTGTTCCGAGTCGATGTCTGATTCTTATCCAGTAACCAAGTCCTTAGCCAATTCCACATCCATCTGAACCCGACTACCGAGTTCCAATCCATCCATATCCAATAACCTATAACCATATCCGTGACCTCTCCGGGTCGATATCCAAATCCGAGACCGCTCCGGGTCCTTGTCCGAATCCTTAGCTATTCATAGCCAATATCCAAATCCGTAACCTCTCCGGGTTCTTGCCAAGCGCAAACCACACTTGACGACCTACGTTAAGTAATTCCATGGTGTTCATGGTTCAGTGTCCCTGAACGTCGAAGAATGCCGTGGCTTAAGTCCTAAGCCGAATTCTGGTCACTCCGGACCCTTGCCGAGCATAGTCCATACTCGACGACCTAAAATAGTAACTAGTAGTATATTGCCTAGGTACTAGGCCGAATCCTGGTCTCTCCGGACCCTGGCCAAGCATAGTCCATACTCGACGACCTTTTAGCCAAAAATCCAAAGAAAATCCAATCAAAATCCAATCCGAAATCCAAATCCGAATAGAAAACCAGAAACCCATATCAAAAATCCATACCAAAAAATAAACATCCAAACCAGAAAATGAGCAAAACAGGGAGTTCAAACCAAACTCCAAAACCAAACCAGAAAAAGCAAATGTCCAAGTCAAAGGAAAAAACAGATTTCACAAACCCGGGCGTTTCGGTAAGCCATCATCTCAGAGCATGCCTGAGGGTTATCTCCGACCCCGTACATGAGTAAGTGATTTAACTGTTGGCCCGGAGTTTGTTACTTATTCCAAACCATCAAGATTAGTTGATGACCAATCGACCACCATTCCTGGGCCTCATGCCCTCGTCGTTCAAGGTAGGCGGTGGCTACTCCTGTTCCACCGTCGCATTCCGAGTTCCGACATACTGTCGCAACTGACCATTCCTTACATGCTCCTCGATTATGTCCTTCAAATGCCGGCAGCTGTTAGTGTCATGCCCGTCCAGGTCATGAAAAAGACAGTGCCTTCCTGACGCCCTTTCTCGTTCTGAGGGTTCCCTCCTTGCTGGCCTTCGATAAGAAAGGCGATCTCGAGTATCTAAGAAAATCCGCTCCAACGTTGCGTTCAATCCTGTGTAAGTGGAAAACTTTGGTTCTCCCCAGCGCTTCCTTTTCCCTTTATCCTTGCCCCCACCCGAGCTTTCGCCGAGTAGTCCTCCATCCTTAGTCATGTTTACTTCCTTTGACCTTACATCCAAACATGCATCCTCTTGTCGAAGAAATCTTTCAGCTTCATGAAAGAATTCCCCAAGATCCAACGGTGGGTCCCGTACCAGTGATACTTTGAAATCCGAGTTATCTCTGACTTCTGATACCGTAGCCATCAGAACCATTGATGGATCTGGCCTATCCACCGAAGCGACTGCTGCATTAAATCGAGTTAAGAATGTCCTGAGCGATTCATCTGCCCCCTGTTTGACTGACGTTAGCGTCATCACGTTCTTTGGCCTTTTTATGTGAACTCGAAACTGACTTAAGAACTTGTCCACCAGTTCTGTCCATGTTCCAATGGATCCATCCTCCAGCTGTCTAAACCACATAGCAGCAATTTCAGTCAAGTACAGGGGGAAACATCGGACCATAACCTCCTCCGTTGCCCCCCAGCACTTCCATATGCCTAGTGTACCTTATCAAGTGGTCGGTGGGATCCGTCTTCCCGTTGTATACTTCCAGAGTGGGTAGTTTGAAATCAGACGGATTCCTAGCTGTCCTGATGTTCCGGGTGAACGGACTTTTGTTAACTCCCTCTGAATCCCTATTTGTCAGACCTCCGCGAATAGTCCGCCTGATAATGTCAGCCAATCCAGTGTTTCCAACTAATCCAGACCGCCCCCAAGTCCCTGAGGAAATTCTGGCACATATTCTTCATCACATACTCCTGGTGGCGTGCCCCCGAGTCTAGGTCCATCTAGATTGTTAACTATTTGTTGATTGGGAGCTGCCCCCTGCTGATTCACTCCATCTGTCCGTTGGTTGAGCTCCTCTGGTCCAGCTCCATGATCTTGAGCACCTGCAGTTCCTGGTTGTCCAAATTGCCTAAGAAGAGCCTGCATCATCTCCTCTTGCCATTTCATCATTTGCTCTTGCATAGAATTCATCATCACTTGCATCTCGTCCCGAGTTATGTAGATGGATGCATGACCCTCTCCAGCTCCAGAAGATGCCGCTTGACTTCCTTCCTGATTGCTCCTTTCCACTGCTTGCTTCCTCGATGGTGGTCTTGCCATTGCTTTCTAAGATACAAGTTCCTAACTCCAAAATTCCTGAGTGTTTCAATTTCTCAGTGAAAGCACGAAAGTGTTAGCGCCAAAATTGGTCACTAACCCCCAAATCCAGATGAAAGCACCAAATACCAGTCACAGCTCAGAGATATAATGTATGTAGAGAGTAATAATGTGAAGAACAGTTAAAACTGAAATGAAAGCAGTAAAGAACAACAGATTTTATAGTGGTTCGGCTAACTTCGGCCTACGTCCACTCCAGAAGTTTGCTTTTTATTGCTGTAATAATCGATTACAGTTACAAAATGGCAGAGTTGCCTTAGCCTTAGAAAAGAGAAAGTGAGAGAGCAGAAAGAAGATCCCCTTTTACTGTGCCCCTGCCTCTCTATTTATAGACAAAGATGGGTTGGACTTCCCTGGTGGGCCTGGCAGCCGAGTACCTCAGCCCAAATGGAGTGGTCTCCATATGCCGAACCATAGATGCCGAACGCTGAATGCCGAACAAGGTGTGAATGCCGAACGATCTCCTCATGCCGAACGTTGGGAGGTGCGAGGTATCGAGGTATGGAGGTGCGAGGTACCGAGACATGGAGGTGCGATGTATGGAGGTGCGAGGTGCAGAGGTATCGAGGTGCGAGGTACCGAGGTATCGAGGTGCGAGGTGCAATGCCGAGCGAGGTGAGGTATGCCGAACGAGGTGAGGTATGCCGAACGACCCATCCAATGTCGAACGCTCCATAATGCCGAACGATCCATCCAATGCCGAACGAGGTTTATGCCGAGTGCTCCATCCAATGCCGAACGATACTTAATGCCGAACCTCCGTCATGCCGAACCTCCGTCATGCCGAACCATGTATGATGCCGAACAGTTTCTAATGCCGAGCGCCCATTATGCCGAACGATCTCTAATGCCGAGCGCCTCTAAATGCCGAGCGCTCCTGAATGCCGAGCGCTACTGAATGTCGAGTGCTCCTGGAATGCCGAACGATCCCTCTATGTCGAACGACGATCTCTCTATGCCGAACAACCTCCAACGCCGAACCATCCCAATGCCGAGCGACATCTGCCAAACTGCCTAGGCCGAGCCATGTAATTTCTCCACTCCTTTTCCCAACGACATATTCAAGTGAACTTCATCATTTTAAACCGAACCCATCATACTTTAATCTCGATAGTTGTGAAGTTGTTTAAGTTAAATCCGTCTATCCATGGCCTTGCCAAAAGGAGGGTTAACACTTACTATATTCCAACTACATTGGTCTTCTTCTCAAAGTCGCATTTGCGATCGATGGATCATATCCCTTTGGGTACAACCATCAAAATCATATTTTGATAATGTATTTGGAATCCATTCTGGATTTGTGCATCATGCCACATGGTAGAGTCAATACTCTTAATGGTGTATTGACAAAAGAAGAAATTATTTTCTCGACATCGATAAGAAAATCATAGTTTCTCTTTAACATGCGAGAGTTCTAATTAAACATTCTAATTATTTTAGTCTGTTTAGGCTTAGTCTATTTCATTTCATCCATTTTTAATAAGTTTTATATTTGGATCGTATCCAAATCCATTTTACTACACCTAAGTTCTAAAAGGAATTCCTTGGTCATGAAATTGGTATTTATTGAAACAACATATCGTTTCCCAGTGCATTAGATTAGGTATTCATAACATTTTATGAATTGCCTACATATGTATAAAATTGATAATTTGGTTTTTAAGTTTATGAAACTAATGTTCTTAACATAAATTATTCGATAAATATTGATTGGTCCCAAACTCATTTGGGGTGGTCCATACAACATCCTTCATGGACAAGTATTACATGCAGTCTCTTGACCCATACAACCTATCAACTCCTCGACCTAGGATATATATGGTTGTTTCATCAACTCTTATCTTGCATGATTTTGTAAACTATGCTTTGGATTAATTAAATTTGACCTTTATGTAATCTTAAGTACGTGACCTTACAGAAAGAAGTTAACTCAATTTCGCTCATTATAAATCGTATTTTGTCCAAAAAAGTTTAATTACTCCTTATCGATACATCATTATGTATCATAGGAAGGAGTGACTTTTGAGATCGAATCTTATTAGTTTTTTGATACTTTTGGAACTCTTTCTAATATACCCACCCATCCGATCAAATTGAACATTTATTTCTTTTACATGTCATGTTATTTACTCAATTTTATATTTTACGAACTTATCATAGACATACTACATGTGTGTCAAATACATACGTTAATGTTTATGATAATTCATGGGTTAATTTAATGAAGTATGTGGAACCGTTTTGGTATAATTAGACCTATGATTGCACACATCTATATTTATCAATCCTAAGAGTTCACCAACTCTTATGTCACTACCATTGAATGAGTGCTTTGCCTTTATCTATTTGAGATTCACTTCATAGTACCAATTAATTCATAATCATATGATTAATAAATTATTTTTCAAAATCATGTCTTTGTCCATAATTCCAAATAATTGTAAATTTTCATATGCATTTGTATTTTCTAATGCATCATTTAGTTATGATGTCAATAACCATCACTATAATTTTATCTTATAAAAATATTCATAATACTCACATTGAAATAAAACTATGTATATTTTTAGTCAATACCGAAAACAATTATTATTTCTTAAATAATATTTGGCACACTTATGAAAACAATTTTTCATAATTTGATGCGACCATTAGTGATTATTATATAGTATGCACCCTCTATTTATGCCATCACTGTAATAGCATACGAAATATGAAGCGCTATTCAACCACTTACTATGGAATTTTATTTCATATACTGTAACTTGTTTACAGTCAAGAGCTTTGGGTCAATATCCTAAACTCAAAGAAATAACTTTTATAGAAAACAATTTTCTATATGAAAATACATTTGGAATAGAAACCACATTTCTCATTCCATATTAGGTATCTTTTAGTATTTTATACAATTCTCGCATCCAGTGTCCCTTCATGAAGTAAAGGCGACCATTCACTCTCTTCATCCCAACTGTGCCTAAATTACATCCACTTTCATTCATTTTCCGTTCTAAATGGTCGAAACATTCAAAAGAAGCCCCTACTACAAGACCGTAACATATTCTTTACAAAATGCATTTGGTCATCCTTAACATTTGAGGATATCGAATAAGTTGCATTTAACATAAACCGATCAAACTAACATTTCAGTAATCAAATTCCAAGGAACATCTTGTAGCTCTTAGTCTAGTAGAACATCTAACAAAAAAAATATCCTTATTGTAATCAGTCAAACTGAATACATGATCTCGCATTAAGGTTTACATGCTTATTTCGAACGAACTAGTTTCATTGAAGTTTCGTACATTACGAATCACGATTGTTCACTGCATAATATTTATATATGATTTAATATGGATCAAATATTCACATTCTTTCATTGATTAAGAGTTCAAAACCCATAGAAGAAAATACACAATCTCGTACAAATGAACGCTTAAGAGGCCGAGGCACATATGTTTTAGTAGTTATATAATTTGGCTCTTGCATGGGTCTTAAAATGACAACATGCATAAAAGTTTATTGGTAAGCATATTTTACATTTCTATGTCAATCTAAACTCAATTCAATTGTATATATTAACTTATAAACATTTTATCAATTATAATGGTTACACAAATTTATCTAGGTGGATAATTTTAACTTTATAGCATGTATTCTTATAATGTTAGAAAGGTTAAATGTTATCATTTCATTTTTTTGTAAAGCTCACATCCACTTGATTATTATGTTTCACAAAACCCTAAAAAAATATAGAGATCATTTTATTTCTCTAGTGGACATTAGGACTCGCTTGTTTTAGGATTCTAACCTTAAGGAGCATCAAAAAATCATAGATGTACAAGCGGTGGATAACACTTTATTGGTTATATCATATACAACTCATAACCTATGATCTTTATCCTAACCTCTTCTTAACCTTGAGGAATATCAACAACTCAAAAGAGATTATTCATGCATACCTCCAATTTCACGACGGCCTAAGTATGATACACATACCTTAAGGAATATCAACAAATACATGCATGTATCTTACCTCGTCTAGTCAAATATTAATAGTACTACACATAACATTTCTAGCTTGAGGAAAACAACAAAAGAGTATGTAAGTACTCTATTAATATATAAATTGTAGAGATAACTTATATTAAAGAATTCATAATTTTATTTATAATTATAATGAGTGATATTGATCTAGGGAATAATATACTTCATCCGAAACACCTTCATGATTCTATTGTTAGTTGCATTTGAAATTATGGTATACATATTATACATATGCACTTATTCCTTAAACCTCATTTGGGTTTCTTTCCAATTCAAGTTAATTATATATATATAGTTATACAAGTATTAACTTAATTATAACATTTATAATTTATTTTACTTATATAACATATACATGTATCTTATCAGTTAAATCATATTTAATTAATTTTAGTTCTTATTAAGCGAATCATATTTAATTAATTTAATTTCATTTATATAAAATTTCTTAAAGTTTATATTACTCGTCTTAAACTATTTAAGTTAGTTAATCAACTATAACATTTATAGTTGTTTATGTGTATATGTATACATTTTAATTAATTACCTTTTAGTTAATTTTATTTAATCAACCAATTTAATTAAATATTTTAACTAATTTGAAATTTTAATTTAATGTATCATAAACAATTTTAAGATAAATCAATAACTTTAATAATTATAGTTATACACATATATCAATATATATATATATATGTTTTAAACAATTAACTTTCAATTAATTATTTTGTTTTACTTAATTAATCATAGTAATTAAAATTTTAATTTTAAAATTTCAAGTTAATTATTTAATTTCTCAAAACAATTTTCCAAAATTGTAAGATATTTTATAACTTTCATAAAACTTCCATTTTTATATTTTAAACTTAAATTTTGAATTTTAAATATAATTTTAATTTTTCAAACTAATTTTGAAAATTAGCCCAAGGCCCAAAATGAATTCGGACCTTTATATTAGGGACAACCTTTAGGCTTACTTCATCTTTCGGGCCAGACCAATGGCCAGGTAGGGTAGAGTACTTATTACCCAAACGCAATCTTGGACACAACCTTTCTAGACACCCTACTAAATGGGTTAGCCATAATCAGTTTGCCTTAAAATTGCTAATTTAGACTGCATAGTCCATTTGCACTTCGTTACCATTGAAAGGAACTAGGCCAGTCGAAAACGGGTAAAATAGATAGATTTTGAAAAATGTTTTCCATTTTGGATATTTTAAGTCTATGAAGTCTAAAGGGTTATTAGATCCAATCTAATATCTTTTTAAATAAAATCTCATTTTATTTAAATTGTTTATAAAGAAGTTTCATAAATTTGATATTTATATAAATCAGAGTATATCAAATATATTCTTGTATGTATATGAATGTAATAGTTAATTGCTTTATATTATTATTTTGGAAAAGTGAAGAGTCATGTTGTTAATTATGTAAACTATTCAATAGGTCATAAATGTAATGAATATGTAATTAATCAAAAATACCACTTACTACTTATATAAACAATTCACCATATTTTACTTAATTTGTTTACAGGAAATTTTTACTTATTTATATTAAATGAGTTTTAATTTATAAGTGTATCAAATGCACTTATATGTGTGTAGTGCACATGCAACTGATATTAAATGTACATGGTTAATTTGACCGTATATAGGTGTTGGGATTTACAACATAATAGACATATTTGTCCCTTAAATAAGCCTTTGTTGTCTAAAGTTTTTTTTGAACCTAAAATAACAATTGTAAATATACATATAATTAAAATTATATATATCTTTTAAATTATTGTTTTGACTATTTTAAATGTTTTGAATTCTAGAACTAACAATTTCGAATCTAAATTTAACATAGGAAGGTTTTAAATAAAATCTGCGATTTTACACAAAAGTACCTTTTATAAAATTTAAATTAAAATGACAACCATAAATTTAAACGTGTACAAATAATTACAGACCATGTTTCAAATTTAATAACAACAAAAATTTATAAGTACTCTGATATTATATGTATGTCTTCAAACTTAAAGTTAACATATAGAAAATTAGCCTTAACTTATGAAGGATTCAAAGTTGGTTTATAATTTTGCATAGAAGTCTACTTATGAAAATTTGAAATTAAACAACTTTAAAATTATGTATACAATGATCAATTGAATTTAAAGACAAAATCAAAAAACTTATCAAACATGAAACTATTTTTCAAAATGATTTCAACTGTTCAACACATGCAATTTATTTATGTTTGTACATAAGAAAGGTTACAAAATTATATCAATAAATTAAAATCAATTTCCAAATCAATTTTTTTTGTTTAATCATTAATATCCAAAACAAAAACAAAATTAGATCGGACAATCCATGCACATATATAATTCATTGTAAAAGGTTTAGGATCTAAACAATAGATACAAGATGAGCACATAATCAAAAGAGAAGTAGAATAGGGAGATCTAAACTGCATTAGAATCATATATTATTTAATAAAAATATTAGAATATTACCTCAAGATGAATTGCACCTCGAATGAAAAAAATCTCTTAAATCCGATCAAATTGATTATAGAAGTTACAATAAATTGAAGCACCATCTTTGTATTTATTTTATTTTATTTGTTTTGGCAATGTTTGGCTAGGAGCCTATTGATTTTTGGCCAAGAGAAGAGGGGAAAAGGAAAGAATATGAATTGTCAGAAAGAAATCTAGTGAATGAAAGAAATTTTGTGATTCTAGGGTTTTTGATTTAGTGGTGAAACGATAACCAATCGACGATGGGAAAGTTGTGTTGCATAGGATACAATAAATAGAGTGCATCCATGGAGGTTGTTTTTCTCAGATCTACTTAAGGTGGCATGGAAAATTCAATATACATAGGATAAACCTTTAGCGGCAGATCGACGGTGGTGGTAGCGGGGTAGTTTTGGCGAGGTCGGGAAGAAAAGTGATGGTGCACTGATTGCATATCTAATCTCTGATCAGCGAATGGTAGTCAGAGTTTGGAGGAATGACAGTCAAAGTTGTGGTCAAGGGGATGGAGTGGGTACATTAGTGGTTGAGTTTGGGTGAGGAAGAAGGTACTTTTATGGATAAACTCTTATAACTTATTTACTACAAATATACTCCATAACTATTGCATATGAATTCTGATTTATGTGCAGTTTCTTGCGTTGAGCTACTGGCAGGATTCCAAATGATTTCGCTTTGGTTTTGCTGAGTTTGGAGGTTGTGAGAAAAGGTGCATTGGTATGGTTAATTCAATTTAATTAATTGAATTTTAAAATATTTATTATAGTTATATGTTGCATTATATTGAAGATTGTTTGCATGTTGTAGATATTTTGGATATGTTGTGCTTAGGGTTGAACCTTATATTATTGGATTTTTAGTTGCAAATAATAGTGGATTTAAGATAAGAATGTAATTAATTAAAATAAAATAGGTGAAATTATGTAGTAAGGGGGAAAATTAGATAAATAAATAATAAATAAGAATATGTACAAATTTTGGATAATGGTTGTAAATAACAGCCGTTTAATGAATTAAATGAAATTAATGGAATAAATTTAATAAGGTTGTTATTTATGAATTTCTGGAGAAATTCTTAAATAATAACCGAAAGTGGAAAGTTTATTATTATTATTTAAATAAAATGAGATTTCATAAATAATAGTATGGTCTTTGTGCAAGTTACACGATTTTGAAATAAATAGCAAAGAACTGGTTTTGAAGAATATTAAAGAAATTTAAATGTATATTATTATTTTGAGGTAGAATAATAATACTATCAGTTTGAAAGATATTTTTGATGTCAAATACGATGTTCAAAGTGATTTGAAGTAATGAGATTACAATAAAGTATTTTGAAGTATATTATCATTTTGAAAGAATTATTATTGTTTTCAGATAAATAAAGGTGATTAATAACAAAAAATAATAAAATGATTTTATACGTAAGAGAAAATGATGGTCGTGAATACAATGTTTTGGATGGATGTAATATGTAATTGATGGTTGATTTATTTGTCACATATGTTGTTTTATGACGATGAGATCGCATTTTAATATGTATGCGGTATTTTGTCATTATTACTACGTTGTGTGTAGTTAACTATGATTTTATTATATTGATGTTTATGCTACTAAAATTAGGGTTTAGCACACATTTGATGACTTGGTATTTGTATTACCAGTACAGTGGTTTAGTACACATTTGATCGATTTATACTTATATAGACGGTGTATTACTAATAGTTGATAATTGGTATATATGTGAGTATATATGTTGTAATTAGTTGTTTTGATGTTTGGGGGTTGACACTGTGTGTTTTCAAATGTTTGTAATGTTTAATGGTTAAGTTTTCTATTATTATTACTACTTGATATTTAGGATGATTGATTAAAACACCTTAGTAAAAGTAGTGTTTCCTGCTTGCATTGGTTGCATTGGTTGTAGTGATTGCATGGATGTTATGGTTGTTTGGTGCTAACGACTATTTGGATGTAGGAGAAGAGCAGGAAATAGAACTACATGAGCTTGATCCCCTAAAAGTGGTATGTAAGTAGTCTTTTCCTACGCAATAGCTATTGATACTATGGCGAAGTGTATAGGCTAGGCCAGGTCCAAAAATAGTTGACACCTTTTCCCTTTATATATATATATATATAGTTGTGAAATTGCAGGTAGGAGCAGAAGAGGAAATGGAAGTGTGGATTGTTATGTTATATCGCAGATAGCTGATTGAGGGGGTGTGTATTTACTATCGTTATATCATTTATGAGTTAATGATAATTGATATATTAAAATGTAAACTGATGTGATAATGTTGTATAATAGTTGTATTACTAATTAATTTTCATTTAGGTTTACTTTTTCCTTTCTTAGTTATTGACAAATTAAATTATAAAATAAGCGGTCCACTGTTTTTAATCAGAAATTGGTTGCAACCATATTTTGTGGCATTTGCAATTAATTTCAGAAGTTGAAAATAGTAGGGTGTTACACTCGGTATTAGAGTTTAGTTCAGTGATCCCTTGAGCCTTGGGTAGACTTAACCACTTAGGGTAGGTTTAATTTACACCTTAAGTTGTGTAGAAAATATAGAATAAGAGGGCGGTCTTATTGTTGGTGTATATTTTATGTGTATGGATTATGTCCGTAACAACCATTACCTTATCCTATGATGTTAGTTATTTATAGTGACCTTTGAGTGGAAAATAACTACCGTAGGAATAGAGTAGGATGAGAACTTATAGGAGGGGCTAAGTGCTGATTATAACCCAAGAGACACACATTTATATAAAGACCTAATCTTAATAACCAGGTCCATTTTCATGGAATTTTAACATAAAAAGTTATAATAAAATATACATTTTGGATTTTTAAAGGTATTTTGTTTAAAAAGGGAAATGTATGTTTTGGACTTTAATTGACTTATTAAAACTGTAAAAAGATGAAAATAAAATATTTTTATCTGAGGAAAACTTGTTTCGATGGTATTTTATGGAAAAACCTGTTTTAGTAAAAAGATATTTAGATATAGAAAGTACTTTTGAAAAGCTATTTTAGTAGAGAAAATATGTTAAAGTATTTTTGTTGAGAATTTTTTGACAAAAAAATATCTTTACGAGTAAAGAGCGAGATGAATATTTTTATTCGAGGGAAAAGTGTTTTGTTCGAAAGAACATTGTTAAAATTTGAAAAGCTTTTATATGAAAGCTAATTTTAGTTGTAAGAATTTTTTTTGATAAACGATGTTTAAAGGAAATTTTTTTTTTGATAAGGGATTCTTATTGAGTACCCAACTTTTAAAGAATGTTTTACTGAGGATATGTGTGAAAATATTTTTCTTCTCAAAAAGAAAAGATGTATAATAAAATATCTTGTTAAATATTTTGGGGAAATGTTAAGGAAAATATTTTAAATGGATGGATTGTAAAACTAGATCAGATGGTATATGAGGAGGGATAACTGGTGTTATTATACATTACATGTTACTTTTAGTAATCTTATGAGGAGGTAGTTACCTAATGTTAACTTTCCGGGGATGTGCATTGGAAAAGCTGATGAGCTAATAAGGGACATATTAGGATTAGTCATAAGCGGACGACATGGGTGTTACCCGGCAACTTGGCCCGGCTACAAGGCGATAGTTGTAGAGGTTATAGTTAGATATAGATAAGACTCGAGCCAAGGTAGGTGAGTTGAAGTGGTTCGGTCGTATAGAGTCGGCCTAGCTGGGTTAGATGGGTCGGTCGAAGGAGAGTGAGTTGAACTGGGTCGATTAGATGTGGGTCGCTCGCTCAAAGTGGCTCGGTCGTACGTGGCTCGGTCTAAGAAGAAAGTAAATGCATGGCACGATCGAGGTATGTCATATTGCAAAAGCTTAAGAGGATCGGTATGTATGGCTCAGTCAAAGGAGGGAGGACCATGTCGTTCGGTCATGGTATGAAGGATAAGGTGGGTCGGAATACATGGCTCGGTCAAAGACGAAGGTCAGGCATGGCTCGGTCTAGGTGGATCAACAGGTGCCACTCGGTCAAGGAAGAAGGGTCGTGCATAGGTCGGCCAAGATGGGTCGGTCGGGCCTGGTTCGGCGCTTGTGGTTCGGCCATAATGATTTGGGACGTATGGGTCAGCGTACTTGGGACAGTGCATCCTATAGTGAGTCGACGAGTTACCTGGTGTTTCCTTGCTTCGAGTTCCAACAACATTTGCTTCGAGTTGTTTAAGAAGATGCTTCTAGTCATTCACAAGTAACCCCTAGTCCGGCCAGAGTGGCTCGGTGTACCTGGTTCGGATATCCTAAAGCATCACTTGTGGGCTGAGTCATCTTGGTCATGGGCTTGCGCATGGGATCTAGCCTGTCTTCGTCTATAAATAGAGGAGCATTGGTACAGTTGAAAGGACCTTTTTTTGGGAGAACTCCAGGGATACTCAGCCATTTTCTGTACTCGCTTCTTTTCTGTTCAAACTTGCATTCAAGTTGTTTGTTTACGGATTGTATCTGTACTCAAGTGATTGGAAAAGTAATAAAGATTATATTCAAAGTGGACGTAGGCAATTACGCTGAACCACTATAAATCTGGTGTTCTTGTTTTTGTTGTTATTTTTGCATTCAACTGTGTTACTTCTCTGTTTTAATTTACTTTCTTCATTAATCTCTCTACACAATTCTATTCAATGGTGTTAGTGACCAATTTTGGTGCTAACATTTTGGTGCTTTCACTGAGAAGGTGCATTCCCAGGCTATTAGGATCCACTTTGTCGCTACTGGATTGAGGAAATTCCCCGAAGGAGATCCGAGTTTATTCTCAAGAGTTCATAGATTCTACTCAGAGTTCCTACGGATAACTCTAAGATGGCAAGACCACGTACCAGATCCGCCTCATACAACGCGGATGTTAATGAGACCGCCAGCGTCCAACAAGTGGGACCCAGCAATTAGTAAGCTAATGCAGGTGTAGAGCCCGCCACCATCCCAAACCAACCAGAAGCTATCACCAGGGCAGAGTTCAATGAGCTGATGAGGGAGTTCGTGGAAAGTAGGAGACAGCTTAGCGAGCAGATTCAAACGAACGCCAACCTAATGACCCAGATCACTCAGCAGCAGCGTCAGAACACTGGAGGAAGCTCTGCTTCCTACTCATCATCCGACAGCTCCGCTTCGTCAGATGAACACCCCAGGCATAGGCGCCGTAGAATCGAAACGACACAAACTAGTGCAATAGAGCAATTGGTGATGACTCGCCAAGAGCAAACCAACAGAAATGGTCCAGATTCCCTACCTAGAACCGTGTCTCCTCATCTGCACCTGGGGAGTCGCTCCCAACCTGGAGGGGGAAACTTAGGATCTAGAGCATACTTGGGAGCTGGTCCACTGCCTCGCTAGGGTCGTAGTGAAGCGGGTCCTCGGGATGCACACTTAGATGATCGCCTACCGAGGAGGCACCAGCCGGAACGATCGCGCAGGACGGATACTGACTTGCCACCTCTCATCCAGACTTCGGATTTATCAGCTATAGTCAGGCAACTGATGAGGGAGAATCAGGGCTTAACCAACGATGACTGGAGCATATCTAGGAGCCATACTCCATTTACAGATACCATCCTACAAGCTGAGTACCCCTGGAAATTCAACATGCCTACTATTCCAGCTTATGAGGGAAAGACCGATCCATGGCAACACATAATGAGATACAAGTGGATGATGGACTCAACTAGGGCAAATGATGTGACCAAATGCAGATGCTCCCTAATAACCCTATCCGGAATCGCTACCATATGGTTCACCAGACTTCCCCCGTGATCGATCTCCAGGTTTGATGAGTTAGCGGCAAAATTTGTGGAGCAGATTAGGATCCATGCCACTCGCCCAAAGGATGTGATGTCATTGTCCAGTGTGATCCAGGCTCCGGGAGAGTCGTTGAAGGATTATTTGCAAAGATTTCATGTTGCTGCTACTGAAGTTAGCAATCCGAATGACCATGCTATCCTTATGGTCGTGATGCGAGGAGTAGATCCGGACTCGGAGTTTGGTGACTAGCTGGCAGGCAAACCACCGACTACCCTGGAATGCTTCTATTCAAAGGCGAACCAATTCATGAGAAGGGAAGAGGCCAGGTGGTCAAGACGAAGCAGTGCGCCAGGGCCCAGTAAGGAATCGGTGTAAAGCAACATTGCGGTAAAGAAATTTGGCGAAAACTCTAGTAAGGTCCAAGTCAATGTTCAAAATAAGCCGGAGCAGTCTAAAGGATCCAGAGGAGGAAATTCCGGACGAAAGAGGGAAGCAGGAAATTGGAAACCAAGAATCCCGACCTATAGCAAATATAATCCTCTGAATACATCTTTGGAGAATGTTTATCTATCAACTTGTAATACATTCCAATATCGAAAGTTGCGCCAAAAGAATCCACTAAGGAACAAAAGTAGACTGGAAAGTATTGTCGGTTTCACGAGACCTATGGGCAAAATACTAAAGAGTGTAGACACCTCCATGATGCTATAGAAAAGCCGATTCGCCAGAAGAAGTTATAGCAATTTGTTAAGAATCCGCAAGAAGGCAGACAGGGGACATCCGACCCTAATCACGGGCAAGCTTCACATCGACCCGAGGAGCCCGCTTGGACCGGAGGAAGGCTGGTCATAAACACGATAATCGGTGGACCTCATCTGGCAGACAAGAGTTGGCAAGAAATGGAACACTATGCTAGTTCCCTGAAGCATGCAGGTTTCAAATGCTGCTCGGACACGGAAGACGGGACTCCAGCGAAGCAGCAGCAAATGATGATTGATGATATAGTGTTCAAAAGCAGAGATGCCGATCAGGTGGAGGCACCTACCATTGACCCGATGGTTATCTCAGCTACGATTGGACCGGCGCTTGTGAGAAGGATACTAATTGATTGTAGGAGTTCTGTTAACATTATCTTCAAAAAGGCGTATGACCAAATGAAGATGGAGGCGAAATATTTGAAACTGTCTAAAGCCCGCATTCATGGCTTTAATGGTGCAGCTACTGATGCGATAGGTTTTGTTGAATTTCCAGTTGAACTAGGAGAAGGTGAACGCAGGAGGGTATGGATCCTACCGTTCATTGTTTTGGATGTTGATTCCCCGTATAATGTTTTTCTGGGCCGACCGGCCCTGGCAGAGTTTAGGGCAGCTTTGGCCCCATGGTGTTTGACCTTGAAATTTCAAATGGACAGAGGAGTTGGTGAAGTGCATGGCGATCAAGCGACTGGTCGTGTTTGCTATGTGGCTGAGCTGAGGGAGGCCCAGGGAAGAGAAAGGAAAGGGTGTGGATAACCCTGTCTGCATCCATGTTGCTGAAGTAATGCCCGAGCCTTGGCTTGGGCAACACAGTTGGATCTATAAAGATATAAATCCGAGAGATGACGATGAAGAACCCAAGGAGACCAAGGTGGCACCAGCTGAACTGACGATTGACATTCCAGTCAGCCATGATGACCCATCATGGGTGCTTAAAATTGGATCACAGCTCAACCCCTCGATGATAGAGGATCTTACCGATTTCCTTCGAGAGAATCTAGATGTTTTCGCTTGGACCCATTCTGATATGTGTGGGATTTCTCCCGCCATCTCAAGTCATATGTTGAATGTTGACCCGAAGTATGTGCCAGTGAAGCAAAAGAGAAGAGGCATGGAGCCAGAGAGGTTCACTGTTCTCAGAGAGGAGGTGGATAAACTCAAGGCCAATGGGTTCGTCCGCGATGCTCTCTATCCTGAATGGGTATCGAACCCCGTACTGGGGAGGAAGGCAAACGGGAAGTGGAGGACCTGTGTTGATTACTCAGACCTGAACAAGGCGTGCCCTAAGGATAGTTTTCCTTTGCCCAGAATTGGTCACCTAGTCGACTCGACAGCATGACACGAATTGTTGTCATTTATGGATGTGTATTCGCGGTATAATTAGATCCCGATGCACATTTCGGATCAAGAGCATACCAGTTTTGTCACGGATGTCGAACTGTACTGTTATGTAGTGATGCCTTTTGGGTTAAAGAACGCAGGGGCAACCTATCAGCGTTTGGTGAATCGAATGTTTAAAGACCAGATTAGTAGAACGATGGAAGTCTATGTGGATGATATGCTCGTGAAGTCACGACAGTCAAACGACCATATTCGAGACTTAGCTGAGATGTTTGATATACTCAGATTTTACAGAATGAAAATCAATCCACTGAAATGTTCCTTTGGCATTGCGTCGGGGAAGTTTTTGGGTTTCATTGTCAACGCATGGGGAATCAAAGTCAACCCAGAAAAGATTCAAGCTATTCGGGACATACAGGCACCTAGAACTATAAAACAAGTGCAAAGCCGTCTTTCTTTCGACCGTCCTCTTCTAGTCATGGTCACCATAGCTGGACTAAGAGCCGGCATTAGGTAACGCATTATGACGGCTAAGAGAAAGAAGCATTAGGCTTCGCATGAAGCTGGACTTCAGCCCGGCAAAAACAATGCCTGAATGGGAAAGTCACCACGTTGAGTCGATTTATATCCAGAGCAACCAAAAAGTGTATTCATTTCTTTGATGTGATAAGGAAAGGGAAAAGCAATTTTGAATGGACGCCGAATTGTGAGGATGCATTACGAGCTCTGGTGAGACACTTGGAGAGGCCCTCGATTCTGTCAAAGCCCGTAGATCATGAGGAGTTGTATGTTTACTTGGCCGTATCTCAACATGCCATTAGTGCAGCTTTGATTCGTGAAGATGACCGAATCCAAAAGCCAATGTACTATGTTAGTAATCGCTTAACGGGGGCAGAGAGAAATTATCCTAAGATTGAGAAGCTAGCCTACTGCTTGGTGATCGCATCATGCAAGCTCCGCCCGTATTTCCAGGCACATCCGGTCAGTATTTATACAGATCAACCTCTACGGCAGGTGCTCCAACGACCGGAGACTTTTGGAAGGCTACTCAAATGGAACATTGAGCCGAGTTAGTTCGATATCACTTACCTTCCACGGAGGGCGATCCAAGTGCAAGCGCTAGCAGATTTCATTGCAAAGTTCATCATATCAAATGAGTCAAGTGGTAGTGATGTAGTTCCCGTTGTTCAATAGAAGCTATGTACCGATGGAGCATCCAACGACCGTTGTTCTTGGGCTGGTGTTATTCTTGTAACTCCCGAGAACTGATCAATTTGTTATGCTTTGAAACTTGATTTCCCCGCTACAAACAACGAAGCTAAGTATGAAGCATTGATTGCAGGCTTGAAGCTTACCAAAGAACTTGGAGTGAAATCGATTGAGATCTTTTGTAACTCACAGTTGGTGGTGCACCAGGTACGGGGGGACTATCAGGCAAAGGGGAAAAGGCTTGCCCCATACCTCGCTCGGGTTCAAGAATTGTTGGCGGATCTCGAATACTACGATATTTTGCACATTCCGCATGAACAAAATGGGGAAGTCGACTCCTTGGTAAAATTCGCAAGTACTGGTGATGCACAACAGATGGGTTTGATTCCCGTCGAAACCTTACACGCCCAAGTATAAACGAGATGGAAGTAGATCTTGTGTTAGGGACGGAAACTGAAAGGGAGTCGTGGATGACCCCATTCAAAGAATATCTGCTACATGGAACCTTTCCCGAGAGAAAGAACGAGAGACGACAAGTCATTCGCAAGGCCTCATGGTATATAATGCATAATGGAGTAATGTATCAAAAGGGATTCTGCATCCCCTTGCTTAGGTGCGTCGCTCACAACGAGATAAAGCGGGTCATAAGAGAAGTCCATGAAGGAGAATGTAGTGACCATACTGGGGGGCAAACGTTAGCCAAAAAGATCCTCTATTACGGATACTATTGGCCGATCGTGAATCGGGACGCCGCAGACTATGTAAGATGATGCGAAAAATGTGAAAAGTATGCAAAGATCCCGATGGCACCACTGACAGAGCTCACGCAAATGGTTAGTCCATGGCCGTTTGCAATATGGGGGATCGATATAATCGGTTCCTTGCCAATCTCTAAAGGTGGTGCGAAATACGCAATCGTCGCGGTCGATTACTTCACCAAGTGGGCAGAAGTAGAGCCACTAGCTACGATCACCACCAAAAAGGTTGCTAACTTTGTTTTGCAAAACATTATATGCCACTTCGGTCTCCTATGGACTATCATTACTGACAACGGAACTCAATTTGAGAGTAAAGAATTCAAAGGGTTCTGCCAAAAATATTGCGTTGAGAAAAGGTTTGCAGTAGTCGCTCACCCTAAATCGAATGGGCAAGTTGAAGCCGTAAATAAGATAATCAAGTCCATCTTGAAGAAACGTTTGGAGAAGGCTAGAGGCAAGTGGGTGGATGAGCTTCCAAAAGCACTCTGGGCCTACAAAACCACCCACAAGTCCGCGACTGGCCATACTCCATTCGCCTTGGCATATGACACTGAAGCTGTTATACCCGTGGAACTTGAAGTTCCCTCTCACCAAGTGACTCATTATGATCCTAGAACGAATCAAGATCTTTTACTGGAGTCATTGGACTTTGTCGACGAGAAACGTGAAGAAGCTGATTAAAGGGCGGCTGCATATCGACACCGAGTCGCCCGATATTATAATGAAAAAGTTCGACCGAGAACTTTCGATGTGGGCGACCTAGTTTTAAAGCGAGTTTTTCCGATCCCGTTGCATATGAATCTCACATGGGAAGGTCCCTACGTCATCGAACGGAAGCTTGGAGAAGGAACCTTCAAGCTAGCGACTGTTGATGGCGTGACACTCCCCAGAGCATAGAATAGCAAACATTTGCGCCGTTATTATACTTTGTCTATTTCTTTTTCATTTTAGTAGCGATTGTTTCTAGTATGTGTTTCTCTTGTTGTTCTCTGTTTTGACATGTAATAAGACAATTCAGTTCGTCCCTATTTTTTACAATCAATAAAGTCTTGAAGCTGTTTTTCTATAAACTATTGATGTTCCTTGTGTTATAACTCCATGACAAAGTAAAATTGCATTAATCTGTCTGGCGTATGAATGCACACACAAAATTAAAAGTCGATCAATAAACGATTCAGAAAATCTCTGAGTCCCCGGAGCATGGACTAAAGTACTCTAAGTCCCCGGAGTGCGGACTAGATTATAAATGATTCAAAAAATCTTTGAGCCCCCAGAGCGCGGACCAGAGTATAAACAATTAAAAAAATCTCTAAGTCCCCGGAGCACGGACTAGAGTACTCTGAGTCCCCAGAGTGCGGACTAGAGTATAAACTATTCAAAAAAATCTCTAAGTCCCCGGAGTGTGGACTAGAGTACTCTGAGTCCCCGAAGTGCGGACTAGAGTATAAACGATTCAACAAATCTCTAAGTCCCCGGAGCGCGGACTAGAGTACTCTGAGACCCCAGAGTGCAGACTAGAGTATAAACGATTCAAAAAATCTCTGAGTCCCCGGAGCACGGACTAGAGTACTCTGATTCCCCGGAGTGCGGACTAGAGTATAAACGATTCAAAAAATCTTTAAGTCATCAGAGCGCGGACTAGAGTACTCTGAGTCCCCAGAGTGCAGACTAGAGTATAAACAATTCAAAAAAAATCTCTAAGTCCCCGGAGCGCGGACTAGAGTACTCTGAGTCCCCGGAGTGCGGGCTAGAGAATAAACGATTCAAAAAATCTCTAAGTCCCCGGAGCGCGGACTATAGTACTCTAAGTCCCCGGAGTGCGGACTAGAGTATAAACGATTCAAAAAAATCTCTATGTCCCTAGAGCGCAAACTAAAGTACTCTGAGTCCCTGGAGTGCGGACTAGAGTATAAACGATCAAAAAAATCTCTAAGTCCTTAGAGAACGGACTAGAGTATCCAAAGTCCCCATAGTGCGGATTAGAATATAAACGGTTCAAAGGTCTCCAAGTCTTGTGAAAGCAGACTAGAGTTCACATGATCCACAAGACTCTGGATTTCAATCAGATTAAATCATAGGCTAAGCGATTAGAGTCTGAAAATACGAAGAAGTAAAATTTCATTTATTAATCAAAAAAGAAGTTTCATTACAACTTCTCCGAAGTCCGGAGCCAAAATCTATCTACGATAAAAAAAGGGGGGGTAGGAAAACAACTGCATGGTACTACGTTACTTAAGTTGAGCAAAATGTAGCGAGGCAACAGTTACTTCTTCGGTTTTCTTTCCTTTTTTGGCTTCTCCGAAGTTTCCACATCCGAGCACCTCATTTTGGACCCTTTGCTTCCCAGCGACGAAGTACTCGAGGGAGGAGGAGGAATTTCCAAAGGTGTGGTCCCACCGGGGAGAATGACCTTCAAGGGCCTATTTAGGGGATCGTCGAGTTCCACCACCTAAGATTCTTTCTTAACTTTGGTTTTCTTTTTCTCCTCCTCCTCGATTTTCTCTTTCATGTTGAGCTTGGAAGTATGCTCGGAAGTGCCTGTGATTTCGACCTCGTCGTGTTCATCTACAGGTGAGGGATCTTCAAGTTTATCCTCATCTAGCGCCCCGATCACTTGAGCATCGGGACCACGGGTATATCCGGAGTGAGGTGCCTCGTCCTTTTTCTCTTCCCGCTCTGTGGCGACATCGCTCCTTGGAATCGGTTCGGGTTCAGAGTGACCTATATGAGTTCATGAAAACAAATGTTATAACACATTCATCACTCGCCAAAAGCGATGAATTCCTGAACTCCAGAAGGTGAAGCTACATACCAGCTTCCAACTGACTTTCATTGGTCCTCGAAGTATCACCCTCAGGGATTGGAGATAAAATGTGAACACCAAGTCCGGGCTTCTCCGGGTCATAGCTGACGTGCTGCTCGGAAGGTCCAAGTGACAAACTATTGGTCAGTTGAACGGGAGAAGGAACTGGAGACTCAGTGCCGGATGGGCCAGTGTTATCATCTTTACCCTTCGATGATGGGGAGTCTCTTCCAAAGAGGGCTCTCGCAGCGGATAAGTCTGAAGGCTCATTTCCTTGGAGCACTTCCCTTGCGAGAGCCTCTTCATCAACCTCTTCGATGCCTAGCTCCACTCTCTTAATTTTTATCAAAGTATCCCATGCTTCAGCCAGTGATTCGAGATAACCATCACCTAAGAAAGATAGGTCACGATGCATGAGGATTCGTGCATTGTACTCGGCGATGACCGGGTCGAATAAACATTTGATTTCTTCTCTACCGGCTTCGGTAGCTGCCTCGAGTTGAGAGTTGGCCTCTGTGAGCGCTATCTTCTTGCCCTGTTCACGAACTGCTTCCTTTAGTGCTTCAACCTTGGATAGCTCTTCATCAAGTTTTGTCTTTAGAAGCGGTGTTTCGACGATTTCATCGCAGTATCTTTGTGACTCTTCCTGCGCTACAATTTTCTCTTCTCTCTCTTTAGAGAGCAATTCCTCTTGTTCTTTGACCCGATGATCGAGAATGTTTTTTTTCTTTTTGGATAGAGTCTTTCTCCAAAGCCAGAGCGCCGTTGCATTGGACTGCCTCATTAAGTTCTTTCTTGTGAGTGGCCTCCAAGCGACTAACTGCCTCGGCTATCCCCTTAGCATTTTTCTGGGCAGTTTCGAGTTGAGATTTGTATGTGGATAGTTCCTCATCCCGACCCTTAATGACGTCTTTGTCATGAATGGCTTCGCGTTTGAGGCGATCAATCTCGTGTTGGCGTTCAATGGAAACCTCTGAAACTTTTTCTACCAAGTGTATGAACGCATCGTGCTGAAAATAAACATCGTTGTTGCAAGTAATGGCGCTCTGTTTAACATGTCCGGGGATAGGATGAGTCGTGGGGAGAAATTTCAATCTATCGAAACATATCTTCGGGAATGTAGTCTTGAGCTCAGCTAATTTTTCCACTATCGACGGATCGTGTGCGGAGGCTGGAGGGGTCTGCCTAATCGGAGTCATAGATTTCTTATAAGGTTCATAGGATTGCTTAGTACTCGACGAGCCAGAATGTTGGTCGCGAGGAACTTTGGACTGTGATCCCTTTTAAGCATACTTCTCCCTACTATGCTCCGAGTGAGGGGGAGGATCGTTTGGATATGAAGAATGGTTGTAAGTTCTCCTTCTGGAAGACGACGACTCTCTAGGACAATAATCTCTATTACCACTGTCGTCCCTGTCTCATCGTTTACCTGATCCTGAATCTCGACTAGAATGGTAGAAGATGGAGGATCCGCGAAAGCCGTCAATGTCGTGTGTACGTCCCATATCACCTGCACATAAAACCAAATGAGGATGAGTTAGTAGGAATCACATGATGAGTGAAATTCAAGTGCATGGTAGAGTGTAAGTGTTTGTGTGTGTCCTAGTGCAACCCCCCGATGGACCAGTATTTTTCGATTCACTCATTGGAGTTTTCTCTCCCTGATGATGAGTCTGAGCGCCTTCGTTGCTTCTCACGGGCTAATTAAATCCCATAGCCTCGGGGTTATTGAAACCGTAATTCAGTATATCATCAAGAACGATTAAGTCAGATAGGCCCTTTAATGAGCCTTCTAAGTTTTGGGAAGACGACCTTTTCTCAATCGGAACTATCGTGACCTTTGAAGTTCCGCCAGCTATTTTCTTTTTCAGCTTGTAAGCTATACTCTTTTTCTTTTTTAAAGGAGGCGGTGGTTCGTCGGTGCCGGGTGCATCAGCTATTGGCGCTTGACCGGAACTTATATTCTCGTCAGTCGCCGCTAGCACCTCAGTTTCTTTAATCTCGCCTTCCTTGGTAGTATTAAGGGCCCCTTCGGCAGGGGCCACCGAAGGTACAGCTTGTTCTTTGCCCATTTCCGTGGTCGTTCTTGCTACATTGGCTCTAATTGGAAGGCTAGTCCGGTGGCCCTCTTCCAGTAATCCGAACTTCGAGAGCTGTTCGTTGTAATCACAGATTTAATGTCCCGATCTCCCACAGGAGTAGCTCGGATGACCTCGATGGCCTAAGAATACCCGGCGCCTTCGGGTCATGGGCGAATATCTATAAGAGTCAAAAGAAGTTAAGAAAAGATGCACTTCAAGCCTTAAGACAAAGATTGGGATAAAAATGAGACTTACTCCCTTCTAGCCATCTTCTCATGAAACCGGGAGGACAGCGTACATAGAACCACTTTTATTTATACTGAGAAAATTTACTCCATGCACCCATCAGGACTTGACATTTGGGGTGTGGCTCGAGGAATATGTAAGATGGACTGTCGGTACGTCTCTTGAAGCGGTAAATATAACGGATATCCTCAGGAGTTGGAGGTCTGAGTAAGAAGCTCATGAAAAGAACGCATGTACCATGAATAAATGCATGGCTATTAGGGTGTAGTTGTGCTGGAGCAATCCCTATATACTGCAACACTTCACGGATGAATAAATTGAAAGGTGGTACACTTCCGGCCCAGCACATAAATTTATTGCACGCAGTATATCCGGCTAGGTAAAGTGAGGCCGGTCTTGTGCCGAAGGAACCAGAACGTCTTCAAAAGGGATTTCATGGATAGAACATAATCGACGGAGAGAAGATTCGCCGATTTTTTAGGATTGAGAGTCGACGGGGTCATCCAGAACGACGGCCCCATCTACAGCATCGGGAGCCGGGCCAATAATCGCGACAGGTGGATCCGGGATGCCAGATATGGGGGGTCATGATGGACTCAGAGTCCCCGTGCCTCCTGCTGAGAACTTGGCTCAGGTTTGTCAGAAAAGGTAGCGGAGCTTGATTTTTTGGACATCTTCAACAAGCGATTAGTATAACTATGAATAGATACCTGTTTAAGCTATACTTGAAAGATAATAGATATTAGATATAACAGCAAGGTATTCCCCCGTGTGGTGTGTGAACTAGTGCGACAATTCAAGCATAAGTGCAGAAAATTTGAAGTTCTAAAAGGCTAGCATAACGTGATGGAGCTTCAAGTTATCATCCTTGGAGACGGTCATCACTGACTGTCTCCGAAGTTTGTCTTGTGATTGGTAGCAAAGGCCTTGGGGTCAGACATTGGCATCATATACTATGAAGGCTATTACTTGCTCTTGTCGGGTTAAATTTTCATTTAAGATTATTCGAACTATGGAGTAGTTAGTGCAAATTAGGTCCTTGGGCTTATGTGCTTTGTTACTTGTCATTGTCCATTATGCTATGCTTGGTTATGGAAGTAAGTTGTCTGAATGTATGCTGTGTTCGAGTTAGAACAGTCTTGATTGCCAATGTCGACCCAGACATACCGACCCACTACCCTACAGGACCGCCGAACCATCCACTCTCATCTCTCTCTGATCATCGAACCACCTTTCTCAATCTATACCGAGCCACTCTCCTAGGCTCCTACTAACCCATACCATCATGCAAAACACCGACCGACACTCTCACTCAAGATACCCACCCGCTCTTCTTCCCTTGATACCAAACCAGTTCCTCATAGAAATACCGAGCCTAATTCCCATCAAGGGTTTACCTAACTAGCCCTACTCCAAACACCTGCCAACTGCACTTCCTAACACTCCACACCGCCAACCTCAAGGTTAGAGCTATGCTACTTCCCTCCATAATCCTTAAACAAGCTCCTAGCCTAAGGCACGTCCCATCTCCAAATCGTCCCCCCTCATTTTCGTTGATTCCTGCTGGACCTAGTCGAAGAAAGCCCATAAACTCGACTTCACACTAGATTCCTAGCTTAGGGAAATAAATCGAGTGAAAAGTTCATACCTACAAGAATGGATTGAAGCTTATGGGAACTGTTTGATTTAGGGTCAAAGTTCGTTTGGGTTTGCTAGCAGTAGGAGTTACGAGATGGGTTTCTTGGATTCGAGAGAAGAAAGGAAAGTTGGAGTGTTGGCTAAGGTTCGAGAAGAGATAAGTTAGAAGTTTTTGTGAAAAAGTGAAAGGAAGAGGGAGGAGTGAGTTTTTATATGCAGTAAAAGGAGACGAACAGGTAGTTGCCATTAGAACCGGTCCACGCATTTTAAGTGTGTCGGTGGAGAGGGACGCTGTTCAGACCAATCGTGTTGGTCGGTGTTGACATGCCGACCCACCTTTTACCGGAGTAACCGATCGAGAGGGTCGGCCTTTCATATGCCGATCCACTCATTGTTGTTTAAAATAATAATAATAATAAAAGATATTTCTATGTATATATACATGAATAAGTTCATTTACACTGACGATTGGACATCATATGTGATAAAGAGACAGATATTACCAGATAAGTGAAGGAGCATGGATTTATAAAATCTACCATGATCCAGCCTTCGATAGGTTTTATACATTCGAATTTTGAGAAGTTGAACCAGGATTTTACGAGTTTCTTCAGGGTTCAATTAACGCGTTTAGGCCACACAAAGCTTCGTCAAAGGCCAATGAAAGGCGACAGTCAGTTGCCACTCAGAATGGACTAGCTTCAGAAAGCAGGAATTACTCGTTGAATCAAAGCGCGTCATGTTGATTCACACAACGCACTTTGGGGGCAAATGTTACCCGATAGCTTGGCCCGGCTATAAGGAGATAGTTGTAGAGGTTATAGTAAGATCTAGATGAGACTCGAGCCAAGGTAAGTGAGTTGAAGTGGTTCGATCATATAGGGTCGGCCTAGCTGGGTCGGCTTAGATGGGTCGGTTGAAGGAAAGTGAGTTGAACTGGGTCAGTCAGATGTGGGTCGCTCGCTCGCTCAAAGTGGCTCGGTCATACGTGGCTCGGTCTAAAAAGAAAGGAAATGCATGGCACGATCGAGGTAGGTCATATTGCAAAAGGTTAAGTGGATCGGTATATATGGCTCGGTCAAAGGAGGGAGGACCATGTCGTTCGATCGTGGTATGAAGGATAAGGTGGGTCAGAATACATGGCTCGGTCAAAGACGAAGGTCACACATGGCTCGATCTAGGTGGATCAACAGGTACCGCTCGGTCAAGGAAGAAGGGTCATGCATGGGTCAGCCAAGATGGGTCGGTTGGGCCTGGTTCGACACTTGTGGTTCGGCTATAATGATTTGGCATGTATGGGTCGGCGTACCTGGGACAGTGCATCCTAAAGTGAGTCGACGAGTTACCTGGTGTTTCCTTCCTTCGAGTTCCAACACCATTAGCTTCGAGTTATTCAAGGAGGTACTTCTAGTCATTCACAAGTAACCCTTGGTTCAGCCAGAGTGCCTCGGTGTACCTGGTTCGGACATCCTGAAGCATTACTTGTAGGCTGTTGAGTAAACTTCACACCGGACCAGATCCCACCGAACCAACTCCTTCCCCTGCCTACCGAACCGGATCCCACCGAACCAACTCCTTCCCCTACCTACCAAACCAGATCCCACCGAACCAACTCCTTCCCCTACCTACCGAACCAGATCCCACCGAACCAACTCCTTCCCCTGCCTACCGAACCAGATCCCACCGAACCAAGTTCGCCTGCCGAACCAAACTCCCACCGAACCAAATTCCATCCACTCACAACCGGACCAAGGCGTACCGGATCAACACTGCCAGGCCAGATCGCATCAGCCCAGGCCCACCAGTAGCTATATACATCCAAGACCCCTGCCCCTAGCCTCACTCTATAAATAGAGGGGCAGTGGTACAACAATGGGGGACAAGTTTGAGAGCTCAAGCACGGATAGAACTTTCAAACGACTTTCATATACTTGTATAAAAGCTTTGTACTTGTAATCTGAACAAGAAAGGGGAAATAATATATAAAGTGGACGTAGGCACGTTCTGGCTGAACCACTATAAATCTGCGTGTCTTTTACAGTTTAGTCCCTGCTTTTTTACATATTTGCATAAATCACCCAGATCACTAAAAACAACGCAAAATCAACTGAATCGTACGACTTGGAGGTGTTTTCCCATTTTTTGTGCAAACATTTTTGGTGCTTTCACTGAGAAATGAAAGCTTGAAGCTTCAGCTTCTCCCACTTAACCTTCTTCCTAATAGCGTCGTTCATTGCTTGGAAAACATGCCTCCCAAGCAGAAGAAAGATGTTAACAAAGGAAAAAACATCGCGACCAGCAGTCTTCCAGATCCAATGGTCACAGATCAAGTAAATCGTCCCCTTCCAACGGCAGTACCAAATGAAGGTCAGGCGAATCCGACCACCCCTGCCACAGAACAGCCGGCAGCAATTACTAGGGAAGATCTAGACAGGGTTGTGGCTGAAGTAACTAACCGCTTCACATCCCAGCAGGAAGCCTTGGTGGACCATCTCATGTCACGCTTAAGGGATGCTGAAGAGTCCAATGGTAACACTGAATAATGGGGTGAGTCCCAGTCTGGAGGATCTCAGAGACAGCAAAGATCTTCCTTCTTCGAAGGAGCTAACGACAGAAGCGGCCATGGTAGGAGCCGAGACCGAGCACAACCCGAAGTTAGGCCTGAGGAGACGCTTGGAACCGAACCCAACGGGGGAGGTACCGGGCGGAGGTCAACTGTAGCTGAGCCTGTCGTACTGCCTAACCACGAAAACACCAGTGAATGGGGCCGAGCTAGAGTCCAGCCCGAAGTTGGACCCGAGGAAGTGCTTAGATCAGAACCCAGCATGGGAAGATCGAGGCAAGGGCCAATTGTAGCTGATCCTAGCATGCTCCCAGAAGACCAAAGACAGCCACTGGAAAATATCTGTAATGATAGACGATACCATCCCTACATGTCATCCGGACGGAATCAGTCCCACAGAGCAGAACCGAACTCACTCCTATCTGCTCCAAATTCTGATGAAAGGATGGAACGCTTGTTCAGAGAGTGTGTCCAACGGGATCAAAGAGATCGAGGGATAGGCGCTAGGGTAACCAGCCCCTTCGCCCGCAATATCGAAATTGCCATCACCCCTCAAGAATGGAAAATGCCAACAATGAAACCTTACAAAGGAACCTCCGACCCCGTTGTACACTTACAGAGATACACACAGCATATGCTCATAAGTGGAGCAACAGAGGGAGTACTGTGCAAATGCTTTCCACTATTCTTAGCAGACCTAGCTACCTCCTGGTTCTGTCATTTACCCCAAGGATCCATCAGCTCGTGGGAGATGTTGAAAGAAATGTTAATCAGCCATTTCCGCATTCATGTCGAACAACCCAAGGACGCTTATTCCTTATCCAGTATCAAACAGAAACCTGGAGAGAAGCTGCAGCAATACCTAACTTGATTCAATGCCGCAGCGGCCGCAGTCCAAGATGCCGATGAGAAGCTTATCCTAATGGCCCTCTGTAGTGGTGTGCATCCGGATACTAAATTTGCTAGAAGATTGACAAAAGAAAAACCAACTACTTTACCCAATTTCTTCCATGAAGCCAGGAAATATATGAGGCTTGAAGACGCTGCCACTGAGGGGCAGTAAGGGCAACAAAATAAGGCAGCTCACGGCAACACGCCCACTGTAGCAAAGGACGTTCGAAGAAATGATTCTAGAGACAATGCTGGGGGCAAGAAGGGAGAAAAACGCCTATATCGGCCAGGACCGAGATTCGACGCTTACACTCCTTTGAATGAAACCATCAAAAACATCTTCCTTGCCACCCAGGACAAAGTTAGATACAAACACCCACCATACAAGAAGGAATCAGATAACGCACAGAAATCTGGAAAGTTCTGCCGCTTCCACGAATCTCATGGGCATGATACCAATGAATGCCATCATCTTCGGGACTTGATTGAAGAACACATCAGAAGGAAGAGACTGGAACGCTATGTAAAAGGTCAGAACAGGACTCCAGCTCTTGCCAAAGAGAACCCAAGGCTACCCTCACCAGAGATAGGCAGAGGAAATCGCAACACTAGCGGCTCCAATCAAGAGAAGATAGTGGTCCATACCATCTCGGGAGGACCGCACATCACCGACAGAAGCTGGGCAGAGATGGAAAGATATGGAAAGTCGCTTAAAAACAATGAAGACTGTGTTAATTCTGTTATAGAAGAACGCAACCCAAAGCGGAAAGAAAGTGATGACATCACATTCAGTAGGCGTGACCTAGAGGGAAGGCAGTACCCTCACATGGATCCCATGGTTATCTCTGCCCGGCTCGGTCCAGCCGAAGTTTTCCGAATTCTAGTAGACACTGGAAGCTCAGTAAATATCTTATTCAAGCATGCATTCGACAAAATGAAACTATCAATAAAGGACGTTTCTCCCTGCAATAAACCACTACACGGTTTCACTGGAGATGCGAAGATGCCCCTCGGGCAATTGGACCTCTTTGTTGAAATTGGAAGTCATCCCCGCTCCGTTGTGCGGAAACAGACATTTGTGCTGATAGAAAACCACTCGGCCTACAACGCCTTCTTAGGAAGGCCAGCCTTGTCTGACTTCCAAATTGTCCTGGCCCCATGGTGCCTAAAGATGAAATTTCCAACGGACAATGGAGTAGGGGAAGTAGAGGGAGACCAAGACGTTGCTCGAGACTGCTATGTAACTGAACTTCGCAACAACCACAGGAAGGATAAAGGGAAGAGTGTAGAGGTTGCCCTCTGCACAAAAAGTTTGGAAGCATAGCAACTAAAGAAAGCCCCTCCTCTTCGATATACCAGCGACCCTTTCAATGAATTAGACCCCAGGGACAAAGAGGAGGAGGCCACCGCCGAGCCTGCAGAGGCTATGGAATTTGTATCTGTAGACAAACATGACTCGAGTAGACTATTGAAAATCGGGTCCCAACTAAAAGCAGAGTTGAAGGAACAACTCATTGACTTTCTCCGCCACAACTTGGATGTATTTGCATGGTCACATGCTGACATGACCGGAATCTCCCCTGACATAGCATGCCACGTACTAAACATTGATCCTACCAAAGCGCCCGTAAAACAAAGAAAGAGAAGTATGGGGGCAGAACGATCAGCAGCCCTCGATGAAGAAGTAAAGAATCTACTTGCCAATGACTTCATACGAGAAGCCATCTACCCAGAGTGGATCGCCAACCCGGTGCTGGTAAAGAAGGCTAATGGGAAGTGGCGAACATGCATTGACTTCTCCAACTTAAATGACGCCTGCCCGAAGGATTGCTTCCCACTTCCCCGAATCGATCAACTTGTAGACAGCACAGCCGGGCACGAACTCTTATCTTTTATGGATGCATACTCAGGATACTACCAAATTCCCATGCATGCTCCCGATTAGGACCACACTAGTTTCATCACTGACCGGGGATTGTACTGCTACCAGGTAATGCCTTTCGGACTCAAAAACGCAGGAGCCACCTACCAGCGCCTCGTCAACAAGATGTTTGCAGGGCTAATAGGACAAACTATGGAAGTGTATGTGGATGACATGCTGGTAAAGTCAAGGAAAGCCGACAATCACGTAAGCCACCTGGGCGAGATGTTTTAAGTACTTCGCCAATATGGAATGAAACTTAATCCTCTAAAATGCTCCTTCGGAGTATAATCAGGAAAGTTCTTGGGATTCATCGTCCATGCCAGAGGGATTGAAGCAAACCCTGAACAAGTCCGAGCTCTAAAAGATATCAAAATACCTTCCACTCGAAAGGAAATGCAAAGCCTGAATGGGAAAGTGGCCGCCCTAAGCCGATTCATCTCCAAAGCAACGGACAAGTGCGCCCCCTTCTTCGAAGCTCTAAAGAAAGACAAAGGAAAGTTCGAATGGACTGATGAATGCTTAACAGCTTTCCTTAACTTAATCGAACACCTCCAGAAACCGCCGGTACTCTCGACTCCAAACGAAGGCAAAGAGTTATACCTATACCCTGCTGTATCATCTCATGCTCTAAGCGCTGCTTTGGTAAGAGAAGACAACCGCACGTAGCGGCCAGTATACTTTGTAAGTAAGAGGTTTACAGGGGCAGAAGTCAGATATCCTAAACTTGAGAAGCTAGCATACTGTCTACTAATCGCATCACGAAAACTGCGACACTATTTTCAATCACATTCCATCAGAGTTCTGACCGATCAACCGCTGAGGCAGGTACTCCATCGTCCCGACACTTCTGGGCGACTACTTAAATGGTGCATTGAACTAAGTCAATATGATATTACCTACCATCCTCGCACCGCCATCAAGGGGCAAGCCATGGCCGATTTCATTGCCGAATTCACTACCAACGAAGGTAAGGAGCAATCAGAAATAGCAGAAGACATCAAGTGGAACCTCTTTGTGGATGGTGCATCAAACGAACAAGGCTCGGGGGCAGGTGTGGTAATAATCACTCCCAGGGGAAATAAGCTGCACTATGCTATAAGGTTGGAATTGCTGCCACCAACAACGATGCAGAGTATGAAGCAGTGATAGCTGGATTAGAACTTGCCTTAGAAATCGGAGCCAATTCTTTGTGTCTTCATAGTGATTCTCAACTTATTGTTAATCAAATACTAGGAGAATTCCAGGCTCGAGAAGAACGACTCATAGCATATTTAAAGAAGACCAAGTTACTTCTCAGTCGATTGGACCACTACTTAGTCAAAAACATCCCTCGGGAGGAGAACCAAGAGGCCGACGAATTGGCAAAGCAAGCTAGCATGAGAGACGGCGCTATTTTCGGAGCAGTAGCCATCTCAAAGCAACTGACCCCAAGTTTTGAGCAAGTGAATCTGATAGCTGCAACCGAAGAAGCAACTTGGATGACTCCCATCCGAGACTACTTACAAAGTGGCACACTACCATACGGGCATAACGAAGTCAAGAAAATCTTGAGGAAAGCTTCCCGCTACACAATACAAGAGGACACCCTCTATCGGCGCGGCTTCTCTAACCCCTTATTAAGGTGTGTCGTTGGAAGGGAAGCCAAGGAAATCTTATCCAACATTCATCAAGGAAGCTGCGGAGATCACACCGGAGGGCAGACTTTGGCAAAAAAGATACTCCGATATGGGTATTTCTGGCCCACCTTAAGCAAGGACGCCTTAGATTTCGTCAGAAAATGTGACAGATGCCAGAAGTTTGCTAAGATTCCACGGCTACCAACAACTGAAATTACTCAAATGACCAGTCCTTGGCCCTTTGCAGTATGGGGAATTGACTTAATCGGCGAACTGCCAATGGGCCGAGGCGGGGCCAAATATGCTATAGTGGCAGTCGACTATTTCACCAAATGGGTGGAAGCAGAACCCCTAAATAAAGTATCTTCAGCGAAAGTTATTAACTTCTTGATCAAAAATGTTCTATGCAGGTACGGAGTCCCATTCAAAATTATATCAGACAATGGACTTCGGTTTGACAGCAAGAAGTTCGCCAACTGGTGCCAAGAGCACGAAATTCACAAAAGCTTCTCATCCGTAGCTTATCCCCAGGCAAACGGACAAGTCGAAGCCGTCAACAAAATTCTGAAAACTCTAATAAAAAAGAAACTCGAAAAGTCAAAGGGCGCTTGGGTGGATGAACTCCCTACGGCACTATGGGCCTATCGCACATCTTTCAGAACATCAACGGGGCATACTCCTTTCTCTTTGGCATACGGATCGGAGGCTATGCTCCCAGTTGAAACCATCGTGCCTTCCCACCGTAGGATCCACTATAACCCAGAAGAGAACGAAGAACTCCTTCACATGTCTTTGGATCTAATTGAGGAGAGAAGAAATGATGCAGCCCTCAAAGCAGCAGCCCACAAGCAAAAAGTGGCAGCACAATACAACTCCAAAGTCAAGCATCGTACCTTACAAGAAGGAGATCTTGTCCTCAAGAGAATCTTCCCTCGCCTCGGAGCACTAGATCCAATCTGGGATGGACCATATGTGATTCATAAAGATCTCCATAATGGAGCTTATATTTTGTCAACAGTGGACGGAGAGGTGTTCCTGAGGGCATGGAACATCCAACACCTCTGTCGATACTTTTCTTAACTTGTACTGCCCATATGAAGTGAATTAACAAAGAGAATCAGTGGACGTAGGCATTTTCGTGCCGAACCACTTTAAAAAACCTTGTCTCTTTTTTAACTTGTTCCTTTATATCTTGACTGCTTGTTAACTTTATCCTTTTCTGTTAAACAAAATCATGTGCATATAGCATTTCCATTCAAGGCACTCCACAGCGCAACTTCACCTGGACAAGACCTAACAGGTACTATGCGAATCTATGCCCTCGCCAATGAGACACTTTTGCTCCGGCATCCCTCTGCTGCGGGTTAACTCATTGCTCGCGACGGCCCTTAAAGCCAACTGTAATGAGCCGATTATAAGCCATCGAGAAGGCCGACTATAGCCAAGGCAGCTCATTACGGTGTTCGGCTCGCCGGCAACTGTGAACCTACTTTAAGCCCCAACATAAGGTGTGGCCAGCCAGGGGTAGTTCACGGTTGACGATCGGCACCCACGCTAGCCGGCCATAGTAAATCGAATAATACCCACGATTACGGGTCATAATGGCCCGGGTAGTTACTGTGCGCGATCTCGGCTCCAATGTGTCTTAAGTACGGCTGTGGTAAAAAAAAAGATTAACTTCCCGCGGAGGCGTAAGATGGGTGACAAATGTCTCCAAGACCCACAGCTAGGGAAAGTGACTACAAAGCCCGTTTGCCATGAACTTAAGCACATCGAAGGCCGTCCGTGATTGGAAGTTTTACTATTTCTCATATTTCAATTTTATTTAAAAAAACTTTTCTCTTATCCTCTGTAACAACCCCTAAAGTACAGGACACAGAATAGGAGACATTCGCTAATGGAAGCGGATGCTCACAGCAAGACACTGGACCGCATTCCACACTCAGTCACGCAAGACATTCAAAGCTGCCATCTACAAGTAAAATATGAAGGGCGGTATTTTCTTCTTTCATGTATAAACATGTGGCTATAATTTATTCACACATCACACTAACATTGCAAGACATGAAATTATGTTTTAAGCAAGAACTTGACATCAAACACAATTGAATTACAAGCATATGCATAGCTATATTTCTCATACAACATGATAAAATAACGAAAGCATTCAAATACGACAGAATCAACTTAAGTTAATAAAAATTACACGTCAAGAAAAATGTTGTTTATTACAGGTAGCATAATTACAACCTAAAAGTTACGTTACTGTTTTGAGACTAACATATACAACAATGTCAAGTCCACAAAAAAAAATATCCAGGTCAAATCAAGGAGCCGGCTGCGTCGGAGTTTTATCCTTGTCCCGTTGCCCACCTGTCCGGTCAAAGAAAGAATTCATTAGTGATAAGCAACCAAGTTAACGGAAAGACTAGAAAGGAAGACTTACCAGCACCTGCTTCCTGACCATCCTGGTCATCATCCTCTACTTGCACACCTGCCTCCTCAGTAGCAAGCAGCCGCATACCCTCCTTCACCGCCACCTTCTCCTCCTTGGTAAACTGGGCAGTGACCACATCCATTCTGAAGACCACGCCACCCTCTTTTTCCGCATCAGCCCTAGCCTCCTCCAGAGCCCGGAGATAAATCCTGGCCATAACTCGGGGGTAATCATTCCAAGTGCGGAAATACATATCCTGGAGCATCTCATCCATCATTCCCTCGTTTTCCTCGAGCTCCCTCATTCGGGCCTCAGAAGCACGCAGCTTAGCAATGGCAGCATCCCTCTCCGATCGGTACCGTGAGCGGTCAGCCTGAAGGGATATCCTCATCGCCTCCATCCTCTCCTTCAACCTAGACCGAGCAAGCTCTGCGGCCTCGAGTCTCTCCGATAATTCATGTGCCCGCTCGAGGTCCGCTTGTCGAACCTCATCCACCGTCACGATGGCCATGTCAATCCGCTCCTTGCAGACGGCCTCCATTTTTCGCAACTCTGCCCTGCTGGCCTCTTCCATAGTCTTCTTCAGTTGCCTGGATGCGGCCTCGTGCTGAGAAATTTGGATGTCCTGATCGGCAAGCTGCTTAGCCTGGTCGGAGATCATTAACCGTAGTCGAATGTTGGCACTCCCAATTTCCTCCCCGGCCTTGACTAGTCGGGCATGATGCCCCATCAATTTCCTGGTCTCCTCAGCAACCCGGTCAATATTTGCCTTAGCTTCACCCCCCCAGAGTTACAACCTGGGTAGTAATCAAATCAAGGTCCAGGGACTTAGCTTCGTCAAGCACCCGTACCATAGGATTGCGAGGGAGAAGATGCTCACCAGTAACCTCATCGAAGGAGATGTCATGAGAGGCCGGGTCCAGGTCTGGATGACCCGCAAACGGGTTGCGAACCAAGCCAGGGTGATCTATCGGGATGACGGTTGGATTCTCAGACGGATGTGGGGAAGGCATAAACTCGGTATCCTCCTCCGTAATGTCGTGAATAGGCTGGAGTGGGGCCAGAGGGCCAGGGAGAGATTCAAACGAAGATCGAATCCTCTTCCTCTTTTGTATATCTTCTTCAATAACTCCAAGAAGAGGACGATAGCCGACTACGTCTCTAGGGCGGTTAGTAGGAGGCTTTGGCTTGGCAGAAGCTTTGAGGAGTCTGTATTGTTCAAGCCTGTGCCGAAGATCTGAGGTCTTGGCCGTTTTGCCCGCCCCTGGAATGAAAACCAAGTGTCACCAGCATGCATTGATCCATCATTCAAGAATTAAAAAGAATAAAGAGAAATTCACCTTGAATCGCAGAAGTTGCCTCAGTAGAAGCACTCCCGGAAGATAAATCGGCGCCGGTCCCGACCTTATCAGCTTTCTTGGGCTTCTCCGTTTCCTCCAACTCTTCGAAGGCTTGGCGGAGAGAGTCATCTGTCCACTCTTGAATCACGCCTGCCTGCCCGGGAGGCAAAGCCTTGGTGCCATCACCGCCCTGTCCTTCGCCACCATCATCATCGTGATGATCACCGTCACCTTCTCTACCACTTCCGCTCTCCGCCTCACCTCCTTCGTCCTCACCTTTTTTCCCCTCCACTTTTTCCTCCTCCTGAACATCTGGATGTGTGCTGGGAGAGGGTCCATCGGACTTCTTGAGTTTCTTCCCCCCGGCGACTGGATGCATCGAGAAGGGTCTCCTTTTGCTGCTTTTCGCTGTGGCCCCTCCTGTAACTTTGGCAGCTCTCTCCTCCGCCGTGTCTCTCTGCTTAACCACGGACTGATGTGGAAGGATCAGGTTGTGCCCCAGAAGTGTAGCATTCCTGATCAAGTAAGAAGCCGACCTGTCCCTTCCCGTAATGGCTTCTATTTCCACAGCCATCTGAACCAGGCGATCATTCTCCACGACCGCAAAGCCACCTATCGCTAGCAAGAAATAAAAACACATAAGAAGAAGCATTGCAGTTATAACGGAAATTATAAATAAGCTTCACACTTACAGTCGGAGGTGAAGCGACGGATGGAAACAGAGTCATCCTTGATAAAAAACCATTCTTTCTTAAACATGCTGAACTTCGAATATAAGTCCAGGACATGCTTGAAAGATACGGCTGATTCCAAGCTGATGTATGGAGACCCCTTCTTATAGCCTCTCAAATTGTACAAGTACCGGATCTCCCGGTTGGAGGGAGGACGCCCGTACCTCCTCTGGAAAATGACAAACAAGCTCACCAGGATGGCGTAGGAGTTAGGCTGAAGCTGAAACGGAGCTACCTTCAAGTAGGTGATGAAGCTGATTATCCAAGCATTGATCGGGGGAATGGCCCCACACATACAATGGTACCGACTATAGGCGAAATACCCTTCGGGGGGATTATATGGCATCACTCCCTCCCCCGGCAATAGCATGCGTGCTCTGTCAATCCCAAAGGAGCGGGAGATAACATCAAGCTGCTCACCTTTTAGAGAGCTTGGGAAACAGTCAGGAGGTGAGTTCAGAAGCTCCTGAGGGCCGTACCCATCTACTAGTGACCTCGGTGTGGGCCCATGACGTCCCGGTTCTGACTGAGCTGGGGGCACTGTGGAAGGATCTTCTCTGTCCTGGGATTTTTTCTTCTCTGATCGGGTTTCAACTTTATGAGACATTATTTGCAACACGAGAAAACATACTGTTAGAATAAGGATATAGAGATATAAACGAACGAGTGTATGTTGTCCAAAATTTCACTTATAAACACATAAACTCATTCGGTATAACAAAGTTCAAGTTTCATTCGGCACTCAAGCCATTCGGTAGTTCAAGGCACGAAGCTTCATTCGGCATACAAGCCATTTGGTAGTTCAAGGCACGAACTTTCATTCGGCCTTATACTCCCAAGTTCATTCGGTCAGTTCATTCGGTACTCAAGCCCCTTCAGTAAAATGATTGAGTTCGTTCGATGGATCAGTCTTAAAGAATCATTCGACTCACCTGGTTCGGCAGATGAGTTGATTCGGTAATTGGCTGGTCCGGTTATTTCAAGCAATCAAGTCTGATTCGGTATTCAGTTGATTCGGCTGTTCCAAATGGTGAAGGGTGAACATAGACGCAAGGTCCATACTTATAGACAAATACTAATGACCGGACCAATTGGTTCGGCACACAGGACCGGGTGAGGATATCCAAGCTAAAGCAAAGCACGCCATGTGCATACCCACATGCCCTACTTTGGGGGGCAAGTGTTGAGTAAACTACACACCGGACCAGATCCCACCAAACCAACTCCTTCCTCTGCCTACCGAACCGGATCCCACCGGACCAACTCCTTCCCCTACCTACCGAACCAGATCCCACCGAACCAATTCCTTCCCCTACCTACCGAACCAGATCCCACCGAACAAACTCCTTCCCATGCTTATCGAACCAGATCCCACCGAACCAAGTTCGCCTGCCGAACCAAACTCCCACCGAACCAAATTCCATCCACTCACTACCGGACCAAGGCGTACCGGATCAACACTGCCAAGCCAGATCGCATCAGCCCAGGCCCACCAGCAGCTATATACATCCAAGACCCCTGCCCCCAGCCTCACTCAATAAATAGAGGGGCAGGGGTATAATAATGGGGGACAAGTTTGAGAGCTCAAGCACGGATAGAACTTTCAAACAACTTTCATATACTTGTATAAAAGCTTTGTACTTGTAATCTGAACAAGAAAGGAGAAATAATATATAAAGTGGACGTAGGCACGTTCTGGCTGAACCACTATAAATCTGCGTGTCTTTTACAGTTTAGTCCCTGCTTTTTTACATATTTGCATAAATCACCTAGATCACTAAAAACAACGCAAAATCAACTGAATCGTACGACTTGGAGGTGTTTGCCCATTTTTTGTGCAAACATAGGTCGAGTCATCTTGGTCATGGGCTTGCGCAGGGGATCTAGCCTGTCTTCGTCTATAAATAGAAGGGCAGGGGTACAGTTGAAAGGACTTTTTTTTGGGAGAACTCCAGGGATACTCTGCCATTTTCTGTACTCGCTTCTTTTTTGTTCAAATTTGCATTCAAGTTGTTTGTTTACGGATTGTATCTGTACTCAAGTGATTGGAAAAGTAATAAAGATTATATTCATAGTAGACGTAGGAAATTATGCTGAACCACTATAAATTTGATGTTCTCATTTTTGTTGTTCGTTTTGCATTCAACTGTGTTACTTCTATGTTTTAATTTACTTTCTTCATTAATCTCTCTACACAATTCTATTCAAGGGTGTTAGTGACCAATTTTGGTGCTAACAACGGTATTTTCTCTAGTTGACTTTGGGCCATGCAAAGGGAAAATGGTGGTTGCTTCAAATCAAGTACAAGGAAATCCCAGGAGCTAAGTTAAGTGTTCTGAACTTTGATGAATCGACGATGCGAGCCTTTTGATCGAGTATTTCTAGTAGAAGTGTAAGAATGGGACTAGGGTAGTCCGAGGACGCATGTTTTACAAGTTAGAGTGATGTGATGAGGCAGGGATGTCTCAAATCAAGTCATGTGTTAAAGGGATCATTGATAACTCTAGGATGTGATGGGTGCATTATATGTCAAGGGTATGTGAGGACGCTTTCCTTTGTACCTTGGATTGTGGAATAATCTGGCCTACCCTAGGAGGGCACTACCTATGGAACAGGTATCCGAACGAACACCAAATCCAATTGTGACACGAGTGTCATAGGCTTGGGAGATCGTTGAAAGAGTTATCACTTATCCAAAAGACCTTGGGAAGGCCATGATGAAGCAAGACTTTGAGAAAGTCATAGTGAAGTGGGGATACTATAATGATCGTGGTGATGCAAGACTTTAGGAAAGTCATGGTAATGTGAGATATTAGTGATGGCTATGCAAGGTGGGACCTCGATAATGGCTAATATGATGTGAAGACTTGGTGATGATCTAATTGGGCTTAGTGGTAGCGAGAAGTGTTCTTTATAAGACCTTGATAGTGGACTAGTTTGCCTTAGAGATGGTTTACATTTCTCGACTGTATGTGAGAGATTGGGCAATCGAGGATTGGTGCAAATGCTACATTATTTTAAGGATGTAGCCATAAGTGGGAATATATATTATTTTTGAAGGTGTAGGTATGAGATAGTACACCGATTATAATGAGGATGAGACTATGAGGAAGTTCATCGATAGATTGGATGATATACTTATTAAAGTGGAAGGGTAGTCAACATAGGGATTAGTACACATGTTAAACCATCTCTAAAGCAAACTAGACCACCATTAAGGTCTTATAAAGAACACTTCTCGCTACCACATGTGTGTTGATTACCATTTTGGATGTGTGCGTGCTTTAGTTCAGTGGGCTATATTGATTACTGATTTATGTATATTCTTATTATGCATGCATGTTTGGACCAACCTAAATTTTTATGTGTATTTTTGCTATGGGTGGTTGCATTTGGATTGCTGAGATGCATGTTATATTTGTGTATGGAGTTAATCTGCAATTGGGATTGTTTCACCTTTTATTGATGGAGTGTTATTTTTACATACTATAGTTTGGATTGCATAATTGATGAATTATAGGTGTTACTATAGTATGTGTGTTGGACTCATTATTATGAATGAATTCTTGTGTGTCATGATGATGGTGTTGTGCAGATATCATGTACTACAATATAAGATGGTTGATTTGGTCTTATTTGTAGTGGTGATTATGGTAAATATCTTATATTTCCTTAGATATCTCAATTAAGTAAAAAATATTTATCCATTTTATCAATCAAAGGGGAGGCCACGTATTTTATTTTGAAAATATATACTTTAAAATAATTGACCTTAATATATATATATATTAAACCCCAATTAATTATTAATTATGCCTTTATAAATTAAATAATTATATACAACTATATATAATTAGATATTTTATTTTTTGTCTAAAATTAAAATTATTCTATATATTAATATATAAAATTATATTTTAAAAAATTTATATAATAATCTTAAATTCATCTCCTTTTAATTTATAATAGTTATAAATTATCATTAAATAATTTAGGTCTAAAGTTACTTTTCTTTGTTGAGTGGCTCATAGGTGTGATTTCATCCATAGTTAATATTTAGGCTATTTAAACATTAAAGCCTATGTGGACTTCGCTGAAGCACAATATAGGGCTCAAAGCTATCATTTATCGATCATTTAAGTAAAGTCCAACTTCTTCATTGTTCTAAAGTTGCACCCCCAAGCAAAAATATGTTGTGCCCATTCTGCATATTCCTCAAAACTAAATCACTTAGCCGCCTAGGGTCAGGTCTTGATTAAAACCCTAATAACGTCCATAGTTAATTTTGAAGTATATCTCCGCATTAACTTTGTTCAATAGATAATATTTATTGATCAATCAAATTTACTACGGCCATAGATTTATAACTTCGAGTCCAAATCCAATTATGGTGATAATAACATTTTATATCGAAGGAGATGAGTTCTCTTTTGTATTGTTTCATGCCGGACATTTTAACACATACCCAAAATGGTCGTACTTTAAACCAATAACGAGCAAAACTTCCACATTCAAAGTAAGGTATTTATGTAAAAGATTTACAGTACTCTAAAGTTAAAATACTATTGCACATCATCATGTAAGTCGCTCTATTTTGACATAGATATATTCAACGAATAGAAGACTATCAGTGAGTCATTTCATAGTTGATTAAAGAGGAGGAGGAACCACCTTCCACGTCTTCTATCTTAGGTACATTCAAGACCTCCTACACAATGGTCAAAGAGTTTACTTTTTGTCGCTCCTCCCGCGTTGCTCAGGTCACTCCACCAACCCAAATAACTCCCCAAGATTCAGCCCACCATGGTGTAGTTGAAGAGGAGGAAGAACCACTTGGCACTTCTTCTAAAGATGAAATTGAATACGAAGATAAATAAGTAGAAGAAGAGAAAGGGGATAAAGGAGAAGAAGAAGAAGGGGAGGAAACTAAAGGAGATAATGAATCTACCGGCGAGAATGCCGGAGAAGGAATGACGTCGACTTCCACTCCTCGATCGAAACATTTTTGAAAAGGGTCCCTTAAGCAAGCGGTTATGCCCCGTTATAGCTCGATCAGAGGGTGATCTCCACTCCCGACTCATGATAACATATGTGGCTCACTTCCCAACCTGGAGAGCATAGACCTCCAAGACTTCGACTTTAATATACCCGAGTTCTAGGAATTCCATAATGCTTTTGGTGATATGCCATTTCTCCCTCCTTAGGGCGAAGATGCCTCCTTAGGACTACCAATCGAAGATGATTCATAGAATTATTAGGACATACCAATTTTGAGCCTCGCAGTCTATGCTTCATGTTCAGGTTCGTTGTTTATTACCGAGAACTCTAGCCTCAAAATGTAGCAAATCTTTCGCCCTTCCAGGTTACGGACTACTCCTATCCTGGAAAGGTGCTCAATGGATACTAGATCCACTTATAATTTCCATCGATTTAGTTGCACCAAATCCTCTTCCACTTCTCCATCCCAAAAGGCGAACTCGATAATGAAATCTACCTATGCCCGTTCTTTGATCGCCTTCCCAGGATGGTATGATATGTCGTATTGGCTCAGCTCGATATTCCACTTTATTAATCTTCTCGAAGTCTTAGGTCAATGTAACACCTGCCTGAACAGTTGATCAGTCAGTACTTTTGTTGGCTAGGCTTGGAAGTATGGATGCAACTTCCTCAAAGCAATTAGCAAATAATATGTCTGCTTCTCTAGTTTGGATAATTCTTTTCTACTTTGATGAACCGTTTGTTGATATAATACACTAGTCTTTGGATTTTGGACTCCTCATGTACCAAGGCTGCACTTAGTGCCTGAGCAAACACCAATAAGTACACAAACAGATCTTCTCCTTCCAAAGGGTTTGACAATATCAATGGTCTCTCCATATAATCTAGCAAATCTTGGAAAGCATCTTGGCATTCCTTCCCAGACAAACTTTCCTTTTTTTTCTTGAGGGCATCAAAGAACGGTATGCATTTGTCCATCGGTTTTGAAATGAATTGACTCAGTGTGATGACTTTCCAGTTTAATCTTTGTATCTCCCTCCTTATCTTCGAGGTAGTATCCTCTTTTAATGCTTTGATTTGTTTTAGGTTAGCTTCAATGCCCCTTCAGTTTATGATGAAACCCAAAAACTTGCTCGATGCTACTCCAAAAGAACACTTTAGTGGATTGAGCTTCATTTCGTACTTTAGAAGTACCTCGAACATTCCTTTGAGATCGTCCATGTGATTCATCGATTGCGGTGACTTCACAAGCATATCATTTATGTAGACTTCCATAGTTCGTCTAATATATTCTTTGAACATTCTATTCACCAATCGATGGTAAGTAGCTCCAGTATTCTTCAGCTTGAATGACGTAACTCGGTAATAATACATCCCCAAATCTGTGATGAGACTCATGTGGTCTTGATATGGAACATGCATCGCTATCAGATTATAGCTGGAATATGCATCCCTAGAGGATAACAGTTCATTGTACCATCTACAAGTTGGTCGATCCATGGAAATGGGAAGCTATCTTTTGGGCATGCCTTATTCAGGTCCAAAGTGTTAATGCGTGTATGCCACTTTCTATTCGCCTTCTTGACCAACACTAGATTCGATACCCACTCTAGGTACAATGCATCAAGGATGAAGCCATATGCCTTCAGCTTATCCATTTCTTCTTTCAATGTAGTGGATTGCTCCAGCTCCATATTGTGCCTCGTTTTCTTTAGAGGAGGGTATCTTAGGTCTACATTCAATGCATGACATGCTATCTTCAACAAAAATCCACACGTGTAAAAATGCATCCATGTAAACACATCCAAGTATGCTCAGATAAACACTATCAACTCCTTTCTCGTCTTTATGCCAACCCGAGACCCGACCTTGAGGACCCTTGTGGGATTGTTATCATAGGTTAACATGTTGATCGTCGGCTCCATTGGTGCACCTCGGATCCTCTGATTCTTTTCGTGGGTTCATAGGCCTGTAAAACTTGTTTTAGGACCTGAGCCAAGGCTTAGGAGGTGGTTGCTACGCATCAACAGTCCTAATGTAGAGAGACTCCTTTATATTCTTCTCTTTTTCACGTCGTTTTGCCTCTCTGAGCTCTACCACATAACATTCTTAACCACTGCTTTGGTCACCTCTTATTGCTCCTACTCAGTTCTCGGCGGGAACTTTATTATCAAACACCACTGAGCATCCGCTATCTGAAACTAGCAAGGGCCGGTTAGCCCAAGAAAACATAATAGGCCAAAAATTCATCGACCACAACAAATGTCTTTAACCACACTATCTTATTGTATCCTTCACCTAATTCAATGGATAACTATATGCAACAAACTAGTTCTTTGGCCTCTCCTATAAATTCCTGGATATGAGATTTACCAAGCTTCAGATCCTTCTTACTGATCCGCATTTGATCAAAGGTCCTTTTTAATAAAATGTTAATCGAGCTCCTATAATCAATAAGGACTCAGTGCACTTTCGTTGACCCAATCATGATAGTAATCACCATGGGGACAAGAATCAGTGCTTCTACCCCATCTGCATCTCTATATCTAAACACAATGCATCATTCATTGCTAAAATTGCAATGGTGGAGTTCCATCCTCGATGGAGAATCTGTTACTTGAGGCACATGCCTCAACGAGCTACCATATTGCTCCATTTCATTTCAACTTTTCTTTAGTTGATGAGGCCCTCCAGAGATGGTGTTAATCACAATTCGACTAGGCGGCTGTCTTGGTCCCTTTCTTCTAGACCCAACTTGATCCCTCTGGCCTACCTGCCCTTGAAATCTATCATTCGTCTACCCACCAGCCTATGTGTTTCTCAATTATTGCAGCAGCTTTTTATTTCTTATTAAGTCTGCAATTGCATCTCTCACATGTCAGCATTTGTTGGTATTGTGCCCATGTGTTTAAGCAAAAATACTTCCCCAACGTCATTCTTCCTCAATTGCCTCCCTCCGAGGAGTTTCTTATAGTTTTTCAGTACCTTATGTGGCAAGGTAGATATTTTCAACAGAATCATTCAATAGAGTGTAATCTCATGATTTAGTATATCTTATGTGCTTCTTGGTGTCCTGCTTCTTACCACAATGCCTTGGTTTTTCTTTAGCATTATTATTATTTCCAACATTCATGACAACGTTTCTAGCACTTTCACCACTCTCCTTGGTTGCAAAGTTGCTTTGCATAACAACACTCAGTCCTTCCCAACCATCACCGGTTAATATGGTAGCCAGATATGCCTCCTCCAAGCATAGAATTGGGGCGCCTTTCTTTAAAACTCCTCCATGATGAATGGTGTTTTCATTTCAACCACCTACCAAAATAAGTCCTAGGGTTAACCCTATTGACCAATGCCATCAGAACAATCTATTCTATAGGATTTATCACTTCCATTATTGCATCATTAATCTTTTTAGATAGTCCTTCGAAATCTCTCAGAAATTTGGATGGATGTTCAACAAAGATATTATGTCCTTTGGTCTGGGCAGTATAGAGCCTAAACAACTCCATGAACTACTTCCCAAATTGATCAAATGATTATATGGACCTTGGTGTGAGCCGAGTGAACCACGTCATAGCAACTCCATCTAAGAGTATAGGAAAACACCTACATCTCACACCATATATAGCTCGAGCGATGTCCATATGTTATCCGTACTTCAGCAAACGTTTCCTTGGATCACTAGCTCCATCATAACGTGGAATGGTCGGCATTACAAACTTCTCTGGATACATCTCTACCAAAATTTTCTTAGTAAATGGAGTTCCGTTTGGTGATGAACCTCACTCTTTGTTATTTCTATGCAGACTCTTGTTCAGCAATCTATTCACCATATTAGCTTTATGTTCCTCATTGGTTTGGGCAGCTGGACGACAAGCATCAGCAGCTTCGATTGTTTGAATCTGCAAACGCTTTTAGTTTGTCACATGACATCTAGGATCCCTTGTCTCTGGGGAGCCACTTGTCCAAATCCTCTTTGTCGTAGCCTTGTTGGACTACGTTCACTCTTGGCTTGTTTTGTGGCATTCGTCTGGACACCACTAGTCTAACCACCAATATCTTGCCCTTTGCCAATGTCAACTTCCTTGGGAAGCTCACCCTCACTATCATTCAAGGAAAGTTTGTCTAAACAATTAGTAACTAGTTGTGTAGGCCGATTGGTACTGATCGTTACAGCATGTGGAACTTCTGTTCCAGCCTTGTCAGCTCCCATCCTTGATGTTCTATCATACCTCCTCTTCATCTTCTGCTTGCCATCCCTCCGATTTTGATCCAATAAAGATGAACTCACTTCCTTAGAGTCTAAAGATGATGAGTCTATGTGGTCTTTCTATAGCTTTGAGGTAGTTGGGCCATCATAGCAAAACTTCTCTCCATCTTCTCTAAGATGGCATTCTGATTCTCCAATATCTTCTTATTCATTTTAGCCATCATCCAATTCAACTCCGCCTTAGTAATTGTCTACGATGCACTTGGAGCTTCTGCAAGATTTGGTTGATTTGTTTCCTCTCCATGTTAAAAACTTTCATTTTCTGCTTCAACGATGGGTCTAGAGGTAGTAAATTTCTCTTTTTCCTTTTGGGGACCATTTGTTCTTAAAGCCAATGATAGATTCTATCCAAATCCAAGTGACAATGTGTAACACCCCATAAAATTTATGGTAATTAATAAATAACTATTAAGGCTCGAAAATGTAATTTGAGAAAATATTGGAATTTGGCCACGAAACCTACACCATTGTGTTCATGATGATTTTCTTAACAACTTTCATATTCATTGTTTTGCGATCGGAGTTCAAATGAAGAAGTTATTAACATTTGAAGTTTTCGAAATAAAAATAATTAAATGCGGACCCCATTAGTCAACCCCCTCCTTGGGCCGGTCAGTGATCCTATAGTGGCAGCTAGGGTTTGAACCTTGGCCGAACGACCAAGATTTAATTATTTTAGTCTAACGAATACAGTTGATTTGAGCGTCTATAAATACAAACCTAACCGCTTATTTCTCCTCTCATATTTTATGATCAAAGTAGTGAAGCTCTTTCATTTTCCCTTCTCCACTATTTCTTGAAATTATAAAATAATTAATATCTATACAAATCATAGAAGGGTGAAAAAAACAGAAGAAGAGAAGAAGCGAATAACGTTGTGGAAGAATAAGGTAATTTCTATGAGTATAAATCTAAATTCCCCTTAAGGCCAAATCTCTTTTCAGATCTGTAATTCTAATAGTATGCATGTGCCTTGTTATATATGTTCTTTTGGATTAGAAAGGGAAATGAGTTAATTAAAAGGATGGATTTTGATTTGGAAGATTTGGAAAGCTTGAAAGATGTGTGGGAAATTATATAATTTAATTATAACATTGAAATTTATATCGTTAGATTTTATTTAATTATTATGCCTATACATGGTCGGATGAGTTTAGGATTAAAACGATATAGGAATATCGCCTATATATTCTGTAAAATAAGTGTTTGGAATAGGAATGTTATTTACACCATAATCTGAAAATTTGGAAATCAGTCCCTAAATTTGTTAAAGTTTTAAAGTTATTCCAGATTTATAGTTGGGTTGTAAAATGTTAGTATTAGTTTAGATTGCCCTATTTTAACTTGGAATGTGAATTTCGATGTTTTAATTTATTGGGGTCAGGGTATAAATTAATTGTATCTATTTCTATGTAATTTCCATAAATTAACCAATTCCACAAATGTATAGAAAGTGTTTCGCTAGAAATAATAAGGATTATACCAAAAATGAAAGGGATGTGTAAAGTATGGAAGTTCTCCTCTATAGTTTGCACTATCTATTTCAATGTAAAAAAAAAAATTCTTGTAATTTCAAATGAAGCAAGGCCTACCTTTTGGGTTAATTTATGGAAAGTTATAATATTAATTATTTTGAAAGGATGGCTTTGATAAATTAAAACGTGGAAAGAAATGTTCTAGTGTAGGAATTAATAGTTAGAAATAGGAATACACAAACACACACACATTTAACTGCGTTATCGATTAACGTATGTGTGTGTGTGTGTGTGTGTATCTAGCGTAATTTATGATAATATTTGTATTAGTTGTTAATAGCGTATTAAACTATATGACTAGGAGGTGTAGGGATAGTAACTCCAAAATTAATAATGTAATTAAATGGGCAGTTAATTGAGAGTTATAGAAATTAAACAAGAACATAAATGTAATTAATGGCACTGGTTATAAGATTTAATATGGAATTTATGGGAAAAAGAAATAGGTATAAAGATAAATAGATGTCATTTACTATTTGTTATGGACAATTGACATTTATGGAATATAATAAATAAACGTATAAGTTAGGAATTAAATATTAGGAGGCAATATTATTTTCATAGTAGGAAATTATATAGCTTTGATAATACATTTAGCACGAGCATGAATTAGTGGGTGTAACCTAATACGCTGGCCTAGGATAATTGGTTTGGTTTAATATTGGTTGGGATGCAAGGTTAGCAGAGTTTCACAACAGAATCATATCCTTCACCTAGAGGCTACTAGCAGTTGTATACACTTACTACTGATGTGGGACATCTCCAATCATAGGACTTATGGGAAAGGATATGCGTTTGCGTATAGAGAGAGGAAAATATACCAAGGGTTTGTCTCGAATTTGAAGTATTAAATGGTCTAGTACTTTTAAAGAAATTTGGTCTACTTCATTTCTAATCAGAAGTATAAAGTGACCGAAAGGGGCATTTTCCTTGACTTACATTAGGTTATTCGAAACGGGATGCCAACCGTGGAAGGTCGACTGACTTTGTCATTGTTTTTATTGGACTGGTATATAGTAGTAGGCCCGACACATATGCTATGACACCAGCGGTCTCAAGTGCTTGGTAGTGAAGACTCAGGTTATGCCTTGATGGATTTTGCTTTCTACTAGTGTAGAATTTGCATGGGATATGCACAGACCTTAAAGTTTAGTAGGTTAGTTGTTCGTTTGTCAAAGGTAGTCTAGTTAACCTTTAGATGAGACTTTGAGATGCGTTACCAGTATGACAATCAAATTATAAATTATAAAGCTATATATAGGGGTCATCAGTTAAAACTATTTGACTAGAATTTACATCGTGGAGGATCCCCTTCGTGGTTGAGGTATAAAATAGCCATTGGGTTTGACTCCTTCCTACTCAAGAAATATGAAGTGGCTGGGGTTTTTGGGTAGTTTATTTTTGGATATATATGTATATATGCATATATATATATATACATCTGTATGTGTGTGTGGTTATACCTCGGAGGAGAGCAGGTATATCATATGCGCACATAGGATTAATGGATTAATCATAAATAATAGACATAACACTTAAAATGGAAACCAATTGGCATAGATTAGTGTTGTGGGTAAAGTATGTAATTTTCCCACCATCGAAACATTGTTTTGACCCACTTCCTCATTACAATCCACATGATAGATTAGAGGGACATGTTACTGGAGCAAGACGGGAACAGTAGATGGACAAGTCTTCTTATATATGCTCGGTGCTGAAAAGGCAATTAGATATCCAAGGAAAACTATTGATTCCAAGACAGTAGTCTTGGTCAAAATTTATGTTCTATTATATTTTTCATTTCACTGTGAGCTTATATCGATCAATCTTTGGTATAATTATATTTATTATAGGTTACTAAAACCAACGATCCATGTCCTAATGGAACTGGGTTTTGATTTTTTTAAAATTCGAGCGTATTAAGGTGCGGGTTGTTACATTTAGTAGAGCTTAAGTTAGTCGATCATAGGAATTAGGATATGCTAAGAGACATATATGTATTTTTACCTATATATATATATTATATGTTTAACTCTATAAATTCCAACTATAGAAGTAGTTGCGACTATATTCTGAAAGAATGGACGAGGCAATTATGAGTTTGACCAAAAAATAGAGTTAAATTTATACACCTACCATGATTACCCCATGGAGTGTTGGTTGTACTGTAAGATATTAACCAAAAAGATCATGAGCACAACATATAGAAGAATCCTAGAGGCTAGATGGTACTTGACTCCTTTGTTGGGCTTAAGATGCCTTATAATTGTGGATTTCAATGGATTGTCGATTGAAGATGTACTTTTATCAAAATAAATAGGAAGTAAGAACTTATACGTTGTAAGCATCCGGAAGCAAGATGTGAAGAAGGAGTGGAGCAAGTTTCCTCAAGAAGGTGTATGTTAACCACTACAAGATAATAGCCAAATTTTTAATGAAGATGGGTTAAGATTGAGTATGGAAGAAGGAAAGTCCAAAAGAAAGGACGATTAAAGTCCATTTCTGAGTCCGACTCTAGGTGAAAGAATTTGACAAAGAGATTTTGAAAGTTTCTAGAAATGTTTTGAATGGGTATTTCAAAGAGTTTATTGGGAAGTTTTTTTTTGAAAAAGAGAGGAAATTCTGAATTTCTTTGTTTAAAATTATTTGAGTCAATTTTTTTTCGATTTAATGGTTTTTGGTTTTGAGGTGAATGGAAAAGAGAGCATTTGTTTGGCTCGATGATTTTTCCTATTTTTTGTAAATTTTAGAAGTTCCTTTTTAAAATTCTTTCTAAGGGGTGGATGAATGAAAATGATAGTTTATTGAAATGGGGTAAGGAGAATAGAAGGGTAAGAATGCCCGATAATGATGATTAGGAGGAATATTCCTGTATAAGTAAAAATATGGAGAACAAAAGCTAAATTATTTTTAGGGTTTTGAAGTAGGTTGATGGCTAAAGCAGTATAGTTTAGCGTACTACGAGATTGAAGAAGAAGAAAGTTCAACGAAATAGACGGTAGACTAAAGCACTATCATGTAGAAGGCAGGGATCTCTCAAAGCAACATAGAACGTGTCGGATTGGAGAAGACGAGGACGGCAAGAAATAATATCATGAATTGATATTATCAATAAATTTAACCTGACCCGAATTAAGTCCAGGTTCAACTTAGGCCTAAAATTTGACAATTGGTCGACCTGTATTGGTTGATCGGTAACCCTAGAACGGTCGATCGGTTGTCAAGTAAAATGCACAATCCGAACCTAGAATGCGACGTATACCGACGTCCAGTGTAACGATCCCGGATTTTAACTAAGTTTAAATTGATAATTAATTTAATTTTTGAATAAAAATTTGTGAAATTAATTGGTAAATTGATTTGAGTTTCTCCGAATTCAAATAAAATATGTGTTAAATCATTTGAATTTAAATTTTAAGTAAATGGTTATAAAATCATCTATGAAAAATATAAAGTAAATAAATTAGCTAAATTTAAACAACATGTTAAAAATAGAAATTCATTTATATTACAAAGCATAAGACAAAAGGGAAGAAAAATAAAATACATGAGAATAGCTTGCAAACAAACAAAACAAGTAAACATAAGAAGAAAATACAAACAACATTATATATTCAAATTGAACAAATATATATATATATATATATATATATATATATATAAAGGCTCACAATAGAAAACACTAGTACACTTAAGAATGAAACCAGACAACACAAAGGAAGAAAAAAAAAGATAAGTTAGCTTGCAAAGGAAGATATAGATAATTATATGTAGATTGTACAAGATAATTAATGCATGAAGCATTAGTACACTACAAAAATCATTTCAGCCATCAAAAACAAATATCAGTAGCCAAAGAAATAAAATATCTCTGATCTTACTTTGTAAACAAGAAAAAAATATCACCCTGTAACTTGTTTATATATATCAACCTGTAAACTTGCTTTCTCACATATCAACCTCATTTTTAGTTCGTCCATCCAAACTGTGGAATCTGAAAATGAGCACCATTCAAACCTTAAACAAAATTTAAACTTCAACAATACAAATTCAACTCAAACCAAAGATCAAAGAAAGGGTTTCAGCTTGCAACTTTCACAGCTTGTTTCAAAATAGAAGAAGCTCTGTTCTTTCTTCTAGAAATCAATGTGAGCAAACCTCTTAACCTGCTTCTATCTGATTGATGTCATGGTTAATATTTGAATCTGTTATGAAAGTGTTGCTTAGTTGTTAGATATATCTGCATGTATATATCTGTGTATGGATTGAGATATGCATGCCTGTGTGTGAATATGGTTTCTATGTTATAACAAACCCAAAATCTACTAGAGAAAAACATTCATATCTTCATATTTAGATCCTTTCAAACTATGATTTCTGAAAGGAAATCGTCTATAACAAAGTTAAGCAACTTCTAAAAATAATTTCAGGGAAAAATATTAAGTGGATATTTTGTAAAATATTTCTTTACAGTAAAATCATTATGAATCAGAAAATTCGAGTGTTTCAATTTTAAAATCTGATAATGTAATCATGTTCGTATTTCAAAATAATGATTTTTGGTGGAGATCTTGTGATTTTTAAGAAAGTGATGGCCGTGAATTTGTAAGATGATCAGATAAAGCATTTCTATAAAATACTGTTGATCGGCAAGTTTATCCTCGTCGAAATTGTGATGGAAGATAGTTCGAGCACCATAGATCACTAGAAAAATGCTTGAAATTTTTTTTGTTGATCGTGGTGACGTGACGACTTGACTGTAGGAGTTAAACCTAAGTTTGGTTGGGATCGAAATTCGATCAACTGTAGCGTCGATGTTGAATCGGACTTCACCGCAGGGGTTGGAATCGAAGCTTGAGTGGTTGACGATGCTTTGGGTAGGCTCGTGAGGTTTCAGATGAACACTACGGAGGTACGTGGGTTTTCTGGTGATCATGGTGGGTTCCAAGAAGGGTTGTTCTGGTCGATTTCGATTCAGGGGATTGTTAAAGGTGCTGGGTGGTAATTGGTGTTGAGGTGATCGCCGGTGACTCGTTGGAGGTTGCGGTGATGATCAGAGAAGCTCTGATCATCGGTGCACATATACACGTGCAACTGGTATCAGTTGATAAGGCTTTGGGAAGAAGGGAAATGTCTCGAGTCGATCTCGTGAAGTTTTGTGGATAGCTCGGGTGTGTGCTCGAGTATGCTCTTGAGTGTTATTATGATTAACAAGTTTTTTCCAAATTTTAAAACTGAAACAAAGTAAAAAGGGGAAGAATGGAAGAAACTTGGGGGTTTTGAAGCTGACTCGAAGAGAGTCTCGGGTACAACTGCATCTAGCTCGGGTTTCACTCGAGTTGTCTGGGGTTTATGATTTTTACAAGTTTTAAAGAGTTTAATTTATTTAAAGGTTTAAGTTGATAAAATGATGATAATTAATTTTCAAAGTTATGGAATTATTAATTAAGATTTATTAATGATACGTAATTAAAGGAAATCAATTACTTAAAGATAATTACTTGATTAAAAGTAATTAAATTTTTGGGTTTAAGATTGATTTAATCAAGTATTTAAAGATTAATTAATTTAAAGAATAATTAATTAATGAGGTTAATTATTTAAGGTAATTAATTTGAGAATAATTAATTAATTTAAAGGTTAATTAATAAATGAAAGTGATTAAGGGATGATTATTAATTAAGGATTAATTAATTATTGTAATTAATTAAGGATAATTAATTAAATGGTAATTCATTAATTTATTACTTGAGGCTAATTAATTTATTATTAAAGGTTAATTAATTAAAATAATTTGTAGTTAATGTTAATTAACCAGGATTAGTGACTAATCTGATTTAATTTAATCAGATAAATAAATTGACCTTACCTATGGATGTTTGGATTCTATTGGATGATTTAATCGGTTGATATCCCCGATATGTGATGTTGTGTGGTATGAATTATTTTGATTTGAGCTGTGAACTGTAATTTATTTATCTGTGATGAATTTACATATTTATCTGTGAATCTGTGAATGAACGATAAGCGTTATATTTCATACCGCTTATCAAATATATTGCAGTATTTGAATTTGTGATGATTGAATGATGTTGCACTATTGTGTGTGAAACCCCTGGACCACACCATACACACACAAATATGGATTTCACGTGGAAATCGGTTAATTCACAGATGATTTAAATTTAATGTTTTTGAAATTGAAATTTTAATTTCAATTGATTTTGGAAATGGATTGGGATTAAATGTTAAAGCTTTTGAAAAGGAGTTTTTAAGATAAAAGTTATTTTGAATAACTTGATTTAGTTTTGAAATTTGATTTAAATTTGCATTCAAAAAATTTGAAATTGAATTCTACGTTGGAAATTATGGTTTAAAAATGTGATACAAGTTATAAATGTGTTTTATATGGGGTTTTAAACCATTTTAAAAGTATGGTTTTGAGAATTTGAATTTAACCCAAGGACTTTAACTCGTATAAATGAGATCGAATTTTTCCGAAATAAAACTGTTTGTTTTCAAATAATAAAAGCTTTCATATAAGGAATGAATTTCCAATTTGTGTCAAAAGAATTTCAAGTTTGAAATGAAAATGGTTTTCCGAGTTATGAATAATTCTTTGTGAAAGATTGTTGAACTTTGTTTTGAAATTGGAAAGGTGTACCTTTTGTATAAAAGGTCGAAATGGAATTGTTTTGAAAGCTATCAATTAAATCTTTGATTTAAAGATTTAACGAGTTAATCCAATTGAAATGGAAATCGATTTGGAAATCTATGAATAGATCTTTGTGAAACTGGGTGAACTTTGTGAAATGAATCTTTTTGTGTAAAAGATTGAAAATGGTAATTTGTTTAAACCATTTGAAGAAAGGTTTTGGGAAATAAGTTGTGACTTAACTAAAATCCCAATATCCATATGTTTTAAAATAATGCGCTCACTATTCGGTTTAGACGGGAGAGGACTTTGTGTCATATAACCCATTCCAAATAGTGATACGACGTAAATGGATAGCATTTGAAGACCGGTGTTGAAGACCGGGTGTTTGCGAGAACGATAGGATAACATATCGATTGTCTCTGCACTGAGTGGCCCCGGTATAGAGATTTCCTAAGTGATGGGAAGTCCGATCGGAATTGTGAATGCTCGGATTGCAAGGGCTTCGAATGTCATGAGAAAATTTTATGTCATGTAAAATATGATTTTGGAGTTGGGTTTCAATTTTTGTAATTTTCCAAGCTATGGAAGATTTAATATGAATTTTTCAAAGGAAATAAATGAACAATTGGGTTTATAAATTAATTTCAAAAATTATATGAAGAATTTGGTCCGAAATTTTTATATGTTAGATAACATATTAAAAGTGAATTTCTGTAATTTTTGGGGATTTTTCCTAAGTAGTTTGCTATGGAAATAAAATTATTTTATATGAATGACTTAATTGTTTTATTAGTTTTGCTTAATAGAATGGCTTATTTGTTAAATTAATCTTGGTTTAGATCTGAAATTATGCGGCAGTTTTATTTGGAAAATAATTTGAAAAGTTGAGGCAACCAATCACATGTTTACAAGTAGGCAGGTTAGTTAGAAAGTGTTTACTTTAATTGGCATTAAATCAGTTTTACCCAGAAAAGTGGGTTCCGCCTCTTTCAGAAGCACCTTTCGACTCATAGCTTCCGCCGTCAATCAAGTCAAAACCTACCAGCTAAGCCGAAACCAATACACAAGGTATCACAAGTAGATAACGTAGTGGATTGGAGAAAGACGGAAGGCATGGTGTCGAAACCATTGCTTTCGATAGTGGTCAAAACCTTTGTTTTACCTTCAAAAGATAAGCGCCTGCCTTGTTTTAATAAAAGTTTTCGAAGGAGTCGAAATACATGCTTTCGAAAGGGTTTTCTAAAATGGCTTTCAAAGGGGGTTGCCGCTTTTCTTTTTGGTTAAGAGTGGCTTTCGAATGAGACCTTGTGTTTTGAACTAATGCTTTCGAAAAAGATGGTTTCGACCCAGTCGAGACCCCGCTGCGGCTCTTTTAACCTTTCGAACGTATTGAAGACATCTATGCTTTCGAAGTGCAGCTTTTGTTCTAAACTCATACTAAGTCACTTCCTAAAGGCTTTTGGATGGGTTCAAGGGTTTCGAAGGCAATGGTGTCGAAAGGGGGTTTCGATGCTATCCTTCAGTGTTTTGCTTAAATGTTTTGAAGCTTTCGAATGGATGGTTTCAAAGCCATCAACTTTACCCCAAACAATTTTATATAAAGGTCAATGGTTTCGAAAGAGATACTTTCCTATGTATTCACTTTGACCCAAAAGATATTTTAAAGATAAACCCAATGGTTTTAAAAGGGGTATTTTCAAATGGTTTCAAAGTTAAGCTTCTATAGTTGAATGGTTTCACTTTGATACAACTGTAACGACCCGTCTCTCAGTCCACAGAAAGACGTATCATTATTAAGAAAGAAAGGGATAGAAAAGAGAAAAGATAGAAAAGAAAGAACTAAACAATACCAGAATCCCCAACAAATACCATACTAAAAATCACGAAACCTATATCAAAATTCATGAATTTCTAATACAAACCAGGTTCTATAATCAAATTCTGAAATTATGATGATTGATTTTTAGCTTTTTTTAGATCATCACTGTTATTCATTCTTTTGAAATAATTTCCAAATATAGATTCTAGAAACCATTTTTAACATTGACATTACACTATTATAATCATACTTCATTTATAAATCTTAGCCTAATATTGATTACAGGGGAAGATATGAATTTTTGAAGGTAGTTTTGATCTTGTAAAAACAACAGAGGCCAATATAAAAGTATATACACAAATATTTCCAGACATATCACTATATATACATACATCCACATTCATTTCATACATGCAAACTTCATTCACTACATCACATGCATCACATATAAACATAGATTAAACTGTTTTTAAGGAAAGTTTACTCACCAGGTAATAAAACAGAGAATACGATTCTTGTTCCAGGAATTTGTATTTGATTAGTTGATCTGGATTTTACTGTTTGAGTTGAATTGCAATTTGAAACTGAAGCTTAAAAACAAATATTGCTGTTCAATCTTGAACTTGAAACATGTGAAGCTTTTAGTTATAGACTTTATTTTCCTTTGATTTCTGGTTTGTAGATTTGTTGAATTTGAAGCCTTTAGTTTTAGTTTTGATTTTCAGTTTCTTTTATTATTTCTTTAGAAAAGATGAAGGAAGAAGAATGATGAGAAAGCATTGAACTGAATAACCATATTTTCTTTAAAACATTATATCTATATTTCATTTACAAGAGAATTTGGCCACTTGTTTACTTGCATGCCATCCTAGTAATAAATATATTTGACATTTGTAATTCATATATACATTTTTTTAACATTTGTAAAAATATAAAACAAACATTAAGACATTTGTAACTAAAAGGTTTGAAAGAAAGGTTTTAAAGTGTTTTGAAAGGCAGGTGCTTAGGGTTTTGAAAAGAAGATTTGAATGCTTTCGAAAGGAAGTTTTCTAATGGTTTTGAAAGTAAAGATTTAAGGTTTCGAAAGTCTTAGTTTTCAAAATAAATAACCCAATCTCATCTTAAAGGAAAACCATGGCATAATAAATGAGTTTTGAAACTATTTTAAGTATGGAGTTTTTGAAGAAGTTTCCTTGATTAATAGGTTAAAGGGATTAACCAAGTTTTATATAAAATAATTTCAAGGATATTAAACCACGGGTGTTGGTATTATTATGTTTACTTCTTCATATATGTCTATTCACATTGTAATGGACCCATAACTGTATTTTGGGGAAAAAGTGGCAGAATAACCAGCTAGGTTGACCGAGTAGTAAATATTATTTGAATTAACTCCTGAATGAGTAGAATTTCACCCAGGAGGTCAGATAGACCAGAATGTAGGATGCCTAAATAGTGAAGTTGTCAGATAGACAGGTTCATCGCAAACCCCTGAAAACTATCTTTAGGGAAAGTTATTGGCAAATGCCAATAGGTTCATAGTAAACCCATGAAAACTATGATAAAATGAGTTGTTGGCAGAGGCCAATAGGTTTGTAGTGAACCCATGAAAACTATATCCGGATTAAGTTATTGATAGAAGTCAATAGGTTCCTAGTCAACCTATGAAAACTAGGATAAGAGGGAAGTTATTGGAGTTACCAATAGGTTCGGGGAGAACCCGTGAAACAACGATGTTATTGGCAAGGGCTAATAAGTTCTTAGTGATCACATGAAAACTATGAAACTGGACAGGGAGTCCATAAACATTAAATAGGTTATTAGTCAACCCATGAAAACTAGAAGGTTAATAGTAACCCTAGAAACTATAACTGAGACAGAGAGTCAAAATGAATGGGGATGGGTAATCCTGAATTGATTTACTTGTTTTGCATATCATCATACTATTTTGAAATGTTATATTTTAACCATTGTGGATGTAGGAGCACGGTATATGGTTTTATAAAGTTTTAGGATACTAGGGAGAGGAAAACCCGTTCTGCTAAGTGGCGCGGTCTCACTAGATATCTAAATGGTTTGAGATAACAGATTATTATTCATACCAGTCTTTATGTCTGACTCGAAGTTTATGTTTTCCCTTTAAACTCTCGGGTGCTCAATTGATTTTTAGTAGTTTGAGAGTTGAGATTTTTAGGTACCTCTTTAGATGAAATAACTTCCAAAGACGTGCAAGAAGCATGGTAGCTATTTAGAGTTCTCATTTATTTTGATTCTGGTGTGCAGTTGTTATAAAGGCAAAGTTGTTTAATTGCCTATATATACTCTGATCATCCAAGGGGGCATCTTCAAATGTCGCTCTTGGCATATGTTGTAATAATTATATTTCTCTGAACGTGGTTAACGTAATTGGCATTATGTAATGACTTGAAATGTGATTTGGAATGGAATGAGATGTTTGTTTAAAAATTGCTTTAAAATTTTCCATATCCATGTGTTTCTGTTATATCAATGTATCTAGCATTACCGTATTTTGTCACCAGAAATTAATATTATGGATGGTTGCAGCATCTGTAGCGCTTAGTTTTTGGCCTCAAGATAGGGGATGTTACAGTTAATCACGTAACCTAAGCTTTGATACTAAATGTGATGACCACCCTACACCTCCAATGCTCATATAATGGAATAATGCACTGTCGAAGCATCTGACCAATGTAGGATGATGGTCGAAGGAAAGAAAAAAGTAAAGAAGAGGAATACAAGAGAAAACAATAGAAGATAAGAGAAAGAAAATATCATATAATCACAGAACCTGACGTATATCTCATAGCACATCGATTAAAATATAATAATCATCATAGATATAAAATAGGCGAGACAGTAGTAACTACGTGAACCACAGAATCAGAGTACACGGGCTCACACACTTATACAAAACAATAATAGAGTTTATACAATTGATAAACAAACTCAATTGATAAATTGTCTCTAAGAATAGTAAGTCAAACACTATCAAGGCTTCACAGTGTCACACAACGGAATAAGCAATAATAAGCATATAAATACAGATATGAGAAAGCGTTGCCTCTTGCTATTCCATCTACACCTGCTATCTAGTCTACTCATTTAAGAGTACCTAATTTAATAAGAAGCAAAGCATAAAACATCGAATCAGACAACAGTCTGGTGTGAACGATACACAATCTCAAAATTCTACGAAAGTCGTTATAATATATGGAACAGAGGGTATAGAGAATCATACCTGACATGTCCCTGCATATGAAGAGTTAGTATGTAACATCAAAAATATGCTACTCCACAAACATCATAAAGATTTAGTCCATCCTAAGTACAATGTTAGGGTGTCTAGGTGTCCTTATCCACAATACCTACATCATGTGACATCCATAGAGTGACGGACTACATAAAAACAAACATACCAAACATGGCATCCATCAAATGACCTCACTCTCACTCAATGTACTTTAGATATATGATAACTCATATGACCATTCCTTTGCCAAGGATTAATGGGGAAAAAAATGACTTTTCGTGTACTCGATACACTGCCCGAAGCTTATACTAGACCCAATCCAACAGTCTAGGGTATGCGGATCCAAACAATCGATCCAAGGTAGTAAAACAATGTACCCAGGAGAATCCTCATGATACCTATGCTTTGAGTACAATAGAAAACACTCCGAGTATTAACGATCCCTTAACATGCGTAACCAAGCCCTTCCTGGCTCCATCTAGTTCTCATTGCTCTCAAGGATACATTCCACGTTCCTTAATTTCATGCTAGAATCAATCACTGTTCTATCCACGGGTCATCCTTTCAAGAACCCGCCCTTGTGGAAAATCATCACGACTCCATCATCATCGATTCGTCATCATCGAAACACAACTACATCACCATTGAGTTATCGACATCAAAGTTCCGAAGCCATTATGTCGAAGCATCATATCATCGCTTCATCACCGAAATCATTTGTCCTAGAGCAATAACATCAAGACCAAGAGTTGGGCGCACAAATATACCACCACTTTTTACTCCTCGAAACGCTTCATCGTCCATGTCAAAAATTAACAAAATCGGCCACAATCAATAGTGATGGACAGCGACCACTCAATAGTGGCCGGTACCGACCACTTGGGTCATATACTTAGCCAAAAATGGATAAGTACAAAACAAATGAAAATGTCCGACATTTATCTTGAAGTTTGAATCCCATCCAAGTCCATCGTCTTCCATCTTCATATCAATCGAAATGCATCCCAGTACTCTTCTCACTTATCCCATCCGTTCGAGTTTCCATCATCTGTGCATCCTATCAATATGCACAAAATTCCCTCATCATACGAGTTTCCTTCATGTGTGTATTCAGTCAATATGCATGAAACTCTAATGTACAGGATATTTCCTAATGCTGGATCTCTGATTTATCGGCTTTTTCAACCAAAACAAGCAAACAAGCATACATGTAACAAACAAGCATACATACATCTAATATAGTATATACACAGCATGTTAATGCATTTATATCAACCAATGTGGGATTCATATCAAAAATGGCCTAAAACTATTAGTGGCAGAATTATGGATCTTAAGGCTGATTAAACACTAGAGGGAGGTGAATGGTGTTTTGTAAGTTTTATAAATAATTTTGAAATTATTTTAAGTTTATTATTAATCAATATAGGATGAACAATCACAGATACAAACATAGATAAGTATAAATGCTGTAAAGTTAAAAAGTAAAGAATTAGAGAGATCACACCAGAGATTTTTATACTGGTTCAGAGTTACCCTACATCCAGTCCCATACAATTGCTTGTACAAATTTCTTTTCAAATGTCAATCTTTCAATGGGTAGAAGGCAAACCTAATACAATCTTGGTTTCAAGGCTACGAGACACACCCTCTAGATTTTTCGAGCTCTGGGTACACTTACTTGATTTGGACAAGACACAAGCACACCCACTTGGATTTCTGGGATAGCAAGCACACCCACTTGATTTAAACGGGACACAAGCACACCTACTTAAACACAACTAGAGTTTGATGATTTTTCCAAAAATAATTTCTTGATCTTTGGTTATAATGAATCCTATAGCCTATTGGACAACACTCTGATCTTTGATTGAGAGAGAGAAATGATTGAAATCAGAGAGAAAATAGTAGAGAATTAACACAATGAAGTTTGAATTGATTCCGGTTTGAATTTGAGAAGATTTGAATATATTTTCACTAGAAATTTTGGCAGTGTAAGAGAAGAGAAGATATTAAGAAAGTAGTTAATAAATATTCGTTTGGAAACCCCTTATATATAGAGAATAAACATAAGTGTCCATTCGCAAAGAGTTACAATGAATAGACACTTCATTTCAAAATTTCAATTTCAAAATTACAACATGTATGTCCACATATTATCGGTCTATGTATCGACATATGTATGAAAATTTTGAAAACTAGTTTCTTTTAAAAATTGTTTTGAAAACTCTATAATTTGTAAAATAGTTTGATACTTTGTAAATCATTTTAAACATAGTTTATAAATATTTTAAACTTAAGAAAACTTTCAAAAATATTTTTAAATATATTTTAAAAAATATACTTTATATTAAAATTAAAAAGGAAAAAAAATAAGAAATAGAGATCAAAGATTGCTACTATAGACTTTAACAATATTCCATGACTCTATATACTATACCATAGTCTTGAGATCTTCATATCTTAATCTTTATACTCATGAATCTTCACGTTTATTTCTTGAATCTCTATAATATACAGTCTTTGAATTAATGCATGTATCAATAACTGAGGTATTAACAATCTTCCCCCTTTTGATGATGAAAACCATTAATATTTTGTATGTATAAAATATGATATAACTTTCCCTTAATATGTGCATTGTATATTTCATATTTTTCTCCCCCTTTGTCATCAATAAAAATGGGTGAAAAACATAAAACTCCCCCTAAATGATTTATGTAAGGAAATATGATGATATATGTAATTCAAAATCAATCATCCGAGTAATAATGATGATATATGATAAATGATATTATTAAACATGATGGTAAAGTAAATTTTTATTAATGAGATTTCAAACTATACATAAGTGAATCTAATACACACCAATCTGAATTTAATTTAAACCAAATTAAAACACACAAATTTATACAATCCAACCCAATTTAATTCAAACATATAATATCAAACAATCTAAACCAATCAAAACACACACCACTCAAATCCTAAGAGTGTGTGTGTGTGTGTATTTACATATTAAATTCAAACCTAATAATGGATATCCATCTTTTCTTCGACTTTCCTGTTGTTTGTAGGATTTGGAAGAAGGTGCTATGTATTACCAAAGTTGTCTATCCCACAGTTACTTCTAATGATGAGTGGATAAGTATATTTAATATGTCTGGTCGTAAAAAATTGAAGTCTCGTGTATTGAGCTGCCTTGTTTGTATGCTTATGATCGTGGTGTGAAATGATAAGCATCTACTGCTTTGCATTATCCGAAAATCTAAGAGAGCTATACTATTACACAAACAATCCTTTCCTTATGTACCGGGAGATGAATCTATCCTCTCTCGGTGGAAGGTCTGCTGCTAAATGTTGTTTGTATGGTGTGCTTTCTACCTTCTGGTTTCCTCTGTTACGTGTTGTTTGTTTGGGTGTTTTCTATCAGTGTGTTTCTTTTTGGCTAGTTCTAGGTGACTGCTATTTTTCTAATAAATGAGGTAAGAGCCCTCGTTAGATGTCTTGCTAAAATTGCAAAAAAAAAAATCAAATCTAATAACTAGACATTTCGAGGAACTTCAACCCAACCATCGGCCCCAAAGATTGGATCCGCTTTAATGGCATCCCAATCTTCATTATCCTTATTAACATTACACTCTAGGTTGTTGGATGGTTTGTCTTTGATTAGGGAAGAAATCATCCATCTAATAGCATCAAAATGCCTTCCATGTTCCTTTATCATTTACATTTGACTCGATTCTAAGTGTCTTTGATTTCTTAGGATAAAGGAGAGAATATCTTTGAAGGATTGGAGAGTTTGTTCTAGATTTTCACATAATTTTTGATGTGGAGAAGAAATATTTATAAAAATACGTTTGAAAATAAAAATAGAGTATGGAATAAAATGTTAAATGAGTTTTTTGGAAGAAATAGGCTTATACAAGAGTAGAAAGTTGTTTGGAATGAATAGATGGATGATAGTTATTTTTATTTTGGAATTTTAAAATTTTGATTTCTAGCCGTTATACGTTGACATATCATATGTATGTATGTCGACATACATACAAAAAATTTCAAAACCAACTTATTTGTTATAGCTTTTGTTTTTATCCTATACTATTATACTTTTATGACTTTCTAGAGACTAATAAACAATATAAAACAGTAAGAAACACATTTCATTAATTAGAACTTGAGGGGTACATGGATTTCATTCAAAATAAAAGAAAAATACACAAGAACAACATAGACTTGGACTAAGAATGTAAGGTAAAAGGCTAGATAACACAAGTAAACAACTAGATGGATTTAAAAGGATGTGGATGAAGATGATAAAGAGCCACCAAGCTTGCGAATGACCTTTCCAAAGAATTTGTCCATTTTGTGGGAAAGAGAAGTAAACATTTTACTAAAAAATGCTTAAGCTTCTTTTGGTTTTTAAGAAGCTTCTCTTGGTTCCTAAGTATTTCTTTGTTTGTAGCGTTGAATGGTTTTTCAAAAATTTCTAAGGAAATTTACATTTCTTCCTCCTCCTCCTCCTCCTCCTCCTCTTCTTCCACTTCCATTTCATCTCCTTCTTCCTCCTCTTCTTCTTGAATTTCTTGGTCTTCTAAGGAAATTTCCATTTATCAAAAACATTTCGAGGAATGGATTTTTATTCTCTCAAATCCACTCCAAAATATAAGAAAATTCTAGTGAGATGCACACCATAAAAGAGCGTGTTCCCATGTTTAGAAATATTCTTTTGAACGAAGTCATCCAAAATGACTTGTGCCCAATTTATGTCATAGCGACCATAAATAACAAAAGATCTTTGAAAACCTTTTGAGTATGGTTATTATAATTAGCCATCCTCGAAGTTATGATCTGTCGTAAAATAAGACTCATAAGCCTTGATTTTGGACGAAGATTTCTATGTTTAAACTGAAAATCATCATCATTTTCGAAAAGATCATGAAAAACTTCATGATTTTGAACATCAAATTGAAAAGTGGAAAGGTCAATTCCACTAGACTTACAACCAAGAATATAACCCAAAATTTCACGATGTAAACTATTTGAGTGTCATTACGCTACTCCAAATTTGACCTTTTTCCCCTTGATAAAACTTTCCGTTTAAATTTGCATAAAACATTTTACCAAATCAGGGTAGCAAACAAAATCATTTTGAGAAGATTCGATCAAACTAAGAATACTATTTTCAAAACAAAGTTCATATAAATCATAAGAAGTAAAATCATCAAATTTAGCAAACCATTGGGGAGAAATTTTCTAGAAGATGTATATTCCATATAGGCCTCAAATTCATCTTTCTCATTGAAGAGAAACCTTTTGTTTTCTTAGAAAGCCTAATGGTTTTTTGGGTTTGAACTAGAAGAAGCTATTTTTGAGTTTTTGAGAAGATAAGAGAGTGAAACGATATTTGAAATTTGAAAATATAGTAAGTGAAAAGATAGAACGAAGATGGAGTAAATAAGTAGAGAATCAAAGGACACGTTCTCTAGTCAGAAAGTCATCTTTTCAGAACATAGGAATAAGTGATAAGTGGAGGGAAGTTCAAAAGTTTGAATTTGAAATGAAATTTCAGATTTTAGATTCTGGTGCATATGTCAACATATAAGTGTGGCATATATCGACATATAACCCTTGATTTTCAAAACTAAACTGAACATAAAATATTCCTATATACTTATGTACTATATATATTTTTAATTATCCTAACATTATAAATTTATAGATTATTCCTATCAATCAAAAGCAAAATGAAAATTTTAATTAATTATGAAGCGTACCGATTTTTGATGCTTTTTGTTGATCAGTTTTGATTAATCTGTTGTTGCCATGGAGCACATATTCACATTTTCAGTATCAAATTCATTTTCGCTTATGGAAGTGCCTGAATCATCGGAAGTTGTTGTATACGCCCTTTTTCTTTTCTTGGATGAATCATTTGCCAGTAAGATCTTTGATTTATTCGAATGCGGGAAGTCTCTCTAAAAATGACCGAGTTCATCACAATTAAAGCATCTAATTGTAGTTCTGGTTCCATTATTCTTGTTTTTAGGTTTTCAAGAGTTATTCATCTTTCTATATTTCAAAATATTTCTAAAATTTTTGGTAATAAATGTGATTTTTTTATCGTTGTCATCGTCAAAATCCTAATCATCATTTATTACATTGAAACCGATGGTTTTCTTTTATGTTGCCTTGCTTTCTCTTCTATCCTACATTTGTGCTTCATAGGATATTAAATTGCTTATTAACTCTTCAATTTTCAGGGTATTAATATCATTAGCTTCTTCACTTGCAAGTGTCTTTTGATCCCACTCTGAAAAGAGTGAATTGAGGATTTTTCTAACTTGATCCTCTTCAGAAAAGTTTTCCCTAATGCAACTAATAAATGCACTATATCTTGTAATCTATAGTATATGTCAAAAATGGACTCATTTGGATTCATTTTAAATAATTGAAATCGATTAGTTAACATGGAAATTTTAGTCTGTTTCACTTTACTAGTGCCCACATTTGTAACTTGTAACGACCCCACCGCAATGCCCAGATTAGCAAAGAACATTACAAGTAATGTCGTTTGCTAATCCGGAGACTACGGCTTGTTAAGGGCGATCGAATGTGAATATATCTTTATACTAACACTGACACGTCATTTATACCTTTTTACTTAATATCTGAACTGAAATTTGACGTGTACAGTATTAATACAAAGTAATAGACACCGATTTCCCAAAATCAAAATAATATATCATATAATTATCGGTCACAGAACACAGCGGAATAATAATCTCATATACATATACAAATTGTGAGTTTACAAAATAAAATACTAAACTCACATAATATACAAGTTTTACAATTCTCTAATCTCAATTATACATTTTATATATAAGGTCCAAATTCCTAAATGGGATAAACTAAAAGTCCAAATGTTTATCTCCTTGCTAGCATAACCATTCAAAGGTCAACTTGTCCCGTAACCTGAAAAGTCTCGGCCTGACCCGAGCAAAATAACACATGGGTTAGACTATCTTTAAATATCCAATGGAGTGAGAACAGAATATAACATAAGAATAAACAACATATAAGTAAATATAGATTTCCATGAAATAACAAGTCACGGGAATTAATTTAACTTAGAGTTCATCACAAGGCACATGGTTATATATTGAAGTCACGAACACATATTAATCACTAAACACTAAATTCATAGAACAAAACACAATATCTCTAAGCATGCAAATATCAATGATTAACTCAGAACAGGGTTATAAGTTAAGTCGCAAACAAGAACTAGTCACTAAACACAAAATAACATAATTAACTTAACATCCATCACAAGACACAAGAACATATATTTATTTCATGAACACATGGCACAAGAATATATATTTATTTCATGAACACAAGACATGAGAATATATATTTATTTCACGAACATAGAATAGTCACGGAGTCCAGGAGATCTTAATCCAAACTGATCATAACGATCGTCCAAAACAATCGCAATGATTGTACTCAAAACCCGTGGTAAACAAACAAACAAATTGGTATCACTCAAACCAATCTGATACCAAGGATCGTACTCAGACCGAGAACACAGAATCACAGAATGATCTCAACGATAGTCCATACCGATCAGGGTGATCGTAGAAACCATGACTCGATAAATTTACATTTATTTAATATTATTATATTATTATGCTCGAAAATAAATCCACGAATAAACTTCTTAAGGATCTAGCAGCCACTTGCCGCACACCAAAAGAGAGTAAACTCTAAAGTACCAAATACTGTTACCTTCAATAATCACTAGAACTTAACCAATATGTCCCATACCATATGGTGAAATCCAAGTATTTACTAAAAGCTAGAAAATATCACTTATTACAGATACCAGAGGAAAACCCGAACTACATTCACTTAAGAATCTAGCAACCACTTGTCGCACACCAGAAGAGAATACAACTCTAAAGTGTAAAATACTTCCAAATAGCAATCACATGAATTTAACCAAGACATCCCATACTACTCGGTGAAATTTGAGTATTTGCTAATGGGCTAGTAAGTTCCACTCAAATATTCTATTCAGTGATTTATACCATATTCAACGAAGCGTAATTCAAAAGCATTTAAACCAATCGATGACACTAAGTCGATTATTAGTACTCCACAAATTATAGATTTAAGGTTCTCAAAACATTTTTCTCTTTTGAATTTATTATTTAGAAACTTATTATAATTCTCCACAAATCCGTTCATTATTTAACTTTATAACAATATTCACAGATTTGCTAAAATATTCCATAACTCTGAATTGTTCCAAGATTTTACTTTTATACACAAGTTGTCTCAAATTTCAATATATTTATATTATTCACAAAACTATATTTTAAAACCATATATATTTAAGTAATCACTTATTCTCTAAAACCATATTTATTACTCTTAAAAATGTCCAAATTAGTATTTATACACTAGTATAAAACAACTTAAGTTTATACTTCAAAATCATGTTTCGAAATCCCATAACCATTTTCTTTAAAGATAAATTAAATTTATATTTCACAAAACATATTTCCAAATACATAACTATTTATACTAGTAATACTTAATATAAATATAACTATTTGATAAAACCATTTAAAAAGAGATTAGACCAATTTATAAAACAAGTTTAGTATTTATAACTTTATTAAACTCTCCTTACCAAATTATTGGTGTTTATAATTAAATATTTATCTTTACAAATAAATAGATATATCTTTATTTAATTCCAAAGCTTTGAATCAAACGATTCAAAATCTACAAACACGTTTGAATTTATTATGACTAAATATTGGGTTATCATAAGATTCTAGTCATGAACTAACTCCGTAGAATTCTAACTCTTAACTATATTCCAATTCAAACTTACAATATAAATTTATTATTGTAAATATATATTTATATATAACTAACTACCAAAACAATCACTCTAACCTCTGGGCACAACACTACAAACACAACAACACATACGGGTTCAAGCAATGAGTTGGGAATGCGCCGATCATTTCAACCACTCCACTAGTTATAACTCAGTCACAAATTCCAGTTTTAAAATGCAATTTCGATCCTTTAAAATCACAAAACTTACAAAAACTTACAACATGGAAGTTGTAGAAAAAAGTCTAAGATTTCCAGAAATTTAAATATTATCAAAATCCGATAAGAACTGGGTAGGTTATGCTTAAATTACTAACAATGTTTAGCACAGAAAATTTGACAGATCAGAAACTATTACTCTGTTAAAAACCCAATTTTGACCAAGAAATCTTCAAAATATGAGAAAGTGATTAAAACAAAAGTTCTTTCTTAGGGAATTATCTTTGTACTACAAAAATATTCAACACAATTGGATTTATTAGTCAAAAGTTATGTCCAGTTTACTCTCGGGTATTAACTCAGAAAATATTTTATATGACTGCGCTATAACATTAGTTTCAAACTCAATTTCATCCCATTAAACAGCAAAATTTTGTAATATGATTAAAAGAAAACTTGTAGCTAATTGAAAGAAATTTATACCATAAAAATATTGAGTCAATTTGGATTATTTTACCGCATATTATCGCTGCTTTTTTGCAGCGATTTTTTTCACCAAATTTTCAGCAACCAATAACATAATAATCACACAAGTTTTCAACAAAATTGCAAACAATTCGATCAACAATTATTCAAACAATTATGTGTGAGAAATGCGGATTACGGATCTTAAGGCTAGGAATAACACTAGAGGGGGGTGAATAGTGTTTATAAGAAATTACTAAAGCTTTTTAGTTATTGTTGATTTGTACACAAATGTATGCAATATTCAGACACAGATATAATCACAGAAACTAACACAGATGCAGAAATAAAGTAAATGCAGTAAAGGAAAGAACACACCGGATTTTATACTGGTTCGGAGTTACCTTACATCCAGTCCCGCACAACTAAGTACGGATTTCCTTTCAAAAGCAATTCAACAATTACAACCCTCGGTTTCAAGGCTACGAGGTACACCCTCCAGAATCACAATCCTCTGGGTAGAGATACTTGATTTACGGGCGACAAGTTCACCCAATTGATTTCCAAGGCTACAATCACACCTTTTCTCGCTTGATTGATTTTCAAGGCTACAATCACACCTTTTCTCGCTAGATAGATTACAAAGAAGCCTATAACTCTGAATAGCACTTGGATCTTGTTGAGATAGTGATAGAGAATCAAACCAGAAATTATCTAGTTAGATTCAATGTTGATTTTGGCAGAGTAATGATAGGATTTTGAATAAGAAAATGTGGAAGAAGAAGAGAAGTGAAAAACCAGAAAATCTGATAAAAAATTCGTTGAAACTAACCCCTATTTTTAGAAGAACAACAGCCATGTCCATTCGTGAAAGGTTATGGCGAATAGACACTTCTTTTGAAATTCAAATTTTTGAATCTAACTGTCACTATGTCGACATGGGGTACTAGGGCATGTCGACACCCAAAAGGAAATTTTGATGTTTTGTTTTTCTTTGAAAATAACCTTTATCTTATATTAAAACTATTTTAAACTTTATAAATATACTTGACTATAGATAAAATACATAGATAAATATAGAGAATAATATATAAAAAAATTTACTATAATTTTATATTTAAATCTAAGTATAAATATATTATAATTAAAAGATAGTTTAAAACAAATGAAGTTTAAAAACAAGAATATTTTAAGGCTAAAACAACTTTTTGAAAATCATTTTGAAAAGATAATTTTTAAGGCTAAAACATTTTGAAAAGCAGTTTTAAAAATCATTCTGAAGTAGTTTTGAAAAACCATTTTGAAGTAGTTTTGCAAGCTTCTTCCTACAGAATATCTCATCATATCAGGACTCGAGAACTTGTACAAAACCAGGATGTTCGTGGGTTTGTAAGCCACATGTCGTAGGTTTGTAAGCTACTTGTCGTGGGTTTGTAAGCCACTAAAATGGTAGAAATGGGTTCCATCCCAAAAGAAAAATGGAGTGAAGATTTCAGTGCTATTGTGAAGTTTTAACATAATTCTAAACTCAATACTTATCTTGAAATCTTGAACTCTTGATAATCTTGATATTTTTGATACTCATGAGTCTTCCATCTTGATATCTTGAATCTCTATACTGTACAGTCTTCATTCTTGGTACCTGCATGGTTAAATCCTGCATATATATATATATATATATATAAACTATAGTGTTAGTATTTATATTTTATAATCTTATTCTAAGGTTGTTGTCATCAAAACCATCATCTCAAGGACTAACAATCTCCCCCTTTTTGATGATGACAACCTTTGTTTATAAAATATTACTTCTATCCTATTGACTCCCCCTAAAACTAATAACCCCCCCTTAATCTATGCCTAATTACCCTATTTTATATTTCTCCCCCTTTGTCATCAATAAAAACAAACTAACTCCAAACCACATAACTCTTAGTCTAATACCATATATGATTACAATGATAGTGTTATCATAGATAATCAATACTTACTTTGTAAACCTAGAACTTAGTCCTAAACTACTAACATTCCTAACCAAGTATCTATATAATACTTATATATAACATATATAGGAATCATATATAATAACACACAACATTTATTAATTATATATTTGTTTAAATTTAAATTTTCGTAAAACGTGACAAGTATACATAAAACGATGAAAACGAAAGAGAAGAAACTACATAGTATATTTGACAATTGGAGATCTATGGATCGAACAATTAGGATAATGGAAACAGAAATTTCCACGTTGTTCAATCAAGTTTCCATCCTTGTCAAAACATACTTCGCCAACGCAAATGACTTTGTCGTTGTCTTCCGCGTGCGCTTCTTCCATGAGGACTACTTCTTCTTCTTCTTCTTCGCTAGCCTCTTGTTCATGATCTCCTTAAAAGTCTTCGTCAATCAAGATTGGGTTAGCATGATTATCCATAAGAAATTTTTGCAAATTCCTAAGGATTTTGCCTTGCCTGTAATGACCCGTATTTTTTTACGCATTAAAAATACTAAATTAAATAAAAAATTTATTAAAAATCCGATAGAAATAAAATTTTACGATTTATTAAATGGAAATCTCTTTGTATATAATTTACAAATCCAAAACCAATTTCGATAAGACCGATAATGTAATACATATTAAAACGTAATGTAATAATATGAAATAGTTGTAACCAATAACAGAAACCAAAATAATAATTTTAACGTAAGAAACGTGCGTTGTACGTTAAATGAAATTTTCGTTAAATAAAAATAAACAATAAAATTTCGCAACGAAAATTCGATATTTAAAATGCATCTATTTAAACATAGGAAATTGTAAAGTTTCGTCAGAAAATATGAAAGTAAACTTCAGTCACGGTTTAAATCAGTTAAAATGTGATGAAAATAAAATGTTTTCAAAACCTAAATATTTTTACATAGAAAAATTCTAAACCATCTTCTGAGCAAGACGTCATTTTTCGTTTTTCCAAATTCGGACCTCTTTAGCTCTGTCGATCTTATTTTTCTGCGTTTTACTACATTTTCCGATAGTAGAAAATTTGAATTTTTATAATTCAATCATACCACTAATATCTGTATACCGTTTTGATCATTTTGTCATGCTGATCTCCGCAGTATATTCATTTGTATATTTCGGGAACTGGTACAGCATGAAACTAGTAAAACGATTACCGTATCGGTATTCGTTTTAAATCTTTTCGTTTTCCTTGTGACTATTCGTTACTATTGCATTTATATCTTCTGAATTTAACTTTTGCATGTTCGTTCATTTCATTTATTTGGTTTAGTTTGGAAATGTAAATTTTATATTAATTGTACGTTTGCTTTCATCTTTTGAAACTGTTCATTTCCTTTGTTCCTACAAATTTGTTGAAGTGCTATCTCCCCTTCATTTTGCTTCTTGGCCTCTCCACAACTCCTTCCCAAGGCCATAAAAACTCCATGCAACTGCACCTCTCGCATCCAAACTGCATGCTACCCGCACTCTCCCTCCTCCCCTTCCATTTGCCTTGTCGTGCTCCATTTCAATCACCGAGCTTGCCACGCAAGCCTTCTCTCACATCCCTCCACGCTTCAACCATCCGCCCTCCAAAGCACATGCAGATCCTCCGTGTCAGCCCTAGAAACGCTTCCTCCGACCGAAGCCCAACCCCAAACGCCACCCAGCGCCTCTCCTTCGGCTCACCGCCTCGACCGCCAAGCTCTTCCTCCTATCGCCAAGCGGCCCCAAGCGCCAAAAAATGCACCAGCCAACGTAGCCTGACCACATCCGCCTGACCCGCCGCCCACCACGCAGACCCATTCGACCTCGGGCCTATCACTGATCCCCACGGCAGCCACCGCCCTGCCTCCGCTCGACCCAAACACTGAGCCATTCCGCCTGCAGCCACGACCTATGTCACACCACAGCAGATCGCCTATCTCCTCTACCCAAACACCTACTGCATGCTGCCGAGCTCCACTCTACAACACCCACATCAGCCGCATCTTCTCCAGTCTTCCAAGCTCGTCTTCCATAATCATACTTTCACCGCCTTCCCTTCGTGCTCTACCTCCAAACAACGGCCCAAACCTATGCAGTCTTCCTTTGGTAAATTATTTATACTTGCTTTTGTGAAGCTTATATTGTGAATTGTATGAATATAGTACAGTTTGCATTCATTTTGTTGGTGCCTACTTATATAGAACAGTGATTTAGGCTTTGTTTTATATTATGAACTGTATTTATACTTACAAAGTCTTATGTTTGCAGTTTTAATATTTACCAAATAATATGTTAGTTTTATAATCTGTTAGTTGTAATAGGTTAGCTATATATGTTAGTTTATATAAATTTTATTATATGTTAGTATATATATTTTCACACAACTTAAATCATATAAAGTATAATCGTTTACGTGTGTATATACAGTTTATATATGGTTTGGGTAATTAATATATATATTTATATAAAATATGTTATGTGTTCCGATTAAAATATAGCATGTTTACTTTTTCTGAACAGCAGTTAGACTTCATGTTCATGATATCATATCTCACTCGTGTTTTATCGGAATGGGTAAACTCTATTTTTAAAAAAGAGTCGAAGTTATCTAGTTTATGTATGTCAAATTTCAATAAAATCCGACATCGTTTGATTAGTGGTCGAGGATCTGGAAGTTAGACCCAGGCAGCTATTCTTTTGTACTTGAAATTATTTTACACTGCTGCAAACACGACCTGAGTTCATGTTTGACACATCGTATCTCTTCCGAGGTGGTTCAGTCCTCTGTTTCTTGCCTGAAAGTCAGACCCAGAGGGGTTTTCAGACCTGAACATTTGACAGTCGCAACATGGCCTGAGTCTATGTTCGTGACATCGTAACTTTTTGGTCTCTTGTCCAAATCAAGTGATTCTTTTGCAGTTTGAAATACAAGTTTTGATCTTTATTCATACCAAATTTCAGACCATTTCGATCTCGGTAGCACATAGAATTATATTGTTAAACTTTGATGCAGGACATGTTTTTTTTTGTTGCTATGTTGAATGTTTTGATTTGATTTCGGCAATTCCTATCTAACAGCTTTGCTCGTCGATTCGTGCCAATCTAGTTTACTTCGGAAGTCGTGCTTGCAATTCGTAACTCAACTTCGTTGTCTATTCTCGATCTCTAGTCTCGAAAGGTGAGCAATCACTCACGATTAACGTTCTTTTATTTATTAAATTTGATTTCAATTGAAACGACAATTGAAATATGCTGCTGCTAGTTATTTACATTGCTATATATATGTCATCATCTGTATCTGTTCACTTGTGACATCTGATACCATTATCTGTTATTTATATTGCTATACATATGCCATTATCTGTATTTGTTCACCTATGACATCTGACACCATTATCTGTTATTTATCACTGATGATATATGCCTGTTACTGTTGTTATATTTTATCATATTTGTTATCACTCTGCAAGTTCCCTGTTAATATAGAATTCACTATGGGTTGAAATGATACATACCCGAACGATCTGTAGAATATGAGAAAATCGTTATGGGTTGAAATGATAAACCCAAGCGATTTTCAATTGAATTGAATTTGAGATTACGGGTTGAAATGATATATATATACCCGTATATATTTAAATTACGGATTGAAATGATAAATATCTGTATCACTTGACCATAGGATAGGAAATTTTATACAGACACTGTTGGTCTATATATATAAATATTTGAAATTGATTTCTATGGTTTTGAAAAGAAATAGATGGTTTTAATAAATATTGATTTTAAAGATTTATTAAAGTTGATTTATAAAGTTGATTTGAATCAATATAAATTATGTTTAAGTATTTATGAAAAATTTATATTTTCAAATATAGAGTTTATAATGTTTCAGGTTGAAAGATAAATTTGAAATTGATTTGGAATTCGTAATTATTTAAGAATTATACTTAAAAAAAGTTTGATTTGAAATCTATTAAATCTGAAATTTTAAGATATGTTTTATAACTTGAATTTGATTAAAAGTGACTTAAATGAATATTTCAAATTTATATAAATTTAAATGGGATATTTTGTTTGTTTAAATTTGTGAATTGAAGTTGTATTAGATGTTATTGAAATGTTGAATATTTAAAGCTTTGAAATATATTGAAATTGAAATGGCTTATTTTATGGTTTAAATATGAATTTAAAATCGATAGATTGAAATGGTTATTTAGAAACTGAATCGAATTGAAATTGATGATTTGAGATTTGATTAAATTAAAATTTTGGAATTCGAGTTAATTTGAATCGATTTGTGAAATTTGAGGAAACTAATTTATTTTATAAAGTAATTTTAAATTATATTTAAAATATTGATATTTTACTTTATAAATTATTTTAATATAACCATTTTAATATAAATTATTTTATTTATAAACTATTTTATTATATATACTAATTTTAATATCTAAACTGTTTAAAAGAAAAGTGTTATGATTACCAAAATGCTATAATTTCAAAGTGTTATGATTTCCAAAATGCTATGATTTCAAAGTTGTGATTTCCAAAGTGTTTGATTTTTAAAAGACTATGATTTCGAAAGCGTTATAACTTCAGAAAAGTACTATGATTTTGGAAATGGATTTTTTTGAAGTGAAAGTGATATCGTATTGATATGGTTTTGAAATGGCAATGATATGTCGGTTTTGAAATATAACTATTTTGAAAGTTTATTAAATGACCATCGGTGTAATAATACGTAGTTATTAAAGAGACTGGGATCGGATATGGACATACTCTCTGTAACGGCCCGGAAATTTCGAACCCGAAAATTCAAAATCGTTAGAAGAAAACGAAAAGAGATAGAAGAAAAGAACAGAACAAGACACAGATTCTCACATTCGCAGTGGATCAAAATACAATATCAAATAATAATATCAGTCATACAAAGAAAACTGTATTTGTTAATTACATTTTTATACATCAGAGTTACAACATTCATAAATATACTAGACAGTTAGAATTAACATGTCTCTAACAATTATAATATATCACAGCGGAATATACTCCATACGTTACTGCCATCCAGCTCGACTCTTGAGCTCCAGAACGTCCTTACCTGAAATCTGTAATACTCGGTCTGACCCGAGCATTACATCAAAGTAACACCCGGGTCAGGCTGGAAACCAGCGTGAGTAAACTCATCTAACATGAAATTTCAATTCATAGAACTTATTTAAACCCGGGGTAACTCGTACTTTACTACAAGTAAACAACTCATATAATCAACACTTATTTTCACACAACAATATCTAAGTACCGTTACTTAGTTAAAATAGTCATGTTACTTAATTTATTCCATTCCAGCCTATTTGATTCCATAATCAAATTTACAAAGAATTTATAGCAGATCACAAATCGAAGTCGTTTCGGATATTACTGATATCCGACCCCAGTCTCTTCGAATTCAAATGTTATCCTTTTTAAGCTAAGATGTTTAAGTTAAACAATTAAATTTAAATTCAGGATACCATATTCACATAGCAATTATATCATAGATAAATAACTTACATTATCACAATTCATTCGAAACATCTCATATCACAGAACATTACAATCACAGATCAGATATATCAAATAATCCAAGGCATTCAATATTACTCAATCATCCATAAGTAAGATTTATTTCACATAATTAATAATTAATTTAATTTAACTCATTAATTAATTAACTCTTAATTACTTACATTAATTAATTAACCTTTAATTACTTAATTATTCTTTAATTAATTACATTAATTAATTAACCTTTAATTAATCAATTTAATTAACTATCATTTAATTACTTACCTTAAGTAATTTTAATTACTTTTATTAATTAACTAATCTTTTAATTTATTTATATTAATTAATTAATCATTACATTAAGTAATTAAATTCTCTAATTAATTACATAAATTAATTATCCTTTAACCATTAATTAACCCTTAATTACTCTCATTAATTAATTATACCATAATTAATTACTTTAAATTAATCACATTCATTAATCATCCTTAATTTATCACATTCATTAATTATTTATTAATTAATCACCTTAATTTATGTTGTTAAGTAATTAAATATCCTCTAATTACTTAATTAAATAATGCTTAATCACAAATTAATTATTTAATTAATTAATCTCTAATCAATTAATTAATAATCTCCAATTATCTAATTAACAACCCTTGATTACAAATTAAATTAATCTTTAATTAATTAACTTAAAATTGCTACGTTAAAACACTCACAAACTCGAAACAATACCCGAGCCTAACATCATTTCCCCTGAGTACTCCTTCGAGTCATCCACTTTCCTTCTTTCTTCGAGTCAAACCCACAACGACTACGAGTCTGACCCGAGGAAACTTCATCTTCCCCGATTACCCAAAACATCACACATACACGGTGCACGTGCACCGATGAACCAACCACCTCCGACCAACCTCGCGATCGCCCACACATCGATGACGACCACGTCGATGATTCCTGCAACCCAGATCGACGAGATCGCCAGGATATCAAAATCGAACAGCTCGAAACCACTGGAACCCAAACACTGATCGACAAATCCACCTCGTACCATCGCCTCCGACCACCTGAAACATTACCACTGCGTCCAGACCCTCGTTGAAGACCCACGCTGCTTTTCCCCCACCTCTGATCGAGTTCATCACGATGACGTCGCCGCATTGGCCACGAATCCAACATCGACCCAGTTGGGGTTTTAAACCCTACTTCGCCACCGTCTCGTCGCCACGATAATCTGAAAAATCAAAGACCATTTTTCCCGAGCTCCTCGAGCAACAAGCTTGCTCCAGCAACGAAGTCGACATCCCCAGAACCCTCGATCGCCGGAAATTGATGAGTACCCAATTTCCGTTCAACTCGCAATTCCCACCCAAAAACTCATTTAAAAATCTTGATATTACTACTAAAAATCATGGTTTTCTATAACAAATCAGATCATGGAAATGAACCAATAAATCTAGGTGTTCGAATTTTTCATACTTTTGAATTCTTACTGTGTTTTCAAATCTTACCAGGAGATTTTTAACTATTTACACTTGGAAATATTTTTAAGGTTAAGATCATGTTGATTCAAACAATTTTTGTCTCAACATCAAATCCTGAAAAGGATTAAGAGATGAGGATTTCAATTTCTTAAATTGTTAAAGCCTGTAAGCTTTTAAACAGAGTAGTATATTCATATATACAGACCTACATCATTAGATCTTCAGATATACACACATGCAAACATGATTTACATCCATAACTTCAAGGATTATCACGTACATCAATATTTAAACCAGATTAAGTTTTAAAAACAGTAGTTTACTCATATGCATCAGTTTTCAACAGATTAAAGTAAAAACAGTTTACTCACAGTTTTTAGTTTGAACAGAGACTTACTTTTCATGTTCCAGTCAGGTATAATTGTTAACACACACTCATATATATACTTAAAATCATTTTTAAACAACATGCATAGCATAATTCAGATCATACTTATAAGGTCATTGCATACTAGTTCAAGATTTATCAAATTTTCCAAGTTTACTCACCTTATATCCTGGAACAGCTTTTTTTTTCTGACGATGATCTGAAACCTGATCTGTTAGATGTTGAAGCTGATGTTTTATCTAGACTTGATTGTATTGATTTGCAACTTTGTTGTTTGAAGTTGAAAACTACACTTGATTTACTGAGTTGAATATATACTTGTGTGATAATTTGAGAAAGTTTGATTTGTTGCTTTGATATTGAGATGGTCTATAGCTTTCAGGTTTTAAATGAATCCAAGTTTGTTTTCTGGTTTTTAACTTAACTTGCTGTTCAAAGAAAAATGAGAAAGGTAGGAGATGTGGTATTTATGTAGTCTTGAATTTATTTTTATTAATTATCTCAAAAGTAAAAATAAAAGTGACACTTGTTAAATTTCATACTAGAATTATTACACTTGTTACTTTCCATGTTTAAAACACTTACATTTGTAATTTTTATGATAAAAATGTCTTTTATATAATTTATATGTCACATTATATTTAGCTTATATTTATGTATATGTTTTATTAATTTATCCTTATTAAATATATTTCCTTATATTAATATTTATATGATTACAAAGAATATGTTTTAAAACTAAATACTAATAAAATCATACATATATTATTTCCAAATCCAATTTATTTTTAAGATATTTATATTTGAATTTCAAATTCAAATCCAAATTAAATCCTTTTCATATATATATAAAATCAAACACTTATCTTATTTGTTTTGAAAAATTCAGATATAAATATTTATTATCAGATTTATTTGTTCAATTATAAATCAGTGTTTTCAATTGTTAAAATCAGATAATTATCCAATTTCCTGATGTCCAAAAATCCGGGTTATTACATTCCTTCCCCCTTTAAATCTTTTCGTCCTCGAAAAGGAACAAAGCCAGAGATTAAATTATACTGCTATTATCAGTTAAATTATTCTTTGATCATTTTCAACTATAAACTCTCTCACTAAGAATTTTTAAAACACTTTGAAATCTATATAATATTACCAAAATAGTTTTACAAAAATACTTTTTATACTCGATGTCTCAACAAGTCCATCTTTGTTCTTGCAGAAATTTGATCATACGTTGATCAGACGTAGGACTGAAAATCTATAAGGACTTAGCAAACCCGTTTTCAACACCCAGTGAAAAATACTTGGAAAATAATTTATTGGAAATATCGAAAACATTTTTTTTTTGAAAATAGAGGAAATATCTTTGGTGAAAATGCTCTGGAAATCATCACCCCCATCCATGGTCACAGTTACATCACGGGTTACGTTGCCATCGCAGCAAAAGTCCATGTAACTGATGACAGCATGGAACCCACAACAGATCGCAGTTACATCCAGGGTTACGTTGCCATCGCAGCAAAAGTCCATGTAACTGTTGGCTCTCAGCGGCACACACGATTTCGCTGTCAAAATGAAACTTCTCCACTCTACATAGGTCTCAGTCTACCGATATAGAATCAAACGCAGACTGTTGGCTCTCAGCGGCACACAAGACTTTCGCTATGTTACCATAGTGTCGCAGTCTACCGATATAAAATCAAACGCAGACTGTTGGCTCTCAGCGGCACAAACGACTTTCGCTATGGTCTGCAGTAGATCGCAGTGACATTGAGTTACACTGTCGTCACAGCATAACCCAAATGCCTCTGTGGGCATCAGCCCCTCGACTTTCGCTACACAAATAATCCTCAGGAACTAGTTTTGTCCGGACTCCTCACAGGATCAACTTTAGAATCCCCCCTTGGGGTTCAAGGCAGTACCACCCAGTGGCACTCCTGAGAAGTTCATTTCCAAGGAAGCGCCTTTTTCCCCAGAGCTAGTCTCAAAACACTTTATACTATATACTTATAGTATCTTCAAATCATACCCTTTATGATTTATCAAAATCTCCTTTACACAAAATCGATTACCAAAATCGATAATTCTCAAACTAGACTTTCCAAAATCCAAAATTGATTTTCCCAAAAATCAAAAGCCTTTTCCAAATTCATAGGTTCCCAAAATCTTTTTCAAAATCATTCTCATAAGATCCTTTATATATATATAGATATAGATATATATAACTTTGAAAAATCTTTGGATCATTTCAAACTTGTATAAAACCTCTTTTATACTTCAAATATTTCAAAACCCTTTTTATTCTGGCTAGATTCAATAAGGGAAGTTTATCATATTACAAAATATAACTTTATTTATTGTCAAATCAAATATTCAAGTTTGATTTCTTTATAAAGTTATTTACCATTTACATACCTCCATAAAGTAAATTTCAACCAAAGAAATATCCAATTCCATTATATTTCACAAATATACTTTTCATTTCAAAGACCATTTTACAATCCTTATCCACAAATTTCAATATCAACTTCATCCAAACTCGTACGATGTACACATATCATCCGTACGCAATATCAGTCTGATCGCTCAATCGATCACACAGTTTCACTTCCGAACTAGTATCGTCCACCCGACTTCTTAGTGCGGACTAAGATCTGGTTTCTTGATCAGAAACCGTCATTCTCCTTGCATAGTCACAACTATGATAGAGAATATCCAGAACCAATCAACAATCCATATCCAGGTTCGCCGTCGAAAATCGAGCGAAAAATCCCAACTCGGATCGATAATACTATCTCAAAATTATGTGTTCGAATCTGGATCAAATCATTATGCGAATAGAATAATATACATATATCCTACGTATTTATCTTTATTGGTTATTAGCCAAATCAATTCTCTTTTCTATTCACATATTCTTTAATTCCATTCACTTATTCTCAATTGCTTCCATTTCCAATTGAGTTATTACTTCAATTGCAAACAGTTTGAACTCTGACCAATTTAAATTTAAAAATAGCTTGAAAAATATTTAAAATAGATAAGTAGTTGAAAAGATATTTATTAGTTTGTAAAATAGCTGTAAAATAGTTAAGTATGTATAAAATAGTTAGATAATTACAAAATAGTTTTTAAAATAGTGATTAGATATAAGTAACTGAAAAAAAAATAGTAATTAGTTTATAAGACATTTTCAAAATAGTTAAATAGTTCCAAAATAATTGTAAAATAAGTATAAAATAATTTGGAGTTTAAGAAGAAAGATTGTATAGTAAATAGTTTGGAAAAATATATTTGTATTAAAAAAAATTATTTTGAAAATAATCTAGAGCCAAACTGTTTAATTTCCCATCAATTAAATTTAAATTTCCACTTCCATTTAAATTGACTCAATACTTCAATTTCCATTGAATTTGATTCAATCCCAATTCAAGTTGAATTAATCTTAATTCCTTTCCAAATTCAAATCAAATTCCATTTGATTTTAAACATATTCATTTCAATTACAATTTCAAATTATTCAAACTAATTTCAAATTGAATCCACTTCAATTTCAAATCATTTCAATTTCTATATGAATTAATCCCAATTCCCATTTGAATTTGAACTCATTTAATCTTCAATTTTATTTCAAATTAATCCAATTCAAATTTTCCATTTGAATTTTAAACTTATCCGTCTTAAATCACAATTCCCATTTATTCAAATCAATTTCAGTTTGAACTAATTCAATTTAAATCTCAATTTAAACTATCTCGAATTATATAAATTCGAGTTAAATTTTTAAATGTTGATTTAATTCCTTAAATCAAATTAACCCTTATTTTTAAACCAACAACCTAAATCTTTAAACCATTTAATTCTGAATCCAAATTCCAAAATTCCATTTTAAAATTATCTTTACTTAACTTATTATAAAGTTCAAATAAGGATTCAAAAACAATTAAATTTCAGATTCTAATTTATTATCCATTTTAAATTTTCCAGATCTCAAACCCATTTTGAGATCATTCATAACTCCCATTTAAAATCAACCTTTTAACTTCCCGAGTTAAATTTCAATTTCATCTTAAAATTTCCAATTCAAGTTGTTTACTCTAAACTCATTTAACTTTCCTTAAGTTAAATTTAATTTAATTTAGTCAACTTGACTCAATTTGAATTCCCATTCAAATTTTAAACTTTATATTAATAATCTTCCCACTTATAAGTTCAAAAACTTATTACTTTGGGTTTTCATATCACATTTCAAGGAAAAATTTAAAACCCAACACTTAGAGTTTATTTCAAATCATCTTTGATATTATGTATATCCAAACATATATACATTTATTTTCTTTGCACACCAAGTTATACCTTAAATTTTTAAACCACCTTTGGTTTTTAATTCAAATCAAATTTCTTTAAAACAATTTCAAGTTTTCTGGATTTAGATTTAAAATTTCAAAATTTTTGAATTATCTTCAATTCCAATTTATAAGTCATATTCACCTAAAAGTTTACTTCCCTAAAACATTTCATTTTACTTAATCATTTGCAACATTTCATTATCAACCATGTATGATAATAACCAAGATTATCATATCTGGAAACCAATTCATTATTATCTTTATTTCTACAATTTCAAGATTTTAATTTCAGTTTGGATCCATTTCAAACTTATCTTTATTCAATTTTAATTTGGTTGTATTTCTATTACCACTTAATTTAATTCCAATATTTTAACAACCAATTACCTTAATATTTATTAGAAAGAAATATTGCTTTATATATCAAAAGATAAACTTATATTAAAATCATTCAATTTTAAAATCATTTTAAAATCTTTATATAAGAAAATAACAAGTACGCTCTCATATATAATACTCTCAACTCATTTTAGGGTACCATTGACCCTATCCTTAATGAGTAATCCCAATAGAGCCAAGGTTCTCGCTTAACCTGGCTCTGATACCAAATGTAACGGCCCGGAAATTTCGAACCCGAAAATTCCAGATCGTTAGAAGAAAAAGAAAAGAGATAGAAGAAAAGAACAGAACAAGACACAGATTCTCACATTCGCAGCGGATCAAAATACAATATCAAATAATAATATCAGTCATACAAAGAAAACTGTATTTGTTAATTACATTTTTATACATCAGAGTTACAACATTCATAAATATACTAGACAGTTAGAATTAACATGTCTCTAACAATTATAATATATCACAGCGGAATATACTCCATACGTTACTGCCATCCAGCTCGCCTCTTGAGCTCCAGAACGTCCTTACCTGAAATCTGTAATACTCGGTCTGACCCGAGCATTACATCAAAGTAACACCCGGGTCAGGCTGGAAACCAGCGTGAGTAAACTCATCTAACATGAAATTTCAATTCATAGAACTTATTTAAACCCGGGGTAACTCGTACTTTACTACAAGTAAACAACTCATATAATCAACACTTATTTTCACACAACAATATCTAAGTACCGTTACTTAGTTAAAATAGTCATGTTACTTAATTTATTCCATTCCAGCCTATTTGATTCCATAATCAAATTTACAAAGAATTTATAGCAGATCACAAATCGAAGTGGTTTCGGATATTACTAATATCCGACCCCGGTCTCTTCGAATTCAAATGTTATCCTTTTTAAGCTAAGATGTTTAAGTTAAACAATTAAATTTAAATTCAGGATACCATATTCACATAGCAATTATATCATAGATAAATAACTTACATTATCACAATTCATTCGAAACATCTCATATCACATAACATTACAATCACAGATCAGATATATCAAATAATCCAAGGCATTCAATATTACTCAATCATCCATAAGTAAGATTTATTTCACATAATTAATAATTAATTTAATTTAACTCATTAATTAATTAACTCTTAATTACTTACATTAATTAATTAACCTTTAATTACTTAATTATTCTTTAATTAATTACATTAATTAATTAACCTTTAATTAATCAATTTAATTAACTATCATTTAATTACTTACCTTAAGTAATTTTAATTACTTTTATTAATTAACTAATCTTTTAATTTATTTATATTAATTAATTAATCATTACATTAAGTAATTAAATTCTCTAATTAATTACATAAATTAATTATCCTTTAACCATTAATTAACCCTTAATTACTCTCATTAATTAATTATACCATAATTAATTACTTTAAATTAATCACATTCATTAATCATCCTTAATTTATCACATTCATTAATTATTTATTAATTAATCACCTTAATTTATGTTGTTAAGTAATTAAATATCCTCTAATTACTTAATTAAATAATGCTTAATCACAAATTAATTATTTAATTAATTAATCTCTAATCAATTAATTAATAATCTCCAATTATCTAATTAACAACCCTTGATTACAAATTAAATTAATCTTTAATTAATTAACTTAAAATTGCTACGTTAAAACACTCACAAACTCGAAACAATACCCGAGCCTAACATCATTTCCCCTTAGTACTCCTTCGAGTCATCCACTTTCCTTCTTTCTTCGAGTCAAACCCACAACGACTACGAGTCTGACCCGAGGAAACTTCATCTTCCCCGATTACCCAAAACATCACACATACACGGTGCACGTGCACCGATGAACCAACCACCTCCGACCAACCTCGCGATCGCCCACACATCGATGACGACCACGCCGATGATTCCTGCAACCCAGATCGACGAGATCGCCAGGATATCAAAATCGAACAGCTCGAAACCACTGGAACCCAAACACTGATCGACAAATCCACCTCGTACCATCGCCTCCGACCACCTGAAACATTGCCACTGCGTCCAGACCCTCGTCGAAGACCCACGCTACTTTTCCCCCACCTCCGATCGAGTTCATCACGATGACGTCGCCGCATTGGCCACGAATCCAACATCGACCCAGTTGGGGTTTTAAACCCTACTTCGCCACCGTCTCGTCGCCACGATAATCTGAAAAATCAAAGACCATTTTTTCCGAGCTCCTCGAGCAACAAGCTTGCTCCAGCAACGAAGTCGACATCCCCAGAACCCTCGATCGCCGGAAATTGATGAGTACCCAATTTCCGTTCAACTCGCAATTCCCACCCAAAAACTCATTTAAAAATCTTGATATTACTACTAAAAATCATGGTTTTCTATAACAAATCAGATCATGGAAATGAACCAATAAATCTAGGTGTTCGAATTTTTCATACTTTTGAATTCTTACTGTGTTTTCAAATCTTACCTGGAGATTTTTAACTATTTACACTTGGAAATATTTTTAAGGTTAAGATCATGTTGATTCAAACAATTTTTGTCTCAACATCAAATCCTGAAAAGGATTAAGAGATGAGGATTTCAATTTCTTAAATTGTTAAAGCCTGTAAGCTTTTAAACAGAGTAGTATATTCATATATACAGACCTACATCATTAGATCTTCAGATATACACACATGCAAACATGATTTACATCCATAACTTCAAGGATTATCACGTACATCAATATTTAAACCAGATTAAGTTTTAAAAACAGTAGTTTACTCATATGCATCAGTTTTCAACAGATTAAAGTAAAAACAGTTTACTCACAGTTTTTAGTTTGAACAGAGACTTACTTTTCATGTTCCAGTCAGGTATAATTGTTAACACACACTCATATATATACTTAAAATCATTTTTAAACAACATGCATAGCATAATTCAGATCATACTTATAAGGTCATTGCATACTAGTTCAAGATTTATCAATTTTCCAAGTTTACTCACCTTATATCCTGGAACAACTTTTTTTTTCTGACGATGATCTGAAACCTGATCTGTTAGATGTTGAAGCTGATGTTTTATCTAGACTTGATTGTATTGATTTGCAACTTTGTTGTTTGAAGTTGAAAACTACACTTGATTTACTGAGTTGAATATATACTTGTGTGATAATTTGAGAAAGTTTGATTTGTTGCTTTGATATTGAGATGGTCTATAGCTTTCAGGTTTTAAATGAATCCAAGTTTGTTTTCTGGTTTTTAACTTAACTTGCTGTTCAAAGAAAAATGAGAAAGGTAGGAGATGTGGTATTTATGTAGTCTTTAATTTATTTTTATTAATTATCTCAAAAGTAAAAATAAAAGTGACACTTGTTAAATTTCATACTAGAATTATTACACTTGTTACTTTCCATGTTTAAAACACTTACATTTGTAATTTTTATGATAAAAATGTCTTTTATATAATTTATATGTCACATTATATTTAGCTTATATTTATGTATATGTTTTATTAATTTATCCTTATTAAATATATTTCCTTATACTAATATTTATATGATTACAAAGAATATGTTTTAAAACTAAATACTAATAAAATCATACATATATTATTTCCAAATCCAATTTATTTTTAAGATATTTATATTTGAATTTCAAATTCAAATCCAAATTAAATCCTTTTCATATATATATAAAATCAAACGCTTATCTTATTTGTTTTGAAAAATTCAGATATAAATATTTATTATCAGATTTATTTGTTCAATTATAAATCAGTGTTTTCAATTGTTAAAATCAGATAATTATCCAATTTCCTGATGTCCAAAAATCCGGGTTATTACACTCTCTGTCGATACCGAAACCACTTTAATAACTAATATACGCGAAGTGTTGATCCATAATGAAGTGGATGGTTTGGTGAACGCGTTGACTGAAGGAAGAGAACGATATTGGATGACCCCTGACATGACTAAAACAGGAGCCGCGCCGAGCCATTGAGGTTCGCCACCTCTAGCGGACACACTTCTTCGTTACCATATCTATTACTTTTGTGATTCGATTTGGGTGCACCCCTCGATTATGGGAGTGTTGTTTCGCGGTGTTGGGGTAGTAGCTGCTATGCCCAACATCAGTCCGGATCAGGCAACTACTAGTGTCCTAGTTGGTATCGCCTCATGTACCTTGTCATACTGATTATCCTATTCACGACCACTACGATTTGTTTTGTGTTATACCTATGGGGTACCCTTTGATAACCACTAGTTTACGATGGGGCTTACGGTGCTGTATAGACTATGACATTATAAAAATGTGTTAAGGGGGATTATGGTAACGCCTTAACACTATTTTGATACTTTATATTACTGATAGGCATTATCTACTTAGCGTACACTACTATATAGTAGATAGTTTAATGGATCCTTAGAGAGTGGTTATCCCAACATCCTTTGACTTACTTATATTTCAGTTGTTATTTCACTTGAGTTGGATTTATTGATACAAGAATGTTAATCCTGACTCGAGTGTTTTATTTTTCTTTACGCTCGGGTCAGACTGAGTGTACCAGTGTTCGAGACTCACCTTTGGAGTTGGAGCTTCGCTTGGAGATCCAGCTATCTATCGATTCTACTATCAGTTATTCAGTTGATTCCAGTGATGTATTCAGATCTTGTATTTGACTATTGTATTGAGATATCTATGTATTCGAGACTTCTGTTGTATCTTGTTTAACTCTGTTATATATATAGTAGCTTCATGAACTACTATTCTTTTGTTTCCGCTGCATATTGTTATATCACTCTGTGTCTGTGATTCTGTGATTATTTATTTACTGTATATGCTCAGTTTTGCCAAATTTTAATTAACAATTCGGTATTTTGAATTATTCAAGTCCGACATGTGCGGATGCGAATAGTCCAAAATAGCGGGTCGTTACAGTTGGTATCAGAGCTCTGGTTTTAGGCAAAACTCGGCATATAGAGTAAATTCAATTACAAGAATCACATTCGTTCGAGCTTGAATTCCTTCTTCTTTGACTCGGTTTCTTTGAATTTTGGAACATTCTCTTCGGTTCCAAAGTCCATTCGTGTCTCCCCTATTCATGTCTTTTTAATTCTGGAGTATCCCATAACTCCACTTCGAATGATCTTTATAATGAGTCGGCGGTCTTGCCAATCTCAAATTTGCTTATAAAGGGGTGAAACTCCTTTACAATAGGCATTGATTTACCTAAGATTTATGTATCCTCGGCTTACGATGTTATCTATCTCCTACTATACCCGAATTCTATTTCTTGGGATCGAATGTCGATTTACCTCGGAATTCTACACCGATCTTATTCTTGAAGTCTCGGTTGACCCGGTTAAGGTTGCCCGTGATTTATATAAACTTATCAATCTTTCTACTTTGTTATTTAATCATCATATCTTTGTTTCGAACTTATCTTCGAATCAAAATTCTCTTTGATTTGTGTCCATCAAATTTGAAACCCTATCCTTATTTTGAAATTCATTCTTGTATCGTCGAGCGAGGAAGTGTATTTGTGAATTAATATTTAAATTGTTTTAATATATATTGTGTTGTTTGAGTTGTTGATGTTGATTTGGGTTTCCAATCGATTCGTCTTATCAACGCTATCGATAGGATTTCCAAAATACTCGAGCAGAGCAAACTGACACAATATTGTTTTCAAATTTGGTAAACAAAATAGTTTTGTATGATTATATTATATATAAATATAAGTTTTCTGAAATTAAATTGTTAATGAAGTTTGTTGTCAGAAATGATAATAATTTGATTTTCATTCCTTGTTTTGTAAACCATTGATTATTGCATAATATAAATAAATGAATTTATGAAACTTGGTTATAATTTGATTTGGGATTTGAAAGGAATTTAAATAAAGAATTTGAGAATTTAATTTCTGGTGATTTCAAACTTTGATTTTAAAGTTTTAAAGTGTATAGTATTTAAAATATTTTCTAATATAAATCGGTTTCAAAGAATTTTAAAATGTTGAAACCAGTGCTCTTCTCTTTGCCGCTGGAAAATAATTTCGGTGATGGCGGCCGCATCATCGACATTCATTTTCGAGTTTCGAATTGGAGAGACCATTCTGTAGCTTTTCTACGATTTTGCTTGGAAAAATATTTTAATTTGAATTTCTTAAGTATGACATGATTTATATATATATGGGTATATTATTTTAAATTTAATTTGATTTAATATATATAGTATATACAAAATTTTCTCTAAAGGATTTGAAATTAAACGGAAATTTAATTCTTAAAATTTATGTTAAAGAATGTTTCAATTATAAATAAAGCTAAATCTTGGATAAATATTTAAACCTGAAATAATTGAATTTGAAAATTTTATTTGTATAGTACTAAATTGCATTTCAATATAACTTACCTAAATTATTCAGAAGTTAAAATGTAATTGGATAATATACAATATAAAATGATTTTATAAATAAAAATTTTGAGTGTTTATAATAAATATTATACACTTAGATTTTAATTATAAAAAAAATGCTAATAAAGATAATAGAATAATAAGTTAATTGAATGATATGAATATAATAATTTTGTTCTGAAAGAATTAATAAATTGAAATTAGAACAACTTATAGAAATACTTTAAATTTAAACCAATTATTGAATATAAATTAATTTAAATTGAAATTTATATGGATAAATTAATTTATATGGTTTAAATATATGTAATATGATATATTAAGTGGAATAAACTTAATAATAATTTGGAATAAAAAAATAACTTTGTTGAATAAAATATGAGTACAATAAATGATTATACAAATTGATGATTTAGAGATTGTTAATTGAGGATGACTAGATAATAAAATAATGAATTCAGAAATGGATAGATTGATTTAACTTAAGTGAACTCAAAGGGATTTAACCAAATTGTTAACTATTAATTAGTTTAAATTGAAATTTATATGGTTTAAATTAATTGTTTTACTTGTATTCCAATCTATTTTCTTCTGGTTGTTTCTATTCTCTTACCTCCTTCCTTTTCGAGGACGAAAAGTTTTGAGTGGGGGAGATTGTAATGACCCGTATTTTTTTACGCTTTAAAAATACTAAATTAAATAAAAAATTTATTAAAAATCCGATAGAAATAAAATTTTACGATTTATTAAATGGAAATCTCTTTGTATATAAGTTACAAATCCAAAACCAATTTCGATAAGACCGATAATGTAATACATATTAAAACGTAATGTAATAATATGAAATAGTTGTAACCAATAACAGAAACCAAAATAATAATTTTAACGTAAGAAACGTGCGTTGTACGTTAAATGAAATTTTTGTTAAATAAAAATAAACAATAAAATTTCGCAACGAAAATTCGATATTTAAAATGCATCTATTTAAACATAGGAAATTGTAAAGTTTCGTCAGAAAATATGAAAGTAAACTTCAGTCACAGCTTAAATCAGTTAAAATGTGATGAAAATAAAATGTTTTCAAAACCTAAATATTTTTACATAGAAAAATTCTAAACCATCTTCTGAGCAAGACGTCATTTTTCGTTTTTCCAAATTCGGACCTCTTTAGCTCCGTCGATCTTATTTTTCTGCATTTTGCTGCATTTTCCAATAGTAGAAAATTTGAATTTTTATAATTCAATCATACCACTGATATCTGTATACCGTTTTGATCATTTTGTCATGCTGATCTCCGCAGTATATTCATTTGTATATTTCGGAAACTGGTACAGCATGAAACCAGTAAAACGATTACCGTATCGGTATTCGTTTTAAATCTTTTCGTTTTCCTTGTGACTATTCGTTACTATTGCATTTATATCTTCTGAATTTAACTTCTGCATGTTCGTTCATTTCATTTATTTGGTTCAGTTTGGAAATGTAAATTTTATATTAATTGTACGTTTGCTTTCATCTTTTGAAACTGTTCATTTCCTTTGTTCCTACAAATTTGTTGAAGTGCTGTCTCCCCTTCATTTTGCTTCTTGGCCTCTCCACAACTCCTTCCCAAGGCCACAAAAACTCCATGCAACTGCACCTCTCGCATCCAAACTGCATGCTACCCGCACTCTCCCTCCTCCCCTTCCATTTGCCTTGTCGTGCTCCATTTCAATCACCGAGCTCGCCACGCAAGCCTTCTCTCACATCCCTCCACGCTTCAACCATCCGCCCTCCAAAGACCATGCAGATCCTCCATGTCAGCCCTAGAAACGCTTCCTCTGACCGAAGCCCAACCCCAAACGCCACCTAGCGCCTCTCCTTCGGCTCACCGCCTCGGCCGCCAAGCTCTTCGTCTTTTCCTCCTATCGCCAAGCGGCCCCAAGCACCAGCAAATGCACCAGCCAACGTAGCCTGACCACATCCGCCTGACCCGCCGCCCACCACGCCGACCCATTCGACCTCGGGCCTATCACCGATCCCCACGGCAGCCACCGCCCTGCCTCCGCTCGACCCAAACACTGAGCCACTCCGCCTGCAGCCACGACCTATGTCACACCACAGCAGATCGCCTATCTCCTCTACCCAAACACCTACTGCATGCTGCCGAGCTAGCTCCACTCTGCAACACCCACATCAGCCGCATCTTCTCCAGTCTTCCAAGCTCGTCTTCCATAATCATACTTTCACCGCCTTCCCTTCGTGCTCTACCTCCAGACCACGGCGCAAACCTATGCAGTCTTCCTTTGGTAAATTATTTATACTTGCTTTTGTGAAGCTTATATTGTGAATTGTATGAATATAGTACAGTTTGCATTCATTTTGTTGGTGCCTACTTATATAGAACAGTGATTTAGGCTTTGTTTTATATTATGAACTGTACTTATACTTACAAAGTCTTATGTTTGCAGTTTTAATATTTACCAAATAATATGTTGGTTTTATAATCTGTTAGTTGTAATAGGTTAGCTATATATGTTAGTTTATATAAATTTTATTATATGTTAGTATATATATTTTCACACAACTTAAATCATATAAAGTATAATCGTTTACGTGTGTATATACAGTTTATATATGGTTTGGGTAATTAATATATATATATATATATATATATATATATTTATTTATATAAAATATGTTATGTGTTCCGATTAAAATATAGCATGTTTACTTTTTCTGAACAGCAGTTAGACTTCATGTTCATGATATCATATCTCACTCGTGTTTTATCGGAATGGGTTGACTCTATTTTTAAAAAAGAGTCGAAGTTATCTAGTTTATGTATGTCGAATTTCAGCAAAATCCGACATAGTTTGATTAGTGGTCGAGGATCTGGAAGTTAGACCCAGACAGCTATTCTTTTGTACTTAAATTATTTTACACTGCTGCAAACACGACCTGAGTTCATGTTTGACGCATCGTATCTCTTCCGTCTTACGTCGGAATACAGTGATTCTCTTTTTTTTTAAAAGATAAAGTTTTCTACATTCTGTATATAAAATTTTAGCTTCATACGAGGTGGTTCAGTCCTCTGTTTCTTACCTGAAGGTCAGACCCAGAGGGGTTTTCAGACCTGAACATTTGACAGTCGCAACATGGCCTGAGTCTATGTTCGTGACATCGTAACTTTTTGGTCTCTTGTCCAAATCAAGTGATTCTTTTGCAGTTTTAAATACAAGTTTTGATCTTTATTCATACCAAATTTCAAACCATTTCGATCTCGGTAGCACATAGAATTATATTGTTAAACTTTGACGCAGGACATGTTTTTTTTTTGTTGCTATGTTGAATGTTTTGATTTGATTTCGGCAATTCCTATCTAACAGCTTTGTTCGTCGATTCGTGCCAATCTAGTTTACTTCGGAAGTCGTGCTTGCAATTCGTAACTCAACTTCGTTGTCTATTCTCGATCTCTAGTCTCGAAAGGTGAGCAATCACTCACGATTAACGTTCTTCTATTTATTAAATTTGATTTCAATTGAAACGACAATTGAAATATGCTACTGCTAGTTATTTACATTGCTATATAAATGTCATCATCTGTATCTGTTCACTTGTGACATCTGATACCATTATCTGTTATTTATATTGCTATACATATGCCATTATCTGTATTTGTTCACCTGTGACATCTGACACCATTATCTGTTATTTATCACTGATGATATATGCCTGTTACTGTTGTTATATTTTATCATATCTGTTATCACTCTGCAAGTTCCCTGTTAATATAGAATTCACTATGGGTTGAAATGATACATACCCGAACGATCTGTAGAATATGAGAAAATCGTTATTGGTTGAAATGATAAACCCAAGCGATTTTCAATTGAATTGAATTTGAGATTACGGGTTGAAATGATATATATATATACCCGTATATATTTAAATTACGGATTGAAATGATAAATATCTATATCACTTGACCATAGGATAGGAAATTTTATACAGACACTGTTGGTCTATATATATAAATATTTGAAATTGATTTCTATGGTTTTGAAAAGAAATAGATGGTTTTAATAAATATTGATTTTAAAGATTTATTAAAGTTGATTTATAAAGTTGATTTGAATCAATATAAATTATGTTTAAGTATTTATGAAAAATTTATATTTTCAAATATAGAGTTTATAATGTTTCAGGTTGAAAGATAAATTTGAAATTGATTTGGAATTCGTAATTATTTAAGAATTATACTTAAAAAAAAGTTTGATTTGAAATCTATTAAATCTGAAATTTTAAGATATGTTTTATAACTTGAATTTGATTAAAAGTGACTTAAATGAATATTTCAAATTTATATAAATTTAAATGGGATATTTTGTTTATTTAAATTTGTGAATTGAAGTTGTATTAGATGTTATTGAAATGTTGAATATTTAAAGCTTTGAAATATATTGAAATTGAAATGGCTTATTTTATGGTTTAAATATGAATTTAAAATCGATAGATTGAAATGGTTATTTAGAAACTGAATCGAATTGAAATTGATGATTTGAGATTTGATTAAATTAAAATTTTGGAATTCGAGTTAATTTGAATCGATTTGTGAAATTTGAGGAAACTAATTTATTTTATAAAGTAATTTTAAATTATATTTAAAATATTGATATTTTACTTTATAAATTATTTTAATATAACCATTTTAATATAAATCATTTTTAATATAAATTATTTTATTTATAAACTATTTTATTATATATACTAATTTTAATATCTAAACTGTTTAAAAGAAAAGTGTTATGATTACCAAAATGCTATAATTTCAAAGTGTTATGATTTCCAAAATGCTATGATTTCAAAGTTGTGATTTCCAAAGTGTTTGATTTTTAAAAGACTATGATTTCGAAAGCATTATAACTTTGGAAAAGTACTATGGTTTTGGAAATGGATTTATTTGAAGTGGAAGTGATATCGTATTGATATGGTTTTGAAATGGCAATGATATGTCGGTTTTGAAATATAACTATTTTGAAAGTTTATTAAATGACCATCGGTGTAATAATACGTAGTTATTAAAGAGACCGGGATCGGATATGGACATACTCTCTGTCGATACCGAAACCACTTTAATAACTAATATACGCGAAGTGTTGATCCAGAATGAAGTGGATTGTTTGGTGAACGCGTTGACTGAAGGAAGAGAACGATATTGGATGACCCCTAACATGACTAAAACAGGAGCCGCGCCGGGCCATTGAGGTTCGCCACCTCTAGCGGACACACTTCTTCGTTACCATATCTATAACTTTTGTGATTCGATTTGGGTGCACCCCTCGATTATGGGAGTGTTGTTTCGCGGTGTTGGGGTAGTAGCTGCTATGCACAACATCAGTCCGGATCAGGCAACTACTAGTGTCCTAGTTGGTATCGCCTCATGTACCTTGTCATACTGATTATCCTATTCGCGACCACTACGATTTGTTTTGTGTTATACCTATGGGGTACCCTCTGATAACCACTAGTTTACGATGGGGCTTACGGTGCTGTATAGACTATGACATTATAAAAATGTGTTAAGGGGGATTATGGTAACGCCTTAACACTATTTTGATACTTTATATTACTGATAGGCATTATCTACTTAGCGTACACTACTATATAGTAGATAGTTTAACGGATCCTTAGAGAATGGTTATCCCAACATCCTTTGAGTTACTTATATTTCAGTTTTTATTTCACTTGAGTTGGATTTATTGATACAAGAATGTTAATCCTGACTCGAGTGTTTTGTTTTTCTTTACGCTCGGGTCAGACTGAGTGTATCAGTGTTCGAGACTCACCTTTGGAGTTGGAGCTTCGCTTGGAGATCCAGCTATCTATCGATTCTACTATCAGTTATTCAGTTGATTCCAGTGATTTATTCAGATCTTGTATTTGACTATTGTATTGAGATATCTATGTATTCGAGACTTCTGTTGTATCTTGTTTAACTCTGTTATATATATAGTAGCTTCATGAACTACTATTCTTTTGTTTCCGCTGCATATTGTTATATCAATCTGTGTCTGTGATTCTGTGATTATTTATTTACTGTATATGCTCAGTTTTGCCAAATTTTAATTAACAATTCGGTATTTTGAATTATTCAAGTCCGACATGTGCGGATGCGAATAGTCCAAAATAGCGGGTCGTTACAGTTGGTATCAGAGCTCTGGTTTTAGGCAAAACTCAGCATATAGAGTAAATTCAATTACAAGAATCACATTCGTTCGAGCTTGAATTCCTTCTTCTTTGACTCGGTTTCTTTGAATTTTGGAACATTCTCTTCGGTTCCAAAGTCCATTCGTGTCTCCCCTATTCGTGTCTTTTTAATTCTGGAGTATCCCATAACTCCACTTCGAATGATCTTTATAATGAGTCGGCGGTCTTGCCAATCTCAAATTTGCTTATAAAGGGGTGAAACTCCTTTACAATAGGCATTGATTTACCGAAGATTTCTGTATCCTCGGTTTACGATGTTATCTATCTCCTACTATACCCGAATTCTATTTCTTGGGATCGAATGTCGATTTACCTCGGAATTCTACACCGATCTTATTCTTGAAGTCTCGGTTGACCCGGTTAAGGTTGCCCGCGATTTATATAAACTTATCAATCTTTCTACTTTGTTATTTAATCATCATATCTTTGTTTTGAACTTATCTTCAAATCAAAATTCTCTTTGATTTGTGTCCATTAAATTTGAAACCGTATCCTTATTTTGAAATTCATTCTTGTATCGTCGAGCGAGGAAGTGTATTTGTGAATTAATATTTAAATTGTTTTAATATATATTGTGTTGTTTGAGTTGTTGATGTTGATTTGGGTTTCCGATCGATTCGTCTGATCAACGCTATCGATAGGATTTCCAAAATACTCGAGCAGAGCAAACTGACACAATATTGTTTTCAAATTTGGTAAACAAAATAGTTTTGTATGATTATATTATATATAAATATAAGTTTTCTGAAATTAAATTGTTAATGAAGTTTGTTGTCAGAAATGATAATAATTTGATTTTCATTCCTTGTTTTGTAAACCATTGATTATTGCATAATATAAATAAATGAATTTATGAAACTTGGTTATAATTTGATTTGGGATTTGAAAGGAATTTAAATAAAGAATTTGAGAATTTAATTTCTGGTGATTTCAAACTTTGATTTGAAAGTTTTAAAGTGTATAGTATTTAAAATATTTTCTAATATAAATCGGTTTCAAAGAATTTTAAAATGTTGAAACCAGTGCTCTTCTCTTTGCCGCTGGAAAATAATTTCGGTGATGGCGGCCGCATCATCGACATTCATTTTCGAGTTTCGAAGTGGAGAGACCATTCTGTAGCTTTGCTACGATTTTGCTTGGAAAAATATTTTAATTTGAATTTCTTAAGTATGACATGATTTATATATATATGGGTATATTATTTTAAATTTAATTTGATTTAATATATATAGTATATACAAAATTTTCTCTAAAGGATTTGAAATTAAACGGAAATTTAATTCTTAAAATTTATGTTAAAGAATGTTTTAATTATAAATAAAGCTAAATCTTGGATAAATATTTAAACCTGAAATAATTGAATTTGAAAATTTTATTTGTATAGTACTAAATTGCATTTCAATATAACTTACCTAAATTATTCAGAAGTTAAAATGTAATTGGATAATATACAATATAAAATGATTTTATAAATAAAAAAATTGAGTGTTTATAATAAATATTATACACTTAGATTTTAATTATAAAAAAATGCTAATAAAGATAATAGAATAATAAGTTAATTGAATGATATGAATATAATAATTTTGTTCTGAAAGAATTAATAAATTGAAATTAGAACAACTTATGGAAATACTTTAAATTTAAACCAATTATTGAATATAAATTAATTTAAATTGAAATTTATATGGATAAATTAATTTATATGGTTTAAATATATGTAATATGATATATTAAGTGGAATAAACTTAATAATAATTTGGAATAAAAAAAATAACTTTGTTGAATAAAATATGAGTACAATAAATGATTATACAAATTGATGATTTAGAGATTGTTAATTGAGGATGACTAGATAATAAAATAATGAATTTAGAAATAGATAGATTGATTTAACTTAAGTGAACTCAAAGGGATTTAACCAGATTGTTAACTATTAATTAGTTTAAATTGAAATTTATATGGTTTAAATTAATTGTTTTACTTGTATTCCAATCTATTTTCTTCTGGTTGTTTCTATTCTCTTACCTCCTTCCTTTTCGAGGACGAAAAGTTTTGAGTGGGGGAGATTGTAATGACCCGTATTTTTTTACGCTTTAAAAATACTAAATTAAATAAAAAATTTATTAAAAATCCGATAGAAATAAAATTTTACGATTTATTAAATGGAAATCTCTTTGTATATAAGTTACAAATCCAAAACCAATTTCGATAAGACCGATAATGTAATACATATTAAAACGTAATGTAATAATATGAAATAGTTGTAACCAATAACGGAAACCAAAATAATAATTTTAACGTAAGAAACGTGCGTTGTACGTTAAATGAAATTTTCGTTAAATAAAAATAAACAATAAAATTTCGCAACGAAAATTCGATATTTAAAATGCATCTATTTAAACATAGGAAATTGTAAAGTTTCGTCAGAAAATATGAAAGTAAACTTCAGTCACGGTTTAAATCAGTTAAAATGTGATGAAAATAAAATGTTTTCAAAACCTAAATATTTTTACATAGAAAAATTCTAAACCATCTTTTGAGCAAGACGTCATTTTTCGTTTTTCCAAATTCGGACCTCTTTAGCTCCGTCGATCTTATTTTTCTGCGTTTTGCTGCATTTTCCGATAGTAGAAAATTTGAATTTTTATAATTCAATCATACCACCGATATCTGTATACCGTTTTGATCATTTTGTCATGCTGATCTCCGCAGTATATTCATTTGTATATTTCGGAAACTGGTACAGCATGAAACCAGTAAAACGATTACCGTATCGATATTCGTTTTAAATCTTTTCGTTTTCCTTGTGACTATTCGTTACAATTGCATTTATATCTTCTGAATTTAACTTCTGCATGTTCGTTCATTTCATTTATTTGGTTCAGTTTGGAAATGTAAATTTTATATTAATTGTATGTTTGCTTTCATCTTTTGATACTGTTCATTTCCTTTGTTCCTACAAATTTGTTGAAGTGTTGTCTCCCCTTCATTTTGCTTCTTGGCCTCTCCACAACTCCTTCCCAAGGCCACAAAAACTCCATGCAACTGCACCTCTCACATCCAAACTGCATGCTACCCGCACTCTCCCTCCTCCCCTTCCATTTGCCTTGTCGTGCTCCATTTCAATCACCGAGCTGGCCACGCAAGCCTTCTCTCACATCCCTCCACGCTTCAACCATCCGCCCTCCAAAGCACATGCAGATCCTCCGTGTCAGCCCTAGAAACGCTTCCTCTGACCGAAGCCCAACCCCAAACGCCACCCAGCGCCTCTCCTTCGGCTCACCGCCTCGGCCGCCAAGCTCTTCCTCTTTTCCTCCTATCGCCAAGCGGCCCCAAGCGCCAGCAAATGCACCAGCCAACGTAGCCTGACCACATCCGCCTGACCCGCCGACCCATTCGACCTCGGCCCTATCACCGATCCCCACGGCAGCCACCGCCCTGCCTCCGCTCGACCCAAACACTGAGCCACTCCGCCTGCAGCCACGACCTATGTCACACCACAGCAGATCGCCTATCTCCTCTACCCAAACACCTACTGCATGCTGCCGAGCTAGCTCCACTCTGCAACACCCACATCAGCCGCATCTTCTCCAGTCTTCCAAGCTCGTCTTCCATAATCATACTTTCACCGCCTTCCCTTCGTGCTCTACCTCCAGACAACGGCGCAAACCTATGCAGTCTTCCTTTGGTAAATTATTTATACTTGCTTTTGTGAAGCTTATATTGTGAATTGTATGAATATAGTACAGTTTGCATTCATTTTGTTGGTTCCTACTTATATAGAATAGTGATTTAGGCTTTGTTTTATATTATGAACTGTACTTATACTTACAAAGTCTTATGTTTGCAGTTTTAATATTTACCAAATAATATGTTGGTTTTATAATCTGTTAGTTGTAATAGGTTAGCTATATATGTTAGTTTATATAAATTTTATTATATGTTAGTATATATATTTTCACACAACTTAAATCATATAAAGTATAATCGTTTATGTGTGTATATACAGTTTATATATGGTTTGGGTAATTAATATATATATATTTATATAAAATATGTTATGTGTTTCGATTAAAATATAGCATGTTTACTTTTTCTGAACAGCAGTTAGACTTCATGTTCATGATATCATATCTCACTCGTGTTTTATCGGAATGGGTTGACTCTATTTTTAAAAAAGAGTCGAAGTTATCTAGTTAATGTATGTTAAATTTCAGAAAAATCCGACATCGTTTGATTAGTGGTCGAGGATCTGGAAGTTAGACCCAGACAGCTATTCTTTTGTACTTGAAATTATTTTACACTGCTGCAAACACGACTTGAGTTCATGTTTGACGCATCGTATCTCTTCCGTCTTACGTCAGAATACAGTGATTCTCTTTTTGTTTAAAAGATAAAGTTTTCTACTTTCTGTATATAAAATTTTAGCTTCATACGAGGTGGTTCAGTCCTCTGTTTCTTGCCTGAAAGTCAGACCCAAAGGGGTTTTCAGACCTGAACATTTGACAGTCGCAACATGGCCTGAGTCTATGTTCGTGACATCGTAACCTTTTGGTCTCTTGTCCAAATCAAGTGATTCTTTTGCAGTTTGAAATACAAGTTTTGATCTTTATTCATACCAAATTTCAGACCATTTCGATCTCGGTAGCACATAGAATTATATTGTCAAACTTTGACGCAGGACATGTTTTTTTTGTTGCTATGTTGAATGTTTTGATTTGATTTCGGCAATTCCTATCTAACAGCTTTGCTCGTCGATTCGAGCCAATCTAGTTTACTTCGGAAGTCGTGCTTGCAATTCGTAACTCAACTTCGTTGTCTATTCTCGATCTCTAGTCTCGAAAGGTGAGCAATCACTCACGATTAACGTTCTTTTATTTATTAAATTTGATTTCAATTGAAACGACAATTGAAATATGCTGCTGCTAGTTATTTATATTGCTATATATATGTCATCATCAGTATCTGTTCACTTGTGACATCTGATACCATTATCTATTATTTATATTGCTATACATATGCCATTATCTGTATTTGTTCACCTATGACATCTGACACCATTATCTGTTATTTATCACTGATGATATATTCCTGTTACTGTTGTTATATTTTATCATATCTGTTATCACTCTGCAAGTTCCCTGTTAATATAGAATTCACTATGGGTTGAAATGATACATACCCGAACGATATGTAGAATATGAGAAAATCGTTATGGGTTGAAATGATAAACCCAAGCGATTTTCAATTGAATTGAATTTGGAATTACGGGTTGAAATGATATATATATATATACCCGTATATATTTAAATTACGGATTGAAATGATAAATATCCGTATCACTTGACCATAGGATAGGAAATTTTATACAAACACCGTTGGTCTATATATATAAATATTTGAAATTGATTTCTATGGTTTTGAAAAGAAATAGATGGTTTTAATAAATATTGATTTTAAAGATTTATTAAAGTTGATTTATAAAGTTGATTTGAATCAATATAAATTATGTTTAAGTATTTATGAAAAATTTATATTTTCAAATATAGAGTTTATAATGTTTCAGGTTGAAAGATAAATTTGAAATTGATTTGGAATTCGTAATTATTTAAGAATTATACTTAAAAAAAAGTTTGATTTGAAATCTATTAAATCTGAAATTTTAAGATATGTTTTATAACTTGAATTTGATTAAAAGTGACTTAAATGAATATTTCAAATTTATATAAATTTAAATGGGATATTTTGTTTATTTAAATTTGTGAATTGAAGTTGTATTAGATGTTATTGAAATGTTGAATATTTAAAGCTTTGAAATATATTGAAATTGAAATGGCTTATTTTATGGTTTAAATATGAATTTAAAATCGATAGATTGAAATGGTTATTTAGAAACTGAATCGAATTGAAATTGATGATTTGAGATTTGATTAAATTAAAATTTTGGAATTCGAGTTAATTTGAATCGATTTGTGAAATTTGAGGAAACTAATTTATTTTATAAAGTAATTTTAAATTATATTTAAAATATTGATATTTTACTTTATAAATTATTTTAATATAACCATTTTAATATAAATCATTTTTAATATAAATTATTTTATTTATAAACTATTTTATTATATATACTAATTTTAATATCTAAACTGTTTAAAAGAAAAGTGTTATGATTACCAAAATGCTATAATTTCAAAGTGTTATGATTTCCAAAATGCTATGATTTCAAAGTTGTGATTTCCAAAGTGTTTGATTTTTAAAAGACTATGATTTCGAAAGCATTATAACTTTGGAAAAGTACTATGGTTTTGGAAATGGATTTATTTGAAGTGGAAGTGATATCGTATTGATATGGTTTTGAAATGGCAATGATATGTCGGTTTTGAAATATAACTATTTTGAAAGTTTATTAAATGACCATCGGTGTAATAATACGTAGTTATTAAAGAGACCGGGATCGGATATGGACATACTCTCTGTCGATACCGAAACCACTTTAATAACTAATATACGCGAAGTGTTGATCCAGAATGAAGTGGATTGTTTGGTGAACGCGTTGACTGAAGGAAGAGAACGATATTGGATAACCCCTGACATGACTAAAACAGGAGCCGCGCCGGGCCATTGAGGTTCGCCACCTCTAGCGGACACACTTCTTCGTTACCATATCTATAACTTTTGTGATTCGATTTGGGTGCACCCCTCGATTATGGGAGTGTTGTTTCGCGGTGTTGGGGTAGTAGCTGTTATGCCCAACATCAGTCCGGATCAGGCAACTACTAGTGTCCTAGTTGGTATCACCTCATGTACCTTGTCATACTGATTATCCTATTCGCGACCACTATGATTTGTTTTGTGTTATACCCATGGGGTACCCTCTGATAACCACTAGTTTACGGTGGGGCTTACGGTGCTGTATAGACTATGACATTATAAAAATGTGTTAAGGAGGATTATGGTAACGCCTTAATACTATTTTGATACTTTATATTACTGATAGGCATTATCTACTTAGCGTACACTACTATATAGTAGATAGTTTAACGGATCCTTAGAGAACGGTTATCCCAACATCCTTTGACTTACTTATATTTCAGTTGTTATTTCACTTGAGTTGGATTTATTGATACAAGAATGTTAATCCTGACTCGAGTGTTTTGTTTTTCTTTACGCTCGGGTCAAACTGAGTGTACCGGTGTTCGAGACTCACCTTTGGAGTTGGAGCTTCGCTTGGAGATCCAGCTATCTATCGATTCTACTATCAGTTATTCAGTTGATTCCAGTGATGTATTCAGATCTTGTATTTGACTATTGCATTGAGATATCTATGTATTCGAGACTTCTGTTGTATCTTGTTTAACTCTATTATATATAGTAGCTTCATGAACTACTATTCTTTTGTTTCCGCTGCATATTGTTATATCACTCTGTGTCTGTGATTCTGTGATTGTTTATTTACTGTATATGCTCAGTTTTGCCAAATTTTAACTAACAATTCGGTATTTTGAATTATTCAAGTCCGACATGTGCGGATGCGAATAGTCCAAAATAGTGGGTCGTTACATTGCCTCTCTTGTTCTTTGGCCATTCGAAGTTGCATCACTTGGATTTCAGTCATTAACTGAAGGGTATTCTTAAGAGAATCCTCCATTTTCGTCACACGAGCGAACGTTGTTTGTTGAAACGGACCAAAAGTAGGAGATGGGAACGAAAAAGTTGATTTTATGTTTGATTTGGAAGAGGATGCCATTGTTAAATTGATTTCAGAAGATAGAACAGAAAGAGAACAGAGAGAATGAAGAGAATTTCGAAATAGGAGAAATTTATAACCACTTATTTGAATTTTGGTGGGAAAAAATTTAAAATTTTAAAAAACATTATATGTCGACATGGGTCTAGAGGGGATGTCGACATGGGTCTAGAGGGGATGTCGACATGGTTTTTTTAATTTTTGCCTATTTAATTTATTTTGAATTAATTTTTAATTATACTTGTTATTTATATTTTATATTTCAGTTAATGAACAAATACCTAATTCTCTTCTTAATTTAGTAAATGTAGATTCATTTAAGGGTTTTGTTAAGATATCAGCAATTTGATTTTCAGAATTGATATAGTCGAGAGTAATTACTTCTCTACTTATATTATCTCTGAGATAATGGTTTCTGATATCAATATGTTTAGTTCGAGCATGTTGAGTAGGATTTTTGGATAAATTTATTGCACTAGTATTATCACAATAAATTGGTGATTTTGAGATATTTAAACCAAAATCTTTTAAAGTTTGTTGCATATATATTACTTGAGAACAAGCCAAAGCAGCAGAAATATACTCTGCTTCAGTTGCTGATAGAGAAACTGTGTTTTGCTTTTTACTAAACCAGGAAATCAGAGAATGCCCTGAAAAGTGACAAGTTCCACTTGTACCTTTTCGGTCTGATTTACAACCAGCATAATCAGCATTACAGTAAGATATTAAGTCAAACGGATCATTTTTCGGATAAAATAAGCCATAATCAAAGGTGTGTTTAACATATCTTATAATACGTTTTACAGCTTTTAAGTGAATTTCTTTAGGTTGGGATTGATACCTTGCACAGAGATAGACACTATGCATGATATCAGGTCTACTCGCAGTGATATAGAGTAGTGATCCAATCATTCCTCTATATAATTTTTGATCTACATCTTTTGAGAGATCTTCTTTACTAAGGTACTCATTGGTTTCCATTTTTACGAGTAGCCAAGGAATTCAGGTTTAGCTTTGACGAATTGTGGAGGAGCAATGGAGCAGAAGGCTTCAGCGTTGTAGATATATATAGTAGTTCCGCTGTGTCTGTATCTCTGTAGTGTATTGAGTTGTAATGTCTAGACAGATGTTTATAACTGTCTAGTAAGTGATGTATATGCTGTGTAACTCTGTAAAGTGTTGTATACTATGTAATAGTTTATGTTATTAATATAATTTATTCGTTCCGCTGTGAGATCGTTGTTGTTGTTTCTTTCTTTCTTCTCTTCTTTTCTATTTTCTACCCCTTTCTTTCTTATTGATGATACGTCATTCTGTAGAATGAGTGGCGGGTCATCACAGTGGGAGTGGGTTTTCCACTCGTAGTAGTCAAACCAAATTTACTAACTAGATCTTTAGCATATTTTTCTTGACTAATAAAGATACCATTATCTAATTGTTTTATTTGTAATCCTAAAAAGAAGTTTAATTTACCCATATGACTCATCTCAAACTCTTTTGTCATTATTTCAGAAAATTCTTTATTCATTTCAAAATTAGTCGATCCAAAAATGATATCATCTACGTAGACTTGTACTAGTTGAATATAATTTTTATTTCTTTTAATAAAAAGAGTATTATCTACTTTACCTATTTCAAAATTTGATCGTAACAAGTAAGATCTTAGTCTATCATACCAAGCTCTAGGAGCTTGCTTTAGACCATATAGAGCTTTCTTAAGTTTGTAAACATGATTTGGAAATTTATCATTTTCAAAAAGTGGTGGTTGTTTAACAAATACTTCTTCTTTTACAAAACCATTTAAAAATGCACTTTTAACATCTATTTGAAATAATTTGAAATTATTATGATTTGCGAAAGCAAGTAGAATCCTAATAGCTTCTAATCTTGCTACGAGGGCAAAGGTTTCATCAAAATCTATTCCTTCTTCTTGACAATAACCTTGAGCGACTAACCGAGCTTTATTTCTAACAACCTCTCCTTGTTCATTCATTTTATTTTTATAAACCCATTTAGTTCCAATTATTGTTTTATTTTTAGGTCTAGGAACAAGTTCCCAAACATCATTTCTAGTGAATTGATTTAATTCTTCTTGCATAGCCAAAATCCATGAATCATCAGTTGTTGCTTCTTCTGGATTTTTGGGTTCAATAGTTGATATAAAAGCTACATTACTCATTTGACTTAGTTGATTTCTAGTTTTAACAACAGATTGCATATCTCCAAGTATATTTTCTATAGGGTGATCTTTTAAAAGTTTAATCCTTTTATTAGGATGATTTAATTCATTATTAGTTTCAGTTGACTCTTGGTTTTGAGTAATTAAATCATCTTCATCATTTATTTCTTCAAAAATTTTGAAATTTTCATCAAATGAAACATGCATTGTTTCTTCGATGGTATTAGTTCTTAAATTAAATACTCTGTATGCTTTACTTCTATTAGAATATCTGATAAAGATACCTTTGTCGGATTTAGGATCAAATTTATCTAAGTTATCTTTTGTATTTAAAATAAAACATTTACTTCCAAAAATTCTAAAATAAGATACCTTAGGTTTCTTAGAGTAAATAAGTTCATAAGATGTCTTATCAATTAAAGGTCTAATTAAAATTCTATTTAAAATATAACAGGCGATAGCAACTACTTCTGCCCAAAAATACTTTGGTAAATTACTATCAGAAAGCATAGTTCTCACACACTCTTAAATCGTCCTATTTTTACGTTCTACTACTCCGTTTTGTTGTGGAGTTCTTGGAAATGAAAAATTGTGAATTATTCCCTTTTTATTGCAGAATTCTTCAAACTTTTCATTTTCAAATTCACCACCGTGATCACTATGAATGGTTATAATTTTTTGAGAAAGTTGATTTTGAACCCTTTTTGAAAAATTCTTAAAACATTCAAAAGTATCACTTTTATGTTTCAAAAATATTGTCCATGTAAATCTAGAATAATCATCTATAATTACAAAAACATATTTACTGTGATTTATTGAATGAATTTGAGATGGACCAAATAAATCAAGATGAAGTAATTCAAGAGGTTTTGAAGTTGAAATCATATCTTTTAATTTAAAGGAACTTTTTCTAAGTTTTCCCAGTTGGCATGCATCACATAGACTATCTACTTTAAAATTCATTTTAGGGAGGCCTCTTACTAGATCTTGTTTTGACAGTCTAGATAAGAGTTTGAAATTCAAATGCCCAAATCTCTTATGCCAAATCCAAGGGTCACTTGCATTTGCCAAAAGACACAAGTTATCATTTGAAATTTTCATACTAAGAATATAAATATTCTTTTTCATAATTCCCTCAAATATTATGGTTGAATTATTATCTTCAATGTGACACTTATCTTTTTCAAATTTAATTTTATATCCTTTATTGCATAGTTGACTTATACATAGCAGATTGTGTTTCAGATTCTTAACTAGCAAAACATTAGTAATAATAGGAGTTTCAAAGTTACCGACTTTGCCGATGCCGATCACATAACCTTTTGAATTGTCTCCAAAGTTAACCAGTCCTCCGTCTTTGTATATTATATCATTCAGCATATCTGGATTCCCAGTCATGTGTCTAGAACATCCACTATCGAGTATCCATTTGTTCTTTTTGATCTGTACAGTTTGTTTGTTCAGGATTGATTCCTCAACTCCCATAAAGCATGATTCCTGCACATCAAACAATCTTAGCAGATAACTTGTATTTGAATATTGATTATATGCAGACTCAAGAGACAATGATGATTTGAATATTTCTAAACATGCATTAACAAATTTCTTAAACATAGCCATTTAAAAAAAACATTTTCAAAAATCAGATTATGAATCTTTTGAAAACCTTGCTCTAATACCGAATGTGAGAAATGCGGATTACGGATCTTAAGGCTAGGAATAACACTAGAGGGGGGTGAATAGTGTTTATAAGAAATTACTAAATCTTTTTAGTTATTGTTGATTTGTACACAAATGTATGCAATATTCAGACACAGATATAATCACAGAAACAAACACAGATGCAGAAATAAAGTAAATGCAGTAAAGGAAAGAACACACCGGATTTTATACTGGTTCGGAGTTACCCTACATCCAGTCCCGCACAACTAAGTACGGATTTCCTTTCAAAAGCTATTCAACAATTACAACCCTCGGTTTCAAGGCTATGAGGTACACCCTCCAGAATCACAATCCTCTGGGTAGAGATACTTGATTTACGGGCGACAAGTTCACCCAATTGATTTCCATGGCTACAATCACACCTTTTCTCGCTTGATTGATTTCCAAGGCTACAATCACACCTTTTCTCGCTAGATAGATTACAAAGAAGCCTATAACTCTGAATAGCACTTGGATCTTGTAGAGATAGTGATAGAGAATCAAACCAGAAATTATCTAGTTAGATTCAATGTTGATTTTGGCAGAGTAATGATAGGATTTTGAATAAGAAAATGTGGAAGAAGAAGAGAAGTGAAAAACCAGAAAATCTGATAAAAAATTCGTTGAAACTAACCCCTATTTTTAGAAGAACAACAGCCATGTCCATTCGTGAAAGGTTATGGCGAATAGACACTTCTTTTGAAATTCAAATTTTTGAATCTAACTGTCACTATGTCGACATGGGGTACTAGGGCATGTCGACACCCCAAAGGAAATTTTGATGTTTTGTTTTTCTTTAAAAATAACCTTTATCTTATATTAAAACTATTTTAAACTTTATAAATATACTTGACTATAGATAAAATACATAGATAAATATAGAGAATAATATATATAAAATTTTACTATAATTTTATATTTAAATCTAAGTATAAATATATTATAATTAAAAGATAGTTTAAAACAAACGAAGTTTAAAAACAAGAATATTTTAAGGCTAAAACAACTTTTTGAAAATCATTTGAAAAGATAATTTTTAAGGCTAAAACATTTTGAAAAGCAGTTTTGAAAATCATTCTGAAGTAGTTTTGAAAAACCATTTTGAAGTAGTTTTGCAAGCTTCTTCCTGCAGAATATCTCATCATATTAGGACTCGAGAACTTGTACAAAACCAGGATGTTCGTGGGTTTGTAAGCCACATGTCGTAGGTTTGTAAGCTACTTGTCGTGGGTTTGTAAGCCACTAAAAAGGTAGAAATGGGTTCCATCCCAAAAGAAAAATGGAGTGAAGATTTCAGTGCTATTGTGAAGTTTTAACATAATTCTAGACTCAATACTTATCTTGAAATCTTGAACTCTTGATAATCTTGATATTCTTGATACTCATGAGTCTTCAATCTTGATATCTTGAATCTCTATACTGTACAGTCTTCATTCTTGGTACCTGCATGGTTAAATCCTGCATATATATATATCTAAACTATAGTGTTAGTATTTATATTTTATTATCTTATTCTAAGGTTGTTGTCATCAAAACTATCATCTCAAGGACTAACATTATGAGCAGCAAACAAAGATTTAGAAATAGGTATGTGAGTGATTAACTCACCTTTATGGACTAGAATTTGATGATTAAAACCTGAATTCTCCTATGCTAGACTCTTCCATCAACTAGACCTAGTTTAATCTCAGAAATTTATAAAACCAAATTACTAACTATGACTAAAACTGAAATTAACAATTGAAATAACTCTTTAGAAGGTGGAGAAGATTACCTTGCTTCTATTTCTATAATTAATTTGCAAAAGCACTTTGAGTTCTAGCTTAGATTTCGGGATTTTGACTCTAGGATTTTTTTTTTCTTTTAGCTTTGAGAAGCTTTCTTTTAGTTTACAGGTTTAGAAAATGAACGTACAGTTCATTATGTTTTTTACTAAGGAGAGAAACTTGTTTTTTTTTTAAATGCACTAATGGGTTGTTATTTGCTTAGACCCAAACTCATTAACAAAATGTTGCAAATTCAATAGCTAAGAAAAGTGTTGTTAATCTCTATTTTGGTTTACAAATTATGAACATTATTTTACACTTAAATAAATTTTCACAAAATCATAAATTAATTTCTCCATTTACCGAAACCAATTAACAAGTTAAAAATACTCACTACTTTTACTATCTAGATATTTTAAGAATTAATTATAACTTTTGAAAACAAAAGTTATTCTCATTATAAATTTCAAATTTCCATTTTAAACAATATTTTCCAATACTGATCACTTGTTTAAATTTATTATATTTTCTAAAATTATCTTAAAATTAATCAAGATAAAACAAATCACTAGTCTCAATTACAAGATTTAATTTCACAATTAAATTTTGCAAATCACAAATTAGCCTTAATTATCCATAGTTAAATTTAATTAATTAGGTAATTAAAACGTGGGTTGTTATAGACTTCCTCCCTTAAAGAAATTGTGTCCCCGCAATTTCCTTAATGAAAGAAATCCATAAATATATTTCCTCTTAAGACAATCATATGTTAACTGGTTTCTAATTTCATTTCAAAACCATTCAATTATTATCACTCCAAATTATAACTCTAAATTCAAACTTTTAATTATCAAAATTTCTAAAAATTCTCAAAAATATTCTAACGCCTCAAATTTGCAGAAAATTTCGTCAGCGTCTCCTTTGCGCGGCTAACGTTTCGCAAATTTACAATATGAATATAATTACATAATATACATCTCATCTCAAGGATGAGGCATCCCGTAGGGAAAAACACAAAAATGCAATATATAATTCGAGACACGTACCTTATATTTGAAATATTAGCGAGTCCGCTAATATTCCTTAAGCAAACAATTTGTAGTCTTTTAAACGATATCTTTTAACTTCAGATATCTGCACCTATCTCAAAAATTCATATTAGTATTTAATATCAAATTCATACCATATAGAAGATATTAACAATTCATGATTACATTTTAATTAGATCGACATCATATAATATTTAATAATGAAAGGAATCCGTACTTAAATTTTCAAGTTTTAAATTATTACTTATGTCAAAATGTCACGTTCGATGTTTAGAAACCCCTATCGATAACATGGCGCCCCACATATCGATCAGAATTCTTAAACAACGTCCAGATAAGTCAACACAATAGATAATCACAAGTTTAAATACATTTCTTTTATTATCACTAACATCCATGCATCCAATTTTTAAATAAATGCAACCAAGCAAGTAATTCCTAGCATCCAATCAACCAATCAATCAAAACATATATAATCACTTACAGCAGAACAATTTAATGTCTGAAATTCCACTGCGCAACTCTGATTAATTCTAGACCATTTAACTCTTAAACTTATTTACTCGGTTTTCTCTAATTCTCTTATTTAAAAGTAAAATTGTTTACTTTAAAATTAATTCATTCTAGTTTAGTTCCAAAATTTTCTAAACTCTAAAAGATTTTACTCATATTTCCAAAAGTTTTAATGTCACAAATTCCAATTTATCAATTCAAAATTTTTAAATCAATTTACGCCCCAATAATTTTTATGATAATCATTTTATATTCCTTTCCCTAATTAGATAATTAATATGACTATCTACCACACACCCCATGGGACAGGATTCTAAGTCATCTAGGTCTCGGATCTGTAATATTACATGTTATAATGTTCTGACACAGCTCTGATATCAACTGTAATGACCCCACCGCGATGCCCAGATTAGCAAAGAACATTACAAGTAATGTCGTCTACTAATCCGGAGAATACGGCTTGTTAAAGGCGATCAAATGTGAATATATCTTTATACTAACACTGACACGTCATTTATACCTTTTTAGTTAATATCTGAACTGAAATTTGATGTGTACAGTATTAATACAAAATAATAGACACACTGATTTCTCAAAATCAAAACAATATATCATATAAGCATCAGTCACAGCTCACAGCAGAATAATAATCTCATATAAATATACAAATTGTGAGTCTACAAAATAAAACACTAAACTCACATAATATACAAGTTTTACAATTCTCTAATCTCAATTATACATTTTATATATAAGGTCCAAATTCCTAAATGGGATAAACTAAAAGTCCAAATGTTTATCTCCTTGCTAGCATAACCATTCAAAGGTCAACTTGTCCTGTAACCTAAAAAGTCTCGGCCTGACCGGAGCAAAATAACACCCGAGTCAGACTATCTCTAAATATCCAATAGAGTGAGAACAGAATATAACACAAGAATAAACAACATAAAAGTAAATATAGATGCCCATGAAATAACGAGTTAGGGTAATTAATTTAACTTATAGTTCATCACAAGGCACATGGTTATATATTGAAGTCACGAACACATATTAATCACTAAATACTAAATTCATAGAACAAAACACAATATCTCTAGGCATGCAATATCAATGATTAACTCAGAACAGGGTTATAAGTTAAGTCACAAACAAGAACTAGTCACTAAACATAAAATAACATAATTAACTTAACATCCATCACAAGACACAAGAACGTATATTTATTTCATGAACACATGGCACAAGAATATATATTTATTTCATGAACACAAGACACGAGAATATATATTTATTTCACGAACACAGAATAGTCACAGAATCCAGGAGATCTTAATCCAAACTGATCGTAATGATCGTCCAAAACAATCGCAATGATTGTACTCAAAACCCGTGGCAAACAAACAAACAAATTGGTATCACTCAAACCGATCTGATACCAAGGATCGTACTCAGACTAGGAACACAGAATCACATAATGATCTCAAGGATAGTCCATGCCGATCAAGGTGATCGTAGAAACCATGACTCGATAAATTTACATTTATTTAATATTATTATATTATTATGCTCGAAAAGAAATCCAGGAATAGACTTCTTAAGGATCTAGCAGCCACTTTCCACACACCAAAAGAGAGTAAACTCTAAAGTGCCAAATACTGTCACCTTCAGTAATCATAGGAACTTAACCAATACATCCCATATCATATGGTGAAATCCAGGTATTTACTAAAAGCTAGTAAATATCACTTATAACGGATACCACAAGAAAACCTGAACTAAATTCACTTAAGGATCTAACAACCACTTGTCGCACACCCGAAGAGAATACAACTCTAAAGTGTAATATACTTCCTAATAGCAATCACACGAATTTAACCAAGGCATCACATACTACTCGGTGAAATTTGAGTATTTGCTAATGGGCTAGTAAGTTCCACTCAAATATTCTATTCAGTGAGTTATACCATATTCAACGAAGCGTAATTCGAAGGCATTTAAACCAATCGATGACACCAAGTCGATTATTAGTACTCCTTAAATTATAGAATTAAGGTTCTCAAAACATTTTTATCTTTTGAATTTATTATTTAAAAACTTATTATAATTCTCCACAAATCTGTTCATTATTTAACTTTATAACAATATTCATAGATTTGCTAAAATATTCCGTACCTCTGAATTGTTCCAAGATTTTACTTATTTACACAAGTTGTCTCAAATTTCCATATAGTTGTATTATTCACAAAACTATATTTTAAAACCATATTTATATTTATGTAATCACTTATTCTCTAAAACCATATTTATTACTCTTAAAAATGTCCAAATGAGTATTTATACACTAGTATAAAACAACTTAAGTTTATACTTCAAAATCATGTTTCTAAATCTCATAACCATTTTCTTTAAAGATAAATTAAATTTATATTTCACAAAACATATTTCCAAATCCATAACTATTTATACTAGTAATACTTAATATAAATATAACTATTTGATAAAACCATTTAAAAAGATATTAGACCAATTTATAAAACAAGTTTAATATTTATAACTTTATTAAACTCTCCTTACCAAATTATTGGTGTTTATAATTAAATATTTGTAACTACAAATAAATAGATATATCTTTATTTAATTCCAAAGCTTTGAATCAAATGATTCAAAATCTACAAACACGTTAGAATTTATTATGACTAAATATTGGGTTATCATAAGATTCTAGTCATGAACTAACTCCGTAGAATTCTAACTCTTAACTATATTGCAATTCAAACTTAGAATATAAATTTATTATTGTAAATATATATTATATATAACCAACTACCAAAACAATCACTCCAACCTCTGGGCACAACACTACAAACACAACACACACACGGGTTCAAGCAATGAGTCGGGAATACGCTGATCATTTCAACCACTCCACTAGTTACAACTTAGTCACAAATTCCAGTTTTAAAATGCAATTTCGACCCTTTAAATCATAGAACTTACCAAAACTTACAACATGGAAGTTGTAGAAAAAATTCTAAGATTTCCAGAAATTTAAATATTATCAAAATCCGATAAGAACTGGGTAAGTTATGCTTAAATTACTAACAATGTTTAGCACAAAAAATTTGACAGATCAGAGACTATTACTCTGTTAAAAACCCGATTTAGACCAAGAAATCTTCAAAATATGATAAATTGATTAAAACAAAAGTTCTTTCTAAGGGAATTATCTTTTTACTACAAAAATATTCAACACAATTGGATTTATCAGTCAAAAGTTATGTCCATTTTACTCTCAGGTATTAACTCAGAAAATATTTTATATGGCAGTGCTATAACATTAGTTTCAAACTCAATTTCATCCCATTAAACAGCAAAATTTCGTAATATGATTAAAAAAAACTTATAGCTAATTGAAAGAAATTTATACCATAAAAAGATTGAGTCAATTTGGATTATTTTACCGCATATTATCCCTGCTTTTTTGCAGCGATTTTTTTCACCAAATTTTCAGCAACCAATAACATAATAATCACACAAGTTTTCAACAAAATTGCAAACAATTCAATCAACAATTATTCAGACAATTATGAGCAACAAACAAAGATTTAGAAATAGGTATGTGAGTGATTAACTCACCTTTATGGACTAGAATTTGATGATTAAAACCTAAACTCTCCTATGCTATCCTCTTCCATCAACTAGACCTAGTTTAATCTCAGAAATTTATAAAACCAAATTACTAACTATGACTAAAACTGAAATTAACAATTGAAATAACTCTCTAGAAGGTGGAGAAGATTACCTTGCTTCTATTTCTATAATTAATTTGCAAAAGCCCTTTGATTTCTAGCTTTGATTTGGGAATTTTGGCTCTAAGGTTTTTTTTCTTTTAGCTTTGAGAAGCTTTCTTTTAGTTTACAGGTTTAGAAAATGAACGTATAGTTCATTATGCATTTTACTAAGGAGAGAAACTTGCTTTTTTTTTAAATGCACTAATGGGTTGGTATTTGCTTAGACCCAAACCCATTAACAAAGTGTTGCAAATTCAATAGCTAAGAAAAGTGTTGCTAATCTCTATTTTGGTTTACAAATTATGAACATTATTTTACACTTAAATAAATTTTCACAAAATCACAAGTTAATTTCTCCATTTATCGAAACAAATTAACAAGTTAAAAATACTCATTACTTTTAATATTGAGATATTTTATGAATTAATTATAACTTTTGAAAACAAAAGTTATTCTCACTATAAATTTCAAATTTCCATTTTAAGCAATATTTTTCAATACTGATCACTTGTTTAAATTTATTATATTTTCTAAAATTATCTTAAAATTAATCAAGATAAAAAAAATCACTAGTCTCAATTACAAGATTTAATTTCACAATTAAATTTCACAAATCACAAATTAGCCTTAATTATCCATAGTTAAATTTAATTAATTAGGTAATTAACACCTGGCTTGTTACAGTGTAACTTACGGTGTTCTCCAAATTTCATATGCAGACTTACAAATAGACACTCTATTAAATGCATTCTTATATACTGAACAAAAAAGAATATTCATGGCTTTAGAATTGTTTTGTGCAATTGCCTTTCGGTCAGCAGTCCATTATGCAAAATTAGTCTGGGGTTCAATGCACTCATTTTGTGTAACATTCCAAATATCTAAACCATTTGATTGTAAATAGATTTTCATTCCACACGATCAATAAATATAATTAATGCCATTAAAAAGTGGGTTTGGCAATAGACTGTCCTTCGAAAAAAGTGTTAACAAGTGTACCAATAGTATTACTAGCCATTTAAACTTTTCAAAAATCAAATTACGAATTTTTGAAAACCTAATACTCTGATACCAAATGTTAGCGGCGGAATTACAGATCTTAAGGCTAACTAAACACTAGAGGGGATGAATGGTGATTTGTAAGTTTTATAAATCTCTTTGAAATTCTTACAAGTTTATTATTAATCAATATAGAATGAACAATCACATATGCAAACACCGATAAGTGTAAATGCGGTAAAGTAAAAAGTAGAGAATTAGAGAAATCACAGCAGGGATTTTTATACTGGTTCGGAGTTACCCTACATCTGGTCACATACAACTGCTTGTATAGATTTCTTTTCAACTACCAATCTTTCAACGGACAGAAGGCAAACCCAATACAATCTCAATTTCAAGGCTACGAGACTCACCCTTTCGATTTTCTGAGCTCCGGGTACACTCACTTGATTTGGACGGGACATAAGCACACCCTCTTGGATTTCTAGGACACCAAGTATACCCACTTGATTTAAACGGGACACAAGCACACCCACTTAAAAACAACTAGAGTTTGATGGTTCTTCTAAAGACAATTTCTTGATCTTTGGTTACAATGAATCCTATAGCTTCTTGGACAACACTTTGATCTTTGATTAAGAGAGAGATGATTGAAATCAGAGAGTAAATAGTAGAGAATCAACACAATGAAGTGTGAATTGATTCTGGTTTGAATTTGAGAAGATGTGAATATATTTTCACTAGATATTTTAGCAGAGTAAGAGAAGAGAAGATAATAAGAAAGTAGTTAGTAAAAATTCATTTGGAAACCCTTTATATATAGAGAATAAACAGACATGTCCATTCGCGAAGAGTTATGACGAATAGACAGTTCATTTCAAAATTTGAATTTCAAAATTACAGCATGTATGTCGACATACCATCTGCCTTTGTGTCGACATATGTATGAAAATTTTGAAAATTAGTTTCTTTTAAAAATTGTTTTGAAAACTTTATACTTTGTAAAATAGTTTGATACTTTTTAAATCATTTTAAATATAATTTATAATATTTTAAAATTAATAAAACTTTAAAAAATATTTTTTAAAAAATATACTTTATTTTAAAAGTAAAAAGATAAAAATAAGAAATAGATCAAAGATTGCTACTGGGGACTTTAATAATATTTTATGACACTATATATTATAACATAGTCTTGAGATCTTCGTATCATGATCTTTATACTCACGAATCTTCATGTCCATTTCTTGAGTCTCTATACTGTATGGTCTTCGAATTAATACCTGTATAAGATCCTGCATTATATTCTACATAACTTGACAAAAACATTTGTATCCACAATTTATATGAATGCATTACTGTTACTAAGATTGTTATCAACAAAATCAATAGCTGAGGTATTAACAAAAACTAGTAATTTCCTAAAAATAATACGTCCATAATAACAAATGTGAAATCCGATTTAAAACCATTTTAAAAACATTTTTAAATTCTTTTATAAAATTGTGTGTGGGTTTAAATATATTTAAAATCATACTTTAAAGTTGGAAATCAGTTCAAAACATTATTTTTATACTACATGAACAATCATAGTATGGTGAAAGACAACATCACCCACCTCAATAAAAGCTATTCAATCCTATGCCAAGTCGTAAAGGGCTCTAATACGAGTGCAACGTAAGAAACCGTGTCTAAATCGGACCTCGTATGCAAAAGATACGGATGATATAAAAAATCAATTTATATTAAGTAATAAATTAACTAATTAAACTACCTAACCTAATTAATTATTAATTAAATTCATTACCTTTCATAATTCAATCCTCCACTCATGCACATGTTCCCACTTCCCACTATAGCATGCCACATCATCCTCTTTATGTTTTTCTATTTCCTTTTTCCTGCACAAGCCAACCAATTTATCCATGCTCATGGAACTTTCATACAACATCCTCCCTCCTTCCTACTCATGCAAGCACGCCTCCCCATCAAGCATCACCCCTGCCTCTGCCTTAGGCCGCCACCACCTGCGCTAGCTCCGATCAACCTACACCTAACCACGTTTCTATTTTTTCATTTCTTTCTCCACGCAACTGCCTACACACACAAATGCCACAATACCTAATGACGTTGTCGCACATCTCTCCTTCAACGCTATAAGGCACGGTACCCTCTATCCAACTTTGATGATCCATGCAGACCCAAAAAATTACTCCCTTTGTCGAAGTTGCTGATTACCACCGCCACAGTCGAAGTTAGGTCAAACGAAGGCCATGGTTGCGTTGCTCTTGGAAAAATAAAGAAACTCGACTTTCATTTCGCTCAAAATGATGCTTATTTTACTGAGAAAGAAGAGGGGAGAGGAGGTGGAAATGGTTTCCATGAAGGAGAAAATACAACGTAAAGAAAGAAATGAGATATTGCGGCTAGGAAAGAGACAAATATTTATAAGGTATGGGTAGGGTTAGGGTCTGTATGTACTCCTTTTTCAAAATTCCAATTCACATTTTTTGCTCGTATGGTTTCTAGGAATGTCTTATTGCGATGATTCTTTGACTGTACGAATAGTTGTATTTTTCCTTTTCTAACTGTATAAGTTTCGTTGAAATTTGAGACTGTGCCCTAGTACACTATTTTTTGACGTTTTTTAAGTCATAGAGGATGTCGAAACGTCCGATCTCGAAAATTTTTGACTGCGCAGCTCATACACGTACTCCTTGACCTAGGGACATTATTTGTTCTTCCAAATCCTTCGGTGCGCGTATATCAACATAATACTTGTAACTACTGAAAATGCCTGAAATGAATTTAGGGTAACAATCATCTGGTAAAATTACTATGGATCAAAAATGTCAATAGTCAACAGCGTCCAAAGTTATAGAGCTATATGGCTAAATTTGAATTCAAAAAAAATATTTTATGATCCTCTGATACATAAAATATGGGTTGTTACAGCTATAATACACGATGGCAACTTGAAGTTCAACTTGCGAAGGCTTAGAGAAATCAACAACTCATGATGGCTTTGGAGAAGCCAATAAACAAAAGCCCTATTGAGCTTAACTCACGAAAGCTCGAAGGCTTGGATGGGGTCAACCCACAATAGCACCTGATGAGTCAACACATGATGACACTTGAGGAATCAGTATGCGATAGGTTTTGAGGAGTTAACATGTAATGACACACAATAGCTAAAATAATATCACCATGTAATGGCTTAGGAAAAATCAACTAGCGACGGATATGGGATAGCTAATATGCAATAACTAGGACACATTCGAAGGCAATGGAATAGTTAGCATATGACAACTAATGTCAACTCACAATAGCTTGGGAAGCTATATTTATTTATATTTTCTAAGAAAAATAAGAATGCTTATGGCACTTTGGAAGATAATTTCCAAGAGTTAATGAACTATTTGATAGGGATGAAATAAAAGAGGAATTCTAATAAGTTAAAATTGTATTAACTTTTTTTTGAAATAAAGGAATGCTTAGAGAAGCTATCAATGATAGGGTGTCATTTAAATTGAAAAATAAAGATGTTTTATTTAAAGAATGTGTAGGTACATTATAATGAATGAAAGAAAAGGGGTTTGAACTATGATCGTAAAGACATAGCGGTTCATGGAGTTATTGGATGGTAGGGTGCCTTGACCATTAGTCGAAAGTCCAACCTTATATGACAAGGTTCCAAGATAGAGTTCAATCATAAAAGATATATAAACTCTAAAGTGGAGTTATGGCAAGGTGCCATGGCATTGTGCCAAAACATTAGGGTGGTGTTATAATAAAAATAAATAAATTAGCAATGTTAACAATAATGGTTCAAGGACTAAGAGTAGTTATTGATGCTTAGCAGGGACACTTACTAGAATGTATTTAGGGTGCTTATATTCAACGTCTTAGGGGAGACAATATGACTCCAGTTAGGGTGGCTCCCATCTGTGGAATGAGTGGCTATTTCATCAGGCAACATTGTTTGAGAGAAGATAAATTAGTATAGATTGGCTTAGGGAAGTAATCACTAAATAAGTTAAAGATAACTTAACGATGAAAGCCTGAAACAAAAGATTAGATGATGTTTAAACAGAATGATAAGTATAGGGTATACTTAATTTGAACTGATATATCACATGGTTTATAACTAGATGATAAGTGTAAGATACACTTCTTGATTGAATATACGCACATGGTTGCTTCTTATGTAATGTTGTTTACATATATGATGTATCCTGATGATAATAAAGTTAGGGGAAAACTCGTTCCCTGTTAGCAGCGTGTCTCATAATGGATGATTAGGATAAAGATTTTACTCATACCAGGCTTTATGTTTGACCCATGTTTTTATTATTTTTCATAAACTCAGGGTACTCATTCAAGTTATGGATTAGATATGTATCTATTGGAAGAATGAATAAAGATTTTGAAGATGAAGTAGGAGGCTTATCTAGAGAATAAAAAGGTTTTAAAATTTTCGCTGTGTAAAACCAGAAATTATAACTAGTTATGTGATGTGTTGGCATCTTCATATATCGGACACATAACACTATTATTTTCTATTGTATTTATCCCTGCATAGGAATAAAATGGGTTAAATATGTGTAAATAATTACGCAATTCAAATTAATGTAATAAAAAGGTTATTTAGTTACTCTTTTTACTTATGTTGTACAAGATCATGCCAAACTCACTTTGTTGCTGGAAAATGAATTTGGTGATGACTACAACATCATCGGTGTCTATTTTCGAGCCTTGAAGTAGGCGATGTTACAATTTGTAGCTCGACCTTCTCTTTGATTAAATTGTCAATTTGATTATGAGCTGCTTGGAATTTTTGTCCAACACTTTAATTTTAGCTTCCATTGCTCAAATTGTGGCTTGCTGCTTCTCTTCAACTACATTTTCCACTATATCCTTGCTAGATAACTCCTTCTCGAGCATCTCTATTTGGTTGGAGATGTTTTTCTTTATTTTATCATCCTTCTCACTTTCCTCCTCCATGATAGAAATGTCAAGTTGATTCTTCTTATTATGGTCAACCATGCCAATAGGTAGATTTCTTTGCCAGGCATATTGTTCCACTATATCTTTATAAAGCGACGGACCCGTATCTAGAGTCTTCGATGGAACATGCTTTACATTATACATGAATCGTGTCCTCATTAAGTCTATTCCGAGAAGTTTTAGATTGTGCTCTGGTAAAATTTTAGAGGAGGGATAGCTGGAATGAACAAAAAAGTGGAAATGGTAGTGATTTATTCTTTCCCCAGCCTTTATTGTGGAGCTAAAGAGTGAATTAGCGGATTTGGACATTTGTTGGATGGGAGCTAAGCCGTGAGAGGATAGGGTGGTGCTGGCAGCAAGAGACTTGGAGATTGGGGAAAATAAATTTCACTTTCTTGAAGAATCATGCTTATTGGAGTACGAATTGAGATATCTAGGAGGAGGTGATCGAGCCTGGTGTAAAGAGTTTGAGCTTCTCTTTGACATAGAGCTGTAACACCCCATAAATTTACGTAATTAAATAATTGAATTAAAAAGTGAAAATCGTAATTTCATATAAAATGCAAAATAGTAAATTTTTACAAGAGTTGCAATTAGGTTCAATACCTACTTCATTACATCTAGAATATCGTTTATAGTCAAAAAGCATATACAATAGTCTAAATTTGGTTAAACGAGCTAGAAATTAGAAGAAGTCAAACCCAATGGCATTTTTGTAATATATTAATTTTGAGATTTTAGGCTAAGCATGTGTTATTTATGCTAATTAATAGAAATGTAAACCCAATTCTCTATACCTACTTGAGCTAAACATCTTACCACTTATCTCCATCTTCTTCTTCAAACAAAATCCATCTTTACATCAAAATAAATCCAAAATAAATAAAATAAATATAAAACCGACCATCGTAAAGAGAGTTATGCAAATAAAACAATGCAATCGAAAATTTGGAGTTTTGAAGGTAGGGAATTTCTAGATGGCGAAAGAGAAGGAGGATCTAAATAAAATCAAAGAAGAAGCACGATAAATGGGTGAATGGGATAAATCTTATTTGTGTATATATAAGTAAGATATAGTAATTCATCCCTATAGTCATAAAGCGCATTATAAATGATATTGCTGAAAATTTAAAAGTGAGTTTTTGTAAACATGATTAAGGTACAGTATGCTATAGCTAAATGATTAAAAATTCTACTTTTATCAATTGTAATTGGCCAAAGTTAATTACTCTCTAATTGAAAAGTGTGAAATACAAAAGTGTTCCAAATTTGACATTATATATCAAAATTGTAGTTCTCGATGACGCAGATTCACTGGTGGTGTTCATTCGTCGATTGGATGTACGGATTGATAAAAAACACGTTGGAAGTTTGGTATACGTGGACTGTCTGTTGCTATCCAATGGTGAAGTGTTGATACGACGATCAAGAAGCATGGCTGTGTAGAGGAGGATGAGTAAGTCACCTTGCAAGTAACTGATTGGTCAAAAATGGTTGGAATTCACCAGAAACGATGAGTAAATTAATGATGGTGCCAATGAAATGCTGGAATTATAGGTGATTGGAATAAGTTTGATGGTGCGGCATGGCATGGTGGTCATGGTGGCAGGGTCAAATCTGACAAAGGAGGTCGGAGGTGGCATCGGCGAGTGGATGAATGTGGCGGCTAGATTGATGAAAGGGGGCATTCAAGATTTTTATGGTACTGTAGTGATGTGAAGAAACGAATATATTAATAATAACTAAATTATAAATTACAATATTTCCCCTTAACTTTAATGCTTATATCTCTTGCATAAGATCTCTATTTCACTTGAGTTTCATGACATCAGATCGCGGTGAGACGAAGAACGTTTTGGTATGTTGTTTATTGTGTTTTGTGACACTTTCAAAAAGTGCCTTGTTTTAGTAGATTCATTATATGTTTCTTGATATAGTGATAGTGGGCTGAGACATTTTATTCCTTGGTAACAAGTCGCTTACGATTTAGCAATAGTGGGCTGAGACATTTTGTTTTCCAGTAACGAGTTGCTTACGGTTTGGTGCTAGTGGCTAGGATATATAGTTCCTTAGTAGTGAGTCACTTATGATTTGGCGATAGTGGGCTGAGACATTTTGTTCCTTGGTAGCGAATCGCTTACGATTTAATGATAGTGGACTAGGAAATGTAGTTCCCCAATAGCGAGTCAGTTACGATTTGGTAATGGTGAGCTGAAACATGTAGTTCCTCGATAGCAAGTCACATACATTTTCAATGAAAACGAGTTAGGACTTTGGGCTTGATCATGTGCATATTATTGGATATAGGATAGGTTCCAGTGAGATCTTAGCATATGATGTTGCTATAGTATTATATCATGATTAGCTAACTTGTTGGGTGCAGGTGACATAAGTTAAGGATGGTTTTCGAGCATAAGTGTTGTTTTATTAGCTTATTAGTATTATACAATTATATGATGTATTTCACTCACCAGACTTATGTCTGAGTCGTCTGACCCCCTCTATCATTTTCTTATTTTTAGTTATACTCTCGTAGGTCAATATAGAGGACTGTTGGAGAGTAGATGATGCTACGATGGAGATGCACATTTATTTATTAGCTATCTACTATTGTATCTCATTTGTTCCCAGACATTATACCGTGTCTGTTACCGGTAGAGCAATGTTGTAATATTGTATTGTTTTGTTTGTTTAGGATTGTATTATCGATTACTATTATGTTTTATTCCCTTTGCTGTGAGTTTTAGAAAGTGTAGAGTGTTGTAGGTAGCTCTGTGGTCTATTTTATATTTTACCTCAAAACGATCTGTCGTTTGTGAGGTCTAATCATTTTATGTGTGGGTCGGGACGTCGTAGATGGCGGGTATCGGAGCTGGTTGCATGTAGTTGCATCATGATAGGGGTTCTCGCATTGTGAACTGTGGAAAAGCTTTGTCTCTTACCCATGGACGTCCCTACAATATGGGTATGTCAGGTAGTCAAAACGCTGGCATAGGCAGTCGAGAGGCTAGCTAAAAAACCAGTTGGTGAGGTTACCATTGTTAGTCCATAGGATAGTGGTTTTGATGACAACAACTATAGAAGTGTTATAAAATATATATGTGCAGGAAATCTATATGTAGGTATCAACAAAAGAAGACTGTACAGTAAAGAAAACAAAATTGATGAAGACAAAGATCAAGAGTTCAAGATTGAAGACTCATGAGATTCAAGATATTCAAGAGTTCAAGACAAATAATATAGTTAGGTTAGATATTTGTTAAAACTCCTTGAAAGCACTATCATTCTTTTTTATCCAATTTACTCATGGAATGGAATCCACTTCGTTCTTGTTAAAGGGATGGAACCCTACTGAGATGGAACTCACGAAATATCTAGTGGAACGGATAGTAGCCCTATTTTGTTATCCACTAATTTTGATTCAAAATGATTTTCAAAATTATCTCTTGTTTTATAAAATGATTTTCAAATATTCCTTTTCAAAAGAAAAACCTTCGTTCACATTTCCAAAAATGTTTTAGCCTCAAAATCATATTTATCATTTTGTTATATTTTGATTTCAAAATTGTCCTTGATATTTTAGCCTCAAAATCTATTTTAATATTATATTTACTTTAGTTTATTTACTTTGATTTTAAATATATTTTAGTATATATACATATATACATTCATAAGTATTTCTACTTCTAAATACCTTCTACAAATACATAGAGTCCATTTGAATAAAGTTGCATATGTTTTAAATCATCATTTTCAAAGTAAAGCAAATCATCACTTTTTACTAGACCATGTCGACATCCTATTTACCTGTCATGTCGACATGCTTCCCGTTACAGCAAAGGTTGTTTTCAAAAGAAGTGTCTATTCGTTTAAACCTCTTCGAATGGACACATCCATTCATTCTCTATAAATAGAGACTGTTATGGCCGTTTTCCAGTAACTACTTTCTTTATTTTCTCTCCTCTTTACTCTCTTATCTTATTTTCTAATCATCCTATCCATATTCTGCTGAAATCTTAAGTGAATCAAACCCGAATATCTCTAGTTTGATTCTCTGCCACTCTCTCCAAAGAATCTCAGTGCTTATCAGAGTTATAGATACATTTGTACTCAAAGAAACTTGTGTGGGGTTATAAAGGTGTGATCGTGTCCTTGGAAATCGATCGGGTGAACTTGTGTCCTGTGAATCAAGTGGTTCTACCCAGAGACCTGAGAATCTGGAGGGTGTACCTCGTTGCCTTGGAATCGAGGGATTGTAATCTAGATTATTGTTGAATAGAAAGCCGTACGGGTTGTGCGGGACTGGATGTAGGGTAACACCGAACCAGTATAAAATTCCTGGTGTGTTCTTTCCTTTACTTGCTTTTTATTTATATTTGCATTTGTTTGTGATTCTGTGATTTGATCTGTGATTGTGTATTTGCATTAAGTTAGTTAATTCAATTTAAATCAAAGAAGTTTTAAAGAAATTCTTAAAACACTATTCACCCCCCCTCTAGTGTTAAATAGCCTTAAGATCATCTTCCGCGTCCCTTTCAACCATTTGTAGCCACCAATTTTTAGAGCGACTGCTACATGTGGTATCAGAGCTTAGGTTAAGCGAATTCTACTAAATTAGGGCATATGAGAGAGCATATGCATAATTTTATTATTTATATTATATTATATATATATATACATACACACACATATTATTTTTTACGCCACACCCAATATGTTTTGACTCGTAGAGGTAGTTGTTGGCTTATCCTTATAGAAGCAAACAACTATGAGTTAAATAAATGTTGAGATTTAAATAGTTTAGGGTGGAAGATAAATCCATCAGACTTGTGTAATTTACTCCATAGATAATTGCTAAAAGTGGGTTTATATGCCAAGTAACAGTAGAGTAAATTGTGAGACTAAGGATGAACAATAAAAGAGTAGTACCCTTAAGCCCAAAGAATATAAATGTGATATTGATAAGGCATAATGGAAGCATTGTTAGTTTAATAGTGTAGTTGGGCTTGTGTATGTTTTAATCTACTCCAATTAAAGTTTGAGTTATTTGAAATGTTTTTCTTTTAAAATTGAAAACATTAGTGTTTGAGATTTTTGGAAAATACAAAAGTTGATTTATTTTTAAAGATATTGAAGTAATAACACCTTATTTTAAGCTTTAAATATGAGAAATTTATTAAGAAGTAATTTTCCATAAATATTTTAAAGGTTTTATTTTTGATTTTTTTTTGTAAAACACATTATTTGCTCTATATTTTGTTGTGTACTTTTCATTTGATAAAGAAACTTCTTAAAGTAAATGGATAGGTTAAAACATGTCTGTTTGAATGCCTTTTATGTTATAAATATTTTTTCCACACTTGGAAAAAAATTCATTAAAATATTACATTTCCTTTACGCTTTTGTGAAACTTTTTAATTTTTAAATGTAAAATTTAAATGGTGCACTTTACATGTTTCTTTTTCTAAGTCAAATTTTAACCATATTGGATAGAATCCGAACTTAAAAAAGGATTTTTAATTATTATTTTAAATTTGTGGAAATTTTTAATTTCAGTGTGTGTGTATTTTCGAACGGAAATTGAAAATTTTGAGATATAAACTCTAGAAAAGTGTATTAGTAAATAATTGAACATTTTAGAAACTATTTTCAAATTGAATACTAATATAGTTAGTAGCAAAAAATGAATTTAAAAAATAATATTTTTATGTATAAACATGATGTATTATTTAAAAGTGTTAGAAATTAGCATATTATAAAATAAAATGATTCATACTTACATATATACGATCAAATGGTTATAAATTATATGAAATAATGTTGTAAAAATAAAGTATGTGTATTTCAGAAAATAACCTAAGTTGTTTAAAATCAAATTATATCTATTCTATTATATATAAAATTGAATAATTGACTTGCCTCTCATTTCATGTCAATCTAAATACTAATTGCTCCTTAATTTGAGGTTAATTTTACTTTTTAACCCTCTAACTATTTTAGAATTCACGGATCATGTATAACAATAACACTGCCGGTCTATTCTATTAATTCACACTAGTGTGTAACCCGTGCATTGCACACGGTAATATGGTATAAATTTTGTCCAAGATTAACTCGGATTACAAATATAAATAATTGAAATGTAACTTTTTGGACAAAAACGTACTGATTGAAAATATTTATTCATTTTACAATATTATAGAATACAAACATTTATCACTTATCATTAATTGTAATGTTATTCTTCACAAAATATAATTTAATAATGATAAAGGTCCCTTTGACGTACCAATTTAATGAAGGAAAAACGTTATATATGTTTGTAATGATGTATCAATTTTGAAAATAATTTTTTTGTATATATTTGTTTGTAATGAAATACCAACTTTAGAAAGAAAAAAATTATGTATATATTTCTTTGTATTAAATAACTAATTTTAGAAAGAAAGAAATTTTATGAACTTAAATGTAGAAAAATGTAAAAGTATCAAAGATAATTTTGTATATAATTGTGAAAATGTTAAATTATATGGACTTAAATAAAAATATAGTTTTACCCTTTATGTCAGTACAAATACGATATACACATTAAATTATCATTTTTTATGATTTATTAGATGAATAAATAAATAAATATTTGTTAATTGGATTTAGTTAAAAAAATTAAATTCAAGATCAATTAATAAATTCAAATATATGGACAAGTAAAATAATATAAGAAAACTTAGGAGAAATCCGTAAATAATTGTTAAAATTATTGAATGTTGACCTGCAAATGCAAAATGATAAAAGAGAATATTAGTAGAACATTGTAATAGTTTGTATATAATTACAAAAATTTAAAACTATCTGGACTTGAATGAAAAATTAGTTTTACTATTTTTGTCAATATGAATGCGGTACACATATTGAATTGTCATTTTTTAAAATTTATTAGGTCAATTAACGAATATTCGTTAATTATATTTTCTTAGAGCTTAAATTTAAGATCAGCTAACTAAATCTAATATGTATGGACTTAAATGTAAAATAACATAAAAAACTTAAGGACTATAAATAATCGTTAAAATTAGTAATTCGGATTAATAACGCCTCCAATTCCATGCTTCCTGTTTTCTTCGTATCAACGTCTTTCATCCCCCGAGTTCATCTTCCTCTGTTTTGCAATTTCTAGGGTTCTCAAACTACCTTTCTCTCCCTCAACGATTGATAATTTATGAGTGATGTTCTCAAGTTTAGGGCTTCTGCAATTTTTGCGCATTTTGAATTGTTCAGCTCACATGTAAAAGTCGGGTTTATGGATTTTAAGCCGATCTTATATAATTTAGGTAATTTCCCTTAAATTGAGTAACAATTCATCTCTTATTGGTTTCGCTTTTTAATCTTATCAGGTTTTTGAAAGTAAAATTCTTGCACTATGCTTTTATAGTTGAAAGTTGAGAAATAATATTACTTTGCTACTCAATGAATAAACATTACCATAGTATTCTATTTTTAACTATTTAATATAAACTTTTGGAATTTTCCAAAATTATTATTTAGAACAAGATTGTGATGAGAATAAGAGATCTTGGATTTTATTTATAAATACAATATGTATTGGCATTTTAAGAATTCAAACAAATTAATGGATTTTACGTTGAAATTGCAAGCTTTTAGTATTGATTGATTTCTGCTTATCAATATAATTTATAGATAAGATTTGATATATATTAGTTATGCGGATTGAGTTAACCAAACTATGGGAATGCCACATCTTTGTTGACCTACATATGCAAAGTACATACGTACCATTTTTAGTTACTTTATTTCAACTTCATTCATCAAACCTTTATTTTATTAGAGCTATGCATTAACTCGTTACATCACTTTCTGAATAATGAAAAGAAAGTTTGTGTATAATTAGGATTATAGGTTGCTATTATGGATCAAGATCACTTCACCACTTTTGTATATGGCCGGGTTTTCCTAATGCTTATCAGCTTTGTTTTCACATATTCTTTGATGTAATGGTTGAATCCATAGGATAAAGAAAACGTAAATTTGGGACTTTTTCCTTTGTTTTAAGTCATTATAGACACCTTATGTATAAATGTAAATGATACACCAAATGCAACTGAAAGACAACATACAATAACATGGACATAGATGTATTTTAATTTTTTTTTAAATATCTTAATTTTATTTCAATCTCTGTATATTAATTTTTCAAGCAGAGGTAAGTTCAAGCTTTTTTAATTAAAGAAGGCAAAAAAAATTTGGTGGTCGATCTCGGGTGACTAATTGGTTGAATTCATTTTTGGTTAATATTTTGAAGTTGATCAAGTTAGTAAAATGTTTCAAGGTAACAACTTTTCTCTTAAGTAACTTTGGATTCAATAAAGAAATCATTTGGAAATTAACATCGTTACAAACTGATATTAATTCAAAGAATTGCTCTAAATCTATGTATAGCATATGTTGATGAATTTTTTCTTTGAATAACATAGGTATAATTTTTTGAAGGACCGTGAGAGATAGATAGAAGCAAAATATGTTCATATTTTGTACATATGATAAGATGTGATGCTATGCATATCTATGATATATATTTCGGGAAGTGACCAAAGAGTCTGTTTGCTAGATTAAATAATGCAACATTTCATGATATTAGTTATTAGTTGATTGTCATGTTGAGCTACCTACAATGCAAATGACATTATATGTGTAAATTAGAAAGATTACCTTTTGACATGAAAATTTTAATGATCTAGCATGTTTTATTTTAATCTGTGATGAGTTTTCACGTGCCTATAAACAAAATAAAGGGCTACTTGCCATTTTCAAAAATTCCTTCTATTATTAAAGAGATAAGCAATTTTGTCTGAAAGTTTGATGTCAACTAACTGCTCCATTACGAGACTGTTTCACATGTTTCTATTGTTTTAGTTATTAGAAAGAGGAGGTGATATCCATGGTAATACCAAATAATATGGTTTTGCAGTTACATTATATGTCTAAATTATTTCATAAAAAATGCATAATTATGTTAGAATCGCATGTTTTGTTTTTTCAACCATCAATGTTGTATTTTCATAATTCCACATTTTTTTTTTTTTTTTTTTTTTTTTTTTTTTTTTTAATAAAGGAATATATACATAACCGGAGAAAAATCGCCTTTCTCCAATGGCTTACAGGAAAGAAAGATACAATAAAAGCAAAAGAACAGTACAAAACCAAAACCGCTACACAACAGCGGACAAGCACAGCTAAAACCCCAGAACAGGAAAAAACCCAGACAAGAACAACACTGCAGGAAAAAAACCATCAGCAGAAGGGGAAACTACTCCACCACCAGCCACAACCCGCCTTGACCAGTAGGACTAGGCCAGACCACCAATCACTAACCCGCCTAGTCCAAGAGGATAAGGCCAGACCACCAAATCAATCCGCAGAACGCGCGAACAGAGAGGCGCAGTGAGAGCGGAACCAAGATTAAGAGCTGAAGAAAGCCCCCAAAGAAGTAACAAAAAGCGACTCGGTTCGAGAGCCTAGACATCAATACTTGACCCCGGCCAATAGATTGCCAAAGAACCTGAAACTGAGAAACTTACAAACGCATTAAAAAAACCAACAGTAAAGGGGGGGTGGGGACAGACCGACTAAAGCAGACCACAGTCGGAGACAACAGTCAGCCTATACCCAACCTGGCTTGGGACACACCATGCGAGATAGATAGAAGACGAGCTAGTCGATCCGCACGGGTAGTTAGTCGGCCCCTGAAGGGTCTACCACGGAATGCGAGAAAGACGTCGTTCCTCACACGCCGAATAATGGAGGCCGGCTCCATTCGAGTGTTCTCAAACGTTGCCTTATTCCGCGCGCACCAGAGGTGCCAACAGATGAGGCATGGAATCAAGCGGAAAACGATTGCACGAAGATTCTTACCAGCGCTCCCAGACCACCATGAGTTACGGAGATCTGAGGGCGAGGTGGCCGACCGACTAATGCCAAGAAGGTTACCAAAGTAATTCCAGCAACATCTGGCAGAATAACCACAAAAGAAAAGATGATTCCTGGATTCGGAGTTCCCGTTTCCGCAGCATCTGCAACGAGAAACGAGAGGAATACCGATAGACTGGAGGTTCTCGTCTAGAGGAAGACCATCATGTAGGATACGCCACATTAAAGTGGAGACTTTGGGTGGAATACGAGAGTCCCAAATGAAGGAGAAGGAAGGTCGAATCGGAGCTTCATAATTCCACATATCTGATTAATATCTATTGTATGTAGCTACTCCCTTTTCAGCTCAGAAAACAACTAACAATCTAAAGAGCCAAACTTTAAAGAGGACAAGTTGACCTCTTACTCTTCATAAACCTTTTTATTATAAATATGTGCATTATTCTACTATTGTTATAATGTTACGGTCAAGCTTCTATTGTGCATTAATAAATAGGTTATGCGCAATGGTATGTTCATATTTTACATTGATGAAGCATAATGCCCAGATACAAACTTTTCTATAAAAACCATTTTACGTTGCCAACTAATCTTACTAGACTTGGTAAATCAAAATTATATATATATACAAATATATAACAAAAAATACAGTATTTATAAGGTTATACCTCCTCATAAGTGCCTTCTAAAGATCCATATAGCACAATGACCTAATTTTGCTATGATCCAAAAGAACTCTTTATTTCCACAAATAACTAATCATATTACAAAAGAAAAAAGAAGAAGATAATTTAGAGTAAATATTACGCAACGGGACACTGGAAAAATAAATGAAGCCTTTAATGATTTTTTAATGATCCACCAAAATTATATTCATCATCATCGTCTTCTTTTCTGTATTTTCTGTACGTAAACTATCAATTGAAATTTAAGTGATATGGAAATTTGTACACCATGGAAGAAAATTATGGAGTGCAATGAGATGACAAATTCCTTGCATATGATTGATATTCTCGAATAACTTAACTTGCAATAAATGACATTCATACCCCACAATTTCGACTACAAAAAGGTGGTTTTTGCAAAGTTAAAGAAGTTGATAATCAACAAGCTTTTATTAGAGTGTTTGATTCTTTCTCCATATTGTGTGTTATGCCTTACTTAAGGAAGAGATAAATATTGTCAAAGATTGCAATATACTTTTGATTGTTGAATCTCCTAAATTTCTTAAACCACGGTTTCCTGGATATAAAAGAGCCAATAAAATTGCATATACATGTAATACATATTTATATGCAACAAAACAAAATGAAAGGATTATACCCAAATTAAATAAGTACTCTTGGCAACAATTCTACAGGGCTATGATGATCCATTCTCATACAAGCACAATGCTTGTTTTCATTTAATAGATTTTGCAATTACATACTAAATAAGAGCTACATAGTCCATTAGTTGTCCCAATTTTTTCAGTTAGTTAATGGATTTCCCTTTGCTCATGTATGTCATGTATTTTCCATTAAAGCTTTTGAATGGACAATTAACTTATAAAATTGAATTTGTGTATGCCGAGTGCATAACACCTTTTATCCATAATCAAAATCTAAACAAAATAGAACTTGTGCCTACATATCAAATTACTGTATTTGTGATAATTTGAATATTCAGTATGTTTAATTAATTTTTATTGTGTTTATGTTCATAGATTTTGTGTACCATTTCTCCCATAGAACAAAAGAAGGATATTTAACTTGGCCGCTACCATATCTAAGTAGTGGGTTACTTTTGAGCTAAGGTACTTCCGCTTGATCTTTAATATTCTTAGCATTTGCACTTAACAATATATTCTTGGTTACCCATATTTGATGTACTCATTTTTATTATGACTATTAGGTACAAAAATCTATTCTATTGTATAAAAAATTGAATACGATACAAATATTTATCTTTTTTTCTTTTCAAGCTCAGCCTAAATCCTTAATTCTCCCTATTTTTGAGGTAAATTTTATTGTTTGGCCCTTTCCTTTTTTGCTTTTATTCACTGATCCCATTAAGCATTAAAACCTACCAATTATACATGGAAATTTTATATTGTCTTTCCTTTTATTAGTTCTTTCATCCGTTAAAAATTCAGTAAGCTTATAATTACATCATAAATGCAAACCAAGTTGAGTACATATGTAAACCAATATTACACTATTATCTTTAACATTATTTTATTAGTTTGCTGGAAACGCTTTGAAACTGATAACTATCCACGCCATTTTTTCTTATGGTTCTTTTCATCTTATTTCTATACTTTTTGCATGCATATTACTATTGTTATAGTGGTTTTTTTGTTTTTGTATACATCACCCATATGTTAGAATCATAGTTTAAGGTGTTTTTAGATCTTTAACGCCTAAATACTTAGTAATGCTAGGTTATTAAATTTGTATTACTTTTTTTTCAAAATTTATGTTAATTGGTGAGATGAGGTCCTTAATGATTATTGTGTATATTTTTATATTAATGTCTATGAATCATCTCAATCCTGCTTATTTAACGATGTTGATGAATATGGGTTCTTGGTTGAAGATGCATAATTTTTCAATAAAGTACAAGTTTTACATGCTAAGATATATTTTTGTTATCCCGCCTTTTGCCAAGGCCGTGACACCAAGGAATTGACTAGTAAACCAATGACGATCCATCCTAGAGATCGGTTATACAAAGGCTCGCTATGGATATCGACGAATTTTGTCTGAGTCCAGATCGAGCTAAAATTGATATGACATGACAAGCTAAGCTATGAGAGTCAACGTTCCAAATCTCAAGTCAATCCGAGTTTGTAGGCTCAAGTTATGAACGATACAAAATTGGATGAAAGCCAACCACTGGTCGAATTGTTCCCTTCGACTCGCTTCGCAATCCATCAGGAGTGACTACTTCGACTCGCTCCCTTCGACTCGCTTCGCAATCCATCAGAAGTGACAACTTCGACTCGCTTCGCAACCAACAGAGGTGACAACTTCGACTCGCTCCGCAGCCATCAGATACCTTCTTCGACTCGCTCCGCTTCGCCTCCATCAGGTGCCTTCTTCGACTCGCTCAGCTCGAACCACTGTTCGACTCCATCGAGTTCGACTCCATTGGCGAAGCCACTGTTCGAATCCCTCAGAATGCTCCACTTCGACTCGCTCAATCAATGCACAGTTCGACTCGATCAAAACAGCGTCAAGGGCAGAGTGAGATTCAAGCGCCATGTCACCAAGTCGAACGGAAGCGAGTCGAACAGAGCGAGTTGAACGAAACAGCCAACCGAGAATCTCATTTCGTATCGATCATATCTCCTAATCTACAAGTCCAAATGCTATGAAATTTTCACAGAAGACTACATGCATGCTAAAGAATGTCCACGCCAAATTTTGACTCCATTGGATGAAATCTTGATCGATACGAAATCTGTTCGTATCGATCACGGATCGGACCGAAACTTCACGGGCTTGGGCGCGCGGGCCTGGTCACGTGCCAGAGAGGGTCTCCCGAGATCTGAGCGAAATATCAGCCCTCAACACCTATAAATAGACCCCCATAGCCAACAGAAAAGGATTTCTTCTTCTTCTTTGAAATCTCCAACGCCCAGACTCTGCCAAACACGAATCTGAACTCCATGGCTGCTGCTACCAACGAATTTCACTGCTGCAAACCATTGTTATTCGTTGTAATTTGCTGAAATCAATTGTAAACATCAAAGAAAGATCAATAAAGCAAACTACTTCATAGTGGACGTGGGCAATACGCCGAACCACTCTAAATTCTTGTGTCTCCTTGCATGTTAATTATTTTCATATCTAAGATTTGGAGTTTTTGTTAGATAATTCCTCCTTTTACATTTAATTTCTTCACTTTATCTCTTCAAAAACTTCCGAAGAGTGTTGTGCCCAATTTTGGTACAAACACTTTGGTGCTTTCACTGAGAAAATGTGACGCCCCACCTCTATACCCACGCTAGCCAAGGACACTATGGGGTAATGCCGTCAACTAGCACGGAGAATATGGCTGTTGAGGAGCGACCATCCGTGTAATTGCTTTGTGCGAGCACCGATATGTCAGATAGTATAACAACTTTTCATGTCATCTCAAAAGGAAATCCGACATACCGACACAAACTCAAAGCAACGACACAATGGTTGTGTGATCTCCGGAAACAAATATAAAAATAAACATAACACAAATCAGTCACGGACAATTCATATCACAAAGGCGGAAATAGATATGAATATAACACATAAAAGTGTACATCAGAGTAGTGGTCAAACAAGATCCACAATATCAAAAAGAATAGATACAAGTGCTAGACAAAAGAATACGTATACATCAAGGAGTCTATGTCTCAGATGTATACAACCAAAAACTACTAAACTAAAGTAGTTAGCCAAAAATCAGATGATTATCCCAGATAGGAAGTCATGAGGAAGCACCTGTAAAATCTCAGTCTGACCCGAGTATTATTTAAGAAGAAAATAATAAACGGATCAGTCTAGCTATAAATATCATATAAAATAAGATATAAGAAGAGATATAACAAAAACGCATGATAACCAAAAATCCATACTGTGATAAGTATCTAATCGAAAATCAATCCAGAGATTAATCAATATCACCAGAATCTTCTCAAAGATTAAAAAGAATGTCATATTCTTAATTTAATTCACCAAGCCACAAATAATGACATACATATCAATGTCAATTGTAAAAGTTGGTGAAACATAAATTCCAGAAATCATCAATGAGAAGTCCAGAAATCACAAGAGAGGAAGAAGCCTATCAAAAACGGGAGTGTGAAAACTCCCCAACACGTGTATCATAAAATGGGTCGTTATCCCATTGAAATAAGCCCAAGCTCCTCCTGACAGGGTATAGTACCCCATTGCGGACTATGAGCCGAAGCTCCTCCTGATGAGCCGAAGCTCCTCCTGAAGAGCCGAAGCTCCTCCTGACAGGGTATAGTCCCCCATTGTGGACTATGAGCCGAAGCTCCTCCTGACAGGGTATTGTCCCCCATTGCGGACAAAGAGACATCGCACATTGCTAGTCTAAACCATAAAATGATCATCATCGATCATCAAGAAGTGTCAATTACACTAAGCTAGTAAATATATGAGTTTAGCTTCATGTCCCATAACCACTAGCTTAACTTAAATATTTACGAACAAATTGTAGATTTCCACTCGAAAATTGTCACAAGAGTTTCAAATGAACAAGTCAAAGAATTAACCGGCGAAGTAAACGCAAGCGTTTCATACCACTTGTTTTGCTAAGCCGTTTAATTTGATTTTCTCATACGAATGAGGTAAAGGTTTGTATATAGTAATAGATTAGAAAACGGTTTTAGAAACGAGCTTTGTATTTAAAAGTAGTGTTGAAATCATTTTGTAAAGAATTTGGATATTTACTATTAGTATAGAAACCTTTGTATTTTAAAGTGACAAGTCATAGAAATGATTGTAGAAACAATCAATCATTAAAATTCACATTCGAAGACGTGAATCAAATCCAATTAAACCGATAAAGAATCCATCGAAATGGATATTCAAAAATCACGAAAAAGGAGTCATCAAAGTCATAATAAATGATAACAACAAATAGGATCATCACGAATCGATTCAAATTGGAAATTCAATCCCAAAAGGCAAAGTGGGCAGAAACAACAAATTCAGTCGACTGACTCAGAGATTTCAGTCGACTGACTCAGGTCTTGGAAAATTTCTGTTTCCAGGTTCAGTCGACTGACTCAAAAATTTCAGTCGACTGAATCATGCCTGGGAACTTTCGGGTTCCAGGTTCAGTCGACTGAACAGAGATTTTAGTCGATTGAATCATGCCTGGGCTGTTTTTCAACCTATCCAAATGAAGAGCAAACTCTTCCAAAATGGAACCGGATGAACATTGGCTCTAAGGGTTTATGCCAATGGGCAACCCGGCCCTATATGCTCCTCGGTGCATCACCAAAAGCATGATCAACATCCATAAAAGGATTTTCACACAAATTTGACTTAAAAACCCAAAAATTGGAATATTCACAAAACCAATCCAAATCAAGAGCAAATGCACATGAAGAGGTGTTAGGAATTCATACCTAACAACCAAAGATAATTATAGTCATAGATGTGAGATAAAAATCTCACCTTTAACCCCAAAAACGATAAAGAAGAAGCTTGAAAGCAAAGGAGGATCAACCACTCTTTAATCCCAACTCAAGAAGCTTGAATCTAAGCTTTAAAAGAAGAACATTCCCAAAGTTAGGTTTAGGAATTTCTGAAATTGAAGAAGGAAAGAGTTGGAGAAGATGAAGAGAAGGCTTACCAATAGCTTCTTCTTGAATTTGGAGATAGAACTTGGATTTGCAAAGATGATTAAGGCTTTGAATTTCCAAATTCTTTTTCTCTTCCCCATTTTTGATAAAGCTTGAGTTGTATTAGGAAATGGAAGTGAATGAAGAAAAGTGGGGGTGGAGCTAGGGGCTTGTGTTAGGATATAGGGCTGAAACCCAAACTAAAGCCCTAAGTGAAAAAGTAGCAAAATTCTACTATCTCCAAACATATCGAATTTTATACTCAAAAAGGTCGCAAACGGCATTTTGAACTCAAAGGAGGTGGTCTCGAGTCCAAATTCGATTGTTTGCAAAAAGTAGCTTTTCGGACTAAAATCCGACGAACGATGTTATATTTAAATATGTAATCGATAAATATGCGGGTTGTTACAGACTCCCCTTCTTAAAGAAATTGTGTCCTCGCAATACTTAAGAAGAAAATAAATAGTAACAACCATAAAAGCATATCAACACAAAAGAAATTTGAAATAAGAAGTTCACCATAAAGAGCACGAAAGAGTAAACCCGGACGTGTTCGCTCGATGAATTCTCTAGGTTTTCCAAGAGCAATCCTTGGGATTTGAGAACCATCGGACTTTCACAAAAGAACATCTTTATTTCGAAGGCACTCAACCCCCGAAGAGATGATGCGAATAGAATGTTGCTCAAAAGTCAAATCTGGTGAAACTTCAATCCCTACTATAACACCAGGCTCAAGAATAAAAATCGAAAACCTAAAATCATTTCCAGAGTTAAAAGACGTGGAAAACGTCAAGAATAGCAGAAAATTGAGCCGGTGCAACGGCGTAGTACAATAACGATACGCTATATGAATGGAAACTCGAATAATTCGGAACACCGACGCAGTACAAAAACGGTACGTCCAATGAACCGAAGCTTAAATAATTCGGAACACCGACGCAATACAAAAACGGTACATCCAATGAACCGAAGGCCATAAAAGAACATCGGATGCTAGTGCATAAAAGAAATGAGACGAAGCTCACTAAAACGAAGTACATCGAAACGTCCAATGAACTTGGTAAAAAGATTATTCCTTTCGGACATCATCAAAGAAACAACCACTTGTTGCTTGCAACTAAGGATATTGGCAACACGATTTCCCCTTTCGGGAGTATAAAGAATATTAAGATCATAAGATGCAAGGAACTCAAGCCAATATTAAGTTCCTTATGAGAAAATAAATATTCCAAAGATTTATGATCGGGGTAGAGGACAAATTTCTCCCCAAAAAATAATGATGCCAAACACTAACAGCGAAAACAATAGCCGCGAGCACTAGATCATGAGTGGCATATCTAGTCTCGATCGGCTTAAATTATTTAGAAGCACAAGTGATAGCACGTTCTCTTTTGCAAGAGAACGGCATCCAAACCAATACGATTAGCATTGGTACAAAAGATAAAGTCTTGGTTCCCTTTGGGAATCACAAGAATAAGAGTATCGAAAAGAAAGAATTTCTTTTAAATAATCTTCTTTCCCGAAAAGCTAAAACTTTCAAAATTACATTTATCTTTATGTAATAATCTTTTCAGAAAAAAAAACTTTTATTTTACAAGTCAATTTAATGTGTCTGGTTGTCTCATCAAAGCGTTTAGGAGATTCCTATCGATAACGTTGATCAAGCGCACCGACCAGAATTCTTAAAGCACTCCCTGGGCAATACAATCACAAAATCATCTTCTATATGATAAACATGTTTCTTAAAAACCTTTAAGAATATTCTTTGCTCGTTTAAGAGCAAAAAATCAAATTGTACTTGTAAATAAATCTTATGAAAAAAATTTGCAAAATTTTAAATTGCTGTTTTCATCCAAAATCAATATATACAAGAATGGAGTCATCGAGATCAAAGAATACTCGATTCATAAAATGGATGAAATAAGCTGGACAATTGAATGACATAATAAGTCATTCACAAGTTTCATAACGAGTGCGGAATGCGGTAAATGGAATGCTAACTCCCGCAACTCGTAGCAAATAAAATCGGTGGCAAGGTCGAACTAAAAAGACCCTAACACCTCTCAAAAGATTGCTTAGGTGATAATCCTAAGACAAACTCAAAAATACCGGAATATTCTCTAACTACATGAATGAGAGAAATAACACTTTCCTCATCATGTGAGCTTAAAGAATAAAATGATGCCATCAAATTGGAAATCAAAATCACAAAGGAAAAACAGAAATCTGCTTAATAGATTGAAAATGTCGAAGATGAATAACCCACACGAGACAAAGGATATGACTCCATAATAATTAAGCCAATCCTTACAAAAGTCAATTCCGAAGCATAAGTAAAAATCGGCTCGGAAAGAAAAATCACATAAAATAATTTCGACATCAACAAAAAGCAAATTGAGTGTTGCGGATCCACCAATCCGGATTCGCAATCCTCAAAAAAGTCATCAAGCCCAAAAATGTTTGAAGAAAAGGAATCAACAAGTTCTTTTGACATAAAATAATGAGATGAAACCCATATCAAAAAGAACTCGAATAAGATAATCACAAAATAAATGTCATCAAGGATAGAATGGATACCTTGACTAAAAGAAGTGCCACTAGGAGCTCGCACTACATTCAGCTCTCCCTCTCTTCTACTTTGACGTTTGGGACATGAAGATATATAATGATCCGCACTTTTGCAATAGCGGCAAGAAATAGGCCTTGGACACCTATTTATATGATGGTCCTTAGAGCCACAATTGTAGCATTCTCCACGATTTAGGGATGGGAGTCTTTGCTATAGAAGTCACTTGCTTCACCCTCTTGTTTGGATTAGGACTTTCGAACTTAATAAAGGGATGCCTCTTCTTATTGACACCCACAATCTCAACATCGCTTTCTCTATCGGCCTCTTCAAGTCGAAGAGCGATATCTATAAGCTGATCGAAAGAAACTTCTAGTTTCAAAAGTAATGGCTTCTTGAGATTCTTGTTCAAGCCATAAACAAATCTCTGATTTTTCTTCAATGGGGTATTAATGTATTCAACCCCGTATTTAGAAAGAGATTCGAAAGATGCGACGTAGTCCATCACAGAAGATTCACCTTGAACAAGGTCGATAAAACGCCGGGCCAAAGTTACCTTTTCAGCCTCCGGCACAAATTTCAATTCGAATCTTTCCCGGAATTGCTCCCAAGTGAGATCCGCTTCAACGATTTCAGAAATAAGAAGCTCATACCAATCCAATGCTCTTTCTTGGAGCATGCTAGAAGCCACTTGGACTCGTGGAGATCAACAAGATTCATGCGAGAAAAGATGCGGTCGCATGATCTAAGCCAATCTTGGATTTCAATGACACTCTCGGATCCCCGTAATGGTCTTCCACCCAAATCGGTATAATCTCTACACAAGCGTGCAAAACCGGATCTAGGATGAGTAGGCTCTGGAATGGGCCCGATAGCTTGAGCATTCTTAACAAGATCTAGAAGCTGTTGGGCAAACATAAATACTCCATCCTGGGGAGTAGCACTAGATTGACCGGCGCTGGGATGGCCAGGTCTAACCATTTCTTTTCTTTAAGAAAGAAAGAAAAGAGAAAAAGGTTAATCTTAGAATGAATATCAAACAAATTTGATTGATAAAACAAGGAATCATAAAAAGAAATAGGATAGAACGGTACGAAGACCCGAATTAAATCCTATGGCACGATTCCTAAGAAATACTTAGGACAATGATCCTTGCTAGATTATTCTATATAGTTCCGAAGTTTGGCTCTAATACCAAGCTGTGACGCCCCACCTCTATACCCACGCTAGCCAAGGACACTACGGGGTAATGCCGTCAACTAGCGCGGAGAATAAGGCTGTTGAGGAGCGACCATCTGTGTAATTGCTTTGTGCGAGCACCGATATGTCAGATAGTATAACAACTTTTCATTTCATCTCAAAAGGAAATACGACATACCGACACAAACTCAAAGCAACGACACAGTGGCTGTGTGATCTCCGGAAACAAATATAGAAATAAACATAACACAAATCAGTCACAGACAACTCATATCACAAAGGCGGAAATAGATATGAATATAACACATGAAAGTGTACATCAGAGTAGTGGTCAAACAAGATCCACAATATCAAAAAGAATAGATACAAGTGCTAGACAAAAGAATACGTATACATCAAGGAGTCTATGTCTCAGATGTATACAACCAAAAACTACTAAACTAAAGTAGTTAGCCAAAAATCAGATGATTATCCCAGATAGGAAGTCATGAGGAAGCACCTGTAAAATCTCAGTCTGACCCGAGTATTATTTAAGAAGAAAATAATAAAAGGATTAGTCTAGCTATAAATATCAGATAAAATGAGATATAAGAAGAGATATAACAAAAATGCATGATAACCAAAAAGCCATACTGTGATAAGTATCAAATCGAAAATCAATCCAGAGATTAATCAATATCACAAGAATCTTCTCAAAGATTAAAAAGAATGTCATGTTCTTAATTTAATTCACCAAGCCACAAATAATGACATACATATCAATGTCAATTGTAAAAGTTGGTGAAACATAAATTCCAGAAATCATCAATGAGAAGTCCAGAAATCACAAGAGAGGAAGAAGCCTATCAAAAATGGGAGTGTGAAAACTCCCCAACACGCATATCTTAAAATGGGTCGTTATCCCATAAAAACGAGCCGAAGCTCCTCCTGATAAGGTATAGTCCCCCATTGCGGACTATGAGCCGAAGCTCCTCCTGATAAGGTATAGTCCCCCATTGCGGACTATGAGCCGAAGCTCCTCCTGATGAGCCGAAGCTCCTCCTGAAGCGGCTCCTCCTGATGAGCCGAAGCTCCTCCTGAAGAGCCGAAGCTCCTCCTGACAGGGTATAGTCCCCCATTGCGGACTATGAGCCGAAACTCCTCCTGATGAGCCGAAGCTCCTCCTGACAGGGTATTGTCCCCCATTGCGGACAAAGAGACATCGCACATTGCTAGTCTAAACCATAAAATGATCATCATCGATCATCAAGAAGTGTCAATTACACTAAGCTAGTAAATATATGAGTTTAGCTTCATGTCCCATAACCACTAGCTTAACTTATTAATTTACGAACAAATTGTAGATTTCCACTCGAAAATTGTCACAAGAGTTTCAAACGAACAAGTCAAAGAATTAACCGGCGAAGTAAACGCAAGCGTTTCATACCACTTGTTTTGCTAAGCCGTTTAATTTGATTTTCTCATACGAATGAGGTAAAGGTTTGTATATACTAATAGATTAGAAAACGGTTTTAGAAACGAGCTTTGTATTTAAAAGTAGTGTTGAAATCATTTTGTAAAGAATTTGAATATTTACTATTAGTATAGAAACCTTTGTATTTTAAAGTGACAAGTCATAGAAATGATTGTAGAAACAATCAATCATTAAAATTCACATTCAAAGACGTGAATCAAATCCAATTAAACCGATAAAGAATCCATCGAAATGGATATTCAAAAATCATGAAAAAGAAGTCATCAAAGTCATAATAAATGATAACAACAAATAGGATCATCACGAATCGATTCAAATTGGAAATTCAATCCCAAAAGGCAAAGTGGGCAGAAACAACAAATTCAGTCGACTGACTCAGAGATTTCAGTCGACTGACTCAGGTCTTGGAAACTTTCTGTTTCCAGGTTCAGTCGACTAACTCAGAGATTTCAGTCGACTGAATCATGCCTGGGAACTTTCGGGTTCCAGGTTCAGTCGACTGAACAGAGATTTCAGTCGACTGAATCATGCCTGGGCAGTTTTTCAGCCTATCCAAATGAAGAGCAAACTCTTCCAAAATGCAACCGGACGAACATTGGCTCTAATGGTTTATGCCAATCGGCAACCCGGCCCTATATGCTCCTCGGTGCATCACCAAAAGCATAATCAATATCCATAAAATGATTTTCACACAAATTTGACTTAAAACCCCAAAAATTGGAATATTCACAAAACCAATCCAAATCAAGAGCAAATGCACATGAAAAGGTGTTAGGAATTCATACCTAACAACCAAAGATAAGTATAGTCATAGATGTGAGATAAAAATCTCACCTTTAACCCCAAAAACGATAAAGAAGAAGCTTGAAAGCAAAGGAGGATCAACCACTCTTCAATCCCAACTCAAGAAGCTTGAATCTAAGCTTTAAAAGAAGAACATTCCCAAAGTTAGGTTTAGGAATTTCTGAAATTGAAGAAGGAAAGAGTTGGAGAAGATGAAGAGAAGGCTTACCAATAGCTTCTTCTTGAATTTGGAGATAGAACTTGGATTTGCAAAGATGATTAGGGCTTTGAATTTCCTAATTCTTTTTCTCTTCCCCCATTTTTGATAAAGCTTGAGTTGTATTAGGAAATGGAAGTGAATGAAGAGAAGTGGGGGTGGAGCTAGGGGCTTGTGTTAGGATATAGGGCTGAAACCCAAACTAAAGCCCTAAGTGAAAAAGTAGCAAAATTCTACTATCTCCAAACATATCGAAGTTTATACTCAAAAAGGTCGCAAACGGCATTTTGAACTCAATGGAGGTGGTCTCGAGTCCAAATTCGATTGTTTGCAAAAAGTAGCTTTTCGGACTAAAATCCGACGAACGATGTTATATTTAAATATGTAATTGATAAATATGCGGGTTGTTACAGACACCCCTTCTTAAAGAAATTGTGATCTCGCAATACTTAAGAAGAAAATAAATAGTAACAACCATAAAAGCATATCAACACAAAAGAAATTTGAAATAAGAAGTTCACCATAAAGAGCACGAAAGAGTAAACCCGGAAGTGTTCGCTCGATGAATTCTCTAGGTTTTCCAAGAGCAATCCTTGGGATTTGAGAACCATCGGACTTTCACAAAAAGAACATCTTTATTTCGAAGGCACTCAACCCCCGAAGAGATGATGCGAATAGAATGTTGCTCAAAAGTCAAATCTGGTGAAACTTCAATCCCTACTATAACACCAGGCTCAAGAATAAAAATCGGAAACCTAAAATCATTTCCAGAGTTAAAAGACGTGGAAAACGTCAAGAATAGCAAAAAATTGAGCCGGTGCAACGGCGTAGTACAATAACGGTACGCCAGATGAATGGAAACTCGAATAATTCGGAACACCAACGCAGTACAAAAACGGTACGTCCAATGAACCGAAGCTTAAATAATTCGGAACACCGACGCAGTACAAAAACGGTACATCCAATGAACCGAAGGCCATAAAAGAACATCGGATGCTAGTCCATAAAAGAAATGAGACGAAGCTCACTAAAATGAAGTACATCGAAACGTCCGATGAACTTGGTAAAAAGATTATTCCTTTCGGACATCATCAAAGAAACAACCACTTGTTGCTTGCAACTAAGGATATTGGCAACACGATTTCCCCTTTCGGGAGTATAAAGAATATAAGATCATAAGATGCAAGGAACTCAAGCCAATATTAAGTTCCTTATGAGAAAATAAATATTCCAAAGATTTATGATCGGGGTAGAGGACAAATTTCTCGCCAAAAAAATAATGATGCCAAACACTAACAGCGAAAACAATAGCCGCGAGCACTAGATCATGAGTGGCATATCTAGTCTCGATCGGCTTAAATTATTTAGAAGCACAAGTGATAGCATGTTCTCTTTTGCAAGAGAACGGCATCCAAACCAATACGATTAGCATTGGTACAAAAGATAAAGTCTTAGTCCCTTCGGGAATCACAAGAATAAGAGTATCGAAAAGAAAGAATTTCTTTTAAATAATCTTCTTTCCCGAAAAGCTAAAACTTTCAAAATTACATTTATCTTTATGTAATAATCTTTTCAGAAAAAAAACTTTTATTTTACAAGTCAATTTAATGTGTCTGGTTGTCTCATCAAAGCGTTTAGGAGATTCCTATCGATAACGTTGATCAAGCGCACCGACCAGAATTCTTAAAGCACTCCCTGGGCAATACAATCACAAAATCATCTTCTATATGATAAACATGTTTCTTAAAAACCTTTAAGAATATTCTTTGCTCGTTTAAGAGCAAAAAATCAAATTGTACTTGTAAATAAATCTTATGAAAAAGATTTGCAAAATTTTAAATTGCTGTTTTCATACAAAATCAATATATACAAGAATGGAGTCATTGAGATCAAAGAATACTCGATTCATAAAATGGATGAAATAAGCTGGACAATTGAATGACATAATAAGTCATTCACAAGTTTCATAACGAATGCGGAATGCGGTAAATGGAATGCTAACTCCCGCAACTCGTAGCAAATAAAATCGGTGGCAAGGTCGAACTAAAAAGACCCTAACACCTCTCAAAAGATTGCTTAGGTGATAATCCTAAGACAAACTCAAAAATACCGGAAAATTCTCTAACTACATGAATGAGAGAAATAACACTTTCCTCATCATGTGAGCTTAAAGAATAAAATGATGCCATCAAATTGGAAATCAAAATCACAAAGGAAAAACAGAAATCTGCTTAACAGATTGAAAATGTCGAAGATGAATAGCCCACACGAGACAAAGGATATGACTCCATAATAATTAAGCCAATCCTTACAAAATTCAATTCCGAAGCATAAGTAAAAATCGGCTCGGAAAGAAAAATCACATAAAATAATTTCGACATCAACAAAAAGCAAATTGAGTGTTGCGGATCCACCAATCCGGATTCGCAATCCTCAAAGAAGTCATCAAGCCCAAAAATGTTTGAAGAAAAGGAATCAACAAGTTTTTTTGACATAAAATAATGAGATGAAACCCATATCAAAACGAACTCGAATAAGATAATCACAAAATAAATGTCATCAAGGATAGAATGGATACCTTGACTAAGAGAAGTGCCACTAGGAGCTCGCACTACATTCAGCTCTCCCTCTCTCCTGCTTTGACGTTTGGGACACGAAGATATATAATGATCCACACTTTTGCAATAGCGGCAAGAAATAGGCCTTGGACACCTATTTATATGATGGTCCTTAGAGCCACAATTGCAGCATTCTCCACGATTAGGGATGGGAGTCTTTGCTATAGAAGTCACTTGCTTCACCCTCTTGTTTGGATTAGGACTTTCGAACTTAATAAAGGGATGCCTCTTCTTATTGACACCCACAATCTCAACATCGCTTTCTCTATCGGCCTCTTCAAGTCGAAGAGCGATATCTATAAGCTAATCGAAAGAAACTTCTAGTTTCAAAAGTAATGGCTTCTTGAGATTCTTGTTCAAGCCATAAACAAATCTCTGATTTTTCTTCACTGGGGTATTAATGTATTCAACCCCGTATTTAGAAAGAGATTCGAAAGATGCGACGTAGTCCGTCACAGAAGATTCACCTTGAACAAGGTCGATAAAACGCCGGGCCAAAATTACTTTTTCAGCCTCCGGCACAAATTTCAATTCGAATCTTTCCCGGAATTGCTCCCAAGTGAGATCCGCTTCAACGATTTCAGAAATAAGAAGCTCATACCAATCCAATGCTCTTTCTTGGAGCATGCTAGAAGCCACTTGGACTCGGTGGAGATCAACAAGATTCATGCGAGAAAAGATGCAGTCGCATGATCTAAGCCAAGCTTGGATTTCAATGACACTCTCGGATCCCCGGAATGGTCTTCCACCCAAATCGGTATAATCTCTACACAAGCATGTAAAACCGGATCTAGGATGAGTAGGCTCTGGAATGGGCCCGATAGCTTGAGCATTCTTAACAAGATCTAGAAGCTGCTGGGCAGACATAAATACTCCATCCTGGGCAGTAGCACTAGATTGACCGGCGCTGGGACGGCCAGGTCTAACCATTTCTTTTCTTTAAGAAAGAAAGAAAAGAGAAAAAGGTTAATCTCAGAATGAATATAAAACAAATTTGATTGATAAAACAAGGAATCATAAAAAGAAATAGGATCGAACGGTACGAAGACCCAAATTAAATCCTATGACACGATTCCTAAGAAAGACTTAGGACAATGCTCCTTGCTAGATTATTCTATATAGTTCCGAAGTTTGGCTCTGATACCAAGCGGTGACGCCCCACCTCTATACCCATGCTAGCCAAGGACACTATGGGGTAATGCCATCAACTAGCGCGGAGAATAAGGCTGTTGAGGAGCGACCATCCGTGTAATTGCTTTGTGCGAGCACCGATATGTCAGATAGTATAACAACTTTTCATTTCATCTCAACAGGAAATCCGACATACCGACACAAACTCAAAGCAACGACACAGTGGCTGTGTGATCTCCGGAAACAAATATAGAAATAAACATAACACAAATAAGTCACAGACAATTCATATCACAAAGGCAGAAATAGATATGAATATAACACATGAAAGTGTACAACAGAGTAGTGGTCAAACAAGATCCACAATATCAAAAAGAATAGATACAAGTTCTAGACAAAAGAATACGTATACATCAAGGAGTCTATGTCTCAGATGTATACAACCAAAAACTACTAAACTAAAGTAGTTAGCCAAAAATCAGATGATTATCCCAGATAGGAAGTCATGAGGAAGCACCTGTAAAATCTCAGTCTGACCCGAGTATTATTTAAGAAGAAAATAATAAACAGATCAGTCTAGCTATAAATATCAGATAAAATGAGATATAAGAAGAGATATAACAAAAACGCATGATAACCAAAAAGCCATACTGTGATAAGTATCTAATCGAAAATCAATCCAGAGATTAATCAATATCACAAGAATCTTCTCAAAGATTAAAAAGAATGTCATATTCTTAATTTAATTCACCAAGCCACAAATAATGACATACATATCAATGTCAATTGTAAAAGTTGGTGAAACATAAATTCCAGAAATCATCAATGAGAAGTCCAGAAATCACAAGAGAGGAAGAAGCCTATCAAAAACGGGAGTGTGAAAACTCCCCAACACGCGTATCATAAAATGGGTCGTTATCCCATAAAAACGAGCTGAAGCTCCTCCTGATAGGGTATAGTCCCCCATTGCGGACTATGAGCCGAAGCTCCTCCTGATGAGCCGAAGCTCCTCCTGATGGGCCGAAGCTCCTCCTGACAGGGTATAGTCCCCCATTGCGGACTATGAGCCGAAGCTCCTCCTGACAGGGTATTGTCCCCTATTGCGGACAAAGAGACATCACACATTGCTAGTCTAAACCATAAATGATCATCATCGATCATCAAGAAGTGTCAATTACACTAAGCTAGTAAATATATGAGTTTAGCTTCATGTCCCATAACCACTAGCATAACTTAAATATTTACGAACAAATTGTAGATTTCCACTCGAAAATTGTCACAAGAGTTTCAAACGAATAAGTCAAAGAATTAACCGACGAAGTAAACGCAAGCGTTTCATACCACTTGTTTTGCTAAGCCGTTTAATTTGATTTTCTCATACGAATGAGGTAAAGGTTTGTATATACTAATAGATTAGAAAACGGTTTTAGAAACGAGCTTTGTATTTAAAAGTAGTGTTGAAATCATTTTGTAAAGAATTTGAATATTTACTATTAGTATAGAAACCTTTGTATTTTAAAGTGACAAGTCATAGAATTGATTGTAGAAACAATCAATCATTAAAATTCACATTCGAAGACGTGAATCAAATCCAATTAAACCGATAAAGAATCCATCGAAATGGATATTCAAAAATCACGAAAAAGGAGTCATCAAAGTCATAATAAATGATAACAACAAATAGGATCATCACGAATCGATTCAAATTGGAAATTCAATCCCAAAAGGCAAAGTGGGCAGAAACAACAAATTCAGTCGACTGACTCAGAGATTTCAGTCGACTGACTCAGGTCTTGGAAACTTTCTGTTTCCAGGTTCAGTTGACTGACTCAGAGATTTCAGTCGACTGAATCATGCCTGGGAACTTTCGGGTTCCAGGTTCAATCGACTGAACAGAGATTTCAGTCGACTGAATCATGCCTGGGCTGTTTTTCAGCCTATCCAAATGAAGAGCAAACTCTTCCAAAATGCAACCGGACGAACATTGGCTCTAAGGGTTTATTCCAATCGGCAACCCGGCCCTATATGCTCCTCGGTGCATCACCAAAAGCATGATCAACATCCACAAATGGATTTTCACACAAATTTGACTTAAAAACCCAAAAATTGGAATATTCACAAAACCAATCCAAATCAAGAGCAAATGCACATGAAGAGGTGTTAGGAATTCATACCTAACAACCAAAGATAATTATAGTCATAGATGTGAGATAAAAATCTCACCTTTAACCCCAAAAACGATAAAGAAGAAGCTTGAAAGCAAAGGAGGATCAACCACTCTTCAATCCCAACTCAAGAAGCTTGAATCTAAGCTTTAAAAGAAGAAATTCCCAAAGTTAGGTTTAGGAATTTCTGAAATTGAAGAAGGAAAGAGTTGAAGAAGATGAAGAGAAGGCTTACCAATAGCTTCTTCTTGAATTTGGAGATAGAACTTGGATTTGCAAAGATGATTAGGGCTTTGAATTTCCTAATTCTTTTTCTCTTCCCCCATTTTTTATAAAGCTTGAGTTGTATTAGGAAATGGAAGTGAATGAAGAGAAGTGGGGGTGGAGCTAGGGGCTTGTGTTAGGATATAGGGCTGAAACCCAAACTAAAGCCCTAAGTGAAAAAGTAGCAAAATTCTACTATCTCCAAACATATCGAAGTTTATACTCAAAAAGGTCGCAAACGGCATTTTGAACTCAATGGAGGTGGTCTCGAGTCCAAATTCGATCGTTTGCAAAAAGTAGCTTTTCGAACTAAAATCCGACGAACGATGTTATATTTAAATAAAATATTTAAATATGTAATCGATAAATATGCGGGTTGTTACATAAAACCAATTTTTCTCCTGCACTTTGGATCTCCTATCTATATTGGATTGCATAAATCTAAGAAGAAGATCCAGATCTAGAACTTTAAAGCCCTTCCATTCTATTCAGATTTGCATCAGATCTAGGAAAGGACTTCATCAATTCATTATGGTGAGCACACGTACTACTTCTACAGCTGCTGATCAAGGAGCACGGGGTCGGCAGAATCTCTTGCAATCACCTCCATCCAACCAAAATGCTGTAGGACCTTCAGATCCATCAGGTCCAATCACCAGACAAGAATTCCAGACATTGCTTCAAGAGTTGACCCAGAGTCGACTACATCTAACTAAACAACTGCGCGCCAACACAGAATTGTCCAACCAGCTGAATCGCCAAAGGCACAGAAGATCTAGAAGAGACCAAGGTTCCTATTCTTCCACAGAGAGTTTCGCCTCCTCTAATGGCCAAACCAGATCCACACGCCCACGGCTAGGGGTAAGCTACACCCAAGCCACGAGACGCCAACCCGCTTCAAATCTTGGGCAACCTAGAACTTGACCATCCGCCAGTCTCCGTACAGAACCTTCGTCTCGAGGAGATGCTGCTCCTTACCATGTTACCGGCAACATTGCTACTACCACCACTACTGAACGAGGAGGTGATGCTAGAAACCAAGCTGATCCTCGGCGTAACCAACGAGAACAGACTCCTGAGCCTTATGTCCCTGAGGATGTTGAACCAAGGAGGCGAGGCACGGATCATCGACCACGTCCGGTCCAGACTCGCGCTGTGGAACTCGACCACACCTTGGCACAACATTCTCCAAGTATCTGAATGCCGGATATATCAACGATGATTCGTCAAATGATCTGTGAAAGTCAGGGTCTCCGTAATGACGACTAGGGAATCTTCCGGAGTCATACCCCTTTCACCGATGACGTATTATATGCTGAACCACCTCGGTGCTTCAGGATGCCAGCTTTGCCAGTCTATGAAGGGAGTTCTGATCCCACTCAACACATCTTGAAGTACGAATGGCTGATGAATGCTGCGAGAGCTGATGACGCAGTAAAATGTCGTAGTTTCCCTATTTACCTAGGGGGCATCGCTACCATGTGGTTTACTCGTTTGTCACCACGATCCATTTCTAATTTTGATCAAATGGTCACAAAGTTCGTTGAACAATTCTGTATGCACGTGGCAAGGCTTAAAGACGTTAACACTCTGTCTAGTGTTACACAAGCTCCCGGAGAAACACTTAGACGTTACTTGGAGCGATTCCATGCTGCGTGTGCAGAAATAAACAATCCCAACGATAACTCTATCCTGATGGCATTGACTAAGGGGATTGATGCTGATTCCGAGTTCGGAAATTGGTTAGCTGGAACACCACCTGCATCATTAGACCGTTTCTATTCCAAGGCAGCCCAATTCTTGAGAAGGGAGGATGCGAAACAGTCTAGGAAGCAGGATGACGCAGGGCCCAACATCGAAGGAATCCAAAATAACATCGCTATTAAACAGTCCAGAGATAGTTCTGGAAAAGTTCAGTTGAACGTACAAAATAAACAAAATCAACAGAGGGACAATGGGAATCAAAACAAGAAACGCGATCAGAATCGTGGTCCATGGCGTAGAGCTTCCATGTATGATAACTACACTCCGTTGAACACGTCGTTGGAAAATGTGTATTTGCAGACCTGCAATACCATGCAATACAAGAAACCTGCCCCTAAACCACCAACTGAAATACAAATCCAAACAGAGAAATTTTGTACATTCCACGAGAGTTATGGCCACAACACCAATGAGTGCCGTCACTTGCAAGACCTCATTGAAAAACTGATACGTGAACGGAAGTTGATCAGTATGTGCGGGCGCCGCAGTCTGGTGGTGCGGGCCCATCAAATCAGAATCGTGCGTCGAATCAGGAAAGACAGGAGGAACCCGCTCGTACAGGCGGGAGGTTGGTCATCAATACAATAAGTGGTGGTCCTCACCCAGCAGATCGAAGCTGGAAGGAAATGGAGTCGTATGCCAGTTCTATCAGGCATGCAGACTTCGAATGTTATAGTAACTCTGATGAAGGGGCTCCGGCCAAGCAACAGAAGATGATGACAGATGACATCGTGTTCAGGAACAGAGACGCTGATAAAGTTGAAGCCCCCACTATCGATCCACTAGTCATCTCAGCTCAAGTAGGTCCCGCTTAGATGAAGAGAATCTTAGTTGACAGTGGAAGCTCTGTGAATATCTTGTTTAAGCGAGCTTATGATCAAATGAAAATGGAAGCCACGGACTTGAAGCCTTGTCAATCCTGCGTCCATGGTTTCAACGGAAGTGCTACTATACCCACTAGAATGGTGGAACTGCCAGTAGAGTTGGAAATTGGAGAACGACGGAGAGTACGGATGCTACAGTTCATTGTTTTGGACATAGACTCCCCTTACAATGCTTTCTTGGGCCGACCGGCCCTCGCTGAATTCAGGGCAGCCATCGCCCTGTGGTGTTTGACTTTAAAGTTTCCCACAGATCATGGAATAGGAATCATTCAGGGAGATCAGGCTACTGCCATATCCTGTTATGTTGCTGAGCTGCGGGAGGCACAGCGAAAAGAGAAGGGAAAGGGTGTAGAGGAATCTCTCTGCGTCCGTTTTACCGATAATTGACAATTAAAGCCTGGGCCTAGGCCCGGGCACCCCAGCTAATTCCTTAAGGATCTTGACCTAAGAGAAACTGAAGACGAAGGAGAGTCTAAAGAAAGTCAAGCATCCCCGGCCGAACTGACAATTGATGTCCCTATTGATAATGACGATGATTCGAAAATGATAAAGATTGGGTCTCAGCTAAGCCAGCAAACTCAAGAGGAATTGGTTTAATTCCTACGGGCAAATCTTGACGTATTTGCCTGGACACATTCTGATATGTGTGGGATCTCGCCGGACATCGCGAGCCACATTCTGAACATTGACCTGCGGCATGTCCCGGTAAAACAAAAAAGGCGCGGTATGGATCTAGAGAGATCTGCCGCCCTTAAAGAAGAAGTAGAAAAGCTTGAAGTAAACAGATTCATTCAAGATGCGCTATATCCTGAATAGGTGTCGAATCCCGTACTCGTCCGAAAGCCGAATGGAAAGTGGAGAACATGTGTCGATTATTCCGATCTGAATAAAGCATGTCCCAAAGACAGTTTCCCACTTCCCAGAATTGATCAGCTACTCTTATCCTTCATGGACGCGTACTCTGGCTACAATCAGATACCGATGCATTTACCCGATCAAGAACATACCAGCTTTGTAACCAATCTGGGACTTTATTGCTACAAAGTTATGTCATTCGGACTCAAGAACGCCGGGGCTACTTATCAATGATTGGTTAATCGGATGTTTGCCAATCAAATCGGGAAAACCATTGAAGTATATGTAGACGACATGCTTGTGAAGTCACGACTCTCCACTGACCATGTTAAAGACCTGGAAACTATGTTCAACATACTTCGAGAATACAAAATGAAGCTAAATCCACTTAAATGTCACTTTGGAGTTGCATCCGGGAAATTCCTTGGGTTCATTGTCAACGCCCGAGGAATCGAAGCTAATCCTGAAAATATTTGGGCAATCAGAAACCTTGAAACTCCAAAGTCTATAAAGCAAGTCCAAAGTCTCAATGGGAAAGTAGCAGCATTGAGCAGGTTCATTTCAAAGTCCATTGACAAATGCATTCCCTTCTTCGATCTGATCTGAAAAGGAAAACGCAACTTTGAATGGACCACGGAGTGCGAGGACGCTTTCCAAGCACTAGTTCAACATCTATCCACACCACCTATCATGTCGAAGCCTATCGACCATGAGAAGTTGTTCGTATATTTGGCGATATCAGAAAACGCTATCAGCGCTGCATTAATCCGAGAAGAAGACAAGATACAGAAGCCGGTATACTACGTCAGCAAACGATTGACTGGGGCTGAAAGAAATTATCCAAAGCTAGAATTGTTGGCCTACTGCCTTGTGATTGCATCAAGGAAACTCCGGCCGTATTTCCAGGCACATCCCATTGTTGTTTGCACCGACCAGCCGTTACGACAGGTCCTTTCGCGGCCTGAGACATCTGGTAGGTTACTCAAGTGGAATGTCGAACTGAGTCAGTTTGATATTACTTACACTCCAAGACGAGCAATCCAAGGACAAGTCCTCGCTGATTTCATAGTTGAATTTACCATTCCAAAGGACTTTCCCAAAACCAGTAAATCCCCCGAATACGTCTGGAAGCTATATACTGATGGTTCATCAAACGATCGGTGTTCGGGCGCTGGTGTTGTACTCGAAACCCCCGAAGGCCGATCCATATGATATGCTGTGAAGTTCGATTTTCATGCGACTAATAATGAAGCTGAATATAAAGCCCTTCTAGCCGGCTTGAAACTTGCTAGAGATTTGAGAATTATCGCGGTGGAAATTTATTGTGACTCACAATTAGTTGTGTGTCAGGTACGGGGAGAGTATCAAGCAAGAGATCGAAGGTTGGACGCTTACTTAGCTCGAGTTCAGGAAGTACTACATCAGTTTGATTATTATGTCATTTATTGTATACCTCGAGAACGCAACCAAAAAGCCGATTCGTTGGAAAAATTAGCCAGCACTGGTGAAGCTCAGCAAATGGGACTCGTTCCCGTAGAAGCGTTATTCTACCCAAGCATTGACCGGGCAGAAATAGACAGGGTATGCGAAACCATCTTCGAAAAGGATTCATGGATGACTCCACTCAGAAACTACATCGAGCACGGAATCCTGCCAGAACGCAGGAGTGAAAAGAGACAAGTTCTCTGAAAGGCCTCATGATTCATCATTTAGGATGGGGTCATGTATAGAAGAGGGTACTCTGTTCCTCTACTCCGGTGTATCGCTCACGATGAAATTAAACGAGTATTGCACGAGGTGCACGAGGGAGAATGTGGCGATCACACCGGGGGCAAGCACTTGCCAAGAAAATACTTCGCTACGGATATTACTGGCCGACCGTGAATCGCGATGCATTGGACTATGCAAAGAAATGTTACAGGTGCCAGAAATATGCCCGAATTCCTAGAGCTCCTCCTACCGAGATAACGCAAATGGTCAGCCCATGGTCGTTTGCAATGTGGGGCATCGACATCATTGGTGCTTTACCTCTGGCAAAAGGTGGTGCGAAATACGCCATCGTCGCAGTTGATTACTTTACAAAGTGGGCTGAAGCCGAAGCTCTCGCTACCATTACAACGAAGAAAGTAATCAACTTTGTGGTTCGTAACATCATCTGTCGATTCGGTCTCCCACACACCATTATTACGGACAACGGAACCCAATTCGACAGTGCTAAATTTAAAGATTTCTACAAACGATTTCACATCCAAAAGAAATTCTCTGCAGTCGCACACCCTCAGGCAAACGGACAGGTCAAAGCTGTTAATAAAGTTATAAAATCCATTTTGAAAAAACGACTAGAAAAGGTCGGTGGCAAGTGAGTCGATGAACTTCTTATGGCTTTATGGGCTTACCGAACAACCCACAAGACTGCGACCGGTCACACTCCATTCTCTCTTTCTTACGGTTCAGAAGCCGTTATTCCGGTCGAGCTAGAAGTACCTTCTCATCGTACGACATACTATGATCCAAAGACGAATGCTATATTACTTGCTGAATCTCTTGATCTACTAGATGAGAAGCGTGAAGAAGCTGATTTGAGGGCAGCTGCGCATCGAAATCGAGTCGCCCGATTGTACAATGCCAAGGTCCGCTCGCAAACCTTTGAACTAGGCAATCTCGTCCTCAAAAGAATCTATCCGGTTCCTTCGCATATGAAACCGACATGGGAAGGACCGTATGTTATTGAACGGAGGCTCGGAGATGGCACATTCAAATTATCGACTGTCGACGGTCTAACTCTGCCAAGAGCCTGGAATAGCGAGAGCCTTCGCCGCTATTACACATGACAGGCTATCTTTATCCATTTAGATTACTTTCCTTTTTTGCAATTTGTTTCTGCATTTCAAAATTAGAACTTGTAATAAGGCAACTGACTTTGCCATACTTTCTTGTTTCAGCAATAAAATGCAATCTCTTCGAGCCAGAGCTGTGATTTACTTGAAATGCTTCATATGACCATCACTATGCACGGAGAGCTAAGTTTCACCATACGGTGGAATTTATTCAAATAGAGAGTGACTACGATGCAACCAATCACTCGCTAAGTGAAACCCGAGCTCGGGGACAAGCCATCACATCAAAGTCAAAAAAAAGGATTGATATAAGACAATCCTTCCTCAACTCCAAATTCCCAGAGCGCGAACCGGAGTATAAACACCAACTATGAACTCCTAGAGTGCGAGTCGGAGTATAAACATCAACTCCGAGTTCCCAGAGTGCGAACCGGAGTATAAACATCAACTCCGAACTCCCAGAGTGCGAGTCGGAGTATAAACATCAACTCGGAGTTCCTAGAGTGTGAACCGGAGTATAAACATCAACTCTGTATTCCCAGAGGGCGAAGCGGAGTATAAACATCAACTCCGAGTACCCAGAGTGCGAACCGAAGTATAAACATCAACTCCGAACTCCCAGAGTGCGAGTCGGAGTATAAACATCAACTCCGAGTTCCCAGAGTGTGAACCGGAGTATAAACATCAACTCCGAACTCCCAGAGTGCGAATCGGAGTATAAACATTAACTCCGAGTTCCCAGAGTGCGAACCGGAGTATGAACATCAACTCCGTATTCCCAGAGTGCGAAGCAGAGTATAAACATTATCTCCGAACTCCCAGAGTGCGAGTCGGAGTATAAACATCAACTCCGAGTTCCCAGAGTGCGAACCGGAGTATAAACATCAACTCTGAACTTCCAGAGTGCGAGTCGGAGTATAAACATCAACTCCGAGTTCCCAGAGTGCGAACCGGAGTATAAGCATCAACTCCAAACTCCCAGAGTGCGAGTCGGAGTATAAACATCAACTCCGAGTTCCCAGAGTGCGAACCGGAGTATAAGCATCAACTTCGAACTCCCAGACTGCAAGTCGGAGTATAAACATCAACTCCGAGTTCCCAGAGTGCGAACCGGAGTATAAACATCAACTCCGAACTCCCAGAGTGCGAACCGGAGTATAAACATCAACTCCGAGTTCCCAGAGTGCGAACCAGAGTATAAACATCAACTCTGAGTTCCCAGAGTGCGAACCGGAGTATAAACATCAACTCCGAACTCCCAGAGTGCGAGTTAGAGCATAAACATCAACTCCGAGTTCCTAGAGTGCGAACCGAAGTATAAACATCAACTCCAAATTCCCAGAGCGCAACTGGAGTATAAACATCAACTCCAAGTTCCCATAGTGCGAACCGGAGTATAAACATCAACTCTAAATTCCCAGAGCGCAAATTGAAGTATAAACATCAACTCCGAGTTCCCAGAGTGCGAACCGGAGTATAAACATCAACTCCAGATTCCCAGAGTGCGAAACGGAGATTAAACGCCAACTTCAAGTTCTCGAAGTGTGAATCGAAGTATAAATATCAACTCCAAACTCCCGTAGCACGAGTTGGAGTACAAATGCCAATTCCAAGTCCTCAGATCGCAGACATGTGATTGGAACTTAAGCCGACATGACCAACCGCCAGTAAACGAATGAGAACCCCTGGAGCGCGGATATGATCGTCGACGATCGGACAAGCATGAATAAACCGCTCAATCTCTGTTTATCTCAAACACCCCTTTCAGTGGCACTAGACTTGACATGCTATAAGAGAAGAGCAATCGCTGACTGATGTTTCACAACACACCACCAAGACAGGGGGGCAAGACTTAAGCATCAATCATCGACTGAGGCGATGCGACGTCAAAATTCAACTCGCTTCCTGGTCGCAAACCATGTCCACAGTTTCCGAACTTGGCGAATAAAAACAAACTTGATTCAAAAGCTAAAACTTCACAAGTACACTTCAGATATTGAAACACTTGGACAAATACACAATGACAGAAAAGAAGCCAAAAAAGGGAAGTTTCATTTCTATTGTTTATAAAAGAAGTTCGTGTACAAGTTTCCAAAAATTCCTACTAGCAGGGGCCGAACCCGCATCTATACACGACCAACAAAATGAAAGTCAAAATACACCAGGGAAGCATGTTTAATCTCTCTTCTTCCTTGGCTTCCTCCTCGGTGTAGACCCGCTGGAGCCACCGCTGATCTTCCTCTTCGATCCCTTGCTTTTCGGCGGTTGGTCTTCAGGCAAGGGCATTATATCAACGTCCTCCTCTAAACTCGAGTGGATAGGAATGCTCTCTACAAGCGGATTCGGAGGAACAAGATCAAGTACAGAAGGTGGAATGGGCACGCTGGTGATGAAAACAGCACCACCAGGAGATATCATTCTAAACGGAGCAGGTCCCGGTGCTGCCATCCCACCTCCAGAGCTGCCACCATGAGCCGCTGCTGCCATTTCAACGTCGATTTGAGTGAACATCTCCTCTTCAGTTACTGCTCGAGACCCGCTGGGGGCATCAGCAGTCGGCATTGAAGAACTTGTAGCAGGGTCCGTTCCACTCATGATAGATGACAAGTCAGCAAGAGGATCGCCGTGGCGGTGAAAGAGTTCATCCATCAGCTGCTCGTCAAACACAATCGTATTCCCCTGCATGTCGTCAAGCGGGGCAGCTGTACTCACAGTGATTGCTTCGGTCACGATAGCCTCCTGCGCTTGATATGATTCTTGAGTAGCAGAAGGCACGGCCGGTGCAACATCAATCACTGGACAAAGAATAAGAGAACTGTCAGAATTTAATTCAGATAAAGATCCCGACTTAAAGCAGATACGCAGAATGTTCGAAATACCTTCCTCAGTTTGACTCGTAGGTGGCAGAGCGGCTTCAGTCACTTGCGCTGTAGCCGAAGACATCTGCGGCTGATCCGGGTTATAGGCAGGAACAACTTGAGGATCAACCGCAGGCAAAGATTCAGGTTGGGTTGACACCAGAAGTTCAAGACTTGCATCGTGATGTTCAACCCCGGAGCCTTCTCCTACTTCCAGGTGCTGGGCACCGAGTCTCTCCTTCTCATAAGAAATCATTGAATCGTGGAGAATCTTCTTTTCATCCTCTGTTAGCAGACGATTCTCGAGCTCAAATTCATCCACAGACTCGCCCTAATGCGCCTCCTTCTCTTCCTCAACTAGTCGGCCCCAAGCATTGTGAAGATGCGTCAGAAAATCATCGAGCCAGGCTAGACCCCTATGCCTCAGCACATTAGCGTTGTAAACAACAAGAAGGTCTTCGATGTCAGCCTCTAGCCTGGACTCGACCGACTTCACTTTCTCCTCAGCCTCCACCTTGCGGACTTTAGCCACCGCCGCATCCCGTTCACCCCTAAGCAGAACAGCCTATTCGCACGCCTCCTGGGCTACGTTGTTCGTGTCATCTTTTTCCTTGGCCAAGTCGGCGAATTTGGCCTTGAGTTCATTTAGTTCCTTGACGCCGCATCCTGCTCGGTGGTAACTGTAGTATTTCGATGGCCCATCTCCTACACCAAGGCAACGTGAGTCTGCCCCAACCTCTCCATTGCCGCCTTCGCTTCATCAGCCTTTTTGATGGCCTCAATCTCAGATTTCCGAGAAGACTCGGACTCAGCGGTGAGTACTTGAATGATCTGATCCCTTTGAGCGAGCTCGGTCTCCATCTTCTCAAGCGCTTTGGCTCGCTCAAAGGCCACTTTGGAAGCTTTTTCGGCAGCCTTTGCCCACTCTCGGTACTGGGTATATATGTCATGAATGTAATCATGCACCGTGTTTTCCACCCCTGATGGAATTCTTTTTAAGTGTGGTGGGAAGTCATAGCCGTCGAAGTAGATATTCGGAAAATCCTTCCTCATCTGAGCCAACTTAAGAGCCCCTTCTCCTGTGGGTTCAGCTGGGACCTGCTCTGTAATCATGGAGGTCGTGGTCTCAACTCTCTGAAGATGAGTCTCAGATCTAGAAGTATGAGAAGAAGGCCTGTGACAAGGAGGCTCTGGAGGATGTGGAACAAAAACAGGAGGTGGAGATGGAAGTCTAAGGGGAGGAGAGCGTGATCTGGATCGATGTCTATACTCTCTGTCACGCCCATACCTGTCCTGGTTAGAGTATTCACGATCGCGATCTCTATCTGAATCTCTCCTACGGGAATCATAGTAACCAGAAGCTTTTCGGGCTGAGCGAAGATTCCCGAGCATCAATCCTCTTCCAGACATAGTACCTGAGAATGAGAAACGAAGAAAGAGTTAGTGACTTCTTAAGTTGGTCGAATTACAGTCGTGAATCATGCAGTGTAGTGAAGTGTATGCATGTGCAACCCCCCGACCAACCAAAAATGTCGGCTGCACTCGTAGCAAGCGACCCGCTCAGTTCAAGAGCACTGTCAAGCTCCTTCATCCCGGCGTCGTGTTGAGACGACACAAAATCCGGAATCGGAACATCGGCAAGCCCTTCAAAAAGATTCTCTACTGGCGGGGAAGAAGCCTCCGAAATTCTAATCCCCTGAGCAGGCAAGAACATAATAACAGATTTAAATCTCTCGGATTTAGAGCGTTTGTGAGCAGTAGCCTTGCCTTTCCTTCTTCCTTCTGAGTCCTAAACATCGGAAGAAGGCCCAGCTGGGAGCTCGGTATCGGTAGGCGTCCTCTCTGGATCAACTTTTTCGGTTATCATGACTGCGAGCGCTTTGCGCTTCACCCATTTCTTCGGGACCACTCTATGTGTCCCTTCTAGCTGTATGCTCTGCCTCCGTTCTATCAGCCCGACAGTCCTCAAATTCCTGTCGGTCAGGACCAAGTCGATGTGCCTCTCTTCGCCCGGAAACGCTTGAAGAATCCGAACAAGCTCTCTAAAGTATGCGCCGTCAGGATGAGAGATTGCAGCTATAAAAAAGGAAAAGTATGTCAGTTTTGAAGTCAGTCACTAATATCTCAATGATTCAAGAGAGAAATGGCAACACTTACGTCTATCCAACCACCGCCTAACAAATCCAGGGGGGCACCGAACGTAGAACCATTCAGTTTTATAGTAACTCAACCTTCCCCAGGAGCCCAGTACAATGTGGCAGTTTCTGACCGCTTCCAGGAAGGTGAAAGAAGGGCTGTCTCCACGGCTCTTGACGTTGAATAAATATCTGATTTCGATCGGCTTCGGCGGTCGAAAGAGGATCTCCATAAACAGGACAAAGGTGTTGTTCAACAAGGCATACCCGTTGGGATGTAGCTGAGATGGAGCTATGCCAAGAAATGATAACATCTCCTTTATATATTGGTTGAAGGGAGGGAGTGTCCCCGCTGTGCAGCCGTGACGGTTGAAAGCGGTAAACCCCTCCGGAGGATAATGTGGCCTGTCATTTGGCCCAGGTAGTAACACGTCGTCAAGCGACAAACCGTGCCTTAAACAAATCCATCCTAGCATATCTTCGGAGATACCCGACGGCACAGAGTCTGGTGGACTACAAATGAACCGGGCACCTAGGCGCTCGTCCGGAGCTGGCTCTATAACTTCGGCTTCAATAACCGGTATCTCTATGGTTGGAGGAATAAAACTTGGGAGTTCCTACTGCTGTGAACTTGAGGGTTCCATGAATAGCTAGCTCATGAAAAATCATTGTTAAACAGGCAATAACGCTCATGCGTCCCCTAGTGTAAAGTGTGTGAGTGTGTGCTGTGCAGTGCAGTACTGTATATCATTTGAGAAGATCTACAGGAATAAAGAAAGCATGTAAACGACGAGACTTCGGAATTCAGTCGGAAGGACTGTCATCGCTGACCATCATAACCGTTCCATCCAGCTATTAACTATCATTCCAAGTTAAAATTTGTTATCATTTTGATAAGTTCTAGTATCATCAACGAGCTTCGATAGGCAATCAGATATGCAGCGAAACGATTAAGTCCAGTTATGCAAGTTTGAAGCTCGTCGGAGTCAATTGTTCAAATGTGTAGGAAGTTTCAAATTTTTTAATGGTCAATTCGTATCACTCACAAGGGTCGTGTTCGCATCGATAGATCATGGACATTTGCATACAAGTTAGACTTGGTCAGAAGATTGGCGTGCAAGTTCGACTCGATCAAGGGGCTGAGGATTTCGAATCGATCGGAGCGCAACACTTCGACTCGAGTAATACCTCCAGTTCGAATCGATCCGAGAGGGCTGCCCAAGGCACTCCATTTCGACTCGTTCCAAGGCACTTCACTTCGACTCGATCCAAGGCCATCATTTCGAGTCGATCAGACGCAACCCCTTCATATCAATCCACATCTACGAAGCATTCGACTCGATGCAAAGCTCAGCCATCGATCGATACGAAGGCCTCTGTCTCATCGTCTCAAAGCCCATACTCTAGATCGATGCGAAGCTGAGGCCAAGGGATCTTCGATCGATCGCGAATCTGGTTGATTTGGTGTTAAGAATCGAGTCTCACCGTTTATGCGATGGGTTCGCTCATTGGATTACCTAGATCTGTCAGTTAGTTCGAGTAATTGAAGGTATGAATCGGTTCGAAGGCAAGATTGTTTTCTTCTTTGATTGTCCCGAGTCTCAGAGCGATACGAAAGCGAGGCAGGATAGCAAAAGGTAAAAAGTGAAAAAATGGCTAAGTACAGAGTATTTATATGGACTCGAAAGCAACGGTAAAAAACGATTCGCCTCCCTAGTGAGTTCAACCGGCTACGAAGTGTCACCATAGAATCGAGTCGAACAAACAGTTTGAATCCATCAGGGAAGTTTACTTCGACTCGCTCCCCTTCGACTCGCTCAGTCCACATCCATTAGGGAAGTTTACTTTGACTCGCTCCCTTCGACTCGTTCAGTTCGTGTCCATCATCGAGTCGAACAAGCACTTCATATCCATCGAACCCTGCGTCCATCGATGCAAAATCCCTGTTCGTGTCCATAATTTCCAACTCCTTCCCTAGAGAATCGATACGAATAGTCAGTTTGAATCCATCAAATCATGGATTCCAGAGGCCAACTCCATCGAATCGAAATACTCACTTCGCATCCATAAATTCAATGAAAGACGTCCTCAATGCCTCAACCCTTCACATCGATTCAGGAGAGGATCGTTACGAAGGAACATTCAAAAACAACCATCGAGCGTTGTTACAACGAATTTCACGTCGGTTCAGGAGAGGATCGATACGGAATTCAATGTAAAATAAACTGACAACGACTCGTGAATGTACAAATGTCAACGAGAGTCAGGTTAACCTATATGCATGTATGTCGGACTAATATTCAATATTCCAGATATACAAGAATCAGAAACTCGTCTAATAATGATTACAACAGCGAACAGCTAATCGCTAGCATACAACAGTTAGTTTCAACAATACAGGGTACAGCAGTTAACAGTCAACAGTTTACATTACTAAGAAAAACAGTCAAAGGTTACAGCTTCCATCGGAAAGACGATAACTATTCAAAATAAAGACTGCAGCACTTCAAAGCATATCATGTTCCCACAAGACGTACTTTGGGGGGCAAATGTTATCCCGCCTTTTGGCAAGGCCGTGACACCAAGGAATTGACTAGTAAACCAACGACGATCCATCCCAGAGATCGGTTATACACAGGCTCGCTATGGATATCGACGAATTTAGTCCGAGTCTAGATCAAGCTAAAATTGATATGACATGACAAGCTAAGCTATGAGAGTCAACGTTCCAAATCTCAAGTCAATCCGAGTTCGTAGGCTCAAGTTATGAACGATACAAAATTGGATGAAAGCCAACCACCGGTCGAATCGTTCCCTTCGACTCGCTTCGCAATCTATCAGGAGTGACTACTTCGACTCGCTCCCTTCGACTCGCTTCAAAATCCATCAGAAGTGACAACTTCGACTCGCGTCACAATCCATCAGAAGTGACAACTTCGACTCGCTTTGCAACCAACAGAGGTGACAACTTTGACTCGCTCCGTAGCCATCAGATACCTTCTTCGACTCACTCCGCTTCGCCTCCATCAGGTGCCTTCTTCGACTCGCTCAACTCGAACCACTATTTGACTCCATCGAGTTCGACTCCATTGGCGAAGCCACTGTTTGAATCCCTCAGAACGCTCCACTTCGACTCGCTCAATCAATGCACAGTTCAACTCGATCAAAACAGCATCAAGGGCAGAGTGAGATTCAAGCGCCACGTCACCGAGTCGAACGGAAGCGAGTCAAACAGAGCGAGTCGAACGAAACAGCCAACCGAGAATCTCATTTCGTATCGATCATATCTCCTAATCTACAAGTCCAAATGCTATGAAATTTTCACAGAAAACTACATGCATGCTAAAGAATGTCCACGCCAAATTTCGACTCCATTGGATGAAATCTTGATCGATACGAAATCTGTTCGTATCGATCACGGATCGGACCGAAACTTCACGGGCTTGGGCGCGCGGGCCTGGTCACGTGCCAGAGAGGGTCTCCCGAGATCTGAGCGAAATATCAGCCCCCTACACCTATAAATAGACCCCCATAGCCAACAGAAAAGGGGTTCTTCTTCTTCTTTGAGATCTCCAACGCCTAGACTCTGCCAAACACGAATCTAAACTCCATGGCTGTTGCTACCAACGAATTTCATTGCTGCAAACCATTGTTATTCATTTTAATTTGCTGAAATCAATTGTAAACATCAAAGAAAGATCAATAAAGCAAACTAATTCATAGTGGACGTAGGCAATACGCCGAACCACTCTAAATTCTTGTGTCTCCTTGCATGTTAATTATTTTCATATCTGAGATTTGGAGTTTTTGTTAGATAATTCCTCTTTTTACATTTAATTTCTTCACTTTATCTTTTCAAAAACTTTCGAAGAGTGTTGTGCCCAATTTTGGTACAAACAATTTTCATCCTTATTTGGTCATAAATTATTTTTTTGTTATTACACAAATTTTTGTCATTTTGTGTCTGCATTTGTTTTTGGTAATCAAATTTGTGGCTACTATCAAGTGATAATTAGACAGCTGTATAAGTTTAAATAATAAATAATAAGTCAAACCATTAATTATTCATTATGTGGTAAGCGTCATACATAAATAAGACAAATGATAACTTAATTAGTTATTTATAGTTATTGGTACACTTTGTAATTTTACCATGTGATATTATTGACATATGAATTTTACTTGAAAAAACACTATCATTTAAGAAAATAATTATAATCAGATTTTTTTATTCAGTTGTTGTATTCAACAGTTAATGGTTACGGTTGATTATTTTATGATGATAGCAATGGTACATAAAAGCAAAAAAATTGATGAACACATTTCAATGAACATGTTTGTTTACCTATGTTTCATTTGTGGCCTCTAAGTTTATATTCTTTTTTAGTTCTCACACAAATATGTTTAATGTTTAAAACATTACCCATGTTGAGTAGGTAATTATAAGTGGGTATTACTCATATAGATCTTTGAAAACTGATTTAGATTGCAACAATATCTATTTAAGTTGGTATGTTGATATAATGAACATTCTTATTGGTACATGGATGTGATTAAAACTTTGAATGCAATGTAAGTTGTCAAGTTATGTTATATAATGATTCACTTTTCATTAAAAGGCATAACATAATGTGTAAATTAACGAGAATTTAAAAAAATTCATCTGTAGTACCACTCTAAATCATTTACCACAACTAATTTTGTAAGTAACCACAGACATGACAAATTCAAGACCACTACGGACTACCCACAACAAGGCTTTAACACTTTAATTTCTAACAGCATATTCAGTGCTAAAGTATCAAGAATGAATTTTAACTTATGGATAAATCTATTTGATTCCAAAGGTACTTTTCTTTTGGTTATTGATTTATAGTTTTCTCTACTTTTTATATAATATGCTAATTTTACATAATTTCTTGAATTAGTTTTCGTAGTTTGGCTAAACTAAGAAGTCATTTTCTAAAAACTGTTTTCTATGGTTGAAAACACTAATGAAGGTGTACATAGTCAGTTGGGAAAACAATAAAAGTGTGCACATTTTACTTTTAGTGTATTGTACTAAACACCAATGAAGGTGTGCACATTTTACTTCCACTGCTCATAGATTACATTTTTTTTCCTAATGCATTGATCTAAAAATGTGTACTTTATCTACTTTACAGTGGACATGGCTATAATTTAGGAAAGCAAATATTGAATGAGTACTGCCTTTGTTTCTTTAATTCCAAGTATTAAAATTAACTTTTATTTTTTCTTCTTGCTTTAAGTTTACCGACAATTGTGTGATTGTGCATGCAACAAATGAAATTACATTTTTATGCATTTATTGTTTGATAGAGTTGAAATATCCAAGTTTTGTTTTTTATGTATTAAAGCGGTTGGTTGTAATTTTTTATTCTATTGATTTGATGTAATATATTTGTGTATTTTCATAGTATTATATCTTCTATTCAATTATATGGACAGTGCATAATTCATTTGCCTAGGTCCTATTCTATTAAGATAAATTTGGTTCCAACGATAACATTTGTTTTCTCTGTCATTTCTTCTACATTACTCCATATTTTTAGAACAACCATTTATGTAGAGTAAAAACACTATCTTTTCATTGCACTTTAATTTATATGGGTGCCATCACGTTGTAACAAGGAAACAAAACAGCCAAGATTATATACGTGCTATGTTCTTACCGATAATGGAACACTTATACATTAAAATAATTCATTTTTATTCATTTACTAGAAAATATTTAAAACATCCGTGTGCGTGAGTAATTTATATTGAATTGGTAAAACTATAAAGAATTGAGTTTTGAAAGTCGAAATATTTTTAGGTAATGATATTTTTAAGAATTATTGAAAAGAAATCGGCTCTGGAAATTGAAAGTACAATAAATTTTTATTTGAGGACATATGAACAGATATAAAGTAATTGAATTGAAATAAATTTAAGTTATGATTTCTTATGAAGTGGTTTGATATGAAATGTCTAAATTAAAACTTTTTGAAAATTTATTAAGTAGAATTTATATAATTTATTTAAAAAATGTGTGATGATCAAAATTAAACGTTGCTTGAAGTTAATAGAGAGTTAATTGGTTTTTAAATCTTACTAATTTTGTGAAGAATAAGATGTAAGATCAACAATTTTGTTTTAAAAACCAAATTGAAAAGTTATTGATATATTCAATTGAAATTTGATTGGAGCTGGAAAAGAATTACACAACATATAAAGTTTGAACTGATTATGGTGAACAAGTTAAGGCAGTCAATATGCTAGTATGCTAAGGATTTACTAGAAATGAATGTTATGGATTTATGATTGAGGGATTTGTACTTAAAATTTAATAAAGTTATTATTTATGAATTTTGGAAAAATTCTAAAATAATAAGGAAAAATCTATTTTAAATTGAGAGTTTGTTGTCATTTATAAAATAGGGTGGAATTTAAATAAATAGTAATATGATTTTTTAGAAGACCATCAATATTTTGAGCAAATAATGATATGACTATTTTACTAAGTTTATAAAAAATTATTATTATTATTTAAGAAATAAAAATAAGAGGTATTATGAGAATAATAATAATAAATAAATATTTTCTATGAATACTTTTTTAGGACAAATTATTACTTTTTTGATATAAATAACAATAAAAAGGATTTTTGGGATTTAATGCAGAATGTTGTTATTTTTGAATTATATAATATGAAAATGGTTGTGTAAAAAAAAGGATTTAAATAAATATGATTCTTTTGATGTAAAGTGACAATAATATTATTGTTTTTAAGGAAATTTGATGGAAATTATTATTTTTGAATTAAATAAAGATTTTTGAGATATTTAAAATAATACATTGAAAACAAAGGATTTTTGAAGTATATCATCGATTTGGAAAAAATACACTATTCTGAGGTAACTGGAAAAAAGTATTCATATAATAAACAATACCAAGATGATTTATACTTAATAAGAAAATAACAAGTTTAAATTTATTATTTTGAACTATCGAGACATTTGTGATTAAATATTTTTTGAAATTAGCATATATGTTTACTTTAAGGGCTGGGATATGCTTATATAAGATGAGCATGAGAACGCGGTTAGGTTAAAAGTTTCTTAAAAGGTTAAATAATAGAAGATTAGTTGTATGAGGCGGTCATTAATAGAGGATGACTATACTTGTTCATGTAAAGTTTTTTTTGGAGTACGGCGATACACATAAGGTACTCTAGCCATATGTTAGTTTATAGGATTACTCAAGCACATGGAGTTAATATTATTTTAGAAGTATCTAGTATTGTATGATTTTGAGAAATGAAGTAACTGTCTTGACTTGCACGGACTAAGGTACGAAAGCGATTTTAAGAAAGGTGAGATTTGGCAATTTGGAAGAAAATTGACTGAGATAAGATTACTTCTTTTTGGTCATCACTTAGATTGAAAGAACTATTTTATGAAGTCAATCTTAAGAAATAGCGACCTTTTATGCATAATTTATTTTCAGTGCCCAATGCACATGAAAAATAAGTGAAAAGTGCACAACTTAGTCTATGAGTTCGTTATAGTATTATTGTGTTCATCGAAAATAAGGCATCATCCATTTGTGATATCTATAAATTAAACGGTGATAGAGTATGAGGTTTGCCTAAGGATCCTAACTGTTAATCCACTTAGGGGGAAGATGTCGTTTGTTATCATGTTGTCATGCATGTAGACTTGGGAAAAGAGTTTAGTGGGGTATCCCAAAGGATACGAAGAACGTTTTCTATTGGTTGAGGATGAAAAAGTAAAGGGCAAAGTATGTTGCATGGTCTCTGACGATGGAGATATGTCTGTAATGAAGTCTATTTAACTTAAAGCTATACTTGGACATTACATGATTATATACCTCAGTGATAAATGAGGGAACGGAAACCGCATATGATAGATATGCATAGAGAGTTCGTAGTGGGTAGCTTGGTAGTTAAAGGACTCATTATTGAGATAATAATGTGGAAAAGCTAGTGTCATAAGTTGCTTGGTATTTTCCGATTGTACAAAGAGTGGGGAAGTCAGCAAATTTGAGTGTGCTTCTTGAAAAGTTGGCAGGTGTTCACACGTTTTCTGTTTCTCCTATCTGTGAACGTACTTTGGCAATTTAGCAGTTTTGCTAGTGACTTGTCAGCTTATGAGGGGAGTGGAGACGGAATCTAAAATACTCTGTAAATGTATTCACATCTTAGGACTTAATTTGATATGTCATAAAAATGAGGAAATGAAGTTGGTCCATGTACGGCGATGAAATGGTTTGGATAAGATTATGATGAAGCTTGAGGAGAGAATCTGAGTTTCTCATCATGAGCTCTCTTCTAATAATTTCCTCTTTTAGTTAGTTTGTAGGTTGGTTTGCTCGTTAGGTCGGTTTTCTCATTAGGTCGCATGGTTGCTTTAGCTAGCTAGTTGACAGAGGCATGGATGCTAGGACTGGTTATAAGCATGCCCTTATGACATGTTTTGGTTGCTATGGTTGACTTGTTTGAGTTATACCATTTTAGTTCTTACTAAGTTAGATACTTATATTTGTGTGTGTTCTAATTTAGGTTATAAGATTTGATATATGTATTCCATTCATTATTTCTTTATTTGGCTTGTTATAGAAGTGGTTATCTACTTGTAGTTAGATACTTATGTTTGCACACATACATACATACATACATGTATAAATGCTATAGGAGGCCAATTTAATAGTATTTTCATTCATCTCGCATCATATCATTCTATTTCTATATATCGTATGTACTATATACTTTTGGTTATGCTTTTGTTTGTGTTGTATGATGGATGCTAGATAGATGTAGCTACATTTGTCTTATATGCTTATACGCTATTAAGCGAGTTGCATTGTCCGCCTCGTGGAATTTCAAGAATGAAATTATTTTAAGGGGGAGAATGTAACATCCCATAAATTTATTTAACTAAATAATTGAATAAAAAGGTGCAAAATCATAATTTCATATAAAGGCAAAACAGTAAATTTTTACAGGAGCTATAATTAAGCTTCGGGACCTATTCCATTGCGTTTGGAATGTTGTTTATAGTCATAAAACATATATAACTTGCTAAATTTGGTTTAGCAAGCTAGAAATTAGAAGAAGTCAAACCCAGTGACATTTTCGTAATATATTAATTTCAAGATTTAGACTAAATATATGTTATTTCAGTCTATAAATTGAAATGTAAACCCTATTCTCTATTCCTACTTGAGCCTAAACATCTTACCATTAATCTCTATCTTCTTCTTAATCTTATCTCCAAACAAAATCAAACCAACTTCACATCAAATCAAATCAAATCAAATCCAAATTAAATAAAATAAATATAAAACCAATCACCGGAAAGAGAGCTATGCTAATAAATCAACGTTATCAAAAAATTTGGAGTTTTGAAGGCGTGGAATTTTTGGCGAAGGAGAAAGAGGATCTACATCAAACTAGAGAAGATGAAGGACAAATCGGTGAGTGACATTCGTCTTATTTGTGTGTGTGTTAGTAAGATATAGTAATTCATTCCTTATGGCCATAAATCACATTATAAATGATGTAATTTAAAATTAAAAAGTGATTCTTTTTCTAAACATGATTAGGGTGTAGTATGCCACGGCTGGATGGTTAAAAAATTCTATATTTATTAATTGTAATTGGCCAAAGTTAATCACTCTCTAATTGGAAAGTGTGAAATACAAAAATGTTCCAAATTAGACATTATATATCAATGATGAAACATTATGAATTATGATACAACAATTGGAAAGCATGGTTGTGTAGAGGAGGATGAGTAGGTCACCTCACAAACAACTGAACAAAAGATGGCCAGAATTCACCAAAAATGGCATGTAAATTCACGATGGCACCAGTGAAGTGCAGGAAGTCTCAGGTGACTAGAAAAAGTCTGATAGTGCAGCATAACATGGTGGTTACGATGGCGGTGTCACATCTAGCAATGGAGGTCGGAGGTGGCATCGACGAGTGGATGAACGTGGTAGCTGGATTGATGAAAGAGGGTATTCGGGATTTTTAGGGTATTGTAGCGATGCGAAAAGAAACAAATACATTAATAATGATTAAATTATAAATTATGATATTGTCTATTAACTTTAAATGCTTATATTTCTCGCATACAATCTATGTTTCACAAGCAGTTCGCGGCATCAGGATCGTAGCGAGGTGAATAATGTTTTGGTGGTTGTTTATTATGTTTTGAGATATTTTTGAAAAGTGCCTTGTTTTAGTAGATTTGTTATACTTTGCTTGATACGACGATTACGGGATAAGATATTTTGTTCCTCAGTAGCGAGATACTTATGATTTGGCGATAGTGGGCTAAGACATTATGTTCCTCGGTAGCTAGTCGTTTATGATTTGGAATAGTGGTCTGGGACATGTTGTTCTTCAATAGCGAGTCGTTTACGATTTCGTGATAGTGGGTTGAGTCTTATAGTTCCTCGGTAGCGAGCTACTTATGATTTGGCAAAGCAGGCTAAGACGTTTTTGTTATCATCAAAATTTCCACTGTCTTTGAATAGATTCGAATGATTAAACTGGACTGAAGAACGATAGAGAAACATATACGATTGCTTAGAGAAACATCACAAGATGGTAGAAGGAAGAAATACAAAAAAGATAGTTGAAAAGTGGAACTTGACTCCATGGACCCCCATCGAGTTATACCCCATAGATCATGACCAAGTCATGGATCGAGTGGAAGCTAGGAAAAGTGATAAGAAACTCAAAGCGGAAGATAGAGAAGCATGGAGCAATGCGACTTCAAGCTACTTCGAGTCAGGCCCAGAGCAAAGCACCAAACAACCGAAGTCAAGACACAAGTTTGCCCAAGTCATATCGATGACGAGTTGGGGGCCATGGATCATCATCGAGTTAGGAAGCATGGGTCGGGGTTGGCCATGATATTTTTATAGGATGACATGCACAACGTGGAGATTGTATGTAGCAATTTTCAGAGAAAAATGTGGAGATCTTCGCCTATAAATAGAGGTGGATAGCACTTGAAAACAGACTTTTTCTTCTTCTTTATTTCTGAATTTCTAGCTACGAAGAGTTGTAAAATTATAACTCTAAAAACTACTCTGTTGGATTCTCACCGAGTTGAGAATACCAAGTCATAAGAAAAGCATTGTAAAATCAAAGAATAATTAATAGAAATCGACTAAGTGGACGTTGGCCGGAGTATTTGCCAAACACTATAAAAATTATGTGTTCTTTTCTCGCTTTTATTCTCTTTTCTTTTTAATTTTCTTATTGGATATTTCATTGGGTGTTTATGCCAATCAAACAATTTTGTTCCTTAGTAGGAAGTCGCTTACAATTTGGCAATGGTGGGCTGGAACATGTAGTTACCAGCACGGAGTTGCTTACGATTTGGCGATAGTAGGTTGAGACGTGTAGTTCCTCGGTAGGGAGTCATATACATTTTCGACAATAATGAGTTAAGACTTTGGACTCGGTCATAGTTATATGATTAGAAATAGGATATGTGACATCCCACATTCTGAGGGCTAAAACTAACTTCTATGGATGCTGCAGTCATCTATAGTTATTAATTCTTGACGACAAAATGCAGTTATGTTAGTCATATCAATAATCAGAAGCACATGAATATGAAAAATTTTCAAACACAATTTAATAACAAATTTTCACATTTTATTTTACAAATGACATTCCATATTCATTACATAATCCCATTCGCAAACCTACGTTCGGAGAAAATATAACTATACAAAATACTCCAAGAGCGACATATGAAGATGCCACATTGGTTAATCAAAGTATACGTGACAAAACCAGAATACACGGCCGAAATAGATAAAGCTCCTAATAGTTAGATTGCCTCATGCACGTCTCCTAAAGCTTATTCGTCTAACCGGATGACCTAAAATCTTTTACTCCCGACCTACTCAAATGAGTACCCGAGAGTTTAAGGGAAAAAACAAAAACTTCGGGTCAAACAAAAGTCTGGTGTGAATAATAACCTATCATCTTGAACCAAAATAGATATCTAATGAGACCACGCCATAGAGCGGAATAGGTTTTCCCCTCACTGGTATCTTAACCTAAACATAACAACCATATATTATGCTCCTGCAACCACAATGGTTAGAACATAGAAGATAGCATTTATAGTCATGCAACATATATTGGATTACCCATCCCTATTCATTAGATTACCCATGACTACCCATCATAATTTAAACCAACTATCTGTCTTATAAGTATGTGGAATACCCATCTCACATTTAAACATATTCAGAATTATGTAGACTATTCATCTCACATGTAATTATTATTTCGATTGCCCATTCCTTACCACATTAACTACCCATCACATATAGTTCAATTATTCAAAATTATGTGGATTATCCATCAAATTATATCGACTATCCATTACACATATTCCATTTAACTTTAAATGATGTGGATTATCTATCACACATCTCATAGTTTTCCTAGGATGACTATGAACCCTTCGTTATCCTCATAGAGATTGTCCATCTCCAGTATGATGTGGACTATCCATCTCACATCTCATAGTTTCCCTAGGATGACTATGAATCCATCATTTCATTCATGTTACCCACATGTTTCAGTCTTAATACATGTTACCCACATGTTTTAGTCTTAATACATGTTACCCACATGATTCTATTCTTGTTCATGTTGTCCACATGATTAACCTATGTATATGGGTATCCCGAATTAGGTTATCTCCCTTAAAGTTATAGCATTTCAAAGTGACATACATTGGTATCCCCAATTGATACATGCCAAACAATGGTATCCCCAGGGTTTAAAGTTGAAATTAATAACATATTTAGTTTATTGAAACCAACCTACTTTGGTATCCCCAATGATGGTATAGACATCCATAATCAAAATAGCATTGGTATCCCCAATGTTTAGAATCAAATTCATAAAACAATAGGCTCGTTGCCTTTATTAAGTTAATAAACATCAATGTTGAAGTTCATCTATATTGGTGTCTCCAATGATAGTGTCGAAGTTTACAAATTTTAAAACGACATGGGTATCCCCAATGACTATGTCGAAGTAGGAGCATAAGGCTCGTCGCCTTCAATAAAATAAAACATAATACACGCATTATTAAATCAACGTCAACCCTTGTCCAAAGTCGAAGACAAAAACTTAATTTCTTTTAAATTCAAGAAAAATTCATGTCGAGATTGGTGTTGTCAACCTTCATAAACTATAGGCTATCCACTTATTAAACAAAACTTAAAATCTTTAAAAGTTATTTGGCTAACCGCTGAAGACATAGGGTCGCTAACCCTTATAAACATAGGCCTCTTTGCCCCATTAAAACTTAGTTTTAATATACACAAAACAAGCCTCTACGGCATTCGAAAGATAAGGTGCGACATTGTGGCCAAGCGGCATCGACTCTAAAACATAAGGTTATCGACCTTGATGCACATTGACCCCTAAGACCCTCGACGACGTTATAAGACTTTTACACTTAAGTTACTTTGGCTGCTATGTTGCTTCTTATATAAAGTCAAAGTTAAAGTCAATAAAGCTGGCATTACTGCCTTAGTTTGGAAAACAATGAAGGGATGAGATGCATCATAGTTTAAAACTGTGATGAAAATAAGCAACGCCATCGACGTCAACATTAGCTTTTAAACATTAACTAAAACATGAAGTACCATTGCCACCTACCCTATGTCGTCGACGAGGTCGACTTCAGCCTACTTGGAACCATTACATAGTTACCGAAGTAACTATACTATGCTTCCTTTCAATACGACGTCGACACTCATGGAATATGACCTTGTCTTAGGCTCAAAGACAATGGGGTGGTATGGTCTTATTGTAATTATAGTAAAAACTGATTTTTCTACTAAATAAAGCAAACTCTTTTCACCAAATCATTATTCTTGTCCAATTTATATAGGAAAAAAAACAATATTCTACAAATTCTTTTCAAAAATCTCTACCACACTCATTATTCAAGTTACAAAACATACTTCAAATTAATTAATTAATATCCATAATTAATTAACCTTTAAAATGCTTATCTAGCATAATTAATTCACCATAAATCGAAATCACTTGGGAAAAATCCTAAAAATTCATAGAAATTAAAAATATCCTTCTCTTCATTATATAAAAATTTTAAAGCCAAAAACCATATCTACTTATTTTAAATAATTAAAACCCAAAATTAAGGTATTTCCTCCTTAGGAAATTCATAAAATAATCTGTATGATTTGGAAAATTGTGAAATTAAAAATCCATCTCCAAAATATCATTTTACACAACATATCGAAAATTGGAACCATTTGGAGATTAAAAACTAAGTTTTTTTACCCTTGAAACTCATTCAAATAATCTCATAAAAATCCATAATTCATTATCTATCCAAACAATGAATAAACAACCATATCTTGGCAAAACAAACAACATTTATTTGGGTATTATCCATAACCAAATTTAAAACAAGAAAAGAGAGATGGTTCTTGTATTATTCACCTTAGATTAATTGTTGGAGTTGAGATTTGATATGGCTTTAATCTTCCTAAGCTTCTTCTCCTTCTAATCCCCTTGAATTCATTCCCTAGCTTAAGTTATGGTCGGCCTCTATATTTTCTTTGATTATTTTGTCAATTAGTAAAGCGAGAATGTAATGAGGAGGGAGGGTTTAAGATAAAAGGATAGATCTATTTCGGAAATTTCCTCTCTCATATATCCTCTTTATGTTTTAAGTTATAAAACAATCTTATCAATATATTTAGTTAAGGCCCGACCTTAATGTTTATCAAATCCCAATTCCCTCATCTCACTACACATTATATTATTCTATTTAATTTATCTAATTAAATCTCCTAAATAATTTAAATAAAATTAAGTGTGTTATAGGATAGGTTTTAGTAAGAGCTTAGCATATGATGTCATATAGTATTATATCGTGTTTAGCTAACTTATTGGGTGCCCGTAACACATGTTAAGTTATGGTTTTCGATCATAAGTGTTACTAACTTATTAGTATTATACACTTATATGATGCATTTCACTCACCAGACCTATGTCTGACCCTGTAACACACCGTAGTTTTATGAAATTAAATAATTAAATTAAAAAGGGTACAATCGCAATTTTAATATAAAGGGCAAAATAGCAAATTTCTATAAGAGCTGGAATTAGGCTTCGGGACCTATTCCATTGCATTTGAAATGTCATTTACAGTTAGAATAATATATAACTTGCTAAATTTAGTAAACCATCTAAAAATTAAAAGAAGTCAAACCTAGTGGCATTTTCGTAATATATTATATTATCCGGCCTTTTGACCCGGCTACACAAAGGCGATTACGAGGACCAGACTTGACTATTGATGGGAAAGATGGCCACAAGACGACAACAATATGACCAGAGCATGTATCTGAACAGCTATATCCAGCCCAAGGTAAATAAGGTCAACGGATAGGTGATATAGGATGTTAGAATGATGAAGGTTAGCTTGGTGGAATAGGGGTCGGCATAGATGTTTGATAAGTTGAAGAGTGTGTTAGTGAGGTCGGCATAGTGCATGACATAGGGAATAGGTCGGATCGGCATAATGTATGGTATAACATGGATCAGGTCGGCATAGGAACGAAAACCATCAGGTCGGCATAATGTATGGCATAATATGGATCGAGTCGGCATAGAGTACGAAGACCATCAGGTCTGCACAATATGGCTTGGGTCGGCATGATAATTTCGTTCGACTTAATGTGTTGGGTTGAGCTTTTCTTATGGTGGGCCCAAGTGGTCAAAGTAGTCCAGGCTTGAAGATGTCAGTTAGGCTGAAGGCTACCTTCGTCTATAAATACAGGGGCAGGGGGCCATTTTTGGGACCTCTCATTTTGGGACTTCATCATCTTCTTCTTCCTACTCCAGATACTCTACCATGGCTATTTTTCTTATAAACTTGTATCAATGGATTCTAGCTAATCCAACAACTCATGTAATTGTAATCGAGTGAAAGATTAATAAAATCTGAAGTGGATGTGGCCAAGATTGCCGAACCACTATAAAATCTGAAGTGGATGTGGCCAAGATTGCCGAACCACTATAAAATATGAAGTGGATGTGGCCAAGATTGCCGATCCATCCTGATAGTATATATACCGATCCTTCTTCAATGTATATATACCAATCCCTCCTCATAGTATATATACCGATCCCTCTTCAGCGTATATATACCGATCCCTCCTGATAGTATATATACCGACCCCTCTTCAGTGTATATCTACCGATCCCTCATGATAGTATATATACCGATCCTTCTTCAGTGTATATATACCGATCCCTCCTTATAGTATATGTACCGATCCCTCTTCAGCATATATACACCAATCCCTCTTGATAGTATATATAATGATCCCTTTTTAGTGTATATATACCGATCCCTCCTCATAGTATTATACCGATCCCTCTCCAGGGGTATGTATAGACCCCTCTCCAAGGGGTATATGCCGACCCCTCTCCAGTATTATACCGACACCTCTCCAAGGGGTATATAACGACCCATCCCCATTATGTCTACCAATCCATCACTAAAACATTTCAACTGAATCCTACAATGTCGATCCATCTCTCAAAAACCCACCCGATCGATCCCAATACCCAAAAAATGGATCGGGTACGACCCCTTTTTTCAAAAAAAACATTTTCAGGTACAACCCAAATTTTAAGAAAATGGCTCTACATGCTGCATTTGAAACTCAACTCAAAGAGGTGCGTTCTATCCTCTTCCCTTACGTCCTGTGACCGACCAATGCATAGAGGATCAAGAGGCAGCTTCTGAAGGGCAACCAGGGAACGGACAAGCAACCGCTACTCAAACGATACTCCCAAAGGTTAGAGAACATAGATGATATGACTCTAAGCAAAACGGAGGAAACTTTAGCCCAATGCCAGACTCAGGTAAAACCATGGTTTTCCCAAAACAAACGCCAAAGTGACTCCAAGCGCAGATCACCGGGCATTTGAATTTAGTGACTCCAAGCAAACCAACAATTGACTCCAAGCAATTAGCAGATTTTCTGAAGTGCGACTCCAAGTAGCTTACCACTAATCCAACAATACCGGTCCACCTTGCTTTGCTCATATCTCGGGCATGCATAAATCATTCACAAGCATAACAAGTAGTTATAACCTAAAAATGAACTAGATCGATGATGACTGAATCATCTCCCCCAGTCAAAGCATATTCATTGAAGCCATTCAGTGTGCAGAATATCCAAGGAAATTCAATATGCCAACCATGCCGACGTGTTCTGGAAGCACAAACCCTGGACTACATTTCATGAAATTGAATTGGCAAATGAATTTCCCCAGAGTAGTAGTGCCATTGAATGCATATGCTCTTCTATATTCCTCAAAGGTGTATCGATCATGCGATTTATGCGATTATTGTCCAAACCCATCTCCTCATTCAATCAACCGGATCAGAAGTTTGTCGAGCAGTTTAGAGTGCTTGCAACTCACACCAATGATATGATGTCATTACCTAATTTATTCTAGATGCTAAATGAGCCACTCAAAGACTTCCTGTAGAGATTCAATGTCATCGTCACTAGAGCAAGCAATCCCAACGAGGATATTATACTGATGGCGTTGATGAGGGGAATCAACTCCTAGACAGATTTTGGCAGCAAGTTAGCTTGAGAGCCTCCTATGACCTTGGATCATCTTAGGTACAAAGTGAATCAGAACCAGAGGTAGAGCAGACTAGGAGAAAGAACAATATAGGACCGTTGGCTAAGGACTCAGATTCCAGTAGATGAACCAAGATCTCAAAATTCAACTCATATGCTCCTTTGAACGATTCAATTGATAACCTCCACTTGGAGACTCACGACTCAGAGTAGTACTAAGAACCTCCCTCGAGAGAGTCCACCAAAGCCTAGAGAAAATTTGGGGAATGTTGTGTATTTCAAGATGCACACGATCCTAACACTCGCGATTAAAAATGCCTCCGAGATGTGATTGGAAAGATGATTTGGAAAGGAAAGCTTCAACAGCATGTGCAAGCCCTGCGAAATGGCAGGCAGGCAACATCGGATGCCTATTAATAAATAACTCTGATTATCAATTGGACCACTGATGGTCGACGTCCCGTTGAAAGGAGCTAGGGGCAAATTATAATAGCGAGCAAAAGACGCTGCTTCGCTTATCAATGAGATTTATTCCGATCTTCTTTTAATTAGTATATTTTTATTTTTATTTCAATTATGGTGCGAACTACGACCAACTTGAACTAAACTACTTCCAAAACGATGCAGGTGACCAAGTACTCAGAGTTGGCCGCCATCCAACCCCCGGAGACCATGATCGGACATGTGGAGTTTCATCAAGACGAGCGTGATTCGACCGCTCATCAGCTACCATGTGCCTCTGACTTGGGGCCAAGGACTAGAAATGGAAGTCATGGTCAGAACCCAATACGAAGCGAACATGACTGATCGTCCATTCATCGACCTCCATATTCGACTTGGGGACCTAAGCAAGGCTTGGAACGAATGTGGCCCAATCATCTACTCCTTGAGTCATAAAATAAAGTTCGACAAAATACATATGCCTCTCCCGAAGCTCAGTGATGCCGGGATCTAACTAGAGTGGACGTGATTTGATCATCTACACATCAACTCCTGCCCTGAACATAAGAGGCGGTTAGAAAGCCCGACTTGGAGTAGCTGTAATGAACTGCCTACTCATCAACCACCGCTCTCAATACATGGACACGACTGCATCTTGAAACGTATGCGACTTAATTTGTCATCTCGATAATCCATTATCCTCCATTTGCTAGAAAGAATACGAAACAAATTGTATAAGACTCGATCATCCGACCCCAACATGGATGTGATCCAATCATTCATCACTTGCTTTTTTCCTCGACTTAATGGGAAGAGCCACAACTACCATGTGGACAAGAATTGACCATTTGATTGCCAAGTTTCATCCTGAATACTGGGCGCAGAATCCCATTCCATGAGTAAACGTGGTTCGACCGTTCATTCGACAACTTTCGCCTCGATAGGGTAAATGAAGTACTAATCAAATGGGTGGAAATACGATTGCACTCAAAAAAAGTCTCTAAGTCCCTGAAGTGGACTAGAGTACTCTAAGTCCCCGGAGCGCGGACTAGAGTATAAACGACTTGACAAAAATCTCTAAGTCCCTGAAGCGGACTAGATTACTCTAAGTCCCTGAGGCGGACTAGAGTATAAACGACTTGACAAAAATCTCTAAGTCCCTGAAGCGGACTAGAGTATAAACGATTTAAAAAAAATCTCTAAGTCCCTGAAGCGGACTAGATTACTCTAAGTCCCTGAAGCGGACTAGAGTATAAACGACTTGACAAAAATCTCTAAGTCCCTGAAGCGGACTAGAGTACTCTAAGTCCCCGGAGTGCGGACTAGAGTATAAATGACTTGACAAAAATCTCTAAGTCCCTGAAGCGGACTAGAGTACTCAAAGTCCATGATGTGGACTAGAGTATAAATGACTTGACAAAAAACTCTAAGTCCCTGAAGAGGACTCGAGTACTCTAAGTCCCTGAAGCGGACTAGAGTATAAACGACTCAACAAAAATCTCTAAGTCCCCGGAGCGCGGACTAGAGTACTCTAAGTCCCTGGAGCGCGAGCTAGAGTATAAACGACTCGACTAAAATCTCTAAGTCCCCGGTGCGCGGACTAGAGTACTCTAAGTCCATGAATTGGACTAGAGTATAAACGATTTGACAAAAATCTCTAAGTCCCCGGAGCGCGAACTAGAGTACTCTAAGTCCCCGGAGCACGGGCTAAAGTATAAATGACTCAACTAAAATCTCTAAGTCCCCGGAGCGCGGACTAGAGTACTCTAGGTCCCTAAGCGGACTAGATTATAAAAGATTTGACAAAAATCTCTAAGTCCCTGGAGCGTGGACTAGAGTACTCTAAGTCCCTGGAGCGCGGACTAAAGTATAAACGATTCAATCAAAATCTCTAAGTCCCCGGAGCATGGGCTAGAGTACTCTAAGTCCCAGAGCGCGTGCTAGAGTATAAACCATTCGACAAAATCTCTACGTCCATAGAGTGCGGACCGAAGTATGAACACAAATTGGGCGTGAGTCGACTGCACACAGAATAACTCTAAGTCCCAGAATGTAGACTGGTGTATAAACATGGATGAATAGATGAGTGGATTTCGACTGTTCTCTATTCCACAAACTCCGGCCTGAAATCGACAGGAGGAGTATAAACTCACTAAGGATTGGAATTCGACCGTCCGACTTATGGCCTTGCCAAATCAATGCTAGGGGCAGGAGTACAAATCACTAAAAGCTGAATACGACAGCTCATTATAGCTATGGCTTGGTGTTCTTTACAACTTAAGGCAACGACTGCAAGGAGGCCTCAATACAAAATCAATCGAAACGATGGGTGACCGACTATATCATACCATCCGATCGAGGGTCAATATCGATCCGCACCAAACACAAATGGATGTAACCCGGATGTCCCTTGAAAATCTGTGATTACCAGAGTGTGGAAAGGAAAATAAACCATGAAGTCTTGATCATTAATTCTCCAGCACCCTCCTTCGATTCGTCAGGAGGAGTATGAAACTAGATGAGCCTGACCCGACTGCACTTGAGCCAAGTTTACCCATAGATCTGATTACTAGAATATGAATTAAAGTGGACGTGGTTGACCGTCCAGTACCCAACTCGTCCCAGAAATCTGACGAAGCATCGAAGTATTCCCGCTGGAAGGGAAAACCAGAATACAATCCAGGATAGGCGAGACTCAGCCTTCCATCAACCAACCTGATATCGTGATTCAACGGGAAAGAGTGTAAAGCTAAAGTGGACGTGGTTTGCCTTCCTACTTATCGATGTATGGCCCAGGCTTGGGGGCATGAGCGAGAAACAAGATGAATGTGAACCGACCATTTAATAATCAACCCTATGTCTTTGGAGCTTAGTTGGGAGTATAAACATATCTAGGATGATACTCGACCATCCATGTAGTACATCTATCAACTCGAGACTAGGAGCAGAAGTGTGATCATCCAAAGACTAGTTGTGATAGCTCGATATTGTAACTTATATATACTATTTACACCCACTCGAGGCTACGACCGAAAGGATGCCTAGAGATAGAATCATTGAATCGATGCCCAAGCTCATGGGCAAATGACTATCGTTCCAACTTGAACAACGAGCAATAGTTCGCCAGTACAGTGAATGGAAAGCATGTTACTCGAATACACAAGCAGATTCAAGCTCAAAGCAAGAGCCAGCTATGCAGCTGCACGCAACTCGAGGCTGACCCCTACTCGACATTTTTTTCAACGTGCTTCTAGGCTTGATCTTTGGCCGTTTGCAGATAATCACTCACAGCATTTACAGCCCTTTGCTATCAGACTTAATAACTCATGACAAGACTCTGGGATTCGACCGGAGTAACCGTCATCATTGACCGTCCCAACCAGATTTCACGTTGGTTGTTACGTGAAATAGTTACATTTGAACTCAAGGAATCCAAGGCTACACCCGCTAAGTTAACAATCGACAGTACAGACAATCATGGTGATCCATCACAAGTACTGAAGATTGGATCACAGCTCAGTGCAACGAGGATGAAGGAATTAGTTGGTTTTCTTCGAATGAATCTTGATGTATTCGATTGGACCCATTCATACATGCGTATGATCTCACCAACTATCGTGAGCTGTGCATTGAATATCGACCTGAGGCATGTCCCGGTGAGACAAAAGTGATGCCACATGGATCCAGAGGGATTCGTTGCACTTAAAGAGGAGGTGGATAAACTCAAAAACAATAGGTCTACTCATGACACCCTCTGCTCGAAATGGGTATCAAATCTAGTTCTTATGAGAAAAGCTAATGGAAAGTAGCGGCCATGCGTCAACTTCTCAGACCTGAACAAGGCATGCACAAAAGACAGCTTTCCACTTTCGAGGATCGACCAGCTGGTAGACTTAACCGCTAGATATGAACTACTTTCATTTATGGATGTGTACTCCGAGTACAACCAAATCCTGGTGCACGTCCTTGACCAGGAGCACACCAAATTCATTATTGATCCAGGATTATATCATTATGATGTGATGCCATTTGAACTAAATAATGCCGAAGCTACTCACCAGAGACTGGTCAGCAGGATGTTCAAAGAACAGATCAAGAAATCGACGCAAGTATATGTGGATGATATGCTCATGAAGTCACGACGATCATATGACCACATCGATGACTTAGCGGAGATATTCAATATTCTATGAAAATATGAAATTAAATTAAATCCCTTGAAATGCTCTTTCGACATTGCGTTAGGGAAATTTCAGGGTTTCATCGTCGACTCTCACGGAATCGAAGCCAATCGCGAGAAGATTCAAGTAATTTGAAATATTCAAGTACCAAAGACCATCAAGCAGGCATAGAGCCTAAATGGGAAGGTCACCGTCCAATGTCGATTCATCTCCAGGGCCACTGATGCGTTTTAAGCTCTGGTAGATCGCTTAAAGAGACCTCCCATCCTATCCAAGCCACTGGATCATGAAGATTTATACATCTATTTAGCTATGTCAATACACGCCATAAGCATCGCAATGCTACGCGAAGAGAAACGGATCCAAAGACCAGTATATGATGTAAGCAAGCTATTGACAGGCTCACCCTATTAACGTCTATACCGACCAGCCATTACGACAGGTCCTATAGATACCTTAGATGTTCGGAAGGTTACTCAAATGGAATATCGAGCTAAGCCAATTCGATATCACTTATCTCCCTCGGAGAGCTATCCATGATCAAACATTAGCATACTTCATATCTGAATTCACTGCATCAGACGACTATCCGAAGAGCAGTGGAAAACCATCCAACTGATGGAGAACGACAGATCCTCCTCAAAGATTCATGTTGCATTATCCGAAAAGGAGTCATGTATAGAAAGGGCTTTCTCCATTCCCCTACTTTGGATTACCACTCATGATGAAATCAAACAAGTCTTGAGAGAAGTCCATGAAAAAGAATGCGACGATCACACCAGGGGGCAAATCCTAACAAAGAAAATGCTCTGTTACGGGTATTATTGGCTAAGTGTCAATCTAGATGCAGCTGATCACGCTAAACAATGCGACAAGTGCAGATGTTTGCAAAAATTCCGAGAGCCCTGTCGATGGAAATTACTCAAATGGCTAATCCATAGCCGTTTGGCACTTGGGGTTATTGACATCATCGCCTTCTTGCCAATCCTAAAGGTGGTGCGAAATACGCCATCGTAGCAGTTGATTACTTCACCAAATGGGCAGATGCAGAACTTTTAACCACGACCAAGACGAAGAAAATAATCAACTTCATTGTCTGAAACGTCATCTATCATTATGACCTTCCACGAACCGTTATAACCAGTAATGAAGCCCAATTCAACAACGCTAAATTTGAAAACTTCTACCGTCGGCATCATATTGAAAAGAGATTTGCGGTATTTGCTTGCCCTCAAGCAAATGGACAGGTTAAAGCTGTGAACAAAATCTTAAAGTCTATTCTAAAGAGAGGTTTGGAAAAGGCTAGAGGTAAATGGGTGAATGAGCTCCCAATAGCATTATGGGCTTGCAGAACTACCCGAGAGTCCGTGACTAGCCATACTCCATTCGCCCTTACTTACGGCTCCGAGGCCATCATCCATGTAGAACTTGAAGTCCCCTCTCATCGAGTGGCTGATTACAACCAATATTTCACACAAAAAATATAAACAAGGAATTGCAATCGAATTGCAATTAAACTAAAATGAATTGGTGACGACTCACGAACATATAAAACGCATCCGGGAGCCAATGGCAAGAACATGTACCTGAACGTGCATGTGTATATTCATAAAATTCGACTTCTTGAAATCGACAGAAATTGAATTTTCACTTGGTGTTATTAAAGAAAAGACTGGATCAGATAGCCGAAGCTTACTAGTCCTGTAGAACCGGACAAAGATGGTCACTGATGGAATACAATCTTGAATTTATACTATTCGGAATCGACCAAGGGTCATGACGACCAAAGAGGGATACGACATTGGGGGGATAAAATTAAAGGATAACGACTATTCAGGAAACATGATGGATTTCTTTTTGGAGACTCTAACTTGCTTCAATTCAAAGCACGACATGTATGCAACAAGACGTACTTTGTGGGGAAAATGTTATTCGACCTTTTGGCCCGACTACACAAAGGTGATTACGAGGACCAGACTTGACTATTGATGGGAAAGATGGCCACGAGACGACAACAATATGACCAGAGCATGATATCCGAACAGCTATATCCAGCCCAGGGTAAATAAGGTCAACAGATATGTGATACAAGATATCAGAATGATGAAGGTTAGCTTGGTGGAATAGGGGTCGGCATAGATGTTTGATAAGTTGAAGAGTGTATAAGTGAGGTCGGCATAGTGCATGACATATGGAAAAGGTCGGATCGACATAATGTATGGTATAACATGCATCGGGTCGGCATAGGAACGAAGGCCATCAGGTCGGCATAATGTATGGTATAACATGGATCGGGTCGACATAGAGTACGAAGACCATCAGGTCGGCACAATATGGCTCGGGTCGGCATGATAATTTCGGTCGGCATAGTGTGTTGGGCTGAGCTTTTCTTATGGTGGGCCCAAGTGGTCAAAGTGGTCCAGGCTTGAAGATGTCAGTTAGGCTGAAAGCTACCTTCATATATAAATACATGGGGTCATTTTTGGGACCTCTCTTTTTGGGACTTCATCATCTTCTTCTTCCTACTCCAGATACTCTACCATGGCTATTTTTCTTATAAACTTGTATCAATAGATTCTAGCTAATCCAACAGCTCATGTAATTGTAATCGAGTGAAAGATTAATAAAATGTGAAGTGGATGTGGCCCAAGATTGCCGAACCACTATAAAATCTTCATGTCTATTTACTTTTATGCTTTTTTCTTTCGATTTCATTAATTTTCTGATATCCATGAAATTCTACGGGTGTTGATGCCCATTTTATTTCGATATTTTAGCCTAGATATTATATTTTCAACCTATTGATAGATCTCTAACCCTACTCCATTTTCTCTAATAAATTTTACCTTCACTTCCAAAGCCCTAATCCCAAAATTTATTATAAGTTCTCTAAATCAATTTCCAATCCACCGAATCAAATCTAAATTAAACGAATTATATATGGAATCGATCACCGTGAAGAGAGCTACACAAATAAATGGAAGCTATTGAGAAATCTGCAGTTTTGAAGGCATGGAAATTTTGGACAATGAAGGATAGGAAGGATCTACATCAAATCGTAGAAGATGCACGACTAATTGGTGAGTGAAATTTATCATATTTGCGTATATATTAGTAAGACGTAGTAATTCACCTCTTATTATCTTAAACCAAATCATAAATGATGTAATTAAAAATTGATTTTTATATACACTTGAGTAGGATGTAGTCTGCCATGGCTAGATAATTAAAAAATTGATTTTTAATCAATTATAATTAGCAAAATTAATCTCCCTTTAATTAAAAAGTGAAAAATATACAAGTGTTCCAAACCAGACATATTATATATCACAATTGTAGTTCTCGATGGCATGAATCCACTAGTGGTGTCCTTCGTTGATTGGGTATACGGATTGGTCAGAAAATGTAACAGAAGTTCAATGAATGTAGACCGTTCGTTTTGACCTAACGGTGATGGTGACGATCAGTGGATATGGGTATGAAGAGGAGATCGAGAGAAGCGCCATGTCAGGGTCTGATCGACCCTAGGGGGTCACAATTCGCTGGAATTTAGCAAAGTAGGGCGGCTTTGGTGGAATTTCCAAAGGCCACGGGAATGGGGAACGCGACAGTGGTGTTCGATCATCGTTTGGATAACTGTGGTTGCGACGGAGGTGAAGGAAAGGCGGTGATTAAAAGCTGTGTAAAAGAGTTTCTTCATACTATAGAAGAAAACCTGTGAAAATATATAACTAGTATTAAATAATTACTATATTGCCCTTAACTTCAAATGCTTATAACTCTCACATACGGACTCCTTTCCCGCGCGGTTCGTTTCATTGGGATCGTTGCGAGATGATGAACGTTTTGGTTTTTTTATGGGTTTTGAGACAGTTTAGAAAATTGTCTTAGTTTGACAAATTCGTGAAGGGGTTTTGCGCTTACGAGTTGGGTTTCAATCCAGTACGTGGGACGTTGATGAGTTCTGGGCTTGATCCCAATAGTGTCGTAGACCGTTAAGCGAATGTCTGGCTTGGATGTGACCTCAATAGTTACGGGTTAGGGCTTGATCTTGCAGCTTCATAAATATTGGGGCGATGTTGAGTTTTGGGGCTTGATCCTAACAGTGTCGTTGACCATTAGGCAAATGTCTAACTTGGACTTGACCTCAATACTTACGTATGATTTCCTGGACAATGTCGCGTATGGGCCATATGAGTTGGGACTTTAAACTCAATAGTGTGGTATATTGTAGGTATCAAGTGCACTTCGGTGGGGCCAATGACATCTAGCGACGACAAGTTGGGATTTTGATCTCAATAGAGTTGCAATTGGCAGTACACGAGTTAGGACTTTAAGCTCAATAGTACGTACGATTTTGCAATAGTGAGTTGAGACACGTAGTCTTTAGTAGAAAATCTCATACGATTTCGCAATAGTGGGCTGAGATGCATATATCTGCAGTAGCGAGTTGCATATATTTTTAGCATATGAGTTGGGGCTTTAGGCTCAATCGTGTCCATATGATTAGATATGGGTTAGATTTTACTGAGACCTTAGCATAGTATTATATTGTTTTTAGTTGACTTGTTGGATGCAGCTGACAGGTTAAGGTGAGCATAAGTGTTGTTTTACTAGCTTATTAGTATTATACACTTATATTATACATTTCACTCACCAGACGTATGTCTGACCCCCTATATCATTCTCTTCATTTAGATACTTTGATAGGTCAATAGAGAGGACCGGTGGTGACTTGGAGGCGTGATGACACGATGGAGACATATATTTATTTATAGCTACTACTTTACCTCGATTATTCCTAGACATTAGCCTGTTTTTTTGTTACTGGTGTAGTGAAATGATATAAGTAAAGTATATTTGGTACTGTATTATTTTGTTCAGCCGGGATTATTATATTATTGATTATTATATTTTATTCCTTCGGTTGTGAGTTCTAGAAAGTGTAGAATATTATAGATAGCTCTATATAATGTTTTATATATTTTAACTCAAAAGGATTCACCGTCTGCGAGGTCTACGATATCCATGTCATTTTATGTGTTGAATCAGGGCGTCACAGATGAAGGGTTGTCACAGACCCCCTTTATCATTTTCTTCTTTTTAGTTATACTCTGGCAGGTCGATAGAGAGGACTGATGGTGACTTGGAGGCAAGGGTACGATGGAGACGCGTATTTATTTATTAGCTATCTATTATTATATTTCATTTATTCCGACATATTATATTGTGTCCATTACCGGTAGAGAAATGTTGTAGTGAGATTTATTTGATACTGTATTATTTTGTTTGGGATTATATTATTGGTCACTATTATATTTTAGTCCTCCCGCTATGAGATTCAGAAAATATAGAGTATTATAGATAGTTCCATGATCTACTTTATATTTTACCTTAAAATAATCCATCGTGTGTGATACCTATGATGTCAGCATCATTTTATGTGTGGGACAGGATGTCGTAGATGACAGATTGTTACCGGATCAATCTCTTAACCTCTCGCGCTAGAAGCAGCACTATCTTCTTTCCTCCTTTGTCTCCCTCTACTCTCCTTCTTTCTTTTCTCCTATCTCTCTCGTAACCAGATTCATGATAGGTTTCGCGTCGAGAGTGTGACTCAGGTCGATGGAGACAGCAAAAATGGCTACTTGTTCATTTTTCAAGCGTACCAAACCTGGAGCTTCCCGTTATACTTGAAAAGAAAAGAAATTTTGAATTAGAACTTAGAAGCGGAGAAGGGTGCATCGGAGTGAATGTGCCCATGATCCTAAGTGTTGTGTGAAGTGTCGATGTGTCCTAATATGCCTGCGGCCATGCTCCATGGGGTTTGAAGTTAAGTGTCATCTCCTTATGGAGACAGGGGAGCATCAACAAGAGTTTGGTGCAAGGCGATAAAGTCATCAAGGTCAAAGTTTTGGTTGGCAAGATCCCCTAAGTCTTTTAGAGAACCATATATTTCCTTTAATGTCAGGAGCGGGGGCTCACTCTCTATTTGGACTTTAGTGGTAATCTGTTACTAACCATGAAGTTTGAATTTTGAGTTTAAAAGGCCTGGGGCAGATGGAATAATCTCTTCCCCTGGGGCAGTCTCCCCAGCAAACTCATCATTGTCTTCGTCTTCATTCCCCTTATTCTCCTTGTCTTCTTCTTTTTCGTCGTTGTTTTCTTCATCTTCTCTTATCTCTCCCCCTCTACCATATTCTCTTATCCCTCATCACATGTGCTACAGACATCCCTGCTGCGTGTGAAACCTCATGGTGTGTAGGAGCTGGAGGATAACTTTAGGCTTGCGAGGCAATTTGGGTGGCTCATGGTGCAGGAGGCACATACCAATTCTTCCACCGTTGTGCAACAGCAGAAAGTGGCACAATAGAAAGTCATTAAGGGGGTTCGTTCTTCTTTTTTCATTTTATGGGATATCTTTCAAAAGTTAAAGTGTCTAGGCTAATATAGCATTTGTGGTCCTTCGAAGAATATATGTAAGAGGAAGAGTAAAAGAAAGTTCTTACTTAAGTGAAGTAAACTAGGCCAATGTAGAGAGTTAAAACTTACATCCAAACAACCATCTATAGCGAATGCCAGTTGGACATCGAACAAAGAAGTATTTTTCCTTGAAATGACTATGCATGTTACGGAGACCAACGGCGACTTGATGGCCATGTTATGACTCCAAGAAGGTTAGCGATGTAGTGTCGGATCTCTTCTTGAAGTTATAAAGATATCAAATCTCCTTAAAAATAGAACCCTACTCGAATGCCATATAAAGATCATGTAGGTGCAGTTTAGTGCGGCATATATATTTTGGTGAAGTTGGGCAGGGCGAGTCTCATAAGTTGGAGCATCAGTTGCATGAAATGATTAAAAGGAGGGACAGGTCTAGAGAGGCACATATAACAGTTGCAAGCTATGCAATCCTTTGGAGGATTGTGTGCTCTTTGATGTGGCATAGAAACTAGAGTCCTTTATTAGGAGATGCCATAGCAATCACATATTCTCTTGATATTCGTGGTCGTTAGCCTCGAAGCTGGGGAATCCAAAGGATTGTTACACTAGGAAGGTTTTTATTAGGAGTAATGTGGTCATAAGGTTCCCTCATACCTACAAAGGGAGCAAGCTGAAGTGGTTGATGAGGCTAGTGTTGAGGTTGCCCAGCTCTAGATAGAATTGAAGTAGAAACAGGTGCAGAAGAAGAACATGTTGCTCGTGGGGTATGGTAAGATCTAGAAGGATCGACAACTATGGTGAAACATGGTAGGAACAAATACGTGGTTCCATTATTTATTGAAAGCTTGATTGATATACGAGCATGGTTATGTATGATTTAAATTTTGTATTTATTTTGATTAATTCCTATGTAGCTGATGTAGAGGATTAGTCAGATGTCATTGTGTGTTGATCAGATTTTGTACGTCGATCGGGGCAGTAGTACGAGGTTCAGTCTATATGATGTGTGTCATGTGTCCTTAGAATGATGAATGGATGCATTCTATGTAGAAGCCCACTCATACTACCAAATGAGCTCTGACACATGGTGGAACTGTTTGTCGGATGTTACCCATCATGTTGAATGTGCATTAATGGGACCGGATGTTCTCCTAGGCGGTACAAAGCATTTCTTCATAGGACTATTGTATGTGATATTCGATTTCAAGCGTCGATAGAACGATTGTCCTAAAATGTATCGACTCCTAAATTCGATAAGTGCTAGAGTGCATTTGGAAAGAAGGTTTTTGAATCGTCTTGATCGATGGCTGAGAAAATTGATCCATCTTCAAACTCGACCCTTGGATGCTCTTTCTCCTTTGCTATGTCCTCTTAATAGTTGTGTCAAGATTGGTAGTTGATTAAATGAACTGCGGAAGGGGATGACGATAAAGAAGGAGAGTACCAGCCTGAGTTTGTTCATGGATCGATGGTGGATCTAAAGTCAAGATCGAGATGGTGCGGCATTTGAGATGGATTAAGATCCAGGCGGAAACCCACCTAAAATTTGAAAATCTGAAGAAGAGCGGTGGAAGATGTTAAAAAGAGTACAATGACGGTTGAATTGGACTTGAGAGTTGAGAGTGAATAGATCGGTGGCTCTTGTTAGTATGGATTGATGGTGGTTGACTAAGATCTGGAAATGTGGCAATTGTTGAGTAAAGATGGCATCAAAGAGTTCTTGGTTGCAATGAGAAGGGAATCGCAAAGACTTAAAGAGATAAGGCTGGAATGAGTGAAATACTTAGAGAAATTTCTCAATGTTTGCTTATATATATATATATATATGGAATCTACAAATCGATCAATGCTGATCGATAAGAGTGTCTATATCAAAATAATGGAAAAAATGGAATTTTATCTAATCTAATAATGGAATAACATTTTGGAAATTCTTAAGGATGGTTGAAGACTTCAAATAGAAGACTTAAACATTTATATTTGCTGAAGAGATGTGATTCTACGACTATTTGAAATGATATGCCAATGTTCTCAAAGAAAATGTGACGTTTCATGAAAACATTTCAGATGATAGTGGCGTCTTTACAGTTTGGATTTGGTCGTTTGTCTTGATCCAAAGATGCTTTACTACCTTAGAAGCATAATTTAGGGGGTAAGTATTATCCGGTGTTTGAAGCAAGCAACATTTTGATGGATCTGAACTATGAACTGATGAAGGAATGGATCAAGAAGCTTGAAAAAGATCAAGAGGAGAAACACAAGAATTTGGCTAAGTACGTAGCAACTCACATCAATCGGCATCGAACGATACTATGGTTCGATACAGTTCAATATCATGGACAAGTGAGACCTACTTTACTCGTACATGTCTTAAAGTTCAAGATTGAAGAAAATAAGTACAAGTGCTATGGTATGACATCAATTAGTGCCTATCCATATTGATCGACACCAAATAATGGTGATTCCAAGATTCAAGTATTCGAACTTGAAAAGTTTGACTACATCAAAGAAGAAAGAAAAGGAAACGTCAATGACATCGGTCGGTACCAATCCACATCAATCGTTACCAAACAATGATGATCGTGGGAAATTTTGCATTTTGACTTGTTCATCTTGCTCGAAACTTGGATTTGGAGATATTTGCTCGTTCAAACTAGTACTAGCAATTTTTTTGGTTGAATTCACCTATAAATAGAGTCCTACAACAATTAAGAAAGGGCTTTTGGGACATATTTCAGATTTTACTTGGAGTTCTGCCAAATTCAAAATCAACCCTTTTAACTTTGGTTGCAGTTGTAAAATCTCATCTGAAATAAAATAGATAGTAGGCGTAGGCATGAGATTTTGGATGAACCACTCTAAAAATTATGATTTTTCTCCCTTACTTTCTAATTCTTACATTTTAATTTTCATTATTAGTCGATTGGGAGTGTTGACCAGTTTCATGCCAACACTAATAACACCCAAAATATTTCGAGGTGATAACCTATTTACAAATTTCACCCCAATCATAATGACAACAATAACAAATATTTCTAAAATATTAAATAACAGGTATTATAAACTAATTAAATTGAGTGGTGTTTCAAAGACTGGATGAATTTAGTTGTGCAACTTACAAGTGTGAACTCAGTTAGCGATTAATATTTGAACAATTCAAATATTAACGTTCATACATCACCTTGTCTTGTGGTGTGACAGTATGGCTAAACTCATCGCTTATCGAGCGGTAACCTTTTGTAATGATTTTTTATACACGTTCCCTTCATAAAAAATATATCAATTTGGGATATATGGAATTTGGTATTGGACAAAAATTCCAATATTGTCCATGTTAAACTCTATTAGTCATTAAACAAAGTCCTTGGTTACATAATAACATTTATCATTAACCATTCTACTCCGGCCGGATATTTTTGACTTTGAGTTGACTATAATTGACCGTGATACTAATCTTATACAACTGAGGAGATGAATCTCTATTGAATACTGTTTTATGTTACACCATATTTTCCAAACATTGTCAAAGTGAAATTAATAACGGTACCAAGCCTAGACGAACTGCTCCCATAATAGAAGTTGAAATATGGAAAAGAGGCAAGAACGAAATCTAGATAGTACCGCATTGAAATCCTTAAGCAACGACAACATATAAAGACTACACCTACCCATTGAACGTAACCTCGACACTATAATCTGAAATGACTACAAGATGTAGGATTCAATCTACGACCTTCATACTCGCTTCAACAGGTAGAATTGTGGCGTAGTTTCCAGATATTAAAACATGGAGACTGTGCCATGGTTCCAAAAGACGAGACTTATAAAGTTAGAATCGCGACATAATGTTTAAGTAACAATGAGATGCAAACACTACGTTGCAGCCCCAAAAACAACATTAACAATATAGAATTGTTGCATAACCCCTTAAGCGACTATATGTAGACAAGGATGTGCCTCAATCTTGAACTAATACCTAAAAGTGGTAGGTTTGCGCCACAATTTTGTATCAAAAATCTATAAGGATAAGTCGTCATCTTGATGTGACATGACAACACTGCTATCCTATATCACTATCAAATTAACAAAGAGTGTGCCACCATCTCGATGTGATAGAACAACACTGTAATCCTAAAAACACTGACCACAAACACAAAAGCTCAAGGGATGAGGTGATGGGAAGAGACTGCTCTGCCTCTAAGAGATCCCAACTTCATCTCTTAGGTTATTAAATCCGGTTGAAAGACAAAGGCGATGGCGTAGTACCCCCAATATTGAGAATGGCTCAAAACAGGTTCAGTTAAGGCAATCACCCCCAGGACAGTAGCTCAATCTCTTTTGCCAGGCCATGCAACTCAACTCCAACCAAACACTACGCTATATTAATATCTTAGATTGGACAATGCAGTACAACTTCGGAAGTATTAGTGTAGTTCAAAGACATACAACATCGGTACCCCAGGCATAATAAAGGCGCAACACCTAAAAAAGTAAAGCGAAGATCTAAAGTCCTGATAAGGGTATAGCTCTCATTGAAAAGAAGGGTAGTTCCTCAATGCGGCTTCATCAACACATATTTGTAGTTCACAAGCTTGTTGCTAAGCATAATCAAAAATTCACAATCTATTCAAATTTGGGTTTTCCCGCCCCGATTCTAGAATTCGAGCCTCAATTTCAAGCTTTCCGCCAAATTTCAAAATCCAACCGCTTAAATCACAATTTCCTACCGAAGGCCACGTGAGCAATCCATGTATATCAAATAAATGAGATGGATGTTCGACATGTGGCGCGATCCAATGTAGAAATCAAGAGAGCATAAGAGTGATGATGGTAATCCATGTGATTTCTATGTACTATAAATGAGTAGGGCACTGTAGCAGAAAAAAGGGGAATTTTTCTTTACTCTTTTTGAACAAACAAAACAAAAATTTGCACTCTCTGCCATTTTTGTTTGTACTAAGAGTCAAGAAAGATGAAGGTGACATTTTACCCCTAGATGTAGGATTCTTTAACAGCTGAACCATGTAAATTCTTTATGTCCTTTTTATTTTTGGTATTTTACTGTTTAAATTTTTCTTTGATAAAATCAAGGTAGAATCCCTTTAACGGACTGATATTCTAAACATCTTTCCTCATAATTGTGTAAGAATTAACACGACATAATTACTCCTCCCAAAGGCAATTTTAACATTACTTAAATTTGTTGATTCATAATCACAAAAGCGTTCAGTGTCGTGATTACTACATAAAAAAAATATTTAGGTGTTTCTGAGACGAAAAATCTTATTAACACTTTTGGCGCTAGAAGGATGGCTGATTTCCCTCTCCAGCAAAATTTGCCTACACTTTCTTAAAATATAATTACAATACCATGAATCCCATCGATTCCTCCGCTCCTTTTGCATAAGCACACCTTCACCTAGCCTAGAAAACCCAAAAAAGGCCATTCATCTCCTTTGTAGCCCAAACCAAGTGGAAACTTCTACATGGCCCACCTTAGACCTTGTCCTTGCTGCTCTTTAAGCCGTCACAAACCAAATGAACCAATGCATGGAGGGATTAGAAAGGTCCATGGCCCAACATACTACTCTTAGGCCAACGTCCTCTTAACCATCCACAACATACCGCCATCACTCACCGACTACGCTGGCTATGCAACATGTGAGTGATAACGTTACTTTCAGAAATAAGAACGATGAAGCTGGCCACAAAAATGATGCCAAACTCAAACGAAAGTTCCAGATCAAATCAAAGTCCGTTAAGATCAACCCACACTTACTAAAAAAGCAGTCACAAACTACTCCTGATGATGATGAAGTCATTTCACTCTATAGAGATGATTTATCCCTAATGGATCCTAGGGAAGACGATATCCAACACCTGAAAGCTCATATAGAGCAGCTGGCAAAACTTTATTAGTACAATGCCAAAGAAGAAGTAAGGGAAGAAGGATCTTCTCCATTTAGTGAGAACATCATAGAAGCAGATTTTCTCGACAACTTTAAAGCCCTATCGATTGATAAATTCGATAGAGCCACAAATTCAAATGACCACATCTGCACCTTTGAGTACTATATGGACATTCTAAAAGTGGGGAGGATGGCTCGGTGCAAACTCTTTCTAATTATTATCTAGCCTTGTGAACAAGCCATATTTGATGAGCTCGGTCGATTAAATAGAGAAATTATCAAGTAGGAATCCAAAATGATAATTGTCAGATTTGGATATGGAACAAAGTCCAAAGACAAAGTTACCAACTTACCAAAGACTTCCAAAATGGCAGGCATGCTAAACAAACCCAAGTGCAAGATCCATGCTCGAATACCAATCAAAGTTATTGGTCGATACTAATCCATGACCATGGATCAATACAGATCCATGGAAGTCGCCCCAAAACTTCTTGATCTTCATGAAATGTAGGGCTAAGGTCCTCGTCCAGTCAAACATGCGATTAGATAATGGTTCGCTAGCAGGTGCAACTCAAACGATTGATGGGCAAACCAAAAGCTTTAATTGAGATTCGAACCAAGGAACTTACTGAAACTCGAGCTCATATCTACATAACTTGACGCCAAGGACCAAGATACAAGTCAACCAAGTATTTGTAAGAGGGAGGTCGTGGTCTAGGAAGCAAGTTCATGGATCAGTACCGACCTCTAGTATGGATCGGTACTGATCCCCGAACGTTGATGTCGTAACTATGATCTTCTTCGGTTAGCATTCCATGGAAGTGGGGAAGTGGGCGATAACATGGGTGAGAAAATTTCGATGACCCTTAGCTATAAATAAAGGAGGAGGTGCATCATTTGGAGGATCTTTTTGGCTCTCTTAAAAATTTTCTATACTTCTATAATCTTAGGTATCATCACCAATCCATAAGAACTCGCTTGTAAACAGCAACCAAATCAATAAAAAAAAGTTAAGTGGACGTAGGCAACGATTGGCCGAACCACTATAAAGCTTGTGTGACTTGTTATTTTACGTTTTATTCACTTTCTTCGCTTTTTTCTCTATTCTATTTATCTGGGTGTTTGTGCCACATTTTGGTGCAAACATTTTGGTGCTTTTAATGAGAAATACTTGAATTCAAAAACTTGAGACTTGATATTGAAAAGGATGATGAGACCGACAACTAGGAAAACCGCTGCTAGAGGAAGCCAACAAGGACATGGGGGCAGCCAAGAAGTGTCTTTAGGATCTAAACCCCCTTCCATCTACATAACTAGAGGTGAAATGGAAACAACGATGACAGAAATGCAAAAGAAAATGATAGCCTACCTGGAAGAAATGATGGAGGGGTTCTTCAGAATGGAACAATGAACAACAGTTAGAATAGTCGAAAACCAGAATCGAAGACCAAAAGGTAGGACAAACATAGTTGAGATCAAAGTGGAGTAGGTTGAAGCAACCCCCATAGAAGCACCTCGGATTGATACCGATCCAAGAACACGGATCAGTACCGATCTAGGAATCCATGAGGGTAATATTGATTAGAACCTAGAACTTAGAGACGCTCGTTTGAGGAATGCTGCTAGACATCAGCAAGTGAATCAAAATGTGAATATGCTACCGGAGGAGTATGTGCAAGAATTTCTCTATAAGAATGGGGGACAAAATGAGAATATGGAGCGGAGGCCTCTGTTAGATGATGATGATAGAATTGCCAAGATAGTCAGGCGAGCATTGAGAGGTGGACCACCAAACCAGAGCCTGGAAGACATGACTAGAAACCCATTCACGCCTAACATCCAGTATGCAAGAAATCCGTCTGATTTCAAGTTTTCAATGTTGGATTTGTATAGTGAAAAACCAATCTAATGATTCGTTTATATAAGATACATACGACATATGGAAGTGCTGGGTGCATTTGAAGAAGTAATTAGACGGTGTTTCCTTTTGTATTTGATGGTCTTGGCAGCAATGTGGTTTAGACAGCTAGAGAACAATTCCATCAACACATGGACCGAGTTAGTGAATAGATTCATGAGGCAGTGCAAAGTTCACATTTCAAGACCAAAGAATGTGATGATGCTATCGAGCATGAAGAAAAGTGCTAAAGAGAACCTAAGGAGTTTCTTGACTAGGTTTAATGCAGTAGTTGTTGCGGTTCATAAGCCGGATCCATCGGTGGTTCTGATAGCGGCAGTTTCAAGAGTTGCCTGTAAGATAGATTTTAAGGTTGCCTTAGAAAGGGATCCACCGGTGGATCTCACAAAATTTTACCATGAGTTTGGGAGATACTTGCGTCAAGAGGATGTCAAAGTTGAAAAGGAAGAAGTTAATGTCGTAGATGGCAGAGGACCGTCCAAAGCAAGATTTAGTAGAGATACAGGAAAGCGAAAGGCTGATAATGGCTTTGGAGGACCAAAGCAGCAAAGAAGGGAACCAAAGTTCTCCTCCTACATAGAATTGAACGAGACCCCAGAGCGGATTTACCTCGATAGCATAGGGCATATCCCCTATCAGAAACCAGTGAAGAGAAAACCCACTGACCATGAAAGAAAATTGGGAAAGTAATGCCTATTCCATGAGCTAAATGGGCCTAAAACAAATGATTGTAGACATCCTCATGATTTGATTAAGAAGCGGGTTAGGAACAACCAGCTACAGCAGTACGTGAGAAATCGAGCTATAGTGATGGAATGGGAGCAGCCATCATCTACAGCAAATGAAAGCAGCCTTGAATCTAGCTCATGGATAGTTATCTCATGATCGGGATGATAGGGATCATGGTTCGTTTCCCGCACTTTGCCTTTGTCTTCAATAAATTATGTGATATTACAGTCAAGCCACTTACTCATGCATAGGACCTTAATCGGTCTCTAGGCATGCTCTAGGTTGGATGTTAGGTTGTAATGCCTGGATAGATGTCATGACGTGTGCTTGATGTTTGAATTTGAACTTTGTAAATGAATGCTTGATTTTTGAAATTCACGTGAATATGATGACTGATATTGATCGTGGTAGCCCTGCCCTGAGAGATGGGGCGATGACCATAAGGCACAAGTCCATTTACCAGAAGCAAGCGGATTGAGCTTGTATGAGAGTAGGTCCCTTCACTAGAAAGTGAGCATATGAACCTGCTTTGATCGTTGAGTTCCCTTGCCGTAGAGCAAGCGGATTGGACTCAGCAAAGATCCAGAGAGATCGAGCCCTAGTTGGATGTTAAATGATCTAAGAAGATCATGGATTCAAATAAAGATCCAGAGAGATTGAGATTTAACTAACGACCCGGAAAGGCTGCAGATTCTGTTAATGATTGATGTGCACGTAAATGTGCATATTTTTACCACCATATTTAATCTATTTAAATTAAATAAATGATCATATTGGATATTTTAACTTGTTTAAACCAAAATTCATATTATTTTCAAATCGTCACATATTCATCTTCATCCAAGGGCAAAATGGTCATTTTTGTGCATATATTAATTTGAGAAAATTTAATTGGAAATTTCTATATTATTTTATAGGAATTTGGCTTCATATACAAGTGGTTTCATGAAGATGTATGCATGCACAAGAGTGAAGATAAAGAAATGAAGATGGAAATAATTCAAAGGCATGATAATGGAGGACCCCACCTACCCACCTACCTTAATGTACAAATTAGAGGCTAATGCACATGCTTATGGAATTAATGGCTTCATGTACACTTAAATGATGATTAGTAGAAGCTAATGATTACTTGGCCTCCACACTTTCTCAAGGGTATTTTGGGCATTCCCCAAAAATATGAATTAGGGTTTCATACATGTATAAGTACCCCTTATGTTTCATGTAACCCTTCTCTTCCTTAGTCTCTCTTAGTTTAGTTTAGGCTCACAAATAAACAAGCTCTTCTCTTTCTCTTTTCATGGCTACTTAGCCATTTTTATTTCATGTACTTTTCCTTTTTTTATGCAATGTAATTATTGTTTCCTTTTAATTACATGTTCATTTCATTTCATGCTAGTAGTGTAGATTTTCTTTTATGCAATTAGAATAGTTTTCTTTCATTTTGCTTTCTTTTTGCTTTCATGTTGCAAGTTACATTTGTTAATCGAATGACAAATATGAGAGGCTAAACCCCTTCAATTTAGGGGTAATGAAGCTCTCTAATTATGTAGCTTCAACTATTTGTTAATTCATGCTCTCTTTTTGTGCTTAATGATGATGATTGAAGTGGTTTAATTGTTGTTTTTGCCTTGAATTTGATAGCCTATATTGTTGACATCAAATAGGCTATGCTTAAACAATCACTAACACTAATTACATCTTCATCAAAATATGATTATGGCAAAAGAAAGTGATTTGAAATTAAAATTTAATGGTCTATATTTCTAATCAATAGTTAATAGGCCATACTTAAAATAGATTTCATTTTCATTGTCAAATTTCATGAAAGTTAGTAAGTGGTTTAAGGGGTGTGTTATAGTTTGATGGCTTATGTTGGCTAATCAATAGCACAAATATGACATACTTATGATAAGCACATCAATTAAAGCACTAATGACCATAAAAGAGAGATTATGATTTCATATGTGTTGAACTACATAATCTAGAGAGTGGATTTATTCTCTAAATTGTCATTTAACTCTTATATTTGCATCTCTTTTCTTTTAGTTAGTTAGCTAATTTTCTAATTCTCTAACTTAACTTTCACTCGACTTTGGTTTAATTTGATTGAATAGATTTTTAAAATCATAATTCCCTACGGATCGACCCGTATTCGCCATGTACTATAAGTGTACGCCGTGCGCTTGTGGTTATTTTTAATTAAAATTCGTTCGACGGTTTTCTAAACCGATAAAATTTCCGTCGACGAACAATGATTTGGAGCGATCAGGAATTGAATTGGTCATCGAATATTTGACCCAGAGAAATCAAAAATTAGACTTTGGTTTTGTATGTCATTTGACCTTAAAACAATTGTTAGCGATTGTCGAATCGAACCAATGATTTTAACGCATGATTGCTAACTCTAAGATGTACATGGGATGACTCTGATTAATGACACAACACATAATATTATAATTATTAGGGAACCCGAAATGATTATCTATGGCTAGCACTCGAACCAGGACTCCATTTCCTGGCTATAATGGTCTGGAACAATCTTTGATTTACAGGTGAATCCAAAGGAATCGGATGAATTGTCGTGGTTTGGTTGGCTGATAGCTAAAAAATTGAACCACTAAAGTTTCATCGACTTCGATATTTGATCTTGAGCAAAACATACCTTCCATTCACAAGGCGTGCTTTGAGGGAAAATGTTATCTAACCTTATGAACAGACCGTATTTGATTAGCTCGATCGATTAAACAAAGAAATTACCAAACAGGAATCTAGAATGATAGCTGCCAAACTTGGATATCGAACAAAGTCAGGAGACAAAGTTACCAACTTACCAAAGACACCCACAATGGCAGGCGTGCTAAACAAACCTAAATGCAAGATCCAAGCTCGAATACTAATCAAAGTCATGGGTCGGTACCGATCCATGGAAGTCGCCCGAAAACTTCTCGTTTTCTTCATGAAATGCAGGTCCTCATCAACTCAAACATGTGATTAGATGATGGTTCGCTAGCAAGGTGCAACTCAAACAATTGATAGGAAAACCAAAAGCTTTAACCGACATTTGAACCAAGGAACTTACTCAAACTCAAGCTCATATCTACACAACTTGATGCCAAGGACCAAGATACAAGTCAACCAAGTATTCATAAGAGGAAGGTCGTGGTCCAAGAAGCAAGTTCATGGATCGGTACCGTTCCTTAGTATGGATTGGTACCAATCCCTGAACGTCGATGACGTGGCCACGATCTTCTTTGGTTAGCACTTCCTGGAAGTGTGGAAAGTGGGCGAGAACATGGGTGAGAAAATTCCGACGACTCTCAGCTATAAATAGAGGATGGGGGCATCATTTGTAGGACCTTTTTGGCTCTCTTAACAATTTTTTGTACTTCTTAGGGATCATCACTGATCTATAAGAACACCGTTTGTAAATAGCAACCAAATTACTAAAAATAAGTTAAGTAGACGTAGGCAATGATTGGTCAAACAACTATAAAGCTTATATGCCTTGTTATTTTACATTTTCATTTAGTTTCTTCTCTTTTTTCTCTATTCTAATACTCTAGGTGTTTGTGCGTCATTTTGGTGCAAACACCAGTTTATCTAGCTGGTGCAGCCCCAGATGGTTCAAGAGGTACGAACCAGGAGAAGTCCATTCTTGTCGATGGCTATTTGCCAATTTTCTAAAACGGTTCAACTTGAGAAAGGAAGCTTCCCCGAATCTAAGCACCATGTCATGTGTAAAGAAGGGCGAGAATGAGAGTCTGCGAAACTTCATAAAACACTTCAAATCTATGGCGCTCTATATTGGGGTCACTTGTGAAGAAGCGCTATTAATGGAGGTGCATGCCGGGATTAGAAGGGATACTGCCATATGAGAAAAGAATAGTAGAAAGTCGTGTCATAGCATGAAGGCCTTCTATAAAAGAGTAAGTGGCTACATCAGAATGGAAGAGGTTGGTTCCAAAGCACAGCCTGAAAGAGCTTCTGCCCCAAATAATGAGAAGAAAAGGGGAAAAGGGTACCATCCACCCGTAAAGCGACATAGGGAATTTAACCTCATGGAAAAAATTCCCTCACCCACACTCCTAAGAAGATATACGAGATGACCAAGACGAACTAGCCTATAATGTCCCAAACAAAGGGGAAAAACAGAACATAACAAAGGTGGTGCATACTACTGCTTCCTCAAAGTACATGGCCACCACACTGATAACTGCCATGAAAAAGAGAGACTAAATCAGAAAGGATACTTAGGCAGTTTCCAAAAGAAAAACAATGGGGAAAGGACTGGGTACCTCACTTCGGGCCTAAATGAAATCATAGTAGGAAACTCATCTAACCTGATAGCCTCAATCCATGGGGGGCCACAGCTGGCAAGAAAAACCAAGAAAGCACAGGAATGATATGTGTAAGAAGCCAAAGTGGAGCAGAGGACCATTTTCCATGTTAAACAAAAACTGGCACATGATATAGTCTTTACAGCTGGTAATGCCACTGGAGTAGTCTTCCTGCATCAGGATCTGCTCGTTATCATAGTTTAGATCTCAAACTACACCATGAAGAAAGTCTTTATTGACTCTAGGAGTTCTATGAATGTCATCTTCAAATATACGTTCAACAAAATGAAGCTCCGGGCTGAATTATTGATGTCTAGCCCAAAATCAATCTACAGCTTTAACAACACTACAACCATTCCCATTAGATCAGCATGCCTACTTGTCACATCCGGAACTACGCCCCTTCACAAATCATTCTATATAAGCTTCCTGGTCATCAATCATCCATCACCATATAATGCATTTTTGGGAAGACCCGCACTGATTGACTTGGGAGCAGTTATATCTCAAAGGAACCTACTCATGAAGTTCTACACCATTGTTGGGATAGGATCAATTAGAGGAGAATAATTATTAGCTAGGGAATTATACAATGTAAAAATTGATTCTAGTTATAAAATTATTTAAAACTATTTTACTGTCTCCTCTAATAACTGCAATAATGATAACAGAAAAGAAATTAAGCCGGTTCTACGAACTACATCGGTTCAAGATACCAAGTCTGATGTTAAAACAGGTCATTCTGCAACCACAGCATCAGGAAGGAAAGAAAAGAGAAAGTATATGTACATGGTTGGCACTGATGAGTATACTCGATGTATGCGTAGTACTTTTCTGAGGAAGCTCAGAAAGGAGCTCTCTCTACCGCCTCTGAACCCGAAGAGAAAGAAGAAAGTGAAATAGACTAGAGGTTAGGGGAAACGAGGAGAGAGTTAAAGCCAGTAGATGATCTTGAAGATGTATAAATAAATCCTAAAGACCCTACAAAGGTTCTCAACATAGGAAAAAACCTCAACTTAGAAGCCATAATCAAATTGATAAACTTCATGAAGAAATCGGCAGATGTTTTTACCTAGGCACACTCAGACATTAGGGAAAGATCCAGCCATCATCTACCATGCACTCAACATCGATCCCAATGCTCATCCAATTAGGCAAAAGCGTAGGATTGTAGATCAAGAAAGGTATAATGCTCTGCATGAAGAAGTCAAGAGGCTAAAAGCGAATGGATTCATTAGAGAAGTATACTACCTAAAGTGGATCACTAACCCTGTTCTAGTGAAGAAGCCCAATGGAAAATGGAGAACCTACATAGACTATACCAACCCCCAACAAGGCCTGCCCTAAGGATAGCTTTCCCTTACCTAGAATTGACCAATTGGTGGATGCAACCACTGAACACAAATTGCTCTTATTTATGGATGCATACTCAGGTTACAACCAGATAGCCATGTTTGAGCTAGATCAGGAGCATACCGGTTTCATGATGAACAAAGGCTTATATTGCTATAAAGTCATGTCGTTTGGACTAAAAAAAAGCTAGATCAACCTACTAGAGGTTAGTTAATATGATGTTCTCATATTAGATTGGTAAAAACGTCAAAGTGTATGTGGATGACATGTTAGTCAAGTCAAAAGAGGCGTCGAATCATGTACAAGGTCTGGAAGAAACATTTGCAGTCCTGAGGCGGTATAATATGAAATTGAATCCATTGAAATGCACTTTTGCTATTCAGTCAGGGAAGTTTCTAGGATATATAATGAGTGCTCGTGACATTGAAGCAAACCCAAAGGAGATTGAGGACATAAAGAACATAGGAGTCTCGAAGAAACCAAAGGACGTCATGAGCCTATATGGTTGGGTGGCTACTCTAAGCAGGTTCATTTCCAATCAACCGATAAGTGCATACCATTCTTCGACCAAGTTAAGAAGGGGTGTCATTTTGAGTGGACTAAAGACTGCAAAACTACATTCCAGAATCTGAAGGACCATCTGATCAGCACCTCTATCCTAGCAAAACTGATAACATGTGAGGACTTGTATGTACATTTAGCTGTAACTGATAAAATTGTAGTGCAGCAGTAGTTCAAGAAGATGAAGGGACCCAAAGGCCTATATATTTCATAAGCAAACTCTTATTAGGAGTAGAACTCAACTATTTAGTCATTGAAAAACTAGCGTATAACCTTCTCCTCACGGCAAGGAAAACATCAGCCATATTTTCAAGCACATCCCATCAAAGTCTTCACAAACAAGCCGTTAAGGCAAATATTGCATAAACTAGAGACGTTGGGTCGCTTTCTTAAAATGGACGATGGAGCTTAGACAGTATGATATCTCCTATTGCCCAAGAACAACAATCAAAGGCCAAACACTAGCAGATTTCATCATGTAATGCACACTACCTACCGAGTCCCAACTTGAAGAAGAAGCGCCCACTTTGCGGTTCTGGTAATTATTTGTGGATGTAGCATCAAATGAACAGGGGAAGGGATTATATATGTTTTAATTACTCCAGATGAGCCGAAACTATACAGAGTGGTGCAACTTGGATTCAAAGCAACCAATAATATGGTGGAATATAAGGCTCTCCTTGCAGGCTTAAGGATAGCTCGGGTAATGAAGGTAACCCATATCAAAATTCGCAGTGATTCCCAATTGTTGTGAACCAAATGTAGGGTAATTATCAAGCAAAATAGCCATATCTAGCTAAATATGTGAAACTTTCTAAAAAATTATTAGAGCAGTTTGAATAGTTTGACATAGAATAGATTCTGCATGAGAACAACTCTTCTGCTGATTCATTAGCCATGCTCGTTAGCACAAGAGTAGATAAAGAAATGAAAGCTATTCCAATACGGCATCAAACTGAACCAAGCATCACTGGAGCTAACCAAATATTGGTCCTAACTAGGGCCCAACAGCTAATGATCCGAGAAGCTCAAGACTAAGAAATAGAGGAAAATCGAGGGCACTCTCCAACAGTGCATATGCCTCAACAGACAGAAGAAAACTCATGGATGACCCTAATCAAACAATCCCTAATAGATGGAATTTTACCCTTAAACAACAACAAAGCCAAAAAAAATAAGATATCAGGCTCCGTATTACTCTTTTCTTTGATGGCATATTATAAAAGAGAGGGTACTCCACCCCTTATCTTAGATGCATTTCCAAAGAAGAAGTAATATGGGTCATGAGCAAGGTGCATGAAGAGCAATGCGAGCATCATTCTAGAGGGGCCAAAGAGCAAAGAAGGTACTGAGGCACGATTACTATTGGCCCACTACGCTTTGAGATGCAAAGGAATATGTGAGAAGGTGTGACAGATGTTAAAGGTTTGCAAGTATCCCAAGGCAGCCCTCCCATGAGCTCATTCCATTGGATGGCCCATAGCCGTTCGACATATGGGGTATAGATTTGATAGGTCCACTTCCCATGTCAAAGGGATGGGCAAAGTATGATGTAGCAGCAATAGACTACTTCACCAAGTGGGCGGAAGTAGAACCTCTAGCTATGATCACCGCAAAGAAGATAGTCGCTTTTGTGGTAAGGAATATAATCACAAGATTTGGGATCCCCCATGAAATAATTTCAGATAAAGGGACCCAATTTGAGAGTAAGGACTTCACAGAACTCTATAAAAGAAACGTAATAATAAAAAGTTTCTCCTCGGTCGCACACCCGTAGGTAAACGGGCAGCTCGAAGCAGAAAACAAAAACATCAAGAAGTTGCTTAAGAAGAGACTGCAAAAGGCAAAAGGAAAATAGGCGGAGGAGTTTCCTTTAGTACTATGGGCTTATAGAACCTCATCCAGATCCTACCGGCCATACATCATTCTCCTTGACCTATGGCTATAAAGCCATGCTCCCCGTTGAAGCAAAGGTCCCATTACAAAGAAAGATATCATTTGTGGTAGAGTAGAACAAGGAATTAAAAGAAGCTGGCCTTGATCTTATTCAAGAGAATAGAGACAAATCGGCAGTTCGATCTACCGAAACAAAGGATGGAAAAAAACTACAACGCTATGCTTGAAGAGAAAAACTTCTATAAGGAAGACCTAGTACTATAAAGGGTGATGGCCAACACCAAAGACTCAGTAGATAGGGCACTGGGCCCAAACTAGGAAGTTCCTCTAGTTGTAGTAGAAGTCTTGGCTAACGGAGCTTACCAACTATCAAAACCTGATTGAAATCTGGTTCTTAGAGCATGGAATTCAGAGCACCTTAGGCCTTATTTTGTATGATCAGTGCTACTTATATAACAAACATTGTAATTATTGTGAAGAATGGTAATACAATGAACTGGACATAGGGATAATAGACGGTCCGAACCAGTATAAATCTCTCTTTGACTTAAATTTCAATAACATAGCTAAAAATATTGGGTTGTATTATACACGACTGGGCTCCTCAACCAAATAGTTACACTGGACATAAGGATATTAGACAGCCCGAACCATTACAAAAAACCATGTGCATGAATTAGAAGGTTGTAGAATACATGATCCGACTTCACAGTCAAAATATAGTCCACCAGCAGATAACAGGGTAGACCGTGCCAAGTGCACAAACAATAAGCAGTCTGCCTTCAACAGTGGGGCATACTGTGCCAAGCGCACGATAAGACATGAATTGCACAAAGAATTTATCAAGAATGGCAAGAAAGGCCATGCATTGAATGTGGTGCAACCTACAAATTAGGTACAATTCCAAAAAACACATAAAGCTTGCCAGGTAAATACTAAAAAACTAAGATTTACTGTTATTTACTAGGGTTTACTCATATCTACATGATTCCTCACCTTTGCACACACATCACAAGTGAAAGTAAAATTATTATCATGAAGTTACATTAAAAGTTGAGTCCAAGGCTTCGGCTCATAACAAAACAAACTACACTACGATTCTAACCTGCCCTTAGAGGAATCGTTGATTATGATGCTTTCGCAACGACGATACCTGCGACCCCCCGACGCAAAACATTAGCTAGAACTACTTGTGCCTGAGAAGCCGGAAATGAGCCTTTTCTATAATAATTCTTTAACTCATGAAATTTGACCTTGTAATACTTCTTCAAATCCTCCTTCCACTAGAAAATAACCTTAGGATTAGCCTGAAAGAAAGTGTGGATCGTGCAATATGGAAATATACTAAATATGTATGAGATTAAAACAAAGATAGTAGATAGTAGAGTAAAGTAAAAATAAAGGTGAGCACACCAAGATTTTTATACTGGTTCGAACTTCCCGTTCTACGTCCAGTCTCAGACTCCTTCTGGAATTTAACTAATCAATAACCCTCACTTAACCCGGAGGAATATGTATCTAACAAACTCCTGAGCAGCAGAACAGGATGCCTCAACAACTGAAGAGGACTTCACAATGCTTGAGCAGCAGAATAGAATTTCTACTAGTATATAAAATTGTCTGACTAATGTGTTCTTGATAACAAAGATATGTCAATGTGTGTACACCCTTCCTATAATCAAATCCTCAAGTATATGAGTGTGTGTGAAGATATGAAAGGAAGATTATCGCTATGAATCAAAGAATATGAATATGAATTCAAGGATTCAAGCAATGAAGATGGTTTGATTGCTTTTGAATGCAGAGAATATAGAGAGTAAGTAAGATCAGTAAATTATTCAAGAATCGGTGATTTGGAAAATGATTTTGATGTGTTTATATAGTGCATAGATAGATACAACCTTTTGCTAAGAGATTCAATCAATAGATGCAGCCATTACTCTTCGAATTAGATTGAAACTCTTCGCGAGAGGAAGCATTCGTTCAGAAAATATAGTCGTTATACGCAGGTCAGCCGACTGAGTTCAAAAGCTCAGTTGAATGAAATTCAAATTTGTATATATATTCTCTGTTCACTGTGCATTTTGCACCAGGTCAGTCGACTGGTCGATTGTAATCAATCGACTGACCTGTGCAATTTTGCACAGTGAATTTCAATGCATATACAAACAAAAATAATTTGTTTTGTGTGCAAGTGTAACTACTTGAGGAATGATTTTAACAGTATCTAAACATATCTAAGACTCAAAAACATAATAAATAATCATACGAAAACTAATTTTGAAGTCTCTTCTCTTTGTAGTTTATACCATGTATATGTTACTCTCTTTTTGTTGCTATCGCCATATAGTCTTTGTTAATTCTCCTTGTCATGAATCAAAGCTCATGATTCAACATTCTCCCCTTTTGTGATTGATGACAACCTGTAATTGACGAATTGATATACAATAGAAATTATATAACAAAAGTTATATATATTTCTCCTCCTGAATGTGTGGTGATAATGTAATCTGCATAAAACTTATTAGTAGACATTTTTCTCCCCCTTTGTCATCGACAAAAAGGAGTAGACATAACCAGTAAAGCATAGAATAAGCATAACTAACATAACAAACCAAGATGTAGCTACATAATGTATCATAGGAAAAAGCGAATAAAGTTCCATAAACAAAAATAACACAAGGCTATTTAAGTACAAGCCTTGATAGAAAATAAAGTTGATTAAAAGAGCAAAGAAAATACCATATCCAAATACGATAGCACCCAACTATTCATCGGCATCCCAGTCATATTCTTGTTCTGGAATGGCGGGAGACTTGCCTCAAGATGATGCTTCACCACCATTTCCACCTCCGCTAGTTCCGCTAGTGTCCGTGCCTTTGTGATCCTCGGATGTGCTCCAGGTAAATTGTGGCGCAGGGCGTTTTCCTATAGATGGCATGGTCGAAGTAGAGGCAGAACAAGAAATAGCATCCCATAAGATGGAGAAAAAACCTTTGATTTTGTCAAGCTTTTTATCAACCCTTTTCAAATGTGTGTCAGGAATAAGTTGGTTCCGGGATAAACTCTCAATAGATTGTTGGGTTGAATGACTTGAGGTTGCAAGTTGAATCTCGTCATCTCTGGAATGTGATGGAGGAGTAGGTGAGCGACGTGGTTGAAAGGAAGGACCTTGATCTTGTTGTTGTTGACGTCGCGCACGTTGGCGTGCTTTCCATGCATCATAATCCATGATAGGAGGAGGAGTAACATGTAATTTCATGAGACTAAGAGTTCTCATGTTTATAGCACCAACATTTGACACTTCGGAATCGGGAAAGGGCACTTCCAAGTTGATAAGAAGACGCATAATGTATTCCCCAAAATAGATCACATTCATTTTTCCTTGATTAAACGAGAGGAATTCATCTAAAATTAATTGCGTCCAGTTGACTTGTGTGTTACTCCAAATTGCATATAGAGCTTTAAGATTATTTTGATAGACAAGCTCATATGACCCGGTCCTTGGTAGAATAGTTTTCATTAGGGTCCTATGCATAATCCTAGCTTTAGGACGTAGAGACATTGATTTTACATCGGTTGCATCATCGTCCAAAAATTGATGACTTATTCTATCTCGAGTTGCCATGTTGCATTCTACTTCATCAAGGGTGACGCCATGATTTGGTGATTGTAAAATATGGGCAATGCGATCGAGAGAGAACCAAACAGGTTTGCCACAAACAAGACTCCACACACAATTGTTGGTATGTCTTGGTTGTTGATGTGCTAAGTTAAGATTAGCATAGAAAAGCTTAACAATAATGTGATTAATCTTATGGCTATTCAATTTTAAGTCTATTAAAGATTGTAAGCCACTTTGATCAGCCAATTCTCGAAGCCTATAAGATTCAAAATCAGGGAATACCATAAAAGAACCTTCAAATATCCTTGCCGATTTCATTGTGTTCCATCTTTCCACCGCCGTTCGATCATAGAGCCATTGAGCGACGAGAGAGTCTACGGCTGCGTTGAGGATGATCCAGCGGTTTTTGAACGTTTGGGAGGCATGATTTGTGGTAAATTTTATGGTAGAAGGATGAAAAATGGGATTTTTAGGGTTTGGGAAAAATAGAATTTGGGTAAAAAAGAGGAAAGTAAAAGTGAAAATATGAAGAGATAGGGTAAAAAGGAGATGGAAAGGGGGGTAAAAGGCTCAGAAACGTCGTTCAGTCAATTGAATACAGCGGGTCAGTCGACTGAACTAGAACCCAAGAGTTTTCTGGGTCTGTATTCAGTCGACTGACCTGATGCAGTCAGTCGACTGACTGTTATTAAAATGCACAGTGAGCCTGTTAAGCAATCAAAAATCAATATATACCAATTATACAAAAAGTGGATGAATACACCATAAAATATATAAAATGACATAGATAAAGACACACAAAAATTATTTAGAGGATGGTGATTTTCGTGGTGTCTTTTGAGGTGTTTTATGTGGTGTCGTTTGTTCATCCGGCTCTACTTTTGTATCTTCAATGTGCGGTCGTAATGGAGACCATATATTGTTACGAGTCTTTGTATGTGGTGAGACCGGAGGTGGTCGAGGACTGGGTTCCCATGGATTGTGATAGGCAGATGATGTTGGTTGATGAACATTAGATGTAGAACAACCACAAATTTTCCAACCGAATTGCTCTAGAAAGTTAAGACATTTGGAATTAACTTTTTTCTCATAGTACATTTCTCATTGGAGTTCTAGTTGTTCCCGTTGATAATGATGCATATCATCAATCTTTTGTTTAGTTGATGGAGAGCCGAAGAATAAGAAACGACGAGCTTTCTTCTTTTCTGGAGTATGCCCGGTATGATTTTGTGAAGATACAAACCTGGCAGGTTCGTAGCAAGGAGTTGGTGTAGGTAATGATTGAGAGGAAGAAGTACAAGCGGAGGATGGTGTTGAATAGTCAGTTGTTGATTGGTCGAAATCATCATGGCCATTGGAGGCCATTGAAATGAGAAGAATAAATAGGTCGAACATCATGGTGAATTGCAGAAATAGATAGGAATGATAAGATGATATTAAAAAGAAAAGTGATGATTAAAAAGAGGTAGTAAGAAGTTTAAATAGGTGAAGAGTATGCTAAAAAGAGAATTAATTTGAGGCTGAGAAAGCTTGAGAGAACATAATCATAGACTAAAAATAGTAAAAAGAGATGAACAGAAGAAAATGTTTGTTTAGATGGAAGGTGTAAACTAAAACTGAATATGAGTATAATGTTACGTTTTAAGTCTAACATATAACATTACTAGCTCATATGGTAAAGACATACAACTTCCAATCTAAGATCCAGAGTTCAAATCTTGGTAGCTACACATATTTTTGAACTTGAAAAAAATTTGGTTTTCTTATTCATATGGATATTGTAGCTAAACAAGAAACAAACATAGCTCATTTGGTAAAATAGACATCTTCATGTTAGGAGAGCTAAGTTCAAAAACTAGAAAAGGCAAAGAATGCAAAGATTTTGCAGAATTTTACTCAGACAGAAAATTTTATAAATCCTTAAAAGAGACGATTCCGAGTTCTCGTCAAAGTTTTACAAAAATATTTTCAAGAAGCGGCTTTGTAAATATATCAGCCAATTGATTTTCCGAGGAAACAAAATCCAAATTGATCGTTCCTTTTTCAATGTTATCACAAAGAAAATGATGACGAATGTCAATATGTTTCGTTCGTGAATGATTGATTGGATTTTTGGACAAGTTGACAGCACTCGTGTTATCACAATATATGATAGAATTTGTTAAATTTATATCGAAATCTCTAAGTGTCTGTTGCATGTAGATTACTTGAGCACAAGCTAAGGCAGCAGGAATATATTCTGCCTCACATGTAGAGAGCGAAACACAATTTTGTTTCTTACTAAACCAAGAAACTAACGATTTTCCAATAAAATGGCACGTACCGCTTGTACTTTTCCGATCTGTATGAGATCCTCCGAAATCAGCATCACTATATGATACTAATTCGAAAGGACACTCTTTTGGATAGAAAAGTCCGAAATCCTTGGTATTACTAAGATAACGCAATATACGTTTTACTGCTCTTAAATGTGATTCCATTGGATTGGCTTGAAATCTAGCACACAAACAAACACTCGTCATTATGTCAGGACGACTGGCTGTTAAATATAGTAATGATCCAATCATACTTCGGTATAATTTTTGATCAAAATTTTACCATTTTCGTCTCTATCGAGATGTGTGGTTGTACTCATAGGAGTTGGTTTGGCAGAAGTATTTTCCATTCTGAAGCATTTGATTAAATTATTACAATATTTTTCTTGATTAATAAAATTACCATTTTGTAATTGTTTGATTTGTAAACCAAGAAAATATGATAATTCTCCCATGTGGGACATTTCAAATTCTTTGGTCATAATTTCGGAGAAGTCCTGGCATAATGTTTCATTGATAGAACCAAAAATGATATCATCTACATAAATTTGAACAATTAAAATATCTCTTTTTGAATGTTTAATGAAAAGTGTTTGATCAACCTTTCCAATTTGAAATCCAGAAGTTATTAGATAACTCTTAAGCCGTTCGTACCAAGCACGTGGTGCTTGTTTCAAACCGTAAAGAGCTTTCTTAAGTTTATAGACATGGTCTGGATATTTCTCATGGATAAATAAAGAAGGTTGCTCAACATACATGTTTTCTTTTATATAACCATTTAGAAAGGCACTTTTAACGTCCATTTGATAAAGCTTGAAATTATGAAAACATGCATAGGACAATAAAATACGTATTGCTTCTAATCTAGTGACAGGAGCAAACGCTTCTTTGTAGTCAATTCCTTCCTCTTGATTATAACCTTGAGCGACTAACCTTGCTTTATTTCTGGTGATGTTGCCTTGTTCGTTCGCCTTATTTTTATTGACCCATTTTGTTCCAATAACAGTTTGATCACTTGGTCTAGGAACTAACTCCCAAACTTCATTGCGTTCAAACTGATTTAGTTCTTCTTGCATTGCAATGATCCAGTAGTCGTCTGTAGAAGCTTCCTTAGGGTTTTTAGGTTCGATATTGGAAAGGAATGCTACGTGGTCCATTTGATTTAATTGACTTCTAGTTTGGACGTTTGAATTAATTTCTCCAATGACGTTTTGAACGGGATGATCCCGTAATATTCTTGGTGGAGATCTTAACTCATTGTTGTGATGAACAATATTCTCATCTTCTCTAGAATTATCAATTATGTTTTCATCATCTTCAAAATTTATATTATCCGTATTTGTGACGTTATGTGGAAGTTCTTCATCATCTCTTATACTTGGTTTTTGTAGAAAGTTTTCATCAAAAGATACATGAAGAGTTTCCTCAACAGTATTTGTTCTTTTATTAAATACCTGATAAGCTTTGCTTCGAACTGAATATCCTAGAAAGATTCCTTCGTCAGATTTTGCATCGAATTTGCCAAGCTGATCTTTGGTATTCAATATAAAACATTTTGATCCAAAAACTTTAAAATATGGAATATTTGGTTTTCTTCCAGTAAAAAGTTCATATGGAGTATTTTTGGTAAGAGGTCGAACAGAAACCCGATTCAAAACATAATAAGTAGTTGCTACGGCTTCTGCCCAGAAAAGTTTTGGAAGTGTGCTTCCATTTAACAAAGTTCTTGCACATTCTTGTAGAGTTCTATTCTTCCATTCTACAACTCTGTTTTGTTGTGGAGTTCTAGGAAACGAAAAGTTGTGAAAGATTCCTTTCTTCTTACAAAAATGATCAAAAACTTCGTTCTCGAACTCTCCTCCATGATCACTTCTAATGTTCTTAATTTTCAATCCTTTTAAATTTTGAATTCTTTTAACAAAATTTTTAAAATGATCAAAAGTATCACTTTTATTTTTCATAAAAAAGGTCCAAGTATATCTAGAAAAGTCATCTGCTATTACAAACACATATTTATTGTGATTTATGGATTGTACTTGAGTGGGTCCAAATAAATCCATGTGTAGTAATTCAAGTGGTTGTAATGTAGAAATAACTTTCTAGATTTAAAAGATGATTTAGTTAACTTTCCTAATTGACATGCATCACAAATATGATCAACTTTAAAGTTCATTTTTGATAATCCTTTGACTAAATCATTTTTAGAAAGTTTGTTTATAGCTTTGAAGTTAATATGACAGAATCTCTTGTGCCATAACCAAGGATCATTCTCTTTGGCTATTAAGCACATATCTGAATTATGATTAATTTTCATATTTAGAACGTATATGTTTCTATCTCTATTACCTTCAAATATAAGATTTTCATTGTGATCATAAATGCTACACTTATCCTCAGAAAATGAGATTTTGAATCCTTTGTCGCACAGTTGGCTGATACTTAACAAATTATGCTTCAAGTTTTTGACAAGTAAAACATTGGAAATGAGAGGTAAATTAGATATACCATAATTTCTCACATCACCTTTGCTGATGATATAACCTTTGGAATTGTCTCCAAATGTGACAGAGCCTCCATCTGAATATGTGATATTTGTTAGCATATTTTTGTCTCCTGTCATGTGTTTTGAGCAGCCACTGTCGAGTATCCATTTTCCTCTTTTCTTAAGTGGGACCTACAAAAAATAAAAGAATAACGTTGGTACCCACTTTTTAATAGGGTCCTAAGAGTTAGGTCTTAGGAAACCAAACCCAAGAGGGTTCAGTATTCCCTTTATATAAATAATTTTTATTTTTATGAACATTTTTCAAAAAGGACTCAATATATTTATTCCTAATCAAATTGTTGTTTGTTTTAGGAACCCATATTTTTATGGTTTTTGATTTTTGATCCCTTTTTGGTAGAACTATGGTAGACTTAGGTTTAGAAATATTTCTCTTATTCTGCTTAATTTTTGGTGGAGCTACTGATTTCTTAGTATAACCTAGTCCTTTCTTATTTGAGACAGACTGAGAAGTTTCAATAATTTTAGATAAGTTTTCTCTGCCTTTATTAAAGTTAGACACATTTCTAGTAATATCGTCTAACTTAGTTTTGAGACCATTGTTATCTAATACGATCATTTTAACTTTTGATTTTAGCTCATGATTTTCAGAAACTAGAGCATTATTCTTTTCTTTTTGAGTCTCAATTTCTTGACTCAATAAGGTAAGTTGAGAATTAACATTAGAAAATGAATCTTGAATTTTCTCAAGTTCTTCTTCCAATATTTTCTTCTCATCTTTAAGCATATCTCTTTCGAATTATGTTCTATTTTGATTTTCGAGAGCTTCTTTATATTTTCTTTTGAGATTTTTCAAAGTATCTAATAATTTAGAATTTATTTCAATCATGTCATCAAAAGTAAGATCATTTACCTCATTATCAGTAGCCATGAAGCAGACATTTGCTTGTTCATTTTCACTATCACTGCTACTTTCAGAAGACGAAGAATCTGAGTCATCCCATGTCACCGAAAATGCCTTCTTTTTGAATTTGTAATTTCTATATTTATTTTGTTTTCCCTTCCTTTGTTCTGGACAATCTTTTTGTATATGACCCTTCTTATGGCAATTGAAGCATTCTAGTACTGAGGATGATGGCTTATTGTTGAAGTTTCTTTTGCCATTATTTCGATTTCCTTTTCTGTACTTCAAAATTTTCTAAAAATTTTTAGCTATGAAAGCTAAATCTTCATCCTCTGAATCTGATTCCTCTTGTTCTGCATGAAATGCCATATTTTTCTTGTCTTGTGCTTGAACTCTTTTTGCCTGTAAATTTACTTCATAGGACATTTAATTTCCTATTAACTCTTCCGGTTTCATGGTAGAAAGGTCGTTTGCTTCTTCAATAGCTAAGACTTTTCTTTCCCATTCATCGGTTAAAGAGTTTAGGATTTTGGACACGATATCAAAGTCAGAATACTTTTCTCCTAGTCCTATTAGAGAATGATAAATATCTTGAAATCGGGAGTACATATCATTTATGGACTCATCTTGCTTCATTCTGAAATTTTGAAATTGACTCTTGAGCATAGATATTTTGCTTTGTTTAACTTTGCTAGTTCCTTCATGAGTAACTTTAAGTGTTTGCCATATTTGATATGCAGTGTTACATATGCTAACTCGGTTAAATTCATTTTTATCTAATGCACAAAACAACATATTCATTGCCTTAGCATTAGCAGTAGCATCTTGTTTTTGTGCAACTGTCCATGTAGAATATTCAGTAGTAGGTGCAGTATATTCTGCTTGTGTAACATTCCATGCATCAAAACCATTGGCTTGCATATAAATACGCATTCATGTTGCCCAATAGTTGTAATTCATGACATTGAATAGTGGAGGTCGTGTAGTAGATTGACCTTCAATAAAACTAGTGTTAGTGACAGTGCTTGTGCTGGTGTTGTTTTCCATATTAGCAAAATATCAAATAATTGTGTAACGGTTATAAGTTGCCTTGCTCTGATACCAAATGAAAGAGAATGTTGAATCATGAGTTTTGATTCATGACAAGGAGCATTAACAAAGACTATATGGCGATAGCAACAAAAAGAGAGTAACATATACATGGTATAAACTACAAAGAGAAGAGACTTCAAAACTAGTTTTTGTATGATTATTTATTATGTTTTTGAGTCTTAGATATGTTTAGATACTGTTAAAATCATTCCTCAAGTAGTTATACTTGGATACAAAACAAATTATTTTCGTTTGTATATGCATTGAAATTCACTGTGCAAAATTGCACAGGTCAGTCGACTGATTACAGTCAACCAGTCGACTGACCTGGTGCAAAATGCACAGTGAACAGCGAATATATATACAAATTTGAATTTCAGTCAACTGAGCTTCTGAACTCAGTCGACTGACCTGCGTATAACGGCTATATTTTCTGAACGGATGCTTCCTCTCGCGAAGAGTTTCAATCCAATTCGAAGAGTAATGGCTGCATCTATTGATTGAATATCTTAGCAAAAGGTTGTATCTATCTATGCACTATATAAACACACAAAATCATTTTCCAAATCACCGATTCTTGAATAATTTGCTGATCTTGCTTACTCTCTATATTCTCTGCATTCAAAAGCAATCAAACCATCTTCATTGCTTGAATCCTTGAATTCATATTCATATTCTTTGATTCATAGCGATAATCTTCCTTTCATATCTTCACACACACTCGTACACTTGAGGATTTGATTATAGGAAGGGTGTACACACATTGACATATCTATGTTATCAAGAACACATTAGTCAGACAATTTTATATACTAGTAGAAGTCATGTTCCGCTTCTCAGGCATTGTGAAGTCTTCTTCAGTTGCTGAGGCATCTTGTTCTGCTGCTTAGGAGTTTGTTAGATATCTATTCCTCCGGGTTAAGTGAGGGTTATTGATTAGTTAAATTCCAGAAGGAGTCTTGGACTGGATGTAGAACGGGAAGTTCGAACCAGTATAAAAATCTTGGTGTGCTCACTTTTATTTTTACTTTACTCTACTATCTACTATCTTTGTTTTAATCTCATACATATTTAGTATATTTCCATATTGCACGATCCACACTCTCTTTCATAGCCTTCAATGGGGAGAGAGAGCGGCACCATGCCTCAATACAATATCGGGGGCCAAGGACACAGTGTGATCATCTTCTGCCCTAGTTTTCTTAGCGACCCGAAGGGACAATTCTTTGAGGTCGTCATTCAGTACCTTAATCTTATCTTCATAAAAGACCTTATATGCACCTTCGATACCTTTCAACAATACCTCTAGTTCGGTAACTCGAATCAGAGCAGACTTGAGCCTCCCCCCCAAGTCAGCTATCTTTTAATGTTGCTTAGTAAGGTAAGGCTGAAAAATCAAATGAATCTAGACCAATAAAGTTAAAGAAGGTGCAATCCAGTAAAAACTTACAAGGAACTTACATTCTTTTCATAAAAAATAACTATAACTAATATCTTCTTTTTACAGTACTCTTATGAGCATTTGCACAACCAAAAGTACTCTACAACATGATTTAACAAGGGTATCCTAGGTTATAGGATCCTAACATACTGCGCTAATTGTAAAACACCTAATATAAGGCATGCTAGCCAAAGGTGGATTTGTTCCGATGCAAAAGTTCTTCCTTAGATCATAATTAGCACCTGCCCAATGGTCTGTCGGATCCACCGTAGTCACCGCAAAACCTTCTTTATTATAAAGGAAGTTCAGGTCAAGAACGGGGCAGAAATAGGAAAAAATGTCAATGGCGCATTGTAAAGCGATATGACCCATCTTGCTTTGAACCTTCTTCATTCTGAGCTTCTCGGTGAGGTTGGTAATCCAATCCTGCTCAGGCATGCTGAATGGTGCTGCTACGTCAGTGGAGGGATTCTAAGATTCTCGTAATAAATCTTCAAGCTCGTATATCTTAAGCACGACATCCTTTCTTGTTTTCTCTTAAGTATCAATTAGTTCAACCTTAGTCTTCTTTGAGTTTCTAGAAAAACCACCAAAGTATTTAAGAGCATCCGCCACCCATCCCTTCCTCTATGAGCGAGGAAGCACTTTTGGCACCTGTCACTCCATCTGCTACTTATGATGAGCTTCCATCTTTTTAAGTTTTCCCTAGAAGTGTACTTCCAATTTCTTCTTCTACTCATCCGTCGATAAGGGATCCATACCTACAGGAGGAGGAGGGATCGCACCTAAGCTAAGCCCTTCTAACCCCTCTCCTTCTACGACATCCTCCTTCTCTTCAATTTGATAGGCAGCCTGAAGAGACATATCTTCTATAGTCCTCTTTAGCCCTTTAATATCTGCTTCATAGACAATCCCATAAAGTGCTTCACCCTCCTCCAATGACTGTTCTAGTTTAGTCACTTTGGAGTTTGCAGCACCCAACTTAGTGTGAAATTTGACGTTGTGTTGGTACTGGTGATCAAGTGCATCCTTAGCTTCTTTGAGCTTGAAAAGGGCATTTTTCAAGTCTCTTTCAAGCCCTTTATTAGCGATTGTCAAGTGGAGATTTCTTCCTCTAAAGCGGTAGTAGAAGTCATGCCCGGAACCTCAAACTCAGGCGCATCACCCAGGCTATGAACAATGGAAACCGAGGGTTCGTTGGACTCAAAGGCTCCGGTGGACGTGGAAGGAAACTCACGGGGATCGACCTATTAGTGGTAATAAAAGTTCAATTCAAAAGAAGTCGAGATACGCAAATTAAGAAAACATATCACATAAAAAACAACTTTATATAAAGAAAATAACAAATTCACGAATAAAAAAAGTGAGGATTATCAGGTGGTAAAGAACCACTCTCTAAGATATATCGCCACTGGCGTAGTACAAAGTCATTAAGTGCTTCATTCTCTTTAACTACTTAGTTAATTTCTAGAAAGCAACCATTGGGTTTTCTCTCTAAGTTGCACGAACGACCCATCTAACTCCTTCTCAAGCTTACGAATCATCACCGCACTAAGACCAAGACAGTCTACAGTCGGGTTTTGGAGATTTTCCATGCTTTCCTTCAATAGTTTAGTAAATGTTACCTCTTTAGAAAACTTGAAAGACAAATGAACAAAGATGACACGATCATTCATAATGCAGTAACAAAATAGAATAATAATTAAATAGATTGATCACAACAAAATCAAGTAACGGATTCATATTTATTACATGCTAAGAAGTTTAAGTAGCAAAGCTCATTTACAAAGGTTGAGTGATTACATGAGATAGAGGAGTTGAGGTGACATCAGTTTCTATAACGACCCGTCTTTTCGACCAACGAAAGTCAGCACCAAATACATCCATGGTATTCCAATGTCGAATATCCAATCATCCAAAAGGCAGATTATTAGGGTAAAAAGAAAACAAAAAAGAAAAGGAATAGGAGAAATGGATTCTCACAATAGAACGATCAAATATAATATAACAAAAACAGTAAAAGTTGTCACTCTAAAATACATGGTATATCAGAGTTAAAAATGAACCTCATTAACCTGGACAATTATAACTTCCCAACCTTACAATTACTGAAGGGTATATAAAATAATATAATGGAAATAAAATACTATGGCAGGTGAACATCCAGCTCTATTTCATGAGCTTCATGTCCCACCAACTCCAACCTAGAAAAATACTCGGTCTGACCCTAGCATTATAGTAAAATAACACCCAGATCAATCTGGAAATGCCAGTATGAGAAAATTCAAGTAATATGGTGAACATATATTAATTCTGTGAAACCACGTCGTTAAACACGGAATGGGTTTTACCTCACAAGAACAACTTCCACACATGAATGGATGGAAGTAAATTAAAACAAAACCTAAACTTGAAAGGATGGGTATAAAGAAGATCAAAATCCAAGCTTAAAGAATGGACACAAATAATTAAACATCAAGAAGAACTCCAGTCGCTTCTCGATGTAATTAAGGAAACAATTCAAGGATTTGAATCAACAACAAGGAAAAGGAATTTTCTAACAATAACTAGGAGGGTGCACCCCCTTACCGAAAGTATGCCTCTAAAAAATATTCTTGAGAGAGTTATATCCATTGTGACACCTCTCCGGAATTCCAAGTCGGACCCCGCCAACCTTACCGAGAATCCGAGTATTTCATATTTCCATGTGCATACCACCGAAACCAAATCTAGAGTAGATGTGAAAATACCCAAATGGTAGCAACCCTACAAAACATCACCCCACTCGCTTTCTGGTTTTAGTCATTTTCGAAAAAGGATACCAATGCCCAATTGAGCAACAAAACGTCTTAAATTGACGATACCCAAAGAAGAAAGCTGAATCGATAGTCAATAACTCAACTATCGGGGATAATTAAAATGATCGTATATGGAAATTAAATCGCATATCCTTTCCGCTACTCGTCGATTTCAAATTTGTGGTATCCCCTAATTAAAAATGAAGTCAGAGAGGTAAAGGTAGTGTTACCTCTAGGCACTGCCTTGACAATAATTTTACCCTTCGGGATAGAAATAAGGTTTCATACCTCGACATTTAATGCTAATAGTATGACCAAATCCTTTCCATATAAGTGATACCGTAACGTCTCGGATTTTTCACGTTCGAAAATCGACATCCGTACTTCACATTGTACTAGAATGCCGCAGATTCGACCATTCAAATTCGATTCGCCGGAGCTTATAACACCATTAAGTATAACAACACAGCGGAAGAAAAAGAATATATCAATATATATAACATTGATACAATGACAGATACAAAAATCTGATACAATATGATACAACAGAATGATACAACAGGTATCAATATACATCAGAGATATGATACAAGAAATAGCAACGGAAAGAAAATAGATAACACCAGCAGCGGATAGAATATCTCCAATAGAATGCTCCAATCCATAGCTAGCGGAAAGAAAGGTCAGTCGTCCAAGGACTGACTAGCTCCAGATAATCTACTAAACCTGAATATCTGAAAAACCCAACTCTAGACTGCTCGTGTGGAAAATTTATGAGCACCCAGAGTTTAGGAAAGGAACAATAAACTCCGGATCAGTCATGGGACTGGTGTGAGCAGCAAAAATAGTTTATCTTTAAAACAACAACAACAAAGCAAGTAGAAAAATATCCGCAATGCTTTTGGAAAATGAAACTACCATAAGGCCTCCCGCACACACACACAATGCAAACGCAGAATCGGAGGAGATTTCTCCTTATGATAGTCAAGGATGCTTACTACGCAAAACAAATCATTGAATATTATTACTAGTGCATAGTGAAGAAAACATTTCGAAAGTATAATATTAATCTTAGCCAACATACGACCAGTATCGTATGCCTACTATAGCTACCATCTAAACAGTGGTGACCACCATAAGTAAATGGCAGGTTCTATAACTAAAACCGTACAAGTTCCATATTGGGAAATGGATTTCCAACAAATGGTCAGGCTAAGGAACTTCCTTTCCTACTGCCACATGGGATCGCCTCTGGCTGATATGATCTTAATTAGTACATTTGTTTGTATTTTTATTTTACTTATATATTTATTTCTAACTTAAATTTTACTTCTTTCTATTTTTACTTTATTTTTCTTTTATTATTTTTTTGTTTGTTTTATTACTTGGTATTATTTTGTATTGATTTACTAAGATATATATATTTACTTTATATTGAATAAAACTATATAATTTATTTATTTCGTAATATAGAGGAATTTCTAGAGTTCTAATTTGTTGTTTAGATTTTAGCAATTATTTGTTTACTTTATATTTTTATTATAATTTAACTTGTTATAATTTCTCATATATATTAACCATCAATCCTAAATTTAAATCATTTATTTACAATTTAAATTCAAATCAAAAGTAGATATATATATATATATATATAAATTCAAATCTACTCATTATTTACCCATATACATATATATTCACATATATACATATATGTACAATATTTTTAAATTTAAATGATTTATACCAAATTTATTTGAGTTCGGGGAAACTCGCATCCATTTATCCATTAATTTAACAATTTTAATTCAAAAATTAAATTAATTATCAGTTTAAATATTTATAAAATCCGGGGTCGTTACAGACTTTCCCCCTTAAAAGAATTTCGTCCTCGAAATTGCCAAGGAGACACAAAGATAGATGAAAAATGTTTCATCAAATCAAACTGAACAGCTATTCTGCATTTGGCTTACCAAATCAGAATATCAATAATAGATACAAGAACGAATCTGTTAAATTCTTTCACCGATACTCGGGTTATCCAGATCTACGAAATATGCAGTGGCATTGGTTAGTTCGAAGTGATAACTAACCATTCGTAGAATATATTGGGACCCAAAAAATAGATAGATATATGGATACAATTTCAAAACTTTCAGTTTAGAACTAAAGTATACCTATCAACCATAGCAACCAAAGCAACCAATTCATCCAAACAAACAATTTTGGTCCATCCGGAGTTTATATCCCATATTAATATATCGAATCTCCTTCCTGGATCTACCAGGAACTATCGAAGAATTGAGAAGAGATGCTGAACAAAAGAGATTGATAGAGAAAAGATTGTTTCCTGTTGTTACAGGGTATTGACCATTTATAGTCGTATTCCCATGTCCCCTATCTCATCCTCTTCTTGCACTCATACTCACTATCAGTGGATAGTAAGAGAATTTACTGAGTCATACGGACGGATATCTGAGAATTACTCATTCTAGGGTATACTTCACCCTATCTCTAATGAGCTACTTAATGTGTTATACTCCTGAGCTAAAGTTTCACCCTCAGCTCTGATACCAAATGTAACGTCTCAGATTTTTCACGTTCGACAATCGACATCCGTACTTCACATTGTACTAGAATGCCGCAGATTCGACCATTCAAATCCGATTCACCGGAGCTTATAACACCATTAAGTATAACAACACAGCGGAAGAAAAAGAATATATCAATATATATAACATTGATACAATGACATATACAAAAATCTGATACAATATGATACAACAGAATGATACAACATGTATCAATATACATCAGAGATATGATACAAGAAATAGCAACGGAAAGAAAATAGATAACACCAATATCTCCAATAGAATGCTCCAATCCATAGCTAGCGGAAAGCAAGGTCAGTCGTCCAAGGACTGACTAGCTCCAGATAATCTACTAAACCTGAATATCTGAAAAACCCAACTCTAGACTGCTCGTGTGGAAAATTTATGAGCACCCAGAGTTTAGGAAAGGAACAATAAACTCCGGATCAGTCATGGGACTGGTGTGAGCAACAAAAACAGTTTATCTTTAAAACAACAACAACAAAGCAAGTAGAAAAATATCCGCAATGCTTTTGGAAAATGAAACTACCATAAGGCCTTCCGCACACACACACAATGCAAACGCAAAATCGGAGGAGATTTCTCCTTATGATAGTCAAGGATGCTTACTACGCAAAACAAATCATTGAATATTATTACTAGTGCATAGTGAAGAAAACATTTCGAAAGTATAATATTAATCTTAGCCAACATACGACCAGTATCGTATGCCTACTATAGCTACCATCTAAACAGTGGTGACCACCATAAGTAAATGGCAGGTTCTACAACTAAAACCGTACAAGTTCCGTATTGGGAAATGGATTTCCAACAAATGGTCAGGCTAAGGAACTTCCTTTCCTACTGCCACATGGGATCGCCTCTGGCTGATATGATCTTAATTAGTACATTTGTTTGTATTTTTATTTTACTTATATATTTATTTCTAACTTAAATTTTACTTCTTTCTATTTTTACTTTATTTTTCTTTTATTATTTTTTTGTTTGTTTTATTACTTGGTATTATTTTGTATTGATTTACTAAGATATATATATTTACTTTATATTGAATAAAACTATATAATTTATTTATTTCGTAATATAGAGGAATTTCTAGAGTTCTAATTTGTTGTTTAGATTTTAGCAATTATTTGTTTACTTTATATTTTTATTATAATTTAACTTGTTATAATTTCTCATATATATTAACCATCAATCCTAAATTTAAATCATTTATTTACAATTTAAATTCAAATCAAATGTAGATATATATATATATATATTCAAATCTACTCATTATTTACCCATATACATATATATTCACATATATACATATATGTACAATATTTTTAAATTTAAATGATTTATACCAAATTTATTTGAGTTTGGGGAAACTCGCATCCATTTATCCATTAATTTAAAAATTTTAATTCAAAAATTAAATTAATTATCAGTTTAAATATTTATAAAATCCATGGTCGTTACAGATACCATATACGGAAGATAAATTTCTTGTCCTTTTCGTAACTAGATCAAACTTTGAAAACCCGAAATTGTGCTTGCTTTTCACATCACAAATATTTGTAAAACAATTTAAAAATACTCTTTAAAAATTATTCCTTTATAAAGATTTTCTCATTTATAAACTATCATTTATACATTTCAAACATCGGTATTATAACGGAAGATGATAAATCAATTAAAATACCTTTTATAAATTAAACCCAACCTTAATTATCCCAAAAGAGAATTGATCAACTTTATAACTTCTTTAATAAATAAATAAATTATCTTTAAACACGTTAAATCAGATAATTAATTTTAAACACCTTTATTTAAACCAATTAATTAACTTTAAACATCATTTATTAAAATGATTAACTAATCTTAAAGATCATTACTACAAATGATTAATATACTTTAATCTATTTTATTAAATCAGTTAATTCACTTTAAACGTTATTAATAAATTTATCAATTAACTTTTAAATAATTAAATAATAATTAAAAATATATTTAAACCCTCAAATTCTTTTCGAAGACTTATACAATCTTTACATACCCATTTGAAAAGAATTTATAAAATATTTAAGGTGAATAACCTTTATAAATTTTAAACAACTTTAATTATCTCGCAAGATAGTTAAATCCAATTTATAATCATTTATAAATTTAAACAACATTAATTATCTCAAAAGATGATAAATCAAATTTATAATCTCTTTATAAATGTTAAACAGCGTTAATTATCCTAAAAAGATAATAATTAAATTTATAACCCCTTTTATAATTTTTAATCATCACTTATTCTTTATTTTTAGAATTCTCAAAATATTTGAAAATATAGTTTAAACAAATTTCAAAGTGCAAAACACGACCAAACATTTATTTCGTAAAAATATAAGCTCAAGTTCAACACATAACAAGGGTTACATGGAATGATATTTCATAAGTATTGGTACAGCAATAATCGTTGTAACGACACTCACACAACCAAAAAGTATGTCATAAACATTTCAACCAAACAACAATATAAGCAGCATAAGAATATATGTAAATAAACACATATTGACGAGACCCCTTAGGGTCTCTCTAAAAAAGTTCCCTGTAAATTACACATATGAATGTGTATTTTGAAGTGTTCCATGGCGATCTATTCGCTACGTACATTCCGACTTTCCTTTTATTTTTGTTTCTTACACAAAAATAGTTATTTATGCCATTCGCTTTTTTTAAGCGGGAATTTATATCCAAACAAACAGTCAAACAACAATATAATTTATCAACCAAGCATTCAACAATAATCTATAGCTATACATATATTATATAGTTTATACAGACGTGAGTAAACTCATCGAAATTCCAGTTGACGCTTTCGCATTCCGGTTTGGTCTAAAATAAAACGGCGTTCGATTTTAGCCCAAATTTTCACCTGCTCCAAACTCAACCAAACCAATTCCATCGCGTAGCTAACGATCCTACGTGTGCAACGCAACTGACCACTTCGATTTGGACCTCGTATGGACAAGTCGTGCATTTTATAAGTATTTGAAATTAATTAATTTAATTTAAATCACTAATTACCAAAATAAGCTATTCACCTTCCCTAATACATCTTCCTCCCTTTTTAAAATCATCCCCTAATATGCACAAACAGTGAGTGTACAAACATAGCCGTGCATCACAAGCATCGACACGGAACTACGTTCCACGATTCTTCAATCCGACTTTGTTGTTGAACTCCTCATCCAAATCTCGACTCGCATGACCTAATGATTTTAGGCTCAGTCCCACCACCAGAAATGCGACTAGCAGCCCCTACTTCAACCATCCCCATGTCCCACTCACCTCGACCATCTTGGACTTCTCCCACTACCACCAAACTTCATCTCTTTGCACCTTGAGTCCAACTCATCACCAATTTCACCTTTGGCCTTTAATTGCAAGACGTGACCTAAAGCTAGTCGTTGCGACCTAAGAATGTCCCTACTCAACCAAGGGATTCGGACACCTAAACTTCGATGCACCCAGGTGCTCTTCGACAAGGCAAACACAATGGCAATCTCTGATTTGCCAATCGACGACCCTAGCCTCACATAAGCCTAACCCTAGCTTTGGCCAATTTAGGTCAAACACTACCAATATCCACTACACTCAATGAAACCTATATGGAATCGAAGCCTGACTTCATACGAGATCAAATAAACTTGTTTTACAATTTTTAGTTGGGTAATGGATTTGATCTTGATTTTTGAATGTGAGAGGTAAATTTGGTGTACTATAAGTGAAAAAGTGAGAAAGGGAGGTGGGAAATGAAATGAAGAAAGTTGGAAATGAAAATGAGAAATTTCCTTAGTATTGAATCCATTTAGTTACATAAGCAAAATCCAATCCAATTCCTTAAATCACAAGTTAGCCCAAAATCCAAGTTAAACAATATTCTTAAGCAACATATCAAATAAAAATCAAATCGCCATAAATGCAAGTGGAAATTTTGAATTTTGATTTGATTTAAAAATAGAGTTTTGCGGTACTCCACTATCAAATATTCCATTCGTGTTCGAACCGCAAACGATGGAAATAAAATTATGATCGTGCACCAAAATGTGACACGATCACAAATCAATAATAAAATACATAGATTATTTAATTCTATGAAATTTTGAAAATATCATTTTTTGCCGTAAAATACGTCAAACGAAAATTTAAATATTTTTAAATGAAAAACTATAGAAAAATCCAATAAATTCAATTAAAAATAATCCAATAAATTCAATTAAAAATAATATAATAAAAATCCAGTCGTTTTTATTAACAATTGATTTTCTTATTATTTACCCAAACTATTTATTATTGTAAGATAATTTACAAAATGAATACACTATTTTTATTTATTAATCAAAAGAAATTAAATAAGGCTATTAAATCCATTTAATTAATATTTAATTCACAACTCAAATATTAAATCAACTCTTATGTTTGAATATAAGTTTTTTAGTTTTTAAACATCGATTGTTTAAATATTTAAAATTAATTAAATATTCAAAGTCAAAAACGATAAAATTTTGGGATGTTACATTCTCTCCCCCCCCCTCCCCAGAAAGAATTTCGTTCCCGAAATTCCTAAAGGAAGAAAATGTTTCCAAACTCTTAACGTTAAAAATTTATTACTTAAAATAAGTTATTTAACTTTTAAAGTTCTTTATTTTAAATTTCGGCAACACCACCCTTGCACAACTAAATCCCAAAAAAAACTACAACTCGCCAAAAGTAGCCCAAACTAATCAAAGAAAACAAAAGCCAAGTGGCTTCTCATATCTGGGGCATAAAATCATCAACCAATTTCAATTTCTAAATTTACTGTGTATCTTTTTACGTTTGATTTTTTATTTTTTGCAAGCAACTTATTATCTCTATGCGAATGCAAATGCGGAAGAAATCAAATAGCAATCTTTGCTTTCCTATACCTATCTTATACTTACATCATTCAAAAGAGAATCATACTGTAAAAAGAACAATACACCAGTAACATAAATAATATAACATCTATATGCAACGAAAATACAGAGAATACTCTGTAATAAAATACTATGCATCTAATCTTTCAAAGGATAAAATTTAGAATTAAATGCCTGGGTTTTATATTCAAAATATATTTTTAGATTCTTCCAAGGAGAAATAAATCAAAACCAAAATCAATTATGACAAGGAGGTGGCTCCTCCTACCAAAGCATGGCATAACTCTAGAATTAAAACAACATGGGGCATCCTCCTAAAACAACAACTAGAGAAAACAAATACCTTGTTAGCCTTCCAAATCGGAAAACTCCCAATCGTCCAACTTTTAGTCAAAACAAAAAAAATTGAAAAATCAAATCACCAAAACTCCTTTCAAATATTCTGAAACAATAATACTTCACCAAAGCTTGCAAAATAATTTTATTATTATTTCTTTCACAAATTCTTTAGAAATTCTTCTTTGAAAACACCGGAATTTAAGCCCTAACAGCAATAATTTTATAAACCGTAGTTTATAAGATAACGTTATCAATCAATCAAATTCCATAAGAAAATAAACTATCAATTAACATTATTTGAAATGTCAAATGACTTAGAAACAAGATTTAGAATTTTGATTAGGTTTATAATATTCTTAAGTCACACAATAAGTATACAAATATACTTAAGCCCGTGTGATGTACATAAATCATCCATACGTGACATCTGATCCAACCACTTGCTTGGAATCATAGAATTCACTTCCGAACTAGTATTGCGCATTCGACCTCCCTAGCATGAACTCTGATCAGGATCCTTGATTAGAAACTTTTGTTCTCCTTACATAGCCATATACTATGATAGAAAACCTCAGTATCATATTAAGAATCTGAATCAAGTGTTCACTGACAAGAATCAAGCAAAAAATCCTTTTTCAAACTGGTGTGAATCACCTCAAAGTTATGTATTCGAATCCTAGATTAAGGATTGTGCAAATAAAATGATATATGTACAACTTATGTACTTAATCCGATTGATTTCTTAACTACACCAATCTTTTTCCAAATTACTTTCATTTTCATTTCTAGTATTTCATTTAATACTAAAATTATTTATGAATTATTTCACAAATTTTCACTTAAGTTTATAAATATGTTATAAAGACACAACTTTATAAAACATTAATTTAAAAACTTACTCTACGATTATTCACTTGTATAATACTCCCTTATATCCTAAGAGTGCATACAAAATGTCAATTTTAATTTATCTTTTTCAAAGTTCAAATGGAGGCCCAAACAAAATATAGGTCCTTAAAACTGAGTCAACCCTTCGACCTTTTTCTAGAGTGTTCTAAGGAAAAATGTTTACAGGTTGGCCCAATATCACCAAATAGTTTACACAATTTAGATGTTTAAACAAAAATTACGGTTTTAATAAAACAATGCTTATTAAAACCTTCGTACCCAATTTAATCCATTTAAAACTTGAGTTAAATTATGTCTTTTCTATTAAAGAGTTAAAATTTTCGATTTTTCAAATTATTTATCAAAATACCTTTTGGTTTTAAATCAATTTCCTTTAAGAAAACTTAAGAACTAAATATCCGGTTTTTATTTCAAATCATTTTTGAAATAATAATAATATACATATCTCCCTTTTGTATATCAAATCATACTTTTGGAGTTTTAAAAAAAATTGTTTTTCCAAAACAACCCTATAGCAAATCACTATGGTAGCATTTCCCCACTTGGAAACTTGAAAATGAACGCCGATGATGCTGCGGTCATCATCCAAATTATTTTCCAGCAACATAAGTGAGCTCAGTGCTTTCTTATCTTGACAGTTAGATTACACTAAACAACTTTTATTAAAAGATGATTTTTTAACTTAGCATTTTCACCAAACACCTTATAGTCAAATTATGAAACTTGATTCACAAGGGTTCGCTTTAATGTTCTTACAATTATCAAACAATAAATGCTCATAAACTAATCGAGCATAAACTAATCGAGCATAAATTAATAACCAATGGATGATAGTCAATGCTCCTAACCAAAGGAGCATGATAAATCAAACATCAATGATAATAAATAATATTATCATTTCCAAACAAACAAACACGGCATAAGTAACTATATCAATTTGAAAATTATTCCTTTGCATATATAAAATATATTGCTAGGTAAATTAGTTCATTTACCAAATTTTCAAAAATCAATATCATGTCTGTTGGCCTTATTCAAGTGTTTAGAAACTCCTGTCGACACCGCTGTCCCATGTCTCGACCGGAATTCATAAACAACTCAATAGACCAATCAACACAATACATTTTTTATAACAATAACAAATACACATCATATGTATAATACTCTCAACTCATTCTAGTGTGTCACTTACCCCATCTCCAATGAGTCATACCCTACCAAAGCCAAAGTTCACTCTTAACCATCAACTCTAATACTAAATGCAATGAACCGCCTTTTCGACCATCGAAAGTCAGCACTAAATACATCCATGGTATTCCAATATTGGATATCCAATTGTCGGAAAGGCGGACTATTAGGGTAAAAAGAAAAGGAACAGGAGAAATAGAATCTCATAATGGAATGATCACATATAATATAACAAAGACAGTAAAAGCTGTCACTCTAAAATACATGGTATATGTATATCAGAGTTAAAAACAAATATAATCAACCTGGACAATTATAATTTCCCGACCTTATAATTGCTGTTGGGAATATGTAATAATACAGTGGAAATAAAATACTATAGTAGGAGAACATCCAGCTCTACTCCATGAGCTCCACGTCCCACCAACGCCAACCTCGGTTTGACACGAGCATTATAATAAAATAACACATGGATCAGTGTGAAAATACCAGCGTGAGAAAACTCAAGTAATATGGTGAACATAAACTAATTCTGTGAGACCATGCTGCTAACATGGAACGGGTTTTACCTCATAAAAACAAATTCCACACATGAATGGATGGAAGCAAATTAAAAAAAACCCAAACTTGAAAGGATAGGTATAAAGAAGATCAAAATCCAAGCTTAAAGAATGGACACAAATAATTAAACATCGAGAAGAACTCCAGTCGCTTTTCGATCTAATTAAGGAAACAGTTCAAGGATTTGAATCAACAACAAGGAAAAGGAATTTCCTAACAATGACTTGGAGGGTGCGCCCCTTTACCGAAAGTATACCTCTAGCAAAAATATACTTAAGAGAGTCGTATACTTTGTGACACCTCTCAGGAACACCAAGCCGGACCCCGCCAACCTTACCTAGAATATGAGTATTTCACATCTCGGCACACATAACACTGAAACCATATCTAGAGTAGATGTGAAAATACCCTAATGGAAGCAACCCCACATAACTTGGGCCCCACTCGCTTTCTAGTTTTAGTCATTTTCGATAAAGGACATCAACGCCCAAATGAGCAACAAATCATCTTAAATTAATGATACAAAAAGAAGAAAGTTGAATCAATAGTCAATAAATCAACTATTGGGAATAATTAAAATGATCGTATATGGAAATTAAATCTCATACCATTTCTGCTACTCATCGATTTCAAACTTATGACATTCCTCGATTAAACATGAAGCCAGGCAAGTGAAGGTAGTGTTACCTCTAGGCAATGCCTTGAGAACAATTTTAACCTTCGAGATAGAAACAAGTTTCCATACCTCGATGTTTAGTGCTAAGAATATGACTAAATCCTTTCCATATAGATGATACTGCTTATGGTAGTTAAATTTCTTGTTCTTTCCGTAACCGAATCAAACTTTCAAACTTTTAAAACTCGAACTTGTGCTTGGTTTTCACATCACAAATATTTGCAAAATGCTTTAAAAATACTCTTTAAAAACTATTTATTTTTAAAAAAATTCTCATTTATAAATAATCATTTATACATTTCAAACATGAGGTATTATTTCGAAAGATGATAAATCAATTAAAATATATTTTATAAACTAAACCCCGCCATAATTATCCCGAAAGAGAATTAATCAACTTTATAACTCCTTTAATAAATAAATCAATTATCTTTAAACACCTTTATTAAATCTGATAATTAATTTTAAACACCTTTATTTAAACTAATTAACTAAATTTAAACATCATTCAATAAATTGATTAATTAATCTTAAACATCATTACTAAAAATGATTAATTAACTTTAATCTCTTTTATTAAATTTGTTAATTCAATTTAAACATTATTAATAAATTCATTAATTAACTTTTAAATAATTGAAAATATATTAAATTATTTTCAAAGACTTATACAATCCTTACACATCTGTTTAAAAAGAATTTATAAAATATTTAAGATGAATAACCTTTGTAAATTTTAAACAACTTTAATTATCTCGTAAGATAGTTAAAGCTAATTTATAATCATTTATAAATTTAAACAACATTAATTATCTCAAAATATAATAAATCAAATTTACAATCTCTTTATAAATTTTAAACAATGTTAATTATCCTAAAAAGATAATTAATTAAATTTATAACTCCTAGCACAAAATTTAATCATCATTTATTCTTTATTTTTGGAATTCTCAAAATATTTGAAAATATAGTTTAAAAATTTTCAAAGTGCAAAAACACGACCAAACGTTTATTTCATAAAAATACAAGCTCAAGTTCAACACACAACAAGGGTTATAGGGAATGATATTCCATAAGTGACGGTACAGCGATACTCGCTGTAACAAGACTCGCATAACCAAATGGTATGTCATAAACATTTCAACCAAACAACAATATAAGCACCATAAGAATATAAGTAAATAAATACATATTGGCGAGAAACCCCTTAGGGTATCTCTACAAAAGTTCCTTGTAAATTACACATTTGAATGTGTATTTAGAAGTGTTCCTAGTGACCTATTAGCTATGTACACTCCGACTTTCCTTTTATTTTTGTTCCCTGCAACAAAATGGTATTTATGTCATTTGCTTTTTCTAGCGGGAATTTTAATCCAAACGAACAATCAAACAACAATATAAATTATCAACAAAGAATTCAACAATAATCTATAGCAACATGGATATTATAGAGTTTATTCGGAGGTGAGTAAACTCATTGAAATTCCAGTTGACGCTTTCGTGTTCTGGTTTGGTCTAAAATCGAACCGCGTTCGATTTTTTCCCAAATTTCACTTTCTCCAGACTTGACCAAACCAATTCCATCACATAGCTAATGATCCTATGAGTGCAATGCAACTAACCTCGTTCGATTTGGACCTCGTATGGAGAAGTTATGCATTTTATAACTATTTGGAATTAAATAATTTAATTAAAATCTATAATTACTAAACTAAGCTAATCACCTTCCCTAATACATCGTCCTCCCTTCAAAATCATCCTCTGATATGCATGAATAGTTAGTGCATGAACATGGTACTACATCACAAGCATCGATATGGAGCTACATTCCATAATTCTACAATTCGACTTCACCGTTGAACTTCTTATCCAAATCTCAACTCGCCGGACCCAATGATATAATGCTCAGCCCTACCACTAGAAACACGACCGGCAGCCCCTATTTCGACCATCCCAATGATGCATATCACCTCGGCCGTCTTTGACTTCTCCCGCTACCACCAAACTTCATCTCTTCGCACTCCAAGTCCAACTCCATTACCAATTTCACCTCTGGCCTTCAATTACAAGACGCGGCCTGAAGTCTAGTTGCTGGGACCTGAAAATGTCGTGACTCACCCAAGGGGTTCGGACCCCCAAACTTCGATGCCCCCAGGTGCTCTTCGACAAGGTGAACGTAGCGGCAATCTCTGATTTTCCAATCGATGACCTAGCCTCGCTTAATCCTAGCTTCGGTTAGTTTAGGTCGAACACCACCAAGCTCCACTGCACTCAATGAACCTATATGGTATCGAAGCCTGACTTCATAAGAGATCAAAAAACTTGTTTTACGATTTTTAGTTGGGTAATGGATTTGATCTTGATTTTTGAATATGAGAGGAAAATTTGGTTTATTGTAAGTGAAAAAGTGAGAGAGGGAGGTGGGAAACAAAATGAAGAAAGTTGGAAATGAAAATAAGAAATTTTCTTAGTGTTGAATCCATTTAGTTTTATTAGTAAAATCAAATCCAATTCCTTCAATCACAAGTTAGCCCAAAGTCCAAGTTAAATAATATTCTTAAGCAACATATCAAATAAAAATCAAATCACCATAAATGCAAGTGGAAAATTTGAATTTTGATTTGGTTTAAAAAATGTTTTAAAAATTGAGTTTTGCCATACTCCGCTATCTAATATCCCATTCGCATTCGAACCGCGAAAGATGGAACTAAAAATATAATCGTGCACCAAAATGTGTCGCGATCACAAATTAATAATAAAGTACACAGATTGTTTAGTTCTATAAAAATTTAAAAATACCATCGTTTACCATAAAGTATGTCAAATGAAATTTTGAATATTTTCCAAATTAAAAATTATGGAAAAATCCCATAAATTCAATTAATAATAAAATCCAGTCATTTTATTAATAACTAATTTTCTTATTATTTATCCAAACTATTTATTATTGTAAAATAATTTATAAAATGAATTCTCTATTTTTATTTATTAATCAAAAGGAGTTAAATAATGCTATTAATCCATTTAATTAATATTTAATTCACAATTCAAATATTAAATCAATTCTTATGTTTGAGTTTAAATTTTTTAGATTTTTAAACATCGATTATTTAAATATTTAAAATTAATAAATATTCAAAATAAAAAAGGATAAAATTCTAGGATGTTACAGTTTCCTTGTACCCTGCATCCTCATTATCTAGTGGCAAAGAAGCATCATGGAAGGAGAAGGGGAAACAGTCTCCACAGCGAGCTCCTTAGGCCACTCGACCCTGTAGTAAGTGAGAGTGTCTTTGATCATTTCGAGATCCTCCATAAAGCTAAGGTCAACCTCAACGGAGAATTGATGCTAAACTGCGGCGTACAACTGGTAAAACTTGTAGTAAGTGATCCATGAAAGTTTGCTTTTGGATTCCTCCAATGCCTTCTCCTTCTACATCAACTCATGACCCTTCAACGTCAATACCCCTTCTGCAGCCTTCACCACCTCCTCTGCCTTTCAGCTTTGACTCATTGGGCCTTAAATTCTTCCTCAATTTTAGTTTTAAAGAGGCGACTGCACGAAGTTCTACTTCGAGCTTAGTGGTATGGGAGAGGGTTGCAACCTGATCGTCTTCCCCCTCTTTCGAACTACAATTGCTAAGGCTCCAATCTATTACAAAACAAATGAAAATCAAGTGGGGAGTAACTAAGTAAACCACCACTAAATAAAGAAGGAAAAGAAAATACTTACGTAAGCCCAAATCTTTCAACTTCTGTAGTAAGCTTGGAGAAGGGGACTGCAGGAAGTGGAAGAACAAGAGGATAGGATTGCGGATCAGAAGTGATATTTGATGGGTTATCTAGAGTGACATATCCTAACCTCTCAGAGAGATCGGTAACAACACCCTCAAGCAAGGGCGGCAAGCAGATGTTGGGATCATGAAAAGGTTGGAGAGGCGAAATGGGAAGCACTTCTAAGGTAGAAAGGAGGAGGACCAGTAGGTCTCTTGAGAGGTTGGTCTGAGGCCTTACCCCTATCTAATTTCCTCCTTTGCATATTTATCTTTTTCGCCATTGATTTCTTGGTGTCGAGAAACACACCAGCAAGATCATCAGCCATTTCACTTGTACATAAGAGAAATTCCAAGATTAGTAGACGTTCTTACAAGGGTCGAGAACAGAAAATAAAAACTCCTTTATCTATTTTAATGAACTATACCCTTAAGCTTATCTGAAGGTGAAGAAAATTTAAAGATAAAATGAGAGAGGTGTGCCTAGTGCGTAGGAAATTGTATATCTATAGTACCGGCTCGATAAAAAATAATTTTTTTTTCCTCTCATCTTCACCGAAGTCTAGGATGGTCTATCTACGAGATTCAAACGATGCAGTGGCATCATGAGAAAAAAGAGCGCGATTAGGGTGTGGTTGGAAGATAGAAGGAAAGTTATCAAGATTCGAAATAAATAAATATTGATCATTCCACTTTTGGTCTTACGAGGAACAAACATAAGAACTGAATTTTTTACTTAAGCATAATAAAACCCAAAATTACCTCCAGAAGGACTCTTATGGATATCGAATAAAAATTGGAGTTCTTCACATGAGGGAGGCGTGCTCTTCTTAACATAAAGAATGATTGTGGCAATCAGGAGAGTAAGAAATAGAAGCAAGCTGAATGGGTGTGAGGCTAATGGTGGATAACTAGTGGTGAAGAATTTGATTGGGAGTAAGATAGAGCCTATATTGAATGTGTTCAGGGGTAATAGAAATGAAGCCATCTGGGGGCGTTTGATACGGTGGTGAGGCTCGGGTACTCAACCTACATAACATTCAAACCCGAAATTACCCAAAACATCCTCTACTTCCCTCAGTTTAGCTACCCTAGATAGCAAAGATAAAGGAGAGGAGGAAGTGGATGCCATATCGAAACTACTGAATTGATTATCGATTGTAGTTAAAGTACAAGAAACAGGAAACTCTAAAAGAAAGAAGAACCTTACTTAAAGAACGATTCTTAGAGAAAACAAACAGAGAAGAAGAGGTGGAAAATATATACTTACCTCAAGCAGAATCTCAGCCACACAATTAGAATGATGATAAAATACGCAAACGTCAGTTGATTAATGACAAGGAAGATTAGCACAAGATTCAAGATGGATTTTCATAGAAAACGAAAAGACTAAAGTGCATAGCTTTTTAGAAGATCGACCAATAGAGGAGCGACATGTATACTTGAGCATTAAATTCGAAATGGCTATGGAGACTTTTCTTTCTCTTGAAAGGAAGGAAGAGAAAAGATAGAAGCGATAGGTTCTTAGGAAGATACAAGAGTAGAGACATGTCTACATCCATCTATGATCGCTGCAGACTTGGGGGGGCAAGTGTTATACTCATTTTCCAAACATGTTCAAAGTGAAATTAATAAGTACCAAGCCAGAACGAACTGCTCCACAATAGGAGTTGAAATGTAGAAAGGAAGCGAGAACAAAATCCAAATAGCATTGTGCGGAAATCCTTAAGCAGCGGCAAAGCATAAAGACTACACCCACCTATTGAGCGTAGCCTCGGCATTATATCCTAAAACCACTACAAGATGTAGGATCCAATCTACAACCTTCACACTCGCATCAATAGGAAGAATTGTGGCGCAATTTCCAGATATCAAAACATGGAGACTGCACCACAATTTCAAAAGGTAAGACTTAGAAAGTTATAACCATGGCAACTTGTCTAAGTAACAATGAGATGTAGAAATTGCGTTACCGCACCAAAAACATTATTAATGATACAGAACTACAGTACAACCCCTTAAGCGACTATATGCAAATAGGGATGTGCCACAATCTTGAACTAACACCTAAAAGTGGAAGGTGCATGCTGCAATTTTGTGTCAAAGAGCTATATGGATGCACCGCCATCTTGATATAACAGAACGGCGCCACAATCCTATATCTGTATCAAGTTATCAAAGAGTGAATCGCCATCTTGATGTGACAGAACAACACTATAATCCTAAAAACACTGACCACAAAATAAAGGCTCAAGGCACGAGGTGATGGGAAGAGATTGCTCTACAACCAATCCCAACTTCATCCCCCAGATCACTAAATCTGGCTCAGAGACAAAGGTGATGGCGCAGTACCCCTAATATCGAGGACGGCTCAGAATGAGTTCAGTCAAGGCAATCACCCTCAAGGATGGTAGCTTAGTCTCTTCTGCCATGCCATGCAACTCAACTCCAACCATCTCTAACATTATGCTATCCTAATATCGCAAATTGGACAATGTAGTACAACTTCAGATGTATTAGTGTAGTTCAAAGGCATACAACATCACTACCTTGGGCACAATAAAGGCGCAATACCCAACAAAATAAAGCGAAGATCTAAAGCCCTGATAAGGGTATAGCTCTCCCTAAAAAGAAGGACAGTTCCTCATTGTGGCTTCACCGACACATCTGCAATTCACAAGCTTGTTGCGTTGCAGAATCGAAAATGCACAACCTGTTCAAATTTGGGTTTTCCCACCTCGATTCCAGATATTCCCGCTTCAATTCCAAACTTCTTACTAAAGTTCAAAATCCAACCGCTTTAATCACAATTTCTGGCCGAAGGCCCACGTATATCAAATAAATGAGATGGATGTTCAAAATATGGTGCAACCTAATGGCATAAATCAAAAGAGCAGAAGAGTGATGTTAGCAATCTGCGTGAATATCTATGTACTATAAATGAGTAGGGTGTTGTAGCAAAAAAGGGAGAATTTTTCTTTACACTTTTTGAACACACAAAACGAAAATTTGTACTCTACCATTTTTGTTCATACAAAGAATCAAGAGAGAAGAAAGTGACATTTTACCCGAACGACGTAGGATTCTTTAACATCCGAACGATGTAAATTCTCTGTATCCTTTTTATTTTTAGTACTTTACTTTGCTATTTAAATTTGCCAATGATAAAATCATGGTAGATTCCCTTTAACGAACTAATATATGAACATCTTTCCTCATGATTGTGTAAGCATTAACGCAACATAATTACTCCTCCTAAAGGCAATTTTAACATTACTTAAATTTGTTGATTCATAATCATGAAAGCGTTCAGCTTCGTGATTACTACATTAACACTTTACTTCGAAGCTTCTACTCATTTGGGTGTTTTCAAGACGAAAAATTTCATTAACACTTTACTTCAAAGCTTCTACTCAGACCTAACTATAGTCACTCAAAGGCATCATGCCATGATTTAACTATAATCGGAATGGAGTATCCACATAGAAGTTTCATAGTATTCTCAATTCAAGAGAACTATGTGACACTGTCACTATGAAATTTTCCATTTGACCTAGTTGTTATCAATCATCAAGAAACTCTCGGATGAGTCATTCCATAGTTATCTAATAATTGCGAGTATGTAACCCTTTGTTGACCCAACAACCATGAGTAATATACTGCCCAACATCTGAAGAGTGTTACATACTTTGGTCTCAAAAGATGTATCGATATCCCTTCTCAAACCATCTCCACCTAGAATATTTAAAATAGTATGTTATTCAATACATTGTGATAATATTATCATAATTACAACTATTTGCAACTATTATCATGAAACATATTATTTAATTATTTTCTAACTAATATGCTCTAAATTAATTACTTAATTAATTATATCACAATATAACAAGTATATAACAGAAACCAAATACATTTATTATGAACAAAATTGATTATAGAGTTATAAATTTATAATAAATCATATAAATGACCTTATGGTATATCCTAACTCTATATATGTTTAATGTATTAGTATCATTACTTATATAACATTATAACAAAATGTATAAAAGAGAACAGAACAAAAAGCATGCTTTATTTCGAAGAAGGTTCTTTGACAAAAGTTAATTTATATAACAAATTACATAATTGCTCTTATGGCTTACCCTTAACTCTATCAACTACAATGTGAAGGATGACTGGATCGACTAACGAAGAGGTGATGACTGGCGTAACAGCTAGACCTCAAGCAACTCGGAAATCGCTAATCAATCAACATTAGGAAAATTAGGGTTGGCGAATCTAGCATCAGACATTAAGTGCAGGTATGCAATGGGCTCGTCACAACTAGAGAAAGTAAATGGTGGTAATGGCAGTAGGATTAGTGGGTCAAGCGGCCAAAAAATGGAGAGAAGTAATCGTACATCGCGTGTAACGATCCGTATTTTACGTATCGGAGGATTATAAAGTATTTTTATTTTATTCTTATAAGGTCATATGATTCTATATTTTTGGAATAGGGGATATTTTACACACTTGTGATTTTTTTTAAATTTCCATGTGATCATTTTGACCTTGAAAACCTTGTTTGGGCTATAATTTTGATAAAAGTCAAATTAGGGTCTCAAACTAGTTCCACTGCTTTGGGATTATGGTTTCCCTTTCCGTAGAGTGATCATAATAGAAAAACGGATTTATGGTTAGAAAGTTATGATTGTTTTAAGTTTTAAGAACTATTGGTCAGGAATAGTGTGTAATTAAGGAAGCCCATTAGTTAGTCCATTAGTCTAATTAGAGATTGGCGAATAGATCATCAATTAGAAGATAGAGATCATCCATTTGGTCAATTTTCTTTGCTTTGTTTGCTATTCAGATTAGAACGACATCCATTTTGAATAAATATGGTAATTGGTGAGTGGTTTATGGCTTCTCACTATACTGTGCATGTTTAATGGTAAAATTGTAGGATTTAACATGTTTTAAATCGATTTTTGGCCATAAAATCTTTTCTAACCTTAATTACATGTTAAATTATGAAAGTGGTCTAGATTGGTTAGAAATCACTGTTGGTTATGCTTATATATTCATGTTATATGTAGATCTATGTTGTAAATTGACATGTGTATCTTGTTTTGATGGATTGCATGTTTGATTGGATGAAATTACTTGTTATTCTATGTTTGGATGATATGATTTGATGTTGTCTGCTAGTATTGTGATTGCATAGGAAGTTAGGTTGAAGAATTGAGCATATTAGAGGCATAAATGGTCAGAATTGGATGAAACTTGGAGGGGAAGCTCTAGAGGATAGGAAGAGCTCGAGGTCCAAGTCGCAGGTTCTAATTCCTTAAGTACAGAAGTTGGTACCGACATTTGTAAGTTATTCCATGGTGGTAGTGACTTTGGGGAAGGCAATGATATTGCTAGTGGAGGTTGCCTATGGTGTTGGATTGGTGATTGGTCAAGTGCTTAAGGCTATGACAACTTGTTTCTAGGATATGAAGTTGGTTGCTTTTACGAGTGGACTTGCTCTATGATCACATGTTTTAGGTAGAGAGGTCGGGGTCAAAGAACCTAGGTATGAAATACTAGAAGCAAGGAAGGAGTGGAAAGAAACTTAGCCGTGGAGGGGCTAAGTGGAGATGTCAGCACCGAGTTGAGTGGTCGGCACCAACTTCACGTGGTGAGCCTAGGGATGGTGAAACTTCTAAGGACTGTTGTTGAGGTTCTGTAGGTCATGTTGGAGCTTATAGCTTCTTCATATCAGGTTGGATGACGACGTAATAGCACGATGAAGGTTTTGAATCTTCGATTTGTGACTCATGATGGGAGTATGTGTCGAAGATTAAGGACCCCGTAACCTTCGGTTTATGGCTCATGTAGGGAGCAGGTACCAAAGGGGCTCATATTAGGAGTTGTAGAGTGGAGGAACATGGTGGGTTCCTGGATAATGGAAGTTGGATTGAGTAAGAAGGGCTTGGTGTCCAAAAGGGAGTAAAGGAGGACTCGATTGAAAGTGCAAAGGAATCGATGATAACTCGGAGTGTTTTCTGTTGTACTCGAAGAGGGGTATCATAAGTGGGGATGCCCATGGGCCAAACAAGGGACCTATATACCCTGGACCATTTAGGTCTAGTGTCCAGCTTTAGACTACAAGACATGTATCCAGCTTTAGACTGCGAGATACGAGAGTACAACGGAGAACAGGGATTTTCCATTAGTCTTTGGCAACAAGGAGGTCATATGAATTATCACATATTCAGAGCATAGGGGAAGAGTGATAGTAGGGATTGTTTGATGGATGCTATGGTTGCTTAGTTGCTTTCTGGGCTATCACTTGGGATATCATTAGGAGTAGGTACAGGAGATAGGGATATTAGGAGATCCACTATTGTATGTTTTATTGTACCTTTATGATATCGCAGAGTAGCATATTATACTATCATGTGCTAACTCTTTGGTTGTAGGGACAGGTCGAGTATGGTTCGTGTACCCTTGTTCCTTACCATATTTACCTATATAGCATTTTGGAATTCATTTACCGCTCACACCAGACTATTGTCTGAATCGAGGTTTTACATTTTGCTTCTTATTATCTCGAGTACTCTTAAATGAGTAGAGTGGATAATAGGTCTAGGTGATGCAGTAGTTATTCGAAGGATGAGCTGGATGGAGCTATCACGTACTATTTACATATATGGAGTCTATGCTTATTCCGTTGAGCAATATTGTAGAGCCCGAGATAGTGCTTGCCTATTTTTGCTTACTATTGTATTTGAGACAGTTATTGAGTTTAATTCCGTTGTATAACCTCTACTATTGGTTTATAACTCTGTAGATATTTTACTCTGATATTGTTGATTTGTTCACACTGTTATTACTGTCTCTTCTGTTGTATATGTAATATTATATTTTGTCCATGCGCTGTGAGATATATGACATGTTATATGTTGAATTTGCTTGTTTCAACTTGGACGATCGTCCTATATCGGCCAGGCATGATTGCAGCGCATTATTTAGTTATATTGGTGCCAGTGATATAGGGTTGTCGTCACATTTGGTATCAGATTTTGGTTACATGATTAACCGGAGTTGATATCATGATCCGATAGAGATAGGGTAGGCGGTATCGCCTTAGAATAGATCAAGAGTGTAGATGTATACGAGAGAGTGTGTATTGTTATTTGTTTGGTTTTCAAAACTATATAGTAGTATAGTATAAGTCGCATGCACATGAGCACTTCAGACATAGTTTTCTTTATGAGAGACTGATCATGCTTGTTACATATAAGAATGAGCTGGCATATAAGAAATGTCATGAGGAATTCTGCTTCAAGAGTGGAGGAAGGAGCAGGATCAGGAGCTGCTACGCCTAATGTCCAAGCCATGTTCAACGCTATGATGGCAAACATGATAAGGAATGCTCCTGGAGTGGGAATTGGTGAAGGTGCTCCAGTGTAAGCGCCTAGGGATGATTTCGCCAAGCCGAGCAAGGATTACTATACTCTTGGAGGGAAGCCATTCCAAGGGACTGAATCAACCATAGAAGTACAAGACTGGATTGATACTTTTGAGCCCGTCTTTAGGGACTTGAAGGTGGAAGATGCTATGAAAAGAAAGTTGGCTTCAAGGCAGCTGCAAAGGCCGAGCCATGAACTGATGGAATGCGGTTACTATTGCTACCACAGGATTAGTTTATTTGGGACCATTTTAAGGCAAAATTCGAGGAGAATTTTATTATGGCCACTCAAAAGTCGATTTTTTTCAGGAAATTTGCTTATCTCAAGCAAGGGGAAATGTCTATTTCTGGGTATGTGGCTGAATTTAATGCCTTGTCTAAGTATGGGATGTCATTCATCAACACTCCATTAAGAAAGAATGAGAAGTTTATCATTATATTGGACAACTATCTTGGAGAGAAGTTAGTGGACCATGTTGAGGAGCCTTTTGAGAAGCTGGTAGAGAAGGCACTTCGCCATGAGAGCCTATACCCCAATGCTAAGACTGTTGCTGCAGTTTCTATAAAGAAGGAGGAGTCAAAGCCGCTGCAAGGCGGTGATGGCAAGAAGAAATGGAATGGGAAGAGGAAGCAGTTATAAGGAAAAGGTGGTAAGAAGAAGGGTAAATGAGGGTCTGTTTGTTATGGATGTAACGAGAAGGGTCACTTGATCAAGGATTGTAAAGTGAGTGATAAGAGGAAGTGCTACAACTGTGACAAGGATGGGCATTTGGAGAGGGATTGTCTAGAACCGGTGAAAGATAAGCAGGTTGTGAAGTTGTATGCTTTGGATGCAGTCCCAACTTCATCGAGTGCTCCTTCGACAAAGATAAGGGAAGGGGAAGGAGGTCATCGTGCAAGGTATGCTTTCTTTTGGTGATGTTCTTGTTCAAGTTTTGTTTGATATTGATGCTTCGCATTCGTTCATATGTAGCGACCTAGTAGATAGATTGGGATTGGTACCTGAGATAGTAGTCTGGCCCTTAATCGTGATAAACCTCGTTGGAGGCTCGACTAGCCTGTGCGTGGTCTGTAGCGATTTAGTCTTATCGAGTCATGGGTGCTATTTTGTTTGTAATTACTTTGTTTTGATTTCGTGGGGTTCGGGATTATCTTGGGAATGGACTAGCTGAAGAGGTATGTGGTCGTGGTGGATTGCAAGAAGTTGTTAGTGATAATTGGGGATATGGATGGGCGAACGGTAGTGATTAGCTGCCTACTAGAGGATGAGGTGATGGTCAGCTTTCTATATTCGTTGGAGGTTCCATAAGAGGGGTTGTCATCAGTGCCTATCGCTAGGCAGTATCCAGATGTCTTTGAGGAAGTGACTGGATTGCCACCGCATAGAGAGTCGAGTTTCGGATTGACTTGGTGAAGGAAGCCAGACTGATAGTTATGCCTTTGAGGTGTATGTCACCTAGAGAACAAAAGGAATTAAAGGTGTAAGTGAATGACCTATTGAGAAAGGGGTTCATTCGAAGAAGCATATCCGAGTAGGCATACCTGTATTCGCAACTAAGGCGGATGGCTCTTTGAGGTTGTGTGTAGATTATCGTGAGCTGAATAAAGTGATGAAGAAAAACAAGTATCCACTCCCATGTATAGATGACTTGTTTGATCAGCTGCACGGTGCGAAGGTGTTTTCTCAAATGGATTTGGTAATGGGATTTCACTAGCTTAGAGTAGTAAAGGAGAGTATGCCTATTACTGCGTTTTGTCTATCGTCGGGTTTTCCATGAGTGGTTGGTGATGCCATTTGGATTGACCAACGCTCTAGCATACTTTGTGGATCTCATGAATTAGATTTTCTAGGATCAAATGAATAAGTTCGTGCCTGTGTTCGTGGATGATATTTTGATCTACTATAGAACTAAAGAGGAGCACAAGATGCACTAGAGGATTGCGCTGGAGATATTGAGGAAGCACAAGTTGAGATCAAAGTTCTCTAAGTGTCACTTCTAGAGAGAAGAAGTGAGATTCTTGGGCCATGTTATTTTGGGACAAGGATAGCAGTGGATCCTATGAAGATGGCAGCAGTCTAAGATGGGAATCAACCTAAGAATGCTACAGATGTGAGGATTTTCCTAGGGTTGGCAGGATATTATAGGTGCTTCATAAAGGACTTCTTGAAGGTAGCAGCACCATTGACCAATTTGACGACGAAGAATCAAAATTTTATATTGGATGTGAAGTGAGAGCATGCATTTGTGACTCTTAAAGAAAGATTTACGAGTGCACCAGTGTTGACTATTCCAAGGGGGATTGAAGAGTTGATAGTATACACAAATGCTTATGGCACTGGATTAGGAGTGGTTTTGATGCAGAATGGAAAAGTTGTTGCTTATACTAGTCGACAACTAAAACTACATGAAAGGAACTATCCAACTCATGATTTGGAGTTGGCGGCGATTGTTTTTTCTTTGAAGATATAGAGGCACTATCTATTAGTAGAGAGGTTTGAGTTGTATACGGACCATAAATCTTTGAAGTACCTTTTCTCTCAGAAGAACCTCAACCTTCGACAGCGACGATAGTTGGAGTTCTTAGTCTCTTATGATTTTAGTATTTCTTATACTTCAAGAAAAAGGGAATGCAGTAGCCGATGCATTGAGTATAAGACATGTTGGGTTGGAAGCAATATTCTCAGAATGGAAGCAAATGGAGTATATTGCTGGATTTGATTTCAGGCCTCACCGTGAGCTAGAACCTGAAATGTTGGCAAGCTTATCGATTAGACCTACTCTAGTTGAAAGGATCGATACTAGCCAGAAGAAAGATACTAGGCTAGCGGAGATCATAGCAAAGATTGAAGAAGAAGTAGAGTCTGAAAATATAAAGCAATACGAGCTCGACCAAGAAGCTTGGCTTCATAAGGATGGAAGATTATTTGTTCTCAATGTCGATGGATTGTGAGTTGAAGTGCTAAGGGAGTGTCATCATTCCAGATTGACTATTCATCCTAGTGGTAATAAGATGTACCGAGACATAAAGAGAACCTACTACTAGGAAGGCATGAAAAAGGTGGCATTCATCTCAAAGTGTATGAATTGCCAGATGGTAAAAGCAGAGCAGAAGATACCTGGTGGATTGTTGCAACTACTAGATGTTCCTGAGTGGAAGTGGGAACAAGCATCGATGGATTTTGTAAATAGATTGCCGAGGACTAGAGCTGGGTACGATGGCATTTGGGTCATAGTAGATCGGTTGACCAAGAGTGCAAGGTTTATTATACCCATCAAGTCAAATGGAACGACTTCCAAGCTGGCAGAGTTGTATGTAAAGTGGATAGTACGATTTTACGGTGAGCCAAAGAGCATTTTGAGCGACTGAGACGCATTATTCACTAGTGGGTTTTGAAAGAGCTTGCAAGAGGCGTTAGGGACGAAGCTGCATCTAAGTACAGCTTATCACATGTAAACCGATGGGCAGACCGAGAGGGTAAATTGTATACTAGAAGATCTTTTGCGAGCATGCATTATAGACTTTGGTGGATACTGGGATGACCATTTGCATTTGGTGGAGTTTGCATACAACAACGGTTATCAATGGAGTATTGGTATGACTCCGTATGAAGCATTGTATGGAAGACCATGTAACGCTCCTTCACGTTGGTGGGAGGTAGGCAAGAAAAGAATACTTGGGCCAGATATGATTAGAGAAACATTGGAAAAGATTGAGAACGTTTGGCAACGAATGAAAGCTGCTCAGGATCGATAGAAAAGCTATGCTGATAAGAGACGAAGGGATTTAGAGTTTTCTATCAGAGAGATGGTGTTTTTGAAGGTTTCTCCTCTAAAGAATGTAGTTAGATTTGGCAGAAAGGGGAAGTTGGCACCAAGAGTTGTAGGAACTTTCTGATAATATAGAGAATTGGTAGGCTAGCATATAGGGTTGATTTACCTCAGAGGATGGCGGGCATGCACAATTTCTTTCATGTCTCTTATATATAGAAGTTTGTGAATGACTCAGACATGATGATTACACCGGATCAGCTAGAAGATGTTGAGGTAGAAGCAGAAGTTTCTAAATCTCATAGGTCGCTTCGTATTGTTAAGCACAATACGAAATAGCTTAGGGGAAAGACGGTAAAGCTAGTGAAGGTGCAACATAGTGAAAGTGATTACGATTATACGTGGGAGACGGAGGAGATCATAAGGACTACATGTCCGGAGTTTTTTAAATGGTATTGTATCTACTTTTTCCATTGTATGTTATATTTGATAGGTTAGTATTCCGCATATTAGGATAGGCCGCCTATACTATTGGTTGCATGGCTACATGATTGATCCTTGTGATGGTTGCTTATGATTGAAAGGCATGCAGGATAACTACGGTTGCTTACGCTTTGTCTTATTGGGGATTTAGGGGCGAAATTCCTAAACGAGGGGAGAATGTAACGACCTATATTTTACGTATCGAAGGATCATAAAATATTTTTATTTTATTCATATGAGATCGTATAATCCAATAATTTTGGGATAAGACTCTTGAGGATATTTTACACACTTGTGATTTTTTCCAAATATCTATATTACTATTTTGACCTTGAAAACTTTTTTGCTCTATAACTTTTGATAAGAGTCGAATTAAGGTCTCAAACTAGTTCCATTGCTTTGAGATAATGGTTTCCCTTTCCGTAGAGTGGTCATAATAGAGAAACGGATATACGATTAGAAAGTTATGGTTATTTTAAGTTTTAAGAACTGCTGGATAGGATTAGTGTGTAACTAGTGAAGCCCATTAGTTGGCCCATTAGTTTAATTAGAGAATTACTATAAATAGGGGTTATATTAGTCAAATGAAAACTTTCCCTCTTATTTTAAATTAGGTCTAAACCCTAACTACCCCTAAATCCATCCTAGTTTCATCCAAATTACTCCCTAAATCAAACTGAACTAGAGATTGATGGATAGATCATTAGTTAGAAGATAGAGATCATCCATTTGGCCGATTTGCATTGCTTTAGTTTTCTGTTCGAATTAGATCTACACCCATATTGGTTGAATTTGGTAATTGCTGAGTGATTTATGCCTTCTCACTATACTATGCATATTTATATGGTAGAGTTGTAGGATTTAACATGTTTTAAATCGATTTTTGGCTATAAAATATTTTCTAACCTTAATTACTTGTTAAATTATGAAAGTTGTCTAGATTGGTTAGAAATTACCATTGCTTATGCTCATATATTCATATTATATGTAGATCTATGTTGTAGATTGACATGTGTATCTTATTTTGATGGATTGCACGTTCGATTGGATAAAATTACTTGTTATTCTATTTATGAATGATATGATTTGATGTTGTTTGCTAGTGTTGTGATTGCATAGGAAGTTAGGGTGGAGAATTGAGCATGTCGGAGGTACAAATTGTCGGAATTGGACGAAACTTGGAGGGGAAGCTCTGGAGGATAGGAAGAGCTCGGGGTCTAAGTCGCAAGTTTCAATTCCTTAAGTACAGATGTTAGCATCGACATGAGAAGTCGGCACCGACATCTATAGGTTAGTCCATGCTACGCCATAGATGGCCTACTGCAACGAAATTACATGGTGTTGCTAGCTATAATGTAACGATAGGTATGCTGATTTTTGTCTATTACAACACTCGCTTCAAGGTGTTAGCATAGGCATCAACAAGATGTTGCAGTAGCTATAGATGTTTTCAAATTAAAAAATTAATAAAATTAGCAATCCGCGTGAATACGATCCAACGGCCTACATTTAATCTGGTTGTTAAAATGGATCACCACTGCAATTTGCCTAGAAATTTCGTTTTCCCGCTTTACTTTTCATACCATTTCGTTCTCACCCTCAATTTCCAAATCTCCAATTTCCAAATCCCTAATTTCCAAATCATATTTTCGTTCCCATTTTGTTCTCACCCCAATTTCGCTGCTGCTTGCCAACATGTCGATACGCAACCTCTCCCAAATCCTACCAACCGCAGCCCCCAACAAAACTCCACTACCCCACCGCCGTTTCTACGGCCTGATTCCGATGGTCATCGAGCACACATCCCGTGGCCAGCGTGCCTGCGATATCTTTTCCCGGCTTCTCAAAGAGCGCGTCATCTGCCTTAACGGACCCATCGAGGACGATACGTCAGCGATAGTTGTGGCTCAGCTGCTGTTCCTCGAATCTGGTGGTTCCGTGATGGCAGGGTTGGCAATTTATGATACTTCGACCAGATCCGATGCTTGAATCTTTCTCGCCAATGTTCAGAAGAAGTTCGATTCTGATGAAGCTTTGCTCCATTGTACCATTTTCGGATTCAAGGAAGATGTCAAACGCAGATTTCTTGTTTGAGTGAATGCCGCTTAAATTTTCAAATTGGCCAGCAATCGTAAAACCAGTTTCAATTCCTTGATTGATTGCTCGAATTGCTTTGACTTCGTCATCGGGTGCGATGTGATATTATTTGGTATGTTTTCTGCCTTCTGGTTTACTTGATTATTCTCGATTTTGGTTACACTCGCATGCTTTTGCCGATGATGAATTGGGATTTATTTATAGGCTTTATTTCCTATAATCTCGGGTTTAATCTTTCTGTTGGACTTTGATAAATCTGGTATGTTGAATTGCGATGATGTATTGGTATGTTGGATTTTGGTTCACTGGCTTGATTTTGCTTTGCCGATGATGAATTGCGATGTGATATTATTTGGTATGTTGGATTTTGGTTCACTGGCTTGTTTTTGATTTCTGATCTGAGCTTGTTAGCTCCTTTCTGCTGCATTTGTTAAACCAGAACATGAACTGATGCTCCAAGTCCTCTGTATATCATATTACTGCCTATGTTTCTCTTGTACATGCCTGATGCATTCACTGTTTTTTCTTGATGGGCTGCCTATGTGTACTGCTGTGTTTCTTGCACTGGCTTGTCTATATTTTGCTGAACCTGGTTCTTGTTTATTTTGTTGGTTGCTTGGCCCTGAGTTGAATCCAGTCGATGACTCGGGTTTGACCTTGTGTCGTGTCCTTGTATCCATGTGTTGCATTCATGTTTGGCTTATGCACTTATGAAAAGAAACAACCCAAATACCTGAGTCAAATATTATAACAAAAATATTTTCATTTTCTGTTTGAGTTAAATATTATTTTCCAGATTTCTGCTTTTGAATTATATGTGACAGGTATTGAAGACTGGACAGTTGGATACAAGCTTGAAGACAGAGTCAAATCAAATGTGCATGAGTGTATGAATGCATGAGCTGAAGACAGGTTTCAAAGAAGGCTCGATCTTCCAAAATCGGATGAATCGGGCGGTGCCCACTTGTTCGACCTAATCGGATGATCCCCGCTGGGACTGCGGTGCCCCGGACCCCCGCCGGCGCTGCGCCCGGACCCGCTTCTCGGCTCGCCTTCGGCTCGGCACTCGGCTCGTCATATATTTGTCAGTGTCAGTATCGGTGTCTGTATAAATTGAAACTGCATATGTAATGAGTGAACTGAGTGATGTAGTGAGGATTATCTGTATATGTAAATATCAGTGTTATATATCATTGAATTGTAAAATAGTGGAGTCGGGAATTTGTACTATTTCAAATGTTGAAATAAAATATTTATTTAAATAAATTACTGTTTGAATATCAATTCTGTGCAATAGCATTTTATTAAATAAATATTTATTTCTATTAAAAAATCAAATATGCTCTACATTGTGGGCCCCACAAATTCAGAAAGTTAATATCTATAGCAACATTTTGGAATGTTGGTATAGACACCTATGGATGTTGCTATAGACCCAAATATGGTTCTATTGCAACAATATTTCTTATGTTGCCTTAGATAGTCAAAATGTTGCCTTTGAGGTCTGCGGCAACGCGGCAAAATGCATCACCGAGAAAGTGTTGCCTTTGCCCTTTTTTAGCCTACAACATCATTTTTTGGCACTTCCTGCATCACTTCTTTGGTGTTGCAGTATCTTCGACGAAAGGAGTGATATTGCTGGTGGAGGTTGCCTATGGTGTTGGATTGGTGATTGGTCAAGTGCTTAAGGCTATGACGACTTATTTCTAGGATATGAAGTTGGTTGCTTTGAAGAGCTGACTTGCTCTATGATCACATGTTTTGGGTAGAGAGGTCAGGGCTAAAGCACAAGGTATGAAGTACTAGAAGCAAGGAAGGAGTGGAAAGAAACTTAGTTGTGGAAAGGCTAAGTGGAGATGTCGGCGCCGAGTTGAGAGGTCGACATCGACTTTACGTGGATAGCCTAGGGATGGTCAAACTTTTGTGGACTACTGTTGAGGTTCTATAGGTTGTGCTGGAGCTTATGGCTTGTTCGTATTTGGTTGGATGAAGATGTAATAGCACGACGAAGGCTATGAATCTTCGATTTGTGACTCATGATGGGAGTAGGTGTCAATGATTGAGGACTCTATAACCTTTGGTTTGTGACTCGTGTAGGGAGTAGGTACGAAGGGACTCGTATTAGGAGCCGTGGAGTGGAGGAACATGGTGGGTTCCTGGATAATGGAAACTGGATTGAGCAAGAAAGGCTCGATGTCCAAAAAGAAGCAAAGGAGGGCTCGATTAAACGTGATTAAACGTGCCAAGGAATCGTTGATAACTCGGAGTGTTTTCTGTTATACTCGAAGCAGGGGTATTATAAGTGGGGACGGCCATGGGTCAAATGAAGGACCTGTATACCTTGGACCTTTTAGGTCTAGTGTCCAGCTTTGGGCCACGAGAAACATATCCAGCTTTGGGCTACGAGATACGAGAGTACAACGAAGAACCGTGATATTCCATTAGTCCCTGACAGCAAGGAGGTCATACGAGTTATCATATATTCAGGGCATAGAGGAAGAGTGATAGTAGAGATTGTTTGATGGATGTTATGGTTGCTTAGTTGCTTTCTGGGCTATCACTTGGGATATCATTGCAAGTAGGTATAGGAGATAGGTATATTAGGACATCCACTACGGTATGTTGTATCGTACCTTTATGGATATCTTAGAGTGGCATATTATATTGTTATGTGTTAGCTCTTTGGTTGCAGGGACAGGCCAGGTATGGTTCGTGTACCCTTGTTCCTTACCATATTTACCTGTATAGCATTTTAGGATTCATTTATTGCTTACCCCAAACTGTTGTCTGACTCGATATTTTATGCTTGCTTCTTATTATCTCCGGTACTCTTAAATGAGTAGAGTAGATAATAGGTCTAGGTGACGCAGCACCTGTTCGGAGGACGAGCTGGATGGAGCATCTCGTGCTATTTACATATATGGAGTCTACGCTTATTCTGCCGAGTAACACTTTGGAGCCCATGATAGTGCTTGCCTATTTCTACTTACTATCGTATTTAAGACAGTTGTTGAGTTTAATTCCATTGTATAAACTCTACTATTGATGTATAACTCTATGTATACTATACTCTGATATTGTTGATTTGTTCACACTGTTATTACTGTTTCTTTTATTGTATATATGATATTATATTTTTTCCATGCACTGTGAGATATACGATAGGTTATATGTCGCATTTGCTTGTTTCAACTTGGATGATCATTCTATATTGGTCGAGCACGACTGCAGCGTATTATTTAGTTATACTGGTGTCAATGGTATAAGGCAGTCGTCACATGGCGGGTAGGATTTTGAGTTGAAAAGGAAGAAAGATAAAATTATCTAAAGGTCGCTATTAAATTAAAAATCATATTTAAAACCCTGAATTTTCAAACACGAGTAAATCTCATATACGAACTCTGATTTGCATGCAACTTGCATCATTGAGTTCGTGTTACAATTTTGAACACATTGACATTATTAACTATATATTGTACACCTTTAACATGACACAAAATAGGACACAAATATATTAAATTATTAGTTAAATAACCGAATATTAGAATAATTAATATGAAATTTATATTTATATGTCGATATGTTTGTCTTGTTAGGATATTTGATATTCGAAGTCAAAACTATATATATACACACACACAAATGCACCATTATATAAGAAAATTATTTTTACCAATAAATTTAATATTTGAACAATTATTATTTAAGTCGATAATAGATTATTTTGTTAAGTATTGTATCTGAATAAATAATATCAGTGTAAATCAAATTAATATTATTAAACTAATAATAATGTAATCTAACTTAAATTCAAATCAAACTAATCCAATAAAACATTAAATATGATTTATTGTTAACAACAGTCTTCATGGTAACACTATAAAAAATCTAGTACATAATGAATTAAAAATAATATATATTCTTAAATTTGTCCCTTTTACTATGATGTCCGATGCGCCCGATCTAACACTTCTGACCTAGCAATGCTGAGTTACCGATGAACTATGGTTAACACTATAGATGTCGACATTATAGAATAAGGGTGAACATTCCTATAAAAGAAATTAAGAATCAACATGAAATAAACGAAAACTTCGAACAAATCATTTAGAAGCAGTGGTAAATGCTATGAAAAGCAAAGGTGAGGATAGAAACTACTCACTTTCATTAAAAAGAAGACTGAAGAAAGACTTAAGAAACTTGTTGAAAAGCTCGAAGATCGGCAGTGGCAGATTTGCTAAGAAAAATATAAAAAGGGAAGAAGGAGATCTCCTCCTCCTTTTATAGATTATGGTCTCCAATCTCAACTGTTGGTTGGAGTGAGCGAGAAAAGATTGGGACTGTGAAATATTAATTGAATATGCCATCAAATTAAACGTCAAATCATTGAAATAGTCTCAAGACATGGATCATCGCAACCAATATGAAAACGCCAGTGTCATCCACATTAATTATGAATAATAAAAGTCTGATCCAGTTCATAGACGCAAACTTGGAGGGAAAATTGCTGCATGTTTTTCTCGTAAAAGTATAACTAGGCCCATCATGTCCAAAGCTCAATAGCGAATGCCATCTTAGTGATCGTCGACCATCTTTCGCAGCCCAACTGCTTGTCCACATTATAAGCCTCTTTCCTAAAAGTTATTCGCCTTATGATCCCTTTCTGAAACCATGTCCATATCTTCTTCAAAGGCCTTGGGTGTCTTGCAAGCTTCGTCGGATCATGCCTTTTGACTACTCTTCAGAAAAACCCTACATCTTGCCTACCAAACACCCAAGCCGGTACGTAATGCCAACTCCAAAACCTGCATGTTCATCCATGGGTCTTGTCCGTACCTTTCTCTTGTAACGACCCGTATTTCTAACCATTTAAAATATAAAATTAATTTAATTGTCAAAAAAATTTTGTCAGAAATGAATATCTTATGGTTAATTTATGGAAATATGTTAGAAATTAAGTGGTAAGCTTAAATAAACTCTTTAATGACAATTTCAATAAGATCAAAAATGATAATGCAAAATAGAATATAATTAAATGATATTAGTTGTATATAATGAATAGCAGGAAAAGAATAATGAATGTTGAATTTAAATAGAGAATTAAACATATGTTAAATAAAATCAAAACATAGGTTTATTTATTTAAATTGTTTTTTTAAGTAAGTTTGATTTCAAATAATAAGAAAAAAACATTTATTGGAAAGTAAAGTTTAATTATTGTTGTATGCAATAACGATTATAAACATGTTTGAGCTTCTACCAAAAGAAAAGGTTGTTTAATTATTAGAATTCGTTTTATAATTTAACATGTAAAATAATTGGAACTTATTATTGAGATCGTTTAGTTAAAAAGTAAGAGAAGTGAAATTTTGATTAATAAGTTGTATGATAAAACATGTTTTAAATAAGTTGATTTGAAAAGTAAATTAATTAACTGTAAGATTTGGAAAATCTATTCGGTTTAAATTTTAATTAGAACCGAGAATATTTAATTATATAAATATTCAAATTGGATTACAATGAAATAATTAAATAAGAACATCAGTTGTTAATGGAACAACTTGGGTTTCACAACATATTTTTAAAATGGAAATATAATATTTTTCCATAATTTTTAAATTGAAAATATTTTCAGTTTCAATTTAATTAGAAACTGGTTTAATATTTAATTTGTGTGAATATTCAAATTTAATAACCAAAGGTTTAACTTTTGTATTTGATGGAATTGGATCCCGAAATTAGTTCCATTGAGTCTGAAATAAGGGAATTTGGCTAGAAACGTTGGTGAGCACGTCTCGATTGAGGTTCGTGATTTTAAGCGTAAATCGTTAACGAGTTTAATCTATAAAACGACCATATCTCTCTCATTCACTCAAACCAAATGAACCAAACCCTTCCATCTAATGTCCATCATCGATCGACACTATTAGAGGCATTTTCTAGCGAAGGTCCCAACATGGAAGTTGTTCGTCTTGGTGAGATGTAGAAGTTGACCGGTTGGATCGTCGATCGACGATGCGAGGCAACGACAAATCAAGCTTGAAGTCGGTGGCTAGGGTTGCAATTTTTTTCGTCGTTGATGATCATTGGCTGGCGACGCCTAAAGCAAAGTTGAAGAGGATGACCAGAGCTACGTTCTGGCGAAGTTTGTTGGTCAACGGGCAACGGTGGTGGCTGGATTTTGGAGTTGATCGTCGTCGTCTTTTTTGGGTTCAATCGAAGTTAGGAGGTGAGTTAAATGGTCAGACCTGCGGCGATGGTGTGTCTTGGCCGTGGGGGTGGCGACAAGCAAGCGACGGCGGCTGGAGGTTCATAGCGGCGACGGTGGTTGGAAATCGAACGGCGTGGATGGGTTTATCGCCACCTGGGTTGTTGAAGGAGACATTATGGTTAAGCATGTTTAAGAAGGTAATTAACATTTTAAAACTGATTTATTTAAGTTAATTATTAATCAATTAAATTAAAATGTTGATTAATTCGTATCTCTCTAATACGAGGTCGGATTTGGACGCGGTCTTTTGCGTTGAATTCATATCGAAGTCGTCTTCACTATGGAGTTGGTTTCATGTTGGTTCATTTCAATCAGATTTTTCAGATTCATAAAAGGTGAGTGCTTAAACCCACTCATGCAATACTAAAAATTCTACCGTAAATTAATCTGATTTATGAAATGGTAAATTTTATTGATTGTTGTTTGAAATTGAATTGATAAATTTTAAATTTACATTTTAATTGATACTGAAATTGAATGTCACTGCTAGTTAAACACTCAACATTTGATAATTAATGACCGTTGTGACATATGTTTAAATTGGTTGATTTGAATGGTAATTGCATGGATGCTTATGGATAATGTTGTGATGGGTGATATTTTGATTGGATGTATGTTGCTTATTGATTTTGATATATCATTGTTATCACCTTGATTATTATGATCATCATTATATGATTTGGCATATTGATCATTTGGACCTTTAAATTGTGATATGAACCCTTGGACATCCTATTTTGACATGTGAGTTATTGGACGTATTGTTGACTACTTAAGCAAGAATGTGATTGTTGGGATTTGATTGTCGTTTGGGCAAATTTGAAAGGTTACCGTAAATTGTATTTTAAACTCTGAAAAGTTTTCAAATTTTATTTTTTTAACTTTAGAAATTATATATTATAAAGAATTTAGTTTTTGAAATTTTGATTAAATCATATTTTCGAATAATCGTTTGGAATCATTTATAGAATTTTAAATTCATTATTTAATAATAAGTATATTTTTGAAAAGTGTATTTAAATGTTTGAAAAGTTTCAAAAACTTTATAATAGTAAAAGAAAATGTTCTGTCTATATTTAATCCAACCGTTTTAACGGCTTTGGTATTTTATACTTTAAAAATGGAAGTTGTGGGATTTTGAAAATTTGCAAAACCGTTAAAGTAACTTGAAATTTTTCTAAAACTTCAGTAAGTTATTTGAAGAATACTTAATAAAAGTATCTGTATTTATTTCAATGGTTTAATAGATTTTAAAATTTTAAACCTTGAATGGTTGTTTGAAATTGTGAAAATTATTACATCGACTTGGAAATGTCCGGAACTTCATTGAATGATTTTAAAAGAGCATTGAAAACTTTGAAACATTATTCGTGAATTTTTGAAGTAAAAATGAAGTTATTTGCATCCATATTTTCACTTGATTTGATTTAGTTACATAAGAATTTTTAGTTCTGACTCGAGTGTTTTGTCTTTTCATTACGTTTGGGTCAGCCTGAGTATTACAGTGTTTCGAAGACGTTGTTTCTTAAAGATGAAGACGGAGTTGGAAGACCGTATTTATTAGTATTATTCTGCTACATTGTTTGTTGTGTTTTTTAAATGTATAACTCTGATTGATGTTGTAAATGAAATTAAGTGTATATTGTAAAACAGTTTTATGAACCGTTTATGTATTTCTTATATTTTGTTATTCCGCTATGAGATTCTATATTTTGTTCTTCTGTATCTTCCTTCTTTAGAATTAAACCCATTGATAATCTGCCTTTTTGACGGTTTAAGTTGGACATGTGTGGTTTATTGTCGACTTGAATTTTTCAAAAAGGTGGGTCCTCGCACTTAGTATCAGAGCCAGGTTGAGCGAACACCTAAGCCTGTAGGGTAAACTTATTAGAGATAGGGTTAATAATACCCTAGAATGAGTTTGAGTGTGTGTATATATATAAGAGTGTGTATTTGTTAGTGCTATGAAAATGTTTTATTGATTTCGAAATTTAGTAAATAAATAATTTTACCTTGTATTATATTTGATAAGGATAATTTGTAAAAATCGATAAGGTTATTCATGATTGATTAGTTGTGCTCGACCAGTTTATGAGCATTGACTATTGGTTGTTGATTTTTGAATTGTGTTTAACTAGTCATAAGTAATTTTCCTTTTCATCATGGGATGTGTATATATTAATTTATTGGAAACATTAAATCAAACACCTTGTGAATTTAGTTTCACAGTTTGACTATAAGATGTTCGGTGATAATGTTGGGTTAAAATTTGATTAAATTTGATAAACGTTGTTTATTCTAATCTGAACAAAAGTTTACACTTGTGAAATGATTTTATTCAAAAAAGTGACTTATATAAGTATGGTTTATAACTAAAGAGAAATTCAAACTGAGAACTTGAGACTTAAATTCCGAGGATTTTAAAAATTGGTTTTCCGAGACTTTGAAAAATAATATTAGTATTATTTGGAAGTATTTACGAATGGAAATGTTTTCAAAGGATTTTAGAGGGAGTAGAAAGTACAGAACTTACTTTTATCACTGGAAAATAATTTCGGTGATGACTGTAGTATCATCGACTTTTATTTTTGAGTTTCAAGTGGGGAAGGCCACCATAGTAGCATTGCTATGTGATTGTTTTGGAAATGGATTTTTATTTAAATCCCTAAAGTATGATTTGGTATACATAAGATGTATGCATATATTTATTTCAAATAATTTGAAATAAAACCTGGTGCTTAGTTCTTTAGTTTTTGGTTAAGTGATATTATGAACACATGTATCATATGCATTAGGATAGTTTGATTGTGCGTCTATTTAAGATATTCATATGTGATTTTCAATTATTGAAATGAAATGGAATTTTCGACAATTTTGAATAACCGAGAACTTTCAAATTGAGATAAGAATTGAAGCCAATTGTTTTAGTGAAATTATAAAAGTTGAGTTTTGTAACTCTTAAACTAAAAGGATAATAGAATTTAAAACAAGTTTTAAACTGTTAAATATTCTTGTTAGGTAAAAGGAATAAGAATATTTTGTATTATACAAGTAGGAAATTAAGTTTTGAAATGTTTTATAATGAAATTGTATTTTAAGAAATGTTTATGAACTTAGTTAATGTTTTATAAATTCCATTTATTAGAAAAATGATTTTTGAAAAGCAATCAATTTTAAGAAAAATTTGATTTATATAAAGTCTCTATTATATATTTGAAAACTATTGATTTTGAAAATAATTAATTTTGAATGGTATTCAATTTTGAGGAAGAAGGAAAAATGATTTTTGAGATTTTATATAAATATGAAACCGAAGTGATATTTTGAAACTTAATGATTTTCGAAGACCTTGATGTCATAGATTATTCGATTTGCAAGGTAATGATCTTATATAAATGGAGTTTATATATGTATGATATAGACGAAGTTCATGTAATGAAAATGGTACTATGTATAATATGATATATCTTGAAATCGAAGATATGGAGAAGCACCCTCCACGGAAATCGAAAATTGGAGATCACTAGGTGGATCCACTTGGAAATCCACTCGGTGGATTCAATTGAATTTGATGCAAGTTATCCGGACATAAATTCATGAGTTCTTTTGACTTTTGTTTTTCCTCATAGCGTAAATTGAGGGGTAGAGATTGCCTACAGTTATTATAGATTCGTTGGGATAGCGACGTAACCACTACGTAACTACGATCTATGAGAGTTTTTGTGGCATAAATCGAGAGGCAGAAATTTCCTACAGTTACTATAGATTCGCAGGGATAGCGATGCAATCATTATGTAACTGCGATCCATGGTGTTCCATGGCGTAAATCGAGAGGCAGAGATTGCCCACAGTTACTATGGATTATCTGGGATAGAAACATAACCATTGTGTAACTGCGATCCATGATTGGTCATCGAGTGCTACTTTCCATATTTGATTTGAAAGGTTTTCAAGTATTTTCACTGGATGTTGAAACAGGTCTACTAAGTACTTAGAGATTTTTAGTCTTGCGCCTGATCAACGTATGACTAAAGTCTATAAGAATGAAGATAAACTTGTTAAGATACCGAGTTATAAAAGTACTTTGATATAAACTTATTTGTCTTTTCTAAATCATTTAAAAATGTTTAAAAGTTATTTATGTATAATTAATACTGTTTAAAGGTTATTTATCAACATTTTAATATGGTGAAAAGTTACTTACATAATCGATATTGTTTGAAGTTAATAATTATTATTTATTAATAATGTTTAAAATTACTTATTTTATTTATTAAGAAAATGCCTTGAAAGTAAATTATTATTTAGTATAACAATGTTTAAAGATTGATTATTGTTGTTTTATAAATAATGTTTGAAAAAGTATTTTATATTAAACTAGCAAAATTTTAAAATAATGGATTTAAGAATTTAAATAACTTCTTTCTAAATATAAGTAATAATGTTAATGATTATTTTCAAATATTTTACGTATACTTATATGTATGTCTATTGTGAATTTTTAAATGTTATTTATAAATGAATTTTCCTTACGTAAAGTAAGGAATTCTACAAATGGATTTTGAAAAGTATTGATATACCGAAGATTATTGATTTTGAAATGGATTTTCATATGAATTTTTCAAATGAGTTTATGTTTGTTCCTTAAAAAATAAAATTTAGAGATATTATATAAATTGAACATATATAAATTTTTTGTTTTAAAATTTTACAAAATAAATGATTTGGAAAGTATTTTCTATAGTATAATTTGAAAAATAAAATTGAATATCTATTTTGAAAGAAAGGTTTGAAATATTTACTTGGTTTTTGAAGTAGTAATATGAAATTTAAAGGTTTATTTACTATTTGAATTTGTATTAAACGAAAATAAATGTTTTCCATGATTTGAATAATTATTTTTTAAAGAAAATAAGTATTTTATAAATTGATTATGAAAGATATGAAGTTTCATACTCTTGATTTGAAATAGAAATCTAATATAAGATTTGACTATATTATTAGTTTCAATTTAATAATGTTAAAGTTTATACTTATTTTAGATATTGAGTTTAATAAATCATCGGATTTAAAGAACTTTACTTTAAAGCTTTTTTAAAATGTTTTGATATTAATTTCTAACAATATTTTGAAAAATCTTTGCTTAATACTATGAGAATATTTCACATGTATTTTATATAAACCTAAGTAAATAAATTTGAAAATTTTATAAGCTTAATCTTTTAAGATATGTTGGAATATTTTGTTCCTCTTCAAGACGAATACCAAAAAATTAAAGGTTTTGTTTATAATCAATTTTGTTTCAAATTTAAAATTGTTTTATACTTAGCTTAAAGTTTATAAGTCTTTTGAATTTAAGTGTTTTATACCTTACTTGAAATACTTTCTAAAACACTTATGAAATAGTTATAAATAGTTATGAAATGGTTAGAGAATGTTTATAAAGTAATTATGAAGTAATTATGATGAATTATTTTATAGAATGTTTTAAACTTAAGCAATGTTTCAAGAAATGATCCATTAATGATTTTAATATTAAATGGAAATAATTTTGTGTAAGTAAATGTCAATTAATAAGAGATGGTTTCTTCTGTTGCATGTAATTGTTATGATTTGGTTGCATGTACTTTAACATCACTAGAGTTGCATGTAGAATTGCATCTTTATTGTTGGTTTTAGTTGCATCACATTGCCTTATTGCATATGGTTGTTATATTGTTATGTTGCTTGTGCTTATGATAGGAATAACTAATGTATGGTTCTTTTGTCATGTTTAACTATCTTTTTGGTTAGTAAGTAAAATTCAGGTATATTGAAGAAAGACTAATTTGATGCTTTTGATTTTATGAGTAAATTTGTTGCTCGACAAATAGGTACGTATTTATATTATTGGTTAGTTGATGATTTTCTACCCCTGAGGTGGGGAGCCACTTGGCTTTTGTTTTTTTTGATTGGTTTGGGTCTGTAGAGGTAGTTTGTAGTTTTTTCGATTCAGCCGCGCAAAGGAGGTGATGCCGAATTTTTTTGAAATTTTAGGAATTAGAAACTTTTTGTAAAATAATAAAATTAAGTAAGTTTAAATGTTATATAAGTTGATTATTTTAACATATCAAAATGCTAAATAATTACTTCGTTCTTTTTCGAGGACGAAAAGTTTTGAATGCTAGAAAGTTTTGAAAAGTTTCAAAATATTTTCAACCATTTAAAATATAAAACTAATTTAATTGTTAAATAAAAATTTGTTAGAAATGAAAATCTTATGATTAATTTATGGAAATATGTTAGAAATTAAGTGGTAAGCTTAAATAAACTCTTTAATGACAATTTCAATAAGATTGAAGATGATAACGCAAAATAAAATACAATTAATGATATTAATTGTATATAATGAATAGCTGGAATAGAATAATGAATGTTAAATCTAAATAAAGAACTGAATGGATGTTATATAAAAGTAAAACATAGGTTTATTTATTTAAATTGTATTTTTAAGTAAGTTTGATTTCAAATAACAAGAAAAAACATTTATTGTAAAGTAAAGTTTAATTCTTGTTGTATGCAATAATGACTATAAACATGTTTGAGTTTCTATCAAAAGAAAATGATTGTTTAATTATTAGAATTCGTTTTATAATTTAACACTTAATATTATCAAAACTTAATTATTGAGATCGTTTAGTTAAAAAGTAAGAGAAGTGAAATTTTGATTAATAAGTCATATGATAAAGCATGTTTTAAATAAGTTGATTTGAAAAGGAAATTAATTAACAATGAGATTTGGAAAATCTATTCGGTTTAAATTTTAATTAGAACCGAGAATATTTAAGTTATAGAAATATTCAAATTGGATTACAATGAAATAATTAAATAAGAACATCAATTGTTATTGGAACAACTTGGGTTTTATAATGTATTTTTAAAATGGAAATAATTTTTTTTTCTATAACTTTTAAATTGAAAATATTTTCAATTTCAATTTAATTAGAAACCGATTTAATATTTAATTTGTGTGAATATTCAAATTTAATGAACAAAGGGTTAACTTTTGTATTCGATGGAATTAGATCCTGAAATTAGTTCCATTGATTGTGGAATAGGGGAATTTGGCTAGGAACGCAATTGAGCATGTCTCGATTGGGGTCCGTGAGTTTAAGGGCAAATTGTTGACGAGTTAAATCTATAAAACGACCATATCTCTCTCATTCGCTCAAACCAAACGAACCAAACCCTTTCATCTAACGTCCATCATCGATCAGCGCCACAAGAGGCATTTTCTAGCGAACATGGAAGTTGTTCGTCTTGGTGAGATATAGAAGATGACCGGTTGGATCATCGATCGGCAATGCGAGGCGATGGAAAATCGAGCTCGAAGTCAGTGACTAGGGTTGCAATTATTGTCATCGTTTATGATCATTGGCCGGCGGCGCCTGAAGCAAAGTTGAAGGGGATGGCCAGGGCTACGTTCTGGCGAAGTTTGGTGGTCAACGGGCAACGATGGTGGCTGTATCCTAGAGTTGACCGTTGTCGTCTCTTTTGGGTTCAATCGAAGTGAGGCGGCAAGTTAGATGGTTAGACCTAGGGGCGGCGGCAAGCGAGCGACGACAGCTGGACGTTCGTAGCGGCGATGGTGGTTGGAAATCGAACGGCGTGGATGGGTTTATCGCGACTGGGGTTGTTGAAGGAGAGATTATGGTTAAGCGTGTTTAAGAAGGTAATTAACATTTTAAAACTAATTTATTTAAGTTAATTATTAATCAATTAAATTCAAATGTAAATTAATCTGTATCTCTCTAATACGAGGTCGGATTTGGACGTGGTCTTTTGCGTTGGATTCGTATAGAAGCCGTTATCGCTATGGAGTTGGTTTCGTGTTGGTTCATTTCAATTAGATTTTTAAGATTCATAAAAGGTGAGTGTTTAAATCCACTCACGCAATACTAAAAATTCTACCGCAAGTTAATCTGATTTAAGAAATGATAAATTTTATTGATTGTTGTTTGAAATTGGCTGAAATTGAATTGATAAAATTTAAATCGACATTTTCATTGATATTAAAATTGAATATCACTGCTAGTTAAACATCCGACATTTGATAACTAATGACTGTTGTAATATATGTTTAAATTTGTTGATTTGAATGTTGATTGCATGGATGCTTATGGATAATGTTGTGATAGATGATATTTTGATTTGATGTATGTTGTTTATTGATTTTGAAATATCCCTGTTATCACCCTGATTATTATGATCATCATTATATGATTTGGCATTGATCATTTAGACCATTGAATTGTGATATGAACCCTTGGACATCCTATTTTGACGTGTGAGTTATTGGATGCATTGTTGATTGCTTAGGAAGGAATGTGATTGTTAGGATTTGGTTGTCGTTTGGGCTTTTGAAAGGTTATCATAAATTATATTTTAAACCCTGAAAGGTTTTCAAAATTTAATTTTTAAACTTTAGAAATTATATATTATAAAGAATTTAATTTTTGAAATTTTATTTAAATCAGATCTTCGAATAATCCTTTATAATTCATTTATAAAATTTTAAATTCATTATTTAATAATAAGTATATTTTTGAAAAGTGAATTTAAACGTTTGAAAATTTTCTAAAACTTTATAATAGCAAAAGAAAATGTTTTATAAAGAAATCTGTATTTAGTCCGACCATTTTAACGACTTTGGTATTTTATACTTAAAAATGGAAGTGTGGGATTTCAGAAATTTGTAAAACTGTTAAAGTAACTTGAAACATTTTTGAAACTTCAATAAGTTATTTGAGGAATACTTGATAAAAGTATCTCTATTTATTTCAATGATTTAATTTATTTTAAAATTTTAAATCTTGAAGCGGTTGTACGAAATTGTGAAAATTATTAAATCGACTTGGAAATGTTAGAAACTTTATTGAATGATTTTATAAGGGTGTTGTAAAATTTCAAACCTTTTTCGTGAATTTTCAAAGTAAAAATAAAGTTATTTTCACCCATATTTCACCAGATTATCAATGGGTTCTGCTGCATTGTTTGTTATGTTTGTTAAATGTATAACTTTGATTAATGTTGTAAATGAAATTAAATGTATATTGTAAAACAATTTTATGAACTGTTTATGTATTTATTATATTTTGTTATTCCACTATGTTCTTCTGTATCTTCCTTGTTTAGAATCAAACCCATTGATAATCTGCCTTTTTGGACGGGTTGAGTTGGATATGTGTGGTTTATTGTCGAATTGAATTGTTCAAAAAAATGGGTCATCACATCTCTGCTCGTGAAACCCCTCATTGACCAGCCCCCATACCCACTTCATTTTTCCATACATAGAAAGAATATGAAAAAAGCTTTTAATTGCCCTTAGAAAAAGAGGTGGTTACCCTGTATCGTACCCCTTACAAAAGCACCATGATTGAACCGCTCATGTGACAAAAGTGTCATTGTGCCACAACTACTCTTTATACTTTACCACCCTTCTGGTCAAAGCGCCATTGTATAACAACCACTTCTTGCACCATACATCTCCTTTGACACAAGCATGTCACAATATAGCCTGCAAATTAGCATGTATTTAGACCACGCTATCCTATGATGTTCAAGATAGCTACATCTAAACCAGAAATTGAAGTTAATGGCTCATAACTTGGTGTCCAAGACATTAATTCTTACCCTTCAATATATGATTTCTACTGCTATGTAAAGAGGATCTCATGCACTTATACAAGGATTGAATTATCTTCATTGGAAATATATATATTCTAGCTTGTTTTATGCTCTTTTGTAAAAGCTGATGAATTTTGGGTATGCCCTAGAGGCAATTATGTAATTTGTTATATATATCTAACTCGATAACCAACCTTGTTCATAATAATGGTATTTGATTTCTATAATATACCTTGTTAATTATGATATAATCAAGTAATTAATTTAAAGTATATTAAATATAAAATTCTTAAATCATATGTTACGTGATAGTAATTACAACGTGTTATATGAAGGAACCAGGCCAGCCCGCAGCGGAAAAAATGGGTGAACTTCAAATTTTTTAGCCATATTGGATCATTAACGGGCCTATGAAGTCTAAATGCAATAAGATCTTATCTAAATTTTCTTTTAAATAAAATCAATATTTTATTTAATTTGGTAAAAAAATTTCAAAAAGGGTTGAATATTATATAAATTTATATGAATGAGTGTATTAAATACACCCATGTGTGTAGTAGTTACTTATTAAAATAAATATGAGAAAGTAACATTTAGTTTCCTTCTCTAATAGTTATGTAATTAATTAAGAAAGTAAACAACATTAATTGGAGAGAGAGAAAACGTTTTAAAAGAAAACAATAAAACCTTTTCAATTTCCTCCTTTAAAACCTTCCTTATTTAATTCCAAAATTAAATCACCAAATCCTCTTCTATCCCCATTATATATTCGGTAGAATAAAATAAAGAGAAAAGGACAAAGTTCATTTCATAAATATTTAAGTGATTCATAAAAAGAAGATTTATTTCCCTTTTTTTAATTAATTCCTCCTTTAGATTTTCAAATCACATTTGAAACATATCCCTTTTTCATCATGCATGTGGGCCACCTCAATGAAAAATTCAAAAAAACACTTAGCAATTAATCTATTTAAATCCAATTTAAATATTTTATTGATATCGAATATCAATACACGGGTTTATAACTTTTATAGATGCACTTTATTAAGTACTAATTCAAACAAAACAAATAAAGTTTAATAATTAATATTTCATAAATATTAATTAATTTACAACAATTTATAAATTAATTAAATCATGTGGTTCATTCAGAGTATTCATCATTACGGTTGTGTGACTCAGAGGTGTAAATTCAGTCAGCAATTAATATCAAACTATTCGAATATTAATGTTCACACGTCACTTAGCAGGTGGTGTGACATTTTGGCTAAATTTATCGCTTATACATCTTTTGGTAAAATCCAATTTTACTTATTATAAGCGGTACCTCATAGTGACAATTATTTACACTAATTCTCTTCGTCAAAACTATATCACATTAGGACTTATGGAATTTGGTAATGGTCAAAATTCCAATATCGTCCACATTCAATTTATAATCCAAACACAAAGTCCTTGGTTCAATAATAACAATTATTATTAACCGAACTGCTCTGGCAAGAGACTTTGACTTTGAGTTGACATCAGTTGACTATAATACTAACCTCATATAACCGAGAAGACGAATCCTCTCTTGAATGGTGTTTCACTTCCAATGCTTTCACTCGACCCAACTATAGTCATGTGATGGACGTCGTGCCACGATATAACTATAATCAAAGCGGAGCTTCCATATTGAAGATTAACAGTATTCTCAAGTCGAGAGAACTGTCCTAATTAGTCACATCAATATTTTCTGTTTGACCTTAGTTATATTAACCAACAAAAAACTATCGAGTGAGTCGTTCCCAATAACTATCACTACGTAACCCCTAGGTGCCCCCAAGTAGTCATGAGTAATACACTGCCCAACATTTGGAGAGTGTTACATGCTCTAGTCTCAACGGATACATCATTTCCAGTCTCGATGCATCTTGACTAGGAACATTTAAAATGGTATATTCATTTTATTGTGATAAATTACTCACAGTTACAACACTTTGTTACTACTATCACAAAACATACCATTTATGGATTTTCTATTAAATATACTTTTAATTAAATTAATTAATTAATATAACACATTATATCAAGTATATAATAATAAAAAACACCTTTTAGTTTGAACAAGATTGGTCATCAATTTAGATATACGTGACAAATTACATAATTGCCCATATGGCATACCCCTAATAACTCTATCAATCTCCCACTTGCACTTGGGGTCAATTATGAAATCTTATTCCAGCTTCTCCAATCGGTTTTCTCAAAAAACAATTGGGTCAGTCCCTTTGTGAATGAGTATGTTATTATGTTTTAATTATCTACTCTATCAATCAACTCTCTCCGATGGTGATAAATTGTTTTATCACGTGGAACAATTCAGAGTATGTCTCTCGACTTCTAGTGAGCTCTAATTTTTGTTATGAACTATATCGCGACATTGTTATCATATAACAATGTTATAAGATTCTCAACATTTGGAATCAGCTCAGTTATAAATTTGTGCACTTATAATTTTATATACATTATTTTTATTGCGGTAAAATTCAAGGCGATGTACGTAGCCTTTTTTCATTGAATAAGCCGCGGTCTTTTATTTGGAACATTTTTAACTTAAATATTCTTAACTTGAATTTATTGTTGACATACTACACTCAACATGACCTATGAAGTTTGAGTTCGAACACTCCTTCATAAGGAGTATTTGTTTTTGTTTCCGTAAACAATTCTCTAGTATTTCATAAATACACGAGAACACTTCAAATGACCATTTAGTGATATCCATTTGGATTTGATATTTTCTTTATGTACCATATACATAAACAAATCGTGATATCGTAGACAACATAACATGTATGATAATTTCTTTTACCAATGCAAAGGAATCAATCTTACATGTTCCGTATTGAACATTTTAATAAGGTGTCCTTGCATATCATTTGGGACATTCCCGACATCTTTTATACTTACTATAAAATACATCATTTATTAATCCAATATTGAGTATTAAAACAACTAAGGCTGATTTTAACACAAGTCATCATTAAAAACAATAATGTGTTGTTTACTTATAGTTTAGAAATATCAATGTACCTTTTAATATTCTTTCTTATGAACACACGCTTCCTTTGCTTTTTGATTGATAATCAAACTATTTGATATTTCTATCAAAGTATTTGTTTAATTTGATGCTTATAAAATGATACTTTCTGTCATTTCTTGGATCATATCCAAGGACTCAAAAGATCAGTATCACTCCCACTGACTTCGAGACATTTTTGGTTAATATGTGTAAATAGCTTTCTCTAGATCGTTATTTAGAATTTTCTATTTCAATACATATGTACCACTAAGTCTTAGCAAGCGATAATTTTGTGAGTAAATCCGAATTGGCTTGAGCATGTTGAATATTGAATCTATTATGCTATTTTCAACAATTGAAATTTGCGATATTATTCTTATTGACATTGCTCATTTAATTCCAACTGCATTAGTCTTGCTCATAAAGACATAATCATGGCTGATGGATCACATCCATTCGGTTACAACCACCAAAATCATATTTTGATAACGTACTTGGAATTCTTTTAGATTTGCACATCATACCATATAGAGTCAACACTCTTAATAGTTTAATTAAACAACCGAGGATTATATATTTTCGACATTGATAAGAAACTCATAGTTTCTCTTCAACGTGCGGGAATACTTATTAGACACTCTAATGCGATGTGTTCATTTAGGTTAGTTAATTTCATTTCATCTCATATAATCAGTTTTATCTATGGATCATATCCAATTCCATTTAGCTACCAATAATTCCTCAAAGAAATTCCTTCACAATGAAGTTGGTATTTCTTGAAACAACAATTGTTACTCAATGCAACAAAATAGGTATTCATAAACATTATATGAATTTCTTTATCTATAAAACTGATTTGGTTTTAGTTTACAAAACATATGTTCAAAACATGAATATGTCATCCAATGACAGTCTTTCCCAAAATCCTTTTGGGGAGATTCATACAAGATCCCTCATGAACAATTATTACGTGCAATCTTTCGACTCGCACAACCTGCCAACTCCTTGGCCTAGGATATGTTGGAGTTTCTTATAAACCTTTATCTTGTGTGATTTTGTAAACTGTTATTTAGATGAAACAATATTAACCTTTTGTACTACTCTTAAGTACATGACCTTATAGAAAGAAACTAGCTCAACTTCACTCATAATTAATCGTACATTGTCCAACAAAGTTCGACTACTCCTTATCTATGCATGATTATATATCACAAGGAGAAGTGACTTTTGATATTGAATCTTTATTCATTTTAGGTACGTTGGAACGTTTTCCAATACACTCACTCATTTGATCAAATCAAATCATTTCTATCGCATGTTATTTTATTTACTTCTGTTTTATACTCTATGAGTTTACCATAGACATACTACATGTGTATCAGATACATATGTCCATGTCGATGATAACTCATCCATGAATATGACAAAGTACATAGAACCGTTTTGGTATTAATAAACTTACGATTGTATACAATTATGTGTATCAATCTAAAGAGTTCATCAACTCTTGTTATGCTCCCACTGAATGGGTGCATATCCCTTAATTGTTTGAGATATAATTAATTAGGAATCATATAATAAAATTATTTCTCAAAACTACAGCTTAGTCTATAATTCCAAAATAACTGTAAATAATATTAGATACTTCTGCATTCCAATGCATCCCTTTTGTTATGAAAACAAATACCACATTATAGTTTTATTTCATAACGAATATTCATAATATTCATACTGAAATATAGCATTCTATTTCTTAGTCGATAACAAAAAATAGTCGTTATTTCATAAATAATGTTCAGTATGTTTTACAAAAACAATTTTCGTAATTTGATGCAATCAATAAGTGCTATATGCATACTGCAACTATTTCTGCTGTTACTATAACAGCGTACTTAATTTGGAGGTCCATCATTCGCTTAATATAAATTATTCATCTCATATACTACAACCAATTTACAGTGGAGAGTTCTTTAATCAAATATCCTGAACTCAAAGAAATAAATCTCACAGAATTTTCTATATGAAAATACATTTCGGAATAGTAATCATATTTCTTATTCCAATGTTAAGTATCAATCATTATTATCACAATTCTTGTTTTCGATGATTCTTTATAAAGGAAAAGTGATCATTCACTCTCTTCATTCCAACTGTACCTTAAATCAATATACCCTTGTACATTCGTTTTCCTTTCTAAATGGTCAAACCATTCAAAACAAAAACCCTTACTACAATATCATAATGAACTTTTTACAAAAGCGCATTCAATTATCCTTAGCTTTCAAGGATATTAGATATGTTCCACTTTACGTAAACTGATCAAACTGACATTTAGTGATCGAGTTCTTAGATTTATATTGTAGTTTTGGTCTAGTGTTACATTTAACACGATACGATCCTTTTGTAATCAATCAGATTGAATACTCGATCTCGCACTAAGGTTTATTTGGTTTTTCGTATGAACTAATTTCATCGAAATATTGTACATTACAAACTTTGACCGTTCACCGTATAACATTTATATGCAATTGTATATGGATCAAATATCCATAGTCTTGTATTGCTTTTAGAGTTTGAAACTCGTAGAATGCAATATATGGTCTTAACCAAATAAACGCATGAGTGAACAAACCATGAATGTATTCAGTAGTTGTAAAATCAGGCACTTGCATGGGTGTTGAAACGTTAACATGCAATAGGAATTTAATAGTAGGTATTATATTTCCATTTATTAACTTCCAATTCAGTTCATTTGTATTTGTTAATTGGTAAATGTTTTACCAATCATATTAAATGCATAAATTTATCATTATAGATAATTATAATATTATTTAGCATATGCTCTTACAATATTAGACATGTTAAATGTTACCATTTCGTTTTTCTAATAAGGCTCTCACTAGTCATTTGTGTTTCTCAAAACCCTAAGATGAAACATAGAAGTCTTTCGACTTCAACAGTGGATGTTAGGACTCGTCTATCTTGGTATTCTAACCTTGAGTTTGCTCAACAATCATAGCCCCACAAACGATGGATGACTCCTTATCGATAGTATCACATACAATCATAACCCATGTTTCAGTGTCCTAACCTCATTTCGACCTGAAGTTTGCTCAACAAATCGAAAGAGATTATTCACTCATACCTACCATATCGCGACGACCTAAGTATAGTATATGTACCTTGAGTTTGCTCAACAAATACAATAGTTATCTTACCTCGTCTATTCGATATATTAATAATACTACACATAACATCCCTAGCTTGAGTTTGCTCAACAACTAAGGAGTATGCAAGTAATTTATTAATATATATATATGGTAGAGGACAACATTATATTGAAGACTCATAATCATTAATATATTATATTGAGTGATATCGACTTATGGATAATGTATTTTTCATGAAATACCCTCATGATTCAAGTGTCAGATACATCAGAAATCACGGTATACGTACATTTACGTATGCATTTATTCTTTAAGTCTATTTGGGTTTCTTTAATGTTCCACCTTTAGTTTATACATTTATATCATATAAGTTTTATTGTTATATAACTTTTATATTTCATATTACTTATATGATAGTCTTATGTATAATATTTTATTTAATTAAATCTTATTTAATTAATTTAAATTAATTAACTCTTTAATTAATTTTATATTAGTATTCCAATACAACATTTATATTGGACATATCTACTATAACCTTTATAGCGTATACTATAACCTTTACAATATAACAAATATACCTTATATATGCGTATTTTTTTTAACTAATTAACATTTAATTAATTAATTTAATAAAATTATATTAATTTCAAAATTTATCTTCTATACATACACGTATACTTATGTTATCTCAAACACTTTAAAATAACATAACATATATCAAAATATATAATACATGCATATAAGTATTAATTAATTAACTCATTTAATTAATTTATTTTATTCTTATTAATAAATTTTTAAATTCGAAATTAATAATTAAATAGTTTCAGACATTTTGAATTTTCGTTACCTTTTTAAACATTTTGAAAATTTATGTTATATTATAACCTTTTATAATAAACATGTTTTTATTTTAAATTTAAAATCATGTCTTAATTTTCAAAAATATTTTGAAAATTAGCCCAAGGCCCAATTCAAATTGGGCCTTTTCTATTAGGGGCAACCTTTGGGCTCATATCACCTTGCAGGCCAGGTAGGCAACCGGGTAGGATATGGTACTTGATTACCCAATTTCAATCCTAGACATCACCTTTCTAGACACCTATTAAATGCACAAGCTTAATTAGTTAGCCCTAACATGACTAATTTAGACCGCATAAGCTATTGGGCTTTGTAACTATTGAAGCTCCTGCCCAAACGCCTTTGGGGTGACACAACTAGGTACCTCACGGGCGAGTTTTACATTCAGCCTCTCGACTAGCACAAACATCACAGGATATGTTAGGGCAAGAGGCAATGCTTCGTCATAGATCACAATATGAGAACCCCATATCATGCTAGTTGTAGGGATCGAACTTGGGACATCCAATGCACCAGGTGAACGCTTTAACCAACCTCGCTCTAATACCATTAAAGGAACTGGGCCAGCCCGTAGTGGAAAAAATGGATGAATTTCAAATATTTTAGCCAGTTTGGATTACGAACGGACCTATGAAGTCTAAATGCATTCAGATCTTATCTAAATTTTCTTTTAAATAAAATCAATATTATATTTAATTTGATAAAAAATTCAAAAGGGTCTGAATATTATATAAATTTATATGAACGAGTGTATCAAATACACCCATGTGTGTAGTAGTTACTTAATTATTAAAATAAATATGAGAAGTAACCTTTAGTTTCCTTCTCTAATAGTTATGCAATTAATTGAGAAAGTAAACAACGTTAATTGGAGAGGGAGAAAATATTTTAAAAGAAAACAATAAAACCTTTTCAATTTTCTCCTTTAAAACCTTCCTTATTTAATTCCAAAATTAAATCACCAAATCCTCTTCCATCTTTGGCTAAATTTATCGCTGACACATCTTTTGTAAAATCCAATTTTACTTATTATAAGCGGTATCTCATAGTGACAATTATTTACACCAATTATCTTCGTCAAAACTATATCACATTAGGACTTCTGGAATTTGGTAATGGTCAAAATTCCAATATCATTCACGTTCAACTTTATAATCCAAACACAAAGTCCTTGGTTCAATAATAACAATTATTATTAACCGAACTACTCTGGCCAGAGACTTTGACTTTGAGTTGACACAAGTTGTGTAACGGCCCGCCATTTTGGACCATTCGCATCCATTATAAGTGTATAGGTAGACACTCATGCCGGAGTTGAATTGCTCAAAATACCGCGTTGTTAATTTAAATTGGCAAAACTGAACATATACAGTAAATAAATACAATCACAGATCACAGACACAGAGTAATAAGTGCAGCGGAATTAAAAGAGATAGTAGTTCATGAAGCTACTATATGAATATATAAGATACATCAGAGTTTACAACAGAGGAGTAATACGATACATCAGATACAAATCAGAATACATCACTGGAATCATCGAATACTGAAGCAGAATAGATGGCTGGATCTTCAAGCAAAACTCCAACTTCAAAAGGTGAGTCTCGAATACTGGTACACTCAGTCTGACCCGAGCGTAAAGCAAAAACACAAGACACTCGAGTCAGGATTAACATTCTTATATTAATAAATCCAACTCAAGTGAAATAGCAATTGAAATACAAGTAACTCAAAGGATGTTTGGAATAACCATCCTTTAAGGATCCGTTAAACTATCTACTATGTAGTAGTGTACGATAAGTAGATAATGTCTATCAGTAATATAAAGATATCAAAATAGCGTTAAGTCATGGCCCATTCCACCCTTAACACATTTTTATTCCCAAAAGCATATACAAGACCGTAGTTTCCCCAAAACCGGAAGTCACCAGAGGGCAATCCATATACTAAAGGTACAAACCAAAATCGTAGTGGTCGCGAATAGGATAATCAGTATGACAAGGTACATGAGGCGATACCAACTAGGATACTAGTAGTTGCCTGATCCGGACTGATGTTGGGCATAGAAGCTACTACCCCAACACCGCGAAACAACACTCCCATAATCGAGGGGTGCACCCAAATCGAATCACAAAAGTAATAGATATGGTATCGAAGAAGTGTGTCCGCTAGAGATGGCGATCCTCAATGGCCCGGCGCGGCTCCTGTTTTAGTCATGTCAAGGGTCATCCAAAATCGTTCTCTTTCTTCAGTCAACGCGTTCACCAAAACCATCCACTTCGTTCTGGATCAACACTCCGCGTATATTAGTTATTAAAGTGGTTTCGGCATCGACAGAGAGTATGTCCATATCCGATCCCGGTCTCTTTAATAACTACGTATTATTACACCGATTGGTCGTTTATATATTTCAAAAACCAAATCAATTTCAATTTCAATTTCAATTCGTAAACCAACATTTCATTTGTCTTTCAAAAACCAATTTCCAAAATTTACATTTCAAAACTTCCAAATTACCATTTCAAAATCTTATAATTCAAATTCAATTTCTATTTAAAACAATTCAAATATTGATTCAAGTTCGTATATAAGTTTCATTTCGAAAACATTTAAATTAATTTAATTTAACATTTAAATCAATTTAAATTCATTTATCGATTTCATTCAATATTCGTTAAGTTAATTTATCATTCAAAACAATTCCTTTTAACTTCCAGTTCATTAAATCAATTTCTTAAGTTCAACTTCATTAAATTAAAACTTACAATTTTGAATTAAATTAAATTCTTCAAATCAAATTATTTAAATTTCAAGTATTACAAAAATCACATTTTATTTCTTAATAAAGAAATTCAATTTCACTTATTTACTTACTTAAACAATTTTCCAAACTTAATTAATAAGGAAACTCAATTTCAATTATTTACGAAGTAAAATTTACTTATTCAAAAGTTCAATTTTACTATTTAAAGAATTCAATTCAATTTAATCATTAAATAATTCAATCTTATTTAATCATTAATAATTCAAAACTTAATTATTAAATAATTTCAAAGTTTAATAATTTCAAACTTAATTATAATTTCAGACTTAATTATTAAATCATTTCAAAGTTTAATAATTTCAAACTTAATTCAATCATTTCTCAAATTAAACAACATTCTTTCATCAATTACATTGTTTAATATTTTGTTTCAGATTATTAAATATTAACATTTTCCTTTCATTAAAATTTAAATTTCAACTTCATTTCAAAACCATATTATTTATTCAAATAAAATCTTCGTTTTATTTTTAAATCAAATTATTGACCGATCGGGTTTTATTTAATTTTCTATCCTAGGTCAAAGTTCAATTTGGGTATTTATCATTTCAACCCGATTCCAATTCAATTCAAAATCAAAACATAGCAAAGGGAACTTGCAGTGTGATAACTGGGATGGTGTCAAAGTAAATAAACAAGCAATAACAACAAACAATAACAATCCAATAATCAATTCAAATAATCCCGAAATAACCGTATTAATTCGCATTGTTATTTGTACGAATTAATATAATTATTCCTAGAATCTACACTATCATTTCATGTAGATTAAAGATTATTACATTACAGTTTTCACTTGTCATCTATTACAATTTCATCCATCATTAATTTAACAACATACATTCAGTGGTTCAAAGTGTAATTAAACAAATCCTACGTGTCAATAAATTCAACAGTTAAGGGGTCATATTATACAAATGTTAGTTAATCAAATTTAACAATTAATTATCCTATATCAAGTTCAATTTCATACTATTTACCATTTTAACATTAACAATTTAACGTCCAATATAAACGTCAACAATCAATCAATTATCAGCCAAACTGTATTATCATTGCATAAATAATTAACAGATAATGGTGTCAGATGTCATAGGTGAACTGATACAGGTAATAGCATATATAACAGTGTAATTAACTAACAGCAGCATATTTCAATTGTCGTTTCAATTGAAATCAAATCTAATAAATAAAAGAACGTTAATCGTGAGTGAGTGCTCACCTTCCGAGGCTAGAGAGATTTGACAAAGCAGCGAGCTACGAATTCAAAGCAACGCTAGATTGGCACGGATCGACGGAAAAACTGATAAGTAGGAATTTACGAAATCGAATCAGAACAGGATCGATAACCATGAATGGTACAAGTGAATTCATATATACAACTATATATAAAATTTATATAAACGAAATCATATTCCAACTTAAAATGTATTAAATTAAATATGTATATGTATTTTGAAATCATTGTTTTAAACTAAAACTCATGTTAAAGTCAAACATATATATCTATATATACAAAAGTTGAATCAATGCGTTTAAAATTTAACATTTTTATATAAACTGATATGTGTATATACATAAATACAACATAAAACAACCACTTACCAAACTTATAATTTAAACCTATATCCATAAAAAAAAATTTAAATAGCTATATATGTGATTAACAGCTTATCAAAACAGAATATATGTATACGACATTGTATATAAAATCTTATATAAATAACATATATAACTTGTACTATAATAATTTAATATTTTCATGTGGAAGTACTTGGATAATACACGTTATGGCCCCCTGTAAACAACGGGCTAGGACCTACATCTAAACACAGCAAGGTGAACAGTAGGTACTAAAATAGTATAAAACATATATAATATATAAACAGCGATCTGCATTCTTACATATATAAATGCAATTTAATCATATTATATAAACAACTAGCTTTACTTATATAGAACATAAAGTATATATTTTAAGTTTATAACTCTTGTATAAAATTCTTATATAAAATGTAAAACAAATACGAACAAAAATACATTTTTAGAACAAATAAAATAAGCTGTAAAATATAGATAAGCAATTTTATAAATAAACAACTTATACTCTGATAACTCATGCAACTTACAAAATTTTATAAATAGCAGGCTATGGCATGTGCTGTCATGAGGCAAGGTGGAACGGGACTAGGTGATGGTCGGCAAGGTGGTGGAGCATGGGAGAGCGGAAGGGTGCAGGGGAGTGTCTTCGGTGGGGAGTGCGTGCTTGGTCAGGGCGGTGCAGGTCGGAGACTGAGATCGACAGGGGAGATGGGGTCCGCGTTTGGTGGAAATGGTGTGTAGAGGGAAGGGGACGAGGCTTGTTGGGCGGTGGAGGCAACTCGGCCGAAGGTGGTCGCGGCGCGAGGGAGGTGGCTGTTGCGCGACTGGGTGTAGGCGATGGGGAGATGCGGTGTTCGGTGTTGTGATATGGACGTGGTGCGAATGGCAGACGAGGCGGTGGTGGGGACTGGGTGGTTGTCGGGTTTGGAGGTTGGCTCGGCTGTTATGAGGCTGGGTTTGGGTGTTGTCTCGGTGGCGGTTGTTGTGGCTGAGTGTGGACGAACTGCTGGAGGTCAGTGGATGAAAAGGTGGGGAAGAGAAAGAAGGAGGTAGGCGGTTGCAAGTTGGGGGAGGCGAGGTTCACGTGCGAGGCTTCTTTCAATTTTCCAAATATATGAATCAATATATTTCGTTTTCAAACTATGAACAGAGGAGAAAAAGGGATGCGTGTGAAAGGTGAGTTTTGTGATGTTGCTTTGGGAAATTGCAAATTGAAGAAGTAGTCGAACAGTTTACATTATCAAATATTATAAACGAAACAGAAAATTTTTGAAACTACACAAAACCAAGGGTCAGGTCTATTCGAATTCCGAAGAAATAAATTCTGGTGGTTGAATGCTATAAATATCGATAACTAGTTGCTACTGGTTTCACAATTCAGTGGATAATTGAATGGTCACAAAAGTTGTACCGATACGGTTATTTGTTTTACCAATTTTCGCAGTGTATTGAGTGTCGAAACACACAAACGAATATACTGTGGAGCTCAGCACGGCGAGACGAATAGAATGACACACAGATATTAGTGGTATGATTGAATCATTAAAATTCGAAATTTTTTATTAGCGGAAAATGCAAGAAAAACGCTGAAAATTAAGATCGACGGAGCCAAAGATGTCCGAATTTGGAATAACGACAAACTGAAATCTTGCTCAGAAGATGGTTTAGAATTTTTCTATATAAAAATATTTAGGTTTCGGAAACATTTTATTTTCAACGCTTTTTAACTGATTGAATTGAAGTGAATTTACGCGCGAAATAAATTTCCATATTTTCGGACGAAAATTTACCAGTCGCTATGTTTAACTAGACGCATTCCAAATATCAAATTTTTATTCCAAAATTTTATCATTTAAAATTTCACAAAATTTCAACTATTTACGTTATTAGAATAGTTGAAATTTACGGGTCGTTACAAGTTGACCATGAACTAACCTCATATAACTGAGGAGACGAACCCTCTCTTGAATAATGTTTCACTTTCAATGCTTTCACTCGACCCAACTATAGTCGTTTGATGGACGTCGTGCCTCGATTTAACTATAATCAAAGCAAAGCTTCCATATTGAAGATCAACTGTATTATCAAGTCGAGAGAACTATGTAAATCAGTCACATTGATATTTTCTATTTGACCTATGTTATATTAACCAACAAAAAACTATCGAGTGAGTCGTTCCATAGTAATCCAATAACTGTCAGTACGTAACCCCTAGGTGCCCCTGGTAGTCATGAGTAATACACTGCCCAATATTTGGAGAGCGTTACATACTCTAGTCTCAACAGTTATATCGATATCCAGTCTTGATGCATCTTGACCAGGAACATTTAAAATGGTATATTTGTTTTATTGTGATAAATTACTCACAGTTACAACACTTTGTAACTACTATCACAAAACATACCATTTATGGATTTTCTATTAAATATACTTTTAATTAAATTAACAGATTATATCAAGTATATAATAGAAAGAAAACACCTTTTAGTTTGAACGAGATTGGTCATCAAGTTATATATATGTAACAAATTACATAATTGCCCCTAAGGCATACCCCTAACTCTATCATTATAATCATGAGAAATTCATTACATTAAAATAACATATTATTTTAAATATTTCTAGTCAAGATATTTCGAGAAAGGATATCGATTCATCCATTGAGACTAGAGTACGGAGTGCTCTTCAAATGTTAGATAGTGTATTACTCATGGCTATTATGGGTATCAAGAGGTTACGTGTTGATAGTTATTAGATAACTATGGAATGCCTCACTCGATAGTTTTCTGCTGGTTAATTATAGCTAATGTCAAATAAGAGATCTTGAAGTGATGATACACAATTCTCTCGACTTGAGAATACCATGGATTTCAATGTGGGAACTCCACTTTGATTATATTTAAATCATGACCTGGCGATCATCGAGTGACCATAGGTGAATTCGAATAGAAGCATTGGAAATGAAACGCTATTCAATATAAAATTTGTCTCCTCGGTTATAAAAGGTTAGTATCATGGTCAATTGTAGTCAACTCAAAGTTATAAGTCCTAAAGTGGTATAGTTTTGATGAAGAGAATTGGTGCCGGTAATTGTTACTGCCAGGCACCGCTTAAAATATTAAACTAGATTTTATTAAAAGATGTGCAAGTGATAAATTCAGCCAAAATGTCACTCCACTAGCTAAGGTGTCATGTAAATATTAATATTCAAATTGTTTGATATTAATCACTAACTGAATTTATAACTATGAGTTGCACAACCGTAATGTTGGATTCTCCAAAAAACCATACGATTTAATTAAGTTATAAAACATTGTAACTTAATTAAACAAATATTACTTATTATTTAGTTTATTTAATGATTGGGAGTTGTTTGTAATTGAATGCATATATATATTTATGTGCATCGATAGACGATATCAATGTATTTTTAACCAGGTTTAAATAAAAGATAATTGCATGAAGAGACTTAAGGAAATTTTATACCATTTGATGGCAAATAATTTCGGCTATACCATGTGAAGAGAGAGGAGTGGAGAGAGGGAGAGAAAACTAAAGGAATTGATTAGGAAAGTTTTAATTAAAGAATGAGAAAAGTTTCATTCTTTCAATTAAAACAAATCCACTAATTCATTTCTTACATACATTCATTTTTCTCTTTTCTGCTCCTAACCTTCCATGGTTGATAAAAAACAAAATAAAGATTTTCAAAGTTTTATCAACTCCAAATCAACATAAAATAAAATGAAACATGACTGATTTATCCGTCTCTTGCAAGGATTGGGTGTGGATCTTGGGGATCTAAGAAGAATTCTTCATTGAAGATGTGAATTTGTAAACTAAATCATAAGGTAATTATCCAATCTTGATTTGATCGAATAAGCGATGAAACGAAGTTCTAAATGTACCTAAAAATGAATAATATTCGATTGCAAAAGTCACTTCTCACTATGATACATAATGATGTATCGATAAGGGGTAATTGGACTTTGTTTGACAAAGTACAATTGATGATGAGTGAAGTTGGGTTAACCTTTTTTCATAAGGATGTGTACTTAAGAGTAAGTACATAAGGTTAAATTTAATTTTATCTAAAACAAAGTCAACAAAATCATACAAGGTAAGAGTTGATGAAACAACCTCTACATATCCTATGTTAAGAAATTGACAGGTTGTGTGAGTTGAGAGACCGTACGTAATATTTTTTCATGATAGATCTTGCACGGGCCACCATAAGTGAGTTTCAAAGCAATCAATATTGATTGACCAATTTATGCTACGAATGTAAGTTTCATAAACTTAGAAACTAAATCAGTTTTATACATATATATAAACAATTCATAAAATACTTATGAATACCTATGTCGTTGCAACGAGAAACAAATATTATTTCAAGAAACACCAACTTCACAATGAAGGAATTTATTTTAGAAATTATAGGTAGTAATATGGATTTTGATACGATCCAATGATAAAATTGATTACGTAAGATGAAATGAATTTATATATCCAAGCCAAAAAGGAGACAACACATTAAAATGTCTAATAAGGATTCTTGCACATTGAAGAGAAATTATGAGTTTCTTATTGATGTCGAGAAAAGAATTTCCTCTACTATCAATAAGCCATGAAGGTATTAACTCTGCCATATGACTTGCTACACAAATCCGAATGTATTCCAAGTATACTATCAAAATACGACTTTGATAGTTAAACCCAAAGGGGGATGATCCATCAGCCGGAAATGTGACTTTAAGATGAAAAAATAAAGTTAGAATGTAGCAAGCTACATTGATAGAATAACATTGTAAATTTTAGTTATTGAAATTAACGTAATGTATTCGTCATATAACATGTTTAAGTTAATTTGGATAGGATTCAAGAATTGATATGGAAGTATCATTCAACATGCATAAGAGTTGAGAAAATATTTTGATATAAAATCCAACATTTTAAATTTCATTTAAAATACAAAGGAAGTTTGTCTGGAAGAAAGTACTATAATGGTACTAAAATGTTTCAAAACTATAGGTAAACAACAAACTTATGATTATTAACATGTACTCGTGTTAAAATCATTTTAGTTTGGCTGTTTAGTATTCGATATTAGATTTGACATTGACATCTTTTATAATCAGTACAAAAGGATGTTGGGATTGTCCTAAAATAAAATATAGACACCATATTAAAATGTTTAATATAGAGCATGTAAGATGGATTTCTTATGCACTGGCAATAGGAATTATCATATATGATATTTTGTCTATGATATCACACTTCGTTTATGTATTTGATACATAGAGAAAGTAACAAATCCTAATTAAGATTACTATATGATGGTTTAGAGTGCTTTCAAGGATTTACAAAATATTAAAGAATTGTTTATAGAAACAAATTTCTCCTTATGAAGGAGTGTATAGACTCGAACTTCATAAGTGATATCAAGTATGGTATGTCGATCCCAAATTCATGTTCAGTCTTAAGTTAAGAACTTTAAATCGGAAATGTTTAAAATAATATGTAGTGACTAATTTAACTAAATGCTAAGTATCTCGCCTTGAATAACACCGCAATAAAAGAAGTACAAATAAAGACACAAATTTATAACTGAGGTTTCAAATGTTAATCCCATGACATTGTTATATGATAACAATGTAGCGATACGATTCGTAAAAGAACCTAAAGCTCACTAGACGTTGAAAAACATATTATGAAGGGATCCACATAATAAAAACAGTTTATCAGCATCAAAGAGAGAGTTAATTAACAGAGTAGATATTTAAACAAAATAACAGCCCATTCACTAAGGGACTAAATCAATTTATTTTGAGAAAACTGGTTGAAGGAGTTGGAATAAAATTGCATAATTGATCCCAAGTGCAAGTGGGAGATTGATAAAGTTAAAGATATGTTCTAGGGGTAATTATGTAATTTGTTACATATACTTAACTCGATAACCAATCTTGTTCATAGTAAATGTGTTTGATTGCTATAATATACTTTGTTATATTATGATTTAATAATCACATACTTAATTTAAAGTATATTAAATAGAAAATCCTTAAATGATATGTTATACAATAGTAATTACAATGTATTGTAATCATGATAAATTTATTACATTAAAATAACATATTGTTTTAATATTCTTAGTCAAGATGTTTCGAGAAAGGATATCGATTCATTCTTGAGACTAGAGTGCGTAGCGCTCTCCAAATGTTAGGCACAGTATTACTCATGATTGTTGGGGGGCACCAAGGGGTTCTGTACTAATAATTATTGGATAATAATGAAATGACTCACTCGAGAGTTCCATGTTGGTTAATTATAACTAAGGTCAAACAGGAGATCTTGAAGTGATGAAGTTATACAGTTCCATCAACTTGAGAATACCATGGAACTTCAATATGGATACTCTATTTTAGTTATAATTAAATCATGGCATGACGATCCATCAAACGATTATAGTTGGGTCTAAGTTGAAGCATTGGAAGTGAATACTATTCAATTTATTTGATGTTTGGGAGTTGTTTGTAATTACTTGAATGTATATATAAAAGTTATATTTACACGCATCGATACACGGTATTGGTAAATTTTTTAACGAGTTTAAATAAAAGATAATTACATGAAGGGATTTATGCAAATTTTATGCTATTTGATGGCAAGTAATTTCAGCCATACGATGTAAAGACAGAGAAATGGAGAGAGAGAGAGATAAAATTTAAGGAAACTGATTAGAGAAGTTTTTATTAAAAGAATAGGAAAGGTTTAACTCTTTCATTCAAAACAAATCCACTAAATCATTTCCTACAAACACTCGTTTTTCTCTTCTCTCCTCCAAACCTTCTATAGATGAAAAAAAATGAAGATTTCTAAAGTTTTATCAGCTCCAAAATAAATGCAAACATCAAATAACATGAAACATAAGTGGTTCATCCATCTCTTGCAAGAATTGAGTGTGGATCTTGGAGATCCGAGAAGAATTCTTCATTCAAGGTGTGAATTTTAGACTATATTATAAAGTAATTATCTAATATCATTTTGATTATATGTTACATCATGCTACCGTAGTTTGGATCCCATATCTTATACATTTCATTTAAGTTGCTTCATTGTGTTTGTATAGCTTAGATTCAATATTTTATACAATGAATTTATATATGTCTTTGTTATCCAATCTATTGTTTACTATTGTTTTAAAGTAATGTTTAATAAAAATAATTTAGATTTAAAACTAATTTTAATTAGTTGAAATAATTTCGTAACATATTGCATATACAAATATAAGTGAACTATATATATTAGTCGCTTGAAATCATTTTATGAAATTGAATATAGGTTTCATGTATATGTGCTATGTTCAAAATATAAAATGCATTTTGGTTATTATTTATATATGTTCATATATATTATTTCAACTCAAAATTCATAAGAGCACTTTTGTGTAAAATTATAAATCTAACTTTGGAATCTTCCTAAATCAGAGCTAGTTTTCAAATTTTTAAATTTAAACTTCAAAACATATACAGCCACAAGTTTCACACACACACACATGCACAGAGATATATGTTAATTTGAATTTAAAATATAGTTTGTTATTATTTATGTGTGTGTATTATTTCAATTAAATTTTTTAAAGGACTTTTGTTCCAAATCAAAAATGTAATAATTGAATCTTTCCTAAGTCAAAATTAGATTTTAAAATGTTAATTTTAAATTTCAAACTTGTCATAATTAATTTTAACATGTATAAAGATTTAAGTGTTCAAATGTTGATTTGAAATGACACTGAATGAATGAGTAAAGTAAGGATAAAAGTTCTTCACATTTTATTCTTCTTAAACGACCACTTAAATTCATTAATTGGCATATTATAAATATAACTAAACTGTTGCTAATTAATAATAAATATTTTATAATATATTATATATTATATATAAGTATTAAGTAAACCATGTGTATATATTATCATTATATATATATGTGTGTGTGTGTGTTTATAAAATAGAACTATAGACAACAAAGGCACATATAAAGGCGAATGTGTCCGTTGCGATGTATGTCCAACACCCATAAATATACATATTGACCATGTACACTATTTATATGTTACACTTATATTATATGAGTGTATTTGATGCGCACATATGCATAAAAAAATTATGTTCATTCGTTGGCATTTAACATAATTCTTTCTGTTGTAGGCAATTTAAGTCTAGGTGTATATATCTATCTAATTCTGCAGTGCACAGAGGCTGTGGAATGCATGGTTAGTATTGCAGAGAAGGTTTGGTGAAGAGAAATTTTGTTTTGTCTTGAATCATTTTTGGTTTGCAGGCTTTCAGTTTATATTGTTGAATTATATAATGTTATACTATAGGAGATTTAATGTTTGCTGTGTCTTTTTTAAATTGTTTACTTGTTTATGTTAAATTGTATAAACACGCATAGATCATCTATATTTTTGATAAGTATGTTTCTACTGTATTTTTAATTGTCAACACTAGTTTTATTTGTTTTTTTGTATGCTATTATTATAACTCTATCATACTCGTTGATTTTTTTAATTTTGTCTTGTAACTGTTTTGGTTTGCAGGCCTTTAGTTTATTAAATTGGCTTATATAACGTTGTACTGTTAGAGTTAGAATTGTTTGCTGTGGCTTTTTCAATTCAAAACGTAGTAGTGGAATTACGACGAATGATTCATACATTTTTATGGTAGTTGTTTTACTTGTTTTTTAAGTTGTATTGGCACGCATCAATCATATATACTTTTGTATATTCAATGGTTTTAACATAAGTATGTTATTATATAGTATTTTCTATTTGACATGCATTAGTGCTTTAGCATTTATACACATTAGTTATAGCTTCTTTTTTTATTAGATCTTGTAGTTTACTTTGCATATATATAAACTTAATATATATACATATATTATTATGTGTGTGTGTGTGTGTGTGTGTGTGTATTTGTATTCAATTCACAATCTTTGTTTAATTATTCTTAGCAGTTATAGGTGTTGATATTGGACTAGCGAGTTATTGCTGATATAGAAGATTTGGAATTTTGTTTTTCTAGTATTTTTTGTACTTTATTTTGAACCTTAGTTATATAGGTTATTGAGTGAGTTTTTTATTTTATTTTATTTATACGGGGGGTTTTATTTTATTCACAATATTTTATTTTAATTTTATATGAGTGCTCTCCTCCTTGTGAGGATCACTCATTTTTCTCAATAATAATAATAATAATAATAATAATAATGTACATTTGCATAAGTTATACTTGCACCACTGGACAATAACGTACTTGCACAATTTATAGTTGTGCTAACCGGTAGGTGGGAAAATGATAACCAATTATCATATAGTAAGATCTAAATAGAATTCGTGTTCAATTACAAAATATGTAACTAATATTTATGCACGAGACAGGTGCAGTCTTGTTGGTCATTAAAAATGGAGATGTCTCCTACATTACCTATAACACGTGGAAGTATCGATATAATTTCCTAGATTCTTCGGTCCGAATGCTACATCATCTTTTTCCTTACGGTCAACGAATTCTTGATTGACTACTTGACTGACCAAGGCAGACCCTTGTGATTTAAGAAAGCACCATAAGCAAAACTAGTATATTTAAATAGTAATTTTTTGAACCAATCTATTCTACTAATTCTACTAAGTTTTTTGAAGTAACTTGTATCGAAAATGTGCAAGGTGCAGCTTGGAATAGTGGTCAACAACTTGATGGTGACGTCCGGCAATCCAAACGAGAGAGAGAGAAATGGCCCAACCCAAAAACATGGTAGCCCAGTTTCCCAACCAAAATGGAAACTCATCACCTAAAACAACCCAGAACCCAAATAAATGAAAGTAAAACCAAGTAAAATAAAAACCGACCGATATTGACAGATCTAAATCTCCGCCATGACCACAGACCTCGCCGGCAGCGGCGATATAGACGGAGTTCGAATGACATGGAATGCCTGGCCCAGGTCCAAGATCGAAGCTTCGAAATGCGTCGTTCCGATCGCCGCCTCATTTTCTCCGATTCGACCCAGTCCAGATCTCGTCGTCCTCCCCTACGCTCCTCTCCGCTGTAAACCCCCCTGCTCGGCCTATTTGAATCCCTTTTCCCGCGTCGATTTCAACGCCAAGATCTGGATATGCCCCTTCTGCTTCTCGAGGAACCAATTCCCGCAGCATTACTCTACCATCTCCGAAAGCAACGTCCCTGGCGAATTATACCCGCAGTGCACGACGGTGGAGTACAATGTAACGGAAGCTGCCGGATTTATAAAACCAGCCTTGCCGCCTGTATTTTTATTTGTGATAGATACGTGTATAATTGAAGAGGAATTGGAGTTTTTGAAGGTGGAGATGAGGAGGGCAGTGGGATTGCTTCCAGAGAATGCATTGGTGGGTCTGATCACGTATGGGACACAGGTGCATTTACATGAGTTGGGGTTTGCAGATGTGAGCAAGATTTACGTGTTTAGAGGGACAAAGGAAATTTCAAAAGAGCAGATTTTGGAACAGCTTGGGTTGGGTGGTGGTGGTGGGAGAGGGATTAAGGGAGGTGTACAGGGGCAGCAGTTTCAAAGTTCTGGTGTTAACCGGTTTCTTTTGCCAGCTTCTGAGTGTGAATACACGCTTAATAATGTAAGAAAGAATTCAGTTTTACTATTTAGATCATTTGTCTGTTTTTAGAGGTTGAATCGAGAAACAGAGGGGTGCCATTGTATAGTTAGGGATGAAAACTTTAAAATTTGGCAATTTTGAGGTATGATAAGAATTATGTAGTGGCGTGTTTACCAACTAAATTATTAGTTGGTTCAACCGAGGATGGTTCTATTCAGCTGGATAAAACGAAATCCAATTGGCAAATGCACTTTCACTTAACAAATTGAGTTTTTGTGTGCTATATGGTACGGAAATTGGGTTAGAAAATATAACCCGAGCTATGTTATTTGTTGTGATTTTACTTGCGTAATTCAGACATGCTTACCTTAATATTATTAAGGGGATAGGGTCCTTAGAGTTGAACATGCCAAGAAGGTTTTCAGAATGGGATTCTAGTCATAAATTGTAAAGATAAAATTTTACTTTAGAAGTGGTTTTAAATTGTGAATCCTAGATTCAGCAGATTCATATTTTAATGTATACCGCGTGTGTGTCTATATACACACTCACACACACTCTTGTATGTTGAAAATTTTGTTTTATATAGGGTATAAAATGAAATTGAAGTATGTTAGAACATTAATCTTCTTTCCATATCATTTTATTATTATTAAACTTCTAAATTTATTCCTAGAATTTATTTATTTCTCTTCTTTATATTTATTTTGTTTACAAAAAGCAGTAAAATTTGAGGTGGAGCCTTGACGCAACGGTTAGGTCACCCGCATGGTGATCTGGGCGTCCAGGTTCGAGTCCGGAAACAGCCTTTTTGCAATGCAAGGGAAAGGCTGCGTACATTATCGACCTCCCCAGAGCCCGCTATCGCGCGGGAGCCTCGTGCATTGGGTTCCACCTTTACAAAAAGCAGTAAAATTTGAAACATTTGTTTGTTAGGTTTTTTTTTCAACTACGATTTTAAATGAGTTTTGAATCATATTTAAGAATCGAATCGTAACGGAAGAGACTCAATTCAGAAAGAGAATCTAATCATAAGATTTTAAGATTCTTCTAAACATTGATGTCAAGCATTGATTAAGAGTAGTTACTGTAATGTGATAAGAGCATCTCCAACAGTGAGTGTACGGATTACAAGTATGTAATTTGAACCCAAAATTGTTTTCAACCAAGGTTATTAAAATTAGATTCAAATCGTAAATCTTAAAGTTCAAATTTTATATCGAAACGAGATTTAAATCATAAATCGTAGATTCAAAAGGTTCATATTTTAAAGTTTGTACACATTTTGAAATTGATTATGATGTTTGAACTTTTACATCTAAACTTAAAAATTAGTTTTTTCTCTTGTTTCATTTTATTTTGTTTAGAAAACACTAGAGGGTTCAAATAAGCATATTGAATATATAAATATGTATCGAATGATTTTTCTCAACTGCGGTATTAAATGAGTTTGAGTCGGAATATAAATCGAATTGAAAGGAGAGGGATCTGATCCAAAACGGAATTTAAATCATAATATTTTAAGATTTTTGATAACAATGTTTTCAACAATCAATCACAAGGCAAAATCGTTACTGGGCGCCTGTTGAACATGCGACAAACTCAATTTTTTCATGGATGCCTATTCAACAAGCGCTTAGATGTTAAGAATTTCAAATTTCAACATCTAGGCGTTTGTTGGACAAACGCCTAGATGTTGGACACCTATTGAACATGCTTCCAACAATTGAGAGCTTATTCAACAAACACCTAGCTTATTGATCTGCAATTTTTGTTGGGGAAAAAATATCCCAATTATGGGTGTAATATTACAATTATGTAATTGTAATCATAATAAACTGTTGTAGATGCTCTAATGAGCTCGATTGAGATAGTCAACGAACAATTTGTTGAATTTACGTTGGAGATGCCTTATTTTGATGGAATCAACATAATTATTCAGACACTAAGTCTATAGATGATGAACTTGAAAGACTAGTGGTTAATTGGGTTATGCATGAATTGACAAATGAGAATGCAACGATAATAGTTTGCTTTGATTTTTTGTTAAGTATTTACTAGTTTGTGGAACAAACAATGAATGAAAATGATAGATGCACAATTTTTTTGCATTACACTATGCTTTGTTTTGATCACTTGGGATGTCAGTTAATAAAAAGAGCTAGAGGAAGCTAAACATCAGATTATTTAGTTGATTTATAAACAAAGTGATGGAGAACGTAATTGTTTAGATGCTATATGCTGATTAAAATAATTATTGCAGATGGTCAAAAGGATGCTTGCTGGAAATCTCTCTCTGTTGTTTTGACTTTATTTTGGAACTTTTATCCATGCTGCTGACTCATTTGTTAATTTGATTTTTTGGTAGTTATTGGATGAGTTACAAACAGATCAATGGTCCATGGAAGCTGGGAACCGATCTTTACGATGCACGGGTGTAGCTTTAAGTGTTGCTGCTGGATTACTGGGAGCTTGTCTGCCTGGAACTGGTGCTCGAATCATAGCACTAGTTGGTGGTCCATGCACCGAAGGACCTGGAATGGTGAGTAGAATACATTGTAATTAAGCTGTAATATAAGATGTTATTCTTACTACAAGCTCTGTTGAATAACATGTGCAGTTTCTATCCAATCACAGATTGTGTCTAAAGATTTATCAGAGCCTGTGCGCTCACACAAAGACCTTGACAAAGATGCAGCTCGACATTTCCACAAAGCCGTGAAGTTCTATGATAACCTTGCAAAACAATTGGTTAACCAAGGCCATGTATTAGATCTCTTTGCATCTGCACTTGATCAGGTTTAAGTTCTTATCTTTATTGTTCTAACATGCATCTCACATGATTAATTTGGGAATAACTGGGAATTAAGCATTCATTGAATTTTTGCTTGTCAACAAATTAAAAGTGGAGTGTACCGTACGCGAGGTGTCACCTCCTTAATTCAAGTTAATTACAGTTTACTCATAAAGTGCAATTAAGTCATCTTTGTAACAAGATTTTGGAATGTCTAAATCAGTTATTAGTAGTAGTTAAATTGGGTAAGAAGATCCCAAACTCTTTACCGAACCTTCATCAGCGTGACACAGCTAAATAATCAACCTTGCAAAATTTATTTTTTGCACAAGTATCCTGTTTTGGTGTACACAATTGAAAGTTCTCTCTTCCCAATTCCTTTATATAAATTTAAAATTACTTCCAGGTGGGTGTTGCTGAGATGAAAGGTGTTGTTGAAAGGACAGGTGGGCTTGTTGTTCTTGCAGAGAGTTTTGGTCATTCGGTATTTAAAGATTCTTTCAAACAAATATTTAATAATGGTGAAGAATCTCTGGGGCTTTCATTTAAGTAAGCTGTGAATACTTTAAAGTGATTCATTTGAAAAACTTATATTAGCACCTCTATAATACATAAAAATGTATGTGGTCTCTGACTCACAAATTTCTCCTTAGATCCATATTTTTAGTGAAGATCCCGAGTTTATAATTCTTGGCAAGATAAGGCTTTCTATCTACATAGTTATGTAAAACTCTGTTCACCATCTATCTACACGTACTTGTGTCTTGGAATCAGTTAGCAAGTGTACTTAGCTGGAACTGCAATGTGAACATTTGTAAAATACTAGTAGGGAAATTTGTATGGTCCCTAGTATAGAAAGAATACTATATATTGCAAAAAGCTCAAGTAATTATGTTTTCTTGTTTCCAAAAGTTTTAAACACAAGCCCGGTATCAAAAGTACTACTAGTTTCTGTTGACTGACCCCCCTAAAACTGTTTCTGCTTGTAGCGAAATCTAGATCTGTTACCCTACCACTCAGGCTTCTTGTCAAAACTATTTTACTTATTATGTAGTCCTAATGATTTAGTTTTCCTCTACATCGATGCATCCTGATCTACTTGTGAAACTGAATGATGTTGCAATCTAATTTTTGTACTCCAAATGAATTCAGAAATTGATATTTGTCCCAGACTTTGCTGCGTGATATAAATTAAATGATATTGCGATGTGTCCTTTCGTGTATTAATCGAATATTTCTTCTTCAACACTTAATTACGATCCCTATTGGTATCAGTCTGCTATTATTTATCTGATGTAAATTAGTTGTGTAAATGTTAAAGTGGCTCCTTCATAAATTATGTTAGGATCAGCCAGCTCATTGTTGCATAATCTATAATAGATTATATTTCTATTCCCCAAACAGCTCATTTTCCACCTGGAGTCAAAAATCCAATTCTCTATCTTCATGCATGTTTTGCTTTAGTTATTATTGTGATCAAGTATTTCCTAACTTGTACCTTTCTTTATATTGATGAAGCATCAATTATCTATCATCCTTGGTGTTTCGATTGAAGTTATCTTTTTGTAACTATGAATGTTCGTCCACTTCCCTTTTGTACACTTTCCCTTTTTGCAACCTATTTTTAACCAATATCTTGTTCTTCATATTCTGTCCTGTAATCAAATATAGGCAAGCCTCTTATGATGTACATTATAATGCACATGAAATCATAAGTACTGTTGTTTAGTTTTTATTGTCCATTTTGTTGCCATGTCTAGTTTTCTTACCATCGGTATGTTTAATTAACATACCGCTGATCAATTCTGAGATGAAGCATTATCTTCTCTATTGTCAACTTAATGTTGAGTGGTTACTTTAGAACTCCGAATTCTTGCTATAAAAGGTGAACTTGGAACATGAAGCATCTTGCCGTGCCATGAAAAGTTACTTCCCAATCATTAACATAGTGGAAATTATAATCATATATAAGACATGCTGAATCATGTTTTTAAAGGTGATAGCATCACTTTAAATTGGTATATCTTAGTTCAGTCTTCCCTTTTTGGATAGTTAGAGGACTTTACTGTGCATTGCTTTATGTTCCATTTGCTCAGTTTTTTACTACTTTGAAATTTGCATCTTCGTGCATTACTTTATGTTCCACAATTCAAAGGTCACGACCATATGTATCAGTAACACTGGTTATGGTTTTCTGATTCAGTGGTACACTTGAAATCAATTGTTCAAAGGACATAAAAATTCAGGGAATAATTGGGCCATGCACGTCTTTGGAAAAGGTTTGTCCCCCCAGAAATCATTTTTTTTCTCCTTATTTTTAGTAGAAATGTGTCTTGATCAGTGTATGTTGTCATGCATGCAGAAAGGCGCTCTTTGTGCTGATACTGTTGTTGGACAAGGAAATACAACTGCATGGAAAATGTGTGGTCTAGATAGAAGTACTTGCTTGACAGTTTTTTTTGATGTTTCGCCAAGTGATAAGAATCAGTCAGGCATTCCAAATCCTCAATTATACCTTCAGTTTGTGACACAGTATGTTTCTTCTTTGCACCTTTTTTTAATGCTTTTCATTCTTAGTTTGGGAACTATGTCTTTAGATTAAGCTATGTTCGTCTCTTGCAGTTACCAAAATTTTCTTGGTGAGATGAGGACTCGAGTAACAACTGTTGCAAGACAGTGGGTTGATGACTCTTCCAATAAAGAGGTTGGACATGATATTTTCCATTTCGTTGTTTATTTGCTTACTTTGTAGCCTTAAAATTATTATCATCCTAAGATATATTTTGCTAATAGAATCGGTGTCTTGGTCTTACATGCCTATCAGAATGATATATTGTAGGTTGCAACGATATTGCTGGTATCGAACCTTTTTTGTTGCTTTATATGGTCATCACTCATCACAAGGCAAATTGGCTGATATAATTATGTTCACACACTGTATTTGAATGTTGCACACATTTGGAAAGATAGGCCCACCAACTTTCTTATTAGTATGCACCGATTAAATGCAAGTGTTATCTTAACACTTTTCGAGCAAGTGAACAAAATTGCACTTCATATTGGTTTCTCATGAATCATGACTCGTGCTCAACTGCTACACTAACAAAGTTACCTAATTTTTTTTATCATCACTGGCTAATTGATTTGCACATCGTGTTTCTCTTTCACAATAATTATTACATGCATAAACAATCTACAATGAAGTAGGCATGCATAGTTGGTCCTTAACCGAACATAAAACTCATCCCTGGACTGTGCAAGTAATATGAAAGTTCATTGCATCTGCAGGAATTGGTAGGGGGCTTCGATCAAGAAACTGCAGCTGTTATATTAGCAAGATTTGTTTCATTAAAAATGGAGATGGAGGTAGGACCACAGCTGAAGATTTTGTCTGAATACTGTTTTCTCAAACTACAATGGTATCATAACACCATTGCTTATCAGGAATATAATATATGTTTTTGGATGTAACATATACTCTTACAAACTATAATGAGAATTAGAAAGAGGCATATTATCCATGTACACTAATGCAAATTTGTTAAGTGTGAAAGATACTTTGAAATTGATATTGTGCCTTTAGTTTCAAGAACCGTTTAACTGAAATATCTTTTATTACGATGATTTCAGTTTCTTTATATTTAATTATTTCTAATAATTGAATACCAAATTTTTTCCCTGCTTTCAGGAAGAGTTCGATGCAACACGGTGGTTGGACAGATCCCTTATTCGCATATGTTCCCGCTTTGGTGATTATCGAAAAGATGACCCCTCATCGTTTATAATTAATCCAAATTTCTCAATATTCCCACAATTCATGTTCAATCTTCGGAGATCACAGTTTGTACAGGTACTGGACAACATATTTTTCTCCATTTTCATGCTTGTCATTGCAATATCTGTAACTCTCTGTTTCATTGCAGGTTTTCAACAATAGTCCTGATGAAACTGCTTATTTCCGTATGTTGTTGAACAGAGAGAGCATTACAAATTCTGTTGTTATGATTCAGCCTTCTTTAATATCTTACTCATTTAATTCACCACCCTCTCCTGCCCTATTGGATGTAGCGTCTATAGCTTCAGATCGTATACTCTTACTAGATTCATATTTTAGTGTTGTAATATTTCATGGCATGACCATAGCTCAGTGGCGGAATATGGGTTATCAGAACCAAGCGGAACATCAGGTGTTGGGATTATGTCATTTATATCTTTCAAATATATTGTTCACTGCACAGCATGATTTCCTTTTTTTCGTGCAAATTATTTGCAAATTTGTTATTTTACATTAAAGGATATCTTTTTTTTGTTAGATCTGAATCGATTTAAAACATTTTTTTACAGGCTTTTGCTGAGCTGCTGCGAGCTCCACAAGAGGATGCACAAATGATTATTAAGGATAGATTTCCAGTCCCTAGATTAGTTGTCTGTGATCAACATGGATCCCAGGTAAATATGAGCCCCCCCCCCCCCCCACAGTTGTTATCTTTTAACATAAACTATAAAAAATTCTCGGGGCTTGGTAATCATATTCATTAATTAATAGCATGGATTAAGATTCAGTATGGAACACCAGAATTATGTCTGTTCTTGCTCCGGTGATGATTGGATGGAATTTTCTCTGAATTCTGGTTTTGGATTTCAAATCTAAAAAAATAGTTAAAAAGATAACAGCGGTGGAAAATACAAGGAAATGCAGTAAACATATAAAAGGGAAAAAAAGCAACAAATAATAATAGCCAAAAAAAGCACAAATGGCCAAATAATTTCAGAAATATGTGATACTTTTGTCGGTTCCAACTCAATTCAGCAGAAAAATTGTGGGGAAGTAATAAATCAATAATTTATCAACTTATGTAAGTATAATACATAATTTATTTTCGTGAATACAAATATTCATGTTCTACTGATATTTTCCTACAGAGAAACATCGAAAACCAAAATTAGAATTGTAACAGAAACTTTCAGAACTTTCAAAATTGACCAGAATACAAAAAATTTCAGATGAACGTAACAGAACCATTCCCCTTTGGTTCATAGTGGTTGTATAATTCCTCTAGTCAAGGTTCTGCAATAAGCACTATTTGACCAATGGAGTTTGATGGTTAAGATGTGTGCTTCCCAAAATGTTTGAAGAGTAATCCTCATAGTTAGTGATGTAATTATGCAGAATTTTATGTGATGTGGATTCATCACATTGGTTATTAGTCTAGATACATCAAAACTTATATTGTTGGAAAACTAATCTAACTAACAAATGCATAAAAATATAAACACAGCTGGAGTGAGACAGATATCTCATTATTTTGGCCGGAGCCGATATTTATAGAAAATATTAGAAAGCGAAGATACAAATGTGAATTCAACTCCACGAATACAATGAAAATTTCCTCCAGTATTGAGCAGCAGCATTTCCTCCTTAATAGATCAAAATAAATAAAATTATTTTGAATACAGTATTAATTGATTAATTGCATGCATGTATATACATTTTTGCTATTATCATTTTTTTTCTCCAGAAAGAAAGGAAGTTTAACTGTGATGCTCACAATTGATTTGTGTCTTATGCCTAATATAAATGTTATTTTGTTTATATGTCCAAGCCATCATATCTCATCTTAAGTTACCAGTAAATAATACTGCACGCTTTTGTCCCCCTTCCAGAATTCAGTCTACCACTCGAATAAGAAAATAAAACTGTCATTATTCTATGTTGTAAATGACATGACGAACTAACCATAATCAGGGACATTGCCATGTGGTACATAGTCTAGTGGCACAACTTCCTCATACTACATTAATGAAAGTTTGTTAGCTTGCAGTGGAAACTTCCATCGCCTTTTCATTTTAGACTTCCTTTCCACAATGAATCCAAGCTTCCACTCTCAAAAATCATTTGACTGTGAAGAAGCAGTTGGTTGGCCAATCATAAACACCTCTAAATGCAACATATGCCGCAAAATTATAATTTAATTTTCATGATTAGAATACTCATACTTTTCATTTTCAAACCGAAGTCAAGGAGCGCAAGAAATTAACAAAAAAAAAAGACAACAAATCTATCGACAAGTCATCAATTGTGGATCTTGAAAAAGAACACATCATTTGATCAAAATCGCAAGGAAGAAAATTGGCTTTCTTTATAAAAACCAAGGTTTGAGAACTCGTTATCGATCTCGGTTTCATTCGTTTGGAATTTTCTTAGTTTCGGTCAATTTCAAAAATTTGAAAGTTTTTGTTTTAGTTTCGGTCCCGGTTTTGATTTTCGGTATTTTTTAATGAAAATGCAATAATAAAGCTGTAGATAAAATGCAAAATACAGTCTTAAAGAAATAAAGTGCAAATACAACAATATTACATCCAAAAGCTAAAGTAAATTAGAATTAGTCAAACTAAATAGTCCAAGGTCTACTTAAATTATATCCAAAACCCTAAATAAGCAATTATCCAGCCCAGCCCATATCATCTAAACAATTAATAAACAAATCCACAACCCATATCTTCTAAACCTAAAGAACTACCCCGTATTTTCTGAATCCAACCCACTCCCTCTCTAAAATTTACCCAGCCCGCTCAAAGTGAGCATTATCTTCCTCATCCAGTAAACTAGGGCTGTCGAAATTAAAAATAATAATGAAATTGTAAAAGAAAACCTCGAATTTCACCGAAGAAGAGGTCGAATTGGTGAAGAAAATCAAATTAGGGCTTTGTTGGTGAAGAGCAGCTTGGTTTTACTTATGTAGGTGTTCAATCTTTGATTTTTTTTGGATTTTTGCTACTTTTCACTTCGATTCTTTTCTTTTACCAATGTTTCTTCACTTGCTGAGAATCTGAGAGGACTAGATTTGATATTTGTAATAAGACAAAGTTGATTAGCCCAGAACTGGATTGCTTCACCATTTCCGGACTGATGCTGAGCGATGCTGGTCCGGTACCACCCGTAGTTATCAAGGCGCGCGCCTAGACTCATAAAAGGCTCAAGCGTCCGTCGTGCGCCTTTTTGCAGTTTGAGACACCTTTTTGCAAAATTCAAATTTTAGTTTACAAAATAGTAAATAAACAATTTAAATAGTTAAATGAATTATAAAATATGGTTTAAAATTTAAAATTTAGATAATAAAATATTTAAATAGTTGAATGAATTATAAAATATGGTTAAAAATTTAATTTGTAGTTAATAAATAGTAGATCAAACTTGTATAAAAGACATGCAAAAGGGCCCAAGGCTAAAAAAACCCAAGGCTTGATCCTTTTTGTGCCTTAGCTACTGTGGTACCATCGAAATTTCAGTGTACCGGCCGATACCTTATACCATGATTAAAACAACAAAATTTGTATATGAAGATTCGAAAAACTTGAGCATGCACATAAAAAATCAAACTCAGTAACCTGCACACTTCGTGAAGGAAACAAGAACCTTTGGTCAATCTGGCATATTCTTTGTGTGCGAACATGAGATTCAGCATTTATTTAACAAAATGTTTAGTCATAAGAAAATGAAATAAGCAATTAAAAAGCTTACAAAGCTGAAAATCACTGTGGAACCACGCAGTTAAACTGCTAGATAATTTTTCTAACCACAAAGTGCATCTACATGAGCACGTTTATCCAAGTGGATAAAACCAATTAAAACTCCTGTTTGGTAATTCATAGTTAACAAGCAATAATAAAATCAATTGCTGGTATGAAATAGATAGAGAAGGCATGTTAATCAATTTAACAGCAAAATCATTTCAGATTTTGGAACTTGTAGAGATGTAGAGATTGGTTTGGAAGTTAGGCTGAATAAAGAAATGTTTGAGATAAAAATAGAAGGATATTTTGGGTATAAATTGGAGTATACTCTGTTTTTGCTTGGAGTTGCCTTTTTTTCAAAAATATTCGGGGTATACACAGTACATTTTGGAGTTGAAATAGAATTTGCCTAGTGGATTAGCTTGATTTTCCTTTTTGTTTAAAATTTTTGAATCAGGGTTTGGTATTAATCCAAAGTTTTGTATTTTTTCAACCATCAAACATTTTGTCTTTTGTTGATTTTAACTCTTGTTTACTAATTTAGTTTTTGTTCAATTATAAACTTTGTTATTTTAGCTTTTGCTCACCGAATTTGTTGATTCGAAATTGCGAAATCTTACTCGTTTTCTTGATTTTTTTTCCCGGTGGCCCATGCTATTTTAACTAAATACCAAATACTCCAACTGTCTCCTTTCATACCTCATTCAATTCCACTTTTGCCCTCCAATTTAACACAGAACCCCTCTTCCATTTATATTTGAAAACCAATCTTTTACTTTCCATCGCTTCATTCACTTTTCATTTTCTTCTTCAAGACCCCATCTTCAAACATTCAAACATTTAAATTCATTAGTCTTCATTTTCCATTGCTATAAATGTAGGTGAATTTTGGTTTTCAATTCATTTCATTTTCGGATTTTATGCAAAGCAGATGTTTTTGATGTTGTTAATTGGATGAACTAGGGCGTGGTTAATGGATCTAGAGATTTGAGTATGCTGGGTTTGATTATAGTGATAGGTTTGCACTTGAGAAAATGAATTTTATTGCAAAAATTATCTGTGAGAATTTAGAAGAATTAGGAAGGGTGTGCATATATTTTTGATTGGACTGAGTTTGTTTTTATTTTTTATAGGATGTGAAAAGCAATAAAAGGAATTCAAATTGAATCGGTCTTTCTTCATAGATACACATTGGACTAAAGTTGATTAGAAAAATCAGTAACATCAACAAACAAAAAACAAGTAAAACAGTAAAATAACAAAAAAAAAAAAGTAAAACAACAAACTTAAAAAGTTTAACCAAAAAAATAAAAAATAAAAATAAAAATCCTAGTTTATCTTATCTGAAGGAGCTTACTGATTTTAATATGTGAAAATTGATTAGTTATGTTTAAAATTTGTCACCCCAATTGATTTTCCTAACCCGACTTCTGACCATTATTGTTCTGTGAAACATACAGGCAAGATTTCTGTTGGCGAAATTAAACCCCTCGGCTACATATAATTCATCAGATAATTTAGCTCCAGGTTCAGATATTATTTTCACAGATGATGTCAGTCTTCAAGTGTTCTGTGAACATCTTCAGAGGCTAGCCGTCCAAACGTAAAGATGGGGGTAAACTAATTGACCCCTTGTTTTATTTTATATAGACTTCAGTTTAGAATTTGTGATCATATATTTTACAAAAAAAAAAAATATTCTGAGTCTGTATTTTGCCTCTCCAGTCTCCGATCCCTTCATATTTTTGTGCATAGAGTCAGTTAAATCTGTGACAATAAGTTAAGCATCAATGGATTCTTCTTGCATATTGTATACATGAACATTATACTCTTATAACCTTCTTTAGGTCTTGGAGTTGAAGTGAGTTTTGCGTCATATGTATGTTCCTTTATTTGCAGGCATGCCTGAAGATAAGATATTATATGCATGTATAAGTTATATTTTACTCAATGCATAGTTCAATGATTAAAAAGACTAGAGATGGAAAATTTGAAAGTCATAATTAATGTGATGCAAATTCATCATGCCTTTGATTTTCGTGTTTGTGCATATTGTTATTGTGCTTCTGTTTGCCCCCTTGTATTGTTAACCATGTTATTAAGTACCTTGTAGGAATGCAGAAAGAAATTTTGTTATGATGTGTTTTTGATGCCCGAAACGATAGGAATCCTGCACAGAAAAATCGTTATGCTTTAGTACTGATGATTTAATTATGCTCAGTCTATTGTTTTGTATCAGTGTTGTAGTATTGCAAATTATCTTGTTAGCATAGTTGTTTAACGACTTTTATTCTTATATTGCATGCTGCAAAAATGCACCTTTATCTTTCATTCATTGTTGTCTGTTGAATTGGATATCCTTACCCCTTAATTGTTATATTTAAAATTGAGATCGTATGTTGAATTTTATTAAAAATGAACATCTATCGTATAATGTAACATGGAAAAAATGATAACAATGACTATCGTCTTCTAATAGCAGAGAAAACTTAAAATGATTAATGTTTATTAACTTAACGGTTTAGGCTGTTGAGGTATGTAATAATACAAAACTTAAGGATATGGCTTTTCATAAATTGACGTTCTACAACTTTAACGTATAATGCTATGTGAATTAACATGAACATGAAAATTTGGTATTCTGGAAAGTGATGCATGAGTGTTGTGGTCATTTGATTCCTTTGTCTTCACTTTATCGCTTCACTGTACTGATGATTTTTCATTAACGTATTCAATTCTCGTACATTTTTTGTCAGCCAAAGATTTTTATGCTGTTCTTTTTTTTTTGGTTCATTTAATTTAAGTTTAAACATTTATGATAAATTGATACTTTATTCACGGAGCACTATCAGAAGCCCGAACCTATGACCTTTATAAAGTCTGTCTAGAACATTATGCTTGTAACCACTTAAGTTAGAGGTTCTAGATCTGTCAGCGGATATTTTCGAAAATCGATAGTGCCATATCCACATTTGTATTTGAAATTATTTTTGAATATCCGCATTGACGAATATAGACGGATATCTAATAATTATCTCATCCATATTAATGGATATAGACGTATATTGATGGATATCTGCATTAACGAACGATATATTAATAAATACAAGGAAACAGTTTTGATTTAACATAATATTTTCTCAATCATGCTGATTATAAAATGTGAAAAATAAACAAATACGATAATGGTAAATAGTTTTGAACAGTAATATATATTAAATACATATAACTACTAACTTAATAAAACAATAATTACATATCTTTCATTGTATTAAAATACACATAATATAAACTATGATCCTGATAGCCGAGCGGGTAATTTTCAGCTTTGTATCTGCGTCCATATCTGTTTTTTCAGATATTAGATATTTATCCGCTTTGCGGATACCGATGTGGACGGATTTTGGGTTCTTCGAATATCCATTGACAGACTTATCCTTGACATAATTAGGTTTAAATATTAGATTGGGGTTTAATGAAAAACATAAAAAGGAACTTATTTGGTTTAATAGTCCTGGTGTATAGGCCCAAGAGAATTAATTTATATATTAGGGGAAATAATTTATTAAGCCTGTTCACTCGGAAGTACTTGAATTACTCATTCTTCAGCAAGTTAGGCCGGTTTTGGCTTAAATTCTAAGGCCCCGTTTGGCTTGTCGTTTTTAGTTTTGCGTTTTCATCTATACAAAAGTGCATCCGCCGTATGTATTATTGAAAAACAAGTAATTTTGAAAAATGAAATTAACATGTAAAATAGAAAACAAGTTTATTTTGTTTTTCGTGTTTTGAAAGTTGACAAAAGCACGAAGAACAATCTAACTCCTCGTTGTCCGTTGGTCGCCGTAGTGGCTAAGAATTGTAAATTTTCTTTTCTTATTTCTTGGTGTTTCTTATTATAAGTTGAAAACACAAAACTCAAAATACAAAATGAAACCAAACGGACCCTAAGTTTTGTGTTTCCTACTTATACTCCAAAAGGCATTGGACGAGAGGAAGGATGCAAATATCATGGTGGAATGGGGAGACAGTTTGCCATGTTTTTTGATATTTCTCAAAAGCCGAAAAACAAGAAAAAGGTAATTTTCAGTTTTATATGTTGGAAATGCTTTCCAAACCAATAGTTTTCCACCTCTATCTCCTCTTTAGTGCATTTGTATAGGTTGAATAAGCAAAACAAAAAACTCATTTTCAAACCAAACACTACTTAAACATTTGTTTAAATTTAAAAGAGTTGTTAAAGAACTCCAAAAATAAATAAAGGAGAGTTTAATGGTATGGGATCCCCTTAAAATGTAGTTATAAAAATATCCAAAATTTTTAATGGAAGTCCAAAATATGTCCCATCTTATCTATTTCTAGAATCCCTTTTACAATGCTCAACTCCTTTAACAAATGGTGACATAGCTTTAATGGAGTCAATTTTTTTTTAAATTTTAATCATCTAAAAGTACATAAAAATTAGTATTTATTATATAATTTTATTTTCTAATTGGTTTATATTTTTGTTTAACGGTCGTAAAGGAAAACGGTTACTATTGAATTGTTTGCACTTAAGACTATATTATTTTTTATGCTATATATTTTCAAAGCAAGTCTATGCATTTTATTGTTTTATTCTGTAATATATATTTTGTGTCTTCAGAGTTCATATGCTTTGAAGGTCTAAATGTATAGCTTTTTAATATAACACACATATGTCAATATATGTGTGTGTGTAATTGTGTGAGGTGTAACTATAGATATATTGTTTTGTAGTGAGTTATATTACTATTCATGTAGTAGTATAACATTTTCTCTTTAACTACGTTTATACTCTGATAAATTGCCATATGACTTGAATTATAATCTTTATAGTTTCGCAAATATACCAAATAACTATACAATTAAGATAATAAACATACTAAATAACACATAGCAAATTATATTACTTTTGCTTCATTACTTTGTTGTAATACACGTGACTTGCTTTTGTATTGTGATTATTTGAATGTATTCTGATTATGTAGATAAATGTATGTATGTGTGTATTAAATGCAAGTGTATTAATAAGAACTTCGTTCTTATATTTTATGAATTTTTCAATGACCTTTGATTTATGTTTCATATGATACACATATCTATATCGTGACAATCATCAATGAACGTAACAAAGTATAAGGCTCCACCTTTGGTTGCTGTAGACAACGAACCTTGTATATCAATCTGTACGAGTCCTAAGTGTCCATTAACTCTTTCATTGCTTCCACTGAATGTGTTCTTGACCACTTTACCTTTGAGACATGACTCACAAGTATCACATGATTCTAAATCGAATGATGGGAAAATCCTTTGTTTCTCAGCTTGTGTTATTTTTCATTAATATTGCCTAGCCTATAGTGCCAAAGGTAACTATCATTAATACCAGACACAGAATCTAAAATATAAATGTCGTTTCTCAAAGTAGCATTACACATAGCCTTATTCTGCCAAATAATATTCATAATATCATTACTGCAAACAAAACTATCCATTTTCCGCTAATTGAGAAACATAAATTAATCCATAAATGAAATTCGGTACAAAATAATTATTATTTAGAAACTAACCATGCCTATTTGCAAGGTGCATGTGGTACTCTCCCACTGTTCTAGTGGCTATTCTAACTCCATTAGCAACTTGAAGTTCCACTGCTCCCCTTACGATGGGCCTTCTACTCCTAAGTGCTTGTAACAAATTGCAGATGTGATTTTCAGATCTAGTATCTATAACCTAAGAGGCAGTATTAATAGAAAAACAATTTTCTATCATGAGAGTGGAGTCAAATTTCTTCTTTTCCTTTACAGTTTTTAAATATTCTGGAGAGCTCCTCCTCCGGTTAGCTTTCTTATGACAGCGGTGATATTCACTCTTTTCAACCTTTTGACAAAACCTTTTACCTTTCCATCTCTTCCTCTTCTTCAAACCTTTCGAAGTGAAGGATTTCACAGCAAGCACAACATTTTATTCTTTCACTCATGAAATTTTAGCGGTCTCAATGTATTGAGGAGCTCGATGACATTCGCTTTAAGCGAATTCATATTATAATTCAATATGAATGGATCAAACTAACCATTAGAGATCCAAGGATCAAATCCACTTGCAACTCTTCATTAAGAGTTGTTCCTAGCTTAGCTAGCTTTTCTATGTATCCTATCATCATAAGGACACGGTCTTGAACTAGGGCACCCTTGCTCATTTTCGAACGAAACAATTTCTTCGAGACCTCGTACTTAGTAGAATGAGCCTGCTCACAAAACAACGAGCAAAGGTGAGTGAAGATTTCACGAATCTTCATCCTTTTATGGTGCCTTTATAACGGAGTATCCTAAGTCGAGAGCACGAAAGCTTGAACAAGGTCGCAGTCCGTAGACCAAATTCAATAGGTGTTAAGCTAATTTTTGAAAGCAGATTTAGGGTTTTTTTTCATAGGTGGGTTAGCAATAACATGCTAGAGCTTTTCATACGCGAGTATGGTTTTAATGTTCCTTAACTAGTCGTTATAGTTGATGGAATTGGGATAGCACGCAACATGTTAAATGAGTGAAATATAATTTGTTTTTTCATTTTTAGATCTCATTAGGCCTACGAAGTCTAAATTAGTTTAGATCCAATCTAAATAATTTTAAATAAAATCTTTATTTTATTTCATTTGTATATAATATATAATGTATAGGTGTATCAAATGCACACATACGTGTACTGTGCACGTGCAACATATATCTATGTACATAGTTTAATGTGCCCGTGTATAGGTGTTGAGATTTATACCATAAAGGACACATTTTTCTCTTCATATATACATATGTTGTCCATATTATTATTTGGAAATAATATATATAATTTAGTATTTTATTTATTTAAATAATTTTGACCTGTTCAAAATAATTTGAACTAAAAATCTGGAATGTCTTATGTTAGTTTAAGATTCAAATGCAGGTCCAGGTCTAATATATATACACATCAAGATATTATAATTTATTTATTTATTTTAATAATTTGACTAATTCAAAATAAACGAAAATGTCTTACGTTAATTTAAGATTCATATGCAGGTTAGATCATACATATACATATACATATACATACATATATACATATACATACATACATATATATCAAGATATTCATAATTATTTTATTTATTTAAATAATATGATCAATTCAAAATAGTTTAAAATTTAAAATTTAACATATCTTATGTTAATTTAAATTCAAAACAGAGCTAGATCTAGATATAATTAATTTTAAGTTCTAAATTCAAATGTATGTTATATTTTAAATTCAATGTATATTATATATATGTATATATGAATATATAAAAAATAAAAAAATAAAATCATTTTTTTAATTTTGAAATATACCGTACATAAATTTTGTATTTTATATTTAATATATATATACACATATATTATTAATTAGTGAATATATATACACATATATGTTTTAAAAAGATTTTTTATTTCCATTCAAAAGTTTTTAATACTTTTTTGTTGATTAATTGTCAAATCTGCACTGATTTGACAATAAGAACTTTTTTTAAACATACATTAATTTATTTATAAGTATTAAAAATAAATATTTTATGTATTATTATAATACGATTTTTTAATTTTGAAAACACACACATATATACGTATGCATGCATGCATGCAAAGTAGTTTAAAATTAAATTAATACAAAACATCTATTTTATATTAATATATTATATATAATTATTATAAAATAGGTTAAATGAATTTGTTTTTAATGTTCGAAAATAATATTTTTTTAAAGCTTGGTCGAAAATAATATACAAATATATATGTATATGCAAAAAAATTATTTAACAATTTGATATACACACACATATATATATATGGATGTATGTATGTATATGTAAACACAAGATTGGACGACAATGATATATGTGAATTCGTTATATAAGTCTAGATCTAAACATCATATATGAAATGAACAACTTATATGATAATAAATAACATAGAATTAAAATTATTACCAAAATACGTTGCTTGTGATATGCACCTTGAATGTCAAATAAACTCCTTTCAGATTTGATCCAAAACGTCTTTGAATTTGCATAAACAAGAGACGAACACCACACTATTGCCTTTTATTTGATTTGAGTTAGCCTTTTAGATTAGTGGCAAAAATGCCTTGGATATTTTCGGCCAGGATATGTCTAAAGTGTAGGTTCAAATGAATGAAAGTGTAGATCTTAAATAGGCATCTTGGTAGAGACAAAAGTGGAGACATATTCTCCTATCTTTGCTTAATCTTTATTTGCAAATTCTTATTTGACCATCTAAACCTCAACCTTTTAGCACCTATGGCCCGCCATACTAGAAGGCTCTATGAGCCTTTAAAATTTCCAAACCCATTTAATAATTAATTTATTTAAATCAAATTTAAATATTTGACGATATCGTATATCGATAAGTACATATATATAACTTTTATATTAATTACTAATGGCATACAAAATCAAATAAAATTTATAATTAATATTCCATAAATATTAATTGATTTAATTAATTTGTAAAAATTAATTAAAACATGTGGTATTTCAGAGTATTCAGCATTGTGGTTGCGTGACTCAAAGATGCAAAATTCAGTCAATGATTAATATCGAACAATTCAAATATTAAAGTTCACACGTCATCTTAGCTAGTGGTGTGATAGTTTGTCGCATTTATCACTTACACATTTTTAGTAAAATCCATTTTTACTTTTAAGTGGTCATGGCAGTAATGATTATTTACACCATTTCTCTTCATCAATGCTATATCACATTAGGTCTTATAGAATTTGGTTTTGGTCAAGATTCCAATATCGTCCACAATCAACTTGTAGAGTCCAAACTCAAAATCTTTGGTTCAGTAATACAATTATTTTTAATGGAATCACTTGGCCAGAGACTTTGACTTTCAGTTGACTACAGTTGACATGATACTAACCTCATATGACCGAGGAGACGAATTCTCTATTAAATAGTATTTCACTTCTAATGCTTCAACTCATATCCAACTACAGTCGTTCAATGGACATCATGCCACGATGTAACTGTAACCAAAGTGGATTGTCTATATTAAAGTTCAACGGTATTCTCAAGTTGAGAGAACTGTGTAGTATTGTCACTTTGAGATTCTCTGTTTGACCTTTGTTATATCAACTAACAAAAAACTCTTGAATGAGTCATTCCATAATTATCCAATAACTATTAGTATGTAACCCCTTAATGCCCCCAACAGCCATGAGTAATACACTGTCCAACATTTGGAGAGTGTCATGTACTTTAGTCTCAACGGATGTATCGATACACATCTTAAAACATCTTGACCAGGAATATTTAAAATATTATGTTATTATCATTATGATAAATATCTCATAATTACAACACATTGTAATTACTATCACAAAACATATCATTTAAGAGTTTTTTTATTAAATATAATTAGATTAAATAAATATATAACATAACACATTTTGACAAGTATATAATAGAAAGAAAATACCTTTTATTTCGAACAAGATTTTATTACAGAGTTAATAATTTATAATAAACTATAAAATTGTCCCTAGGTTATATCCCTAACTCTATCAATCTCCCACCTGCACTTGGGGCCAATTATGGAATCTCAATTCCATTCCTTCGATCAATTTGCTTAGATCGGTCGAGTTAGTCCCTTTATGAATGTATCTGCTATATTGTTTAATAGTCTACTATGTCAATCAACTCTCTCCGATGCTGGTAAATCAACTTTATCATATGCAACTTTTTGGAGTATGTTTCTCGACTTTTTTGAGCTTTAGGTCCTTTTAGATCTATATCATGACATTGTTATCATATAACAATGACATCAGATTCTCAATACTAGAAATCACCCTTAGATCAATAATAAAGTTATGCATTTATATATATATATATATACATAGCTTTTATTTTGGCGTTACTTAAGGCAATGTACTTAGCCTTTTGTTGAATCAACCACAACCTTTTTGTTTAGAACATTTGCAACTTAAAACTCCTTAACTAAGGTTTAAACATGAATTTATTATCGACATATTATACTCGATATCACTTATGAAGTTTGAATCCGAGCACTCCTTCATAAGGAGTTCATTATTTTTATATATACTCTAATGTTTCGCAATACTCGAGCAAGCTCTTAACTAGCAATTGATGATCTTAATTTGAATTTGATACTTGCTTTATGTATCAAATACATAAGAGAAATACAATATTGTAGACATACAATATGTATGATAATTCCTATTGCCAACACATAAGGGATCCATCTTACATGCTCCATATTAAACACTTTAACGTATATTGACTTCCTCCTTCCCCATTCCATTGTGACCCCTTTGTAAGCCTTATTCATGGGTAGGTCATTTAGAGGTAAATCTTACTCCTTTTAGAAACTTCTTGCAAAGATTATCATTATCTTTAGCTGGCTAAATCGTGAAAACTACCGGTTCTTCGACTGCCACTGCATGCACTTTTGCTTCATCCATCTTCAGCCTCAAATGCCATATAGAGAAAGAAAGTCCTATCCTCGTTCTTTTGCATTTTCCAATATGCATTCGGGAACGCTTTCGGAAAACAATTCTGAGATCTTCTCTGTGCTCAGCATTCAAATAAAAGCTTTACTTATGGTGTCTATGTATATCGTTTAGGACATTTCCGATACCCTTTTATACCGATTATTGAAGATATCATTTATAAATCCAATGTCGAGTACTAAACAACCAAACTATAATGATTTTGACTTGGCCACATCATTAATAATCATAATTTTGTTGTTCACTATTTAGAAATATTCTAGTACCTTTACAGTCCTTTCTTACAAACACACGCTTCCTTTGTAAATTTTGATCAAAAATCAAAATATTTGATATTTATGTTAAAATAATTGTTCAACTCTGATGCTTATCGAGCGGTACTTTTGTATCAATTCTTAGATCATATTCAAAACCCACAAAATCGATATCGCTCCCACTGATTTTGAGATACTTTGGTTGTTATATGCAAATAGTCTATTCTAAATCATTATTTAGTAGAATTTTTTGTTTTAACACGTATGTACCAAAACTCAAAGTCTTACCAGGCAATAATTTTGTGAGTAAAATCCGAATTTACTTAACCATGTTGAATGATGAATCTGTTATGCTAATTTCAACAATTGAAATTTACGATGTTATTCCACGTCACTCACTATATTCCAACTACATTGGACTTATTGAAAACACATTTGCGGTCAATGGATTATATCCCTTCAGGTATAACTATCGAACTCATAGTTTGATAACATACTTGGAATCCATTTCGGATTTGTGCATCATATTATATGGCAGAGTCAATACTCCTAATAGCTTATTGACAACTTAGGAAGTTCTTTTCTTGATATCGATATGAAACTCACTATTTCTCTTCAATGTGCGAGAATACTTATTAGACACTCTAATCTATCGTGTCCGATTAAGTTGGTTAATTTCATTTCATCCCTCATAATCGGTTATACCTTTGGATCGTATCCAAATCCATTTTATTACTAATAATTTTTAAAAGAAATTCCTTCGCTTTAAAGTTGGTATTCTTGAAGCAACAATTGTTTCTCAGTGCAATGGAATAGGCGTTCATTAATATTTTATGAATTTGCTTCATATATATAAAACTGATTTGGTTTTAGTTTATGAAACTTATGTTCAAAACATAAAATTGTTAATCAATATTGAATGGCCCCAAAATCCTTTGGGGTGTTCCATACAATTACGAATAATTATTACGTGTAGTTTTTTGACTCGCACAATCTATCAACTCTTTGACCAGGATATGTAGGAGATTCTTATAAACTCTTATGCTGCATGATATCATAATCTATACTTTAGATGAAATTCTTTTTAACCTTATGCACTACTCTTAAGTACTCAAACTTATAGAAAGAAGTTTACTCAACTTCACTCATTATCAATTTCACTTTGTTTAAAAAAGTCACGTTACTCCTTATAAATACATTATTACTATCAAAAGGAGGAGTAACTTTTGAGATTTAATGTTTATTCATTTTAGGTACATTTGGAACACTTTCCAATATACTCATCTATTCGATAAAACCGGATCATTTTATTTCCTTTTGCATGTTACATTACTTACTCCTATTTTATATTCTTCGAGCTTATTAAAGACATACTACATGTGTTTCAAATACACATGTTTATTTCTATGATAATTCATCAGTGAATTTTAATATAGTATGTATAATCGCTTTGGTATAAATAGGCTTACGACCGCATACATCTATATGTATCAATCCAAAGAGTTCACTAACTCTTATGTCGCTCCTAGTGAATGAGTGTTTTGCCCTTAATCGTTTGAGATACAATTCACCAGTACTATATGATTCATAATCATATGATTAAAGAATTATTCTCAAAACTATGACTAAGTCCATAATTCCAAATAATTGTAAAATTTAAGATACTTCCGTATTTTCTAATGCATCATTTTGTTATGAAAACAAATACCATTATTATAGTTTTATCTTATAATGAATATTCATAATATTCATGTTGAAACAAAACTTATGTCTATTTTCAGTTAATATTGAAAATAGTTATTTCATAAATAATATTTAAATATCAATGGAAACAATTTTTCACAACTTGATGCGTCCACCAAGAGTGTTATATAATATGCTCCCACTATTTCCGCCATTACTATAATATCATATATAATACGAAGCTCCACTCAACCATTTATTGTAGAATTTTATTTCATGCACTGTAACTAGTTAACAATTGAGAGTGTGACATCAAACATCTTACACTCAAAGAAATAAATCTCATATAAAATAATTTCTATATGAAAATAGATTTTTGGAAAGGAAATCATATTTCTTATTCCTTATTAAGTATCTAGTATTATTTTATACAATTCTCAGTTCTGATGTCTCTTCATGAAGCATAAGTGATCATTCACTCTCTTCATCCCCACTATACCTTAAGTTACATCCACTTCCATACATTTGCTTTTCTTATCAAATGGTCGAACCATTCAAAAATAAATCCTTACTACAAGGCCATAACAAACTCTTTACAAAAATGCATTTGGTCATCCTTAATATTTAATGATATCAAATAAGCTGCACTTTATGTAAATCGATTAAATTTACTTTTCAATGATCAAATTCTTAGATCCATCTTGTAGCTCTTTGGTCTAGTATTACATCTAATAAGATCCTTACTATAATCAATCATATTGAATACACGATTTGACATATAATTTACTTGCCTACTTCGAATGAAATAATTTCATCGACGTTTCGCATATTACGAATTATATCCGTATAAAATTTATATGTGATTGAATATGGATCAATTATCCATATACTCTTATATTTTTTATAGTTTAAAACTCATAGAAGTAGTCTAAGAAAAATAAATACGTAAGTGACCAAGTTACGAATGTATTTAGTAGTTGTGTAATTAGGCGCTAGTGTAACGATCTGGAATTTCACCCTTTGATTTGTGAATATTTAATTAATTTTAGATATTCAAATAACAGATTTTATAACTAAAATAGAGTTCTTTTAAATAATACCTAGTGATGGTAAAATAGTTTTCAAAATTAGTTTATAAAAATATTTAATTCGAAGAAAAATTGAAAATGTGACCGGAATTTGTTTTCTAAATTTTTGACTTTTTGTCGACTAAAAGTTGTCGAAAACGTTGTGTACACTATTGTATAAGTATACACTTACATTTACAAAATAGTTAGGATATGGTTTGACATATACGTACGTACGTACGTACATACATACATATATGCATATACTTAAATTAATATAAAATTTGATGTGACTTTATATGAAAATATAATAAAAATTAAAAGATGTTTAAAATGAAAAGATGCCTTAGGAAACATAAGTACAATATGTATTAAATGCATGTTGGCTCAATGTAGAGAAAGGGGAGGGGAAGCATGCTCACGTGAGCACTAAGGAGGAGAAGAGAACAAGCATGGTGAGGTGGCAACTAATGAGAGGAGGGCATGTACTAAAGGTTATCTTGGTAAATTACTAATTACACTTTACATAAAACCTTTTCCATATTTTATCTTTCCCATTCATTTCTTCATTTCAAAAACTTTGTTTCCACATTTCCATGGCTTCCATTTGCTTTTCACAAGTTAATAATCATATTTATTTCCACTTTCAATCCTTAAAAACATTGTTTAAAAACTTTATATTTTATTTCTACACTCCTCCTTACAAAAAAGCCATACCCCCTCCATTCAAGCATGGCCAAACCATGTAGCACTTATGGCTGGATTGCCTTGGCCCACTAAGACTCCAAAACTTTATTTTTCCTAAGGCAAAGCTAAGGCTAGGTCTGATTCAAGTTCTAGTGAAAGATGTAATGACCCGCCCTTTCGACTCCCAAATGTCGACACTAATACATCCACGGTATTCATGTGTCGATCATGCAATTGCTGGAAGGACGAATTGTTAGGGTAAAGTAAAGATAAAAAGAAACAGAACAAGGAAGAAGAGAACATAATATCTGAATCTCACAGCAGAAGGGTAATATATAATATAAAAGGAACAATATGACGGGTTACGCCGATACAGAAATTTCGGAGTTGTAAAAACCTAAGTACTATCATCAGTCTGGACAGTTACAACAACCCGTCCTCACAAATGCTGATACATCAATAGTAATGCGGTGGAAATAGGAATGCTATGGTAGGTGAAACATCCAGCTCATCTTCTCGAGCTCCAAAGAATATCAACAAAAACTTGTTTTTCTCAGACTACTCGAAAGATCACGCGAGGAATTTAGGGAAAACAAAAACCAAGCATCGGACATAAGTCTGGTATAAGAAACTCAAGAAATATATAGCTAGCATATAACATTACTTTTGAGACCACATGGAATGCCATAATGATTATCCCCTCAAAAGAACCACCATCTAATAGGTACATAAGGTGATATAATACATAATGTCTAGGGTGTAGAATATAAATATTACAACATAGCTGGAATGGTTACATTTGTTACATTCAACATCATATTAGGAGTACAATCAAATCTGATAAGAAAGGTCTGCATATTGGATTTTCCATGGAGACATCCCCAGATAAACTGAGGCCAGCCTCCTGACAAGGGTCAGAAAGTACCTACGAGCATCGTATATCTCCAGATAAATATACCATTAAGGTAAATACAACTAGCCCACGTACGAACGAGCGATCCCGAACCACGTGGAACCAAATACCATCAACTCCCACCGACCAACAATCAATAAGTATCTCTAGACATAGAGTTGATATACCCCGTCGTGGGTAAGCAACACCCCTGACTGTGCGTCCTACTCCATTTTCTGTCATTTCCGATGTCGAGGTTCCATTCGGCATCTTTCACATGAGTCTTCATCACTCGAACAGAACACGAATCCCAAATTGGATTCCCACATCTCGAATAGATCTCGAAACCACACATGGATTCCAACATCTCAATAGATCTAGAAATCACACATGGATTTCCATACCCTGAATAAATCATGAACAACTGCATGAGTTCGAGCGTCTTAAAAAGATCTCGAATCTCCACATAGATTCCTGTTTCTTGAACAAATCCACTTCCAAGAGATAGAATATGTATCTCAGCCCTAAAGTAGTTTTTAGTAAGTAAAACACTTACCGATCCTGGTCTCTCCAAGACTGAATTGACGAATTTGGTCATTCAATGATAATGAGAACGATCACATATGGAAATCAAGTCTCGTATACTTATCATGTTTTCGATATTTTCATCTCATAGTATCCCTCGATCAAGAGTGAAGCCAGTAAGTTAGAGCCCTATTGCTCATATCCCTACATGAACATCAATCTTAATTCCCACACATAGACAAGCCTACTTCATCGGCTTTTAGTGCTAAGTATACGACTAAATGTTTTCCATAAACGAGTGAACATACAAAGCACGATCAAGTCATACAAAGCACGATCAAGTCACATAAGCGACTTCTAATCTCATTTTTGTTTGATTAATCTTTTATTAATTAAATCCTCTTTTATTAGTAAAACTTCTTTTATCTAATAAAACATTATTTATCAATTCCTACTATTCATTTGTACCCTTTTCAATACTTCAAAAAGTATTCATATACTTATCTCAAATGGTATAAGTATATTAACAAATCATTTAACAATATTTCTTACTTTAAACCTTTGCTTTTTCTACCTTTTTCAAAAAGATTCCTTACTTATAATTTTGTTCAAAATATCCATTTTAAGGATCTAAGTACTTTCACAAATCCATTCAAAAGGTTTAAGATAAATGTTACTCAAATATTGTCACTACAAACCCAAAATCATTTTGCTTATGCTTATCTTTAAAATATTATTAAAGATTTATTTACATTCATATGTATAATCAAAAAGGGTTAAAGACGAATGTTATTAAAACATTGTCACAACAAACCCAAAACCATTTTAGTTATGCTTATCTTTAAAGTATTATTTATAAAGGTCTAATTACATTCATAAGTATAATAAAAAAGGGTTAAAGATGAATGTTATTAACACATTGTTACAACAAACCCAAAACCATTTCACTTATGGTTATCTTTAAAACATTCTTTTTAAAGATCTATTTGCATTCCTAAGTATAATAAAAAAGGGTTAAAGATGAATGTTATTAATAAATTGTCACAACAAATCCAAAATCATTTCATACTTGTATTATCTTTAAAACATTCTTTTTTACAGATCTAAGTTAATACCTAGTTAAATTCGATAGTCGATTATCTAGTTAAAAAAATTGCTTATACAAAACAATGTTCGTATACTTAACTCGTTTTCGACATTCCCGACTTAACTATTCCTCATTCAAGAGGGAAGCCCGGTAGGTTAGAGCTCTATTGCTCCTTCCCTACTCGACATTAATCTTTAACTCTCGGAAATAGATAAATCTACTTCGTCGGCTTTTAGTGTTAAGTAAAGTTAATTACCTTTTTTAAACAAGTAAGTAAACAACAAGATTAACATGTTTTTGACATTTTAATTTATATTGTTCCTCATTCAAGAGTGAAGCTAGGTAAGTTTGGGCATTGGTTGCTCCAATCCTTGCCTAGACACCTCATTCTTGAATCTCACAAACATGCAAGTTTACTCGTCGACTTTTAGTGTTAAGCCTAGTCAATCACCTTTGTCAAAACTTATATATATACAATAATACTTTAGAAATACTTGTAAATATGTTCTAAATATCTATGTAAAATATTACGAAAATAATTAATTTAGAAGTTTGATTAAAAACATGTTTTACATTTTGCAGCACTTTACTTTCAAAATTCATAAATAATCATCTAAACCATGTTTAAACTTCTTTTCTTTTTTTCATACTCAAATACATTTTATAAGAACCTCCATATAAAAATTTTATAAAGAAAAGAATTTGAAAACCATTTAAATCATGAAAAACTAGCCAAAACGTCGCATTTTAAACACTTAAAACCACAAGCGACTTACTACAACATTTATAAGTGATGTTAAAGGTCCTTGTTACAACATCAAAAAGCACAATATTTGCCACTAGTTTTAACCACTTAAACAAATGATTTAAGACTTAAATTTTTTATAGTAAGTACTACCATTAGGGTACTTAAAAACCATGGAAATAAATCCTTAAGAATATATTCCTTTTATTTATAAAAATTCCCGAAAAATAGGGATTCCAAGTGCACTTATAACGACTGTTCTCATTTTAAACACTTTCAAACTTACTTCAATTCAACACACAATCTAAACAACCATTTAAACATTAACTCAAGGCCACACCACATGTTTAAGAGAGTAACAGAAGTGAGGTTATACAATATAAAGTTATCATTTGCTTTCAAAACCAAGATGGGTCCAAAGTTTATAACTTAGTTAATGTCCACTTTATAATTCAAACACAACATATATATAAACAATATGTACTTAAGAGATATTGAGATAACTCATTAGATTCATGCCTAATCTAAGCAAAAATCTATAAGAACCAAAGAACCACCTCTTTCCATCAACACAAGCCTAAAGGTCCAACATTTAGCACTTCTAAACCAAACCCAACACCTTCCTCCTCCTTCTCCATGCTCATGGCCCATCCAAACTTCCCCTATTCCTCCCACCTCCTCCTACCATTACTTGCTAATCATGCCTCCCATGATTTCTTAGGCCCAAATCCAATGTTTAGAAGAGATTTGCGAAGATTTGGTTAACTTTTGAAAAAGTTAGAGAGTAATTAGTGGATTAGTGCTTAAGCACTTTCACCATTTTCAACTCTCCTACTTCATCTCAAGCTTTGTGATTTATATTTGATTATTTCCTAAGGGTGTATGCTTTTCCTTATATAGGCTTAAGAATGTAATGGGAAAAGACCAAAAACCTCTCAAAAATCTTATGACATTAATTACAAACACCACTTCTCCTTTATCATTTACTTAACTTTTAAGACTTTCCATTTATGCACATTTCCTAAAGATCTTCCCTTACCTTATGCATTACATCATCCATAAAGTTTATTTCCATAAATGAAAAAATATTTTTATTTCATTTTCTTTAATTCCTAAAAAAATAAGTGTATGTAAAAAAAATCTGAACAACTTTTGACGGTTAAAAAGCTATTTATCGATAAAACGATTTTCAGTTACATTATCGATATTTTTTCAAAGTATTTATTTTTGTAAATATTTTTCCAAAATAAGTTTACCATCATTACTTATGATTTAAAAGGAGGTTAAAAAGCTTATTAAATCATTTTAATAACATTTAATCCAAGCTTCAAATATTCAAATAATTCAGATATTTAAATACGAAGTGTCCCAAATTTCGGTCGTTACGTTCTCCCCCATCTAGAATATTTCATCCTCAAAATTCCAATACGAGAAACAAAATAAACAATCAAATAGCAATATTTAATAGTATTCAAAATCATTTGGCAAACAAAACTCACGGTTTGCTCCGGTTCAAAATCCCCTTATCGCACAAGGATGATAAACGACCTACTAAGCGTACCGTACGCTCAACAACCTCAGGTAATTACACAGTAGCCAATTCATGCTACCTCATAAAAAAAATCAAAGATTCATTATCTAAACTCTTCATAAACCAAAAAAACATTGTATGCAAATATACTAAATCCCATACGATGCACATGGACCATCCATATGCAATATCAATTTCGATCACTTGCTCGATCACATAAATTTCACTTCCCAACTAGTATAGATCACTTGACCTCTCTAGTGCGGACTCCGATTAGGTTCCTTGATTAGAAACCTTTGTTCTTCTTATATAGCCATATATTATGATAGAAAACTTCGAGATCATATCAAAAATCCGTATCAAGTGTTCGCCATTAAGAATTTAGTGAAAAATCCTTGTTCGAACAGGTGTAAACCACCTTGAAATCATGTACTCAAATACTGGACCAAGAACAGTTATGCGAATAAAATGATCTACGTACAACTTACATATTTGTCCTATTGGTTTCTTAACTATACCAATATCTTTTTTCACTTTCTTTTATCCAAGTAGTATGTCATTCAATACTAAAATCATTTATAAAATATTTCATAAAACATAACTTCAAGTTTATAAACAATTATACAACTTACGTTCATATTCGTATAGTATTCCATGATATCCTAAGAGTATATAAAAACATCAAATTCATTTTATTTAACAAGTATCCTCAAAAAATATAAAACGTATTTTAACTTACTACCTTCTCAAATTAAGTGTTATATAAGCTCATCTTTTATATTTTCACAAAACACTTAGTTTCAAATTCTATTCGATTCAGAAGTTTCCGACTGTCCAAAATCATTGAAAATTCCGTTTCATTTTAACAAATGAAATATACCAAACAACATATCATAATATGATGCACATACTAAACTATCCTAATGCATAGGCTACATGCGTTCAAAAAATAAATTAACAAATTTCAATAATTTATTAAACACACTTTACCCAAAAAGGAAAAACATGAAAAGTTCCAACATTTATTCCGAGTTATGCCCCTACCACTCTGGTACCCTACATAGTATACATATAAAAAATTTTTACATAAAAAGTTCATATCAAATTTCTTTCCAAAGATAACTTTAGAACTAAACACACGGGTTTATTTCAAATCATTTTGAAATAATAATATATACATATATCTTTTGTATAACAAATCATACTTTCAGAATCCAATCAGAATCCATTTTATTAAAACAATCCTATAACATCCCTCACTTAGAAACCCAAAAATGAATGGCAATGATGTTGAAGTCATCACCAGAATTATTTTCAAGTGATAGGAGTGAGTTAAGTACATCCAATTCATGCCTTTCGGACTTAACCAAAATCATTTTAAAATGGTATCAAATACTTCATAAATATTACTGAGCACCATGATCCCAATTTCATAAACCAATTTCCTAAATACTTACTTTCAAATAATACTACTATTATTTTTCCAAAATCTTGAATTTTTTTTTCAAAGACACCGGGATTTAAATTCTCAAAATATCATTTAAATCCTTCTTGTTTATAAATCATACTTATTTAAAAATCACTTTCTTATATAAAATCTTTTCACACAAGTTTATTTCTAGAATAACTTACCTTTCCTTCAGATTTTTAATAAACATCTTTTACTAAATTCAGCTTTAACCCAACATTGTCACCGGACGCCTTATAGTCAAATTGTGAAACTTAATTAACAAGGTGTTTGTTTCAATGCATTTACAAATACTGTCTACCTAACCCATGCAGTATAAGTTAAAAATGCTCATAAACTGGTCAAGCACAAATCAACAATCAACAAATGATAGTTAATGCCCATAAACTAGCTGAGCATAACTAAACTAATTAACAAGGGACAATAGATAAACATCATTAACCCCTACATTAATTAAACTATACTTTGACAATTCACATAAATAAGTTACCTTATATAAGATCTTTAATTTTCATCGTAATAATTACCATTAAGGTATATGTTTATAACAACTACAAATACGCTCTCATATGTATAATACACTAGGCTCGTTCTAGGACATTCCATTACCCTATCTCTTAAGAGTCATTCCCACCAAAGCCAAGGTTCTCCCTTAACCTTCAGCTCTAATACCAGCTGTAACGACCTACCCTGTTTTGGGGCGTGACTACAAATGGTAACCTCATTCCTGATTTTACGGCCAGCCTCTCGACTTCTAAACCAACCCATAAAGGGACACATAGAGGTAAGAGACAAAGCTTTGTCACATGTTCACCAATGTGGGAACCCCCTATCATGCATGCCACAAACACACCAGTAACGATAATATATTATATCAAAGGAACAAAGCCAAAAAACCAATTAAGAGATATTGGGATAGTGAGAAATATACACTTAAAGAGATAGTGAGATAACCCACTTAGATCCATGCCTAACCCAAGCACAAAGCTATAGAAACCAAAGAACCACCTCCTTCCATCAACACAAGCCTAAAGGTCCAACTTTTAGCACTTCCAAACCAAAGCCAATACCTTCCTCCTCCTTCTCTATGCTCACGGCCCATCGAAGCTCCCTCTCTTTCTCTCACCTCTCCCACTTATTACTTGCTAATCATGCTTCTCATGATGTCTTAGGCACAAAGCCAAAGTTTAGAAGAGATTTGAGAAGATTTGGTTAACTTTGAAAAAGTTAGAGAGTAGTCAGTTAATTAGTGCTTAAGCATTTCTACCGTTTTCAACCCTCCTACTTCATCTCAAGCTTTGCGATTATTTTCTAAGGGTATGCCCCTCCTCATATAGGCTATGGGAAAAAACCAAAATCCCCTCAAAACCCTTATGACATTAATTTCAAACATCACTTCTCCTTTACCATTTGCTTAACTTTTAAGACTTTCCATTTATGCACATCTCCTAAAGATCTTCCCTTACCTCATGCATGATATCATCCATAAAGTTTATTTCCATAAATGGAAAAATATTTCTATTTCATTTTCTTTAATTCCTAAGAAAATAAGTGTATGTAACAAAATCTAAACAACTCCCGACGGTTAATAAGCTATTTATCAATAAAATGATTTTCAGTCACATTATCGATATTTTTTCAAAGTATTTATTTATGTAAACAATTTTCCAAAATAAGTTTACCATCATTACTTATGATTTAAAAGGAGGTTAAAAATCTTATTAAATCATTTTAATAACATTTAATCCAAGATTCAAATATTTAAATAATTTAGATATTTAAATATGAAGTGTCCAAAATTATAGGCCAGTACAAAAGATCAGGTTGAGTTAGTATGCTTTTGGTTAGCTTTTTGGCGAGTAAAGATAACTATTTATCTAAGTTCTAACTTTAATTATGATGTATATTTTGTGGTTAAATCATTGCTTGATTGGATGGATATGATGTTGATTTGTATGTATACATATGTGCTTGGATGTGATATTTAGTTCGACTTAAGAATCAAAGTTTAAATTATTTGAGTGGTGGAAAGATAAAATTATTTGAGTGGTGGAAAGATATGACCTATATATGTTTGTAAACATACATACAATATTGTAGGTTTATGTTATGGTCATGGATGTGATGTATATGCTAAAGAAAAGTTAGCATTTGAGCTTATGGTTATGCTGCAGCATTGAAATACCTTACTTTTTAAAACTTGTTTACACTTAGATGTTTTCTATGTAAAGTAAATAAAGTTTTTAACTTTATTTTGTTTGGTTTTCAAAAACTTTATTCAAAGTTAAAAAAATAAATTAATATGTAAAAGATAGAGTTTTGAAAGCTATTCTGGTATAAAATAAGTTTTGGAAATTATGGGTCATATAGCGATAGTCGCTATGGGTGTAGTTCGTGAAAACAAACTCTTTTTGAAATCTAAAAATGTTTTTACTTAAGTATCTTTTTGAAAAGTGTTTTAAAAACATATTATAAGTATTTAAAAGTATTATTTATTTAATTAATTATTTAATGATTAATTAATTAATTAAGTAACGTAATTAGTACTTAATCATTAATTAACAAGGGTAAATAGTACTTAAGTATTGATTAAGTAAGTAAATTTTAATTAGTTAATTAATGAAAGATTAATTATTAATTTATTTAAGGATTAATTATTATTTAATTAATAATTAAAGGTTAGTTATTATTATATTATTATTTAAGAAAGGGTTTAATATTTATTTTAATTTCTAATTAAGTTAAGATTTAATTAAGATTTAATCAAGGTTAATTATTATTATATAAAGGTTTAATTATTTATTTAAGTATTATTTAAGGATTAAGTATTATTTAATTATTATTTGACATTAATTAATATTTAATTATTTATTTAAAAAGTACTTATTATTTAATTATTTATTTAAAGCTTAATTAATAATTATTTATTTATTTAATGGTTAATAATTATTTATTTAAAAGTAAATTTGTGATTTTAATTGTTTATTTAAATGTTAACAATTATTTCATTATTTATTTAAAAGTTAATTTGGGATTTTAATTATTTAATCAAAGGTTAAATTATGATTTAAATAAAGAGTTTAAATGTTATTTAATTATGAGATAAAAGCTTTTGCTTTTAAATCATTCCGAAGGTCGATTTGTTTAAGCAAATTGTATTTTAAAAGAGTGTTTTAAATCCAAAAGATTTCTTTATCATTACCTTTAAGTAACTCCAATTGAATATGAAACCCGATGACATATGTTTAGTAGAATAAACCACCGTTCTGCTTATTAAATTTTATTTGACATCCGATTGGTAGAATAAACCATAGTTCTGTCATAACTCACCAAATAGATTATGTTGACATTTATTAAGTGGAAATTAAACCTAGTTTTGCTATTTTGGTAACTTAGACATTTACCTATATGAGGTTGATTGTTACTTGTTTGCACAAAAAATGGACAAACACCTCAAAGTTGTATGATTTAGTAGATCTTATGTTATTCTTAGTAATTTGAGCAATTTATGCAAATACGTAAAAAACAAGGGCTAAACTGTAAAAAGACACGCAGATTTATAGTGGTTCAGCCAGAATGTGCCTACGTCCACTTTATATGTTATTTCTCTTCTTTTGTTATGATTACAAGTACAAAGCTTTGGTACAAGTAAAAGAAAGTTGTTTGAAGAGTTCCTTCCGTGCTTGAGCTCTCAAACTTGTCCTCCATTGTTGTACCCCTGCCCCTCTATTTATAGAGTGAGGCTGGAGGTAGGGGTCCTGGATGTATACAGCTGCTGATGGGCCCGGGCTGATACAATCTGGCCTGGCAAATCTGGTTCTGCATCGTCTTGGTTCGGTGGGAAGTGTGGTCCGGTAGGAAGCTTGGTTCGGTGGGAAGTGTGGTTCGGTGGGAAGTGTGGTTCGGTGGGAAGTGTGGTTCGGTGGGAAGTGAGTGTCTCTCGTTCGGTGGTGGCTGGTTCGGATGTGGTGAGGATGCCGAATGAACTTTAGCTTTTCATGGTCTTGAGATCTTCTGGGTGAGAAATTTACCCAACATTTGCCCCCCAAAGTAGGATGTCCGTGCGCGCATGTCCTGCTTTGTTTGAGTTTGAGCAATCTCATCCGGCTCCAGAAACAAACCATGTGGTTCGATGATTCAACCTCCTCCTATAAATGGGAGGCTTAGGCCATTGCATTTCTTCACCGAATATTGCTTGTTAGCCGAATCACTTGCAGCCGAATCAACATGCGCCGAATCATTGTAACCGAAACACTTGCAGCCGAATCAACGTGCGCCGAATCATTGTAACCGAATCACTTGCAGCCGAATCAACGTGCGCCGAATCACTTGTAGCCGAATCACTTGTAGCCGAATCACGTGAGTTGCTTTACCACCGAATGAAAGCTTATACTACATATTACCGAATGGGCTACTGATGTTTATTTGTTTACATCCTCTGTTCTAACAACATGTTTTTCTGGTGTTGCAGATAATGTCTCGCAAAGCAGAGACTCGATCGGACAAGAAGAAATCTGGGGGTGAAGGAAGTTCCTCCGCCGTGCCCCCAACTCAGCCGAATCCCGAACGTCACGGTCCAATCCCGAGATCATTAGTGGACGGGTACGGCCCTCAGGAACTTCTGAACTCCCCGCCCGATTGCTTTCCTAGCTCCCTTAAGGAGGAGCAGCTCGACGTCATTTCCCGGTCTTTCGGAATTGATAGGGCGCATTTGCTGTTGCCAGGGAGAGAAGTTATGCCGTACGATCCTCCTGAAGGGTACTTCGCCTACAGTAGATACCACTGCATGTGTGGTGCCATTCCTCCTCTCAACGCTTGGATAGCCAGCTTCCTCACATATCTAAAGGTGGCCCCATTCCAACTTCAACCCAACTCTTACGCTATACTGGTGAGCCTCTTCGTCATCTTCCAGAGGAAGTATGGTCGCGCTCCTTCCAATCGGGAGATCCGGTATCTATATAATCTGAGGGGCTATAAGAAAGGGTCCCCATACATTAGCTTGGAGTCGGCTGTGACCTTCAAGCCGGTTTTGGATCTGTACTCCAAATTCAGCATGTTCAAGAAGGAGTGGTTTTTCGTCAAGGACGACTCAGTTTCTTTTAGGCGTTTCACCTCTGGATGTAAGTTGAGTTTTCGCTTATAATTTCTATTCCGGTTGCGATGCTTCTTCTCATACTCTCTCATTTTTGCTAGCGACACGTGGCTTTGCGGTTGTGGAGACTGACCGCCTGGTTCAGACGACGGCCGAGATAGAAGCTATTCTTGGGAAATATAGATCATCTGCCTTCCTGATTAGAAATGCGATCCTTCTGGAGTACAACTTAATCCTCCCACAGCAGTCAGTAGTTAAGCTGAGGGAAACAGCGGAGGAGAGGGCGGCTGCTCAGACCAAGGAAGGTGTTACGGTGGAGAGTAGCAAGCGGAAACCTTTCACGAAACCTCCAGCCGTCGGAGGTAAGAAACTCAAGAAGTCGGATGGTCCCTCCCCCAGCAACTGTCCACTTACCCAGGAGGAGGAAGATATAGAGGAGGAAAGAGGTAAGGGTGGAGATGGTCGGGAAGGTGATAAAGGTGGTGATGGCATCGGGGCCTTGCTTCCTGGGCAAGCGGGCGAGATTCAGGAGTGGACGGATGATGCGTTCCACCAGGCTTTCGAGGGGCTGGACGAAAATCCGGCTTTGGTAGAGAAAACCGGGAAAGCGGACAAGGCCGGGACCGGTGCAAGCGAGTCTTCTCAGACCATTCCAGCCAAGGCGGCTCCGACGACTCAAGGTGAACTCTTGACTCCTGCATGCTTCATTAATGATAGGGACTTAGGAATATTTTATGACCCGCTCCCATCCTGGAATGAAATCCAGGACTTATTGCAGTATCCTACTCCTCCCCAGGGTTTGTACAACCACAGCTGTGTTTCTTTTTCCTTTTTTAACTTGTAATTTACCGCGTTTCTCGAATCATATAGTGATGTAAGTTTGTGACACTTGTTCTTTATATCAGGAGCAGGCAAGACGTCCAAGGCCTCAGATCTTCGACACAGGCTTGAGCAATATAAGCTTTCAAAAACTTCTGCTAAGCCGAAGCCCTCGACCCAACGCTCCGGGGATGTAGTCGGCTACCGTCCTCTTCTTAGGGTCATCGAAGAGGGTATTCAGCAGAGGAAGAGAAGTCATCCTTTATCCGAACCTTTGCCCGGTCCTCAGCTTCCGGCTCAGCCTCTTCATGATACCACTGAGGAGGGTAGCGAGTTTGCACCTTCTTCGCACCCGTCCGGAAACCCTTCTGTTATTCATATCGACCGTCCTGACTTGCCTCGTAATCCATTTGCGGGTCATCCTGATCTGGATCCAAGCTCTCATGATATTACTTTTGACGAAGTCACTGGTGAACACCTTCTCCCCCGTAACCCCATGGTACGAGTACTTGATGAAGCTAAGTCCTTAGATCTCGATTTACTCACTACTCGTACAGTCACTATGGGAGACGAGGCCAAGGCTAATATTGATCGGGTGGCGGAGGAGACCAAGAAGCTGATGGGGCATCATGCCCGGCTGGTTAAGGCCGGAGAGGAGATTGGGAGCGCCAATATCCGACTTCGATTGGTGGTTTCGGATCAGGCCAAACAGCTTGCGGATCAGGCTATTCAGATTTCTCAGCATGAGGCTGCTACTGGACGATTAAGGAAAAACATGGAAGAGGCCAGTCGGGCCGAATTGCGGAAAATGGAAGCTACTTGCAAGGAGCGGATTGACATGGCTATTGCAACGGTGGACGAGGTTCGGAAAGCGGATCTCGAGCAGGTGGAGGAATTGTCCGGGAAACTTGAGGCTGCAGAGCTTGCTCAAGCTAAGTTGAGGGAGGAGTTGGAGGCAATGCGGGGATCCCTTCTAGCCGACTGCTCGAGATACCGATCGGAGAGAGATGCTGCCGTTGGGAGGTTGTTGGCTTCCGAGGCCCGGATGAGGGAGTTTGAGGAGAACGAGGGGATGATGGATGAAATGCTCCAGGACATGTACTTCCGAACCTGGAAGCAGGGCAACCTATCCTGGATGGATGATTATCCCAGGATCATGGCTAAGATCTATCTTCGGGCTCTGGAGAAGGCCAAGGCCGATGCGGATAAAGATGGTGGCGTGGCCTTCAGCTTGGATGCGGTCACTGCCCAGTTTGCCAAGGAGGAGAAGGTGGCGGTGAAGGAAGGTATGCGGTTGCTTGCCGCTGAGGAGGTAGGCGTGCAGGTAGAGGATGACGATCAGGATAGTCAGGAAGCAGGCGCTGGTAAGTCTCTCTTTTTAGTTTCTCCATCAACTTGGTTGCTTATTGCTAATGAGTCCTTTCTTTGACTGGACAGGGGGTCAACAGGACAAAGATAAAGCTCCACTGCAGCCGGCCCCTTGATTATATCTGAAAAAACTCTTTTTGTGGGTTTGACAGGGTTGTATATGTTAGTCGAAAAATAGTAAAGTAGCCTTTGGGTTATAATATTTTGCCACTTGTAATAAATAGTCTTATTTTTGACGTGTAATTCTTTAACTTGGGCTGATTTTCTTGAATGTTTGTTGCTTTTTCGACATGTTGTATGAGAAATATAGCTATGCGTATTCTTGCAATTGAGTTGTGTTTGATGTCAGGTTTTGGTTTTAAAACATAATTTCATGACTTGTAATATTAGTGTGTGGTGTGAACAAATTATAGTCATGCATTTGTACATAAAGGAAGAAAATACCGCCTTTCATGTTATGTTTGTAGATGGCAGTTTCGAATATCTTGTATGACTGAGCATGGAAAGTAGTTGAATGCCCTGCCATCTGATTGTGGATCCACGCATCCATTGGCGAGTGTCTTCTACTCCGTATCCTGTACTTGATGGATTGTTATAGAGGATAGGAGGAAAGCTTTTTAAGTAAAATTGAAATATGTGAAATAGTAAAACTTCCAATCACGGAAGGCCTTCGATGTGCTTAAGTTCGTGGCAAACGGGTTTTGTAGTCACTTTCCCTAGCTGTGGGTCTTGGAGACATTCGTCACCCATCTTACGCCTCTGCGGGGAGTTAATTCTTTTTTACCACAGCCGTACTTAAGATACATCGGAGCCGAGATCGCGCACAGTAACTACCCGGGCCATTATGGCCCGCAATCGTGGGTATTATTCGATTTACTGTGGCCGGCTAGCGTGGGTGCCGATCGTCAACTGTGAACTGCCCCTGGCTGGCCACACCTTATGTTGGGGCTTATAGTCGGTTCACAGTTGCCGGCGAGCCTAACGCCGTAATGAGCTGCCTCGGCTATAGTCGGCCTTCTCGGTGGCTTATAATCGGCTCATTACAGTTGGCTTTAAGGGCCGTCGCGAGCAATGAGTTAACCCGCAGCAGAGGGATGCTGGAGCAAAAGTGTCTCATTGGCGAGGGCATAGATTCGCATAGTACCTGTTGGGTCTTGTCCAGGTGAAGTTGCGTTGTGGAGTGCTTTGAATAGAAATGCTGTATACTCAGGATTTTGTTCAACAGAAAAGGATAAAGTTAACAAGCAGCCAAGATACAAAGGAACAAGTTAAAAAAGAGACAAGGTTTTTTAAAGTGGTTCGGCACGAAAAAGCCTACGTCCACTGATTCTCTTTGTTAATTCACTTCATATGGGCAATACAAGTTAATAAAAGTATCAACGGAGGTGTTGGATGTTCCATGCCCTCTGGAACACCTCTCCGTCCACTGTTGACAAAATATAGGCTCCGTTGTGGAGATCTTTATGAATTACATATGGTCCATCCCAGATTGGGTCTAGTGCTCCAGGGCGAGGGAAGATTCGTTTGAGGACAAGATCCCCTTCCTGCAAGGTACGATGCTTGACTTTGGAGTTGTATTGTGCTGCCACTTTTTGCTTGTGGGCTGCTGTTTTGAGGACTGCATCGTTTCTTCTCTCCTCGATTAGATCCAAAGACATGTGAAGGAGTTCTTCGTTCTCTTCTGGGTTATAGTGGATCCTGCGGTGGGAAGGCACGATGGTTTCAACTGGGAGCATAGCCTCCGATCCGTATGCCAAAGAGAAAGGAGTGTGCCCTGTTGATGTTCTGAAAGATGTGCGGTAAGCCCACAGTGCCGTAGGGAGTTCGTCCACCCAAGCGCCTTTTGACTTTTCGAGCTTCTTTTTTATCAGAGTTTTCAGAATTTTGTTGACTGCTTCGACTTGTCCGTTTGCCTGGGGATACGCTACGGATGAGAAGCTTTTACGAATTCCGTGTTCTCGGCACCAGTTGGCGAATTCCTCGCTGTCAAACTGAAGTCCATTGTCCGATATGATTTTGAGTGGGACTCCATACCTGCACAGAACATTTTTGATCAAGAAGTTAATAACTTTTGCTGAAGATACTTTATTCAGAGGTTCTGCTTCCACCCATTTGGTGAAATAATCAACTGCCACTATAGCATATTTGGCCCCGCCTCGGCCCATCGGTAGCTCGCCGATTAAGTCAATTCCCCATATTGCGAAGGGCCAAGGGCTGGTCATTTGAGTAATCTCAGTTGTTGGTAGCCGTGGAATCTTAGCAAATTTTTGGCATCTGTCACATCTCTTGACGAAATCCAAGGCGTCCTTGCTTAAGGTGGGCCAGAAATATCTGTATCGGAGTATCTTTTTTGCTAATGTTTGCCCCCCAGTGTGATCTCCACAGCTCCCCTGATGGATGTTGGATAAGATTTCCTTGGCTTCCCTTCCAGCGACACACCTTAATAATGGGTTAGAGAAACCGCGCCGATAGAGGATGTCTTCTTGTATTGTATAGCGGGACGCTTTTCTCAAGATTTTCTTGACTTCATTACGCCTGTCGGGTAGTGTGCCACTTTGTAGGTAGTTTCGGATGGGAGTCATCCAAGTTGCTTCTTCGGCTGCAGCTATCAGATTCACTTGCTCAAAACTTGGGACCGTTTGCTTTGAGATGGTTACTGCCCCGAAGATGGCGATGTCTCTCGTACTCGCTTGCTTTGCCAATTCGTCGGCCTCTTGGTTCTCTTCCCGAGGGATGTGTTTGACTAAGTACTGATCCAATCGACTGAGAAGCAACTTGGTCTTCTTTAGATATGCTATGAGTCGTTCCTCTCGAGCTTGGAATTCTCCTAGTATTTGATTAACAATAAGTTGAGAATCGCTGTGAAGACACAAAGAATTGGCTCCGATTTCTATGGCAATTTCTAGTCCAGCTATCACTGCTTCATATTCTGCATCGTTGTTGGTGGCAGCGAACTCCAACCTTATAGCATAGTGCAGTTTATTTCCCTTGGGAGTGATTATTACCACACCTGCCCCCGAGCCTTGTTCGTTAGATGCACCGTCCACAAAGAGATTCCACTTGATATCTTTTGTTATTTCCAGTTGCTCCTTATCCTCGCTGGTAGTGAACTCTGCAATGAAATCGGCCATGGCTTGTCCCTTGATGGCGGTGCGAGGGTGATAGGTGATATCATATTGACTCAGCTCAATACACCATTTAAGTAGTCGCCCGGAAGTGTCGGGACGATGGAGTACCTGCCTCAGTGGTTGATCGGTCAGAACTTTGATGGAATGGGATTGGAAGTAGTGACGTAGTTTTCGTGAAGTGATTAGTAAACAGTATGCTAACTTTTCAAGTTTAGGATATCTGACTTCTGCCCTAGTAAACCTTTTACTGACGAAGTAAACTGGTCGTTGCGTGCGATTGTCTTCTCTTACCAAGGCAGCGCTTAAAGCATGAGATGACACAGCAAGGTATAGGTATAATTCTTCTCCTTCGCTTGGAGTTGAGAGCACCGGTGGTTTCTGGAGGTGTTCGATTAAGTTAAGGAAAGCGGTTAAGCATTCGTCCGTCCATTCGAACTTTCCTTTATCTTTCTTTAGAGCTTCGAAAAAGGGGACGCACTTGTCCGTTGCCTTGGAGATGAATCGGCTTAGGGCGGCCACTTTTCCATTTAGGCTTTGCATTTCCTTTCGGGTGGAAGGTATCTTGATGTCCCTTAATGCTCGGACTTGTTCAGGGTTTGCTTCAATCCCTCGGGCATGGACGATGAACCCTAAGAATTTTCCCGATGATACTCCGAAGGAGCACTTTAGTGGATTCAACTTCATTCCATACTGTCGAAGCACCTGGAACATTTCGTCTAGGTGGCTTACGTGATCTTTGGTTTTCCGTGATTTCACCAGCATGTCGTCCACATATACTTCCATAGTTTGTCCTATTAGCCCTGCAAACATCTTGTTGACGAGGCGCTGGTAGGTGGCTCCTGCATTTTTAAGTCCGAAAGGCATCACTTTGTAGCAGTATAAACCCCGGTCGGTGATGAAACTAGTGTGGTCTTGGTCGGGAGCATGCATAGGAATTTGGTTATATCCTGAGTATGCATCCATAAAAGATAGGAGTTCGTGCCCGGCTGTGCTGTCTACAAGTTGGTCGATTCTGGGAAGCGGGAAGCAATCCTTTGGGCAGGCGTCGTTTAGGTTGGAGAAGTCAATGCAGGTCCGCCACTTCCCATTAGCCTTCTTTACTAGTACCGGGTTGGCGATCCATTCTGGGTAAACAGCTTCTCGTATGAAGTCATTGGCGAGTAGATTCTTTACTTCTTCATCGAGGGCTGCTGATCGCTCTGCCCCCATACTTCTCTTTTTTTGTTTTACAGGCGCCTTGGTAGGATCAATGTTTAATACGTGGCATGCTATGTCGGGGGAGATTCCGGTCATGTCAGCGTGTGACCAAGCGAACACATCCAAGTTGTAGCGGAGAAAATCAATGAGTTGTTCCTTCAATTCAGCTTTCAGCTGGGACCCAATTTTCAGTAGCCTACTTGAGTCGTGCTTGTCTACAGATATAAACTCCATAGCCTTTGCAGGCTCGGCGGTGGCCTCCTCTTCTTTGTCCCTAGGGTCTAATTCATTGAAAGGGTCGCTGGTGTATCGAAGAGGAGGGGCTTTCTTTAGTTGCTATGCTTCAAGGCTTTTTGTGCAGAGGGCAATCTCTACACCTTTCCCTTTATCTTTCCTGTGGTTGTTGCGAAGTTCGGTTACATAGCAGTCTCGTGCAATATCCTGGTCTCCTTCCACTTCCCCTACCCCATTGTCTGTTGGAAATTTCATTTTCAGGCACCATGGGGCTAGGACAATCTGGAAGTCAGACAAGGCTGGTCTTCCTAAGAAGGCGTTGTAGGCCGAATGGTTTTCTATCAGCACAAACGTCTGTTTCCTCACAACGGAGCGGGGATGGCTTCCAATCTCAACAAAGAGGTCCAGCTGCCCGAGGGGCATCTTCGCATCTCCAGTGAAACCGTGTAGTGGTTTATCGCAGGGAGATACATCCTTCATTGATAGCTTCATTTTGTCGAATGCGTGTTTGAACAGGATATTTACAGAGCTTCTAGTGTCTACCAGGATTCGGTAAACTTCGGCGGGACCGAGTCGGGCAGAGATAACCATGGGATCCATGTGAGGGTACTGTCTTCCTTCTAGGTCACGTTTACTGAATGTGATGTCATCACTTTCTTTCCGCTTTGGGTGGCGCTCTTCTATAACCGTATTGACACAGTCTTTATTGTCTCTAAGCGACTTCCCATATCTTTCCATCTCTCTCCAACTTCTATCTGCGATGTGCGGACCTCCTGAGATGGTATGGACCACTGTCTTCTCTTGACTAGAGCTGCTAGCGTTGCGGTTTCCTCTGTCGGTCCCTGGTGAGGGTAGCCTTGGGTTTTCATTGGCAGGAGCTGGAGTCCTGTCTTGACTTTTTACATAACGTTCCAGTTTCTTCCTTCTGATGTGTTCCTCAATCAGATCTCGGAGATGATGGCATTCGTTGGTATCATGTCCGTGAGATTCGTGGAAGCGGCAGAATTTTCCAGACTTCTGTGCGTTATCTGATTCTTTCTTGTATGGTGGGCGTTTGTATCTAACTTCGCCTTGGGTGGCAAGGAAGATATTTTCGACGGTCTCGTTCAAAGGGGTGTAAGTGTCGAATCTTGGTCCTGGCCGATATAGGCGCTTTTCTACCTTCTTGCCCCCAGCATTGTCTCTGGAATCATTTCTTCGAACGTCCCTCGCCACAGCAGGGGCGTTGCCATGGGTCGTCTTATTTTGCTGTCCTGACTGCCCCTCAACGGCAGCATCCTCAAGCCTCATGTATTTCCCGGCTTCATGGAAGAAATCGGGTAAAGTAGCTGGCTTTTCTTTTGTCAATCTTCTAGCAAATTTAGTGTCCGGATGCACTCCACTGCAGAGGGCCATTAGGATAAGCTTCTCATCGGCATCTTGAACTGCGGCTGCTGCGGCGTTGAATCTGGTTAGGTATTGCTGCAGCTTTTCTCCAGGTTTCTATTTGACGCTGGATAAGGAATAAGCGTCCTTAGGTTGCTCCACATGAATGCGGAACTGACTGATAAATTTTTCTTTCAACATTTCCCACGAGCTGATGGATCCTTGGGGTAGATGACAGAACCAGGAGGTAGCAAGATCTGCTAAGAAGAGCGGAAAGCATTTGCACAGTACTCCCTCTGTTGCTCCACTCATGAGCATATGCTGCGTGTACCTCTGTAAGTGTACAACGGGATCGGAGGTTCCTTTGTAGGGTTCCATTGTTGGCTTCTTCCATTCTCGGGGGGTGATAGCAATTTCGATATTGCGGGCGAAAGGGCTGGTTACCCTAGCGTCTATCCCTCGGTCTCTTTGCTCCCGTTGGACACACTCTCTGAATAAGCGTGCCATCCTTTCATCAGAACTTGGAGCAGAAAGAAATGAGTTTGGTTCTGTTCTGTGGGATTGATTCCGTCCAGACGACCTGTAGGGATGGTATCGTCTATCATTCCTCATATTTTCCAGTGGCTTCCTTTGATCTTCTGGGAGCACGCTTGGGTCAGCTACAGTTGGCCCTTGCCTTGATCTCCCCTTGTTGGGTTCTGATCTAAGCACTTCCTCGGGTCCAACTTCGGGCTGAACTCTGGCTCGGCCCCGTTCACTGGTGTTTCTGTGGTTAGGCAGCATGACAGGCTCAGCTACAGTTGACCTTTGCCCGGTACCTTCCCCGTTGGGTTCGGTACCAAACGTTTCCTCAGGCCTAACTTCGGGCTGTGCTCGGTCTCGGCTCCTACCACGGCTACTTCTGCCGTTAGCTCCTTCGAAGAAGGAAGATCTTTGCTGTCTCTGAGATCCTCCAGACTGGGACTCGCCCCATGATTCAGTGTTGCGGTTGGATTCTTCAGCGTCCCTCAAGCGTGACATGAGATGGTCCACCAAGGCTTCCTGCTGGGACGTGAAGCGGTTAGTTACTTCAACCACAACTCTGTCCAGATCTGCTCTAGTAATTGCTGCAGGCTGTTCTATGGCAGGAGTAGTTGGGTTAGCCTGTTCTTCATTCGTTACTGTTGCTGGAGGAGGACGATTTGCTTGATTCGTGACAGCTGGATCTGGGAGACTGCTGGATGCGATGTTTTTTCCTTTGTTAACATCTTTTCTCTGTTTGGGAGGCATGTTTTTCAAGTGGAGAACGATGCTGTTAGGAAAACTTGTTAAGTGGATGAAGCTGAAGCTTCGAGCTTCTAGTTCTCAGTGAAAGCACCAAAAATGTTTGCACAAAAAATGGACAAACACCTCAAAGTTGTATGATTTAGTAGATCTTATGTTATTCTTAGTAATTTGAGCAATTTATGCAAATACGTAAAAAACAGGGGCTAAACTGTAAAAAGACACGCAGATTTATAGTGGTTCAGCCAGAATGTGCCTACGTCCACTTTATATGTTATTTCTCTTCTTTTGTTATGATTACAAGTACAAAGCTTTGGTACAAGTAAAAGAAAGTTGTTTGAAGAGTTCATTCCGTGCTTGAGCTCTCAAACTTGTCCCCCATTGTTGTACCCCTGCCCCTCTATTTATAGAGTGAGGCTGGAGGTAGGGGTCATGGATGTATACAGCTGCTGATGGGCCCGGGCTGATACAATCTGGCCTGGCAAATCTGGTTCTGCATCGTCTTGGTTCGGTGGGAAGTGTGGTCCGGTAGGAAGCTTGGTTCGGTGGGAAGTGTGGTTCGGTGGGAAGTGTGGTTCGGTAGGAAGTGAGTGTCTCTCGTTCGGTGGTGGCTGGTTCGGATGTGGTGAGGATGCCGAATGAACTTTAGCTTTTCATGGTCTTGAGATCTTCTGGGTGAGAAATTTACCCAACATTACTTGTTGATTCCTTTTACATATCCATGTTATAACTTATTGTGTAAATACCCATGTCATAACTTGGAAAATCAAACTTAATTAAATGAGAATCACTGTGATCATAAAGCCTCTTTCTGATTTTGAGAAATCAATCATTTTAAATTTTTTTACGATAATGGTTTTAAAGTTATTTATTATATTATATAAAGGGTTTTAAGTAAATTTATTACTTACTCATAATGTTCAAAGTTTACTACCCTTTTAAATATGATATTTAAAGGATAATTAAGTAATTATTTTATTAAAGTTGTTTTGAAGTAATTTAATACTTTTAAATAATTGTTTAAAGTCGTTATTTTGTTAGTGCAGTTTAAAGATAAATTTAATAAAGGAAGTTTTGAATAACAACTTGTTTATTTAAAGGTGTTTTAAATAATTGGTTTGTTTATCAAAGAAACTTTATCAATTAAGATTTATTAAAGGAATTTCATTTTAAATAAGGAGATTTATGAAATTTGTTTATAAATAGAAAAGAGACTTTCAAATTTGGAAAGAAGTTTTATAAATGGTTTTTGATATTCATAAAAGAGTTTTATAAATAAACTTGGAGATTTATAAAGAAATTTTATAAATGGATTTGGAATTTTAGTAAAGGAGATTTTCATAAACGAAAGAGATTTATTAAAAGGATTTCCTGAAGAAATTTATAAAAGAAATCAAGATTGGATTCCCTTAAATTGACCTTCTTAATTTTTATAGTGTGGACGTTTGTTCCATGATTAACACTGAGGGAATAGTGTTTGGGTTTATTCCTTATCTCCATTTCTTTTTCAGTAACTTTTGATTTGATCCATTTAATATGATTTTGAAATAAGAAATCTTTTATAATGTTTTGTGAATATACTTATGTTAGTAAGATAAATATATAAATATTTTTATAAATAATTTGGAAAGAGATTTAAATAAATGAAAGATTTATTTTAAGGCTTAGTGGTTGCTATGGAAATATTAAATCCTTGGATTGTTGTTTGGTTGTGTATTTGATAGTTAAATAACCGACTATCAAATCTTGGCCAGTTTTAACTTAGGAAGTAAATAAGAGCTTTATGTGTTCATACGGTTTGAGTTCCTCTAGAGAACTCATTTTGGTGAAATGTCTCTAGCTTAAAAGGATATATTAAAGATCCTATTGGGACTTTGGTATAATTCGCTTACTTCTGGAAGAATAGGAAATCCGTCGATCAGAAATTATCAGTTGTTAGTTCGGAGAGACCGGGATCAGATATGTTATCCGAAAACCACTTCGAACCAAAATAAGCGTTTCAGTGGTAGACATCTTGATGATGTTTCAAAGATAGCATTCTTTGAAGTGCAAGGACTACTTACTACTAATCCTAAGGGTGACTCCAAAATGGATGTAGCAGCGGCAGTGCCTTTGGTTTCGTTCAGACCTAGAATGAACTTATCTGGATGAATGCTGGTACTGCATTTCTGCTTGGAGGGCAGTGTTCATTCCAAGTGGGAATTGCTAAAGGAAGCTAAATCGTTATCTCACAAGCCTCACACCCCGGAAATAGCTAAAACAAGGTAGATGCAATAGGGCTATGTGGGTCACTCCCATAAGGGTGTGCCATTTCCTTTTTAGATTATCATATTATGGATTTGGTTGAGCATGAGAGCTCTCTATAAAGGTTGGAAACAACCGGGGTGATGACATATTAGGTACTATCCAGTAAGGGGTAGGCCGATTCTGTGTTGGCAGAGGTCAAAAGGTTTTCATCCTTAGGTACATTTTATCTAGAGGTATACCATTTTTGAAAGGTAGTCCCTTACCTTACCGCTTGTCGGAATCCATTCTCCATTAAGCGCCTTCGGTTTTCGATTGTATGCCTTTATTATTGTGATGTACACACATTACAGCTACTTGATTATTGGTATTTAAAACCCATAAACATTATTATAATATCACTAGATTTTCATAATAAAATGGTTTGGTTATCATAAGGTAAAAACCCGTCCGTGTTTATGTGATGCGTGGTCTTACGAGATACCTTTTATTTTGAGAGTTTTCAAATGTTGAAATCAATATGATTTGATTGAGATTTCTCATGCTGGTTTACCAGACTGATTCGGGAGTTATTTTCTTATAATGCTCGAGTCAGCCCAAACATATTTTACAAATTTAGCTGATACTTTGGAGCTTTCAAGAGACGAGTTGGATGCCTCCAAGACATAGTCACGTATCTTTTACTTTTCCGCTACTTTCTTTTCTATTTGTGTTAATCAGCATTTGTAAGGACAGGCTGTTATAACTGTCTAGACTGATAATGATGTTGTGTATAAATAGAAATGATTTCTTTTTGTAAAGATTTTATTCATTTTATATATTGCTCGTCTTGATGTGAGATTCTGTTTTGTCTTCTTCTTTCTTCACCCCAAATGACCTGTCTTTCGGACACTTAAATGATCGACACATGAATACCGAGGATGTGTTAAGTGTCATCTTTAGGTGTAAGAAAGGCAGATCATTATAGCTTGCATGAGTCTTGAATTGATAACATGTAAGATTTATTGGTAAGTATATTTTATATTTTTGTTTTTCAATTTTAATTCAGTTAATCTGTATATTTTAGTAAACATTATATCAATTATATTGATTGCGCAAATTTATCGATGTAGATCAGTTTAATTTATACATAGTAGTTGTTCTTATATTATTAATAAGGTTATATATATATATATCATTTTACTAATAAGCTCACACTAGACTTTTATGTTTTTCAAAACCCTAAGAGAAAACATAGAAATCGTTCGATTTCTCTAGTGGTTGTTAGGACTCATATGCTTTGGGATTCTAACTTTGAGGAAAGCTCAACAAGTCATAGACCTGCATATGATGGATAACTCCTTATCAATTGTATCACACACAACTCCTAACTTTATGGTCTTTATCCTATTCTCATCTTTACCTTGAAAGCTCATTAAATAAAGAGAGCTTATTCACTTATACCTAACATTTCATGCACATATCTTAAGGAAAATTGTCTATTTCTATATATTAATAATACTATACATAACATCTCTATCTTGAGGAAAGCTCAATAGCTAAAGAGTATGCAAGTAATTTATTAATATATAAATGGCAGAGAACATCACTTATATTAAAGATTCATAATCTTTAATATACTTAATTAAGTGATAACAACTTATGGAATAATGTATTTCTTATGAAATACCTTTGTGATTCAAGTGTCAGAGACATATGAAATCATGGTATATGTTTTATACATATTTATTTATTCTGAGATCTATTTTAAGTTTATTACTATTCACATTTTATTATACATTTATATGATAGAAGTTTAATTCCTATATAATAGTTTATAATCCTAATGAACTTATATGGTAGTCTTATATATAACCTTATATTAATTTTATTAATTGAACCTTAATTAATTAATTAACTAACATTTTAACTTATTTAATTTTATTCATTTTAAACATTTCAAATTGAATATGTATACTATAACTTTTATAGTAACACACATATATCTTAATTTATGTATATTATACCATTTATTAATTAACATCAAATTAATTTATTTAATTAAAACAATTTTAATTAATTTTGAGAATCATATAACTTTAAACTTCTTAAGATAATTTTACATATATCAATAATTTAATTAATTAACTTTTATTTATTTATTTAATCTAATTAATTATTAATTATTTATTAAACATTTTTATGAGGCTTTAAATACACAGTCCGTATATAAGTGTTGGGATTTGATAGAGTTAGGGATATGTCCTAGGGGCAATTCTGTAATTTTCCATAAATTATTACTTTACAATGAAATCTGGTTCGAACTAAAAGGTGTTTTTCTTTCTATTATATACATGATATAGTGTGTTATATTAATTAATTAATTAATTAATTTAAGATCTTGTAGAAAATCTATAAATGTTATGTTTTGTGATAGTAATTACAATGTGTCGTAATAATGAGCAATTTATCACAATATAATAATATTATCATTTTAAATATTCTTAGTCAAGATGTATGGATACTGGATATCGGTACATCCTTTGAGACTAGAGTACATAATGCTCTCCAAATGTTGGACAGTATATTACCCATGGCTGCTGGAGGCGCCAAGGGGTTATGTACTGATAATTATTTGATAACTACGTAATGACTCACCAGATAGTTTTCTATTAGTTAATATAACTAAGGTTAAACAGAGAATATCGATATGAAAATATTACATAATTCTCTTGACTTAAGAATACTGTCGAGCTTCAATGTGGAAACTCTACTTTGATTATAGTTAAATCATGACACAACCTCCATCAACCGACTATAGTTGGGTCAAGTGAAAGCATTAGAAGTGAAACACTATTCAATAAAGGATTCATCTCCTTGGTTATATAGAGTTAGTATCATGGTTAATTGAAGTCAACTCAAAGTCAAAGCTCTAGCCAGAGCAGTTTGGTTAATAAAAATTATTAATATTGAACTAAGGACTTTGTGTTTGGACTATAAAGTTGAATATGGAAGATACTGGAATTTTATCCATTGCCAAATTCTGTAAATCCTGATGTCATATAGTTTCGACGAAGTAAGTGTAAATAATAGTCACTAGCGAAAAATGCTTAAAATAAGTAAAACTGGATTCTACTAAAGCTATGTAAGCGATAAATTTAGCCATAATATCACTTTACTAGCCAAGGTAACATGTGAATGTTAATATTTGAATTGTTCGATATTATTGATCGAATTTACACTTAAGAGTCACACAACCATAATGTTGAATACTCCGACTATCACCTGATTTAATTAATTATAATTATTATAGATTAATTAAATTAATGTTTGTGAACTATTTAATTATAAAATTTTATTTGATTTATGTTGATCAATATTAAAATAGTGCATATATAAAAGTTGTATACACATGTATCAATATACGATATCAAAGTGTTTAAATTAGATTTAAATGCATATTTATTTGATCGATCCTGAAGTGGTTTGGAGGCTATACATAGGCAAGCATGGCCGACCATAAGGGGTAAGATAATGGGGTTGAATTGGATTCAAATGGGTTTGAAATAATAAGAGGAAATAATGGATACAGATCCACTTTTAACTCCTTTAACCCTCAGCTATTTAAAGGCCTTTAAATCCCACTTTTGCATATCTTGTTTTTGCCTCTCTCTTATTTATGGCTGAAGTCCCTCGTAAGCCTCCTCCATAGTTTCAAGAAAATTAAACGCAAATTTAAATTCAAATACTAGATCGATGGGTGGTGCTTTCAGCCTAGTAGCTCTCTTTGAAAGTTTTGGATACATATTCAAGGAGCTAATTGATTCAATGTTTTAGCGTGTTACAACTGGGCTATAGTCAAGGGTAATAACTTTGTTTATATTTGTATATATACATATTTGTTTGGTATGTTATTCTTGTAATGTTAGATTGTATGTAAATTATCATGAATCCACATATATCTATGTCGTCAACATTGGATGAATATATGTATGTATGTGTGTATGTAATATCTATGCGTGTGTTATTTAATTTTATGTATATATATTTAAATACAGCTTACGACTTTTAAAAAAAAGTCTTTTTTTGAATCAAATATTATTTAATGGTTTTTTTAAAAATTGATTTTTAATGTATAAATGAATATATATATATTACATATTAAAATTTGTTAAAAAATATTTACATAATAATGATATTCAAATTTATATATAATTTTTTTTAGCATAGCCGACGGGGTTGAATGGACCCCTACCATTTTATTGAAACACCAAAGAGAAGAAACAAGGAAATACATGCCAAAAATTGGGCATGCACAAAGCAAACATAGAAACAAGGTGCATCAATCACAGAGAGAAAACACTACAAAAAACAAACAAAGGAAGGAGACGTGAATCTGAAGAAAACTGCAGGGATAACCCGAAGCAGTCATCGCAAATAATCCAAGATGCTCGGGTCAAAGTAGAAGTTAAGCAACTTGAGCCCTTCTTTCAATTCCCTAACAATATACTGATAAAGCTGCTGCATCGTCCTACCTTTCTCCCGGGTAAATATCCTTGAATTTATTTCTTTCCATATGGTCACAATGAATCTCTTCATCACAAAGTTAAAGACTCTTGCATTGCTATCATGGCCCCTGATAGCTTATGTATTTGTCTCCACTGATGTTCAAGACCATAATTCATGGTTGCAACATTCATACCAGTTAAGATATTGGTCCACAAGGCATTAATTTGTGGACAAGAGAAGAAAATATGGTCTAGAGTTTCAGGTAGCGAGTTACAGAAAGTACAGAATAAACTCACATTCATTCCACGACTGAAGAGCTTGACCTTAGTAAGCATGGCATTATTTATAATTTTCCATAAAGTGAAGTTGTCATTTGCACTACTATCAGTCTTCCAAATTATCTTTCAACATTTGCAATTAGGTAATATAGAAAAGTTTGAAATTTTCCTATACAACGTTCCAATCTTAAAATTCTTACCTTTGTCAAACCAAGAGATCAGTTCATCATGAGTGTCATGGACAGGAATAATAAGAATTTTGTTCTAGACTTCACGTATTCTAAGATTTGAAGAACGTGGGAGGATAAATCTCCTGCCTTGAATCATAGAATTCACAAAGGCAGACAAGTGCACTCCAAAATGTGTTATTTCATTGTGATTGAGGTGTCGCTTAAGAATCAGACCACGTTCAACCCAAGGATCATCCCAAAAACGAACTTCATTATTATTGGATACTGCATACTGGATTAGAGGAAGTACAATTTCATGAAGATTAAATATACTCCTCCAAGTCCAGCTAGTATTTTAAGGTATGGGCATAGACCAGAAGTCACCATTATGCAGCACATGAGCAAGGGACCAGTTGACCCATAAGCTTTCTTTCCTATTTAAAAAACCATCAATATGTTTGGCAAAGGCAGCCTTGTTCCAGCTTATAATATTTATAATGCCAAGCCCACCTTTTTAAGGGTTTTTCAGTGTGTTTGAAGGAGATAGGAGTTTGGTAACGACCATGCACTGAGCCAAACCATAAGTATTTCATGAAGGCCGATCTAATCATACAAAGGAGTTTCAAAGGGAGGATGAAAGTTCTAGACCAATAAACTTGCATGGAAAATATAATTGATTTTATAAGGGTTACCCTTCCAGCTTGACTAAGTTTCTTATTGACCCAACAATCAAGCTTCGCTGTGATTCTTTCATATAGAGGTAAGCATTTAAGAGTGGTTATTTTGGCAGTGGTTAGAGGCAGCCCAAGGTTAGAAATAGTCCCATGATTAGAATGTAAGCCAGTAGCAGCATAAATGTTATGAGCTTGAGCATCACTGATAGCAGCTGTCATGCTATCTAATTTTTGTAAATTAATTCTGAGGCCAGTCATCAAATGGAAGCTAGAGAGAGTGCTAGTGATTGTTGAAATGATGGTGGCATCAGGAGTGTAAAAAATGACATGATCATTAGCAAAGAGAAGAGAAGTAACCTTAGGACTTTTGCATTTGGGGTGAGTTGTAAAGGTCTTAATGGCAACAGTTTTTTTGAGCATTTGAGTTAAGTATTCAATAACCACGATGAAATTATAAGCAGACAAAGGATCACCCTATCTAATCCCTTGTTTACTACTAAAGTAGCCCTCACTAGACCCATTAATGATGATAGAGAACTGAACAAAGGAGACACACTCAAAAACCCAAGATATAAAGTGAGAAGGAAAGTTCATATATCCCATAATTCTAACAATGGCATTCCATTGAATCGTGTCAAAAGCCTTCATAATGTCAAGTTTCAACATAGCTCTAGGAGAAATGTTTTTGCTATTGTATCCTCGGAGCAATTCATGAGATAGCAACATATTGTCCAGAATGTTTCTGCCAGGAAGAAAGGCAGCTTGGTTGGTTGAAGGTAAAGCTTTTTTCATTCTGGTGGCAAGAATTTTAGATATACATTTATAAATGTGGAAATTAGCCACAAGGGCTTCTTTAGCAAGTGAAATTAATTTCTAGGACACACAACTAAAATAATTACTTTTAAGGACAATACGCAAAATAATTAGTTTCTAGGGCATAAAAACCTATAAAATTATGTCCTTGAAAGTAATTGGACAACTGACTTTGTCCTTGAAAGTAATTATTCTGCTGACTTTGGCCTTGAAAGTAATTATTTCAGATGTGTGTCCTAGAAATTAATTGGACTGCAAAGTTTGTCCTTCTGGTGAAATGCCCCTTTATAAATCATGTTACTACATGAAATCAGACAGAAGTCGTTAACAGTAGTAGGATTTTTAACCTTTGGTATCAGGGCTATGTTAGTGGAGTTAAAGACTTTCATCATTTTAACATGTTTGAAAAAGCATCGGACAGCCTTGCAAACAGTATCTCCAACAATTGGCCAGCATGAAAAGTAAAAATAATCATTAAAGCCATCAGGACTCGCACAGGAATTTTTGTGAAGAGAAAACATGGCTTGTTTGATTTCCTCATCAATTATATCAAAGCTAAGGGAGTTATGTTCTGTTGCATTGAGTTGAGGAAGAATGGAGGGGTCTATATCATCAATGGATGGAACAAAATTCGTGGCATTACTAAAGAGGCCAGAGAAGTGTTGAATGAAAGCTAGACCACCTGTCTTGGTTATGATGAAGGCCTTCATTGTCAGTGATAGTGGTGATATTTTCTTTAGTCTGCTTTGTTTTAAGGGAAGCCTGAAAGAAGGAACTGTTTCTGTCACCATCCTCCTTCCATTTAAGTCTTGCCTTTTGCCCGATCATTTTGTTTTCTGTGATAAGAGCCTCAGTGTACTGAGCAGAAAGAGCAGTCTCCATGTTGGCAAGTGAAGGATTTTCAATGTCAATAAGCATACTCCTTTGTATATCTTCAAGTTGGTGCTTTAATTGATCAGTTATCTTGCTTCCATTACCAAACTTGGCCTTGGCCCATTGTTTAAGTGTTTCTTTAGTTGCAAAAAGCTTTTTCTGCAAAAAAGAAGGATTGCCGTGGTTAGGTTTATTCCACACAGTATTAACAATACTTTGGATGTCAGGCTCCTCAACCCAAGAATTAAAAAATTTGAAACTTGTTTTCCCTCTCATAACAGGCCCCCCAAGGAGAAGGATTTGAGGTGAGTGGTCAGAAAGCAAGGGTGGAGGAAGGTGGTTGAGAATAGATGGCCATTTGGCTAGGGTGGGTTGATTACAAAAGGCATAGTCGATTTTAGAGAAGGTTCTGATGCCTTTTCTTCTTTTGTTATTCCAAGAATATTCAGCTCCAGTTGTTTTGATTTCAATGAGGTCGTCATCATGAATGGCAGCATGAAGGGGCTTGATTTCATTTAGTGATAGGGGATTACCTCCTATGCGGTCAGATGTTTTTATGGAGCAGTTGAAATCTCCACAAATTATCCATGGATGAGTGTGTTGCCTGAGAAATGGGATAGTTTTGAGGAGAGGAGCTCTAACATTGATAGAATTTGCAGCATAAACAAAAGAGAGATAATAAGAGGTAGATGAAGGGGTGTGGAAAATGCGGCAGCGAATCATTTGATCAGTTGTTGTGACAGGGGTAACTTGGAGAGAGTTTGGGTCATATACAATCACAATCCTACCATATATAGCAGCATCATGATTTTGAATTAGATTCCAATTGGGGTTTATGTATCTAGCAGCTCTCTGTGTCAGCTTCAAGCTTAGTTTGGTATCCAAAATTGCAAGGATACTTAGTTGATTGTTTTTGATCAGTGCTTTGCATTGTTCAAGTTTAATATCAAGGTGGGCCTCCTAATATTCCATATTCCTATGTGTTGTGTCATAGATCAAACTCAATTGCATTGAGTAGTTCTTGTTTCATTTTCCTAGTCATTGCACGATTGGAGTTTATGCAGTTAGGAAGAGTATCAGAGTATTAGGAAAAAGTGTTATTCTTTGCTTCATTATCTGAGTGACTTCTGCATCCTTTTTTTGGGGTTACTTCACCATTCATAGAGCCGTGAGTTTGTTGTATTTGGGTGGAAAGAGGAAGATTTGGTTGGATGAAAGCATGGTGAGGTTTGATGTGTGGAAATGAGTGAGCTGAGGAGGGAGCCGGTGAGGAGGTAGAGGGTAATGAGGAAGAGTGAGAAGGGGAGGGAGGGGTTGAGGTTGTGCATGTTTCAGAGTGCATGTGCATAGAGCAGCAGTTGTTATTTTTGTGGTCTTTGTAGTTCGTATCCTGATTTTGTTTTGAATTTTGCTTTTTAATCTTTTTTCCTTTAGCATACCGTTTCTGGTTAAAATCTTGACATTTCACCACTTGCTCATTGATAGATGTTATGTTGTTCAGTTGGTAGTTGCTTGTTGTCATGGAACTGGAGATGTGATTGGGGCTGAATTTTTTTTTGGTGTTTCCTTGTGTGTATTTATGCCTTTTGCTCTAGATTGGCTCGAGTCTTTTTCCTTTTCTTTTTCACTATTCATAGCACTAATTTCTTCTAACATAATCACCTCGAATCTGTTATTAGTTAATGATAGATTAGCATGAGTATCCTTTTCAGTTATTACAACCTCACTTTCAAGATGATTTGTATCTAATGCAATAGAATTTTCATGTTCTTCCTCAGCTATCACAATTTTTTCATTGTTTTGGGTATCAGCATTATCTCTGTGTATGTTATTAGTGGGATAGTTCAGAGGAAGGAAAGTGTCCACCAATCCAGTTGTCTCAACTATATGAACAACCACTTGTCTTTCTATTTCCTTCTCCAAAACACTTTCATTTCCATCATACTTTTCATTTTCCCGATCAATCTGAATTTCACCTTCTTCATTTCCATTTATTTTTTTAATCTCATTTTCAACTCTATCCATTGTGTTTTCAACTGCAGAAATTTCAGACCTATTTGACTTTATGTTGAGCTTTGGCTTATATTTCCCCTTAAATTTGCCCACCCTTTGCCATTTTTGTGTAATCTTCTTGTTGTCTTCCTTGGCTTCTTTATTAATTTTAACTTGCTTGGTTTCATCACTTTTGGCATTCTCTTGCATTTCTTCCTTGCTCTCTGTACTTTCAGGTGTCTGGTCACAAATATGAGTGGTATGTCCAAAACATTTACAGATACTACATATGTCTGGCTTCCATAAATACTTAACTAAGATTTTTTGTTGGCCACCATCAACCAAGTTAATCATAAAGTCATGTACAAGGTCAGTCCTAGGGGTAACATCAATGAGACACTTAGCATATTCTAGTCTTTCAAGTTTCTCTGTCATTTGATCCATACATAGCAACTTTCCTATTCTACTCGACAACCAATTTATTCCCATATGCGACCACGCAAATAAAGATATATTATGCAAGTGAACCCAAACAGGCACAGAAGAGACAGTACCACAGACATTACTCACTTTTGAGTCATATGGTTTGATTATAAAAAGCTTCTTCTTCATGATAATAGGATCACCATGTAGAATTCTTTATTTATCTTCTTGACAAGAGAGAAGAAATAAAAATATAACGCCATCTGATTTTACCTTAATCGAGCCCTTTAACTTCCATATCATTTTCAAGCGTTGAATCACTGTAGAGAAAGATAGTGGTTTGTCGAGGAAGAAACCAACTAAAATGTCACCCCAAACATTAGAGCCTGCTTGGATAACATCCTTTGGTGGCTTCATGGCACCATCAATGATGATGGGATTGATGTCAACCGGGATGTACTTCCCAGCATTATGAGGTTTATGCTTAAAAAAGGAAGTCCATTCCGGTTGACGTGGAAGAAGAGAGAGGGCAGAGGAAAGAGCAGCTGAGGGAAGAGGAAGGAGAGGAGCTGGGTCAGGGAGGGTCGGTGGATGAGGAGGAGGGGGGACAAGGCAGTAGGGATGGTACAGTTGAGGGAACCAATGGGAGGCTTGATGGTAAGGGTTGGAACAGGAGAGGGTAAGGCTGGAGCAGAAGAAGGTACGGGGGTAGGGAGGTCTGCCATGAGAGAGAGTTAAAATTATTGTTGTTTTTTAAATCATGTGTATATATAATTATATATATATAAATACTATGCTTTACATAATTTAATATATATACATATTTTATAATATATATATATATATATCTAGTAAGTTCAATAAGTATACAATTTTAAATGTTACAAAATATACTTTCAAAAAAAATTAAATTTAAATTATAATAATTTTTGCATGGAAATTGTTAAATAAAAAATATTATACTAAATAAATTTATAACCATATGTTTTAAAGAACAAGTTAATTTTGTTTTGCCATAAGTACTTATACATACATACATACATATAATTTTATATTTTAAACATTGTTTTTAATATATGTATATGGAGAGGCTAATATATTTGTTGCAGTGTAAGTCCTAACATTTATATACGGGCATGTTAAACCATGTGCACTGTATATGTATGCTTGCACGTACACACACATGTGTATATGATAAACATGTTATATTATATAATATAAATATAACATTAAAATAAAACTTATTTACAACTTGAATATAATACTAGTTTTATCTAAAATTAATTTAGATCAGATCTAAATAAATTTAGATTTCATAGGCCCAATAAGATCTAAAATAAAATAAAGTATTTTTTGGAATTTACCTATTTAACCTGCTTCAACTGGTCCGGATCCAATAATGGTATCGGAGCTCAATAACCTATGCACTCTAAATTAGTCATGTTAGGGCTAACTAATTAAGCCTATCCATTTAGTAGGTGTCTAGAAAAGTAGTGCCTAGGCTGGGTTTGGGTAATCAAGTACCCTGCCCTACCTGGCTACCGACCAGCCCAAATGGTAAAGTAAGCCCAAAAGTTGCCCCTAATAAAAAAAGCCCGATTCGAATTGGGCATTAAGCTAATTTTCAAAATTGTTGTGAAATTAAAATAAAATTTTAAATTTCAAAGTTAAATTTAAAATATGAAACATATTGTAAATGTTATAATATGATTTTCAAAAGTGTTTTGAAAATATAATAAATATATTTCAAAAATTGTAAAATATTAATTAGATTAATAAATAAATAAATTAATTAAATATCTAATTAATTATATTACATATATTATAAGTAATGATATATGTTACATCATCTTGATTTATTTAAGATGATGTAAGTATATATGTATATATATGAAATTTTCGAAATTAATAAATAATTAAAATTGTTTAATTAAATATATTAATTAAAAGTTAATTAATAAATTATATATAAAGATATATGTGTATAACTATAAATGTTATAGAATATAAATTTTTTAATTAAATAATATAAAAAATTAATTAAAACATTAATTAATTAAATTAATTAAAGAAAATTTAATCAATAAAATCAATATATGATTATACATAAGTGTTTGTACCAAAAATGGGCACAGAACTCTTCGGAAGTTTTTGAAGAGAAAAAAATGAAGAAATTAAATGGAAAAAGAGGATTATCTAACAAAAACTCCAAAAACAGATATGTAAACTATAAAAATGCACAGAAACACAAGAATTTAGAGTGGTTAGGCGTATTGCCTACGTCCACTATGAAATTGATCACTTTATTGATGTTTCTTTGATGATTACAATTGATGGCAGCCGATTACAGTGAATTAAAGTTATGAAATTCGAGTACAACAGCAGCAATGGAGATTAGAATTGAATCCGACAGAGTCTGGACGTTGAAGTGTCAAAAGATGCCTCTCTCTGTAGGCCATGAGGCTCTATTTATAGGCGTAGGAGGCTGGCTGATATTTCGCTCAGATCTCGGGAGACTTTTTCTGGCACGTGAGTGGGCCCACGCGACCGAGCCCATGAAGTTTCGGCTCGATCCGTGATCGATAAGAACGAATTTCGTATCGATCAGGATTTCGTTCAATGGAGTCAAAACTTGGTGTGGACATTATTTAGCATGTACGTAAACATCTGTGAAAATATCATAGCATTTGGACTTGTGGATCGCGAGATATGATCGATACGAATTGGTGTTACTCGGCAGGCTGTTTGGTTCGAATCAGTCATTTCGAATCGATCTGTTCGAATCGATGGTTGCACATGCCCAGGTGATGACATGGCGCGCATCCTTCGGATTGATCCACTTTTTATGCCGAGTTGATCGAGTCGTCCCAAGATTCTCGCCTTGTTCGTATCGATGTAGTTGTCTTGTTCGAATCGATCAATAGCGTACTCTTCGTATCGATCTGTAGTATGCTCAGTTCGAATCGATGGAGACGGTCTAGTTCGTATTGATGAAGACGGCATAGTTCGAATCGATGGAGGCGGCTCTTATTCGTATCGATCAAAGTTGCTTCCACTTGATGGATACGAACAAGCAATATCGTGATGGATACGAATAGTAATTGTTCGATGGATACGAACTAGTGATTATTTGATGGATACGAACTACGGTCACCTGATGGATACGGACCAGGATTATATGATGGATTCGAATCAAAGCACTCAGACGGATGTGAAGTAGTGTGATCTGATCGATGCGAATACGATCGATACGAACTGAAGCTCGATGATAGATACGAAATTGGGTTATTTCCTTCAATTTGCATCGATCATAACTTGAGCATACAAACTCGGATTGACTTGAAATTTGGAACGTTGACTTTCATGGCTTCGCTTGTCGTGTCATGGCAATTGTAGCTTAATGCGGACTTGGACAAAATTCATCGATATCCATAGTGAGCCTGCGTATAACCGATCTCCAAGACGAACCGTCATTGGTCTCTAGCCAAGTTCTTGGTGTCACGGCATTGCCAAAAGGTAGGATAACATTTTCCCCCTAAAGTACGTCTTGTGGAAACATGACGTGCTTTGAAAAGCTGCAACCTTTACTTTGATCAGTTATCGTCCTTTCGCTGGAAGTTGTAATCTTTGACTGATTTCCTTAGTAATGTGATCCGTTGATTACTAACTGTTGTACCCTGTATTTTTGTAACTGATCGCTGTTTGATTGTGATTAGCCGTTTGTCGTCGTAATCATTATCAAATGAGTATCCAATTCCTATGGATGTGGAAAATTGAATATTAGTCCGAAATATATGCATATATGTTAATCTGACTCTCGTTAACGTTGCACGTTCACGAGTCGTTGTCAGTTCTTTTGTATCGAATCCCGTATCGTTCCTCTCCTGAACCGATGTGAAATTCGAATTGTAACAACGCTTGATGGTTGTTTTTGAATGTTCCTTCGTATCGATCCTCTCCTGAATCGATGTAAAAGGTTGAAATGTGGTTTTCGTATCGATGTAATTCACAATGATGGATACAAAATAAGCGATCGCATTGATGGATACGAGTTTCGGTGGACTCTAATGCAGTGGACTTCATTTCGTATTGATGAAGTTCAATTCCTTCAGAATAGCCCTCATTGTGTATTTCGAATCGGTGGAACCTGTGTCGTTGGATACGAATAGACAATTCACATCGATGGGTACTGGCCTTTGGGAGCTGTGATTTGATGGACTCGAAAGGCGTAGTTCGTATTGATGCTAAGTGGATGGAGTTGAAAACGGTGAATACGAATATGTGCTTTGAATCGATGGAATCCAATGCTTCAGAAAAGTCTTCGTTGTACACTTCGTATCGATGGAGTTCGAGTTGTTGGATACGAATAGTCAATTCGTATCGATGGAGTTCGAGTTGTTGGATACGAATAGTCAATTCGTATCGATGCGGGATGACACCGGTTGGAATCGGTCAGGGTGACTGGGAGGCGAATCATTTTCCTTCTGCCCTTGGGTCCATATAAAAGCGTTTTGGACTTGACAAAATTCACTTGTTTTCTGCTTGCTTTCACAATTGCCATTTGCCTTCGCATCGATCAGAGAGATTGAGAAATAAAATTGCCTTCGTCTCCAAACCGATCAACCCATTAATTCCTCCATCCAATCACCTAAGCTAGGTAACTAAAACATGAATTTGAGTTGGAAACAATGAGACTTTAAATTCTTTGCTGTTCCACTTGCCCCCGCGACCAGTTCTGATGGAATGGTGGCCGAAGATGATCGAAATGAGGTCGAGGAAGGAGGAGATTCCTGCATAGCTTTGGAGAAGACGAAGTGTGGGGATGCGAAGGGATTTGTGGAATGCCGTCGCCCCCAATTTCGTAACGATGAGGAGTAAAGAACGAATTCGCATCGATCCATAAAATGAATGTTCGTGTCGATCTGGGTTGAGGACATTCATGTCAAACTTGGTGTCGGTACTTCATAATGAAGAATTGGATTCGTTCTTCGTTTCGTATCGATGGATTAGGGAAGTAGGTGATTTATTTGGTGTTGGTTTTAACTGGAGGCTTCGTATCGATCTTCCTTTTTGGAATTTTGTATCAATCCCTTACTCTTGGATTTCATATCGATTGAGGGATTTGATATGAGGCGGAGACGTTTGATCGATACGAAATCGACAGCTTAGGATCGATACGAAATGGAGGTTAGTCGATCGATACGAAATGATCAACACGGATCGATTTGAAATCTCTGACACTGATCGATGCGAAGTTACAGCCTTCGATCGATACGAAATGAACCTTTGGGCCGATGCGAACTGAACCTTGATTAACTTGAAACCTTTTGCACATTCGAACATCTAACTCCGACGAGCTTCAACCTTGCATATCTGGATTTAATTGTTGAACTGCATACTTGACCATCATTCGAAGCTCGTCGATGGAACTATAACTTGGTTAAAATTTTACTAAACTTTAACTCAGATCGACCTTCAGAGTCTGGATGGCATGGTTGTGACGGTCAGCGATGACGGTCACTCCAGCTAAGTTTCGAAGTCTCGTCGTTTGCATGCTTATTCATACTCTGTTGAATCTTTTCAAGTAGCATAAAGCACTACACCCGCACAACACATCCACACACTTTACACTGGGGGTAGTACGAGTGTTATTATCGTCTAATGATGATTTCTCATAAGTTAGTTAATTATGGAACCTTCAAGCTCACAATAGTAGGAAGTTCAAGATTCATCTTCTTCTGTCCTAGAGATTCCGGCCATTGCGGTCGAAGTTATACATCCAGCTCCGAACGAGCTGCCTAACGCTATATTCATTTGTAATCCCCAAGATTATGTACCGTCCAATGTCTCTGAAGACATGTTAGGGGCGAATATGCCTAAGACATGGTTTGTCATTGGACGACGTTCTATTGCCGGGACCAAACGACAGACCGCATGCTCCTCCAGTGGGGTTTACTGATTTTAATCGACATGCGTGCACAGCGGGAACACTCCCTCCATTCAACCAATATATTAGGGAAGTGTTGTCTTACCTTGGAATTGCCCCGTCTCAATTACACCCCAATGGATATGCCTTAATGTATAGCTTATTTATTATGTTCATGGATCATCTCTTCCGACCGCCCAGGCTGACTGAGATTAGATACCTTTTTAACTTCAAGAATAGGGGAGATAGCTCGTCTTTCACTTTCCTGGAGTCAGTTAGGGACTGCCAAGTAGTAACCGGAACCTGGAGGAGGCTGAGTTACTTTAAAATAGAATGGTTCTATGTCCGGTGCCCCCCAGGATTTGCCAGACGGTGGCTAGTCAGACGTAAGTGTTACAGTATTCTTCAAGAGTTATCCAGATGATAGCAGTTGATATAAATTGACATCTTCTTTTCTTTTTACAGCCGTAATTTCACGACCTGAAGGCGGGTACTTCAGAGAGATAGTAAGGGTCCTTCAAGAAGTTCCGAGCGAGATGAGGGACATTGATTCGGTTCTAACCGACAGAAATCTGAGAATCGTCGGGCTGATTGAACGGAATCAAAGCATAAGGCTGGAAGGGACGCTTAGGGCAGTCTCGAAGAAGCAGGTGAAACGAAAAGCGCCCGGCGTCGTAATAGCTGAAGGGGTTGATCCGGAGAGAACACCCACCGATAACGAACTTACAACTGGGCCTTCTTGCAGTTTTCAGGATTCAGGAGGAAGGAGAAAAGGCAAGGCAGTTGCTCATAAGCATTCTAAATCCATGAGATTGAAATATGTGGTTGTGTCTTTGCCTGTTCCTAGAATTAGAATTTCGGAGGCTCCTCCCCCGCAATTAGGGAATCCTTTCGAAGGGCTTGCTGATATTCCGATCCCGGAATATGTGTCGCTTCAACATGACACCAGGTTGGAGGAGCTTGACAGTGCTCTTGATCTGAGCGAGTCGCTTGCCATAAGTGCGGCCGACATTTCCGGTTGGTCGGGGGGTTGCACATACATACACTTCATGGCACTGCATGATTTCCTAATCGTAAATTGTTCAACTCAAGAGATCACTAACTTTTCTTTCGTTTCTCATTTACAGGTACGATGTCTGGGAGAGGATCGATGCTATGGAGCCTCCGCTCAGCTCAAAAGTCTTCTACTTACTATGAGTCCCGCAGGAGAGATTCAGATAGAGACCGCGATCGCGAGTACTCTAACCAAGAGAGGTACGAACGGATAGGGATAGAGACTATAGATACTGATCTAGGTCCCGTTCTCCACCTCTTAGAATTCCATCTCCACCTCCTATTCAGACTTCACTTCCACCAGAGCCTCCGCGACATAGACCCTCTTCTCACACTTCTAGGCCCGAAACTCATCACCAGCGAGTTGAAACTGTGGCCCCCATAATTGCAGAGCAGGCCATAACGAAGCCCACAGGGGAAGGGGCTATTAAAATCGCTCAGTTGAGGAAAGAGTTCCCAAACATATGCTTCGACGACTACGTCTTCCCACCTCATTTAAAAAGAATTCTATCAAGGGTGGAAAACACGATGCATGATTACATTCATGACGTCTACGCCCAGTATAGAGAGTGGGTAAAGGCTGTAGAAAAAGCTTCCAAGGTGGCCTTTGAGCGAGCCAAAGCGATTGAGAAGATGGAGTCCGATCTTGCTCAAAAGGACCGAATCATCCAGGTGCTCAATATCGAGGCCGAGTCTTCTCGAAAATCTGAAATTGAGGCCACCAAAAAAGCTGATGAAGCGAATGTGGCGATGGAAAGGTTGAGGCAAACACACGTTGCCTTGGTGGAGGAGATGGGCCACCGAAATACTACGGTCACCAACGAACGGGATGCGGCGGTTAAGGAACTCAATGAGCTTAAGGAAAATTTTCTGACATTGCCAAGGAAAGGGACGATGCGAACGACGCTGCCCAGGGGGCGTGCGAACAGGCTGTCTTGCTTTGGGGTGAATGGGACACGGCCATGGCTAAGGTCCGCGAGGTGGAGAATAAGGTTGAGGAGGAGGTGAAATCGGCCGAGTCCAAGCTAGAAGCCGATATTGAAGATCTTCTTGTCGTTTACAACGCTAACATGTTGAAGCATAGAGGTCTAGCCTGGCTTGATGATTACCCGGCACATTTATACAACACTTGGGGCCGATTGGTTGAGGAGGAGAAGGCGGTGCATATGGGTGAGTCAATCGACGAGTTTGAGCTCGAGAATCGTCTGCTGAATGAAGATGAATGGAAGATTCTCCACGAGTCGATGATTTCTTATGAAAAGGAGAGACTCATCACCGAGCACTTGGAAGTAGGAGAAGGCTTAGGGGTTGAACACCACGACGCAAGTCTTGAAATTCCAGCGTCAACCCAGCCTGAACCCTTGTCTGCGATCGATTCCCAAGCCATTCCTACCTACAATCCGGATCAGCCGCAAATGTCTCCGGCTATAGAGCAAGTTGCCGAAGCTGTTCAGACGTCTACAAGTCAAACTGAGGAAGGTACTCTGAACATCCTATATGTCTGTCTTAAGTCAGAATCGTCACTTGAATTAAGTACTAACAGTTCTCTTATTTCTGTCCAGTTATTGATGCTGCACTGGTCGTGCCTCCTGTCATTCAAGAATCACATCACATGCAGGAGGCTATCGTCACCGAAGCGACCACTGTAGCTACAACTGCGCCACTTGACGAAATGCAGGGAATCACGCTTGTTTTTGACGAGTAGATGATGAAGGAACTTCTTGGTCGTCATAGCGATCCTCTTGCGGACCTGCCATTTGTTATGGGCGGAAGCGCCCCTGCTACAAGCTCTTCAATGCCAACCACTGATGCTCCTAGCAAGGCCCAGGCGATCAACGAAGAGGAAATATTGGCCGAAATTGATGCTGAGATGGAAGCAGCGGCTCGTGGTGGTAGTTTTGTAGGTGGAATGGCGGCACCTGGTCCAGCTCCACTTAGAATGGTATCACCTGGTGGTACAGTCACTAACACCAGTGTGTTCATCCCGCCTCCTACAGTTGATCCCGTTCCTCAGACTCCGCCCGCAGGAAGTATCCCTATTCATTCGAGCTCGGCGGAGGACGTCGAGATCATGCCCCCGCCTGGAGACTGACCACCAAAAAGTAAAGGCTCAAAGAGAAAAGTTCGTGGCGGCTCCAGCGGGTTTACACCGAGGTAGAAACCGGGAGAGAAGAAGAAGTAGATAGGTCTCTCTAGTTTGCTCTGAGTAGATAGGGATTTGTTTTTTGGTTTTCCTTTTGTAGGCCGTGTATAGATGCGGGTTTGGCCCCTGCTAGTAGGAATTTTTTGGAACAAACTTGTACATGAATTTCTTTCACAAATAGTAGAAATGAAACTCTCCTCTTTTGGCTTCTTCTCAATCATTGTGTATTTGCTTAAGTGTTTCAATGTTTGAAATACACTTGTGAAATTTCAGCTTCCAAGTCAAGTTTGTTTTTATGCGCCAGGTCTGGAAACTGTGGACACGGTTCATGATTGGGAAGTGAATTGAATTTTGACGCCGCACTACTTCAGTCAATGGTCGACACTTAAGTTTTGCCCCCCAGTCTTGGGGATGAGTTGTAGAGCATCAGCCAGCGATTGCGTCTCACTTATAACATGCTGAGTTTAGTGCCGCTAAATGAATGTTTGAGACAAGCGGAGATCGAGTGGTTCAACCACAATTGCTTAATTATCGATGATCATATCCGCACTCCGGGGATTTTCATTCGTTTACTGGTGGTTGGTTACGCAGGTTTAAGTTTTAATTATATGTCCATGCTCTGGGGACTCGGAGTCGACATTTAGATTCCGACTTGCACTCTGGGAGTTTGGAGTTGGTGTTTATACTCCAATTCGCGCTCTGGGAATTCGGAGTTGATGTTTATACTCCGTTTCGCACTCTGGTAATTCAGAGTTGGTGTTTATACTCCAGTTCGCACTCTGGGAATTTAGAGTTGGTAAAAAGACGGTCAGTCACATCTGTTGCATGTTTTTGGATTTCGCTCGCACTTTGGGAATGAAAGGTGTGTCAAGATCGTGGATGGTCGGATCACATCCACCCCGAGTTAACAAGTGAGGTCGTTAGATGGACGGGTCCATCCTCCTCAAACTTGGTTCAGATACAGACGAGATCGTTAGGTGGACGGATCCACCCTCCTCGTATTTGTAAATTTATACTCCAGTTCGCACTCTGGGAATCTGGAGTTAAGCGAAGGATTGTCGTGTATCAATCCTTTTTTTTGACTTTGGTGTGATGGCTTGCCCCCGAGCTCGGGTTTCACTTAGCGAGTGACCGGTTGCATCGCAGTCACTCCCTATTCGAATAAATCCCACCGTATGGTGGAACTTAGCTCTCCGTGCATGGTGATGATCATATGTAGTATTTCAAGTAAATCACGGCTCTGGCTCGAAGAGATTGCATTTTATTGCTGAAATAAGAAAATATGGAAAAGTCAGTTGCCTTATTACAAATTCTAATTTCGAAATGCAGAAACAAATTGCAAATGGAAAATAAACTAAATGAATAAACATAGCCTGTTATGTGTAGTAGCGACGAAGACTCTCGGTAGAGTAAATCCGTCGACGGTCGATAATTTGAATGTGCCATCTCCGAGCCTTCATTCAATAACATACGGTCCTTTCCATGTTGGCTTCATATGCGAAGGAACCAGATAGATTCTTTTCAGGACGAGATCGCCGAGTACAAAGGTTCGCGGGCGGACCTTGGCATTGTACAATCAAGCGACTCGACTTTGATACGCGGCTGCTCTCAAATCAGCCTCTTCACGCTTCTCATCCAATAAATCAAGAGATTCAGCAAGTAATATAGCATTTGTCTTCGGATCATAGTAGGTCACACGATGAGAAGGTACGTCTAGCTCGACTGGAATAACAGCTTCTGAACCATAAGAGAGAGAGAATGGAGTGTGACTGGTTGCGGACTTGTGGGTTGTTCGGTAAGCCCATAAAGCCATAGGAAGTTCATCGACCCATTTGCCCCCGACCTTTTCCAGTCGTTTTTTCAGAATGGACTTTATAACCTTATTGACTGCTTCGACCTGTCCGTTTGCTTGTGGGTGTGCAACTGTAGAGAATTTCTTTTGAATGCGAAACCGTTTGCAGAAATCCTTAAATTCAACACTGTCGAATTGGGTTCTGTTATCAGTGATAATGGTGTGTGGGAGACCGAATTGACAGATAATGTTGCGGACTACAAAGTTGATCACTTTTTCGTTGTTATGGTAGCAAGAGGTTCAGCTTCAGCCCACTTTGTAAAGTAATCAACTGCGACGATGGCGTACTTCGCACCACCTTTTGCCAGAGGTAGAGTACCAATGATGTCGATGCCCCATACTGCAAACGACCATGGGCTGACCATTTGCGTTATCTCGGTAGGTGGGGCTCTAGGAATTCGAGCATGCTTTTGACATTTATCGCATTTCTTTTCATAATCCGACGCATCGCGATTCAGAGTCGACCAATAATATCCGTATCGAAGTATTTTCTTGGCAAGTGCTTACCCCCCGGTGTGATCGCCACATTCTCCCTCGTGTACATCGTGTAATACTCGTTTGACTTCATCGTGAGCGATACACCGGAGTAAAGGAACAGAGTACCCTCTTCTGTACATGACTCCATTCTGGATGGTGAATCGTGAGGCCTTCCGAAGGACTTGTCTTTTTTCACTCCTACGCTCCGGCAGGATTCCGTGCTCAAGGTAATTTCTGAATGGAGTCATCCATGACTCCTTATCGGGAACGGTTTCACATACCCAATCTGTTTCTGCCCGGTCAATACTTGGGGAAGGTAACGTCTCTACGGGAACGAGTCCCATTTGCTGAGCTTCACCTGTGCTGGCTAACTTCGCCAACGAATCGGCTTTTTGATTGCGTTCTCGAGGTATACAATAAATGACATAATAATCAAACTGATCCAGTATTTCCTGAACTCGAGCTAAGTAGGCAGCCAGCCTTCGATCTCTCACTTGATATTCTCCCCGAACTTGACACACAACTAATTGTGAATCACAATAAATTTCCACAGCGATAATTCTCAAATCTCTGGCAAGTTTCAATCCAGCTAAGAGGGCTTCATATTCAGCTTCATTATTGGTTGCATGAAAATCGAACTTTAAAGCATAACATATAGATCGGCCTTTGGAGGTTTCGAGTACAACTCCAGCACCCGAGCACCGGTCGTTTGATGCACCATCAGTGTATAGCTTCCAAACGTATTCGAAGATTCACTAGTTTCGGGCAAGTCCTCTGGAATGGTAAATTCGGCTATGAAATCAGCCAGGACTTGTCCTTGAATGGCTCATCTTGGAGTATAAGTAATATCAAACTTGCTCAGTTCGATGTTCCACTTGAGTAACCTACCAGACGTCTCAGGCCGTGTAAGGACCTGTCGTAACGGCTGGTCGGTGTAAACAATAATAGGATGTGTCTGGAAATATGGACGGAGCTTCCTTGATGCAATAACAAGGCAATAAGCCAACTTCTCTAGTTTTAGATAATTCCTTTCAGCTCCAGTCAATCGTTTGCTGATGTAGTATACTGGCTTCTGTATCCTGTCTTCTTCTCGAATTAAGGCAGCGCTGATAGCGTTTTCTGATATCGCCAAGTAAATGTACAACTTCTCGAGATCAATAGGCTTTGACAGGATATGTGGTGTGGATAGATGCTGAATTAGTGCTTGGAAAGCGCCCTCACACTCCGTGGTCCATTCAAAGTTTCGTTTTCCTTTTCGGATCAGATCAAAGAAGGGAATGCATTTGTCAGTGGACTTTGAAATGAACCTGCTCAGTGCCGCTACTTTCCCATTGAGACTCTGGACTTGCTTTATAGTTTTCGGAGTTTCAAGATTTCTGATTGCCCAGATCTTTTCAGGATTAGCTTCAATCTATTGAGCATTGACGATAAACCCAAGGAATTTTCCGGATGCAACTCCAAAATGACATTTCAGTGGGTTGAGCTTCATTCTGTATTCTCGAAGTATGTTGAACATAGTTTCCAAGTCTTTAATATGGTCAGTGGAAAATCGTGACTTCACAAGCATGTCGTCTACATATACTTCCATGGTTTTCCCGATTTGATTGGCAAACATCTGATTGACTAATCGTTGATAAGTAGACCCGGCATTCTTGAGTCCGAATGGCATAACTTTGTAACAATAAAGTCCCAGATTGGTTACGAAGCTGGTGTGTTCTTGATCAGGTAAATGCATTGGTATCTGATTGTAGCCAGAATACGCATCCATGAAGGATAAGGGTTCATGTCCAGCTGTCGAGTCTACGAGCTGATCAATTCTGGGAAGCGGGAAACTGTCTTTAGGACAAGCTTTGTTCAGATCGGAGTAATCGACAAATGTTCTCCATTTTCCGTTTGATTTTCGGACAAGCACGGGATTCGACACCTATTCGGGATATAGCGCATCTCGAATGAACCCGTTTGTTTTAAGCTTTTCTACCTCTTCTTTAAGGGCGGTAGATCTCTCTGGATCCATACCATGCCTTTTCTGTTTGACCGGGACATGCCGCGGGTCAATATTCAAAGTGTGGCTCGCGATGTCTGGCGAGATCCCACACATATCAGAATGCGTCTAGGCGAATACGTCAAGATTCACCCGTAGAAACTCAACCAATTCCTCTTGAGTTTGCTGGCTTAGCTGAGACCTAATCTTTATCATCTTCGAATCATCATTGTCGTCAATTGGGACATCGATCGTCAGTTCGGCCGGAGATGCTTGACTTTCTTTATATTCTCCTTCATCTTCGGTTTCTCTTGGGTCAAGATCCCTTTGGAATTGGTTGGGGTGCCTGGGCCTAGGCCCAGGCATTAATTGTCAATTATCAGAAAAGTGGACGCAGAGGGATTCCTCTACGCCCTTTCCTTTCTCCTTTCGCTGCGCCTCCTGCAGCTCGGCAACGTAACAGGCTCTCCCAGCAGCCTGATCTCCTTGAATGATTCCCACTCCACGATCAGTGGGAAACTTCAAAGTCAAACACTACGGGGCAATGGCTGCCCTGAATTCAGCGAGGGCCGGTCGGCCTAAGAAAGCATTATAAGGGGAGTCTATGTCCAACACAATGAACTGTAATATCCGTACTCTCCGGCGTTCTCCAACTCCCAACTCCACTGGTAGTTCCACTACTGCAGTGGGTATAGTTGCACTCCCATTGAAACCATGGATTCGAGATTGGCAAGGCTTTAAATCTTTGGCTTCCATTTTCATTTGGTCGTAAGCTCGTTTAAACAAAATATTCATAGAGCTTCCACTGTCAACTAAGATCCTCTTCATCCAAGCAGGACCTACTTGAGCTGAGATGACCAGTGGATTGACAGTGGGGGCTTCGACTTTATCAACATCTCTGTTTCTGAATACGATGTCATATGTCATCGTCTTCTGTTGTTTGGCCAGAGCCCCTTCATCAAAACTACTATAACACTCGAAGTCCGCATGCCTAATAGAGCTGGCATACGACTCCATTTCCTTCCAACTTCGATCTGCTGGATGGGGACCGCCACTTATTGTATTAATAACCAATCTCCCGCCAGTACGAGCTGGTTCCTCCTGCCTTTCCTAGTTCGATGCACGATTCTGATTTGATGGGCCCACACCTCCTGACTGCGGCGCCTGCACAAACTGATCCAACTTTCGTTCATGTATCAGCTTTTCAATGAGATCTTGTAAGTGACGACACTCATTTTTATTATGGCCATAACTTTCATGAAATCTGCAAAACTTCCCTGTTTGGACTTGTCTTTCCGTTGACGTCTTCGGGGCAGGTTTCTTGTATTGCATGGTATTACAGGTCTGCAAATACACATTTTCCAGCGACGTATTCAATGGAGTATAATTGTCGAACATGGGAGCTCTACGCCGTGGACCACGATTCTGATCTCGTTTTTTACCTTGATTTCCACTGCCCCTCTGCTGGTTCTGATTGTTTTGTATATTCAACTGAACTTTTCCGGAACTCTCCCCGGATTGTTTAACTGCGATGTTACTTTGAATTCCTTCCATGTTGGGTCCTGCGTCATCCTGCTTCCTAGACTGTTTCGCATCCTCCCTTCTCAAGAATTGAGCTGCCTTGGAATAGAAACGGTCAATGACGCAGGCGACTTCCCAGCTAACCAATTTCCGAACTCAAAATCAGGATCAATCCCCTTAGTCAATGCCATCAGGATAGAGTTGTCATTGGGATTGCTTATTTCTGCACACGCATCATGAAATCGCTCCAAGTAACGTCTGAGTGTCTCTCCGAGAGCTTGAGTGACACTAGACAGAGTATTAACATCTTTAGGTCTCGCTACATGCATACAGAATTGTTCAACAAACTTGGTGGCCATCTGGTCGAAATTAGAAATGGATCGTGGTGGCAAACGAGTAAACCACATAGTTGGAATTCCCCCCAGGGAAACGGGGAAACTACGACATTTAACTACATCATCAGCCCTCACAGCATTCATCAATCATTCATACTTCAGGAGGTGTTGATTGGGATCAGAATTTCCTTCATAGACTGGCAAAGTTGGCATCCTGAAGCGCCGAGGTGGTTCAACATATAATATGTCATCAATGAAAGGGGTATGACTCCGGGAGATCCCCCAGTCATCATTAGTGAGACCCTAACTTTCACGGATCATCTGACGAATCATCGTCGGTATATCCGGCATCTGGATATTTGGAGCATGATGTGCCAAGGTGTGGTCGGGTTCCACAACGCGAGCCTGGACCGGACGCGGTCGACGGTCCGTGCCTCGCCTCCTTGGTTCAAAATTTTCAGGGACATAAGGTTTTGGAGTGTGTTCTCGTCGGTGACGATGTGGGTCAGCTTGATTTCTAGCATCAACTCCTTGTTCGGTAGTGGTGGTGTTAGTGAGGTTGCCTGTGACATGGTAAGGAGCGGCACCCCCTCAGGATGAGGGTCCGGTCTGATGACTGGTGGATGGTCCAGTCCTGGGTTGTCCAAGATTTAAGGCAGGTTGGTGTCCTGTGGCCTGGGTGTAGCTTACATCCAGCCGTAGGCATGTGGATCGGTGATGATCATCAAATGAGGCTGAACTCTCCGTGGAAGAATAAGAAGCTTGACCTCTTTTGGATCTTCTGCGCCTTTGGCGATTCAGCTGGTTGGTCAACTCTGTGTTAGCGCGCAGTTGTTCAGTAAGCTATTGCCGACTCTGGGTCAACTCTTGAAGCAACATATGGAACTCTTGTCTGGTGACCGGGCCTGATGAATTTGAAGGTCCGGTAGCATCTTGGTTGGATGGAGGCAATTGTGCGGGATTCTGTCTATCCCGTCCTTCCTGATCGGCAGTTGTAGAAGCAGTTCGTGTGCTTACCATGATGAATTGACGTAGTCCTTTCCTAGATCTGATGCAAATCTGAATAGGATGGAAGGGCTTCAAGGCTTGAGATCTGAATCTTCTTCATGGATTTATGCAATCCGGTATCGATAGCAGATCCAAAGAGCAGGAGGAAAATTGGGTTTTTTCTCAGTGAAAGCACCAAAGTGTTTGTACCAAAAATGGGCACAACACTCTTCGGAAGTTTTTGAAGAGATAAAAATGAAGAAATTAAATGGAAAAAGAGGATTATCTAACTAAAACTCCAAAAATAGATATGTAAATTATAAAAATGCATAGAAACACAGGAATTTAGAGTGGTTCGGCGTATTGCCTACGTCCACTATGAAATTGATCACTTTATTGATGTTTCTTTGATGATTACAATTGATTGCAGCCGATTACAGCGAATTAAAGTTATGAAATTTGAGTACAACAACAGCAATGGAGATTAGAATTGAATCCGGTAGAGTCTGGGCGTTGAAGCGTCAAAAGATCCCTCTCTCTGTAGGCCCTGGGGCTCTATTTATAGGTGTAGGAGGCTGATATTTCGCTTAGATCTCAGGAGACTTTTTCTGGCACATGAGTGGGCCCACGCGACCGAGCCTATGAAGTTTCGGCTCGATCCGTGATCGATACGAACGAATTTTTTATCGATCAGGATTTCGTCCAATGGAGTCGAAACTTGGTATGGACATTCTTTAGCATGTACGTAAGCTTCTGTGAAAATATCATTGCATTTGGACTTGTGGATCACGAGATATGATCGATATGAATTGGTGTTACTCGGCAGGTTGTTTGGTTCGAATCGATCATTTCAAATCGATCTGTTCGAATCGATGGTTGCACGTGCCTAGGTGATGACGTGACATGCATCCTTCAGATCAATCCACTTTTTATGCCAAGTTAATCGAGTCGTCCCAAGATTCTCGCCTTGTTCGTATCGATGTAGTTGTCTTGTTCGAATCGATCAATAGCGTGCTCTTCATATCGATCTGTAGTATGCTCAGTTCGAATCGATGGAGACGGTCTATTTCGTATCGATGAAGATGGCGTAGTTCGAATCGATGGTGGCGGCCCTTATTCGTATCGATCAAAGTTGCTTCCACTTGATGGATACGATCAAGCAATATCGTGATGGATACGAATAGTAATTGTTCGATGGATACGAACTAGTGATTGTTTGATGGATATGAACTACGATCACCTGATGGATATGAACTAGGATTATCTGATGGATTCGAATCAAAGCTCTCAGACGGATGCGAAGCAGTGTGATCTGATCGATGCGAATACGATCGATACGAACTGAAGCTCGATGATGGATACGAAATGGGGTTATTTCCTTCAATTTGCATCGATCATAACTTGAGCATACGAACTCGGATTGACTTGAAATTTGGAATGTTGACTTTCATAGCTTCGCTTGTCGTGTCATGGCAATTGTAGCTTGATCCGGACTTAGAAAAAATTCGTTGATATCCATAGTGAGCCTGCATATAACCGATCTCCAAGGCGAACCGTCATTGGTCTCTAGCCAAGTTCTTGGTGTCACGGCCTTGCCAAAAGGCGGGATAACAATAAGGTTATTATGTAAGTTAATTAAATTATAAAATGTTATACAACAATTAAACTTATGTAATATAAATTTATAATAAAAGGTGGAATAGTAAGAAACCAATTTAGATTTAAGGAATAAATACATATGTATAGTACGTATACCGTGATTTCATATATGTCTTACACTTGAACCACGATGATATTTCATAAGAAATATATAATTCCATAAGCTGATATCACTCAATTAAATATAGTAAAGATTATGAATCTTTAGTATATTGTTATCCTCTACCATTTATATATTAATAAATTACTCGCATACTCCTTATTTGTTGATATTCCTTAAGCTAAGGATGTTACGTGCAGTACTGATGATATATCGAATAGACAAGGTAAGATCTATGCATGTATTTGTTGATATTCCTTAAGGTACGTACACTTATACTTAGGTCATCATGAAATGGTAGGTATGAGTGAATAATCTCTTTCGATTTGTGGATATTTCTCAAGGTCAAAATGAGATTAAGATAAAGAACCACAGGTTAGGTGTAACAACCCCGATTTTTTGGTCCTTGGATTTTGAATATTTAATTAATTTTAAATACTAATATATAGGGATTATTAAAAGTTTAATAACTTGAATTCAAATATAGAGATTTTTTAAAATACTTTTTTTTTTTTTTTTTTTTTTTTTTTTAGCAAAGGCTAGCGGGGTTAACAGGGCCCCTACCTGATTTTATTGCCAAGAAAACAATAAAATACAATACTTTCCCAAAGGAAAACAAGCACAAAAGTAGAAAATAGAAAAAAAACACACGGGGATAAAAAACAGCTGGGAAAAAAAACACAAAACAAGGCAGAACACAACAGATGAAAACACCGAGATAACACCAACTATCTCCAAGCATCCATGTTATTCACCGTAAAATTGGATTGCATCTTCAATGCTTTGTATATTTCATTCTTCAAAACCTTCCATAACACCTGCTCATCTCTCCTCTTCTTTTCAAAACATATCATGTTCCTTTCATACCACACCACTGCCAGATACTTCTTCAAGCAGATCGTCAAATATCTAGCTTTCACTGTTCGCCACCTAGTAGATTTGAATAACATATCAAAATCAAGCATTTTTTAAAATACTTAATTGGGAATTTTAATATTTGAATGCTTAATTGAATATTTGGATTTTGAGTTGAGTATTTATTTAATGGATTTAAAGGTCTTATTTAATTCCTTCTAAATTAACAAATAATAATGGTGAATTCATTTTGTAAATTTATTGGCAATTATAAATGGTTTAAATAAATAATAACAAATTAAAATTTTATTTTTACGGCTCAAATTTTATTAACGTATTTTTAATATAATTTATTTGATTTTTTCATAATTTTTAACTTGAAAAATATTTAAATTATCGTTTGATTATTTTTCGTCAAATTATAGTGTTTTTGTGATTTATACAATCAGTTAACCAGTGTATATTATTATTGTTTTGAGATCATATCGCATTTTTGTGCGTGAATATACTTTTGTTTTGTTGTTCACGGCTTATACATGAACGAAAATCTATGTGGCGAGATGCCGGAAAATTCAGTATATAGTAAACTACATACTTAGCTTATCAAATGCACATCTACTTATCTCTTCACTTTTACCGTTTCATTCATATTGCCGAATAAAGAAAAAGAAATGAAATAAAGTAAATCCCCTCTTTTAAAAATTCAAAATAAAAAGATTTACAAGTCTAGAAATTCAAAAGCTTAGATCTTTGAAACCATTGAGCCTAGATCTACATTCCTAGGGGAGTTGGTGAGGTTGCTGTTAGTTTGTGGAAGATGGATCTTAAGGCTAATTTAACAATAGAGGGGGACAAATAGTATTTACTGATTTTTGTGAATCTTTTTAAATTCTTTTAAGATTATAATTAAACAATGCAGAATCAACAATCACAGATGCAAACATAGACAGATATAAATGCAAAAAAAGTAAAAAGTAAAGATTTGGAGAGATCGCACCATGAACTTTTATACTGATTCAGAGTTACCCTACATCCAGTCCCATACAATTTCTTGTAAAGATTTCTTTCCAAATATCAAAGTGAATACTATCTTGATTTCAAGGCTACAAGAAACACCCTCCAGATTTTCCGAGCTCTGGGTACATTCATTGGATTCGGACGAGACACTAGCGCACCCACTTGGATTCAAGACAACAAACACACCTAGTTGATTCAGACGGGACACAAGCATACCTACTAGGACTTTAGGGACACCAAGAACACCCAAGATTATAAGATTATTATTTGATAGAGTTCACAGACTTGGTTTCTTGATCTTGAGTACAAATGATCTTATAACTTCTTGAATAGCACTTTGATCTTGTTTTGAGTGATAGAGATGAGAGAGTTCAGAGAGTAATTGATAGAGAATCAAATCAATAGAGTTTGAATTTGATTTTGATTGAATTTGAGAATATTTTGAGTAGATTTTTTTAGAACTTAAGAGAGTAAAAGGAGGAGAGAAAGAACGAGAAATTGGTTAAAAAATCCGTTGGTAAAATCTCCTATTTATAAAGAAACAACAGTCATGTCATTCGCGAAGAAATATGATGAAAAGACACTTCCATTCAAATTTGAATTTTAAAATTCTTGACCTGTATGTCGATATATGCTACAGGAGTATGTCTACGTACCCTTTGTATTTTTTTGAAAAACACTTTATAAAATTGTTTTGAAAATATTAAGGTTTGCAAAATATTTTGAAACTTTGTACAGTCATCTAAACATAGTGTATACATATTTTAATCATATCAAAACTTAAGAAAACTTTATAAAATTATTTTGAAATAATTTTTTAAATATATAAAGGATTTAAATATGAATTTCTTTTGAAAATAATATATATAAAGTATAAGTGAATATATATTTAAAATCAAAGTTATAATAAATATTATAATATACTTATAAACATCTAAAAAACATAAAACTAAAAATATAACAGTATAATAGATTTAAAAGTACATTTAAAATATAAAATACTTAAAAACTTATATACTCAAAATATAATAATCTTGAAAATAAAATTAAAAGTTAAAAATCATTTGAAGGCCATTTTGAAAGATCATTTTAGAAAGAGGGATTCTTTAAAATCAGTTTTTAAATTCAAAATATTTGAAACCATTTAAAATCAGAGAATAGATTTTAAAACCTTTTTGAGAAATGAAGAGAGAGATCAAATAAGTGCTATCAGAGTTGTAACAATAACCTATGACTATATAACTTATCTGGATATCTTGAATCTTCAATACTCATGAGTCTTCAATCTCTAACTTTTAAATCTCTATATTAGCCTTTGAATCTGCTCTTGATATTGTATAGTCTTCTTAATCAACACCTGTCTGATATCCTGCACTATATACTATATATAACTTGATAAAAAAATATTAGTGTCTATATTTTATATGATGTCATATGGTTGTAGTCATTAAAATTAATGCCTAAGGTACTAACGATCTCCCCTCTTTTGATGATGACAACCATGTGTATAAAATATGATATAACTTCCCCAGAGTTACAAAACTTACTTTTAATCTATGCTCAGATATTTTATATATTTCTCCCACTTTGTCATCAATAATGACATAATCAAGACGCTACATAACTAAGGTACTATATATACAAGAGTGATATGTAAATAAGAAGTAATAACATAACCTAATTTTATTAATCACACAAATCCCTTACATACATATTGTTAATCCAAACAAAATTCAATACAAATCAATCAATTCAAACAAATCAATCCAAACAAATCATTCCAATAAATTTTTACACGCCAATCCATATTTGTAATATATTTAATATACAAGTTTATATTAATCCTATATATATTAAGACTGACCAATCGATCTTAGACTTCCCTAGGAACTTCTACCCAACCAATAGAACCAAAAATTGGATCCGCTTTGATGGCATTCCAATCTTCATCGCCTTTGTTGATGGCATAATCAGGATTATTGGTTGGTTTGTCTTTGATAAGGGAAGAAATCATCCACCGAATGGCGTCAAAATGCTTTTCTTGTTCTTTTATCATTTGCATTTGATTCATTTCTAAGTGTCTTTGATTTATAAGGATAAAAATAAGGATATTCTTGAACGATTATAGAGTTTGTTCAAGATTTTTGCACAATTTTTTGTGTGGAGAAGCCATTTTTGGAAAGAAAAGTTTTAAAAGTGAAAAGGGAGAAGAATGATAATAGAAATGATGTTTTTATTGGAGTGAATAGGTTTATATATGGGTGAGAAGTCGTTTGAAATGAATAGCTATTTGGTAGTTATTTTATTTTAATTTTAATTTTTTTTTGAAATCTGCCCGTTGTATGTCGACATACAAGGTAGACATATATATCATAATTTTTAAAAACATCGTATTTTACTATTGTAATTGACCCATACTATTGCACTTGTATGACTTTCCAAAGACTAATAACAATGTATAATAGTAGGGAATAAGATTTCATTGATAATAAAGAAAGAGTACATGGAATTCTAACATAAACAATACTTATATTAAAAATTAGAACAATCCAACTAAAAGCTAGAAAAGCACAGAAATACAACTAGGAAGAAGTAGATGAAGCTTTTCCACTAATCTTTCAAATGATCCTTCCAAAGTACTGATCTATTTTGTCGGAAAGAAAAGTCAATTTCTTAGAAAATGATCTCTTAAGCTTCTTTTGTTGAAAACAATCTTCTCTTGATTTTTGAGAAGATCATTGTTGGATGGATGAGATGACATTAGATACTTTCCAACAAAGTATCTTCCTCCCCTTCTTGTTCTTCTTCCTCCACTTCCATTTCTTCCTCTTCCTCTTCCTTTTCCTCCTCCTCTTCTCTATCTCACACTCCTCCTCCCAAGCCAATCTTTCTTCCTTTTCCGCAAGTGTTTCATGAGGCTCGAATATGGATGAATTTGCATGAGAGAGATGTTGGCCTTGTCAAAAAGTTTTCGAGAAATGGTTTCTTCTTATTTTAGGTCAACACCAAAATATATGAATATTATAGTAAGATACATAGCATGAAAGAGTGTGTTCTCATGCCAAGAGAGATTTCTAGGAAATAATTCATCCAAAATAACTTGTGACCAATTTATATCATAATGACCATAAATGGCAAAAAGTGCTTTGAAAACTTTTTGAGTCGGGTCATTATAATTTCCCATCCTCGGAGTAATGCTTTGTTGTAAAAGAAGACCTAAAATTCATGCTTTAGGACGTAAGTTTTTGTTTTTGAACTCAAGATCATCATCACTTCGAAAAATATCGTGAAAAACTTCATGATTTTGAATATCAATTTTAATATTTGGAAGGTCCATTCCATTAGATTTGCATCTGAGAATGTTACCTAAAATTTCATAATTTAAAACAATTTGAGTGCCTTTGACACTACTCCAAACTTCACCTTTGTACCCTTCATAAAACTTTCCTTTCAAATTCGCATAAAACATTTTTAATGAATTTGGAAAACATATGAAATCATTTTAGGAAGCATCAAATAAACAAAGAATTCCATTTTGCACACAAAGATCATAAGTAGGAAAGTTGTCGAAAATGACTAATCTTCCGGCAGATACTTTTCTTAAAGACATATATTCCGTATAGGCTTGTATGGCTTCTTTGTCATGAAAGAGGTAGCTTTTATTTCCTTTAAAAGCCTTACGGTTGATGGAATGTTGCTTAAGGAAGCCATTGAAGAATAGTTTGAAGAGATAAGAGAGGTAATGGATTTTTGAATTTGGAAATGAGAGCAAAATGAATGAATGAAGATAGTATAATTAAATAGAGAATCAATGGACATGTTCTCTGGTCAAGAGATACCTTTTTAGGATATTGGGGTTGGTGAAAAGGTGGAGGGAATTTCAAATTTTGATTTTGAGATGGAAATTCAAATTCTGAGTGCATATGTCGACATATGCATAGTGGGTATGTCGACATACAACATATGAATTCCAAAAAAAAAGAGCAAATTATTGTTATTTTCCTATATACGTATATATAATTATCCTATAAATATTAGTAATATATATATACTCAGTAAATAATTAAAAAAATTTATTTTAAATATATATTAATTATTCTTATTCAATATTATATTCTAATAAAAGTATAAAATATTTAATGTTAAGGTGTATACACACACTATATTCATCCAATATTATTGTTAATCTATAGGTTATTCCTAACAATCAAAAGTAATCAAAAATTCCATTCAAAAATTCAAAATTTAATTTTTAAATGCGTACCTATATTCGATCCATTTCTTTGGACTTTTCTGAATTTATTATTAATGTGAAGCACATATTGGCATTTTTCGTATCTTGTTCATTATCACTTGAGGAAGTATCTAAATCGTTTAGTGTTGTAGTATAAGCTCTTCTTCATTTTCTAGATGAATCAGTATTTTGTGAGTTTTTCGGTTTCTCCAGATGTGGACAGTCTCTTTGCATATGGCCTAGTTCATTGCAATTAAAACATCTAACCACATTTCCACCTCCTGTATTTTTGTTATCATTTCTACTAAGATTATTCATCTAACCGTATTTCAGAAATTTCAGGTCATGAAGGCAATTTCCTTATCATTATCGTTGTCAGAATCCAGATCATCTATTGTGGCATTTAAAGTGATGGATTTCTTCTATGTTGCCTTGCTTTCTCTCCTGCTCTGCATTTGTGCTTCAAATGATATTAAATTACCAATTAACTTTTCAATTTTCAGAGTGCTAATGTCATTAGCCTCTTCAATTACAAGAGTCTTTTGGTCCCATTCAGGGGTAAGTGAATTGAGGATTTTTCTAACTTGATCCTCTTTAGAATAACTTTTAGCTAATGCAACTAGTGAATGTACCGTGTCTTGAAATCTACTATACATATTAGAAATGGACTCGTTTGGATTCATTTTAAATAATTGGAACTGATTAGTTAACATAGAAATTTTGGCCTGTTTGACTTTACTAGTGCCCTCATGTATAACTTGTAGTGTTCTCCATATTTCATATGCAGACTTACAAATAGACACTCTATTGAATTCATTCCCATCTAATGAATAAAACAAAATATTAATGGCTTTAGAGTTACTTTATGCAACTGACTTTCGGTCTGCAGTCTATTGTGAAAGTTAGTCTAGGGCTCAGTGTACTCATTCTATGTGATATTCCAAATGTCTGGACCAACTGACTATAAACAAAATTTTATACTATAAGACCAATATGTGTAACTACTACCATTAAAAAAATGGGGGTCTAGTAGTAGTACATCCTTCGATAAAGGAGTTATTAACAAATGAACTAATGGTGTTACTTACAGTGTTCTTAGCCATTTAAACTTTTCAAAAATCAAAATTATGAATACCGTGAAAACCAATGCTCTGATACCAACTGTTAGTTTGCGAAAGATGAAACTTAAGGCTAATGTAACACTAGAAGGGGGGTGAATAGTGTTTACTGATTTTGTTGTATCTTTTTAAATTTATTTAAGATTATAATTAATCAATGCAGAATCAATAATCACAGATGCAAACACAGATAGATATAATTACAGTAAAAGTAAAATGTAAAGAGTTGAAGAGACCATACCAGGAATTTTTATACTGGTTCGAAGTTACCCTATATCCAGTCCCATACAATTTCTCGTACAGATTTCTTTTCAAATATCAAAGTCAACACAATCTCAATCTCAAGGCTACGAGATACACCCTCTAAAATTTTCGAGCTCTAGGTGTACTCATTGGATTCAAAAGAGATACCAACACACCCACTTGGATTCAAACAAGATACTAAGCACACCCACTTAATTCAGATGGAACACAAGCACACCCACTTTGATTTTAGTGACAACAATCACACCTAAGAGTATAAGATTATGATTTGATAGAGTTTACAGACTCAGTTTCTTGATCTTGAGTACAAATGATCCTATAACCTCTTGAATAGCACTTTGATCTTGTTTTGAGTGATAGAGATGAGAGATTAAGAGTAATTGATAGAGAATCAAATCAATAGAGTTTGAATTTGATTCTGATTGAATTTGAGAATATTTTAAGTAGATGTTGTTTCAAATATCAAGAGAGTAAAAGAGGAGAGAAAGAATGATAAATTGGTTGAAAAAATTCATTGGTAAAACCTTTTATTTATAGAGAAACAACGGTCATGTCCATTCGCGAAGTGATATGGCGAAAAAACACTTCCATTCAAATTTGAATTTTGAGATTCTGTAACGACCCGGTATTTTGGACCATTCGCATCCGCACATGTCGGACTTAAATAATTCAAAATACCGCGTTGTTAATTTAAATTTGGCAAACCTGAACATATACAGTAAATAAATAATCACAGATCACAGACACAGAGTAATAAATGCAGTGGAAGCATAAGATAGTAGTTCATGAAGCTACTATATACATATCAGAGTTAAATAAGGTACAACAGATGTCTCGAATACAATAATCAAATACAATATCAGAATACATCACTGGAATCAACTGAATATCTGAAAACTGGATAGATAGCTGGATCTCCAAGCGAAGCTCCAACTCCAAAGGTGAGTCTCGAATACTGGTACACTCAGTCTGACCCGAGCGTAAAGAAAACACAAAACACTCGAGTCAGGATTAACATTCTTATAATTATAAATCCAACTCAAGTGAAATAGCAACTGAAATACAAGTAACTCAAAGGATGTTTGGAATAACCATCCTTTAAGGATCCGTTAAACTATCTACTATGTAGTATTGTACGATAAGTAGATAATGCCTATCAGTAATATAAAGTATCAAAATAGTGTTAAGGCGTTACCATTATCCCCCTTAACACATTTTATATAAGCGTTATAGTCTATACAGCACTGTAAACTCCACCGTAAACTAGTGGGATATCAGGGAGTACTCCATAGGTATAACACAAAACAAATCGTAGTGGTCGCGTATATAGGGATACAAGTATGACAAGGCACATGAGGCAATACCCAAGGTAGTGAAACTACCGTTTGCCTGATCCGGACTGGTGAGAACGCATCGCCGCAGCGATCGCAACACCGCGAAACAACACTCCCAAAATCAAGGGTGCACCTATCGACAACAAGTAATGAGTAGTTTTTGAAGAAGTGTGTTCGCTCGAGGTAGCTAGCCCCCATTTGGCCCGGCACGGCTCCTGTTTTAGTCATTTCCAATTTGACAGAAGTGTCAAAGCTATCCATAATCGTTCTCTTTCTTCAGTCATCACGTACATCATTCCAACCACTTCATTCTGGATCATACTCCACGTATAGTCATTAAAGTGGTTTTCAGTTTAGACAGTGAGTATGTCCCTAACCGATTCCGGTCTCTTTAATAACTTTCGTAATTATTACACCGATTGGTCATTTATATATTTCGAAAACCAAATAAATCTCAATTTCAATTAGAATTTGTAAACCAACATTTCATTTGTCTTTCTAAATCAATTTCCATAATTTACGTTTCAAAACTTTCAAATTACCATTTCAAAACCTTATAATACAATTTCGATTTCTATTTTAAAACAATTCAAATATTGATTCAAGTTCATATATAAGTTTCATTCCAAAATCATTTAAATTAATTTAATTTAACATTCAAATCAATTTAAATTCATTGATCGAATTTATTCAATATTCATTAAGTAAATTTGTCATTCAAAACAATTTCTATTTAATTTCCAATTCATTAAATCAATTACTTAAGTTCAACTCCATTATATCAAACTTACAAATTTAATTAGATTAGATTCGTCAAATAAAATTCTTTACATTTCAAGTCTTACATTTAGTCCAATAAATCACATTTTATTTCTTGTTAGAGAAATTCAATTTCACTTATTAATTTACTTAGTTACAATTTTAAAACTCAATTAATAAAGAAACTTAATTTCACTTATTCGAGAAGTTCAATTTCACTTAATAAAGAATTCAATTTATTTAATTTTTAAATAATTCAATCTCATTTAATTATTTAAAAATTTCAAAACTTAATTATTAAATAATTTCAACTTAATTATTAATAATTCCAATTTTAAAACAACATGCTTTCATCAACTACTATGTTAATATTTTGATTTAGATTATTAAATATTAACATTTCCTTTCATTAAAAATTCAAATTCCAACTTCGTTTCAAAACCATATTATTTATTCAAATAAAATCTTTATTTTATTTTTAAAACAAATTATTGACCAATCGGGTTTTATTTAATTCTCTATCCTAAGTCAAGTTCATTTGGGTATTTATCATTTCAACCCGATTCCAATTCAATTCAAAATCAAAACATAGCAAAGGGAACTTGCAGTGTGATAACTGGGATGGTGTCAAAGTAAATAAACAAGCAATAACAACAATCAATATCAATCCAATAATCAATTCAAATAATCCCGAAATAATCGTATTAATTCACATTGTTGTTTGTGCAAATTAATATAATTATTTCTAGAATCTACACTATCATTTTATGTAGATTAAAGATTATTACACAAATCTTTATACGGTTCTTCACTTGTCATTCATTTTTCCAATTTTATACTACATCAATTTATAAAACATACATTCAATAGTTCAAAGTGAAATTAGCCAAATTTCTACGTGTCAATTAATTTAACATTTAAAGGGGGTCATATTATACAAATTTAACTAATCAAATTCAACATATAAATCCAATTTAAATGGTTGACTATCCTATATCAATTCAATTGCATATTATTTATCACTTTAACATTAACAATTTAACGTCCAATATAAACATCAACAATCAATCAATTATCAACCAAACTGTATTATCATCGCATAAATAATTAACAGAAAATGGTGTCAGATGTCACAGGTGAACTGATACAGGTAATAACATATATAAAAGTGTAAATAACTAACAGTAGCATATTTCAATTGTCGTTTCAATTGAAATCAAATTTAATAAATAAAAGAACATTAATCATGAGTGATTGCTCACCTTTCGAGGCTAGAGAAGACAGGAGATGACACGGATACGAACATAGATACAGACACTGAAATTGGGTTACGAATCCAGTCGCGAATTCCAAAGCAAAGCTAGATTGGCCCGGATTTGAGGTGTGATGCTGATAGATAGGGAATCAAGAATCAAAATATTTTACATATATTAAATCAACATACAACTTAAACACATATCAAAATAAAATCTATTTTTATACATATATTTAACCCAATATACAAACAAAATCTTTATATTTTAAAATTAAAATCATTGTTTAATCAAAACACGCATTAAAAATAAAGTCTTCATACAAACTAAAATACTTAAACAATATACAATTCACCGTCTAACATATATATATATATATGTATTATTCACTATATAACAACAGATCAACCTTTAAAACTTTTATAACAATTTAAACTTATAACAGTATTCACATCATAATTTAGTTACTGCAACATAAATGAATCAGGGAACATGCAAAGAGGGTAGAAAAAAATCAAGATTTACAAGGAGCAGCAAAAGTATATAACTGTATATGTTATACTTATATAACTAACAAATATATATCTCACTAACATATATTCGATAATAGGTATATACGTACGAAACATACTTTTAAACAATATAAATGAACAGACATATTATATACCAATCTTATATGTATACATATACATATATATATATATATATGAATCTTATATAACTTTGTCTAAATCAAAACCAGTTATACATTTATATATAAGTCACAGTATTCATAGTCATATATATGTCACAGTACAAACAGTGTATATATACACAATTTAAAAGCTAATATACTAACTTATATAAACGTTATTGCCAGATTTTAAATATACATATACCTTCAAATATGAATGCTTCAGTGCAAAACTTATATATGAACTAATACATGAATTACCCAAATGTATACTTAACTATATATGTGAAACAACAACCCAAGTCATTTAGCAAAATTCATTTTTATACTTTGTAAACCAATATATATGTAACTCAAACTTGAACCAAACGTATACAAAACAGTAAATATCCAACTCATGTTATCGACCAAATATATGCAGCCAAGGATTTGATGGAAAGCAGAGTATATGTATGCCAAAAATTTCAAAATAAAATAAAATAAAATCATATAAAGTCAATGCTAACATTCATATCATATATATATCAAACTACTAACATAAACTGACAAGCCAAACTTATATATCCCTCTCTACAAAGTCTATATATAACTTTACTATAAATTCTTATATAACCAACTAATATCAATTATACATTAAACAACTATATATATAAGCTAACCTTTATTATATATACTTACTGTAACAAAATCTTATAAACTCAAAGCAGCAAGCAAATTTATTTTATCTTTAAAATACATTCTTTAAATTCAAATATACAAACTAATATATAAATTACCACATATTATTTAAATTAATACTTAAAACATGTGTAAATATATTACCAAAAATACAAGTGAAGAAGAGAAATTCGGCCGAGACTTTTGTGGTGGAGGATATCGGCGGCAGAGCAAGCTAAAGGCGAGGTGGTGATGCGGTTTGACGTTGAAGTGGGTGCTCGCGTGAGCTGTTGCCATGGGGAATGTAGATCTCGGGTTCAAGGCAAAGGTTGACGTGGCGTGAGCTTCAAAGCAAAAGGGAAGGCTATTTGGAGGCATGGGATGGCTGAGTGGAGGCTTTAGGCATTGGGCGGGTTCTAGGAGGCACGGTTCAAAATGAAGAGAGGACGCGTGGGTTTGGAGGAACTTCAGTTGATGGCTCGCTGGCAAGAGGGTAGAGGAGGACGGGTGGAGCACGAGAAAAGGATGGGGAAGATGAAGGATGGAAGCAGCCTGTTTTTGTTTTCATCTCAAATTTATTTTACTTTGGAAATCAAAATAAACGAAAGAACCAAGAAAATCAAGAGCCAGGGAAAACTCAAAAGTTATGGAAAACAACAACCGAGATAAATTCGAATATAAAACGTAGTGGCCATTCAGTTTTATACGTTGGTTAAATGAAAGGTCGCGGGGCTCAAAAGTTCGAAAACGGTTACCGATACGGTAATCGTTTTACTGACTTCGTATCGTACCAGACTCCAACATATACAATTGAATATACTACGGAGATCAGCACGACAAGACGATCAAAATGGTATACAGATATCAATGATAGGACCATCCTATCAGAAGTCGATATCCGGTACCGGAAATACTGCAAATTTGCCGAAAATAAGATCTACGGAGCAATAGATGTTCAAATTTGACGAAACGAAAACTGACGTCTTGCTCAGAAGAAGATTTAGAATTTTTCTATATAAAAATATTTGGATTTCGAAAACGTTTTATTTTCATCGCTTTTTAACTGATTAAATTGAAGTAAATTTACGCACGAAATAAACTTTCATATTTTCTGACGAAAATTTACAGTTTGCTATGTTTAATTAGACGCATTCCAAATAATAAATTTTTATTTCAAAATTTTATCTTTTAAAATTTCACAAAATTTTGACTAATTACGTTATTAAAACAGTTAAAATTTACGGGTCGTTACAGATTCTCAGCTAATATGTCGACATATGCTATAGGAGTATGTCGACATACCCTTTGTATTTTTTGAAAAACACTTTATAAAAATTGTTTCGAAAATATTAAGCTTTGTAAAATATTTTGAAACTTTGTACAATCATCTAAACATAGTTTATACATATTTTAATCATATGAAAACTTAAGAAAACTTTATAAAATTATTTTAAAATATTTAAGAATATAAATATGAATCTCTTTTGTAAATAATATATATAAAGTATAAGTGAATGAATATTTAAAATCAAAGTTATAATAAATGTTATAATATACTTATAAACATTTAGAAAGCATAAAACTAAAACTATAACAAAGTATAATAGATTTAAAATTATATATAAAATATAAAATGCTTAAAAACTTAATTACTCAAAATATAATAATCTTGTAAATAAAATTAAGAGTCAAAAATCATTTGAAGGCCATTTTCAAAGATCATTTTGGAGACACGGATTCTTTCAAATCATTTTTGAGATTCAGAATATTTGAAAACCATTTAAAACCAGAGAATAGATTTTAAAACCTTTTTGAAAAATGAAGAGAGAGATAAAAAAGTGCTATCAATCTCTAACTTTTGAATCACTATATCAGCCTCTTGAACCTGCTCTTGATACCGTACAGTCTTCTTAATCAATACCTGTCTAATATCCCACACTATATACTATATATAACTTAATAAAAAAAATTAGTATCTATATTTTATTTGATGTCATATAGTTGTTGTCATCAAAACTAATGCCTATGGTACTAATAGTCTTCCCCTTTTTAATGATGACAATCATGTTTATAAAATATGATATAACTCCCTCTGAGTTATGAATCTCCTCCTTAATCTATGCCTGGATATTTTATATATTTCTCCCCCTTTGTCATCAACAAAAATATAATCAAAACTCCCCCTAACTAAGGTACTATATATACAAGAGTGATATGTAAATAAGAAGTAATAACTTAACCTAATTATATTAATCGCACAAATCCCTTACATACATATTGTTAATCCAAATCAAATTCAATAAAAATCAATCCAATAAGTTTATACACACCAATCCATATTTGTAATATATTTAATATAAAAATTTATATTAATCCCATATATATTAAGACTAACCATTCGATCTTAGACTTCCCTAGAAACTTCTACCCAACCATCAGAACCAAAAATTGGATCTGCTTTGATGGCATCCCAATCTTCATCGTCTTTATTGATAGCACAATCAGGATTATTGGTTAGTTCATCTTTGACAAGGGAAGAAATCATCCATTGAATGGCGTCAAAATGCTTTTCTTGTTCTTTTTATCATCTTCATTTGACTCATTTCTAAGTATATTTGATTTATAAGGACAAAAGTAAGGATATTCTTGAATGATTATAGAGTTTGTTTAAGATTTTCACACAATTTTTGGTGCAGAGAAGCCATTTTTGAAAAGATAAGTTTTAAAGTGAAAAGAGAAAAGGAAGATAATGGTAATGATGTTTTTCTGGAGCGAATAGGTTTATATAGGGGTGAGAAGTCGTTTGAAATGAATGGGTGTTTCATAGTTATTTCATTTTTATTTTATTTTAAATCTGCCCGTTGTATGTCGACATACATGGTAGACATATGTATCATAATTTTCAAAAACTTCTTATTTTGCTATACTTTTAAATTGACCTATACTATTGCATTTGTATGACTTTCCAGAGACTAATAACAATGTATAACAACATGGAATAAGATTTCATTGATAATAAAGGAAGAGTACATGAAATTCAAACATAAACGATACATAGATTAAAAACTAGAACAATCCAAACTAAAAGCTAGAAAAGCATAGAAATACAACTAGGACGAAGTAGACAAAGATGAAGCTATTCCGCTAATCTTTCAAATGATCTATCCAAAGTACTTGTCTAATTTATTGGAAAGAAAAGCGGATTTCTTAGAAAATGAACTCTTAAGCCTCTTTTGGTTGAAACAATCTTCTCTCGATTTTTGAGAAGATCTTTGCTGGATGGATGAGATGGCATTTCGATACTTTCTAATAAAGTATCTTCCTCCTCTTCTTGTTCTTCTTCCTCCCCTTCCATTTCTTCTCCTTCCTCTTCCTCCTCCTCTTTTTTAATCTCACGCTCCTCCTCCTAAGAAGATAGAAATATTTGAAACGAATATTTGTGAATCATTGTATTAAATGTTGTATAAAGGGATAGAATTATAAATATTATTTTATAAGTGTAGGTTAGATTTATAAAAAGTGTTTTATAAATAAAAGAATAGTTTTATAAGTAATATTCTATAAAAAAGGAAATCAATACCATTTTGATAAATTGGAGAAATAATTCCATCTGGAAATTTATTGAAATATATGAAATGATCGTTTATAGACAGTATATGAGTTTTATATTGATATTTTGAAATTGGTCTATATTTGGAGTTTGGTGTTATATTTGGAGTTTTGTTTTAAACAGAGAGTTTTGGTAATTTTATTTAGAAAATTTGTAAAGGGATTTATAAATGAATTTGAAATTTGTAAAAGAGTTGCAAATAAGTCGGGGATTTATAAAATAAATTTATAAATGGTATTTTATAAAAAGAAGTTTTATAAAAGATTTTTATAAATAATATAAGAGATGTTTATAAAGGACACACTAATAAAAGTTTGGGAATTTATAAAAATATACTTCAATTATGTTGTATATATTTATGAAGGAATTTATAAATAATATTTTATGAAAGGAATTCTAAATTGAATTTAGAGCTTATAATTATAAACGGATTTTTATAAAAGTGTTATTTTATAAAAGATATTTGATTTCCTAAATTAAACTTCTTAATTATAGTGGTATGGAATATTTTTTACACACTTAACACCAAAGGAATAGTCTTTTGGGTTATTATCATCTCTATTTAAAATGACACTGTTTCAATCAAAAATTAAGTGTGGTTTTGAAATGAAATCTTTCTTAAGATTTATATAAATATTTATACCGATGAGATAAGTGTATGAATATTTCCAAAGTAGTGAAAAGTGTAGAGGAGGCTTGTGGAACATATCTTTGTAAAAGTATTTTAATACGAGAATTTACAAAGTAGTTTTAATTTATAGAAATATTTATTTAAGAGGCTTAGAGTTGCTTTGTGCTTAACCAATATTATTCTCCCTATGGAATTAAATCTCTGGTTGTATTGTTGTTATTTGATAGATGTTGACGACAAAAATGGGATCAACACCCAATATAATCTAGTAGAGATTAATGAAGAATGAAATTAAAACAGAGAAAATATCATAAATGAAAACACATATTTTTATAGTGGTTCGGTAATCTTGGCCTACGTACAATTTATATTTTTATTGATCTTCACTTGATTATCATTACAAGAATATTTGGATCAGCTGGAATCCATTAATACAAAAGTGAAGAATAAAAATGGCAGAGCCTTGGTAGAGAAAGCAGGATCCCTTTTCTGATGCCATGCCTGTTGTATTTATAGGAGAAGACGTGCATGGACCAGACCGAAATTCTGGTAGAAGGTTTGGAAGACCAAGACGAGGCTACCCAAAAATTTGCAGGCCCATCGAGGCCCACAATAGGGATCAATATCGATCCTTATAAATGCATCCAAATGGGCTGCAATCCCAATATGGGATGCCCTATGATGTTAACTACTTGCTCCCAAAATTTCATGTAGTTCTGACGAATGGTTTGTGAGATATCACATTTTCCGTGAAGTAGTGTTGCTTGAAGTCTGATTTCTGTCGATCCCTCTAGAGGGATAGGTACCGGTCCCTCCAACTTGCTCCAAATGCCATGCAATCCCTATGGGGTATTCCACACATACTAATTAGCTTATACTCCAAGTTTCATGTTCATAGCATCTATAGATTTTGAGCTATTGACGGATCATTGTTGCAATATGTAGTGAAAGCTGAATATGGACGATCCCTTTTATACCGATCCCTTTTGATAGGTGAAGTAATTTGCCATAACTTCAGCATACGAACTTCAAATGACTTGACACTTGAGATATAGCCTCATGGGGCCTTTCTTGTCACTCTATATCGATCTTACCAAGTTAGGGATAAAATTGATGATATGTATCGATTCCTTAGGGAAAAGGATAGGCACTGATGCCCCGCTTAGTGAAGGCATTATTCCATACTTAGAATATTCTGGAGAGTCTATCTCTTGGCCTCGAGTAATCGTTGCTTTACATCATTTCCTGTGCTTGATCTTTGAGTCTAATAATCATCTCTCCAGGCTGTCTTCCTCGATGATCGTCCAGTCTAACTTGTCTAATCGGTCTGAATATAGCCGGGCCAAAAGGCCGGATAACACTTGCCTCCCAAAGTACATCTTGTTGCGTACATGACGTGCTTTGAATTGAAGCAAGTTAGAGTTGCCAGAAACAAATCCATTCAGTTTCCTGAATTGTCGCAATCCTTCCGTTTAATTATTTTCCCAAAGTGTTGTATCCCTCTTTAATTGTCATGACACTTGGTCGATTTACAATAGTATAAATTCATGATTGTATTTCATTAGTTGCTATCTGTGTTCGGTTCTATAGGGCAAGTAAGATTTTGCTACTTGATCTAGTCTTTTCATTAATAACTCTAGGTGAAAATTCAATTTTTGTTGATTTCAAGAAATCGAATCTTTTGAATATACATGTGCAGGTTCAGGTACACGTTCTTGTCATTGGCTCCTATATGTGTTTGTACGCTACGAGTCGTTGCCAATTCCTTATAGTTTAATTGCAATTAGATTGCAATTCCTTGTTTATATTTTATTTTATAATGTAATAGGGGTTGTAAAAGGTCACTCGATGAGAGGGGACTTCAAGTTCTACAGGGATGACGGCCTCGGGGAGCCGTAAGCAAGGGTGAATGGAGTATGGCCAGTCATGGACTTGTGGGTGATTCTGTATGCCCATAATACTGATGAGAGTTCATCGATCCACTTGCCTCTAGTCTTTTCCAAATGTTTCTTCATAACAGACTTTATGATTTTGTTCACAGCTTCAACCTGTCCATTTTCTTGAGGTGGAGCAACTACCGCAAATTTCTTTTCAATATGATGCCGATGGTAGAAGTCTTTAAATTCAATGCTATTGAATTGGGTTCCATTATTAGTTTTATTGGTTTATGGAAGGCCAAACCGACTGATGATGTTCCAAACAATGAAGTTGATTGTTTTCTTCATCGTGATCATGGTTAAAATTTCTGCTTTAGCCTATTTGGTGAAGTAATCAACTACTATGATGGTGTATTTTGCTCCACTTTTAGAATTGGCAAGAAGCTGATGATGTTAATACCCCAAGTGGAAAACGACTATGGACTGGCCATTTGAGTAATTTCCGTCAGTGGGGCGCTCAGAATTTTTGCAAATATCTGGCACTCGTCACATTGAATAGCGTGATCAGCTGCATCTTGATTGAAAGTTGGCCAATAATACCCGTAGCAGAGTATTTTTTGTCAAGGTTTGCCCCTTGGTGTGATCGCAACATTCTTCATCGTGGACTTCTCTCAAGATTCGTTTGATACCATCATAGGTGATACACCGAAGTAGGGGAATAGAGAAAGCCCTTTCTATACATGACTCCTTCTTGGATGATGCAGGGTGAAGCTTTGAGGAGGATCTCTCGTTTTTCATTCCTCCGTTCAGGAAGAATTCCCCATTGTAGATAGTCTTTGATAAGAGTCATCCATGACTCCTTTTTCGGCTCCGTATCCAAGATCTACTCGTCTCCATCTGTCAATGCTTTGAATGTTAAGTACTTCAACCAGGACAAAGTCTATTTGTTGTGCATCCCCAGGACTGGCCAGCTTGGCCAGTAACTCGGCTTTTTCATTTTGTTCTCTAAGGATGTGTGTAATGGTGTAATACTCGGAGTCAGCCAGTAGCTCTTGGACCCAGCTGATATAAGGAGCAAGATGCTGCCCTCTAGCAAGATAATCTTCCCTAACTTGGCATACTACTAACCAGTAATCACAAAAGGTATTTAAAGTTTCCACTCCCAGTTCTCTAGCAAGTTTGATCCTAGCGATCAAGGCTTCATACTTAGCTTCGTTATTTGTTTCAGGGAAGTCGACTTTCAGGGCATAGAAAATCGATCGTTCCTCAGGAATCACTAACATGACTCTGGCGCTAGATCATTAATCATTGGATGCTTCATTCATGTACATTTTCCATCGGTTGGTCGGTTCTCCACTACTCTCTCTAGAGAGTCGTTTGGTGTAGTGAATTCAGCTATGTAGTCCGCCAATGTCTATCCCTGGATAGCTCTCTGAAGGAGATAAGCGATATCGAATTGGCTTAGTTCGATATTCCATTTGAGTAGTCTTCCAGACGTCTTAGATCGTTGTATGATCTATCATAATGGCTGGTCGGCATAGACGTTAATGGAGTGAGCCTGAAAGTAAGAGCAGAGCTTTCATGATGAAATCAACAGGCATTACGCGATCTATTTTAGCTTCGATTAGTTTTCTCTTAGTACCTATCAATCGCTTAGTTACATAATATACTGGTCTTTGGATCCAGTTCTCTTCGCATAGCATTGCGGCGCTTATGGCATGTACCAACATAGCTAAATTGATGTATAAATCTTTATGATCCACAGACTTTGACAAAATGGGAGGCCTCTTTAAGTGGTTCACCAAAGCTTGGAATGCGTCTTTACAATCCCGTGTCCATTCGAAATTCCTTTTCCATCTCCCTATTAGGTTGAAGAAGAGAGTACACTTGTCGATGGCCCTGGAGATGAATCGACTTAGGGCGATGACCTACTCATTTAGACTCTATACCTGCTTGATTGTCTTCGGTACCCAGATGTCTTTGATTGCTTGAATCTTCTTAGGGTTGGCTTCGATTCTGCGAGAGTAGAACATTAAACCCAGGAACTTCCCTTGCGCAACGCCGAATGAGCATATCAAGGGACTAAGTTTCATCCCATTTCTTCGGATAAAACTGAACATCTCTGTTAAGTCATCGATGTGGTCGTTCGATCGTCATGACTTCACAAGCCTATCATCCACATATACTTCCGTCGATCACCCGATCCAGTCTTTGAACATCCTATTGACCAATTTTTGGTAAGTAGCTTCAGCATTATTTAGTTCAACGGCATCACAGCATAACAATATAGCCCTAGATCGGTAATGAAGCTGATGTGCTTCTAATCGAGGACGTGCATCAGGACCTAGTTGTACCAGGAGTACATATTCGTAAATGAAAGTAGTTCATATCCAGCGGTTGAGTCTACCAGTTGCTCGATCCTCGAAAGTGAAAAGCTGTCTTTTGGGTATGCCTTGTTCAGGTAACAGTAGTCGATGTATGTTTGCCACTTTCCATCGGCTTTTCTCACAGGAACTGGATTGGATGCCGATTTCGGGCAGAGGGTGTCGTCGGTAAACCTGTTGTTTTTGAGTCTAACCACTTCCACTTTAAGTGCAACAGATCTCTCCGGATCCATAACGCGTTGCTTTTGTCTCACCAGGACATGCCTCGGGTCGATATTCAATGCATGACTCGCGATAGTCGGTGAGATCACATGCATGTTAAAATGGGTCCAAGCGAATACATCAAGATTTATTCAGAAAAAGTCAGCTAATTCCTTCATCATCGTTGCTCTGAGCTATGATCCGATCTTCAATACCCGTGATGGGTCGCCATGGCTAACTGTAATGTCGACTATCAGCTCAGCGGGTGCAGTCTTGGATTCTTTGAGTTCAAATGTAACTATTTCGCATAACAATCAACGTGGAATCTGGTTGGGGCGGTCAATGATGACAGTTACTCCGATCGAATCCCAGAGTCTTGTCATGAGTTATTAATTTTGATTGTGAAGGGCTCTAAATGCTTTGAGCGATTATCTGCAAATGGCTAAAGATCAAGCTTTGAAGCATGTTGAAGCAAATATTGAGTAGGGGTCAGCCTCAAGTTGCGTGCAACTGCATAGCTGACTCTTGGTTTGAGTTTAAATCAGCTTGTGTATTCGAGTAACTTGCTTTCCATTCAATGTATTGGCGATCTGTTGCTCGTCATTTAGGTTGGAATGATAGTCAGTTGCCTATGAGCTTGGGCATCAATTCGATGATTCTATCTCTAGGCATCTTTTCGGTCGTAGCCTCGAGTTGTTGTAAACACTATATATAAGTTACAATATTGAGCTATCGCAGCCAGTTTTTGGATGAATAGTCTGTTCACATTCATCTTGTTTCTCGCTCGTGCCCCCAAGTCTGGGGCATACATCGATGAGTAGGAAGGCAAACCATGCCAACTTTAGCTTTACACTCTTTCCCGTTGAATTACGTGATCCAGGTTAGTTGATGGAAGACCGAGTCTCGCCTATCCTGGATTGTATTTTGGTTTTTTCTTCCAAGGGGAATACTTCGATGCTCTGTCGGATTTCAGGCATAAGTTGGTTATTGGACAGTTAACCACGTCTACTTTGATTCTATTTTCTAATCAGATCTAGGGGTAGAGTTGGTTCGGGTGCAGTCGGGTCATGCTCATCCGGTTTCATACTCCTCCCGACGGATCGAAGGAGGGTGTTGGAGAATTAATGATCAAGTCTTCGTGGTTTATTCTCCTATCTGCACTCTGGTGATCATAGTTTTTCGAAGGACATCCGGGTCATATCTGTTTGTGTTTGGTGTGGATCGATATTTACCGTCGACCCAACGGCACAATATTATCAGTCACCCGTAATATCGGATGTCGCTCTGATTAGTTTTGTATTAAAGCCTCCTTGCAGTCGTTGCCTTAAGTCGTAAAGAACACTAAGCTAGAGCTACAATGAGTTATCGTATTCTGCTTTTAGTGATTTGTACTCCTGTCCCGGCATTGATTTGGCGAGGCCATAAGTCGGACGGTCGAATTCCATCCTTAGCGAGTTTATACTCCTCCTGTCGATTTCAAGCCGGAGTTTGTGGAATAGAGAACGGTTGAAATCCACTCATCTATTCATTCATGTTTATACTCCAGTTCGCACTCTGGGGACTCGGAGTTATTTTGCGGGCAGTCGGTATCTGCCCGATTTATGTTTATATTCCATTCCGCACTTTGGGGACTTAGGGTTGTTTCGTGGGCAGTCAGTATCCGCCTGATTTATGTTTATACTCCAGTCTGCACTTTGGGGACTCAGAATTGTTTTGTGGGCAGTCAATTTCCGCTTGATTTATGTTTATACTCCAGTCCGCACTCTAGGGACTTAGAGTTATTTTGCAGGCAGTCGGTATCCACTCGATTTATTTTTATACTCCAATCCGCACTCCGGGGGACTTAGAGTTATTTCATGGGCAGTCGGTATTCGCCCGATTTATGTTTATACTCTGATTCGCACTCTGGGGACTCAGAGTTTTTTTGCGGGCAGTCGGTATCTGCCCGATTTATGTTTATATTCTAGTCCGCACTCTGGGGACTTAGAGTTATTTCGTGGGCAGTCGGTATCCGCCCGATTTATGTTCATACTCCAATCCCCACTTTGGGGACTCAGGGTTGTTTCGTCGGCAGTCGGTATCTGCCCGATTTATGTTTATACTCTAGTCCACACTTTGGGGACTTAGAGTTGTTTCATAGACAGTCGGTATCTGCCCGATTTATGTTTATACTCCAGTTCGCACTCTGGGGACTTAGAGTTGTTTTATGTGTGGTCAACCACACCCATTTTTTATTTATACTCCATCTGGCAAGTCGAGGTAAGAGTTATCGAATGAACGATCGAATCATGTTCATTCATGGAATGGAATTCTGCCCTCAGTATCAAGGACGGAATTTGGCAAGTGAGATGACCGATTCGTGTCCGCTTGGTGGTTTTAGCTCCTATTGTTAAGTCAAGGAAGAGAGTAGGCGATAGTTTGTCGGATCACATCCATGCTTGGGTTGGACGGTCAGGCCACATCCACCTCAAGCTACAGTCGTGTCCATGTGTTGAGGATGGCAGTTGATGAGTAGGCAGTTAGTCATGCCTACTTTAAGTCGAACTTCCGAATTGCCCTCTGTGTCCAGGGTATGAGTCGATGTGTAGACGATCAAACCACGTCCACTTTAGTTGGATCCCGACATTACAGAGCTTCGGGAGATGCATATGTATTTTGGAGAACTTCAAGTATGAGCTGGAGGAGTGGATGGTTGGGTTGCATCCACTCTAAGTCTTTCTTTGGTCTCCAAGTCAGGCGCGAAAGTTGATGAGTAGACGATCGGTCGTGTCCACTTTTTGCTGGATCCCGACCTTGTTGGGTTTTTCCATTTCGAGTCCTTGGCCCTAAGTTAGGGGCATATGGTGGCTGATGAGCGGTTAAATCATGCTTATGTTGATGAAACTCCAAAGGTCCGATAATGGTCCGTAGAGATTGGTTGGCGCCCGACTTTAAGTACTTGGTCACCTCCATCGTTTGGAAGTAGTTTAGTTCAAGTTGGTCGTAGTTCACAACACAATTGAAATTGAAATTGAAATAATTCAAAGAAGATCAGAATAAATCTCATTGATAAGTGAAGCAATGTCGAGTGCTGGCTATTCCACTTTGCCCCTCGCTCCTTTCAGCGGGATGTCGACCATCAGCGGTCCGATTGATAATCAGAGTTCTTTATTGATAGGCATCGGATGTTACCTGCCCGCCCTACAGGGCTTGCACATATTATTGAAGCTTTCCTTTTCGAACCAGCTTTCCGATCACATCTCGGAGGTGTTGGCTATCGCCAGTGTCAGGACCGTGTACATCTTGGAATCTACAACATTCCCTGGATTTTCTTTGGGTATCGATGGACTCTCTCAAGGCTGTTTTTCAGTACTATTCCAAGTCATGAGTCCCCAAGTAGATGTTATCGATTGAATCGTTCAAAGGAGTATATGAGTCAAATTTTGAGATTCTGGGTCGTCTTGTGGAATCTGAGTCCTTAGCCAACGGGCCTGTATTATTTTTCTCTTAGTTTGCTCTACCTCCTTGCTGCTTAGGTTTTGATTCACTTTGTAACAGAAATGATCCAAGGTTGTAGGAGGCTCTCCAGCTAACTAGCTGCCAAAATCTGTCCGGGGGTCGATTCCCCTCATCAACGCCATCAGTATGATATCCTCGCTGGGATTGCTCGCTTCAGTGATGACGACGACATTGAATCTCTACAAGAAGTCTTTGAGTGGCTCACCTAGCATCTGTAATAAATTGGATAATGACATCACATCCTTAGAGTGAGTCGCATGCATTTTGAATTGCTCGACAAACTTCTGATCCGGTTGATTGAATGAAGAGATGGATTTGGGCGATAATCACATAAACCACATGATCGATACACCTTCGAGGAATATAGGAAAAGGTCTGCATTCGATGGCACATATCGCTCTGGAGGAATTCATATGCCACTCGAATTTCATGAGATGTAGTCCAGGGTCAGTTTTCCCTGAGTAAACCGATATGATTGGTACATTAAGTCTCCTCAGATATTCTGCACACTGAACGACTTCAATGAATAGGCTTTGACTGGGGGAGATGCTTTAGTCATCGTCAATCCAGTTCATTTTTAAGTTACAGTTACTTGTTATGCTTGTGAATGATGTATGCATGCCCAAGATATGAGCAAGCGAGATGGACCGGTATTGACGGATCAGTAGTAAGTTACTTGGAGTCGGACCTGAGAAAATCTGCTATTTGCTTGGAGTCAACAATTGGTTTGCTTGGAGAAAATCTTGGTTTTACCTGAGTTTGGCTTTGGGCCAAAATTTCTTGGGTTTGCTTAGAGTCATATCACCTGTGTTCTCCAACCTTTTGGAGTATCGTTTGGGTAGCAGTTGATTGTCCGTTCCTTGGTTGCAATTCAGAAGCTGCTGCTTGATCCTCTATGCCCCGGTCAGTCACAGGATGCAAGGGAAGTGGATATAATGCACCTTCTTTAAGTTGAGTTCCGAATCTAGAATGTGGGGGCCACTGCGCTGCGGCACGGGTTCGGGTGCCATTTTTTAGAAAAATGGATCGTACCCGATTCATATTTAAAAAAAATGGATCATACCCGATCCATTTTTTTGGTATAGGGATCGATCATATTGGATTTTGAGAGAGGGATCGGTAATATAGGGAAGGCTGAATTGCCTTGGTGAGGGATCGGTATTGAGCATGGCTTTCAACTTGAGGGATCGATATAGCTTGAGGGATCGGTATATATAATTTGAAGAGGGATCGATATATACATATCTTGGAGAGGGATCAGTATATATACCTTGTAGAGGGGTTGGTATATATACTGAAGGGATCGGTATACATATATGTTGAAGGGATCAATATATACACCTTATAGATGGATCAATATATATACTTTTTTGGAGCAATCGGTATATATGCTTTTTGGAGGGATTGGTATATATACTTTTTTGGAGGGATCGATATATATGCTTTTTGGAGGGATCAATATATATGTTTTTGGAGGGTTCGAGATATATGTTTTTTAGAGGGATCGATATTGATGTGTTTCAGAGGGATTGGCGTCGACGAGATTGGTGAGGGATCAGCCATCTAGGCCTTCAGAGAGGGATCAGTCATCATGTCCTTCAGAGGGGGATTGGCCATGGGCCTTGAGTGAGCGATCGACCATCATGGCCTTTAGAGAGGGATCGACCATCACTTAACTTGAGTGCAAACTTCAACATCTGATCCCAAGATCTTACATACATGAGTGAATCCCCTTTCAAATGGACATGAACACATGAAAAACTCCAAACAAGAACATTAGCATAGTCAAATCCTCCAAAACACGGGAAGTCGACTTAGTTCCTCTAACCATGGCTATCAGCTTCCTTTAGATTTCCTTCAATTCTGAGTAGAATAGGAAGTTTGTAGGTTAATAACTGGATCTATCTCGCGAATATAGGAATCTAGAAGTAGATGACGAGATCCAATCAAGTTGAGAATTCATTTCTTAGTGAAAGCACCAAAATGTTGATGCCAAAAATGGGCATCAACACCTAATAGAATTTAGTAGAGATTAAATGAAGAATGAAATTAAAGTAGAGCAAATATCATAAATGAACACACAGATTTTTATAGTGGTTCGGCAATCTTAGCCTACATCCACTTTATATTTTTATTGATCTTCCACTTGATTATCATTACAAGAATGTTTGGATCAGCTCGGATCATGGATTTAAATCTCCTATATATCGCCCGAGATCTCCTCCGATATCTCCTTTTCTCACTTAAACGAGATGAGACATCAAATCTCCTCCATATCTCCCTTGACATTCATCTCGTCCGAGATATTCAAATCTCACCCGAAATATGGATCAAAATCTCAATCCGAGATCTCACCAACTTCTTGAACATATTCTTTACTTTTTATCTTAATAAGTCATAGCGAAAGGTTTCACTTCTTTATTATGTTCAAATAAAAGGATATTATTCTATCATTACCAAATCAATTAAGCTGATCAAGCTACTACTCTTCTAAAAATATTCCTTTTTCCATGGAAATCAAGTATGTTACCATTTTTATTTTTACTAAGAAAGTTATAACCGTTGAATAAATTTTTGACACATCAATTTTAGACACATAAGTACATCCAAGATATTCCTGAGATGCATTATAAGACCCGAGATGTTAATCCGAGATGTACATCCGATATGTACTCATCTCGTTCAAGATCTCCCCCGATACGAGATAACTTGTGTAAAAATTCCGAGACGAAACGTGACCGAAATACGATATTTAAAACCTTGGCTGGGATCTATTAGTACAAAAGTGAAGAATAAAAATGGCAGAGCCTCAGCAGAGAAAGCATGATCCCTTTTCTAATTCCATGCCTGCTTATTTATAGGGAAAGACGTGCATGGGTTGGACTGAAATTTTGGCAGAAGGTTCGGGAGACCAAGACGGGGCTACCCAAAAATTAGAAGGCCCATTGGGGCCCACAATAGAGATTGGTACCAATTCCTATAATGCATTCAAATGGGCTGAAATCTCTATGAGGGATGCCCCACGATGTTAGCTGCTTTCTTCCAAAATTTCGTGCAATTCCATTGTATGGTTTGTGAGATATCACATTTTCCATGAAGTAGTGTTGCTTGAATTTTAATTCTGCCGATCCCTCTAGAGGGATAGGTACCGGTCCCTCCAACTTGCTCCAAATGTCATGCGAAACCTATGGGGGTGTTCCACACATCCTAATTAGCTTGTACTCCAAGTTTCATGTTGATAGCATATGTACATTTTGAGTTATTGACCGATAATTGTTGCAATATGTAGTGAGAGCTGAATATGGACGATCCATTTTATACCGATCCCTTTTGATAGGTGAAGTAATTTACCCATAACTCGAGCATACGAACTCCAAATGACTTGACACTTGAAATGTAGCCTCATGGGGCCTTCCTTTTCACTCTATATCGATCTTACCAAGTTTGGGTTAAAAATTGATGATATGTTCCGATCCCTTAGGGAAAGGGATAGGCACCGATCCCCCGCCTAGCAGAGGCATTATTCCATACTTAGAATATTTTGGAGAGTCTATCTCTTGGCCTCGATTAATCATCGCTTCATATCATTGCCTGTGCTTGATCTCTGAGCCTAATAATCATCTCTCCAGGCTGTCTTCCTCAATGATCGTCTAGTCTAACTTGTCTAGTTGATCTGAATATAGCCAGGCCAAAAGGCCGGATAACACTAGTTAAATACCGACAATCAAATATTGACCAGTTTTATACTATCATTGTCGGTTGGAAGAGACTGGGATCAAATATATTATTCGAAAACCACTTCGAATTGATACATGCATTCGAATTGGATATATCTTCAAGATGATTGAAGATGGATTTTTTTGATGTGCAAGGGCTATTTGCTACTAATCTCGAGGGTGATTTCAAAATGGATGTAGTAGAAGTAGTGCCTTTGGTTTATTTATATCCTAAAAAACTTATATGGATGAATGCTGACACTGCATTGCTACCTGAAGGGCAGTGTTAGCATTCCAAGTGGGATTGCTATATAAAAGGTAAAACTTGCCTCAAGCCTCATCAACCGGTAATGACTAAAACATGGGATATGCTACAATGCTATGTGGGTCGCATCCATTAGGATATTGCCATCACCCTTCTAGATTATTATTTATGGATTTGGTTATGCATGTGAGCTCTCGGAAAGGTTACAAAGCAACCGGTGGGATGAAATATTCGGTACTATCCAGTAAGGGGTAGGCTGGTCTTGCATGTAGGGGGTCTATGCAAGGCTCTCGGTACATTTTATCTGGAGGGGTACTATGACAGGTGGTACCCTAGTGCCTTATCATTGATGGAATCCATTTTCCAATAAACACCGTATGGACTTAGTTGTACCTAAATATGTTGGAATGTGAGATGCAAGCATTCCAGCTATATTCATGGTTTACTTTAAACCCTAGATGCTATTATAATATCAATGGAGTTTCTATAAAAATGTTTTGGTTATCGTAAGGTAAAAACCCATCCGTGTTTATGTGCAGCATGGTCTTACGAGATACCTTTATTTCAGTTTTTTTTAATAATATTAAAATCCAATTGAGGTATGTCTCTCATGCTAGTTTACCAGACTGATCTGGACATTATTTTCTTATAATGTTCGGGTCAGACCGAGCATATTTTCAGATCTAGTTTGGATGCTTTGGGGCTTCAGAGGATGCACTGGAGGCCTTCAAGACGTGCTCACCTATACTTGATTTCCACTACATTTGTTGTTCGTATTTATCAGTAATTGTGAGGACATGTTTTATAACTATCCACAGTGATGATAGCTAGTTACTCTGATCTGATGTATGTATATTACAGTTTTCTTTCTCCTGTAAAGATCTGTTTCATATTATATGTCACTTGTTACGATGTGAGATTCTGTTCTATCCTTTAATTCATTTTCCATAACAATCAATCTTTTCGGCACTTGGATGCTCAACATGTAAATACCGTGGGTGTATTAGTGTCAACTTCTGAGGGTCGAATAGGCGGTTCTTTAAATTAGGAGTTGTATATGATATAATGGATACTGTATTATCCATTATTTGTAGGAGTATGATTTGTTGATATTCCTCAAGGTGAGGATCGCAAGATAAACAAGCTCTAACACCTACTGCTAAAGTCAAAAAACTTCTACCTTTTGTCTTAGGGTTTTAAGAAACATAAAGATCTAGTGGGAGCCATTAGAAAAATGAAATGACAACATTTAACCTTTCTAATATTGTAAGAACATTTGTTATATAAAGTTATGATATCTACATCGATTAATTTATGCAATTAATATAATTGATAAAACTTTTATTAATTAAGATACACAAATGAACTAAATTTGAGACTGGGAAATAGAAATATAAAATATAGTTGCTAATTTGGCATGTTCTTGTTTTAATACCCATGCAAGCGCCTAGTTTAACAACTACTAAATATGTTCGTAATTTGAACGCTTACGTGTTATCGAGACCGTGTGCCTTCAATGAGTTTTGAATTCTAAAAGTGATACAAGAATATGAATATTTAATCCATATACGATCACAAATAAATGTTATATGGTGAACGGTCAAAGTTCGCAATGTATGAAACCAATATGAAATTGGTTCATTCAAAATAATCAAATAAACTATAGCATGAGATCGTGTATGAAATACGGTTGATTACAATAATGATCTTGTTGTGTTAAATGTAACACTAGACCAAAAAACTACTAGATAGATCTAAGAATTTGATCACCAATATGTCAATTTAATTAGTTTACGTAAAGTGCAATTTATTTGATATACATAAATGTTAAGGATAACCAAAAAAACTTTTTTAAAGAGTTCATTACGATATTGTAGTAAGGATTTTCCTTTGAATGGTTTGACCGGTTTTGAAAGGAAAGCGAATGCGTGAGAGTAGATGTAACCTATGACACAGTTGGAATGAAGAGGGTGAATGGTCACTACTGCTTCATAAAGAAACATAGAAAACAAGAATTGTAAAATAATAATTGATACTTAACATTGAAATATGAATGTGGTTCCTATTTCCAAATGTATTTTCATATAGAATATTGTTTTCTATGAGATTTATTTCTTTGATTTCAAGATATTTGATCTGAAAACTCTCCACTATAAACTAGTTACAGTAGATAGAATAAATAGCCTATATTAAGTGGTTGAATGGACCTCTATATTTTGTACACTATTACAGTAATGGAAGAAATGGTGGGAGTATGCTATATAATACTTATTGATCGCATCAAGTTATGAAAAATGTTTTCGTCAAACATACCAAACATTATTTATGAAATAACAACTGTTTTTTGGTGTTGACTAAAAATATATATAATATAGTTTTATTTTAATGTGATATTATGAATATTCCTTACAAAATAAAACTATAGATGTTATTTGTTTTCATAATTGGAATATATAGAAGTATATAGAATTTTTGCAATTATTTTGGAATTATAGACTAAAGCCATAGTTTTAAGAAAAAATTCTTTGATTATATGGTTGTGAGTCATATGGTACCCTAACATATCCTAGACTAAGGTGTTGGTAGGTCATACGAGTCAAAAGACTACACATAATGATTGTACGTGAGGGATCTTGTATGGATCACCCCAAATGGAGTTTGAAAACGATCGTCATTGGATAACTAATGTAACGAACCGTAATTTTCTAGTAATTAAATTATTGAATTTAATAAGATTTTGTAATTTAATATAGGAAGAATATAAAATTTATGATGTAGGAATGAGAAACTAACTAGAATGAAGTTTAATAATGTAAATTTAATGTAATAGATGACTAATTGAATAAAATCTCAAGTAATTGTAATAATTGTAAAGTTACCTTGGTTAGAAATTTAAATAATAAAATGAAATCAATGTGGAATGTAGTGGTGAATTGTACGTAATAAATTGAAATTGATTAATACAGAATAATTAATCAGTATGTGAATTTATTAGCTTTTGTTTGTAAACAATAAACATAGAAATGTTTGAAATTGTAAGTTGTAACAAATTGTTAATTATAAATTTCACCATTTAATTCGTTGAAAATCAATTGGAAATCAATTGTAATTAATGTAATAAATTATTGCAGTTAATATGAATTAAGATGATAACGGAAGAATATTGATGTAATAAAGGGTAAACCAATGTCAATTATATCCATTAGGAAAATATTGATTGAATAAAAAGATTGAAATCAAGTTTAATCAATTTATTGGAATTTAAATTATAATTAATGGATTTATTGCAATTGAAATTTAACGCTGTAATTAATGAAATAATTAACATTGTATTTGACATGGGAAATTGGTTTTGAAAAGATCGTTAATTTCTGTGTAATTAGAAATGATAAAATTTGTTATTTATAAAAATTGGATTGAAAAGTGATTTAATCAATTTAATAATAACTTATTTAATTAACGTGAAAATAGCCATTTTGGCCACTGTCTCGGATTTCGACGAAACAAGTTTCATCGGATCCATAACGGTGAATTATTGTAGGATTTCAAGTTTCGTAGCGATCAGAATTGTCGTTTGATCGTGCGGGCTCAAAACGCGCAGAAATCTATTTAATTGAATTCAATTGAAATAAGCTGATTTAAAAGCTAACTTCTTCATACGATGGAATTAGGACTTGAAACATGTTCCATTGAGTTTAAAAATATCGAAAACATCTATTTTGATATATGGGATGATCCACTTTCGTTTCGGGGTCAGAATGGGCTTTTGGGTCGCGTAGTCGTTTCGATCAATCCAATCTGGTCCATTCATTTCTAATTCAGATCTGCTTATATATAGGCTGTTATAAACCCTAATTGTTTCTCATTTCTTATTTCTGTACGTACTATTACTTCTACCAGTTCCTCCTTCTCAAACGACTGAATATGAAACCCTAAATCCCAATTCAATTTCAAATTTCAAATCAATTTCAAAATTCAAACTCCTCAAAACCATGACATATTATATACCGATTCGAAGCTCTCGACAAGCGCAAGCTAGATCTGCAGTTTGTTTTTCGATTTGGGTCTCTGTGTGTCCAGAATGTAAGGGTTAAGTCTCGGCCGTCTAATTGGAGTACGATCAACGGGGTCGGATCGTCGATTCGATGGCACTGGGTTGTGGAGACGGTCATGGGGAGTTCATCCGGGTAGGTGGCGCGACGAATCATCGGTTGGACCGATGGCAATAATTCGACCTAGGGTTAGCAAACGGTGGCCGTGCTGCGTCTTCGTTCAGCACGATGGACGCACGGTGGTTGAGGGAGGTGTCGCGGAGGGTGGCGCCTCGCTTGGGGGTGGCACTGGCCGTATCGAGTTGGGTAGGGGCAGCCGTGGTTGGAAGCTCGAGCACGATCTGATAATGCTGGAGGCGTTAGGGCTTCTCTGGTATGAAGAAACGATGGCGACGTGGTGTGTTTCTACTGGCCCTCTTTTCTTTTATTTATTATTATTTAAAATTTGAATTTTATCTTCTAATCGATGTATCTTTTGCATATGAACTCGGATTCATGCGCGGTTTGTTTCGTTGGGATCGTATCGAAATTTCAGACATTTTGGTACTGGTTTGGATGAAGTCTGAGACTGTTCAATTTTGGGCCTTATTTTGGATTTCAAATCGATTTAAAATCAAAGGTGAATGTTTTAACCCACTCACAAATTACTAAATTATCTTATGTTAGTTAAATTGAATTTATGATGTGATTAGAAATTGATTGGTTGATGTTTGGTATATTTAAATTGTCATTCCAGTTAAATCTGACTTTTATTGAATATTATCGCCATTAATTTAATATTAAATTCTAAATTGCCAGTTAATACCCGTTATTGATAATCAGTCACTTGTTATTGTTTATTGATTGGTTTGAATGATGATTGTGATGGATGTTTGGTTGTTGATATTGAATGACTGGATGTTATATTTTTATATATTGTTATAACACTTCAAGTTCCCTATGGGTTAAAATGATACATACCCGAACGATCTGATAGATTAGGTAGGAATCGTTATGGGTTGAAATGATAGACTCGAGCGATTTCATGGATTTGAAATTAAATTTGGGATTGCGGGTTGAAGAAATATATACCCGTAAAATTTAAATATTTGCGGATTGAAATGATAAATATCTGTATCACTTGACCATAGGGTAGAAAATTATATATGGACACCGGATTGGTTAAATTAAATGATTTTAAATCTTTAAATTTTGAATTCAGCTAAATGATATTTTGAAATAGAATTTGATTTATATTAACTGAATTGTTTTAAATGAATCGTTTAAAAGATTAAATTTGAAAATTTTGGAATTATTTTAAGTAAATTGCTTAAAGGGTTTAATTTGGAATTCTAAAGTTGAATTTGAAGTATAAACAAATTTATCGAAATTGAGTTATTGAAGACGTTTGAAATTGTAACCTTGAAGTCTATTAAAATTGGAATAGCTTAAAATTGATATTTAAGATTTGAAATTGGGTTTTGGTTTGAAAACTGGATATGGTCCGGATTTGTGAAATGGAAGAAATAGTTAAATTGGATGCTAATTTCAATTTTATTACTTTAATGTAAACTGTTTGAAGATATATCCTTTTAAAAATCCTGATTATTAAGATTTTCAAACTATTAAACTAATTTAATCAATTTTATACTATTTTAATCTATTTTGATCAATTTAAACTATTTTAACTTATTTTAAATCTTTTTATCTATGTACTCCAATTTAATCTATTTTAACCTATTTTAAACTAATTAACCAATTTTATCTATTGTAATCTATTTTTAAACCATTTAACTATTTTAAAGCATTTTAAATCTATTTAAACTATTTTAAATTCATTTAATCTATTTTAAACCTATTTAATCCATTTTAAATCTATTTAATCTATTTTAAACCTATTTAATCCATTTTAAACCTATTTAATCTATTTAAAATCTATTTAATCTATTTTAAATCTATTTAAACTAATTTAATTCTATTAAAACTATCTTAGATCCATTTAAACTATTTTAATATATTTTAAAACTATTTTTGAGTATTTTAACTATTTAAAAATTTATTTTAAACTATACTAAACTATTTAAACAATTATAACTCTCTAAACTATTTTCTAAATTTCAAACTGTGTGAAGTGTTTATATTTAAATCCTTGATTTAAGAACGAATATGGTTAAATGATGTTATCAACTAAGTTGAGAATTTGAAATGATATTTTCTAGTGAAATAACATAGTAAATATGATGATTTTGAAATGAGGATTTAGTTCTCATCGATAATTTCAAAAGTGAATACGATTTCGAAAGTGATATGGTTTGAATCGAATATGATATTTTGATATCAATTATGAAACAGTTTTGGAAATTTAAAAGAACCATCCGTGTGAAATAAGCGTTTGGTTGTTAAAGAGACCGGGATCGAATATTGTCATACTCTCTACCAATACCGAAAACCACTTTAACAACTATGTACGTGGTGGAGATTCCAGAATGAAGTAGGATGGTTTGGCGAACGATTCTGTATGAGGTATTTACGTAGCCCTGACTCCCGTGAGTCAGCTTGATGTGACTAAAACAGGAGCCACGTCGGGCAAAGTGAGGTCGCACCTCCGATCGGACATGCTTCTTCGATACCATATTATGACTTTGTGATTAATTTGGTGGCCACCCCTCGATTTTGATTATGGGAGTGTGTTGCGAGGTGGGTAGTAGTAGCTGTTATGCATTAGCACCAGTGCGGATCCACAAAACGGTAGTATCCTACCTTGGGCATTGCCTCGCGTGCCTTGTCACATGCCTTATTGCGCCTTCTGCGAGTTTGGTTTGTACCATACCTATGGAGAATCCTCTGATAGTCCTCCAGTTTACGGAGGAATTACGGTACTGTATAGACTATAGGAATATATAAAATGTGTTAAGGAGGATATGGGTAACGCCTTAACGCTATTTTAATAATTTACTTTACTGTAGACACTATTATAATAGCCTATTGTACTATGTATATAGATAGTTTAACAGATCCTTAGGAGATGGAAATCCTGAACATCTCTTAAGTTATTACAATCACGTTAGACACTGGATAGGAGATATCAAACCTCGTAAACATCTCTGATGCCATTACACTCATATTTATTTACTGTTGATTTAACTTACATAAGATCTTTTAGTTCCGACTCGAGTGTTTTGTCTTTTCAATTCGCTCGGGTCAGCCTGAGCTTTTCAGTGTATCGAAGACTGCTTTTGGAGGATGAAGACGAAGATTTAGTACTGTTATTTTTTTATTATACTTATTCCACTGCATCATGTTGTTTCGCTGCATTTTTTATTTACTACTACTGTATGTACTCTGATCTGTATTGTAAAAGTGCAATCAAATGTTATTTTGTAAAACAGCTTCATGAACTGTTTATTTGATTATTATATTTGATCATTCCAGTATGAGATTCTGTGTTTGTTTCTCTTTCTTTCTCTATTTTTCTTATTTACCCCATAACAATCCTCCCTTTTGAATGGTTTGAGTCTGACGTGTGTGTCTGATCGTCGATTTAAACCGTCCAAAAAGGTGGGTCGTTACAACTAACTTATGTTTTGAATATAAATATTGTAAATTAAAACCAAATCAGTTTTATATAAGGCAATTCATAAAGTGTTCATGAATATCTATTCCACTACATTGAGAAATAATTGCCGTTTCAAGAAATACCAACTTCGTAGCGGAGGGATTTCTTTTAGAATTATTGATATTAAAATGGATTTGGATACGATCCAAAGATGAAACTGGTGACGTGGGATGAAATAAAATTAATTGAACCTAAACGAACACAACACATTGGAGTGTCTAATAAGTATTCTTATATATTGAAGATAAACTATGAGTTTCTTATCAATGTTGAGAATATATAATCCTCAATTGTAGATTAAACCATTAAGAGTATTGACTTTGCCATATGGTATGATGCATAAATCCAAAAGGATTCCAAGTACGTTATAAAATATGATTTTGATAGTTGTACCCGAGGGAATATGATCCATCAATTGCAAGTAAATATTCAGGAGAAAGTCTGATGTAGTTGGAACGTAGTCAGCAATGTTAATAAGAAAAAGATCATAAATTTCAAAATTTGAAATTAGGGCACACTACAACAAACAGGACCTTTAACAGCGTTTTAAAAATGCTATAAAAGCTACTAACAGCGTTTTTAAATACGCTGTATATCGACATGCAGTTATATGTCAGAGATATACAATGACAAGAAAAAAACGCTGTTAAATGTCCTTTTTAACAGCGTTTCCCTGGTGTCATGAAATCATTTAACAGCGTTTGGTTGGATGCAGTTAGAGATCTTTCTTTGCGTTTGTTTCGTGCTAAGATAAGATTTTATAGCGTTTTTTCAATGTTGTGATATTTATTTACAGCGTTTCCTTGTTGCAATAAATCGTGCTTTATGTTTTTAGATACAATTCCACAGCGTTTTTAAAATGCTGTTAAAACTTTCAACGACGTTTTAAAAACGCTGTGGAATGTTTTAACAGCGTTTTCAAAACACTGTGGAATGTTTTAATTCCATTTCAATAAACATCCGCCACAATGTGTATATATACCACATTTCAAAATTAGCATATTATATCAATATCATATTTCAAAATCAACATATTGTATCAATACCACATTTTGGACACATATTTGATAACCAACGTATGACATTTCATAATCAAAATACACAATATTCTTACACCAAACATAAATAGTTCGTCATCAATAGTTCATAAACAAAATATAGAACAAGTAAACACTTACAATGTTCCATCGAATATTTCAAAGTAAAAGCTGTTACATAGGAGCTATGTCTTCTTGTATATTTTCTGATATGTCTTCTGATATTGGATTATTGTATTGGGTAAGCATAATCAAATGCAAAAGTGTTACTGAGACAAACCTAATTATGATTTTGATCAACTATTGCTTGCCTTGGCTTCAAGTTCAGCGCTTGCTTGGCTATCCACTTTTGCCATTTACGATGCTGCAAGATGCATTAGTTCTGTATAAATCATTTTGTTAGCTCGCAACAATTCTGTACAGCAACTCATTCCCTCTACAGTTGAATAACAACTTGCGAGCTTTGGCCATCTCTGCTGCGACCTGCATTTATCTTCTACCACTAGCTGATATTTCCCTCATTCCCCTTTTTGAGAAAATGTTTCTTATCACAAATGCAACATTTGATATCATGGCACCCATGAAGCGTGTAATCATAATTAAGTATATTAAATCCAAATATAATTCCTTTATCAAGTAGGTATAATATATAAAAAAACAACATTTACAACCCTTATTTAGTTACTAAGCAATATATAAAATTAATGAACAAAATAAATTTGTCCTAAAAGAACTGTGGTTTGGGTAATGACAATGTTTATTTAACCTGTAAGTGCAGCTCACTAATTATTGAATCCTAGGAATTTGTGGATATCTACTGCAACATCTTATTGCCGAGCTAGTTTATGAATAACATAATAAATGGTCATCGATAACCTTAACACACAATAGCACATTGGGTAAAAATTAGGTTAAGTTACTGCTCTAGACTAAATTGACAGTCGAGAATATAACTTACCAATCGTGTTAAAGTTAAGTTTAGTTACTGCAGCTAGAACACAACCACCAATAATTGGTAACAAAGATAGGTAACAGATAGTTACACTATTAAAGTAGATAGATCTTTCAGTTTTATTCTCCATGATCATATTCAAGATCAATTTAAATAAGACACGAACAAAAGAAGTCATAATTCTACATTCTATGCCCAGAAACTCACACTCCAGAATGATGGTTTAATTAAACTAGTGCGAACCCGTGCTTCGCATACGGGTCGTAGCTATATTTATTTTTGTAATTATTGTTGAAACTTTGTGTTATTGTAGGACTATCGATAATTAACTTGAGTATTTCTCGTTTCTTGATAGATGCTTAAGATATTGTCCAAAAGGAGATTTTGTTTAGCAATTGTTTTATTATAAATGTCAAATTATGTTGTAATCAATGTAGTAAATAGATGTATCAATTTTTTATGTTCATGAAACTGGCTTGATGGCAAAAGATATAACCATACATATTGTCCACAAAGATCCTTCAAATAAATCAAGTAAATAAACTGATGAATCAAGTTACAGTAATAAGTCCCTTATGAAGAAAATTTGTTCACTTGAAATTGCTTATATGTTACAAATATGTTAACTTATCATGTGCCTAGACTAAAAACAGGTTATAAAATATCTCATGTTAGCATATATAAGTTAAAAATTAAAGGGAGAAATAAGTTGCCTGTAAATAAAAGGAGAAAAGGTGAGCAAATATCTTGATGACGCTTTGGTTGAACTACAACAGAGATCAAGCATAATATCATAAGACATGATGTTAGAAATTAAATGAGTAACACTGCATGTATAATATTTTAGTTTTATAGGACGTGAGAGCACGGAGATGAGGAAATAAAAAATCAATAGCACTCATCCCACATCGGCATCTTTGAATATTTTTTGCAACATTTCATAGCCAATTTTGGTGCTAGTCGTGATGCCTTTTTCCACAGTAAATTAGATTACTTAATAGTACACTTCTTGGGTGAATTCACCACTTCTTTGGTCATTAAAACCATAGATGTGCCCCTTCACATGATTGACTATTAATAGAAATTTTTTAGACGATTCAAATCTTTCTTGACTACAAAGCCCGAATACTTGATTCTTAAAAGATAGTTGAGCTTACATTTCCATGTATGTTAATTGTTCAATGGAGTAGTGAGTTTGTTGAAAATTTTTGTAGCTGTAAAAAACCGATTCGCCTTTTTTTGTTTACATCTAAAAACTTAAACAATAAAGTCATTCCTCAAGAGCAATCAAATTCTACGTGTGTTTTGATAAAGTCTTTGTTTGGAAAAGAAAGTCCATAGATTTGAAAATCACGCAACTTTCACAGGCACTAGAAGAATATAAATTGCTTAAACTTCATATCTAAGCATATGGCAAAAACTAATATAAATAGATGAAAGAACATTTTAGAAGCCTATAATGCAACTCAAATGTTACTGATAAGGTATTTGATTAGCGTACAGTTAGAAGAAAATAACTCTCGGCAAGAATAAATGTTGTCACAAAGCTCAATACAAAAGTACTAAATTTATATACACCCATTATAAAGAAGGAACTAAGATATAAGATGTATAGTACTACAAACCATGACAGTGCAGGTGGGCCACTTTTCATTGAGTGTTATATTCCTCATACAATCAAATCCATGCTGACAGGAATCTTGTAAGCTATAAATGGCCAATTGCACCTACGCGAAGTCTTGCACTCTCTGTCATTGTTGAAGTTCAAAGTGCACAACCATATATCTGTCATGACTAATTGCCAAAATTTTCAATTTTGTTTTGTGAAATCTCTCAATAACAGAAGCATCAATATAAAAGTGGTATTAGATATACATACTCGAAGTACAAAGGTGAAAATGACAATCTTATTTCTAAATAGGATCGCAGTAGTAAAGCAAAAACCAAATTACCGATTATGTTACCGAAGTTGAGTATTTATTTCATTGGCGGAAAAACCGATTAACAAAAGAAAATGGAATTTATAACTTCCATGATATATCATATAAGATATTTACTGCAAGAGATCCTTAATGTTACTGGCCAATATCCTCAATTTAACAATATGAGAACGAAAATTTCTTAAGACAGAAGAATTATTTTGTACTAAAGATGTTTTATCCAAGTTCTAAATTCATAGAAACATTTAAATGAATACTTTTAGGAGCTAAGTAATGTTAAATAGGATTAAAAAATCCCAGTGTATGATAAGAGAAGTATAAACAGGTCTCATCCAAAATAAACATGATATAGTAGTAACATTTTTAGTCCACGTCTTTTTGATGCAGCCCGATATTCACGTCTCCTAGGTCGCCAACGACCTAAGAAGGTTTTAAGGCGCAAGCGACCTAACGGGTCATGCACGCGAGTTATGGCCACCATTGATGCCTACAAGCGAGATACGACCTAAAGGGCCACGACCTACTGGACTACGACCTAGTGAGATATGCGAGCTAAGTTACAAGTTCGGGAACAATGACCTAAATGAGTTACGACCTAACCAGTTAATTCTTAGGTCGCGTGAAGACTTAGGTCGCTCAAGCGAAACCCAACGACCTAACTTAGGTCGCCAACGGCCTAACGAGCCACGATACGAGGAGTTACGACCTAACTCGATCTACAAGCTGCGACCTAAAAGGTTACGACCTAAAAGACTACGACCTATGCTAGGTCGTGTACATATGCGAGAAACATTAGGTCGCTCAGAACCTACGAACGAGCTACGACCTACCAAGAAGCCGCCTTATTTTTAAGTCGCTTGAACGACCTAACTTCACCGAGCTATATTTTAGGTCGCTGCCGAGGTTCCTTAGGTCGCTACTGGATGCTAAAGCTTAAGTCGCTGGAAGATGGACCGCTAAGTCGCTCTTGGAGTATATGTGTGTGTTGTATTCTTAAGTCGTATGTCGTGATACTATGTGTTGTAATGTGTTTTGTTCATATGTCGCTGAGTTGTAACTATTTGTTGTTTTAAGTCGTCTGTTTTTAGGTCGTCTATGCTAAGTTGTAAGTTGTAAGTCGCTGGGTGTGTTAGGACGGTGCCGACCTAAGTGTTGTACAGTTTTGTGTTGTGAATTGTAACTTCTATAAATAGGCCGGTGGTGCCATTTGTAATAGTTTAGTTGATTTGAATGAAAACTTTTGTTTGTTAGCTTTGTGCTTTCAATTAAATTGGTAGTTGAGTGTGATCTCCTATCTCCTCTTTCGGCATTCGAGTGCGCTCGGATCAACGATCGTAGAAGCCAATTCACGGTATCTAGTGCGCTAGATCAACGTCAGAAGAATTGCAGATCTTCCTTCACGGTATCGTGCGCGATCAACGTGACAAAGATAGCTAGAATTCGGTATCTTCGGATCAACGAATTTGGGCCATTCAGTATTCTTCATTCCATCGATTGCTACTTTCACAGAATCATCATTTTATCATTCCACTGCTGCATCATTTGGTATCAGAGCTAGACTTAGCCAATCATAGCTAAGCCGAGTCTTGGAGCCAATTTATTCGAAGAGTTTGGGAGTTAATTAAAGCCGTACATCATTTTTGAGAAGTGGGTTGTTCATCGTGTTCATCACAAAGTTGCAACAAGTTTGAAGATTTTGATCCATACCATTTTAGATCGAAAGAAGAAAGGTGTTTGAATTTTGCGTGGAAGTTTTGCGCGCCAAAGTTTGAAGTAGAGCCGAGAATTTGAAGTTGAAGATCGTACCTCATTTGGTATCATTTTGATTTTTATAAGCCGAGAATTGAAGTTTGTTCATTCAACCATGCCGCCGAGAAGAGCTAATCGCCATCAGAATGTTGAAGCGTTGTATCGAAGAGAAGAAGCCGAGCAAATGGAACAACGCATCAATGAAAAGTTTGATGAAGGCATTGGGAAGTTAGAGAAACTGATGAATGATCTGAATCAAGGACAAAGGAGGAGGTCGCCAATCTCGAACCATGGAGGAAACAGAGTTTCGCCATCGGTTGCGGAAGCGAGAAGGGTGTCGCCACAACCTTACCGAGGAAGGAGAGAATCTTCAGTTTCAGTGAGAAGAGAACATCATGAGTATAGAGATGAAGAGAGAAGAACTCCACGTGAGTTTGAACATGAACCATACCGTGATGATGATAGATAAAGCAGAAGAGATATGCGAGATCATAGAGATGAGGGTGGTCGAGATCGTTATCGAAGTACATCTATTATTAATGAAGATGGTGGTAGATGTAGTGTTAATTCTCGAGATCGAGACCAAGGACGAAATGCATATCGGGATGTAGAAGATGATCGACGATGGGAATCGGGGATGAAAACTGAAATTCCATAATTTAAGGGTGGAACGGAAGCGGAGGAATTTTTGGATTGGGTTTCAAATGTTGAAGAAATTTTTGACTTCAAGGAAGTTCCCGAGAATCGAAGAGTGAATTTAGTTGCTACGAGATTAAGAGGGAGAGCTATGGCCTGGTGGCAACAAACAAAACTTACACGGGAAAGGATGGGGAAGTCCAAAATTGTCACATGGGAAAAGATGAGAAAGATGATGAAAGCCACTTTCTTGCCGCACAATTATCAGTCTCTTATGTATCAACGATTGCAGAATTTAAGACAAGGGACAAGGACTGTAAATGAATATGCGGACGAATTTTATCAATTGATTGCAAGAAATGATATCATGGAGACAGAAGAACAGTTAACTGCTAGATATGTTGGAGGGTTGCGAACACAGATTCAAGACATGGTGAATATGTTTGATCCAAGATCTGTCGCCGAAGCACATCAGAAAGCACTTTCTTGGGAGAAACAAGGGAGGAGAGGTGGTGGTATGTTTACGAATTCCAACAACCAGAACAAGGATGTTAGTAGCAGTGAGAATGATTCCAAGCTTGCCAGTAAACCGATTGTGAATGAGGCCAGCAAAGCAAAGGCCAATAGTAATCTCAAATGTTTTAATTGTCAAGAGTTTGGCCATAAAAGCAATGAATGTACAAAGCCAAAGAAGCGGGCAATGATTGCGGGAATTGAGAATGAAGATGTGGGGGTGGAGTGTGTCAATTCATTACCAATGGAAGAAGAAGAATTATTGTCTGGAGATGAGGGGTGTAGTTTGTTGATGAGAAGATCGTGTTTGACTCCAAAGCAAGAGGATGACTCAAGTTGGTTGAGGAGTAACATTTTCCAGTCAACATGCACAATTTTGGGAAGGGTTTGTAAATTTATCATCGATGCAGGAAGCTGTGATAATATCATTTCTTCGGAAGCTGTAAAGAAGTTGTCATTGAAAACAGAAAAGCATCCACATCCCTACAAATTAGCTTGGTTGAGGAAAGGAGGGGAGGTGAAGGTTAATCGACGAGCTTGTATCAATTTTTCCATTGGAAAGAAATACAAGGACGAAATTTGGTGTGATGTAGTCGACATGGATGTATGCCATCTGTTGTTGGGAAGACCATGGCAATACGACAGGGCTGTACAACATGATGGACGTGCAAATAGTTACAGTTTTATGTTCAATGATACACGAATCGTTTTGGTTCCTAAAAAGCGCCAACAGAATGAAAACAAATTGGAGGAAATCGAGGAGCTAAAGACTTTGTTGTCTTTAAAGGAATTTGTTGATGAGGAAGATGAAGTCGATTGTTGTCAATCACCAAAGTTTGATAAAGATGAAATTGATGAATTTCAACCAACAAAATCTATTGAACATGAGGTTGAAAATTCACAATCAGTAAAATTGGATGAGGATGAAGGAAGTAAGTCAGGAAGTGAAAAGGGTAATTTACTGATGAAGGAAATGGATTCGATTAGTCTACAATCTACAAGAGAGTTTGTTAAAGAAGTGGAGGGTAGTGCAGAAATGTTCCTGTTGAATGAAATTGAAACCAACAAAAGTGTTGAAATTGTCGGAGAGGCTAAACCAATAATAAGTGAATGTGAAGATGTAGTGCCTGCGGAAATGTTCAAAGAATTACTACCACTAAGGAACGTACATCATGTTAATCCAGTGTCGAGTGCTATTGTACCCTATATGCCACGAGATCATACCATGCAGTTGGTTACAACATTTTGTTTGGGGTCGTCAATAAGGAAAGGGAGTAAAATGTTTGTTCAGAAGAATCAGAGTTATCAAATTTCAAAGGAAACCGCGACGAAGTTAGGATTATGCCCAACATTATCTATACATACTAGAACATGGGTAGACGTCAGTATGAAACCTGTAATGGATTTAAGGAAGACGCAAAGTGACGATGAATCTATCTACTTGAAAGTTGGACGATCTCTTGTTGGTACGAACAACAAGCTGGATGCCGGTGGAATGGGTCGTTTGAAAATTGTGAAGGAAGTTTGTGGGAATGATGGTAAGTTGAGTTTGCCGAATCATCTTCCTATTTCGAACGTTGATAGTATCAGATATTTGGTACGAGTTCACAAGTATAACGAAGACGAAGAAAGTGTTAATTCGAGGACGAATTTCTTTCAACAGGGGGAGGATGATGCAGCCCGATATTCACGTCTCCTAGGTCGCCAACGACCTAAGAAGGTTTTAAGTCGCGCAAGCGACCTAACGGGTCATGCACGCGAGTTATGGCCACCATTGATGCCTACAAGCGAGATACGACCTAAAGGGCCACGACCTACTGGACTACGACCTAGTGAGATATGCGAGCTAAGTTACAAGTTCGGGAACAATGACCTAAATGAGTTACGACCTAACCAGTTAATTCTTAGGTCGCGTGAAGACTTAGGTCGCTCAAGCGAAACCCAACGACCTAACTTAGGTTGCCAACGAACTAACGAGCCACGATACGAGGAGTTGCGACCTAACTCGATCTACAATCTACGACCTAAAAGGTTACGACCTAAAAGACTACGACCTATGCTAGGTCGTGTACATATGCGAGAAACATTAGGTCGCTCAGAACCTACGAACGAGCTACGACCTACCAAGAAGCCGCCTTATTTTTAAGTCGCTTGAACGACCTAACTTCACCGAGCTATATTTTAGGTCGCTGCCGAGGTTCCTTAGGTCGCTACTAGATGCTAAAGCTTAAGTCGTTGGAAGATGGACCGCTAAGTCGCTCCTGGAGTATATGTGTGTGTTGTATTCTTAAGTCGTATGTCGTGATACTATGTGTTGTAATGTGTTTTGTTCATATGTCGCTGAGTTGTAACTATTTGTTGTTTTAAGTCATCTGTTTTTAGGTCGTCTATGCTAAGTCGTAAGTCGTAAGTCGCTGGGTGTGTTAGGACGGTGCCGACCTAAGTGTTGTACAGTTTTGTGTTGTGAATTGTAACTTCTATAAATAGGCCGGTGGTGCCATTTGTAATAGTTTAGTTGATTTGAATGAAAACTTTTGTTTGTTAGCTTTGTGCTTTCAATTAAATTGGTAGTTGAGTGTGATCTCCTATCTCCTCTTTCGGCATTCGAGTGCGCTCGGATCAACGATCGTAGAAGCCAATTCACGGTATCTAGTGCGCTAGATCAATGTCGGAAGAATTGCAGATCTTCCTTCATGGTATCGTGCGCGATCAACGTGACGAAGATAGCTAGAATTCGGTATCTTCGGATCAACGAATTTGGGCCATTCAATATTCTTCATTCCATCAATTGCTACTTTCACAGAATCATCATTTTATCATTCCGCTGCTGCATCACTTTTTAAGGGGCTTTGAAATTCTTTGACCTCATAATTTATATGGTTAGTACTTTAGTATTTATATTAATCTTATGCATATGTGACTCTCAAACATTGGCAGAAAATCATAAACAAAAACAAAATATAGTATAAGTTTCCAATTAAATATAAATACTTTTAGAGACTATTATAAACATGCATCACCGCAAATCAACTATATGTGTGTATATGTATATGTATATGTAAACACAAAGCAACTTATATCAAAACATATCTAAATTCACATCGATCTTAAAAATGTTACTAAAAAGAAAGGTTTTAGTAATAGTGTATGTATATGTATGGACTTAAGCAGGGAAGACAACTCGAAACAGCTATTTATAATAGATAAAACGAATTGCAAACCCAAAGCAACTTATATCAAATTATATCTAGGCATTGTGTTTCATCGATCTTAAATGTGACTGTAGCATTACACATAACCTACGCATTGCACAACTGAAGCTTGATCATAACTTTGTAAAAACAACATAACAATGAATATATATGTATAAAATGATATATAAAGAGTAAGAATTCAACCTATCCTCTTAGAAGTTTGACGCTTTGGCTTGGCAGTTTTTTTCTGGTCCGAAAATGGTATGGCTGCATACATTAAATAATCATCAGATATATGGAATCTAAAAATACAACATGGACAGGTAAAAAGCAAAACACATTATTCCTACATAACTAATTCATTTTGTATATAAAATAATCCAAACATATATTGTAAATATAAATTATATGATATTATTCATGGATATGACCTCTTCTTTCTAAAAGCTAAAGTACCAGAAACCTTTAAAGTAGTTTCTACGTCACATTTTCAAACAAAGATGCTTATTGCTTTAACAATTGAAGGGACTTTCGCAAATGGAAATTACCGTTCATATGGTTTATACGCACATGAGAAATAATCATGGATTAAAATCACTCATGCTAGATAATTGATATTTTCATGCTAAAAGGTAATTTTTCTAATTTATACATAAATTATCGTTTGCATTCTAGATAGTTCAGCATGGCGGTCGAATAATAATCGACTTAAAGTAATGCTTTGAAATTAAATATGTTTATATTGATGTTAATTTCAAAATGATTTTTTATTGAATTTAAAGTTATTAAGAGAAAAGGAGTTACCATGAAATAGTTTTACTAACTTGACCAACTTCACTAATATTAACTATAAAAAGGAATAGATCTGCATAATCAATTACCATCAATCAGCCTCCTAGGATCCACTATCAAAAAGAATTCACCTTTCGCAAAACACAAAATAACAATAATCATTTGAATTTTCCTGTGCTTAATAAAGCAATATCAAAAGATTGAAAGGATACTAAGATATTGTAAAAAACAAAGTTCAGATATAACTATTTCCATGATAATTAATTTTGTCTTTCATTTTCATTCTCCATACTTTTTACACTAATTAGTGAAGATACCATGTTATGACTTCCTAATGGAGAAAGACTCCTGTATTTACTGTTTTGGAATCCTATAGATTTAACAATTACATTAAAGAGTCCCAAAGTTAATATGCATTAGACAAACTCACGTATATGTAGAAAATATGAGCGATCTTGATCTATAAAACCAAACTATACATCATTTTTCATTTTGGTATTCAAGGAAGTGATGTAATGAGTTAATGCTTAGATCAAATGTGCGTGTTTATGTGTGTGTGCTGAACGAAGCTGAAATAAATTAATAGAAAACGGTATGTATGTACCTCGCATATCGAAGTTACCAAAAAGACGACATTTGACAGTTTTGATTCCTCAATCTGCATAATTAATGGATATCAAATCTTAATAATAATCATGGTGATGAATAGAATGAAATCATTACTAAAATCTTTCGAATAAAAAATTCCCAAAACACCAAAGCTAAAACCTATGTTCTGCCATGCTTGCAAACATGTAATAGGATATATTGAAAAAAATTTACAAAAAAATTCATTTTCCTTTATCAAAAGCTAATCGTATAAAATTAAATTGGTTTTCTCACCATTTTACTACCAGGCACAAAGAATTCACGCTCGTAATATTAACCGGGGTCAATAAATAAGAGATACAATAGGTAGTGTTTTCTGTTTCAAATAAGGTTTCAATAGAAAATTATTGAATTGAATCTCCATGGCTTCATAAATCTTAACAAAAAATTAAACAGTGCAAGTAGCCAAAAAATTAAACGTACAGCTCCTCTACAGGTTTAAACCCAGTTTAACCAAGCGTGGGCAAGATCGGCCGCACTGAAATCAGACGCAAAATTAAAAAAACGACAACAATCCCTTACGGCATGTGAAAAAAATGGTGAAGAACAGTGATTTTCCTTGGTCATACCTTCTTTATTGTTCTTGCACCAAAGCCAAAAGAAGGAAGGTGCGAAGAGATGTACAGCTGAAAACGACGTTGACGTCGAGGGTAGGGCAGACAGCGTGGTGGTAAATTTGGGGCAAAGGAACAACCGAAGCCGAAATCGAAGGGAATCTCTCGAGTGGCGAAGGGAATAAAGGAAAAGGAGTGGAAGGGGAGAAAACGGGAAGGGCAATCGATCGGCAGTGAGCAGCGTCAATTGAGAGGAGAGAAGAAGAGACCGAAAGAGGGGAAGGGTTTGTGGATGAAAATGTGTAACGACCCGTAAATTTAACTGGGTTTTTATAACGTTATTAATTGAAATTTTGCGAAATTTTAAACGATAAAATTTTGAAATAAAAATTTAATATTTGAAATGCGTCTAGTTAAACATAGCAACTGGTAAATTTTCGTCCGAAAATATGAAAGTTTATTTCGCGCGTAAATTTACTTCAATTTAAATCAGTTAAAAAGCGATGAAAATAAAATATTTTCGAAACCTAAATATTTTTATATAGAAAAATTCTAAATCATCTTCTGAGCAAGATGTCAGTTTTTCGTTTTTCCAAATTCGAACATCTTTAGCTCCGTCGATCTTATTTTTCAGTGTTTTTCTTGCATTTTCCGCTAATAGAAAAATTCGAATTGTTATAATTCAATCATACCACTGATATCTGTATACCGTTATGATCGTCTCGTCGTGCTGATCTCTACGGTATATTCGATTGTCAATTTCGAAGTCCGGTGTACGGTGCAATCTGTGTAACGGATATTCGTATCGGTACCGGTTTAAAACTTTTTGATATTAGGTGACCTTTCATTTTTTTATCGTGTAAACCCAAGAGCTTTGGCTTTTAGATTTCCCAGATATCAATGTGACCTTTTTCTATTCCTTTATTCAATTACACGGGTTCCAATTATATTTGCCAATTCCAATTTTTCTTTCATTTGCTTTTAATTTGCTTTGAAAACGTTCGTTCGTCCCATGCTCTTCTTCATACCAAAAACTCACCTCTTCTTCCCACCTCCTCAACTAATGAATGTACCACAAACCCAAACCATTCCTACCACTTTCCCATGCAACTCACTCAGCAAATCACTACCGCACTTCTCCTATCACCTTCATCTCCATCCCCTGCCGTGAAGTCACCAACAGCTTCCTTCAGCCCCGACCACTCGTACACACACTCTCGTCCCTGCACCAACACTTCACCCAAACCAATCGCACAACACCTCACCATAGCAGCGAGCCTTCACCTTAGCCGAGCTCACGACCACTGCTTCCCTCCAAACCGAAGACCATCACATAGTCCCCAAATCAGACATCTCCTCCGGCCTCCTCCGGCCTCCTCCACCGTGAACAACACGGCCACGGCAGCTAGCACGTGGAGCCCACTCGCCGAGGCCAAAGTCCACCTGACCACGCGGTAGCTCACCTGAAACTGCCCATCCCTCTTTTGCTCGTCGCCATCCATTCCCACTGAACTCGTCTCCGCCTACGCCACTGGAACCACCGTCCCACTTCACCGCCTATAGCTGCAGCAGCCCGAGATCTATAGCTTCGTTCGCCCCTCTTTTCCTTCTAGTCGAGTCTCCTTCCAGTTTATAAATTTGTGAAAAAAAGGTATTCATACTCTTTATTATATTAGTTAGTAGTATATATATGTTTATATAATAGTTATGTACAAAGTTTATATATGCTATTCTATGAATTCAAGTACAACAATATATTTTGTCAAGTTTTATTTTTCCTGTCGCATATTTTCATTCGTTTGAAATTTATCTGACATATGATCTATATGTATAAAGTTTTACTTTAGTAGATATTAATAATAATATGTGTAAGTTTATTTGTCTGTTAGTTCATATGGGTATAAGTTTGTATATTATGCTTGAGGACATAACGTGCGTTTTTTTTTAAAAATGAGTTGATATAATAAATACTTATCTGTCTGCATAAGTTAATATTAGAATATAAATATATTCTGTAATTTCTTTACAAAGTATATATAAATACAATACATACTATATATCCGGGTACTGTTAGCACCAAAATTGGTCACTAACCTCGTAGAAGAAGATTGTGAAGAGATATAAGTGATGAAATCAAATTAGACAGAGAAGACAGTACTAATTTAAATACAGAAAGTAAGAACACCAAATTTATAGTGGTTCAGCATAATTGCCTACGTCCACTTTGAGGTTAAACTTTATTGATCTTCTTTATAGTTGATTACAAATACAATTCGTGAATCAAATGCTTGAATGAAGTTGTTAAGTAGAGAAGATGAATCTTGAAAATGGCAGAGTCTCCCCGGTGTTTTCTCTCCAAAAAAGGATCCATTTCACTGTGACCCTGCCCCTCTATTTATAGGCAAAGATGGGCTGGACTTCCCAAGTGGGCTGATTGCCGAACGCTCCAGCCCGAGTACAGTGGTCGCCGTATGCCGAGCAAGGTTCGCCGAACGCTCTGCGCCGAACCATCCCTTCTAAGCCGAACGGTGAGTTGGTGTCGTGGGAAATGTGGGATGGTTGTCTGTTGAGGCCGAACGCTCTGCGCCGAACCATCCCTTCTATGCCGAACGGTATGTTGGTTAGTTGTGCTGAATGTCTCCTGGATCGCGAGTATTACGCCGAACACCATGGGATGCCGAGTACTCTTGTATGCCGAGTACCCTGTTACGCCGAGCAGTCTTGATGCCGAGTACTCTGTTATGCCGAGCAGTCTTGATGCCGAGTACTCTAGTATGCCGAGCAGTCCTTATGCCGAGTACTCTGGTACGCCGAACAGTCTCGATGCCGAACACTAATGGATGCCGAGTACTATGCCGAGCACACTTGTCGCCGAGCACTCATGGATGTCAGTTGCTTCGCCGAACACTCCTGGATGGCCAGTGCTTCGCCGAACACTCCTTGATGCCAATCGCTCTCTGATGCCGAGCACTTATTGTCGAGTACTAGTTGCCTGGTCAAATCCCCAGGAAACACTTGCCCCCCAAAGTGTATTGCGTGGCCGAACGTGATGCGCTTTGAATCTGACACAATCTACCTCGGAGGTACCTTCTCGAGAATGCTAGCGAAGGAGGTGCAAGACGAACGAGATTTAGATGCCGAACGATACGCTCGAAGCCGAACGTATCTCGTGTGCCGAACGTCACACTGCTACGATGTCGAACCCTTCGGTGTTGACCGGTTCTACCGGGTATAGCCTCTTCAACTTCTACCTCCCTCTATATAACCAGGTCCTCACCGTCTCTCTTCCCTTTACGCCTTCTCTTCAGCCATTCCTTAGAGACTTTCAACTCTTCCCATCCTACCAGATATAAAGCCTTTATAATCCATTCTCAACTTCGATCGTCGAATTAGGTATCCTTCCTCTAACAATTGCACTACTTCCGTTTTAGGTTCATCGTGGTTTGCTCGTTTTGTGTTGTCTAATTGGGGATAGCTCCTCCGTGCCGAACGATAGAAGGGTAGATGGGGTGTTGAATGGCGTAGTCTTTGCCGGGCGATCCGTCTCCGTCGTTCGGCGTGGATGGAGAAGGTGTAGGGTAGAGTTGAAATCGTGGCGGAGCACCACTTTTAGCCGAACGATGACATTAGCTGACCAATACGATTGATACGCCTAACATTGACTTTAGCCGAACAATATAATTGACATGCCGAACAATGACTTTAGCCGAACAACATAACTGACATGCCGAACGATAACTTTAGCCGAACAGTATAACTGACATGCCGAACACTGACTTTAGCCGAACAGTATAACTGACATGCCGAACAATGACTTTAGCCGAACAGTATAACTGACATGCCGAACGATGACTCTAGCCGAACAATATAACTGACATGCCGAACACTGACTTCAGCCGAACAATCCTTAGGTCGAACCATTACCTTAGTCAAACAAAGCAATTGCCGGACAATTCTTGGGCCGGATAATGTCTTTAGCCGGTCCATACAAATGCCGAACAACATTAAAAATGCCGAACAGGATAGGTGTCTAACTACATTTTAAGCCGGTCACTTTAGAAATCACATGTCTTCTGAATCTGGGACTGTAATCTCCTCAAGGCGAGCTTTCTGAGACGGTCAGCGATGACGGTCTTCGAAGGCGATGATTCGAAGCTAAATATTACATCTTTAGAACCTTTAGATTCTTATTGCCTGCACACAATTGCTTGCACTAGTTCACACACCACACGGGGGGGAAAAATCGTGTTGCTAATTCTAACGTTCAACGTTTTTTTAAGTATAGCTCTCTCAAGCATTTAGCCAGGTTCATTATTTATTCGGGATGTCGAGAAAATCTAGTTCTGCCACCATATCTGACAGGCCTGGGCCGTCAGCAAGGCAAGGAGCCGCAGATGCTTCCAACCCGTCAATCTCTCCCGCTCATAACTTGGCGCCCGACGCTCTGGAGTCAACCATCTTACTGGACAATCCGATCGATTCTCAAGCTTTGAAGATCAACGAGGCCGCTCTGCGACGGATATGTTCCATTCACGGGATTCCCTTTGCTGACGTGTTAGTTCCTTCGAGACACGACCGCCCTCATCTGCCCCCAGTCGGGTACACAGCCTGCAACAAGTTCATGTGTTGGATGGGCAGCGTGCCTCCATTTAACTTATTTCTCCGGGATGTGCTGCAGTATATAGACATTGCTCCGTCGCAGCTGCACCCGAATGGCCATGCGTTCCTATATGGGACTTATTTACTTTTCATGGCCGTCTTCTCCAGACCTCCAACCCCCGGTGATATCCGATACATTTATATGTTCAAGAGACGGAAAGATAGCCCTTCCTTCATGTTCCTCGAGCCATACCACAAGTGCCAGATCTTGACAGGGGCCTGTAGCAAATTCGCCCTGTACAAACAGGAATGGTTCTATGTGCGATGCCCGTCTGGTTTTGCTAGGAGATGGGTTGAAGGCAGTAAGTCTCTCTGCTGAATCGTTATTCGTATTTAATGGGAGTCATGTTTTTCCTAACTCTTCATTTCATCTTTTCAGGTATTAACCCGCGTCCGGAAGGCCGAGGATATTCTGATGCCGTCGACGCGATTAGAGCTCTTCCGGCCGAGGATCGAGATATTCGAGCTATCATTTCAAATGAATCGCTGTCGGGGTTCGGCTTGCTAGCTCCAGATCGTCGAATCAGCCTTCCAGAAGGTGTTACAATTCCCAAACCTCCATCTGGTAAAGGGAAGAAACTTGCCGGCCCGTCGTCGCGTCGCGCTCCCGACACGCACGAAGAAGGCGAGCGCAAAGAGGATGATGCACCTGAAACTCAGGGCAAGAACGTGGGTCCCGCTTGGAATCCGGCAATCGAAGTTCAGGATATTGAGACGTCATCCTCCCCTTCGAAGGGAAAGAAAAAGCTGAAATATACGGTTCAAAAGGAGAAAGTTGGTGGCACCTCAAAATCTACGCCTACCCCTCCTGAGAAAGAGGCTTCTTCGCAGTATCTGGAAAGTTCTCTGAGGGGTCTCTCGAACCTCTCTATTCCCGAAGACATACTTAATTACGGGTTTGATGACCCTGAAGCTCTCAAATTCTCCTCGCCCGCTAGAGGCAATGTAGGAGTTCAACTCCCGGCTCAAAGAGACAATACTCCGATTAGCAAAGATAAATGAACGGGTCCGTCGGGGGGAACACTTAGGACACACACGCACATGCGCATTCCATAATATACTTCAAGTCTTTTTAATTCGTGAATTCTCCTTAACTCGTTGTTATCTTCCTTCTTTGCAGGTGATATGGGCCGCTCCCACGGACTTGATCGCCTTCAGGGGTCTTCTATATTCCATCACTCCGGACGGGATTCCGATTCAGGCAGACGCCGGGACCGAGGTGATTATGAAGATAGGGACAATCGTCCACGCGAGTCATCTCACCGCAAGAAAGCACACTACCAATCTTCCCAGTCCCGCGATCTTCCTCCTACAACTGAGCCGGATAAAGAGAAGTCTTTGCAGAAGGGTTATCAGTTTGATGCTGCTCGAGAACAACATTCCAGTTCATCGAGTACGAGGCAAGTTCAAGAGCCGCGTAAAAGAACGGAATTCTCTAAGCCTCCCCCTCCTGCTCCTGCCGTGGACCCAACTGTTGCGGAAAAGATGGTCGACCTTAAGGCCAAGTTTCCGAAAATTTGTTTTGACGGTTTGAAATTCCTCCCGGCCATCCATCACATTCCTGGGCACGTGAAGCAAAGTGCCATTGCCTGCAACAATGACGTCTATGTTCAACATGACGCATTCGTGCACTTGGTGGAGAAGATCTCAGAAGTATCTGTCGAGCGTCAACACGAGATTGACCGTCTGAATCTGGAGACTGACAGCGATAAGAAAATCATCAAACTCCAAGACGAAGAACTCGCCTCTTATAAGTCAAAGCTAGAAGCCGCTGAACAAGGTGCAAAAGATACTGCTGAGGCAGTTACTCGCTTAGAGGTGGCTCACAAAAAGGAGCTTGACGAAGCAGTTCAGCGCAGCGGCGCCCTTGCCCTAGAAAAAGACTCTGTCCAAAAAGAAAGGGACGCGCTCGCTACTCAAGTCAAAGAGCTGAAAGAACAACTCTCCAAGGAGAAAGAAGACAAAATAGCCGCTCAGGAAGAATCACAGCGGTATTGTGATGAGATTGTTGCTACCCGACTCCTGAAGGCAAAGCTCGACGGTGAACTTGCCGGGGTTGAGAAAATGAAGGATGAGGCCCGTGAGGAGGGCAAAAGAATGGCTGTGGAGGAGCTTGATTCTCGCCTTGAGGCGGCCACAGAGGCCGGCAGGAAAGAGGTCAAAAGTATGTTTGACCCGTTGATCGCCGAGTACGGAGCCCGCGTCCTTATGCACCGCGACCTAACATTCTTGGGTGACGGCTACCATGAATCCCTGGATGAGGCATGGGAAACTCTGATAAAGATCAAGAAAGTCGAGTCAGGCTCCGAAGAAATCGACGAGGATGCATTGGTGAAGGAGTTCCTGAGGGGGAATGAGCCATCGGGTTTATCCGCAGCATTGGCTCTTTATGGCAAAGGCTCTTCCCCTTCGAAAGAGAAGAATGACGAGGCTGGCCCGTCAGAGGCCGACGCTACTACTCCTCACATCGCCGCTCCTTATGATGCTCAATCGGCTGGTCGGTCGACGCTTGATCCATTCGAGCAGCATGCCAGTTACGATCCCGAAGATCCCGGGCTCGGCGTTCATGTGTTGTCACCTATCCTGGAGGGTGAAACCCCGCGCGCCACCGATAGTCAACCTGATCCTGGTAGGAGATTCTTCTTTCTCTAGAAGTCGAAGAGATCCCGTCATTTTTCAGCATTGGTTATTCGTTCTAATGCCCACTTCTTATGTTTTCGTGCAGGTTGTTCTGACGCTGAGCTAACTCCGAGGAGCGATGACGCCAAGGAGGAAGCGGGGAAAACAAGCGACGTTGCTCACGCAGGGGTGACTCCCGGCCCAGACGCTCAAGTGATCGGGGCGCTTGATGATGACAAACTTGATACTTCGTCTCCTGCCGAAGGAAGCGACGAAGTTAAAATCACTGGCGCCTCTGAACATACTTCAGAGATGAGCATGAAGGACCGTCTCGCCGACGAGGAGAAGAGAAAAGTCAAAGTCAAAGTTGAATCCGAAGTCCTGGAACTCACTGACCCGCGGAACAGACCTCTGAAAATCATTCTCCCGGGCAGGTCCAAACCACTAGATGTTCCATCTCCTACTCCTGACTCCGTCTCTCTAGCAAGCAAAAAGTCCAAGAAAAAACGTGAGGGAGAGGAGTCGTCGGAAACACCCAAGGCAGACAAGAAGAAGAAGTCGAAGAAATGATCGATGCACTTGTTCAACAAGTTTTTGCTTAAGTTTGTAATTGTTTCTATCTTCCATAACTTGTAGTTTGTATAGGCCCGAATTTTGTAGGAGTGATCTTGTATCCCCATTTTGGACTTATCGAATAAAATTTTAGTTTCTTCTTGTTTGAATGATTCTCTTGTCTTTATTTGGTTTGCTGACACTGTGCTCCGAGGACTTGGAGACTTGAGACTGTTCATACTCTAGTCCGCGCTCTGGGGACTTAGAGTACTCCACTCCGCACTCTGGGGATTCGGAGATTGGAAATCGTTCATACTCTAGTCCGCGCTCTGGGGACTTAGAGTATTCCGCTCCGCACTCTGGGGATTCGGAGATTGGAAATCGTTCATACTCTAGTCCGCGTTCTGGGGACTTAGAGTACTCCGCTCCGCACTCTGGGGATTCGGAGATTGGAAGTCGTTTATACTCTAGTCCGCGCTCTGGGGACTTAGAGTACTCCACTCCGCACTTTGGGTATTTGGAGATTTGAAGTCGTTTATACTCTAGTCCGCGCTCTGGGGACTTAGAGTATTCCGCTCCGCACTCTGGGGATTCGGAGATTGGAAGTCGTTTATACTCTAGTCCGCGCTCTGGGGACTTAGAGTACTCCGCTCCGCACTCTGGGGATTCGGAGATTGGAAGTCGTTTATACTCTAGTCCGTGCTCTGGGGACTTAGAGTACTCCGCTCCGCACTCTGGGGATTCGGAGATTGGAAGTCGTTTATACTCTAGTCCGCGCTCTGGGGACTTAGAGTACTCCTCTCCGCACTCTGGGGATTCGGAGATTGGAAGTCGTTTATACTCTAGTCCGCGCTCTGGGGACTTAGAGTACTCCGCTCCACACTCTGGGGATTCGGAGATTGGAAGTCGTTTATACTCTAGTCCGCGCTCTGGGGACTTAGAGTACTCCGCTCCGCACTCTGGGAATTCGGAGATTGGAAGTCGTTTATACTCTAGTCCGCGCTCTGGGGACTTAGAGTACTCCGCTCCGCACTCTGGGGATTCGGAGATTGGAAGTCGTTTATACTCTAGTCCGCGCTCTGGGGACTTAGAGTACTCCGCTCCGCACTCTGGGGATTCGGAGATTGGAATCGTTCGTACGAGTCTGTACGTCGCGCAGAATAATGTAATTTATCATCCAATTAAGAGATATAGAAACTTCATAGAAAATGTGGCTTCAAGCCTTTATTAATGAAAATCAACTAAATTGCTCGATTACAACTTCAAAAGGAAATTAAGTCATTATTGAATGGAAACATGCAGAAAACAATAGTGCCTATAACAAGAAAGGGAAACATGCTAAATGTAATAGTGCCGCAAATGTTCACTGTTCCATGCTCGGGGGAGTGTCGCGCCATCAACGGTCGCTAGCTTGAATGTTCCTTCTCCAAGCTTCCGTTCAATGGAGTATGGACCTTCCCAGCTGGGATTCATGCGTGATGGTACCGGGAAGACTCGTTTCAGAACGAGATCTCCCACATCAAAGATTCTTGGGCGGACTCTGCCGTCATAGTAACGCTTGACTCGATGTCTATGCGCCGCCGCCCTTAATTCAGCTTCTTCCCGCTTTTCATCGATGCAGTCCAGTGATTCCAGCAAGAGGTTTTGGTTCGTCTTGGGATCGTAGTATGTCACTCGGTGCGATGGAACTTCAAGTTCCACGGGTATAACGGCTTCAGAGCCGTACGCCAAGGCGAACGGAGTGTGGCCGGTTGCGGACTTGTGGGTAGTTCTATACGCCCATAATGCTGTCGGGAGTTCATCTACCCATTTGCCTCCAACCTTCTCCAGACGCTTCTTTAGTATGGACTTGATTATTTTGTTAACGGCCTCAACTTGTCCATTAGCTTTTGGGTGTGCAACGGCGGCGAACTTTTTCTCGATGCCGTACTTTAAAACAGAACTCTTTGAACTCTCTACTTTCGAATTGCGTTCCGTTGTCTGTAATGATGGTGTGTGGAAGGCCAAAGCGGCATATAATGTTTCGGACAACGAAGTTAATGACCTTCTTAGAGGTGATAGTGGCCAAAGGTTCTGCCTCAGCCCATTTCGTGAAATAGTCGACTGCAACTATTGCGTATTTCGCACCACCTTTGGATAGAGGCAGAGAGCCGATTATGTCGATTCCCCAGATCGCAAATGGCCAAGGACTGATCATTTGTGTGAGTTCCGTTGACGGAGCCCTCGGGATTTTTGCATATCTTTGACACTTGTCGCATTTTCTTGCGTAGTCCGCGGCATCCCGGTTTACGGTGGGCCAGTAATACCCATAGCGGAGGATCTTCTTTGCTAGCGTTTGCCCCCCAGCATGGTCGCCGCATTCCCCTTCGTGGACTTCCCTCAAGACTCGCTTTGTTTCATCATGAGCGATGCACCGTAACAATGGGACTGAGAATCCTTTCCGGTACATGGATCCATCCTGCATTACGTACCACGCAGCCTTTCGAAGGACCTGTCGTCTTTCGCTTCTTTTTTCTGGCAAAGCCCCGGTTGTCAGGTACAGTTTGAATGGGGTTATCCACGAGTCCTTCTCGATCTCTGTTTCCAACACGCGATCGATTTTCATCTCGTCCATACTCGGGGCATGCAAGACTTCAACGGGATACAATCCCATTTGTTGAACATCGTCGGTACTTGCGAACTTAGCCAACAAGTCGGCTTCTTTGTTTTGTTCTCGCGGGATATGTGAAATGTCATAACGCTCAAGGTTTGATAGTAGTTCCTGGACCTGAACGAGGTACGGAGCAAGCTTTCGTCCTTTTGCTTGGTAGTCTCCTCATACTTGGTAAACCACTAACTACGAGTCACAAAAGATTTCGACTGATTCGATCCCGAGTTCTTTGATGAGCTTCAAGCCAGCGATCAGTGCTTCATATTCAGCTTCGTTGTTCGTAGCCGGGAAATCGAGCTTCAGGGCATAACAGATTGATCGGTTTTCCGGAGTTATAAGAACTACGCCCGCGCCGGAGCAGCGGTCGTTTGATGCACCGTCAGTGTATAATTTCCATCGAATGGGGGGAATGATGTCGTGATCGTCCGGTTTGATGGGTATGGTAAATTCAGCGATGAAGTCTGCTAACGCTTGCCCTCGGATGGCTCTCCGTGGTAAGTACGCGATATCGAATTGGCTCAACTCGATGTTCCATTTTAGCAATCTTCCAGAAGTTTCCGGTCGTTGAAGTACCTGCCTCAGGGGTTGATCGGTATAAACGCCGATTGAATGCGCTTGAAAGTATGGGCGCAGCTTGCGTGATGCAATCACCAAGCAATAAGCCAATTTCTCGATTTTAGGGTAATTCTTCTCTGCCCCCGTTAAACGCTTGCTAACATAATATACCGGCTTCTGGACTCGATCCTCCTCACAAACCAAAGCTGCGCTTATCGCATGAGGGGATATAGCCAAGTAAACGTACAGCATTTCATGGTCAACTGGTTTAGATAGCATTGGTGGGCTCTCCAGATGCCTTACCAGGTTCTGGAAAGCTTCCTCGCAGCTAGACGTCCATTCAAAATTCCTCTTTCCTTTCTTTATTATGTCAAAGAACGGGATGCACTTGTCAGTTGCCTTGGATATAAATCGACTCAGCGTAGCTACTTTTCCGTTCAAGCTCTGTACCTGCTTTATAGTCCTGGGCGCTTGTACATCTCGAATGGCTTGGATCTTTTCTGGGTTGGCTTCGATTCCCCTAGCGTTGACGATGAATCCTAAAAACTTCCCTGATGCAACGCCGAAAGAACACTTCAGCGGGTTGATCTTCATTCCATAGAACCTGAGTATGTTAAACATTTCAGCTAAGTCTTGAATGTGGTCGTTTGACCGTCGTGACTTCACAAGCATGTCATCCACATAGACTTCCATGGTTTTGCCCAGCTGGTCCTTGAACATTCGATTCACCAGACGTTGGTAAGTTGCTCCAGCATTCTTCAATCCAAAGGGCATCACTACATAGCAATACAGCCCGACATTTGTAACGAAGCTAGTGTGTTCTTGGTCCGGAATATGCATTGGGATTTGGTTGTACCCTGAGTACGCATCCATGAATGACAATAATTCGTGTCCTGGTGTGGAATCGACCAACTGATCGATCCTAGGCAGCGGGAAACTGTCCTTAGGGCATGCTTTGTTCAAGTCGGAATAATCTACGCAAGTCCTCCATTTCCCATTCGCCTTTTTTACTAGCACGGGGTTGGAGACCCACTCCGGGTAGAGGGCGTCGCGGACGAACCCATTTGCTTTGAGTTTGTCCACCTCCTCTCCAAGAGCGGCGGATCTCTCCGGATCCATTCCTCTCCTTTTTTGCTTGACTGGGACGTATTTCGGGTCTATGTTCAACATATGACTTGTGATGGCGGGAGAAATCCCACACATATCAGAATGCGTCCAGGCGAAAACATCAAGGTTTGCCCGGAGGAAGTCGCTAAGGTCTTCAGTTATTGCGGGGCCTAACTGTGATCCGATCTTCAGTATTCGCGAAGGGTCGTCACGGCTAACTGAGATGTCAATTGTTAATTCAGCCGGTGCCGCCTTCTCTTCCCTAGGTTTCTCATCGTCGTCTCTCAGATCTATATCTCCGTAGATCCGAGAACTATGCCCGAGCCAGGGCTCGGGCACTACTTGTCAATTATTTGTATTGAGGATGCGGACAGGATTGTCCGCAACCTTTCCTTTCTCCCTCCGGTGGGCCTCTCGGAGCTCGGCCACATAACAAGAACGACCAGCTGCTTGGTCACCGTGAACAATGCCTACTCCTTTGTCAGTCGGAAACTTCAAAGTCAAACACCACGGGGCTAGTGCCGCCCTAAATTCAGCCAGGGCCGGCCGACCCAAGAAAACATTATACGGAGAGTCCACATCCAAAACTACAAAGGGTAGAATTCGCACTCTCCGACGCTCGCCTTGTCCCAGTTCAACTGGTAACTCGACATATCCCACTGCATCAGTTGCAGCACCGTTAAAGCCGTGGATACGAGCTTTGGATGGTTTCAAGTCCTTTGTTTCTAGCTTCATCTGATCATAGGCCTTCTTGAAGATGATGTTGACTGAACTTCCACAATCAATCAAAATTCTTTTTACATATGCTGGTCCGATCGTTGCAGATATGACCATGGGATCGATGGTCGGAGCCTCTACCTGATCAGCGTCTCTGTTCCTGAACACAATATCGTCTGTCATTACGCGCTGTTGCTTAGCAGGGGCCCCGTCCTCCATGTTCGAACAACACTCAAAATCTGCATGCTTCAAGGAACTTGCATATCGCTCCATCTCCTGCCAATTCTTATCCGCGGGGTGAGGCCCGCCGATAATTGTATTTATGACCAGTCTACCTACGGTCCGGGCAGGCTCCTCGGGATGGCGTGGAGCTGGTGCACGACCTGGGTTGGACGTTCCCTGTCCTCCTTCTTGTGGATCCTTCACAAATTCTTGCAATTTCTTCTGCCTGATCAACTTCTCGATAGCGTCGTGCAAGTGTCTACATTCTTCCGTATTGTGCCCATAAGTCTCATGGAAGCGACAATATTTCCCGGTCCGCTTCTGTTCTTCAGTTGATTCTTTCGGACGTGGTTTTCTGTATTGAAAAGTATTGCAGGTGGATAGGTAAATGTTTTCAAGTGGGGCGTTTAGCGGAGTGTACTCGCTGTAGCTGGGAATTCTCGACTTCCACTTTCCTGCTTCTTTTCTTTTCCCTTGGCTTCTTCCTCCGGACTCCTTGGGTTGCCCAGGCTTGTTCTGGACATTGACTTGGACCTTTCCCGAGCTGTCTCCGGATTGCTTCACAGCAATGTTTCTCTTTATTAACTCTTGGACAGGTCCTGGCGCCTTATCTCGTCGTACCCACCTAGCTTCCTCTCTTCTTATGAACTGGTGTGCCTTAGAGTAGAAACGCTCTAGCGTAGCCGGAGGTTTTCCTGCCAGCCAATCTCCGAATTCAGAATCCGAATCTACACCTCTCATTACAGCCATTAGAATTGCATGGTCGTTGGGATTACTGACTTCAGTTGCCGCAACGTGGAATCTTTGTAAGTACTCCTTCAGCGACTCTCCGGGATTTTGGATTACACTTGACAGAGACATCACGTCCTTCGGGCGTGTAGTGTGTATCCTGAATTGCTCAATAAACTTCTTTGCCAACTCCTCGAAATTTGATACGGATCGCGGAGGAAGTCGGGTGAACCACATAGTAGCGATCCCAGATAGAGTAATCGGAAAGCACCTACACTTGGTGGCATCATTTGCTCTGGCTGAATCCATCATCCATTCATACCTCATTACATGTTGTCTGGGGTCAGTCTTTCCTTCGTATGCAGGAATGGTTGGCATGCTAAACTTCTTGGGGTACGCCGCTTGCAGCACAACATCTGTGAACGGAGTATGACTTCTTGACACTCCCCAGTCGTCATTTGATAAGCCCTGATTTTCTTTCATCAGTTGCCTGATCATGGCTGTCAGATCGGGTGTCTGTATGGAAGCTGGGAGGTTGGAGTTACTTCTACGCGCCTGTCCATGCTGATGCCTCCTTTCCTGGCGATCTGCCAATCGTGCGTCGTGAGGTTCAACATTGTTAGCATTTTGATGATCTGGAGCTCCATCCTCCATCTGTACTCCGGTTCGGAAGCTTCCAGCTCTGGCTTGGTCGCGGTCTCCTGCTGTTCGAACAGCAGCATCTGCCCTTGCAGCTTCAGTCTTACGGCGTCTGCGCCTGGGTGGTTCATCAGAAGAAGTTGAGCTGTCAGAAGAGGAATAAGCAGCTGGATTGCCCCCAGCATTCTGTTGCTGCTGTTGAGTGAGTTGTGCCATCAGGTTGGCATTAGCTTGCATCTGTTCTCCCAGTTGTCTCCTGCTTTCCCTAAGTTCTCTCATCAAGTCGTTGAACTCCACTCTGGTGACAACTGGAGTCTGTTCTTGAGCGGCAATCCCTGCACTCGGGATCGCTGGTTGATTGCTAGGCCCTGCTTGTTGCACGCTAGCAGTCTCTCGGGCATCCGCATTAAGAGAAGCTGACCTGGTACGTGGTCTTGCTATTGTAGAGTTATTGGTATGAACTCTGAGTAGAATCAACGAATGTCCTATCAGTGAGTCGGATCTTCTTTGGGGGATTTGTTCAATCCAGTAGCTTCAAAGCAGATCCTTGAGGTCTGAGAATTCGATTCTCAGTGAAAGCACCAAAGTGTTAGCACCAAAATTGGTCACTAACCTCGTAGAAGAAGATTGTGAAGAGATATAAGTGATGAAATCAAATTAGACAGAGAAGACAGTACTAATTTAAATACAGAAAGTAAGAACACCAAATTTATAGTGGTTCAGCATAATTGCCTACGTCCACTTTGAGGTTAAACTTTATTGATCTTCTTTATAGTTGATTACAAATACAATTCGTGAATCAAATGCTTGAATGAAGTTGTTAAGTAGAGAAGATGAATCTTGAAAATGGCAGAGTCTCCCCGGTGTTTTCTCTCCAAAAAAGGATCCATTTCACTGTGACCCTGCCCCTCTATTTATAGGCAAAGATGGGCTGGACTTCCCAAGTGGGCTGATTGCCGAACGCTCCAGCCCGAGTACAGTGGTCGCCGTATGCCGAGCAAGGTTCGCCGAACGCTCTGCGCCGAACCATCCCTTCTAAGCCGAACGGTGAGTTGGTGTTGTGGGAAATGTGGGATGGTTGTCTGTTGAGGCCGAACGCTCTGCGCCGAACCATCCCTTCTATGCCGAACGGTATGTTGGTTAGTTGTGCTGAATGTCTCCTGGATCGCGAGTATTACGCCGAACACCATGGGATGCCGAGTACTCTTGTATGCCGAGTACCCTGTTACGCCGAGCAGTCTTGATGCCGAGTACTCTGTTATGCCGAGCAGTCTTGATGCCGAGTACTCTAGTATGCTGAGCAGTCTTGATGCCGAGTACTCTGGTACGCCGAACAGTCTCGATGCCGAACACTAATGGATGCCGAGTACTATGCCGAGCACACTTGTCGCCGAGCACTCATGGATGTCAGTTGCTTCGCCGAACACTCCTGGATGGCCAGTGCTTCGCCGAACACTCCTTGATGCCAATCGCTCTCTGATGCCGAGCACTTATTGCCGAGTACTAGTTGCCTGGTCAAATCCCCAGGAAACAGGTACATATAATACAGTTTATAAGATAACGGTTACTCGTATATATTTGTGAAAATTTGCGTGAGTTCTGGTTACACTTTACTTTTCAATTATGTATTGTTTTAAAATATAGGCATGTAAGTGGTACATATGTATCTAGTACACGTGTCCTATTGAATATATATGCACATATATATTAGTTGCCTACATATTCTCTTTTCTCGGTTTTAAGCCTGCATGTAGATATGGGTTGCACAATTGTTCAAAACCTACACATATATCTGTATTTGTTATGTATACGTTAATTTGAATATACATATGTTTCTGTTGGGATTTTGAGGTATAAGTATATTTAGTTTGATGTATATATAGATTTAAGTTGTTCATATATATATATATATAGAATTTTATCAAATGAGTCTACAGAAAATATTGTTTGCATAACAAATCGTTGTTTATATACTGAAGTTATATGAGTTTTAGAGTTTCAGTATGAATATTTTAGTATTTATAAGTTGTAATTGTTCCTATTTTATTTACAGTATATATATTTGCTTTGCACATCCTTGGTTATTAGTCTAATCTATATATACTGTTTATAAATGAAATCTACATACAGGGTTTGTAAATTGATGTCTATAAGTTTACATATGTATGACTTGTCGAGTTATATATATTGATTTCAATTAGGTATTGACTTTATAATAAAATAACTTCTTCAGATTTTGGTTTATGTAACGACCCGATATTTTGGACCATTCGCATCCATTATAAGTGTATAGGTAGACACTCATGCCGGAGTTGAATTGCTCAAAATACCGCGTTGTTAATTTAAATTTGGCAAAACTGAACATATACAGTAAATAAATAATCACAGATCACAGACACAGAGTAATACAATAATAATGCAGCGGAAACAAAAGAATAGTAGTTCATGAAGCTACTATATATATATAACAGAGTTAAACAAGATACAACAGAGGTCTCGAATACATAGATATCTCAATACAATAGTCAAATACAAGATCTGAATACATCAATGGAATCAACTGAATAACTGAAAGCTGGATAGATAGCTGGATCTCCAAGCGAAGCTCCAACTCCAAAGGTGAGTCTCGAATACTGTATCACTCAGTCTGACCCGAGCGTAAAGAAAACACAAAACACTCGAGTCAGGATTAACATTCTTATATCAATAAATCCAACTCAAGTGAAATAACGACTGAAATACAAATAACTCAAAGGATGTTTGGGATAACCATCCCTTAAGGATCCGTTAAACTATCTACTATGTAGTAGTGTATGCTAAGTAGATAATGTCTAATCAGTAAAGTACGATATCAAAATAGCGTTAAGTCATGGCCCATTCCACCCTTAACACATTTTTATTCCCAAGAGCATATACAAGACCGTAGTTTCCCCAAAACCGGAAGTCACCAGAGGGCAATCCATATACTAAAGGTACAAACCAAAATCGTAGTGGTCGCGAATAGGATAATCAGTATGACAATGTACATGAGGCAATACCAACTAGGATACTAGTAGTTGCCTGATCCGGACTGATGTTGGGCATAGCAGCTACTACCCCAACACCGCGAAACAACACTCCCAAAGCAAGGGGTGTACCCAAATCGAATCATAAAAGTAATAGATATGGTATCGAAGAAGTGTGTCCGCTAGAGATGGCGATCCTCAATGGCCCGGCGCGGCTCCTGTTTTAGTCATGTCAGGGGTCATCCAAAAATCGTTCTCTTTCTTCAGTCAACGCGTTCACCAAAACCATCCACTTCTTTCTGGATCAACACTCCGCGTATATTAGTTATTAAAGTGGTTTCGGTATCGACAGAGAGTATGTCCATATCCGATCCCGGTCTCTTTAATAACTACGTATTATTACACCGATGGTCATTTAATAAATTTTCAAAATAGTTATATTTCAAAACCGACATATCATTGCCATTTTAAAACCATATAAATACGATATCACTTTTCCTTCAAATAAATCCATTTTCAAAATCATATCACTTTCCAAAGTTATATTGCTTTCGAAATCATAAGTCTTTTAAAAATCATAACACTTTGGAAATCAAAACTTGAAATTCATATCACTTTGAAATCCCAGCACTTTCCTCTTAAATAGTTTAGATATTCACAAATCAATTTACATAAACTCGAATTCCAAAATTAAAATTTAATTAAATCTCAAATCATCAATTTCAATTCAATTTAGTTTCTCAATAAACCCTTTCAAATTATCGATTTCAAATGCCTATTTGAACCATAAATAAACCATTTCAATTTCAAATATATTTCAAAGTTTAAATATTCGACATTTCGAAACTAAATTCGATAATTCAATTTATGTCCCAATTTAATTTCATTACATTTAGTTTCTGAACTATTTCTTTAATCATTTCAATACATCAAAATACAACTTCAATTTACAAATTTATATAGACAAAATATCCTATTTAAATTTTATATAAGTTTGAAATATTCATTTAAGCCACTTCTTAATTAATTCAAGTTATAAAACATATCTTAAAATCTCAAATTTAATAGATTTCAAATCAACTTATTTAAGTATAATTCTTAAATAATTAAGAATTCCAAATCAATACAAATTTATCTTTCAACCTGAAACATTATAAATTCTATATTTAAAATATAATTTTTACATAAATACTTAAACATATTTCATATTTGATTCAAATCAACTTTATTAAATCAACTTTAATAAATCTTTAAAATCATTATTTATTAAAACCATAAATTTCTTTCAAAACCGTAGAAATGTTTTTCAAAAACATTTATATATAGACCAACGGTGTCTGTATATAATTTTCTATCCTATGGTCAAGTGATACGGATATTTATCATTTCAATCCGCAATTTAAAATATATTCGGGTATATATCTTTTCAACCCGAAATCCCAAATTCAATTTAATTTGAAAATCGCTTGGGTTTATCATTTCAACCCATAACGATTTTCTCCTATTCTAAAGTCCGTTCGGGTATGTATCATTTCAACCCATAGTGATTCTATACTAACAGGGAACTTGCAAAGTGATAACAGATATGATAATAATATAACAACGGTAACAGGCATATATCATCAGTATAAATAACAGATAAGGGTGTCAGATGTCACAGGTGAACAGATACAGATGATGGCATATATATATATCAATATAAATAACAAATAATGATGTCAGGTGTCACAGGTGAACAGATACAGATGATGGCATAGATATAGCAAATATAAATAACTAACAGCAGCATATTTCAATTGTCGTTTCAATTGAAATCAAATTTAATAAATAAAAGAACGTTAATCGTGAGTGATTGCTCACCTTTCGAGGCTAGAGATGCACGAGAAGATGACACGGATATGCACACTGATACGGACATAGAGATTGAGTTACGAATCCCAAAACAAGGCAAGATAGAACTCGAATCGACGAACGAAGCTGATAATGAGGAATCGATGAAAAATGAAATCAGAACCGACTTGATATAGATTTGAAACAAAATACAAGTTATAATTTTCTCTAAACCACATTTTTGAACATATATTCAAATTCAAAATAAGATATATATATATATATATGTTAAGTTTTGTTAACTAAACAAAAAAATCAACTATATGTCGTAAGCATAAGCAAACCAACATAGAACTCTGTACCACTCTATACTAAGCTATATTATATATATATAACTGACAATATAGCCTACGAACAACCTATATACATACCAAAATTGATATAAAACTTTATATATATAAACAGCTTTATATAAGCTTAGTATATATAACATTTATATAACTACAAAATGTACATAAGATATAACGAGACAAATATATATATATACTTCCTTTAAAATACAATGTTCAGCAAATATATAAAATTCTTACCTACTGTTTCGTACCACACACACACACACACATATATATATATATATGTATAACTTACATAACTTCGTATCTCACTGTAATATATAGTTTGAGAATATATACAAACATTTCATTCAAAACATTGTATATTAATGTATATAAACTGCCTCAAACCAGGTACAATAATGAATTAATATAAAACATATAAATTTGTATAAACTTATATATACGCCAAGATGAACATCATATCATATTCGAAAGTCCATGCAACCTATGTAACTTGTATAATCAAACCATATATATAGTCCAAGCATAGATCTGATATTATAATTTAAAACCTTGTATATAACATATATATATATATAACAAAACCCACTTATTGCTTCAAAACTCCACAGACTCATCTCTGAACAGAACTATATGAATGTTAGAATCAAGCTATCTGTGTATCCATTTTATTTGAAACTAGATACATTTCAAAATACATGTATAAATTATAATATATATTAAGCACATAATTACAGTATTATATCAACCATCTTATCTTAACTCAGATAAACTTTATATCATGTTAGATATACTATAAGCAAATATATTTACATGCGAAATAAAGAAAACTTGACAAACTTTATAATATTTATAAGTATATTATGTGAAAAACTCAATAAGCATAATATATGCAGACCTATATGTTTAAGCCTTCATATGTCCAAACTTTTAAATGCAACCTTTTAAAATAGATTAGATGTATAAACTAAAACCAACGGCTTATATATAATTTACGAAAAATGTATATATATATCTATATTCAAACAAACACTTATAAAATAAAATATATAAAAGCTTTCGTATGCATATATACTAGAACATATGTACCATATACATTATTATCACTGTTTTCAAACGTAAAGCATATCCACATAAGTTTGTATAATAACATATATATATATATATCACATTATAACAAGCTTTATATAATATAGCACACAACTTTAAACTAGACCCATATATAAAATATCCATGTGAGTGACATCTAGTTAAACTAATATCTAACACAGTATGGTATAAATCAGATGATCCCTCAGTCAAAATATATATATATAGCTTATTTATATAACAAGTACTATATACAACTATCATATCATAACCTTAAATATAACATGAAAGCAGTACGTATTTTATATTTTGAAACATATGTACAACTAACAGCATGAATATAACTTACACATTAGACCGATACATATAAAATTAACATATAAAAGAAATCACGTTGAATAAAACGTTACCATTTGGTATAAATACCTCAAATACAAAAGTATATGCATGGAAGCCGGTCGAGTGAAGGCTGGAAGAAGCTGCTTGCAGCCACTATAGTGTTCGGCCATGGAGTTATGAGATAGGTTGATGGAGTGGGTTGGGTTAAGGCCGTGTCAGTGGAGGAAGCGGTTGCTCGGTTTTGAAAGTGAGAGGTTGATGGCAAGGCTGCATGAGAGAGAGGAGGGGAAGGAGGAACAGACAGTCAGAGGCGAGGCCGAGCATATGCGTGGGGATGAAGCCAAGAAGAGGAGGCGCGTGAGAGATTGTGGGAGGTGGATTCGGTAGACAAAAGAAAAGGGAACGAGCTACGTGGTTTTGGCGAGCGAAATATGGGAGAGAGGAGCTACAGCTTGCAAAACATGAACAGGCATGTACAGGCACTAATATTAGTTGTTTTAAAAAAAATGAAGATGAAAAGTATGAGAGGAAAGAGACAATGAATAGCATCCAACCATAATGTATAGGAACCGGTGAAAGCACAAAAGTCGAATGCGGGAATTCAAGGGAAAATGAATGTTAGTGGTTGCAAAAATTATACGCTCGAGATACGAAAAGTCATATAAACCAAAAGTCACGAAATCAATACTTGTACGGAATTGTTTTTGTTTTGTTTTTTTCGACTTTCCGACACGTATCGACCATCAAAACACATATATGAATATACTATGGAGATCAGCACGATGAGACGATCAAAACGGTATACAGATATCAGTGGTGCGGTTGAATTATAAAAATTCGAATTTTCTAATAGCGGAAAATGCAAGAAAAACGCTGAAAAACAAGATCGACGGAGCCAAAGATGTCCGAATTTGGAAAAACGACAAACTGACATCTTGCTCAGAAGATGATTTAGAATTTTTCTATGTAAAAATATTTAGGTTCCGAAAACATTTTATTTTCATTGCTTTTTAACTGATTAAATTGAAGTAAATTTACGCGCGAAATAAACTTTCATATTTTCGGACGAAAATTTACCAGTTGCTATGTTTAACTAGACGCATTCCAAATATCAAATTTTTATTTTAAAATTTTATCGTTTAAAGTTTAACAAAATTTCAACTAATAACGTTATTAAAAACCGGTTAAATTTACGGGTTGTTACAGTTTATATATAAGTATTATTGATTTCAAAGTATTTATTTTCAAATATATTATGATTATGTGTTCGATTTTATATGTACATATATATTTAATTTAATTTGTGTTTTTAAATTTATTCTGGTTTAAGAAAAATAAAATATATAATTTCGTTTCAACTTATATCAAAACTGATTCAATTTGTTCATCGATTTCGGTTATCAGCTCTATCTGTCGAATTCGTGCAAATCTTGTCCATTTCTTTGGAAATCGTCATTTGGATTTGGTCAATTTTGCAATTCAAAGCGTAGCCTGTTGTGTTGTCTATCTTCTTGCGTTCTCTAGCCTCGAAAGGTGAGCAATCACTCACGATTAATATTCTTTTATTTATTAAATTTGATTTCAATTGAAACGACAACTGAAATATTGATGCTGTTAGTTATTTATACTGTTATTTATGTTATTACCTGTATCAGTTCGCCTGTGACATCTGACACCATTATCTGTAATTATTTATGCGATGATAATACAGTTTAACTGATAATTGATTGATTGTTGATGTTTATATTGGACGTTAAATTGTTAAGGTTAAAATGATAAATAGTATGCAATTGAACTTGATATAGTAAAGTTAAATGTTAAATTTGATTAACTGACATTTGTATAATATGACCCATTTAACTGTTAAATTTATTGACACGTAGGATAATTGAAATTTGAATCGACAAATATGTTGAATTTGATTAGTTGAATATGACCCCTTTTAGTTGTTAAATTAATTGACCTGTAGAATAGTGATAATTACACTTTGAACCGTCGACGTATATTGGATTAATTGTTGTAGTATAAATTTGTAATTGAATGACAAGTGAAAACCGTAATGTAATAATCTTTAATCTACATGAAATGATAGTGTAGATTCTAGAAATAATTATATTAATTCGTACAAATAACAATGCGAATTAATACGGTTATTTCGGGTTATTTGAATTGATTATTGGATTGATATTGATTGTTGTTATTGCTTGTTTATTTACTTTGACACCATCCCAGTTATCACACTACAAGTTCCCTTTGATATGTTTTGATTTTGAATTGAATTGGAATCGGGTTGGAATGATAAATACCCAAATTGAACTTTGACTTAGGATAGAAAATTAAATAAAACCCGATTGGTCAATAAATTGATTTAAAAATAAAATGAAGATTTGATTTGAATAAATAATATGGTTTTGAAATGAAGTTGAAATTTGAATTTTAATGTAAGGAAAATGTTAATATTTAATAATCTGAAACAAAATATTAACAATGTAATTGATGAAAGAATGTTGTTTAATTTGAGAAATGTTTGAATTAAGTTTGAAATTATAATTAAGTTTGAAATGATTTAATAATTAAGTTTAAAATTATAATTAAGTTTGAAATTATTAAACTTTGAAAATTATTTAATAATTAAGTTTTGAATTATTTAATAATTAAATAAGATTGAATTATTTAATGATTAAATTAAATTGAATGTTTGAATAAGTGAATTTTACTTCGTAAATAATTGAAATTGAGTTTTCTTTATTAAGTAAGTTTTTTTGGAAATTATTTAAGAAAGTAAATAACTGAAATTGAATTTCTTTAACAAGAAATAAAATGTGATTTATTGAAATTAATGTAAGACTTGAAATTTAAAGAATTTGATTTGATGAATTTAATTTAATTAAATTTGTAAGTTTTGTATAATGAAGTTGAATTTAAATAATGGATTTAATGAATTGGAAATTTAATGGAAATTGTTTTGAATGGCAAGTTTACTTAATGAATATTGAATGAAATTGATAAATGAATTTAAATTGATTTAAATGTTAAATTAAATTTATTTAAATGATTTGGAATGAAACTTATTTACGAACTTGAATCAATATTTGAATTGGTTTAAAAAGAAATTGAAAATTGAATTATAAGATTTTGAAATGGAAATTTGGAAGTTTTGAAACGAAAATTTTGGAAATTGATTTCGAAAGACAAATGAAATGTTGATTTACAAATTCTAATTGAAATTGAATTTGATTTGGTTTGGAAATATATAAACGACCAATCGGTGAAATAATTACGGAAGTTATTAAAGAGACCGGGATCGGATATGGACATACTCTCTGTCGATACCGAAAAACACTTTAATAACTAACATTCGCGGAGTGTTGATCCAGAACGAAGTGGTTGGAATGATGTACGTGATGATGGAAGAAAGAGAACGATAATGGATAGCCTTGACACTTGTGTCAAATTGGAAATGACTAAAACAGGAGCCGTGCCGGGCCAATGGAGGATTAGCTACCTCAAGTGGACACACTTCTTCGAACTACTCATTACTTGTTGTCGATTGGTGCACCCTTGATTTTGGGAGTGTTGTTTCACGGTGTTGCGGGCGCTGTGGCGTTGCGTTCTCACCAGTCCGGATCAGGCAAACGGTAGTATCACTACCTTGGGTATTGCCTCATGTGCCTTGTCATACTTGTATCCCTTTATTCGCGACCACTACGAATTTGTTTTGTACCTTTAGTATATGGATTGCCCTCTGGTGACTTCCGGTTTTGGGGAAACTACGGTCTTGTATATGCTTTTGGGAATAAAAATGTGTTAAGGGTGGAATGGGCCATGACTTAACACTATTTTGATATCTTTATATTACTGATAGACATTATCTACTTATCGTACACTACTTCATAGTAGATAGTTTAACGGATCCTTAAAGGATGGTTATTCCAAACATCCTTTGAGTTACTTGTATTTCAATTGCTATTTCACTTGAGTTGGATTTATAAATATAAGAATGTTAATCCTGACTCGAGTGTTTTGTGTTTTGCTTTACGCTCGGGTCAGACTGAGTGTACCAGTATTCGAGACTCACCTTTGAAGTTGGAGCTCTGCTTGAAGATCCAGCCATCTATTCTGCTTTCAGTATTCGATGATTCCAGTGATGTATTCTGATTTGTATCTGATGTATCATATTACTCTTCCGTTGTATCTGGTTTAACTCTGATGTAACTCATAGTTTTATATAGTAGCTTCATGAACTACTATCTCTTTTATTTCCGCTGCACTTATTACTCTGTGTCTGTGATCTGTGATTATTTATTTACTGTATACGTTCAGTTTTGCCAAATTTAAAAATAACAACGCGGTATTTTGAGCAATTCAATTCCGGCATGAGTGTCTACCTATACACTTATATTGGATGCGAATGGTGCAAAATAACGGGTCGTTACAAAATGAGAATACGCGTAAAGTGGGAGACGGTTTGATTTTCCAAATTCAAGGGGCCTTCTGTGCTGTTGAAGTGAAACTCACTAATCATAATATAGTACAGATTAGGGGACTGTTCAGTTGCCAAATTTCAAGGGGCCTGTGTGAGCTTGAAATTTAACTCACTAATAATAATATAGTATAGATTATTAGATCAATTCAGGATAAACCAAAGTCACACACCATGTCAGCATATGCCCATTACCCGTAAGTAATAAAACCAAGTAAAAATTAGACAAATTTGTGATTATTTAGGTGACATATGTTTTGTGAGAAGGGAAAAATTACCTGACAAACGGTAGAGCAGGATCTGCACAACAGGTACTAGGTGTAAGTCTTTTTGAAGAATTGGTAAGAGCACTTGCAAGGCCACTTTGCCCAGCAGGTGTGATTAGGTGATAAAAAAGCCTGAGTTGTCGAGTTGTAGCATGGGTAAAAAAACAAACAAAATATTTCCCTTATTTGCAAACCAAAACAATTATTGTGTATGTATTCTACCTTATCCAGCAAATGATTTGTAGAAATTTCCCATTGTATGCACAGTAGGATGCATGCATCAAGTAATACACCAACATACACAAGCTTCATAAGCATCATGCTGCATACAAATAATATTTTCTAGAAATTTAATGTACATATATGAATACATGATATAACAAAACCTCAAAAGCCAGAACCTTTAGGGTAAGTAAGTAAATATTACCTGGTGGTGTCCCACAACATAGGCTCCTCTCATCCATGTGCTCAACGTCGAGACCCGTGAACCAAGAACCTAAAGATACATCCTCATTGGCATACTTGTGCAGTAAATTTATGTAAAATAAAATAAACTAAACTTAAACAAAAAAAATAATCATAAAAACATAATGTGGATTCGAGGCAGGAATTGGACCAAGTTGTGGTTAAAGACCAGAGCAGAAGTTTATCGATTATTTTTTACCTTTACATAGACTTTTTTTAATGGAATTCTGGAATGCATTTTAGTGGTTTTTTGGACTGTTTAAACCTACAGCAATTAATGTCAACTATTAGAACATCAATCTACAGTTTATTTTTGTTTATTTTTTTTTCGAAAAAAGAAGCTAGAATAGAAGAACCATATTCTACAAAACACTAACCTATTTACTGATATATATATATGTAGCCAAATCTTTGGATATCGCATACAGTTGTCCCGTTGCATGTCTGAAGTACTAATATTATAAAACTGAAAAGAAGTTCAATTTCTGATAGCATCATCATGAATGCAACTAGGTAATGATAACCCACACTCACCTACCAGCTCGATTAGTGCCGAACTGGTGTATTGAATTAATATTTCTTTGTTTACCTGACTAACTACGTGGTAAATAGAATTTTAGACAGTTGGATGAAAACTATAGCTTTTAGGCAGTTTTGATCAGAAATTATTTACAAAACATAAATAAATATCATACCTGTTAGTTTGCTGTTGAACCATCCAAAACAACGACTCATGTCCAGTAGACAAATCCATAATCAAAACAACTTCCTAGGCCTTCACAAGCATCTTCCAACACTGAACGCCTAGGAGTTCCAAATTTGTTCTTTATTTCAATTGCTTCTTGCTTTATGAGCTGGAGAAAGTAATAATGTTTTGTAATACAATTCTGTATTGTTTGAAATTAACATGCTTATGGCATGCATGTTTGTGTATAAGTAATCAAGAACAATAAACTTCACTGTTATTAAAAAAAGCACAAAAATTAGACGTTAAAATGATTCGATTAGCATTAAAATCATTAAATAAACGAAGATAAAACCATTAAAGAAATAAACGATTTATATCTATGAAGCAAAGAAATGATAATTTTTTTTCATACTTACCCTTTAGCTATTAGAAAATAATTCACCAGGAACAAACGAGCCTTTGTTTTTCTTATGTAAGAATTGAGAAGATGGAGAAAGGGGGAAGAAAGGACAGAAGATACCAGGTTTAAATAACCAAGCCTTTAACAGATATAACAGGTAAGATAGAAAAATAAATATAATTTGAAAATATAACAAATTAAAACAAATAATATACAAGTTTAACTACTTGGCTTATTGCTACTACCACTACTACTTGCTGCTGCTGGTGTAGGAATACACACCACTTTCTTTGTTAGACTTTTTCTGTTTCATTTTGCGACCATTATAAAATATAACTTAATCACACTTATAGGTTAGCAGAATAACATATTGTTCTAAAGCTCAAAAACTTTCAATCCTCTAACTTATTATTCCAAACTAACAAATCTTATCATAATATAATTGTCGGTTATAAGCACTTCATCAAACATATAATAAAAAAGTAATACATGTAATATGTGTTGTAATTGGTTTGTTAAAGCTGCCCATATTAAAAAAATAAGCTAAATTATGAACCTAAAAAAACTGTAAAATAGTTTTTATAGTTTACCTTCTCTTTATCATTCCTGGAGGAACACAAGGCGAAGACATCTACACCCCATGATCCTAACCATAAGATCACCATCAATTCTGACTACCATAGGTGAAGGCTTCACATGAGAAACTTAAAACAGCCTAGAAAATATACCACCAGCCAGTTTTTTTTATCATCATTTCACTTCCAACGTTCAATTTTTCAGGAACAATTTCAAAGAAGGAAGACAACAGAGAATCATCTCCATCATACCTGGACTTGTAGGGATTGAGTCGAACAAACATAGTATTGCTGCAAACGAGTCAACAATTATACACAAAAACAAATATAACATAAAAAAATAAGGAACATGTGAAAATACCTGACTATTTCTCTTTTTGTTTCCCTATTGGAGGTGCCAACATATTTTTAGCTTTTTTCTGCAAAAAAGATGAACAAGGCTGAAACTCTGATAAGACATGTATATATACAAATAAATAACATTCAGATGAAATAATCAGGCTGCAGCTTTTTTCTTTAAGCATATTTGTTTGTGGTGTACCTAGTTACCTTATTCCAAAATTTAAAATTAAACTAAAATAAGATAAAATAAACTTCAATTCCACAAACTAAAAATAAGCATCAAGCAGTTTACCATTAATAAATTGATGCAAATGGAGAAGATCAGCATGAGCTATAAACTTTATTGCTACTTTATATTCCTTCTTCCTATAAAGTTATAACAAGCATTCACCAATTAATGAGATGGCAAAAATTCATAACAAGTGGCTGAAATCGAAGTACATGGAACTAATGACAAAACATAATTGTTTAAACTAACTGGAACAGATTAACAATTTGATTATCCATGATTTCAATTGTTAATAATAAGAGAACTGCACAAATTATGAAGTGTTGAGCATAAAGAGTTGAGCAATAAGAGTTGAACTTGAGAATTCTTTTTTCATCCAATTCACACCCACATCATCCTCCGAGAACTTTTCAAAAGATTGATTTAGATGTTCTCCTATTATTTTTTAATATTATATAGATAAAAGATTAGTGAATTTATCGGTCAGCGACATAAGCATTTGATGTTAGTAATGAAATTTGTCTATGGATATATGTGATGGTTTTATTTCATATATACCATTTATAAGGATTGAACCAATCCAAGCATCAATAGAAGAGACAATTATCCAAATACCAGCAATATAAAATATCTTTCATGTATATATAACGGAAATTTGAACATCAATCACAAAGATATCAAACTTAAAGAAGAGAGGCATTTCTATCTAAAGTGCATTTCATTTTCAACTGGGCAGTTACAAATTTTGCTCACGAACAAAATTAAATTTAATCTAAAATCAAACAAAAAAATACGCATCTCAATATATGATTTGCATCTAATCATACTGAAGCAACATAAAAAGTTCCAACAATTAAGTGAAAATAAAATATAGTACCTAACCTGTCGAAACGTAAAGGATCATAAATCTTAAATAATACCTCTCAAGTCGCTCCCAGCATTATGTTTCATATTTTTACATGCCATAGGCATAAATTAAGGTTGAAATTTGAAGTTCAAAGAAGAAATTGGGTAATCGAAAAGATATAAAATGAAATATTTGGAAGCAATAAAGTTTAGAGAGATTTTTGTTTGTGGAAAAGTGAGTTGGAGGATTATAAAAAATACTATTCATTTATCAAAAGCTATAAGGAACCATGAGAGCTTGCAATATATATACAATATCAGAAACTTAATCTTGAAATAGAAAACAAAGGAAAAGGCTAATCGGCTACAACTTACTCTATAATTTCAAGGACAAAGGGCAGCTGGCGATGATGGCTATAGATTCGCATCCATTGGCTGCAGTGGGAACTAGGGCTAATAGTCGCTTCCATTAACGAGCCTGCAACGACGACAGGGACGAGTGCAGATAGGGACGAGCCTGCAATGGAGATGACTACAACAGGGCCAATCGATTGCAGTGGGAAAGGCAAAGTTATTTTTTGGAAGAAGGAATAATTAATTTGGATGGGGAATTGAAATTTTGGGGAAGTTTTGTTTAATGGGAGTTCGTAGAAATGGAGGGAAGGAAATAAATTACCGCCTATAATTTCACACAGCACACACAAACGTTAGACTAAGTATTTTATCATTAAATTATCGTTTTTGATGGCAACCCAGTTAAAAACGCTGTATCCATAAGCTAAGAAAAGACACTTTTGTTGTAGTGGCAACAGATTCATCATCATTGTGCTCAAATTAACTAGGATTTCACTCACAAAAATATCTCTTGGTATGATTATGAATTTTGGTACATATGCATTGAAATGGAAAATGCTAAATAATTACTTAGAATAGACTATTTGCACATAACAACCAAAGTGTCTTAACGTCATTGGGATTGAAATTGAGTTTGTGGGTTTTCAGATATCCAAGAATGGATACAAAAGTATCATTCAACAAACATCAGAGCTGAACAAGTATTTTGATAGAAATATCAAATAGTTTGATTTTCAATCAAAATGCAGTGGGAGCATGTATCTATGAGAAAGAACATTAAAAGTTACGTAGATATTTCTTAACTATAAGGAAACAACAAATTGTTGATAGTTAACAATGTACTGTTCTTAGTTCTAGTTTGGTAGTTTAATACTTGATATTAGATTTGTTGTAACGACCCGCTATTTTGGACCATTCAAATCGACAATAAATCCACACATGTCTGACTTGAATAATTCAAAATATCAGATTGTTAATTTAAATTTGGCAAAACTCAGCATATGCAGTAAATAAATCAATCACAGAATCACAGACACAGAGTAATACAATAATACGCAGCGGAATAGATAAAATAGTAGTTCATGAAGCTACTATATAAACATCAGAGTTAAAATAAAATACAACAGAATATCTCAAATGTAGTGAAGTCTCCAGTACGAATAGATGACTTCTCCGAACAAATCAACTGGAAGAGCTGAAAGCTGAGGCGATAGTTGGATCTCCAAAGGAAGCTCCAAACTCCAAGGGTGAGTCTCAAATGTTGTATCACTCGGTCTGACCCGAGCGTAAAGCAAAACACAAAACACTCGAGTCAGGATTAACATTCTTATATAAATAAATCCAACTCCAGTGAAATATCAATTGAAATACGAGTAACTTAAAGGATGTTTGGGATAACCATCCTCTAAGGATCTTCAGAACTATCTATAAGGTGGAAATATACATTCTAACACCGTGGTCATTTCAATTTAATTTATACTTCAAAACCCAAATATCATTTCATTTCAAATATATCCATTTTCCAAAATATTATATATATATATATTAAATGATTTAATAAGTAAAGTATTTAAATTTCCTCAAGTCTCGCAAATCGATTCAAATCAACTTCAAATTCCAAATTCAAATTTATTCAAAGCTCAATTCTTCAATTTAATTCAGTTCTAAATATAACCTTTATTTTCAATATATTTCAAAGCTTTAGTACTCAACATTTTCAAAGTTAGTTTTAACAGTTTTATATAGCTCTTGATTTAACTTCATTATTATTTAATCAGGGAATATTCACTTAATAGATTCAATACCATTTAACTAGCCTTAAATTTCCCTTTTTCTAAATATTTCCTTAAATTTATTTAAACAAGAATTATTCATTAAATTATTTAAAATCAAACTCAAGTTATAAATCATATCTTAAATTTCAATAAGTTTTAAATCGGTTTAATTAGATAAAATTCTTTAATGAATCCAATTTCAACTAAATTCAAATTATCTTTCTAACCTCAACTTATTCAAATTATTACCAAAAATCTATTTTGAAATATATTTTAAATACTCAACATATTATATGTATTTAAATCAATCATTCCCATTTATATATAATAATTTAAGGCTCAACATTTATTAAAACCATATATTTCTTTCCCAAAACCATAGAATTCATTTTCAAAATATTTATATATATGGACCAACGGTGTTTGTATATATATTCATCATATGGTTAAGTGATACGGATATTTATCATTTCAAATCCGAAATTTAAATATATACGGGTAGATATCATTTCAACCCGTAATCCCAATTTCAATTCTATTGAAAATCGCTTGGGTTTATCATTTCAACCCATAACGATTTTCTCCTATTCTAAAGTCCGTTCGGGTATGTATCATTTCAACCCATGGTGAATTCTATACTAACAGGGAACTTGCAGAGTGATAACAGATAATATAAAATACAACAACAGGCATATATCATTATTAACAATAAAATATAAACAACAGGATATGGTGTCATATCCCACAGGTGAACAGTTACAGGTAATAGCATATATAACAATTTAAATAACTACAGCAGCATATTTCAATTGTCGTTTCAATTGAAATCAAATTTGTAAATAAAAGAACGTTAATCGTGAGTGATTGCTCACCTTTCGAGGCTAGAGAAGAAAAGACAATGCAATGAGCTACGAATTGGATCACGATCTAGACAATCGAACAAATCTCAAAGCGAAGTAAGCTGAAAGATATGGATTCATGGAAACGAATCAGAATCGTCTTGATATAATCAAAACAAAATGTGCTATAACTTCTCTCTAAACCGATTTCAGACATATATTCAAAATAATATATATATATATTTCAAAATCATTGTTTTTTTTTTAAATAAAAACCCATAAAAGCAACATATCTACATAGTAAGGTTTTAAATAAATAAATACACACACAATAAAACACTCAAACAGGAAATATATATATACTTTGGTACACAGGGTGTACATACCTATATTTAACATATATAATATATAAATACAACTAATCATATAGTGCAACACTGATATAAATAAAATATATCCCATCACACCCTACAATAATATAGATTATATGATATATATATAAACATACATACCCTATAACATCATATCATAAGCTACAGGAGATAGCAACACATCTAAATTCTGAAATAACCTTTAAACTGTTATAAACTTTTATATACAATATGTACCTTATAAATTTTTATATATATAATATAGAAACAACACCCTACATTTATATCAAATTGTATATTCAACAGCTAAAACTATATTATATAGAACATACCCATTAAAAGGCCAAAGCTAGAATTGAAACCAAATGAGCAAACAAATAGCTTATATAAAAGTACAGTTTATATATGTAGCATTTACATTTTATTATTAAAACTATTTCGAAAATATAGCATTGATTGCCAGGGATATCCCATATATACTTACATAAAATAAAAATCCATACTAAACACAATAGTTCTAAAATAGTATATATATTTATATACAGAAAACAGAGCTTATAACTCGTATAGATAACAAAGTAAAATTTTATAAGCTATTGATTTCTGTATATAAATTATATCTTGATATTAGATTTGTAAATTATATCTTTTATAATAAGTAAATAAGGATGAAGGAATGTCCCAAACAATATGCAAAGACACTTACTAAAATGTTTAATATGGAAATGTAAGATGGATTCCTTATGCATTGACAATAAGAATTATCATATATATTGTATTGTCCACAGTATTGTAATTTTCTTAATATTTGATGCATGAAGCAATATCAAATCCAAATTAAGATAACTAAATGGTACTTTGGAGCGTGCTCGAGTATTTACGAAATAGTAGTGAATTGTTTACAGAAACACTCCTTATGAAGAAGTGTTTAGAATCAAATTTCATAATTACTATCGAGTATAATATGTCAATATTGTTAAAATCTTAATTAAGAAGCTTTAAATTGGAAATGTTCCAAACGAAACATTATGCCTAATTCAATGAAAATGCTAAGTAAATCACCTTGAATAGTAACACAATAAAAGCAACGTATAAATATAAATGCACAAATTTATAACTAAGCTAGGGGTGATTCCAAGTATTGAGAAAACAAGATTATCGTTATATTATAATAATGAGTGATAAGAGCTCACCAGAAGTCGAGATACATACCCTAACAAGTTCCACATGTTAAATGTAGTTTATCAACATTGGAGAGAGTGATTAACGAAGTAGATCATTAAAATGACATAGCAAATCCATTCACGAAGGGTCTAACTTAATCAATTCTCATCAAACTGACCGAAGGGATGGGACTGAGATTCCATAACTGGTCCTAAGTGCAAGTGGAAGATTGATAGAGTTAGGCGTATGCTTTAGGGTGTAAGTTTTTAATATCAATACTTAGTGCGTATCGGTCAAGTACCGATATGAGAGATTTTAAAATATCCTAATAATATCAATAAAATTTCGAACACGTGTAGAACATGTTATAAATGATATTATACCATGTTATAATATTATATTGATGTTAATTTTTCAAATATTTGGATAAATAAGACCAAATTACTATCAAAGATTGATTGCATATAGTTTAAAGATTGTAATATTTAGATATTCAATTAAATACAAATCGTGATCATATAAACTGAGAAATTCATACAATGTACATATTTATTATTTTATTCATTTTTATACTATATTCATTGTTTCTTCAGTCATTTAATCATCTAATTACTTTCCTAAATTTTCCATATTTATAGTTTCATCGTTTTCGTTTTCACTTAATTTATCGAATAAGCAATGTTGACTTGATACCGATTACTACTTTAGCTCGTTACTTATCCGTATGGAAAATATATAAATTTACTAGCTTACCAATTAAAAATGGTGAACAAAAAAATAACTAAAAAGAGAAGTAACTCGTTCATGATCTTATCTTTAGTGGTAAAGTCTTCAAGGAAAATAAAACATATAAAATAATGGAATAAGTAGAATTTTCTTTATTGAAAGACTAACTAAAACCGTACGGTTACAATTGAAAATTTTGTGCATTGGGAATTCTAATACGGTCAACATATTGTCATTCACCATATACAAAAAATATTTATTGAGAATATGAAGATATTTATTCATAAAGATATTTTATCCGATATATACAATAATGAATGATATTCTTAAAAACATATCGAGTATTTTACACCAAATATCGGAGTAATATATCGGCAAATATCAAACGACGTATTGGTAACGATATATGAACCGATACTTTAAAAATATATCGGCTTAGGAGCGATACGAGATATATCAGAGATATGTCAGCGATATAATCCGATATTAACTGCATAGCCTAAGGGCAATTCTGTAATTTACTGTAAATTATTAAATCTATAATGAAATCCCATTCGAACTAAAAGGTGTTTTTCTTTCTATTACATACTTGATATAATATATTATATTAATTAATTTAATTTAAGTATATTAATAGCAAATCCATAAATGATATGTTTTGTGATAGTAATTACAATGTATTGTAATCATGAGCAATTTATCATAATATAATAAACATATCGTTTTAAATATTCCTAGTCAAGGTGTATCGGGACTGAATATCTATACATCCGTTGAGATAAAAGTACATAACACACTCTAAATGTTAGGCGATATATTACTTATGGCTGCTGGGGGCACCAAGGGGTTACGTGCCGACAGTTATTGGATAACTACAGAATGACTCACTTGATAGTTTTCTGTCTTTAATATAACTAAGGTCAAACAGAAAATATTGATGTGATAGTATTACACAATTCTCTCAACATGAGAATACTATCAAACTTCAGTGCGGAAACTTTGCTTTGGTTATACTTAAATCATGGCATGATGTCCATCGAACGACTATAATTAGGTCGAGTTGAAGCATTAAAAGTGAAACACTATTCAATAAAGGATTCATCTCCTCAGTTTTATTTATCACGGTCAACTGAAGTGTAACATCCCCTATCTTGAGGCCCGAAGCTAAGCACTACAGATGCTGTAGTCATCCATAGTATTAACTTCCAGCGATAAAATACGGTATTGTTAATAGTATCCATAATATCATAAGCACATGAATATGAAATAAAATCATCGCAGATTAAAACAACTTTTCTGATTTCATTTCAAATCAATATTTCATATTCAATTTACAAAATCCCATAATCGATTCCCAAGTTTTGATCAAATATAATTATTACAAAATACGCTAAGAGCGGCATATGAAGATGCCCTCTTGGATGATCAGAGTACTAAATAGACATATGAGTCTTAATACATCACAGTGGAAATAGAACTAAATAGCAACTCCTAAATAGCTAACTTTGCCTCCTGGACGTCTTCGAAAGCTTTATTCGTCCACCTACTAAACCTGTAAAACCTTAACTCCCAATCTACTCAAATTAATTTTGAGCACCCGAGAGTTTAAGGGGAAAACATAAACTTTGAGTTAGACATAAAGCCTGGTGTGAATAATACTATTACATCTCGGTTTACTGATATTAAGTGAGATCACGCCACTTAGTGGAACGGGTTCCCCTCACTAATATCCCTTTAAAACATATCATTTTGCAATTTAGAATCCTATAATCAAACTGATTAACCAACTGATTATAACAATGACAGCAATATCATATATGCTTATAAACAGGTAACAAATGGACCATCTGTCCGAAAAATATAGTTTTGTTTGGCTAACTACTAACCATTGGCTGACTCAGGCCTACTAGAAAACTACACAAATTATCTAACACCTGTTAGACAAACTTCTGGACGGTCTATCCTTAACTTACTTCTCCAAGGGTCACCCAATCCTAATGGTTTTTTTGGCTCACTAATAACCTATCCTCCTTCCTTGTACATATATTGCTTTCTGTGTGTAACCATCATTTAAGTCTTACCTATGACTAAGCCCTACACACCGGAATTTTAGACTAAATTAGCTTAGGGCTAAAGCTAATATATAGGGCACGACCCTATACCAGTCTCATCTGGTATTCTAATATGTGATCATTGACTTAGGGTTAACTACCCTTTAAATTTTCCTTGAAAACCTTTTCAAAATGATCTAACCCCTTAAATCATACTTATACAAGAAAATATACTATTTGCTTGACTCAAATCTCTTTGCCATGTTATATATATATTTTACAAAAAACATTGTTGATGAACACATTCGAAACCCTTGTTTAAAAACCTTAAAAAATCTCTTTCAAAACCATTAAAAGTACCCCTTTCGATACAAGTTGTTAGCACCAAAATTGGTCACTAACCTCGTTGAGAATAATTGTGTAGAGATATAAGTGATGAAGATAAATTAAACAAGGAAGAATATGTTAATTTAAATGCAGAAAGTAAGAACATCGGATTTATAGTGGTTCAGCGTAATTGCCTACGTCCACTTTGAGGTTAAACTTTATTGATCTTCTCAATGATTGATTACAAATACAATTCGTAGATCAAATGCTTGAATGAAAATGCTAAGTAAAGAAGATGAGTTTGGAAAACGGCAGAGTCTCCCCAGTGTTCCCGAAAAAGGTCCCTTTCATTGTGCTACTGCCATCCTATTTATTGACGAGATGGGTTGGACTTCCCTCATGGGCTTAGGAACAAGGTACCTCTGCCCATAGTAGGTGAATCTGCGCACCAGGCCAGGCAGGCCGAATGCTCTTGCTTTGTTGTGGGCCTAACAACTTGCTACCACCTCCAGTCTCTCCTTGATCAGAATCTTGTCTAGTGCTAATGATAATTTCTTCAATTGTCGTTTTGTAACCGGGTCAAGATGCCGGTTAACACTTGCCCCCCAAAGTGTGTCGTGTGAAGCAACACAACACGCTTTGAATCAGCGAGTATTCCTTGTCTTCAGAAAGAAATCTACCATGTTTCTTGAATAGTCATTATCCTCCAATTTATCCTCCCAAGGTGTTGTATCCTTCTTTGGTCATCGTGATGCTTGGTCGATTCCCAATATTATAAATCCAGGGTTGTAGTTCATTAGTGGCCATCCGTGACTGATTCTGCAGAGCTAATAAGCTTTGGCTATCTGATCTAGTCTTTTCTTAATAACCCTTAGTGAGAATTCAATTTCTGTTGATTTCAAGAAGTCGAACTTTTTTGGATGTACTCATGCACGTTCGGGTACATGTTCTTGCCATTGGCTCTCGGATGCATTTTATATGCTCATAAGTCGTCACCAACTCCGTCTAGTTTAATTGCAATTCAATCACGATTCCTTGTTTGTATTTTCTGTGAAATAAGGGTTGCAATCAGCCACTTGAGGAGTTTTCCAAACCTCTCTTCAGTACAGACTCTATGATTTTGTTCACAGCTTCAACCTGTCCATTTGTAGTTATAATGGATCATGGAAGGTCATAAGGACAGATGACGTTACGGATAAAGAAGTTGATTATTTTCTTCATCTTGGTCGTGGTTAAGTGTTCTTCATCTGCCCATTTGGTGACGTAATCTACTGCTATGATGGTGTATTTCGCACCACCTTTAGGATCGACAAGAAGATGATTTCAGTGCCCCCAAGTGGCAAACGGCTATGAACTAGCCATTTGAATAATTTCCATCAGCGGGGTTCCCGGATTTTTTGCAAACATCTTGCACTCGTCACATTGTCTAGCATGATCAACCGCTTCTGGGTTGATAGTTGGCCAGTAATACCTGTAGCAGAGTATCTTCTATATCATGGTTTTTCCCTGATGTTATTACCGCATTCTTCTTCATAGACTTTGCTCAAGATATCATCATGGTCGATATGCCGAAGCATGGGGATGGATAAACTCCTTTTGACACACGACTTATTCTTAGATGATTTGGCGTGAAGCTTTGAGGAGGATCTGTCGTTTTCCATTCCTCCGTTCAGTAAGAATTCCTCATTGTAGATAGCCTTTGATAGGAGTCAACCATGACACCTTTTCATTTTGTTCGTTGAGTTCGTGTTTAATGATGTAATATGTGAAGTCGGTTAGTAGCTCTTGGACTTGGCCGAGATAAGGAGCAAGACAATGCCCCCTAGCAAGATCAACTTCCTTAAATTTGTATACTACCAATCAAGAATCACAAAAGATATGTAAAGTTTTCACTTCAAATCCTCTAGCAAGTTTGAGGCTGGCAGTCAAGGCTTCATACTAAGCATCATTGTTTGTTACAGGTAAATCGAGTTTTAGGACATACCAGATTGATCGTTCCTCAGGAGTCATTATCATGACTCCTATGCCATAACACTGATCATTGGATGCTCCATCCGCGTACATTTTCCATCTTATGGTTGGTTCTCTGCTACTCTTCGAATAGTCATCCGAGGTAGTGAATTTGGGTGTGAGGTCTGCTAATTTCCGTCCTTGGATACCCCTTCGTGGGAAATAAGTGATATCGAATTAGCTTAGTTCGATATTCTATTTAAGTAGTCTTTCAGACGTCTCAGGTCATTGTATGCCCTGTCGCAACGGCTAGTAGGCATAGATGTTGATGGGGTGAGCCTAAAAGTAAGAGTGGAGCTTTCATGATGAAATCAATAGAGATTGTGCTAGCTTTTGTAGCTTCGGGTTGATATCCAATGCATAGCTCGCGATAGTTAATGAAATCACATATGCATGTCAGAATGGGTCCAAGGTAACATATCATCATTTATTCAGAAAAATCCAACTAATTCTTTTATCATCACTGCACTGAGCTGTGATCCGATATTCAGCACCCGGAAAGGGTCGCCATGGCTGGCTGTAATGTCGACCGTCAGCTTAGCAGGTGCCATCCCAGATTCTTTGAGTAAAGATGTAACTATTTTGCATAACATTCAATGTGAAATATGGTTGGGATGGCCAATGTTGATGGTTACTCTAGTCGAATCCTAGAGTCTTGTCATGAGTTATTGAGTCTAATAGCGAAGGCTCTGAATGCTCTAATAGATTATCAGCAAATGGCCAAAAATCAGGCTTAAAAGCGCATTAAAGGAAATGTCGAGTGGGGGTCAGCCTCGAGTGGCATGCAACTGTATAGCTGGATCTTGCTATGAGTTTGAATTTGCTTGTATATTCGAGTAATGCATTTTCTATTCAATGCATTCATGATCCTTCACTCGCCCTTCGGGTTGGAGTGACAGTCAGTTGCCCACAAGCTTTGGCATCGATTTAATGATTCTATCTCTAGGCATCCTTTCGGTCGTTGCCTTGAGTAGCTGTAAGCACTATATATAAGTTTTAATACTGAGCTATCATAGCCAGTTTTTGGATGACCACGCGTCTTCTCCCAGTCTCGGGTTGATAAATGTACTGCATGGATGGTTGAGTCTCGTCCTAGCTATGTTTATGTTTTCACCTAAACTCCAAAGACATAGAGGTGATTGATGAATAGTCAGTTCACATTCATCTTGCTTCTCGCTCGTGCCCCCAGGTCTGGGGCATATACCGATAAGTAGGAAGGCCAGCCACGCCCACTTTAGCTTTACTCTCTTTCCCGTTGGATCATGGGATCATGTCAGTCGATGGGAGACTAGGTCTCGCCTATCTTGGATTTTATCGTGGTTTTTCATTCTCAGAGGAATACTTCGATGCCACGTAAGTTTCAGGGCGTAATTTGGAAAGTGGATGGTCATCCACGTCCACTTTGGTTCATGCTCTGTAATCAGATCTCGGGGTAAAGTTGGCTACAAATGCAGTCGGGTTATGCTCATCCAGTTTCATACTCCTCCTGACGAATCGAACGAGGGTGCTGGAGAATTTTTGACCAAGTATTCGTGGTTTACCCTCCTTTCCATACTCTGGGGGTCATAGTTTTTCAAAAAACATCCGAGTCACATTCGTATGTGCTTGGTGTGGATCAGCATTGACCCTTGGTCTGAGGTATGATATAGTAGGTTGCTCGTAGCTTTGGATGCCGTTTCGATTGGTTCTGTATTGAGGACTCCCTGCAGTCGCTGCCTCAAGTTATAAAGAACGCCACGCTAGAGCTATAGTAAGCTGTCATATTCGGCTTTTTAGTGTTTTGTACCCCTGCCCCCAGCATTGATTTGGCCAGGTCACTAGTTGGATGGTCAAACTCCATCCTCAGCGGGTTAATAATCCTCCTGTCGATTCCAGGCCGAAGTTTGCGGAATAGAAAATGGTCGGAATCCACTCGTCTATTTATCGATGTTTATACACCACTCTGCATTCTGGTGACTTAGTGTTATTCTCCCCCCGGTTGACTCGCGCCCAATTTGTGTTCATGCTTCGGTCCACGCTCCGGGGACTTAGAGATTTGTCGAACGGTTTATGCTTTAGTCCACAGTTCGAGATGCAGAGATTTTCGTCAACTCGTTTATACTTTAGTTCGCACTCTGGGAACTTAGAGTAATCTGGTCCGCTTTTGGGATTTAGGGATTTTTCTGAAGTCGTCTATAATCTAGTCCATGCTCTGGGTACTGAGAGTACTGTAGTCCGCACTCTGGGGACGTAGAGGTTTTTGAGTCATTTATACTCTAGTCCGCACTCAGGGACTTAGAGTACTTTAGTCTGCATTCTGTCTCCCGTTCCAGAGGGTGAGACCCCCCGGATGGCTGAGAGTTTGCCTAAACCTGGTAGATAATCCTTCTCTTTAAGATTTCGAAAGTCGTTATTCTTTATGCAGGACTATTGCATTCTAATGCTTGTTTTCCACAATTTTGTGCAGGCCGTTCTGACCCCGAGCCCACTCCGAGGAGCGATGTCCCCAAGGAAGTGGGGGGAGAAAACAAGTGAAGCCACTCACACAGGGGAGGCTTCTGGTCCAAACGCTCAGGTGATCGGAGCGCTTGATGAAGACAAGTCTGAAACCTCCTCTCCTACCGACGGGGGTTATGAAGTAGAAATTACAGTAGCCTCTGAGCACACATCCGAATTGAGCATGGAGGAGCGGCTCGAGAAAGAGAAGGAGGAGACGGTCAAGGTCATAGTAGAGCCCCGAGTTGTGGACTTGGACGATCCTTTGAACAAGCCGTTGAAGGTCATCCTTCCTGGCGGGTCCAAGCCCATGGAAGGCCCCCGTACTCCTTCAGTTGCTACCCCTCTATCAAAGAAGAGTACCAATGGTAAGTGCTCTGGAGAGGAGCCGTCTGGAAAGAAGTTGAAGAAGCACAAGAAGTGATTACTATCCTCGTTCAACGAGAGTTAGTTTAAGTCATGTAATTATTTTCATATATTTCCTTAGTCCTTGTAAATAGAATGTCGACCCCGTACTTTGGAGGGATTGTAATAGAAACTCATTTCTGAATAAGGTTTAGTTCCTTTTTCTGTCTTACAAAAGACTCTTATTTTTCAGTTTTCTTTGTGATTGTGATTTTAATCCAAGCAGTTGTGAGTAACATAGACTTCTCAGTCCATCTTCATATAACTCGGAAACTCTTCGGGAGTCGTTGAACTTCCATTCTGTGCTTTGAGCACTTAGAATACTTTCTAGCCTGTATGTCAGGGATTTGACAAATTCAAGTCATTTGTGTCATAGTTCATATTCAGGGAACTTGGAGATCTGATTTGCTTATATTCGAGTCCGCACTCTGGGGAGTTAGAGTACTCCTGTCCGCACTCTAGGGACTTGGAGGTTTAAGTCATTTATACTCTAGTCCGCGCTCTAGGGACTTAGAGTACTCCTGTCCGCACTCTGGGGACTTGGAGGTTTTAGTCATTTATACTCTAGTCCGCGCTTTGGGGACTTAGAGTACTCCAGTCCGCACTCTGAGGACTTGGAGGTTTAAGTCGTTTATACTCTAGTCCGCACTCTGGGGACTTAGAGGTTTAAGTCGTTTATACTCTAGTCCACACTCTCGGGACTTATTGTACTCCAGTCCGCGCTCTGGGGACTTGGAGGTTTAAGTCGTTTATACTCTAGTCCACGCTCTGGGGACTTAGAGTACTCCAGTCGGCACTCTGGGGACTTGGAGGTTTAAGTCATTTATATTCCAGTCCGCGCTCTGGGGACTTAGAGTACTCCAGTCCGCACTCTGGGGACTTGGAGGTTTAAGTCGTTTATACTCTAGTCCGCGCCCTGGGGACTTAGAGTACTCCAGTCCGTGCTCTGGGGACTTGGAGGTTTAAGTCGTTTATACTCTAGTCCACGCTCTGGGGACTTAGAGTACTCCAGTCTGCGCTTTGGGGACTTGGAGGTTTAAGTCGTTTATACTCTAGTCCACGCTCTGGGGACTTAAAGTACTCCAGTCTGCACTCTGGGGACTTGGAGGTTTAAGTCATTTATACTCTAGTCCGCGCTCTGGGGACTTAGAGTACTCCTGTCCGCACTCTGAGGACTTGGAGGTTTAAGTCGTTTATACTCTAGTCCGCGCTCTGGGGACTTAGAGTACTCCAGTCCGCACTTTGGGGACTTGGAGGTTTAAGTCATTTATACTCTAGTCCGCGCTCTGGGGACTTAGAGTACTCCTGTCCGCACTCTGGGGACTTGGAGGTTTAAGTCGTTTATACTCTAGTCCGCGCTCTGGGGACTTAGAGTACTCCATTCCGCACTCTGGGGACTTGGAGGTTTAAGTCATTTATACTCTAGTCCGCACTCTGGGGACTTAGAGTACTCCTGTCCTCACTCTAGGGACTTGGAGGTTTAAGTCGTTTATACTCTAGTCCGCGCTCTAGGGACTTAGAGTACTCCAGTCCACACTCTGGGGACTTTGAGGTTTAAGTCATTTATACTCCAGTCCGCACTCTGGGGACTTAGAGGTTTAAGCCGTTTATACTCTAGTCCGCACTCTGGGGACTTAGAGTACTCCAGTCCGCACTCTGGAGACTTGGAGGTTTAAGTTGAGAGCAGTCGTATTTCCACTCTTTAATTTGTATTCATCTACTGTATCGAGGCTAATGTCGTCGAATGAACAATCGAACCACGTTTGCTTACGGAATAGGATTCCGCCCCCTAGGATGAGGGATGGAATTTGAAAAATGGACGATCGATTCTCGTCCGCTTGGTGATTATAGCTCTTCCAATCAAGTCAAGGAAGGAGGTATATGACAGATGGTTGGATCACATCCATGTTGGGTTAGATAGCCAAATCTCTTACAATTTTCTCCGTATCTCCTTCTAGAAAATAAGGATAATAGATTGTTGAGTAGACAAAGTAAGTTGCATATGTTCCAAGGTGCAGTCGTGTCCATATATTGAGAGCGATGGTTAATGAGTAGGCAGTCCACCACAACTACTTCAAGTCGGGCTTTTGAATAACCTTTTGTGTTCGAGGTAGGATTTGATGGGTAGATGAACAAATCATGTCCACTCTAGACAGATCCCGACGTCACTGAGTTTCAGGAGGGGCATCTGTATTTTGTCGAACTTTGTTCTATGACTCGATTTGAGTGGATGATCAGGCCATACCCATTCCAAGCCTTGCTTAGGTCTCCGAGTCAAACGTGGAGGTCGATGAATGGATGGTTGGTCATGTTGACTTTGTATTGGACTCTGATCGTGATGAACTTTTCAATATTTAGTCCATAGCCCCAAATCAAAGGCATATGGTTGATGATGAGCGATAGAATTATGCTCGTCCAGATGTAACTCCACACGTCCGATCATGGTCTGCGTAGATTGGTTGGCAACCAAATCTGAGTACTTGGTCACCTGCATCGTTTTGAAAGTAGTTTAGTTCAAGCTAGTCGTAGTTCATAGAAAAATTGAAATAGAGATGGAAATGGAAATAATTCAAAGAAGATTATGGTAAATCTCATTGATATGTGAAGCAGCATCGTGTGCTCGTTATTCGACTCCGCCCCTGGCTCCTTTCACAGGGATGTCGGCCGTCAACCGTCCAATTGATAATCATAGCCCTTTATTAATAGGCATCGGATATTCGCTGCCCACCATTTTGCAGGACTTGTACATACTATTGAAGCTTTCCTTTCCAGGTCATCTTTTCGATCACACCTCGGAGGTGTTTGTAATCGCCTATGTTAGGATCAGTGAGCATCTGGGAATATACAACATTCCCCTGATTTTCTTTAGACTTTGGTGTACTCTCTCGAGGTTGGTTTCCAGTGGTGAGTCGTGAGTCTTCAAGTAGAGGTTGTCAATTGAACTTTCAAAGAGCATATGAGCTGAATTCTGAAGTCTTGTTTCGGCTACTGGGATCTACATCCTTAGCCAACGGGCCTTCATTGTTACTTTTCTTAGTCTGCTCCACTCCTCCTCACTTTAGTTCTGATTCATTTTGTAAAAGAAACGATCCATAGTCGTAGGAGGCTCTTTAGCTAACTAGCTGCCAAAATATATCTGGAGGTCGACTTTCCTCAAACGTGATCAGTATGATACCCTTGTTAGTATTTGGAATAAATTGCTTAGAGCATTGGTTTGCTTGGAGTCACTAAATTCGAAGTGCTGGGTCAGCGAAGAATGGTGCTTGGAGTCATCTTGGCGTTTGCTAGAGTCATATCTCTATGTTCTCCAAGCTTTGGGAGCACCGTTTGAATAGTGGTTGCTTGTCCGTTCCCTTGATGTCGTTCATAAGCTGCCGCTAGATCCTCTATGCCTTGGTCGATCATGGGATGTCAGGGAAGTGGATAGAATGTTCCTTTATTAAGTTGAGTTTTGAATTCACTATCCGGAGGCACTGCGCTGCGGCTAGTGTTAGCACCAAAATTGGTCACTAACCTCGTTGAGAAAGATTGTATAGAGATATAAGTGATGAAGATAAATTAAACAAGGAAGAATATGTTAATTTAAATGCAGAAAGTAAGAACATCGGATTTATAGTGGTTCAGCGTAATTGCCTACGTCCACTTTGAGGTTAAACTTTATTGATCTTCTCAATGATTGATTACAAATACAATTCGTAGACCAAATGCTTGAATGAAAATGCTAAGTAAAGAAGATGAGTTTGGAAAATGGCAGTCTCCCCAGTGTTCCCGAAAAAAGGTCCCTTTCATTTGTGCTACTGCCATCCTATTTATTGACGAGATGGGTTGGACTTCCCTCATGGGCTTAGGAACAAGGTACCTCTGCCCATAGTAGGTGAATCTGCGCACCAGGCCAGGCAGGCTGAATGCTCTTGCTTTGTTGTGGGCCTGACAACTTGCTACCACCTCCAGTCTCTCCTTGATCAGAATCTTGTCTAGTGCTAATGATAATTTCTTCAACTGTCGTTTTGTAACCGGGTCAAGATGTCGGTTAACACAAGTAAACTTCTTTACTTTATAACCTTAAGCCAAAGGGCAAAAACATACATTTCGAAACCATTAACAATAGTCCTTTCGAAAACATTGAAAAAATCTCTTTCGAAAGCTTTATAAACCTTAGACATCCTATTTTCAAAACATAAAACTTGCCTATCGAAGCAATTGGATACCTTCCATTTAAAATACTTTAAGTACCTTTCGAAACCATTAGAGAATCACTCCTTCGAAACCTTTATCATATACCTATCGAAAGAAATTAATGTACACTACTTAAAACAAACCTTTCGATAATATTGTGTTCAAGTGAAATCTTGTGGAACATAGTTTCGAAAGCATTAAAACCATTCTAGTCGAAACCTATGGGTTTATCTTTCAATAGAACAACCAAGTCGTAGCACTCTTTCGAAAGCAGTTTCCTAAGTAAAGAAAGTAGATGGTTTCGACGCCATCCCTTTCGAAAGCATTGGAGAGGCGGCTTCTTTAATAAAGTCGAAATCACCCCTTCGTAACCATATTTAAAGGCAAAGCGGCCTCTACTGGGTTGAAAGGTAGAATTGCGGCAACAAGGGTTTCGACACAGTTGAAAGCCAATTTAAAAAAAAGGCAACAACCTAGGTCGAAAGCTTATCTTTAAACTAATTAACCAAGTCAAAAGCTATCTCATTTGAAAGCAAAGCAAGCGCGTTTTCTTTTAAAAGCAGAACATTGTTTCGACCCTTTCGGAAGCCATGTTTCGATCCCCTACCTTTCGCCTATCTCCAATTCACTACATACCAAGCCTTTAATGCCATGTGTATTGGTTTCAAATTGGTTGGAGGCGGAGGTATGTGATCGAAAGGTAGCCGTTGAAGATAGCGAAACATCATATACCTACAAAAACTATTTTCTTTCTTTATAAAATAATTTCTTTCCATTTAACTTGCTTATTTGTCATAATATAATTGGTTGCCAATTTCTTTTCCAAAATCTTTTCTAAAAGTGCTGCCGAATTCAGAATTTATTTATTTAAAACTTTTACAAAATGCCCTTCTCCTATTTTAAACATATAAAACATTCAAGTCCCATACTTTAAATAATTTTATATACTTAACAAAAACACTTACGAAAATTCTACAAAAATTCCAATAAATCACTTTTAATATGTTTTCTAACATATTAAAATTTCTAACCCAAACTTACTATATATTAGCCGTAAATAAATTTTAAACCCAAAATAGCGTTTCCTTCAATAGAAAATACATAATAAATCCACAACAATTTAGAAAATTATGAAACTTGAAACCCATCTCTAAAATATTATTTCTGACCTCATATTAAAATTGCAAGTCATTTGGATGTCATCTAATAGGTTTTCTAAATCAATTCTTATCATAAAATCCATATGAAATAGCCTAAATCATCAACAAGTATATATATCCATTTTAAGCAATCAAAACATGGCAAAGCATTTGCAAATAAATTCGGATCTCATTCTAGCAACCGAAAATAAAATACATGAGATGTAATCTATTACTCACCTTAGCTTTGTTGTTAAGGAGTTGAGATTTGATCTTGGATTAAGTTGATTTGGCTTCTTCCTCTTGATTTAGCTTATCTTCCCCTTACTTCTTCTTAATGGTGGCCGGCCTCTCGTTTAGTTTTAGTTTGTGAAAATGAACCTGTAAAATGAGAGTCAGTAAGGGTTTAGGGTATTAGAATATACCTTGTTCCTATCTTGCCCTTATCTATTTCCCTTGTCTTATTCATTTTATTTTCCCTTAGTTTATTAGTTCAACTAGGCACGGCTACCCCTTTATTGTACAAATCTCAATCCCCTAACCATTTACATTATTTCATTTATTTTAACTAATTAAATGTCCTAAATAATGTTAATAAAAAATTTGGATCATTACAGACTCCCCTCTTTAAAGAATTTCGTCCTCAAAATTACGATAAGGTACTCATCAAAATCAATCATAAAGGTAAAACATACCATGCAACAAGTCAGGATAAGCGTCTCTAATCCTGCTCTCTGTTTCTTAAGTACAATCCCTGTCGTCATCACTCCACTAGACTTTAACTAATCTGACTGTCTTGTTCCTTAGCCTCTTCTCATCTCTCGTGACTATATGAACTGGCTTTCTAACTATACTCAGATTCGGTTCCATTACTAATTCATCTAATACAGTCGATGCTATAGTAGTCTCTAGATTTCGAATATACTTCCTTAGATGAGAAACATGAAAAACATCATGGACTCTTGCCAAACTGTTCGGTAACTCTACTCTTATGTGAGTTTCCCGATCCTGTCTATAATAGGAAATGGTCCAATGAACCTCGATGCCAATTTCCATGATCTTCCGAAATTACACTTTTCATCGGTGATACCTTGACGAAAACATGATCTCCAACTGAGAATTCTAAGCCTTTCCATCTCTTATTAGCATAACTCTTTTGCCTATATTGAGCTTCTTTCATTCTAGCTCAAATCAACTCAATCTTCCCTGCAGCTTCTCGAGCTGAATCCGGACTAAGAACCAACCTATCCCTGGTCTCTAGCCAACAAATTGGAGGTTTGCATGGCCTTCCATACAAAGCTTCAAACGGTGCCATCCTTATACTAGCCAGATAACTGTTGTTATACGAAAACACGACCAAGTATAGATCCATGATCCTCTAAAATCTAGCACAAATGCTCGTAACAAATCGTCTAAGACTTTGTTAACTCTTTCCGTTTGCCCATCTGTTTGCGGATGGTAAGCGATATTCATCTTGAGCTTAGTACCCAAAATCTCCTGTAGACTCTTCCAGAATTCACTAGTGAATAAGGAATCTTTATCACTTACTATGCTACTAGGAATTCCATGTAGTCTAACTACATTCTTCATAAACAACTTAGCTAAAACAGGTGTCGTTCTGGTTGACTTAACTGGAATGAAATGGACACTCTTGGTCAACTTGTCTACTATGACCCATATACTTTCATTTCCTCTATTTGACCTTAGCAACCCATCTATAAAATCCATTGAAATCGATTCCCATTTCCAAACTGGAACAGCTAAAGGCTGAAGTAACCCACGTGGTTTCTGATGTTCGGCTTTTACCTATTGACAGTTCAAACATTGTTTTATCCATAAGCCTACATCTCTCTTCATACCTTCCCAAAAGAAACTCCTCTTCATATCTTGATACATCTTAGTTCCTCCAAGATGAATAGTGAACTTCGAATGATGGCGTTCCTCAAGAACTTCTTCCCTGATGTTTTCTACATTCAGAACACACAATCTCCCTTTCTTCCTCAACTACCCGTTCCGATGAAGACTAAAATCCTTCAAGTCATCGCTCTCTGTTCCATCCCTAAACTTCCTGATCCACTCAGCTAATACTGGGTCCTCTCCTTGCTTATAAGCAATCTTTTCGATCATCACCGGTCGAACTTCTAAACATGACAATATAGAAGCCTTCTTACTAGATTTAGCTTTAGATCTCCACTGCACTCTGCATGTCGTCAGCGCTTCTAAATCTTTCCACTCAACTATCATTGCTAACACTGCATTCTGATGTTTTCTGCTAAGTGCATCCGCAACCTTATTGCCCTTTCCCGGTGTGTACTCAATACCAAAGTCATAAGTGGCTAAAAACTATAATCACCTCCGCTGTCTCATATTCTACTCCTTTTGAGGGAATAATTACTTTAGCGACTTATGATCCATATACAGCTCAAATCGCTCTCCCAAAAGGTAATGCCTCTACACCTTCAATGCAAAAATTACTGCAGCTAGTTCCAAATCATGCATTGGATACCTAACTTCATGCTGTTTAAGCTGTTGAGATGAATAGGCAATCACTTTACCTCTCTGCATTAGCACAACTCCTAATCCTGTTCCACATGCATCTGTGTACACCACTAAGTCCTGATTCCCCTATAAAACAACCAACACAGATGCATTCATTAATAACTGTTTCAGCTTCTGGGATGCCTCCTCACACTTATCGGTCTAGACAAACTTCATATCCTTTCGTGTTAGCTTAGTCATCGGTGCCGCTATCCGTGAGAAATCCTTAAAGAATCTCCGATAGTACCCAGCTAATCCAAGAAAACTCTTTATCTCGGTTACTGTCTCTTCCAATTATTTACTGCTTCAATCTTTGTCGAATCTATAGACAACCCTTTTTCTGAGACTACATGACCAAGAAACTTCACTTCTTTCTTTCAAAAATGACACTTCAAATTTTTTGCTTTTAGCTGATGCTGCCTCAATGTCTCACGCACCATTCTAAGATGAACTTCATTCTCTCTTTCATCTTTAGAGTATATCAAAATATCATCTATAAAAACCAACACGAACCTATCCAAGTGCTCTCGAAAAACTCGGTTCATCAAATCTACAAAGAATGTTGGTGCATTAGTTAGTCCAAACGGCAATACTAACCATTTGTACGGTCCATATCTGGTTCTAAACGCCGTCAAAGAAATAATATCCTCTGCCACTTTAAGCTGATGGAACCCTATCGCTAAATCCAATTGGAAAATTACTTTGGCTCCACTCAACTGGTCGAACAAATTGTCAATTCTAGGTAACAGATATCAATTCTTTATCGTCTTCACATTCAACTTATGATAATCGATACACAGCCTCAACGATCCATCCGGCTTCTAACACTATGGCTGCTCCCTAAGGCGAACTGCTTGGTCGGATAAAATTCTTGCCCTCCAAATCCACCAACTACACCTTTAACTCCCTTATCTCGGTAGGTGTCATCCTGCTTGGAGGACTACTCACCGGTTCTGCTCCTGATACCAAATCTATCTGAAACTCAATGGCTCATTTTGGTGGCAATCGTACTACAGGTTCAAAGACATATGCTAAATCTCTAACAATGAAAACTCGACTCAACTCATCTATTGCCTCCACAACACCCAATAAAGCATTGACCTCAAAACTAGGGTTTTCTACGGAGTGTATGATCCGGTTTCTACAGTTAGGGTTTCTAATTAATATTTTACTGTCATGGAAAAATATCCTAGCATCATATTTACTTAACCAATCCATACCCAAAATAATTTTGAACCCTATGAAATTAAACATATGCAAACTGCAAGCAAATTCATGACCTAACAATTCAAACTCTAAGTGGACACATCTCATCCCAAGAGTCGCATAACCTCCTATCGGATTGCAACCCTAGGAAGTAAATAGGTATGATGTTCTAGTTTAAGCTTATCTACCAAACAATGAGATATAAAAGAATGCGATGCACCGGTATCAAATAGAACTCTAACTGATACACCATAAATCAAAAGCGTACCTCCCAACACAACTTTTCCCCTCTTCTGCTATTGGTCCTGAGGTAGCTGGTTCTAATATAAACATCTTGCCTTTCCCATCCTTGGCTAGCTCCTTGCACCGGTTCTTATAGTGCCCAACCTAATCATAGTTGAAACACTTTATCCCTTTCATCTCAGCAGCTTTCTTTCCCTTGCTTGTCCGACACTCATGGGCATAGTGTCCTTTCTTGTCACCCTTGTAACAGACCGCTTCTGCCTTTCCCTTCTTAGCAGCTCCACCTTTCTGGGCTCCTTTCTTGTGGAAAAACTTCCTCCTTTGACTCTGCCCTCCTTGAGCATCCTTGGCCTTATTTCTTTCAAGAAAAGCCTGCATCTCTTCATTCCTCAAGGCCATCTTGACAACATCACTTGGATCCCTAGTATGCAGTAATATGCCTTAGCAAGCTCAGGTTTCAAACCCCTGATGATATTTTCATTCCACTTAATCACAGTATCATTATAGCATAGCCATATCTCGCTAGCTCCTCAAACCTCGTTGCATACTCAAGTACAGTCATATCCCCCTGCTCCGACTTAGCAAACTTTCTGAGTAGAGTGGACTTAGCAATTTCTAACATAAACCTTTCTTCGAACCTTCTCCTGAACTCAGTCCATGTCATGGTCTCCTCATTAACTCCAACAGTCGCACTATTCCACCAATACGGTGCTGCTTCCTGTAGCTATCTAGAAGCAAGCCTTCTCTTCTGCTCATCATTGAGCCTTAAGTCAGCGAAAATACTCTCATAATGAAGTAACAAATTCTCCACTTTGATTGCATCTTCAGTACCAATAAATCGCTTCCCTCCCAGCCGGGCATAATCTCTACTCAAAATAGCAAGCTGTTGACCAACGGAGCTTCCTAATTTCCTCCTTCAGCATTTCCTCCCACTATTCTAGCAGCAATTCCTGCTTGCATCATGTTTATGAAGAACTGATACATATCTGCATTTGAGCCTTCGTAAGATACAGAAGAATAACCTAATAGAGATGGGAGAATATAGATAAAGCGTATGCTTATATATAGCATTATCCCATACCCCGATCTTTTCTCTTATTCCTTAGGATTATGTTTTCAAAATTATTTTAAGTTTAAAGTTTTTCATAAACTTATGCTCTGATACCAAGTTGTAACATCCCCTATCTTGAGGCCCGAAGTTAAGCGCTATAGATGCTGCAGTCATCCATAGTATTAACTTCCAATGACAAAATATGGTAATATTAATGGTATCCATAATATCAAAAGCACATGAATATGAAATAAAATCATCGCAGATTAAAAAAACTTTTCTGATTTCATTTCAAAGCAATATTTCATATTCACTTTACATAATCCCATAATCGATTCCCAGGTTTTGATCAAATATAATTATTACAAAATACGCTAAGAGTTGCATATGAAGATTCCCCCTTGGATGATCAGAGTACTAAATAGACATATGTGTCTTAATACATCCCAGCGGAAGTAGAACAAAATAGCAACTCCTAAATAGCTAACTTTGCCTCCTGCACGTCTTCGGAAGCTTTATTCGTCCACCTACTAAACCTGTAAAACCTTAACTCTCAATCTACTCAAATTAATTTTGAGCACTCGAGAGTTTAAGGGGAAAAAATAAACTTCGAGTCAGACATAAAGTCTTGTGTGAATAATACTACATCTCGGTTTACTGATATTAGTGAGACCAAGCCACTTAGTGGAACGAGTTTCCCCTCTCTAATACCCCTTTAAAACATATCTTTTTGCAATTCAGAATCCTGCAATCAAACTGATTAACCAACCGATTATAACAATGATAGCAATATCATATATGCTTATAAATAGGTAACAAATGGACCATCTATCCGAAAAATATAGTTTTGTTTGGCTAACTACTAACCATTGGCTAACTCGGGCCTACCAGACAAACTACACAAATTATCTAACACCTATTAGACAAACTTTTGGATGGTCTGTCCCTAACTTACTTCTCCAAGGGTCACTTGATCCTAATTGTTTTTGGGGTCACCAATAACCTATCCTCCTTCCTTGTACATATATTCCTTTCAGCCTATAACCATCATTTAAGTCTTACCTGTGACTAAGCCCTAGATACTGTAATTTTGGACTAAATTAGCTTGTGACTAAAGCTAATGTATAGGGAGCGACCCTATACCAGTCCCCATCTAGTATTCTAATATCAGAGTCATTTACTTAGGGTTAACTACCCTTTAAATTTTCCTTAAAAACCTTTTCAAAATGATTTAACCCTTTAAATCATACTTATACAAGGAAAATATATTACTTTCTTTACTCAAATCTTTTTGCCAGGTTACATATATACTTTACACAAAACATTGTTGATGAACACATTCGAAACCCTTGTTTAAAAGCTTTAAACAATCTCTTTCTAAACCATTGAAAGTACCCCTTTCGATACAAGTAAACTTCTTTACTTTATAACCTTAAGCCAAAGGGCCAAAACATACCTTTCGAAACCATTTACAATAGTCCTTTCGAAAACATTGAAAACATCTCTTTTGAAAGCTTTATAAACATTATACATACTCTTTTCAAAACATAAACTTGCCTATCGAAGCAATTGGAAACCTTCCATTTAAAATACTTTAAGTACCTTTCGAAACCATTGGAGAATCACCCCTTCGAAACCTTTATCATATACCTTTCGAAAGCAATTAAAGTACACTACTTAAAGCAAACCTTTCGATAACATTGGGTTTAAGTTAAAGCTTGTGGAACATAGTTTCGAAAGCATTAAAACCATTCTATCGAAACCTATGGGTTTATCTTTCAATAGAACAAAGGGTCTTAAAACAACCAAGTCGAAAGCACTATTCGAGAGCAGTTTCCAAAGTAAAGAAAGTAGGTGGTTTCGATGCCACCCTTTTCGAAAGCATTGGAGAGGCGGTTTCTTTAATAAAGCCGAAAGCACCCCTTTGAAACCATGTTCAAAGGCAAAGCGGCCTCAACTGGGTCGAAAGGAGAACCGCGGCAATAAGGGTTTCGACACTGTCGAAAGCCTATTTAAAACAAAAGGCGAAAACCTAGGTCGAAAGCTTATCTTTAAACCAATTAACCAAGTCGAAAGCTGTCTCATTCGAAAGGAAAGCAAGTGCGTTTTCTTTTAAAAGCAAAACATGGTTTTGACCCTTTCGAAAGCCATGTTTCGACCCTCTACCTTTCGCCTATCTCCAATCCACTACATACCAAGTCTTTGATACCATGTGTATTGATTTTGAACTGGTTGGAGGTGGAGGTATGTGATCAAAAGGTAGCTGCCAAAGATAGTGAAACAACATATACAAAAACTGTTTTCTTTCTTTATAAAGTAATTTCTTTCCAACTAACTTGCTTATTTGTCATAATATAATTGGTTTCCAATTTCTTTTCCAAAATCTTTTCTAAAAGTGCTGCCGAATTCAGAATTTATTTATTTAAAACATTTACAAAATGCCCCTTCTTCTATTTTAAACATATAAAACATTTAAATCACATACTTTAAATAATTTTATATACTTAACAAAATACTTAGGAAAATTCTCCAAGAATTCCAATAAATCATTTTTAATATTTTTTTTACATATATAAATTTATGACCCAAAGCTACTATATATTAGCCGTAAATAAATTTTAAACCCAAAATAGCATTTTCTTCACTAGAAAATTCATAATAAATCCACAATAATTCAGAAAATTATGAAACTTGAAACCCATCTCTAAAATATTATTTCTGACCTCATATCAAAATTGCAAGTCATTTGATGTCATATAATAGGTTTTCTAAATCAATTATTATCATAAAATCATATGAAATAGCCTAAATCATCAACAAGTATATATATATATATATATCCATTTTAAAAAAAATCAAAACATGGCAAAACATTTGCAAATAAATTCGGATCTCATTCTAGCAACCGAAAATAAAAAACATGAGTTGTAATCTTTTATTCACCTTAGCTTTGTTGTTAAGGAGTTGAGATATGCCTTGGACTAAGTTGATTTGGCTTCTTCCTCTTGATTTAGCTTATCTTCCCCTTATTTCTTCTTAATGGTTGCCCGCCTCTTGTTTAGTTTTAGTTTGTGAAAATGAACGTGTAAAATGAGAGTGAGTATGAGTTTAGGGGTATTAGAATATATCTTGTTACTATCTTGCCCTTATCCCTTTCCCTTATCTAATTCATTTTATTTTCCCTTAGTTCATTAGTTCAACTAGGCACGACTACTCCTTTATTATACAAATCTCAATCCCTTAACCATTTACATTATTTCATTTAATTTAACTAATTAAATGTCCTAAATAATGTTAATAAAAAATTAGGGTCGTTACATGAAGTCAACTCAATGTCAAAGTCTCTGGTCAGACAGTTCGATTGATAATAATTGTTATTATTGACCCAAGGACATTATGTTTGGACTATAAAATTGAATAAGGATGATATCGAAATTTTTTCCATTACCAAATTCCATAAGTTCTAATGTGATATAGTTTTGATGAAAAGAACTGCTGTAAATAGTTCTCACTACCGGGTAATGCTTAAAATAAGTAAAACTGGATTTTACCGAAGCTATGTAAGCAATAAATTTGGCCATAATATCACAACACTAGCTACGTTGATGTGTGAACATTAATATTCGAATTGTTCAATATTAATCACCGGTCGAATTTACACCTAACAGTCACACAACCGAAATGTTGAATACAACGACTACCACCCGATTTAATCAATTATAACTATTATAGATTAATTAATATTTATGAAATATTAATTATAAATTTTTTATCTTATTTGTGTTTGATCGACATTAAAATAGTGCATATATAAAAGCAGTATACACATGTATCGATACACGATATCGATGTGTGTTTAAATTAGATATATTTTACAACCTGCACCTTAATTGGCCTGAATTTCAACAAATTAAAACCCAAGACCATTATGGTATGGATCGTTGGTTTCGGTAACTTGTAATAAACATAAGTATCAAAGATAGATCAAACTAAACTCATAGTAAAATATAAAATATAATAGGATGTAAATACAGACCGTGGCTACTACCTCGGAATCAATGGTATTCCTTGGACGTCCAACCACCTCACTAGTACCGAGCATGAATAAGAAGACAAATCCATCAACCATTCGAAACTGCTCCGATGACCCGTTCCTCTGAATATATGCTATGGGTTGTAATAAGTAGGGGTCGAAACATATTATGGTGATTGGAAAATTGCATACTTTATCCATAACATAAATTTACACTGTTTTGATTACCATTTAAATGTTATGTCTGTTATTCATAGCTAATCCATTTAGTTTTACATGCGCATATGACATATCTATCCTAACCTTCTCCCAGGTATACTATACATACATACATACATACATATACACATACATTTATGCTTTCTAATCATTTCTCTAACTAAACCCCGACAACTTAATACTTCTTAATTATGAAGTAGGCCTTTTGCACCATCTCGCTAGTTTATCGGTCCTACCTACGGAGACCGATGGCTCATATATACGGCTCTACCATATAATATACAATTTAACAGTTGTACCATTATCGCCATTCAAAGACTCATCTAAGGGTTAATTAGTCCACCTCTACTAAATAAAATTCTCAACTACTCTCTATCATGAGGTCCATGCATATCCCATGTGGATTCTACACCAGTAGGGAGCGAAATCCATCAGAGTGTAACCCGAGTCTTTACTACCCCTCATTTGGGATCGCTGGGCATCCTAGCATATATGCCAGACCTACTACTAAATATGGGTACTAACTACTGACATAGCCCGCTGACCCACTATTTAAACTAACCTAAGTAAGTCAAGGAAAATACCTCCTTTGGTTTCTTACTACCTCTTATTAGATATAAAGCATATCCCAATTCCCAAAAGGTACTGGGCCATTTGATACTTCAAATCCAAGGCAAACCCGGGGATATTTTCCCTTATCGATACGCAATGCTTATCCCTTTTTCCCATGGGTTATATGGTTGGTGATGTCCCACATCAGTTGAAAGTGTACACAACTGCTGGTAGCCTCTAAGCGAAGGGTAGATTTCCGTTGTGTAACTCTACCGACCTCATATCCCAACGTACTAATTTAACAAATCATCTAAGTTTTAGTATTGGGCTACACCCATTAATCTTTATTTGTATATTTAAGGCTACATAATTCGCTATCATGACAATTATACTGCCTTAAATTATTTGATTACCACCTAATATGTTTGTTTGCTATTGCTGTAAATGTCACCTTGTCTGTAATAAATGATCATGATCTTGATCGAACATTTCCTATTAATATTTATTTACTTATTCAAAATTTACCTATTCTTACTTCCTTATCTCTCCACAATTACCCTAATAGTCTCATTAATTAGTTCCATTATTCCATTTGTAACCTACTTAAATTCTGGTAACTCCCAATTTATTGTACATTTATAACCTATAAAGTTTGGAGTTACAACCTTTCCATCTTTATTTCCTAATCCTATCTTATGTTGCGCGTTTTATTCTAATGTTCTAATTATAACTAGTGTGAATACTAACATGTATTATGTTGTATTAATTATATTTTTATTTCAAATGTTTGGCGCAGTTATACGTGTTTATATTTTGTTCTTTTATGTTTCCATTTATCAATCCCTAACTAGAATAGTCCTTTTCCATATTTTAATCCATTAGAATTATCCTTCTAAAAAGGTTTTTCGTTATAATTTTCCATAAATCAACCTAAAATAAGAGATTTGCTACGTTTGAAATTGCAAGGAATTATTTATTTTCTTTTTATTGACATAGACATTGTAAACTACAGAAAGAAAATTCATACCTTAAACGTCTCTTTCCTTTTTCTTTTATGTATATTCCTTGTCAAATCAAATGTTGCACTTTTTCTATATAATTAAGAAATTAGTTGAATTAGGGAGGTTAAATAAATAGTATTTCCAACAAATTAAAATAAAAAATCCACATTCTAATAGAATCAGAGCAAATTTAAATTATACTACTATCTCTACAACCCCATTGTAGATCTGGAATAAACTTTACGTCTTATCCATATTCAACTTCTAATAACATGGGGACTGATTTTCAGATCTGGGTGTAATTAATATTCCTATTTAAATTTTCCATATTATAGAATATGTAGGCAATGTTTTATGTGTTTAATTTGAGCCCGACTCTGAGATATTCAGTTAGGCATAAACATTAAATAAAAATCCAACGAAACAAATTCCAATATTATAAACAAATGACAAATTTTCCCACTTACCTTTTAAGATTTCCAAATCTCCAAATCTAAATCTAATTCTTTGATTCAACTCCATCTCCTTCTTAATCAAAGAAATATTTATAAAAGGGCATATACATACTATTGTGAGTTAGCGGAATATGGATCTTAAGACTAAATTAACAATAGAGGGAGGGTGAATAGTGTTTAATAGATTATATGAATAATTTTTAAATTCTTTAAGATTCTACTTGGAATGATGTAACTAACAATCATAGAAACAATCACAAAATCAAAGTGCAGATAAAAGTAAACGCAGTAAAAGTAAAAAGGAAAGAACACACCAGGATGTTATACTAGTTTGGAGTTACCTTACATCCAATCCTACATAATTCTTTATATGGATTTCTTTTCAACTAGTCAATGTAAATACAATCTCGATTTCAAGATTACGAGACTCACTCTCCAGAATCCCAACCTCTAGGTAGGATCACTAGATTTACGGGCTATAGGCACACCTACTAGATTTACAGGCTACTAAGCACACCTAATCGATTTTACGGGCTACAATCAGACCCACAAGTATAGCAGTATGATTTGATAGAGCTTTACAGACTCAGATCTTTGATCTTGATTAAATTGATCCTTAACTCTTGAATAGCACTTTGATCTTAGTTTGAGCGAGAGAGATAAGAGAAATCAGAGAGTAAATGAAGGAGAATTAAATTAGTGATGATTGAATTTGATCCTGGTTGAATTTTGGTAGAGTTTGGGTATATTTTGATTTAGAAAATGAGAGAGTGGAAGGAGGAGAGATGAATAAGAAAGTAAATATTGAAAATTTGTTTGGAAGTTTGGTGTATATAAGGAAACAACAGTTATGTCCATTCGCAAAGAGATACGACGAAAAGACACTTCCATTCAAATTTGAATTTTGAAAATTATAGCCACTATGTCAACATACATAGATAGAGTATGTCGACATACATAGATAGAGAAACGACGAAAACACTTTAAAAATATTATTTTGAAAATCCGTTGCTTTGTAAAATAATTTGATACTTTGTTGAATCATTTAAATATAGTATATACACATTTTAATCAAAATATAACTTAATAAAACTTTATAAAATAATTTTGAAAGATTTAATAAGAGTATTCAATATAATGTAAATAATATATATAAAAGTAATATAGTTATAAATTATAAGTCAAAATATAAATATAAAAAATAAACATAAGGAAGATATAAAGTAAAATACCAAAAAATATAATAGATTAAAAAATACTTAAAAATTAATATAATATCTTTGTAGATATAAAAGTTAAGAAATTATTTTGTGAAATATTTTGAATAGATGTTTGAAAAGATTATTTTTAAAACCGGGATATTTGAAAAATATTTTAAACTTATTTGAAATAGAGATGGAGAGGGTGATCAAGAAAGTGCTATCAGGGTTTTAACAAAAATTCTATGACTTTATAACTTATTTGGAATATCTTGAAATCATGAACTCTTCAATACTCATAAGCCTTTAATTATCATCATCTTGAATCTACTCTTGATATTAGCATCTTGAATATACTCTTGATACCGTACAGTCTTTTAATCCACACCTGTCCAATATCCTGCACTATATGCTATATATATATCTTGATAAATCATTAGTATCTTTTTTTATATAATGCCCTATAGTTGTTATCATCAAAACCAAAACCTAAGGTACTAACAACTGTTAGAATTACAGCTTTGGGGTTAAGGGGAATATAGATTTATAATATTGAAATTTACCTTTTTACTATACAACGTTGATTCGCTTCTTCTCTTCTTTTCTTCTTCTTTATTACTATATGCTCATCTCTAATTTGTATAAATAAAATTATTTTATAGTTAGCAGGAATAGTAGACAAGAGAAAATGACAGAGCTTCACTGCTTAAATCAGAAAATATGAGAAGAGAAGTGAGGGGCTAGGTCTAAATTTATAGGCGCTCGAATCAACTACATTCATTCAATTAAAATTATTAAATCCAGGCAGTTGGCCGGGGTTCAAACCCTAGCTGACTTTTTTCGATCGATTGACCGCACCTCTATGAGTGGTTGACCGCTAGCGATCCACCAGCCAGTGGTGAGGTTCGACTGGTGGGTCCTGGTTATTAATTATTTTATTGTTTTGTTTGTTATTTTAATTATTTTTGTTTTGAAATCTTTAAATGTCCATAACTTCTTCATTTGAACTCCGATCGCAAAACTCCAAACAAGAAAGTTGCTTAGAAAATCACCATGAACGCAATGGTGCAAATTTCGTGGCCAAATTCCATTGTTTGGTCAAATGACATTATTGGAGCCTAATTAATTATTAACTTATTAATGTAAATTTTTCAGAGTGTTACATTTTCCCCCCTTAAAAGAATTCCGTCCCTGAAATTTATTCCAATGATTAAATCATGGGGTATTGCACGTAATCATCCTAAACTAACCAATCAATTAGTGTACAACCAATTTTTTAGCCAAACTTGCACAGGTGCATCGTGTATTATAACATAGAAAACATGTGTGCAGAGTAATTATAAATTGAGCCCTTTTATATGAATGCATTTATTTAAAAGCATTTTTGAAAATATGGCGCGAACAACTTATATATATACTGGAAGTTCTATATGTATGCAGGTTTTGAAAATCCGTTTCATACAAAAATCTCGTACTCCTATGAATAGAAGCATGGGTCGATCAATTTTGCATCCAATTCCCACCATCCAAAAATCTAATGCTCCAAATTCTCATTTCCTATATGTTTACTCCTATGCCTGAAAGGAATTTAGGTGGAGAACTTCACATTCTTACCACTCTATTAGATATCAATCCCGCTATACATTGGAAAATTTCCTCATTGCCTCAGATTTTTTCCAAACTTTTCCATGTACTATATGTATAAGGAAGCTTGTTGTCAAGCTCTAAAATGAAATTGAATCCAAAAATGGACTCTCGTACATTGTTGACAAGGTATGGAAATAGAGATTTCAAGGTTAAAACAACTTTACCGTTGTTGTCGTTTGTGCTTTATCCTAGCATCAACCTTAACGCACAGCTAAATTCATATTTATTAACCCATCTATCTTCTCTACGCTTAGTATGTGGCATTTAAAAATAAAAAATTTCCTAAATAATCTTTTTCATTTTTCAATCAAATTTGCACATGGTTTGAAAAGCCAACTTCCAAAAACATTTAAATGCCAATTCCCTTAAAACAATTTAGACAAAAATTATTTGAACATCAACATTTTTTTAATTGAATGCAACTTTTCAAAATATTTGCCTCTTTTATTTTAATAAATCAAGCCATATTTCAGCGTAATTTGAATTTAGTTATGGGTTAATGCATATGTTCAATCCTAACATTTCGCAATTAATCTTAGAACTTAAAACCTACTTCTTCGTACATATTTTTTTTAAACAATGACATACTATCATATTTATAAAGTTTAGCTTTTAAGGAACAAGAATAATGACCTATGATTTCACAACAACCTTAGCCTGTCCTTCGCTTGCCAAAATGTATTATTTTTGAACTTCTAGTCTTACATTGCATTTACCGTTGGTTAAGTGCCTTTATGAGATTTCCATATTTATACTGTTTCCTCCAAATACACATATTAGAGCGGTTTACATATCCTGAATCAACAACACAATGAATAAATAGGAACCCATCTTATAACATATCGTATGCATCTTTTATACAAGAGACAACCAACAGCTACAATCCAATAACCTAATGAAAAGAACCCAATAACCTAATGAAAAGAAAAGAACAAATGCTAGAAGGGAAATGACACAACAAACTACTAAACCTAAAATACTACCAACATGCTATGGGATGGTCCCGTCCCTCTACGAGAGCTCAAGCCATGGCCGTGACCCCGTAATGGATGTAGCATAGCGATTATACACCCAATCTCATGTTTCTGGTGCCGTTAGTTGGCTCGAATATCTTGGAGCTTGGCCTAGACCAATTGGATAGCGACTAACTTAGGGCTTTGTGATCCTTCAGCATGTTGTCCTTGCTCAGCCTCCTTTGCTGTTGGCACTGCTACCACAGCTGGTGGCTCAGGGATCCCCATCTTCTTGAGAGAGGTTCTATCAAATGGGGTAGGGACCTTCCTTTGGACTGGCTCTCCAAAGAGGTTCACTCTGTATTTCCTAAAGACACGAGTGAAGATATTATAATACAGAAAGTAGATTCGAGGAGTACCAACTCCAGGACTAATATAGTTGCTCATGGTAGCATGAGCCCAATTGATAGCCATACCACTTCAGATGTTGTAAATGGCCTTCTGTATAAGTAGGTAAATCTGATCGAAGCTCCCCGTCTTTGGAATGATGTTCTGTTGAACTATGCAAACGATGAGGCAGGCTGTAGGTCGCAAATTGTTTGACCTTCAGACACTGATATCTCCAGAATATATCCACTACATAATCTCTGGATCAGTCATCTCAACATCCTCCTATTTTGCTCCCTCCGCAGCTATCGCCAAAATCTAACCAAAATCATCGTCAGACATATCGATCTCGACGCCCTTCACTTCTGATTTGAGATTCCTGATATCTTCATCAAAACTATATAGAAATTGGGCATTAAATAGCCTCATGCAACATAGGTAGCATTCCTGCTCAAAAGTGTCGTAGCAAAGGATCGGTGCTAATCCTGCGGCTGTGAGCATATCCGCGAGTCCAAAAGTGGTGAAACCTCCAAATTTGACCAGCCATCCTTGGAGAAAGGTAAAATTTGCTGAAGCCAAGTAAACAGAGATTTTTCGGTCATCCCGTTCTATTTAAGCGATCTCTTGAGGGGTGAAACCTAAATAACATGAGGAAGAACCGACTATTTAAGGTGGTTACATGGACTAATAGAGCTCAAAGAGGGAAGATAAGATTCAAATCTCGAGTGGTGGTGGGGCTAGATCTGGCATGTAAAATTGGCGCTTAGGGGGAGGCTCAGTTGCTGTAGTAAGGGCGAGCAGTGGCATGAAGGAGGGGGAAAAGCGGAGGTATCCTGATTCGAGGGGGGAGGTGAGGGGTTCGATTGAGGAAGAGGAGGGGGATCGACAAAAATGGGGGTGGTTGAAGTGGATGCCACTTATAAGTCGCATTCTAGGTTCGGGTTGCACCTTAAACCCGTTAACCGTTCGACCGCCTTAGGGCTACCGATTGACCGATTGTCAAATTTCGGGTATAGGTTGAACTTGGACCCTATTTAGGCTGGGTTAATTAATAATAATAATAACAATAATTATCATTTTGCACCGTTTTCTTTGATTCGACATGATTCAAAAAATTCTTGTCCTCTTCACGACAATACCCTAACTTATCATCTAGCTCTTCGAACCTATTCCTCAATTATTTCATAGTATTCCTAACTTATGCTACCCCTGTTGTAACGACCCATAAATATATCGCTTTAAATAAATAATCATTTAGCTTTATCGATATAATAAATAACATTGTGAATAATTATTTATATTTATTTGTATGATTTTATAAATAAAATATGAACATTTTAATTAGTTAGTAATAAAATTTATTTTCAAAATCTTTTTACAAAAATATGCATATTAATTTAAAAGAGAAAATTTGACCGAAAATCAAAATCGAGATTTGTAACGATACATCGTGTGGACGTTGTGCAATGCTGTAGGGATATGTTACACACACATATACATGTACGTATGCATACATGAAACATGCACATAAACATATATATACCAAAATATATAAGTAAAAAAGTATAATATAAAATATAAAATATATTTTATGACTTCTTACTCCTTAAGCATATATAAGTCAACATATGCACACATGAGCTATTATATTGCTCTGTGAAGACAGAGCTGGTGGTTTCAAATCCAAACCAGGGTGTTGGTCCATTTTTTAGGTCAACATTTTGGTGCTTTCATTGAGAGCTGCAACCTAGGGTCCAGATCCAGCTATCTACTTTGGATTGCATAGGTCCAGAAGTTAGATCTCCATTTTCAACCTAGAATCCAGATCTAGTTATCTACTTTGGATTGCATAGATCCAAAAGTTAGATCACCAATCTCTACTTAAGGGCCCCACCGTCTTCAAAAGTCAATGGATCCCAGAAGGAAAAAGACTACCTTTGGAAGGACCATAGAGGCAACAATAGCCATGGAAGGAGTTAGTATCCAACAGGCTGAGGTAAATGCTACTGGCTTAGGGAATCAAGTAGCAGGGTCCTCTAGTCAGCATGAAGTTGTTACCAGAGATGAGTTAAATAAGATGGCTAAAGAAATCAACCAAAGAATGGAAGATAGTCAAAGGCTCTAATGGAGAAGCTCAACGCCCTGATAACTCTTCAATCAAATCCCGTTTAAAGAACCATTCCTGAACCATCTACTGCCATGGAACAGGAAAACTCCTCTGTTTCCGGCTTACACAGGAGAAGCGGAAAACAACCATTGAGAAGGGTGATAATGGGGTATAACTTGGAAGAGAATGAGAACACCGCACTTGACCCATGACAACCAAATCTGAATTCGAATCAAGGATCCAAAACCCCACTGGAGGATGTGGCTATGAACCTCTCTGATTCGGAGGGAGAAGAGCAGGGTGATCAGGTAGAGGAAGATGCCAATGCATTTGATAACATTAAAAATGTCCAGACTTCCCCATTTAGGCCAAATGCAAGCCAACGGGGTCCCGTGGGAATGGCTCTCCCGAAGACAGAAGAGCCTAGGCATTAACCCACATGCTAAGATCGTTTGCTGAACCAAACACTTGGCGCAGTGACTGACTGCCACCCCAAAGACCACCGGACATCAGAGGCATACATAGCAGACATGGTCAAGTGGCTGATGGACGAGAGTAAGAGTCAGAAAGATGATGAATGGGGATCATCCCCAAGTCGGACCCCTTTTACCAACGAGATCCTGAATGAAAGATACCCAAAGTTTACCATGCCAACCATCCCCTCTTATGACGGGACTAAGGATTCGAAACCCCATTTGTACAAATATAGTTGGTACATGGACGGAGCCAATGCTCCGGAGGCCGTACGCTGCCGATGTTTTCCCTTCTTCCTAGAAGGCATTGCATCCATGTGGTTTACCAGACTTCCCCCAAGATCTATCGCTACTTTTGATCAACTTGCAACCAAATTCCTTGAACAGTTCAGACTTCATACCGCCCAATCGAAAGACGTCATGTCTCTATCAGGACCAGTTCAAGGGCGCAACGAGTCATTGAGATCGTTTATGAATAGATTCAACACAGCGGTAACAGAGGTGATTAATCCTAATGAAGACATGGTTTTTATGGCCCTAGTCCACGCTATTCATCCGTAGACGGAGTTCGGGAAATGGATCAAGATGAAGCAGCCCACCAAAAGTAAAGGTTTCAACCGTAAAGCAAGCCAATACTTGAGGTTGGAAGAGGCGTAGGAGCTGGAAAGAAAGGCTGCCGGAACACAACAAACGAACACCGAACAGAATGGCATGGCTTCTAATCAGAATACACGCAACCCCGGGAATAGCCAAGAGGCCGCAGGGAAGAATGGAAACCAGAAGAGAGGAAATCAGAACTTTGACAAGAAAAATGGTGGTGGCCGTAACAAAAGGTTTAGAGAGTTTGGAACCGGAGATTATACCCCCCTGAATGACACCCCAGAAAATATTTATCTCGCAATACAAGAAACTAAAGAGTATAGGAAACCCCTCAAAAAGGAGGCAACGGAACAGCATAAGCGCTCAAGGAAATTCTGCTACTTCCATGAGACACACGGGCACAACACAAATGAATGCTGCTACCTCAAGGACCTCATTGAAGGATTGATCCACGACAACAAGCTTCAGCAATATGTAAAAGGAATGCGAAAACCCAGCCAGGCTATAGTCCCTCAACCACCTAAGGAGCAATAAAATTAGGCTGGAACTAGTGACCAAGGGTCGAAACGAACTGACCAAAGGCTCACTATCAGAACAATATCTGGAGGACCGCATCCTGCACAAAGAAGTTGAGGGGAGATGGAGAGATACGTAAGCTCGCTAAAACATGTCTCGAAGGGGTCGTGTTTGACAATAGATGGTGAAACTCCGATTAAGCAGTAGAAGGTGCTGAGTAATGATATAATATTTCGTGATCATGATACCGAAGGAATTGAGGCACCAACTCTTAATCCAATGGTGATAACAGTGGGAATCGGGCCCGCAGTTGTCCGACGAGTATTGGTTGACAGCAGAAGCTCGATTAATATACTTTTCAAGTGTACTTTCGATCAGATGAAGATAGGTATAAAAAGTGTATCTGCGTGCCAAACGAAGATTCAGGGATTTACCGGAGAACCTAAGCAGCCGGTGGGAACCATTGACCTACCTGTAGAGCTTGGAGATGGCGAGCGACGAGTCACCCTCATTCAGACTTTTGTGATTGTAGACGAGATGTCAGCATATAATGCATTTCTGGGAAGGCCTGCGTTAGCCGACTTCAAGATAGCACTGGTTCAATGGTGCCTCATGATGAAATTCCCTACCGAGCATGGAGCCAGGATTGTAAAAGAAGACTAAAGTGTGGCTAGAGAGTGTTATATTGTAGAATTACGTGAATATAAAAGATGGGAGAAATGAAAGGATGTGAGGAAAGCTCTCCACATCCGCGAACCCTCTAAATAGCAACTACAGAACCGCCCCTTGCTTCGGGACCATAGCCGATTTGACAGGGCTTTGGACCCTAGGAAGAAAAGCTTAGGGGAGGATAGGGCGGCACCAGCTGAACTAACGGTGTCTGTCCAAGTTAGTATAGATGATCCCACGTGGGTCTTAAGAATCAGGTCGCAGCTTGGAAACAAGATGCGATCAGAATTGACCAAATTCCTTCATGCCAACTTAGATGTTTTCGCCTGGACGCATGCTAATATGTGTGGAGTATCGCCTGAAATTTCCTGTCATGCCCTTAACATTGATCCCAAATTCACTCTAGCGGAGCAAAAAAGGCGCAGCTTGGGCCCTGAACGGTCCAAGGCGTTGAGAGAAGAGGTGGATAAGCGAATGTCTAATGGCTTCATCCGGGATTCAAATAACCCTAAATGGGTATCAAACCCGATACTAGTCAAGAAGTATAATGGAAAATGGCGAACCTGTATTGATTTTTCAGACCTCAATAAAGCCTGTCGAAAGGATAGCTTCCTACTACCCAGAATCGATCAACTGGTGGACGGGACAGCGGGACATGAATTGCTGTCGTTTATGGATGCGTACTCAGGCTATAACCAGATCCTAATTCACAAACCAGATCAAGAAAATGCCAACTTCATCACTGACTTAGGGTTATACTGCTATAGAGTGATGTCGTTTGGTCTGAAGAACGCAGTGGCCACATATCAAAGACTAGTGAACACTATGTTTAAGCGCCAGACCAGTAAAACTATGGAACTTTATATGGACGATATGTTAGTCAAATCCCAAGTAGCTGTTAACCACCTAGATATCTTGCTGAGATGTTCGAGATACTTCGTAAGTATGGAATGAAGCTTAACCTTCTTAAATGTCATTTCAGGGTTGCTTTCGGGAAATTCTTAGGATTCATAGTGAGTGCCCGAGACATTGAAGCAAATCTGGAGCAAATAACAGCATTACGTGAAGTCCAAGCCCCTAAGAATAAGAGAGAGCTTCAAAGTTTGAATGGAAAAGTCGCAACACTAAGCCGTTTTATCTCAAAAGCCACAAACAAGTGTATACCATTCTTTTACGCGCTAAAGAAGGGAAAGAAAAACTTTGAATGGAGTGAAGATTGTCAAACAACCTTCGAGGAACTGCTGCGACATATGGAAACTCCTCCGGTCTTATCAAAACCAGTCGATGGAGAAGACTTATTCATTTACTTAGCAATTTCCCCGCATGCATTGAGCGCAGCTCTCGTATGGGAAGAAACGAGGATCCAACGACCTGTGTACTACATTAGCAAGCAATTCACCGGAGCCGAGAAGAATTACCTGAAATTAGAGAAGCTAGCATATTGCCTTTTGATCGCATCCCAAAAATTGCGGCCGCACTTCCAGGCTCATCCAATTAAAGTATTAACCGACCAGCCATTAAAACACGTTTTATGCCGACCAGAAACATCCGGGCGATTACTTAAGTGGAACATAGAGTTGAGTCAATATGATATCACTTACCACCCAAGGAAGGCAATCAATGGGCAAGCACTGGCCGATTTCATTACTGAGTTCATAATAAGGGACGATGAAGAGGAAGTTCAATCGCAAGTAGACACACAATGGAAGATTTTTGTCGATGGAGCATCGAACAACTCCTGTTCTAGCGCAGGGGTAGTACTTGAAACCCCTAAGGGGTGGGCTATTAGCTATGCTCTACGTCTGGAATTCTCTGCCACAAATAACGAGGCGGAATATGAAGCACTAATCACAAGGCTGAAAGTTGTGAAGGAACTCAAAATAAAGTCCGTTCATATATATAGTGACTCCCAGTTGGTTGTGTGTCAAGTGAAAGGAGAGTATTAGGCGTGCAGTGAGAATATGGCTCCATATCTCTCCAAAGTGCAAGAGCTACTGAACGACATCGGACATTACACCATAACCCACATACCACGGAAGAAAAACTCCAAGGCAGACTTTTTGGCCAAGTTGGCAAGCTCCGGAGAAGCCCAGTCATTGGGAGTTGTCCCAGTCGAAACCCTAACCAATCCAAGCATTAAAGAAATGGATGTAGAATGGATTCTGGAGACCACTATGGAACCGAACACATGGATGACACCAATACAAGTTTATCTTCTGGCAGGAACACTTTTGACGGACCGAAACCAGCGAAATAAATTACTCAGGAAGGCGCTGTGGTTCATGATACAGAATGGAATACTCTATCGATGGGGGTTCTCGACCCCTCTTCTTAGGTGTGTGACCAAAGACGAAGCACACCGAATCCTAGAAGAAGTGCACGAAGGCGAGTGCGGAGACCACACTGGGGGGCAGACTCTGGTAAAGAAAGTTCTTCGATACGGGTATTTCTAGCCAATAATAAAACACGCTGCCGCAAATCATGCCAGGAGATGTGATCGCTGCCAGAGATTCAGCAAGATTAAGAGAACTCCATCAACATATTTAACACAAATGGTCAGCCCATGGTCGTTTGCGATACGGTGGATTGATTTGATTGGCGCCCTTCCGATGGCAAATGGAGGAGGCAAATATGCAATAGTGGCCGTAGATTATTTCACGAAATGGGCCGAAGCGAAACCGTTGGCTACCATAACCACAAAGAAAATTATTAACTTTCTTACTAAAAATATCATTTGCAGGTTTGGCGTGCCACAGAAAATTATCACTGTTATCTCACCTTTTGGCAAGGCCGTGACACCAAGGAATTGACTAGTAACAAATTGACAGTCCATCCTAAAGATCGGTTATACACAGGCTCACTATGGATATCGACGAATTTTGTCCGAGTCCGGATCGAGCTAAAATTGATATGACACGACAACCGAAGCTATGAGAGCCAACATTCCACATTTCAAGTCAATCCGAGTTCGTATGCTCAAGTTACGATCGATGCAAAATTGAATAAAAAGAGCCTCTGTTCGACTCGCTCCGCTTCACATCCATCAGAGAGCCTCTGTTCGACTCGCTCCACTTCGCATCCATCAGAAAGCCTCTGTTCGACTCGCTCCGCTTTGCATCCATCAAAAGCATCTGTTCGACTCGCTCCGCTTTGCATCCATCAAAGAGTCTCTGTTCGACTCGCTCCGCTTCGCATCCATCAGAGAGTCACATTTCGACTCGATCATCCAATGCCCACTTCGTATCCACATAACAGAGCATAACCATCGATGCGAACTATGCACCTTTCATCGATGCGAACAGAGCAGAATAATCGATACGAACAAACCACCTCCATCGATTCGAACAAGGTATGCTACAGATCGATGCGAAGGAGCAAGCTATTGATCGATTCGAACTGGGAAACAAACTTCGATGCGAACAAGGCGAGGTCCAAGAATGACTCAACCAACTTAGCAAAGAAAGTGGATCAACATGAGGAAGGCTCGCCACGTCACCTCCAGATTACACGTGCCCATCGATTCGAAGTGATCGAGTCGAACAGGACCGAGTCGAACTAAGGGAGTCGAACGAAACAGCCAACCGAAGATCCTAATTCGTATCGATCATATCTCCTAATCTACAAGTCCAAATGATATGAAATTTTCACAAAAGTCTACGTACATGCTAAAGAATGTCCACGGCAAATTTCGACTCCATTGGATGAAATCTTGATCGATACGAAATCTGTTCGTATCGATCACGGATCGGGCCGAAACTTCACGGGCTTGGGCGCGCGGACCTGGTCACGTGCCAGAGAGGGTCTCCCAAGATCTAAGCGAAATACCAGCCTCCTACACCTATAAATAGAGCCCCAGGGCATACGGAAAAGGGGCTTATGCTTCTTTGAATTCTCCAACGCCCAGACTCTGCCGGATCCAGTTCTAAACTCCATAGCTGCTGCTACTAACGAATTTCACTGCTGTAAATCATTATTATATGCTGTAACCCGCTGAAATCAATTGTAATCATCATAGAAACATCAATAAAGCAATCAACTTCATAGTGGACGTAGGCAACACGCCGAACCACTCTAAATTCTTGTTTTTCTGTGCGTTCTTATTACTTTCATTATCTGTTTTTGGAGTTTTTGTTAGATAATCCTCTTTTTCCATTTAATTTCTTCATTTTATCTCTTCAAAAACTTCTGAAGAGTGTTGTGCCCAATTTTGGTACAAACACTTTGGTGCTTTCACTGAGAAAAAACCCAATTTTTCTCCTGCTCTTTGGATCTCCTATCTATATCGGATTGCATAAATCCAAGAAGAGGATCCCGATCTAGAACTTCGAAGCCCTTCCATTCTATTCAGATTTGCATCAGATCTAGGAAAGGACTTTCATCAGTTCACCATGGTAAGTACGCGAACTACCACTACAGCTACTGATCAGGGAGGACGGGGCAGGCAGAATCCCACGCAATTTCCTCCATCAAACCAAAATGCCGCCGGACCTTCAGATCCAACAGGCCCGGTTACCAGACAAGAGTTTCAGATGCTGCTCCAAGATTTGACCCAGAGTCGACAACAGCTAACTGAACAACTGCGCGCCAACACAGAGTTGACCAACCATTTAAATCGCCAAAGGCGCAGAAGATCCAGAAGAGACCAAGGTTCTTATTCTTCCACAGAGAGTTCAGCCTCATCTGACGGTCATCACCGATCCACGCGCCCACGGTTGGATGTAAGCTACACCCAGGCCACATGGCACCAACCTGCTTCGAATCTTGGATAACCCAGAACTGGACCATCCACTAGTCATCATACCGGACCTTCATCCCGAGGAGGTGCTGCTCCTTATCATGTCACAGGCAACATTGCTACTACCACCACTACTGAATAAGGGGTTGATGCTAGAAACCAAGCTGATCCTCAACGTAACCAACGTGAGCAGACTCCAGAACCTTATATCCCAGAAAATGTTGAACCAAGGAGGCGAGGCACAGACTGTCGACCACGTCCGGTCCAGACTCGCGTTGTGGAACCCGACCACACCTTGGCACAACATGCTCCAAGTATCCGAATGCCGGATATACCAACGATGATTTGTCAAATGATCCGTGAAAGTCAGGGTCTTAGTAATGACGACTGGGAAATCTCCCAGAGTCATACCCCTTTCACCGATGACATATTATATGCTGAACCACCTCGACGCTTCAGGATGCCAACTTTGCCAGTTTACGAAAGGAGTTCTGATCCCAATTAACACATCCTGAAGTACGAATGGCTGATGAATGCTGCGAGAGCTGATGATGCAGTAAAATGCCATAGTTTCCCCATTTCCCTAGGGGGCATTGCAACCATGTGGTTTACTCGTTTTCCACCACTTCTAATTTGATCATATGGCCACCAAGTTTGTTGAACAATTCTGTATGCACGTAGCGAGGCCTAAAGATGTTAACACTCAGTCTAGTGTTACACAAGCTCCCGAAGAAACACTTAGACGTTACCTGGAGCGATTCCATGCTGCATGTGCTGAAATAAGCAATCCCAATGACAACTCTATCCTGATGGCATTGACTAAAGGGATTGACCCTGATTTCGAGTTCGGAAATTGGTTAGCTGGAAAATCACCTGCGTCATTGGACCGTTTCTATTCCAAGGCAGCCCAATTCTTGAGAAGGGAGGATGCGAAACAGTCTAGGAAGCAGGATGACGCGGGGCCCAACATCGAGTGAATCCAAAGTAACATCGCTGTTAAACAGTCCGGAGATAGTTCTGGAAAAGTTCAGTTGAACATCCAAAATAAACAGAATCAACAGAGGGACAATGGAAATCAGGGAAAGAAGCAAGATCAGAGCCGTGGTCCACGACGTAGAGCTCCCATGTTTGACAATTATCCTACATTGAATACGTCTTTGGAAAATGTGTATTTGCAGACCTGCAATACCATGCAATACAAGAAACCTGCTCTGAAGCCACCAACGGAAAGACAAATCCAAACAGGAAAATTTTGTAGATTCCATGAGAGTTATGGCCACAACACCAATGAGTGTCGTCACTTACAAGACCTTATTGAAAAATTAATACGTGAATGGAAGTTGGATCAGTATGTGCGGGCGTCGCAGTCTGGTGGTGCGGGCCCATCAAATCAGAATCGTGCACCAAATCAGGAGAGAAAGGAGGAACCCGCTCCTACAGGCGGGAGGTTGGTTATCAATACAATAAGTGGTGGTCCTCACCCAGCAGATTGAAGCTGGAAGGAAATGGAGTCGTATGCCAGTTCTATCAGGCATGCAGACTTCGAGTGTTCTAGTAGTTTTGATGAAGGGGCTCCGGCCAAGCAACAGAAGACGATGACAGATGACATCGTGTTCAGGAACAGAGACGCTGACAAAGTCGATGCCCCCACTATCGACCCGCTGGTCATCTCAGCTCAAGTAGGTCCTACTTGGATGAAGAGGATCTTAGTTGATAGTGGAAGCTATGTGAATATCATGTTTAAACGAGCTTATGATCAAATGAGGATGGAAGCAAAAGACTTGAAACCCTGTCAATCTCGAATCCATGGTTTCAACGGAAGTTCTAAAATACCCACTGGAATGGTGGAACTACCAGTGGAGTTGGGAGTTGGAGAACGCCGGAGAGTACAAATGTTATAGTTCATTGTGTTGGACATAGACTCCCCTTATAATGCTTTCTTGGGCCGACCGGCCCTCGCTGAATTCAGGGCAGCCATTGCCCCGTGGTGTTTGACTTTAAAATTTCCACTAATCGTGGAGTGGGAATCATTCAAGGAGATTAGGCTGCTGCCAGAGCCTGTTATGTTGCTGAGCTGCGGGAGGCGCCGCGAAAGGAGAAAGGAAAGGGTGTAGAGGAATCTCTCTACATCCGTTTTGCCGATAATTGACAATTAACGTCCGGGCCTAGGCCCGGGCACCCCAGCCAATTCCTCAAGGATCTTGATCCAAGAGAAACTGAAGACGAAGGAGAATCTAAAGAAAGTCAAGCATCCCCGGCCGAACTGACAATCGATGTCCCAATTAACAATGATGATGATTCGAAGATGATAAAGATTGGGTCTTAGCTAAGCCAGCAAACTCAAGAGGAATTGGTTGAATTTCTACGGGCAAATCTTGACGTATTCGCTTGGGCGCATTCTGACATGTGCGGGATCTCGTCGGACATCACAAGCCACACTCTGAATATTGACCCGCGGCATGTCCCGGTCAAACAAAAAAGACGTGGTATGGATCCAGAGAGATCTACCGCCCTTAAAGAAGAAGTAGAAAAGCTTAAAGCGAACGGGTTCATTCGGGATGCGCTATATCCTGAATGGGTGTCAAATCCCGTGCTCGTCCGAAAGCCGAACGGAAAGTGGAGAACATGTGTCGACTATTCCGATCTGAATAAAGCTTGTCCCAAAGACAGTTTTCCGCTGCCCAGAATTGATCAGCTAGTAGATTCGACTGCTGGGCATGAACTCTTATCCTTCATGGACGCGTATTCTGGCTACAATCAGATACCGATGCATTTACCCAATCAAGAACATACCAGCTTCGTAACCAATCTGGGACTTTATTGTTACAAAGTTATGCCATTCGGACTCAAGAATGCCGGGGCTACTTATCAACGATTGGTAAATCGGATGTTTGCCAATCAAATTGAGAGAACAATGGAAGTATATGTAGACGACATGCTTGTGAAATCACGACTCTCCACTGACCATGTGAAAGACCTGGAAACTATGTTCAACGTACTTCGAGAATACAAAATGAAGCTAAATCCACTGAAATGTCACTTTGGAGTTGCATTCGGAAAATTTCTTGGGTTCATCGTCAACGCTCGAAGGATCGAAGCTAATCCTGAAAAAATCTGGGCTATCAGAAATCTTGAAACTCCGAAAACCATAAAGCAAGTCCAGAGTCTCAATGGAAAAGTAGCGGCATTGAGCAGGTTCATTTCAAAGTCCACTGACAAATGCATTCCCTTCTTCGATCTGATCCGAAAAGGGAAACAAAACTTCGAATGGACCATGGAGTGTGAGGGCGCTTTCCAAGCACTAGTCCAACATCTATCCACACCGCCTATCCTGTCAAAGCCTATTGATCATGAGAAGTTGTTCGTATATTTGGCAATATCAGAAAACGCTATCAGCGCTGCATTAATTCGAGAAGAAGACAAGATACAGAAGCCAGTATACTACGTCAGCAAGCGATTGACTGGGGCCGAAAGGAATTATCAGAAATTAGAGAAGTTGGCTTATTGCCTTGTTATTGCATCAAGAAAACTCCGACCGTATTTCCAGGCACATCCCATTATTGTTTACACCGACCAGCCGTTGCGACAGGTCCTTTTGCGGCCTGAGACGTCTGGTAGGATACTCAAGTGGAACGTCGAACTAAGCCAGTTTGACATTACTTACACTCCAAGATGGGCCATACAAGGACAAGTCCTAGCCGATTCCATAGCTGAATTTACCATTCCAGAGGACTTGCCCGAAACCAGTGAATCCCCCGAATACGTCTGGAAGCTTTATACCGACGGTACATCAAACGACCAGTGTTCGGGCACTGGTATTGTACTTGAAACTACCGAAGGCCGATCCATATGTTATGCTTTGAAGTTCGATTTTCATGCGACTAATAATGAAGCTGAATATGAAGCCCTCTTAGCTGGCTTGAAACTTGCTAGAGATTTGAGAATTATCGCAGTGGAAATTTATTGTGATTCACAATTAGTTGTGTGTCAAGTACAGGGAGAGTATCAAGCAAGAGATCGAAGGCTGGCTGCTTACTTAGCTCCAGTTCAGGAAGTACTTAATCAGTTTGATTATTACGCCATCTATTGTATACCTCGGGAACGCAACCAAAAGGCCGATTCATTGGCAACGCTAGCTAGCACAGGTGAAGCTCAGCAAATGGGACTCGTACCCATAGAGACGTTATCTTCTCCGAGCATTGACCGGGCAGAAATTGACTGGGTATGTGAAACCGTCCCTGAAAAGATTCATGGATGACTCCACTCAGAAATTACATTGAGCACGAAACCCTACCGGAGCGCAGGAGTGAAATGAGACAAGTCCTTCGGAAGGCCTCATGATTTACCATCCAGAATGGAATCATGTACAGAAGAGGGTACTCAGTCCCTCTACTCCGGTGTATCGCTCACGATGAAATTAACCGAGTATTGCACGATGTGCATGAGGGAGAATGTGGCGATCACATCGGGGGGCAAGCACTTGCCATGAAAATACTTCGATACGGATATTACTGGCCGATCGTGAATCGCGATGCATCGGATTATGCAAAGAAATGTGATAGGTGCTAGAAATATGCCTGAATTCCTAGAGCTCCTCCTACCAAGATAACGCAAATGGTCAGCCCATGGCCGTTTGCAATGTGGGGCATCGACATCATTGGTGCTCTACCTCTGGCAAAAGGTGGTGCGAAATACGCCATCGTCGCAGTTGATTACTTTACAAAGTGGGCTGAAGCCGAAGCTCTTGCTACCATAACAACGAAGAAAGTAATCAACTTTGTAGTTTGCAACATCATCTGTCGATTCGGTCTCCCACACACCATTATTATGGACAACAGAACCCAATTCGACAGTGCTGAATTTAAAGATTTCTGCAAACGATTTCACATCCAAAAGAAATTCTCTGCAGTTGCACACCCTCAGGCAAACAGATAGGTCGACGTAGTTAATAAAGTTATAAAATCCATTCTGAAAAAACGACTGGAAGAGGTCGGGGGCAAGTGGGTCGATGAACTTCCTATGGCTTTATGGGCTTACCGAACAACCCACAAGACCGCGACTGGCCACACTCCATTCTCTCTCTCTTATGGTTCAGAAGCCATTATTCCAGTTGAACTAGAAGTATCTTCTCATCGTGTGACATACTATGATCCAAAGACAAATGCTATATTACTTGCTGAATCTCTCGATCTACTAGATGAGAAGCGTGAAGAGGCTGATTTGAGGGCAGCCGCGCATCGAAGTCGAGTCGCCCAATTGTATAACGCCAAGGTCCGCCCGCGAACCTTTGAACTAGGCGATCTCGTCCTAAAAAGAATTTATCTGGTTCCTTCGCATATGAAGCCGACATGGAAAGGACCGTATGTTACTGAACGAAGGTTCGAAGATGGCACATTCAAATTATCGACCGTTGACGGTCTTACTTTGCCAAGAGCCTGGAATAGCGAGAGTCTTCGCCGCTACTACACATAACAGGCTATGTTTATCCATTTAGTTTATTTTCCATTTCGCAATTTGTTTCTGCATTTCGAAATTAGGACTTGTAATAAGGCAACTGACTTTTCCATATTTTCTTATTTCAGCAATAAAATGCAATCTCTTCGAGCCAGAGCTATGATTAACTTGAAATGCTTCATATGATCATCACTATGCACGAAGAGCTAAGTCTCACAATACGGTGGAATTTATTCAAATAGAGAGTGACTGTGATGCAACCGGTCACTCGCTAAGCGAAACCCGAGCTCGGGGACAAGCCATCACATTAAAGTCAAAAACGGATTGATACACGACAATCCCTCACTTAACTCCCGGTTCCCATAGTGCGAACTGGAGCATTAAAAATATGTCTACGAAGAGGGTGAATCCGTCCGCCTAACGACTTCATCCGTATCTGAACCAAGTTCAAGGAGGGTGGACCCATCCATCTAACGACCTCACTTGTTAACTCAGGGTGGATGTGATCTGACCATCCATGATCCTGATACAACTCCGAACTCCCAGAGTGCGAGTCGGAGTATAAACATCAACTCCAAATTCCCAGAGTGCGAAACGGAGTATGAACGACAACTCCGAACTCCCAGAGTGCGAGTCAGAGTATAAACAACAACTTCGAACTCCCAGAGTGCGAGTCAGAGCATAAACATCAACTCCGAATTCCCAGAGTGTGAAACAGAGTATAAACAACAACTCCGAACTCCCAGAGTGCGAGTCTGAGTATAAACACCAGCTCCGGATTCCCAGAGTGCGAAACGGAGTATAAACAGCAACTTCAAGTTCCCAGAGGGTGAATTGAAGTACAAATATCAACTCCGAACTCCCAGAGTGCGAGTCGAAGTATAAATGTCGATTCCAAGTCCCCAGAGCGTGGACGTATGATTTAAACTTAAGCCGGCGTGACCAACCGCCGATAAACAAATGAGAATCCCCGGAGTGTGGATAAGATAATCGATAATCAAACAAGCATGGATGAATTACTCAATCTCCGCTTGTCTCAGACATCCGTTCGGTGGCACTAGACTCAACATGTTATAAGTGAGAAGTGATCGTTGACTGATGTTCTACAACTCACCCCCAAGACTGGGGGCAGGACTTAAGCATCGACCATTGACTGAAGCGATGCGACGTAAAAAATTTAACTCGCTTCCCGGTCGCAAACCATGTCAACGGTATCCGAACTTGGTAAACAAAAACAAACTTTATTCGAAAGCTGAAACTTCACAAGTGCACTTCAGATATTGAAACACTTAGGCAAATACACAATGACAGAAAAGAAGTCAAAAAAGAGAAATTTCATTTCTATTGTTTGTAAAAGAAGTTCGTGTACAAGTTTGTTCCAAAAAATTCCTACTAGTAGGGACCGAACCCGCATCTATACACGGCCAACAAAATGAAAGTCAAAATACACCGAGTGAGCATGTCTAATCTTTCTTCTTCCTCGGCTTCCTTTTTGGTGTGGACCCGCTGGAGCCGCCACTACCTTTTCTCTTCGAGCCTTTGCCTGTCGGTGGACTGTCTCCGGGCGGGAGCATAATTTCAACATCCTCCTCCAAACTCGAATGAACGGGGATGCTCCCTGCCTGCGGAGTCGGAGGGATAGGATCAAATATGGAAGATGGAATGGCCGCACTAGTGTCAGGAAATGTACCGCCAGGTGATATCATTCTAAGCGGAGCTGGACCGCCGTCCCACCTCCAAAACTGCCACCATGTGCTACGGCATCCATTTCAGCGGCGATTTGTGCCAAGATTTCCTCTTCAGTAACCGCTCGAGCCTCGCTGGAGCGTCAGTAGTCGGCATCGAAGAGCTTGTGGCAGGAATACCTCCGCCCATGACGAATGGTAAGTCAACTAAAGGATCGCCATGACGGCAAAAGAGTTCTTCCATCAACTGCTCATCAAATACAAGTGTGCTTCCCTGCGCATCGTCGGGTGGGGCAGTTGCAGTTACGGTGATCGCTTCGGTCACGATAGTCTCCGGCGTCTGGTATGATTCTTGAGTAGCAGGAGGCATGGCCGGTGCAACGTCAATCACTGGACAAAAATAAGAGAATTGTCAGAATTTAATTCAGATAAAGATTCCGACTTGAGGCAGATATGTGGAATGTTCAGAATACCTTCCTCGGTTTGATTTGTAGATGGCGGAATGGCTTCGGTAACTTGCGCTGTGGCCGGAGACATCTACGGCTGATCCGGATTATAGGCAGGAACATCTTAGGGATCGACCGTAGACAAGGGATCGGGCTGGGTTGACGCTGGAACTTCAAGACTCGCCTCATGATGGTCAACCCCTGAACCCTCTCCTATTTCAATGTGCTGGGAGCCAAGTCTTTCCTTCTCATGCAGAATCATTGACTCGTGAAGAATATTCCTTTCATCTTCATTCAGAATGCGATTCTCGAGTTCAAATTCATCCACAGACTCACCCAGATGCGCCTCCTTCTCTTCCTCAACCAGTTGGCCCCAAGCGTTGTAAAGATGCGCCGGATAATCATCGAGCCAGGCTAGACCCCTGTGCCTCAGCACGTTAGCATTGTAAACAAAGAGAAGGTCTTCGATGTCAGCCTCTAGCCTGGACTCGGCCGACTTCACTTTCTCCTCGACCTCAGTCTCCACCTTGTGGACTTTAGCCACAGCTGCATCCCGCTCACCCCTAAGCAGAACAGTTTGTTCGCACGCCTCCTGGGCTGCGTTGTTTGCGTCATCCCTTTCCTTGGCCATATAGGAAAATTTAGCCTTGAACTCGTTAAGTTCCTTGACCGCCGCATCCCGCTCGGCGGTAACTGTAGTATTCCGATGGCCCATCTCCTCCACCAAGGCAACATGTGTCTGCCTCAACCTCTCTATGGCCACATTCGCTTCGTCAGCTTTTTTGGTGGCCGCAATTTCAGATTTCCGAGAAGACTCGGCCTCAGCAGTGAACACTTGAATGATCCGGTCCCTTTAAGCAAGATCGTTCTCCATTTTCTCAAGTGCTTTGGCTCGCTCAAAGGCCACCTTAGAAGCTTTCTCTGCAGCCTTTACCCACTCTCTGTACTGGGTGTAGATGTCATGAACGTAATCATGCATCGTGTTTTCCACTCCAGAGGGGATTCTCTTTAAGTGAGGTGGGAAGACGTAGCCATCGAAGCATATGTTCGGAAAATCCTTCCTCATCTGAGCCAATTTGAGGGCCCCTTCTCCTGTGGGCTCAGCTGGGACCTGCTCTTCAATTATGGAGGCCGTGGTTTCGACTATTTGGAGGTGAGTCTCGGATCTAGAAGTATGAGAAGATGGCCTGTGACAAGGAGGCTCTGGTGGATGTGGAACAAGAACATGGGGTGGAGACGGAGGTCTAAGAGGAGGGGAGCGAGATCTAGATTGATGTATGTATTCTCTATCCCTGTCCCGCTCGTACCTCTCTTGACTAGAGTACCCGCGATCGCGGTCTCTATCTGAGTCTCTCCTGCGGGAGTTATAATAAGTAGAAGACTTTCGAGCCGAAAAAAGATTCCCAAGCATCGAACTCCTCCTAGACATAGTACATGAAAATGAGAAACGAAGAAAGAGTTAGTGATTTCTTAAGTTGGACGATTTACAGTTATGAATCATGTAGTGCAGTAAAGTGTATGCATGTGCAACCCCCCGACCAACCAGAAATGTCGGCCGCATTCATAGCAAGCGACCCGCTCAGCTCAAGAGCATTGTCAAGCTCCTCCATCCCGGTGTCGTGTTGAGACGACACATAATCCGAAATCGGAATATCAGCAAGCCCTTCATAAGGATTCTCTATTTCGAGGGGGAGGAGCCTCCGAAATTCTAATCCCCGGGACGGGCAAGGACATAACCACGGATTTTAATCTCTCGGATTTAGAACGCTTGTGAGCAGCAGCCTTTCCTTTTCTCCTTCCTCCTGAATCCTGAACATCGGAAGAAGGCCCAGCTTGGAGCTCATGATCGGTAGGTGTTCTCTTCGGATCGACTTCTTTGGCTATTACGACTCCGGGCGCTTTGCGCTTCACCCGTTTCTTCGAGACCACTCTAAGTGTCCCTTCCGGCCGTGTGCTCTGCCTCCGTTCAATTAGTCCGACAGTCCTCAAGTTTCTGTCGGTCAAAAACCAAGTCAATATGCCTCTCTTCGCCCGGAACCGCTTGGAGAATCCGAACTAGCTCTCTGATGTATGCACCGTCAGGTCGAGAGATTGCAGCTATAAAAGAAGAGAAGTATGTCAGTTTTGAGGTCGGTCATAATTATCTCGATAATTCAAGGGAGAGATTGCAACGCTTACGTCTATCCAACCACTGCCTAGCGAATCCAGGGGGGCACCGAACGTGGAACCATTCAGTTTTAAAGTAACTTAGCCTTCCCCAGGAGCCCATTACAATGTGGCAGTTCTTGACCGCTCCAAGAAGGTGAACGAAGGACTGTTTCCACGACTCTTAACATTAAATAGATATCTAATCTCGATCGGCTTTGGTGGTCGAAAGAGAATCTCTATAAACAAAATAAAGGTGCTATTCAATAGAGCATACCCATTGAGGTGTAGCTGGGATGGTGCTATTCCAAGAAATGATAACATCTCCCTTATATATTGATTGAAAGGAGGGAGTGTCCCCGCTGTACAAGCGTGACGGTTGAAAACAGTAAACCCCTCCGGGGGATCATGTGGCCTGTCATTCGGCCCAGGTAGTAACACGTCGTCAAGCGACAAGCCGTGCCTTAAACAAATTCGTCCCAACATATCCTCGGAGACACCAGACAGCACAGAATCTTACGGACGATAAATGAATCGGGCACCTAGACGCTCATCCGGAGCTGGGCCTATAACTTCGGCTTCAATGACTGGTACCTCGATGGATGAAGGAATTGAACTCGGGAGTTCCTGCTGCTGTGAACTTGAGGGTTCCATGACTAACTTGCTTATGAAAAACCATTGTTAAACAGGCAATAATGCTCGTGCATCCCCCAGTGTAAAGTGTGAGAGTGTGTTGTGCAGTCTGTTTATCACTTAAGAAGTTTTACAGAATTGGAGAAAACATGAAAACGACGAGACTTCGAAATTCAGTCGGAAGGACCGTCATCGCTAACCGTCACAACCGTGCCATTGATCCAAGTTAAAGTTTGTTATCATTTTGTTAAATTATAGTTCCATCGACGAGCTTCGCAAGACAGTCAGATGTGCCATTCTAAGGTCAAGTCCAATTATGCAAGTTCGAAGCTCGTCGGAGTCAGTTTCTCAAGTGTACAGGGAATTACGGGTTCTTTAACGTTCAATTCGTATCGATCGATAGAGCCATGTTCGCATCGATCATTCGTGTTCATCTACGTGCAAGTTCGACTCGGTCAAAAGGCTGAGGACTTCGTATCGATCTAGGAGGAGTGTTCGCATCCATCAATTGGGACGCCGTCGTATCGATCCTTTTCGACTCGATGATTTCGAATCGATCGAGGACCTTGGGTTTCGAATCCATCAGACGCAACCCTTTCGCATCGATCAACATGCTCGAGACAATCGCATCGATCATCCCGACTCGATGCAATAGCATCGCCATCGATCGATACGAAGGCCTCCATCTCATCATCTCGAAGCCCTCTGGATCGACACGAAAACGAGGACCAAGCCATCTTCCTTCACACTCCTTCTTCCCCAGATCGATTCGAACTCCATTCTGTCCTTCCTCGACCTCGCACGTTATCTCCTTCCTCGAGCAATGTTCGGACACAGATTCAAATGGAATGGCATGAGAATTTGGATCTCTTCGTGGTACGATTGGATTTGTTCAATTGATTACCTGATTTCGACAGATGGTTGAAGGAATTAAGGGTTTTGGTTCGATTCGAATTCGAGCAGTTTTCCCTTTGTTATCCCGCCTTTTGGCAAGGCCGTGACACCAAGGAATTGACTAGTAACCAATGACAGTCCGTCCTAGAGATCAGTTATACACAGGCTCACTATGGATATCGATGAATTTTGTCCGAGTCCGAATCGAGCCAAAATTGGTAGGACATGAAAAGCTAAGCCATGAGAGTCAACGTTCCAAATCTCAAGTCAATCCAAGTTCGTATGATCAAGTTATGAACGATACAAAATTGGATGAAAACCAATCACCGGTCAACTCGCTCTCTTCGACTCGCTCCCTTCGACTCGCTTCACATCCCTCAGATGCCTACTTCAACTTGCTTCGCATCCACTAGAAATGACTCCTTCGACTCGCTCCGTTCGAACCACTATTCGACTCCATCAACTTCGACTCCATTGGCGAAGCCACTGTTCGAATCTCTCAGGACGCTCCATTTCGACTCGCTTGGCCAGTGCACACTTCGACTCGCTCGATCTGGGCACACTTCGACTCGCTCAATCGATGAACATTTCGACTCGCTCGAGACAGCATCAAAGGCAGAGTGATCCAAAGACTCAAGCGCCACGTCACCGAGTCGAACGGAAGCGAGTCGAAATGGGAGCGAGTCGAACCAAACAACCAACGAGAATCGCATTTCGTATTGATCATATCTCCTAATCTACAAGTCCAAATGCTACGAAATTTTCACAGAAGACTACGTGCATGCTAAAGAATGTCCACGCCAAATTTCGACTTCATTGGATGAAATCTTGATCGATACGAAATCTATTCGTATCGATCACGAATCGGACCGAAACTTCACGGGCTTGGGCGCGCGGGCCTGGTCACGTGCCAGAGAGGGGGGGCTCCCGAGATCTGAGCGAAATACCAGCCTCCTACACCTATAAATAGACCCCCAGAGCCAACAGAAAAGGGGTTCTTCTTCCTCTTTGAGATCTCCAATGCCCGGACTCCGCCAGATCCAGACCTGAACTCAATTGTTATTGCTACCAACGAATTTCACTGCTGCAAATCACAATTGCCTGCTGTAAATCATTGAATTCACTTGTAAACACAAAAGAAAGATCAATAAAGCAAACTACTTCATAGTGGTCATAGGCGATACGCCGAACCACTCTAAATTCTTGTGTCTCCTTGCATTTTAATTATTCTCATTTCTAAAATTTGGAGTTTTTGTTAGATAATTCCTCTTTTTACATTTAATTTCTTCACTTTATCTCTTCAAAAACTTCCGAAGAGTGTTGTGTCCAATTTTGGTACAAACACTTTGGTGCTTTCATTGAGAAAGATCCAATTTTTCTCCTGCTCTTTGGATCTCCTATCTATATTGGATTGCATAAATCTAAGAAGAAGATCCAGATCTAGAACTTTGAAGCCCTTCCATTCTATTCAGATTTGCAATCAGATTTAGGAAAGGACTTCATCAATTCATTATGGTGAGCACACGTACCACTTCTACAGCTGCTGATCAAGGAGCACGGGACCGACAAAATCCCGTGCAATCACCTCCCTCCAACAAAAATGCCGCAGGACCTTCAGATCCGTCAGGTCCAATCACTAGACAAGAATTCCAGACATTGCTTCAAGAGTTGACCCAAAGTCGACAGCAGCTAACTGAACAACTGCGCGCCAACACAGAGTTGACTAACCAGCTAAATCGCCAATGGCGAAGAAGATCCAGAAGAGACCAAGGTTCTTATTCTTCCACAGAAAGTTCAGCCTCCTCCGATGGCCAAACCAGATCCACACGTCCACGGCTAGGTGTAAGCTACACCCAATCCACGGGACACCAACCTACTTCGAACCTTGGGCAACCTAGAGCTGGACCATCCGCTAGTCTCCGTACAGAACCTTCAACTCAAGGAGGAGCTTCTCCTTACCATGTTACTGGCAACATTACTACTACCACCACTGCCAGACGGGGAGGTGATGCTAGAAACCAAGCTGATCCTCAACGTAACCAACGAGAGCAGACTCTTGAGCCTTATGTCCCTGAGGATGTTGAACTAAGGAGGCAAGGCACAGACCGTCGACCGCGTCCGGTCATGACTCGCGCTATGGAACCCGACCACACCTTGGCACAACATGCTCCAAGTATCCGAACGCCGGATATACCAGCGATGATCCGCTAAATGATCCGTGAAAGTCAAGGTCTCTCAATGACGATTGGGGAATATCTCGAAGTCATGCCCCTTTCACCGATGATGTGTTATATGCTGAACCACCTCGGCACTTCAGGATGCCAGCCTTGCCAGTTTATGAAGGAAGTTCTGATCCCAATCAACACGTCCTAAAATACGAATGGCCGATGAATGCTGCTAGAGCTGATGACGTAGTAAAGTACCGTAGTTTCCCCATTTCCCTAGGGGGCATCGCTACCATGTGGTTCACTCGTTTTCCACCGCGATCCATCTCTAACTTTGACCAGATGGCCACCAAGTTTGTCGAACAATTTCGTATGCACGTGGCGAGGCGTAAGAACGTTAACACTCTGTCTAGTGTTACACAAGCACTCGGAGAAACACTTAGACGTTACTTGGAGCGATTCCATGCTGCATGTGCAGAAATAAGGAATCCCAATGATAACTCTATCCTGATGGCACTGACTAAGGGGATTGACGCTGATTCCGAGTTCGGAAATTGGTTAGCTGGGAAACCACCTGCGTCATTGGACCGTTTCTATTCCAAGGCAGCCCAATTCCTGAGAAGGGAGGATGCGAAACAGTCTAGGAAGCAGGATGACGTAGGGCCCAACATCGAAGGTATCCAAAGTAATGTCGCTGTTAAACAGTCCGGATAGTTCTGGAAAAATTCAGTTGAACGTCCAAAATAAACAGAATCGGCAGAGGGACAATAGAAATCAAAACAAAAAACGCGATCAGGATCGTGGACCACGGCGTAGAGCTTCCATGTACGATGATTATACTCCGTTGAACACGTCGTTGGAAAATGTGTATTTGCAGACCTGCAATACCATGCAATACAAGAAGCCTGCCCCAAAACCACCAACTGAGAGGCAAATCCAAACAGGAAAATTCTGTAGATTCCATGAGAGTTATGGCCACAAAACCAATGAGTGTCGTCACTTACAAGACCTCATTGAAAAACTAATACGTGAGCGGAAGTTGGATCAGTATGTGCGGGCGCCGCAATCTGGTGGTGTGAGCCCATCAAATCAGAATCGTGCGCCAAATCAGGAAAGACAGAAGGAACCAGCTCGTACAGACGGGAGGTTGGTTATCAATACAATAAGTGGTGGTCCTCACCCAGCAGATCGAAGCTGGAAGGAAATGGAGTCGTATGCCAGTTCTATCAGGCATGCAGACTTCGAGTGTTGTAATAGTTTTGATGAAGGGGCTCCGGCCAAGCAACAGAAAACGATGACGGATGACATCGTGTTCAGAAACAGAGACGCTGATAAAGTCGAAGCTCCCACCATCGATCCACTGGTCATCTCAGCACAAGTAGGTCTCGCTTGGATGAAAAGGATCTTAGTTGACAGTGGAAGCTCTGTGAATATTTTGTTCAAGCGAGCTTATGATCAAACGAAGATGGAAGCCGCGGACTTGAAGCCTTGTCAATCTCGAGTCCATGGTTTCAACGGAAGTGCCACTATACCCACTGGAATGGTGGAACTGCCGGTAGAGTTGGGAGTTGGAGAACGTCGGAGAGTACGGATGTTGCAGTTCATTGTTTTGGACATAGACTCCCCTTACAATGCTTTCTTGGGCCGACCGGCCCTCGCTGAATTCAGGGTAGCCATTGCCCCGTGGTGCTTGACTTTAAAGTTTCCCACTGATCATGGAATAGGAATCGTTCAGGGAGATCAGGCTACTACCAAAGCCTATTATGTTGCTGAGCTGCGGGAGGCGCAGCGAAAGGAGAAAGGAAAGGGCGTGGAAGAATCTCTCTGCGTCCGTTTTACCGATAATTGACAATTAACGCCCGGGCCCGGGCCCCCCAGCCAATTCCTCAAGGATCTTGACCAGAGAGAAACTGAAGACGAAGGAGAATCTAGAGAAAGTCAAGCATCCCCGGCCGAACTGACAATTGATGTCCCAGTTGACAGTGACGATGATTCGAAAATGATAAAGATTGGATCTCAGCTAAGCCAGCAAGCTCAGGAGGAATTTGTTGAATTTCTGTGGGCAAACCTTGACGTATTTGCTAGGACACATTCTGATATGTGTGGGATCTCGCCGGACATCGCGAGCCACACTCTGAACATTGACCCGCGGCATGTCCCGGTCAAACAAAAAAGGCACGGTATGGATCCAGAGAGATCTGCCGCCCTTAAAGAAGAAGTAGAAAAGCTTGAAGCGAACGGATTCATTCGAGATGCGCTATATCCTGAATGGGTGTCAAATCCCGTGCTCGTTCGAAAGCCAAATGGAAAGTGGTGAACATGTGTCGATTATTCCGATCTGAATAAAGCATGTCCCAAAGACAGCTTCCCGCTTCCCAGAATTGATCAGCTAGTAGATTCGACGGCTGGGCATGAACTCTTATCCTTCATGGACGCGTATTCAGGCTACAATTAGATACCAATGCATTTACCCGATCAAGAACATACCAGCTTCATAACCAATCTGGGACTTTACTATTACAGGGTTATTCCATTCAGACTCAAGAATGTCGGGGCTACTTGTCAACGATTGGTCAATCAGATGTTTGCTAATCAAATCGGGAAAACAATGGAAGTATATGTAGATGACATGCTTGTGAAGTCTTGACTCTCCACCAACCATGTTAAAGACCTGGAAACTATGTCCAACACACTTCGGGAATACAAGATGAAGCTCAACCCACTGAAATGTCACTTTGGAGTTGCATCCGGAAAGTTCCTTGGGTTCATCGTTAACGCCCGGGGAATCGAATCCAATCCTGAAAAGATTTGGGCAATCAGAAATCTTGAAACTCCCAAGACTATAAAGCAAGTCCAAAGTCTCAATGGAAAGGTAGCAGCATTGAGCATGTTCATTTCAAAGTCCACTGACAAATGCATTCCCTTCTTCGATCTGATTCGAAAAGGGAAACGAAACTTTGAATGGACCACGGAGTGTGAGGGCGCTTTCCAAGCACTAGTTCAACATCTATCCACACCGCCAATACTGTCAAAGCCTATTGATCATGAGAAGTTGTATGCATACTGGGCGATATCAGAACACGCTATCAGCACCGCCTTGGTTCGAGAAGAAGACGGGATACAGAAGCTAGTGTACTACGTCAACAAACGATTGACTGGGGCTGAAAGGAACTATCCAAAGTTAGAAAAGTTGGCTTATGGCCTTGTAATCGCATTAAGAAAACTCCGACCGTATTTCCAAGCACATCCCATAGTTGTTTGCACCGACCAGCCGTTACGACAAGTCCTTTCACGGCCTGAGACGTCTGGTAGGCTACTCAAGTGGAACATCGAGCTGAGTCAGTTTGATATTACTTACACTCCAAGACGAGCAATCCAAGGACAAGTCCTAGCTGATTTCATAGCTGAATTAACCGTTCCAGAGGACCTGCCCAAAACCAGTAAATCCCCCGAATATGTCTGGAAGCTGTATACTGATGGTGCATCGAACGACCGGTGTTCGGGCGCTGGTGTTGTACTCGAAACCCCCAAAGGCCGATCTATATGCTACGCTTTGAAGTTTGACTTTCATGCAACCAATAATGAAGCTGAATATGAAGCCCTCTTAGCTGGCATAAAACTTGCTAGAGATTTGAGAATTATCGTAGTGGAAATTTATTGTGACTCACAATTGGTTGTGTGTCAAGTACGGGGAGAGTATCAGGCAAGAGATCGAAGGTTGGCTGGTTACTTAGCTCGAGTTCAAGAAGAACTGAATCAGTTCGATTACTACGCCATCTATTGTATACCTCAGGAGCGCAACCAAAAGGCCGATTCATTGGCAAAGCTAGCCAGCACAGGTGAAGCTCAGCAAATGGGACTCGTTCCCGTAGAAACGCTATCTTCCCCAAGTATCGACCAGACAGAAAAAACCGGGTATGCGAAACCGTTCCCGAAAAGGATTCATGGATGATCCCACTCAAAAATTACATTGAGCACGGAACCCTGCCGGAGCGCAGGAGTTAAAAGAGACAAGTCCTTTGGAAGGCCTCAAGATTTACCATCCAGAATGGACTCATGTATAGAAGGGGGTACCCAGTTCCCCTACTCCGGTTTATTGCTCACGATGAAATTAAACAAGTATTGCGCGATATGCACGAGGGAGAATGTGGCGATTACACCCGGGGGCAAGCACTTGCCAAGAAAATACTTCGCTATGGGTATTACTGGCCTACCGTGAATCGTGATGCGTTGGACTATGCAAAGAAATGTGATAGGTGCCAGAAATATGCCCGAATTCCTAGAGCTCCTCCTACCGAGATAACACAAATGGTCAGCCCATGGCCATTCGCAATGTGAGGCATTGACATCATTGGTGCTCTACCTCTGGCAAAAGGTGGTGCGAAGTACGTCATCGTCGCGGTTGATTACTTTACAAAGTGGGCTGAAGCCGAAGCTCTCACTACCATTACAATGAAGAAAGTGATCAACTTTGTGGTTCGTAATACCATCTATCGATTCGATCTCCCACACACCATTATTACGGACAACAAAACCCAATTCGACAGTGCGGAATTTAAAGATTTCTGCAAACGATTTCACATCCAAAAGAAATTCTCCGCAGTTGCACACCCTTAAGCGAACGGATAGGTCGAAGCAGTTAATAAAGTTATAAAATCCATCTTGAAAAAAAGACTGGAAAAGGTCGGGGGCAAGTGGGTTGATGAACTTCCTATGGCTCTATGGGCTTACCGAACAACCCACAAGACCGCGACCGGCCACACTCCATTCTCTCTTTCTTACGGTTCAGAGGACGTTATTCCAAATGAGCTAGAAGTACCTTCTCATCATGTGACATACTATGATCCAAAGACAAATGCTATATTACTTGCTGAATCTCTCGATCTACTAGATGAGAAGCGTGAAGAAGCTGATTTGAGGGCAGCTGCGCATCAAAGTCGAGTCGCTCGGTTGTACAACGCCAAGGTCCGTCCGCGAACCTTCGAACTAGGTGATCTCGTCTTAAAAAGAATCTATCTGGTTTCTTCGCATATGAAGCCGACATGGGAAGGACCGTATGTTATTGGACGAAGGCTCGAAGATGGCACGTTCAAGTTATCGACCGTCGACGGTCTTACCCTGCCAAGAGCTTGGAATAGCGAGAGCCTTCGCCGCTATTACACCTGATAGGCTATCTTTATCCATTTAGTTTACTTCCTTTTCTACAATTTGTTTATGCATTTCGAAATTAGAACTTATAATAAGGCAACTGACTTTGCCATACTTTCTTATTTCAGCAATAAAATGCAATCTCTTCGAGCTAGAGCTGTGATTTACTTGAAATACTTCGTATGACCATCACTTTGCACGGAGATCTAAGTTTCACCATACGGTGGGATTTATTCAAATAGTTAGTGACTGCGATGCAACCAATCACTCGCTAAGTGAAACCCGAGATCGGGGGCAAGCCATCACATCAAAGTAAAAAAAAAGGATTGATACATGACAATCCTTCATCAACTCTGTATTCCCAGAGTGCGAAGCGGAGTATAAACCTTAACTCCGAACTCCCAGAGCGCGAGTCGGAGTATAAACATCAACTCCGAGTTCCCAGAGTGCGAACCAGAGTATAAACATCCACTCCGAACTCCCAGAGCGCGAGTCGGAGTATAAACATCAACTCCGTATTCCCAGAGTGCGAAGCGGAGTATAAACCTCAACTCCGAACTCCCAAAGCGCGAGTCGGAGTATAAACATCAACTCCGAATTCTCAGAGCGCGAGTTAGAGTAGAAACATCAACTCCAAGTTCCCAGAGTGCGAACCGGAGTATAAACATCAACTCCGAACTCCCAAAGCACGAGTCGGAGTATAAACGTCAACTCCGTATTCCCAAAGTGCGAAGCGGAGTATAAACCTCAACTCCGAACTCCCAGAGCACGAGTCGGAGTATAAACATCAACTCCGAACTCCCAAAGCACGAGTCGGAGTATAAACATCAACTCCGTATTCCCAGAGTGTGAAGCGGAGTATAAACCTCAACTCCGAACTCCCAGAGCGCGAGTCAGAGTATAAACATCAACTCCAAACTCCCAGAGCGCGAGTCGGAGTATAAACATCAACTCTGTATTCCCAGAGTGTGAAGCGGAGTATAAACCTCAACTCCGAACTCCCAGAGCGCGAGTCGGAGTATAAACATCAACTCCGAGTTCCCAGAGTGCGAAGCGGAGTATAAACATCAACTCCGAACTCCCAGAGCGCGAGTCGGAGTATAAACATCGACTCCAAATTCCCAAAGCGCGAATTAGGGTATAAACGACAATTCCGAACTCCCAGAGTGCAAGTCGGAGCGTCGACACCAACTTCAAGTTCCCAAAGCATGACTCGAAGCATAAATATCAACTCCAAACCCCCAGAGCGCGAGTCAGAGTATTAACGTCAATTCCAAGTCCTCATATCGCAGGCATATGGTTGAAACTCAAGCCGGCGTGACCAACCGCCGATAAACAAATGAGAATCCCTGGAGTGCGGATACGATCGTCGACGATTGGAGAAGCGTGAATAAACCACTCAATCTCTGTTTGTCTCAAACACGCATTCAGTGGCGCTAGACTCGACATGCTATAAGAAAAGAGCGATCGTCGACTGATGTTATGCAACACACCACCAAGATTGGGGGGCAAGACTTAAGCGTCAACCATCGACTAAAGTAATGCGACGTCAAAAATTCAACTCGTTTCCCGGTCGCAAACCATGTCCACAGTTTCCGAACTTGGCAGACAAAAACAAACTTGATTCGAAAGCTAAAACTTCGCAAGTACACTTTAGATATTGAAACACTTGGACAAATACACAATGACAGAAAAAAAGCCAAAAAAGAGAAGTTTCATTTCTATTGTTTATAAAAGAAGTTCGTGTACAAGTTTCCAAAAATTCTTACTAGCAGGGGCCGAACCCGCATCTATACATGGCTAACAAAATGCAAGTCAAAATAAACCGGGAAAGCGTGTCTAATCTTTCTTCTTCCGCAGCTTCCTTTTCGACACAGGCCCACCGGAGCCACCACTATCCTTCCTCTTCGAGCCTTTGCCTATCGGTGGACGGTCTCCGGGCGAGGGCATAATTTCAACGTCTTCCTACGAACTCGAAGGAACCGGGATGCTTCCCGCCGGAGGAGTCAGAGGGATAGGATCAAACGTGGAAGATGGAATAGCCGCACTAGCATCGGAGAATGTACCGCCAGGCGATATCGTTCTGAGCGGAGCTGGATCAAGTGACGCCGTCCCACCTCCAAGACAGCCACCATGTGTTGCGGCATCCATTTCAGCAGCGATTTGTGCCAAGATTTCCTCTTCAGCGGTCGACTGAGCCTCGCTGGGAACGTCAGCAGTCGGCATCGGAAAACCCGTGGTGGGAACGCCTCCGCCTATGACAAATGATAGATCAGCCAAAGGGTCGCCATGACGGCGGAAGAGCTCCTCCATTAGTTGCTCGTCAAAAACAAGTGTGCCTCCCTGAATATCGTCAAGAGGCGCTGCAGTAGTCACGGTGATCGCTTCGGTGACGATAGCCTCCTATGTCTGGTGTGATTCTTGAGTAGCAGGAGGCCCGACATGTGCAGCATCGATCACTGGACGAAAAATAAGAGAACTGTTAGAACTTAGCTCAATCAAAGATTTCGACTTAAGAAAGATATGAAGAATGTTCAGAATACCTTCCTCAATTTGGCTCGTAGGCGGCAGAGCGGCGTCAATAAATTGCGCTGCAGCCGCTGACATCTGCGGCTGATCTGGAGTATAAGCAAGAACAGCCTGGGGATCGACCTAAGATGAGGAGTTGGGCTGGGTTGACACTGGAACTTCAAGGCCTGCTTCATGATGGTCAACTCCAGAACCCTCTCCCACTTCAAAGTGCTGGGCGCCAATTTTTTCCTTCTCACGCAGAATCATCGACTCGTGGAGAATCTTCTTTTCATCATCAGTCAAAATGCGATTCTCGAGTTTGAATTCATCCACAGACTCGCCCTGATGTGCTTCCTTCTCTTCCTCAACCAGTCGGCTCCAAGCATTATAGAGATGCGTCGAAAAATCATCGAGCCAGGCTAGACCCATGTGCCTCAGCACATTAGCATTGTAAACGATGAGAAGGTCTTCGATGTCAGCCTCTAGCCTGGACTCGGCCAACTTCACCCTCTCCTCGACCTCAGTCTCCACCTTCTGGACTTTAGCCACAGCCGCATCCCGTTCACCCTTGAGCAGAACAGCTTGTTCGCACGCCTCCTGGGCTGCGTTATTCGCGTCATCTTTCTCCTTGGCCATATCAGCCAATTTGGCCTTGAGTTCATTAAGCTCCTTGACCACCGCGTCCCGCTCGGTGGTGACTTTGGTGTTCCGGTGGCCCATCTCCTCCACCAGGGCAACGTGTGTCTGCCCCAACCTCTCCATTTCCGCCTTAGCTTCATCAGATTTCTTGGTGGCCTCAATCTCCGATTTTCGAGAAGACTCGGCCTCAGCGGTAAGCACTTGTATAATCCGGTCCCTTTGGGCGAGTTCGGTCTCCAGTTTCTCAAGTGCTTTAGCTCGCTCAAAGGCCACCTTAGAAGCTTTCTCCGCAGCCTTTACCCACTATCTGTATTGGGTGTATATGTCATGAACGTATTCATGCATCGTGTTCTCCACTCTAGACGGAATTCTTTTTAAGTGTGGCGGGAAGACATAGCCATCAAAGCAAATGTTCGGAAAGTCTTTCCTCATTTGAGCCAGCTTAAGGGCCCCTCCTCCTGTGGGTTCAGTTGGGACCTGCTCTGTAATCATGGAGGCCGTGGTCTCAACTCTCTAAAGATGAGTCTCAGATCTAGAAGTATGAGAAGATGGCCTGTGACGAGGAGGCTCCGGTGGGTGTGGAACAAAAGCAGGAGGTGGGGACGGAAGTCTAGGAGGAGGAGAGCGTGATCTAGACCAATGTCTGTATTCTCTATCCCTATCACGCCCGTACCTATCTTGATTAGAGTACTCGCGATCGCGATCTCTATCCGAGTCTCTCCTAGGGGACTTATAATAAGAAGAAGCCTTTCGGGCCGAACGGAGATCCCCGAGCATCGATCCTCTTCCAGACATATATAGTACCTGAAAATGAGAAGCGAGGAAAGAGTTAGTAACTTCCTAAGTTGGACGAAGTACAGTTGTGAATCATGTAGTGTAGTGAAGTGTATGCATGTGCAACCCCCCGACCAACCAAAAATGTCGACCGCACTCGTAGCAAGCGACCCGCTCAGTTCAAGAGCACTATCAAGCTCCTCCATCCCGGCGTCGTATGGAGACGACACAAAATCCGGGATCGGAATATCAGCAAGCCCTGCAAAAGGACTCTCTACTTGCGGAGGAGGAGCCTCCAAAATTCTAACCCCCAGGAAAGGTAAAGACATGACCATAGATTTAAATCTCTCAGATTTAGGGCGTTTGTGAGCAGCTCGGTATCAGTAGGCGTTCTTTCCAGATCAACTTCTTCGGCGATCACGACTGCGGGCGCTTTGCGCTTCACACGTTTCTTAGAGACCACTTTAAGTGTCCCTTCCAGCCGAATGCTCTGCCTCCGTTCTATCAGCCAGACGGTCCTCAAATTCCTGTCGGTCAGGACCAAGTCAATGTGCCTCTCTTCGCCTGGAAACGCTTGAAAAATCCGAACAAGCTATCTGAAGTATGCGCCGTCGGGGCGAGAGATTGCGGCTATAAAAAAGGAAAAGTATGTCAGTTTTGAAGTCAGTTACTAGTATCTCAATGATTCAAGAGAGAAATGGCAACACTTACGTCTATCCAACCACTGCCTAGCAAATCCAGGGGGGCACCAGACGTAGAACCATTTAGTTTTATAGTAACTTAGCCTCCCCCAGGAGCCCAGTACGATGTGGCAGTTTCTGACCACTTCCAGGAAGGTGAAAGAAGGGCTGTCTCCACGGCTCTTGACGTTGAATAAATATCTAATTTCGATCGGCTTCGGCGGTCGAAAGAGGATCTCCATAATGAGGACAAAGGTGCTGTTCAACAAGGCATACCCGTTGGGATGTAGCTGAGATAGAGCTATGCCAAGAAACGATAACATCTCCCTTATATATTGATTGAAGGGAGGAAGTGTCCCCGCTGTGCAAGCGTGACGGTTGAAAGTAGTAAACCCCTCCGGGGGATTATATGGCCTGTCATTTGGCCCAGGAAGTAGCACGTCGTCGAGAGACAAACCATGCCTTAAGCAAATCCGTCCTAGCATATCTTCGGAGATACCCGACGGCATAGAATCTGTTGGATTACAAATAAATCGAGCACCCAGACGCTCATCCGGAGCTGGCTCTATAACTTCGGCTTCAATAACCGGTATCTCTATGGTTGGAGGAATAGAACTTGGGAGTTCCGGCTGCCACTACACCATACAACTCAATTTGCCACACCCAGATGCGCAAAAATTGCCATGGTCTTAAGCCGTGGCAATTTTACCATGGTCCTGAGCCGTGGTAAAATTAATTACCACGGTTATAGACCGTGGCAATTTTGGAACGGCCTTTGACCGTCCTTCGACCGTGCCAAAGTTAATCAAGAAAATTTCTCCCCCCGTATACCAGATCTAAACATATTTCACGCCTTCTCCGGAAAAATAGAACGCCCCTTCCTAACCTCCTGCGCCCTAAATCTCATAGTTGAAAATGGCTACTGTTTCTAATTCATCATCGCAACAATCGCCAACGATCATCTGTCTTTCTTCAGAGGAAGATTCCAAATCTGAACCCGGATCCAAATCCAAATCCCAATCTGAACTAGAATTGGAATTCGAAGATGAATCCGAATTTGAAGATGAATCTGAATTCGAAGACGATTCTGAAATCGAAGAGAAAAGCAACATGGAGTCGGATAGGTAATTGATTTTTAGCCTACAATGTTCTCAGTTTGCAATGTCTTTTCTTCTTCTTAAATTTCACTTGGATTTGTGGTGATGATGAATACGATGATTTGAAGGGAAATAACACTGATGAAGACCGATATAAAAGAGTTATCCATCTTATTCAAGGTACATATTGTTTTCATTTGCATAAACGGACTGTTATTAGGATTAATTTTAAGTTGATAAATTTGATTATCTTCGTTTCCACTTTTCAGTAGTTTTATGTTTTAATTCTAACAAGAATTAGACCAGAAAACTATTTGTTATTCTGACATAAATTTGAAGATTTCAATGTTATTCCTGTTCCTCTTCGATTTATACCATTCTTGTTCACTAGTTAAATTATCTCCTTTTGAATTAGCTTTGCCTTTTTAATTTTTCCAATTCTCCTTCTCCTAAAGATGCATTCATTTCGTTTGTTTTAGATATAGTATACTGTTTCTGTGAAGGTAGTAAATGATAAGTCTCGGTTCTGATCCTTACAGCTAAAAGTGGATATAAGACGGGTTACTTCTTCCTTCAGCGTCATCGAAGTATCCAGTAATAGTTTCATCTTCAGTGTGAATAAGCCTCATATATATTTACTATAGGGACATTCGAAAATAAATGTTGTATGCTTTCTGGTTCCTGCTCACATAGCACACACGTTTCATCCATACTTATTTCTATTCTCCTTATTCTATCTTTAGTGCTTAATCGATCAATAAACGCTAGATACGTGCATAAAGACATTTTACTGTTGTTTTTGCTATGCTAGATAAGTACTATCCACTTACAAATTTACCATAGAGACCTTGAGACTGATGTTGTTTTGTTTCAGTGGTGATGAGTTTTCTATAGTTTGACGCGGTTTTGTTTAGATTACATATGCATTACCATGTTTTAGTTCTAACAAGTTCCAATTCCTTGATACCCACTATTTTGGTGTTTTCGGTTTTTACTTCTTATTCATATTGGTATGCACATAATATGTTCGGGAAAATGTTCCAATTGCTAATGACTTTTGTATACCTTCATGTTCATAGTTTTGGTTCCTTTATCTTTGAAATCCAACTGCATACCTAAATATGAAATCATCAATTTTCAGTTTTTATGTTAGAGACATGTTTTAAGGAATCTTTGTCTTATTACCATGTTGTCAGAGTAATTCTTTGAAAATTTAACCATGGTCATACACTAATCTTTTTAGCATGCACTGTTTGTTGGTTCAATAAAATCTGAAAGTTCTTTTTTATTTTGTAAATTTTAGTACATTACTTCTATTTCCCTGTGGTTATGTTTGCCTTCTAGAAACAATACCAAGGTTACCTATGTTTTAATATATTCAAATTTTATTACATCTTTGTTTTGTTATTGTTGTTTCTAATTTTGTTATTGCCACATTGATTATTCCTTAAATTATGTAACCATATATATTTTTCTGTCTACTTTAGATTTCTTTTGGTAAGTTGCATGTTTATGCAGTGTGAATAGATGATATAGATCGCAGAAGCTGTACCACGGCTTGGGATGTCAAATCTTCAGTTTATGCCAACTTTTACCATGTTGATTTCGTTTGCACTTCTAAAATCTTATTTATTTAGTTTAAGAGAGTTTCACTTTATTGTTTTCAGTTTTTTTTCTTATGACAATTTATTTATTGCAGCTGTCATAATAACAAAAATTAGTTGAATATTTGACATTTATCATCTATCTTTTATTTATTATATTATACCGTGGTATGATAAATGGCTTTTAAATTGATTAGGCATTAGGTATTAATTTACAATACTATATGTTTACTTAATCGTACTACAACTGTCATTCACTATTGTTTTTTCTTTTAATATGTCATTAAATTCATTAAATTTAGGAATTTCTTACCTTTACTTCATTACCTTTCTAGGTATTCAAAACATTCAAATCCATGATTCTTTATCAAATTCATTAAATATTGTCAATAACTTTTGTTTTCTTGATAAACTTTAGGTACAAAAAGATCGTAAATAGGAAAAACAATGGGTAGCCATTAACAAATTACACCTACCTGGAAAATATAATGAAAATTATGTTCATATATGTCTTTATATTTCTTCTATATGCACATACATATATTTCATGCATCTAAATATAAATATGAACATGCCAACATATCACGAGTCTATAACTCTATATGAATGCATACAAAGCAGGATATTATACTTTTATCATAACTAATTCTCACAATGTTTGCCTATTTATCAATCATGTGTCCTGCTTTATAATGGTATAACCTACTCATAATAAAAACTAAATTAATGGTATACACATGCTTTGGAAGCTAGATTACTTGCATCTTGATTATGTGCACTATATATCCTGTAGCACTGTTCCAAACTTTGTTAACTGCTTATCATCTACCTCAACTGCTGCTTCTCTATTGATTCAGGTTTGAACCTTTGGCTACATGTTTTAATTTCCATTCATCAACATCAAGTAGTACTTCTGATCACTATCGTCTGACTCTTTCACCTCTTTTCATTTTAAACAATCACATTAGTGGCTTATATTCTTGAGAAACACTACAATGTTCTATTTCTAGTTTTAAACTTTTATTTACTGTCATCTCAGCGATAAAACTTCAAAATTATATTAAAATACCTATATAAACGGCTATGATGAAATATTCAAAAGAAATAAAACTAGATTTTGAATTTTTTCCTTAATTGTATGAAAATATAATCAGTTGATATATTACCCATAGTTAAACAAAGTGTATGGATCTCGACCACTCCCTTTGATGACTCTTTGCATGATGTCTTACGGTTTACAAGGAATTGAAGACTAAGCTCTACAACCACTTACCATTATCTCATGAGTAATAGTCAAATCTTTCCATAGTCGACGAGAATATGTAATTCTGGCGGTGTTATGAAAAATAACTTTACCTTATCGAAAATAATCTCTAATACGATTCAAACCAAAGACAAGCTTCGCAGGGTTGGGGTTACTGATAATGCTCAATGTGTATTATGTAACTCTGGGATTGAAATAAATATGCATCTTTTCTTTGCTTGCAAGTTTACAAATGCTACATGGACCACCCTCCTTATCAATAGGAACTTTCATAGGCCATCGCTTACCTCAAGTATTGAATGATTAAATATATTCTGGGGGTTATTCCAAAGAGATTTTCTCATGCCATCTGGTCTGAGAGAAATGCTCGAAATTTCTCAAGCAAATTTAGAGCTGAAACTGTCATGCTTTACATAATCCACTGCCAGGTGATAAGAGACTTGAGAAGAATGCGAGCTGTGCAACATCCCATAGATAGAACAGGTGTTGGATAATTAAATATCATGTACAAATTGCCCATTTTGTCCCTAGGCATGCTGTTTTTTCTTTTTCATCTCTCTAGGCCATTTATTCTTTGGCCTGGACCCCTTCTATATAGTTCTTTCAATATAATATACAGGCCAGGCTCCCTTAGCCTTTACCATTCAAAATAATAATTCCATACACTTTGTTTATATAATATCAAAACAAAGATTTCATCATAGCCGTTTACATAGGATTTGATCCTTTGAAAAGTAGACAAGCTTTTCAATTGTCAAACTGCTCTATTATAGTTAAACAAATAGGGAGAACATAAATTTTGGTACACGTTCTAAAGATGGTTTAATTTTCTTTTTCTTTTTCTCAAAAAGAAAGGTTCAATTTCAAGTTTTCCAAGTTAGAACGAATTGTGAGCATGCCAAATGTTGTATTAAGTAATGAAAAAGCTTTTGAGACAAATGTCAATTTTTACGCATTAAACTAGCCATGAACACATGTCTATCAAACTCAATTATATATCAAGTGAACTACTTTTTAAGTATATGGCCTGGTAGCTCTGTTCCCACATTGCAGGATACTATTTGATGTTAGGATCTTATGTCATGGGCGAGGATAATATCGTTTGAACGTTAAGATCGAAAACAAAAATGAGGATTATTGAATGTGCGAGACACAGAAAAGGATAGCGTAATGTCCTAGCATACCTATGAAATTTGAGATTTTCTTTATCCCTACATTACTATTGTAAATTTGTTATCGGACCATATGAAACCATACGATATTTTTGGACATTTTTCTAAACTTTGATAGTTACCAAACGTTATCAGTTCAAATGCTATAGAGAAATTGTTGGATATATGATTTGATTGGTAAGTTTATAGAATCGCATTAAATAAATACGGTATGTAAATCAAAAGCTAATCATGGTCAGGATGGAGGTTCTAAGCTTTAGGTTGGCCTAAACGAATAAGAATTATGTTGCCTTTTATAGCAAGAAAACGCAATAAACAAATCTAAATATAGTACTAATAATTATTACTGTTATCAATAAAGAATTCAACCTTTGTTATCTTATATTTCTTGATTAATTAATAATCAAAAGATTATAGAACAACAAACATGGACATTTAATTCTTACCTATTAAATCATAATAATCTGAACTGAAAATTTAGAGCACAAATAAATAGAAACTTGGTATTTCACAATTGAAATTAAACAACCTTTACAATTGGTCTTAATTAACTTTGAGAGCACAGTGAACTTGGGGACTGGACTCAAGAGCTCGGGCGTGTTTTTTCTTTGGCTTGTGAACCCCTACCCACTGGGAAGAGTGGTCTTCTTCGAGCAGATGAGACAATGAAGAAAAGGTACACTACCGAGCAATCTGATTCAGTGTTTTTTCTTTATTATTATTATTATTATTATTTAATACCACAAATCCCAATTGGAAGTTAATGGTTTATGGGTGTAGAGATAATTTTCTATCTTATGATAGCAAAGAACTTTAGGTCCATTTGAATAGCTTTCAAAAAATAAACCAACTTAATATTATGTTTAACTTTATTTGAAAGAAAATATTATGCCTAAGCCAGCGAAAATTTTAACAAATTCATGTTAGGCTTGTTAGTTTCTAAAATCAAAAGACTTTTCTAACCGATGAAAGCATTTTTTAAAACCTTTTATCTTTTTAGAGAAAAGACACCTTTATTTCATTTATCTTTTTATTTAGGATAAAAAAGATCTAATATTGTGAAAATAAATGTTATATAGTTTCGGCAAATATAATGTTGATTGATTTTCACAACGGTTACCGATTGTTTGAAGCTAAAGTGATAAATTCCTTTGTCTTTTTTGTGAATACTAAAAATTAACTAATTTTAATACATTATTACTAACTTTAATAATTTAAATTATGATACTTGAATAGATTTACATGTTGCCCAAACATATGAAACACATTAAATAGATTGCTCAAAAATTATATGAAACAATCTCTCAACCAATTGAAAGTAGCTATTTCAAACAGAAATTGAATTATCAAATAAAGCATCATAAACCCATGTCCTTTATATTACTTAAAAATGAGGCCCTGGCTTATAACAAAAAACTAAAACCTTAATACAAAAAGGTATTTTCAAATGCAACACGTAATAGTATAAGATGTTGAAATATTAGATAGTAGATGACAGAAGCTTTGGAAGAGCTGTTAGAGGGTGCCTTAAAAACAGATAGACTTGTTTCTAATGAAACAAAAAAGAGTATATGACTCAAAATAATCATAAAAGCTTCTGAATAAAACATAATTATTGCAATGAAGATTGTGTGTAATATAGCACTCAATCACGCTAAAAATGGTATAGACATTGTTTCTGGAACAAAGGTAAATAAGATTGTTAACTATTTTAAATAGTGATATTAAACTTTTGAAAAAATACAGTAAGTTTTATGTTATTGTGTGAATTATTTGTAGGTGCGTACACATTTTGCAAGACCAAACTGGAAGAAAGTTCATACCGATGTCAACTTCATACTCACTTGCAGACAAATCAATTCTACTCTTTGCAATATCCTCTTAAGGAATGTTCGGGTTGTGCTAGTTCCAGAGAACTTTGTCCTCATTTTCATGTTGCTGACTATCTATAATTGCTGGCACACGAATTGTATATATTTGTTTTATGTGCTGAGATTTTCCCATTGTTTGTCTGCATCATAAGACCTTTGTTACATAAAAACTTGTTGTTGCTTGTATAACAAGGCCGTTGAGTCTTTAACTGACTACTATTCTTTGGCATTTTTGTTGAATTACTATGTTTAGGTTATGCTTCTTTACTGCCACTGACATTTATATTTGCAACATTAGTGTCATCGTCTACTTGCATTGAATTGATTGAGTTCTCTATTTCATTATTATGCTTTGACATCCATGTCTTTTGAAATGAACATCTACTTTATGAATGTCTATAACAGTTGCACACTTTACATTTCACTGTAGTATTCGATGTTGGTTAAGTGTTTAGAACATGGTTTGTAATTTCAAAGACTTTATTTTATCGTTGCGTTTTATGATATAAAAAATAGCCACGGCTCAAAGCCGTGGCAAAATTTTATTCAGCCACGGCTCCAAGCCGTGGCTAATATTAATTTTGCCACTCCCTATTTTGCCACGGCTCTGGGCCGTGGCAAAATTGTTTAGCCACGGCCCAGAGCCGTGGCAAAATGGCTTTTCTGGTGTAGTGTGCTGAGAACTTGAAGGTTCCATGGCTATCTAGCTTATAAAAAATCATTGTTAAACTGAAAAATAACGCTCGTGCATCCCCCAGTGTAAAGTGTGTGAGTGCGTTTTGCAGTGCAATACTATATATCATTTGAGAAGATCAACAGGATTGAAGGAAGCATGTAAACGATGAGACTTCGAAATTCAGTCGGAAGGACCGTCATCGCTGACCGTCACAACCGTACCATCCAGCTATTAACTATCATTCCAAGTTAAAGTTTGGTGTCATTTTGATAAGTTCCAGTTTCGTCGACGAGCTTCGATAGGCAATCAGATATGCGGTGAAACGGTTAAGTCTAGTAATACAAGTTTGAAGCTCGTCGGAGTCAATTGTTCAAATGTGCAAGGAGTTTCAAATTTTTTAATGATCAATTCGTATCGCCCACGAGAGCGGTGTTCGCATCGATAAGTTACGGTCATCTGCATATGAGTTCGACTCGGTCGAGAGGCTGGGAAGTTAAGATCGAGCAGAGTGCAGCAATTTGACTCGCTCCCAAACCCACAATTTGACTCGCTTCAGAGCCTCCGCCTCGACTCGATCCAAGGCTACAGTTCGACTCGCTTCGAAGCCTCCACTTCGACTCGATCCAGGGCTACAGCTTCGACTCACTTCGAAGCCACGCGCTTCGACTCGATCCAATGCCATCCACTTCGACTCGGTCGAAGGTCATCATTTCAAATCCATCAGGCGCAACCCCTTCGTATCGATCTACACATCGAAAGCATTCGACTCAATGCGAGGCTCCACCATCGATCGATACGAAGGCCTCCGCCTCATCATCTCGAAACCCCCACTCCAGATCGACACGAAGCTAAGGCCATGGAACTTTCGATCGATCACGACTCAGGTTGATTTGGTGTTAAAGAACCGAGTCTCATCGTTTACACATTGGATTCGCTTAATGAATTACCTAGATCTGTCAGATTAGTTCGAGTAATTGATGGTATGAATCGGTTCGAAGGCAAATTTGTTTTCTCCTTTGTTGTCTCAAGTCTCAGAGTGATGCGAAAGTAAGGCAGGGAAACAAAAAGTAAAAAGTGAAAAAATGGCTAAGTACAAAGTATTTATATGGACTCGAAAGAAAAAGGAATAGACGATTCGTATCCCGGGGGATTCGAACACGCTCTTCGACTTTGTCTCCAGTACTTCGATGCGAAGCTCCTCTTCGTATCGCTTCTCTTCGACTCCCTCTCCGATGCAGCAAAACAAGCGATCATTTCGACTCCGTCTCCCCATCGACTCCGTCCTCTGCGCATTTCGACTCCGTCTCCCGTGCATTTCGACTCCGACTCCTATGCAGTTCGAGTCCAAGACCAAGTCGAACAAGCAGTTCGAATCCATCAGGGAAGTCTACATCGACTCGCTCCACATCGACTCGTTCAGTTCGAATCCATCATCAAGTTGAAAAAGCATGTCGCATCCATCGACTCCATCAAATCACTGCTTCTAGAGGACAAATCAATCAATAAGAATTGCCTATTCGTATCTAGTGACTCCATCTATATCGACTCGAAATACTTACTCCGCATCTATAAATCCAATGAAAATCATCTTCGATGTTTCAACCCTTCACATCGATTCAGGAGAGGATCGTTACGAAGGAACATTCAAAAGCAACCATCGAGAGTTGTTGCAATGAATTTCACATCGGTTCAGGAGAGGATCGATACGTAATTCAAAAATAAAATAAACTGACAACGACTCGTGGACGTACAAACATCAACGAAAGTCAAGTTAACATATATGCATGAATGTCAGACTAATATTCAATATTCCAGATTTTCAGAAATCAGAAACTTATCCAATAACGATTACAACAACAAACGGGTAACCACTAGCATACAACAATCAGTCGCAACAATACAGGGTACAGCAGTTGACCGTCAACAGCTTGCATTTTCAAGAGAAAATAGTCGAAGATTACAGCTTTCATTGAAAAGACGATGACTATTCAGAATGAAGATTGCAGCACTTCAAAGCACGTCATGTTTTCACAAGACATACTTTGGGGGGCAAATGTTATCACGTATTTTGGCAAGGCCGTGACACCAAGGAATTGACTAGTAACCAATGACGGCCCGTCCTAGAGATCAGTTATACACAGGCTCACTATGGATATCGATGAATTTTGTTCGAGTCCGGATCGAGCCAAAATTGGTAGGACATGACAAGCTAAGCCATGAGAGTCAACGTTCCAAATCTCAAGTCAATCCGAGTTCATATGCTCAAGTTATGAACGATACAAAATTGGATGAAAACCAATCACCGGTCGACTCGCTCTCTTCGACTCGCTCCCTTCGACTCGCTTCACATCCCTCAGATGCCTACTTCGACTCACTTCGCATCCACCAGAAATGACTCCTTCGACTTGCTCCGTTTGAACCACTATTCGACTCCATCAACTTCGACTCCATTGGCGAAGCCACTGTTCGAATCTCTCAGGACGCTCCATTTCGACTCGCTTGGCCAGTGCACACTTCGACTCGCTCGATCTGGGTACACTTCGACTCGCTCAATCGATGAACATTTCGACTCGCTCGAGACAGCATCAAAGGCAGAGTGATCCAAAGACTCAAGCGCCACGTCACCGAGTCGAACGGAAGCGAGTCGAAATGGGAGCGAGTCGAACCAAACAGCCACCGAGAATCACATTTCGTATCGATCATATCTCCTAATATACAAGTCCAAATGCTACAAAGAAGACTACGTGTATGCTAAAGAATGTCCACGCCAAATTTCGACTCCATTGGATGAAATCTTGATCGATACGAAATCTGTTCGTATCGATCACAGATCGGACCGAAACTTCACGGGCTTGGGCGCGCGGGCCTGGTCACGTGCCAGAGTGGGTCTCCCGAGATCTGAGCGAAATACCAGCCTCCTACACCTATAAATAGACCCCCAGAGCCAACAGAAATGGGGTTCTTCTTCCTCTTTGAGATCTCCAACGCCCGGACTCCGCCAGATCCAGACCTGAACTCAATTGCTGTTGCTACCAACGAATTTCACTGCTGCAAATCATAATTGCCTGCTGTAAATCATTGAATTCACTTGTAAACACAAAAGAAAGATCAATAAAGCAAACTACTTCATAGTGGACGTAGGCGATACGCCGAACCACTCTAAATTCTTGTGTCTCCTTGCATTTTAATTATTCTCATTTCTAAAATTTGGAGTTTTTGTTAGATAATTCCTCTTTTTACATTTAATTTCATCACTTTATCTCTTCAAAAACTTCCAAAGAGTGTTGTGCCCAATTTTGGTACAAACACCCTTCTTAGAAGCGATACGAAAGGAAAGCACAACAGTAAAGAGTGAAAAGTGAAAAATGGCTAAGTACAGAGTATTTATATGGGCTTAAAGGTGAATGGAATAAACGATTCGCCTCCCAATGGATTCGATCGGTTACAAAGCGCCACCACGGGATCGATTCGAACAAGCTGTTCGACTCCATAGAATCGAGCCTGCACCGATACGAAGTCTTCACCAAATCCATCGATACGAAACCACTGTTCATATCGATCATCTTCGACTCCATACCCAATTTAGCGACACGAAGTGTGCAGTTCGAATCAATCGAACCACGGCATCCAGAGGTCAATATTCATCGATACGAAGGCACGTTTCGTATCCGTTTTAGTTGCTTGCCCCGACTCAAAAGTGAATTCCACCAAAGTTCATAACCATCGATACGAAAGTCAATTTCGTATCCATCGAATCTTAGATCCATCGATACGAACGACCGCTTCGTGTCCATCGAACCCCACATCCATCGATTCGAAATGCACATTTCGTATCCATCAATGCAATGAATACCGGTGCGAAAACAATGCTTTAACCTTCTACATTGATTCATGAGAGGATCGATATGAAGGAGCATTCAAAAACAACTGTCGAGCGTTGTTACAATTCGAATCTCACATCGGTTCAGGAGAGAATCGATACGAAATTCGATATGGGATAAACTGGCAACGACTCGTGAACGTACAAATGTCAACAAGAGTCAGATGAACATATATACATATATGTCGGACTAACATTCAATATTCCAGATTTACAGGAAGTGGAAACTCGTTTGATAACGATTACAACAACAAATGGCTAATCCCTAGCATACCGCAATCAGTTGCTACAATACAGGGTACAGCAGTTGACAGTCAACAGTTTACATTATCAAGAAAAACAGTCAAAGATTACAGCTTTCATCGAAAAGACGATAACTATTCAGAATGAAGATTGCAGCACTTCAAAGCACATCATGTTTCCACAAGACATACTTTATGGGGCAAATGTTATCCCGCCTTTTGGCAAGGCCGTGACACTAAGGAATTGACTAGTAACCAATGATGGTCCGTCCTAGAGATCGGTTATACACAGGCTCACTATGGATATCGACGAATATTGTCCGAGTCCGGATCGAGCTAAAATTGATATGACACGACAAGCGAAGCTATGAGAGCCAATGTTCCACATTTCAAGTTAATCCGAGTTCGTATGCTCAAGTTACGATCGATGCAAAATTGAATAAAAAGAGCCTCTGTTCGACTCGCTTCGCTTCGCATCCATCAGAAAGCCTCTGTTCGACTCGCTCCGCTTCGCATCCATCAGAAAGCATCTATTCGACTCGCTCCGCTTCGCATCCATCAGAGAGTCACATTTCGACTCGATCATCCAATGTCCACTTCGTATCCACATAACAGAGCATAACCATCGATGCGAACTGTGCACCTTTCATCGATGTGAACAGAGCAGAATAATTGATACGAACAAACCACCTCCATTGATTCGAACAAGGCGTGCTACAGATCGATGCGAAGGAGCAGCTGTTGATCGATTCGAACTGGGCAACAAACTTCGATGCGAACAAGGCGAGGTCCAAGAATGACTCGACCAACTCAGCAAAGAAAGTGGATCAACATGAGGAAGGCTTGCCACGTCACCTCTAGATTACTCGCGCCCATCGATTTGAAGTGATCGAGTCGAATAGGACCGAGTCGAAATAAGGGAGTCGAACGAAACAACCAACCGAAGATCCTAATTCGTATCGATCATATCTCCTAATCTACAAGTCCAAATGATATGAAATTTTCTAAGAAACCTACGTACATGCTAAAGAATGTCCACGCCAAATTTCGACTCCATTGGATGAAATCTTGATCGATACGAAATCTGTTCGTATCGATCACGGATCGGGTCGAAACTTCACGGGCTTGGGCGCGCGGACCTGGTCACGTGCCAGAGAGGGTCTCCCAAGATCTGAGTGAAATACCAGCCTCCTACACCTATAAATAAAGCCCCAGGGCATACAGAAAAGGGGCTTCTGCTTCTTTGAATTCTCCAACGCCCAGACTCTGTCGGATCCAATTCTAAACTCCATAGCTGTTGCTACTAACGAATTTCACTGCTGTAAATCATTATTATCTACTGTTGTTATCCCGCCTTTTGGCAAGGCCGTGACACAAAGAACTTGACAAGAAACCAATGACAGTTCGTCTTGGAGATCGGTTATACGTAGGCTCACTATGGATATCGACGAAATTTTTCCGAGTCCAAATCGAGCTAAAATTGATATGACACGACAAGCAAAGCTATGAGAGCCAACGTTCCGAATTTCAAGTCAATCGGAGTTTACATGCTCAAGATATTGATCGATCACGGTTGAGAAATCCAAACTTGCATCGATCATAACTCGAGATCTACAAACCCGAATGCCACCAAATTTTAACAGGATCTTCAATATAACCTGAAGAATGTTCTTGCCAAATTTCGACTCGATCGGAGCAAGTCTTGACCGAGTCGAAATTCGTTCGTATCGATCGCGGATGGAAAAACTCCAACTTGCATCGATCATATATCGAGATCTACAAGTCCAAATGCTATGAAATTTTCACAGCAGCTTAAGTACAACATGAAGAATGTTCCTGCCAAATTTCGACTCGATCGGAGCAAGTCTTGACCGAGTCGAAATTCGTTCGTATCGATCGCGGATGGAAAAACTCCAACTTGCATCGATCATATCTCGAGATCTACAAGTCCAAATGCTATTAAATTTTCATAGCAGCTTAAGTACAACATGAAGAATGTTCTTGCCAAATTTCGAATCGATCGGAGCAAGTCTTGACCGAGTCGAAATTCGTTCGTATCGATCGCGGATGGAAAAACTCCAACTTGCATCGATCATATCTCGAGATGTACAAGTCCAAATGCTATGAAATTTTCACAGCAGCTTAAGTACAACATGAAGAATGTTCCTGCCAAATTTCGACTCGATCGAAGCAAGTCTTGACCGAGTCAAAATTCGTTCGTATCGATCGCGGATGGAAAAACTCCAACTTGCATCGATCATATCTCGAGATCTACAAGTCCAAATGCTATGAAATTTTCCCAGCAGCTTAATTACAACATGAAGAATGTTCCTGCCAAATTTCGACTCGATCGGAGCAAGTCTTGACCGAGTCGAAATTCGTTCGTATTGATCGCGGATGGAAAAACTCCAACTTGCATCGATCATATCTCGAGATCTACAAGTCCACATGCTATGAAATTTTCATAGCAGCTTAAGTACAACATGAAGAATGTTCCTGCAAAATTTCGACTCCATCGGACGCAATCTTGATCGATACGAAATCTGTTCGTATCGGTCACGGATCAGACCGAAACTTCACGGGCTTGGGCGCGCGGGCCTGGTCACATGCCAGAGAGGGTCTCCCGAGATCTGAGCGAAATACCAGCCTCCTACACCTATAAATAGACCCTCAAAGCCAATAGAAAAGGGGTTATTCTTCCTCTTTGAGATCTCCAATGCCCAGACTCCGCCAGATCCAAATCTGAACTCCATAAGCTACTACCAACAACGAAATTCACTGCTGCATATCATAATTATCTGTTGTAATTCATTGAATTCACTTATAATCTTCAAAGAAAGATCAATAAAGTTATCAACTTCATAGTGGACGTAGGCGATACGCTGAACCACTCTAAATTCTTTTGTCTCCTTGCATTTTGATTATTCTCATTTCTAAAATTTGGAATTTTTGTTAGATAATCCTCTTTTTCCATTTAATTTCTTCACTTTATCTCTTCAAAAACTTTCGAAGAGTGTTTTGCCCAATTTTGGTACAAACTGATGTAACCCGCTGAAATCAATTGTAATCATCATAGAAACATCAATAAAGTAATCAACTTTATAGTGGACGTAGGCAACACGCCGAACCACTCTAAATTCTTGTGTTTCTGTGCGTTCTTATTACTTTCATTATCTGTTTTTGGAGTTTTTGTTAGATAATCCTCCTTTTCCATTTAATTTCTTCATTTTATCTCTTCAAAAACTTCCGAAGAGTGTTGTGCCCAATTTTGGTACAAACAATCACTGATAATAGAATGTAGTTCGAGAGCACCGAGTTCAAGGACTTCTGCAAGCACTTTCGGATTGAGAAGAGCTTTTCCGTAGTGGCTCATCTATGGGCAAACGAGCAAGTGGAGGCAATAAACAAGATCATCAAGTCCACCATCAAAAAGAGATTGACAAAAGCAAATGGAAACTGGGTTGATGAGCTTCCACTCGCACTATGGGCTTATAGAACAACACATAAAGCTGCTACCGGCCACACTCCGTTCGCATTGGCGTATGGTTCAGAGGCGATGATTCCTGTCGAATTAGAAGTCCCCTCTCATTGAAGGCTGAATTTCAACCAACAACAAAACGAGCAACTCATACTCGAATCACTTGACATGGTCGATGAAAAGAGAGAGGAAGCATAATTGAGAATCGCCGCCCACCAAACCCTAGCCACAGCGCAACGCACCCGCATAGTGAGTTCAATCACCAATTTAGTGAAGGAACATTCCATCTGTGCTTCTAATTGTTCCATGACAGAACAAGACATAGGAGATCACAACAACAAATGTTGAGTTGCAATCAACGAATGGGTAAACAAATACTACTCAACCATACTCCCAGAGGCTGGAGAACCTAGCTAATATGCCAAGAACTGGAGTTGATTAATATATCATGCTTTTAAGGTGGAATGCAACTTCCTCCAATTGACCAGCTTTTAAACTCCTGAATTGACAACTATGGTACGATGGCTAATATGACGGCTGCCCTACAATGTCTACTCTGCTAACTCAAAACATAGATGGTCACCGCTGAACCATCTTCAAAAGCCCGCAGCCAGTTGCTGCCGATACCCATAAATGAATTGATCACCGGTGCTTATTTCCAGACTTTAACAAGAGAACTGGTGGACCGCCGCCGACAACTACACCAACATGTCTAGGCCAATTTTGAGTTGATGAATCAGGTGAATGATCAACATAGCAAGATAAGGAGGGGACCTGCTCCATACTCTAGATCGGAAAACTCCTCTTCTCTAAATGGCTACCGTTAACGCCAACGCCATAAGGCTGCTCCGGGAAGGATAGCTCCGACAATATGTGCAAGCCCCATAAAACGAAGGACCGGGAACATCCGACCCCTATCGATCAAGGACTTTGATCAAATTGAATCATTTGCGTTAGACTTCCAACTGAGAAGGGCTGGACTAAAGTGCAATAGCGGGCATACAATGCTGCCTCACTTATCAATGAGATTTGATCTGATCTCTTTTGAATTATTTCTAATTCAATTTCATTTACGTTGCGAAATAGGACCTACTTGAATTAAACTACTTGCAAATGATGCAGGTAACCGAGTACTTAAGATTGGGTGCAAAACAACCTCCGTGGACTATGATCAAATCATCGAGGTATCATCATGATGAGCATGATTCAACCACTCATCGGCTACTATATGCACTTGATTGGGGGCAAGGCATCAAAGCGGAAGAGACCGACAAGGTCAAGACTCTAGTACAAAGTAGATGCAACCGACCATCCACTCATCCACCTATGCAATTTAATTGGAGATCTGGGAAAGACTTAGGGTAATATATCCCAATAATGTACTCTCCATCTCGTACTTGAAGCTCGCCAAAATACTTACGCTTCTTCTGATGCCCGATAAAATTGGAATCACACCAAGGGTGGACGCAACGTCACCATCCATGCATCCAATCCTACATTAGACACTTGGGGTTATTTGAGAACACATGTTTAAAGTGGATATGATTTGACCGTTCACTTCCCAGTTTGCATCTGTGATTCGGCAAAACAATCATGCCTTAAACCGACTTCATCAGGGGCCAACCCTCAATTTAAAGTCATCAACGACTGACTGCCTACTCGCTAACCGTCACGAGCTGTCATTCCAACTCTCTTCCTTAGCTCGATCGAAAGAATGCAAAGTATAAATTGGACGTGACTCGACTGTCTGCTCTCTAATTCTTGCACCCGACTTAAGGGAAAATACACAACTCAGAGTGGAGGTAGTTCGACCATCCCTTCTTATGCTCGAGCACAAAGCTTGCCAGAACACTAATCTTACTCCTTAGGCTTAGCAAAAGTGGAATCTAAACGAACATGGACGTGATCCAACCATCCATAAACCAAATCTCATCCTTCGTTAAGGGGCCTATAAGTGGAAGTTAATCGGGATCTCACCGATCACTCGCTAAGTGAAACCCCGAGCTCAAGGACAAGCCATTAGACTGCGATAATAAGGGATTGATACACGACAATCCTCTAACTAACTCCGGCTCCCAAAGTGTGAGCTGGAGTATAAACTTACGGACATGGGCTCGAGGAGGATGGATCCGTCCATCTAACGACTTCACCCGTGTTCAACCTAAACCCAAGGAGGATGGATCAGTACATCTAACGACCTCGCCTTCCATATTTACAAGCTCGAGGAGGATGGATCCGTCCATCTAACGACTTCGCTTGCCTACTCAGGGTGGATATGATACAACCATCCACGCACCTGATCAACTAACTCCAGATTCCCAGAGTGCAAACTGGAGTATAAACATCAACTAACTCCAGATTCCCAGAGTGCGAACTGGAGTATAAACATCAACTAACTCCAGATTCCCAGAGTGCGAACTGGAGTATAAACATCAACTAACTCCAGATTCCCAAAGTGCGAAACGGAGTATAAACATCAACTTCGAACTCCCAGAGTGCAAGTCGGAGTATAAACATCAACTCCAGATTCCCAGAGTGTGAAACGGAGTATAAACATCAACTCCGAACTCCCAGAGTGCGAGTCGGAGTATAAACATCAACTCTGGATTCCCAGAGTGCGAACTGGAGTATAAACATCAACTCCGGATTCCCAGAGTGCGAAGCAGAGTATAAACATCAACTCCGAACTCCCAGAGTGCGAGTCGGAGTATAAACATCAACTCCGGATTCCCAGAGTGCGAAACGGAGTATAAACATCAACTCCGAACTCCCAGAGTGTGAGTCAGAGTATAAACATCAACTCCAGATTCCCAGAGTGCGAACTGGAGTATAAACATCAACAACTTTAGATTCCCAGAGCACAAACTGGAGTATAAACATCAACTAACTCTAGATTCCCAGAGTGCGAACTGGGCGAACTGGAGTATAAACATCAATAACTCCAGATTCCCAGAGCGTGAACTGGAGTATAAACATCAACTAACTCCAGATTGGAGTGCGAACTGGAGTATAAACATCAACTAACTCCAAATTCCCAGAGTGCGAACAGGAGTATAAATATCAACTAACTCCAGATTCCCAGAGTGCGAACTGGAGTATAAACATCAACTAACTCCAGATTCACAGAGTGCGAACTGGAGTATAAACATCAACCAACTCCAAACTCCCAGAGTGCGAGTCGGAGTATAAACATCAACTCTAGATTCCCAGAGTGCGAACTGGAGTATAAACATCACCTAACTCCAGATTCCCAGAGTGCGAACTAGAGTATAAACATCAACTAACTCCAGATTCCTAGAGTGCGAACTGGAGTATAAACATAAACTAACTCTAAGTCCCCAGAGTGTGGACTGGAGTATAAACACCAACTGGGTGCGAATGACCACCCATCAACTTAGTTCGGTCCCAAGAGTGCAGGCTAGAGTATAAACACCAAATGGGTATGACTGACAACCCATCAACCAACTCCAGTCCTCAAAGCATGGTTTGGAATATGAATACCAAAAGGGATGTGATTCGACTGTCCATCTATCGGCTATGGTTCCTCATCAAGTTATGTAGTACAAAAAGCGAATGTGGTTCGACCTTCTGCTTTCCAATCTTCCCCTAACATGGGGGCACACTTAACACACAAAATTGGATGCGATCTGACCATCCAGCACTAAGCGGGCGTGACACGACCGTCCATGCATCAACTCTTGTCCCTGACATGGGACCCATAACATAAATTTATAGGGATGCACTCCAACCCTACAAGGCAAAATTTCTTCCTTGATTCGACAGGGAGGCGTAGATTCGAAAAACGGACCTAGCTGGATGTCCCATTCTGAATTGATATTACTACCATCCAACTGCAAATGAACGTGGCATGACCGTTCATCTGCTAACTCTCGCCAGTGAACCGACGGGTTGTGCGTGCAACATGGACGGATGTGACCTAACCATCCGCCAATCAATTCCTTCCTACAGTTCAGTGGGAGAAGCATCAAACTAAAGTTGTTGTAATTTGACCGACCACGCTTCGACTTTTGCCCTTGACTGGGGGCAGAGGAATTGACCGAGGAAAACGCGGTCCGACCATTTTCTACTAAAACTCTTAGTCCCCAGAGTGCGGACAGGGGTATAAACATCAAATAGGTGTGGTTAATGGCCCTTCAACTTACATTGATCCCTATAGTGGGCTACAAGAATAGACAAACGAATGAATGTGACGCGACCATTCATTCACCAACTCTGACCTAAACTCGACATGAGGAGTATAAACTCACCACCGGTGTAATTAGACCATCCACAAACTAACTCTTCTAACTCAAGACTGGAGGTAGAAGTACAAATCACCAAAAGAAGAGAAAGGTGACTCGCTACATCCCCAGCTTTGCGTCCTTTACAACTTAAGGCAACGACTACAAGGAGACCCTAATGCTAACCAATCAAAATGATGCCCGAAGTTCTGGGCAACCAATTATATCGTACCGCCGGATCGACGGGCAATATCGATCTGCACCTTTCACATTGTACCATTGAATCGACGATCAATATCAGTCCTCTTCGTCTACAAGTCGATGTGACCCGAACTCCATCGAATACCTTTGACCAACAGAGCATGGATAGAAGAATGAACCACGAGTGGGTGTGACTTGACCATTCGTCCTCCGTTACCTTCCTTTGATCCATCAGGAAGAGCATGAGACCAGATGAGCACGACATGACCGCATTCGAGCTAACTTTATCACTAAATCTGACGGGAGAACGTAAATCGAAATGGACATGGTTGATCACCCAACTCCGAATGAATGCAACGCGACCATTCATTCATTGACTCTTACCATGATCCGACTAAAAGAGCAATTCAAAACAAGTGCAACCTAAACATCTGCACATTGAATCTTTCCCTGGATTCAACAAGGGAAGCATCAATCCTGCATTGGATCTGACTGGACGATTCACTCATCAGTTTTTGCCCAAAGTATGGCGACATAAGCAGCGAAGTGAATGTCATTGACCATCCAGAATCTAGCTTATGTCCGAATTTCGGTAAAGTAACAATGTATTCCCCCAATAGGAAAGAACTAGAACATAATACAGGATAGGCATGACTCAGCCTTCCATCGGTTAACTCGATCTCATGGTTCAATGGGATAGAATACAAAATTTAAGCGGACATTATCTACCCTGCCACTTATCGAGATATTCCCCAGAATCGGGGTCATGAACAAGAAGATAAGATTAATATGATTCAACCATTCATCAGTCAACCCTGGTTCTTAAAGCTTGAACTACAGTATAGACACAGTTAGGACGAGACTAGACCGTCCGCGTAATGCATCCGCCAACCCGAGGCTGGGGGCAAAAGAGTAATTATCCGAGAGTTGACTATGACAATTTGAACCTAGGACCCATGCCTGATATTCATAACCACTCTAGGTTATGACTGAAAGGATGCCTAGAGATAGAATCATCAGATCAATACCCGAACTCGTGGGCGATTGATCATCATTCCAACCCTTACAATGAGTAATGGATCGCGAGTACATTGAATGAAAAGCACATCATTCAGAAACACAAGTGAAGTCAATATCAAAGCTGGAACCAGCTATGTAGCAGCGTGCAGTACAAGGCTAAGTTCTACTAATCCTTTGATTCAATGTCCTTATAAGCCTAATCATTTACCATTGCAAATAAGCACATGAGGCGCCTACAACCCATCACGAGTATTGTTGATCAGATCACAACTCTACGCATTTATGAGGAAAGAGTCAATTGTTTTACTTCAGGTGAATCTTGATGTGTTCGCTTGGACTCGACCTCATATATATATATATATATATATATATATATGGACTCTCGCTAGCCATGAAGAACCCTGCATTAAATGTCGACCCGAGGCATGTCTCGGTGAACAAAAACGATGCGAAATGGATCCGGAGAGATCTGTTGCACTTAAAGAGAAGGCGAATATCCTCAAAACCAGTGGGTTTATCCATGATGCTTTCAAACCAAAACGAGTATCCAATCCTTTACTTATAAGAAAAACGAACAGAGAGTGGAGGCCATACGTCAACTACTCAGATTTGCATGGGGTATGACAAAGCACAGCTTTCCACCTCCAATGATCAACCAACTGATGGACCTGACCATCAGACATGAATTACTCACCTCCATGGATGCAAACTCCAGATACAATCAGATACTGAAGCATGTCCTAGACCAGGGATACAACTGTTTCATTATTGACCTGGGCCTATAGTGCTATGTTGAAATCCATGGATTCAAACTTGAGAACGCTTATGCTACTTACCAAAGAACGATTAATAGATCATTCAAAAATCATATCGGCCGATCGATGAAAGTAGATGTGGTTAATATGCTCATGAGATCACAACTATCAAACGACCATATCGATGACTTGATAGAGTTAGAGACACCCATGTACCGAGGACAACCAAGCAGCTCTGATAGATCGCTTAAAAAGACCTTCCATTTTACCTAAACCTTTGGATCGTGAAGATTTATACATCAATTGGGCCATGTCAACACACGCCATAAGCGTCGCAATGCTATGTGAAGATAAACGAATCCAAAGACTAGTATATGATGAAGGTTGGCTATTGACAAGCTCACCCCGTTAACGTCTATATCGACCAGCCGTTACGATAGGTCCAATAGAAACCTTAGATGTCTGAAAATTTACTCAAATGGAGTCTCAAGCTAAGCCAATTTGATATCACTTATCTCCCTCGGAGAGCTCTCCATGGTCAAACATTAGCATACTTCATATCTGAATCCACCACATCAGACGACTATCCGAAGATCGGTGGAGAACCGTCCAACCGATGGAGAACGTACACTGATGGAACTTCCAATAATCGGCTTTCTAACATCGAAGTTGCGTTAATGACTCCCTAGGAACGAACGATCTGCTACGCCCTGAAACTCAACTTCCCTACAACAAATAACGAAGCTAAGTATGAAGCCTTGGCGCTCAAACTTGCAAGAAAACTACGAGCGGAAACTTTACATGTCTTATGTGATTACTGGTTAATAGTACGCCAAGTCAGGGAAGATTATCTGACTAGGGGGCATCGTCTTGCTCTTTATCTCAACCGGGACTAAAAGCTACTAGCCGGCTTCGACTATTACACCACTACACAAATCCTCAGAGAACTAAATGAAAAGGCCGAATCAATCGCCAAGCTAGCCAGTTCTGGGGATGCATGACAAATAGACTTTTTCCCAGTTGAAATGCTTATTATTCTAGGCATTGACATATGAAGATCAACTAGATCTTGGGGACATATCTAGAAAAAGAGTCATGGATGACTTCTATCAAAGATTATCCACAATCGGGGATTCTTATTGAATAAAGGAATGAGAAATGGCATATCCTCCGTGAAGCATCACTGCATGATTATGTCTCGATCGTTCGACTCCATCGATACAAAGCATTACTCCTGTATCCGCCAGTCCGAGACCAAATATGACGTATCCATCGATACGGAGCATACATCCCAACATCACAGATCGATCCAGGAGAGGATCGATACAAAGGAAGGACTTAAAACAACCATCGAACATTGTTACAACTCGAATTTCATATCGATCCAGGAGAGGATGGTTACGAAACTCGATAAAAAAAACTTGACAACGACCCATGAACGTGCAAACGTTGACGGGAGTCAGGTTAACATACGTACATGTATGACGAACTAATATTCAATTTTCAAATTTACAGGAATTGAATGCTCACCTGATGACAATTACAACAACAAACAACAAATCGCTAGCATTCGACACTCAGTTGCAACAATGCACTACATAATCATTGGCAGTCAACAAATCAACATTTATATTACTGGAAATCAATCGAAGGTTACATCTTTTGACGAAAAGATAGAAACTACTCAACGAATCAGATAGAACTTTTTTAGAATGAAGGATGCAGCATTTCAAAGCACGTCATGTTCACACAAGATGTACTTTGGGGGGCAAATGTTATCCCGCCTTTTGGCAAGGCCATGACACCAAGAACTTGACAAGAAACCAATGACAGTTCGTCTTGGAGATCGGTTATACGCAGGCTCACTATGGATACCGATGAAATTTTTCCGAGTCCAGATCGAGCTAAAATTGATATGACATGACAAGCAAAGCTATGAGAGCCAAAGTTCTGAATTTCAAGTCAATCGAAGTTCATATGCTCAAGATATTGATCGATCACGGTTGAGAAATCCAAACTTGCATCGATCATAACTCGAGATCTACAAACCCAAATGCCACCAAATTTTAATAGGAGCTTCAATATGACATGAAGAATGTTCTTGCCAAATTTCGACTCGATCGGAGGAAGTCTTGACCGAGTCGAAATTCGTTCGTATCGATCGCGGATGGAAAAACTCCAACTTGCATCGATCATATCTCGAGATCTACAAGTCCAAATGCTATGAAATTTTCACAGCAGCTTAAGTACAACATGAAGAATGTTTTTGCAAAATTTCGACTCGATCGGAGCAAGTATTGACCGAGTCGAAATTCATTCGTATCGATCACGGATGGAAAAACTCCAACTTGCATCGATCATATCTCTAGATCTACAAGTCCAAATGCTATGAAATTTTCACAGCAGCTTAAGTACAACATGAAGAATGTTCCTGCCAAATTTCGACTCGATCGGAGCAAGTCTTGACCGAGTTGAAATTCGTTCGTATCGATCGCAGATGGAAAAAATCCAACTTGCATCGATCATATCTCGAGATCTACAAGTCCAAATGCTATGAAATTTTCACAGAAGCTTAAGTACAATATGAAGAATGTTCCTGCTAAATTTCGACTCGATCGGAGCAAGTCTTGACCGAGTCGAAATTCGTTCGTATCGATCGCGGATGGAAAAACTCCAACTTGCATCGATCATATCTCGAGATCTACAAGTCCAAATGCTATGAAATTTTCCCAGCAGCTTAAGTACAACATGAAGAATGTTCCTACCAAATTTCGACTCGATCGGACCAAGTCTTGACCGAGTTGAAATTCGTTCGTATTGATCGCGGATGGAAAAACTCCAACTTGCATCGATCATATCTCGAGATCTACAAGTCCAAATGCTATGAAATTTTCATAGCAGCTTAAGTACAACATGAAGAATGTTCCTGCCAAATTTTGACTCCATCAGACGCAATCTTGATCGATACGAAATCTGTTCGTATCGGTCACGGATCGGACCGAAACTTCACGGGCTTGGGCGCGCGTGCCTGGTCACGTGCTAGAGAGGGTCTCCCGAGATCTGAGCGAAATACCAGCCTCCTACACCTATAAATAGACCCCCAAAGCCAACAGAAAAGGGGTTCTTCTTCCTCTTTGAGATCTCCAATGCCCAGACTCCGCCAGATCCAGATCTGAACTCCATAAGCTGCTGCCAACAACAAAATTCACTGCTGCATATCATAATTATCTGTTGTAATTCATTGAATTCACTTGTAATCTTCAAAGAAAGATTAATAAAGCTATCAACTTCATAGTGGACATAGGCGATACGCCGAACCACTCTAAATTCTTGTGTCTCCTTGCATTTTGATTATTCTCATTTTTGAAATTTGGAGTTTTTGTTAGATAATCCTCTTTTTCCATTTAATTTCTTCACTTTATCTCTTCAAAAACTTCCGAAGAGTTTTGTGCCCAATTTTGGTACAAACAGCTGTAATCCGCTGAAATCAATTGTAATCATCGTAGAAACATCAATAAAGTAATCAACTTCATAGTGGACGTAGGCAACATGCCGAACCACTCTAAATTCTTGTGTTTCTGTGCGTTCTTATTACTTTCATTATCTGTTTTTGGAGTTTTTGTTAGATAATCCTCCTTTTCCATTTAATTTCTTCATTTTATCTTTTCAAAAACTTTCGAAGAGTGTGGTGCCCAATTTTGGTACAAACAATCACTGATAATAGAACGTAGTTCGAGAGCACCGAGTTCAAGGACTTCTGTAAGCGCTTTCGAATTAAGAAGAGCTTTTCCGTAGTGGCTCATCCATGGGCAAACGAGCAAGTGGAGGCAATAAACAAGACCATTAAGTCCACCATCAAAAAGAGATTGACAAAAGCAAATGGAAACTGGGTTGATGAGCTTCCACTCGCACTATGGGCTTATAGAACAACACATAAAGCTGCTACCGGCCACACTCCATTCGCATTGGCGTATGGTTCAGAGGCGATGATTCCTGTCGAACTAGAAGTCCCCTCTCATTGAAGGCTGAATTTCAACCAACAACAAAACGAGGAACTCATACTCGAATCACTTGACATGGTCGATGAAAAGAGAGAGGAAGCAGAATTGAGAATCGCCACCCACCAAAAAAGGGTCGCATGATACTTCAACTCCAAAATTCACCGTCAAACTTTCGAAGTTGGCGATCTCATGCTCAAGCGATTTTACCCGGTCCCGGGAGCCTTCGGACCAAATTGGGAAGGACCATTCGTCATTTATCAATAACGTGGAGATGGGACATTCAAGCTGACGACCGTCGACAGGATCGCAATTCCCAGAGCTTGGAAAAGCGAATCGCTCCACTGATATTTCATTTAAAAGCAACTTTATGTATTTTCTAATTTTCAGCAAAAAAAGCCATTACGGGAATGCAAGTGGCACTGTAAATAGGCAAAGAATCTGCCATGCTTTTCTTAATAAAGTTTGCTTTTATGAATCAATTAAATTGTGTGCATAGTAATTAGTCGACGAGCCGGCAGAGGTAAATCGACTCAAACCGTTAGATCGGCAGAACCTGATCCTGGCCCTTTGAAAAATGATGCCGCCCCGGCAACATCAGGAGGGCCACAAGATCAAGTTTTTCGCATCGCCCAGAAATAGGCGACACCAAAAACTTCAAAATCAAGTTTCTCGCATCGCTCGAAGATAGGCGACGTCGAGGAACTCAAGGCGCAAGCTTCTCGCGTTGCCCAGAGATAGGCAATGCCGAGGAGCCCCGAATTCAAGTTTCTCGCATCGCCCGGAGATAGGCGACGCCGAGGAACTCAAGACGCAAGCTTCTCGCATTGCCTGGAGATAGGCAACGCCGAGGAGCACTAGATTCAAGGTTCTAGCATCGCCCGGAGAAAGGCGATGTCGAGGAACTCACGACGCAAGCTTCTCGCATTGCCCGGAGATAGGCAACGCCGAGGAGCCCCAGATTCAAGTTTCTCGCATCGCCCGGAGATAGGCGACGTTGATGAACTCACAACGCAAGCTTCTCGCGTTGCCCGGAGATAGGCAACGCCGAGGAGCCCCAGATTCAAGTTTCCCACATCGCCTGGAGATAGGAGACGCCGAGGAACCCAAGACGCAAGCTTCTCGCATTGCCTGGAGATAGGCAATGCCAAGGAGCTCCATATTCAAGTTTCTCGCATCGCCGGAGATAGGTGACACCGAGGAACTCATGACGCAAGTTTCTCGCATTGCCCGGAGATAGGTAACACCGAGGAGACCTAGACTCAAGTTTCTCGCATCGTTCAGAGATAGGCGACATAGAAACACCCCAGATTCAAGCTTCTCGCGTTGCCCGGAGATAGGCCACTTCGAGGAACTCCAAATTCCAACTCCTTGCGCCGCCCGGAGACAAGCAGTGCCAAGCAACCCCGGAAGCCGCGCATTCGAGTTGAAACTTCTTGCTTTGCTCGAAGATGTCGAATGCTTAAAGTTTATTTGGAGTGAACAGTCCTGTGAACTGGGGGGCATGTACCTGTATGAAGACAGAATCACTCGAATGCAAAGAGTCCACAAGCCCTGTCCCTCCAAACGATAATAAACTCATAAGTTCTATCTCAAAAGTTAACAAGAATCCTGTGCGAAAGTTTAACTTCCTAAGGAAATTTTCCAAGACGACATTGTTGAAGCTTTAAGGATTTTCCAAACAAGATTAAGCAACTTCGAAAGTTTTATGAAATTCTCAACGAAAATCCTCTAAGTGCTATCAGCAAAGTATGAAATGAAACGTATGCATGCACATAGAGCATATATGGAATGATAGACAAAAATAAAGTCAAAATGCCAAGTATTGTTTGCAATCTTATGAGCACAAAATCAAAATGTGGGGGTCGTACCCACACAGCAACAACCAAAAAAAAAATTGATTGTTACAGACTCGACGACCAAGACCCAAAATACAGACTCAAAACTTAGGCATAAGAACACAAAAAGACACAAAACGTGTCAACCTTCCCACAAGCTATTTGACAAAACACAGTCCTTCCTCGGACGGGCTAATCAGTGCTTTCTGCCACCACTTCCTTTTCCACCTCTGATGGGCAACTTCTGCTTCTTTTTTGGAGAGGTGTTTCTACCGGTAATGTCCACTTGTATTTCCATAGCGATCTCCTCCTCCTCCGAATGCTTTCTAGTAGAGCTTCCCGACCCCTTGCGCTTTCGCCACTTCCGGGAACTCTTTGAGGCCTTGGCCGCCTCCATTTTCTCTTTCTTAACGACAACCAAGTCATGCGAAGTCTTTGGTGGCTGCTCTATCGGTATCTCCTGCTCTTTGGCTCAATGGCAGTCGTATCACCTTCAAGGGACGTCGAAGGATCATCCAGGCCATGAAGTGCCTCAATCTTCTCAGCCTTCGATCCCAGTTGAGAGTTAGGTGTTGATGTAGGGGTAGGAACAGGAACAGCTACAATTTCAGAAGATGTAAAGAAAGTAGCATGCATAAGCGCCGAAGTAACTTGTGCATCAACAGGAAGAATAGAGGGACCTATAAGATCAAAAAGAAAAGCATTAAACTCCTTTTGCTCCTGCGGCGTAAGATAAAGTTCCCCGAATTCGCGGGAGACGTGATCATCACCTGCACCGGAGGAAGGGTCGCGGACGGCAACCTCGAACTCATTTCCTTCATCTTATTTGGAAACTTCGCCACATGGGGAACAACATCGAGCCCCGAGCTCATCGGTTCATCATGAAGCTGCCCCGAAGGTTCACCTGCATCAGAGATTGAAGGCTTGGCAGGCACATCCGTGGCAACTGTCAGAGCCACTTCGGCGATTTCCATCTCCCGTTCCGCTTGGAGAATTTCTTGGCCTTCAAGCAATGCCTTCTTTAATTGCTCAATAAGATAGGCATCCCGCAACTCCTGATTTATATATACATCGTCGTTCTCGGCAAAACGAAACAGGATTTCCTCCCAAACAAGGGCAAGAGTGCGTGGGAACTTCAGGCCAAGATAAGAGAGACTCCCTTGATGCAATATAGAGTTGACATAGAAATTCAAGATCGTCTAGTCTAGTTTCTCCATCTTCCGGTCAAAAGTATGTTGGAGCTCTAGATAATTTGCCGTCACCGCAGCCTTCTCCATCTCAATTACAGTTTTGTCAACATTAAGTTGTGCAACCTGAGCTTGTAATCCTGCAATTATCCCCAGCAACTCATCAGTTGTCTTGGCCTGATCGGAGATTGTTTTGGTATGTCCCTCTACAACCAGATTGTGGTCGGCAATTGTCTTCTTTTGGGCTTCGATAATAGCATTGTAGGCAACCACATCTTCCTTCATCTTGGCTTCTTCCGCATGCGTCTTCTTAATTTCGTCTCTCCAGATGATTTCGGCTCTCTCGTGCGCATGTTTCATCTCGTGCATCAAGCTAGCAGTCCTCGTACTATCCCGAAGTGCTGCCTCTTTTTCCTCCTCCAGTTGTTTAATTTTAGCATCCCGCTCAGCTAATGCCTTTTCAAAATCATCCTTTTCGGCTTCAAAGGAGAGGAACTCCTGATAGTTATTCCTATTAGTATCCGAGAGTTGTTTGCAGAGTCTCTCCCACTTCTCGCCCTGCTCCAAATCAGCCTGAATGCCTTGAAGGCGCGGCGTATAAGAGTCCCTACAAATGGGATGAATATCCATATCAAACTTAACACCTTTTAGAAACCAATCCGGGAGAGCTGCCTCAAGCTTAGGTGGGCCTACGGGAAGAATGTAGGCCGGTCTCTGGCAGGGATGAGAAGGAACAGGGGCAGTAGCAACAGTAGAAGGAGATGGGACATTCGTTGAAGGCAGAATGGGGGTAGAAGAAGTGGCAATCTCTTGTCCCACCGAAGTATGTTTCTGAACAAGTTCAGAAGGGTGGGAGCAATGTTCGAGCTTAGACTTCTTCGATGACTTTTCCCTTTCATCATGAGATTGTTTTTTCTCGTAACCTCCTCTATGGAGCGATACTTATCCTTTTCCTCCTGACGATGGGTTTCTGCCTCAAGCTCTTTCATTCGCCTATATTCTTTCTCCGACTCCTGGACTTGGTGGCGACTGAAAGAACACTTCGAGTACCTTTGTGAATCGATGTAATCCTCGAAGTCGTCGTAAAGACAACGCCCTCTCGTCATACCTGAAATAAAGCATATATGAGACACTTTAGAAACACATAAAGAATTGAGCAAACATACGAGAGAATGGAATGTAAATATAAGTTCAATCCTAATGAGTTGTGTCGTGGATTCCTATAATGGGCCTAAGACGTCATCACAAACCAGAGCGGACGATTATAGGTGGGGGAATGGGGCTTACTTCGATTGTCGCAAGTAGAGTCGGACTAGAGGATGACACGATACCACCAGGACAGGGTGGAGTCACATCAAAGTTGAAGTCGTCCTTCATAAGGGCATCAAAGTCAATGAATACATCGCCGATATCACCAAAATCTACCCTGGCAGCCTTATTGGAGTAATATTGACGCTTGCCGACCTCCGGGGCCTTGTCTTTATCATTAGTATTAGAAGGGGGTGAATCCGAAAGGACGGGACTCATGCCCTGTGTCTCGTTACATGACTCTGAATATTCACCTTCGGACTCTGACAGATAATAGTCACTGGCTATGGAATCATCACTACTGCTTTCAAATTCCTCTTCCTCCTTTTTCGAGTCTATCGCGGCTTTCCCTTCTCTCTGCATAGGCTCAATTTTCGATTCCTCCTGGATCGGGGGCATTCTAGTAGAATCGCTTAGACCAGCTACGATACCCACCTCATAAGTCTCGTCGGGCGGACTTTTGGAGGGGCCGCTTATTTCATGACCCTCATTAGAATTCTGTGAAGAAGAATAAGGCCATACTCAAACTCTAGCTCGGCTGGGAGAGGGAGCTTCAATCTGAGCAACAGACCTTCTTGGAGCTAACAATCCGAATTGGCGTAAGTTCTCGTCAGTGAGCAAGACTCTAGCACTCCGCTCCTCGGCATCTATGGCCTTTAGAGTTTGAAAGGTTTCATTAAGAGCCGCCTCTCTGTTTGGCCTTAGGATAACTGCAAAGAGCAAGTGATCAGTTAGAGACTCTATCACCTCACTTCAAAACTCAGCAAACGGAGAATAAGAAAACTCCACCCCTGTCGTCCATCGATGGTTAAGTCCCTCGGGGCACCTAACTAAGAAGTACTGCATCTTAAATTGCGATAGGTTGCTTTGTAGACGTAAAATGATCTTCCAATTTCGTTGGGCCTCGATTATGATTAGGGAGGGGAAATAGTCTCTCCTCTTGAAAGCTAAAAAGTATCGTAACTCGTCGAAACTCGGAGCACGATGGAATGCCCGCATAAAGAGGATGTGCATGCAAGTGAGGATGGCATTACCGTTTGGGTGAAGCTGTAATGGGGCAATCCCCAAGTTCAATGGCATTTCATGAAGAAAGTCATTGAAGGAGGGCACGACTCCATTCAAACACATGAACCAATGACATACTGGAATTGAACTAGTCATGTGCGTTTAGGCCTAACGAATCTTTCTTTACTTATTGAATTGAATTGAACCAGTTATAATCGTTACGACAACTCCATCAACGTCAACATCACTATCATCGTCTCTTTCTTCATAGTGCATTGCTTGGCCTTTCAATCTACTCCTCTCTCGCACTTCCACTCTAGAAGAATTTCTCCAAGTTTGCTTAAGGAGCCTAGTATACCAAGTCGTCCCCTAATTGTTCCAGTCTCACCGGACTCAAAACTCGCAGAAAAAACTGATTCTCATTCCTCGACCTCCAACAGAAAAACCAGTCCACTCATTCGCTCCTTTGATATAATCATTTCAAGTATTTTCAAGTGAAAAATCTATTTATTCTCTATAATAAGGGAAATTTTCAAATAGGGTTTTCAAATTGATTTCGAGAATTGGTTTTCAAAGCTTGTTTTCCAAAGTAAATTATTTTATATATAAATTACACGTTTTTGCACATTTTGAGCAAATGAGAAGGAAAATTAAACGGTTTGGTAAAATACATGGTATGAGACACGTGCGTTTATCTTATCGGTTAATTCCTGACTTGTCTGTTTGATCGTTTTGACCTTTGAGTCGAGTTTACCGATGAGATGAGGTAAACTTTTTACTGCTTTGAGTGTGAAATTTACTTGCGGTTAGTAAACCGTTTAGTGGGTACCAGAAAAGAAGTACCCATATCTGCGGTTTCCTTATGATTATGAAGCTTTGTAATCCGACTTACGCCAGGTAGGTTTGAAGGCTCAATAGAACTCGTTTGGAGAGGAAGAAGTCCCAAAAGTCCATGAAAGCACAGAAGTCAACCATATTAGGGAGGCACCGTTCTATTCTGTAGTGCTCCTCATCGTCCCGAGAACCGTTCGCTTCACACCTTACCTTATGGTAGTTACCAATGAAAATGGTCCAACTAATATACTGGACTTGGTGTATCCCATTTGATATCTTCGTATCCGAGAATCAACAAATTCCACCCCGCATTCTTCATAAACAAAATTGAGGGTCCTCATTTTCCGCTCTGATCACTCGATAATTTCCACAAGCACAAATTCCACTTGGCCCAGAGATTCTTTCACAAAACAATCCATCTCGGGCGGAATTTGCTTGCCTTTATATTACTTATTCACTCATTGTCAGTTGAACCTTGTCCAGCCACGGTAGTAGAGTAGGCGCATAATAAGTTTCTGCCCGCTTCTCAAAACTAGGAGCGTCTCAATAAAAAACATGTAGTATATCAAAAAAGACCTTTTCGAGTACTTAATACAAAGCCATAGGTGGCTATAAGATCTATCAGAACAAAATACAACAACTTGAATGCAAAACACATCACATAATAGTAGATCATCACATATATATATACATATACAGATACATCACAGAGTATACAAAATGATAAATGTCAAGTGGTATAGAAACCACAAAATACAAGCGGGTCAAAAGAATATACATATCAGAGTAGCAAACCAAAAAGTACTAGACAAAAATTTATCAACAAAAGCTAATTTATTTTAAAAATTATTTCAAAATTGTTTGGAAAAATCTGTGCTCGAAATCAAAGAAATCACTCAAACTGTCATTCAAATTCAATTCAAATTCATCCAAACTTGGCTATAGATGGTCGCTCCTATCCAGCCCTATTCTCTGCATTAGCAGACAGTATTACCTAGTAATACCCTTTGTTAATGTAGGTCTCGGGGTGGGGTGTCATAGCTTGGTATCAGGGGCAACGGGAGAGAACTACATCTTCTAGATGTCCAGTATTCAAACCGAGACTATTCATTGCCGATCCTAACTAATTATACCCAACCAAGGCACTCCCAAGTTATAGCACTTTCTAGTAAAAAGGAGGGTGAGAAATGTTACCTCCAGAATGGTGGGATGGTAAACCTAGGGGGAGGCATGTGAGCAAATTCATCCTTCTCTGGAAGACACACGTCCTCTTCGAGAATCCCGTGCTGTAAACATATGTTATGAAGAACCTTGGCGGAGATCACCGACGGGGCTTTCTCAGGCGGATTAAGTAAAACTCGGAAGTTGGGAGGCGTGCGATCCACGATTGGCCTAACCATAACTAGTTGACCGAACTCGACTTGCGAAGTGGATGATGATTCAGCCTCGGAAAGCGCCGGACTTCGTCCACTCGGCTTGCGACGTGTAGATGGCTGTTTCATTCTATATGACAGAACTCGTGTCCGTAAAAGGTCAGGTAATTCTATTGACAAATCTATCCTACTCTTATGAGTTTCCCCTATCACACTTGAACTCTGACGCAATATTGACTTGAGATTAGCACGTCGGATTTCAAGTATGAACTGGGGTAAGTGCAGTGTGCTATCTATATGAGGTAAGCTCGATGTCCAAAGCGCTGCAAACGGCCTATCCCATGTAGATAGTTCGCTTGCAGTGAAAGTAGAGAAAAACTTCTCGTAAAATCTCGCTTCCAACTTTTGGTTATACTGCTTGCACGCTTACCCGTTATCAATTTATAATCGATAATGGATCCGTTATCCAAAGCGACATGGGAAACTCTTCTCATCGTAGGGACACCAAGCATGAAATAAGCAAAACGAGATAAGCCCACGTTCTCAGAAGAATCAAGGTCAACTGATGAAGCGTTATGCAAGTGACGTCCGCAGATTGGTAACTGGCTGATCCTGGTTCGATAGACGAAGATAGCAAAACGCGTCCAGCCTCGGTCCCAAGCCTGAATGTCATTCCAAGAAATGATTCCAAACTCGATTTCCTATCTTTCTCCAAAGAACCACAATCAGAACGAAATTTTGCAGTTACCGTCACAAGCTAAAAGCTGGGCGTTAAATCATTATACCCATATTGCAATCAACAATTCAACTAAGCGAACCCACCTCAAATCAGCTTAATGGAACAAGAGAAGTCACAAATTGAACTTGGCGAGCTATAAACTAGGTCGCAGGTGAGCTAGTGGAGGATTGGCTCGGGTACAACAAGAGGAAAGTTCGGCTGTAGCTTAAGCACGGACGAAGAAAATGGGTAGATAAGGGTTTAGGCTCGAACAAGGCAATGGAACAATAATGGCTAAGGCGGCTGGATCAAGCAAAGTGTGATGAATTACCGGAGCAATTGGTTCGAGTCGCTAAAGTACAAGATCGCATGAAGTAATGAAGATGAATCGGGTTAAGTAAATGGATAAGGTCGGCTAAGGGGATATAAGTAGGCTAGGTCAGGGCAAAAAATTTCACTAAGTGTTCAGGTAGCACGCGACCCGACCCTTCATGGTTCGTGAGCGACCCGACCTTGAAGCATTATTGAGTTAGGTCGCTAGCGACCTACCCCCTTGGGTCGCCAGTGACCATTATAAAAAATAAAAATAATAATAATAAAATAAAATATATAGAAATTTGCATACCTTATGTATTTGTGTACTCAAAAAAGAAAGCTCTGTCTAGCCACTTCAGAATCAGTCAATCGCTACTGCTCGTCACTCTAAGACATGCAGGGAGTCTGCAAGCAAAGACATGACAGGTTGAGGCAAGCTACAATAGCTAGAACCAAAGAAAAATAACCGATGACGTTGGGCTATTCTATGCATAGAGCTCTGATGCAACCACATGAAAGTTAACAAATGGATATGAAAAATGATAACTTCCAAAGCACGCCTTGTTTACAACGAAGGCATACTCTGCGGGGCAAATGTTATCCAGGTTTTTGACCCAGCAGATACCAACTGAAAGCGAGGCAACCTTAAGCGGCAAGATGATTCAAGAGCTAATCGAAAAGGTTACGACTAGAGTTCGACAAGGACCAAGCTACACGGTTAAGGTAACGACAGGAGTCAATGAAGCCAGGAGACCAACATCCATGCGGATCAACAAGTGTTGGAATATAAAAAGCCAGCAACTTGCCATCAGCATGTGACTACAACGATGAATGCCTAAGAAGACATCTCCAATTTCGGAATCCAGGATAGACCTCTGTGGACGGATCGACAGCAACCCATGAACTCCTTCAAAACCACGGACAAACAAGTTATGAAATGCGACAAAAGGAGGAAGAATTCAGCGGGCGAAAATAGACCAAGTCTCGCTAGCGACCCATAGTCCATGGGTCGCTTGCGACCCAACGCCATGGGTCTCTTACGACCCATGGAGTTTGCTGATTTTTCCAACCCGATCCTCCTAGGTCACCTGGTCTTCATCTGAGAGCTGATTGTGAAGGGCTAGGCCCAGGAACCCTCCAACCTCTATAAATAACATATCTCCTGCAACATAACGAGGATCTTCAGAAAGCTGATTGCGAAAGCTCTACTGGGATTATTCTTCACTTCAACCTCTCTCACAACAATCTCAGAAGGAATACACCATGATTCTCCGGTGGATTCTAACTTTAGAGATCCAATTCGGCTTGGAATTAGCCAAACCTTTGTAACCAAACAACCTTTGTAATAGCAGTCAGCTTATAATAAAACTATAAAGTGGACGTAGGCCTCGTTAACAGCAGAACCACTATAAAAATCTTCTGCCTATTTTCCTTTATTGATTCTTTTTTTATTTCTATGATCTGTTATATTGCTCTGTGAAGACAGAGTTGGTGCTTTCAAATCCAAACCAGGGTGTTGGTCCATTTTTTGGGTCAATAGTGATGTATGCATGTATACTTTTACACTCTTCTTTTCGTATAAATACCATACTCTCTTCTCTTCATTTTCATTCTTCTTCTTCTTCATATTTCTAAGCTTTGTCTTCCACTTTAATGGCTTCCATCCTAAGAGAAATAATGTCAAAATTTATTTCAAAAAGAGTTTAAATTATAATATATAGTTCTATATACTTAAACACCTCAATACAATCTTGAAACTCCACTTTTTCTCTTTGTTCATCAAATCTCTACCCCATTTCTTCATTTGGCCGAGTAATTCTTTACTCCAACCTAGGCCGTGCACCCCAAGCCATCTCAAGTCTTGGTCATGGCGTTTAGGAGCTAAAATCTGAAGAATAGTGAGCTTTGAAAACTGAGTAGAGGAGCTATAGCGAATTTTTAATTAATCGTTGAAAATTCAAGGTGAGAACTCCTAAGCTATTATATTATATTTTGATGATGATATGATGTTTGTAAATGGATATTTATTATGCATTGATCATCAAGTTTGGTTGTTTAAATATGAATGTTTAATATATACGCAAGTCACGAAAATACACGTCGATAAGCAAAACGAAATCGTTATCCTCTATATTAATGAATTGGTGTATATGGAAGGTTAAATCTCTCTAAAAAAGGTTTTAAAATGAGTTTGAAAAGTTTTATAAACATTTAAAAGTGTTTTGGTGAATTTTGAATGAGAATTGAAAATTTAGTCAAAAATAGGTGCGTCGCATAACGGCAGTTCGCGATTTCGCGCCGTAAAAGTCAAACAAGTGTAAAAGATGGTATATAGCTCGGAATTCTTCGAGATAAGAATTTTTCGACCTAATATATCTATATTTTTCCCAGAAAGAAAGAAAATCGAGATTTCGATAAGTAGATTTTGAAATATGAGTAAAACAAGTTTTGGAAAAATCGCGGTTTTGCAGTTCGGAATCCAAAGCTGGATTGCTTAGAAAATGATATTTTAAAGTTGTTTAAAAATAGGGAATAAATCTTATAAATGTTTTAAAAGTGATTTGAGTAATAAAAATGAATTTTCAAATAATAAAAAGTCGTTTTGATTAATATAACTTATAAAAGCGCTTTCCGCAGCACTTTCATATAACTTTTAAATTTTAGTTTTAACTGAACGGTTCTTTTCAAAATCTTTTAAAAATATTTTCAAAGGAATATTTAACTGTTTTAATGATTTTAGGAAGTTTTATAGTTTATTTAAAAGAATTTAGATAAACGATTTAAAGAAACGCTATTACAAATTAAGTGGTTTAATCTTGGCTCTAAAAGCCGACGAGTAGACTGGATTTTTCTATTCGTGAGATCCGGATGTGAGTTGCTTAAACTTAGAAGATGTTCAAGAGCAACCAGTGCCCTGGCTCACCTGGCGTCTTCCCTGGGCGAGGGTTAGATAAGGTTGAATGTCGGAAATGAGTTAAGTGTAAAAAGGTTTTAAGAAATCAAAAGCAGTGTTAAGAGAGGTTTAATGATTCCGTATATACCGAAAGAATGTTTTAAGGAATATATATCTCAAAAAGAGATTTCTTTGATAAAAAGAACCAAATAAATTAAAGAATGATTCCCTATTAGCAAGAATACCTTTTTATCGATGACTGTTTCGAAGGAACCGGGGTCAGATTTGGATTATTCCTATCCGAAGACCACTTCAAACCAATTTACGTATTCGAAGTGAAGACATGGATATGATATTTGGGGTTTTCGTAATGAAGGACTGCTTGTAGATCACTTGGGGATAAAATCCCAATATACATATAGTATTAGTAGTCTCTTCATTATGAAATATTCGATGCATGGACTAATTTCTATTAATCCTAGGGTGAATTCCCGATAGGATGTGGTAGGAGAGTGCATTTGGTTTGTCCTGTCCCTAAACAACTTGTATGGACGAATGTATGATGTTGCATTCCTAGTTACATAAGTGATCTCAATGAATGTATCATCTATTTGGTAGCGGAGAAGGTAACTTCTCTTAGCTAAACAACCTTTCCTGGGACGTACGAGCTTAAGAGTTATACGTTTGTAGAAATCAGTTATGTGATGTAACATCCCCCTACTTGGAGGCCCAGAACTAACGGCTGTGGATGCTATATTCATCCATAGTTATTAATTCTCGACGACCAAATACGGTGGTGCTAGATACATTGATGCACAGATCACAAAAATATAGAAATTTTTTAACAATTCAAAACATATTTCCACATTTAAATCAAAACACTTGATGTTCATTACATAATCCTAAAAACGTAACCACGTTCAACAAAATATAATTATTACAAATACGCCAAGAGCGACATATGAAGATGCCCCCTTGGTTGATCAAAGTATATAGCAAGGCTAACAAGTCCGCCTTTACAAACAAAACGTACATCGGAAAAGACAATTCTAGATAACACTCTGCCTCCTGCACGCCTCCGGAAGCTTTATTCGTCAAAGAAGAAAACCTGAAAACCTTACATCTCAAACTACTCAAAATCAATTGAGTAACCTAGAGTTTAAGGGGAAAACAAAAGCTTCAAGTCAGACATAAAGCCTGGTATGAACAATAATCTAACGTCTCAATCATTTTAGATATCTAGTGAGACCACGCCGCTTAGTGGAACGGGTTTTCCCCTCACTAGTATCCTAAAACCTTTTTAAAACCATATTTTGTGCTCCTACATCCACAATGGTTAAAACATACATTTTCAAAATATTATGATGATATGCATACTAAAAACAAATAGGATTTCCCATCCCCAGGTAAATCTGACTCACTGTCATAATTATAGTTTCTAGGGTAACTATTAACCTTTATTTTTCATGGGTTTACTAATAACCTTTATATAATTAATGAACTAGCTATTCTTTTCATAGTTTTCATGGGATCACTAAGAACATATAGGCTCCTACCAGTTAATTAATTATTTCATGGGTCCCCCTGAACCTATTAGTTATTCCAATAACTAATTCACCTTGTCCTAGTTTTCATGGGTTGACTAGGAACCTATGGATTTATCCAGTGACTCACTTCACATCCTAGTTTTCGTGGGTTGACTTGGAACCTACTGATACTTCCATTAGCCACTTTCTTATCCTAGTTTTCATCAGTTGACTAGGAACCTATTGGTTGGTGTCAATTCTTAATCCATATATAGTTTTCATGGGTTCACTACAAACAATTAGCCCCTGCTAACTATCCTTAATATATAGTTTTCACGGGTTTACTATGAACCTATTGGTTACCTCCGATAACTACATAATCATAGTTTTCATGGGTTTACTATGAACCTTTTGGTTACCTCCGATAACTACCAAGTTTAAGCATCCTTTATTTTTGGTCACCCTGATTCCTTGGATGCAATTCTACTCATTCAGGAGTTTAAGCAATTTATATTTACTACAGAGTTAACCTAGCCGGTTGTTCTACCCCCTTTTCCCCAAAATACAATTATGGGTGATCATGTGAATATATTCATATTTGAAGAAGCAAAACAACAATTTAAAAATACCACTCTCGTGGCTTTAAGGTCCTTGAAATACTTTTCATATGAAACATAGTTAACCCCTTTAACTTATATTTATCAAGACCATACTTCTTCAAAATTACATATTTAAAGTCATTACAAACCTCCTTTATATAAGCCGTGGGTTTTCCTTTAAAAATTTGAGTTAGGGTCGACAACGTCGAAGGCTTCAGCCTTCGATCCCTTCAAAAGCTTTGCTTTTGACCCCTTCAAAAGCCTTAGGTTGACACTTAAAATATTACTTTGGGTCAAAGTGGAAATAAGTGAAAGCAACTCTTTCGAAACCACTCTTTATCCTATAAAATATTGGGGAGATTTGATGGTGTCGAAACCATCCTTTCAAAAGCATTGAAATATCTGGGAAAACAATTGAACCTTTCGACAACGTCGAAAGCTTTGATTTCGACCACTTTGAAGGCTTTACGAAGCGACTTGCACTTAAAAAAACAATTAAACCTTTCGTCAACATCGATGCCTTCGATGCCATCAGAAGGTCACATATTCTCAGAAGGGTTTTCGACCGGGTCGACAACTACCCCTTCGAAAGCTTTAAACAAAAACTAAGTAACCCCTTAGAAAGCTACTTCTTTAAACAAAGGCAGCAGCTTTCTTTCGAAAGCCTCTTTGAAATACTCTTCCAAAAACATAGCTTTCAACCTTGTCGAAAGCCCTAAAAAAACTATCCTTTCGAAAGCATAGCTTTAGACCATGTCGAATGCTCCTTTAAAAACCATAGCTTCCGACCTTGTTGAAAGCCCTTTTTAAACTAAACCTTTCGAAACCATAGCTTTCGACCTTGTCGAAAGCTCCTTATAAAACAGGCAAGTAATTTTCTTTTCAAACCAAAAACAACTAAGGACCCAACTCCTTTGAAGCACCCCTTCGACAACCTACCTTCCACCTTTGTCCAATTCACTTCATACCACCTGAATGATATCATGTGCATTGGCTTCGACCTTGTTGGTTTCAATGAAATCGAAAAGTCAAGGTCGAAAGGTCTAAGTCAAAAGGTTTACCAAAGAAGGCGGAACACCTTTTTTCTGAACAAAAGCTGTTTTTATCAAATTAAGTAAACTTTTTGTAACAAACTTGCCTACTTGTGAACATTTGATTGGCATTCATAAACTTTTTAATAATTTGGATAATATTTTCCGCATTTTCTCAGATCTAAAATCAAGTTAACTTTTAACAAATAAGCCCTTCCTATTATCAAAACGATCATTTAGGTCCTCCTTTCGAAATAATTTAATTTCCATACTAAATCACTTAGTAAAATCTCCAAAAATTCCAAAAATTCACTTTAATAATGTTATCTAACATATTAAAATTTCAGACCTAAATTCTTAATATATTTTTCAAAATAAATTTATAAACACAAATAATCATATTTTCCTTTGAAAATTCATAACTAATTATCTACGGCTTGGAAAATTATGAAAATTTAAACCCAACCACAAAATCATGTTTTCCATAACATATAATTTTCTATGACATTTAAAAATCATTTAATCTCGGTTTTACCCTAAACCGTGTATATCTCCTTTTAAACAACCTTGTTTAATCCATATAGATCATCAATCAAGCATATCATCATTCAATATATCATAAAAACAGATTTACCCTTATATCCGAACCCATATGATTATAAAACCAAATAGAGATAGAGAAATTATTATTCACCTTAGAATGGATAAGGAAATTGAAGTTTGATTGAGATTGATTCCTTCTAGCTCGATCCTAAGCTTTAGATTGATTTTCTCTTCTTTCTTCCTAATAGCCGGCCTTACTTTCTTACGGTTATAAAAATTTTCTTAGATAAAATGAACGTGTATGGTCTAAAGAAAATAGTATGAGGGTGGGAAATATGGGCGACTATTTACCCTAATGCTCTTATGTCTAATTACTTAACCATTTATAAGTTCGTTTAGTTAAATAGCATGGCCACTAAATTTTATTAATCAATCTCAATCTCCTTATCTACATTAGTCTATTTAATTTATTCTAATTAAATCTCCTGAATAATGTCATCATTAAAATTAGGGGTGTTACAGGCTCCTCTCCTTAAAGAATTTCGTCCTCGAAATTCAGTAAGGACTAACTAGCAAACATAGCAATCATCTGTAACGTCTCCTAACAACCATACTAGCCTACCTAACTAGCAACCAATCTATATAGAACCAATATAGACATACCATTAAAGTAGATCAGGATAAGCCTTTCGAATCCTGTCCTCGGTCTCCCAAGTACAGTCCTTCTCGTTGTCGCTCCACTGAACTTTCACCAACTTGACTGTCTTGGTCCTCAATCTCTTCTCACCTCCCCCTACAACCCGAACTAGTTGTCTAACAAAAGTCAAATCAGGCTCTACTAACAAATCCTCCAACTCTATCTGAGGAATAGTGGCCTCTAGATCATGCACAGACTTGCGAAGATGAGACACATGGAATACATTATGGACACCTGCCAAACTGCTCGGCAATTCCACTCTGTACGTGAGCTTTCCAATCCTTTCTATAATCTGGAATGGATCAACATATCTTGGAGCCAACTTTCCTGATTTTCCAAACCGTACCACACCCTTCATAGGTGGTACTTTAATGAAAACCCTATCTCCCACTGAGAACTCTAGGTTTTTACGCCTTTTATCTGCGTAACTCTTCTGCGTGGATTGAGCTTCCTTCATCCGTCCTCGGATTAACTCAATCTTTCATGATGCCTCTCTAACCAATCCGGACCTAAGACTAATCTGTCTCCAGTCTCTAACCAACATGCTGGCGATTTGCATGGCCTTCCATACAAAGCTTCAAAAGGCGCTATTCCTATACTAGTCTGATAAATATTACTATAGGAAAACTCAATCGGATGTAGGCGATCTTCCCAAGATCCACCAAAGTCCAATACACAAGAAATCAATAAATCCTCGAGTACCTTAATGACTCTCTCGGTATGCCCATCCGTCTGTGGGTGATATGCTATACTCATCTTGAGCTTGGTGCATAATACCTCTTGTAAACTCCTCTAAAATTCACTAGTGAATAATGCATCTCTGTCACTAACTATGCTACTAGGAATCCCATGAAGTATAACTATGTTCTTCGTAAACAACTTAGCCAAAACAGGTCCCGTCCTAGTTGATTTTACCAGAATGAAATGGACACTCTTGGTCAACCTGTCTACAATAACCCATATTCTTTCATTTCCTCTATTTGTCCTTGGCAAACCATCTATAAAGTCCATCGATATCGAATCCCATTTCCAGACTGGAATATCTAAAGGCTGAAGTAACCCACTTGGCTTATGATGTTCGGCCTTCACTTGTTGATAGTTAACACACTGCCTAACCCACAAGCCAACATCCTTCTTCATGACTTCCCAATGAAAGCTCCTTTTCATATCTTGATACATCTTGGTTCCTCCAGGATGAATCTTAAACTTCGACCGACGACACTCCTCCAGAAATTTCCCTTAAGTTCTCTACATTCGGAACGCACAATCGTCCCTTCTTTCTCAACCATCCTCTTCGGTCAAGACTAAAATCTTTCAAATCATCGACCTCGGTTCCAACCTTAAGCCTTTTGATCCTTTCAGCTAAAACTGGATCTTCCCTTTGCTTAGAAGCTATCTTCTCGATCAGCACTGGTCGTACTTCTAAGCAAGATAACTTGGTAGTACCCTGACTAGAACCAGCAGTAGATCTCAACTGCACACCACAACTGGTTAAAGCTTCTAGATCCTTCCATTCTGCCAACATCGCTAACACCACATTCTGATGTTTTCTATTGAGAGATCTGCTAGCTTATTTCCTTTCCCAGGTGTATACTCTATACCAAAATCATAAGCAACCAAAAACTCCAGTCATCTCTGTTGCCTCATATTCAACTCCTTCCGAGAGAATAAATACTTTAATAACTTATGACCAGTAAACAACTCAAATCTCTCTCCCAAAAAATAATGCCTCCAAATCTTTAAGGCAAAAATTACCGTTGCCAACTCCAAGTCATGAGTAGTATATCTAACTTGGTGCGGTCTAAGCTGCCTAGATGCATAAGCAATAACCTTGCCCTCTACATCAATACGGCTCCCAATCCTGTTCCACATGCATCAGTGTATACTACCAACCCTTTGTTACCATCTGGAACTACTAACACTGGCGCATTGGTTAACAAATGCTTTAACTTAAGGAACCATTCCTTACATTTGTCAGATTAAACAAACTTCTCATCCTTCCAGGTCAACTTAGTCAAAGATAGTGCTATCGGCGAGAAATCCTTGATGAATCTCTGGTAATAACCAGCAAGTCCAAGGAAACTTCTGATCTCGGTCATCGTTTCAGATCTCTTCCAATTGTTCACAGCTTCGATTTTATCTGGATCGACTGACAATCCCTTCTCTAAAACCACATGACAAAGAAACTTAACCCTTCCAGAAATGACATTTGGAAAGCTTCGCATTTAGCTGATTCTGTCTCGGCATCTCCAGCACCACTTTAAGATGAATCTCATGCTCTCTTTTATCCTTTGAGTATACCAAAATGTCATCTATAAATAACAACACGAACCTATCCAAGTGCTCTCATAAAACCTAGTTCATCAAATCAACAAAGAAAGCAGGCGCATTTGTCAAGCCAAATGGCATCACTAACCACTCATACGAACCATACCTAGTCCGAAATGCCGTCAAAGGAATGCTATCCTCCGCTACTCTTAACTGATGGAACCCCGTCGCCAAATCCAATTGGGAAAATACTCTGGCTCCACTCAACTGATCAAACAGATCATCTATCCTCGACAGAGGGTACCTATTCTGTATCGTCCTTTCGTTTAAATTATGAAAGTCGATGCACATCCTTAACGACCCATCTGGTTTCTTCACGAACACCGTAGCCGCTCCCCAAGGCGAACTACTTGGTCTGATAAAATTCCTTCCCTCTAGATCCACTAGCTACTCCTTCAATTCCTTCATCTCTATCGGTGTCATCCTACTAGGTGGTCTACTGACAGGTTTAGTTCCCGGTACAAGATCTATCCAAAACTCAACAGCTCGCTTCGGGGGTAATCCAGTAACCAGCTCAAAAATATCTACAAACTCTCTAGCCACTCAAACCTGACTAAGGTCTCCTTCATCTTCCATGGCACTCAATAAAGCACAAACATTCTTACTGGAATTCTCCACTGAGAAAATGATTCAGTTATGACTATTTGGGTGCCTCAATGATATTTCCTGCTCTTGGCAAAATATCTTAGCCTCATACTTACCCAACCAATCCATACCCAAAATGATCCCGAAATCTATGAAATCAAAAACATATAAACTACATGCAAACTTATGACCTAACAAATCAAGTTCTAAATGGTCACATCTCATCCTAAGAGTTGCATGTCCCCTTATTGGATTTGCAACCCTTAAGGAAGTAACAAGGTATGTGGGATTTATACATAACCTATCAACCAAATACTGTGATATAAATGAATGTGATGACCGGTATCAAAAAGTACCCTAACTGGTATACTCTAAATTAAAAGCGTACCTTCCATCACAGTCTTCCCTTTCTTTACTGTAGTAGGTCTAGAAGAAGATGGTGGTCCAATATCAAACACCTTCCCTCTGTCTGCCCTGACTGGCTCGGGACACTAGTTCTTATAATGCCCAACTTGATCACAGTTGAAGCATTTCACATTCTTCTTCTCTGCAAGCTTCTTTCCTTTACTAGTTCTACACTCATGTGCATAATGGCCTTTCTTATCACACTTATAGCATACCAAATTAGCCTTTGCCTTCTTAGTGGCCTCCCCTTTTTTGGCTCCTTTCTTCTTAAAGAATTTCCTTTTCTTTCCCCGAGGACCCTGGGACTCAATTCTCCCTAACTGACACAGCAAGCATCTCCTCACGACGGATGGCCATCTCCACCACCACATGATAAGGTTCCCTAATATGAATCATAGCTATTCTGCCTAGCTCTGGCCTTAATCCTCTAACGAATCTCTTATTTCTTCTGATCTCAGTATCAACCAAAGCATAACCATATCGAGATAGCTCATCAAACTTTTCAGCATACGCGATCACAAACATCCCTCCTTGGACAAGATCCATGAACTTCCTCATCAACGTCGATTTGGCAACCTCAGACAAGAACCTCTGCTCGAACCTCCTTCTAAAATCAGCCCATGTCTGCTCTTCCTCCGAAACTCCAGTCGTCACACTGTTCCACCAATGAAGCGCTAACCCTTGCAACTGTCTATAGGCTAGCCTTCTCTTCTCTCCATCCTCCAAGCCTAAATATGTAAAGATCCTTTCATAGTTCAACAGTCAGTTCTCAACTTTAACTACATCCTCCGTTCCAACAAACGGCTTCCCACCTACACTGGTATAGTCTCTGCTTAGCTTGGCATAGTTATAACTTGCGGGAAATACAGGATTAGATCTTCCAACATTACTAGCACCTCCTGCTTGCAAAAGATTAGCCAACAACTGATACACCATCCTCACATCTACTGGCGGACTTCCAGCACCAACATTGGCCTCAGCATTTCGGTTAGCATTGGCCTGTCGACCTTGGTTTCTTCGGGTATTAGGTCGAATATTTCCATTGGTTGTGATGCTTCCTCCACCTAGATTTCCTCTTTCGTTTCCTGCTTCCATATCCTCTTTCTCGTAAATCTGCATACGAGCCTTAGTAAGATACAAAAGAACGGTCTAAGAGAGAGGGGAATACGTACTTAGATATATATCTATATATCAAATACAAGATGTTACTATAGCATTAACCCAAACCCCGACTATATTTTTAAATTCATTGGATTATGTTTCAAAAAAGCTTTTAGGTTTATCTTTTCTTTTAAAGTTTCATAAACCTATGCTCTGATACCAACTTGTAACATCCCCCTTACTTGGAGGCCCAAAACTAACGGCTATAGATGCTACAGTCATCCATAGTTATTAATTCTCGGCGACCAAATACGGCGGTGCTAGATACATTGATACACAGATCATATAAATATGGAATTTTTTTAACAATTCAAAACATATTTCCACATTTAAATCAATAGTTGATGTTCATTACATAATCCCAAAAAAGTAACCACGTTCAGCAAAATATAATTATTACAAATACGCCAAGAGCGACATATGAAGATGCCTTCTTGGTTGATCAGAGTATATAGTAAGGCTAACAAGTATGCCTTTACAAACAAAACACACAATGGAAAAGACAATTCTAAATAACTATCTGCCTCCTGCACGTCGCCGGAAGCTTTATTCATCAAAGAAGAAAACCTGAAAACCTTAAATCTCAAACTACTCAAAATCAATTGAGTACCCGAGAGTTTATGGGGAAAACAAAAACTTTGAGTCAGACATAAAGCTGGTACGAACAATAATCTAACGTCTCAATCCTTTTAGATATCTAGTGAGACCACGCTGCTTAGCGGAATAGGTTTTACCCTCACTGGTATCCTAAAACCTTTTTAAAAACATATTCCTGCATCCACAATGGTTAAAACATACATTTTCAAAATATTATGATGATATGCATACTAAAAACAAATAGGATTTCCCATCCCCATTTAAATTTGACTCCCTGTCATAATTATAGTTTCTAGGGTCACTATTAACCTTTTAGTTTTCATGTATTTACTAATAACCTTTATATAATTAATGAACATCCTGTTCTTTTCATGGTTTTCATAGGATCATTAAGAACCTATAGGCTCCTGCTAGTTAACTAATTAATTCATGGGTCCCTCTGAACCATTAGTTATTCCAATAACTAATCACCTTATCTTAGTTTTCATGGGTTCACTAGGAACCTATGGATTTATCCAGTAACTCACTTCACATCCTATTATTCATGGGTTGACTAGGAACCTACTGATACTTCCATTAGCCACTTTCTTATCCTAGTTTTCATGGGTTGACTAGGAACCTATTGACTGATGTCAATTCTTAATCTGGATATAGTTTTCATGGGTTCACTACAAACTAATTAGCCCCTACTAACTATCCTTAATATATGGTTTTCATGGGTTTACTATGAATCTGTTGGTTACCTCCAATAACTACATAATCATAGTTTTCATGGGTTTACTATGAACCTTTTGGTTACCACCAATAACTACCAAGATTAAGCATCCTATATTTTTGGTCACGCTGACTCCTTGGATGCAATTCTACTCATTTAGAAGTTTAAGGAATTTATATTCTCTACATAGTTAACCTAGCTGGTTCTTCTACCCCATTTTCCTCAAAATACAGTTATGGGTGATCATGTGAATATATTCATATTTGAAGAAGCAAAACAACAATTTAACAATACTGTTCCTATGGGTTTAAGGTCCTTGAAATACTTTTCATATAAAACATAATTAACCCCTTTAACTTATATTTATCAAGACCATACTTCTTCAAAATTACATACTTAAAGTCATTACAAAACTCATTTATATAAGCCATGGGTTTTCCTTTAAATATTTGAGCTAGGGTTTTAAGACCTTTCGACAACGTCGAAGGCTTCAGACTTCGACCCCTTCGAAAGCCTTGGGTTGACATTTAAAACATTACTTTGGGTCAAAGTTATAATAGGTGAAAGCATATCTTTCGAAACCACTCTTTATCTTATAAAATATTCGGGAGGTTTGATGGTGTTGAAACCATCCTTTCAAAAGCATTGAAGTATCTGGGAAAACAATTGAACCTTTCGACAACGTCGAAAGCTTTGCTTTTGACCCCTTCGAAGGCTTTAGGAAGCGGCTTGCACTTAAAAAAACAATTAAACCTTTCGACAACATCGGCGCCTTCGATGCCATTGGAAGGTCACATATTCTCAGAAAGGTTTTCGACCTGGTCGACAACTACCCCTTCGAAAGCTTTAAACAAAAACTAAGTAACCCTTTAGGAAGCTACTTCTTTATAACAAAGGCGGCAACTCTCTTTCGAAAGCCTCTTTGAAATACTCTTCCAAAAACATAGCTTTTGACCTTTTCAAAAGCCCTAAAAAAACTATCCTTTCGAAACCATAGTTTCTGACCTTGTCGAAAGCTCCTTTAAAAACCATAGCTTTCGACCTTATCGAAAGCTCTTTTAAAACTAAACCTTTTGAAAGCATAGCTTTAGACCTTGTCGAAAGCATAGCTTTTGACCTTGTTGAAAGCTCCTTTAAAAACAGGCCAATGATTTTCTTTTCAAACCAAAAACAACCAAGGAACCAACTCCTTCGAAAGCACCTTTTCGACAACCTACTTTCCACCTTTGTCCAATTCACTTCATACCACCTGAATAATATCATGTGCATTGGCTTTGACCTTGTTGGTTTCAATGAAGTCGAAAGGCCAAGGTCGAAAGGTCTAAGTCAAAAGGTTTACCATAGAAGGCGGAACACCCTTTTTCTGAACAAAAGCTGTTTTTATCAAATTAAGTAAACTTTTTGTAACAAACTTGCCTACTTGTAAACATTTGATTGGCTTTCATAAACTTTTCAATAATTTGGAAAATATTTGTCGCATTTTCTCAGATCTAAAATCAAGTTAACTTTTAACAAATATGCTCTTCCTATTATCAAAACGATTATATCATTTAGGTCCTCCTTTCGAAATAACTTAATTTCCATGCTAAATCACTTAGTAAAAATACCCAAAAATTCCAGAAATTCACTTTAATCATGTTATCTAACATATTAAAAATTCGGACCCAAATTCTTAATATATTTTCCAAAATAAATTTATAAACCCAAATAACCCTATTTTCCTTTGAAAATTCATCACTAATTCTCCACGGCTTGAAAAATTATGAAAATTGAAACCCAACTCCAAAATCATGTTTCCCATACCATATAATTTTCCTATGGCATTTAAAAATCATTTATATTTTACCCTAAACTGTGTATATCTCCTTTTAAACAACCTTGTTTAATCCATATAAATCATAAATCAAGCATATCATAAAAATAGATTTACCCTTACAAGCAAACCCATATGATTATAAAACCAAAATAGAGATGTAGAAATTATTATCCACCTTAGGGTGGATAAGGAAATTGAAGTTTGATTGAGATTGTTTCCTTCTAGCTTGATCCTAAGCTTTAGATTGATTTTCTCTTCTCTTCTTTCTTCCTAATGGATGACCTTACTTTCTTACGGTTCTAAATTTTGTTTTAGATAAAATTAACGTGTATGGTCTAAAGAAAATAATATAAGGGTCAGAAATATGGGCGGCTATTTACCCTAATGCCTTTATGTTTAACTACTTAACCATTTATAAGTTCATTTAGTTAAATAAGCATGGCCACTAAATTTTATTAATCTACCTCAATCTCCTTATCTACATTATTCTACTTAATTTATTCTAATTAAACCTTCTGAATAATGTCATCATTAAAATTAGGTGCTTTACATGTGATCATAGAATGATAGTGTGGCATTCAAAGAAAGATGATGTGCAATGAGAAAGGTAATCGTTACCTCAAGCATCACACCCGGAAATGGCCGTAACATGGTAGATACGACAAGGCTATGTGGTTCGCAACCATTAGGGTATGATCATCCCCTTCTAGATATATTTCTACCCGCTATGACGTTCGGGTTTAAATTATTGTAGTGTATGCTAAGAGACGTCTCAGTTTGGTCGGTAACGATTGGGGTGATGACATATTTGGTACTATCTAGGAAGAGGTAGGCCGGTCTTGTGTTGGTAGAAGACCATCAGTTGGGCACTTGAGAGGTAGATTTACACTCTGATTTTTGTTGAGACTACAAGTTTTTATTTCATGAGACATATTGGGTTTTGAGACATGTATGTTGTATTTGGTATTTTACTTATTTGGTTTATGAAGCATTTATGAAGTTTTTGTTTTAAATAAGTTATTATTTTAGTTTCCGCTATTTTTACCTATTTTTGTCTTGTGAATCTTAGTCTCTATTAATTTCAGTTATACCTACAACACACCATGCCTTTTAATGTGTCCTTTTGGGTATATTAAGGGGTGTGGGGTGTTTCACTTGGTATCAGAGCCTAAGGTTACAGGATTCCTAAAAAATTATTTTAAAAATAAAGTATTTTCCAAAATAACTTGTTTTAAAAAATACTTTTCAGAAAAGAAATCTTAGAAATGGTTTTAAGAATAAAAGAGTTTTTATAAAAATCCTCTAATAAGTCCAGTTCAATCTCCCTTTGACTCTTTCCTAAACTATCTCTTTCTTTTCGTAGAATGGCTGATGCCCCGAACCTTCGCGAGGGCATTCCAGTACCAGCCTGGTTTCGTAGGTACTTACAAGCCACGACTCCAGAGGTGCATGGGCCAGTGCCCAATCCTGCATCAGCGGGTATGAACCCCACCAACCCACCTACCGCCATCAATTTCCCTAAGCTTTGTAAAGATTTTGCGAGTTTGGGCGGAAAGACTTTTTCTGGCAAGGAGACTTTTGTGGAGGCGAGATCTTGGCTTAGGGACACCGAGAGGATATTTGGCTTATTAGGATTGGAGGACTAACAGCGGGTTCAGCTAGTCTCTTGGCAACTAAAAGAGGTAGCTTCTTACTATGGGAGGTTGTTGAGTTGGAAGGAAGAGAAGTCTGTTGGAATGGGTTTAGGCAGAGGTTTGAGAGGAAGTTTCCGTCTCAAGCGAAAGAGAGTGTTCAGCTGGAGAGGTTTATCAATTTAAAGCAAGGGAGTTTGTCCATCAAGGAATACATCAATCAATTCAATGAGTTGTCGTGGTTTGGTATGGAATTAGTGAACACGCCGCATAAGAAAGCTATGAAGTTTGCGAAGGGATTGAATCAACCCCTTCAGGGATTATTGTCGACTCACATACCGATAGGAGCTACTTATGAGTCTTTGGTTGAGATGGCGCTTATGTCGGATGTGTGCAAGGAAGGAGAGTCTAAAGAAGTGGTTAAGTTAGAAGGTCCAAAGAAGAAGTGGTGGAAAAACAACAAGGAGAAGAAGAAAGGTGATGGCCCTCATAAGCAGATTAAGAAGGGATCGAAGTGCAATAGCTGTGGGATTGTTGGACATATCGCCAAGGATTGCAAAAGGGAAAGATGAAGGGAAAGTGCTTCAGTTGCGGGTAGCCCGGTCACATGAGTAGGAGTTGTCCCCAGAGAGTGGGCTAAGGAGTGAGTGCACCAGTTGCACAGATTCAGGCGTTAGATGCGGCACCTTCCAGTAGCATTTCGGATAGAGGTAGGAAAGTCACAGTTGAAGGTTTGATTTCTATATCTGATTTTCCCATTCGGACTTTATTCGATTCTGGAGCATCACACTCTTTTATTTCTAGTTCTCTTGTGGATTGTTTGCACTTAGACATTTCTTTAGTAGTGGACCTCATCGTTGTTTCAAACCCCATAGGTGGATCTGCACACTTGTCTATTGTTTGTAGGGTTTGAAAATTTATATCCTAGGCATAGAATTTGACTGTGATGCCTATGTTTTGGGATTCTCGGGGTATGGGATGATCTTGGATATGGATTGGATATCCACATATGGAGCTATTTTAGATTGTGGGAGGAGAGTCGTTAGATTAGAGACTTGCAGTCGTAGGACTCTCGAGGTATCTTGCGACCCGCAAGGGTCAGCCATGTTGAGCTTTCTCTGTTCCCTCGATTCATCTTCAGTAGAGTTTGATTCGGTTCCTATCATCAGAGATTTTCCTGACGTCTTTGAGGAGGTTAGGGGATTGCCCCCTAAGAGAGAAATTGACTTCAGAATTTATTTGACCGAGAATGCTAAGTCAGTGGCGTTACCTGTAAGGCACATAGCATGTAGGGAGAGGAAAGAGTTGAGCAAACAAGTCAGTGTGCTTTTAGAGAAGGGTTTTATAAGAAGGAGCATATTGGAATGGGGAGCACCAGTCGTCTTCGCTACTAAGGCGGATGGTTCTCTTCGACTTTGCGTTGATTATAGAGAATTAAATAAGCTCACCAAGAAGAACCGATATCCACTCCCTAGGATTGATGATCTTTTTGACCAGTTAGTTAGCTCTTCGGTTTTCTCTCAGCTTGATTTAGCCATGGGATTCCATCATCTTAGGGTCGCCGATGACAACATAGATAAGACTGCATTTAGGACTCCAGAAGGACTTTATGAGTGGTTGATTATGCCTTTTGGGCTAACCAATGCCCTAGCCTACTTTGTTGGCTTGATGAGCCGCGTCTTTAGAGAAGTCCTAAATAAGTTCGTGGCGGTATTCGTGGATGACATCTTGGTATTTTCCAAGAATATGGGGGAGCATGCTGTTCATTTAGAGGAGGTTCTTCGCACACTTCATAGTCATCATTTGAGCGCTAAGTTTTTGAAGTGTCACTTTTGGAGAGAGGAGGTACGTTTCTTGGGGCATGTTGTCTCGAAGGAAGGTTTGGCTGTTGACCCCGCTAAGGTAATAGCTGTACAAGATTGGAAGGCCCCTAAGAACGTCATTGAAGTTAGGAGCTTCATAGGATTGGCTGGCTACTATAAGAAGTTCATTGGAGACTTTGTCAAGATTTCAGCACCACTCATGCGCCTTACTAAGAAGAATAAAGCTTTCGTGTGGGACGTGGATTGTGAGGATTCCTTCATAAAGCTTAAGAGGGCCCTTACTAGTGCACCGGTGTTAGTACTACCTGATGGATCTAAGCCTTTTACTGTATACACTGATGCATGTGGGCCGGGCCTAGGAGCGGTGTTGATGCAAGAAGGAAGGGTGGTATGTTATGGTAGTAGGCAGTTGAGGACGCATGAGAAGAGTTACCCTACCCATGATTTGGAGTTGGCCGCCATAGTTTTTGCACTCAAGTCTTGAAGGCACTATTTTCTTGGGGAGAGGTTTGAGCTTTTTACCGACCACAAGTCATTGATGTATCTATTCTCGTAGAAGGACTTGAACTTGAGGCAACAGAGATGGATGGAGTTTTTAGCCTCATACAATTTTGAGATTGCTTATACCCCGGGCAAGGATAATATGGTTGCGGATGCATTGAGTAGAAAAAAAGCAACCCTTAGTCCTTTGTTCATAGAGTGGAGGAGCTTGTATTTTATTTCTACTTTTGATTTTAAGCCCTCTACGGACATTACTCCCGGATTGTTGGCGACATTAGAGGTGAGGCCTACCCTTATGGATCAAATTGGCTCGAGGCAGCAAGGAGATTCGGAACTCATGGACATTATGGATAGGATTAGCTGAGGAGAGGTCTCTAGACATCTCCAACGTTATTCCATTGATAGCAAAGGGTGGCTTAGGAGAAATGGGAGGCTTTGTGTTCCATGCGCTAGAGATTTGTTGAGAGCGGTTTTGGAGGAAGCTCACCATTCCCGTATGACTATTCATCCGGGTGGTGACAAAATGTATCGGGATATGAAGAGGATGTTCTATTGGAATGGCATGAAGAAGGACGTGGCAGAGTTCGTAGCTAAGTGTCTCATATGCCAAAGGGTAAAGGCAGAGCTGTAGAAGCCCGGTGGACTACTTCAGCCATTAGATGTGCCAGATTGGAAGTGGGACATCATTTCTATGGATTTTATAGATGGTTTGCCCCGTTCTAGGAAGGGGAATAGTAGCATTTGGGTGATTGTTGATCGGTTGACCAAGAGTTCCCACTTCATCCCAGTTAAGAGCAAGCGTACAGTGTCATATTTGGCATCCTTTTATGTTCGAGAGATAGTCTGACTTCACGAAGTCCCTTCTAGTATAGTGAGTGATAGAGATCCATTTTCACTAGTGAGTTTTGGAGGAGATTATAGGAGGCGCTAAGGACGCAACTTAGATTGAGTACGGCCTATCACCCTCAGACGGATAGCCAAATGGAGAGAGTGAATAGAGTGCTTAAGGATTTGCTACGGATGTGCATTTTGGACTTTGGAGGAACTTGGGAGGAGCATCTTCCATTGGTTGAGTTTGTGTATAATAATAGTTGCCAAGCGAGCATAGTAATGGCACCATTTGAGGCTTTATATAGGAGACCTTGCAAGCCCCCTTCATGTTGGGTGGAGTCTACAGAGAAGTTGTACTTAGGCCTAACAAGGTGAAGGACACATCAGAGAGAGTGGATTTAATTCGGCGGAGAATGAAGGCAGCCCAAGATAGGCAGAACTCTTATGCAGATAAACGGAGGAGAGACATTGAGTTTGAGGTTGGAGACTTAGTTTTTATCAAAGTATCCCCGCTTATGAAGGTGGTAAGGTTCGGATCAAATGGAAAGTTAGCCCCCAGATTTGTTGGACCATTTCCTATCAGAGAGAGAGAGTTGGGAAGATGGCTTACCATGTGAAGTTACCAGATATGCTCGCAGGAGTGCACGACGTTTTCCATGTTTCACACTTGCGAAAGTGCTTACATGACTCAACGGAGGTTGTAGAGCTTAGTCAGTTAGAGGAGGTGGAGGTAGAAAGGGAAACATTTGTTCGACGTATCCCCATGAAGATTATTGGAAGAGACATCAAGCGACTAAGGAATAAGGAGGTTCCTTTAGTAAAGGTGCAATAGGGAGATGATGTTGCAGACGCCACTAGGGAAGCAGAAGAGAAGATTCATACTTCCTATCCTCATCTTTTTGATAGTAAGTTTTTAGAATTTCCTATTTCCATATTTAGTTTTAAATAGGTTCTTTCCTTTATTATCCTTTGGGAGGGTAGAACTTAGGATTTAACCTATGGATGGTAGGATTTGATGTAAACATGTTATTAGAACATGTTATGAATTATGTATGCTAGTGGTTGCAAGTGTTTGCTAGTGAATGCTAATGGATGCATATAAGTACACTAGGCACTACTATTCTTTAGGGATCGGCCTAACTAGGACACTAGAGCATATGCATATGGATGTGTGCGCATTTTTATTCTATTTTCATGGTTGCTATAAATGGATGATTATCACATGATTGTTGCATTTGAATGATGTTTGTAACACGCATATAGAACTATCAGTTGTCACTAGGGAATTTTTGCATTCATTTGGATATATGGCACAGACATGATTGCATAAAAAGAGGTCAACTGAATCGGTGGACCGCCTAATCTTTTGCATTAGATAGGAACATTTACACTACACTAATTGCACAAGTATCATAAATTGCATTAGAAAAACTTAAGGACAATGGATGAATCGTCGATGATTGAGTAGTTGGTTGTAGAATTGGATAAAAACATTTAGTACATTCTTTTATCCTTAGAGATTTCGGGGACGAAATCCCTTAAGGAGGGGAGAATGTAACAACCCGAAATTTAACCCGTAATAATTAATTCGTTAATTAATTAAATAATAAAATAACTTTGTGAAATTATCAGAATTGAGCCACAGGAGTTACATCATTGTGTCCGTGGTAAATTTCTGATCAATTTCCATAGATAGAATGTTGGAATCCAAGTTAATATGAGCAAGGAACAAAATAATCAAAGAAACGAATATATATATATATATAGGCCAGGTCGATCGGCCAGTCGACCTGGGCACAAGGGCAGTTGACCGCCCGGTCGACCGGCCTTTTTTTAGCGAACGAACGAACGTTTATTCGTTCGAACGTTAGTGACGTATTTTTCATTCTTTAACTCGATCTAGTCCTTCCGTTTCTGCATCCGATGGCCCCTATTCTGCCTATGATGTGGTTGCATCCTATCCAATCCCAAAATCTAATGGTCTAAGATCCACTTCTACCCCTATAAATAGAACCCTAGGCCTAACACCTTTTCTCATTCTAAGATTTTCTCCAATTGGGTTCACCTATTCAGGAAGGACCCCAAGCGAAATAATTTTCCAAGGAGGAAATCATTTTAAATAAAAATATTTAACAAACCGAAGTGGATCTGTGAAGGCCTAAAGGGAAGAGCTAAGGACCAGAGGTGAGTGATTGTAATTATTTAAAAATTTCTTTAAGTAATTTAAAATAATATGGTTTCCAATAGTTGTAGTTTTACTACGATTTTTGGAGTAACATTTTTAGTAATTTATTTACAGTTTTTAGAATTATTTTCAGTTAATTTTAGCTTATTTCTAGCTTTTCCATTTATTTACAGTTTATTTACAGTATTTTAGTTTATTTATGTGTTATTTACATCTTCTTCTTACGCCTTAGATTTCCTTCTATTTTCATTTTTCTTTTACCTTCTTCTTCTTCGCATGTAATTAACGCGGAATTGGATTAAATTATAAGAAATCTGAAAAATGGAATATAAGATGTAAATTATAAAGACTGTAATATAAATGGAATTGGACTAAAATTATGCCTAATTATGATATTAATTGGACTGAATTAAAGAGCTTGGCCTAGTTATAACTTAGAATTATAACTAAAAAGAATAAAAGAAGAAAAGAAGCTTATTTTCACACTTAGACCTTGGGTTAAGTTATAAGCATGATTATAACGTAGGTTATAATAAGAAATAGAACAAAATAAGGCTTATTTTAAGACTTAGGATAAATTAATAAGCACAGATAGTAGGAACAAGAGTAAAGGCTTATTTAAATAATTTATCTAAGTTAATAAGCAAAGAATTAAAGTAGGACCTGTACCAAATAGCATTCCCCTATTATTTTCTATGGGTATGGTGTTTTACATAAACCTGAAGTGAGACGAGGGGCACGCTTATGCTAGTAGTGGTAGTAATTGGTCAATATAGAGATGTTCAAATCACGGGGGATTTGGACAAGGGCGCTATTAGAAATTGTTTGGATGACGGGCCGATACCGGCAGCATTCCCCTATATTTTCTATGGACACGGTGTTTCACATAATCCAGAAGTGAGACGAGGGGCACGCTTATGCTGAGTCGAGGTAATAATACAGCCAAATAGGTGGAGCAATAGGTAGCATGAGCATGGTGGCAGTTACGCATGCGACTTCTATTTCGATGCTCGATAATTGTTATGGGTTCCAAGCGCTTAGTATGTGTGTCTTTCGTAGACACCATTGCCTTATGTGTAGGGAGCTATGTATCGTCTAGTCCATAGTGGGTGCTTTGTGTATCTTTCGTAGTTACCATTGGCTGCTGTGTAGGGAGTTATATAGCGTCTAGTCCGCAGTAAGGTCTATGGAGTAGTAGGCCGATCAAAGGGTAGAATTAGGATTTCAGCCTAATTATAGGATTAGGAATTCATCCCAATCAAGCAGCTATCAAAGGTAAGTGCAAACAATCAAAGTTGACATATCTTATCAACTGTAATAGTTTAATCGTATTTTCCAGTTTATCTATTTCCTATTTCCTTTGTTTTCTTTTGTATATACTAGAACTATTGAAGAGTCTATTACCTTTACTTTGCCTAAAGATTCTAGTAGTTACTACCACTCACTAGAATTTTAGTCGGAACCACTCCTCTATTTTTTCCCCTTTCCCCCATACAGGCAATCAAGGGAGAGGGCAGTATATTGCGGTTGCTCGGAGTTTTCTTGGAGAAGATTCTGCTATGTATTTCCCTACTTTTATTTACGTTTTTCCTTCTTTGCACTGGCACTTGAGAGGGATATTTACACTCTGATTTTTGTTGAGACTACGATTTTTTATTTTATGAGACATATTGGGTTTTGAGACATGTATATTGTATTTGGTATTTGACTTATTTGGGTTTTGAAGCAATTATGAAGTTTTTGTTTTGAATAAGTTATTATTTTAGTTTCCGCTATTTTTACCTATTTTTGTCTTATGAATCCTAGTCTTTGTTAGTTTCAGTTATACCTACAATGCACCATGCCTTTTAATGTGTCCTTTTGGGTATATTAAGGGGTGTGGGGGTGTTTCACATTTATGTTAGCAGATGCGCCAATTGTCTAAAAGTGAAGAGTGACTGGCAGAAAATTGTAGGGTTACTTCAACCTATGGAGTTTCCAGCTTAGAAGTGGGATCAAATATCAACAGATTTCATTGATGGTTTACCTCGAACGAGGAAAGGGAATGCAAGCATTTGGGTTATCATAGACCGATTAACTAAAAGTGCACACTTCATTCCAGTTAAGCTAACAAGGACTGCTGCAAGCCTTGCAGATATTTATATGAAGGAAATTGTACGAATGCATGGAATTCCGACCAGTATAGTAAGCGATTAGGTTCCAATCTTTACTAGTCAGTTTTGGGAAGCATTACAGACCGCTTTAGGAACAAGGCTGAATATAAGCACTGCCTATCACCCCAAACTAATGGACAGATGGAGAGAGTCAACCGCATTTTGGAAGATCTTCTCAGAGCATGTATTCTTGATTTTGGAGGCTCCTGGGAAAATCATTTGCATTTAGTAGAATTCTCTTATAACAACGGTTATCAAGTTAATATCGGCATGGCACCGTATGAAGCCCTGTATGGCCATCCGTACAGGTCACCAATATGTTGGATTGAAACTGGAGATCGGTTAGTACTGGGTCCCGATATGATATAAGAAGCTTCAGAGAAGGTCGATATGATTAGAAAGAAGCTAAAGGAAGCCTAAAGCGGATAGAAAAGTTATGTAGGTCAAAGGCGTAGAAATATGGAATTCTTGGTTGGAGATTCAATCTTTTTGAAAGTCTCTCCAATGAGAGGAGTGGTGAGGTTTGGAAGAACGGGGAAGTTAGCACCTCGATATGTTGGACCATTTGCTATTCTTGAACGAATCGGCCTACTAGCTTATTGAGTGTAATTACCAGAAAGGTTGGCAGGAGTGCATAATGTTTTTCATGTATCTCATTTAAGGAAACATGTGCATGACCTAGAGCAAATCATAGAAACAGCTGCCCAGGAAGACCTGGAGGTGGAATCAAATTTGGCAGTTATTAGACGACCTGTTCGGATCGTTGAACGTGATGAGAAACGATTAAGGAGGAAGATAGTAAGGTTAGTCAAAGTTTAATGGAGTAGAGATGCTGAGGATTGCACTTGGGAAACGGAGGACAGAATGAAAAAGGCATATCCCGAATTTAGGATGGAAGAATGAACTGTATAAATCATGTCGTTATAGTGTACTCACCGCCTGTGGTGTAGTCACTTATCCATATTTTTGTATATATTCATTATATTAAATATATTTCCTTTTGAACTATTTCCTTCTTGTCTAAATTTCGAGGACGAAATTCTTTTAAGGAAGGGAGTCTATAACGACATATCACTTTAAATAAATGATCATTTAGCTTTATCGATATAACAAATAACTTTGTGAATAATTATTTATATTTATCTGTATGATTTTATACTAAAATATGATCATTTTAATTAGTTAGTAATAAAATTTATTTTCAAAATATGTTTACAAAAATATGCATATTAATTTAAAAGAGAAAATATGACCGAAAATCGGAATTTGGATTTGTAACGATACAACGTGTGGAAGTTATGCAACGTTGTAGGGATATGTTACATACACATATACACGTACATATACATACATGAAACATGCACATAAACATATATATACCAAAATATACAAGTATAATATAAAATAAAAAATATATTTTATGATTTCTTACTCCTTAAGCATATATAAGTCAACATATGCACACATGAGAAGTGGAAGTGATGGGCACATGGGGGAGAGGCTTTTGCCATGCCTATGGGAGGGGGAGGGGGAGGTGTGTTGGAGAAGCCTTGAAATGGTGATGTAAAAGGTAATGTGTGCATGTATACTTTTACACTCTTCTTTTCCTATAAATACCCTACCCTCTTCTCTTCATTTTCATTCTTCTTCTACTTCATATTTCTAAGCTTTGTCTTCCACCTTAATGGTTTCCATCCTAAGAGAAATAATGTGAAAATTTATTTCAAAAAGAGTTTAAATTATAATATATAGTTATATATACTTAAACACCTCAAAACAATCTTGAAACTCCACCTTTTCTCCTTGTTCATCAAATCTCCACCCCACTTCTTCATTTGGTCGAGCACTTCTTTGATCCAACCTACGCCGTGCATCCTAAGCCATTTCAAGTGTTGGTCGAGGCATCTAGGAGCTAAAATCCAAAGAATAGCGAGCTTCGGAAACCGAGTAGCGGAGCTATAGCGAATTTTAAATTAATCGTTGAAAATTCAAGGTGAGAACTCCTAAACTATTTTATTATATTTTGATGATGATATGATGTTTGAAAATGGATTTTTATTATGCTTTGATCATCAAGTTTAGTTATTTAAATATGAATGTTGAATATATAAGCAAGTCACCAAATACATGTCGATAAGTACAAAGGAAATCACTTTCCTCTATATTAATGAATTGGTATATATGGAAGGTTAAATCTCTCTAAAAAGGTTTAAAAATGAGTTTGAAAAGTTTTATAAACATTTAAAAGAGTTTTGGTGAAGTTTTAATGATAATTGAAAATTTAGTCAAAAATAGTTGCGTCGCGTAACGGCAGCTCGCGATTTCACGCCGTAAAAGTCAAATAAGTGTTAAAGATGGAATATAGCTCGGAGTTCTTCGAGATAAGAATTTTCCAAACTAGTATATCCGTATTTTCCCCACGAAGAAAGAAAATCGAGATTTCAATAAGCAGATTTTGAAATATGAGTAAAACAAGTTTTGAAAAATCGCGGTTTTGCAGTTCGGAATCCAAAACTGGATTTCTTAGAAAATGATATTTTAAAATTGTTTAAAAATAGGGAATAAATTTTATAAATGTTTTAGAATGTTTTTAAAATTATTTGAGTAATAAAAATGAATTTTCAAATAATAAAAAGTCGTTTTGATTAATATAGCTTATAAAAGCACTTTCCGTAGCACTTTTCCGCAGGACTTTTCTATAACTTTTAAATTTTAGTTTTAACTAAACGATTCTTTACCAAATCTTTTATAAATTTTTTAAAAGAAATAATTAAGTGTTTTTAATGATTTTTGGAAGTTTTATAGTTAATTTAAAAGAATTTAGATAAACGATTTAAATAAAAGCTATTACAAATTAAGTGGTTTAATCTTGGCTGTAAAAGCCAATGAGTAGACTAGATTTTTCTATTCGTGAGATCCAGATGTGAGGTGCCTAAACTAAGGAGATGTTTAGGAGCAATCAGTGCCCTAGCTCACCTGGCCTCTTCCCTAGGCAAGGGATAGATAAGGTCAAAATGTTGGAAACGAGTTAAGTATAAAAAGATTTTAAGAAATCAAAAGCAGTGATATGAGAGGTTTAATGATTCCGTATATACCGAAAGAATGTTTTAAGGAATATATATCTCCCAAAGGGATTCTTTTATAAAAAGAACTAAATAAATTAAAGAATGATTCCCTATTCACAAGAACATCTTTTATCGATGATTGTTTCGAAGGAACCGGGGTCGGATTTGGATGATTCCTATCCGAAGAACACTTCGAACCAATTTACGTATTCGAAGCGAAGATATGGATATGATATTTGGGATTTTCTTAATGAAGGACTGCTTTTTGATCATTTGGGGATAAACTCCCAATATACATATAGTAGCAGTAGTCTCTTCATTATGAAATATCTGATGCAAGGACTAATCGCTACTAATCCTAGGGTGAATTCCAGAAAGGATGTGGTAGGAGAGTGCCTTTGGTTTGTCTTGTACCTGGACAACTTGTATGGAAGAATGTCTGACGTTGCATTCCTAGTTACATAAGTGATCTCTATGAACGTATCATCTGTTTGGTGGCGGAGAAGGCAACTTCTCGTAGCTTAACACCCTTTCATGAGACGTACGATCTCCGGAGTTATACATTTGTAGAAATCACTTGTGTGACAATGGAATGGCGGTGTGACATTCAAAGAAAGATGATGTGCAATGAGAAAGGTAACCGTTACCTCAAGCCTCACATCCGAAAATGGCCGAAACAGGGTAGATACGGCAAGGCTATGTGGTTCGCAACCATTAGGGTATAATCATCCTCTTTTAGATATATTTCTACTCGCTATGACATTCGGGTTTAAATTATTATGGTGTATGCTAAAATACGTCTCGGTTAGGTCGGTAATGACCGGGGTGAAGACATATTCAGTACTATTTAGGAAAAGGTAGACCGGTCTTGTATTGGTAGAGGACCATCAGTTCGGCCTCGGTACATTCCTCTAGAGATGTACTATCGGAAGGTAGTCCCTTCACCTGGTCATTTGTATGGAAACCCATTCTCAATAAGAGCCTGTAAGATTTTAGATGTGGAAAGCCTTGTACTACAAGGTGGTATGCTGGAATTCAATAATGTACCAATTTCGGCTAAGATTAATAAATTTACTTGCGAATGTTTTCAAAGATATGTCATTAAAAATAATATCCCTTAGTTTTATGTAGGAATGTTTTGGTTAACATAAGGTAAAAACCCATTCCATGTTTATGTGCGGCGTGGTATTTTGAGATACCCTTTTGTTTTCAAACAACATATTTTGAGTTCTAACACCAGTCCCATGACTGACCCGGAGTTTATTTTGTTTTCCATTTAAACACTGGCTGCCCTATATTTCCGAGCAGCCTAGTAGTCAGGATTCTGATATAGAGTACTTTAAGGAAGAGCATGTTGGAAGAGGTTTTTGGAGCAATGGAGCTGTAGCACCCGATGTGGATGTCTATCTATCTATTTATTTTTATTTTTCTGCTGTGTCTAAGTTGGTTAATACTAGCAAATGTGGGAGCAGGTAGTTATAACTGTTTCTGGCTAGGTTAGTTGATACAAAACTCTGATGTACCCTAGTATAGGTGGTTGTATGTAATATCTATCTATTTTAACGTAATGTGAGAATTTGCGTTTCTATCTTTTATCTTTACTTTACTTTACCCTTGAAAATCTGCCTCCCCGGCACTTGGATTTGTGGCACGTGAATACCGTGGATGTATTAGTGTCGATTTTCAAGATTCGAGGAGACGGGTTGTCACACCTGCCATCAACTACTTCAAAAACCCAAAAATATTCTAGCTACTATTCTCTTTATTATTTTTATACGGGAATATTCCTCCTATTCATTAGCGGGCATTCAACACTTCCTAACTCTTACCCCACTAGGTTAGATATTATTTCTATTCTATCTGCATCTTGGAGAGAGAACTTTAAAAAAAATTCAATTTTCATAAATAGGAAAAACAATCAAGCTAAACATACGCTCGTTTTAAATCGATTTCCAAATTGAAAAACTCATTTTTGCCACAAACTTCTTAAACCAAGGTCAAAATTTTATTTTACCATTTATTTAAGAGTTTCAAAACTTACTTCATTTTAAACCAAGATTTTTCAACACAGCCAAATTTATTGGTAAAATTATAAAATGTTCGTACTTTCCAAAACAACAGTTTTCAAATTGATCCTTTGGAAAAATCCTTTGAAAAAATCATTTAAATATTTCATGGTATTTACCAAAATATTTTATCAAATTCTCTGACATAAGGTAGGACCAATAAATGAGATTTACTTCTCTTCAATAAAAATCCTATTCGTTACCTTAAGGTAATTAATGAACATTATCTTGCGACAACTTGCCTCTGGATTTTTGCGACATGTGGATTCTTATTTCCTACTTGTCCAAATGAAATGTCCATCTTCAATCCACAATCCATCAAAATCCACAATCACAAAGTAGCTAAGTCTCAACAATCAAGTCAAACACCATCTAGCCTCCGGGATCCTTCCATATGTCATGCTCATGCTCTCCTTGGTCCATGCCTTAGCACTCCATGGGGTAATTGGGGTAGGTGCGTAATTTTAAATCTATAAAAAATTTCCCAACTCATAATCGTCTCGTCCATCCTTTTAGAATATGGTCGCAATTATACCATGGTCATAATTTATAAGGTTTGGTGTATATTTTAGGTGGATAAATACTAATACATTCTTTTCGAATATCCCAATCCTTATGATAGACTTGTAGTTTGCAGAATTATGGATCTTAAGGCTAATTAAACACTAGAAGGGGGGTGAAAAGTATTTTCTAACTTTTGTAAATCTTTCTAAATTTCTTTCATGTTTATTATTAAATTGCAAATTTTCAACACATAATTATATCAATAATCAATCATAGATACAATCACAGATAAAAAAAGCAATAAAATAAACTAGAGAGTTAAAAAGATGACATTAGGAAATTTATATTGGTTCAAATTTCTTCTACATCCAGTCCTATATAATTGCTTTTACAGATGCCAATCTTTAAACTGACAGAAGGCAAACCCAATTACAATCTCAATTTCGAGGCTACAAGACAAATCCTCTTGATTTTCCATAACTCAGAGCACACCCACTTGATTTGGACGGGCTACCAAGCACACCCACTTGATTTGAACGGGCAATAAGCATGCCTAAGCAAATACAAATAGAGTATAATGGTTTTTCCAAATAAAATTTCTTGAATTTTGGGTATAATGGATCCTATAACATCTTGGAAAGTACTTTGATCTTCGATTTGAGGGAGAGATGATTCCAAAACAGTAAGAAAGTAGTATTGAATCAATACACAGAAGTATGAATTGACCCTAAGTGATTTTGAGGATAATTTGGTATATTTTTAATGGAGTCTTCAAAAGAGTAAGAGGAGGGAAGAAAATAAGTTAATAACTACTAAAAAATTCATTTGAACTCAAAATAGTGTATAAACAGATGTGTCCGTTCGCGAAGGGTTACGACGAATAGACACTTCTTTTCAAAATTTGAAAAACCATTTGACTACATGTATGTCGACATATCATCTGGGTATATATCGCCATATGCTTGTAAATTTTTAAAACTTATTTCTCTTGAAAAATGTTTTAAAAACCCTGTACTTTGTAAAATATTTTAATACTTTGTAAGACATTTTAAATATAGTTTATAAATATGTTGAACTTTGGAAAACATTTATAAAATATTTTTAAGTATATTTTGAATTTTTTTTTTAAATGTAAAAGAGAAAAAGTAAGTGATAGTGATCAAAGATTGCTACCAAGGACTTTAACAATATTCTATGACTCTATACACTATATTATAGTCTTAAGATCTTCATATCTTGGTCTTTATACTCAAGAGTCTTCATGTCCATTTCTTGAGTCTTTTATATTGTATAGTCTTCGATTCAACACCTGTATAATATCCTGCACTATATACTATATAACTTGGCAAAACATTAGCATCTATATTTTATATAAATGTATATTGTTGTTATCAAGGTTGTTATCATCAAAATCAATAACTAAGGTACTAACACGACTAGCCTAGGCTCTGATACCAAATGTAACAACCCATACCTTAATGGGTCCGAATTTCAATAAAATTGAAATCTAAGTCCATTGGGGTATGGATCGTTGGTTTTGCTAACCTGTAATAAACATAAGTACCTCAGAGATTGATCAAACTAAACTCACAATGGAATAAAAATATAATAGGATGTAAATAACGACTGAGGTTACTACCTTGGAACAAATGGTATTCCTTGGACATCTGATCGCCTCGCCAGTACCAAGAAGAATAAGAAGACTTCTCCATCGACAGTTCCATCTTGCTCCAGTGACATGTTCCTCTAAATCTATCCTATGGGTTGTAATAAGGAAGGGTTAGAACAACGTTTCGATGATTGAAAAATTGCATACTTTATCCATAGCATAACTTTTCATCGTTTGGTTTCCATTTAGATGTTTGTCTGTTTATTTATGGCTATTCCATTTAGTTTTACGTGCGTGTATGGCATATCTATCCCTAACGTTCTCCCAGGTATATTCTACATATATATCTAAGTACATTTATACTTTCTAATCGTTTCTCTACCCAAAACCATGACCACTTAATAATTCTTAATTTTGAAGCGGGCCTTTCGCATCATCATCACTAGTCTATCGGTCTTCGCTATAGAGACTGATGACTGCTGTATACGGCTCTACCATATAATATATAATTTAATTGCATATCACCATTGCCATTCAAAGACTCATCTAAGGGTTAACTAGCCCATCTTTACTGAACAAAATTTTCAATTAACTCCCTATCATGAGATTCATGCATATCCCATACGGATTCTACACTAGTAGAGAGCGAAATCCATCAGGATGTAACCTAAGTCTTTACTACCCCTCTTTTGGGATCATTAGGCATCTAAGCTTATATGCTAGACCTATTACTAAATATTGGTACCAACTAATGATATAGCCCATTGACCCTCCACAACTGATATCATGTTTTAGACTAACCCTAGTAAATCAACGAAAATACCCCCTTTAGTTACTTACTACCTCATATTGGATATGAACCAGACCTCATTTTCCAAAAGGTATTGGGTCGTTTAATAATTCAAATCTAGGCCGAGCTCCTAAGATATTTTCCTCTACTTATCTGCAATGTTTATCCCCTTTTCCTATGGGTCGTATAGTTGGTGATGTCCCAGATCAGTAGGAAGTGTACACAACTGCTAGTAGCTTCTGAGCGAAGGGCAAACTTCCATTGTGTAACTCTACTGACCTTGCATTCCAACCTACTAAATCAAATTAATCATCCTAAGTTTTAATATTAGGCTAAGCCCACTAATCTCTATTTGTATATTTAAAGCTACATAATTCACTATCATGACAATTATCCTGTCTTAAATTATTTGATTAATACATAATATGTTTATCTACTATTGCTATAAATGTCACCTTGTCCGTAATTATATTTTGATCAGACATTTCTTAATGACATTTATTTACTTATTCAAATTTTACCTATTATTCCTCCCTTATCTGTAACGACCCGGAATTTCACTGCTTTGATTTGCGAGTATTTAATTAATTTTAAATATTCAAATAAATGGTTTTATAATGAAAATAAAACTCTTTTTAATAATAAATAATAATGGTGAAATAGTTTTTAAAATTTGTTTACAAAGATATATAGTTCGATGAAAAACAAAAAAGGTGACCGGAAACCGTTTTCCGAATTTTCGACGTTTCATCGTATAAAAGTTGTTTGAAATGTTGTGCACACTTTCTTATATATATGCATGCATAAACTAAGTGTATAATATGGTTTGGTATAATATAATTAGGTTTAATTAAGTAAATTAAGTTAATTTAATTAAGATAATCATGATGTGACACTTTGGCAACTAAATAAAAAAATAAATAGAAAATAGTCACATCTGGGGGAACATGATTTGACACTTTGGGGGCTAAGGTACAAAGAATTTAATGTATGTTGGTAAGGAGGGGGCATAGGTGGTGAGGTGGCATTCAAGGAGTGGAGGGCAAAGGACATGGGCGTTTGGGTAATTTTGCATTTACATTTTATATAAAAATATTTTCCTTTTCTTTTCATTTCATTTTTTTCCTTTTTCTTTTATTCCTAAGCTTTCTTCTTCCTTCCTAAACTCTAAAACACTTTAATGGCTTCCTTTAACTTTTTCAAGTTTTATATTTTCAAATTTTAAACTTTTTAAAATGATTTAAACTTAGCTTCAAACTCCTCCTTCCCACTTCAAAATTCTTCCATTTTACCCAAAATGGTTTCGGCCATAACTCCTTTCATTCGACCCAAAATTTAGATTTTTTTTTCAAACCATTTATAATTTTAGTGGCTACAACTTTGTAGTGTACCACTTTTTCTGATTTTGAGCTTAAATACTCCAAAAATCCATATTTTTAAAGAGTGTTTTTGAACCTAGATTTTGAAGCCCGAAAATACACCTTACTGTTTTGACCATAACTCCCTCAAAAAGTATCCAAATTGAGAATTTCGTTTTTTTAAATGATAGAGGAAATAATTATCTATAACTTTTCTTTTAACAACTTTTTTAAAATTCGAGAGCAGTCCAAAAATCGAGAACAATATGACCTATTTTTGAGTGGATTTCCTTGTTTTCCAACCCTCCTGAGTTTCAAAGTATTTCAAATTTTCAAAAATTTCCGGTGAGTAAATTCATTAACTTTTTAGGAAAGAATTTACCTTTATATGTATGGTTGTTTATGTGATGATATTGTTGGATTATCTTGTGGTTGTTATGGTAATATATGTGTGTATGTGATGTGAATCTTATAATTTGAAATCAAAGTCCAAGTATTATGTTTGGTTCGAAAGATGTGTGCTTGTTTACGTAATGGTTAAGGTTCATAAACTTTGGGTTGTTTGTGATGTAGAAGTGGAAAACAAGTGGGAAATTATGGGTATCCATACCGGTAGTCGCTATGGATGGAGTTCGCTTAAAAGTTTGATTTTTGAAAAAAATTGGTTTCTAAAACTTAAGTGTTTGTAGATGTTTTATAAACTTAATAATAATGATTTAGGAAGTTAATTAAGTTTTTAATAATTATTAATTAATTAAGGATTAAACAAGGTTTAATAATTATAACTAAGTGAAGGTTGGTTATTAATTAATTATTAATTAAGTATGAGTTAAGTAAATTATTTATATTTAATTTACCTTTAATTAAATATAGAATTAATTATTAATTAATTGCTAATCAAGTGTTAATTATTTTTAATTATAAATCATTAATGGTTTTAATTTATGATAAATTATTTATTAAAGGTTTAATTCATTATTTAAGTTCAATTAAAGATTATTTAATTAATTAATTGAGATTAATTAACATTTAACTATTAATCAAAGTATAATTAATTATTTAATAATGAATAAATGATTAATTTGGGTTTAAGTAATAGTTAATTATTGTTTAATTATTTAATTAAATTAAGTTAAGATTTAATTAAATTAATTATGATTTACATAAGGATTTAACTTAGAACTAATTTTTTTAAAAGAATTTTAAAAGTTTTAAATCCTGTGTTTTCCAAAAGTAAAAGTGTTTTAAAAGAACTTCTTTTTCAAAGATGGTTTTGAATACAAGTGATTCAAGTGTCGATACCATTAAGGAACCATATAACTGTGTGAATGAGTTATAATGTAGATTATTGGGTTGTTTGGACATATGTTAGCAGAATAAATCCCCGTTCTGCAATAAATTGTTTGATTTTTTGTTTGTTCATGTGAACATGTGTTAGCAGAATAAATACCGTTCTGCTATAAATTGATTGAATTATTTGGACATCTGTTTAGCCGGACAAATCACTATCCTGCTATTATGTAATTTGAACATGTATATGCTAGTTAGTCATATTGGCATGTTATTCCTTGATTTGGATATGAGTTGTGTATATATATATATATATATATATATATATATATATATATATGTTGACCTATGTAAATAACTATTAAGTGAATTAAAATTGAATGGTAACTTAAATTAGTACCATAGGGATTGCTAAGCCTCCGTTTGAATTAGTAAAGTATGTTTTTGAATTAGCTTTAATTCTTTAATCGATTGGGTTTAAAGGTTATAAATGGTTTTCAAATTTTATTAATATTTTATAAAGTTATTTTTAAATAATATCTTGTTTTTAAAAAAAGGGGTTTATTAAATAAAAGGTTTTACCTAAAGTGATTTACAAATGATATCTTGAAAATGATATTTTATAAACGAGATTCTATAAACAAATTATGAAGGAAGATTTTTAAATAGTTGTAAAAATAGAAAGAGATTTTAAAAATCATTTTAGATATTTTTGAAAGAAGTTTTAGATCAAGTTTGAAAAATTATGAAGAGGTTTGAAATGTGAAGTGAACTTATAAAAGAATTTTGTAAGGAATAAGTGAATGAGTTTTATAGTAAGTGGTTTGGGAAAAGTGTTTTAGAAAAGATCATTTGATAAAGTTTTATAAAGTGATTTTATTAATTAAAGAATAATTAATAAAGGCTTGGAGGATCCCATATGGAATTTAATCAATGTTTGATTGTTTGTTTATTTGATAGTTAAATAACCGACTATCAAATCTGGACCAAAACGTAACTTTGGAATATCAAGGAGAAATAAGGAAATTATATGGTACAGTTACCATCGGTGGTGCTATACTATATGTATAAATTCGTTTTGTTATTCTAGGATAAATGATAAGGAAATCCGTCCACTAACTATTAAGAGGTGAACTCTGCTCTTATTTCCTAAAGAACCGGGGTTGAGTTTACCGGAAATTATCGAAAGTTGTTTCGAAGAGACCGAGATCGGATCTATTATCCGAAAACCACTTTGATCCAACTCAAGAATTTCAAATTGAAGACATCTTTAAGAGTATGGAATCGAAGATGGAGCATTGAAGTGCAAGGGCGGCTTGCTACTAGTCCTGAGGGTGATTCCAAAATGGATGTAGTAGAAGTAGTGCTTTCGGTTTGTCCTTATCCTAGACAACTTGTATGGATGAATGTTGGCACTACATTACTGCTTGGAGGGCACATTCCAAGTTGGTTTGCTATATAAAAGGTAAAACGCAGCGTCAAGCCTCATCAACCGGGAAATGACTAAAACAGGGCATGCACTAGGGCTAAGTGGGTCGCTCCCATTAGGGTATGTCATCATCTTTCTACATTAGCCTATTTTTATGGATTTGGTTGTGCATGAGAGATCTCAATTAAGGTTGGAAGACCGGGATGATGACATATTCGGTTCTACTAGTCAAGTGGTAGGCCGGTTCTGTGTGGCAGGGTACAAGATGTTCTTGTCAGACCTAGGTGCATTGTTCTAGAGATGTACCCATCGGAGGTTGTTCCTTACCTGGTCATAGTATAGAATCCATTCTCCAGTACATGCCTTTACGGTTTTGATTATAAATTCTAATATGCTGGAATTTAATTAATGTAACAATTTCGGCTAAGATTAATAAGTATTTGTACTTTAGACATTATTATAATATCACTGGATTTTGTATAAAAGTGTTTTGGTTATCGTAAGGTAAAAACCCGTCCGTGTTTATGTGTAGTGTGGTCTTACGAGATCTTTGATTTTTAGAAGGTTTTGGAATGTAATAATCAAGTTGTTTGAGTTTACTCACACCAGACCCATATCTGACTAGAGGTATTATTTTCTTTCCCTAAAACTCTTGGGTGCTCAAATTTTTATGAGCAGCCAAGTAGTTTAGGTTTTTCCATGGATGTATTTTGGAGGAGTTCGGAGCAGGAGGCTTCATCGATAGCTAGTTATTATCTTGTTTCCGATGTATACTATATACTTTATATCTGATGTATAAGGAGAGGCTGTTATAACTGTCCTAGGTTAGAAATTGTAGTAGTGTAACTCTGACGTATCATTTTGAAATGACTTTGTAAAGAATTATGTTGATTAATATATTTTATTCTGTTGCACTGTGAGACTCTGTGTTTGTTTTTAGTTTCTTCTATCTTCTATCTCCTTTCTATTCCCCTAACGAACGGTGTTTTTGGCACTTGAATGTTCGGCATGTGATACAGTGGACATATTAGTGTCGATTTTCGAGGGTCGAAAATCCGGATCGTTACATTATCTCTCCACAATTACACTTACAGTCTCATTAATCAGTACCATTATTCCATTTATTATACATTTATTACATATAAACTTTGGAGTTACAATCTTCACATCTTTATTTCCTAACCCTATCTATTGTTGCGCATTTTATTCTAACGTTCTAATTATAACTAATGTGAATATTAACATGTATTATGATGTATTAATTATATTTTTGTTTTAAATGTTTGGAACGGTTATACGTGTTTATATTTTTTTTAAGTTTCTAGTTATTAATCCCTAACCAAAATTGTCCTTTTCATATTTAAATCCGTTAGAATATTCCTTCTAAAAATGTTTCCCATTATAACTTTCCATAAATCAACCTAAAATAAGAGATTTGCTTCATTTGAAATTACATTAATTTTTTTTATTGAAATAGACAGTGTAAACTACGGAAAGAAAATCCATATGTGACATGTCTCTATCCTCTTTCTTTATGTATATTCCTTGTCAAATCAAAAGTTGCACTTTTTCTATGTAATTAAGAAATTAGACAAATTTATGGAGGTTAAATGGATAGTATTTCCGACAAATTAAAATACAAAAATTCACATTCTAATAGAAACAGAGCAAATCTAAATTATACTAATATCTCTACAACCCCATTATAGATCTGGAATAAACTCTTCATCTTTATCCATATTCCTCTTCTAATAACTTAGAGATTGATTTTCAGATCTAGATGTAAATTATATTCCTAATCAATTTTTCCAAATTGCAGAATATAAAGGCAGTGTTTTATGCATTTAATTTGAGCCTACAACTCTTAGTCTTTATTTAGGCATAAAAATTAAACAAAAATCCAACGAAGTAAGTTCCAATGTTATAAACAACTTACATAATTTTCCACTCACCTTTTTAAGGTTTCCAAATCTCCATATCTGAATATGATTCTTTGCTTCAACTCCAACTCCTTTTTAATCCAAGAAACATATATAAAAGGGTATGTACATACTATTAGAATTACAGATCTGAGAAGTGATTCAGGGTTAAGGGCAATATAGATTTATAATATTGAAATTTACCATGTCACTGCGCAACGTTGATACACTTCTTCTCTTCTTCTTTATTACTTTCTGCTCTTCTCCAATTTGTAAAAATACAAATTATTTTATAGTTAGAAGGAATAGTGGAGAAGAGAAATTGGTAGAGCTTCACTGTTTGAATCAGAAAATATGAGAAGAGAAGTGAGGGGTTAGGCTTGAATTAATAGGCGCTCGAATCAACCGCATTCGTTCAATTAAAAATATTAAATCTGGGCCAATGGCTGAGGTTCAAACCCTAACCGACTTTGCTCGACCGGTCGACCGCACCCTTATGAGTGGTCGACCACTAGTAGTCGATCGACCCATGGTTGGGGGTCAACCAATGGGTCCTCGTTATTAATTATTTTTATTGCTATGTTTGTTATTTTAATTATTTTTGTTCCGAAATCTTTAAATGTTCGGAACTTCTTTGTTTGAACTCCGATCGCAAAACTCCAAATAGGAAAGTTGCTCAGAAAATCATCATGAATGCAACGGTGCAAGTTTCATGGCCGAATTCCACTATTTTCTCAAATTCCTTTATTGGAGCTTAATTAATTAATTATTAAATTATTAATGTAAATTTTTTGGGGTGTTACAATTTAAGTGTGTGTAGGAGAATAGGGTTGAATTAGATTTCAAAAGGATTTGAAATAACTAGAGGAAATAGTAGATCCAGATCGACTTTTAACTCCTCTAACCCGCAACTATTTAAATGCCTTTAAACCCCACTTTTGCAGCTCTAGTTTTTTCCTCCCCCTCTCTTATTTTGTGGCCAAACCCCTCCAAGCCTCCTTCATAGTTTTAAGCAAATTAAATACAAAGTTAAATACAGATACTAGATCGATGGGTTGTGCTTTCAATTCAGGAGCTCTCTTTGGAAGTTTTGGATATAGATTAAGGGAGTCAATTGATTCAATATTTCAGAGTGTTTCAACTAAGCTATAGTCAAGGTAACAACTTTAATTATATTAGTATATGTACATGTTTTTTGTTATGTTATCCTGTGATGTTAGACTATATGTATATTATCACGAATCCACATATGTTTTGATGTCAACATTAGACGAATATATATGTGTGTGTGTGTAAATTTTATATGTATGTATGTATATAGCTCATGGCTATTAAAAAAATTGAATTAAATATTATTTGAAAGGTTTTTAAAACAAAATTCAATTTTAATATATAAATGAATATATATATATATATTGCATATTAAATTTTGTTAAAAAAATATTTACATAATAATAATATTCAATTTTTTTATATAACTTTATCTTTGAAAATCATATATATTTGTATATATGTATATTTAAATATTATATTTTACATAACTTAATATATATATATATTTTATAATTTATATAAGTTTAATAATTATAAAATTTTAAATGTTACAAAATTATGCTTTTGAAAAAATTGTTTATATTTTAATAATTTCCACATGGAAATTGTTAAATAAAAAATATTATACTAAATAAATTTATAATCGTAAGTTTAAAAAAAGAAAAAATATTTTGATGTGAGTGTTTATACATACATTCATACATACATACATACATACATACATACATACATACATACATACATACGTGTGTGTATAGGGATGTGTGTGTGTGTGTCATTTTATATTTTAAACATTGTTTTTAATATATATACACATGCAATACATATATAAATACACACACAAATGTTTATATTTATTAAAATTTATTATCAAATAGTTTTAAATTTGAAATTACAAGATATTTTTAAATGTTGATCTAGATCTCAAATTGAAAATTGAATCTTGAATTTAAATTTAAATTTGAATCTACACTTATTATTATTAATTATACATGCACTTACATGTTTTTACAAATCTTATATTTTATAAAATTAATTTTACATTATATTAAAACTATATATATATAAGACATTACATATGTATATGGAGGGGCTAATATTTTCGGTGTAGTATAAATCTCAGCACTTATATATAGGCATGTTAAGCCATATACACTATACATGTTGCACGTACAAGTACACACATATGTGTATATGATATGCATGTTATATTATATCATATAAATATAACGTTAAAATAAAAGTATATTTACAACTTAAATAAGATATTGATTTTATTTAAAATTAATTTTAATCAGATCTAAATAAATTTAGACTTCATGGCCCAATAAGATCCAAAATGGAATAATTATTTTTTGAAATTTATCCATTTAACCCGTTGAGTGATGGTCCAGATCCAACATGATTTACACCATAATGGACATATTTGTCTCTTCATATATACATTTGTTGTCCATAGTATTGTTTGGAAATAATATATATGTGTATAATTTAGTTATTTTATTTATTTAAATAGTTTTAACCCATTCAAAATAATTTGAATTAAAAATACAAAATGTCTTATGTTAGTTTAAGATTCAAATGCAGGTATAGATCTAATACGTGCGTGCGTATGTATGTGTATTAAGATATTTATAATTGTTTTATGTATTTAGATAATATGACTAATTTAAAATAGATGAAATGTCTTATATTAATTTAAGATTCAGATATAGATCCAGGTCTAATATATATATATATATATATATATATATATCAAGATATTTATAACTGTTATATGTATTAAAATAATATGACCAATTCCAAAAAGTTTAAGTCTAAAATTTAAATTAACATTATGTTAATTTAAATTCAAAACAGATCTAGATATGGATAAAAATTATTTTAAATTTTAAATTCAAATGTGTAATATATATGCGTTTCTATATGTAAATCATTTTTTAAATTTCGAAATATACATGTACATAAATTTTTTATTTTATACTTAAAAATATCTATATTTATTTATATATCATTAATTAATAAATATGTATATACATATATGTTTTCAAAAAAAAATTTGGCCGAAGCTTTCAACACAAATGTTATTTAATTGTAACGACCCAGAATTTTGAACAAATTAAATTGTAAATATTTAATTAATTTTAAATATTTGAACGATGATTTAATTTGAATCCCCAATATAACTTTGAAATTGGCGATTGTGTTTTAAAATTTAATCTATTGAAAGTTGAATAAAAATTTGAATCTTCAAATTTTAAGCTGAAGAAAAATATTTCAAAATCTTCTAAAATTCGTATTGATATTACTGAAGATAATAGAAGCTTCAGAATTGAGTTTGAAAACGATTTGATCAGTTTTGAAAATTTATCGTTCGTATCGATATTTAAAAATAGCCATCCGAGGCACAGTCTCGGAATTCGACGAAACCAGTTCCATTGGATCCGTAATATTGTATTATTACCGGATTTCAAATTTCGTTTTTTTCGGAGTTGATATGTGACCGTACGGTAAGTAAACGTGTTGGATTTTAAATCGAATTCAATTTAAGATTTAAATTTTAAATTGTGCTGACATACACACGTTTGTTCCCTTAACACACGCCTATAATCACGGGTACGAGATCGTGTGAACCATCCTCTTCAGTTTTTAAATTCCCCTCTTCCTTCGTCAGTTCAAATGAAAACGAGAAATCAAAACAATCAATGGTCGAACGGCAGTCTTTTTCCCCAAATTAAATGTCGCGCCTTTCTTCTCCTCTTCAAAACCAAATACAGTAATTTATCTTCCATCCTCCCAGTTCGAACGAACGAAAACCAAAGCCCCTCTTTAGAAAAAAAGAAAAAAGAATTATCAGCTAATCAAAAACTATTAAACGGAAATTAATTGTTCAGATGATTCGAATATTAATGAATTTTGTAAATAATTACAAGGTATAAATCAAGAAAATCGAGTCAAGAATAGAAAACGGATTGCAAAATAAAAAGCTAAGGTGAGATCTTTCTCACTCAAAATAAATTTGGATTGCAGTTATTGATTTGATTGCTATTGGATGTGATATTAGATATTGTAGGATATATCTATATATATATATAGCAATATATACATATTGGCATATGTATATATTAGATTGATTGATTTCCCGCCTCGTATAGCGGATGAGACCCTATTGCGCCGTTAGTAAGCAGATGATTTTTTATAAAACCCATATACTGTGATATTCCACCTCGAAGTGGAATTGGTATTGTGCTAACGTCTGTGGATGCAGGGAAACAGGTTGGAGGGATCCAACTGGATTCCTCACCAGTATTTATTTATTTACAGATATTGATGTATATTCTGTTGTCGTATTGATATATGATGTTTGGATGTTGTGTTTGATTATTTGGTGCTGTGGCATCATCGGATCCAATTTTAAAGTTATAAAAATTTTGATTTTTGTGAAATATAACCAAAGTGTCATTTTTGAAATAAATAGTTGATTTATTTATAAAATGGTTTAAATTGAGATTTTCACAGTATTATAAACGGTTTATTTAAAGGATTTAAAAAGTTGATATTTATAAATCTAAAACATTGGAATTTTAAACGAGCTTTGTAAGTGTTAGAACAAGATGAAATAAAAATTCATAAGTGAATGAAATTTATAAATTGTGAAGTATAAATTGAATAGATGTTGTAGAATAAAAGATTTATAAGTAATAAACTTATAAATTAGATTTTTGCACTTAGAAGGATTATGAATAGAATTTGCTAATAAAATGATTTTATAAGTTGAAATTGTTATAAAGTATAAATGTGATTTTTAAATGTTGTTTATAAATCCGAAATCACTTATTTTGATAAGTAAATTATAGAAGTTAATAAAAGAAATCTGTAAATCGAAGTTGTTAGAAAATAGAAATAGAATTTATAAACATTGTTTTATAAATTCGAAATCAATTAAATTTGATAAATAAAATATAGAAGGTTATTAAAGAAAATATATTCGCGATTTTGGATAGCGAATTCTTCTTTGAAATAAAAAGTGTAGAAAATATTGAAATTTGGTTAGTGAAGTATATTCACGATTTTGGACAGTGAATATATTGTTAAGTAAAATGGATATTGTTTTGGGAAAAGTGATATTTGAAATGAAGTAATTATTTTAAACGATGTTTTAAAATGTGTTAAATATCGAAATCATAGATTTCAACATTCATTGTTGAAATAGACGTTTTCGAGGAAATAAGGAAATGGTGGACTATAACACTGTTGTTATAGTAAATGATTTCCGAAAGGAAATGTTTTTATATATTATTGGGATTTATACATCTATCTTAATTTCGAATCCCTATACTGGTGATTTTGAGTTGTCGTAACGATGTTTTACGCAACATTCGTTTTGACTCAAATAAATGTGCTTAAGAGAATGATTTCCTTAAAGAATGAAATATATACTTAACATTTATTTAAGTATATCGAATATCTTCAAATGTTGAAAATAAATTGATTTGTGAATTACTTATTATTAAATAAGTATGGAAATGTTTTCCAAAATGAAATGAAACGTTTTTGAGAATTTATCTTTTAAAGATAAATTGAAAAGTGAATATTTGAAATTTGTTTTCAAAGGGTTTAGTGTGGAAATTTTATATCTAGTAAAGATATTTTTGGGAAATATATAATTTTGGAAAATTATTTGGAATCTGATGATGTTGCGCATCTTTATTGATAGTTAAATAACCGACTATCAATAATTACTTTGAATGGTATTTGTTGTGAATTGGATAAATTTGAATGCCACACTTGTTTTTGAATAAACGCTCACTATTCGGGTTAGCCGGGAAAGGACCATGGGGTCGTATAACCCATTCCGAATATGTGATACGTCGTTATGAATCGCATTTGATGACCGGTGTTGAAGACCGGATATTTTTGAAAACGGAGGGATTACCGTCGAGTTACTCTACATCGGCTGATCTCCGATTTAGAGGTTTTATCACCCTTAGTGACGGGAAGTCCGGACGTGATTAGAAAATTATCCGGAAATGCAAGGGCTTCGTGAGAAGTGCCTTCGGTTCTGTTCGATCCCGGAACAGACTTGTATGGATTGTATGTCTAACGTTACAGATTGAGATATAAAGCTGATTTCTTTCAAATACATTTCTGTTGGTGGCGGGGAATTTATTCTCTTAGCTTAACACCCTTCTCTGAGACGTACGAGCTCAGAGGTTATGTAGTTGAAATTTATCAGCGATATACTCCCAATTTGGTAACGTGGCATGCTGAGTGTTGCTGTGAAATGATCGTTGATTGATCATTTATGATATGATCGTTTGTTTGATCATTTATCTTTGTGATCAATTCTTTGATCATTTGTTTGACCCGAAGCATGGCTTTTGAAAAGCGTAGCTTTGTGGACGAGACTTCGTCGAGCCTCACACCCCGGAAATGGTCAAAACAGGAAGGATGCAGCAAGGTTCTAGGGAGTAGCGCCCCTTAGTGTATGTCATTCCTTCTGGATAGAGGTGGTATCATGGTATGGAGCCCAGATACTTAACCTATGTGGTTACTGCATTATTATTATTATGTGGTTGTTGCGAATCGGGGATCCTCGGGAAGATCGGTTACGATCTGGGGATGGCATACGCGTGTTAGTAGTTACCTATTTTTGCAGAGGTAACCCGGCCTTGTGTTGGCAGAGATCCGGTTAGGTTCTCGGGACGTCATTCCAGAGGCGTTTCCATGTGGCAATGGGAAGTTCCTTGGCCTGACCATTTGTTGGAAATCCAAAGAAACAATACGTGACTTGTATGGTTTTAGTTGTAGAACCTATCATTCACTTATGGTGGCGCCCCACTGTTTGGATGGTAGCTATAGTAGGCATAGTTCGAAATGTCTATGCTGGCTAAGATTTATATTCTACTTTCGAAATGATTTCTACACTATGCACTAATAATAATATCAAAAAGGATTTGATTTTGCGTAGTAAGCATCTTTGACTATCATAAGAAGAAATCTCCTCCAATTCTGCGTTTGCATTGTGTGTGTGGTGGGAGGTCTTATGGTAGTTTCATTTTCCAAAAGCATTGCGAATCTATTTTATTTTCTTTGTGGAAAATAACTGTTTTACGATCTCACACCAGTCACCATGACTGACTCGGAGTTTATTGTTTCCCTTCTAAACTCTGGGTGCCCACCAATTTCCACACGGGCAGTCTAGAGTTAGGTTATCAGGATATTCTGGATATTCTGAAGCTTTGGAGATAAGCTGGATGACGAGACATAGTATTTGTATCTGATAGTATTTATTCCGCTGTGTATTCTGTATGAGGACAAGTTTATATAACTGTCCATTGTTGTATATTGACTCTGATTGATGTATGTATAAAAACTGATATAGTTCTTTGTTTTAAAAGGCTAGTGATTATCTATTATATATTGTTCCGCTGCGATATGTGTGATTCTGATATTGTTTCTGTTCTGATGTTGTTCTGTTGTTCTTCTCTTCTTTCTTCTATCTTCTTCTTCTTCTGCCTACCTCTTCTTTTTAAAACCCTAACTTTTCGGGTTTCCGGCATTCGATTGCTCGGCAGTCGATAAAGTGAGTATCGATGTCGAATTTTCGAAAGTCGAAAATCCTGGGACGTTACAGCTGGTATCAGAGCATATGGTTAAGCGACAACCCTGCTCTGTTGGGTGTTACTCATTAGAGATAGAGTCAGTAGTACTCTAGAATGAGTTGAGTGTAATAATAGATACGAGTGCGTATTTGTTAGTTAATATAAAATTGTTTTATATTGTGATGATTGGTTTGTTGAGTGGTATATGGATTCTGGTCGGTATTGTCCGTACTACTCTATCGATAGGGATCTCTAAACACTTATATAGAACAATTCGGCACAGTATTGTTTTAAATTGGTTAAATGGAATAATTTTACCTCGATTATATTTTGTATATAAAAGAAATGATTTTTCTGTAAATTGTTACAGTATATGGTTGCATGGTTGTTAGAAGTAATAATATTAAATTATTATCAATGAAATTGAATAAGAAATTGAAATCATAACTCCAAAGTTAAGAAATAAATCCATGTACAAATGAAATTTAAGAATGTAAATTATAAATGTGATTTGAAATTTGAAACGGAATTCCAGAGAAGTATTTGGAAATGTTTTGAAAAGAATTTGAAAATTTTGGAGATTTGGGAAGTTTAAATCTTTTTGATTTGAAAATGAATTTCAAAGGTTTTGAAAAGTATTTTTGAAGGAATGAAAAGCTCTAATCTCTTTTCGGTCGCTGGAAAATAACTTCGATGATGACCGCGGCATCACCGGTGTTCATTTTCGGGTTTCCAGAAGAGGAATTGCTGCCGATTGTTTTAAATGAAAGTTGTTTGGAAAAAATTGGAGTTTTGTTTTAGAAAATTCAAAGGATAATTTGAATTGTTTTCAAAGTGGTTTTGAAAAGGTTGAAAAGACTCTGGAATACTATACAAAAATACTTATGAAATATTATTAAGTTGATAACTTATACAAGTTGAATTTTGATAGAATAAATATAACTTAAAAGACGGAGTTAAATTAAAGAAAGTATAAGTGAATAAATTTGAATAAATGATAAGGGAAATTGAAAGTTGAGATTCATTTCGAAATTGTAAGCAATAGAATTGAATTGAATAATTATAAATGAAAGAGAAATTAAAATTCGTATGAAATTTGAAATCCAGTTTAATATAAGTGGTTATAAACCAAAACAGTGGATTGTAAATAAATTTTGGGAATGAACAAAAGAATAAAACTGGAATTGAAACTGAATGTTGAAAACAAATTTGAATAAAGTGAATTAGAATTTGTGATGAATTAGTAATTGAAACTAATTTAAAATAGTGCAGTTATGAATGAAAGATAATTGATAAATTCAATATTCAAAAGTTAAATAGAATTCGAATTGAATTGAAATTGTGAATTGAATTCAAATGAAATTTGAAATGTAAAATTGAATGATAATAGATATGTAACTTCAATAGTGAACTAAAAATGTGTAAGAAGTATATATTGAAAATTTTGTAATACAATGTGCAAAATGATTTGAATATTGTAACTAGATATTATGGCTAGTAGGATGTACAGGTGTATAAAGGAATTGGATTTGATTTTTAAAGATAAAATTGAATTTCTCGACAAAAGGTACGTATTTGATTTTCAATATGAGATTTGTTGATTTTCTTGTCTAGCCGCTTGGTTTTTTTTCTTTTCTTTTTGAAATTTGAGAGTCCGTAGGGACGTTTTGTAGTAGTGCCATGTTAGCCGCGCAAAGGAGACGCTGGCGAAATTTTTCGAAAATTTCAAGTGTTAGAAAATTTTGAGAAAATTTTGAAAGTTTAAATTTGAATTTGAAATTAAATTTGAATTGTTAGGAAAAACAATGTTGTTTGAAAATTTTGAAAATGTTTAGAAAGTTAGTTGAATGATAACGAATCTTTAGTAGAAAGATTTGTTTTGGAAAATTTGATAAAACTATTGGATTTTGAAAAATAGTAGACGAGTTAGGGATCATTTTTCTTGACTTGTAATTTCGGGACGAAATTCTTTTAAGGAGGGAAGTTTGTAACGACCCAGAATTTTGAACAAATTAAATTGTAAATATTTAATTAATTTTAAATATTTGAACGATGATTTAATTTGAATCCCCAATATAACTTTGAAATTGGCGATTGTGTTTTAAAATTTAATCTATTGAAAGTTGAATAAAAATTTGAATCTTCAAATTTTAAGCTGAAGAAAAATATTTCAAAAGCTTCTAAAATTCGTATTGATATTATTGAAGATAACAGAAGCTTCAGAATTGAGTTTGAAAACGATTGGATCAGTTTTGAAAATTTATCATTCGTATCGATATTTAAAATAGCCGTCCGAGGCACAGTCTCGGAATTCGACGAAACCAGTTCCATTGGATCCGTAATATTGTATTATTACCGGATTTCAAATTTCGTTTTTTTCGTAGTTGATATGTGACCGTAAGGTAAGTAAACGTGTTGGATTTTAAATCGAATTCAATTTAAGATTTAAATTTTAAATTGTGCTGACATACACACGTTCGTTCCCTTAACTCACGCCTACAATCACGGGTACGAGATCGTGTGAACCATCCTCTTCAGTTTTTAAATTCCCCTCTTCCTTCGTCAGTTCAAATGAAAACGAGAAATCAAAACAATCAATGGCCGAACGACAGTCTTTTTCCCCAAATTAAATGTTTCTTCTCCTCTTCAAAACCAAATACAGTAATTTATTTTCCATCCTCCCAGTTCGAACGAACGAAAACCAAAGCCCCTCTTTAGAAAAAAAAAGAAGAATTATTAGCTAATCAAAAACTATTAAACGGAAATTAATTGTTCAAATGATTCGAATATTAATGAATTTTGTAAATAATTATACAAGGTATAAATCAAGAAAATCGAGTCAAGAATGGAAAACGGATTGCAAAATAAAAAGCTAAGGTGAGATCTTTCTCACTCAAAATAAATTTGGATTGCAGTTATTGATTTGATTGCTATTGGATGTGATATTAGATATAGTAGGATATATCTATATATATATATAGCAATATATACATATTGGCATATGTATATATTGGATTGATTGATTTCCCGCCTCGTATAGCGGATGAGACCCTATTGCGCCGTTAGTAAGCGGATGATTTTTTATAAAACCCATATACCGCGATATTCCACCTCGAAGTGGAATTGGTATTGTGCTAACGTCTGTGGATGCAGGGAAACAGGTTGGAGGGATCCAACTGGATTCCTCACCAGTATTTATTTATTTACAGATATTGATGTATATTCTGTTGTCATATTGATATATGATGTTTGGATGTTGTGTTTGATTATTTGGTGCTGTGGCATCATCGGATCCAATTTTAAAGTTATAAAAATTTTGATTTTTGTGAAATATAACCAAAGTGTCATTTTTGAAATAAATAGTTGATTTATTTATAAAATGGTTTAAATTGAGATTTTCACAGTATTATAAACGGTTTATTTAAAGGATTTAAAAAGTTGATATTTATAAATCTAAAACATTGGAATTTTAAACGAGCTTTGTAAGTGTTAGAATAAGATGAAATAAAAATTCATAAGTGAATGAAATTTATAAATTGTGAAGTATAAATTGAATAGATGTTGTAGAATAAAAGATTTATAAGTAATAAACTTATAAATTAGATTTTTGCACTTAGAAGGATTATGAATAGAATTTGCTAATAAAATGATTTTATAAGTTGAAATTGTTATAAAGTATAAATGTGATTTATAAATGTTGTTTATAAATCCGAAATCACTTATTTTGATAAGTAAATTATAGAAGTTAATAAAAGAAATATGTAAATCGAAGTTGTTAGAAAATAGAAATAGAATTTATAAACGTTGTTTTATAAATTCGAAATCAATTAAATTTGATAAATAAAATATAGAAGGTTATTAAAGAAAATATATTCGCGATTTTGGATAGCGAATTCTTCTTTGAAATAAAAAGTGTAGAAAATATTGAAATTTGGTTAGTGAAGTATATTCACGATTATGGACAGTGAATATATTGTTAAGTAAAATGGATATTGTTTTGGGAAAAGTGATATTTGAAATGAAGTAATTATTTTAAACGATGTTTTAAAATGTGTTAAATATCGAAATCATAGATTTCAACATTCATTGTTGAAATAGACGTTTTCGAGGAAATAAGGAAATGGTGGACTATAACACTTTTGTTATAGTAAATGATTTCCGAAAGGAAATGTTTTTATATAGTATTGGGATTTATACATCTATCTTAATTTCGAATCCCTATACTGGTGATTTTGAGTTGTCGTAACGATGTTTTACGCAACATTCGTTTTGACTCAAATAAATGTGCTTAAGAGAATGATTTCCTTAAAGAATGAAATATATACTTAACATTTATTTAAGTATATCGAATATCTTCAAATGTTGAAAATAAATTGATTTGTGAATTACTTATTATTAAATAAGTATGGAAATGTTTTCCAAAATGAAATGAAACGTTTTTGAGAATTTATCTTTTAAAGATAAATTGAAAAGTGAATATGAATTTTTTTTTTCAAAGGGTTTAGTGTGGAAATTTTATATCTAGTAAAGATATTTTTGGGAAATAAATAATTTTGGAAAATTATTTGGAATCTGATGATGTTGCGCATCTTTATTGATAGTTAAATAACCGACTATCAATAATTACCTTGAATGGTATTTGTTGTGAATTGGATAAATTTGAATGCCACACTTGTTTTTGAATAAACGCTCACTATTCGGGTTAGCCGGGAAAGGACCATGGGGTCGTATAACCCATTCCGAATATGTGATACGTCTTTATGAATCGCATTTGATGACCGGTGTTGAAGACCGGATATTTTTGAAAACGGAGGGATTACCGTCGAGTTACTCTACATCGGCTGATCACCGATTTAGAGGTTTTATCACCCTTAGTGACGGGAAGTCCGGACGTGATTAGAAAATTATCCAGAAATGCAAGGGCTTCATGAGACGTGCCTTCGGTTCTGTTCGATCCCGGAACAGACTTGTATGGATTGTATGTCTAACGTTACAGATTGAGATATAAAGCTGATTTCTTTCAAATACATTTCTGTTGGTGGCGAGGAATTTATTCTCTTAGCTTAACACCCTTCTCTGAGACGTACGATGTAACGACCCAGAATTTTGAACGAATTAAATTTGAGAATATTTAATTAATTTTAAATATTTAAACGATGATTTAATTTGTGTCCCCGATATAATTTTGAAATCCGCAATTAAATGATAAAATTTAATCGATTGAAACTGGATAAAATTTTGAATCTTTAATTTTAAGCCGAAGAAAAATATTTCAAACGCTTGTAAAATTCGTATTGGTAATACCGAAGCTAATCGAACTGTCAGGATTGAATTTGAAACTGTTCTGTTCAGTTTTGAATTTAATTTTTCGAATCGATATTTAAAATAGTCAATTTTCAGACTGTCTCGGAATTCAACGAAACCAGTGCCGTTGGGTCCGTAATATCGAATTATTATCGGATTCCAAATTTCGTATTTTTCGGAGTTCGTATGTGAGGATACGACACGAAAACGCATTGAAGTTTTTATCGAGATTTAAATTTAAATTTTAAATTTTTAATTTATGGTCAAAATCATCACCCCGTTTTCTTCCCCTGATTTCAGCCGAGAATCACGAGAATAATCGTGCACCCCATCACGTATACTCGTCCCTTTCCCCCTTTCGTTCCTTAAACAAAAAAAATCATCTCGTTCAAATATAATGGCCGCAAATTCTCTGTGACATTAAATCAAAACCAAACGAAACATTTTCGTTCAAATTCAAAGAACAATGGCAGAACAAAAATCGAGCCACTTCGTCCCCAAATTCAAAAGCAAAGACGAGGCTGCGATGTTTCTCCCTCGTTCAGATTCGAAGGAGGGGGATGTTGTAATCGATAGGGTTTCGTGAGCTGGTTGGCGGCGGCGTCTAGGGCAAAGGTGAGGATGAAGTCGCGTGCAGTGGTCTGGGGTTCGCGATCGATGGGCGCACGTATTTGGGCAATCGCGAGCAGGTGGGGTCGCGAAGGTCGAGCGTTCGATTTGGGAGGTCACACGCGTTCGTCGACAAGGCCAGGGCGACAGTGGCACGCGAAATAGGATGGCGTCAGAAGGTGGTGTGTCGCGTTGTGATGGAGCTCGAACCTGAACAGGGCAAAGTCGCGAGTCCAAGTAGCTCGAACTCGAGCTGGTAGCGCACGCGTGGAACTGGCAGTGGATGTCGAGGCAAATGGTGGTGTGGAACGAAGTCGAGCGTGACGAGTAGATGAGGTACAACAATTTAAAATTTAGATAATTTTAAAGTTCTATTTTCATCTGGAAGCATGTATATACAGTAAAGAATTTATACCAATTTTTAATTTATATATATATACCGAAAGAAAAAGAAAATGAATATAAAAGAAAAAGGAATTTTTGTTTGAGATTTAAAAATATTTGTTTAAAGTGAAATTTTATTACAATGAATATATTCATATATAGATAAACAGAAAATACAATTATTACCATAAGGTAGTTCTAGTTTATCTACAAAATTATATATATACATATATATATACGGCTTTGATTTGATTTTGAATATATATAGTAAATGAAAGTAATAAAGATAGATTTAAATTAAATTGGATTGATTTAAAAAGAGAAATTTAATAATTAGTTAAATAAATTTGTTAAAGAGAACTAGTTTGAAATGTTAGTCAAATAAATTTATTTAAAAGAAATCATTGGATAATTAAAATTTCTAAGCGAAGAATTTATTTATTTGATTTGTTCAAATAGTAATAAGATTATGTAATTGTTATACAAGGTTAAACTGTGAAGAAAACAATCTGGAACGAAAACGGGATTGCAAATAAAAAGCTAAGGTGAGATTTTCTCACTCGAAGGAAATTTGAATTTACAGTTATTATTGATTGATGATTGTTATTGGATTGTGATATTAGATATAGTAGGATATATATCTATATATAGCAATATATACATATTGGCATATGTATATATTGGATTGATGATTTCCCGCCTCGTATAGCGGATGAGACCCTATTGCGCCGTTAGTAAGCGGATTTATAAAAACCCATATACCGCGATAATTCCGTACTGGAGCGGAATTGGTATTGTGCTAACGTCTTTGGATGCAGGGAAACAGGTTGGAGGGATCCAACTGGACCCCTCAATATTGTTGTGAATTTATTTTATTGTGATATGATAATTCTGTAAATGATTATATTGATACGATCGATGATATTGATGATTGGGAATTGTTTGAAAATAAAAATTGGCCGAATGGATGTTTGATATCATTGGATTCCAAAATATACGAAATTGGATTTTTGAAATCAAAATAGAAATTTTTAAATGAATCAATTTTAGAAATTTAATAATTTTGAAGAAAGAAATTTTTAAAGTATAAAAAGTTAATTTATATAATCTTATGGAATAAATTCCAGAATGAAGTGAAATTGCTAAATAAATGAATTTCATAAAACAGTGATTATAAATTGAAGAATTTAATTTAAATTTGGATTTTTTTTATAGATTGAAAGAGACAAAGAAATTTATTCTCTTCAAAAGGAATTTATTTAAAATGGAATAAGTTGGAAGTCCAATTAGAAATTAAATTTATGAATTGAAATAACTTGGGAAATCAATGTAAAAATGATTTCAAATTGAAGAATTCTTTTAAAGATAGAATATTGAATAAATTGGAAAGAATAAGGAAATTATTTAGAAATGATAAAATTTTGGAAATCAATCTGTAATTGATGTAGTATTTGGAAATGATGTTAAAATGGGTCTATAAAAGGGTAAACTTTACAGTTGTAAAGTTTTAAAAGAATGATCTTTGTAAATAAATGAAATTTTAAGTATTTAACTTATAATATGGATTGTGGTATATAAATTGAATTGTGAATTGAATTGGTAAATAAAGAAGATTTATAAATTGAAGTTTTTATAAATAGAAATAGAATTTATAACCGTGTTTATAAATTCGAAATCGATTGAATTTGATAAATTAAATATAGAAGATTATCAAAGAAGATATATTCGCGATTTTGGATAGCGAATTTTTATTGAAATAAAAATGTGTGGAAAAGATTGAAATTGGGTTAAGTAAATTATATTCACGATTTTGAACAGTGAATATATTGTTAAATAAAATAGGTATGGTTTTGGGAAAGTGATATTTGAAATGAAGTAATTGTTTTAAAAGATGTTTTAAAACGTGTATGAACCGAAAGCATAGATTTCAACATTTCTTGTTGAAATAGACGTTTTCGAGGAATTTAAGGAAATGATGGACTATAACACTGTTGTTATAGTAAATGATTTTCGAAAGGAAATGTTTTGATGTAGTATTGGGATTTATATATCTATTTTAATTTCGAATCCCTATACTAGTGATTTTGAGTCGTCGTAACGATGTTTTACGTAACATTCGTTTTTGACTCAAATAAAATGTGTTTAAAGAATGATTTCCTTAAAGAATGAAATGTATACTTAATATTGATTTAAGTATATCGAATATTTTCTAAGTGTTGAAAATAAATGATTTGGGGATTACTTATTTTTAAATAAGTATGGAAATGCTTTTCCAATGTGAAATGAACTGTTTGAGTTTTTATCTTTTAAAGATAAATTGAAAAGTGAATAATTTGAAATTGTTTTCAAATGATTAAGTGTGGAAATTTTATATCTAGTAAAAGATATTTTGGGAGATGAAATAATTTGGAAAATTATTTGGAATCTGATGATGTTGCGCATCTTTATTGATAGTTAAATAACCGACTATCAATAATTACCCTGAATGGTATTTGTTGTGAATTGGATAAATTTGAATGCCACACTTATTTTTGAATAAATCGCTCACTATTCGGGTTAACCGGGAAAGGACCATGGGGTCGTATAACCCATTCCGAATATGTGATACGTCGTTATGAATTGCATTTGAAGACCGGTGTTGAAGACCGGATATTTTTGAAAACGGAAGGATTACCGTCGAGTTACTCTACATCGGCTGATCTCCGGTTTAGAGGTTTTTATCACCCTTAGTGATGGAAAGTCCTGACGTGATTGAAAATTATCCGGATATGCAAGGGCTTCGTGAGAAGTGCCTTCGGTTCTGTTCGATCCCGGAACAGACTTGTATGGATTGTGTGTCTGACGTTACAATTTGAGATATAAAGCTGATTTCTTTCAAATACATTTCTGTTGGTGGCGGAGAATTTATTCTCTTAGCTTAACACCCTTCTCTGAGACGTACGAGCTCAGAGGTTATGTAGTTGAAATTTATCAGCGATATATCCCAATTTGGTAACGTGGCATACTGAGTGTTGCTGTGAAATGATCGGTGTTTGATCATTTGTGATATGATCATTTGTTTGATCTTATATCTTTGTGATCATAGGTTGATCATTTTGTTTGACCCGAAGCAGGGCTTTTTGAGAAAGCGTAGCTTTGTGGACGAGACTTCGTCGAGCCTCACACCCCGGAAATGGTCGAAACAGGACGAATGCGGCAAGGTTCTAGGGAGTAGCGCCCCTTAGTGTATGTCATTCCTTCTGGATAAAGGTGGTATCATGGTATGGAGCCCAGATACTTAACCTCTGTGGTTACTGCATTATTTTTACTATGTGGTTTGTTGGAATCGGGGATCCTCGGGAAGATCGGTGACGATCGGGGGATGGCATACGCGTGTCAGTAGTTACCTATTTTTGCAGAGGTAACCCGGCCTTGTGTTGGCAGAGATCCGGTTAGGTTCTCGGGGCGTCTATTCCAGGGACGTACCCATCGTGGATAGGAAGTTCCTTAGCCTGACCATTTGTTGGAAATCCAAACTCCAATACGAACTTTGTACGGTATTAGTTGTAGAACCTGCCATTTACGTACGGTGGTCACCACTGTTTAGATGGTAGCTATAGTAGGCATACGATACTGGTCGTATGTTGGCTAAGATTAATATTATATTTTCGAAATGATTTCTACACTATGCACTAATAATAATATCCAAAAGAATTTGATTTTTGCGTAGTAAGCATCTTTGACTATCATAAGAAGAAATCTCCTCCAATTCTGCGTTTGCATTGTGTGTGTGGTGGGAGGTCTTATGGTAGTTTCATTTTCCAAAAGCATTTCGAATTGACTTAAAAATTATTTTTGTTGTTATAAAGAATAACTGTTTTACGATCTCACACCAGTCACCATGACTGACTCGGAGTTTATTGTTCCCTTCTAAACTCTGGGTGCCCACCAATTTCCACACGGGCAGCCTAGAGTTATGTTATCAGGATATTCTGGATATTCTGGAGCTTTGGAAGCAAGCTGGATGGCGAGACGTAGTATTTGTATCTGATAGTATTTATTCCGCTGTGTATTCTGTATGAGGACAAGTTATATAACTGTCCATTGTTGTATTGAGTCGTATATTGACTCTGATGATTGATGTATGTATAAACTGATATAGTTCTTTGTTTAAAGATTATTCATTTATCTATTATATATTGTTCCGCTGCGATGTGTAAGATTCTGATATTGTTTTCTGTTTCTGTTTCTGCTCTTGTTCTGTTGTTGTTCTTCTTTCTTTTTCTTCTATCTTCTTCTTCTACCTTTTTCTTCTTTCTTAAAACCATAACTTTTCGGGTTTCCGGCATTCGATGGCTCAGCAGTCGATAAAGTGAGTATCGATGTTGAATTTTCGAAAGTCGAAAATTTTCGGGATGTTACAAGTGGTATCAGAGCATATGGTTAAGCGACAACCCTGCTCTGTTGGGTGTTACTCATTAGAGATAGAGTCAGTAGTACTCTAGAATGAGTTGAGTGTAATAATAGATATGAGCGCGTATTTGTTATTTGAATATAAAATTGTTTTGTATTGTGTTGACTTATCGGTTGATTGTTTATGGATTCTGGTCGGTGCAGTCTAGCTAACTGTGATCGATAGGGGTTTCTAAACTCTTAAACAAGATAAACTGACACAGTATTGATTTTAAAATAGGGTAAATGAAATAATTTTACCCAAAGCTATTTTTGTATAGAAAAGAAATGGTTTTCTGTAAATTATTACAGTATATGGTTGCATGGTTGCTAGAAGTAATAATATTAAATTATTCCCATTGGAATTAAGTAAGAAATTGGAATTATAACTCCAAAGTTAAGAAACAAATTCATATACAAATGAATTTAAAGTATGTGAATTGTAATTTAAAACGGAATTCCAGAGAAGTTTTTGGAAATGTTTTGAAAAGGATTTGAAAATTTTGGAAATTTGGAAGTTTAAATCATTTTTGATTTGAAAATGGATTTCGAAGGTTTTGGAAAATATTTTAGAGAGATGAAAGCTCTAAACTCTTTTCGGTCGCTGGAAAATAACTTCGGTAATGACTGCAGCATTACTGATGTTCATTTTCGGGTTTCCAGAAGAGGAAATTGCTGCCAAATTGTTTTAAATGGAAGTGTTTTGAAAAATTTGGATTTTTGTTTTAGGAAATTCAAAGGATAATTTGAATTATTTTCAAGAATGGTTTTGAAAAGGTTGATTCTGGAATCCTATTTAAAATATTTATTGGATTTCTAAATGAATTGATAACTTATACAAGTTGAGTTTTGATAGAATAAATTTAACTTAAAAGACGGAGTTAAATTGAAGTAAAGTACTAAAATAAAATTAGTGAGCAAAACTAATTAAAATGAATTGAATTGTTATAAATGAAAGGTGAATCAAAATCTATATCGAATTGGAAATCCAGTTAAATGTAATGTGTACATGGAATATTTATATTGAACCTAAGAAATGAAGTGTGAAATTCTTAAGTAAAATTTGATGATTGAACAAAAGAATAAAACTGGAGTTAAAACTGAATATCGAAAACGAATTTGAATTGTGTGAAATAAAATGAAGTTTTGAAATTAGTTTGAAGTGAACTAAAGTTAATTGATAAAAATTCAATATCCAGAAGTAAACTAAATCCAAATTAGATTGGAATTGTGAATTGAATTCGAATGAGGAATTGAAATGTGAAATTGAATTCAAATAAAATCTGAAATGTAAAATTGAAGATAATGGATATAACTTCAATAGCGAATTAGAAATGATATAAGTAGTTTATATTGGAAAATTTTTGTAATAGAATTTGCAAATGGGTTGAATGTGTAACTAGATATTATGGCTAGTAGATATACAGGTATAAAGGGAATTGAATTTGATTTCACAGATAATTTGAATTGCTCGACAAAAGGTACGTATTTGAATTATAATATGAGTTTTTGCTGATTTCTTCTCTAGCCGCTTGGTTTTTTCTTTTTCTTTTTGAATTCTGAGAGTCCGTAGGGACGTTTTGTAGTCGTGCCGTATTAGCCGCGCAAAGGAGACGCTGGCGAAATTTTTCGAAAATTCCGAGTGTTAGAAAATTTTTGAGAAAATTTTGAAGTTAAAATTTGAATTTAAACTCGAATTTGAATTTTGAAGTTAAACAATGTTGTTTTGAAACTTAGAGTTGAAGTTGAAATGTAGTTGATTAATAACGAATCTTTACTAGAAAGATTTGTCTTGGAAAATTGATAAAACTATTTGAATGTGGAAAGATAGTAGACGAATTAAGGACCATTTTTCCTAACTTGTAATTTCGAGGACGAAATTCTTTTAAGGGGGGAAGTTTGTAACGACCCAGAATTTTGAACGAATTAAATTTGAGAATATTTAATTAATTTTAAATATTTAAACGATGATTTAATTTGTGTCCCCGATATAATTTTGAAATCCGCAATTAAATGATAAAATTTAATCGATTGAAACTGGATAAAATTTTGAATCTTTAATTTTAAGCCGAAGAAAAATATTTCAAACGCTTGTAAAATTCGTATTGGTAATACCGAAGCTAATCGAACTGTCAGGATTGAATTTGAAACTGTTCTGTTCAGTTTTGAATTTAATTTTTCGAATCGATATTTAAAATAGTCAATTTTCAGACTGTCTCGGAATTCAACGAAACCAGTGCCGTTGGGTCCGTAATATCGAATTATTATCGGATTCCAAATTTCGTATTTTTCGGAGTTCGTATGTGAGGATACGACACGAAAACGCATTGAAGTTTTTATCGAGATTTAAATTTAAATTTTAAATTTTTAATTTATGGTCAAAATCATCACCCCGTTTTCTTCCCCTGATTTCAGCCGAGAATCACGAGAATAATCGTGCACCCCATCACGTATACTCGTCCCTTTCCCCCTTTCGTTCCTTAAACAAAAAAAATCATCTCGTTCAAATATAATGGCCGCAAATTCTCTGTGACATTAAATCAAAACCAAACGAAACATTTTCGTTCAAATTCAAAGAACAATGGCAGAACAAAAATCGAGCCACTTCGTCCCCAAATTCAAAAGCAAAGACGAGGCTGCGATGTTTCTCCCTCGTTCAGATTCGAAGGAGGGGGATGTTGTAATCGATAGGGTTTCGTGAGCTGGTTGGCGGCGGCGTCTAGGGCAAAGGTGAGGATGAAGTCGCGTGCAGTGGTCTGGGGTTCGCGATCGATGGGCGCACGTATTTGGGCAATCGCGAGCAGGTGGGGTCGCGAAGGTCGAGCGTTCGATTTGGGAGGTCACACGCGTTCGTCGACAAGGCCAGGGCGACAGTGGCACGCGAAATAGGATGGCGTCAGGAGGTGGTGTGTCGCGTTGTGATGGAGCTCGAACCTGAACAGGGCAAAGTCGCGAGTCCAAGTAGCTCGAACTCGAGCTGGTAGCGCACGCGTGGAACTGGCAGTGGATGTCGAGGCAAATGGTGGTGTGGAACGAAGTCGAGCGTGACGAGTAGATGAGGTACAACAATTTAAAATTTAGATAATTTTAAAGTTCTATTTTCATCTGGAAGCATGTATATACAGTAAAGAATTTATACCAATTTTTAATTTATATATATATACCGAAAGAAAAAGAAAATGAATATAAAAGAAAAAGGAATTTTTGTTTGAGATTTAAAAATATTTGTTTAAAGTGAAATTTTATTACAATGAATATATTCATATATAGATAAACAGAAAATACAATTATTACCATAAGGTAGTTCTAGTTTATCTACAAAATTATATATATACATATATATATACGGCTTTGATTTGATTTTGAATATATATAGTAAATGAAAGTAATAAAGATAGATTTAAATTAAATTGGATTGATTTAAAAAGAGAAATTTAATAATTAGTTAAATAAATTTGTTAAAGAGAACTAGTTTGAAATGTTAGTCAAATAAATTTATTTAAAAGAAATCATTGGATAATTAAAATTTCTAAGCGAAGAATTTATTTATTTGATTTGTTCAAATAGTAATAAGATTATGTAATTGTTATACAAGGTTAAACTGTGAAGAAAACAATCTGGAACGAAAACGGGATTGCAAATAAAAAGCTAAGGTGAGATTTTCTCACTCGAAGGAAATTTGAATTTACAGTTATTATTGATTGATGATTGTTATTGGATTGTGATATTAGATATAGTAGGATATATATCTATATATAGCAATATATACATATTGGCATATGTATATATTGGATTGATGATTTCCCGCCTCGTATAGCGGATGAGACCCTATTGCGCCGTTAGTAAGCGGATTTATAAAAACCCATATACCGCGATAATTCCGTACTGGAGCGGAATTGGTATTGTGCTAACGTCTTTGGATGCAGGGAAACAGGTTGGAGGGATCCAACTGGACCCCTCAATATTGTTGTGAATTTATTTTATTGTGATATGATAATTCTGTAAATGATTATATTGATACGATCGATGATATTGATGATTGGGAATTGTTTGAAAATAAAAATTGGCCGAATGGATGTTTGATATCATTGGATTCCAAAATATACGAAATTGGATTTTTGAAATCAAAATAGAAATTTTTAAATGAATCAATTTTAGAAATTTAATAATTTTGAAGAAAGAAATTTTTAAAGTATAAAAAGTTAATTTATATAATCTTATGGAATAAATTCCAGAATGAAGTGAAATTGCTAAATAAATGAATTTCATAAAACAGTGATTATAAATTGAAGAATTTAATTTAAATTTGGATTTTTTTTATAGATTGAAAGAGACAAAGAAATTTATTCTCTTCAAAAGGAATTTATTTAAAATGGAATAAGTTGGAAGTCCAATTAGAAATTAAATTTATGAATTGAAATAACTTGGGAAATCAATGTAAAAATGATTTCAAATTGAAGAATTCTTTTAAAGATAGAATATTGAATAAATTGGAAAGAATAAGGAAATTATTTAGAAATGATAAAATTTTGGAAATCAATCTGTAATTGATGTAGTATTTGGAAATGATGTTAAAATGGGTCTATAAAAGGGTAAACTTTACAGTTGTAAAGTTTTAAAAGAATGATCTTTGTAAATAAATGAAATTTTAAGTATTTAACTTATAATATGGATTGTGGTATATAAATTGAATTGTGAATTGAATTAGTAAATAAAGAAGATTTATAAATTGAAGTTTTTATAAATAGAAATAGAATTTATAACCGTGTTTATAAATTCGAAATCGATTGAATTTGATAAATTAAATATAGAAGATTATCAAAGAAGATATATTCGCGATTTTGGATAGCGAATTTTTATTGAAATAAAAATGTGTGGAAAAGATTGAAATTGGGTTAAGTAAATTATATTCACGATTTTGGACAGTGAATATATTGTTAAATAAAATAGGTATGGTTTTGGGAAAGTGATATTTGAAATGAAGTAATTGTTTTAAAAGATGTTTTAAAACGTGTATGAACCGAAAGCATAGATTTCAACATTTCTTGTTGAAATAGACGTTTTCGAGGAATTTAAGGAAATGATGGACTATAACACTGTTGTTATAGTAAATGATTTTCGAAAGGAAATGTTTTGATGTAGTATTGGGATTTATATATCTATTTTAATTTCGAATCCCTATACTAGTGATTTTGAGTCGTCGTAACGATGTTTTACGTAACATTCGTTTTTGACTCAAATAAAATGTGTTTAAAGAATGATTTCCTTAAAGAATGAAATGTATACTTAATATTGATTTAAGTATATCGAATATTTTCTAAGTGTTGAAAATAAATGATTTGGGGATTACTTATTTTTAAATAAGTATGGAAATGCTTTTCCAATGTGAAATGAACTGTTTGAGTTTTTATCTTTTAAAGATAAATTGAAAAGTGAATAATTTGAAATTGTTTTCAAATGATTAAGTGTGGAAATTTTATATCTAGTAAAAGATATTTTGGGAGATGAAATAATTTGGAAAATTATTTGGAATCTGATGATGTTGCGCATCTTTATTGATAGTTAAATAACCGACTATCAATAATTACCCTGAATGGTATTTGTTGTGAATTGGATAAATTTGAATGCCACACTTATTTTTGAATAAATCGCTCACTATTCGGGTTAACCGGGAAAGGACCATGGGGTCGTATAACCCATTCCGAATATGTGATACGTCGTTATGAATTGCATTTGAAGACCGGTGTTGAAGACCGGATATTTTTGAAAACGGAAGGATTACCGTCGAGTTACTCTACATCGGCTGATCTCCGGTTTAGAGGTTTTTATCACCCTTAGTGATGGAAAGTCCTGACGTGATTGAAAATTATCCGGATATGCAAGGGCTTCGTGAGAAGTGCCTTCGGTTCTGTTCGATCCCGGAACAGACTTGTATGGATTGTGTGTCTGACGTTACAATTTGAGATATAAAGCTGATTACTTTCAAATACATTTCTGTTGGTGGCGGAGAATTTATTCTCTTAGCTTAACACCCTTCTCTGAGACGTACGAGCTCAGAGGTTATGTAGTTGAAATTTATCAGCGATATATCCCAATTTGGTAACGTGGCATACTGAGTGTTGCTGTGAAATGATCGGTGTTTGATCATTTGTGATATGATCATTTGTTTGATCTTATATCTTTGTGATCATAGGTTGATCATTTTGTTTGACCCGAAGCAGGGCTTTTTGAGAAAGCGTAGCTTTGTGGACGAGACTTCGTCGAGCCTCACACCCCGGAAATGGTCGAAACAGGACGAATGCGGCAAGGTTCTAGGGAGTAGCGCCCCTTAGTGTATGTCATTCCTTCTGGATAAAGGTGGTATCATGGTATGGAGCCCAGATACTTAACCTCTGTGGTTACTGCATTATTTTTACTATGTGGTTTGTTGGAATCGGGGATCCTCGGGAAGATCGGTGACGATCGGGGGATGGCATACGCGTGTCAGTAGTTACCTATTTTTGCAGAGGTAACCCGGCCTTGTGTTGGCAGAGATCCGGTTAGGTTCTCGGGGCGTCTATTCCAGGGACGTACCCATCGTGGATAGGAAGTTCCTTAGCCTGACCATTTGTTGGAAATCCAAACTCCAATACGAACTTTGTACGGTATTAGTTGTAGAACCTGCCATTTACGTACGGTGGTCACCACTGTTTAGATGGTAGCTATAGTAGGCATACGATACTGGTCGTATGTTGGCTAAGATTAATATTATATTTTCGAAATGATTTCTACACTATGCACTAATAATAATATCCAAAAGAATTTGATTTTTGCGTAGTAAGCATCTTTGACTATCATAAGAAGAAATCTCCTCCAATTCTGCGTTTGCATTGTGTGTGTGGTGGGAGGTCTTATGGTAGTTTCATTTTCCAAAAGCATTTCGAATTGACTTAAAAATTATTTTTGTTGTTATAAAGAATAACTGTTTTACGATCTCACACCAGTCACCATGACTGACTCGGAGTTTATTGTTCCCTTCTAAACTCTGGGTGCCCACCAATTTCCACACGGGCAGCCTAGAGTTATGTTATCAGGATATTCTGGATATTCTGGAACTTTGGAAGCAAGCTGGATGGCGAGACGTAGTATTTGTATCTGATAGTATTTATTCCGCTGTGTATTCTGTATGAGGACAAGTTATATAACTGTCCATTGTTGTATTGAGTCGTATATTGACTCTGATGATTGATGTATGTATAAACTGATATAGTTCTTTGTTTAAAGATTATTCATTTATCTATTATATATTGTTCCGCTGCGATGTGTAAGATTCTGATATTGTTTTATGTTTCTGTTTCTGCTCTTGTTCTGTTGTTGTTCTTCTTTCTTTTTCTTCTATCTTCTTCTTCTACCTTTTTCTTCTTTCTTAAAACCATAACTTTTCGGGTTTCCGGCATTCGATGGCTCAGCAGTCGATAAAGTGAGTATCGATGTTGAATTTTCGAAAGTCGAAAATTTTCGGGATGTTACATACGAGCTCAGAGGTTATGTAGTTGAAATTTATCAGCGATATACTCCCAATTTGGTAACGTGGCATGCTGAGTGTTGCTGTGAAATGATCGTTGATTGATCATTTATGATATGATCGTTTGTTTGATCATTTATTTTTGTGATCAATTCTTTGATCATTTGTTTGACCCGAAGCATGGCTTTTGAAAAGCATAGCTTTGTGGACGAGACTACGTCGAGCCTCACACCCCGGAAATGGTCAAAACAGGAAGGATGCAGCAAGGTTCTAGGGAGTAGCGCCCCTTAGTGTATGTCATTCCTTCTGGATAGAGGTGGTATCATGGTATGGAGCCCAGATACTTAACCTATGTGGTTACTGCATAATTATTATTATGCGGTTGTTGCGAATCGGGGATCCTCGGGAAGATCGGTTACGATCTGGGGATGGCATACGCGTGTCAGTAGTTACCTATTTTTGCAGAGGTAACCCGGCCTTGTGTTGGCAGAGATCCGGTTAGGTTCTCGGGACGTCATTCCAGAGGCGTTTCCATGTGGTAATGGGAAGTTCCTTGGCTTGACCATTTGTTGGAAATCCAAAGAAACAATACGTGACTTGTACGGTTTTAGTTGTAGAACCTATCATTCACTTATGGTGGCGCCCCACTGTTTGGATGGTAGCTATAGTAGGCATAGTTCGAAATGTCTATGCTGGCTAAGATTTATATTCTACTTTCGAAATGATTTCTACACTATGCACTAATAATAATATCAAAAAGGATTTGATTTTGCGTAGTAAGCATCTTTGACTATCATAAGAAGAAATCTCCTCCAATTCTGCGTTTGCATTGTGTGTGTGGTGGGAGGTCTTATGGTAGTTTCATTTTCCAAAAGCATTGCGAATCTATTTTATTTTCTTTGTGGAAAATAACTGTTTTACGATCTCACACCAGTCACCATGACTGACTCGAAGTTTATTGTTTCCCTTCTAAACTCTGGGTGCCCACCAATTTCCACACGGGCAGTCTAGAGTTAGGTTATCAGGATATTCTGGATATTCTGGAGCTTTGGAGATAAGCTGGATGACGAGACGTAGTATTTGTATCTGATAGTATTTATTCCGCTGTGTATTCTGTATGAGGACAAGTTTATATAACTGTCCATTGTTGTATATTGACTCTGATTGATGTATGTATAAAAACTGATATAGTTCTTTGTTTTAAAAGGCTAGTGATTATCTATTATATATTGTTCCGCTGCGATATGTGAGATTCTGATATTGTTTCTGTTCTGATGTTGTTCTGTTGTTCTTCTCTTCTTCTCTTCTTTCTTCTATCTTCTTCTTCTTCTGCCTACCTCTTCTTTTTAAAACCCTAACTTTTCGGGTTTCCGGCATTCGATTGCTCGGCAGTCGATAAAGTGAGTATCGATGTCGAATTTTCGAAAGTCGAAAATCCCGGGACGTTACATTAATCGTCAAATCCGTATGGATTTACAATAAGAATTTTTTTAAATGCACATTAATTTATTTATAAATATTCAAAATATATGTTTTATATATTATTATATATGAAAAAAATTTAAATTCTGAACACACACACACATACATACATACATATATAAAGTAGTTTAAAATTAAATCTAATACAGGACATCTATGTTATGTTTATATATTGCATATAGTCAATTTTAAATAGACTAAGTAAATGTATTTTTATTTTTGAAAATAATTTTTTAATGATTGGCCGAAAATAATATAATATGTATGTGTGCACGCACGCACGTGTGTGTATGTGTAAAAAAATAAAGATATATATGTATATATATATATATAATTATATGTATGTATATGTGCGTGTGCGTGTGTGAAAACACAAGATTGGATAACAACTATATATGTGAATTCATTATATAAGTCTAGATCTAAACAACATATATGAACTGAACAACTTGTATATTGATATGCATCTTGAAATAAACAACATATAAGTAACATAGAAATTAAAATTATTACCAAAATATGTTGCTTGTGATATGCATCTTGAATGTCAAATAAACTCCTTTTAGACCCGATCCAAAACATGTTTGAATTTGTAGCAACAAGAGATGAACGCCACATTGCCTTTTATTTTGTTTTCAGTTAGCCTCTTAGATTAATGGCAAAATTGCCGTGGATATTTTTGGCTGGGATAGGTCCAATGTGGAGGCACAGAATGAAAGTGGAGATCTTAAATAGGCATCTAGGTAGAGACAAAAGTGGAGACATATTATCCTACCATTACCTAGTCTTTTTTTGCCAATTCAATTTAGATCTCCCCCTTTGAGCACCTATGCCCGACCATACTTGTGACGACCCACGTTTCGGAAGGTTCAAGTTGACAATAAACCACACATATCCAACTCAAAACAATATGAAACACAAATAATCAATGGGATTTTATTAAGAAAAATACGAAAAGAAGAAAACAACACAGAATCTCGCAGCACAATGACAACATATAATAATTAAATAAACAGTTCATGTAGTTGTTTATACTATACATTTGATTAAAATTTTACAACATCTATCAGAGTCATATATACAACAGAACAATAGAGTAATACATCGGAACAAATAATGGGGTGGAATAATACTAGTAATGATAATATACCAATCTTCGTCTTCATCTTCGTCCTCCAGAATAATAATCTTCAATGCACTGAAATACTAAGTGCTGACCCGAGCATAAAGTAAAACAATACACTCGAGTCAGAACTAAAATATCCTTATGTAAGTCAAATCAATATCACATATAACAGAAGTGTAATAGCGTCAGAGATGATTATGGGGTTTTACATCTCCTATTCAATGTATAACATGCGTGCAATAACTCAAGAGATGTTATAGGATTTTGCATCCCTTAAGGATCCATCAAAATATCTATATATAGTAGAATACGCTATATATGTAATGTCTAATCAATAAAATAAATATTTTTCCTAGCATTAAGGCTTTACATTAATCCCCATTAACGCGTTTTTAAGCATTGTCGTACAGTTTGCATATAACACAACCAGTAGAACATCGGTAGATAGGGATGCATCGATGACACTAAACCAAACTCGTAGCGGTCTCGTATAAAGATAAAAGTATGACAAGGCACGTGAGGCAATGCCCAAGGTAGTATGCTACCAATTTGAGTCACCAGGCTGGTGGTAATGCATCGCCGCAACGAAGGCCCACCGTGTCCACCCATCCCATATCGAGTTAAAGGGAGGTTATCCCAAATCAAGGTGCACCAATCGAAACCAACAACATAGGTAATGGTATGGACCGAGTCCACAAGAAAAATCGAAGAACAGGTGTCCGCTAGGGGTAGCCAGCCCACTTGGCCCTGATTCAAGCAGTCTTGTTTTAGTCATTTCAAATTGACACAAGTGTCGGTGCTATCCATCATCGTTCTCTTTCTTCAAATACATCAAACATACATCAAATCCAACAACTTTATTCTGGAGTCTCCTCTACATACATAGTTGTTAAAGTGGTTCCAACATTGATAGAGAGTATGCCAATAATCGGCCCCGGTCTTTTTAATAACCAAACGTCGTTTTACACATCAGTTGGTTCTTTTACATTTTGAAAACGATTCATACTTGATATCTAAGTATCATATTCACTTCAAAATGTCATTCATTTAAAAATTATCATATTCACTTTGAAATCAATTTCATTTCAAAATCATTTTATTCACTTCAAAATCAATTTCATTTCAAAACCATTTTTTACTTTGAAATCAATTTCATTTCAAAATCATTTTATTCACTTCGAAATCAATTTCATTTCAAAATCATTTCAAATTTTGACTTAGGTTATAACTTCATTTTAACCATATTCGTATTTAAATCAATGATTTAAATATAAACGGTTCCCAACTTGAACAGTTTGAATTTTTTGAAAATAGTTTGAATAGTTAAAATAGTTTGAATGGTTAAAATAGTTTGAACGGTTAAAATAGTTAAAATAGTTTAGATATTAAAATAGGTTATATATTAAATGATTTGAAAATTTAAAAAGATGAATTTTAAAACAATATATAGTAAAATAGTTTATAGTGAAAATAATTTCAAATTTAAAACTGTTCCTCTCCATTTCCCATAAATCTGGACTTAGGTCCAAGTTTCAATCAGACTGATTAAATTTCGATTTCAATTCGAATTAACTTCAAATTCGATTCAACGTTTTGATTCAATGGCTAAAGTTTTAATTCAATTCTCATTTTAAACCATTTTAATTTATTTAAACTTCAAGTCCAATTTCAGTTACCGATTTAAATCACTTAAATTAAATTTAAACTTCAATATTCAATTTAAGGTTCAAAGCTTCAAACTAATTCAATTCCGAGCCCAAGTTTGAAATACCGATTTAAATCACTTTTACTTAGATGAATTCCAAAGTTCGAATAAAGTTCAAATCTTTTAAAACAAATCAATTTCTATAATTCAGATCATATTTCAATTATAACTTCAAATTTCAAATTGCATTCTTTAAACAGTTTCTTTTAACCAATTTCAATTTCAACATTTCAAGCTCGAGTTCGAAAATTATTCAATTTCAATAAATCAATTTTTTTATTTCTTAAAACAATATCATCTAAAATGAATTCGATCTCAAGAATTTAAAACCATTTAATTTAACCAATCTGGTGCCCGTATATAATTTTATATCATATGGCTAAGTGAATAGTTATTTCAATTTTTAATTGCAAGGATGGATATATATCATTTTAATCCAAATCTCAGTGTCATAGGTATATATCGCAACCTATTTCTTAATTTATTCGAAATAATTCAATTTACAGTTTTATATACTGTCAATAATATACATGGTGATAACAGGGATATATAAAATAAACAAACACCTAAATCATCTAATACATCAACCAATAGACATCCATCACAAGACACATCCATTTAGTCAAAATATCCCAATAGTTAACTAACTATCAAAATCGGAAGTCTAACTAGCAGTTTAATTTCAATTTCCATTTAACTGTTAATTCAAATTTCTAATGGGTAAATTTCTATGTCAATTTCCATATCAGTTAAATTACCAAACAACAATAAAAAAATTAAATCACTCCATGATTTCAATTTAACGAACATTAGAAATATTTTAGTATTCGTAAGCGGGTTTAATCACTTGCCTTTATTTGAAACTTAAAATTTATCAGAGTCAAACAATTTCGAATCCCACTCCATGTCGTAGACGACTTCGATACGAATCAAACGCGACTTGTTTCGCTCGAATCCGACCTCATACGAATTAAATATGCATTAACTAACATTTGATATAAATAAAATTTTAAAAATAACAAAATTAAATAAATTTAAAGCTTAAAACTATAACCATTCTCACCTCTTCCTTAATCACGAGAACGAACATACTCATGCGCTCGCGACTTTGTTTTTTTTCATTCGAACGGTCGCTGCTTGACCAAAGTTCGCCAGCACCGCAACCCACCAACGCGCCGCGCCGCTCGCCTGCAGCCTTCACCCCCACCCCCATCCACCCCGCGCGCGTACGCGCGAAAAAAACCCACGACCGAACCCAAAACTGCTGATAAACGCGAGCCATTTTCGGCCACCATGCGATGAATGATGTCGATCCGACCGTTGATTAGCTTCGTATCGATGCTCTCTACATTTTTCTAGTTGAAGTTATTCGCTAATTTGGCCTCTAGAGGCTCCATTCGACAATGGCCATTAGTGGAGGGTTTTAATGGCGACAAGAAATTTTTTAGTGTCAGATTTGTAAATGAAGGGATGGTTAAGGCCCTATTCATAGAAAATTTTTGTGGCACTATTCATTCGTGAAATTTTCGACCTCCAAACGAGCGTGCCGCCTGGCGTTCTATATGTTATACCTCTATTCCGAACACAATGGAACATGTATCGGGAGTCAATTCCATCATATTCAGAAGATAGCTTTTCAAAATCGAATTATATTAATTAAATTCTTAAAATAAATTCTGCGCGTTTCAAGCTTGCACGACCAAACGATAAGTCTGATCGCTACGAAACTTGAAATCCTATAATAATTTACTATTACGGATCTGATGAAACTGGTTTCGTCAAAATCCAAGATAGTGATAAAGAGACTATTTTTACACGTTAATTAAAACGAGCTATTTTCCAAAATAAATTTATTCACTTTAAATTAAATTTTCAAAATTGACTATCTTCATTCTTGTTTAAATAAAATTTAAATCAACTTTTGAAATCATTTTCATTTACATTAAATTTCAAGATTTAATTGTTTAAACAATTCCAAATATTAAATTTAAACAATTTAATTATCCACTAATACAAGTTATTTAACTTATAAAATTTAACTTTTAAAACGAATTCAAATAATAAAACAACTACTTCCATTTTACCGTAATTCAACATCTTTGCAATTATTGTATACAACAAAAGTTATTCATTTCTTACCAATAAATGTTTTCTTATTTCTAAAATTTAAACTTATCAAAAATACAATTTCATTTAAATAAACTTATGCTTTTACTTTTAATAAACATTCATTCGATTCTTTATTTACTTAACATTGAGTATTTCGATTTCTGTTATCAATTACTTACAATTCAATATCATTTAATTTACTTTCTAATATAAGTTATCATCTTTTATCTTATTGAATTTTATTATTAAATATTTTTTTATCTAAGTTCATATCCAATAAATGAAATTAATAAATCATTAAATTTTTATTTCTAACCATTTTTGTTCAACAATTATATTAAATTTAATAATTTAAAATAGTTAAAAATATGGGTCGTTACAATCTCCTCCACTCAAAGCTTTTCATCCTCGAAAAGGAATCAAGTAAGGAATCTAACATTTGATATATTTTACTCAAGATAATCAACATACAAAACATAAAATTTATTTTGCAAAACCTTTTTTGACGACCCACAATTCTGTGCCCTTTGTGCCGACAATAAACCACACATGTCAGACCCAAATTGCATGGAATTGTGGATTATCAGGGGTAATAAAGAAAAATAGACAGAATAGAATCTCACATGAATGGAATAACATATAATATTGAACAAATATCTTTACACCGGAAAACTTTGAAAATACATATATCAGAGTCTAACCTAAATTCAGCTTGGACAGTTATAAGCATCTATCCTTACAATTGCCGACACACATCAAACAAAACAAACATAAGCAGATAATAGAATACGTCCATACGTAGATGAATATCTCCAGCTCTCCACTGGAAACTCCAATCGTCTTCGACTAAACATGAAACTACTCGGATTTGACCCGAGTATTGAAAATACCCGGATCAGGCTTGATAAACCAGCGTGAGAAAAACTCAATAATAAATGACAGTGTCGTATATCATCCTTTGAATAAAATCCTTTGAAAAGAAAGAGTATCTCATAAGACCACGCCCACACATAAACACGGACGGTTTTTTACCTTATGATAACTAAAACACTTTTATATCAAAACATTTGATATTATTTTTAATAACATTCTTTGAAAACATTTGCAAATAAACTTATTAATCTTAGCCGAAATTATTGCATTGATTAAATTCCAGCATAATAGGTTTATAATCAAGTCCGTAGGTTCTTATTGGACAATAGATTTTCATACAAATGACCAGGTGAAGGGACTACCTTTCGGCAGTACATCTCTAGAGGAATGTACCGAGGACCATAACGAAGGATCCTTTACCAACAAAAGACCGGACTATCTCTGTAACTAGATAGTACCGAATATATCATCCACCGGTCGTTACCGACCTTTAACCGAGCGCTCGTTTTCCATACACCATATAAATTTACATCCCGAACGTCATAGCGGGAAGAAATATATCTTGAAGGGAATGATCATACCCTAATTGGGAATGGCCCACTTAGCCTTGCTGCATCTAACCCCGTTTCAGTCATTTCCGGTTGATGAGGCTCGAGGCTACGATTACCTTTTCACATAGCACATATCACATCTCTGAATGCCACATTGCCATTTCCGTTGACTACTAATTGCCTTCCACAAAATTACAACCCTTGAGCTCGTACGTCTCAAGGAGGGTGTTAAGCTAAGAGAAGTTGCCTTCTCCACCGCCACAGATGTATGTTTGTAAAAATCAATGTACGTAATCTCAGAAAATGCACCGTCAGACATTCATCCATACAAGTTCGTTCTGGGACTGAACGAAACCGAAGGTACTCTCCTACCACATCCTGTCTGGAATTAACCCTAGGATTAGTACCGAGAAGTCCTTGCAACCTAAAGAATTTTAGAAATTAAAGCACCACTGCTACTTAGTATTTGGGAGCTAACCAGAATTATCAACAAGTAGTCCTTTCATCCCAAAAATCCCTGGTCTTCATTCTTCCTTCTCTCTATCAGGTCTTCATTTTTCGAACACGTAAATTGGTTCGAAGTGGTTTTTAGATAGGAATCACCCAAATCCCACCCTGGTTCCTTCGAAATCCAATCATCGATATAAAGTAAATATGAGTATACATGATTTATTAAGTCTCTTTTCACTTTAATTCTTTTTGGATGACTACAAAATCTCTTCATTTTGTCTTAGAGTAATTCTAAGTTAAGTCATTATGTTGCTTTGGATAATATTTCAAATTTCCTTACTTATCATCGATCCGAATTCCTTAACTTTTAAATGGGTCAAAAATTCAAAAATAATGTTATTTAAGTCATCGTTTACTGTAAACCCTAAAATCAATCTTAGCAAACATTATTGAGTAAATAGGATCATAGAAATCATTTTAATTTTAACCAATATCAATTTATGTATTCAACAAGTGCTATGGCCGGAATAACGGTGAGATCACCTTTTAAATTCCATGAATAGGATGAGTTCCCTCTTCGAATTTTAACACAAAGTACAAGAAGATTATCTCTATGCAATCCAAGTTGTAGTTTATTCATTTTGGAGATTGCTTAAATTTTGGATAATACTAATCTTCTTTTATTTTGGAAAACTTAATATAATCTTTTTAGAACATCCGGGCTTTCCTTTTGATCTATTCCATCCCTCGCCTAAGAAGAGAAAACAGAGGCCAGGTAAGTTCAGGGCACTGGTTGCTCCATCCCTAACCTTAGTTAAACACCTTGTTTTATCTTCCCAGATCTCACAAGCAGGGCAAATGTACTAGTCGTTTCCGCTTACTCAGTTATCAAATTTATTTTCGAATTGATTATAAAGATTCCAAATTATCTTTTAAACGCTTAATTTTCCTTTTAAAAACATTCATAATTGATTCTAGGAAAAATCGTTATGTTTAAACTCAAATTCAAAAAGTTATAGAATTCGCAACATAAAAGTGCGGAAAGTGCTATATAAGCTTATTTGATTTAAACCACTTTTTAATATTTGAAAATTCATATTTTCCATTCCAAATCTCTCCTAAACTATTTAAATAGATTTATCAAATTTATTCCATATTTTTCCATAACTAAAAACGTTCATTTGAAAGGATTTCCTTTTATGGTCACTTAACTACACTAGCGCGATTTTTCTAGAAAATTGATTTGGACTTAACTCAAAATCTACTTATTGAAATTTTGATTTTCTTTCTTCGTTTATAAGATATGGATATAATAGTCCGGAATTTTCTTATCTCGAAGAATTCCAAGTTATATTCCACTTTATACACTCTATTGAACTTTTCGGCGCGAAATCGCGAACTACCGTTGCGCGACGCGCCTAGCTTTAACTTATTTTTATACTTGAAATAATCTATTCAAATTAAATTTTATTACTTATAAAATCATTACAAATCATTTTAAATCAATATTTTCACTTTTTAAAGTATTTAAAATGTATTTTCACTATTTCCATATTATAATATTATTGTATTCCTATTATTTTAATATTAAATTTTAAATTCCAATTTCAATTCAATTTCAATTTTAACTTCAAATTAAACCAAATTAAAACTTAGATTTCAAATCTAATTTCCATTCTAATTTAAATTTCAACCTTAATCTCAATTTCAATTTTCAAAATTGATTTCAATTTCAATTTCACTATTCATCTCAATTTCAATTTCAATTTTAAAAACTTTACCAAAAGAATAAATATTTATACTATACTTTGATAATATTTATGAAAAATAAAATCGATACTTTTGAAAATTTTAAAAACTTTACCAAAAGAATACAAAATATTGAAAATGTAAAAATTAAAAATATTAGAAGCGATCATAGAGGTGAATTCGATGATATTTTTGAAAAATATTATAATAAGAAAGGAAATTTATTCGATCATAGGAGTTCAAAATATAGAATGCTTTAGAGTTAAAATAGCAAGAATAGATAGAATTAAGAATAAGAAAATTGATGTGTTTAAGATGTTGAAATTCTTTGCTATTTATAGAGATTAAAAGTTGTATTGTTCATGAAGAGTAGCCATGAAGAGATATGGAAGCTATTCTTGAATTAGGAGTGTTTCTGTTTATGAAAGAGAAGCATCCATTCAAAAAAATAGCCGTTATAAATATTCAGCCGTCTGAAGTAAACGTTTCATCCAGCTGAATCGATTAAACATCAAGACAACAAGAAAATAGTACAAAATAATCCTTATTCAGCTGTTTGAATATTATAACTCGGACGACTGAATATTGTAAATTTTTTGTGCATGTGCATAACATTCAGACGGCTGAAAGTGTACATTCAGCCGGTTGAATGTACTATTTTGAGCAATATTCTTTGTTTTGATAAATCTTATATTTTGTGTGTATGTGTATACCACTTTGGAGAGATTTTAACATATTTCTACTTCTAGACTCAGACTCTATATTTAATAATATAGTGTAGGTATAGTCTCGAACCTGATCTTCATATGTTTGTGATTATCACTTTAACGATTTCTTTTCCTGCAAATTTGGTTAGTTCATATAATATTTGCTTATATAGTTTTCATAATCAAAAATATCAAAATTCGAGGTTTTAACATTCTTCTCATTTTTGATGATGACAACTACATAAGAATTAAATATAAGAATTCGATTATTCTCCCTCTTGGATTTGGCTTCCTAAGACCTAACTCTTTGGACCCTAACAAAAAGTGGGTACTAACCTCATTTCTATATTTATTGCAGGTACCGATTAAGAAAAGAGGAAAGTGGATACTTGATAGTGGTTGCTCAAAACACATGATAGGAAACAAAGATATGTTGAGTAACATTATCTACTCGGATAAAGGATCTGTCACATTTGGAGAGAACTCCAAAGAATATATCATTGGCAAAGGCAATGTGAGCAATAACGGTACATCTAACTTACCTCTTATTACAAATGTTTTATTAGTTGAAAACTTAAAACATAATTTGCTTAGTATAAGTCAACTTTGCGATAAATGATTTAAGATATCATTTTCATTACTAGTTTGTAATTTTAAAAACAATGTTAATTAATATAAATAGATTAGTGTTATTAAATTATAGATGATATAGAAAAAAACTAATGTGTGTATAAAATCATTTCATATATAATCTACCACATAGAAAGTATGATATAAAAGGTAAATGAGATTTTATACCTTAAGGATGCAGCATTTGAACACATGCTAGTTGATGGTATCTCCAAGATTCACCTTGAATCGATCTCCAAACGTTGGAATGGTCTGGAATAATACTGGATCTACTGTATTTTATGTGATATTGGGCTATGAAAAGCTGGGGGAAGTAGTAGGCGACTAAGGGAAGAGAGTGATCAAGTAGAAAGAGTGAGGGTTAAGCTTGTTTAAATAAAGAAAGGGCAGGAGACAAGTTCTCCCCCTTTTACTACTTCTTCATTTACCTATTCCAGATCTAGATCCATAATTCAAAAACCACCTCTCCCTTTTCTCCCTTGGTCAGCCACTATATTGGGCTATATAGGCCAATAAGAAATCCAACCCATTTAGTAAATAACGCTATTTAAATCATATTTAAATGCATATCGATATTGTATATCGATACGTATGCATATAACTTTTATACACGCATCAAATTAACTACTAATGACATCCAAAAATTATTAAATTCACCTAATAGATATAATAAATAAATATTTAATATTTCATAGATATTAATTAATTTATAACAATTTATAAATCAATTAAATCTTGTGGTATTTCATAGAATTCACCAATATGGTTGTACGACTCATAGGTTTAAATTCGGTCAGCGACTAATATCGAACAATTCAGATATTAACATTCACACGTCATCTTAACTAGTGATGTGATGGTTTAGCCAATTTATCTCTTATACATCTTTATCGATAAAATCCAACTTTACAGTTTAAGCGATACCATTTAGTATTGATTATGTACACAAATTCTCTTCGTCAATACTATCACATTAGGATGTATGGAATTTGGTTTTCGTCAAAATTCTAATATCATTTTTATTCAACTTGGTTAGCCCATAAACAAAGTCCTTAGTTCATAATAACATTTATTATTAACCATGCTACTCTAGCCAGAGATTTTGACTTTGAGTTGAATATAGTTGACCATGGTACTAACCTTATACAACTGAGGAGATGAATTCTCTATCGAATAAAGTTTCACTTCCAATGCTTCAACTCATACCCAACTATAGTTGCTCGATGGTCATCACACCATGATTTAACTATAATCAAAGTAGAATATCCACATTGAAGCTTAACATTATTGTCAAATCAAGAGAACTGTGTAACCTCATTACATTGAGATTTCCCATTTGACCTAGTTGTTATTAATCGACATGAAACTCTTGGATGAGTCATTCCATAGTTATCTAATAACTATGAGTACATAATTCCGTGGTGCTCCAGCAGCCATGAGTAATACACTGCCCAACATTTTGGGAGCATTACATACTCCAATCTCAATGGATGTATCAATATCATTTTTTTCAACATCCCAGCGAGGAATATTTAAAATAATATGTTATTTTATATTATGATAATTTTCTCATGATTATAACTCCTTGTAATTATTATCAGATAACATATCATTTAAGGATTTTCTAATTAATATACTTTAAATTAATTATTTAATTAATTATATCATAATATAACAAAGTCTATAATAGGAATTAAATAACTTTATTACGAACAAGATTGGTTATAGAGTTAGATACATGTAACAAATTATATAATTTCTCCTTAGGCATATCCCTAACTCTCTCACAATCGACTATTCTTACGAGTCCAACCATATTAGTCGAGTCTATACCGCTTCCTCCTAAGACTCTACTCCTACCTCGATTTTAGCAATAGTCTCGACTAGTCTAGCATCGTGCCTCCGACTAGTATTGATCCCTCTATCAAAGTAGGTGTTTGCGCCAAAAATGGTCACAAACCCCAAATGTCGTGAAAGCACCAGTGTATGAACACAGATCCACAATATATGATCACAGATCTCAGATCTAAGTAATGTAGAGTGTAAAAGATGAAGAATTATAAACTTCAAACAGAAAGAAATAGACGAAAACACAAGATTTATAGTGGTTTGGCTATCTCCGGCCTACGTCCACTCCAAAAGTTGATCTTTTATTGACTTTCCTTGCTGGTTACAGATGATTACAGTGGATTATAATAAAGAAATTCGAGTACAATAGCAGCTAGGAGGTGCAAAGTTGAATCGGGCAGAGTCCGGACGTCGAATAGCCAAAAGATCCCTTTTCTGTAGGCTCTGGGGTGCTATTTATAGGCGTTCCATGTAAATATCTCGCTCAAACTTCGGGAGACATTTTCTGGCACGTGAGTGGGCCCACGCAATCGATCCCATGGAGTTTCGACTCGATCCGTGATCGAAGCATTTGGACTTGTAGATCTCCAGATATAATTGATATGAAAAGTAGTTTTCGTGTGGTACGTTGTTCGTATCGATCAATCTCGTATCGATACCGTGCACGTGCTTGATGATGACGTGGCGCTATCTTCGAGGCTCGATCCACTTTTTATGCCGCGTCGAATGCTTTTCCTCGAAACCATGCTTGCCCTTTGTTCGTGTCTACTTCGAACCCACTACTTTTCATCCATCAGTAATACTTTGTTCATGTCCATTCATCCCAGCCCCTATTCGTTTCGATACTGGTGGCGTCCTTCGTATCGATCATCGCATTCTGATCAATATGAAGTGACTTGTTTCGAGGGGTCGTGATCAACTCGAATCGAAGACTATGATGGAGGATGCCATCGATTCGAATAACCAAGAACTTGATGGATACGAGTAAGGTCTATAGGGTGGATGGATACGAGCTAACCTTGCCTGTGATTGATGTGCACGAGGACTATGATGGATACGAAGTAGTGTTGACACGAGGTATGTTGATGGACACGAATAGCATCGATTCAAAGCATGCAACTATGTTCCATCCTGATCGATTCGAACTACATCGAGTCAAACAAACCATCGCACGCTTACCTATCCAGTCCGGGTCCACTACCGTCGTGTCGAAATCCATTTGTCCCTCTTACCTGATCGATACGAACGCACTGTTCGTATCCTAGTGGATCGATACGAAATGTATCGATACGAACCATTATTCATGTATCTTAACCCGTCCATATCTTGAGCATACGAACTCCGATTGACTTGAAATTTGAAACATAGCCTCTCCAAGCCTTGATCATCATTTCCTATCGATCCTGCCATGATTGGAGCTCGACCAAATTTTGACGACATCGATCACAGCCTTGTTTCCAATCGATTTCTAATCCTTATATCCATCACTTTCCAGCTAGTTTGTTGATATTCCAGCCTTGACCAAAGGGTGGGATAACAGTAGGTCTATTAGTCAAGCTTGCCAACGCTTCCGCCTGTAGCTCGTACCTAAGTCAGAAATCATACCTATCGATATACTTTAACCTTGACACTCTAGGAATATAGCTCCCAAGTTGACATGTCTCATACATAAAGTATTAGCTATTACATTTCCCTTACCAAGCGTATATGAAATGTCAAAGTTGTAAGACGCCAAGAACTATAATCATCGCTGTTGATGAAGGTTGAGGTCATTCCGTGAGAAGAGATACTTCAACAATTTATGGTAGATGGATAACTCAAACCTTTCCCCAAGCAAATAATGCCTCCAAATCTTCAATGCAAACACTACTGCGGCTAACTCCAAATCATGTGTTAGGTATTCCTTTTCATGTAGTTTTAGCTCCCGACTAGCATAAGTAACAATCTTACTTCTTTGAATCAATATCGTGCCCAATCTACTACCATAAGCATATGTATATATGGTCAACTCCTCATTCCTACTCGAGATTAGTGACATAAGCACATTCTTCAGTCATTATTTCATAACTAATGAACATGCGCTTGCACCTCGCATCCCAAGTAAAGGTCAGATTCTTCTTCGTCAAATTATTTAATTGTGCTGCTACCTTCGAGAAGTCCTGTATGAAACATCTATTATAACCTGCTAATCCAAGGAAACTCCTCACATCCGTAGCATCATTGTGTAGCACCCTTAATTTTGATTAACATTATTTCGGAGATTTAATTAAATAAATTAAATAGAATAATGTGATGTGTGGTAAGATAAAGGGGATGGGATTGATAATCAACAAGGCCAGACCTTAACTAATCAACTAATAGGATTGTTTTAAAAAAAATAGAAGAGAATAAATGAGACGAGAAAATTAGGAATATATCATTATTTTATCCCTTAAACCCTCCCTTTCCGATTTCATTCTCATTTTCACAAAAGTCAAATTGTAAATCATAGGGGCCGGCCATAACTAAGAAGAATAATAGAAGAAAGCTAAGAAAATTTTAAAGGAAAAATCTAGGGAAAACATTCTCCACAAATCTCAACTCTGTTATCTTATTTAAGGTGAACAATAATAAACCATCTCATTTTTATTCCTATTTGGTTTCAGATCTGATTGTTTTTGATTCGTTAATGATGTTGTGATATGCCATATTAGATTTTACCATTGTTTGGTTAAATAATGAATTATTGGAACTTTTATGAAATTTTTATGACAGGTTTATGGTCAAAACCTTAGTTTATGATCTCCAAGCGATTTGATTTTTGGGTATAGTGTAAAACATAATTTTGGAGATGAGTTTTTAATTTCATAATTTTCCAAATTAATGAGAATATTTAATGAATTTCCTAAGAAAGAAAGGGCATTTATTTAAGGTTTAAATTATTAAAAATAATTAAATAAAGATTTTGGTTTTGAAATTTATATGTAAGAATATGATAATTCTGATTTTTGGTGAATATGGGGATTTTTCCCATGTAAGTATGAATGTAAAAATATAGAAAAGCTTATAATTATTATTAAATAATTAATATTGATTAATAGGTGCGAAATGAATTTTTGAGAAAATAAACAAGTTGCGGTAGTACTTCTGAAATGATATTTGAGAAAGATTGCTTTTAACCAATAGAAAATTGACAAGGGTTAAGAGTTGGTAAAAAGTAATTGCTTTTAATAGAAACAAAACAGTTTTTATAATAAATACGACAATGCCACAGATATGCGGTATTCCCATGATGTTCGACATTCACAATAGGCGGTATCACTTTACAGTTAAAAGCGATATTGGAAGTAGGCGGCATTGACATCAAGCAATGCATGTGAAACTTATGCCGTAAGTATGTGATGCATTGAGTCATGCCTCCGCCAATGATGTTATGGGAATACTTTATCTCCTGGGCACATGAAATTGATGTTGTGAGTTATCAATGCTGACAGATTTCAACATTCTTAAATTTATGCCACATGCTTTCTATTTGATGCCATAGTCTAAGGCAGTAATGCCACAAGTATTTTTTATACTTTAGGCAGTGATGCCGCTAGTATTACTTATGAGATAGAAGTATTATGGCAACAATGTTGCTTATATCTACATACTTTTGACATTGATATAAAATGTCAATAATGCCACATGTTATCAAATTCGGCATTATTATTATAGTGGCATAGTAGCCTAGTTTTACGTATTCAATGTCAACTGTTTATAGGTATTGATGTCGGAATTCATCATGTCGACCTTATTGTTTTAAAGCATTCGATAGTAATGGTTTTATGATATTGATGTCGCATGTCTTCAATGTCAGCTTCTATGTATTTTATGTATAAAAGGCTATATTTAATAGGTTCGACGACCTATAAATTTTGGTGTTACAACAACATTGATTTCGACATTATAGCCTTATAGTTTTATAAAATTAGAATTATTTTTAAAGCTTTGATATGAAGGGATGCGACATCCTATGTTGGCCATATTAATGCCATAAGTTTTCAATGATGAACCTATCCTAATTTAGCGTTATGCCCTATAATGAAGGTGCAACGTCCCTATATTAATACTAAAAGTATACGTGGTAGTATTAAAATAAATTATAAATTGGCATGAGAAATTTGTAAAGTAACGGGCCATATTTTCCTTGTTTATATATGAATTAAGGAGATAAATCATATATAATGATAAATGTTTCCAAGGAATAAATTATTACTTAGCCCAAGTTTTGATATGAAATTACCAAAGAGAGTTATTACTTAAGGTTAAGTAATTATAAGATGCCAATTGATTGAACATATTCAATTGATGGATACTATATGTTCTTGTTATTATTTGATCAATTATTTTACATGATTATTATTGTCATACTCACATCATCATGACCCCTAACTGCATTTTGGGATATTTAAGGGCATAATAACCAGTTAGATTGACCCATTAGGGAGTATAATCAGATTTAACTCCAGAGTGAGAAGAATTGCATCTAGGAGATCAGGTAGGTCAAAGGTGCAGGATTCCCAAACTGATCAAAAGATTATAATTTGAGATATGATATTAGAAGGGTTCAATAGGTTCATAGTCATCCCATGAAAACTATAACTTGAGTAATGTTATTGGAGATATCCAATAGGTTCTTGGTGATCCCATGAAAATTATGATATGAATGTATGGTATTGAAAGAATCCAATAGGTTTACAGTCTTCCCATAAAAACTATGATTTGAGAAATGTTATTGGAAAATTCTAATAGGTTTATAGTGGTCCCATGAAAACTACAATTGGAAAGTCATATTGGTGGAAGCCATTAGGTTATTAGTGATCCCATGAAAACTATGATTCAGGATAGGCAGTCCATAAGAATTGTGAAAAGTTATTAGTCTACCCATGAAAATTAAAAAGTTCATATTGACCTTAGGAAAACTATGAGTTGAGACAGGTAGTCAATTTTGTAAAAATGGGTAAACTTAGGGTAGATATAACCCTATGTTCATAGATGAGTCAGACTTAGCCCATTGCATACTTTCGTATAATTATGTTATTATATTTTAACCATTATGGATGTAGGAGTACATTATATGGTTGATATGTTAGTTAAGATAATAGTGAGGGGGAAACCTATTCCGCTTAGTGACATGGTCTCACTAGATATCTATTTGATTTGAGATGGTAGATTATTATCCACACTAGACTATTTGTCTGACCTGAAGTTTTTGATTTTTCCCTTAAACTCTCGGACACTCATTTGAGTAGGTCGGGAGTAAGGGATTTTAGGTTTCTAGTTAAACGAATAAGCTTCAGGAGAAATGCATGAGGCAAGCTAGCTATATTGGGAGTTTTATTAAATCCGCTATGTAGTTCATTTTGTTCAAATGGATGTGATGACATAAATTATAACTATCAAGTAGTAGTAGACTCTGATCGACCAAGGAGGCATCTTCATATGTCGCTGTTGGAGTATTTTGTAATAACTAGATTTTCCCTGAATGTGGGATCGAGTGGGATTATGTAATGAATATGAAATCTTATTTGTGAAATAAAATGTGAAATCTTATTATTAAATTATGCTTGAAATATTTTATATTCATGTGCTTTGATTATAAATATGATTAACATAGCCGTATTTTGTCAGCAGTAATTAATACTATGTATGACTGCAACATCCATAGCACTTAGTTTTAGACCTCAAAATGAAGGATGTTACAAGTTGGTATCAGAGCATAGGTTTATGAAAAACTTTAAAAAAATTGGACTTAAAAGAGTTTTGAAAACATAATCCAATGAATCAGAGAATAAGATTGGGGTATGGGATAACGCTCTAGTAACATACTTTTATTTGCTATATATAAGTATGTATTCTCCCCTCTTTCTCGGATCATTATTCTGTATCTTATTAAGGCTCATATGCAGATTACGAGAAAAGCAAGATATGTAAGTAGTAAACGGAAGAGTGAATCTAGATGGAAGAAGCACTACAACGAATGGAAATGTTCAACCCGATACCAAAAGGAACCAAGGTTGACAAGCGAATGCTAACCAAAATGCCAATGTAGGTGTTGGAACCCCGCCAGTGGATATGGGGACTATGTATCAGTTCTTTGTCAACATGATGCAAGTTGGAGTAGTGGCTGGTTTGGTTGGAGGTAATGCTGTTAACGTGGGAGAAGTTAATCCCATGGTACCAGTTGGCAATAACTATGCCAAACTAAATCGTGATTATACTAGTCTTGGAGATAAGCTATTTTTGGGAATTGAAGATGCTATTAAAGTAGAGAACTGGCTGTTGCATTGGAAGAGGTTTTTACTGATTTGGGTCTAAATAACGAGCAGAAGAGAAGATTGGCTTCAAGGCAACTGCAAGGTGCTGCAATGTGTTGGTGGAACGGAGTGACCATTGATGTGCCAAAAGAGGAACTGACTTGGACTGAATTTTGTAGGAGATTTGAGGAGAGGTTCTTATCTGAAGTAGCCAAGTCAACCTTGCTTAGAAATTTATGGAATTGGAGCAAAGGGAAATGTCAGTGTTGGAATATGCTATGAAATATGATGAGCTATTTAGGTTTGGGTACGCTATCATGGATACCGTGATTAAGCTAAATGAGAATTTTTTCTGGGGCTTGACGCCAGAGATTGCTAAGGACACTATGCCACATCTCCAAGATACGAGTAATGTAGTGGTGGAAACAGATATAAGGAATGAGGAGATGCTTGCAATTCTTAGGAAAGAAAAGTTGGTGAAAACCCAGAGTTCTTAGAATAAGAAGAAGAATTCTTCAAGAAGAAGGGAGCTCATAAGGGTGCAGCTGCCAAGAAAGGAAAAGCAGTTCTTGTTTGCTTTTAGTGCAACAAGAAAGGACATTTTGCTCATAAGCATCGAACCGATAAGGGAAAGAAGGTTGCGGAAAATAAAGGTGTGAAGTGCTTCAACTGCGACCAAATATGGCACTATATGAATCAGTGTCCAAAGTCGGCTAGAGTTGTAACGACCCCGAATTTTATATAAATTTAAATTGATAATTAATTGAAGTTATTTATATATATATTGGATTCAACTTTAAATTTTAAGTAAATGGTTTAAAGATAATTTTAATTTATAATACAAGTAGGAAAATAAATAAATAATAATAATAGATAAGTAAATAAAATGTTAGATAGTTAAACTTTAAAAGAAAATAAAATTTGTGTATGTTTATATAAACAAAAGTGTAAAATGTAGTCATGGAAAACTATAAAGTTAACATAAGTGTAGAAATAAATCATAAATAAGAAATTAATGGTGTTATAAGCTCCTGAGAACCAAATTCGGCGTTTGAATCTACGACATTTTGAGTACAAGTGAAGTACGGGTGCCAATTTTCGAAGGCTGAGTTTTTGGGTCTTTACAAGAGTTTATGAAGGAAAGGTATTTGCTTTGGAACTATCTGTATCGAGACTGATTGTTGTGGATAAAGAAAAGTCTGTAATGGAAGATATGCTTTTTATTCATAATATACCAGTTAGAGTATTTCTTAATATAGGTGCATCACATTCTTTTATCTCTCAATGTTTGGTAGAGGAGTCAAAATTAGAACCATCATACCTTGTTACTTCTTTAAGAGTTGCTAATCCAATAGGAAGGTATGCAACTCTGGGATGAGATGTGACCGGTTAGAGATTGAAATATTAGGTCATGCTTTTGCTTGCAGTTTGTATGTGTTTGATTTTGTGGGTTTTGGGATTATCTTGGGTATGGATTGGTTGAGCAGATATGAGGCTAGGATATTTTGCCTGGATAGGGAGGTACCATTAAGACAGCCTAATAGCTGTGATCAAATTATGTACTCAATTGAGAACTTGATTTTGGATGTTTGTGCTTTGTTGGGTGCAACGGAAGTAGAAGATGAAGTAAATCGTGTTTTGTTCTAAGAGAGTACATGATATGTTTGAGCCCATTACAAGACTACCACCGAAATAAGCTATTGAGTTTCAAATAGATTTTAATTACCTTGAGCTGAACTCGTAAGTAAACCGCCTAGCAGAACGACACCTATCGAGATGAAAGAGTTAAAGGTGCAGCTAATGGACTTAGAAGGAACGAATTTTATTAAACCAAGCAGTTTGCCTTAGGGAGCGGCCATGGTGTTTATGAAAAAACCAGATGGTTCTTTAAGACTGTTATCGATTATTGTAAACTGAACGAGAAGACAATAAAGAATAGATATCCTTTGTTAAAATTGATGATTTGTTTGACCAGTTGAGTGGAGATGGAGTATTTTCCCAGTTGGATTTGGCGACATGGTTCCCTTAATAGAGGGTGGCAGAGGACAATATTCCTTTGATGGCATATCGAACAAGATATGGTTCATGCGGGTGGTTATTAATGCCATTCAGTTTGACTAATGCAGCTGTTTTCTTTGTGGACTTGATGAACCGAATTTTCCGAAAGCACTTGGATATGTTCATGTTGGTGTTCATTAATGACATTTTGATATATTCTGAGGATGAGAGGGTTCATGAGACTCATTTTAGAATAGTGCTTGAGACATTGAGGCAGCATCAACTAAAAGTGAAGTTTTTGAAGTGTCAATTTTGGAAGAAAAAAGTGAAGTTTCTTGGTCATGTAGTTTCCGAAGAAGGGTGATCTATGGATCCAGTTAAGATTGAAGCTGTAATAAATTAGAAGAGACCCAAGATGGTGGCCAAGATGGTGGCCAAGATAAGGAGTTTTCTTGGATTAGCTAGCTATCATTGGAGATTCATCATAGATTTCTTGCGAATAGCAACAAATCTGACTAAACTAATCAAGAAGGATGTAAAGTTTATTTGGTCAAGTAAATGTGAGATGGCATTCCTTATGTTAAAGAATTTGTTGACCAGTGCGCCCTTGTTAGTTGTACCAGATGGTAATCATGGTTTCGTAGTATATAGATGTGTGCGGAATAGGATTAGGAGCCATGCTGATGCAAAGAGGTAAAGTGGTTATCTACACTTCTCGATAGCTTAGACCACCTGAAGTTAGGTATCTTACTCACGATTTGGAGTTGGAAGCTGTATTCTTTGCCTTAAAGGTGTGGAGACACTATTTTCTGGAAGAAAGATTCGAGTTGTATACAGATTATAAGTCTTTGAGGTATTTATTCTCTCAGAAATAGTTGAATATGAGATAGCAGAGATGCTTGGAATTTTTAGCAGCTTATGATTTCAGTATTGAGTATATGTAAGGGACAGGAAATAAAGTTGTTGATGCACTTAACAAAAAACATCAGAATGTGGTGTTAGCTATGTTGGAAGAATGGAAAGATTTAGGGGCGTTGACTACTTGTAATGCGTAGTTAAGATCGACTGCTTGTTCTAGTTAGAGTACCGCCATATTGTCATGTTTGGAAGTTCGACCAGTATTGATCGAATGGACTACTTCTAAGCAAAGAGATGATCCATTGCTAGCTGAAAGGATTAGAAGATTGGAAGGCGGAACCAAGACTGATGATTTAAAAGATTTTAGTCTTGACTAGAATGGATGGTTAAGAAAGAAGGGATGATTGTGTGTTCCAGATGTTAATGACCTAAGGAAGGAAGTTCTTAGGGAATGTCATCGAGCGAAGTTTACTATTCATCTTGGAGGAACTAAGATTTATCAGGATATGAAGAGGAGTTTTTTCTAGGAAGGTATGAAAAGGGATGTAGGCTTATGGTAAAACAATGTTTGAATTGCCAGCAAGTGAAAGCCGAGCATCAGAATCCAAGTGGTTTGCTTCAACCTTTTGATATACCAGTTTGGAAATGGGATTCTTTATCCATGGATTTTATTGACGGGCCGCCAAGGTTGAATAGGGGAAATGTGAGTACTTGAGTTATAGTGAATAGACTGACCAAGAGTGCACACTTCGTTCCTATTAAGTCGATAAGGACGACACCTGTATTGGCTAAGTTGTCTATGAAGAATATTTTTAGACTACATAGGATTCCTAGTAGTATAGTCAGTGACAGAGATACTTTGTTTACTAGTGAATCTGGAAGAGTCTACAAGAGGTTATAGGTACCAAGCTAAAGATCAGTACCGCTTATTACCCATAGAAAGATATGCAGACGGAGAGAGTCAATAAGGTAGTTGTAGATTTGTTGAGAGCTTGTATACTGGATTTTGATGGGTCATAGGGAGACCATTTGCATTTAGTTGAGTTTTCCTATAATAATAGAGTATAGGTGGTGAATTTCGAAGCTTTTATGGAAGGTCGTGCAAATCACCAGCATGTTGTTTAGAGACTAGAGATAGATTGATTCTTGGTCTAGATATGGTAAGAGAATCCATGGAAAAGATTGATTTGATTCAAGTATGGATGAAGGAAGCTCAGTCTAGGCAGAAATGTTCCATGGGTAATAGGCATAAAGATCTAGAGTTCTCAGTTGGAGCCATGTTTATGGGAAAGTATCACTGATGAATGGTAGTGGTAGGGTTTTGAAAGGCATGGAAGTTGGCACCGAGATATGTAGGTCCATTTCCTATTGTAGAGAAGATCGGGAAACTTGCTTGTAGAATAGAGTTACCGAATAGTTTGGTAGGAGTCTATAATGTGCTTTATATTTCCCATGTTAAAAAGTATGTACATGATCTAGAGACTACTATTTTTTCAACTGCATTGGAAGATTTAGTAGTGGAACCAGATATGACTTTTGTTAGACAACTAACTCGTGTTATGGCGAGAGATGAGAAGAGGTTGAGGAACAAGACAATCAAGTTAGTAAAAGTCTAGTGGAGTGGAAACGAAAAAGACTGTACTTGGGAGACGAAAGATGGGATTAAAGAAACTTATCCTGCATTGTTTTAATGGTATGTTCTATAATTGTTGTATACAGACTCTTTGCTAGTCAGGTAGACTAGTATTGTTGTAATGTGATGTTACAAATGTTTGCATGATTGTTATGCCTGTTATTATCCTTAACGAAATTTCCAGAATGAAATTCTTTAAGGAGGGGAGCCTGTAACACCCCTACTTTTGATTAACATTATTCAGATGATTTAATAAGGTAAATTAAATAGAATAATGTGATGTGTATTAAGATAAAGCGGATGCAATTTGATAATTAACAAGGTCGAGCCTTAACTAATTAACTAATAAGATTGTTTTAAAAATATAATATATTAGAGAATAAATGAAAAGGGAAAATTAGAAACAGATCTTTCTTTTATCCCTTGAACCCACTCTATCCCATTTCATTCTCATTTGCACAACAATCAAATTGCAAATCATAGAGGCTGGCCATAACTAAGAAGAAGAAAGCTAAGGAAATTTCAAGGGAAAAGGCTAGACAATCTCCATCAAATCTCAACTCCGTTATCTTATTCAAAGTGAATAATAATAAACCATCTCATTTTTATACTTGTTTGGTTTTAGATCTGGTTGGTTTTGATTCGTTGATGATGTTATGATGTGCCATGTTAGATTTTACCATTATTTGGTTAAATAACGAATTATTGGAATTTTTATGAAATTATTATGATAGGTTTGTGGTCAAAACCTTAGTTTATGATCTCCAAGCGAATTGATTTTTAGCTATTTTATGTAAAACAGAATTTTGGAGATGAATTTTTAATTTCATAAGTTTCCAAATTAATGGGAATATTTTATGAATTTACTAAGAAAGAAATGACATTTATTTTGGGTTTTAATTATTAAAATATATATATATATTTTGGTCTCAAAATTTTTTTATGTTAAAGAATATGTTAAATATGATTTTTGGTGAATTTTGGGGATTTTTCCCATGTAATTATGATTTATTACGAATTTAATAAGCTAGAATAGCTTATAATTATTATTAAATCGTTATATTGATTAAGGGGGCACAAAATGAATTTTTGAGAAGATAAAATAGGTTGCGGTAGTAATTCTGAAATGAAATTTGATAAATATTGTTTTTAACCAATAAAAAGTAGATAAGGGTGAGGAATTGGTGAAAAGTAATTGATTTTAATAGAAATAAAATAGTTTTTATAATAATTACGACAATGCCATCAATATGTGGCATTCCAATGACATTCGACATTAACAATAGACGGTATCACTTTACAGTTTAAAGTGATATCAGAAGTAGGCGGCACTGACATGAAGCAATGCATGTGATACTTATGCCGTAAGTATGTGATGTATTGAGTCATGCATCCGCCATTGACATTATGGGAATACCACATCTCATGGGTACATGATATTGATGTCGTGAGTTATCAACGCTTAAATTTATGCCACGTGCTTTCTATTTGACGCTATAGTCTAAGGCAGTAATTCCGCAAGTATTATTTCCAACATTAATTACTTTAGGGGGTGATGCTGCTAGTATTACTTACGAGATAGAAGTATCATGGCAACAATGCTTCTTATATCTACAGACTTTCAACATTAATAAAAATGGCAATAATGCCGCCTGTTATCAAATTTTGGTATTATTATTATAGCAGCATAGTAGCCCAGTTTCATGAATTCAATGTCAATTTTTTTAAGGCATTAATGTCAACCTTATTGTTATAAAGCATCCAATATTAATAGTTATATGATATTGATGCCACATGTCATCAATGTCGGCTTCTATGCATTTTATGTATAAAAGGCTATATTTAATAGGTTCAGTGACCTATAAATTTCTATGTTACGACAACATCGATTTCAACATTATCGCCTTATATTTTAAAAAAATCAGAATTATTTTAAAGCTTTGATATGAAGGGATGCGACATCCCATGTCAGCCATATTAATGCCGTAAGTTTTCAATGATGAACCTATTCTAATTTATGGCCTTATGCTCTACAATAAAGAGGTGCGATGTCCTCATATTAATATTGAAAGTATACATGGCAGTATTAAAATGGATTTTAAACTTGCATGAGAAGTTGGTAAAGTATTGGGCCATATTTACCTTGTTTTAAATATGAATTAAGAGGATAAATCATATATAATGATAAATGTTATCAAAGAATAAGTTATCACTTAGCCTAAGTTTTGATATGAAATCATCAAAGAGAGTTATTACTTAAGGTTAAGTAATTATAAGATGCCAATTGATTGAACATATTCGAATGATGGATACTATATGTTATTATTATTGTTATTTGATCCATTATTTTACATGATTATTATTGTCTTAATCGCATCATCATGATCCTTAACTGCATTTTGGGATATTTAAGGGTAGAATAACTAGTTATGTTAGCCCATTGGGGATTATAATTAGATTTAACTCCTAAGCGAGTAGAACTGCATCCAAAGGATCTAGTAGGTCAAAGGTGTAGGATGCCCAAAATGATCAAAATATTATAATTCGAGATATGATATTGGAAGGGTACAATAGGTTTATTGTCATCCCATGAAAACTATGGCTTGAGTAATGTTGTTGGAGATATTCAATAGGTTCCTGGTAATCCCATTAAAACTATAATCTGAACGTATAGTATTGGAAGAATCCAATAGGTTTATAGTCATCCTATGAAAACTATGATTTGAGAAATGTTATTGGAAAATTCTAATAGGTTCATAGTGATTCCATGAAAACTATGATTGAAAGTGTTATTGGTGGAAGCCAACAGGTTTTTAGTGATCCCATGAAAACTATGATTCATGATAGGTAGTCCCTAAGAATTTTGACAGGTTATTAGTCAGTCCAAGAAAATTAATAGGTTTATAGTGACCCTAGAAAACTATGAGTTGAGACAGGTAGTCAGTTTTGCGAAGATAAGTGAACTTAGGGTGGATATAACCCTATGTTGACAGATGAGTCGGATTTATCTCATTGCATACTTGCATATGATTATGTTATTATGTTTTAACTATTATAGATGCAGGAGCAGAGTATATGGTTGATATGTTAGTTAAGATACTAGTGAGGGGAAACCCATTCCACTCAGCGGCATGGTCTCATTAGATATCTATTTGATTTGAGATGGTAGATTATTATTCACACCAAAGACTGTTTGTCTGAGTCAAAGTTTTTAAACTCTTGGGTGCTCATTTAAGTAGGTGGAAGTAAGGATTCCAGGTTTCTAGTTAGACGAATAAGCTTCTGGGGATGTGTTGCATGTAAGCTAGCAATATTAGGAGTTTTATTTAATCCGCCGTGTAGTCATTTTGTTTGAATGGATGTAATGACAGAAATTATAACTGTCAAGTAGTAATATACTTTGATCAACCATGTGGGTATCTTCATATGTCGCTCTTAGAGTATTTCGTAGTAATTTTATTTTCTTCGATTGTAGGATCAAATGGGATTATTTAATGAATATGAAATCTTATTTATGAAATGAAATGTGAAAACTTGTTATTAAATTGTTTTTGAAAATTTTCACATTCATGTGCTTCTGACTATCGATATGATTAACATAGTCGCATTTTGTCACCAGAAATTAATACTATGGATGACTGCAACATCCATAGCACTTAGTTTCGGGTCTCAAAATGGGAGATGTTACACCTTGGTCTTCCCCAAACTAGGACTACTGCTACCTTGGCAAGATCCACCACAATGCCCAGCTCTAAAACAATATGTCTTAAAAATTAACTTCCCTCCTCCAGAAGTGTCACTTCGAAAACTTTTCCTTCAATTGTTGCTTCCTTAACACCTCTAGCACAATCCTCCAATGCATCTTGTGTTCTTCTTTTTTCCATGATTAGACAAAAATATCATTAATGAACACAAGTACAAACCGATTTACTTTCTCCTTGACCACATGGTTCATCCAATCAAAAAAGTAAACCAATGTATTGGTTAGCCCGAATGGCATAACCAATCACTTATAAAATCCCAATGGCATATAGAATATAGTAATTGAAAAACTCTCCCTTGCCACTCTTAGTTAGTGGAACCCCATGGTCAAATCCAATGGAGAAAACACCTTCGCACCATGGAGTCGATCGAACAAGTCATCAATATGTAGGAGTAGATACTTGTCCTATCTTGTCACCTTATTCAGTTTACGGTAGTCCACACAAAGTCTCAAAGAGCTATCCGCCTTTGCGTCAAATACTACAGTGCTCCTCATTTAAATATGTTCAAACAAATGAACCCTCTCCTTAATAGGTCATTCACTTGCACCTTTAATTGCTTCTTCTCTTTGGATGTCATACGCTTCAATGGCATAACTACAAGTCTAACATCATTCATTAAATTAATAAGGAATTCTATCTCCCTATGTGATGGTAATCCATCCACCTCCTCACATATGTCTAGATACTCTCTTGCTAAAGGTATTGATGATAACTTGTCATGCATTTTCTTGAGTGAATATAAAAATCCAACCATCACCATATCATCTGGTAAGCAGCCCAACTCCAGTCTACGCTCACCATCTGTCCATATTGTCACCCACAACCTTTCGCAATCCACCAAGACTCCATACTTCATCATCCCTAATATAATATCGAACCTTACAAAATCAGGTATAAAATAATCAAAAACAAAAGATGAATCTATGACTAGATAAGACTACATCTCAACAAACTATAGACAAACTATTCGAAACTCCCAGAGGACTTGACACAATCAAATGTCTATCTACTAGGTTGGGTTTTAGTTTTAATCTATATACATGGTCACTAGATATAAAGTAATGTGAATCCCTAATGTAAAATGGAACATGAAAAAGTACATCTTAAATAGAAATCATACCTTCACTATTTGCCTCTACTTCATTGGTTTGAAGAAATATCTATGGATGTGCCCAAACTTTTTGCAGTTGTAGCACTTCTTCCCATCATTTTTAGAGTTCTTTCTGATATGGCTCTTCTCTCCACAACTAAAACATGTAGGCTACCATTTGCCCTTCTCCTGGCACTACTTGTTCCAGACTACTTTTTACTCTTATTGTTCCACTTCCTCTTCCAGCCACCACATTGCGGCTTGGATTCCTCCTTCGAAACAATAGAAGCTTTTAGCTTTGGCAACAAGCTCTCATGCCACAAAGCCTTCTTGGTGTCGTTTCAAAACTTTCAATAACATGGCCCACTACCTTCTCTCCTAAATAGTCACTCAATCCAATTATGAACATTTCATTCCTCTTTAATGGAGTGTTAATTAAGGACATCCCATATTTCTCCAATATGTCGAATTCAGCAACATTTTCTAAAACAAAAAAATCAGCCTATTTCAGATAGCAAACCTCATGCATAACACCGACTTCTGAGCTATCAATATAAACTTCTCCTCGAATCTCGCCATGAAATGATCCTAAGTGAATTTTTCCTCGACAGTAGTAGCTCTAAAGGCATTCAACCAACCCATCACCTTTCCTGGAAGTTGTTTGGAATCCAGTTTCCACTTTATTGCATCTTCCAACTCAAGATTATCAAATATGCATTCATATGTGTCCAACCAATCCTAGACTTCCATAGTTGACTCCATTCCTTGGAACGGTTTGCCTCTAAGACTTGAGAAGTCCTTTTTAGCTTAAAGAAATCACCTATGGGCGCTTGTACTAGAGCATCACCACCTACTATAGTTGGAGTACCTGCCTAGGCATTTTGCATAATGTTCACCATCATATTATTGAAATCCTCTACATATCATAGTTCACACCTGCCCTATTGCTCACTCCAGTTCCGACTACTAAATAAGATTTCTAAACTGTGTTCCTAATATGCCTGCTCATTCTTACAATCTATAATAAGTATAATCAATCTCTCATAATGGAATACTAGCCTAATTTATATCCATCTGTGTAGTGTGACTTATACTGAATATACCCATGGGCCAGCATGCGCTCTCACTCTACACCAACCCACCACTTGGTACATGGTTGGCACTTGGCTCTTATCAATGCTCATGTTTGTCCTTTCTCAATGCAATATTACTAATTAGCATGTCTTAAACATGGAACATTTTCTAAAAATAATGTAGGAACTCCTCCTGACCGCATGGCACTGTAACAACACACCCCGAAACAGACCTAAATCCGGACCCAAAAAAGGCTCACCAAAACTTAGAACCATTCCAAGACTGGTTGTTGGTTGATGAAATTTAAGCAATACATAGTGCACAGAGCCATCTATTTATACTTCCAGAATCTCAAAGAGGAATTGATAAAATATAATATTGAGAACATGTACCCATTACATAATAAGAAATCATTTAGGAACCAAAGGTATCATCATAAAGTCTCATAATGTACCATCATAACCTCCATAGTACACAAAGTTTCAAAATGACGACGACAACAATAACAACAAAATAGTCTGAAATATGGGTACATCAAAATAACATAAAAACGATTAATGATAAATGACTAGTGCTATTTGCATCCCACCTTTGCTTCTTCAATCAACTCTCTCTCCCCTAACTTGATTTATTGAAATGAGGAAGGAGTTAGAACAACAATGTTTGGTGAAACAAATCTCAAGTTTTACCATAATAGTAATTAGGCAGTATAATTTGGATAAGTAATATGTCTTATGTATTAAAATCAAAATATTTGAATAATCTCAACTGTAAGCCAAAAGGCTCTTTCAGTCCAACCACATAATTCTAAAGAAACTATCATTTACGATGTAAGAGAAAGCACCTAAACCACTTAATACATCTTTAGTTGGAATTAGGCAGACTCCGACCATTTAATACCTATAAAATAGGCAAGTTCCTGCCATTTAATACCTAACCCAAGGTCGGTCCTTGCGTGGTTCTCACTAACTGACATCATAAGAAATCCCATTAGGTCAGTTAATACTTCTCCTAAAGGAAAGAGGCTGAATCTACAATAGCCACTTAATATCTCTAAACCTGAAACAGGCCCTTCTAAAGATTCCTCCTATCATATCAACAGTGTGATTTTGACTTATAACCCAACCATGACATCTCAGATTAAACCAACTATTCGTCGGTATTGGTAGCCAGATTAACTAGGCAGATTTACCCTACAGAATTAGGACTAACTTCACGTCCACTGGGTTTACTTATTATAGACGATGTCCCATATCAGTCCCCAAAGTTACACTGCTGGTAACTAGATTTAATTGGGCAAACTTCTATGTAACTTTAGACTGACCTGGCATCCCTATAACTTAGTTATTGATGCAAAAAATGGGCATCAACACCTAATAGAATCTTGTAGAGATTAAATGATGAATGGAATTAAAACATAGCAGAGAAAGTAAATAAACACATAAATTTTTATTATGGTTCTGCAATCTTAGCCTACATCCACTTTATATTTTTATTAACCTTGCACTTGATTATGATTACAAGAAAGTTTGTATCAGCAGGGATCCATCAGTACAAGAATGAAAAATAAAATTAGTGGAGCCTTGGCAGTGGAAAGAAGAATCCTCTTTATGGAGAATGACCACTGTATTCATTTGTGAAGATGTGCATGGATCGGTTTGAAAATTCACAAGAAAAATCTCTAGATCCATAAGTGCCCACACGAACGATCGCGGGTCCCATCTCGATTGTTGGAACGATCAGTACCAATCATTAATTTGTGCTCCAATGCACGTGCGACCATTTCTGTGAGCTCCACCATGCCTCTAGTCCATGCTCCCAAATTTTGGTGTCATTCCAACTTCGTGTTAGTGAGATATTGACTGATCTTCATTGAGTTGAATCATCTTGGCTGAAACGATCCGATCGATCATGAACGATGTATGCTGATCGTTCAATTTTTATCATCTAGGCGTGCGATCAATTTTAGGGGCTTTGTTCTTCAATATATTGTTGTTCCCAAAGTTTCATGTGTAATGGATTTGTAGATTCTGAGATATCGATCGATCATTGTGGAGTAAAGCTGTGGAATCGATACGATACGATCCATAGTAATGAATATGGATTGTCCCTGATCCGTCTTCATGGTGTAGTGAGTTTTCATACATTGTGTGTTCTATTGAATTCACCTTCAGCTTCCACTTTGCCACTGCTTTATATTATCACATGTGCCTGATTTTTTGGATTCATGATTGTTAATCTGATGCATCGGTCTAGATGACCATTGGGTCTATCTCGTTTAATCAGTCCAGATATAGCTGGGCCAAAAAGCCAGATAACATTTGCCCCCCAAAGTAAGTCTTGTTGCGTACATGATGTGTTGTGAATTGAAGCAAGTTAGAGTCGCTTGAAAGAAATCCATCCAATTTTCTGAATAGTTGTTATCCTTCCATTGAATTATCTTCCCAAAGTGTTGTATCCCTCTTTGATCGTCATTATGCTTGGTCAATTTCCAACAATATAAATTTAGGATTGTATTCCATTAGCTGCTATTTGTGTTTGGTTCCGCGAGGCTAGTAAGCTTTGGCTATTCGATCCGGCCTTTTCTCTAATAACTTCAGGTGAAAATTCAATTTCTGATAGTTTTAAGAAATCGAATTTTTAGAATATACACGTGCATGTTCAGGTGCACGTTCTTGTCATTGGCTCCCAAATGCATTTGTACGTTCATGAGTCGTCACCAATTCCTTATAGTTAATTGCAATTGGATTGCAGTTCCTTGTTTATATTTTTTATTATGAAATAGGGGTCTTAATAAGTCACTCGATGGGAAGGGACTTCAAGATCTACAGGGATGACAACCTTGGAGCCGTAAGCAAGGGTGAATGAAGTATGGACAGTCGTCAACTTGCGGGTGGTTCTGCAAGCCAATACTGCTTTTGGGAGTTCATCTACCCATTTCCCTCTAGCATTTTTTCAAACGTTTCTTCAAAATGGACTTTATAATTTTGTTCATAGCTTCAACTTGTCATTTGCTTAAGGTTGAGAAACTGCCACAAATCTCTTTTCAATATAATGCCGATGGCAGAAGTTTTGAATTCAGCGCTGTTGAATTGGGTTCCATTATCAGTTATAATTGGTTGGGGAAGACCAAAATGATAGATGATGTTTCGGACAACAAAGTTGATTACATTTTTCGTTACGATCGCGGCTAAAGTTCATCTTCAGCTCATTTGGTGAAGTAATCCACTGCTATGATAGCGTACTTCGCTCCATCTTTAGAGATTGGTAAGGAACCAATAATATCTATGTCCTAAGTGGGAAATGGCCATGGACTGACCATTCGTGCAACTTCCGTCGGTGGAGCTCTCGAAATTTTATGCAAATATCTAGCACTCGTCGCATTGTCTAGCATGATCAGCTGCATCTCGTTTGACAGTTGGCTAATAATCCCCGTAGCGGAGTATTTTCTTTATCAGGGGTTGCCCCTCGGTGTGATTGTCTTCTCCTTCATGGAATTCTTTTGAGACTCGTTTTATTTCTTTATGGGCGATACACTGAAGTAAGGGAATGGAGAAACCTTTTCTATACATTACTCCTTCTTGGATAATGTGGCATAAAGCTTTGCGGAGGATCTATCATTTTTCATTCCTCCATCTAGAAAGGATCCCTCTTTGCAGATAATCTTTAACATGAGTCATCTATGACTCCCTTTCCAGCTCCGTCTCCAGAACCTAATTAATCTCCATCTGATCGATGCTCAGAGCATTTTGTACTTTAATCGGGACCGAGCCCATCTGTTGTGCATGCCCGGAATTGGTCAGCTTGGCTAGTGAATCAGCTTTCTCATTTTTTTCTCTGAGGGTGTGTGTAATGGCAAACTACTAACCAGGAATAATAAAAGATTTGTAAAGTTTTCACTCTCGGTTCTCTGGAAAGATTGAGCCCGGCGATCAAGGCTTCATACTCAGCTACGTTATTTTTTGCAGGGAAGTCGAGTTTTAGAACATAGCAGATCGATCATTCCTCAGGAGTCACTATCACTACTCTGGTGCCAGAACATCAATCGTTGGATGCTTCATCCATGTACATTTTCCATCGGTTGGTCCTTTCTGCATGGCTCTTTGAAGAGTCGTCTGGTGCAGTGAATTCAGCTATGAAGTCCGCTAATGTCCGTTCTGGATAGCTCTCCAAGGGAGATAAGTGATATCAAATTAACTTAACTCGATATTCCATTTGAGCAACCTTCTAGACGTCTCAGGTCACTGTAGGACCCGTCGTAATGGCTTGTCGGTATAGACGTTAATTGGGTGAGCCTGGAAGTAAGGGCGAAGCTTTCGTGATGCAATCAACAGGCAGTATGCGAGCTTTTATAGCTTTGGATAGTTTCTCTCAGCAACTACCAACTGCTTGCTTACATAATATACCGATCTCTGGATCTAATTCTCTTTGCGTAATAGAGCGGTACTTATGGTGTTTACTAACATGGCTAAATAGATGTACAAATCTTCATGATCTAGTGGCTTGGATAGGATGAGAGGTTCCTCTATGTGATCTAACATAGCTTGAAATGTGTCAACATAGTCCCGTGTCCATTCAAAGTTTCTCTTTCCTTTCCTGATTAAGTCGAAGAAGAGAATACACTTGTCGGTGGCCCTGAAGATGAATCGGCTTAGGGCGGCGACCTTCCAATTTAGGCACTGTACTTGCTTGATTGCCTTTGGTACCTGGATCTCTCTGATTCCCAAAATCATCTTGAGATTGGCTTCAATTCTGTGAAAATTGACGATGAAAACAAGGAATTTCCCTATCACAATGCCGAAAGAGCATTTCAAGGGATTGAGTTTTATTTCATATTTTTGGAGAAACTGAAAGTCTCCATGAAGTCATCGATGTGGTCGTTTGATCATCATGATCTCATGAGCATACCATCCACATATACTTCCATTGATTACCCGATCCAGTCTTTGGAGACATAGCAATATAATCTCAGATCGGTAATGAAACTGGTGTGCTCTTGGTTGGGGATGTGTATCGGGATCTAATCGTATCTGGAACACACATGCATGGATGAAAGCAGTTCATGTTTAATAGTTAGGTCTACCAGCCGGTCGATCCTTGGAAGTGGAAAGCTATCTTTCGGGTTTGCCTTGTTCACGTCTATTCAATCTCCGAATTTGAACGTAACTATTTTGAGTATCAATTGATGTGAAACCTAACTGGGATGGTCAATGATGACGATCACTCCAGTTGAATTTTTGAATGTCGTAAGGAGATGTTGAGTCTGATAGTGACAGGTTCTAGATGCTTTTAGCGATTATCTGCAATGGTTGAAGATCAGGCTTTGTGTTACATGCAACTAAATAGTTAGCCTTTGCTTTGAGTTAGAATCTTCTTGTGTATTCGGGTAACGTACTTTCCATTTAATATACTCATGGTCTGTTGCTCGTCATTAGGGTTGGAATGATGGTCAGTTGGCCATGAGCCTGAGCATCGATTCGATGATTCTATTTTCAAGCATCCTTTCATTCGTAGTCTCGAGTTGTTGTAAACACCAGGCATGAGTCATAGTATTGAGCTGTTGTAGTTAGCTTTTGGTTGATCACACTTCTACCTCCAGTCTCAGGTCGATAGATGTTCTGCATGGACGGTCAAGTTTTGTCCTAGTTGTGTTTATTCTCCTACCTAAACTCTAAAGACTGAGAGGTGAATGATGAATGGTCGAGTTACATTCATCTTGATTCTGCTCGTGCCCCCACAAGTTTGGGGTAGATGTTAATAAGTGGATAAGAAAATCATATCTGCTTTAGTTTTATATTCTTTCTCGTCGAACTGTGGTATCGAGTTAGTTGATGAAAGGCTATGTCATGCCTATTCTTGATTATATTCTGGTTTTTCTTCTCCAGGGTTCCACCTCGATGCTTCGTCGAACTTAGAGCATAAGTTAAGTATTGGACGATCAATCACGTCCACTTTTGGTGCAAATGTCACCATACTCTAGGCAAGGACCCGAAGAATAGATAGTCAAGTCATATCCATTCCAAATTGCTCTTCTAGTCAAATCATGGTCAAAGCCAGCAAGAGAACGGTCGTGTTGCATTCAGTCGAAGCTGGACAGTCAGTCATATCCATTTCGGTTTATGTTCTCTTATCAGATTAAGGGACAAAGTTAGCTCAGGAGTGCCCATTGGTCAATTCATGGTTTATTCTCCTATACACGCTGTGGTGACCGGAGTTATTCGATGGATGTTCAGCTCACCTCTGTTTGTGGTTAATGTGGATCGATATTGACCGTCGATCCTGAGATATGATATAATCGGTCTCCCATAACTTCAGACGTTATTTTGATTAGTTTTGTATTAAGGCCTCCTTGCAGTTGTTGCCTTAAGTCATAAAGAACACCAAGCACGTTTCCATTCTTGGGTTAGTGGAGTTAATTCGTTAATGGTCGAATTGCATTTTGCTTGGTCAATTACTTTGCCCCTAGTCAAGGACAAAAGTCAAAGAGTGGTCGATCCCATCATGACCGCTTTAATTTCATGTTTTCCCATTGAATTGTGGGAAGGAGTCGGTAGCGGATGATTGAGTCACATCCATATTATGTTTTATACTCAGCCTGTCAGTTCATAGGCGAGAGTTATTGGATGTATGGTCGAACCACATTCAATTTTTGTCACTACTCTTGTCCATGCTCTGGGGACCAGAGTTTGTCGATGGGTATTTTATCGTGCCCAATAGGTGTTTACAATCCAACTCACACTCTGGGAGCTAGATTTATCGATGGATGGTCGAACTACATCTACTTTTTCGACATAGGCTCCTTTTGTTGGACCGAGATGAGAGTCGGTAAGCGGACGGTCAAACTGTGTCCACTTGGTACTGGATGGTTGGGTCGCATCTAATATTATTGCTTATGCTGTAGTCCGCACTTGGGGAACAAATTTTATTGACTGGAAATCGAACCGCGCCCGTTTAACTCCAGTTCACGCTCTGGGAGCTAGAGATAGTCGATGGACAGTCGAAACACGTCCATCTTTATTGGGTTTATGCTCTTGTCTGCGCTTGGGGTCCAGAGTTGGTCGATGGAAGGTCGTACCACATCCATCTTTTTTTATTTGGATTTTGGGCTTGTCAATGTTTGGCAAGGCTTAGATAATTTGCCGTACTTTAGGCACGAACAAGGTCATGGATGGATGATCACACCTTCCTTAGATTATACGGTCGAAATACGTCCATTTTAAGCTTGGGATCTCAAAGTGCTCCCTGTATCTAGGACATGAGTCGACATATGGATGGTCGTACCCCGATCCACTTTCATTTGGATCTTATTTCTACCGAGCCTTGGGAGTATGGTGATTGTACTAATGAACTTCATGCTCGAGTAGGGAGTAGATGGTCGAACCACATCCATTATTTGTGTGTTTATACTCTGATCCGCACTTGGGGACTAGAGTTAGCCGATGGGTGGTTATTCACACTCGTTTTTTATTTACTCCACCTGTCAAGGCGAGGTAAGAGTTTTTAAATGAATAGTCGAGTCACATTCATTCATGGAATGAGATTTTGCCTCCGACATTGAGGAAAAAAGTTGGTGAGTGGACGGTCGATCCACGTCCACTTGACGATTGTAGCTCTACTCGTCAGGTCGAGGAAGGGAGTAAGTGATAGATGTTTGGATCACATCCACGTCTATGTTGGACGGTCAGGTCTTGTCCAATTTTCTTAGTGCTCCTCCCAGCAGGTCGAGGGAGAGAGTTGCTGGATGGACGTTCAAGTCATATCCACCTCAAGCTGCAGTCGTGTCCTCATGTCGAGGGTGGTGGGTGATAAATAGAGATTCGATCATGCATAATTTTAGTCGAGTTTCTAAACAACCCTTTGTGTCCAGGGCAGGAGTCGATGTGTGGATGATCAAATCATGTCCAGTGTAGTTAGATCCTGCCATCGCTGAGCTTCAGGAGAAGCATAAGTATTTCGATGAACTTCGAGTACAAGCAAAAGAGTGGACGATCGGGTCACATCCACTTCAAGCCTTTCTTTGGTCTCCAAGTTAAGTAGAGATGTTGAGGAGTGGACAGTTAGCCATGTCCACTTTATATCGGGGTTTGACCGTGTCGGGCTTTTCCACTTTAATTCCTTGCCCCCATGTCAAGGGCATATGGTATTTGATGAGCGGTTGGATCACGCTCGACTTGATGAAACTCCAAAGGTCTGATCATAGTTCGTGGAGTTTAATTGGCGCCCAACTCTAAGTGCTTGGTCACCTGCATCGTTTAGAGGTAGTTTAGTTCAAGTTGGTCGTAGTTCACAACATAATTAAAACTAAAATAAATCTTATTGATAAGTGAAGCAGCGTCGTATGCTCGCTATTCCATTTCGCCCTAGCCCTCCTTAGTCAGAAGTCGACTGTAGGTGGTCCAATTGATAATCAAAGTCCTTAATTGATAGGGGTCGTATGTTACCTGCTCGCCATTCTTCATGGCTTGCGCATATTGTTGAAACTTTCCTTTTTGGATCAGCTTTCCGATCACATCTCAGAGGTGTCTACAATCGCCAGTGTTATGATCGTGTGTATCTTGAAATATACAACATTTCTTAGATTTCTTCTAAGTTTCAGCGGACTCTCTCGAGGCTGGTTTCTAGTACTGCTCCGAGTCATGAGTCTCCAAGTTGATGTTATCGATTGCATCTTTAAAGGAGTATATGAGACAAACTTTGGGATTCTGGGTTGTCTCCTAGAATCTGAGTCCTCGTCTAAGGTTTAATTGCTGCCCTCACTTTGAATTCCTTCAGCCAACGAGCCTGCATCATTCTTTCTCTTAGTCTGCTTTACCTCCTCCTTGCTTAGGTTCTTGTTCACTTTGTAATGGAAACGAACCAAGGTCGTAGGACACTCTCCAGCTATCCAGTTGCTAAAATCTATCTTGGGGTTCATTCCCATTATCAATGCCATCAGTATGACATGCTAACTAGTATTGCCCACTTCATTTACAAAGGTGCTGAATCTCTGCAAGGAGTCCTTGAGTGGCTCGCCTATCACTTGGAACAAGTTGGATAATGATATCGCATCCTTGGGGCAATTCACATGCATTCTGAATTGCTCGACATACTTCTTAGCTAAATAATTGAATAAGGAGATGGATTTGGGCGATAATCGCATAAACCGCATGATCGATATACCTTCGAGGAATATAGGAAAGCGTCTGCATTTGATGGCATCTATCGCTCTGGTGGAATTCATATGCCAATCGAATTTCATGAGATGTAGTCCAAGGTCAGCTTTCCTTGATTAGCCGATATGATTGGTACATTGAATCTCCTTGGATATTTTGCACGCTGAACAGTTTCAATGAATAGGTTTCGACTGGGGAAGATGCTTCAGTCATCGTCAGTCCAGTCTGTTTTCAAGTTGTAACTGCTTGTAACGCTTGTGAATGATGTATGCATGATTGTCGAACGATTGAATGGTCGAGAATGCCGATCGAATAGCAAATCAGTTTGAATAGGGTCACGGATCGGTGATAGTCCCCAAACTTTCATCTAGATGGGGTGTGATCCATATGAGGCAGTAAGGAAGGCCTCTTGAGGTTGCACACCAAGTTTCAAGTCATTTGGAGGTGGCATGATCAAGATATAGGCATTTAATGACGGTTAAGTGGTGACTTAAAGTGGAATCGGGACCCATCCTAGTTCTTGCTCCAAACAGGGTGAGATCGATATGGAGTGACTATGAAGGCCCCATAAGGCTATATTTCATATTTGAATCTGTTTAGAGTTTGTATGCTCGAGTTATGAGAAAAAGAAGATGGATCAGCATTGTCAGATCGCTGGTAATTTACCTAGGATTCGACCCTAGAAATTTTTTCATTTGCTTGGAGTCAACACTTAGTTTACTTTAGATCGTTGAACTTGAAGTGCTGGACCGGTGAAGAATGGTGCTTAGAGTCATTTGCATGTTTGCTTGGAGAAAATCTTAGGTTACCCGAGTCTAAATCTGGGCCAAAATTTCCTAGGTTTGCTTCGAGTATATGAGTGATTACTTTAGGTCAGCCCTGAAGTGAGTTTTTTTACAACCGTTTCAATGATTTCAACGATTTTTGATGATTTTCGACAACGATCACTTGTGACTCGACGTTGGAGGTCCTATAATGGGAGTGATGACTTTGATGATGGATAGCTATACATTGAGTTGACCTAATTGATCCTGGAAGCTTGATCCGGTAACCGATCCCAGTTCGTGTCATATCACCTTGGTTCTTCATCCTATGGAAGTACCATTTAAATAGCAGTTCCTTATCCAATCCTTGGCGACCATTCAGTAGCTGCCACTTGATCCCATGTGCCTCGGTTAGTCACAGGACGTAAGGGGAGTAGATAGAATTCAGCATCTTTAAGTTGAGTTCCGAGTCCAAAATGCGGGGGCACTGCGTTAGAAAAAAAAATTAGAGCCTTTTTCTTAAATTTTGGATCATACCTAATCCATAAGTTTTTTTAAAATTTGGATCGCACCCAAAAAAGTTCTTTTTTGAAAAACGATCAGTCTAGAACGATAGAATGAAATCGATCGTTTGGAAAAAATGATCGGTTGAAAAACCATCGGGTTGAAAATGATCAGGTTAAAAAACAATCAGCTAGAAAACGATCGGTGGAACAATCTACTGCAAACGATCTGTTGGAAACGATCGTATAGAAACGATCATATGAAGAAAAACGATCGTACAAATCACGTTGGTGGGTGGAATGATCATGGAGAAACGATCGTATAAAGAATAATCGTACAGAGAAACAATCATGCAGGATGATGCATCGTATGGATTTATAGGGAACGATCATTCATTGATGATGTATGGAGTAGCGATCTATCGTTTGGGGTATGACCGATCGAAATGGTAACTATGATTGATCGGTATGGGTTGTTGTAGGATGTATCGATCATTTATGTGGAGCATGGCCGATGACCGATCAATCATAGATGCTTTAGAACTTAAAAAATGTATGCATGTTGATCAAATGCATGACCGATCGAATACTAGCATTATATTTCCTTCTATCGCACGGGTTGTAAACTTGATTCCTCTGGCCATGGCTGATAGTTTCCTTGGCGATTCTCTTCTTCAAAGATGAGTAGAATAGGAAACTTTGTGGAGTTGAATCTGGATCTCTTCCTTAGATTTTTGCAATCCAACAATAGATTAGGGATCCAAAGATGATGAGAATCATTTCTCAGTGTGAAAGCACCAAAATGTTGACGCCAAAAATGGGTATCAACACCCAATAGAATCTTGTACAAACTAAATGATGAATGGACTTAAAACATAGTAAAGAAAGTAAATGAACATACAAATTTTTATAGTGGTTCAGCAATCTTGGCCTATGCCCACTTTATATTTTTATTAATCTTGCACTTGATTATGATTACAAGAAAGTTTGGACAGAGCAGTGATCCATCAGTACAAGAATGAAAAATAAAGATGGTGGAGCCTTGGTAGCAGAAAAAAGGATGCTCTTTATGGAGAATGGCTATTGTATTCATAAGGGAAGATTTGCATTGATCGGGCTGAAAATTCGCCAGAAGAATCTCTAGATCCGTAGTGGCCCACACGAACGATCACAGGTCCAATCTCGATCATTGGAATGATCATTCATTTGTACTCCAATGCACGTGTGATCATTTCTGTGAGCTCCACCATACCTCTAGTCCATGCTCCTAAATTTTGGTGTCATTCCGACTTCGTGTTAGTAAGATATTGACCGATCTTTATTGAGTCGAATCATTTTGGCCAAAACGATCTGATCGATCAAATACAATATTTGTCGATCGTTCATTTTTTCTCATTTAGGCATGCAATCGATTTTTGGGGCATCTTTCTTCAATATATTGTTGTTCCCAAAGTTTCATATGTAATGGATTTGTAGATTCTAATATATCGATCGATCATTGTTGAGCTAAGCTGTGGGATCGATACGATACGATCCATAGTAATGAATATGGATTGTCCCTGATCCATCTTCGTGGTGTTGTGAGTTTTCATACTTTGAGTGTTCTATTGACCTCGCCTTCAGCTTCCGCTTTGCCACTGCTTCATATTATCATCTGTGCCTAATTTTTGGGCTTCATGATCGTTAATCTGATGCATCGGTTTAGATGACCATTGAGTCTATCTAGTTTGATTTGTCCAGATATAGCCGGGCCAAAAGGCCGGATAACATTAATCATACCTCATATATATACACCAATTGTATACATACACAATACTACACAATTTATAGTTTAGGCCATATAAGATAACCCCTTATTATGCCTTTAATTAGGGATTAACTCCATAATTACCATTAACTACCTCCTACAAAACTAATGCTATTTAACTATTCTAATAGTACTAATCATTACGCTCAATACGCTATAATCAATACGTTATTAACTTTATAATCAATACACTAATATTATAGATATATACGTGCGAGATTTAAGATCTAATCATTACGTTTCAATAATCCGATAATTATTTCTAATCATTGCGTTCAATAATTCGCTTACAAAATAATATTAAATATCAATCTCATATAAATCTCTAAATTACAAACAAGAACATCTGTTATCCATAGCCAACAAAACTAGGCTTGTATTACATTGGAATATCATCAAACTTGTCTCATATTAATATACTAGAATCACTTTTTTATTTTAGAGAAATGAATCTCACAAATTAGATCATTTATGTTCCATCCAACTTTTACATATACGACCTAGGAGTGAGAAAGGAATTCATATTTATTTAAGTTATAGAAATAGGCGGTGCAAATTACAAACAATCAAATTCATACTTTGCACACCATTTCCACTTTATTGGATTATAAATTTTTTAACGCTACAAGAAAAGATAAAAGAGAATAAGTTGAATAGACCATAAATTACCTAGTTCCAAACAACTAATTCAATTCTAATATACTAACATAAAACAATTACAATTCCAACATATTCAAAGATTGATATTTTACTTAGGGAAATTCTAGGGTTTTATTGTTTAGGGTTTGCGTTTATAGAATTTCCAAAGGCATATGTCAAATCAAATAAAGATAATGCAACTACTAAAATGGGAAAAATTGAAATTCCACTCATAGAAGATTCCTTGTTTTTAGATTGGATCTAATTTATACTACTTCTAATTCTCTGTTAGATCCTTTTCTTTTTGAATATACGAAAAATGGATTGTATATAGATTAGTTTTAAAATCAAAAACTAGAGAGGAGAGAAATTGGGAACTTAATTAAATTAGATTAGAGATTAGACTTCCTTACCTAAAACCTTATTATTTCTGAAATCCTAAGGGGATAGAGTTTGACAGAGCTTTGCTGCTGCTTTCGAAATCTTATGAAGAAAAGTTGGGGTATAGGGATCTATTTATTGAGGTGGGAAGGAACGAGAGCCGTTGGATTTAAAATAAAGAAAACCAGGCCCTTCTGGCATAGGGTTTTCACCACTTGAAGGCAGCCACTGGTCGACCGCTGCCTCTTAGGCGGTCGACCGGTCCGGTCTGTTATGGTCAAATTATTTCTTTCCATTCCTTTGTTATTTATTACCCTAATTACTTAACTCCTTAATTCATATTAATGTTATACATACATTACTTCCAGCTCAAGGCACAGTTAAATTCAAATTCCAAACTTTTGAATTTCATACATATTTTTTTTTTTTAATTTTAAATTCGTTTGAATTATTTTAAACTCGAAAATTTCAAACGTTAATAATTTTTCCGTTTGAACTCCGATTACAAAACTTTATATATGAAAACTAATCAGAAAATCGCCACAAACGTAATGATGCAACTTCCATGATCAAATTCTGATATTTACAGAAATTCCTTTTTTAGCCTTATGCTAATAATTTAGTTTCTTACTAAATTTTACGAGGCATTATAGTCACTCGTGAGGATCTCAAGCCATTCAGCACTCGGATCTATGCCAGGACCACCCTTCAACAAAGCAGCATAGTGAAGGTTAACCATCATTTGCCAGCGTCGGCACCCAATGAATGACCCAGTTGCTCAGTCAATGTTGGCTTCTGAACCCATTAGCCGGCCCGGCTTATCAGTCAAAATAGTTTGGTCATCCTAGTGCAAATGACTTTGCTAGCTATCCAACATATGCTACCTACCAGTTGCAGGCAAACAATCAAAGACAACTAGTTTAATAGATAATGACTTTTCAACAAAAGATCTGTTCTTATTCAATTCAAAAGAATGCAGGGCCACAATGCCTGCCCTACTAGGCTTATAAAGATTTTCAATCACTAATTAGTTGAAAAGAGGAAAGGTGGAATAAGCATGTCAAAGCCGCTCTTTAGAGGCCAACCGGACTGTGTTCTTATAACCACCTAAACTGTGCTCGGCTGCACCGATGGCACTCCCCCAGCTCTTCAAGCGATTCAGAATTTGTTAAAGAAAATTGAGGGTGCCACCAATATCAAAGCCTTCCACATCGAGTCCTGCAAGAGACCCTGAAAACTTTAGGACAACCTTGCCAATGATCAAACCAAGGCTTCAACCACGACAGAAGCAGCAGTGTTAACAGCCGCTACTCTTTCCAATAGGGCATTGATGCATTCAAACTGACCAGAGGTCGGGAATGTCGAAGCATCAAAGCAAGGAATACCCTTAGCTTCACCTGGATCATTAGTCCGGGACCGATGAGAAATCACCACTGGAGAGATGGTTAGAAAGCAAAAGCACGGGTCCAAGCAAAAGGCAAGATCCATCTCAAGAACTAGAAATCCAAGCAAGCGGCCGAACTGTAGTCGAAAAACATAGTTCGATCCCCAAAAGGCTACCTCCTTCCTTTTAATCCTAAGTAAATTTGATAAAAACCAAAGCACTTAATAGCAATGGGAGAGAAAGGGAAAGGTGAAGTAATTTGTTTATGTTAATAGAAAACCATACAAAGTGCTAGTTTTCTAAAGAAATTGCATGCCAATAACCCTATGGGTTCAAATGGGAAGAAGAGAGGTATTCATACACCTCTCCTTTAAATTGCAACCATTATGATCAAAAAGGTAAAAAGGATCTTAACCGTTCAAGCGTGATAAGTGATGTGTCACACCATGCATGTGGGTGAAATGACACATCCCTACCATGTCTCGAGAAGAACAATTGCCATAGCCAACGGTGCAACGCAACATAGATGGTGCATTAATTGCATAGTAGAACCGTCAATCGATGGAGTCATCGTGATTTTAGTGGCTCTGCCCACTCATGAGCATAGACTTAGGGGGAGAAATGTTACTTAATTTTTTCATAAGTAAGCATGCAAACTAATCATGGCATCTCAGCTTGGCCCAGTTTGATCCAGGCCGATTAGGTCCAAATCAGCTCGCAAGCCAGCCACAGGTGGGGGCATACTGACTAGGTTTCATGTATGTGACGATAGCTTGAATCCAGCCTATGCCCCATTAGCTCCTTTGCTCAATTGCATGTTAAGCATTCTACCAGGAAAACCTCCCATCATATCAACCCTAGCAACTAGTTCAACCGTCTAAGCAAGAAGCAAGTCCGGCTCGGCCTATCTCCCATTGGCCGACCGACTCTCCCTCTCTGGTTCGCTTGCAACCTGACAACTGGCCAGCCCGCTTGCTCAAGCATCTCTCCTATAGTTTTCTTCTGATTGGCATAGTTTGAGACTACCTCGGGGGTGGCTCGTTATCGACCCAGCTTTGATACTACCACTTGTGACCTTCATTCCATCTCGTCTCACTCAGCTTGGACCCTCGGCTTTCGCCAGGTCCCTATCACCCTTATGGTCTCAGCAGACTAGCTCGGTCAATCCTATAACCGAGGCATGAGAGAAAAGCGACAAGAGGTACAACTAGGTGTACCTACATCTGACAAGAAGTGTGTCCCATTTCCCACAGCCATACTACAAGTACAAGCGCATTTAATGCAAAGCATGGTAGAGCGTGCTCTTGGTACAGTTCTGCGGGCCTTCATCTCAGCCACGCATTCCTTTCTTTTGTCAACTGTCTCTCATCAAATCCATTTAGTCAGATCAATGGCTAGACTCGCTTCACGCTTATTTTGCAGCACAATCTTAGCCGTCCAAGCATCAGTTCAACTGGTATAAGAAACCTATGCATGTCTAAATCAATCGAGTTAGGACCTGAAAGGTTGGGAACCCGAAGGGTTGGAACCCATGATCTGCCACTCAAACTCCCTGAGATTAGCAGATTCATTAGTCTTAGGAAAATCATCTTTTCTTATTATTGTCTTGTAATTATAAGAGCGCCATATAGTAAGAGAACTTCATGGTGGACGTAGGCAGCTTCACCAAACCACTTTACCTCTTATGTCGTTTACCTTTATATGATCTTTTCCCTTTATTTTTCCATCATTAAGCCTAGTGATTAGCATGTGACCTTTGCTATTCACAATCCATTATTATAACTCCAAGGTTGACGAAAATATCGTCAACACATACCTATTTCAAGTTGATAAAATGATGGTCATTATAAGTTGATAAAATATGCTATCGCGTGTTGAAAAAATACTGCTATCCCAGGTTGAAAAACTCAAGGGCATCGTAAGTGATAATGGCAATGTTGTAAATATCTGCAAAATTGATTTATATCCTTTAAAGTAATAACTTTTACTAAACAAATTTCTTTCTCAAATTTTTATTGGTTAATCAAAATCTTTTCAGAAATTTATAGCAAAACAAAGAGAGGAAATTTCTCTTCTTTTCCAAAATATTAATTTCTATTAATTATGCCATTAATTACCTTTTTGAAATTAAAATCCTCTTCCATAAAACAATTTATATTAAATTGTAGCTACTTGGGAAAAATCCTCAAAAATTTTCAAAAATCTGATTTACTTCGTTTTCAACTTATAAAAATTCTGAAGAAAAATAATTCTTTTATTATATTTAATAATTAGATTCAAGATTATCTATTTTCTCAACTTGCAAAATTAAAAATAAGTTCGTAATAATTTCAAATATTATGAAATTAAAAACCTACCTCAAAATGTTTTTCCTAACATCATATCAAAAATTCAAAGCATTTGGAGATTAAAAAAGTAGTTTTTACACTAAAAACCCCTTAAGAAAATTCCATAAAAATCACAAATGATAACCATAACTTATATAAATGATTATCTATTCCAAATGCATGACAAACATTAACAAACCTTTTTGGGTTTCATCACAAATCCAAAATTAACAACATACAGTAAAGAAAGGGAGATATTATTCATCTTAGTTTGATCTTGTGTGAGAATAATTTCCTTGGTTTCTTCCCTTAAGCTTTCCTCCCATTCTTCTTCTTCTTCTTTTTTGAATGAACTTTTAACGTAGTTTTCTATGGTCTTATTTTCTTTTCTTTGCTTAGGTTAGGAATAGTGGCCAAAAATATAATAAGAGGGATGGGAACTATATTAGGGGAAATGTTTTAATGTTTTATCCTTCTTTCTTTATTTTTCTCCCTAATATGATTAAGGCCTTTGATTTCTTCCCTATAAACCAATTCTCCATTTTTAAGTTTGAAATTAAATTTACATTTATATGGAAAATGTCAACACTATTATATATCTGTGTTCTCTTGCATTATTTATTTAATTATTACCTAAATAAATATCTAGGATAATGTGTAACAAGAATTAAGGGTGCTACAGGTTCCTCTTCTTAAAGAAGTTCGTCCTCGAAATTCCAATATGGTACAAATGACAAGCATCTCAAACATGCAACCATGTGTCATAAGTACATAAAATCAATAGTACTATCATACATACTAGTCAAAATTCAATACAACAATATATAACATACAATTGAAATAACTTAGAATAAACCTCCATAATCCTATCTTTAGTCATTCAAGTATAGTCTTTCTTATAGCCGCTCCATTGGACTTTCACTAACTTGACGGTCTTATTCATGAGCTTCTTCATATCTTTCTCCATTATACGAATAAGTCTCCTAATGGTAGTCATATCAAGCTCCACTACTAAATCTTCCAAAACCGTTGGCTCTATAGTCTCTAGATCACACACATACTTCCTTAAATGAGATACGTGAAAAACATTATGGACTACTATCAAAGTACTTGGTAACCCGATACAATATGCAAGCCTCCCTATTCTCTCAATATTAGGAAATGGGCCAACATATCTAGGTTCCAATTTTCCCTTCTTCCCAAAATGTATAACATCCTTCATTGGTGATACTTTCACAGAAACATAATCTCCTACTAAGAGTTCCAAGTCTTTACATCTTTTATTTGCATAACTTTTCTACCTTGATTGAGCTTCCTTCATCCTTGCTCAAATTAAATCAATTTTTTCAGTGGCTTCTTTTACCAAATCTGGACCAAGAATTGGCCTATCGCCTATCTATAACCAACATACTAGTGATTTGCATGACCTTCCTTAAAGAGCTTTGAAAGATGACATTTTTATACTAGTTTCATAATTATTATTATAGGAAAACTTGACTAAGTGCAAATGGTCTTTTCATGACCCTCCAAAGTCTAATTCATAAGCTCTCAATAAATGTTCGAGTGCCTTATTAACCCTTTCTGTTTTTCCATCGGCCTGCGGATGGTAAGTAGTACTCATCTTCAGCTTGGTACCTAGTACATCCTGTAATCTCTTCTAGAACTCACTAGTAAACAAAGGATTTCTATTGCCTATAATGGCACACGGAATTCCACGAAGCCTCACAATATTCTTCATGAATAGCTTAGACAAACAATTGCCTCCCTTGTTGACTTAACATGGATAAAGTGTGCACTCTTTGTTAATCTATCAACCACGACCCAAATACTTCCATTTCCTCTATTCGACCTTAGTAACACATCAATAAAATCCATAGATATAAAATCCCACTTCTACAGTGGCACTTCTAAAGGCTGAAGTAATCAACTTAGCTTTTAGTGCTTGGATTTTACTTGTTGGCAATTTATACATTGCTTCATCCATAAGCTAACATCTCTCTTCATTCCTTCCCAAAAGAAACTCCTCATCACATCTTAGTACATCTTAATTACTCCAGGATGAATGGTAAACTTTGGTTGGTAACATTATCCAAGCACTTCCTTTCTCATATTATCCTCATTTGGTACCACAACTGTCCCTTCTTTCTCAAGCATTATCTTTGGTCAAGTACAAAGTCTTTCAAATTATAAATCTCACTTTCCACTTCTAGTCTCTTAATCCGCCCAGCTATTATTGGATCATCTTTCTACTTTGTTGTAATTCTTTCAATATCGATTGAACTTATAAATTAGAAACCATTGTGGTACTCTGGCTAGAACTGGCCATTGACTTCATTCTAACTCCACAAAAAGCCAATGCCTCTAAATCTTTCCATTTAGATAACATTTCCAAAATTATGTTTTGATGTTTTCTACTAAGTGCATCCACAACTTTATTTCCTTTTCCCGGCATATACTCAATCACAAAGTCATACGTTGCCAAAAAGTCCAACCATCTTTTTTGCTTCATATTCAATTCCTTCTGAGAGAATAAATACTTTAAGGACTTATTATCTGCAAAAGATTTGAATCATTCTTCCAATGGATAGTGTCTCCACACCTTCACTGCGAAAATCACTTTCACCAACTCTAAATCTTGAGTAGGATATCTAACTTCATGCGATCAAAACCATCAAGAAGCAAAGGTGATAACTCTACCTCTCTACATCAATACAACTCCTAATCTTATTCCACAAGCATCAGTGTACACCACTAAATCTAGATTCCCATCTGGAACAACTACCTCAGGCGCATTGGTCGATAAATGCTTTAGCTTCTGAAATGCTTCTTTAAATTTATCGGTCCAAACAAATTTTACGTTCTTCTTTATTAGTTTAGTCATCGATACTGCTATATAAGAAAAACCTTTAATGAATCACCAATGGTAGCTAGCCAACCCCAAACAACTTCTAATCTCAGTCACGGTCTTGGGTCTTTTCCAACTATTAATAGCTTCAATCTTTGAAAGATCCATGCACAATCCATTCTCCAAAACTACATGTCCAAGAAACTTCTCTTTCCTAGAAACGACATTTTGAAAACCATACATTTAGCTGATGCTGCCTCAGCGTATCTAGTACTATTCTATTGTGAAATTCATGATCTCGTTCATTCTTAGAATAAATCAAAATGTCGTCAATAAACACCAAAATGAATCTACCTAAATGCTCTCGTAAGATTCAATTCATCAAGTTCATAAAGAAAGCATACACATTGGTCAATCTGAGGGCATGACTAAACATTCATACAAACCATATCTATTCAAAATGTCGTTAATGGTATACTTTCCTATACTATTCTCAATTGATGGAAACCCATTGCTAAGTCTAACCATGAGAACACCTTGGCTCTACTTGTTTGATCAGAAAAAACATATATTTTATGCAAATGATAACAATTCTTTATTGTCTTCTTATTTAGCTTTCTGTAATCAATACACAACCTCAACCACCCATTCAGTTTCCTGATGAACACCACTACAACTCCCCATGGAAAACTACTTGGTCGAATAAAATTCTTTCCTTCCAAATCCACTAGTTGCACCTTTAATTCTTTCATTTCAGCATGTGTCATTATGCTAGGTGGTCTACTTATGGTTTTAGCTCTAGGTACGAGATCTATTCAAAACTCAATGTTATGTTTCAACGGTAGTCCCGTAACATGCTCAAAATATCTGCATACTCTTTTAGTATAGAACCGTGATTTATTTCATTCTCCATGCCTTCCATAACACCCAACATTGCACATACATCGAAACTTGGTCCTTCTTATGAGTATATAATCTGATCACGGCAAGTAGGGGGTCTTAAGGATAGTACTCTATCTTGACAAAATATCATAACATCGTATCGGCTTAACCAATCCATACCCAAAATTATCCCAAAACCTACAAAATCAAACACATGCAAATTGCAAGTAAACATATGACCGAACAAATCAAACTTTACATGGTCACATCTCAATCCAAGAGTTGCATAGCCACCTATCAGATTCGTAACCCTCAAAAAAGTAAGAAGGCATGTTGGTTAGGTTTAACTTATCTACCAAACATCTAGAAATAAAAGAATGTGATGCTTTAGTATCAAATAATACGTTAATAGGTATGCCATATATCAAAAGTGTAACTCCCATCACAATCTTTCCTTTCTCTTCGGTAGTGTGAAGCTATTAGTGCCAAAGCAAAAACATTTCCTCTTTCAGCTTTGACTGGTTTAGGACACTCCCTCTTAAAATGCCCCACCTTGTTGCAACTAAAGCATTTTACTCCCTTCTTATTAGCAGCTTTATTGCTATCTCTAGAGCGACACTGATTGCAAAGTGACCTTTCTTATCACACTTATAGTAAACTACTTTAGATTTCCCTTCTTAGAAGCTCCACTCTTTTGAGCTCCATTATTATCAAAGTACTTCCTCTTCTTGCCTTGTAAACCTATAGTCTCCACAGACTTTCTTCCCAATAGATGAAAGAAAATATTCATTCCTCAAAGCCATATCTACAACAATATCAAATGGATCTCTGAGATATGGCATGGTTACCCTAACAATCTTCGACTTCAGTCCATGGATGAACTTCTCATTTTTCTTATACAAAGTGTTAAAGGTGGCCTGCCCATGCCTTGACAGTTCATCAAACTTCGTAGCATACTCCAGAATAATCATTTTACCCTGCTCCAACTCCGAAAACTTTCTAAACAAAGTTGACATAGCTGCTTCGGACATAAATTTCTCTTCTAATCTCTCTCTAAAGGTAGCCTAAGTAAGTTCCTCCATCGGAACTCCCATGGTAACACTATTCCACTAAAAAAAGCAGCTTCTTGCGACTGCCTTAAAGATAATCTCCTCTTTTGATCATCATTCAATCCCAGATCAACAAAGATCCACCCACACTGAAGAAGATAATCCTCTACTATGATGGCATTCTCCTTCCCTAAGAATGGTTTTCCTCAAAAGCTAGCATAATCCTAACTTAACGCGGCATAATTATTACGGGCAACCACTTCTGGTGTAGCAACTCCTGTATTACCAACGTTTCCTCCAATCAGTCCAGACCCTACTTCGACTTGCATTATATTAATAAAAAACTAGTACTTAGTCTCTGTATCAACTGGTGTAGCTTCAGCACTAGCTTTAGTAGTTGCATTAGTGTTGGTAGTTTGGTTAGCATTCCTAGCATTAAGCCGAATATTTCCATTGGTTGTGGTGCTTCCTCCTTCCAAGTTTAGTCTTCCACTCTTAATACCCATTTGTAGTAATCTACATATGAGTCTTTATAATATATAGAAGAACAGTCCAAGATAGAGGGGAGAGTATAGATATATACATACATACATACATACATATATAGGAAATAACTAGTATGTTAATATAATACCATCCATTGCCTAATTTATTATTTCTATTTTATTTGGTCTATGTTTTTCAAAAATCTTATTAAGTTTAATGCAAACCTATGCTCTGATACCAAGTTGTAGCATCCCATATACCGAGGCTCGAAAATAGATACTATTGATGCTGAAGTCATCCTTAATTTTATTTTCCAGTGAAAAAATGAGATTAGTTATGTATCATTTACATCAAGAGTGCAAGAATTTACAAATTAAAAAAAAACATTTTCAATCATTAACTTACAAATTCATTACATTTCCATTTCATTACATAACCCTACGATTTCATCGTTACGTAAAATACAATAATTACAAATATAATTCCAAAAGCAACATATGAAGATTCCCCTTTGAATGATCAGAGTCTTAACTATTTGTTGGTTACGATATCCATCATTACATACATTCAACCAAAAAAGCAATTATACTACATAGGGAAATAAATTCTAAATAGTAGTTTGCCTCCTACACGTCTCCGAAGCTTATTCGTCTCAACCTAAAATACCTTACTATTAACCTACCCAATTTCAATCGAAAACTTGAGAGTTTAGGGGAAAATAAAAGACCTTTGGTTAGACAAATAGTCTTGTATAAATAATATTAAAAAATCTCAATCAAATTAGGTAACTAATGAGACCATGCTGCTGAAGCATGGAACGGGTTTCCCCTTATTGATAACTTAATAATCTATAAGTCAATCATAATATATCCACAACCAAAATGATTAGAACACAAGCATTATATCAATATCATATCATGCAAAATTAGTATAACATGAATAGTCTGTCATTTACTAGGGTCAAAAGGTGACATATTCTCATAATTAACTAATCCCATAAAAATACTCCATAGCATTGTTTTCTCAAGCTCACTATAAACCTAAATTAGCTTTCTTATGCCAATTAAAAATATATCGGGCTAACTGTGGCCAAAACTATAACCAATGATCCAAGATCTCTTATCTAGCAAGAGGAAATAACCTCAGCTTCTATCCAATAAAAGAAAAGCAACGGTAAGCGTCTCTGCTACGAGTTCCTTTTTATGCGTAACTTAAAAATTTTAGCCTCAATATTAGCAAAACCCTACGCATTGAATACCGGACCTAACCAACCGGGGGTTTAACAGTTGGATGAGAAGGCACGACGCTACCCCAGTCTTCAAACAAAAATATGGTTTTAAAATATTCATGAGTCATGTCTTTTGTTCAGTTTAAGGCATCCAAACACAATTTGTATCTTTTCGATCTCCTGGATGCAATTCTACTCACTCAGGACTTTAAGTCTGACCATACCTACTACTGGAACCACCCAAACAAGTCACCAGTTCCCAATCCCCAAGGTCATAAATATTAGGTGATAACATATAACATAGAAGTGAGCATGTCAATAATTTTACATATGCAATACTAACTGATCAAGAACAAAATTGAACATATGATACATCATCATCCACCATAAATATATGTTCACATGATGGCCATTTTATACACAAAAATTACTTGTAATAAAGTAATAATTCCCTTTGCAAAATCTCCTTTTTAAAATGGGCTTAAATATTCTTTTTTCCTTTGAAAACTTTTCAAAATACTTAACAAAACCTGTGTATTTTGTTTAATAAAACATAGCCAACATAGAGTTAAAAATTATCAAGTGCTATGAAATAAGCTATCTTTCTTTTTAGAAATTTATGCCATCGCACATTGACAATATGTCCTATCGCACATCAATTCAAACCATCGCATGTCAACAGTATAGGCTATCGCATGTCAAATAAAACAAAGCCATCACATGTTTGCACTACATGAAGCTATCCCATATTGACAAATAAAGCTATCGCATATCAAACAAAATAAAGCTTTCATAAGTTGAAAACAAGTAGCTACCACAAGTTGAAAACATCAATAGTTATCGCAAGTTGGCAAAGCAAATAACTATCTAAGATTGATAAAATATAGCTATCGCAAGTTGATAAAATCATTAGCTATCACAATTTAATAAAATCATTAGCTATCGTATGTTGTTAAAACATATAGCAATCACAGGTTGATAAAACAATTATTGCAAGTTAATAAAATTATTAGCTATTGCAAGTTGATAAAACATATAGCTATTGCAAGTTGATAAAACATGGTTATCGCAAGTTGATAAAATGATAATCATCGTATGTTGATAAAATGATGCTATCACATGTTGACAAAAATATTGCTATCGTAGGTTGAAAACTCAATGCTATCGCAAGTTGATAATGGCATTTTTGTAAATATCTGCAGAACTAATTTATTTCCTTTAAAAGTAATAATTTTCTGCCAAACCAATTTCCTTATGAAATTTTCATTGGTTAATCAAAACATTTTTAGAATTTGTAGCAAACCAAAAGGAGGATATTTCTCTTCATTTCCAAAATATTAACTTTCTATTAATTATGCTATTAATTACCCTTTTCCAATTAAAACACTCTTGCATAAAACAATTTATGTTAATTGTAATTACTTGGAAAAAATCCTCGAAAATTCCCAAAGATCCGAATTTACCTTTTTTTCAACATACAAAAATATCAGAGAGAAATAATATTTTCAATTAATTTAAATAATTAAATCTAAAATTACCCATTTTCTCAACTTAGAAAATTCATATTAAATTTATAAATAACTCTAAAAATTAGAAAATTTAAAAACACATCTCTAAAATGTTATTCCAAATATAATATCAAATATTCAAAGCATTTAGAGACCAAAAACATGGTTTTTACACTAAAAACGCTTAAGGAATTCCATAAAAATCCCAAATGATAACCATAACTCATATAAATGATTATCTTATCCATATGCATGACGAACATCAACAGACCATTTTGGGTTTATCACAAATCTAAAATTAACAACATAAAATAAAGAGATTAAGATATTATTCACGTTAGTTTGATTTTGTGTGAATAATTGCTTAAGTTTCCTCCCTTAAGCTTTCTTCCTTTTCTTCTTCTTTGTTACATGAACTTTTAATGGAGTTTTGTACGGTCTTGCTTTCTTTTCTTTTCTTAGGTTATGAATAGTGGTTGAAAATATAATGAGAGGGAAGGGAGGTATATTAGGGGAAATGTTGTAATGTGTCATCTTTCTTTCTTTATTTTTCCCCCTAATTAGGGCCTTTAATTTCTTTCCCTATAAACCATTTCTCCATTTTAAAGTTTGAAATTCAATTTACATTTATAGGGTAATTGTTCACACTATCTATATATTTGTATTCTCCTACATTATTTATTTAATTATTTCCTAACTAAATATCCGGAATAATAGGCAACAAAAAATAGGGTGTTAAATAGATAATCAGATGTTTGTGAATTTTCCCATGCATTTTCGAATTAATATGAATTATTTATTAACGGGCAGAGTTAATTACTAATGGCAATTTAACTAATAATTAGTAAAGTAATTAATAATTCTTGAAAAGAGAATTGCCAAAACCCAGGCCAACCAATGAAGTTTCAACATATAATAGTATTTGGTGGAAAGGAATTACTTTGAAGTGCGATAAAATTATTTTCTTTATAATTACAAAACTGCCATTTAGACATGTGAAAACTAAAATCTAGACTTGTGATAGCTCTTTTGTGTCAACCTATGGTAGCTCATAAGTGTCAACATGCGATGGCTTTTAAGAGTTTGATAGCTTAAAAAAATTAGACATTCGATAGGCTTAAAAGTCTTTACTTTCAATGGCTTTTGGTAAGACACTCGATAGCTTTGTGACTTATGGCAGTCTATAGATTTAGAACTTGGCATGTGATAGCCCTATAAAACTTAACCCACAATAGCTTGACCTTCGATGGCTTTTAACATGTGATAGGTGCATGCATGCAATAACTTGGCATTCGGTAGCTTTAGACGTGCGATAGCTTTGACCCGCGATAGCTTCAGACATGTCATAGCTTTAGAGGCACAATAACTTTAGATGCGCAATGGATTTGAATCGCGATAGCTTTAGCATGAGATACCTATGAAGGCACAATAGCTTTGAGACATGATAGCTTTGAGATGTGATGTAACATCCTCCACTTTGAAACCCAAAAGTAGACGACGATGATGCTGCAGTCATCACCAGAATCATTTTCCAATGGTAAGTGAGTTCAGTATTATTTTGCACAACATAAGTCAATAGAGCAACTAAATAACTTTATCATTACATCAATTTGGTTTACATAATCCACTCTCTCTTGTACTTCCTATGGTAAGACGTCGTTACATAAATCCATTTTTGCCTTTGGCATAAGCAAGGGTTCGTAAGAAATGGAAGTAAGGAGAGTGAGAGTAATAATAGATGGGTAGATATATCCTATTATATATCTATCTCAAAATACAAGTAATTTATACGTATATGGCGTATTCCCTTCCTAAGGTACTCATTTTCTACTAATTAATTCTACTCTAACTCTGTTTTAGCTAGGTGTTTCCCTAACTTAAGCTCTGATATCAAGTTGAAACATTCCCTACTTCGAAACTCGAAAATAGATGCCGATGATGCTGTAGTCATCACCAAAATCATTTTCCAATGACCAAGTGAGTTTTTTTTTATTTTGCACAACATAAGTAAATAAAGCAACTAAATAACTTTATCATTATATCAATTTGGTCTACATAATTCATTACATCACTTTAACCCAAATCGTTCCCGCGCAGGGGTGAATACAATAAGAAAATAAAAGTAGAGTGCAATGACCAACATATGAAGATGCCGACATTCACACTAGACTTGTTATAACTCCAGATTTTACACGATGGAATTTCCAAATAATTTTTATTTGCAAAGATAAGCCTCCTGCTTCATTCTCAGAGTCTTTATTTGTCTTTTCTAAGAAGTACCCTTCTATACCATAAACTTAGCCTACTCAAATAAGTACCCGGGTGTTTATGGGAAATAATAAAAACATGGTCGGACATAAAGTCAGGTTGAACAAAACTTTACACTAATAAGAAAATATCTAGTGAGACCACGTCGCTAAAACATGGAACGAGTTTTCCCTTCACCATTACAATCATCATCATCATGATTTACAAAATACTTCTCAATAAAGACATAAGAATCCGCATCAATTCATCAAGAGATTCCTTCTCACGGTTTTGACTAATTTCTATAGTCCTATTTTAACTTGCCACACAGGCATAACTCCTTACAAATTATATTTCGGTGCTCGTCACATAAGGATTCTTCTTAGGTGTTTTACCCTAATTATCATGAATAGAAAATTTGGTTGCCACATATGCCTTACGTCACTATTTTAGGATATTGTCATAAATAGAAAATTAGATTCTATATATGCCTTACTCCGTCGTTCTCGTTTATTGTCGTCAACGGACAATTGGATGTTACACAATCCTTACTCCACCTACGTTATTAATTATAATGTCATGGATTTGATATTCCATTGCAACACAGGCCTTTCATCAAGTATCACTTCGAACTTGGACACAAGAATGCCACTAAGGCTTTACATTACTAATCATTAAATATGAAGCTAGGTTTTATATATCTTATTGCCATGAAGGCTTTCGTTCATTCCCAAATTAAGTTATTCTTCATTAACTTATTATTTGCCTAAGGGCATTTTATACTTAGAAACAACCATCACTTGCACATAGCCTTCCTTTCTTAATTTTGTTCATTATCCCAAAATAACGTACAAGGCCATCACATATTAAGCCTCTTACGGTCATTGCATGTTGATATTGCCCTATCCATCGCGTATTGATAGTTATTAGCTATCTTAGGTTAACTCACTTAAGCTTTCGTGGTTTGACAGCTTCCCCAAACCATCACGTTTTAACTCCCTAAGAGTCGTCACATGTTGTCTCACAAAGCTATCACGTGCTAACTTCCCTATAACTATCGCATGTTGACTTTCATATAGCTATCGCATGCCAACTTTCATGCAGCTATTGCATGTTGACTTTCATGTAGATATTATGTACCAACTCTCATATAGTTTTTATGTGTTGACTACATCATATGCTATCATGATTTGACTCCATCATTTGCCATCGTGTGTTGACTCCACCATGTGCCATTGTGTGTTGATTCCACCATATGCCATCGTGTCTTAACTTCATCATTTGACATCGTGTCTCGACTCCATCATATGCCATCGTGTGTTTACTCCATTATAGCCATCATATATTGAATTCCTATCTAGCTTTTACGTTTTGGCTCCTACCAAGCCATCACATGTTGAATTCCCATCTAGCTTCCACGTGTTGACTCCTACCAAGCCATCATTGTTGATAGCCTTAATGTTATGCGTGGTGATAGCTGAATAGCTATCACATATTGGTTACATGAGTAGCCAACGTAGGTTAAGACGACATACTTATAATCAACGTGAAAACTATTTTGTTACCTTATTAAGCGGTTTCTTTTCATCAAATCTCATTTGGTGTCAAGTTCTTATTGGCTAATTCTTTGTTTTGCAATTCGCTTTTCAGAAATGATCTAAGACCTCATTATTTCATTAATTAATTATCTTTAGTTAATCACTCCTTTTCCTTAACCAATTAATTTATAAATCAAAAATTAATGGGAAAAATCCTAAAATTTACAAAAAATCAAGTCATCATAATTTATCACATGTAAAAAATTCAGAATAAAATAATTATTTTTTATTTTTAATAATTAATTTACTCGAAATTAACCCTTTTATTATCTCAGAAAATTTATATCAATTCCAAATAAATTTTAGAAATTATGAAATTAAAAACACATCTTTATTTCATCATTATAAACATCATATCCAATTTTGAATCATTTAAAAGTGATCAAAATATTTTTTACCCTAAGTCATGAATAAATTCATTTCATTTAATTCCAAATCATAATCAAACCAATGTTTAATCATCCAAACATGTTAAACATTAACAAACTCATTCAATCTTAATCAAATCCGAACCCAAATGGGTTAGGAAGGGTTTATGGAAAGTTTACCCACCTTGATTAAGGAAACTTGATTTAATCTTCTTCTTCTTAGAGTTGAAAGCCTAATCCCTTATGATTTCCCTCTTTTTTCCCTTGTATATAGCCGGCTTTGTTTTTTTTATTTTCTTTCTATTGTTTTGCGGTATAGTGAGAGAATGAAAGGGAGTGAAGAGGTCAGGAGGTTAGTAATTTGGATTTTTGGATAAAATCCAATTCTACCCTAATATTATTAATGCCCTTAACTCTTTATTTTAAATTCATTCTATATTAATTTACTTGACTTTACTTTTAAGTTCATAGATTAATTTGATTAATTATTTATTAATTAATTTTCCATATATTATGGCACTTCATAATATTGGGTATCACATCTCCACTCCTTATAAGAATTTGGTCCTCGAAATTAAGACAAGGCAGGATGAAATCACAGTCATCAAAAATGTATGCATAGTACAGTAATTACACTAGTTCCCCACTAATGTAGATCATCAAACATCAAGTATAACATATTAGTGGTTCTACTAACACATTTAAATATCATATCATAATATCATACTAGTCTAACTACTAGTCTATACATCAAAACATACATGTCAAAACAAATCGGGACAAATGTTTCATGTTGATGCCAAAAATGGATCAACACACAATAATGAGTTGTAGGTAACCTATAAGACCTAGATGTAGTAGATAATAGTAGAAATAAAAGAAAAATAACATAAATAAAGTAGAGAGACATAAGATTTTTATAGTGGTTCGGCAATCTCTGGCCTACATCCACTTTATAGGTTGTATTGATTGACTTGGTAGACTTTTCGTGGGTTTACAGGAAATAAGAGAGAGTATAAGTCACTAGTACAGGGGTTTGGCAGTCCTACAACTAGGAACAACCAAGAATAGCTGCTTAGGCGACTATTGTGTAGAGGTAAAAGATGAAGAAGAGATAGAGCTTCTGCATATGGAGTTAGCAGAAACCAATTCCTTCCTTGGTTGCCAGAGGTACTGGGTCAGAAGCCTGCTTGCACTAAGGTTTAGGAGATAATCCAATATCGCACAAAAAAAATTGAAGCACCACGACCCAAGGAGATAGGTTGGCACCAACCTATGTAGCTTGGTACCGAGCTATAAATGTTAGTGCAAGTTGATTTTTTCCACTTTCTTTTCTCTCCTATCTCCTAGTTGATGTGCTTTAACCCATTTTCCATTGGTTTTGAGTTGATTCTAGCGATCTTCTTATTAGCACTTGGAATATCTAGCTTTTCTGGGTTGCTTCTCATCAATGTTGGAATTGGTCATTCAAACTTGGAAAAACCACTTGATCATGAGCTATTAGAGAAGTATATTAGAAGTATAGAGTTTGAGAAGCGAATTAGGGGAGAACTATAGGTCGGTATCGATCTAAGGATAGTTCAGTATCGAGCTATGCTCTTAGCTCCAAATCATGTGAAACTTTCCTGAGTAGTTTCTCTACTCCATTTAGGTCTACTTCCAAGTTTTCAAGTCATTTCGTCTTTTTCTAAATGTCTAACTTCCGTTGACTTATGCTTAGTTAAAAACCTAGTAAACACCTGCCTCCCAGAGTATGCTTTCGTTGAAAATAGTGCATTCTCTGGATCAAGAAAAGTTTTAGATGCTATCCTATAAACTCTAGTTGATCGCTCATGTAATGTCTCGAGATGTGGTTGTCGTTTGGCTGTTTTTCCTTAACTGTTTGGTTTAGTTATAGTTGGAACATCATTCTTCTACATTGGGAATGTGATCTGCACTCCAGAGATCGCTTCATGCTCTAGGTTAGCATATCTTCTCTTTGTCATGCCTTCTGAGTGATGTGTGTGGAGGAGAAAAACAACAAGGCATCGAGCCACATAGCTCAGTATTGAGCTATAATGCTTCTCCTTGACATATATATAACTTAATGCTTAAATTCTTTTTAAGTTTTTTCATTCCTACATTTGCACCGAGCCTTCCTATCTTCCACCTGAGTCTTCTAGAACCGATCCAAATTCCTCCTACCATTGACCTACTCCAGCGCTGCCACCACCTACCGCCATCAGCTGGAACTACCACTGCTTCCTAGAAATGCTTGTCTCCACCTTATCTCGACTCGATTAGCTCAACCCTGATTCATCTTGAAGCCCTAGTGCCTGAACTAATTTGAAGGTTACCGGCAATTGGTATTGGGACAGCTGTGATGGCGATGGAAATTTGGATTTGGTTGATGGTAGTTTTGAAGGGAGATGGTTGGACTTTGGACTGTATCTAATCGGTCGTGAAGCTATGTTTTGTCCCAGTCGAATGCACGTGGTTTTGGAGACAAGCTTTATTCTCTAAATTCAACTATCCCTCTTCGAAATTTGGCCAAGTCCCAATCGCTGATTGAATTCTAGTGCGATGATTTATTCTAAAATTGAACGTAGTGGATGATCCCATCATATCGCTTTTCCTACTTCTGAACTTCAGTGATCCTAAAAGGAAAAGCTTTTCACGTCGCTTCAGATAACGACTCCATTATTGATTAGTCATTGATAACGGGTAAGTTCCAAAATATAATTTCAAAGTATGATGGTTCTCATTCTTCTAGCATGAGTGAGCTATCTTTACAAGATGGTTCATTCATGGTGTATGGGACACTTGACTCACACTGCATAGATTAACACACTGCACTTGCCCCGATCAACGTTGAGAGTCCGATTAGTCAACACTTCGACATCCTTTGGATTTTAGGTATTAGTCGCATAGGTTTATTATTCAAAGTAAAACATACCTGACCATGTTGAACACCAAGTTTGATTGTTTAGAATGACTCGCCGATCACGTTATTTTAAGCTGGCAAAGGAACGTTTACTCCTCCCGAAGGTGGGTCTTCTATAGCTCTCGTTTCTCCATCTATTACTGTTGGGCCAGGTCATCCTGAAACTTCTGAATCCTAAAGCCAAATATTTCTAGTTGAGCCGATATTGGGTGAGCTACCTCAAGGATTAAGTATTTTGAACAGCCCATTGGAGTAGGTGCCTTTAATCCTTTCTTCCAGGTCGCATCAAAACGTATGTCATGGCATCCCTGAGAACGATGTCTATCTGCCAACAAGGGTTGACTTCGCTCATAATCCCTCGTTGAACGTTACAACATGCAATCGATACATATGCTTATGCATTGTTCTCCCGCCGTTCAATACTTTCCTTATAATGGTGCCGCAAGAACTTGGACTAGCTTCATTCTAAATTCATCCAAATAGCTATGCTCTTTCGAGCTCGTTGTATGTCCTCTTCATGGGTAGATTCAACCGGCCGCCGAGATTTCATGAGCTTACGTATCTTCTTCAATTCAATAGTAGGCATGATTCCTCATCCTATCTAATAATTAAAGCCTAGAGGGAATGTAAAGTGATCAAGAATCTCCATAACAAGTGTTCTTTTTTTAAGAACGAGTATTTCTTCATACAATGCCCGATCGGATTCAACCATCTCTGGTTCTTTGGATGTACGTTCGTTTTCTCTGGTCTCCCCATGTTGGGATATCTAAGTTTATAACTTAATATGTGTTCCCTCATAGGCATCCCAGACCCAGACAAGAATGATGAACATGAGACAACACTCAATGCTTTAAAGGAAGTTAGATCCAACTGGTGCACTATTGAATTCCTCATTACAAATGAAAACCTATGGCGGTTTGGTCTGCTTCACTAGGATAGATTTGTCATTGTTGAGTCTCCAGCATAAAGTGACTCTAGGGCTCGCACCCTTCATTTTCTCCTACTCGTAGCTCTAATGAGATGTTCAAGGGGAAGTAGAGGGGCCCTTTGGCAAGGCACATGTAGAAGAGGTCCCTAAAAGAGTGACTGAAGAGTTTAGAGGAGGAGATGTCCGGAGAAATGGGGGTGAAGAAACCTAAATGCCTCCGATTTTGAAGGAAGATGAAGCGGGCACAAGGAGAGAAGGCAAAGAGTCAATGGAGGAAGAGGAGGAAGGAGAGGACTCTAACGATAATGATAGCAAATACCACGCAAGAAAGGAAGTGGACAAATCATTTGGTGAGTCACCCGAGATTAGTCCTGATCTTCCCAGCCCGCCTTCTCCGGAACACATGGCCAATGAAACTTCCGAAGCAGCTAGTGACCAAGTTGTGTGTAATATCCCACATCTAGAGGCCTAAAACTAACCGCTACAGATGCTGTAGTCGTCTATAGTTATTAATTCTCGATGAACAAATGTGGTAATATTAGATACATTGATATACCAAAAACATATGGATATGCAAAATTTTAAACTCATATCTTTAAAATAAATTTCTCATTTCATTTCGAATTGCATGTTAGATTCATTACATAATCCCATATCATAAACCACATTCAGAGAAATATAATTATTAAAAAATATGCCAAGAGCGACAAATGAAGATGCCCCCTTGGTTGATCAGAGTCTAAATATAGGCAACTAAACAACTTTTCCTTTACATCCAAAACACAGCAGAATCAAATAGAAAGAACTCTTAATGGCTAGCTTGCCTCCTATACATCTTTGGAAGCTTATTCGTCTAAAGGAGAACCTAAAAACCCTAACTCTTAAACTACTCAAAATCATTTGAGCACCCAAGAGTTTAGTGTAAAACATAAACTTCGAGTTAGACAAAAAGCCTGGTATGAATATTAACCTACCATCTCGAACCATATAGATATCTATTGAGACCACGTCGCTTAGCAGAATGGGTTTTCCCCTTACTAGTATCTTAACTCAATTTATAATAACCATATACTGTGCACCTACATCCACAATGGTTAAAACGTAACATAATAAGAGGTATTGTGATGATATGCAAAATGCAATATACTTTGGATTTCCAATCCCTATTCATTTGACTATCTGTTTCAAGTTATAGTTTCTAGGGCCACTATTAACCTATTAGTTTTCATGAGCTAACTAATAACATGTTCCAAGCTTACGGACTATCTGTCCGGTTCATAGTTTTCATGGGTTCACTAAGATCCTATTGGTATCCACCAATAACTTCATCCAATTATAGTTTTCATGGGCTTACTATGAACCCAGAGGGTTCTCAAATAACTTCTCTCATGTCATAGCTTTCATGGGTTGACTATGAACCTATTGATCCCTATCAATAACTTAATCCGGATATAGTTTTCATGCGATCATTAAGAACCTATTGGTTCCTGCCAATAACAATTTCCATATATAATTTTCATGGGCTTACTATGAACCTGTCTAAACTAATAACTCTTTGGTCGATCTTTGGGCATCCTAAGTTCTAGTCTACCTGACCTCCTGGATGTAATTCTACCCATACAAGAGTTAACTTAATATATATTCACTACTGGGTCAACCTAATCAGTTATTCTACCCTTAACACGCCAAAATGCAGTCATGGATTAATTACAAGTGAATATGTTTATAAAAGAATCACATGATGATTGATCATAACATAATAATACAAACACATATGGTTTAATATCCTTGTAATCATTTTCAAATGAAACATGTTTAATACCTTTAACCTATAATTTTTGTCAAGGAAAGCTTCTTCAAAAACTCCAAAGTTAAATGCCATTTCAAAGCTCTTTTATATTGCCATAGGTTTTCCTTTAAAAATGAGAACGGGTTTCTTGTTTGAAATCTAAGGCTTTTGAAACCTTAGGCCTTTTCTTTCAAAACCATTAAAACATACCTTTCGAAAGTATTCAAACCTTCTGTAACGACCCTAATTTTAATTCACATTATTTAGGACATTTAATTAGTTAAATTAAATGAAATAATGTAAATGGTGAATGGATTGAGATTTGTGTTAATAGAGGGTAGCCGTGCCAATTTAAATTAATAAACTAAGGGGATTAAAATGAAATAAGCAAGGGAGATAGATAAGGGCAAAATAGGAATAAGTCTTATTCTTATACCCTAAACCCTCATACCACTTCATTTTACACGTTCACAATCAAAAACAAAACATAGAGAGGCCGACCACCATTAAGGGAAAACCAAGAAGAAGATAAGCAAGAACCAAGAGGAAAGGCTTAATCAAATACATTCAATCTCAAATCTCAAATCCTTAACAACAACGCCAAAGGTGAATAATAGTTTACATCTCATATTTTTTATGTTTTCGGTTTCTCGATCAGAAGTGTGACAAGAAAGGACACGATGCCCATGAGTGCCGGATAGGCAAGGGTAAGATAACTGCTGAGAAGAAAGGGATAAAATGTTTCAACTGTGATCAGATTAGGTACTATAAGAACTAGTGCAAGGAGCCAGCCAATGATGGGAAAGGCAAGATGTTTGCATTAGAACCAGCTACTTCGAGACTAACAGCAGAGGAGTAGGGAAAAGCTTTGTTAGGAGGTACGCTTTTGAATTATGGTGTATCAGTTAGAGTTCTATTTGATACTGGTGCATCACATTCTTTTTTATCTCATTGTTTGGTAGGTAAGCTTAACCTAGAACCTTCATACCTAGTTACTTCCTCAAGGGTTGCAAATCCGATAGGAGGTTATGCGACTCTTGGGATGAGATGTGACCACTTAGAGTTTGAATTATTAGGTTATGTATTTGCTTGCAGTTTGCATGTGTTCGATTTCGTAGGGTTCAGAATTATATTGGGTATGGATTGGTTAAGTAAATACGATGCTATGATATTTTGCCGTGATAGGTAAATATCACTTAAACACCATGACTGTAGAGATTAGATCATATACTCCGCAAAAAACCCTAGTTTTGAGGTCAATGCTTTATTGGGTGTTGTGGAGGCAAAAGACGAGTTGAATCGAGTTTTTGTTGTTAGAGAATTTGCAGATGTCTTTGAACCTGTAGTAGGGTTGCCGCCGAAATGAGCCATTGAGTTTTGGGTAGATTTGGTACCAAGAGCAGAACTGGTGAGTAGACCACCAAGCAGGATGACACCTACCAAGATGAGGGAGTTAAAGGTGTGGTTGATAGATTTCGAAAGTAAGAATTTTATCAGGCCAAGCAGTTTACCTTGGGGAGCAGCCGCGGTGTTTGTTAAGAAACCAGATGGATCGTTAAGGTTACGTATCGATTATCATAAGTTGAATGAGAAGACAATAAAGAATCGATATCCGTTGCGTAGAATTGACAATTTATTCGACCAGTTTAGTGGAGCCAAAGTATTTTTCCCAGTTGGATTTAGCAAGAGAGTTCCATCAACTTAGAGTAACAGAGGATAGTATTCCTTTGACGGCATTTAGAACAAGATATGGATAGTACGAGTGGTTAGTAATGCCGTTTGGACTAACTAATGCGCTGGCATTCTTTGTAGATTTAATGAACCGAATTTTTCAAGAGCACTTGGATACGTTCATATTGGTATTCATAGATGATATCTTGATATACTCAAAGGATGAGAGAGAGCATGAAATTCATCTTAGGGTGGTGCTTGAGACGTTGAGGCAACATCAACTAAAGGTGAAGTTTTCGAAGTGTCATTTCTGGAAGAAGGATGTGACGCCCCACCTCTATACCCACGCTAGCCAAGAACACTACGGTGTAATGCTGTCAGCTAGCACGGAGAATACGGCTGTTGAGGAGCGACCATCCATGTAACTTCTTTGTGCAAGCACCGATATGTCAGATAGGATAGAATGTATATCATTTAAGGAGGAAATCCGACATACCGATACAAACTCAAAGCTATCACACAGTGGCTATATATAATCTTCGGAAACAAACATAGAAATAATCATAACATAAATCAGTCACAGACATCCATATCACAAAGGCGGAAGAAGATATGAATATATATATATAACACATGAAAGTGTACATTAGAGTAGTGGTCAGAAAGATCCACGATAATACAAAAGAATAGCAAAACGTGCTATACAAAAGAATAAGTATACTACATAGAGTCTATATCGCAAATGTGTACATACAAAAACTACAAATCTAAGTAGTTAGCCAAAAGTCAGAATAATAGATCCCTGGGGAGAAGTCAAGCAGAAGCACCTGTAACATCTCGGTCTGACCCGAGTATTATTTATAAGAAAATAATAAACGGATCAGTCTAGCTATAAATATCAGATGATATGGTATAAAGTAAAAGACATGACATGAACATGTAATAACCATAGAGGCAAACTACTATAAGTATGTAATTGAAAATCAACAAGAGATTAATCAATATCACAAGAATCTTCTCAAAGATAAAATAGGGTATCATACCCTAAACTTGTATTCATAACAAGTCAATGACACACGAATTCACCAATGCACAAAAATTGATAAACATATCAATAGAAATCACGAAAATTGGTGAAGCGCAAAATTCCAGAAATCATCACAAGAAATCCAGAAATCGCAAAAGGGGGGGAGGCCTATCACAAGAACGGGAGCATGAAAACTCACCAACACGTGTAACACAAGAACGAGAAGCTATCTCATGGAAGCTATCCATTAAATTTTGACACATGAACGGCCCGAAGACCATGGGGCGCTACCCCACTATGTGATGGTGAAACATCACACAAACGGGGTTTAGTCTCCCTCGTAGACAAAGAGACATCGCACAATTGCTAGTCTAAATGAAATCACAAAAATGATCGTCATGATCATCAAGAAGTGTCAATCACACCAAGCTAGTAAATATATGAGTTTAGCTTCATGTCCCATAACCACTAGCTTAACTTAAATATTTACGAACAAACTGTAGATCTTCACTAGGAAATTGTCATAAAATGTTTAGTCGAACAAGTCCAAGAATTAACCGACGAAGTAAACACAAGCGTTTCATACCACCTGTTTTGCTAAGCCGTTTAATTAGATTTCTCATCCGAGTGAAGTAAAGGCTTGTATATACTAATAGATTGGAAAACGGTTTAGGAAAAAGAGCTTTGTAATTAAAATAGAGTTGAAATCGTTTTGATGAAAGAGTTTTGATATTTACTACTAGTATTGAAACCTTTATATTTTTGAAGTGACAAATCACAAAAACGATTGTAGAAACAATCAATCATCAAAATTCACATACGAAGACGTGAATCAAATCCAAAGAAATCGATACTAAATCCATCAAAATGGATATTCACATAAAATCCATAGAAAGAAGTCATCAACGTCGGTAAAAGTGATAACGTCTAATCGGATCGACAAAACTCGATTAACATTGGAAGTTTTACTCAAAATTAGGCAGATAGGCAAAACTGGGAATTTCCAGACGTTTGAGGGGTTGGTCCAGACGTCTGGATTTAGTCTCTGGAAATATTCCAAAAAACTATCCAGACGTCTGAAACCTAAAATCAGACGTTTGAAAGCATTCAGACGTCTGGGGAAAAGTCCAGACATCTGGATTTGGTTTCTGAAAATATTCCATAAAACCAACCAGACGTCTGAAAACGCGAATCAGACGTCTGAAATCTTTTCAAACGTCTGGAACAATAGTTCAGACGTCTGAAATTAGTCACTGCCCTTTTTATTTTTCTGCCGTTTGTTATTTTTCACCAGGAGGCAAAACCAGACGTCTGGCATTGATCTCCAAACGTCTGAACACCTAATCTGGGCTTAAATTTGTCTAGGCCAAGATGGCCAAAACGTTCTCGGAAGCGATCGAGCACGCAATGACAACTAAGTATTTACGTCAAGCGACAACCCGGTCCTATAGGCGCTTCGATACACCCCAAACAACATATCTAACCCTCTATTGAAGGATTTTCACAAGAATTGGACTTCAAAAAACACCACGAAATTAGGATATTCACCAATTCAATCCCAAACAAAAAGGAAATGTACATTAATAAGTGTTAGGAATTCATACCCAATCACAAAGATAGATATAGACAAAGATGTGAGATAAAAATCTCACCTTTGAACCCAAAAACAATGAATGAGAAGCTTGAAGACAAGAGGAAGATCAACCACACTTCAACCATAACCCAAGGAGCTTGAATCTAAGCTTAAAAGAGAAACATCTCCTAAATTAGGTTTAGGAATTTTCTGAAATCAAAGTGAGAATGAGTTGGAGAAGAAGGAGATGATACATACCAATGCTTCTCTTTGAATTTGGAGCAAGAACTTGTTTTGCAAAGGGAAACTAGGGTTTAGGATTTTAATTCTTTTTCTCTTCCTCCATTATTCTCTTTAGAACTGAAAAGGTAAAGAAATGGGAGTGGATGAAGAGAAGTGTTTCAGTTTGGGGTATAATGTGGACTAGTGGGCTGAACCTAAACCCAAACCCAAAGTGAAAAAGGTCAAAATTTTAGCTAGCTCCAAACATATCAAAGTTTACACTTAAAAAGATCGCAAACGTCATTTTGGACTCAATGGAGGTGGTCTCGAGTCCTAATTTGACCGTATGCAAAAAGTAGCTTTTTGGACTAACATCTAACTAACGATAAAATATTTAAATAAAATATTTAAATATAAAATTGATAAATATGCGGGTTGTTACAAACTCCCCTCCTTAAAGAAATTGCGTCCTCGCAATATATAAGATGGAAATAAAAAGTAACAACCATAAAAGCATATTAACACAAAAGAAATTTGAAATAAGAAGTTTACCTCAAAGAGCATGAGAAAGCAAGTCCGGGTGTGTTCGCTCGATGAATTCTCTAGTTTCCCAAGAGCAGTCCTTAGGATTAGAGGACCATTGAACTTTAACAAGCGGAACATCTTTATTTCGAAGTCGTTTGACCTCCGAAGCAATAATTTGAATAGGATGCTGCTCATAAGTTAAATTAGGTGAAACTTCAATCTCCTCCACAACACTGGGCTCAAGAATAGAATCGGAATCCCGAAGGCACTTTCGTAATTGAGAAACGTGAAACACGTCATGCATGGCAGAAAACTGAGCCGGTAATAAAAGGCGATAAGCCATGGAACCAATACGTTCAGTGATAGGAAATGGCCCAATATATCGAGGCGCTAACTTTCCTGATCGACTGAAACGTACAACACCCTTCATAGGTGAAACACGAATAAATACGAGATTACCAACAGAAAATTATAATTTCCTTCTTCGGTTATCGGCATAGGATTTTTGTCTACTCTGGGCTTCTTTCATCCTATGTCGAATAAGTTCAATCTTTTCTGTGGAATCTCGAATAAAATCTGGTCCTATAACCAGCTTCTCACCGGCCTCAAGCCAACAAGAAGGAGATCGGCATGGCCTTCCATAGAGTGCCTCGAAAGGAGCCATACCAATACTAGATTGGAAGTTGTTATTATAGGAAAATTCAAAAAGTGAAATATGATCTTCCCAACTTCCACCGAAATCAAGCACACAAGCACGAATAAGATCTTCAAGAGTTTGATTCACACGCTCAGTTTGTCCATCAGACTAGGGGTGATAAGCGGTGCTAAAATTAAGCTTCGTTCCCAAAGCTTTTTGAAGACTCTTCCAGAATCCACTGGTAAACAATGGATCACGATCACTAACAATGGAAGAAGGAACTCCATGAAGTTTAACAATTTCTTTGATAAAAAGTTTGGCCAGAAGAGGAACGGTTCGGTTCGACCGAACGGGAATAAAATGGGCAGATTTAGTAAGTCTATCAACAATCACCCATAAGCTATTATGACCCGAACGAGAACGGGGAAGGCCATCAATAAAATCCATGGAAATTTGATCCCACTTCCAAACTAGAATTTCCAATGGTTGCAATAACCCACCAGGCCTTTGATGTTCAGCCTTGACAATTTGGCAAGTCATGCAACACTTAACAAAGTTAGCAACATCAGATTTCATCCCCTCCCAGTAATAAAGTCGTTTCATATCCGCATACATTTTACTACTACCGGGATGAATGGAAAATTTGGAACGATGAGAATCTTCTAGAATGTCTTTACGAAGATCACTGATATTTGGTACGATAAGTCTACCAAATTTTCGAACGCCGCCACGAGAATCAATATCAAAGTCTCTCAAGGCTTCAATATTGGTTTTATCCTTAAGATTTTGGCTAAGCAAAGCCAATTCAGGATCTAGCCTTTGAGCTTCAAGAATGCGGTCCAAAAGAGAAGGATGTGCCTCAAGGCTACATAAAACAAGTGATGAACATAAATCGGAGACACGATCTCTAATCTCACAAGTGGATAAAACCTCGAGATCATGCCATTCAGATATCATCATTGAAACAACCACCTGTTGCTTACGACTAAGAGCATCAGCAACTCGATTTCCCTTTCCTGGAGTATAGAGAATATCGAGATCATACGAGGCAAGGAACTCGAGCCAACGCTGTTGACGCAAATTAAGTTCCTTTTGAGAAAATAAATATTTCAGAGACTTATGATCAGTATAAAGTATAAATTTCTCTCCCAAAAGATAGTGTCGCCAAATTCGAAGAGCGAAAACGATAGCCGCGAGTTCTAAATCATGTGTGGCGTATCTAGTCTCAACCGGCTTCAATTGCCTAGAAGCATAAGCAATAACACGTTCTTTTTGCATAAGAACGGCACCCAAACCAATGCGACTAGCATCGGTATAAACGACAAAATCTTGATTCCCTTCGGGAATAATAAGAATAGGAGCATCTGAAAGGAGTTCTTTTAATTTCTGAAAAGAAGTTTCACATTTGTCCGACCAAATGTATTTAACACCTTTCTTTGTTAAGCCAGTAAGAGGCACGACAATCTTAGAAAAGTCTTTTATAAAACGGCGGTAATAACCCACCAATCCAAGGAAGCTACGGATTTCCGTTACACTCTCTGGTCTCTTCCAATTTTGAATCGCTTCAATTTTTGAAGGATCCACTGATATTCCGGATTCGGAAATAATATGACCGAGAAACTTCACACAAGATTGCCAAAAGTGGCATTTAGAAAATTTCTCTTTTAGTTGATTGCTCCTAAGAGTTTCCAATACAATTCGAAGATGCTTTTCATGTTCCTCCTCGGTTTTAGAATACACAAGAATATCATCAATAAAGATGAGAACAAACCGATCAAGGAAATCTTTGAAAACTCGATTCATGAGGTCAACGAAATAAGCCGAAGCATTAGTTAAACCGAATGGCATAACTAGCCATTCATAAGATCCATAACGAGTATGGAATGAAGTCAAAGGAATACTATCCTCTGCAATACGAAGCTGATGAAAACCGATAGCCAAGTCCAATTGTGAAAAGACTCTAGCACCACTAAGTTGATCAAACAGATCATCAATCCGAGGTAAAGGATATTTATTCTCAATAGTAAGATCATTAAGCTTGCGGTAGTCGACGCAAAGCCTAAGTGTACCATCGGACTTACTTACAAAAATAGCTGAAGCTCCCCAAGGCGAGGAACTAGAGCGAATAAGTTGCTTCGTCTCTAACTCGAATAATTGTTTGCGCATCTCTTCATTCTCCTTATTAGACATGCGATAAGGAGGACGAGTAATAGGTTGAGCTCCAGGTATAAGATTAATTTTGAACTCAATTGCTCGCTTAGGTGGTAGTCCTAAAACGGGCTCAAAGATGTCAGAAAATTCACGAACGACGCGAATAAGAGAAATGACATCTTCCTCATCATCATTATCGTTATCTCAAGGATTTAAAGAATATAAAGATGCAACCAAAGTGGAATCCGAATCTTTAAGAACAATAGAACTCTGATTAACAGATTGCGGATGACGGAGATAAATAGTCCGTTCAGGACATAGGATTTGAGCTTCATAACGGTTAAGCCAATCCATACCCAAAATCATTCCAAAGCCTAAGTAACGCATAACATGCAAATTGGCTCGGAAAGAAAAATCACACAAAATAATCTCGACGTCTTTACAAAGCAAACTAAGAGTTGCGGATCCACCAACCGGATTCGCAATTCTTAAAGAAGTCATTAAAGCAACAACACTTAAAGAAAAATTATCGACAAGTTCCTTTGATATAAAAGAATGGGATGCACCCGTATCAAAGAGAACTCTAATAGGTTGATCATGAAATATAATAATGCCATCAAGGACAGAATGAGACATACCTTGACCGCGAGATGTGTTGCCAGGGGCTTGAGCAACGTTTAATTTTCCCTCCTTGCCTTGAAGCTTAGGGCATAGATGCATATAATGATATGGACTTTTACAATAGCGACAAGAACGGGGCTTTGAACACTTGTTCGCAAAATGGCCCTTAGCACCACAGTTGAAGCATTTCCCATCAATAGGGGAGAGTGTCTTGGCAGCAGGAATTGCTTGCTTACCCTTTTTGTTGGGATAAGGACCCTTGAATTTACTAGGCCTTTTCTTGTTGTTGAAGTTTAGTTTGGCAGCCACCACTTCAACATCATTGTCCTTATCAGCCTCTTCAAGACGAAGAGCAATATCAATGAGTTGGTTGAAAGAAATTTCTAATTTGAGAAGTAATGGCTTCTTGAGATTTTTGTTTAAGCCATAAACGAACCTTTGGTTCTTCTTCAATGGGGTGTTGATGTATTCAACCCCATATTTAGACAGTGACTCGAAGGATGCGACATAATCTGTCATGGAGGATTCACCTTGAACAAGGTCTATAAAACGACGAGCCAATGTCACCTTCTCTACTTCTGGTACGAATTTTAATTTGAAGCGTTCCCGGAATTGCTCCCAGGTGAGATCCGCTTCATTAATCTCTGAAATAAGAAGTTCGTACCAATCCAATGCTCTCTCTTGGAGCATACTGGAGGCCACCTGAACACGGTGAAGATCGACAAGATTCATGCGAGAAAAGATTCGATCGCATGTTCTTAACCAAGCCTGGACCTCGATAATAGTCTCGGAACCTTTAAATGGTTTCCCACCCAAGTTGGTATAATCGTTGCACAAACGTGCAAATCCAGACTTAGGGTGAGTTGGTTCCGGATTAGGACCAGCTGCCTGAGCATTCTTTACTAAATCAAGAAGTTGTTGAGCAGTCATAAAAACTCCATCCTGGGGAGTAACAGTAGATGGTCCAGCTCTGGGACGACCTGGTCTAGACATTCTCTTCCTTAAAGAAGAGAAAAGAAGAAAAGTTATTCTCCAAATAAATATCAAGCAAGTCTTGATAGATAAAACAAGGATTCATAAGAGGAAATGGGATAAATCGGTACAAAGACCCGAATTAAATCCTAAGGCACGACTCCTAAGTTGGACTTAGGACGATGATCCTTGTTAAGTTATTCTACATTGTTCCGAAGTTTGGCTTTGATACCAAGCTGTGACGCCCCACCTCTATACCCACGCTAGCCAAGAACACTACGGTGTAATGCTGTCAGCTAGCACGGAGAATAAGGCTGTTGAGGAGCGACCATCCATGTAACTTCTTTGTGCGAGCACCGATATGTCAGATAGGATAGAATGTATATCATTTAAGGAGGAAATCTGACATACCGATACAAACTCAATGCTATCACACAGTGGCTATATATAATCTTCGGAAACAAACATAGAAATAATCATAACATAAATCAGTCACAGACATCCATATCACAAAGGCGGAAGAAGATATGAATATATATATAACACATGAAAGTGTACATCAGAGTAGTGGTCAGAAAGATCCGCGATAATACAAAAGAATAGCAACACGTGCTATACAAAAGAATAAGTACACTACATAGAGTCTATATCTCAAATGTGTACATACAAAAACTACAAATCTAAGTAGTTAGCCAAAAGTCAGAATAATAGATCCCTGGGGAGAAGTCAAGCAGAAGCACCTATAACATCTCGGTCTGACCCGAGTATTATTTATAAGAAAATAATAAATGGATCAGTCTAGCTATAAATATCAGATGATATGGTATAAAGTAAAAGACATGACATGAACATGTAATAACCATAGAGGCAAACTACTATAAGTATGTAATTGAAAATCAACAAGAGATTAATCAATATCACAAGAATCTTCTCAAAGATAAAATAGGGTATCATACCCTAAACTTGTATTCATAACAAGTCAATGACACACGAATTCACCAATGCACAAAATTTGATAAACATATCAATAGAAATCACGAAAATTGGTGAAGCACAAAATTCCAGAAATCATCACAAGAAATCCAGAAATCACAAAAAGGGGGGAGGCCTATCACAAGAATGGGAGCATGAAAACTCACCAACACGTGTAACACAAGAACGAGAAGCTATCTCATGGAAGCTATCCATTAAATTTTGACACACGAACGGCCCAAAGACCATGGGGCGCTACCCCACTATGTGATGGTGAAACATCACACAAACGGGGTTTAGTCTCCCTCGTAGACAAAGAGACATCGCACAATTGCTAGTCTAAATGAAATCACAAAAATGATCGTCATGATCATCAAGAAGTGTCAATCACACCAAGCTAGTAAATATATGAGTTTAGCTTCATGTCCCATAACCACTAGCTTAACTTAAATATTTACGAACAAACTGTAGATCTTCACTAGGAAATTGTCACAAAATGTTCAGTCGAACAAGTCCAAGAATTAACCGACGAAGTAAACGCAAGCGTTTCATACCACCTGTTTTGCTAAGCCGTTTAATTAGATTTCTCATCCGAGTGAAGTAAAGGCTTGTATATACTAATAGATTGGAAAACGGTTTAGGAAAAAGAGCTTTGTAATTAAAATAGAGTTGAAATCGTTTTGATGAAAGAGTTTTGATATTTACTACTAGTATTGATACCTTTATATTTTTGAAGTGACAAATCACAAAAACGATTGTAGAAACAATCAATCATCAAAATTCACATACGAAGACGTGAATCAAATCCAAAGAAATCGATACTAAATCCATCAAAATGGATATTCACATAAAATCCATAGAAAGAAGTCATCAACGTCGGTAAAAGTGATAACATCTAATCGGATCGACAAAACTCGATTAACATTGGAAGTTTTACTCAAAATCAGGCAGATAGGCAAAACTGGGAATTTCTAGACGTTTGAGGGGTTGGTCCAGACGTTTGGATTTATTCTCTGGAAATATTCCAGAAAACTATCCAGACGTCTGAAACCTAAAATCAGACGTCTGAAAGCATTCAGACCTCTGGGAAAAAGTCCAGACGTCTGGATTTGGTTTTTGGAAATATTCCAGAAAACCAACCAGACGTCTGAAAACGCGAATCAGACGTCTGACATCTTTTCAGACGTCTGGAACAATAGTTCAGACGTCTGAAATTAGTCACTGCCCTTTTTATTTTTCTGTCGTTTGTTATTTTTCACCAGGAGGCAAAACCAGACGTCTGGCATTGATCTCCAGACGTCTGAACACCTAATCTGGGCTTAAATTTGCCTAGGCCAAGATGGCCAAAACGTTCTCGGAAGCGATCGAGCACGCAATGACAACTAAGGATTTACATCAAGCGACAACCCGGTCCTATAGGCGCTTCGATACACCCCAAACAACATATCTAAACCTCTATTGAAGGATTTTCACAAGAATTGGACTTCAAAAAAAACCAAGAAATTAGGATATTCACCAATTCAATCCCAAACAAAAAGGAAATGTACATTAATAAGTGTTAGGAATTCATACCCAATCACAAAGATAGATATAGACAAAGATGTGAGATAAAAATCTCACCTTTGAACCCAAAAACAATGAATGAGAAGCTTGAAGACAAGAGGAAGATCAACCACACTTCAACCATAACCCAAGGAGCTTGAATCTAAGCTTAAAAGAGAAACATCTCCTAAATTAGGTTTAGGAATTTTCTGAAATCAAAGTGAGAATGAGTTGGAGAAGAAGGAGATGATACATACCAATGCTTCTCTTTGAATTTGGAGCAAGAACTTGTTTTGCAAAGGGAAACTAGGGTTTAGGATTTTAATTCTTTTTCTCTTCCTCCATTATTCTCTTTAGAACTGAAAAGGTAAAGAAATGGGAGTGGATGAAGAGAAGTGTTTCAGTTTGGGGTATAATGTGGACTAGTGGGCTGAACCCAAACCCAAACCCAAAGTGAAAAAGGTCAAAATTTTAGCTAGCTCCAAACATATCAAAGTTTACACTTAAAAAGATCGCAAACGTCATTTTGAACTCAATGGAGGTGGTCTCGAGTCCTAATTTGACCGTATGCAAAAAGTATCTTTTTGGACTAACATCCGACTAACGATAAAATATTTAAATATAAAATCGATAAATATGCGGGTTGTTACAAAGGAAGTGAAGTTTCTTGGTCATGTAGTTCAGAGAAAGTGCTGTCTGTAGATCCGACTAAGATCAAGGCAGTGAATAATTGGAAGAGACCCTAGACGGTGACTGAGATAAAGAGTTTTCTCGGATTAGCTGGGTACTATCGGTGATTCATTAAGGATTTCTCGTGGATAGCGGTACTAATGACTAAGCTAACGCGAAAGGATGTGAAGTTCGTTTGGACCGATAAGTGTGAGGAGGCATTCCAGAAGCTGAAACACTTATTGACTAATGCATGTGTTGGTTGTTCCAAAAGGGAATTAGGACTTAGTAATCTATACATGTGCATGTGCAATAGGGTTAGGAGTTGTGTTAATGCAAAGAGGCAAAGTGATTGTCTATGCATCTCGACAGCTTAGATAGCATGAGGTTAGGTACCCGATGCACAATTTGGAACTAGCTGCAGTAATTTTCTCATTGATGGTATGGAGACATTACCTTATGTGAGAGAGATTTGAGCTGTATACGGATCATAAGTCTTAGAAGTATTTATTCTCTCAGAAGGAGTTGAATATGAGACAGCAGAGGTGGTTAGAGTTTTTAGCTGCTTATGATTTTGGTATTGAGTACAGACCAGGAAAAGGCAACAAGGTTGCATATGCACTTAGCAGAAAACATCAAAATGCAGTGTTAGCAATGATAGCTGAGTGGAAATATTTAGAAGCATTGACTACAGGTAGAGTACAATGGAAATCTAAGAGTAGTTCTAGTACAGAAGCGGTAATGATATCATCTTTAGAAGTTAGACCGACGATGATCGAAAAGATTGCTTTTAAATAGATGGAGGATCCATTACTAACTGAACGGATCAGAAAGTTAAGAGATGGAAAAGAGAGCGATGATTTGAAGGATTTTAGTCTTGACCAGAATGGGTGGTTGAGGAAGAAAGGAAGGTTGTGTTTTCCGAATGTTGAGGACTTAAGGAAAGAAGTTCTTGGGGGATGTCATCGATCCAAGTTTACAATTCATCCTGGAGGGAACAAGATGTATCAAGATATGAAGAGAAGCTTCTATTGGAAAGGTATGAAGAGAGATGTAAGCTTATGGGTAAAGCAGTGTCTGAACTGTCAATAGGTGAAAGCTGAACATCAAAAACCGAGTAGGTTACTTTAGCCTTTAGATATTCTAGTATGGAAATGGGATCTATCTCAATGGATTTTATTGACGGGTTTCTTATGGGTCATAGTGGACCGGTTAACCAAGAGTGCTCATTTCATTCTAGTTAAGTCAACCGGGACGACAGCTATTTTAGCTAAGTTGTTTATGAAGAATATAGTTAGACTGCATGGAATTCCTAGTAGTATAGTAAGTGATAGAGATTCCTTATTCATTAGTGAGTTCTGGAAGAGTCTATAGGAGATTTTAGGTACCAAGCTCAAGATGAGTACCACTTACCATCCGCAGACCGATGGGCAAACGGAAAGAGTTAACAAAGTCTTAGAAGATTTGTTATGATCTTGTGTACTAGATTTTGGGGGATCACGGGAAGACCATCTACACTTAGTTGAGTTTTCGTATAATAACAGTTATCAGGCTAGTATAGGGATGTCATCGTTTGAAGCTTTGTATGGAAGGCCATTGAAATATCTAGTTTGTTGCTTGGAGATCGGGGATAGGTTAGTTCTTGGACCGGATTTAGTTAGAGGAGCTGCATAAAAGATTTAGTTGATTAGAGCTAGAATGAAAGAAGCTCAGTCTAGGCAGAAGAGTTATGCTGATAAGAGACGGAAAGACCTAGAATTCTCAGTTGGAGATCATGTGATCAGGTTCGGTAAATCGTGAAAGTTGGCACCAAGATTCGTTTGACCATTTCCTATTGTAGAGAGGATCGGGAAACTCACATATTGAGTAGAGTTACCGAATGGTTTGGCATGAGTCCACGATGTTTTTCATTTTTCTCATCTAAGGAAGTGTATTCGAGATCCAAAGAATACTATAGCACCAACCATGTTAGAGGACTTATTAGTGGAACCGAATCTGACTATAGTTAGAAAGCCAGTTCGTATAGTCATGAGAGATGAGAAGAGGCTAAGGAACAAGACAGTCAGATTAGATAAAGTCCAGTGGAGTGAGGATGAGAGGGACTGTACTTGGGAAACTGAGAGCAGGATTAGAGACGCTTATCCTGACTTGTTGCATGGTATGTTTTTCCTTTACGATTGATTTTGATGAGTACCTTATTGTAATTTCGAGGACGAAATTCTTTAAGGAGGGGAGTCTATAATGACCCTAATTTGATTTACATTATTTAGGACATTTAATTAGTTTAATTAAATGAAGTAATGTAAATAGTTAAGGGATTGAGATTTGTGTTAATAGAGGATAGCCGTGCCAATTTAAATTAATAAACTAAGGGGATTAAAATGAAATAAGTAAGGGAGATAGATAAGGGCAAAATAGGAATAAGTCTTATTCTTATACCCTAAACCCTCATACCAATTCATTTTACACGTTCACAATCAAAAACAAACACAGAGAGGTCGGCCACCATTAAGGGAAAAACACGAAGAAGATAAGCAAGAACTAAGAGGAAAGGCTTAATCAAATTCATTCAAGATCAAATCTCAAATCCTTAAAAACAAAGCTAAAGGTGATTAAAATGTTACATCTCATATTTTTGATGTTTTCGGTTTCTAGATCAGATCCGAATATTTTTGCAAAGTATATTTCCATTTTTTTATTGTTAAAAGATATATATATATATATATGTGCTTGTTGGTGATTTATGCTATTTCATATGGATTTATGGTAAATTTTAATGTGAAAACCCTTTTAGATGACATCTAAATGCCTTGTGATTTTAATATATGGTCAGAAATGACATTTTAGAGATGTGTTTCAAGTTTCATAATTTTCCGAATTTATGCGGATTCATTATTAATTTTCTAGTTGAGAAAATAGTTAATTGGGTTTAAAATTAATTACGGCTATTTTATATTAGCTTTGGGTCAGAAATTTATATATGTTGGAAAACATATTAAAAGTGATTTATTGTAATTTTTGTAGAATTTTCCTAAGTGTTTTAATAAGTATATAAAATTATTTAAGGTATGAGACTTAAATGTTTTATATATTTATAAAAGGGGCATTTCACTAGAAGGACAAACTTTGCAGTCTAATTAGTTTCTAGGACACACATTCAAAGAAATTACTTTCAAGGCCAAAGTCAGCATAATAATTACTTTCAAGGACAAAGTCAGCAGTCCAATTACTTTCAAAGACATAATTTCATTGGTTTTTAGGCCCTAGAAACTAATTATTTTGCGTTTTGTCCTTGATAGTAATTATTTCAGTTGTGTGTCCTAGAAACTAATTCCACCTGCTAAAGAGGCCCTTGTGGCTAATTTCCACTTTATTAAAAGAGAAGGGGCATTTTGTAAATATGTTAAATTATTGTCTCTGAAATTTCGGCAGCACTTTAGAAAAGAAATTAGCAACCAATCACTTGTTGGCAAACAAACCAGGTTAGTTGAAAAGAATTACTTTTTAAAGTTAAAATTCGGTTTTACCATTCCTTTGTTGTTTCACCACTTTCGGCACCAACCTTTCGACGAGGTACTTCAGCCTCCATCTCTATCGAAACCAATTTGCATGGTATCAAAGACTTGGTACGTAGTGAATTGGACATGGGCGGAAGGTATATATTCGAAACAAGGGGTTCCGAAGGGGTCGAAACCTTGCTTTGCTTTTAAAAAGAAACGCGTCTGCTTTGCTTTTGAAAGGAATGCTTTTGACTTAGATAGCTTTCGACTTGGTCAAATGGTTTTAAAGAATGGTTTCGAAAGAGGTTTCGCCTTTTGTTTTATAAAGAATCTTTCGAAGGGGTCGAAACCCCTTGCTACATCTAACCTTTCGAAGCAATTCCTTCGAAAGGGTTTCTTTATTTTAAAACCTAGCCGCTTCTCCAATGCTTTCGAAGGGATTGGTTTCGACACCGTCCACTTCTTTTACTTAGGAAATTGCTTTCAAAAGAGCGCTTTTGCCTTAGTTGTTTTAGGACCCATTGTTCTATTGAAAGTTAAACCCAAAGGTTTCGAAAAGAATAGTTTTAAATGGTTTCGAAAGGTTGCTCCACTATTTTACTTGAACCCAAATGCTTTCGAAAGGTCTGATTTATGTAAAGAACTTAATGCTTTTGAAAAGTTTAGTATAAAGGTTTCGAAGGGGTGGTTCCCCAATGTTTTTGAAAGGTTCTAAATGGAAGGTTTCCCAAGGTTTTGAAGGGCATGTTTAAGGTGTTACGAAAGTAGGTTGTCTATGGCTTTATAAAGCTTTCGAAAGAGATGATTTCAATGTTTCAAAAGGTTTAATGTAAATGGTTTCGAAAGGTATGCTTAGGGATTTGGCCCTTTGGCCTAAGGTTATAAGGTAAAGAAGTTTACTTGTATCGAAATAGGTACTTTCAATGGTTTCGAAAGGGGTTGTTTAAAGCTTTTAAACAAGGGTTTCGAATCTGTTCATAATTGTAAAGTATATATAACATGGCTAAGTGATTTGGTAAAGAAAATAGAATATTTTCCTTGTATAGGTATGATTTAAAGGGTTAAATCATTTTGAAAAGGTTTTCAAGGAAAATTTCAAGGGTAGTTAACCCTAAGTAAATAACCTAGATATTGGAATACTAGATGGGATTGGTATAGGGTCGTGCCCTATACATTAGCTATAGCCCCTAGCTAATTTAGTTCAAAATTTTAGTGTGTAGGGCTTAGTCACAGGTAAGACTTAAATGATGGTTATACACAGAAAAGAATATATTCAAAGGAGAAGGATAGGTTATTGGTGAGCTCGAAAAACCATTAGGATTATGTGACCCTTGGAGTAGTAAGTTAAGGACAGACCGTCCAGAAGTTTTTCTAACAATTGTTAGGTTATTTGTTATATTGTCTGGTAGGCCCGAGCCAGTCAATGGTTAGTAGGTAGCCAAACAAAACTATATTTTTCGGACAGATGGTCTAGTAGTTACTTGTTTATAAGCATATATGATAGTGCTATTATTGTTATAATCAGTTTGAATAATCAGTTTGATTGCAGGATTCTAAATTGCAAAAAGGTATGTTATAAGGGGATATTAGTGAGGGGAAACCCGTTTCACTAAGTGGCGTGGTCTCACTTAATATCAGTAAACCGAGATGTAATAGTATTATTCACACCAGGATTTATGTCTGACTTGAAGTTTATGTTTTCCCCCTTCGGGTGCTCAAAATTAATTTGAGTAGATTGAGAGTTAAGGTTCTACAAGTTTAATAGGTGGATGAATAAAGCTTCCGAATATGTGCATGAGGCAAGGTAGCTATTTAGGAGTTGTTATTTAGTTCTATTTCCGCTTTGATGTATTAAGACTTATATGTCTATTTAGTACTTTGATTATCCAAGGGGGCATCATCATATGTCGCTCTTGGCGTATTTTATAATAATTATATTTGATCAAAACCTGGGAATCGATTATGGGATTATGTAAATTGAATATGAAATATTGCTTTGAAATGTAATCAAAAAAGTTGTTTTTATCTGTAATGATTTTATTTCATATTCATGTGCTTCTGATATTGTGGATATCATTAACATTACCGTATTTTTTCATCGGAAGTTAATACTATGGATGACTGCAGCATCTGTAGCGCTTATCTTTGGGCCCCAAGATAGGGAATGTTATGCCTTCCTTTCAAAACTCTTAAAGCTATACCTTTTGAAACACCCAAAACATTACTTTTGAAAGCATTGAAATCTTCCTTTCGAAACCATTAAAACATTCCTTTCGAAAGTATTAAAGCTTTTCTTTCGAAACCACTTAGTTCAAGTAGGATTTGTAGATGCATAACTTCGAAACCAATTGAAAGTATCTCTTTCAAAATCGTTGGGTTTAACCTAAAATATAACTTCTGGGTCAAAGTGAACATAAGCTAAAGTAACCCTTTCAAAAACATTAATTTCCAAGTAAAAGAATTTAGGGAGCAGATGGCTTCAACCCCACCCTTCCAAAATCGATGATCTTTAAGTAAAATAATTGGGGGAAATGATAGCTTGAAAACGACCTTTCGAGACTATTACCTTCGAAACCTTTAATATAAGTGGCTACTTGGACCCTTTCGAAAGCATTGGGAAGTGGCTTCAATATTAATAAAACAAAATCTTCCCATTCTAACTCATTGTTATAAGGCTATAAAGAAAAACAGCCTTTAACCAATTCAAAAAGTATGAAGACGGCAGCTAGGTTTTGACTAGGTTCAAAAGCAACTACACTTTCGAAAGATCCTTTTCAAAACTTAGATAAGCGACAACTCATTCAAAAGCTTTTCTTAAAACAGAAAGGCAGCAACCCTTTCGAAAGGATCATTTATAAAAAAAAGTAATTCAAAGTTAATAAGGGTAGCTTCTACCCCTTCGAAAGCTTATAAGAATAACTTCAACCCCTTCGAAAGCTCATAAGAATAACTTCAACCCTTCGTAAGCAAGCCTTCGACACCATCCTTTCTGCCTTTTTCCAACACACTACGTACAAATTACATGATACCATGTGTATTAGTTTCGAATGGGTTCGAAAGGCCTACTGGGCATGGTTTCGGAAGCGAGCAAATGGAAGTGGCGAAGTGGTAAATTATATCAATACTGATTTTATGCCTTACAAAAAACTTCTTTTCATCTAACTTGCCTTATTTGTCAAAATATAATTGGTTGCCAAATTCTTTATCAAATTTTTTTCTAAAAAGGCCACCGAATTCATCAATTAATAATTGAAAATATTTTAGCAAAGAAGCCCTTCTCCTTAATAAAACAATTAAAATGTTTAAGTCCCCAAACTTAACTAATTTAATTTCCATAATAAATCACTTAGGAAAAATCCCTAAAAATCAAAATAATTCACTTTTAATATGTTTTCTGACATATTGAAATTTCAGACCCAAAATCAATATATAATTCCATAAATAATTTAAACCCAAAATTGTCTATTTCTTCCATTCGAAAATTCATAATAAATTATCCATAACTTGGAATATTATGAAAATTTAAACCCATCTCCAAAATAATGTTTTACATAACATATTCAATCCTCATGGCATTTGAAACCCATTTTACACAATTTTAACCTTCAAATCGAATTGAACCTTTACATAAATTACTTGTTTAAATCAAACATGGCATATAATCAAAGCATATCATCATTCAGTCCATCCAAACGGTTTTACGTCTTCAACCCGAAATTAAAATATTCAATAAAACATATATGAGATGGTTTATATTATTATTCACATTGTTTGGATAAGGAACTTGAGATTTGATCTTGCTTAATTCTTTATTGCTTTAATCCTTAGCTTCTAATTGATTTTGATCTCCTTTTCTCCTAGGGTTGTGGTTGGCCGTGATCTCCTTTTGTTTACATTTTGTTTTATGATACTTTAAATGAGAATGAGGTAAGGGTTTAGGGGTTATGATATACAGGTATTTCCCATATTACCCTTGCCATATTCTCTTTATTATTTAACTTATAAAGCCATTTTATAAACCCATTTAGTTAAGGCACGACCTTATTTAGTTTTCAAATCTCAATTCCCTTATCACTCTAGTCTCTACATTATTCTATTTAATTTATCTAATTAAATCTCTTGAATAATGTTATTTAAAATTAGGGGTGTTACAAGCTTCCCTCCTTAAAGAATTCCATTCTCAAAATTTAGCAAGGACTAAATACTAAACATAGCAATCATCTGTGACATCTCATGACCACCATACTAGCCTACCTGACTAGAAAATAGACTATATAAAGCAAATATAGAACATACCCCTACAGCAGATCAGGATAAGTATCTCTAGTCATATCTTCTGTCTCCCAAGTACAGTTCTTCTTGTTGTCGCACTTTCACCAACTTCACTGTCTTGTTTCTTAACTTATTCTCATCTCTCGCTATAACCTGAACTAGTTGCCTAACAAAAGTCAGATCAGGTTCTACTATTAAGTCTTACAATGTAGTCGGAGGAATAGTAGTCTCTAGATCATGCACATACTTACGAAGATGAGACACGTGAAACACATTATGGACACCTGCCAAACTGCTCGGCAACTCTACTCTGTATGCGAGCTTTCTAATCCTATCTATGATTGGGAACGGTCCAACATACCTTGGCGCCAGTTTCCCCGACTTTCCAAATCGTACTATACCCTTCATCAGTGATACGTTAATGAAAACCTTATCTTCAACTAAGAACTCTAGATCCTTACGTCTATTATCTGCGTAACTCTTCCGTCTAGACTGAGCTTCCCTCATCGTACCTTGGATCAACTCAATCTTATCTATTGCCTCTCTTACCTGATCTGGTCTTAAGACTAATCTATCTCCAATTTCTAACCAACATGTTGGTGATTTGCATGACCTTCCATACAAAGCTTCGAAAGGCGCCATTCCTATACTAGTCTGATAACTGTTAGTATAGGAAAACTCAACTAAGTGTAGGTGATCTTCCCAAGATCCACCAAAGCCTGGCACATAAGCTCTTACCAGATCCTTGAGTACTTGATTGACTCTCTCTGTCTGCCCGTCTGTCCGAGGGTGATAAGTAGTACTCATCTTGATCTTGGTACCTAACACATCCTATAGATTCTCCTATAATTCGCTAGTAAATAAAGCATATCTATCCCATACTATACTACTAGGAATTCCATGCAGTCAAACTATGTTCTTCATAAACAATTTAGCTAAAATAGGTGCCGTCCTGGTCGACTTAACCGGAATGAAATGGGAATTCTTAGTCAACCTGTCCACTATGACCCATATAATTTCATTTCCCCTATTCGACCTTGGAAACCCATCTATAAAATACATAGATATCGAATCCCATTTCCAAAGGTTGAAGCAACCCACTCGGCTTCTGATGTTTAGCCATCACTTGCTGGCAGTTCACACACTACCTTACCCATAAGCCAAAATCCTTCTTCATACCTTTCCAGTAGAAACTCCTCTTCATGTCTTGATACTTCTTGGTTCCCCCAGGATGAATCGTAAATTTGGATCGATGACATTCCCTAAGGACTTCTCTCCTTATATCCGCAACATTCGAAACACACAACTGCTCTTCCTTCTCAACCGTCCCCTTTGGTCAAGACTGAAATCTTTTAGATCATCAATTTCCGATCCTACCTCAAGCCTTCTTATCTTCTCGACTAATAATGGATCTTCTTTCTGCTTAGAATAAATCCTTTCGATCAGTATTGGTCGAACTTCCAAGCAGGATAATGTGGTAGTGCCCTGACTAGTACTAGCAAACTGCACATTACAAGTAGCAAAGCCTCTAGATCCTTCCATTCCATTAACATAGCTAACACCACATTCTGATATTTTCTGCTAAGAGCATCCGCTACCTTATTTTCATTTCCATGTGTGTAATCTACCAAAATCATAAGCCGCTAAAAACTATAGCCACCTCTGTTGTCTCATATTCAACTCCTCCTGAGAGAATAAATACCTTAAGGACTTATGATTGGTGTATAACTCAATTCTCTCCCCTAAGAGATAATGTCTCCATACTTTCAATATGGAGATCACTGCTGCCTACTCTAAATCATGAGTAGGATATTTCACTTCATGCGGTCTAAGCTATCGTGAAGCATAGGCAATAACTTTACCTTCCTACATCAACACGACCCCTAATTTGGTTCCACATGCATCAGCATACACTACTAATCCTTGGTTTTCGTCTAGAACTACTAACATAGGCACGTTGGTCAACAAATGCTTTAACTTAAGGAATGCTTTCTCACATTTATTAGACCAAATAAACTTCACGTCCTTCCTAGTTAGCATAGTCAGAGGCGCTGCTATCTGCGAGAAATCTTTAATGAATCTCCGGTGATAGCCAGCGAGTCTAAGAAAACTTCTAATCTCAGTCACTGTCTCTACTATCTTCCAGCTGTTAACAACTTTGATCTTATCCGGATCAACTGACAAGCCCTTCTTTGAAACCACGTGACCAAAAAAATTAACTCTTTCTTATAGAAACGACACTTTGAAAACTTCGCTTTCAGCTAATGCTGCCTTAGCTTCTCAAGCACTATTCCAAGATGAACTTCATGTTCTTTTTCATCCTTAGAGTATATTAAAATGTCATCTATGAATACCAGTATTAACCTATTCAAGTGCTCTCGGAAAATCCAATTCATTAAATCCACGAAGAAAGCTGGCACATTAGTTAACCCAAATGGCATTACTAACCATTCGTACGAACCATACCTGGTCTGAAACGTTGTCAACGACATACTGTCCTCTGTCACTCTTAGCTGATGGAAACCTATCGCCAAATCCAATTGGGAAAATACTCTGTCTCCACATAAATGATCAAATAAATCATCGATTCTCGACAAAGGATACTTATTTTTAATCCTCTTCTCGTACAACTTAAGATAGTCGATGCACAACTTTAACGACCCATCCGGTTTCCTTGCAAACACCGCAGCCACTCCCCAGGGCGAACTGCTTGGTTTAATAAAATTCTTCCCTTCTAAATCCACTAGCTGCACCTTCAATTCCTTCATCTCGGTCACTGGGTGGTCTACTTACATGTTCTGCTCCTGGCACAAGATCTATTCGAAAATCAACGGCTCGTTTAGGTGGTAGTCCTGTGACTGGCTCTAAAGTCTTAAAGATATACCTTTCGAAACGCTCAAAACATTCCTTTCGAAAGCATTTAAATCTTCCTTTCAAAACCATTAAAACATTCCTTTCGAAAGTATTAAAGCTTATCTTTCGAAACCGCTTAGTTCAAGTAGGATTTATAGAAGCATAGCTTCGAAACCAATTGAAAGTATCTCTTTCAAAATCATGGGTTTAACCTTAAATATAACTTCTGGGTCAAAGTGAACATAAGGGAAAGTAATCCTTTTGAAAACATTAATCTCCAAGTAAAAGAATTTAGGGAGCAGATGGCTTTAATCCCACCCTTTCGAAAGCAATGATCTTTAAGTAAAATAATTAGGGAAAATGATAGCTTCGAAATGACCTTTCGAAACCATTTCCTTCAAAACCTTTAATATAAGTGGCTACTACAACCCTTTCGAAAGCATTGGAAGGTGGCTTCCATATTAATAAAACAAAAACTTCCCTTTCGAACTCATTGTTATAAGGCTATAAAGAAAAGCGGCTTTAACCAATTCAAATGGTATTGTTGGGCGTATCTTTCACAACCATGGAAGACCGAACCAAAACGAAGAAGGCACTACCAAACCAGAAGCATACTACCATCACCGGACCAGATCCACGCTCCCACCACCGGACCAGATCTTAGCTCCACTCACCACCGGACCAAGACCACCGAACCAAGATCACCGGACCATTCCACGCTCCCACCACCAGACCAGATCTCAACTCCACGCACCACCGGACCAAGACCTTACCGAACCAAGGTGAAGAAGACACTACCGAACCAACATTGCCAGGCCAGATCACGTCAGCCCAGGCCCACCGGCAGCTATATACTTCCAAGACCCCTTCCCCCAGCCTCACTCTATAAATAGAGGGGTAGGGGTACAACAATGGCAGACAAGTTTGAGAGCTCAAGCACGGATAGAACTTTCAAACTACTTTCATATACTTGTATCAAAGCTTTGTACTTGTAATCTGAACAGTAAAGGAGAATAAACATATAAAGTGGACGTAGGCACATTCTGGCCTAACCACTATAAATCTGTGTGTCTTTTACAGTTTAGTCCCTGCTTTTTATATGTTTGCCTAAATTACCTTGATCGCTAAAAACAACATAAAATCAACTAAATCATACGACTTGGAGGTGTTTGCCCATTTTCTGTGCAAACATATTTGGTGCTTTCACTGAGAATTGAACCCCGGACTTCAGCTTCTCCCACTTAACTTTCTTCCTAACAGCATCGCTCATTTGCTTGGAAGACATGCCTCCCAAGCAGAAGAAAGATGTTAACAAAGGAAAAAACGTCGCAACCAGCAGTATTCCAGATCCAGTGGTCACAGACCAAGTAAATCGTCCCATTCCAACAGCAGTACCAAATGAAGGTCAGGCAAATCCGACAACCCCTGCCACGGAACAGCCGGTAGCAATTACTAGGGCAGATCTAGACAGGGTTGTGGCTGAAGTGACTAACCGCTTCACATCCCAACAGGAAGCCTTGGTGGACCAACTCATGTCACGCTTAAGGGATGCTGAAGAGTCCAACCGCAACACTGAATCATGGGGTGAGTCCCAGTCTGGAGGATCTCAGAGGCAACTAAGATCTTCCTTCTTCGAAGAAGCTAACTACAGAAGCGGCCATGGTAGGAGCCGAGACCGAACTCAGTCCGAACGCCGACCCGAGGAAACACTTGGAACCGAACCCAACGGGGGAGGTACCAGGCGGAGGTCAACTGTAGCCGAGCCTGTCATGCTGCCTAACCACGGAAACGCCAATGAACGGGGCCGAGCTAGAGTCCAGCCCGAAGTTGGACCCGAGGAAGTGCTTAGATCAGAACCCAGCAGGGGAAGATCAAGGCAAGGGCCAACTATAGCTGAACCTAGCATGCTCCCAGAAGACCAAAGACAGCCACTGGAAAATATTAGGAATAATAGACGATACCATCCCTACAGGTCATCTGGACGGAATCAATCCCACAGAGAAGAACCGAACTCATTTTTATCTGCTCCAAATTCTGATGAAAGGATGGCACGCTTGTTCAGAGAGTGCGTCCAATGGGATCAAAGAGACCGAGGGATAGGTGCTAGGGTAACCAGCCCTTTCGCCCGCAATATCGAAATTGCCATCACCCCCCGAGAATGGAAAATGACAACAATGGAGCCTTACAAGGGAACCTCTGACCCAGTTGTACACTTACAGAGATACACACAGCATATACTCATGAGCGGGGCAATAGAGGGAGTACTGTGCAAATGATTTCCATAATTCTTAGCAGATCTAGCTACCTCCTGGTTCTGCCATCTACCCCAAGGATCCATCAGCTCATGGGAGATGTTGAAAGAAAATTTTATCAGCCAGTTCCACATTCATGTGGAACAACCCAAGGACGCTTATTCCTTATCCAGTATCAAACAGAAACCTGGAGAGAAAGTGCAGCAATATCTAACCTGATTCAATGCCGTAGCGGCCGCAGTCCAAGATGCTGATGAGAAGCTTATCTTAATGGCCCTCTGTAGTGGGGTGCATCCGGATACTAAATTTGCTAGAAGATTGACAAAAGAAAAACCAGCTACTTTACCCGATTTCTTCCATGAAGTTGGGAAATATACGAGACTTGAAGACGCTGCCACTGAGGGGCAGTCAGGGCAACAAAATAATGCAGCTCACGGTAACACGCCCGCTGTAGCAAAGGACGTTCGAAGAAATGACTCTAGAGACAATGCTGGGGGCAAGAAGGGAGAAAAGCGTCTATATCGGCCAGGACCGAGATTTGACGCTTACACCCCTTTGAATGAAACTATCGAAAACATCTTCATGGCCACTCAAGACGAAGTTAAATACAAATGCCCCCCGCATAAGAAGGAATCAGATAATGCAATTAAGTCTGGAAAATTCTGCCGCTTCCATGAATCCCATGGGCATGATACCAATGAATGCCATCATTTCTGGGACTTGATTGAAGAACACATCAGAAGAAGGAAACTAGAATGCTATGTAAAAGGTCAGAACATGACTCCAGTTTCTGCCAATGAGAACCCAAGGCTACCCTCCCTAGAAATAGGCAGAGGAAATCGTAACACCAGCGGCTCCAGTCAAGAGAAGATAGTGGTCCATACCATCTCTGGAGGACCACACATCACCGACGGAAGCTGGGAAGAGATGGAAAGGTACGGGAAGTCACTTAGAAACGATAAAGAATGCGTTAATTCTATTATAGAGGAACGCCGCCCGAAGCGGATAGAGAATGATGACATCACATTCAATAGGCGTGGCCTGGAGGGAAGGCAGTACCCTCACACGGATCCCATGGTTATCTCTGCCCGGCTCGGTCCAGCCGAAGTTTTCCGAATTCTAGTAGACACTGGAAGCTCAGTGAATATCCTATTCAAGCATGCATTTGACAAAATGAAGCTGTCATTAAAGGATGTTTTCCCCTGCAATAAACCACTACACGGTTTCACTGGAAATGCGAAGATGCCCCTCGGGCGACTGGACCTCTTTGTTGAAATTGGAAGTCATCCCCGCTCCGTTGTGCGGAAACAAACATTTGTGTTGATAGAAAACCACTTGGCCTACAACGCCTTCTTAGGAAAACCCGCCTTATCTGACTTCCAAATTATCCTGGCCCCATGGTGCCTGAAGATGAAATTTCCAATGAACAATGGAATAGGGGAAGTAGAGGGAGACCAAGACATCGCTCGAGATTGCTATGTAACTGAACTTCGCAATAACCACAGGAAGGATATAGGGAAGAGTGCAGAGACTGCCCTCTGCACGAAAAGTTTGGAAGCATAGCAGCTAAAGAAAGCCCCTCCTCTTCGATATACCAGTGACCCTTTCAATGAATTAGACCCCAGGGACAAAGAGGAGGAGGCCACCGCCGAGCCTGCAGAGGCTATGGAATTTGTATCTGTGGACAAACACGACTCGAGTAGACTATTGAAAGTCAGGTCCCAACTAAAAGCAGAATTGAAGGAACAACTCATTGATTTTCTCTGCCACAACTTGGATATATTTGCATGGTCACACGTTGACATGACTGGAATCTCCCCAGACATAGCATGCCACGTACTAAACATCGATTCTACCAAGGCGCTAGTAAAACAGAAAAAGAGAAGTATGGGGGCAGAACGATCAGCAGCCCTCGATGAAGAAGTAAAAAACCTACTTGCCAATGACTTCATACGAGAAGCCATCTACCCAGAGTGGATCGCTAATCCGGTACTAGTAAAGAAGGCTAATGGGAAGTGGCGAACGTGCATTGACTTCTCCAACTTAAATGACGCCTGCCCGAAGGATTGCTTCCCACTTCCCCGAATCGATCAGCTTGTGGACAGCACAGCCGGGCACGAACTCTTATCCTTTATGGACGCATACTCAGGATATAACCAAATTCCTATGCATACTCCCGACCAAGACCACACTAGTTTCATCACTGACCGGGGATTGTATTGCTACAAAGTAATGCCTTTTGGACTTAAAACGCAGGAGCCACCTATCAGCGCCTCGTCAACAAGATGTTTGCAGGGCTAATAGGACAAACTATGGAAGTTTATGTGGACGACATGCTGGTAAAGTCAAGGAAAGCCGACGATCACGTAAGCCACCTGGGCGAGATGTTCCAAGTACTTCGCCAATATGGAATGAAGCTGAATCCTCTAAAGTGCTCCTTCGGAGTATCATCAGGAAAGTTCTTGGGATTCATCGTCCATGCCAGAGGAATTGAAGCAAACCCTGAACAAGTCCGAGCTCTGAAAGATATCAGGATACCTTCTACCCGAAAAGAAATGCAAAGCCTAAATGGGAAGGTGGCCGCCCTGAGCAGATTCATCTCTAAAGCAACTGACAAATGCATCCCCTTCTTCGAAGCTCTAAAGAAAGACAAAGGAAAGTTCGAATGGACTGACGAATGCTTAACAGCTTTCCTTAACTTAATCGAACACCTCCAGAGACCACCAGTACTCTTAACTCCGAACAAATGCGAAGAGCTATACCTATACCTTGCTGTGTCATCTCATGATCTAAGCGCTGCCTTGGTGAGAGAAGACAACCGCACGCAGCGCCCGGTATACTTTGTAAGTAAGAGGTTTACGGGGGCAGAAGCCAGATATCATAAACTTGAGAAGCTAGCCTACTGTCTACTAATCACATCACAGAAACTACGTCACTATTTCCAATCTCATTCCATCAGAGTTCTGACCGATCAACCGCTAAGACAGGTACTCCATCGTCCCGACACTTCTGGGCGACTACTTAAATGGTGCATTGAACTAAGTCAATATGATATCACCTACCATCCTCGCACCGCCATCAAGGGACAAGCCATGGTCGATTTCATTACCGAATTCACTACCAACGAAGGTAAGGAGCAATCGGAAATAGAAGAAGACATCAAGTGGAATCTCTTTGTGGATGGAGCGTCAAACGAACAAGGCTCGGGGGCAGGTGTTGTAATAATCACTCCCAGGGGAAATAAGCTACACTATGCTCTAAGGTTGGAATTCGCTGCCACCAACAACGATGCAGAGTATGAAGCAGTGATAGCTGGATTAGAACTTGCCTTAGAAATCGGAGCCAATTCTTGGTATCTTCATAGTGATTCTCAACTTATTGTAAATCAAATACTAGGAGAATTCCAGGCTCGAGAAGAACGACTCATAGCATATCTAAAGAAGACCAAGTTGCTTCTCGATCAATTGGATCGCTATTTAATCAAACACATCCCTCGGGAAGAGAACCAAGATGCCGACGAATTGGCAAAGCAAGCTAGCATGAGAGACGGCACTATTTCCGAAGCAGTGGCCATCTCAAAGCAACTGACCCCAAGTTTCGAGCAGGTGAATCTGATAGCAACAATCAAAGAGGAAACTTGGATGACTCCCGTCCAAAAATACTTACAAGACGACACACTGCCCGACAAGCGTAACGAAGTCAAGAAAATCTTGAGGAGAGCTTCCCGCTACACAATACAAGAAGGCACCCTTTATCGGCACGGCTTCTCTAACCCCTTATTAAGGTGTGTCGCTGAAAGGGAAGCAAAGGAAATCTTATCCAGCATCCATCAAGGAAGCTGCGGAGATCACACTGGAGGGTAGGCTCTGGCAAAGAAAATACTCCGATATGGATACTTCTGGCCCACCTTAAAAAAAGACGCCTTAGATTTCGTCAAAAAATGTGACAGTTGTCAGAAATTTGCGAAAATTCCACGGCTACCCACAACTGAGATTACCCAAATGACCACCCCTTGGCCCTTTGCAGTATGGGGAATTGACCTGATTGGCGAACTGCCAATGGGCCGAGGCGGAGCCAAATATGCTATAGTGGCAGTCGACTATTTCACCAAATGGGTGGAAGCAGAACCCCTAAATAAAGTATCTTCAACAAAAGTTATTAACTTCTTGATCAAAAATGTTCTATGCAGGTACAGGGTCCCACTTAAAATCATATCGGACAGCGGACTTCAGTTTGACAGCGAGGAGTTCGCCAACTGGTGCCAAGAGCACGGAATTCACAAAAGCTTCTCATCTATAGCTTATCCCCAGGCAAACGGACAAGTCGAAGCTGTCAACAAAATTCTCAAAACTCTAATCAAAAAGAAACTTGAAAAGTCAAAAGGCGCTTGGGTGGATGAAATTCCGATGGCACTTTGGGCCTATCGCACATCTTTCAGAACATCAACGGGGCATACTCCTTTCTCTTTGGCATACAGATCGGAGGCTATGCTCCTAGTTGAAACTATAGTGCCTTCCCACCGTAGGATCCACTATAACCCAGAAGAGAATGAGGAACTCCTTCACATGTCTTTGGATCTAATTGAGGAAAGAAGAAATGATGCAGCCCTCAAAGCAGCAGCTCACAAGCAAAAAGTGGTAGCGCAATACAACTCCAAAGTCAAGCATCATAGCCTCCAAGAAGGAGATCTTGTCCTCAAGCGAATCTTCCCACGCCCCGGAGCGCTAGATCCAATCTGGGACGTGCCGTATGTAATCCATAAAGATCTCCACAACGGGGCTTATATTTTGTCAACAGTGGACGGAGAGGTGTTCCAGAGGGCATGGAACATCCAACACCTTCGTCGATACTTTTCTTAACTTGTACTGCCCATATGAAGTGAATTAACAAAGAGAATCAGTGGACGTAGGCATTTTCGTGCCGAACCACTTTAAAAACTTGTCTCTTTTTTTTATCTTGGCTACTTGTTAACTTTATCCTTTTCTGTTGAGCAAAATCCTGTGCATATAGCATTTCCATTCAAGGCACTCCACAGCGCGACTTCACCTGGACAAGACCTAACAGGTACTATGCGAATCTATGCCCTCGCCAATGAGACACTTTTGCTCCGGCATCCCTCTGCTGCGGGTTAACTCATTGCTTGTGACGGCCCTTAAAGCCAACTGTAATGAGCCGATTATAAGCCACCGAGAAGGACGACTATAGCCGAGGCAGCTCATTACGGCGTTCGGCTCGCTGGCAGCCGTGAACCTACTTTAAGCCCCAACATAAGGTGTGGCCAGCCAGGGGTAGTTCACGGTTGACGATCGGCACCCACGCTAGCCGACCACGGTAAATCGAATAATACGCACGATTATGGGCCATAATGACCCGGGTAGTTACTGTGCGCGATCTCGGCTCCGATGTGTCTTAAGTACGGCTGTGGTAAAAAAGATAAACTCCCCGCAGAGGCGTAAGATGGGTGACAAATGTCTCCAAGACCCACAGCTAGGGAAAGTGACTGCAAAACCCGTTTGCCACGAACTTAAGCACATCGAAGGCCTTCCGTGATTGGAAGTTTTACTGTTTCTCATATTTCAATTTTATTTAAAGAACTTTCCTCCTATCCTCTATAACGATCCCTAAAGTACATGACACAGAATAGGAAGCGCTCGCTAATGGGAATAGGAACTCGCGACTGAATGACAGGCCACTCGGCCACATGCCATACTCAGTCATATAAGACATTCAAAGCAACCGTCTACAACTAAAACATGAAGGGCGGTACTTTCTTCTTTGGTGTATAAATACGTAGCTATAATTCATTCGCACATCACATTAACATTGCAAGGTATGAAATTACATTTTAAGCCAGAACTTGACATCAAACAGGATCAAATCACAGGCATATGCACAACTATACTTCTTATGCAACACATCAAAATGACGAAAGCATTCGAATACGATAGAATCAGCTTAAGTTAAAAAATTACATACCAAGAATAAAGTCGTTTATTACAAGTAACATAATTACAGCCTAAAAGTTACGTTACTGCTCTGAGACTAACATAGACAGCAATGCCAAGTAAACAAAAGGATATCCAGGTCAAGTTAAGGAGTCGGCTGCATCGGAGCTTCACCCTTGTCCTGCTGACCCTCCGAAATCTCCTTAACCGCGGAGCGGGAACTTTCAGCATGTTGACCAGAGATATTTAGTGCTCCAGAGGTCTTGCCTGTCCGATCAAGGAAAGAATTCATTAATAATAAGCAACCGAGTTACGAAAAGCTAAAAGGGGAGACTTACCAGCATCAGCTCCTTGATCATCATCCTCCAACTGCACACCAACCTCCTCAGCTGCAAGCAGCCGCATACCCTCTTTCACCGCCACCTTCTCCTCCTTGGTAAATTGAGCCGTAATCACATCCATTCTGAAGGCCACGCCGCCCTCCTTATCTGCTTCGGCCTTAGCCTCCTCCAGGGCCCTAAGATAAATCCTAGCCATGACTCGGGGATAATCATCCATCCAAGGTAAGTTGCCCTGTCTCCAAGTGCGAAATTACATATCCTGAAGCATCTCATCCATTATCCCCTCATTCTCTTCAAACTCCCTTATTCGACCCTCAGAAGCCAACAGCTGTGCAGTGGCAGCATCCCTCTCCGATTGGTACCGCGAGCGGTCGGCTTGGAAGGATCTCCTCATCGCCTCCATCTCGTCCTTCAGCTTGGTTTGAGCAAGCTCTGCGGCTTCAAGTTTCCCGGACAACTCCTGTATCCGCTTGAGATCCGCTTTCCGAACCTCATCCACCGTTGCGATAGCCATGTCAATCCATTCCTTACAGGCAGCCTCCATTTTCCATAGCTCTGCTCTGCTGGCCTCTTCCATGGCTGTCTTTAGTCGCCTGGAGGCGGCCTCATGCTGAGAGATCTGGATGGCCTGATCAGCAAGTTGTTTGGCTTGGTCGGAAACCACTAACCGTAGTCGAATGTTAGCACTGCCAATTTCTTCTCCAGCCTTGACCAGCCGAGCATGATGCCCCATCAGCTTCCTGGTTTCCTCAGCAACCCGGTTAATGTTTGCCTTAGCTTCATCCCCCAAGGTTACGACCGGAGTGGTAAGCAAATCAAGGTGTAGGGACTTAGCTTCATCCAGTACTCTTACCATAGGATTACGAGGGAGAAGGTGCTCACTGGTAGCTTCATCAAAGATAATATCATGAGAACTAGGATCCAGATCCGGATGATCCGCAAACGGATTACGAGCCAAGCCGGGATGATCTATCGGGGTAATAGTAGGATTTTCAAACGGGTGCGGGAAAGGAATAAGCTCAGTATTCTCCTTCATGGTATCCTGAAGAGGCTGAGTCGGGGGCTGAGGACCGGGTGAAGATTCAAACAAAGAGTGACTCCTCTTCTTCCTTTGGATATACTCTTCGATGACTCCAAGAAGAGGACGGTAGCCAACTACATCTCCAGGACGGTTAGCCGGAGGCTTTGGTTTAGTAGAAGCCTTGAGGAGTTTGTACTGTTCAAGACGGTGCCGAACATCTGACGTCTTGGCCACCTTACCCGCTCCTGTAATAAAAGCCAAGTGTTACAAGCATACATTGATCTATAATTCAAGAAATACATCGAGTTAAGAAGAGTAAAAAGATGCATTTGTTATACAAACCCTGGGGAGGAGTAGGATATTGCAACAAGTCCTGAATCTCATTCCAGGATGGGAGCGGGCCGTAAAATATTTCTAAATCTTTATCATAAATGGAGTCAGCGGGAGTCAAAAATTCACCTTGATTCACAGGAATTGCCATAGCTGAAGCGCTCTTAGAAGTTGAATCAGCACCGATCTCGGCCTTGCCAGCCTTCTTAGACTTCTCCACCAAAGCCGATCCTTCCTCCGACCCTTCAAAAGCAAGACGGAAAGCATCATCTGTCCACTCCTGAATCACACCTGCCTGCTCGGAAGACAAAGCCCCCGTTCCACCGCCGCTCTGTCCGTCACCACCATCATCGCTATGACCATCACCATCACCTTCTCCACCGCTCCCAGTCTCTGCCTCACCTCCTTCACCTTCGCCTCTCTCCTCCTCCACATCTTCCTCCTCTGGAACATCGGGACATGTACTAGGGGAAGGTCCATCGGACTTCTTAAGTTTCTTCCCCCGGCAATTGGATGATGTGAGAAGGATTTCCTTTTACCACTCTTCGCCGTAACCCCTCCTTTAGCTTTGGCGGCCCTCTCCTCAGCTGTGTCTCTCTGCTTGACCACAGACTGACGTGGCAGAATCAGGTTGTGCCGCAGAAGAGTAGCGTTCCTGATCAAATAAGAAGTCGCCCTCTTCCTTTCCGAAATGGCTTCTATTTCCTCAGCCATCCGAACCAGACGTTCGTTCTCTACAATCGCAAAGCCACCTGTCGCTAGCAAGAAATAAAGCACGTAAGGAGGAGTATTGCGGTAAGAACAAAAATTATAAATGAAATTCAACTTACAGCCAGAGGTGAAGCGGCGGAAAGAAACAGAGTCATCTCTGACAAAGAACCATTCCTTCTTGAACATGCTAAATTTTGAATATAAGTCCAGGACTGGCTTGAAAGACACGGTCGATTCTAAGCTAATATATGGAGACCCCTTCTTGTAGCCTCTCAAGTTGTACAGGTATCGGATCTCCCGGTTGGAAGGAGGACGTCCGTATCTCCTCTAGAAGATGATGAACAAACTCACCAAGATGGCATAGGAGTTGGGTTGAAGCTGGAAAGGAGCCACCTTCAAGTATGTAATGAAGCTGACTATCCAAGCATTGATAGGCGGGATGGCACCACACATGCAGTGATACCTACTATAAGCAAAATATCCTTCAGGGGGGTTATACGGCATCACTCCTTCCCCTGGCAACAACATATGCGCTCTGTCGATCCCAAAAGAGCGAGAAATAATATCAAGCTGCTCATCTTTGAGGGAGCTAGGAAAGCAATCAGGCGGTGAGTTCAGGAGCTCTTGAGGACCGTACCCGTCTACTAGCGATCTCGGGGTTAGTGCATGTCGTTCTGGTGCTACCTGAGCTGGGGGCACTATGGAGGACTCTCCTTGGTCCTTAGACTTCTTCTTGTCAGAACGAGTTTCTACTTTATGAGACATTATCTACAGCACAAGAAAACATATCGTTAGGACAAGGAATGTAGAAATATAAACAAACAAGTACCTACAGTCTGGAATCTCATTCATAATTCAAAACATAAAAGTTCATTCGGTAGTTCGAAGCCAAGGGTCCATTCGGCACTCATACTCCCCAAGTTTCATTCGGCAGTTCGAGGCCAAGGGTCCATTCGGCACTCATACTCCCCAAGTTTCATTCGGTAGTTCGAGGCCAAGGGTCCATTCGGCACTCATACTCCCCAAGTTTCATTCGGTAGTTCGAGGCTAAGGGTCTGTTCGGCACTCATACTCCCCAAGTTTCATTCGGTAGTTCGAGGCTAAAAGCCCATTCGGCACTCATACTCCCCAAGTTCGATCGGTAGTGCAAGCATAAAGTTCATTCGAAAGTCTCACCTGGTCCGGTAGTCAGATTGGTTCGGTGATATGGTTGATTCGGCAGATAGAAGTTTGGTTCGGCTATTTCAAATGATAAGGAATAACAAAGGCGTAAAGCCCATACTTATAGGCAAACGTAGGACGATCGGACCGACCGGTTCGGCGCTTGGGCCGAATGAGAGTATCCAAGCTGAAGTCTAAAACAAAGCGCGAGATATGCAGACATATGCCCCACTTTGGGGGGCAAATGTTGGGCGTATCTTTCACAACAATGGAAGACCAAACCAAAACAAAGAAGGCACTACCAAACCAGAAGCATACTACCATCACCAGACCAGATCCACGCTCCCACCACCGGACCAGATCTCAGCTCCACTCACCACCGAACCAAGACCACCGAACCAAGATCACCGAACCAATCCACGCTCCCACCACCGGACCAGATCTCAACTCCACGCACCACCGGACCAAGACCTTACCGAACCAAGGTGAAGAAGACACTACCGAACCAACATTGCCAGGCCAGATCACGTCAGCCCAGGCCCACCGGCAGCTATATAATTCCAAGACCCCTACCCCCAGCCTCACTTTATAAATAGAGGGGTAGGGGTACAACAATGGCAGACAAGTTTGAGAGCTCAAGCACGGATAGAACTTTCAAACTACTTTCATATACTTGTATCAAAGCTTTGTACTTGTAATCTGAACAGTAAAGGAGAATAAACATATAAAGTGGACGTAGGCACATTCTGGCCGAACCACTATAAATCTGTGTGTCTTTTACAGTTTAGTCCCTGCTTTTTATATATTTGCATAAATTACCTAGATCACTAAAAACAACATAAAATCAACTAAATCATACGACTTGGAGGTGTTTGCCCATTTTCTGTGCAAACAGGTATAAAGACGGCAGCTAGGTTTCGACTAGTTTCAAAAGCAACTACCCTTTCGAAAGCTCCTTTTCAAAACTTAGAGAAGCGACAACCCTTTCGAAAGCTTTTCTTAAAACAAAAAGGAGGCAACCTTTTTGAAAGCATCATTTATAAACAAAAGTAATTCAAAGTTAATAAGGATTGCTTCTACCCCTTCGAAAGCTTATAAGAATAACTTCAACTCCTTTGAAAGCTCATAAGAATAACTTCAACCCCTTCAAAAGCAAGCCTTCGACATCATTCTTTTTACCTTTCTCCTATAAAATATGTACCAATTACTTGATACGATGTGTATTGGTTTTGAATGGGTTCGAAAGGTCTACTGGGCATGGTTTCGGAAGCAAGCAAATGGAAGTGGCGAAGTGGTAAATTATATTGATACCTATTTTATGCCTTACAAAGAAACTTCTTTTCATCTAACTAGCCTTATTTGTCAAAATATAATTGGTTGCCAAATTCTTTATCAAAATCTTTTTCTAAAAAGTTTGCCGAATTTATCAATTAATAATTGAAAATATGTCAGCAAAGAATCCCTTCTCCTTAATAAAAAAAATTAATGTTTAAGTCCCTAAACGTAACTAATTTAATTTCCATAAAAATCACTTAAGAAAAATCTCCAAAAATCAAAATAATTCACTTTTAATATGTTTTCTAATATTGAAATTTCAGACCCAAAATAAATATATAATTGCCGTAAATAATTTAAACCCAAAATTGTCTATTTCTTCCATTTGAAAATTCATAATAAATTATCCATAACTTGGAATATTATGAAAATTTAAATCCATCTCCACAATAATTTTTTACATAACAAATTCAATCCTTATAGAATTTGAAACCCATTTTACACGATTATAACCTTAAAATTGAATTGAACCTTTACACAAAGTAGTTGTTTAAATCAAACATGGCATTTAATCAAAGCATATCATCATTCAATCCATCCAAACAATTTTAAGTCTTAAACCCAAAATTAAAATATTCAATAAAACGTATATGAGATGATTTATATTATTATTCACCATGTTTGGATAAGGAACTTGAGGTTTGATCTTACTTAATTCTTCCATGCTTGAATCCTCAGCTTCTAATTGATTTTGATCTCCTTTTCTCCTAGGGTTGTAGTCGGTCGTGATCTCCTTTTGTTTATGTTTTTGTTTTATGAAAATGTAAATGAGAATGAGGTAAGGGTTTAGGGGTTATGGGGTAATGATATACGACTATTTCCCATATTACTCTTGTCATATTCCCTTTAGTATTTAACTTATAAAACCATTTTATAAACCCATTTTGTTAAGGCACGACCCTATTTAGTTTTAAAATCTCAATTCCCTTATCACTCTAGTCTCTATACTATTCTATTTAATTTATCTAATCAAATCTCCTGAATAATGTTATTTAAAATGAAGGGTGTTACATTGTGGTTACTACTGAAGAGAAAGCGGCTCGATCTTGTCCTATTGGCGATGTTTTTGTTAACTTTGGCGACCTCAGCGAGATCTACTTTACAGTTAGTGACATCTTAGGATGCGTGGGTTTCGACTTCAACTTTTCTCTCAGAATAAGTATTAACGAAGGTGGAGAAACTCTATCCTTGTGTCTATGTGAACAGGTCTGCAGAATACTAAGAGGGTCACCGATAGCATACATACTTCACTTAGAATCACGGACACACATCCCTGCATACACTTAACTTCTACAATGCCAACATTTAAACGATCTTTCTTCTTGTTTCAGGTTCAATGGGCTGTGGATATTACAAAAGTTCTCCCACCATGCCAGCAAACACAGAAGCCGAACTCCTAATCCAAACCTGTCGCGTTGCTCAGAGTCTAAGGAAGAAAGGAGAAGGTGATGTGCACGTAAATGTGCATATTTTTACCACCATATTTAATCTATTTAAATTAAATAAATGATCATATCAGGTATTTTAACTTGTTTTAACCAAAATCCATATTAATTCCAAATTGTCACATATCCATCTTCATATAGGGGCAAAACGGTCATTTGTGTGCATATATTTCTTTGAGAAAAATTAATTGGAAATTTATATATATTTGTGTAGGAATTTGATCTCAAATAGGAGTGGTTTCATGAAGATACATGGATGCGCAAAATGAATACAAAGGAATGAAGATGGAAATAATTCAAAGTGAAGAACATGGAGGACCCCACCTACCCACCTACCCTAATTTACAAATTAGAGGCTAATGCACATGCTTATGGAATTAATGGCTTCATGTACACTTAAATGATGATTAGTAGAAGCTAATGATTACTTGGCCTCCACACTTTTTCAAGGGTATTTTGGACATTCCCCAAAATTATGAATTAGGGTTTAACACATGTATAAATACCCCTTATGTTTCATGTAACCCTCTTCTTCTTACTCCAACTTAGTTAGTTTTTAGCTTAGAAAATAAATCAAAGCTCTCTTTCTTTTCATGGCTACTTAGCCATTTCGTCACTTATGTAATTCCTTTTTTTCTTTACGCAATTTAATACATGTTCCTTTTCTTTTCTTGTTATTTCCTTTCATGTTGTAGTGTAGATATGTTTACTTATGCAAGTAGTGTAGATTTTCTTTTATGCAATTAGATTAGTTATCTTTTTCATTAGCTTTCATTTTCCTTTCTTTTTGCTTTCATGTTGCTAGCTACATTTGTTAATCAAATGACAAATATGAGAGGCTAAACCCCTTCAATTTAGGGGTAATGAAGCTCTCTAATTATGTAACTTCAACTATTTGTTAATTCATGCTCTCTTTTTGTGCTTAATGATGATGATAGAAATGGTTTACTAGTTGCTTTTGCTTTGAATTTGATAGCCTATATTGTTGACACCAAATAGGCTATGCTTAAACAATCACTAACACTAATTGCCTCTTCATCAAAATATGATTATGGCAAAAGAAAGTGATTTGAAATTAAAATTTGATGGTTTATATTTCTAATCAATAGTTAATAGGCCATACTTAAAATAGATTTCATTTTCATTTTCATTTTCGTTGTCAAGTTTCATTAAAGTTAGTAAGTGGTTTAAGGGGTGTGTTATAGTTTGATGGCTTATGTTGGCTAATTAATAACACAAATATGTCATACTTATGATAAGCACATCAATTAAAGCACTAATGACCATAAAAGGGAGATCATGATTTCGTATGTGTTGAACTACATGATCTTGAGAGTGGATTTATTCTCTAAATTGTCATTTAACTCTTATATTTGCATCTTTTTTCTTTTAGTTAGTTAGCTAATTTTCTAATTCTCTAGCTTAACTTTCATTCCAATTGGTATAATTTGATTGAATTGAATTTTTAAATCATCAATTCCCTACGGATCGACCCATAGTCGCCATGTACTTCAATAGTACGCCGTGCTCTTGCGGTTATTTTTAATTTAAATTCGTTCGACGGTTTTCTAAACCAATAGAATTTCCGTCGACGAACAAGTTTTTGGCGCCGTTGCCGGGGAAGTGCTTTGATTTTTAATTTTCTATTCTTCGAATTATTTTTTGTTTGATTTTTATGTTTGATTTTGTGTGTGCTTGCATTTAAAAAAAAATTTGTGTGTTTGTTGTTTGATTTTTTTTTTCTCTTACATTTTCATTTGTGTTTGTGGTTGTTCTATTTCCATTTTCATTTGCATTTCAATTAAAAAAAAATACGCAAGTTCATTTGAAAAAGAAAAAAAAATTCCATTCTACATTTGCATTTCCATATTTTTATATTTACATTTTTTCTTCTTTTGCTTCTTTCTTTCTTCTATTTACATTGCACTGTGCACAGTGAACAACTCTCCTCACATACAAAACTTATCTGTCCATCAGATCTCACTGCCTCCTCATCAATTCACTGCAACAAATCCCTTATGCCAATCAAATCCCCTCTGCTCTGTCTAACAAAAGCTTGCACTACCCTTTCACTCCTCAATCCCACAACATCATCTAACTGCAAGCTCACCAGAGCCATCCCCTACAACAGTTCTGCATCAGCCTACATCCCTCATCACCTTCCTCGAACAAAAACACCTCCACAACTGACTGTTCCACAACTTCACAACTCTGCATTACATTCCCATCCTCTGCACCTCGCAAGTCAATTCATTCATATCACTTCATTCCAGCCATAACTCAACAGAACTTCACATTCTTCACTTCATTGCCTCTACATCCCCTCAGACCACTTTTTCAACTTCTTCAAACCATCATACATCAACCTTCTTACTTAAACTGCTCTACAACCTTTCATACAACCAGATCAACCCACTTCACCTAATCCCAATTCGCCTTCACCAAAATCAACATCCACATTCATCATCCCATACGACAACAACAGTGCTTCATTACCTCAAGCCCTGACCACCCTACCCAGTCACATCACCCCTGTGCATATCAGTGCCTGCCACAGTTCTCTACCTTGCAACCATTCATCAGCCACAACACTTCTAACCATCACTACACCAAAAAGGCTAATTAGGCAGTGCTTAGGGCTGTATCAAAAGTCATTAGGCACGGCCATAAGCCGTATCAAAAATAAGCGTGTTTAACCATTAGATACGGCCCATGGCCATATCTAACTATCCAATTAGATACGGCCATGGACCGTATCTACTTGTCGAATTAGATACGGCCATGGGCCGTATCTAATTGGAGATTTAGATACGGTCATGGGCCGTATCTATTTCGACAAGTAGATACGGTCCATGGCCGTATCTAATTGGATAGTTAGATATGGTCATGGACCGTATCTACTTGGATTGTTAGATACGGCCATGGACCGTATCTAATTGGATAGTTAGATACGGCCATGGACTTATCTAGCTGGAGAAATAGATACGGCCCAAGGCCGTATTTTCCCATTAGATACGGCCCAAGGCCGTATTATCTAACGTTGACTCATCAAAAGTTAAGGAACAAGTAGCATCTGATATAAGAGCAAATGCACTATCAAATAATGCGAAGGAACTTGTGGTAAAATATCAACGCAATATATAACAATGCAATAACATAAGAAATGAAAAGAAGTGCAATTAAGAGTAATCAACTAGCATAGCATCATTATGATATTCCTGAAGGTTTCAAAGAAGTGCTTCATATCAAAATAACTGACATACAGTTATTACATCAGATTGCTTAAATTGCAATTTAAACCATAATAATGTTGTTAATCCCGTGCAGGTTCCCATTGAAGTAACGAGGCCTAATAATCAGCCTGAGAGTATCCAAACAGCTTCTCAAACCTCTAACTTACTCACTACTTCACCTGCAAGCAACATTGAAGGGGACAAGTTAGTGAATGTCAATGATAAATGACATGAGATCATATCGGCAGAAAGCCCAGAGCTAATCAAAACTAAAAAACTTTCAAATGGAGGCTCAGGTTGTTTCTGGGATTGAGGTCATTTGCAGCAACTTAAGGATGACTGAATTGGCAGTAGAGTGATTCTTTTAATTTCTCTTTTTAATATATATAAAACTGAATCAATGAATCATGGTTTATTGGTTTATTTACGCTCCTGACTGTCATTTTTTCTTTTTAGTTGATTTTGGTGGTAGATTTTAGGATTTTTCTTTCGTCTCCTTCTTTTCTTGTTTATTTCTTATTTACATTCACATGTCTGCATCACAAATATTTGCTCATGAATATATCAGGGGTTTTAAGGGCAGTGGGAAAATGAGCACCGTAGTTGATTTACAAAAGAAAATCAATAGCATTAACAGATTTTCTCACACACGATACGAAAGAAAGGGATTCCTTAAGAAATGGATAACATTAACTGGAACCATGCTTCATTCATCTTCCATTTAAAATATGGAGGGAAAGCTTAAGGAAACAATAATGATGTAGGACGAGTATCCTCGTGTTTCTTTAAACCAATTATGAAATCTGAGTTTGATGTTATTCATCTCATGTATGCTAGTGGCTTTCAGTTTTGAAAAAAGCTGATGTTATGTGTGCGTTAGACTTGAAAAATGTATTTAGAAACACTAAAAACTTTTTAAAGTCCCAGGGCTGCAACTCAACAGTCAAAAACCAAAGATATTTTTCAGCAAGGCATAAATAAGAAATATGTGATGTGTTAGGGTTTAATTAATTTGGAAATTACTAATATTTGCCCAGTTTTTTACTCTGTAACACTTCTGCGAAACTTAACGGAAACATAAAAATATTTGTACCGGGTTTTTGGTTAGCCAGCTTGATTTGAAGATTATTTCGACTATGTTTCTGCTTGAATCCTCCGGTCCCAGTTCTGATACTGCGGGATATTTATTTCATTGTTACGGAATCAGTGGTCGTTTTAAGTACAGAAATAGTATTTATATCTGAATTTGTGTTTGTCAAACTGAAAATCAGAAACATAAATTTAATAGGTATCACATATTAAATTATAGAAATAACTCTTGGAATTCTTCCATTTTAAGAAGATTGAATTTCTTTAATTCTAGCAAATTCTTTTTTAGTTTATGCTCATTCAACTTTATAACTCTGTTTCAAAGAATCCAGTATATTTAGAAATTGCTAATATGATAGCAATATCTATTGAAAATATGCAGTTAATTGTGCCATATTCACTTATTCATCAAATAAAAATAAAAATGCAGGTCCACAATTGATATCAATTTATGTATGTTCTTTTATGATAAAAAAATGATAATTATTATAAACTAAAATAAATAATCAATAAATGGAAACTTGTGAGAAAGCATCTCAAAACTAAAGCATTTGACATTCCAATCCTTTTCCCAAGAGAGGCTTGCTTTGGCCACTAGCTTATACGTGTGTCTTTTAAGTCGCATCTACGTGTTCTTTCTATATCAGCAAAAGAAAAAGGAGCAAATGACAAACGATCATAATTACTTCGGGAACATTTCAAAACTTGTGAGAAAGCTTATCTAATTTTCTTTTGCCAACCCCATTCATGTTAGTGCAATTCAATGGCTAGCCAAGGTATCCTTGCACCATACTTGTAAGAAAGATATATTGGATATGGATATACACTTTGCTACTAAGGAATGACATGTTAAAGATAAATAATTTTTGGATGAGCTCACATACCTGCTAAAGATATCGAATCATAATCTTCGGATGGCACACATACCCACCCACTCCAACATCAACAAAGGTCTCTGCAAATTGATGATTTATTTTGTTGGTTCTCTCATCTGGTAGCAGTATATTGTCCAAAACCAATTTTTCATGAGTGGATGGTACAGATTTCCCATGGATTTTGGACGATGTAGAATCTCGACATACAATACCTATTGCAATAAAATTTATTGTCTAGATCTATCCAACAAAATAACTGCATCGAAAACAAGTAAGAATAAAAAGCAACTAATAAATACCTGTTGCTATTATGTCTAGATCAGAGTTGAGGATTTCACATTTTTGATTGTTCACCACATTGGTCGTATCCTGGGATTGAGAAACAACGAATTTAGAAGCATTGGGTTGTGTGTTGCGTTCTCCTTGTTCTATGTTTCCCACTATGTTGATCAGAAGCTCCATTTGCCCAGACAAATTTCCTACTGTACTCTCCAAATTTCCCACCGTACCCTCCAAACTTCCCATCCTCATTTTCAACTCAGCATTGTCTCCACAAACATGTTTCAATCGTTTATGTGCAATAGCAGAAGCCTTAATATTAGTCTTTGGTATGACGGTCCCAACACCGCGGCTCCTACCCCTTGTATCCTTTCCCATCACTTGTGATACGATATCTTCATCCACTGTCAATTTTTCTTCATCACTATCAGTGATCTTTTCCTTCAATTTCGCAATTTGATCCTGAGATTGCATAATACTTATATGGACACATAGTGCATAAAAGAAAGAAAATTGCTCATGTTTAACTTTAGGAATAAAAATAACTTACGAAGTACAAAGAATTGACATCTGATATGCTACCATCTTTTTTCGTGTGCGTCTTCTCCCATACATGACGACGGTTGATATTTGCAGATGGATTTGCAACGATCTGCAATATATAAAATATGTTAGTTGTGATTTTTATCATTTTGAAAAAAATATATGAATATAACTTACCATTTCGTGTTCTATTCTAGCGTGACTTTTACGGCCTGTATGGTGAGCATAACTGAGCAATGATCTATTTTTTTTGGCTAACTCCCTTCTTCCGCTCGCTTCAGGCGTTGCTTCATTTTTTATGAACTCGTTCCAACCTTCTTGAGCAATTGTAGGTGGACAATTTTTCATTCGTTCTTCGTCATTGTCGAAAGTGTCATAAAAACTTGCTCTCAAGTTTTTTTTATGTCTCCTAAAAGCCTCGGACATTCTTTTTAAAAATATTTCCTTTGAAAGCGGGTCGAGCGCATACATTTTCTGCAAAAGTAAAATACATAAACAAGTTAATCAGTTCTATCAGACTTAAAACGGGTTTCAGAAACCGACTGCATACATTGCAAATAGAGTGACTGACCATAAATATTTTTTAAATATCGTCAGAAATGAATCAAAGTAAAAACTTACCACCAATTGGTTCCAAACATCATCCTTATATGTACCGGGTACTTTGTTCCAACTTATGTATGATATCGGCACATGAGCTCTTACTAGTTTACCCAGCATAGTGGCGATTTTTCCAGCGTTTTCTGAGACTGGAATACCAAATAAGTTTTGATCAACTATTTTTTCTTCTGAACATGATGAATGTGATGATGTTGGATTTTGTGACATAACTGTAAAATGCTGGATTTTCTGAATACCAAATAAGTTTTGATCAACTCAGCTGCCCTGAAATAAAAATGAAATCAACATCACTGTAAATTTTAATTTAGATTCCACGTTTAGTTTGGTTCAATGATATCTCAAACTCCTACTACCCCAAGGAATAGGAATTCAAACGAGAAATGAAGCAATTAACAATTCATCAGTTAACAAATGGTTTTGGTAAGGTCTTCTAATTTTTCATTATCTTCAAAAGCCGATTGATAGACGGTAGGAAACTCAATGTCATCCACATTTGTAGTCAACCGTTTTGGTGTATGCAAAACCACAGACCAACCGTTATTTTTTAAATCTGTTGAGTAGAACACTTGACTCGCTTCTGATGCAAGAATAAATGGATCATCATTCACGCTATCTTTGCTCTTCAATTTCCCTAAATTAACCATGATCAAGTTTGAAACAGGATCTATTTTGCAACCATTGATCTTATCCTCGACCTTTACCCAATCACAATAAAAAACTGTTTGTTTGAAGTCAGTGTAATCCAACTCAAGTATCTGCTGAATGACTCCGTAATACGTTGTTTCTGCTTCCTTATAATTTTTATCTTTACCACTCGCTCTAAATTTTGTAATTGCTTTCATGCATACACCGCTTTCTTGTGTTACCAAACCATTTTCGTACATTTTCGTGGAAAATAAAAAACCATTCACTTGGTACTTAGTATAACTAAGCGCCGTGAACTTCGGCCCATGCACTAGCCGCCAGAGAGTTGGATCAACATCGATGCACTTCAACAACTACATAAAATACAATAAATAAAACAAAACATGGTCACGAAGGTGTATTGCCAACTTATAAACACGTGAACTACTTAAGATGCTGTAATACCTCGTTGCGTAACCATAGAGTAAAACTTTGAACGACTTCGACAGTTGTACCTCTGCCTCGTGATTGAAATCTAGTACTTTTTGCATAGGAGTTATACCTCCTACGGAAAACACATATCAAACCGAATACATAAATTGAATTAAAAAATGGAAATTCAAAACAAAGGTGTGAACTTACTTCTTCCATTCATCCAATCCATCGTACTTATTAAGGACCCATCTACTACTTGTTCAAACTGCACTTGGGTTAACGTTATATCTTTACCATTATCTAAAGGTATCTCACCAGCAAACTCATCGTCCTCGTCTAAAAACACTTCGCGGGTATGTTTATGATTGCCATCACCTCCGTTTGGCATATATTCAATGCAGTAAAGGCTAGCTTCTTGTACGATATATCCTTCTGCAATACAACCTTCAATGTATCTTTTGTTGCGCACATATCCTTTATATGTTTTCATCAACCTATGAATGTGATCAATTATATATTGTACATAATAGCTATTTCTATCGAATAATAATGTACATAACTGAAATTAGTTATTTACCGTTCAAAGGGATACATCCATCTATATCTGACAGGACCACAAATTAATGCTTCATCGGCTAAATGAACCATAAGATGGATACTGATATCAAAAAATGCAGGTGGAAAATGTTTTTCAAAAACACACATTGCTTCTACCAAACTAGCCTTTTCTTTTATAAGGTGTTCCCTATTGATCACCTTTGAGCACAAAATGTTAAAGAATAGACTAATACGATGAATAGCATTTCGCAGATCCTTATGTTGTGGATAAGAATGTTGAAGCAATACCGGAAGCAAATGTTGCATTATGACGTGGTAATCATGTGACTTCATATTTCTTAGTTCAGGAGGATTGATGCTCACATTGTTGTGGAAGTTTGAAGAGAATTTGTTGGGCACTTTCAGGTTTTTCAAAACGGTGCAAAACCGTATCTTTTCTTCTTTGCTCAAAGTGAAAGTTGCCTTTGGTATGATTATTTTATTTGTTTTAGGATCTTCCATCACCCACAACTTTTGTTTTATACCCATGATTTTCAAATCCTTGTGTGCATTGATGCCATCTTTTGACTTATCTTTATGGTACATAATGGTGCTGATGAGATGCTCTGTGACATTTTTCTCCGTATGCATAACATCAATATTATGGCGAATCATATTTGCTTTCCAATATGGTAAATCAAAAAAGATAGACCTCCTGTACCATGCAGAAACATTGTCAACTTCTTCATAAATTGACTTTTTCCGTTTTCGACTAATTTCTTCTTTGTGTTTACCAACTTTCATTTTGATATTCGCTACTTTCTTTTCAACTTCAAAACCAGTCAATGTCCGTTTAGGACGTTGAAATTCTTGTTCGTTGTTGAAATTTGCCTTGTCGTATCGAAACTTGTGTTCTTTAGGAAGAAACATTCGATGTCCCATGTAACACACCTTCTTACTCTCAGGAAGATGATAAGAACAAGTGTTTTCCCCACAAACCGGACATGCAAAATAACCGTGAGTTGTACATCCCGATAAAGTCCCAAGAGCAGGGTGATCATGGATTGCCCACAACACCCTAGCTCTCATTGTGAATTCGGATTTATTTAATGAATCATATGTAACGACTCCTTCCCATAACTGCTTTAACTCGTCTATCAACGGCTGTAAATAAACATCAATATCCTTCCCTGGTTGTTTTGGCCCAGAAATCAACAGTGTTAACATTGAAAATTCTCGTTTCATGCACATAGACGGTGGAAGATTATATGGTACTACAATTACTGGCCAACAACTGTAAGGGTTAGATAGAGAAGCATGTGGACAGAAACCATCTGTTGCTATTCCAAGTGTGACATTTCGTGGCTCGACAGCAAACGTTTGGTCAAAATAATCCGCGGCTTTCCATTGAGAAGTGTCACATGGATGACGCATTACGGTTGGATAAGACTTGGCACGACCATGCCAGGTCATCGCATCTGCTATCCATGGTACACTATACAATCTTTTCAATCTAGAAATTAAAGGAAAATGTCTTAATGTCTTTCGAGGTACTTTGATGCCTTTTCTTTCTTCGTTGAATGATGTCATATATCTTGGTTCGTTGCAATTTGTACACGAAACTCTATTCGCATCATCTTTCCAGTATAATATGCAATCATTGATGCATGCATCATAAGTTTTGTAATTCATCCCAACTTGCTTAATTAACTTTTTCACGTCGGAGTACTTTGTCGGCAGCGTGTTACCTTCGGGGAGTAACTCCTTTATTAGTTCGAGGAGTGCAGTCACACCATTATTTGAAAAGCCGTATTGGGTCTTCAAGCTATTCAGTTTCACAATGGTATACAGCTTCGTCAACCCTTTTGAACATGAAGGATACAGTGGCTCTTTTGCGCTACCAAAAAGTGATTTATACTTCTTACTTTCATTGGCCTGCCAACTGCCATCAACCGTAGACGGCTCTCTAACATTAGCATGATGAGACAACGGATTTTCAGGTTGAAAATGATGAAATTTATCTGCATCATTGACTAGATCTTCCATCATAATAGGTTCAGACTCGTCGGTACTAGTGGCATGACTAACTGGTTGTTGTTTTTCCTTCTCTACCTTTTTTTCCCCATGAAAATACCATACGATATATGATTGGATAAAACCCCATCTAAGCAAATGAAAATGAATGTCATCTAATTTGATCGTCTTCATATTTTTGCACCGAGTGCAAGGGCATAAATACACTCCTTTCTTACCACCATTTTCATCAACAAAACTAATAAACTTCTTCACCCCGTCTATATAGTATGTAGATCTTTGATCAGATTCATTTATCCACTTTTTGTCTATACTTAAAGACATATTGCCCTCCTATATCATATATATAAGTTAAATAAGAACAATTAGATCATACCTGACATTGCATGTTAAGAGTTAAGTGATGTGCTGTTTTTATTTTCCAATAAGAAGCAACCAGTTTTAAACCTACATTGCATGTTAACCTTAAGCTAAATCATCATCAAAGCAGTGGCAGTTGTGTGTGTTGATGATCATCTGTTTGTCTTTCGTTTTACAGGCAAATACTAACAAAGAAATTCAACAATTTTATTTATTTATTTATTTAGTGTTTATTTGCGTTTCACACCTAAAAATATGGTAAAATAGTTAATTATTTAGATTAGTCTGACAATGATGATATTCCAATAAAACTATAAATCATTTGTATTTTGCTTAATTTTCAGAAAAGTAAACTGTGGCTTCATGTATATTAATGTTTTGCCTTTTGTTTTTAATAATGCAAGTAATTTTTCCCCCATATTGTTATTAGATGATTATTTTTTCACTTCAAAAGCTACAACCAATGCTCTTTCTTTAGAAATCGTGTGATATAAAAATGGTAGATCCCCACGTATCTATGTTTTATTTGATTATCTTTCATTATTTTACATTCTAAGTTCATATGGATTTTTTTCTTCCTGAATCAAGGTTTTATCACAAACATACAAAGTCATAGATCACGATTCAAACACATAAAGAAAAAGAAATGTACAGGTTTAAAATTAGTTTTCTATACTGCATAACAAACTCTATCCTAACAATTCAGTTCAGTTCCTTTAAAAAAATCCTTCGCAAAACTTGTCTTATGCATAACACGCTAGTCTGTAAAAAAGAAAAAGAAAAAAAATAACCTACTTGTCTTGCAAGATTAATTAAGTTTATCTGTTTAAATATCAGTAAACACCCGCGCATTATGTTCTTGGGTTTCCAGCATAAATTTTTCTTTTTCAGTTAAATATGAAAGAAAATTTGACAGATATTCTTTCTCTGACTCAAATTTTTTTAGAAGTCTTCCACGATGGCAGCGCACAGAGTATTGTTCAAACTCAAGCTTCTTATAGACACCAAAATGGAAAAAGTGATATTTGCCAAAGCAGACACAGATTTTGTAGACATTCTTTTCAGTTTTATAAGCATGCCTCTTGGTTCAGTTATCATCATTGACAGCCTACAGTTGTTTTGGATTATTAATGGTGAAAGTGCATTGGTTATTGTTTACATCATTTCCTCATAACACCACAAAAGGAAAATATCCAAATAAAAAAATTAATATGGTTGGATGACAGAAGGCTTACAAAAATTGACATAAAATTTATGGTCCAGCAGAATTCAGCACTAATGACCTTCACAATAATTTAAATGTTAGCATAAAAAAATTTATCAATTAAAAGGCAAACTACAACAATTACTGTTGGTAAGTTTGTACAACTATATATTAAACATCTGTTCTATACCATGCTGCTCTGTTCCCCAAGTTCTAACTCCCCTTATCTAAGAGTAATTATCATCTAATTTCTTGATGTGCATTTTCTACTTGCAGTTATTAAATTTAACATTGAAAACCTACACTTGCCACCTTATCATATATCACTCTCTCATTGGGAGAGTGCCCCTGCACTTGTATCTTTGCTGACAAGGCTGAGTCGCAAAATATATAATCATAATGGCAATCACCTAGCCCTTTATTCGGAAAAGAGATTTTTTTTTTCATGGAAGAATTAAATATATGGGCTTGCGTGTATAGACCACCATCGTTTGGGCTTTATATATTGACCCTCTATTTTTACGCCAATAGTTTGATTTTGTGACTAATCAATTAGTTGAATAAGATCAGAGATTATGATATTCCGGGAATTGAACCCACGTCATGGTAAAAGTCCGTCGGATACCCAAATCTTATTTTTATTTTCATTTAACCTTTTAATTCTATTATGTTGATTTTGCAAATTGATCACTATATCGTCTAGTTTGATAAATTGTTGCATTATATATAGATCTGGCCATAGTTTAGTTCAACCAAACATTGGGTGTTCGACTATCTATTTTTTAACTGCAATATACAGCTTATTAAAGGTTTATTTCATGGTGATGTAGCAACATTCTATCAATGCTATGTTTTGTGGAAGAACATGAACAGTGGCCATAACTTATTGTAATAAAAATGAAAAATAAAAAAACGATTGAATCGTTCTGGTCATATATTTATAACATGCATAAAATGTTTATTCGTTTGATTTATGAATTTATTTCTAAATCTAGGTTAATATGGTGATGTATACCAATAGGAAATATTACAATTTCAAGTAAATGTTCTGTGCACTGCATGTCCCATTTGCATTTGTGAATGCTCTTTGCTATATCAAAGTGTAATTAATACAAGTTTTTTTTTAAATAATAATAATAATAATAATAATGCGCACACACACATAATTTATATTCTATTATTTATATATATCTGTTTCTTGCTATACTTACAAAATTTATGTAGAAATAAATTTTTTTTGCTACACCAAACTGTTTTCAAAAAATTTGCCATTACAACGGCGCTATTTTATAGCACCGGAGTAATGTCTATGCATTACCCCTCTCCTGATACTTGGCTTGCGCCATTAACACTAATTTTATCCACTTATACAACAATATCAAAACCATATACAATGTCAGAACCATATACAATATTAGCACCAAGCTGTAAATTATGCAAGGATAAAAAAATCCAATCATATCGAAACTCTACCAAGTTACATGGTTAATCTACGACTTTATTGAAGAAGCCACTTGGTTTTGTTATAATGAATACACCAACGAATTTTTACTTCAAGGACGACTGGGACAGTACATTTGATTGTAAATTCATCTTTTCAAGATATTAAACACTTAAAGAAAGAACAATCATTGCAAGAAGAACTAATTTTTACTGCACAAATATTATTAGGAGTCGCACATCTATTCCCATTAAGTTCGTACTTTAACATCCATGTTCATCTAAAATAAAATCTTTGAACTCTCGTATGAAACCATTTCTGTCACTAAGTATTGATGAAATTTTTAAGAAGTATATTCTAAGTACCACATGAAAAAAGATAGCAGGTAAATAAGTTTCTTCGTAATAATGAACCTGCTATATTACAGCTCGACATTGACATTTCTTAGTTTACCACTGTAATTCTTATGATTTTATTATTATCACATTCCACAAATGAGTTGAAACCTTGGCAGACTGCAAGTATAAACAAAATATTCTTTAATCTAGATGATTGTTGAACACAAATATTAATGAAGTAATAAAATCATACTAGGTAAAAACTGAAATACCCACCAAAGTTGCTGAACCGTACAAAGGTGTTTCTCCTTTCAACGGTTTGATTACCCGGTAACATTGAAAATCTGAATAGAAATTTAACATCCATTTAATAAACGATCATACTCAAGCGTTTATTTAATAAACGTCTGATAAATGAATAATGCATTACAACGTTAAGGTCCATCAAATGTATGTTATAGTACATTAAATGGACGTCCGACTTTTAAACATTCAATGACAACGTAACATCAGTGATCCAATACGGATAGAGTTGAAGGTGTTGGAAAAACTCTGGACTAAATACAGCTCCATGTAACAGTTTTCTCCATCCATGCAGAATCAGTATGAGATGAATAGGTAATAAACTGACGTCAAATAGTTAATAATGATGGACGATGTTTTGGTGGAGACGTGGTAAAAAACATAGGATTTGTTGGTCAGTGGTCCAACAAGGACACAACAATTGCCTTAGTTCCAAATAATGTTCCAATAATTGCAACTTTCCTCATGAGATATAACTGTAACTATATCAATTATGTAGTTTTCTCATGAGATAAACATATATCTTTTAATAGCATTTTTGTTTAACTAATGATAGAAACGTTCCAATAATAACTTGCAAGAATTACTATATCCTAAGTAAAACCAGGGAGTAGCAATACAATCCCCCACCTTGTTGCACACATCCAACTCTTTTAACATTCATAAATCTAACTGCAAATAATCCAATCAAGTTTAACCATCATTTTAGGGTAAAAATACAGAAAAACACACCAATTTCACAGAAAATAAAATAATAAAACTACAGATCAATATAACAAAACATCTACGCAAAACCCAATGCACCCTAATAATACAACAAAGACGCTCATCTCAACACTAACTTGATCCAAATCATTACTTATCTAATAATGAAGTTCAGGAAGTGTTAAAATTAATCATCAACAAGAAGGATTAGCTCAAAGATCTAACCTTTATCTCGAAAAACCAAATTCAAGTCAGATGTCGAATTTTTAGATGTCGAACAAGAAGGATTAACCTTTTCAATTTCAACCTAGATGTCGAACTCGCAAAAGGAAGCGATTAACTATGCTACCAAATGGGAAGAAGCCATGAATGCACGAGATTCATTTGATTCAGAAAATGTGAAGACAAAACGATGAAGTCGACTGAAATAAAAAAAAGGGAGGGAGAGTGTGCATTTTGGGGAAAATTTTCCCACGAAAAGAGGCACGGAATTTAATACGGCTACAAGCCGTATCAAATATTAATACGGCTTAAAGCCGTATTAAACAATTTAGATACGGCTATAAGCCGTATTAATATTTGATACGGCTTGTAGCCGTATCAAATGTGCCGCCTACGGCAGCGCTAAAATCCTCTCTATGGTGTAGTGCATCCCTTTTCACTATCCACTTCTGCCATCGTCTCCTCCTCTCTGCATTTGACAACAATCCTTTGTTAACTCCCAAACATCCCTCTTGCATAAACACAGAACCACCTCTTAACTGCTTCATCTCCGACCTCATAACACTGCAACCAAGTTCACTCACCACCAACATTTGCCCTACTTCAAACAGTACTTCAAACCACAACACAGTCGACCACACTTCATACCATCAACTGTTCCTAGATACAACTGCAATCCACCATATCAATTGTCACTTACAAAAACTGCAATCCACTACAAAACTCTATGCACCTCTGTGCATACCCATCCTACTTCCCCTGCTCACCCATCAACGACATACCATCACCACACAACCACGTTCATATCACCTCTTCCAACAAATTCACTGTCTGTCACTCTTCATAACACATCCTCCAAACCATCACAACAATTGGCCGCAGCACCTCCTCAATCAGCCTAATTCGCCAAGTCGACCTCCCAATCTAAAGCCGCATACCCAATCTTCCTTCGCCTCCCTCCCACGAATCGAATTGTCGATCAAGTTTCGAGTTTGGAGAGTTATTTCAATGTTAGAATTAATCTTAGAATTGATTAACGAAGGGGAAGTTCTGTTATTCGTATAAATTTTTTTTGAAAGAAGAACTAGTGTGGGTTTGTTTAAACGAAGTAAAAGTGTGGGCCAGGTGGGCTTTTCATTTTCTTTTTTATTTTTTTTTCATTGTTCTTTTTGTTTTTATAATTTTTTTTGTTTTTATAACTTGGGTTCAATTGAATTGACCTTATGTTTTCTTTTAGTTTTTTTTAATTTGCAAAAAATAAAATTTTCTTTTAATTTGTTTTGTTTTGGTTTGTGTTAATTTGTTTTGAAAAAAAAAACCAAAAACAAAGAAAAAAACAAAAACATTTAAAAAAAAATTGTGCTTTGAGTTTTCTTGTATGTTGCTTATGGTTTTGTTTTAAATTGTAAATAGTTTCTTTCAATTTCATTTCTCAAAAAAAAAAGAGTTTGCTTCCTTTTAGTCTTGTTTTATTTTGTTCATAAATTTTTTTTTGTATATATATCTTGTTTTTATTTTCAGGTTGCCCAAGCAGATTGGAAGAGTTGCTTGCTTTGCTTTGCATGCCAAAGAAAAATAAACCGCTTGCTTGCTTATCTATTGTTTTATTAGCTTTGTATTGTTGCTTGCTTGCCTTTGCATTTATATATATATAAAAAAATTTCAAAAACAAAAACAAAAAATCCATTTGTAGTTGCATTGTTAGTACACGTTTAATTTCTACTTTGCATTTCATCCTAGATTTTGATTAATAATAACGATTAGACATCGATAACTTTTAATTGTATATTAACAAGTTGTCTTTTTTGAACAATTTAATTTCTTGGTGTCTAGGCTACGGCAGAGTAATAACCATTTATAAATATTACGGTGGTTCATAAATATTATAGTGGTTGTTCCTCTTAAGGTACTTAAACCTTCGGTTGCATTGCTACGGTGATTCATGGTGCACCGATAAATCCTTTCTGTTACCTGGCTGAGAACTATCTTGTTGATCTAAGACAAAGTGTGATTATACAATTTTGGGTTAACTTAGGGTAAATAATTTGTAATTAACCTTGCATTCATTTAGTTGCATTAGTTCATGCATATTTAAAAAGAAAAAAAAATTCAAATTTCAAAACTAAAAAAAAATTGTAAATATTCCTTTTCCTTTGAAATTTTTAAATCCTTTTTCTTTGAAATTTCAAAAATAAAAAAAAATTAGAAAAACCAAAATCCAAAAAAAATAAAAATATATAAAACCTTTTCAAAAACAAAAACAAAAAAAAATTGAAAAAACAAAACAAAAATAAATTTCCCTTTTGAAAAATAAATTTTATTTGTAAATATTTTTCCTTTAAAAAACAAAACAAAAACATTCTTAAAAATGTCCGAGTTTCCCCACTCACTTGAATTTTACAATAGTTGTGAAAATCAATATAATCCATATAATTTCACTTCAAATTCTTATGGATATTTCAACAACAACTATTGTTTCAACGATTCAAATTTTGAACCATAAAATTTTCAAAACGATGACCAACCCTCGAATCTCGAAAATAACATTTCATCTCTACTTGAAATCTCTATACAACAAAATCAAATGATAAGTGATTTGTGCAATTCTTATTTGTGTAATAACTCGAGTCAAGGATTCCAAAATTTGAATTCAATTGAAAATTCAAACGATTTCTATTATAACCTATGCCAATTCAATTTCAAACTCCAAAATGAATTTCAAACTCAAAATGAAAATGGAAATAATTTTTCAAACGAATTTGGCAATGGGAATAATCTTAACCATGTTACGATTGAAAATCTTAGTTCTCAACAATTTCAAAGTGAAAATCCTCATGCTAATAACTATAAATTGGATTTTGTTAAGCAAATGAACGAAATTTACGATGATCACACGGATTCGTTGTTTGAAACATATATGAAAGAACGTGAAAAACAAAATCAAATTCCAACGTGTGACGAGTCAAACGATAATCCATCTTTTACCCAAATCGACAATTTTCAAATAACAACTTTTGAAAATGAAAATAACAATCTTAACAATGTTGTTGAAAATTCGGTAATTGCGTTGGATTTCAATTCTTTTAAGGGTGTGGAACCAAAATTAAGATTCGATCTTCCTTTTTTTGAAAATTTGAATACAACAACTTTGAATTTTGAAATTGATGTATGCGATGAAGTTGTTGATAATCCAACAAAGGAAGACGAATTCAATAAACATGAATTTTATGGACTTTTCGAAAACTAGTCGTTAAATTCTAAAGGAGGAGATTTCGATCACCATTTTTATTTTGAAATCGATAATTCTGAAAATGTTTTCAAAGAAAAGTTTGAATTTCAATTTGGTGAAAATAAACTTAAATTTCAATCAATCGTTATATCTACCCCAAAAATTATCGAAAACAAAACAACTCGTACGATTTTTAATAAAACGACATTCTTTTTTCCAAATCAACATTCAACTTTGAAATCTTTTATGATTTGGTTTTTGGAGCTTAAGCTGTGTCTCGTATGCTTGACGAGACAAATGAATCGGTCTTTCGAAGACCGTTTCATTTACTTTTTAACGATATACTTTCTGATTTCGTGTAAATACCGTTCATTTTCATATAAATAAAGGCCATTTTTATTTTTATTTTTCTCCTTCCACTTGGGTTGACAGTGGGGACACAGTCAAAATCAAGTGTGGGGGAGACTCATCATCATTTTGGATTTTTCATGGTTTATTTTTAATTTTTTTTTTCCAAAATTTAAAAATAAATCTCAAAAACAAAAAACAAATTGAGCATTTTTGATTTATTTTTAAAGAAACACTATAGGATAAAAATATGGTTTTGGTTAATTAAATTGAAATTTTTGAAAATTTATTTGTCTTAACGAAAATAAAAATGAAGTTTGATTACAAATAACAATGGTTTAACTAGTATATAGGAAGATTCATACATGTTAATTATGAAATACATCCCAATTGAAAATCTTTGTTTTAAAAAGTGGTTGAATTTAAAGTAAAGGATATAACATTTTTTTTGTCTTCTAAGTTAAATGGTGCTAAGATGATTTTGTAAAACTCTCTTTTCAAAAAAATAAATAAATATGTCTTGTATATGTATTTATTTTTCTTAATAAACACCCAGAGTCATGTGTCCACACTCGTGTGTTCACTCGCCATGCTCTGTACCCTTCTCACGTAAGCCCGAAAGGCAGTGCACGATCGGTATATCCGGCCTTAGTTTATCTGAGTTAGGTGTATGTATATAAAAATTCTTTTTAATAACGCCCATAGTCAATAAGTGTTCACACTTATGTGTGCACTTGCCACGCTCTGTATTCCCCTCACATCAGTCCGCAAGGCAGTGCATGGGTAATATATCTGGCCTCAGTTTATCTGAGTTAGGCATATGTAAATATTGTTAATATCAATGAAATTTTCAAGTAAAAGAGAGTAAGCAATTGAAATCCAATCACCGTTTTAACTTGTTTGACTTAACTTGTTATTGAAAAGAAATGAGAATACCACTTTGACAAACTTTGGTAATCAACTAAGGATTTATTTCATAGTTACACTTTGTTATCAACCGAAACAACGAGTTAAACTATTGTCTATTTGCTATGATAACCTAATTTTTGTTGGAAATTTTGACGAGTAAATGACTTAAATTTTCAAGATAATAACCAAAACCTATATTTAACTTATGTGTGTTAATTTAATAGTAAATACTTCATTGTAAATATTTTCAAAAACTCACATTCATCTCTTTATAAATAAATCTTGCATTTTGTAAATATTTTCATCCTGCATTTGGATTTTGTGGGTAGTATCCGCTGAAAACCCTCACGAGACAACACTCGTCCTACTGGGAACGCCCAGAGGTTTAACGGCTTGTTGCATACGCTCAATGCAATCGTGATCCCTACGAAAATGGATTTATCTTAGTTTTTCCTTTATTCGAGGACGAATAAAAAGATAAGCGTGGGGGTATTTAATGTGCACGTAAATGTGCATATTTTACCACCATGTTTAATCTATTTAAATTAAATAAATGATCATATCGGGTATTTTAACTTGTTTTAACCAAAATCCATATTAATTCCAAATTGTCACATATCCATCTTCATATAAGGGCAAAACGGTCATTTGTGTGCATATATTTCTTTTAAAAAAATTAATTGGAAATTTATATATATATATTTGTATAGGAATTTGATCTCAAATAGGAGTGGTTTCATGAAGATACATGGATGCACAAAATGAATACAAAGGAATGAAGATGGAAATAATTCAAAGTGAAGAACATGGAGGACCCCACCTACCCACCTACCTTAATTTACAAATTAGAGGCTAATGCACATGCTTATGGAATTAATGGCTTCATGTACACTTAAATGATGATTAGTAGAAGCTAATGATTACTTGGCCTCCACACTTTTTCAAGGGCATTTTGGACATTCCCCAAAATTATGAATTAGGGTTTAACACATGTATAAATACCCCTTATGTTTCATGTAACCCTCTTCTTCTTACTCCAACTTAGTTAGTTTTTAGCTTAGAAAATAAATCAAAGCTCTCTTTCTTTTCATGGCTACTTAGCCATTTCATCACTTATGTAATTCCTATTTTTCTTTATGCAATTTAATACATGTTCTTTTTCTTTTCTTGTTATTTCTTTTCATGTTGTAGTGTAGATTTGTTTACTTATGAAAGTAGTGTAGATTTTCTTTTATGCAATTAGATTAGTTCTCTTTTTCATTAGCTTTCATTTTCCTTTCTTTTTGCTTTCATGTTGCTAGCTACATTTGTTAATCAAATGACAAATATGAGAGGCTAAATCCCTTCAATTTAGGGATAATGAAGCTCTCTAATTATGTAGCTTCAACTATTTGTTAATTCATGCTGTCTTTTTGTGCTTAATAATGATAGAAATGGTTTACTAGTTGTTTTTGCTTTGAATTTGATAGCCTATATTTTTGACACCAAATAGGCTATGCTTAAACAATCACTAACACTAATTGCCTCTTCATCAAAATATGATTATGGCAAAAGAAAGAGATTTGAAATTAAAATTTGATGGTCTATATTTACAATCAATAGTTAATAGGCCATACTTAAAATAGATTTCATTTTCATTGTCAAGTTTCATTAAAGTTAGTAAGTGGTTTAAGGGGTGTGTTATAGTTTGATGGCTTATGTTGGCTAATTAATAGCACAAATATGCCATACTTATGATAAGCACATCAAATAAAGGACTAATGACCATAAAAGAGAGATCATGATTTCATATGTGTTGAACTACATGATCTAGAGAGTGGATTTATTCTCTAAATTGTCATTTAACTCTTATATTTGCATCTCTTTTCTTTAGTTAGTTAGCTAATTTTCTAATTCTCTAGCTTAACTTTCATTCCATTTGGTATAATTTGATTGAATTGAATTTTTAAAATCATCAATTCCCTGCGGATCGACCCGTACTCGCCACGTACTTCAATAGTACGCCGTGTGCTTGCAGTTATTATTAATTTAAATTCGTTCGACGGTTTTCTAAACCGATATAATTTCCGTCGACTAACAGAAGGCGAAAAGACTGTCAAGTACAATGAGGCTCACAAGGGTGATAGAGATCGGGATATGGATAAAGTGGGGGAGGAGGAAGGGAGATGTTAAAGGTGAGCTATCTCATAACCCTGCTAAGCACCCTAAAGATTCCTCTGAGCGACGTGGGCCTACTTCTGCAGATATTCCGCTTTGTATAGAAGCTTAAACTTCTTTTATCCAGTAAGTTCTAGTCTCTCAAGCTATGGTTATGATCATCCCACCGGCCTCCAAGGGAATCTTCACTCCTTTATTTACTCTTCCAGTTGGTCCTCCATGCTTATCAGTTGCGTTTCCCAATCTCTTTCTACATGGTGTCGAGTTTGATCAAGATATCTCAAACACATTGAAAGAGGCGGTGTTGCAAAGTCTAAAAAATGTGGAGCATGGCATCGATGTAGGGTATAAAAGGAAGAAACTTTGTACAACTCTCTTTGAATTTAATAAGATAAACCATATGAACATCCAGTCCTTTAAGTCCGAGAGAATTGCCTTTGAGAAAATGCTTAAGGAGCAGGAGGGTGATTTGCTCAAGGTCATAAGAGAGAGAAAGATCTCACACAGAAGCAAAAAGCAAGCACCAATAGTGTGATGATTAAGTTAACGCATGTTATAAGAAAACTGAATTGGCAATGCACAACAATTTAAAGCTCGCATATGAGGAGGGTGATGAACTGAAAAGACAACTTATCACTAAGGACCAGCCCATTCTAGCCTGGGATTTGACCAATACCGAGCAAGCCACTTAACTCGCTAGACTCTGCAAGGAGAATCAAAAGCTTGTTGACGAGAAGAAGAAACTTTCTGAGGTGGTGGACGAGCTGTCCATGGCAAAGCTCGATAGTGACTTTGAGCTTGAACTTACTATGTGAGAGCTCAAAGAGCTTTAAGATGAAAAGTAGAAGATCATGGTTAAGCTTAATGAAAACATGCTATATTTTTATACTAATGTGGTTATGTATAGGAATATAAGATGGTTGAAAAATGACTATCCCGAGGTGCTTGTTGGCGCTGGGAGGAAGTGCTATTCAGATTTGTGGAAGTTGGAGACAATAGCTCCAAAGAGGAGCCGATGGCCACATATCTTGAAGCTGAAGACATAGAAACACTTTCTATCAGAAAGGCTATCATTGCTAAACATGATGCCGATGCTGCCAAAGCTCTTGTTGGACCGATTTCACTTGGTCACGGTGAACATTCGCTACAAAATCATAAGAGCCAGCCGTAGTCATTCCTGCCTCTTCGAGAGGTAGCTCCACGACTACCCGCATTCTCTCAATTTCGATAACCGGTACCCCTAATAAAGAATACATTCCTCATGTCATGGTCTAGCCTAGGAAGCAGGGGACTAAAGAAGGTGAGTTTATCATATCCTACTGGGGTCCTGCTACAGATATATCTCTTGCTTCTTCAATCTTCGAGAAACTTCAGTTCTCGCGTGAACTCATCCTTAAACTTCATCACTATGTTTGCCAACTTGTAGGTCAACTTCAATTGCCTCCTCCGCCTCCAACTATGCATGGTTCAGGGATTAAAGCGATCTTTACCGCGTCAACCACTATCTCAATGTGATTTTTTCCATCCGTTCCTGTTTTTAATTTCGGCCCAGGTCCAGATTCTATGAAGATCACTGCTTTGGAGAGCTTGGAGGGCATTTCTCTCTTAGGAGGAGGATGTTCACATTATTGGTGCTTTGGACCCCACTGACCAAGAGACGATGGCAGAGAGACTGAAGAAACAAAAAAAGATGCTTAACATAAAGAAAGAGTTGGAGTCACCCAGTCCGGGATTGCTCCGTTTACAAACAAGACAGGCAAGCCAAAGTGCGGAATGTGCCAGTTGGTGGATCTGGAGGAGAGTCCGCACATTCATAAGGCAACACTCTCCTTGGTAAGAAATCCAAAGGGAGAGAGAAGCTCAAGCACCATCCAGTAAAGACCGATAAGGACAACTGTAGCGGCAAGAAGTAGAAGACTCAGTAGTGTGTGCTAGCTGAGCATTTTCTTCTTTCTCTTGTTGTTGGGATTAAGTCTGTATTTTGCTTTTTTATCGAAAACAAGTGGAAAATATGCGGGCATAGCTCCCGCTGTTTATCCTGTACATAAAAGATTTTGTTAGTAATGAAAGATTAGCTTTACCTTTGTAATCTCTCTTATATACTTTCTCTACATTTTATGTACTGTGTATGTTTATGTATGACTGCTTGTGCATATAATAAGACTGCTTGTACTGCAGTTTCCTGTGTTATATACTTCTGTCTCTATGTAATATGTATATACCACAATTCTGTACGTGTAAATAATATTTCTAAAATTGTTTCAGTATATTCTGTTGTTTAACTCTTTATTGATTGCCAAAATGTTCTGTTCGGCCTAACAGGATTGTGCTATGATGTGATTTAGCCAGCTCCGTGGTTGTTTCTGTTTGAACTTGGTCTGGTTTGTTTTGACTAAGTATTGGTGCACGTGTCCCAGCCCACAGGGTTGAATGCTAAGGTGCGGATATCTTATGAGAGACTGAACATCCTGGGCAATTCGTTTGGTTACCCCCAGTTTGGTTCGCACTATAGTTCCTGTCTTCGGGAAATATTGATTCCGCTGCTTGATTCGAAGCATCGTATTTTCCATGTTGCCAATTCCTTTGCTGCATTCGAATTCTTCCAAGTTGACATCATATGTAACTTCCCCTATTTTGAGGCCTAAAACTAAGTGCTATAAATGCTATAGTCATTTATAATATTAATTTCCGATGACAAAATGCGGTTATGCTAATGGTATCCAAAATATCAGAAGCATAAGAATATGAAATAAAAACAAACTTTCACGTTTCATTTCAAAGTCATAATTTCATATTCAATACATAATCCCAAACTATACTTAGGTTTAGATAAAATATAATTACTACAAAATACTCCAAGAGCGACATATGAAAATGCTTCCTTGGTTGATCAGAGTTGCTAAATAGACAGATACATCTACTGTCAATACGCTCATACAACAACTAATATAACACATTGGATTATAGTAATAGATAGTCTCCTACATAGCTAGCATTGCCTCTCGCATATCTTCAGATGCTTTATTCGCCAAAATCTTCTTAACCTGAAAAGCCCATACTCTCAATCTACTTAAATCAAATTTTGAGCAGCAGAGAGTTTAAGGGGAAAAAATAAAATTTGAGTCAGACAAAAAGCCTGTTATGAATAATAATATGCCATCTCGGTTAATTGATATCTACTGAGACCATGGCGCTTAGCGGAATGAGTTTTCCCTTTACTAATATCCTTTAAAAATCTATCTTTTGCAAAACAAGTCCTACAACCAAACTGGTTATAATAAACAATATAAACAATAATGTGCATGCATGCTATATGGGTAATCATGACTATCCGTCAAATCAGTGGACTATCCATCCCAATGTTTATTTTTCACAGGGTAACTACCAACCTACATGGCTGACTTTAGCCTACCAGGTATACTAAATTTTTTAACTGACTATTAGAAGAAAACTAAACGGTCTATCAAAATACACTTATCATAGTATTTACCTGACTATTTGTCAATCTCATAAATTTGCTAGACTTACTATGAACCTAAAGGTTTTGTATGCCAACCTATAACCTATATTATCTTTTTGTATTCATTTCTGTGTGTAAACCTACTTTTAGTCTTACCCGTGACAAAGCCCAACACATTGGAATTTTGGACTAATATCAGATAGGGGCTAACAGCTGAAGTATAAGACATTACCCTACACCAGTCCCATCTGGTTTTCTAATATCTTAGTCAATTCATCATATCACAATCTATCCAAAAGTGATAAAAGTAATAATTCTTTAGTAAAATTCTGGACTAATTACCCTTTTCTATTTCCTTGGAAACACTTTCTTAATAAATGATTTAACCCTGAAATCATAGTTTCAAAACGAGGAAATATAGCCCTTTAATTCATCCAAAAAAATTATGCCATGATATATGCTTTTATAAAATAGTATTGATGAATCTCGAAATCACTTGGAAGTAATCTCACTTCGAAACCATAGGCGATAGATCCAAAGCAATATAAATCATTTATACTGGTAAAACACGGTAAGGATATGCAGTTGATGAGTGTCTTCATCCTTCAAAACATGTTAAAATATTTTATAGATAAAAGATAAGGCTATATAGTCAATGACTTCTTCATCGCATACATGGTATAGAGTTTCATAAATTTGCAAAGTATAAAAGCTTTTAAACTTAAGACTAAGGAGTGGCGACCTTGGAAGGTCTTCGACATCAAAGCCCTAAAGAAAACAATCGACATCATTAGGGCTGAAGTGATAAAAGGTGGCTACATAGCTTTCTATGAAAATAGGTGATAAGGATTTGAGTTGGTAATCATTAAAGTCACAGTGATAACACACGACATCATTGCCTTTTACAAACATGCGGCAAGGAATAGGTTTAGAGCGACTTCTTTACCTTTCGAAGTCATTAATAAAATATGCGGCTACGTTATTGTTGCTATAAGTTAATTCAAAATCATTGGTGTCGGCGACGTTGAAGAAACAAGCGGCACCATGCCACTTAAGCCATGCGGCATTGACAAAATTGAAGACCGTGATGTCGACTTCGATACTATGCTTCCTACCTCAACCACACCGATCCATTCTATATTAAGTGAAGTTAATATCATATGTATCACATGTGATTGACTTTAGAGACCATAGACGCGATGCGATAAGGAGTAGGATCATGACTTCGACGTAGAAAAGCCGTAAATAATAGGAAAACTATTTATTTGCCAATTAAAGTAATTTCCTTGCACCAACTCCAAATATTTGTCAACTTCTTATTCGTTAACACTTCTTTTACCAAAATCTATTCCAGAAAATTGCTGTAGAACAGATTTTACATTTCCAAAATAATTTGCAAACCGTGCCTTTTATATTAATATTTAAATATAATAATTAAGCTTTTCTACCTCAAATAATTCATAGTAAATCACAAATACTTGGGAAAAATCCCTAAAAATCATAATAAATCCAATTTACTATACCTTTAATATGTCAAATTTCAGGTCCAAAAACATAATTTAATTATTTTAAATAATTAAAACATGAAATATCTCATTTTCTAACTTTAGGAAATTCACAAAATATTTTCATTAATCAAAAAATTATGAAATTAAAACCCCACTTTCAAAATAATGATACTGACATCATATTAAAATTTCAAGCCCTTTGGGTGTCATATGATAGGTTTCAAACTCAATCTTATCAAATAATTTCAAAGTTAAATTAAATAAATTCACCAATAAGCATATAATCATTCTAACTTTCATAACATGACATAATATAAGCAAAAGAAACAGATTTATGCTTCAAATCGAGACGGATGCTTAAAACATGAGAGGCAAAACTATTATTCACCTAAAATGGTTAAAGAAGGTTAAGATTTGAATTTGATTTGATTCCCTAAGCTTTTTACTTGTTTTCCTAGGTTTTCTGTAATATCCCCTATCTTGAGGCCTGAATCTAAGCGCTACAGATGCTGCAGTCATCTATAGTATTAACTTCTGGTGAAAAAATACGGTAATGTTAATGGTATCCATAATATCAGAAGCATATGAATATGAAATAAAATCACAGATTTTAAAACAACTTTTATGATTACATTTCAAATCCATATTTCATATTCAGTTACATAATCCTAAAACGAATCCCAAGTTTTGATCAAATATAATTATTAGAAATTACGCCAAGAGCGACATAGGAAAATGCCCCCATGGATGATCATAATACTAAATAGGCATATCGGTCATAAATACATCACAACGGAAATAAAAACTAAATAGCTCTTACATAGCTAACTTTGCCTCCTACATGTCTTCGGAAGCTTATTCGTCCAACCTACTAAACCTGAAAAACCTCTATCAATCTACTCAAATAAACTTTTGAGCACCCGAGAGTTTAAGGAGGAAAACATAAACTTCGAGTCAGACATAAAGCCTGGTGTGAATAATATTATTACATCTTGATTTACTGATATTAAGTGAGACCACGCCGCTTAGCAGAATGGGTTTCCCCTTACTAATATCCTTTTTAAAACAATATCTTTTGCAAATCAGAATCATGCAATCAAACTGATTATAACAATAACAGCAAAAGCATATATGAAAAATAAACAGGAATAATGGACTATCTGTCCACACTATAGTTTTATCTGGCTAACTATTAACTATTGGCTGACTTGGGCCTACCAGACATACTCAATAATCTAACTTCTGTTAGACACAATATTGGGCTAACTGTCCTTAACTTTCCTTTTCTAGGGTCAACTAAACCTAATGGTTTTACGTGCTCACCAATAACCTATCTTTACTTTGTATATTCCCTTCTATGTGTAACCTTAATTTAGTCCCACCTGTGATAAGCCCTACACACCGGAATTTTGGACTTATTTTAGCTAGGGGCTAATAGCTAAAGTATAAGGCACGACCCTACACCAGTCTTATCCGGTCTTCTAATATCTGAGTCATAAACATAGGGTTAACTACCCTATTCATGTTTCATTTCCTGCCTTAGGGTTATCTACCATGTTAAAACTTCATTTCCTTGTAAATAATCTTTACAAATGATTTACCTCTGAAATCATACCTTTATAAAATAAAGAAATCTTATACTTTGCTTTACTCAAAACACTTATGCCATGATATATATACTTTACACAAAACAATGGTGATGAAGTCTATTCAATGGGATTATCTATCCCTTCAAAATAAGTTAAAACCACTTTTTAACTAGAAAATTTTAGGGACAAGGCCAAACAATACCTTTGAAACCCTTGTTTAAACCTAAAACAATGCCTTTTCGAAATCATTAAGAACAACCCTTTTGAAATCTTTACTAAAACCTTAGACGTCCTCTTTTAAAACCATTTAAACTTGCATTTCAAAAGCTTTGTAAACCCTCCATTCAAATACTCAAAATAAACCTTTCGAACACATTGGGATCTCCCCTTCAAAACCCATATTATAAACATTTCGAAAGCATTGAAATTCTTCACTTAAAACGTACCTTTCCAAAGTATTGGGTTCAAGTAAAATTTTGTGGAAACATTGCTTCAAAACCATTTAAATCATTCCTTACAAAACCTCTTGGGTTTAACTTTTAATATAACTAAGGGTCATAAAAGAACAAAGGCGAAAGCATAACTTTCGAAAGCATTTATGCCAAGTAAAAGAAAGAGGATAGTTTCGAAACCAACCCTTTCGAAACCATTTCCTCCGAAACTAATTTGAAAGTAGTTAAACTACCCTTTCGATAGCATTGAGAAGGCGGCTTCTAAGTATAAAGGTGAAAGCACCCTTTTGAAAGCATTGATTTAAAAGGTTTGAATGCGGCAGCTAGGTTTCGAATAAGTTTGAAAGCGGCTATCCCTTCAAAAGCTCCTTTTTGAACAGATGTAAGCGGCAACTCATTCGAAAGCTCTTTTATATAAACAAAGGCAAGAAGCTACTGGTTCGAAAGCTTCCTTCTTTTAAAACAAGGTTAATTAAAAACAACCCTTTCGAAAACTTAGTTTTGACATGGTTCCATCCACCCTTCTTCAATCCACTATGCACTAAAGGGTTGATACATGCGTATTGGTTTCGAATGGATCATTAGTAGGAGTATGGTGTCGAAAGCTTGCAAATGGAAGTGGCGAAGTAGTAAATTTAAGAAAAGATGATTTATAGCCTTTTAAAGTAATTTCTTTTCAACTAACTTGCTTTATTTGTCAAAATACAATTGCTTACCACTTCTTTATCAAAAATCCTCTTCTAAAAGTACTGCGGAATTCAGATATTATCAAATTAAAATATTTAACAGATAAGCCCTTCTCCTTGAATAAACATATAAAATATTTAAGTCTCTTAACTTAAATAATTTTATAACCATAATAAAATACTTAGGAGAATTCCCTAAAAATCACCATAATTCACTTTTAATATGTTTTCTAACATATTTAAATTTCAGATCCAAAATCATTATATGATTGCCGTAAATAATTTAAACCCAATATTAATTATTTTCTTTCATAGAAAATTCATAATAAATCCACAATTGCTTAGAAAATTCTGAAACTTGAAACCCACTTCTAAAATAATGTTTTTGACAATATATCAAAAACACAAGTCATTTGGATGTCATTTAATAGGTTTTTCAAATCTAAACTTATCCTAAAATCTATATGAAGCAACATAAATCATCAACAAACATATATATCCATTTAAAGAATCATATCATGGCATATTAGTTGCAAAATTAATTCGGATCTAACTAGAAACCAAAATCAATAAAAATGAGATGTAAGATTATTATTCACCTTAGCTTGGTGTTTAGAAGGTTGAGATTTGTCCTTTGATTGATTTGCTTAAGCTTCCTACTTGAATCTTGGCTTTTCTTCTTCTTGAATCTCTTGATGGTGGCCGGCCAAGCTTATAAGTATTTTAGTTTTATTTGCAAATATTGAAAATGAATAAGGAATGAAGGTAAGAAGGGTTTAGGGTATAAGAACAAAGACTATCCCTATTTTACCCTTTTCATATTCCTCCTACTTACTTATTTTAAATTCTTCTTTGCTTGTATATTCATTACGGCATGACCCATTTTATTGGTTAACAAATCTCAATCACTTAACCAGCTATATTATTTCATTTAATTTATCTAATTAAATGTCCTAAATAATGTTAGTCAAAATTAAGGTCATTACAGACTCCCCTCCTTAAAGAATTTCGTACTCGAAATTACGATAAGGTACCCATAACAATAAAACGTAAAGGTAAAACATACCACAAAACAAGTCAGGATAAGTATCTCTAGTCCTGCTCTTAGTTTCCCAAGTACAATCTCTCCCATCGTCACTCCACTAGACTTTGACTAATCTGACTGTCTTATTCCTTAGTCTCTTTGTTATCCCGCATTTTGGCAAGGCCGCGATACCAAGGAATTGATTGGAAATCAAAGACAGTTCATCCCGAAAAATGGTTATACAAAGGTTCGCTATGGATGCTGGTAAATTTTACCCGAGTCCGGATCGAGCTATAATTAACATGACACGACAATTAAAGCCATAAAAGCCAACATTTCAAATTTCAAGTCGATCGGAGTTCGTATGCTCAAGTTATGGATAGATCAAATTCTGTGAAAAGCACGTTCTGTTCGTATCCATCTATTTCGCATCGATCCATTTCATATCCATTTGTTTCGCATCGATCCATTTCGTATCCATTGGTCCACAAGCCTCAGTTCGTATCCATCACCTTGCAATGACCCTATTCGTATCCATCAAGTATCACTCCCTCTTCGTATTAATCAAGAATGACACGTTAGTCCAATTCGTATCGATTGGCTACAAATCGATACAAAGTTGGCATCATCTATCGATACGAAACAGGCCAAGGACTATCGGTACAAAATAGCTGCATGAAATCGATATGAAGCAATCTGTATACCATCGATGCGAACTGGCCTTCCAACCATCGATACGAAGTGACTTCAGGAATCGATAGGAAGAGCATTTCCTGGGAGCGATACGAACAAAGCACAATTCAAATGGAAGAAACAGTCACTCGGCATGAAAAATGGATTGATCCTAAAAGTTAGCACCACATCACCTAGCAAGCACGTGCCTGGAAGCGATGCGAATAGATTGATGCGAACGGAAGCGATACGAACTCGACAGCCTTCAAAAAATTCAAACTTTCATCGATCATAACTTGAGATCTACAAGTCCAAATGCTACCAAATTTTCACAGGAGCTTGCGTGCAACCTCAAGAGTGTTCATGATCGATCTCGACTCGATTGGGCTAAACCTTGATCGATACGAATTTCATTTGTACCGATCACGGATCGAGTCCAAACAACCAGGGATCGATCGCGTGGGCCCACCCACATGAGAGAAGAGGTCTTCCGAGATATGGGCGATATATTTGCTGCATACGCCTATAAATAGCAACACAGGACCTACAAAAAGGACTTTTGGCTCTTCTACATCCAGACTCTGCCGAAATTACAATTGTACTTGAATTCTACTGTTGTAACTCTTTGTAACCAGCAAGAAAAAATAAATAAAAGTCAGCCATTTCATAGTGGACATAGGCCATACGCCGAACCACTCTAAATCTATGTGTTTCTGTGTGTTTTTCCTGTTTACCGATTGGTGTGTTTGTTAGATCTTCCTCATTTTTCATTTATATTCTTCACTTTATCTCTTCAAACACATCCGAAGAGTGTTGTGCCCAATTTTGGTACAAACACTTTGGTGCTTTCACTGAGAAAACCCAGTTTTTCTCCTGCTCATTGGATCTGCTACCGATATCGGATTGCAAGAATCTAAGGAGAAGATCCAAATTTCAAGTTCAGAAGTTCTTCCATCCTATTCAGGTTTGTACCAAGTCTAGGAAAGAGCTTCGCTATCCATCATGGTCAACACTAAACTACTTCAACAGCTGCAGATCCAGAAGGATGGGACAGACAGAATCCCACGCAACTTCCTCCTACCGACCAGAATGTTGCTGGACCCTCAGATCCACAAGGCCCTGTCACCAGGGAAGAATTCCAATTATTAATGCAAGAGCTGACTCAAAGCCGCTAGCAGCTTACTCGGAAACTCCGTGCCAATGCGGAATTGTCAAAGACAAAGGAGATCCAGAAGGGATCAGGCTTCCTATTCATCCACTGAAAGTTCAGCTTCTTCTGACTTTAATCACAGATCCACGCGCCCATGGCTGGATGGAAGCTATACACAGGCTACTGGACATCAGTGCGCCTTGGATCTTAGGTAACCGAGAGTTGGCCCATCAACCAGCCATCAAACCGATCCCTCCTCCCGAGGAGGTAATGTTCCTTATCATGCTACTGACTACCGCGCTACCACCACTGCCACTGAGTTGGAAGTTGACGCTCGGAACCGAATGAAGCCGACCCACCGTCAACGAAACTATACTCTTAAGCCTTATGTTCCTGAAAGCCTAGAGCCAGGGAGGCGAAATATGGACGGTCGACCGCGACCGGCCCATCCTCGTATTGTGGAAACCGACCACACCTTGGCTCAGCATGCCCAAAACGTCCAGATGCCGGATATCCCGACAATGATCCGTCAGTTGATCCGCAAAAGTCAGGGCATCACCAATGACGACTGGGGAATCTCTCAGAGTCATACCCCTTTCACTGATGATATACTCTACGCTGAACCGCCTCGGCGATTCAGAATGCCAACTCTACCTGTTTATGAAGGGAGCTCTGATCCTAACCAGCACATCTTAAAGTACGAATGGTTAATGAATGTTGCACGAGCAGATGATGTGGTCAAGTGCCGAAGTTTCCCGATCTTCCTAAAGGGCATAGCGACTATGTGGTTTACCCGTTTGCTACCCCGATCTATTTCATGTTTCGACCAATTGGCCATGAAGTTTGTTGAACAGTTCCGCATGCAAGTCACAAGGCCGAAAGATGTCAATACCTTTTCTAGTGTCACTCAAGCTCCCGGGGAGACAATCAGACGTTATCTGGAAAAGTTTCACGCTACATGCGCTGAGATTAGTAATCCCAATGATAACTCAATTCTGATGGCACTAACTAAGGGGATTGATCCCGATTCTGAATTTGGCAACTGGTTGGCCGGAAAACCCCCTGCGTCATTGGACCATTTCTGTTATCCCGCCTTTTGGCAAGGCCGTGACACCAAGGAATTGACTAGTAACCAATGACGGCCCGTCCTGGAGATCGGTTATACACAGGCTCACTATGTTTATCGATGAATTTTGTTCGAGTCCGGATCGAGCCAAAATTGATATGACACAACAAGCGAAGCTATGAGAGTCAACGTTCCAAAATTCAAGTCAATCCGAGTTCGTATGCTCAAGTTATGAACGATACAAAATTGGATGAAAACCAACCACCGGTTGAATCGTTCAGATTCGACTCGCTTCGCAACATTCAGAAGTGACAACTTCGACTCTCCCCCTTTGACTCGCTCCGCTTGCTTACTTCGACTCGCTCCACTTACCTACTTCGATTCACTCCGCTTGCTTACTTCGACTCGCTCCGCTTGCTTACTTCGACTCGCTCCGTCTGCTTACTTTGACTCGCTCTTTCTGCTTACTTCGACTCGCTCCAACTTCTCCGCTTCAACTCCAATACAGAATCACACTTTGGCTCACTCCACACCCTTCAGAAAACAACACTTTGACTCGATTGATCAAAACAACACTTCGACTCGATCAACCTCGCATCCATCTGAAGACTTCTACTTCGTATCCATCGAAGCGAAGCGAAGCACGCAGCCGATATGAACAAAGCCTATCGCCATCGATACAAACAAAGTGAGATTCGGGAATGACTCGGCCAAGGAAGTGGATCAACATGAGGAATGATTGCCACGTCATCTGACAATCGCGCCCAGCTATCGAGTCGAACGAAAGCGAGTCGAAAGGGGAGCGAGTCGAACGCAACAGCCTACCGAAAACCCCATTTCGTATCGATCATATCTCCCAATCTACAAGTCCAAATGCTATGAAATTTTCATAGAAGACTACGTGCATACTAAAGAATGTCCACGCCAAATTTCGACTCCATTGGATAAAATCTTGATCAAGTCGAAATCTGTTCGTGTCGATCACGGATCGGACCAAAACTTCACGGGCTTGGGCGTATGGGCCTGGTCACATGCCAGAGAGGGTCTCCCGAGATCTGAGCGAAATATCAGCCTCCTACACCTATAAATAGACCCCGAAAGCCAACAGAAAGGGGGTTCTTCTTCCTCTTTGAGATCTCCAACGCCCAGACTCCACCAGATCCAGATCTGAACTCCATTGCTGCTGCTACCAACGAATTCCACTGCTGCAAATCATAATCATCTGCTGTAATTCATTGATTTCACTTGTAATCATCAAACAAAGATCAATAAAGCAAACTACTTCAGAGTGGACGTAGGCAAGATCGCCGAACGACTATAAATCTTGTGTCTCTGTCTATTTCTTTCTGTTTTAAGTTTATTATTCTTCATTTTTATCCTCTACAATACTTAGATCTGAGATCTGTGATTATATATTGTTGATTTGTGTTCATACACTGGTGCTTTCACGATATTTTGGGTTTGTGACCAATTTTGGCGCAAACACTTTGGTGCTTTCACTAAGAACTGAACTCAGGATTCTATCATTTGGAAATTGAACTTGAAGGCTTAGAGAATTCAGATCTGAAAAGCTATGACAAGGCAATCAAATAGAAGACAAAGGCAAGAGAGAGGCCAGTAGGAAGGGAGTCAAGAGGCTTCCTTAGGTGCAAATCAGACATCAATCTACATCACCAGGGATGAGATAGAGACAATGATGAAAAGACAAGAGGAAATGATCCAGAACTTGCTTCTTCAAATTGGGCAACTTGGAGCGCAAAATCAAGGAGCAACCAGAGTTCGGAATGGAGTAGGACCATCTGGCACAGCCCTGGAATTAGGGGGCACTTACCCAGAGCATGTTGACCCGATCCCAGGAGCAGTACCAGAAGGAGCTGCACAGCGCGGCGTCGATAGAGAAGAAAATGCTCGTTCAGGAGAGAAGATTCCAGGAATCCCTCGTGAACTCGGGGGGCAAATCGGAAACAACGGACAAGGACTACAACTTGGAGATAGTGACAGATTGGCGGAGATGATCAGACGAGCCATTAGAGGCGGACTAGTGAATAGAGATCTGGAGGATGTGAATAGGAGTCCCTTTGCTCCTACGATCAGACAAGCTAGGAATCCACCAGAATTCAAGCTACCAATAGTAGAAATGTATGATGGAAGGACGGATCCTGCAGTCCATCTGACAAGGTACATGAGGCACATGGAAGTGCTGGGGGCATCATAGGAAGTCATGGCCCGGTGCTTCCCATTGTATTTGACAGACATCGCAGCGCTATGGTTTAAACAACTGGAGAGTGGCTCCATAGGAACATGGACCGATCTGACTGCAAGGTTCATGAGGCAGTTCAGGGTTCATATTTCAAGACCCAAAAATGTGATGAGTTTGGCAGCGCTAAAGCAAAGAACCGGGGAGTCTTTAAGGAACTTTCTGACGCGATTCAATGCAGCGGTGGCGTCGGTGGATCGACCCGACCCGTCCATGGTCTTGATGGCAGCTGTATCTGGCATAGCTGATGGCACAGAATTCAAGAATTCGTTAACAAGGGATCCTCCTATGGATCTGGGAGAATTTTATCATGAAGCTGAAGGATTTTTACGATTAGAGGATGCAAATGCCGAGAGAGAAGAAGGAGAAGGAGTTGATGTTTACGCCATCAGGGGTGATAATCTTCCTAAAGCAGATTCAGGAACTGACCGAGGGAAACGAAAGGCTGCGGATAATAGTGATGGACTGATGCGACCACGGAAGGAACCAAGATTCACCTCTTATACGGAGTTGAATGAGACTTTGGAGCGAATCTACCAGGATACTAGGGGGCAGATTCCCTATCGAAGGCCGATAAGGAGAGATCCAACCAACAATGAAAGAAGATCTGACAAGTATTGCCTATTCCACGAGCTAAACGGTCATAACACGAACGACTGCAGACACTTGAAGGATGAGGTTAAGGGACATATCCGGAATGGTTTGTTATTACAGTATGTAAGAAGGGGAACGACAACAGTGGAACGAGAGCGACCACCACCTGCACCTGTTGGGGACGGCTCAGGATCGCGGCGTCAGCTTATCATCAATTGATTGGGGGTAATGACGAATAAGTAGCAAACTCCACACCAATACGATTAAGTCATTTACACATGTACAGGACCACGAACGATCCTCAAGCATGCTCTGATATGACTACTAATCATAACAGTGTAGGTGTTTGCACTTTGACGTCCCTGTTTTACTTTTATTTTCCATTCCTGATGTTTGAAGTTGATTTTTGAACAATTCTGTTGAAAAACTCATTTTGAACGAAAATCAACTATCTATGATTCTACAACGGCTAAGCCACTTACACATGTAAGGGATCGCGAACTGTCCTCGGGCATGCTTTGAGACGGTGATGAACCGCCAGCACAAACAGTTCAGAAACTCACTCGAACGTGAAATCTGACATTGTTAATACTAAGCCCACCCCCGCCCCGGCACACAAAAATCGCCTCGAACGGCACCCGACCACAAACGGTCGCAATTCGCCTCGAACGACACCCGACCACGAACGGTCACAATTTGTCTCGAACGACACCCGACCACGAACGGTCACAATTCGCCTCGAACGACACCCGACCACGAACGGTCACAAATCGCCTCGAACGACACCCCGACCGCGAACGGTCACCTTTCACCGCGAACGGCATCCGACCGCGAATGGTCACATATCACCTCGAATGACATACGATCCCGGATGATCGTCATTCGTGGTCAAATAAAACTATCAATTCCTTTGAAGGTCATCAACATGATATGAACATCCAGCTCATGGCATCACAAAGCAACAACTTTCACCAAAGAAACGATAACTGTTCATAGTAAAGATTGCAGCATTTCAAAGCACATCATGTTTCCACAAGACGTACTTTGGGGGGCAAATGTTATCCCGCCTTTTGGCAAGGCCGTGACACCAAGGAATAGACTAGTAACCAATGACGGCCCATCCTGGAGATCGGTTATACACAGGCTCACTATGTTTATCGACGAATTTTGTCCAAGTCCGGATCGAGCCAAAATTGATATGACACGACAAGCGAAGCTATGAGAGTCAACGTTCCAAATTTCAAGTCAATCCGAGTTTGTATGCTCAAGTTATGAATGATACAAAATTGGATGAAAACCAACCACCGGTCGAATCGCTCAGATTCCACTCGCTTCGCAACATTCAGAAGTGACAACTTCGACTCTCCCCTTCGACTCGCTTCGCTTGCTTACTTCGACTCGCTTCGCTTACCTACTTCGACTCGCTCCGCTTGCTTACTTTGACTCGCTCTGCATGCTTACTTCGACTCGCTCTGTCTGCTTACTTCGACTCGCTCCAACTTCTCCGCTTCAACTCCAATACAGAATCACACTTCAACTCGCTCCACACCCTTCAGAAAACAACACTTCGACTCAATCGATCAAAACAACACTTCGACTCGATCAACTTCGCGTCCATCTGAAGACTTCTACTTCGTATCCATCGAAGCGAAGCGAAGCACGTAGCCGATACGAACAAAGCCTATCGCCATCGATACAAACAAAGTGAGATTCAGGAATGACTCGGCCAAGGAAGTGGATCAACATGAGGAATGCTCGCCACATCATCTGACAATTGCGCCCAGCTATCGAGTCGAACGAAAGCGAGTCGAAAGGGGAGCGAGTCGAACGCAACAGCCTAACGAAAACCCCATTTCGTATCGATCATATCTCCCAATCTACAAGTCCAAATGCTATGAAATTTTCACAGAAGACTACGTGCATACTAAAGAATGTCCATGTCAAATTTCGACTCCATTGGATAAAATCTTGATCGAGTCGAAATTTATTCGTGTCGATCACGGATCGGACCGAAACTTCGCAGGCTTGGGCGTACGGGCCTGGTCACATGCCAGAGAGGGTCTCCCGAGATCTGAGCGAAATATCAGCCTCCTACACCTATAAATAGACCCCGAAAGCCAACAGAAAGGGGGTTCTTCTTCCTCTTTGAGATCCCCAACGCCCGAACTCCGCCAGATCTAGATCTGAATTCCATTGTTGCTGCTACCATTGAATTCCACTGCTGCAAATCATAATCATCTGCTGTAATTCATTGAATTCACTTGTAATCATCAAACAAAGATCAATAAAGCAAACTACTTCAGAGTGGACGTAGGCAAGATCGCCGAACCACTATAAATCTTGTGTCTCTGTCTATTTCTTTCTGTTTTAAGTTTATTATTCTTCATTTTTATCCTCTACGATACTTAGATCTGAGATCTGTGATTATATATTGCTGATTTGTGTTCATACACTGGTGCTTTCACGATATTTGAGGTTTGTGACCAATTTTGGCGCAAGCAGTTTCTATTCCAAGGCATCCCAGTTCTTGAGAAGGGAGGATGCGAAACAGTCTAGGAAAAAGGATGATGTAGGACCCAGTGTGGAAGGAATCCAAAGCAATGTCGCTGTTAAAAAAACCGGGGAGAGTTTTCGAAAAGTGCAATTGAACATACAGAATAAACAAAATCAACAGAAAGGCAATGGAAACCAAAACAGGAAACGGGATCAGAATCGTGGGCCACGACGTATGGCTCCTATGTTTGACAATTATACTCCTTTAAATACATCATTGGAAAACGTGTATTTGCAAACCTGCAATACTATTCAATATAAGAAACCTGCTCCGAAGCAATCGTCGGAAAAACAGATTCAGACAGGAAAGTTTTGTAGATTTCACGATTGCTATGGCCATAATACGAATGAGTGCCATCATTTACAGGATATTATTGAAAAGTTGATACGAGAGAGAAAGTTGTAGCAGTTTGTTTGGGCGCCACAGTCTGGAGGTGCGAGCCCATCGAATCAGAAACAGATACCAAATCAGGCGAGACCGGAGGAACCCGCTCGTACCAGCGGGATGCTAGTAATTAATACTGTTAGTGGTGGTCCTCATCCAACAGATCGGAGCTAGAGGTAAATGGAGTCGTATGCCAGCTCTATTAGGCATGCGGGCTTCGAATGTTGTAGTAATTTGGAGGATGGGGCCCCAGCCAAACAACGAAAAACGATGACTGACGATATCGTATTTCGAGACAGGAATGCCGACAGAGTCGAGGCCCCAACCATTGATCCACTTGTCATTTCAGCTCAAATAGGCCATGCTTGGATGAAGAGGATCTTAGTGGACAGTGGAAGTTCGGTGAACATATTGTTTAAGCGAGCTTATGATCAGATGAAGATGGAAGCAAAGGATTTGAAGCCTTGTCAATCTCACATTCGTGGCTTCGATGGAAGTGCGACTATACCCACTGGGATGGTGGAGCTACCAGTGGAATTGGGAATTGGAGAATGCCGGAGAGTCCGAATATTACAGTTTGTTGTATTGAACATAGACTCGCCATACAATGCTTTCTTGGGCCAACCAGCTCTAGCTGAGTTCAGGGCTGCCATTGCCCCTTGGTGTCTGACTTTAAAATTCCCTACCGACAATGGAGTTGGAGTCATTCAGGGAGACCAGGCTGTTGGACGAACCTGTTATGTTGCCGAGCTGCGAGAGGCACAGCGAAAAGAAAATAGAAATGGCGTAGAGGGATCCCTCTGCGTCCGCTTTGCGGAAAATTGACAGCTAACGCCTGGGCCTAAGGCCAAGCACCCCAACCAATTCCCAAGGGGTCTTGACCTGAGAGATACCGAAAGTGAAGATGAAAGTAAAGACAGTCAAGCTTCCCCGACCGAGTTGACGATCGATGTTCCGATCGATGATAGTGACGATTCTAAAATGATAAAGATTGGATCTCAGCTAAGCCAATAGATGCAGGAGGAATTGGTTGATGTTTTGTAGGCAAACCTCGATGTGTTTGCCTGGACGCACTCTGACATGTGTGGGATATCGCCAGACATCGCAAGCCACACATTGAATATTGACCCGCGGCATGTCCCGGTCAAGCAAAAAAGGCATGGTATGGATCAAGAGAGATCTACCGCCTTTAAAGAAGAAGTAGATAAACTCAGGACGAACGAGTTTATCCGAGATGCGTTATATCTGGAGTGGGTGTCCAATCCTGTACTTGTCAGAAAGCCTAACGGGAAATGGAGAACGTTCATTGACTACTCATACTGGAATAAAGCTTGCCCTAAAGACAGTTTTCCACTTCCTCGAATCGATCAGCTCGTAGACTCAATGGTTGGACATGAACTCTTATCCTTCATGGATGTGTATTCTGGCTACAACAAGATACCTATGCACTTGCCTGACCAGGAGCATACCAGCTTCGTCACCGATCTGGGACTTTACTTCTACAAAGTCATGCCCTTTGGACTCAAGAACGCCGAGGCAACCTACTAACGATTAGTTAATCGAATATTCGCCAACCAGATCGGAAAAACCATGGAGGTATATATGGACGACATGCTTGTAAAGTCACGATACTCCACTAATCATATCAAGGACCTAGAATTGATGTTCAACATCCTCCGAGAATGTAGAATGAAACTCAACCCATTGAAATGCCACTTTGGGGTCGCATCCGGAAAATTCCTTGGATTTATCATCAATGCTCGAGGAATTGAAGCCAATCCTGAGAAGATCTGGGAAATCAGAAATCTTGAGACTCCAAGGACTATAAAGCAAGTCCAGAGCCTCAACGGGAAAGTAGCAGCACTGAGCAAGTTCATCTCAAAAATCACCGACAAATGCATTCCCTTCTTTGATCTGATCAGAAAGGGAAAACAGAATTTTGAATGGACTATAGAATGTGAGGGCGCATTTCGAGCACTAGTTCAACACCTCTCCATACCACCCATTTTGTCAAAGCCTATTGATCATGAGAGATTGTACATCTACTTGGCGGTGTCAGAAAACGCAATCAGTGCTGCTCTAATTTGGGAGGAAGATCGGATACAACGACTAGTATATTACATTAGCAAACGACTAACTGGAGCAGAAAGAAATTATCCGAAGTTGGAAAAGTTAGCTTATTGTCTTGTCATTGCCTCGAGAAAGCTCCATCTGTATTTCCAAGCTCATGCTATCACTGTATACATCGACCAGCCGTTACGACAGGTCCTTATGCGGCCTGAGACGTCTGGTAGGTTACTCAAGTGGAATATCGAGCTGAGTCAGTTCAACATCACCTACACACAAGGAAAGCCATTCAAGGACAAGTCCTAGCAGATTTCATCGTTGAATTCACTATCCCGGAGGACTTGCCCGAAACCAGTGAATCTCCTAAATATGTCTGGAAGCTACATATTGATGGTGCATCAAATGACCGATGCTTAGGCGCCGGAGTTGTACTTGAAACTCCTGAAGGCCGATCTATATGCTATGCTTTAAAATTCGATTTTCGTGCGACTAACAACGAGGCCGAATATGAACCCCTACTCGCCGGATTAAGACTTACCAGAGATTTAAGAATTATTGCTATGGAGATCTACTGTGATTCACAACTTGTCGTGTGTCAAGTTCGGGGGGAGTACTAGGCCAAAGACCGAAGGCTGGCTGCTTACCTTTCACGGGTTCAAGTAATATTGGATCAGTTCGATTATTATGCCATCTATTGCATACCCCAAGAACGCAATCAGAAAGCCGATTCCTTAGCAAAGTTAGCTAGTACAGGTGAGGCACAACAAATGGGAATCGTTCCCGTAGAGACATTATCTTCCCTTAGCATCGATCAGATGGAAACAGACTGGGTATTTGAAGTCGTTCTCGATAAGGAGTCATGGATGACCCCGTTTAGGAACTATCTCGAGCATGGAACCCTGCTAGAGCGCAGGAGTGAAAAAATACAAGTTCTTCGAAAGGCTTCATGGTTCACTATTCAAAATGAAGTCATGTATAGAAGAGGGTACTCTGTTCCTTTACTCCGGTGTGTCGCGTACAATGAAATCAAACGAATATTGCATGATGTACATGAAGGAGAATGTGGAGATCACACCAGGGGGCAAGCTCTTGAAAAGAAAGTTCTCCGATATGGATACTATTGGTCGACTGTAAATCGCGATGCATCAGATTACGCCAGAAAATGTGACAGATGTCAAAAACACGCTCGGATTCCAAGAGCCCCACCTAACGAAATAACTCAGATGGTCAGTCCATGGCCGTTTGCAGTATGGGGGATTGACATTATTGGTTCTCTACCTCTGGCCAAAGGTGGTGCGAAGTACGGCATCGTTGCAGTTGATTACTTTACTAAATGGGCGGAAGCTGAGCCTATTGCTACTATCACAACGAAGAAAGTGATCAACTTTGTGGTAGGCAACATTATCTATCGATTTGGTCTCCCACACACCATCATCACTGACATTGGAGCACAATTCGACAGTGTTGAATTTAAGAATTTCTGTCAACAATTCCACATCCAGAAGAAATTCTCCGCAGTTGCACATCCTTAAGCAAATGTGCAGGTTGAAGCTGTTAATAAAGTTATAGAGTCCATTCTAAAGAAATGATTGGAAAAGGCCGGGGGCAAGTGGGTCGATGAACTTCCTATGGCTCTATGGGCCTATCAGACAACCCACAAATCCACTACCGGCCACACTCCATTTCTCTTTCCTACGGTTCAGAAGTCGTTATTCCAGTCGAGATGGAAGTACCTTCTCATCGTGTGACATATTATGATCCGAAGACAAATGCTATATTACTTGCTGAATCTCTGGATTTATTGGATGAGAAGAGAGAAGAGGCTGATTTGGGGGCAGCCGCATACCGAAGTTGAGTCGCCCGATTGTACAATACCAAGGTCCGAACCCGAACCTTTGAACTCGGCGATCTCGTCCTCAAGAGAATTTATCCGGTTCCTTCACATATGAAACCAACATGGGAAGGGCTGTACGTTATTAAACGAAGACTCGGAGACGACACATTTAAATTATCGACCGTTGACGGTCTCACTCTGCCGAGAGCTTGGAACAGCGAAAGTCTTCGTCACTACTACACATAACAGGCTTTATTTATTCATTCAGTCTGCTTTTCATTTACAGTTTGTTTATGCATTTCGAAATTTGAATTTGTAATAAGGCAACTGACTTTGCCGTATTTTCTTATTTCAGCAATAAAATGCTATCTCTTCGAGCCAAAGCAGTGATTTCTAAATGCATCACATAACCATCACAATGCACAAAGAGCTAAGTTCCATCCTATGGTGGGATTTATTCAAATAGGGAGTGACTGTGATATGACCGGTCACTCGCTAAGTGAAACCCGAGCTCGGGGGCAAGTCATCACACTGAAGTTAAAAAGGATTGATACACGACAATCCCCTAACAAACTCCAGATTCCTAGAGTGTGAACTAGAGTATAAACTTACGAGTACGGGCCCAAAGAGGGTGGATCCGTCCATATAACGACTTCGTCCGTATTTAAACCAAGGTCGAGGAAAATAGATCTGTCCATCTAACGACCTCGCTTGTTAACTCAGGGTGGATGTGATCCGACCATCCATGATCCTGATACATCTATCGTTCCCGGAGTGTGAACGAAATTCTAAAACCCGCAACATATGTGATTGACCATTTGTTAACTAACTCTAAGTCCCCAGAGTGTGGACTGGAGTATAAACATCAACTAACTCTAAGTCACCAGAGTGTGGACTGGAGTATAAACATCAACTAACTCTAAAATCCCCAGAGTGCGATTGGAGTATAAACACAAACCGGGTGTGAAACGACCACCCGTAGGACAACTCCGAGTCCCCAGAGTGCGGACCGGAGTATAAGCACAAATCGGGCGTGCCTGACCACCCACGAACCAATCTAAGTCCCTAGAGTGCGGATGAAACTCTAAATATCAAACGGGTGTGACTGACCGCCCATAAAGTAACTTAAGTCCTCGGAGCGTGGAAATATCTCTAAATCTTAAGCGGGCATAACCGACCGTCGACAAACAAGTGCAATCCCCGGAGCGTGGATGCAATCACCAATGGATGAGCAGGTGTGATTCGACCACCCAAAATCTTGTTTCATTCTTGATTCAACGAAGTTAAGCTCGATATATTAAATGCGAAGAGTTATTACCGACCAATCTTTTCAGTTTATCCCCGAAACTAGGGGCACGGCTTAAGTATCAACTATTGATTGAGACGGTGCAATGTTATAATTCAACTTGACGTTTGATCATGACCTGAAGTCATGGCTTCAGAACTTAGCAACTAAACTCAGGTCTGATTCGAAGACTGATACTTCACAAATACATTGAATGGAAGTTCGAACGTTGAAATACTTAAGCGAAATAAACGCAAACTATGCTAAAGACAAAATGGAATTCTATTTGAACTATTCTTTGGAAGAGAAGGATAAGTACAAAATTATTCCCAAAAAGTCCTACTAGCAGGGGCCGAACCCGCATCTATACACGGCCTAAAAAAAGTAAAAAGAAATTCCTATCTGTCTACCAAAAATGAGGTGAAAAGACACGCCTATTCTTTCACTTTCTTCTTCTTCCTCCTCGGCGTTGACTCGCTGGAGCTACCACTTGGATGCCTCTTTGAACCTTTGCCTTTTGGCGGTTGATCTCCAGTCGGGGGCATTATGGTAACTTCCTCCTCCGAGCTCACATGGATTGTAATACTTTCTGAAGGCGGAGTCGGAGGGACATGATCGATGTTAGAAGGTGGGAGAGGCACACTGGTGTCGACGACTGTGCCTCCAGGAGAAATCAGTTGCAAAGGGGCTGGACTAGGGCACGCCATCCCACCTCCGATGCCACTGGCTCGCGCAGCCGCTTCCATTTCAGCATTGATTTCGGTAATTATCTCCTCTTCATGCATTGTTTGGGCATCTCCAGAGGTGCTAGCAGTTGGGCCCGAGGAGCTGGTCATAGGTGCGCCTCCACCTATGACGAATGGCAGATCGGCAATGGGGTCACTATGATGACCGAGAAGTTCCTCCATCATCTGCTCATCAAAAGTAAGTGCGCTCCACTATGTTCCGTCGGTTGGTATAGTAGCCGTTGTAGTGGTCGCTTTTGTTATAATGGCCTCCTGCTCGTGATGCGGCTCTTGAGTTGCAGGAGGCGCGACAGATGTAGCTCCTATCACTGAATAGGGACATAGAAAAAGTTGTTAGTGATTAATTCAATCAGCGTTTCCAACTTTGAATGAACACAAGAAATGTTCTGAATTCCTTTCTCAGATTGGCTCGCGGGTGGCGGAGCAGCTTCAGAAACATGCTCGCGAGTTGGAGACAACTGCGGTTGATCGGGATTATATGCAGGAATGGACCGAGGAGCAACTGCAAGAGTAGATACAAGCAGGGTTGGCACAAGAGTTTCAGAACCAGCATCATGGCACTCAACACCAGAACCCTCTCCAGTCTCCAAGTGCTGGGTACCGAGTTTCTCCTTTTCATATGTAATAGTGATGTCGTGGAGAACTCTTCTCTCATCTTCACTCAGCACCCGGTTCTCTAATTTAAATTCATCAATAGATTCGGCTTGATGCTCGGCTTTCTCGTCTTCCACCAAGTGGCCCCAAGCAATATACAAGTGCGATGAATAGTTATCAAGCCAGGTTAGGTTTCGGTGCTTCAACACTTTAGCGTTGTATATGATAAGAAGATCTTCGATGTCACTCTCTAACCTGGCCTCGCCGCTTTCACTTCATTCTCAACCCTGGCCTCGGCTTCCTGAATTTTAAGCGCTGCCACGTCCCTTTCATTCCTAAGCACCATAGCCTGTTCACACGCTTCCTGGGCAGCTTTGTTTGCATCATCTCTTTCTTTGACGATTTCAGCAAATTTGGCCTTAAACTCCTCAAGCTCCTTCAGCGCAGCATCCCTTTCGGTCATAACAGTGGTGTTTCGATGGCCCATCTCCTCAACCAAGGCAAAATGCGTCTATCGCATCCTTTCCATAGACTGATTTGCCTCGTCGGCTTTCTTGTTGGCCTCTATTTCCGATTTCCTGGAAGATTCGGCCTCATTGTTAAGCACTTGTATTATGCGGTCCTTTTGAGCGAGATCAGCTTCTAATTTTTCAATTGTTTTTGCCAGCTCAAAGGCCACAACTAATGCTTTGTCCGTGGTCTTCATCCACTCCCGATATTAGTTATAAACGTCATGGATGTAATCGTGCATAGTTTATTCCGCTTCAACTGGAATTCTCCTTAGATGCGGAGGAAAGATGAAGCCATCAAATTAGATGTTGGGAAAATCTTTTTTCAACTGGGCGATTTTGATCGCTCCCTCCCTTGTGGGCTTAGTGACAGCTTTCTCAGTGGAAACGGTAGTTTCGATTTCGGTTCTCCGATGCTGTGGATCGGGCCTTAATGCTTGAGAAGGTGGCCTTTGGCGTGAAGGTTCCAGGGGTTGTTTACCATGACCCGAAGGTTGTGTTGGGGCTCGAGGTGGCGGAGAGCATGACCAGAAGTGATGCCCATACTCTCTATCTCTTTCGTAACGCTCTTGACTAGAATAACCGCTATCGCGGTCTCTATCGGCCTCCCTTTTGCAGGGCTTATAATATGAACTGGATGACTGGCGTGCTGAGCGAAGGCTACCGAGCATGGATTCCTGCCTTGTCATCATATATGTAAAGTAGAAAGAGAAGCAGAATCAGTAATCTCCAGAAATGAATAGCTTATGATGAGTAATTATGCAGTGCCATGAAGTGTGTGTATGCATGTGCAAACCCCCCGACCAACCGGATATGTCGGACATACTCGAAGGAATCGATTCGCCTAGATCTAAGGCGCTCTAAAGCCCTTCCAACCCGGTATCTTATTGAAGTGACACATAGTTTGGAATTGGAATGTCTGCAAGTCCTTTGAAAGGACCCTCCACATGTGGGGGAGGAGCTTCCGACATTATAACACCGGTGGCTGGCAGAGACATGACCATGGATTTCCATCTTGAAGACTTATGAAGTTTGTGAGCAACTGCCTTGCCTTTCCTCTTCCCCTCTGAATGTCGAAGACTATATGAGGGCCCGACTACGGGTTAATCTTCGATGGGCGTACCCTCCTCATCACCCTGTTTAGCAATTACAATCCTGGACGCTCTACGCTTAGCCCGTCTTGCCAGAGCTGTCCTAAGATATCCCTTATGTCTTATGCTCTGGACTTGATCAATTAGCCCAACAATCCTCAAATTTTCATCTGTCGGCACCGAGTCGATCTCTCTCATCTCACCAGGCACTTCCTGAAGAATCCGCACTATTTCTTTAAATAGGGCACCTTCGGGTCGTGGTATTGCGGCTGTGAAGGAAAGAAAATATCCACTAGAGAAATTGCGGCACTTACGTCTAGCTAACCACCATCTGGAAAACCCTGAGGGGCACTGAACATAGAACCACTCCGTCTTGAAGTAGCTAAGCCTGGTCTAGGATCTAGTCACCACTTGGCAATTCCCGACTGCCTCTAGGAATGTGAATGAGGGATTATCTTCCCGACTCTTGACGTTGAACAAGAATTTGACTTCTTCCGGAGTCGAGGGCCGAAAGAGATGCTCCATAAAAACGATTAATAAGCTATTCAACAAAGCGTGTCCATTCGGATGCAACTGTGATGGAGCGATCCCAAAGAAAGCTAACACTTCTCGAATATATTGGTTAAATGGAGGAAGAGTTCCAGCTGTGCACGAATGTCTGTTAAAAGCGGTGAATCCTTCTGGGGGAGAGTGTGGCCTGTCATTTGGTCCTGGTAGCAGAACGTCATCTAGTGGTAGACCATGTCTTAAGCAGATTCTCCCTAACATATCTTCGCTGACATTGGATGGTACATAATCTTGGGGATTCACAATAAAGATTGCTCCTAGTAACTCGTCCAGAGCTATAACTTCGACCGCAATGGCCGGCATCTCTATTATCGGAGGAGATGAACTTTGAGCCTCCTACTGCTGTGAACTCCCAGGTTCCATAACTAATCAACTCAGTAAAAACCATCATTAGATGATAATAAGCCCGTGTGTTCCCCAGTGTGAAGTGCACGAATGCGTTGTGCAGTGCAGTGCTATGTAATACTTAAGAAATTCTACATAATTTGAGAAAATGTTCAAACGATAAGATTTCGAGATTCAACCGGAGCGACCGTCATCGCTGACCGTCACAACCGTGCCATTCAGACTTCGGAGATTGATCCTATCTAATGTTCATCAAATTTTGTCAAGTTATAGTTCCATCGACAAGCTTCAATAGGCAGTTAAGTATGCAGTAAAATAGTAGAGTCCAATTATGCAAGGCGGAAGCTCGTCGGAGTCATATGTTCAAGTATACAAAGTGCTTTGAATTCATCGAGATTCAACTCGGATCGATCACCAAGATTCCAATTCATATCGGTCAAGGAGGCAACTCGTATCCATAAAAATATGCGAGTTCAAATCGATCATCGACCGAGGATTTCGTATCGATCTCCAATATGGGATTTCGAATCGATCTCCAGCATGGCATTTCGTATCGGTCGCATACAATGGGTGTTCGTATTGATCATCGGATCCTTGACTTCTTATCGATCGCTTCAGATCGATACAAAGTTCCACCACACCAGATCGATGCGTGACTCCTCCCTCATCGATATGAGATTGAGACTAAGGGTCCTTCCAGTGATTCTTTGGTATCCATCATCACTCCTTCTTCCCCAAAACAGCCTAAATGCCATTCTCTCCTTCCTCGACCTCGCTCCAGCCTAACTCCGGCATCAACAACGCCGAAATCGGCCACAACTTTGGACTAATTGGTGTTAAAGCTCAAGTCTCATCGTTTTAGAGTTGATTTAATTGGTCAATTACCTAGTTTAAGGGATCAGTTTGATAGGTTAATGAGTTATTTTGATTTGGGGACGAAGACAGCTTTTCTTTCTCGAAGTTCTCTATCGATACGAAGGCAAGGGTAAAAGCAAAGAGAAAGTAAGAAATTTGGCTAAGTACAAATCCTTTTATATGGATTCGTAACCAGGCAAAAACGCTTCATCTCCCTGTGCTAAAAGACCGGTGGAAATAGTTTCTCGTGTTATCGATGCGAAGAGACGTCTTCGTATCCATCCGCTATCAGTCCAGGACGAGACTGTTCGTACCCATCGACAATCCACTGCTACGAAGTGCCAGTTTCGCATCCCTCTATTCAAAGACCTTGAGATTCGTATCCATCGATACGAACCGCATTGAGACTCCAAACAAATTCGTGTCTATCGATGCGAGATATTTTAAAGGGCCAACTAATTCGTATCGATCGTCGTCAATACAAAAACCAATTTTCAATTCTTCAAATCGGTCCAGGAGAGGATCGATACAAAGAGATACACTAAAATAACCATCCAGCGTTGTTACAACTCAAACACATCGATTCAGAAGAGGATCGATACGGAATTGCATCTTTTTTCTTTTAGTTAGTTAGCTAATTTTCTAATTCTCTAGCTTAACTTTCATTCCAATTGGTATAATTTGATTGAATTGAATTTTTAAATCATCAATTCCCTACGGATCGACCCATAGTCGCCATGTACTTCAATAGTACGTCGTGCTCTTGCGGTTATTTTTAATTTAAATTCGTTCGACGGTTTTCTAAACCAATAGAATTTCCGTCGACGAACAAGTTTTTGGCATCGTTGCCGGGGAAGTGCTTTGATTTTTAATTTTCTATTCTTCGAATTATTTTTTGTTTGATTTTTATGTTTGATTTTGTATGTGCTTGCATTTAAAAAAATATTTGTGTGTTTGTTGTTTGATTTTTTTTTCTCTTACATTTTCATTTGTGTTTGTGGTTATTCTATTTCCATTTTCATTTGCATTTCAATTAAAAAAAATACGCAAGTTCATTTGAAAAAGAAAAAAAAATTTCCATTCTACATTTTCATTTCCATATTTTTATATTTACGTTTTTTCTTCTTTTGCTTCTTTCTTTCTTCTGTTTACATTGCACTGTGCACAGTGAACAACTCTCCTCACATACAAAACTTATCTGTCCATCAGATCTCACTGCCTCCTCATCAATTCACTGCAACAAATCCCTTATGCCAATCAAATCCCCTCTGCTCTGTCTAACAAAAGCTTGCACTACCCTTTCACTCCTCAATCCCACAACATCATCTAACTGCAAGCTCACCAGAGCCATCCCCTACAACAGTTCTGCATCAGCCTACATCCCTCATCACCTTCCTCGAACAAAAACACCTCCACAACTGACTGTTCCACAACTTCACAACTCTGCATTACATTCCCATCCTCTGCACCTCGCAAGTCAATTCATTCATATCACTTCATTCCAGCCATAACTCAATAGAACTTCACATTCTTCACTTCATTGCCTCTACATCCCCTCAGACCACTTTTTCAACTTCTTCAAACCATCATACATCAACCTTCTTACTTAAACTTCTCTACAACCTTTCATACAACCAGAGCAACCCACTTCACCTAATCCCAATTCGCCTTCACCAAAATCAACATCCACATTCATCATCCCATACGACAACAACAGTGCTTCATTACCTCAAGCCCGGACCACCATACCCAGTCACATCACCCCTGTGCATATCAGTGCCTGCCACAGTTCTCTACCTTGCAACCATTCATCAGCCACAACACTTCTAACCATCACTACACCACAAAGGCTAATTAGGCAGTGCTTAGGGCCGTATCAAAAGTCATTAGGCACGGCCATAAGCCGTATCAAAAATAAGTGTGTTTAACCATTAGATACGGCCCATGGCCGTATCTAACTATCCAATTAGATACGGCCATGGACCGTTTCTACTTGTCGAATTAGATACGGACATGGGCCGTATCTAATTGGAGATTTAGATACGGTCATGGGCCGTATCTATTTCGACAAGTAGATACGGTCCATGGCCGTATCTAATTGGATAGTTAGATACGGTCATGGACCGTATCTACTTGGATTGTTAGATACGGCCATGGACCGTATCTAATTGGATAGTTAGATACGGCCATGGACGTATCTAACTGGAGAAATAGATACGGCCCAAGGCCGTATTTTCCCATTAGATACGGCCCAAGGCCGTATTATCTAACGTTGACTCATCAAAAGTTAAGGAACAAGTAGCATCTGATATAAGAGCAAATGCACTATCAAATAATGCGAAGGAACTTGTGGTAAAATATCAACGCAATATATAACAATGCAATAACATAAGAAATGAAAAGAAGTGCAATTAAGAGTAATCAACTAGCATAGCATCATTATGATATTCCTGAAGGTTTCAGAGAAGTGCTTCATATCAAAATAACTGACATACAGTTATTACATCAGATTGCTTAAATTGCAATTTAAACCATAATAATGTTGTTAATCCCGTGCAGGTTCCCATTGAAGTAACGAGGCCTGATAATCAGCCTGAGAGTATCCAAACAGCTTCTCAAACCTCTAACTTACTCACTACTTCACCTGCAAGAAACATTGAAGGGGACAAGTTAGTGAATGTCAATGATAAATGACATGAGATCATATCGGCAGAAAGCCCAGAGCTAATCAAAACTAAAAAACTTTCAAATGGAGGCTCAGGTTGTTTCTGGGATTGAGGTCATTTGCCGCAACTTAAGGATGACTGAATTGGCAGTAGAGTGATTCTTTTAATTTCTCTTTTTAATATATATAAAACTGAATGAATGAATCATGGTTTATTGGTTTATTTACGCTCCTGACTGTCATTTTTTCTTTTTAGTTGATTTTGGTGGTAGATTTTAGGATTTTTCTTTCGTCTCCTTCTTTTCTTGTTTATTTCTTATTTACATTCACATGTCTGCATCACAAATATTTGCTCATGAATATATCAGGGGTTTTAAGGGCAGTGGGAAAATGAGCACCGTAGTTGATTTACAAAAGAAAATCAATAGCATTAACAGATTTTCTCACACACGATACGAAAGAAAGGGATTCCTTAAGAAATGGATAACATTAACTGGAACCATGCTTCATTCATCTTCCATTTAAAATATGGAGGGAAAGCTTAAGGAAACAATAATGATGTAGGACGAGTATCCTCGTGTTTCTTTAAACCAATTATGAAATCTGAGTTTGATGTTATTCATCTCATGTATGCTAGTGGCTTTCAGTTTTGAAAAAAGCTGATGTTATGTGTGCGTTAGACTTGAAAAATGTATTTAGAAACACTAAAAACTTTTTAAAGTCCTAGGGCTGCAACTCAACAGTCAAAAACCAAAGATATTTTTCAGCAAGGCATAAATAAGAAATATGTGATGTGTTAGGGTTTAATTAATTTGGAAATTACTAATATTTGCCCAGTTTTTTACTCTGTAACACTTCTGCGAAACTTAACGGAAACATAAAAATATTTGTACCGGGTTTTTGGTTAGCCAGCTTGATTTGAAGATTATTTCGACTATGTTTCTGCTAGAATCCTCCGGTCCCAGTTCTGATACTACGGGATATTTATTTCATTGTTACGGAATCAGTGGTCGTTTTAAGTACAGAAATAGTATTTATATCTGAATTTGTGTTTGTCAAACTGAAAATCAGAAACATAAATTTAATAGGTATCACATATTAAATTATAGAAATAACTCTTGGAATTCTTCCATTTTAAGAAGATTGAATTTCTTTAATTCTAGCAAATTCTTTTTTAGTTTATGCTCATTCAACTTTATAACTCTGTTTCAAAGAATCCAGTATATTTAGAAATTGCTAATATGATAGCAATATCTATTGAAAATATGCAGTTAATTGTGCCATATTCACTTATTCATCAAATAAAAATAAAAATGCAGGTCCACAATTGATATCAATTTATGTATGTTCTTTTATGATAAAAAAATGATAATTATTATAAACTAAAATAAATAATCAATAAATGGAAACTTGTGAGAAAGCATCTCAAAACTAAATCATTTGACATTCCAATCCTTTTCCCAGGAGAGGCTTGCTTTGGCCACTAGCTTATACGTGTGTCTTTTAAGTCGCATCTACGTGTTCTTTCTATATCAGCAAAAGAAAAAGGAGCAAATGACAAACGATCATAATTACTTCGGGAACATTTCAAAACTTGTGAGAAAGCTTATCTAATTTTCTTTTGCCAACCCCATTCATGTTAGTGCAATTCAATGGCTAGCCAAGGTATCCTTGCACCATACTTGTAAGAAAGATATATTGGATATGGATATACACTTTGCTACTAAGGAATGACATGTTAAAGATAAATAATTTTTGGATGAGCTCACATACCTGCTAAAGATATCGAATCATAATCTTCGGATGGCACACATACCCACCCACTCCAACATCAACAAAGGTCTCTGCAAATTGATGATTTATTTTGTTGGTTCTCTCATCTGGTAGCAGTATATTGTCCAAAACCAAATTTTCATGAGTGGATGGTACAGATTTCCCATGGATTTTGGACGATGTTGAATCTCGACATACAATACCTATTGCAATAAAATTTATTGTCTAGATCTATCCAACAAAATAACTGCATTGAAAACAAGTAAGAATAAAAAGCAACTAATAAATACCTGTTGCTATTATGTCTAGATCAGAGTTGAGGATTTCACATTTTTGATTGTTCACCACATTGGTCGTATCCTGGGATTGAGAAACAACGAATTTAGAAGCATTGGGTTGTGTGTTGCGTTCTCCTTGTTCTATGTTTCCCACTATGTTGATCAGAAGCTCCATTTGCCCAGACAAATTTCCTACTGTACTCTCCAAATTTCCCACCGTACCCTCCAAACTTCCCATCCCCATTTTCAACTCAGCATTGTATCCACAAACATGTTTCAATCGTTTATGTGCAATAGCAGAAGCCTTAATATTAGTCTTTGGTATGACGGTCCCAACACCGCGGCTCCTACCCCTTGTATCCTTTCCCATCACTTGTGATACGATATCTTCTTCCACTGTCAATTTTTCTTCATCACTATCAGTGATCTTTTCCTTCAATTTCGCAATTTGATCCTGAGATTGCATAATACTTATATGGACACATAGTGCATAAAAGAAAGAAAATTGCTCATGTTTAACTTTAGGAATAAAAATAACTTACGAAGTACAAAGAATTGACATCTGATATGCTACCATCTTTTTTCGTGTGCGTCTTCTCCCATACATGACGACGGTTGATATTTGCAGATGGATTTGCAACGATCTGCAATATATAAAATATGTTAGTTGTGATTTTTATCATTTTGGAAAAAAAATATGAATATAACTTACCATTTCGTGTTCTATTCTAGCGTGACTTTTACGGCCTGTATGGTGAGCATAACTGAGCAATGATCTATTTTTTTTTGGCTAACTCCCTTCTTCCGCTCGCTTCAGGCGTTGCTTCATTTTTTATGAACTCGTTCCAACCTTCTTGAGCAATTGTAGGTGGACAATTTTTCATTCGTTCTTCGTCATTGTCGAAAGTGTCATAAAAACTTGCTCTCAAGTTTTTTTGTGTCTCCTAAAAGCCTCGGACATTCTTTTTAAAAATATTTCCTTTGAAAGCGGGTCGAGCGCATACATTTTCTGCAAAAGTAAAATACATAAACAAGTTAATCAGTTCTATCAGACTTAAAACGGGTTTCAGAAACCGACTGCATACATTGCAAATAGAGTGACTGACCATAAATATTTTTTAAATATCGTCAGAAATGAATCAAAGTAAAAACTTACCACCAATTGGTTCCAAACATCATCCTTATATGTACCGGGTACTTTGTTCCAACTTATGTATGATATCGGCACATGAGCTCTTACTAGTTTACCAAGCATAGTGGCGATTTTTCCAGCGTTTTCTGAGACTGGAATACCAAATAAGTTTTGATCAACTATTTTTTCTTCTGAACATGATGAATGTGATGATGCTGGATTTTGTGACATAACTGTAAAATGCTGGATTTTCTGAATACCAAATAAGTTTTGATCAACTCAGCTGCCCTGAAATAAAAATGAAATCAACATCACTGTAAATTTTAATTTAGATTCCACGTTTAGTTTGGTTCAATGATATCTCAAACTCCTACTACCCCAAGGAATAGGAATTCAAACGAGAAATGAAGCATTTAACAATTCATCAGTTAACAAATGTTTTTGGTAAGGTCTTCTAATTTTTCATTATCTTCAAAAGCCGATTGATAGACGGTAGGAAACTCAATGTCATCCACATTTGTAGTCAACCGTTTTGGTGTATGCAAAACCACAGACCAACCGTTATTTTTTAAATCTGTTGAGTAGAACACTTGACTCGCTTCTGATGCAAGAATAAATGGCTCATCATTCACGCTATCTTTGCTCTTCAATTTCCCTAAATTAACCATGATCAAGTTTGAAACAGGATCTATTTTGCAACCATTGATCTTATCCTCGACCTTTACCCAATCACAATAAAAAACTATTTGTTTGAAGTCAGTGTAATCCAACTCAAGTATCTGCTGAATGACTCCGTAATACGTTGTTTCTGCTTCCTTATAATTTTTATCTTTACCACTCGCTCTAAATTTTGTAATTGCTTTCATGCATACACCGCTTTCTTGTGTTACCATACGATTTTCGTACATTTTCGTGGAAAATAAAAAACCATTCACTTGGTACTTAGTATAACTAAGCGCCGTGAACTTCGGCCCATGCACTAGCCGCCAGAGAGTTGGATCAACATCGATGCACTTCAACAACTACATAAAATACAATAAATAAAACAAAACATGGTCACGAAGGTGTATTGCCAACTTATAAACACGTGAACTACTTAAGATGCTGTAATACCTCGTTGCGTAACCATAGAGTAAAATTTTGAACGACTTCGACAGTTGTACCTCTGCCTCGTGATTGAAATCTAGTACTTTTCGCATAGGAGTTATACCTCATACGGAAAACACATATCAAACCGAATACATAAATTGAATTAAAAAATGGAAATTCAAAACAAAGGTGTGAACTTACTTCTTCCATTCATCCAATCCATCGTACTTATTAAGGACCCATCTACGTACTTGTTCAAACTGCACTTGGGTTAACGTTATATCTTTACCATTATCTAAAGGTATCTCACCAGCAAACTCATCGTCCTCGTCTAAAAACGCTTCGCGGGTATGTTTATGATTGCCATCACCTCCGTTTGGCATATATTCCATGCAGTAAAGGCTAGCTTCTTGTACGATATATCCTTCTGCAATACAACCTTCAATGTATCTTTTGTTGCGCACATATCCTTTATATGTTTTCATCAACCTATGAATGTGATCAATTATATATTGTACATAATAGCTATTTCTATCGAATAATAATGTACATAACTGAAATTAGTTATTTACCGTTCAAAGGGATACATCCATCTATATCTGACAGGACCACAAATTAATGCTTCATCGGCTAAATGAACCATAAGATGGATACTGATATCAAAAAATGCAGGTGGAAAATGTTTTTCAAAAACACACATTGCTTCTACCAAACTAGCCTTTGCTTTTATAAGGTGTTCCCTATTGATCACCTTTGAGCACAAAATGTTAAAGAATAGACTAATACGATGAATAGCATTTTGCAGATCCTTATGTTGTGGATAAGAATGTTGAAGCAATACCGGAAGCAAATGTTGCATTATGACGTGGTAATCATGTGACTTCATATTTCTTAGTTCGGGAGGATTGATGCTCACATTGTTGTGGAAGTTTGAAGAGAATTTGTTGGGCACTTTCAGGTTTTTCAAAACGGTGCAAAACCGTATCTTTTCTTCTTTGTTCAAAGTGAAAGTTGCCTTTGGTATGATTATTTTATTTGTTTTAGGATCTTCCATCACCCACAACTTATGTTTTATACCCATGATTTTCAAATCCTTGCGTGCATTGATGCCATCTTTTGACTTATCTTTATGGTCCATAATGGTGCTGATGAGATGCTCTGTGACATTTTTCTCCGTATGCATAACATCAATATTATGGCGAATCATATTTGCTTTCCAATATGGTAAATCAAAAAAGATAGACCTCCTATACCATGCAGAAACATTGTCAACTTCTTCATAAATTGACTTTTTCCGTTTTCGACTAATTTCTTCTTTGTGTTTACCAACTTTCATTTTGATATTCGCTACTTTCTTTTCAACTTCAAAACCAGTCAATGTCCGTTTAGGACGTTGAAATTCTTGTTCGTTGTTGAAATTTGTCTTGTCGTATCGAAACTTGTGTTCTTTAGGAAGAAACATTCGATGTCCCATGTAACACACCTTCTTACTCTCAGGAAGATGATAAGAACAAGTGTTTTCCCCACAAACCGGACATGCAAAATAACCGTGAGTTGTACATCCCGATAAAGTCCCAAGAGCAGGGTGATCATGGATTGCCCACAACACCCTAGCTCTCATTGTGAATTCGGATTTATTTAATGAATCATATGTAACGACTCCTTCCCATAACTGCTTTAACTCGTCTATCAACGGCTGTAAATAAACATCAATATCCTTCCCTGGTTGTTTTGGCCCAGAAATCAACAGTGTTAACATTGAAAACTCTCGTTTCATGCACATAGACGGTGGAAGATTATATGGTACTACAATTACTGGCCAACAACTATAAGGGTTAGATAGAGAAGCATGTGGACAGAAACCATCTGTTGCTATTCCAAGTGTGACATTTCGTGGCTCGACAGCAAACGTTTGGTCAAAATAATCCGCGGCTTTCCATTGAGAAGTGTCACATGGATGACGCATTACGGTTGGATAAGACTTGGCACGACCATGCCAGGTCATCGCATCTGCTATCCATGGTACACTATACAATCTTTTCAATCTAGAAATTAAAGGAAAATGTCTTAATGTCTTTCGAGGTACTTTGATGCCTTTTCTTTCTTCGTTGAATGATGTCATATATCTTGGTTCGTTGCAATTTGTACACGAAACTCTATTCGCATCATCTTTCCAGTATAATATGCAATCATTGATGCATGCATCATAAGTTTTGTAATTCATCCCAACTTGCTTAATTAACTTCTTCACGTCGGAGTACTTTGTCGGCAGCGTGTTACCTTCGGGGAGTAACTCCTTTATTAGTTCGAGGAGTGCAGTCACACCATTATTTGAAAAGCCGTATTGGGTCTTCAAGCTATTCAGTTTCACAATGGTATACAGCTTCATCAACCCTTTTGAACTTGAAGGATACAGTGGCTCTTTTGCGCTACCAAAAAGTGATTTATACTTCTTACTTTCATTGGCCTGCCAACTGCCATCAACCGTAGACGACTCTCTAACATTAGCATGATCTGACAACGGATTTTCAGGTTGAAAATGATGAAATCTATCTGCATCATTTACTAGATCTTCCATCATAATAGGTTCAGACTCGTCGGTACTAGTGGCATGACTAACTGGTTGTTGTTTTTCCTTCTCAACCTTTTTTCCCCATGAAAATACCATACGGTATATGTTTGGATAAAACCCCATCTAAACAAATGAAAATGAATGTCATCTAATTTGATCGTCTTCATATTTTTGCACCGAGTGCAAGGGCATAAATACACTCCTTTCTTACCACCATTTTCATCAACAAAACTAATAAACTTCTTCACCCCGTCTATATAGTATGTAGATCTTTGATCAGATTCATTTATCCACTTTTTGTCTATACTTAAAGACATATTGCCCTCCTATATCATATATATAAGTTAAATAAGAACAATTAGATCATACCTGACATTGCATGTTAAGAGTTAAGTGATGTGCTATTTTTATTTTCCAATAAGAAGCAACCAGTTTTAAACCTACATTGCATGTTAACCTTAAGCTAAATCATCATCAAAGCAGTGGCAGTTGTGTGTGTTGATGATCATCTATTTATCTTTCATTTTACAGGCAAATACTAACAAAGAAATTCAACAATTTTATTTATTTATTTATTTAGTGTTTATTTGCGTTTCACACCTAAAAATATGGTAAAATAGTTAATTATTTAGATTAGTCTGACAATGATGATATTCCAATAAAACTATAAATCATTTGTATTTTGCTTAATTTTCAGAAAAGTAAACTGTGGCTTCATGTATATTAATGTTTTGCCTTTTGTTTTTAATAATGCAAGTAATTTTTCCCCCATATTGTTATTAGATGATTATTTTTTCACTTCAAAAGCTACAACCAATGCTCTTTCTTTAGAAATCGTGTGATATAAAAATGGTAGATCCCCACGTATCTATGTTTTATTTGATTATCTTTCATTACTTTACATTCTAAGTTCATATGGATTTTTTCTTCCTGAATCTAGGTTTTATCACAAACATACAAAGTCATAGATCACGATTCAAACACATAAAGAAAAAGAAATGTACAGGTTTAAAATTAGTTTTCTATACTGCATAACAAACTCTATCCTAACAATTCAGTTCAGTTCCTTTAAAAAAAATCCTTCGCAAAACTTGTCTTATGCATAACACGCTAGTCTGTAAAAAAGAAAAAGAAAAAAAATAACCTACTTGTCTTGCAAGATTAATTAAGTTTATCTGTTTAAATATCAGTAAACACCCGTGCATTATGTTCTTGGGTTTCCAGCATAAATTTTTCTTTTTCAGTTAAATATGAAAGAAAATTTGACAGATATTCTTTCTCTGACTCAAATTTTTTTAGAAGTCTTCCACGATGGCAGCGCACAGAGTATTGTTCAAACTCAAGCTTCTTATAGACACCAAAATGGAGAAAGTGATATTTGCCAAAGCAGACACAGATTTTGTAGACATTCTTTTCAGTTTTATAAGCATGCCTCTTGGTTCAGTTATCATCATTGACAGCCTACAGTTGTTTTGGATTATTAATGGTGAAAGTGCATTGGTTATTGTTTACATCATTTCCTCATAACACCACAAAAGGAAAATATCCAAATAAAAAAATTAATATGGTTGGATGACAGAAGGCTTACAAAAATTGACATAAAATTTATGGTCCAGCAGAATTCAGCACTAATGACCTTCACAATAATTTAAATGTTAGCATAAAAAAATTTATCAATTAAAAGGCAAACTAAAACAATTACTGTTGGTAAGTTTGTACAACTATATATTAAACATTTGTTCTATACCATGCTGCTCTGTTCCCCAAGTTCTAACTCCCCTTATCTAAGAGTAATTATCATCTAATTTCTTGATGTGCATTTTCTACTTGCAGTTATTAAATTTAACATTGAAAACCTGCACTTGCCACCTTATCATATATCACTCTCTCATTAGGAGAGTGCCCCTGCACTTGTATCTTTGCTGACAAGGCTGAGTCGCAAAATATATAATCATAATGGCAATCACCTAGCCCTTTATTCGGAAAAGATATTTTTTTTTCATGGAAGAATTAAATATATGGGCTTGCGTGTATAGACCACCATCGTTTGGGCTTTATATATTGACCCTCTGTTTTTACGCCAATAGTTTGATTTTGTGACTAATCAATTAGTTGAATAAGATCAGAGATTATGATATTCCGGGAATTGAACCCACGTCATGGTAAAAGTCCGTCGGATACCCAAATCTTATTTTTATTTTCATTTAACCTTTTAATTCTATTATGTTGATTTTGCAAATTGATCACTATATCATCTAGTTTGATAAATTGTTGCGTTATATATAGATCTGGCCATAGTTTAGTTCAACCAAACATTGGGTGTTCGACTATCTGTTTTTTAACTGCAATATACAGCTTATTAAAGGTTTATTTCATGGTGATGTAGCAACATTCTATCAATGCTATGTTTTGTGGAAGAACATGAACAGTGGCCATAACTTATTGTAATAAAAAGGAAAAATAAAAAAACGATTGAATCGTTCTGGTCATATATTTATAACATGCATAAAATGTTTATTCGTTTGATTTATGAATTTATTTCTAAATCTAGGTTAATATGGTGATGTATACCAATAGGAAATATTACAATTTCAAGTAAATGTTCTGTGCACTGCATGTCCCATTTGCATTTGTGAATGCTCTTTGCTATATCAAAGTGTAATTAATACAAGTTTTTTTTTAAATAATAATAATAATAATGCGCACACACACATAATTTATATTCTATTATTTATATATATCTGTTTCTTGCTATACTTACAAAATTTATGTAGAAATTAATTTTTTTGCTACACCAAACTGTTTTCAAAAAATTTGCCATTACAACGGCGCTATTTTATAGCACCGGAGTAATGTCTATGCATTACCCCTCTCCTGATACTTGGCTTGCGCCATTAACACTAATTTTATCCACTTATACAACAATATCAAAACCATATACAATGTCAGAACCATATACAATATTAGCACCAAGCTGTAAATTATGCAAGGATAAAAAAATCCAATCATATCGAACCTCTACCAAGTTACATGGTTAATCTACGACTTTATTGAAGAAGCCACTTGGTTTTGTTATAATGAATACACCAACGAATTTTTACTTCAAGGACGACTGGGACAGTACATTTGATTGTAAATTCATCTTTTCAAGATATTAAACACTTAAAGAAAGATCAATCATTGCAAGAAGAACTAATTTTTACTGCACAAATATTATTAGGAGTCGCACATCTATTCCCATTAAGTTCGTACTTTAACATCCATGTTCATCTAAAATAAAATCATTGAACTCTCGTATGAAACCATTTCTGTCACTAAGTATTGATGAAATATTTAAGAAGTATATTCTAAGTACCACATGAAAAAAGATAGCAGGTAAATAAGTTTCTTCGTAATAATGAACCTGCTATATTACAGCTCGACATTGACATTTCTTAGTTTACCACTGTAATTCTTATGATTTTATTATTATCACATTCCACAAATGAGTTGAAACCTTGGCAGACTGCAAGTATAAACAAAATATTCTTTGATCTAGATGATTGTTGAACACAAATATTAATGAAGTAATAAAATCATACTAGGTAAAAACTGAAATACCCACCAAAGTTGCTGAACAGTATAAAGGTGTTTCTCCTTTCAACGGTTTGATTACCCGGTAACGTTGAAAATCTGAATAGAAATTTAACATCCATTTAATAAACGATCATACTCAAGCGTTTATTTAATAAACGTCTGATAAATGAATAATGCATTACAACGTTAAGGTCCATCAAATGTATGTTAGAGTACATTAAATGGACGTCCGACTTTTAAACATTCAATGACAACGTAACATCAGTGATCCAATACGGATAGAGTTGAAGGTGTTGGAAAAACTCTGGACTAAATACAGCTCCATGTAACAGTTTTCTCCATCCATGCAGAATCAGTATGAGATGAATAGGTAATAAACTGACGTCAAATAGTTAATAATGATGGACGATGTTTTGGTGGAGACGTGGTAAAAAACATAGGATTTGTTGGTCAGTGGTCCAACAAGGACACAACAATTGCCTTAGTTCCAGATAATGTTCCAATAATTGCAACTTTCCTCATGAGATATAACTGTAACTATATCAATTATGTAGTTTTCTCATGAGAAAAACATATATCTTTTAATAGCATTTTTGTTTAACTAATGATAGAAACGTTCCAATAATAACTTGCAAGAATTACTATATCCTAAGTAAAACCAGGGAGTAGCAATACAATCCCCCACCTTGTTGCACACATCCAACTCTTTTAACATTCATAAATCTAACTGCAAATAATCCAATCAAGTTTAACCATCATTTTAGGGTAAAAATACAGAAAAACACACCAATTTCACAGAAAATAAAATAATAAAACTACAGATCAATATAACAAAACATCTACGCAAAACCCAATGCACCCTAATAATACAACAAAGACGCTCATCTCAACACTAACTTGATCCAAATCATTACTTATCTAATAATGAAGTTCAGGAAGTGTTAAAATTAATCATCAACAAGAAGGATTAGCTCAAAGATCTAACCTTTATCTCGAAAAACCAAATTCAAGTCAGATGTCGAATTTTTAGATGTCGAACAAGAAGGATTAACCTTTTCAATTTCAACCTAGATGTCGAACTCGCAAAAGGAAGCGATTAACTATGCTACCGAATGGGAAGAAGCCATGAATGCACGGGATTCATTTGATTCAGAAAATGTGAAGACAAAACGATGAAGTCGACTGAAATAAAAAAAAGGGAGGGAGAGTGTGCATTTTGGGGAAAATTTTCCCACGAAAAGAGGCATGGAATTTAATACGGCTACAAGCCGTATCAAATATTAATACGGCTTAAAGCCGTATTAAACAATTTAGATACGGCTATAAGCCGTATTAATATTTGATACGGCTTGTAGCCGTATCAAATGCGCCGCCTACGGCAGCGCCAAAATCCTCTCTATGGTGTAGTGCATCCCTTTTCACTATCCACTTCTGCCATCGTCTCCTCCTCTCTGCATTTGACAACAATCCTTTGTTAACTCCCAAACATCCCTCTTGCATAAACACAGAACCACCTCTTAACTGCTTCATCTCCGACCTCATAACACTGCAACCAAGTTCACTCACCACCAACATTTGCCCTACTTCAAACAGTACTTCAAACCACAACACAGTCGACCACACTTCATACCATCAACTGTTCCTAGATACAACTGCAATCCACCATATCAATTGTCACTTACAAAAACTGCAATCCACTACAAAACTCTATGCACCTATGTGCATTCCCATCCTACTTCCCTTGCTCACCCATCAACGACATACCATCACCACACAACCACGTTCATATCACCTCTTCCAACAAATTCACTATCTGTCACTCTTCATAACACATCCTCCAAACCATCACAACAATTGGCCGCAGCACCTCCTCAATCAGCCTAATTCGCCAAGTCGACCTCCCAATCTAAAGCCGCATACCCAATCTTCCTTCGCCTCCCTCCCCACGAATCGAATTGTCGATCAAGTTTCGAGTTTGGAGAGTTATTTCAATGTTAGAATTAATCTTAGAATTGATTAACGAAGGGGAAGTTCTGTTATTCGTATAAATTTTTTTTTGAAAGAAGAACTAGTGTGGGTTTGTTTAAACGAAGTAAAAGTGTGGGCCAGGTGGGCTTTTCATTTTCTTTTTTATTTTTTTTCCATTGTTCCTTTTGTTTTTATAATTTTTTTTTGTTTTTATAACTTGGGTTCAATTGAATTGACCTTATGTTTTCTTTTAGTTTTTTTTAATTTGCAAAAAATAAAATTTTCTTTTAATTTGTTTTGTTTTGGTTTGTGTTAATTTGTTTTGAAAAAAAAAACCAAAAACAAAGAAAAAAACAAAAACATTTAAAAAAAATTGTGCTTTGAGTTTTCTTGTATGTTGCTTATGGTTTTGTTTTAAATTATAAATAGTTTCTTTCAATTTCATTTCTCAAAAAAAAAAGAGTTTGCTACCTTTTAGTCTTGTTTTATTTTGTTCATAAATTTTTTTTGTACATATATCTTGTTTTTATTTTCAGGTTGCCCAAGCAGATTGGAAGAGTTGCTTGCTTTGCTTTGCATGCCAAAGAAAAATAAACCGCTTGCTTGCTTATCTATTGTTTTATTAGCTTTGTATTGTTGCTTGCTTGCATTTGCATTTTTATATATATAAAAAAATTTCAAAAACAAAAACAAAAAATCCATTCGTAGTTGCATTGTTAATACACGTTTAATTTCTACTTTGCATTTCATCCTAGATTTTGATTAATAATAACGATTAGACATCGATAACTTTTAATTGTATATTAACAAGTTGTCTTTTTTGAACAATTTAATTTCTTGGTGTCTAGGCTACGGCAGAGTAATAACCATTTATAAATATTACGGTGGTTCATAAATATTATAGTGGTTGTTCCTCTGAAGGTACTTAAACCTTCGGTTGCATTGCTACGGTGATTCGTGGTGCACCGATAAATCCTGTCTGTTACCTAGCTGAGAACTATCTTGTTGATCTAAGACAAAGTGTGATTATACAATTTTGGGTTAACTTAGGGTAAATAATTTGTAATTAACCTTGCATTCATTTAGTTGCATTAGTTCATGCATATTTAAAAAGAAAAATAAATTCAAATTTCAAAACTAAAAAAAAATTGTAAATATTCCTTTTCCTTTGAAATTTTTAAATCCTTTTTCTTTGAAATTTCAAAAAAAAAAAAAAATTAGAAAAACCAAAATCCAAAAAAAATAAAAATATATAAAACCTTTTCAAAAACAAAAACAAAAAAAAATTGAAAAAACAAAACAAAAATAAATTTCCCTTTTGAAAAATAAATTTTATTTGTAAATATTTTTCCTTTAAAAAACAAAACAAAAACATTCTTAAAAATGTCTAAGTTTCCCCACTCACTTGAATTTTACAATAGTTGTGAAAATCAATATAATCCATATAATTTCACTTCAAATTCTTATGGATATTTCAACAACAACTATTGTTTCAACGATTCAAATTTTGAACCACAAAATTTTCAAAACGATGACCAACCCTCGAATCTCGAAAATAACATTTCATCTCTACTTGAAATCTCTACACAACAAAATCAAATGATAAGTGATTTATGCAATTCTTATTTGTGTAATAACTCGAGTCAAGGATTCCAAAATTTGAATTCAATTGAAAATTCAAACGATTTCTATTATAACCCATGCCAATTCAATTTCAAACTCCAAAATGAATTTCAAACTCAAAATGAAAATGGAAACAATTTTTCAAACGAATTTGGCAATGGGAATAATCTTAACCATGTTACGATTGAAAATCTTAGTTCTCAACAATTTCAAAGTGAAAATCCTCATGCTAATAACTATAAATTGGATTTTGTTAAGCAAATGAACGAAATTTACGATGATCACACGGATTCGTTGTTTGAAACATATATGAAAGAACGTGAAAAACAAAATCAAATTCCAACGTGTGACGAGTCAAACGATAATCCATCTTTTACCCAAATCGACAATTTTCAAATAACAACTTTTGAAAATGAAAATAACAATCTTAACAATGTTGTTGAAAATTCGGTAATTGCGTTGGATTTCAATTCTTTTAAGGGTGTGGAACCAAAATTAAGATTCGATCTTCCTTTTTTTGAAAATTTGAATACAACAACTTTGAATTTTGAAATTGATGTATGCGATGAAGTTGTTGATAATCCAACAAAGGAAGACGAATTCAATAAACATGAATTTTATGGACTTTTCGAAAACTAGTCGTTAAATTCTAAAGGAGGAGATTTCGATCACCATTTTTATTTTGAAATCGATAATTCTGAAAATGTTTTCAAAGAAAAGTTTGAATTTCAATTTGGTGAAAATAAACTTAAATTTCAATCAATCGTTATATTTACCCCAAAAATTATCGAAAACAAAACAACTCGTACGATTTTTAATAAAACGACATTCTTTTTTCCAAATCAACATTCAACTTTGAAATCTTTTATGATTTGGTTTTTGGAGCTTAAGCTGTGTCTCGTATGCTTGACGAGACAAATGAATCGGTCTTTCGAAGATCGTTTCATTTACTTTTTAACGATATACTTTCTGATTTCGTGTAAATACCGCTCATTTTCATATAAATAAAGGCCATTTTTATTTTTATTTTTCTCCTTCCACTTGGGTTGACAGTGGGGACACAGTCAAAATCAAGTGTGGGGGAGACTCATCATCATTTGGATTTTTCATGGTTTATTTTTAATTTTTTTTTCCAAAATTAAAAAATAAATCTCAAAAACAAAAAACAAATTGAGCTTTTTTGATTTATTTTTAAAGAAACACTATAGGATAAAAATATGGTTTTGGTTAATTAAATTGAAATTTTTGAAAATTTATTTGTCTTAACGAAAATAAAAATGAAGTTTGATTACAAATAACAATGGTTTAACTAGTATATAGGAAGATTCATACATGTTAATTATGAAATACATCCCAATTGGAAATCTTTGTTTTAAAAAGTGGTTGAATTTAAAGTAAAGGATATAACATTTTTTTTGTCTTCTAAGTTAAATGGTGCTAAGATGATTTTGTAAAACTCTCTCTTTTCAAAAAAATAAATAAATATGTCTTGTATATGTATTTATTTTTCTTAATAAACACCCAGAGTCATGTCTCCACACTCGTGTGTTCACTCGCCATGCTCTGTACCCTTCTCACGTAAGCCCGAAAGGCAGTGCACGATCGGTATATCCGGCCTTAGTTTATCTGAGTTAGGTGTATGTATATAAAAATTCTTTTTAATAACGCCTACAGTCAATAAGTGTTCACACTTATGTGTGCACTTGCCACGCTCTGTATTCCCCTCACATCAGTCCGCAAGGCAGTGCATGGGTAATATATCTGGCCTCAGTTTATCTGAGTTAGGCATATGTAAATATTGTTAATATCAATGAAATTTTCAAGTAAGAGAGAGTAAGCAATTGAAATCCAATCACCGTTTTAACTTGTTTGACTTAACTTGTTATTGAAAAGAAATGAGAATACCACTTTGACAAACTTTGATAATCAACTAAGGATTTATTTCATAGTTACACTTTGTTATCAACCGAAACAACGAGTTAAACTATTGTCTATTTGCTATGATAACCTAATTTTTGTTGGAAATTTTAACGAGTAAATGACTTAAATTTTCAAGATAATAACCAAAACCTATATTTAACTTATGTGTGTTAATTTAATAGTAAATCCTTCATTGTAAATATTTTCAAAAACTCGCATTCATCTCTTTGTAAATAAATCTTGCATTTTGTAAATATTTTCATCCTGCATTTGGATTTTGTGGGTAGTATCCGCTGAAAACCCTCACGAGACAACACTCGTCCTACTGGGAACGCCCAGAGGTTTAACGGCTTGTTGCATACGCTCAATGCAATCGTGATCCCTGCGAAAATGGATTTATCTTAGTTTTTCCTTTATTCGAGGACGAATAAAAAGATAAGCGTGGGGGTATTTAATGTGCACGTAAATGTGCATATTTTACCACCATGTTTAATCTATTTAAATTAAATAAATGATCATATCGGGTATTTTAACTTGTTTTAACCAAAATCCATATTAATTCCAAATTGTCACATATCCATCTTCATATAAGGGCAAAACGGTCATTTGTGTGCATATATTTCTTTGAGAAAAATTAATTGGAAATTTATATATATATTTGTGTAGGAATTTGATCTCAAATAGGAGTGGTTTCATGAAGATACATGGATGCACAAAATGAATACAAAGGAATGAAGATGGAAATAATTCAAAGTGAAGAACATGGAGGACCCCACCTACCCATCTACCTTAATTTACAAATTAGAGGCTAATGCACATGCTTATGGAATTAATGGCTTCATGTACACTTAAATGATGATTAGTAGAAGCTAATGATTACTTGGCCTCCACACTTTTTCAAGGGCATTTTGGACATTCTCCAAAATTATGAATTAGGGTTTAACACATGTATAAATACCCCTTATGTTTCATGTAACCCTCTTCTTCTTACTCCAACTTAGTTAGTTTTTAGCTTAGAAAATAAATCAAAGCTCTCTTTCTTTTCATGGCTACTTAGCCATTTCATCACTTATGTAATTCCTATTTTTCTTTATGCAATTTAATACATGTTCCTTTTCTTTTCTTGTTATTTCCTTTCATGTTGTAGTGTAGATTTGTTTACTTATGCAAGTAGTGTAGATTTTCTTTTATGCAATTAGATTAGTTCTCTTTTTCATTAGCTTTCATTTTCCTTTCTTTTTGCTTTCATGTTGCTAGCTACATTTGTTAATCAAATGACAAATATGAGAGGCTAAATCCCTTCAATTTAGGGATAATGAAGCTCTCTAATTATGTAGCTTCAACTATTTGTTAATTCATGCTGTCCTTTTGTGCTTAATGATGATAGAAATGGTTTACTAGTTGTTTTTGCTTTGAATTTGATAGCCTATATTTTTGACACCAAATAGGCTATGCTTAAACAATCACTAACACTAATTGCCTCTTCATCAAAATATGATTATGGCAAAAGAAAGAGATTTGAAATTAAAATTTGATGGTCTATATTTACAATCAATAGTTAATAGGCCATACTTAAAATAGATTTCATTTTCATTGTCAAGTTTCATTAAAGTTAGTAAGTGGTTTAAGGGGTGTGTTATAGTTTGATGGCTTATGTTGGCTAATTAATAGCACAAATATGCCATACTTATGATAAGCACATCAAATAAAGGACTAATGACCATAAAAGAGAGATCATGATTTCATATGTGTTGAACTACATGATCTAGAGAGTGGATTTATTCTCTAAATTGTCATTTAACTCTTATATTTGCATCTCTTTTCTTTTAGTTAGTTAGCTAATTTTCTAATTCTCTAGCTTAACTTTCATTCCATTTGGTATAATTTGATTGAATTGAATTTTTAAAATCATCAATTCCCTGCGGATCGACCCGTACTCGCCACGTACTTCAATAGTACGCCGTGTGCTTGCAGTTATTATTAATTTAAATTCATTCGACGGTTTTCTAAACCGATATAATTTCCGTCGACTAACAGAAGGCGAAAAGACTGTCAAGTACAATGAGGCTCATAAGGGTGATAGAGATCGGGATATGGATAAAGTGGGGGAGGAGGAAGGGAGATGTTAAAGGTGAGCTATCTCATAACCCTGCTAAGCACCCTTAAAGATTCCTCTGAGCGACGTGGGCCTACTTCTGCAGATATTCCGCTTTGTACAGAAGCTTAAACTTCTTTTATCCAGTAAGTTCTAGTCTCTCAAGCTATGGTTATGATCATCCCACCGGCCTCCAAGGGAATCTTCACTCCTTCATTTACTCTTCCAGTTGGTCCTCCATGCTTATCAGTTGCGTATCCCAATCTCTTTCTACATGGTGTCGAGTTTGATCAAGATATCTCAAACACATTGAAAGAGGCGGTGTTGCAAAGTCTAAAAAATGTGGAGCATGGCATCGATGTAGGGTATAAAAGGAAGAAACTTTGTACAACTCTCTTTGAATTTAATAAGATAAACCATATGAACATCCAGTCCTTTAAGTCCGAGAGAATTGCCTTTGAGAAAATGCTTAAGGAGCAGGAGGGTGATTTGCTCAAGGTCATAAGAGAGAGAAAGATCTCACACAGAAGCAAAAAGCAAGCACCAATAGTGTGATGATTAAGTTAACGCATGTTATAAGAAAACTGAATTGGCAATGCACAACAATTTAAAGCTCGCATATGAGGAGGGTGATGAACTGAAAAGACAACTTATCACTAAGGACCAGCCCATTCTAGCCTGGGATTTGACCAATACCGAGCAAGCCACTTAACTCGCTAGACTCTGCAAGGAGAATCAAAAGCTTGTTGACGAGAAGAAGAAACTTTCTGAGGTGGTGGACGAGCTGTCCATGGCAAAGCTCGATAGTGACTTTGAGCTTGAACTTACTATGTGAGAGCTCAAAGAGCTTTAAGATGAAAAGTAGAAGATCATGGTTAAGCTTAATGAAAACATGCTATATTTTTATACTAATGTGGTTATGTATAGGAATATAAGATGGTTGAAAAATGACTATCCCGAGGTGCTTGTTGGCGCTGGGAGGAAGTGCTATTCAGACTTGTTGAAGTTGGAGACAATAGCTCCAAAGAGGAGCCGATGGCCACATATCTTGAAGCTGAAGACATAGAAACACTTTCTATCAGAAAGGCTATCATTGCTAAACATGATGCCGATGCTGCCAAAGCTCTTGTTGGACCGAGTTCACTGGGTCACGGTGAACATTCGCTTCAAAATCATAAGAGCCAGTCGTAGTCATTCCTGCCTCTTCGAGAGGTAGCTCCACGACTACCCGCATTCTCTCAATTTCGGTAACCGGTACCCCTAATAAAGAATACATTCCTCATGTCATGGTCTAGCCTAGGAAGCAGGGGACTAAAGAAGGTGAGTTTATCATATCCTACTGGGGTCCTGCTACAGATATATCTCTTGCTTCTTCAATCTTCGAGAAACTTCAGTTCTCGCGTGAACTCATCCTTAAACTTCATCACTATTTGCCAACTTGTAGGTCAACTTCAATTGCCTCCTCCGCCTCCAACTATGCATGGTTCAGGGATTGAAGCGATCTTTACCGCGTCAACCACTATCTCAATGTGATTTTTTCCATCCGTTCCTGTTTTTAATTTCGGCCCAGGTCCAGATTCTATGAAGATCACTGCTTTGGATAGCTTGGAGGGCATTTCTCTCTTAGGAGGAGGATGTTCACATTATTGGTGCTTTGGACCCCACTGACCAAGAGACGATGGCAGAGAGACTGAAGAAACAAAAAAAGATGCTTAACATAAAGAAAGAGTTGGAGACACCCAGTCCGGGATTGCTCCGTTTACAAACAAGACAGGCAAGCCAAAGTGCGGAATGTGCCAGTTGGTGGATCTGGAGGAGAGTCCGCACATTCATAAGGCAACACTCTCCTTGGTAAGAAATCCAAAGGGAGAGAGAAGCTCAAGCACCATCCAGTAAAGACCGATAAGGACAACTGTAGCAGAAAGAAGTAGAAGACTCAGTAGTGTGTGCTAGCTGAGCATTTTCTTCTTTCTCTTGTTGTTGGGATTAAGTCTGTATTTTGCTTTTTTATCGAAAACAAGTGGAAAATATGCGGGCATAGCTCCTGCTGTTTATCCTGTACATAAAAGATTTTGTTAGTAATGAAAGATTAGCTTTACCTTTGTAATCTCTCTTATATACTTTCTCTACATTTTATGTACTGTGTATGTTTATGTATGACTGCTTGTGCATATAATAAGACTGCTTGTACTACAGTTTCCTGTGTTATATACTTCTGTCTCTATGTAATATGTATATACCACAATTCTGTACGTGTAAATAATATTTCTAAAATTGTTTCAGTATATTCTGTTGTTTAACTCTTTATTGATTGCCAAAATGTTCTGTTCGGCCTAACAGGATTGTGCTATGATGTGATTTAGCCAGCTCCGTGGTTGTTTCTGTTTGAACTTGGTCTGGTTTGTTTTGACTAAGTATTGGTGCACGTGTCCCAGCCCACAGGGTTGAATGCTAAGGTGCGGATATCTTATGAGAGACTGAACATCCTGGGCAATTCGTTTGGTTACCCCCAGTTTGGTTCGCACTATAGTTCCTGTCTCCGGGAAATATTGATTCCGCTGCTTGATTCGAAGCATCGTATTTTCCATGTTGCCAATTCCTTTGCTGCATTCGAATTCTTCCAAGTTGACATCATATGTAACTTCCCCTATTTTGAGGCCTAAAACTAAGTGCTATAAATGCTATAGTCATTTATAATATTAATTTCCGATGACAAAATGCGGTTATGCTAATGGTATCCAAAATATCAGAAGCATAAGAATATGAAATAAAAACAAACTTTCACGTTTCATTTCAAAGTCATAATTTCATATTCAATACATAATCCCAAACTATACTTAGGTTTAGATAAAATATAATTACTACAAAATACTCCAAGAGCGACATATGAAAATGCTTCCTTGGTTGATCAGAGTTGCTAAATAGACAGATACATCTACTGTCAATACGCTCATACAACAACTAATATAACACATTGGATTATAGTAATAGATAGTCTCCTACATAGCTAGCATTGCCTCTCGCATATCTTCAGATGCTTTATTCGCCAAAATCTACTTAACCTGAAAAGCCCATACTCTCAATCTACTTAAATCAAATTTTGAGTAGCAGAGAGTTTAAGGGGAAAAAATAAACTTTGAGTCGGACAAAAAGCCTGTTATGAATAATAATATGCCATCTCGGTTAATTGATATCTACTGAGACCATGGCGCTTAGCGGAATGAGTTTTCCCTTTACTAATATCCTTTAAAAATCTATCTTTTGCAAAACAAGTCCTACAACCAAACTGGTTATAATAAACAATATAAACAATAATGTGCATGCATGCTATATGGGTAATCATGACTATCCGTCAAATCAGTGGACTATCCATCCCAATGTTTATTTTTCACAGGGTAACTACCAACCTACATGGCTGACTTTAGCCTACCAGGTATACCAAATTTTTTAACTGACTATTAGAAGAAAACTAAACGGTCTATCAAAATACACTTATCATAGTATTTACCTGACTATTTGTCAATCTCATAGATTTGCTAGACTTACTATGAACCTAAAGGTTTTGTATGCCAACCTATAACCTATATTATCTTTTTGTATTCCTTTCTGTGTGTAAACCTACTTTTAGTCTTACCCGTGACAAAGCCCAACACACTGGAATTTTGGACTAATATCAGATAGGGGCTAACAGCTTAAGTATAAGACATTACCCTACACCAGTCCCATCTGGTTTTCTAATATCTTAGTCAATTCATCATATCACAATCTATCCAAAAGTGATAAAAGTAATAATTCTTTAGTAAAATTCTAGACTAATTACCCTTTTCTATTTCCTTGGAAACACTTTCTTAATAAATGATTTAACCCTGAAATCATAGTTTCAAAACGAGGAAATATAGCCCTTTAATTCATCCAAAAAAATTATGCCATGATATATGCTTTTATAAAATAGTATTGATGAATCTCGAAATCACTTGGAAGTAATCTCACTTCGAAACCATAGGCGATAGATCCAAAGCAATATAAATCATTTATACTGGTAAAACACGGTAAGGATATGCAGTTGATGAGTGTCTTCATCCTTCAAAACATGTTAAAACATTTTATAGATAAAAGATAAGGCTATATAGTCAATGACTTCTTCATCGCATACATGGTATAGAGTTTCATAAATTTGCAAAGTATAAAAGCTTTTAAACTTAAGACTAAGGAGTGGCGACCTTGGAAGGTCTTCGACATCAAAGCCCTAAAGAAAACAATCGACATCATTAGGGCTGAAGTGATAAAAGGTGGCTACATAGCTTTCTATGAAAATAGGTGATAAGGATTTGAGTTGGTAATCATTAAAGTCACAGTGATAACACACGACATCATTGCCTTTTACAAACATGCGGCAAGGAATAGGTTTAGAGCGACTTCTTTACCTTTCGAAGTCATTAATAAAATATGCGGCTACGTTATTATTGCTATAAGTTAATTCAAAATCATTGGTGTCGGCGACGTTGAAGAAACAAGCGGCACCATGCCACTTAAGCCATGCGGCATTGACAAAATTGAAGACCGTGATGTCGACTTCGATACTATGCTTCCTACCTCAACCACACCGATCCATTCCATATTAAGTGAAGTTAATATCATATGTATCACATGTGATTGACTTTAGAGACCATAGACGCGATGCGATAAGGAGTAGGATCATGACTTCGGCGTAGAAAAGCCGTAAATAATAGGAAAACTATTTATTTGCCAATTAAAGTATTTTCCTTGCACCAACTCCAAATATTTGTCAACTTCTTATTCGTTAACACTTCTTTTACCAAAATCTATTCCAGAAAATTGCTGTAGAACAGATTTTACATTTCCAAAATAATTTGCAAACCGTGCCTTTTATATTAATATTTAAATATAATAATTAAGCTTTTCTACCTCAAATAATTCATAGTAAATCACAAATACTTGGGAAAAATCCCTAAAAATCATAATAAATCCAATTTACTATACCTTTAATATGTCAAATTTCAGGTCCAAAAACATAATTTAATTATTTTAAATAATTAAAACATGAAATATCTCATTTTCTAACTTTAGGAAATTCACAAAATATTTTCGTTAATCAAAAAATTATGAAATTAAAACCCCACTTTCAAAATAATGATACTGACATCATATTAAAATTTCAAGCCCTTTGGGTGTCATATGATAGGTTTCAAACTCAATCTTATCAAATAATTTCAAAGTTAAATTAAATAAATTCACCTATAAGCATATAATCATTCTAACTTTCATAACATGACATAATATAAGCAAAAGAAACAGATTTATGCTTCAAATCGAGACGGATGCTTAAAACATGAGGGGCAAAACTATTATTCACCTAAAATGGTTAAAGAAGGTTAAGATTTGAATTTGATTTGATTCCCTAAGCTTTTTACTTGTTTTCCTAGGTTTTCTGTAATATCCCCTATCTTGAGGTCTGAATCTAAGCGCTACAGATGCTGCAGTCATCTATAGTATTAACTTCTGGTGAAAAAATACGGTAATGTTAATGGTATCCATAATATCAGAAGCATATGAATATGAAATAAAATCACAGATTTTAAAACAACTTTTATGATTACATTTCAAATCCATATTTCATATTCAGTTACATAATCCTAAAACGAATCCCAAGTTTTGATCAAATATAATTATTACAAATTACGCCAAGAGCGACATAGGAAAATGCCCCCATGGATGATCATAATACTAAATAGGCATATCGGTCATAAATACATCACAACGGAAATAAAAACTAAATAGCTCTTACATAGCTAACTTTGCCTCCTACATGTCTTCGGAAGCTTATTCGTCCAACCTACTAAACCTGAAAAACCTCTATCAATCTACTCAAATAAACTTTTGAGCACCCGAGAGTTTAAGGAGGAAAACATAAACTTCGAGTCAGACATAAAGCCTGGTGTGAATAATATTATTACATCTTGATTTACTGATATTAAGTGAGACCACGCCGCTTAGCAGAATGGGTTTCCCCTTACTAATATCCTTTTTAAAACAATATCTTTTGCAAATCAGAATCATGCAATCAAACTGATTATAACAATAACAGCAAAAGCATATATGAAAAATAAACAGGAATAATGGACTATCTGTCCACACTATAGTTTTATCTGGCTAACGGTTAACTATTGGCTGACTTGGACCTACCAGACATACTCAATAATCTAACTTCTGTTAGACACAATATTGGGCTAACTGTCCTTAACTTTCCTTTTCTAGGGTCAACTAAACCTAATGGTTTTACGTGCTCACCAATAACCTATCTTTACTTTGTATATTCCCTTCTATGTGTAACCTTAATTTAGTCCCACCTGTGATAAGCCCTACACACCGGAATTTTGGACTTATTTTAGCTAGGGGCTAATAGCTAAAGTATAAGGCACGACCCTACACCAGTCTTATCCGGTCTTCTAATATCTGGGTCATAAACATAGGGTTAACTACCCTATTCATGTTTCATTTCCTGCCTTAGGGTTATCTACCATGTTAAAACTTCATTTCCTTGTAAATAATCTTTACAAATGATTTACCTCTGAAATCATACCTTTATAAAATAAAGAAATCTTATACTTTGCTTTACTCAAAACACTTATGCCATGATATATATACTTTACACAAAACAATGGTGATGAAGTCTATTCAATGGGATTATCTATCCCTTCAAAATAAGTTAAAACCACTTTTTAACTAGAAAATTTTAGGGACAAGGCCAAACAATACCTTTGAAACCCTTGTTTAAACCTAAAACAATGCCTTTTCGAAATCATTAAGAACAACCCTTTTGAAATCTTTACTAAAACCTTAGACGTCCTCTTTTAAAACCATTTAAACTTGCATTTCAAAAGCTTTGTAAACCCTCCATTCAAATACTCAAAATAAACCTTTCGAACACATTGGGATCTCCCCTTCAAAACCCATATTATAAACATTTCGAAAGCATTGAAATTCTTCACTTAAAACGTACCTTTCCAAAGTATTGGTTCAAGTAAAATTTTGTGGAAACATTGCTTCAAAACCATTTAAATCATTCCTTACAAAACCTCTTGGGTTTAACTTTTAATATAACTAAGGGTCATAAAAGAACAAAGGCGAAAGCATAACTTTCGAAAGCATTTATGCCAAGTAAAAGAAAGAGGATAGTTTCGAAACCAACCCTTTCGAAACCATTGCCTCCGAAACTAATTTGAAAGTAGTTAAACTACCCTTTCGATAGCATTGAGAAGGCGGCTTCTAAGTATAAAGGTGAAAGCACCCTTTTGAAAGCATTGATTCGAAAGGTTTGAATGCGGCAGCTAGGTTTTGAATAAGTTTGAAAGCGGCTATCCCTTCAAAAGCTCCTTTTTGAACAGATGTAAGCGGCAACTCATTCGAAAGCTCTTTTATATAAACAAAGGCAAGAAGCTACTGGTTCGAAAGCTTCCTTCTTTTAAAACAAGGTTAATTAAAAACAACCCTTTCGAAAACTTAGTTTTGACATGGTTCCATCCACCCTTCTTCAATCCACTATGCACTAAAGGGTTGATACATGCGTATTGGTTTCGAATGGATCATTAGTAGGAGTATGGTGTCGAAAGCTTGCAAATGGAAGTGGCGAAGTAGTAAATTTAAGAAAAGATGATTTATAGCCTTTTAAAGTAATTTATTTTCAACTAACTTGCTTTATTTGTCAAAATACAATTGCTTACCACTTCTTTATCAAAAATCCTCTACTAAAAGTACTGCGGAATTCAGATATTATCAAATTAAAATATTTAACAGATAAGCCCTTCTCCTTGAATAAACATATAAAATATTTAAGTCTCTTAACTTAAATAATTTTATAACCATAATAAAATACTTAGGAGAATTCCCTAAAAATCACCATAATTCACTTTTAATATGTTTTCTAACATATTTAAATTTCAGATCCAAAATCATTATATGATTGCCGTAATTAATTTAAACCCAATATTAATTATTTTCTTTCATAGAAAATTCATAATAAATCCACAATTGCTTAGAAAATTCTGAAACTTGAAACCCACTTCTAAAATAATGTTTTTGACCATATATCAAAAACACAAGTCATTTGGATGTCATTTAATAGGTTTTTCAAATCTAAACTTATCCTAAAATCTATATGAAGCAACATAAATCATCAACAAACATATATATCCATTTAAAGAATCATATCATGGCATATTAGTTGCAAAATTAATTCGGATCTAACTAGAAACCAAAATCAATAAAAATGAGATGTAAGATTATTATTCACCTTAGCTTGGTGTTTAGAAGGTTGAGATTTGTCCTTTGATTGATTTGCTTAAGCTTCCTACTTGAATCTTGGCTTTTCTTCTTCTTGAATCTCTTGATGGTGGCCGGCCAAGCTTATAAGTATTTTAGTTTTATTTGCAAATATTGAAAATGAATAAGGAATGAAGGTAAGAAGGGTTTAGGGTATAAGAACAAAGACTATCCCTATTTTACCCTTTTCGTATTCCTCCTACTTACTTATTTTAAATTCTTCTTTGCTTGTATATTCATTAAGGCATGACCCATTTTATTGGTTAACAAATCTCAATCACTTAACCAGCTATATTATTTCATTTAATTTATCTAATTAAATGTCCTAAATAATGTTAGTCAAAATTAAGGTCATTACAGACTCCCCTCCTTAAAGAATTTCGTACTCGAAATTACGATAAGGTACCCATAACAATAAAACGTAAAGGTAAAACATACCACAAAACAAGTCAGGATAAGTATCTCTAGTCATGCTCTTAGTTTCCCAAGTACAGTCTCTCCCATCGTCACTCCACTAGACTTTGACTAATCTGACTGTCTTATTCCTTAGTCTCTTTGTTATCCCGCATTTTGGCAAGGCCGCGATACCAAGGAATTGACTGGAAATCAAAGACAGTTCATCTCGAAAAATGGTTATACAAAGGTTCGCTATGGATGCTGGTAAATTTTACCCGAGTCCGGATCGAGCTATAATTAACATGACACGACAATTAAAGCCATAAAAGCCAACATTTCAAATTTCAAGTCGATCGGAGTTCGTATGCTCAAGTTATGGATAGATCAAATTCTGTGAAAAGCACGTTCTGTTCGTATCCATCTATTTCGCATCGATCCATTTCATATCCATTTGTTTCGCATCGATCCATTTCGTATCCATTGGTCCACAAGTCTCAGTTTGTATCCATCACCTTGCAATGACCCTATTCGTATCCATCAAGTATCACTCCCTCTTCGTATTAATCAGGAATGACACGTTAGTCCAATTCGTATCGATTGGCTACAAATCGATACAAAGTTGGCATCATCTATCGATACGTAACAGGCCAAGGACTATCGGTACGAAATAGCTGCATGAAATCGATATGAAGTAATCTATATACCATCGATGCGAACTGGCCTTCCAACCATCGATACGAAGTGACTTCAGGAATCGATAGGAAGAGCATTTCCTGGGAGCGATACGAACAAAGCACAATTCAAATGGAAGAAACAGTCACTCGGCATGAAAAATGGATTGATCCTAAAAGTTAGCACCACATCACCTAGCAAGCATGTGCCTGGAAGCGATGCGAATAGATTGATGCGAACGGAAGCGATACGAACTCGACAACCTTCAAAAAATTCAAACTTTCATCGATCATAACTTGAGATCTACAAGTCCAAATGCTACCAAATTTTCACAGGAGCTTGCGTGCAACCTCAAGAGTGTTCATGATCGATCTCGACTCGATTGGGCTAAATCTTGATCGATACGAATTTCATTCGTACCGATCACGGATCGAGTCCAAACAACCAGGGATCGATCGCGTGGGCCCACCCACATGAGAGAAGAGGTCTTTCGAGATATGGGTGATATATTTGCTGCATACGCCTATAAATAACAACACAGGACCTACTAAAAAAGGACTTTTGGCTCTTCTACATCCAGACTCTGCCGAAATTACAATTGTACTTGAATTCTACTGTTGTAACTCTTTGTAACCAGCAAGAAAAAATACATTAAAGTCAGCCATTTCATAGTGGACATAGGCCATACGCCGAACCACTCTAAATCTATGTGTTTCTGTGTGTTTTTCCTGTTTACCGATTGGTGTGTTTGTTAGATCTTCCTCATTTTTCATTTATATTCTTCACTTTATCTCTTCAAACACATCCGAAGAGTGTTGTGCCCAATTTTGGTACAAACACTTTGGTGCTTTCACTGAGAAAACCCAGTTTTTCTCCTGCTCATTGGATCTGCTACCGATATCGGATTGCAAGAATCTAAGGAGAAGATCCAAATTTTAAGTTCAGAAGTTCTTCCATCCTATTCAGGTTTGTACCAAGTCTAGGAGAGAGCTTCGCTATCCATCATGGTCAACACTAAACTACTTCAACAGCTGCAGATCCAGAAGGATGGGACAGACAGAATCCCACGCAACTTCCTCCTACCGACCAGAATGTTGCTGGACCCTCAGATCCACAAGGCCCTGTCACCAGGGAAGAATTCCAATTATTAATGCAAGAGCTGACTCAAAGCCGCTAGCAGCTTACTCGGCAACTCCATGCCAATGCGGAATTGACCAATCAACTGAATTGTCAAAGACAAAGGAGATCCAGAAGGGATCAGGCTTCCTATTCATCCACTGAAAGTTCAGCCTCTTCTGACTTTAATCACAGATCCACGCGCCCATGGCTGGATGGAAGCTATACATAGGCTACTGGACATCAGTGCGCCTTGGATCTTAGGTAACCGAGAGTTGGCCCATCAACCAGCCATCAAACCGATCCCTCCTCTCGAGGAGGTAATGTTCCTTATCATGCTACTGACTACCGCGCTACCACCACTGCCACTGAGTTGGAAGTTGACGCTCGGAACCGAATGAAGCCGACCCACCGTCAACGAAACTATACTCTTAAGCCTTATGTTCCTGAAAGCCTAGAGCCAGGGAGGCGAAATATGGACGGTCGACCGCGACCGTCCCATCCTCGTATTGTGGAAACCGACCACACCTTGGCTCAGCATGCCCAAAACGTCCAGATGCCGGATATCCCGACAATGATCCGTCAGATGATCCGCAAAAGTCAGGGCATCACCAATGACGACTGGGGAATCTCTCAGAGTCATACCCCTTTCACTGATGATATACTCTACGCTGAACCGCCTCGGCGATTCAGAATGCCAACTCTACCTGTTTATGAAGGGAGCTCTGATCCTAACCAGCACATCTTAAAGTACGAATGGTTAATGAATGTTGCACGAGCAGATGATGTGGTCAAGTGCCGAAGTTTCCCGATCTTCCTAAAGGGCATAGCGACTATGTGGTTTACCCGTTTGCTACCCCGATCTATTTCATGTTTCGACCAATTGGCCATGAAGTTTGTTGAACAGTTCCGCATGCAAGTCACAAGGCCGAAAGATGTCAATACCTTGTCTAGTGTCACTCAAGCTCCCGGGGAGACACTCAGACGTTATCTGGAAAGGTTTCACGCTACATGCGCTGAGATTAGTAATCCCAATGATAACTCAATTCTGATGGCACTAACTAAGGGGATTGATCCCGATTCTGAATTTGGCAACTGGTTGGCCGGAAAACCCCCTGCGTAATTGGACCATTTCTGTTATCCCGCCTTTTGGCAAGGCCGTGACACCAAGGAATTGACTAGTAACCAATGAAGGCCCGTCCTGGAGATCGGTTATACACAGGCTCACTATGTTTATCGATGAATTTTGTCCGAGTCCGGATCGAGCCAAAATTGATATGACACAACAAGCGAGGCTATGAGAGTCAAAGTTCCAAATTTCAAGTCAATCCGAGTTCGTATGCTCAAGTTATGAACGATACAAAATTGGATGAAAACCAACCACCGGTCGAATCGCTCAGATTCGACTCGCTTCGCAACATTCAGAAGTGACAACTTCGACTCTCCCCTTCGACTCGCTTCGCTTGCTTACTTCGACTCGCTCCACTTACCTACTTCGACTCACTCCGCTTGCTTACTTCGACTCGCTCCGCTTGCTTACTTCGACTCGCTCCGTCTGCTTACTTGGACTCGCTCTTTCTGCTTACTTCGACTCGCTCCAACTTCTCCGCTTCAACTCCAATATAGAATCACACTTTGGCTCACTCCACACCCTTCAGAAAACAACACTTTGACTCGATTGATCAAAACAACACTTCGACTCGATCAACCTCGCATCCATCTGAAGACTTCTACTTCGTATCCATCGAAGCGAAGCGAAGCACGCAGCCGATACGAACAAAGCCTATCGCCATCGATACAAACAAAGTGAGATTCGGGAATGACTCGGCCAAGGAAGTGGATCAACATGAGGAATGATTGCCACGTCATCTGACAATCGCGCCCAGCTATCGAGTCGAACGAAAGCGAGTCGAAAGGGGAGCGAGTCGAACGCAACAGCCTACCGAAAACCCCATTTCGTATCGATCATATCTCCCAATCTACAAGTCCAAATGCTATGAAATTTTCACAGAAGACTACGTGCATACTAAAGAATGTCCACGCCAAATTTCGACTCCATTGGATAAAATCTTGATCGAGTCGAAATCTGTTCGTGTCGATCACGGATCGGACCAAAACTTCACGGGCTTGGGCGTACGGGCCTGGTCACGTGCCAGAGAGGGTCTCCTGAGATCTGAGCGAAATATCAGCCTCCTACACCTATAAATAGACCCCGAAAGCCAACAGAAAGGGGGTTCTTCTTCCTCTTTGAGATCTCCAACGCCCAGACTCCGCCAGATCCAGATCTGAACTCCATTGCTGCTGCTACCAACGAATTCCACTGCTGCAAATCATAATCATCTGCTGTAATTCATTGATTTCACTTGTAATCATCAAACAAAGATCAATAAAGCAAACTACTTCAGAGTGGATGTAGGCAAGATCGCCGAACGACTATAAATCTTGTGTCTCTGTCTATTTCTTTTTGTTTTAAGTTTATTATTCTTTATTTTTATCCTCTACAATACTTAGATCTGAGATCTGTGATTATATATTGTTGATTTGTGTTCATACACTGGTGCTTTCACGATATTTTGGGTTTGTGACCAATTTTGGCACAAACACTTTGGTGCTTTCACTGAGAACTGAACTCAGGATTCTATCATTTGGAAATTGAACTTGAAGGCTTAGAGAATTCAGATCTGAAAAGCTATGACAAGGCAATCAAATAGAAGACAAAGGCAAGAGAGAGGCCAGTAGGAAGGGAGTCAAGAGGCTTCCTTAGGTGCAAATCAGACATCAATCTACATCACCAGGGATGAGATAGAGACAATGATGAAAAGACAAGAGGAAATGATCCAGAACTTGCTTCTTCAAATTGGGCAACTTGGAGCGCAAAATCAAGGAGCAACCAGAGTTCGGAATGGAGCAGGACCATCTGGCACAGCCCTGGAATTAGGGGGCACTAACCCAGAGCATGTTGACCCGATCCCAGGAGCAGTACCAGGAGGAGCTGCACAGCGCGGCATCGATAGAGAAGAAAATGCTCGTTCAGGAGAGAAGATTCCAGGAATCCCTCGTGAACACGGGGGGCAAATCGAAAACAACGGACAAGGACTACAACTTGGAGATAGTGATAGATTGGCGGAGATGGTCAGACGAGGCATTAGAGGCAGACTAGTGAATAGAGATCTGGAGGATGTGAATAGGAGTCCCTTTGCTCCTACGATCAGACAAGCTAGGAATCCACCAGAATTCAAGCTACCACTAGTAGAAATGTATGATGGAAGGACGGATCCTGCAGTCCATCTGACAAGGTACATGAGGCACATGGAAGTGCTGGGGGCATCACAGGAAGTCATGGCCCGGTGCTTCCCATTGTATTTGACAGACATCGCAGCGCTATGGTTTAAACAACTGGAGAGTGGCTCCATAGGAACATGGACCGATCTGACTGCAAGGTTCATGAGGCAGTTCAGGGTTCATATTTCAAGACCCAAAAATGTGATGAGTTTGGCAGCGCTAAAGCAAAGAACCGGGGAGTCTTTAAGGAACTTTCTGACGCGATTCAATGCAGCGGCGGCGTCGGTGGATCGACCCACCCGTCCATGGTCTTGATGGCAGCTGTATCTGGCATAGCTGATGGCACAGAATTCAAGAATTCGTTACCAAGGGATCCTCCTATGGATCTGGGAGAATTTTATCATGAAGCTGAAGGATTTTTACGATTAGAGGATGCAAATGCCGAGAGAGAAGAAGGAGAAGGAGTTGATGTTTACGCCATCAGGGGTGATAATCTTCCTAAAGCAGATTCAGGAACTGACCGAGGGAAACGAAAGGCTGAGGATAATAGTGATGGACTGATGCGACCACGGAAGGAACCAAGATTCACCTCTTATACGGAGTTGAATGAGACTTTGGAGCAAATCTACCAGGATACTAGGGGGCAGATTCCCTATCGAAGGCCGATAAGGAGAGATCCAAACAACAATGAAAGAAGATCTGACAAGTATTGCCTATTCCACGAGCTAAACGGTCATAACACGAACGACTGCAGACACTTGAAGGATGAGGTTAAGGGACATATCCGGAATGGTTTGTTATCACAGTATGTAAGAAGGGGAACGACAACAGTGGAATGAGAGCGACCACCACCTGCACCTGTTGGGGACGGCTCAGGATCGCGGCGTTAGCTTATCATCAATTGATTGGGGGTAATGACGAATAAGTAGCAAACTCCACACCAATACGATTAAGTCATTTACACATGTACAGGACCGCGAACGATCCTCAAGCATGCTCTGATATGACTACTAATCATAACAGTGTAGGTGTTTGCACTTTGACGTCCCTGTTTTACTTTTATTTTCCATTCCTGATGTTTGAATTTGATTTTTGAACAATTCTGTTGAAAAACTCATTTTGAACGAAAATCAACTATCTATGATTCTACAACGGCTAAGCCACTTACACATGTAAGGGATCGCGAACTGTCCTCGGGCATGCTTTGAGACGGTGATGAACCGCCACCACAAACAGTTCAGAAACTCACTCGAACGTGAAATCTGACATTGTTAATACTAAGCCCACCCCCCCCCCCCCCCCCGGCACACAAAAATCGCCTCGAACGGCACCCGACCACAAACGGTCACAATTCGCCTCGAACGGCACCCGACCACGAACGGTCACAATTCGTCTCGAACGACACCCGACCACGAACGGTCACAATTCGCCTCGAACGACACCCGACCACGAACGGTCACAAATCGCCTCGAACGACACCCCGACCGCGAACGGTCACCTTTCACCGCGAACGGCATCCGACCGCGAATGGTCACATATCACCTCGAATGACATACGATCCCGAACGATCGTCATTCGTGGTCAAATAAAACTATCAATTCCTTTGAAGGTCATCAACATGATATGAACATCCAGCTCATGGCATCACAAAGCAACAACTTTCACCAAAGAAACGATAACTGTTCACAGTAAAGATTGCAGCATTTCAAAGCACATCATGTTTCCACAAGACGTACTTTGGGGGGCAAATGTTATCCCGCCTTTTGGCAAGGCCGTGACACCAAGGAATAGACTAGTAACCAATGACGGCCCATCCTGGAGATCGGTTATACACAGGCTCACTATGTTTATCGACGAATTTTGTCCAAGTCCGGATCGAGCCAAAATTGATATGACACGACAAGCGAAGCTATGAGAGTCAACGTTCCAAATTTCAAGTCAATCCGAGTTTGTATGCTCAAGTTATGAACGATACAAAATTGGATGAAAACCAACCACCGGTCGAATCGCTCAGATTCCACTCGCTTCGCAACATTCAGAAGTGACAACTTCGACTCTCCCCTTCGACTCGCTTCGCTTGCTTACTTCGACTCGCTTCGCTTACCTACTTCGACTCGCTCCGCTTGCTTACTTTGACTCGCTCCGCATGCTTACTTCGACTCGCTCCGTCTGCTTACTTCGACTCGCTCCAACTTCTCCGCTTCAACTCCAATACAGAATCACACTTCAACTCGCTCCACACCCTTCAGAAAACAACACTTCGACTCAATCGATCAAAACAACATTTTGACTCGATCAACTTCGCGTCCATCTGAAGACTTCTACTTCGTATCCATCGAAGCGAAGCGAAGCACGTAGCCGATACGAACAAAGCCTATCGCCATCGATACAAACAAAGTGAGATTCAGGAATGACTCGGCCAAGGAAGTGGATCAACATGAGGAATGCTCGCCACATCATCTGACAATTGCGCCCAGCTATCGAGTCGAACGAAAGCGAGTCGAAAGGGGAGCGAGTCGAACGCAACAGCCTAACGAAAACCCCATTTCGTATCGATCATATCTCCCAATCTACAAGTCCAAATACTATGAAATTTTCACAGAAGACTACGTGCATACTAAAGAATGTCCATGCCAAATTTCGACTCCATTGGATAAAATCTTGATCGAGTCGAAATTTATTCGTGTCGATCACGGATCGGACCGAAACTTCGCAGGCTTGGGCGTACGGGCCTGGTCACATGCCAGAGAGGGTCTCCCGAGATCTGAGCGAAATATCAGCCTCCTACACCTATAAATAGACCCCGAAAGCCAACAGAAAGGGGGTTCTTCTTCCTCTTTGAGATCTCCAACGCCCGAACTCCACCAGATCCAGATCTGAACTCCATTGTTGCTGCTACCAATGAATTCCACTGCTGCAAATCATAATCATCCGCTGTAATTCATTGAATTCACTTGTAATCATCAAACAAAGATCAATAAAGCAAACTACTTCAGAGTGGACGTAGGCAAGATCGCCGAACCACTATAAATCTTGTGTCTCTGTCTATTTCTTTCTGTTTTAAGTTTATTATTCTTCATTTTTATCCTCTACAATACTTAGATCTGAGATCTGTGATTATATATTGCTGATTTGTGTTCATACACTGGTGCTTTCACGATATTTGAGGTTTGTGACCAATTTTGGCGCAAGCAGTTTCTATTCCAAGGCATCCCAGTTCTTGAGAAGGGAGGATGTGAAACAGTCTAGGAAAAAGGATGATGTAGGACCCAGTGTGGAAGGAATCCAAAGTAATGTCGCTGTTAAAAAAACCAGGGAGAGTTTTCGAAAAGTGCAATTGAACATACAGAATAAACAAAATCAACAGAAAGGCAATGGAAACCAAAACAGGAAACGGGATCAGAATCGTGGGCCACGACGTAGGGCTCCTATGTTTGACAATTATACTCCTTTAAATACATCATTGGAAAACGTGTATTTGCAAACCTGCAATACTATTCAATATAAGAAACCTGCTCTGAAGCAATTGTCGGAAAAACAGATTCAGACAGGAAAGTTTTGTAGATTTCACGATGGCTATGGCCATAATACGAATGAGTGCCGTCATTTACAGGATATTATTGAAAAGTTGATACGAGAGAGAAAGTTGGAGCAGTTTGTTTGGGCGCCACAGTCTGGAGGTGCGAGCCCATCGAATCAGAAACAGATACCAAATCAGGCGAGACCGGAGGAACCCGCTCGTACCAGCGGGAGGCTAGTAATTAATACTGTTAGTGGTGGTCCTCATCCAACAGATCGGAGCTAGAGGTAAATGGAGTCGTATGCCAGCTCTATTAGGCATGCGGACTTCGAATGTTGTAGTAATTTGGAGGATGGGGCCCCAGCCAAACAACGAAAAACGATGACTGACGATATCGTATTTCGAGACAGGAATGCCGACAGAGTCGAGGCCCCAACCATTGATCCACTTGTCATTTCAGCTCAAATAGGCCATGCTTGGATGAAGAGGATCTTAGTGGACAGTGGAAGTTCGGTGAACATATTGTTTAAGCGAGCTTATGATCAGATGAAGATGGAAGCAAAGGATTTGAAGCCTTGTCAATCTCACATTCGTGGCTTCGATGGAAGTGCGACTATACCACTGGGATGGTGGAGCTACCAGTGGAATTGGGAATTGGAGAATGCCGGAGAGTCCGAATATTACAGTTTGTTGTATTGAACATAGACTCGCCATACAATGCTTTCTTGGGCCGACCAGCTCTAGCTGAGTTCAGGGCTGCCATTGCCCCTTGGTGTCTGACTTTAAAATTCCCTACCGACAATGGAGTTGGAGTCATTCAGGGAGACCAGGCTGTTGGACGAACCTGTTATGTTGCCGAGCTGCGAGAGGCACAGCGAAAAGAAAATAGAAATGGCGTAGAGGGATCCCTCTGCGTCCGCTTTGCGGAAAATTGACAGCTAACACCTGGGCCTAAGGTCGGGTACCCCAACCAATTCCCAAGGGGTCTTGACCTGAGAGATACCGAAAGTGAAGATGAAAGTAAAGACAGTCAAGCTTCCCCGACCGAGTTGACGATCGATGTTCCGATCGATGATAGTGACGATTCTAAAATGATAAAGATTGGATCTCAGCTAAGCCAATAGATGCAGGAGGAATTGGTTGAAGTTTTGCAGGCAAACCTCGACGTGTTTGCCTGGACGCACTCTGACATGTGTGGGATATCGCCAGACATCGCAAGCCACACATTGAATATTGACCCGCGGCATGTCCCGGTCAAGCAAAAAAGGCATGGTATGGATCAAGAGAGATCTACAGCCCTTAAAGAAGAAGTAGATAAACTCAGGACGAACGAGTTTATCCGAGATGCGTTATATCTGGAGTGGGTGTCCAATCCTGTACTTGTCAGAAAGCCTAACGGGAAATGGAGAACGTTCATTGACTACTCATACTGGAATAAAGCTTGCCCTAAAGACAGTTTTCCACTTCCTCGAATCGATCAGCTCGTAGACTCAACGGTTGGACATGAACTCTTATCCTTCATGGATGTGTATTCTGGCTACAACAAGATACCCATGCACTTGCCTGACCAGGAGCATACCAGCTTCATCACCGATCTGGGACTTTACTTCTACAAAGTCATGCCCTTTGGACTCAAGAACGCCGGGGCAACCTACTAACGATTAGTTAATCGAATATTCGCCAACCAGATCGGAAAAACCATGGAGGTATATATGGACGACATGCTTGTAAAGTCACGATACTCCACTAATCATATCAAGGACCTGGAATTGATGTTCAACATCCTTCGAGAATGTAGAATGAAACTCAACCCATTGAAATGCCACTTTGGGATCGCATCCGGAAAATTCCTTGGATTTATCATCAATGCTCAAGGAATTGAAGCCAATCCTGAGAAGATCTGGGAAATCAGAAATCTTGAGACTCCATGGACTATAAAGCAAGTCCAGAGCCTCAACGGGAAAGTAGTAGCACTGAGCAAGTTCATCTCAAAAACCACCGACAAATGCATTCCCTTCTTTGATCTGATCAGAAAGGGAAAACGGAATTTTGAATGGACTATAGAATGTGAGGGCGCATTTCGAGCACTAGTTCAACACCTCTCCATACCACCCATTTTGTCAATGCCTATTGATCATGAGAGATTGTACATCTACTTGGCGGTGTCAGAAAACGCAATCAGTGCTGCTCTAATTTGGGAGGAAGATCGGATACAACGACTAGTATATTACATTAGTAAACGACTAACTGGAGCAGAAAGAAATTATCCGAAGCTGGAAAAGTTAGCTTATTGTCTTGTCATTGCCTCGAGAAAGCTCCATCTGTATTTCCAAGCTCATGCTATCACTGTATACATCGACCAGCCATTACGACAGGTCCTTATGCGGCCTGAGACGTCTGGTAGGTTACTCAAGTGGAATATCGAGCTGAGTCAGTTCAACATCACCTACACACAAGGCAAGCCATTCAAGGACAAGTCCTAGCAGATTTCATCGTTGAATTCACTATCCCGGAGGACTTGCCCGAAACCAGTGAATCTCCTAAATATGTCTGGAAGCTACATATTGATGGTGCATCAAATGACCGATGCTTAGGCGTCGGAGTTGTACTTGAAACTCCTAAGGCCGATCTATATGCTATGCTTTAAAATTCGATTTTCGTGCGACCAACAACGAGGCCGAATATGAAGCCCTACTCGCCGGATTAAGACTTACCAGAGATTTAAGAATTATTGCTATGGAGATCTACTGTGATTCACAACTGGTCGTGTGTCAAGTTCGGGGGGAGTACTAGGCCAAAGACCGAAGGCTGGCTGCTTACCTTTCCCGGGTTCAAGTAATATTGGATCAGTTCGATTATTATGCCATCTATTGCATACCCCAAGAACGCAATCAGAAAGCCGATTCCTTAGCAAAGTTAGCCAGTACAGGTGAGGCACAACAAATGGGAATCGTTCCCGTAGAGACATTATCTTCCCTTAACATCGATCAGATGGAAACAGACTGGGTATTTGAAGTCGTTCTCGATAAGGAGTCATGGATGACCCCGTTCAGGAACTATCTCGAGCATGGAACCCTGCCAGAGCACAGGAGTGAAAAAAGACAAGTTCTTCGAAAGGCTTCATGGTTCACTATTCAAAATGAAGTCATGTATAGAAGAGGGTACTATGTTCCTTTACTCCGGTGTGTCGCGTACAATGAAATCAAACGAATATTGCATGATGTACATGAAGGAGAATGTGGAGATCACACCAGGGGGCAAGCTCTTGACAAGAAAGTGCTCCGATATGGATACTATTGGTCGACTGTAAATCGCGATGCATCAGATTACGCCAGAAAATGTGACAGATGTCAAAAACACGCTCGGATTCCAAGAGCCCCACCTAACGAAATAACTCAGATGGTCAGTCCATGGCCGTTTGCAGTATGGGGGATTGACATTATTGGTTCTCTACCTCTGGCCAAAGGTGGTGTGAAGTACGGCATCGTTGCAGTTGATTACTTTACCAAATGGGCAGAAGCTGAGCCTATTGCTACTATCACAACGAAGAAAGTGATCAACTTTGTGGTAGGCAACATTATCTATCGATTTGGTCTCCCACACACCATCATCACTAACAATGGAGCACAATTCGACAGTGTTGAATTTAAGAATTTCTGTCAACAATTCCACATCCAGAAGAAATTCTCCGCAGTTGCACATCCTTAAGCAAATGTGCAGGTTGAAGCTGTTAATAAAGTTATAGAGTCCATTCTGAAGAAATGATTGGAAAAGGCCGGGGGCAAGTGGGTCGATGAACTTCCTATGGCTCTATGGGCCTATCAGACAACCCACAAATCCACTACCGGCCACACTCCATTTCTCTTTCCTACGGTTCAGAAGTCGTTATTCCAGTCGAGATGGAAGTACCTTCTCATCGTGTGACATATTATGATCCGAAGACAAATGCTATATTACTTGCTGAATCTCTGGATTTATTGGATGAGAAGAGAGAAGAGGCTGATTTGGGGGCAGCCGCATACCGAAGTTGAGTCGCCCGATTGTACAATACCAAGGTCCGAACCCGAACCTTTGAACTCGGCGATCTCGTCCTCAAGAGAATTTATCCGGTTCCTTCACATATGAAACCAACATGGGAAGGGCTGTACGTTATTAAACGAAGACTCGGAGACGACACATTTAAATTATCGACCGTTGACGGTCTCACTCTGCCGAGAGCTTGGAACAGCGAAAGTCTTCGTCACTACTACACATAACAGGCTTTATTTATTCATTCAGTCTGCTTTTCATTTACAGTTTGTTTATGCATTTCGAAATTTGAATTTGTAATAAGGCAACTGACTTTGCCGTATTTTCTTATTTCAGCAATAAAATGCTATCTCTTCGAGCCAAAGCAGTGATTTCTAAATGCGTCACATGACCATCACAATGCACAAAGAGCTAAGTTCCATCCTATGGTGGGATTTATTCAAATAGGGAGTGACTGTGATATGACCGGTCACTCTCTAAGTGAAACCCGAGCTCGGGGGCAAGTCATCACACTGAAGTTAAAAAGGATTGATACACGACAATCCCCTAACAAACTCTAGATTCCTAGAGTGTGAACTAGAGTATAAACTTACGAGTGCGGGCCCAAAGAGGGTGGATCCGTCCATCTAACGACTTCGTCCGTATTTAAACCAAGGTCGAGGAAAATAGATCTGTCCATCTAATGACCTCGCTTGTTAACTCAGGGTGGATGTGATCCGACCATCCATGATCCTGATACATCTATCGTTCCCGGAGTGTGAACGAAATTCTAAAACCCGCAACATATGTGATTGACCGTTTGTTAACTAACTCTAAGTCCCCAGAGTGTGGACTGGAGTATAAACATCAACTAACTCTAAGTCACCAGAGTGTGGACTGGAGTATAAACATCAACTAACTCTAAAATCCCCAAAGTGCGATTGGAGTATAAACACAAACCGGGTGTGAAACGACCACCTGTAGGACAACTCCGAGTCCCCAGAGTGCGGACCGGAGTATAAGCACAAATCGGGCGTGCCTGACCACCCACGAACCAATCTAAGTCCCTAGAGTGCGGATGAAACTCTAAATATCAAACGGGTGTGACTGACCGCCCATAAAGTAACTTAAGTCCTCGGAGCGTGGAAATATCTCTAAATCTTAAGCGGGCATAACCGACCGCCGAAAAACAAGTGCAATCCCCGGAGCGTGGATGCAATCACCAATGGATGAGCAGGTGTGATTCGACCACCCAAAATCTTGTTTGATTCTTGATTCAACGAAGTTAAGCTCGATATATTAAATGCGAAGAGTAATTACCGACCAATCTTTTCAGTTTATCCCCGAAACTAGGGGCACGGCTTAAGTATCAACTATTGATTGAGACGGTGCAATGTTATAATTCAACTTGACGTTTGATCATGACCTGAAGTCGTGGCTTCAGAACTTAGCAACTAAACTCAGGTCTGATTCGAAGACTGATACTTCACAAATACATTGAATGGAAGTTCAAACGTTGAAATACTTAAGCGAAATAAACGCAAACTGTGCTAAAGACAAAATGGAATTCTATTTGAACTATTCTTTGGAAGAGAAGGATAAGTACAAAATTATTCCCAAAAAGTCCTACTAGCAGGGGCCGAACCCGCATCTATACACGGCCTAAAAAAAGTAAAAAGAAATTCCTATCTGTCTACCAAAAATGAGGTGAAAAGACACGCCTATTCTTTCACTTTCTTCTTTTTCCTCCTCGGCGTTGACTCGCTGGAGCTACCACTTGGATGCCTCTTTGAACCTTTGCCTTTTGGCGGTTGATCTCCAGTCGGGGGCATTATGGTAACTTCCTCCTCCGAGCTCACATGGATTGTAATACTTTCTGAAGGCGGAGTCGGAGGGACATGATCGATGTTAGAAGGCGGGAGAGGCACACTGGTGTCGACGACTGTGCCTCCAGGAGAAATCATTTGCAAAGGGGCTGGACCAGGGCACGCCATCCCACCTCCGATGCCACTGGCTCGCGCAGCCGCTTCCATTTCAGCATTGATTTCGGTAATTATCTCCTCTTCATGCATTGTTTGGGCATCTCCAGAGGTGCTAGCAGTTGGGCCCGAGGAGCTGGTCATAGGTGCGCCTCCACCTATGACGAATGGCAGATCGGCAATGGGGTCACTATGATGACCGAGAAGTTCCTCCATCATCTACTCATCAAAAGTAAGTGCGCTCCACTGTGTTCTGTCGGTTGGTATAGTAGCCGTTGTAGTGGTCGCTTTTGTTATAATGGCCTCTTGCTCGTGATGCGGCTCTTGAGTTGCAGGAGGAGCGACAGATGTAGCTCCTATCACTGAATAGGGACAAAGAAAAAGTTATTAGTGATTAATTCAATCAGCGTTTTCAACTTTGAATGAACACAAGAAATGTTCAGAATTCCTTTCTCAGATTGGCTCGCGGGTGGCGGAGCAGCTTCAGAAACATGCTCGCGAGCTGGAGACAACTGCGGTTGATCGGGATTATATACAGGAATGGACCGAGGAGCAACTGCAAGAGTAGATACAGGCAGGGTTGGCACAATAGTTTCAGAACCAGCATCATGGCACTCAACACCAGAACCCTCTCCAGTCTCCAAGCGCTGGGTACCGAGTTTCTCCTTTTCATATGTAATAGTGATGTCGTGGAGAACTCTTCTCTCATCTTCACTCAGCACCCGGTTCTCTAATTTAAATTCATCAATAGATTCGGCTTGATGCTCGGCTTTCTCGTCTTCCACCAAGTGGCCCCAAGCAATATACAAGTGCGATGAATAGTTATCAAGCCAGGTTAGGTTTCGGTGCTTCAACACTTTAGCGTTGTATATGATAAGAAGATCTTCGATGTCACTCTCTAACCTGGCCTCGCCGCTTTCACTTCATTCTCAACCCTGGCCTCGGCTTCCTGAATTTTAAGCGCTGCCACGTCCCTTTCATTCCTAAGCACCATAGCCTGTTCACACGCTTCCTGGGCAGCTTTGTTTGCATCTTCTCTTTCTTTGACGATTTCAGCAAATTTGGCCTTAAACTCCTCAAGCTCCTTCAGCGCAGCATCCCTTTCGGTCATAACAGTGGTGTTTCGATGGCCCATCTCCTCAACCAAGGAAAAATGCATCTGTCGCATCCTTTCCATAGACTGATTTGCCTCGTCGGCTTTCTTGTTGGCCTCTATTTCCGATTTCCTTGAAGATTCGGCCTCATTGTTAAGCACTTGTATTATGCGGTCCTTTTGAGCGAGATCAGATTCTAATTTTTCAATTGTTTTTGCCAGCTCAAAGGCCACAGCTAATGCTTTGTTCGTGGTCTTCATCCACTCCCGATATTAGTTATAAACGTCATGGATGTAATCGTGCATAGTTTATTCCGCTTCAACTGGAATTCTCTTTAGATGCGGAGGAAAGATGAAGCCATCAAATTAGATGTTGGGAAAATCTTTTTTCAACTGGGCGATTTTGATCGCTCCCTCCCTTGTGGGCTCAGTGACAGCTTGCTCAGTGGAAACGGTAGTTTCGATTTCGGTTCTCCGATGCTGTGGATCGGGCCTTAATGCTTGAGAAGGTGGCCTTTGGCGTGAAGGTTCCAGGGGTTGTTTACCATGACCCAAAGGTTGTGTTGGGGCTCGAGGTGGCGGAGAGCATGACCAGAAGTGATGCCTATACTCTCTATCTCTTTCGTAACGCTCCTGACTAGAATAACCGCTATCGCGGTCTCTATCGGCCTCCCTTTTGCAGGGCTTATAATATGAACTGGATGACTGGCGTGCTGAGCGAAGGCTACCGAGCATGGATTCCTGCCTTGTCATCATATATGTAAAGTAGAAAGAGAAGCAGAATCAGTAATCTCCAGAAATGAATAGCTTATGATGAGTAATTATGCAGTGCCATGAAGTGTGTGTATGCATGTGCAAACCCCCCGACCAACCGGATATGTCGGACATACTCGAAGGAATCGATTCGCCTAGATCTAAGGCGCTCTGAAGCCCTTCCAACCCGGTATCTTATTGAAGTGACACATAGTTCGGAATTGGAATGTCTGCAAGTCCTTTGAAAGGACCCTCCACATGTGGGGGAGGAGCTTCCGACATTATAACACCGGTGGCTGGCAGAGACATGACCATGGATTTCCATCTTGAAGACTTATGAAGTTTGTGAGCAACTGCCTTGCCTTTCCTCTTCCCCTCTGAATGTCGAAGACTATCTGAGGGCCCGACTACGGGTTAATCTTCGATGGGCGTACCCTCCTCATCACCCTGTTTAGCAATTACAATCCTGGACGCTCTACGCTTAGCCCGTCTTGCCAGAGCTGTCCTAAGATATCCCTTATGTCTTATGCTCTGGACTTGATCAATTAGCCCAACAATCCTCAAATTTTCATCTGTCGGCACCGAGTCGATCTCTCTCATCTCACCAGGTACTTCCTGAAGAATCCGCACTATTTCTTTAAATAGGGCACCTTCGGGTCGTGGTATTGCGGTTGTGAAGGAAAGAAAATATCCACCAGAGAAATTGCGGCACTTACGTCTAGCTAACCACCATCTGGAAAACCCTTAGGGGCACTGAACATAGAACCACTCCGTCTTGAAGTAGCTAAGCCTGGTCTAGGATCTAGTCACCACTTGGCAATTCCCGACTGCCTCTAGGAATGTGAATGAGGGATTATCTTCCCGACTCTTGACGTTGAACAAGAATTTGACTTCTTCCGGAGTCGAGGGCCGAAAGAGATGCTCCATAAAAACGATTAATAAGCTATTCAACAAAGCGTGTCCATTCGGATGCAACTGTGATGGAGCAATCCCAAAGAAAGCTAACACTTCTCGAATATATTGGTTAAATGGAGGAAGAGTTCCAGCTGTGCACGAATGTCTGTTAAAAGCGGTGAATCCTTCTGGGGGAGAGTGTGGCCTGTCATTTGGTCCTGGTAGCAGAACGTCATCTAGTGGTAGACCATGTCTTAAGCAGATTCTCCCTAACATATCTTCGCTGACATTGGATGGTACATAATCTTGGGGATTTGCAATAAAGATTGCTCCTAGTAACTCGTCCAGAGCTATAACTTCGACCGCAATGGCCGGCATCTCTATTATCGGAGGAGATGAACTTTGAGCCTCCTACTGCTGTGAACTCCCAAGTTCCATAACTAATCAACTCAGTAAAAACCATCATTAGATGATAATAAGCCCGTGTGTTCCCCAGTGTGAAGTGCACGAATGCGTTGTGCAGTGCAGTGCTATGTAATACTTAAGAAATTCTACATAATTTGAGAAAATGTTCAAACGATAAGATTTCGAGATTCAACCGGAGCGACCGTCATCGCTGACCGTCACAACCGTGCCATTCAGACTTCGGAGATTGATCCTATCTAATGTTCATCAAATTTTGTCAAGTTATAGTTCCATCGACAAGCTTCAATAAGCAGTTAAGTATGCAGTAAAATAGTAGAGTCCAATTATGCAAGGCGGAAGCTCGTCGGAGTCATATGTTCAAGTATACAAAGTGCTTTGAATTCATCGAGATTCAACTCGGATCGATCACCAAGATTCCAATTCATATCGGTCAAGGAGGCAACTCGTATCCATAAAAATATGCGAGTTCAAATCGATCATCGACCGAGGATTTCGTATCGATCTCCAATATGGGATTTCGAATCGATCTCCAGCATGGCATTTCGTATCGGTCGCATACAATGGGTGTTCGTATTGATCATCGGATCCTTGACTTCGTATCGATCGCTTCAGATCGATACAAAGTTCCACCACACCAGATCGATGCGTGACTCCTCCCTCATCGATATGAGATTGAGACTAAGGGTCCTTCCAGTGATTCTTTGGTATCCATCATCACTCCTTCTTCCCCAAAACAGCCTAAATGCCATTCTCTCCTTCCTCGACCTTGCTCCAGCCTAACTCCGGCATCAACAACGCCGAAATCGGCCACAACTTTGGACTAATTGGTGTTAAAGCTCAAGTCTCATCGTTTTAGAGTTGATTTAATTGGTCAATTACCTAGTTTAAGGGATCAGTTTGATAGGTTAATGAGTTATTTTGATTTGGGGACGAAGACAGCTTTTCTTTCTCGAAGTTCTCTATCGATACGAAGGCAAGGGTAAAAGCAAAGAGCAAGTAAGAAATTTGGCTAAGTACAAATCCTTTTATATGGATTCGTAACCAGGCAAAAACGCTTCATCTCCCTGTGCTAAAAGACCGGTGGAAATAGTTTCTCGTGTTATCGATGCGAAGAGACGTCTTCGTATCCATCCGCTATCAGTCCAGGACGAGACTGTTCGTACCCATCGACAATCCACTGCTACGAAGTGCCAGTTTCGCATCCCTCTATTCAAAGACCTTGAGATTCGTATCCATCGATACGAACCGCATTGAGACTCCAAACAAATTCGTGTCTATCGATGCGAGATATTTTAAAGGGCCAACTAATTCGTATCGATCGTCGTCAATACAAAAACCAATTTTCAATTCTTCAAATCGGTCCAGGAGAGGATCGATACAAAGAGATACACTAAAATAACCATCCAGCATTGTTACAACTCAAACACATCGATTCAGAAGAGGATCTATACGGAATTCGATACGAGAAAACTGACAATGACTCGTGAACGTGCGAATGTTAACGGGAGTCAGGTTAACATACGTACGTGTATGCCGGACTAACATCCAATTTTCAAAACTCATAAGGAGTTAAATGCTCACCTGGTGACAATTACAACAACGACCAATAGTTTGCTATCATTCAATACTCAGTTACAATAGTGCGCAGTATAACAATTGGCAGTCAACAGTTCGTTATTTGTATTACTGAAGAACAATCGAAGGTTACATCTTTCGACGAGAAGACAACAACCGTTCAACAAGTCAGATGGAACTTTTTAGAATAAAGATCGCAAATTTTTAAAGCACGTCATGTCCTCACAAGACGTACTTTGAGGGGCAAATGTTATCCCGCCTTTTGGCAAGGTCGCGATACCAATGAATTGACTGGAAATCAAAGACAGTTCATCCCAAAAAACGGTTATACAACGGTTCGCTATGGATGCTGGTTAATTTTGACCGAGTTCGGATCGCGCTACAATTAACATGACACGACAATCAAAGCCTTGAAAGCCAATGTTTCAAATTTCAAGTCGATCAGAGTTCATATGCTCAAGTTATAGATTGATCAAATTCTGTGAAAAGCATGTTATGTTCGTATCCATCTATTTCGCATCGATCCATTTCGTATCCATTTGTTTCGCATCGATCCATTTTGTATCCATCGATCCACAAGACTCAATTCGTATCCATCACCTTGCAACGACCCTATTCGTATCCATCAAGTATCACTCCCTCTTCGTATCCATCAGGAATAACACGTTAGTCCAATTTGTATCGATCGGCTAAAGATCGATACGAAATTGGCATCATCTATCGATACGAAACAGGCCAAGGACTATCGGTATGAAATAGTTGCATGAAATCGATACGAAGAAATCTTTATACAATCGATATGAAGTGAAGAACAGATCATCGTTGCGGACTGGCCTCAACCATCGATACGAAGTGACTTCAGGAATCGATAGGAAGAGCATTTCCTGGGAGCGATACGAACAAAGCACAATTCAAATGGAAGAAACAGTCACTCGGCATGAAAAATGGATCGATCCTAAAAGTTAGCGCCACGTCACCTAGCAAGCACGTGCCTGGAAGCAATGCGAACAGATCGATGCGAACGGAAGCGATACAAACTCGGCAGCCTTCAACAAATTCAAACTTGCATCGATCATAACTCGAGATCTACAAGTCCAAATGCTACCAAATTTTCACAAGAGCTTGCGTGCAACCTTGGGAGTATTCATGATCGATCTCGACTCGATTGGGCTAAATCTTGATCGATACGAATTTCATTCGTATCGATCATGGATCGAGTCCAAACAATGGGGATCGATCGCGTGGGCCCACCCACGTGAGAGAAGAGGTCTTTCGAGATCTAGGCGAGATATTTGCTGCCTACGCCTATAAATAGCAGCACAGGACCTACTGAAAAAGGACTTTTGGCTCTTCTACGTCCAGACTCTTCCAAAATTACAATTGTACTTGAATTCTACTGTTGTAACTCTTTGTAACCAGTAAGCAAAAATTAATAAAAGTCAGCCATTTCATTATGGACGTAGGTCATATGCCGAACCACTCTAAATCTGTGTGTTTCTGTGTGTTTTTCCTGTTTACCGATTGGTGTGTTTGTTAGATCTTCCTCATTTTCCATTTATATTCTTCACTTTACCTCTTCAAACACATCCGAAGAGTGTTGTGCCCAATTTTGGTACAAACACTGTTCTCATCCCTTGCGACTATACGAACTAGTTTTCTAACCATGGTCATATCTAGTTCCACTACTAAATCATCTAACACAGTCATTGCAATAGTAGTTTCTGGATCTCGAATATACTTCCTTAGATGAGAAACATGAAAAACATTATGGACTCTTGCCAAACTATTTGGTAACGCTACTCTATACGCAAGTTTTCCAATCCTTTCTATAATAGGAAATGGTCCAATGAATCTTAGAGCCAGTTTTCCTGATTTTCCAAATCGGATTACACCTTTCATTGGTGAAACCTTGACAAAAACATGATCTCCGACTGAGAACTCTAGGTCTTTTCATCTTCTATCAGCATAACTCTTATGCCTAGACTGAGCTTCCTTCATTCTAGCTCGAATTAACTCAATCTTTTCTACAACTTCTCTAACCAAATCTAGACCAAGAACTAACCTATCCCTGGTCTCTAACCAACAAAACGAGATATTTTCATGGCCTTCCATACAAAGCCTCTAACAGTGTCGTCCCTATACTAGTCTGATAAAAGTTGTTATATGAAAACTAGACTAAGTGTAGGTGGTCTTCTCATGATCCTCCAAAGTTTAGCACACAAGCTCTTAACAAATCCTCTAAGACTTTGTTAACTCTTTCTGTTTGTCCATCTGTCTGCGGATGGTAAGCGGTACTCATCTTGAGCTTCATACCCAAAGTCTCCTGTAGACTTTTCCAAAACTCGCTAGTGAATAAGGAATCTCTATTATTTACTATACTACTAGGAATTCCTTACAGTCTAGCTATATTCTTCAAGAAGAATTTTTCCAAAACAGGTGCCGTCCTTGTTGACTTAACTGGAATGAAATGGGCACTCTTGGTCAACCTCTCCACTATGACCCATACGCTTTCATTTCCTCGACTTGACCTTGGCAACCCATCTATAAAATTCATTGAGATAGAATCCTATTTCCAAACTGGGACATCAAAAGGCTGAATTAACCCACTTGGTTTCTGATGTTCATCTTTTACCTGTTGAATATTCAAACACTACTTCACCCATAAGCCTACATCTTTCTTCATATCTTCCCGAAAGAAACTTCTTTTCATGTCCTGATACATTTTAGTTCCTCCCGAATGAATGGTGAAGTTTGAACAATGGCATTCTCCAAGAACTTCCTTCCTAATGTTTCCCACATTCGGAAAACATGTCTTCCTTTCTTCCTTAACCACCCATTCTGGTCAAGATTGAAATCTATCAAGTCATCGCTCTCCATTCCATTCCTTAGTTTTCTGATCCATTCAGCTAATAATGAACCCTCCCTTGTTTAGAAGCAATCCATTCGATCATCACTGGTTGAACCTCTAAACATGACAACATACCAGGTTCCTTACTAGAACTAGCTTCATATCTCCACTATATTCTACATGTAGTCAATGCTTCTAAATCTTTCCACTCAGCTATCATTGACAATACTTCATTCTGATGTTTTCTGCTAAGCGCATCTGTAACCTTATTGCCTTTCCTTGGTGTATACTCAATTCAAAAGTCATAAGCGGCTAAAAACTCTAACTACCTCTACTATCTCATATTGAACTCCTTCTGAGAGAAAATTACCTTAGTGACTTATGATCCGTATACAACTCGAATCTTTCTCCCAAAAGGTAATGTCTCCACACTTTCAATGTGAAAATTACTGCAGCTAATTCCAAATCATGAATTGAATATCTAACTTTATGCGGTATAAGCTGGTGAAGCGTAGGCAATCACTTTACCTTTTGCATTAATATAACTCCTAACCCTGTTCCACATGCATCCATGTACACTACTAAGTCCTGATCACCCTCTGGAACAACTAACACAGGTGCATTAGTCAATAAGTGTTTTAATTTTTGTAATGCTTCCTCACACTTATCAGTCTAGACAAACTTCACATCCTTCCGAGTTAGCTTACCCATCGGTGCCGCTATCCGTGAAAAATCCTTAATGGATCTCCAATAATAACCTGCTAATCCAAGAAAACTCTTTATCTCAGTCACTGTCTCGAGTCTCTTCTAATTATTCACCGCCTCGATCTTAGTTGGATCTACGGACAACCCTTTCTCTGAGACTACATGATCAAGAAACTTCACTTCCTTCTTCTAGAAATGACACTACGAAAATTTCGCTTTCAGCTGATGCTGCCTTGGCGTCTTAAGCACCACTCTAAGATGAACTTCATGCTCTCCTTCATCTTTAGAGTATATCAAAACGTCATCTATGAACACTAATACGAATATGTTCAGATGCTCCCGAAAGATTCTGTTCATCAAGTCCACAAAAAATGTTGGTGCATTGGTTAATCCGAACGACATTACAAACCATTCGTACGATATGTATCTTGTTCTAAATATCATCAAAGGAATACTATCCTCTGCTACTCTAAGCTGATGGAAACATGTTGCCAAATCCAACTGGGAAAATACTTTAGCTCTACTCAACTGATCGAACAAATCATCAATTGTAGGTAATGGATATCGATTATTTATCGTCTTCTCATTCAACTTAAAATAATCGATACACAACCTTAAGGCTCCGTCCGGTTTCATTGCAAACACCGCGGTTGCTCCCCAGGGTGAGCTACTTGGTCTGATAAAGTTCTTACTTTTCAAATCCACCAACTGCGCCTTTAGCTCCTTCATCTCGGTAGGTGTCATTCCTACTTGGTAGTCTACTCACCGGTTCTGCTCCTGGTACTAAATCTATCAGAAACTCAATAGCTCATTTTGGCGGTTGCTCTACTACGGGCTCAAAGAAGTCTGTGAACTATCTAACAAAGAATACTCGGTTCAGCTCCTATTTTCCTCCATAACATCCAACAAAGCATTTACCCCAAAACTAGGGTTTTTCTACAGAGTATATAATCCGATCACTACAACTAGGGTGTCTAAGTGATATTTTCCTATCATGGAAAAATACCCTAGCATCATATTTACTTAACTAATCCATACCAAAAATAATTTCGAACCCTACGAAATCATATACACGCAAACTGCAAGCAAATGTATGACTTAACAATTCAAACTGTAAGTGGTCACATCTCATCTCAAGAATCGCATCCCTCCTATTGGATTTGTAACCCTTAAGGAAGTTACTAGATACGAGCGTTCTAGGATAAGGTTATCTACCAAACAATGAGATATAAAGAATGCAATGCATTAGTATCAAATAGAACTCTAACTGATACACCATGAATCAAAAGCGTACCTCCCAACATAGCTTTTCCTTTCTCCACAACTGTTGGTCTTGAGGTAGCTGATTCCAATGCAAACATTTTGCCTTTTCCATCCTTGGCTAGTGCCTTGCACTGGTTCTTATAATGTCCAATCTGATCACAATTAAAGCACCTCATCTCTTTCTTATCGGCAGCTTTCTTCCCTTTGCATGTCCGACACTCGTGAGCATAGTGTCCCTTCTTATCACACTTAAAGCAAACTAAATTAGCCTTCGCCTTCTTGCCAGCTTCTCCCTTTTGGGTTCCTTTCTTCTTAAAGAATTTCCTCTTCTAGTTTCGCCCTCTTTGAGCTTTCTCTACTCTGTTACCACCATGAAAAGCAAGCATCTCCTCTTGCCTCAACGCCATCTCAACAACTACATCACACAGATCCCTGATATGTGGTAGAGTTGCCTTAGCTAATTCAGGTTTCAGTCCATGGATGAACTTCTCATTCCTTTTGATAACTATATCAACCATAGCAAATCTGTATCTCGATAGCTCCTCAAATCTGATTGCATACTCAAGCACTGTCATGTCTCCCTGCTCCAACTCCATAAACTTCCTGAGCATAGTTGACTTAGCAATCTCTGACATGAATCTTTCCTCAAACATGCTTCTAAATTCAGCCAAAGTCATGGTCTCCTCATTAACTCCCACAGTAACACTGTTCCACCAGTACAGTGCTGCTCCTTGCAACTGTCTAGAAGCAAGTCTCCTTTTCTTCTCATTGTTAAGCCCTAAATCAGCAAAAATCCTTTTGCGATGAAGTAACCATTTCTCCACTTCAATTGCGTCCTTAGTCTCGATAAACGGCTTTCCTCCAAGCCTGACATAGTCTCTGGTCAATATTGCATAGTTATTGACCACCAGAGCTCCTTGATTTCCTCATTCAACATTTCTTTCGGCTAAACCCACAGCAACTCTAGCCCGCATCATATTAACGAAGAAATAATACATAGCTCCCATATCAGCTTGTGGCACTCGAGCACCCACATTAGCATCTTGTGCCCGACCTGGATTCCTTCTAGTGTTGGGTCTGGCATTCCCGTGGTGCTTCCTCCACCAATGTTAACTCTTCTACTCCTAGCATCCATATCTTACGTCCCTAAAATCTACATTCGAGCTGTTTGTAAGATATAGAAGAATAGCCTAAGAAAGATGGGGAATAGAGATAAAGCGTATACTTACATACACACACACACACACACACACACACATATATATATATATATCAATTACAAGTACGTTACAATAACATTATCCCGTACCCCAGTCTTTTCTCTAATTCCTTAGGATTATATTTTCAAAATTATTTTAGGTTTGAAATTTCTTTTATGTTCACCTAAACCTATGCTCTGATACCAAGTTGTAACATCCCCTATCTTGAGGCCCGAAGCTAAGCGATGCAGATGATATAGTCATCTATAGTATTAACTTCCGACGATAAAATACGGTAATGTTAATGGTATCCATAATATCAGAAGCACATGAATATGAAATAAAATCATAGATTTCAATAACAACTTTTCTGATTACATTTCAAATCCATATTTCATATTCAATTACATAAGCCCAAAACGAATCCCAGGTTTTGATCAAATATAACTATTACAAATTATACCAAGAGCGACATATGAAGATGCCCCCTTGGATGATCAGAGTACTACATAGACATATCAGTTATAAATACATCACAACAGAAATAAAACTAAATAGCTCCTACATAGCTAACTTTGCCTCCTGCACGTCTTCGGAAGCTTATTCATCCAACCTACTAAACCTGAAAAATATTGACTCTCAATCTACTGAAATTAAATTTTGAGCACCTGAGAGTTTAAGGGGGGAAACATAAACTTCGAGTCAGACATAAAGCCTGGTGTGAATAATATTATTACATCTTGATTTATAGATATTAAGTGAGACCACGCCTCTTAGCGGAACGCCCTCACTAATATCCTTTTTAAAAGCATATCTTTTGCAAACAAGAATCCTATAATCAAATTGATTATAACAATAACAACAAAAACATATATGCAAAATAAACAAGAATCAATGGATTATCTATCTACACTATAGTTTTATCTGGCTAACTATTAACCATTGGATAACTTGGGCCTACCAGACATTATCAATAATCTAGCTTCTACTAGACACAATACTGGGCTAGCTGCCCTTAATTTTCTTTTTCTAGGGTCAACTAAACCTAATGGTTTTACAGGCTCACCAATAGCCTATCTTTACTCTGTATATTCCCTTCTGTGTTTAACCTCAGTTTAGTCCTACCTGTGACAAGCCTTACACATTGTAATTTTGGACTTATTTTAGCTAGAGGCTAATAGTTAAAGTATAGGGCGCGACCCTACACCGGCCCATCTGGTCTTCTAATATCTGAGCCATAAACTTAGGGTTAACTATCCTATTCATGTTTCAATTCCTGTCTTAGGGTAAACTGCCCTGATAAAACTGCATTTCCTTGTAAATAACTTTTACAAATTATTTACCCTGAAATCATATCTTTATAAAACAAGGAAATCATATGCTTTGCTTTACTCAAAACACTTATGCCATGATATATATACTTTACACAAAACAATGTTGATGAAGTCTAATCAATGGGAATATCTATCCCTTCATAATGAGTTAAAACCACTTTTTAACTAGAAAATTTAGGCTACAAGGCCAAACAATACCTTCGAAACCTTTGTTTAAACCTAAAACAATGCCTTTCGAAACCATTGAGAACAGCCCTTTCGAAAGCTTTATTAAAACCTTATACATCCTCTTTTAAAACCATTTAAACTTGTCTTTCGAAAGCATTGGAAACCCTCCATTCAAATACTCAAAATAAACATTTTGAACAAATTGGGGATCTCCAATTCGAAACCCATATTATATACCTTTCGAAAGCATTGAAATTCTTCACTTAAAACGTACCTTTCGAAAGTATTGGGTTCAAGTAAAAGATTGTGGAAACATTGCTTCGAAACCATTTCAAATCATTTTTTCAAAACCTCTTGGGTTTAACTTTTAATATAACTAAGGGTCATAAAAGAACAAAGGAGAAAGCATTACTTTCGAAAGCATTTATCCTAAGTAAAAAAAGAGGATAATTTCGAAACCAACCCTTTTGAAACCATTGCCTCCGAAACCATTTTGAAAGTAGTTAAACTACCTTTTCGAAAGCATTGAGAAGGCGACTTCAAAGTATAAAAGTGAAAGCATCCTTTCAAAAGCATTAATTCAAAAGGTTTGAAAGCAGAAGCTAGGTTTCGAATAAGTTTGAAAGTGGCTATCCTTTCGAAAGCTCCATTTTGAACATAGGTAAGCGGCAACTCATTCGAAAGCTCTTTTATATAAACAAAAGCAAGCAGCTACTGGTTCGAAAGCTTCCTTCTTTTAAAACAAGGTAAGTTCAAAACAACCCCTTCGAAAGCTTGGTTTCGACACGGTTCCTTCTACCCTTTTCCAATCCATTACGTACTAAAGGATTGATACAATGTGTACTGGTTTCGAGTGGGTCAAAAGCAGGAGTATGGTGTCGAAAGCTTGCAAATGGAATTGCGAAGTAGTAAATTTAAGCAAAACTTATTTATAGCCTTTGAAATAATTTATTTTCAACTAACTTGCCTTATTTGTTAAAATACAATTGATTACCACTTCTTTATCGAAAATCCTTTTCTGAAAGTGCTATCGAAATAAGATATTATCAAATTAAAATGTTTAAAAAATAAGCCTTTCTTCTTGAATAAACATATAAAACATTTATGTCTCTTAAATAATTTTATAACTATAATAAAATACTTTGGAAAATTCCCTAAAAATCACCATAAATCATTTTTAATATGTTTTCTAACATATATAAATTTCAGACCCAAAATCATTATATAATTGCCGTAATTGATTTAAACCCAATATTAGCTATTTTCTTTCATAGAAAATTCATAATAATTCCACATTTACTTAGAAAATTATGAAACTTTAAATCCGCTTCTAAAATAATATTTTTGACCATATATCAAAAACAAAAGTCATTTGGATGTCATTTAATAGGTTTTTCAAATCTAAACTTATCATAAAATCTATATGAAGCAACATAAATCACCAATATGCATATATATCCATTTAAACAATCATATCATGTCACATTATTTGCAAAATTTATTCGAATTTAACTAGAAACCAAAATCAATAAAAATGAGATGTAAGATTATTATCCACCTTGGCTTGGCATTAAGAAGGTTGACATTTGTCCTTTGATTGATTTGCTTAAGCTTCCTACTTGAATCTTAGCTTTTCTTCTTCTTAAATCTCTTAATGGTAGTCGGCCAAGCTTATAAGTATTTTTGTTTTGTTTGCAAATGTTGAAAATGAATAAGGAATGAAGGTAAGAAGGATTTAGGGTATAAGAACAAAGACTATCCCTATTTTACCCTTTTCATATTCCTCCTACTTACTTATTTTAAATTCTCTTTTGCTTGTATATTCATTAAGGCACGACCTGATTTATTGGTTTACAAATTTTTATCCCTTAACCATCTACATTATTTCATTTAATTTATCTAATTAAATGTTCTAAATAATGTTAGTCAAAATTAAGGTCATTACATTTTCTTCCTCTTGAATCCTCTACCAATGGCCGTCCTAAGCTTTAATTTCGTTTGTATAAGTGTAAAAGGAACGCGTGAGAAAGGAGGTGAGCGTTTGTATTAAGAAAGGTAACCCTTTTTCTATTTTACCATTCTCATGAATTCCTCCTTCCTATTAATGTTCTAATTAATTCCATTAGTTCATTAATTAAGGCTCGACCCATACTAATTATCAAACTCAATCTCCTTACCATTTTACATTATTTTATTTTATTTATCTAATTAAATATCCTAAATAATGTTAATAAAATTTAGGGTTGTTACAGACTTCCCTTCTTAAAGAATTTTGTCCTCGAAATTACGATAAGGTACACACATCAAACATATAAGCATAGATGTAAAGCATACCATCAAACAAATCTGGATAAGTGTCTCTAATCCTGCTCTTTATCTCCCAAGTACAATCTCTTTTGTTGTCACTCCACTCGACTTTTACTAATCTGACTGTTTTGTTCCTTAACTTTTTCTCATCTCTCGCTACAACTTGGGCTGGTTGTCTTACAAAAGTCAAATCTGGTTCTACTACTAAATCTTCCAATGCAGTTAGAGCAATAGTAGTCTTTGGATCATGCACATACTTCCTAAGATGAAAAACATGAAACACATTATAAACTCTGGTCGAACTACTCGGTAGCTCTACTCGATACTCGAATTTCCCGTTCATCTCTATAATAGGAATTGGTCCAACCAAACTAGGTGCTAATTTCCCAAATCTTATTACACCCTTCGTCGGTGACACTTTGATGAAAACATGATTTCCCACTAAGAATTCTAAGTCCTTTTGTCTCTTATATGCATAATTTTCTACCTATACCAAGTTTCCTTCATTCTAGCTAGAATCATCTCAATCTTTTCTACGGCTTCTCTTACCATATCCGGACTAAGAACTAATCTATCTCCAGTCTCTAACCAACATACTGGAGATTTGCACGGTCTTCCGTACAAAGCTTCAAAAAACGCCATTCCTATACTGGTCTGATAACTATTATTATAGGAAAACTCAACCAAGTGCAAATGGTCTTCCCATGACCTACCAAAATCTAGCACACAAGCCCTCAATAAATCTTCAAGTACCTTATTGACTCTCTCTGTCTATCCATCCATCTATGGGTGATAAGCGGTACTCATCTTAAGCTTGGTACCTAACACTACTTGTAGACTCTTCCAGTATTCACTAGTGAATAAAGAATCTTTGTCACTGACTATACAACTAGAAACTTCATATAGTCTAACTATATTCTTCATAAACAACTTAGCTAAAACAGGTGTCGTCTTGGTTGAATTAATGAGAATGAAATGGGCACTCTTGGTCGATCTATCCACTGTGACCCATATACTTTAATTTCCCTGATTCGACCTTGGCAAACCATCAATAAAATCCATTGATATTGAATCTCATTTCAACATTGGTATGTCTAAAGGCTGAAGCAATCTACTAGGCTTTTGATGTTCGGCTTTCACCTGTTGGAAATTCAGATACTGTTTTACCCATAAGCCAACATTCATTTCCATGCCCTACAAGAAGAAACTTCTATTCATGTCTTGATACATCTTAGTCCCTCCAGGATGAATAGTAAACTTCAATCGATGATATTCTCTAAGAACTTCTTTCCTTAGGCCACCAACGTTGGGAACACACAATTATCCCGTCTTTCTTAACCATCCATTCTGGTCAAGATAAAAATCCTTCAAATCATCAATCTCCATTCCAACTTTCAGTGTTCTAATTCTTTCAGCTAGCAATGGATCATCTCTTTGCTTAGAAACAATTTTGTCGATCAATACTAGTCGTACTTCCAAACAAGATAAAATTTCAGTAATCTAACTAGAAATGACAATCGATCTTAAATACACACTACATGAAGTCAATGCCCCGAAATCCTTCCATTCAGCCAACATAGCTAACACTACATTCTAATGCTAAGTGCGTCGACAACTTTGTTTCCTTTCCCACTTATGTACTCAATTCTAAAATCATAAGCAACTACAAACTCCAGCCATCTCTGATGTCTCATATTCAACTCCTTCTAAGAGAATAAGTATCTTAGCAACTTGTAATATGTACACAACTCAAATCATTCTCCCAAAAGGTAGTGTCTCCATACCTTCAAAGCAAATATTATGGCATCCAACTCTAAGTCATGATTTGGATATCTAACTTTGTGCGGTCTGAGCTATTGAGAAGCGTAGGCAATAACTTTACCCATCTGCATCAACACAGCTCCTAATCTAGTTCCACATGCATCTGTATACACCGAAAATCCTAATTCCATTCTGGAACTACTAACACAGGCGTGTTGGTCAATAAATGTTTCAGCTTCTGGAATGCCTCCTCATATTTATTGATCCAAACATACTTCACATCCTTCCTTGTTAGTTTAGTCATTGGTGCAGCTATACGAGAGAAATCTTTGATAAATCTCCAGCAGTAGCTATCTAGTCCAAGAAAACTCTTTATCTCGGTCCCCGTCTCGTGTCTCTTTGATGTGCACGTAAATGTGCATATATATATACATCCATATTTTATCTCATTTTATTTGAATAAATATCATATTTGGGCATTTTAACATGTTTAAACCAAAATTCAATTAATTTCAAATCATCATATATTCACCTTCATTCAGGGGCAAAACGGTCATTTTTTGTGCATGTGTCATTTGAGAATTTTTACTTGGACAATTTTTATAGGATATTTTGATGCGTATGGAAGAGGGATTCATGATGATATATGCATGCACAAGGAAATACAAAGGAATGAAGAGGAAATAATTCAAGTAAAGATCATGGAGGACCCCACCTACCCACCTACCTTAATGTACAAATTATAGGCTAATGAACATGCTTATGGAATTAATGGCTTCATGTACACTTAAATGATGATTAGTAGAAGCTAATGATTACTTGGCCTCCATACTTCCTAAGGGGTATTTTGGGAAGCTCCCTAAAAATAGAATCAGGGTTTTATGCATGTATAAATAGCCCTCTTATGTACATGTAAATCATCTACTCTTTCATATTAGTTAGGAAATGAAAAATACAAGTTGTAATGGCAAGGTTGAATGAAATAAAAATGCCTTTCTAGCCTCTTTCTCTTCTCTTTTCTACTTGTTGTTGTTTACTTTTATGCTCATTTTTCTTCTTATGCTCTCTTTCTTTTTATGTTCATAGTTCAGATTACATTTATGCACTAGTTTAATTCATTTTCTTTTAGTAGTTAATCTTATCTTCCTCGTTTACTATCTACTTTATTTCATTTTCAATGTTGAAACTTACATGTGTTGATTTGATAACACAAACGAGTAGCTAAATCCCTTCAATTTAGGGGTGATGAAGCTCTCAAATATTATGTAATTTCAACATTTTATGATTTATGATCTCATTTGGTTTATGCTTCATGAAGTGAATTTTGATGCAAGTTTATACAAGTGGGTTTGATAGCTTATATTGCTTATGCAAATGAGCTATTCTTATTCAACATAAACACAATTTGCATCATCATTTGTTAATCCATTTTTTATTGTGAAATTAAAGTAAAAATGAAATTTGATGATCTATATTACTAGTTACAATAGTAAATAGATCATACTTAAAATAGCTTTTGCTTTGACTTCATTTTCATGAGAATTATAAGTGGTTTATTTGTTGTATTATAGTTTGATGGTTTGAGTTATGTTAATTAATAAATAAACAAACCATACTTATGATAAATACAACAATATTTCACTTAAATATCAAAGCTAGAGATCACAAATTATTTGTTTGTTGATTTACAAAAATATGAGAGTGGATTTGCCTCTAAATTGTTCTCTAGTTCAATAGTTTTTAAATCACATTTTAATTCTAGCTTTAGCTTCCTTTTGTAGTTTGCAAATTTCATCTCACTTCGGTCTAATTTGATTGAATTGAAAATTTTAAAATCTTAAAAATTCCCTGCAGATCGACCCGTACTCGCCATGTACTAACTTTTGTACGTCGTGCGCTTGCGGTCATTTTAATTTGAAATTTTTCGACTATTTTTTAAACCGATAGAAATTTAGTCGATTAACAAGTTTTTGGCACCGTTGCCGGGGAATTTGGATTTTAATTTTCTATTCTTCGAATTATTTTCGTCTGATTTTTGTGTGTGTATGCATATTTAAAAAAAATTGTGTGTATGTTTGTTGTGTGATTGTTTATTGTTTGTTGTTTTCTATTCACGTTGCATTTGAATATTTTCTAAAAAATATATCTATATAAACAATTTCATTTGAAAAAAAAATTCGTTTACATTTCGATTTACATTTACATATTTTTGCATTTTCATTTTCAATTTACATTGCTTCTTTCTCTGCAATTTTTTGCTACCCTACTATCTCTTGCCTCTGTTCCAAACAATACTGCCCTCTGCATACATCTTTCCCCAAAATCACTTCAACCACCACTTCAGTTCACCATACTTCCACTTCCATAGACCTGCCAATCACCACGCAACTTCAACTACGTCCACTTCAACTACTTTGCACCCAACTGCTTTGCAACGGTGCAGTCACTACCTAACTCAGACCTGCTTCAACATTAATACAAGCACAACACTACACTGCAATAACAACCCCCCTGTTCCACCAAACCAACCATACTTCCATTCATTCAATAGACCACTACCTATTCCCTGATCAAGACCATAACTCCCATACTCTTTGTTCATTGATCATCAAAGTTCAACAACACAACCACCCACTCTCTGTTACCAAATGCAAACAACCCACGACATTGCACCATCTACTCAAATAGCAACTTCACTTCACCAAAGCACCCAACCAAATACCCCCTGTTTGCACAAAAAATGGACAAACACCTCAAAGTCGTATGATTTAATTGATTTTATGTCGTTCTTAGTGATTTGGGTGATTTATGCAAATATATGAAAAGAAGGGACTAAACTGTAAAAGACACGCAGATTTATAGTGGTTCGGCCAGAATGTGCCTACGTCCACTTTATATATTATTTCTCTTTTCTTGTTCAGATTACAATTACAAAGCTTTGATACCAGTATATGAAAGTTGTTTGAAAGTTCTCTCCATGCTTGAGCTCTCAAACTTGTCCCCCATTGTTGTACCCCTGCCCCTCTATTTATAGAGTGAGGCTGGGGGCAGGGGTCTTGGATGTACATAGCTGCTGGTGGGCCTGGGCTGATGTAATCTGGCCTGGTAGCATTGGTTCGACATTGCTTTGATTCGGCGGTAGGTGGTAGACTCTTTGGTTCGGCATCACTTGGTTCGGAGATGGTTGGAGTGTAGAGTGGACCGGTTGTAGGTGATTCGGTGCTAGGTGGTAGTACCTTGGTCTGGTTTGGAGTTGGTCCGGCAGTGCATGGGGAGGTGCTGGTCCGGTAGAGTGTTTGAGGGAGGTTGGTTCGGCTGCTTTGGTCCGGCAATGGGGAGGACGGAGCGTGATTCGGTAGCTCTGGACCGGTAGTGGGCTGGTTCGGCTGAAACTCACCCAACACTTGCCCCCCAAAGCAGGGCATGTGTATGCACATGGCATGCTTTGTTTTTAGCTATGATATCTACTCTCAGCCCTGTATGCCGAATCAACTGGTCCGGTCTTTCGGAATAGTCTATAAGTATGGATCTCGCGTCTCTGCTCTCCCCCCACCGTTTGAAACTGCCGAATCGACTGAATACCGATCCAACCTTGGTTGCTCGAAATCACCGGACCACTTAATTGAATACCGAATCAACTCAATAATCAGACCAAGTGGGTTTTCCTTTAACGAATGATATATATATATATATATATATTGAATGGGCTATCGAACGAAATTACATGTTCTATCGAATAAGCTCGGGAGAGTGCGTACCGAATGAACCTTCGGTTTCGAATATCCGAAAGTGATTCGGCACCGGATGAGGTTGGGAGTATAGGGCCGAAGGAGATTTTATGGTTCAACTTTGCAACTCTAGTCTTCATGCAGTTGCTTGTTTACTTTCTCATCCTAATGACGTGTTTTTGCATTTGCAGATAAATGTCTCGCAAAGTGGAAACCCGATCAGAAAAGAAGAGATCTCAGGACAGAGAAGAGCCTTCCGCCGTGCCCCCAGCCCAGTCAGGACCGGCACGTTATGGGCCCACCCCGAGATCATTGGTAGATGGATATGGTCCTCAGGAACCTCTGAACTTGCCTCCTGATTGCATCCCTAGCTCACTCAAGGGCGAGCAACTTGATGCTATATCTCGCTCTTTCGGGATTGACCGAGTGCGCATGCTATTGCCAGATGCGGGAGTGATGCCGTACGACCCTCCCGAGGGATATTTTGCCTATAGCAGATACCATTGCATGTGTGGTGCCATCCCGCCTCTCAACGCCTGGGTGGTCAGCTTTCTCACATATCTAAAGGTGGCTCCATTCCAACTTCAGCCCAACTCCTATGCCATTCTGGTGAGTCTCTTCGTCGTCTTCTAGAGGAGATACGGGCGTCCTCCTTCCAACCGGGAGATCCGATATTTGTACAACTTGAGAGGCTATAAGAAGGGGTCTCCATACATCAGCTTGGAATCGGTCGTATCTTTTAAGCCGATCCTGGATCTATACTCTAAGTACAGTATGTTCAAGAAGGGATGGTTTTTTGTCAGGGATGATTCCGTTTCTATTCGGCGCTTCACCTTCGGATGTAAGTCAAAGCTTTATTTTTAATTCTCGTTCTGGTTGCAATGCTCCTTCTTATGTGTTTTTATTTCTTGCTAGCGACAGATGGTTTTGCGGTCGTGGAGAATGATCGCCTGGTTCAGACGGCAGCAGAAATAGAAGCTATTACTGGAAGAGATAGGTCGGCTGCTTACCTGATCAGGAACGCTACACTTTTGGAGCACAACTTGATCCTTTCACAGCAGTCCGTGGTCAAGCAGAGGGACACGACCGAAGAGAGGGCTGCCCAAGCTAAAGAAGGGGCCGAGTCGAAGAGCAGCAAAAGGAGGCCCTTTCCAAAACATCCGGTTGCCGGGGGGAAGAAGCTCAAAAAGTCTGACGGTCCCTCTCCCAGCACATGTCCAGATATCCCGTAGGAGGGAGATGTGGAGGAGGAGCAAGGCGGAGATGGAGGAGAAGGCGCTGGAGGTGGCGACGGTGTCGGGGCTTTGTCTTCTGGGCAAGTAGGCGAGATGCAAGAGTGGATGGATGACGCTTTCCGCCAAGCCTTCGAAGGTTTGGAGGGAACGGAGAAGTCCAGGAAAGCTGAGAAAGTTGGGACCGGCATCGATTTATCTTCCGGGAGCGCCTCTACTGAAGCAACTTCGACGGTTTAAGGTGAATTTCTCTTTACTCTTTTTAATTCTTGAATGATGGCTCAATACATGTTGGTGACACTTGGTTTTCATATCAGGAGCAGGCAAAACGGCCATGACCTCAGATCTTCGGCACAGGCTTGAACAATACAAACTCTTCAAAGCTTCCGCCAAGCCGAAGACTTGTACTAACCATCCTGGAGACATAGACGGTTATCGTCCTCTTCTTGGAGTTATTGAAGAAGATATACAAAAGAAGAAGAGGAGTCGGTCTACATTTGAATCTCTTTCTGGTCCTCCGGCCCCACTCCAGCCTATTCATGATATTGAGGAGGATGACACCGAGTTTATACCTTCCCCCCATCCGTCTGAGAATCCAACCGTCATCCCGATAGATCATCCTAGCTCAGTTCGCAATCCGTTTGTGGGTCATCCGGACCTAGACCCGGCATCTCACGACATCTCCTTCGATGAGGTTACTGGTGAGCATCTCCTTCCTCGTAACCCTATGGTACGGGTGCTTGACGAAGCTACGTCCCTGAACCTTGATCTGCTTACTACCCGGGTCGTAACTCTAGGGGACGAGGCTAAGGCAAATATTGACCGGGTTGCTGAGGAGACCAGGAAATTGATGGGGCACCATGCTCGATTGGTCAAGGCTGGGGAAGAGATAGGAAGCGCCAACATTCGGCTACAGTTGATGGTTTCCGACAAGGCTAAACAGCTCGCCGACCAAGCCATCCAAATCTCCCAGCATGAGGCCGCATCCAGACAATTGAGGAAGACTATTGAAGAAGCCAGTAGGGCAGAGTGGTGGAAGATGGAGGTCGTTTGTAAGGAGCGGATTGACATGGCCATTGCCACGGTGGACGAGGTTCGGCAAGCGGACCTCGAGCGGGTAGAGGAACTGTCGGGGAGACTTGAGGCCACAGAATTTGCTCAAGTCAAGTCGAAGGAGGAGATGGAGGCGATGAGGAGGTCCCTTCAAGCTGACCGTTTACGGTATCGATTGGAGAGGGATGCTGTTGTTGCAAAGCTGCGGGCTTCTGAGGTCCGAATGAGGGAGTTTGAAGAGAACGAGGGGATGATGGATGGGATGCTCCAGGATATGTACTTCCATACTTGGAGGCAGGGTAACTTGTCCTGGATGGATGATTACCCCTGGGTTATGGCTAGGATCTATCTCAGGGCTCTAGAGGAGGCCAAGGCTAAGGCGGATAAGGAGGGTGGTGTGGCCTTCGGGATGGATGTGGTTACTGCCCAGTTTACCAAGGAGGAGAAGGTGGCGGTGAAGGAGGGTATGCGGTTGCTTGCAGCTGAGGAGGCAGGTGGGAAAGTAGAGGATGATGATCAAGATGATCAAGGAGCAGATGCTGGTAAGTCTTCCTTTCTAGTCTTTCCATTAACTTGGTTGCTTATCACTAATGAATTCTTTCTCTGACCGGACAGGTGGGCAACAGGACAAGGATAAGACTCCGACACAGCCAGCTTCTTGATTGGACCTGGATATCTTTTTATGGACTTGACATTGTTGTATATATTAGTCTCAAAACAGCAACGTAACTCTTAGGTTGTAATTATGCTACTTGTAATAAACAACATTGTTCTTGACGTGTAATTCTTTAACTTAAGCTGATTCTGTCGTCTTTTGAATGTTTTTGCTATTTTGACATGTTGTATGAGAAATATAGCTATGCATATTCTTGTAATTAAATTGTGTTTGACGTCAGGTTCTTGTTTAAAACATAATTTCATGACTTGCAATGTTAGCGTGAGGTGTGAATAAATTATAGTCACGTGTTTTCACATGAAAGAAGGAAATACCGCCCTTTATATTTTGCTTGTAGATGGCAGCTTTGAATGTCTTGTGTGACCGAGTATGGAATGCGGTCCAGTATCTTGATGTGAGTATCCGCTTCCATTAGCGAATGTCTCTTGTTCTGTGTCCTGTACTTCAGGGATTGTTACAGAGGATAGGAGAAAAGTTTCTTAAATAAAATTGAAATATGTGAAATAGCAAAACTTCCTATCACGGAAGGCCTTCGATGTGCTTAAGTTCATGGCAAACGGGCTTTGTAGTCACTTTCCCTAGCTGTGGGTCTTGGAGACATTCGTCACCCATCTTACGCCTCCGTGGGGAGTTAATTCTTTTTTACCACAGCCGCACTTAAGACACATCGGAGCCGAGATCGCGCACAGTAACTACCCGGGCCATTATGGCCCGTAATCGTGGGTATTATTCGACTTACTGTGGCCGGCTAGCGTGGGTGCCGATCGTCAACCGTGAACTGCCCCTGGCTTGCCACACCTTATGTTGGGGCTTATAGTCGGTTCACAGTTGCCGGCGAGCCGAACGCCGTAATGAGCTGCCTCGGCTATAGTCGGCCTTCTCGATGGCTTATAATCGGCTCATTACAGTTGGCTTTAAGGGCCGTCGCGAGCAATGAGTTAACCCGCAGCAGAGGGATGCCGGAGCGAAAGTGTCTCATTGGCGAGGGCATAGATTCGCATAGTACCTGTTAGGTCTTGTCCAGGTGAAGTTGCGCTGTGGAGTGCCTTGAATGGAAATGCTATATGCACAGGATTTTGTTCAACAGAAAAGGATAAAGTTAACAAGCAGCCAAGATATAAAGGAACAAGTTAAAAAAGAGACAAGGTTTTTTAAAGTGGTTCGGCACGAAAATGCCTACGTCCACTGATTCTCTTTGTTAATTCACTTCATATGGGCAGTACAAGTTAAGAAAAGTATCGACGGAGGTGTTGGATGTTCCATGCCCTCTGGAACACCTCTCCGTCCACTATTGACAAAATATAAGCTCCATTGTGGAGATCTTTATGAATTACATATGGTCCATCCCAGATTGGATCTAGTGCTCCGGGGCGAGGGAAGATTCGCTTGAGGACAAGATCTCCTTCTTGTAAGGTACGACGCTTGACTTTGGAGTTGTATTGTGCTGCCACTTTTTGCTTGTGGGCTGCTGCTTTGAGGACTGCATCATTTCTTCTCTCCTCAATTAGATCCAAAGACATGTGAAGGAGTTCTTCGTTCTCTTCTGGGTTATAGTGGATCCTACGGTGGGAAGGCACGATGGTTTCAACTGGGAGCATAGCCTCTGATCCGTATGTCAAATAGAAAGGAGTATGCCCTATTGATGTTCTGAACGATGTGCGGTAGGCCCACAGTGCCGTAGGGAGTTCATCCATCCAAGCGCCTTTTGACTTTTCGAGTTTCTTTTTGATTAGGGTTTTCAGAATTTTGTTGACGGCTTCGACTTGTCCATTTGCCTGAGAAGATTTTGTGAATTCCGTGCTCTTGGCACCAGTTGGCGAATTCCTCGCTGTCAAACTAAAGTCCATTGTCTGATATGATTTTGAATGGGACTCCGTACCTGCACAGAACATTTTTGATCAAGAAGTTAATAACTTTTGCTGAAGATACTTTATTCAGGGGTTCTGCTTCCACCCATTTGGTGAAATAGTCGACTGCCACTATAGCATATTTGGCCCCGCCTCGGCCCATTGGTAGTTCGCCGATTAAGTCAATTCCCCATACTGCAAAGGGCCAAGGGCTGGTCATTTGAGTAATCTCAGTTGTTGGTAGCCGCGGAATCTTAGCAAACTTCTGGCATCTGTCACATTTTTTGACAAAATCTAAGGCGTCCTTGCTTAAGGTGGGCTAGAAATATCCATATCGAAGTATCTTTTTTGCTAAAGTTTGCCCTCCGGTGTGATCTCTGCAGCTTCCTTGATGAATGTTGGATAAGATTTCCTTGGCTTCCCTTCCAGCGACACACCTTAATAAGGGGTTAGAGAATCCGCGCCGATAGAGGATGTCCTCTTGTATTGTGTAGCGGGAAGCTTTCCTCAAGATTTTCTTGACTTCGTTACACCCGTTGGGTAGTGTGCCGCTTTGTAAGTAGTCTCGGATGGGAGTCATCCAAGTTTCTTCTTCGGTTGCAGCTATCAGATTCACTTGCTCAAAACTTGGGGTCAGTTGCTTTGAGATGGCTACTGATCCGAAAATAGCACCGTCTCTCACGCTTGCTCGCTTCGCCAATTCGTCGGCCTCTCGGTTCTCTTCCCGAGGGATGTGTTTGACTAAGTAGTGGTCCAATCGACTGAGAAGTAACTTGGTCTTCTTTAAATATGTTATGAGTCGTTCTTCTCGAGTCTGGAATTCTCCTAGTATTTGATTAACAATGAGTTGAGAATCGCTATGAAGACACAAAGAATTGGCTCCGATTTCTAAGGAAAGTTCTAATCCAGCTATCACCGCTTCACTCTGTATCGTTGTTGGTGACAGCAAACTCCAACCTTATAGCATAGTGCATCTTATTTCCCCTGGGAGTGATTATTACCACACCTGCCCCCGAGCCTTGTTCGTTTGACACACCATCCACAAAGAGATTTCACTTGATGTCTTTTGCTATTTCCGATTGCTCCTTACCTTCGTTGGTAGTGAATTCTGCAATGAAATCGGCCATGGCTTGTCCCTTGATGGCGGTGCGAGGGTGATAGGTGATATCATACTGACTTAGTTCAATGCACCATTTAAGTAGTCGCCCAGAAGTGTCGGGACGATGGAGTACCTGCCTCAGTGGTTGATCGGTCAGAACTTTGATGGAATGGGACTGGAAGTAGTGACGCAGTTTCCGCGATGTGATTAGTAAACAGTATGCTAGCTTCTCAAGTTTAGGATATCTGACTTCTGCCCCCGTAAACCTCTTACTTACAAAGTATACTGGCCGCTGCGTGCGGTTGTCTTCTCTTACCAAAGCAGCGCTTAGGGCGTGAGATGACACAGCAAGGTATAGGTATAACTCTTCGCCTTCGCCTGGAGTCGAGAGTACCGGCGGTTTCTGGAGGTGTTCGATTAAGTTAAGGAAAGCAGTCAAGCATTCGTCAGTCCATTCGAACTTTCCTTTGTCTTTCTTTAGAGCTTCGAAGAAGGGGACGCACTTGTCCGTTGCTTTGGAGATGAATCGGCTTAGGGCGGCCACTTTCCCATTCAGGCTTTGCATTTCCTTTCGAGTGGAAGGTATTTTGATATCTTTTAGAGCTCGGACTTGTTCAGGGTTTGCTTCAATCCCTCTGGCATGGACGATGAATCCAAAGAACTTTCCTGATGATACTCCGAAGGAGCATTTTAGAGGGTTAAGTTTCATTCCATACCGGCGAAGTACTTGAAACATCTCGCCCAGATGGCTTACGTGATCGTCGGCTTTCCTTGAATTTACCAGCATGTCATCCACATACACTTCCATAGTTTGTCCTATTAGCCCTGCAAACATCTTGTTGACGAGGCGCTGGTAGGTGGCTCATGCGTTCTTAAGTCCGAAAGGAATTACTTTGTAGCAGTACAAACCCCGGTCAGTGATGAAACTAGTGTGGTCTTGATCGGGAGCATGCATAGGAATTTGGTTATATCCTGAGTATGCGTCCATAAAGGATAAGAATTCGTGCCCGGCTGTGATGTCTACAAGTTGATCAATTCGGGGAAGTGGGAAGCAATCCTTCGGGCAGGCATCATTTAAGTTGGAGAAGTCAATGCATGTTCGCCACTTCCCATTAGCCTTCTTTACCAGTACCGGGTTGGCGATCCACTCTGGGTAGATGGCTTCTCGTATGAAGTCATTGGCAAGTAGATTCTTTACTTCTTCATCGAGGGCTGCTGATCGTTCTGCCCCCATACTTCTCTTTCTTTGTTTTACGGGCACCTTGGTAGGATCAATGTTTAGTACGTGACATGCTATGTCAGGGGAGATTCCGGTCATGTCAGCATGTGACCATGCGAATACATCCAAGTTGTGGCGGAGAAAGTCAATGAGTTGCTCCTTCAACTCAGCTTTTAGTTGGGACCCGATTTTCAATAGTCTACTCGAGTCATGCTTGTCTACAAATACAAATTCCATAGCCTCTGCAGGCTCGGCGGTGGCCTCCTCCTCTTTGTCCCTGGGGTCTAATTCATTGAAAGGGTCGCTGGTATATCGAAGAGGAGGGGCTTTCTTTAGTTGCTATGCTTCCAAACTTTTTGTGCAGAGGGCAACCTCTACACTTTTCCCTTTATCCTTCCTGTGGTTGTTGCGAAGTTCAGTCACATAGCAGTCTCGAGCAACGTCCTGGTCTCCTTCTACTTCCCCTACTCCATTGTCCGTTGGAAATTTCATCTTTAGGCACCATGGGGCTAGGACAATTTGGAAGTCAGACAAGGCTGGCCTTCCTAAGAAGGCGTTGTAGGCCGAGTGGTTTTCTATCAGCACAAACGTCTGTTTTCGTACAACGAAGCGGGGATGGCTTCCAATTTCAACAAAGAGGTCCAGTTGCCCGAGGGGCATCTTCGCATCTCCAGTGAAACCGTGTAGTGGTTTATTGCAGAGAGATACATCCTTCATTTATAGTTTCATTTTGTCGAATGCATGTTTGAATAGGATATTTACCGAGCTTCCAGTGTCTACTAGAATTCGGAAAACTTCGGCTGGACCGAGCCGGGCAGAGATAACCATGGGATCCATGTGAGGGTATTGCCTTCCTTCTAGGTCACGCCTACCGAATGTGATGTCATCATTCTCTTTCCGCTTCGGGTGGCGCTCTTCTATAATAGAATTAACACAGTCTTCATTATTTCTAAGCGACTTTCCATATCTTTCCATCTCTGCCCAGCTTCTGTCGGCGATGTGCGGTCCTCCCGAGATGGTATGGAGCACTATCTTCTCTTGACTAGAGCCGCTAGTGTTGCGATTTCCTCTGCCTATCTCTGGTGAGGGTAGCCTTGGGTTCTCGTTGGCAGGAGCTGGAGTCTTGTTCTGACTTCTTACATAGCGTTCTAGTCTTTTCCTTATGATGTGTTCTTCAATCAAGTCCCGGAGATGATGGCATTCATTGGTATCATGCCCATGGGATTCGTGGAAGCGGCAGAACTTTCCAGACTTCTGCGCGTTATCTGATTCCTTCTTGTATGGTGGGCGTTTGTATCTAACTTCATCCTAGGTGGCAAGGAAGATGTTTTCAATGGTTTCGTTCAAAGGAGTGTAAGTGTCGAACCTTGGTCCTGGCCTATATAGGCGCATTTATCCCTTCTTGCCCCCAGCGTTGTCTCTAAAATCATTTCTTCGAACGTCCTTCGCTGCAGCGGGCGTGTTGCCGTGAGCTGCCTTATTTTGTTGCCCTGACTGCCCCTCAGTGGCAGCATCTTCCAGCCTCATATATTTCCCGGCTTCATGGAAGAAGTCGGGTAAAGTAGCTGGTTTTTCTTTTGTCAACCTTCTAGCAAATTTAGTATCCGGATGCACACCACTACAGAGGGCCATTAAGATAAGCTTCTCATCGGCATCTTGGACTGCGGCCGCTGCGGCATTGAATCGGGTTAGGTATTGCTGCAGTTTCTCTCCAGGTTTCTATTTGACACTGGATAAGGAATAAGCGTCCTTGGGTTGTTCCACATGAATGCGGAACTGACTGATAAACTTTTCTTTCAACATTTCCCACGAGCTGATGGATCCCTGGGGTAAATGACAGAACCAGGAGGTAGCTAGATCTGCTAAGAATAGTGGAAAGCATTTGCACAGTACTCCCTCTGTTGCTCCACTCATGAGCATATGCTGTGTGTATCTCTGTAAGTGTACAACGGGGTCGGAGGTTCCTTTGTAAGGTTCCATTGTTGGCATTTTCCATTCTCGGGGGGTGATAGCGATTTCGATATTGCGGGCGAAAGGGCTGGTTACCCTAGCATCTATCCCTCGATCTCTTTGATCTCGTTGGACGCACTCTCTGAACAAGCGTGCCATCCTTTCATCAGAATTTGGAGCAGATAGAAATGAGTTTGGTTCTGTTCTGTGGGATTGATTCCGTCCAGATGACCTGTAGGGATGGTATCGTCTATCATTCCTGATATTTTCCAGTGGCTGTCTTTGGTCTTCTGGGAGCATGCTAGGGTCAGCTACAATTGGCCCTTGCTTTGATCTTCCCCTGCTGGGTTCTGATCTAAGCACTTCCTCGGGTCCAACTTCGGGCTGGACTCTAGCTCGGCCCCGTTCATTGGCGTTTCCGTGGTTAGGCAGTACAACCGGCTCAGCTACAGTTGACCTCCGCCCGGTACCTCCCCCGTTGGGTTCGGTTCCAAGTGTTTCCTCAGGCCTAACTTCGGGTTGTGCTCGATCTCGGCTCCTACCATGGTTGCTTCTTCCGTTAGCTCCTTCGAAGAAGGAAGATCTTTGTTGTCTCTGAGATCCTCCAGACTAAGACTCACCCCATTATTCAGTGTTGCGGTTGGACTCTTCAGTATCCCTTAAGCGTGACATGTGATGGTCCACCAAGGCTTCCTGCTGGGACGTGAAGCGGTTAGTTACTTCAGCCACAACCCTGTCTAGATCTGCCCTAGTAATTGCTGCCGGCTGTTCTGCGGCAGGGGTGGTCGGATTTGCCTGACCTTCATTTGGTACTGCTACTGGAGGGGGACGATTTACTTGGTCTGTGACCACTGGATCTGGAAGACTGCTGGTTGCGATGTTTTTTCCTTTGTTAACATCTTTCTTCTGCTTGGGAGGCATGTTTTCCAAGCAATGAACGATGATGTTAGGAAGAAGGTTAAGTGGAAGAAGCTGAAGCTTCGAGCCTCTAGTTCTCAGTGAAAGCACCAAAAATGTTTGCACAAAAAATGGACAAACACCTCAAAGTCGTATGATTTAATTGATTTTACGTTGTTCTTAGTGATTTGGGTGATTTATGCAAATATATGAAAAGCAGGGACTAAACTGTAAAAGAAACGCAGATTTATAGTGGTTCGGCCAGAATGTGCCTACGTCCACTTTATATATTATTTCTCTTTTCTTGTTCAGATTACAAGTACAAAGTTTTGATACCAATATATGAAAGTTGTTTGAAAGTTCTCTCCGTGCTTGAGCTCTCAAACTTGTCCCCCATTGTTGTACCCCTGCCCCTCTATTTATAGAGTGAGGCTGGGGGCAGGAGTCTTGGATGTACATAGCTGCTGGTGGGCCTGGGATGATGTAATCTGGCCTGGTAGCGTTGGTTCGGCATTGCTTTGATTCGGCGGTAGGTAGTAGACGCTTTGGTTCGGCATCACTTGGTTCAGAGATGGTTGGAGTGTAGAGTGGACTGGTTGTAGGTGATTCGGTGCTAGGTGGTAGTACCTTGGTCTGGTTTGGAGTTGGTCCGGCAGTGCATGGGGAGGTGCTGGTCCGGTAGAGTGTTTGAGGGAGGTTGGTTCGGCTGCTTTGGTCCGGCAATGGGGAGGACGGAGCGTGATTCGGTAGCTCTGGACCGGTAGTGGGCTGGTTCGGTTGAAACTCACCCAACACCCCCTGATCAATTCTTGTAAACTGCTCCTCCATGTATCATACCATCATATCCACCACCTCATTTCCGCGAAAAACATCACATACATCCCCTGCCTTCCCTCCTTGCATTCAGACTACATTCATCCACCACCTGAAACTGTCACTGTTATCATCAGTATCTCTACTTACCATTTCATCACATCAAGCTACTGCTCCTACAGCCTCCTCCTTAACATCATAATTCACCACATAATACATATACAAAACAACACCATTTGCATATCTCATACTTCTACTTCCTGCTGCCACCCTCTCTTCCTCCATCAAAAACAAACTGCACTTTGACCATAAAACACTCCTTTCTGTACCCATTCAACCATCCATTCACCCCAAACACGACAACAACCACTGCCATATCAGACTGCAATCACAAACGCTGTTGTTCCATCTATCAGACTGCCACCATACACCATCGATACAAAACTAACCCATCACCCAAACAAACTGACAGTGCTTCCCTTTCATTACCATCACCAACCCAATCAGCTACATCCAAGAACTGACATACTCACAACCACCCTCTACGACTTCACCTGCAACTTCCCCACTATTTTTACATAACAATCTCACCTTCCTTACTACATCAAGTCACAACAACCATCACTTGCTCCTGAACTACATCTTTCCAATCTCCCTCACTCAACAAAACATCATCAGACCTGTTGTGCGTTGCCATCTTCACTAGCTATTCAATGCGAGCCTCTATGACTTCACCTGAAATTCCAATCGATCAAACTCACTAACACACGCTCGAGAACCTCATCATACCCAAAACCACCTGAGACCAGAAATCCCATCGCCTCAAACATCACGAGCATACACAAAACTCCAACCAACACCCACCACAGTTCAACTCCCGAATCCATTGCGTCGTCATAATCAAACACTGCGACCTCCAACTGCCAACCTCGAACCACCTCAAACACTTCCCAAAACCCAAATCTGCCTTCGTCCTCTAATCCAAATGCGGTAGCATAATCCGATAACAGTGGTTGATTGAGGAAATTTGATTTTTTTTGGTCAAGAATTCGACTGTGAATTTTGTCGTCAAATTGATTTCTTGTTTGATTGTGAATTTCACTGTGAATTTGGTCATACCATAATCTGATAATGTCGATCATTTGTTTAGTAAAGAAATTTTTTTTGGGCCGGGCCCTAGTTTAAAAAAAAAGAGAAAGAGCACAAGTTTTAGTTTTAGTTTTATAACAAGTTTTTTTAACTAAGTTCTTTTTTTTTAGTTTCACTTTCTCTTCCAAAAAAAAAATTTGAAGTTTTTTTGTTTTAGTTTGTTTTTAGTTTAATCCTAATAAATAAAAAGCTTGTTTTCTTTTGGTTTAGTTTTTGTTTTCACTCTTATAATATATATATATTGTATATATCATGTTGGACTCTTTTTCAGGTTGCAAAAGCAGAAGTGCTTGCCAAAAATAATCCGCTTGCTTGCTTAAAAAAAATCGCCGCTTAAAAATAAATTACTAAATAATCTACACGCTCTGGTATTGTGCTTTCATCTCTAGTGTTATTTGAATTGCATTGTTGGTTGCTTGCATTTGCATTTATATATATAAATAAAAAAAATTCAAAATCCAAAAAAAAAACAAACTTCATTTTAGTTGCATTGTAAATTCACGTTTAATTTTTGCTTTGCATTCATCTCATCTTATTTTATTTTCTAAGGGCAATACCCCAATTCACATAAGGTGAGGGATTTCATCACCCTTTCCTTAGCCTACAAACGCATTTCATCGTAGAATTTGACTAGTAATAAAGGTTAGACATTCGACTTAAGGGTGTCACGAGCTCATCTAGGGCTTAATTGTATCTTCACAATTGTTTTCTTTGAGCAATTTAATTCTTGGTGTCTAGGCTACGGTAGAGTAATAACCAGTTATAAAAATTACGGTGATACATAAACATTATACTAGTTGTTCCTATAAAGGTACTTAAACCTTCGGCTGCATTGCTACGGTGATTCGTGGTGCACCGATAACCCCTGCCCGTTACCTGGCTGAGAAATATTTTTGTTGATTTAAGACAAAGTGTGATTATACAATTTTGGGTTAGGAGCTACTAAGGATAGAAAATTTGTAATTAAGTCCTTTACATTCATTTATTTGCATTAGTTCATGCATATTTAAAAAAACAAAAAAATCCAAAATCCAAAAAAAATGTAAATTTTACTTAACTTAGTTTTTAATCCAAAAAAAAATCTTTTTTTTCCTTCCCTTGAAAATTTTCAATCAAAAAAAATATAAAATATTTTCAAAATAGAAAAAAAAATTGAAAATTCAAAAACAAAAACAAAAATCAAGTTTCCATTTTCTAAAAACAAAAAACAAAAACAAAAACATAAAAATTTGAAAAACCAAAAACAAAACAAAAATCAAACTTCTCTTTTGAAAATAAATTTCACTTGGTAAATATTTTTCTTCCTCTAAAAAAAACAAAAACAAAATCAAAAACAATTTTTCACTTCGTTTTTCAAATCTTCTTTCATTCACTAAACTCGATTCTAATTTCTTTCTCTTCTCAACTTTCACTTGTGCATGAGTACTTGGACTCGTGACACAACAACAAATTGTTGGACTCGCGACTCAACAACTAACCGTTTAACTCGAACAAACGACACTCCCGAAATGGCGAACGAGAACGCCCCTCGAACTCTTATGGATAGAATCTTTCCCGATCGAGTTTCTATTCCATCTTGCATCACGTTACCCGCCCCTACAGGTAACCATTTCGAAATTCACTCGAACCATATTGCCACGCTTCCGAAATTTGGCAATTTCGAGCACGATGAGCCATACATCTTTTTGACTAAATTTGAACAAGTTTGCACAACCATTAAACTCCAACAACTTTCCGATGACGGAAGCAAACTTCGATTAATCCCATTCGCTATTACGGATTACGCTGAAAAATGGTTGTACAGCTTACCATCGAACTATATCAAAACGTGGGAAGAATTCGTAAAAGCTTTCTTGAAAATATTCTACCCCTTGAAAAAAACGAGTAGAATCCGAAACGAAATTGTAAATTTTCATCAATTCAAGGGAGAACCATTCGGAAAATATTTTGAAAGATTCAAAGAGCTTTTGATAAAATGTGCACACCATAACTTTGAAAAATGGACGATTTGCCAAATCTTATACGATGGACTCGAAAACAGCTCACGAACCATGCTTGAATCAATGTGCCAAGGCAAATTTCTTGCCCAACATCACGACGATGCTTGGCAATTTCTTGAAAACCTCGCCGAAAAATCATCCCAATGGGAACGTTCGAATGAAAAATCAATTTACTCACGATCGAGTGCACACTCGATAGGATCTTCTGTTGCTTTGGAAGTTAAGATCGACGCAATGATTAAAAAATTCGATAACATTTTCTCATCGAATCAAATGAACCAAGCTTCCCAACCGATGTGTTATAAATGCAACGATCCTAATCATATAGCCGATCAGTGTCCCAATTCTTTCGAACAAATCAATGCTTTTAATAAAGCTAAAAATGACCCGTTTTCTCCTAAGTACAACCCTGGTTGGAGAAATCATCTGAATTTTGCGTGGAACCAAAACAATCCCAACACAAATACGATTCGTCCCAATTTTCAAGCATTTCCGAATAATGCTTCGAATCCTCCCTTTCAGCCCAATAATTTTCAACCAAGCCTTGCGGGTCCGTCGCATAATCAACCGCAACAATCAAATTTTCAACCAAATTCTGCTCATCCTCCCCAAGACGATAAACGTTTAACTTCGCTTGAGAAAACTCTTGAAACATTGGTCAAAGCAACTACTCAAAGCCTTCAATCAAACAGCAATTTGCAAAATTTATTGACTTCATATATGCAAAAAACGAATCAATCAATTGCAAAACTCGAAATGCAAATGAGTCAATTAGCCACTTCTGTGAGCGAATGTGAACGAGGAACATTCCCAAGCCAACCCATTTCAAATCCCAGAAATCAAAACGCAAATCCAAATCAAGCCCATGTTGTTCAAGATAGCAACGTCACCCAATTGAATGCTATCACAACTCTCTGTTCCGCTAAACAAATTGATAATCAAGTCGTTAACCCAAACGATTTACTGGAAACTTCTCTTGACACTTCTAAAACGACGAACGAATTTGAACAGAACGGGGAGCCAATCGTCCAATCAAATGCCAATCAAAATTCTTATTCTTCTACTCGAGTAGACCCGCCTACTGAGTATCGTGTCCCATTTCCACATCGGCTTCGACCAAAGAAACATTCGGACCAAATGGAAAAGATGTTGGAAATTTTTAAACAAGTCAAAGTTAACATTCTGCTTCTTAACATCGTTCAACAAGTCCCTAGTTAGGCGAAATTTCTTAAGGACTTGTGTACCCAAAAGCGACACACTCAAGTGCCCAAAAAAGTCTTCTTAGCCGTTAGTTTGAGTGAAGTCTTGTCCCAATCAATGCCCGTAAAATACGAAGATCCTGGCTGCCCTACGATTTCGTGTACAATTGGTGACAAGACGATTAACAAATGTTTGATAGACTTGGGCGCGAGTGTCAACTTGATTCCATATTCTGTGTATGAACAATTAGGCTTAAGTGAGATCAAACCCACAAAAGTAACGCTTCAATTCGCCGATCGTTCCATTAAGAAGCCCGTGGGAGAAATCGAAGACGTGCTCATTCGAGTAGGGCAATTCATATTCCCCATTGATTTTATCGTTCTCGAAACACAACCAGTGTCAAAACCCGCGAGTCATATTCCATTGATTTTAGGCCGACCATTCTTAGCTACCTCAAACGCCTTAATCAATTGTCGTAACGGATCGATGAAAATCTCTTTTGGAAACATGACTTTGGATCTCAACATTTTCAATCTTGAAAGTCAATCGAACGAACCTCGTGACCAAACGTTGGAAGTTAGTACCATTCACGAAAACTTGCAAAACGAAACACTTGATCTTAACTATGAACGTGAGGCCGAATACGAAAAATTGTTTCACGAAATTCCCAACGAGATTGAATACACTCTTCCTTTTGAATCACTTCCAGTTGAGTCCGAATCTCAACCCAATTCCTTGATCGAAAAACTCCCAAAGTTGGACCTCAAACCACTTCCCGATCACCTTAAGTACGCATACTTAGGTGATAACAAAACATTGCCTGTCATAATTTCTACGACTCTCTCGCTTGATCAAGAAACCTCTTTACTTTCAATCCTGTCGAAAAACAAGGAAGCGATTGGATGGTCGATCTCCGATATTAAGGGAATTAGCCCTGCTATTGTTCAACATCGCATCCATTTAATCGACGATGCCAAGCCTGTTCATGACGCGCAACGAAGGCTTAATCCAAAAATGAAAGATGTGGTGCGTGATGAAATTCTTAAACTTCTCGACAATGGAATCATTTACCCAATCTTCGATAGTTCATGGGTTAGCCCAATTCACGTTGTACCGAAAAAGTGTGGGCTAACCGTTGTGAAGAACGATTCAAACGAACTTATTCCAACTCATACTCAAACGGGTTGGCGTATTTGCATTGACTATCGAAAACTAAATGCCGCAACACGAAAAGACCACTTCCTCCTTCATTTCATCGACCAAATGCTCAAATGTTTATCCGGCCATGAATTTTACTACTTCCTTGATGGTTATTCCGGCTATAACCAAATTCCCATCGCTCCCGAAGATCAAGAGAAAACGACTTTCACGTTTCCATTCGGTACCTTTGCTTATCGACGTATGCCATTCGGACTTTGTAACGCTCCTGCGACTTTCCAACGATGCATGGTTGGAATCTTTTCCGACATGATTGAACGCTTTCTAGAAGTTTTTATGGACGATTTCTCAATCTTTGGCGATTCTTTTTCCCAATGTTTATATCATCTCAAATTGGTTCTAAATCGATGTAAAGAAAAACATTTGACTTTGAATTGGGAAAATGCCACTTTATGGTCAAACAAGGCATAGTCCTTGGACATATCATCTCAAATAAAGGCATTAAGGTAGATAAAGCGAAAATCGATGTCATTGCAAATCTACCCATTCCCAAAACTGTTAAGGACATTCGATCATTTCTTGGACACACTGGCTTTTACCGACGCTTTGTGAAAGATTTTAGCAAAATCGCTCGTCCCTTGAACACTCTTCTTGGAAAAGACGTTCCTTTCGATTTTAACTCTAATTGTATCTCTTCTTTTGAACGTCTTAAGAGCGAACTCATTTCTGCTCCAATCATTTGCGCACCCAATTGGGATCTTCCTTTTGAAATAATGTGTGATGCTTCGAACTTTTCCGTTGGTGTTGTCTTATGACAACGCATCAACAAGATCCTTCACGTCATTTACTATGCGAGTATGACTTTGAACGACGCTTAACTCAACTACACAACAACCGAAAAAGAGCTTCTAGCTGTCATTTTTGCTCTTGAAAAATTCCGACAATACTTGGTAGGTTCACACATTACTGTGTACACGGACCACTCTGCGCTTAGATATCTCTTCGCTAAAAAGGATGCCAAATCCCGCTTGATTCATTGGATCCTTTTACTTCAAGAATTTGACCTTACAATTAAAGACAAAAAAGGATCCGATAATGTCATATACGATCACTTGTCTCGTCTTCCGAACGCACCATCTTCTTTGCCAATCAATGAAAACTTCCCCGATGAACAACTCCTTTCAATTTCTATCGACCCATGGTACGCTGATATAGTGAACTACTTAGTCACTAAAGAAACTCCCTCATCTTGGTCCAAACAGGATAAATACAAATTCATGTCCCAAGTGAAATATTTCTATTGGGACGATCCATACTTGTTCAAATATTGTCCCGACCAAATCATCCGATGTAGCATTCCGGATAATGAGATCAGGAGTGTTCTTTCGTTTTGCCACGATCAAGCGTGTGGTGGACATTTCGGTCCTCGAAAAACTGCGGAAAAAGTGCTTCAGTGTGGTTTCTATTGGCCTTCTCTTTTCAAAGACTCGTTTGAATTTTGTAAAACTTGCGATCGATGTCAAATGCTTGGAAGAATTTCTCGACGAGATATGATGCCTTTAAACGCCATTCTTATGATCGAAATCTTTGATGTTTGGGGTATAGACTTTATGGGACCTTTTCCCAATTCTTTTGGAAACTTGTATATCCTTCTCGCTGTCGATTACGTTTCAAAATGGGTCGAAGCCGTTCCTTGCAAAACCAACGACCATAAAATTGTTGTTAAATTTCTCAAAGAAAACATCTTTTCGAGGTTCGGCACACCTCGCACAATAATCAGTGATAACGGGACCCATTTTTGCAACCGTTCTTTTGAAACTTTAATAAGAAAATACTCGATAACCCACAAGTTATCCACTACGTATCACCCTCAGACTTGTGGCCAAGTCGAAGTTTCAAATCGACAAATAAAACAAATCTTAGAGAAAACTGTCAATAAAAATCGAAAAGATTGGTTTCAGAAATTGAACGATGCGCTTTGGGCTTACCGTACTACTTTTAAAACTAACCTTGGAATGTCACTATTTCGTTTAGTTTATGGTAAAGCTTGCCATTTACCCATTGAAATCGAACACAAAGCGCTGTGGGCAATTAAGAACTCAAACTTTGATCTTGAGAAAGCTGTCGAAAACCAAAAACTACAACTCAACGAACTAGAAGAACTTAGGAACGACGCGTATGAAAATGAGAAAATTTACGAATAAAAAACCAAAGTTTTTCATGACAAGTCAATCCTACGGAAAACGTTTTCACCTAACCAAAAAGTTCTTTTATATGACTCAAACTTCATTTATTCCCTGGGAAACTTAAATCTAGATCGACTGGACCATTTGTGGTACGAACTGTATTTCCACATGGTGCCTTAGAAATAGAAAACCCCAAGGATGGATCGATTTTCAAAGTCAATGGTCATCGTTTGAAACCTTTCTTGGAATTGCCAAATAACCAAGGGGAGGAGCTCATGATCCTTCATGAGCCAAGCTACGTCTAGTAAGAATGTTAACCCTCTTTTGTAAATATGTACATAGTTTTCCCCATTACACTCATTATATCATGTATTAACTGTGGGGACACAGTCAAAATTAAGTGTGGGGGGGGGGGGGAGTCTTATTTTCATTTTTTTAGTTTCATGGCATTTTTGAATTTTCAATTTTCTTTTAACTTAAAAGAAATCTCAAAATTTCAAAATCTCAAAAACATTTTCTTTTTTTTAGCATTTTGATTTATTTTTGAAGAAACACTATGGGATAAGTATAAGTTTTGGTTAATAAATTGAAATTTTTGAAAATTTATTTGTCTTAACAAAAATAAAAATGATGTTTGGTTACAAATAACAATGGTTTAACTAGTCTATAGGAAGGTTCATATGTAGTATGTTCTAATTGAAAGTCTTTGTTTAAAAAAGTGGTAAATTTAAAGTAAAGGATATAACATTTTTATCTTCTAAGTTAAATGGTGCTAAGATTATTTTGCAAAACTCTCTCTTTCTAAAAGAAAAAAGAAAAAAATATTTGTATATATGTATATATTTTTAACACCAAGAGTCATGTGTTCACACTCGTGTGTTCACTCGCCATGCTCTGTACCCTTCTTACGTAAGCCCGGAAGGCAGTGCATGATCGGTATATCTGGCCTCAGTTTATCTGAGTTAGGTGTATGTATATAAAAATTCTTTTTAACAACGCCTATAGTCGATAAGTGTTCACACTTGTGTGTTCACTCGCCACGCTCTGTATTCCCCTCACATCAGTTCGCAAGGCAGTGCACGGGTAATATATCTGGCCTCAGTTTACCTGAGTTAAGCATATGTAAATATTGTTAATATCAATAAAATTTTCAAGTAAGAGAGAGTAAGCAATAGAAATCCAAGCACCATTTTAACTTGTTTGATTTAACTTGTTATTGAAAAGAAATGAGAATACCACTTTGACAAACTTTGATAATCAACTAAGAATCCATTTCATAGTTACACTTTATTATCAACCGGAACAGCGAGTTAAACTATTGTCTACTTGCTATGATAACTTGATTTTTGTTGGAAAATTTTGACAAGTAAATGACTTAAATTTTTCAAAACAATGACCAAAACCTATATTTAACTTATGAGTGTCGAATTGAAAGTGAATCCTTCATTTGTAAATATTTTCAAAAACCTGCATTCATCCTATTGTAAATAAATCTTGCATTCTGTAAATATTTTCACTTTGCATTTGGATTTTGTGGGTTGTATCCGCTGAAAACCCTCACGAGACAACACTCGTTCTACTGGGGACACCTAGAGGTTTAACGGCTTGTTGCATATGCTCAATGCAATCGTGCTCCCTATGAAAACGGATTTACCTTAGTTTTTCTTTATTCGAGGACGAAGAAAAATATAAGTGTGGGGGTATTTGATGTGCACGTAAATGTGCATATATATACATCAATATTGTATCTTCTTTTATTTGAATAAATATCATATTTGGACATTTTAACATGTTTAAAACCAAAATTCAATTAATTTCAAATCATCATATATTCACCTTCATTCAGGGGAAAAACGCTCATTTTTGTGCATGTGTCATTTGAGAATTTTTACTTGGACAATTTTTATTATTTTTATAGGATATTTTGATGCATATGGAAGAGGGATTCATGATGATATATGCATGCAAAGGAAATACAAAGGAATGAAGAGGAAATAATTCAAGTAAAGATCATGGAGGACCCCACCTACCCACCTACCTTAATGTACAAATTAGAGGCTAATGAACATGCTTATGGAATTAATGGCTTCATGTACACTTAAATGATGATTAGTAGAAGCTAATGATTACTTGGCCTCCACACTTCCTAAGGGGTATTTTGGGAAGCCCCCTAAAAATAGAATTAGGGTTTTATGCATGTATAAATAGCCCTCTTATGTACATGTAAATCATCTACTCTTTCATATTAGTTAGGAAATGAAAAATACAAGTTGTAATGGCAAGGTTGAATGAAATAAAAATGGCTTTCTAGCCTCTTTCTCTTCTCTTTTCTACTTGTTGTTTACTTTTATGCTCATTTTTCTTCTTATGCTCTCTTTCTTTTTATGTTCATAGTTTAGATTTATATTTATGCACTAGTTTAATTCATTTTCTTTTAGTAGTTAATCTTCTCTTCCTTGTTTACTCTCTACTTTATTTCATTTTCAATGTTGAAACTTACATGTGTTGATTTGATAACACAAATGAGTTGCTAAACCCCTTCAATTTAGGGGTGATGAAGCTCTCAAATATTATGTAATTTCAACATTTTATAATTTATGATCTCATTTGGTTTATGCTTCATGAAGTGAATTTTGATGCAAGTTTATACAAGTGGGTTTGATAGCTTATATTGCTTATGCAAATGAGCTATTCTTATTCAACATAAACACAATTTGCATCATCATTTGTTACTCCATTTTTGATTGTGAAATTAAAGTAAAAATGAAATTTGATGATCTATATTACTAGTTACAATAGTAAATAGATCATACTTAAAATAGCTTTTCTTTGACTTCATTTTCATGAGAATTATAAGTGGTTTATCTGTTGTATTATAGTTTGATGGTTTGAGTTATGTTAATTAATAACATAAACAAACCATACTTATGATAAATACATCAATATTTCACTTAAATATCAAAGCTAGAGATCACAAATTGTTTGTTTGTTGATTTACAAAAATATGAGAGTGGATTTGCCTCTAAATTGTTCTCTAGTTCGATAGTTTTTAAATCACATTTTAATTCTAGCTTTAGCTTCTTTTTGTACTTAACAAATTTAAACTCACTTCGGTCTAATTTGATTGAATTGAAAATTTTAAAATCTTAAAAATTCCCTGTGGATCGACCCGTACTCGCCACGTACTAACTTTTGTATGCCATGCGCTTGCAGTCATTTTAATTTGAAAATTTTCGACTATTTTCTAAACCGATAGAAATTTAGTTGATTAACACTCTTCTAGTTATTTATTGCTTCTATCTTAGCTGGATCCACAAATAACCCTTTTTCTGAGACTACATAACCAAGAAACTTCACCTCCTTCCAAAAATGACACTTCAAAAACTTTGCTTTTAACTGATGTTGCCTCAGCATCTCAAGCACTATTCTAAGATGAATCTCATTATCTTTTTCATCCTTAAATATATCAAAATGGCATCTACAAATACCACCAAAAACCATCCAAGTGTCTTGGAAAATCCGATTCATTAAGTCTACGAAGAAAGCATGCACATTATTCGATCTGACTGGCATTACTAACCACTCGTACGAACCATATCTTATTCTAAACGTCATTAATGGAAAACTGTCTTCCTCCACTCTCAATTGGTGGAAGCATGTTGCCAAATCCAATAGAGAGAATATCTTGGCTCCACTTAATTGATCAAATAAGTCGTCGATATTCGGTTGGGGATACCGGTTCTTTATCGTCTTTTCATTTAACTTACGATAATTGATACACATTCTTAACGACCCATCCGGTTTCTTCACAAACACCGTGGTCGCTCTCCCAGATGAACTGCTTGGTCTAATAAAATTCTTTCCTTTTAAGTCTAGTAGGTGTACCTTTAACTCCTTTATCTTAGTAGGTCTTATTCTGCTAGTTGGTCTACTTACGGGTTTAGCTCCAGGTACAAGTTCTTTTTGAAAATCAATAGCTCGTTTCGACAGTAGTCTTGTAACAGGCTCAAAGACATCTCTAAATTCTCTTACCGCAAAAACCCGATTCAACTCATCCTCCTCCTCTATTACACCCAAAAAAGCATAGACATCAAAACATGGATTATCTACTGAGTATATAATTTGATCGCTACTACTAGGGTGTCTTAGTGATATTTCCCTATCTTGGTACAATATTCTAGCATTATATTTACTTAACCAGTTCATACCCAAAACAATCCCAAAGCCTACAAAATCAAATTCATTCAAACTACAAGTAAATACAAGACCTAATAATTAAAACTCTAAATGGTCATAGCTCATCTCAAGAGTTGCATACCGTTCTATTGGCTTCACAATCCTTAAGGAAGTAACTAGGTATGAGGGTTCTAGGTTAAGCTTATCTACCAAACAATGTGATATAAGAGAACGTGATGCACCAGTATCAAACAGTACTCTAAAAGGTATATCATGGATTAGAAGCGTACCTCCCATCATAGCTTTTCCTTTCTCCTTGGCTGTTGGTCTCGAGGTAGCCGGCTCTAAAGAGAACACTTTTCCTTTTTCCGCCTTAGCCATTTCCGGACATTTGTCCTTGTAATGTCCTACTTAGTCATAGTTAAAGCACTTAATGTTCTTCTTTCCAATGACTTCCTTTCCCTTGCCAGTTGGCACTCATGAGCATAATGTCCCTTCTTGTCATACTTGTAACACACAACCTCAGACTTGCCTTTCTTGGCAGCTCCACCCTTCTGAGCTCCTTTTTTCTAGTAAAACTTTCTCTTCTGATTCTGTCCATCTTGACTCTCTACTGGTTTGTTATTACTGAACAAAGCAAGCATCTCTTCATTTCTCAAAGCAATCTCCACGACTATATCACATGGATCCTTGAGATGTGGTTAAGTTACCCTAGTAAGCTCAGATCTCAATCTATGGATGAACATCTCATTCCTTTTGATACAGTATCCATGGTCGCATACCTATATCGGGACAGCTCCTCAAATCTGGTTGCATACTCAAGTACCGTTATATCACCTTGCACCAACTCAGCAAAAATTTTAAGCAAAGTTGACCTGACAATTTTTGACATAACCTGCTCTTCAAATCTTTTTCTGAACTCTACCCAATTCAAAGTTTCCTCAGCCACTCTAACTGTAACACGGTTCCACCAATACAATTCAGCTCCTTGCAATTGACTGGATGCTAATCTCCTCTTCTATTCGTCATTCAAATCAAGATCAGTGAAAAATTTTCCACAATGAAGCAACCAATTCTCCACTTTAACTGCATCCTCTGTTCCAATAAAGGGTTTCTTAAGTCTTGCATAGTCTCTACTCAAAACAACATAATTATTGATAGTTTGAACGTCTTGATTAGCTCCTCCAGTATTTCCACTAACTAATCCAGTAGTAGCTCCTGCTTGCATCATGTTGACAAAGAACTTATACATTGCTTTTATTTCAACTGGTGGTGTTCCAGCACCTATATTTGCAGCCGTTTGTCAACTTAGATTCCTTCTAGTATTGGGCATGACATTTTCATTGGTAGTGGTGCTTCCTCCACTAAGATTCACTCTTCTATTTCCTGTCATCATATCTTACTTTCTTAAATTTGCATTCGAACCATAGTAAGATACGAAAGAATGGATTAAGAGAGAGGTAGAATAGAGATAAAACATATACTTATATATAGCAAATACAAGTACATTACTATAGCATTATCCCATACCCAAAACCTATCCTCTGATTCAGTTGGATTATGTTTTCAAAAACTATTTTTAAAGTTCAAAATTCTTTAGTTTGACATAAACCTATGCTCTGATACCAAGTTGTAACATACCCAATTTTGACGCCTAAAACTAAGTGCTATAGATGCCGTAGCCATCTATAGTATTAATTTCTAGTGAAAAAATGTGGTCATATTAATGGTATCCATAATATTAGAAGCACAAGAATATGAAATAAAAGAAAACTTTCACATTTCATTTCAAAGTCATAATTTCATATTCACTACATGATCCCAAACATTACCTAGGTCGAGATAAAATATAATTATTATAAAATACTACACAAGCTTCATATGAAAATGCCTCCTTGATTGATCAGAGTTACTAAATAGACAGATACATCTACTGTCAATACATTCATAAAACAAATAACCTAACACAATGGATAATAGTAATAGATAGACTCTTACATAGCTAGTTTTGCCTCCTGCACATCTTCGGAAGCTTTATTACTTAATCTGTAAAGCCCTTACTCTCGACCTACTCAAATCCAATTTTGAGCACCCAAGAGTTTAAGGGGAAAGTATAAACTTCGAGTCAGACAAAAAGCCTGTTGTGAATAATAATATTCCATCTCGGTTAATTGATATCTAATGAGACCATACCGCTAAGCGGAACGGGTTTTTCCTTCATTAATATCCTTTAGAAATATGTCATTGCAAATCAAGTCCTACAACCAAACTGGTTATAATAAACAATATAAACAATAATGTGCATCCATGCTATAGGGGTAATCATGACTATCCGTCAAATCAGTGGAATATCCATCCTAATGTATAGTTTTCACAGGATAGCTACCATCCTACATGGCTAACTCGAGCCTACCAAATATACCAAATCTTCTAACTGACTGTTAGAAGTAAACTGGATGGTCTATCAAAATACAATTATCCTTGTATTTACCTAACTATCTTTCAATCTCATAGTTTTGCTAGACTTACTATGAACCTAAAGGTTTTGCAAGCCAACCTATAATATATCTTATCTTTTATGTTCCTTTCTTTATGTAAACCTACTTTTAGTTTTACCCATGACAAAGCCCTACGCATTAGAATTTCATAATAATATTCGCTAGAGGTTAACAGCTGAAGTATAAGGCGCTACCCTACACTAGTCCTATCTGGTTTTCTAATCTCTGAGTCAATTCATCCTATCACAATCTATCCAAAAGTGATAAGAGTAATAATTCTTTAGTAAAATTCTAGGCTAAATACCCTTTTCTATTTCCTTGGAAACACTTTTTTAATAAACGATTTAACCCTTGAAATCGTACTTTCAAAACGAGGAAATATAGCCCTTTACTTTATCCAAAAAAATTATGCCATGATATATGCTTTTATAAAATAGTATTGATGAATCTCGAAATCACTTGGAAGTTATCTCACTTCGAAACCATAGACGATAGATCCAAAGCAATATAAAACCTTTATGTTGGTTAAATGGGGCAAGGATATGTAGCCAATGAGGTTCTTCGTCCCTGAAAACATGTTAAAATATTTTATAGATAAAACATAAGGCTATATAGTCGATGACATTTTCATCGCATATCATAGTATAGAGTTTCATAAATTTGCAAAGTATAAAAGCTTTTAAACTTAAGACTAAGGGGTGGCGACCTTGGGGGGTCTTCGACATCAAGGCCTTAAAGAAAACAAATGGCGTCATTTTGGCCGAAGTGATAATAGGTGGCTACATAACCTTCTATGAAAATAGGTGATAAGGATTAGAGTCGGCAATCATTAAAGTCGAAGTGACAACAGCGGCATCATTGCCTTCTAAAAACATATGGCAAAGAATAGGTTAGAAGCTGCTTCCTTGCCCTTCAAAGTTATTAATAAAATATGCGGCTTCGTTATCATCGCTATATGTTACTTTGAAACCATTGGGGTTGGTGATGTTGAAGAAATCAACGGCGCTATGCCATTTTATATAAAACGTGAAACATAAGCCATGCGGTAATACAACGTCGAAGAGCATGATGTCGACTTCGATACTGTGCTTCCTACCTCAACCACACTCATCCATTCCATATCAAATGAAGTTGGTATCATATGTATCACCCGTGATTGACTTTGGAGACCATAAAAACGATGAGATGAGGAGCGGCATCATGACTTCGGCGTGGCGAAGCCGTAAATAATAGGAAAACTGTTTATTTTCCAATTAAAGTAATTTTTTTCAGCAATTACAAATATTTATCAAATTCTTATCGGTTAACACTTTTTTTACCAAAATCTTTTCCCAAAAACTACTGTAGAGCAGATTTTACATTTCCAAAATAATTTGCAAACCACACCATTTATATTAATATTTAACTATAATAATTAAGCTTTTCTACCTCAAATAATTCATAATAAACCACAAATACTTGGGAAAAATCCTCAAAATTCATAATAAATCCACTTTATCTACTTTAATATATAAATTTCAGGACCAAAAACATAATTTAATTATTTTAAATAACTAAAACCCAAAATATCTCATTTTCCAACCTTAGGAAATTCACCAAATATCCTCATTAAATCAGAAAACTATGAAATTAAAATCTCACTTCCAAAATAATGCTTCTAACATCATATTAAAATTTCAAGTCCTTTGGGTGTCATATGATAGGTTTTCTAACTCAAACTTCTCAAATAATTTCACAGTTAAATTAAATAAATTCACCAATAAGCATATAGTCATTCAAATTGTCATAACATGGCATAATATAAGCAAAAGAATTGGATTTATGCTTAAAGCCAAAAGTAATACTTAAAACATGAGAGGCATAACCATTATTTATCTTGAATGGTCAAAGAAAGTTGAGATTTGAATTTGATTTGAGTCCTTTAAGCTTTCTACTTATTTTCCTAGCTTTTCTTCCTTTTGAATCCTCTAGAAATGGTTGGCCTAAGCTTTAATTTCGTTTGTATAATGTAAAATGAATGAGTGAGAAAGGATGTATGGGTTTGTATTAGGAAGGGTAACCCTTTTCCTATTTTATCGTTCTCATTAATTCCTCCTTCCTATTAATGTTCTAATTAATTCCATTAGTTCATTAATTAAGGCTCGACCCATAATAATTATCAAATCTCAATCTCCTTACCATTTTACATTATTTTATTTTATTTATCTACTTAAATATTCTAAATAATTTTAATCAAATTCAGGGCTGTTACATCATCAACCTATGTCATTCTAGATGTGTGTATCATAAAGATGCATACTCATCATCTTTCATCATAATAAATTATTCTAATTTCATTGCTGAGATCCTCGCCATGCAGCAGTTTCTATCTCTGGAAACTTATACATGGACAACCCAACTCCTTGGATTTTTCTTTGACATTGCCTATCTCCAGGCAATGTTAAGTTCTGAGGGTTTTGAGTCGATTTTTTAGTTGACTCGATGGTTTGGAGTTTCTCGGTGTTGCCAGGGCAACATTGTTACTTAGAAAGCGGGGTCGATTTTCACTATCGATCCGACGGTTTTGAGTCAAATTTCCATGTCAACTCGGCAGTTTTGAACCTTCTCGATGTTTCTGGAGCGGTTCCAGTTCTTCGAAGGTTCGGATCGATTTTCCCCATCAATCCGGTGGTTTGAGTCTGTTTTCCTATCGACACGGCGGTTTGGCTCACAAGAACACAGTTCCATTGGTTCAAGAAGATAGCTTTATTGATGAAATAGAAGAAATGGAAAGTCCTGCCTATTTACATTACCCACAGTGTCCCTGGATGGCTTATTTGTGAAAACAGGAAATATATATATATATATATATTAAGTGTAGTAGTGTCAAAGCGAGTAGCTCTTCCTAGCATACGTGATGGGAAGTCCATCTATTATAGCTAGCTTGAATGTTCTGTCTCCAAGCTTCTGGTCGATCACATATGGTCCTTCCTAGTTTGGGCCAAGCACTTCTGTACTTGGGAAGATTCGTTTCAGGATGAGATTTCTCACTTTGAAGGTACGATTGTGAACTTTGGCGTTTAAGTTGCATGCCACTCTTTTCTGATGAGCAGCGACCCTCGGTTTAGCTTCTTCCCGCTTCTCATCAATTTGATCGAGAACTCGATCAGTGGTTTTTTGATCTCTCTCTGATTGAAGTGTCTTTTGCGATGAGAGGTGATTTTCAATTCCACTGGGGTCATAACTTCTGAACCATTTGCTAAGGTGAACGGTGAGTGCATGGTCGTAGATTTTTGTGTTGTTCTATAAGCTCATTGTGCTAGTGGAAGCTCATAAACCCAATTGCCTTTAGCTTTAACTAGTCACTTCTTTATGGTGGATTTGATGATTTTTTTTCACTGCTTTCACTTGCTCGTTTGTCCACGGGTGTGCTACCACAGAAAAGCTCTTCTCGATACAGTAATGCTTGCAAAAGCCTTGAACTTTGTACTCTCAAACTAAGTTCCGTTGTCCGCGATAATTTTCTACCTTACTCTAAACTTGCAAATAATATTTTTTTGTTACAAAATTGATTACATTCTTAGTAGTAATTTTGGTAAGCAGTTCAGTTTCAATGCATTTTATGAAGTAATCAACTGCAACGATCACGTATTTGGCTCCTCCTTTTGCTATTGGTAGTATATTGATTTTATCGATTCCTCAGGTCACAAACGCCCAAGGACTGATCATTTGAATAAGCTCTAATAATGGGGCTCTTAGAATCTTTGCAAATCTATGGCATCGATCACACCGTCTGGTGTAGTTTGCTGTATCTTGGTTTATTTTTGGCCAGAAATATCCATAGTGTAGTGCCTTCTTTGCCAATGTCTGCCCTCTATTTGGTCACCACAGCTGCCTTCATGGATTTTCATGAGGATCTTCCTAGCTTCGTCCTTAGTTACACACCTGAGCAAGGGGGAGGAGAATCCTCTCCTATATAGCACTCCGTCATGTATTATCACAGTGCCTTTCGAAGGAGCTTCTTACGTTTGTTCCAGACTCGGAGGAGTATTCCCCTGAGTAAGTAGTCCTTTATCAATATCATCCACGACTCTTCCTCTTCTGCGGTCTCCAAAACCCAACCAACATCCATCTGATCTATGCTAGGAGCAGTCAATATTTCTACTAGAGCTAATTCCATTAGTTGTGCCTCTCCAGAAATTGCTAATTTGGCTAAGGAATCGACCTTTACATTATCCTCTCTGGGAATGTGAGGTATCATATAGCATTAAATTTCATTAAGCAACTCTCAAGCTTTTAACCAGTGAGAGGCATGTTTTGCTACCTTAGCTCGATACTCCCCTCTGATCTAGTAGACGATTAGCTGGGAGTTGCTGTAGATATGCCAAGTCTTTATTCGTCTTCACAATCTTCAATCCCGCTATCATTGCCTCATAATCTGCCTTGTTGTTAGTAGTAGGAAATTATAGCATAAGAGCATAGCAAATTGATTGTCCTTCGAGAGTTTCAAGCACAACTCCCGCTCTTGAGTTGAATTCGTTTGACGCACCATCAACGAACAATTTCCATTGAGATACTATAACCGTTGTGTCTTCCTCCTCATCATCTCGAATAGTGAACTCGGCGATGAAGTCAACCATCGCTTGTCCATTAATTGCTCTTTGGGATGGTGAGTCACATCGTACTGGCTCAGCTCGATATTCCACTTTAAAAGCTGTCCCGAAGTTTCGGGTCGATAAAGCACATATTTCAAGGATTGATTCATCAACACCTTGATTAGGTGAGCTTAGAAGTATGGTCTAGTTTTCTAGATGCTACTAGCAAGTAGTATGCTAACTTTTCCAACATCGAATAGTTATGTTCAGCTTCGATGAATTGCTTGCTAATGTTGTAAATGGGTCGTTGAACCCTAGCATCCTCATGCACAAGAGCCGCGCTTAATACATGTATCGCAATAGTTCCTCAAAAGCATTCTGGCAGTCCTAATTCTACTCAAAGTCCTTTTTACCCTTCTTTAATGCATCAACGAACAATATGCACTTATCTGTCACTCTAGAGATGAATTGGCTTAATGCTGCAATCTTTCCGTAGGCTTTCCAATTCCTTCTTTCTTGTTGGAGTTCTAACATTTCGTAATACAACAATCTGCTCTGTATTGGCCTTGATACCCCTTGCATTTACAATAAAACCAAAAGACTTTCCAGAAGTGACTCCGAATGAACATTTGAGCGGGTTCAATTTCATCCTGTATTTCCAAAAGATCGACAACATCTCCGAGAGATCATCCAGATGGTTTTCAGGTACCCATGATTTCACTAGCATGTCATCTACACACACTTCCATCATTCGTTCGATATGCCCCTTGAACATGATATTTACCAGTCTCTGGTAGGTAGCTCCATCATTCTTTAAACTGAATGACATCATACGATAGCAGTACAGTCCTAAGTTAGTGATGAAGTTGGTGATCCCCTGATTTGGTTCATGCATCATGAACCGATTATACCCTGAGTAGGCATCAATAAATAAGAGCAGTTCATGCCCCACGGTTCCAACAACAAGCTGGTCAATTCTATGCAACGAAAAGCTATCCTTCGAGCAAGCATTGTTCAAAGCTGAATAGTCAATGTAAGTTTGCCACTTCCCATTCAATTTTTGGAACAACACATTGTTTGGCACCCACTCAAGATATGTTGCATCGCAGATGAAGCCATTGACCAACAGCTTAACCACTTCTTCCTTTAATGTGGTGGATTGCTTTGGACCTAGGCTGTGCCTCTTCTACTTCACCGGCGTGAATTTGGGGTCATTGTTAAGTGTGTGACACGTTATCTCCAGTGACATCTCACACATACCGGAGTGTGTCTAAGCGAACATGTCCAGATTGGCAAGAAGAAAGTTTATTAATTCCTTTCACATCTTGATTCTAAGCTACAAAGCTATTTCAAGACATGAGTTGGGTCGTCCATGTCGATAGGGACAACCACCATAATCTTCGCCGGCTCTGCCCACATTTCCCCTGAACTCTTCTTCCTAGGGTCCATTGCCTTATCGAAGCGACTATGGTCCCCAAGCCAGGGGATTTTCTGTAATTGCTATGCTTATGGTTCCAAAATATGGAGGGTCTTCCCTTTTATTCTTCCCCTTTTCATGATATTTGGCTTCACACAATTCGGCAATATAGCATTCTCTTGCAATGCTTTGGTCTCCTCTTATTACTCTTATCCTATTCTTCATTGGGAATTTCATCATGAGACACCATGGAGCTAAAGCAATTCTAAAATAAGCAAGGCCCGGTCGGTCCAAGAAAACGTTATAAGCAGAATACTCATCAACAATCACAAAGGTCTGGATGAGTGCCACCCTTCGTTGTCCTTCTTTGAGTTCTATAGGTAGATCGATTGTTCAATTGGCTATTTAGGTTCACCTGTAAAACCTTCAATCTTTATTTTACAAGCAGTCACATCCTTCATGCTAATCTTCATTTGGTCGAATGTTTTTTGAAACATGATGTTGACCGAACTTCCATTGTCAATCAAAACTCGATGCACGACCGTCAGTCCGATCTCGACTGTTATCACCATAGGGTCAAGAGTTGGTGTTTCTATGCCTTTAGTATCCCGATTTCGGAACACAATGTCGTCGGTAATCTTCCTTTGTTTTTTAGCTAGAGCTTTATCTGCGACAGCATAACAACTCTCTTATGTGCATGCTTTAAAGAACTAGCATATTATTCCATCTCAAGCCAACTCTTCTATGCTGGGTGAGGTCCTCCATTAATGGTATTTATAACCAATCTTTGGTATGTTCACCTGGGACCTTCTCCGTTGGTTCTAGACTGATTCCCTTGAGCATTCAGCGCTTGGGGCCCAGTAGGCTGATCAAGATTTTGCGGTTTCTTCACATACTAATGGAGCCTGTAATTTCTTGTCAATTCTTCGATCAAGTCCTTCAGATGCCGATACTCATTCCTATTATGCCCATGAGTCTCATGGAAGCGGCAATGCTTCCCTAATCTCTTTTGTTGCTCCATAGCTTCCCCTTAGGTGGTTTGTTATACCATGTGGTTCCTTGAGTAGCAAGGTTGATGTTCGCCAAACTGTCATTCAATGGCGTATAGTCTTCAAGTCTCGGATTCCTTAGATGTTTCCCATTCTCGTTACACCTGCTAACAATTCTTATTCCTCTTCTCAAAATTCGCAAATTTCCCTACGTTTTGGGCAGTAGTTCTAGTGTTATTTCCATCTTATTTAACCGCAACGTCACTCAGAATAACTTCCTTTGATTGCTTATTGTCGGGCTCGCCTTCAATCATGTTTTCTTCTTCCAGCCTCAAAAAAATGATTTGCCTTCCGATGAAATTCCTCCATGGTAGTTGGTTGCTTTATTTTTATCCCTCTACTAATATTCATGTTTGGGTGAATGCACCGGACAAGTGCCATGAAGACAAGATCTTCCTATCGGTTGCTAACCTCCATAACAACAATGTTAAACCGGTTTAGGAAATCTTTCAGCGACTCCTTGGGCCCTTGAGAAAAGCCAGATAGGGACATCATGTCTTTTGGTCATGTAGTGTGGATCCTGAACTATTCTCGAAACTTCTTCGCCAATTCATCAAAAGTAGAAATAGACTTTTACAAGCCTAATAAACCATATGCATGCGAGTCCTTCCAAACAGATAGGGAAACACCTGCAACGAACAACATTCCTAGCTCTAGCTTCATCCATATGCCATTCGTACTTAAACAAGTGTTGTCTAGGGTCTGTCGTCCCATTATACGATGACATGGTCAGCATGGTAAATTTTTGAGGATATTCTTCTCTCAGAATATTTTCAGAGAATGGAGTTCGGCTAGATGTAGAACCCCGGTCTTCATTTTTCCTACACATGGCCTTCTCTACCAACTATTTGACCATGTCAGCGATGTACTCCTCACTGGCATGGTAATCTGCAGGTCGACTATTATGGCTATACCGAGTGTTTGGATTTACAAATAATCTCAACTTGCCGACTGAATTCTAGGTTCTCCATTATTAGGGAGAACCACTCTTATAGATTTCCATTTGTGATTGCTTGGTCTTGTTGCGGCAGTTTGAACTCCATTCCTGGCTTTTTTTTATTAACACCAGTATTCAACTCCAAGTCATCACCATCAAGCTACATGTCATCTTCAGAGTCAGAAACAAGCATCGCCTTATCCTCCTAAGGAGTGTTCATCCCAAGATTTAGGTCGGTACCGGCTATGGATAGCCAAAAGCTATGGATCTCCAAAACTATGGATAGCCATAAGCTATGGATCACTAGCGATCAATAGCTCATAGATATACTCGAAAGGAAGCAATGGGTGGAGCTCCAAGAATGATGATGGAAGAAACCATTAACACTTCGCCTACTGCAAAAGCACCGGCTACAAACCCGAACTTAGGGATGAAAACCCCACGGAAGGATATAAGGATGGCTCTCTCCGTCTTTGAAGATGAAAAAAATTTAAGGAAGAAAATTGGATGAAAATGATAACGTGAAGAACGCTCGAAGAAGCTCTAGAACCCATGTCGTAGCACAGTGCTAAGCAAAGGATGAGGAACTGCTACTCAAATGGCACTCGTAGAGGCAGGATAACCAAGAAGATATGATACAAACCAAGATCAATTACAGTGCCAAGCTCCCTGGTATATTATAACCACTCTTAACTAACGGCTTCCGATCCCATCATGGAGCTTCCATCGTCGCATCAACAGGTGGTCATCATCGAAAATCATCAAAAATCATCAAAATGGTCATTGAAAAACTCACTTCAGGGTTGACTCGAAGTCGAACTCGGGTAATCGACTATTTGACTCAAAGCATATTCCAGAAGTCCTGACTCGAAGTCAAACTTGGGTAATCACCCATTTGACACGAAGTAAACCTAGGAAATTCTGGTACATAGCTTGACTGAGGTAAAACCAAGATTTTCTCTAAGAAAACAGGCAAATGGCTCCAAGCAACGTTTGTCAACAACCTAGCACTTCGAATTCTGTGACTCCAAGCGAATCATGTGCTGACTCCAAGAAAATGGCAAATTTTCTCGGGTTGGACTCCAAGTAAAATACCACCGATCCATCAATGCCGATCCATCTTCTTTCGTCGATAACTCGAGCATGCGAACTCCGAATACCTTGAAATTTGGGATGTAACCTTATGGGGCCTTCTTGTCCACCCCAGACCGATCTTACCTAGTTTGAAATTTTTTGGGATCGTTACTGATCCATGATCCAATCATAAGTGATTTGTCATTCAATCGGCATTTCCAATCATTTAAGCATAGACAATCATGCATATACCATTCTCAAGCATTGTAAATAGCCGTAACTTGAAAACGGACTGATCTGACAATGATTAGAGCATCTTCCCTAATCGAAACCCGTTTACTGAAGCCGTTCTACATGCAGAATAGCCAAAGAAGTTTATCATTCCAACTATACCTTTTGTACAACTGTACAACTGATTCAAAATTGCTTTTTTACAGGTATGACTAGCATATGGACGAAGCGAGGGAAATGGATGCAGTCTACTGCAAGGCCTTAAATAATCATTAAAGGATGAAACAACCTACTACCCTGGAAGAATTATATGGGAAGGCAACCCCGTCTTAAAGACTGAAAGTAGCGCAATTGGAAGAAGGCGAACCAGACAATTTTCCAAAGAACATACCAAATGTTGAAGGAACTACAGGACCTCAGGGACCTTCTGCCCAAGCAAGGCTACTAAGACCTAGTAGAAAAGTGCCTAACTAACTAACAAAATCAGATGAAAGGATGATTATCAAATAACACTCTAGCTAGCTGACAACTAAGGAATGGGACAGTAACCTAAAGCGATGCCTTCTCATCCATTCTTGTCTACTCTCCTTTTCCAAATGAGCCATACCGGGACACTAGGGGCATTGCAGACAACATGGTGAAAGAAATGGTTATATGACCTTGACGAGTCATGTCAATCCCCCTTCTGAGAACTGCATTGCTGGTGGCGTCGGAAAGTCTTGTCCAAAGTATCGTCGAACAATCAGATCCAACACCTTAGCCTACAAGAACCGATAAACCTGTGTTCCCTCGAGCTGAATCTGAAAATTTCCTCTTGAAGTCGATGAATCATTGCTTTAAAACTGCTGGGCCGTCGGACACACGACCCAAAACTCCTCTCGGAATCGATAAATTATCATCCCAAGGCCGTCTGGTCGGTGGACATCCACCACAAAATACCCTTCACGAACGTGAAGGTCTTTCACGAACTAAAGCATCATGAAGGCAAACCGGTAGATTAGCGGTCATCTGATCCAAAAAATCCTTCGTTAACATGAAGGTCTTTCATGAACTAAAGCGTCGTGAAGGCAAACCGGTAGATTATACCAGCGGTCATCTGATCCAAAAAGCCCTTCGCGAACGTGAAGGTCTTTCACGAACTAAAGCTCGTGAAGGTAAACAGGTAGATCTATGAGGAATGAGGGAAGACATCTGCGTTTGATGGCATTCATCGCCCTTGGAGAAATCCACGCGCCATTCCCACTTCATGAGGTAGTGTCGAGGGTTGTATTTCCATAGTACACCGACATAGTTAACATGTTGAATTTTCACTGGAAGTTCTGCATGTAGGATGGTTTCAACGAATAGGTCTCGACTGGGAAAGGTTCTCCAATCGACATTATGATCAGATCCATTTTATTGCCAAGGGGTCTTGTAACAATGGTGAATGATGTATGCACGATTGCCCGATGTTCGAGTGGTTTGGTGATGCCGATTGGATGGTGAGTTGGTAGAGATGGGCTCATAGATTGGTGATTATTTCTAATTTTCACCCAGGTAGGAGGCTCATATAAGATAGTGAGGAAGTCCTCTTAAGGTTGTATGTCGTGCTTCTAGTCATATGGACACGGTATGATTAGGACGCGGGCATTTGAAGATGGTTCAGCGGTGACCAGCTATGTTTTGAGTTAGTAGAGTAGACAGCGCTGGGCAGTCGTCATATTAGCCATCGTACCGTAGTTGTCAATTCAGGAGTTTAAAAGCTAGTCAATTGGGGAAAGTCACAGTCCACCTTAGAAGCATGACATATTAACCAACTCTAGTTCTTGGCGTATTAGCCAGGTTCTCCAGCCTCTGGGAGCACCGGTTGAGTAGTATTCCTTTACCCATTCCTTGATTGCAAGTCAGCATTTCTTGCCGTGATCTCCTGTGTCTTGTTCAGTCATGGAACAATCAGAAGCACGGATGGAATGTTCCTTCATTAAATTGAGCTTTGAATTCACTATGCGAGTGCTCTACGCTGCGGCTATCAACCAAACAGAGCACATGCGAAATCTGGGTCGTACCCGGAATTTTTTTTTTGAAATTTCGTATCGATACGAATTGGATGCAGATGGATCGATACGAACAGCGTGTGAGTATCGATACGAATTGGAGTAGTTGCGATCGATATGAACAGAGCACAGGCTAAATCTGGGCTCTGATCGAGTTGAAATTTGTAACGTTGGCTCTCATAGCTTTGCTTGTCGTGTCATATCAATTTTAGCTCGATCTGGGCTCGGAAAAAATTCGTCGACATCCATAGTGAGCCTGCGTACAACCGATCTCCAGGATGAACTGCCCTTGGTTTTTAGTCAAGTTCTTGGTGTTACGGCCTTCCCAAAAGGCGGGATAACAGCATCTTTCTAATACGTACCGACATCATTACAAAACTTAGATCTTGGGATCAAGCAACAAACTCCCTAATTCTCGAAGATATGAGCTATCTATCAACCAAACTAGGGCAATCAAACTTTTTGCTTAGGAAACCTAGTCTCCAAAAACATGTTGGTTTGGTAGTCAAAGTAATCAGCCCTATGGACTTAGGCATTTACAACAACACTTTGTTGAAACGAACTCAATTGAGCATAAGTAGGGATTAGCTACAGAACTGGTTAGACCAAGCTACTTCATAGTTCTGAACAAAGCTATGGAACATAATACCTCGAAATGACCGTAGAAGTATTACTTACATGTATAGAATTACAATAAATGAGTATGCAACACATGAGCACAAAAAGTGCAATAGCGAGGAAAAGCAATGCTCAAAATCGAGCAATTAAGCCAATAGTCCCTAGAGATAGAGGCTGGTGTGCATTGGATTCCAAAAAACGCAAAGGAAAGGCAATCGCACTCGAACAACTAATGCGCTAGTTTCCGAAGGCTGAAACTGTGCCTGATCGAACTTCAACTACAACTCTATAAGAGAAATTGTGCCTTTTAATTTAACTGTAATCAAACATCCCAATATGATAGGAATAATAAGCGAAGCCTAAGTTGCGAAGGACTCAGCTTCTGGAGGAGTGGAAGTCCCTCCGCCAGACTAAAGATTGGAAGACCGAAAAGTCGTTTTCCACAACAAAACTTAGCATTCAACCCGTCAGGTATGTTTTACTTTAAGTAATATCCTCGTATAATTAACACCCTGAATCCAAGGGAAGTCGATGTATGTTGACCAATCGGATCCCGAGCGTTGACCGAGGCAGATGCAGTGTGTTATCTACATGAGAAGAGTCCAGTATTCTGAACATCGTGAACAAAAAATCTAGTGTAGATAACTTGCTTACATTCGAAAAACAATCCATATCGTCCTTTGAAATTATCTCTTCCACACTTACCCGTTATCGATCAACGATCGACAATGGAACCGCTGTCTGAAGCGACGTGGGAAGCTTTTATTTTCAGGATCACTGGAATATAGAAATAGGAAGAGCGATATGATTGAATCATCCACTATATCTGACTTTGGAATAAATTGTCGCATTTGAATTCAAAAACATCGACGAGAACTTAACCAAATTCTCAAGAAGAAAAAGCTAAAGACAAAGAGCACGACTTCGCTCTAGAACGATGAACAATCGTTTGAGACAAACTTAGCTTCACCGCCGATCGAATTAAAACTATACGGGACAACTCCAAACCTACATCATGCACCCACTTACCGACCCAAACCTTTGCGTAAACTACGGAGCAAAGATTGCATCGTCAATACCAGGAATTGAAGTTCAGATCGAAATAAAAAAAATGAACGGCTGTTAGAATTCAGTCAATTAAGAACAACATCTTGAGGTGGACTCTAATGATTCATGTCGAAAATTCAATAGTCAAAGCCCAATTTTCATGGTAAGCTCAGCACAATAAACTAGAATTCACAAAATAAAGACTCAAAAGTAGTTACTTCCAGAGCATGCCTTGTTTTTAACGAAGGCAAACTCTGGGGGAAAATGTTATCCCGATTTTTAACCCAGCAGGATCCAACAGGAGACAGAACAATCTCGTGTTATCCAAATGGTTCAGAACTTAACCAGAAATGCTAAGGCAAGGAGTTAACGAGAGCCAAGCTATATTACTAAGACAACGACTGGAATCGAATAAACTAAGAGAGCAACACTCTTTCAGCCCAATCAGCAGCTGAGCACAAACAGCTAATAAATTGTCATCAAAATGGAATAACGATGAATCCAAGACCATGGAAACACCCCAAACTCCAAAGTCCAGAAAATATCCTAAGTGATTACTCTATGGATCGCTAGCGACCAATGCCTCTCCTCGAAACTCCAAAGAACTAACTAAGGAAGCAAAGGAAAAAGGAGCCAAGTGTGCGAGCTAAGTCTATGGGTCGCTATCAACCCATGGTTTGGCTTAGGTCGCGAGCCAAACCCCTAAGGTCATTCCCTACCTATCTACGAGCAGTTGATAAACAGGCCTGGCCCAGAAGCTCTCTGATCTCTATAGATACCATCCTAGCTGCAACATATACTAGATCTTCTCCGGACTGGTTGCTGAAGCTCTGTTGGAACTAATCTTCACTCTCTACCTTCCTCACAACAATCTCCAAATGAATTTACTGTGATTCTCCAGTGGATTCCAACTTTGGGGATTCAACTTACTTCAAGATAATCAAAGCCTTGTAATCAAATATCTCTTGTAACAACAATCAGTCTGTAATAAAACTATAAAATGGACGTAGGCTTCATTAACAGCCGAACCACTATAAAAATTCTCTGTTTTTTTTACTGTTCTTTTTCTATATCTGTTATCTATGATATTGCTCTGTCAGAACAGAGCTGGTGCTTTCAAACTCAAACCAGGGTGTTGGTCCATTTTTTGGGTCAACACTTTGCTCTTCTATCTCCTTGTTAATGTGCTTTAACCTATTTTCCATTGGTTCCAAGTTGATTTAAGAGATCTTCTTATTAGCACTCGAATTATCCTGCTTTCATGGGTTGCTTCTCATTAATATTTGAATTGGTCATTCAAATTCTGGAAAATCAACTTGATCATGAGCTATTGGAGCGAGAAGTATGGAGTTTGAGAAGCAAATTGGGGGAGAACTATAAGTCAATGCCGATCTAAGGATAGTTTAGTACCGACTTATGCTCTTAACTCCAAATCATGTGAAACTTTCTCAATTTGTCTCTCTACTTTATTTAGGTGTGCTTACAAGTTTTTAAGTTGTTTCATATTTGTTTGGATGTCCATTGACTTCTGCTTGGTTAAAAACCCGGTTAACATTTCTAATCCTATCCTCTATCTCCCAGGTGTAATCATCAACATCGTCACTCCAATCGACGCGAACAAGTTTGATAACTTTGTTCCTTAGCTCTTTCAAATCATGACCTACTAACCCTTTAGGTCGTCTAACATATGTCACATCTTGTTCTACAGATATATCTTCAACTGCCCTTGGTTCTACTACCGAATTTTGATCGTGCACACATTTCCTCAAATGTGATATGTGAAAAATGATATGGACACTCGTTAAACTACTTGGTAACTCGACTTGATATGCGAGTATACCTATCCTTTCAATCAATTGAAACGTTCCTATATATCTAGGAGGAAATTTCTTGCCTTCCCAAAATGCATAACACCTTGCATCGGTGACACATTGACGAACACATGATCGCCAACTACGAACTCAGTTCTCTTCTTATCTTGTCGGCATAACTCTTCTGCCTTGATTGCATCATTTTCATTCAAGTGCAAATCAGTTCTACCTTTTCAACAGCTTCTCTTATCGAATCAGGCCCTAACGCGAGTCTATCTCTCATGTCCATCCAACATACCGATGACTGACATAGTCTACCATAAAGTGCCTTAAATGGAGCCATCACGATAGTCGATTGGTAACTGTTGTAATATAAAAATACTACCAAATGAAAATGATCTTCCCAAAATCCTCCAAAGTCTAGCAAACATGCCCTCAGTAAATCCTTCAATACACGGTTCACCTTTTATGTTTGACCATCAGTATGTGGGTGGTACACCATACTTATGCTCGATTCTATACCTAAGACACTCTGCAAACTTTATAAAACTCATTGGGAACGAAGGATCTCTATCACTTACAATACTGCTTGGATTCTCATGTAGTCACACTACATTCTTCATGTATATTCTTGCTAAACTAGTTGCTATTCTTGTCGACCTCAATGGGATAAAGTGGGCACTCTTAGCCAGTCTATCGACTATCAGCCGAATGCTTTTATTTCCCATTCTCACCTTAGGCAGCCTTTCGGTAAAGTCCATGGACACTGAGTCCTACTTCCAAGTTAGTACTTTCGAAGGTTGAAGTAATCTGCTCGGTTAGCTTTTACTTGCTGATGAGTGAAAGATCTCCTTACACATTCACCGATATCCTTTTTCATCCCTTCCATCTCTTTACATCACGATACATCTCAGTGCCCCTCGGATGAATGGTAAACTTAGACCGATGACTTTCTTCCAAGACTTCCTTCTGAAGGTCTCCTACATTCGAAACATGTTGTTTTCCTTTCTATTTAAGCCATACATTCGAATCTACTTTGAATTCTATGGCGCCCCACTCCGAGTCTCACACTAACAAAGAATATCACAGAGTAATATCATCGGTTAATGTAGAGAATATGGTTGGTTAGGAGCGACCTTTCATGAAATTTGCTTTAAGCGAGTATTGCTACGTCAATTTGGGTGCTAGTTTTTTTTTTCAATTAGAGTCGACATATATAATCCAGGCTTAAAATAAAAACTACAGTGGCTATAATACTAATTCAGAACAATATACAATATCCATAGAACACAAAATCACAGAGTGTAAAATGAACAAAGTGGAATATACAATGGATACAAACTGAATGGAGAAAATAGATACATGATGTTGATGGCAACTACAAGACTGGTCATTATGATCAACAATATACACAAGTACTACATCTCATGGATACAATTTCTACATTTAAATGAGTCTAAACTCCATACAAGATACAACACTACAAAAATATGTGTACATATATAAGATGAAGGTAAAATGAATGGTAACTGAATAACTAGTGTGAATCCTCTCTAGAACTATCAAACCGGAGCACCTGAAATATATATTGGTGTGACCCAAGTATTATAAAATAAGAACCGGGTCACTCTAGACTGTAATGAATGTGTTGGCAAGATAAATGATGGATAACGTGAACTAGATCTCAAATATGGTTGTATATTGACAAATATAAAACATAAATCAACAACTTTAAATCACCAAATACAAAAAACTCATAATAGCTTCTTAAAACAAAAACCTCTGAATTGATTTGCTGATAATTCAAACAACATCAAATCCAAAAATCTCATAATTAAAAATCCAGAAATCTCACAAAAAGGGGGAAGGCGCCAAACTCCAATATTGGTGAAATAAATTCACCTACATGCATGTAACTCCAAGATAGACGTATAAATCTATAAACAACAAGATAGGTACGAGACCTATAAACATCAAGAAAGGAACTAGTCCTATAATCTCTGAAATAGGTATGAGATCTATAAACATCAAGATAGGTATGAGACCTATAAACATCAAGATAGGAACAAGTCCTATAAACATCAAGATAGGTACGAGACTAACTCCAAGATAGGAGCAAGTCCTATAAACTCCGAAGGCGAGTCATTAACTCGATAAGTGTTATATACTTCTGAATAGTAACCGAATAAATAACAAACATGTGTCCCATACCGCACGGGTTTATTTAAACGTTTACTATAGGTCAGTAAACTCCACTTGTGTGTATAAATGGCTCAATCGAACAAATCCGAGAATTAATTGGAAAAATAAAGGATAGCGTTTCATACCACTCGTTTTATTAATCCTTTTAAATTGATTCCTCATTCGACTGATGTCATGCAATTTTCTAAAATAACTTACTTTGAAATCCTTCTCGAAAATATTGTTTTATAAACTAGAATATATACGCATATATATGTTGGAAAGCCCTTGCTAGTATATATATGTATATATATATATATAAGTGCCATTTTAAACCATTGTTCCAAATCAACTTTAAAGCCATTATTATTATAAATAAATATATTATATATATATAAATATTCCAAATATCTTTTATAGAAAATATATTCATACGTAAAATAATTTGATAAAACAGTTTGGATTGAAAATCATTCATTTGAAAATTTTAGTTGAAAACATGCGACGGAAATTGTGTATTGTGTCATAGACCCATAGAGTTTTATGGTATAATAAACTCCAAGTTGAAGTCTTAAACATGTAAATTAAAATTCGGAAATAGCATTGAAATCAGCATAGAAAATAGCACCAAAATAAAGCAAATAGGTTCAAGCGATCACTCGGGCGAACAGAGGGGTGAACGGGCGCAACCGGAGAGCCGAATGGCTTGACCTGGGACTTAGCCCAAGTCACCGCTAGTCCACTATTCTGGTGGGACTCGTCCACCAGTCTGGTAGGACTCGTCCACCGGTCTGGTGGGACCAGTCCATCGATGGTCACGCATGGACTAAATTATAAGCGGCTCTGGTGGCGCTTCGATGACCCGTTGTGGCTCGTTTCTACGCCGTCGTTCTTCTTAAGGTCTAGGGTACTGACTTAACATTCAGGCAAGCATGCAAACATGTACAATTGGATGAAATTCATGATTTTATGATGAGAGTTTTCAACAAACAGAGAATTGAATAACGTAAGATAGAAATAACATGACAAGATTGAGATCAATTCAACATAGATTCATCCAATTCAAAAAGCAGCAACATGCATTGAATTATAGGATAGAAGTGTGAGGTTAACTCACCAATTTAATCCAAATTAAATGCAAAATGTCCAAAATTCTCCAACGCCGCCATCTTTTAGCCAACACCCTAGGTTAAACTTGGAAATAAAAGAAGATAAGATTACAACCTAGGGAAAAACTTAAATTAATAATCGAATTTAAGCACAAAAAGCAAGAGAGGAGATTATCTTCTTTAGATTTTGTTATCCCGCCTTTTGGCAAGGCCGTGACACCAAGGAATTGACTGGTAACCAATGACGGCCCGTCCTAGAGATCAGTTATACACAGGCTCACTATGGATATCGACGAATTTTGTCCGAGTCCGGATCGAGCCAAAATTGGTAGGACATGACAAGCTAAGTTATGAGAGTCAACGTTCCAAATCTCAGGTCAATCCGAGTTTGTATGCTCAAGTTATGAACGATACAAAATTGGATGAAAACCAATCACCGGTCGACTCGCTCCCTTCGACTCGCTTCACATCCCTCAGAAGCGACTACTTCGACTCACTCCGCTTCGCCTCCATCAAATGCCTTCTTCGACTCGCTCGATCAATGCACACTTCGACTCGCTCCACTTCGTCGACTTCGCATCCATCTGAAGACTTCTACTTCGTGTCCATCGATGTGGAACAAAGCACAGCAGTCAATACAAGTTGGCGCCACGTCACCGAGTCAAACAGAAACGAGTCGAATGAAAAGCGAGTCGAAACAGAAGCGAGTCGAACCAAACAGCCTAACGAGAATCCCAATTCGTATTGATCATATCTCCTAATCTACAAGTCCAAATGCTATGAAATTTTCACAGAAGACTATGTGCATGCTAAAGAATGTCCACGCCAAATTTCGACTCCATTGGATGAAATCTTGATCGATACAAAATCTGTTAGTATCGATCACGGATTGGACCGAAACTTAACGGGCTTGGGCATGCAGGCGTGGTCACGTGCCAGAGAGGGTCTCCCGAGATCTGAGCGAAATACCAGCCTCCTACACCTATAAATAGACCCTCAATGCCAACAAAAAAGGGGTTCTTCTTCCTCTTTGAGATCTCCAACGCCCGGACTCAGCCAGATCCAGATCTGCACTCCATTGCTGCTGCCACAAATGAATTTCACTGCTGCAAATCATAATTGCCTGCTGTAAATCATTGAATTCACTTGTAAACATCAAAGAAAGATCAATAAAGCAAACTACTTCATAGTGGACGTAGGCGATACGCCGAACCACTCTAAATTCTTGTGTCTCCTTTGCATTTTAATTATTCTCATTTCTGAAATTTGGAGTTTTTGTTAGATACTTCCTCTTTTTCCATTTAATTTCTTCACTTTATCTCTTCAAAGACTTCCGAAGAGTGTTGTGCCTAATTCTGGTACAAACACTTTGGTGCTTTCACTGAGAAAAATCCAATTTTTCTCCTGCTCTTTGGATCTCCTATCTATATTGGATTGCATAAATCAAAGAAGAAGATCCAGATCTAGAACTTTGAAGCCTTTCCATTCTATTCAGATTTGCAATCAGATCTAGGAAAGGACTTCGTCGATTCATTATGGTGAGCACACGTACCACTTCTACAGCTGCTGATCAAGGAGCATGGGACTGGCAAAATCCCGTGCAATCACCTACCTCCAACCAAAATGCTGCAGGACCTTCAGATCCGTCAGGTCCAATCACTAGACAAGAATTCCAGAAATTGCTTCAAGAGTTGACCCAAAGTCGACAGCAGCTAACTGAACAACTGCGTGCTAACACAGAGTTGACTAACCAGCTAAATCGCCAAAGGCGAAGAAGATCCAGAAGGGACCAAGGTTCTTATTCTTCCACATAAAGTTCAGCCTCCTCCGATGGCCAAACCAGATCCACACATCCACGGCTCGGTGTAAGATACACCCAAGCCATGGGACACCAACCCGCTTCGAACCTTGGGCAACCTAGAGCTGGACCATCCGCTAGTCTCCGTACATAACCTTCAACTCAAGGAGGAGCTGCTCCTTACCATGTTACCGGCAACATTGCTACTACCACCACTGCCGAACGGGGAGGTGACGCTAGAAACCAAGCTGATCCTTAACATAACCAACGAGAGCAGACTCCTGAGCCTTATGTCCCTAAGGATGTCGAACCAAGGAGGCGAGGCACGGACCATCGACCGCGTCCGGTCCAGACTCGCGTTGTGGAACCCAACCACACCTTGGCACAACATGCTCCAAGTATTCGAACGCTGGATATACCAGCGATGATCCGCCAAATGATCCGTGAAAGTCAGGGTCTCTCTAATGACGACTGGGGAATCTCTCGGAGTCATACCCCTTTCACCGACGACGTTTTATATGCTGAACCACCTCGGTACATCAGGATGCCATCTTTGCCAGTTTATGAAGGAAGTTCTGATCTCAATCAACACGTCCTGAAATACGAATGGCTGATGAATGCTGCTAGAAATGATGACGCAGTAAAGTGCCGTAGTTTCCCCATTTCCCTAGGGGGCATCGCTACCATGTAGTTTACTCGTTTGCCACCGCGATCCATCTCTAACTTTGACCAGACGACCACCAAGTTTGTCGAACAATTCTGTATGCACGTGGAGAGGCCTAAGGACGTTAACACTCTGTCTAGTGTTACACAAGCTCCCGCAGAAACACTTAGACGTTACTTGGAGCGATTCCATGCCGCGTGTGCAGAAATAAGCAATCCCAATGATAACTCTATCCTGATGGCACTGACTAAGGGGATTGATGCTGATTTCGAGTTCGGAAATTGGTTAGCTGGAAAACCACCTACGTCATTGGACCGTTTCTATTCCAAGGCGGCCCAATTCCTGAGAAGGGAGGATGCGAAACAATCTAGGAAGCAGGATGACGCAGGGCCCAACATCGAAGGTATCCAAAGTAATGTCACTGTTAAACAGTCCGGAGATAGTTCTGGAAAAATTCGGTTGAACGTCGAAAATAAATAGAATCAGCAGAGGGACAATAGAAATCAGAACAAAAAACGCGATCAGGATCGTGGACCAAGGCGTAGAGCTACCATGTACGATAATTATACTCCGTTGAACACGTCGTTGGAAAATGTGTATTTGCAGACCTGCAATACAAGAAGCCTGCCCCAAAACCGCCAACTGAGAGGCAAATCCAAACAGGAAAATTCTGTAGATTCCATGAGAGTTATGGCCACAACACCAATGAGTGTCGTCACTTACAAGACCTCATTGAAAAACTGATACGTGAGCGGAAGTTAGATCAGTATGTGCAAGCACCGCAATCCGGTGGTGCGGGCCCATCAAATCAAAATCGTGCGCCAAATTAGGAAAGACAGGAGGAACCCGCTCGTACAGACGGGAGGTTGATTATCAATACAATAAGTGGTGGTACTCACCCAGCAGATCGAAGCTGGAAGGAAATGGAGTCGTATGCCAGTTCTATCAGGCATGCGGACTTCGAGTGTTGTAGTAATTTTGATGAAGGGGCTCTGGCCAAGCAACAAAAAACGATGATGGATGACATCGTGTTCAGGAACAGAGACGCCGATAAAATCGAAGCTCCCACTATCGATCCAGTGGTCATCTCAGCACAAGTAGGTCCCGCTTGGATGAAAAGGATCTTAGTTGACAGTGGAAGCTCTGTGAATATTTTGTTCAAGCGAGCTTATGATCAAATGAAGATGGAAGCCGCGAACTTGAAGCCTTGTCAATCTCGAGTCCATGGTTTCAACGGAAGTGCCACTATACCCACTGGAATGGTGGAACTGCCAGTAGAGTTGGGAGTTGGAGAACGTTGGAGAGTACGGATGCTGCAGTTCATTGTTTTGGACATATACTCCCCTTACAATGCTTTCTTGGGCCGACCGGCCCTCGCTGAATTCAGGGTAGCCATTGCCCCGTGGTGTTTGACTTTAAAGTTTCCCACTGATCATGGAATAGGAATCGTTCAGGGAGATTAGGCTACTGCTAGAGCCTGTTATGTTGTTCAACTGCGGGAGGCGCAGCGAAAGGAGAAAGGAAAGGGCATAGAGGAATCTCTCTATGTCCATTTCACTGATAATTGACAATTAACGCCCGGGCCCAGGCCCGGGCACCCCAGACAATTCCTCAAGGACCTTGATCCAAGAGAAACTGAAGACGAAGGAGAATCTAAAGAAAATCAAGCATCATCGGCCGAACTGATGATTGATGTCCTAGTTGATAGTGACGATGATTCGAAAATGATAAAGATTGGATCTCAACTAAGCCAGCAAGCTTTGGAGGAATTGGTTGAATTTCTGTGGGCAAACCTTGACGTATTTGCCTGGACACATTCTGATATGTGTGGGATCTCGCCGGACATCGTGAGCCACACTCTGAACATTGACCCGCGGCATGTCTCGGTCAAACAAAAAAGGCGCGGTATGGATCCAGAGAGATCTGCCACCCTTAAAGAAGAAGTAGAAAAGCTTAAAGCGAACGGATTCATTCGAGATGCGCTATATCCTGAATGGGTGTCGAATCCTGTGCTCGTCCGAAAGCCGAATGGAAAGTGGAGAACATGTGTCGATTATTCCGACCTGAATAAAGCATGTCCCAAAGATAGCTTCCCGCTTCCCAGAATGATCAACTAGTAGATTCGACAGTTGGGCATGAACTCTTATCCTTCATAGATGCGTACTCTGGCTACAATCAGATACCGATGCATTTACCCGATCAAGAACATACCAGCTTCGTAACCAATCTGGGACTTTATTTCTACAAAGTTATGCCATTCGGACTCAAGAATGCCGGGGCTACTTATCAACGATTGGTCAATCGGATGTTTGCCAATCAAATTGGGAAAACCATGGAAGTATATGTTGACGACATGCTTGTGAAGTCACGACTCTCCACTGACCATGTTAAAGGCCAGGAAACTATGTTCAACATACTTCGAGAATACAAAATGAAGCTGAATCCACTGAAATGTCACTTTGGAGTTGCATCCGAAAGGTTCCTTGGGTTCATCGTTAACGCCCGGGGAATCGAAGCTAATCCTGAAAAGATTTGGGTAATCAGAAATCTTGAAACTCCCAAGACTATAAAGCAAGTCCAGAGTCTCAATGGAAAGGTAGCAGCGTTGAGCAGGTTCATTTCAAAGTCCACTGACAAATGCATTCCCTTCTTCGATCTGATTCAAAAAGGGAAACGAAACTTTGAATGGACCACGGAGTGCGAGGGCGCTTTCCAAGCACTAGTTCAACATCTATCCACACCGCCAATACTGTCAAAGCCTATTGATCATGAGAAGTTGTATGCATACTTGGCGATATTAGAAAACGCTATCAGCACTGCCTTAGTTCGAGAAGAAGACGGGATACAGAAGCCAGTGTACTACGTCAGCAAACGATTGACTAGGGCTGAAAGGAACTATCCAAAGCTAGAAAAGTTGGCTTACTGCCTTGTAATCGCATCGAGAAAACTCCGACCATATTTCCAAGCACATCCCATAGTTGTTTACACCGACCAGCCATTACGACAGGTCCTTTCACGGCCTGAGACGTCTGGTAGGCTACTCAAGTGGAACATCGAACTGAGTCAGTTTGATATTACTTACACTCCAAGACGAGCAATTGAAGGACAAGTCCTCGCTGATTTCATAGCTGAATTCACCGTTCCAGAGGACTTGCCCGAAACCAGTAAATCCCCCCAATATGTCTGGAAGCTGTATACTGATGGTGCATCGAACGACCGGTGTTCGGGCGTTGGTGTTGTGCTCGAAACGCTCGAAGGTCGATCTATATGCTACGCTTTGAAGTTTGACTTTCATGCAACTAATAATGAAGCTGAATACAAAGCCCTCTTAGTTGGCTTGAAACTCGCCAGAGATCTGAAAATTATCGCTGTGGAAATTTATTGTGATTCACAATTGGTTGTGTGTCAAGTACGGGGAGAGTATCAGGCAAGAGATCGAAGGTTGGCTGCATACTTAGCTCGAGTTCAGGAAGCATTAAATCAGTTTGATTACTATGCCATCTATTGTATACCTCGGGAGCGCAACAAAAAGGCCGATTCATTGGCAAAGCTAGCCAGCACAGGTGAAGCTCATCAAATGGGACTCATTCCCGTAGAAACGCTATCTTCCCCAAGTATCGACCGGATAGAAATAAACTGGGTATGCGATACCGTTCCCAAAAAGGATTCATGGATGACCCCACTCAGAAATTACATTGAGCATGGAACCCTGCCGGAGCGCAGGAGTGAAAAGAGACAAGTCCTTCGGAAGGCCTTAAGATTTACCATCCAGAATAGACTCATGTACAGAAGGGGGTACTCACTTCCCCTACTCTGGTGTATCGCTCACGATGAAATTAAACAAGTATTGCGCGATGTGCACGAGGGAGAATGTGGCGATCACACCGGGGGGCAAGCACTTGCCAAGAAAATACTTCGCTACGGGTATTACTGGCCTACCGTGAATCATGATGCGTTGGACTATGCAAAGAAATGTGATAGGTGCCAGAAATATGCCCGAATTCCTAGAGCTCCTCCTACCGAGATAACGCAAATGGTCAGCCCATGGCCATTCGCAATGTGGGGCATTGACATCATCGGTGCTCTACCTCTGGCAAAAGGTGGTGTGAAGTACGCCATCATCGCAGTTGATTACTTTACAAAGTGGGCTGAAGCCGAAGCTCTCGCTACCATTAGAACGAAGAAAGTGATCAACTTTGTGGTTCGTAATATCATCTGTCAATTCGGTCTCCTACACACCATTATTACGGACAACGGAACCCAATTCGACAGTGCTGAATTTAAAGATTTCTGCAAATGATTTCACATCCAAAAGAAATTCTCCGCAGTTGCACACCCTCAGGCAAACAGACAGGTCGAAGCCGTTAATAAAGTTATAAAATCCATCCTGAAAAAACGACTGGAAAAGGTCGGGGGCAAGTGGGTCGATGAACATCCTATGGCTCTATGGGCTTACCGAACAACCCACAAGACCACGACCGACCACACTCCATTCTCTCTTTCTTATGGTTCAGAGGCTGTTATTCCAATCGAGCTAGAAGTACCTTCTCATCGTGTGACATACTATGATCCAAATACAAATGCTATATTACTTGCTGAATCTCTCGATCCACTAGATGAGAAGCGTGAAGAAGCTGATTTGAGGGCAGTTGCGCATCGAAGTCGAGTCGCCCGATTGTACAATGCCAAGGTCCGTCTGCGAACCTTCGAACTAGGCGATCTCGTCTTAAAAAGAATCTATCTGGTTCCTTCGCATATGAAGCCGACATGGGAAGGACCGTATGTTATTGAACGAAGGCTCAGAGATGGCACATTCAAGTTATCGACCGTCGACGGTCTTACCCTACCAAGAGCTTAGAATAGCGAGAGCCTTTGCCGCTATTACACCTGACAGGCTATCTTTATCCATTTAGTTTACTTTCCTTTTCTGCAATTTGTTTATGCATTTTGAAATTAGAACTTGTAATAAGGCAACTGACTTTGCCATACTTTCTTATTTCAGCAATAAAATGCAACCTCTTCGAGCCAGAGCTGTGATTTACTTAAAATACTTCATATGACCATCACTATGCACAGAGAGCTAAGTTTCACCATACGGTGGGATTTATTCAAATAGAGAGTGACTGCGATGCAACCAATCACTCGATAAATGAAATCCGAGCTCGGGGGCAAGCCATCACATCAAAGTTAAAAAAGGATTGATACACGACAATCCTTCATCAACTCCATATTCCCAGAGTGCGCAGCAGAGTATAAACCTCAACTCCGAACTCCCAGAGCATGATTCGGAGTATAAACATCAACTCCGAACTCCCAGAGCGCGAGTCGGAGTATAAACATCAACTCTGTATTCCCAGAGTGCGAAGCGGAGTATAAACCTCAACTCCGAACTCCCAGAGCGCGAGTCGGAGTATAAACATCAACTCCAAACTCCCAAAGCGCGAGTCGGAGTATAAACATCAACTCCGAGTTCCCAAAGTGCGAACCGGAGTATAAACATCAACTCTGTATTTTCAGAGTGTGAAGCGGAGTATAAACCTCAACTCCGAACTCCCAAAGCGCGAGTCGGAGTATAAACATCAACTCCGAGTTCCCAGAGTGCGAAGCGGAGTATAAACATCAACTCCGAACTCCCAGAGCGCGAGTCGGAGTATAAACATCAACTCCGAGTTCCCAGAGTGCGAACCGGAGTATAAACATCGACTCCAAATTCCCAGAGCACGAATTGGAGTGTAAACGACAATTCCGAACTCCCAGAGTGCAAGTCGGAGCATCGACATCAACTTCAAGTTCCCAAATCGTGAGACGGAGAGTAGACACCAACTTCAAGTTCCCAAAGCATAACTCAGAGCATAAATATCAACTCCAGACTAGAGCGCGATTCAGAGTATTAACATCAATTCCAAGTCCTCAGATCGCGGGCATATGGTTGAAACTTAAGCCGGCGTGACCAACCGTCGATAAACAAATGAGAATCCCTGGAGTGCGGATACGATCGTCGACGATCAGACAAGCGTGAATAAACCGCTCAATCTTCGTTTGTCTCAAACACCCATTCAGTGGCGCTAGACTCGACATGTTATAAGAAAAGAGCGATCGCCGACTGATGTTTTGCAACACACCACCAAGACTGGGGGGCAAGACTTAAGCGTCAACCATCGACTGAAGCAATGCGACGTCAAAAATTCAACTCGTTTCCCGGTCGCAAACCATGTCCACAGTTTCCGAACTTGGCAGACAAAAACAAACTTGATTCGAAAGCTAAAACTTCGCAAGTACACTTCATATATTGAAACACTTGGACAAATACACAATGACAGAAAAGAAGCCAAAAAGAGAAGTTTCATTTCTATTGTTTATAAAAGAAGTTCGTGTACAAGTTTCCAAAAATTCTTACTAGCAAGGGCCGAACCCGCATCTATACACGGTTAACAAAATGCAAGTCAAAATAAACCGGGAAAGCATGTCTAATCTTTCTTCTTCCGCAACTTCCTTTTCGGCACGGGCCCACCGGAGCCACCACTATCCTTCCTCTTCGAGCCTTTGCCTGTTGGTGGGCGATCTCCGGGCAAGGGCATAATTTCAACGTCTTCCTCCGAACTCGAAGGAACCGGGATGCTTCCCGCCAGAGGAGTCGGAGGGATAGGATCAAACGTGGAAGATGGAATAGCCGCACTAGTATCAGAGAATGTACCGCCAGGCGGTATCGTTCTGAGCGGAGCTGGATCAAGTGCCACCGTCCCACCTCCAAGACTGCCACCACGTGTTGCGACATCCATTTCAGCAGCGATTTGTGCCAAGATTTCCTCTTCAGCGGCCGACCGAGCCTCGCTGGGAGCATCAGCAATCGGCATCGGAAAACTCGTGGTGGGAACGCCTCTGCCCATGACAAATGATAGATCAGCCAAAGGGTCGCCATGACGGTGAAAGAGCTCCTCCATCAGTTGCTCGTCAAAAACAAGTGTGCCTCCCTGAATATCGTCAAGAGGTGCTGCAGTAGTCACGGTGATCGCTTCGGTGACGATAGCCTCCTGTGTCTGGTGTGATTCTTGAGTAGCAGGAGGCCCGACATGTGCAGCATTGATCACTGGACGAAAAATAAGAGAACTGTTAGAACTTAGCTCGATCAAAGATTTCGACTTAAGAAAGATATGAAGAATGTTCAGAATACCTTCCTCAATTTGGCTCGTAGGCGGCAGAGCGGCATCAATAACTTGCGCTGCAGCCGGTGACATCTGCGGCTGATCTGGATTATAAGCAGGAACATCCTGGGGATCGATCGCAGATGAGGATTTGGGCTGGGTTGATGCTGGAACTTCAAGGCTTGCTTCATGATGGTCAGCTCCAGAACCCTCTCCCACTTCAAAGTGTCGGGCGCCAAGTTTTTCCTTCTCACGCAGAATCATCGACTCGTGGAGAATCTTCTTTTCATCATCAGTCAGAATGCGATTCTCGAGTTCGAATTCATCCACAGACTCGCCCTGATGTGCCTCCTTCTCTTCCTCAACCAATCAGCTCCAAGCATTATAGAGATGCGTCGAAAAATCATCGAGCCAGGCTAGACCCCTGTGCTTCAGCACATTAGCATTGTAAACGACGAGAAGGTCTTCGATGTCAGCCTCTAGCCTGGACTCGGCTAACTTCACCCTCTCCTCGACCTCAGTCTCCACCTTCTGGACTTTAGCCACAGCCGCATCCCGTTCACCCCTGAGCAGAACAGCTTGTTCGCATGCCTCCTGGGTTGCGTTGTTTGCGTCATCTTTCTCCTTGGCCATATCAGCAAATTTGGCCTTGAGTTCATTAAGCTCCTTGACCGCCGCGTCCCACTCGGCGGTGACTTTGGTGTTCCGGTGGCCCATCTCCTCCACCAGGGCAACGTGTGTCTACCCCAACCTCTCCATTTCCGCCTTCGCTTCATCAGCTTTCTTGGTGGCCTCGATCTCCGATTTCCAAGAAGACTCGGCTTCAGCAGTAAGCACTTGTATAATCCGGTCCCTTTGGGCGAGTTCGGTCTCCAGTTTCTCAAGCGCTTTAGCTCGCTCAAAGGCCACCCTAGAAGCTTTCTCCACAGCCTTTACCCACTCTCTGTACTGGGTGTATATGTCATGAACGTACTCATGCATCGTGTTCTCCACTCCAAACAGAATTCTTTTTAAGTGCGGCGGTTAGACATAGCCATCAAAGCAAATGTTCGGAAAGTCTTTCCTCATCTGAGCCAGCTTAAGGGCCCCTTCTCCTGTGGGTTTAGTTGGGACCTACTTTGTAATCATGGAGGCCGTGGTCTCAACTCTCTGAAGATGAGTCTCAGATCTAGAAGTATGAGAAGATGGCATGTGACGAGGAGGCTCCGGTGGGTGTGGAACAAAAGCAGGAGGTGGGGACGGAAGTCTAGGAGGAGGAGAGCGTGATCTAGACCGATGTCTATATTCTCTATCCCTATCATGCCCATACCTATCTTGGTTAGAGTACTCGCGATCGCGATCTCTATCCAAGTCTCTCCTACGGGACTCATAATAAGAAGAAGCCTTTCGGGCCGAACGGAGATTCCCGAGCATCGATCCTCTTCCAGACATAGTACCTGAAAATGAGAAACGAGGAGAGAGTTAGTAACTCCCTAAGTTGGACGAAGTACAGTTGTGAATCATGTAGTGTAGTGAAGTGTATGCTTGTGCAACCCCCCGACCAATCGGAAATGTCGGCCGCACTCGTAGCAAGCGACCCGCTCAGTTCAAGAGCACTATCAAGCTCCTCCGTCCCGGCGTCGTGTGGAGACGACACAAAATCCGAGATCAGAATATTAGCAAGCCCTGCAAAAGGACTCTCTACTTGCGGGGGAGGAGCCTCCGAAATTCTAACCCCCAGGAAAGGTAAAGACACGACCACGGATTTAAATCTCTCAGATTTAGGGCGTTTGTGAGCAGCAGCCTTGCCTTTTCTTCTTCTTCCCGAATCCAGGACATCGGCAGAAGGCCCAGCTGGGAGCTCGGTATCAGTAGGCGTTCTTTCCGGATCAACTTCTTCGGAGATCATGACTGCGGGCACTTTGCGCTTTACCCGTTTCTTAGAGACCACTTTAAGTGTCCCTTCCAACCGAATGCTCTGCCTCCGTTCTATCAGCCCGACAGTCCTCAAATTCCTGTCGGTCAGGACCAAGTCAATGTGCCTCTCTTCGCCCGGAAACGCTTGAAGAATCCGAACAACCTCTCTGAAGTATGCGCCGTCGGGGCGAGAGATTGCGGCTATAAAAAAGGAAAAGTATGTCAGTTTTGAAGTCAGTTACTAGTATCGCAATGATTCAAGAGAGAAATGGCAACACTTACGTCTATCCAACCACCGCCTAGCAAATCCAGGGGGCACCGGACGTAGAACCATTCAGTTTTATAGTAACTTAGCCTCCCCCAGGAGCCCAGCACGATGTGGCAGTTTCTGACTGCTTCCAGGAAGGTGAAAGAAGGGCTGTCTCCACGGCTCTTGACGTTGAATAAATATCTAATTTCGATCAGCTTCGGCGATCGAAAGAGGATCTCCATAAAGAGGACAAAGGTGTTGTTCAACAAGGCATACCCGTTGGGATGTAGCTGAGATGGGGCTATGCCAAGAAACGATAACATCTCCCTTATATATTGATTGAAGGGAGGAAGTGTCCCCGCTGTGCAAGCATGACGGTTGAAAGCAGTAAACCCCTCCGGGGGATTATGTGGCCTGTCATTTGGCCCAGGAAGTAACACGTCGTCGAGCGACAAACCATGACTTAAGCAAATCCGTCCTAGCATATCTTCGGAGATACCCAACAGCATAGAATCTGTTGGATTACAAATAAACCGAGCACCCAGATGCTCATCCGGAGCTGGCTCTATAACTTCGGCTTCAATAACCGGTATCTCTATGGTTGGAGGAATAGAACTTAGGAGTTTCGGCTGTTGAGAACTTGAAGGTTCCATGACTAGCTAGATTATAAAAAATCATTGTTAAACTGACAAATAACGCTCGTGTATCCCCCAGTGTAAAGTGTGTGAGTGCGTTGTGTAGTGCAATACTGTATATCATTTGAGAAGATCAACAGGATTGAAGGAAGCATGTAAACGACGAGACTTCGGAATTCAGTCGGAAGGACCGTCATCGCTGACCGTCACAACCGTACCATCCAGCTATTAACTATCATTCCAAGTTAAAGTTTGGTGTCATTTTGATAAGTTCCAGTTTCGTCGACGAGCTTCGATAGGCAATCAGATATGCCGTGAAACGGTTAAGTCCAGTAATACAAGTTTGAAGCTCGTCGGAGTCAATTGTTCAAATGTGCAAGGAGTTTCAAATTTTTTAATGATCAATTCGTATCGCCCATGAGAGCGGTGTTCGCATCGATAAGTTACGGTCATCTGCATATGAGTTTGACTCGGTCGAGAGGCTGGGAAGTTAAGATCGAGCAGAGCGCAGCAATTCGACTCGCTCCCAAACCCACAATTCGACTCGCTTCAGAGCCTCCGCCTTGACTCGATCCAAGGCTGCAGTTCGACTTGCTTCGAAGCCTCCACTTCAACTCGATCCAAGGCTACAGATTCAACTCGCTTCAAAGCCACGCGCTTCGACTCGATCCAATGCCATCCACTTCGATTCGGTCGAAGGTCATCGTTTCGAATCCATCGGGCGCAACCCCTTCGTATCGATCTACGCATCCAAAGCATTCGACTCAATGCGAAGCTCCACCATCGATCGATACGAAGGCCCCCGCCTCATCATCTCGAAACCCCCACTCCATATCGACACGAAGCTAAGGCCATGGAACTTTCGATCGATCACGACTCAGGTTGATTTGGTGTTAAAGAACCGAGTCTCATTGTTTACACGTTGGATTCGCTTAATGAATTACCTAGATATGTCAGATTAGTTCGAGTAATTGATGGTATGAATCGGTTCAAAGGCAAAGTTGTTTTCTCCTTTGTTGTCTCAAGTCTCAGAGCGATGCGAAAGTAAGGCAGGGAAACGAAAAGTAAAAAGTGAAAAAACGGCTAAGTACAAAGTATTTATATGGACTCGAAAGCAGAGGGAATAAACGTTTCATATCCCGGTGGATTCGAACACGCGTTTCGACTCCCTCTCCAGTGCATCGATACGAAGCTCTCCTTTGCATCGCTTGTCTTCGACTCCGTCTCCGATGCAGCAATACAAGCCATCATTTCGACTCGCTCCTCCGTCTCATGTGCATTTCGACTCGCTCCTTTGTCTCCTGTGCGTTTCGACTCCGACTCCTATGCAGCTCAAATCCAAGACCGAGTCGAACAAGCAGTTTAAATCCATCAAATCATGGCTTCCAGAGGCCAACTCCATCAACTCGACATACTTAATTCGCATCCATAAATCCAATGAAAATCATCTTTGATGTTTCAACTCTTCACATCGATTCACGAGAGGATCGTTATGAAGGAACATTCAAAAGCAACCATCGAGCATTGTTGCAGTGAATTTCACATCGGTTCAGGAGAGGATCAATACGTAATTCAAAAATAAAATAAACTGACAACGACTCGTGGACGTACAAACGTCAACGAGAGTCAGGTTAACATATATGCATGAATGTCGGACTAATATTCAATATCCCATATTTTCAGGAATCAGAAACTCATCCAATAACGATTACAACAACAAACGGGTAACCACCAGCATATAGCAATCAGTCGCAACAATACAGGGTACAACAGTTGACCGTCAACAGCTTGCATTTTCAAGAGAAAACAGTCGAAGATTACAGCTTTCATCGAAAAGACGATGACTATTCAGAATGAAGATTGCAGCACTACAAAGCACATCATGTTTTCACAAGACGTGCTTTGGGGGGAAAATGTTATCCCGCCTTTTGGCAAGGCCGTGACACCAAGGAATTGACCGGTAACCAATGACGGCCCGTCCTAGAGATCAGTTATACACAGGCTCACTATGGATATCGACGAATTTTGTCCGAGTCCGGATCGAGCCAAAATTGGTAGGACATGACAAGCTATGCCATGAGAGTCAACGTTCCAAATCTCAGGTCAATCCGAGTTCGTATGCTCAAGTTATGAACGATACAAAATTGGATGAAAACCAATCACCGGTCGACTCGCTCCCTTCGACTCGCTTCACATCCCTCAGAAGCGACTACTTCGACTCGCTTCGCAACACTCAGAAGCGACTACTTCGACTTGCTCTGCTTCGCCTCCATCAGATGCCTTCTTCGACTCGCTCGATCAATGCACACTTCGACTCGCTCCGCCTCGAGCCATTCTTCGACTCACTCCTCTTCATCGACTTCGCATCCATCTGAAGACTTCTACTTCATGTCCATCGATGTGGAACAAAGCACAGCAGTCAATACAAGTTGGCGCCACGTCACCGAGTCAAACAGAACCGTGTCGAATGAAAAGCGAGTCGAAACAGAAGCGAGTCGAACCAAACAGCCTACCGAGAATCTCAATTCGTATCGATCATATCTCCTAATCTACAAGTCCAAATGCTATGAAATTTTCACAGAAGACTACGTGCATGCTAAAAAATGTCCACGCCAAATTTCGACTACATTGGATGAAATCTTGATCGATACGAAATCTGTTTGTATCGATCACGGATCAGACCGAAACTTCACGGGCTTGGGCGTGCGGGCCTGGTCACGTGCCAGAGAGGGTCTCCCGAGATCTGAGCGAAATACCAGCCTCCTACACCTATAAATAGACCCCAATGCCAACAAAAAAGGGGTTCTTCTTCCTTTTTGAGATCTCCAACGCCCATACTCCGCCAGATCCAGATCTGCACTCCATTGCTGCTGCCACAAACGAATTTCACTGCTGCAAATCATAATTGCCTGCTGTAAATCATTGAATTCACTTGTAAACATCAAAGAAAGATCAATAAAGCAAACTACTTCATAGTGGACGTAGGCGATACGCCGAACCACTCTAAATTCTTGTGTCTCCTTGCATTTTAATTATTCTCATTTCTGAAATTTGGAGTTTTTGTTAGATAATTCCTCTTTTTCCATTTAATTTCTTCACTTTATCTCTTCAAAGACTTCCGAAGAGTGTTGTGCCCAATTCTAGTATAAACAGATTTATACTTGACTTAGTCAAAAGCCCTTTGATGTCCAGTTTTAATTTGATTGAAATGGCTAGGGATTTGATAATTAGGAGATTTTTTTGGTTTACGGCATGAAATTATAAATGAGAAACCTATACGTACGTTTCTCATCTCTTATTCATCTTATTTGGGCTAATAGGGTTGAGATGTGGATCCAACTAGGAAAGTGTTGCTAATTTCTAAGATAGAAAAGTGTTACCAATTTGTTTTGCTTTATCACTTTAAAACATCAATTTATACTAAGCATCAACAATGTTTTATTTAACAAACATTGATTCCTTTAATTTTCCCAAAATAAGTAACATGCCCAAAATTCTCATTTCGATTGATATAGAATCATCTTACAAAAATTAAATACAACCTTTTGAAAATAAAAAAAATTCGCAATAGTTTTAATAAAATAGACTATTAATTGAAAAATATCATTTCTAACAATTAATCACAATATTACCATTTAATTAAATTTACAACATTTGTTGTAATAACTTGAAATGGAAATTATTTATCATAAATCTCCTTTACAGTAAATAAGTGAATATACCTTGGAAAAATTAACACTTTAAATTACAAAATTATTTCCATAATTTTATAAATTCTCATTTTCCTCAAGGTTATTCTTATATTATCAAATATAAGAAGTTAAATTACACAATTTCTAAAATTTAATAAAATTTCCCAAACTTATCTTTTCCTATCTAGAAAGCCATTTTAATTTGGAAATTATAACAAATAAGATTTACCAAAATCATATTAAAATTAATTATGATGATTTTAAATCAAATTATATATTTAATTCAGGGTAATCCCAACCAGGGTTGTTATAGACTCCCTTTCTTACAAAAATTGCATCCTCACAATTTCCTTAAGGGTAAAGTCTATAGAAAATTTCAAAGAACGTATTTTCTCAAAGGAAATTAAGCTATGAACGAGAGATAACTAAAAACAAGACACACAGCACAAATGAACTCAGGAAACTACACATGATGCGTTCGCTCGATGAACTTTCTAGTTACACAAGAATAGTCCTTAGGCTCATCGGGCCATTGGACTTAGATAAGTGAAATGATTATATCTCGAAGGTATTACACCTCTAAGGTAACAAAACGAATTGAGCTCTGATCATAAGTAAGATTTTTGAGAGATCTCAAGTGCAACAACGAGGCTATGCTCCAGAACAGAGTCAAAATTCCTTAAGTTTTTCCAAGGCTGAAACACGTGATGGACGTCGTGAATGCCAGAAAACTGGATAGGTAAGGAACTCAATAAGTAAGAGGGTGTGACACCCCGCACCTCTAGGCACCCCGAAAATCGAACATGACTAGAAGCATGGGTGGTCGGATGAAATAAAAATCCATAACATAGCACAGAGACTAAGGCAACAACATAAAATGATTAAAATTTTACAGCGGAAGAAAACTTTCACTAATTATAAATTAATAACAAAACAGCTTCATTAAAAACAAAATTATCCCAAATTTATTTCTCAAACCAAAAGTACCAAGTAGTCTCCACCAAAACATAAAACATAACAAAGTTCACACTAGAGGTCCCCATATATAGAGTAAAGTACGGAAAAGAGAAACGAAGTACATGAAACCAAAGAAACAAAAGCTGAAGATAACAACTGCTCCAATGACCCTCCAAGCTATAAAGAACTACAACCTAGACCTTCCCTCCTGTAATTTGCGGAAAATAGGAAAAATAGGAATGGGTTAGACATAAATTCTGGTGAATGAGAAATAAAATGAAGCAGAAAGAACAAAATAGTTTAATTCCAGGTCTTCCCCGGATATCGCAGAGGGTGAATAATATAATGCAGTGAATCCTTCTTAGATACAGTTCCTAAGAAGCCAAAGTCCGTGGTTACTCTAGGGAAGTCAACCATGCAGTAATACTAAACGTCAATCGGCCTGTCGGACCTACTGTCCTTACCTATCCACGTGCTACAGCGTAAAAGTCATGCTCTTAACCAATGCACTGTGACTAAATGCCTCTTACGTCTGAACGTCGCCAACTCAAACAACCTCGCAGGACCCCGAAGTTGCGCTCAGGCTCCACCAAAATGGACTCCTATCCTCCTGTCTCCTCGGTCACCAACGTGGACTTTCCCCTATCCAAAGTGTCGATCCTCCGAAAGAGCGCCTGCAGCTGGGTCGGCTGTGCAAAATCTTCCAACGATCTGCCTAAAGAAGCCTATGTCAGAGCACACTTGTTCTGTTCCGTCCGCGTCAATCTGCCTGAAGAAGCCTATGATTGCGGATGCTATTTGTACTACGTACTAGCAACCTATGAAAGGTAACAAACATCCTTGCGAACCTACTTGCCCGCTCCTAGTGCGTACAACCAAAACTATATTTTGTTCTTAACTGCATGAAATACCTATCCAGACCTTTACAAGGTCTGCCTACCAAATCGCTTCCAGATTAATTAATTTTACCGTTACAGTTTACATAATGTTTATTTCTATTAATCTGCTTTAGGCCAATTTTACATCCAATTTGGTTATTTAATAATTTCCCTTTTTCTTACATAAATGGTATTTCAATTTCACGTCCGTTCAGTCCATATGATTTGTCTGTAATTTTTATGCCATTTTGTTACAGATTTACACTAGCCTTTAGGGTCCATTTAATTTACATTTTTTCCACCTTAAGTTACGTTCTCTTTTTAGAGATTTAATCTGTACAAAACTTTTATCCAATAGCCACAAACCATTTAATTACATAAAATTCCACTTTTACATTTTTAGGCCACATATGAAACAAACAATTATGCCAATTAGACTTCCCAATTTTGTTCCAAAACCATATTCAAAATTATGTAATTATGTCAATCAAAACCATAATTTTATTCAAGTGACATATTCTGAATTTATTCAACTAACATGTTCTACCATTAGAAATTAAATAACAATTCTAATTCAATTTAATTAAACCAATCTTATTTACGCCATGAAACGTGAATAACAATTTGTTTGTTCCAAATTTCAACCCAAACATGAATTAGAATTGAGAAGTGGAAGAAGAAGAAGATACAATAATTTACATAAATTTCGGTCTTATTTATGCCATAAAACGTGAATAGATAATTTATATGTCCCATATTTTAAACCAAACATGAATTAGATTTGAGAAGTGGAAGAAGAAGAAGTTGCAATAACTTACATCTATTCTCAATTAATAACAGAAATTAATTCATATTAACGTGCCCGAAAAGAACTAAAATTGAACTACCTTATTTTTCTATTTCATATTAATTCCCACTCACCTAGCACTTGAGCTTGCATAAATTTGAAAAAAAGCTTTGCTTTAATCTTTCTCCCTTTGATTCTTCTAAATTCCCCAAATTGCTTGAATATATATAGATAATTTAATTTGGTAGAGATTTGTTTATTTAGTAGAGAAAAGGAGAAAGAATAATACACACTAATTTTACTGTAGAGTTATGATGACGGCTGAATAAGAGATTAGGTTTAGGTTAGATGCTTTATTTATAGATTGTTTGAGTGAATATAATCCATTAGATTATTTTAGATTAAATCTGGTTCTTTCATACACTTAATGGTTATCCATTCTATCCCATACACATCACTCAACCAATAATATTTAGCCATCTCATCCTTTTACATCACTGGAGCGAATGGGAAGCCACCATATGTCAGAAACAACGTTGAAATACATAGGAAAATCGCTGGAAATAAACCAGCTAAAAAAACATCGCTCCAGATTTTGGGCGACAACGGGACTTGTCCCAGGTCACTAAGGAAGTCAACATGCGCCTTTACCACTGTACCAAATGCGCTTTTAATTTATTTTTAATTATATTTCCCGTAAAATATTGGGGTGTTACATTCTCCCCCCCCCCCCCCCCTTAAAGGATTTCGTCCCCAAAACCTCCAATGACAGAAGAACGTAATTTACAACCAGCATCCAAGAACTACATCCATTTACTCAACCATCATCCATTTCTACCATTGTCCTTATTTTTAACTAATGCAATTTATGATTTATGCAAAGTGAAATGCATATGAACTTACCTAATACGAAAAGGTAGTCGGTCTACTGATTCAGTTGACCTCCTGTAATGCAAGTATGCTTATGCCATGCAACCAAATGTATGCAATTACCCTAGTATAATTGATAATTCTATATGTATGTTTCAATCATTCACCCAAATGCACCATCCATATGCAACATCCATTTATACACACACACACACAAAACCATGTGCAAATGCAATAGATAACAGGCACGCATATGCAGGTGTGTGTACCTAGTTAGTCGATTATCCTAATAAATATATATCGAGTGCATGCAATGCATCCATTTGCAAACATTGGCATCCACTTGCAATCATTTTCATCCATCAAACATAACATGCCCTAATGACATGTTTACAACCAAGCTACCATCCATAGGTTTCACCTAAAGATTATCGAAAAGACCTTAACTGAGGAAAGATCAAAGATAGGATATTTGAAGTGTACCTTCAAATAGAAAAGTATAAGAAGTTCAAATTCTCTCCTCAGATTCCCATGTGCACTCCTTAGAGTCATCTCCCCACTGAACCTCCACTAGACGAACTTCCTTGTGGCGTAATCTCTTGACGTCGTGTTCTAATATACGGGTGGGTGTACGATGCACAAGTGATTCGTGCTCTACCTCCACTTCCCTTAGTTGATCGGGTTCTACTACTACTGCGGAATCTTGTAGACACTTCCTTAGATGCGAAACATGAAAAACATTGTGAACTCCTGCCAACTTATATGGAAGATCAACTCTGTATGCCACTTTTCCAATCCGTGCAGTAATAAGGAAGGGTCCTACAAATCTCGGTGCCAACTTACCCATTGAGCCAAATCTCATAACGTTTCTTAGAGGAGAAACCTTGACAAAAACCATATCTCCAACTTAAACTCCAAATCTGAACGTCTTCTGTCGACATATGACTTTTGTCTATCTTGTGCAGTCTTCAATCTCTTGCGAATCGAATCCACCTTCTCAGAAGTTTCCCTCACCAAGTCTGGTCCAAGAAAGATCCTATCGGTGGTATCCCACCAACAGGCTGGTGATCTACATGGTCTGCCATAGAGGGCCTTGAACGATGCCATCCCAATGCTTGCTTGATAACTATTATTATACGCGAACTCCACCAAAGGTAGGTGGTCTTCCTAAGAGCCTCCGAAGTCAATGATGCACAATTTGAGCAAATCTTCCAAAACCCTATTTATCCTCTCAGTCTGTCCATCTGCTTAAGGGTGATATGCCATGCTCAGATTCAATTTCGTTCCCAAGGCTTGCTGAAGACTCCTCCAAAACTCCCTGGTGAATAATGGATCTCTCTATCGCTCACAATGCTGGCGGGAACTCCATAAAGCCTAACTATCTCCCTTACATAAAGAGTCGCCAAAGAAGCTGTCGTCCTATTACTCTTAATGGGTATAAAATGAGCGCTCTTTGTCAGTCTATCCACAATGACCCAAATGCTCGTGTTCCCTCTCCGTGACCATATCTTCCATCCACGAAATCCATAGAGACGCTCTCCCATTTCCATAATGGAATATCCAATGGCTGCTACAGTCCTCCGAGCTTCTTTTGTTCTGCCTTTACCCTTTTGCAAGTATGCACTTTGATACATACTCCGCCACCATCTTCTTCATTCTGGGCTAATAGAATACCCTCTTCATATCCCGGTACATCTTATCACCACCGGGGTGCACTGTCATCTTAAAATGATGTGACTCACCCAACACTGCATCTACTAAAATCCTCACTACGGGGAACACAAAGTCTATCATCCCTTTTAAGCCATCCCCTAGTGTCCATGGTATAGCGCCTAAAATGTGATGACGACTCTCCTCTACCAAGCTTATCTAAAATGTCCTTTAACTCTTCGCCCTCACCTTGCCTTGCTCCAATCTGCTCCATCAAAGTAGACTGGACGTCGAGGGCTGCTAACAATCCCAGAGCTAAATCCGATGGAGGTCTAAAATCAAAGGTAGCAATGTACTCCAAATGCTTCCATTCCAAAAATAGAGGACTTAAAACCACTTTGCGTCTACTCAACACATCTACCACTACATTATCCTTGCCAGACGTATAGGAAATCTCAAAGTTATAAGAGGCTAAAAACTCCATCCATCTTTGCTGTCTCAAATTCAAGTCTTTCTGAGAGAATAGATACTTTAAAGACTTATGATCCATGAAAAGCTCAAATCTTTCTCCTAAGAGATAGTGCCTCCAAGACTTGAGAGCAAAAAATATAGCTGCCAACTCAAGATCATGCGTCGGGTAGTTTTTCTCATTCGTTTTCAATTGTCTACTCCGCATAGCACACTACCCTACCCTCTTGCATTAGTACCGCCCCTAGCCTCGTACCACAAGAATCTGTATAAACTGGGAAAGGCTTGGTTCCATCAGGTAATACCAATACGGGTGCGGTAGTCAAAGCTTCCTTCAATCGACCAAAGGCATCCTCGCACTTGGCATCCCAAACAAAAGCTGAGTTCTTCTTGGTAAGGCGGGTAAGTGGAGCTGATATCCTAGCGAAGTACTTAATGAACTTCCTATAGTAACCCGCAAGACCAAGGAAACTCCTTATTTCCGTGGCATGCTTAGAGGTCTGCCAATCCTGTACTGCTGCCACTTTCGCCGGATCTACTGCAAGTCCATCCTCTGAAACGATGTGTCCCAAAAAGCGAACCTCATCCCTCCAAAAGTGGCACTTGGAGAACTTCGCCTTCAACTTATGTGCTCGCAGGGTCCTAAGCACTTCTTCCAAGTGAACAATATGATCCTCCTTGCTTCGCGAATAAACTAAAATGTTGTTGACGAACACCACCACAAACTTATTCAACGATTCGTGAAATACTCGACTCATCAGGTCCATAAAATATGCCAGAGCATTGGTTAGCGCAAATGGCATGACTAACCACTCAAATAACCCATCCGGAGTCCTAAATGCAGTCTTCTCGATGCTATCCTCCGCCACACGCAACTGATGAAATCCCCTGGCCAAATCGAGCTGCGAAAATACCTTAACTCCTACTAGCTGGTCGAAGAGATTGTCTATACAAGGAAGAGGATAATGATTCTTCTTTGTCAGCTTATTAAGCTCCCAATAATCCACGCAAAGCCTGAGAGAGCCATCCGCCTTAGTGGCAAAGACGACGTGTGCGCCCCACTCAGAAATTCTCCTACGAATGAAGCCCTTCTCCAAAAGCTCTCTAATCTGCTTGTTCAACTCACGACATTCCTTACGAGCTATATGCCTTACCAGTAAAGCAACCAGTTTGGCATTATCTACAAGATAAATCTTGAACTCGATCTCTCTTTGAGGTGAAAGGCCAGTAACCTCCTCGAACACATCTGGAAAGTCTCTAACAACGGGTACCGAACTCAAACTATCAGGTGATAAGTCAAGAGAATAATGATAGGTCAACATGACTGATCCTCTAGGATCACAATATACCTCCAAGGTATGTCCACTACAAGTGCCTAACCTTACTACCCCCTTTTCGGAATTAAGAACAGCACTATACATGGATAGCCAATCCATACCAAGAATCAACCCGAACCCGGAAAAGCCTAATACAAAGGTACTACAGTCAAACTCAACCCCTAAAATAAACAATTTCAAATCCCGACATAACATGGACCCTCCTACGAGATTTGATACAACTACCAGGTCAGTCACTAAGCAAGCATCAAGACCAAGACCATCTACCAGAGTACTAGATATAAAAGAGTGTGAAGCTCCAGAATCAAATAGGGTACGAACAGGAAAATCAGAGATAGATAACACACCTTCAACGATCACCTTCTTTCCTTGTCCACAACCGGACGAGTACTAGAGGAATGAGCTGCCTCTAATGCATAAGCCTGAGCAGGCTGTGAAGGTGTTTGTGAACTGTCCTTGGGCTTCGACGGACAATCCTTTTTCATATGCCTCACTTGATCACAAAGATATCACCTCAGTCTCGGTCGCTCTCCTGCCCCTCTACGATCCTTAGTAAGATGACCTGGTTTCCCACAAGTATTGCACTTCCAGTCCTTCCTTGGAACTTTCCTTTTTCCACCTGACCCTCCTCCTCCTCTCCTCTTTCCTTTCCACTGCTTCTTCCCATCACTCTTCTGCACCACATCTCCTTTCTTCTCAGTATCAGCAAGTAAATCCATCTCTACCAATCCCTCAAAAGTGGCTCCCATCGGAATTTGGCTTACCGCCAAACTCTGCAATGGCTGACTCAAACCCTTAGCGAACTTCAGCGCCTTCTTGTGAGGAGTATTGATCAAGTCTAGTCCAAATCTGGCTAGCTCATTGAATTGGTTAACATATTCCTTAACTGTCATATCCCCTTACTTGAGCTGTATAAATTTCTCTAGCTGCACTCCCTCTTCAGCCTGCGATAAGAATTTCCTCTCGAACCTAGTATGAAAATCCACCCAAGTCAAATTATCAGCCTCAGCCTCCACAATCTCCTACCAACAAAGAGCCTCTCCCTGCAATTGCCACGAATCCAACTGCCTTCGAGCCAAGTCCTCCAATCCGATAAGTCCAAATATCCGCTCACAACTACGGATCCAAACACTTGCCTCAGTATATGACACAGTGCTAAGAAATGGCTTGCCTCCTAAGCTGGTGTAGTCCTTGCATAACTTGGGAAAATCGGGAATGCTTGGCGGACGGGTTGGAGCCCTTTCCACCAAAGAAGCATCCCTAGCTGGTAGCTCTGCTCGTGTAGTAGCCTACAAATAACGTTTGAACCAAGCAGGCATAATAAGGCCTGGAACTTCCGGGATATCTTACGGTCAGATATTTCTATCTGTGGATATTAAAAAGATGGGATTAGGCACTCCACAAATAGTTCAATAGATAGGGAGGAAGAGATATGAGGGACCCATTTCTAAAAAAAATTCCAAAATATATACATATACTTTTAAAATGATTATTTGTAATATCCTTTAAAAATTATTCGAAAACCTTTATATTTTTAAAATATTTTTAGGATTACCGAAACCTTAGCTCTGGTACCAACTATGACACCCCGTACCTCTAGGCACCCCGAAAATTGGACATGAATAGAAGCACGGGTGGTCGGGTGAAATAAAAATCCATAACATAGCACAGAGACTAAGGCAATAGCATAAAATGATTAAAATATTACAGCGGAAAAAAACTTTCACTAATTATAAATTAATAGCAAAACAACTTCATTAAAAACTACATTATCCCAAATTTATTTCTGAAACCAAAAGTACCAAGTAGTCTCCACCAAAACATAAAACATAACAAAGTTCACAATATAAGTCTCCATATATAGAGTAAAGTACAGAAAAGAGAAACGAAGTACATGAAACCAAAGAAACAAAAGCTGAAGATAACAACTGCTCCAATGACCCTCCAAGCTGCAAAGAACTGCAACCTAGACCTTCCCTCCTGTAATTTGGGGAAAATAGGAAAAATAGGAAAAATAGGAATGGGTTAGACATAAAGTCTGGTGAATGAGAAATGAAATGAAGTAGAAAGAACAAAATAGTTTAATTTCAGGTCTTTCCCGGATATCGCAGAGGGTGAATAATATAATGCAGTGAATCCTTCTTAGATACAGTTCCTAAGAAGCCAAAGTCCGTGGTCACTCTAGGGAAGTCAACCATGCAGTAATACTAAATGTCAATCGGCCTGTTGGACCTACTGTCCTTACCTATCCACGTGCTAGAGCGCGAAAGTCATGCTCTTAACCAATGCACTATGACTAAATGCCTCTTACGTCTGAACGGCGCCAACTCAAACAACCTCGCAGGACCCTAAAGTTGCGCTCAGGCTCCACCAAAATGGACTCCTATCCTCCTATCTCCTCGGTCACCAACGTGGACTTTCCCCTATCCAAAGTGTCGGTCCTCCGAAAGAGCGCCTGCAGCTGGGTCGGCTGTGCAAAATCTTCCAACGATCTGCCTAAAGAAGCCTACGTCGGAGCACACTTGTCGTGTTCCGTCCGCGTCGATCTGCCTGAAGAAGCCTACGATTGCGGATGCTATTTATACTACGTACTAGCAACCTATGAAAGGTAACAAACATCCTTGCGAACCTACTTGCCCGCTGCTAGTGCGTACAACCAAAACTATATTTTGTTCTTAACTGCATGAAACACCTATCCAGACCTTTACAAGGTCTGCCTACCAAATCTCTTCCAGATTAATTAATTTTACCGTTACATTTTACATAATGTTTATTTCGATTAATCTGCTTTAGGCCAATTTTACATCCAATTTGGTTATTTAATAATTTCCCTTTTTCTTACATAAATGGTATTTCAATTTCACGTCCGTTCAGTCCATATGATTTGTCTGTAATTTTTATGCCATTTTGTTACAGATTTACACTAGCCTTTAGGGTCCATTTAATTTACATTTTTTTCCACCTTAAGTTACGTTCTCTTTTTAGAGATTTAATCTGTACAAAATTTTAATCCAATAGCCACAAACCATTTAATTACATAAAATTCCACTTTTACATTTTTTAGGCCACATATGAAACAAACAATTATGCCAATTAGACTTCCCAATTTTGTTCCAAAACCATATTCAAAATTATGTAATTATGTCAATCAAAACCATATAATTTTATTCAAGTGACATATTCTGAATTTATTCAACTAACATGTTCTACCATTAGAAATTAAATAACAATTCTAATTCAATTTAATTAAACCAATCTTATTTACGCCATGAAACGTGAATAACAATTTGTTTGTTCCAAATTTCAACCCAAACATGAATTAGAATTGAGAAGTGAAAGAAGAAGAAGATACAATAATTTACATAAATTTCAATCTTATTTATGCCATAAAACGTGAATAAACAATTTATGTGTCCTATATTTTAAACCAACCATGAATTAGATTTGAGAAGTGGAAGAAGAAGAAGAAGAAGTTGCAATAATTTACATCTATTCTCAATTAATAATAGAAATTAATTATATTAACGTGTCAGAAAAGAATTGAAATTGAACTACTTTATTTTTCTATTTCATATTAATTCCCACTCACCTGGCACTTGAGCTTGTATAAATTTGAAAAAAAACTTTGCTTTAATCTTTCCCTCTTTAATTCTTCTAAATGACCCAAATTTCTTGAATATATATAGATAATTTAATTTGGTAGAGATTTGTTTATTTAGTAGGGAAAAGGAGGAAAAATAATACACACTAATTTTACTGTAGAATTATGGTGATGGCTGAATAAGAGTGTTTGTACCAAAATTGGGCACAACACTCTTCGGAAGTCTTTGAAGAGATAAAGTGAAGAAATTAAATGAAAAAAGAGGAATTATCTAACAAAAACTCCAAACTTCAGAAATGAGAATAATTAAAGTGCAAGGAGACACAAGAATTTATAGTGGTTCGGCGTATAGCCTACGTCCACTATGAAGTAGTTTGCTTTATTGATCTTTCTTTTGCGTTTACAAGTGAATTCAATGATTTACAACAGTCAATTGTGATTTGCAGCAGTGAATTTCGTTTGTGGCAGCAGTAATTGAGTTCAGATCTGGATCTGGCAGAGTCCGGGCGTTGGAGATCTCAAAGAAGAAGAACCCCTTTTCTGTTGGCTTTGGGGGTCTATTTATAGGTGTAGGAGGCTGATATTTTGCTCAGATCTCGGGAGACCCTCTCTGGCACGTGACCAGGCCCGCACGCCCAAGCCCGTGAAGTTTCGGTCCGATCCGTGATCGATCAAGATTTCATCCAATGGAGTCGAAATTTGGCGTGGACATTCTTTAGCATGCATGTAGTCTTCTGTGAAAATTTCATAGCATTTGGACTTGTAGATTGGGAGATATGATCGATACGAAAAGGAGTTTTCGGTAGGCTGTTTCCTTCGACTCGCTTCCGTTTCGACTCGCTTCTGTTTCGACTCGCTTCCTTTCGACTCGGTGACGTGGCGCTTTGTTGGAGTCAAACTAGATGGAGTCAAACAGTGGTTATGTGAAGGCTGTGGAGCGAGTCGAAGAGGGCTCTATGATGGGCGTGGAATGGAGCAAGTCGAAGAGGGCTCTCTGATGGGTGTGGAATGGAACGAGTCAAAGAGGACTCTTTGATGGATGTGTAGTGGAGTGAGTCGAAGGGGACTCTCTGATGGATGTGGAATGGAGCGAGTCGAAGTAGATGGACACGCGGCGGAGCGAGTCGACGTTGTCACTCCTGGGCGTTGCGAAGCGAGTCGAAGGAGCGAGTCGACCGGTAATTGATTTTCATCCAATCTTGTATCGCTCCTAACTTGAGCATACGAACTCGGATTGACTTGAGATTTGAAATGTTGGCTCTCATGGCTTAGCTTGTCATGTCCTACCAATTTTGGCTTGATCCGGACTCGGACAAAATTCATCGATATCCGTAGTGAGCCCGTGTATAACTGATCTCTAGGATGGACCGTCATTGGTTACTAGTCAATTCCTTGGTGTTATGGCCTTGCCAAAAGGCAGGATAACATTTGCCTCCCAAAGTACGTCTTGTGGGAACATGACGTGCTTTGAAATACTGCTATCCTTACTCTGAATAGTTATTGTCTTTTCGATGGAAGCTGTGACCTTCAACCGTTCTTCTTGATAATGTAAACTGTTGACTGTCGACTGCTGTACCATGTATTGTTGCAACTTATTGCTGTATGCCAGTGGTTACCCGTTCGTTGTTGTAATCATTATTGGATGTGTTTCTGATTCCTGAAAATCCGGAATATTGAATACTAGTTCGACATTCATGCATATATGTTAACTTGACACCCGTTGACGTTTGTACGTTCTCGAGTCATTGTCAGTTTATTGTTTTTAAATTCCGTATCGATCCTCTCCTGAACCGATGTGAAATTCATTGCAACAACGCTTGACGGTTGCTTTTGAATGTTCCTTCGTAACGATCCTCTCCTGAATCGATGTGAAGGATTGAAACATCGAAGATAATTTCCATTGGATTTATGGATGCGAAGTAAGTATGTCGAGTTGATGGAGTTGGCCTTTGGAATTCGTGATTTTATGGATTCGAACTGGTTGTTCGACTCGGTTTTTGTTCGAACTGCTTTGTTCGACTCGGTCTTGGATTCTAACTACATAGGAGCTGGAGTCGAAATGCACAGGAGACGGAGTCGAAGGGGAGCGAGTCGAAGTGCACAGGAGATGGAGGAGCGAGTCGAAGTGCACAGGAGACGGAGGAGCGAGTCGAAGTGCACAGGAGACGGAGTCGAAGACAAGCGATACGAAGGGGAGCTTCGCATCAGCGCAGTGGAGAGGGAGTCGAAATACGCATTCGAATCCATTGGGACGAATCATTTATTTCCTTCGTTTCCATGTCCATATAAATACTTTGTACTTAGCCATTTTTCATTTTTAACCTTTCATCTTTCTCGACCTTGCTTTCGTATCGTTCCAGAGCCTTTCAAGAGAAAAACCTTTGCCTTCGAATCGATTCCTATCTTCAACCATTTGAACTAACTGACAAATTTTAGGTAATCCATTGAACAAAACCATCATGTAAACGACGAGACTTGATTCTTGACACCAAATCGATCGGAGTCGTGATCGATCGAAAGCTCTCTGGCCTCAGCTTCGTCTCGATGGAGTATGGGTTTCAAGATGATGAGGCGAAGGTCTTCGTGTCGATCGATGGTGGAGCTTCGCATCGAATCGAGTGCTTTGAATCCACGGATCGATACGAAGGGGTCGCGCCTGATGGAGTCGAAATGGTGTCCTTGGATCGAGTCGAACAGGGTGGTTTTTGATCGAGTCGAAGCATGCAGTCTTGAGAGCGAGTCGAACTGTGTGGTCTCAGGAGCAAGTCGAAATGCGTGGTCTTGGGACTGAGTCGAATTCAATGGTCCTTGATAGCGAGTCGAACTGGGGATTTCAAATCGAGCCTTTTAGTTCGAGTCGAACTTACATGCCAACCTTCTGATCGATTCTGACTCATATGCACACGACCATAGCTTATCGATGCGAACATGGCTTTTGTGAACGACACGATTTGAACATTAAAAAATTTTAAACTCCTTGCACATTTGAACAATTGACTCCGACGAGCTTCAAAATTGTATTACTGGACTTAACTGTTTCACCGCATATCTGATTGCCTATCGAAGCTCGTCGACGAAACTGGAACTTATCAAAATGACACCGAACTTTAACTTGAAACGATAGTTAATAACTGGATGGCACGGTTGTGACGGTCAGCGATGACGGTCCTTTCGACTGAATTCCGAAGTCTCGTCGCTTACACGCTTCCTTCAATCCTGTTGATCTTCTCAAATAATATACAGGTTCGCACTGCACAACACACCCACACACTTTACACTGGGGGATGCACGAGTGTTATTTGTCAGTTTAACAATGATTTCTTATAAGCTAGCTAGTCATGGACCCTTCAAGTTCTCAACAGCCAGAAACCCCAAGTTCTATTCCTCCAACCATAGAGATACCGGTTATCGAAGCCGAAGTTATAGAGCCAGCTCCGGACGAGCGTCTGGGTGCTCGGTTTATTCTCAATCCAATAGATTCTGTGCCGTCGGGTATCTCCAAGACATGCTAGGACGGATTTGCTTAAGGCATGGTTTGTCGCTTGACGACGTGTTACTTCTTGGGCCAACTGACAGGCCACACAATCCCCCGAAGGGGTTTACTACTTTCAGCCGTCACGCTTGCACAGCGGGGACACTTCCTCCCTTCAATGAATATATAAGGGAGATGTTATCTTTTCTCGGCATAGCTCCATCTCAGCTACATCCCAATGAGTATGCCTTGTTGAACAGCACCTTTGTCATGTTTATGGAGATCCTTTTTCGACCGCCGAAGCCGATCGAAATCAGATATTTATTCAATGTGAAAAGTCGTGGAGACAGCCCTTCTTTTACCTTCCTGGAGGCGGTCAGAAGCTGCCACATTGTACTGGGCTCCTGGGGAAGGCTAAGTTATTATAAAACTGAATGGTTCTACGTTCGGTGCCCTTAGGGTTTGCTGGTCGATGGTTGGATAGACGTAAGTGTTGCCATTTCTCTCTTGAATCTGGGAGATACTAGAAACTGACTTCAAAACTGACATATTTTTCCTTTCTTCTAGCCGCAATCTCTCGTCCCGATGGCGCGTACTTCAGAGAACTTGTTCGGATTCTTCAAGCATTTCCGGGCGAAGAGAGGCACATAGACTTAGTCCTGACTGACAGGAATTTGAGGACTGTCAAACTGATAGAACGAAGACAAAGCATACATCTGGAAGTGATACATAGAGTAGCCCCGAAGAAACGCGTGAAGCGCAAAGCGCCCGCAGTCGTGATCACCGAAGAAGTTGATCCAGAAAGAACACCCACCGATACTGAGCTCCCGGCCGGGCCTTCTTCCGATGTTTAGGATTTCGGAGGAAGAAGAAAAGGCAAGGCCGCTGCTCACAAACGCCCTAAAACTAAGAGATTTAAATAAGTGGTCGTGTCTTTACCTTTTCAGGGGATTAGAATTTCAGAGGCTCCTCCCCCGCAAGTGGATAGTCCTTTTATAGGGCTTGATGATATCCCGATTTCGGATTTCATGTCGTCTCCACACGATGCTGGGATGGAAGGGCTTGATAGTGCTTTTGAACCGAGCGGGTCGCTTGCTACGAGTGCGGCCAACATTTCCGGTTGGTCGGGGGATTGCACATGCATACACTTCACTACACTACATGATTCACGACTGTAAATCGACCAACTTAAGAAGTCACTAACTCTTTCTTTGCTTCTTATTTTCAGGTACTATGTCTGGAAGAGGATCGATGCTCGGGAGTCTTCGCTCCGTCCGAAAAACTTCTTCTTATTATGATTCCCGCAGGAGGGATTCAGACAGGGATCGCGATCGTGAGTATTCTAATCAGGATAGGTACGGGCATGACATGGATAGAGAGTATCGTCATCGGTCTAGATCACGCTCTCCTCCTCCTAGACTTCCATCTCCACCCCCTGTCCAAACTTCAAACCCACCAGAGCCTCCTCGTCACAGGCCGCCCTCTCACGTTTCTCGGCCCGAAACTCATCTTCATAGAATAGAGACTACGGCTTCCATGATAACAGAGCAGGTCCCTGCTGAGTCCACAGGGGAAGGGGCCCTTAAATTAGCTCAGATGAAGAAGGATTTTCCAAATATCTGCTTCGACGGCTACGTCTTCCCCCTCACTTGAAGAGAATTCCATCAAGGGTAGAAGGCACGATGCATGATTACATTCATGACATCTACACCCAGTACAGGGAGTAGGTAAAGGTCGCGGAGAAAGCTTCTAAGGTGGCCTTTGAGCGGGCCAAAACACTTGAGAAACTGGAGACTGATCTCACTTAAAGGGACCGGATCATCCAAGTGCTGACTGCTGAGGCCGAGTCTTCTCGAAAATCGGAGATTGAGGCCACCAAGAAGGCTGATGAGGAGAAGGCGGCGATGGTGAAGCTGGGGCAGACACATGTTGCCCTGGTGGAGGAGATGGGCCACCGGAACCTTACAGTTACCGTCGAGCAGGACGCGGCAGTCAAGGAGCTAAATGAACTCAAGACCAAATTCGCCGACATGGCCAAGGACAAAGATGACGCAAACAGTGCAGCCCAGGAGGCGTGCGACCAAGCTGTTCTGCTTAGGGGTGAACGGGATGCGGCAGTGGCTAAAGTCCGCAAGGTGGAGGCTGAGGTCGAGGAGAAAGTAAAGTCGGCGGAGTCCAGGCTAGAGGCTGACATCGAGGACTTGCTCGTTGTTTATAATGCTAATGTGTTGAGGCACAGGGGGCTAGCCTGGCTCGACGACTATCCTACACATCTTTATAACGCTTGGGGCCGCCTAGTTGAGGAAGAGAAGGAGGCGCATCAGGGTGAGTCCGTAGATGAATTTGAGCTCGAGAATCGCATATTGAATGACGATGAAAAGAAGATTCTGCACGAGTCAATGATTCTGCGTGAGAAGGAAAGACTTGGCGCCCAGCACTTTGAAGTTGGAGAGGGTTCAGAGGTTGACCACCAGGAAGCAAGTCTTGAAGTTCCTGCGTCAACCCAGCCTGAATCCTCGTCTGCGGTTGATCCCCAGGCTGTTCCTGCTTATAATCCGGATCAGCCGCAGATGTCTCCGGCTGCTGCGCAAGTTACTGATGCCGCCCTGCCGCCTACAAGTCGAATTGAGGAAGGTATTCTGAACATTCCACTTTTCTTTCTTAAGTCGAAGCCTTCGTTCGAGTTAAGTTCTAATAGTTCTTTTATTATTTGTCCAGTGATCGATGCTGCACCGGCCATGCCTCCTGCCACTCAAGAACCATATCATATACAGGAGGCTATCGTGACCGAAGCAACCACCATGAGTATAGCTACCCCGCTTGATGATCTACAGGGAGGTACGATAGCGTTCGACGAGCAGCTGATGGACGAACTCTTTCGCCGCCACGGCGATCCTCGTGCTGACTTGTCATCTGTCATGAGCGGAACTGATCCTGCTACAAGCTTTTCAATGCCTACTGCCGATGCCCCCAGCGGGGCTCGAGCAGTAACCGAAGAGGAGATGTTTGCTCAGATTGACGCTGAACTGGCAGCAGCGGCTTATGGCGGCAGCTTTGGAGGTGGGATGGCAGCATCGGGACCTGCCCCGCTCGGAATGATGTTTCCTGGTGGTACTGTCTTTCTCACCAGCCTGCCCATTCCACCTTCTGTAATTGATCCCGTTCCTCCGACTCCGCCCGTAGGGAGTATTCTTATTCACACGAGTTCGGAGGAGGACATCGACATAATGCCCTCGCCTGAAGACCAACCGCCGAAAAGCAAAGGCTCGAAGAGGAAGACTGGCAATGGCTCCAGCGGGTCCACATCGAGGAGGAAGCTAAGGAAAAAGAAAGATTAGGCATGCTCTCCTGGTGTATTTTGTTTTGAATTTTGTTAGCCGTGTATAGATGCGGGTTCGGCCCCTGCTAGTAGGAATTTTTTGGAAACTTGTACACGAACTTCTTCTATAATCAATAGAAATGAAACTTTTCTTTTTTGACTTCTTCTTTGTCATTGCATATTTGTCTAAGTGTTTCAGTGTCTGAAATGCACTCGTGAAGTTTCAGTTTTCGAACGAAGTTGGTTTCCGTTTGCCAAGTTCGGGTATTGTGGACATGGTTTGCGACCAAGTAATGAGTCGAATTTTGACATCGCATTGCTTCAGTTGATGGTTGACGCTTAGGTCTTGTCCCGCAGTCTTGGTGGCATGTTGTAAAATATCAGTCAGCGATTGCCTTTTCCTTATAGCATGCCGAGTCTAGTGCCACCGAATGGATGATGATCAGATCCGCACTCTAGGGATCCTCCTTTGTCTGCTGGCGGTTGGTCACGCCGGTTTGAGTTTCAATCATATGTCCGCTATCCGGGAACTTGGAATTGGCATTTGTACTCCGACTCGCGCTCCGTGAGTTTGGAGTTGATAATTATACTTCGATCCATGCTTTGGGAACTTGAAGTTGGTGTTTAAGCTCCGTTCTGCATTCTGGGAATCCAGAGTCGACGTCTATGCTCCGATGTGCACTCTGGAAATTCGGAGCTGATGTTTATACTCTGGCTCGTGCTCCGAGAGTTCGGAGTTGATGTTTATACTCCATTTCGCACTCTGGGAATATGGAGTTGATGTTTATACTCCGCTTCGCACTCTGGGTATACGGAGTTGAATGTTTATACTCCGCTTCGCACTCTGGGAATACGGAGTTGAATGTTTATACTCCGCTTCGCACTTTGGGAATACAGAGTTGAATGTTTATACTCCGCTTCGCACTTTGGGAATACGGAGTTGATGTTTATACTCCGCTTCGCACTCTGGGAATACGGAGTTGGATGTTTATACTCCGCTTCGCACTCTGGGAATATGGAGTTGAATGTTTATACTCAGACTCGCGCTTTGGGAGTTCGGAGTTGAATGTTTATACTCCGCTTCGCACTCTAGGAATACGGAGTTGAATGTTTATACTCTGCTTCGCACTCTGGGAATACGGAGTTGAATGTTTATACTCCGCTTCGCACTCTGGGAATACGGAGTTGAATGTTTATACTCCGCTTCGCACTTTGGGAATACGGAGTTGGATGTTTATACTCTGCTTCGCACTCTGGGAATACGAAGTTGAATGTTTATACTCCGACTCGCGCTTTGGGAGTTCGGAGTTGGATGTTTATACTCCGCTTCTCACTCTAGGAATACGGAGTTGAATGTTTATACTCCGACTCGCGCTTTGGGAGTTTGGAGTTGGATGTTTATACTCCGCTTCTCACTCTAGGAATACGGAGTTGAATGTTTATACTCCGACTCGCACTTTGGGAGTTCGAAGTTGGATGTTTATACTTCGACTCGCGCTCTGGGAGTTCGGAGTTGGATGTTTATACTCCGCTTCGCACTCCGGGAATACGGAGTTGAATGTTTATACTCCGACTCACGCTCTGGGAGTTCGGAGTTGATGAATGATTGTCGTGTATCAATCCCTTTTTTTACTTTGATGTGATGGCTTGCCCCCGAGCTCGGGTTTCACTTAGGGAGTGATTGGTTGCATCGCAGCCACTCTCTATTTGAATAAATCCCACCGTATGATGAGACTTAGCTCTCCGTGCATAGTGATGGTCATATTAAGTATTTCAAGTAAATCACAGCTCTGGCTCGAAGAGGTTGCATTTTATTACTGAAATAAGAAAGTATGGCAAAGTCAGCTGCCTTATTACAAGTTCTAATTTCGAAATGCATAAAAAAATTGCAGAAAAGGAAAGTAAACTAAATGGATAAAGATAGCCTGTTAGGTGTAATAGCGACGAAGGCTCTCGCTATTCCATGCTCTTGGCAGGGTAAGACCATCGACGGTCGATAACTTGAATGTGCCATCTCCGAGCCTTCGTTCAATAACATACGGTCCTTCCCATGTCGGCTTCATATGCGAAGGAACCAGATAGATTCTTTTTAAGACGAGATCGCCTAGTTCGAAGGTTCGCGGATGGACCTTGGCATTGTACAATCGGGTGACTCGACTTTGATGCGCAGCTGCCCTCAAATCAGCCTCTTCACGCTTCTCATCCAGTAGATCAAGAGATTCAGCAAGTAATATAGCATTTGTCTTTGGATCATAGTATGTCACACGATGAGAAGGTACTTCTAGCTCGACTAGAATAACAGCCTCTGAACCATAAGAAAGAGAGAACGGAGTGTGGCCGGTCGCGGTCTTGTGGGTTGTTCGGTAAGCCCATAGAGCCATAGGAAGTTCATCGACCCACTTGCCCCCGACCTTTTCTAGTCGTTTCTTCAGGATGGACTTTATGACCATATTAACTACTTCGACCTGTCTGTTTGCTTGAGGGTGTGCAATTGCGGAGAATTTCTTTTGGATGTGAAATCGTTTGCAGAAATCTTTGACTTCAGCACTATCGAATTGGGTTCCGTTGTCCGTAATAATAGTGTGTGGGAGACTAAACCGACAGATGATGTTACGAACCATAAAGTTGATTACTTTCTTCGTTGTAATGGTAGCGAGAGCTTCGGCTTCAGCCCACTTCGTAAAGTAATCAACCGCGACGATGGCGTACTTCGCACCACCTTTTGCCAGAGGTAGAGCACCGATGATGTCGATGCCCCACATTGCGAACGGCCATGGGATGACCATTTGCGTTATCTCAGTAGGCGGAGCCCTAGGGATTAGGGCATATTTCTGGCACCTATCGCATTTCTTTGCATAGTCCAACGCATCGCGATTCACGGTAGGCCAGTAATATCCGTAGCGAAGTATTTTCTTGGCAAGTGCTTGCCCCCTGGTGTGATCGCCACATTCTCCCTCATGCACATCGCGTAACACTTGTTTAATTTCATCGTGAGCGATACATCGGAGTAGGGGAACTGGGTACCCTCTTCTGTACATGAGTCCATTTTGGATGGTAAATCTTGATGCCTTTCAAAGGACTTGTCTTTTTTCACTCCTGCGCTCCGGCAGGGTTCCGTGCTCAATGTAATTCCTGAGTGGAGTCATCCATGAATCCTTTTCGGGGACGGTTTCGCATACCCGGTTTATTTCCGCCTGGTCGATACATGGGGAAGATAGCGTATCTACGGGAACGAGTCCCATTTGTTGAGCTTCGCCTGTGCTGGCTAGCTTCGCCAACGAATCGACCTTTTGGTTGCGTTCTCGAGGTATATTGTAGATGGCGTAGTAATCGAAATGGTCTAGTACTTCCTTAACTCGAGCTAAGTAAGCAGCCAACCTTCGATCTCTTGCTTGATACTCTCCTCGTACCTGACACACAACTAATTGTGAATCACAATAAATTTCCACTACGATAATTCTCAAATCTCTAGCAATTTTCAAGCCAGCTAGGAAGGCTTCATATTCAGCTTCATTATTAGTCGCATGGAAGTCGAACTTTAAGGCATAACATATGGACCGACCCTCGGGAGTTTCAAGCACAATACCAGCGCCTGAACACCGGTCGTTTGATGCTCCGTCGGTATAAAGTTTCCAGACGTATTCGGGGGATTCACTGACTTCGGGTAAGTCCTCTGGGATGGTAAATTCAGCTATGAAATCGGCTAGGACTTGTCCTTGTATGGGCCGTGTTTGTACCAAAATTGGGCACGACACTCTTCGGAAGTCTTTGAAGAGATAAAGTGAAGAAATTAAATGTAAAAAGAGGATTTATCTAACAAAAACTCCAAATCTCAGAAATAAGAATAATTAAAGTGCAAGGAGACACAAGGATTTAGAGTGGTTCGGCGTATAGCCTACGTCCACTATGAAGTAGTTCACTTTATTAATCTTCCTTTGATGTTTACAAGTGAATGCAATGAATTACAAGAGTTAGTTATTATTTGCAGCAGTGAATCTTATTGATAGCAGCAGCGACAGAGTTCAGATCTGGATTTGGCGGAGTCCGGGCGTTGGAGATCTCAAGGAGGAAGAAGAACCCCTTTTTTGTTGGCTTTGGAGGTCTATTTATAGGTGTAGGAGGTTGATATTTCGCTCATATCTCGGGAGACCCTCTTTGGCATGTGACCAGGCCCGTACGCCCAAGCCCGTGAAGTTTTGGTCCGATCCGTGATCGACACGAGCAGATTTCAACTCGCTCAAGATTTCATCCAATGGAGTCGAAATTTGGCATGGACATTCTCTAGCATGCACGTAGTCTTCTGTGCAATTTTCATAGCATTTGGACTTGTAGATTGAGAGATATGATCGATACGAAATGGAGTTCTCAATAGGTTGTTTCCTTCGACTCGCTTCCCTGTTTCGACTATCTTATGTTTCGACTCGATGACGTGGCGCTTTGCTGGAGTCGAATCAGACAGAGTCGAACAGTGGTTCTGTGAAGGCAGTGGAGCGAGTCAAAGGGGACTCTCTGATGGATGCTATCTTAATCGAGTCGAAGTAAGCATTCGGTTTGAGCGAGTCAAAGTAGGCTTTGGTCGAGCAAGTCGAAGTAGGCTTTGGTCGAGCGAGTCGAAGCAAGATTTGTTCGAGTGAGTCGAAGCAAGCTTTGGTCGAGCGAGTCGAAGCAGGCTTTGGTGGAGCGAGTCGAAGTAGGTATTCCAGATGGAAACAAGTCAAACAGGAACGAGTCGAAGTTGACATATGAGGGAACCGGAGCAAGTCGAAGGAGGGAGTCGAAGGAGCGAGTCGACTCTGTCTGATTTTCGTCCAATTTTGCTTCCCTCATAACTTGAGCATACGAACTCGGATTGACTTGAGATTTTGAACGTTGGTTCCCATGGCTCAGCTTGCCATGTCCTACCAATTTTGGCTAGATCCGGACTCGGACAAAATTCATCGACATCCGTAGTGAGCCCCTGTATAACTGATCTCTAGGTCGGACCGTCACTGGTTACTAGTCAATCCCTTGGTGTTACGGCCTTGCCAAAAGGCGGGATAACATTTGCCCCCCAAAGTACATCTTGTGAAAACATGATGTGCTTTGAAGTGCTTCAATCTTTGTTCTGAATAGTTATCGTCTTCCCGATGAAAGTTGTAATCCTTGGCCGTTCTTCTTGATAATGTAAACTGTTGACTGTCGACTGTTGTGCCCTGTATCGTTGCAACTGATTGCTGTATGCCAGTGGTTATCCGTTTGTTGTTGTAGTCGTTACCAGATGAATTTTTTATTCTTAAAAATTTTGAATGCTGAATATTAGTCCGCCATTCATGCATGTACGTTAACCTTACTCCCACTGACATTTTCACGTTCTCGAGTCGTCGTCAGTTTATTGTTTTTGAATGTCCCATCGTAACGATCCCCTCCTGAGTCGTTGTGAAGGATTGAAACGTCGAAGATAATTTTCATTGGATTTGTGGATGCGAAGTAAGCATGTCGAGTTGATGGAGTTGATCTCTGGAAGTCATGATTCTATGGATTCGAACAGGATGTTCGACTCGGTCTTGGATCAAACTGCTTCATTCGACTTGGTCTTGGATTCGAACTTCATAGGAGCTGGAGTCAAAACGCACAGGAGACGGAGTCGAAGGGGAGCGAGTCAAAGGAGCGAGTCGAAGTGATGGTGTGTAATGTTGCATCGGAGATGGAGTCGAAGGGAAGCGATACGAATGGGAGCTCTGTATCTATGCATTGAAGAGGGAGTCGAAGCACGTGTTCGACTCCACTGGAACCTGAATCGTTTATTCCCCTTGCTTTTCACTCCATATAAATATCTGGCACTTAGCCGTTTTTTCACTTTTTACCTTTTACCTTTATCTTCCTTGCCTTCGTATCGTTCTAGAGCATTTCACGAGAGAAAACCTTTGCCTTCGAATAGATTCCTATCTTCAACCACTTGAACTAACTTTCAGATCTAGGTAATCAATAAACGAATCCATGTGTAAACGACGAGGCTCGGGTTTTCTTATCAAATCAATCAAAGTCGTGGTCGATCGAAGGCTTTCTGGCCTCTGCTTCGTGTCGATGGAGTGTGGGTTTCGAGATGATGAGACGAGGGTCTTCGCGTCGATCGATGATGGATCTTCGCTTTTTATCGAGCGCTCTGAATTCATGGATCGACATGAAGGGATTGCGCCTGATGGACTCGAAACGATGGCCTCGAATCGAGTCGAAAAGTGTATCTTTTGATCGAGTCGAAGTACAGGCCTGGGATGGTTCGAAGCGGAGTGCCTGGAGATCGAGTCGAACCGCGTAGCTCTTGATCGAGTCGAAGCAGAGGCTTTGGATTGAGTTGAAGCGCGAGGTTTGGGATCGAGTCGAAGTAGAGGCTTCGAAGCGAGTCGAAGAGCATGGTTTTGGACCGAGTCGAAGGACATGGTCTTGGACCGAGTCAAAGTGCATACTCCCAAATGATCGATTCGACCTCGAGCCTTAGTGAATCATTTGAATTCGAACTTGAATAATTGCCTTGAACTTTTGACACTTTGACCATTGGTTTAATTTTGACGACATCGAAAATTCTAGTGCCTTTGACCACTTAACTCCGACGAGCTTCAGATTTTCTTAATTGGACTTAATTGTTTCACTACACGCCTGATTACCTAGTGAAGTTCGTCGATGAAACTGGAACTTACTAAAATAATAACACATTTTAACTTGGATCGATCGCTAATAACTAGATGGCATGGTTGCGACGGTCAGCGATGACGGTCCTTCTGACTGAATTCTGAAGTCTCGTTGTTCACACGTTTTCCTTAATCCGGTTGATCTTCCCAAATAATATACTATACTGCACTGCACAACACGCTCACACACTTTACACTGGGGGATGCACGAGTGTTATTTGTCAGTTTAACAATGATTTTTTATAAGCTAGCTGGTCATGGATCCTTCAAGTTCTCAGCAGCCGGAATTTCCAAGTTCTATTCCTCCAACCATAGAGATACCGGTTATTGAAGCCGAAGTTATGGAGCCAGCTCCGGATGAGCGTCCGGGTGCTCGGTTTATACTCAATCCATCAGATTCCTTGCCGTCGGGTATCTCTGAAGACATGCTTGGACGGATTTTCTTAAGGCATGGTTTGTCGCTTGACGACGTGCTACTTCCTGGGCCTACTGACAGGCCACACAACCCCCCGGCGGGGTATACTGCTTTCAACCATCACGCTTGTACAGCGGGGACACTTCCACCCTTCAATGACTATATAAGGAAGACGTTATCGTTTCTGGGCATAGCTCCATCTCAGCTACATCCCAACAGGTATGCCTTATTGAACAACATCTTCGTTCCCTTCATGGAGATCCTTTTTCGACCACCGAAGCCGATCGAGATCCGATATTTATTCAATGTCAAGAGCCATGGAGACAGCCCCTCTTTCACCTTTCTGGAAGTGGTTAGGAGCTGTCACATTGTACAGGGCTCCTGGGGAAGGCTGAGTTATTATAAAACCGAATGGTTCTACATTCGGTGCCCCCTTGGATTTGCTGGGCGGTGGTTGGATAGACGTAAGTGTTTCCATCTCCCATGATTTACTGAGATGTTAGTGACCGAATCCAATGACTGACATACTTTTCCTGTCTTACAGCCGCAATCTCTCGCCCCGATGGTGCGTACTTCAGAGAGCTTGTTCAGATTCTTCAAGCGTTTCCGGGCGAAGAGAGGCACATAGACTTAGTCCTGACCGATAGGAACTTGAGGGCTGTCGGGATGATAGAACGAAGACAGAGCATACACCTGGATGTGATACATAGAGTGATCCCGAAGAAACGTGCGAAGCGCAAAGCGCCCACAGTTATGATCACCGAAGAAGTTGACCCAGAAAGAACGCCCACCGATACCGAGCTTCCAGCCGGGCCTTCTACCGACGTCCTGGACTCGGGTGGACGAAGAAAAGGCAAGGCCGCTGCTCACAAACGCCCTAAATCTAAGAGATTTAAATACGTGGTTGTGTCTTTAACTTCCCAGGGGATTAGAATTTCAGAGGCTCCTCCCCCGCAAGTGGAGAGTCCTTTTGCCGGGCTTGATGATATTCCGATCCCGGATTTCGTGTCGTCTCCTCATGATGCCGGGATGGAAGGGCTTGATAGTGCTTTTGAACCGAGCGGGTCGCTTGCTATGGGTGCGGCCGACATTTCTGGTTGGTCGGGGGATTGCACATGCATACACATCGCTACACTTCATGATCCACAACTGTACCTCGCCCAACTTAGGAAGTCGCTAACTCTTTCTTCGCTTCTCATTTTCAGGTACCATGTCCGGGAGAGGATCAATGCTGAACAGTCTTCGTTCAGCCCGAAAGGCTTCTGGTTACTATGATTATCGCAGGAGGGATTCTGATAGGGATCGCGATCATGAGCACTCTAGTCAGGATAGGTATGGGCGTGACAGGGATAGAGAATACCGACGCCGGTCTAGATCACGCTCTCCTCCTCCCAGGCTTCCCTCTCCTCCTCCTGTTCAAACTTCTCATCCACCGGAGCCTCCTCGTCACAGGCCTTCTTCTCACACTTCCAGATCTGAGACTCATCTCCAGAGAGTCGAGACTACATCTTCCGTGGTTACAGAGCACGTTCCTGCTGATCCCACTGGAGAAGGGGCCCTTAAGTTGGCTCAAATGAAGAAGGATTTTCCTAATATTTGCTTGGACGGTTATGTTTTTCCTCCCCACTTGAAGAGAATTCCATCTTTGGTAGAAGGCACGATGCATGACTTTGTCCATGACATCTATACCTAATATCGGGAGTGGGCGAAGGCTGCTGAATAAGCTTCCAAAGTGGCCTTTGAGCGGGCTAAATAGATCGAGAAGATGGAGACCAAGCTTGCGAAAAGGGATCGCATTATTCAGGTACTCTCTGCTGAGTCCGAGTCTTCTCGGAAATCTGAGATTGAGGCCATTAAGAAGGCTGATGAAGCGAAGGCGGAGATGGAGAGGTTGGGGCAGTCACACGTTGCCCTGGTGGAGGAAATGGGACACCGGAATACCAAAGTTATTGCCGAGCGGGATGCGGCGGTCAAGGAGCTTAATGAACTGAAGGCCAAATTTGCCAGCTTGGTCAAAGAAAAGGATGACGCGAACAACGCAGCCCAGGAGGCGTGCGATCAGGCTGTTCTGCTCAAGGGAGAACGGGATGCAACGGTGGCCAAAGCCCAGAAAGTGGAGACCGAGGTCGAGGAAAGGGTGAAATTGGCCGAGTCTAGGCTAGAGGCCGGTATTGAAGACCTCCTCGTCGTCTATAATGCTAACGTGCTGAGGCACAGGGGTCTAGCCTGGCTCGATGATTATTCGACGCATCTCCATAGTGCTTGGGGCCGATTGGTCGAAGAAGAGAAAGAGGCGCACTCGGGTGAATCTGTGGATGAATTCGAGCTCGAGAATCGCCTGTTAACTGATGACGAAAAGAAGATTCTCCATGATTCAATGATCTCTTATGAAAAGGAGAGGTTCGGAACCCAGCACTTAGAGATAGGAGAGGGCTCCGGGGTTGGACATCATGATGCAAGTCTTGACATTCCGATGTCAACCCAGCCTGAATCTTTGCCTGCGGTTGACCCTCAAGTTGTTCCTGCCTATAACCCGGATCAACCGCGGATGTCTCCGACTGCAGCGCCAGCGACTGAAGTCACCCCGTCGCTTACAAGCCAAAATGAGGAAGGTACTCCGAACATTCTACATGTCTTTCATGAGTCGAAGTCTTCGATCGAGTTTTAGTTCTAACAATTTTTTCATTCTTTGTCCAGTGATTGACGTTGCGCCGCACATGCCTCCTACTACTCAAGGACCGTATCAGACGCAGAAGGCTAGCGTGACCGAGGCAACCACTGTGAGCACAGCTGCCCCGATTGATGATATGCAGGGGGTTCGATCATGTTCAATGATCAGCTGATGGATGAACTTTTTCGCTGCCACGGCGATCCTCGTGCTGAGTTGCCATCTGTTATGAGCGGAACTGATCCTGCTGCAAGCTCTTCACTGCCGACTGCTGATGCCCCCACAAGCAGTGACCGAAGAGGATATGTTTGCCCAGATCGACGCTGAACTGGCAGCAGCTGGTTATGGCGGCAGCTTTGGAAGTGTGATGGCAGCATCGAGACCTGCCCCGCTCGGAATGATGTCTCCTGGTGGTTCTGTCTTTCTCACCAGCCTTCCCATTCCACCGTCGGCAATTGAACCCGTTCCTCCTACTCCGCCCGTAGGAAGCATTATCATTCACACGAGCTCGAAGGAGGATGTCGACATAATGCCATTGCTAGAAGACCAACCGCCGAAAGGCACAGGCTTGAAGAGGAAAAATGGCGATGGCTCAAGTGGGTCCACACTGAAGAGGAAGCCAAGGAAGAAGAGAGACTAAGCACGATCGTCTGACGTATCTTGATTTTTTGCATTTTGTTAGCCGTGTATAGATGCGGGTTCGGCCCCTGCTAGTAGGAATTTTTTGGGAACTTGTACACGAACGTCTTTTATAATCAATAGAAATGAAACTTTTCCTTTTTTTTCATTGTGTATTTGTCTAAGTGTTTCAGTGTCCGAAATGCGCTTGTGAAGTTTCAGGTTCCAAACCAAGTTTGTTTTAGTTTGCCAAGTTCGGAGGTCGTGGACATGGCTTGTGACTGAGAAGCGAGTTGAATTCTGACGCCGCATCGCTTCAATCAATGGTTGATGCTTGAGTTCTGTCCCTTAGTCTTGGGGACTTGGGATTGGTTTTTGTACTCCGACTCGCGCTCCGGGAGTTTGGAGTTGACACTTATACTTCGATCCATGCTTTGGGAACTTTGAAGTTGGTGTTCAGGCTCCGTTCTGCATTCTGGGAATCCGGAGTTGACATATATGCTTCGACTTGCCCTCGGGAAATTCGGGACTGATGTTTATACTCCGACTCGTGCTTTGGGGATTTGGAGTTGGATGTTTATACTCCACTTCGCACAACAGGAATATGGAGTTGGATGTTTATACTCTGGATTCGTGCTTTGGGAATTCGGAGTTGGGTGTTTATACTCCACTTCGCACTCCGGGAATATGGAGTTGGTTGTTTATACTCCGGATTCGCGCTTTGGGAATTCAGAGTTGGATGTTTATACTCCACTTCGCACTCCGGGAATATGGAGTTGGATGTTTATACTCCGGATTCGCGCTTTGGGAATTTGGAGTTGGATGTTTATACTCCACTTCGCACTCCGGGAATATGGAGTTGAATGTTTATACTCCGGTTCGCGCTTTGGGAATTCGGAGTTGGATGTTTATACTCCACTTCGCACTCCGGGAATATGGAGTTGGATGTTTATACTCCGGTTCGCGCTTTGGGAATTCGGAGTTGGGTGTTTATACTCCACTTCGCACTCCGGGAATATGGAGTTGGATGTTTATACTCCGGTTCGCACTTTGGGAATTCGGAGTTGGATGTTTATACTCCACTTCGCGCTCCGGGAATATGGAGTTGGATGTTTATACTTCGACTCGCGCTCTGGGAGTTCGTAGTTGAGGAAGGATTGTCGTGTACCAATCCCTTTTTTGACTTTGATGTGATGGCTTGCCCCCGAGCTCGGGTTTCACTTAGGGAGTGATTGGTTGCACCACAGCCACTCTCTATTTGAATAAATCCCAACGTATGATGAGACTTAGCTCTCCGTGCATAGTGATTGTCATATGAAGTATTTCAAGTAAATCACAGCTCTGGCTCGAAGAGGTTGCATTTTATTGCTGAAATAAGAAAGTGTGGCAAAGTCAGTTGCATTATTACAAGTTCTAACTTCGAAATGCATAAACAAATTGCAGAAAAGGAAAGTAAACTAAATGGATAAAGATAGCCTGTCAGGTGTAATAGCGGCGAAGGCTCTCGCTGTTCCAAGCTCTTGGCATGGTAAGACCGTCGATGGTCGATAACTTGAATGTGCCATCTCCGAGCCTTCGTTCGATAACATACGGTCCTTCCCATGTTGGCTTCATATGTGAAGGAACCGGATAGACTCTTTTTAAGACGAGATTGCCTAACTCGAAGGTTCGCGGACGGACCTTGGCGCTGTACAATCGGGCGACTCGACTTCGATGCGCAGCTGCCCTCAAGTCGGCTTCCTCACGCTTCTCATCTAGTAGATCGAGAGATTCAGCAAGTAATATAGCATTCGTCTTTGGATCATAGTATGTCACACGATGGGAAGGTACTTCTAGCTCGACTGGAATAATGGCCTCTGAACCGTAGGAAAGAGAGAACGGAGTGTGGCCGGTCGCGGTCTTGTGGGTTGTTCGGTAAGCCCATAGAGCCATAGGAAGTTCATCGACCCATTTGCCCCCGACCTTTTCCAGTCATGTCTTCAGGATTGATTTTATAACCTTATTAACTGCTTTGACCTGTCCGTTTGATTGAGGGTGTGCAACTGCGGAGAATTTCTTTTGAATGTGAAATCATTTGCAGAAATCTTTGAATTCAGCGCTGTCGAATTGGGTTCCGTTATCTGTAATTATGGTGTGTGGGAGACCGAATCGACAGATGATGTTACGAACCACAAAGTTGATTACTTTCTTCGTTGTAATGGTAGCGAGAGCTTCGGCTTCAGCCCACTTTGTAAAGTAATCAACTGCGACGATGGCGTACTTCGTTCCACCTTTTGCCAGAGGTAGAGCACCGATGATGTCGATGCCCCACATTGTGAACGGCCATGGGCTGACCATTTGCGTTATCTCAGTAGGAGGAGCTCTAGGAATTCAGGCATATTTTTGGCACCTATCACATTTCTTCGCATATTCCAACGCATCACGATTCACGGTAGGCCAGTAATATCCGTAGCGAAGTATTTTCATCGCAAGTGTTTGCCCCACGGTGTGATCGCCACATTCTCCCTCATGCACATCGCGTAGCACTTGTTTGATTTCATCGTGAGCGATACATCGGAGTAGGGGAACTGAGTATCCCCTTCTGTACATGAGTCCATTTTGGATGGTAAACCTTGATGCCTTTCGAAGTACTTGTCTTTTTTCACTCCTGCGCTCCGGCAGGGTTCCGCGCTCAATGTAATTTCTGAGTGGAGTCATCCATGAATCCCTTTCAGGGACGGATTCGCATACCCGGTTTATTTCTGCTCGGTCGATACTTGGGGAAGATAGTGTTTCTACGGGTACGAGTCCCATTTGTTGAGCTTCGCCTGTGCTGGCTAACTTTGCCAACGAATCGGCCTTTTGGTTGCGTTCTCGAGGTATACTGAATATGGCGTAGTAATCGAAATAATCTAGTACTTCCTTAACTCGCGCTAAATAAGCAGCCAACCTTCGATCTCTTGCTTGATACTCTCCTCATACTTGACACACAACCAATTGTGAATCACAATAAATTTCCACTGCCATAATTCTCAAATCTCTAGCAAGTTTCAAGCCGGCTAGGAGGGCTTCATATTCAGCTTCATTATTAGTCGCATGGAAATCGAACTTTAAGGCATAACATATGGATCGACCTTCGGGAGTTTCAAGCACAATACCGGCGCCTGAACACTGGTCGTTTGATGCTCCGTCAGTATAAAGTATCCAGACGTACTCGGGGGATTCACTAGCTTCGGGCAAGTCCTCTGGGATGGTAAATTCAGCTATGAAATCGGCTTGGACTTGTCCTTGTATGGTCCGTCTCGGAGCGTAAGGTCAAACTGGCTCAGTTCGATGTTCCACTTGAGTAACCTTCCAGACGTCTCAGGCCACGAGAGGACCTGTCGTAACGGCTGGTCGGTGTAAACAATAATGGAATGTGCCTGGAAGTATGGTCGGAGTTTTCTTGATGCAATGACAAGGCACTAAGCCAACTTTTCCAGCTTCGGATAATTTCTCTCAGCCCCAGTCAATCGTTTACTGACATAGTATACGGGCCTCTGTATCTTGTCTTCTTCTCGGATTAATGCAGCGCTGATAGCGTTTTCTGATATCGCTAGAGATATGAACAACTTCTCATGATCAATAGGCTTTGACAGTATCAGTGGTGTAGACAGATGTTGGACTAGTGCTTGGAAAGCGCCCTCGCACTCTGTGGTCCATTCAAAGTTTCGTTTCCCTTTTCGAATCAGATCGAAGAAGGGAATGCATTTGTCAGTGGACTTTGAAATGAACCTACTCAATGCTGCTACTTTCCCATTGAGACTCTGGACTTGCTTTATAGTTTTGGGAGTTTCAAGGTTTCTGATTGCCCAAATCTTCTCGGGATTGGCTTCGATTCCCCGGGCGTTAACGATGAACCCAAGGAACTTTCCGGATGCAACTCCAAAGTGACATTTCAGTGGGTTGAGCTTCATCTTGTATTCCCGAAGTATGTTGAACATAGTCTCCAGGTCTTTTACATGGTCGGTGGAGAGTCGTGACTTCACAAGCATGTCGTCTACATATACTTCCATTGTCTTCCCGATTTGATTAGCGAACATCCGATTGACCAACCGTTGGTAGGTAGCTCCGGCGTTCTTGAGTCCGAACGGCATAACCTTGTAACAGTAAAGTCCTAGATTGGTCACGAAGCAGGTGTGTTCTTGGTCGGGTAAATGCATTGGTATCTGATTGTAGCCTGAATACGCGTCCATGAAGGATAAGAGTTCATGTCCAGTCGTCGAATCCACTAGCTGATCAATCCTAGGGAGCGAGAAACTGTCTTTGGGGCATGATTTATTTAGATCGGAATAGTCGACACATGTTCTCCACTTCCCATTTGGCTTTCGGACGAGTACGGGATTTGACACCCATTCGGAATATAGCGCATCTCGAATGAATACGTTCGCTTCAAGCTTTTCTACTTCCTCTTTAAGGGTGGCAGATCTCTCTGGATCCATACCGCGCCTTTTTTGTTTGACCGGGACATGCCGCGGGTCAATGTTCAGAGTGCGGCTCGCGATGTCCGGCGAGATCCCACACATATCATAATGTGTCCAGGCAAACGCGTCAAGATTTTCCTGCAGAAATTCAACCAATTCCTCTTGAGTTTGCTGGCTTAGCTGAGATCCAATCTTTATTATTTTTGAATCATCGTTATTGTCAATTGGGACATCAATTGTCAGTTCAACTGGGGATGCTTGACTTTCTTTAGATTCCCCTTCGTCTTCAGTTTCTCTCGGGTCAAGATCCCTGAGGAATTGGCTGGGGTGCCCGGGCCTGGGCCGTGCCCGGGCCTGGGCCCGGGCGTTAATTGTCAATTGTCGGCGAAACGGACGCAGAGAGACTCCTCTACGTCCTTTCCCTTCTCCTTCCGCTGTGCTTCCCGTAGCTCAGCAACATAGCAGACTCTAGTAGTGGCCTGATCTCCGTGAACGATTCCTATTCCATGATCAGTGGGAAATTTCAAGGTCAAACACCATGGGGCAATTGCTATTCTAAATTCAGCGAGGGCCGGTCGGCCCAAGAAAGCATTGTAAGGGGAGTCTATGTCCAGAACGATGAATTGTAACATTCGTACTCTCCGACGTTCTCCTACTCCCAACTCCACATGCAGTTCCACCATCCTAGTGGGAATTGTGGCACTTCTGTTGAAACCATGGACTCGAGACTGACAAGGCTTCAAGTCTGCGGCTTACATCTTCATTTGATCATAAGCTCGTTTGAACAAAATATTCACAGAGCTTCCACTATCAACTAAGATCCTCTTTATCCAAGCGGGACCTACTTGTGCAGAGATGACCAGTGGGTCGATAGTGGGAGCCTCGATTTTATCTGCATCTCTGCTTTTGAACACGATGTCATCCATCATCGTTTTGTGTTGCTTGGCCGGAGCCCCCTCATCAAAACTACTACAACACTCGAAGTCCGCATGCCTGATAGAACTGGCATACGACTCCATTTCCTTCCAGCTTCGATCTGTCGGGTGAGGACCGCCGCTTATTGTGTTAATGACCAACCTCCCGTCCGCACGAGCGGGTTCTTCCTGTCTTTCCTGATTCGGCACACGGTTCTGATTTGATGGGCCCGCACCACCGGATTGCGGTGCCCGTACATACTGATCTAGCTTTCGCTCACGTATCAGCTTTTCAATGAGGTCTTGTAGGTGACGACACTCATTGGTATTATGGCCATAACTTTCATGGAATCTATAGAACTTTCCTGTTTGGATTTGTCTTTCGGTTGGTGGTTTCGGGGCAGGCTTTTTATACTGCATGGTATTGCAGGTCTGCAAGTACACATTTTCCAACGACGTGTTCAATGGAGTGTAGTTTTCGTACATGGAAGCTCTACGCCGTGGTCCACGATCCTGATCGCTTTTTTTATTCTGATTTCTATTGTCCCTCTGCTGATTCTGCTTATTTTGGACGTTCAACTGAACTTTTCCAGAACTATCTCCGGTCTGTTTAATAGCGACGTTACTCTGGATGCCTTCGATGTTAGGTCCTGCGTCATCCTGCTTCCTAGACTGTCTTGCATCCTCCCTTCTCAGGAATTGGGCTGCCTTGGAATAGAAACGGTCCAATGACGCAGGTGGTTTCCCAGCTAACAAACTTCCGAACTCGGAATCAGCATCAATCCCCTTAGTCAGAGCCATCAGGATAGAGTTATTGTTGGGATTGCTTATTTCCGTGCACGCAACATGGAATCGCTCCAAGTAACGCCTAAGCGTTTCTCCGGGAGCTTGCGTAACACTAGACAGAGTGTTAACATCCTTTGGCCTCGCCACATGCATACGGAATTGTTCGACAAACTTAGTGGTCATCTGGTCAAAGTTAGAGATGGATCGCGGTGGAAAACGAGTGAACCACATGGTAGCGATGCCTCCCAGGGAAATGGGGAAACTACGGCACTTTACTGCATCATCAGCTCTAGCAGCATTCATCAGCCATTCGTATTTCAGGACGTGTTGATTGGGGTCAGAACTCCCTTCATAAACTGGCAAAGCTGGCATCCTGAAGTGCTGAGGTGGTTCAGCATATAAAACATCATCGGTGAAAGGGGTATGACTTCGGGAGATTCCTCAATCGTCATTAGATAGACCCTGACTTTCACGGATCATTTGGCGAATCATCGCTGGTATATCTGTCGTTTGGACACTCGGAGCATGTTGTGCCAAGGCGTGGTCGGGTTCCGCAGCGCGAGTCTGGACCGGACGTGGTCGACGGTCCGTGCCTCGCCTCCTTGGTCCAACATCCTCTGGGACATAAGGTTCAGGAGTCGGCTCCCGTTTATTATGTTGAGGATCAGCTTGGTTCCTAGCGTCACCTCCTCGCCCCGCAGTGGTGGTAGTAGCAATGTTACCGATAACATGATAAGGAGCAGCTCCTCCCCGAGTTGAAGGTTCTATGTGGAGGCTAACGGATGGTCCAACTCTCGGTTGCCCAAGGTTCGAAGCAGGTTGGTGTCCCATAGCCTGGGTGTAGCTTCCACCCAACCATGGACGTGTGGATCTAGTTTGGCCATCGGAGGAGGCTGAGCTCTCTGTGGAGGAGTGAGAACCTTGATCTCTTCTAGATCTCCTTCGCCTTTGGCGATTTAGCTGGTTAGTCAACTCCGTGTTGGCGCGTAGTTGCTCTGCTAGGTGCTGTCGACTTTGGGTCAACTCCTGAAATCGGGTAAGTCCTTTGGGATGGTAAATTCAGCTATGAAATCGGCTAGGACTTGTCCTTGTATGGCCCGTGTTTGTACCAAAATTGGGCATAACACTCTTCGGAAGTCTTTGAAGAGATAAAGTGAAGAAATTAAATGTAAAAAGAGGATTTATCTAACAAAAGCTCCAAATCTTAGAAATAAGAATAATTAAAGTGCAAGGAGACACAAGGATTTAGAGTGGTTCGGCGTATAGCCTACGTCCACTATGAAGTAGTTCACTTTACTGATCTTCCTTTGATGTTTACAAGTGAATGCAATGAATTACAAGAGTTAGTTATTATTTGCAGCAGTGAATCTTGTTGATAGCAGCAGCGACAGAGTTCAGATCTGGATCAGGCGGAGTCCGGGCATTGGAGATCTCAAGGAGGAAGAAGAACCCCTTTTTTGTTGGCTTTGAAGGTCTATTTATAGGTGTAGGAGGCTGATATTTCGTTCAGATCTCGGGAGACCCTCTCTGGCACGTGACCAGGCCCGTGAAGTTTCGGTCCGATCCGTGATCGACACGAGCAGATTTCGACTCGCTCAAGATTTCATCCAATGGAGTCGAAATTTGGCGTGGACATTCTCTAGCATGCACGTAGTCTTTTGTGAAAATTTCATAGCATTTGGACTTGTAGATTGGGAGATATGATCGATATGAAATGGAGTTCTCAGCAGACTGTTTCCTTCGACTCGCTTCCCTGTTTCGACTCGATGACGTGGCGCTTTGCTGGAGTCGAATCAGACAGAGTCGAACAGTGGTTCTATGAAGGCTGTGGAGCGAGTCAAAGGGGACTCTCTGATGGATGCTGTCTCGATCGAGTCGAAGTAAGCATTCGGTTTGAGCGAGTCGAAGTAGGCTTTGGTCGAGCGAGTCGAAGTAGGCTTTGGTCGAGCGAGTCGAAGCAAGCTTTGGTCGAGCGAGTCGAAGCAAGCTTTGGTCGAGCGAGTCGAAGTAGGCTTTGGTCGAGCGATTCGAAGTAGGTATTCCAGATGGAAACGAGTCAAACAAGAACGAGTCGAAGTTGGCATCTGAGGGAACCGGAGCGAGTCGGAGGGAATCGAAGGAGCGAGTCGACTCTGTCTGATTTTCGTCCAATTTTGCATCCCTCATAACTTGAGCATACGAACTCAGATTGACTTGAGATTTTGAACGTTGGTTCCCATGGCTCAGCTTTCCATGTCCTACCAATTTTGGCTAGATCCGGACTCGGACAAAATTCATTGACATCCGTAGTGAGCCCCTGTATAACTGATCTCTAGGTCGGACCGTCACTGGTTACTAATCAATCCCTTGGTGTTACGACCTTGCCAAAAGGCGGGATAACTGCCCGCCTCGGAGCGTAAGTAAGGTCAAACTGGCTCAGTTCGATGTTCCACTTGAGTAACCTACCAGACGTCTCAAGCCGCGAAAGGACCTGTCGTAATGGCTGGTCGGTGTAAACAATAATGGAATGTGCCTGGAAGTATGGTCGGAGTTTTCTTGACGCAATGACCGTAAGCCAACTTTTCCAGCTTTGGATAATTTCTTTCAGCCGCAGTCAAACGTTTGCTGACGTAGTACACTGGCTTCTGTATCCCATCTTCTTCTCGAACCAAGGCAGTGCTAATTGTGTTTTCTGATATCGCCAAGTACGCATATAACTTCTCTTGATCAATATGCTTTGACAGTATCGGCGGTGTGGACAGATGTTGGATTAGTGCTTGGAAAGCGCACTCGCACTCTATGGTCCATTCAAAGTTTCGTTTCCCTTTTCGAATCAGATCAAAGAAGGGAATGCATTTGTCAGTGGACTTCGAAATGAAACTGCTCAATGCTGCTACCTTTCCATTGAGACTCTGGACTTGCTTTATAGTTTTGGGAGTTTCAAGATTTCTGATTGCCCAAATCTTTTCGGGATTGGGTTTAATTCCACGGGCGTTAACGATGAACCCAAGGAACTTTCTAGATGCAACTCCAAAGTGACATTTCAATGGGTTGAGCTTCATCTTGTACTCCCGAAGTATGTTGAACATAGCATCCAGGTCTTTTACATGGTCGGTGGAGAGTCGTGACTTCACAAGCATGTCGTCTACATATACTTCCATTGTCTTCCCGATTTGATTAGCGAACATCCGATTGACCAACCATTTTTAAGTAGCCCCGGCATTCTTGAGTCCGAACGGCATAACCTTGTAACAGTAAAGTCCTAGATTGGTCACGAAGCTGGTATGTTCATGATCGGGTAAATGCATCGGTATCTGATTGTAGCCTGAATATGCGTCCATGAAGGATAAGAGTTCATGTCTAGCCGTCGAATCCACTAGCTGATCAATTCTAGGAAGCGGGAAACTGTCTTTGGGGCATGCTTTATTCAGATCGGAATAGTTGACACATGTTCACCACTTCTCGTTTGGCTTTCGGACGAGCACAGGATTTAACACCCATTCAGGATATTGCGCATCTCGAATGAATCCGTTCGCTTCAAGCTTTTCTACTTCCTCTTTAAGGGCGGCAGATCTCTCTGGATCCATACCGTGCCTTTTTTGTTTGACCGGGACATGCCGCGGGTCAATGTTCAGAGTGTGGCTCGCGATGTCCGGCGAGATCCCACACATATCAGAATGTGTCCAGGCAAATACGTCAAGATTTGCCCGCAGAAATTCAACCAATTCCTCTTGAGTTTGCTGGCTTAGCTGAGATCCAATCTTTATTATTTTTGAATCATTGTTATTGTCAATTGGGACATCAATCGTCAGTTCGGCCGGGGATGCTTGACTTCTTTAGATTCTCCTTCGTCTTCAGTTTATCTCGGGTCAAGATCCTTGAGGAATTGGCTGGGGTGCCGGGACCTGGGCCCGGGCGTTAATTGTCAATTATCGGCAAAACGGACGCAGAGAGATTCCTCTACGCCATTTCCCTTCTCCTTTCGTTGTGCCTCCCGCAGCTCAGCAACATAACAAGCTCTGGCAGTGGCCTGACCTCCCTAAACGATTCCTATTCCATGATCAGTGGGGAATTTTAAGGTCAAACACCATGGGGCAATGGCTATTCTGAATTCAGCGAGGGGCGGTCGGCCCAAGAAAGCATTGTAAGGGGAGTCTATGTCAAAAACGATGAACTGCAACATCCGTACTCTCCGACGTTCTCTAACTCCCAACTCCACTGGCAGTTCCACCATCCTAGAGGGGATTGTGGCACTTCCGTTGAAACCATGGACTCGAGATTGACAAGGCTTCAAGTCTACGGCTTCCATCTTCATTTGATCATAAGCTCGCTTGAACAAAATATTCACAGAGCTTCCACTGTCAACTAAGATCCTTTTTATCCAAGTGGGACCTACTTGTGCTAAGATGACCAGTGGATCGATAGTGGGAGCTTCGATTTTATCTGCGTCTCTGCTCCTGAACACGATGTCATTCATCATCGTTTTCTGTTGCTTGGCCGGAGCCCCCTCATCAAAACTACTGCAACACTCGAAGTCTGCATGCCTGATAGAACTGGCATACGACTCCATTTCCTTCCAGCTTCGATCTGCTGGGTGAGGACCACCACTTATTGTATTGATGACCAACCTCCCGTCTGCACGAGCGGGTTCCTCCTGTCTTTCCTGATTCGGTGCAGGATTCTGATTTGATGGGCCCGCACCACCGGATTGCGGCGCCCGTACATACTGATCCAGCTTTCGCTCACGTATCAGTTTTTCGCTGAGGTCTTGTAGGTGACGACACTCATTGGTGTTGTGGCCATAACTCTCATGGAATCTATAGAATTTTCCTGTTTGAATTTGTCTTTCAGTTGGTTGTTTCGGGGCAGGTTTCTTGTACTACATGGTATTGCAGGTCTGCAAATACACATTTTCCAATGTTGTGTTCAATGGAGTGTAGTTTTCGTACATGGAAGCTCTATGCCATGGTCCACGATCCTGATCGTGTTTTTTGTTCTGATTTCTATTGTCCCTCTGTTGACTCTGTTTATTTTGGACGTTCAACTGAATCTTTCCAGAACTTTCTTCGGACTGTTTAACTGCGACGTTACTCTGGATACCTTCGATGTTTGGCCCTGCGTCATCCTGCTTCCTAGACTGTTTCGCATCCTCCCTTCTCAGGAATTAGGCTGCCTTGGAATAGAAATGGTCCAATGACGCAAGTGGTTTCCCAGCTAACCAATTTTCGAACTTGGAATCAGCATCAATCCCCTTAGTCAGAGCCATCAGGATAGAGTTATCGTTGGGATTGCTTATTTCTGCACACGCAGCATGGAATCGCTCTAAGTAACGTCTAAGTGTTTCTCCGGGAGCTTGCGTAACACTAGACATAGTGTTAACGTCCTTTGGCCTTGCCACGTGCATGCGAAATTATTCGACAAACTTGGTGGCCATCTGGTCAAAGTTAGAGATGGATCGCAGTGGCAAACGAGTGAACCACATGGTAGCGATGCCCCCTAAGGAAATGGGGAAACTACGGCACTTTACTACGTCATCAGCTCTAGCAGCATTCATTAGCCATTCGTATTTCAGGACGTTTTGATTGGGATCAGAACTCCCTTCATAAACTGGCAAAGCTAGCATCCTGAAGTGCCGAGGTGGTTCAGCGTATAGGACGTCATCGGTGAAAGGGGTATGACTTTGGGAGATTCCCCAGTCGTCATTAGAGAGACCCTGACTTTCACGGATCATTTGGCGGATCATCGCTGGTATATCGGGCGTTCGGACACTTGGAGCATGTTGTGCCAAGGTGTGGTCAGGTTCCACAGCGTGAGTCGGGACCGGACGCGGTCGACGGTCCGTGCCTCGCATCCTTGGTTCAACATCCTCAGGGACATAAGGTTCAGGAGTTTGCTCTCGTTGGCTATGTTGAGGATCAGCTTGGTTTCTGGCATCGCCTCCCCGTCCGGCAGTGGTGGTAGTAGCAATGTTGCCGATAACATGATAAGGAGCCGCTCCTCCCCGAGTTGAAGGTTCTGTGCGGAGGCTAGCGGATGGTCCAGCTCTAGGTTGCCCAAGGTTCGAAGCAGGTTGGTGTCCCGTGGCCTGGGTGTAGCTTCCACCCAACCGTGGACGTGTGGATCTAGTTTGGCCATCGGAGGAGGCTAAACTTTCTATGGAAGAGTGAGAACCTTGGTCTCTTCTGGATCTTCTTCGCCCTTGGCGATTTAGCTGGTTAGTCAACTCCGTGTTGGCGCGTAGTTGTTCCGCTAGCTGTTGTCGACTTTGGGTCAACTCTTGAACCAATGTCTGGAATTCTTGTCTAGTGATTGGACCTGATGGATCTGAAGGTCCTACAGCATTTTGGTTGGATGGAGGTGATTGTACAGGATTTTGTCGGTCCTGTGCTCCTTGGTCAGCAGCTGTAGAGGTGGTACGTGTGCTCACCATAATGAATTGATGAAGTCCTTTCCTAGATCTGATTGCAAATTTGAATAGAATGGAAGGGCTTCAAAGTTCTAGATCTGGATCTTCTTCTTAGATTTATGCAACCCAATATAGATAGGAGATCTAAAGAGCAGGAGAAAATTTGGGTTTTTCTCAGTGGAAGCACCAAAGTGTTTGTACCAAAATTGGGCACAACACTCTTCGAAAGTCTTTGAAGAGATAAAGTGAAGAAATTAAATGAAAAAAGAGGAATTATCTGACAAAAACTCCAAACTTCAGAAATGAGAATAATTAAAGTGCAAGGAGACACAAGAATTTAGAGTGGTTCGACGTATAGCCTACGTCCACTATGAAGTAGTTTGCTTTATTGATCTTTCTTTTGTGTTTACAAGTGAATTCAATGATTTACAATAGTCAATTGTGATTTGCAGCAGTGAATTTCATTTGTGGCAGCAGCAATTGAGTTCAGATCTGGATCTGGCGGAGTCCGGGGGTTTGAGATCTCAAAGAAGAAGAAGAACCCCTTTTTTGTTGGCTTTGGGGGTATATTTATAGGTGTAGGAGGCTGATATTTCACTCAGATCTCGAGAGACCCTCTCTGGCACGTGACCAGGCCCGCACGCCCAAGCCCGTGAAGTTTCGGTCCGATCCGTGATCGATACGAACAGAGTTCGACTCGATCAAGATTTCATCCAATGGAGTCGAAATTTGGCGTGGACATTCTTTAGCATGCACGTAGTCTTCTGTGAAAATTTCATAGCATTTGGACTTGTAGATTGGGAGATATGATCGATACGAAATGGAGTTTTCGGTAGGCTATTTCCTTCGACTCGCTTCCGTTTCGACTCGCTTCTGTTTCGACTCGCTTCCTTTCGACTCGGTGACATGGCACTTTGTTGGATTCAAACTAGATGGAGTCGAATAGTGGTTCTGTGAAGGCTGTGGAGCGAGTCGAAGAGGGCTCTCTGATGGGCGTGGAATGGAGCAAGTCGAAGAGGGATCTCTGATGGGTGTGGAATGGAGCGAGTCGAAGAGGACTCTCTAATGGATGTGGAGTGGAGCGAGTCGAAGGGGACTCTCTGATGGATGTGGAATGGAGCGAGTCGAAGTAGATGGAAGCGCAGCGGAGCGAGTCGACGTTGTCACTCCTGGGCGTTGCGAAGCGAGTCGAAGGAGCGAGTCGACCGGTAATTGATTTTCATCCAATCTTGTATCGCTCATAACTTGAGCATACGAATTCGGATTGACTTGAGATTTGAAACGTTGGCTCTCATGGCTTAGCTTGTCATGTCCTACCAATTTTGGCTCGATCCGAACTCAAACAAAATTCATCGATATCCGTAGTAAGCCCGTGTATAACTGATCTCCAGGATGGACCGTCATTGGTTACTAGTCAATTCCTTGGTGTTACGGCCTTGCCAAAAGGCGGGATAACAAAGAGATTAGGTTTAGGTTAGATGGTTTATTTATAGATTGTTTGAGTGAATATAATCCATTAGATTATTTTGGATTAAATCTGGTTCTTTTATACATTTAATGGTTATCCATTCTAGCCCATACACATCACTCAACCAATAAAATTTAGCCATCTCATCCTATTACATCACTGGAGCGAATGGGAAGCTGCCACATGTCAGAAACAACGCTGAAATACGTAGGAAAATCGCTGGAAACAAACCAGCTAAAAAAACATCACTCCAGATTTTGGGTGACAACGGGACTTGATCCCAGGTCACTAAAGAAGTCAACATGCGCCTTTACCACTGTACCAAATGCGCTTCTATTTTTTTTTTAATTATATTTCCCATAAAATTTCGAGGTGTTACAGATGGCCACTACACTCAATGGTTGGGTAGGGTCCCATATATCAAAGAGCTATTTTCCCCTTATTGACCAAAGTACCAGACCTTTACTAGGAAGAAACACGGGTAAAGATCTGATCTTAAATTGAAAATTCCAAAATCTTTCTAAAAGATTCACAATAGAGTCGGGACATAAGATCCACTTCTTTTCTAGAGTCAAATTAACAAGAGAGCGATCGATATGGTCTCATAAATAAAGTCTGGAGAAGAGCCATACCCATGTTGGTTTGGAAACTATCAACAACTAGAAAAATTCAATCAAGGAAGATATAATGCTCCTAGCTTCTACCAGAGTCGAAAATACAAGCATGCGGTAGATTTCTAAGATCTTATCTACATTCAAACCTATTAGAAGCTCTCTATTTAATTTTTTCCCATGAAATACGGTTTTGTTTATTACTTATTTAAGATAAATTCAAATGATTGGTTTGATTTCTCATTCCTAGATCTTACTATAGACTACTTCTATAACTTGTATTAAGGATTAAAGTTTTAAAAATTCCAACCTCATTCAATCAAAAAAGTTATAATCCCAAAATGAGTTTCTTAGTTGTAAATTTTCGAACAAGTTTTATCTTAATTTTCATATCTCAATTTATTAAAAGTATTTTTTCTATCCAAAATACCTATCATTCTGAGTATACTAAGATACTTGCCTAATTAATCATATTCAAAAGTTATGGATTAATACTAGGATTTCTTCTCACTCATTATGGATACAACTGGAAAACCTGAACTACATTCTTTTAAGGATCTATCGGCCCCCCGACCAAACACCAAATGTAATGACCTACTTTTCTGTACAATTTAAACGGCCAATAAACCACACATGACCCACTCAAATTGAACGAAAAGGCGAATAATTCGGGGAAAGAAAGAAGAAAGAAGAGAAGAAGAAAAATAACATCACAAAATCTCACAGCGGAATGAATAATCTATAATATACAACAAATCTTTGCACAAAGAAAAACTGTAATATATGTATATACAAACACCAATCAGAGTATACTTACTTATTTCAACCCGGGCAGTTATAGCAACATGTCCTCACAACTGCTAATAAATACAACAATGAATGTAATGGAAAAATAACCATGTACGTGAATACGTTTCTAGGCCTCCAGCTCATCTCCTGAAGCTCCAAAACATCCAACTAAACCTGGAAAATATGCTCGGTCTGACCCGAGCATTATAGGAAAACAACGCCCGGGTCAGTCTGGTAAAACTAGTGTGAGAAACTCAAATCACAAGGAATTTTTTTATTATAACTTGTAAAATCCTTTAAAAACAAAGGAATTTCATAAGGCCACACCGCACATAAACATGGATGAGTTTTTACCTTATGATAACCAAAACCTTTATATCAAAAAAATTCAGCGATATTATAATAATGTCTAAGGTTGAAAATAATAATAATCAAGTAGATGTGATGCTCGTGAGTGTACATCACAACAATACTTAGTATATAATCAAAAATCGATAAGGCACATTTATTAATTGTGTAGGATTTCCATAGAGGTGCCCTCAATACTTCGAGGAATGGTCCACCTGCACAAGGATCAGAGATATCCTTCCAAAGCAGCATACAACCCTAGTAATGTACCATAGGAAAAACATGGTTATACACTCTAAGATCGAATGCATCTCCTCATGCATGCATAACAAACATAAGTAACGTCTAGAAGGAGCCGACTACACCCTATGGGTTTGCCAACCCTACTGGCCATGCCTCCTATCTCTGGTTTTAGTCATTACTGCTAGTGAGGCTACGTCCAGCGTTCCAACTCACGCACCACCACCAAAATAGATCGTGGAACCCCATATGGATTCCAATGCCCTAACGGGTCTCGAAATCACACATGGATTCCCATGTCTCAAATTGATCTTGGAATCATACACGGATACCCATACCCAATGGGTTTTGGAACCATGCATGGATTCCAACATCTCAATATATCACGAATCCCCTCCATAGAACCGTATAGGGTTTTTGGAGTGGTTATGGGTCCGAGTCATCTCTTACGAGTACACTATTCTGTTTCCTGGGTGCTCTAAGAACCAATCGTTGAATTTTCAGAATGCTCAGTATCGGTTCTTTAGGAAATAATCAGATAATACATAAGAGTGAGGATCAACCGCTAACTATTTAAGTGGACAGATCTCCTTATCATTTGTTCTATAAGAAAAAATGAGTTTATACGTACAGTATAGCACCACCGATGGTAACTGTACCATATAATTCTCGTGTTTCCCTTATATATTACTGTTATCCCGCTATTTGGCAAGGCCGTGACACCAAGGAATCGACTAGTAAACCAATGACGATCCATCCCAGAGATCGGTTATACACAGGCTCACTATGGATATCGACGAATTTTGTCTGAGTCAGGATCGAGCTAAAATTGGTATGACATGACAAGCTAAGCTATGAGAGTCAACGTTCCAAATCTCAAGTCAATTCGAGTTCGTATGCTCAAGTTATGAACGATACAAAATTGGATGAAAACCAACCACCGGTCGAATCACTCCACTTCGCCTCCATCAGATGCCTTCTTCGACTCGCTCAGCTCGCATCCCTCAGAAGAGCCTTCTTCGACTCGCTCCGTTCGAGTCCATCTGGGAAGCCTACTTCGACTCGCTCCGCTCGAACCACTGTTCGACTCCATCGACTTCGACTCCATTGGCGAGGCCACTGTTCGAATCCCTCAGGACGCTCCACTTCGACTCGCTCAATCAATGCACACTTCGACTCGCTCAATCAGTGCATCTTTCGACTCGATCAAAACAGCATCAAAGGCAGAAGTGATCCAAAGATTCAAGCGCCACATCACTGAGTCGAACGAAAGCGAGTCGAACAGAGCGAGTCTAACGAAACAGCCAACCGAGAACTCCATTTCGTATCGATCATATCTCCCAATCTACAAGTCCAAATGCTATGAAATTTTCACAGAAGACTACGTGCATGCTAAAGAATGTCCACGCCAAATTTCGACTCCATTGGATGAAATCTTGATCGATATGAAATTTGTTCGTATCGATCACGGATCGGACCAGAACTTCACGGGCTTGGGCACGCGGGCCTGGTCACGTGCCAGAGAGAGTCTCTCGAGATCTGAGCAAAATATCAGCCTCCTACACCTATAAATAGTCCCCCAAAGCCAACGAAAAAGGGGTTCTTCTTCCTCTTTGAGATCTCCAACGCCCAGACTCTGCCAGATCCAGATCTGAACTCCATTGTTGCTGCTACCAACGAATTTCACTGCTGCAAATCATTTTTATTCGCTGTAATTTGCTGAAATCAATTGTAAACATCAAAGAAAGATCAATAAAGCAAACTACTTCATAGTGGACGTAGGGAATATGCCGAACCACTCTAAATTCTTGTGTCTCCTTGCATTTTAATTATTTTCATCTCTGAGATTCGGAGTTTTGGTTAGATAATTCCACTTTTTCCATATAATTTCTTCACTTTATCTCTTCAAAGACTTCCGAAGAGTGTTGTGCCCAATTTTGGTACAAACACTTTGGTGCTTTCACTGAGAAGAACCCAATTTTTCTCCTGCTCTTCGGATCTCCTATCTATATCGGATTGCATAAATCCAAGAAGAAGATCCAGATCCAGAACTTTGAAGCCCTTCCATTCTATTCGGATTTGCATCAGATCTAGGAAAGGACTTTCATCACCTCACCATGGTAAGTACACAGACTACCTCTACAACTGCTGATCAAGGAGGACGGGACAGGCAGAATCCCGCGCAATTGCCTCCATCAAACCAAGATGCCGCCGGACCTTCAGATCCAACAGGTCTGGTTACCAGACAAGAGTTCCAAATGCTTTTCCAAGAATTGACCTAGAGTCGACAACAGCTAACTGAACAACTGCGCGCCAACACAGAGTTGACCAACCAGCTAAATCACCAAAGGCGAAGAAGATCCAGAAGAGACCAAGGTTCCTATTCTTCCATAGAAAGTTCAGCCTCCTCCGATGGCCAAACCAGATCCACACGTCCACAGCTAGGTGTAAGCTACACCCAAGCCACGAGACACCCACCTGCTTTGAATCTTGGGCAACCCAGAGCTGGACCATCCGCTAGTCTTCGTACAGAACCTTCAACTCGAGGAGGTGCTGCTCCTTACCATGTCACCAGCAACATTGCTACTACCACCACTGCCGGACGGGGAGGTGATGCTAGAAACCAAGCTGATCCTCAACGTAACCAACGAGAGCAGACTCCTGAGCCTTATGTCCCTAAGGATGTTGAACCAAGGAGGCGAGGCACAGACCGTCGACCGCGTCCGGTCTAGACTCGCGTTGTGGAACCCGACCACACCTTGGCAAAACATGCTCCAAGTATCCGAATGCCGGATATACCAACAATGATCCGCCAAATGATCCGTGAAAGTCAGGGTCTCTCTAATGACGACTGGGGAATCTCCCGGAGTCATACCCCTTTCACCGATGACATATTGTATGCTGAACCACCTCGGCGCTTCAGGATGCCAACTTTGCCAGTTTACGAAGGGAGTTCTGATCTCAATCAACATATCCTGAAGTACGAATGGTTGATGAATGCTGCAAGAGCTGATGATGAAGTAAAATGCTGTAGTTTACCCATGTCCCTGGGGGGCATCACAACCATGTGGTTTACTCGTCTACCACCACGATCCATTTGTAATTTTGATCAGATGGCCACCATGTTTGTTGAACAATTCCGTATGCACGGGGCAAGGCCTAAAGACATTAACACTCTGTCTAGTTACACAAGCTCCCGGAGAAACACTTAGACGTTACTTGGAGCGATTCCATGCTGCATGTGCAGAAATAAGCAATCCCAATGATAACTCTATCCTGATGGCATTAACTAAGGGGATTGATGCTGATTCCAAGTTCGGAAATTGGTTAGCTGGAAAACCACCTACGTCATTGGACCGTTTCTATTCCAAGGCAGCCCAATTCTTGAGAAGGGAGGATGCGAAACAGTCTAGGAAGCAGGATGATGCAGGGCCCAACATCGAAGGTATCCAAAGTAACATCGTTGTTAAACAATCCGGAGATAGTTCTGGAAAAATTCAGTTGAACGTCCAAAATAAACAGAATCAGCAGAGGGACAATGGAAATCAGAACAAAAAATGTGATCAGAATCGTGGTCCACCGCGTAGAGCTTCCATGTACGATAATTACACTCCATTGAACACGTTGTTGGAAAATGTGTATTTGCAGACCTGCAATACCATGCAATACAAGAACCCTGCCCCAAAACCGCCAACTGAGAGACAAATCCAAACAAGAAAATTCTGTAGATTCCATGAGAGTTATGGCCACAACACCAATGAGTGTCGTCACTTACAAGACCTCATTGAAAAACTGATACGTGAGCAGAAGTTGGATCAGTATGTGCGGGCGCCGCAGTCTGGTGGTGCGGGCCCATCAAATCAGAATCGTGCGCCGAATCAGGAAAGACAGAAGGAACCCGCTCGTACAGGCGGGAGGTTGGTTATCAATACGATAAGTGGTGGTCCTCACCCAGCAGATCGAAGCTGGAAGGAAATGGAGTCGTATGCTAGTTCTATCATGCATGCGGACTTCGAGTGCTGTAGTAGTTTTGATGAAGGGGCTCCGGCCAAGCAACAGAAAACGATGATAGATGACATCGTGTTCAGGAACAGAGACGCTGATAAAGTCAAAGCCCCCACTATCGATCCACTGGTCATCTCAGCACAAGTAGGTCCCGCTTGGATGAAGAGAATCTTAGTTGACAGTGGAAGCTCTGTGAATATTTTGTTCAAGCGAGCTTATGATCAAATGAAAATGGAAGCCACGGACTTGAAGCCTTGTCAATCCCGAGTCCATGGTTTCAATGGAAGTGCTACTATACCCACTGGAATGGTGGAACTGCCAGTAGAGTTGGGAGTTGGAGAATGACGGAGAGTACGGAAGCTACAGTTCATTGTTTTGGACATAGACTCCCCTTACAATGCTTTCTTGGGCCGACCGGCCCTCGCTGAATTCAGGGCAGCCATCGCCCCATGGTGTTTGACTTTGAAGTTTCCCACTGATCATGGAATAGGAATCATTCGGGGAGATCAGGCTGCTGCCAGAGCCTGCTATGTTGCTGAGCTGTGGGAGGCGCAGTGAAAGGAAAAAGGAAAGGGCGTGGAGGAATCTCTCTACGTCCGTTTTGCCAATAATTGACAATTAACGCCCGGACCCAGGCCCGGGCACCCCAGCCAATTCCTCAAGGATCTTGACCTGAGAGAAACTGGAGACGAAGGAGAATCTAAAGAAAGTCAAGCATCCCCGGCCGAACTGACGATTGATGTCCCAGTCGACAGTAACGATGATTCAAAAATGATAAAAATTGGATCTCAGCTAAGCCAGCAAACTCAAGAGGAATTGGTTGAATTTCTACGGGCAAATCTTGATGTATTTGCCTGGACACATTCCGATATGTGTGGGATCTCGCCGGACATTGCGAGCCACACCCTGAACATTGACCCGCGGCATGTCCCGGTCAAACAGAAAAGGCGTGGTATGGACCCAGAGAGGTATGCCGCCCTTAAAGAAGAAGTAGAAAAGCTTAAAGCGAACGGGTTCATTCGGGATGCCCTATATCCTGAATGGGTGTCGAATCTCGTGCTCGTCCGAAAGCCGAACGGAAAGTGGAGAACGTGTGTCGATTATTCTGATCTGAATAAAGCATGTCCCAAAGACAGTTTCTCGCTTCCCAGAATTGATCAGCTAGTAGATTCGACAACTGGGTGATGTGCACGTAAATGTGTATATTTTTACCACCATATTTAATCTATTTAAATTAAATAAATGATCATATCGGGTATTTTAACTTGTTTAAACCAAAATTCATATTATTTTCAAATCGTCACATGTTCATCTTCATTCAAGGGCAAAATGGTCATTTTTGTGCATATATTAATTTGAGAAAATTTAATTAGAAATTTCTATATTTTTTATAGGAATTTGGCTTCATATACAAGTGGTTACATGATGATATATGCATGCACAAGAGTGAAGAGAACAAATGAAGATGGAAATAATTCAAAGTGAAGATAATGGAGGACCCCACCTACCCACCTACCTTAATGTACAAATTAGAGGCTAATGCACATGCTTATGGAATTAATGGCTTCACATACATTTAAGTGGGGGATTATTGAAGCTAATGATAACTTGGCCACCACACTTCCTACAAGGGTATTTTGGGCATTCCCCAAAAATATGAATTAGGGTTTAACACTTGTATAAATACCCCATATCTTCATGTAACCCACTCTCTCTCTTTAGTCTCTCTTTAGTTTAGTTTAGGCTCAAAAATAAACAAAACTCTTCTCTTTCTCTTTTCATAGCTACTTAGCCATTTTTATTTTATGTAATCTTCTTTTCTTTTTATGCAATGTTAATTATTGTTTCCTTTTATTTACATGTTCATTTCCTTTCATGCTAGTAGTGTAGATTTTCTTTTATGCAAGTAGAATAGTTTTCCTTACATTTTGCTTTCATTTTGCTTTCTTTTTGCTTTCATGTTGCAAGCTACATTTGTTAATCAAATGACAAATATGAGAGGCTAAACCCCTTCAATTTAGGGGTAATGAAGCTCTCTAATTATGTAGCTTCAACTATTTGTTAATTCATGCTTTCTTTTTGTGCTTAATGAAGAACGATTGAAGTGGTTTCATTGTTGTTTTTGCCTTGAATTTGATAGTCTATATTGTTAACACCAAATAGGCTATACTTAAACAATCACTAACACAAATGCCTCTTCATCAAAATATGATTATGGCAAAAGAAAGTGATTTGAAATTAAAATTTGATGGTCTATATTTCTAATCAATAGTTAATAGGCCATACTTAAAATAGATTTCATTTTCATTTTCATTGTCAAGTTTCATGAAAGTTAGTAAGTGGTTTAAGGGGTGTGTTATAGTTTGATGGCTTATGTTGGCTAATCAATAGCACAAATATGCCATACTTATGATAAACACATCAATTAAAGCACTAATGACCATAAAAGAAAGATTATGATTTCATATGTGTTGAACTACATGATCTAGAGAGTGGATTTATTTTCTAAATTGTCATTTAACTCTTATATTTGCATTTCTTTTCTCTTTGTTAGTTTTCTCATTTTTCTAGCTTAACAATCTCTCAAATTTGGTATAATTTGATTGAATAGAATTTTAAAATCATCAATTCCCTGCGGATCGACCCGTATTCGCCACGTACTACAAGTGTACGCTGTGCGCTTGCGGTTATTTTATTTCTAAATTCGTTCGACGGTTTTCTAAACCGATGGAATTTCCGTCGACGAACAAGTTTTTGGCGCCGTTGCCGGGGAATTTGCTTTGATTTTAAATTTTTATTCTTCGGATTATTTTTCTTTGTTTAATTCTTGTGTTTGTGTGTGATTTTTGTTTGCCTTGTGCTTATGTGTGCATGTTCTAGTTTCTATTTTGCATTGCATATTCTACCAAAAAAAACATACAGTATTTCACATAAAAAAAATATATTCCATTTCAATCTTCCCTTTTGCAATACATTTACAATTTTTTTTGTTCACTTTACAAATTTCAATTGCAATACATTTTAAACTCTCTGTTGTGTGCACTGTATACAGTCCATTTTCTCTTATGTAAATATTCTATTGTGCACTGTGTTGCTCTGGCCATTCACATCTGTTACCTTCCTGTTGCCTCCACTGCAAACAACTAAACCCTCACAGCAGCAACAAATGTTGCCCCATCTCCATTCACCAATTCATCACTTCCATCCCACTACCAAGCTGCTGCCAACTTCTACTGGTTCCACCATCAAACAACCATACAACTTCAACAAAACATCACCACAACTTCCTAAGAACCAGTCACTACAGCCATCATTCCAAATACATTAAACATCCACCCAAACCCCTGTCTTCCCACCATTCATCTCTGTTCACACACAATTACCACAAACAACAAACTTCAATCATAACTTCTGCACTGCCCCGCTCCATTTTCTTCCCACCTGAACCAAACCAACAGAACAACACAACCCAGCCACCACTTCTTACTACTTCAACCAACATCACCCAACTTCCATCCATTATCCCAAAACCATATCCATCAACTCTACTGCCTCACACGCTACTGCTCACAAACATCATCTACATCATCAGTACATTAGCATAACACCAGAGCATCAATTTCACCATTTCTCTGTCAATCTACTAGTCACTACTGCCAACCCACCCACTCTCCCCATAGCATTGCCCACTTCTACAACCATCACTGTCATCTCATATAACCACCATTAACCAAAGCTGTTCACTGCTCTACCCATACTCCTCAACCAAACTGCACTGTACACTACATCGATTTCACTGCATCAACCTCCATATCACCTAATTGCAACTGCAATTGTCAAGACCGAGATTACAAACAGACATACTCTACTGCATTGCTACGAAACTCCTACCCACACATACCATCAAAACCACCAATTGCCATACCATTTCCATCATTCAACACTTCATTTACTCCGACCACATACATATTAGACCACAAACCATTGCCACAGTGCAGTTCGAAATCACACAACTACCCCATTTCACCATACTGCCTGCTATTATACAACTGCAGTGACCAAACTCTTCATACCATATATACAACCATTTACTTCACCCTATCGCTGGTAGTCTCTACCCTGAAATCATCACCGTGCCTCAACTTGGAACTGTGCACTGCCCCTTCCCCTTCTACCTCCCTTCAGCCATAAACTCCTCTCTGTCACCGTACCATACATCATAAGAAAAAATGGCAGCTCCACTACATAAAACCGATCCTCCTCTTACTCGCTTCTATCAATCGCATACTCACTCCACTTCATCAATTCCACTAACTACAACCACATAGCTGCTGACCATCTCCACAGAACCATCACTTCTCCTCCACCATATCCAGTCTACAACATCAATTGCAAACTTGCCAATCAAACTTGCCATACATCTCATTACAGCCACCACACAAACTTCCCTGTTGCCAACCCCTGCTACAGCCCTCGATACTGCAATCACCTTGCTACCCAGTCGAATTCGACATCCCTTCTACAACCGCCGAACGACCTCGTATTGACTCAGACTTCAATCGCCTCACTACGCCAATCGCCTACGTCCCCAAATCCAAGTCGCCTGAACTGAAACCCCCAATTGAATGTCTGCCAAACCTAGCAACTCCAAATCGTGACAAAACAATTCAAACAGCCTCGTCCAAATTCGCAAGCTTCCGCAACTGCCTCACCCAATTGCAATCACCACTTCTTCCCCGCCACGACAATATCAAACGACCAACACAGATCGAACGATTCGTATTTGGAATTTGTATGGTGGAATTTTGTTGAGAATCGAAAAAAAATTCTGGCATTTCATTCTATTTTGAATGAAAGAAAAAAAATGTGAATCTCGTTTGTTAGGATTTTTGGGAGGATAAGTTGTTTTGGTTGAGTATTGGGCTCGTGGGGTATTTTGTTTGTGGGCCGGTCAAATTAGTCTATTTAGTTTTGTTATTAGTTTGACTTGTTTTGTTTTAAAATCCCTTTTGTTTTCTTTTAATCCAAGTATCTTCTTGTTTCTTTAAAAACAAAAATACGAAAAAAAAACACATAATTTTTTTTTTTAAGTAAAACAGTACTTTTAAGTTTCCTTTCCAAAAAAATAAAAAAAAAATTCAAAAAAAGTTTCAGAAAAAAAAACAAAGAGTCTCTTCCAAAAAAACAAGGGTTGTTTTGAATTTGTTTTGTTTTGAATTTGTTTTGTTTTGAATTTGTTTTAGTTCCTTCTTCGATATAAAAAAAACTGTATATATATATCTTGTTTTTATTTTCAGGTTGCAAAAGCAGAAAAGGAAAGGAGCTGCTTGCTAAAAATAATTGCTTCGCTTTGCTTGCCAAAAATAAAAAAACTGCTTGCTTGATATATCTATTGTTTTTATTTGCCTTGCATTGTATATATCTCTTGTTTTTATTTTAGTTGCATTGTTGATTGCTTGCATTTGCATATATATATATATATATATATATTTTAGAAAAAAATTTCAAAAATTAAAAAACAAATAAAAAATCCATTCATAGTTGCATTGTTAATACACGTTTAATTTCTGCTTTGCATTTTATCCTAGAATTTTGATTAGTAATAATGGTTAGACATCGATAACTTTTAATTGTGTATTGACAAGTTGTCTTCTTTGAACAATTTAATTTCTTGGTGTCTAGGCTACGGCAGAGTAATAACCATTTATAAATATTACGGTGATTCGTAAATATTATAGTGGTTGTTCCTCTGAAGGTACTTAAACCTTCGGCTGCATTGCTATGGTGATTCGTGGTGCACCGATAACTCCTGCCCGTTACCTAGCTGAGAACTATCTTGTTGATTTAAGACAGAGTGTGATTATACAATTTTGGGTTAACTTAGGATAAATCATTTGTAATTAACCCTTGCATTCATTTAGTTGCATTAGTTCATGCATATTTAAAAAAAACAAAAAAAAATTCAAAAATCCAAAACTAAAAAAATTGTGAATATTCATTTTCCCTTGAAATTTTTAAATCCTTTTCCTTTGAAATTTCAAAAATCAAAAAAAATTTAGAAAAACCAAAATCCAAAAAAAAAATTATAAAACCTTTTCAAAAACAAAGAAAAAATTGAAAAACCAAAAAAAACAAAACAAAAATCAATTTCCCTTTTGAAAAATAAATTTCATTTGTAAATAGTTTTTCCTTCAAAAAAAACAGTCTTGAAAATGTCCGAATTTCCATACTCACTTGAATTTAACAATGGTTGTGAAAATCAATATAATCCATATGATTTCACTCCAAATTCGTATAGATATTTTAACGACACCTTTTGTATAAACAATTCGAATTTCGAACAACAAAATTTTCAAAACGATGATCAACCCTCAAATCTTGAAAAAAGCATTGAAATGATTTCATCTTTACTCGAACTCTCTACACAACAAAATCAAGAGATAAATGATTTGTGTAATTCTTATTTGTGTAATAACTCGAGTCAAGGATTTCAAAATTTGAATTCAATTCAAAATTCAAACGATTTCGATTATAACCCATGCCAATTCAATTTCGAACTCCAGAATGAATTTCAAACTCAAAATGAAAATGGAAACAACTTTTCAAACGAATTTGGCAATGGGAATAATCTTAACCACGTTACGATTGAAAATCTTTGTTCTCAACAATTTCAAAGTGAAAATCCTCATGTTAATAATTATAAATTGGATTTTGTTGAGCAAATGAACGAAATTTACGATGATCACATGAATTCGTTGTTTGAAACGTATATGAAACAACGTGAAAAACAAAATCAAATTCCAACGTGTGACGAGTCAAACAATAATCCATCTTTTACCCAAATCGACGATTTTCAAATAACAACTTTTGAAATTGAAAATAACGATCTTAACGAAGTTGTTGAAAATTTGGTGATTGACTTGGATTTCAATTCTTTTGAGGGTGAGAAACTCGATTTAAATTTCGATCTTCCTTTTTTTAAAAATTTGAATACAACAACTTTGAATTTTGAACTTGATTTATGCAATAAAGTTGTTGATAATCCAACAAAGGAAGTCGAATTTAACGAACACGAGTTTTATGGAATTTTTTAGAACGAGTCGTTAAACTTTAATGGGCAAGATTTAAATCACCAATTTGATTTTGAAATCAATAATTCTGAAGAATTTTTCAATGAACAGCTTGAATTTCAATTTGGTGAAAATAAACTTGAACTTCAATCAATCGTGTTATCAACCCCAAAAATCATTGAAAATAAAACGACTCGTACAATTTTTAATAAAACGGCATTCGTTTTTCCAAATCAACGTTCAACTTCGAAATCTTTTACGGTTTGGTTTTTCGAGCTTAAGCTGTGTCTCGTATACTTGACGAGACAAATGAATCGGTCTTTAGAAGACCGTTTTATTTACGCTTTGACGATATACTTTCTGATCTCATGTAAATACCGTTAATTTTCATGTAAATAAAGGTCATGTTTTTATTTTTATTTTTCTCCTTCCACTTGGGTTGACTGTGGGGACACAGTCAAAATCAAGAGTGGGGGGAGACTCACCATCATTTTCAATTTTTCCAAAATAAAAAAAAATCTCAAAAACAAAAAAAACAAACAATTTTTTTAAGCATTTTCATTTATTTTTAAAGAAACACTATAAGATAAATATATGGTTTTGGTTTATTAAATTGAAATTTTTGAAAATTTATTCGTCTTAACAAAAATAAAAATAAAGTTTGATTACAAATAATAATGGTTTAACTAGTATATAGGAAGATTCATACGTGATAATTATGAAAAATATCCTAATTGAAAATCTTTGTTTTAAAAAAAGTGGTTGATTTAAAGTAAAGGATATAACATTTTTTTTGTCTTCTAAGTTAAGTGGTGCTAAGATGATTGTGCAAAAACTCTCTCTTTCTATAAAAAAATCTGAAAAAGAAAAAAAAAGATTTGTATATATGTAAATATTTTCTATTAACACCTACGGTCGACAGGTGTGCACACTTGTGTGTACACTCGCCATGCTCTGTACCTTTCTCGCGTAAGCCCGAAAGGCAGTGCATGATCGGTATATCTGGCCTCAGTTTATCTGAGCTAGGTGTATATATATAAAAATTCTTTTTAATAAAGCCTACAGTCAATAGGTGTTCACACTCGTGTGTTCACTCGCCATGCTCTGTATTCCCCTCACATCAGTCCGCAAGGCAGTGCATGGGTAATATATCTGGCCTCAGTTTATCTGAGTTAGGCATATGTAAATATTGTAAATATCAATACAATTTTCAAAAAAATGGAGAGAGTAAGCAAATGAAATCCAAGCACTATTTTAACTTATTTGATTTGATTTGTTATTGAAATAAAATGAAATACCACTTTAATAAACTTTGATAATCAACTAAGGACCTATTTCATGGTTACACTTTGTTATCAACTAAAACAACGAGTTAAACTATTGTTTATTTGTTATGAAAACTTACTTTTTGTTGGAAATTTTGACGAGTAAATGACTTAAATTTCAAGATAATGACCAAACCTATATTTAATTATTTGTGTTAATTTAAAAGTAAATCCCTCATTCGTAAATATTTTCAAAAACTTGCATTCACATCTTTGTAAATAAATCTTGCATTTTGTAAATATTTTTATCCTGCATTTGGATTTTGTGGGTAGTATCCGCTGAAAACCCTCACGAGACAACACTCGTCCTACTAGGGACACCCAGAGGTTTAACGGCTTGTTGCATATGCTCAATGCAATCGTGCTCCCTACGAAAATGGATTTATCTTAGTTTTTCATTTATTCGAAGATGAATAAAAAGATAAGTGTGGGGGTATTTGATGTGCACGTAAATGTGTATATTTTTACCACCATATTTAATCTATTTAAATTAAATAAATGATCATATCGGGTATTTTAACTTGTTTAAACCAAAATTCATATTATTTTCAAATCGTCACATATTCATCTTCATTCAAGGGCAAAATGGTCATTTTTGTGCATATATTAATTTGAGAAAAATTAATTAGAAATTTCTATATTTTTTATAGGAATTTGGCTTCATATACAAGTGGTTACATGATGATATATGCATGCACAAGAGTGAAGAGAACAAATGAAGATGGAAATAATTCAAAGTGAAGATAATGGAGGACCTTACCTACCCACCTACCTTAATGTACAAATTAGAGGCTAATGCACATGCTTATGGAATTAATGGCTTCATGTACATTTAAGTGAGGGATTATTGAAGCTAATGATAACTTGGCCACCACACTTCCTACAAGGGTATTTTGGGCATTCCCTAAAAATATGAATTAGGGTTTAACACTTGTATAAATACCCCATATCTTCATGTAACCCACTCTCTCTCTTTAGTCTCTCTTTAGTTTAGTTTAGGCTCAAAAATAAACAAAACTCTTCTCTTTCTCTTTTCATAGCTACTTAGCCATTTTTATTTTATGTAATCTTCTTTTCTTTTTATGCAATGTTAATTATTGTTTCCTTTTATTTACATGTTCATTTCCTTTCATGCTAGTAGTGTAGATTTTCTTTTATGCAAGTAGAATAGTTTTCCTTACATTTTGCTTTCATTTTGCTTTCTTTTTGCTTTCATGTTGCAAGCTACATTTGTTAATCAAATGACAAATATGAGAGGCTAAACCCCTTCAATTTAGGGGTAATGAAGCTCTCTAATTATGTAGCTTCAACTATTTGTTAATTCATGCTTTCCTTTTGTGCTTAATGAAGAATGATTGAAGTGGTTTCATTGTTGTTTTTGCCTTGAATTTGATAGTCTATATTGTTAACACCAAATAGGCTATACTTAAACAATCACTAACACAAATGCCTCTTCATCAAAATATGATTATAGCAAAAGAAAGTGATTTGAAATTAAAATTTGATGGTCTATATTTCTAATCAATAGTTAATAGGCCATACTTAAATAGATTTCATTTTCATTGTCAAGTTTCATGAAAGTTAGTAAGTGGTTTAAGGGGTGTGTTATAGTTTGATGGCTTATGTTGGCTAATCAATAGCACAAATATGCCATACTTATGATAAACACATCAATTAAAGCACTAATGACCATAAAAGAGAGATTATGATTTCATATGTGTTGAACTACATGATCTAGAGAGTGGATTTATTTTCTAAATTGTCATTTAACTCTTATATTTGCATTTCTTTTCTCTTTGTTAGTTTTCTCATTTTTCTAGCTTAACAATCTCTCAACTTTGGTATAATTTGATTGAATAGAATTTTAAAATCATCAATTCCCTGCGGATCGACCCGTATTCGCCACGTACTACAAGTGTACGCTGTGCGCTTGCGGTTATTTTATTTCTAAATTCGTTCGACGATTTTCTAAACCGATAGAATTTCCGTCGACGAACACTGGGCATGAACCCTTATCCTTCATGGATGCGTATTCTGACTACAATAAGATACCGATGCATTTACCCAATCAAGAACATACCAGCTTCGTAACCAATTTGGGACTTTACTGTTACAAGGTTATGCCATTCGGACTCAAGAACGCCGGGGATACTTATCAACGATTGGTCAATCAGATGTTTGCCAATCAAATCGGGAAAACAATGGAAGTATATGTAGACGACATGCTTGTGAAGTCACAACTCTCCACCGACCATGTTAAAGACCTGGAAACTATGTTCAACATACTTCGAGAATACAAAATGAAGCTCAACCCACTGAAATGTCACTTTGGAGTTGCATCCGGAAAGTTCCTTGGGTTCATCGTTAACGCTCAGGGAATCGAAGCTAATCCTGAAAAGATTTGGGCAATCATAAATTTTGAAACTCCAAAGACTATAAAGCAAGTCCATAGTCTCAATGGAAAGGTAGCGGCATTGAGCAGGTTCATTTCAAAGTCCACGGACAAATGCATTCCCTTCTTCAATCTGATCCGAAAACGCAACTTTGAATGGACCACGGAGTGCGAGGGCGCTTTCCAAGCACTAGTTCAACATCTATCCACACCGCCAATACTATCAAAGCCTATTGATCTTGAGAAGTTGTATACAAACTTGGCGATATCAGAAAACTCTATCAGCGCTGCCTTGGTTCGAGAAAAAGACGGGATACAGAAGCCAGTGTACTACGTCAGCAAATGATTGACTGCGGCTGAAAGGAACTATCCAAGGCTAGTAAAGTTGGCTTACTGCCTTGTAATTGCATCAAGGAAAGTCCGACCGTATTTCCAGGCCCATCCCATTGTTGTTTACACCGATCAGCCGTTACGACCGGTCCTTTCGTGGCCTGAGACGTCTGGTAGGTTACTCAAGTGGAACATCGAACTGAGCCAGTTTGACATTACTTACACTCCAAGATGGGCCATCCAAGGACAAGTCCTAGCCGACTTCATAGCTGAATTTACTGTTCCAGAGGACTTGCCCGAAACCAGTAATTCCCTCGAATACGTCTGGAAGCTTTATACCGACGGCGCATGAAACGACCGGTGTTCGGGCGCTAGTGTTGTACTTGAAACTCCCGAAGGTCGATCCATATGTTATTCTGTGAAGTTCGATTTTCATGCGACTAATAATGAAGCTGAATATGAAGCCCTCTTAGCTGGATTGAAACTTGCTAAAGATTTGAGAATTATCGCTGTGGAAATTTATTGTGATTCACAGTTAGTAGTGTGTCAAGTACGGAGAGAATATCAAGCAAGAGATCGAAGGCTGGCTGCTTACTTAGCTCGAGTTTAGGAAGTACTGAATCAGTTCGATTATTACGCCATCTATTGTATACCACGGGAGCGCAACCAAAAGGCCAATTCGTTGGCAAAGCTAGCCAGCACAGGTGAAGCTCAGCAAATGGGGCTCGTTCCCGTAGAAACACTATCTTCGCCAAGCATCGATCGGATAGAAATAAACTGGGTCAGCGAAACCATTCCCGAAAAGGATTCGTGGATGACTCCACTTAGAAATTACATTGAGCACGGAACCCTGTCGGAGTGCAGGAGCGAAAAGAGACAAGTCCTTCGGAAGGCCTCACGATTTACCATCCAGAATGGGATTATGTACAGAAGAGGGTACTTAGTCCATCCCTCTACTCCGGTGTATCGCTCACAATGAAATTAAATGAGTATTGCACGATGTGCACGAGGGAGAATGTGGCGATCACATCGGGGGGCAAGCACTTGCCAAGAAAATACTTTGATACGAGTATTACTGGCCGACCGTAAATCGCGATGCGTCGGATTATGCAAAGAAATGTGATAGGTGCCAGAAATATGCCCGAATTCCTAGAGCTCCTCCTACCGAGATAACGCAAATGGTCAGCCCATGGCCGTTTGCAATGTGGGGCATCGACATCATTGGAGCTCTACCTCTGGCAAAAGGTGGTGCGAAATACGCCATTGTCGCAGTTGATTACTTTACAAAATGGGCTGAAGCCGAAGCTCTTGCTACCATAACAACAAAGAAAGTAATCAACTTTGTGGTTCGTAACATCATCTGTCGATTCGGTCTCCCACACACCATTATTATGGACAATGGAACCCAATTCGACAGTACTGAATTTAAAGATTTCTGCAAACGATTTCACATCCAAAAGAAATTCTCTGCAGTTGCACACCCTCAGGCAAACGGATAGGTCGAAGATTTTAATAAAGTTATAAAATCCATCCTAAAAACGACTGGAAAAGGTCGGGGGCAAGTGGGTCGATGAACTTCCTATGGCTCTATGGGCTTACCGAACAACCCACAAAACCGCGACCGGCCACACTCCATTCTCTCTCTCTTACGGTTCAGAAGCCGTTATTCCAGTTGAACTAGAAGTACCTTCTCATCGTGTGACATACTATGATCCGAAGACAAATGCTATATTACTTGCTGAATCTCTCGATCTACTAGATGAGAAGCGTGAAGAAGCTGATTTGAGGGCAGCTGCGCATCGAAGTCGAGTCGCCCGATTGTACAACACCAAGGTCCGTCCGCGAACCTTCGAACTAGGCGATCTCATCTTAATAAGAATCTATCTGGTTCCTTCGCATATGAAGCCGACATGGGAAGGACCGTATGTTATTGAACGAAGGCTCGGAGGTGGCACATTCAAGTTATCGACCGTCGACATTCTTACTCTACCAAGAGCTTGGAATAGCGAGAGCCTTTCGCCGCTATTACACATGACAGGCTATCTTTATCCATTTAATTTACTTTCCTTTTTTGCAATTTGTTTCTGCATTTCAAAATTAGAACTTGTAATAAGGCAACTGACTTTGCCATACTTTCTTATTTCGGCAATAAAATGCAATCTCTTCGAGCCAGAGCTGTGATTTACTTGAAATGCTTCATATGACCATCACTATGCACGGAGAGCTAAGTTCCACCATACGGTGGAATTTATTCAAATAGAGAGCGACTGCGATGCAACCAATCACTCGCTAAGTGAAACCTGAGCTCGAGGACAAGCCATCACATCAAAGTCAAAAAAGGATTGATACACAACAATCTGCCATCAACTCCGAACTCCCAGAGCGCGAGTCGGAGTATAAACATCAACTCCGTATTTCCAGAGCGCGAATTGGAGTATAAACATCAACTCTGGATTCCCAGAGTGCAAACCGAAGTATAAACATCAACTCCAAATTCCCAGAGCGTGAATTGGAGTATAAACATCAACTCCGGATTCCCAGAGTGCGAACCGAAGTATAAACATAAACTCCATATTCCCAGAGCGCAAATTGGAGTATAAACATCAACTCTGGATTCCCAGAGTGCGAACCAGAGTATAAACATCAACTCCAAATTCCCAGAGCGCGAATTGGAGTATAAACATCAACTCCGAATTCCCAGAGTGAGAACCGAAGTATAAACATCAACTCCAGATTCCCAAAGCGCGAATTGGAGTATAAACATCAACTCTGAATTCTCAGAGTGCGAACCGGAGTATAAACATCAACTCCAAATTCCCAGAGCGTGAATTGAAGTATAAACATCAACTCCGAGTTCCCAGAGCACGAAGCGGATCGTAAACACCAACTTCAAGTTCCCGAAGCGTGAATCGAAGTATAAATATCAACTCCAAACTCCCGGAGCGTGAGTCGGAGTACAAATGCTAATTCCAAGTCCCCAAATCACAGACATATGATTGAAACTTAAGCCGGCGTGACCAACCGCCAGTAAACGAATGAGAATCCCTGGAGCGCGGATATGATCGTCGATGATCGGACAAGCGTGAATAAACCACTCAATCTCTGTTTGTCTCAAACACCCATTCAGTGGCACTAGACTCGACATGCTATAAGAAAAGAGCGATCGCTGACTGATGTTTTACAACACACCACCAAGACTGGGGGCAAGACTTAAGCATCAACTATTGACTGAAGCAATGCGACGTAAAAATTCAACTCGCTCCCCGGTCGCAAACTATGTCCACAATACCCGAACTTGGCGAACAGAAACAAACTTTATTCAGAAACTGAAACTTCACAAGTGCATTTCAGATACTGAAACACTTAGACAAATACACAATGACAAAAAAGAAGTCAAAAAAGAAAAGTTTCATTTCTATTGATTATAAAAGAAGTTCGTGCACAAGTTTCCAAAAATTCCTACTAGCAGGGGCCGAACCCGCATCTATACACGGCTAACACAATGCAAGTCAAAATAAACCGGGGAAGCATGTTTAATCTTTCTTCTTCCTTGGCTTCCTTCTCGGTGTAGACCCGCTGGAGTCACCGCTAATCTTCCTCTTCGAGCCTTTGCTTTTCGGCGGTTGGTCTCCAGGCGAGGGCAGTATATCAACATCCTCCTTCGAACTCGAGTGGATAGGAATGCTCCATGTGGGCGGAGTCGGAGGAACATGATCAAGTACAGAAGGCGGAATGGGCACGCTGGTAATGAAAACAGTACCATTGGGAGATATCATGCTAAGCGGAGCAGGTCCCGGTGCTGCCATCCCACCTCCAAAACTGCCACCATGAGCCGCTACTGCCATTTCAGCGTCGATTTGAGCGAACATCTCCTCTTCAGTTACTGCTTGAGCCCCGCTGGGGGCATCAGCAGTCGGCATTGTAGAACTTGTAGCAGGATCAGTTCCACTCATGACGAATGACAAGTCAGCAAGAGGATCGCCGTGATGACGAAAGAGTTCATCCATCAACTGCTCATAAAACATAATCGTACTCCCCTGCATATCATCAAGCGGGGCCGCTGTACTCATGATGATTGCTTCGGTCATGATAGCCTCCTGCGTTTGATATGGTTCTTCAGTAGCAGGAGGCATGGCCGGTGCAACATCGATCACTGGACAAAGAATAAGAGAACTGTTAGAACTTAACTCGATCGAACATTTCGACTTAAGAAAGATATGTGGAATGTTCAGAATACCTTCCTCAGTTTGACTCGTAGGCGGCAGAGCGGCATCAGTGACTTGCGCTGCAGCCGAAGACATCTGCGATTGATCTGGATTATAAGCAGGAACGGCCTGGGGATCGACCGCAGACGAGGATTCGGGCTGGGTCGACGCGGGAACTTCAAGACTTGCTTCATGGTGGTCAACTCCAGAACCCTCTCCCACTTCAAAGTGCTGGGTGCCAAGTCTTTCCTTCTCACGCAGAATCATTGACTCATGGAGAATCTTCTTTTCATCTTCAGTCAGAATGCGATTCTCGAGTTCAAATTCATCCACAGACTCGCCCTGATGCGCCTCCTTCTCTTCCTCAACCAGTCGGCTCCAAGCATTGTAGAGATGCATCGAAAAATCATCGAGCCAGACCAGACCCCTGTGCCTCAGCACGTTAGCGTTGTAAACAACAAGAAGGTCTTCGATGTCAGCCTCTAGCCTGGACTCGGCCAACTTCACTCTCTCCTCGACCTAAGTCTCCACCTTGTGGACTTTAGCCACAGCCGCATCCCGTTCACCCCTGAGCAGGACAGCTTGTTCGCACGCCTCCTAGGCTGCGTTGTTCGCATCATCTTTTTCCTTGGCCATGTTAGCGAATTTGGCCTTAAGTTCATTAAGCTCCTTGGCCGACGCATCCCGCTCGGCGGTGACTTTAGTGTTCCGGTGGCCCATCTCCTTCACCTGGGCAACATGTGTCTGCCCCAACCTCTCCATTGCAGCCTTCGCTTCATCGGCTTTTTTGGTGGCCTCAATCTCCGATTTCCGAGAAAACTCAGCCTCGGCAGTCAGCACTTGAATGATCCGATCCCTTTGAGCAAGTTCAGTCTCCATTTTCTCAAGCGCTTTGGCTCTCTCAAAGGCCACCTTAGAAGCTTTCTCCGCAGCCTTTACCCACTCTCTATACTGGGTGTAGATGTCATGAACGTACTCATGCATCGTGTTCTCCACTCCAGATGGAATTCTTTTTAAGTGTGGCGGGAAGACATAGCCATCGAAGCAAATGTTCGGAAAGTCTTTCCTCATCTGAGCCAGCTTAAGGGCCCCTTCTCCTGTGGGTTCAGCTGGGACCTGCTCTATAATCATGGAGGCCGTGGTCTCAACTCTCTGAAGATGAGTCTCAGATCTAAAAGTATGAGAGGATGGCCTGTGACGAGGAGGCTCGGGTGGGTGTGGGACAAAAGCAGGGGTGGAGACGAAAGTCTAGGAGGAGGAGAGCGTGATCTAGACCGATGTCTGTATTCTCTATCCCTGTCACGCCCGTACCTATCTTGGTTAGAGTACTCACGATCGCGATCTCTATCCGACTCTCTCCTACGGGACTCATAATAGGAAGAAGCCTTTCGGGCCGAGCGGAGATTCCCGAGCATCGATCCTTTTCCAGACATAGTACCTGAAAATGAGAAACGAAGAAAGAGTTAGTAATTTCCTAAGTTGGACAATTTACAGTTGTGAATCATGTAGTGTAGTGAAGTGTATGCATGTGCAACCCCCCGACGAACCGGAAATGTCGGCCTCACTCATAGCAAGCGACCCGCTCAGTTCAAGAGCACTATCAAGCTCCTCCATCCCGGCGTCGTGTGTAGACGACACAAAATACAGGATCGGAATATCAGCAAGCCCTGCAAAAGGACTCTCTACTTGCGGGGGAGGAGCCTCTGAAATTCTAATCCCCGGAACGGGCAAGGACACAACCACGGATTTAAATCTCTCAGATTTAGAGCATTTGTGAGCATCAGCCTTGCCTTTTCTTCTTCCTCCCGAATCCTGGACATCGGCAGAAGGCCCAGCTCGGAGCTCGGTATCGGTAGGCGTTCTTTCTAGATCAACTTCTTCGGCTATCACGACTGCGGGCGCTTTGCGCTTCTCCCGTTTCTTCAGGACCACTCTATGTGTCCCTTCCAGCTGTATGCTTTGCCTCCGTACTATCAGCCCGACAGTCCTCAAATTTCTGTCAGACAAAACCAAGTCGATATGCCTCTCTTCGCCTGGAAACGCTTGGAGGATCCGAACTAGCTCTCTGAAGTATGCATCAACAGGTCAAGAGATCGCGGCTGTAAAAGAAGAGAAGTGTATTAGTTTTGAAATTGGTTATTATTATCTCAATAACTCAAGAGAAAGATTGCAGCGCTTACGTCTATCCAACCATCGCCTAGAAAACCCAGGGGGGCATCGAACGTAGAACCATTCGGTCTTGAAGTAATTTAGCTTTCCCCAGGAGCCCATTACAATGTGACAGTTTCTGACCGCTTCCAGGAAGGTGAAAGAAGGGCTATCTCCATGGCTCTTGACGTTAAATAAATATCTGATTTCGATCGGCTTCGGCGGTCGAAAGAGGATCTCCATAAATAGAATGAAGGTGCGGTTCAACAAAGCATACCCGTTGGGATGTAGCTAGGAAGGAGCTATTCCAAGGAATGATAACATCTCCCTTATATATTGATTGAAGGGAGGAAGTGTCCCCGCTGTGCAAGTGTGACGGTTGAAAGTAGTAAACCCCTCTGGGGGATCGTGTGGCCTGTCATTTGGCTCAGGTAGTAACACGTCGTCAAGTGACAGACCGCGCCTTAAACAAATCCGTCCCAGCATATCTTCGGAGATACCCGACGGCACAGAATCTTTTGGATTACAATTAAACCGAGCACCTAGATGCTCGTCCGGAGCTGGCTCTATAACTTCGGCTTCAATAACCGGTATCTCTATGGTTGGAGGAATAGAACTTGGGAGTTCCGGCTGTTGAGAACTTGAAGGTTCCATGACTACCTAGCTTATAGAAAATCATTGTTAAACTGACAATAACACTCGTGCATCGCCCAGTGTAGAGTGTGTGAGTGTGTTGTGCAGTGCAATATTGTATATCATTTGAGAAGATCAACAGGATTGAAGGAAGCATGTAAACGACGAGACTTCGGAATTCAGTCGGAAGGACCATCATCGTTGACCGTCACAACCGTACCATCCAGCTATTAACTATCATTCCAAGTTAAAGTTTGTTGTCATTTTGATAAGTTCCAGTTTCATTGACGAGCTTCGATAGGCAATCAGATATGCGGTGAAACGGTTAAGTCTAGTTATGCAAGTTTGAAGCTCGTCGGAGTCAATTGTTCAAATGTGCGAGGAGTTTCAAATTTTTTAATGATCAAATTTGTATCGCTCAAGAGAGCCGTGTTCGCATTGATATGTCATGGTCGTCTGCGTATGAGTTAGACTCGGTCAGAAGGTTGGCATGCAAGTTCGACTCGATCAAGAGGCTGGGGATTTCGAATCGATCAGAGCGCAACACTTCGAATCGATTAAAAGCCTCCATTTCGACTCGCTCCCAAGACTACGCAGCTCGACTAGATCCCAAAACCCCCAGTTTGACTCGATCCCAAGACTACGCAGTTCAACTCGATCCCAAACCTCCAGTTCGACTCGATCCCAAACGTCCACTTCGACTCGATCGAAGGCCATCGCTTCGAATCGATCAGACGCAACCCCTCTGTATCAATCTACGTATTCAAAGCACTCGATTCGATGAAAGGCTTAACCATCGATCGATACGAAGGCCTCCGTCTCACCATCTCGAAGCCCCTACTCCAGATCGATGCGAAGCTGAGGCAAAGGGATCTCGATCGATCACAAAGGAATCTCGATCGATCATGACTCTTGTTGATCTGGTGTTAAAAATCAAGTCTCATCGTCTACACGTTGCATTCGCTTTGGGGATTACCTAAGACTGGCAGTTAGTTCGAATGATTGAGAATCGATTCGAAGGCAAGAATGTTTCTTCTTTCTTCTCGAGTTTCTGAACGATACGAAGGTAAGGCAAGAAAGCGAAAGGTAAAAAGTGAAAAAATGGCTAAGTACAGAGTATTTATATGGACTCGAAAGCAAAAGGAATAAACGATTCACATCCCGGTGGATTCGAACACGCTCTTCGACTTCGTCTCCAGTGCGTCGATGTGAAGCTCCTCTTTGTATCGCTTATCTTCGACACCCTCTCCGATGCAGCAATACAAGCAATCATTTCGACTCCGTCTCCCCTTCGACTCCATCTCCTGCGCATTTCGACTCCGTCTCCTGTGCGTTTCGACTCCGTCTCCTATGCAGTTCGAATCCAAGACCGAGTCGAACGAGCAGTTCGAATCCATCAAATCATGGCTTCTAGAGGCCAACTCCATCGAATCGAAATACTTATTCCGCATCCATAAATTCAATAAAAATCATCTTCAATGTTTCAACCCTTCACATCAATTCAGATGAGGATCGTTACGAAGGAACATTCAAAAACAACCATCGAGCGTTGTTACAACGACTTTCACGTCGGTTCAGGAGAGGATCGATACAGAATTCGATATAAAATAAACTGACTATGACTCGTGAACGTACAAACGTCAACGAGAGTCAGGTTAACATATATGCATGTATGTCGGACTAATATTCCAGATTTACAGAAATCAGAGACTCATTTGATAACAATTACAACAACAAACGGCTAACCACTAGCATACAACAATCAGTTGCAACAATACAGGGTACAGTAGTCGATAGTCAACAGTTTACATTATCAAGAAGAACAGTCAAAGGTTACAACTTTCATCGAAAAGACAATAACTATTTAGAGTAAAGATGGCAGCATTTCAAAGCACGTCATGTTTCTAAAAGACGTACTTTGGGGGGCAAATGTTATCCCGCCTTTTGGCAAGGCCGTGACACCAAGGAATCGACTAGTAAACCAATGACGATCCATCCCAGAGATCGGTTATACACAGGCTCACTATGGATATCGACAAATTTTGTTCGAGTCCGGATCAAGCTAAAATTGGTATGACATGACAAGCTAAGCTATGAGAGTCAACGTTCCAAATCTCAAGTCAATCCGAGTTCGTATGCTCAAGTTATGAACAATACAAAATTGGATGAAAACCAACCACCGGTCGAATCGCTCCGCTTCGCCTCCATCAGATGCCTTCTTCGACTCGCTCAGCTCGCATCCCTCAGAAGAGCCTACTTCGACTCGCTTTGCAACCATCAGAAGTGACTACTTCGACTCGCTCCGCTTCGCCTCCATCAGATGCCTTCTTCGACTCGCTCAGTTCGCATCCCTCAGAAGAGCCTTCTTCGACTCGCTCCGTCCGAGTCCATCTGGGAAGCCTACTTCGACTCGCTCCGCTTGAACCACTGTTCAACTCCATCGACTTCGACTCCATTGGCGAGGCCACTGTTCGAATCCCTCAGGACGCTCCACTTCGACTCGCTCAATCAATGCACACTTCGACTCGCTCAATCAGTGCATCTTTCGACTCGATCAAAACAGCATCAAAGGCAGAAGTGATCCAAAGATTCAAGCGTCACGTCACCGAGTCGAACGAAAGCGAGTCGAACAGAGCGAGTCGAACGAAACAGCCAACCGAGAATCCCATTTCATATCGATCATATCTCCTAATCTACAAGTCCAAATGCTATCAAATTTTCACAGAAGACTACGTGCATGCTAAAGAATGTCCACGCCAAATTTCGACTCCATTGGATGAAATCTTGATCGATACGAAATCTGTTCGTATCGATCACGGATCGAACCAGAACTTCACGGGCTTGGGCGCGCGGTCCTGGTCACATGCCAGAGAGGGTCTCCCCAGATCTGAGCGAAATATCAGCCTCCTACACCTATAAATAGACCCCCAAAGCCAACGAAAAAGGGGTTCTTCTTCCTCTTTGAGATATCCAATGCCCAGACTCCGCCAGATCCAGATCTAAACTCCATTGCTGCTGCTACCAACGAATTTCACTGCTGCAAATCATTATTATTAGCTGTAATTTGCTGAAATCAATTGTAAACATCAAAGAAAGATAAATAAAGCAAACTACTTCATAGTGGACGTAGGCAATACGCCGAACCACTCTAAATTCTTGTGTCTCCTTGCATTTTAATTATTTTCATCTCTGAGATTTGGAGTTTTTGTTAGATAATTCCTCTTTTTCCATTTAATTTCTTCACTTTATCTCTTTAAAGACTTTCGAAGAGTGTTGTGCCCAATTTTGGTACAAACAATTTCCAAAGTTAAAATCCTTCGGTGTTAAGTAGGGAATATTTCCGTACCATCAAAATTAAGAAGGATTAGATATTTAGACCAAGATTTGATAGTCGGTTATTTAACTATCAAATAAACAAACATTTAACACAAAGATTAAATTTCCCGTGGAAACTCACTAAGCCTCATTTAATTAAATTTCAATTATTTTAAAATCACTTTCAAATACATGGAAATCATTTGCATATACTTATCTCACATAAGAAGTATATTCACAAAACACTATATTTCGATACTTCGAAAATATAATCATATACTTATCTCAATGGTATAAGTATATTCACAAACCATTTCTTCAGAAATAATTGAAAACTTTTAAAAGTATATCTAGAAAGTACCGTTCAATATCGACTATTGATCGCAGCTTACACAATGGTTACGTCGCTATCCCAACGAATCCATAGTAAACTGTAGGAAATCCCTTCCCCTCGAATTACACCATGAATGTCAACCATCACTTTTTAAATTTCTTCGTCTTCTAAATATTTCCAAATCTATTTGTAAAGCTTTTTTATAAATCTTCAATCTATGTATAAAACATCCTTTATATATCCCAAATCTCCATTATAGAACTTCTCCATTTTAAATCTTTAAAACTCATTTATAATCCTTTTATAGATATTTAGAACTATTAATAAAATACTTCCCATATTTAAACAAATTTATTAAACAAACACTTTAAGTTCGTGAGGTTCCCTTGATAAGCTATAGATTACTTAAAATAACTTTAAATAATAAGTTATTATTTAAACATCCTTCTATTCCATTTAAACCGAATCTCATTTAAAATAATAACTTTAAAATCTCATTAATAATATATGAAATTAAATTTAAAACACTATTGATAAGTTAACTTCAAAACAATATTAATATAATAATTAATTAACTTTAAAACGTTGTTAATACAAAAATCAATTAACTTTTAAATAATACTAATATGCTAATTAATTAATCTATAAATATAATTAAATAACTTAAATCAATATAATTAAATAATTAAAAAATAAAGTATAGTTAAATCACTTTAAACAAATAATTAAAATATAATTAAAACATTTTAAAACAAAAATTAAATAACTTTAAAATAATAATTAAACAACTTTAAGAAATAAATTTTAAGAATCATATTAATAAAATAATTAACTTTAACTCATTATTTAAAAAAATTATAAATTATCTTTAAAATATTATTAATAATAAGTTATTACCTTTTTAAATCTTTTTACTAAATATTAATTATTATTATTTTATAATAACTTCAAATCAAAATTTAACTTTTTAAATTTGAAGGAGGCTTAACGATCACCATGGCATTCAAACAAGCTACCATATTATTCAAAGTTCACTTTCCAAGTTAATAACTGATATTCACATAATCAACGACTATATAAATAATTTAACACTTAACCATCATTGGTTAACATATTACTTATCCAAAGTGGCATATCGATTAATGATATATAATTAGATGCCAAGTTTGTAAAATAGCAAAACGGGAATTTATTCTGCTAATTAAATGTCAAATTAATTTAATTAGTGGAACAGTGTTTTATTCTGCTAACTGATGTCTAATTACCATATTTGATTCAGTTTAACTCAACAGTAATTTATTTGGCCAAATAAATATCAATAATTAAAGTATATAAATTTAAACGACGTTATTAATTAAAATAACGTAATTTAAATCCTATGCTTTTTAATATGTCATAAATTTATACATGTCCAAAACTATAAACTGGTCACATTATAACATTGTACTCGTCCATACGAGTACAACGTAAAAATCCGTAGGTAAAAACGGATTTAAAACAAGCACTTTACGACAATTTAAAGTTAACAAATTTTTTAAAACATTAAAATTTAAGAATTTCTCACCATAAATTAAATAGGCCAAAGCCCATAGCCTTTCACCTACAACCCAAAGTCCACAGTGCTTTTTCTCCAAACATGTTCGTTTCTAGTAACCCATATACGTGCACGAACTCGTGCACGTGCACAAGCAATTGGTCTACCAAATCGACAATCTGATCCCACCATCATGCCCTACTTTGCCTCCTCGACTCATTGGCACCACCACCTCGCTCACTATCCCACTGCAACAAAATATGACCACGAGCCAAAACCTAAAATTCAAGCTACAGGTCGAGAAGTCAGGACAAAATTTTTCTTCGATCTTACCACATAGTCACCACTCAAAGCTCTCTCCTCCACGACCACAACACCAAGCTCCAAATCTTCAATCTATGCTTGAATCTGGAGTTTATCCAAACCCTATTTTCAAACAACTATCGATCATCGACACGAAACTCCGCTAAAACTCCCCTAAAAATACTATGCGATACAATCCCAGCAACGCATACGGCGTCGAACGAATTGAAGTCGATTGAGAGAAATCATTTTTTAAAGTTTATGAACAAAATTTCCCCCTTTCTGTAATTAGATGATTTCTTGATTGATATTCGATCTAATCAAGCAGCGCCAATTTTTAAAAATACTATGGACATATACGAACAACTTTTTTTGAATGTATTGGCTAATATTGAACAGATTGGGAGGAATTGATTTTTGAATAAAGGAAAGTGGTTTATTTCATCACTAGGCAAAACCAAAGTAAGAGAAGAATAAGAAGAAGACCTTACTGCCTACGTGTGAACAAGTATACACACACATGCTTACTTGATTAAATACCATGGAGACCAAGATCAAATTAAGGTCAAAAATCAAGGGAGACAAAGAGTCTGCTATGGTGAAAGGTCGTGGGTACAATGGTGGCTGGAAAGGTTAAAGGTGGACATAATGGTTGCTGCTGAAACAATAAGGTGGCTGTGGGGAAAGTTGTGTACTATGGGTGTGTTTAAAAAAAATTATTATATTTAAAATCAATTCCGCTACCATGTTACACAACATTGTATCCATATACGAGCTGCAACCGACAGAAAATGAAATATGATCGCGTACATAATTGGGATGTGATCATAAAATAATGATAAAATAGAAAAGTTATTAAATTCAATGAAGTTTTAAAATGTCAACTTTTGCCGTAAAATACGTCAAATGAAAACTTACTTATTTTCCAAGTTAAAAATTATGGAAAAATTCTAAAAATTAAATTAAAAATATGTCATTAAAAATCAAATCTAAATTTGAAACATAGTTTTAATTATAATTTAATTCAAATCTGAATATTTAAACAAATTAAATATTCAAATTCGAAAACCCAAAATACGGGTTGGTACACTCTCCTCCTCTTAAAAAGAATTTCGTCCCCGAAATTTCATCACAAGAATGCTCAATATTATTCATAAGCCCGCATGATGTTCATAGATCATCCATATACAGAATCTGATTCGACTACTACTCGAATACATGACTCCACTTCCAAACCAGTATCGCTCACCCGATTTACTAGTGCGGACTCCGGTCAGGCTTCTTAATTAGAAACCTCCGTTCTCCTTACGTAGCCATAAACTATGATAGAAAACTTTGGTTCCATATCAAGAACCCTCATCAAGTGCTCGCTGAAATCCTTATTTGGAATGGTGTGAAACACTTCAGAGCCTTGTGCTCGAATATTAGATCAAACTATATGGAGAGAGAAATGATCTACATCCATTCTACATACATATATAATTGGTTATTCCTAATACCAATTCCATTTCCATATTTGTGAAAACATTTCATAAACCCAACTTAAACTCCCAAATTTTTATAATATCCTATCACGCCCCAAAGGCATACACAACCATCCAATTCAAACTTTTACTTTTGAATTCGCTTAAGAATTTAAGCACCCAACTTTTTATTCAAAACACCTTTTTGAGCTAATACTACTATTAAATTTTTGAACCTCGAAAACCATTTTGCCAAAATCACCGGGATTTAAACTCTCGAATACCTTTTATCTATACATACATTTTTATAATTCAAATTTATAAAATATCTCCTTCTAAAGGAATCATTCTCAAATATTTATTTTAATCACATTCTAGCTTTCTTATATAAATCATTTTTCAAGTATTATTTCAAAAATATTTAGGTTTCTTTTAATAACTTCTTTTATAAAACCTCTATTTAAAACAACCAACTTTTATATTCAATCATTTCCAGAATATTATTTTTCAAAATATTCCAAATGCCTTTTAATAAAACAACCTTTATTAAAACTTAATTTTTATTAAATCAACCTTTATATAAAACAATTTCTAAAATATTCATACCAAATTTTCAAATTTCTTTTAAATAAACAGCCCTTAGAAATCAAATTCTAACCCAAAATTATCAACAACCGCCTTATATTCAAACTATGAAACTTAATTCACAAGGTGTTTGTTTCAATGTTCCCAAATTTCCTATCTACCCAAACCGGGTTTCAAAAGGAAGATTCTAGATAGATTAACCGATAATTGTCAATGCTCAGAAACAGGCAAGCATGACCGATCAATTCCTAGATGATAATGATGGAATACTATCATTTCTACCAACCAAGCATAACCAAAAATAACTATATTAAATATTTGAAAAATTATTCTTACATATATATAATATAATCCTAAGTAAAATTATTTCATTTACCCATTTTAAACAATATTGTGTCAATTGGTATTGTTCGAGTGTTTAGGAAATCCCTTTCGATAACGATGGTCAAACGCATAGATCAGAATTATTAAGCCACTCAACAGATCAAACAACACAATACAAAACATTTTTATATCACTAACAAATACGTGCTCTTATATATATATATATACACACACACACACTCAAACTCATCATAGGGCCTCTCTTACCCTATCTCAAATGAGTCAACCCTACCAAAGCCTAGGTGTTCACTCAACCTAAGCTCTGATACCAACCGTAACGACCCACTTTTCCATAGAGTTTAAGCAGCCAATAAACCACACATGACCCATTCAAATTGAACGGAAAGGCGGATAGTTAGAGGAAAGAAAGAAGACAAGAAGAAAAATAACAACATAGAATCTCACAGCGGATGAATAATCTATAATATATAACAAATCTTTACGTAAAATAAAATTGTAATATATGTACATACAAATAGCAACCAGAGTATACTAATCTACTTCAGCCCTGACAGTTATAGTAACGTGTCTTTACAATTGCTGATAAATACAACAATGAATGCAATGGAAAACTAACCATATACGTTTCTGGGCCTCCAGCTCGTCTCCTGAAGCTCCAAAACATCCAACCAAACCTAGAAAATATGCTCGATCTGACCCGACCATTATAGGAAAACAATGTCCTGGTCAGTTTGGTAAAACCATTGTGAGAAACTCAAATCACAAGGAATTTTATTTATTATAACTTATAAAATCCTTTAAAACAAAGGAATTCCATAAGGTCATGCCACACAAAAATACAGATGGGTTTTTACCTTACGATAACCAAAACCTTTATATTAGAAAAATCCAATGGTATTATAATAATGTCAGAGGGTGAAAATAATAATAATCAAGTAGTTGTGATGCTCGTGAATGTACATCACAACAATACTAGGTATATAATCAAAAATCAATAAGGCACGTTTGCTAATTATGTAGGATTTCCATGAAGTTTCCCTCGATACTTCGAGGAATGGTCCTCCTACACAAGGATCATAGATATCCTTCCGAAGCAGCATACGTTCATAGTAATGCACTATAGGAAAAACATGGTTGGTCTCGCTAAGAGCGAGTGCATTTCCCCATGCATGCATACCAAATGTAAGTAACGTCTAGGTGGAGCCGACTACACCCTATGGATTTGCCAACCCTAATGGCCACGTCTCTTATCTTTGGTTATAGTCATTACCGCGGGTGAGGCTACATCTGGCGTTGCAGCTCATGCACCACCACTAAAATAGATCCTGGAACCCCAAATTGATTCAAATACCCCAATGGGTCTCGGAATCACAATTGGATTCCCAAATTTCAAATTGATCTTGGAATCACACATGGAATCCCATACCCCAACGGGTTTCGGAACCGTGCATGGATTCCAACATCTTAATACATCACGAATCTACTTCATAGAACCGTATAGGGTTTTTGGAGTGGTTACGGGTCCGAGTCATCTCTTACGAGTACACTCTTCCGTTTCCTGGGTGATCCAAGAACCAATCGTCGAATTTCCAGAACGCTCAGTACCGGTTCTTTAGGAAATAATCAGATAATACATAAAAGCGGAGACCACCCCCTAACTGTTTAAGTGGATGGATCTCCTTATCATTTGTCCTAGAAAGACGAAACGAGTTTATACGTATAGTATAGCACCACCGATGGTAACTATAGCATATAATTCATGTGTTTCCTGTAATGTTCCTGAATTTTAATTAATGTTATTCGGGATATTTAATTGGATAAATTAAATAGAATATTGTGAATAGTAGGGAGATGAGATTAATAAATCCAATGGCCGTGTCTAAAAGAATGAACTAAAATAAAAGGACTTAAATAAATTAAGAAGGGGGAAGTTTTCCTAAGAGGTAAACTTGGAAGTGGGCTACATTTCTTAGTATATATCTCTTCCTCCACTTGAATAAATTTCCACTTTCTCATTCTTAACTCCTCATCACTTTGGTCGGCCATTAAAAAGCTTCAGGAAGAGTTTAAATTGAAGAATAAACTAAGGAATTAAAGCTAGGAAAGTATCCCATTCTCCAATCAACTAATCAAGGTGAATAATCATGTTTATCATCTCATTTTTCTATGTTTGGATCGGTTATGGGTTATACCCGATTCATGTTTGTGATTTTGGTTAGGATATAACCATTTAAACCTTTGTTTGGATAAGACATAGATTTTTAAAATGTTAATGGGATAATTAACACGTTTTCATTCGGTTTTGGTTAAATTCCGAGTTGTTTTGATCTTCATATGCTTTAAAATTTTAATATGATGAAGTATATGATTTATCAGATTTTTGGTGATTTTTCCGTAGTGATTTACTAAGGTAATTAAATTATTTATGCCCAAGGGTTAAACTGAAAATTTGCTTCCGAAATTATTTAAATATGGGAGGAAATTTGCTTTTGAAAATATTTGGGAAAGAAGTACAGTGTTTTGAGAAAAAGGTTGACTTTTGCATACTTTTTACTATTTGGAAGTACAGGAGAAGTTTCCCTAGCCAATCAAAATTAGACAAACAAGATAAAAACATCAATTCAGTGGGCCCAGTTCTGCCTTCGACACCAACAAGCCCACTTTTACCCTTTTGATGAAGTCAAAAGGTACCTTTTGTCTAAACGGATGGTAAATAGTTACCTTCCGTCAAATTCAAAAGGTAGGCATGGGGCTGAAGGGAAGAAAAGGGCGCAGGGATGGGGAGGCTGCTTCTTTTGCTTTCAGATAGAAATAAAAATTGTTTTCGAATAAGTTGAAGGGGGATCCTTCGACTCTATCATTTTATAAAAGACTAAAATTTTATATTCAAGAAGGGTTTCGAAGGGGATCTTCGAAAGCTTAAACCTTCAAGAGTATTGTTTTAAAATGTTTTCCGAAAAGGTGTTTTAAAACCTTCGACAAGCCGAAGGGTTAACCTTCCGACATGGTTGGAAGTATGCTTTCGAAGGGTTGGTTCCAACACTTCATTATTTTTCAATGATTTCGAAAGGTTTTGAAGGGGTTATCTTCAATGATTGCGAAAGGTTCTGATTTCGATAGGTTTTAATTCCAAAAGGTTTTGAGTTCAAAAGGTTTGATTTCGAAAGGTTTTGAAGGGGTTATCTTTAATGATTGAGAAAGGTTCTGATTTCGAAAGGTTTTGATTTCAAAAGGTTTGATTTCGAAAGGTTTCCGAAGGGGCTAACTTTGGATGTTTATTTGCTTTCGAATGAGACTTCATTCGAAGGGTTTTAAAGTGCTTTTTTAGCCATTTTTCTTAAGTAAAACTTTGCTAAGACGAAGGAGTTACTTCGAAGGGTTATAGCATAAAATACTTATCTTTGTTTGAATATGTAAGGGGGATCCTTATATAAAATGAATGTTATAAAACCTTGGCGACACCAGGGTGGGTTTAATGTTTCGTTACATAGTTTGGGGTTACAAACAGAAATATGCTTTCGAAAATATACATTGGGGCTATCAATGTGTTTTTATTTAATTTAACCTATTTTGGGCTACCTATTGGTTAAACAGGTGGTATACCTGGGGAAAATAATTAATCATGGGGATCATGATATTATAATTGGCCAAGTGATGGGTTCTTGGTTAACTTAGGAAAACCATGGAATGTGCGGTGGATAGCCCACATCAAATTTCTAAAGTAAAGAATGTTTTACCAGAGGTGGTTAGCCTCGGGATTTGGCACCCAAGGGTTCATGGTCATCCTAGGAAAACTATGGAGTGTGCGGTGGATAGCCCACACCATCTTTTATAAAACAATGTACGATGGATAATCTGCATTTATTTTGAATGGATTTAGGATGGATAGTCCTAATAAATTATGACAGATAGTCAATTTAGGGGAACTCTAATAAATTGATTTTAGATGGGAAATCTAATAAATGGGTGGATGGGATATCCAATAAATATGATTTATGGCTTTATTTCATATTATATTAAGACTAATCATTTTGGGTGCAGGGGCATAGTAAATGATTTTCATGTTTCTTTTGGATACTAGTGAGGGGAAAACCCATTCCGCTAAGCAGCGTGGTCTCACTAGATATCTATTTATGATAAGAGATGATATGGGATTATTCATACCAGATTTATTGTCAGACTCAAAGTTTGTGTTTCTCCACAAACTCTCGGGTACTCAAAATTAATTTGAGTAGTCTAAGAGTGGGAGTCTTTCAGTTTTGGATGAATAAGCTTCCAGAGATGTGCAGGAGGCAGTATTAGCTGTATAGGAGCTATTTTGGGTATTTCGCTGTGATGTACTAAGAACTGTAAAGTTCATATTTATTAGTTCTCTGATCATCATAAGGGGACATCTTCATATGTCGCTCTTATCGTATTTTGTACATGTATATGTGATCTGAACATGGTTAACGTCTGGGATTATATAATTAAATCTTAAATTGAAATTCATAAGAAATGAGAAATTCTATTTTTTTGAAGTTTAAAAATTTTCATATTCTTGTATTTCTTTGTTGCCAATAGTTTCAATCTGATTTCGGTCACTCAGAAATAACACCTATGGATGACTGCAGCATCCGTAGTAGTTAGTTTTGAGCCTTCGAAAGCGGGATGTTACATTTCCCCAAGATATTTCCAGAGTTAAAATCTTTTGGTGTTAAGTAGGGAATATTTCCGTACCACCAAAATTAAGAAGGATTACATATTTAGACCAAGATTTGATAGTCCTTTATTTAACTATCAAATAAACAAACATTCAATACAAAGAATACATTTCCCATGGAAAGTCACTAAGCGTCATTTAATTAAATTTCCATTATTTTAAAATCAATTTCAAACACTTGGAAATCATTTGCATATACTTATCTCATAGAATAAGTATATTCATAAAACACTATATTTCGATACTTCAAAAATATAATCATATACTTATCTCAATGGTATAAGTATATTCACAAACCATTTCTTCAGAAATAACTGAAAAGTTTTAAAAATTGATCTGGAAAGTACCATTCAATATCGATCATGGATCACAGCTTACACAATGGTTACGTCGCTATCCCAGTGAATCTATAGTAAAATGTAGACAATCCCTGCCCCTCGAACTATGCCATGAATATCAACCATCTCTTTTTAAATTTCTTTATCTTATAAATATTTCCAAATCTATTTGTAAAGCTTCTTTATAAATCTTCAATCTATTTATAAAACATCCTTTATATATCCCAAAATTCCATTTATAAAACCTCTTCTTTTTAAATCTTTAAAACTCATTTATAATCCTTTTATAGATATCCAGAATTATTAATAAAATACTTCCCATATTTAAACAAATTTATTGAACAAACGCTTTAAGTTCATGAGGTTCCCTTGATAAGCTATAAATTACTTAAAATAACTTCAAATAATAAGTTATTATTTAAACATCCATCTATTCCATTTAAAATAATAACTTCAAAATCTCATTAGTAATATATGAAATTAATTTTAAAACACTATTATTGTATTAATAAGTTAACTTCAAAACAATATTAATATAATAATTAATTAACTTTAAAATGTTTTTAATACAAAAATCAATTAAGTTTCAAATAACACTAATATGCTTATCAATTAATCTATAAATATAATTAAATAACTTAAATCACTATAATTATATAATTAAAAACTAAAGTATAGTTAAATCACTTTAGACAAATAATTAAAATATAATTAAATTTTAAAAAAAACTTAAATAACTTCAAAATAATAATTAAACAACTTTAAGAAATAACTTTTTAGAATCATATTAATAAAATAATTAACTTTAACTCATTATTTAAAATAATTATAAATTATCTTTAAAATATTATTAATAATATGTTATTACCTTTTTAAATCTTATTACTAAATATTAATTATTATTATTTTATAATAACTTCAAATCAGAATTTAACTTTTTAAATTTGAAGGAGGCTTAAGGATCACCATGGTTTTTAAACAAGCAACTATATTATTCAAAGTTAACTTTCCAAGTTAATAATTGATATTCACATAATCAACAACTATATAAATAATTTAACACTTAACCGTCATTGGTTAACATATTACTTATCCAAAGTGGTATATCGATTAATGATATATAATTAGATGCCAAGTCTGTAAAATAGCAGAATGGGAATTTATTTTGCTAATTAAATGTCAAATTAATTTAATTAGCAGAACAGTGTTTTATTCTGCTAACTGATGTCCAATTACCATATTCAATTTAGTTTAATTCAACAGTAAATTATTTGGCCAAATAAATATCAATAATTAAGGTATATAAATTTAAATGACGTTATTAATTAAAATAACATAATTTAAATCCAGTGCTTTTTAATATTTCATAAATTTAAACATGGTAAAACTATCAACATGTCACACTATAAAGTTGTACTCGTCCATGCGAGTATAAGGTAAAAATCCGCAAGTAAAAAGGATTTAAAACAAGAACTTTAAGACAATTTAAAGTTAACAAATTTTTTAAAACATTAAAATTTCAGAATTTCTCATCATAAATAAAATGGGCCAAAGCCCATAGCCTTTCATCCGAAACCTAAAGTCTAAAGTGCTTCTTCCCCAAACATCGTCCATTTCCAGTAACCCATATACGTGCACGAACTCATGCACGTACACAAGCAATTGGCTTACCAAATCGACAATCTGATCCCACCATCATGCCCCGCTTTGCCTCCTCAACTCAACGGCACCACCACCTCGCTCACTAGCCCACTGCACTAAAATTCGACCACGAGCCGAAACCTAAAATGCGAGCTACAGGTCGAGAAATCAAGACAAAGTTTTGCTTAGATCTTCACCAAATATTCATCACTCGAAGTTCTCTCCGCCATGATCACAATGCCAAGCTCCAAATCTTCAATCGATGCTCGAATCAAGAGTTTATCCAAAACCTAGTTTTGAACAACCATCGATCATCGACACGAAACTCCACCGAAACTTCCCTAAAAATACTACACCGCCACACGATTCCAACGACGCATACGGCATTGAACGAATTGAAGTGGATTGAGAGAAATCATTTTTTTAAGTTTATGAAAAAATTTCCCCTTTCTGTAATTAGACGATTTCTCGATGATATTCGACGAAATCAAGCGCCATTAATTTTTAAAAATACCGTGGACATATATGAACACCTTTTGTTTTGAACGTATTCTCTAATATTGAATAGATTAGGAGTAAATGACTTTTAAATAGAGGAAATATGGTTTATTTCATCACCAGGCAAAACAAAAGTAAAAGAAGAAGAAGAATTCCTTACTGCCTTCACGTGAACAAGTATACACGAACACACATGCTTACCTGATTAAATACAAAGGAGACCAAGATAAAATTAAGGTCAAAAATCAAGGGAGACAAAGAATCTGCTATGGTGAAAGGTCATGGGTACAATGGAGGCTGGAGGGGAAAAGGGTGGACATAATGGTTGCCGCCGAGATAATAAGGTGGTCGTGGGGAAAGTTGTGTACTATGGGTGTGTATAAAAAAATTATTGTATTTAAAATCAATTCCGCTACCCTGTTACATAGCATCGTATCCATATACAAGCTACAACCGACAGAAAATGAAATATGATCATGTACGGAATTGGGATGTGATCACAAAACAACAATAAAATAGACAAGTTATTAAATTCTGTGAAGTTTCAAAATGCCAACGTTTGCCGTAAAATAAATCAAACGAAAATTTATTTATTTTCCAAATTAAAAATTATGAAAAAATTCTAAAAAAAAAATTATGTTATTAAAAATCAAATCTAAATTTGAAACATAGATTTTATTATGATTTAATTCAAATCTGAATATTTAAATAAATTAAATATTCAAATTTGAAGACCCAAAATACGGGTTGTTACACCAAAAGTGAACACAACCCTAAAGTGTTAAATACTTTCATGAAGGCATCCCATACTACCTAGCGAAATTCAAGTATTCGCTAATTGTTATCCCGCCTTTTGGCAAGGCCGTAATACCAAAGAATTGACTGGTAACCAGTAAACGGTCCGTCCCAGAGATCAGTTATATATGGGCTCACTACGGATATCAATGAATTTTGTCCGAGTCCGGATCGAGCCAAAATTGGTAGGACATGGCAAGCTAAGCCAAGAAAACCAACGTTTCAAATCTCAAGTCAATCCGGGTTCATATGCTCAAGTTATGAAAGATGCAAGGTTGGATGGAGATCAACTATCAATCGACTCGCTCCTTCGACTCGCTTCCCAACGTTCAGTTTGAAGCCAACTTCGACTCGCTACACAGTGCCCAGGAGTGATGTCTTCGACTCGCTTCGCTCAGAGGCCAATCTCGAGTCGATCAGGTTCGACTCGCTCCACATCCTTCAGAGCTGCTCTTTTCGTCTCGCTCTGTTTTAAAGCCATCAAGAGAGCACACTTCGACTCGCTCTGCTCAGACAACTGGTTCGACTCCATCAACTTCGACTCCACTGCTCGAACCTCCCAGAACATCCCATTTCGACTCGCTTGACTAGCTCTGGCTTCGACTCGCTCGACCAAGTACTCACTTCGACTCGCTCGAAGCAACATCCAGGACAGAGTAAGAATCAGGTGCCACGTCATTGAGTCGAACGGAAGCGAGTCGAAATGGAAGCGAGTCAAAGGAAACAGCCCACCGAAAACTCTATTTCATATCGATCATATCTCCCAATCTACAGGTCCAAATGCTATGAAATTTTCATAGAAGACTATGTGCATGCTAAAGAGTGTCCACGCCAAATTTCGACTCCATTGGATGAGATCTTGAGCGAGTCGGAATCAGCTCGTGTCGATCACGGATCGGATCGAAACTTCGTGGGCTTGGGCGTACGGGCCTGGTCACGTGCCAGAGAGGGTCTCCCGAGATCTGAGCGAAGTATCAGCCTCCTACACCTATAAATAGACCCCCAAAGCCAACAAAAAAGGGGTTCTTCTTCCTCTTTGAGATATCCAACGCCCGAACTCCGCCAGATCCAGATTTGAACTTTGTCGCTGTTGCTACCAATAAGATTCACTGCTGCAAATAATAGTTACCTCTTGTAATTCATTGCATCCACTTGTAAACATCAAAGGAAGATCAATAAAACAAACTATTTCATAGTAGACGTAGGCTATACGCCGAACCACTCTAAATCCTTGTGTCTCCTTGCACTTTAATTATTCTTATTTTTGAAATTTGGAGTTTTTGTTAGATAATTCCTCTTTTTTCATTTAATTTCTTCACTTTATCTCTTCAAAGACTTCTGAAAAGTGTTGTGCCCAATTTTGGTACAAACACTTTGGTGCTTTCACTGAGAAAAACCCAATCTTTCTCCCACTCTTTGGATCTCCTATCTATATTGGATTGCATAAATCTAAGAAGAAGATCTAGATCTAGAACCTTGAAGCCCTTCCATTCTATTCAGATTTGCAGTCAGATCTAGGAAAGGACTTCGCCAATTCAATATGGTGAGCACACGTACCGCCTCCGCAGCTGCTGATCAAGGAACACGGGACCGACAAAACCCCGTGCAATCACCTCCATCCAACCAAAATGCTGCAGGACCTTCAGATCCATCAAGTCCAATAACTAGACAAGAATTCCAGACATTGCTTCAGGAGTTGACCCAAAGTCGACAGCAGCTAGCGGAGCAACTACGCGCCAACGCGGAGTTGACTAACCAGCTAAATCGCCAAAGGCGAAGAAGATCTAGAAGAGACCAAGGTTGTCACTCCTCCACAGAGAGCTCAGCCTCCTCCGATGGCCAAACTAGATCCACACATCCACGGTTGGGTGGGAGCTACACCCAGGCCGCGGGACACCGACCTGCTTCGAACCTTGGGCAACCTAGAGTTGGACCATCCGTTAGCCTCCGCACAGAACCTTCAACTCGGGGAGGTGCTGCTCCTTATCATATTACCGGCAACATTGCTACTACCACCACTACTGGACGAGGAGGTGATGCTAGGAACCAAGCCGATCCTCAACATAGCCGACGAGAGCAGACTCCTAAACCTTATGTCCCTGAGGATGTAGAACCAAGGAGGAGAGACACGGACCGTCGACCGCGTCCGGTCCAGACTCGCGCTGTGGAGCCGGACCACACCTTAGCACAACATGCTCCAAATGTCCAAACAACAGATATACCAGCGATGATCCGCCAAATTATCCGTGAAAGTCAGGGTCTGTCTAATGACGACTGGGGAATCTCCCAAAGTCATACCCCTTTCACCGATGATGTATTATATGCTGAACCACCTCGGCACTTCAGGATGCCAGCTTTGCTAGTTTATGAAGGGAGCTCTGACCCCAATCAACACGTCCTGAAATACGAATGGCTGATGAATGCTGCTAGAGCTAATTATGCAATAAAGTGCTGTAGTTTCCCCATTTCTCTAGGGGGCATCGCTACCATGTGGTTCACTCGTTTGCCACCGCAGTCCATCTCTAACTTTGACCAGATGGCCACTAAGTTTGTCGAACAATTTCGTATGCATGTGGCGAGGCCGAAGGATGTTAACACTCCGTCTAGTGCTACGCAAGCTCCCGGAGAAACGCTTAGACGTTACTTGGAGCGATTCCATGCTGCATGTGCAGAAATAAGCAATCCCAACAATAACTCTATCCTGATGGCTCTGACTAAGGGGATTGATGCTGATTCCGAGTTCGGAAGTTGGTTAGCTGGGAAACCACCTGCGTCATTGGACCTTTTCTATTCCAAGGCAGCCCAGTTCCTGAGAAGGGAGGATGCGAGACAATCTAGGAAGCAGGATGACGCAGGACCCAACATTAAAGGTATCCAGAGTAACGTCGCTGTTAAACAGTCCGGAGATAGTTCTGGAAAGGTTCAGTTGAACGTCCAAAATAAAAGGAATCAGCAGAGGGACAATAGAAATCAGAACAAAAAACGCGATCAGGATCGTGGACCACGACGTAGGGCTTCCATGTACGAAAACTACACTCCATTGAACACGTCATTGGAGAATGTGTACTTGCAGACCTGCAATACCATGCAGTATAAGAAGCCTACCCCGAAACCACCAACTGAGAGACAAATCCAAACAGGAAAGTTCTGTAGATTCCATGAGAGTTATGGCCACAACACCAATGAGTGTCGTCACTTGCAAGACCTCATTGAAAAACTGATACGAGAGCGGAAGTTGGATCAGTATGTACGGGCGCCGCAATCCGGTGGTGCGGGCCCATCAAATCAGAATCGCGCATCGAATCAGGAAAGACAGGAAGAACCCGCTCATGCGGACGGAAGGTTGGTCATTAACACAATAAGCGGTGGTCCTCACCCGGCAGATCGAAGCTGGAAGGAAATGGAGTCGTATGCCAGCTCTATCAGGCATGCGGACTTCGAGTGTTGCAGTAGTTTTGATGAGGGGGCTCCGGCCAAGCAACAAAGAACGATGACGGATGACATCGTGTTCAAAAGCAAAGATGCAGATAAAATCGAAGCTCCCACTATTGATCCACTGGTCATCTCAGCACAAGTAGGTCCCGCTTGGATAAAAAGGATCTTAGTTGACAGTGGAAGCTCTGTGAATATTTTGTTCAAACGAGCTTATGATCAAATGAAGATGGAAGCCACAGACTTGAAACCTTGTCGATCTCGAATCCATGGTTTCAATGGAAGTTCCACAATTCCCACTGGGATGGCGGAACTGCCTGTGGAGTTGGGAGTAGGAGAATGTCGGAGAGTACGAATGTTGCAATTCATCGTTCTGGACATAGACTCCCCTTACAATGCTTTCTTGGGCCGACCGGCCCTCGCTGAATTCAGAATAGCCATTGCCCCGTGGTGTTTGACCTTGAAATTTCCCACTGATCATGGAATAGGAATCGTTCACGGAGATCAGGCCACTGCTAGAGCCTACTATGTTGCTGAGCTAAGGGAAGCACAGCGGAAGGAGAAGGGAAAGGACGTAGAGGAGTCTCTCTGCGTCCGTTTCGCCGACAATTGACAATTAACGCCCGGGCCCAGGCCCGGGCACCCCAGCCAATTCCTCAGGGACCTTGACCCGAGAGAAACTGAAGACAAAGGAGAATCTAAGGAAAGTCAAGCATCCCCAGCTGAACTGACAATTGATGTCCCAATTGACAATAACGATGGTTCAAAAATAATAAAGATTGGATCTCAGCTAAGCCAGCAAACTCAAGAGGAATTGGTTGGATTTCTGCGGGCAAATCTTGACGTGTTTGCCTGGACACATTCTGATATGTGTGGGATCTCGCCGGACATCGCGAGCCACACTCTGAACATTGACCCACGGCACGTCCCGGTCAAACAAAAAAGGCGTAGTATGGATCCAGAGAGATCTGCCGCCCTTAAAGAGGAAGTAGAAAAGCTTGAAGCGAACGGGTTCATTCGAGATGCGCTATATCCCGAATGGGTGTCAAATCCCGTGCTCGTCCGAAAGCCAAATGGGAAATGGAGAACATGTGTCGACTATTCCGACCTGAATAAAGCATGCCCCAAAGACAGTTTCTCGCTTCCTAGGATTGATCAGCTAGTGGATTCGACGGTTGGACACGAGCTCTTATCCTTCATGGACGCGTATTCAGCCTACAATCAAATACCGATGCATTTACCCGATCAAGAACACACCAGCTTCGTGACCAATCTGGGGCTATACTGTTGCAAGGTCATGCCGTTCGGACTCAAGAACGCCGGAGCTACTTACCAACGGTTGGTCAATCGGATGTTCGCTAATCAAATCGGGAAGACAATGGAAGTATATGTAGATGACATGCTTGTGAAGTCACGACTCTCCACCGACCATGTAAAAGACCTGGAAACTATGTTCAACATACTTCGGGAATACAAGATGAAGCTCAACCCACTGAATGTCACTTTGGAGTTGCATCCGGAAAGTTCCTCGGGTTCATCGTCAACGCCCGGGGAATCGAAGCCAATCCCGAAAAGATTTGGGCAATCAGAAATCTTAAAACTCCTAAAACTATAAAACAAGTCCAGAGTCTCAATGGAAAGGTAGCAGCATTGAGCAGGTTCATTTCAATATCCACTGACAAGTGCATTCCCTTCTTCGATCTGATTCGAAAAGGGAAACGAAACTTTGAATGGACCATAGAGTGCGAGGGCGCTTTCCAAGCACTGGTCCAACATCTGTCCACACCACCGATACTGTCAAAGCCTATTGATCATGAGAAGCTATTCATATATCTGGCAATATCAGAAAATGCTAGCAGCGCTGCGTTAATCCAAGAAGAAGACAAGATACAGAGGCCCGTATACTATGTCAGCAAACGATTGACTAGGGCTGAAAGAAATTATCCGAAGCTGGAAAAGTTGGCTTACTGCCTTGTCATTGAATCAAGAAAACTTCGACCATACTTCCAGGCACATTCCATTATTGTTTACACCGACCAGCCGTTACGACAGGTCCTCTCGCGGCCTGAGACGTCTGGAAGGTTACTCAAGTGGAACATCGAACTGAGCCAGTTTGACCTTACTTACGCTCCGAGACGGACCATACAAGGACAAGTCCTAGCCGATTTCATAGCTGAATTTACCATCCCAGAGGACATGCCCGAAGCCAGTAAATCCCCCGAATACGTCTGGAAGCTTTATACTGACGGAGCATCAAACGACCGATGTTCAGGCGCCGGTATTGTGCTTGAAACTCCCGAGGGCCGATCCATATGTTATGCCTTAAAGTTTGATTTCCATGCAACTAATAATGAAGCTGAATATGAGGCACTCCTAGCCGGCTTGAAACTTGCTAGAGATTTGAGGATTATCGCAGTGGAAATTTATTGTGATTCATAATTGGTTGTGTGCCAAGTACGAGGAGAGTATCAAGCAAGAGATCGAAGGTTGGCTGCTTATTTAGCGCAAGTTAAGGAAATACTAGACCATTTCGATTACTACGTCATATTCAGTATACCTTGAGAACGCAACCAAAAGGCAGATTCGTTGGCGAAGTTAGCCAGCACAGGCGAAGCTCAATAAATGGGACTCATACCCATCGAAACGCTATCTTCCCCAAGTATCGACCGAGCAGAAACAAACCGGGTATGCGAAACTATCCTCGAAAAGGATTCATGGATGACTCCACTCAAAAATTACATTGAGCACGGAACCCTACCGGAGCGCAGGAGTGAAAAAAGACAAGTCCTTCGAAAGGCCTCAAGATTTACCATCCAGAATGGACTCATGTACAGAAGGGGGTACTCAGTTCCCCTACTCCGATGTATCGCTCACGATGAAATTAAACAAGTGTTACACGATGTACATGAAGGAGAATGTGGCGATCACACCGGGGGGCAAGCACTTGCCAAGAAAATACTTCGTTACGGATATTACTGGCCTACCATGAATCGCGATGCGTTGGACTATGCAAAGAAATGTGATAGGTGCCAGAAATATGCCCGAATTCCTAGAGCTCCTCCTACTGAGATAACGCAAATGGTCAGCCCATGGTCGTTCGCAATGTGGGGCATCGACATCATCGGTGCTCTACCTCTGGCAAAAGGTGGAGAGAAGTACGCCATCGTCGCAGTTGATTACTTTACAAAGTGGGCTGAAGCCGAAGCTCTCGCTACCATTACAACGAAGAAAGTAATCAACTTTGTGGTTCGTAACATCATCTGTCGATTCGGTCTCCCACACACCATAATTACAGACAACGGAACCCAATTCGACAGCGCTGAATTCAAAGATTTCTGCAAACGATTTCACATCCAAAAGAAATTCTCAGCAGTTGCACACCCTCAAGCAAACGGACAGGTCGAAGCAATTAATAAGGTTATAAAATCAATCCTGAAGAAACGACTGGAAAAGGTCGGGGGCAAATGGGTCGATGAACTTCCTATGGCTCTATGGGCTTACCGAACAACCCACAAGACCGCGACCGGCCACACTCCGTTCTCTCTTTCCTATGGTTCAAAGGCCGTTATTCCAGTCGAGCTAGAAGTACCTTCCCATCGTGTGACATACTATGATCCAAAGACGAATGCTATACTACTTGCTGAATCTCTCGATCTACTAGATGAGAAGCGTGAAGAAGCTGACTTGAGGGCAGCTGCGCATCGAAGTCGAGTCGACCGATTGTACAACGCCAAGGTCCGTCTGCGAACCTTTGAGTTAGGCGATCTCGTCTTAAAAAGAGTCTATCCAGTTCCTTCACATATGAAGCCAACATGGGAAGGACCGTATGTTATTGAACGAAGGCTCGGAGATGGCACATTCAAGTTATCGACCATCGACGGTCTTACCCTGCCAAGAGCTTGGAACAGCGAGAGCCTCCGCCGCTATTACACCTGACAGGCTATCTTTATCCATTTATTCTACCTTCTTTTTCTGCAATTTGTTTATGCATTTCGGAGTTAGAACTTGTAATAAGGCAACTGACTTTGCCACACTTTCTTATTTCAGCAATAAAATGCAACCTCTTCGAGCCAGAGCTGTGATTTACTTGAAATACTTCATATGACCATCACTATGCACGGAGAGCTAAGTCTCATCATACGGTGGGATTTATTCAAATAGGGAGTGGCTGCGGTGCAACCAATCACTTCCTAAGTGAAACCCGAGCTCGGGGGCAAGCCATCACATCAAAGACAAAAAAGGGATTGGTACACGATAATCCTTCCTCAACTCCGAACTCCCAGAGCGCGAGTCGGAGTATAAACATCCAACTCCGAATTCCCAAAGCGCGAACTGGAGTATAAACATTCAACTCCATATTCCCGGAGTGGGAAGTGGAGTATAAACATCCAACTCCGAATTCCCAAAGCGCGAACCGAAGTATAAACATTCAACTCCATATTCCCGGAGTGCGAAGTGGAGTATAAACATCCAACTCCGAATTCCCAAAGCGCGAACCGTAGTATAAACATTTAACTCCATATTCCCGGAGTGCGAAGTGGAGTATAAACATCCAACTCCGAATTCCCAAAGCGCGAACCGGAGTATAAACATTCAACTCCGAACTCCCAGAGCGCAAGTCGGAGTATAAACATCCAACTCTGAATTCCCAAAGCGCGAACCGGAGTATAAACATTCAACTCCATATTCCCGGAGTTTGAAGTGGAGTATAAACATCCAACTCCGAATTCCCAAAGCGCGAACCGGAGTATAAACATTCAACTCCATATTCCCGGAGTGTGAAGTGGAGTATAAACATCCAACTCCGAATTCCCAAAGCGCGAACCGGAGTATAAACATTCAACTCCATATTCCCGGAGTGCGAAGTGGAGTATAAACATCCAACTCTGAATTCCCAAAGCGCGAACCGGAGTATAAACATTCAACTCCATATTCCCGGAGTGCGAAGTGGAGTATAAACATCCAACTCCGAATTCCCAAAGCGTGAACCGGAGTATAAACATTCAACTCCATATTCCCGGAGTGCGAAGTGGAGTATAAACATCCAACTCGAAACTCCCGAAGCGCGAGTCGGAGTACAAAAACCAATCCCAAGTCCCCAGACGGTGGGCATGTGATCGAAACTCAAGTCGGCATAACCATTCGCCGGTAAACAAATGAGGATCCCCGGAATGCGGAAATGATTATCGGCAATCAAACAAGTATGGATGCATTACTCAATCTCCACTTGACTTAGACGTCCGTTCGGTGGCACAAGGCTCAGCATGGTATAAATAAGAAGCGATCGTCGACTGACAGTCTACTACTCATCCCCAAGACTGGGGGGCAGAACTCAAGCATCAACCATTGATTGAAGCGATGTGACGTCAGAATTCAACTCGCTTCTCAGTCACAAGCCATGGCCACAATACCCGAACTTGGCAAGCAGGAACAAACTTCATTCGGAAACTGAAACTTCACAAGTGCAGTCCAGACACTGAAACACTTAGTCAAATACACATCGACAAAAAAGGAAGTCAAAGAGAAAAAATTTCATTTCTATTTATTATAGGAGACGTTCGTGTACAAGTTTCCAAAAAATTCATACTAGCATGGGCCAGACCCGCATCTATACACGGCTAACAAAATGCAAAAAGAAATCAAAATACGTCAGGCAATCGTGCTTAGTCTCTCCTCTTCCTTGGCTTCCTCTTCAGTGTGGACCCGCTTGAGTCGTCGCCAATCTTCCACTTCAAGCCTGTGCCTTTCGGCGGTTGGTCTTCCGGCAATGGCATTATGTCGATGTCTTCCTCCGAACTCGTGTGAATGAGAATGCTTCCTACGGGCGGAGTCGGAGGGACGGGGTCAATTACAGACGGTGGAATGGGCAGGCTGGTGAGGAAGACAGAACCACCAAGAGACATCATTCCAAGCGGGGCAGGTCCCGATGCTGCCATCACACTTCCAAAGCTGCCATCATAACCAACTGCTGCCAGTTCAGCGTCGATCTAGGCAAACATCTCCTCTTTGGTAACAGCTCGAGCCCCACTGGGGGCATCAGCAGTCGGCATTGAAGAGCTTGCAGCAGGATCGGTTCCACTCACGACAGATGGCAAATCAGCGGGGGGATCACCATGACAACGAAAGAGTTCGTCCATCAAGTGCTCGTCGAACGCCATTGTGTTCCCCTGCATATCACCAATCGGGGCAGCTGCGCTCACAGTGGTTGCTTCGGTCACAATAGCCTCCTGCGTCTGATATAATCCTTGCGTAGCAGGAGGCATGTGCGGCGCAGCGTCAGTCACTGGACAAGGAATGAAAAAAAATTTAGAACTTAAACTCGATCGAAGACGTTGACCCATGAAAGACATATAGAATGTTCGGAGTACCTTCCTCAGTTTGGCTTGTAAGCGACGGGGCGGCTTCAGTCGCTGGCACTGCAGTCGGAGACATCCGCGGCTGATCCGGATTATAGGCAGGAACAGCTTGAGGGTCAGCCGCAGGCAGAGGTTCAGGCTGGGTTGACACCGGAATGTCAAGACTTGCATCATGATGTCCAACCCCGAAGCCTTCTCCTACTTCCAGGTGCTGAGTACCGAGCCTCTCCTTCTCATAAGAGATCATTGAATCGTGGAGAGTCTTCTTCTCATCATCAGTTAACAGGCGATTCTCAAGCTCGAATTCATCCACAGATTCACCCGAGTGCGCCTCTTGCTCCTCCTCGACCAATCGGCCCCAAGCACTGCGGAGATGCACCGAATAGTCGTCGAGCCAGGCAAAGCCCCTGTGCCTTAGCACATTAGCATTGTAAACAACAAGGAGGTCCTCGATGTCGGCCTCTAGCCTGGACTCGGCCAATTTCACCCTTTCCTCGACCTCAGTCTCCGTTTTCTGGACTTTGGCCATCGCCGCATCTCGTTCTCCCCTGAGCAGAACAACCTGATCGCATGCCTCCTGGGCTGCGGTGTTCGCGTCATCTTTTTCTTTGACCAAGCCGGCAATTTTGGCTTTTAGTTCATTAAGCTCCTTGACCGCCGCGTCCCGCTCGGCAATGACTTTGGTATTCCGGTGGCCCATTTCCTCCACCAAGGCAACGTGTGCCTGACTCAACCTCTCCATTTCTGCCTTCGCTTCGTCAGCCTTCTTAATGGCCTCAATCTCAGATTTCCGAGAAGACTCGGACTCAGCAGAAAGTACTTGGATAATGCGATCCCTTTTTGCAAGCTCAGTCTCCATCTTCTCGATCGCTTTTGCCCGCTCAAAGGCCAATTTAGAAGATTTTTCGGCAGCCTTCGCCCACTCTCGATATTGGGTATAGATGTCGTGGACAAAGTCATGCATTGTGCCTTCTACCGACGATGGAATTCTCTTCAAGTAAGGAGGGAAAACATAACCGTCGAAGCAAATATTAGGAAAATCCTCCTTCATTTGGGCCAACTTAAGGGCCCCTTCTCCAGTGGGATCAACAGGGACCTGCTCTGTAACCATGGAAGATGTAGTCTCGACCCTCTGGAGATGAGTCTTCGATCGGGAAGTGTGAGAAGAAGGCCTATGACGAGGAGGCTCCGGTGGGTGTGAAGTTTGAACGGGAGGAGGAGATGGAAGCCTAGGAGGAGGAGAGCGTGATCTAGACCGGCGCCGATATTCTCTATCCTTATCACGCCCATGTCTATCCTGACTAGGATGCTCGCGATCGCGATCCCTATCAAAATCCCTCCTGCGAGAGTCATAGTAACCAGAAGCCTTTCGGGTTGAACGAAGACTGTTCAGCATTGACCCTCTTCCAGACATAGTACCTGAAAATGAGAAGCGAAGAAAGAGTTAGCAACTTCCTGAGTTGGACGAAGTACAGTTGTGGATCATGTAGTGTAGTGGAGTGTATGCATGTGCAATCCCCCGACCAACCAGAAATGTCGGCCGCACTCATAGCAAGCGACCCGCTCGGTTCACAAGCACTATCAAGCCCTTCCATCCCGGCATCGTGAGGAGACGACACGAAATCCGGGATCAGAATATCATCAAGCCCGGCAAAAGGACTCTCCACTTGCGGGGGAAGAGCCTATGAAATTCTAATCCCCTAGGAAGGTAAAGACACGACCACGGATTTAAATCTCTTCGATTTAGGGGATTTGTAAGTGGCGGCCTTGCCTTTTCTTTTTCCTCCGGAATCCTGAACATCGGAAGGAGGCACGGCCATGAGCTCAGTATCGGTGGGAGTTCTTTCTGGATCAACTTCTTTGGTGATCACAACTGTGGGCGCTTTGCGTTTCAACAGGGCCACCCTATATGTCACATCCAGGTGTATGCTCTATCTTCGTTCTATTAGCCCGACGTTCCTCTAATTCCTGTCGGTCAGGACTATGTCTATGTGCCTCTCTTCGCCTGGAAACGCTTGAAGAATTCGAACAAGCTCTCTGAAGTATGCGCCATCGGGGCGAGAGATTGCGGCTATAAGAAAAGAAAAGTATGTCAGTTTTTGGAAGTTGATCACTAACATCTCGGTAGTTCAAGAAAGGATGGCGACACTTACGTCTATCTAACCAACGCCTAGCAAACCCAGGAGGGGACCGAACGTAGAACCATTCGGACTTGTAATAACTTAGCCTCCCCCAGGAACCCAGCACAATGTGGCAGCTTCTGACTGCCTCCAGGAAGGTGAAGGAAGGGCTATCTCCGCGGCTCTTAACGTTGAATAAATATCTAATCTCGATTAGCTTCGGCGATCGAAAGAGGATCTCCATAAACAGGATGAAGGTGCTGTTTAGCAAGGCATACCCGTTAGGGTGTAGTTGAGACAGGGCTATACCAAGAAACGATAACGTCTCCCTTATATAGTCGTTAAAGGGAGGAAGCATCCCCGCCGTGCAGGCATGACGGTTAAAAGCAGTAAACCCCTCCGGGGGATTGTGTGGCCTGTCGGTTGGTTCGGGAAGTATCACGTCGTCAAGGGACAAACCGTGACTTAAGCAGATCCGGCCTAGCATGTCTTCATAAATACCCGACGGCACGGAGTCTGATGGGTTAAGGATGAACCGAGCCCCTTGACATTCATCCGGCGCTATTTCAATAACTTCGGCTTCTATAACCGGTTTCTCTATGGTTAGAGGAATAGAACTTTGATTTTCCGGCTATTGGGAACTTGAAGGATCCATAACTAGCTAGCTTATAAAAAATCATTGTTAAACTGACAAATAACACTCGTACATCCCCCAATGTAAAGTGTGTGAGCGTGTTGTGCAGTGCGGTACTGTATATTATTTGGAAAGAACAACCGGATTAAGGGAAACGTGTAAACGACGAGACTTCGGAATTCAGTCGAAAGGACCGTCATCGCTGACCGTCACAACCATACCATCCGGTTGATTAATCATCATTTCAAGTTAAAGTTTGGTGTTAATGTGATATCCCAGTTCCATCGACGAGCTTCGATAGGCAATCAGATATGCGGTGAAGCGGTTAAGTCCAGTAATACAATTTTGAAGCTCGTCGGAATCAACTGTTCTAATGAGTAGGGAGTTTTAAATTTTTTGTGATGTTCAAATCGTGTCGCCTACGGAAGCCATGTTCACATCAATAAACTAAGGACGTGTGCATATAAGCCAGACTCGTCCGACTCGCTCCTGAGACCATCGAGTTCGAATCGGTGCCAAGACACGCAGTTCGACTCACTCCTGAGATCATCGAGTTCGAATCGGTGCCAAGACACGCATTTCGACTCGCTCCCGAGACTGCACAGTCCGATTCTCTCCCTTCGACTCGGTCCCAAGATCACGAGTTCGACTCGCTCCCAGGCTCCCCACTACAACTTGATCCAAAAGCCATCCACTTCGACTCGCTCCGAAGCTACCCACTTCGGTTCGGTCGAAGGCCATCGATTCAATTTGATCAAGCACAGCCCTTTCGCATCGATCCATAGATTCGGGGCGTTCGACTCGATGCGAAGCCCCACCATCGATCAACGCGAAAACCTCTGCCTCATCCTCTCGAAACTTCCCACTCCAGATCGATTCGAAGCCAAGGTCCTGAAACTTTTGATCAATCACAACTCAGGCTGATTTAGTGTTTGAAAACCAAGTCTCATCGTTCACGCGTTGGATTCGTTTAATGGATTACCTAGATCTATCAGATTAGTTCGATTAAGTGATGGTGGGAGTTGATTTGAAGTCAAGAATTTTCGTTCTTTCCTCTCGAGTCTCAGAACGATGCGAAGGCAGGGAAGGTAAAGGTGAAAGGTAAAAAGTGAAAAAACGGCTAAGTGCCAGATATTTATATGGAGTGAAAAGCAAGGGGAATAAACGATTCAGGTTCCAGTGGAGTCGAATACGTGCTTTGACTCCCACTTCAGTGCATAGATACAGAACTCCCATTCGTATCGCTTCCCTTCGACTCCATCTCCGATGCATCATTACACACCATCACTTCGACTCGCTCCTTCGACTTACTCCCCTTTGACTCCGTCTCCTGTGCGTTTCGACTCCAGCTCCTATGAAGCTCGAATCCAAGACCGAGTTGAATGAAGCTGTTCGATCCAAGACCGAGTCGAACATCCTGTTCGAATCTATAGAATCATGACTTCCAGAGATCAACTCCATCAACTCGACATGCTTACTTCACGTCCACAAATCCAATGAAAATTATCTTCGACGTTTCGATCCTTTACAACGACTCAGGAGGGGATCGTTACGAAGGGACATTCAAAAACAATAAACCGACAATGACTCGAGAACGTGCAAACGTCAGCGGGAGTCAGGTTAACGTACATGCGTGAATGACGAACTAATATTCAGCATTCAAATTTTTTAAAGAATCAGAAATTCATCCGGTAACAACTACAACAGCAAACGGATAACCGCTGGCATACAGCGATCAGTTGCAACGATACAGGGCACAGCAGTCGACAGTCAACAGATTACATTATCGAGAAGGACGGTCAAAAGTTACAACTCTTATCGAAAGGACGATGACTATTCAGAGTAAAGACTGCAGCACTTCAAAGCACATCATGTTTTCACAAGACGTACTTTGGGGGCAAATGTTATCCCGCCTTTTGGCAAGGCCGTAATATCAAAGAATTGACTGGTAACCAGTAAACGGTCCGTCCCAGAGATCAGTTATACATGGGCTCGCCACGGATATCAATGAATTTTGTCCGAGTCCGGATCGAGCCAAATTGGTAGGACATGGCAAGCTAAGCCAAGAAAACCAACGTTTCAAATCTCAAGTCAATCCGGGTTCATATGCTCAAGTTATGAACGATGCAAGGTTGGATGGAGATCAACTATCAATCGACTCGATCCTTCGACTCGCTCCTTCGACTCGCTTCCCAACGTTCAGTTTGAAGCCAACTTCGACTCGCTACACAGTGCCTAGGAGTGACGTCTTCGACTCGCTTCGCTCAGAGGCCAATCTCGAGTCGATCAGGTTCGACTCGCTCCACATCCTTCAGAGCTGCTCTTTTCGTCTCGCTCTGTTTTAAAGCCATCAAGAGAGCACACTTCGACTCGCTCCGCTAAGACAACTAGTTCGACTCCATCAACTTCGACTCCACTGCTCGAACCTCCCAGAACGTCCCATTTCGACTCGCTTGACCAGTTCTGGCTTCGACTCGCTCGACCAAGTACTCACTTCGACTCGCTCGAAGAAACATCCAGGACAGAGTAAGAATCATGTGCCACGTCATCGAGTCGAACGGAAGCGAGTCGAAATGGAAGCGAGTCGAAGGAAACAGCCCACCGAAAACTCTATTTCGTATCGATCATATCTCCCAATCTACAGGTCCAAATGCTATGAAATTTTCACAGAAGACTACGTGCATGCTAAAGAGTGTCCACGCCAAATTTCGACTCCATTGGATGAGATCTTGAGCGAGTTGAAATCAGCTCGTGTCGATCACGGATCGGACCGAAACTTCGTGGGCCTGGGCGTACGGGCCTGGTCACGTGCCAGAGAGGGTCTCCCGAGATCTGAGCGAAGCATCAGCCTCCTACACCTATAAATAGACCCCCAAAGCCAACAAAAAAGGGGTTCTTCTTCCTCTTTGAGATCTCCAACGCCCGGACTCCGCAAGATCCAGATTTGAACTCTATCGCTGCTGCTACCAACAAGATTCACTGCTGCAAATAATTGTTACCTCTTGTAATTCATTGCATCCACTTGTAAACATCAAAGGAAGATCAATAAAACAAACTATTTCATAGTGGACGTAGGCTATACGCCGAACCACTCTAAATCCTTGTGTCTCCTTGCACTTTAATTATTCTTATTTCTAAAATTTGGAGTTTTTGTTAGATAATTCCTCTTTTTTCATTTAATTTCTTCACTTTATCTCTTCAAAGACTTCCGAAAAGTGTTGTGCCCAATTTTGGTACAAACACTAATGGGCTAGTAAATTCCCCTCAAACATTATATTCAATGAGTTGTACCCCGTTCAATGAAGCGTTACTTGAACACATTTAAACCAATCAATAACGCTAAATCGATTATTAATACTCCTCATCTTATAGCACTAAGGTTTTCAAAAATATTTTATATTTTTCTTCACACAAACCCCAATACAAATTATATTCTTTCAAATATGCATTTTTCTTATTTCTATTTAAAATGAATCATTTTCTCAGTAACAAGTTTGAAATCTTAGACATTACTTAATATAATGTTGAACCAATATATATACATATATATACACACATATATACATCTATATATATACATATATGCATATATATATATATCATGAATTCTATTCACAGCCTCTTCTTAGGAGTGTATCTAATTTCCTCTTAATATTTTAATTAACATCCAAGCGATGAATTATTTCATAAAGTCATCATTAAAGTTTTCAAGAAACTTTAAAACTCTTAGTTGTTTAAGTTTAAATAGTTATCTTCCATAATAAACAAGTTTGAAAAGTGAGTCAATGTATATAACATATGTTCCACAAAGTACTGCTAAAAACTTCTTTTGATGTTAGAATTAGTATCCAAAAGATGAATTAATTTATAAAGTTATTTCCGCAATTGTCATTCCAAATACAATTAGGGATGTTATCTCCAATTTCCATATCATTTAACTTAAGCTTGTTCTTTGAATCAAAAGTTTTTTTTAAGGACAATACTAAAACATTCCTAAATGATATAAACAACATATAATGTTACTTTTCTATCTATTCATAACAAATTATCTTGACCATTGGCTGCAGTACCGATAAAATCGACATTGCCTCACCATTATTCTTGACAAACCATGTGATTAATTATTTTAATCCACTATTGAATTATTAATTCATATAATTAATCTAATTGATACTCCTATTCTTCAATAATATAGGAATACTTTTATATTTAACAATAGGAAAAAAATATCACATTCAAACTTTAATATATAATTATATGCATACCTTTGTACGTATTACCAAATATCATTTTATTTTAAGTTACATTAGTCTTCATATATATATAATTAATGTATATATATAGAGTATCCTTTCTTGAATTAACATGTTTTTATAAATATGATTTTCCAAAATACTGAGTTTAATAAAAGTGCATGCCCAATTGTTATCCAGCCTTTTGGCCCGACTATATTTGGACAAATCAGACGATATAGACTCAATTGTCATCGAGATCGATATATCGGGTTAACAATCACGAAGCCTAGAGATCAGGCTTAAATGATAATATGAAGCAGTAGAAAAGTAGGAGCTAAAGGTGAACTCAATAAAACACTTAAAGTATGGACGTACATAATTCTCTAAAGATAGATCACGCACGATCCATATTCAATACTATGGACCATATCGTATCGATTACATAGTTTAATTCAACGATGATCGATCGACGGCATCGAATGAATTGAAGTGGATTGAGAGAAATCATTTTTTAAAGTTTATGAAAATTTTCCCCCTTTCTGTAATTAGATGATTTTTCGACGATATTCGACGAAATCAAGCGCCATCAATTTTTAAAAATACTATGGAAATATACTAACAACTTTTGTTTTGAACGTATTGGCTAATATTGAATAGATTGGGAGTAAATGATTTTTGAATAGAGGAAAAATGGTTTATTTCATCACCAGGAAAAACAAAAGTAAAAGAATAAGAAGAAGTCCTTACTGCCTGTGCGTGAAAAAGTATATATATATATACACATACACATGCTTACCTGATTAAATACCAAGGAGACCAAGATCAAACTAAGGTCAAAAATCAAGGGAGACAAAGAGTCTGCTATGGTGAAAGGTCATGGGTACAATGGTGGCTGGAGGGGAAAGAGGTGGACATAATGGTTGCTGCTGAGACAATAAGGTGGTTGTAGGGAAAGTTGTGTGCTGTGGGTGTGTATAATTTTTTTATTATATTTAAAATCAATTCTGCTACCCTGTTACACAACATCGTATCCACATACGAGCTAAAACCGATAGAAAATGAAATATGATCGCGTACAGAATTGGGATGCGATCACAAAACAATGATAAAATAGACAAGTTATTAAATTCTGTGAAGTTTCAAAATGCCAACGTTCGCCAGAAATACGTCAAACAAAAATTTACTTATTTTCCAAATTAGAAATTATGGAAAAAATTTAAAAATTAAATTAAAAATACGTCATTAGAAATCAAATCTAAATTTGAAACATAGATTTTATTAGAATTTAATTCAAATCCGAATATCTAAACAAATTAAATATTTAAATTCGAAGACCCAAAATACGGGTTGTTACATCAAAAGTGAACGCAACCCTAAAGTGTTAAATATTTTCCTGAAGGCATCCCATACTACCTAGTGAAATTCTAGTATTCGCTAACGGACTAGTAAATTCCACTCAAACATTATATTCAATGAGTTGTACCCCGTTCAATGAAGCATTACTTGAAAGCATTCAAACCAATCAATAACGCTAAATCGATTATTAATACTCCTCATCTTATAGAAGTAAGGTTTTCAAAAATATTTTATATTTTTCTTCACGTAAACCCCAATACAAATTATATTCTTTCAAAAATGCATTTTCTCATTTCTATTTAAAATGAATCCTTTTCTCGGTAACAGGTTTGAAATCTTAGACATTACTTAATATAATGTTGAATCAATATACATACACATATATACATATATATATATACATACATATACATACACACACACACATATGTACATATACATATATGTATATCACGAATTCTATTCACCAGCCTCTTCTTAGGGGTGTATCTAATTTCCTCTTAATATTTTAATCAATATCCAAGAGATGAATTAATTCATAAAGTCATCATTAAAGTTTTCAAGAAACTTTAAAACTCTTAGTTGTTTTAGTTTAAATAGTTATCTTCCATAATAACAAGTTTGAAAAGTGACTCAATGCGTATAACATATGTTCAACAAAGTATTGCTAAAACTTCTTTTGATACTAGAATTAGTATCCAAAAGATGTATTAATTTAAAAAGTTATTTCCACGGTTTTCATTCCAAATACAATTAGGGATGTTATCTCCAATTTCCATATCATTTAACCTAAGCTTATTCTCTGAATCGATAGTTTTATTAAGGACAATACTTAAAACATTCCTAAATGTTATAAACAACATATAATGTTACTTTTCTATCTATTCATAACAAATTATCTTGACCACTGGCTGCGGTATTGATAAAATCGACATCGCCTTGCCTTTATTCTTGACAATCCCTGTGATTAATTATTTTAATCCATTGTTGAATTATTAATTCATATAATTTATTGATACCCTTATTCTTCAATAATATAGGAATACTTTTATATTTAACAATAGGAAAGAAATATCACATTCAAACTTTAATATATAATTATATGCATACCTTTGTATGTATTGCGAAATATCATTTTATTTTAAGTCACATTAGTCTTCATATATATATAATTAATATATATATAGTATCCTTTCTTGAATTAACATGTTTTCACAAATATGATTTTCCAAAATACTGAGTTTAAGAAAAGTGCATGCCCAATGGTTATCTGGCCTTTGGCCCGGCTATATTTGGACCAATCAGCCAATACAGACTAAATTGTCATCAAGATCCATATATGTATTAACGATCACGAAGCCTAGAGATTAGGCTTAAATGATAATATGAAGTAGTAGCAAAGCAGAAGCCGAAGGCGAACTCAATAAAACACTTAAATTATGGAAGTTCATAATTCTCTAAAGATAGATCAGGCATGATCCATATTCAATACTATGGATAATATCGTATCGATTACATAGCTCAATTCAACGATGATCGATTGGCGAAATCGAATGAATTAAAGTGGATTGAGAGAAATCAAATTTTAAAGTTTATCAAAAATTTTCCTCCTTTCTGTAATTAGACGATTTCTCGACGATATTCGACGAAATCAAGCGCCATCAATTTTTGAAAATACTATGGACATATACGAACAACATTTGTTTTGAACGTATTGGCTAATATAGAACAGATTGGAAGTAAATGATTTTTGAATAGAGGGAAAATGGTTTATTTCATCACCAGGAAAAACAAAAGTAAAAGAAGAAGAAGAAGTCCTTACTGTCTGCACATGAACAAGTACACAAACACATGCTTACCTGATTAAATACCAAGGAGACCAAGATCAAATTAAGGTCAAAAATCAAGGGAGAAAAAGAGTCTGCTATGGTGAAAGGTCATGGGTACAATGTTGGCTGGAGGGCAAAAAGGTGGACATAATGGTTGCTGCTGAGACAATAAGGTGGCTGTGGGGAAAGTTGTGTACTGTGGGTGTGTATAAATTTTTTTATTGTATTTAAAATCAATTCCGCTACCCTGTTACACAGCATCTTATCCATATACGAGCTACAACCGACATAAAATGAAATATGATCGTGTACAGAATTGGGACGTGATCATAAAACAATGATAAAATAGACAAGTCATTAGATTCTGTGAAGTTTCAAAATGCCAACGTCTATCGTAAAATACGTCAAACGAAAATTTGCTTATTTTCCAAATTAAAAATTATGAAAAAAATATAAAAATTAAATTAAAAATACGTCATTAAAAATCAGATCTAAATTGAAACATAGATTTTATTATGATTTAATTCAAATCTAAATATTTTAACAAATTAAATATTTGAATTCGAAGACCCAAAATACGGGGTGTTACACCAAAAGTGAACACAACCTTAAAGTGTTAAATATATTCGTAAAGGCATCCCATACTACCTAGTGAAATTCAAGTATTCACTAATAGGCTAGTAAATTCCGCTCAAACATTATATTCAATGAACTGTACCCCGTTCAATGAAGTGTTACTTGAAAGCATTTAAACCAATCAATAACACTAAATCGATTATTAATACTCCTCATCTTATAGAACTAAGGTTTTCAAAAATATTTTATATTTTTCTTCACGCAAACCCCAATACAAATTATATTCTTTCAAATATGCATTTTTCTTATTTCTATTTAAAATGAATCATTTTCTAAGTAACAGGTTTGAAATCTTAGACATTACTTGATATAATGTTGAATCAATACACACACACATACATACATATATATATATATATATATATATATATATATATCATAAATTCTATTCACCAGCCTCTTCATAGGAGTGTTTCTAATTTCCTCTTAATGTTTTAATTAATATTCAAGAGATGAATTAATTCATAAAGTCATCATTAAAGTTTTCAAGGAACTTTAAAACTCTTAGTTGTTTTAGTTTAAATAGTTATCTTCCATAATAACATTTTTGAAAAGTGAGTCAATGTATATATAGCATATGTTCCACAAAGTATTGCTAAAAACTTCTTTTAATACTAGAATTAGTATCCAAAAGATGAATTAATTTATAAAGTTATTTCCTCAATTGTCATTCCAAATACAATTAGGGATGTTATCTCCAATTTCCATATCATTTAACTTAAGCTTATTTTTTAAATCAAAAGTAATTTTTAAGGACAATACTTAAAACATTCCTAAATGTTATTAACAACATATAATGTTACTTTTCTATCTATTCATAACAAACTATCTTGACCATTGGCTGCGATATTGATAAAATCGACATCGCCTCATCATTATTCTTGACAAACCCTGTGATTATTTTTTTTTTGAAAGACAAAAAGGATCTTTATGGATAAACATGTGAGAACCATAACATAGCGGTATTCGCCTCCTTAAAAAACCTTACCATTGTGGTAAGGAAAAAGAGCACGACATCCTCTATTGAAATACTCTAATACAGATGAAAAACAAACAAAAGAAAGAAGAAACAACAAAAAACATCTCAGTGCAAAAACAAAATACCTACGGCCCAAAACTGGGTAATGAAAATGCACTCCTCTTCACTTCTCAATAAAAGCTACCCAGCCCAGCCCACTTAACGAAATAAAACAGAAACATCAGCATACCCTTTACTATCAGCTCGACTTCATTATCCAAAATCGTCTAGATATATGCCCCATCGCAGAATCTCTCTCCCTCCCGATCATAGTTGCTGTAGATGAAATCGCCTAACCAGCTGCAGGCGAACATCAATTTCGATCAGCTTCTCTCTTTGCTCCATGGAGCAAGACTTTCTCTCGAAACGGCGATGCACTCTTTATAGCCAAATATGGTGGATAGTCATTGATGCCGCCACAAAATCTAGGGCTTGTATGACGGATTGCATTACAAAGTTCCGCCTCAAATTGGTGAGTTGTTGTCTCAGCATTTGCATGTGGAAGGTTTGAAGATCTAATTTGAGGAGCAACTCGTTCCAAAGATAAGTACTAAAATTGCACTCTGTAAATAAGTGTTTGTGATTTTCGTTATGTATATTGCACAGTACACACTGTTGATCTATGTTCATCCCCCAATTAGTCTATCAACAGTAGGTAAATGTTGTAAATACGCCATATATGTTGTGAAAGAAAATTTCTTTGCGGTTTTGCTATGCCATATAAGTGTATAGTTGTCATCTCTATCTGATTGTTGACGAATTTCCATCCACATCTTTGGGAAAATAAATTTCTTCTGGTTGATGATTGTCCAGTAATCATTAGGCTTGTCGGAAAGCAAATTCACTTGCATTATTTGTGTGGATATTTCCCTGGTTTCAAACATGATCTGAGGATGTAGTTGTCTGTTTCTAATAATATGACTCACCTTGATATTAGCAGTGTTACTAATGTGAACCCTATTCCAGCCTATTAAGTCGACAAGTGATTTGTGATTAATCCAAGGGTCAAACCATAAAGCCGTATGTTCCCCATTAACAATAACTCGAGTCATAATTTTAGAACCTAAATCTCGTTGTCTGATAATAGATTTCATCGTACCTGAATAATTGTTGTTGTAGTGCAAAACCTAAAAATTTGTCATCGACAAGTATTTAGACCTCATCCATTTTGACCAAAGGCAATTGCTTGTTAGTAAATTCCATAATAATTTAAGCTGGGTAGTTGTATTAAGACCAGTGAATTTTCGAAGGCCAATACCACCTTCCATTTTTGGCTTGCATAAGGTATGCCATGATATCTTATGTAACTTGCCCTTCCAAAAAAAAGCTGCACATAATTGATCAATTTTCTTGAGAACTGAAATTGGCAAATGATTATCAATATCCGGTACATAACAATAGAAGTTATGGTACTATGTATCAGTTCTGCACGTCCTGCTGTTGTTAATAAATTACAGTCCCATCCTTCTAATTTGGAACTGATCTTATGTAGCAGGGGGAACAGTGGATAACATGAATGTAATCCAATGTCAAAGGGGCACCAAGATATTTGACAGGTAACTCTTTTTCTGTAATATGTAGAATACTAGAAATTTCTGATTTACATACAGCACCTTTACTGAAAAATAGTTGAAACTTAGTTTGATCTATTCGTAAACCGATGGTATCCTCCATTATAGAAAAAATATGATTCATGTAGGTAGCATTCTCTATAGTAGAAGCTAAAAATATCATAACATCATCAGCATATAGGACATGGGTTATGGCAGGCTGAATATTTGTTATAGGCTCTAATTGTTTATCTACAACACCTTCCTCCATTAATAGAGTAAAAAACTCCATGGATATGAAAACTAGATAAGGGGATAGTGGATCACCCTACCGTAGCCCTCTATTTGAAGTGATAAACCACTGTGGTCTCCCATCAATCATGATTGAAAAAGTAGGCGTAGAGATATATTCGTAAATTAACTGTATGATAGGTGTAGGGAAGCCCATGGACATGAGCATATGACATATAAAATTGCAATTAACCACATCATAGGCCTTTTGTAAGTCAATTTTGATGCACATCTAAGGTTTACCTCGTTTAGCGAAATCCCGAACTTGTTCATGAGCAAGCAGCACATTTTCACCAATGTTTCTATCCGGAATAAAAGAAGATTGATTTTCTGCAATTAACACAGGTAGAAACCGTTTAATTCTATTGCAGAGAATTTTTGAAATACTCTTATATAAAACATTAGCACAAGCAATAGGTCTATAATCTGAAATCAGTTGAGGCTTAACTTTTTTGGGTATTAACGTTATAAAATTATGATCCACTCCCCGTGGTAATTTTTTGGTCTGAAATATCTCTGACATAGCAGTGAACATTTCTTCTTTCAGGTCATCCCAATGCAACTTGTAAAATTTTTCTGAGAAACCATCAGGGCCAGGGCTTTTGGAGTCATCAATTGAAAGTAAAGTCGTTCTGATTTCTTCCATTGTAACTGGGGAAGATAAATATTCCTGCCCCGAATTATTAATTTGCATTCTGGTATCGATAGAGGGGAAAAAGTTTGTGTCCCCATTGAATAATTGTTGATAATATTCAAGAGGTGCATCTTTTATGCTATTGCAGTCATAAATATATTGGCCTTGAAAGTCTAGTAAAGCATGTATCTTATTTCTGTGCCTTCGCATGGACATTTTGGCGTAAAAGTACTTAGTGTTACAGTCCCCTTTTGTAGCCACTGAACCTTGCTTTCTTGTCTCAGAAATTCTTGATGTTTTTGCATTTGGTCATTTAATCTCTGGCCTAGGTTGTACATAGTGTCATATAACTCAAAGTCCTCGAGATCTTGGTCAACTTGTTAAAAGGCTGATTCAAACTCTAACTGAAGTTTTGTAAAATTGTTATCATTAGCTCTTAACCTGTGCCATGCTTTCAATTTAGATTTAACTGTCTTTAATTTATAAATAAATATGTACCGAGAAGCACCCTATGTAGTGGCAGATAGGCCTTTCTGTATACATTGATCATACTCCTGTATGTAGCACCAATTATTGATATATCGAAAAGGGGGTCTTTTTCGGTGTTGATGTTGAGTGCTGAAAGATGTTAAAATAGGAATGTGATCACTTGTAGAAGAAGGCAAGGTGATAGTACTGAATTGTGGGAACATAGACATAAATTCGTAATTGACAAGAATTTTGTCTATGTTCGTTGCAATTCCTATACGTCGCCAAGTGTATTTATAGCCCTGTAAAGGAGATTCAACCAAACCGCAATTAAACAGACAGTTTATAAAAGTATTCAAATAGGAAAAAAGGATTGGCAAACCTCCCTTCTTATCCTTCGAGTTAAGAGCATTATTAAAATCCCCCATAACTAGCCATGGAGACCCTATAGTAGACGCGTCGAGACGAAGCAAATCCCACAGTTTTTGTCGTTTGGAGAAAGAGTTGCTAGCATACACACACGTACAGTTGCACTGCGGGCCTCCTTTATTAGATAACAGTAAAGTGACATGTTGTTGGGATGTACTGACTACATCATAGTCCCATACATATTTGTCAATTATATTCAAAATGCGACCTTTGCTACCAGTATCATTATTGTGTATTGAATTCCAGGTAGGCAACTTCGTTTGCAGTTTACCAATATTAGTAGAAGATAGTTTAGTCTCAACTAGGCTTAGAAGACTAAGCCTATGAGAATTTAGATGTGTGAATACCTGATTGACCTTATCATCGGTATTCATACCTCTTATATTTCATGAAATAATATTCATTTACACACCGCGGTGCTCCTTGTAGATCTTTTAGGAGGAGCATTTTTTGGATTTTTGGGATTTGCTGAAGTTTCCCGCTTCTTCATATATGTAGGGTTCTTCGATACCATGGGGGAAACATTAATTGTTACACTACTGTCATTGCATGTTTCTTGAATTTTAGTAGTAATAGTCTATATGAAGGTTCCACTGTCATTATAACTATCATCTTTGTCTTCTTTGTTATTCAGGTTGGTAGCGGCATTATCAGTACTGGCAGATATGGTGGATGTATGTGGAATAGGTGTGGGCACTAAATGAATGGAAGTCCTTTCTGGTTCAGCCGCAATATTTGCTTGCAAGGTAGAAGTAGTTTCAGGAACATCAAGTAAAATAGAGAATTGGTTATGAAGAGCAATATCTGAAGAAGCCAAAAGTGTAGTTGACTGGGCGCCTGAATTGCCGCAATTGTTTTAACTCAATAGAACCGTGTAAATTGTTTTTGGTTTAGTTTGGTCTGTGGTTGTACAATAACATTATCAGTTGGTGTATGCTTTTTTGGTTTCTATTCCCTCTTTAATACTGTGCTACAATTTGAGTCTGTATGATCGAACACTTGATAAATTGAACAAGAAGCGAATTTGTGTTCATACTCAACTTGGATTTTGTCTATATTTCCATTGTATAACTCCATCTGAATGAAGGGTGGGTAAGGGAAATGAACATCAACTTCAACTAATACAGGCACATAGTTAAGCCTATTTTCCATGGCCGTTGTGGAATCCATTCGAATCGGGCATCCTAGGACGCTGGCTATTCTACTAATACCCTCGTTATTCCAATATTCTAGTTTCAGATCTATAAAACAAGCCCATATTGGAATCGTGGAAAACGATTTCTTTGAAATTTCAATACCCGGTTTCCATTTCTTAATAATCAATATTCTGGATCCAATAGTATAAGGACCAGAACGTATAATTTTAGTACAGTCGTCGGAGTTATAAAATTTAATGAAAATGAAACCATTCTTCTTGTAGAACAACTCATACGCTCCATTAGGCTTCCACGTCTTGTCAACGAAACCTTTAAAATTATCGTACAAAGGTCTTCTTCCCATGATATAAACTACTAAAGTATTCTTCCATTTCTCTTCAACAGCATTAAATACTGTTTTAGGTAACATACCTTTCACTATATCCCCGTCGCGAGTAGGAGAAAAAAATGTTAAATCAGTGATATCTGCCTCTCTCTGAACGACACATTCTCTAACTATTTCTGCCCATGACCAGTGCCACGTGCAACTGCTATGAATTGTTGATGAAACTGGACCTTGCGGATTATCTAAGTGGTCTGAAACAAACATGTTAACCGGAATGGAAGCATCATTTGCGGGAAAAGAACTGACGCTTGGGCGATTGCTGCAAATGTCTGTAGGATCTGGTTATGGAATGTCAGGAGGTTTTAAAGGAGGAGGAATTATAACTGTTCCCACCTGAAAGTCTGAATTCACCATGGCAGTAGTTATTTATATATATGATTAATTATTTTAAGCCACTATTGAATTATTAATTCATATAATTTATCTTTATTGATACTCCTATTCTTCAATAATATAGCAATACTTTTATATTTAACAATAGGAAAGAAATATCACATTCAAACTTTCATATATAATTTTATGCATACCTTTGTACGTATTACCAAATATTATTTTATTTTAAGTTACATTAGTCTTCATATATATATAATATAGTGCATCCTTTCTTGAATTAACATGTTTTCATAAATATGATTTTCCAAAATACTGAGTTTAATAAAGTGCATGCCTAATTGTTATCCAGCCTTTTCAATTGTCGACATCTGTCCACTAGCTCTCTCATCAGATTTTGGAATTTAGCTCTTATAACGGAATCAACTAGATTCTGGACATCAACTGGATTTGTAGCATTTACATCCACTAGATGATTACTCGGGCCTCCTTGCTGGATGTTAGCATTCTCGTTTCTTTCTATGTTCTGAGAATTAGATCTGTTGCTCCTAACCATTGTCGATAACTTTAGTTAGACTTTTGCAAATCTGAATAGAACAAGCAAGCTTCTTGAATATAACTACAGATCTCTTTCGGGGGATTTATGCAATCCAGTAGCAACAAAGAGATCCGGATAAGTTGAGAATCAAAGCTCTCAGTGAAAGCACTAAAATATTTGCACCAAAAGTGGGCACAAACACTCAAGAATAGAATAGTAGAGAAATAAATGAAGAATAATCAAAATTAAATAGAGAAGATAGTAAATAAGCAATCGGAATTAAACAGTAACGATAAAACGAGGATTTGCAGTGGTTTAGTGTTCTGTGCCTCCGTCAACTTTGAAGAATTTGCTTTATTGATCACTTGTAAATCTGATTACAATGAAGTAATGATAATAGCACTTGATTACAATCAGTGTACATCGTTCGCAAACGATCATATGAACTCAGCCAAATGATCCAACTCGATGAAGATTGGTCGATATCTCATCAATCACAACTCCGAATGACACCAAACCTTGGGAGCATGGACTAGAGACATGGGGAAGCTCATAAAAACGATCACATATGCATTAGAGAAAAAATGAACGATCGGTGCCAATAGTTCCAACAATTGAGTTAGGACTTGCGATCGTTCTGTTGGGTCCCTATGGATCCAACGAGATATTTCATCGTCTTCACCTATAAATATAGACTTCTTTCTTCTTTTAAAGGATCATTACGCTGCTTTTTACTGGGAACTCCATTGTAATCAAGTGCTATTAACATTACTTCATTGTAATCAGATTTACAAGTGATCAATAAAGAAAATTCTTCAAAGTTGACGTAGGCACACAACGCCAAACCACTGCAAATCCTCATTTAATTTTGATTGCTTATTTACTTATCTTCTCTGTCTAATTTTGATTATTCTTCATTTATTTCTCTACTATTCTATTCTTGAGTATTTGTGCCCACTTTTGGTGCAAACATTTTAGTGCTTTCACTGAGAGCTTTGATTCTCAACTTATCCGGATCCCTTTGTTGCTACTGGATTGCATAAATCCCCCAAAGGAGATCCATAGTTATCTTCATGAAGCTTGCTTGTTCTATTCATATTTGCAAAAGTCTAAGTAAAATTATCGATAATGGTTAGGAACACCAGATCTAATTCTCAAAACATAGAAAGAAACGAGAATGCTAACATCCAACAAGGAGGCCCGAGTAATCATCTAGTGAATGTAAATCCTACAAATCCAGTTAATGTCTAAAATCCAGTTGATTCCATTATAAGAGCTAAATTCCAGAATCTGATGAGAGAGCTAGTGGACAAACATCGACAATTGAATCACCAGATTCAAGCTAATATTGATCTAATGAACCAATTCAGTCGGCAATAGCAAAGGAAAGCAAGGAGGGACCCTAACCCTTACTCTGCTTCAGAAAGTTCAAGTTTGTCAGATGATTATCGCAGACACATACCCTTCAAAATGGATGCATACCATGTTAAAGCATCGATCCGCCTTCCACCGATCGTTTCGGACAGAGTGACAACGATTAGTGTCGATCCATCTGGAATGATCGGTACCGATTATTCTTTGGATGGACTATACCAACCAGTGACGGCAGGGCTACATACCAGAGATGTTACGATCAATCTGGATGCTGGAGTTCAAGCAAATGTTGTCTAGATACCTACTCGAAACGATGATGAAGTAAACGTACATGATGTACATCGAGAGGATGTTAAACCAAGAAGGCATGGAACGGTCCGTATATATCGATCGGATCATCCATGTGAGGTGGAACACGACCACCGCTTAGCTCCGACTATCAAAACGTTGGACTTTTTGGATATGGTTAGATAGTTAGTGAGAGAGAGCCAAGGCTTGGCCAATGACGATTAGGAAATCTCGAGAAGCCATACCTCGTTCACTAATAATATCTTACATGTCAAGTATCCAAAAAGGTTCAATATACAGTCGATGCCTGCTTATGAGGAAAAAACCGACTCCAATCAGCATATCATGAGATATGAATGGATGATGGATTCGACACGAGTAGATGATGCGACCAAGTGTAGATATCTTCCTATTACTCTCTCTGCAATAGCAATGATGTGGTTTATGAGATTACCTCCATGGTTGACCTCTAGATTTGACGATTTAGCAACAAAATTTGTGGAGTAGTTTTGTATGAACACAACTCATCTCAAAGATGTAATGTCTCTATCCAGTGTGATCCAGGCTCCGGGAGAATCACTGAAAGATTATCTGGAGATATTTCATACAGTTTTCATAGAAATCAGTAATCTGAATGACCATGCAATATTGATGGCGGTAACAAGAGGGATTGATCCAGAATCTGATTTTGGTGACTGGTTAGTTAGCAAATCACCCGCAACATTGGAGCATTTCTATGCAAAGGCGGCTCTATATTTGAGAAAAGAGGATGCCAGATACTCTAGGAAGAAGAATGTTGTGGAACCAAGTGGAGAGGGAGTACATAATAACAATGCACTAAATAAATCCGGTGATAGTTCTGGAAAAGTTCAAGTGAATGTCTAGAATAAACCGAATTAGAAAAAGAGAGGCGAAGATAGGAGCCTAGAAAGAAAGGGGGATTCTGGAAGAGGAAAACTTAGGATTTCAATGTATGATACCTATACGTCATTGAATTCATCTATGGAGAATGTCTATTTGTCTAGCTACAATACCATGCAGTAGAGGAAGCCACCTCCAAAAGAATCAATGGAGAAGCAGAAACAAACCATAAAGTATTGTCGGTTTCATGAATGTTAAGGTCATAACACAAATGAGTGTAGGCATCTCCAAGATATTAGTGAGAAATAGATTCAAGATAAAGCCCCGTAGGACGGTGGGCAAGGACATCCGACCCCAACCAAGGACAAGCACCACATAAGGCTGAGGAGCCTAGGCGGACAAGTAGAAGGTTATTGATCAATACAATGGTCGGAGGACCACATCCAGCTGATAAGAGTTGGCATGAGATGGAGTGTTATGCTAGCGTGATTAAGCGTATGGATTTTGAATGTTGTTCGAGTAAAGAAGATGGAGCTCTGGAAAAATAGAACATACGATGACAGATGAAGTTGTGTTCAGAAACAGAGAAGCAGATAAAGTCGAGGCACTAACGATCGACCCAATGATTATTTTGGCCATAATTGGCCCTGCCTTAGTGAGGAGGATTTTGGTTGATTGTGGAAGCTCCACAAATATAATTTTCAAACATGATTATGATCAGATGATGATGGAAGCCAAGGACTTGAAACCGTTTAAAGCCCGCATTTATGGCTTTAACGGTGTTGTGACAGAAGTTGTTTGTTATGTTGAATTGCCCATGGTGTTAAGAGAAGATGACCACAGGAGAGTGCAGATTTTTCCATTTGTTGTTTTGGATGTTCACTCTCCATACAATGCTTCTCTAGGCTGACCAGCCCTATTTGAGTTCTGGGCAGCTCTTGCCCTAGAGTGTTTGAAAAATAATGGCATTAGAGTTGTTCATGGTGGTCAGGCGACCGAACGTGCCTACTTTGTAGCTAAATTAAGGGATTCTCAATGGAAGGAGGAAAGTAAGGGTGTGGACAAGTTTCTTCGCATCTAAGTCACAAAAGATTGACAACCAGCACCTGAGCCTTGGCTCGGGCACCACAGTCGGTTCTATTGAGATTTCGATCCAAAGGATGACGAGGAGGACCCAAAGAGACCAAGGTTGTACCGGTTGAGATGACGATTGATATCACGATCAGCCACGATGACCCATCATGGGTTCTAAAGATTGGATCGTAGCTCAGCCCCCCGTTGATGAAAGAACTTGTTGGTTTTCTCCAAGCGAATCTCGATGTGTTCGCTTGGACTCACTTTGACACGTATAGGATCTCGCCTGCCATTACGAGTCATGCATTGAATATCGATCCGAGGCATGTCTTGGTGAAACAAAAAAGGTATGGCATGGATCTGAAGAGATCTACTGCTCTTAAAGAGGAGGTGGATAGACTTAAAGACAATGGATTTATTCATGATGCCCTCCACCCTAAATGGGTATATAATCATGTACTTGTAAGAAAAGCGAATGGAAAGTGGCAGACATGCATTGATTATCAAACTTGAACAAGGCATTCCCAAAAGATAGTTTTCCCCTTCCAAGGATCGACCAGCCGGTAGGGTCAACCATAGGGCATGAATTGCTATCTTTCATGGATACGTACTCTGGATATAACCAAATCCCGATACACATTCCCATCCAAGAGCACACCAGCTTCGTTACTGACATTCGATTATATTGTTATGTGGTGATGCCATTTGGATTAAAGAATGCTGGAGCTACCTATCAACGTCTAGTCAACAGAATATTTAAAGATCAAATCATAAAGACGATGGAGGTGTACGTGGATGATATGCTTGTGAAGTCACGATGATCTAGCGACCACATTAGAGATTTGGCAGAAATGTTCGACATCCTCCGATATTACAAAATGAAGATCAATCCTCTGAAATGTTCTTTTGGCGTTGCGTCAGGAAAGTTCTTGGGTTTCATCGGTAATGTCCATGGAATCGAAGTCAATCCCGAGAAGATCCAATTTATTTGCAATATTCAAGCTTCAAAGACCATTAAACAAGTACAAAGCCTGAATAGGAAGGTTGCCGCCCTGAGTCTATTTATTTCCAGAGCTACTGATAAATGCGTTCCTTTCTTTGACTTGATTAGAAGAGGGAAAAGGAATTTTTAACGGACGTAGGATTGTAAAGACGCATTCCAAGTTCTAGTGGACCACTTAGAGAGACCTTCCATCTTGTCAAAATTAGTAGATCATGAAGACTTGTATATCTACTTGGTCATGTCAGTACATGCTATAAGCACCGCATTACTTCTTGAAGATAATCGAATTAAGAGGCCAGTTTATTACGTTAACAAGCGATTAATAGAAGTTGAAAGGAACTATCCAATGATAGAACGAAGCATACTATTTTTTGATTGCTTCATGAAAGCTTCGGCCCTATTTTCAGGCTCATCCTATCAACGTTTACACCGACCAGCTGTTAAGACAGATCCTACAGTGACCTGAGATGATTGGAAGGTTACTTAAGTGGAATATTGAACCGAGCCAATTTTACATCATTTATCTTCCTTGGAGGGCTATCCAGGGACAGTCACTTGCAGGCTTCATAGTAGAATTCAATGCAAAGGATGACTTCCCCGAGAGCGGTCAAACCTCTAACATACTGTGAAAGTTGTATACGGATGGGGCATCCAATGATCATTGTTCTGGAGCTGGAGTTGTGCTAGTAACTCTAGAAGATAGGCCAATTTTCCATGCTTTAAAGCTTGATTTCCCTACAACAAACAACGAAACTGAGTATGAAGCTCTGATTGCTGGACTTAAACTCACCAGAGAACTAGGTAAAAAATCTCTTGAAATCTTTTGCGACTCACAGTTGGTGGTATACCAAGTCAGGGGAGATTACCAGGCTAAAGTACAATGACCTGCCCCGTACCTTACCCCAGTCCAAGAGCTACTGACTGACTTTGAATACTATGATATTACACACATTCCTCGAGATCAAAACAAAGTGGCCAACTCATTAGCAATGTTTGCTAGCACCGGGGATGCACAATAATTGGGCTTGGTCCCAGTCAAAGTACTAAATGCTCCAAGCATAAATCTGATGGAAATCGACTGGGTACTAGAGACGTAGCCTGAGAAGAAGTCATGGATGACTCCAATTAAAGACTATTTGCTACATGGAGTTCTTTCTAAACGAAGGAATGAAAAACAAAAAGTCCTTCGCAAAGCTTCACGATATATTATTCAAGAAGGAGTTAGGTATAGAAAAGGTTTTTCTATCCCCTTGCTCTGGTGTACCTCTTATGATGAAATAAAACGAGTCCCAAAGGAAGTTCATGAAGGGGAATGTTGTGATCACACTGGGGGCCAAGCCCTAGCAAAGAAAATACTCTGCTACGGGTATTATTGGCCGACTGTCAATTGAGATGCTGTTGATTATGCAAGACGATGCGAAAAATGCCAGATATATGCAAAACTTCCAAGAGTTTTTCCGAAGGAAATCACACAAATGGTCAGCCCATGGTCATTTGCCATATGGGGGATAGATATTATCGGTTCTTTATCGATCTCTAAAGGTGGTGCGAAGTATGCCATGTGGCAGTTGATTACTTCAGTGAATGGGCTGAAGCAGAACTGTTAGCCACGATCATGAAAAAAAAAGTAATCAACTTCATCGTCTGAAACATCATCTGTCGTTTTGGCCTTCCACGAACTATAGTAACTGATAATGGAAACCAATTCGACAACGCTGAATTCAAAGACTTCTGCTGACGACATCATATTGAAAAGAGATTTGCGGCAGTTGCTTACCCTCAAGCAAATGGACAGGTTGAAGCTGTGAACAAAATTATAAGGTCCATTTTGAATAAGCGTTTGGAAAAGGTTAAAGACAAGTGGGTGGATGGACTCCCAACAACATTGTGGGCCTACAGAACCACCCATAAGCCTGCGACTGGCCATACTCCATTTGCCCCTGCTTGCGGCTCCAAACCCGTTATTCCTATTAAACTCGAAGTCCCTTCTCATCGAGTGACCTACTATGATCCAAGAATGAATTGAGATCTCCTCTTGGAATCTCTAAACTTTGTCGATGAGAAGCATAAAGAAACTGATTTGAGGGCAGCTGCGCACCGATACCGATTCGCCCGATACTACAACACTAAAGTCTGATCTAGAACCTTTGAAATCAACGATCTCATCTTGAAACGGGTTTTTCCTGCCCCATCGCATATGAATCCTACTTGGGAAGGACCATATGTCATTGAACAGAGGCTTGGAGAGGGAACTTTCAAGCTAGCGACTGTTGATGGCATCACACTCCCAAGGGTGTAGAATAGTGAACATTTATGATGCTATTTCATTTAGTTTATTCTTTTTCATTCAATTGTATTTAATTATAGGATTTTCTTCCGCATTTGAGTTTATAGATATGTAATGACAAATTATGTCATTTCTTTCCATTTGGTAAATAAAGCTCTGAATTTTGCTTCATATCTGTGATCTGCCTTTGCATTGTATATTAGTTGCGACATATGACCAACTAAATCCCACCGTGCAATGAAGTCAACATGACTTGATAGTGATCATGGTTCGACCAATCACTTGTTAAATAGAACCCCATACTGGGGGTAAGATGACTTATTAAAGGAAGTTGAATTCAACAATTTTCCAAACAACTCCCAACGCGCGAATCAGATTACAAACATTAACGGGTGTGAACGACCACCCATGGAATTACTCTTGTCCATAGAGTATGGATATGAGTATAAACGAATAAATAAGTGTGATTCGACCACTTGCTGATCAACCAACTCAGACCTGAATTCGACAGGATGAGAACGAAGTTAGTGGAGATGGAACTCGATCATCCATTAATTAATTCTGCCAACCCAAGACATGGGGCAGAAACATAATTGCTTAATTGTTGAGTTCGACGGCGTAATATTAAGGCTCGAGCCTTACATTTGAATACAATTTGAAGCCACGACCTCAGAGAGACCATGAGATTGATGAATCAAATCAACACTTAAGTTAACGAGCAATGAATTACAAGTACATTGAAAGGAAAATGTCACAGCTCGATCACTTAAGCAAATACACATAAGAGTTCTATGAAAACTAGAGAACTTTTATTCACATAAAACTTGTAGGTTGTGGTACAAGTTTATCAAAAAAATGGCAATTATAGGTGAGGCCGTACCCGCACAAACACAGCCAATAAAAGAGAAAAAGTAGCAACATAAGCTATCTACACATCAAGCCGACCCGACGACTACTTCTTGTCCTTCGATTTTTTAGGGGTGGATCCACTTGAACTGTCACCCGACCTTCTCTTTAATCCTGAACCACCTCTACCACTTATAGAAGAAACATCGCTAAATACGGGGATCGAAGTAGCATCATCCTTGGAAGCAAGAGGGATCTCATCCTCGGGAATCGCCTGCCAGGAAGAATGACTTAAAGCGGGATGGGATTTGGATCACTAGGGTCTACGTCAACTGGCTCAGCCTTAGCATTTTTCTTCAATGACTCTTCCTTCTTAATGCGCTCCTTTAAACTAATCTCGTTAGTAGGATTAGAGGTACACATGATCACAACATCATCATCAATCGAGATTTCATGGCATGAATCGCTATTTTCCCTCAACAATGCATCCACCATGTGCCCATTAAATATGAAAGTCTCCTCTCTGGAACATCTTAAGTCGTAGCCGAGGTTGTAACTGTAACAAACTCCATTGCGGGCACTTGAGGCCTCGGATAGAATTCTTAAGGAGGAGGGACTACAGCTGGATGACCTAAAGCTGCGAAAACATAGCTAAAAATATTAGAAATATCAACCGATGACACCCCAACTTTCTAAAAGATGGGAGAAGTCAACGGGATACCCTCTTCGATCTGGCTCCATAGATGAGCTGGAGTGCCTTCAGAACTTCATTTTGGAATTGGGAAAAGCTTGCTATGAATTTCATATTGAGGCCTGTCTGGATTGTATCCTAGAACCGTGGAAGAATCCATGGCAGTGCTAAGAATACCCTAAGACACAAGGGGCAGATTAGTTGCAGTATTAGGCTGTGCAGGCCCGGAACTTTCACCCACTTCACGATGAGAGGCGTAGCTGACTCTTGCTGAAATAAAAGTATGGCATCATTTAAAATTTGGGTTCATCGCTCGGTAAGATCTCGCCCTCAAACCTTGCCAGATCAATCTCCTCTGCATTGAGCGCCCTTTTCTCTTTAGCAACAAGAAATTCCCAGGCATGCAAAAGCTAATAGGGATAGTCATCTCTAATCCATTCCAAGGTTTCTATGCTTAAGAACATTGACATTGTAGAGAACAAGTAGTGGGTCAAGCTCATTCATCACTTCCTCTCTAGGTTTCTCCTTAGCCACATCCACTTCACGCTGAACGAGGGCATCAATATCTTTAGATTTCTCAACGGTTGCATCTTTTTCGAGCCTGACATTCACTAGCTCCTCGCAGGCATCCTGGCCAATCTTTTGCGCTTCATCTTTCTACTTTGTTTCATGTTCAAGTTTAGATTCAAGTTCAGCTATTCTCTTTTAAGTTATGTCTCTTTCAATTGCAGGTTGATGGCTTTGATGATGCAGCACTTTAACTTCATCTCGATGTTTGGTCTTCTCATCCTCTAGAGCCTTGATGGCAGTCTTAGTTTTTCTCTCAGCCTCGGCCTGAGTGTTCCTTGAAGTTTCCAGCTTGTTTGTTAAAGTTTCGATGATCCTCTTATCTTGGTCCTTTTGGTGCTTCAGTTTTTCAACCTTTGCCACTCGTTCGAAAGATACTTTGGACATTTTCTCTGTAGCTTTCATCCACTCATTATACTGCCTATGGATATCAATAACACAATCCATAGTCGTTTTTTGAACTTTCTGAGGGACCATTTTTAGATTAGGAGAAGAAAAACCCATCAAAGCACAAGCTTAAAAACTCTTCCTTGAGCTGGGTCATGCGAGTAGCTGGATCAATTTCATGCTCCTCGGTGGTTATTGCAATCTCAACACTTTCCTTGCCTAACTTGTGAGAAGCAACAGGCTAGCTATGATGATGGGAATCGCCAAGTTGTTGAGAATGATAAGGGACTAAAGGCTATGGAGGAACTGGAACAAAAGTAGGACCATAAGAAGAATCAATAGGAAGGTCCCGATGATCGGTTTGATTTTTAGAACCCTTTGGAGGTGGGGATCAAGATTTTAATCGATGCTTGTCATGGCTGGACCTGTCTCTGTCACCTCTATCCCGACAATCTCGATCCCAACTGGAGCGATAGCTTGAATCATACTCATGACCACCGCTTTTACGATATGGGCCTAAACGTGAGCCTGAAGTCTGGCGGGATAAGTCCTAGAGAGAATGGAATATATTCCTCTTCGTCGCTATAGTTCTTGTAAAGAAGAACAAGGAGTGAATCAAATTTAAATATTGTAGGGCATAATATTAACACAGTGCAATGTCATGAGGTGCAGGTGTGTGCAAGTGTCCTGTGTTTCCCTTGACAGACCAGATGTTGAAGTTTTGCTCGCAGGAGTAACCTCTCCTTTAGTAATAAGTGGGATTTCTACACCGGTTCTAGTAGGAGAATCCAACCCCCATATGCTCATATCAGTAAAGTGAAAAGTTTCAACGTCGGGTGGAATCGGCAAGTTAGATAGTGAGTCAAGTGGTTCGCTTAAATGCTCAAACAGTTGAGAGGCGGACTAATTCAGAATAACTTGAGGAGTAGTAGACGGTTTAGGCTGATTAGAGAGACGACTCTTAAGAAATCGATAGATGAGTTTCTTTCCCTTTCTTTTTTTAAGAGCCGAGGGTTGTGGGTCTACAAGGATTTGTTCGCGACCCCAGGACTAGACCCTTCATTATCACAACCGGGCTTGTCATCTTCATATTTTTCAACGCCTATATCGGTGACCTCCTGAGCTCCCGCGACTGGAGGCACAATAGGATCAACTCGGCTGCTCCTTTGACCAACTGTGGCCCATTGTCTTGCCGTTGCAACTCGAGCGGTATTCATTAACCTTGTGCTCCGGTCTTCTTCCATCAGACAAATGGTGATGAGACATTCATCAGTAAGGAGGTACTCAATGTCTCTATCTTCTGGCGATACATCCTTAAGAGTCGAGACTACCACCTCAAGATTTTTTTCTTTAGGCTACGGGATAATGCCTGTAAAAGATCAGAAAATACGCTTAGTCTATGATACAACCCGAATATAAGCATATGAATTAAAGTGAAGAGCGACATTTATGTCTTTCTAACCACATCGAAAGAAGCCGAGCAGACATCGCACAAAGAACCATTCACTTTTAAAAGTACTAAATTTATTCCAAGTGCCTACTAAGATTTGACACTTCTTAACTAACTCTGGAAATATGAACGAGAGACTTCCTATTTGTTGCTTGAAGGTGAATATGAATCAAATGTCTTTGGTAGTTGGAGGACGATATAAGAACTCCATAAATACCATGTATATACAGTTGAGCAAGGCATAGTCGTTTGGATGTAGTTGTGTCGGGGCTATCCTTAAGTAATGTAGAACCTCGTGGATAGATGAGTTAAACGGCGTAACACGTCCAGCCCAACACATAAATTTATTGCATGCTATATACCCTTCCGTGGGCCTATGAGCTCTATCATCCCTTGACGAGACCTGTACATTGTCAAAAGAGATCCCATGTTTCTCACAGATTCAGTGAAGAGAGGCTTAACTAATCGTTGGGGCCATGGAATCTAGAGGATCTTCCAAGAAGACCGCGTCCTCCAAAGTGTCATGAGCGGGATTGATGATTTCTGCTAGAAGCATATGAACGGTGGAGAATAAATCAAACGATGGGCCAGAGCTTTCCGGTTACTCGGATTGATGGCTATGAGATGGACTATCTGATTCAATGGCAGAACTAGACTCGGCACCGGAATTGCTGTGTTGAGAAGATGGTCCAGCGGACATAGCTGTAAGACATTCCGAATGTCTGGAGTCCATCGCAATTAAACTTAGTAAAAAATCATTCTTAGATAAAATAACATGTACCCTCCGGTGCAGAGTAGGTTTTAGTCTTGTGTGGTAGAGTGCCATGCAATATGGTGATAAGATACACAGAATTAGGGATGGAAAAGACAACTAGACTTCAGAGTTTAGCTAGAGTGACCATCATTGCTGACCATCTCTACTAGTTCTTTACATCATTAGGAAATGGTTCAACCTTAACCTTAAGATAGATTGTCAGCAGACTGAAGATTTATTTTTATGTTAATAAGTAGATGAGCTTCAAAAGAGTTGTCCGAGGCATTTGTCCATGTCATGGTTCAAATGTCATGAACGTCCAAGTATACATATCAAGTCATATGCAAGTCATATATGTTTATTCAAGTATTTAAAGTCCAAGTTCATGTGATTGAGTATCATTTTTAAAAAATTGTTCCTGGCAACTGATCGTTCGGGAAAGAATAACCGATCGTTCCCGAACGATCGTTCCTATATGATTGTTCCTATATGATCATTCCATAACGATCATCCATAGCCAAGCCAATGTGCTCCACCATTTCTTCTAATGATCGTTTGTTCTAACCATTCCACCCAATCATTCGCTTTGATTCTCCATCCGGTTATTTGCATCAACATTCAACCGATCGTTTGGACCGCACCATCACCATACGATCGTTCTATATGTTGCATCGTTCTTGTATGATGTTCCAGTATGATCGTTCCATAACTATACTCAACATCAACTCCATATGATCGATTTATATGATCGTTTCACAAGTCAATTCATCTACTTTGAAGATTCATCAAGTCCATGGCTGACACCGATCGTTTTCGACCCATAAACCCAATTCAACCCCTTCACCATCCACAAAACAATCAGTATGAAGAAAATGATCATTGAAACGCCTCATTTCTTCCAACCTTCTTGAAATCTGCCAAATCCATCATCTTAATCGAATGCCTCGATATTGACTAACCCAAATCGTGATGTTAAATTCGCATACAAATCAAAATCGACCTACCTATATTAAGATTCGAAGAATGGAGCTGGTTCAAATTCAATCTTGCATGATATTTGAGAAGATGGGAGTAATAATAACGAGTACGGTGAAGATTTAAGGGTGGAGGATCAGTCAGTAATTCGAAGGTTTGGTTGTGATTTGGAATGATTAAGATGAGGGAAGAGCATTTTTTCTTTTTTGGTTTGGTTAGAAATGATGCAAAAGTGAAGAAGGGGAGAATGGAGCAGCTAAATGAAAAGTAATTACATGAGGATGGAAAAAGTTTATTAAACCATTAAAGTTATGCCACACGATTATTTCTTACCGATCGTTTTATAACGATCACTCTATATCGATCATTCATTCAGAATGATTCATCATTCCCTCGCACCTACTAACGATTGGATACAATCGTTCCTTAAAAAAGAGAAAGGGGGAAAGAGAAACAACGATCATAAATAAACGATCCATGTTTGACAGATCTGAAACTATCCATCAACCTATCTAACAATGACATGTGAACATACATTCGTGATCGAGGGTCAGGTGTAAACACGTATACGTAATAGTATACGTTTCAAAAATTCAGTTTCTTGAAATCAATAGGAATTGAATGTTCGCTTGAAATCAATTGGAGAAAAGTCTAAGCCAAATTGCTGGAGACTAGCAATCACTGGAAACAAAAAAAGATAATCATAAACAATCCGTAATCCAGTATTTATACTGGTGGTAATCGACCAAAAGTTATGACAAACAGTAGGAGATGTGATTCTCCATAAAAAGCAACTCCATAGAGGGATGGCAACGATTCAATAAATTGGATGGAATCCTTTCCGACGATTCAAGTTTGCAACGATTCAAAGCATATCATGTTAAAACAAAACGTACATTGGGGGGGCAAATGTTATCTGGCCTTTTGGCCCTAGCTATATCTGGACCAATCAAATGATGCAGACTCAGTTGTCATTGGGATCAATATATCGGATTAACGATCATAAAGCCTAGAGATTGGGCTTAAATGATAACATAAAGCAGTAGCAAAGTAGGAGCCAAAGGCGAACTCAATAAAACACTTAAAGTATGGAAGTTCATAATTCTCTAAAAATAGATCATGCACGATCCATATTCAATACTATGGATCATATCGTATCAATTACATAGCTTAATTCAACAATGATCGATCGATATCTCAAAATCTATAAATCCAACACACTTGAAACTTTCAAAATATCAATATGTTAGAGAGAGGAGTCCACATAACGATCGCATGTTAAGATGGTCAAGTTCAAATGATCGGTATACATCGTTCGCAAACGATCATATGAACTCAAACAAATGATCAAATTCGATAAAGATTGGTCGATATCTCATCAATCACAACTCCGAATGACACAAAACTTTGGGAAAATGGACTAGTGACATGGGAAAGCTAACAGAAATGATTTGCACATGCATTAGAGAAAAAATGAACGATCGGTACCGATCGTTCCAATGATCGAGTTAGGACTTGCGATTATTCCGGTGGGCCCTTATGGATCTAGAAAGTTCTCTGTCGAATTTCCAGCGAGATAATTCGTCGTATTCACCTAAAATATAGACTGTTTCTTCATTTAAAGGATCTTTACGCTGCTTGTTATTTGGAACTCCATTATAATCAAATGCTATTATCATTGCTTCATTGTAATCAAATTTACAAGTGACCAATAAAGCAAATTCTTCAAAGTGGACATAGACAGACAACGCCGAACCACTATAAATCCTCATGTCTTTGTTACTACTTAATTTTGATTGCTTATTTACTTATCTTCTCTGTTTAATTTTGATTATTCTTCATTTATTTCTCTACTATTCTATTCTTGAGTGTTTGCACCCTCTTTTGGTGCAAACATCAATTGTCTCGTTTGAATGTTTAGGAGTCCCTATCGAGTACGTTTGCCAGACTTCCCCGACCAGAATCCTTAAAGCATTCAATGGGAAAGTTACACTCATAAATATATATATATATATATATATATATACACACACACACACACGCATGCACACACTCTTTAAAAAACCTCATTTAAAATAAAGAATACTTATATCTTTTTATACCCAAGTTTATACATATAATAACAAGCTTATAATCATCACCATTAACCACATTATAGAAAACTTCATAGGGTAGTATTTCCCAACTAGGCGATGATTTCATTAAAACAATTCTTAATCAACTCTTTGTTTAGGTTAAATGATAAGTTATTTGTTTTTGGTTAATTGGTAATCAAATACCAAAACTTATCTCCATTTCCTATTGATTAAATTTTTATGATTATAACATTTGATCCTTGATTATTTTATATTTATGAAATTCAATTTCACTTGAGGTGATTTCCAATACAAAGATACCACAAGATTTGATTATTAATCTTCAAATAAAACTCTGGTTATGTTAAGGAATATTTCTTAATTGAATTAGAATTATCACTAGGAATCTTATGCAAACAACATTCAATCAACCAATCAAATCAATCCCAAATCTTTTGGATAATGTGCTCGGTGGAAACATCTGTCAAATTTTGCCGCGTGACACTGATCATAAAAAGATAAAACACAAACTTTAAGATTTGCTGGATAGACAAAGTACTACATCTCAACTGGGCTTGTAGGATTACCCAATCTTAGAACAAGTGACTTAGCTGCCAGCTAACTACACCTCCGGAATGGGTACGATTGGATTAAAGATTGCTTCGAAATCACATGAATCGATAATGGGAACATCAAGGACTGGAAATGAAGGAAAATATTTTTAGAGTCCCAAAGTCACTTCTTATTATAAAGGGAATGATTCCTACTATTTATCCTAAGAACCCCAAATGGACAGCCTCTAAGACTCACCTAGGTCGAGATTTACGTCTGTTATATCATATTTTGTTCTGAACCTAGCTTTGATACCAAGCTGTGATGCCTCACCCCGAGTCCCACACTAACAAAGGATATTATAGAGTAATACCTTCAGTTAGTGTAGAGAATAAGGATGGTTAGGAGCAACCATCTATGATTTTTTCTTTTAGCGAGTATTGCTAAGTCGATTTAAATGCTAGTTTTTTTCCAATTAGAGTCGACGTATACAATCCAGGCTTAAAACAAAACCACAATGGCTATAATACTAATTTATAACAATATACAATATTAATAAAACATAGAATCACATAGTATAAATAAACACAGTGTAATATATAATGGACATAAACTGAATGGAGAAAATAGATACATCATGTCAACTACAGGACTATGGTCATTACGATCCATAATATACATAATTCCTACATCTCATGGATACAAATATGTACATTTAAATGAGAAACTCGATACAAGATACAACACTAAAAGAATATGTATACATGTACAAGATGAAGGTAAGATGAATGATAACTGAATAACTGGAGTGAATCCTCTATAGAACTATCAAACTAAAGCACCTAAAATATCTCGGTCTGACCGGAGTATATAAAATAGACGGGTCAGTCTAAACTATAATGAATGTATTAGCAAGATAAATGATGGATAAATTGAACTAGATCTCAAATATAGTCGTACATCGACAAATATCAAACATACATCAGTAACTTCAAATCACCAAATACGAAAAACTCATAATAGTTTCCTAAAAGCAAAAACCTTCAAAATGATTTGGTGATAATTCAAACAACATCAAATCCAAAAATCTCAAAATTAGAAATCCAGAAATCTCACAAAAAGGGGGAAGGCGCCAAACTCCAATATTGGTTAAATAAATTCACCCACATGCATGTAACTCCAAGGTAGACGTAATAGTCTATAAACAACAAGATAGGTATGAGACCTGTAAACATCAGGATAGGAACAAGTTCTATAATACTCGAAATAAGTACAGGATCTATAAACATCAAGATAGGTATAAGACCTATAAACATCAAGATAGGAACAAGTCCTATAAACATCAAGATAGGTACAAGACCTATAAATTCCAAGATAGGAATGAGTCCTATGAACTCTCAAGGCAAGTCATTAACTCGTTGAAAAGTATTATATACCTCCGAATAGTGATCGAATAAATAACAATCGTATTCCCATACTGCACGGGTTTATTTAAACATTTACAATCTGATAGTAAACTCCACTCGTGTGTATAAATGGCTCAATCGAACAAGTTTGGGAACTAATCGGAAAAATAAATGCAAGCGTTTCATACCACTCATTTTATTAATCCGTTTAAATCGATTCCTCATTCGACCGATGTCATGCAATTTTATAAAATAACTTACTTTGAAATCCTTCTTGAAAATATTGTTGTATAAAGTAGAAGATATACGTATATATATATATGTTGGAAAGCCCTTGCTAATATATATATATATATATATATATATATATATGTATGTATGTATGTATATGTATGTGTGTATGTATGTGTGTATGTATGTATGTATATAAGTACCATTTTTAAGCCATTATTCCAAATCAACTTTAAAGCCATTATTATTATAAATATAAATATTCCAAATATCTTTTATAGAAAATATATTCATACTTAATATGATTTGAGAAAACGGTTTGGACTGAAAATCATTCTTTTAAAAATCTATTTGAAAACGTGCGACAGAAATTGTAAGTTGTGTCATGGACCCATAAAGCAATTCTATGGTATAACGAACTCCAAGATGAGTCATAAAATAAAATTCAGAAATAGCATTGAAATCGGCATAGAAAACAGCACCAAAATCAAGCAAATATGTTCGAGCAATCACACGGACGAACGGAGGGGCGAAGGGGTGCAACTGGAGAGTTGAATGGCTTGACCTAGGACTCAGCCCAGGTCACCACCGGTCCACTGGTCTGGTGGGACTTAGGAGAATTTTTTGTTTTCTGGTTTACGGGCTGAAATTATGAATGAGAAATATGTGCGTACGTTTCTCATCTCTTATTCTTCTTATTTGGGCTAAAAGGGTTGAGATGTGAATCCAATTAGCAAAATGTTGCTAATATACTAAGATAGAAATTTTTACCAATCTATTTTTCTTTATCTTTAAAACGCCAATTTATACTAAGCATAAACAACGTTATATTTAACAAACATTGATTCCTTTAATTTCCCTAAAACAAATAACATGCCCAAAATTCTCATTTCTACTGATATTGAAACATTTAATAAAAATTGAATACAACATTTCGAAAATAAAAGCTATTCGTAGTAGTTTTAATAAAGTAGGAGATTAATTGAAAATTCTCATATTTTACAATTAATCACAAGATTAACATGTAATTAAATTTACAACATTTGTTATAATAACTTGAAGTGGAAATTATTTACCACAAATTTCCTTTATAATAAATAAGTGAATATACCTTGGAAAAATTCATATTTTAAATTACAAAATTATTTCCATATAATTTATAAATTCTCATTTTTCCTAATGTTATTCTTATATTATCAAATATAAGAAGTGAAATTACACAATTTCTAAAATTTAATAAATTTTCCCAAACTTATTTATTTCCATCTAGAAAGCTATTTTAATTTGGATATAACAAATAAAATTTCCTAAATTCATCTTAAAATTAAATAAGATAATTTTGAATCATATTTTAGATTTAATTCTAGGTAATCTCAACTAGTGTTGTTACAAACCTTTACAAATCCTCAGCATCTACCCCATCTCTAATCGCCTAATTCTTTTGGCAATTAGTGGGTCCTCTCCTTGCCTTGTAGTAATACTATCCACAAGTGCTGGACGTACCTCTAAACATGCTAACATACCCGGATCCATACTTGATCCAATGTTCGGCCTATAATACATTCTACAAGAGGCTAAAGTTTCTAATATCTTCCATTCCTCAGTCATGGCCGACACTCCATTCTAATGCTTCTTACTCAAAGCATCGGCAACCTTGTTACCCTTTCCTGGTGTATATTCTATCCTAAAGTCATATGCCACTAGAAAGTCCAACCATCTCTATTGCCTCATATTCACTCCTTTTGAGAAAACAAGTACTTAAGGGACTTGTGGTCCATATACAGCTCGAACCACTCTCCGAAAAGATAAAGTCTCCAAATTATTAATGGAAAAACTACCCTTGCCAACTCTAGATCATGAGTCAGATATCTTGCTTCATGTGATCTAAATTTCCTTGATGTATAAGCCATCACTTGTCCTCTTTGCATCAATACTACTCCCAAGCCCGTTCCACAAGCATCGATATACACTACCAACTCTTGATTTTCTTTAGGTACGGTCAAAACAGGAGCATTTGTTAATAGCTTCTTCAACTTCTGAAATGATACTTTGCATCTATTTATCCACATGAACTTATCGTTCTTCGTGGTCAGCTTAGTAAAGGTTGCTGCTATACGTAAGAAACTCTTAATGAATCTGGGGTAATAGCCAGCTAATCCCAAGAAACTTCTCATCTCTGTGACTGACTCTGGTCTCTTCTAATAGTTAATGGTCTCTATCTTTGATGGATCCACTACCAATTCATTCTCCAATACCACATGACCAAGGAACTGAATCTCATGTTTCTAAAAGTGGTACTTCAAATTTTTTGTTTATCTCAACTTCTCTAATACAAACCTAAGAAGGACTTTATGTTCTCTCTTGTTATTAGAATACACCAAAATATCATCGATTAAGACTAACACAAATCAATCCAACTGATCATGAAATATTTGGTTCATATGATCTACAAAAAACACTAGGTGTTTGTTAATTCAGAAGGCATAACTAGCCAGTCATAAAAACTTTATCTAGTTTTAAACGCAATTAAATAAACACTATCTTTCGCTACCCTCGGTTGATGGAATCTCGTTTCCAAATATAGCTACTAGAATATTGTAGCTCCACTCAACGGGTCAAACAAGTTATCTTTCCTAGGAAATGGATAATTATTCTTTAATGTCAATTAAGTCATCTTCTGATAATTAATGCACATCTGTAAAGTTCCATCTGACTTCTTTACGAATACCATAGAAGCTTCCTATGACGAACTACTCGGCCCAATGAGACTTTTATGCTCAAGTGCCACATGTTGCTTCTTTAATTCATCCATCTCCTAAGGTGGCATTCTGCTAGGTGGTCTACTAACAAGTACTGTCCTTGACATCAAATCTATTTGGAATTCAATCGCTCTTCTCTACTGTAATCACATTACTGGTTCAAAGACATCCGTGAATTCCTGAACTACTAGGACTCTTCTTATCTCATCCTCCATTTTTTCCATCACACACAATGTCAATCCAAACTGTTCATCCATTATATCTAATGCCACAATAACCCTTTTTCCATCTTGGATTCCATAAGGAGATAACTCTATTAGTACAAAAGATCCTAGCATCGTTACGCACTAACCAATCCATATCCAAAATAAACCTATACCCCACAAAGTCAAACACATATAAGTTACAAGCAAACATATGACCGTACAAATTAAACATAAGGTCGCACCTTAATTCAAGAGTAGCATACCCACCAATCGGATTAACTACACATAAAGATGTCACTAAATAGGTAGTTTCTAACTTTATCCCACCTATCACATCTTTTGAAATAAAAGAATGGGTAGCACCGGTACCAAAGAGAATTTTAACGAGTGTATTAGAGATCGTAATCATACCTCCTAACACAGATTTATTTCCCTTCCCCTCAACCATTGGCCCGGCTGACGGTCCTTCCAATGAAAAAAATCTTAGGTCACTTTAACTCGGGACAATCTTTCTTCTTGTGCCTAAACTTACACAAACAAAGCACTTAACCTTCACTGCTCCTACCAGCTTTGGACACTTATTTGCATTGTGCCCTATATGCCTACAATTATATCAAGTCACATCAGCAACATCCTTCCATTCTCCATTTCCCTAAGCCTTCTCTTTTCACTACTGGCCCTTCTTGGCTTATTGGTATAGGGCAAACTTCTTTTCCCTCTCGACCTGAGCCTTTTGCCCCACACCCTTCCTTTCGGCATACATCATCTCATACTTCCTTGCTATATCCACCGCTTCATTAAATGGAAGTGCTATGCATGCCATTGTTTGGTCACTCAACCCCAGGATAATATTCTCCACCTTCTACCTCTAGGTCTTAATAAAATCAGCTCCATACTTAGACAATGCATCGAACTTCTGCATGTATTCTAGCACAACAAAATCCCTAGGTGCAATTCTACAAACTTCCGGAACATCGCCGATAGCTTCAATCCTGGAATACATTGTTCCTCAAACATCTCCTCAAACCTTTTCCCAGTAATTTCTTGCTTGGGAATCTCAGCCCTTACAGTTCTCCACCAGACGCTTGCCATTCCCTTAAACTGCGTAGACACAAGCTTTACCATCTGAGCATCTATCAATTCTATGTCCTTACAAATTATGTCACACATCACTAGCCAATCACTTGCCTCCAATGCTTATTTTGTTCCATCAAGCATTTCTCCTCCCAGACTCCAGAAATCCTTATTCATCTTGGCAAAATCCTCCCTAAGTGGCTACACCAGGCCCCTTGCCATATTTTGGGCCAACGGTGGTAGTTGTTAGTGCACTAAGTTTGCCAGAAATTGCCGAACCGCATTGACATCAATATCTCCTACAATCGGGGCGGGTATTTTTACCGGCGTCTGCAATAACTTCCGGGACTGCCTACCCTCCTTGGCTGTTGTTTTACGTGCTATCATCTCCTCTATTAGGATTCTCTCATATACTTCCTATGGTCGTCCATCGGTTATGTAGATCCACTCTTTCCTTCTATAAGCAAGGGTTCGTAAGGAGTAGAAGTAAGGAGAGTGAGAGCAACAATAGAGGGTTAGATATATCCTAATATACATCTATTTAAAAATACAAGCACGTTACATATATATGGCGTATTCCCTCCATAAGGTATTCGTTTTCTACTAATTAATTCTAGTTTAACTCTATTCTAGCTAGATGTTTCCTTAACCTAAGCTCTTATACCAAGTTGTAACATCCCCTACTTCAAAACCCTAAAATATATGCCGATGATGCTGTAGTCAGCACCAGAATCATTTTCCAGTGACAAGGTGAGTTTAGTATTATTTTGCACAACATAAGGAGCAACTAAATAACTTTATCATTACATCAATTTGGTTTATATAATTCATTGCATCACTTTAACCGAAATTGTTCTCACGCAGGTGTGAATACAATAAGAAAATAAGAGTAGAGTACTATGATCGACATATGAAGATGCTAACATCGACACTTAACTAGTTTTAAGTCCTGGTTTTACATGACAGAATTTTTAAATAACTTTTATTTGCAAAGATAAGCCTCCTACTTCATCCTCAAAGTCTTTATTTGTCTTTTCAAGAAGTACTTATATATACTATAACCTCAACCTACTTGAATGAGTACACGTGAGTTATGGAAAATTATAAAAACATAGGTCAGACATAAAGTCTGTTACGAGTAAAATTTAGCCTAACAAGAAAATATTTAATGAGACTATGCCGCTAAAGTACATAATGGGTTTTCCCCTCACCATTACAATCTCAATCGTCATTTATAAAATATTTCTCAATAATAATTTAAGCATATGCATCAATTCATCATAAACATGATATTCATTCGCATAGTTTTGACTAATTTCTATAATCCCATTTTAACTTGCCACATAGACCTAATGCCTTACCAATTGTTACATAAGGATTATTTTTAGGTGTTTTAATCCAATTATCGTGAACAAATAATTCGGTTGCCACATAGGCCTCATGTCACTACTTTCAGATATTGTTGTAAATAGACAATTGGATGTTATACAAGCCTTACTTCGCTGTTCTCGTTTATTTGTCGTGAATAGATAATTGGATGCTACAAAAGCCTTACTCTACCTATGTTATTAATTATAATATCGTGGGTTTGACATTCGATTGGCCTTTCATCAAATATCACTTCGAACTTAGGCACAAGATTATCACTAAGCCCTTGCATTTCTAATCATCAATTATGAAGTTGGGTTTTATATATCTTATCGTCACGAAGGCCTTCCTTCATTCCTAAATTAAGTTATTCTTCATTAACCTATTATTTTCCTAAGGGCATGTTATACTTAGAAACAACCATCACTTGCACATAGCCTTTCTTTCTTAATTTAGTTCATTATCCCAAACCACTGTACAAGGCCGCCACATATTAAGCCTCTTGGATCATCGCATGTTGATATTGCCTTATCTATCACGTATGGCTATTAGCTATCTTAGGCAAACTCACCTAAGCTTTCATGGGTTGATAGCTTCTCCAAGCCATTGCGTGTTAACTACCTAAGAGTCATTACATGTTGTCTTACAAAGCTATCGCATGCTAATTTCCTTATAGTTATCGTACGCTGGTTTTCATATAGCCATCACGTGTTGACTTTCATGTAGCTACTGCATGATGACTTTCATGTAGCTATCACGTGCTAACTTTCATATAACTTTCGTTTGTTGACTCCATCATATGCCATCGTGTGTTGATTCCACCATATGCCATTGTGTTGACTACACCACATGCCATCATGTATTAAATTCCCATTTAGCATTTGCATGTTGAATTCCTATCTAGCTTGAACACGTTAACTCCTACCAAGCCATCATAGGTTGATAGGCTTAATGTTATTGCATGGTGATAGCTAAATAGCTATCGGATGTTGGTTATATAAGTAGCCATCATAGGTCAAGGTGACAAGTTGTAATTAATGTGAAAATTGTTTGTTACCTTATTAAGTAGTTGTTTTTCACCAAATCTTATTTGTTATCCAGTTCTTAGTGGCTAATTCTTTGCTTTGCAGTTCACTTTTCAGAAATGAGCTAAGACCTCATTCTTTTGTTAATTAAATATCATTAATTAATCAATCCTTTTCCTTAGCTAATTAATTCATATAAAATCTAAAATTAATAGGAAAAATCCGAAAATTTTTCCAAAAATCAAATTCATCGTATCTTACCTCATGTAAAAATTTAGGTTAGTTATTTTTGTTATTTTTAATAATTAATTTGTCCAAAATTAACCTTTTTTATCTTAGAAAGTTTATACCGATTCCAAATAAATTCTAGAAATTTTGAAATTAAAAAACCATCTTTATTTCATCATTATAAACATAATATCCAAATTTCGAACAATTTGGGAGTGATCAAATAATCCTTTATCTAAGTCACAAATAAATTCATTTCATTTTAATTCCAAATCATAATCAAACCAATGTTTAATCCTCTAAACATGTTAACCATTAACAAGCGCATTCAATCTTAATCAAATCTAAACCCAAATGGGTTAGGATGGGCTTTGTGGAATGTTTTACTCACCTTGATTACGAAAACTTGATTTGATCTTCTTCTTAAAGTTGAAAGCTTGAAGTCTTATGATTTTCCCCTTTCTTGCCTTGTATGTGGCCGACCTAACTTTTGTTTATTTTCTTTCTTTTGTTTTGTGGAATGGTGAGAAAATGAATGGGAGTGAGGAGGTAAAGGGGTTAGTACGGGCTTTAGGCTAAAATCTCATTCTAACATATTCTTATTAATTCCCTTAACTCTTTATTTTAAATCCATTCTCTATTAATTTACTTATCTTTATTTTTCACTTCATAGATTTATTTGATTGATTATTTATTTAGTTGATTTTCCCCATATTATAACACTCTAAAATCTAGGGTGTAACACATAATATCTTTGTAACTTCAACATACCATATCTCAACCTTTAATAAAATTGAACCTTGACATACGGTAGCTATGTAATGTCAACATGTGATAGATAATAATGCTAGGAATTTGGAAGCTACCCTCCTAAGTGATGTTCGTGAATTTCATAGGGATGAAATGACTATAATGAGTTATAAGTTAAATCGAAGTAACCTATTTTAAAATGGAGAGTGGAAATTTTGCTTGAGTAGATAGAAGGTGATATGTAGTATCATTCGAGTTAATAAACCTTAGTGTAAGGCTTTTGTGACAACCTCGTGTCTAAAAATGACATTATATTCGGTAACTTTGGTGTAAGGTCTTTGTAGCAATCATATGTCTAAAGACAACATTATATTCAATAATGGTGGTATAAGGACTTAAATGCAACTATATATATATATAAATACAACAATATATTTGGTAACATTGGTGTAAGGCCTTAGCACCAACCATTTCTCTAAGAACGACATTATAATCGCTAACGGAGGTGGCCTTAGTGCCAACCTGATTATATGTTTGCGATAAAAATGCGTAATTAAGATAAAAGCCCTAGAGGGAATTTGAAATGTCCAACCCGAACATTAAAAGTAGTAAGAATAAGGTCTGTATGGAAATCTAAGTAAATTGACTATAGAAACTAGTTGTAATATGTCACTAGTATAGAACAAGTCATTTGCTTCGGTCCTCTAACTCCTATTGCTTCGGTTCAACGACCGAACCAAATTAAGATGGTGCAAAAGACCAAAATCTGCTGCTTTGGTTATTGAACCAAAGCAAATGATGTCTTTCACTTCGGTTGTTTGATAACGACCGAAGCAAATGTCTTTTGCTTCAGTCGTTTGGTAACAACCGAAGCAAATGTTAGCTGAAGCAAAATATTTTAATACCATTTCAGGTTTTAAAACCTGAATCAGCATCAAATTGCATTTAAGAAATTCATAAATACATTATTATTAAAAGTCTTGTCGAACAAACAATATAATTATTTTATTCATCAACGTAGTTCGTGTTTACTATAATTCTTTTAGAATACATTACACAATTAACAACCCACTCTTTTAGAATACTATACACCAGGAATTGTTTGGTATTATATTTGATTAATTACTAAAATATACTAGAAACAAATTTCATAATATTTTGGTATCATAGGTGACATAACCCATATATATACATGGATAATATACATAAACACCAAGTGAAACTATGAATAAACCCCAAAGCGGAACAACCTTTCAAAATGCCCTCTTGTAAATTTCAGGTTGCTTTAGCTATTTTTGGAACCTCTATCTCATTACTAGGAGATATAATTTGGCTGATTTTGTACCAACATAATTAAATTCATAACAACTTTAGTTCCTATGTTGAGTGATGATTTCTTTTCCTATTAAATTTTGTTAAGTTAACATTCATAGTTTCAAGTTGTAAGTTGTTAAAGCATATTTATACCTTTCTAAATGAAAGAGTAATGTGAATAAGCATCCATATAACCTGTAGGAGCCATAGTGGTTGTAGTGAAACAATGCATTCTATCCTTAGCCATTTGAATAATTCAAGTCAACCTCCTTACACCATATGTAACACCCCATATTTTATAACATTATTTAGGATATTTAATTAGCTAAATTAAATAGAATAATGTGAAGATTAATGGGTTGAGATTTGATTATACTAAAGGAAGCCGTGCCATGTTAAATATAAATCAAATAAGATGACATAAACTAATGTGTTAGAAAATAAGAAAGGGCAATATGAGAAATAGGAGAGGCTTATACCCTAAACCCTTAGGAAAATAAACTCACGTTCATTTCATTTTAGCAAACTAAAAACATCTAAGGTCGGCCACCATTATTGTTCTCAAGAAGAAGATAAAGCTAGGATTCAAGAGAAGGAAGATAATCAACTAATTCAACATCAAATCTCACATCTTTTAATCTCAAAGCTAAGGTGAATAATTACTTCATCCCAATTTCTTATAGTTTTCAGTTTTAAGATTAGATCTGACACGTTTTTGCAAGTATATGCCATGTTTTGATGATTAAAGTTATATATTTGTTTGTTGGTGAATTATGCATGTTCATATTAGTATTTATGAAATGTTTGATATGAAAACACTATTAAATGACATCTAAATGCCTTAAAAATTTAGATATGGGTCAAAAATGATATTTTAGAGATGGGTTCCAATTTTCATAATTTTCTGAATTTATAAGGATTTTATATTAATTTTCTAGTGAAGAAAATGGTTTATTGGGTTATAAATTATTTATAGCTAAAATATTAATTATTTGGCTTTGAAATTTTTATATGTTGGAAAACATATTAAAATAGATTTTCCGAGATTTTTCCATATTTTTCCTAAGTGATTTGATGAATATAAAAAATTATTTAACGTATGGGACTTAAATGTTTTATATATTTAATAAAGGAGAAGGGGCGTTTTATAAAATAAAATTATTATTTAATTCTAAAATTAGTGGTAGCATTTCTCTGAAAAGTATTTATTAACCAATGAGAATTTGACAAACAAAGGAAGGTTAGTTGAAAATTTATGTTTTTAAGTTAAAAACAAGAAAACCATGCTTTTTGCATGTTTCAGCCTTTTTAGGCTTCAAACCTTCCGATCCAGACCTTTCGACAAAGTCAAAAGGTTATAGCTTTAGACAAGGTCAAAGTTAAATGCGTATGGTATCAAGTTACTTGGTACGTAATGAATTGAACAAGGACGAAGGGTACTTAGCCGAAAGGTTGGTTGCCAAAGAGGTTGGGGTATGTTTGTTTTATAAATCAAAAGCTTACACCTGCTTGCTTTCAAAAAGGAGCTTTCGACTTGGTTGCTTTTGAAAAGGTTTACTTGTTTTTAAAAACCAGCCGCTTCTCCATGTTTCGAAAGAGAGCTTTCGACTTAGGTGTTTTACCCTTGTTTTTAATTGAAGAATAACCCAAGTTTTCGAAGGAGTTGTTTTAAAGGCAGAGGCCTATTGTTTTAAAGCTTTCAAAGCAGAGCTTTCGACAAAGTCGAAAGGTTGCTTCCAATGATTTCGAAAGGTTTTAGTTCAATTATTTCGAAAGGTTTGAGTTCAATGGTTTTGAAAGGCTTGAGTTCAATGATTTCGAAAGGTTTTAGTTCGATGGTTTCGAAAGGTTTGAGTTCGATGATTTCAATAGGTTTTAGTTCAATGGTTTTGAAAGGTTTTAGTTCAATGGTTTCGAAAGGTTTTAGTTCAATGGTTTTGAAAGGTTTGAGTTCAATGATTTCAAAAGGTTTTAGTTCAATAGTTTCGAAAGGTTTTAGTTCAATGGTTGCGACAAGAAAGGGCATTTTGCGAAGGAATGTCATTACGGAGATGCAAAGAAAGTGATTGGGAAGAAGAGTATCAAATGCTTCAATTGCGATCAGATTAGTCATTACAAGAACCAATGCAAGGAGTCTGCTAAGGATGGAAAGGGCAAAGTATATGCATTGGAGCCGGCTACCTCGAGACCCACGGTAGGGGAAAAAGGAAAGCAGTGTTGGGAGGTATGCTTATGAATCTTGGTATGGCAGTTAGTGTTCTGTTTGATACTGGTGCATCGCATTCTTTTATATCTCGTTGTTTGGTAGATAAGCTTAACCTAGAACCCTCATACCTAGTTACTTCGTTAAGGGTTGCAAATCTGATAGGAGGGTATGCAACACTTGGGATGAGATGTGACCACCTAAAGTTTGACTTGTTAAGTCATACTTTTGTTTGTAGTATGCATGCGTTTGATTTCGTAGGATTCGAAATTATTTTGGGTATGGATTGGTTAAGTAAGTACGATGCTAAGATATTTTGCCATAATGGGAAAATATCGCTTGGACACCCAGACTGTAGGGAGCAGATTATATATACCATAGAAAACCCTAGCTGTGAGGTAAGTGCTTTGTTGGGTGTTGTGAAGATAGAAGATGAGCTGAATCGAGTTTTTGTTGTTAGAGAATTCGCGGATATTTTTGAACCCGTAGTAGGATTGCCATCGAAACGAGCCATTGATTTTCGGATAGATTTGGTGCCTAAAGCAGAACCGGTGAGTAGACTTCCAAGCAGGATCACACCTACCTAAATGAGGGAGCTCAAGGTGTAGTTGGTGGATTTGGAAGGCAAGAATTTTGTCAGACCTAGTAGTTCATCTTGGGGAGCAGCCGCGGTGTTTGCTAAGAAACCGGATGAATCGTTAAGGTTATGTATCGATTATCGTAAGTTGAATGAGAAAACAATAAAGAATCGATATCTGTTGCCTAGGATTGACAATTTGTTCGATCAGTTGAGTGGAGCCAAGATATTTTCATAGTTGGATTTAGCGACAGATTTCCATCAGCTTAGAGTGGTAGAGAATAGTATTCCTTTGACGGTGTTTAGAACCAGATATGGATTGTATGAATGGTTAGTGATGCTGTTCGGACTGACTAATGTGCCAGCTTTCTTTGTAGATTTAATGAACCGGATTTTCCGAGAGCACTTGGATAAGTTTGTATTGGTTTTCATAGATGATATTTTGGTGTACTCTAAGGATGAAAGAGAGCATAAAGTTCATCTTAGAGTAGTGCTTGAAACGCTGAGGCGGCATCAGCTAAAGGCGAAGTTCTCGAAATGTCATTTCTAAAATAAGGAAATAAAGTTTCTTGGCCATGTAATTTCAGAGAATGGGTTATTAGTACATCCAACTAAGATTGAGGCCGTGAATAGTTGGAAGAGACCAGAAACAGTGACTGAGATAAGAAGTTTTCTGGGATTGGCTGGTTACTTCGGAGGGTTATTAAGGATTTTTCGTGGATAGCCGCACCAATGACTAAGCTAACTCAAAAGGATGTGAAGTTTGTTTGGACCGAGAAGTGTGAGGAGGCATTGCAAAAACTGAAACACTTATTGACTAATGCACCTGTGTTGGTTGTTCTAGAGGAGAATCAACATTTGGTGGCGTACACGGATGCATGTGGGACCGGGTTAGGAGATGTGTTAATGCATAAGGGTAGAGTAATTTCCTATGCTTCTCGACATCTTAGACCGCATGAAGTCAGATACCCACCCCATGACCTGAAGTTAGTTGCGGTAATTTTTGCGCTGAAGGTGTGGAGGCATTATCTTTGGGGAGAAAGATTTGAATTGTATACGGATCATAAGTCGTTGAAGTATTTGTTCTCTTAGAAGGAGCTGAACATGAGACAGTAGAGATGGTTAGGGTTCTTAGCAGCTTATGATTTCAGTATTGAGTACTCACCGGGGAAAGCCAACAAGGTTGCAGATGCACTTAGCAGAAAACATCAGAATGTGGTGTTAACGATGATAGCTGAGTGGAAATATTTGGAAGCGTTAGCAACTTGTAGGGTACAATGGAGAACTAAGAGTAGTTCAAGTACAGAAACTGCTTTGTTATCATGTCTGGAAGTTCGACCAGTTATGATCGAAAAGGTTGCTTATAAACAGCTAGGGGATCCAGTGTTGGCTGAACGGATCAGAAAGCTGAGAGGTGGAATGGAGAGTGATGACTTAAAGTATTTTAGTGTTGATCAGAATGGGTGGTTGAGAAAGAAATGGAGATTATGTGTTCGAATGTGGGAGACATTAGGAAGAAAATTTTGGAGGAATGCAATCGTTCGAAGTTCACTATTCATCCGGGAGAAACTAAAATGTATAGGGACATGAAGAGAAGTTTCTTCTAGGAAGGTATGAAGAGGGATGTAGGCTTATGGGTGAAGCAGTGTTTGAACTGCCAATGGGTAAAAGCCGAACATCAGAAGCCAAGTGGGTTGCTTCAGCCTTTGGACATTTCAGTTGGGAAATGGGATAATATTTCTATGGATTTCATTGACGGCTTGCCAAGGTCTAATAGAGGAAATGAAATTATATGGGTCATTGTAGACAGGTTGATCAAGAGTGCCCATTTCATTCCAATAAAGTCAACCAGAATGGCACTTGTGTTAGCGAAGTTGTTTATGAAGAATGTAGTTAGACTGCATGGAATTCCTAGTAGTATAGTGAGTGATAGATATTCTTTATTCACTAGCGAGTTCTGGAAGAGTCTACAGGATACCTTAGGTACCAAGCTCAAGATGAGTACCACTTACCATACGCAGACTGATGGGAAAACAGAGAGAGTTAACAAAGTCTTGGAGGATTTGTTACGAGCTTGTGTGCTAGATTTTGGGGGATCATGGGAAGACCATCTACATCTAGTCGAGTTTTCATATAACAACAGTTTCAGGCTAGTATAGGGATGACACCATTTGAAGCTTTGTATGGAAGGCCATGCAAATCTCTAATTTGTTGGTTAGAGACAAGGGATAGGTTGGTTCTGGTCCAGATTTTGTTAGAGAAGCTGCAGAAAAGGTTGAGTTAATTCGAGCTAGAATGAAGGAAACTCAATCTAGGCAGAAGAGTTATGCAGATAAAAGAAGGAAAGACTTAGAATTTTATGTTGGAGAACATGTTTACATTAAGGTGTCGCTGATGAAGGGTGTGATTCGGTTTGGAAAATCAGGGAAGTTGGCACCGAGGTTCGTTGGACCATTTCCTATTATTGAGAGGATTGGGAAACTCGCATATAGAGTAGAGTTACCGAGCAGTTTGGTAGAAGTCCACGATTTTTTCCATGTTTCTCATCTAAGTAAATGTATTCGAGATCTGGATACTACTATATCACCGACTGTGTTAGATGACTTAGTCGTAGAGCCAAATTTGACTATAGTTAGAAAGCCAGTTCGCACAGCCGCAAGAGATGAGAAAAGGCTTAGGAACAAGACCGTCAAATTAGTTAAAGTCCAATGGAGTGACAATGAAAGAGACTATACTTGGGAGACTGAGAATAGGATAAGAGATACTTATCCTGAATTGTTTGATGGTTTGTTTTACCTTTTATTATTTTAATGTGTACCTTATCGTAATTTCGAGGACGAAATTATTTAAGGAGGGGAGTCTGCAACACCCCATATTTTTAGAAACATTATTTAGGATATTTAATTAGTTAAATAAAATAAAATAATGTAAGTCGATTAGTGGATTGAGATTTGTGATTAAATAAGAGGTAGCCGTGCCATGTTAAATAAGTGAACTAAAGAATAAAAAGAAAATAAAACGGTTTAGGAAATATGCAAGGACAAAATAGGAACAAAGCATATCCTTATACCCTAAACCCCTTAGGAATTCATTCTATTTTCATAAACAAAAATATAGAGCTAAGGCCGGCCACATTAGGAAGAGCAAAGAAGAAGAATTCAAGAGGAAGAATCAAATCACTTAATCAAGAACAAATCTCATATCCTTGATCAAAAAGCTAAGGTGAATAATGACATCTCATATTTTTGATTGGTCTCAGTTTTAGATAAATTCCGAAAGTATTTGCAATTGTTTTGCCATGTTTTGAATAATAAATGGATATGTATATATACTTGTTAATGATTTAAGCTATTTTATATGCATTTTATGATGAGAATTGATTTAGAAAACTTATTATATGACATCCAATTGCCTTGCAAATTTAGATTTAGATCAGAAACCAATGCTTTCAGCACCAGGCTTCCTACTCCTTACCTCCGCCTCCAACTCCATCGAAACCAATGCATATGGTATCAGATATTAGGTACGTAGTAAATTATATATAAGCGAAAGGTATTGGATCGAATTAAGGGGTTCTGAAGGGGTTGAAGCGCTACTTTGCTTTTAAATGAAAATGCACCTGCTTTGCTTTCGAATGAATAGCTTTCGGGTTGGTCTGCTTTCGACTGGGTTAATGACTTTAAAAAGAATGGTTTTAAGAGGTTAAGCCTCTGTTTTTAAACAACTACTTTCGACTAGGTCGAAGCCCTTGACTGCCGCTTTTTACCTTTCGATCTAGATTGGTTTTGAAAGGGTTATCTGTTTTTAAAACCAAGCCGCTTCTTCAATGCTTTCGAAGGGGTGGTTTCGACACCATCACTTCTTTACTTAGGAATTGTTTTCAACAAAGATGCTTTCGACTTAATTGTTCTAATGACCCTTTTGCTCTATAAAAGGTAGAACCCAAATGGTTTCGAAAGAGATGGTTTTAAAGGTTTTGAAAGGTGTTTCCACATGTTAAAAAATTGAACCAAAATGCTTTCGCAAGTCTTAATGTTTTAATGCGTTCGAAAGGTTTTAAGGAAAGGTTTTCCAATGGTTTTGAAAGTTCTAAAATAAAAGGTTTTCTGATGGTTTCGAAAGGTAATGTTTAAGTGTTTTAAAGAGGATGTCTAAGGTTTTAAAGCTTTCGAAGAACACATTTTTCAATGCATTCGAAAGGATAAATATGAATGGCTTCAAAAGGTATGTTTTGGCCTTCGGCTTAAGTTTTCACTTGTATTGGAAGGGATACTTTCAAAGGTTTCGAAAGGGGTACTTTCAATGGTTTTGAAAGGGTTGTTTAAAAGGTTTTAAACAAAGGTTTCGAATGAGTTGTTTTGGCAATATAGCCTAAGTGTTTTTGAGTTAAAAAGAGTTTTAACTTATTTTGGAGGGATTGGAAATCCTTAATAATTTTATCAACATTATTTTGGGTAAAGTATATATAACATGGAAAATAGTTTAGAGTAAAGCAAAGAGTATATTTTCCCTGTATATGTATGATTTAAAGGTTTAAATCATTTTGAAACGGTTTTCAAGGAAAATTTTAAAGGGTAGATAACCCTAAGAAAATGACTCAGATTTGAATACCAGATAGGACTTGTGTAGGGTCGTGTCCTATGCGCATTAGCTATTAGCCCCTAGCTAGTTTAGTCCAAAACTCCAGTGTGTAGTCCTTTATCACAAGTATCTAAAATTATGTTACACATAGAAGGGAATCCAAAAAGGAAAGACAGGTTATTGGTAAGCCCGCAAAACTATTAGGATCAGTTCGACCTGGAGTAGTAAGTAAGGACAGACTGTCCAGAAGAAAAGTATCTAACAGATGTTAGATTTTTATGTTTTCTGGTAGGCCCGAGTCAGCCAAGGGTTAGTAGTCAGCCAGACAAAACTATAGTGTATGGACAAATAGTCCATATGATAATTGAAATGTACATATACATGATATTGCTTTAAAGATTTAACCAGTTTTGGTTGCAGGATTATAATTTGCAAAAGATATGTTTTGAAACGATATTAGTGTGGGGAAACCTGTTCTACTAAGTAGCCTAGTCTCACTTAATATCTGATAACCGAGATGTATAGTATTATTCACACCAGGCTTTATGTCTCACTCAAAGTTTAATTTCTTAAACTCTCGGGTGCTTAAAAATTGATTTGAGTAGGCTGAGGGTTGAGGTTTACAGGTTTTAGTAGATTGGCGAATAAAGCTTCTAGAGATGAGCAGATGGTCGATGGAAAGCTAATTAGCAGTTGTGGTTATATTTTTGTTTGATTCCGCTATATTGTATATATAGTACTCTGGTCAACCAAGGGGGCATCATCATATGTTGCACTTGGCATAATATTGTAGTAACTATATTTTATCTAAACCTGGGAAAGCGATGGGATTATGTAATTTAAATATGGAACATGTTTTGGAAACGTAATCAAAAATATTTTTTGAAATCTGTGATTTTGTTTCATATTCATTTGCTTCTGATATTATGATACCATTAACATAGCCGTATTTAGTCGCCAGGAGTTAATGCTATGGATGAGTGCAACATCTGTAGTGCTTAGCTTTGGGCATTTAGATAGGGGATGTTACAACCACTTGAAGTTTCACATATCCAACCGACTCCATAGCCATCCCGTTAAATCTTGTATCTTAAATTTACATAGTTTTAAGTCTTTTCCTTCCAAAAGCATCTGGTTTTAAGCTTTTTAAGTAGAATGTTGACTGAAATCCCACAATCAACCAACACCTTTTGTATTATAGAAGGGCCAATCGTGGATGTTATAACCACGAGTCCTTCTTCGGGGTTTCCACCCCATCAGCATCTCTGTTTCAGAAAACAATTTCGTCAGTCATGGTTAAACTGTTTTGCTAAAGCTTCATCTTTTACAATGAAGCAGCTTTCATTCTCTGTGTGTTTCGATGTACCAACAACTTATCCATCTCATTCAAGCTCTTATCGACTAGATGTGGTCCACCAATGATTGTATTTATCACCAAACACTTTTCTAGCAACGTAGGATCTTTTCACTATACTTGGCTTGCCCTCGTTGGGATATTGACCAGGGGGTTTGGAATTTCCTTGCCTGCTATCCTGCAGGGTTTTCACAAACTGTTGCAACTTCATTTTCCAAATAAAACCTTCAATCATATCATGCAAGTGTCTGCACTCGTTAGTGTTATGACCATGCGTCTCATGAAACCTATAGAACTTGCCAAATTTTTTCTCCTTCTCAGTCGACTCCCTCGGAATCGACTTCCTATACTGCTTGGTACCTTGAGTTGCCAGACAAATATTCTAGATTGAGTTATTTAACTCTGTGGAATTATCATACTTAGAAATCCTTGGACAATTCCTATTATCCAGCTTTCACTTTCTAGCCTAATTGTCATTCTGTTTCTGACCACTGCTCATGTTGCCAACGTTCACATCCACAATCTCAGAACTCCCTACGGACTATTTTACAACAATGTTACCCTGTATCATTTCAGTTGAACTCTTAGCTTCACCTCTATGGGACGACCGCGTGCCTCCTCTAAATGCAGGAACTGATTAGCCTCCTGTAGAAAATATCCATCACCGATGGGGGTTACATTTCCAACCATCTCCCAAAGTCGATCTCGGGATGAATCCCCTTGATCAATGCCATCAACACTATGTCGTCATTAGGATTTGTTACTTCTGTCGCAGCTGTATGGAACCAGTTCAAGAAAGTTCAAGAAATCCTTTAATGAATTTCCCGCGCCCTGGAAGAGGTTTGATAATGATATCATATCTTTCAGACGTGAAGTGTGTAAACAAAATTGCTCCATAAATTTTCATGACAACTCAGCGAAAGACGATATGGATCTCAACGGGAGCCGGGTGAACCATATCGTCACTATTCCCTCCAAGAAAATTGGAAAGGAATGACATCTCACGGCATCAAATGCTCTGGCAGAGTCCATATGACATTCCTACTTCATCAAGTGCTGCCTTGGATATGTCTTTCCATGGTACAATGGCATTGTTGCATTACAAAACTTCATGGATACTTCAAACATAGAATATTCTTAGTAAAGGATTCCGACTAGGAGAAATACCCCATTCATCATTGCTTCTAAACTGATTTTCATTTACAAGTTTTCTAACCATCTCAACTAAATATTCCGGTTCTACAGGTTCGGCTGAACGGCGGTAGTCGAGATCTGTTTCGAGTGTTCAGTCCAGCAAATGCTCTCGTTCATACTCTCGATACCTAAGTTCTCTAGACTCTGGAAGACCCGTTCATCTAGCAGTCCTCTTATTTGATTCCTAGATGGTAAAACATTAACAGCGGCTCGATATTCTGGATTCTATTCATCAACGGCATGACCAGAGGTCGCATCCACGCCACCATCCAAACGGCAAGGTCCAGCTCCAACATAATTTGGATCGGTATCTATCTGTCCTCTTAGATTGGTACCGATCCACAAACTCAAGCCATGAGTTTGTCTCGTCCTCTGATTTGAGGTCCCAGTTGTGTTTTGCGTCTTCTTCTACTTTTTATCCCTTCGTCTCTGCTCGGATGATGAGAAACTATCAGATTCTGAACTAGAGTGTTCCAAGTCCCTCCTCCTTTTTCTTCGGTGGTTCTGAGTCAGCTCATTCAACAGTCTTTAGTTCTTCTGCATCTACTGGTTCATATCATTGTTATTCTCCTAGAACCTATCCTCCATTTGCTTTATCATACGATCCATCTCCATTCTGGTCATGAAATCAATTAGATTCTGGATCTCTAGCTGATTTGCTATCATCCACATGCTGAGTACCTTGATTCTCAGCATTATCGATAGCTCTGGAGTTTGTAGCACGTTCCTTCCTTGGGGCCATGGCGAATAACTTCTAGTAGATTGTTGAAAATATGAATAGTAGAACAATAAGGTTGAAAGATTGGATCTATCTCTCTGATCTAAGAAATCCAATAGTAAATGATGGATCCAAGTAGCCTGAGAATATCGTTCTTAGTGAAAGCTCCAAAATGTTTGAACAAAAAATGGCACAAACACCCAAAAGATTGTGTAGAGAATAAAAAGTGAAGAAAATAAATGAAAAATGAGAAAGGAAAGAACACACAGCATTTGTAGTGGTTCAACTAATTTTGGCATATGTCCACTTAGTGATTTTATTGCTTAGATCACTGGATTACAAGCAGGAGTTCTTACAAATCGATATAAATCCATGGGTGATTATACTAATTTAGAATAAGAGAAAGAAAGAGCCAAAAGATCCATAAAAATGAGTCATGCCCCATTATTTATAGACATAGGAAGCCTAAAATCTCGCACCTATGATCTTCACCTTGTTTTCCACTTCATAGACCACTTCCCCAAGAAAATAAATGGATACCTCAGCTTCCCAATATTTATGTGTATCTTATCTCTCTTTGGGATTTTTTACTTGCCTATTCTCTTTCATGGACTCTACTCCACGAACTCCATATGGACTCAACTCCATGCACTATCCCACGCCTTCTGTCGGTACTTGCTTCCTGCATATTTGGTGCACTCCTTGTCTTTCTATCAATTGGACCCCGACTACACTAACCAACTCTCGCCACCATCCAAAACTTTATGTTTCAATCATATGTGCATTGGTAACTTTAAGCAATCCTTGCTACTAACTCAGATAGTGTCATCTTGCACCATGCCAAACAACTGGAGCATGAGTATGCTCTCGCTAACTATAGCTCCATAAAAACCCCATTGCATAATATACTGCCTTAACTCTTTCATTGGTGTACCTAATCACCTCTATGCCTAGATACCAATTGGGATAACTCAACTGTGTATTTCACTTCCTCTTTCTATGGTACATTCCACTTAGCCCTTTGATATACTTCCTTTTCCCTCAAGGTTGCCCAAACTGGTGATTTCCTAAATATAAAAAGATATCACAACTTCTTTTCCAAATTCAACTCAAGTCATTTCTATTTACTCTTGGATTGTTTCCCAAACCCTCTAAAATCATGGTATCTAAGTATCATGTTTATGGTCTACATGGGTCTATTTCAAGTTCTACAAATGGAAGTTTGGTCTACCTCCTTTAGCCTTAACAACAAAAGTCCTCAAATTCATTAGAGTTATAATTTAGGATCATTCTAACCAAATAATATCTGCTTAAGGGTTACTTCACCCGTGCGGTTGGTATGTGTAGGAAATGCGAATTACGGATCTTAAGGCAGAATTAACACTAGAGGGGGGTGAAAAGTGTTTAATTAATTTTATGAATCTTTTTGAAATCTTTTCAAATTAAACCCAAACAGATGCAATTCACAAACAAAGAGACAATCACAGAACAAGACACAGATGCAAATAGTAAATAAAAGCAGTAAAGGAAAGAATACACTGGAATTTTATACTGGTTCGGAGTTACCCTACATCCAGTCACACACAATTTCTTGTGCAGATTTCTTTTTAAATATAATGTCGATATTATAACCTCGATTTCAAAGCCACGAGATACACCCTCTTGTCTCCGAGTCCAATGCAAACTCTCTTGATTTAACTAGGCTACAAGATCACCTAATTGATATACGGGTTACAATCACACCCAATTGATTTACGAGCCACAATCACACCACTTCCGATTACACTTTGCTAGAGAGAGACTCGATACACTTTGATATTTTGATCGTTGATTACAAATGATCCTATAACTCCGAATAGCACTGAGATCTTAGAGAGAGAGTGGGAGAGAATCAAACTAGAGACAATCGAGTTTGATTCACTTAGGATTTCAGCAGAGTTTTGTTAAGAATGTTTGAAAATAAGAATGGAAGAGAAAGAGGAGAGAAAACAAAGAAATCTTAAGTGAAAATTCGTTGAAAAAAACTGGTATATATAGGAGAATAACGGTCATGTCCATTCGTGAAAGGTTATGATGAATAGATACTTCTTTCAAAAATTTGAAATTTGAAATCTACGGCTACCAGTCGACATGGGGGTATATGCATGTTGACATCCCTTAGTATTTTTTGAAAATTGATTTTTGTTTTAAAGAGATTTTCTTTCTAAAGTTTGTCGAAACAACCTTAGAATTTTGTAAACTATTTTGAATATATTTTATGATTATAAAAACCTTTGGAAAGTGATCTTACGAAATATAAAAGTAATAAAAACTAAATATATAGTTATTTTGAGATTAAAGCTAAAACAATAAAACCAGGAGATAGTTTTAAAATAAGAAATGATGTTGAAATTAATATGATTAAAAATAGTTTTTGAATTAAGGCTAAAATATTTAAACCGAGAGAGAGATGTCTTTTTTAAAAAAGATAGTTTTGAAAAAATCTAAAAATAAGTCATTTTGAAAATTTCGTGGATTCCATTCCACTAGAGAAGGTCTTGGGTTCCATCCCACTATTAAAGCGAGAAGGTGGATTCCATTCCGCAATTAAAATCCAAATAAAGATTTTAGTGCTGAAGTTTTAGCATAAATCTAGACTCTATTACTTATCTTGATATCTTGAACTCTTGAACTCTTGATAATCTTGATACTTATGAGTCTTCAGTCTTGATTTCTACAATCTTGAATTCGTCAGTCTTGAATCTCTATACTGTACAGTCTTCATTCTCAATACCTGCATATATATATATCCTACATATACATATATATCTAGACAAAGATATTAGTATTTATATTTTATAACAAGTCCTAAGGTTGTTGTCATCAAAACAATCATCTCAGGAACTAACAGTATGCACACGAATATGTATTATGTGTCAGCCTTCTATAAATTTTCTTAAGAAAATAACCTTCCTCCAATCTGAGCGATGTTTGAAAAAAAATTGTATCCCCTTGTTCAAATCTTACCCAAAAAAAATTTCGATCTTCTTTTACATGAAAATTTCCTTTGCATTCTCAATGCATATTATAACAATGCCTTTTTTCGGCTGAGACCCAAAATTTTGAATTAACTATCCATTCCAAAATCTTAAATAAATTATCATTTAGGATATCCTCTTTCCATTTTGAATTACAAAAAAAATCTATTTTTTCTTCTTCTATTCCTTGGTGTCTTCTTACAAATGGGACCATTACCAGCATAGCATCTTATCACTCCATTCCAATCACCCTATGGTTGGGAGAGCTAAATATGAGATGATCCCTTTCCATTCTAATCCAATTGGCCTAATAACAAATTTTGGCTTATACTTAGGGACTTTGCATTTTAATGCATTAGAACTACGCTCTTTTCTGAAAGGAAACGTGAACACTGTAACTTTCCATAAGTTATCTAAAAGATTATTTGTGCTATTTTTAGAATTACAAGGAATTATCTCTTCTATTTATTTTTGAAATAAAAAGTACAAAATACGATAACCATCTCTATTTGCACATCTCTTTCTTTTGGGGTATATTTATTGTTATTTCAAACGATCACTTTTATACTGAAACTGGATAATTTATAGAAATTTACATTGTTACATACTACATTGATATAAAATGCTGCTTAAATCCTACTCCATTGTATAACAACTCTCAATTTGGTATTTACTACGTCATATCAATTATCCAAAAATTCGTTACGATGATTAACTCTACATTTTTATTTGCTCAAGTCATGTAGGACTATAAGTCTGGAAGAACTTATCATACCATATCATTTATGAAGGTCCTCATTAGTTTAGAGACTACTTCTCTCCTTATTTTTCATAATCCAATGTATGCTATACTTAACCCTACAATTTCAAAATCTCCATTAGGCATCGTGGAACACATTTACATTAATATAAACTATTAGAACCTCCAGTTTATATTTCAATGATAACAATTATACAATCATATATATATACCCACACATTTTAAGATTATAGGTATATACTACAAGAAGACATCATGCTCGAAGGTATTGAGACTCGAAGACAAATGACGATCTATCGGCCATACTATAGTTAGTAAGGGTATTTTACTTTAAAAGAGTCTTAGATAAAATATTGCTAAGATCTCCTTGAGTATATATGCATACAATGATCACACACGATTTCTATTCACTAGACTTAATTTGAAAAACTACTTTTAATACTCACAGATGTCTAAGGTAAAACCACAGACGTCTAAGGAAATACTGGGAAAAATAAAATTTTGAAGCCACAAACGTCTGAGGTAAAACTATAGACGTCTGTGACAATTCTCATGTAATTGTTTTCTGAAGTCACTGACGTTTGAGGTTTTACCCCAGATGTCTGTCATTTGAAAAACTGTAAATTTTGGAAAGACACTTCTATTGAACAAAAAGAAATTACCCTTCATCGAAAGGTTGCAGCCATTAAAATGAAAAGAACTAATCTAAGAGTAACAACTCTTCATCTGCATCCTTTTAAACCTATAAATACTACCATGATTGAGATGTAGATATCAACTAACTTGAATTAATTGAATCTTTTCTCTCTTGGTTTCTTATCACTCTCTTGTGCATACATTGCTTACATACTCTTAATCAATTATAACCAAAATATAATTTTGGTTAAACCACTTCCTACAACTCAAAGCATTCACATTCACATACTCAAAGGAGATCATAGGAAGATTTGTACTATCAGTTAAAATCCGTGTTATTTGGAACAGAAGATTGTCAAAGATATACTTTTGTATTAGCCTATTCCACTGGGCGAAGTGAGGGTCAGTTGATTAAAGGAAATACCGAAGGGGAGCTTTGGGACTAGACGTAGGACGGGAGGTCTGAACCAGTATAAAATAACTGGTGTGATTGTTTCTATTATTTATCTTACATTCAATTATAATATTCTGCTTATCATAGTTAGTAATACACACACACACACACAAACACTCACACACACACACACATATATATATATATATATAAGTTGCATTATTTATAAAGATCCTATAGACTTTCGTTTGGTATCAAAGCAAGGTTATTGCAATCTACAGTAACATGTAATTGAAAAAATCATTAAAATGGAAAGCACATTTCAAGAAGGTCAATCAACTGCTCACCCTCCACTATATACTGGTTCTAATTATGCTTATTGGTCAACACATATGTGAATTTTTATGGAAGCCAATGGCTTAGAAATATGGCTAGCAACTTAAAACAAATATGAAGCACCTGATACTGATATTAGCACATGGATTGATGCACAAAAAGTAGAGGCATTTAACAATGCCAAAGTTATGAATGTATTGTTTTGCTCACTTGACAAAAATGAGTTTTCACGTGTCATGCTCTGCAAGACTGCATATGATATATGGTGCACTTTACAAGTTACACATGAAGGCACAGATAAAGTCAAGCAAACTAAAATTTTGATTTTACAAAACCAATTCTCAACTTTCTAAATGAAATCAAGTGAATCAATTATTGATATGTATGCAAGATTTCAAACCATTCAACATAATCTCATGGCACTTTGAGTCAAATTCACAGATTTTGATTTAGTCACACGAATTTTAAAATCTTTGACAAATGACTAGGAAAGAAAAGTTTTAGCCATCGAAGAAGCTAATGATCTTTCTCAACTAAAAATATAAAAACTAATAGGAAATTTGATGTCATACGAAGCTAACTTGCAGGCTAGAAAGGATCAAAATCATGAATAGAAAAACATAGCACTCTAAGCAAGTAACGAAGATTCAGACTTAGACGAAGAGGAGATTGTGTTTATTGCCAAAAACTACAATAAATTCAAAAAGTTCAAAAAGATAACCAAATTTCAAGCTGGCGGCAAACCAAATTCTTCAAATCAAACAACGATAAAATACTATGAATGTGAAAATTTTGGCCATATGAAGGATTATCCATGGCTCAATAATGATAAAAAGAAAAGCAAATTTGAGAAATTCAAGAAAAGGAAAAGAGCTTTTCAAGTAACATGGGATGATTTGGATTCTTCTTCTTCTTCAGATAGAGATAGTGAAAGCGACTCAGAACAAGCAAATGTGTGCTTTATAGCTAACACTAATGAGGTACGTCCTAAACTTACTTATGATGAATTAATGGAAATAAGTATTGAACTAGATGATAAATATAGAGAAACAAAAAAAATTAAATAAGGATATGTAGGAATGTTAACTAGATCAGAATTAGAAATCGGATTGTTAAAAGATGAAAAATTATCTTAGAAGAAGAATTAGAAATTGTTCAAAAGAAATAACAACACTATTATCTCAGAATGACAAATTATTAAATGATTTAGAAAATTATAAGTTAGAAAAGTTAATCTGGAAAAAGAAAAACTAGAATTACAAGCAAATTTAGATTCTAGAAATATTGAAATTTGTGATCTTAAAAGTAAATTAGATAAAATAACAAATAATGTGACAAAATTCAATAAAGGAAAAAAAACTTAGAAAAATTGATTATGATATCTAAACCATTTGGAAATCGAAATGGATTAGGTTTTAAACAAATAAAGGCCAAAGCAATATAGCACTTTATACACAAAATTCAAAAAGCCAATGTTAAAAACTAAGTTTAAGAATTCAAATATCAAGATATGTATTCCAAAAACAAATAATAAACTAATTAGAGAAAAATATATTGATGAATGTTTACAAAAAGTTGTATACAACAAAAATTGCATTTCTAAGGGAACAAAATCTTCATGGATATGACTACCGACATCCACTAACACCTAGGACCCTAATAAAAGAAGGTGGGTACCAATTAAATTTTTCTTATTTTGTAGGTACCTAAAATTAAAATAAAAAATAAAGAGAAATGGATACTCGATAGCGGTTGTTCTAAGCACATGACTGGAAATGATAATAAGTTATCAAATATGACTTATATCGATGGTGGCACTGTAACATTCGGAGATAACTGAAAAGGATTTGTCATCGGCATCGGAGAAGTCATTAATTTTGGTATTCTAATTCTCCTATAATTACTAATGTTTTATTGGTAGAAAATTTAAAACATGACTTATTAAGTATAAGTTAATTATGTGATAAAGGATTTAAAATTTATTTCGAGAAAAATAAATGCAATATTTTTGATCAAAATAAAAAATTAAATTTTGAAGGATTTAGAAATCGAAACATATATGTTTTAAACATAAATGTCAAAAAAATACAAATTTATGCTTAGCCGCGAATCATGATGATCCTTGGTTATGGCATAAACGTTTTTGTCATATAAATTTTAAGAATATCAACAAATTAGCTAAAAATAAATTAGTTAGAGCATTACCTAAATTCAACTACAAGATTAAAAACCTATATGATGCGTGTCAATTTGGTAAATTAAAGAAAAGTTCCTTTAAATCTAAAAAGGAAATTTCCACAAAACAACCTCTCGAATTACTCCATCTAGATTTATTCGGACCAACTCAAGTACGTTTAATAAATCATAATAAATACGTTTTTGTAATTATTGATGATTTTTCAAGATATACTTGGACATTATTTTTAAAACATAAAAGTGACACTTTTGAAATGTTCAAAATTTTTGCTAAACAAATAAAAAATTTAATGAATTTAAAAATTAAAAATACGAAGTGATCATGGAGGATAATTTGAAAATGAACTATTTAACAACTTTTGTAACAAAAAGGGAATTAGTCATAATTTTTCGTTTCCTCGAACACCACAACAAAATGGTGTTATAAAGGAAAAATCGAACCTTACAAGAATATGCATGAACTCTACTAAATAGTAGTAACTTACCAAAGAAATTTTGGGCCGAAACCATTGCTACTGCTTGTTAATGTATTAATTCATGTAACACTTAGACCAATGACTAAAAACACATGCTACGAAATATGTTTTAACAAGAACTAAAAGTATCGTATTTTCATGTATTTGGGTGAAAATGCTTCATATTAAACACTAAAGATAATCTAGGAAAATTTGATTCTAAAGCTGATGAAGGAATTTTGTTGGCTATTCAGATCGAAGCAAAGCATATATAATCTTTAATATACGAACAAATATTATAGAAGAAAGTCTTCATGTTTCATTTGATGAAAATTTTAACGAAAATAAATATGACAATGATGAAGAATTAATAAATAAAACTAATATACCTATACATGAAAATAATAATAATGTCAATAACAATAATGATAATATGGTAACATCATCACCTAGAATATTAAGAGACCATCCTATTAATAATATTATTAGAGATTTAAATACAAGAGTATCAACCAGAAAACAGTTAAATAAAATGAGTCATGTTGCATTTATATCAAATTTTGAACCAAAAAATTATAAAGAAGCATCAAAAGATGATTTTTGGAACATTGCAATGCAAGAACTTAATCAATTTAAAAGAAATGATGTTTAGGAACTTGTACCAAGACCAGACGATCAATCTGTAATTGGAGCGAAATGGGTTTTTAAAAATAAAGCAGATGAACATGGAAATATTGTACGAAATAAAGCAAGATTAGTAGCTTAAGAAGGAATTGATTATGACAAAACATTTGCTCCTGTAGCACATCTCGAAGCAATACGAACGTTACTTGCTTTTGTATGTCATCATAATTTTATACTCTTTCAAATGGACGTAAAAAGTGCATTTTTTTAAATGGATTTATAAAAGAAAAAGTGTATGTTGAAGAACCTCCTTTATTTGTTCACGAGAAGTATCACAATCATGTATTTAAACTTAAAAAGGCCTTATATGGATAAAAACAAGCATGCCGTGCTTGGTATGAAAGATTAAAAACTCATTTACAAAGTTCCGGTTTTCAAATTGGTAAAATTGATTCCACTTTATTCATGAAATAAGAAAATAATAATATTTTAGGCATACAAATATATGTTGACGACATTATATTTGGATCCACTGATGAAAAATTATGCACTGAATTTTCTAAAATAATGAAAGATGAATTTGAAATGCTACATATGGGAGAATTAAACTATTTCTTAGGATTACGAATAAGAAAATTAAAAAATGGAATTTTTATAAATCAAGAAAAATACTGTCACGATTTATTAAAACGTTTTAGAATGGAAAATATATCAAGTAAACCAACTCCAAACTACTCTACATTTAGATAAAGATGAAAATGGAAAAGGTTTTGACCAAAAATTATATCGAAGTATGTTAGGATCTATGTTATACTTAATAACGAGTAGACCAGATATTATGATGAGTGTATATTTATGTGCTCGTTTTCAAGCACAGCCAAAAGAATTACATCATCGAGTGGTAAAACGAATCTTAAGATAAACACCAGAGATTACGGACTTTTTTATCCAAAAGGAAGCTCATTCGAACTCGTGTCATATAGCGATGCTGATTTCGGTGGTTGTAAAACGGATAGAAAAAGCACAAGTGGGACATGTCATTTTATTGGTCAGTCTTTAGTTTCATGGTTTAGTAAAAAGCAAAACTGTGTTTTGCTCTCGACATGTGAAGCCGAATACATTTCAGCGGCTTTAGCATGTGCACAAGTAATCTATATGCAACAAACTCTTCTAGATTTCGGTAAAATCATAACAGAACCTCCTGTATATTGTGATAATACTAGTACCATAAATTTATCAAAATTTCCTATTAACCATTCACGAACAAAGCATATTGATATTCATCATCATTTTCTAAGAGATAATGTGGAAAAAGGAATTATATCACTAGAGTTTGTAAATACTGAAAATCAAATGGCTAATATTTTTACTAAACCATTAAGTGAACTAACTTTTATTAAATTAAGACGAGATCTAGGAATATGTTCGTACAATGAATTGATTAACTAAATTTTTAGGATTAGTTTTTGTACACTTCAAATTTTTTTTAAAGCAAAGCTCATATAAAACTACAAAAGCATAAAATTCATGCACTTCGATTAATAAAAACCACATAAAATTTAAACTAATACTAACCATATTAAACCTAACTACTCTCTGTTAAAAATTATATGGTTGAACTTCTTTTCCTCAACCAGTTCTCTAAAATATAGTAAAAACTTCATCTTATAAATCAGCTTATTTTTTTCCTAAAACAAATAAAAATTTAAGACAAATATTACTCAGAAATGTCTTCTGATCATGACTCCACCTACTCAACTATCGACTATAAATCACCCTCATCAGATAACACTTACGTTTCACCAACTAAATCCACCTACATCAATTTGCTTAGCCTCTCTAAACATTGTTGCATCACCTACGTACCACATTGGCTTTTGTCCTAAAGAAAAGAAAGCCAAGCGTTCAACTGATCTATAATCAACATCTCTCACCGACAAGGTCGATGAAATATATCACTATCAATAAGAAATGATGGGAGTTCATCTAAATATATCACTATCAATACGAACAATGATGCCAAGGATCTCATCTAAATTTGCTTGAAAATGTATTCTAGCAATTTGTGGTCATTCACCAACAAAAAATTGCATTCATCAAAAATCTCCTCGATTAGAAGAAACTCCTACAAAAGCGTATAACATTACTTCGAGAAATCTATGCAAACCAGGACCATCAAACCAAGCTTGTGTTGACACTCCAACTCTTCCGAGTTGGTCCCCACTAAAGTCGTTACTTGACGACACAAAAGTTGAACCAAACTCATGGGATATACAAGAAATCAAAAATTCTAAATTCACAAAGAAAAAATAAACTTATGCTACGCATCATATAAAACAAGTTTATTTGTTAATCTTTGGTATGTATATTGTTTTATTATTGATATTTCAATAAAAATTAATTGCTATTTTAATTCTTTCCATTATTTCAGAAAAATGCATACCACAGACGTCTGTGATATTACCACAGACAATTGTCAAAAGTTACGGGAAACAATTTCCTGTAACCTCAGATGTCTGTGGGAACTCATAGACGTCTGTCATTTTTCTCTGATTATTTTTCTACAACCACAGATGTCTATGAAAACCTCATAGATGTATGTCGTAACTTTCTGTTTAATTCTAACTGAAAGCACAGACGTCTGTGATCCACCCATAGACGTTTGTGGATGTTCCAAAACCCAACCTCCAACAGCACTATATAAATAATTTTCCCCAATTTTACTTCCTACCTCAAATTTACTTCCAAAATCTAAAACCCTACAATCTCTATTTCCTCACTAATAGCTCCCAAACTAAAAACTCCATTTAACAAACGATCCAATAAGGGTCAATCATCCACTTCTCACAACCATTTAGTTAATGATGCTCTCATTCAAGAATGGCTTCGTAATAGCACAATTGCCAAGCGATTCGACGAGCTAAACCAAAAGAAGCTTTGATCAGGGTCTTTCTATAGATTATGCAAGTTTGTAGAATATAGCATTCAAGAACTCATCGGTGCCTCCGAATGTCATGATTTGATTAATTTCGACGAAAATGAAGTACAAATCGACCAATTAGTTATCTTTCTTTTCTTCGCAAATTTATGTAGTAGCGATATTTGGAATCCTGAGAATGATGAAGGATGGTTATGGATGAGTGTGTACGGGCGTGTCTTAAAAATTAGCGTCAACACCATTGGACGTATACTTAATTGTTCTTCAACCGGGATGGATTTAGAAGAAATTCCCTACCATAGAAACTTACCACTGGACAAAATAACTCATCTTATTTGGGAAGGTAGGATGCCCCAGTGGAAATCCATCTACTTATGACCAAAATCTAGATTGTTAAATCGTATGATAATAAATACGATAATCCCACATCTAGGTAGCCATGAAAAAGTTTATGACAATGATCACAAAGCTCTTTATGCCATCTTCGGTGGAATACAAATAAATTGGGCTAAATTTATTCATGGTGAAATTAAAAGCTTTTGGTCTCATCACTGACGCATTATTATCTATGCTCCATAATTATGTGTCTCTTACATGCTTTTGAGGTACCCTTCCATATCTCTCATTTGGAAGAAATCCCTGTTAAATAAATTGGTATCCGGTTTTTATCATTGATGCATCTTCCTCTATGACCACCTCCAATAATCTCCCTTGAATAATGGAGATTACAACAAAAACAATAAGAGCACCATGGTCCTCCTCCTACTGCTACTCCTTAGCAAACTTACTTACCTTATCCTTCATAACAACCTACATCCTCCAGTCATGCTACCAAATACTATTCGAATACTGAAATACAAGAAGCTCTCATTGAACCAATGCAAAATGAATCTCTTTGTGATTTAGTACTTAAAAATCAAAAGCTAATCACAACTAACCAGCGAGACTTAAACAAAAAGATGATTGGATTAGAATGCTCTTTCTCGACAAGGATGACAAAAATGGAAAAGACTTTGGACAAAGTTGTTTCCACTTTGGGGAAGGTAATCTGAAAAGTACGTGGCCGGTTGTCTTCTCGTTCATCATCCTCGCCTTCACCTACACCGCCACTTTGAGCTCATACACCTGTTTATCAGTCTCAAGCTTCTCCCGGGGGAACTTCTCATGATAGAGGTGATAGAGGAAAAACTCATATGCAAGAGCAACCTGAGGAGGAAGAAGAAGACAGTGATGATATGTACGTATCTGATACTCTGCACTTTCAACATCAATCGTACATAGCATTTCAAGGCCTCTCCATTTAAGAAGATGAGGAGTACAATGGCCAAACACAATGGCTAGGCTCATACGAAAAGGATCCTTCATCTTACTAGGAATACTATGAGAATTATGGGGGCTTATCTTACTCTTCAAACCAGTACAATTAGCATTTATTTTAGTTATCTTTTTACTATTTTTCCATTATCTATGCTTATGCTTGTCTGTTTAATTATTTAAAAGTTCCGCTGCATTAATCTCTATTTTTTTATTTGAACTACCTTATTTAGTCTTACATATTGCTGATCTTATATATAACATGTTATTAAATGTCTATTTAACATTTATATATCTTATACCATTCCTTCCATTTTGATAATGACAAAAGGGGAGGAATTTATGCATATACATAGGGGGAGACAAATATAATAATTCTTTTATTTTGATTGTATAGTAGTCATCATCAAAAAGGGGGAGATTGTTAGAACCTCCGGTTTATGTTTCAATAGTAACAACTATACAATCATATATATATATATATACACACACATTTATGATTACATGTATATACTACAAGAAGACATCATGCTCGAAGATATTGAGACTCGAAGACAAACGACGATCGATCGACCATACTATAGTTAGTAAGGGTATTCTACTGTAAAAGAGTCTTAGATAAAATATTGTTAAGATCTCCTTGAGTATATATGCATACAACGATCACACATGATTTAATATTCACTGGACTTAATTTGGAAAACTACTTTTACTACTCACAGACGTTTGAGGTAAAATCACAGATGTATTAGGAAATACTCGAGAAAATAAAATTCTGAAGCCTCGAACGTCTGAGGTAAAACCACAGACGTCTGTGACAATTCTAGGGTAATTATTTTTTGAAGTCACATACGTCTGAGGTTTTACCACAGACGTCTATCATTTGAAAATCTACAAATTTTTGAAAAGACACTTCTTTTGAACAAAAAGAAATTACCCTTTATTGAAAGGTTGCAGCCATTAAAATGAAAAGAACTTAAAGCATAATAACTCTTCATCCGCATCCTTTTAAATCTATAAATACTACCATGATTGAGATGTAGAGATCAACTAACTTGGATTAATTGAATCTTTTCTCTCTTGATTTCTTATCACTCCCTTGTGCATACATTACTTACATACTCTCAATCTATTATAACCAAAATATAATTTTTGTTAAAACACTTTCCTACAACTCAAAGCATTCACATACTCAAAGGAGATCATAGGAAGATTTGTACTATCAGTCAAAAACTGTGTTATTTGGAACACAAGATTGTCATAGATATACTTTTGTATAAGCCTATTCCTCTAGGCAAAGCAAGGGTCAGTTGGTTAAAGGAAATACCGAAGGGGAGCTTTGGGAATGGACGTAGGACGGGAGGTTCGAACCATTATAAAACATCTTGTGTGATCATTTCTATTATTTATCTTACATTCAATTATTATACTCCGCTTATCATAGTTAGTAATACACATACATATATATAAGTTGCATTATTTATAAAGATCCTATAGACTTTCATAAACTAGTAACACAAACCAAAAGGTATACTTTTCCTTTCATGTCCACCTAGCCCATCCGCAGCCTTCAGGGGAACAACATAATACCTGGACCGCCCGTAGCCTATTGGTATCCTATCCTTACTTATATGGTATCAACCTTGCTGCTGTAGTGTTCGGCCTACACTTACTGTTCCAGTTATATTTCCTAGCGTAATCAAGGAAATGCCTATTTTGTTACTTAACATTCTCTATAAGGATCAAAGTAGACCCTACTTGGCTTTCTTTCCATTTATACTGAAAAACTTTTCGCATCCACAACAACCTTGATGTAATAAAGCATCATAGCCTACTATTTTGTTACTTGGAAATATGTTCATCCAAATCAAACTTTTCAATCTTCCTTATGCAAGGATCCAACAATTCCAACTATATTTGGATGGGAAGATACATGGTGGCGTTTACTCTTCACTATTTTAGAAAGTTTGACTAACTACTTTTAACCGTTGATTGGAAAGGCCATTAAATTCCCATTTTACCTTTATATCTTTGTCTCAATCATTCCTATTTTTCAAATTACATAGTCAATCTTATTCCAGTGGGTTGTTTAATCCTATTTATCTAACTCCAAATCTATTTCTTTTCTTTTAAAGTTCAAGTGATAGTCAAAATATTCTCACTTTACTGTTTCAAATCAAAATCTTTGATTTTAACTTTCTTTTCTACAAATGAGTAAGTTTTAAAACTGTAAACCTCTCTTTTCATTTCTAGCAAGTGTTTCCTTTTTACTAAAATCAATATATTTTTCTTTAATCAAATCATAAAAAATAATTAACTTAACTTAGTAAAAATATACGTAAAACATCAATTTAAAATTTCCTTTCATAAATATTTTTTTTTCATAAAATGTATCTTTAACTTATTATTGTTACTTTATTATTTTCATTATCATTTTTAAAGTATGACAAAACATTTATGAAATATTTTAAAATACATACTCATTACCTAATCACAAAAAGGAGTTCAAAAGTAGTGCCTTACAAACTTTTTAGAATTTTCGACAATATCTATTATTAAAAATAGAATACACATTAGGTTAAGTGCAAAAATATATAAAAGACAAAATAAAAGCTCTAAAACAATCATTGGAAAAATAACCTTTCACCATTTCCGTACTTCTACTTTTATTAAATTTCATAAGATATTTCCGACTATTTTATATAAAACCATAAACCATCTTTCTTTTATTTTCAAAAGTGTTGTTTAAATAAACACAGTGTACATTGAAGATAAATGTAACAATGTGCTTAAAAGGCAAAACAAAAGCTTTATAATTATTATTGAAAAATTTGGTTTTCATCAAATCATTTTAATCCCTTCTTTTTTTAAACAAATTTTATATAGTTTGTCTGATTATTTTATAGAAAATCATAAACTAACTTATTTTTCTTTTTAAAATATTAGACATCTACTGCTTTCTTTTCAAAAGTTTTCTTACTAAAAGCAAAATGGACATTAAATTTTCTTTTAGTAAGAATGTGCCTAAAACAAACTAAAGCTTTACAATGGTTATTGAAAAATAACTTTTTACCAAATTCTTTAATTTTTCTTTTTACACAAATCTCATAAAATTTATCTGACTATCGTAAATAAACATCTTATCTATTTAGAACATTAGATATCTACCATTTCTAACTTTTATAAAACATTTTCATTAGTTTATCACTTAAATTGGAGTAGATAATAGAAACTTAATTACTTAAGCCCACTTCTACCTAACAATGCCTTAATGCATAAAATTTTCTGTTCTTGTTTCCAAAGGTGGTATAATCAAGTTTTATTTCCAAATACAATGCTTAACTTAAATATGAAAATGCTTTAGCTATTCCTTAAGTAACTATAAGTCCTTACAACTACTACCAATAGGTTTCTGCTTTGACTGGGGAGATTTACCTTAAGGCCATAAAGTCCTTTTTCATATTCTTATGCTTTGTCTTCATCTTATTCTCATTATATAGGTCTCATGGTGCTAATATTTATTTATTTACTCTTAAATACATAATTTACTTTTGAGTGCTAATTGGTATAAGCAACCTCTTCTAGCATTTCTTACGAAAATAAATATGAAAGGTTCATCCTATCCCCTGAAACTTGTTCTCATTCTCACTATCTGTGTGTCAGAATTATTATTCAACTTTCCCAACAGAAAGTATAGGCACAAATAGAAGAAATTTCAACATATATGGATAAAGTCATTAAAAAAATCTCTTTGAAAACTTTTATCTATATATATATATATATCCAAAACCCATTTATGAAAACTTTTTGGAAAACCTTTTGAAAAATCATTTTTTCAAAAACCTTTCTGGTATGTACTCTCAATACGTGCCTAATCCTTAGGGAATCCTAAACCTAGCTCTGATACCAAATGTGACAACCTGCATTTTCCGACATAAATTATACCGAGAAATACAAGCTGTTTGAATTTTTAAAAGATTTCAAAGAAACATTATAGAGATAGAGTTCTAAGACATTCTACCTTTCAGATCTCATGGCGGAAGGAACTAAAATATGAATACAGAAAAATAGACATTTCATAAAAACAGTTTTCAAATTACTTGTTTTACATATACGCTGTCTCAAAGTACGATATAAACTATACATATTTTTTAATACAATAGATGACTACAGTAGAAACAATAGATAATATAAGAACTCCATTATTGAGCTCCCCTTCCCCCATACTATGCAATCACTACTAACTTATAATCCAATGGTAGAGGAAAATGAAAAAGAGGGTGTGGGTCAGATATAAAGTTTGGTGAATGAGAACAAGACAAATAAGATGATTAAGTGCAATTAATCCTAAATCTACTCTAAGTAATACACAGTGCATATGCTATGTCCATACAATCCTAAGGTCATATACCTAAGGATACTTGTCTAACTCAATAGGTCAATCTACAAATCAAACCTTACCTGAACAATTGGCCAAATAGGGATCTACTTTCCCATTCTAGCTTACACTATGCTTGAAGAGGAAGAACACGAAATGCAAACTCACAAACTGACTCATCAAATGCACCCACGCTCCTCCCCTCAATCGCAGCGACAAATTACCTCTTACATACCACTTTAGAGTTACCAAGCATGTACTCCCACCAGTACTGGGCCCCACCTAGCTTTATACCGATCTGCATCCTCTTACAATCCTAGCCAACGTCCACTCGTGCCATGCTTGCGCTAGAAATATATGCAGCACCTGGATCTCCTGTTAGGATCGGACTCTCAAAGATGCCCTTGACTAGTGTTGTGCCCACCCGATCGTAACACCCTGAGTCTAACGTGAAATAAATCGTCTATCTTTCAACAACTCTCCATGTCCAACACGATAACATGGAAACACGAACTAAATTCACACCAACAACCCTAATAGGAATACGTCTTATCAACTCTTTAGCACATAACCGAGTCCACAAACCATTCAACACAACCTAGAAATTACGAGGCTTCATTCATTTATTGTGCTCAATGCCCAAAACACAAAAATGCCCCACTTGCTTACTAGACGATCAACCTGGGGCATCATAAGTTGACTACCTAGGTCGAACTAGGAAATCCAAGGGTCGACCATCCATATTCAAATCTGAAGGATTTCGGTCTTTTTAATTTTCGTTTGTTGTGTGCGATTTATTTAGTTCGTTAATTTAATCTAATTTGATTCCATCAATCATGTCATTGGTTTTTGATGCAATTAACAATAATAATTAACCCTAATTATCCCTAATTCACATTTTTAATTTCGAATCAATTTAGGGTTTCAATTGGGGGTTCACTACCTAACATGTCCAAATCAACAACTCTAGCATCAAATTTCTAATTTAAATAAAAGGTTTGTAATTTAGTAGTTTCAGTTTTAGGTTAATAATTTAATTCAGATGTTTTCAATTCTAATCATAGGTGAAAGAAAATATGATAAACAATAGGCCTTACCATGCAAAAAGTTCTAGATATGCAGCGCTCATGCTCGCCTTGGTTTCCCATATGTAATCGCCTTTACTTTCTCCCCCATTGAACCTTCACCAAGTATTATGTTGTTTAGTATCATGTCCTGCAATATGAACAGGCCTATGAGGACTTGATGCCTTTGGTTCAATCTCGATATTATTAAGAGATCTAGCACAATCGTTATGCCTGAGTCGTACACAAACTTCCGCAAGTGTGAGATATGGTATACGTTATACACGCCCACCATCTTCTGAGGTGAATTGACCTTATATGTTAGGTTCCCAATCCTCTCTTCTATTGGAAAAGGATCTATGAATCTTGGCACCAACTTCAACTTACTATCGAATCGAACAACATTCTTCAATGGATAAACCTTCACAAACACCATAGCTCTGACAGTGAACTCTAAATCTCTATGTCTCTTTTCATCGTAGATCTTCTACCTATCTTGGGCAGCCTTCATTCATTGTTGAACGAATTCAATCTTGTCTGAAGTCTCTCTGATCATAACTGGCCTAACTATCTGTTATTCGCTCGCTTTCCACCAACATAAAGGAGTATTACACGGTCATCCATACAATGCTTCGAATGACACCATACCGATACTAGAGTAATAACTATTCTTGTATGTGAACTCCGCCAAATTCAAGCTTGTAAGAGATCCTCCAATATACAATTCACCCTTTTGGTTTGTCCATCGATTGGTGGGTGATAAGTTGTACTGAGATGCAGCTCCATCCCAAATGCCTCTTGTAAGCTTTTCCAGGAACCACTAGTGAATAAACGGTCTTAGCCACTCACAACCTTCTTTGGTGCACCATGCAATCACACCACTCATTTCACATATAATTCGGCCAATTTGAATGTTACTAAACTTAATAGGTACGAATCAAGCACTCTGCGTCAGTCAATCGACTATGACCTAGATGTTATTATACCCTCCTTTGGTCCTTGGCAATATATTGATAGAATCCATCGATACTTGTTCCCACTTCCACTTGGGAACCTAAAGTGGTTGAATAAATCCACTTAGCTTCTTTTGCTCTGCATTAACCAATTGCTAGTTCATTCACTTCAAAATGAATGTCCCGACATCCTTCTTCATCCCCTCCCAAAAATACATCTACTTCATATCATGGTACATCTTATTACTACTGTGATGTATAGTTAATATAGAATGATGGCACTATCGTAACACCTTATCTCGTAATCAATTAACATCAGGAACAAACAGCCTCTCATCCTTATGGAGCCAACCATCTCGGTCAAGTCTGTACTGCCTCATCTCATTAGACTCCATTCCTCCTTTTATCTTCGCTATGATCTCTGCTAGTCTAGCGTCTTGCTTCGGACTAGTACAAATCCTCTTAATCAAAGTAGGTCTGATAGTCAAACTTGTCAGCATCTTAGGCTCTAACTCGCAATGAGGTTTGAAGTCATAACCAGCAATATACTCTAACTGCTTCCACTCTAGGAACATTGCTTCCAAACTGGCATGTCTTCAACTAAATGCATCACCGATCACATTTCCTTTACTAGGTTTATAAGAAATAATAAAGTTGTTGAAGGTGAAGAACTTTAACCATCGTTGCTGGTGAAGGTTGAGGTCCTTATTGCACAAAAGGTATTTCTAGGATTTGTGGTCCATGAACAACTCAAACCTTTCTCCTAATAGGTAATGTCACTAAATCTTCAATGAAAAAACTAACATCGCCAACTCCTGATTGTGGGTCGGATACTTCCTCTCATATGGCTTCAGCTATCGACTAGCATAGATGACAATCTTATCTCCTTGCATCAGTCGCACCCAATCCAGTACCATAAGCATCCATGTATACATCATCTCTTCATTCCTACTCGGAATGGCCAACAATGGTGCACTCGTCAACTTCTCCTTTAGAATCATGGACGCATGCTTACACTTCGCATCCCAAACAAAAGTCTAATTCTTCTTCATCAAATTGGTCAATGACGTTGCTACCTTCAAGAAGTTTTTGATAAAAAGTCTATAGTATCCCACCAGTCCAAGGAAGTTTCTCATATCATTATCACTCTTGGGTCTGTTCCAGTCTTGAATCGCTGCTACCTTCTAAGATCAACCGCAATACCCTTCTTAAAAACGACATGATCCAAGAATCTTACTTTCTTCCTCCAAAAGTGACACTTCGAAAAATTCTCTTTCAACTTGTACTTTCTCAACACCTCAAGCACAATTCTCAAGTGTATCTTCTGTTCCTCCTCCTCTATCCCAGAATGGAACAGAATATCATCCACGAACACAAGTATGAACTTATTTAGCTGATCCCTGAAGGCATAGTTCATAAGATGAACAAAGTATGTCAGAGCATTGGTTAGCCTGAATGGCATAACCAACCGCTCATAGAAACAATATGACATATAAAATGTAGTGATCGGTAGACTCTTCTTTGCTACTCGCAATTGATCAAACCCCATTGCTAGATCCAACCGACAAAACACCTTCGCACCGTAGAGCTAGTCGAACAAGTTATCAATATGTAGGAGTGGATACTTGTTCTTCCTCGTCACCTTATTCAGCTCGTGGTAGTCAACACATAACCTCAAAGATCCATCCGCCTTAGTGGCGAACGCTAAGGTGCGCCCCATTCAGATATACTTCTACAAATGAACCCTCACCTCAACAAGTCGTTCACTTGCTGTTTAACGACGTTTTTTCTATGAGTTAAAAAATCATCGATAAATTTTGAATTAAATTTATACCGCAAGCGCACGACGTACAATTCTAGTACATGGTGAGTACGGGTCGATCCACAGGGAATTGTTAGATTTTAAATCTCTATTCAATCAAATTAAACCAAAGTTGAGAGTGATTAGCTAAAAATGTAAGAAAAATGACAAAAAGAAAGTGACAAAAATATGAGAGTGTGAAGGCAATTTAGAGGCAATTTCCACTCTCTAGATCACATAAATCAACAAAATGAAGTTATGATCTCTTGTTTTGGTCATTTGTGAGTTTATTTTGATGCATTTATCAAAAGCATGGCCTAATTGTGTTATTAATTAACACACTTAAACCATCAAACTTTAATACACCCGCTAACCCACTTACTAACTTCAATGAAAATGACATGAAATTAAAAGTAGAATCTATTTTAAGCATGGCTTATCAACTATTGAATTAGAAACATAAACCATCAAATTTTGATTGTAAATCCACTTCCATTACCATGATCATATGTAGATGAAGAGGCAATTTGTGATTCATATGACTAAGCATAGCCTATTTGTTTTGAACAACATAAGCTATCAAACTCAATACTAAACAAAAAATTACATAAACATCATTTTTCCATGAAGCACAAAAAGAGAACATAAACATCAAAATGTTGCATCTACATACTAGAGAGCTTCATTGCCCCTAAATTGAAGGGATTAGGCTCTCATATTTGTTATCAAATCAACAAATGTAGCTTGCAACATAGAATAAACATGAAGAAAACGAGAGCAAAATGAAAAGAACAACTAATCTACTTGCATAAATAAATGAATCTACACTACTAACATGAAAGGAAATAAACAAGAAATAGAAAAGAACATATATTAACTTGCATAAAAGAAAAGTACATAAAAGAAATGGCTAAGTAGCCATGAAAATAAGGAGAGCTTCATTTTATTTCTAAGGTAAAACTAAAGAGAATAGAGCCTAAAGAAAAGAGACTAATTACATGAAGATAAGGGGAATTTATACATGTATAAAACCCTAATCCATTTTTCTAGAGAATGCCCAAAATACCCTCTTAGGAAGTGTGGAGGCCAAGTAACCATTAGCATCCAATAATCATCCATTAAGTGTGCATGAAGATTTAATGGCCTTTTAACATGTGGATTAGCTCTAATTTGTACATTAAGGTAGGTGGGTAGGTGGGGTCCTCCATGATCATGGCTTTGAATTATTTCCATCTTCATTTGTTCTCATCACTCTTGTGCATGCATATATCTTCTTGAAACCACTTGTATATGAAGCCAAATTCCTACAAAATAATAAAGAAATTTCCAATTAAATTTTCTCAAATTAATATGTGCACAAAAATGACCATTTTGCCCTTGTATGAAGATGAATATGTGATGATTTCAAATAATTTGAATTTTGGATTAAACATGTTAAAACACCCAATATGATCATTTATTTAATTTAAATAGATTAAATATGGTGGTAAAAATATGCACATTTACGTGCACATCAAATACCCACACACTTATCTTTTTATTCGTCCTCGAATAAAGAAAAACTAAGATAAATCCATTTTCGTAGGGAGCACGATTGCATTGAGCGTATGCAACAAACCGTTAAACCTCTGGGTGTCCCCAGTATGACGAGTGTTGTCTCGTAAGGTTTTTCAGCGGATACTACCCACAAAATCCAAATGCGGGATGAAAATATTTACAAAATGCAAGATTTATTTTCAAAGAGATGAATGCGAGTTTTTGAAAATATTTACAAATGAAAGATTTACTTTTAAATAGACACAAATAAGTTAAATATAAGTTTTGGCCATTATCTTGAAAATTTAAGTCATTTACTCGTCAAAATTTTCAACAAAAATCAAGTTATCATAACAAATAGACAATAGTTTAACTCGTTGTTTCAGTTGATCACAAAGTGTAACCATGAAATAGATCCTTAGTTGATTATCAAAGTTTATCAAAGTGGTATTTTCATTTCTTTTCAATAACAAGTCAAATCAAATAAGTTAAAATAGTGCTTGGATTTCATTTTCTTACTCTCTATTTTTTTTTGAAAATTTTATTAATATTTACAATATTTACATATGCCTAACTCAGATAAACTGAGGCCAGATATATTACATGTGCACTGCCTTGCAGACTTATGTGAGGGGAATACAGAGCGTGGCGAGTGAACACACAAGTATGAACACTTATCGATTGTAGGCGTTATTAATAAAAGAATTTTTTTTATATACACACACCTAACTCAGATAAACTGAGGCCAGATATACCGATCGTGCACTGCCTTTCAGGCTTACGTGAGAAGGGTACAGAGCATGGCAAGTGAATGCACGAGTGTGAACACATGACTCTAGGTGTTTATTAAGCAAAATATATACATATATACAAGAATTTTTTTTTTTGTTTTTTTTTGAAGAGAGAGTTTTGCAAAATCATCTTAGCACCATTTAACTTAGAAGAAAAAAAAATGTTAGATCCTTTACTTTAAATCAACCACTTTTTAAAACAAAAATTTTCAATTAGAATATATTTCATAGTTATCTCCATGAATCTTCCTATATACTAGTTAAACCATCGTTATTTGTAATCAAACTTTATTTTATTTTTGTTAAGACAAATAAATTTTCAAAATTTCAAATTATTTAACCAAACCATATATTTTTCCTATAGTGTTTTTTCAAAAGTAATTTAAAAAAGGGATATTTTTGTTTCCTATTTTTGTTTTTTTAGTTTTTTGATAGAAAATGCAAAAAAAAGCCATGAAAAATTGAAAATGAAAATGATGAGACTCCCCCCCCACACTTGATTTTTACTGTGTCCCCACAGTCAACCCAAGTGAAAGGAGAAAAATAAAACAAAAATAAAAAGATGACCTATATTAACATGAAAATGAAAAGATTATTATTTACAAAAGTTCAGAAAGTATATCTCAAAATGTAAATGAAACGGTCTTCCAAAGACCGATTCATTTGTCTCGTGAAGTATGCGAGACACAGCTTAAGCTCGGAAAACCAAACTGTAAAAGATTTCAAAATTGAATGTTGATTTGGAAAAACGAATGTCGTTTTATTAAAAATCATACGAGTTGTTTTATTTTCAATGATTTTTGGGGTCGATAAACAATTGACTGAAATTCAAGTTCATTTTCATCACCATGAAATTCAAGCTCATCATTGACGAATTCTTCAAAGTTACTGATTTCAAAATTGGAATGGTGATTTAACTCTTCCCCTTCGGAATTTAACAAATCATTTTCGAAAAGTCCAAAAAAATCATGTTCATTGAATTCGTCTTCCTTTATTGGATTATCAACAACTTCATTGCGTATATCATTTTCAAAATCCAAAGTAGTTGTATTCAAATTTTCGAAATCAGAAAAAGGAAGATTGAATTTTAAATCGAGTTTCACACCTTAAAAAGAATTGAAATCCAACTCAATTACCATGTTTTCAATAACTTCATTAAGATCATCATTTTCAGTTTCAAAAGTTGTTTTTTGAAAATCGTCGATTTGGGTAAAAGACGGATTATCATTTGTCTCGTCACATGTTGGGATTTTGTAACGACCCGAAATTTTCGATCACGAAAATTACAGATAGCTAGGAAAAGAAGAAAGAGATAGAAGAAGAAGAAACAGAAACACAGCACTGATTCTCACAAATTGCAGCGGATCAAAATATAATATCAAAAAATAACAGTTTACAAAAGAATACATGTATCTGTCAATTATATTTTTACATCAGAGTTACAACCAACACTTATAAACTGGACAGTTAAAATTTAACTTGTCCCAAATAAACAACAATAATACACAGCGGAATACTCCATACGTTCCTGCCTTCCAGCTCGCTTCCTGAACTCCAGAACGTCCTAACCTGGAAATCTGTAATACTCGGTCTGACCCGAGCATTACATCAAAGTAACACCCAGGTCAGGCTGGAAGCCAGCGTGAGTAAACCCATCTAACATGGAATACAACAGCATAAAACTTACATAAAACCCGGGGTAACTCGTGTCAATTTACAAATTCACAATTTGTTAGAGACATCGCTTATTTCACACATCAATTTCTAAGTACCAAAACTTAGATTAAATGGTACAATTCACTTAAATCATTCCATACAAGCCTATTGATTTCACATATCAATCTATAAAGAATCGAAGTGGTTTCGGGTATTAACTAATACCCGACTCCGGTCTCTTCGAATCCAATGTCATCTTAACCCAAGTTATTCAAGTGGTTAAATTTTAAATATAGGATGTCACTTTTACACAGTAATTCATAATAGATAACCACATTATCTCTGTTCAACCCAACATATCATATTACAAAAACATTTCATTTCACAAAGCGTCACAATCACATATCAGGGATAACAAATGATCCAAGGCCTTCAAATATCATTCAATCATTCATAAGCAAGATAAATTAGTCATACCATTTCTGATTAATTTAATTAACTACCAATGAATTAAATTAATTACTTTATTACTTAAAAATCTTGCTTATTTAACATTAATTATTATATTCAATTAATTAATCATCCCTTAATTATTCATCTTGATTAATCATCCTTGATTAATCATTCTCTAATTACATTATGTAATTATCCTTAATTAATTACACAAATTAATTATTCTCAAACAATTATAGTAATTAACCTTTAATTACTCCTATTAATTTTTTAACTATAATTAATTACATTATTCTTAATTAATTGCATTAATTAATTCTTCTATAATTACTTCATTGATTAATTAACCTAAATTAATCAATCCCTTAATTACTTCATTAATTATATTAATTAATGATCCTTAATTACTTCTTTAATTAATTATTGTTCTAATTAATCAAATCTTTATTCATTAATCAACTTGATTAATCACATTTAGTAATTAATAATCCTTAATTAATTACATTACTTAATTAACTTCAAATAAATTTTATTAATTAATTAAGTCTTAAATTAATTACACTAAGTAATTAATTCTTAATTACTTTCACAAAGTAATTATCCTTCATATTAATTACACAAAGTAATTAAACCCAAAACCACTACCATTCTTCAATTAATTACATCCAGTAATTATCCACTAATTACTTCATTAAGTAATTATACTTTATAAATTACACTAAGTAATTTATACTTAACCCATCATCCAATGACCATTAATTAAACTAATTAATTAACTTAAACTAGTCACATTAATTTAATTAATTACATTGAGTAATTAATCCCTTTAATTACTTCCATTAAGTAATTATACTTAAACAATTCCACAAAAGATTATTTTTAATTAATTAATTATTAAAATTAATCACATTAATTAATTATTTAATAATCCCTAGTTAATGATCTCTCATTAACTATTAACAATTCTTTAATTAATCACTTAAACCTTAATTAATTAATTTAATCCCTTAATTACTAAATTAATTAATCCAAATCATTAATAAATTAGATTAATTAATTATTCTTTAATTATCTTAATAATTTAATGAATCGCAAATCATTAAATCTTAATTATCTTTTAAGATAAATACATTATTCTTATTAATGATTAAATTGTCATTAACAAAAGCAATTGAAAACATTTTACTTTAAAATTTCATTTAAATTCCATTTCAAATTTAAGATTTAAAATGAATACAAATTTAACTTTACAAAATTTAAAAACAATTTTAAAAATCCTTTTTAAACCCAAATGTTAAAGAATCACTTATCACTTATAAATTAAATTTATAAGAGTTTTAAACCAAATGGTTAAATTCAAATCATTTTTTTATAATATACTTTAACATTTTTAAAGTTGTTAAAACATTTAAATTTTCTTAAACTTTATTTATTTTAAAATTAGGATACCAATTCAATTTGAATCCATACTTTAAAATTTGGTTTTAAACTTTGTTTAAAACCCTGCTTCCAAATTTAAATTTAAATTAAAGTTTGAAAATCTGACAGGTTTTAAAACCTGTCACAAACCCAATGCCCCGAGCCACATACCCAATACTCCGAGAACCCCTTCGAGTCTCCAACCCAAAATCACGAGTACCACTTCGAGCCACCTCCCCAACCCAAAACTGACACATAGAACTACACCGTGCACATGCACGATGGCTCCGATCACCTTTGGTCGACGTCGGGACCTTCCCAAGGTCGGCAACGACACCCTAAAACCATCCAAACTTCAATTCCTTCGATTCCTACTCGAAATTGAATTCGAGTACCCTGAACAAATCCTGGAACAAAACACTCGAGCCTGGAACCACCTCGTACTCGAGTCTCCGACCACCGGAGCATCTGTAATTCCAGCCACGACTTCGACAACCACCATGCTAACATATCCCAGAACTTGATGGAACTCGGTCCACCAGAGATGCTGTGGTGATCAAAACTTCCGACCATCCAAAAACTAGGGCTACAGCCTTAAATCGATCGTCACCGCCACCACAGTGAACTACCATCACTTCTGCCATTTTCCCCACACTCTCCGTTCATTCTTCCACCACTAAAGGAAACCCCGACCTTCCTGAGCAAGTAGATCACCAAAGACAACCCAAAATCCAATTTTTGATCAAACTCGCATTGCTCATCCAAACCCAATCTAAAAATTATGGTTCCACTTTTAAAAATCATGTCTTTGATTAAGGATTCAGTTTATAATCCTGGATTTATGAATTAAGATGTCTGAATTTTCCACAAACTCAAGCTTTCCTGTTATACTTTGTTTTCCAAAGCAATTTCAATTTTAATTCAATTAAATAAAGTTTAAACCTTAATTTATGATTAAACAAACAAATGTTGTTTGAATCCTAAGTCCTAACAGATATTGGTTCAAGAGATAATGATTTTTGAATAAATCTTGAGCCTGGAAACTAAGAACAGAGATACACAAATACATCAGCATACACACATATCCATACATTCATATATATATATATATACACACACACACATAAACTCACTTATATATATTCACACAAAACATATTCATTTTAGAAATTAGCATGCAATCCAGATTCCTACTTAAGCATTTTAAAAAGTAATGTTACTCACCTTTCTTTTGAACAGAGATGTTTTTGAAACACTGCTACTTGCTTTTGATCTGGTTTTGATCCTCTCTTTGTTTGAGTTGGATTTTGTTTTTAAATGGCAGTGTTGTTTTCTTTTTTTCTTTTGTTTAACTTACTTCAAATGAAAGAAAATGAACAGAGTGATAGGCCCGGCCACATATATCTGTATATAGGGAATGAAGTGTGTAGAGCAAGCTACCAGCTGAGATTTTTCTTCCAGGCTTTTACATTTTATATTTTTATTTTATTTCTTTTCTTATGGTCAGCAATTTCCTGGTGTGAATTGTAAAACCTGAAAACTGATTTGATTTAAGGTTTGTAGGCTTAGGTTTGATGTATTGTGAGCTTGAGAGGATATGCATTAAATGCTATGTCCCCTTGTATGTTTACATACATATCTATGCATATATATCTACATTCTATATGTACTATTTTACATAACATACATACATACATCATATGTAAATTTCCATTTTATCACTTTCACCCTTCATTTAACATACATACATACATACTTACTTACTTATGTATATTTTGCCTATTCACTATTTTATCTAGTATGTATATATATATATATATGTTTGTGTGTGTGTGTGTGTGTCCATGCTTATTTATGTCTAATCCTCATATATATATACCTACCTATGTACTTATATATATATATATTTATATATTTATATTAAGATATTTTAATTATCAGAATTTTATTTGTTCGACTTATCTAAAGTAATATTCCAATGATTTAATTCAATTAATTACCAATTAACAACCGTTAAAAATCTGGGTCGTCACATTTGGTTTTGTTTCTCACATTGTTTCATATATGTTTCGAACATCCATGTGATCATTGTAGATTTCGTCCATTTGTTCAACAAAATCCAATTTATAGTTATTAACTTGAGAATTTTCGACTTGGATTTGTTGAGAACAAAAAATTTCACTCGTATCATAGTCGAGATAATTATCATTGCCAAAATTATTTGAAAAGTGGATCACATTTTCGTTTTGATTTTGAAATTCATTTTGGAGTTCAAAATTGAATTGGCATGGGTTATACTCGAAATCGTTTGCATTTTGAAGTGAATTCAAATCTTGATTACTTTGAAAATTTTGACTTGAGTTATCACACAAATAAAAATTACACAAATCATTTATCATTTGATTTTGTTGTGTAGAGATTTCAAGTAAAGACGAAATGTTATTTTCAAGATTTGAAGGTTCGGTCATCATTTTGAAAATTTTGTGGTTCAAAATTTGAATCGTTTAAACAATAGTTGTTGTTGAAATATCCATAAGAATTTGAAGTGAAATTATATGGATTATATTAATTTTCACAACTATTGTAAAATTCATGTGAATATGGAAATTCGGACATTTTCAAGAATGTTTTTGGGGTTTTTTTTTATGAAGGAAAAGTATTCACAAAGAATTTATTATTATTATTTTTAAAGAAAATTTGATTTTTGTTTAGTTTTTGAAAATGTTATATATTGTTTTGGATTTTTGATTTTCTAAAAAAAAGAACTAAGTAAAATTTTGTTTGGATTTTTGTTTTTGATTAAAAAATTCAAAAGAAAGGATTTAAAAACAAAGTTAAGGAATATTTACAATTATTTTAGTTTTTGATTTTGAAATTTTTTTGTTTTTTTAAATATGCTGAACTAATGCAACTAAATGAATGCAAAGGTTTAATTACAAATTATTTATCCTAAGTAGCTTCTAACCCAAAATTGTATAATCACACTTTGTCGTAATTCAACAAGATAGTTATCAGCCAGGTAACAGGCAGGATTTATCGGTGCACCACGAATCACCGTAGCAATGCAACCGAAGATTTAAGTACCTTCAAAGAAATAATTCAGTATAATATCTACGAATCACCGTAATATTTATATCTGATTATTGCTTTGCCGTAGCCTAGACACCAAGAAATTAAATTGTTCAAAGAAGACAACTTGTCAATACACAATTAAAAGTTATCGATGTCTAACTGTTATTATTAATCAAAAATCTAAGATGAAATGCAAAGCAGAAATTAAACGTGAATTAACAATGCAACTACGAATGGAATTTTATTTTTGGTTTTTAATTTTTTTTATAAAATGCAAGCAACCAACAATGCAAGGCAAACAATAGATAGAGGTTAAAAGCAGCAAAAAAAATTTTAGCAAGCAGGCAGTTATTTTTTTGGCAAGCTAAGCCAAGCAAGCGGCTTTTCCTATCTACTTTGACGACCTAAAAATAAAAACAAGATATATATACAGTTTTTTTTTTGTTATCAAAGAAGAAAATAAAACAAGTGAAAAACAAAACAAATAAAGATAAAACAAAAAAAGTGAAAAATGATATTTCTTAATTGTTTTTTTTTTTGAAGAAGAGATGAAGAATAGAAAAAAAGGCAAAAAATTAAAAATTAAAACTTCAAGCTAAAAAAACTCCTTATATATAAATGTTAGCACCAAAATTGGTCACTAACACCCGAGAAAAGATTTGTGTAGAGAGATTAATGAAGATATAAAATTAAAATAGAGGAATGTATGCCAAATTAACTGCAAAAACTAGAACATCGGATTTATAGTGGTTCGGCGTAACTTCCTACGTCCACTTTGAGTTTTATCTTTATTGCTTTTCCAAATAATTGAATACAGATACAATCCGTACACCAACAACTTGAATACAAGTTTGAACAGAAAATAAATGAGTCTTAAAAATAGCAGAGTCTCCCCGGAGTTCCCGAAAAAAGGTCCCCTTCAGTACGCCCCTACCTCTCTATTTATAGACGAAGTTAGGCTGGACTTCCTACGCGGGCCCAGGAACAAAGTACTTCGGCCTATAGCAGATGACTTCTGAGCACCGAGCCAGTCATGCCGAACGAGAAATGCCGGTCGAGAGATGCCGAGTGACGACCCCCTAACTAAAGGTTAAGTGCTGAACCTCCCTTCAAAGTTGAACGACATTCAGGCTGAATCGAAATGCCTAGGCCGAACCACACATCTATGATGCGCGAGGCTTGTATACCGAGCGAGGCGTTCATGCCACGCGAGGCCTCTATGTCGAGCGAGGCGTTTATGCCGAGCGAGGCCTCTATGCCGAACGAGGCGTTTATGGCGAGCGAGGCCTCTATGCCGAGCGAGGAGTTTATGCCGAGCGAGGCCTCTATGCCGAGCGAGGCCTCTATGCCGAGCAAGGCCTCTATGCCGAGCCTCTCGTTACCGGGTCAAGCAACCGGGTAACACTTGCCCCCCGAAGTGTGTCGTGTGAGGCAACACGACACGCTTTGAGCCAATATCCAATTCCTTCTACTAGGAGTTGAATGTGCTCAATGAAGGTCAGAGCACTGTAGCCCTGAGGCTATTCCTTCCTTTCCTTTCTTCTTCACATAAGCAATGAGCCATTCGACATATGGATGCCGAATCACTTGTTCGGCAAGTCTTGTGCCGCTCGGCGTGACTGCTTACCAGACCATCGAGGCATCTTGACCGGTTCCACTGATTGATGCCTGTTCACCTCCCCTCTTTCCTATATAAGCCAGTACTTCTCCTTTTCTTCTCTTTACTTCTACATCCATTCCATAGGGCTTTCTAACTTGCCTTCTTCCAAACTCCCGCTAACACCTCAATCTTCCTCTTTCTTCCTGAGTCCAGCTCGTTTGCCTCACAACCTCTCCCAATAACGAACCTGAACGGATTTCAATTCCAAATCGAGCATTTCCCTAAGCTTAGACCCATTCTCTTAGCTATGAACCCTTCACTTGATCGACTCTCCCAATTAGGGGTTTTTGCAAGATTTAAATTCACGACTTTCTTTCAAACTACGAACGGTAGAAGTCGTCTAGGTGAGGAGGGTGAATCCGAGGTTTAAACATGCCTTAGGGTTATATGGAGAGGAGGAAGGAAGAGGATACCGGAGGCTTTTAGGACGTAGGTTCCTATTGGGTTACCGAGTGAGGGAAGAGGAAGTGTGGTTGGCTCAGTAGGAATTAGCGAGATTAGGAGGTGTTGGTTAAGCGTGGTGTACGAGTGGGAGTGACGTTCGGCGAGCCACTTGGAAGGGTGTTTAGGTTACTCGAAGAAGTGAGTTGGAGGAGAATGTTTGGCTGTGGCTCGGTATTGTCTTGTATGAAGGAGAGTGTAGGATGGAAGTGTGAGTCTGGTTCGGTGTGCCGAGCGGATGCTGCTCGGTATGACTCCTGCATTTCGAATGATGAAGAGGGAGTGTAGGAGAGAAGTGTGACGGAGTTGAGCGAGTTGGTCGACATGTGTTGTGTTCAAATTGAGATAATTTTGATTGTCGTAGCCGACTTCAAGGCTCAATGCCGAGCGACACTCAAAAGATACGACTAAACCCTCATGCCTAACCACATGACAACAAACAAGTACAAGAACTTAAGAAACAAGCATATCAAACTAATTCGGACCGATAACTTCCCAGTTTCAACAACTATAATCCTGAGTTTAACTCGATTAAAACAAACGATAGCCTTCAACGTACAGTGCCAATGCCGAGTTCAAAGTTGAAACCGTCATACGGCAGGCTATCGGAGACGGTCAGCGATGACGGTCTTCGAAGATGACAGGTCAAAGCTTAACTTTATTTTATCAGCTTCATGACTTTTAGTTCTTTAACACTTATACTCGAACGAATGCACTAGTTCGCGCACCACACGGGGGAAGTATTTTTGTCATTATGTATAATATTAATTGTCTTTCAAGTATAGTTCAAACATGTGTTTAATCAAATTCAACATTCATTGAAGATGTCTAGAAAGTCAAGCTCCGCCACAGTTTCAGATAGACCCGGGCCGAGTTCTCAACAGGAAGTGGTTGGAACTTCAAACCCATCGACAACTCCTGTATAAGATATTCCGAGTCCTACGATCGCATCTGTTGACCTAGCTCCCGATGCCCTAGATGCAGCGATCTTTCTAGACAATCCGGTCGATTCTCAAGCTTCGAGAATTAATGAAAGCGCCCTTCGCCGATTGTGCTCGATACATGAAATTCCTTTTGACGATGTACTGGTCCCATCAAGGCAAGATCGTCCCCACCTGCCCCCAGTCGGATATACTGCCTGCAACAAATTTATGTGTTGGGTTGGTAGCGTGCCACCATTCAACTCCTTCCTCCGCGACGTGCTGCAATATATGGAAATCGCCCCAGTGCAGTTACATCCCAACAGCCACGCGTTTTTATATGGCACGTGCATTCTCTTCATGAGCATTCTATTCAGGATCCCCACTCCTGGCGATATATGCTACATTTACCGTTTCAAGAGGCGGTCCGACAGCCCATCCTTCGTATTCCTCAAGCCACATAGCAAGTGCCAAATCCTTACAGGGGCGTGGAGCAAATTCACCCAATATAAGCAATAGTGGTTTTACGTGCGCTGCCCCCCTGGTTTCGTGAGGAGATAGCTGGAAGGGAGTAAGTTCCTTTTCTAGATCAATAGTCGTACGAGTTAGGAAGTGCATTCTTTCTAAACCTCGATTTTTACAGGCATCAGCCTGCGTCCCGAAGGCTCCGGGTACTCTGAGGCAGTTGAAGCTATTCGAGTTGTCCCCATGGGAGATAGGGACATCAAATCCATCATCTCCAATGAATCGCTCTCGAAATTTGGGCTGCTAGCGGAAGGTCGCCGAATAAGTCTTCCTCACGGTGCCACTTCAACTGGACCTGCCTTGGATAAAGGCAAAAGGCAAGCTGGGCCTTCGTCACATGGCGCCCCTGACACACCTGAGGAGGGCGAGATTAGAGAAACTAAGGTGTCCGAAGCACCGGGTGAGAATGTTAGTCCCACTCTGGAACCGGTGGTTGAGGTACATGATATTGAAGTAACGCCTCCTCCTTCAAAGGGAAAGAAGAAACTGGTTTACAAATTGAGGAAAAAGACAGTGAGCGGAACCTCAAAGGTCACAATCATTCCAGTAGAGAGAGAGCCTTCTCCACAACACTTAGAGAGTTCATTGAAAGGCTTGTCGGACCTCACTATTCCCGACGATTTGCTTAATTATGGTTTTGATGATCCGGAAGTCCTGAAACTTCACTCGCCCGCGAAAGGCGATGAAGGCGCTCAAGTCCAAAATCAAGGAGAAAACTCCAATTAGTAAAGCTAAAAAAACTGGTCCGTCGGGGGGAAACACTAGGACACACATGATAACACTTACACTTCACCTTGCACTCAAACTTCAGCCATCATGTGATTCTGGCTAACCCGCGTTCACTTAATTTCTGTGCAGGTGATATGGGACGTTCTCATGGATTTGACCGCCTCCGCGGTTCCTCTATTTTCCATTATTCTGGATGGGATTCGGGCTCTAGCAAACGCCGGGATAGAGATGACGACATCGACAGGGATTATGGCTCCCGGGACTCATCATCTCGAAGAAAAACTTACAATCAGCCTTCATATCATTACGATCCTCCTTCTCACTCGGAGCAAGGCAAGGAGAAATCTGGTCATAAGGGGTCCCAGTCCGATACTCCCCGCAACCAACACTCAGGTTCATCTAGCACAAGGAAATCCCGGGAACCCCACAAAAAATCTGTAGTCTCAAGACCAACTCCTTCTACTCTCGCACACGATCCGTCGATATCGGAGAAATTTGTCGAGCTTAAAGCGACATTCCCAAAAATATGTTTTGACGGACTAAAATTTCTTCCAGCCATCCATCCTATTCCGGGGAATGTTAAACAGAGTGCCCTTGCTTGCACCAATGATGTCTATGTCCAACACGACGCATTTGTTTACTTGGTAGAAAAAGTTTCCGAAGTTTCTATGGAACGCCAACATGAAATCGATCATTTGAAGCTCGAGGCCATCCATGACAAAGAGATCATTAGGGCCCAAGATAAAGAGCTTTCCATGTATAAATCTAATCTTGAGGCCGCCCAGAAGAACGCTAAAGATACTGCAGAGGCAGTCAGTCGCCTGGAGGCCACACACAAAAAGGAGATCGATGAAGCTATCCAACGCTGTGGCGCTTTAGCTTTAGAGAAAGACTCCGTTCAAAAGGAGAGAGACGCGTTCTCTCAAAGAGTCAAAGAGTTGGAAGAGTTACTTCTCAAAGAGAAGGAAGAAAAGGTTGCTGCTCAAGAGGATTCGCAACGTTATTGCGACGAGACTTTCGCTACATGACTCCTGAAGACAAAGCTCGATGAAGAACTCTCCAAGGCTGAGACGCTAAAGGATGAGGCCCGCGAAGAGGGCAAGAGAATATAATTTATGGAGATGGATTCTCGCTTTGAGGCGGCCGCCGAAGCTGGTAGGGAGGAGATCAAATGCCAATTTGATCCGCTTATAGCTAAGTACAACGCTCGTGTCCTCATGCATCGTGACTTAACATTTCTCGGTGAGGGTTACCTCGAATCTTTGGCCGAAGCATGAGAGACTTTGATAAAGATCAAAAAGGCTGAGTCGGGGACTGAAGAGGTTGACGAAGAGGCTTTAGCGAAGGAATTTCTCCGGGGGAATGAGCCTTCGGACTTGTCTGCAGCGAAGGCTCTTTACAGCCGAGACTCCTCCTCACCGAAAGGAAAGAATGACATTGTCGGCCCATCCGGTGCCGAGTCTACAGTTCCTCCCCCTACTCAACCGACTAATCGCTTACCACTTGACCCCTTCGAAAAACACATTGGCTACGACCCAAAAGATCATGGTCTTGGTATTCATGTTCTATCTTCTATTCCAAAAGGCGAAACTCCCCGAACAATTGAGAGTCAACCAGAGACGGGTACATAACTTTTCCTTCAAAGTCCAAAGGGTCTCTGCTTTCAGCGAGTGATAAATGTATTCTAACACTTGTTTCTTATGATTCCGCGTAGGTCATCCCGATCCCGTACATACTCCAAGGAGTGATGCCGCCACGGAGAAGGAGGAGAAAACGGGAGAAACAACTCAAGCGGAAGAGACTCCCGGACCTAACGCTCAAGTGATTGAGGTGCTTAACGAAGACAAATCCGACAATCCGTCGCCCGTCGAGGAACATTACGAAGTTGAAATTACTGGCGCCTCCAAACACATTTCAAAGCTGAGCATGAAGGAACAGGTCATTGAAGAGGGGAGAAAGAAAGCCGAAATTAAGGCCGAGCCTCAAGTGGTAGAACTCGATGACCCACTGAACAGGCCTTTGAAGATTATTCTTCCAGGTGGGACCAGGCCATTAGAAGTTCCTCCTTCCTCTGACACCCCTTCTCTAGCGAACAAAACGTCCAAGAGAAAACGCATGGGGGAGGAGTCGTTTGAGAAACCAAAAAAGGAGAAGAAGCCAAAGAAGTAGCTATCATGCTCATTCAACGAGAATTAGCCTGGATTATGTAATTATTTTTATTTATTTTCATAGCCGTTGTAGATAGACTTTTTTCCCCTAGTTCGGGAGAAGTTGTAGTAGGACTTCATTTTGAATTAATGAATAAAACTTTGTTCTTTGTCTTTCAAATGACTTTTGTTGTTCAACTCACTGTATAACTCGTAGTCGAAATCCGAAATCTTGTGAGTTACATAAGCCCTATTTCGCTTCCATATGACTCGGAGATTTTTTGGATCGCTTATACTCTGATCCGTACTCTGGGGACTCAGAGTATTCTAGTCCGCGCTCAGGGGACTTTGGAGATTTCGAAGTCGTTTATACTCTAGCCCGCACTCTAAGGACTCAGAGTACTCCAGTCCGCACTCTGGGGACTTAGAAATTTTTTAGTCGTTTATACTCTAGTCCGCGCTTTGGGGACTCAGAGTACTCTAGCCCGCACTCTGGGGACTTAGAGATTTTTCAAGTCATTTATACTCTAGCCCGCGCTCTGGAGACTCAGAGTACTCCAGTTCGCACTCTGGGGACTTAGAGCTTTTTTAGTCATTTATACTCTAGTCCGCACTCTGTGGACTCAGAGTACTCTAGTCCGCACTCTAGGGACTTAGAGATTTTTTCAAGTCGTTTATACTCTAGTCCGCACTCTGGGGAGTCAGAGTACACTAGTCCACACTCTGGGGACTTAGAGATTTTTTCAATCGTTTATACTCTAGTCCACACTCTGGGGACTCAGAGTACTCTAGTCCGCGCTCTGGGGACTTAGAGATTTTTTCAATTTTTTATACTCTAGTCCGCACTCTGGGGACTCAGAGTACTCTAGTCCGCACTCTGGGGACTTAGAGATTTTTTCAGTCGTTTATACTCTAGTCCGCACTCTAGGGACTCAGAGTACTCTAGTCCGCGCTCTGGGGACTTAGAGATTTTTTCAGTCGTTTATACTCTAGTCCGCACTCTGGGGACTCAGAGTACTCTAGTCCGCACTCTGGGGACTTAGAGGATTTTTCAGTCGTTTATACTCTAGTCCGCACTCTGGGGACTCAGAGTACTCTAGTCCACGCTCTGGGGACTTAGAGATTTTTTCAGTCGTTTATACTCTAGTCCACACTCTGGGGAGTTAGAGTACTCTAGTCCGCGCTCTAGGGACTTAGAGATTTTTTCAGTCGTTTATACTATAGTCCGCACTCTGGGGACTCAGAGTACTCTAGTCCGCACTCTGGAGACTTAGAGATTTTTTCATTTTGGGTATGCGTTTATACGCCAGACAAAGCAATGTAATTTAATTTTTGTCACAGGATTGTATCATATAGAAACATCAATAGTTTATAGAAAAGATGGCTTCAAGCCTTTATTGATCATAATAGATGGAAACTAACCGAATTGTCCTATTACATGTCAAAAACTAAAAAAAACAATAAAACAGACACACACTGGAAATAATTGCAACTACAATGCGAAAGAAAATAGATTAGGTGTAATAACGACGCAAATGCTTGCTATTCCATGCGCGAGGAAGTTTCACGTCATCTACGACCGCTAGCTTGAAAGTTCCTTCCCTAAGCCTCTGTTCGATGAAATATGGACCTTCCCATGTGGGATTCAGATGTGATGGAGTCGGAAAAACCCGTTTCAAAATGAGATCACCCATATTGAAAATTCTCGGCCGAACTTTTTCATTATAATATCGAGCAACTCGGTGCCTATGTGCAGCTGCTCTTAAATCAGCTTCTTCACGCTTTTCGTCAACAAAGTCCAATGATTCCAATAGGAGATTTTGATTCGTCTTGGGATCATAATAAGTTACCCGGTGAGAAAGAACTTCAAGCTCCACGGGTATCACAACTTCGGTGTCGTATGCCAAGGTGAATGGAGTATGCCCAGTCGCGGACTTGTGGGTGGTTCTGTAAGCCCAGAGCACCATCGGAAGCTCATCCACCCACTTGCCTCTAGCCTTCTCCAATCGCTTCTTTAATATTAACTTGATTATTTTATTTACGGCTTCCACTTGTCCATTCGCTTTAGGGTGAGCGACCGCTGAAAACCTTTTCTCAATGTGATATTTCTGGCAAAATTCTTTGAATTCTCTACATTCAAATTGAGTTCCATTGTCCGTGATGATAGTTCGTGGGAGGCCAAAATGGCATATGATGTTTCGTACAACGAAATTAATTACTTTTTTGGTGGTGATTGTAGCTAAAGGCTCTGCTTCTGCCCACTTAGTAAAGTAATCAACCGCAACAATTGCATACTTTGCACTACCTCTGGAAATCGGTAAGGAACTGATTATATCGATCCCCCAAATCGCAAATGGCCAGGGGCTAACCATTTGTGTGAGTCCAGCTGGCGGAGCTCTCGGGATTTTCGCAAACTTTTGACATTTGTCGCATTTTCTTACGTAGTCTGCAACATCCTGATTTAGAGTGGGCCAATAGTATCCATAGCGGAGGACCTTTTTTGCCAGTGTTTGCCCCCCAGTATGGTCGCTACATTCGCCCTCATGAACCTCTTTCAAGACCCGTTTTATCTCATTGGGGGCGATGCAACGAAGTAATGGAACCGAGAACCCTTTTCGATACATTATTCCGTCTTGCATCACATATCTTGAAGCTTTGCGAATGACTTGTCATCTTTCGTTCCTCTTTTCAAGCAAAGCTCCGTGTAACCGATACTGCTTGAATAGGGTTATCCATGACTCCTTTTCAATCTCTGCTTCTAGCAGAAAGTCTATTTCCATCTCGTTTATACTTGGAAATTGCAAAACTTCAACAGGAACCAAGCCCATCTGTTGTGCATCGCCGGTACTTGCGAATTTTGCTAATGAATCGGCTTCCTTATTTTGTTCACGCGGGACATGCGAAATATCATAATATTCAAGGTCTGCCAAAATTTCTTGAACCCGAGCGAGGTATGGAGCAAGCCTTTGCCCCTTTGCTTGATAATCTCCCCGCACTTGGTACACCACCAATTGAGAGTCACAAAAGATTTCAATCGTTTTTATTCCGAGCTCACTGACAAGTTTTAAGCCAGCGAGCAATGCTTCGTACTCTGCTTCGTTATTCGTGGCTGGGAAATCAAGCTTCAACGCATAACAGATAGATTGTTTTTAGGGGTCACTAGAATAACACCGGCTCTGGAACAACGGTCATTTGACGCCCCATCGGTGTATAACTTTCATCGAACGGGAGGAGTAATGTCTTCCTTACTTTTCTCGATAGGAATTGTGAATTCTGCAATAAATTCTGCTAACGCCTGTCCTTGGATAGCTCTCCGCGGCATGTAGGTGATATCGAATTGACTTAACTCGATGTTCCACTTTAGCAGCCTTCCAGAGGTTTCTGGTCGCTGGAGCACCTATCGTAAAGGTTGATCGATATAAACACTGATTGGGTGTGCCTGAAAGTACGGACGAAGCTTATGTGATGCAATCACCAAGCAGTAGGCTAGCTTCTCAATTTTAGGATAATTTCTTTCTGCCCCCGTTAAACGTTTACTGACATAGTACACCGGCTTTTGAACTCGGTCCTCTTCGCGAACCAAAGCCGTACCGATGGCATGTTGAAATACGGCCAAGTATACATATAACACTTCGTGGTCTATAGGCTTTGACAGTACCGGGGAACTTTCCAAATGTCTTACCAGAGCTTGGAATGCATCCTCGTAGTTGGGCGTCCAGTCAAAATTTCTCTTCCCTTTCCTTATTACATCGAAGAAGGGAATACACTTGTCGGTCGCTCTGGATATGAATCGACTCAACGCAGCCACTTTTCCGTTTAGGCTTTGTACTTGCTTTATAGTTTTGGGTACTTGAATGTGTCGAATAGCTTGAATCTTTTCTGGGTTAGCTTCAATTCCTCGTGCATTGACAATAAAACCCAAAAACTTTCCCGATGCGACACCAAAGGAGCACTTCAGTGGGTTAATTTTCATTCCATAATACCTGGGTATACCGAACATTTCTGCCAAGTCTCGAATGTGGTCGTTTGACTGTCATGATTTCACAAGCATGTCATCCACATAGACTTCCATCGTCCTACCAATTTGGTCTTTAAACATCTGATTCACCAAGCGCTGATAAGTCGCTCCGGCGTTCTTCAGCCCAAAAGGCATCACCACATAACAATACAGTCCGACATCCGTGACAAAGCTAGTGTGCTCCTGATCTGGAATGTGCATTGGGATTTGATTATATCCCGAGTACACGTCCATAAATGACAATAACTCATGCCCGGCGGTTGAATCGACCAGCTGGTCAATTCTGGGTAAAGGGAAACTATCCTTAGGGCAAGCTTTGTTCAAGTCTGAGTAATCAACAAAGGTCCTCCACTTCCCATTCGCTTTTATCACTAGCACAGGGTTAGATACCCATTCAGGGTAGAGGGTGTCGCGGACGAACCCATTGGCTTTGAGCTTGTCCACCTCCTCTCTGAGAACGGCGGACCTCTCCGGGTCCATCCCTCTCCTTTTTTGCTTTATTGGCACGTATTTTGGGTCTATGTTCAACATATGACTCGCGATGGCGGGAGAAATTCCACACATATCAGAATGTGCCCAAGCGAAAACATCTAGATTTTCCCGGAGGAAATCAGTAAGATCCTCGATCATCGAGGTGTCAAGTTGTGATCCAATCTTAAGTACTCACGATGGATCATCACGGCTGACTGGAATGTCGATCGTCAGTTCAGCCGGTGCTGCTTTTGCCTCCTTGGGTTGCTCATCATCATCTCTCGGATCTATGTCCCTATAGATCCAATCATGTTGCCCGAGCCAAGGCTCCGGCACTACTTGTCAATCTTCTGCAACTTGGATGCGGACGGAGCTGTCCACAACCTTTCCTTTCTCTCTCCACTGAGCCTCTCTCAGCTCGGCCACATAACATGCACGACCAGTTGCTTGAGCGCCATGCACTACACCAACTCCACTTTATGTCAGAAATTTCAGAGTTAAACACCATGGGGCCAAAGCTGCCCTAAACTCTGCTAGGGCCGGTCGGCCCAAAAACACATTATATGGGGAATCGACATCCAAAACTACGAACGGTACGATCCGCACCCTCCTACGTTCACCTTCCCCAAGTTCAACCGGCAATTCAACATAACCCACTGCATCGGTAGCCGCACCATTAAAGCCATGAATACGAGCTTTAGATGGTTTTAAGTCCTTTGTCTCCATCTTCATCTGATCATATGCCTTTTTGAAGATGATATTAACGGAACTTCCACAGTCAATCAGTATTCTTCTCACAAACGCTGGTCCAATAGTGGCTGAGATGACCATCGGGTCAATGGTAGGTGCTTCCACCTGATCGGCATCTCTACTTCTAAACACTATATCATCTGTCATCATTCGTTGTTGCTTAGCCGGGGTACCGTCTTCCGTGTTTGAATAACACTCGAAATCTGCATGCTTCAGGGAACTAGCATAACGCTTCATCTCTTGCCAACTCTTGTCTTCTGGGTGAGGCCCTCCGACTATCGTATTTATGATTAGTCTTCCTACGGTCCGAGCTGGTTCCTCAGGTCGATGTGGAGCCTACCCGCGATTGGGGTCAGATGCCCCCTGTCCGCCTTCCTGCAGATTCTTAACGAACTCATGTAACTTCTTTTGTCGAATCAGCTTTTCAATCGCATCATGGAGGTGCCTACACTCCTCGATATTATGCCCGTAAGTCTCGTGGAAGCGGCAATACTTCCCAGTCCGCTTTTGCTCTTCGGTGGACTCTTTTGGTTGTGGCTTTCGATATTGGAAAGTATTACAAATCGACAAGTAAATATTTTCCAGAGATGCGTTCAGAGGAGTGTATTCGTTGTAAGTTGGGATCCTTGGTTTCCACTTTCCGACTTCCCTTTTTTTCCGGGATTTCCCCCACCAGATCCTTTAGATTGTTCAGGCTTGATTTGGACATTGACTTGTACTTTTTCAGAGTTTTCACCGGATTGTTTTACAGCAATGTTGCTCTGCACTGTCTCCTTGCCAGGTACAGGTGCATTGTCTTGCCTTGTCCACCTAGCTTCCTCCCTTCTTATAAATTGGTGTGCCTTTGAATAAAAACGTTCTAGTGTAGTCAGAGGCTTTCCCGCCAGCCAATCCCCAAACTCTGAATCCGGATTTACCCCTTGCACCACGGCCATTAAAATAGCATGGTCGTTGGGGTTGCTAACTTCAGTTGTGGCAACATGGAATCTTTGCAAGTACTCTTTCAACGACTCCCTTGGAGCCTGAATCACACTGGTCAAGGACATCACATCCTTGGGACGAGTGGCATGAATCCTGAATTGTTCCACAAATTTCGTCGCTAACTCATCAAAATTGGAGATAGTCCGCGGAGGAAGTCGGGTGAACCACATGGTAGCGATTCCAGATAAAGTTATTGGGAAACATCTACACTTGGTTGCATCGTTCGCTCTAGCTGAGTCCATCATCCATTCATATCTCATCACATGCTGTCGGGGATTAGTCTTTCCTTCGTAGGCCGGAATAGTTGGCATGTTAAACTTCCTGGGGTACTCGGCCTGTAAGATAACGTCTGTGAATAGAGTATGAATCCTGGATATCCCCCAATCATCATTTGATAAGCCTTGGTTCTCTCTCATCAGCTGTCTGACCATAGCTGATAGGTCTGGGGTTCGTATGGAAGATGGCAGGTTGGTGTCTGTCCTGCGAGACCGTTATGGTCGGTGTCTCCTCTGTTGGCGATCTACCAAGTGTGTGTCTTGGGGACCAGCATCATTAGGACCTTGGTGTGCCGGCTGTCCAGCTTCCACTCGTACTCCAGATCCTAAGTTTCCCATTCCAGCTTGAGTGTTATTTTCTTGGTGTAGGAGAGGCGCCATTGCTCTAGGTAGGGAACCCGAACCATCCATGGTTGATCAATTAGCAGCACCTGCTTGCGTTATTTCTGTTCTACGACGTCTACGACTGGGAGGTTTATCAGACAAAGAAGAGCTGTCGGATGAGGAGTAAAGAGCGGGGCTTCCTCCAGCATTCTGATGTTGTTGTTGAGTAAGCTGAGTCATAAAGTTGGCGTTAGCTTGGATCTATTCGCTAAGTTGTCTCCTGCTCTCCATGAGTTCTCTCATCAGCTCGTTGAACTCTGTCCTAGTGACAGCTTCCATTTGGTTTTGGGCAGTGACAGTCCCTGTGCCCAGGTTAACTTGTTGATTGCTGGGTCCTACTTGTTGGATACTAGCAGTCTTGTTGACATCTGCATTGTGGGAGGTTGATCTAGTACGTGGTCTTCCCATTGTAGCATTATTGATAGAAACTCTGAGTAGAATCAACGGACTTCCTATGAATGACTTGGATCTCCTTCGGGAGATTTCTTCAATCCAGTTGTTGCAAAGTAGATCCTAGTAGCCTGAGAACGAGTTCTCAGTGAAAGCACCAAAATGTTAGCACCAAAATTGATCACTAACACCCAAGAAAAAATTTGTGTAGAGAGATTAATGAAGATAGAAAATTAAAACAGAGGAATGTATGCCAAATTAACCGCAAAAACTAGAACACCGGATTTATAGTGGTTCGGCGTAACCGCCTACATCCACTTTGAGTTTTATCTTTATTGCTTTTCCAAATAATTAAATACAAATACAATCCATACACCAACAACTTGAATACAAGTTTGAACAGAAAATAAATGAGTCTTGAAAATGGCAGAGTCTCCCCGAAATTCCCGAAAAAAGGTCCCCTTCAGTATGCCCCTACCTCTCTATTTATAGACGAAGTTAGGTCGGACTTTCTAAACGGGCCCAGGAACAAAGTACTTCGGCCCATAGCAGATGACTTCTGAGCACCGAGCCAGTCATGCCGAATGAGAAATGCCAGTCGAGAGATGCTGAGCGACGACCCCCTAACTAAAGGTTAAGTGCTGAACCTCCCTTCAAAGTTGAACGACATTCAGGCTGAACCGAAATGCCTAGATCGAACCATACATCTATGTCGCGCGAGGCCTGTATGCCAAGCGAGGCATTTATGCCGAGCGAGGCCTCTATGCCGAGCGAGGGCTGTATGCCGAGCGAGGCGTTTATGCCGAGCGAGGCGTCTATGTCGAGCCTCTCGTTACCGGGTCAAGCAACCGGGTAACAATAAAAATCAGTTTTTTTTTACTTTTCTAATTGACTAAACCTGGTCCTTATGTACATAAGCTTTATAATAAAATTGCAGCAGACTAACTATGTCCCAAAATCAACTTTCAAAATCAAAATCACAATCGAAATAAAATCGAAATTCAGCTATGAAAATCGAAATCGGATTTCAAAAAATCAAAATTCCACATCAAATCTTCTTTGCCATCAAGTAATTCAATTCGAAGGAAGGTGATTCGAAGAGAGGAAATATTCAGGCTTGCGATTTGGTGAGGCGATTTGGGTCTCGATGGATGTGGGTTCAGGTAAAGTTGTGATTTTTTTCGATTAGAAGAGGGTTCGAGGCATGGTTGATTGTGATGGTCGCGGAATTGGGGAGGGTGTGTTGTACTTAGGAGTGATGGGAAGATGCGGGTTTGATTTCGAATTTGGGATGTGGAGGTGACTGCAGTGAAGTGGTTTGATATGGTGGTTGATAGTGAATGTGTGGTAGTGGGAGCAAGACAGTGGGTAGAAGCAGATGCAAGATTGTGGAACTGAGCAGAAAGGATGCTGCTGCTTGTACGTGAATGAAGATGGTGGATCAGTGGTTGCACAAAGACTTATTGAACTCGGTTATGCTGTTGGTAGATAATGGATGTGAAGGCAGTGGAATGTATTGTAGATTGCAGTTTTAGTGATAGAGATGGTTGTTGTGTGGTAGCAAGAAGGGTAGAATGTAGTAAGAAGGGTAGATGGTGAGGATATGCGATGAAGTGAGGCAGGTAGTAGCTCGATGGTGGCACAGCAGTTTTTCAGTGATGGTTTTATCAAAGAACTAGGTGGGGTTGAGTGTAGTTTGACTGAGGAAGGTGGTTGAGTGGGTAGTTGAGTGTCAATGGTGGAAGGTTGGCAAATGGAGTTTGGCAGTGTGATAGTGATCAATGGATGTTTGCTGTAGAGGTTTGTAAGGGGGAGATGATGGGTATTTGAATGGAGATACAGTGGGGTAGTGGTGAGTTAGAGGCAGTGAAGCTGTAGAATTGTGACGTGATGTTGAATAGATATGTAACAATCTGTGTAAGTGAAGTGTGTGGTTAGAAGTTTCTGTGGAAGTTTACAGTGATTTATGGTAGCATTTTGAATGTGTTTTGAAGTGTGGACATGGCCGTGGAGTTGTGGTTGGGGTGGTAGGGTATAGGTGGATGAGCAGAAGTGGTGATGAACTGTATTGAGTCAGTTGTTGAGGGGATGTCTGATGTGATGATGGTTTGGTAGTAGTTTAATATGTCACAAGGCAGTTCTTTGTTGATGTATGCGGGCGAGCAATGGAGTGATGATAGGGGTAGATGTATGTGTGCACAAAGTAGAGGATATATGACGGTTATGACCGTTTTGATGGATAAATCAGTTGAAGTCAATATTGCAGGCACAGTTTGTGATGGTGATGGGTAGTGAATTGGAGTTAGAGGCAAGGCAATGTCTCAATGCACTGTACAAGGGAGGTAGTGGTGGTTTGAGCACTTGTTTGTGGTCGAGATTATTGAAGCACTTGCTAATGGTTGATGTATAGATGGTGGCAAGTATGAAGGCAAAGCAGTAGTGGGAATTAAGCAAGCAGAGGAGGAAGTCGAAGTAGTGGTTGGTGACACACTGTGATGCAGTAGGGTATGTGGTAGTGATGATAGGTGGTTTTGATTGATGATGGTAGATCAGAGGCTGTGTTGTGTAGCAATAAGAAGCAAATGAATAGTTTTGATAGGCAAATGAACAGTTTGTGTAGCAATAAGAGGCTACTGTTGATCGGCGGTTTTGATGTATGCAGTTTCAAAATGCAAGAGGAAGAAGTAGTGAGTATGGTTGTGGTGGTTTGATGTTTACTTGTGCACTGGTCTGGGTAGGAAAGAAGTGAGGGGAGTTGATGGTTTTGGGTATGGCAGGGGTAGGATGATGATGAGGGGAGAAGTTTGTAGTGAATAGTTTGTAAGTAATGCAATGTACTACCAAACGAAAGTGCAATGTACTATAACAATGCAAATTTGCAGTAGACGGCAGTGTACAATTTGTAAAAGTGAGTGTTCAAATATACAATGAAATCCAAATGTTCCAATCCACACAAAGACAAAATGCATAGAAACTAAACTTGGAAATGAAATGTAGAATTCTTTTTTTTGTTAAAAAGGAAAACTGAAAAATCTGAATGCATAGAGATGCACAGCACAGAAATGTTTTTTTAATGAAAAGATGAAGAAAAGCAAAAGTGAATAAAGAACAATGAACAGTAAGCGGTCTTGAAATAGAAAATGAAATGCAAAATGGACTTTTTTTAAATGCAAACACGCAGAAAACAAACACACAAAAAAAACAAAATAATTCGAAGAAAAGAAAATAAAAATCAAAACTATTCCTCGGCAACGGCGCCAAAAACTTGTTTAACGACGTTTTTTCTATGAGTTATAAAATCGCTGATAAATTTTGAATTAAATTTATACCGCAAGCGCACGGCGTACAATTCTAGTACGTGGTGAGTACGAGTCGATCCGTAGGGAATTGTTAGATTTTAAATCTCTATTCAATCAAATTAAACCAAAGTTGAGAGTGATTAGCTAAAAATGTAAGAAAAATGACAAAAAGAAAGTGATAAAAATATGAGAGTGTGAAGGAAATTTAGAGGCAATTTCCACTCTCTAGATCACATAAATCAACAAAATGAAGTTATGGTCTCTTTTTTTGGTCATTTGTGAGTTTAGTTTGATGCATTTATCATAAGCATGGCCTAATTGTGTTATTAATTAACACATTTAAACCATCAAACTTTAATGCACCCTCTAACCCACTTACTAACTTCAATGAAAATGACATGAAATTAAAAGTAGAATCTATTTTAAGCATGGCTTATTAACTATTGAATTAGAGACATAAACCATCAAATTTTGTTCTAAATCCACTTCCATTACCATGATCATATGTAGATGAAGAGGAAATTTGTGATTCATATGACTAAGCATAGCATGTTTGCTTTGAACAACATAAGCTATCAAACTCAATACTAAACACAAAATTACATAAACATCATTTTTCCATGAAGCACAAAAAGAGAACATAAACATCAAAATGTTGCATCTACATACTACAAAGCTTCATTACCCCTAAATTGAAGGGATTAGGCTCCCATATTTGTTATCAAATCAACAAATGTAGCTTGCAACATAGAATAAACAAGAAGAAAAAGAGAGCAAAATGAAAAGAAAAACTAATCTACTTGCATAAATAAATGAATCTACGCTACTAACATGAAAGGAAATAAACAAGAAAAGGAAAAGAACATATATTAACTTGCATAAAAGAAAAGTACATAAAAGAAATGGCTAAGTAGCCATGAAAGTAAGGAGAGCTCTCATTTTATTTCTAAGGTAAAACTAAAGAGAAGAGAGCCTAAAGAAGAGAGACTAATTACATGAAGATAAGGGGTATTTATACATGTATGAAACCCTAATCCATTTTTTTGGGGAATGCCCAAAATACCCTCTTAGAAAGTGTGGAGACCAAGTAACCATTAGCATCCAATAATCATCCATTAAGTGTGCATGAAGATTTAATGGCCTTTTAACATGTGGAATAGCTCTAATTTGTACATTTAGGTAGGTGGGTGGGTGGGGTCCTCCATGATCATGGCTTTGAATTATTTCCATCTTCATTTGTTCTCTTCACTCTTGTGCATGCATATATCTTCTTGAAACCACTTGTATATGAATCCAAATTCCTACAAAATAATATAGAAATTTCCAATTAATTTTTCTCAAATTAATATATGCACAAAAATGACCATTTTGCCCTTGGATGAAGATGAATATGTGCGATTTCAAATATTTTGAATTTTGGTTTAAACATGTTAAAACACCCAATATGATCATTTATTTAATTTAAATAGATTAAATATGGTGGTAAAAATATGCACATTTACGTGCACATCACTTGCACCTCCAACTCTATCTGCTCTCTGGGTGCATATGCCTTAATGGCGTAACTCTTGGTCTATTACTAACTTTATGTATAACTTGATCTCTAGGTGTGGTAGTAATTCAATCACTTTCTCAACTATACTCAGATAGTCTCTAATGATAGGCATATATGACAACTCATCATGTGGGACCTCTAGCGAATATAGAAAGCTGACCATAACCTTATCCTTTGCCAGGCAGCCAATCTATACCTTCTGCCCCTCCTCGACCCCAATTTATCAACAACAGCTTCTCTTAATCCACCACTACTGCAGATTTCCTTAACCAGTCCATCCCCAACATAATCACGAACCCAACCAAACTCAAAACAAAGCAATCACAAATAGAAGAGCTTCCATGATTCGACAAGACCATACCATGACAAACCAGACAAAGACTGGTGGGGCATCAAACAGGGTTTGTCACTATTAAAGGTCAGCCAACTATTTTAGTTCTCCATCCCAATCTATCTACTAGGTCACTAGATATAAAGGAGAGTGAACCCCCGGTATCGAATAAAAAACATATAGGATCACCATAAATTGAAAGCATACCTTAGTTAGTGACACTGTTTCCCTTCTCCTTCGCCGAGGGAGCACTCGATGAAATCGAACAACATCTAAAGCATATGTCTTTACCACTTGCATCTGCTTCACCGATTTTGGGAAATTCTTCTGTATATGTTCAAACTTGCCATAGTTATAATACTTCTTTCCTTCAGCCTTGCAATCCCTAAACAAGTGGCTATTATATCCAAACTATAGTAGACAGGATCCCACTTTGCCTTCTTCTGAGAATTTTTCCCTTGGGACTGCTTCCTTTTACCATTTCATTTCTTCTTGCCTCCACCGCCTTGCTATGGCTTTGGCTCCTCCTTTGCAATAGCAATAGATTTGATTTAGGGTACAAACTATCAAGGCGGAGGGCTTTCTCAACTACCTTCTCAAATGGCTCATCAATATGCCCTACAAGCTCTTCCCCAAGTAGTCATCTAACCCCACAATAAGCTTCTCGTTCTTCTTCAATGAAGTGTCGATGAAAGACGTATCGTACTTTAATAGAGCATCAATCACTGCCACATACTCAGAGACAGAAATATCTTCCTGCTTCATCTCAGAAAATTTCCTAAATAGCGGACTTTTAGGCAGTTGGTATAAACTTCTTTTCAGATATAATTTTGAGCTAGTCCCAAGTAAAGTGGTCCTTAGGTGCGACAACCTTAATAGCATTCCACTAGTTCATGGCTCTCGCCTGGAGCTGTCGGGAAGCCAACCTCCTCCTCATAGCATCATCCAACTCTAAGTCATCGAAATCCTCTGGTAGGGGTCCAACCAGTCCTGCACATCCATAGCCAATTCCGTCCTTGGAACGGTTTGCCACTAAGACTGAAAAAATTGTATTCAACATAGCAAAATCGACTCTGGGTGCATGCACTTGAGCACCACCAACAACAACATCAAGAGTAGCCACTTGGGCATTTTGCAACATGTTTGCCATCCTCACGTTGAACATTACCTCCAAGTCAAGGTTAGCAGCCCCCGAGGTTGCTCCTTCCTCGACTCCAGGGATGGAGTTTCTTACATCATTTCTTATAAGTCAACTCATTCTTGATCTGTAATAAGAATGATCAGTCTCTAGTAAAGAAAATTGCATAAGTGGTACTCATCTGTGCATGTGACTTATATAGTACTATATAGCTTTGAAAATCCAAATATGTAACATGTACATTCTCTCGTGTATGTGTGTGTGTGCACACTCTAGATCTAGTCTAGGATGATAACTCTTTCCCTATCCCTGTTGGATTACAGTGTCAACTCGAGTTAACTACACAACCTAAGCTCTAATACCAAATACGATGATCGCCCTACACTCCAGTTTCCAGTATGTTTGAAAAGTGCCTTGATACGGTGCCTGACCAATGCAGGAAGATTGTCAAGTGTGAAAAGAAGAGAAACAATTATAGAACCTGTCGTATATCTCACAACACATTGAATAAAATATAATAATAGACATCATAAACAAAAAATAGGCGAGATGGTAAAAACTAAATGAACCATCGTATCATAGTACACAGGTTCACAAAGTTATACAAGAGAGTAGTAGAGTTTATATAACTAATAATAAACTCAAAGGCAAACTGTCTCTTAGTAAAATAAACAAACACCATTTTGGCTCTATAGTATCGCACAATAGTGTAAGCAATAGTAAGTCCATATATGATATGAGAAAGCACCATCCTACTCGTCCTCTATAAAGCCATTGTGTACCACTTGAACCTGTTATCTAGTCTACTCATTTAAGAGTACCTAATATAATAAGAAGCAAAGCATAAAACCTCAAGTCATCAAACATCCTGGTGTGAGCGATAAGAAATCTCAAAATACTATACAAGTCGATATAGTAAGGAACAAAGGTATAAGAATCATACCTGACATGTCCCTGCAACTAAAGAGTTAGCACATAACAATTATAATATGCTACTCTACCATCATCATTATAAAGTATACAAACATATTGGTATACTATTAGGTGTTTAGATATCCATCTCCTCGACACCTACATCATGTGACACCCCTAGAGTGACAATTAACAACTATAATAGTCATAGTAATCATAGCATCCTTCAAACAATCCACACTATCACTCAATGTGGCTTGGATATATGATAACTCCTATGACCATTCCAATGCCATGGGTTAATGGAAAATCCATGTTTTCAGTGTACTCGTCTACCAGCCTATAGCTGGCACTAGATCCATTCCACCGATCCAGGGCATACCGATCCATTTCTCTGATCTGGGCCAGCCATTCCAAGTACCCAATGTGATCCTCATAATACCCCTTCTTACAAGTACTTCAGAAAACACTCTGAGTATCAACGATCCCATAGCATGCATATTCAAGCCCTTTCCTTGCTCTATCTTGTTTTCATTCATCTTTACGGAACCCTTTTACATTCCTTTCTTTCCATGGTAGAATCTTTCAACGTCTATCCATGGGTTACCATTCTTAGAACCCACCCTTGTAGATAATCATCAACATCAAGCCATCATCATCGAAACATAACTCTATCATTATTAAAGTCTCGAAATCATTATCCTTCATCGCACTGTCACATCACAATCGAATGCCAAACAAACGAATACCTTCAGCATGACCTGCAAGACATAATTATCATCCCCTAGAAGCTTGGTCTAAATTGGCTAATTCAATTCATATCGACATTGAAATGAATCCATTCTTGTCGGTTTCGATATGAATTGCTTAGCCAAGATTTGGCTAAGTACTTCTCAACCTAACCGCTTACTCTTTTACTTGCCCGTAGTTCCCTCTTTCCATACCTCAAGTCCTTGAGTCCATAGCCTCCACTATTTGCCTGCAAAAGGGATCGGCATTGAGTAGATGAGGTATGTATCGAAAAGAATTCCCACTTCAAAATCAAATTTTTGTCCCCCAACTTCGTTTCCCTTGCCTTGCCTCGAGTCTACCCAGAAGTTCCTTAGCAAAAATCCTAAAGCAACCCCTTTGACGACTTGAAATGCTATTTCCACCAACTAGTTCTGCAATTTGCCACCGATATGAATCTAATCACTCAAATCAACTCCAATCCCTATGAGACCTGAAATATAGGCACCTCTACTCCTCAAGAACCTCTCCTCCAAGATGCATCACATTTTGAACAATTTTAACATCGTTTTGCCCAAATCGACGATAAATGTCTAACCATACTAAAAGCACTAACAAACACATCAAAATAATACATTCAAGCATGAACAGCATCCATACATATCCAAACAACATATTTCATTCATCCAAATATGATTTTCAAAAATGTAATTCTGTAGATCTAGTCCAATGCAAAAATGACAATATGATTCATAAGGGTTTACAAAACCATTTAAAATCCATTTCTATCTTTCTAAATTCGATCCTAAACATGTATAAAGGTTATATTAAAGTGTGAAAACATTTTAGCATAGAAATCATATCAACATCATTTTTAACTACCGGAACGTGCATAAGATAGTGAGAGATCATAAATCACTCATCTAATACCAATATTATCAATTTGATCCCCAAATCTGAAGTTGATAAAAAGAAATTTGAATTCCCAAGCAATCAAAATAATATATCATTATCTTGTTCGCTAGTTACCCTTCTAATGATAGTTTAAACTAGGATTAGTATGAACGAGATGAGCTTTTTGATTAAATCTAGGTTAATGGAGGTTTAGAATTGTTTTTGGGAAGTGGGAAATGATTGTGGTTTGTCCCATTAGTTCCAATTAGGCATAAATCCTTAAATAGATTAGTGGGCTCAAGTTTGGACTTAACTAATTTCCCACTAAGCTAGCCAGCAATAGTCTAAACTTAAAATAGCTATATCTCCTAAACTATAAGTCCATTTTTCCTATTATGACCACTCTACGGAAAGATAAATCATCATTCTGATCTAAACAAGAATTTCTAGGTCCAAACAGTTTGGAAAAAAAATTATAAGGATGAGAGTTGGCCCTAGTAGTTTTTTTCCAAAATTATAGAGTCATACGACCTCATATGGATTAAATAATACATTTTGACGATCCTCTGATACATACAATACGGATCGTTTCAAGTGTGCACTTATTGGTTGCTTTTGAGATGACCCTACTCAAAGCAGCTACCTTACCATTCAAACTTTGCATTTCCCTCCTAGTCCTTAGGGTTGCCACTTATTTTAATGCTTTGATCTAGTTTGGGTCAGTTTCTATGCCCCTAGAGTTCACAATGAGCCCTAAAAAACTTCCCTAATTTGAACCCAAAAGAACATTTCAATGGATACAATCTTATTTCATAATTTCGAAGTACATCGAACATTTTTGATGAATCTCCTATGTGGTCTGTTGATCTCTTTGACTTTATCAGCATATCATTCACATAGAGCTCCATTGTCTGCCTAATTTGTTCTAAAAATTATCTTATTGACCAAGCATCAATAAGTAGCTCCAACGTTCTTCAAATCGAACGACGTTACCATGTAACAACACAGTCCCAAGTTTGTTATAAAACTCTTATGTTGTTGATCTGATACATACATTTCAATCTGATTATAGCCAGAATATGCTTCCATAAGAGATAATAGTTTATGTCCAACAATTCCATCTACGAATTGTTCTATCAATGGAAGAAGAAAACACTCCTTACAACATTCTTTATTCAAGTCTAAATAATCAATGCATGTCCACCACTTTCCATTAGGCTTCCTAACCATCTTAGGATTAGCTACCCAATCAAGGTAGAGTGCTCCTTGAAAAAGTTGTTTGTCAACAACTTATCAACTTCTTCTTCATTATAGCGTACCTCTTTGGTTCCATAATACACCTCTTCTGCTCCATAGGAACAAATGCTAGGTTGACATTCATCGCATGGCATGCAACTTGTAACGTCTCGTATTATACATATCATAGGATTGTAAAATATTATTATGTAATTCATATGAGGTTGTACGATCCTAAAACTTTGGGAATGACTACTAGGGACATTTTCCACCTTTAGAATTTTTATCGGAGATTTTGGACACAGAAATTCTTGTAAAGCCAATAACTTTTGATAGGAAAAGAATAAAGGTTTGAAACCACTTCTCTTAGATCGAACTTGTGGTTTCTCTTTTTGTAGAGTGATCATAATAGAAAACAGACTTACCATTTAGGAGATACGACCATTTTAATTATGTTTGCGGTTGGATGGATTAATGGTTAATTAGAGAGGTTTATAGGCTAAGCCCAATGCCCAACTCAAAATTTGTGCCAATAGTGGCTAAACCAATAGCCCCAAATTATTTTTCTTATTCCTAAATTAGATCGAAACCTCCATTAGCCCTAATTTCATCCAAAAGCTTCCATTTTCCTTACTAATCTTAGCCAAATCACCATTAGAAGGGTAATTGGCAAAGGAGATTATAGATCTATAACTTTGAAGCATGGTGATTCATATTTCTTTGCTGTCCATTTTGTATCTAGCGGAAAAATTAGTATGTTGGATTTTTAGTCAGTGGTTCTTGACCTCTCACTATCCTATGCATGTTTATATAGTTAAAATAGATGTTTTTAACATGATTTTGTTCCTAAAACATTTTCAAACTTTAATCACATCTTTATACATGTTTATGGGGGAAATTAAAAGGATTTAAAATGATTTCTAAATGGTTTTGCAACCCTTTTTGATCATATTGACATGCTAGTATAAAAGTTGGATCTAGATTAGGATCTGTATAATAATCGTGTTTTGATGAATAACATGTGTTTATGAATGTATACGGATGACATTTTAGTTTGGTATGTTATGCATTCATATGGTTTGCTAGTGTTTTAGGTAGTTAGGAAAAAAGGTTGTCGAATTGGGCAAATCGAAGGTGAGAATGGTCTAATTTTTTTTAAAGGAGTGGCTTTGGAGCAAAGGCGGAGCCCATGGTTCTAGTCGCATAAAGTTTGGGTCATGGGATTCATGTCGGTGATGAGATGGAGCTAGGAAGAGTGTTTGTAGATCTATTTGAAAAAAAGTAAAGACTTGGGAACTTAGACTATAAAACTTCAGGGAAGACTTTAGGTGGAATGTAGGAAGAGGTCCCAAAACTCAAAGTTGAAAAATCGGCTAAGTATAGAGCTCAGTGCCGATCACTTTTGATCAATACCGAGTTATTTTTATGGCATCTAGGTGAAGCTTAGAGCTTGGGGTGCTTGGGAATGAAGCATCAAGTTCTAGGTATGCCGAGAAGAGGAGACCGATGTAGAAAATACTTAGCCAAAATTTAGTCTAAGTATATATGAGAAAATCGTATCAATACTGATCTCTTTTGGTCAGTACCGACATGAATTTTGTTAGCTTTGCGTAATAAAACTTCTAGGAGGGGAAGTGTTGGCTCTGCAAGTCATCCTAAAGGTGTTTGTTTGTTTGCTTAGGGTTTGATGGCGATGTAGTAGTACGATGACAGCTTCGGGACTTAGATGATGGTAATTCGATGGTGAATGGACTTAGGTTTCGATGATGGCAGCTCAATGTTGAAAGGAGTCATGAGAATGATTGTCCACAAAGGCGTTTTCTAGGAAGGGTGACCCATGGATAGAATGTTAAATGGTTCTATCATGAAAAGAAGAAATGTGGAATGGTTTATTGAGAATAATAGAAACTAGCAGGAGCAAGGAAAGGGCTCGGATACGCGTGCTAAGGGATTGTTGATACTCAAAGTGTTTTCTAATGTACTCAAAAGCAGCGGTATTGTAAGTACGCTCATGGGTACTTTGTTTGGTTGCCCAGATCGGTTGAATGTATCTGTATACCCTGAACCGATGGAATGGGTCTAGTATCAGCTTCAGGCTAAAGGCGAATACACTGAAAACTAGGATTTATTCATTGATCCTTGGAAGAGGAATGGTCATATGAGTTATCATATATCTGAGGCACAATAAGTGATAGCGAGGATTTTTTTATGGATACTTTGTTTGCTTTGGTTTTTTTCTCTTGTAGTCTATCACTTTAGGAATGCCATCTGAGATAGGTATTGTCGATAGGGATATCCGAACACCCATCATCGTACCTAGTTTGCATTACACCTTTATGATGTTTGTAGAGTAGCATATTATGTTTGTTACGTGCTAACTCTTTAGTTGCAGGGATTGGTTAGGTATGGTCTGTATTCCCTTGTTCCTAATTATATTGACTTATATAGTATTTTAAGATTCATTTATTGCTCATACCAGACTGTTATCTGGCTTGAAGTTTTATGCTTTGCTTTTTATTATCTCGGGCACTCTTTAATGAGTAGACTAGATAGAAGGTCTATATGATATGTGATGGTAGTGCAGAGAATGAGCAGGATGGAGTTTTCTCATATTATATGAATACTATTGCTTATTCTGCTATGCAACACTGTGGAGGCTAGACAGTGTTTGTTTTACTACTATGAGACAGTTTACTTGAGTTTATTTCCACTTTGTATAAACTCTATCAATATGATTTATAACTGTGTGCATCTGTTCTCTGATATATGGTTCACTTAGTCACCATTGTCTCTTATGTTTTATATATGTGATGATTATTATATTTTGTTCGATGTGTTGTGAGATATATGGCAGTTTCTGTGATATTTTTTTTATTTTCTTTTAACCCTTGAAAATCGTCCCACATCGGTCAAGCACAGAAACAGCACATTATTTAGATATATTGGGTGCCGGAGGTGTAGTGCAGTCATCACATTTGATGTCGGAGCTTAGGTTATATGATTAACCTGAGTTGATACCGTGATCTAGTAGAGATAGGGAAGGTGTTATCGCCCTAGACTGGATCAAGAGTGTATATATACGAGAGAGGGCATACTTGTTATATATTTTGGTTTTCAAAACTATATAGTAGTATATATAGTATATAAGTCGCATGCACACAGGTACCACTGATGCAATTTTATTTTATGAGAGACTGATCACTCTTGTTACAGATCAAGGCCGGCATACTAGAAACACTCCGAGGAACTCCGTCTCTGAAGTCGAATAAGGAGCAGGTTCAAGGGCTACTAACCCTGACTCGTAGGTGATGTTCAATATGGTGATGGTGAACATGTTGCAAAATGCCCAAGAAGCCACTCCGAATGTTGTGTCGGTGGTGGTACTCAAGTGCAGGTGCCCGGAATTGATTTCTCTAAGTTGACTAAGGATTTTGCCGGTCTTGATGGCAAACGATTCAAAGAGATGAAATCAACTATGGAAGTGCAGGATTGGTTAGACACTTACGAAAGGATCTTTAACGAACTTGAATTACATGATGCTATGAAAAGGAGGTTTGTTTCCCGATAGCTTCAAGGGAGAGCTATGAACTGGTGGAGCGCTATCGGAGTTGTTACACCCGAGGATTAATTTACTTGGGACCAGTTCAAAACCCGATTTGAGGAGAAGTTTATTTCAGCTGCTCAAAGGTCGGTGTTGTTTAGAAAATTTGCTGATTTGAAGTAGGGAGACTTGTCTATCTCCGAGTATGTTGAAGTTCAATGCCTTGTCAAAATATGGAATGTCTTTCATCGACACTCCATTGAGAAAGAATGAAAAGTTTCTTATGGGTTTGGATGACTATTTAGGGGAGAAGTTGGTGAGTTACATCGATGAGCAATTTGAGAGACTCGTCGAGAAAGCTCTTCGCCAGGAGAGTTTGTACCTCAATTCCAAGTCAGCTGCTATGGTTAAGGAAGAGCTAAAACCACAATAAGGTGGCAAAGATAAGAAAAAATGGAATGGTAAAATAAATTAGTTTCAAGAAAAGAATGCTTAGAAAAAGGCTAAGTAAGATCTTGTCTATTATGGTTGTGGAGACAATGATCACTTGATTAGAGACTACAAAGATGATGGAATGAAGAAGTGATACAACTGTGGCAAATTCAAACATATGCAGAAGAATTTCCCAGAACAAGCACAGCAGAAACCAGTCATGAAAGTATATGCATTGGATGTTGTCCCCACTTCGTCTATTGCTCCTTCGGCGAAGGAGAAGAGGGTAAACATCACTATTCAAGGTATGCTTTGCATTTATGATGTTCCCATACGTGTTTTGTTTGATACATGGGCTTCACATTCCTTCATATTTAGTGACCTAGTAGATAAATTAGGATTGAAACCTGCACCGACCTTTGATTGTGACGAAACCTGCTTGAGGCTCCAATAGCATGTGTAAGGTTTGTCATGGTTTGGTCTTATCGATTCATGGATGCTCTTTAGTATGTGATTGTTTTGTTTTGAATTTTTTTGGGTTTGGGTTTATCTTGGGGATGGTTTGTCTAAGGAAGTATGCAGTAGTTGTGGATTATGAGAAGTTGTTGATGACGATTTGTGTTGTGGAGGGGGCAGACAATAGTGATTGGTTGCCTAGTAGAGGATGAGGTTATGGTTAGCTTTCTATATTCACTCGAGGTTCCATGGGATAGATTGTCATATGTGCGTATCATTAGAGAGTATTCAGATGTGTTTGATGTGGTGACTGAATTACCACCACACCGAGAGATTGAGTTCCACATAGACTTAGTGAAGGATGCCATACCTATAGTTATGTCTTTGAGGCGTATGGAATCCAGAGAGCAGAAGGAGACGGAGGTGCAAGTGAATGATCTATTGAAGCGAGGGTTCATTCATAGAAGCATATCTGAGTAGGACGCGCATACAATATTCGCCACTAAGGCGGATGGCTCTCTAAGGTGTGTATATTATTGTCCATTGAATAAGATGACGAGGAAGAACAAGTATCCACTCCCACGTATTGATGAATTGTTCGATCGGCTCCATGGTGCAAAGGTATTCCCTTAGTTGGATGTTACAATGAGATTTCACCAATTGAAAATAGTGAAGGAAAGTGTGTCGATCACCGTGTTTTGTATGCCATTTGGTTTTTATGAGTGGTTGGTTATGCTAGTTGAGCTAACGAATGCTCTGACATACTTTATTAATATAATGAACCGTGTCTTCAAGGATCGATTAAATAAGTTTGTGTTTGTGTTCATGGATGATATTCTAATCTATTCTAGGATAGAAGAGGAACAAATAACGCAATTGAGGATTGTTCTTGAGTGTTGAGGAAGCACAAGCTGAGAGAGAAATTTTCAAAGTGTCACTTCTAGAGGAGGGAAGTGAGATTCTAGTGTCATGTCGTCTCTGAGTAGGGCATCACAGTAGATCCTACCTAGGTGGCAGCGGTTCAGGATTGGAACCAACCCAAGAATGCTACTAATGTGAGAAGTTCCCTAAGATTGGCGAGATACTACATACGTTTTATTAAGGACTTCTTGAAGGTAGCAGCACTGTTGACTAGTTTGACAAAGAAGAATCTTGCTTTTGTTTGGGATGTAAAGTGCAAGCACATGTTCATGAGTCTAAAGGAGAGTTTGATGAGTGCACTAGTATTGACCATTCCAAGCGGAAATAAGGAGCTGATAGTATACACAGATGCCTATGGTACTAGACTTGATGCGATGTTGATGCATAAGGGAAAAGTTATCGCCTACGCTCATGAGAGCATGTATCCAAATCATGATTTGTAACTGGCAGCGATAATGTTTTCTTTGAAGATTTAGAGGCATTATCTACTAGGAGAAAGTTTCGAGCTATTCACAAACCACAAATCCTTGAAGTACCTTTTCTCCTAGAAGGATCTCAACCTTTTCCAGTAGCGATGGTTGAAATTCTAAGCCTCCTATGATTTTGACATTTCCTATAGCCTGGTAAGAGAAATGCGGTCGTTGGTGCATTAAGTAGAAGACATGCCAGTTTGGGAGCGATATTCCAAGAGTGGAAGCATTGGATTATATTATTGGCTATGACTTTAGACCTCAATGTGAATTAGAGCTAGAGATGTCAGAAAGCTTGATAATCAGACCTACTTTGATTGAGCGGATCAATACTAGATGGAGGCGAGATGCTAGACTAGCAGAGATCATGGAGAAGATAGAAGAAGGATTATAGTCTGAGGAGATGAAGCAATACGGACTCGGCCGGGATGGTTGGCTCCATAAGGAGAGAAGATTGTTTGTTCCCGTTGTGGATGGATTACGAGATGAGGTGCTACGAGAGTTCCACCATTCTTGGTTGACCATACGTCTTGATGGTAATAAGATGTCTTGATATGAAATAGACCAATTTTTGGGAAGGGATGAAGAAGGATGTCGAGGCATTCATCTCGAAGTGTATGAATTAGCAGTTGGTGAAGGCAGAGCAAAAGAAGCCATGTGGATTACTACAACCACTTGAAGTTCCTAAGTGGAAATAGGAATAAGAATTAATGGATTTTATTAATGAATTACCGAGGACTAGAGGCGGGTACAATAGCATTTGGGTCATAGTCGATAGATTGACGAAGAGTGCCTAATTCATACCCGTCAAGTCTAGTAGAACTTCATCCAAATTGACCGAGTTGTATGTGAAGCAGATAGTGGGATTTGATGGTGTGCTGAAGATCATTGTGAGTGTTTGAGACCTTTTATTCACTAATCGGTTTTGGAAGACCTTACAACACGCATTGGGGACCGAGCTGCATCTTAGTATAGCTTATCACTTGCAAACTAATGGGCAGACTGAAAGAGTGAATCGTATATTGGAGGATCTCTTGCAAGCTTGCATTCTCGATTTTGGAGGCTCGTGGGATGATCACTTGCATTTGGTAGAGTTCACATACAACAATAGCTATAAGTCTATTATCAGTATGGCATTGTATGAAACATTGTATGACCTACCGTGTAACGCTCTTTTGTTTGATGAAAAGCGGTGAGAAACTGATACTCAGGCCAGATATGATTAGAGAAAAATCAGAGAAGATTGAGATCATTGGATAAAAGTTGCTCAGGATAATAAGAAGAGCTAAACTGATAAGAGACATCAAGATTTGTAGTTCTTTATCGACGATATGGTGTTTGTGAAGACTTCTCCATTAACAAATGTTATTTGATTCGGTCGTAAGGGGAAGTTGGTATCCATATTCGTAGGTCCTTGTCCGATAGTAGAGAGGATTGGGAAACTACCATGCATGATCGACTTTCTCAAAAGATGGCGAGCGTACACAATGTCTTCCATGTCTCTCATTTGCTGAAGTTTGTGCATGACCCAGGCATGACGATTGCACCAGATTAACTTAATAATATCAAGATTGAACCAGAAGCTTCGAGACCTCATAGACCAGTTCGTTTTGTTAGACATGATATGAAGCAGCTTAGAAGGAAGATGGTGGAGTTGGTGAAGGTTCAATAGGATGAAAGTGAAGGTGATTGTACGTGAGAAACCAAGGAGAGCATGGGGATTGCATATCCAGAGCTCTTTGGATAGCAAGACCTATTGCTTATCGTATTTATTTCATTTTGATATCATATAGAATAATTTAGTATACTGCATGCCAGGATAGGTTTATCTATACTATTGATTCCATGACAGCCCGTTTGATTATTTGATGGTTGCATATGGTTGTTAGGCATGCGGGGTAGCTATGCTTGACTATTATTTGACTTTTTGGGAATTTCAAGGGTGAAATTCCTAAAGGGTGAGTGTGTAACGACCTGTATTTACATATCAAAGGATTATAAAATATTATTATTTAATTCATATGAGGTCGTATGACTCTAAAACTTTGGGACATGAGACATTGTCCACCTTCGGAATTTTTATCGGACATTTTAGACCCAAAAATTCTTGTAAATCCTATAAATCTTGATAGGAGAAGAATTAGGGTCTAAAACTACTTCCATTAGATCGATCTTGTGATTTCTCTTTACGTAGAGTGGTCATTATAAGAAAATGAACTTACCGTTTAGGAGATATGACCATTTTAATTATGTTTGCTAGTATACAGATTAATGGATAATTAGAAAGGTTTACAGACTAAGCCTAAGGCCCAACTCGAAATTTGTGCCAATAGTGGCTAAAGCAATAGCCCCAAATCATTTCTCTTATTCCCAAATTAGATCAAAACCTTTATTAGCCCTACTTTCATCAAAAATCTTTCATTTTCCTTGCTAATCTTAGCCAAGTAATCGTTATAAGTGTAATTAGCAAAGGATATTGTAGATCTATTACTCTGGTGCTTGGAGATTTATATTTCTATGTTGTCCATTTTGGATCTAGGGCAAAATTTGATATTTTTGGTATTTGGTGAGTGGTTGTTGACCTCTCACTATCCTATGCATGTTTATATAGTTAAAATAGACATTTTTAATATGATTTTGATCTTAAAACATTTAATAACTTTAATCACATTTTATAAATGTTTATAGCCGAAGCTAAAAAGATTTAAAATCGTTTTTAAATGGTTTGCAACTCCATTAGATTAGATTAGCATGCTAGTATAAAAGTTAGATCTAGATTAGGATGTGTATGATAATCGTATTTTGAAGAATTGCATGCATTTATGGATGTATATGGATGATATTTCAGTTTGGTACGTTGTGCTTTGATATAGTGTGCTAGTGTTTTAGGTAATTAGGAAAAGGGGTCATCAAATTGGGAAAATCGAATGCAAAAGTAGTCGGAATTAAATGAAACTTGGAGGAGGGGCTCTGGAACAAGGGCGGAGCGTTCAAGTCACTTGAGCTTTGGATCATAGGATTAAGGTCAATGACGAGATGTTGATGGGTAAAGTGTTAGCAGATCTATTCGGCAAGAAGGCGAGACTTGGGAACTTTGGCTACAAAACTATAGTGAAGACTTCTGTTTGAAGGGAGGAAAAGGTCTAGAAAATCAAAGTTGGAAATTTGGTTAAGTGTACAGCTTAATGATGGTCATTTTTGATTGGTGCCGAGTTGTTTTTCTGGCATTTGGGTGAAGCTTGGAGCTTGGGAAGCTTGGGGAGTGAAGAATGGAGTTCTAGGCATACCGAGGAAAGGAGATTAAGGTGGAAAATACTTAGCCAAGATTTCGTTAAGTATAGATAAGGAAAATCATATTGGTACCGACCTCTTTTGGTCGGTACCGACATGAATTTTAGGAGCTTTGGGTAATGAAACGTCCAGGAGGGTAAGTGTTGGCTCTATAAGCCGTGCTGAAGGTATTTGTTTGCTCACTTAAGGTTCGATGGTGATGTAGTAGCACGATTATAGCTTCGGGACATCGATGATGGTAACTCGATGGTGAATGGAGTTAGTTTTTGATGATGACGGCTCGATGTTGAAAGGAGTCATGAGAATAATTATCCTCAAATGGCGGTGTTATCCGGGTTTTTAACGCAGCAGAAACCAATAGAGAACAGAACAATCTTGTGGGGACGGGATGGTTCAGGACTTAACCAGAAAAGTCAAGACAATGGATCAACAAGGGCTAAGCTATACACTAAGACAACGACTTGGATCAACAGAGCCAAGAGATCGGCATTCCTTTAATTCAATCAGTAGCTGAACGTAAACAGCTAGTGAATTGCCGTCAAAACGTAAGAGCAATGATAAAAGGCTATAGGACATCCCCAAGTCCAAACTCCGAAAAAATCCTAAGTGCTTAGCTTATCAGCAACTCATGCCTCCGCTCAAACCATCAAACAAACTAGATATGGAACACTATCAAAAAGTGGCAGGACTTGATCTGCAAAACGAACCAAGGCCATGGGTCGCCAATGACCCATGGTTTTGGCTCGTTTTGCGAGTCAAAGACCCCTAGGTCGCTTGTAACCTATTTGCGAGCTGATGAAGACAGGCCTGGCCCAGAAGCTCTCCGACCTCTATAAATACCATCTCACCTACAACACAAAGAGGATCTTCTCCGGACTGGTGGTTGAAGCTTTGCTGGAATTATTCTTCACTCTCTACCTCCCTCACTACAATCTCCAAAGGAATACACTGTGATTCTCTATTGGATTCCAACTCTGGAGATTCAATCTAGCTAGAAAATAACCAAAGCCTTGTGATCAAACATCTATTGTAATAGCAATCAGTCTATAATAAAACGATAAAGTGAACGTAGGCTTCATTAACAGCCGAACCACTGTAAAAATTCTCTATCTACTTCCTTTTACGGTTCTTTCTTTATATTTGTGATCTGTGATATTGCTCTGTCAGAATAGGGCTGGTGCTTTCAAACTCTAACCAGGGTGTTGGTCCATTTTATGGTTCAACATTTTGGTGCTTTCATTGAGAGCTGAACTTAGGACCCAGATATAGCTATCTACTTTGGATCCCACAGGTCCAGAAGTTAGATCCCCAATCTTTACTTGAAGAACTAGTTGTTTTAGGACCAATGGCTCCTAAAAGAAGAAGAACTGCCTCTAGAAGATCCATAGGAGCAGTAATAGCTAGAGAAGGAGCTAGTCTCCAAAAAGCTGAAGTAAATGGTGCTAACTTAGGAAACCAGGCACCGGCATCCTCCAGTCAGCATGAAGTCGTCACCAGGGACGAGCTGAATAAGATGGCTGAGGAGATCAATCAGAAAATGGAAAATAGTCAAAATGCTCTGATGGAGAAGCTCAACGCTATGTTGACCCTATAATCAAACCCCGTTCTAAGGGCTGTGCGTGAACCAGTGACTGCTGTAGAACAAGAGAACTCCTCCATTTTCGGCCTGCATGGAAGGAACGAAAAGCAGCCACAAAGAAAGGTAACAACAGGATGCAGCATGGAGGAGAATGAGAATACTCCACCCGGCGCAAGGCAACCAATTTTGAATTTGAATCAAGGGGCCAAAACCCCACGAGAAGATATAGCTTTCAATCTCTCTGATTCAGAAGATGGAGAGCAAGGTAATCAGATGGAAGAGAACGTCAATGTGTTCGATGATGCTAGAAACGTCCCAACTACCCCAGTTAGGCCAACTACAAGCCAATGGGATCCCACAGGAGTGGCTCTCCCGGAGACAGGAGGGCCTAGGCTTCAGCCCACATGCCAAGACCATTTGCAGAACCAAACACTCGACGCAGTGACTGATTGTCGGCCCTAGGGCTACCGGACATCAGAGGCATACATAGCAGACATGGTCAAACGACTGATGGACGAGAGTAAGGACCGAAAGAATGATGAATGGGGATCTGCCCCAAGTCAAACCCCTTTTACTAACGAGATCTTGAATGTAAGATACCCAGACAATTCACTATGCCAACTATCCCCTCCTACGACGGAACAAAGGACCCAAAACCCCATTTGTACCAGTACAGCTGGTACATGAACGGAGCCAATGCTCCAGAGGGTATCCGCTGTTGATGTTTCCCTATTTTTCTAGAAGGAGTTGTGTCTATGTGGTTCACCAGACTCCCCCCAAGATCCATTTCTACTTTTGACCAATTTGTAAATAAATTCCTTGACCAGTTCATGCTTCATACCGCACAACCGAAGGACGTCATGTCCCTATCTAGATTGGTCCAAGGGCACAACGAGTCATTGAAATCATTCATAAGTAGGTTTAACACCGCAGTAACGGAAGTGAGCAACCCCAATGAGGATATGGTTTTATGGCATTAGTCCATTCTATTCACCCAGAAATGGAGTTCGGGAAATGGATTAAGATAAAGCAACCTACTGACAGGAAAGACTTCAATCGTAAAGCAAGCTAGTATTTGAGATTGGAGGAAGCATAGGAATTGGAAAGAAAGTTTGACGGTACACAACAGATGGACGTCGGACAAAGTGATATAGCAGCAAATCAAAACACGTGCGGTCCAGGAAATACTCAAGGAGTTGTAGAAAAGAGCGGGAATCAGAAGAGAAGAAACCAGAACTCCGATAAAAGAAATAATGGTGGCAGCAACAAAAGATTTAGAGGGTTTAGACATGAGGACTATACCCCCCTGAAACACTCCGGAGAATATTTATCTTGCAGCACAAGAAATTGAAGAGTATAAGAAAGCCCTTAGAAAGGAGGAAACAGAACAACAAAAGCACTCAGGGAAATTCTGTCGCTTCCACGAGATGCACGGGCACAATACAAACGAATGATGCCACCTTAAGGACCTCATCGAAGGGTTAATCCGAGACAACAAACTTCAACAATATGTGAAGAAGCCATAAAAACTCAATCAACCTATGCTCCCTCAACCTCCTAGAGAGCAAAGAAATCAAGCTGGAACCAGCGAAGAAGGGTCAAAACGAACTGACCAAAGGCTTATTATTGGGACAATATCTGGGGGACCACATCACGCGCAAAAGAGTTGGGGAGAGATGGATCGATATGTGAGTTCACTAAACATGCTCCAAAGGAATCATGTTTGGCAGTAGATGATGAAAATCAGGCCATGCAGCAAAAGGTTCCGAGCGATGACATAGTGTTCTACAAATGGGACACCGAAGGGATTGAAGCTCCAACTCTCGACCCAATGGTGGTGACAGTAGGAATCGGTCCCGACGTAGTCCGGCGAGTGTTGGTTGATTGTGGCAGTTCAGTCAACATACTTTTCAAATGAACTTTTAACCAAATGAAGATTGGCATGAAAAGCGTATCTGCATGCCAGACTAAGATTCAGGGGTTTACTAGAGAACGCAAACAACCAGTGGGAACAATCGATCTACCTGTGGAGCTTGGAAAGGGTGAGCAATGAGTCACCCTCATTCAGACTTTTATGATCGTGGATGAAATGCCAGCAACAATGCATTCTTGGGACGGGCCGCATTAGCCAAAATAGCATTGACCCAATGGTGCCTTACAATGAAGTTCCCTACCGAACACGAAATTGGAATAGTGAAAGGAGACCAAACATTGCCCGGGAATGCTACATCGCAGAGTTTCACGAGTCAAGAAGAAAGGAAAGGATGTAGGGAGGGCCCTCCACATCCACGAGCCCTCCGAATAGCAACTACAGAGCCGCCCCTGTCTTGGGGACCATAGCCGATTCGACAAGGCCTTGGAACCGAGGAAGAAGAGCTCAGGGGAGGATCGGGCAGCACCAGCAGAGTTAACGGTGTCTGTCCCAGTCTGTATGGATGACCCAACACGGGTCCTTAAAAATAGGGTCGCACCTAGGAAACAAGATGCGATCAGAGTAAACCAAATTCCTCCGCGCCAATTTAGACGTGTTTGCTTGGACACACTTCGATATATGTGGGGTGTCACCTGAAATTGCCTGCCACGCGCTCAATATTGACCCCAAATTTACACCAGTAAAGCAGAAAAGGCGTAGCTTGGGCCCCGAGCGGTCCAAGGCACTGAGGGAGGAAGTAGATAAACTGATGGCCAACGGCTTCATCCGAGATGCAACTTACCCTGAATGGGTATCAAATCCGGTCCTAGTTAATAAGTCCAATGGAAAATGGCGAACCTGTATTGATTTCTCGGACCTTAACAAAGCCTGTCCGAAGGATAGCTTCCCGCTCCCGAGGATTGATCAACTGGTGGATGGAACGGCAGGACATGAGCTGCTGCCATTTATGGATGCGTACTTGGGCTATAACCAGATCCTGATGCATGAACCAGACCAAGAGAACACCAGCTTCATCACCGATATAGGATTGTACTGCTATAGAGTAAATTCCATTCGGCTTAAAAAATTCAGGGGCAACGTACCAAAACCTAGTGAATACTATGTTCAAACACTAGATTGGGAAGACTATGGAGGTTTACGTGGACGATATGTTAGTCAAATCCCGAGTAGCTGCTAACCATCTAGATAATCTCGCTGAAATGTATGAAATACTCCACAAATACAGAATGAAGATCAACCCACTTAAATGTCACTTCGGAGTAGCCTCTGGGAAATTCCTGGGATTCATAGTAAGTGCCTGGGGCATCGAAGCAAATCCGGAGAAAATAATAGCATTACGGGAAGTCTAAGCCCCTAAAAATAAGAGAGAACTTCAAAGCTTGAATGGAAAAGTCGTAGCACTGAATCGGTTTATCTCTAAAGCTACAGATAAGTGCATACCGTTCTTCGACGCACCAAAGAAAGGAAAAACTTCGAATGGAGTGAAGCTTGCCAGACATCTTTCGAGGAACTGCTACGATACATGGAAGCTCCCCTGATTTTATCAAAGTCGGTGGATGGAGAAGAACTATTCATTTATTTAGCGGTTTCCCCACATGCACTGAGTGCGGCTCTCATGCGGGAAGAAGCGAGAATCCAGTGACCTATGTACTATATAAGCAAACGATTCACCGGAGTTGAGAAGAATTACCTAAAGCTAGAAAAGCTAGCGTATTGCCTTTTGATCTCATCCAGGAAATTACGACCGTACTTCCAGGCTCATCCAGTTAAAGTATTAACTGACCAGCCCCTGAAGCAAGTTTTATACCGGCGAAAACTTCCGGACGACTACTCAAGTGGAATATAAAGTTGAGCCAATGCGACATCACATAACATCCAAGGAAAGAAATCAACGGGCAAGGGTTGGCCGACTTCATTGCCGAATTTACCGTAAGGGACGACGAGGAGGAAATTCAGTTGGAAACTGGCACGCAATGGAAGCTCTTCGTCGATGGTGCATCAAACAACCTCTGTTCAGGAGCAGGGGTAGTGCTTGAAACCCTCGAGGGGCGAGCCATTAGCTATGCTTTGCGCTAGGAATTCCCAGTGACAAATAACGAAGCAGAATATGAAGCCTTGATCACTGGACTAAAGGTTGTGAAGGAACTCGAGATAAAATATATTCATGTATACAGCGACTCCCAGCTGGTCTTTTGTCAAGTGAAAGGGGAATACCAAGCGCGTGGAGAAAATCTCGCCCCGTACTTATCCAAGGTATAGGAGCTGTTAAGTGATATCGAGCACTACACCATAACTCACATCCCACGAGAGCAAAACACCAAAGCATACTATTTGGCAAAGCTAGCAAGCTCCAGGGAAGCCCAGTCATTGGGAGTGGTTCCTGTTGAAATGCTAACCAACCCGAGCATAGATGAAATAGATGTGGACTGGATTCTAGATACCACCATTGAGCTAGATACATGGATGACACCGATAAAGGGCTATCTACTTGCAGGAACCCTACCAACTGACCAAAATCAATGGAATAATCTCCTCCGCAAGGCGCCAAGGTTCATGATACAGGATGGGATACTCTATCGAAGGGGATTCTCGACCCCTCTTCTTAGATGTGTGACCGATGATGAAGCACGACAAATCCTGAAGGAAGTAAATGAAGGCAAATGTGGAGACCACACTGGGGGCAGACGCTAGCAAAGAAAGTCCTTCGATTTGGATACTTATGGCCAACAATAAATCACGACGCCGCAGATCACGCCAGAAGATGTGATCACTGTCAAAGATTCAACAAAATTAAGAGAACTCCTTCAACGGAACTGACACAAATGGTCAGCCCATGGCCATTTGTGATATGGGGGATCAATCTGATTACTGTCCTTCCAATAGCTAAAGGAGGAGCCAAATATGCTATAGTTGTCATAGAATATTTCACAAAATGGGCTGAAGCAGAACTGTTGGCCACCATAACCACAAAGAAAGTTATTAACTTTGTCACTAAAAACATCATTTGCAGGTTTGGTGTGCCACAAAAAATCATCACTGACATTGGAAACCAATTTGAAAGTGCCGAGTTCAAAGACTTCTGCAGGCACTTCCGAATCGAGAAAAGCTTTTCCGTAGTGGATCATCCACAAGCAAACGATCAAGTGGAAGCAATAAACAAGGTCATCTAATCCACCATCAAAAAGTGATTAACAAAGGAAAAAGGAAATTGGGTTGACAAACTTCCACTCGCACTATGGGCATACAGGACAACACACAAAGCGGCGACTGGCCACACTCCGTTTGCATTGGTATATGGTTCAAAAGTAATGATTCCTATTGAATTAAAGGTCCCCTCGCACCGAAGGTAGAATTTTAATCAAACGCAAAATGAGCAGCTCCTACTCGAATCGCTAGACATGATCGATGAAAAAAGAGAAGAAGAAGAGTTGAGAACAACCGCCCCTAAAAAAGGATTGCACGGTACTTCAACTCCAAAGTTCATAGTCAGACCTTCAAAGTAGGAGATCTTGTGCTCAAGCGAGTTTACTCTGTACCGGAAGCCTACGGACCAAACTGGGAAGGACCGTATGTCGTTTATCAAAAGCTCGGTGATGGGACTTTCAAGCTAACAACCGTTAACTGGGTTGCAGTTCCCAGAGCCTGAAATAGCGAATCACTCCGCTGTTATTTCATATAAAAAACTATTTTATGTATTTTCTATTTTTAGCAAATAAGCCATCCCGGAAATGCCGGTGACATTGTAAATAGGCAAAGAATCTTCCATGCTTTCCTTAATAAAGTTTGCTTCTTGAATCAACCAAACTGTGTTTATAATGATTACCCGCCGAGTCGACAGAAGTGAACCGACGCAATCCGTTGGATCGACGGAACTAGATCCTTGCCTATCGAAAAAGAAAAACCAATGTTGCCCCGACAACCCCGTTAGGTATATAAATAAACTAACTCCTCGTGTTGTCTTGAGATAAGCAATGCCGAGGAGCATCGAAAACTAACTTCCTCATGTTGCCTGGAGATTGGCAACGCCGAGGAACATCGAAAACTAACTCGCCGCGTTATCCGGAGATAGGCAACGCCGAGGAGCATTAAAAAAACTAACTTTCTCGCATTGCCTAGAGATTGGCAATGCCGAGGAACATCAAAAGCCGCGCATCTCGTAAGCCGTGCATTCAAACTTAAACTTCTCGCATTGCCCGGAGATAGGCAACGCCGAGGAGCATCAAAAACTAACTTCCTCGCGTTGCCGGAGATTGGCAACGCCGAGGAACGTCGAATACAAACTCCTCGCGTTATCCGGAGATAGGAAACGCCGAGGAGCATCAAAAAAACTAACTTCCTCACATTGCCCGGAGATTAGGAACGCCGATGAACATCAAAAACTAACTCCTTCCGTTGTTCGGAGATAGGCAATGCCGAGGAGCATCAAAAAACTAACTTACTCGCGTTGCCCGGAGATAAGCAACACTGAGGAACATCAAAAGCCACGCATCTCATAAGCCGCGCACTCAAGCTTAAACTTCTCGCTTTGCCCAGAGATAGGCAGCCTCGAGGAACATCAAAAGCCGGGCATCTCGTAAGCCGCGCACTCAAACTTAAACTCCTCGCGTTGCCCGGAGATAGACAACGCCGAGAAACATCGAAAGCGAACTCCTCGCATTGCTTGGAGATAAGCGATGCAAAGGAAGCTCAAAATAAAATTCTCGCGTTGCTAGAGATAGGCAACGCAGATGTACATCTAAAACTAACTTTTCACGTTGCCTGGAGATAGACAACGCCGAAAACCATCCGGATATTGGAAAATTGTTTGAAGTAAACAACCATGTGAACTGGGGGGAATACACCGTACCGAGGTAGAACCAAACAAAGACAATAAGTTCACAGGCTCTGTCACTCCAAACAATAACAAGTTCACAAGTTATATCTCAAAGTTTTATGAATTTCCAAACAAAATTTCTAAGTACTAGAAATTTTTTAATGAAAAAAAGGTTTTATGGATTTCTAAACAAAGATTCTCTAAGTGTTGTTAATCTCTAAGTTCTGTCACTTCGAATGAAGGACTCTGGCTATAATCACAGAACTAGAAAAGTATGAAATGAAACAGGCACAAGTACACAGAACATATGCGAATAGACATACAAAAGTACAGTCAAAATATCGTTGTATTACTTATGATTTTCTGTACACTGGATAAAAATGTGGGGGCCGTACCCACACCACAACGGCCAACAAAGAGAAAATACAGACTCTACAGTAAGGACGCAAAGTGCAAACTCTGCACTTAAAGGAAATGAATCAAAAGGAAACAAAAACAAGTCAAAAACAAGCCAGTCTTCTTACAAGTTGTTGGCCAAAATCAAGTCCACCCTCATGCCAGGTGCTCAACGCTTCTTGCCACCACTTCCCTTTCCACCTCTGGTTGGTAGTTTTTGTTTCTTTATAGGAGAGGTGTCGCTGCTAGTAATGTCAACATGCACTTCGGTGGCAATCTCCTCCTCCTCCTCCGAAAATTTTTCGGAAGAGCTTTCCTTTCCTTTGCATTTTCTTGACTTCTGGGAGCTCTTTGAAGCTTTGACTGCCTCCACCTTTTCCTTCTTGACGGCAACCAAATCATGCTAAGTCTTCTACGGCTGCTCCGTCTACGTCTCCTACTCCTTAGCCTCTACTACAGTTATATCACCTTCCAAAGACGCTGAAAGGTCGTCCAAGTCGTGGAGCGCCAATATTTTATTGGCCTCTGGCCCTAGTTGTGAACTAGACGTGGATGTGGGAACTGGAGCAGGGACCGATACAATCTCAGAGGATGTGAAAATGGCAGCAGGCGCAGGGGCTGAAGTAGTTGGCATGTCAACAGGAAAAGTAAATGGACTTATAAGATAAAAAAGGAAAGCATTAAACTCCTCTTGCTCCTGTGGTGTAAGATGGAGACTCCCGAATTCGGGAGAAGCATGAACGTTACCTGCACCAAGCGAAGGATCATGAATAGGGACTTTGAACTCACCACTATCGCCTTTTTTTGAGGGCTCCACCACTTGAGGAATAATATCGACTCCTGAACTCATCGGCCGGTCATGGAGCTGCTCCTACGCTCCGCCCACACCGGATGAAGAAGGTTTGGTAAGCACCTCGGTGGCGGTCATCAAGGCAGCATCGGCGGCCTCCCTCTATTGTTCGACTCGGAGAATTGGCCCTCAAGTAGCGCTGCCTTGGATTCATCATTGAGATAGGCATCTCGCAGCTCTTGATTGGAGTAAACGTCGCCGCTGTCGGCAAAATGAAATAAGATTTCCTCCCAAATAATGGCTAGAGTGCGTAGAAACTTCGGGCCAAGATAGCTAAGACTTCCTTGATGCAACAGAGAGTTGACGTAGAAGTTCAGAATTGTCGCATCTAGCTTCTCCATCTTCCTGCCGAAGGCATGCTGGAGGTCCAATTAGTCCGCTGTCACCGCCGCCTTCTCAACTTCAACAGCAGTCTTGTCGGCACTGAGTTGTGCAACCTGAGCCTGTAACTTGGCGATGGTCTCGGCTTGGTCGGAGATCGTTTTATTGTGCCCCTTGACAATTAAATAATGATCGACGATTGTTTTCCATTGAGCCTTGATGATAGCCTTGTAAGCGGTCACTTCTTCTTTCAATTTAGCCTCTTCTGCATGAGTCTTTTTAATTACGTCTCGCTAGACAATCTCGACCTTCTCATGTTCGTCCTTCAACTCCTTCATCAGGCTGGTGGTTCTCCTACTTTCCCGGAGTGCTGTCTCCTTCTCCTCCTCCAACTGTTTAATTTTAGTGTCCCGATCGGCCAACGCCCTTTCAAAATCATCTTTCTCGTTTTCGAAGGAGAGGATCTCTTGGTAATTATTTTGGTTAGTGTCCGCTAGCTGCTTGCAGAGCTTTTCCCATTTCTCGGTCTGCTTAAGGTCGTTTTGGATATCTTGGAGATGCGGCACGAAGGAATCTCTACGAACAGGATGAAGGTCCATGTCAAACTTAACCCCTCTTAAGAACCAACTCGGAAGCGCCGCCTCAAGCTTGGGGGGGCCGAAGGAAGAGTGTAGGCCGACCTCCGGTGGGGATGAGATGTGCTAGGGGTAGCAGTAACAATAAAAGAAGATGAAACATGAGTTGGGGGTAGAATCGCGGCAGAAGTAACAGGAGTTTCTCGGCCAATGGAAGAATGTTTCGAGGCAAGCTCTGAAGGATGGGGCGATGATCAAACTTTGGTTTCTTTGGCGGTTCATCTCTCTCCTCATGAAATCTTCTTTTCTCATATCCTCTTTGTGTGAAAGAGCTTTAGCCCTCTCCTCTTGGCGACGAGTTTCAGCTTCGAGTTCTTTCCACTTCCTATACTCTTCTTCTGTCTTTCAAACATAATGGCGGCTATACGAACTCTTGGGGTACCGCTGTGAATTAGTATAGTCTTCGAAGTCATCATAGAAACCTCATCCTCTCGTCATACCTAGAATAAGGCATACATGAAAATTTTAGAAGCATAACATAAGTTAAGCAAATATATAAAGGAATGAAAGAATGGAAACAGATATAATCCTAGTGCAACGTGGTGTATTTCTAATATTGCCTAAAGCATCGTCAGAAACTGGAACAAATGGCTGTCGAAAGTGGGATCGGACTGACTTCGGTTGTTATTAGTGGTACTGAGCTAACTGATGGAGCAATGTCACCTGAACAGGAGGGCGTCGTGTCAAATTTGAAGTCTCCTTCCATGAGGGCGTCGAAGTCGACAAAAACATCGCTAAGATCTCTGAAGTCCGCCATGATATCCTTACTTGGTGAGGCTTGATGTTTTCCAGTTTCTAGGGATTTTCCTTTGTCACTCGTGTCAGGAAGGGTCGAACTCAGAAGAATGGGACTCATTCCCGGAGTCTCATCGAAAGATTCCGAGTCTTCGCCCTTAGATTTCGACGAGAAGTAATAATTGGCAGTGGTTTCATCGCTGCTACTTCCAAACTCTCCCTCTTCCTTTTCCGAATCCACCACGACCTTGCCTTCTCTGTGTACAAACTCTTCTTCCGCCTCCTCCGAAATCGGAGGCATTCTAACAGAATCGCTCAGACCAGCCGCAGTGGCTTCTTCCTCCTCATGGCTTCATCAAGTGATCCTCTGGACAGGCTACCTATCTCCTGACCTTCCTCGGAACCGTGGGACGAAGAAGAGGATCTTGTGTGAACTCTAGCTCGATGGGAGAGGGAGCTTCAATCTGAGCGATGGATCTACCCGAAGACAACAGTTCGTATCGGCGGAGATTCTCATCGGTCTACAGAACTTTAACGCACCTCTCCTCAGCTTCAATAGCCTTTAAAGTCTCGCAAACTTCATTGAAAGTCACATCTCTGTTCGGTCTTGGAATGACTGCAAGAGACATGTAATTGGTTAGAAAACTCCATTACAATGCTTCGGAGCTTGGTAAATAGAAAAGAGAAGCTTACCCCCTACTGTCCATCGACGGTTGAACCCCTCGGGGCATCTAACTAAAAAGTATTGCGTCTTTAATTGTGATAAGTTTCTTTGCAAGCATAAGATGATCTTTTAATTCCTCTAGGCCTCGATTATAATCAAAGAGGGACAATCGTCTCTCCTCTTGAATGCCAGAAAGTACCGCAACTCATCGAAACTTGGAGCGTGGTTGAACATCCGCATGAAAAGGACATGCAAACAAGTAAGGATGGCATAGCCATTCGGATGAAGCTGGAATGGGGAAATTCCCAAGTTCGAGAGCATCGCATGTAGAAAATCGTTGAAGGGAGGCACGGCTCCGTTCAAGCACATGTATCGATGACAAGCAGTGTACCCCAGCGGAGGCATATGAGCAAATCGTCTTTCGCCGGTAGACGCACATCCTTTTTAGGAATTCCATGTTGTGTACATATATTGTGAAGAACCTTGGCAGAAACCACTAACGATGCCCTTTCGGGTGGGTTAAGTAGGACTCGAAAGTTGGGAGGCGTGCATTCCACGATGGGCCCGACCGGAACTAACTGACCGTATTAGGCTTGTGAAGTGGATGATGATTCAGCTTTGGAGAGAGTCGGGCTTCACCCGCTTGACTTATGGCGTGTAAATGGCTGCTTCATTCTATATAACGGAACTCGCATCCAAAAATGGTCAGGTAAATCTATCCTAAACTCACAAGTTTCCCCTATCACACTTGAATTCCGAAGAGACATTAACTTGTAATTGGCACATCGGATTTCAAGTGCGAACTGGAGAAAGTGCAGTGTGTTATCTATATGGGATAAACTTGGTGCTCGAAACACTGCAAATGCCCTATCCCGTGTAGATAGTTCACTCGGAGTGGAAGGAGAAAAGAGCTTCCCGTGTTACTTTTTTTCTGCTTTTATTGCTAAACCTTGTACACTTACCCATTATCAATCGAGGATCGATAATGGATCCGTTGTCCGAAGCGACACAGAAAACTCTTCTCACTACAGAGAAACCAGGCATGTAATAAGTGAACAGGATAAGCCCAAATTCCCTAAGGAAAATCAAAGTAGACTGGAAATACATTGTGCTAGTAGCATCTACGAAACTTGAGATAAGTCAATTCTGGTCTAATGGACGAAGATAGAAAAACGCGTCAAGCCTTGGGGCAAAGCTCGAATGTCATCCCAGGAGACAACTCAAGAATCGATTTACTATCTTCCTCCATTATACCGCAATCAACTCGAACTTCTTGTAATCAACGTTGCAAAACTAGACACAAGTCAATTCTGGTCTAGCGGATGAAGATAGCAAAACGTATCAAGTACTGGGCCGAAGTCCGAATGTAAATGTTGTTCCGAGAAACAATTTAAGACCCGATTTACTATCTTCCTCCACTAAACCACAATCGACTCGAACTTTTTCACAATTAACAAAGCAAAAGCCAGTCATCAAATTCAACATGACAATAAGCGAATCAACCAAGCAAACCCACCTCAAACTGATTTAAGGGCACAAGAAGAATCACGAATCAAACTCAAAAGGCTATGGATTGGATCGGTAGCAACTCAAGAAGGTAGTGAGCTAACGCTAGGTCGGCTACAACCCAATGGCGAGCTAGGGCTTGATTTCAGCGAGCTAGGGTTTGGATTCGAACATAATGATGGGTGGCTAGGGTCTCACAAGATTGGCAAATGCTGGGATGGATCGGCGAAGAGAAAATTCAATCGAAGTAAAGAAGCAAGTCGAGGTGATGCTTGGACTGCTTGGGTCGAATCGTTGGAGGAGCTTGTCGTGTGGAGAAGTGAAGTAGATCAGGTTGAATGAGTTATCTGGGTCGGCTCAAGGAATATAAGTAGGCAAGACGAAAGAATGTTTGCTAAGTAATCGGGTCGCTAGCAACCCGACCCATCTTGGATCGCCAGCTACCCGACCTAAGACTATTAAAAAAATGATGATAATGAATGATGCATATAATACATTCATAGGAAAACAAGAAAGAAAGCTTTATCTATTCCTCTCAAGCTCGATCGATTACAACTGTTCGACATTCCAAGGCATGTCGGGAAGCTACGAGCGGAAATGTGACGCATTGTGACAAGTACTAGCAGTCTGAACCAAAGAAAGGTGACCGATGATGTTGGGCTAACATATTCATAGAGCTCTAATGCAATCACTTGGAAATCAACAAATGGATATTGAAAACGACAACTTCCAAAGCACCCTTGTTTATAACAAAGACGTACTCTGGGGGGCAAATGTTATCCGGGTTTTTAACCCAACAGAAACCAATAGAGAATAAAACAATCTTGAAGGGACAAGATGTGTAATGCCCTTGAATTTTAAATAACATTATTCGGGATATTTAATTGGATAAATTAAATAGAATAATGTGAAGAATTAGGGAGATGAGATTAATAAATCCAATGGCCGTGGTTTAGAAGGAGGAATTCCTAAGGGGTAAACTTGGATATAGGGCTACATTTCATAGTATAAATATCTTCCTCCACTTTAATAAACTTTTGCTTTCTTATTCATAACCCCTCACCTATATTTCGGCTGACCGTTAAAAGCTCCAGGAAGAGCAATAAATTGAAGATAAAACTAAGGAATTAAAGCTATGAAATTATCTCATTCTCCGATTAACTAATCAAGGTGAATAATCATGTTTGTCATCTCATTTTTCTATCTTTGGATCGGTTATGGGTTATACCCGATTCATGTTTGTGATTTTAGTTAGGATATAACCATTTAAACCTTTGTTTGGATAAGACATGGGTGTTTTTAAATGTTAATGGGCTAATTAACATAGTTTATTTCGGTTTTGGTTAAATTTCAAATTATATTGATCTTCATATGCTTTGAAATTTTAATATGTTTAAGTATATGATTTAAAGGATTTTTGGTGATTTTCGGGGATTTTTCCTTAGTGGTTTACTAAGGTAATTAAACTATTTATGCCCAAGGGCTAAACTGAAAAATGGCTTCCGAATTGGTTAAATTCGAAAGGAAATTGCTTTTGAAAATTATTTGGGAAAGAAGAATGGTGTTTTAAGAAAAAGGTTGACTATTTAGTACTTTTTACTATTCGAAAGTACAGGAGGAAGCCACTTGACCAATTAGATTTAGACAAGCAAGAGGAACCATCACTTCCATGTTCCCAAAATTGCTTCCGACTCCATAAGCCCACTTTCACCCTTTCGACTAAGTCGAAAGGTACCTTTTGTCTAAGTCGGAAGGTAAGCATTTACCTTTCGCCTAAGTCGAAAGGTAGGAATGGTGTCGGAAGGAAGAGAGGCGAAGGGATAGAGGCTGCTTCCTTGGATTTCGAATGGAAATATAAATGCTTTTGAATTAATAGGTTTCGAAAGGGGATCCTTCGACTCCATCATTTTTATAAAGACAAAAAATTTATGCTCAAGAAGGGGTTTCGAAGGGGCTCTTCAAAAGTTTAAACCTTCAAGAGAATTGTTTTAAATGTTTTCCAAAAATATGTTTTAGAACCTTTCGACTAAGTCGAAAGATGGGAGAGGAAAAGGAAGGGATTGCTTCCGAACCGTCCCATTGTTTTAAAAGTTAAGTTTTTAATGCCTTCGAAAGTCATGATTTTGAAGGAGTTACTTTCGACTAAGTCGAAAGGAAGGGAAGGAATTCGAAAGGGGCTGCTTTTGATCCTACTCTTCTATTTTTAAAATCCAAGTTTTTAATGCCTTCGAAAGCAATGCTTTCGAAGGAGATGTTTGCTTTCGAAGGGATGAAGTCGAAGGGGTGCTTTTGACTCAAAAATTCAAAAGGAATGAAGTCGAAGGGGAGCTTCCGACTTCGTTTCGCTTTATGTTTTATATGCCTTCGAATGGGATATTCGAAGGAAGGGTTAAGCCGCCAGCTTATACCTTTCGACTAAGTCGAAAGGTGAGCCCTCACCCTTTCGACTAAGTCGAAGGGTAGGGATGTTTTAAAAAGGTGGAAGGCTTCCAAAGAGGCTATCTTTGGATGTTTTAATGCTTTCAAAAGGGTACTTTATAGGTTTTACTATGCTTTTGAATGGGGCTTCATTCGAAGGGGTTTTAAAAGGGTTTTCTTTAAACCAAGTTTTTAAGATCATTTTTGATTTGCTTTAGATTGGGATATTTGAAAGGGCTATTTTAGCCACTTTTCCTAAGTAAAACTTTGTTAATTCAAAGGGATTACTTCGAAGGGTTATAACATAAAATACTTATCTTTGTTTGAATATGTATGGGGGATCCTTATATAAAATGAATGTTAATAAACCTTGGGGACACCGGGGTGGGTTTAATATTTTCGGTACATAGTTTGGGGTTACAAACAGAAATACGCTTTCGAAAATATACATTGGGGATATCAATGTGTTTTTATTTAATTTAACCTAATTGGGACTATGAATGGGAATACGTTAAACATGTGGTATACTTGGGGAAAATAAGTAATCATGGGGATCATGAATTTTAATAAATAATCATGGGGATCATGATATTTTCAATTGGCCAAGTGTTGGGTTCTTGGTTAACCTAGGAAAACCATGGAATGTGCGGTGGATAGCCCAAATCAAATTTCTAAAGAAAAGAATGTTTTGCCAGAGGTGGTTAGCCTTAGGATTTGGCACCCAAGGGTTCATAGTCATTCTAGGAATACTATGGAGTGTGCGATGGATAGCCCACACCAACTTTAATAAAACAATGTACGATGGATAATCTGAATTTATTTTAAAATGATTTGGGATAGATAGTCTTATTAAATTATGATGGATAGTCGTTTTAAAGGTTTTAGAGGGGAACTCTAATAAATTGATTTTAGATGGGAAATCTAATAAATTGCTTTTAGATGGAATAATCTAATGAATGAGTGGATGGGATATCGAATATATATGATTTATGGCTTTATTTCATATTATGTTAAGACTAATCATTTTGGGTGCAGGAGCATAGTAAATGATTTGCATGCTTTGTTTTGGATACTAGTAAGGGGACAACCCGTTCCGCTAAGCGGCGTGGTCTCACTAGATATATATTTATGATAAGAGATGATAGGGGATTATTCATACCAGACTTATTGTCTGACTCAAAGTTTGTGTTTCTCCACAAACTCTTGGGTACTTAAAATTAATTTGAGTAGTCTGAGAGTGGGAGACTTTCATGTTTTTGGACGAATAAGCTTCCGGAGACGTGCAGGAGGCAGTGTTAGCTATATAGGAGCTATTTTATGTTTTCTGTTGTGATGTACTAAGAACTGTAAAGTTCATATTTATTAGTTCTCTGATCATCATTAGGGGACATCTTCATATGTCGCTCTTATCGTATTTGTATATTGTTGTATATGATCCGAATGTGGGTAACGTTTGGGATTATGTAATTAAATCTGAATATTATTCATAAGAAATGAAATTTTTTGTTTTGTTGAAGTCTAAAATTTTTCATATTCTTGTGTTTCTATGTTGCCAATAGTTTCAAGATTCTGATTTCGGTCACTCTGAAATAACACCGATGGATGACTGCAGCATCCGTAGTAGTTAGTTTTGGGCCTCTAGAAGTGGGATGTTATAAGTTGGTATCAGAGCATGGTTTATGTACTTAAGAGGAGTTTAAACCTTAAAAGATTTTTAAAGCATAATCTAATGAATCGAAAATATGGTCGGGCTTGGGTAAGCGTTATAGTATCGTATGTGTACTTTGCTATAAATACCTAAGTATGTATTTCCCACTCTCTTAGACCGATCTTCTGTATCTTACCAAGATTGGATTTCATGTGGTAGGGTAGTAAGATATGGAGGCAGGAAAAGGAAGAGTGAATCAAGGTGGAAGAAACATCGCAACAAGTGGAAATGTTCGACCCAGTACTAGGAGCATCAGGGTCGACAGGCAAATGCAAACCCAGATGCAAATGCCAATGTTTGTGCTGAGATTCCACCGGTTGATATAGGGATAATGTATCAGTTATTCATGAATATGATGCAAGCTGGAGCTACTGTGGGAGTGGCAGTAGGGAATGCTGGAGGAGCTAATCTGATGGCTCCAATTGGCAATAATTATGCCAAGCTAAGCAGGAATTACGCTAGTCTTGGAGGGAAGCCTTTTCTAGGTACCGAGGATGCAGTAGGAGTGGAAAACTGGCTATTGCATTATGAAAGGATATTTGCAGATCTCGGCTTGATGGATATGCAGAAGAGAAGACTTGCTTCAAGGCAATTGCAGGGAGCAACGTTGTTTTGGTGGAACAGAGTTACCGTAGGATAGCCAGTGGAAGACCTGACTTGGGCTGAAATTCAAAGGAGGTTCGAAGAAAGATTTCTATCAGAGGTTTCCAAGTCAGCATTGCTCAAGAAGTCTACAGATTTAGTCCAGTAGGATAAATCGGTGATTGAGTATGCTACGGAGTTTGATGAGCTATTCTGTTATGGATATGCTACTCTGGATACTATCATTCGGAGGAATGATAAGTTTATCAGGAGGTTGAATCCTGTGATCACCAAAGCAACCATGCCAAACCTCCGAAATCCATGTCATATTATTGTTGAGATGGTTATTCGGAATGAAGAGATGCTTTCTACTTTTGGAAAAGGGAAACCCATTGAGATTCAAAATTTTCAGGGTAAGAAGCGAAAGTTCTTCAAGAAGAAAGGTACCTAGTCGGCGGTAGCAGCTAAGAAGAGCAAGGCTGATATTGTTTGTTACAAGTGTGAAAAGAAGGGGCACTATGCTAATGAGTGTCGCTCGGGTGATGGAAGAGCAGTTGCAGTGAGGCCGAATGTGAAGTGCTACAACTGTGGCCAGATGGGGCATTACAAGGACAAGTGTCCCGAGGCTGCTAAGGCTGGAAAGGGAAAGGTCTTTGCGTTGGAACCATCATCCTGTAGACCAACAGCTATAGGGAAAGGAAAACCGGTGATGGAAAGTATGCTTATGATCCATAATACTCCGGTTAGGATACCATTTGATACCGGTGCATCTCACTCATTTATATCTCAGTATTTGGTAGATTGCTTATGTCTGGAACCTTTATACCTTATTACTCCTTTAAGGGTTGTGAATCCTATAGGAGGGTATGCGATTCTGGGAATGAGATATGACCAGTTAGAACTTGATTTGTTAGGTCATATGTTTGCAGGCAGTTTATATGTTTTTGATTTCATGGGTTTCGGGATCATATTGGGTATAGATTGGTTAAATAGATATGATGCTAGGATATTTTGCTAGGAGAGGGAAATATCATTGAAACACCCTAATAGCCATAACCGAGTCATTTACTCAGTAAGGAGTTCGAACGGAAATGCTTATGCGTTATTGGGTACCATGGGAGCGGAAGCATAGTTAAAGCATGTTTATGTTGCAAGAGAGTTTGCGGATGTGTTTGAACCGGTTTCGGGCTTGCCGTCGAAGAGAGCAATCGAGTTTCGAATAGATCTCATACTGGGTGCTGAACCTGTAAGTAGACATCCTAGCAGGATGTCACCAACTGAGATGAAGGAATTGAAGGTGCGGCTAGTGGAATTGGAAGGAAAGAATTTCATTCGGCCAAGCAGTTTGCCTTGGGGAACGGCCACGGTATTCGTGAAAAAGCCAGATGGGTCGTTAAGGATGTGTATCGACTATCGTATGTTGAACGAGAGGACGATCAAGAATAGGTTTCCTTTACCGAGGATTGACGACTTATTCGATCAGTTGAGTGTAGCCAGAGTGTTTTCCCAGATGTATTTGGCGACAGGTTTCCATCAGCTAAGAGTGGTAGAGGACAGTATTCCTTTGATGGCATTTAGGACCAGATATGGGTCTTATGAATGGTTGGATATGCCATTCGGGCTTACTAATGTGCTAGCTTTCTTCGTGGATTTGATGAACTGGGTTTTTCGAGAGCACTTGGATAGGTTCGTGTTGGTTTTTATTGATGACATTTTGGTATATTCTAGGAATGAGAAGGATCATGCAGATCATCTTATAATAGTGTTGGAGACACTAAGGCAACATCAGTTGAAAGCGAAGTTCTCAAAGTGTCATTTCTGGAAGAAGGAAGTGAAGTTCCTTGGTCATGTAGTTTCGAGGAAGGTTTAGTAGTTGATCCGGATTAGATCGAAGCTGTTAACAATTAGAAATGACCAGAGATGGTAAGTGAGATTAGAAGTTTTCTTGGACTTGCAGGATACTACCGAAGGTTCGTTAAGGATTCTTTTTACGGATAGCGGCATCCATGACTATGCAAACCAGGAAGGACGTGAAGTTTGTTTGGTCCGACAAATGTGAGGAAGCATTCCTTAGATTGAAACATTTGTTAACCAATGCGCCCGTGTTAGTAGTTCCTGATAGGAATCGGGGGTTGGTAGTTTACACCGATGAATGTGGTACTGGGTTAGGTGTTGTGCTAATGCAGAATGGAAAGGTTATTGCCTATGCTTCTAGACAGCTTAGACCGCATGAAGTGAGATACCCGACTCATGATTTGGAGTTGGCAGCGGTATTCTTCGCATTGAAGGTGTGGAGACATTATCTTTTGGGAGAAAGGTTTGAGCTATTTACAGATCATAAGTCTCTATGGTATTTATTCTCTCAGAAGGAGCTGAACATGAGACAACAGAGATGGCTGGAGTTTGTTGCAGCTTATGATTTCAGCATCGAGTATACACCGGGAAAAGGAAATAAGGTGGCGGATGAGCTTAGCGGGAAACATCAAAATGTGGTGTTAGCTATGTTGGCGGAATGGAAAGACTTGGAAGCACTGGTTGCTTGCAGTGTGCAGTTGAGGTCGACTGCTGGATCTAGTCGGAATATCGCCATGATGTTTTGTTTGGAAGTTCGACCAGTTCTGGTCGAACGAATTGCTTCTAAGTAGAAAGAGGATCTAGTGTTAGCCGAGAGGATTAGAAGGTTAGAAGCTGGAACATAGATTGATGACTTAAAGGATTTTATTCTTAACCGCATGGGTTGGTTGAGGAAGAAGGAACGGTTATGTGTTACAAATATTGGGAACCTTAGGAAGGAAGTCCTGGGGGAATGTCATCGATCCAAGTTTACGATTCATTCTGGGGGAACCAAGATGTATTAGGATATAAAGAGAAGTTTCTTCTGGGAAGGAATGAAGAGTGATGTTGGCTTATGGGTAAAACATGTTTGAACTGTCAACAAGTAAAAGCCGAACATCAGAAGCCAAGTAGTTTGCTTCAGCCTTTGGATGTTCCAATTTGGAAGTGGGACTCAATATCCATGGATTTTATTAATGGGTTTCCAAGGTCAAACAGGGGTAATGAAAGTATATGGGTCATAGTGGACAGATTGACCAAGAGTGCCCATTTCATTCCAGTTAGGTCAACCAGGACGGCACCTGTTTTGGCTAAGTTGTTCATGAAGAACATCGTTAGACTGCATGGAATTCCTAGTAGTATCGTCAGTGATAAAGACGGATGGGCGGACAGAGAGAGTCAACAAGGTACTGGAAGATCTGTTGAGAGCTTGTGTGCTGGATTTTAGTGGTTCTTGGGAAGATCACTTGCACTTAGTGGAGTTTTCCTATAATAATAGTTATCAGACTATTATAGGAATGGCGCCTTTTGTAGCTTTGTATGGAAGGCCATGCAAATCACCAGCATGTTGGTTAGAGATCGAAGATAGATTGGTCCTTGGTTCAGATTTTGTGAGAGAGGCGATGTAAAAGATCGACTTGATATGGGAAAGAATGAAGGAAGCTCAGTCTAGGCAGAAGAGTTATGCAGACAAAAGGCGTAAGGACCTAGAGTTCTCAGTTGGAGATAGAGTTTTCATCAAGGAATCGCCGATGAAAGGTGTGGTTCGGTTCGGGAAGACCGGGAAGCTAGCACCGAGATATGTTGGACCATTTACTATATCAGAGAGGATTGGGAGACTCGCATACCGAGTAAATTTACCGAGCAGTTTGGCCGGGATCTACGATGTGTTTCATATTTCTCATCTTACGAAGTGTGTTCATGATCCAGAAACTACTATCGCTCTGACGACACTGGAGGACTTACTGGTGGAACCAGTTATGACTTTTGTGAGGCAACCAGTTCGTGTTGTGGCAAAAGATGAGAAGAGGTTAAGAAACAAGACGGTCAGGTTGGTGAAAGTTCAGTGGAGCGACAACGTGAAAGACTGTACTTGGGAGACAGAAGACGGGATTAGGGCTACTTTTCCTGGGCTCTTTTAGATGGTATGTTCTATATAGGGTTTATATAGAATTTGCCTTGTAGGTTGTACTAGCATTGATTGCATGGGATATATGCTTGTTGTTGTGTCCTTATTGAAATTTCAGGGACGAAATTCTTTAAGGGGGGAGTCTGTAATGCCCTAGAATTTTAATTAACATTATTCGGGATATTTAATTGGATAAATTAAATAGAATAATGTGAATAATTAGGGAGATAGGATTAATAAATCCAATGGTCGTGTCTTAATGAATGAACTAAATAAGACTTAACTAAATTTAGAAAGAGGAATTTCCTAAGGGGTAAACTTGGAAATGGGGCTACATTTCTTAGTATAGATCTATTCCTCCACTTTAATAAACTTTCACTTTCTGATTCATAACCCCTCACCTATATTTCGGCCGGCCATTAAAAGCTCCAGGAAGATAAATAAATTGAAGATAAAGCTAAGGAATTGAAGCTAGGAAATTATGTCATTCTCCAATTAACTAATCAAGGTGAATAATCATGTTTATCGTCTCATTTTTCTATGTTTGGATCGGTCATGGGTTATACCCGATTCATGTTTGTGATTTTGGTTAGGATATAACCATTTAAACCTTTGTTTGGATAAGACATAGGTGTTTTTAAATGTTAATGGGCTAATTAACATAATCTATTTCGGTTTTGGTTAAATTCCGAATTATATATATTGATCGTCATATGCTTTGAAATTTTAATATGTTTAAGTATATGATTTAAAGGATTTTTGGGGATTTTTCCTTAGTGGTTTACTAAGGTAATTAAACTATTTATGCCCAAGGGATAAACTGAAAAATGGCTTCCGAATTGGTTAAATTCGGAAGGAAATTGCTTTCGAAAATTATTTGGGGAAGAAGAATAGCGTTTTAAGAAAAAGGTTGACTATTTAGTACTTCTTACTATTCGAAAGTACATGAGGAAGCCTCTTGACAAATCAAATTTAGACAAGCAAGAGGAACCATCACTTCCATGTGCCCAGAATTGCTTCCGACTCCTTAAGCCCGCTTTCACCCTTTCGAGTAAGTCGAAAGGTACCTTTCGTATAAGTCGGAAGTTAAGCATTTACCTTTTGCCTAAGTCGAAAGGTAGGAATGGTGTCGGAAGGAAGAGAGGCGAAGGGATGATGGCTGCTTCCTTGGCTTTCAATTGGAAATATAAATTCTTTCGAATTAATAGGTTTTGAAGGGGGATCCTTTGACTCCATCATTTTTATAAAAACAAAATTTTTATACTCAATAAGAGATTTCGAAGGGGATCTTTGAAAGTTTAAACCTTCAAGAGAATTGTTTTAAATGTTTTCCAAAAATATGTTTTAGAACCTTTCAACTAAGTCAAAAGGTAGGAGAGGAAAAGGAAGGGGTTGCTTCCGAACCTTCCCATTGTTTTAAAAGCTAAGTTTTTAATGCCTTCGAAAGTCATGCTTTTAAAGGAGTTACTTTCGACTAAGTCGAAAGTAAGGGAAGGAATTCGAAAGGGGTTGCTTTTGATCTTACTCTTCTGTTTTTAAAATCCAAGTTTTTAATGCCTTCGAAAGCAATGATTTTGAAGGAGATGTTTGCTTTCGAAGGGATGAAGTCGAAGGGGTGCTTTCGACTTAGAACTTCTAAAGGAACAAAGTCGAAGGGGAGCTTCCGACTTCGTTCCGCTTTATGTTTTATATGCCTTCGAATGGGATATTCAAAGGAAGGGTTAAGCCGCCAGCTTATACCTTTCGACTAAGTTGAAAGGTGCGCCCTCACCCTTCCGACTAAGTCAAAGGGTAGGGATATTTTAAAAAGGTGGAAGGCTTCCGACGGTGCTACCTTTGGATGTTTTAATGCTTTCGAAGGGGTATTTTAAAGCTTTACTATGCTTTTGAATGGGGCTTCATTCGAAGGGGTTTTCTTTAAGCCAAGTTTTTATGATCATTTTTGATTTTCTTCCGAATGGGATATTCAGAAGGGCTATTTTAGCCACTTTTTCTATGTAAAACTTTGCTAATTCGAAGGGGTTACTTCGAAGGGTTATAGCATAAAATACTTATCTTTGTTTGAATATGTAAGGGGGATCCTTATATAAAATGAATGTTAATAAACCTTGGGGACAACGGGGTGAGTTTAATGTTTTCAATACATAATTTGGGGTTACAAACAGAAATACGCTTTCGAAAATATACATGGGGGCTATCAATGTATTTTTATTTAATTTAACCTAATTAGGGCTACGAATGGGAATAGGTTAAACAGGTGGTATACTTGGGGAAAATAAGTAATCATGGGGATCATGAATTTTAATAAATAATCATGGGGATCATGATATTTTCAATTGGTCAAGTGTTGGGTTCTTGGTTAACCTAGGAAAACCATGGAATGTGCGGTGGATAGCCCATATCAAATTTCTAAAGAAAAGAATGTTTTTTCAGAGGTGGTTAGCCTTAGGATTTGGCACCCAAGGGTTCATAGTCATTCTAGGAATACTATGGAGTGTGCGGTGGATAGCCCACACCAATTTTAATAAAACAATGTACGATGGATAATCTGAATTTATTTTAAAATGATTTGGGACGGATAGTCTTATCAAATTATGATGGATAGTCGTTTTAAAGGTTTTAGAGGGGAACTCTAATAAATTGATTTTAGATGGGAAATCTAATAAATTGCTTTTAGATGGAATAATCTAATGAATGGGTGGATATGATATCGAATATATATGATTTATGGCTTTATTTCATATTATGTTAAGACAAATCATTTTAGGTGCAGGAGCATAGTAAATGATTTGCATGTTTTGTTTTGGATACTAGTAAGGGGATAACCCGTTCCGCTAAGCGGCGTGGTCTCACTAGATATCTATTTATGATAAGAGATGATAGTGGATTATTCATACCATACTTATTGTCTGACTTGAAGCTTGTGTTTCTCCACAAACTCTCGGGTACTCAAAATTAATTTGAGTAGTCTAAGAGTGGGAGACTTTCAGGTTTTTGGACAAATAAGCTTCCGGAGACGTGCAGGAGGCAGTGTTAGCAATATTGGATCTATTTTGTGTTTTCCGTTGTGATGTACTAAGAACTATAAAGTTCATATTTATTAGTTCTCTGATCATCATAAGGGGACATCTTCATATGTCGCTCTTATCGTATTTGTATATTGTTGTATATGATCCGAATGTGGGTAACGTTTGGGATTATGTAATTAAATCTGAATATTATTCATAAGAAATGAAAATTTCTATTTTGTTGAAGTTTAAATTTTTTTCATATTCTTGTGTTTCCATGTTGCCAATAGTTTCAAGATTCCGATTTCGGTCACTCTGAAATAACACCTATGGATGACTGCACCATTCATAGTAGTTAGTTTTGGGCCTCCGGAAGTGAGATGTTACAGGATGGTTCGGGACTTAACAAGAAAAGCCAAGACAAGGGATCAACAAGGGCTAAGCTATACGACTAAGACAACGACTGGGATCAACAGAGCTAAGAGATCGGCATTCCTTTAATACAATCAGTAGCTGAATGTAAACAGCTTGTGAATTGCCATCAAAACGTAAGAGCAATGATAAAAGGCTATGGGAACATCTCCAAGTCCAGACTCCAGAAAAATCCTAAGTGCTTAGCTCATCAACGACCCATGCCTCTGCTCAAACCATTAAACAAACTAGATAGGGAACACTATCAAAAAGAGGCAGGACTTAGTCCGCAAAACGAACCAAGTCTATGGGTCGCTAGAGACCCGTAGACAATGGTCGCCTGCGACCCGTAGACAATGGGTCGCCAGCAACCCATAGACCATGGGTCGCCAACGACCCATGGTTTTGGCTCGTTTTGCGAGCCAAAGCCCCCTAGGGCGCATGTAACCTACCTGCGAGCTGATGAAGACAGGCCTGGCCTAGAAGCTCTCCGACCTCTATAAATACCATCCCACCTGCAACACAAAGAGGATCTTCTCCGGACTGGTGGCTAAAGCTTTGCTGGAATTATTCTTCACTTTGTACCTCCTTCACAACAATCTTCGAAGGAATACACTGTGATTCTCTAGTGGATTCCAACTCTGGAGATTCAATCTAACTAGAAAATAATCAAAGCCTTGTAATCAAACATCTATTTAACAACAATCAGTCTACAATAGAACTCTGAAGTGGACATAGACTTCATTAACAACCGAACCACTTTAAAAATTCTCTGTCTACTTTCTTTTACGGTTCTTTCTTTATATCTATGATCTGTGATATTGCTCTGTCAGAACAGGGCTAACAGAGCTGGTGCTTTCAAACTCTAACCAGGGCGTCGATCCATTTTTTGGGTCAACGGGCGGGTTCTACGAAGGGTGACTTGTGGATATAATGTTGAATGGTTCTATAATGGAAAGAAGTAATGTGGAATGGCTCTTTGAAGATAATGAAAATTAGAGGGGGCAAGGAAAGAGCTCGGATACGCGTGCTAAAGGATCATTGATACTCGAAGTATTTTATGATGTACTCAAAAGCAGTGGGACGCTCATGGATACTTGTTTGGTTGCATAGAGTTAGTTGAATGGATCCGTGTACACTAGACCGGTGGAATTGGTCTAGTATCAGCTTCGGGATGAAGGCGAGTATACTAAAAACAGGGATTTATCAAGGAATCCCAGGCAGAGGTATAGTCATATGATTTATCGTATATCTGGGGCATATGGAGTGATAGTGTGGATTGTTTGATGGATGTTATGTTTGCTTTCGTTGTTTTCCCCCATACTCTATCACTCTAGGGATGTCATTTGAGATAGGTATTGTAGATAGGGATACCTGGACGCCCATCATTGTACTTAGTTTGTAGTACAACTTTATCATGTTTGTAGAGTGGCATATTATATTTGTTATGGGCTAACTCTTTAGTTGCAAGGACAGGTCAGGTATGGTCTGTATACCCCTGTTCCTTACTATATCGATTTGTATAGTATTTTGAGATTCATTTATTGCTTACACTAGATTGTTGTCTGACTCAAGATTTTATGCTTTACTTCTTATTATCTCGAGTACTCTTTAATTAGTAGACTATATAGTAGGTCTAGGTGATACGCGGTGGCAATGCATACGACAAGCAGGATGGAGCTTTCTCGTATTATATATGGATAATATTATCTATTTCGATGTGCAACACTATGAAGACTAGACGATGTTTGCTTTAATATTATGAGGCAGTTTATTTGAGTTTATTTCTGCTTCGTATAAACTATACTACTATGTTGTATAACTCTATGAACTTGTGTTCTGATATGTGGTTCACTTACTTATTACCGTCTCTCTTGTTTTATATATGTGATGATTGTTATAATTTATTCGATGTGCTGCAAGATATACGGAAGGTTTATTTTTTTTCTTTTGACCCTTGACAATCGTCCTACATCAGTCAGGCATGACAATAGTGCATTATTTAGATATATTCGATACCAGAGGTTTAGGGCGGTCGTAACACAACTTCAGGAAAAATCCTCCATATGTCAGAATGAGTCCATGTGAACACATCTTGGTTCGCTCTCTAAAATCCTGTTAGTTCCATCTTTCTCCTCAAGCTAAGGTAAAACCCAGTTTTGACAACCTTTCTCAGATCATCCTTATCCATCAGCTCCTACAGTCCCGTCCATGCCTTATCCAGCTCTTTCCATAGGTCCATGACTTCATAATTGTCGCTATAGGACCCGAGCCGAGATTCATACGGTAGTGTTATGCATTCGGGCTTTTATTGTATAAAGTTTTCTTTGCACCCTTTCCTTTCTCTCTATGTCCTACTTCCTATGATTCTGCCATGCAGCGTTCTCTTCTTGTGCTTTGGTCTCCTTGAACCATTCCAACCCCAAAATCCATGGGAAATTTCATGATCAGTCGCTAAGGAGCTAAGGCAATTCTGAAATCAGTAAGGGCCAGTCAACCCAAAAATGTATTATTGGAAGAATACCCATTCCACCACAATGATGTTCTCTACCCATATTACCCTACAAGGTTTTTCTCTTAGATGAACTGTCAGCTTAATACATCTAATTGGAGATGATGCCTCTATGATAAAACCCTAAAGAGGAGACTTATAAGGTAACAAGTCCTATACATCCAAGTGCATTTCCTTATATGTTTTTCTGAACAAGATGCTCCCAACCTTCGGTTTTCAATCAGCACTCGGCGAACAGGTGCCCGCCTAATCATGGTTGTTATCACCATTAAGTCGAAAATTGGTGCTTCGACTCCATCAGCATCCCTATTTTGAAACACAATATCATCATTCATTCTCTTTACCTTCGTTGCAAGAGTATTGTCCTCAATTGTGTCTCATGTCCCTTGTGGAGCATTCTTTAAGGAACTCTCATAGAGTTTTATTTCATTCCAAATTTTCTTCGAGGGATGTAGACCTCCAGAACTTTTATTAATCAACAAGTCACATCCAAGTGAACTTAGACCTTCTCCACCAGTTCCTTCCATATTTCCTTAGGATGGCTACCTCGGGGGTTGATTGTTCCTTTGTCCACCCTCCAGGAAATTTTTAACATATTGTTGTAGCTACTTACTTCTGATAAATTCCTCGACTGTGTTCTTCAAGTGTTTGGACTATTTCGCATTGTGCCGATGAGTTTCATGGAAGTGATAATACTTTCAAGAACATTTTCTTCCTCACTAGCCTTTCTCGGAGCAGACTTTGTATATCTCACAGTGCCTTGGGTGGCAAAATAAATATTTTCCACCAAGTCGTTCAACTCTATATGTTTACCGTTCAATGCAAACCTAAATCGCTTTCTTGTGTCCTCCATCTTCCCCCTAGTATTTCTATTCTTCCTCTTATTTTAATTATTATTTCCATTGTTACCATCCTGCTTAATAGACTCAGTGCTCTTCACCACTCTATTATGATCCACTGATCCTCCAGTATTCAGTATTTTCTCCACTTCTACCTCTTCCAAGCATAGAAATTGGTTAGTTTCTTGTAAAAGTCCCTCAACATAGCCAGCTTTTTCATAGTGTGCCACTTCCCAAAGTCCGAGTCTTTATCTACTTCACTGACCTAAGCCATCGACGCCATATTATCCTTTGGATTCCTCTCCTCTATTACAGTTGCATTGAATCTTTTTGAATGCCTTTTTAGTGATTCTAACTTCCTCTATTGTATGTTTGCTAACAAAATTGCATCCTTGGGTTTCACAAAATGAACCCTAAATTGATTCAAGAACTTTTTTGCTAATTAATCATAAGATGATACGAATCATGGCTCGAAACTGCAAAGCTACATCATAGCCAATCCTTCCAAAAAAAATGTAAAACATCTACACTTCACAAAGTCACTCACTCTAGTACCATCCAAATGTGAATCATATTTCAACTAATGGGTAAAGAAGCTGTCAATCCAGTGTACATTAGCATTGACGGCATCATGAATTTCCTTGGATATTCTACTGCTCTAATCTTTACATTTAACGGATTCAGACTTAAAGTGGTCCCATAGTTATCTTCGTGATTCTCTTCCTGAAGCAATCTCATGATAGCTTCATTGATCACATCACCAGCTCCTTCATTTCATTCTCGATGGTGATTGTTAGATGCATCACCACGTGCCGGGCTCCGTAAACGACCATGATAGTTACTGCTAAAGCGCTCATGGCTAGTAGGTCGACACCTAGATCTTCTTGGATCTAGAAGTCCATTAGTTTTGACCTTCCATTCCATTGATCGGGACTGTGGATCCTTAGTTCTTTCTCTCTTAAGTTTCTTCAAGATCTTCCACCAACAGGACTCACAGCATGATCATCTCCTTTGTTGGCATCATGGCAATTACCATCACCTCTCCTCAATGGATTGGTATTGATCTATTTCAATCGGCACCATTCAACCCCAAGGAAGTAGCCCTAGGTTTATTTCCTTCTCCGTTTTCATTGTTATTTTTGTCTCTTCTAGTTCTTTCTCTATATGTTCTTCTCCTTTCAACAAAGCTTCTTCATCATATTCAGCCGGAGATCTTCCTCTAGTTATTTGGTCACTTGAATGAGATCTATCTCCTTTAGGATGTTGCATTATTATTGCAAATTGCCTAGCTAATTCTTCTATGATTTTCCACTGTGTTGCCTCCATCCTTTTATTGATAACAGCCATCATTCCTTACAAGTCCTCTCTAGTAACTAGATCCAGTGGAGATTAAGTAGATTCACCACTTGCACCAGCGGTTCCAACATTCCCTCCATTAGTTCCTCCAATAGTTTGTTCTCCCGGTTTCTTCATTCATCCCATCCTATCAGATCCTTTTGGATATTTTATTCAAATCTTAGTAGAAATAGAGATCTATCTTGGTCACTTATTTCTTAATGAAAAAACAAAAACAAAAGTTAGACAAAAAATTGGTCTAACGCCCTCGGATGATTAATATCGAAACGATAATAATTCTAGGTTATAGAAATATATCTAATAGCACTAGATTAAATAGAAAAAATGTAAAAATGAAGAAGAAAGGTAAGAAAAGCAAGCTACACACAAATTTATAATGGTTTGGCTATGCCTATGTCCACTTTGAATGTATTTTATAGCTATTTCACTTTAAATCTAAAGGAATTACAAGTACAACTTGAAATTTAGTCTCAAAGTTGGTAATGACAGAGTTTCCCTATATATGAATAAGCGAAGTTCCAAGAACCCCTAAAAGTTCTTTTTTTATTACAAGTAACCCTTTATTCATAGTTGAGTTATGACGTAATTGGGCTTCTAGGCCATTAGATCGTAACAGAATGTTTCAAACACTTAGATCCAAAAAGATAAGAGATTGACCAACTCAACCCCTAGATATCTATGGATCGATATGAACCATTAATGGATCGATACCAATTGGTAAAATTCACCAACTCCTTAGGTTTTAATTCCATTTCCCCAAGTCTAGCTGCTTCATTCCTTAAGCTAATCTTCTTTCGATGCTTCTATGCTTGTTCCTATTGGATCAGGCGCATCGGTAACGGGGTAAAAAGGGGAAATTTCAAATAATGCTTTTATTATTTACACCAGATCTTATTTTGTGTTTACATTCACTAAACCATATTTAATGATTATTAATAATGGGGTTTAGTGTTTTTGTTTTAATTTAATTAATTTATATTAAAACATTTGTATTTGCATACTATTATTTATCTGTACTGAGTGTTAAATCTAATATTATTTTACTTTAGTTTAATTTTGTATTTAAATTTATGATGTGTTTGCATTCACAATGCAAATATGGTAGTTATTATAAATATGGCAGATTAATATAGGATGTGCACAAATAAAAAGATGTCACGTATTAATAAATAACCTGTGGAGTCTAGGGTTATTATATATGGTTAGTTATGAAAGCATGGTAGTTTTAACAAGTAATCAGATAAATGTACGTGCATATTTAACTTTTTGGACACTAATTAATTTGATATAATATTTTATATTTTATATTAGATATATATACACATATACACATATTATAATTTATATTCGGTTTTAAAAAAATTAATTTTTTTCTTAAAATTTAATGCTGAAATACATGTATTTACATTGTAAAATGTTTTGTTTTATGATTTGAATTATATATACCTATATACTTATTTCAAATTATAATTATTTAAATAAAAATTATTTTTTAAACCAAAACTGAGGAGAAAAGTTGTTTTCATTATTATATATTAATATGGTAAGGATCCGCATCCTGGTTTTTTTGTATCCCCGATTTATGACCAACTCAATTTCAAGTATCCATGACTCTTGAAATGCCATAATTTTTTTGCAGTCATGGTATGCACATCATTAAGATTGGCTCTTCGAAAATTAGCTTATTTTAATAAATTTAGGCTACATTATAGTCATTGATTTAAAATTTTCAATTTTTGATTGGTTAGAGATATCGAAATAAGCAAAATTTTTACAAAGATGGTGTTCATGATTTGTAGATCATACTTGCAAAAAATTACCAAATTTAACATTTATAGATGCTTGAAATGGAGTTGGGAACAAATCAATGATACATGAAAACCGAATGTAAATTCCTTCCCATACATACATACATACATATGTATAATATTTTTAAACTGAAAAAAAATTAAATTGAATAATTTTTATAAACAAAAATTTATATATATATATATATATATATATATGTATGTATGTATGTATGTTTTAGTTAATACTGGAAATAGTTATATATATATATATAAAACATTTCCAAACCGTGAATTATTTTTGGATGAAAAGTATGTAGAAACATTTATTTATATTAACCAAAGTTTATAGAAATATTAATTATAATTTTCAAAAACTAAAAATAAAGTTTTTTTAATGGCCAAAAGCGTATAGAAAAAGATGGATGAATTGATGACCATATACGCACACACGTTTAAATGAAGCATGTATCTTTTTGTGATCATGCCGGTTGCTGGCACCTTGGTTGTTAGCAATCTCCTCTCAAAACTCAAATTTCTTTGTCCTTGACTATAAGTTGCAAATCTTTCTTCTAGGCTTCACCAAGTTGTAGTAATAGAGGCAAGGGTTTTCCCTTATTTTTTGTTATGTATTAAGAGTAAAGGAAGAGAGGCTATTTGTAGCCAACCATATATCAAAACTTACAATATCGTTCTCCACATCAAGAGACCAAAACCCTAGCACTCTTTTTCCCCAAGCATGGAGATGCCCCTTTATGAGGTTTATAGGCTCTAGCCTAAATAATTTTACATTTAAATTATTATTAATTAATTCTTTTAAACTGATGTTTTATTAAATCAACATATAACAATTAAATATGGTTTTAGATAATTTTAAGGCTTTAAATAATTAACTAAAGTGCTATAAAAATTCAATATAACAATTTTATTATTTTTATTATTAATTTATAACATTTTTAAATTAATTTCAAATTGGAAAAACACAAAACGAAAACAAAGGCTATAGCAATGGTGGTTTCTTCGTTCTCATCTTTTCCTTTTTATGTCTCAAATTATTCCACTCCCATTTCTTTTCAATTCCATGTCCTTCCTCAAGACTCACCGATCCAAATTCTTGTAATTCTCATAATCAATATTTCGCTCGAGTAGTGAAAGGATCGCTGGGTTTGTTTCCTCAAAATCTCAATCATAAGAATGTCGACAAGAGTCGGATTGATACCAGTAAAGGGAAGAAAATTTGCTTTCGTTCTGGAGGTTATTCTCACTATGCTAAAGATTGTCGGGATCTAATTCATTGTTGTTGCTGTGGTTTATTCGGTCATAAAAAGGATAAGTGCTCGATCAAATTCAGTACAGTTTTAGGTGTTAAGAAGAAGTTATCGATCACAGACCGTGGCTTCTTTTTCATATTAAAATGTACGAAATGAAAGCAAATCTTTCTCAATCATTTGTGGTTGCATAGGAACGAAGGTGTCGAACTCTTGGAGGATATGTTTAAGCATTTTGATGCAATTAATGCTGTGAATGTTGGTCGTAATTATAAAGAAAATTTTGTTGATCCTAGCAAGTTTTCAAATGGTGATGATTTTGTTGATGAAAGCCATTCAAACTATGATTCGATTAGTGTTGATTCGTATGGCATTGCAGATAAGTTATTGATTCGGTTGATTATAGTGATGCTAATATAGAGGAGTTGAGGAGTAATTCTTTGGGTGTTCCATATTCTGATCCATTGCTATTGGATCCAAAAGTCATGTTTTGTAGAACAAACTCTCGTTCTTAGGAATTTGTTAAGGGTTTTGATGCGGGTTGTGTGAATCATTTGCAAGAGACAGTTCAAGTTATGAATAGTGGCTTTGATCTTAGTTTGGATTACAAAAAACACAGAAATCATAGAGCAAAATCTGGCAAAACAGAGAATTTTGAAATTTCTACCTTTATAGTTTTGCTTGTTTAAGTTTCTTAGATGATTTAGGTATGAATTCCGTTGATATGGCGCTTGATGGTGACATGGTCAATTGTTTGGATGATAAACTGGTGGTTGAGGATGGGTTTAGGAAAGCAGATATTCTTGACGTTGATATTAGGGTCTTGCTCCATGACTCTGCAAAAATACATAGGGATGCTTGTTTTAATGCTCACAGTGCCACTGCAACGGATTGTTTAGAGGAGGAAGTGGTAGTTGATGATGGTTGTAAGGTTGTTTTATGTGAGGAAGTGTTGGAAGTGCACACAATATTATCGATATTATGCACAGAGGAATTCAAGTCAATTTTCCCATTGTTTCAAAGGCGCATGGCGATTCATGTTTCAGCTCTGATATGATACAGAGATATATGAATAAGTATACGTTTTTGGTATCACCGGGGTTGGATTTGTTGAATTATAATGGTTTAGTTGAGGGAGGGTTGCCTTGTGGGGTCTAGAGTTCTTTTAGTTTGCAGGGTACAATAGATTCGAATGTTTTTGATAAGATTGGGCAGAGAGAGTTATTAAACAATAAAAAAATAATTGTTTACACTAACATAAGGATTTGGTGGGAGCATGTTTTTCAATGCGCAAGGAGGTTGGAGATGGATGATTACATTTGTTGTGATAGATTGTTGAAATCTAATTCTGATTGTAAAGGGAAGGATATGGATAAAGGAGATATTTCTAGAGAGACTTACCATAGTGACTATTCTTGCAGTAGATTGAAGAGGAAGAATAAACATAAGATGGCTAGTGCAGGGTCTAGAGCAATTTAATTTCTAAAGCACGGTGAGGCTAGTACTAGTCCAAATGAACATAGATTAGTGAAGAGAAGCGCTCATCTTCGTATAGTTGATTCTAGAGCTTTCGATAGCTCTAGCTCAGTTATGAATTTTCTTTTGGGTAGTGCTTCTAGTTCATATACCTTGAATAACTTATCTACTAGTGATATACATTTATTAGCTAAGAGTTTAGGATTTATTTTTGAGGACATTCATTTAGACTCTGATTATATTAAAAGTAAGGAATTAGAACGGGTTAGAACACTTGGATTATGAGATTCATCAGTTGAAATGTAAGAAGTTTACATGATTTAGATAAATGTAGTAAACTTAAATCTTTTTTCAAAGTTAATAATATTGATATAGTATTATTATAGGAAACTAAAATATAGCTTTCTGATTGTCATATTTTTAGGTGTCTAGGGTTTTTTTTGTATAAATCAATGGTCTTATCTTCCGGCTAGGGATAATGCAGGAGGACTAATGATGGGTTGGAAAGCTCAATGTGTTAGGCTTTATAATCTATTATTAAAGATCATTTGATGCATTTGATATTTTTTGACATTAATGATAATTCTATACTTAATATTACAAATTTCAATGGGCCAAACTCAAAAGTAAATCATAGGGTTCTATGGAATAAGTGTTTTAGAATTTAGATCACTCGCTTTAGGACCGTGGGTCATGGACGTGATTTTAATAGTACAAGATTTTTGGGTGAAAGATCCACTAAGGAAGGGGATTTTGGTGCTATGGAAGAATTTGACCAATTTATTATTAATTATAATTTGATTGAGATAAAACTAAGTAATCGACAGTTTACTTGGTCAAATATTAAAGAAAATCCATCGACGACTTTGTTAGATAGATTTTTTTATAAGTGATGAAAGAGAGGATAAATTTCCTACTTATAAAGATTGTGGGCCTTTCGAATATCTATTCAGATCATTGCCTATTTATCCTATCCCATACTAATCTTAATTTTGTGTATAAAATTTTTAGATTTGAGAAGAAGTGGTTGTCAGAAAATAATTTTAAGAATTTAGTTGAAAATAAATGGTTTTCCATAAATAATTACAACTGCAGATTCTCAGGTAATATAGCAAAAGTATTGGTTAGTAAACTTAGAGGTTTAAGATTATTTCTCAAAAAATGGAGTAAAGATGGTTTTGGTAACATTAGAATTAAAAAGGAAAAACTAACGAATGAAATCTTAAAATTAAATAAAATTGAAGGATTAAGTATTTTAAATATTTCAAAAAAATGTTCTTTCAAATTTAAAAGAAGAATTAAATAAAATTATTGTACAAGAATAAATAATGTGGAAACAAAGATCTTGAGTTCAATGGATGGATGAAGGTGATATGAATACTATTTTTTTCTTAAAGTGCCTAATGGTAACGGTAGAAAACGTAGTAATACCATCAATTCCATATTAATTAATGATATTGAGATTTTTGACCAAGCACAATTTAATTACGAGTTTACCAATTATTATAGAGATATTTTTGGAACTTCAAATAGTCACAGAATTAAAGCTAATAAGGATATGTTTTACATCGAGGATACTAAGATTGATTTAATAGGATTAGATGTCCCATTTACGGAAGAGGAAATATGGAAGGCTATTAAGGATATGCCTAATGATAAAGCTCTGGGTCCGAATGGATTTCCTATTTTATTCTTTGAAACATTTTGGAATGTATTAAAAAATGATTTAATGAAAATGTTTAATGAATTTTATGATGGTTCGCTTCAGTTAAATTGATTGGTTTAATTTTGCAAATGTTATATTATTACATAAGAAATTAAATGCTAACCAACTAAAAGATTTTAGACCTATTTCATTACTATATTGTTCTTTCAAAATCATTTCTAAGGTTTTAGCTAGTAGACTAAATACTAAAATGAATGAATTAATAGATATACTTAAACAGCTTTTATTAAAGGTGGGAATATCATGGATGGAGTAGCAGTAGTTTAGGAATATATTAATTACTGTTGTAAGAATAATATTACTTGTGTGCTTTTAAAACTTGATTTTGCTAAAGCTTTTGATTCAATTGGTTAGGACTCAAAGATCTATTAATGGCTAGGGGTTTTAGTAATAGATGGGTGGGATGGATTATGTCTTTGCTTAAAACTAGTAATTCTAGTATTATGGTTAATGGTATTCTAGGAAATAAAATTCAATCAAAATATAAACTTAGACATGGTGATCCATTGTCACCTTTATTGTTTAATTTAGCTACTGATGTTTTTTCTAGGATCATTAAATTTTCCACTAGTAATTAAATATTGGATAATATAGGAAATGAGATCACTAATAATGGTCTTTTTATTCTTTAATTTGCGGATGATACTATGATTTTTATATCTCATTTTCCTAAGCATATTATTGCACTTAAATTTATTTTATATAGTTTTGAACTTTTATCTGGTTTAAAGATTAATTTTTACAAAAGCTTGGTACTAGTTTTAAATGACATAAATAATATAAAAAATCAATTGCATGCATATTGAATTGTAAAACGATGAAATTCCCCATAGAATATTTAGGTTTTTTAATTAGACCTCAAAAACTTAAACATGATGATTGGATAACTATATTTGATAAAATTAATAAATGATTGTCCAAATGGAATGGTAAACACTTATCGACAGGTAGGATTGTTCTTATTAACTCAGTTTTACCCGCATTACCCATTTATTGGATGTTGTTTTATCTTTTTCCTAAATGGATAGTTGACAAAATTGATAAAATTAGAAAAGAATTTTTATGAAGTGATGATAATTCAAATTTTAGCTCAAAATGTCTTGTTAATTGAGAAATGGTTTGTAAGTCTAAAAATAAGGGGGACTATGAACTATTAACTTATATGACTTAAATATATCTTTATTAGGAAAATGGATATGGAAACTTAATGATAATAATGAAAAGCTACTATGGAAAGAAATAATATTGAATCAATGGTATGGACGCACTTATAATTTATACCACAATTTTACTAATTTTGTCTCATTTTTAGAGATTGATTATATTAAATTGATATATACAATTTAGATATTAATAATGTTGTACATTCTGGTAATAACACTTCTTTTTGGCATCAATGCTGGATTTCGGTAATTCCACTTAAAGTGGAACTTAAAGAGTTATATGAAATATGAAATTTCAAATATGTACTAATTTCTAACATTTATAGGCCTAATTTAAATTTTCCTTGGGAGTTTAGTTGTAATCGTACGCTAACACTTTAGAACAATTTGCTTTATTGTGTGCTAAACTAGAATTATACACTATTAATAATAAAGAAGACATTATAATTTAATGTTGGCATGCTAGTAAGAAATATACATCTCATTCATTTTATAATTTCATAAATTTTTTGGGCATTAAATTGAAAGTTTTCAAATACATTTAGAAAGTTAGCGTCCCCTCTAAAGCTAAAGTGCACATGTGGTTAATCTCACACAGAAAATTGAATATAATAGAACTTTTAAATGAGAAAAATATTTTCAATGATAAAAAATGTTATTTTCATTAAAATAAGTTGGAAAACATTATGCATTTATATTTTGAATGTAGTATAACTAAATTTATTCTTGTAAAAATTTTCAATTTATTTGATTTTACTATAAATTTTAGACATATGAATTGTGAGGTATATTGGAATAATCTTATATTTTTATTATAAGGGTCACAATAGGTTTTTACTTGACACTATTTACACAATTACATGTTGGTATATTTGGTTTGGAAGAGACCAACGAATGTTTATAAACATTAATATTGGGTTGGAAAATTTAATACATGTAATCGCTTTACTTAGTTTTAATTGGATTTTAACCCTTAGCTACAAATTAAACGAAAATTTAGGTTTTAAATAGTTTCTTAAAAAACTAAAATCTTGTATTGAGCTATTAAATAATAAAATCATTATTAATATTAGAAAGAATAATACATATCTAAATTTTGCTTCCTTGGATAGTCCTACTAGGGTAACAGTTAGTTCATTGCCTTTATTAGGTTACTAGTTGGATAATAAAATATTGTAATATGTTTGTATTATACTTTTGATTGTTCTTTGCATAGTGTTTTGCCTTGTATTTACTTTTTGCTGAACTAATGTTGGTTATACACTTTTTATGAATTGCCTTAGTTGAATAAGCAAGCAATTTTAAGTTTCAAATTCAAATGACTCAAAAATGCAACATACGTAAATCATAACCCATTTTAGCATTTTGACTGCATCTAATTATCAAAGATACAGCTTACGATAAGAGAGAAATAACACATTCTGACATTAAAAATGTACCCAAAAGAATGGAATTTCTATTCTTTTCATGAGAATGACGCTCATGTCGACACTGAACTTTTATATAGCCCATAATACAAAGATTTGTAGTTTGTACAAAGACGAGAACCATGTCAACACTGTAGGATTGGTTAAGGATGCTCATAAAATTATTATTCATAAAAAGAAAACTATAAAGCATTGATCTGATCTAAGCATATTTGTAAAATGTAATGGATCCACTGCTTGGGTTAATAAACTATTCCTTTAGATAAAATGAATTTTGGAAGTATGGAAAGAGTACATATATAAAACTATATACAATTATGTACATGGTTGTACCCATAATGAGAACCAATTTATATCAAATCTTCTTGTTATGGAGTTAACTAAAATTGGATTTTGAAAATAAATGGATCGGAGATAATGATTCAGTACAGTATAATTATTATTATTTTTAGTAAATTTTTATTTAAAATAGGTGATCACATTCAAGTTTGAATTTCTGACATTTGAGGTATTTTGATGGTTTTACTATAATATGTTTTGGTCCAACAAAATATTTGAATATTTAATAAAGATAGAGCTATCTATTTTATGCTCTGACAAAGTTTATTTCAATAGATATAAAAATATATTATGTTGTTCCAGTTTGGAGATTAACGCACCAATATCCAAGATCAACTGGCTGCATATACGATGATAATGAATAGGGTTTTGCTAATTTTTTATTAATCATTAATATTAAATCTTATCTCATTCTTAGGCCATGTGCTTCAATGAATTTCAGTTGTCCCATTTGGCCATTTTTTTGTGTTGCTGTTGGTATTTTTTGTTCAGATAGTTGCTTCTAGTTTTATTTTGTTTGGTATCTTCTTTGTTCAATTGATGTAAAGTAATAAAGTTACATGGCAAGTTTGTTGTATGTATCCTATTTTGTCGAACTATATGTTAATTTTTTTATTATGTGATGTGTTGTTGAATGTTTTCCCTTTTATAAGTGACATTCTTTAGGTTAAAGCTTATGAAATGCTTGTACATTATTGAATTTATATTAATCGACACATACATGTTTGTCAAAAAGCACATGTCACTTTATTGTTTCCTTACCAAATGTTGATTAAAATGTTACTTACTTTGTACCGTTTATTATTAGTTTAGTTTATTTTTATTTTGCATATATATGTATATAAATATGTACTTCTATATATTTATATACACACACATATATATATATATATATATATGCATTGATCCTACATTTTTGGTATAGTTTTCTTAGTAGCTATAGGTATAGTTACTAGATTAGATGGATTCATCAGATTTTGAGGATATGAGCATTTATTGTATTTTATGGTTTTTTGTTGTATTTTCTATTACGAACCTTAGTTACATAGGATTGGAGTTTTTTTTCGTTTTATTTTGTATGGGGAGGGCGGTATCGCTACCTGTCGGGTATATTGACAGCTCCTTCTTTAAGTGTAGAATAAATTACATAAGTGATCTCCTCTACTAGTAGAGGATCACTCATTTTTCTTAACAAAAGAATTAATTTCAAATTTGTTTGAACTCGGAAATTAGCTAAAAATGTGGTTGTGTGTGAACTCGGTCCTTAGTCAATATCTAACCAATTTAAATATTGAAGTCTACACGGAGTTTATTGAAGTAAAGTATTGGGCATAAGTTCTATCCCTCATTGATCATTTGGAAAAATCCAATTTCTAATCTATATTTAGCTACACCATGTAACTATATTTTGTGCACGTATCATCACTGTATCACTTGGATATCTAGAGTTTGGTCAATGTTCAAAAACTTTAATAAATTCATAGTTAATTATAGGGACTACATTATAGTCCTTGGTTCAATCTAATAACATTTGTTATTCAATCGATTTACTATGGCCAGAGGTTTTGAGTTTAATTTCACTACTGTATGACAAAAGGTTGGTAAAACACCCTTAAATGATTGAAAATGAAATTAAAATGAAAGAAAACAATATGAAAAAGGTAACAAGCACACGATCTTTTATAGTAGTTTAGCTAATCTCTAGCATATGTCTACTTTATAGTTTTTATTGATGGATCTTGGTATTACAACTGAATTACAATAAGATTTCGGGATTACAATCGATTGATTTCAAATTTTGCAAAGTTTCCTTGTTAAATAAGTCAAAAGATCAAAAGTCCTTTACCATATGATGAAGCTTGGTATTTATAGTAGAAACCATGCATTAGAATCGCCATGTCTAGTTTGAATTGCTCAAACAATTAGATTCGAGAAGTCAAGAGGAAGTACATACTAAAACAACCAAAATCCATAGATTTAATGAATCGGTACATATCCATGCCTTGGACTAATCTTCACTTTTTCTTCAAATTTGCTTAAGTCTTCAAGCTTTGGCTCTTCGGGGGAAATTTGTAATGTTGATGGATCGGCACCGGTTTGCTCCCCATCGTCAAAACTTGTTTTTCCTTAAAGTAGCATGCAGATCCATAACACAAGCTCCAATATAAGTTTTAGACTATTTGATGGATCGGTACCGATCCATCCCTGGAACAGTACAAATCCATGGAGTTTGTCAAAGTTCCGTATTTTTTCCTTTTGTAGTTCATAGTTGATCTTTTTCATACCCTTATTCCATTCATTCATCATTTCATAGTCCGATTCTATCGAAATGTCGCTTGGGTCAAATACTAGTTAACACTTTCCCCTTAAAGTATGCTTCTGTGAACATACAGCATCCTTTAAATCGTGACAAGCGGCCAAATCTGGATCTGCATAGACACTTCAGTCACCCATTACATTTCCATGGACTGTTGAACTTACTGAGAATATCGCCACTTTGTTCCAAACAGTAATTGAGTCGCATCTTTTCTACAAATATAAATATTGAAGTCTTACATCCGAAGTCTTCAATCATCACCGAGAATTCCTAAAATTCGCTCTGACCCATGGTTAGGTAGAATTCAATTTTCTTTTTCCAATTTTTTTCTTTTTTAGAAGAAAATCCACAATCTAAAGGATCAACACTGGTCCATGTGATCTAAAATGTATAAATATTTTTGTACTTGGTGAAAATTTTCACTTTCTTTTTTCATCCTCTGTTATTCTTTTACACCCGAGCTCTTGAAAGAAGAAACTTCCTTCGTTGTCTTCCTTAACCAATCTTGAACTCACCGCCGACTTCAAACTTAGATTAACCTTCATACCAGATCCATCTAAGAACACCCAACCAATCCATCTAGCTTCATTCTCAACCATCGAACTATTTTCAATCTAACCTAGGTAGGATTGGTTGTCGAACAATTCTTCATACTATCATCATCTTCGTGTTGGCATCACCCTGTGCAGTTAATGCCCCATTAAAGCCCTACAAAATCCTTACTATAGCACGTAGCGCTCTTCAACCACTACACTTTTTTAATATAGCGTTATTAAATAGTAGATCTGCTTTAATCCCCGCTATTTTTCACTACACCCGCTAAATCAAGGCTTTTTAGCACCAGCTTTAGCAATATTAATATAAAAAGGTTGATTTGACTAGTTCTCTTTTAAACCAAATCAAAAAAGTTAGGGTAAAGACCTAATTTTAAAGCATATGTGTTCAATATAGGTTAGAAATCTATTGTAGTGACCAAATCTGGACCGCATAATCATGATATTCTTCAATTTTGTCATATAAAATTAGACAATGTTTCTTTTTCCTACACAAGCAATGCAGGAATAAGAATAAATTAATGTTAAATATTTGGTTTTATATCTAATGAAGTTATTTTCACCTCCGTTATTTTTCATTATATCCCCGCTATAGCTTTTTACACCTCCACGGCTATGGAACCGCTAAGCGCTTTTGTAACAGCCCTAGATTTTTGTATATATTTTATTTGACTTTATTATATTTTGAAAACTATTTTAAACTTGTTTTATTTCAAACATTTCATTTTTAAATATAAATGTTGATTATTATGTAACTTTTAATTTCAAACTTGTATAAATTGAATAATTTTCCAGAAAGGTGGATTTTGGTCAATCTGGTCAAACTTTGACTTTTAATTTTAAAATTTAAATATTTGAGTTCTTAAATTTTATCTTTTATTATGAAAATAGATTTAATATCATGAATACTGCTTTTTGTTTCGTTAAAATTGGATTTAAATTGTGAAAGTTATACCCTTTACAATATTGTGTGTATATTGGATTATTTAGCAATATTCTTCATTTTAATTTATATAAATAATATTTTTATTTGTCAAATCATGTTCTAATATGTGTTATATGACATGTTAGGTATATATTTTATTTTAAAATATTTTAAAGTGATAATAGAATTTTTCCAAAATTTATTGCATTTATTTCCTATTTTTAAAGGCTAGTTTCCATTTTCTGCTATTTTCTTCATTTAAATTATATTTAATTAAAATTTATTTATTCATTTTGTGAATGCATTTTTATTTTTGTTCTTATCTTTATTTATAAATATTTTTCATCTACATATAAATTTTTCAAAGTTTGTTCCATTTAATTTCAAATTTTCTAGACTAGTTTTCATTTTTGTGCTATTTTCTTGTTTTAATCATATCTAATTAATATTTAATTATTAATATTTTTTTTTTATCTGTTATATTTTCGAAATTTTAACTGAAATTATAAGTATTTTCAGTTATTTAAAAATATATAAATATATATGGAAATATGAAAGGTTTAAAACCTTTTATCTTCCTTTGGCTTTTTGGCTTCCACCTTTTCATTTTCCCAACCCCACCTCTTCATGTTTTGGCCGTGCTCTTCATTTCTCATTTCTGCCGTACTCCCCTCAATTTTCACGTGAAAGAAACTCCTCTTCCCACCAAAAAAACTCACGGCCATCTCTTCATTTTTTATCAAAAATTTTGTAGGTAATTTCCTCTTCCTTTTATATTATTTTCTTGATTTTTATAACTTGTATTTGCATTTGTTCTCATCTTTGTAGATCGGCTCCTCCTCCACCATCACCTAGGCTGACTCCACCACCTTATAGGCTGACCATCACCCCCTCCAAATCACCACCACTTCAGGCCGAGAACCCATAGCATGATCCTCCACCAAATCTACATAAACATCACCTTTTTACACTCTAGTCGAACTCCTCTTACTCCATCACCTTCAACATCCCTTTGGCCGCCACTTCCACCACCACCACCAGCCCAGATCTGACCACCACCCTCTGCCACATCATCCACCACCACCTGGACCTCTGGCCGTACCCATAGGACCCATGGCTGAACCCTCTTGAAGCCTTGAGATGATGTAGCATTGCCTTGTGATGATAGTTGTTGCACCTATACCTTCACACCAATAAAACACAAGCTAGGCCGACCCTATAGGGACCCAAACCTGACCTTAATCCCTGCCTTGGCCATGCTACTTCAGTTCATAACTGAAGTATGTGAAGTTGAGAACAAGTGCAAGACATTTGTTTTGTTTTGGGCAGTGATTTCTAATGTTGAGTAGTGAAATTTTGCTTTGAAAACTTATGTATTTTGAATTGTTTTGTGTAAATGTATTCAAGGCAATTAGAGTTGACTCTCCACACTCAAATCGTATTAGAGTTGTCGTGCCTTCATAATCTTTGTGTTGTGTGCTTTGTTGGCAAATCTCCAGCTTAACAGGTGAGTTATTCTCACCAGACAATATGTACATATATAACTAGTGAATTGACCCCTTTTGAATCTGTAAAATGCATTATCATGTTACACCTGCTATGTTATGATTTTATGATGTTCACCCATGCTTAAACCCTATTATATTATATGTTACTGTTATATTATGTTGTTCTATTATTTTTATCAGTTTATCACACTGCAAGTTCCCTTTAGATTAGAATCACTATGGGTTGAAATGATACATACCCGAACGGACTTTAGAATAGGAGAAAATTGTTATGGGCTGAAATGATAGGCCTAAATGATTTTCAATTATATTTCATTTACTTGGGATTGCGGGTTTGAAATGATCAAACTCGGGTTTTCTTTGTAAATTACGGGTTGAAATGATATATTACCCGTATCACTTTACCTAGGCTAAAAATGAAATACAGACCTGTAGTTAAAATATGTTTTTCTAAAAATTTTAAAATATTTTAGAAATGTAAATGTTATAATATTTTGATTTAAATTTTATTTAAATGATTTTTGTAAAGCATTATTGATTTTTTTGAAAATTTATAAGTGAAATAAATTAATGGTAAAGTTAGAAAATCTGAAATGTAAGTTATTTTGGGAAATTTTAATTTGGTGATAATTGGAATTTAAATTAAATATGAAATATGATAAATTCATGATAATTTGGATTAAAGTTAATTTAAATGATTTTATAATATATTAATGATTTTTGAATAAAGTAAAAATGTGAAATGAATGAATATTTAAGTTGAAATTTTAAAATATAACTAAAATTGGAAATTTGTGAATTTGGCTTAAAAGTGAAATTTAAGTTAAGTACATAAAAATGGAATTAAGTTATATTTGAAAATTTAAACTTAAGTGTTAAGTTAATTTAATTTAATGAATTTATAATTTAATATTGGAATTTAATAAGTGAATTATTATTAAATTTTGATTTTTGAATGGAGGTTTAACTTTATAAAATCATGAATATAAGGGTATTTGAATGATTGTTTTAAAAGTGAAATTATATGATTTTATAAGTTAAAAATGATTTATATAAAAATATAATTGTCTGTGAAATTATACTGAATATTTGAAGTTAATTAACTGCATTTCTGAAATGTTATTAATTCTAATGTAAATGATAATACAACATTTGTAAATGCTGTAGTTGATAATAATGAACCAAATGGCTAAATTTAATTAAAGGCTATTATAGCATTTTTGTAAATGTTATAATGGTTGAATTTAACTAAGTTTATTTGAAACTAATGTAACCCTATTACAGCATTTTAAATGCTGTCTTTTGTTAAATTGAACTGTTTTAAATGTGACTTTTCGTAGCATTTTCTAAATGCTGCGAAAGTTGAATTTTCATTGTTTTAATTAATTTAAGTGAACGAATGAACTTTGAAAAGTTAAATTTTTGGAAATTTAATAATTTAATTATCAAATATAATAACTTCATTTTATGATTTAAAATGAAGTAATTTGTTTTGAAATATAAACTATTTTGAAATATGATATTTTGATATTTTGAAAAGGGATTTTTGAATGATATTGAATTTTGAAATGATATTTTATTTCGAAGTATAAAATACCATTTTGAAATTTTAACCACGGGATGTATTTAATTTATAGTTTAACTGATCCTTAGAGGATGGGCGGTCCCAAGCATCCTTTGAGTTATTGTGCATTTCTACTACAGTTCACTTGAGTTGGTTTACATTATATAAGTATATATTGTCCTGACTCGAGTGTTTTGTGTTTTACTTTACGCTCGGGTCAGCCTGAGTATTTACAGCTTAGCTTTGGATTTTGTTCTGGAGCTAGGAATCGCTGGAGATTCTGCTTGTCTAGTTATCTATTTCCTTCCAGTTCAGTTGTTCTATTTCAGATTTGGTATTTATAAACTTCTACGTATTTGGGATTTCTATTGTATATGTTTTCAGAATGATATTATGTAATATGTTTTTGAGAGTTTGTATATAGTAGCTTCATGAACTACTATGGTATTTTATTTCCGCTGCGAGTTATTCTGATATGTTCTGTGTTTGTGATTCTGTGTATTTGATTTCATTTGCTCCAAATTTATTTACAATCTGTTATTTTGAATTATTCAAGTCAAACATGTGTGGATTATTGTCGATTTGAATGGTCTAAAATAGTGGGTCGTTACAGTTGGTATCAGAGCTTTGGTTTTAGGCAAACCTTAGCCTACGGAGCAAAAACTCATTAGAGATAGGGTAGAAATACCCTAGAATGAGTGAAATCAATCTCAGAATCATTTCTTTGTGAGAGGACGTATTTTTGAAGTATAAAATGATTTTCAAATGATTTTAAAGAATTTTCAAAGATTATTTTGATATAAAATTTTCTTGCTTTGAAAGTAAAATTTTCTAAACTTCATTCCTTTTGTATCCACCTTGTTAGTAATTTCTTTGATTAGGATCCTCTAAAATTTTGAACTTCTCTCTTGATTGATCTAGATCCATTGTTGATAGGAATCTATTTTGAGTTTGGCAAAATCTGTAGTTTGTTAGGTTGTTTTGAGTAAACTCTGTTGTATCTTTTGCTTAGCTAAAGTTGTCCAACTAAAGATATTTATGCTTCTGTTTTCGTATGTTATGAATTCGAGTCATTCCAAATTTTGAATGGGAATTTTTCTGTATCGATATAGGTTATATATCTCTAATCTTCGTTTGGATTCTTATCGAATAGGATTCCTTTGAATTTTGGAACGCTCCCACTTGTTCTGAAATCCATTTCTGTCTCCCATAATTGTATTCTTTTGATTTTGGAGCATTGCATCACTCCACTTTGTATGACCTTTATAGGGTGGCGATTCCGCCAATCTTTGAATGATTATAATTGGCATTGATTCATCGGATATTTCTGTATCCTCGGTTTACGATGTTTTCTATCTTCTGCTATATTTAGATTCTATCTCTGGCAATCGAAGGTCGATTTGCCTTAGATTTTCGCATCGATTATATTCCTGAAGTCACGGTTGACCGGTTAAGGTCGCCCGCGATTCATATAGGCTTATCCATCTTCTATTTGGTAATTTAATTATCTTATCTTCGTTTGAGCCTATCTTTGAATTAGAATTCTATTTGATTAGAGTCCTTCTAAATTTGAATCTCTGTTTTGCTTTGAAATCCATCCTTGAATCGTCCCTTGGAAAGTTTGTGGTTGATTGTCTTTTGAAAATTGTGTATTCATCGTAGTTTTTATTTTGATAAGGATGACCATATTTTTATATAAAGATGAAATGTTTTTTGATAAGGATTATATACCTTTTAAAAAAAAGAGAATTTGAAGTTTTGAAAGGATTTGAAATTGTGAAAATTTTATAAGAAATGGTTTCATATAAAATGATTTATAACTGAAGGTTTTGAATCTGAATTTAAGTGATTGAACTCCGGCATTTTGGAACTGGTTTTAGGATTTTGAAATAATAAATAATATGATTTGAAATTATTTTTCCGAATAAGTAATGTTTCAATGATTTTAATGGGTTTTAATGATTTCGAAGGAATTTCAAAGAAGTTTTCAAAGTAAATGGAAGTCCAGAACTCACTTGTGTCGCTGGAAAATAATTTCGGTGATGAGTGCATGCATCATCGACATTGATTTTCGAGTTTCTGAGTGAGGGAGAGGCCACTTTAATAGCTTTGCTATGCGAGTGATTGTGTGAAACCATTTTTGATTTCAAATTCCGAAGTATGATTTGATATTCGAAAGATATATGTAAATATATTTGAAATGATTTGAAATGAACCGGTGTTCAGTCCTCGAGTTTGGGATTTGATATAACCATATCTATTAAAATTGATTTACTGATTTGTTGCTAATTTCCAACTCTTGAATTTGAAAATGATTTCTTCAACTATTTCGAAGTTCGAGTACTTCCAAATCAAGGTTAACTTTTCAAAGCTAAGAAATTTGAAAAGTATTTTGATAAAGTATATAAGTTTGTTTTGAATGTTTAAGTATGAAGTAATCTGATTTAAATAAGTTGAAACTGTTTTGTTAAGTAAATGAATAAGGCAATTTAAATTTTTTTCTAATATGAAATTTAGATTTGAAATGTTTTGAAAAGAAATTGTTCTTCAAAATATTTTGAATAAATTTTAAGCGTTTTAACTTAGTAACATATTTATGAAACTATATAGGTAACAAGTTGGAATAAATATATAAGTTGTACGTATGCTGTTTTATTCGCATAATTAATTTGATCCAAGTTTGAGTACACAAGTTCGAGGTGAATTACACCATTTCGTGTTAGGATTTTTCATTCGATTCTTGATGACGAATATTTGATATGGATTTTGGGCTCGATTCTAGAATTCTCTATCATAGTATATGGCTATGCAAGGAGACTGATGGCTTCTAGTCGAGAAACCATATCGAAATCTGCATTAGGGAAGTGAATGGACAATACTAGTTCGAAAGCGAACTTGTGTGATCGAGCGAGCGATCGAATGTGACTTTGCGAAATGATGACATATGTACATCTTATATTCTAATATCTTTGATATATTTTGACGCTAAAATTGAAAGCCGTCGAGTTAGAATATCTTTGCTTACTAAAAGAAAATTTCCAATTTAAATTACAAAGATATATAACCCATAAAAGCAAAGATATTCAATCCCATATGGCTCTTCATACAGCGAAATTATTTTGAAAATTTGATCCTTATGTAAGATAGACCTTACGTAAGTATAAGATGATTTTGAAAACATTTGATTTTGGAAATGAATTGGTTGACTTAAATTATATTGATTTGGAAATTTGGATTTATTTTCTAAATCTATTATTTTGGAAACTTTGAAACTAAAGATAATTAATTTGAGAAGAAATAATTTGGTGAAATTGTATATGATTTTGAAATTGAACTGATATTGAAACAAATTGAAATTTGAGAACCTTATGTTACTAAACACTTGATTTGGGAGTTGTCGAACTTATATAAAATTGATTTGTATGAGTATGAAATTGATTCGAAAACTATAGATTTGAAAAGGTACTCAATTTGAAAGTGAAATCTTATATAATTGAAGTCTATATAAGTATGATTTGATATACTATTGATTTTGGAAAGTATTCGATTTGAAAATTAAATCTTATATATAATGGATTTTATATAAGTACGATATTTGAAAGTGATTTGAAAAGGTACTTTATGATACATATTTTCGAAGTAAAGATATGGAAAGTGCCTTCTGCTTGATATCCGATTTGTGGCCACATCTTGGATTCATTCTATCGATATTATTCTCTCTGATTTTTGGTTTTCCGGATATGATACTCGAGTGTCCTTCGAATTCCATGGCGTTACCCATGGTCTTACGAACTCGACTGCATAGCGTAATTCGTAAGGCAGTGATTGCTTAAAGGGTACGGATGTTTCCTGGGGAATCCAGGCGTAACCATTGTGTATCTGCGATCTATGGTCGTGTTAGTGGCGTAATCCGCAAGGCAGAGATTGCTTAAGGGGTATGGATGTTTCCTGGGGGATCCAGGCGTAACCATTTTTATGTATCCTGCGGTCCACCGTTTTGTTGCATGGCGAAATTCGCAAGGCAGTGAATGCTTAAAAGGTACGGATGTTTCCTGGGGGACCCAGGCGTAACCATTGTGTATCTGCGATCCATGATTTGATTCATTTTTGTTTGGATTGTACTTTCCATATCTGTTTTTAAAGGTTTTCCCAGTATTTTCACTAGGTGTTGAAACAGGTCTACTAAGTACCTGGAGAATTCCAGTTTTGCGCCTGATCAACGCACTACCAGAGTCTACAGGAACAAGGATAAACTTGTTGAAACATCGAGTTATAAAAGTATTTTGATAAAATATTATATAAAGGATATTTTGATCAGTTATTTCCTTTTTAAAGGATTTTAAAGTGTTTTAAATATTTTACCTCTTTAACCAACACTTTTAATAAATGGCTCATCCTTGTCTTTCGTCCTATTTTCCCTTCTTGCTATTCCTATTCTCCACCTTGTTAAACTTACCTATAACAACAGTTATCAGGTATAATTTTAATATTCTTGTCATCTTGTCTTAATCCTATTCCATTCTATCTTTTTCTGTGTTTTCCATACTTCATTCCTTTTCGAGGACGAAAAGATTTGAGTGGGGGAGAGTGTAACAGCCCTAGATTTTTGTATATATTTTATTTGACTTTATTATATTTTGAAAACTATTTTAAACTTGTTTTATTTCAAACATTTCATTTTTAAATATAAATGTTGATTATTATGTAACTTTTAATTTCAAACTTGTATAAATTGAATAATTTTCCTGAAAGGTGGATTTTGGTCAATCTGGTCAAACTTTGACTTTTAATTTTAAAATTTAAATATTTGAGTTCTTAAATTTTATCTTTTATTATGAAAATAGATTTAATATCATGAATACTGCTTTTTGTTTCGTTAAAATTGGATTTAAATTGTGAAAGTTATACCCTTTACAATATTGTGTGTATATTGGATTATTTAGCAATATTCTTCATTTTAATTTATATAAATAATATTTTTATTTGTCAAATCATGTTCTAATATGTGTTATATGACATGTTAGGTATATATTTTATTTTAAAATATTTTAAAGTGATAATAGAATTTTTCCAAAATTTATTGCATTTATTTCCTATTTTTAAAGGCTAGTTTCCATTTTCTGCTATTTTCTTCATTTAAATTATATTTAATTAAAATTTATTTATTCATTTTGTGAATGCATTTTTATTTTTGTTCTTATCTTTATTTATAAATATTTTTCATCTACATATAAATTTTTCAAAGTTTGTTCCATTTAATTTCAAATTTTCTAGACTAGTTTTCATTTTTGTGCTATTTTCTTGTTTTAATCATATCTAATTAATATTTAATTATTAATATTTTTTTTTTATCTGTTATATTTTCGAAATTTTAACTGAAATTATAAGTATTTTCAGTTATTTAAAAATATATAAATATATATGGAAATATGAAAGGTTTAAAACCTTTTATCTTCCTTTGGCTTTTTGGCTTCCACCTTTTCATTTTCCCAACCCCACCTCTTCATGTTTTGGCCGTGCTCTTCATTTCTCATTTCTGCCGTACTCCCCTCAATTTTCACGTGAAAGAAACTCCTCTTCCCACCAAAAAAACTCACGGCCATCTCTTCATTTTTTATCAAAAATTTTGTAGGTAATTTCCTCTTCCTTTTATATTATTTTCTTGATTTTTATAACTTGTATTTGCATTTGTTCTCATCTTTGTAGATCGGCTCCTCCTCCACCATCACCTAGGCTGACTCCACCACCTTATAGGCTGACCATCACCCCCTCCAAATCACCACCACTTCAGGCCGAGAACCCATAGCATGATCCTCCACCAAATCTACATAAACATCACCTTTTTACACTCTAGTCGAACTCCTCTTACTCCATCACCTTCAACATCCCTTTGGCCGCCACTTCCACCACCACCACCAGCCCAGATCTGACCACCACCCTCTGCCACATCATCCACCACCACCTGGACCTCTGGCCGTACCCATAGGACCCATGGCTGAACCCTCTTGAAGCCTTGAGATGATGTAGCATTGCCTTGTGATGATAGTTGTTGCACCTATACCTTCACACCAATAAAACACAAGCTAGGCCGACCCTATAGGGACCCAAACCTGACCTTAATCCCTGCCTTGGCCATGCTACTTCAGTTCATAACTGAAGTATGTGAAGTTGAGAACAAGTGCAAGACATTTGTTTTGTTTTGGGCAGTGATTTCTAATGTTGAGTAGTGAAATTTTGCTTTGAAAACTTATGTATTTTGAATTGTTTTGTGTAAATGTATTCAAGGCAATTAGAGTTGACTCTCCACACTCAAATCGTATTAGAGTTGTCGTGCCTTCATAATCTTTGTGTTGTGTGCTTTGTTGGCAAATCTCCAGCTTAACAGGTGAGTTATTCTCACCAGACAATATGTACATATATAACTAGTGAATTGACCCCTTTTGAATCTGTAAAATGCATTATCATGTTACACCTGCTATGTTATGATTTTATGATGTTCACCCATGCTTAAACCCTATTATATTATATGTTACTGTTATATTATGTTGTTCTATTATTTTTATCAGTTTATCACACTGCAAGTTCCCTTTAGATTAGAATCACTATGGGTTGAAATGATACATACCCGAACGGACTTTAGAATAGGAGAAAATTGTTATGGGCTGAAATGATAGGCCTAAATGATTTTCAATTATATTTCATTTACTTGGGATTGCGGGTTTGAAATGATCAAACTCGGGTTTTCTTTGTAAATTACGGGTTGAAATGATATATTACCCGTATCACTTTACCTAGGCTAAAAATGAAATACAGACCTGTAGTTAAAATATGTTTTTCTAAAAATTTTAAAATATTTTAGAAATGTAAATGTTATAATATTTTGATTTAAATTTTATTTAAATGATTTTTGTAAAGCATTATTGATTTTTTTGAAAATTTATAAGTGAAATAAATTAATGGTAAAGTTAGAAAATCTGAAATGTAAGTTATTTTGGGAAATTTTAATTTGGTGATAATTGGAATTTAAATTAAATATGAAATATGATAAATTCATGATAATTTGGATTAAAGTTAATTTAAATGATTTTATAATATATTAATGATTTTTGAATAAAGTAAAAATGTGAAATGAATGAATATTTAAGTTGAAATTTTGAAATATAACTAAAATTGGAAATTTGTGAATTTGGCTTAAAAGTGAAATTTAAGTTAAGTACATAAAAATGGAATTAAGTTATATTTGAAAATTTAAACTTAAGTGTTAAGTTAATTTAATTTAATGAATTTATAATTTAATATTGGAATTTAATAAGTGAATTATTATTAAATTTTGATTTTTGAATGGAGGTTTAACTTTATAAAATCATGAATATAAGGGTATTTGAATGATTGTTTTAAAAGTGAAATTATATGATTTTATAAGTTAAAAATGATTTATATAAAAATATAATTGTCTGTGAAATTATACTGAATATTTGAAGTTAATTAACTGCATTTCTGAAATGTTATTAATTCTAATGTAAATGATAATACAACATTTGTAAATGCTGTAGTTGATAATAATGAACCAAATGGCTAAATTTAATTAAAGGCTATTATAGCATTTTTGTAAATGTTATAATGGTTGAATTTAACTAAGTTTATTTGAAACTAATGTAACCCTATTACAGCATTTTAAATGCTGTCTTTTGTTAAATTGAACTGTTTTAAATGTGACTTTTCGTAGCATTTTCTAAATGCTGCGAAAGTTGAATTTTCATTGTTTTAATTAATTTAAGTGAACGAATGAACTTTGAAAAGTTAAATTTTTGGAAATTTAATAATTTAATTATCAAATATAATAACTTCATTTTATGATTTAAAATGAAGTAATTTGTTTTGAAATATAAACTATTTTGAAATATGATATTTTGATATTTTGAAAAGGGATTTTTGAATGATATTGAATTTTGAAATGATATTTTATTTCGAAGTATAAAATACCATTTTGAAATTTTAACCACGGGATGTATTTAATTTATAGTTTAACTGATCCTTAGAGGATGGGCGGTCCCAAGCATCCTTTGAGTTATTGTGCATTTCTACTACAGTTCACTTGAGTTGGTTTACATTATATAAGTATATATTGTCCTGACTCGAGTGTTTTGTGTTTTACTTTACGCTCGGGTCAGCCTGAGTATTTACAGCTTAGCTTTGGATTTTGTTCTGGAGCTAGGAATCGCTGGAGATTCTGCTTGTCTAGTTATCTATTTCCTTCCAGTTCAGTTGTTCTATTTCAGATTTGGTATTTATAAACTTCTACGTATTTGGGATTTCTATTGTATATGTTTTCAGAATGATATTATGTAATATGTTTTTGAGAGTTTGTATATAGTAGCTTCATGAACTACTATGGTATTTTATTTCCGCTGCGAGTTATTCTGATATGTTCTGTGTTTGTGATTCTGTGTATTTGATTTCATTTGCTCCAAATTTATTTACAATCTGTTATTTTGAATTATTCAAGTCAAACATGTGTGGATTATTGTCGATTTGAATGGTCTAAAATAGTGGGTCGTTACAGCTTTAACTGCATAGATGTCACCACCCTTCTATTTCCATCGTAGATCATCATCGACCAACCTCTTTGTGCTACCAACCGATCATTATTGGATCAAAGACAAGGTCGTGGCAAGGTGTAACACCCCATAATTTAAGTTATGAGTGAGTTGGAATATCGGTAATGGGCAATGTTGATGTCAACTGGATGATAATGACAGAATCACTAGCATGATAAGTCAGGTGCTTCGTGGTAGAGCTCCAAATCGGAGTTTGGAGGATGTAAGCAAAAATTCATTTACCCCAAACATCAAATACACTAGGAATCCACCAAATTTCAAATTGCCAAATTTGGAACCACATGATGGGAAGGTGCATCCTAAAGTTTGTTTGATGAGATATATCCAGCACATGGGAGTGTTGGGTGCTTCAGAAGAAGTAATGAGATGGTACTTCCCGTTGTTTTTAACTGATTTGGCAGCTATGTGGTTTTGTCGATTAGAGAATTGGTCCATTAGCACGTGGACTGAATTATTAGAAAGATTCATGAACTAGATCATAGTTCACATTGTTTGGCCAAGGAATGTGATGTCGTTGTCTAGCATGAAGTAGAAGGCATGTGAGACCTTACGGAGCTATTTGACCATATTCAATGCAGCAGCTACTACAGTATAGAAACCAGACACATCAATAGCTCTGATGGCTAAGGTTTCTAGAGTTGCCAATAAAATTGATTTATAGCTCTGGAGAGGGATCCAATGACGGATCTTATAGATTTCTATTACCAAGCTAAGAGAGATTTGTACTAGGAGGTCGCAGAAGCTGAGAATGCTGAAGTTAATGCCATGGAGGATGGAGGACAATCCAAGGCAAGATATAGAAAGAATAAGGGAAAGCAAAAAGCTGACGACGGCTTTGGTGGACCGGAGAGATAAAAGAGGAAATTGAAGTAATACAAAGATAGAACCCATAAATTGGGAGAGAAAGTTTGGAAAATGCTGCCTATTCCATGAGCTGGATAGGCACAAGACCAATGAATATAGACATCGGTGTGAACTGATAGAGGAGTAAGTTTGGAGTAACCAGCTTCAACAATACGTAAAGAATCAAATTGCAGTGGTGCAGTAGAAGCAACCAACCATCTATGGAAGATGTACCCGATCACGACCGAGGGTCTAGGTCAGGTGTCGTAATCCCATGATCAAGATGGATTGGAATAAGGTTTAATTTTTTTCATTTTGATTTTACTTTGAATAAAATACGAAGGATTACTACCAGGCTTCTTACGCATGTACGTGATCTTAAATGGTCCCATAGGCATGCACTGAGTTAAAGTTCGTGACTGATCCTTGATTGGATTAGAGGTTTTGTTTTTTTTCTTGATGCACTTTGCTTTGAATAAGGATATATGAATGATATGATAATGATGTTAAATGATATTTTATTTTGATATAATTGATGGATATTATCGGAATGTAGTTATTATTGGTGTTTGATAGATAAACAGATAGATAATAGTTTCCCTGACTGGAGAGAAGGGGTGACAAAAGCTGAAATATAGTCCCCTCTCCGAAGAGCGAGTTGATTAGGCTTATATAGGATAGAGAATGTAATGAACCAACTTTTGACACTCGAATTTCGACACTAAATACATTCGCGGTATTCGTGTGCCGAGCACCGAAGTGCCAGAAAGATAGAAAGTTGGGGTAAAATTAAAAAAGAATAGAATAAGAAAGAAAGAACACAACATCGATAATATGTAATATCAAAAGATTAGTACAAAGGGTTACTTCCAATACCAAATTTTCAGAGTTACATGCCTGGACAGTCATAACAACCGGTTCTCACATATGCTGATATATTCAATATAATAATGCAGCGGAAATAAGAATACTGCGGTAGGTAAACATTCAGCTCGTCTCCGTAAGCTCTAAAGCGTCCAAAGCTAAATTTGGAAACATAGACGAGGCGGACCCGAACATTATAAAAAAACGCCTGGATTAGTTTGGTAAACCAGCGTAAGAAACTCAAGAAATATGTGTGACATGTAACAGTAACTATTGAGACCATACGGATTACCGTAATGTTTTTCCCCTCAAATGAAAAAAACCATCCGATGAGTTAATATATCGACATAATAGACAATGTCTAGGGTGTAGAACATAAATCAGAAAATGGTTGTTTTGCATACAGTACAACAATAATAGGTATACAATCAATGCCGCTAAGGCGCATTCCTGTATGGATTTTTCTGAGAGATCTCTTTGGTCTAGCCGAATACAAACTCCATGACAAGGATCAGAAACTTCCTTCCGAGCATCGTATATTTCTAGATAGAATATACTATAAGGTAAACACAACTGGCCCAATGGTGAACTGCGTGGCACTAAGTATGACCAACTTCCGGCGCTCAATAATTGAAAGCATACTCTAGATATGGAGTTGATATACCCTCATGTGTAAGCAAAACCCGAGATTGTGCATCTTACTCTGATTTTAGACATTTTTGATGTCAAGGCTACGTTCGGTGTCTCTAACATGAGTCTTCATCAACCAAAAAGAACACGATTGGATTTCATTATCTTGAATAGATCACGAATCGCTACATGGATACGAGCATCTCGAATAGATCTCGAATCCCTACATAGATTTCTGCATAAGTCATCCGGCTAATGCTAATGTTGTCCTCTCTTATGGAATACTCCTCCAGATAGACAATGCCATACAATAGCATCGTTTGAAATGTTAATGTTGACCTCTCCCTTGGACTTAGACTTAGGATAGACAATTCAACTCTATAACATTTTACTTCACAACTGCTTCCATAAGGTAAATCACATATATGATTTCATAGTGACTATGCATTTGAGTCATCTCTATGAGTACACTCCTCCGCTTATCGGATGCTCCAAATCCAATCAATAACTTTCTGGTTAACTTAACCCCAGTGTTAGAACCTAGAATTTTGATAATTTGATTATGACAACTATATAAGTAAATATTATATGAACTAACCATACTTACAGGAGAAGATATTTTTTTTACTCGAGAAATAGTCTAACAATTTGCATACCAGATTCCGGATAGAAGCTTCAACAAATTATTTAGTCTATGGTTTGAGTTTAGTAGTAAATTCATATTAAAATCTCTCTGAAGTGGTATATGCACACACACGCAATTTAAAGTTTTTCAAAACAATGTTCATATGCTAAAGTTTTTCAAAACATAGCTTATATGCTAAAAGTTTTAAAACATTCTTTGATGTGCCAGAAAACATTTAATTCAGCCGGTTGAATGGTTACGGTCTACCGACTGAATTCTGTGCATATGCACAATTTTCTTTGAACATTTAAACGGTCGACCTTACATGTTCAACCAGCTGAATTATGCCTCTTTTGCACTGTTTTCTTGCTAGTTTGATTTTAGATCAATTCAGCTGGTTGATTTGTTCTATTCAGACGGCTGAATCTTCATAATGGCTATATTTTGAAAAGACACTTCAATTCAGCGAATAGAAACAACCTTGATTCAAGAGTTGCTTCCATATTTCTTCATGGCTACCTTTCACGAATGATTGCAACTCCTAATCACTATAAATAGCATGAAATCCATTGTTTTAATCACGAATATTCATTCTAATTCTCATCCTTATATTCTGAACTATTTGGCTATCTAAACATTTAATACTTCATTCTAATCACTTGTTCATTCAAGAAAACTTAATTACTGATTTATTAAACTTCCTATCTTCAAAAATTACACGATATACCACAAAGGAGAAGATTATAGGAAGGGTGTACGTTATTGACTTATCAGTGTTATTTAAGAGCATACTCAGACAGAAACATTCTATTATTTGTATTGGAAGTCCTGTTTGGTTGCTCAGACGGTTGAAGTCCTATTTTGTTTCTTAGGCGGTTGAAGTCTTGTTTGGTTGCTCAGGCGGTGTAATAATTGTTCCTCCGGGTTAAGTGAGGGTTGATAGTTAAATTCCAGAAGGAGTCTGGGACTGGACGTAGAACGGAAAGTTCGAACTAGTATAAAAATCTCTAGTGTCATTTACTTTAATATTTTACTTTTATTCTGCACAAGTAAATAGTTTGTTTAGTATTCCATATTGCACGATCCTTAGTCACTTTCACTTGGTATCAGAGCAAAGTCATCATATAACCATATCATAGTTAGTTGATAATCAGTTAATATGGAAAATAACACTAGCACAAGTTTTATTGAAGGTCAATCCACTACACGACCACCATTATTTAACGGTTTAATTTATAATTATTGGTCAACTCGCATGAGAATCTATATGCAGGCAAACGGATATGAAACTTGGAATATCACTCAGATTGCATACACTATACCTACTACACTATATGCATAATGATCTAACACACAAAAATTAGATACTGCTGCTAATACTAAAGCCGTGAATATGTTGTTTTGTTCATTAGACAAAAATGAGTTTAAAAGAGTTAGTATGTGTAACTCGGCATATGAAATTTGGCATACACTTAAAGTTATACATGAAGGTACTAACAAAGTTGAACAAAGCAAGATTTCTATACTTAAGAATCAGTTTCAAAATTTTAGAATGAAGCAAGATGAAACTATAAATGAAATGTATTCTAGGTTTCAAGATATATATCATTCACTTTTGGCATTAGGAGAAACATACATAGATTTTGATATTGTCTCTATAATCCTAAACTCTTTAACACATGAATAGGAAAGGAAAGTCTTGGTAGTCCCTGAGGAGTTGGTTTTGATGACAACAACCTTACTTAGAATTAGATTATAAAATATATAATACTAACATTATTGTGTAGATATATATAGATATGTTTGCAGGTACTAAAGAATGAAGAACTGTACAGTATAAAGATTCAAGATCAAAGATTGAAGATATCAAGATTCAAGACTCATGAGTATCAAGAATTTCAAGAGTTCAAGCTTCCAAGATAAGTTATATAGTTAGGAATATTGTTAAAACTCATAGAAAGGCACTGACATCTTAAAATCTATTTTATTCGTGGAATGGAATCCACTTCGTGCTCGTTAAAGGGATGGAACCCTAAGTAGGATGGAACCTATGAAAAATCTAGTGGAACATCTTTTTGTATCCACTTACTTTTATTTCAAAATGATTTTCAAAATATATATAGCTTGTTTTTCAAAATGATTTTAAATATTCCTGTTTAAAAACCAAAATCATCTGTCCTGGTTTTTCAATATATTTTAGCCTAAAAAATATCCTTAGTTTTAAATATCCTTAATTTTAAATATCCTTAATTTTAAATTATTATCCTAAGTTTTTAAACTATAATTCTGATATTAATATATTTAGCTGTTTTATATATTTATACTTAAGATTTAAATATAAAAGTATAGAAAATTATTATATATATTTTAATATTGTTCTCTATAGTTATTTATGTATTATAACTATATATAAGTATATTTTAAAGTTTAAATATAAGTATAATATAATATAGAAATTATTTTCAAAGAAAAACAAATCACCAAAAAATACAAGGGCATGTCGACATGGTCACATGTACCCCTGTCGACATGGTGATAGTTAAATTGTTTTTTAAAAGAAGTGTCTATTCGCCACAACCCTTCACCAATGGACATGGCTATTGATCTACTATAAATAAAGGGTGTTTTCAACGAATTTTAATCACTTTTTTCTCTGATTTAACTTCTCTTCTTCTTCTCCGCTTTCTTATTTACAAATTACACCATTACTCTGCCGAAATCAATATCGAATCTAACTAGATAATTTCTGGTTTTGATTCTCTCCACTATCTCTACAAGATCCAAGTGCTAATCTGAGTTATAGACTTTTTGTAACCAATATAGCGAGTAAAGGTGTGATTGTAGCCTTGGAAATCAATTGGGTGAACTTGTTGCCCCGGAAATCAAGTATCTCTACCTAGAGGATTGTGAATCTGGAGCGGTGTACCTCGTAGCCTTGAAATCGAGGGTTGTATTTGTAAGAATTGTTTTTGAAAGAAAATCCATACTTGTGTTGCGGGACTGGATGTAGGGTAACTCCGAACCAGTATAAAATCCGGTGTGTTCTTTCCTTTACTGCTTTTACTTTATATTTGCATCTGTGTTTGATTCTGTGTTCATATCTGTGTCTGATTAGTGTATACATTGTTAACAAATTAAGATAAACTCAAAAAGATTAACAAATTTCTTAAAACACTATTCACCCCCCCCCTTCTAGTGTTAATTCTAGCCTTAAGATCCTCAATCTGCATTCTAACAATTGGTATCAGAGCGAGGTTTTCAAAAGTTTCATTATCTGAATTTTGAAAATTTTCAAAATGGCTACTAACACTAGTACTGCTATTACCACCAACACTAGTTCATTTGTAGAAGGTCAGTCTACTACCAGACCACCACTTTTTAATGGTAGTAACTATGCATATTGGGCATGTAGGATGAAAATATATTTACAATCTATAGGACTAGACACTTGGAATGTCACACAGACAGAATATTCTGAACCCACAACTGCTTTTGCCCAGTGGACTGCTGATCAAAAGACTGTTGCATAGAATAATTCTAAAGCTATGAATATCTTGTTTTGTTCACTTGAAAGGAATGAATTTAATAGAGTGTCAGTTTGTAAGTCTGCATATGAAATCTGGAAAACTTTGCAAGTTACTCATGAAGGAACAAGCAAAGTTAAATAGACAAAAATCTCCATGCTCACAAATCAGTTTCAATTATTCAAAATGAATCCTAATGAGTCTATTCCAGATATGTATAGTAGATTCCAGGATATTGTCCACTCTCTAATATCATTGGGAAAAGTATTCTCCGAAGAAGATCAAGTCAGAAAAATCCTAAACTCTCTTACTCCAGAATAGGATCAAAAGACACTCGCAATCGAAGAAGCAAATGACATCAGCATCTTAAAGATTGAAGAATTGATTGGAAACCTAATGTCGTTTGAAGTTCAAATGCTTGGGAGAAGAGAAAGCAAGGCATCAGAAAAGAAATCAATTGCATTCAATGCACTAACAGAAGGATCAAATTCAGACAGCGATAATGATGAAGAGATTGCTTTTATGACCAAGAATTTTCGGAAATTCCTGAAGTATAGAAAATTGAATAGTTCCAAGAGAAACAACTTTAAGAATTCCGGTAATCAGACTACAATACCAAACTTTATCAAATGCTTCAATTGTGACGAACCAGGTCATATCAAAAGAGACTGTCCGCATCTAGATAAGCAAAACCCTCTTACAAACAATGATTCTGCAAAGAAACGGAAACGTGCATTCACTACTACTCTAGATGACTCTGACTCATCCTCCAGCGACGATGAACAGAAGAAAGATAATTCAAATCTGTGTTTCACAGCAATTCTCGATTTAGTCGATACCAAAGACACGGACTCTGAAAAAGGTACACGTTTACAATACATTGGCTGAAATTGCATGCTTGAATTGATTGATTGATTGGTTGTTTTTGAATTGAGGTATCGTTTGAATTTTAAAATTTTTATTATATTTTTTATTATTATTTTATTATTTTTATTTTTAATAATATTATAATATTTTATGAGTCTTAGTAATATTCCAGATATTATATAGACATTAAAATAATAGATATATATATATATATATTACATTATATAAAAGTATCTAGTCATCAAAATTTATGGATACCTGTCGACATGGGTCCATCCCTACCTGTCGACATGGTACAGAAAATTTGAAATTCAAATTTTGAATTCAAATGCTTGTATTTTCCTCCACTCTTTCACACCATTCGAGACTCTGAAAGGACACTTTTTGACCAGAGAAACTGTCCATTTAATTTCTATTTATTTACTATCATTTATCTCATCTTTTCACTTAACTTTTCAAATTCAAACTCTTTCTTCATAACTCAAGCTCTCTTCTCTCTACATCAATGGCCTCCTCAAGTACTCCATCGACTATGAGACTCTTCAAAACCTTAAAAGAACACCTCTTTTATGATCCAGAAGCAATCAAAGCCTATATTGGCTATGCTAATTACGGAAAAGTTCATCCCGGAAAGTTTGCAATTTTCCGCGATTTCGCTTCTTATGAAATCGATTCTCTTTGTGTTAGTAACAACATTTTAAGTCTTGTTGACTATTCTCAAAATGATTTTGTATGCTACCCAAATCTTGTGAAAATGTTTTATGCAAATCTTAATCGTGGCTTTTATCAAGGAAACGATGATGAAATTTGGAGTAGTGTAAAAGGCACTCAAATTGTTTTAAATTGTGATGTTTTGGGAGCGATTCTAAATTGTAAGTGTACGGGTATGGATCTTTCAAATTTCAATTTTAATGAAAGTGATCGTGAGACTTTCCACCATATTTTTGAAAGTGACGAAAACTTTGATTTTATAAACCGCAATTTTCGTCCAAAAGCAAAAATTGTGAGCCTTCTTTTGCAACACACTTTGACCCCGAGATCGGGAAGTTTTAATAATCCTACTTCAAAAGTTTGTAAAGCTATTTTCTCTCTTTTTGGAAACTATGATATTAATTGGGCTCAAGTTATTTTGGATGAATTTCGGCCTAACAACTTGGAAATGGGAGAAAAGATTTTATATCATGGAATTTACCTTACTAGAATTTTCAACTATTTTGGAGTGAATTTTAAAGGAGAGGAATTCATTTCTAGAAAAGTTTTCAATCATTCCAATATCTCACTTATGAAAATTCCATACATCTTTCAACCTTATGAATCCCTTGTGGAAAAGGAAGAGCGTTTAGCTCACGAAGAAATGGAAGAAGGAGAGGAGGAGGAAGAAGAAGAAGAAGAAGGGGATGAAATGGATATTCAAGAAGAAGAGGAAGGTGAAACATCTCTTGAAAGTATTGATTACACCTCCAAACCAACCAACAAGATGATTATCCAAAACCAAAAGATAATTGTGGAAAATCAATGAACACTTAAGAGATCCGTTAGTAAAAAGTTGGATAAAATGTCTTCTAAGATGAACAAGTTCTTCTCAAAAGTCAGCAAGAAGTTTAACCTTTCATCATCCTCATCATCCTCCAATTAGATCTATCTTTTCATACCCTGTCATAGTTGTTTAAGTTTGTTTTAAGTTTGAATGTTATTGTATTTCATGTTGTTTAATTCATGTATCATTCCAGTTTGAATTAATGTTGAAGTTCTTTCTGTTATCTAGCTTATTTCATCTCTAGAATAACTGTTAATATGATATATAAATATATATATATATATATACATTTATTCAAAATCAAAAACAAGTCATCAAAACATAGATGACCCTGTCGACAACCCCCAAAGGCACCCTGTCGACATGCTTAAAATCTGAAGTGTCTTTTCATTTTAATTTTTGAATTTTAAATAACTAACTTGTATCTATTCATTTCAAATGAAATTTACACCTATAAATACCTGTTCTCTTCCAGAAATCTTTACTCAAAATCATTACTTATCTATTCTATCTATATTTCTTCTCTTTTTCACAAAAATGGCTGATCCTATTCCCAATTTATCTGAAAATCTTGAAGAAACTCTTAAATCCTTCAAGAATATTCTCTTTATCATTCTCCGTAATCAACGTCACTTAGAATTGAGTCAAATACAGATGATCAAGGAGCAAAAAAAGGCATTTCGAAGCAATTCGATGGATGATTTCCTCCCTGCATAAGGATGATAATGAAGCACATCCTCCCGTTTCTCTCTGTTGATAATGAGAATTGGGATGCCATCAAACAAGACCCTATCTTTGGAGAAGAAGGATGGGTTGATGTTCCTCGTAATATTTGATTAACTTTGTTTAATTTTTATTTTTTTTGCTTGCTTAATTAGGATTTGGTTTGATTTGCTTGAATTTGACTTAGTATGGATTGATATTATGTATAATATAACATACATATGATTAGTATTAATAATATATGATCTTTTAAGTTATCATGATTAACTATCTATTTTTATATTAAAAACTCCATTATGAATAAATAAATTGTGTTCTCTTATTCGTATATTCTCTTATCTTTTGAATAAATAGTTTAGTAGTTAGGAAAAGTAGTTATTAAGAGTTTAGTTTAAAGTTAAGTATTGATTATGTATGATAACACTATCATTATAATCACAAGTAATGTAGTCTTAGTTTCAGGGGGAGTTATATAGAGTTATATAGTATTATAATTAGGTAGTTATATGGTTTTTGTTGATGACAAAGGGGGAGAAGTATAAAATAGGATAGTTAGGCATAGATTAAGGGGGAGTTATTAGAAGTATTAGGATAGAAGTGATATTTTATAAACAAAGGTTGTCATCATCAAAAAGGGGGAGATTGTTAGTCCCTGAGGAGTTGGTTTTGATGACAACAACCTTACTTAGAATTAGATTATAAAATATATGATACTAACATTATTGTGTAGATATATATAGATATGTTTGCAGGTACTAAAGAATGAAGAACTGTACAGTATAAAGATTCAAGATCAAAGATTGAAGATATCAAGATTCAAGACTCATGAGTATCAATAATTTCAAGAGTTCAAGCTTCCAAGATAAGTTATATAGTTAGGAATATTGTTAAAACTCATAGAAAGGCACTGACATCTTAAAATCTATTTTATTCGTGGAATGGAATCCACTTCGTGCTCGTTAAAGGGATGGAACCCTAAGTAGGATGGAACCTACGAAAAATCTAGTGGAACATCTTTTTGTATCCACTTACTTTTATTGCAAAATGATTTTCAAAATATATATAGCTTGTTTTTCAAAATGATTTTAAATATTCCTGTTTAAAACCTAAATCATCTGTCCTGGATTTTCAATATATTTTAGCCTCAAAAATATCCTTAGTTTTAAATATCCTTAATTTTAAATTATTATCCTAAGTTTTTAAACTATAATTCTGATATTAATATATTTAGCTGTTTTATATATTTATACTTAAGATTTAAATATAAAAGTATAGAAAATTATTATATATATTTTAATATTGTTCTCTATAGTTATTTATGTATTATAACTATATATAAGTATATTTTAAAGTTTAAATATAAGTATAATATAATATAGAAATTATTTTCAAAGAAAAACAAATCACCAAAAAATACAAGGGCATGTCGACATGGTCACATGTACCCTTGTCGACATGGTGATAGTTAAATTGTTTTTTAAAAGAAGTGTCTATTCGCCACAACCCTTCACCAATGGACATGGCTATTGATCTACTATAAATAAAGGGTGTTTTCAACGAATTTTAATCACTTTTTTCTCTGATTTAACTTCTCTTCTTCTTCTCCGCTTTCTTATTTACAAATTACACTATTACTCTGCCGAAATCAATATCGAATCTAACTAGATAATTTCTGGTTTTGATTCTCTCCACTATCTCTACAAGATCCAAGTGCTAATCTGAGTTATAGACTTTTTGTAACCAATAGAGCGAGAAAAGGTGTGATTGTAGCCTTGGAAATCAATTGGGTGAACTTGTTGCCCCGGAAATCAAGTATCTCTACCCAGAGGATTGTGAATCTGGAGCGGTGTACCTTGTAGCCTTGAAATCGAGGGTTGTATTTGTAAGAATTGTTTTTGAAAGGAAATCCGTACTTGTGTTACGGGACTGGATGTAGGGTAACTCCGAACCAGTATAAAATCCGGTGTGTTCTTTCCTTTACTGCTTTTACTTTATATTTGCATCTGTGTTTGATTCTGTGTTCATATCTGTGTCTGATTAGTGTATACATTGTTAACAAATTAAGATAAACTCAAAAAGATTAACAAATTTCTTAAAACACTATTCACCCCCTCCCCCTCTAGTGTTATTTCTAGCCTTAAGATCCTTAATCCGCATTCTAACAAGTCTTAGCTATAGAAGAAGCTAACGATATTTCTACCATCAAACCTGAATAGTTAATAGGAAATCTCATGTCGTATGAAGTAAACTTGCAGGAAAAAAGGGATCAAGCCCAAGACAAAAAGACCATAGCATTCCAAGCTGAACAAGAAGATTCAAATTCGGATGAAGATGACATGGCGTGTATAGCTAAAAATTTCAAAAAGTTTTTAAATTTTAGGAAGAACAAGAAATTCGGAAATAATAGGAGAGACAACACCAACAAACCACCAGCTACAAATCTTGAATATTATGAATGTCACAAAAAGGGTCACATAAAGAAGGAGTGTCCTGATCGAAAGAAAGACGGGTTCAAGAATAAAAAGAACAAATATAAGATGAAGCAAGCATTCACTGTTACATGAGATAATTTAAAATCGTCTTCTTTATCAGACAGTGACACTGACACTGACACCAAACAAGCCAATGTGTGCTTTATGGCTTCATCTGACGATGCAAGTGATCTAACCTTTGATGATTTAATTGATATAAACTCGAAGCTATTGCATAAACTAAAAGATGTTAAAATAAAATATAATGATGCTTTAGAAAACTAAACATGAGTGAAATAGAAATTGATATGCTCAAAGATGAAGAGAAAATCATAGAAGAAGAACTTGTCAAAACACAAGAATCTTTATCTAATGTATCTTCTCAACTCACTATGTTATCAAATGAAATTGAAGTTCAAAAAGAAAATAATTTGAGATTAGTTTCAAAAAATCACGATTTAAAATCAAATGTCAAAATTCTTGAATTAAGCAATAACAATCTCAAAACCAAGTTAGAAAATATTACTAAAAATGTTTATAACTTTAATAAAGGTAGAGAAAATCTTTCTAAAATTATTAATAACTCTCAAACCTCTAAGAAAGGTTTAGGATATACAAATTCGTCAAAATCTAGTTCAAAGAGAAACATTTCACTATATAAAAAGTTTAATATACATAAGAATTTTGTAAAAGCAAAACCAAAATCAAAGGTTTTCACTCAAAAGAAGGATAGTTGCACCACGAAAAATATAAATCTTTGGGTACAAAAAACTAATGATAATTCAATTAGAAATAAATATATTAAGACTTTTATAAATATGGTTCATAAAAATGAAAATTTTACTTATAAAGGGAATTCTAAACCCTTTTGGGTTTGGTTTCCTAAGGCCTAACTCTTAGGACCCTAATAAAAAGTGGATACCAACGCCATCTTTATATTTTTTGCAGGTTCCAACTAAAACAAGAGGGAAGTGGATACTTGATAGTGGTTTCTCAAAACATATGACAGGAAACAAAGATATGCTGACTAATATTATCTACTTAGATGGAGGATTTGTCACATTTGGAGACAATTCCAAAGAATATATCATCAATAAAGGCGATGTGAGCAATGATGGTACATCTAACTTACCTCTTATTACAAATGTTTTACTAGTTCAAAATTTAAAACATAATTTTCTTAATATAAGTCAACTATGCGATAAAGGTTTTAATATATCATTTTCTGAAAACAAATGTAACATATTTGATCAAAACAAGAATCTCATCTTTGAAGGAACTAGAGAACGTAATATTTACATATTAAATATGAAAGTTAACTATAACACAAATATGTGTCTAGTAGCCAAAGAAAATAATCCTTGGTTATGGCATAAAAGATTTTGTCATACAAATTTTAAAGCAATAAGCAAATTATCTAAAAATAATTTAGTAAAAGGTTTGCCAAAAATGAATTTTAAAGTAAGTAGTATTTGTGATGCCTGTCAGTTAGTAAAATTAACCAAATCTACCTTTAAATCAAAGAAAATTAATTCTACATTATAATCACTTGAGTTATTACATTTAGATCTTTTTGGACCAAGTCAATTACAATCTATAAATCATAATAGATATGTTTTTGTAATTGTAGACGATTTTTCAAGGTACACCTAGACAATATTTATGAAAAACAAAAGTGATACTTTTGAAAATTATAAAATCTTTGCTTAGAGAATTCAAAATATTAAGAATATAAAAATTAAAAACATTCAAAGTGATCATGGTGGAAAATTCGAAAATATTGTAATAAGAAAGGAATTGTTCATAATTTTTCATTTCCTAGAACTCCACAACAAAACGGAGTTGTAGAAAGGAAAAATAGAATGCTTCAAGAATGTGCTAGAACCTTATTAAATGTAAGCACTCTACCTAAACATTTTTGGGCAGAAGCTGTAGTAACTTCTTGTTATGTTTTAAATCGAGTCTCCATTAGACCATTAACAAAACATACTCTATATGAACTTTTTAATAGAAGGAAACCTAACATATCATATTTTTCGGCTCAAAATGCTATTTATTAAATACAAAAGACCAATTTGGTAAATTCGATCCAAAATCCGATGAAGGAATATTCATTGGATACTCGGAACGAAGCAAGGCATATAGATTTATAATAAATGGACTAAAATAATCGAAGAAACACTTCATGTGTCATTCGATGAAAATTTCAAATTTAATAATAAAATTGAAGATGAAGAAATAATTCCTAAATCAAATATCACAGAAGATGATATTGAAAATATTGAAAATAATGTTGAAATTAAAAACAACAATTTACCAAATGAAAATGAAATTCGATCTCCACCAAGATGTCTAAGAAATCACCCAATTAAAAATGTCATTGAAGAAATAAATTTTAATGTAAGAACTCGAAATCAATTAATTCAAATGGGTCGTTTAGCTTTCCTATCGAACAATGAACCCAAAAATGCTAAAGAAGCCTTAACTGATGATTACTGGATTATAGCTATGCCAAAAGAGTATAATCAATTTGAACGAAACGAAGTTTGGGACTTAGTTCCTATACCTAGTAATCAAACAATCATCGGTACTAAGCGGGTTTACAAAAATAAAGCCAATGAGCAAGGGAATATTATTTGAAACAAAGCTAGATTAGTTGCTCAAGGATACAATCAAGAGGAAGGAATAGACTACGAAGAAACATTTGCCATTGTAGTCCGACTAGAAGCAATATGTATTTTATTATCTTTTGCATGTTTCCATAACTTTAAACTATATCAAATGGATGTAAAAAGTGTTTTTCTAAACGGTTTTATAAAAGAAAATGTGTATGTAGAACAATTACCTCTATTTGCACATGAAAATTTTCCAGACCATGTTATAAATTAAAGAAAGCTTTATACGGTTTAAAACAAGCACTTCGTGCTTAGTATGATCGTCTTAAATGTTATCTTATAAATTTTGGTTTTAAAATTGTAAAAGTAGATCAAACTTTGTTTATAAAACAAGATAAAAGGGATATTTTAATTGTACAAGTTTATGTAGATGACATCATTTTTGGTTCCACGAACGAAAAAATATGTCAACAATTTTCAAATATTATGACAAGAGAATTTGAAATGTCTCATATGGGATAACTTTCATATTTTCTTGGATTACAAATTAAACAATTAAATAATATAATTTTTATTAATCAAGAAAAATATTGTGATAATCTAATAAAACATTTTAGTATGGAAAATACTGCTGCCAAACCAACACCTATGAGAATTACGATACATCTCGATCGAGATGAAAATGGCAAAAGTATTGACCTAAAACTATATCGAAGTATGGTTGGACCTTTACTTTACTTAACTGTTAGTCGTCCCGATATAATGATGAGTATATGCTTATGTGCACATTTTCAAGCAAATCCCAAAGAATCACATTTGCGAGCAGTGAAACGAATTTTGCACTATTTAAGCAAAACTAAAGACCGTGGTCTCTTTTACCCGAAGGAATGTCCTTTTGAATTAGTATCATATAATGATGCTGACTTTGGAGGATGTCGAATGGATCGAAAGAGTACAAGTGGTACATGTCATTTCATTGGACAATCTTTAATATCTTGGTTTAGTAAGAAACAAAATTGTGTTTCACTTTCGACGTATGAAGCAGAATATATTTCTTCTCTTTGGCTTGTGCTCAAGTAATATATATGCAACAAACACTTCAAGATTTTGGTATAAACTTATCTAAATCAATAATTTATTGAGATAATACAAGTGCTATAAATTTATCAAAAAATCCTATAAACCATCTAGAACTAAACATATTGATGTCCAACATCATTCTCTTCTTGATAACATAGAAAAAGGTAATATCTCTCTTGATTTTGTATCTTCAGAAAATCAAATTACAAATATATTTACAAAGCCTTTAAATGAAAATATTTTTCTTAAATTAAGACGTGAACTAGGAATTATGTCATTTTATGATTTATAATTTGATACTAAAATATAAAAAGTTATAAAATAAATAAAATTAATAGAACAAAAATTGTAGTTGACGACACTCGAAATCTGCACTAATGGGAGGAAGTCACATGTCTTTCCAATGTTCTATTGTGTTACTTGTTTTAAGACCTTACATTCCTTTTATTTTATATACGGCTACAATCATTTTATATTTTAATCTGACATTCTTTCTATTGGCTGAAGATAACTAATGAATGATAACCATAAAATATAAAACCTTAAATAGAAAATAAAACCATTATATATACATAAACAGATTTGTTTTTAATTCATATAAAAACTTTAAGTATATATATACATTCTCTCTACAACATCTCTTAAGAAATTTTCGATCTCTCATCGATTGTTTTCATCACTCCTACTTCAGATTCATCAAATAAATCTACTCCTGTATATATTCCAGTGAAGATTACTCCATCTCCCAAGCATCATAATATGATTAATAGGAGCAGTATTCAGTCGAGGGAGTAAATTACTTTATATATTAAAAAAAACTTACATAGTTGTCATCATAAAAATGGGGGAGAATGTTAGAACCTAGAATTTTGAAGTTTTGATTGTGACAACTATATAAGTAAATATTATATGAACTAACCAAACTTGCAGGAGAAGATATTGTTTTTACTCGAGAAATAGTCTAACAATTTGCAGACCATATTCTGAAATTGAAGCTTCAGCAAAATATTTAGTCTAAGGTCTGAGTTTAGTAGTAAATTCATGTTAAAATCTCTCTGAAGTGGTATATGCACGCATACACAATTTAAAGTTTTTCAACACAATGTTCATATCCTAAAGTTTTTCAAAACATAGCTCATATGCTAAAAAATTTAAAACTGATATGCCAGAAAACACTTAATTCAGCCGGCTGAACGGCTATGGTCAGTCGACTGAATTCTGTGCATGTGCACAACTTTCTTTAAACATTCAGACGGTCGACCTTGCAAGTTTTGCTGGCCGAATTATGCCTCTTTTGCACTGTTTTCTTGCTGGTTCGATTTTAGATCAATTCAGTTGGCTGATTTGTTCTATTCAGACGGCCGGATCTTCATAACTTCTATATTTTGAAAAGACACTTCAATTCAGCGAATAGAAATAACTCTTGATTCAAGAGTTGCTTCCATATTTCTTCATGGCTACCTTTCACGAACGATTGCAACTCCTAATCACTATACATAGCCATGAAATCCATTATTTTAATCACAAATATTCATTCTAATTCTCATTCTTATATTCTGAACTATCTGGCTATCTAAACATTTAATAATTCATTCTAATCACTTGTTTATTCAAGCAAACTTCATTAGTGATTTATTAAACTTTCTATCTTCACAAACTACATGATATACCATAAAGGAGAAGATTATAAGAAGGCTGTACGTTATTGACTTATAAGTGCTATTCAAGAGCATATTCAGTCAGAAACATTTCTACTATTTGTATTGGAAGTCCTATTCGGTTGCTCAAGCGGTTGAAGTCCTATTCTGTTGCTTAGGCAGTTGAAGTCCTGTTCGGTTGCTCAGGCGGTATAATACCTATTCCTCTGGGTTAAGTGAGTGTTGATAGTTAAATTTCAGAACAAGTCTGGGACTGGACGTAGAATGGGAAGTCTGAGCCAGTATAAAACTCTCTGGTGTCATTTACTTTAATATTTTACTTTTATTCCACAGAAGTAAATAGTTTAGTTAATATTCCATATTGCACGATCCTTAGTCACTTTCACCCGGTTCCTTCAGAAATAAATAGACAATACATAAAGGTGGAGATAATCTCCTATCCGGATGGATTTCCTTATCATTTGTCCTAGAAGAGCAAGATGAGTTTATACATACATTATAGCATCTCTAAAGATAACTATACCATATAGACTTCAGATTTCTTCTAGATATTCACTAAGTTATTTTGGTCAATTTTGATAGTCGACTAATCGACTATCTAGTTAAAAGTGATTATTTATAGAAATCACGATTCGTATACTTAACTAGTTTCCAACATTCCAACTTAACTATTCCTCATTCAAGAGTGAAGCCATGTAAGTTAGAGCACTGGTTGCATATCAAGGCCTTACCTAGACACTTAATTCTTGAATCTCACAAATAGATAAGTCTACCTCATCGGCTTTTAGTGTTAAGTATAGTATTAATGATTTTCATAAACGAGTAAGTAATCAACACGATTAACATATTTCTGACATTCTCGACTTAACTATTTCTTAGTCAAGAGGGAAGCCGGTAGGTTAGAGCTCTATTGCTCATACCTCTACTCGAACATCAATCTTAGCTCTCACAAATAGATAAGCCTACTTCGTCGGCTTTTAGTGTTAAGCAAAGCTAATTACCTTTCAAATAAGCAATGAAACAAAACATGATTTAGCCACTTAAGTAATTCATAAACCCTTTCTAGAACCATTGTTTATAATTTAAAACCTTTTTTAAAAATGATATATATAAGTATAGTAATTTATTTAGAAAACCAGATACTTAATAAACGATTTAAAAGATATTCGATTACATAAGATATTTATATTTGATAGAATAGTCAACGTATTTTTTAAAAACTATATATACTTAAAATTACTTTTTAAACACTTTAAAATGCTTATAGTAGGTTTTCAAACACTCACCCAAAATATTACTTAAAAGTAATAAGTTTATAATTTACTATAAAACTAGAAAAACCATGTTTTCAATATATTATAAATAAATCCATCTACTTTAAAAGTCCATAGCTAATTCTTAAATATTCACAAAAATGTCAAACCAATTTTAAAATACTCTGATAAGAGTTATCAAATACTTGTAAAAAGAATGAAACAAAATGCTTAAGTTAAAAGTCCTTTTCAAACACTTAAAATTCAAAAATCAAGGCTAAACGGGGCAGTTTTGCACAAGTAAAGTTTTGGCCACTTTTCGAGATGTTACTTAACTTTTTTACTATCCAAAATTTTTAATAAAGAAAACATATATATATAAAACATCATAAATATGGCAATAAACCCATAAGGATCTGTGACGACCCACCTTTCTGACCCTTGGGAACGGTAATTAATACATCCATGGTATTCATGTGTCGTTGCCCAAGCATCTGAAAGATGGATTGTCGTGGGGTGAAAATAAAAGGACGGAATAGAAAATCTCATAGTGAAACTGTTAAAAAGACCATAATAGCAAGATAGTACAAAAGGTTACTCCCTAACATAGAGTTATTAGAGTTACACAAAAGTACTACCATCATCTTAGGCAGTTATAACAACCTGCCTTTACGCATGCTGAAACAAAATACACTAACATGATTTAAACAAATAACGGAAATAGACAACTAAATAGATAAAGACCTCTTGCTCTGACGTTGTCTGCAAAAGAGCCCATAAAAGACCTGATACTCTTGGACTACTCAAATAAAATGAGTACCCGAGAGTTTAGAGAAACAAACAACTCGGGTCAGACAATGTATTTGGTATGCGTAAAACTCTAAAATAATAGGCGTAATTAAACAACATGTGAGACCACGCCGCCAAATTCGGAATGGGTTTCCTCTTACAAGAGCAAAATCCAAATGTAAAGAATGGATACAAATAATTAAACATCGCGAAGAGTGCTAGACTCTTCCCGATGCAATTAACGAAAACAAATTCGAAGGTTCGAATTAACAAGGAAAAAGGAAAATTTTCAATAATGACTAAGAGGGTGGGCCACCCTTACCGAAAGTATACCTCTAGAATTATACTTGAGGACAAACGATGACCCTAAAAAATGTACAAGCCGGACTCGCCAACCTTACCGAGTATCCGAGTATTTCACACCACTATGTACAAAACCAAATCCAATCTAGAGAGGTCACTCGTGCTTTGGTTTTAATCATTCTCGGTAAAGGATAACAAAACTCAAATGAGCAACTTATCATTTTAGAGTGACAAGACATAAAGGCTGAGGTAATCGATAGTCGACAAACCAACTATCGAAGATAACAAAATGATCGTATATGGAAATTAAATCTTGTATACCTATCACCACTTGTTGATTTCAAACTTGTATTATCCCTTGGGTAACAATGATGCCGGACAAGTTAAGGTAGTGTTACCTCAAAGTCATATCTCGGCGTACATTCTTAACTTTTGGGATAGAGATGAGTCTCCCTCTTTGACTTTTGATGTTAAGTATATAACTAAATGCTTTCAATATAAGTGATATCGCTCTACGGAAATTAATTTATTTCCATAAATGCATCAAACTTTTACCTTTAAAACCGAATTCATGCTTGGGTTTCACTTCACAAGTATTAACATTAAACAACTTTGTTACAATGTTTCATTAACTTTAAAAGTCCGTTATCATAAAGATTTAATAACTTAAAACATCCTTATTCAATTGGTTAATTAGTTTTAACTATCATTAATAAGAATGATTAATTATCTTTAAACTTCAATAATTAATTTGGTTAATTAACTTCAAATGCCATTAATTATAAAGGGTTAATCACTTTTAAAAACATCATTAATTAAATTAATTAATTAAATTTAAACATCATTAATTAAAAATGATTAATTAATTTAAAACATCATTAAAGAAAAACATTACTTAAATTTAAACTAATTAATTGACTTTAAAAGTCATTAATTAAAAAGCTTAATTAATTTTAAACACCACTAATTAAAATGTAATTAACTTGAATCCATAATTAATAAATGATTAATTAACCTTAAACATCATTAGATAAAATGGTTGATTAATTTAAAATATTATTAACAAAGTAATTAATTAATTTTAAACTCGTCGTTATTAAGATAATTAATTAACCTTAATCCTCATTAATCAAAATGATTAATTAAATTTAAAATCATTATTAAAATGGTTAATTAATTTTAAACTCATTATTATTCAAAAAATCAACTAACTTTGTAAAACAAGACCCAAGATCGAGAATAAACCAAAAGATTTCAAAGAGATGGTCTTTTTCAAAAGTGTCGATATAGCGATGGTCACCATACAGACACTTCTATAACTACCTACATGTCATTTTATTTACATCCAAGCATCACACCACATAACATAAGTATGACATATATACAAGAGCAAATAATAATCATAACATGGAGAGTATAACTTTATACCACCTACATAAACTTTTACAACTAGTTTTCAAATCACTTACTAACTATCAAAGGTGTCATCTTTTCAAAGCATAAACCAAGCCAACAAACATTACATTTCAATATATATACAACAAGCAATTATCAACTATTAAAATGAAAAATAATGAAGTTAAAAACTTTTGGTTTAGAAGGTGAGATTTTACTCACAAAAAGTTGACTAAATCAAGGTAGCTTCTACTGGAACTTGGAAACGACCTAGATCTTCGCTTTGCCTTAGGAAAAATGAAGTTTTGGAGCCTTATATGGGCCTAGATAGTTCGGCCTTAATGGAAATGGGCTCATACATGATGTTTTTGGGGGAGGTATGGGTCTTGATGGGAAGTATGTGAGGTGTAGAGAAGAAAGCAAAGGGTCGAAACAATTTTTCTTAAGGGAAAAGGTTAAAAGAAGTGATTTTTTAAATTTGAAAACTTTATGGAAGCCATGGAAGCTTGAAAAGGTTTAGGAGGAGGAAAAAGTTTTAGAATGAAGAAAAGAAATGAAAAATGAGAAGAAGAAATTATGAAATTTTATTATATAAAATGCACTTAGTAAATTACCAAAATACCCTTATGTACCACGCCCTCCACTACATGTTTGCCACCTCATCACCATGTATCCTCCACCCCATGTTCCACATGAATATCATGACCCCTTCACTACATTGAGCCAACATGCATTTAATACACATTGTACTTATGTTTCATGTAAATTGACCTTTACTTTTTTCACTTGATTTTATTTAATATTTCATAAAAAGTCACATCACACTTTTTATATTGTTAAGTATATATGAATTAAAGCATATCCTAACTATTTTTGTAAATGATGTATATGTGTAAACGTATACTATAGTGTTTACAACGTTTTCAACAACTTTTAGCCGACGAAAAGTTGAAAATTTGAAAAATGAATTCCGGTCACATTTTCGATTTTTCTTTCAACTAATTATTTTTGAAACAAAATTTAAAAACCATTACCATCACTAGTTATTATTTAAAAGAGTTTTATTTCAATTATAAAATCCATTATTTGAATAATTTAATTAATTAATATTGGCAAATCCAAGCACTGAAATTCCAGGTCCTTACACTCTCCCCTCCTTATAGGAAATTTTGTCTCCGAAATTAACACTCTAGGAGATAACTCAAAATAACTAAGAAAGGGCATATATTATGTCAGGAAACCGATACAACAAATACACACTAAGAAAATATATCAACAAACATTCCATACATAGTACCTACAAACAAACAAACAACTATCCTTATATCAACTCAGGATAAGTGTCCCTCATACAATCTTCAGTCTCTCAAGTGCAATCTCTGAGATCTTCACTCTACCGAACCTTCACAAAATTCACATCCATCAACCTCAATCCCTTTATATCTAGAGCGATGATACGAATAGGACGCCTAAGAGCGGTTAGGTCAGGCCGAACTTCCAAATCAACTTGTTGCGCCAGTTCCACATCTTTGAAGGGTCGTATACATACTTACGTAAATGAGAGATACATGAAATACATGGTGCACATTCGATAGTCTATCTGGCAACTTCACTCTATATGCAATACTAGCAATCTGGTCCAGTATGGGAAAAGGGCCAATAAATCGGGGGGATAGCATCCCTGATTTCCCAAACCTCACAACACTCTTCAACAAAGAAACCTTCAAAAACATAGAATCTCCCACTGAGAACTCAAGATCTATGCACCTTCAATCGGCAGACCTTCGATCTGCATAACACTTCTGCCGATCTTGTGCTTCCTTCATCTTCCTTCTAATATCAGCTACCTTCTCACTTGCTTTTAAGATCACATCGGGCCCAAAAACAATTCTATCACCAAACTCAACTCAACATGAAGGAGAATGGCACGGACGACCATATAGAGCTTCAAAAGGGGCCATGTCAATACTTGCCTGATAGCAGTTGTTGTAAGTGAACTCGACCAAGGGTAAACGATCTTTCCAAGAACCTCCAAAGTGAGAATGCATGCTCACAATAAATCTTTCAAGATCTAGTTCACTCTCTCGATCTACCCATCTGTCTGGGGATGGTAAGCTATACTCAGACTCAGCTCTGTCCCTAAGGCAGTTTGATGTCCCTCCAAGAACCTGCTAGTGAATATCGAGTCTTGGTCGCTTAAAATATACAAGGAATACCATGAAGCCTCACAAACTCCTTCATATACAAACTAACCAGACTCTCAACAGTTCTACTCGACTTAATTGGAATGAAATGAGCTTGGTCAGTCGATCGACGATAACCCAAATGCCTTTGTTCCCTCTTCTAGGCCTAGGAAAACCATCAATAAAGTCCATAAAGATCTACTCCCACTTCTACTTTGGAATCTCAAGTGGCTAAAGCAGTCTAGCTGTTGATCACTCTTAACTTGCTGGTAGTTTGCACGTTAATCAAAAACATCAAGACATCTCGCTTCATTCTCTTCCACCAGAAGACTCTCTTCGTATCCTTGAACATCTTGGTCATTCCTAGATGGAAAGATAACCTTAAACGGTCATACTTGGCTAATACTTCTCTTCTAAGCCATTAACATTCGGAGCACAGATACGCTCGTTCATTCTCAATATACCTCGGGGAGCAATCTCAAAACTAGAAATACTATCATCATGGCTATCCTTCTTAAGTCAAGCCAAAATAGGATCTTCTTCTTAACTAGCTGCAATCCTCTCCATCAATACTAGCTTGACTTCTAAGTTACCAACCATTGCAACATTCATACTCAACGCATCTACAACAACATTAGCTTTCCCCAGGGGTGTAAAGAATCTTCAAATCATAAGAAGCGAGAAACTACAGCCATCTCTACTACCTCAAATTCAAATATTTATAGGTAAAAAGATATTTTAAGGATTTTTGGTCCGTTTATAACTCAAACCTTTCACCCAGAAGATAGTGCCTCAATATCTTAAGTGCGAAGACAATAGCCAAAAGCTCTAAATCATGCATAGCATAATTTTTCTCATGTGGCTTCAGCTATCGACTCACATAGACAATAACCTTTCCATGCTGCATCAGAACTGCTCCAAAATCGGAATTGCAAGCATTTGTATATATTGTTAAACCACCACTCCCATCTAGAATAGTTAAAACAGAAGCGCTAGTCAACTTCTCCTTTAATTCCTTGAATGCTATCACACTTAGGCATCGACACGAACTTAATATCTTTCTTTGTTAACTTCGTCAGATGAGAAGCAATCTTCTAGAAATATTTAATGAATCTACGGTGAAAACCATCCAATCCCAAGAAACTTCTAACTTCCGTAGCATTTTTGAGCTTCTTCCAGTCTTGAATTGCAATATCTTTAGCTGGGACAATAGATATGCCTTCTTCTGAAACAACATGCCCCAAAAACCTAACTTCATATTTCAAAAAATGGCACTTAGAAAACTTCGCTTTCAACACATGACTTCTTAAAGTATTTAGAACAACTCAGAGATGATACTTGTGCTCTTCTTCCATCTTAGAATAAACAAGAATATCATCAATGAAGACGAGAATAAACTTATTAAGAAAATCCCGGAACACTCGATTCATTAAGTCTACGAAAAAGCGGGTGCGTTAGTCAGTCCGAACGGCATGACTAACCACTCGTAAAAACTATCAAGGGTAAGAAAAGCTATTAAGGGCATATTCTCTGCTACCCTTAATTGGTGAAAACCAGTGGCAAGATCCAGTTGAGAAAATACTCAAGCACCATAGAGATGGTCAAATATATTGTCGAACCTATGTAAAGGATACTTATTCCTGATGGTCATTTTATTAAAATCCTTGTAGTCTACACATAACCTAAGAGAACCGTCTGCCTTTGTAATAAAAACTACCATGGATCCCTAACTCAGTATGCTACGCCGGATCAAACCTTTCTGTAATAAGTCAAACGTCTGCTTCTATAATTCCATTCTCTCTTTCGGCGCCAATCTTCGAGGAAGTTGTACAATTGATCTGGTTACTGGAATAAAATCAATATGAAACTCCACTACACCGTGAGGAGGTAAACCTTGCACTTCATTGAAAGTATCCTTGAAGTCCCAAACAATCTGTATATCTCTTATCTCCTCTTTGGGTACTTCAAGTTAATAGAGGAAACTGCTCATTAACTCATTATACTTATTACAATGTATATCAATGCTTCTTCCTACTGCATCCTTTACTATGACTATTCTCCTAACACAATCCAAGACGACTTCAAACTTAGATAACCAATCCATACCCAACAATACCCCAAAACCCATGAACCCAAGAACGAATAAGTCAGAAGAGAAGTGTCAATCTCGATAAGAAATAGGCACATTTAGATACATAGTGTCAAGATTTTTTGGACCCCCAATTGGGTTTAACACACAAAGAGGGTTATTTAGAATAACATACTTAAGGTTTATCTGGTTCATTAGGTCATATGAAATAAAACTATGGGAAGCACCTGTGTCGAATAATACCCTAATGGGAATATGGAAATGGATAATGTACCTTGCAACGCTTGCTTTCCCTTTTGATCCGTAGAAGTAGATGGTATCTCCTTAATAGCAAAAGATAGAAAAAGCTTGTCCTTGCGATCCCTTCTTTGGAAAAGGGCACTTATTCCTCATATGTCCTTACTTGTGACAATTGTAGCAGGCTGGTTCACTAGGGACGTTCATGCACTGATTTGCAAAGTGGCACATTTTGTTGCACCTATAACAAAGGATGTGGGCCAAGTTGAGCTGCTCTTCTCTGCTGAAGCCCCATCTCCAGGTTCCTTTCCCGCCCACTACTTCTTCCCCTTAAACTTGTGCTTGAAATTTGGCTAGCCTGCTACTGGGATAACTGATAAAGATTGTGCACTAACTGTTGGCGCTACACCTTTTTGAACACCTAGCTTAATATCCAGAGCTTCGAACCTCAAAGCCATACTGATGAGATTGGTAAAGGTACTATTAACATGATTGGTCATCTCATGATGAAATTCTGGTCGTAGTCCTTCCACAAACATCTTGTTCTTTTTGAGTGGTTTGTCTATCAATCCTGGACCGAAGCGAGATAATGCATTGAATCTATGCTCATACTGCGCCATTGTAATATCACCTTGCTTCAAATCCATGAAAATCCTAAACAATCGAGTCCTCCCTGCTTCCGGAATAAACTGAGCTTCAAAAACTTCCTTAAGCTGAGCCCAAGAAAAATCTTCCTCTGGGGTATTAACTGTCACTGAATCCCACCAACCCACTGCTGACTTTTGGAGCTGTCGCAATGCCAACAATCGCTTCCTTGCATCCTCCAACTGAAGATCCCTGAATATTCTTTCACAAGAGTGGAGCCATGTTTGAACTCCCAAAATATCTTCAGTTCCAAAGAATGGTTTACCACCCAAAGCAGTATAATTTTTGCACAAAGTAGCAAAGTTCTAAGGTGGCTGACCTTGTACTACTGCTTCTTTTACTGGCTCTACAACGGGCCCATTTCTAGAAGCTCCATCATTTCTAGCCATGCTGGTTCCAGATCCTCTCCCTCTTCTTTGCGTACTCATTTTCAATTACCTGAACAATGATAGGTATCATTAGAATACAAAGATAGGATCAAAAAGGGAAACAACACCAAAGGATCTAAAATGAGACTTTAGGATGGGTGATAAAAACACTCTCTCGGGATTAACTCATTCTAGGGCTCTTCTCACCCAATCTCTAATGAGTTGTACCCCAATCATGCTAAGGTTTTTACTCAACGGAAGCTCTGATACCAACTATGACAACCCACTTTCTGATCCCTGAGAACGACACTTAATACATCCACGGTATTTGTGTGTCGTTGCCCAAACATCTGAAAGATGGTGTCGTGGGGTGAAAATAAAAGTACAGAATAGAAAATCTCACAATGAAACTGTTAAATAGATCATAACAATAAAATAGTACATAAAGTTACTCCCTAACATGGAGTTATCATAGTTACACAAAAGTACTACCATCGTCTTAGGCAGTCATAACAACTTGCCTTTACACATACTGAAATAAAATACACTTACATGATTTAAAAAAACAGTGGAAATAGACAACTAAATAGATAAAGGTCTCCTGCTCGGATGCCGTCTTCAAATGAGCGCAAAAAAGACCTGCTACTCTCGGGCTAATCAAATAAAAATGAGTACCCGAGAGTTTAGGGAAATGAACATCTCGGGTCAGACAATGTGTTTGGTATAAGTAAAAATCTAAACAATAGGTGTAATTAAACAACAACATTGAGACCATGCTGATAAATGCAGAACAGGTTTCCACTCATAAGAACAACATCCAAACATAAAGAATGGATACAAATAATTAAATATCGCAAAGAGTGCTAGACTCTTCTCGATGCAATTAACGAAAATAAATTCGAAGGTTCGAATCAACAAGGAAAAAGGGAATTTTCCAATAATGACTAGGAGGGTGCGCTCCTTTACCGAAAGTATACATCTATAAATATACTTGAGCACAAATGATGGCCCTTGGAAATGTACAAGCCAGACCCCCCCCCCCCAACTTTATCGAGTATCCGAATATTTCACACCACTATGCGCAAAACCGAATCCAAACTAGATTGGGTGTGAAAATACCCTAATAGGAGCAACCCTACATGGCTTGATGTCCACTCGCGCTTTGTTTTTAGTCATTCCCGATAAAGGATAACAAAGCTCAAATGAGCGACTCATCATCTTAGAGTGATGAAATATAAAGAAGGCCGAGGTAATCAATAGTCGACAAACCGACTATCAAAGATAACAAAATGATCATATATGGAAATTAAATCCTATATACCCACCACCACTTGTTGATTTCAAACTTGTACCATTCCTTGGATAACAATGATGACGGACAAGTTAAGGTGGTGTTACCTCAAAGTCATGTCTCGGTGTACATTCTTAACTTTTGGGATAGAGACGAGTCTCCCTCTTCGACGTTCGGTGTTAAGTATACAACTAAATTCTTTCCATATAAGTGATATCCCTTTACGGAAATTAATTCATTTCCATAAACGTATAAACTTTTACGTTTAAAACTAAATTCGTGCTTGGGTTTCAAGTATTAACATTAAACAACTTTGTTAAAATGTTTCATTAACTTTGGAAGTCCATTATCAAAAGGATTTAATAACTTAAAACAACCTTATCCAATTGGTTAATTAGCTTTAACTATCATTAATAAGAATGATTAATTATCTTTAAACTTCGATGATTAATTTGATTAATTAACTTCAAATAGCATTAATTAAAAAAAGGTTAATCACTTTTAAAAACAACATTAATTAAATTTAAACATCATTAATTAAAAATGATTAATTAATTTAAAACATCATTAAATAAAAACATTAGTTAAATTTGAACAAATTAATTAACTTTAAAAGTCATTAATTAAAAAGATTAATTAATTTTAAACACCATTAATTAAAATGATTAATTAACTTGAACCCATCATTATTAAATGATTAATTAACATTAATAGATAAAATGATTAATTAATTCTAAATATTATTAACAAAGCAATTTATTAATTTTAAACTCATCGTTATTAAGATAATTAATTAACCTTAATCCTCATTAATTAAAATGATTAATTAAATTTAAAATCATTATTAAAATGGATAATTAATTTTAAACTCATCATTATTCAAAAACTCAACTAACTTTGTAAAACAAGACCTAAGCTTGAGAATAAACCAAAAGATTTCAAAGAGATGGTATTTCTCAAAAGTGTCGATATAGCGATAGTCGTTATACGGACACTTCTATAACTACCTACATGTCATTTTATTTACGTCCAAACATCATATCACATAACATAAGTATGACATATATAAAAGAGCAAATAATAATCATAACATGAATAGTATAACTTTATACCACCTACATAAACTTTTACAACTAGTTTTCAAATCACTTACTAACTACCAAAGGTGTCATCTTTTCAAAGCATAAACCAAACCAACAACCATTACATTTCAATACATATACAACAAGCAATTATCAACTATTAAAATGAAAACTAATGAAATTAAAAACTTTTGGTTTAGAAGGCGAGATTTTACTCATAAAATGTTGACTAAATCAAGATAGCTTCTACTAGAACTTGGAAATGACCTAGATCTTTGCTTTGCCTTAGGAAAAATGAAGTTTTGGAGCCTTATAGGGGCCTAGGTGGTTCAGCCTTGCTGGAAATGGGCTCGACCATGATGGTTTTGGGGAGATATGGGTCTTGATGGGAAGTATGTGAGGTGTAGAGAAGAAAGCGAAGGGTTTTAACATTTTTTCTTAAGGGAAAAGGTAAAAAGAAGTGATTTTTTTTTAAATTTTAAAACTTTATGGAAGCCATGGAAGCTTGAAAAGCTTAAGGGAGGAAACAAATTTTTAGAATGAAGAAAAGAAATGAAAAATGAGAAGAAGAAATTATGAAATTGTTTTTATACAAAATGCACTTATTAAATTACCAAAATACTCTTATGTACCATGCCCTTCACTACATGCTTGCCACCTCAACACATTGTCCCCTCCACCCCATGTTCCACATGAAAATCATGCCCCCCTTCACTACATTAAGCCAACATGCATTTAATACACATTATACTTGTGTTTCATGTAAAATGACCTTTACTTTTCACTTAATTTTATATAATATTTCATAAAAAGGCACATCACACTTTTTATATTCTTAAGTATATATATGTATTAAAACATATCCTAACTATTTTGTAAATGGACGTATCTGTGTAAACTATACTATAGTGTTTACAACGTTTCCGACAATTTTTAACTGTTGAAAAGTCGAAAATTCGGAAAACGAAATCCGATCACGTTTTCAAATTTTCTTTGAACTAATTATTTTTGTAAACAAAATTTGAAACCCATTTCACCATCACTAGTTATTATTTAAAAGAGTTTTATTTTAATTATAAAATCTATTATTTGAATATTTAAAATTAATTAAGTATTCGTAAATCAAAACAGTGAAATTCCAGATCATTATATGATCTCTCTATAAAGTTTAATACAAATTGTCGAATACAAGACAATTCCTAAGTGAATCTATAGCGACTATCACTATAAGAGCACTTTCAAACCCAAATTCAATCTAAACCAAAGTCCAACTATAACCTATTGCTTTGTTTCAAGGCTAGGCTACAAGCCATACAAGTCCATAAATATGGATTACATATGTCATTTGCTTTCAAAGAAAGAATCAAAACCAATGTTTTAACATACGTCAACATCTATTCAAACATATATACATAATATTTTAATTCAAAGTGGTGAGTAAGCTTACCTTTAAGCAAACAAACAAGCAAGATCCAAGTCAACACTTCCTACCTCAACCTTGCAACCACCTTTTCTTCCTTCCTTCTCTTTGCTTTCACTTGCATTTAGCCTAAAATGGACCAAATAGATCACGGCCTCTGGGGATGGGGAGATCTTGGCTTTGGTTCTTCGAGATCTAACTTGATGGAATGTGTTTAAGTTATCCTAAGGCTTGTGGCAAAGTTTGAGTTGATTTGGAGTTGATTTGAATTATTTTCTTAGAAATTTTGTGAACATGAAGACATGAAAGAGTGCTTGCTTTTGCTTGCAAATTTGTAATTATAATTCAAGGGTATGCCTCTCCTTTTATATGCTTCAAATGGTGTTTCCTAAGCTTGTTCTCACCCCTCCTCATTTCATGGAAGGCTCACCCCCCTCCCCCCTTGCCCCATCACTTCTCCTTTACACCTTTTACTTTAGTAATTAACCTTAATACCCTTACATTTTAATATCTCTTATTCACCTGGAAGTTTCTAGAATGTTTTATTTGCTTTATGAATCAAAGTGTTAATGAGTTCCTAATGAGTTTATTTGATCATTAGACAAGTGCACAAGAGTTCGAACAACTTATGTCGATCAAAAAGTTATTTATTGATAGATCGATTTTCGGTCACATTATCGATTTTTCTTCGAAGAATATATTTTTAAAACAAATTTCAATAAAATTTTCTTATTGTTATTCATTAATTAAATGATGTTTAATAAGGTTATAAAATCCCACTTATAACACTTAACAATATTTCAAAATATTTCGATATTCGAAGACAAAGTGTTCGAATTTATGAGTTGCTATAGTGAATCCCCTCACTGGAGAGAGAGTGGATGGACTCACTTTGGATATTGAGTCTCCTAGCTGGAGAGCGAGGTGATTAGGTTCAACCAAGATTTATGATTATGGGATCTAGAGAGATCAAAAGTTAAACTTCAGGATTTGAATGCCTTTTGATTTGAAGTGATTTAATAATGATTAATAAATGATAAATGACTGTCATTGCCTCGATTCAGTTGAACTTACTTATGAGAGCTAGGCAATACTAGACAATTCATAAGTAACGTTCCAATCGTTGGCAATGCACTACTATGATTAATGATGTATGACAGCATGATATGTGATTTACCCATGATAATTTAATTCTGAGGAAGGTAGAATGATTATGATTTGCGACTAACACTTAAGAAAGGACATGAGCCTTAGCTATAATGGTCTAGAACGACCTTTGATTTACAGGAGAGTCCGAAGGAAACGAACGATTTTCCATGATTGATCCAGTGGATAGCCAGAGAGTTTAGCTTATAATAATTTGCCAGTCTCGATATGTGTTATTGAGCAAAGCATGCTTTGTAGTCACAAAAGCGTACTTTAGAGGGCAAATATTTCCATCAAAATTTTCATAGTCTTAGAACATACTCAAACATATAGAATGAACTACAATATGATGAAGGAGTGGATCCAGAGACTTGGAGGACATCAAAAATGGTGAAGGGAAGGAGTAAACCGAAATTAATTAAGTTTTGGACAACTTAAAACATGTCGATACCGACATGATTTGATCGGTACCGACATCTTTCTTGGTTAGTGATCTGATTAATTTGAAGAGATGGGACTTAAGATATAAAGGAAAAAGTAAAGTATTAATGCACAAAACATGCTGATACCGACATGATTTGGTATGTGATTACATGATTGATTTTCTTGGAATTCATGCATAAAGACCTGTTCTTCGTGTTGGACTTTCGGACTTGAAGGAAGAGACTCCTTCAAGCCCATAATGGCGAGATTTGTGCTAAGATTCGTCTATAGATAACAAGGAGACTTCAACTAGAAGAAGGATTGGATTTTTGGACTTGGGAGCGACCTTCTTCTTCCTCTAGCTCATGAAACTTAGATAAAACCAAGATCTATCGGATTGTAACTCGAATTTGGATATAACTTATTGTATTCCAAAGATAATGCATCAAATAATAAGATATAGTGCATGTAGGATGGATATTTTGTCAAACCACTATAAAAATTGTATTTTGTTCTCTTTTTCTTTATTTTCATCAATCTATATTTGTTTAATTCATTTTTTGAGTGATATTAGAGTGTTGTGTCAATTTTTGGCACAACAATTACACATGTACTATACATATGAATATTATATACCTATGAAGGTAGTTAGCCACATGGATCGTGACTTCATGTCATAAACAACACATGGAGGAAGTTAGCCTCTCCGACCATGACTTTGTGTGGCAAACTACATTTACAGATGTGATACTCACTAGCCACACTGGTTGTGACTGTATATCACTAGGAACACCTACGAAGCAATTGAAAATCTAGTTGTGACTTCATCTTTACACCGATGGTGGCAACTAGCCGCATGATTTTGATTTTTTTGACGTTTACACCTAACTCTTGTCACATTTACACCTATGACGATGGTTAGTCACATTGGTCGTGATTCTTATTACAAACAAAATATGGATGACTCAATTGAACGACATATCATTATGTGAGTTCTTTTTTTATGGAATGAGTGTTCCTCAACTTGAGGAGAGCACTCTAACATGGGTTCTTTTTTATTATATAATATGGATGTTTGTTAAGGCATCCATAGCATATGAAGATTTATCTATTTAGGTATTTATTTAACGTTATTAGTGTTTGCATTTAACAACCACATATTTTCACAAAATGTTTAGTGATACAAAAAAATAAGGGGTGAAACACATTTTTCTTTATATTGTAGCATAATACATAGATGTGCAATATGTTTACGTGTATTCGATACATATTATATACCAAAATATAAAATAAACATTGTCAAAATACATATAATAACTTTGTGTAATTTTAAGTACCATTAATATTCATTAGTTTCAAGGATATGATTTTTTTATATGCAAAGTTTAAAAAATGCAGCAAACTTTGAGAATATAAAATAATTTTGACACATGTAAAACGGGAAACTAGTGCGAAAGATAAATCTTACAATCTTTTAGCTCTATGGATAGGCTCTCAATGTTTTAACGAGAAGGACAAACTTTTCAACTAAATATAGTAGAATGACAAAAGTTCTGTGAAGATGATATGAGTTGGAGTCTTAACGATGGTGGAGGTTTGCAACCGCTTCAGTAAAGGCACGGCAGATCTCGTCGATGGTGGAAATGACGTGAATGATATGTGGTCGGCTAAGGTTTTGAAGGAGAGTGAAGCGAAAGTGCTTTGACGACGTGGTGGCAGCGAGTAAAGATGGAGTAGGGGCAACTCTACTGATAGCAATGATTTCAAGTTTCAACATGAATGATGAAGTGATGTTAGAGGAGAAGCAGCAAATTAAGAAAGAAGAAGATAATGCATAGTAATGCTTCCGTGTAATATCATATTTTAAATAACTTAATTATGTATATTTCTGTTCAATGCTCTTTTGTAGTAGCACTTTATGAATTATACAGTTTTTGAATTGTTGTAATAGTTTATAAATAACAATAGCATCTTTTTAGATGTGTATAGTAATGTTGCTGCGTGGTATCATTTTTTGTTTTATTTTTAAATAAATTAATTATGTATATTTTTGTTCATAATATTATTTTATATTAACATATTATGAATTGTAGTAGCAGGTTCTGAATTATAGTAGCATTTTTTAAATTATGGTAGCAATTTATAAACAATTGTAGCATCATTTTAGATTATGCATATATTGTATCTCACAGTATTATTTTACAATAACATATATGAATTGTAATATCAGTTTATGAAGCATATTAGTATTTTTTTTGGTTTGTAGTTGGTTTTAATGAATTCTAATGTCATTTTTGAATTAAGATTTTTAAATCTTACCTTCTAGTATCATTTATGATTTTTGTAAAGGCGATGTCATTTTTATTTTATTTCTTGAAAGTTTGTAATACTATTTTTCATAAATTAATTTAACATAGCTTTGTAAAGGTGATATCAGTTTTATTTAATTTCTTGAATACTTATCGTGTTATGTTTCATAACTTATTTTATAATGATGTGTAATATCATTTTTAGTATACTAAAAATAAAATAAAGCACTTATATTTTAGTTTATATCGTGTAATAGTTTATCTTACCTTATGTTAGCATTTTATGTTTAAATGATACAACTCGATAGCATTTTGTACTTGCTATATTTCTTTTTAGATCATTTTCTCATATATTGATACTATAAGATATCATTTTTTACCTACTATTATTTTTGCAGTGATTGATGATCGGTGAACAAGATGAGGTGAGCAACGATGTTTTGATATGCTAAAAGATGTAGGCGGCATGGTATACGGCGTGGAATTATTTGCCAAGGTTAGGTTTTAAGTGGACTATTAGCATTAGATTTTGAGAAGGCGATAGCTATAAGAGATGGTGCTACGGGAGGCAACGACTAGGAACAGCGGTGGAACACAGGTATAACAGGCATGTAAACGATTAGATATAGATTTAGATAGTGTCATATCCGTATTCGAAATCATTTTCGAGTATCAGTATCAGTATCCGCGGATGCGGACGAATATCAAATATTTATGAGATATTATTCGATCGGTTCATAAATAATAAATCTAAAAAAATAAATAGAAATTTTTGATTTATTATAGATTTCAATACTAAAAATTTTAAAAATAATAAATGTGCTAAAAAAATAATTTTAATCAACAAATATTGATTTTTATACACATTAAATATTTTTTACCCAGATAAAATAGTAAATGACAATTATTTTATGTACTAAAATATACAAACAAAACTATAATCTTGATAAAAACCGAACAAATAACTATCGAATGCGGATATAGCCATACCCATTTTTCGAATATCGAATGATTTTTCATATTTTGAATACGAACAGATTTCAAGTACTCATTGCCAACTCTAGATATAGGGTGGCATGAAGGTGCAACAGCGTGCGTAACGACGACAATGGATGTGTCAGTTTGAGCTGCCCCTACGGAAGAGACGAGATGTGGAGAAGTGCTAAATTTTGAAAAGGCTGTATTAAGAATCAAATAGCTTTAGAAGTTCATCCGTTGAACTAAATTCCCCTACCAAAACAAACTGTAGTAGAATGATTCATGGACAACACATAAACATAGTACCCAGGGCTTCGTCCTACAGAAAATCTAAGTATTAAAACAAAAAATCACCAATCACTAGTTCGTAAATTTTAATTAACAAATAACCTCGGCAATGCATGTACTAAACTACACTAACCAAAAGTTCCCCCAACATATATCTCCAATTGTTGATACAAATGAGGTACACTACTGCTCAGGATGATGCTGAATTTCTAAAAAAGAGGAAAACTCAATAAACCATCAGCTTTCATAAATACCATCCAACTTGGTTTTTTTCCTGCTTGGTTCAGTTACTTCAGTATCATCTGCTTCAGAGCAGTCTGAAACAGATGGCATATTGTTGTTGCTATCGATTTGCTCTGCCTCAGATATATGCACCTCAGCCGGCAATTTTTGACAATTTATTTTCTCCGAATTTTGTTCGGTTTCAGTGAACAAATCTGAAATTAGAGCAAATTATACATAGCCAATTGAGTGTTGATGAATGAAAAAGATAATAGTAAATTTTAAAATTTAAATCTACTGGTAAAAAAAAAACCAATGATGATAAATAAGACAGAATATCACCTTCACTAAAAAGTTGAACTGTTTCATACTTCACTTGCATTTCTGAAGGAAGAGGTTCGCTGTCCTCTTTTTTATTTGGTGAGGCGCTATCAATTTTCCTTTCCACCAACACAAATTTGTCCTTATCCCAGACACATTCTAATGTGATTGCTTCTTCGCAGCAAGGTTGATACTCTCTGTAGGCCTGCATATTCAACAATATGACAATTTTTAACTATGAAGAACTTTATGTACATTAATTATTTTCCATGCAACACCAAAACTAGCTGTTTCAAAACTTGGTTGCAAAACAGAACACTTCTATGTTACTTCAAAAACATGGATTCTGACACTATATCGCCCTAATGTTACTTCAGGAACTAACACTCTTAATAAAAACCTTAGGGATATATTATTCAGTACTACGCTAATGTAACTATTCTCCAACATGTTCACTTTTATCTATTTTGATATGCCATAATCAGTACCTAATGGACAATATAAGCATATGTTTGGACTAATAGAGAAGGCTAAATTGGCATACCTCAATTCCTCCTTTCATTAAGGTTACGGAGTGCTTCTTTATAGAAAGAGATGAGATGGTATTGTACACAAATACAATATCAAGTAACATCTGCAATGTAATCATGATAAGAAAAAAAAATCCAGTACTAAGTAGAAAAAACTTCAATTGTATTCTGGATACAAAAATAAAATAAAAATAAAACAATAGTGTAGTGGACCCCATGTGGTTTGTGCATAGCTGAACTTTAAACTACTGGCATATCTGTTTAAAAACAAATCAATATCATGAAAAAAGGATAAAAGATGAAATATTTATATGGACAAAGAACATCTTGCAAGTTGAAGCATTGGCAAGCAACCCTAAACATTAAATAATATAGTAATCTCTTATCTGTCTTTCAAACTCCATGAATTTGAGTTTGAACCAAAGAAAAAAACAAAAGAGAGAGAGAGAGAGAGAGAGAGAAAGAAAAAAAACTTACCATTATTTTCACATAAGGGTGCCGACAAGTTCAGCTTGAATCAGACGGGAAAACAGTATATAATATATTCACTGTTGATTTCCTATTCAGGTTGTATCATAGATCTTATAATAATCCTGTTCCATAATACTCATGGTCTGTTCTTAGGGATAAAGGTTTCATATATAATTTGAGTTATTATGGGTTGACCTCTAGCTTTCTGATTAATTTTAGACAAGTCTTGGTATGTCCAATTATGAAGTTTTACTCTTAAAACATTATTATTATTTTTAAATTTAAGTCTTGTTTAGAAAAAGTTTGCTTATTTTTTCTATTATGTGAATATTCACACACCAAACAATTGTAATATCTTGTATACAATAAGAATCTATATGCATTGAATTTACAATTTGAGAAGCTAGAAATAGTGATTTGTGTCTTAACAACTTGCTTTGATGCTGAGGATATGGACGTGCACTCAGTTTGTAAAGATCTATAGATTAGAGTTAAATTCTACGGAATACTAGGGCTACCCAATATACATCTTTCTAATTCATTGCACAATTATTTTCAAAATCAGGCGAAAGACGGTGGGTATCTGAATGGTTTTTTGTTGGGAACCGAGCATTAAAAAGAGCAAAAGACTTTTAAAGCATTATCTATTTTCAGGTGTCAGCTGATTACTTCCCTGATCTTGTTCGGTTTGTTCTATACCAAGAATGAGAAAGTCTGGTTTTGTACATGTGATCTTAGTAATTGTTATGTCGGTTGTAGTAGGTACTTTGGATGCAACTCATAGTCAACTCATAGTAATTGGAGGTATACAAATCCTCTCCTACATTAACTATTTTTAATTTTTTAATAAAAGATTATATGAGATTATTCTACCTCGCTTGCTTGATAAAATATATATGTCACATATATGTCAAAGAACTAGTGTAGATTATACCAAAGCAACTCGACCACACTGAGAAAGTGAAATTTCTTTCAATCCTTGTTGGACCAAAATTAACGGGGACAAATGAGAACAAATGAAAAAAAAATCCAACACTTGTACAATCAAAAGTCAAAGGTCACGGCTGAGAATAATTAAATGAAAATTCTTTCAATACTTACTTGTTGGACCAAAACTCGAAGGCGGGCAAGCAAAGCCAATATTATCAACGAAAAGCTCGAGAAAAATGATTTTGCTAGCAGGAAAGATATCTGACTAAAAAACTGTAAAGGCTATTATAACAAAATATGGGGGAAATTCTGTAATAAAATTGCCTTCAGTCCACTTTAAAAGCAGCATGTTACACTCTTCTTACTTATTTTCTCACTTTGATACTTGTTAAAGACAGTATGGAGGTACCTATGAATCCAAATTCACATAACTGTATATATAAAAGTTAATCGATATGCTCCTTTTTTTAATGATCTATTAGTTGAAATTTGGGCTGTCATGGTAATGATATTTTCCCCATTATATCATTACCGATCAATCGATTACAATTTTAGACCTAAATCAGTATACTAGTTCAATCAGTATGGTAACAGTAGTTTACCAACCTATTTGTATCTTCTATTTTCTTATCTTTTTACGTATTTTATCACAGAAGCCAATGATCACATTTAATCATTAAATTTAGTTTAAATGTTGCTAATTTCAAATATTATTTTCCATTTCACTGAATTCTTATACTATGTGACAAGATAAAATATATGATAGAACAACACTACATTATAAAAACGAAATATTTGATTTTTCAAATAAATGGTAAGTTAACATTGCATGTGTAATGGTTACCAGTTTAATAGTACCAACTTTCGATATCCCAACAATATAGCAATGGTAACTACATGCGTTTTTTGGTTTATCCGTAGAAATGGTACGGTAACGATTTTTTATAAAATAGTAACTGGTAACTGTTACTATAACAACCTTAGTTGCGATACAAAGTGGGGACTATTTGGTCACCTTAATTTTTGATTCAGTAAAATAAATTCCTATCGGTACCTCTATGGCTATGGAGATGAGCTTCCGTAGCCTCTATGAGAACTTTATAACTTAAAAATGGACCGATCCACACAAGTATGTTACTTTCACAAACCTAAATGACCTTCTATTGAACATAAACTTTGCAATAGTGTAAACGGACCAAATTCAAGTTAACGTACAGCTATTGTCCAAAATTAGGTATACTCACAGCTAAAATGATACTGTTTATACCAATATTGATTTGCGACAAAATCAACTACAAATAGGTTGAATCTTATTAACACAACCATAATTTCAGTTTTATCCAAGATTACATTATCAAATACAGGAAAGTAGTGATGATCAACATCAAAACTAGACTTTGTTCAAATGAAAGACAAAGCACAGTTGACTTCAAACACTGAGTGTTGGGTCAGTACCAAATATTAGTTAGTTGGTTATGATATTGTACTACATTTTGAACCTACTTAAACATAGGCATGTAAACGGTTGGATACGGATTTGAATAGTGCTATATCTGTATCTGTATCAGAAATCATTTTCGGATATCGGATATTTGTATCCGCGGATGCGGACGGATATCGGATATTCTTCGACCGGTTCACAACTAAAAAATCTAAAGAAATAAATAGAAAATTTTGATTCATTAGAAATCTATTTCAGTACTAAAAATATATTTAAAAAATAAATATGCTAAGAAAATAATTTTAAGTGACAAATATTGATTTTTATATATATTTTTTCTTTTACCTATATAAAATAGTAAATGACAATCATTTTATGTACTAAAATACACAATAAATAACTATAATCTTGATAAAAACCCGACAGATAATTATGGAAAGCGGATGTGGCCATATCCGCATCTGTATCCATTTTTCTGATATCGGATAATTTTCCATATTTCGGATACGGACGTATTTCAAATTTTTCAGATATTCATTGACAACCCAACTTAAATATAACATACATGGTTAACTTAAATATCGTAAGGCATTGTTTGCCAGAATTTATACTTATGGTGTTTTTTTATTTTATTTAAATTTCAACTTGAACGTTGTTACTTGTCATGTCAATTAAAAATTACAGCTAAAGGTTGCATATATAAACTACACACACTAAGGCACCAGAAGTAAATTTTTAGACTTCTAGTTTTCACGATCCCTCATGTTTCATATTACTACTTAGTAGCGTTTTTAGGCCAAGTAAAACCTACTTTTCATCGACACTCAATTTATCCAATTTTCTCTTTCAGTGAATAATTACCAGGAGAAATCTCTTTAATTAGAGCATATGCCGATAATGAATAATATATTTGAAGGTTTCCAATGCAACAACGTTTTGTACAGACATAATATAAATAGCTATTACCAGTAACCAATATGTAAAGGATACATTGCTGCAAACAGTATAGGTTCAGCCAACTGCATAAAAGAAACAAGTTAGTATCCAGTGGTGCAAAATCTGTGGATGAAACCCGAATTTGATTGAAAGATCGTGGAATAGTTATATCAACAACGAATAACAGACACATGTGATGATATTTAACAACTTACTCCTTTCTATATGTTACGAAGTTTAGGGATAATTGATCAACTCCACCCTCCCTCTACACACACGCATACATACACACACACGAACGTTAAGGCATGCGTGCGTGAATTGTTTTTCTACAAATTGTATATGTTTAACATATTCAAGAGAAAATGTTTTGTATAAATATTTAGCTATATTTTTGCGTTGAAATCATGTGTAGTTAGTTTAAATTTTTATTTCTATATTGCAGCATATTATATTTTTGTTAGTTTGAATTTTTATTTATTAGATCATATTTTTAAGTAATACTAAAATTCAAGAGAAAATGTTTTACATAAATATTTAACCATATTTTTGTGTTGAAATCCAAATGTAATTACTTTGAATTTTTATTTCTAAGTTGCAACATCTGACTTTTATTTGTTAGATCTTATTTTTAAATGATATTAAGATTTGATAATATTTATAGAGGAGCGTTTTGAATGTCTAAATGAAGTTTATTTATTAGATCCTATTTTTAAGTGATATTACGAAGATTTGGTAATATATATGGAGGAATGTCTTTGATAGTTTACGCCGACACCAAAAAAGTGCGACACCAAAAATATTACAAATATTATTATTATAATATAATATAATATAATATAATATAATACAATATATATATATATAGAAAATCTGTTGGGACACAATGTAGACAAAATCGATGAAACAATGGATTTCCACCATTGGATTGCTCCTTGATTTCCACTTTCCATACAAGGACAAAAGGATCCAATGGTCTAGATATTTTGTGTCACCAATTGTGTTTTATTTTGTGTTCATATAGCCGACACAATATATATGTAAGTAGCATCCGTGGAAAAAATTGCAAGTATGAGCTTTAGTTTAGTCAGTGAAATATATATAAATATACCTGAGATAGTATTCGTGCAACACCCAATAGACGTTGCTGATAATTATATTTTACACCAGTGTTTTTCTTGCAATCTTTATCTTGTCTGCAGAACAAAACAAAAAATAGGAAGTTTACACTGTGAACAGGTAACATCAAGATGGATAAGAATCACAATACTGTATCCACTTGACTATAAGAGCAACAATGATAAAGCATGTATCTAGTATAAGAGCAGAAAATATCCATGTAGATATGTATCATGACCTCATGAGAACAGATAATGCTGATGTATGTTTTTTTTCATTTAATGGACAACTGCATTTAACATGAGATATTTTATGGATAGGTAAATTTGAGCATCCAACAAATAGTAACCAAGTCTTGATATCTACATATATTAAGTAACAATTAAAAGTGCATTTCCTCGATTAGAAAATCACTGCATAAAAGTTATTAATTTCACTTAAACAACACTTTTGGTTTTATACACAAATTATGGTAAGAAAACCTTTCTATGTCTTATAAGTTAGGAACCAATTTGAAGAATCATGAAATTCAGCTGCTATGTTCTCTAAAAAGACAAAATGGAAGATTCTCATGCTAAGTTTGAACCAACAATCCTACATTGCTTTATCAGCTGAATTGTAAGCTGGGCCACCTGAAAGGAATCAACTGCAACTCTTATACAACTAATTTTACATAGATCAAAAAACTATCACAATGTTTATAAGGTGACACGTGATTCTAAGAAATAGAGTACTGCCTTCAAATGTTATCATTCAAATGCAGATTCCAATATATAACAAGGCCGATCAGTTCATTATGATCTAACATATCTATAGATCAAATGCTTTTGTCAAAGCTTGCTCAGCTCACCCAAACTATAATTAGGAGAGTAACAGTTTTTTACTCACTAAATCGATCAGTAAAACTTATGCAAAATAATCAAATTAAAGGTGATCTCAATTTTACATAATGCATAGTCAGTTTCAAAGATATTGTTAGGCTCTAAAACATGTTTCTTATCTCAGCCTATAACTTATTCCCTAGTGCTTGACTACACGAAAAAATAATAGTTTCAGATCCATACTAGTTCAAATTAAAAGCATGTAACCAATTTATAACCCTTGCACTCAAAAAAGTGATATTATTTTTTCATTTCTAGAATATAATACCCAGGACTGTTAAAGGGTTCCACTTTTGGTTAAGGAGAGAACAATTTTTAGGGAATTCCAGTTAAATTGAAATTTGTTATGAGAGGTATTCTAGTGGTGATATATATATTTTATAACGAAAATTATGTGTTAACCCTTTATAATCTCATGTTCTTTCCATACAATTAAAAATATCCAAAGATTTCTCATCGTACATTATTATCTTACCTAAATATGTGAGAGTAAAACAATAATAACTGTTGTTTTTATAAGAGGACTCCATCATGTAGTGCCCCTTCCTAACATTTGTTGAATTATTATATTTTATCTCCCTCTTGACCAAAATTGGAGTTCTTTTAATTGTAGCCATCAAATTTCCACCTCTAAATTCAAAAGTGTATTCACTTTAGTAACATCTTAAACTAAGTAACAATTACAATACTGTACATAAAGGTTTTGACACTACTCAGTACTTTCTTAATATATAAAAATTACCTTTTCACAACAAAAGCATATTTAGCAGGTCGCTTCGAATAAACAATAGGAAACATAACGTTTAAAATATCTGCCAAACCGGCCGACAGCAAAAGCTTCAAATCTCTCCTCACCTATTCAAGCTCAGTCAATTCAAACTACAACCAAAATAAATGAATAAATAAATACAAAATACCTTTAAGAGGGCTTGAAAATACAAACATCTTCTGTGTTGATTTTTATTTTTGTAAATAAGTCTTTCAAAAATTACTGCTTCTGTTTGCAAATGAGCATGTAATGACTTTAGCCTCCTCTCGATATTTGTCGCAGTGCCAATATTACCGGATTCCAATGGTTTTGGAGATTGTATTGGATCCATTAACTGGTTTTCTATGATGCTGGTTCAGCAGATACCATCTAGCTTCTAGGGTTTAAGCTGCAAAATAATGTACTTAATTTGGGTTTAAGGTGTGGATCTAGTGGTGGACAGTGTCAGCTCAGTGACAGATCTGCCATAGCGCAAATTCAAATTATATCGCTATAAGATAATCAAACAATTTGTAAGACAGAGAGAATATTGACTTCTGTTTATGGCCATGAATGTAAACTTGATTATGCTTGAAAACCTTTTACTTCTTATTTTTGGCGAGAACTAAGATTTATTTGCTATTAGACGTGACATGCATAAATTTCTCAAAAGTGCAGATACAATATATGAAGAAGTCACACCAATTATCATCCAAAAATATGAAAATGTAAAAAGTAAATATAATGCTGCCACCAGGGCTGGTCCAAGATTACGGGTTGCTTGAGGCAGGTACAGTTTTTATTGCCTTTTATTCAACAATTGACATAAAATCAATGTAGAATAAATAGAACTTTTTTTGTTTTCTACTTATCGATATTTCACTAGCTGAGTAATTAAATCTACTAAGGAATCCTTATGCTGATTCACTTGTACAAGAAGGAAAACAACTTCAATTATGAAAGAGACAATGTGTACAATAATCTAGAATGTGACGAAGGGTTAATAACTAAAAACCACCATACTTTTGCCTTAACCCATCAAAAGCATGTTACTAAATTAGCTTTAAAACTTAACAGTAATTACCTTTTGATTACAATTCATAAACACCCATTCTAGCTGTAATATGTAATAACTGACTGTATCAATTCATTTGAAACAAACTTTATTCACTTTTATGTCAATAATTTTCGCTGTAATAAATAATAAGTTACAATTGCTACTGATAATGGTTCCTAATTCCTAAACTAGGCTTCAGCAAATCAACAATTGCTCGAGTTATATAGTAAATGGTAGGAAATGGAGTGATATAGGATTCAGGAACGATATAAGATAAACTAGACATCAGGGATCCAGCAATTTTTGCTAATTAATGAAGTTACATAGGAAAATTAACAAACAACTTACCTTTCTGTTACGGATACAGTTTGGGGATAATGAATTTCTAAAGAAGCTGGAAGCCTGGAAGGGAATCAAATTGAGCGACAGGAAAAGTGGAGCAGCGGGCAGCAGGCAGCAGCGTGGAGTGCAGGCGGTAAAGTGGGGCGGCAAGAGCAGATCGATCGGGTTTTATTTTTCTTCTTCTTTCTTCGCTTCAACGGGAATTTGTTGCCTCTAAATTGGGGGTTTGCCCAATTCAGATGCCCGATGGGCCTTGACCTGTGGCCGGGCCCCGTTGCCACTCATCACGTTTATAATGAAAAAAACAGAAGAGAAGAATTACATAATTTCAACGTTAACGAATTTGCAATAAGACAGGAAAATTGTAATTCTAAATACTTGTATAAGTGCAACGGTGAAAAAGAACCTGCCGTTGAATTGCACAAAATTGAAAAAGGTTATATATTGTAGATTATCATTAATTTTGAATAGACCCAAAATGATGATACGTTCGAACTTTATTTTCCATTTATTTTGAAGTTGAATTTCAAATTTGATATTAAAATTTGAATTTGAATTTTAAATCAAAAAATTCAAAATTGAAGGTTTGAATTTTAAATTAAAAAATGTGAAAATCAGATTTAAATTTGAAACTTGAAGTCGAAAATTAAAGATAAATTTTTTTTGAATCTTTAAATGAAAAAATGCAAGTTTGAAAATTATTATTTGAAATATTTTTATTTTTTACAAAATTTGAACTTAAAATAAAAATAAAAAAGTTCAATGAAGATATGGGTTTTAGCCTATTTACCTCAAAATGACCATGTTAATTAGGACTGTCAATGGATACCCAAAAAATTCGAAATTCTTAAGCATCCGCATTCGAAAAGCGGATAATATTCGATATCCGAAAAAACGGATGCGAAGACATCTGCATCCGAAAATTATCCGTCCGGTTTTTATCAAGGTTATAGTTTAAATTACATGTATTTTAGTGTGGTAAATTATATTCGTTTATTATTTTATTAAGTTACTAGTTTATATTATATGTACTTAATGCTTATTAACTGCTCGAAACTATTTATTATCATTATACGAGTAGTTTGGCACGTGCGATGCACGTGCGCAGTAGGAACTGGTGTTAAGAAACAATGACTGTGAGGGTTGTTGAATGCGATAAAATGAGTGTGACGTACACGTATTTGAGTTGAATATTTTGGATATTGACATGCAGAATGAATCTACAATCGATGGACGTGGACGTATAAAATGTGTATCAAACATGGGAAGAAGCGTTATATCAGACTGACATTGTGTGGATAGAAAGAAAAGTAATATACATATGGTGTAACGAATTATTAACGCATGTTCATGCAAACCGTAGAGAATAACTTTGATTTGTAACGGAAATAGAATATGTTCTTCGTTACATATAGTAGGTGAGCGGAGATAGATATGATTGCAGTTTGTGAGGAGAGGGAAACAAAATGACTTATTGGAGCTAAAAAACTATTTGATAGTAAATTGAAGGTAGTAAGTGTAGTTGTCGTAATCGTTTTCTCTCCTCCTTGTTCAGGGCTTGAGACCGGCATCAGTAGTAAGTTGATGGCGGAGTTAAAAACGTTTTATAAGGGATTTTTTATGTGAACCGAAAGTGAGTTGGAGTAGTAAAGGAGGAAATTTTTGTTAATCCAGTTTTGTAATTTGTAGAAGCTGTAGCGGAATATATGACCGAAAAACAATAAAATGGAGAAAAAGATTATAAGTGCAGATATTACTCATTTATGGTCGTATAAAAAATCCCTTAATTATTTAAATAGAGTAATAAAACAATTGTGAAGAACTTATATCTGTACCCATTGGTGTATAGTAATAATTATAGTAAAAGTACAACATGTGAAGTAGAAAAATGAAGTATTGTTAATTAAGTTCGTGAGTACATTGTAATAACACATCCTTATACACAACATTTATAGTATGTGTGTCATTTCTATTTCGAACCTTTCCATTTTTCACCAAAACTTTTGTTGTTTTTCGTGAAACGCCTCTTGATAACGCAACATATAGCTGACCATGACTGAAAACATGTTCGGGAAGATAAATACCAACCTGAGGGATGGTTTGTCCTTGTGATTTATTAATCGTTAAGGAAAAAGCTAATTTAATTGGAAATTGTTTACGTATTAGGTTGAAAGGTGTAACGACCCTGAATTTTTGACATTTGAAATGTGAATATTTAATTGAGTTTAAATATTTGAATGTTAGTTTAATTTGAAATTCAAGATATCAGAATGAATTTGGTAATTAAATTATTGAATATAATTTTTGAAACTAGGTAAAAATTTGAATTTTCAGTTTTAAGCTGATTTAAAATATTTTCAAGGCTTGGAAAATTCATATTGATAATACTGAAGATAATAGAAGCTTCAGAATTGAATTTGAAGCTGTTTTTTTCAGTTTTGAATTTTATCGTTTAAATTGGATTTAAAAATAGCTCTCCGAGGCACAGTCTCAGAATTCGACGAAACCAGTTTCATTGGATCCGTAATAGTGTATTATTATCGGATTTCAATTTTCATAGTGTTTGGAGTTGTTGTGTGAGCGTACGATATATATACGCGCTGAAATTTATATCGAAGTCAATATTATAACTGGTCCAAAAAGCTATCTTCTCCATACGATCAAATTTGGACTTGAAATCTTTTCCATTGTGTTCGGAATAGGGGTATAACATTATAAACGCCTAGTGGCACGCCTCGATAGGAGGTCAAAATTTTGAGTTGCATTTATCGAACGGTTTTAATTTGAATGTAAATTGAATCTTTATGTTAGTCCAACCATAGCTGTATTTCATTCACATCACAACTTTTTGCTTTTAAATCACTGTCTCCACTCGTACACGCCAACATCATCGTGTCTCCTTCCTATTTAATTATTTACAGCCGAGAAGTTCATTTTGATTTCAAAAGAAAAATATCTCGTTCAAACAAAATCCATGGCCGAAGCCCTTTCGTCCAAAATAAAATAAATAAAATGAACGACTTAATCTCGTTCGAAATTAATGGCCGCTACTGTCTTCACTCAAAAATCGAAATTTGATTTTGCAGTTACGCCGTTTCGTTTTTTTCAACATCTCTATTCGTTCGCAAATTTATGGCAACTTCATTCGATCGAAAGAAGCCAGGGCTTGAGATGTTTGTTTCTATCGATTTGCGATGGATTCGCGAGGTCGAGCGGCATCGAGTGGTGATGAGGTGGGCAAGCAATCGAGGATCGCGAGCATCGATCTAGAGGCAGCAGGGGAGCGCTCGGGCACGCGTGAGGAGGGCCGAGCTCGATTTCGCCATGGGGTTCGTTTGAAAGTCGCGTCGTGGCGGTATGACTGGGAAGGTAGGCATGCAAGCACCTGGTCTCGTTCGCGATCGATGAGTGCAGAGGCGAACAGGGGCCAGTGGTCGTCGTTCTTTTGGGTTCGAGATGACGACTTCGGCAGCAGGTGTTGGGAAAGAAGGTGATCGGGGTCTGTTGTTTTCGATGGGCATCTCGAGTTTGGGTTCGCTGGTATCTATAAGGTATTCAAATTTTTTCTTTTCTGATAAATTTTGATTTAAAATATATATATATATACATGCAGTGACATATATGCAGTTTTTTAAAATTTATAAAGTGTATGTATATATTCACAGAAGAAAGAAAAGGAAAAAATATAATAATATCAGAAACTTTTATCTACAGGAAGAATTATATATATATAGGAAAGTTGTTGAAAGAAATACATGTGAATTTTAAGTGTTGTAGAGTTATATTAAATTAATGAGTGGTTTAAAATAAAATCAATAGTTAATTAAAATTGTCAATTGGAATAAATTATTCGATTATTTCGAATATTAACAGATTGTATAAATGTTTGATACAAGGTCTAAAACCGTGAGATCAAATCGGAGTTGGATTGGATTGCAAAATTAAAAGCAAATGTGAGATCTTCTCACTCAAACAAAGGGTTTGTTTAATTTTAAATAGTTATATTTAAAATTATTGATTGTGTTGATTGTGTGCTTGAATGATAGTATATATGATAGTGGTATATAGCAATATATATATATATATATATATATTGTAATATGTATATATTGGAGTTGTTGATTTTCCGCATTATATAGCGAATGAGACCCTATGCGCCGCATAATAGCGGATGATATTTTATAAATCCCATATACCGCGATATTCCACCTCGAAGTGGAATTGGTATTGTGCTAACATCTGTGGATGCAGAGAAACAGGTTGGAGGGATCTAACTGGATTCCTCAAATTATATGAATTTGTTTCATATGTTGTATGAATTTGTTTCATATGTTGTGTGATGATTTATTTATAATCTGTGAATGATTATATCGATGATTAAATTTAGCCGAATGTATTTTTGGTATCGTTGGATACCATAAATAAATAAAATTGGATTTTTGAAATTAAAGTTGGAAATTTTTAGTAAATTCTTTTTGAAAGAATTGAGTGAATTTAAAAGAAGGAATTTTAAAAGTATAAAGTTGATTTTAAAATCTTATCGAATTATTTTCAAAATATTGGAAAAGATATTAACAAGTGGGTTTTGAAAATATTATGTAAAAGTTGAAGAATTTATTGAAGTGGAATTTTAAACCATTTGGAAGGAATAAAAGGATTTATTTAAAAGGTGATAAATTTCTAGAAATCCAATTGATAATTGATTTGGTATTGGAAAATAAATCTTTGGGAAATCGATATGAAAATTTATTTGGTGTTTGAATCAAAATTGATTTTTGTGTTGAGAATAAATTTGGAAATCGATTTGTAAAATGATTCGGTGTTGTGATAAATTTTTAGAAATCAATTTGGAATTTGATTTGGGATTGAAATGAAATTGAGAAATCAATTTGGAATTTGATTTGGTGCTTGAAAAGAATTTTGAAAATCAATTTGTAATTGATTTGGGGTTGAAATCAATTTAGAAATCAATTTGTAATTGATTTGGTGTTTGAAAGTGAATATTTGGAAAACGATTTGAAAATCGTGTATAAGTGAATATTTGGAAATTTAAATTCACAATGAAATTTATAAAGGAAAGGGAAATTTGTTTTAAAAATAAACACTGATTTATTTTTAAAGTGTGGAAATAAATTTACAGATTTGGGATGTAAATTTGAAATAAATCGATAAGGATTTATTTAATTGGTTTAAATGGACCATTTTGTGATGAAGTGTGAAAAGGGATTTGAAATTGGTTTTCAAAGTGATGAAGTGTGAAATGTGATTTGAAATTGATTTTCAAAATGTTGAAGTATGGAAAATATATATCTTGTGAAGATATTTTGAAATTTAATAATTTGGGAAAATTATTTAAATTGGTTGATTGTTGTGAATGTTGTTTGATAGTTAAATAAGCGACTATCAATATTTGCCTTTGAAGTGGCACTTGATTTGTTTTTAAAACAAACGCTCATTATTCGGTTAAGCTGGGAGAGGACTTTGTGTCATATAACCCATTCCGAATAGTGATACGTCAAGAATGGATAGCATTTGAAGACCGGTGTGAAGACCGGGTATTTTCGAAAATGAAAGGACAACCTGTCGAATGTCTCTGCACCGAGTTGCTCCAGTATAGAGATTTATATCACTCTTCTTGTGATGGGAAGTCCGGACGTGATTAGTGAATACCCGGATTGCAAGGGCTTCTTTGGAAGTGCCTTCGGTTCCGTTCGATCCCGGAACGGACTTGTATGGATGTGTGTCTGACGTTACACTTTGAGATGTAAAGCTGGTTTCTATCAAATACATTTCTGTTGGTGGCGGAGAATTTATTCTCTTAGCTTAACACCCTTCTCTGAGACGTACGAGCTTAGAGGTTATGTAGTTGATGGTTACTAGTGATACATTCCCAATTTGGTAATGTGGCATACGAAGTGTTGTTGATCATTTGTTGATCAAAGCATGTCTTTGGTTGAAAAAGCGTAGCTTTTTGGACGAGACTTCGTCGAGCCTCACAACCCGGTAATGGTCGAAACAGGAATGTTGCGGCAAGGTTTTTAGGATCGCGCCCCTAGGGTATGTCCATTTCCTTCTGGATAAGAGGTGATATCATGGTATGGAGCCCAGATATTTTACCTATGTTGATGCTGCAAATTTATTATACTTTGTGGTTGAGGATCCTCGGATAAAGGTCGGTAATGACCGGGGGATGGCATACTTGTGTGTTAGTTACCTAGTTACAGCTGTACAGCGTGAGGTAGTGTCAGTGTGTTGGTTACCTAGTTACAACTGTATAGCGTGAGGTAACGTCGGCCTTGTTTTTGCAGAGATCCGGTTAGGTTCTCGGGGCGTCTTTCCAGAGGCGTTTCCATTTCGGTGTAAGGAAGTTCCTTTGCCTGACCATTTGTTGGAAATCCAAAGAAACAATACGAACCATGTACGGTTTTAGTTGTATAACCTGCTATGGAATGTGGCGGTAACCTGCTATCGAACATAGTAGCTATAGTAGGCATACAATAATGGTTGTATGTTGGCTAAGATTAATATTATACTTTCGAAATGTTTTCCACACTAGACATTAATAATAATATCAACTGATTTTTCGTAGTAAGCATATTTGATTATCATAAGGAGAAATCTCTTCCAATTCTACGTTTGCATTGTGTGTGTGGCGGGAGGCCTTATGGTAGTTTCATTTTCCAAAAGCATTGCGAACTTGTTTTATTTTCTTTGTGAAAATAACTGTTTTACGATCTCACACCAGTCACCATGACTGACTCGGAGTTTATTGTTCCCTTTCTAAACTCTGGGTGCCCATAATTTTCCACACGGGCAGCCTAGAGTTATGTTATCAGGATATTCTGGATATTCCGGAGCTTTTGGTGTAACGACCCACTATTTTGGACCATTCGCATCCGCACATGTCGGACTTGAATGATTCAAAATACCGCGTTGTTAATTTAAATTTGGCAAAACTGAACATATACAGTAAATAAATAATCACAGATCATAGACATAGAGTAATAAATGCAGTGGAAATAAAAGAGATAGTAGTTCATGAAGCTACTATATAAATATATAAGTTACATCAGAGTTAAACCAGATACAACGGAAGAGTAACACGATACATCAGATACAAATCAGAATACATCACTGGAATCATCGAATACTGAAAGCAGAATAGATGGCTGGATCTTCAAGCAAAGCTCCAACTCCAAAGGTGAGTCTCGAATACTGGTACACTCAGTCTGACCCGAGCGTAAAGCAAAACACAAAACACTCGAGTCAGGATTAACATTCTTATATTTATAAACCCAACTCAAGTGAAATAACAATTGAAATACAAGTAACTCAAAGGATGTTTGGAATAACCATCCTTTAAGGATCCGTTAAACTATCTACTAGGTAGTAATGTACGCTAAGTAGATAATGTCTATCAGTAATATAAGGTATCAAAATAGTGTTAAGGCGTTACCATTATCCCCCTTAACACATTTTATACAAGCGTTATAGTCTATACAGCACTGTAAACTCCACCGTAAACTAGTGGGATATTAGGGAGTACTCCATAGGTATAATACAAAACAAATCGTAGTGGTCGCGTATAGGGATACAAGTTTGACAAGGCACATGAGGCAATACCCAAGGTAGTGAAACTACCGTTTGCTTGATCCGGACTGCTGAGAACGCATCGCCGCAGCGATCGCAACACTGCGAAACAACACTCCCAAAATCAAGGGTGCACCAATCGACAACAAGTAATGAGTAGTTCGAAGAAGTGCGTTCGCTCGAGGTAGCTAGCCCCCATTTGGCCCAGCACGACTCCTGTTTTAATCATTTCCAATTTGACACAAGTGTCAAGGCTATCCATTATCGTTCTCTTTCTTCAGTCATCAACGTACATCATTCCAACCACTTCATTCTGGATCACACTCCGTGCATAGTTATTAAAGTGGTTTTCGGTTTAGACAGTGAGTATGTCCCTAACCGATTCCGGTTCCTTTAATAACCTTCGTAATTATAACACCGATTGGTCGTTAATATATTTCAAAATCAAATCAATTTAAATTTCAATTAGAATTCGTAAATAAACATTTCGTTAGTCTTTCTAAATCAATTTCCAAATTTGCATCTCATAACTTCCCAATTTCATTTTAAAATTTCTATAATTTCCGTTTCAAAACTTCCAAATTACCATTTCAAAACTCTTATAATTCAATTTCAATTTTTATTTAAAACAATTCAAATATTGATTCAAGTTTGCATATAAGTTTCATTTCGAAATCATTTAAATTAATTTAATCCAACATTCAAATCAATTTAAATTCATTATCAATTTTATTCAATATTCATTAATTAATTTTGTCATTCAAAATAATTTCTATTAAATTTCCAATTCATTAAATCAATTACTTAAGTTCAACTCCATTATATCAACTTACAAATTGCATTAGATTAAATTCATCAAATCAAATTCCTTACATTTCAAGTTTTATATTCATTTCAACACATAAATCACATTTTTATTTCTTGTTAAAGAAATTCAATTTCACTGATTTATTTACTTAGTTACAAATCTCAAAAATCAATTTGTAAAGAAACTTGATTTCACTTATTAAAGAAGTTCAATTCCACTTAACAAAGAATTCAATTTTATTCGACTATTAAATAATTCGATTTTATTTAATTATTAAATAATTCGATTTTATTTAATTATTAAATAATTCGATTTTATTTAATTATTAAATAATTTCAAAACTTAATTATTAACTAATTTCAAAACTTAATTATTAATAATTCCAAATTTAATTATTAAATAATAAATTTTAAAACAACATTCTTTCCACAACTATTATGTTAATATTTTGTTTCGGATTATTAAATATTAACATTTCCTTTCTTTAAAATTCAAACTCCAACTTCATTTCAAAACCTTATTGTTTATTCGAATAAAATCTTTATTTTATTTTAAATCAAATTATTTGACCAATCGGTTTTTCTTAAATTTTCTATCCTAGGTCAAAGTTTAATTTGGGTATTTATCATTTCAACCCGATTCCAATTCAATTCAAAATCAAAGCATAGCAAAGGGAACTTGCAGTGTGATAACTGGGATGGTGTCAAAGTAAATAAACAAGCAATAACAACAACCAATATCAATCCAATAATCAATTCAAATAATCCCGAAATAACCGTATTAATTCACATTGTTGTTTGTGCGAATTAATATAATTATTTCTAGAATATGCACTATCAATTCATGTAGATTAAAGATTATTACACTAATATTAATACGGTTCTTCACTTGTCATTCGATTTCAATGTTAACACTACAACAATTCATCCAATATACGTTCAAAGGTTCAAAGTGTAATTATCACTATTCTACATGTCAATTAATTTAACAATTAAAAGGGGTCATATTCAACTAATCATATTCAACATATATGTCGATTCAAATTTTAATTATCCTATGTCAATTCCAATTTCAAATTATTTATCACTTACAACATTAAAAATTTAACATCCAATGTCAACACAACAATCAATCATTTAACAACCAAACTGGATTATCATTGTATAAATAACAGACAATGGTGTCAGATGTCACAGGTGAACTGATACAGGTAAAACATATATATAACAGTGTAAATCACTAACAGCAGCATATTTCAATTTTCATTTCAATTGAAATCAAATTTAATAAATAAAAGAACGTTAATCGTGAGTGATTGCTCACCTTTCGAGGCTAGATAGATTTCGACAAGGAACGAACTATGGATTTCAAGCGACGTTGGATGGACACGATTCGATGAAGAAAACAAGAACGACGGACGAAGCTGATAACAAAAATTGATAACGAATCAGAACCAGATTGATGAAGATAGATAGCATAAATAAACTTATGTGTATAATTATTTTCATAGATCATATTCAACACATATTAAATTAGATATTTATGTATTTCAAAATTATTGTTTAAATTCCGCTCATATGTTAAAGTCAAAATATATACATAATGTATGCTTAAATACTATACACATTTAAAAATATATGCATATCATATATATATATAACTAACTTATATCTATACGAAAGTATCTATATTAAATATGCAGGCCCACATAAATATTCAAGATCAAAATCACATATGTAGACAAGCTTACATACTAATCTGGACAAACATTGCATACTAATTTATATTCAGACTGTACAAACAATACTTATATACATTTCGATATATACTTGTAACTTTATATCAAATATATATACAAATATTAAACAGACAACTGTAGGTATATAGTCTTTCTCAAAGCATCAATACACACACTATATATAATATATATACACCAGACAAGCATACTCTTTATATATCTTTGTATAAAACTAACATATTTTATACATAAAATTTAGTGAAAATTAGGCCCACGTCCTTGTAATTAAACTTAGTCCGCGTAAACTCCTCCCGTTTGAAAACTTATATTTCCGATCCCTGTTTTTATTTCTGCCTCAATTTATTCCATAAATACCCCTGTTTACATGTCGCGCTAATTTTTTATGGTGGTTGTGATTTCGATTTCAAGTCTTAAATTCTGATTCAGTTCGATCATTGTTTTAAGATATTATTTCGGAATCATGGCTTTACCTTCTTCCAGGTAAAATATTGTTTGGATTTGTAATCGATTTTGTTTATTTTTAAATGATATTGCGATATTCGTTTATAATTTTGTTATTTCTGTTTCGTTAGTTTTTTTTGTTTGAAGTAAATGAAAATTACAAGTATTCTATTGTTTATTTTATCTGAAAAATTAATGCGTATGTATAGGGTACTGTTCGTTGATTTATTTTTTTAGCTTTGATTAAGTTCTGATTTGTCTGGAATTATTGTAGGTATTTTACAGTCTTGTCCGCAAATAATTTGAATATGTATGGTGAAAATGGTACAAATTACTAATTGTTGCTGATTTATCTGCAACTTTTTACAATTATTGCATACATATCAGCAAGTAATGTTCGTATTTCACTTATTTGTTTAAGCTCAGACTTCTGCTTATTTATCTGCTTTTTTTTATAAACATTGCTTACATATCAGCAAATGATATTGCTTAAGTATTAAAATATTATTTTATGTGCTGATTTGTCTGCAATTTTTTATAATTATTGCTTACATATCAGCATATAATATATATATCCTGCGTTTTTGTATTTATTTTTTTATAATTGTAATTATGTTTTTTTAAAATTAAAGTGTTCCTGGTGATGCTGGAGTGCTTGTGCTGTTGAAGTTTGGATATGATAGCTTTTCGTTACGCCTTCAATTTGATAGTTCGGTTGTTATGTTGAGAAGTGCTATTTCTGGTAAATGGACAGAATTGAGTTCAATGTCATTTGAATTGTACTATGTTAGAGATGGATTGAGAAGGAATATTGAAACTAATTTTGATCTTCAATCTATTTTGTTGTTGGCTGCTCATAACCGTGAGGATTACTTTGTTATTTTTGTTGATGTTGTTCCTTCTAGTTTTTCAGCTACCAATATTAGATCAGATGCTGTTACATGTAGCAGTGGTTCCTCATTTGTTAGTACCGGTGATTCTAATATTCAATTCAGGCAGTTATTAAGAAATGATTCCAATCAATCTGTTTTTACGGGTGTTGGTCAACAATTTCCAGGTGGTGTTACTGAATTTAGGCTCAATTTGATGATATATAGTATTAAGACAGGGTATAAGCTTGATTTGGTTAAGAATGATAAGGAAAGAGTTACGGCTGTTTGTTCTCGAACAAAATGTACTTTCAGAATTCATGCTTCTGTTAAGTTTAATCTTCCGGGCTATTTTGTTATAAAGAGATTTCATCCTGAACATACCTGTGGTGCTGGAATTCATGATATTAATGATCCTCCTGTTTCAAGTAAATTGATTAAGTTGTTGGTTTATGATCATATTCAAGCTAATCCGTTAATGAAGACAAAGGACATTATTAACCTATTTCAAACTGAGTATAATATCATTTTGAAGTATTATTTTGCTTATAGTGGGAAGAGATTGGCTTTAGAAGATTTACATGGAAGTGATATGATGTCTTATCACCATTTGAAGTCTTTTTGTGATGCTGTAATTGAAAGTAATCCTGGTAGTAAAGTAGTTTTGGAGTGTAATCATGATACTCGTCAATTTGAGAGGGTTTTCATTGGTTTTGAAGCTTGTGCACATGGTTTTCAATTTTGTCGGCCTTTAATATTTGTTGATGCTACTTTTATGAAGGGTAGAGCTCAAGGTTGTTTGATGGCTGCTACTGGTAAAAATGGCAATGAAGGTATGTTGTACATTAATTTATAATTGCATCAATATCTGCAATAATTATTATATGTTTCTGCAACATCAATATTTATTAAGAAGAAATAAAATATTTTACTTACATAAATCATTGCGGAAATCGAAGCAATTTTACATAAAAAATTGCTGAAAAGTATGCAATTTTTTTGAATTAAGGAAAATTGTTGTGCAGTAATATTTGGTAATAGTTGCAGTTTTGTCAGCATTTTTTCAATATAAGTGAATAGTATTAAGCAATTTGTTCAGTTATTTATATATTTGTGATTGTTTTATCAGGTTTTTTTCCTATAGCAGTTGCAATTGTGTCTGGTGAAGATGAAAATAATTGGATTTGGTATTGTGAACAGCTTAAAGATTTTTTGAAAGATGATTGTAGAAAGTTTGTTTTCATTTCTGACCGTCATCCTGGTATTCTTGTTGCTATTCCCAAAGTGTTTCCAGATTCAGTTCATGGTTCCTGTTTTTATCATTTAAACAATAATTTAAAAGTTGCTTTAAAGTCTGAATTTTCCAAATCAAAAAAGAAATGGTTGATAGATTTGTTTGGACGTGTTGCATATGCTTCTAATTTGGATGATTTCAATTTAGCATTGAAGAATTTTAAAGATGCTGGTGGTTCTACTGTGGCAAACTTTTTGAATGGAATTCCCTTTGAGAAATTTACTAATGTTTTTTTCCCTGCTTGTCGTTATGGTGAAATGTCATCAAATTGTTCAGAGAGTTTCAATAAATGGATTTTGGAAGAAAGACATTTACCAATCACTGCATGCTTGGATAGCATTAGAGTTAAGTTGATGAAGTTAATTTCTGATCATCGAGAACTTGCTAATAGTTGGAATAGTGTTGTTTGTCCGGTGAACGAAAATCGGTTGAAAAGTCTTCATTTGGAAGGAGCTTCATGGTTTGTTATAAAATCTAGTGATCATGTGTTTGAAGTTCATTCTCCTGTTCATCAATCTGTTGATTTAAATAATCGGACTTGTTCTTGTAATTTGTGGCAAATTTATGGTTTTCCTTGTGCTCATGCTGTTAGATGTATTTTGAGCTGTGGAAAGTTAAATGTTTATGATTACATTGAAGATTATTTCAAAGTTGTTTATTTTCGATCGGCATATTCTCATCCAATCAATCCTATTATAAACTTTGTGAAAGAAGATGTTTTGATTGAAGATGTGGTTGTAGCACCTCCTAAAGGTAGAAGAATGCCTGGTCGACCATCTGCATTTAAGAGGATAAAATCTGCCGGTGAAATTTCAAAGACTATTAGATGCAGCATATGCAAGAAGTTGGGTCATAATAAAAGGACTTGTTCAGTGAAACACATGTAGTCTCTCTTTAATATAGGAAAGCTAAAATGTATGGAGTTGAGTTTATGTTTTTATTATTCATTTTAATGGTATTTTCTCTATCCTTAGGTTGGATGTTTACTGTCTGTAATGTATTAAACATGGTTCGCTTTCGAGTAATCATTGTTGCAGTATTTTCTGCAATTATTACTGTTAATTGCACATATTTCTGCAGTTTTTCTGAATAATTGTTTTCTTTTTATACCCCTTTTGTGAATAATGCTTTTTATATGAAGATGATATTTGTATAATTGTTTGGATCGAAATAAATAAGAGTATCCATAAGTATGTGCAATTTTTGTTTATAAATATAGAGGTATCGGCAATTATCTATTTGTTATGCTGACATTTCTGAAATTATCTGGTTCAAGAAATTCGAATATCTACAAATTTGTGGACATATCTGTAGATATATGGTTTTATTGCTGAAATTTCTGCAACTATTTGTTGAAAGAATTTCCAATAGCTAAATATTTTTAGAGATATCTGCAGATATGTGCTTCATTTGCTGACATTTGTGAAATTATTATGAGTAAGAATTTGGAAAAAATAAATTATTACAGAGATATCTGCTGATATATGTTTTTATTGCTGATTTTTCTGCAATTTTTAAGAGCAAGTATTTAATTACCTACACATTTGTCAAGATAACTGCAGATATGTGCTTTTAATGCTGAATACAATTGTTAGAAATTTATATATAATTTTTTTGTAATATACTCTAATATTGTGGTAACACAGTAATATTGTCTTTCAACTACATAAGTTTAGCAAATATGTACATACATTTCAGTATTCTTACATAAAACATTACAGTTTGATACATCAATTATTTTGATTTGCTTCAGAAAGTAAAAACTTTTGTGTCAAGCTTTCTTCTAAGCTCCAACTATAAGGTTTGCAAGAAATAATTTGATGTGCTATTTCAGCTCTTTGTAAATCCATAGCTTCATATGAGAATTCAGGGTCTTCATTGTTGATTTCTTTGTCTTCACTTCTTTGTTTCATAATGTTCATTACAAACATGCCACAATCAACTCTGCAATGATTGACAAATATTATATAATTATTAGAAGAAATGTTCTATGATATGGAAATATTTGTACATTTTTTTTTGTGTACTTACGTATCAGAACGTTGTTGGGGGCTGTTAGCAAAAGTGATTTGCTTTGATGGTTCATGCTCTGCTTTTTCCGATTTCTTTAGTAAGGCAGTGACATAAACTCTCTGTACAAAAAAACAAAGATTTTGTTAAATAGTTTATTTTTCTCTGATTTATTCATTTTTTAATTTACATACCATCTTTCTTGCCGCTTTCTGATGATCTGCTTCGTGCCGTGGTTTTATGGAATCGTAGTGAATCCATATTCTACCTTGTTTATTAAACTCCAACAGTGTAAAATGTGATTTTTGGTGGATAGGGAAGAACATTTTATTGCAGTTTGCAAAATTTTTAGCAACTACATTATCGATTAGGGCTTGTGTTACATTCTTTGAATTGCTCAGTAGAAATGTCTGTAGGATAATATATTAGACAATTGAATTGATGAACATTTAAACAAATTCTTCAGTAGAAGATTATAAAACTTACAGTAGCGTAAACTTTGAAGTACAAGTTTTCTGGATGAACTTTACGCAATTCATGTGAATACCAGTCAATGATCTACAAATATTATTATAAGGAAATAGTGATAGTATATTTGTTTACAGAATAATATAATATGATTAGCAGAAAAAATAATAAGTTCTTGAAATTTTGCATAAAAACAACAGGTTTGATTAAATGTTGCTGAAAAATCTGGAGATAAATGATATTGTTTTGGATAAATGGAATTTTACTGACAAAACAATAAGTTTAAAGAAGTATTGCTGATAAATATGCAGATAAATGGAGTTTTTTGAGAGTGGCAGATAAATGGAGTTATTGCAGATAAATGGGTTTTTGCAGATAAAACAGCAAGTCTAATTAAATGTTGCAGATAAATTTGTAAATAAATGTACTTTTGAGTAAAGTTGTACCTGACCATCAAGAAATCTTCCTATAATTAGTTCACCAAGTCTTGTTCCAGTTATAATTATGTCATCGTCTCCATTTAAGTATGCACTTTTGCTGTGATATAATGATCAATATTAGTAAATGTTTGTATTTTTCAAATATTTGCTGATATCTAACCAGGAAATTTAAATAATTACTTTTAGTTAAGCAATTATTGGTATACTTGGCTACTAAAAGAATTATACAGTTTTACCTGAGGTCAGAGTTATTAAAGAAGTCCTCAAGCAGCTTGATTTTTTCTTCAGATAGACTTCGTACATTTGACCTCCTTCTGACATTTATTTTTGTACTGGTAGATAATTCTTTTGATCTAGGTTCAGATTCATATTCTTCAATTATTATTGGTAGGGTTTGTACTTGCTGTTTTTCCTTTTTTGCTTTCTTTTCAGTTTGAAAATTCACTTCTTCAGCTAATTTAACCCTTTTTTTTGGATTTTCAATTTCCAATGTTTTTTCTTTGATTTCTTCAGTTTTTGTTTCTGCTGAAGTAGATATTTTTTCGGTTTGTTTGCCTTGTAACTGTGTATATTTTTGAATGCTTTCACCTGAAATTAATTTGAATGATGGTTAATATTTCATTATTGGTTTTTGAAATACAATTATTGGTTGTTGGTTAATAAAAATTTTGTGAATAATTGTGAAAAAGTGAAGAATATGCTACACTCTACAACAGTTGTTGCATTAATATCAGCAATTATTATTCATATTATTAATATATAATAGGAAGAATATTTGCGGATATATCAACAAATATGTTAAATTTTTACAGTCTGGTTGAAAAACTATAGTTATTCAAAGCATTACCAGATGAAGGATCTTGTTCAATTGCTTTATCTTCCTCAACTATTTTTGTTTCTTCACCATCTTCTCGGTCTTTCTGTTTTGCTTCAAAATTTATTTTTTTCCCCATTATCAACATCTTTTTCTTTTTGTTCTTCTTTTTCTTCATCTATCTCCATTAGCTGAGATTCATCTTCAACAGTTTTGTCTTCAGTTTGAATATCAATTAAATTTTCATTTTCTTCTGTCCTTTGAGCTGAAATATATGTTTGCAATTCAACTCTTTAATATTTTTGACATAGTTATAGATTTTGTGTTATGTTACAATGTGTTATGTAAAAAATGAAGAATGTGCTACAGTTTTTAATACTTATTGCAATGATATCTGCATTTATTCTTTAAAAATGCTTTTTTCATTTAGTAAGAATACTTGCAGATATATCATCAAATATTTTAAATTTTTACATTCTTGTTGGAAAACAAAATATTACTGAAAGTATTACCAGATGACGTATTCTCTTCTGTTTCATTATCCTCACTTTCTTTGTTTTCTTCACTTTCACTTTCATCTGAGGAATTTAGTTTGCTACCAGATCTTTCTATTAGTTGTAGCTCTATATTATCAGATTCTGTGGATGATGATGTTTCCACATTTTGTCTCAATTGCTTTTTTAGCAGCGTATTTTCAGCTTGAAGTTTCCTGTTGTCCAATTCAAGTTTTCTTATTATTTCTTTATATTTTTCTTCTCTTTTCTTGTAGAATGCTTCATATTCTTCATCTTTTTCAACTGCATCTTTCAACAATTTTAGTTCCTCTCCTTGAAAATCCTGGAATAAATAATTCAATCAAAATTGAAGCTTAAGAATATTTGTATGTAATTATGTAAGAACTGTGAATAATTGGAAAAATGAATATAATTTTAATTATGATTGGTATGTATGTCCATAAATATTTTTAATAATGGCAAAAAAATCTGCAGGTATTATACAAAATAGTAGATATATCTTTAATTATTGTAAATAATTGTATAACTATGTTCAATTTTGTTGTTTTAAGTGTAGATAAATATGCAATTGTTTATAAAAATTGCAGATAAGTCATCATATGTAGTGAATAATTGCAGCCAAAAAAAGCTCAACTGCTGCTAATAAATGCAGATATATCTGCAACCATTGTTAAATGTTGCAGATAAGTTTGCAAACAAATAAAGTACTGGATATTTTTTTACTAAAGCTTAATAATTCTATAAATTAAATTGCAGTTATACTTACTGAGTTGTACTCTATGGTCAATCACATTATTGGCTTGAGTTTTGATATATCCCATTTGCCAGCCAAGGGATATGAGTTGTTGTATTCGAATTTAGCAGATTTCAAAATTTGTGTTTTCTCACAGATCCACCACTGCAAAAAAGACAATTAGTATTAGAATAAATTATTAATTAATAGGATATTTATCTAATTAATTAAAAATTTAATACCAGTAATAATGTAACGCATGCATTTATTTTCCTTGGGGTGTCAATATATTTTTCAATTTGATTTATCAAATGCTTGTGAATCGTTTTTGGCCATGATATCTGCTGCATTTTATCTTCACAAACACAATATGGAATCATATTCCATGATATACTTGAGTTTGGATTTGATATTAAAAATGTTGCAACCAAATGCAACTGCAAAAGCTTTGCAGTATCTGCTTGTTCTTCTTTTGATGATCCTTTTATTGTTGCAAATAATTCCCTTTCTATGTTTTTTTTGTTGACACTTGTTTCTCCTTTAAAGTGCCTGCTGATGAATGATGTAAACTCAGCATTGCTTTTACCCTCTTTTTTCATATGGCCAGAAGTTTTGATTTGGTGACCCTCTGTAGGAATTGATAGCAATTGGCTTATATCATCCTCTGTAAATGTTAGTAGCATATCTCCAAATTGGAAACAGTTCAAATTCTTTCTGTATGCTTTGATGATTATGTCTATTGTCGTTGAGTTTTTTGTGTTTTCTTTTGCAGGTATAATTCCAATATAGATCATATGAATGAACTTGTAGAAAGGTAGATTCTGGAGATATTTTGTATGTGATATTGTCAGCAATTTTTCATTCTTAATCTTGCGAAGAACATCGATGAAAGACCTCAAATTATTTCTGTAATTATCTTCTATTGATTTGATTTTCCCTTCACTTATTGTTTTTCTTTTTTCCGGTAGAATATTTGATCCTGGTTGTTGTTCAACGGGAACAATAGTTGTTTCCAACATAACTTTTTTTCCTTCTTTTATATCTTCTTTTGTGTTCTTCTGTAAATGTAAATTAAATATTATGAAATAACTATGCACAATCTAATAATATGATAGGTAATGTTAAATACTTGCAGTTATAATGAATATGTAACTGAATTAAGGCTCAATTTGATGATATATAGTATTAAGATATTTCTGCAACTATGTGTAATAGTTGCAGATATTTCTGCAACTATACCGAATAGTTGCATAAATTTCAGCAACTATTGCACATAGTTGCAGAAATGTTTGCAACTATGTGCAATAGTTGCAGATATTTCTGCAACTATACAGAATAGTTGCATAAATTTCAGCATCTATTGCACATAGTTGCAGACATTTCTGCAACTATTGCATAAAGTTGCAGAAATGCAACTATATTCAATAGTTGTAGAAATGTTTGCAACTATGTGCAATAGTTGCAGATATTACTGCAACTATTAGCAATAGTTGCAGAAATATCTGCGACTAATGCACATAGTTGCAGATATATCTGCAACTATACGCAATAGTTGCAGATATATCTGCAACTATAAGCAATAGTTGCAGACATTTCTGCAACTATTTGCAAATAGTTGCAGATATTACTGCAACTATTAGAAATAGTTGCAGAAATATCTGCGACTAATGCACATAGTTGCAGATATATCTGCAACTATACGCAATAGTTGCAGATATATCTGCAACTATACGCAATAGTTGCAGATACATCTGCAATTATTTGCAAATTTTGTAAATTTTCAAAAAAATGAAGAATGTGCTACATGCATGGCTAACTCGATTTATATGTGCAATAGTTGCAGATATTTCTGCAACTATACAGAATAGTTGCATAAATTTCAGCATCTATTGCACATAGTTGCAAAAATATCTGCGACTAATGCACATAGTTGCAGATATATCTGCAACTATACGCAATAGTTGTAGATATATCTGCAATTATTTGCAAATTTTGTAAATTTTCAAAAAAATCAAAAACGTTTAAAATTTGCTGAATTATCTGCGAATATTTGAAATAATTGCACCTTTAATACAAATATGAATCTGCTTAAAATTTGAAGAGAGGAAATAGTTTTTTGAACAATATTTTTCAAAAATTGCAGTAATTACAGAATGTTTTTTAGTATATCATCTGCATTCTCAATCTTCTTTGTATTACCGTAAAAAAGCTCGATTACATGCATGGCTAACTCGAAAATCTCTAAAATCCTTGCAAAAACCCTAAGATATATTGATTTAAAATAGTGGAATATAAATCGACTACTTATGAAATTGAGATACATCACCTTCGATCTTCCCATTTTGCCTCGTGTGAGATTTTCGACTTGATTTTGGTTGTTCAGTTGTTCGATTTTATAGAGTTTTCGGATTTTGTTGAAGAAACTGTGATTTCAATTGTATCAAAGGTTACGATAAAAAAAGCGTGGGTTCAGGGTTTTACGATGATTTTTGAGGGTAGTTTGGGGAAAAAAAAGGCGGTCTTTAAAAATAGGGATGAAATTTTTATGTTTTGTATCTAAGGGATGTTTGGTGAATTATGAAAGTTATTAAGGATGTATGGCAAACGTTCCCTAAAATTTATCCATACTTATATACGCACGCAACACATTTCTATATACTACTAAACCTATTATCCAATCTCCATAACTTACACACAGACCATATATAACTTACCCGTAAAATAAATATAAACTCAAATCAAATTTTACATAAACTTTACAAACTTTATATGTATATATAAATATAAATCCATATATAATACTCTTCTTAAAACATAAGGCCAGGATTCATATACAAGCTTACAAATAAAACGCAAACATTCTCCTGAACAATATTATAAATATAGCAAACTATACAATAAGTATACTATATATACACACACTTATATATCTATAATCAAATATAACTTACATACTTGATACGTATTATATTTATACAATGATATGGTTTATAGAAAATACACAGCAAACAAAAGCATATAATTCAAGTCCAAATATGTATATATATAAAATCATACTGTAGATAAAACATGATGTACACGGTCACATATATGTATATAGAGTTGTGACTTATAAACTAACACAATATATTAGTAATATATATGTACTTATAAAGCTTATACCAGCTGGGTATACTTATATGTGAACAAATTCTCAGGTACACTTTATGTGTACATTTTTTTTCTTAAAACTTCTCATATATGGAATGTACGGCTACCCAACCAGGCATGCACGCATACTAGTTTGGAAATGCTATATATAAACATTTATATACCTTACATATGACGATAGAGGAAGCTTGGAAAGTGGGCGATTCCAAAGGGCGAAGGGGAGCAACAGGTGGCTGACGTGCAGCAGGTGAGTGAAGAAAAAAAAATAGAGGAACTCGGTTGGCTTTGGGTGCTGCAAGCAAGTTGGCAGCGAGGTGCAGATCCGAGTGAGGAGTCGCCGCGGGATTGGGAAGCCGTGCTTTTGATTTCGGGCTTCGTCAACGTGGCTCGGTTCAAAGGCTTGCCCGCGGATCCGGGAAGTGGGCTTTGAGGGGTTACACTGAAACGGTGGTGGAGGAGGCGGGTTCGGGTGGAACAGCTGGAGGAGGAAACTTGCATGCATGGAGGCGATTTGGTGATGGTCTATGGCGACGTGGCTTGGGTGGTGGGTCGGCTGCTTGGAGATGGCAACAGAGAGGGAAGGAGTGGTTGATGGCGTAAGTATAGGAAGGCGGAGTGGGAAGGGAGTAGGAGAGCGGGGCGGAAGGCGGTGGTATGGGATGGATCGACAAAGAGACGAGAGGTCAGTGAGAAAAATGAATGAGTGATAAAAGGACTTGCACTAGACAATTTTATTCTCTCACTGCTAGATGGAAGAACTGACCACAACTTTAATTCAATTAAACCAAAAGTCACGATGATTTAATCGGGAATAGAAATGGTCAATCCGGGAATCTAAGAAATATAAATGTTCACAGCTGTTTGTATTGTACGGTGAAAGTGAAAAGTCACAACAACCAACGGTCACTAACGGGTACCGATACGGTGAACCGTTTCGCAGTTTCTGCGGCGTACCGGACTTCAAAACACGGATTTGAATATACCGCAAAGGTCAGCGCGACGAGACGATCAAAATGGTATACATATATCAGTGGTATGATTGAATTATAAAAATTCGAATTTTCTACTAGCGGAAAATGCAGCAAAAACGAAGAAAAATAAGATCGACGGAGCTAAAGATGTCCGAATTTTAAAAAATGAAAAATATAGTTTGCTCAGAAAATGGTTTAGAATTTTTCTATGTAAAAATATTTAGGTTTCGAAAATATTTTATTTTCATCGCTTTTTAACTGATTAAATTGAAGTAAATTTACGCGCGAAATAAACTTTCATATTTTTAGATGAAAATTTATCAGTCGCTATGTTTAACTAGACACATTTCAAATATCTAATTTTTATTTTAAAATTTTATCGTTTAAAATTTCGCAAAATTTCAATTAATAACGTTATTAAGATAGTTAAAATTTACGGGTCGTTACATTTGGAGATGAACTGGATGGCGAGACGTACTCCCGTACTTGTTTATTTATTCTGCTGTGTATTTTGTATGTGGACAAGTTTATATAACTGTCCAGTGATGTGTATTGTTGTAAACTCTAATGATATGATGTAATGTATAAACTGATATAGTCTTTTGTTTTAAAGATTATTCATTCATCTATTATATATTGTTCCGCTGCGAATGTGAGATTCTGATATTATTTCTGTTTTTGTTTTTATGTTCTTTCTTTTTCTTCTGTCTTCTTCTACCTCTTCTTTTTAACCCTAATGGTTCGGTTTTCTGGCATTCGATTGCGCGACATTTGATACAGTGGACGTATTAATGTCGACTTTCGAGCGTCGAAAAGTCGTGATCGTTACAAGTGGTATCAAAGCTGTTGGTTAAGCGACAACCCTGGCTCTGTTGGGTGTTACTCATTAGAGATAGAGTCAGTAGTACTCTAGAATGAGTGTGAGTGTAGTAATAATTATGAGCGCGTATTTGTTAGTAAATACAAAATTGTTTTGTATTGTGTTGACTTATCGGTTGATTGTTTATAGATTCTGGTCGGTGCAGTCTGGCCAACTGTAATCGATAGGGGTTTCTAAACTCTTAAACAAGATAAACTGACACGGTATTGTTTTAAATAGGGTAAATGAAATAATTTTACCCAAAACTATTTTTGTATAGAAAAGAAATGATTTTCTATGAATTATTATAGTATATGGATGCTTGGTTGTTAGGAAGTGATAATATTGAATTATTATCACTATTATATAGAAATTGAATAAGAAATAATGGTATAACCAAAGATTTGGAGATAAATTTATTTAACGAATGAAATTTATAAAATATGAATTGAAAGATAAGGAAATGAATTCATATACGAATGGGATTTGTAAATATAAATTGTAATGAGATTTATAATTGGAAATAGAATTCCAGGAAAGTATTTGAGAATAAATTCATTTAAGGAATGAAATTGTGAATGAACAAATGAAGCTACATTTGTAAATAAATGAATTGGAAGTTGAATTGGTTAAATTAAAATTGAATTGTGAGCTGAATAAAGAATGGTTTGAATTTGCATATAAATTCAAGTAAGTAGTAGAAATAAATTGAAATTTCCTTGTTATTGATAAAATAGATTCAGGATGAATTGAATATGGAAATTTGAAATTTAAAATGAATAAGTGAATGTATAAATTGAATTAAATTAGTAAATGGAATAGATTTGATAAATGAAAACCAATCAAAGAAAATAAATTGGAAATTGTTTATGAGGAAGAAAAAATAAATGATAAACTTGAGTTTTGAATTGAAATAGCTTAAGTAAATATTGGACAATAACTCAATTTAAGTGAAACTTTGAAATGGTTTGAATGAAAACTTAGTTGATTAATGAGTTGAAAATGTGAAATTGAATAATGATAAATATATAACTTCAGTAATGAAGCGAAAATAAATGCAAGAAGTGTATATAAATATTTGCATTGTTATTGTCGAGTTTTGTACAATGGTTTTAAACAAATCGAATGGTTTTGTGAATATGAAATGTAAATTGAATTGAAATGGAGTCAATTTAAATTATTATTAGCTTAAGTAATCATTTAGTTGCATGAATATTAACAAATTTGAATAGAAAGAATTATCGTTTGACAAAAAACGAGAATTAAATAAATCCTATGAATTGATAGAAGTGAAATAAATTGATTTTGGAATCAATTGAATTAGATATGAGCTCATTTCGCTAAAAATAAATAGAATGAAGAAAATGAGTTGTAAATCACTTGAAGTAAATGGAAATGGTATGCGAAGTAGTTGTAAGCAATTTAATTTGTATCGAAACCATATAAATTGCTAATGGAAAGGACTTTGGATGTATTGCTAATGAAAACTTTGTGTTCACTATTGAAAATAAGTGAAATGTTAATAGATTTCCTATATTTGTCACTTACATGTTTAAATTGAGTAAGTACAGGTTTTTGGAAGCCGTTTGGCTGCATTTTGGTCGCGCAAAATAGCTAAATAAATAACCGCTTTGCTTAAAATGCTAAAAAGGTACGCCTACGCAATACAAAATAGGAAATATGAACTGTTTTTGTTTTTCCGACCGAGTGGGTCGATGTATATATATTTATATCTTTTGTCAAATTGCAAAAGCCCCTCCGTACAAAGGAGACTACGCCAAAATTTTCCGAAAATTTAGGGAGTTAGAAAATTTTGAAAAAATTTAGGAAATTTTGTTAACAGAAAATTGATTTTCAAATTATAATGGAAACGTAGAAATTGAACTAGAAAATGAAAACCATTGTTTTGGTTGAAGTTAAAAGTTTTGAAAAAAGTGAATATCGAGTTTTCACTAAATGAATTTTTGGTTTTTGAAGATAAAATGAATTCAATAGAATTGAAATTGTAAATTGAATTCAAATGGAATTGGAAATACAAAGTTGAATGGAAACGAATATATAACTTTGTTAGTAAAGTGAAAATAAATAATATAAGTATGTAAATACTTGTATTGAACTTAAGAAATAAAGAATGAAATTCTTAAGTAAAATGGGCATTTGGAAATCCAATAAGTAAATTTGGACATTGTTGTTAAGTAAAGTGTACAGGGATTGTAAGGCTAAGGAAAATGGAATTGGATTTTGATTTCGAAGATGAATTTGAATTTCTCTACAAAAGGTATGTATTTAAAATTTCAGTATGAAATTTGATTGGGTTTTTTATTTTGCCACTTGGCATTTTGTTTTCTATTGAGATTTGAGAATCCGTAGGGACATTTTGTAGTAGTACCGAGCTAGCCGCGCAAAGGAGTCGTTGGCGAAATTTTTCGGAAATTTAGAGAGTTAGAAAATTTTTGAGAAATTTTGGATAATTTAAAATTTGAATTTAAATTTAAATTTGAATTGTGAAATAAAATGAAGTTGTTTGGAAACTATGGTTAAGATTTGGACAGTTAGTTGAAATAATGGATCTTTAATAAAAACAAGATTGGTTTGAAAATTTGATAAAACTGTTTGATTTTGGTAAAATGATAAACGGGTATTGGAGCATTCTTCTTGACTTGTAATTTCGGGACGAAATTCTTTTAAGGGGGGAAGATTGTAACGACCCTGAATTTTTGACATTTGAATATTTAATTGAGTTAAAATATTTTAATGTTAGTTTAATTTGAAATTCAAGATATCAGAATGAATTTGGTAATTAAATTATTGAATTTAATTTTTGAAACTAAGTAAAAATTTGAATTTTCAGTTTTAAGCTGATTTAAAATATTTTCAAGGCTTGGAAAATTCATATTGATAATACCGAAGATAATAGAAGCTTCAGAATTGAATTTGAAGCTGTTTTTTTTCAGTTTTGAATTTTATCGTTTAAATTGGATTTAAAAATATCTTTCCGAGGCACAGTCTCGAAATTCGACGAAACTAGTTTCATTGGATCCGTAATAGTGTATTATTATCGGATTTCAATTTTCATAGTGTTTGGAGTTGTTGTGTGAGCGTACGATATATATACGCGTTGAAATTTATATCGAATTCAATATTATAACTGGTCCAAAAAGCTATCTTCTCCATACGATCGAATTTGGACTCGAACCTTTTCCATTGTGTCCGGAATAGGGATATAACATTATAAACGCCTAGCGGCACGCCTCGATAGGAGGTCAAAATTTTGAGTTGCATTTATCGAACGGTTTGAATTTGAATATAAATTGAATCTTTATGTTAGTCCAACCATAGCTGTATTTCATTCACATCACAACTTTTTGCTTTTAAATCACTGTCTCCACTCGTACACGCCAACATCATCGTGTCTCCTTCCTCTTTAATTATTTACAACCGAGCAGTTCATTTTGATTTCAAAAGAAAAATATCTCGTTCAACCAAAATCCATGGCCGAAGCCCTTTCGTCCAAAATAAAATAAATAAAATGAACGACTTAATCTCGTTCAAAAATTAATGGCCGCTACTGTCTTCACTCAAAAATCGAAATTTGATTTTGCAGTTACGCCGTTTCTTTTTTTTCAACATCTCTATTCGTTCGCAAATTTATGGAAACTTCATTCGATCGAAAGAAGCCAGGGCTTGAGATGTTTGTTTCTGTCGATTTGCGATGGATTCGCGAGGTCGAGCGGCATCGAGTGGTGATGAGGTGGGCAAGCAATCGAGGATCGCGAGCATCGATCTGGAGGCAGCAGGGGAGCGCTCGGGCACGCGTGAGGAGGGCCGAGCTCGATTTCGCCATGGGGTTCGTTTGAAAGTCGCGTCGTGGCGGTATGACTGGGAAGGTAGGCGCACAAGCACCTGGTCTCGTTCGCGATCGATGAGTGCAGAGGCGAACAGAGGCCAGTGGTCGTCGTTCTTTTGGGTTCGAGATGACGACTTCGGCAGCAGGTGTTGGGAAAGAAGGTGATCGGGGTCTGTTGTTTTCGATGGGCATCTCGAGTTTGGGTTCGATGGTATCTATAAGGTATTCGAATTTTTTCTTTTTTGATAAATTTTGATTTTAAATATATATATATATACATTCAGTGACATATATGCAGTTTTTTAAAATTTATAAAGTGTATGTATATATTCACAGAAGAAAGAAAAGGAAAAAATATAATAATATCAGAAACTTTTATCTACAAGAAGAATTATATATATATAGGAAAGTTGTTGAAAGAAATACATGGGAATTTTAAGTGTTGTAGAGTTATATTAAATTAAATGAGTGGTTTAAAATAAAATCAATAGTTAATTAAAATTGTCAAATGGAATAAATTATTCGATTATTTCGAATATTAACAGATTGTATAAATGTTTGATACAAGGTCAAAAACCGTGAGATCAAATCGGAGTTGGATTGAATTGCAAAATTAAAAGCAAAGGTGAGATCTTCTCACTCAAACAAAGGGTTTGTTTAATTTTAAATAGTTATATTTAAAATTATTGATTGTGTTGATTGTGTGCTTGAATGATAGTATATATGATAGTGGTATATAGCAATATATATATATATATATATATATATATATATTGGAATATGTATATATTGGAGTTGTTGTTTTCCCGCATTATATAGCGGATGAGACCCTATGCGCCGCATAATAGCGGATGATATTTTATAAATCCCATATACCGCGATATTGCACCTCGAAGTGGAATTGGTATTGTGCTAACATCTGTGGATGTAGGGAAACAGGTTGGAGGGATCCAACTGGATTCCTCAAATTATATGAATTTGTTTCATATGTTGTATGAATTTGTTTCATATGTTGTGTGATGATTTATTTATAATCCGTGAATGATTATATCGATGATTAAATTTGTCGAAGGCTAAAATTTAGCCGAATGTATTTTTGGTATTGTTGGATACCAGAAATAAATAAAATTGGATTTTTGAAATTAAAGTTGGAAATTTTTAGTAAATTCTTTTTGAAAGAATTAAGTGAAATTAAAAGAAGGAATTTTAAAAGTATAAAGTTGATTTTAAAATCTTATCCAATTATTTTCAAAATATTGGAAAAGATATTAACAAGTGGGTTTTGAAAATATTGTGTAAAAGTTGAAGAATTTATTGAAATTGGAATTTTAAACCATTTGGAAGGAATAAAAGGATTTATTTAAAAGGTGATAAATTTCTAGAAATCCAATTGATAATTGATTTGGTATTGGAAAATAAATCTTTGGGAAATCGATATGAAAATTTATTTGGTGTTTGAATGAAAATTGATTTTTGTGTTGAGAATAAATTTGGAAATCGATTTGTAAAATGATTAGGTGTTGAGATAAATTTTTGGAAATCAATTTGGAATTTGATTTGGGATTGAAATGAAATTGAGAAATCAATTTGGAATTTGATTTGGTGCTTGAAAAGAATTTTGAAAATCAATTTGTAATTGATTTGGGGTTGAAATAAATTTAGAAATCAATTTGTAATTAATTTTGTGTTTGAAAGTGAATATTTGAAAAACGATTTGAAAATCGTGTATAAGTGAATATTTGGAAATTTAAATTCACAATGAAATTTATAAAAGAAAGGGAATTTTTTTTTAAAATAAACACTGATTTATTTTTAAAGTGTGGAAATAAATTTACAGATTTGGGATGTAAATTTGAAATAAATCGATAAGGATTTATTTAATTGGTTTAAATGGACCATTTTGTGATGAAGTGTGAAAAGGGATTTGAAATTGGTTTTCAAAGTGATGAAGTGTGAAATGTGATTTTCAAAATGTTGAAGTGTGGAAAATATATATCTTGTGAAGATATTTTGAAATTTAATAATTTGGGAAAATTATTTAAATTGGTTGATTGTTGTGAATGTTGTTTGATAGTTAAATAACCGACTATCAATATTTGCCTTTGAAGTGGCACTTGATTTGTTTTCAAAACAAATGCTCATTATTCGGTTATGCCGGATGAGGACTTTGTGTCATATAACCCATTCTGAATAGTGATACGTCGTGAATGGATAGCATTTGAAGACCGGTTTGAAGACCGGGTATTTTCAAAAATGAAAGGACAACCTTTCGAATGTCTCTGCACCGAGTTGCTCCGGTATAGAGATTTATATCACTCTTCTTGTGATGGGAAGTCCGGACGTGATTAGTGAATACCCGGATTGCAAGGGCTTCTTTGGAAGTGCCTTCGGTTTCGTTCGATCCCGGAACGGACTTGTATGGATGTGTGTCTGACGTTATACTTTGAGATGTAAAGCTGGTTTCTATCAAATACATTTCTGTTGGTGGCGGAGAATTTATTCTCTTAGCTTAACACCCTTCTCTGAGACGTACGAGCTCAGAGGTTATGTAGTTGATGGTTACTAGTGATACATTCCCAATTTGGTAATGTGGCATACAATGTGCTGTTGATCATTTGTTGATCAAAGCATGGCTTTGTGAAAAAGCGTAGCTTTGTGGACGAGACTTCGTCGAGCCTCACAATCCGGTAATGGTCGAAACAGGAATGTTGCGGCAAGGTTTTTAGGGGTCGCGCCCCTAGGGTATGTCCATTTCCTTCTGGATAAGAGGTGATATCATGGTATGGAGCCCAGATATTTTACCTATGTTGATGCTGAAAATTTATTATACTTTGTGGTTGTTGCTTTGTGGTTGAGGATCCTCGGAGAAAGGTCGGTAATGACCGGGGGATGGCATACTTGTGTGTTAGTTACCTAGTTACAGCTGTACAGCGTGAGGTAGTGTCAGTGTGTTGGTTACCTAGTTAAAGCTGTACAGCATGAGGTAACGTCGGCCTTGTTTTTGCAGAGATCCGGTTAGGTTCTCGGGGCATCTTTCCAGAGGCATTTCCATTTCGGTGTAAGGAAGTTCCTTTGCCTGACCATTTGTTGGAAATCCAAAGAAACAATACGAACCCTGTACGGTTTTAGTTGTATAACATGCTATGGAATGTGGCGGTAACCTGCTATTGAACATAGTAGCTATAGTAGGCATACTATAATGGTTGTATGTTGGATAAGATTAATATTATACTTTCGAAATGTTTTCCACACTAGACATTAATAATAATATCAACTGATTTTTCGTAGTAAGCATATTTGACTATCATAAGGAGAAATCTCCTCCAATTCTACGTTTGCATTGTGTGTGTGGCGGGAGGCCTTATGGTAGTTTCATTTTCCAAAAGCACTGCGAACTTGTTTTATTTTCTTTGTGAAAATAACTGTTTTACGATCTAACACCAGTCACCATGACTGACTCGGAGTTTATTGTTCCCTTTCTATACTCTGGGTTCCCATAATTTTCCGCACGGGTAGCCTAGAGTTATGTTATCAGGATATTCTGGATATTCTGGAGCTTTGGAGATGAGCTGGATGGCGAGACATACTCCCGTACTTGTTTATTTATTCCGCTGTGTATTCTGTATGTGGACAAGTTTATATAACTGTCCAGTGATGTGTATTGTTGTAAACTATGATGATATGATGTAATGTATAAACTGATATAGTCTTTTATTTTAAAGATTATTCATTCATCTATTATATATTGTTCCGCTGCGAATGTGAGATTCTGATATTGTTTCTGTTTCTGTTTTTATGTTCTATCTTTTTCTTCTGTCTTCTTCTACCTCTTCTTTTTAACTCTAATGGTTCAGTTTTCTGGCATTCGATTGCGCGACATTTGATACAGTGGACGTATTAATGTCGACTTTCGAGCGTCGAAAAGTCGTGATCGTTACAAGTGGTATCAAAGCTGTTGGTTAAGCGACAACCCTGGCTCTGTTGGGTGTTACTCATTAGAGATAGAGTCAGTAGTACTCTAGAATGAGTGTGAGTCTAATAATAATTATGAGCGCATATTTGTTAGTAAATACAAAATTGTTTTGTATTGTGTTGACTTATCGGTTGATTGTTTATAGATTCTGGTCGGTGCAGTCTGGCCAATTGTAATCGATAGGGGTTTCTAAACTCTTAAACAAGATTAACTGACACGGTATTGTTTTAAATAAGGTAAATGAAATAATTTTATCCAAAACTATTTTTGTATAGAAAAGAAATGATTTTCTATGAATTATTATAGTATATGGATGCTTGGTTGTTAGGAAGTGATAATATTGAATTATTATCACTATTATATGGAAATTGAATAAGAAATAATGGTATAACCAAAGATTTGGAGATAAATTTATTTAACAAATGAAATTTACAAAATATAAATTTAAAGATAAGGAAATGAATTCATATACGAATGGGATTTGTAAATATAAATTGTAATGAGATTTATAATTGGAAATAGAATTCCAGGAAAGTATTTGAGAATAAATTCATTTAAGGAATGAAATTGTGAATGAACAAATGAAGCTACATTTGTAAATAAATGAATTGGAAGTTGAATTGGTTAAATTAAAATTGAATTGTGAGCTGAATAAAGAATGGTTTGAATTTGCATATAAATTCAAGTAAGTAGTAGAAATAAATTGAAATTTCCTTGTTATTGATAAAATAGATTCAGGATGAATTGAATATGGAAATTTGAAATTTAAAATGAATAAGTGAATGTATAAATTGAATTAAATTAGTAAATGGAATAGATTTGATAAATGAAAACCAATCAAAGAAAATAAATTGGAAATTGTTTATGAGGAAGAAAAAATAAATGATAAACTTGAGTTTTGAATTGAAATAGCTTAAGTAAATATTGGACAATAACTCAATTTAAGTGAAACTTTGAAATGGTTTGAATGAAAACTTAGTTGATTAATGAGTTGAAAATGTGAAATTGAATAATGATAAATATATAACTTTAGTAATGAAGTGAAAATAAATGCAAGAAGTGTATATAAATATTTGCATTGTTGTTGTCGAGTTTTGTACAATGGTTTTAAACAAATCGAATGGTTTTGTGAATATGAAATGTAAATTGAATTGAAATGGAGTCAATTTAAATGATTATTAGCTTAAGTAATCATTTATTTGCATGAATATTAACAAATTTGAATAGAAAGAATTATCGTTTGACAAAAAACGAGAATTAAATAAATCCTATGAATTGATAGAAGTGAAATAAATTGATTTTGGAATCAATTGAATTAGATATGAGCTCATTTCGCTAAAAATGAATAGAATGAAGAAAATGAGTTGTAAATCACTTGAAGTAAATGGAAATGGTATGTGAAGTAGTTGTAAGCAATTTAATTTGTATCGAAACCATATAAATTGCTAATGGAAAGGACTTTGGATGTATTGCTTATGAAACCTTTGTGTTCACTATTGAAAATAAGTGAAATGTTAATAGATTTCCTATATTTGTCACTTACGTGTTTAAATAGAGTAAGTACAGGTTTTTAGAAGCCGTTTGGCTGCATTTTGGTCGCGCAAAATAGCTAAATAAATAACCGCTTTGCTTAAAATGCTAAAATGGTACGCCTACACAATACAAAATAGGAAATATGAACTGTTTTTGCTTTTCCGACCGAGTGGGTCGATGTATATATATTTATATCTTTTGTCAAATTGCAAAAGCTCCTCCGTACAAAGGAGACTCCGCCAAAATTTTCCGAAAATTTTGGGAGTTAGAAAATTTTGAAAAAATTTGGGAAATTTTGTTAACGGAAAATTGATTTTCAAATTATAATGGAAACGTCGGAATTGAACTAGAAAATGAAAACCATTGTTTTGGTTGAAGTTAAAAGTTTTGAAAAAAGTGAATATCGAGTTTTCACTAAATGAATTTTTGGTTTTTGAAGATAAAATGAATTCAATAGGATTGAAATTGTAAATTGAATTCAAATGGAATTGGAAATACAAAGTTGAATGGAAACGAATATATAACTTTGTTAGTAAAGTGAAAATAAATAATATAAGTATGTAAATACTTGTATTGAACTTAAGAAATAAAGAATGAAATTCTTAAGTAAAAGGGCATTTGGAAATCCAATAAGTAAATTTGGACATTGTTGTTAAGTAAAGTGTACAGGGATTGTAAGGCTAAGGAAAATGGAATTGGATTTTGATTTCGAAGATGAATTTGAATTTCTCTACAAAAGGTATAAATTTAAAATTTCAGTATGAAATTTGATTGGATTTTTTATTTTTCCACTTGGCATTTTGTTTTCTATTGAGATTTTAGAGTCCGTAGGGACATTTTGTAGTAGTACCGAGCTAGCCGCGCAAAGGAGACGCTGGCGAAATTTTTCGAAAATTTAGAGAGTTAGAAAATTTTTGAGAAATTTTGGATAATTTAAAATTTGAATTTTAATTTAAATTTGAATTGTGAAATAAAATGAAGTTGTTTGGAAACTATGGTTAAGATTTGGACAGTTAGTTGAAATAATGGATCTTTAATAAAAAGAAGATTGGTTTGAAAATTTGATAAAACTGTTTGGTTTTGGTAAAATGATAAACGGGTATTGGAGCATTCTTCTTGACTTGTAATTTCGGGACGAAATTCTTTTAAAGGGGAAGATTGTAACGACCCTGAATTTTTGACATTTGAAATGTGAATATTTAATTGAGTTTAAATATTTGAATGTTAGTTTAATTTGAAATTCAAGATATCAGAATGAATTTGGTAATTAAATTATTGAATTTAATTTTTGAAACTGGGTAAAAATTTGAATTTTCAGTTTTAAGCTGATTTAAAATATTTTCAAGGCTTGGAAAATTCATATTGATAATACTGAAGATAATAGAAGCTTCAGAATTGAATTTGAAGCTGTTTTTTTTCAGTTTTGAATTTTATCGTTTAAATTGGATTTAAAAATAGCTTTCCGAGGCACAGTCTCGGAATTCGACGAAACTAGTTTCATTGGATCCGTAATAGTGTATTATTATCGGATTTCAATTTTCATAGTGTTTGGAGTTGTTGTGTGAGCGTACGATATATATACGCGCTGAAATTTATATCGAATTCAATATTATAACTGGTCCAAAAAGCTATCTTCTCCATACGATCGAATTTGGACTCGAAAACTTTTCCATTGCGTTCAGAATAGGGGTATAACATTATAAACGGCTAGCGGCACGCCTCGATAGGAGGTCAAAATTTTGAGTTGCATTTATCGAACGGTTTGAATTTGAATATAAATTGAATCTTTATGTTAGTCCAACCATAGCTGTATTTCATTCACATCACAACTTTTTGCTTTTAAATCACTGTCTCCACTCGTACACGCCAACATCATCGTGTCTCCTTCCTCTTTAATTATTTACAGCCGAGCAGTTCATTTTGATTTCAAAAGAAAAATATCTCGTTCAAACAAAATCCATGGCCGAAGCCCTTTCGTCCAAAATAAAATAAATAAAATGAACGACTTAATCTCGTTCAAAATTAATGGCCGCTACTGTCTTCACTCAAAAATCGAAATTTGATTTTGCAGTTACGCCGTTTCTTTTTTTTCAACATCTCTATTCGTTCGCAAATTTATGGCAACTTCATTCGATCGCAAGAAGCCACGGCTTGAGATGTTTGTTTCTGTCGATTTGCGATGGATTCGCGAGGTCGAGCGGCATCGAGTGGTGATGAGGTGGGAAAGCAATCGAGGATCGCGAGCATCGATCTGGAAGTAGTAGGGGAGCGCTCGGGCACGCGTGAGGAGGGCCAAGCTCGATTTCGCCATGGGGTTCGTTTGAAAGCCACGTCGTGGTGGTATGACTGGGAAGGTAGGCGCGCAAGCACCTAGTCTCGTTCGCGATCGATGAGTGCAGAGGCGAACATGGGCCAGTGGTCGTCGTTCTTTTGGGTTCGAGATGACGACTTCGGCAGCAGCTGTTGGGAAAGAAGGTGATCGGGGTCTGTTGTTTTCGATGGGCATCTCGAGTTTGGGTTCGTTGGTATCTTTAAGGTATTCGAATTTTTTCTTTTCTGATAAATTTTGATTTAAATATATATATATATATATATACACATGCAGTGACATATATGCAGTTTTTTAAAATTTATAAAGTGTATGTATATATTCACAGAAGAAAGAAAAGGAAAAAATATAATAATATCAGAAACTTTTATCTACAGAAAGAATTATATATATAGGAAAGTTGTTGAAAGAAATACATGGGAATTTTAAGTGTTGTAGAGTTATATTAAATTAAATGAGTGGTTTAAAATAAAATCAATAGTTAATTAAAATTGTCAAATGGAATAAATTATTCGATTATTTCGAATATTAACAGAATGTATAAATGTTTGATACAAGGTCTAAAACCGTGAGATCAAATCAGAGTTGGATTGGATTGCAAAATTAAAAGCAAAGGTGAGATCTTCTCACTCAAATAAAGGGTTTGTTTAATTTTAAATAGTTATATTTAAAATTGTTGATTGTGTTGATTGTGTGCTTGAATGATAGTATATATGATAGTGGTATATAGCAATATATATATATATTGGAATATGTATATATTGGAGTTGTTGATTTCCCGCATTATATAGCGGACGAGACCCTATGCACCGCATAATAGCGGATGATATTTTATAAATCCCATATACCGCGATATTCCACCTCGAAGTGGAATTGGTATTGTGCTAACATCTGTGGATGCAGGGAAACAGGTTGGAGGGATCCAACTGGATTCCTCAAATTATATGAATTTGTTTCATATGTTGTATGAATTTGTTTCATATGTTGTGTGATGATTTATTTATAATCTGTGAATGATTATATCGATGATTAAATTTGTCGAAGGCTAAAATTTAGCCGAATGTATTTTTGGTATCGTTGGATACTAGAAATAAATAAAATTGGATTTTTGAAATTAAAGTTGGAAATTTTTAGTAAATTCTTTTTGAAAGAATTGAGTGAATTTAAAAGAAGAAATTTTAAAAGTATAAAGTTGATTTTAAAATCGTATCGAATTATTTTCAAAATATTGGAAAAGATATTAACAAGTGGGTTTTGAAAATATTGTGTAAAAGTTGAAGAATTTATTGAAAGTGGAATTTTAAACCATTTGGAAGGAATAAAAGGATTTATTTAAAAGGTGATAAATTTCTAGAAATCCAATTGATAATTGATTTGGTATTGGAAAATAAATCTTTGGGAAATCGATATGAAAATTTATTTGGTGTTTGAATGAAAATTGATTTTTGTGTTGAGAATAAATTTGGAAATCGATTTGTAAAATGATTCGGTGTTGAGATAAATTTTTAGAAATCAATTAGGAATTTGATTTGGGATTGAAATGAAATTGAGAAATCAATTTGGAATTTGATTTGGTGCTTGAAAAGAATTTTGAAAATCAATTTGTAATTGATTTGGGGTTGAAATAAATTTAGAAATCAATTTGTAATTGATTTGGTGTTTGAAAGTGAATATTTGAAAAACGATTTGAAAATCGTGTATAAGTGAATATTTGGAAATTTAAATTCATAATGAAATTTATAAAGGAAAGGGAAATTTGTTTTAAAAATAAACACTGATTTATTTTTAGTGTGGAAATAAATTTACAGATTTGGGATGTAAATTTGAAATAAATCGATAAGGATTTATTTAATTGGTTTAAATGGACCATTTTGTGATGAAGTGTGAAAAGGGATTTGAAATTGGTTTTCAAAGTGATGAAGTGTGAAATGTGATTTGAAATTGATTTTCAAAATGTTGAAGTGTGGAAAATATATATCTTGTGAAGATATTTTGAAATTTAATAATTTGGAAAATTATTTAAATTGGTTGATTGTTGTGAATGTTGTTTGATAGTTAAATAACCGACTATCAATATTTTCCTTTGAAGTGGCACTTGATTTGTTTTTAAAACAAACGCTCATTATTCGGTTATGTCGGGAGAGGACTTTGTGTCATATAACCCATTCTGAATAGTGATACGTCGTGAATGGATAGCATTTGAAGACCGGTTTGAAGACCAGGTATTTTTGAAAATGAAAGGACAACCTGTCGAATGTCTCTGCACCGAGTTGCTCCAGTATAGAGATTTATATCACTCTTCTTGTGATGGGAAGTCCGGACGTGATTAGTGAATACCCGGATTGCAAGGGCTTCTTTGGAAGTGCCTTCTGTTTCGTTCGATCCCGGAACGGACTTGTATGGATGTGTGTCTGACGTTACACTTTGAGATGTAAAGCTGGTTTCTATCAAATACATTTCTATTGGTGGCGGAGAATTTATTCTCTTAGCTTAACACCCTTCTCTGAGACGTACGAGCTCAGAGGTTATGTAGTTGATGGTTACTAGTGATACATTTCCAATTTGGTAATGTGGCATACGAAGTGCTGTTGATCATTTGTTGATCAAAGCATGGCTTTGTGAAAAAGCGTAGCTTTGTGGACGAGACTTCGTCGAGCCTCACAACCCGGTAATGGTCGAAACAGGAATGTTGCGGCAAGGTTTTTAGGGGTCGCGCCCCTAGGGTATGTCCATTTCCTTCTGGATAAGAGGTGATATCATGGTATGGAGCCCAGATATTTTACCTATGTTGATGCTGCAAATTTATTATACTTTGTGGTTGTTGCTTTGTGGTTGAGGATCCTCGGATAAAGGTCGGTAACGACCGGGGGATGGCATACTTGTGTGTTAGTTACCTAGTTACAGCTGTACAGCGTGAGGTAGTGTCAGTGTGTTGGTTACCTAGTTACAGCTGTACAGCATGAGGTAACGTCGGCCTTGTTTTTGCAGAGATCCGGTTAGGTTCTCGGGGCGTCTTTCCAGTGGCGTTTCCATTTCGGTGTAAGGAAGTTCCTTTGCCTGACCATTTGTTGGAAATCCAAAGAAACAATACGAACCCTGTACGGTTTTAGTTGTATAACCTGCTATGGAATGTGGCGGTAACCTGCTATTGAACATAGTTGCTATAGTAGGCATACAATAATGATTGTATGTTGGCTAAGATTAATATTATACTTTCGAAATGTTTTCCGCACTAGACATTAATAATAATATCAACTGATTTTTCATAGTAAGCATATTTGACTATCATAAGGAGAAATCTCCTCCAATTCTGCGTTTGCATTGTGTGTGTGGCGGGAGGCCTTATGGTAGTTTCATTTTCCAAAAGCATTGCGAACTTGTTTTATTTTCTTTGTGAAAATAACAGTTTTACGATCTCACACCAGTCACCATGACTGACTCGGAGTTTATTGTTCCCTTTCTAAACTCTGGGTGCCCATAATTTTCCACACGGGCAGCCTAGAGTTATGTTATCAGGATATTCTGGATATTCCGGAGCTTTGGAGATGAGCTGGATGGCGAGACGTACTCCCGTACTTGTTTATTTATTTCGATGTGTATTCTGTATGTGGACAAGTTTATATAACTGTCCAGTGATGTGTATTGTTGTAAACTTTGATGATATGATGTAATGTATAAACTGATATAGTCTTTTGTTTTAAAGATTATTCATTCATCTATTATATATTGTTCCACTGCGAATGTGAGATTCTGATATTGTTTCTGTTTCTGTTTTTATGTTCTTTCTTTTTCTTCTGTCTTCTTCTACCTCTTCTTTTTAACCCTAATGGTTCGGTTTTCTAGCATTCGATTGCGCGGCATTTGATACAGTGGACGTATTAATGTCGACTTTCGAGCGTCGAAAAGTCGTGATCGTTACAAGTGGTATCAAAGCTGTTGGTTAAGCAACAACCCTGGCTCTGTTGGGTGTTACTCATTAGAGATAGAGTCAGTAGTACTCTAGAATGAGTGTGAGTGTAGTAATAATTATGAGCGCGTATTTGTTAGTAAATACAAAAATTTTTTGTATTGTGTTGACTTATCGGTTGATTGTTTATAGATTCTGGTCGGTGCAGTCTGGCCAACTGTAATCGATAGGGGTTTCTAAACTCTTAAACAAGATAAACTGACACGGTATTGTTTTAAATAGGGTAAATGAAATAATTTTACCCAAAACTATTTTTGTATAGAAAAGAAATGATTTTCTATGAATTATTATAGTATATGGATGCTTGGTTGTTAGGAAGTGATAATATTGAATTATTATCACTATTATATGGAAATTGAATAAGAAATAATGGTATAACCAAAGATTTGGAGATAAATTTATTTAACAAATGATATTTATAAAATATGAATTGAAAGATAAGGAAATGAATTCATATACGAATGGGATTTGTAAATATAAATTGTAATGAGATTTATAATTGGAAATAGAATTCAAGGAAAGTATTTGAGAATAAATTCATTTAAGGAATGAAATTGTGAATGAACAAATGAAGCTACATTTGTAAATAAATGAATTGGAAGTTGAATTGGTTAAATTAAAATTGAATTGTGAGCTGAATAAAGAATGGTTTGAATTTGCATATAAATTCAAGTAAGTAGTAGAAATAAATTGAAATTTCCTTGTTATTGATAAAATAGATTCAGGATGAATTGAATATGGAAATTTGAAATTTAAAATGAATAAGTGAATGTACTAATTGAATTAAATTAGTAAATGGAATAGATTTGATAAATGAAAACCAATCAAAGAAAATAAATTGGATATTGTTTATGAGGAAGAAAAAATAAATGATAAACTTGAGTTTTGAATTGAAATAGCTTAAGTAAATATTGGACAATAACTCAATTTAAGTGAAACTTTGAAATGGTTTGAATGAAAACTTAGTTGATTAATGAGTTGAAAATGTGAAATTGAATAATGATAAATATATAACTTCAGTAATGAAGTGAAAATAAATGCAAGAAGTGTATATAAATATATAAATATTTGCATTGTTGTTGTCGAGTTTTGTACAATGGTTTTAAACAAATCGAATGGTTTTGTGAATATGAAATGTAAATTGAATTGAAATGGAGTCAATTTAAATGATTATTAGCTTAAGTAATCATTTAGTTGCATGAATATTAACAAATTTTTTTTTTTTTGGCAAGGCCGACGGTTTTATAGTGGACCGACCACTTTTATTACGAAAGTAATAAGTTGATGTACAGGAGTAAGGTAGAGGCACCTTAGCTACTAAGAATTAGAACAGAAACTAAAACAGCATAGGAGTATGACAGATACGTCACAACTACAAGAATAATATATCACGGCTAGTTCTCCTCCGCAGAGGACGAATCACCCACACCCACAGCATCCTTGGAAGATTTCGAAGATCCACCCTCTAGAATTCCAATATAGGGTCGAAATAGAGCAGCAAGGGAAGGATCATAACAGTCAGTGCCAGAAGAGTAAACAAAGGAACGATCCCAGGAAGAATCAGCAAGAAGAATAGAATTCGTCGCAGCAAACGAACCATCCTTGTCCAGAACCAAGGAATCACCAGAAATACTATAATAAAGGCATCGGAGATCTAACACATCATCAGATATGAATCGAAAATATGAGTCATCCACGGGGTTGTATCTCATATCAGAACGACAATCAACCCAACAGTGTTCAGACGCAGCCCAAACAACATGCGGCGGATAGAATACCGGAACCTCGGGGGGAACCTCAGGGGGAACCGGAGGTTCCCCAGGGGAGACAGGATTCACTAAGGAAAAAGGAACCGGAACAGCAGGGGGTACAAGTGGAACAACAACAGGGACAGGGGAAACATGATGGACTAAGGAAAGGGAAGGACCAGAGACAGCAGGAACCAGAGGAGCTTTGGGAACCCATTTTCTAAGCGGGGGACGAGGCAGCGGGATTTTAGGAGCAGCAGCTGGAACAGCAGGGCGCACGCAATCAGATACAATATGACCAAAAGAATGACAGGATGAACAAATGTCAGGGACCCATCCATAACGAACACGAACATCCACCACATGACCAACGGCAAGCTGGACAGGAATAGAGGTGGGAAGAGGCTTATCGGGTGTAATCTCAATCAAGGCTTTTGCATATACAAGCTTTTCACGTGCAACCGTATTTGAGTCAAAACATTTCAATTTACCAATATTGCACGCCAGCCAATTCAAGCCTAGCAACGGCTGTAAAGCAGAAGGAATATGGGAGAAATAAACCCAAACAGGGACAGAAAAAACTTGCTCACGAACACTAGCTACCGTCGGAGACCAGGGGGTAAGAATAAAAGGCTGTCCGTCAAAAAAGGAAGGCTCAGACTCAAGAACACGACAGCGTTCCTCAAAGGAGGAGAACAATAGGTAGTACAAGGAATCAACCATCCTAACTTTAAGCCCTCCCTGAAGTCTCCAGGCCCTACGACAGGCAGCTGCCACATCACGAAGGCGATGATTAGGGTCTAGAAAGAATCCAACTACGTAACCTGACCAAAAGTCCAAACCAGCTTGTATAACACAAGGGGGAGGGATCATCACTCCGTTTTCCTCAACGATGTCAAACTCAACCGCTTCATAAACTCCAGCATTACGAGGCAATGTTGTAAAAAGAGATGACCATGATTTGGGGGCAGGCGGGCTAGGAGCAGCAGGACAACCCACAACATATGAAGGAACAGGAGCTGTGTCACGAAAAGGGGAAGCCAGACGATCAGCACCGGCAATAGGGATAGAGCCCTCTGCCGCATTCAAACAAACACCTTCCTTGCAGCATTCAGACACACCAGATACGTCCAAGCCGTTAACTTCACCATACTTACTATCTGGTGCTTTATTGATTGTCATAGAAACCAAAGTATTTAGTCCCAAGACACTACCTAGCCTATCATCAGCACTCACATTTGAGTCAGACAGAAGCTGCATAGCCGTAAAATCAGGAAACGACAACCCAGTAGGCACCGCTGAATGCGAGGAAGCAGCTGCACGAGCACCAGAATAGCACTGGTCGGAAGATTTTGCAGAGGTGGATAATTCATTAGCACGGAGGGGGGGAAAATCTTGGGCAGAGAGCAGGTCAGGAAGAGCGACTGCATCCATGGGCCGGAAACGGCGGCCTGAGCGAGTGGAGGAGGGGGAGGGGAGACGCAGAGAAATGAAACCAGGAGGGGAAGAGGACATGAGGGGACGGAGAAGCAGTCAGGAAGAAAAGAGGAAAACGCGGACAGAAAATCGCCAGGAGACCATTTCACTTTGGTTGCTTAATTAACTGAAAACTTTGAACTTTGGTATATTTCCTTTAAATATTAACAAATTTGAATAGAAAGAATTATCGTTTGACAAAAAAACGAGAATTAAATAAATCCTATGAATTGATAGAAGTGAAATAAATTGATTTTGGAATCAATTGAATTAGATATGAGCTCATTTCGCTAAAAATGAATAGAATGAAGAAAATGAATTGTAAATCACTTGAAGTAAATGGAAATGGTATGTGAAGTAGTTGTAAGCAATTTAATTTGTATCGAAACCATATAAATTGCTAATGGAAAGGACTTTGGATGTATTGCTTATGAAAACTTTGTGTTCACTATTGAAAATAAGTGAAATGTTAATAGATTTCCTATATTTGTCACTTACGTGTTTAAATAGAGTAAGTACAGGTTTTTGGAAGCCGTTTGGCTGCATTTTGGTCGCGCAAAATAGCTAAATAAATAACCGCTTTGCTTAAAATGCTAAAAAGGTACGCCTACACAATACAAAATAGGAAATATGAACTGTTTTTGCTTTTCCGACCGAGTGGGTCGATGTATATATATTTATATCTTTTGTCAAATTGCAAAAGCTCCTCCGTACAAAGGAGACTCCGCCAAAATTTTCCGAAAATTTTGGGAGTTAGAAAATTTTGAAAAATTTTGGGAAATTTTGTTAACGGAAAATTCATTTTCAAATTATAATGGAAACGTAGGAATTGAACTAGAAAATGAAAACCATTGTTTTGGTTGAAGTTAAAAGTTTTGAAAAAAGTGAATATCGAGTTTTCACTAAATGAATTTTTGGTTTTTAAAGATAAAATGAATTCAATAGGATTGAAATTGTAAATTGAATTCAAATGGAATTGGAAATACAAAGTTGAATGGAAACGAATATATAACTTTGTTAGTAAAGTGAAAATAAATAATATAAGTATGTAAATACTTGTATTGAACTTAAGAAATAAAGAATGAAATTCTTAAGTAAAATGGGCATTTGGAAATCCAATAAGTAAATTTGGACATTGTTGTTAAGTAAAGTGTACAGGGATTGTAAGGCTAAGGAAAATGGAATTGGATTTTGATTTCGAAGATGAATTTGAATTTCTCTACAAAAGGTATGTATTTAAAATTTCAGTATGAAATTTGATTGGGTTTTTTATTTTGCCACTTGGCATTTTGTTTTCTATTGAGATTTGAGAGTCCGTAGGGACATTTTGTAGTAGTACCGAGCTAGCCGCGCAAAGGAGTCGCTGGCGAAATTTTTCGGAAATTTAGAGAGTTAGAAATTTTTTGAGAAATTTTGGATAATTTAAAATTTGAATTTAAATTTGAATTGTGAAATAAAATGAAGTTGTTTGGAAACTAAGGTTAAGATTTGGACAGTTTGTTGAAATAATGGATCTTTAATAAAAAGAAGATTGGTTTGAAAATTTGATAAAACTGTTTGGTTTTGGTAAAATGATAAATGGGTATTGGAGCATTCTTCTTGACTTGTAATTTCGGGACGAAATTCTTTTATGGGGGGAAGATTGTAACGACCCTGAATTTTTGACATTTGAAATGTGAATATTTAATTGAGTTTAAATATTTGAATGTTAGTTTAATTTGAAATTCAAGATATCAGAATGAATTTGGTAATTAAATTATTGAATTTAATTTTTGAAACTGGGTAAAAAATTGAATTTTCAGTTTTAAGCTGACTTAAAATATTTTCAAGGCTTGGAAAATTCATATTGATAATACTGAAGATAATAGAAGCTTCAGAATTGAATTTAAAGCTGTTTTTTTCAGTTTTGAATTTTATCGTTTAAATTGGATTTAAAAATAGCTTTCCGAGGCACAGTCTCGGAATTCGACGAAACCAGTTTCATTGGATCCGTAATAGTGTATTATTATCGGATTTCAATTTTCATAGTGTTTGGAGTTGCTGTGTGAGCGTACGATATATATACGTGCTGAAATTTATATCGAATTCAATATTATAACTGGTCCAAAAAGCTATCTTCTCCATACGATCGAATTTGGACTCGAAACTTTTTCCATTGTGTTTGGAATAGGGGTATAACATTATAAACGCCTAGCGGCACGCCTCGATAGGAGGTCAAAATTTTGAGTTGCATTTATCGAACGGTTTGAATTTGAATGTAAATTGAATCTTTATGTTAGTCCAACCATAGCTGTATTTCATTCACATCACAACTTTTTGCTTTTAAATCACTGTCTCCACTCGTACACGCCAACATCATCGTGTCTCCTTCCTCTTTAATTATTTACAGCCGAGCAGTTCATTTTGATTTCAAAAGAAAAATATCTCGTTCAAACAAAATCCATGGCCGAAGCCCTTTCGTCCAAAATAAAATAAATAAATGAACGACTTAATCTCGTTCAAAATTAATGGCCGCTACTGTCTTCACTCAAAAATCGAAATTTGATTTTGCAGTTACGCCGTTTCGTTTTTTTCAACATCTCTATTCGTTCGCAAATTTATGGCAACTTCATTCGATCGAAAGAAGCCCGGGCTTGAGATGTTTGTTTCTGTCGATTTGCGATGGATTCGCGAGGTCGAGCGGCATCGAGTGGTGATGAGGTGGGCAAGCAATCGAGGATCGTGAGCATCGATCTGGAGGCAGTAGGGCAGCGCTCGGGCACGCGTGAGGAGGGCTGAGCTCGATTTCGCCATGGGGTTCGTTTGAAAGTCGCGTCGTGGCGGTATGACTGGGAAGGTAGGCGTGCAAGCACCTGGTCTCGTTCGCGATCGATGAGTGCAGAGGCGAACAGGGGCCAGTGGTCGTCGTTCTTTTAGGTTCGAGATGACGACTTCGGCAGCAGGTGTTGGGAAAGAAGGTGATCGGGGTCCGTTGTTTTCGATGGGCATCTCGAGTTTGGGTTCGCTGGTATCTATAAGGTATTCGAATTTTTTCTTTTCTGATAAATTTTGATTTAGAAATATATATATATATATATATATATACATGCAGTGACATATATGCAGTTTTTTAAAATTTATAAAGTGTATGTATATATTCATAGAAGAAAGAAAAGGAAAAAATATAATAATATCAGAAACTTTTATCTACAAGAAGTATTATATATATATAGGAAAGTTGTTAAAAGAAATACATGGGAATTTTAAGTGTTGTAGAGTTATATTAAATTAAATGAGTGGTTTAAAATAAAATCAATAGTTAATTAAAATTGTCAAATGGAATAAATTATTCGATTATTTCAAATATTAACATATTGTAAAAATGTTTGATACAAGGTCTAAAACCGTGAGATCAAATCGGAGTTGGATTGGATTGCAAAATTAAAAGCAAAGGTGAGATCTTCTCACTCAAACAAAGGGTTTGTTTAATTTTAAATAGTTATATTTAAAATTATTGATTGTGTTGATTGTGTGCTTGAATGATAGTATATATGATAGTGGTATATAGCAATATATATATATATATATATATTGGAATATGTATATATTGGAGTTCTTGATTTCCCGCATTATATAACAGATGAGACCCTATGCGCCGCATAATAGCAGATGATATTTTATAAATCCCATATACCGCGATATTCCACCTCGAAGTGGAATTGGTATTGTGCTAACATCTGTGGATGCAGAGAAACAGGTTGGAGGGATCCAACTGGATTCCTCAAATTATATGAATTTGTTTCATATGTTGTATGAATTTGTTTCATATGTTGTGTGATGATTTATTTATAATCTGTGAATGATTATATCGATGATTAAATTTGTCGAAGGCTAAAATTTAGCCGAATGTATTTTTGGTATCCTTGGATACCAGAAATAAATAAAATTGGATTTTTGAAATTAAAGTTGGAAATTTTTAGTAAATTCTCTTTGAAAGAATTGAGTGAATTTAAAAGAAGGAATTTTAAAAGTATAAAGTTGATTTTAAAATCTTATCCAATTATTTTCAAAATATTGGAAAAGATATTAACAAGTGGGTTTTGAAAATATTGTGTAAAAGTTGAAGAATTTATTGAAAGTGGAATTTTAAACCATTTGGAAGGAATAAAAGGATTTATTTAAAAGGTGGTAAATTTCTAGAAATCCAATTGATAATTGATTTGGTATTGGAAAATAAATCTTTGGGAAATCGATATGAAAATTTATTTGGTGTTTGAATGAAAATTGATTTTTGTGTTGAGAATAAATTTGGAAATCGATTTGTAAAATGATTCGGTGTTGAGATAAATTTTTAGAAGTCAATTTGGAATTTGATTTGGGATTGAAATGAAATTGAGAAATCAATTTGGAATTTGATTTGGTGCTTGAAAAGAATTTTGAAAATCAATTTGTAATTGATTTGGGGTTGAAATAAATGTAGAAATCAATTTGTAATTGATTTGGTGTTTGAAAGTGAATATTTGGAAAACGATTTGAAAATCGTGTATAAGTGAATATTTGGAAATTTAAATTCACAATGGAATTTATAAAGGAAAGGGAAATTTGTTTTAAAAATAAACACTGATTTATTTTTAAAGTGTGGAAATAAATTTACAGATTTGGGATGTAAATTTGAAATAAATCGATAAGGATTTATTTAATTGGTTTAAATGGACCATTTTGTGATGTAGTGTGAAAAGGGATTTGAAATTGGTTTTCAAAGTGATGAAGTGTGAAATGTGATTTGAAATTGATTTTCAAAATGATGAAGTGTGGAAAATATATATCTTGTGAAGATATTTTGAAATTTAATAATTTGGGAAAATTATTTAAATTAGTTGATTGTTGTGAATGTTGTTTGATAGTTAAATAACCGACTATCAATATTTGCCTTTGAAGTGGCACTTGATTTGTTTTTAAAACAAACGCTCATTATTCGGTTAATCCGGGAGAGGACTTTGTGTCATATAACCCATTCCGAATAGTGATACGTCGTGATTGGATAGCATTTGAAGACCGGTGTGAAGACCGGGTATTTTCAAAAATGAAAGGACAACCTGTCGAATGTCTTTGCACCGAGTTGCTCCGGTATAGAAATTTATATCACTCTTCTTGTGATGGGAAGTCCGGACGTGATTAGTGAATACCCGGATTGCAAGGGCTTCTTTGGAAGTGCCTTCGGTTCCGTTCGATCCCGAAATGGACTTGTATGGATGTGTGTCTGACGTTACACTTTGAGATGTAAAGCTGGTTTCTATCAAATACATTTCTGTTGGTGGCGGAGAATTTATTCTCTTAGCTTAACACCCTTCTCTGAGACGTACGAGCTCAGAGGTTATGTAGTTGATGGTTACTAGTGATACATTCCCAATTTGGTAATGTGGCATACGAAGTGCTGTTGATAATTTGTTGATCAAAGCATGGCTTTGTGAAAAAGCGTAGCTTTGTGGACGAGACTTCGTCGAGCCTCACAACCCGGTAATGGTCAAAACAGGAATGTTGCAGCAAGGTTTTTATGGGTCACGCCCCTAGGGTATGTCCATTTCCTTCTGGATAAGAGGTGATATCATGGTATGGAGCCCAGATATTTTACCTATGTTGATGCTGCAAATTTATTATACTTTGTGGTTGTTGCTTTGTGGTTGAGGATCCTCGGATAAAGGTCGGTAACGACCGGGGGATGGCATACTTGTGTGTTAGTTACCTAGTTACAGCTGTACAGCGTGAGGTAGTGTCAGTGTGTTGGTTACCTAGTTACAGCTGTACAGCGTGAGGTAACGTCGGCCTTGTTTTTGCAAAGATCCGGTTAGGTTCTCGGGGCGTCTTTCCAGAGGCGTTTCCATTTCAGTGTAAGGAAGTTCCTTTGCCTGACCATTTGTTGGAAATCCAAAGAAACAATACGAACCCTGTACGGTTTTAGTTGTATAACCTGCTATGGAATGTGGCGGTAACCTGCTATTGAACATAGTTGCTATAGTAGGCATACAATAATGGTTGTATGTTGGCTAAGATTAATATTATACTTTTGAAATGTTTTCCACACTAGACATTAATAATAATATCAACTGATTTTTCGTAGTAAGCATATTTGACTATCATAAGGAGAAATCTCCTCCAATTCTGTGTTTGCATTGTGTGTGTGGCGGGAGGCCTTATGGTAGTTTCATTTTCCAAAAGCATTGCGAACTTGTTTTATTTTCTTTGTGAAAATAATTGTTTTACGATCTCACACCAGTCACCATGACTGACTCGGAGTTTATTGTTCCCTTTCTAAACTCTGGGTGCCCATAATTTTCCACACGGGCAGCCTAGAGTTATGTTATCAGGATATTCTGGATATTCCGGAGCTTTGGAGATGAGCTGGATGGCGAGACATACTCCCGTACTTGTTTATTTATTCCGCTGTGTATTCTGTATGTGGACAAGTTTATATAACTGTCCAGTGATGTGTATTGTTGTAAACTCTGATGATATGATGTAATGTATAAACTGATATAGTCTTTTGTTTTAAAGATTATTCATTCATCTATTATATATTGTTCCGCTGCGAATGTGAGATTCTGATATTGTTTCTGTTTCTGTTTTTCTGTTCTTTCCTTTTCATCTGTCTTCTTCTACCTCTTCTTTTTAACCCTAATGGTTCAGTTTTCCGGCATTCAATTGCACGACATTTGATACACTGGACGTATTAATGTCGACTTTCGAGCGTCGAAAAGTCGTGATCGTTACAAGAGGCATGTTAGTATTCTCAGAAGGCTTTAGTGATATACGTGGAATAAATACTCTTGTACCATAAAAATGTCCAATAGTTATTTCTGCATCTATGAGATTTCTGTGAAAGACACGACATAATAATCTGGTTCCATTACATAATCCAATTCGTGGATCAATATTCCTAAGCAACATGATTGGTGCTCCTACTTTCAGTCTTAATTTATGTGGTGGTAGACCTCCCGGAGCAAGTGAGTTTAAGAATTCATATTGATACAGATTATGTGTATCTTCTTCGACTATGTCAAAGGAGTAGTAAATGCGCTCACTACCTAGAAACAGTTCTATAACTTTGTTATTAATGGCATCTACTATTTCATTTGTAGGGGCTAATATTGCTCTATCCATTTTAAAATTAGGATCACCTAATCTGTCGTTGAGTTCAACGAAGACTTCATTAATCAGAGCATAGAGTGAAGAAGTAGTGGTCCAAGGTTCAACGATATCATTTGGGAGCTGTATAATATCGTCTTGAACATAAACTTCATCTCCATTTCCAATATGTAAAAGAAATTGTGCATATGATTGATCGTCTTTTGCGCGCATATTTTGTGTTAAATAAATATGGATGATGAGTTATGAGCTTGCAAAAGTAAGTACTCTTGTAGTAAGCAGTAGCAAACTGAAACAATTGAATATATATAAATGCACTTACACATGAAAACGCACACACAACACACACACGCATATATAAATTGATACGCAAACAAACAGTTAAAAATAAATAATTGATAATTAGTATTTTTTCCATAAATTACTAATCTCATAACCTTTTATAAATTTATTAATAATTTACAGTTCAAAACAACTGGGGGAAACTCATTACTTTCTTTAATTTCAATTACAACATACTACATATTCTTTTATCCAAACATAGAATTCTAGTTAGCCAAGTAAACTTGCAATAGAAGCCAGGTCTAAACAAAATAGGAATGGAACACGCGAGCCTTGATACATGCAATATTATATAGCGGTTGCAGAAAATAATAGCAAGAACAGGGTGAAATAAGCACTCGGGTACTCAGTGCACGCATGTCTTGATAAGGGCTCAAGTACTAAATGCATTAGCACGCACATAATAGGGAAGAAACAAAGAAAAGCAAGAACAGATACTCTAGACACTATAACAGTCCAGGCACTCAAGATTGGAATGGATAGCATCCCGTCTGTATATTTTGTTATGCAGATTTCTTTTCTTGAAATACAAAGGGTAACTCTATTTAATTAGAAAATAACAATTTCAACTAAGTCAAATCATTATGAAATGCAACCGCATCTTGGTGGATTAACCAATATTTCACCTTAATTTACAAATGCAATGTCCCAAAATACAAAGGTTAAGGGTAAAATTATTACCTTCTGGTCATATCACATGTTCAGCAAATATGCTTTGATTGGGCTACCACAGTTACTTCAGACTGCTTTATGAAGGCACTTCAAATAATAAAAAATAAGAGATTAATAGCTAAATTTGATGCAAGATGGTTTATAAATTTCTATATCATACTTTTGTAGATCACGGTCAAGCATACAGTTCTCACTTTTTTATTTTACTGAAAATCAAAAGAATACAAATTTACAGATTTAGCCTGATTGTTTAACTAAGCAAATATATAAAAATAATAATTTATAAATGGTTTATTGTAATGGCTATAATGACATGACATGTTGTTGGAGTCTTTTGTTATGTTATTTTGTTATTGTGGTAGATGTTGTCATTATGTGTTCTTTTTTGTTGTATAATGCTATGGCAGATCATATGTTGTTTGCTATCAAGTGGTGTTATGTGTTTTGTTTAAGGTGTAACTATATATAGTCTATGTACTTAACAGTATGCAATAAGAGTTTATATGTGAATTAATATTAGAAAGCTTCAGAATTGATGGGAACAAAGCATGTTGATGTTGCTTTTGATGGCATTTCTGCATCAAAATAGAGGTTGAAGAAGCATAATGATTAAATCATGGCACAATAAACCTGAAACTTGATGTTGATATAAACCTTTTATACCAATTTGCATTCCTAATATATTTTATACCACAGTAAGTGCGATTAGAAATATAATTAGACAATGGAGGTGGCTATGCCATAAACCTAATAATTTAATTGTATAAAATGCTAATCTACACCAATAAATTCCCAAAATCAGCTTCTGATAGTCATAAATATAATTTACAAATGTATAACAAAAGATGAGTTTTATGATATGCCCTATTATCAAAACTGCTACTTAGTTACTGTATTTTTAGATATTGAGTCTCTTATGATAGTCTATGATCATGAAACATGTCTGAAACACTTGTCACTTTGAATAACATATACTTATTTAATAATTTTAAATTGCATGTAAATCAGTTGTAGATAAAAGGAGAGTTATATGATATATACAATAGTTATGCTCTGCCATACAAAATTTAGCATCATCCAAAAAGCCGAGTATCTCAAGAAATGATTTCATAAGGAGTTCTATTGTATATGCATTGAACTTTAGTCGATAATTCAGATACTCAAGTCTGATTCAGTGAGCAAAGCTATTTGTATAGGCATTGAATTTCAATTGATGATTTAAAGCTAGCAGCTTCTTTTGTTGTGGAATGGTCTTCAGAAAACTTTTATTTTTGGATTATTAAGATTGAGCACTGTGGGTCTTTTATACTGTACTATTGAGGTGTCGATTTTCAAAATTTGGGAAGTCTGCCGCAGTCATTCTGGTTCGGCAAAGTTAAATGCACATGTTACGTAGGCATAATACTTATAAAGATCAATATATCGTACATTGGCTGAATGGTTAAATTTTCTTCTACCTATTAAGTATTGAGAAATTGATCTTGTGACATATCCAAGACATGTAAGAGTTGTACCAAGCATCATGTACTTCGAGCATTATAGTAATGGGATATATCCATGTAATATTTAGTTATGTGAATACAAAAGAACCATTTTGTACATGATCAAACTATTAGCATATTATAACGAGTAAAACAAAATGTAAAACTGGTCATTTTTAAGATACAAAATGATACCTAGAGATGAAGAAAACTCTTAGCTTCAAAGTCGAATAAAAATCGCCAAAAGAAACTTCGACTGTAGGCCATCCCCGATGTTCTCTAACTCTAGCCTATTCATATCCACCAAAAGACGTTTCCTTAAATTAAGAATTTATTAACAAATACCCAAAGTAAAAACATATGTTTTGGGGCTTGATCTACTATTAAAAATAAAATGGAGTTATAACATAAAGAAACACATAGAAGATGAAAAACCAGATGGATGAATACCATATTATAGTTATACGAAGATAACCAACATAGAACATAAGCACTGTAAAATTCCAAATTATAAACATGAATATCATATAATAGTAAATGGAAATAAATGAGGTACCTTTTCAGTTTAGAAAATGTGTTTTCATTGTCCATTTGTTTAAAGGATGTTTTATCTCAGTCGAAACAGGATCTGTGCATCATCTGCAATAGAGAAAATATTGGCAATTAGGTGGTGTTCATAATAAAAGTATTATGGTCGCGTTAATTACCCAAGCTTACTAAAACAACCTATCCACTAAATCAGTATATATATATATCAGTCAATAGTTTTTATGACTATTACATACATTGTAGAGCAGAATCATTTTTTTCATCGGAAGACAATTTAATTTCCTTAGGATGTAAATAATTTATGTACATGTTAATCTTGAATAGAAATCAAATTTTAGCCTGATATAGAATCTACCCAAACGTTTAAAAATCAAAACTTTATCTTAGAAAATGTAGCAATGAAAAGCTTACAAATTTTTGGATTCGGCTGGAACATGAAAAAGCATTGACGTCTCACGTCTCATCCCTATTCTGCCATTACCAAGCCCACTCCATTCTCTCTACTCTCAATATCTTAGGAACATTAATCTAATCATAAATGGATGAATACACAGTTAACCAAAAAAGATCATAATAGAATAGAAAGTAGTGTAGAAAAATTCCACAAACCCTCAGCCCCAAATCACTACAGAGCAAGTACGTCGAATTTTATCTGTACTTTATTTCAGATTTAAGTGTCCTTCAAACTAATGGCTGCCTCAATTTTGAATGTAATTTTTGTATAAAAGAGAAGCTGAAAAGAATTGGAAGTCAGAAGAAATAAAAATTGGGTTGGGGGAAATCGGGAACTGGGTTGAGAACGTGGGCGTACGAATGTGGTGGAAACGTGTAAATTTTGAAAAGGCAGATATACCCTTTTAAACATTTTTCGTTCCAAATGAACGAAATGGCAGTTTTGGCAATCCGAAAAGGCTTCACCTCCTCAAGTATTTACTTTATATATAAGATTTGTTAAATTTTAACACTTTTATAATTAATGGGATTGAAAAATATTTATGTTAAACTAAAATTTTCTTTTTATAATTATTAATTTATCGGTCGTTAGCGGATAGGATAATTATCCGATATCTATCCACATCCGCGGATGCGGATATCCAATATTCGAAAATGATTTCGGATGCGGATATGGCACTATCCGCATCCGAAAGCATCCGTTGACAGGCCTGATGTTAATTAATTGATGTATGTGAGTCAAATGGCTAATCTCATAAGTTTCAGCATATTGACTGTGATACGCACACGGGCCATTGTTAGGGTCACAATGTGGTAGGATGCTAATTGATGTTTTACTTTTACTATATCAAATTTTTGGTTAAAAATTAGGGCATTTAGACATTGAACTATATAGTATGGAAATATGTGTGAGCACATAAATGACCACAATGACAAATCCAGCTCAAGTAGCAACTCATTACGGATGATATACTACAAAATATTGGTAAAGTTTAGTATGACAACTCATGGTTTAAAATAAAGCTAGATACACTTAAAACATGGAGAGGCGTAGTTTAAGGAAAAACTGATGAAATAAGTATATAATTGAAATTAACGTATGCATAATGAGGATGCTTTGTTGGGATGCCAAATGTTCAAGCTTCCTTCTTGCATCATTTCTCATGTGGCGCAGGCAGAAAGCTGATAACTTCTTCAGCAACTCGTTAAGAATAATACAGTATAATCTTATAGGAAATGTAACTTTGTCGGATGCTAATATTTTGATAAAAAAACTTGAGAAATACTTCGACAATAATAAATATTTTGATAAAAATGAACATCACTTACAACTAACAATGGTAAATACATAAGTGATAATTGCAAAATGTTTACTTACTTCAGGATGGATCATACCCGTCTTCTTAAGCTTTTGCACTTAAGGTCCAATGATACTATGTCAAGACATAACTGAGACAATAGAGAATACTATGAGCTAAAAAATGCATTCAATTACCTTTACCAAGTTGTTAAATAGTTGATATAAATAATTTGAAATTCTCAACTATTTTTAACATTGTGAGTTAAATTAAACAACCGATAACTCCTTTTCCAAACTACACAAAATGACATAAAAGTTAATATGATGTTGTATATATATCGGGGGGCACCTACATGAAAACAATAAATATATAACATTTGTTAACAAATCATAATAGCAGAAAACTTGCCCTTGGGAAATATTAAACTCCTTAACCAAAAACATCACCATTTACAGTTTACAACTAACTTCACTATATACCATATAGGTTAAAAACAAAACAAAATGAATTTGATTGTTTTAACAACTATATGGCTAGCTGGAAAGTTGAGGAGGAATACAGTTCAACAAAAAAAAGTCACAAAAATGGTTAAAGCAACGCCGATTAATCACATTTGAGTTTACACACTTGACTTAATTGGTAATTGATGTAATGGTGATAAATTATGTACTTTCTTCCTTCATTCCTAATTGTGATAAACTGGTGGTACATTATATGTTCATTTTATATGAAGTTTGTCTTATGAAGTACATGTTCTAGTAAGAGTTCAGTTTGGCAAGAACTCTATTTCTTGTATGGTAACAACAAACTATTACTCCACTCAAATTGAAAATGCAGAGGGAAAAACACTAAAATAACATTAAATGCTTCAAATTATAAATTTACTATGAAACCTAGTTGCATGTTTAACTATTAATGTCCAAAAGGTTAAAGAAAACATTGGTGTTGGCAAGGTTTGGCAAAAATACGACATTGCCATTGCTAGCATTTTTCAAGGCTTAATATTTGAATATACCTCTGTGTTATGAAAATAGTAGCGCTTTGCGGAAGCTTATATCAATGGATCTTTGCCACTCAAATCACAAAGAGATAACTTGGATTGAAAACAAGACGGAATTGAAATTAAAACGCAATAACACAAGATATTCCACCCAACCACCCACTTTATTGATTCAACAAAATTATGTTTGCAATTAATAGAACAAAGCTAAAATAAACAAAATACCATTGAATCAATAACCAAATTGAGAAAGGGAGCAAATATCTATATGGCTAAAATTGTTGGAGAAGAAGAACAAAGATGGAGAATGGAGAATTAGCAAATAGATTTTCCACCACACTTTTACACTCTCTTCTAGTCTCTATTTATATAATCAATTACTTAATGTCCAAGTTAACATTAGGTGGCAAAAAATAATTGATTATCCAATTAGAGAGAGAAATACCGATAATCAAATATTCCTATTAATTATGGAAAACAAAATCTTCTCTTTCTTTCTTTTGCATATTTATTTCCCTCTATTTGTGTTTTTGTATCACTAAAATTTAACACTCCACCTTGATGCAAAATCACATTAAAACACTCCAACACCACAAACATGCCATATCTAGATTTCTCACAAATCCTCATATCTCAACCATACTAAATTACAAACCTCAACCACCGCCTGCAAGTAATGCATCTCCCACATGAGGTGCACCACGCAAATCCGGTCTCAAAAACGTTTGAAATACCACAAAAATCTCCACCTTGTCTTTGTGGATTTTGCAATTTGACACCCATCTATCACTCGATCTGAGCTCATTACCTGATCACTATCAATCCCTCGAGCATCATCAACATGAAGACCCCTATCTAAAATATGATCCTCAATGCTTGAATCATAAGCAGTGACCACATTAACCTCTCCACCTTGCAGTGGACTAGGTCCTTCAATCGTCACTCGCTTTCCATTGTCGACTACAAAGCCAACCAACCTATAAAGATTTCCTTCTTCCAATACTCCTCTCATCCTTACTCGACCATCTTTCTTCACTCTCAAAACTCCACCTTGAGTCTCATATGTGCAACCACGGCGATCCAACTAACCAAGAGAAATAAGATTATGCGAACAAGTGGGTACATGTCTGACTCCAGAGACTTCTCTAACCACACCATCATGCATACGAAACTGGATAGATCCAATACCACAAATCGGTAGCTCTTCTCCATTGGCTGTCCTAATCATGCCGACACTCTTCTCATAAGAAGAAAAACAATTCACATCTCTACAAATGTGAAAATTGGCTCCCGAATCCATCTTCCAAGGCTTATTTTTACTAAAGAGGACATTACAAGAAGCATCACTATCGATACCTTCAGCAAAACCTGCCTGTGCATCACCACTACTATCACCATTCGCAGCCTTTCTTTGACCTCTTTTATAAGCATAACACTTGCTGCATATGTGGCCTTTCTTATTACAATAATGACAAGTGATAACACCTTTACCATTAGCGTCCTTCTTCTTCCAAATTGTATCTTTCTTTGAGTCCTTTGCCACCATAGTCTCACTTTGAATTGATTTCATACCTGACCCTTTTCTTCTAAGCTCCTCATTCAAAAGACTGCTTCGAACAGTTTGCAAAGAGATAGTTCCATTAGCATTGGAATTACTCAATGAAACAACCAAAGTTTTCTAACTTTCTAAAAGTGAACTCATCAATAAAAGAGCTTGTAACTCATCATCAAAATTGACCTTCATATTTGCCAATTGATTTATTACATCTTGAAATTCATTCAAATGCTCTGCAACAGACTTCTTTTCATCTAATCTCAGTTGTACCAACTTTCGAACCAAAAAAGCCTTACTAGTAGCACACTTTGACTTATACAAAGATACCAACTTGTCTCACAAAGCCTTTGCGGATTCACAACTAGCCACATGATAGAAAACTGAATCATCAAGATATCGGCGAATCAAAGCAATCGCCTTCTTATCCATCTTCTTCCATTTTTCCTCATCTACATCAGAGGGCTTCTTTCCATCTCCATCAATCAAATCATGAAGATCATTAAGGTACAGCACATCCTCCATCTTAGGCTTCCAAATACCCCAATTTTTCTCATCCAAAATAGTCATTTTCGAAAACGAAATCATATTCGACATCAATAATTTTTCAAAACAAAATTACTCTAAGCTTTGCGATGATCTGTGCTCCGATACAAAACTGTTATGAAAATAGTAGCGCTTTGCGGAAGCTTATATCAACGAATCTTTGTCACCCAAATCACAAAGAAATAACTTGGATTGAAAACAAGACGGAATTGAAATTAAACGCAATAACATAAGATATTCCACCCAACCACCCACTTTATTGATTCACTAAAATTTTGTTTACAATTAATATAATAAAGCTAAAATAAACAAAATACCATTGAATCAATAACCAAATTGAGAAAGGGATCAAATATCTATATGGCTAAAATTATTGGAGAAGAAGAACAAAGATGGAGAAGGGAGAATTAGCAAATAGATTTTCCACCACACTGTTACACTCTTGTTTAACGGCAAATGTTCTATCGATTAGAAAAATGCCGATAAATTTTGAATTAAATTTATACCACAAGCGCACGGCGTACTATCGTAGTACGTGGCGAGTACAGGTCGATCCGTAGGGAATTGTTTAGATTTTAAATTTCTAATCAATCAAATTATACCAAAGTCGAGAGATTGTTAAGCTAGAAAAATGAGAAAACTAACAAACTAACAACTACAAATGTGAACGAAAACTATGATAATAAAATGACAATTTACAGATAATTCCACTCTCTAGACCACATAAATCAACAAATTGAAGTTATGATCTCTCTTTTCTTGTCATTAGTGTAATTAGTTGATGTGCTTATCATAAGTATGGTATATTTGTGCTATTAATTAGCACAATATAAACCATCAAACTATAACACAACCACTATTACACATTTAACTCTCATGAAATATGACAACAAAGTTGAAAGCAAAATCTATTTTAAGCATGGCCTATTAACTATTGTTTAGAAATAAAGGCCATCAAATTTTAATTTCAACAATCACTTCATTACCATCATCATATGTAGATGAAGAGGTAATCATTGTTTGCGATTGTTTAAGCATAGCCTATTTGGTTTCAACAATATAGGCTATCAAATTCACATCAAAAACAACAAGTTAAACCACTTCATATTAAGCACAAAAAGAGAGCATAAACATCAAAATGTTGGAGCTACATGATTAGAGGCTTTATTACCCCTAAATTGAAGGGATTAGCCTCTCATTTGTGTTATCATATCAACACAAGTAGCATGCAACATGAAACTAAAAAAGAAGGAAAATGAAAGCTAATGGAAAAGAAAACTAATATAATTGCATAAAAGGAAATCTACACTACTAGCATGAAAGGAAATGAACATGAAATTAAAAGAAAACAATAATTACATTGTATAAAAAAAAGGAAAAGTACATGAAATAAAAATGGCTAAGTAGCCATGAAAAGATAAAAAGAGCTTTCTTTTATTTTTAAGCTAAAACCTAACTAAAGAGAGACTAAGGGAAGAGGGTTACATGAAACATAAGGGGTATTTATACATGTGTTAAACCCTAATTCATATTTTTGGGGAATGCCCAAACTACCCCTAAGGAAGTGTGGTGGCCAAGTAATCATTAGCATCCCATAATCATCCATTAAGTGTGCATGAAGATTTGATGGCCTTTTAGCATGTGCATTAGCTCATAAGTGTACATTAAGGTAGGTGGGTAAGTGGGGTCCTCCATGATCATCACTTTGAATTATTTTCATCTCCATTCCTTTGTATCTTCTTTGTGCATGCATATATCTTAATGAAACCACTTATATATAAAGCCAAATTCCTATAAAATAATATAGAAATTTCCAATTAAATTTTCTAAAAATAATATATGCACAAAAATGACTATTTTGCCCTTGGATGAAGATGAGTATGTGACGATTTGAAAATAATATAAATTTTGGTTTAAACAAGTTAAAATACCCGATATGATCATTTATTTAATTTAAATAGATTAAACATGGTGGTAAAAATATACACATTTACGTGCACATCAAATACCTCCACACTTATCTTTTTATTCGTCCTCGAATAAAGGAAAAAACTAAGATAAATCTGTTTACGTAGGGAGCATGATTACATTGAGCGTATGCAACAAGCCGTTAAACCTCTGGACGTCCCCAGCAGGACGAGTGTTGTCTCGTGAGGGTTTTCAGCGGATACTACCCACAAAATCCGAATGCAGGATGAAAATATTTACAAAATGCAAGATTTATTTACAAAGAGATGAATGCGAGTTTTTGAAAGTATTCACAAATGAAAGATATACTTTTAAATCGACATAAATAAGTTAAATATAGGTTTTGGTTATTATCAAGAAATTTAAGACCTTTTACTTGTCAAAATTTCCAACAAAAACGAAGTTATCAAAGCAAATAGACAATAGTTTAACTCGTTGTTTCAGTTGATAACAAAGTGCAACCATGAAATAGATCCTTAGTTGATTATCAAAGTCTATCAAAGTCGTATTTTCATTTCCTTTCAATAACAAGTCAAATCAAATAAGTTAAAAATAGTGCTTGTATTTCATTTGCTCACTCTCTCTTTTTTTTTTGAAAATTTTATTGATATTTACAATATATACATAAGCCTAACTCAGATAAACTGAGGCCAGATATATTACCCTTGCACTGCCTTGCGGGCTTACGTGAGGGGAATATAGAGCGTGGCGAGTGAACACATGAATGTGAACACCTATCGACTATAGACGTTATTAATAAAAGATTTTTTTTATATACACACAGCTAACTCAGATAAACTGAGGCCAGATATACCGATCGTGCACTACCTTTCGGGCTTACGTGAGAAGGTACAGAGCATGACGAGTGAACACACGAGTGTGAACACATGACTCTAGGTGTTTATTAAGAAAATATATACATATATACAAGAAATATATTATATATATATATATATATTTTTGTGTTTTTGTTTTTTGTTTTTTTTAGAGAGAGGGTTTCGCAAAATCATCTTAGCACCCTTTAACTTAGAAGACAAAAAACATGTTATATCCTTTACTTTATATTCACCACTTTTTAAAACAAAGATTTTAAATTAGGATGTATTTCATAATTAACACGTGTGAATCTTCCTATATACTAGTTAAACCATTTTTATTTGTAATCAAACTTCATTTTTATTTTTGTTAAGACGAATAAATTTTCAATTTAATAAACCAAAACCATATATTTATCTTATAGTGTTTCTTTAAAAATAAATCAAAATGCTTAAAAAAAATTGTTTTTGTAATTTTTTTTTGAATTTTGGTGGAAAAATGAAAAATTAATCATGAAAAAAAATCAAAAAGAAGACGAGTCTCCCCCACACTTGATTTCTACTGTGTCCCCACAGTCAACTCAAATGGAGGGAGAAAAATAAAACAAAAATACAAAGATGACCTATATTTACATGAAGGTGAATGGTATTTACACGAGATCAGAAAGTATATCGTCAAAAAGTAAATGAAACGGTCTTCCAAAGACCGATTCATTTGTCTCGTCAAGTATGCGAGACACAGCTTAAGCTCGAAAAACCAAACCTTCAATGATTTTAAAGTTGAATGTTGATATGGAAAAACAAATGTCGTTTTATTAAAAATCATACGAGTTGTTTTGGTTTCGATAATTTTTGGGGTAGATATAACGATTGATTGAAATTCAAGTTTATTTTCACCAAATTGAAATTCAAGTTTGTCATTGAAAAACTCTTCAAAATTATTGATTTCAAAATTAAAGTGGTGATTTAAATCTTCCCCGTCGGAATTTAACAACTCGTCATCCAAAAGTCCAAAAAATTTGTGTTTAATAAATTCGTCTTCCTTTGTTGGATTATCAACAACTTCATTGCGTATCTCAAGTTCAAAATCCAAGGTTGTTGTATTTAAATTTTCGAAATCGAGAAAAGGAAGATCGAATTTTAAATTTGGTTCCACACCCTCAAAAGAATTGAAATCCAATTCAATTACCATTTTTTTAACAACTTCATTAAAAAATTTGTTTTCAATTTCAAAAGTTGTTATTTAAAAATCGTCGATTTGGGTAAAAGATGGATTATCACTTGACTCGTCACATGTTGGGATTTGGTTTGGTTTCTCATGTTGTTTCATATATGTTTCAACCAACAAATCCGTGTGTTCATCGTAAATTTCGTCCATTTGTTCAACAAAATCTAATTTATAGTTATTAACTTGAGAATTTTCGATTTGGATTTGTTGAGAACAAAAATTTTCACACATATCGTAATCGAGATTATTCCATTGCCAAAATTATTTGAAAAGTTATTTGCATTTTCGTTCCGATTTTGAAATTCAGTTTGAAGATCGAAATTGAATTGGCATGGGTTATACTCGAAATCATTTGAATTTTGAATTGAATTCAAATTTTGGAATTCTTGACTCGAGTTATTACACAAATAAGAATTACACAAATCATTTATCATTTGATTTTGTTGTGTAGAGATTTCAAGTAGAGATGAAATTCTATTTCGAGATTCGAGGGTTGTTCGTCATTTTGAAAATTTTGTGGTTCAAAACTCGAATCGTTTAAACAATAGTTGTTGTTGAAATATCCATACGAATTTGGAGTGAAATCATATGGATTATATTGATTTTCACAACTATTATAAAATTCACGTAAGTGGGGAAACTCGGACATTTTCAAGAATATTTTTTTTATAAAGGAAAAATATTTACAAATAGAATTTATTTCTCAAAATGGAAATTGATTTTTGTTTTGTTTTTGAAAAGATTTTATAATTTTTTTTTGGATTTTTCATTTTTAAAAAAAAACTAAGTAATTTTTTTTATTAAAAAAATTTCAAAAGAAAGGATTTAAAAACAAAGTTAAGGAATATTTATGTTTGCACCAAAAATGGTCACAAACCCCAAGTGTAGTGAAAGCACCAGCGTATGAATACGAATCAACAATATTCACACACAAATCACAGATCTAAGCAAGTAACAAGCAGCAATTAAGAAATAATGAACAGTGACACACAATTTATAGTGGTTCGGCTATCTCCGGCCTACGTCCACTTCAAGGTTTTTATGATTTTATTGCTCGATGCTTGAAGATTACAATTTTGTATCTCGTATTACAACTGATTTGCTGAATCAAGTATGAATTTAAGGCAGCAATGGTGATCTGGAGTAAATCTGGCAGAATCTGGGCGATCTTTAGCTCTTGAAATTGTCCGACCTCTTTTCTGAATGACCTGGGGGTCTATTTATAGGTGTAGGAGGCTGATATTTCGCCTAAACTGAAGGGAGACCAGTTCCAGTACGTCAGGGGGCCCACATGCCCGCTTTCTGGAAATCCGGGCCCACTTTGGGATCGATTCGAAGCTACGTTCGAATCGATCAAGAAATTGTCCAATCAAGCTGAAATTTGGTGTGAACATTCTTCATCATGTGCTCAAGCTTCTGTGAAAATTTCATAGCATTTGGATGTGTAGATCTCAAGTTATGATCGATTCAAGGTTGCATTTCTGGTTGACTAGCCTGGTTCGAATCGATCTAGTTCGAATCGATTCGTTCGAATCGATCCAGCGCACACTTCTGCGATGATGTGGAGCGCCTTCTTCGTATCGATCCTACTTCTATGCCGAGTTGACTGGGTCGACTCCGTGGTTCCAGCTTTTATGACTTGGTGGATTCGATGTAATGGATTCGGGGCTATGACTTCCTCGAATCGATTGGATGAACGTTCTCCTCGAATCGATCGAGGCAGATTAATCGATACGAAGACTTCTTGCTTGAAAGGATTCGAAGATGCTCGCGGGATGGAGTCGAAGCTTTTTAACTATATGGATTCGAAGAGTTTCTCATTAACGGATTCGAAGGCGGGAACGTGAGGGTGGACTCGAACTATCGGAGTCGAACTAGTGCTTGTTCAATGGAGTCGAAGCAAGGCGTATTTCGATGGATTCGAGGCAAGGCTCGTCGTGATCGATTCGAAGTAAGCTCACTTCGAATCGATTCGAACTTATACCACCTTATCCATCTTCTTTTGGCGATATCTTGAGCATACGAACTCGGATTGACTCGAAACTTGGAACGTTGTTTCATCTGGCCTTGCTTGACATGTCTCATCAATTGTAGCCCGATCCGGACTCGGACAAAAATCATCGATATCCATGGCGAACCTGTGATGCACAATCGAGGTTCATGACTAATAATCATTGATTTTCAGTTAATCTTTGGGTATCTCGGCTTTGCCAAAAGTTGGGATAACATTTTGCCCCCCAAAATACGCCTTTTGTTAAAAGGTGTGTTTTGATCAGTCTCAAGTTAAATGCAGTGAGTTCGTGTTTTACTCGTAGCTTATAGCATTTTCAATCAAGTCCATGGCTGTTCGAAGCCGAATTGTTATCAATTTTTTCAAGTGGAAGTTAAGAATGAAATTCCACGGTCTCTCCGTACTATTGATGGTCACTCCGGACCCTTGTCAAACCCATTCTAGATTTAGCGATTGAATAGAAAGATCCTATTGCACTCCGGCGTTGCTTTCTATCCCTTGCACTCTGGCCCCAGCTAGGGCGTATAGCGATGTCTTGGTCGTTCTCGACCGATCATAGCCTCTCCGGGCTCATGCTGGATCCCATCCTGTCACTCTCCGGTGAAGGGGAAACAACGTTAAGTGAGTCAATCCTGTCGCTCTCCGGCGAAGCGACTCACTTCCTGCACTCCGGTTCAGTGTATCTGAACATTAAGCGATGTCATGACCTGAGTCGTCGGTCGATCATAGCCTCTCCGGGCTCATGCTGGATCCCATCCTATCACTCTCCGGTGAAGGGGAAACAACGTTAAGTGAGTCAATCCTGTCGCTCTCCGGCGAAGCGACTCACTTCCTGCACTCCGGTTCAGTGTATCTGAACATTAAGCGATGTCATGGCCTAAATCGTGGGCCGATCATAGCCTCTCCGGGCTCTTATCGAATCCTGATCCAATCACTCTCCGGTGAATAGGAAACGATGCTTAAGTGAGTTGATCCTGTCGCTCTCCGGCGAAGCAACTCACTTCCTGCACTCCGGACCCTGCCTCTCCGGGTAGGATCGTAAATCGATCATGTTTATATTGATATTTAATGTTTATCCTTTAACTCTCCGGTCAAAGGTTTATTTTAATAAATGTTTCTTTGTTAAATTCAAATCCTAGATGTTCAATCTCAAACACCAGGAAAACAAGATAATGCCTCTCTGGGCGGAGCGGTCTATTTCCATCTCAGAGCATGCCTAGGGATCTCTCCGGTTCCCGTACATGAGTAAGTGGAATAGCCGTTTTATTTTGGAAATCAAATCTAAGAAAACTAATCGACCAGAGTCCAAATCTTGAACTTGGCCCTTGCCATCACAATCAGTTGATGACGAGTCGTGATCCCGATCCAGGATCATTCCTGTTTGGTTGATGCGGCAGTTGTTCGGGTCTAACCGCCGTCGTACGTTCTCTGACGTACTGCGGCAATCTACCACTCCTTGCATGTTCTTCCACCTCATCCTTCAGGTGGCGGCATTCATCGGTAGTGTGCCCATCCAGCTCATGGAATAGGCAGTACTTTCCAGTCTTACGTTCCCGCTCCGTGGGATCTCTCCTGGGTGGCTTTCGATAGGGGAGTTGCCCCCGAGTTTCGGTGTAAATTCGTTCCAGTCCTGCCACCAAGTCTGTGTATTGCCTGAATCTGGGTTCTCGGAATTTCTTCCGTTTATCAGGACCATCATGTGCGTCATCCTGCTTTCTCTTTCCTTTGTCTGCCCTGGACTGTTCCCTGGCGGTTCCTTCGCCTTGTGCAACATTTATTTCCTGCCTCTCGGCTCGTGATTCCTCTAATCGAATGAATTTTTCAGCTTCATGAAAAAACTCTCCAAGATCTTGCGGTGGATCTTTAGTCAAAGAGTCTTTGAATTCGGTGCCTTCTCCAACTCCTGCCACCGCCGCCATCAAAATCATCGATGGGTCCGGGCGATCTACAGAAGTCACCGTCGCATTAAATCGTAACAAAAAATCTTTTATGGACTCTCCGGTCCTTTGTTTTATCGATGCCAAAGTCATCACGCTCTTAGGTCGTGTCACGTGGACCCTAAACTGCTTCATGAAGCAATCCACAAGCTCGCCCCATGTCCTGATTGATCCGGTTTCTAGCTGCCTAAACCAAAGCGCAGCCAAATCTGATAGGAATAAGGGGAAACATCGTGCCATCACTTCCTTGGATGCTCCCAGCACTTCCATGTGTCTGATATATCTGGTAATATGCATGGTCGGGTCTGACTTTCCGTCATAAGGATTCAGCGTTGGTAGTTTGAACTTCGGAGGGTTCCTTGCATTCCTGATATTTGGAGCGAACGGACTCCGACTAACTTCTTCCAATCCTCCTCCTGAAAACCCTCCTCTCATGAGTCGTCTCACTAGGCCGATCATTCTTTCATCTCCATCCAGGGGTTGCCCCCTTGTCACGTCTCTGTCTTGCCCTCCGAGCCTTGTAGGGAATTCTGGTACGTACTCTTCGGGTGGCTCGTTAGCATTTGTATTGGCCCTAGCCGGTTGAGCTCCTTCCAAAGGTACTTCTGCGTTGGATCCTGCGGGCCTGCCCCCAAGCCCTTGTTGATTGCCTTCTGGCTCTGTATTCTGTCCTCCATTGGGTTCCATAGCCCTAGCTCCTTGTTCCACATTCACAGCCGCTGTAACTGGTCCAAGGTTCTGTGTTCCTGCAGCTCTCATCTGTTCGAAGAAATTCTGCAGCATCTCTTGTTGGCTTTTCATCATTCTTTCCTGCATTAAGTTATTCATCGCTTCCATCTCATCTCTAGTAATGTAGATCGAAGCTTGTCCTTCTCCAGCGCCAGAGGATGCCTCTTGACTTCCTGCCTGTTGGCTCCTCTCAGTTCTTTGTCTAGTTTGTCGAGTCATTGTAGAGTCAGATCTGAATCCTTAAAATTCCGAATCTTAGTTTTGAATTTGGTGTAGCGGGTGCTAGTTCTTCTCAGTGAAAGCACCAAAGTGTTTGCACCAAAAATGGTCACAAACCCCAAGTGTAGTGAAAGCACCAGCGTATGAATACGAATCAACAATATTCACACACAAATCACAGATCTAAGCAAGTAACAAGCAGCAATTAAGAAATAATGAACAGTGACACACAATTTATAGTGGTTCGGCTATCTCCGGCCTACGTCCACTTCAAGGTTTTTATGATTTTATTGCTCGATGCTTGAAGATTACAATTTTGTATCTCGTATTACAACTGATTTGCTGAATCAAGTATGAATTTAAGGCAGCAATGGTGATCTGGAGTAAATCTGGCAGAATCTGGGCGATCTTTAGCTCTTGAAATTGTCCGACCTCTTTTCTGAATGACCTGGGGGTCTATTTATAGGTGTAGGAGGCTGATATTTCGCCTAAACTGAAGGGAGACCAGTTCCAGTACGTCAGGGGGCCCACATGCCCGCTTTCTGGAAATCCGGGCCCACTTTGGGATCGATTCGAAGCTACGTTCGAATCGATCAAGAAATTGTCCAATCAAGCTGAAATTTGGTGTGAACATTCTTCATCATGTGCTCAAGCTTCTGTGAAAATTTCATAGCATTTGGATGTGTAGATCTCAAGTTATGATCGATTCAAGGTTGCATTTCTGGTTGACTAGCCTGGTTCGAATCGATCTAGTTCGAATCGATTCGTTCGAATCGATCCAGCGCACACTTCTGCGATGATGTGGAGCGCCTTCTTCGTATCGATCCTACTTCTATGCCGAGTTGACTGGGTCGACTCCGTGGTTCCAGCTTTTATGACTTGGTGGATTCGATGTAATGGATTCGGGGCTATGACTTCCTCGAATCGATTGGATGAACGTTCTCCTCGAATCGATCGAGGCAGATTAATCGATACGAAGACTTCTTGCTTGAAAGGATTCGAAGATGCTCGCGGGATGGAGTCGAAGCTTTTTAACTATATGGATTCGAAGAGTTTCTCATTAACGGATTCGAAGGCGGGAACGTGAGGGTGGACTCGAACTATCGGAGTCGAACTAGTGCTTGTTCAATGGAGTCGAAGCAAGGCGTATTTCGATGGATTCGAGGCAAGGCTCGTCGTGATCGATTCGAAGTAAGCTCACTTCGAATCGATTCGAACTTATACCACCTTATCCATCTTCTTTTGGCGATATCTTGAGCATACGAACTCGGATTGACTCGAAACTTGGAACGTTGTTTCATCTGGCCTTGCTTGACATGTCTCATCAATTGTAGCCCGATCCGGACTCGGACAAAAATCATCGATATCCATGGCGAACCTGTGATGCACAATCGAGGTTCATGACTAATAATCATTGATTTTCAGTTAATCTTTGGGTATCTCGGCTTTGCCAAAAGTTGGGATAACAATTTACAAATTTTTTAGTTTTGGATTTTGAATTTTTTTTTAAAATATGCATCAACTAATGCGACTAAATGAATGCAAGGGTCTAATTACAAATTATTTATCCTAAGTTAACCCAAAATTGTATAATCACACATTGTCTTAGATAAACAAGATAGTTCTCAGCCAGGTAATAGATAGGATTTATCGGTGCACCACGAATCACTGTAGCAATGCAGCCAAAGATTTAAGTACCTTCAGAGGAACAACCACTATAATATTTACGAATCACCGTAATATTTATAAATGGTTATTACTCTGGCGTAGCCTAGACAACAAGAAATTAAATTGTTCAAAGAAGACAATTTGTCAATATACAATTAACAGTTATCGATGTCTAACCGTTATTATTAATCAAAAATCTAAAATGAAATGCAAAGCAGAAATTAAACGTGTATTAACAATGCAACTACGAATGGATTTTGTTTTTTTTTGGTTTTCTGAATTTTTTTTTCAAATATATGTAAACAACAATGCAAGAAAAACAAAAACAATAGATATATACAATGTAAGGCAAATGAAAAAGAAAATTATAAATAAGCAAGTAGTTCTTTTTTTTGGCAAGCTCAACAAAGCAAGTAATTTATTTTAGCAAGCACTTCTGCTCCTTCTACAATTCTGCTTTGGCAACCTGAAATAAAACAAGATATATACAAGATTTTTTTTATATTGAGAAGGGACTTAAAACAAATGAAAAACAAAACAAATTAAACTAAAACAATATTTTTTTAAAAGAGCAGGAAACTTAAGACAATCTAACTTAACCAAATTATTAAATCAAACAAAAATCCCTTTTTTTCATTTTTTTTGAATTTTTGTTTATATGAAATAGAAATCAAATCAAAACAAGATAAACTAGTGAAAATAAAACAAACAAAACAAATTGAAAATCACACAAATTGAAACCTTTTTTTAAGTAAAAGTTAACAAAAACCTAAAAGAAAGCAACAAATTAACAAAAATAAACAAACCAACTTTCTCGTTCTCTTTTTTTTACTGGTCCAAACATAACACACCCGATCCACTAACACAATAAACAACTCTTATTAACACGTATTATTCAAATCCAAATTCTCAATCCAAATTCCCAGTCCAAATTGTCGTTTTAATCCAAAATCTCGTTTCAAAACATATAATTCAAAATCCTCGAAAATTGTTTTAGGGTACAAATGAAAATTTTAGAGGAAGGTGATTGGGATGGTTGCTATTGGGTTTTCAAACTTCGGTTGTGGTCACTGAAACTTGTTCGTCACTGAAAAGGAAATCGCATCGACTTTGGGTTCGAATGGTGGATTTCTGGTTCGAGTAGTGGATTGGCGATTGCAGTGGAAATTGCAATGGTTCGAGGTGATTTTCGTGAGTGGTTAAGGCTGCGACTTGGATTCTAGTGAGAAGTTTTTTTTTGTTCTTTTTTTTTGGTTTTTTTGTGAAGAGATGATGATAACGGGTACGGTGGTATTATAGTGGGTTTGGAATGATGATGTTGGTTCGAATTGGAGATTTTGGGGGATTTGGGATGAAGTCGCTAGTGGGAGGAAGTGGCGATTGCGAGGAAGAAATTGGGGAAGGCAGTGGTCGAGGAGGATGAGTCTTGTGTTGATTGTTGTATGGCCGAAGTGGTTGTGAGGAGATAGGACAAAGGCTAGGGGTGTAGTAGTGATGAAAGTGTTATTGGTGGGATTGTGATGTGTAGAAGGCAGAAGTTAATCAAGGTGGATGAACTGATGTGGTTGTGAGGTTAATGGCAGAGGTTTGAGTAGAATTTGAAGTGGCAGCAATGGTTAATCGGCTGTGTAGTGTAGTATTGATGTGGTTGTGCAGAAATGGTAGTGGTCAGGGAGCAGTAAGTATGCAGTGCGTATGTAGTAGTAGTCAGATGCACTGGAGTGTGCAGGGCAGTGGGAAGAAAGGGAGTGTCGTGCATCAATGGCAGTGCACTGATGGCAGTTATGTAGACGGGAGTGTTGTAATTTTGCAGAGGTAATTGAAGAGTTGTTGAAGTGGGGGAAGTTGCTGTGTTCGGTAGTGATGAAGGTTAGTCAGGTAGTTGTGGTATTAGGTATTAAAGTGAATGAGATGTGCAATGAAGTTCTATGTACGAACTGTGAGTGTTTAGATTTGTAGCCGTTTTTTTTGTTTTTTTTTGTTTTTTTGGAGTGGTTGGTTGTTGTAAATGTGATGATGAATTGGAATGTTTGGTGGTGAAATGGGAGAGTGTGCTTGTAGGCAGGTTGTCTATTGTTTGTGGAAGGTTGAAATGACTATTGAGGATGTGAAGTTTCTGGTGAAGGTGTTGTTTGTGGCAGCGGTAGAGGTAGGTTGCAGCTGTGATCGACAGTGCAGTTGGAAGTGGTAGTTTGGTAGACAAAGTCGGGATGGTTAGAAGTGTCGTGTTAGAAGTGCTGGAGGGTGGAATGTGGAAGGGTATGGGCTGGGTTGTGGTTACAGTCGACAGGTGGGTTGTTTATTGTAGTGATGGTGATATGGAGTATGACAGTGAATGAAGGCAGTGTGCACAGTGAATTGAAGATGAAGGAGAGCAGTGTATGAACTGTGGGTGGTATGTGGTTAGCTGTTGGTGGTGACGACAACAGTGAGGTTGTTTTGTGTGGAAAGACAAGGTAGGGGACTATGTCTGTTGAAGTTGTAGAGTAGGGATAATGGTGAAGTCATAGAGCAGGGTTGGTGAAGTCGACGAACAATGCGTGAGGTATGAATTTCTGGCACAGTGATGATGGAAGTGGTTGAATCAAGCAATGCTGTGAGAAATTGACAGTGGAGGACTGTGGTTTTGTTGTAGGGTAGGTGTGGTGCAGTGATATGCACAGTGTACAGTGGTGGAGCAGCAGCAATTTTGGTGGTTAGTTGAATGTAAAAGTGGGATGTTTGTACAGTATGAAGGAGGCATTATGTTTGAGTGTGTTGGAGACAGTTATTTTTTTGGTTTGAAAGAATGAAATGGTAGCAGGGATGGTTTCAGTGAGAAGTTTGTAGACTGTGAGGGTAGGATGTGTTGTGATGCCCTACCTCTATACTCACACTAGCCAATGACACTACGGGGTAATGCCGTCGACTAGCGCGAAGAAAAGGCTGTTGAAGAGCGACCATCTGTGTAATTGCTTTGTGGGAGTACCGATATGTCAGATAATATAACTCACATTTCATTTCAAGAGGAAATCTGACATATCAAATACAAACTCAAAGCTACCACACAGTGGCTATGTGGACTTCAGAAACAAATATAGAAATAAACATAACACAAATCAGTCACAGATATTCATATCACAAAGGCGGAAACAGATATGAATATAACACATAGAAGTGTATACCAAAGTAGTGGTCATACAAGATCCACTACATCACAAAAGAATAGATACAAGTGCTAGACAAAAGAATAAGTATACATCAAGGAGTCTCTATCTCAAATGTATACTAACAAAAACTTCTATGCTAAAGTAGTTAGCCAAAAGTCAGGTGATGGACCCTAATAAGAAGTCAAGCAGGAGCACCTGAAATACCTCGGTCTGACCCGAGTATTATTTAAGAAGAAAATAATAAATGGATCAGTCTAGCTATAAATATCAGATAAAATGAGATAGGATAAGAGATATCACAAAAACGTATGATAACAATAATGCCATACTGTGACAAGTATACATCAGATAACAACAAAAATCATACAATATCTCGAAGATTCTCAAACGCTAAAAAGAATGTCATATTCTTTAAATTATTCACCAAAACACAAATATTGACAAAACATATCAATGCCAATCGCATAAAAATCGGTGAAACACAAATTCTAGAAATCAACCACTAGAAATCCAGAAATCACAAAGGGGGAAGGCCTATCACAAAACGGGAGCATGAAAACTCACCAACACGTGTACCACAAACGGGTCGCTATCCCATGGTCGCTAACCATAGAGCCGGTGCCACGACGTAGTACAACAAAACGTCCGAGGAACCTAAAACTCAAATAATCCGGAACATCGACGTAGTACAGCATTACGCCCGATGAACCAAACTCAAATAATCTGGAACATCGACGTAGTACAGCGTTACGCCCGATGAACCAAACTCAAATAATCCGGAACAACGACGTAGTACAACGAACGTCCGATGAACCTGAAACTCAAATAATTCGGAACAACGACGTAGTACAGCGAACGCTCGATGAACCAAACTCAAATAATCCGGAACAACGACATAGTACAGCGAACGCCCGATGAACCAAACTCAAATAATCCGGAACAACGACGTAGTACAGCGAACGCCCGATGAACCTGAAACTCAAATAATCCGGAACAACGACGTAGTACATCGAACGCCCGATGAACCAAACTCAAATAATCTGGAACAACGACGTAGTACAACGAACGCCCGATGAACCTAACTCCATAAAAACCATAGGTCGCTAGCCTATAAAAATTGATACGAAGCTCCATAAAACGAGGTATTGTCCCACACGTGGACAAAGAGACATCGCACATCGCTAGTCTAAATCATAAAATGATCACCATTGATCAATGAGAAGTGTCAATTACACTAAGCTAGTAAATAAATGAGTTTAGCTTCATGTTCCATAACCACTAGCTTAACTTAAATATTTACGAACAAATTGTAGATTTCCACTCGAAAATTGTCACGAGAGTTCAATCGAACAAGTCCAAGAATTAACCGACGAAGTAAACGCAAGCGTTTCATACCACTTGTTTTGCTAAGCCGTTTAATTAGATTTCTCATACGAATGAGGTAAAGGTTTGTATATCCTAATAGATTGGAAAATGTTTTTAAAAGCGAGCTTTATATTTAATATAGTGTCGAAATCGTCTTTGTGAAAGCGTTTGAATATTTACTAATAGTATAGAAACCTTTGTATTTTAAAATGACAAACCACATAAATGATTGTAGAAACAATCAATCACCAAAAATTCACATACGAAAAATGTGAATTAAATCCATAAAAATCGATATCAAATCCTTCAAATGATATTCCCAAAAATCCAGAAAAGAAGTCATCAAAGTCGATAGTAAGTGATAACAACCAACCGGGTCAACAAAAATCGATTAATATTGGCAAACCATTCAAAAACAGCCAAAATAGGCAAAATGAACAGTTCTAGACGTCTGGTTTAGAATCCAGACGTCTGGATTTGTTCTTTGGAAATAATTCAGAAAGCTTCCAGACGTCTGAAATTTCATGGCAGACGTTTGAGACCCAATCCAGACATCTGAACCTATATTTCAGACGTCTGAAATTAGTCTCTGTCATTTTTTATTTTCTGCGTTCTATATTTTTTTTTCTCCATGTCTAAACCAGACGTCTGGACTTGATAACCAGACGTCTGGTCACCTGGTCTGGGCAACAATTTGCCTAGGCCAAGATGGCCAAAACGTTTCGGGAGCGATCGGACGAGCAACGACGACTAGGAATTTATGCCGAGCGACAACCCAGCCTTATAGGCTCTTCGATACACCCCAAATATCATGTCCAAACATCCATAGTAGGATTTTCATAAAATTGGACTTCAAAACCAAAAATTGGAAAATTCACCAAATCAATTCAAAGCAAAAGCAAATGAACACGAATAGTTGTTAGGATTTCATATCCAACAACAATGAAAGTTATAGACATAGATGTGAGTTAAAGAACTCACCTTTAAAACTCAAAGACACGAATGAGAAGCTTTAAAACAAAGCAAGACCAATTCCTCTACAATATATCTCTAGAATCTTCAATCTATTATCAAAGGTGAAGTTTTTTTCCTAAGTTAGATTATAGGAATTTCTATAAATTGAAGAGAGATGGAGATGGAGAAGATGAAGAGGATGCTTACCAAAGCTTCTCCTTGATTTTGGACTTGAATTTGAGTTTCCTAATCAAAACTAGGGTTTAGGAGTTTCCATTTCCCTTTCTTTCCACCATTTTTACTTTGAGCTTGAGTGTTAGGAAATAGAATGAGTGAATGGATGAAGAGTAGAGGAGTTAAGGTATTATGATGGGTTAGTGGGCTGAAACCCAAACCCAAAACCCAAATAGAAAAATAGCAAAATTCTACTCAACTCCAAACATCGATGTTTATACTCAAAAAAGTTGTAAACGCCATTTTGGACTCAATGGAAGTGGTCTTCAGTCCTAATTCGACTATTTACAAAAAGTAACATTTCAGATTTTAATCTGATTAACGATGCTATATTTAAATAAAACATTTAAATATACAATCGAAAAATATGTGGGTTGTTACATGTGTGTTGGTTGGCCAGGGTGCAGTGATATTTTTTGTTTGAGGATGTTTGAGGCAAACGAAGTAAGAAATGGGCAGTGAAGTAGTGGTAGCTGTTGATCAAGGCAGTGAGGTTGCTGAAGGCACAGAGGTGTGGTGGATGGTACGGGAAGTTGACAGTGTTGGCAGAGAGCAATAGTTTGTAGTAGCAAAAACAGTGAATAGTTTGTAATAAGGCAGTTTCGAAAATGTAAATGGAAAATTTGTAAATGCAACTGAAAATGAAATGGATTTTTTTTTCTTTTTTTTTGAAATGAACTTGAGTGTAATTTTTTTTAATATGCAAATGCAAATGAAAATAGATAGGCTACAATAACATGCACACAAACAAATGTAAACAAAAATCACACAAACACACAATTTTTTTTGATGCAAACACACAAAAATTAAAACACACAAAAATCAAACAACAAATAATTCGAAGAATAGAAGATTAAAATCAAAACGATTCCCCAGCAACGGCGCCAAAAACTTGTTTAACGGCAAATGTTCTATCGATTAGAAAAATGCTGATAAATTTTGAATTAAATTTATACCGCAAGTGCACGGCGTACTATCGTAGTACGTGGCGAGTACGGGTCGATTCGCAGGGAATTGTTTAGATTTTAAATTTCTAATCAATCAAATTATACCAAAGTCGAGAGATTGTTAAGCTAGAAAAATGAGAAAACTAACAACTACAAATGTGAATGAAAAATATGATAATAAAATGATAATTTAGAGATAATACCACTCTCTAGATCACATAAATCAACAAAATGAAGTTGTGATCTCTCTTTTCTTGTCATTAGTGTAATTAGTTGATGTGCGTATCATAAGTATGGTATATTTGTGCTATTAATTAGCACAATATAAACCATCAAACTATAACACAACAACTATTACACATTTAACTCTCATGAAATATGACAACAAAGTTGAAAGAAAAATCTATTTTAAGCATGGCCTATTAACTATTGTTTAGAAATAAAGGCCATCAAATTTTAATTTCAACAATCACCTCGTTACCATCATCATATGTAGATGAAGAGGTAATCATTTTTTGTGATTGTTTAAGCATAGCCTATTTGGTATCAATAATATAGGCTATCAAATTCACATCAAAAACAACAAGTTAAACCACTTTATATTAAGCACAAAAAGAGAGCATAAACATCAAAATGTTGAAGCTACATGATTAGAGGCTTCATTGCCCCTAAATTGAAGGGATTAGCCTCTCATTTGTGTTATCATATCAACACAAGCAGCATGCAACATGAAACTAAGAAAAGAAGGAAAATGAAATCTAATGGAAAAGAAAACTAATCTAATTGCATAAAAGAAAATCTATACTACTAGCATGAAAGGAAATGAACATGTAATTAAAATGAAACAATAATTACATTGCATAAAAAAAGGAAAAGTACATGAAATAAAAATGGCTAAGTAGCCATGAAAAGAGAAAGAGAGCTTTCTTTTATTTTTGAGCTAAAAACTAACTAAAGAGAGACTAAGGGAAGAGGGTTACATTAATCATAAGAGGTATTTATACATGTGTTAAACCCTAATTCATATTTTTGGGGAATGCCCAAACTACCCCTTAGGAAGTGTAGGGGCCAAGTAATCATTAGCATCCCATAATCATCCATTAAGTGTGCATGAAGATTTGATGGCCTTTTAGCATGTGCATTAGCTCCTAAGTGTACATTAAGGTAGGTGGGTAAGTGGGGTCCTCCATGATCATCACTTTGAATTATTTCCATCTCCATTCCTTTGTTTCTTCTTTGTGCATGCATATATCTTCATGAAACCACTTGTATATGAAGCCAAATTCCTATAAAATAATATAGAAATTTCCAATTGAATTTTCTCAAATTAATATATGCACAAAAATGACCATTTTGCCTTTGGATGAAGATGAAGATGTGACGATTTGAAAATAATATGAATTTTGGTTTAAACAGGTTAAAATACCCGATATGATCATTTATTTAATTTAAATAGATTAAATATGGTGGTAAAAATATGCACATTTACGTGCACATCAAATATCTTCTAGCCTATATTTATATAATCAGTTACTTAATGCCCAAGTTAACATTAGATGGCAAAAAATAATTGATTAGCCAATTAGAGAGAAATACCCATAATCGAATATTTCTATTAATTATGGGAAACAAAATGTTCTCTTTCTTTCTTTTGCATATTTGTTTCCCTTTATTTGTGATTTTGTATCACTAAAATTTAACACTATGCACACTCCTACTACTAATGATCCTCCATTCTGCTGTTTTGTACTTATTTGGTGTATCTTCAACATGAATTCATAAATTAAATTCTCTACTGAATTGCTCCACGGCTCCTATTGTGGCAATCTTCACAAGTTCTCCTCTGTCCATATAATCACTTTCAAATCCACCAAAATTTGGAAGTGTAAAATATTTTTGGATCACTAAACACTCCATCTTCATGCATGCATTCCCATCAAGATTACATATAACTTATAAAAGGAGAAATAAAAGATATCACATCACTTGATTATTATTAAAAAATGAACCTGGATATGACAATAAAACTAACAGAACACTAAGGATGTTGTAAACCTATACAATATTTAAATAATTATCTTTCAAAAGTCCTTCTAACAACTTAAAAAATTCCATCCGTAAAATAAAAAACTATTCTCATGTATAGTTTACATGCATAAAATTTTTGTCGGTGTCAAGATAATGGGATACAAATATGTAACTGGAATCTTTAGTAACCAATACAACATAATGTCGATAAATAATAAGAGAAAAGAGTTGGATTTATTTGTACCAAACCAATAACTATCTCATTTGAAGTTAATGATTCAGGAAAAGAAGTAACACCGGGGAGAACTTCAAGGCCTTGACCAATATTTCAGCATGATCCCGTGCATTTGTAATCATCTTTGAATTCATTTCAGGTAACTTTGCATTAAGTACATTGGCATGGATGCCATAGTATTCAGCGGTCTTCACAAGTACTAGTGGATCAGTTTGACCATGATGTTGAACAATATCAATGGTTTAATTTGAATGTTAAAAATTATGGAAAAGGAATGAGAAAAGGCTAAGTGATGGAGTCAATTAGATGAAGATCTGACACTGCGGATCATAGTACCATCTATGTCAAATGTTACTTAGACCTTCTTCTTCTCAAAGTTCTTCTCCATTGTTTAGTTTTCTTCCCTTTTTCAACATAGTTTTTTTACTGAGTTACACAAGAATTCAATTAGGCAATGCTTTGGTACATGTACCAATTGTTGAGCACACATATATGAAGTTTCAGTAATAACTTTTATGTACATACATATGACGGAACAATAAAAAACTAGTAGTAAATTTCATTTACAAATTTATATTTTATTTATAGTGACAAAATGGTTGATTAAAAAATCATCATGTAAACTTATCCACATAAAATTAACAGGCCGTTTATTTTACTATTATTTCTCTTAGTGTAGTAAAAGGTCGAATCTTTTCGAACTGGCTGCATTATTTGGTTTGGAAATGGGATGAATAACTATCCTAATGAAAATAATTTATCCAATACTTGGTTCCACTGTAAAATTGGAAAAATATAATATAATGAATCAAAAAAACCAAACAAAGTTTAGGATAAAACATTATTTATAAAATATAGCACATCAAGGTATAAAAGATTTTTGATGATATTTAATATGCTGACACTTTAATCTCCAACTCTTAATTATGCTAGAGTTTCCATCTACTTATTAACTTACGTCTCTTTGACATTGTCGTACTTGCCAAAGAAGGAATTGGGTGATTTAACTAAATAGTAATGTTGAAGACACACAATTAGTTAGTAACTATGTATAGTCCTTGTTTGTTGAAAGACCATTATACAACAATTTTATTAAAATAGACTATTGTGTTGTTTAAAGTGTCAATTTCTACACAATTGTTGTACTATATTTTCTCAATTGATTAGAAAACACTATATGCATCAGGAAAACTTACTATATCTATTGCATAACATTGAAAAAGAATATATATTGCAGAAACTGAAACATAGGCTCAAAAATACCAACAACTCAAAGAGAGTGGGTCTTCCTCTCTAACTTCTTTGTAGAATTTAAAGTACCATTTAATTTACCATTATAAAATAAAAATGCCAAAAAGTTACTGGCAATTCTCTAATTATCTATAAAATCTTCTAAAAAAACCAAAAGCTCTTAATTGTTTAAATTCAAATAGTGTACTTCCAAATTTAATTCACAATGATTTAGAATATACTAAATTCAAAATCACGCAACAATAATTAAAAATATATATATACTAAAACGTGGATACCTTTCAATTGGTGGAGGCAAAACTAGATGGATCTTGTTGCGACGTCCGTGTTGGAGGTTGTAGCATCTGATGCGCCACTGATGGTTTATAAGGTGCAGTGATGGTAGTTGATGCGTAAATCGAAAATTTGGATAGAAGGAGTGGCAGTGCTGCTGGTTTATAGGATGCAATGGTGGCAAATCCATGCATGGCGGGAAAAATCAGCTAAAGGAATTAGTTTGAGGTTTGGATCGATACATCGAGATTGCGGTCGTTTGAATTTCAAAGGGGACCTAAACGAAACCAAACCGAAATTACGATTCAATAAAAAACACGCTGAACTTTAAATTATATAGAAGAAACTGAAGAAAAAAATTGAGTTTCAAACATATAAATATCCAAAATCTGAATTTTAACTTAGTAAACAAACATAATCACAAAATATATAAATGGTGTAACTAAAAAAAGTTGAAAACAAATTAATAAATAAACATTTTTTTAGTGTTATAAATATTTATTATTAATCAGCATTGTTCATTTGTATCTTATTTTTCAATTAAAGGTAAATTATACATTTGTTTCAATACATTAAACAAATATTCATGTAACTATATGAAAAATTATTAGCAAAATCCGAAACCATTTGTCCAACACCATAGTTCCTTTTTCAATTCTCCTTTTGGATGCACAAAAACTCACTCTCTTCTCATATTCTCCTTCCATAACCTCTCCCCACTTTGTCGCAAGCTAACCCATTTAAAATTTTATGAGGAATTATAAAATACACCAACATATTATACTTCAACAAAGGAATAATGAAAATCATGTTTGGCTAATACTCTGATCAAATAACTGAACCATATTTCTAAGGTTGAAAGTTTTTCTAATTAAGTAACAAAGCTTTTATCCAGTAGGTCTTGATTGGTAATAAAATTAATCGGTGCATAAAGTTATTCCTCTTGACTATATCCACTATTTAATGTTATCTTGTATAGTTAGTTATTTATCAGTTTTATAATATGACATTGATAATATTTGAACTAAGGGCTTTGTGTTCAAAAATAAATTTTGGCAGATACACCAACGAACTCAACAAACAATTAGGCTAAATATCCATATACCTAACAAAAGATACTGCACATGGAACAACTACTCTTAATGAAGTCTACAACTTCAGACTATTTCTCCTTGGTATCTTTCACATTATATGTTGTGCTTGTTAGTTTAAGAATTTACGACAGCAATACCATGTACAACAAAGTCATCTATGATTGAAAAATAATATCAATTTCGTAACACCTTATCTCTATACCCATATTACCAAAGAGTATTACCAAGTAATACCGTTTGATAATACAGAGAATGAGGCTATAAGGGGCTTACACATGTGAATATTTCATTGGACTCACACCGGTACATATCTCAAATTAAATAATACAACTTTTACGCAGTATCGGCACGATATAATAAACACACGTGATTCCCAGAACAGAACAACATATAACACAAAAATGTCATATAGAGATCACTGAATAAAGACGCAGCGATAAAATATAATACATCAGTAGTACATATCCAAGGTGAGCAAAAAAATACTAGTCCCACGCTCGTTCTACCAAATCTTCATATCGTCGAATAGGTACATCATCATACATAACGAGGCTATAAAAATAGATAGGAGAAACTATCATCCTAAGGTGTATAGTAGCCTACAAAAGTGTCCCATAAGTAAAGCGGTTACTGGGTACATGGACCTGAAATATCTTGGACTGACCAGAGTATTATAAAATAACACACGGTTCAGACTATGTCTAAAAATCATGTCAGTGAATATAGGGTGAAATAATAAAAGAAACACCATCTACATGTTACCCAACATAAACATTACATATGATAAGAAAATCATAAAAGAAAACTAACACCTCGACCATCAATTCTACCGATAGGCAAAGCTCTCGATTGATTGGCCCTATGAGGCATATAAGAATGCATACATAAAGGAGAATAATGCAAACTCTACAAAGAATAACATGCAAGCATCGAAACAAACAGTACAACACAAACAAAAATGTGATAGTAGGGGTAAAGATACACGGTGACAGGTTAACACGTAGCTAACCTCTACTGTCACATACCATCATCAACGTCCTTCCAATGAGGTCCCATATAAGAATGATCATCATATTTTAATCCACCTTGGTCATCCAGATGGAAGATTGATGTACGGCATCAATGCTCCAGGAAATGCTAATGGTCGCAGCCAATTTCCTACAATCCCTTAGTTACTCCCAAAATCGCCACCCTATTATCCATCTGCATGTCATAAACATGCTACCAGACCACACTGAACATAGGTTGCGATTCCTACTTTCCCTTGGTAACGGACTGTTGGTCCTACGTGTCATTTGGGCAATAGCTCTAACGAAGGAAATAAACCTCAGCCTTAATAAATACACTATGACAATACGGATCCGGGGCGCCTCCACGCGATCAGGACCGCTAGGATGGATACTAGCCTATGTGACGGGTCCTTATCACGCGCTCTCCATAGTGGCATGAACTCTATGGCGTAGATTCAGGCACACTCGACCTAACGTCCTAGTGAGAGCATAATATAATTTAATTACTCAACACATTCCATCTTACAGTCCTTAGGGTGGAAACGTCGCTCGACTATTAAATTTCAATAAAACACCTCTAGATGATTCTCGATATCCTTTACTCTTATAAGTGACGTTTACTTACTAATAGCAACTAATCAAATATCACTCAAGTGTCCCATATCGCTCAGTGCTACTTAGTTGTTTACTAAAAGCCCATAAACTACACTTTCATCACCATATGATATTCTATATAACGAGTCTAGAGAATAACAGATGAAATAATACTGAAAGTCCCATACCAGATAGTTTTATAACCCCGTTCATTCAAATTCCCCGTTACATAGAAATGACACTAAAGCAGCTCCTCACGCTCTAGAATCCAATGATCCGTGGCTTTGCAAATAGCAATCCGCAACCAAATGCAACACAAAAATATTCAACACTCAAACAATTCAATTTTTCTAACTTGTAAGATGTAAAACATGGATTTAAACTTAGTAGTGAGTGAAGAAACACTCTCCCTAATATTGCTAAACCTCTTCTTCAACATTGCTCCTTCTTCCACTTCTTTTCCCTCTTTGTACAAAATCCAAGAGAACCCAAACTCAATCAAGATGCTAACTTCTCCTTGCTATGTAGAATGGTGTTAGAAGGCTATATTTTACTTTTAGAATTTTTAATAATTTATAACTAATTATTTTGAATTTTTTAACATAGGAGGGTTAGATTTTTCATAGTTGCGTGATTAACAAGATCAAGATAAGTGAGCATACGTGAGGTAAAAGTACTATGAATAGTGGGAAATTTCTAGGGTTGTCCTGAAGTGGAATGTAAGAGATTTTTATTAAGCGTTTAGTTGGACCTTTGGGCTTGCTTTTATTTCATGATTTCATTTTTTTCTTTTAATTTCTTCTTACTAATCAGTTTTTACTTACATGACAAATAGTCCAAACCTCTACATAAAAGTCACATTTATTCTTCAATATTGTTTTACTACCTTGCTAAAATTTTCTATAATTAATTATTGATTTTCTTAAGCGATTATTTTCTTAATTCCCTTTAAAGGACCATTATAGTATATTCATTTATTACCTTTCTTTAAAAATGAAATTAAATTCGGTTTTCTTCTACAATAAATTTCTTTGTCTTGATTATTTTTATCATTTTGCTTTGCAAAGATTATTTTAACCAATATATTAAAATAAATCATTTTCATCATTAAAATATCCAAACTTCATTTTTCCTTTTAAATAAAATATTTACTCAATTAAGTTATTTTACTATTTTATAAATATCTTCCTATTATAACTTCTCAAATATTTTCATTTTTCTCCATATTTATAATAATGAGATCTCCTTTCAACTTTATAAATCTTTATTTTAATTCATTCTTAACTTCAAGTTGTTACAGACTCCCCTTCTTAAGAAAATTGCATCCTCACAATTCTCATTTGGAAGAATCTATAACTGAGCTAATATCCTCTTCCCCGTATACACCATTATCCATTGAAATAAACAAAATGAAAGGAAAATTTAATATACCAAACTCATGTGCATTTGGAAATAGCTCGAGATAAGTCCCTGCCATACGCTCCTCAATCTCTCAGGTACAATCCAACGGGTTGTCGGACCACTTTACTTTCACTAACGGGACCTTCTTGCTTCTAAGCCATCAGACCTCCGAGTCAGCTATATGGATCAGATGCTGCACATAAGTCAAATATGGAGTGATATTGAGCTCCTTAAGATGACTCGAATCAAGCGCTATCTCGATACTCCTCAAACATTTCCTCAAGTAGTAAACATGGAAGATGTCATGAATACCAAAGAACTGATCAGGAAGAGCAACTCGATATGAAACTCAGCCAATAGGCTCGGTAATCGAGAATGGACTAATAAAACGAGGTGCAAGCTTCCCCGACTTACTAAACCTCATAGCACCCTTTAAAGGAGATATCTTCATAAACATAAGATCATTAACCTCAAACTCTATCTCCCTCCTATGATCAGCATAAGACATTTGCCGATCCTGGGACCCTTCGTCCTTTGTCTAATCAAATCTATCTTCTTGGGAGCCTCTCTAATAGAATTTGGACCAAGCATGAACTTATCTTCTGTTTTGAGCCAACATGATGGTGAACGACACGGTCTACCATATAAAGCCTCAAATGGTGCCATGCCGATGATGGACTAGTAGTTGTTGTTGTAAGCAAACTCCACCAAACATATATGATCCTCCCAGCTACCTCCAAAATCTAGAACACAAGAACGTAGCAAACTCCAACACTTAATTAACACACTCTGTCAGACCATCAGTCTACGGATGATATGCAGTACTAAAATTCAGTTTTGTAATCAAAGCTGACTGAAGACTTCTCCAGAAACCACCGGTAAACAATGGGTCACGATCACAAACAATGGCAGTAGGAACGCCATGAAGTCTCACAACCCTTTTCACATAAAACTTGGCCAAATACGGGGGAGCCTACTTGACTTCATGGGTATGAAGTGCGCTGATTTAGTCAAGGGTCAACTACTACCCAAATGCTGTCATATCCATTCTTGGACCAAGAAAGATCATCAATAAATTCCATAGACACCTAAAAAGAATACATTATTAAAGAAACCTCATCTAGAATTCATATTGGGATTTATATTAGTAAATTAGTATGAAGAATCAATTTCACTTATACCTGGTCCCACTTCCAAAGCGGAATCTCCAATGGCTAAAGAAGACCGCTATGTCTCTGGTGTTTAGCTTTAACAAGCTGACATGTCATACATCCCTTCACATACTTCCCAATGTCGCGCTTCATCCTTCCCAATACGCTTCATATCCATATACATCTTACTTTCACCTGGATGAATAGTATAGCACGATCGGTGGCAGTCATCCATCACTTCCTTGCGGAGGCCATCTAAATCAGGAACTACAAGTCTACCATTCCTTCGTAAGCAACTATGAGCATCAAGAGAATAACCAACAAGATCGTCATCTACATCACCACTCCAATCTCTCAATAGTAGCAAGAATAGTAGGATCTCTCCTCCGAGCCTCTACAATCCGATCTATCAAGAATTGTCGGACAATAAGGCTGGCTAGCATTGCACCCGAACCAATCATATAATCTCTGTCTCGAATGTCATAGACAAAAAGCAACTCTAAATCCTTCCACTCTGCTAACATCATAAAAATAACAGCATGATGCTTCTTACTCAATGCATCAGCTACGTTATTCCCCTTTCCAAGGATATACTGAATCTCAAAGTCATAGACTGCAAGAAACTTAAGCCAATGCTGCTACCTCATGTTGAGGTCCTTCTGGGTGAACAAATACTTTAATGATTTATGATCTGTATAAAGCACAAATCTCTCACCAAGCAAATAATGTCGCCATATCTTTAACGCATAGACAATAGCGGCGAGCTCCAAATCATGAGTAGCATAATAGACTTCATTAGGCCTTAGCTGCCTAGATGTATAAGCCACCACTCTACCTCCCTACATAAGGACTGCTCCTAAACTAGAACAACAAGCATCAGTATAAACCTCAAGATCTCGGTTACCTTACGATATAATAAGAATGGGTGCGTGAGTAAGTAACTCGTTCAAACTCTGAAAGGCTGCTCGCATCTATCTGACCACTGTCATTCAATTTTTAGTCAGATTAGTGAGAGGTGGCACGATCTTCAAGAAATCCTTCACGAAACGCCAATAATAACCAGCTAAACGTAGAAAACTACAGATCTCAGCAACTGTTTAGGCTTTTTCCAACTCTGAATGGCTTCGATCTTAGTTGGATCCATAGAAATGCTAGCTTCATATACTACATGGCCTAAGAACTTCACCTGCTTCTACCAAAAGTGGCACTTAGAGAACTTGGCCTTCAACTAATTCTGCCTAAGTGTCTCCAAAACAACTTAAGGTGTTGCTCATGCTTTAACTTTGATTGGAATTAAACCAAGATGTCATCTATGAATACTAGAACAAACTTATCAAGATAGTCTCTGAAAATCATGTTCATCGGATCAACGAAATATGCGGGAGCATTTGTCAATCCGAATGGCATCACAAGCCATTCATAAGAACCATAGCAAGTCCAAAAAGCTGTCATTAGAATACTATCCTCTTCAATATGGAGCTGGTGAAAACTGTGGCAAGGTTAAGTTGAGAAAAGACCTTAGCACCATAGAGCTGATCAAATATATCATCAATTCATGGCAAAGGATATTTATTCTTTATAGTGAGCTCATTCATCTTCCGATAATCAATGCACAACCTAAAGGAACCATCCTCTTTATTTACAAACATCGTTGCGGCGCCCCAAGGTAAACTGCTAGACTAAAAAAATCCTTTGGCTCGAGCTCAAACAGCTGCTTCTTAAACTCCTCATTCTCTTTGGTGGACATCCTCGTGGGAGGACGATTGACTGGCTAAGCTCCAGGAATAAGATTGACCCGGAACTCAATGGCCCACCATGGAGATAGATTGGTAATAGGCTTGAATACATCAAGATAATCTCTGAGAATAGGGATTCTGGCAATTTCATCAACTTCTCGAGACTTAAGGGCAAATGGAGAACCGTTTGTGCTTTGGCTGATGTTTCCAAGAGCTAAACCGAGATGCTCTATGGAATCTGGATGGCTGAGAGAAATAACTCTTTCGGGAGAATATAAGCGAGCTTTATAACGGTCCAGCCAATCCATGCCAAGAATAATGCCAAACCCCAAAAACTCGAATACATGCAAATCGCACAAGAAAGAGAAACCACATAAATCTGGAACATCCCTATATAGCATCCCAACGTTTGCATAACCTCCAATGGGATTAACAATCCTTAAAGATGTAACTAAGCAAACAACATCAAGGTCAAATCCATCAGCCATTTCTTTCGACACGAATGAATGAGACGCACTAGTGTCGAAAAGAACTCTAATGGAAGAATCTCTGAATAAAATAGTTCCTTTGAGGATGGATGGAGCTTTCCCCTTAGCCTGAGATGGTCCACTAGAAGTCTCTAAAGCATGTAAACTCCCACTCTTCTTGCCCTTCCCAACAACTGGGCAAGAATAACTGAAGCGATCGGTCTCCTTACAAACTCTACACTGCTTCGGTCCAACTATTTGCTTAGGCTTACGACATTCCTTAGAATAATGACCTACTTCTCCATAATTGTAGCAGACAACCTGAGTAGTATCCTTCTTCAAAGTGAACTATGCCATGCCTCTAGCTTGCTTCTTATTCTAGGTTTCAGGCCTTTGTTTCTTGAATGGGAACTTCCTCTTCCGAGCAAAACTAGGCTTACTCCTATGTCCCTCATCTCCACTCTCTCTCGGCCTCCTCTAATCTCAAAGCAGTATCCACCAGCTTCTCAAATGTGCCCTCAAGCTGGGGAAGTAAGGCTTTCCTCAAAGCCTTAGTCATGCCATAAACAAACTTCTGGTTCTTTTTAAGAGGAGCGTTGATGAGATCGGTACCATACTTTGAAAGAGCCTCAAAGGTAGCCACATACTCTGCCATTGACATCTAACCCTGCTTCAAATAAATAAACATCCTAGCCATAGATGCATTCTCTACCTTGGGGAGGAATTTTTGCTCAAAGTGAAGCCTAAACCGATCCCATGTCAACTCGGTCTCATCAATCTCGGCCACTAAAAGCCCATACCAATCAAGTGCCTCACTTGTCACTAATTAGAAGCAATCTATACCTTCTGCTGATCAGAGACTCCCATGCGAGTAAATATGCGCTTGCATGTTTTAAGCCCCGCCTGAACTCTGATAACTCCCTCAGTGTCCTTGAAGGTCTTCCCTCCAAGGCTAGCATAATCACTACACATTCTTGCAAAATCAAAGCGGGAAGTAGGAGGGTTAGGAGTTGTGGAAGCACTGGATGCCTGAATGCCACGCACAAGCTCCATCAACTAATCGATGGTCATAAACACCCCTCCTTACCAGAACCACTGGATTGTTCGGCGTCTGTTCGGGTAAATCGACCACCAGCCATTCTCACTTTTGCATTAAAGTGAGATTCAAGTTTAGAATAACAAGATAAATATATTCGCATATATATTAAGACATACAAATAACAAGTACGCCCCACAGATAACTAACCCAATAGTCACCATGTACACCTGGCTTATACTTTGGTAATCCATCCAACACCCAAGGGACATGGAATCCTAAGCCCATCTAAGGCTATAGATTCGTGTCCCTTTTTATCATATATTGTTCTGAACCTACCTCTGATACCAACTGTAACACCTCACCTCTATACTAATATTACCAAGTAATACTATCTGATAATATAGAGAATGAGGCTATAAGGGGCTTACACATGTGAATATTCAATTGGGCTAACATCGATACATATCTCAAATCAAATAATACAACTTTTACACGGTATCGGCATAATATAATAAACACATGTGGTTCCTAGAACAGAACAACATATAACACAGAAATGACATACAGAGATAACAAAATCAGGATGCAGCGATAAAATATAATACATCAGTAGTACATGTCCAAGATGAGCAACAAAATACTAGTCCATGCTCACTCTACCAAATATACATATCATAGTCGAATAGATAGATCATCATACATAATGAGGCTATAAAAACAGATAGGAGAAACTATCATCCTAAGGTGTATACTAGCCTCCGAAAGTGTCCCATAAGTAAAGCGATTACTGGGTACCTGGACCTAAAATATCTCGGACTAACCCGAGTATTATAAAATAACACACAGGTCAGACTATTTCTAAAAATTATATCAGTGAATGTAAGGTGAAATAATAAAAGAAATATCATCAACTTGTCATCCAATATAAGCATTACATATGGTAACAAAATCATAAAAGAAAACTAACACCTCGACCATCAATCCTGACGAGAGTCAAAGCTCTCGATTGATTGGCCCTAGGCGGCATATAAGAATGCACACATGAAGGAGAATTATGTAGGCTCTACAAAGAATAACATGCAAGCATCGAAGCAAACGGTACAACACAAATAAACAAGTGATAGTATGGGTAAGGATACACGGGTTATAGAGTAAACATGCAGCTAACCTCTAGTGTCACATACCATCATCAACGTCCTTCCAATGAGGTCCCATATAAGAATGAACATCATATGTGAATCTACCTTGGTCATCTAGATGGGAGACTGACATACAACAGCACTGCTCTAGGAAACGCTAATGATCGCAGCCCATTTCCTACAATCCCTTAGTTACTCCTAGAATCGCCACCTCATTATCCATCTGCATGTCATAAACATGCTACCAGACCACGCTGAGCATAGGTTGCGATTCCTACTTGTCCTTGGTAATGGACTGTTGGTCCTATGTGTTTGGCAATAGCTCCAATGAAGGAAATATCCCTCAGCCTCAATAAATACACATGTGACAACACGGATCCGGGGCGCTACCTCGCGATCAGGACCATTCGGATGGATACTAGCCTATCTGGCATGTCCTTATCACGCGCTCTCCATAGTGGCCTGAACCCAATGATGTAGATTCAAGCACTTTCGACGTACATGTCCTAGTGAGAGCATAATATAATTTAATTACTCAACACATGCCATCTTACAGTCCTTAGAGTAGAAATGTCACTTGACCATTAAATTTCAACAAAATACTTATAGATGATTGCTGATGTCCTTGACCCTTATAAGTGACATTTACTTACCAATAGTAACCAATCAAATATCACTCAAGTGTCCCATACCGCTTGGTGTTACTCAATTGTTGACTAAAAGCTTGTAAACTGCACTTTCATCACCATCTGATATTCTATATAACGAGTCTAAAGAATAACCGAGGAAATAATATTGAAAAACCCATACCAAACAGTTTAATAACCTCGTTTATTCAAATTCCCCGTTACATAGAAATAACACTCATATATCCAATATTTATTAAAGAGTTTATATGTAGGAAGATTATTATTTTATTTCTAAAATGTTCAAATATTTTAATTTAGCAAAATATGTTCATTTAATTACTTACCATTAATTACGTAATTTAACCTTCTTTATTAATTGAAAAAATAACTATATTTACTAATCAAATAGTTTCATGTTTGTCTATTTACTAACATTTCAAAACATATCCAATGCACTTCCATTTTAATAAGTTTTAACGCTTTAAAAACAATTTTTTTCCACACATCGCTTTTAACAATAAATTTCGTAAGCCATTTTATCTAAATATATTATTATTATATATTAATTAATTTTTTTCTTTTTTTACAAAGGTGGCTGCATGGCCCACTTAGTGTTGCAAGTGGGCCAGCGGCCCACTTGCATGATATGTGTCCACCTACATGCGCAGGTTGACATATGTGAAATATATTTCATTTGTCCTCCTACACATGCAGGTGGACCTGTGAAATAAATTTTAGCAAGGAGCTACTTAAGACATGAAAGGTCTTACATTACTTAAGTTGCAGCTCCTGCTACTTAAGTAATGTAATCTATTTGTCCACTTGAATGCAGGTGGACACATGATTGCTTTCACAACTTAAGTAGTAGTTCCTACGACTTAAGTTTTGCAAATTCTATTTATCCACCTGCACATGCAGATAGACACATGAAATGCAATTTGCAACTTAATAGCAGTTATGCATACTATTTGTCCACCCTCACATGCTGGTGGACATATGTATTGCATTTTACGACTTAAGCAGCAGCTCCTACTGTTTAAGTTTTACAAACAATTTGTCCACCTGCATGATACTCCTAAGTAGCAGAGAAGTTGCTACTAAAGCAACTCGTCACGCTCTAGGATTCAATGATCCGTGGCTTTGCAAATAGCAATCCGCAACCAAATACAACACAACAATATCCAGCACTCAAACAATTCAAATTTTCTAACTTGCAAGGTGTAAAACATGGATATAAACTTAGTAGTGAGTGAATAAACACTCACCTTCATGTCGCTAAACTTCTTCTTCAATATTGCTCCTTCTTTCACATCTTTTCCCTCTTTCTACAAATCCAAGAGAACCCAAACTCAACCAAGATGCTAACTTTTCCTTGCTAATAGGTGTAGAATGGAGTTGAGAAGGCTATATTTTACTTTCAGAATTTTTAATAATTTATTATAACTAATTATATCGAATTTTTAAACAGAGGAAGGTTAGATTTTTCATAGTTGTGTGATTAACAAGATGAAGATAAGTGAGCATACGGGAGGTGAAAGTATTATGAAAAGTAGGAAATTTCTAGAGTTGTTCTGTAGTGGAATGTAGGGGATTTTTATTAAGTGTTTAGTTGGGCCTTTGGGCTTGCTTTTATTTCATGTTTTCATTTTTTTCTTTTGATTTCTTCTTATTAATCAATTATTACTTACATGACAAATAGTCCAAATCTCTAAATAAAAATCACATTTATTTTTCAATAATGTTTTCATACCTTCCTAAAATTTTCTGTAATTAATTATTATTTTCTTGTTTAAGCAATTATTTTCTTAATTCCCTTTAAAGGCCCATTATAGCATATTCATTTTACCTTTCTTTAAATATGAAATTAAATTCAGTTTTAGTCTATAATAAATTTCTTTATCTTAATTATTTTATCATTTAGCTTTGCAAAGATTATTTTAACCAATATATTAAAATAAATCATTATCATCGTTAAAATATCCAAACTTCATTTTTCCTTTTAAATAAAACATTTACTCAATTAAGTTATTTTACTATTTTATAAATATCTTCCTATTATAAGTCCTTAAATATTTTCATTTTTCCCCCGTATTTATAATAATGAGATCCCTTTTTAACTTAATAAATCTTTATTTTAATTCATTCTTAACTTTGGGCTGTTAGAAATTTCTTCCTTATAGCTTAATTAAAAAGACCGTAAATGAGCAAATATGACTTTCAACAGTAATCTAGTTAATATATAGTTATCGATAGCATCAACTCATCGAAGGAACTAACGAGTAGATACCTCATGTTATTGATTCTTTATATCTTCGTGTGTCTTTCCAATCACATTCATACAATTAGCTTTAATTATATTAATTATTTTATTTGACCAATAAATAAATGTTGGATATATGAGGAACACATATCTTTGGGACATAAGATCTCATTTGTGAACCAACATACTTATCAGCATTCATCCGCATACTATCGCGGTTAGAGCTAAAATAATAACAAAATACTAATAACAATAAATATTTATGACGTGAATATTAGAAACTTGCAATACCGTTTAGCTCATGTCGCAACTTTCGAAGCTAGCGACTAAGGTTCGTAGCATGGTCCCTCTGTAGCAATCTTATGAAGCCCATTTAATTACTTCTTGATGTCACCTCCTACTTTTTCCAATGCATTGCCTCCATACTCACTACTCACTGCTAACAAACTCTATTGGCACACTAAAAAGCTTTTCAATCTTACTTTTCTCGATTCCTTCCTACTCGTCTTCTCCTTGGAGCAATGATACCTTACTTTCATCAATGCTACTCTTCTCTTCTTTACTCTCTTTCATTTCATTTAGTTCGTCGTCATTTTTGCTAACTTTAACATCCCATTCGGTTACATTTATCGTATCTTCTTTGCTCTTTTTCTTTTCATTTTGTTCATCGTCATTTTTGCTAACTTTAACATTGAATTTAGTTACGTTTACCTTCTCTTCTATGTTATCGGCTTTAGCAGTTTGATTTGGGCTATCAAATTCATTATTTGCGATCTTATACATGTTCATCTTTCCTTCCAAGGCATTTTCTTTAATTTTAAAATGGTCATCTAACAGATCACGGGCAAGTTTATTCTCATTTAGTTCATCTTCAATTTCTTGAGCCGCAAGCTTATCTTCTATATCAAATGTACTTACCTAAATAACATTTTCATTACTTGTATCATATTCAATCTCAAAATTACGTTTACCACTTTCATCATAAAATTCAATAGCTGCATCTTCATCTTCTTTAATCGCTATTTCTTGTAATTTAAAACTACCAACTTTAGTATCAGTTTCAGAGATCTTATAATGTTCCTGCTTAGGTTCATTAATTGAAACATCCTCTTCTCTAAACCCTTCGCTTTCCATATCAATTCTACTAGACTCGGTATCAACTTTACCAAATTTGCAATATTCTTTAATAACCTACTCTTTCTCATTAAATTCACTGACACGGTTTTCAAACAGAGCATCAGATTCAGCGAAATCAAAATCAACCTTTTCAACTTGAAGAAAACCATCAACTTCCATAGCTAATTCATCACCTTTTGACTCAATATTATCTTCTTTCTTCCTTGATCGAAGCGGTTCCGAATTTACAGATCTGTCATCGGTTTTACAATAATCGCTAGTTTTATGCCGATCAGAGGAGTTGGCAGCAGACGTAGTTTCTTCTCAAATTGGAAAATTACCTAAATATTGAAAATTTCATTAAATTGAAAAGCTGAAATGCTAGGTGAACAAGGAGGAGAAAATTTCAAACATAATTATAGGAAAAACTTAGACTAAAGGAGTAATGTTTGAGGGAGAGCGTAGAAGAAGAAAAAGCAGAGGAACATGAGTCATCGCAAACATCATGGGAAAAACATAGGCCAACCTTCCTAACATGCACTAAGGTTGGAGCATCCCACTATATTATTGATAGAGTTCAAAATTAGTGTTTATATAGCATGAAATTAGGGCTTGAGGTTGGAAAAATAAAAATTGAAAATTGGATCGTGAACAAATTGAATTAGAGGGTAGAAATTAGATGTTAAATATTGTAGCATTCATGGATAAAATTTTGATTAGAAATTGGATATGAAATATTGTTCTCGGGTTTACTTATATCTGGAATTACGTCTGATTTATCCTAATTACGTCCGATGTAAAAGTTGTGTCATCTCCGAACATTGGATTTTGGGGAGTGCAAACATTTTCCTTTAAACCGTTGTCGTAATAGATACGTCCGACGTAATTCAAATAAGTCGAATTAATTTCTCGTTGACCACTTTTCCTAGGGTGTTTTCTTCGTCCTTGAATAAGGCCAAAAAGAGTGAATCTTTTATTCCCGTTCAATCTCCTTCTTTATTCTTTTTATAGTTTTTTAGTGAAATGGTAAATTTTGAGTGCTTGCTTGCACTTTTAGAGTAAGAAATTCTAAAAGAAGAAATAGATAAGAAATTGAGAATTTAAGCTTGTTTTAAAATGAATGAATGAAGAAGAGAATGTTAGATTTGATACAATATTTCCATACTTAAGAAGATTTGGAAGATATTTGAGATAATTGCTCAAATATATTGCCCCTTTTATATGCATTAAAGATGGCAATGGATTAGCCACATAAGAGGAAGAAATATTTGAAAAAGAGTGAAGTAATTAATTAATTCTCTAATTAGATGATTAAAGAAGCAATCTTATCAGACGCATACAAATTGTGGAAAATTGAAAAAATAAAATGGTAAATGTTTCCTGTATGATTTGAAGAATTGATTAGGTACTGATTTATGACCATAAATCAATTAGTTCAACCTCAAGTAATAATCCCTATATAAAGGTAGGGATTAGGATGAATAGAAGTATCAAAAATGAATTATCTTCTCTTTTGTATATCTTCATATTCTTCTTAGCCTCCATTATCAATCTTGTAATTCTTCTCTCTGAAAGTAATAAAATCTCCTCTCTCCAAGTGGATGTACACTATCTTGCGATAGTGGAACCACTATAAATTCATGTGTGAACTCTCTATTTACTTTCTTGTGTGATTTGCTAATTTGCCATTTTAATTTCAATTTCTGTTTTTTTGTCGCATTAAAACATGATCCTATTGCTTCCGCATGTACTAGGGTTGATTTGCAATCATTTTTGGAAATTCACCCTTATAGTTTGGTATCCTAGCATTGAAGGTTGTTGTTGAAGCCTAGGGCTATATGGTGTTCGATAAAATGGAAAGACCTGGAGATGAGGAGGTTAGACCTACCTAGAAATATGCACCCTACATTAGTGGTTCATATGCAACATCAGGTTCGCAGTTGGCTATAGAGAAGTGGAACTGAGATAATGATTTGAGAAGTGACAGTGGAAGATGAAAGCGGTGTTGAGAATAAATCATGTTCATCAGGTTGTATTTGACATAGAATCGTTGCCAGCAGATATCTCAGAATTGGAAAGAAAGGAGATGAAGAATGAGCCTTTACTACCCTCTAATTAGCCATGGGTGAGAATGTCATTCCATAGATTAGTGGTGAAACTACTGCTAGAGGCTTATGGACGAAATTAGAGGATCTCTACATGAAGAAGTCACTCACGAATAGGCTGATTCTATTGAAGACTTTTTTCACATATAAGATGCAAGAAGGTACATCATTGAAAGCACATCTGAACTTCTTTGATGATTTGATGATGAAGATGAAAGCTATTAATTTGAATATGGACGAGGAGCAAATGGCTATGGTGGTATTGTGTTCTCTACCTGAATGATACACGGTTTGCGCTAACAGCTTGATTTATGGCAGAAGCACGCTGTCATTAGAAGATGTGAACACGAGATTTCCAAGTGAGGAAATGAGGGATCAGATGAAGAATATGAGCGAAAGTGGAGAATCTAGTAGTAGTCAGGGGCTGTTTGTGGAGAGAGGAAGAAAGGAGAATAAGGAGAATAAATTTAGATGGTGTTCCAAGTCAAGGAAGTCTGAAAGTTATTGGATAGGTAAGTCCAGAGACAACAGGTGTCATCATTGTAAGAAACATGGCCATTAGAAGAAAAGTTATCCAGGTTTAAGGAAGAGAAATGAAGCGGATGGTTCTTCATCTATTGCGGTGGAGAAGGTTGTTTCTGATGATGTGTTGACTGCATCTATTTCCGATGTATTAGACCATTGGGTGCTAGATTCAGGGGCATCTTTCCATATGACGCCTAGGAAGGAGGATTTTTGTTCTTATGAAGACATGGAGGGAAGTTCCATATTAATGGGGAATGATGCTACTCGCAAGTCATTGGGAGAATGATCAATGCGTATTCGCATGCACGATGGTGTGGTGCGCACTATCACTAAAGTCCGCTATGTTCCGGGTTTAAGAAAATCTCTTCTGTCCTTGGGTCAACTAGCATCTTTGGAGTGCAAGATTACAATATAGTCGGATGGCTTGAAGGTGACACACGTTGCTCTTGTATTGATGAAAGGAATGATGGTCCGGAATCTTTATCTATTGAAAGGATCTACAGTTCTTAGAGAGACCTGTGTTGGAGTTGATAGTCACGAGCTTTGGATGCCACCAGATTCTGGCATCTCAGATTAGGTCATGTTTCAGAGAAGAGTTTGGAGCTGCTTCGAAGAAGGAAGATGATCAAGGGTGAAAGCTTCAACCATTTTGAATTCTGCCAGGAGTGTGTGTTAGGGAAGCAAACAAAAGTTTCATTTGGTGTTAGTAGACATGAGTCCAAAGGAGTACTAGAATATGTCCATACGGATGTTTGAGAACCAATAGCTACAGCTTCTATTGGAGGAGCTAAGAATTTTATCTCTTTTATCAATGACTACTCTCAGAAGGTTTTGGTGTATATGATGGAAGCTAAGTTGGAGTCATTTAAAAAGTTTAAAACTTGGAAAGCACTGGTAGAGGATGAAGTAGGAAGGAAGTTGAAGGTGCTAAGATCCGACAATGGCAGTGAGTTTGTTTCTAAGGAGTTCACAAATTTCTGTAGACAGCATGGATTTACGAGATATTTTACTACACCCGGTGATCCGCAATCAAACGGAGTTGCTAAAAGGATGAACAGAACTCTACTAGAGAAAGCCCGTTGCTTGAGATTGACGGTGGGCTTGTCTAGAGGCTTTTGGGCTAAAGCTTTATCAACTCTAGCATATATTATCAATCAGATTCCATGCTCAGCCATTGATGGGAGGATTCCTGAGAAAAGGTGGAAAGGTACATCTATACATATCAGTTATTTTCGTATATTTGGTAGCCCCGTGTATGTTTACCATATAGGAAATGACAAGTTGGAGGCTAGAGCCTATCAAGGCATATTTTTGGGCTATACAAAAGGTATCAAAGTGTAACAACCCAAAATTTGAGCTATAATAATTAATTAATTAATTAATGAATTAATTAAATAATAAAATAAGTTTGTGAAATTATCAGAATTGAGCCACGGGAGTTGCACAATTGTGTCCGTGGTAATTTCCTGGTCAATTTCCATATATAGTTTGTCAAAATCCGAGTTAATATGAAGAAGATACGAATTAAACAAGAATTGAATTGAAAAGAAGAAAAAAAAAATGGGTCAGGTCGACTCGGAACAAGGCCAGGTCAACCCTAAAGTCGACACCAAAGCCTTAGGTCGACCTATAGATCGACCCTCGCACATTCTAGGTCGTCCCGCACTTAATTCTTGTGCGTTGTTTGGTTCGAACACGTCATTTTTCATTTTCTTTTCAATCCTGTGCGTTCGTGCTTCCATCCGACGGTTCCTAGTGAGCCTATGACGTGGTTGCACTGGATTTAATCTTCAAATCCAACGGTCTGAGATCCCTATGCTACACTATAAATAGAACCCTAGGCCTAGCTATTTTTCTCATTCAGATTTTCTCCTATTTGGGTTCATTGCCAAAGGCTGGACCCTAAATAGAAAAAATTTCTAAGGAGGAAATCTTTTTGATAAAATATTCTACGCTCTAGAAGTGGATCAAGGAAGAGCAAGGACTAGAGCTAAGGACCACATGTGAGTGTTTAGTAATTATTTTAGATTTCTAAGTAATTTAAAATAATAGGGTTCTCAATAGTTGTTGTTTTTCTACAATTTTGAGACAATTTTTATATAAGTTATTTACAACTAGTTTTTAAAGTTATTTTCAGTCTATTTTATTCAATTATTTTTATTAAGCTACTTTATTCAGTTATTTACAGTTATTTACAGTTAATTGCATTAATTTACATATGTTTTACGTTAGAATTTAGCCTGTAAATGTTAGTTTCTTTTTTATTCCTTTTTACGCGAATAGAATATTAAAAAGAGAATAATTCGCAAATATAGATTAAAATAGAAAACACTAAATTTACAGAAATTAGATGTAAAATAAGAAAGACTGTAATAAAAAGAAGATAGACTGAAATAGGCAAATTTGAGACATTTGCAAGCATGTTTATAACTAGTGGTTATAACTAAAAAGATAGAAAAGAAGAATAACAATTATAATGTAGGTTATAATTAAGCAGAAAGAACAGTAAAGGCTTATTTTAAAACTTATAATTGAGTTAATAAGCAAATATAGCAGAGCTAATAGAAAAGGATTATTTTAAGACTTAGATTAAGTTAATAAGCAAATATAGCAGAAATAACATAAGAGGCTTATTTTTAGAACTTACACCAAGTTAATAAGCAAGAATAGAAATAGGGCTCGTACCAACAGCATTCCCTTTCAGACTAGGACTGATGGTCTCAGAACAGATTAGGTGAGGCTTGGCAGAACCCTTTTAGACTAGGACTAATAGTCTCACAATAGTTAGGTGAGGCTAAGACACGCTTATGCTAACTAGGGTAAATAAGAGGCCAATAGATAGAAGCTCAAATCGGGGGATTTGGGCAAGGGGCGCAACTAGATTTTGTTTGTTAGGACCCGCATCAACAGCATTCCCTTTCAGACTAGGACTGATGGTCTCACAAAACACTTAGGTGAGGCTGGGCAGGACCCTTTCAGACTAGGACTGATGGTCTCACAATAGATTAGGTGAGGCTGGGCACACTTATGCTGATTAGGGTAAGTAAGAGGTCACAAGAGGGGCGACAGTTAGCGTGTACCAGCGATGACCGAGCATGCGACATTGATTAGGGTAGATAAGTCGCTACTGCGTTCCAAGCGCTAAACATGTGTCTTTTGCTGTGAGACCCACAGGATGGGACTAGCTCATAGTGGCATAAGAGAGATAGAAGGCCGATCAACGGGTAGAATTAGGTTTTCAGCCTAATCACAGCAATCTAAGACAAGTGCAAATAATCATAATCAAAGAAAACAGTCTAACAGAATTAGAAACAATATTTTATCCCAGTTTTACCTTTTTTGTATTTTCCTTTTATACTAGAACTGTTGCTTGGTCTATTATCTTTATCTTGCTTAGAAATGCTAGTAATTACTTTCACTCACTAGACTTTTAGTCTGACCCACTCCTCTATTTCCCCCTTTCCCCCATAGACCAGTAGAGGCAAGGATGGTAGATTCAGATTTCTTGGAGATTCATTCCCGGAGTTCTTCATGTATTCTTCTTCTTTTCAGTTTTCTTTTCATCTGGCTTTTGATGTACCGGTACTTATGAGATGGATGATTATTTTTAATATACTCTGATTTTATAAGACTGAGATGCATTTTTCCTAAGACATGTGTATTTGGTATTTGAGACATGTGATGTTTTTCAGACTTATTTATGAAGTTTTATTTTGAATAATAAGTTACCATTTAAATCTTTCCGCTGTTTTTACTTATTTGTCTTGTGAATCTTAGTCTCTGTAATGTTTAAGCTATACCTATAATACACCATATCAATTAGTGTGCCCTTTTTGGGTATACTAAAGGGTGTGGGGGTGTTTCACAAAGGGTATCGCATTTGGAACCCTATTGATAGGAAGGTAGTTCACTCGAGACATGTCACATTTGATAAGTCTGCTAGGTTTAAGTCCAAGGAGAATTCACCTTGTTCAGTAGATTCAGAAGCTGAAAAGCCTAAGGAGATGGAAACTATTCCCACATATCAGCCTAGTAGTAGAGTCAGGGATGTAAAAGAAGATAGAGTAATTGCAGTTGTTGATACATGACATGAAGGTCTACATAATTCCTCTAGCAATGATAGTGATGGTCGTGAAGCTAGAGATGATTCAGCTCAAGGTGGGGTTGATAGGAGTTTGGGCGAAGTTACACCTATTCGGGCTAGCTTTAGAATTAGAAGGCCACCAAATAGGTATGGAGACTGGAGTTATGCAAACCTTAGCCTTGATGATCATTTTGATTATGCACTGCATATAGTGAAAGATGAGCCTTTTGACCTTGAAGAAGTTATGAATTCGAGTGCCAGCTCGAAATGGATGCATGCTATGGAAGAGGAGATGGATTCGTTGAAGAAGAATCAGACTTGGAATTGGTACCACCCCCTCAAGAAAGCCGAGCCATAGGATGCAAGTGGGTATATAAGGTGAAGGACGATGTAAGATACAAGGCTAAACCTGTTGCAAAGTTCGATCATTGCTCGAACTTAATTCGCTTGCTAAAGTGCTAGGTGCCACTTAGTGGCACAGAGGGAGAGTGAGTTAGTATACGGAGATGTTTGTTTATGAGATTTATGGGTCCTACATGGAGGGGGTACTTCAACACTTTGTTGGCGAGTGGTGGTCTTGCCGGAGTTCATTGACAAAGTGGAATGGATGATGACCATGCCGAAGCTCATTGGGAAAGTATCTGTGATGCCTTGTCCGAGAGCTTCTTAGAGTAAAAGAATGTAAGTGGAGTTGGTAGGCTTGTAGGGAAACATAGTATCAAGGTGGAGATTGTTAGATTTGATACAATATTTCCATACTTAGGAAGATTTGGAAGATATTTGAGATAATTGCTCAAATATATTGCCTCTTTTATATGCATTAAAGAGGGCAATGGATTAGCTACATAAGAGGAAGAAATATTTGAAAAAGAGTGAAGTAATTAATTAATTCTCTAATTAGATGATTAAAGAAGGAATCTTATCAGACGCATACGAATTATGGAAAACTAAATAAATAAAATGGTAAATGTTTACCGTATGATTTGGAGAATTGATTAGGTATTGATTTATGACCATAAATCAATTACTTCAACCTCAAGTAATAATCCCGATATAAAGGTAAAGATTAGGATGAATAGAAGTATCAAAAACGAATTATCTTCTCTTTTATATTTCTTCATATTCTTCTTAGTCTCCATTATCAATCTTGTAATTCTTCTCTCTGAAAGTAATAAAATCTCCTCTCCCCAAGTGGATGTACACTATCTTGAGATAGTGGAACCACTATAAATCCATGTGTGAACTCTTTATTTAATTTCTTGTGTAATTTGCTGATTTGCCGTTTTATTTTCAAGTTCTGTTTGTTTTGTCGCGGTACAACACGATCCTATTGCTTCCGCATGTATTAGGGTTGATTTGCAATCATTTGTATAAATTCACCCCTACAGGGAAATATTTTAACAAATGTACACACAGTGGTGGCCTTTGTAGTAATTTTGGCAAGTGAAGTGAATATTGATACAATAATGGGATTGAAGCTTAGTCGACTCTTAAAACGAATGCACTAAGGTTAAAGCATCCTAACAACGGGATCACTTAGCTCCATGCAACGCCAACATTTAACTGTGGTGAAAAAATAGAGTTTTGGGCAGCAGAAACAGAACACCCAATGATCTAGTCATCGACAATCTCAACAATTCTAATCCAACAAAGAGTATAAAAAGAAAAATCAAAGAGCACAAATTATAGATAGATGACAGAAAAAGAAAGAACACATCGATACAACGAGGTTCGGCTATGCCGACGTCCTCAGACCCAACAACCTTTGTTACTTCTTCACTTCAAGGGGGAGTACAGTATGAGAAGAAAACAAATCACTCAATATAAAATTTTCACCCTACAATAGATACAGAAATAGGGATCTTATTGAAGATATTTTGTGGAGAACTCTCTTGTTGTCTTGTAATGATAAAAGATGAGCAAAAGTCTTCATATTTATAGGAGCAAGAATGAAGATTGCTTGGAGATGAGGATGAACTGTTTCCAGATTCGCTTGATTTGATTTCAACACAAATCTAGCATATTTGTATTTGTTTCCACATATATCTTTATCTGATTGATTCCTTAAATCAATTAATATCTATTATGATATTAATTGATTCTCTTTCCAATTTGTTTTCCATATTTTACGGATTACGGGAATCAATTAATATCTTCTTCTTAATTAATTTGATTTAAATCGTCCAAATTTAACACTCCACCTCGATTTAAATATGTTCATCAATCAACAAAATTGGTTGTTGGGTCAGCACCCCATGGCGCTAAGTATCTCCTACCACACTAATCAAGTTTGAGCAATGCTCAAACTTGTCCTTTGGAACCGACTTTGTCAACTGGATTGTCTTTTGTGTGTATCTTTGATAGCTTTATCTTATTTCTCTCTTCTTCAAGCATGAGAAAGAAACTCCCAACAACATTGTGCTTTGTCCGTGAGCTGTAGGCTTGATTCTTAACAAGGTGAATGGCGCTCTGACTATCCGGATAAAACTCCATCGTCTTCTGCATCATTGATAAATCCTCTAAAAGTTGCAACAAATACAATCCAACAATTTTCACTTCGGGTTCCGGCGAACGAATAATCATTAAGTCCTCCTCTTTCCGAAAAACACATACAAAGAGACCTGCCAATAGTCAAGTTTTTAGTGAACCTATGAAATCCTTACTTGGTCGCTTCCACAATAGAAATAAGCTCTGCCTCGGTGGTTGACAAAAGCTACAACGGACTGTAGCTTGGATATCCAAGAAATTGGGCCTATGCCAAGTGTATAAACATAGCCCGAAATCGATTTCCTACCATCTCTATCCCCGGCATAATCTGAATCACAATAATCACTCTTAGAGTTATGTCGCTACCTTCAAACAACAAGCCAATATCATAAGTGCCTCTCAAATATCATAGAATCTACTTTATTGCTTGCCAATGGGTCTTGCCTGGGTTAGACATGTATCTGCTAACAACACCAACCGCATGAGCTAAATCAGGCCTTGTGCATACCATAGCATACACAAGGCTTCCAACTACACTAGAGTAAGGAATATTAGCCATATCCCTCTTGTCTTTATCCGATGTGGGACATAAATATCTGGATAGTTGAAATTGAGAGCCTAATAGAGTAGCCACATGTTTAGCTTTCTCCATGCCAAATCGAGATAGGACTTTCTCTATATACTGAGTTTGAGTTAGCCTCAAAACTCTTTGCTTTCTATCCCTCTGAATCTCCATCCCTAAAATTCTCTATGCATTTCCCAAATCTTTCATATCAAATTCTTTGCTGAGCTCTGTCTTCAACTCTAAAATCCTAGTCATGCTCTTAGAAGCTATCAACATACTATCAAAATAAAGCAACAAATAGATGATGTTTTCACTACACTTCTTAAAATATACACATTGGTCCTTAAAGCTTCTAGAGTAAACATGTGAGATCATAAACTTATCAAATTTATTATACCACTGTCTAGGAGACTGTTTTAAACCATAAAGAGATTTGTTAAGCTTACAAACATGACTAAGCCTGCTGATGTCAATGAACCTCTTTGGTTGTTGTAGGTAAATGTCCTCCTCGAGGTCACCATGCAAGAATATTGTCTTGACGTCTAATTGTTCCAACTCCATGTCAAAGTAGGCAACCAATGCCAAAAGAATGCGAATGGAAGTGTGTATGACAACCATAGAAAAAATATCATGGAACTCTATACCTTTCCTCTGAACATAACCCTTCGCCACTAATATCGCCTTGTACCTCAAGTCACCATTGTCGTCATCTTTCACCTTATAGATCTACTTACATCCATTTGCTCTCTTGCCTGAAGGAGGTGGAACTAAATCCCAACTGTGATTTTTATACAAAGACTCAATTTCCTCCTCCATAGCTACTATCCAACTAGAACTATCAACTGAACTAATGGCATCTCGATAGTCTCTAGGCTCATGATGAAATATGCTTAATGCATAAGCTGCCATGTCATCGAAGTCAATGGCTCAATTGCTTAATCCCACAAAGTCATCAAGCCATCTAGGTCTTTTCCTCTCTCTGATTGGTCGAGCTTGAATTTGAGCTACACCTTGAGATTGATCCTCTGTCCTCTCTTCACCAACCACGGTGTCATTGCAAAACACCATTTTTAATTATATGGATGTCTAATGATCTACTTCGTGTCTAGTACTTTGAATTTGTGCTCTCAACATCATCATTAAGTGAAGAAGAAGGCTCCACCTCCAACATAGTATTTTCATCAAATGTAACATGCCTGCTAGTAACAATCTTCTGGGTAGTAAGACACCACAACCTATAACCCTTAACTCCTCTCCTATAGCCAAGAAAAATACACTTGTGCGATCTTGGATCCAACTTTCCTTTGCTCTCATGTATATAAGCTGGACAACCAAACACTCTAAAAGAGGAATATGAAACAGGCTCTCCCTTTCATACTTCTTAGGAATCTTCATATCTATGGTGGTAGAAGGTGTACGGTTGATGAGGAAAACTGCCATAGATAATGCTTCTGCCGAAAATCTCTTCTTTAATCTAGTAGTCAGACGTAAGCAACGAGTTCTTTCTAACAAAGTTTGATTCATCATCTCTACAACTCCATTTGATTGAGGGTCTCTTAGTGTGGTGTAGTTCCTTTTGATTCCCTCGGACTTACAAAATTTGGTGAACTGTTGAGAAGTGAATTCACCACCATTATCTGAACGAAGAATCTTTATCTTTACTTTCTTTCCAGACTGCTTCTCAATAAGAGATTTCCAACTTTGAAACCTATTAAAAGTTTCATCCTTGGACTTCATAAAGTAAACTCATACCTTTCTAGAAAAATCATCAACAAATGAAACAAAGTACTTGGCTCCTCCAAAAGTTAGGCATGGTGCAGGGCCTCATACATCAATGTGAACATACTCTAAAACATCTTTAGACTTATGCTCTGCAATGCCAAAAGCAACCTTCGTCTGCTTTCCAAGTACGCATCCTTCAAAAAAGCCAAGTTTTGAATGATGAATAACATCAATCAAAGATCGCTTTCTCAATACTTTCAAACTGCGCTCTCCAATGTGTCCCGTACGAAAATGCCACAATCTGGTACAATCGGAATCAACAGATGAACAACCGAAGAAGACTCCATAACAACAATGGTACCTTTCAGCAAATATAGATTTCCAGCTTTTACCCCTTTCATCACAATCAATGAGCCATTTATAATTTTCAATGAATCTTTTTCTATTACACACTTCAAGACAAGATTGCACAATGCTCCAACGGAGATCAAACTATGCCTCAAATCAGACACATGCTTGACATCACACAAAATACGAACAACATCATCAAACATCCCGATCTTCACCATTCCAATAGCAATCATGCGACAAGTAGCATTATTTCCTATGATAACCTCTCCTCTTTCAAACTGACGATAAGTGGAAAAAGAGTGTCTATCAGGTGTCATATAATAGGATGCTCCAGAGTCAATAATCCACACAATACTCTTCATAGAAAAAGCAGAAGCTGTAAAAATGCCAGGATCACTCTCTGAATCTGATGTTTCCGATGTAGTAGCTGAAGCCGTTGGGGTAACGGCTTTGTTTGTATTCTCCAACTTGGGGAAACTTGCAATATAATGTCCAGGTCTTCTACAATTATGACAAACTCCCTACGGAGCTCCCCTTAATTGAGATCTTGACTTGGTTCTATCTCCACCATATTTAGGTCTACTCTTACTTCTTCCCCTTTGCGTAATAAAGCCTTCGGAATCATTCTCCATGCTCATGTTTGCTAACTTTACCCTCAACATCTCGTTGTGCAAATTTGTCTTCACATCCTCCAAGCAAATAGAAAAGCGTCCATAGATCATAGAGTTAACAAAAGTGTTATACTCCGCAGGCAAAGAACATAAAAAATGACAGCTTGCGCTTCAACCTCAATTTTTACTTCAGCTGCTCGAAGATTCATAATAAGTGTGTTTATGGAATCCGCATGAGCTAATACATCGGTTCCAGGCTTCATCTTGAACGAGTAAAGTTGTTGTTGTAAGATGAAGCGGTTGGTGAGAGACTTGTCGTAGAAATTTTTATGAAGAGCATCCCATGGTTTCTTAGCAGTTTTCACATGATAAAACTATCTAAGTATTTCATCACCAGAAAAGCTAAGTTGGATGGTAGTAAGAGCATCCTCTTCCAATTCCTCAATCTCTTCAAGTGCTAATTTCTTTAATTTGTCTGGATCTGAGACAACCTTAAGAGTCCCCTCTTTCTTCAACACCGCCTCCATCTTCACCTTCCATGTGCCAAAATTTCCCTTTTCATTAAGTCTAGAGATTCCATAATTGGTACAGCTTCTACCAGTGCTATTATTTGTAGAATTTTACATAGCTAAAATAGTCTTCAAATAGAACAACAAGCTCTGATACCAGACTATAGTGAAAAATCAGAGTTTTGGGCAGTGAAAGCAGAACATCCAATGATCTAGTCTATCGACAATTTCAACAATTACAATCCAACAAAGAGAATAAAAAGAAAAATCAAAGAGCACAAATTATAGATAGATGATAGAAAAGGAAAGAACACACCGATATAACAAGGTTCGACTATGCTTACATCCTCGGACCCAACAACCTTTATTACTTCTTCACTTCAAAGGGGAGTACAATATGAGAAGAAAACAAATCACTCAATATTTCTCACCCTATAATAGATACAGAAATAGGGATTTTATTGAAGATATTTTATGGAGAACTCTCTTGTTATCTTGTGATGATAAAAGATGAGCAAAAGTCTTCATATTTATAGGAGCAAAAATGAAGATTGCTTGGAGATGAGGATGAACTGTTTCTGGATTTGCTTGATTTGGTTTCAACACAAATCTAGCATATTTGTGTTTGTTTCCACATATATCTTTATCTGATCGATTCCTTAAATCAATTAATATCTATTATGACATTAATTGATTCTCTTTCCAATTTATTTTCCATATTTGATGGATTACGGGAATCAATTAATATCTTCTCCTTAATAAATTTGGAATAGATTTAAATCATTCAAATTTAACACATTTCACATCCATTCACATTCACTAACACCCAAGAATAAATAAATCAGTAGCTTCAATGGCACATTTTTTCTAGCATTTATAGTGTTGGATGAAGTTGTATTAAATCACAACCATAGAGATTGAAATCTGCATGCTCTGCACTATGAAATCGCAACTGCTAGTTTTTTCTGGCATTATAAATTAAACATAAACAGTATATTATATCCAGATTTTCATTAGCCGGCTTCATTTTCTCTACTCATCTAGATCTCAACTTTTCACCCATCTTGGTCAAATAACCCACTTTTTACCAATAATCACCATTTTACATAACATTAACTCAAAATTTCATCTTTCAACACAAATACAATAAGGATATTGCATATCATTTGGGGCAGTGATAGATCTACTTAAGATATTAGGGGCAACGGAGGTGATGATAGCGATGGAGCAAGCTCTAGTTCTTTTAGAATGCATAGGTCGAGCGACGGAACGACCGTGTCTCGAAGGAGGCACAGTAATTGTTTTAGAGGACGTCGATTTGGAACTACATATTGACCAAAACCTAGGATCAGACAAAGACTGGGTGAATTTATGTGTTCTTACCAACCAATAAATGCACGTTTCTACCTGTATCGACATTAGTATAAGTTAAATTTATCACTTAAGACACACTATTATGTATTAAATTTGATAATTATTTATATTTAGTATAGTAACCTTACAATTATTAAAGTTAATCGTAATAAATAAAATTCATTTATTGGGACTGACTTGGAATTGAGTAGCTAAACTATAAAAGAAAATAAACATTGTTTGTCTATGACGTTCATGAAATTTACATTAGTTTATGAAGTTTTTTAAATTTACTGTAGTTTATGTTATTCAAATCCAATATTATGTTTTATATAGGCTAGGGAAGGAAAAACATATGGATCTCTAGCATCGTTATTTCTTATTTATCGAAAGATCCAAATAGTAGATATCGATCAACGTCTAGTTGGATTTTTCGGTGCTATTAGTTTTCAGGATGTTTTTTCTTATTAAAAATTAATTTTAAAGTAACTCTATTTTGCATAACGATCCCTAATTACAATTATAAGAATACGTCTTACCCTAAATTCTGATGCACAATTGTAACGTTCATTGGCTACTATTAGGTGTATAACCCACACAATTCACTTCTCTTGTAGGGATAGGTATTACCCCACTTGTTTTTGTTATACTTACGTGTGTTAGTGTTGGTTTTCATCTTTCTCTTCCTTATGATGAGCAATTCCAACGACACGATAATTTGAGGCATGTTTTACCTAGTATTTCTATGTCCTCATGCTTATCAGGAGGTACTCAAATTAATGTTAGTTTCATTAAGGATACTATTATGAAATTAATTAGACAGTACACCCCGAATCATGATCTAGAGATAGCTCGATTATTTGTTTTGTACATGATGGGATACCTTTCTTTCCAAATTCGTCCGCTATACTTCCCTTGTGATTTCTCTCTATCTTCGCTAACTTTATATGATTAAGGAACAATTATCATAACTTACTTATATAGGTCTTTGGACATTCACTGTATCGTTGCTGCTACTGAGACATCACTTTGTGGCTTTTATGAGGTTTTACAGTATTGGTGGTAGAGTATAGCCATAACCCATCATAACCCACTTTAGAGAACTAGTTAGCGTCATTCTATCCTAGGATATATGCATGCACACCGTAGATCTAGTGACCCGAAAATTTTAGCACATTAATTATTAATTAATTATAAATGATCATTTAAATTTAATTAACGATAAAAGACGATTTGAGTAAAGCTGTCTTTTTTGAAATCTTGATATTTTCACTACCTTTAAATATATCGAAAACCTAGATTTCGGCATATAACATGGTATACATCCATTAACATTTCAAAAATGGATGCTTCGGACCTTTGTGACTGCTTTTCCTAATACGCCTCTTCTTATCTATAAATACAGTGCTTTATGGAAACCCTATACAACCTCCACTCTGTCTTGCTTTATTTTTCCGATCTCTTGTTCCTCCCTAGATATAATACACCCCCCTAATGGAGATTAGATCCCTTAATCTCAAAGTTAATATCTATAGTGTCAAACTCTTATGTATTACATATCAAAATGAAAGTCTTGATATGTGGAGTGGACAGAAGGCAATTGTTCATCAAGATAGTGCTTGGTTTGGCTAGAAAACTAGGTCAAACCTTTATTGGTTTAGGTTTGACCAAGTGGTTGGTGGTAGAGTAAGGCAAAGGCGTGGGCATAGTCGGCCTCATCTTGACGAGCGACAGCCATTGGTGGTGGTCTCGACGTCCAGACTGATTAAGAGCGGTTGGAAAAAATGGATCTAGGGCTTGATTTGTTTGAACTGGGTCATCCCGCAGTGGTAGTGGTGGGTGTATTTCAATTTTTTTATCCTATTGGATCTTTATTGGGCCTATGAAGTCTAATTCATTTAGAACAATTCTAAATTTGTTTTAAATAAAATCATGTATTTTATTTAAATTTAAGTATTTTGTAATGTAAAGTTAATTTGAATGATTTAATTTATATATATACATGTATCATATAAATATACATATGTGTGTGCATGTGTAACATAATAATCCGTGAAGGGTATAACATGCTCGCATATAGATGTTGAGATTTACATCGCAACGGACACATTAGCTCATTTCGTATGTATTGTATGTTCTCTAAATACGTGCATAAATCTATAATGCAAAGTATATTTATATAAATACGTATACATATATTTAAAATATATTTTAGAACTAAAAGTCTCAAAATTAAATATATATAGATAATTTAATACATTTGTATAAATATATATGCATAACTAAACATATAAAATTATACATACATACATATATATATATAATAAATAAATAAATATATATAAAAGGTTAAATAAAATATATATATATGAATAATTAATTACATTCAAATACTTAAAATATAAATATATATTTTTTTAAATTATTTCCAGATCTAAATTATCATAACAAACATAAAATAATAATTGTATAATTTTATCATTATTATTATATATATATATATATAATAGCGGAAATTAACCACAAGGGCCTCTTTAGCAAGTGGAATTAGTTTCTAGGACACACAACTGAAATAATTACTTTCAAGGACAAAACGTAAAATAATTAGTTTTTAGGGCCTAAAAACCTATGAAATTATGTCCTTGAAAGTAATTGGACTACTGACTTTGTCCTTGAAAGTAATTATTCCGCCGACTTTGGCCTTGAAAGTAATTTCTTTGAATGTGTGTCCTAGAAACTAATTGGACTGCAAAATTTGTCCTTCTCGTGAAATGCCCTTATATAATAAATAGTTTTGATCATAATAATTAAAAATATTAGATATAAATATTGAAAAATCAAATTTTAAAATTTACGAAAATTTAGGATCATAAAATATAGGTTCAAATTTTTTTCATGATTTTTTGAAATAAAATTTTATTTTTAATAAATAAAAGAAATGTTCAACTGAAGTAATTTAATTACTAAAAATATTAATATCAACAAAAAATTTTGAAAATTTTTCCGTAGGTTACTGCATAGATGTAGTAATTTTAAAAATATAAAATCGAATTTTCAGTGCAATAATTTTTTTAGATATAATAAACAATTCAAATGATCAATAAAAGATAATTTAAAATTATTTATATATATAAAAAATTTATTTTCGAATTTGATAATTCATATTATGTATAAATAGGTGTAAGAAAAAATTCTACGCTATTTATACATTATAAATATACATATATGTAATTATATGTTTAAAATATACATTAGTCTATATTTAAATTATTATATAAATAAATATACATAAAATAATTAATAATGACAAAATTTATTTTTTTACAGCAAATTAGATTTGTTTATACATAAATTATAACACATAATAATATAACCATGCACATAACCAAACTAATTTCTGACAACTACATATACCTACGAAAATCTCACCTAACTAGATATACAACATTAATATTTATATAGATTTGGGATTAATCAATATTAAATCATAAAATATGATATAATTATTGTAATATATAAATAAAATACCAATTGATGATGCCTTCGAGTCCACTTGAATCAATGAGTTCCCTTCTCTAGTTATGCTTGATCCGTAAGATTGCAAGTTTGGAATCGTCGACCTTTTCTATCAAATAGTGCTTTTACGTAACTTGAATTGATTTGAGATTCTTGGAACTGATATGTGGATTAATTTCGACCAGAAAACTTGATAATTATGGCAGCCAAAAGTTGATTCTGATTAAGGGTTTAGAGATCCATATATAGAGCCTTGTACAAGAGAGACATTATGGCAATCTCATTACCTATTCTCTCTTAATCTTGGCCATCCATCTCTAGGTCTAATCCTAAGTTTTAGCCGCCTCCAATAACTTGTCAAAACCGAAATTTGCAGCCCTAATGATGGGCTTTAAACCCATTTAAGCCCAAGCCAAAATGCTATGCAATTAAATCTAATTTAATCACTTACCGATATCGTATATCGATTTGTACATTTATAACTATTATAAATATATATATAAAAAATATTTCTCAAACCATATTCAAATTTTTATAATTAATATTTCATAAATATTAATTATTTAATTTATTTATAACAATTATAAACTAATTAAATCATTCGGTCTTAAGGGAATTCATCATTTCAGTTGTGTAACTCTTGGATGTAAATTTGGTCAACAATTAACACCGAACTATTCGAATGTTAACGTTTACACGTCACTTAGCAAGTGGTGTGACATTATAGCCAAATTTATCGCTTGTTCATTTTCAGTAAAATCTTATTTAATTCAATAAGCGTTACCCGTTAGTGACATTTATATACACCAATTCTCTTCGTCAAAAACCGTATCACTTTGGATTTATGGAATTTGGTAATGGTCAAAATTCCAATATTGTCCATATTCAACTCTATAGTCCAAAAACAAAATCCTTGGTTTAATAATAGTAATTATTATTAACCATACTACTCTGGCCAGAGATTTTGACTTTGGATTGACTGGAGTTGACCATGATACTAACCTCATATAACCGAAGTGGCGAATCTTCCCTTGAACAGTGTCTTCCTTACAATACTTCCACTCGACCCAACTATAATCACTTGATTCCATGATTTGACTATAATCAAAGCAGAGTTTTTCATATTGAAGGTTGACAGTATTCTCAAGTCGAAAGAATTGTGTAAATTAGTCACATCATTATTTTCTATTTGACCTTAGTTATATTAACCAACGGAAAACTATCGAGTGAGTCATTCCATAGTTATCCAATAACTATCAGTACGTAACCCCTTGGTGCCACCAGCAGTCATGAGTAATACACTGCCCAACATTTGGAGAGCGTTACGTACTCTACTCTCAACGGATACATCGATATCCAATCTCGATGCATCTTGACTAGGAACATTTAAAATGATGTGTTTTGTAATAATATGATCCAATACTCATGATCACAACTAATTGTAATTACTATCACAAACACGTCATTTATGGATTTTCTGTTAAATATATTTTTAATTAAACATTTAATTATTTATAACACATTATAACAAATATATAACAGAAAGAAGAAACACCTTTATTTCGAACAAGAATTGATTTCGGAGTTAATAAATTACAGAACTGCCCCTAGGGCATACCCTTAACACTATCAGGATTTGGGTTCGATAGCTGCTTTAAGACAGGGCAGAGAAGGGTCACGGTGGTGCTGATGAGGCGGATGGCTAGTCGGCAACGGCATCTGATGTGGTGGTAGCATGCTCGCGATAGAGGGCATGGTGGGAGAACGGTGCATGAGTTGCATAAGAGATGGAAGGTGATAAAAATTAACATATTGCCATTGTATTAATTTATATTATTAAATTATTATTACCAAAATATTTTAGTGTGAATATCTTTTGCATACGATCACCATTTAACGCACGGATTATTCCTTTGGTTCCGTAATGAGATTCTGGAAATTTTGGCATGTGGGTTGGTGGTTTTTAGAGCTGTTGTGAAAGCATCTTAGCGGAATTCAATGATCGTAAGTATTTATATTTTAAAATATTAAATAGGTGATTGTCGATATACACACATGCATGCCTACTGAGATATGTTATGCCTTTATATATACCCATGTTGAGATATGTTATGCTTTTGTATGATTATTTGATTGTTGAGATGTTTTTGATATGATATGTTTCCAAAATTGGTTGTTTATCTATTTAATTAGCGCCATTGGATGATGGCATTTTATAATAATTATATGCAGATTTGAGAAAAATAATTAATAATAGAGAATGAGTAAAATTGTGTAATTTTAGGGTAAATAAGGTTATTTACAAATTTTTAGTGATATCTGTAAATAATTATGATTTAATAATTTGTACTGAAGTTAATGTGAAAATTTTAATAAGATTATTTTTTATGAATTTACGAGAAAATTCGTAAATAATAACAATTAATCTATTTTAAAGCGAATTTAAAGAAATTGTTATTATTTGTAAAGTAAGTACAATTTTAATATGACTTTCGGGAAGATTTTGTTATTTTTGAGTAAACAATAACATGACTACTTTTATGGAGTTTATGGAAAAATATTTTATTATTATTGTTGTTGTTATTTAAGTAATGAAAACAAGAGATGTTTCAAGAATTGCAATAATAATAAAGAGGTAGTTTTCAAAAGTATTTGGGTTAAATTATCACTATTTTTGAGAGAAATAAATAATAACAATGTGGTTTTTTAGATTTAATGGGGAATATTATTATTTTTGAGTCAAATAGTAATAAAGTAGCTATGATAGATAATAAAACGATTTAAATAAATATTATTATTTTGATGTGAAGTAACAATATTATTATTTTGGAGGTAATGGGATGCAAATTACTATTTTTAATTGAATAACGACGTTTTAGGATATTACTTCGTTTTAAGATATTTAAAGTAATATCTTAAAAATGAACAATTTTTAAAGTATATTACCGCTTTGGAACGTATTATTGTTTTGAGATAATAAAAATAAATGTATTTTTATAATAACCTATAGTAAAACGATTTTATACTTTAATTGGAATAATAGTTAAGTACACTATTTTAGATTGTTGCAATATATGTGAATTACCATATATGTTTGTTGCGTGGAGATGGAATCATACTAGGATGAGTTATGTAATGTTTTATCATTATTACTACGCGGTCGATGTGTAGTTTATTATGATTTTTATTCTATTGATTGATGACGTTGATGTTTGTATTACTAATATAGAGTGCTTAGTTCGCATTTGGTGAATTTGTGTACATTTATGTTGTTGATATTGTATTACTAATGATGGCTAATTAGTACACACATGACGATATTTGTTATTTGGGTTGACATTGTGCATTGTTGAATTTGTATGATGTTTACTCATTTTCATGGCTATGTTGCTATTATTATTATTACCTCATGTTTATGATTATTGATTATGGTGACATAGTAGAATGTGATGTTTTTTAATTATATTGGTTTCATGGATGTTAGTGTTATATAGTTTTATGTGTTAACAAGTATTTAATGTAGGAAAAGACAGAAAACAGAATTATGTGGGTTTGATCCCAAAAGAGTATGTATGCCGTCTTTTTTTATCCAGTAGCCACCAGATCCCTTAGGTTGATCATGCGTAGAGTTAGGTATAATCCAAAAATAGTTGATCGTCTTTTTTCTTACTATTCTATATATCCATGCATTCTTAAAGTTTGCAGGTAAAGCAAAAGAAGGAAAAGAAGTCTAGTTGCAGACTACATCTACCAGTTATTTATTTCATATATCTCTCATGTATCATAGTTATTGCTTGTAAACTTAATAATAGTTGATGTATAGGAAGATGTAGATTTTTTACCTATTGTATAGGGTGTTGTATGTTATTAAATTGTGGAGATAATATATATGTTGTTGTTTACTTACGCCATGAGGTTTTTCTCTATTGTTAATATTTTTAGATTTTGAATTATATATCCAACGACCCACTGTGTTAACATCTAAAATTGGCGCACAAGCATATTTTGACTGTGTTTCTCACTAATTTTAAACATTAAGAATAGTGTTGTGATGACGGTCCTACACCACCGACATCTAATATACCTATAGGGTGCACTACTGCAGTGCTTGATCGATATAGGACGGTTGTCAAGGAATGAAAAGAAGATAAATAATCATAGAACATGTCGTATATCTCACAGCGCATCGAATAAAATATAATATACATTGCAGATATAAAATAGACGAGACTGTAATAACTAAAATAAACCAATGTATCAGAGTACACAAGTTTACAAAGTTTTACAAGATAATAATAGATCGTTTATACAACTAATGATAAACTCAAACTGTCTCTAATATATAATAGACGAACACTGCCTAGGCTCCACGGTGTCGCACAACGGAATAAGCATCGGCATCCATATATAATATGAGAAAACTACATCTTGCTCGCCTTCTGCACTACCACCTAGACATGTTATATAGTCTACTCATTTAAGAGTATTTGAGATAATAAAAAGCAAAACAAAAAATCTCAAGTCAGACAACAGTCTGGTACGAGCGCTTTACAATTATTGGTTTTATGTTCACTCAGGTGATGAAACTGACAACATTTTCATCCTTTGTTTTGCTCCATCCTTCTTTCCTTCTTGGAGGATGGCCAATATTCAATTAAAGACTTAAAAATATATATGTCTTCACGTGGCATTTTGAGAGAAGTATACTCTTTGGACTTTGACGACTTAATATTTCCATGCTAAACTGATTTCTTTGTTTCATCTATGTTCCCTTATCTGGAATAAGGGCCTCTTCAATATTTCAAGGACGATAACGAGTGTCTCTTTTCCTTGTTTGGACTTGTTGATCCATTTTTGCTTATTGAATGTTATTTAGTTTATGGTGTAAATCAGAGTCAAAGATTGTTCTCTTAGCTTAGGAATGGATGGTCATCCACATATGTCCAAATATACCTTCCTTACTCATATTCACTTTCCATTTTCTTCGAATCGACCCTTCTGCCTTTTCCAATTCCCAAGTTATTGAAAGAGCGTTCTCTCTCTGACAGGGAAAGGATTTAAACTCTAATGGCTGGAACAACATGCATAGATGATGTCTTCCTCTTTTTCACCTTCGATATTGAGATTGTCAAATTGCTTCGATTGTTGATTAACATGAGAAATTAATTTCCTATCTTGCAATTGGGTAAGGCTGTCATGGGTGTATGACTCAGTCAGTCCTTGTAATGACTCTATTTGTATAAGTGTGGTAGCTAAGTGTTCCTTCAGAACAGAAGTGGATGGAGAGAGCAGCAAGAAGGTTGGTCCCCTAGCCTCTCAACGAAAACACACAACGTTAGAATAAATATTTGACTTAGCTGCTATAGTAAGTTCAAGTGTTAAGTTGTGAAGCTTGAGAAGTAATCATAAGATTGAATATGCAAATAATAAAAAGTTGTCCTTTATTTAAGTCTGTCATTTACAGTTTGACCTAAGCATCCATTAATTAATGGTCAACTTAAGATTTACAAGTTTATAAGTTTACAAATTAATTATGAAAAAGAGGACGACTTGGGGAAAAGCGCCTTCTTATGTAAGGATAGTTCTCTGTTTATAGTAGTTCTTGATCGTTGGATGTTTGACATGTGTTTGGTATCTAACGAAACTTAGGGTCGTTTGGTTTATTTTGTATTTTATGTTTTGAATTTTCAACGTTAATTACAAAATATGAGAAGAATAAAGGAAGGTCGGAAGGGATGAACGGAAGATTGGAGGAGACCACGAAGTGGATGGAGGAACAACGGAAGGATGAATTGTTGCTCGTGCTTCCGTTATTTCTCAAAACACGAAAAATAAAAAAAAATGTTTTCTATTTTGTGTGTTAAATTGGTTTTCTAAAATGATCATTTTTCATAACATACATGCGTTGTTCGTATTTTTGTATGGACGAAAACTCAAAACTAAAAACGATAAACCAAACATAGCCCTTCTCCATCGATCTTTGACAAATAACATTTTGAAAAGTTGAATCTTTTTCTTAAATGATGACAAGGCATGCTATGGGGATGACATGTATTATTTTGAGTTGATTTCTTCAAAAAGTTGCAAAATCTTCATAGATTATCTAGACAGGGAACAGGTGGACAAATGGGGTATTGGCACTTAGCAGAAGCTATATCTTTGGTAGCTAAATTCAAACTTCCGATTACTATTGATTTATGTTTTCATTAGCATTGACATTTTACTTCCGTTGGCCTTGCTTATGTCTTCGTTGGCTTCAACACATAATTCCATTAGAATTGCCTTTATATGTTTGTTAGATTTTCCAATATCTTCGTTAGCTCTCATTCATATGTTTGCTAGCCTCGATCTTATGTTTTCATTAGCTTTATCTCAAACTTTTATCAGTTTAAGGTTTATATCTTTGTTAACTCCCAATCTATGTTTTTGTTGGTTTCATGACCTATGTTTTCGTGGGAATATTCAGTTTGTGTCTTTATTAATTATAATCTATCTTTGCATTAACTCTATAAATCCATGCATCAATTAGAATTTCTTTCCCATGCCTTCGTTAACCTTGAATCCATGTTTTCGTTAGCTTATTCTCCTTATGTCTTGTTAGCTTTGCTTTGTGCTTTCGTCGGTTTTCATCCACCACATTTTTGATAACTATGTTCATATCTTCCACTACACTTTCAATAACATCCATACTTCCGTTAGCCATGTTTTTATGTCTCCATTAGCTTTAATCCACACTCTCATTAGCGTTTCTTTCCTACATCTGTTACACGATCAGTATAACAAAACAAAGACCAATATGTTATAAACTCGTCACACAAGTTTACAAATCAGATTTCCACTACTTTTGAATTCTGTATTAGTAATTTTGAACAATAACTATGTTGTAATTAATTTACAAGAACAAACTATAGCAATAACAACAACAAATTGCTGTATTAAACTATAGTGATAAACAAGCGTTGTACTACTTCGCAGAAACAACACAACGTTGAAACGGAAAGATTTCAGAACAATGTATATAAATATATAAGTAAACAGAAATCTAACCGGATGAAGAATGAAATTTCGTCTGAGGCTTGTCGTAACAATTTCCTTAAGACTTTATTCAAAGTCTACCAAGATATAACAGACGTGATCTGCTCGAGATTGTGATGTGTATGATCTTCTGTGTGATATGCAGAAGCGCATGGATTGTAGAGATTAACAAATGAAGAGGAAGACACTACTAGAATTACAGTATACAGCCACGACAGGGTTCCAACGGCCGCCAACGGGAATTTCCAATGGCTACCAACGGCTCGTTATTTTTTTAACAAGCCGTTGGTAGCCGTTGTAAAAATGCCGTTTGCGGCCGTCGGAAGCCGTTGGAAATATTCGTGTAAACCTGCAGCAAACCGAGAGCAACATTCATTCTTCTTCCTCCAACAACAAACCCCAAATCCTCCACCCTCTTCCTCCACTCCTCCTCTTTTCTTGCTCCCAGCCTCCCCACGCAACCGGCAGCCACTCCGACGCCATCAATCAACACCAGCGGCCTCTCTTCATCCAATTCCACTCCAAAATCAGGTTTTGCCTAAAACCCTAAAATTTTAAATTTTGCTAATTTTGTGTTTAATTTATTGTTATAGTTGTATCTAATGGCCTATTGATTGTTTATTATACCAAACTAAGTGCTAATTACAATTATTACCATCCAAATGTCCAAATTGTTTGTGTATATATTTATGCACATATATGCATATGTTGATAATTTAGTATAAATGCGCATTTGAGTTAGCGTTAGATTAGTTAGGATTGATTTAATTTATTTTGTGTTTGTTTTGTAAAATATTATGCAAACATGAATTAGTCGAATATTTTACGAACATGAATTATATCTTTTACAAAATATATTAGCATTAGATAAGTATATAATTTAGTATATACACACACATGAATTATATATTTTGCGAAATAGTAAAAATCATATAATTTACTATATATTTAATAAAATAGTAGAATATAAATAAAATAATGCATAATATGCTTTATTTTATATATTTAATAAAACGGTAACATATAAACAAAATTTAAATCTCTTAGTGAATTTTTGGCCCCGTCTGACAAGTGTTGTATATGATCGTTGTATGAATATTCGTTTTTATTACAAAACGGATATTCATATTCATCCGATACAATATTTGTTGGATTTGTCCCTGTATTGGACAAGTTACAAACACTATAAAGTAATTACGTTTCGTAAATCATATCGTTATAAACTGTTCATAAAATTTCGACGGCATTTCCTTTTTGTTCCTTGTGTACATGCATATGTGTACGATAGAAGGAACACGGGGGAAGTGCTGCCGAAATTTTGAGAAATCGTTTATAATGATATGATTTAAGAAATGTTATTACTATTGTGTTTGTAATGGGAAGTAGGATAACCGACCATCACAAAAGGTACAAAAATGTAAACAAAATAGCAAGACATATAACTTTGTATATAAACGAAAATGGATTATAAAAAACAGTAAAATCTAAATGTGTTTATCGAATTTGATTAATAATTTTTTTACTATTGATCATAGGTTTTACAGTAGGAAAAATGGTCAATTATTTTATTGATCGGAGTTGGATGTATCAAAGAAGAGAAATGGGAGGCTCAATAAGTAAACATTTTCTTAACGGGGTAAATGTGTTTGTCGAATTTGCTTTAAGTAATATTGGAAACGACGTAGAAATTCGTTGTCCATGTAGTAGGTGCAAATTGTTGAAGCATTTAGTACCGAGTATGGTTAGGATTCATTTGCGCCAATATGGTTTTGTAACCAATTATTTGATGTGGGATCGTCATGGAGAAATTATAACACGTAACAAAGAACAGTCAATAGAGGTCATTAGTGATGAAGTTAGTACGACGAATCTCATAGAACATATGGTTGAAGATGCAGCACGATCAATGTTCCCTACTGTTGAAATTAATAACGACGATGTTAACGTCGAAGAGGAACCAAATGTTGGAGCGAAAAATATATATGATTTATTAGATGCTGCTAAGAAACCTCTTTGGAATGGATGTACTAGCGGCACTCAATTATCGGCAACTGCAGAGTACATTGCAATGAAATCAAAGTACAACCTCACAGAAGCCGGATTTACGGCTGTTGTACAAGCTGCTAAACGCCATATGCCATCAGATAATTTAATGTGCGAAAATTATTATGAAGTGAAAAAACTTATGTCATCTTTCGGTTTGCCGTATCAAAAAATTAATACATGTCTAAATGGTTGCATGTTGTTTTGGAAAGATGATGTCAGTCTTCGGAATTGTAAAATATGTAATCAAGAAAGATACAAACCAAGGAAAAAAAGGGAAAATAAGTTCCATACAAGCGTATGCATTATTTACCTATCACTCCTAGACTTCAAAGGTTATATGCATCATCTGTAACAGCGCATCATATGAGATGGCACAGTGTGAGAACACCCGAAGAAGGTACGTTAACACACCCATCTGATGGAGAAGCATGGAAGTATTTTGATAAGAAATATCCCGATTTCGCAACGGAGAGCCATAACGTTAGATTAGGTTTGTGTACTGATGGATTTTCACCGTTTTCTCAATTTAGTTCTAAATATTCATCTTGGCCTATAATCATTACACCTTACAATCTACCCCCATGGATGTGTATGAAAACTCCATATATGTTTCTCACAATTGTCATCCCTGGCCCTGATGATCCAACATAGGGTATCGATGTTTACTTACAACCGCTAATCGAAGAGTTGAAAACATTGTGGTATGAAGGAGTTGAAACATACGACGTATCAATTTTTTTTTTCCGGATGTTCGCTTCTTTGTTATGGACTATTAGCGATTTTCCTGCATATCAAATGCTTTCGGGTTGGAGTACAGTCGGTCGTTTTGCTTGTCCTTACTGTATGGAAGAAACATGAGCATTTTCTTTACGGCATGGGAAGAAAATTTCATGGTTTGATTGTCATCGACGTTTTCTCCATATTAATCATACTTTTAGAAGAGACAAAAAAACTTCATAGCTAATAGACATGAGATTTTACAACCACCAACGATTTGGTCAAGTGAAGATATATATGAACTTGTAAAAGATTATCCAAAGATACATGAAACCGGGCAGCAAACTGAAATCCATGGTAAATCGACGTTTCATAATTGGTGCAAACAGAGTATATTCTGGGAGTTGCCTTATTGGAAAAATCTCTTAATCCGTCATAACATTGACGTGATGCATAACGAGAAAAACGTATTTGATAATGTGTTTAATACACTTTTGAATGTTAAGGGCAAGACTAAGGACGATCTGAAATCAAGACGTGATATAGAAGAAATATGTAATCGTCCTGAGCTTCATATGAAGCCAAATGACACTAAAAAACCCAAAGCATGTTATGAACTAGATAACAACCAAGTTAAAGTACTGTTAAAATGGGTGGAAGGATTACGATTTCCTGATGGAATTTCATCTAATCTTAGTAGATGTGTCGACTATAAGAACGGAAGACTAAGTGGGATGAAAAGCCATGATTGTCATGTAATGATGCAAAATTTGTTACCCGTTGCTTTCAAAGAATTGTTGCCCGTAAAATTTTGGAAGGTTATAACATAACTTAGTTTATTTTATTAGGAGCTTTGTTCAACTACGTTAAAAGTTGACCGTCTTCGTAAACTTGAGGTAGAAATCCCTATACCGCTCTGCAAACTGGAGAAAATATTTTCTCCAGGTTTGTTCAATGTAATAGAGCATTTACCTGTTCATCTTCCATTTGAAGCACGTCTTCGAGATCCTGTGCAATATGGATGGATGTATCCATTCGAGAGGTATGTTGTTAATACTGAGTATGTAAATGTTAATTTAACTATAAATAAAAATCAATATTGATATGAAATATTTTTTATTAGGTACTTAAATCATTTAAAGAAAAAAGTGAGACAAAAAGCTCGAGTTGAAGGTTCGATTTGCAAATCATATATCGAAGAAGAAGCATCGTTCTTTTTCTCTCATTATTTTAATGATGATGTGAATTTATCATTTCAAAGTGTTGCGCGTAATGATGAGGCCGTTGAACAAGATTCTTTTTCTGAAGCAATGTTATCTACTTTTAAACAACATGGTCGACATGTTGGAAGATGTGTAGAAGTATGGTTAGATGATAGAGATTACCATGTAGCACACACATATATTCTTCTTAATTGTCCAGAAGTTGCAAGATTTATTAGGTAATTATCAGATTACAAGTTTTGATAAATTTAATTTAATACTGCATGTGTAAATTAATAATAAAGCAATATATTATGTTTTTGTTTGCAGTGTTTATGAATCACAAAATCCAAATGGCGATTTAAGCAAAAATTTCGCTACTTGGTTTTCGAACTACGTTTGTGATCCTACAAATAATGTGGTCGATGAAGGATTAAAACATTTGGCGTTGGGACCGAAAAGGAAAGTTAAAACGTATCCAATATTTTTTGTTAATGGATATAAATTCAACACCAAAGAATACGGTGCTGAAAAATTAACAAACAATACCGGTGTATTTGTTAAAGGCAGTGATGATCCTAATAATCATATACATGATTTTTATGGCGTGTTAACCCAGATTTTGCAATTGACATATTTTATAAGACCCGCAAAGGAAGTTTTTTTGTTTAGATGCAACTGGTTCAGCAATGTTCCAGGTTCTGTATTAACGTGCATCCAAATTATAATCTTATAGAAATAAAACATACCTCCCGTTATCAGCAGTACGATCCTTTTGTACTAGCCAAACAAGCCCTACAAGTTTATTACGTGTAACGACCCGTATTTTTACGGATCGAAACATCGTAAAACAGTTGTCATTAGGTCGCATTGTTGATAAGTCGTCCAGAGTCTAAGTCTTAGGTCGTATAGTAGTTAGGTCGTATAGAAGTTAGGTCGGAGTAGACGACCTAAGGAAGTGGGGTGACCTAAGGAAGTTGGCGACCTAAGGGTTATGGGATAGGTCGTGTGGTGACTTAGGTCGAGTGAACGACTTAAGGATTGGAGCGAATTATAGGAGTAGGCGACTTAAAGGGAACGACGACTTAAGAGTTAGCGGCTTAAGAAACTGGGCGAGTTAGCGACTTAAGGAGGATAGGTCGGCAACGACCTAAGGAAGCTGGTGGTAGCAGTGAGCGACCTAAGGAAGTTAAGTCGTAGACGACTTAGGAGTTAGGTCGTGGGTTGTTAGGTCGCTAAGTATTAGGTCGTAAGGTGTTAGGTCGTAACCCAGTTAAGTCGTGTAGGTATTGAGTCGTTAGGTCGCGTATTGTCTTAAGTCCTGGCATTTTTAGGTCGCGGAAGCGCATATGTTGTTAAGTCGCTGAGTCGTTAAGGCGCGCATGTGTTAGGTCGTAAGTCGCGCGTAGTTAAGTCGCGCATTGTGTTAGGTCGCGTGAGGACTTATGTGAAGTCGCTAAGTTGTGCGCAGTGTTAGGTCGTGGTGTTTTAAGTCGTAAGTTGTAGTATTTTAGGTCGTAGGTCGTGGACAGTTAGGTCGTGGCTTCCGTTAAGTCGTTGAGTCGAATGTGTTGTTAAGTCGTGGAGCCGCATTCTGTTAAGTCGTTAAGACTTAGGTCGTGGGGTTTCTTAAGTCGTGGACGACCTAAGGGGGGCGGACGACTTAAGGGGTTTTCAGCCTATAAATACACGTTCATTTCCTCACTTTTTGGGATCCGGATTTTGAAGCGACGAAGTGCTGCCATTTTGAGAGCTCGACTTCTACACTTCTTCACTTCTTTTCTCCACTATGATTTAGTACTTCCTTCCATCCAAGATCAAAGATGCAAGAGCTAAAGTTGAAGATCTACATTCTTCGAAGAGAGATTTCATCGTTTGAAGCGGATTTGTGATAGATCGAGTTAGATCCTTCGCTGTCCAGATCTGAAGTGTGTTGCTTTTGAGGTGTTTAGACGATTCGGTGAGTGGTGATTATCTCTCACACGGATCCAAAGGAGTATATCGGATCGTTGGCTTGATTTTGTGTTAAAGTAGTGATTTCCATGCATTTACTTAATCCTAAGTATAGATCCATATAGATCCATTGTTCATGATGATTTGACAACCATTTTACTACTTGTTAACCTATGCAAGTTCATTCATCAAGATTATAGAGACATTGCTCATGATTTCATGCTTGTTAGACTTTTGACTCTTTAATTACGAAATTGCCATTATTGTTATAATTGTCTATTTAGATCATATTTGAATGCTTGTTTACTTGGGTAAATGTTTGACTTGATTGATTGCTATGGATTAGATGATTGATGATTTGATTTAGACCGAAGATGATTCAAAAGCTAAGGGAAAGGTTCTTGAATTGGAAAAGCTGCTTGTGGCATATGTAGCGGATGGTGAAGCTCATATGGATAGATTGGATGATGATGTTGAGATGAAGCTTTGCTATGATGATGATGAGGCGAAGTATGATATGAGATAGCCTTGGTCTAATCCAGACGGGATCATTCCAAGCAGATTGATAACTCGGTGAAATGGTTCGAGTTTGAGGATAATGGTTTGCTCGAGAGGCGCTTGAGCTAGTATGGAAATAGTCATCGAGGAGGATGACTAGAAGGATGAGATCTCATCGTTGTTGAAGGTTCTAGCATGCTCAAAGCAAGAGTACGTTGGGCAGATTCGATAGTCCCTGAAGGCTACTGATTGGTAGTCGAGTACTCTGGGCAAATTCGATAGTCCTAGGCACGGGTTTTGACGACGTGCGTAGTTATGTCTAGAACCGGGGTTTTCCATTAGCCCTTGACGGACGAATGAAAGAATGAGCCAGTCATTCAATTAACGATGATATCGAAGCAATGATAACAGTGATAGCCAGAGTCATGGATGTTTGGTTGTATCGTCATTCGGTCTCAAGAGCGGTATTTTCTAGGTGCTTATCTGATCTTGGTTTAGGCCTTGGGGGTTTGTACTTGGAAAGCATCGCCCTTGACTCGAGTGATAATTGCTTTACTTTAAATTGTATGCTTTGCTTTGTTTGCTTCTGCTTAGTGTGTGTCTGGGGGCTATCACTGTAGAAAGAGGTGGAGTGGGAGGGTTGGATTCCTATTTCCTTTTCCTTTATGCTCTTTTGGTATGTTGTTAGTTAATTTACCGCTCACTAAGACTGTTGTCTGACTCAAGGCTTTATGTTTTAACTCTTATTGCCTTGGGCTGTTCGTCCATTTTGGGACGGGCAGACTAGGTAGCAGGTGACAGGTGCTATTCTTGCTTTCCACGATGCTGATGACGAAGACGAGCTGGAGGATTGCATATTGTTTCTTACTATATGTACTGGATGTTCCGCTGCTTGTATATTCTCTGAGTGTTATGTAGTGAGGCTTGATGTATTGACTATTCAGATGTTTGTATTTAACTATTATGAAGTTTTATATGATGACATTCTATTCTGTGAAGCTTCACTATATATATGTTCTATTGTATTTTATCTATGCGCTGTGAGTTATACGATAGATTCTGCTGTTTTTAATTTACCCTGGCAATCGTCCATGGCTGCCTGGCATGCTTTACAGCGCAATATCTCTAGGTTCAGTGCAGGGGTCATGGGCGGTCGTCACATTTGGTATCAGAGCTTTGGTTAATCGATTTTACCCAACGCTCGCTGACGTAACTACGTATGAGAGACGTAATTGTATTTTGATGGATGATTACTATATATAATATAGTAGTTTAGAATGATTTAGATTCCTTAAGCAGTTGTTTCTCGAGGTGTATTAATCATTCCTTTTTATAAATATTAAGGATGAATCGAAGAGGGAGACCAGCTGCTAGGGAAGGCCATGCTACTGAGGGGGCTGCTGATTATGCTGCTATGTTCAAGGCTATGATGACTTCGATCATGAGAAGGATGCCAGCTCCGGGGCCATCGGTGGATGTTGGAGTTCAAGTTCAAACTCCAAGACCGGTGGATTTTGCTGAGCTGTGTAAGGACTACACTGCTCTTGGAGGAAAGGTTTTCTTGGGAACAGAATCAACCATTGGAGTCCAGAGGTGGATAGATGCTTGTAGAAGGATCTTTGGTGATTTGGGAATTGAGGATGCAACTAAGAGGAAGTTAGCATCAAGACAGCTTCAGGGAAGAGCTTCTGATTGGTGGAACTCTATCACCATTGATACTTCGGAGGAAGAAATTACTTGGGAGCAATTCCAAGCCAGATTTGAAGCTAAGTTCATTTCTACAGCTCAGAAGTCTGTTCTGTTCAAGAAGTTTGTGGAGCTCAAGCAAGGTGAAAGATCAGTTCTTGAGTATGTTTCTGAGTTTGAAGCTTTGTCCAAGTATGCCCGGTCGTATATTGAATCTTCGTATCAGAAGAACGAGAAGTTTATGACAGGCTTGGACAGTTATCTTGGGAGACAGTTAGTGGATCATTTGGACGATTCATTTGAGAAGCTTGTAGAGAAAGCTCTCAGGCACGAGAATCTGTTTCCTAGGGAAAGGTCTGTTGTTGCTGTGACCAAGGAAGAATCTAAACCACAGCAGGGTGGAAACAAGAAGAGGAAGCAGCAGCAGCAAAAGGGTAGGGATGGCCAGAAGAAGCCAAAGGGCAAAGTGACCTGCTACAATTGTCAGCAGAAGGGCCATTTCTCCAGGGATTGTAAGAATCCGAAGGTGCCGGTGAAGTGCCACAACTGTGACAAGCCGGGGCATGTCAGGAAGAATTGTCCAGAACCGCGGAAGGACAAGCAGATTGTGCAAGCCTATGCTTTGGGGGCTGTTCCATCATCTTCAAAAGCTCCTACCGTTGAAGAGAAAGGAAAGAGTGTGGTGGTTCAAGGTACTCTTTCCATATGTGGTGTTCCAGTTAGAGTTCTATTTGATACTGGGGCGTCGCATTCTTTTATTTGTAATGAACTTGTAGGCCGGTTGGGTTTAGAACCGGATATCGTTGATAGGCCATTGGTTGTGACTAATCCAGTTGGGGGTTCGTCTTGTTTGTGTATGCTATGCCGTGGTCTGATTGTATCGAGTCATGATTGCTCTTTTGTTTGTGATTGTTTTGTTTTGAACTTTGCGGGGTTCGGAATTATTTTGGGTATGGACTGGCTTAGGAAGTATGCAGCAAAGGTCGATTGTGAAAGGTTGGAGGTCACAGTCGAGAATGTGGAGGGGCGAAAGATTGTGATACGATGTAAGCATGAAGAAGGCGTCTTCATGAGCTTCATGTATTCGCTAGTTGTTCCACGAGATGGACTGTCATCGTTGCCAATCGCTAATGGATTTGAGGATGTCTTTGACGAGGTCAAAGGGTTACCGCCGCATAGAGAGATCGAGTTTCGTATAGATCTAGTTGAAGGAGCCAGACCTGTTGTGATGCCTCTTAGGCGGATGGCGCCTAGGGAACAGCAAGAGTTGAAGGTGCAGGTTGATGACCTTTTACAGAAAGGATTCATTCGGCGTAGTGTGTCCGAATGGGGTGCACCAGTTGTGTTTGCAACCAAAGCGGATGGATCGTTGAGGTTGTGTGTGGATTATCGTGAGCTGAATAAGGTGACTAAGAAGAACAAGTATCCATTGCCGAGGATAGATGACTTGTTTGATCAGCTTCACGAGGCTAAGGTGTTTTCTCAGATGGATTTAGCAACGGGATTTCACCAGTTAAGAGTGGCTAAGGATAGTGTGACGAAGACTGCTTTCAGGACACCATACGGTTTCTTTGAGTGGCTGGTAATGCCGTTTGGATTGACTAATGCGCCAGCATATTTTGTGGATCTTATGAATAGAGTGTTCAGAGATCAGTTGAGTAAGTTCGTGCTAGTGTTCGTGGATGATATTCTGATTTATTTCAGCACTGAAGAAGAGCATAAGACGCACTTGCGTGTTGTTTTGGAAATCTTACGGAAACATCAGCTGAGGCTAAGTTTTCGAAGTGTCACTTCTGGAAAAGTGAAGTGAGGTTCTTAGGCCATGTTATCTCTGGAAATGGAATAGCGGTCGATCCCGCTAAGGTGGCAGCAATCCAGGATTGGGTTAGACCTAAGAATGCATCTGATGTGAGAAGTTTTCTTGGATTAGCAGGATATTATCGTCGATTTATCAAAGACTTTTCCAAGGTGGCTGCACCGTTAACAGGATTGACGAAAAAGAACCAAGTGTTCAGATGGGAAGATAAGTGTGAGCAAGCTTTCGGAATCCTGAAAGAGCGATTGACGAGTGCTCCTATTTTGACCATTCCTAGTGGGAATGATGAGATGGTGGTTTACACCGACGCATGTGGTACTGGACTTGGAGCAGTGCTGATGCAGAAGGATAAAGTTGTTGCGTATGCAAGTCGACAACTGAAGCCGCATGAAAGGAATTACCCGACTCATGATTTGGAGTTAGCGGCGATTGTATTTGCTCTGAAGATGTGGAGACATTATCTACTGGGAGTTCGATTCGAGTTGTTTACAGATCATAAGTCGTTGAAGTATCTTTTCTCCCAAAAGGATTTGAATCTTCGGCAGCAATGGTGGCTAGAGTTTTTAGCATCGTATGATTTTGGTATAGCTTATACTCCGGGAAAGGGTAACGCAGTGGCAGATGCGTTAAGTCGAAGACATGCAGGATTGGGAGCCATGTTTTCAGAATGGAAGAATCTCGAGTATTTAGCTGGATTTGACTTCAGGCCCAGATGTGAATTGGAACCTGAGATGTTGGCAAACTTATCGATAAGACCGACTCTTGTGGAAAGAATTGGCGAGAGTCAAAAGCGAGATGATAAGCTTATCAAGATTACCCGTGATTTGGAATCTGGATTGGAACCAGAAAAGGATAAAGGATTCGAGGTCGATCGAGAGGGTTGGCTTCGGAAACAAGGACGACTAGTTGTTCCCGATATAGATGAATTGAGAAGAGAAGTTCTGAAGGAAAGTCATCACTCGAAGCTGACAATTCATCCAGGTGGAAATAAGATGTATCGGGATATGAAGAGAACCTATTATTGGGAAGGCATGAAGAAAGATGTTGGAAATTTTATTTCCAAGTGCATGAACTGCCAGTTGGTAAAAGCCGAACAGAAGAAGCCAAGTGGATTGCTTCAGCCATTAGAAGTTCCTACATGGAAGTGGGAGCAAATATCGATGGATTATATCGATGGTTTACCTAGAACAAGAATGAGAAATGAAGGGATTTGGGTCATTGTAGATCGTCTGACTAAGAGTGCAAGATTCATTCCTGTTCGATCGACTAGGACTGCATCAAAGTTGGCTGAGTTGTATGTTAAGTGGATAGTTCGATTCCATGGTATTCCGAAGAGTATAGTGAGCGATCGAGACCCATTGTTCACTAGTGGATTTTGGAAGAGCTTCCAGGAAGTTTTGAGAACCGAGTTGTGTTTGAGTACAGCTTATCACCCTCAAACAGATGGTCAGACCGAGAGAGTCAACCGAGTTTTGGAAGATCTCCTTAGAGCATGTGTTTTGGATTTCGGAGGATCATGGGAAGATCATCTTCATTTGGTGGAATTTTCGTATAACAACAGTTACCAGTCCAGCATTGGTATGGCACCGTATGAGGCATTGTATGGAAGACCGTGTAACTCTCTGACATGTTGGTTAGAAACAGGAGAAAAGCTGATACTTGGTCCAGAGATGATTCAACAGACTACAGAGTGCATAGAGATCATTCGGCAACGAATGAAGGCAACCCAAGACCGTCAGAAAAGTTATGCCGATAAGCGTCGTAAGGATTTGGAATTCGACGTAGGTGATATGGTCTTTGTGAAGATTTCTCCACTGAAGAATGTTATTCGATTCGGAAAGAAAGGGAAATTGACTCCGAGATTTGTTGGACCATTCCCGATCATCGAGCGAATTGGAAAGCTCGCCTACAGATTGGAGTTACCAGAAAAGATGTCGAGTGTGCACAATGTTTTTCATGTATCGTATCTACGAAAGTATGTGCACGACTCGAATACAGTAGTTTCTGCCGATAGCTGTGAAGATTTTGAGGTAGATCTAGTTGTTGAGAGACCTCGTAAGCCGCTTCGTGTTGTGGAAACTAACACGAAACAGCTTATGAAGAAGGTAGTTAGGTTGCTCAAGGTACAATGGAGTGATGATGTTAACGACTGTACATGGGAGGTGGAAGAGAGGATGAAGGCAGCTCATCCTAAACTCTTCAAGGTATGGCCATAAGGTGTCGTGTCATCTCACGACATTGTAACTTGTTCCAGTTTTAGAATTCTGCATGCTAGGCTAGAATTGGATGCATGGTTTGTTGATTGCTATGGATGATAGGCATGCGGAATAGTTTTGGTTGCTCTTGTTTGTTTGGAATTTCGGGGGCAAAATTCCTAAGGGGGAGAGAATGTAACGACTCGTATTTTTACGGATCGAAACATCGTAAAACAGTTGTCATTAGGTCGCATTGTTGATAAGTCGTCCAGAGTCTAAGTCTTAGGTCGTATAGTAGTTAGGTCGTATAGAAGTTAGGTTGGAGTAGACGACCTAAGGAAGTGGGGTGGTGACTTAGGTCGAGTGAACGACTTAAGGATTGGAGCGACTTATAGGAGTAGGCGAATTAAAGGGAACGACGACTTAAGAGTTAGCGGCTTAAGAAACTGGGCGAGTTAGCGACTTAAGGAGGATAGGTCGGCAACGACCTAAGGAAGCTGGTGGCAGCAGTGAGCGACCTAAGGAAGTTAAGTCATAGACGACTTAGGAGTTAGGTCGTGGGTTGTTAGGTCGCTAAGTATTAGGTCGTAAGGTGTTAGGTCGTAACCCAGTTAAGTCGTGTAGGTATTGAGTCGTTAGGTCGCGTATTGTCTTAAGTCGTGGCATTTTTAGGTCGCGGAAGCGCATATGTTGTTAAGTCGCTGAGTCGTTAAGGCGCGCATGTGTTAGGTCGTAAGTCGCGCGTAGTTAAGTCGCGCATTGTGTTAGGTCGCGTGAGGACTTATGTGAAGTCGCTAAGTTGTGCGCAGTGTTAGGTCGTGGTGTTTTAAGTCGTAAGTTGTAGTGTTTTAGGTCGTAGGTCGTGGACAGTTAGGTCGTGGCTTCCGTTAAGTCGTTGAGTCGAATGTGTTGTTAAGTCGCGGAGCCGCATTCTGTTAAGTCGTTAAGACTTAGGTCGTAGGGTTTCTTAAGTCGTGGACGACCTAGGGGGGCGGACGACTTAAGGGGTTTTTTTTCAGCCTATAAATACACGTTCATTTCCTCACTTTTTGGGATCTGGATTTTGAAGCGACGAAGTGCTACCATTTTGAGAGCTCGACTTCTACACTTCTTCACTTCTTTTCTCCACTTTGATTTAGTACTTCCTTCCATCCAAGATCAAAGATCCAAGAGCTAAAGTTGAAGATCTACATTCTTCGAAGAGAGATTTCATCGTTTGAAGCGGATTTGTGATAGATCGAGTTAGATCCTTCGCTGTCCAGATCTGAAGTGTGTTGCTTTTGAGGTGTTTAGGCGATTCGGTGAGTGGTGATTATCTCTCACACGGATCCAAAGGAGTATATCGGATCGTTGGCTTGATTTTGTGTTAAAGTAGTGATTTCCATGCATTTTCTTAATCCTAAGTATAGATCCATATAGATCCATTGTTCTTGATGATTTGACAACCATTTTACTACATGTTAACCTATGCAAGTTCATTCATCAAGATTATAGAGACATTGCTCATGATTTCATGCTTGTTAGACTTTTGACTCTTTAATTACGAAATTGCCATTATTGTTATAATTGTCTATTTAGATCATATTTGAATGCTTGTTTACTTGGGTAAATGTTTGACTTGATTGATTGCTATGGATTAGATGATTGATGATTTGATTTAGACCGAAGATGATTCAAAAGCTAAGGGAAAGGCTCTTGAATTGGAAAAGCTGCTTGTGGCATATGTAGCGGATGGTGAAGCTCATATGGATAGATTGGTTGATGATGTTGAGATGAAGCTTTGCTATGATGATGATGAGGCGAAGTATGATATGAGATAGCCTTGGTCTAATCCAGACGGGATCATTCCAAGCAGATTGATAACTCGGTGAAATGGTTCGAGTTTGAGGATAATGGTTTGCTCGAGAGGCGCTTGAGCTAGTATGGAAATAGTCGTCGAGGAGGATGACTAGAAGGCTGAGATCTCATCATTGTTGAAGGTTCTAGCATGCTCAAAGCAAGAGTACGTTGGGCAGATTCGATAGTCCCTGAAGGCTACTGATTGGTAGTCGAGTACTCCGGGCAGATTCGATAGTCCTAGGCACGGGTTTTGACGACGTGCGGAGTTATGTCTAGAACCGGGGTTTTCCATTAGCCCTTGACGGACGGATGAAAGAATGAGCCGGTCATTCAATTAACGATGATATCGAAGCAATGATAACAGTGATAGCCAGAGTCATGGATGTTTGGTTGTATCGTCATTCGGTCTCAAGAGCGGTATTTTCTGGGTGCTTATCTGATCTTGGTTTAGGCCTTGGGGGTTTGTACTTGGAAAGCATCGCCCTTGACTCGAGTGATAATTGCTTTACTTTAAATTGTATGTTTTGCTATGTTTTCTTCTGCTTAGTGTGTGTCTGGGGGCTATCACTGTAGAAAGAGGTGTAGTGGGAGGGTTGGATTCCTATTCCTTTTTCCTTTATGCTCTTTTGGTATGTTGTTAGTTAATTTATCGCTCACTAAGACTGTTGTCTGACTTAAGGCTTTATGTTTTAACTCTTATTGCCTTGGGCTGTTCATCCATTTTGGGATGGGCAGACTAGGTAGTAGGTGACAAGTGCTGTTCTTGCTTTCCACGATGCTGATGACGAAGACGAGCTGGAGGATTGCATATTGTTTCTTACTATATGTACTGGATGTTCCGCTGCTTGTATATTGTCTGAGTGTTATGTAGTGAGGCTTGATTTATTGACTATTCAGATGTTTGTATTCAACTATTATGAAGTTTTATATGATGACATTCTATTCTGTGAAGCTTCACTATATATATGTTCTATTGTATTTTATCCATGCGCTATGAGTTATACGATAGATTCTGCTGTTTTTAATTTACCCTAGCAATCGTCCATGGCTGCCTGGCACGCTTTACAGCGTAATATCTCTAGGTTCAGTGCAGGGGTCATGGGCGGTCGTCACATTACGCCCCTTATCCGTCTCTAGAAAGAGATAAAGCGGATTGGTCTGCGGTTTTTAAAACCAAGGCGAGATTTACATTCGATGGAAAGAATATTCTAGAAGAACAAGCCTATCAAGCAGATATCGAGGAAAATGTTGAAATCACAATTACAGACGATCAAACTAATTTTGGACAATTAAATGATGAGACAAATGTATTAGTCGAAGCATTTGAGAGTGTAGAGCAAAACAATATAGAACACGAGACCGAGTCTGAATCAGAAAACGACGAGGACTGAGTAATATTCGGTAATTTTTACAATTATTCACGCACACGCATCACATATCATCATCATCATCATTACATGCACTACCAATTAAAAATGACTTTATTACATGCACCACATATCATCATCATTTTATCTATGTCTATAATTAAAAATGAAACTTTCAACAGGTATTATGTCAGGCTCGAGACGTCGTAGCTCTTCTCGGTCGGCCGGCGAGAGTAGTGGTGAGCCTTCGGCTCGACCACTTGTATATTTGCAGCCGAAGGCTGATGGAGCGTAAGTATCAAAATTAAAATGATAACAATATAAATTTGTTTATACATATATATACTTGTCAAAAGCTTTGTTTTATATTTAACACAGGGGATTTGATTTGGAGCCCTCAGGAGTTGTGCTTGGCATTTCCAAGCAATGATATATGAGCAGGATGACAGATTGCTGGCCTAAGTGGAGTAAGATCCCTGACCAAGTCAGGGAGGCCATATGGCAGGATTTTCTGGTGAGTTTATACCACTTTACTATATGAATAAGTATAAATGAACAATTAGTAATATTTTCTCTTTGTACAGGGGCAAGTGGACTTGGAGGAGCCCGATGTCGCCATGGTTCAGCGCCACTGGAATTCGAAGGTCGCCAAAAATTACAGGGAGGTAATGTCAGCTCTTAAAAAATCGGGGAAGAAACCAAACTGGATGGGCGCTTCCGTATGGGATTCTTGGATGAGTTGGTGGGAGACCGATGAGTTCAAGGTAAATATACCAAATATATAGTTAATTATTTCGCAATTAGTAAATATAATATTCAGTTTAAATTGCAGATGGAGTCGGAGAGGAACTCTGCCAATAGAAGTAGGAATCCTGTAACGCATCGTGAAGGATCCAAGTCATTTCAGCATCACCGTGAGGACTTGGTAAATTTATCAATTACAAATCTAAACCGTTATTACATTTTGTATATTAATCAGTTCAGTAATTAGCTATGAAAAATTAAAATATATAAATTATTTATTGCAGGAAAGATCGCTTGGACGTCCCGTGTCTATGATGGAGGTATTTACCCACACCCATGCATCAAGACAACCAGACAATGCTGGCAATATTACATATCAGTGGGATGATGATGATAAGGCGACGGCTGCATATGTACGCATATTTTAAATCTTATTTTATTAATATCGATATGTTTAAATCCTATTCTACTAATTTTAACCTGTAATTGTTTTTTATTTTAGGCAAAGTTTCAGGAGGCACGGGCAGAGCTGCTTTCAGAATCGGATCGCGATGAGTTGACGGTAGAGGAGCAAGATAATATTTTCGACGTTATTATGGATCCGACGCAGCGGAATAGGCGCTATGGCTATGGAAACCAAGCGGTAATCTTATAAACATTGCAATATTATATTTAATAAATTAACCTATAGATACACTATACATATGATGATTTCTACCTGAGTTAAATCTAACATATACGTGATTTATAAATATTAGATAAGTATGCATTGCTTAAGAAAATGATTATAATACAAACGTGAACATCTCACATTCTATTTGCAGGTTCGGGCAGCTCAAAAGGCGTGTGACAAAGCTGAAATAAAAGAGCTTAGAGCCATGGTTAAGCAGCTGCAAGAGAAGGACCGTCTTCGTGCTATACAAATGGAGCAGCCGAATCAACGTTTAGCGAAGTAGGCGCAGAGGCATGGTTCCTTCCCTTCGTCGTCTGGTGCTTCTGGAGGTGATGATGATGCTTGAGAGGAATGATTATTATTGTCTTTGTGGTTGGTTATTGTATATATTGACTTTGAGGTGGTGAGGATTGTGTTTGATGGTTATTGTGTATATATTGACTTTGAGGTGGTGAGGTTTAAGTGTTTGCATTGTATATATTGACTTGAATATGGAGTTGGAGTTCGTGTTGGTGAGGGTTTTGTTGTTTATGTACATATTGACTTGGAGTTTGGTTTGAAAATGTAATGTTTGATGTTGATTTTTGGTTGTTTATATTGTTTGTGGTATAATGTGTTGGATATGTGATATATATGTGAAATGGAGTGGAAATGGAATGGAAATTGATATATATTGATTGTGTGTGGCTGGAAGGTGAATGGCTTGTTGTTATAAAAAAAATTTCACCCAGATTAGTAACGGCTACCAACGGCTATTTGGTCATTTTAAACCAACGGCTTCCATCGGCAATATACCGTTGGGAGCCGTTGGAAAAGCCGTTGGAATAGCTCCGTTGTTTCCGTTGGAAGCCGTTGGAAAGCGTGAACGCTATTCCAACGGCTTTTCCAACGGCCGCCAACGGCTTGAAGCCGTTGGAATAGCCGGTTTCTCTTGTAGTGAGAAGAGAAAATTCGGAGTTTTTCACTGATCAGGTTTCCTTCTCCTTTTATAGGCTAATTCCCAACGGTTATGTCTACTGGGAACAGCCGCATCTCTTCGTCTTCAACGGTCAAAAACTGTCGCGGTATGCAACAGTCGCGTCTCTTCATTTGCAATGGCCAAAAACTGTCACAGTTTGCAACAGTCGCGTCTCTTCATTTGCAACGGCCAAAAACAGTCGCATCTCTTCATTTGCAACGCCTATTTCTGTTTGAAAAGCAGCGTCCGGTCAGACAGTTCGCAACGTGCATTTCCAATCCACTAGTCGCTTCTATTTGAATTTAAACAGTAGAAAACTGTTTACTTCTGTACAGCAAAAATATAATACGGTCCACTCTTATTGCATCCGCACCCGGCCCGGTTCGATACGGGTGGGGGCGGCGCGCACGCGCGTGTGTGTTAGTTCATGGCCATATAGGTCTTCCCACTCGCACAAAATTACCTGACCCTAAGGGCCAATATTGGTTTGAGGAAAGTAGTATATAAACATGAACATTAACTTATTTTTGGCGACGTGGGACAATATCTCATTCACTATAAAGGGCCTCTAACAATATCTTCATTAGCCTTGTTTATATCTCTGCTAGCATTTTTCTTCTATCTTTGTAAGCATTGGTATGTGCCTTTCTTAGAATTAATCTTGACATCTTTTCTAGCTTTGAATTTTGATATAACAATATTATTTGTTATTTCCTTTCTTATAACTCTCATTTACTCTTATACATAGGATGAGGGGAAGGTTGGTGTGACTATGTGTGGTAGCTGATCGCTGAGACGAGCAGGAGACTTATGGATTAGTTCTTTTACTGGAGATTTAGTTTATATATTATGTTGTGTGGTGCTTTGATTAGTCACACTTATTTATATTGCTAGAGATAGTTTTATCACATAGTCGTCTATACACTTAAGATATATTAACTCACTTATTTTGTTACGATCATTTAGAAGATTTTGTATTCTGATATTGTAGAGTTTATTTTGATCATATTACAGTCTCATATGTCTTATATCCATATTCTACATATCTTATCTATGCATCGTGAGGTATATGATAGAAATTTTGATTGGTTAGTTTAATTTTCAAACGGACTTAATTTCCAAACGGACCCTTCATGGACTGAGTGATTAGCAACGCAAAAGATCCATTTATTGGCACTCAACATGAAGGGGAGTTTCAGAGTTCCTAGAACTATTGCATAGATAACAATAGGCTTTTCGTGATGACACCATTGAAAATCCATTATTATACATTGTGCATAATATCACACTCTACATACCGTATGCAGAGGCATATGAACCAACAATGTATACTATAAACGTTTGACTATAATTTATTAAATTTTATCATGAATATGTGAACATAGTTGTGTTGAGTGGGATTTTCATTTCATGCCACCCTTAGTGTTTCTCTATTCAAATGGATGATATTGATATGTGGGTGCCAAAAAGAGGCATTTGGTCTTAATCTTCCATATCTAAATAAAGTGTTGTTACACACAACTATTTACCATCATGACCATATACATGATAAAGTGTTGTTACACATAACTATTTACCATCATGACCATATACATGGTAATTTAGATCATTCCAAAATTTCCGACTCCTTCAAAACCAGCTAATATGAGCCATCAAGTGTGTGTGTGTGAGTTAAAGTTTGAAAACGATCCAAATTCTTGTGCAAGTTATCTTAATAAGAAATAGAGTATATTTACACAATTTTATTGCCTTTTGAATTACTTTGGCATAAAAGATGAGAGAGTGGTTAAATAGAAGATACACACTAGCACATATGTATATATTATAATACGAAAAAGTGTCAACATTTCATATTGAAACCTCTCTCCTCACTACACAAAAAACATACATATAGAGACTAAAATTTAAAAACTGAAAATTTTTGGTCTTTAACTAATGACTGGTCAATGATTGAAAAATCCAGTCCTTAATTTCAAAAATTAAAAACTGAAATTCAGTTACTATTTGGTTTTTAATATTTGGAATTGATTAGTTTCTGAATTTTAGTCTTTAATTTAGTATTAAAGTAATCTTGGCATGGGTAAATATTTGATGGAGGAGAGCAATTTATTTATTCTGATCTACCAGCTACATTTGGTAATCCAAGTGATATAATTTAGGTTAGTTAAAATTAATTATTAATTAATCTCAAATTTAAATAGATAACAATTACCGTACCCACTAATTTATGCTCCCTCACAGTAACTTCCCCATCATCATTCGTGCTCACCCACCAGTCTTCAATTTAAATCAGCCAACATTTTTTTTCATTCTTCCCTATCCAAAATTAATCCCTCTTCCCATCGCATCCACTCTGACCAACCACTAGACTTGCGAAATCAAAGCCAATCTAAAACAATACAACATCCCTACATCTGCAACAATCATTTTCACCCCAACCACAACCTTATCTCCAACCCGCACCTGACTCCGCGACCATCAACCACAACCAGAACCACAACCCTAGACATGGTAGTCACTCCCTCCTTCATATGGCCACGCAACTTGAAGAGTCAGAGCCCATTTTAATTTAGAGTTAAGAGGGATCTCGCGAGAAAGAAGAAGAAGAGGTTGCCGGTTGTGAGGATTTAGGGCAATGCAATGAATTTAAGTCAAAAGGAGGAGGAGAAAATGCGTTGTGTGAAAGACTACAACTTTAGGGATAGTGGAAGATGCGCTACTGAAGTATGCCCACAGACTAAAGCGTTGCTCTTCAGAACCTTTATAATCTTCACTACAATCCAATATAGATAGATAGATACTAGAGTTAAGATTTTCAAAATCCTCAATGGACCGATATAAGAGGGTAGCAGCGACATTTTCAACGATACTGGAAAGTTGAGAATGGGATAATTCCATATTTAATTGGGTTCGGATATTTTGCTAGATTCACTTTGTAATAGAGATGGTCTTTTACTCCAATGCAGTGTATCAATAAGAAAACAGCCATCTTGTCACATTATGAATTCGCTTGCATCTTTAAACTTTACTGTGTTGCAAAAAAAAGTATACTGTGTTTGTGTATATTAATTCATTATGTTTATTCACGTTTGTTCAAGATTTTAGGGAATTTGAAAGCTAAAATGAAACTGACCAGTGCATACATTTAATCTTTAAATTATACAAAGTTTGAGACAGATCAAAGACCATGTTTCAGTCTTCAGAATACAGTCTCGACCAATACTTAAAACCGAATTGCAGTCTTTATCTTTTAAGACTGACATTTCAGTCACAAATCAACTTTTGCGACTAGAGTTTCAAAGACTGAAAGTTCAGTATTTAATCTTTCTTTAAAATTTATATAAAGACTGAATTATTTAATTAAAAACTGAATTTGTCAGTCTTTAGTTCATTATTTTTTGTAGTGCTTTCATTCCACTTCCGCCATGTGTATTTTATAAAAAATAAATAAATAATTCATTTCTACACACACTTTTAGCATAATTTATTTTTTGTGCCAATGTGCATGTATGGTAAAATATTACGACAAATCAATTATAAGTTAAACTTTATTATTGTATGTATATTTTTTTTGTTAAGTGATCTACATATATTTATATTTAAATGAAAAATTAATTTTGCCATTTTGTTGGTATAAATGTAGCATGCATATTGACTGTTAATTTTCGGGACTAATTAGATGATTTAATGAATATTAGTTACTCAAACTTATTAAAAAAATCAAGAAATGGCTGCTAACTCCCCAGAATTGAAAGATGATGGAAGAAAACTCCCTCCCGAAAATGTTATGAAAATTAGGTTCCTATTTTTAGTTTTTGGCTAATTTATGCTACTTTTGCCCCTGATTTCAATGCTAGGCCATTTTTCTGATAGGGGACAGTTTGGTAAAAAATAATAAAACAAGGATCTAATTTACATGGGTTTATGAGTAGGGACTTTTTGTGCATGAGTTTTGAGAATAGGGACCTTTGGTCCAAAACTCCAAATCAAAATAACTTAAATTTTGTTAATTCAAAGATTATTTAATTAATTTAAATATATGAACTCAAATGAAAAATAATAGGAGAAATACTGAGAACTTCATAAATAATTGTAGCAATTATAAAAGCACAGGTATTTAACTATATAATCATGGAAAGACTTAGTTGAATATCGTGATAATCGTAAAAATGATTACTTATAGGATTCGAAAAGGGAAAAACAATATGACTTCTAGAACTAACGAGCGGGTTGGAAATTCTTATAATTTACTATTATTTAGCTAATAGATAATTTATTAAGATAAATTAAATGTAAATGTGTGGTGTGTGTGTGTAAATTTTGTTATGAGATTTATATATTTTGTATTTGACAGAAAAATTACTTTTGTGATTTTTGTTAATGTAAATGTAGTACACATATTGAAATTGCTAATTTTAAGGAATTATATGATGAATTAATGAATATTAGTTGACTGAGTTTATATAAAAGTTTAAATTTAAGATGTCAATTAATTTGAATATATGGACTTAAAATGTATAGCAGAGAACTAAGCAAAACTTTCTAACTATGTAGATTATAAAAGGTAGGTATTGATTTTTAGAGGAGAAGAGAGAATATGATGAATAATTAGTTGTATTGTTAATTTTTCTGATTCTACAAGGTCTTTGTACATGATTATATATAGCTTAATCCTACTTGTCGTTGCTTATTTCCTTAATTATAATTCTTTTAGTCGTTGCTTATTTTTCAAATTATAATTCTATTAGTCATTTCTTATTTCCTAACTTATAATTGCCTAATTGCACCCTAATTACAGCTAAGTACCACGTATAGTTGATCGCTGTATAATGGATGCTAGCCTTTTATTTGTTTTTTGTTTTCAGCCTATAATGAAATTTTCTTAGGTTGTCATTCCTATTTCTCAAAACTCCCCCTCAAGTGAGGTTCGAATAAATTTGTAGAGCCCAACTTGTTGAGTATATTCAGATGACTGGCCTTGTCGAGTGCTTTTGTGAAAATATCTGTCAATTGCTCTTTGCTTTTGACAAATGGAGTTTCTATTTCCCCCAATTGTACTTTTTTTCTAACAAAGTGACAATCTACTTCTATATGTTTTGTTCTCTCATGGAAGATCATATTGGACGCAGTATGACATGTAGCTTGACTATAACAATACATTTGCATTGTTTTTGTGTGCTCTATCTTTATGTCATTGAATAATTGCTTAATCCAGATAAGCTCACTTGCCATGGATGCCATGGCTCGATATTCTACTTCTCCACTTGATCTAGCCACAACATTATACTTCTTGCTTTTCCAAGTGACTAAGTTACCATCTACAAATGTATAAAGCCATGTGGTTGATTTTCCATCGTAGCTTCCGACCCAATCTGCATTAGAAAAACCAACCACATTGTTAGAATTGTTTTTCTTCATCCAAATTACTTAACCTGAAGTGCCTTTAAGGTATCTCAATATCCTATCAATTGCACTCAAGTGGCCGGTATGTAGAGCATGCATAAATTGACTTATGACACTAACTGCAAAGGCAATATCAGGTCTGGTTGTTGTAAAGTAAATTAATTTACCTACCATCCTCTGATATTGCCTTATGTCTGATAATGTCTCGTAATCTTCAACTTCAAGTATTATATTCGTCTCCATAGGAGTTTTAGCTGGTTTAGCTTCTAATTTATCGGTATCTTTTAATAGATTAAGGACATATTTTCTTTGGATAGAAATAATCCTTTACTTGAGTGGGCTATTTCTATTTCAAGAAAACATGAAATTTTCCCAAGGTCTTTGATATCAAATTCTATTTCTAAATATTGTTTAACCCTTTTAATTTTCTCATTATTATTTCCAATGATGATAATGCATCTACATAAACCATAATAATAGTAATGATATTATGTGAGTGTTTGATAAATATAGAGGAATCAGCGGTACTTATAAAAAAATCTTTAAAAGTGAAAAGCTTAGCTTGGCATACCATACTCTTAGAGGTTGCTTTAGACCATAGATCATCTTTCTTAATTTACACACTATTGATGAGTCCATATCACTTTTGTTGTAATGTATGTGCTTTATATATTTTTATGCATGAACTAAATTTAGGTTTTCCATTTTTGTTAATATGAATGTGATACACAAATTAAAAAAATACGTTCATTTTGATTTGTTTGATAAATTAATGAATGTTAGGTAATTAAGTTTATTCAAATAGTATATATTCAAAATTATATAACTGATTTAAATATATCGACTTAAATGTAGAATTATAGGAAGAATCGAGGAGAACTTCGTAAAATCATAAAAATTGTAGAATATTGGTATTTGAATGCAAAATGTTTGGAGAGAGTATAAATAAGGCAAGTTCAATTCATACATCAAAAATCACATAACATACACTGTTATTTTGCTAAGACTAAGTTACCCTTCTTGTTAATTGCATTTTTAGTCTTTTTATTATAAGCCATCTATTTAAAGGATTAAAATCAATGATATTTGATCAAATTTATACAATTTCGATGAAGTTAATGAAACTTAAAATATCAATTAAGACAACTTTCACAACTACATACTCTAATTCAAAATTAAAGTGCTTAAACTTTTTCTTTAAAAATCAAAGTTGATTTTGATGAAATTAAGGTTTTGCATTAAATTTTTTTTGAAGAAGCTATAATATTAGTGTCAAAAAACAAAGTTTATTTTGTTGAATTTTTACTAAACTTTTGCTAGAAATTCCTAGTTTGTGTAAATGAGTTTTAAGGTTTAAGGAGGGAGATGTGAAAGATGAAAATAAGGGTAATTTTGTAAAAGTAATGATGTACATAAAGTAATTTTTGACGTATGCTAGTTTATTATATTTTCCGATGTATGTTAAGAGATTATAGCTATATAACTAGAATTAGCTTATAAACAAATTGTAATCAGCTGTAAAAATCATAAATTATTTGGGGATTATGAAGTATAATATCTCAAAAGAATTAAGAAGAGGGGAGAAAATGCCTAGGATTAGTGAGAAGATACGAAATTCATTTTTCTTTACTATTATTTATTAATAGATAAATAATTTATCGCGGTGAATAAATATAAATTAAATTTGTTTATTAATAACTTACCGAGATGGTTGAAATATAAATTAATTTTGAGGGAATTAGGGAAACAAACAAACATAACAAAAAAAAATTATATTTAGGCCACCCGTTTAAAATTTTGAAGAGAATGACAAACTTCATTCCCGAATCCAAATTCCCACCCAGCTTATCATCAACGCTTCAAAACAACATACCATCTCATCACTATAGCTGACCCCTACTGCACCATCTTAGGGATGCACCATCACGCTGCCCGCATCTCATCCACCCCATCATCTAAAGTTCCATAGACCTCGTCATGGTTTAATCACATCGAGATGCTCAACCCAAAGCCTAAGTCACGAACACAACCAGATATCACCGCCACACCACAATGACACACCACATCATCAGAACTCGAAGCATCATCATCGATTTGAAGTAAAGAAAAGAAATCAGTAACAAACTAAAAAAGGCTAAATTAAATTAGCATTAAATCAACATAATGCAATATTCATTTCTTTATAGTTCTTAAAATGCTAATTTAAAGTAGCATTAAATTGACATAATTTTATATTCATTTTTTTAGTAGATCAATAAAATGTTAAATCAAACTAGCATTGTCGATCATCTTTACAGGTTAAAAAAATGCTAAAATAAATTAGCATTATGCACATAAAATACTATATTCATTTTCTTGTAGTTTAAAAAATGCTAAATTAAATTAACATAAAATCAACATAGTGCTATAGTCATTTTTTATAATTTAAAAAATGATAAATCAAACTAGCAACATCATTCATTTTTACAGTTTAAAATGCTAAATTAAACTAGCATCATACAAATCTAATGCTATATTAATTCACTTATAGATAATAATAGTTATATTTAGCATTTCGAGTTTTAATTATTCAAAAAATATCGGTCACCATTGGCATTCGCTATCTTCACTACCACCATCATCGATGCCATGGCTTCATCATGCTTCGTTGTTGCACCGCCGACCCTCATCACCACTGTCGCCATCCCAAGCCATTGCTACCTCGACACATAAACATTTCGTTTAGTAGAATAAACCCTAATCATCCCGACCAACCTCCATCGCCATCCCAAGCCATTGCTACCTCGTCCCCTCCTAAGCCTTATCTGCCACTACATCACAAGCCAAGCCGTAATCATTTCAGTTACGCAGAGATAAGTTTGGTGTTGCGATGCATATTCGTAAGAAGTTTGACCTTTAAACTTAAAAAGAAGCACGGTGTCCTTGCATCAAAATTTTTCCATATTTTTTGTCATTGTCCCTATTTACCTCTTAATATTTTTATTATTATTCAAGTATATAACCTTTATTATGTATTTTACATATTTTCGTATTCAAACTAAAATTTAATTTTACTATTTAAAAAATATGAGTGGCATACACATTAAAATCGTCATTTTTAGCATTACATACGAATCAGTGAATAAAAGTTAACTAGATTTATTTAAATAGTTTAAATGCAAAATTGTTTAAGTAATCTAAATATATGCATTTAAGTATAAATCGATGGGAAAGAATTAAGGATAATTATGTAAATAATTATACAAAATTATAAAATATAGACATTTGAATGTAAAACGGTCGATAAGAATTATAACAATTATGATTAGTTGTAAAATTCATGTATTATATATAATTTTAAAATAAAATATCTTAAGAGGATGAAAAGAAGGAAGAAAATTCGTAAAATTAACGAGAAAGCTGAAAATTCTTTTGTTTTACTGTTATTTACAACCAGATAACATATTAAGATAAATTTTGAGAAAAACTAGTGATCCTCTATATTTAGAGGAGAGCACTCATGTAATTTTATTATACACTTAAGAAGTGGAGCTGTCAACATGCCAGACAGGTGGCGATATCCTCTAATACAATATGAAAAAATAAAAAATAGAAAACCCCCCAACCTAAAGATTTAAGGTCAAAAATAAAACTACAAGAAAAACCAGAAAATGAGTAAAACACTAAGCCACGAAACTAGATGAATCCATCCAAGTCCGAGTGCATACCTGAATCTACTAAGAAACTAAACAAAAAAGGTAAGCACAAGTCATATATATATATATATATAATATATATATATTGATAAATACACACATATACAAAATAAAAATACTAATCTAAAAATAAAAGTCAAAGGACAAGCAACAATTAAAATGAATATTAAGTAGAGAATAATAAAGAGCATAAAAATCAAACAAATTATAAAAGTCATAATAAAGACTACTTACCTAATGAGTAAAAATCAAACATAGGACAAGCAACGCTTAAATCATATACTTCTATTTTCAAGAACAATAAAAAAACATAACTTAATTGCCGATTAATGCAATATTTCCACTACTGTTGCCAAAATTTCCCTTGAATGATTAGTTATAAAAGCTTAAATCCTTAGCTTTTCTCTATTGTATATGTAGGGATTTATGTGTACACAACTGTTAGATGAAAGATTTATATACCGGTTATGTTATTTTAGGTTGTCAAAAAGATCCGTGTTTTCACTGCTTGATTGGTAGCAATCCTTTTTCTCGGTACTTTGAAACCAAGGCTGTTAATTCCTATCTTATTATATATAGGGAGCTACTGAATGCAACAAAAACAAAAGTTAAATTATGGGCTGCACTTGCATAAATGATAAATTCCACTTCTTAATCCACATATATATATATATATGTATATATATATATATATTTGTGTGTGTGTGTGTTAACCATTACTCTAGAAAAAAGAACGTGAGAAGAAAATAAAAATAAGAATTTGCGGGTCTTAAAACTAAATGATTCAGGGTTAATCAAACCAAGACTAAAAATGGCGGATCACGTGACCTCCACTCCTTCTTTCTCTTCCATTTCGAAATCTAATCATTACCCTAATATTTTTAATTCTTTTAAAGATTTTCTCAGACCTCTCGTATCTTCAACCGTCTCTTCGCCTAATGCTTCTAAGACAGATGGAATGTTAACGTATGCTCAGATTGTTACTTCAAATCAATGAATTTATTCATCTCCTCCTAAAATATGAAACATTTACTCGATTTCGAGAAAAATTGAACAAATAAAATTGAAAAAGCTGTGTTTCAATTGCGGAATGGCAAAGCATGTCGCCAAAGATCGGTGTCTTATGCTTCTATTGTAACGATTTTGGGCATAGATCTATTCATTGCCCTCGGCGCATCGAAAATCAAAGCAGAAAGGGAAGGAAATTGTTTCGGAGGTAGATCTGAGGGATACAAGGGCTAGTAGTGAGAATTTGAGGTCCAAAAATGATGTGGGGGTGATAATGAAGTAAGTGATGTTAAATCAAATCGCTTTGCATCATTCTTGATAACTCGGACTTCTTGGCGAGAGCTTATAGAAGAAGTAGAAGATGTATAATAATTACTATTGATCGAGGTGAATTTACTGTCAATGAAATTGTTGAATTACTAACACGTCACTTTGGTGCTTATAATTGGGAAGTAAAGAAATTCTTTCATGAATTCAAGGTCATATTTCCTTCATTTAATTTTGGCATTGGATGCTGCTATGCGGAAGCAAATCAAAACTTTAGGCAAATCTTTAAAACTTAGACTCTGGAATTTGAATGAAGGAATAACTGATAGAAATTTAAACTCTAGAGTGTGGCTTCGACTTAAAAATCTTCCAAAGATATGTTGGGATTTTGAAGTGTTGGAAGAAGTAGTTTGTTGTATTGGTATTTTATTAAAGATGGATTTGTCTGATGGTGAAAAATTTGATCATTCCTATCTTGATGTTGAGGTGGAAAGAGATGAAAATGTTCCTATTCCAAAGGTGATTGATGTCATTATTGAAAATGCGAGATACATTGTTTCTGTGAAATTTACTTCGGTTGTGGGGGATTTGGAAGTGGATCAATGGAACTATATGAAATTTGGGCCAAATTCAGGAAAGATTTGGAAGAGGAAGTCTCCAAATGTTAGTCTTGACAACAATTTGATTGATCTTGATATTACCGATGAGGGCGTGGTGGTTACTCATGTTATTGATACCGGTAGTGAGAAGGGGTTACAGAGTGCTAGCAAAATCAATGAAGAAGTCCATGTTGCAAATCCATTTAATTATTTGATCAGGTCATTGTGGAAGAGGCGAAAACAGATTCTGACGATGCTAATGTTGTTATTTTCAGAGCTAATAATTCTGAGGACATCACAGAGTTTATCAGAAATACTACAATTGTCAAATCAGTTGGTTGCATTGCAGTAGAAGATGAAGGAGCTTACATATCCGAGGGGAACAGTGTCCAAAATATTGATGGAGCTTCCATTTCTGAAGAGAACAGTGTCCAAATTATTGAAGTTGTCAAAGATCCCGTGCCTGTAATTGAAATTAGTGACAATTCTCTAACACAGGAGGAGGGAGTTAGCAGAATTAGAAGAAGTGCAAGGTTGATTGGAAGAAAGGAAGATACTCTGAGCAAAGCTGGAAAGAGGGCTAAAGTCAGATCCTTGGACTGTGCAACTGCTTCATCTAGTAAGTCCTCTCATCCTTTTTATGGAAGTATTCATGTGCCTGCTATTCTAAATTCATTTTCTTCTAAGCACTTGTTTGAAACTGCTACGAAAATGGGTATTAATTTTGAAAATGGTGAGTCTGATCTTGATAATATTAAGGCTTAAGAAGTTTTGAGGGCTTTTAATAGTGATACATGAAGATATTATCATGGAATGTTAGGGGATTGGGCACCACCAATAAGTGTGCCAGGGTGAAGAATTTGATTTTCTCCTTATATGTTGATATTGTGCTACTGCAAGAAACAAAAATGGCTAATTCTAGTAATTTCTTGTTTGCTTCTGTTGGGGGCAATGTTTTAGATGAATGGAGAGCTGTGAATTCTATTGGAAGTTGTGGTGGGATTTTTATTGGTTGGAAAAGTGATTTGTGGATTTTGGTGGAAGAATGTAGTTGTGATAATATAATTCATGTAGTTCTTGAAGATGTTAGAGATAAAAGTAGAATATCTATTACGAATGTTTATGGACCTTATGATAGAAAGGATAAGGAGAAGTTTTGGGAGAATTGTTTTAGTAGTATTAATGTAATTAAGGGACCTTGGACTATTGGGGGAGATTTTAATGTGACTAGATATATTGGTGAATGAAGTGGTAGGGAAGGAAATCTTAATAATATGATGAAGTTTGATGAATTTGTTAGTGACTGTGGTTTGATTTATTTACCTTTAAGTAATAGGAAGTTTACCTGGAGTAATGGTAGGGAGGTTCCAACCATGGCTAGGCTTGATAGGTTTTTCAGCAACAATGAATGGGATGAAAATTACCCTCTTACTTCTCAATATGGTCATGCTAGAATTATATCTGATTATTGTCCAATTATTTTGGATACTAGGGATGATGTTAGAATTATAAGGCGTTTTATATTTGAAAAGATGTGGTGTTTGGAGAGTAGTTTTGATAACATGATTGAAGAAAATTAGAGCAGTCTTAGTAGTTATGATAATGCTGCCAAAAATATAATTTTCAAGTTGAAGGAAATAAGGAATTTTCTAAAAAAATTGGGAAAAGAGATGTTTTGAGAGTGTTAAAGAGAGGAAAACTTTACTTTATGATGATATTTGGAGCTAAATAATAAAGAAGAACTGAGAGTTATTACAGTGGATGAAGTTAAAACTCTTAAAAAGAAGGAGGAGGAATTGATGCTTGTCATTGATCAAAAGGAAATTATGTGGAGACAAAGATTCAGGGTTAGTTGGTTGAATAATGGGGATTCAAACATTGCTTATTTTCATAAAGTTGCTAATGGGAGAAGAAGAAAAAACATGGTGAATCATCTTGTTATTGAAGGGGTGGAGATTTATGAATAGAAAACTATTTTACATAAATTCTTTAATTACTACAAGGATCTTTTTCGCTCTTCTCATCATAGTGATTCAACTATAGATTGGGATTTGATTTATGGGAAGAATAATGAGATGGATTTAAGTAGTTTGGAACAACCTTTTGTAGAACAGGAAATTAAAAAAGCTGTCTTTGAACTGCCTGCTGACAAATCTCCTAGGCCAGATGGATTCCCATCTTTTTTCTTTCAAAATTTTTGGAATGTAGTTAAAACTGATGTTATGGCCCTTTTTTCTGATTTATTCAATGGAAATATGGAGTTTTGTCGGTTAAATCATGCTTTAGTGGTCCTGATTGCTAAATGTGATGGTGCAGATGATGTTAAAGATTTTAGACCTATTAGTCTGCTTAACTGTATTTTCAAAATTATCACCAAGGTACTTGCTAATAGATTTAGAGGTCTAATGGATTCTTTGATCCTTAATAGTCAGTCAACATTTATTAAGAATAGGAGTATTATGGAGAATGTTGCTGTTTGTTCATGAAATGATTAATGTATAAAAAAATAAGGTGCAGTCTGTTATTTTTAAGCTTGATTTTTCAAAAGCTTTTGATTCTCTGAACTGGGATTTTTTGCACCAAAACCTCTGAAGGCCAGAGGTTTTGGTGATAAATGGAGGAATTGGATTAAAGGAATTTTATGTTGTGGAGTTTCTTCTATTTTGATTAATGGTAGAGAGAGTAATAAAATTGTATCCAAAAGAGGTCTAAGGCAGGGTGACCCACTTTCCCCCCTTCTTTTTAATATTATAGTGGATGTTTTTTCTAGATTAATCAAGGTGGCTGCCGATCAAGGATTAGTGGATACTTTGGGAAGTTCTTTTATTAGCGGAGGCATATCTTCTTTACAATATGTAGATGACACCATTATTTTTAGTTCCCCATTGCCTCATCATCTAACTGCTTTAAAATTAATTCTTTATGGCTTTGAGAACATGTTTGGTTTGAAAATTAACTTCATGAAGAGTTCGGTTATTGCTGTAGGAGATGTGAATTTTGATATCAAGGATGTAGCTTCAACTCTTAACTGTAAGGTTGGAGGTTTTCCTTTGTCATATTTGGTAATGGTGATCAGGCCTACTACCTTATTGCATGATGATTGGTTATCATTAATTGAGAAGGTAGGGTCTAGATTTTCGAGATGGAAAAGTCATGCTCTATGAAGGGCAGGTAGACTTGTTTTGATGAATTCGGTTTTATCAGCTTTTCCATTATATTGGATGTCATTCTATAAGCTACCTAAATGGGTTATTAAAAGAATTAATGGAATTAGAAAAAAAAATCTTTGGAAAGGGAGTAGGAATGGTAGCAGCATGAATAATCTTGTGGCATGGGATGTTATTTGCAAGTCAAAGGAACAAGGAGGCTTAGGTGTAATTTCTCTTGGGGAGTTAAACTGTGCTTTATTATGTAAATGGTTATGGAGAGTAGCTATTGATGGAAATACATTGTCGAAACAATGGATGGAGATGGCTTACTATAATGGCCAGTTTACTGTGGGTATTCTAGCTCCTGTTCAATGCTCATGTTTCTGGAAATCTGTAATAATGCAGCAAGACATTTTTAATATTGGGTTAAAATGGAATGTGGGTAATGGAAGGAAAATTTTATTCTGGCATAAAAAGTGGATAATTGATATTGCATTGAAGTATCTTTACCCCGATCTTTATTTTATTTCAACTGATCAATTTGCTAAGGTGGCTGATTCATATATTCATGATGAAGCTGACTTTAAATGGAGGCTAACTTTTAACAGAATGCTTGAGGGATAAAGTCTCATCCAATACTTTAAGCTTGTTAATGTGCTTGGACAAGTTTCTCTTTAGGATTAATATGGGTAAAGCTGAATGGTATTTGGGCAGTAGCAAGAAATTTAAAGTGAATTCAATATATAATCTCATGAATTTTGGAGGTAGGAACGTTAAGTATCATAAAGTCTTATGGAAAGCTCATGTTCCACCGAAGGTAAAGATGCATATGTGGCTTGCTATCAACAAGAAGCTAAACACTAAATTACTCCTTATTCATAAAGGAATGAGCTTAGATGCGAAGTGTGTTTTCTATTGCTACAGAGATGAAGATATTGATCACCTTTATTTTCAATGCCCTTTCACTTATCTTCTTTGGATCAGATGTTTACACTATCTTCATATAGATTATGTTCCTCACTTTCTTGATCAGTTCTGGTATTGTGAGGAGGATAGGAAGTTTATCTCTAATGTAGTTGACAGAAATTTGGTTGATTTTCTTAATTTGAGTTTATCTTGGACTATATGGATCGAAAGAAATAATAGATGTTTCAAGCAAACTTCTAAGCCTTATGATATTTTAGTTAGAAATATTACTACTAATATTTCATTTTGGGTAGGTGGTACTTGTCTTTATAGTCAGGAATGGAGGCTCATGCTACCAGAGTTGCAGAGAAGAGTCGGAGAGAGTTTGGATACGATTGGCAAGTGGGTGGCCAAAAGAAGAAGAGGAAATGAAGGGGATGACTGAAGCACTTATTACTGATCGACTGCAACATTTGATACTTTTAGATTTTTATATTTTGGGCTTATGTACATTTTGATGTTATATAAACTGGCTGTTTATTTTGTTGTATCTTTTTGTTGGTGTTTGTTTGGGTGTCTGCTGTTATTGGAAAATGATGTTTGTTTGCTACTATTGACTATATGTAAATGTTTGTGGTAGTTATGATATTTATAGGCTGGGATTTATCCCATCCTTTTTTCTCAAAAAACAAGAATTTAAATGTTTGTCCCTGCAATTTGTAATCAATTGTGTTTTCCAAAGCCATCTACTATAATTTTTAACAAATCTTTTCGCACTGTTTATATTATTCGTGTACCATGCTAGAATCTAAAACATGCCAAGATCGATTCTCTCTGCTATGAAGCAATTACAATAAAAATTTGCATTAGCTATATAAATGAATTGAAACTGCTGAGACATAAGAGCCCAAACAAATGGAAGATAAGAACTTGAACAAGAAACACCTGATAATTTACTAATAAATTAGGTTATATCATGGCATCCAACCTTTTGAGCATACATATTATGAATTCATACAGCTACAGAAAAAAAATCTTTAGATTGGTTATGGAGACGTACGATTATTGAGAAATAAATTGAAACACAATAAAATGCATTGAAATTAATAAAATGCTACAAGACTTGCAAATATTATTTGCTTAGTAAAGAAATAAAAAAAGAAACAAATATCTTTACTATATTTTTACATGATAAACAGGTGGACAATCTGTCCATTTGGGCTAGCTACAAGGGAGCGGTAAACAGATAAGATCTATCAAAAATTTATATTTGGTACTGCTACATTGAAATACCAGAAGTACCTATAGAAAAGTATGTACAAGTTTTATTAGTTTATTTATTTGTTAAAAAATAACCGTATGTCAGTATGCTACTACTTCACTTCCTTCTTACCATTAAATGTAAATGATATTGAAATCTGAAAACTGACATGATTTTAGTTCCAATAAATGTACATGATATTACTTCCTTCATTCACATATGTCAGTATGATGCATCTTTGTAATATAACGGCCTTATCCAACATTTTGATAACTACTATTACAATAGTGGGAAAGCAATTTACCAAATCAAGCACAAAACAAAGACACGGACAATATACAATATCAGGAACGAAGCCTGATAGGCTTCACCAGGGCTGTAGCCCCGGTTGCATTGGCTCCATCCCTCACTAAAGCACCAGTAAATATGTAACTAGCTCTGCTTCTTGCTTTGTCTTCTAGACATAATGGATTAAAACCTACTTGTTTTACGTGTACAACTTACTAGTATTCATACTGTTCAAAATTCAAATACTCTCTAAATGATAAACCAAAACCAAACAAAATATTCAAAAAAATGGAGCCTAGAAAATTATTCTAACTGACTTATCGACTCCAAGAAGATGAAATTATGGGCATTGTAAGCTAATTCATAAAACCTGTATATGCAAATAAATTTTATATAAAACTGAAATCTGCATGAAACCAAATTTAAAACATTTAACCATAGTATAAGTAAAAACACTCAACCAAACAGCCTAATTCTAAGGCAACACTAACAAATTGAGAACTGGAACTGAAACAACTAGTTGGTTAAATGGATAAATTGTTAACATCTAAGGCAACGCTAACAAATTGAAATGTATATGAAACAACTAGCTAAGGCAACACTAACATATAAGTCGATTGCCACCAAGGTCTTATAAAATATCTACATGAAACCAAATTGAAATCTGCAACTGAAAACATCTGACTTTAAGCCTGAAAATATCTAACTGAAGTCAAATTGATGTCTTATGCAAAATAGATTGATGTCTTATGCAAAATAAAACCTGATGAAAACTAAAGGCAGTATGCGTCTCTGTTAACACAATTCAGACAATGATCCTAAGTAATTTAATATCCTGAGTAAAGATGAAATTTCTAACAATCTTTGAAGTACCTATTGTAAACAAACTTAGACCTGAGATTAAATGCCTGAAAATTTGAATGAAGTAACTGCCAAGCAATTGAAATTTAATAACTGCACGTCTGAATGATTTTTTTTATGCCTACACACTAAAAAATATATACATTTGCGAGGCTATGCATAAAAGTAAGCTAATCTGAATAAGAATGTCTAATCCAAAATGTACTAAAAGAATTGTATATACTTAGTTGCTGCAACGTATCAATTGTATAAACTATAAACAGAGACATAATTGCTAAATATAAATTTAAAAACTACCAACAAATAATACACCGAACAAAGCATCTAAATGAAATTGAACTCCATAAAATATTACTACATGATCATGAATTCCATAAAACATTAATACATGATCATTACCAATTTAAGGCAATTATTGCATAATTGAATTCCAAAATCATTACATATTAAATCCAAATTTTATCAAATATTGCTATATAGAGTCCATATTCCAAACCGACAGTTCCACATATAATTACATGTAGCATGGCATATGGAAACCATAACATAAGCATATTAAAATTTGAGCATAAGAACATTTATAAAATTCTATCAACAAACACCATATAATACACCGATTCCACATATAAAAACCATAGTATAAGCAAAAACATTTAACCAACAGTTCCAAATACCCAAACCATGAATAAAATTGTATCTAAGGCAACACTAGCAACTAGCTAGTATAACTCCAAAAACCAAAAAATATGACAATGTATTGTGTTGTGTAAAATTCTAACTCGAGACCACTCAAATCAAAACCCCAACGCACAACGGAAAAACAAGATCGTGGTAAGAAGTGTAAAAACAACCAATCTATATCCCAATCTCAATCCAATCCAGAAGCAATCACAATCACCAAACAAGCAAGATAGAAATCAAAGCAATAACGAAAAATAAATCATACACCGATGTATAGTGGTTCCACTAACATCTTGTTAGTGTACATCCACTTTGAGAGAGAGCTTTTATTAATACCACTGAGAACAACACAAGAGATTGATTGCAAATGATTAAATAGAATTGATTTGTGAAGAAGAGAATTGAATAAAATTAGGTTTTGATAAACCCTAATTGATGGAGGCTAAAACCCTAGCAGTCGCTTTTCAGTCGCGCAGATAATTTTTTTTCCTCCGAAACCTGAAGATAGCTTATATAGGAGAATAGAAAACCTAGACAAATTCCAGAAGTGCCGCTTCGAATATCACAAATCTTCATATTAAGCCCAGGTCAAAAAAAACTGGCAGAAGTCGCCATAGACGTCTCTCACAATGTGACAGACGTCTGTCGCAAGTCTAGGAAATTTTTTTTCCTAAAGCCTCAAACGTCTGTAGAAAGTGACAGACGTCTGTTGAAAGTCACTGGAAAATGTTTGTTGAAGCCTCAGACGTCTGTCGAAAGCGACAGACGTATGTCCCAACTTTCGGGTTCCAAACACTGAGGCGACAGACGTCTGTCACTTTCTCACAGACATCTGTTGCTGTCAGGCTTTTAAATCTCCCCGAGATGGCCGAGATGAAAAATCCGAGATATCAGCCAAAATCCGAGATTTGGCAGCCTATTTAGTTATAAGTGTTTTAAATATCGCCCGAGATAGCCGAGATATTTTCCCGAGATATTGGCCAAAATCCGAGATTTAAAACACTGGACTTGCTGTTGCTCCAGCACCACTCCACCTTCTTTGTCATATCTGCCTCCTCTGAGCTCCGATTTGCAAGCCGTTTTCTTCGTAACTAAGCTACTTCCGACCCCTTCAATTCTCTATATAGTGTCACCAAAATTCAACACTCCACCTCGACACTATATCCATCTTCAACTCCAATGGTACAATACCATCAACAACAACCAATAGCTTCAACTATCACTTCTTCTATCTTTAACTAAACGTGAATGTTTTCCCAATGAGCTTCGGCAAAACCACCGCCCATTGCACTCCATCAACGAGCTCAGACAAAGCTCCCGCCCGCTAACAAAGTGTTGAAAACATCCAAATCCTAAACTATCTCACCAAAGACTAGCACTTACTAAGAAGATAGAACCTCAGTCTCTCATCGATACTATTCCTCATCTCCAACCAAGCTCCTCCCTCAACCGTGCCACCTAGTGGTACCTAGCACGTCAACAAGCGAATCAAGTTCGAGCAATGCTCGAACTTCCTAAACGGCAATGCTTTAGTGAACATATCGACCGCGTTATCCTTTGTGTGCATTTTCCAAAAATATATTTGCTTATTCTCGTCCATGGCTACTAAAAATGACTCTCTCACTTCAATATGCTTAGTCCATGAGCTAAACGTCAAATTCTCTGCCAAGTGAATAGCACTTTGGCTATCACATCGAACATCGATGCTATCATGCTCGAATCCCAAGTCACACAACAATCGCTTCAGATAAAGTGCCTCCTTTACCGCCTCCACCGGGGCTATCAACTTCGCCTCCGTAGTGGATAAAAAAACTACGGTCTGCAATATCGATCTTCAGCTTATGGTCGTACCACCAAATATGAAGACATATCCGGATGTTGATTTTCTTCGATCCCTATCATCGGCGTAGTCCGAATCACAATAACCAACCAACTTGCAATTCATCCTATCACTACTGCCAAAAACAAGACCATAAGATGATGTACCTTTAAAGTATCTCAATATAAGCTTCACCGCTTCCCAATGTGATTTTCCCGGATTAGCCATATACCGACTAACCATCCCGATGGCATTTGAAATATCGAGCATTGTACACACCATAGCATACATTAAACTTCCAACCACACTAGCATATGGCACCTTCGCTATATAAGCCTTGTCTTTCTCCAAAATAGGTGATCCCTTACTCGAAAGCTTCATATGAAAAGGTAAAGGTGTATTTGATGCCTTTTCATTCTCCATGCTAAACCGGCAAAGCACTTTCTCAATGTACTTCTTTTGAGTCAATATCAACTCAAAACGCTTTCGGTCCCTTTCTATTTCCATGCCCAATATCCTTCTTGCTTCTCCAAGATCCTTCATTTCAAACTCCGATTTCAAACTCATTTTTAAATTGCTGATTTCATTCTTATCTTTAGAAGCAATGAGCATATCGTCTACGTACAAGAGTAAATACACCCAACAATCATTTTTCCAACTTCTTGAAATATGCACAAGCATCCTTGATGCTTCTATCAAAACCATTTTCAAGCATAAAATGATCAAATCTCTTGTATCATTGTCTAGGTGATTGTTTTAAACCATATAGTGCTTTCTTTAACTTGCAAACCAAATTTGACTTACCATCCAACAACAAAACCTTTCGGTTGCTCCATGTAGATGTCTTCAGCCAAGTCACTATGCAAGAAGGCGGTTTTCACATCAAGTTGCTCCAACTCCAAGTCGTTAATAGCAACTATAGCAAGTAATATCCGGATAGAAGTATGGCGCACAACCAGTGCGAATATCTCATCATACTCCTTTCCCTTCCTTTGTGCAAACCCCTTAACCACTAGCCTAGCTTTGTATCTCCCATCGTTCTACACCTTGTATATCCATTTGCACCCAATAGCACAGTTTCCTTTAGGAAGTGAAACCAAATCCCAAGTTTGATTCTTTAATAATGATTGCATCTCTTCCTCCAAGACACAAATCCACTTCGAGCTATCAGACTCAATGACATCATCAAGGTCCATCGGCTAATCTTGGACTACATGAAGAGCATAGTCCAAATTATCATAGAAGCTAAGATAGTTCCAATCATCATATCTTTTGGGTGGCCTTATAGCACGATGACCTACCCGACTAGCAATACCATCACCTAAACTTCCTTCGGCTCCACCTTGAATCGAATTTTCTCTAGAATCATGCACATCACGAACACTACTAGAGACACCATGTGGACTATGTGATGTAGCATCAACCGCATCCTCCTTGCAAGCATCTCCAACTACTCTACTCTCTCTACTCCATGGACAAAATGTGGAAATAACTTCATTCTCCTTTGATTCACCATGAATCAAATCTGGAACATACGATGGTCTTTTATTCTCTTTGAACAACGCCAACTCATCAAAAGTAACATGACGGGAATTCATAACCTTCTTCGTTTTCGAATTCCAAATCCAATAGCCTTTTACTCAATCCGTATAGCCAAGCAAAATCCCCTTGAAAGCTCTAGGCGCAAGCTTATCATTTTCCAGATCATGCACATAAATCGGACTACCAAACACACGAAGATAACTCAAGTCAATGCTCTTTACCTTCCACACTTCCTCCGAAATTTTGTTACCAATAGTCGAGCACAGAATTCGATTAATAATATGTACCGCGGTTGACAAAGCATCGGCCAAAAATCTCTTAGCCAAACCCGATGTCAATATCAAGCATCGAGCTTTCTCAAGTAGAGTACGGTTCATCCTCTCCGCAACACCATTTGACTACAGATCTCCCAGTGTAGTAAAATGCCTCCGAATACCATGATGCTTGCAAAACTCCAAGAATTCTACGAAAACATACTCTTCACCATTGTCGGATCTTAAGATCTTCAAAGACTTGCCTTTCTCATTCTCAACAAGTGCTTTCCATGCTTTGAACTTTGAAAATGCCTCCGACTTTGCCTTCATTACATACACCCATACCTTTCGAGAAAAATCATCAATAAAAGAAATATAACAGCGAGATCCACCCAAAGACGCTACCGGTGCCAGTCCCCAAACATCCGTGTGAACATACTCAAGAACAATTCTCGAATCAGGTTTATCTCACCGAATGACACTTTAGTTTGCTTCCCCATGACACATTCCTCGCAAAACTCTAGCTGGTTGAAACTCTCTCCATCGATCATCTCCCTCGTTCGAAGAATATCCAAACTCCTCTCCGAGACATGACATAACCTCAAATGCCACAACCTAGTCACATCCAAGCCATGAGAACTATTAACTCCCATACAAGTTTCACCTTCTACAGTCACTCCTTGAAGCAAATAAATACCATGAGTCCTAGTATCCTTCATCACCACAAGCGCACCCTTCGAAACCCACAAGCTATCACTCTCAATAGTGATTTTACAACCTAAAAAATCCAGTTGTCCCAAAGAGGTAAGAGACTTCCTAAGTCCCAAAACATAGCACACATTAGTGAGGGTATGAACCACTCCGTAAAACATTCGAATTTGCACGGAACCAATGCCTTTCGACTTACATATAGCACCATTTTCCATAACAATTGAATATTCTACTTTGTCGATATAAGAAGAAAAATAATTCCTATTCGACGTCATATGATAAGACGCCCCTGAATCGAGCACCCATTCACTACCCGAAACATCTGATGCTACCGCTGTCAACACATCTACGTCTCCCTCACCGACTCCTCTCTCCACCGCTACGGATGAAGATGCTACTTCCTTCTTTGCCTTCTCCTTGTCCGGACACTTATTCTTCCAATGACCTGGCTTCTTACAAATATAGCACTTGCCTTTTCTTTCCTTCGACTTTTCTCTCCAACTAGGGTTCCTTGATTTAGAACGTCTTCGGTTCCCCTTCTTCGTATATCTCTCATTCTCCACAAATAAACCATGACCACTACTAGCACCACTACCTCCATCACCAAACTCCTTCATTTGATCATGCAACTTCTCGCTAAGAAGACCCGTTTTGACATCATCAAGAGTCAATGCATCTTGGCTATAGAACAAACTATTTGAGAAACCCGTATAACGGTCCGGCAACGAACATAACAATATCATCGCCTTTTGCTCTTCCTCAATCTTCAAATCTACCACCTTCATCTTCACTAGCAAATCATCAAAAGTATTCAAGTGCGCCTTTAGCGAAGAGCCTTCCTTCATGTTATATGTGAAGAATGTTCGCAACAAGATCAAGTGATTAGTTAGTGACTTCTTCATATACAACTTTTCCAACTTGTCCCAAATACCCTTAGTGGTAGTATCGCCACTAATTTGGGAGCTAACATTCTCCCTCATAGCAAGTTAAAGTATAGTGAATGCCCATTCTTCCATTTCCTCTCTCTCAACATTTGAGATGTCCGCTGACAACAAATGTGTGTCAAACACTACCGATGCACTTGATTCCTCCTTAGAATAGCTTTCATCTTCCATTGCCATTTTTTAAAATCATTATCACCATTCCACTTGTCTATAACCAATTGTGATCCGAAGCCACATACGAGCTACACACATAAGGCGTTACACCACTTGGATTAGCCATTGAGGAACTACTTGAGGTATTACTTGATTCCGACATTTCTACAACCACCTACCAACATCAATGCTCTGATACCAAATGTTGTGTGAAATTCTAACTCGAGACCACTCAAATCAAAACCCCAACGCACAACGGAAAAAAGAGATCGTGGTAAGAAGTGTAAAAACAACCAATCTATATCTCTATCTCAATCCAATCCAAAAGCAATCACAATCACCAAATAGGCAAGATAGAATTAAAGAAATAACAAAAAATAAATCACACATCGATTTATAGTGGTTTCACTAATGTCTTGTTAGTGTACATCCACTTTAAGAGAGAGCTTTTATTAATACCACCGAGAAGAGTACAAGAGATTAATTACAAATGATCAATAATTCTAATAGAATTGATTTGTGGAGAAGAGAATTGAAGAAAACTAGGTTATGATAAAACCCTAATTGATGGAGGCTAAAACCGTAGCAGTCACTTTTCAGTCGCGTAGATATTTTCTTTTTCTATGAAACTTGAAGATAGCTTATATAGGAGAATAGAAAACCTAGGAAAATTTTAGAAGTGCCCTTTAGAATATCACAAACCTTCATATCAAGCTCATGCCAAAAAACTAGCAGAAGTCGCCACAGACGTCTGTCACAATGCGGTAGACATCTGTCCCAAGTCTCCGGAAATTTTTTCCTAAAGCCTTAGATGTCTATCGAAAGTGATAGATGAAAAAGTTTGTTAAAGCCTCAGACGTCCGTCGAAAGTGACAGACGTTTGTCCTAACTTTCGAGTTTTAAACCCTGAGGCGACAGACGTCTGTCACTTTCTCAGAGACGTCCGTTGCTATTGCTCCAGTACCACTCCACCTTCTTCGTCATATCTACCTCCTCTGAGCTCCGATTTGCGAACCGTTTTCTCCGTCACCAAGCTACTTCCGACCCCTTCAATTCTCTATATAGTGTCGCCAAAATTCAACATATTGGGCTAATTAACATAGGCTATGCGACTATTACTAAAAATAATTTAATAAAGTGCAGTGTATTTCCATTCACATAAAGCAGTAATTACATGAAGTTATTCTCCATTAAGATTTTGCCTAAAATAATTTTCACTGAAAGTGAATTGCAGCAATATTTGTGACCCAGCAAACATCCCCATCCCTAGAATACTATAGTAGCTTCATGTATCCGATTCCAAGTTTACTAATAATAAAATCAGCTAAATGGAAAAATTACAAAATAGGCAATGGTGCAAATAAAAATAAAAAGTTAGTAATCTAAGAATATAAAAAATTAGAACTAACAAAATTTATAATTAACATTATGCATAGTACCAAAAGGTTTATAAATCAAACATATATTATAAAAGTCTAGTAAAGGTAAACATCCTATTAAAGAGTATGCATCTAACATGGTACAAGTAAAATAACGATGAAATTAACTATAAGACTAATACCTTAAAAAGACAAAGCACTAAATGTAATCCTAGATTGATCATCCAAGGAAGCTAAACTAAGAATTATACTATTATTTCTATTATTTGGAATGTTTCGTTCATAAAGAAATCAATATGAGATTTTGTTTTTTAAGAAACTCTTTAAAAATTAAATTTTTATTTAATTTATAACTAGAGTATTGAAATCCAATTAAAACTAAATAGAGAAATAGCATATATTAAATTATCCAAACCTAAATTAATATTATTAAAAACTCATTGTTTCCTTTCAAACTAAATATACCAACATATAATTTTGTAAATAGTGTCTAGTAAATATATATTGTGATCCTTAAAATAAAATCTAATATTGTTCCAATATAACTCACAATTAATATGTGTATAATTTATATCAAAATCAAATAAATTTAGAGTTTTTGCAAGGATAAATCTAGTGATATTTAAAATATAAGTGCATAATATCTTCCACTTTATTATTACAAAAATAACATTTTTTATCATAATATGTTTTTCTTTTTTAAAAGTTCTATAGTATTCATCTTCTCAAGTAAAATTAACCACATGTGCACCTCATCTTTAGATGGAGCATTTATTTTCCAAATATATTTAAATGTTTTCAATTTAATTCCCGAAAAAACTATGAATTTATAAGATGAATGAGATGTATGTTTTTACTAATGTCCCAACACGATGTTTTAGTATCCTTTTCATTATCTATAGTATATAATTCTAATTTAACACACATTAAAGCAAATTGTGCGAACATATTTCCCATTAACATATGATCAAAAATAAATTCCCAAGAAAATCTTAAATTAGGCTTATAGATTTCAGAAACTAATACATTTTTAAAATTGCAAATTTCAAATAATTCTTTAAATTCTACTTTAGGTGGAATAACCGATAATCAGCTTTCATGCCAAAACGAGGTGTTATTACCAAAGTGTACAACATTATTAATTCCTAAATTATATAAATCAAAATTTAAAATTATTGATTTCCAGAAGTGAGATATGTTGTTTGTATTATTTGTAACTGAATGATAAAAATTAAAAGTGCCTTCATACCATTGGTTTGATATTAATTCTTTCTATAACAGATTCTCATTACTATCACTAAATTTCCATAACCATTTTCCTAAAAGGGATACATTTAAGTTATGTAAATTTATAATTTCTAAACCTCCCTCAATTTTAGACTTACAAACCATTTTCCAATATACAGGACATTTAGAGCTATTATTTAGATTGTCTCAACTCCATAAAAAGTCACTCCTAATTTTATCAATTACCCACTTAGGGAAGCGATAAAACAACATCCAATGAGTAATGCAGATAAAAATGAGTTAATAAGAACAATCCTACCAGCTCTCAATAGGAATTTACCATTCAATTTGGACAATCTTTTATTAATTTTATCTATAATAATATTCCAATCATCATGTTTAAGTTTTTGTGGTCTAATTAAAAAACTAAATATTCTATAGGAAAATTCATTGTTTTACAATTCAATGTGTGCGCAATTTGGTTTTCAATATTGTATGTACCATTTAATGCTAAAACTGAGCTTTTGTCAAAATTAATATTTAAGCCAGAAAGAAGTTCAAAACTATATAACATAAATTTAAGTGTAATAATATGTTTAAGCAGATGAGATGTAAAAATCATAGTATCATCTGCAAATTATAAAACAAAAAGGCAATTACTAGTGATCTCATTACCTGTACTATCTAGTATCCTATTACTAGTAGCTAATCTGATAATTCTATAAAAAACATCAACAACTAAATTAAATAATAAAGATGATAAAGGAGCTCCTTGTCTAAGTTCATATTTTGATTGAATTTTATTTTCTAATATACCATTAACCATAATACTAACATTTTAAGCAATGACATAATCCATCCTACTCATCTAACACTAGAACCTCTAGCTAATAATACATGTTTGAGAAAAATCCAATCAATTGAATCAAAAGCTTTAACAAAATCAAGTTTTAAAAGTGCACAAGTGCTACTATTTTTGCAACTATAATTAAAATATATTCTTGAACTACTGCTGCACCATCCGTGATATTCCCACCCTTAATGAAAGCTGTTTGAGTGTTATCTATTAACGCATTCATTTTAGTATTTAATCTATTAGCTAAAACCTTAAAAATAATTTTGAAAGAATAATTTAGTAATGAAATAAGTCTAAAAATCTTTTAATTGATTAACACCTAATTTCTTATTTAATAGATTATGTTTGCGAAATTAAAATCTACCTTTTTTTTTGAAAATGGGTAAAATCTTTATTACTCAGCCCAAAAACCAAGGTCGGCCCGACCCATACAGATAATATTAGTTCTATGTGTTTACAATTCATTCCAGCAATTAAAAAATAAGAAACTGCTTCATCTTCCTTATCTCTTCATGGAGGAATCCATGGCCGCACCATCTGAATCTCAGTATTATGTGCTTCTAGTCCCAGCATCTTCAATGCATTTAGTTCAGCAGTTGATAGATTTGTGAATTTCCCTGCTCTTTGCATGATAATTCGAACATCTCTTTTTATCATTTCATTAATTTGCTGTCTATTTTTGCAATTGTTTTGGAAAATGCGTCTATTTCTTTCTCTCCATACATGCTATACAGTAGTAGTCAACAAAATGGAAGCCATTTTCCCTACCAGGCTTTTGGATTTCCAACTTCGTGTCAGGTAAGTCGCAATGTCACTTAGGCAGTAATCTTGAAAATTACAGTTTAGAACTGATTTTTGGTTGTCCCAGATTTGTCTAGTGAATGAACATTGAAAAAAGATATGTTTATGGTTTTCTTCCTCCTATTTACAAAAAACACAGTCCGATTCTTGTAAAATCCCCCACTTTTTGAGCCTGTCCTTTGTAGGTAGTCTATTTAGAAGAGCTTTATAAGTTGTGTGCGACATTTTTGGTGTGCTTGCTCTATTCCATACAATTTGTGCCCATTCAATTTCATTGCTTCTTTCCCTCAGATGTTCCCAGGCAGTTTTCAAGCTAAAATCTTTATTATTTGGTTGCCATATCCAAGTGTCTGATGAGTTATCACATAAAGTAATACTCATTATTTCCTGTTTGATTTGGTTAGCTGGAGAGTCAGGAGGTAGGCACCATGATTTACCTTGTATAATTTTCTCTAACATAAAATCTCTCCCTCCATATGCATTGAAACTATCCCATCCTAGCTTGTTTATAATACTCTCATTATTCAGCCACGGGTCAAACCAGAAGCTCGTGCATTCACCATGTGCAATTTTCCTGTTTACTAAGTTTTTAAGATCATTTCTAGCTCTGAGGATTGTTTTCCATGTACCTGATGTATTTGGGTCCTCTATTTGACTCCAGAAATTATCTTTTAAATATCTGTTTCTCATCCAAGTAGCCCAGATACCTTTTCCTTTCAATATTTTCCAAGCAAGTTTTGTTGCATATGCTTTTTTTAAGTCTTTGAGATTTTTGAGACCCACACCTCCTTCCTTTTTGGGTTTGCATAATGTTTGATATGATATTTTATGAATCCCCCCTCTCCAAATGAAGTTTGCACAAACACTTTCAATTTTTTCAATAGAAGCACTTGGAATTTGAAATGTTTGTATCCAGAACCTGACCATAGATGTTATGACAGTGTGAACCAGTTCTATCCTACCAGCAAAGGAAAGTAATTTTGAGCTCCAACTTTGTAATTTATTTCTTATTTTTGTTACCAGGACTCCACACTCTCTATCTGTAATCACATTTGTTGATAATGGCACACCAAGATATTTGACTGGCAGATCACTCTCTTCATAATTCAGGAGGGAACAAAATTGTTCTTTGTTTATGCAGTTCTCATTAAAATAACATTTTGTCTTTTGTTCATTAACTTTCAAACCTGCTAGGCTTTCCAGTTTTTGAAATATTTCTTTCATCCCCCTAATTGCAGCATTTGAAGCTTTGTAGCAAATAATAAGATCATCAGCATATAGGAGATGGGTTATTAGTGGCTGGATTTTATAAACTGGCCGGATAATATTATTATGAGTGTATATTTCCATTTGTAGGGAAAAAAATCCATGGCCACTGCAAATTGATATGGGGATAGAGGGTCGCCTTGTCTCAGCCCCCTATTGCTTTTGATAAAGCCTTTTGGAACTCCATTGATTAAGACAGAATAGGTTGGAGAGCATATGCATTCTTCAATAAGTTTCAAAATTTTTACCGGGAAGCCCATACTTTTTAGCATGTGAATGATGAAGCTTCTATTTATTTTGTCATAAGCTTTTTGAAGATCCACCTTTAGACAAATTTTTCCAGCTCCCTTCTTTTTAAAATTCCTAACCAACTCATGTCCTAGCAGAGAATTTTCAGATATGCTTCTTCCTTTAATAAATGCACTTTGACATTCACTTATGCATTCATTTAGAATTGGTTTAATTCTATTACAAATGATTTTACTCAAGATTTTGTAAGAAACATTGCAACACGAAATAGGTCTATAGTCCTGTATCTGAGTTGGTTTTTCTTTTTTTGGTATTAGACATATGAAAGTGTGGTTCATTTCTTTTATGATTTTCCCAAAATCTAGTGCTTCCTCGTAAGCTAACCTCAGCTTTTCTTTCAGATCCTCCCAGTGGGTTACATAGAAATGAGAACCCAACCCATCTGGCCTTGGGCTGGAGTCATGATGAATGGATTTCATAGCTTCCTTAATTTCCCTAGTTTCAATATCCCTAGACAGCATATGCCTCCCACTTTCAGTAACCAGGCATCTAGTTTTAATGTCAGGTAACCTTTGAGGGTAATTACCATTAAATAGATCAGTAAAATAATCTATTGTATCTTTTTCAAGACTCCTCAAATTAGTTACCAGTTCACCTTTGCCATCAACAACATTGTGTAAATTGTTATAATTCTGTCTGATGGACATTTTTGTGTAAAAGAATTTTGAACTTTCATCACCCTCTGTCAGCCATTTTTCTTTATCCTTTTGTTTTAGCTCCATAGCTTGAATTTGCAAAGCATTTTTGAGTTCTTGTTGAACTTCAAAAAAATCACTGTTTAATTCATCATTGTATGGGTCTGTATCCAATCTGGATTGGATGTTACCTAGTGTTTCCTGAAGTTGAGCAACCATATTACCTTGCTTTATTCTACATTTGTTCGATTCTTTAATTCTCAACTTAATATGTTTAAGAATCATTATTAGAACAAAATAATTATTACCCTCAAATATTTCAAGTTTGGAAAAGTCTGCTGCTTTATAGTAGTCTTTGCATAAAGGCCAATAATTAGCATATCTAAATGGCTTACCTTTCTCAACATTAAGTTGAATAAGTTCAACTAAGAGAGGGGAGTGGTCACTTGTAGAGCAAGGTAGAATATTGACTTTCATTGATGGGAACATGTTAATAGCATCTGAATTTGCTAAAACCATATCCAGTTTGCAGGCTATCTTTCTAACTTCTCCACTTCTCCATGTGTATTTCAGTCCAGTGTGGGCTACTTCCGTCAATCCTGCAGCTACAACACAGTCATTGAATTCCTCCAGGTGGGAAGCTTTTAGTGTGAGACCTCCAACTTTATCTTCTGCTCTCAGCATTGCATTATAGTCTCCCATTGTTAACCATGGACCATCTACTTGATTTGATAGTTTTTTAATTTGATCCCAGAGACCTGCTCGTTTTGTAGTAAGGTTATTGGCATATATAAAAGTGATATTAATTTTTAAGCCTCCCTTGTTTGTAGCTTATATTATAATTTGCTGATCATCCTTACTTGTCAGACTACATGACCAGAATTCATTACACCATGCAACTAATATCCTTCCTTTACAATTATTAGAATTATTATGATAAATACTCCAATTTGCCCCCAAAATAGAATGAAAATCATCTATACTATCATTATTCATTTTATTTTCAAGTAAACCAAGTAATGATGGTTTATATTTATTTCTTAAATTAAAGAGGTCTAATTGTCTCTCATCACTATTAAGACCTCTAACATTCCAGCAAATTATTGTCATTGGGAGGATGGTGCTTTATTACTCCTCAAATTCCTAGGAGCAATGTTCTTTGGGCAATGCTTACTTGCTTTCTTATTGAACTGTTCTATGTATTCCTGATTTGGTTTAGTGTAAGTTCTTGTTTTTGGATCATCATTTAACTCCTCATCACTAGAACCCAGATTTAAGTTCATTTTATTAGTGTCTTCTACTGTTTCAGGTTCCACTTCATTCTGGTATAAATCTTCAAACTCATATTCCTATTCCTTCTCCTGTGCCAAGTTATTCAAATGTTTCGATTGCTCCGGGTTTTCCTCTGCGGAACTTAGGCAGCTAGGAGGCGTTCGGTTATCAACAGTATTTTGATGTGTTGAATCAGTAACAGTACTGATACAGCTTTGTATATTTTGGGTGACTGGTGATGCATTGTTAATGGTCTCATCTGATGTTTTTTGTAGTACTGTTCCAGCCAACTTCTCATTTTGACTAAGTTGTATATTATTAATCCTTTCCTCTGAGCTGCTCTCCTGATCATTAGTTTTTTTGATGTTCTACTGTTTTTTCCTTAATCCTCCACTCTTGAGTGTTACTTCTTGTGCATTGCATTTGTGTTTGACCAAAGCATAAGCACTGTGAACATTTTGGAGGAATAAATTCATATTCCACATCTTGAACATACTCCTTTCCAGAACTATCTTTAGCTCGTATTTTGTTTGGTAATTTTGACTCTGCTGATATCTCTACCAGAACCCTTGCAAATTTTAGCTTCCTAAGATGTTTTGTGTCTTCGTCCATCTTAATTGGCTTTCCTATGAGACTAGCCAGTTTACTAATCCCCCCTGCTACTCCATAGAGCAAGATCAAGATTCATTAATCTGATCCAGATAGGGTGTGAATCTAGCATATCCCTCTTCAATCGTAGATTTGCCTCCCACCTTTTGATAAATAATAATTTGCTATCCATAAACCATGGACCATTGTCTATAACATTTTGACAATCAGATTCCATATCAAATTTGACCAGATAGTAACCATTTTCTCTCACAAAGATGCTCCATCCTCCTTGTGGTTTCCACTCTCTTTTAATGTAAGCGTTAAAGTGAATATAATAAGGTCTCTTTCCTGCCATGTAAATGTAAATCAAATTCTTCCACATGCTTGAAGCTTCGGCAAAATCCTTTTCATCAATTTCTGCAAACACTCCTTTTTCGTCCTCCGTTTTCTCATAGAATCGAACGTTGCTACCTATTCTATCTTTGCAACCTGTAGCTTGAGTCCAGCTTTTATTCCTCTCTTTTGAAAAAACTTGAGATTTGAGCGCATCAGCATAAGTCGATCGTATTTGATTAACGCTAGGGTTTGCCGCCACCTTCTGCTTTCCTTTTCTCCTGACTTCTTGCCAATTATCATCGTCTTCTCCTTCCTGATCCGCAGACAAGGTCAGATTTGACGAATTAGGGTTTTGATTGGAGGTCGAAGATGCAGCAGCCACAAATTAAAATCTACCTAACTATAATCACTACTAGAACAACAGTAAATAGCGACGGAAGCTTCCGACGGCCGCCGACGGCTATTCCAACGGCTGACGATCTCCGTGGCATTTTTGTAAATAAAATATAGTGGTTGTCGCAAGCCGTGGAAAATCGACAAAAATTAGCCGTTGGCGGCCGTCGCAAGCCGTGGAAAATCGACAAAAATTAGCCGTCGGCGGCCGTCGCAAGCCGTCGGAAAAAAGCGTGTATACAGGCTCCAAGCCGAGAGCAGCTTTATTATTCTCCGATCCCAAAACTTAACCAAATCCCTAACTCCACCACCTCCTCCCCGTCGTCAGCCAACCCCCGCGCCTCCCCGATTATCTCCAACTTCATCATTATCCACTCTCGAAAAGCCTAGGCCCTTCGTCAATGTCCAATCAGGTGTTATTCCTAAACCCTAATTAATTTTAATTTGTTAAATTATGGTTAATTTGTTGTTATAGTTGTATAATACCCCATAGATTGTTTATTATACCATATTGAAAGCTAATTAGATTGTTATTATAATTGTTTATCATTTAAATGTTGAGAAATTTTTTTTGTTTAGTATATATGTATTGATTAATTAGTGCATACGCGCATTAGGACTATTTTGAATTAATTAGAGTCGATGCTCAGGATTTAGTGTATACATTTTGAATACGACGAAAACGACGATTTAATGTATGCGTTTCTTAAAATGTAAATAAATTATTGTAAAAATTGTTGTATAATACGCTTTACTTTTTATAAATCCCTTAAAGAGTGTTTGGCCCGCCTGACAAGTATTGTATATGATCGTTGTATGGATATTCGTTTTTATCACAGAACAGACATTTATATTCATCCAATACAATAATTGTTGGATTTTTCTTTATATTGGACAAGTTACAAACACAATAAAGTAATAATATTTTGCAAATCATTTCATTTTAAATGGTTCACAAAATTTCGACAAAACTTTCTTTTTGTTCCCTGTGTACACGCATATGTGTACGATATAAGGAACAAAGGGGATATGCTGTCGAAATTTTGTTGAATCGTTTAAAATGAAATGTTTTGCAAAATATAATTACTATTGTGTTTGTAATAGGAAGTATGATGACCAACCATCAAAGTGTAAAACAATAACCTAAAAATTATAGATTATATTCATATAATAATATGTGTAAATCCGTTTGAAAATAAAATTAAATAGAATAATATAATATAATTGCGAAAATTTAAATGTATGATTTAATTGAAAAATAAAATGTCAATACGTAAATGATTAATACGTTTTTATGTTTTAAAGTAGGAAAAATGGTCAATTATTTTATCGATCGGAGCTGGATGTACCAACAAAGAAGAGAAATTGGAGGCTCAATAAGTGAACATTTTCAAAATGGTGTACACATCTTTATTGAATTTGCTTTAAGTAATAATGGGAACGACGGAGAAATTCATTGTCCATGTAATAGGTGCAAATTATTGAAGTATTTGATATTGGATACGGTAATAGTTCATTTGCGCCAATATGGTTTCATGCCGAATTATTTGGTATGAGATCGTCATGGAGAACTTATAACACTTAGTCCTGTACATTCAGAGGAAGGAATGGATACTGAAATCGTTCCGATGAATCTCATAAAAGATATGGTTGAAGATGCAGCACGTTCAATGTTCCGTACTGTTGAAGTTGATGGTAACGATGTTAATGTCGAAGAAGAACCAAGTATTGGAGCAAAAAAATTTATGATTTATTGGATGCTGCTAAGAAACCCCTTTGGGATGGTTGTACAAGTGGTACTAAACTATCAATAACTGTAGAATACATTGCCATGAAATCAAAATACAACTTCATGGAAGCCGAGTTTACAACTATAGTACAAGCTGCAAAATGGCATATGCCACCCGATAATTTAACGTGCGAAAATCATTATGAAGTGAAAAAACTTATGTCTGCTTTTGGTTTGCCATATCAAAAAATAGATACATGTTTAAATGGTTACATGTTGTTTTGCAAAGAAGACATCAATCTTAGAAATTGTAAAATATGTAATCAGGAAAGATACAAACCAAGAAAAAAAAGGAAAAAAAAAGTTCTGTACAAGCGTATGCATTACTTACCTATCACTCCTAGATTTCAAAGGTTATATGCATCTTTTGTAACTGCACATCATATGAGATGACACTGTGTGAGAACACAGGAAGAAGGTGCTTTAACACACCAAGCTGATGAAGAAGCATGGAAGCATTTTGATAAGCCATACCCCGCTTTCGTAGCGGAGAGCCGTAATGTTAGACTTGGTTTATGTATGAATGGATTTTCACCGTTCTCTCAATTTGGTTCAAAATATTCATTTTGGCCTATAATCGTTACACCTTACAATTTACCTTCATGGATGTGTATGAAAACTCTGTATATGTTTCTCACTATTGCCATCCCTAGCCCTGATGATCTGACACAAGAAATCGACGTATATTTACAACTGTTGATTGAAGAGTTGAAAACATTGTGGTATGAAGGTGTTGAAACATACGACATTTCAAAAAGAAAATAATTTTCATATGTTCGCTTCTCTACGGTGGACTATAAGTGATTTTCCTGCGTGTGCAATGCTTTCGGGTTGGAGTACGACTAGTCGTCTAGCTTGTCCTTATTGCACGGAAGAAACACGAGCATTTTCTTTACCGCATGGGAAGAAAATTTTGTGGTTTGACCGTCATCGGTGTTTTCTCCATATTAATCATCCTTTTAGAAAAGACAAAAAAAAACTTTACAAGTAATAGACTTGAGATCTTACGACCACCAACGATTTGGTCAAGCGAAGATATTTTTGACCTTGTAAAGGATTATCCAAAGATACATGAAACTGGCGAACAAATTGAAATTCAAGGTAAATTGACGATTCATAATTGGTGCAAACAAAGTATATTTTGGAAGTTGTCTTATTGAAAAAATCTCCTAATTCGTCATAATTTCGACAAGATGCACAATGAGAAAAATGTGTTTGATAATGTATTTAACACAGTTCTGAATGTTAAAGGAAAGTCTAAAGACGATTTAAAATCAAGACGTGATATAGAGGCAATATGCAATCGTCCTGAGCTTCATATGAAGCCAAATAACACAAAAAAACCTCGAGCATGCTATGAGCTAGACAGTAACCAAGTTAAAGTACTGTTAAAGTGGGTGGAAGGATTAAGATTTTCTGATGGAATTTCCTCTAATCTTCGTAAATGTGTCGATAGTAAGAACGGTAAACCGAGTGGGATGAAATGTCATGATTGTCATGTAATGATGGAACATTTGTTACCTGTCGCTTTCAAAGAACTGTTGCCTACAAAAGTTTGGACAGTTGTAACAGAGCTTAGTTTTTTTTATAAGGAGCATTGTTCAACTATGTTAAAAGTTGACTATCTATGTAAACTTGAGGAATAAATTCCTATACTGCTCTGCAAACCGGAGAAAATATTTCCTTCATATTTCTTTAATGTAATGGAGCATTTACCTATTCATCTGCCGTTTGAAGCACGTCTTCGAGGTTTTGTACAATATGGATGGATGTATCCGTTTGAAAGGTATTAATATTGAGTATATTAAATTTTAGTTTAACTACATGTAATAAAATTTAATTATAATTATTCTTAATAGGTACTTAAATCATCTAAAGGAAAAAGTGAGACCAAAAGCACGAGTTGAAGGTTCGATATGCAAATCATATATCGAAGAAGAAGCTTCGTTCTTTTTCTCTCATTATTTCAGTGACCATGTGAACTTATCTTTTGAAAGTGCTACATGAAATGATGAGGGCATTGAAAAGATTCTTTTGAATCAGTGCCATCTATTTGTAGACAGCAGGGACGCCCTACTGGAATATATGTGGAAGTATGGTTAGACAACAGAAATTACCATGTAGCCCACACATATATTCTTCTTAACTGTGCAGAAGTTATTCCATTTGTTAGGTATTATTAAATAACACATCTAAAATTATTTACTTGAATAATACATGTGTGTATTAATTATAATGCAGTATATTATCTATATATGCAGTATTTACGAATCACATCATTCAAGCGACGATATCAGCAAAAGTTTTGCTACTTAGTTTTCAAACCACATATATGATCCGATAAATTGTATGGTCGATGAAGTGTTGAAACATCTTGCGACGGCTACAAAAGAAAAGTTAATACATATTTAATATACTTTGTCAATAGATAAAAATTCAACACCAAAGAATATGGGGCTGAAAAATTAACTAACAATACCGGTATATATGTTAAAGGTAGTGATGATCCAAATGATCACACAAATGATTTTTACGGCGTTTTAACTTAGGTTTTGCAATTAACGTATTTCACCAGACCTGCGGAAGAATTTTATTTGTTTAGATGCAAATGATTCAGTAATGTTCCAGGTTATGGAATCAACGTGCACCACAATATAATATTATTGAAATAAAGCATACATCACGTTATCATAAGTACGATCCATTTTGTAACAACCCGCACCTCAGTTAACTTATTGAAATATATTATCATGCACTTATAAACATATGAAGCATTAAAATCATAGTTTAAATAAGACAACAACTCCAAACTTCAAAATTTTCAAATTCAAGCCTGCTACAAGGACTCAGGCTTTTGACACAGTAAAACTCAAAATCTGAAAATATTCATAAAATAAAAGTTATTCTACTCAGTCCAAGCTTTCCAGCGACATAAAGATCATCAAAATTGGATTTATGTTTTGAAAGCTATGCCCATTAGAGTAAGTTTGGTTATGAATTTAAATAGTGTTAAAAACTTGTTAATTATGTATTTGTGAAGTTCAATTGAAAACAAGTTTGAATTAAGTATCAACCTGGCTCTGATACCAAGCTGTGACGCCCCACTCTGAGACCCATATTAACAAAGAGTATTACAAGGTAATACCATCTGCTAATGCGAAGAATAGAACTGGATAAGAGCGACCATCAATAGCCTTCTCTTAACTGTCTACTGAATACGTCGATAAGTGCTATCTTTTTTTATTTCTTCTCAAGTGGATCGACATATCCAAAAAATATTTAATACAAAATATAATGGCTAATAGATCTATCAGAACAAAATATAACAACTCAAATGTAAATAATATCACCGAACAACAAAAATGCATACATATGCATAAGTACATATACAATCACAAGTACAATCCAAAATGATACATCAAAGTGGTATGACGACCACAACCCAAACATGGGTCAAAAGAATATACATTAGAGTGCCAACAAAAAGGACTACACAAAAAAAACTAAACAAAAGAAGCTAAGAGTTAAGTCCATGCGGAAGAAAAATAGGCTAAGTCCAAATGTACCTAACCTGAAACACCTCGGTCTGACCCGAGTATAAAATACATAGGTCAGTCTAGCTAAACAAATCAGTAAAAGGTGATAGCAGAATAATAGAGCATAAGAGCATAGTGATGTTCTTCTTAAACAAGAAGAAACAATAAGAAAGCTAACCATAGACATATGGAGGATACGCATCATGTATGGCATATATGGTTACACTAGGTGATAGAACACTATTTCTTCAATAAGCTCTAAAACCCAAATAATGGTTTCTTCCCCAAATCCAAATCTAAGCTCTAAATTAATTAAAAATCAAGGAGAAATTGGTAGCAAATAAAACTCTGCATGTTTCTAGCTTCAATCCAAGACCTAAGCTTCAATCTTTGCTTGGTAAATCTGATAATTTGCCGCAAATAAATCCTAAGGTGAGTTATAAACTCACACTTTTAACTTAAACAAGCTAGCATGTCGATTATATGTTGTTTCTTTGTTGGTTGCCGAAACAAATTTTCTGCGATTGAACCTGAAATGAATTTGACCATATCTCCCTCATTTATTACTCAAATTGGATGACTTTTAATGTTCTAGAAAGTTCATACTTTGTACTAAAAGTTTTATGTTTTGAGTTTTATGAAATTTTGGAGTTAAATTGGTCAAAACTGTACTTCTTTGTTGCTGTCCCAAGAGCAAAACGACAGCGACAATGAAATTAGATCTGAAAATTGTTTGAGTCATAACATTTTCATTCCTTATCGGAATTCAATGATTTTTGATGTCCTGGAAAGCTTAGAAAATTGTCTACAACCTTTATTTTAATCACTTTACGAAATTTTGATGTTTGAAAGGACGAAATTGGTTTGAAACAGTGGGTATATTTCAGGCTGTGTATTTTCTAAGTTGAAACCAGAAATTAAATTTGCCATAACTCTTTCGTTACTTATTGTAATTAGATGATTTTTGATGTTCTAGAATTCTTAGAATATCCTCTATAATTTTTATGTTTCGTTCTTTCTCAAATTTTGAGTAGAATAGGGGCGAACTGGCTAAACAAGCCGCTGGCCTTTGTTTTTCCTGTGTATTCACTTCCTGGCATTAGTCCGACTTTGAGACGTCGCAGTTTCTTTGTCTCTTATCGGAACTCAGCGATTCTTTTTGCAGTTTAAAGTACAAATGTTGAACTTTATTTCTACAAATTTTCAGGTCATTCCAACCATGTTAACTTGTATATATCTGCTGTTGAACTTGCACTCATAGCTTGTTTTTATCGGAATTTTATAAGTTTAAACTTCCGATATTTTTCTGTATTTCTTGATGATTCTTTCTAGATTTCGTACACGGGTTTTATAAATAAGTTTTGAATTTTTTTTCAAGTAAATTGGTTTTTGGAATAATTATTATATATTACTTTCAAGTATAAAATTTTAGTATCTCTATAATAAGATAGATTGCAAAAGCAGTTTATAAAGTGATTTTAAATTGTTTTAAAAGCTCGTTTTCTCCAACTTATAATTTCAATACAAAATACACATTTTTGCACTGTCGAGCGAATGAGAAGGAGAGTTAAACAATTGGGTAAAACGCGTAGTATGGGTTACGTGCGTTTATCCTTTCGGTTAATTCCTAACTTGTCCGTTTGATCGTTTTGGCCTACGGGTCTAGTTTACCGATGATATGAGGTGAACTTTTACTGCTTTGAGTGTGAAATTTACTAGCGGTTAGTAAATCGTTTAGTGCGAACGGGTGGTATGGGACACACGTTAACACTTTTCGGGTTCCTTTCCGAGAGTTTATGACACATTTGCCTATTGGTGTGCCAGTACTGGACCTTCGGGTCATTTGCCATTGCGGCGTATTTGTCTTCGGACGTTTGCCATTGCGGCGTATCTGTCTTGAAACAGTACTCGGCAAAAATAGCACGTGCAAAATCTTTTTGAGATGATTTTTACCCTTGTGTGTCGTCATTTTGGAATCGGTCCTTTGAACCATTCGGTGGCGATTACTTCGGGATTTTTGGACTCTTGGAAGTTCTTTTGAGATTTTCATTGCCTACACTGTCGTGTTGAGATTTTTCTTTTGGCATATATATATATATTGAGATTGCCTATTGGCTCTATTTATGGGATTTTCCTTTTGGCGTTGTATGAGATTTTTATCCCTTTGTTGACATTTGCCCTATGGCTTATGTCAAGATGGCTTTTGCTTATGTTTTCCTTGGAGTTACGGATATGGCGGGTTTGGGAATTACTCTTTTAGGAGTTTATATTATACTATTCCCTAAACTATTCTTATTTGATTTATGATTGTCGATGATATAAGGCATGCTACATTTTAGCGATTCATGAGATTTTTCGTCTCCTTTGTGTTTTGTGCTTATTGAAGCAATAGTGTTCTATCACCTAGTGTAACCATATATGCCATACATAATGAGTATCCTCCATATGTCTATGGTTAGCTTTCTTATTGTTTCATCTTGTTTAAGAAGAACATCACACTGCTCTTATGCTCTATTATTCTGCTATCACCTTTTGCGGATTTGTTTAGCTAAACCGACCCGTGTATTTTATACTCGGGTTAGACCGAGGTGTTTCAGGTTAGGTACATTTGGACTTAGCCTATTTTGCTTCCGCATGCTTTAGCTCTTAGCTTCTTTTGTTTAGTTTTTTTGTGTAGTCCTTTTTGTTTTCACTCTGATGTATATTCTTTTGACCCATGTTTGGGTTGTGGTCGTCATACCACTTTGATGTATCATTTTGGATTGTACTAGTGATTGTATCTGTACTTATGCATATGTATGCATTTCTGCTGTTCTGTGATGTTATTTACCTTTAAGTTGTTATGTTTTGTTCTGATAGATCCGTTAGCCATTATAGTTTTGTATTAAATATTTATTGGATATGTCGATCCACTTGAGAAGAAAAATAAAATAGATAGCACTTATCGATGTATTCAGTAGATAGTTAAGACAAGGCTATAGATGGTCGCTCCTATCCAGCTCTATTCTCCGCATTAGTAGACGGTATTACCTCGTAATACTCTTTGTTAATATGGGTCTCAGAGTGGGGCGTCACAGCTTGGTATCAGAGCTGAGCTCAGAACAAAATATGATAAACATAGAATAGAAACACATATTACAGTACATCCAAGTATAATACAAGTGATAACATAGTTTCCCACTATCGTATTCCTCAATCGTACCTTTAGTCTTTTCATTTTCTTAGAATGGATAATAAGTTTGAAAACATTATAAAGGTTTAAATATCACTATTTTTAAAATAGTTGAAATTAGACCTCAGATGGCTTAGATTTAAATTGGTGGAAATTAGCCACAAGGGACATAATTTCATAGGTTTTTAGGCCTTAGAAACTAATTATTTTACATTTTGTCCTTAAAAGTAATTATTTCAGTTGTGCGTCCTAGAAACTAATTGCACTAGCTAAAGATGCCCTTGTGGCTAATTTCCACTAATATTTACTAGTATGGATGTTGAATGCAAAAATATATAGATATTGCAAAGATTTTGAAAAAATCTAAATTGTCATTTGAGATAAGTATTTTATATCACTACAACAAAAAGACCATATTACAACTGCGTTTTTATAACTATCATAAAATGCCAGTTATAATAAAGGTTTTTTACAACTGTCATAAAATGCCAGTTGTGATAGACGTATTTTACAACTCTTTTTTTCAGAAAGTTGTAATAAACTTATTTTCAACAACTTTTTTATTTTTCCAGTTGTAATAGATGCCTATTACAACATTTTTTTGCCCGTTATAATAGATGCCTTTTTTAACAACTCTTCTTTTTTGCAAGTTGTAATATATGACTATTACAACTTTTTCTTTTGTAAGTTGTAATTGATGCATATTTTAACAACTTTTTTTCTTCAGTTGTAATAGATGTCTATTACAACTTTTTTCGTTTGCTAGTTGTAATATTAATAACAACTATTTAATAATTAATAATTAATTTGAAATTATGAAATAACTAATATTAATAATCACAATTTAATAATTAACAATTAATAAATAATAAATAATTATTATTATTAAATATTTAATAATTAATAAATAAGAATTAACTTTTAATAACGAATAATTAATGTTAATAATTAATAATTAAGAAGTAATAATTAATATTAATAATTAAGAAGTAATATTTAATATTTAGTAATTAAATTTTGATAATTTATAATTAATAATTAACATTAATAATAACAAATTTTTTTCTAGAAAGCTGTATATACTTATTTTCAACAGCTCTTTTTTTACTAGTTGTAATAGAGGCTTAACTAATATTAATAATAATTAATATTTAGTAACTAATAATACTAATATTTAAGAATATTTAATAATACCTTTCACATTAATAATAATCAACATCAATAATTAATAATTGCTATTAAATAATTAATACCTAACAATTAATAAATAGTAATTAGGTTTTTTTAAATTACTATTAAATATTTAATAATCAATAAATAAATGATAATTAATGAATAATTACTATTAAATAATAATTAATAATAAAAAATTATGAATTAATTAATAATTTGTATATGAAATAGATATTTATATGAATTAATTAATTATTTGTCACTAATAATTGATAATATTATTGTTTTTAATTTGTTTTAAGTATTTTTAAATTTATATTACATTAATCAATGACTTGTGTAAAGACAAAATGATCTAACGGTCTATATTTGTTATGTCAAATTTTATGTTTAATTTTGTGTCTAATAACCGCTCACTTTTGAATGTGTTTACCATTATTTATAATATTATAATAATCAATAATTTGTAATTTATAATTAATGACTAATACTTATTAATAAGAAAAATCTTGGCTCCAAAATATGAAAATCTTGGCTCCATATTACAAAATTTTTGCCTCCATTGTACAAATTTTTTCCAATGCATGAAAATTTTCCCTCCAATGGACAAAAAATTTCCCACCAACCCTTATCTAAGTAAACCCTTATCCTACCTTTACCAAAACACAGCCGCCTCAAACCTTTCTTCTTCGTATTCGTACTTTTAACCATCAATTAAATCTCAACGTCAGATTCCATACCAAAAACAAATTCTATTGCCCTACTGTCAACGCGGACAAGCTCTGGTCGCTTATACCCGATTCCGTCAACGTGGGCAAAATCCGGTTGCTTGGTCACCGCTCTGGAGTTGTATGCTTGGGATGTCTCTGTTGACGCCTGAACTTGAAGGATAGGTAAATCAAATTTTCTTAAATTAAATTTGTTGTACATTGCAAAATTTGATATTTTTTTCTTCTTGAATCAAATTTTACGATAAACTGCTCATTCAAGGTTATCTACTAGAAATCGTGGAATCTATTTATTTTTCCTTGCAAATCAACTTTTATTTGAGGATGGATTTGCAAGTTCCACCTTTGTATTATTTTTCTTTGAAGAAAAATGTGTTGCAAGTGCAAGGATCAATGATGCATGAGTTCATTAACTTGCATGAGAACAAATATTTGACAGTCTAAGAGAGTCTATTGCTGAGGTTACTTTGGTTCAGCTGATCGGATTCGGTGACAGATTATGTGTGCTGGTGAACTTGTTGAGGTAGTACTATATTTACTGCTTCCGATCAATGATAGGATATGCTCTAATGGTGATTGCCTCAAAAAGTACTGCTGCTCTTCATAAGGTAAATCCAAGAATTATTATCGATCTTATTGTTTCTTTTATTCGATGTTGGATGTATCGATAAGATTTGTTGTAACCGTGCTTAGACTGCACTGTTAATTGAGATTCTTGAATTCATTTCTGTAGATATGAGAGTTTTTGTATGATGCTCAGAAAACTATAGTGGTACATTGTTAATGAATTTAGCGATTAATATTTGCTTGATAATATTTGTTTGATCTAGTTGTATTGGTTAATGGATATAATGAGAGTTATTAATTACTTCTTCCAGGGGTGAAGGATGATAATGATGGTTGAGGTTGTTGGCTGAGATTGTATCAAAAAATTTGTGATCGGATGTTTATTTTGAGAATCGAGGTGATGCCTATGTGGAGACTGCTTGTTTCATTGATTTAGGTGTTGTTCGCTTTGGAATTGTCGTCACATGGAGTTTGCTTATGTTGATGAATGATGAGCCTGATTTCTTGAGATAGCTTCTTTGTAGCTTCCTAATTGCATCCTTACCAAGCTTCTCTGATATCCAGTTCACCTCCATCTCTTGATCAGTAAGTATATTTTGTAACTGATGCATTGTAGCAGAGTCATATTTTCCTTCATCTTATCTGGACCATTTTTACTGTAATTATAGGCTGTTTTCTCTTGGAACGATACCCTTTCACAATGCTCTCTTCTTCTCCTTTTGGGAGCCCAACTGCTCTTCTGTTCAAATAAGGATTTTTAAATTTTAAGTTCCAAATTGTTTTAGGATTAGTGGAAACACTTGGGGAAGCACTGGAAATTTTTTTAACCATGACAAATAAGGGACTGTGTTAGTTTGTATGTTAACTACACTTGAACGAGTTGTTTGTTTCTTTTTTGTGAGCATGGTGTTGATATCATTCTCATGATTATTTGGAGAGACGGTGTATCCACTGTTGTCCATTCGCATGGTGCCGATTTTCCAGTATTTTCATTAGATCCATGCTTTGTGCTTCTCCTTGTGCTGCTACAATCCACTTTTGTGCCTGACAAATTGTAGGTGATGGTAAGTTTGAGGGAAACAATGTCCATTAGCATACTACACTTAAATTTCAGAATTTATGTTTAGTTATCAATCAATTATCAAGCTGAACTCACCATATTAATTCTTAGCACATTAATAAGCTTTAAGAAAGTGATAATTGCTGCAAACAACATACTTGTGTTTTATTTACTTGCAGTAGGGAGGAGTTATGTTATTCACTTATTTTCCATGCTTATTTATTCTAAGTTATGTTATTCACTTATTTGCCATGCTTATTTACTTGTAGTAGGGAGGAGTTGGTTGAGGTTGTCGTGTTTGTGAATGACTCACTTGCTTATTTCTATACCTGTAGCAGTTTTTTCTTGCTAAATGATTTGAGCAACACTGTTATGTCGTTGGACAATGAAAAAGAGGTTTTGGAGATAAAGAAAAAATGGTTAGCACTAAAAACCCGTGCGTAGTAGCCAATTCAAGATGCATGTGTTTATGGGTAATTTTAGTGCTTAGTGTATCTATATTTGACTAAATCATGTTAACTCAACATGAGTTGGATAGCATTATGTTGTAATCTACTATATTTTTTGTTATACCCAAGATTGAAATGGATATAAGAATTTTTCTTCCTTGATGTTGTTAAATATATTTGCTTCTTCCATGATGTTTTTCATTTTGAGAGTTTTAGCGCTTAAATTGCAATACAAAGCTTGTTCAGACCTTTGAATATTTATTGTAATGTAATGATCTTTTACAACTGCCAAAAGCAGTTGCAAAAAGTCATTTACAACTGCCAAAAGCAGTTGTAAAAGAAACTTTTACGACTGCTTTTAAAATCCTTTTACAATTGCCAAAAGCAGTTGTAAAAAAAGTCCAACTCTATTACAACTGTGGATATCACGACTGGTGGACGCCCATTGTAATAGACCTATTACAACTGTTTTTGACAGTTGTAAAAAGGTATTTTTGTTGTAGCGTATATACTTAAGGACTTATGAAAATAGTGTGACATAGAGGGCAATGGAGAGGCAATGTTGATCTTGGTCAACTTTGCAGTCCTTGATAATGTCATTCACTATAAATGTATTAGTTAGATGTTATCATTTTATAAATTGATAATTGGAAAATTTGAATATGGTTTCATTTAAATAAATTGCATTCATTATTGGTTATATTACATGTTTGTGAAAGTTTACATACATGGAAAATTTAAAATGTTTAAGTAAGCTTTTGCGTAAAGTATTTTTGGAAAATATTACCTAATGGTAATTTATTTATATGGCAAATAATTTTAATTAAGGAAATACCTTAATTGGATGAAACTATCATGTGATAGTGATTAATAAAACAAAGTATTCAAATTATGAAAATGAATTGTTTAGAAAACTAAAATATTGATTGGAATGAGGTTTAGTAAAAAGTAAAAGTATAGTTATGAAGATTAGTTTAAACATTTAATCATTTGATTAATAACAAGTGAAAAAAAGTATGCCTTTGGGAAAATTTAAGAAAATGCTAATTTGGTGCTTTTGAATTAGCATGAAATTTAATAAGGAGAAAAACCATTATATTAAGTTTGGTTATGAATTTAAATAGTGTTAAAAACTTGTTAATTATGTATTTGTGAAGTTCAATTGAAAACAAGTTTGAATTAAGTATCAACCTTGGCTGTTCTAAGTGATAATAAAATAAATGTTTAGCTTTGTGGATTAAGAGAAAATTGAATATAAAAGATTCATTTATTATAAAAAAAATCAATATGTAATTCCAAAGTCTAGTTTGGATAGATAATTGTTTCTTACTAATATAAGAAAGTAATTATCTTAATTAAAATATGAGTCTTCTTTTAAAAAACTTGTTTGTTAATTGGGAAAAAGTTTTCTTTGTAAACCATTTTGAAAGTTTGTTGTATGTATTATAGCGTAATTCTAGATGTCTTGGCTTTCCGGAGATAAGGATCATGTAATAAATGTTATAGAGAAAAGATTTTTGATCTAAAATTATGTGGTTTGGATTTAATAATGGTTTGAAAATTTTGACAATAAAAGGTCTTGTGTCGGAAAATTTTGATTGAAAAGTGCTGTTTTAAAACAGCGATAACTTGTGATTTGAAAATCCAAATGAGTCCATTCATTTTGCAAAAGAGAGTGCTTTTAGTAAGCTAGAAATCATCTTTGTATCATTTTTGAAAATTTTGCAGTTTGGTTATTCAAAAATGAGTTTGAAAAATGATGGACATCTCTGTCCTCTTTTATAATTTCTGAGTTTAAAGCTAAAAGTAAATTGAGCATAGCTTTCAAAACGTAAATCCGATTTTGATAATCTTTATATCGCTGGAAAGCTTGGACTGAGTAGAATAACTTTAATTTTATGAGTATTTTCAGATTATGAGTTTTACTGTGTCAAAAGCCTGAGTCCTTGTAGCAGGTCTGAATTTGAAAATTTTGAAGTTTGGAGTTGTTGTCTTATTTAACTATTATTTTAATGCTTCATATGTTTATAAGTGCATGCTAATATGTTTCAATAAGTTAAGTGCAGGTGCAAGAGGATATTTGAATGATTAATTAGCAAAATAGTAAGTATAAAAGTAAGCATGCTCGCATTTTAAACGCTAAAAATGAAAGGTATGAATTGCTATGTGTTTATGTGTTAAGAATTATATATATATATATATATATATATATATATATATCTTTTGTTCCAACCTTTTGGTTGATGTATATCTATAATTCATATTTATGAAATTGTAAAGGGCTCTCCATGCAAAGAAGACTCCGCCGAATTTTTCAAAAAATTAAACACTTAGAAATTTTTTGAGAAAATTTAATTAGCCATCGATGAAGGGTCTAATAAGTGTCCTTTTAAATCATAAAGTAAAATGGTTTAAAATTTGATAAATTTAGTGGAAAAAAAGTATATTACTTATTGTAGTATATTTATTTTTGGAATTAGAGTATAGAACAACTCTAATTTAATTTACTTTAAATTTAAAGTAAAGATGATTGAATTGAAAATTTAAGTAAGAGACTTTAAAATTTTTCAAGTATTGAAGTTTGAGTTTTGCGTATAAAAGAAAATGGATTTGAGTGAAAACTCTTATAACAAATTTTTGAGAAAATTTCTTGTAATCCATTCTTGTGTGTCTTGCCTTAGTGCAATTCTTGTGATAACTTGCATTCATGCAGTCATGTGTTATGGTGGTAGCTTGAAATACCATCTATCTTTTGTTGAATCCTCTTTTGATGATTGTGCTTATTTGTGTTACTCCTTTAAAGGAGTTAAGTGTGTTTCAGTATATTCGGAAAGTTGGCTCCTAGTTATATAGGACCATCTACTATTACTGAACGCCTTGGTTCGATTGCTTTCATGCATCGTTTTCTGTTCAGTTTTGGGTATTCATGATATGTTCCAGGTAACCCAATTTCATTGTACCTTCGAGATTTAATCTCGATCGTTAATTCTCTTGTGTTGCATGATCACGAGTCTCGCCGACTTGTGTATTGTGTCGAATTCTATTCGTGTAGTTGTTTCGAAGATTAAACACCTTCGAAATAAGAATGTTCCGCTTATGAAATTCTATGGTCCGCTAACCCTAAGTATTGTACTTGGGAAACCATAGGATTTTCCGAGCAAACTTGTCCTGGTCCTTTCATCCTCTGTTGAGGGTGAATATCTATGATCCTATCTTTTGATTTGAATCTTGTTGTGATGAAATAGATGTTATAGATAACTTCCATTATAGAAATTGTGGGCACGCAATTTTCTTAAGGGGGGAGTCTGTAACAACCCGCGGTTTTGTGATTACCTGTTAATAAATTAAAATGTGATTTTAATTAAATTAGGTTTAATAATAATAATTTGGAGTGAGAAATTGATTTATAAACTGTTTATTTGAATAAACAATGAATTTGAGCAAAAATCTATTTTTGGTGTTTATGGAAATTTTGTTTGAAACAAATAATAAAATGTTGTTCATAAAATTTTAATGGTTTAAAATATAGAAAATATTTTAATTTATAGTGTAACATAATTTATTTTATGATATGTTCATTTTACAAAATTGTATGTAAAAATTTGGTAGAGTAAAGATTTTTAAAACATAGAAAAATGGTTGAGAAAACTAGAAAATTTGGCTAAGTGTTTAACATTGCTTATTGGGTTGGATATTAGGTCCAAACCCATTATCTCATTTCTGAAATTAGCCTTGTGAATGAACTGTACATTCATTATTTCTATCCTCCTCATTCTCTTCTTCTAACCTAGAAAGCTCTAAAACCCAAATAATGGTTTCTTCCTCAAATCCAAATCTAAGCTCCAAATTAATTAAAAATCAAGGAGAAATTGGTAGCAAATCAAACTCTGCATGTTTCTAGCTTCAATCCAAGACCAAAGCTTCAATCTTTGCTTGGTAAATCTGCTAATTTGCTGCAAATAAATCCTAAGGTGAGTTATAAACTCACACTTCTAACTTAAACAAGCTAGCATGTCGATTATATGTTGTTTCTTTGTTGGTTGCTGAAACAAATTTTCTACGATTGAACCTGAAATAAATTTGGCCATATCTCCCTCGTTTCTTACCCAAATTGGATGATTTTTAATGTTCTGGAAATCTCATACTTTTTACTAAAAGTTTCATGTTTTGAATTTTATGAAATTTTAGAGTTAAATTGGTCAAAACTGTACTTCTTTGTTATTATCCCGAGAGCAAAACGACAGCGACAATGAATTTAGATCTGAAAATTGTTTGAGTCATAACTTTTTGATCACTTATCAGGATTCAATGATTTTTGATGTCCTGGAAAGCTTAGGAAATTGTCTACAACATTTATTTTAATCACCTTATGAAATTTTGATGTTTAAAAGGAAGAAATTGGGTTTGAAACAGCGGGTATATTTTAGGCTGTGTATTTTCTAAGTTGAAACCAGAAATTAAATTTGCCATAACTCTTTCGTTACTTATCATAATTCAATGATTTTTGATGTTATAGAAATCTTAGAATATCCTCTATAACTTTTATGTTTCGTTCTTTCTCAAATTTTGGGTTGAATAGGGGCGAACTGGCTAAACAAGCCGTCGGCCTTTGTTTTTTCTGTGTATTCACTTCCTGGCATTAGTCCGACTTTGAGACTTCGCAGTTTCTTCTTCTATTATCGGAACTCAGCGATTCCTTTTGCAGTTTAAAGTACAAATGTTGATCTTTATTTCTATAAATTTTTGGGTCATTTCGACCATGTTAACTTGTATATATCTGCTGTTGAACTTGCACTCATAGCTTGTTTTTATCAGAATTTTATAAGTTTAAACTTCCGATATTTTTCTGTATTTCTTGATGATTCTTTCTGGATTTCGTACACGGGTTTTATAAACGAGTTTTGAAATGTTTTTCAAGTAAATTGGTTTTTGTAATAATTGTATAATATCATTTTGAAGTATAAAATTTTAGTATCTCTATAATAAGATAGATTGCAAAAGCAGTTTATAAAGTGATTGTAAATTGTTTTAAAAGCTCGTTTTCTCCAACTTATAATTTCTATACAGAATACACATTTTTGCACAGTCGAGCGAATGAGAAGGAGAGTTAAACGATTGGGTAAAACGTGTAGCATGGGATACGTGCGTTTATCCTTTCGGTTAATTCCTAACTTGTCCGTTTGATCGTTTTGGCCTACGGGTCTAGTTTACCGATGATATGAGGTGAACCTTTTACTGCTTTGAGTGTGAAATTTACTAGCAGTTAGTAAACCGTTTAGTGCGAACGGGTGGTATGGGACACACGTTAACACTTTTCAGGTTCCTTTCCGAGAGTTTGTGACACATTTGCCTATTGGTGTGCCAGTACTGGACCTTCGGGTCATTTGCTATTGCGGCATATTTGTCTTCGAAAGTTCGCCATTGCGGCGTATCTGTCTTCGGACTATTGCCATTGCGGCGTATTTGCCATTGCGGCGTATTTTCCATTGTGGCGTATTTGTCTTCTGACGTTTGCCTTTGGGCGAGGTACCTATTATGTAAAACAGTACTCGGCAAAAAAAAGCACGTGCAAAACCTTTTTGAGATGATTTTTACCCTTGTGTGTGCTCATTTTGGAATTGGTCCTTTGAACCATTCGGTGGCGATTACTTCGGGATTTTTGGACTCTTGGAAGTTCTTTTGAGATTTTCATTACCTACACTGGCGTGTTGAGATTTGCCTTTTGACATGTATATATATTTAGATTTCCTATTGGCGCTATTTAGGGGATTTTCCTTTTAGAGTTGTATGAGATTTTTATCCCTTTGTTGACATTTTCCTTATGGCTTATGTCGAGATGGCTTTTGCTTATGTTTTTCTTAGAGTTGCCAATATGGCGGGTTTGGGAATTACTCTTTTAGGAGTTTACATTATATTATTCCCTAAACCATTCTTATTTGATTTATGATTGCCGATGATATGAGGCATGCTACATTTTAGCGATTCATGAGATTTTTCGTCTCCTTTGTGTTTTGTGCTTATTGAAGCAATAGTGTTCTATCACCTAATGTAACCATATATGCCATACATGATGTGTATCCTCCATATGTCTATGCTTAGCTTTCTTATTGTTTCATCTTGTTTAAGAAGAACATCACTCTGCTCTTATGCTCTATTATTCTGCTATCAGCTTTTACTGATTTGTTTAGCTAGACTGACCCATGTATTTTATACTCGGGTCAGACCGAGGTGTTTCAGGTTAGGTACGTTTGGACTTAGCCTATTTTTATTCCGCATGGACTTATCTCTTAGCTTCTTTTGGTTAGTTTTTTTTGTGTGGTCCTTTTTCTTGGCACTCTGATGTATATTCTTTTGACCCATGTTTGGGTTGTGGTCATCATACCACTTTGATGTATCATTTTGGATTGTACTAGTGATTGTATCTGTACTTATGCATATGTATGCATTTCTGCTGTTATGTGGTGTTATTTACATTTAAGTTGTTATGTTTTTTTCTGATAGATCCGTTAGCCATTACAGTTTTGTATTAAATATTTATTGGATATGTCAATCCACTTAAGAAGAAGTAAAAAATAGATAGCACTTATCGATGTATTCAGTAGATAGCTAAGACAAGGCTATAGATGGTCGCTCCTATCCAGATCTATTCTCCGCATTAGCAGACGGTATTACCTCGTAATACTCTTTGTTAATATGGGTCTCGGAGTGGGGCATCATAGCTTGGTATCAGAGCTGAGCTCAGAACAAAATATGATAAACACAGAACAGAAACACATCACCGAACAACAGATAATCAGATATACACACATATACAGATACATCACAGAGTATACATCACATATGTGGTATGAAGACCACAATACAAACACGAGTCAAAAGAATATACATATTAGAGTAGCAACAAAAAGGACTACACAAAAGCTACAACAAAAAGAGCTAGCAGAAAAGTCCATGCGAAAGCAGAATAGGCTAAGTCCAAAGGGTACCTAACCTGAAACACCTCGGTCTGACCCAAGTATAAAATACACGGGTTAGTCTAGCTAAACAAATCAGTTTACAAGGATAAGCGATAATATGAGATTTGCCTTTTGGCGTTTACTTGAGATTTTATTCTCCTCTTTGGAGATATATTTACCTTATGGCGTGTTTGAGATGGGATCTCTTTATGCATGTTTTGGGTTTGCCAAGATGGCGGGTTTAGGTTTTCCCCTAAACCATATTTAATGTTTTATGAATGCCGATGATATGAGGCTCGCTACTTTTAGCGCTTTATGAGTATTTTATCTCCTTTGAGATTAGTGATACCATATTATCACTTGATGTAATCATACACTTTAGATTGTTCCTGGATATCAGCCTAGCAGTTTTGTGTAGTTTATATTTCTTTCTGCTTGACTCTAATATGTATATTCTTTTGACTCGTGTTTGTATTATGGTCTTCATACCACATATGTGATGTATCATTTTGTATACTCTGTGATGTATCCGTATATGTGCATATATCTGATTATCTGCTGTTCTGTGATGTGTTTTGCATTTGAGTTATTGTATTTTGTTCTAATAGATCCATTAGCAACCTATAGTTTTGTATTAAGCATTTATTGGATATGTCGATTCAATTGAAATAGAAAAAAAATATACAGCATTTATCGATATATGCAGTAGATGTTTAAGACAAGATTATAGATGGTCGCTCCTAACCAGCCCTATTCTCCGCATTAGCAAACAGAATTACTATGTGATTCTCTTTGTTAATGTGGGTCTCGGGGTGGGGCGTCACAGCTTGGTTTCTCACAAATACTAGCTAAATCGCCTGAAAAATTGTTTGAATCTGCTGCTTGTACAAAAGTTTATTCACTGTAAATACTATTTTCGTTTCTGGTCTGAAGTGCCAACTTTGGCTGTCCATAACTTTCATCTCCGGCAACGAAATGCTACCGCATCTTTTTCTAAGTTAAGTTTATATGTTGAACTTTGTTTCTGCAAAATTTGATCGAAAAATATTGTCATTTGAGTGTTCAAATCGTTGTTTCAAAATCAACAAAACATAGTTTTTCTGCCTGTAGAAATTGCGTTTTCTGAGTTGCTGCAAACATGGCCTGAGTCCATGTTTGAGATAGCATATCATTTCCATCTCCTATCGAAATCCATCGATTCTTTTTCCAGATTAAATTATGAGTGTTATATTTTGTTCATGCCAAAATTTCAAGTAACTTTTACCTATATAGCTTATAGAAATATGCTGCCGAACTTTGACTCGGAGCATGTTTTTTCCCAGTTTTTTACAGTGAAAACACTGCTTGGGTTCAACTTTGAGACATCATAACTTCCTCATACTTTATCCAAATTGCATGATTCTTTTTTTTGAAAGATAAAGTCTTCTACTATATGCACACCAATTTAGAGCTCAATCAGATGCAGTTTGGTACTCTGTTTTATGCTTGGAAGTTGAACCCAGAATGGATTTTTAGGCCCGGGCACATTCTTGTTGAACTGTTACAAACATGGTATGAGTCCATGTTTGAGGCAGCGTAACTTTTTCGTTTCCAGTCGGAATTCATTGATCTTTTTTTTAAAAAGATGAAACTTTCTACTTTGTGCACACCAATATTTAGTTCAATCAAAGGTCGTTCGGCCACCTATTTTAAGTCTGAAAATTGAACCCAGAGAAGATTTCAGACCTGTGTATTATTTGTTCTGTGCATTTTTATGTTTTTTTTTTCGTCCGACTTTTGACTTTTACTTCATGTTTTTGTGATATTTCCGAATTGTTTTAAGGGCTATGATGCCTATCAATAGGCTAGCCCAGTTTTGATGAATTTGAAATTTAAATTTGAATTGAATTTGAATTGAATTTGAATGACGGTTTTGAGTAATTTCTTTGATTTCGAGCACAGATTTTTCCAAATTATTTTGTAATAATTTAAAATTTTTGGGCTCTAAAGGGGGGAGATTGTAACACCCCTTCAAAATGGGAATAATAGTCTCATATCGTGGATAATACTATAAAGTGGGTGCTTATATACCAAAGACTTCACCTCATAACAACATCGAGGCCTTTTGAGGAATAAAACCCCACACCTTGGCTTGGCCCATGAGGCGTAGGTGACTAAGTTGGGGACAATATCTGCGTTAAGTGAGGTGTTACAGCCACCTATGGCATTGGATTAAGTATTTATTGGATATGTTGACCCACTCGAGTTGAAAAAAATATAGCATTTGTCGACGTATTCAATAGATATTTAAGACAAGGCTATAGATGGTCGCTCCTAACAAGCCCTATTCTCCGCTTTAGTAGACAGAATTACTTGTTAATTATCTTTACTAAAGTGGGTCTCGGGGTGGGGTGTCACATATTTATACTAGCAAAAAAAGCCCTACAAGTTTATTATGCTCCTTATCCATCTCTAAACAGAGATAAAATAGATTGTTGGCAGTTTTTAAAATGAAGGAAAGATTTATGTTCGATGGAAAGAATATTCCAGACGAATAAGCATACCAAGCGGATATCGAGGAAAATGGTGAAATTATAATAACAGATGATCAAATCGATTTTGGACCTCTAAATGATGAATCAAATGTATTAGTAGAAGCATTTGAGACCACAAAGTAAAACAATATAGAGTATGAGACCGAGTCTGAATCAGAAAACGACGAGGACTGATTTAATAGTATACATGTTGAAAAATGGTAATTTATGGAAGTATTGATGTTACATTTTTTTGTATGTTATATGCAATTATTGATGTTAAACCTTGATATGTTTGCTCGAAATTGAATGATACGTTCTACCATAATAAAATAATATGTATACAGTGAGTATTACAAATGTCTTTCTTTAGGCGGTGGAATTCTTCACAGTCTGGTTTCCCCTCTTTGCCTCAGAGAGGGACCGTTCGCAGCGGCCCGTCGTAGGAGGCGCCGTGTAATAACCTTGTATTTTGTGATTATTTTAATTATATATTTTAATTACTTTAATTTAATTCCCTGATTTAAAAACTTTATTTTATTTATTTAAATTTGATAATTTTGTTATTTTAAATATGAATTTTGATTTTGATGTGAATTATAATTTCAAACATGAATAAATAGAATATTTTCCAGAAATTTGAATTTTGGTCAAACTTTGACTTTTAATTTAAAAATTTAAATTGTTGAAATTTTGAATTTATCTTTATTTTATGAAAGTAAATATAATTTCAAGAATACTGCTTTTCGTTTCGTTGAAATCTGATTTATAATGTGAAAGTTATGCCCTTTTGAATATTGTGTGTAATTTGTTGTATTTAACAAAAATTGTTTATTTTTAAATAATATAAATAATATTTTATTTGGTCATGTAATGTTCTAATTTATATTTATATGGGTAAAATAACATGTTATGTATATATTTTGGTTTTAAAACATTTAAAGGTATAATTGACATTTTACAGTGTCAGTTGTATTTTTGTTTACAATTTCTAATTTCCAAATTCTTTATTTATTTCTTATGTTCTTAAAGACTTTATTTTATTTTATTTACACTTCATTTTGTTCTGCATTTATTTTATTTTACTTGACTTTTTATTGGTTTAGAAGTAAAGTTATAATTTTTCTAAAACTAGTGATATTCTATTTGTAAATTTTAAGTCCTGTTTTGAATTTTAAACAATTTCTTTAATTCTTTTTCTATTTTCTTTAAATTCAATTTTATTTTATTTTATTTTATTTTACTTTGTTTCAGTTTTTAAATTCAATTACTGATTTTATTTTATTTTAAATTGAATTAAAGAAAAGGAAATATGAAAGGTTTAAAGGCTCTAGAAACTTAAGTCTTTTCATCTCCAAAACTCTTCATTTGCCATAACCTCCTCATTACTTCTTTTGGCCGTACATTTTTCTTATGATAGCCGTGAGTTTCTCAACTCATATTCACGAAAAAACTTCATCTCAACTTCATTTTTCACGGCTAAGAAAAATAATGGCAATGGCCTCTCTTCTTCCTCTCTTTTCTTCTTCTTTTCACCTTGTTTTTCCTTGTTTTTGCCTTGCTTCGTCATATATTTTCTCGGCCTAAACCCCATGTGACAACCCGGAATTTTGAGCAATATCAATTTAATAATTTATATTAAATATTGAATTGATTTGATATATCTTTGATTTATAAGGTTTGAATTAATATTTTTCTTTTAATAAATATCTAATTGGTGAATTTTATCTTTTAAAACTAATAAATTGTTTTCTATTTATAATGTATATATATTTGTATATATTGTAGATAGGAAAGCCTTGTTTTAAATTCAATTTTGTCAAATGATACTTTAGTATATATTATTAAATAAGTAGTTTATAGTAAAAAAGATAATTTCTTTTATAAATCATTTCAAATTGATAAATGTGATATTTTAAAAAAAAAAAATTAATAAATAAAAATGTACATATAGGAATACAAGATTTTAAGTGATAAGTTAGACATAGAAATAAAACAAATATACATAAGTTAAATTTTATAGTTTTGTAAATTATAAAACAAATACACTATAAATATTTAAACAACATGTTAGAATAACATTCATTTACATTCCATTATCAAACAAGTAACATATATTTGAATAGCACTGAAGAATGATTGCCAACCTCCAAATAAAATCTGCATAGTCAAATAACTTGTTAGGAAAGTAAGCATAGGATAGATATGTAAACAATGGTTTGAGTATAGGCATGCAGACTTAAGAACAACAAAATCAAAAAAAAATGTAGGCTGTAAGGAAAATGAGCATATTAAGGACATGGCATTTAATGCTAGTAAGGCAAATATCTTTTCTAGTACATAAGCATGTAATCTCGGCCACCAAGCTATGAAACTATCTCTGATAATTGTACAACTTGTACACTGTTTTGCATAAGAAATGATATACCCTGTAACCTGTTTTATAAACATCAACTTGTAAACTCTTTCACATATCAACTTTCATATCTGTCTCGAGCAAAATCTGAGGCATACTCCATTTTAAAAACTCCAACAAAATCTCAGTTTAAACAACAATTTTCAAAGAAAGAAAGGCCTGCCTGCATTCTTTCAATAATCTGCTTGCATTTAAAGTCTTCAAATTATCTCAGTTATTTCTTCAGCATTTCAAAGAGGCAACTCAAGTTTTAAAAAGCTAATGCAAGGCCAGTTTTAAAAGTTTTCAAATTTCTCAAACAAAAGGCTCTGTTCTTTCAAAATTCAGGTGAGTAACATTTTATTTAAAAAGAAAAAATCTTAAGTTAATATGGGGCATGATTTTCTCTGTGATAACATGTATATTGTATATATGGGGTTGTGCAAATTTGTGTATATATGTACACTTGTTACTCTGTTACTCTGTTGCCTGTTGCTTAATTTTTTATTTATGTAGATATGTAAACAAACCTTTATCTCTTGATCTAAAAATTGTTTGAACGTAGGATGTAAACAAAAGTTGTTCGTTTGGTTATAATCTAAGTGTTAAAAATTTATTAAAGCTGAAACAACATGTATCTGTCTCTGGAAACCAAGAAAGTTATGTACAACTTCAAATAAGTTTAAAAACAAATCTCTAGTTTTAAAAATTCAGGTGTACAAAGTGAATCTACATACAAAAATATGATTTTTAAAACAAGATTTATAATTTTTAGAGTTAGGGATAGAGAGCAGTCTGGGTTCGACTGTTTTGTGCATTTGGGGTTGCCATGGGTGATCTAGTCGACTGGAGACGTCGAGTTTTAGTCTGGAGATAGAGGAGTGACAAGTGGTCCTTGGAAAAATGGTGGAGTGGTGGTCAGACAACGGTGGAGGCGACGACGACGTTTTCTTTTTCGTAAACCTAGCTTTGAGGTGCAGTGATTTTTCATTTCGTACGAAGTCATTGTTGGATCGAGTGTCTCGTGCTTCTGGGGTTTGATAGAGGAAAGGTGGACGAGGCTACGGCCGGAGTTTGGTAGCCTCTGGTGGTCGAAGCATCGAGCAAGTGGCGTTGACAAGTTGGGAAGTTGAGGGTTGCGATTGTTCCAGGTTTGTTTTTACTCGAATTCGAGATGAACTGGAGGGGGACTGGTGGTTGGGGTCGGAGCTGAGGATGACCTTCGACTTGCTCGAAGTATGGGTGGTGACCGGAAGTGGCGGATGGAGGCGTGCACGTGCACGGTGGGGTGTTTTCTGGTGAGGCTGTTTTTTTGAGTGGTTTCGAATTGATGCTGGGGGAACTCGAAGTTTTACTCGGGTTGATTCATGTTTTGCTCGAGCCTTTTTGATGTTTTACTCGAAGTAAACTAAGGGGGGCTCGGGTAGTTTTGTTTTCAAAGTTTTAACCTGTAACCTGTACACAGTTTTAAAATGTTGATTTTTAAATTGAAGCCAAGGTTAAACTGAGGATAAATAAATGTTTAAATTCCAGATTTTTGAAATGAAAGAAAGTTTATAAATTTAAATACTTTAAATAAGTTTAAATATTTTGAACTTAAGGGGATTTGATTTAAAATCCCTTCATAACTAAGATTTGCGTTAATTTGTAATTTAAGGGTTTTTAAAAGTTAGTTTTATAAAGAGATTTAAAGTTCAATTAGTGTTCGTTTAAACTTGGAATTTAAAATGAAATTTCAAAGGAAAAGTAGATGTTTCCAAACATATTGAAGTGAAAATTTAATCAATAATGGAAAATGAGTTTACTCTAAGTAATAAAGATTAAGGATTTAAATTCATTAACCATTAAGATAATTAGAATGATAATTGATAATTTGTATTGATTAAATTAGTAATTATAAGTTTAAATGTATTAATTAAAGTAAATAATGAATTAAGTAATTAATATGTAATTAAGAATCATAGATTAGACTTTAATTAATTAATGAATGGTTAATTGAACTTATAATTAATAATGAGAAAATTGTAAGTTATTATTTTAGAAAAGTAATTAAAGAAATGTTAATGAAGGTCATTAACTAGATTATTTTATAATTAATTAATGTAATTGATTTTTAATAATTGATTAGATAAATTAATTTAATAATCAACATTGTAATTGTTTAAGTGTAATTACTTAATGGGAAGTAATTAAGGAATTAATTACTCATTATAATTAATTGATTAATTTGAGTTAATTAATTTAGTTTAATTAATTTAGATTAATCACTTGATGATTTGGAGGTATAATTACTTAGAAAAGTAAATGATGAATAATTACCGGATGTAATTAATTGGATGATGTTTTGTTAATGAAAGTAATTTGAGTATAATTACTTTGTATAATTAATCAAAGGATTAATTAGAGATAATTAATTAAGGAGTAATTAATTTATTTAATGAAGTAATTAAGGGTAGTTAATTACTAGACGTGATTAATCAAGAGTGATTAATAAATGTGGTTTAATTAAAGATTAATTACTTGATGTAATTAAATTGAATAGTAAATGTAATTAGAGACCATTAATTATTATAATTAATGCTGAAATTTAGAATGAATTTATTTGGAAATAATTAATAAATTAAGAGATTTATTAATGTAATTAATTAAGTAATGTAATTAATTTTAGTTAATTAATAAATGAAGTAATGTAAAGGTTAATTCCTATATTTGGTTAAAGATAATTAATTTGTGAAAATAATTAAAGGATAATTACTTAAATGTAATTAAAGATAATTAATCAAGGATGATTTATTTTAAAATGAATAATTGGATGATGATTAATTAATTGATTGATAATTAATTAATAGTAATATAAGCAAGTTTAATAATGATGAAGTAATTAATTTAATTTACTTTAAATTAATTAAAGATAAGGTAATTAATTTAATTCATTTTAAATTAATTATAAATGGTGTGATTATTAATCCTTGTTTATATATGATGGATGATATGGATTTCCTTGAATGTTTTGAAATCTCTGATATGAGATAAATAATACTGTGTGATATGGATGCTTTGATTGAAGTGTGATGATAATATAGATTATCTATTTATGCTGATATGTGAATTATCTATCTGTGATATTATGAATTACTTATCTGTGTTGATATAGATAATAAATTGGAATTGTTTTAAACCTTAAAACAACTTGGACCTAAAAGATGGCGCTTTGGATTTCGATGAGACCGGGATCAGATCTTTCCATATTTGGGGATCCGAAAATCACATCGATCCAATTTAACGTTAGGTCATGAATCTCAAGTGAAGATGAAGATTTAGAGTGCAAGGGTTATTGTCGTTAACTCTGAGGGTGATTCCAAAATGAGTGTAACGAGATAATGCCTTCGGTTTCGTTCGAACCCGGAACGAACTTGTATGGATTGAATGCTTTCAGAACATCGTCAGGTGGACGATGAGCATTCTAAGAGATGTGTTCTCTAAAGGTAATCGTAGCCTCAAGCCTCATCAACCGGGAATGGCTAAAACAGGGGAGGTGCAGCAAGGCTTCGTGGGTAGCACCCACTGAGAGCGAGATATACTCCTGTCTAGAGGTCCCTTTTTATTCGGCTTAGTGGCAGTTGGAATTGCGCACCGACTGCGGGGTTATTTCGTTTGGGGCTGTCCAGTAAGGGATGGTTCCGGCTTTGTGTTGTAGGGGATTGGGAGTAATCCTTGGTACGCTGATCTAGGCCAGGTACTGTGACGGGCGGTACCCCAGTAGCCCTGTCATTGTATGGAATCCAATCTCCAATAAGTGCCGTACGTGTTAGTTGTGCCCAACTATGTTGGAACGTGAGATGTAAGCATTCCAGCTATTTCTGTATTTTACTTGAAAACCCTAGACACTATTATAATATAACTGGATTTCCTATCAAATGTTTGGTTAGCGTAAGGTAAAAACTTTTCCATGTTTGTGTGTGGGAAGTCTTACGTGATACCTTTTGTTTCCAAAGGTTTTCAAAAGTTAAGCAACTTTAACCTATTACTCATACCAGACCCATGTCTGGCCCGGAGTTTATTTTTGTTTTTCTTAAACTCTCGGGTACTCAAATTTTTACGAGTAGCCAAGGGATTCAGGTTAGCTTTGATGAATTCTGGAGGAGCAATGGAGCAGGAGGCTTCAGCGTATAGATATATAGTGGTTCCGCTGTGTTAGTGTTTGTCTGTATTTCCGCTGTGTTGTATCTCTGTATTATATTGAGATGTATCGAGTTGTATTAACTAGACAGGTGATTATAACTGTCTAGTATGTGTTGTATTATCTGTGTAACTCTGATGTATATGATACTATGTAATCTCTTATGTGATATATTATATTTCATTCGTTCCGCTGTTGAGATTCTGATGTTGTTTTCTTCTTTCTTCTCTATCTTTTCTATTTCTCACCCTTTTCTTTCTTAAAGATGATACGACTTTCTGGGCGTAGAAGGTCGGGTCGTCTCACCCCACATCTCCTCCACCACTTCCTTCCCCTCATAATCCACGGCCTAACCATCATTCTCCTCTGACCTGAAAGTGCCATGACCATCCCATGATGCGAACTCCACAAAACATTGAAGATCACTTCCAAAAATTTGCCTAGTCTACCACTAGTTGCAACATACCTTCATGCATCACCTTAGCCGCCACTATTTGCTACACCACCACCTTGACACACCCTTAACCACAACCTCTTACCTCTGTCCAAACCTGTACATGCAATGGCCGAACCTAGATGGGACATAGACCGAGCCAAAAGTTGAACAAAAACTCATATATTGCCTTAACCACTTGTATTCCTCACTTGTAACCCCTCTACACTTCCTATTCCTTGTAGCCATGCCTTTTTAGGTCCAAACCAGACCCATTACCACCTGAAATAATGATGTGGCTGAACCAATATAGCTTTGTGGCCGAGCATATGTGAGATAAGGTCAAGCAAAAATGGTTTGAAAGCTAGGTGATGTTATTTGTCTAGCCTAGTTTCCATTTGTTTCGATTATAACTTTGGTATTGTAATTATATTTATATAGGGCTTTGTTTTGTTGTTGTATACCAGATTTATATCTTGGTTCTCTCCACTCAAATCAAAGGTCGTGCCATATTGTGCTTTCTGGAATTCGTTGTGTCATTTGATTTGCAAACTTCAGCTTAAAAGGGTGAGTAAAGCTCACGTGACATTTTATACTTATGCAATTGTGAAGCGACAACATTTGAATGTGTAGAATTATATACGATGTTATAACTGCCTGCGATGATTTATTTATATGATGTTAAACCTATTTATTTCCCGTCATATTATCTGTTACTGATATATGTTGGTTAACTGTTCATTTATATCTGTTTATCACACTGCAAGTTCCCTGTTAGTATAGAATCACTATGGGTTGAAATGATACATACCCGAACGGACTTTAGAATAGAAAAAATCATTATGGGCTGAAATGATAGGCCCGAACGGTTTTTATTTAATTTAATTTGACTTAGGATTGCGGGTTTGAAATGGTAGAACCCGAATTTTTCTTTATAAACTGCGGATTGAAATGATACATATCTGTATCACTTGACCTAGGTTAGAAAACTATATACAGGCCCGTGGTTATTTTATAAAGTATTTTAAATATTTTAAATATGTTTAAAAGTGTAAATCTATGCTAATTTGATTTAAATTGGATTTTAAATTGTTTAAATAAAGAAATTATGATTTTTCTATAAGTTAAAAATGTTGAATAAATGACTAGTTAAATTGAAATTGGAAATATAACTTAAGTTTGGAAATTTGTATTTTGGTTTAAAAATGAATTTAAGTTATGAATAAAATGGAAATTTAATTTTGTTTGGAAAATGGGAAATATGATAATTTGATTTAAATTTGAATTTAAATGACTTGATAAAGTATTATTGATTTTTCTATGAACTAAAATGGTTAAATGAATGAATGCTTAAATGTAAAATTTTAAATTTTAACTTGACTTGGAAACGTGAAATTTGGTTTTAATTAAAAGTTTAAATTAATTAAATAAATTGGAAATTTAGTTTAATGTGTGAAATGGTAATTTAAATGTAAGTGTTAATAAAGTGTCAAATGCAAAATTTGGAAAATTATACACTTGAATTTAATGAGTGATTTATTGAAAGTTGGATTTTATTGTAAAAATTACTTTATGAAAATCATAAGTTAAAAGAGTATTTTTAATGAACATTTTTGAATGTTAAAAATATGATTTTTATAATGTTTAAATGGTTTAAATTGAAGTTTATTATTTGCTGGAAATACACTAAAATCTGGAAAATACTTTTAATAGCATTCATATATGCTATGGTTTCTGTAAATAAACTAAAAGCTTTATGTAGAGGCTATTACAGCAGTTCTGAAATGCTGTAGTTGCTGTAGTAAATTAAAAGGCTAAAAACTTATTAAAGGCCTTTCACGGCAATTTTGAAAATGCTGTAGTGGTCTGCTGTCTTTGCTGAATTTAATTAAAACCTTTAATTTGAAACCTGAGCTATTACAGCATTTCTGGAAATGCTGTCTTTGCTGTTTTAAACTAAATTTCAACTAAACTGAGATTTAACAGCAGTTTTAAAATGCTGTCTTTGCTGAATTAAAATGTTTTCAAGAATAACTTATAACAGCTTTTTCGAAATGCTGTGAAAGGCTAAAATTTTCAATGTTTATGGTTTTTAACTTAGTAAATGAACTCAGAATAGTTTAAAACTTTGGAAATTGAATACTTGATTTGAAAGTATAATAATTACACTTTTAAATGGTTTAGATGAATTATTTTGATTGAAATATAAACTATTTAAAAGGTGACTTGAAATGATAATAAATGAATGATATCTTTGAATTTAAAAGGTATTTAAAGTTGAATATTTGGATTTGAACTCAAATGATGATTTGATAATGAAGTTTTGGAAAGATATGATATTTTGATATATTGAAATGATTTGAAATGAAGTTTTGAAATGGTATGATATTTTAAATATATTGAAATGGTTTGGAATTGATTTAATCTTTATTTTGATAAAGATTTGGATTTGAAATGATATTCTATTTTAAAGTATAAAATATTATTTTAAAATTATAACCACGGGTTATAATAACGATTGGTTATTAAAGAGACCGGGATCAGATATGGGCATACTCTCTGTCGATACCGAAAACCACTTTAACAACTGTGTACGCGGTGGAGTTTCCAGAATGAAGTAGGATGGTGGCGACGATCCTAAAGGTATATGCGTGGACCCAACTCCCGTAAGTTGGCATAAGGTGGCTAAAACAGGAGCGATCTCGGGCCAATGAGGTAGCACCTCTTATCGGACGCACTTCTTCGATACCATTCTATTACTTTGTGATTGTTTGGGTGCACCCTTTGATTTGGGAGTGTTGTCCGAGGTGGAGCAGTTGTGGCTGCTATGCGTTTCCATCGGTCCGTGTACGTAATTGGTATATGTACCCTGGCATTGCCTTGTGTGCCGTGTCACCTACCATACCGAGCTTTACTACGAGTTGTGATTTCTACCGTAGCCTGTGGAGTATCAAGGGTAGCCCCCATTTTGGGAGTATGCTAATACTGGATAAACTACTGGGTCTATTACGTGTTAAGGTGGAAAATGTAAAGCCTTAATGCTATTTAAAATTATGTTTATTTTATGATTAGACACTATTATAATAGCGCAATATTACTACATAGTAAATAGTTTAACGGATCCTTAAAGAATGGGTGATCCTAAACATTTTTAAGTTACTTGTACCTTTATTACAGTTCACTTGAGTTGGTTTACATTGTATAAGTATGTATGTCCTGACTCGAGTGTTTTGTGTTTTGCTTTACGCTCGGGTCAGACTGAGTGATACAGCATTTGAGACTCACCTTTGGAGATGGAGTTTTTCTTTGAAGATCCAGATATCTATTCATTTTGTTATCCGGTTGATTCCAGTTGTATTCTGAGTTATACCCGATTATCATATTGTTACTCCTATTGTATCTTGGTATTCCTATTGTATCTTACTTAACTCTGATGTATTTATATAGCAGCTTCATGAACTACTATTTTTTTGTTTCCGCTGCATTATATTACTCTGTGTCTATGATCTGTGAATATTTATTTACTATATATTCTGAGTTTTGCCAAATTTTTATTTACAACGCGGTATTTAGAGCAATTCAAGTCCGACATGTGCGGATGCGAATGGTTGAAAATATTGGGTCGTTACACGCCGTGTACGGTGGTTAGATTACTACCGAAAGCAGATGGCTCGTAAGTACTAAATTTACTTCAGCATTATAAATATTTTGTATGATATATTAGTCTTGATTTGTCTGTATCATATTTAATGCAAGAGTTTTGAGCTTGCGCTTCAAACATAGTTCTCAACATATCTAAGCAGGCATACATGAGCCGTGTGACTGTGTGCTGACCAAAATGGAGTAGGATTCTAGACCATGTACGGGAGAGCATCTGGTAGGACTTCCTGGTAAGTGTAAAATTATATATCATTAGATATAATCACTTTACAATTTGCCGACTAAGTATAAATGTATAACTTATATTTTTTCAACATATATACAGGGGGCGGTAGACCTACAAGAGGTGGACGTTTCTCTTTGCCAGCGTCATTATAACTCTAAAGTGGCAAAGAATTCCAAGGATACGATATCTACCATCAGAAAAATTAGGAAGAAGCCAAGCTGGATGGGCGTAAGTGTATGGGATGCTTGGGTCGCATGATGGAGCAGCGACGAGTTCATGGTAAGTCTATCAAATATCACCTTAATTTGTTCAGTAGAGAATATATAATTTATACCTATAAAATATAATCTTAATTTTTAATTTGCAGGAGGAGTCGGACAGGAACTTGGCGAACAAGCAGAAAAATCCAGTCACACACCGTGGTGGCTCGAAATCATTTCGGCATCATCGCGAGGACCTGGTAAATTGATTAATTGCAATTACGAATAGTTATTACATTTTTAGTATAAATTTGTATGAACAACAATAATATACACCAATTATTGCAGGAAAGAGCGCGTGGGGATCCTGTCTCATATATAGACGTATTTGTGCATACCCATGTCGTCAAGCAGGCTGACGACGAGGGTTCAGTGTCGTATGCCTGACATGAGGATGATAAAGCATACATCACACATGTAAGTATATTTTAGGTTATAAGTTGTTAATAATGACCATTTTAATTAATTAGTTATAAAATATTATATAATGTCATGTAATATTTAATTATATTTAATTTTGCATTGCAGGAAAAATTTATGCAAGCACGTGCGCAGATGCTTGAGCATTCGAGACGGGAGCAGTTGACCACTGATGAGGAGGATGCTATTTTCGACTCCGTTATGGACCCGACACAGAGAAATAGATGCTACGGCTACAACAATCAATCGGTAATTTATAAAAATCAACTAAGTTTTAAAAATTTCTAAATTTTTATAAAAGTTACGTAATAACTTAAACATATTTCGACTTGTTTTGTAGGCTTGGGCCTCAAAAAGGGCTTACCAAAGGGTTCAGGACAATGCGGAGATTAATGAGCTTCGACAGCATATTGCATAGCTGCAGGAGCAGGATCGCCTCCGAGCAGCGCAAATTGAGCAACTGAACCAGCGTTTGGCCGAGTATGTGGAGCGTCATGGAGCATTCCTTTCGTATGGTGGTTCCAGAGCCGATGATGAGTCATGAGGTATGTTTTGTAGTTTTTTTTGAAACCGGTGTATTTAAACAACGAGAGATGGTGAAGTTGATTTATGGACATGTGGTGTTTGACATTGATTTATGGGTTGATTTGTGGGGTTTGATGTTGGATGTATATATTATACATTGATGTTGGATGTAGAAATTGCAGTCGGATGTGTGAGACTGATGATGAAAGATTTGTTTTGTATTAATTGGAAATGTTTGCGTTTGAGATGATAATTTTGAGTTTTATATTATTATTGATATTCATTTCAGCTTATATATCTGATATATATTGATTTTGATGTGTTGTATATATATTGATATGGAAGTGTTGTTTGGCTATAGAAAAAAAATTTACCTAGATTTCCAATGGCTTAGATGTCCAAACTTTATGATGATTTCCGATGGCTCCCGACGGTTTACCGGTCGAATTTTACGACAGCTTCCGATGGCGTGCGACAGTTTTTTGGCAATTTTTCATGCCACGTGGACGTCAGCTCCGTCGGAAAAAACGTCAGAAAAGCCATCGAAATTGCCGTCCCAAAATCATCGTCGATGCCGTCGGAAATGGATGAAATCCATGGTCTGTATTCCAAAGGAATTTCCGATGGCTCGCGATGGCTACGAGCCGTTGGAAATCCCTATTTCCCTTGTCGTGAATGAACCATTATGAGATTCATTAAACAATTTTATTATATCTTATTTTAAAACATTCCAAAAAGTTTCATAAAATAAAATAGGAAATCTATCCGGACTCAGAGCTTTATCATTAGGCATATCCTTTATAGCCTTCATAATTCCTCCTTCGTAAATGGATCGTCTAACCATACTAAATCAACCTTAGTATCCTCATTGTATAGTTTATCCCAATTAGCTTTAATTCTATTTTTGTTTGTAGTTCCAAAAATATCTCTATAATAATTAATAACTTCATTGTTAAGTTCTGTTTGATCAAATATCTCACTATCGTTAATTAAAACTGAATTAAATGGTATTACTGCATTTTCAACCATTAGCTACTTTATGAAAAAAAATTAGTATTCATATCACCCTCATCCATCCATTGAACTCTGGATCTTTATTTCCACATTATTTCTTCTTGAACAATGATTTTATTTAATTCTTCTTTTAAATTATAAAGCACATTTTTTTTGAGAAATTTAAATTTCTTATTTCTTCAATTTTATTTAACTTTAAGATTTCGTTCATTAGCTTTGCCTTTTTAATTCTAATGTTACCAAAAACTTCTTTACTCCATTTTTGAGAAACAATCTTAAATCTCTAAGTTTTCTAACCAAAACTTTTGCTATGTTACCTAAAAATGTGTAATTGTAAATATTCATAGAAAGCCATTTATTTTCAAATAACCACATTTTTTCGAATCTAAAAATTGTATTCCCAAAATTAGTGTTGGAACAATACAGGATTATTGGACAATGGTCCGAATAAATATCCGAAAGCCCTACAAACTTGCAAATAGGAAATTTATCCTCTATTTCATCACTAATAAAAATCTTGTCTAACAATGCCATCGATGGAACTTCTCTAGTATTTGACCACGTAAACTATCTATTACTTTGTTTTATCTCTATTAAAAATTGGTCAAATTCTTCCATCGCTCCAAAATCTCCTTCTCTATAGGGTCTTTCTCCCAAAAATCTAGTAACGTTAAAATCATCACCCGTAATCCATGGTCCAGAAGCAAATGCTCTAAGATCTAAATACTTATTCCATAGAACCCTATGATCTATTTTTGAATTTGGTCCATATATGTAACAACCCGAGATTTTGCATCAATTAATTATTGTTATTAAATGATTAATGGCGATAGATGATTGTTATTGGGATTTGATCGGGTTTAAATTCTTTTAAATAATTGTTAAGGGTTAAGCGGGCTTTGAATAGTATTGGCCCACATTTCTTTTTTTTGCCGAGATAAGATTCATACCCGTTCCTCTTTTCAAATTCATTCGTTCAAAAACCCTAAACAATACATTCGAAAGAAAATTAGAAATGGCGGCTTCGTTCCTCCTAGCGAATTAGGGCTTCGAAAAAAAATGGTGGCTCCGTTCGTTCGTTCCCCCTTGCAGCTAGAGTTTTGTTTTAGACCTCGCTCGATTCTTGATTGACCTCAGCTTCGATCGCCTGATGGATTTGGGGTTCTTCGTATGAGGTGAGTGATTATTGTCACTCACATTCTAATTCAAGTTCAGTAAAGTGCTGCGGTTGTTTGATTTAGTCTTGCCGATGATGATAGTTTTTTATATAGGGTTCAATGCCCTAAATTTTCGTTCGTATTTCATTTGTTTGAATTCGTCACTTGATTATCTCGACCGGTTGATTTTGCTTTGATGCTCGAGATGGTTTCTGACTTCTTCAATTTTGTATATTCACGTATATTTCTTTCTTGCTCTTCACGGTGTTGAATTTAAATCGTTTGATTCTGTTCATCTTTGCCTTGGTCATCAAGGCGTTGATTTGCTGGTGACTTCTTCATTATGACTATGGCTTCGGTTCTTGAATTATTCGAACTTCGACATTGACTTGATAATGTCTTCGACTTTTCAACTTTTGTGTCTGCATATAGATGGTTCTGTATATTGTTCGGTTGCCTTGAGTTTTGCTTCAGTCTGTCTGATGTGCATCTTTGTTGTTTGGATTGGCTTGTGTACTTCACTGCTATATGTACACTATGCTTCGAGTTGTGTAGTTGGTTCATCATGCAGTCTGGATTTGTGGTATTTGCATTTGAGTTGTAGCTACTGCACTTGTCCTGTCTACTTGTTCATTGTAGTTTGAATTGAGTTTTTGTGCACTGTATGTTAGCATTGGCTTGATTCATTGCTCTGTCCATTTCTGATCTGATGCTGAGGCTATGTCTTTTTGTTGTGCACTGGCTTGAGCCTGTTGTGCACTTCATATTTGCACTGTTTCATTTGATAGCTGTGGTTGTGTATTTAGTTGAGTAAGAGTGTCTGTTGATGCCAGACCCTTGATTATATTGTCTTCAGTTGTATACTGCGTTGATTTGGTTTGATTGCCTTTGAGTTATTTGAAGTTGTAGTTTCTGACTTGTATTCAGTTGCTTTAATCTCTGGGTTGCAATGTGCTGGTTGTCACTCTGTTGTATTTTGTTCTTTGTGCATTTGTGTGCACTATCGACTGCTGCATGCTTCATGATTTGAAACTGCTACCATCATTTGTTGTTCACTGGTCTTTGATGATGTTGTGTTGAGCTCATCATAGTTTGCTCTTAGTACATTTGTGTTAAGCATTGTTGAGTTCCATGAATCTCTGGCATGACTCGAATTTGCTTGATCACATGATTTCTGCTGTTTGAACTTGTCTGAGCATTTGTTGGTTCATCATTGTTGCCAGATCTTGTTCAGTGTATTTTGATTTGGTTTAATCGGATGATTTTGTTAATATCTAATTATCTTTTGGATAGTTAGATTATGTGCTTTCTAATTATCATATCGATAATTAGATTTTTGTTATTTACGCTGTTTCATTGACTTAAGTTTGAGTTGCTTCAATGTATATTTATGCTGCGATGTTGACTTTGCATAAGCTCGAGCTCTGTAGCCTTGCTTTGTTCAGTACATTTTTGTAGCCTTTGTGCCTTGTTGTTCCACTGTTGCACTTCAATTGCTTCTGCTGGTTCATGTATACGTACGTGTCATTGCCCTTGTGCACTGATGCTTACTGTCTTGTTGAATTTGAGGACTTTTGTGTTGTTTTGAGTTTGTTGTTGCTTTATATCTAGACTTCCTCTGGTTCATTTCTTTGTAGTTGAGTTGAGTCACGATAGTCGTGACTTGACCTCTGTAGTTTTGTTTGCTGTTAGTATTCACTGTTGTGATGATTTCACGTACTGTAGTGGCGAGGCAGTGCACACGTGCGTGTACTGCAGCCACACAGAAATTTGATTTGATTGATCATTTTGAGATTTGTCTAATTATCCATTTGATAATTAGATTCGGAGTTTCTAATTATTTATTTAATAATTGGATTTTGTTGTTAATTGCTGTTTAGGAAATTCTGGAGTTTTCATATTATCTTCATCGATAATCTTTGTATGTATCCTTGTCGATGATTTGGGATTGCCGATTTGTTGTTTAACACTGTTTAGTGTTATATCTGTCGTTATCCGATTCTCTTATCGAGGAGTTGGACATACGAGATTTCTGTGACTGTCGTCTATTTGATATTTGATTATTATTGCTTCTGTGCATTAATAACTGAGTTTGAATTTGACTGACCCGTGTATTATTTTCTTTTGAATTTAATACTCGGGTCAGACCGAGTTATTATAGGTTGTAGATATTCTGCTTTGGGTTGCTGCTTGAGCTATGAAGTCTTTTCATATCTTTTGAAGTGGTCTTCGTCATTTTGTAGTAGTCAGTGTACTGATTTAGGTTGATATGTATTCATGTATATTAGTCGATAATGTACTTGTATATATAACTTCCAGAGTCAACAGTTGTAGTTGTATCATATTTATTGTGTCAAATGTATTATAACTGACATCAGTTATATATATATGAGACTTTTTGTTATCTGTGTTCCGCATTTTTAGTATCTGTGTTATTATTATATATATTGTCCTAAACTATTATGAACCATCGTAGTTCGTTTTATACTGGAATTGGGTATGTCGATGGGAGTAAATAAATAAAAGATGAAAAATAAAAATATATATCACTCCTATTGTGGTAACCAATACTAGTGTAAGTCCCAACTACGGATGGCCGCTCCTATCCAGCCTTATTCTTCATAGTAACAGACAATATTTCTTTTAATACTCTTTGTTATTGTGAGCATAGAGGTGGGGCGTCACAGTTGGTATCAGAGCTTGGGGTTTATGGACATAATATAAAACATAACTTAGATGGAACATATGTTACAACTATTGTTGATGTTTTGTTTTTGCTTTGAGTCAAAACTAAAGTTTTGAAATTATGATGAAATTTTTAAATATCTTTATTTAAAAATAAAAGTGAAACATTGTTTTGATGGTTTGATTAATTTGTGTTCTGTTTATCAGAGTGCGCAGCGGAAGCAGTGACATTGTCTTCGCTGAGTACAGCTGATAACCTTTTTGATTTAAAAATCAAAATATGAAATTGAAATAAATTTCATTTGTTGTTACATAGATGTGTTTATTTTGTTTCTTTGAAAATTTCGAATCCGATTTGAGGATTCGAAGCGACTGCAGTTATGTGATTTTTGTTGAGATTTTTGCTGGTTTTCTTTTATGCTAATCATATATTGATTAGATTTTGCTGTTTTGAATTATCTTCATTGAAGATACATTCGAATGATTTCTTTATTCATTTTGTAGTATACGTGCAAATTTGAGTTGCACGTTACTGCATTAATTTAACGTTGAACCGATGTTTGGTTTAAACGTATTTTGTTGCTGTTATTTTTATAACGGGATTTTTACATCGATGCTAAATTTTTGAAGCACGGTGTTTTGTTGACAATTTTAATGAATGAAAATTCACTGGTGTTACATTTTGATGTGAATTATTTTGATGAGATTTTGGCGTAAAAAAAAATTATTGTCGCTTTGACTTCAGTAACCGTCAAATTTTAAAAGTGGATTTTCAAGCGGCTATTCCGCAATGCTGATTTTGTGATCCGTTTTACGATATTTTGAGAAGTACAATTTCCTTATCGAAATTGTTACAGATGTTGCTGTTTTAATCACGTGTTCTGAAAACTGTTTTAATTTTTTTTTACAGTTTATGCTTTCAAAAGAATGAGGAAGCGATTTAAATGCTTCAGCAAAATTGAGGACTATGAACCCTCACTTTTACTGATTCGATTAATTCCGAACTTGTCCGTTTGAGAATGTAAAATGTTATTTATTTAAAAATACAAAATTTTTACAGTTTGCGCTTTCAAAAGAATGAGGAAGCGACTTAAACGATTCAGCAAAATCGAGGATTATGAACCCTTTCTTTTACTGATTCGCTTAATTCCGGACTTGTCCGTTTGAGAATGTAAAATGTATTTTTTTTAAAATACACAATTGTGCACTTTCAAGGAAACAATGAAGAGAATCAAACGATTTAGTAAAACACGTGGTATGGGACATGTGCGTTTGCTATTTCAGTTAATTCCGGACTCGTTAATTGAAACATCTGCTGTTTGATGATTTTGATGATTTTGTGTGCTTTCGAGCCACTATGTTGGACCTTCGGGTCATTTGTTGGACCTTCGGGTCATTTGTTGGGCTTTCGGGCCACTCTGATGGACCTTCGGGTCAAATACCAGTACTAGACCTTCGGGTCACTCTGCGGACCTTCGGGTCATTAGTTGGGCACCAAAAATTATGTTGAGTACTTGGTAGGCTTCGGCCATTTGTTGATGCACGTGCGGCGTAGCTAAAACTCACCATCTGATGGGATCGATCCAACCTTTTATGTTGATTTTCTAGATTATCTTAATTGATTTCTAGATATTTGTTGTTTCCAATTATCTGCAGGTAATTGGATATTTGTTGTTTCTGATTATCGTTTTTGATAATTAGATATTTGTTGATTTGGGATTTCTGATTATCGTTTTTGATAATTAGATATTTATTGATTTGGGATTTTTGATTATCGTTTTTTGATAATTAGATATTTGTTGATTTGGGATTTCTGATTATCGTTTTTGATAATTAGATATTTGTTGATTTGATGTTCTCTAATTATCTTTGTTGATAATTAGATATTTGTTGATTTGAGATTTCTGATTATCGTTTTTGATAATTAGATATTTGTTGATTTGGGATTTCTGATTATTGCTTTTGATAATTAGATATTTGTTGATTTGATGTTCTCTAATTATCTTTGTTGATAATTAGATATTTGTTGATTTGAGATTTCTGATTATCGTTTTTTTAATTAGATATTTGTTGATTTGTGATTTCTGATTATCGTTTTTGATAATTAGATATTTGATGTTTTTTTACTATCGTTTTGATAATTGGATGTTTGCTGATTTTGTTGATTATAAAATTTTCTAGTCTCTAATTGATTCTAGATTATGTTGATTTTATTGAATTGTTATTTTCTATTTATCTCTATTGATAGTTAGAGTTTGCTGATTGTGAAGTTTGTGTTTTCTAGTTATTTGCTGGATAACTAGATATTTGCGGTTTTGTGATTTGTGATTTGTGTTTTCTAATTGTCTTTGTGGTAATTAGATTTTGCTGTTTTCTAATTATCGTATCGATAATTAGATATTGCTGTTTTGTAATTTCTGCATTCTAATTATCTAATTGATAATTGAATATCGCTGATAATTATATTTATTCAGTTTTGCTGTTTTCTGATTATCTATTTGATAATTAGGTTTTGTTGAGAATTTGTGAATTTCTTTTATGGAATTAAGAGATTTCTTTGGCGTTTGTGTTCTCGACCTCTATTTTTCTAGCTTAACCAGTTTATGTTAGAAAAATAATTGTTATTGACGACTTTAATTATGAAAATTGCGGGGACGCAATTTTTATAAGGAGGGGAGTCTGTAACAACCCGAGATTTTGCATCAATTAATTATTGTTATTAAATGATTAATGGCGATAGATGATTGTTATTGGGATTTGAGCGGGTTTAAATTCTTTTAAATAATTGTTAAGGGTTAAGCGAGCTTTGAATAGTATTGGCCCACGTTTCTTTTTTTTTGTCGATATAAGATTCATACCCGTTCCTCTTTTCAAATTCATTCGTTCAAAAACCCTAAACAATACATTCGAAAGAAAATTAGAAATGGCGGCTTCGTTCCTCCTGGCGAATTAGGGCTTCGAAAAAAAATGGTGGCTCCGTTCGTTCGTTCCCCCTTGCAGCTAGAGTTTCGTTTTCGACCTCGCTTGATTCTTGGTTGACCTCAGCTTCGATCGGCTGATGGATTTGGGGTTCTTCGTATAAGGTGAGTGATTATTGTCACTCACATTCTAATTCAAGTTCAGTAAAGTGCTTCGGTTGTTTGATTTAGTCTTGCCGATGATGATAGTTGTTTATATAGGGTTCAATGCCCTAAATTTTCGTTCGTATTTCATTTGTTTGAATTCGTCACTTGATTATCTCGGCCGGTTGATTTTGCTTTGATGCTCGAGATGGTTTCTGATTTCTTCAATTTTGTATATTCACGTATATTTCTTTATTGCTCTTCACGGTGTTGAATTTGAATCGTTCGATTCTGTTCATCTTTGCCTTGGTCATCAAGGCGTTGATTTGCTGGTGACTTCTTCATTTTGACTATGGCTTCGGTTCTTGATTATTCGAACTTCGACATTGACTTGATAATGTCTTCGACTTTTCAACTTTTGTGTCTGCATATAGATGGTCCTGTATATTGTTCGGTTGCCTTGAGTTTTGCTTCAGTATGTCTGATGTGCATCTTTGTTGTTTGGATTGGCTTGTGTACTTCACTGCTATATGTACACTGTGCTTCGAGTTGTGTAGTTGGTTCATCAAGCAATCTGGATTTGTGGTATTTGCATTTGAGTTGTAGCTACTGCACTTGTCCCGTCTACTTGTTCATTGTAGTTTGAATTGAGTTGTTGTGCACTGTATGTTAGCATTGGCTTGATTCATTGCTCTGTCCATTTCTGATCTGATGCTGAGGCTTTGTCTTTTTGTTGTGCACTGGCTTGAGCCTGTTGTGCACTTCATATTTGCACTGTTTCATTTGATAGCTGTGGTTGTGTATTTAGTTGAGTAAATTGACTGTCTTGAGTCTCTGTTGATGCCAGACCCTTGATTATATTGTCTTCAGTTGTATACTATGTTGATTTGGTTTGATTGCCTTTGAGTTATTTGAAGTTGTAGTTTCTGACTTGTATTCAGTTGCCTTAATCTCTGGGTTGCAATGTGCTGTTTCTCACTCTGTTGTATTTTGTTCTTTGTGCATTTGTGTGCACTGTCGACTGCTGCATGCTTCATGATTTGAAACTACTACCATCATTTGTTGTTCACTGGTCTTTGATGATGTTGTGTTGAGCTCATCATAGTTTGCTCTTAGTACATTTGTGTTAAGCATTATTGAGTTCCATGAATCTCTGGCATGACTCGATTCTGCTTGATCACATGATTTCTGCTGTTTGAACTTGTCTGAGCATTTGTTGGTATATCATTGTTGCCAGATCTTGTTCAGTGTATTTTGATTTGGTTTAATCGGATGATTTTGTTGATATCTAATTATCTTTTGGATAGTTAGATTATGTGCTTTCTAATTATCATATCGATAATTAGATTTTTGTTATTTACGATGTTTCATTGACTTGAGTTCGAGTTGCTTCAATGTATATTTATGCTGCGATGTTGACTTTGCATAAGCTCGAGCTCTGTAGCCTTGCTTTGTTCAGTTCATATTTGTAGCCTTTGTGCCTTGTTGTTCTACTGTTGCACTTCAATTGCTTCTGCTGGTTCATGTATACGTACGTGTCATTGCCCTTGTGCACTGATGCTTACCGTCTTGTTGAATTTGAGGACTTTTGTGTTGTTTTGAGTTTGCTGTTGCTTTATATCTAGACTTCCTCTGGTTCATTTCTTTGTAGTTGAGTTGAGTCACGATAGTCGTGACTTGACCTCTGCAGTTTTGATTGCTGTTAGTATTCACTGTTGTGATGATTTCACGTACTGTAGTGGCGAGGCAGTGCACGCGTGCGTGTACTACAACCACACAGAAATTTGATTTGATTGATCATTTTGAGATTTGTCTAATTATCCATTTGATAATTAGATTCGGAGTTTCTAATTATTTATTTAATAATTGGATTTTGTTGTTAATTGTTGTTTAGGCAATTCTGGAGTTTTCATATTATCTTCATCGATAATCTTTTTATGTATCCTTGTTGATGATTTGGGATTGCTGATTTGTTGTTTAACACTGTTTAGTGTTATATCTGTCGTTATCCGATTCTCTTATCGAGGAGTTGGACATACGAGATTTCTGTGACTGTCGTCTATTTGATATTTGATTATTATTGCTTCTGTGCATTAATAACTGAGTTTGAATTAGACTGACCCATGTATTATTTTCTTTTGAATTTAATACTCGGGTCAGACCGAGTTATTATAGGTTGTAGATATTCTGCTTTGGGTTGCTGCTTGAGCTATGAAGTCTTTTCATATCTTTTGAAGTGGTCTTCGTCATTTTGTAGTAGTCAGTGTACTGATTTAGGTTGATATGTATTCATGTATATTAGTCGATAATGTACTTGTATATATAACTTTCAGAGTCGACAGTTGTAGTTGTATCATATGTATTGTGTCAAATGTATTGTAACTGACATCAGTTATATATATATGACTTTTGTTATCTATGTTCCGTATTTTTAGTATCTATGTTATTATTATATATATTGTCCTAAACTATTATGAACCATCATAGTTCATTTTATACTGGAATTGGGTATGTCGATGGGAGTAAATAAATAAAAGATGAAAAATAAAAATATATACCACTCCTATCGAGGTAACCAATACTAGTGTAAGGCCCAACTACGGATGGCCGCTCTTATCCAGCCTTATTCTTCGTAGTAAGAGACAGTATTTTTTTAATACTCTTTGTTATTGTGAGAATAGAGGTGGTGCGTCACAATATACATTCGTAATGTTAAGAATATAATCATCACTAATCTCAGAAAATATCAAATGCATCGAGTGATCTTTAATTATAGATTGTAAATGGCTAACACAATTATCTTTCCAACATAACTAAGAACTCCTGCGCTACCCCTTACTGAAAGATAAGCCCAATGATCAAAGTAATGACCTCTTAGGCATCTAAAAATATGATAATAAGATTGCTCTAAAAATACAACAACAACAACAACAACAACTAAGCCATTATTTCCAAACAAGTTGGGGTCGACTAGAGATGGAACCCAAAACTAAATGAAAAAAAAATCAATTTAAAAGTTATAATAATAACAATAGCAATAGCAATAGCAATAATAAAATAAAGTCAAATAAGTAAATTAATAATAATAGCTAAGTAAAGTAAAATAATATAAAAATATATATGTATATATATAAGAGGAATGATAATAATAATACTAATAGCAATAATGATACTAATAGTAATATTGGTCAAAGACCAAACCTACGTCTTAGGCTCATGTTTTCTAGTCCTATAATCTAAAACTTATAAAACTCAATGCTCATGGTTCTGGTACGTGAATCGCTAACTTCCACTCGCTCCGATCCGTCACCAGCTCTTCGTATATACCCTAATCCTTTAAATCTCTTTTTACTATTTCCTCCCATGTCAACCTTGGTCGACTTCTAACTCTCTTTGGGCATTCAACACGGCCTATAATTCCAACATGCACAGGTGCCTCGGGCGGCCTTCGTTGAAGATGTCCAAACCATCTTAAGCGATGTTGAATTAGTTTCTCCTCAATTGATGCTACTCCAAGTCATTAAAAATAGATTTAATTTTTCTACCATTCCCTAAGTCATGCAAACCCTTAATATTCCAACAAATAATTCTCATAATCCAAGCATTCTAACATGTTCTAATTTCTTACTTTTAATTTAATCAATACCTAATTGACTATCATCAAAAATAAGACCTGAATTCTTAAATAAGAAATGCATTCCTATTATCAACTCTACGAAAACGTGCACTCCTCCTCACCGATTTATGGTCAATTGAACCAGTACCAAAATCTACACCACTCCCAGAACTGACCATTTTATCCTTTTTCTTTCTCTTCCCGACACTGCCTGCATTAATGCTCTAAGAAGCCTACCTAGAGTTACTATACATATCTGAAACTACCACACTATTATCTGAGTTCTATCTATTCTTACACCCAAAGTTATTCCTATTAGACACATCAAAACCCCATGCACGTAGATATATACATTCCAACCATTCTTTCAAACCCAAATAGATAATGATATGCTTTTTCCTATTAGCAACATTCTCATCAGCAACACCCTACATCCTTCCCACTTCAGTCATTTCCAGACCAGGTGTAACCAAAGATGCATAATCCTTCAAAAATCTTTGTATCATACCCTCAATAAAATTTGCATAAGCTTTGTTCACATTTGAAATAATTAAATTAGTTTGAGATATTTTATGCACACGAGCAGATACACCATAAGAATCACCATCTATTCTAACACATCCATCACAGAAACCAACAGACCAATTAGCTCCCTCAACACTCATTTCCTCATCCAAAAAACTAATCAAAATAACACAATCTGTTGTGGTTCCCTTTGTATAATCTTTGTGCACATGTAAGTCATTGTGCACATTAATAGAATCCAAACAACCAGTGTCAGTATCACCATGCATTTTATCCTCATCCAAGGAACTAACCAATACATCCCTATCAGCCACAATCACCTTTGTAGTATCATTGGACATGTTTGAATCCACCTTAAATGAAATTATGTATCTCCTATTCCTTCTGCCATTAACAGTACTAAATACGGCTTTAGCAATCTTTTCGGGAAAAACTATATCTCCACACCTCTTTTCCACCATCACATTATCATGTAAGCAACTTTCTTTTATCCAACAATCTACCATATCTTCTTGTAACAGGTCAGAATTCATGCCTGTATCATCCAAGAACCTTAACCCATCAAAACAATTTGCATTAACAATCTCATAATTTCTCACTTTTCAAGATTTTGCTTTATATTTTCTTTTTTCCAGGAAAACAAGACCCTTATCACTTACCTGCAAATAATTTACATTACCTGTATTTAACACCGAGTTAACAGGCTTCTAAGGGTGAGAAAATAAATTGTGTTGCATGATTTTTGGATCAACTAATAGTGGATCCAGAAAAGAACTCTCCTTCATCACGTCAGAATTAGCAACCACAACATCAACTATAACATCCTTTTCATTTGTAATACTATATGAGAACTCACTAATCAAATCTGACTTTGGACCGCTTTCATTAGCAAGATCGACACCCTTTGAAACCAAGTCGAGATCTCCAAATCTTTCCTTGAAGTTACGACCCATGTTCACTTCATTAACAACATCAAAATGCTTAAGCATTCCCCCAAAAGTTAAATGCCTTCATCCCTTTGCAGCCATAAATGATCCAGCAAAATTCTCTTCAATTTCATACTTTTTAAGACAATGAAGAAACCATATTCAGTGATCGGCAAACTCTTTCTTGCACTTGAAACCGAAGTGAAATTCCTCAAACAGTTTTTTTTTGAAGGGAAGGGGGAACTCAGCATTTTTCTGAGTTTAAATAGAATTAGCCTTCCTTTTTTTGTGCCCGAATAGACCACGCCTGAAACAACAAATTGGCTCCCTACAATCTTTTGCAAATTGATAGAAATCTCCACATCGAAAGCAAAAATGTTTCCCCATTCTGGTATCGATCCAATTTCTGAAAGCAGGCTTTGACTTGAAGGCTTGAGGAATAACTTTTGGATCCTTCACCACTTGTGCATAAGACTTATTTTGAGGTACGAATGGATTGGGAAATCTTGATGAGGGATAGGAAGAAATGGGGTTGTAAATTTTTAGGAAAGAGTATGCTGATAAGCATTCGCATAGGAACGAGATCTCCTGGAAGATAATTTGGCAATCTCAAATGAGTAGAATCTCTATCTTGCGTGAGATTTGATTAATATTCATGCATAATATCTCCATAAGATCTCCCATGAGGATGCGAAAAGTAAGGAGAAAAGATAAAAGAAAATTTTTGGTTCTTGAATTGTCCACCATTTTTTCGTAAACGATGAAAGTTACCAATATTGTATTGGGGCTTTGCACGAAAGGTCCCTATTTCTGATGGTGTTACAAGAAAAGTCCCTGTAGAAATAAGTATGTAAATTTAGTCCCTGTTTTTTCTAATCAGAAAACGCAAGTTAGCCTGCGCTTTTTTAATTTTCAAAATCAGAAAGCGCAAACCAACTTGCTTTTCCTAATAGAAAGCGCAAGTTATCTTGCGCTTTTCAAAAATTTCAAAACTTTTAAAATTTTCAAGTTACCTTGCGCTTTTCAAAAATTTTAAAATTAGAAAGCGCAAACTAGCTTGCACTTTCCTGATAGAAAGTGCAAGTTAACTTACGTTTTTCAAAATTTTCAAATTTTAGAAAATTTCGAAAATTTCGAAAAATATTTCAAAATTAGAAAAGTGCAAGTCGCTTTACGTTTTTTTCATTTTTGAAAAATAGGGACCAAATTTACAAATTCATTTCTGTAGGGACTTTTTGTATAACAACATCAAAAACAGGGACCTATGAGTCTTATCTTGTATTGTAATTGTATTTATTCAAACTTGAACGAAGTTTGCATAATAAAATATTAAGATAAATGAATTTTAAAGTCACTATTGATTTAGTGGGATGAACAAACTTTAATCCAAAGTCATTGTTATTGTTTATGTATATAATTTTTTTTCGTGTTCTGTATATTCTTATATTTGAATCAAATTTCAATTTTACTAGTTTTGTAAAATAGACGTGTTATATATATATTGAAGTTGTCAATTCCAAAAACTGTTAGAATTTGATTCAAAGAGAAAGAGAGAGATTAAACGTAAAACTATTGAAAGACTACATTGTTATTGCTTATTTTAAAGATGAGAAATACAAGGCTATAAATAGATAATAAAATAACAAACTACTCCTAAACTTAAGCCACTAAGATAACCATAACACCACTTCTACCACACAAATAGCACCCATGTGTTGACTTCTTCTTAAACATGTGCTAACTCTAACACCCTCCCTTAAACTAGATGTGCTAACATCCAGTTTACAAAGCAATGAACTGTGGTTCACAATTTCATCGTCTTGCATAGACGAACTCGATCACAATTTTCATCTCTACCTAGTTGGACACGCTTAACTGTTTCACGTTGATTGGTACTTTAACCATTAACAACTACTCTTGGTTTCCTTTAAAGGACCCTCTTGGTCTCTGCATATGGACCATCCCTTGATACCGCGGTATTTGTCATCCCCCAACAAGCTAGAGCTGCGGCTCTTCCTCATTTGCTTGTTGGATGACACGAAACCAATACTGCTTCACTCGCAGTCTTGCCTACTTCACTTGTAGGCATGCCTATCTTCTCTTAGGCATATTATCAAATAGTTCTTGAACACTCTTCAAATTGTCCAACCTCAAAACCGACATCGTCTTCTTCACTACCAACATATGCAACCAATGTTCTTCACAATACTATCACATTCTGCATCTAGTCAGAACTACCGCCAAAAAATAACAAATTTCCTTAGCCAACTTTTCCCCTACTCTGACCACAAAACTTAATCAGCAACCACTTCCTCCACTTCACCTTCCACAACCACAACAAAGCCTAACTCCTCTGCCAACATTTCGATCACTGCCTCCTCTCCTTTCTCACTCGAAGTCGTTGTCTCAACTACTAAGCACGTCTTCATGCATACTTCATACTGCTGGCTGCAATTAACAAATCAAGGTTTGTCCTTGTTCATGACTTTCTGCACTTACCAGTACATACTTCATCCTCCTACTACACGTCTTCAGCATAACTCATTCTCTTCAACCAAGACAATTCACAACTGCATTATCAAATACCTCCACAACTGTTCTTCCCCTTGCTCAATCACACTAATCCACTTGCATCAACGCCTGAATCAACTTTCACCTTCATCAGCCCGCATTCACATCTGTAACCAAAATCTCCCAACACAACCACACTCCGACCACTACCAAACTAAATTCCGACCACACTGCAAAACTAATCCAATCAAAAATATCACCCAATTACCACAATCTTCCCTTCGATGTTCGCCAATCATGCAGACAACTTCAACAATTCTCCCACATCTAACAAACTTCTCCGACTCGCAACCTGACTACCCTACATCTACCTCCGTCTTCAACTATTTCTTCTAGCACCACCTGCACCTCAAAACACATTGCCATCACCGCAAATACATCCATCTTCTCTTCAATTATCTGACCACCTCAAAGTCTCCAAAAAAAACATCATACAAGCACGTTCGAACAAACAAAGGACTCTAGAGTCACACAACTTATCTCGTCAAGCCATTTATATCTGTTTAGTTCACATTCATCACCAGCAACAAGATCTCGGACCATCCACGAAACAACTACAAGCAATACCAAAGAACTCGATCACAGAGCAGTGAGGCAACACGACACCACATTTGCTAGCTTTAACTTCCAGTCACAACTAAAATATACAAACACGAACAACATACCACAACGTGAAGGGAATTTAACGAGCTTCATCTTCGACTGAGAATTAGTTCCGATCATCTTAAGTGTTTCCTATCAAGCTTAGCATCATTCATCAAGCGCAGACGGCCACCTACTCCGATGCGAGAATCTCCAACGAGCATCAACTTCAGTTCAGATTGACAGTGGCAGTAGCATATTCAGACCATAACGAACTCTAGAGTAACATCCATCGTGAGCACCTCCGACATCCGAGCTTAGACTAACTTGCAAGCACGAGTACCGACTCTAGATCTAATTGGCAACTTTTGGGAGCTTCCCGACAAAGTAAGGTTCAAATCTCAGAATGAAAAAATGATTGAGGACAAGAAGAACTCCGATGCATGAATTTTTTTGGATTCGCAAAAGACAATTTGGGAATTTAGAAGAAAAGTAAATAAAGGAATTTATTTACTCCTTTTTTTTATTGTTCTCTAGTAACTCAATGTAGCTTTCTCTGACCTCTCTCTACCTCTCTTTCTACCTGGCTCTGATACCATATTAGAATTTAATTTAAAGAGAAAAAGAGAGATTAAACGTAAAATTATTGAAATACTACATTGTTATTGTTTATTTTAAAAATGAGAAATACAAGGCTATAAATAGATAATAAAATAACAAACTACTCCTAAACTTAAGCCACTAAGATAACCCCAACACAACCAACCCACCTCCTCCCACCCAAACTAAGAAACAACGAATTTGTACTCTGGATCTAATTCCATTCCTCCTTTACTGGAGAAATATTTTCTTTAGGGTAACTAGTTTAAGAGTAATGCTATGTTCCCCCTCTTTCCATCTATTTTTTACCTAATTCAGTTTGGGTAAACTTTTATCTGCTAAATTAGCATTTTGCGTTGTTTAATCCTCCCTCTAAAGCATTTTTCAACAACAGCTTCAAGTGTTTAAATTATCGTTGAACATGAATTATTTTGCCAAAATTTGTATTGACTGAAAATTCACTAAGCACTCTGAAATTCCAAACGAACTACGATTTGTTTATGACATAATTGTCAATCTTACAAAAATTCACCGACAATAAGCAAGAAGTGGGCTTATAACCGGCTCATGTAATCATAACCGGTAGTTAATATCGAGCAAGACATGCGTCGCGTGGAAATAATTGACTAATAGCCGTCCATCAATCTATAAATTTAGTGCATCCCTTTGACAAATGAGAGTTCTGCAGCTCAACTTTGACCCTTATTAAAACTTAAAAGTTGGACGGAAAAGAAAGTCCCGTACGTTGTAGTATAACAAAGGAAAACTCAAGACAAATGTTTATGACTTTATTCCCATGTTCTTCTCATTTTAAGCTTCAAACCTTTCTGTTATTTTCCCTATTAAAAGAGAAGTTTTCTATTTTTGTTGCTTAGAAAACAAGGCTAATATTGCTTTTGCTTCATACAACCAACTATCTATAGCGTAAACCGGAAAAATATGAGTAGATAAAATGCAATTTACATAAGCTTCAATTATTTCTCTTAATAATTGTTGAACTACTTAATTGTGATTCTTGAACAATACATTAGTACAACACGTACAACGATGTAAAACTTTGATTGCACAAACATAATGTAAAAATGAGAAAGATTTGAAAATAACTCAGATGCTATATGGAGTAGGATTATGTCTGGAAACTACTAAATGTGAATGCTTTAATTTTGAAACATAATTAATTTTCACCTTCAAATTTAAGTGGCATTGTTAATCAGTAGCATGCACACTAAATATCCTTTAATGTATTTTGAATTATAAACTTTTTTTTATCCACCAATATTCATGAATCAGGATTTAAATATGACTATTTAAAATTCAAACATCTCATTCATACAAGATAATCTTCACAAATTTCGTCTTATTTGTTCCTGTCTCATTCACAATAAAAGAAAGGAATCACAATTGAATTTGACATACATAAAATTACTTGCTTATACGTATTCTATAAAATCCTTGCTTGCTTGCACCTCCCTTATAAAATTTTAGTTCCAAAACTACAAGCAACAAAAAATTAAATGGGTCTAAACAAATGGACTCCTTTATTCGTAATAATGTCGCTCCTTTCTTCATTTTCATCTAATGGAAATCAAATTCCTACTACACTAGATGGACCATTCAAGCCAGTGACTGTACCTACCAACTTTCGCGGACATGCAGTGGATTTACCCGATTCCGATCCAAGAGTTCAGCGCCTGGTTAGTGGATTTGAACCTGAGCAGATCATGTTGTCTCTGTCTGCAACGGAGGATTCTGTTTACATATCTTGGATCACAGGTTTGTATGATTATGAAGTATTTTTATTTATTTGTTTTTATTTTGATAAGAGATTATGTTGAATGCATGCGTGTTGATCTTGTGATGTACAGGAGAGTACCAGATAGGTGAAAATGTTGAACCATTAGATCCTGAAAGTGTAAACAGCATTGTTCTGTATGGAACTTCAAATTGTTCATTAGATCATGTAGCAGTTCGCTATGAGCTTGTATATAGTCAGCTTTACCCATTTGAAGGTTTACAGAACTATACTTCTGGAATAATTCATCGTGTACGCATTACAGGTATTTTGTTTAATCATCTCTTTGATTTGGATTTATTCTTCAGCATGAATTGCAGAATTTCCATGAAGTTCACTGTATGGAATATGCTAGCATCATTTGAACCACTGAGACATCTAGATTTTACTAGTTAGAATCAATAGCCGTTTTCCTAATTTATTACTCCTTTTCGCTGAGCATGAATAAAACACAGCAAGATGTCTGCCCAATGACTTCTATTTGGACTTATAAAGACAGTTTTGTATCATGTGTGAAACTAATATAGAATCAAAACACGAACATTTAAGTCCCATATGTCAGCATTTTTTGACTATATTTGTCTACACTCATTAAATTATAAATATATGTGGAAATATATGACCTTTTGTGGAATTGCTGATAATTTACTAAATCATCCTTAACCAAAATAATTTCCATGTTTGCAGGATTAACTCCAGCAACACAATATTATTACCAATGTGGAGATCCTTCTATAGCCGCAGTGAGTACTACACACTCATTCAGAACAATGCCTGCACCTGGACCTAATAGTTATCCAAGCAGAATAGCAATTGCTGGCGATCTGGGACTTACCTATAATACCACTACAACCGTTGATCATATGAGAAGCAATAATCCTGATCTCATCTTGTTAATTGGAGATATGAGTTATGCAAATTTGTATTTGACTAATGGTAGTAGTTCAGATTGCTATTCTTGTTCATTTTCTGATACACCTATACATGAGACGTATCAACCACGCTGGGACTATTGGGGAAGGTAAATAAAATTATTATACCACATTTTACGATATGCAAAATTAATATAACGAAAATTTGAAGTCTAGAAAAAATAATCAAAAAGATATATGTCTACCTCTAACATACATATTACAGTATAATGATGTTCGTTATGTATGTAGGATAAGCCGTATGTATGTATGATAAGCTGTATGTATGTATTTTAAGACGGGAATTGTAATCATATTAGGTACATGGAACCTGTGGTATCAGAAATACCGACAATGGTTATAGAAGGAAACCATGAAATCGAAGCACAAGTTGAGAACAAGACATTTGTATCATACAGCTCAAGATTTGCATTTCCATCTGAAGAGAGTGGGTCTTATTCAACATTTTATTATTCATTCAATGCTGGTGGAATTCATTTTATCATGCTTGGTGCCTACTCTTTTTACAATCAATCAGGTAATATGGTATGTTCTTGTAACACAAATATAGGACTTTTCTTTCAGAAGTTGTGACAGTTTTATATGGTATGTGTTAATGTTGTGTATAGGAGAACAATACAAATGGCTGGAACAAGATTTAGCGACAGTAGATAGAAGTGTAACACCTTGGCTGATAGCAACGTGGCATGCACCATGGTATAGCACTTATAAAGCACACTACAGAGAAGTAGAGTGCATGAGAGTGGCTATGGAAGATTTGTTGTACTCTTATGGAGTTGACCTTGTTTTCAATGGTCATGTAAGTTCAACATAGAGAATATTTTATGTTATAACAGATTACTCCCATAAACTGAACATTGTCCATATAATTCTAATAAAGTATGCACGATAACACAATGGTGACACCTCCCATTTGATATCTTAATGCTTTGATCATATAACTTATCATTTAGGGAGGAAACTGAGATGATCAATTTATTTTTATTATTTATTTATTTTTGGTTTGTAACTAACAAGAGTATATGTTGAATGCAAACACAAACAAGGTTCATGCATACGAAAGATCGAATCGAGTGTACAACTACACCTTAGATCCATGTGGGCCAGTACACATAACAATAGGAGATGGAGGAAACAGAGAGAAAATGGCAGCAACTCATAGCGATGAGCCTGGGCACTGTCCAGAACCACTAAGTACTCCTGATAAATTTATTGAAGGTTTCTGTGCATTCAACTTCACTACAGGCCCTGCTACAGGCAAGTTTTGTTGGGACAGGCAGCCTGACTATAGTGCATATAGAGAAAGTAGCTTCGGACATGGTATCTTAGAGGTACCTTCTGCTTCTTTTTTCTTTTCTTTTTCTTTTTTCAGAAAAAAAGAAGTAAAAGGAAAATAACTTGACAAATGACATATATTTGAAATTTTCAGGTGAAGAATGAAACTCATGCTTTGTGGACATGGCATAGGAACCAGGATATGTACAATAGCACAAGTGATCAGATATATATCGTTAGACAACCAGAAAAATGCAGTTCAAGTTCCAAGTTTATGAGATTGGGGAATGACTTTTAATGTAGGTTGAACAAGATTAAAATAGGAGGCCTGGATAGAGGGGAGAGAAATTCATTATATATATTCATACTGATTGTCAAAAAGTAACATCTACTTATTTGTCTTTTTGGTTATAGGGACTCACAAAATTTATGCTGTTAATTACATTCAACTTTAATCTTAAATGATAAGATATTTTTTTGGAAAGGGTATAAAACGCCGTCACATGTCATAAGATATAATAATTATTTTAATTATAGATCCTATCATATTTTAAGATATAAATTAGGAAGACCTAAATTTTAATGAAGTACCAACGTAAGCTCTCCTTGCAAATATCCACTTTATACATTCACATTTGGGAAAATTTAAAGCAAGCTTTCGACCAACTTTAAAAGGGGTTATAGCTATGTTGTAAAAATCCCTTTAGACCTCTGTTTAAGCACTGCCTAAACGCGAGGCATGGTTTACTACGAGAATACGGTTTAGAGTGATATTGTATCGATACATAAGGAAGAGCAACAACCGTTGATTAAGAGATCTAAAGCTCAATTTGAGTCTGCACTACAAATCAGTTCTGGGCTTTGTACTGCAGCCCAAAGCCCAACACAGTATTGCTATATAATGTAATCTCTATTGTAATTGATTGTAACAATTTCATTATCTCCAATACAAAAACTCTATGTATAATCATCATCAAAATAATAAAGATTTCTATTTCATACTTTGATTCAAATTCTTTTATGGTATCAGAGCAGAGTGCCTAACAGCACTGAAAGATCCAATAGCAGAGGAAATTCATCAGAAAATCACTGAAGGTTCATATTCTCCTCTCATCAAATTAAACATCATCATTTGAGAGGAAGACTCAAGATAATCACATCTGCCTTGCCAGTCTTTTAAAGTTCTGGCTGCACAAGGATTTATCATTGAGTCTGAAAGAAACAGAAATCAAAATTCAGAAAAAACAGAATCAAGAAGCTAAATCATCAAGCAATTGAAATCAAGGAAAGTGCCATCCCGAGAAAAAAGAAATGATCAGACCATCATCATCACTTGAATTTCTCTTTCTGGTTGCATCTTACCTGAGAGAAACTTGATCAGAATCTTGATTCTGTATTCCTTTTAAAGATTCACTGTTTCTTGTTTCTTGTTGATCTATACTTGTTCTGAAAAACTCAAGATCATCATGGGGGATGAATTAAATTCTTCAACACCCACCAATGGCAGTGATTTGCAACACACTGCATCAAATGTTGAGAAACTGGTCAAAACCACTCTCAGCCCTCAAAGTCAACTCGTAATAGTTCGTCTCAGTGAGGATAATTATCTTCTGTGGAAGCTACTGGTTGAAACAGCTCTTCAGGGATATGGTCTTGAAGAATACATTCAAGAAACCATATCAGTCCCACCAATGTTCTTTGCTGATCAACAAAACAAAATGATCAGTAATGAAGAATATGTTAATCATCATAGACAAGACAGATTAATATGTTCTTGGCTATTGTCATCTATAAATACAAATCTCCTTACTCATGTAATAGGCTGCAAAACAGCATATGAGATATGGTCTACAATAGAAAGGGTGTTTAATTCTCAATCAGCAGCAAAGGTGCTGTTCTATAAAAGGCAACTTCACAGTATGAAAAAGGAAAGTCTTAGCATGAGAGAATACCTGTTCAAAATTAAGGCAATTTGTGATGCATTAGAGGCTACAAATCTAAAGGTATCTGATTCAGAACAAATTATGACAATACTCAATGGACTCAGTGATGAATATGAAGCAGTGGTAGCAGTTCTAACATCTTAGAGAAACCTGCCATCTATTGAAGATGTTCACTCTATTTTACTATCTCATGAAGCAAGAATTGACATCAAGAAACCTCAAGAAACTGACTTATCTGTCAACTTTGCAGCCAATCACAAAGGCAAAAGTCAAACCAATAACAGAGGAGAACAATATACTCAAAGAGGTGGTCCTTCTAATAGATCAAGGGGAAGAGGCAGATGGAATAATAACAACAGGCCAAAATGCCAAATTTGTGAGAAAGTTGGTCATACAGCAGCAAAATGCTATTTCAGGTTAAATCTCAATTATGTGCCAGGACAGGGACAAAATACACAAAGAAATACAAACTACAGTGCAAATATGGTACATCTGCAGCCTGAATCAATCAACCAATCAGAGGTGAAGAGTTCTCAAACTGAAAACACAAGGTCAGATCACACTCAAGATGAAGATTGGTATCCTGACTCAGGTGCAACTAATCACATCACAAATAACTTGAGCAACTTAAATCTTGGAAGTAAGGAATACAGAGGTATGAATTCTATTCACATGGGTAATGGCAAGTCTATTGCAATTACACACACGGGTAAGTCTTATATCATGGGAAGAAAAAAATTATACTTGAACAACTTATTGAGAGTCCCACATATTAAGAAAAACTTACTTAGTGTGTCGCAATTTGCAAAAGATAACAGAGTATATTTTGAGTTCTATCCACATAACTGCTTAGTTAGGGACATTCTAACTAAGGAAGTACTTTTGCAGGGTAAACAGTGTAAAGGACTGTACAAGTTCAAAGTGGATAATTCAAGAAACTCAGTCATTAAAAGAAAGTGGTGTAATAACTCTGAATTCAAACAGCAAGAAATGAATGAGATATTTGACAAATGGCATTGTAAACTTGGGCATCCAAATGTCAATATTGTCAAGCATGTAATGAATGAAAACAGCATTTCTTTTAATGACATATCATTACCATACATATGTCCCTATTGTCAAATGGGTAAGAGTCATAAAGTATCTTTTTCAGACTCTAAAACTTTTTATAGTAAACCTCTTGAATTAGTTACAATTAGTTACAACTGACTTATGGGGACCTGCCCCAATTCATGTTGATTATGGATATAAATACTATGTATCTTTTGTGGATGCATTCTCTAGATATGTATGGATATATTTTTTGAAAATCAAAGAGTGAAACTCACAATGCAGTTATGTAGTTTATAGCACAAGCAGAAAATCAAACTAACTGCAGAGTTAAAATCATGCAAACAGATGGTGGTACTGAATATCTGCCATTAAAGGAGTACTTTCAAAAAAAGGGAATCAATCATAGGACAACTTGTCCATACACTTCAGAGCAAAATGGGCTAGTGGAAAGGAGACACAGGAAGATTGTAGAAACTGGTCTCACTCTCCTAGCACAAGCATCCATGCCAAAGAAATTTTGGCCAGATGCCATTGCTACAGCAGTCTATTTAATCAATAAACTGCCCTTAAAGGTTCTAAAGCTAAAAAGTCCAATAGAAATATTAATAAACACTAGTCCAGATTATCATAGTCTTAAAGTATTTGGATGTCTATGTTTTCCATACATTAGACCTTATAATAATCATAAGCTAGATTTCAGATCATCTCCCTGTACTTTTATAGGTTATGCTAGCAATAAAAAGGGCTATAAATGTCTAGACAATAATGGAAGAATATTCATTTCTGGACATGTAGTATTCAATGAAATAATATTTCCCTTTAAAGAAGCAAACATTAAAGTAAATAGTAAAGTGTATAATGCAAGAGAATCTATACCATCTGTATCTATTCCACCTATTGAGATAATTCAGGGTCAAGCAAAGTCAACTCAAGGCACAATTAATCATGAAGCAGCCTGCTCAGATTCCCAAAGAACAGACTCCAACATTGAACTTGATGCAGCAAATGATCAAACAAGTTCAACAAATATACCTAATCAAGACTCACAACAAAGAACTACTGAGCTACTGACTCCACATCATACTCAAAGCAACTGGCAAAGCACAGAATCAAACATGCAATCTGAAGGTGAAAGAGTCATTCAACAGCAAATTACTGACAGAGCAAGTCATCACATGATAACCAGATCTAAGAGTGGTATCTTTAAACCAAAAATTTATCACACTGTCTTAAATGCAGAGGAGCCAACCACATATGATCAAGCCATACAAAATGAAAACTGGAAAAATGCTATGGATGAAGAATATCAGGCATTAATGAAGAACAAGACATGGGATCTTGTTCTCAAACCAAAGGATAAAAATATCATTGGGTGTAAATGGACCTATAAATTAAAGAAGAATGCTGATGGTACAATTTCTAAGTATAAGGCAAGATTAGTAGCTAAGGGCTACTCACAACAGAGTGGTTTCGATTTCACAGAAACATTCTCACCTGTAGTGAACCAACTACTATAAGAATTGTTATTACTATAGCTTTACATAGAAATTGGACCATTAGACAACTTGATGTAAATAATGCTTTTTTAAATGGTATTTTGCAGGAACAGGTGTACATGGAACAGCCCCAAGGCTTCAAACAGAGTGGAAAAGAAAATCATGTGTGCAAACTACACAAAGCAATTTATGGTTTGAAGCAAGCACCAAGAGTGTGGTTTGAAAAACTAAAGGAAACAATGATCAGACTTGGTTATCATTTAACCAAGTCTGACAGCTCCCTATTTACAAAAATTAGCAAAGACATAACAATATTTGTACTAATATACGTTGATGACTTTATTATTATAGGTAACAATGAGCAGGAAATCAACAATTTAATAAAACATCTCAATCTGGAATTTAGCATCAAGGATCTTGGCAATTTAACTTACTTTCTGGGGATAGTAGTCAGGAGATCTACAAATGCAAAAATCCATCTAAGTCAAAAGAAATACATAACAGAGATTCTACACAAAGCAAAAATGCTTGAAGCCAACTCCATTTCAACACCTATGGTCAGTAACTTGCATCTGTCTAAATACAAAGGAAAAGCATTACTTAATGACAGGAAATATAGAAGTATTGTTGGAGCACTTCAATATGCAACTATTACCAGACCAGACATTGCATATAGTGTGAATAAAGCAAGTCAGTTCATGCAAAACCCAACAGACATTCACTGGAAAGCAGTTAAGAGGATATTAAGATACCTCAAAGGAACACTTAACTATGGGTTAATACTAGAGGCAAGCAAGTCAATTAGCATCAATGGGTATGCAGACTCTGACTGGGCTAACGACCCAGATGAAAGAAAATCTACAACTGGGTACTGTATATACTTAGGTAACAATCCAGTATCATGGTAATCTAAAAAACAATCTACTATATCAAGATCAAGTACTGAAGCTGAATTTAGAAGTGTAGCAAACGCTACAGCAGAGGTTATGTGGATTGAATCACTACTTGGAGAGTTACAAGTCAAAACTGAAAGCAAAAAAACAATTTGGTGTGATAATCAGAGTGTCGTGCATCTAACAGCCAATCCAGTACTACACTCAAGAACAAAACATGTAGAACTGGACATCTACTTTGTTCGTGAACAAGTTGCAAGAGGAAAACTACATGTAAATCACATACCTTCCACTTACCAAACAGCTGACATTTTGACAAAGCCCCTCTCAAAGAACAACTTCAATCGATTCAGAGAAAGACTGAAGGTTAAAAATACTGATGACGATTCACATACCAGAAGCATATGAACAACCATGTCGATTTTTTGCAAGCAAGCTTCATCTCTACACTGAAGCAGCAGTATAGTCATAGCCGAACTCCTGTTTATTGACTCTCCACTTCTCCAAAGAGCAGAAGAATTACAAAGACGTCAACTTTTATCCATCAAAAGCCATAATCTCCGAATTTGAGATAAGCAGCTACTGAATCTCTAATCAATTGCCACCTTCAGATGACAATTGACTAGTATTTCAACTCGATCTCAGATCTAACACTACAAGGGGAAACACGTTTTCCGACGGCCAAAAGCCGTCGGCGGCCGTCGGAAACCGTCGGCCGCCGTCGGAAATAGCCGTCGGAAATGGCTTTGTCGGGAAGCAGTATTTCCGACGGCTTCCGACGGACGCTGTCGTATTCATTCCCGACGGATCCAGACGGTTACCGACGGTTTCCGACGTTTTCCGACGGGCGTCGGAAACCGTCGGAATCCGTCGGAAAGCGCCTGAAACTGGCCGCCGTTATCCGTCGAAAACCGACGGAAATTTTGACCAGTAAGCCGTCGGAAGCCGTCGGAAATCTGCTGTTTTTTTTACATTTGCTGCACATTTAGCCTTCCAACCATATTTCTCTTCCAAACATTAGAATATCAATACTACACAATCCAATATACAATAGTCCAACCAAATATTCAAACCCAAACCACAAAATATTTAATAAACACACAAATAAATAAAATTACATCAAAATATAAATAACCATTCCAACATTAACATAATCCTAACAATAACTGTTCTACCATGTTGTTAATACACAAATTCATCAATATTCTCATACACGTTCTCATACTACCATAGAACCAAATGTGTCAAACATAATTATACATAAATCAACAATTACCTACGCCGTCTATCAAATCATTCTAAATTAAAACAAAACATACCTGAACGAACAAGAAAGCAAGTAATGAATCAATCTTCTGCAGATCCAGAGCCAGCCGAGGAAGGAAAGTGACCACCACCCTGCTGCTGCTGCTGCATGTACTCTAACAACTGTGCGGTGTGCATGGCCTGTTGGCGGTTCTGCTCCTCCAACTGGGCAACTCTAGTCCGCAATTCTTCTATATCTGCAAGATCGCTCTGATGTCTACTCCGCCGTCCCCTACTCTGACTACTGGACTGCAATAATTGAAAAATAAATAAAATCCAAGTTTATTGTTTTGAAAAAGTGAAAATATCATATTTTAAGAAAAAGTAAATTATTTACCGCTAAATTGCCAAATCCGTATCGTCGACCATGCTCTGCTGGATCCATGACGGACTCAAAAATAACGTCTTCCTCATTGGTCGTCAGCTGATCTCGACCCGTGTCAGCAAGGAGTTTCTGCCGCTGCTCCATAAACTTCTCCTGCATTAACAAATTAATAATATCATATCTTATGTCATCATAGTTTAACAATTAAAACAATTACTAATACTGAATAAAATAAAATATGCTTACATGGCTTTTGCTGGATTTATCGTCCTGCCATGTGTACGAAACAGTCCCGTCTGGATTAACATGCTCGACAACATGCGTACGGGTGAACACGTCCATATAGCTGACAGGACCATGTGACTCGGCTTCCTGAAGTTGATTGTTACATACAATTATTATACATTTAAAATCATATAGTATAAACTATTTACATTTATTATTCAATAAATTTACCAACTCCTGCCGATACTGCTGAAACGACTTCGATCCTCCGCGATGAGTGACGGGATTCTTATTTCTATTTGCAGAGTTTCTATCCGACTCTGCCTGTACATTCAAAATTTTATACGTTATTTTTCGATCACGTCAAATTAATAATTCAAAAAAAATTAGTATACTTGCCTTCGCCTCGTCCGTCTCCCAGTATCTCAACCAAGCTTGTCACACGCTCTCTCCCATCCACCATGGTTTCTTACCAGATTTCTTAATCTCAGATATCGTATCCTTGTAGTTCTTGCGCATCTTCTTCATCCAGTATGCTCGTGCCAGCATCATATCATCTGTCTGGATGTCTATCTCAGCCTGTGTTAAAAAAAAGGTTACACTTTAAACGATATAAATAGTAAAAAAACGACAAAAACGAATTAAAAATGGAAAACAGAAAAATATGCATACTAGGACATCCTGCCATATGCACTCTATGATGTGAGGAGGGATGTTATCCCACTTCGGCCAGCAGACACTCATCCTACTGCGATAAGAAGCTCTAGAGACGTCCAACACAACCTTAGAAGGAAGTAGATCGAACCCCCTGTTTTTAAGTACGATATAGATAAGTACGTACGTATATCATAGAAAAAATAAGATGTTGAATAAAATTTAATTCTTACCCATCTACTCTAGGGACTAACGATACAACTGCACGCTGTGGCTCTTGCGATGGGCCAATGCCATCGCCTCCTGACGATCGGGAAGAGCTCCTACCTCTACATGACATATTGATAAACCTGTCAAACGATCGGGAAGAGCTTATCAGGCACTTTCAAACGCTTCTACCAAAACATTTGTATCATCGATCAAAGGACCAAAATCTGTATGATCGTCTGTAATTATTATTTCGTTATTTTGCTCAAGATCTGCCTGATAAGCTTGTTCATCCGGAATATTCTTCCCATCAAATGTGAATCTGGCCTTTGTTTTAAAAACTGCAGACCAATCTGCTTTATCCCTTTTTAGAGACGGATAAGGAGCGTAATAAACTTGCAATGCTTGTTTGGCTAGTACAAAAGGATCATACTTGTGATAGTGCGATGTATGTTTATTTCGATAAGATTATAATCCTTATGCATATTAATTCCAGAACCTGGAACATTGCTAAACCAATTGCATCTAAATAGAAACACCTCCTCTACGGGTCGTGAGAAATATGTCAGTTGCAAAATTTGTGTCAGAACGCCATAAAAATCATTTAAATGATTTTCTGGATCGTCACTACCTTTAACAAATACACCAGTATTATTTGTTAATTTTTCTGCACCGTATTCTTTGGTGTTAAATTTATATCCATTGATGAAATATATTGGATATGTCTTGACCACTCTTTTTGGTCCCATCGCTAGATGTTTCAACCCTTCGTCAACAACACAATTTCTTGGCTCATAAACGTAATTTGAAAACCAACCGGAAAATTCTTTACTGAGATCTCCGTTCGGATGTTCACGTTCATAAACACTGTTTATATAAACAAATTATTACATTAGGTTATACACGCGCATGCATTATAGAAAAGAATAAAACACAAATTATTATTTCAGATTACCTAACAAACGGTGCAACCTCGGCATAATTTAGAAGAATATAAGTGTGTGCTACATGAAGATCTCTATCGTCTAACCATATTTCTACACATTTTCCAGAAGGCCGACCATATTGTCTAAAAATAGATAACATTGTTTGAGGGGACTCTTGTTCGTCGCCTTCGTCATTACGAGGAACACTTTGAAATGAAATATTCACATGGTCACTGAAATAGTGAGAGAAAAAGAACGAAGCTTCTTCTTCGATGTAAGATTTTCATACACATCCATGGAGGTAAATTATACGGTGTGACGATAATGGGCCAGGATGAATATTTAGAACCAAATTGAGAAAATGGAGAAAAACCGTCCGTACATAATCCTAATCTAACATTTCGACTCTCCGCTGCAAAATTTGGATACGTTTTATCGAAATGCTTCCATGCTTCTCCATCGGCCGGATGTGTCAACGTACCATCTTCCTCTGTTCTCACACTATGCCACCTCATATTAGACGCAGTTACAGAAGATGCATATAATCTTTGAAGTCTTAGAGTTATGGGTAAGTAGTGCATACGCTTGTATGGAACTTCCTTCCCCTTCTTTTTTCTTGGTTTGTATCTCTCCTGGTTACAAACTTTACAATTTCTAAGGTTTGCGTCTTCTTTCCAAAACAACATGCATCCTATTAAACATGTATCTATTTTCTGATACGGTAAACCAAAAGCCGACATAAGTTTTTTAACTTCGTAGTGATTTTCACACATTTGATTATCGGGCGGCATATGTCTTTTTGCAGCTTGTACAACAGCCGTAAACCCAGCTTCAGTGATGTTGTATTTTGACTTCATCGCAATGTATTCTGCGATTACTGACAGCTGAGTGCCGCTTTTACAACCATCCCAAATAGGTTTCTTAGCTGCATCTAGTAAATCATAAATTTTTTTAGCTTCAATATTTGGTTCTTCAACATTTCCATCATCGTCGTCAACTTCAACCATAGGAAACATTGATCGTGCTGCATCTTCGACCATATTTTCTATACGGGTCGTTGAAACTATTTCGTTAACGACACTTTCAGACTCTACAGAAGTATTTGCTACAACTTCTCCATGCCGATCCCAAACATAATATTCGGGTGCGAAACCGTGTTTGCACAAATGAACTTTCACAACATCTGGTAACAAATACTTCAAATGTCTACACCTACTATACGGACAACGAATTTCTGGATCGTTTCCGTTATTACTTAAAGCGAATTCAACAAACACGTTTATACCATTATAAAAATCTTCTTTTATTGAGCCCCTCAGTCCTTTTCTTTGGTACATCCATCTCCTCCGATCAACAAAATAATCAATCATTTTTTCTATTTGACAAAATGAGAAGTTCAAAATTTAATATTTATTTTGAAGAATATAAATTCGAAAAAGATTATTTTCATGGTCGTATAATATTTTGAATTTAAAGAACAGCTTCACAAATTTAAAAATATTTTCAAATAGGGCACATTTTATTTTTTAACGTAACGATTTAAAAATATATATAATTTTGTTTTTCATTGGTCAGACATCCTACTTCCCATTACAAACACAGTAAGCATTTACATTTCGTATATTACTTCGTCTCAAACGATTCAACAAAATTTCGGCAGCATTTCCCTTTTGTTCCCTGCATTGTACACAAATGCGTGTACGCAGGAAACAAAAAAGAAAAGTTAGGCCGAAATTTTATGAACCGTTTGAGACGAAGTAGTATACAAAATGTAAATGCTTACTGTGTTCATAACTTGTCCAATACAGGGACAAATCCGACAAACATTGTACCAGATGAATATAAATGGTCGTTTTTCTAAAAGAACGACTATTTATACAACGATCATGTACAACACTCGTCAGACGGGGCCAAAAACTCTCTAAGGGACATTTGTCAGTTACATGCGTGCATTTTTTACAAAAAAATACAGTTTTACTCAATGTTCACATTTACAAAAATATATATTAATTTAACACATTTATTCAACGTATTACATCAACTTAAGGCTGTTTTAACATTTTTGTCATTTTTCAATACACACAATATAATTTAGAGTAATGCATTTTTTTTGTTTCATAAGTAAATACGCGCACAATATAATACTCCTAGTTCATTCAATCAATTTATCTTATTCCAAATAACATATACAATCGTCGAGTCAAGGCATACACAACAATTTACATATACATGAACAACGACAAATTATACGTATTTTTCACAATTTCACGATAAAAGATGAAATCGGTATACCATGTGATGCTATAAACTGTTATTACGCTATTGGAAACAATTGCAATCACTAATTCGTCCTAATTTATCAATTTATGCAAATCTAGAATTAGGGTAAAAACTGAATTTTTCACAAAAATAAGAGATTATACCTGAGATTAAAAGTAACGGAGGTTGATTAGGGAGCCTTGGAAGATCCGGAAGCTAGAAATTAGGGATTGGAAGTTTGGAGGTTGAATTTGGGGGTTTTTTGGGGGAATTTTCGTATGAAGAGGAGGAGGAAGAAGGCTCTCGGCTGGAGGTATAATCGCAAATTTCCGACGGCTTCCGACGGCCCGTCGGAAGCCGTCGGAAATTTGCCGTCGGAAGCGCCGTCGGAAGCCGTCGGAAATTTGCCGTCGGAAGCCGTCGCCCCATGCTGCCGGTTTCAAGCCTTTTTCTAGTAGTGTAACTTAAATTCCTCATGATTTTTGGCATAAGAATTCTCAGACAAGAATCGCCGCAAACCCTAGTTGCTGTAGGGTTTGAGGGGGCATATGAGAATACGGTTTAGAGTGATATTATATCGATACATAAGGAAGAGCAACAACTGTTGATTAAGAGATCTAAAGCTCAGTTTGAGTCTGCAATACAAATCAGTTCTGGGCTTTGTACTGCGGCCCAAAGCCCAACACAGTATTGCTATATAATGTAATCTCTATTGTAATTGATTGTAACAATCTCATTATCTCCAATACAAAAACTCTCTATATAATCATCATCAAAATAATAAAGATTTCTGTTTCATACTTTGATTCAAATTCTTTTATTTACCACCTATTCATCTGCCTAAACCTGCCTATGTAAGCCTTTATTATCTCATTTAATAATCTAAATTTGTATTTAGGAACTGGTTAGATGTTATATGAGAATCAATGTCAGTGACGAGATCAGAAATTTTGTTTGTGGTGGACGAAGTCATATATATGATCAATGTACGTATGTATATATATATATATATATATATATATGTGTGTGTGTGTGTGTGTAGAAAACTTAAAAACACACAGTATTTCTTTTTTAGCTAACCACGTTGATATAGATAATTGAGACAAACTTCCATGAAAATAAACATATATTGCCAAATTAAGCAAATAGAGCGGATGGAAAAGAAAACAAGTGAATTTTTTAGTCTTATTGGTCTTGATACGTTGGATATTCAAGTTTAAACATTTCCAATTTAGATCAGTTAATACTAAATCAAATATTGAAGTTTTATCTAAAAATTGTCTGCTTCCATTAATCTTTGATTACTCTTTATCTAAATGATTAACCCCTAATTCATCCTTACGGTATAGTGTCCGTCTAGCGATTTTTACAACATTTCTCTCAAGCATCTCAAATAGCTGAACTTTGAAGCAAGGTTTGAGATTCCGTCCGGCATGCCGGAATTCCAGCTATTTTGGTCCGGTTCCGGTGGTGAGCCGAACGGAATTCCATAGATTAACCGGTTCTAGGTATTAATAAAAAGAAAAGGTCATCTTTTTCTTCGAGAAGGAAATGCAGGCGACGAACAAGATGAAATTGAGGAAGATGAAGTCATCGAGAAGGTGAATGGAAGAAAAAATGTGGTTAGAGGATCTTTTGGTTAGTGTTCTCAATTCTCGATTTGGAGTTATGCGTTAGGGCATGAGTTTGATGAAAGTGAAGAAGCGCATCGTCGGGTGGATTTGGAGGAAAGACTTTGTTTTTAATAACTAAGTGGGCTAGGCTCATTTTATTTAATAATTTGTATTCAATAAGCTGCATAACTAATTTTCATGCTGTGAAATAATTCTATAGGTCATGCATTTTCCGTTAAAGCATGAATTTTGTATGTAACTCATAGTATATACTTTTAATTTATGTTAATACTGAATATTTATTACTGAGTTTAGCTATTTACATACAAAAATGTCTCGCAATTTCCAAACCAGAATTAAAGTGGAATTTTCGAAATTACCGAAACGGAATCGAAATATCAAAAACTACTAATGACCAGAACGGAAACGGAAAACAAAAAATTGAACCTTGCTTTGAAGTCTCATATCAGGCACTTGGAACAAATAGGAAGCAGTTTTGAAACCAAGTACGGTATGAGCAAACCGAATCATTTTACAACACAATAAATACTTTATGTAACAAAACAATAAAACTCAAAAAGTAATAATATAACTCAAATAAAGCAAACCATTCCAACAAATAACCCACATAAAAAGATATTTGTCCAAATATATAATTATTATTCATCCATTCCAAGAAATAAAACAAACAACCCTCAAATTTAGCATATACGTAGCAAGATTCTCAAAGCAATATAGTATATACAAAAGTTCACATGCATTCCTCATCACAAAAATACAAAGAAAATGACACACAAACTAAGTAACAAATCTTGTCTATGAAAAAAAAACTAACTTATCAGGGACCATGGTCTGATTGATGATGAGCATCACCATCATCATTTTGTGCAGCCATGGCCATCTCAAATTGTTTCAACGATATTGTAGGAACAGCAAAAAATTCAGGACTTTTATCCCAACTTTTTATCGCATTTAAGCTTTCAGTGTTGAAACCATCCCATCCAATGTGACCGATATGCACCACATCAGTTGGTAATCCAATTACCATTTCATATTCTTCGTCTTCTTCAACTACTTTGTAGAATTGGAACATATGGGACAAGTTCTTGATTATCTTCTGTATTTTTGCAGATATGCTTGCTTTAAACTTCCTATTGCACTGTATATCACCTGTTAGCGACATGGGAAAAACAAGCAATATTTAAAATAGGACTATGCTAGAAGCACAAAATCACACCATGAAAGACTAATATATATTTCTACACAAGAATTGAAAGTGATATGAGAGAAAGGATAAAAGTTTACTCATCAGTGTATGGTTCGGGCTGGATTGTGATTTATTAGATCCTCTATCAGCAACATCAACACTTGAATGAGAAATACAACCAGAAGAGAAGGAGTAAGTAGCAAATCTCTCCATTTTCTCTTTCACCGCCTCATGAAAGAAAAAATGCTTAGTATATGAAATGAAATGTGAATGGATTTGTTGTATTCAGACTTCAGAGGTGATGGCTTTATTGACAGGAATGATTAGCATGACACGTTTAGGAATACAAAAATAATTTATACAAATTTGGTATCAAAAAAATAAGGATTAAGGAAATTGGAATTTTTATGTTATGGGATGGGTAGGGTTGATTAGTTGGTACTCATCTTTTAGCTGTCCAAATTGCAAGTCAAATTTTAGCCCCACTACCACGTGAATTTATTTTCTACTTAACATCTAATTTTGGTTTAACCCAAGCTTGAAGGGCATTGAGATAGAGCAACAAAAAAAATTCTCTCTCTTTATATTTTCATGGGATTCATCTGGAAAACTAATTAACTTTTCTTGAGGCTGTAATCTAACTAACTAAAAATATCGGTTTGCCTATATATGCCAAACTCCTAGTTTTTCGAAACGCTAATGATGAAATATAGTCATTTTTTTAGTAACCTTTTTCTGTATATGATTCATTTAGTATCCAGGGACGATGGCAAAATATAATATTTTGCCAATCATGTGATATTTTCCTTTGTGTGTTCGCACTATCTTGTTACTTGTATACTCGCCATATATACGTGATCAATGCCTTGGATGCCAAGCCATCAATTTATACTTCATCCTTCCTTGAGACTTTTTCTAGCTAGTTGTTGTCAATTGTTCCTTTCTTGATATCTATTTGTAGAAGTATCAAGCCCATAAAACTTTGGATAACAAAATATCTTGGGCAAAAATATCATGAGTTACATGTGCTGAGAAATTCTTGTTTAGAACTAAAGCGAGTTTTGGAAGGGTTAAGCAACTGGACAACCTCAAAAAGTCTGAAAAAATAACTTCATCGTTAAATAAGATTAGTTGTTCATTACATCTCAAGGCTCAGCTTGCTCCAAAAATACGCACCAACAATTTATTACGAACTGTCCACAAAGCCCATCACAACAAAATACATGTACAAAACCATGCATACTCAGACTCAATACAACATATCGAGTTACTCTAAAAAAAAACTGCTATCAGAAGAAGATGAATCATCATCAAATGAGCCTTCCAAAGAGGTATCACAGTGATCAGCCATCATCCGACCTCAAAATGGATGAGTAAACGTCATACGTTCAAGAATAAAAGTGGCTTTCCTTTTGGCTGTTAGAAACAAATAGGAATGAGTTTTTGTTGTACCTCGATTTGAATGTGTAGTGTCTTTGTGGCTGAATCGCGGACTAGGTCGCTCCCTTTAAGACGTTTCGCTGCTGTGCTGAAATTGTGTAAGACAGTCTCTGGTGCAGCGACGTCTTCAAGATAAAACAACCATAAATATTAGGGGTGGGCATAAACCGCACCGCTATACGGAAACTGCCCGCACCGGACCGCAAAAACAGTGCGGAAACCCGCACCGAATCTTCTAACCGAAGCAAATACCCCAAACCGGACCGACCCACATCGATACGGTTCGGTTGCGGTTTGGACGATTGAACCAACCATATTATGTGAGAAATGCGGATTAAGGATCTTAAGGCTAGAATTAACACTAGAGGGGGGTGAATAGTGTTTTAAGAAATTTGTTAATCTTTTTTATTTTATCTTAATTTGTTAACAATGTATGCACTAATCAGACACAGATATGAACACGGAATCAAACACAGATGCAAATAAGGAAAGAACACACCGGATTTTATACTGGTTCGGAGTTACCCTACATCCAGTCCCGCACAACTAAGTACGGATTTCCTTTCAAGATCAATTCAACAATTACAACCCTCGGTTTCAAGGCTACGAGGTACAACCTCCAGAATAACAATCCTCTGGGTAGAGATACTTGATTTCCGGGGCAACAAGTTCACCCAATTGATTTCCAATGCTACAATCACACCTTTTCTCGCTTGATTGATTTCCAAGGCTACAATCACACTTTTTCTCGCTAGATAGATTACAAAGAAGTCTATAACTCTGAATAGCACTTGGATCTTGTAGAGATAGTGGAGAGAATCAAACTAGAAGTAATCGAGTATAATTCGATGTTGATTTCGGCAGAGTAATGGTATAAATTTGTATTAAGAAATGTGGAAGAAGAAGAAGAGGAGTGAAAACCAGAAAAAAGTGATTAAAAATTCGTTGAAACTAACCCCTATTTATAGAAGAGCAACAACCATGACCATTCATAAAGAGTTATGGCGAATAGACACTTCTTTTGAAATTTTAATTTTGAAACCAACTGACACTATGTCGACATGGGGTACTTAGGCATGTCGACATCCCAAAGGAATTTTTGGTGTTTTGATTTTCTTTGAAAATAACCTCTATCTTATATTAAAATTATTTTAAACTTTATAAATATACTTAACTATAGTTAAAATACATAAGTAAATATAAAGAACAATATATACATAATTTAACTATAATTTTATATTTAAATCTAAGTATAAATATTTAAAAATTAAATATATTATTTGAAGATAGTTTAAAATCAGGAGTAATTCGAATTTTAAAATTAAAGATGTTTTTGAGGCTAAAATTATTTAAAATCAAGATAGAGAGTTTTGAATCTTTTAAAAGGAAAGTTTTGAAATCATTTTGAAAACAAGATAATTTTGAAAAATCATTTGAATTAAGATTAGTGGATACAAAACAATGTCCCACTAGATTTTCGTAGGTTCCATCCTACTTAGGGTTCCATCCCTTTAACGGGCTCGAAGTGGATTCCATTCCACGAATAAATTTGTAACGACCCGTAAATTTCAGTGGTTTTATTTATTTAATTAATTGAATTTTGTGAAATTTTAAACGATAAAAATTTGAAATATAAATTTTATATTTGGAATGCGTCTAATTAAAGATAGCAACTGGTAAATTTTCGTCCGAATATATGAAAATTTATTTCGCGCGTAAATTTACTTCAATTTAATCAGTTAAAATTGATGATAATAAAATGTTTTACAAACCTAAATATTTTTACATAGAAAATTTGTAAATCATCTTCTGAGTGAGACGTCATCTTTTATTTCGTCAAATTTGGACATCTATTGCTCCGTCGATCTAAATTCTGGCAAAATAGCAGCATTTTCGGTACCGATTATCGACTTTTGACCGGATGATCGTGCCACTAATATCTGTGTACCGTTTTGATCGTCTCGTCGTGCTGATCTCCACGATATATTTAATTCTGCAATTTGAGATCCGGTACACGTCGAAAAGAATAAACAGTTCATCGTAACGGTACCGAATCTTGACTTTACGTTTTCCCTTAGACTTCAAATCTAACGTGCAGCCCAACAACAATTAATTGGTTTAATAATTCTCCAGAAATCAAGGGGTGACTAATTCTATTTCTACTGTTCAGTATTTGTGGACCTGTTCTTTCGTTGCCTATTCCCATTCACGGTTGCTTTAAAGATGAGAAAACCATTAATTGCAACCTGTTGCTGTCACTTCTCCTTCCTTTTTCATTTGTATTTCAATTGTTTTGTGGTCCTTGTTTTGTTGGCTGTACCATTGCCTTCGTTCCTCTATTTTACTTTTATTAGTTTTTTTTCCAATTCCCTTTGCCAGATCGAGACCTACCACCACCTACCCAAACGAACTCCACGCCTCCACCACCACGACGTGCCAACCCACCATCACGCCCAACCCCTAACCCACGTCACCGAAACTCCTCCAACCTCATGCCGAGCCCACCACCCAACCCACACCGAAGCCTCCTTCCCAACATCTTCATAGATTTCGACAGCTACACAGATCTGCGCCTCCACCCAGGCAACCGCCACCCTTCGCCTTGCAGCCTACCGCCACCCTAACAGCCACACCTCCAGCTCAACACCTCCTCCATTGCCGAGCCTTGATCATCTCCTCGGTTCAGCCGGCTTCATCTTGGCCGAACGTCTCGGCCTTGCTCCTTCCTTCGCCGACTGCATGCTGCCCTTCCCCAGTCGCGATGATCTTCAGCCGAGTCTCGGTCTCCTTCTTATTTATATAGGTTGGTTTGTCATAAGATTTGTATATAAATATATATCTATTTAACAAGTTTCATTTTATATTTTTGTTATAATATAAATGGTCACGGTCCAGTTCCTATACGTTATGTCATATGTATTATGTTATATGTTTTTTTTTCTTCTAAATATTGTCTTTAAATCATTATATATATTATGCGTGAGTTATACTTTTCACATTGGATTTATACTGTAAGTGTATATCAAGATATCAATTAAGTATAATAGCTTATTCATATTATGCTGAAGAATATATATAAAGTCTGACTATTTTATAAGTTATAGATATACTATATTTTATGTACTTTAATCTACTTTCGGCCTTGGGTATATAGATATATTAGATAGTCTACTGTTGGGAACTTAGCTATTAGTCCTATGTAACAAGTTGTTCTCATATAGATATAGGGGTCTGGGCTGCTGAAAAGTGAAGAACCGTATATTATTATATAAAGTTAGTATATATATGTTTTCAAAAGTTTTATTTGCTTAGTGGTGAAAAAATAATATGGTTCACAGTTGGTTTATATATATATATATAAGTGCAGACGTATGATGTATTTAAATGATATTGGTATGAGAATACAATATATACAAGTTTTATATATATCAGCTTATATTAATATATATTTTTGTTTTGGTTATAAGCATATAGTAATGTACAGTTAGTTATATAAGTAAGTGTACATTTGGTTACAGCATATTTTTGTTTATATTTTGTAAACAGTGGTCTGCATTTAGCTTGTATAGGGATATTTTATTGTTACAGTTTTAATATATTATATAATATTAAGTTATAGAGACGCGTTATACAGCAGCTTATAAATAAATGTATATTTATACAATCTGCATAATTATTACAATGACAAGTAGGTTGCACTATGTTATATATCATGGAAACTGTGTCAATTGTGTTGTATATATATATTTCCAGATTTGGTAAAAACAGCTTATGTATATTTGTTTATATAAAAAAAAAGAGTGTTGTACTATATGAGTCTTATACATATGTATATTGGGATATTTTGTTGGGTTTAAGCTATAATAATCTGTTAAACGCTGAATTATGATTCTATATGTAAGTTAGGTAAATTATTTTAATATATGTAAGTGGTTGTTAAGTATGAATTTATTTCAGTGATATATAAATATATTAGATTGTAAAATTTTGGAAATGATTGTTTCTATATTTTTGTAGGGTTATAGGATATATTTAAAATATTTACATAAGTTTATGGGGTTTTGTAATTGATTTGGTATATTGTACTTTGATTTGAGTATATAAATAAATATATATATATATATATATTATGAGTATTACTTGAAAATATAGAATATATACTGTTCCATTTATATCGAGCTGATGGATTGTTCTCATTGATTTCTATTAGCCTTGTTCGTCAAATTCGCGTTCAAAAATCATGCTTTGTTTGAGATTCATACCAATCCTGATTTGCTTTGAGATTCGTGTCTGGATTCATAGCTCATTTCCTTGTCAAATCTATCTAGCCTCGAAAGGTGAGCAATCACTCTGATTAACGTTCTTATATTGATTAAATTTGATTTCAATTGCAACATCAATTGAGATATACTGCTGCTAGTTATTTACATTGATATATAGGCTATTAACTGTATCTATTCACCTGTGACATCTGACATCATTATCTGTTATTTATACTGATGATATATGCCTGTTACTGCTGTTTATTATATTCTGTTCTCACACTGCAAGTTCCCTGTAGAATACAATCACTATGGGTTGAAATGATACATACCCGAACGATCTATAGAATAGGAGAAAATCGTTATGGGTTGAAATGATAAACCCAAGCGATTTTCATTGAATTGAATTTGGGATTGCGGGTTGAAAAGATATATACCCGTATATATATTTTAAATTGCGGATTGAAATGATAAATATTCGCATCACTTGACCATAGGATAGAAAATTATATACAGGCACCGTTGGTCTATATTTAAATGTTTTGAAATTATTTCTTTGGCTTTGAAAATATATATATGGTTTTGATAAATATTGATTTTTAAATATTCATTAAAGTTGATTTAATAAAGTTGATAAAAATAGGTTTAAGTATTTATTTAATATCTATATTTTTGAAATATAGAATTTATAATGATTTGAAATTTGATTGAAATTATATTTTATTTAAGAATTATACTTAAATAAGTTTGATTTAGAATGTATTGAATTTGAAATTTAAAGAAGTGATTTACAACTTGAAATTTGAAAGGGTGACTTAAATGGATATTTCAAACGTATAAATATTTAAAAAGGATATTTTGTTTATTTAAATTGTAAATTGAAATTGTATTCAAATGTTATGGAAATGTTAAGTTATCATTTCAAAACTAAATAATGGTAAAGTGAATTTGATATGTATATAAATTTATCGAATTTAGTTTTGAAATGTTGAATATTTAAAGCTTTGAAATATATTAAAATTGAAATGGCTTATTTTATGGTTCAGATATGTATTTGAAATCGATAAATTGAAATGGTTTATTTAGAAGCTAAACCATGTTGAAACGGATGATTTGAGATTTGATTAAATTAAATTTTTGGAATTCGAGTTAATTTGAATCGATTTGTGAAATTTGAGGAAACTAATTTATTTTATAACGAAATTTTAATATCTAAACTGTTTAAAAGGAAAGTGTTATGATTGCCAAAATACTGTGATTTCCAGACTATGATTTCGAAAGCATTATAACTTTGGAAAGTAATATGATTTTGAAAATGGATATATTTGAAGTGAAATGATATCGTATTAAATTGAGTTTCGAGATGATAATGATATTTTGGTTCTGAAGTATAAACTATTTTGAAATGACCACGGTGTTATAATAACGATTGGTTGGCAAAGAGACCGGGATCGGATATGGACATACTCTCTGTCGATACCGAAAACCACTTTGACAACCGTGTACGCGGTGGAGATTCCAGAATGAAGTAGGATGGTGGCGGCGTTCTTAAGGTATGTTACGTGGACCCAACTCCCATGAGTTGGCATAAGGTGGCTAAAACAGGAGCGATCTCGGACCAGTGAGGTAGCACCTCTTCTCGGACGCATTTCTTCGATATTATACTCTTACTTGTGATTTGACTAGATGGCCATCCTCCGATTTGGGAATGTTGTTCGAGGTGGACGATAGTGGCTGCTATGCGCTCCATCAGTCCGTGTGCGTAATTGGTATATCTACCCTGGCATTGCCTAGTTGTGCCGTGTCACCTACCATATCGAGCTTTACTACGATTATGATTTTAAGATCCGACCGCGTTAAGGTTCTCCATCCCCTTAACGCTATTTTTCGATATGATTATACTTTACTTATTTAGACACTATTATAATAGCGAATATTACTACATAGTAAATAGTTTAACGGATCCTTAGGGGATGGTTATCCCAAACATCCTTTAAGTTACTTGTATTTCAGTTGATATTTCACTTGAGTTAGATTTATTAATATAAGAATATTAATCCTGACTCGAGTGTTTTGTGTTTTGCTTTACGCTCGGGTCAGACTGAGTGATACAGCATTGGAGACTCACCTTTGGAGTTGGAGCTTCGCTTGGAGATCCAGCTATCTATCGATCCTGCTTTCAGTTATTCCGTTGATCCAGTGATGTATTCAGATCTGGTATTTGATTATTGTATTGAGACATCTATTGTATTCGAGACCTCTGTTGTATCTTGTTTAACTCTGTTATATATATATAGTAGCTTCATGAACTACTATCCTTTGTTTTCGCTGCAGTATTGTTATATTACTCTGTGTCTGTGATCTGTAATTATTTTATTTACTGTATATGCTGAGTTTTGCCAAATTTTATTTACAATCCATCGTTTTGAATTATTCAAGTCCGACATGTGTGGATTTATTGTCGATTTGAATGGTCCAAAACACTGGGTCGTTACATGTGGTATCAGAGCTCTGGTTTTAGGCAAAACTCAGCATATAGAGAAAATTCAATTACAGAATCACTTTCGTTCGAGCTTGAATTCCTTCTTCTTTGACTCAGTTCCTTTGAATTTTGGGACGTTCACTTCGGTTCCAAAGTCCATTCGTGTCTCTCCTATTCGTGTCTTTTGATTCTAGAGTATCCCATAATTCCACTTCGAATGATCTCTATAATAAATCGGCGGTCTCGCCAATCTTCGAATAATTTGTACTGGGGTGAAACTCCTTTACAATCGGTATTGATTCACCGGAGATTTCTGTATCCTCGGTTTACGATGCTGCTATCTTAAGCTATACCCGAATTCTACCTCTGGTAATCGAATGTCGATTTGCTTCAGAATTCTACATCGATCTTATCTATGAAGTCACGGTTGACCCGGTTAAGGTTGCCCGCGATTTATACAACTTTATCCATCTTCCTGTTTGAAATGCAATCATCTAACCTTCGTTTCGAGCCTATCTATTTTAGATTAGAATTCTCTTTGATTAGAGTCCCTCTATATTTGGATCTCTATCCTTGTGTTGGAATCCAATTCTGGAATCATCGTGTGAGGGAGTGTATTTGTAATTAATATAAAATAGTTATGTTTATAGTGTGTTGTTTGAGTTGTTGATGTTGGTTTGGATTTTCGATCGATTCGTCTGATCAACGCTATCGATAGGATTTCCAAAACACTTGAACAGAGCAAACTGACACAATATAATTTTTAAATTTGATAAATGAAATAAATTTGTATGATTATATTATAAATATATAAGAAAAATTTCCTAGAATTAAAAGTAAAAAAAAAATTGGTTGTTGAAAATGATAATATTTGATTTTCATTTTATCGTTTTGTAAGTCATTGACTATTGCAAAATGACTATTGTTTATAAATTTATTTGGAATTGAAATGAATTTAAATTGAGAATTTAAGAATTAAATTTCTGGTGATTTCAAACTTTGTTTTAAAGTCTTAAAATGTATATTATTTAAAGTATTTTCGAATAAAATGGTTTTCAAAGAATTTTAAATGTTTAAATCAGTGCTCTTCTCGTTGTCGCTGGAAAATAATTTCGGTGGTGACAGCCGCATCATCGACATTTATTTTCGAGTTTCGAAGAGGAGAAACCATTCTGTAGCTTTGCTACGGTTTTGTTTTGAAAAAAAACCTTTGATTTGAATTTCTTCAGTATAATTTGATTTATATATATATATAGGTATCTTATTTTAAAATTTAATTTTATATAAATATATTATATATATATATCTAAATTGTTTGAAGTAAATTGGAGATTTAAATTCTTAAATTATAGATTTAAGATGATTTCAATTATAAACTAAAGTCAAAATTCTTGGATAAATAGTTAACTAGGAATAACTGAATTGTAAAATCTTATTTGTATTATACTCCATTACATCTCAACATAACTTACCTAAAATTTTCAGAAGTTAAAAATGTAATTGGATAATATACAATATAAAATGACTTTATAAGGAAAGATTTGAGTGTTATAATAAATGTTATATACTTAAATTTTATTTTAAAGATGTTAATAGAGAGAAATAAAATAATAATTTAATTGAATAATAGATGAGACAAATAAATTTGTTTTGAAAGAATTAACAAAATTGAAATTAGATTAACCTATGGAAATACCTTGAATTTAAAATCAATTTTGAATATAAAGTAATTTAAATTGAAATTTTTATGATTTAAATTAATTTATATGGTTTAAATATATGTGATAGGACATATTAAGTGGAATAAACTTAATAATAATTTGGAATAAAAGAATTTAATTTGTCGAATAAAACATGAGTATAATAAATGATGATACAAATTTGATGACTTAGAAATTGTTAATTGAGGATGACTAGACATAAGGTAATGAATTCAGAAATAGATGAATTGATTTAACTTAAGTGAACTCAGTGGATTAAATCAAATTGTTAAATATAAATTAGTTTAATTTGAAATTATATGGTTTAAATTAATAGTCTTATCTTGTCTTTTAATCTAATTTTCTTTCTGGTTGTTTCCATTCTCCTACTTCCTTCCTTTTCGAGGACGAAAAGTTTTGAGTGGGGGAGAGTGTAACGACCCGTAAATTTCAGTGGTTTTATTTATTTAATTAATTGAATTTTGTGAAATTTTAAACGATAAAATTTTGAAATATAAATTTTATATTTGGAATGCGTCTAATTAAAGATAGCAACTGGTAAATTTTCGTCCGAAAATATGAAAATTTATTTCGCGCGTAAATTTACTTCAATTTAATCAGTTAAAATTGATGATAATAAAATGTTTTACAAACCTAAATATTTTTACATAGAAAATTTGTAAATCATCTTCTGAGTGAGACGTCATCTTTTGTTTCGTCAAATTTGGACATCTATTACTCCGTCGATCTAAATTCTGGCAAAATAGCAGCATTTTCGGTACCGATTATCGACTTTTGACCGGATGATCGTGCCACTAATATCTGTGTACCGTTTTGATCGTCTCGTCGTGCTGATCTCCATGATATATTTAATTCTGCAATTTGAGATCCGGTACACGTCGAAAAGAATAAACAGTTCATCGTAACGGTACCGAATCTTGACTTTACGTTTTCCCTTAGACTTCAAATCTAACGTGCAGCCCAACAACAATTAATTGGTTTAATAATTCTCCAGAAATCAAGGGGTGACTAATTCTATTTCTACTGTTCAGTATTTGTGGACCTGTTCTTTCATTGCCTATTCCCATTCACGGTTGCTTTAAAGATGAGAAAACCATTAATTGCAACCTGTTGCTGTCACTTCTCCTTCCTTTTTCATTTGTATTTCAATTGTTTTGTGGTCCTTGTTTTGTTGGCTGTACCATTGCCTTCGTTCCTCTATTTTACTTTTATTAGTTTTTTTTCCAATTCCCTTTGCCAGATCGAGACCTACCACCACCTACCCAAACGAACTCCACGCCTCCACCACCACGACGTGCCAACCCACCATCACGCCCAACCCCTAACCCACGTCACCGAAACTCCTCCAACCTCATGCCGAGCCCACCACCCAACCCACACCGAAGCCTCCTTCCCAACATCTTCATAGATTTCGACAGCTACCCAGATCTGCGCCTCCACCCAGGCAACCGCCACCCTTCGCCTTGCAGCCTACCGCCACCCTAACAGCCACACCTCCAGCTCAACACCTCCTCCATTGCCGAGCCTTGATCATCTCCTCGGTTCAGCCGGCTTCATCTTGGCCGAACGTCTCGGCCTTGCTCCTTCCTTCGCCGACTACATGCTGCCCTTCCCCAGTCGCGATGATCTTCAGCCGAGTCTTGGTCTCCTTCTTATTTATATAGGTTGGTTTGTCATAAGATTTGTATATAAATATATATCTATTTAACAAGTTTCATTTTATATTTTTGTTATAATATAAATGGTCACGGTCCAGTTCCTATACGTTATGTCATATGTATTATGTCATATGTTTTTTTTCTTCTAAATATTGTCTTTAAATCATTATATATATTATGCGTGAGTTATACTTTTCACATTGGATTTATACTGTAAGTGTATATCAAGATATCAATTAAGTATAATAGCTTATTCATATTATGCTGAAGAATATATATAAAGTCTGACTATTTTATAAGTTATAGATATACTATATTTTATGTACTTTAATCTACTTTCAGCCTTGGGTATATAGATATATTAGATAGTCTGCTGTTGGGAACTTAGCTATTAGTCCTATGTAACAAGTTGTTCTCATATAGATATAGGGGTCTGGGCTGCTGAAAAGTGAAGAACCGTATATTATTATATAAAGTTAGTATATATATGTTTTCAAAAGTTTTATTTGCTTAGTGGTGAAAAAATAATATGGTTCACAGTTGGTTTATATATATATAAGTGCAGACGTATGATGTATTTAAATGATATTGGTATGAGAATACAATATATACAAGTTTTATATATATCAGCTTATATTAATATACATTTTTGTTTTGGTTATAAGCATATAGTAATGTACAGTTAGTTATATAAGTAAGTGTACATTTGGTTACAACATATTTTTGTTTATATTTTGTAAACAGTGGTCTGCATTTAGCTTGTATAGGGATATTTTATTGTTACAGTTTTAATATATTATATAATATTAAGTTATAGAGACGCGTTATACAGCAGCTTATAAATAAATGTATATTTATACAATCTGCATAATTATTACTATGACAAGTAGGTTGCACTATGTTATATATCATGGAAACTGTGTCAATTGTGTTGTATATATATATTTCCAGATTTGGTAAAAACAGCTTATGTATATTTGTTTATATATATAAAAAAAAGAGTGTTGTACTATATGAGTCTTATACATATGTATATTGGGATATTTTGTTGGGTTTAAGCTATAATAATCTGTTATACGTATACGCTGAATTATGATTCTATATGTAAGTTAGGTAAATTATTTTAATATATGTAAGTGGTTGTTAAGTATGAATTTATTTCAGTGATATATAAATATATTAGATTGTAAAATTTTGGAAATGATTGTTTCTATATTTTTGTAGGGTTATAGGATATATTTAAAATATTTACATAAGTTTATGGGGTTTTGTAATTGATTTGGTATATTGTACTTTGATTTGAGTATATAAATATATATATATATATTATTATGAGTATTACTTGAAAATATAGAATATATACTGTTCCATTTATATCGAGCTGATGGATTGTTCTCATTGATTTCTATCAGCCTTGTTCGTTAAATTCGCGTTCAAAAATCTTGCTTTGTTTGAGATTCGTACCAATCCTGATTTGCTTTGAGATTCGTGTCTGGATTCATAGCTCATTTCCTTGTCAAATCTTTCTAGCCTCGAAAGGTGAGCAATCACTCTGATTAACGTTCTTATATTGATTAAATTTGATTTCAATTGCAACATCAATTGAGATATACTGCTGCTAGTTATTTACATTGATATATAGGCTATTAACTGTATCTATTCACCTGTGACATCTGACATCATTATTTGTTATTTATACTGATGATATATGCCTGTTACTGCTGTTTATTATATTCTGTTCTCACACTGCAAGTTCCCTGTAGAATAGAATCACTATGGGTTGAAATGATACATACCCGAACGATCTATAGAATAGGAGAAAATCGTTATGGGTTGAAATGATAAACCCAAGCGATTTTCATTGAATTGAATTTGGGATTGCGGGTTGAAAAGATATATACCCGTATATATATTTTAAATTGCGGATTGAAATGATAAATATTCGTATCACTTGACCATAGGATAGAAAATTATATACAGGCACCGTTGGTCTATATTTAAATGTTTTGAAATTATTTCTTTGGCTTTGAAAATATATATATGGTTTTGATAAATATTGATTTTTAAATATTCATTAAAGTTGATTTAATAAAGTTGATAAAATTAGGTTTAAGTATTTATTTAATATCTATATTTTTGAAATATAGAATTTATAATGATTTGAAATTTGATTGAAATTATATTTTATTTAAGAATTATACTTAAATAAGTTTGATTTAGAATGTATTGAATTTGAAATTTAAAGAAGTGATTTACAACTTGAAATTTGAAAGGGTGACTTATATGGATATTTCAAACGTATAAATATTTAAAAAGGATATTTTGTTTATTTAAATTGTAAATTGAAATTGTATTCAAATGTTATGGAAATGTTAAGTTATCATTTCAAAACTAAATAATGGTAAAGTGAATTTGATATGTATATAAATTTATCGAATTTAGTTTTGAAATGTTGAATATTTAAAGCTTTGAAATATATTAAAATTGAAATGGCTTATTTTATGGTTCAGATATGTATTTGAAATCGATAAATTGAAATGGTTTATTTAGAAGCTAAACCGTGTTGAAACGGATGATTTGAGATTTGATTAAATTAAATTTTTGGAATTCGAGTTAATTTGAATCGATTTGTGAAATTTGAGGAAACTAATTTATTTTATAACGAAATTTTAATATCTAAACTGTTTAAAAGGAAAGTGTTATGATTGCCAAAATACTGTGATTTCCAGACTATGATTTCGAAAGCATTATAACTTTGGAAAGTAATATGATTTTGAAAATGGATATATTTGAAGTGAAATGATATCGTATTAAATTGGGTTTCGAGATGATAATGATATTTTGGTTCTGAAGTATAAACTATTTTGAAATGACCACGGTGTTATAATAACGATTGGTTGGCAAAGAGACCAGGATCGGATATGGACATACTCTCTGTCGATACCGAAAACCACTTTGACAACCGTGTACGCGGTGGAGATTCCAGAATGAAGTAGGATGGTGGCGGCGTTCTTAAGGTATGTTACATGGACCCAACTCCCATGAGTTGGCATAAGGTGGCTAAAACAGGAGCGATCTCGGACCGGTGAGGTAGCACCTCTTCTCGGACGCATTTCTTCGATATTATACTCTTACTTGTGATTTGACTAGATGGCCATCCTCCGATTTGGGAATGTTGTTCGAGGTGGACGATAGTGGCTGCTATGCGCTCCATCAGTCCGTGTGCGTAATTGGTATATCTACCCTGGCATTGCCTAGTTGTGCCGTGTCACCTACCATATCGAGCTTTACTACGATTATGATTTTAAGATCCGACCGCGTTAAGGTTCTCCATCCCCTTAACGCTATTTTCCGATATGATTATACTTTACTTATTTAGACACTATTATAATAGCGAATATTACTACATAGTAAATAGTTTAACGGATCCTTAGGGGATGGTTATCCCAAACATCCTTTAAGTTACTTGTATTTCAGTTGATATTTCACTTGAGTTGGATTTATTAATATAAGAATGTTAATCCTGACTCGAGTGTTTTGTGTTTTGCTTTACGCTCGGGTCAGACTGAGTGATACAGCATTGGAGACTCACCTTTGGAGTTGGAGCTTCGCTTGGAGATCCAGCTATCTATCGATCCTGCTTTCAGTTATTCCGTTGATCCAATGATGTATTCAGATCTGGTATTTGATTATTGTATTGAGACATCTATTGTATTCGAGACCTCTGTTGTATCTTGTTTAACTCTGTTATATATATATAGTAGCTTCATGAACTACTATCCTTTGTTTCCGCTGCAGTATTGTTATATTACTCTGTGTCTGTGATCTGTAATTATTTTATTTACTGTATATGCTGAGTTTTGCCAAATTTTATTTACAATCCATCGTTTTGAATTATTCAAGTCCGACATGTGTGGATTTATTGTCGATTTGAATGGTCCAAAACACTGGGTCGTTACAAAATTGGATATTAAGATGCCAGTGCTTTCCTACGAGTTTTAACAATCTTCCTAACTATATAACTTATCTTGGAAACTTGAACTCTTGATAATCTTGATATTCATAAGTCTTCTATCTCTATATCTTGAATCTCTATACTATACAGTCTTCTATCTCTATATCTTGAATCTCTATATTGTACAGTCTTCATTCTTGATACATGCATGGTTAGATCCTGCATATACATATATATCTAAACTTGTAATGTTAGTATTTATATTTTATAATCTATTCTAAGGTTGTTGTCATCAAAACCATCATCTCATGGACTAACAATCTCCCCCTTTTTGATGATGACAATCTTTGTTTATAAAATATCACCTCTATCCTAATACTTCTAATAACTCCCCCTTAATCTATGCCTAACTATCCTATTTTATATTTCTCCCCCTTTGTCATCAACAAAAAAACTATCTCTAAACTATATAACCCCCCCTTAATGTAATACTCTATGACATGTGATTATAATGATAGTGTTATCGTAAATAATCAACACTTAGATCTAAAACTAAAACTTAGTCCTAAACCACTAACTATAAAACTCCCCCTTAAACTAATACTAGAACAAAGTATAGTAAATAAATTGTGAAAGATATTAACTTAATTTTACTATAATTATTCAATAAATATGTATAAATATATTTCAAACAATACAATCAACACATCAAAACCAATCATGTCACACAAGTCAAACAAATCAATCAATTCAAACAAGTCAAACAAGTCAATCAAATCAAACAAAAACTAATAATCCTATATTATAAGACATTACTACAACCTCCTCCTAAATAAAATACACTTGTTATATATACATGTATGTAATATGTAGTTTGTAAAGCAGTATGAAGTGTATAACATATGCAATGTAGCATGAGATAATATGCGAAATGAAGTGCAACTTGTGATGCAAATGATTATGATATGCATTGTAATTTATGATGTAATATGCAATGAAATGTGATATGAAATAGAATGTTTGCAAAATGATATGAAGATATATATACTATGGTAAGAGATGTTCAGACTATAAGATAAACATGAGTGATAAGTAATATCTAGTTGACAAGCATATATATATATCTGTGTATGTGTGTGTGTGTATGTGTGTGTCTATATATGTATGTATGTATACATATATCAAACTATTTATTATAAATCACTTCAACCAAACAAAGGTAAAACACACCAATTACTAGACTTAAGTTAATGAAACTAATGAATGTGACTGAAATAGTTGTAAAGACAATAGTTTAAAGGTAATAAATGGTATTAAAACTATAACATAATCGTGAAAGGTAGTAATCAAACTTAATATCAAAATTAAATGCTAAGGAATAAGGACTTATACTATATATGATCAAATATGGTTTTTATAAAGATTAATAGCCTACTTATTTAATTTATTTAAAATAATTATTTTAATTTAATTACTATAATCCAAACTTCCATGTTTATGAACTACTTATCTTACTAATTAAAACCTTTATATCAAATTATTGTTGATTTAAATATTTAGAAACATGTTTAAACATCTTTTAAATTTAAAAAATATCATAATGAAATATTAAATAAAATAATAAAGATTGAAAAACTAAAATAAATAAGATCTTAGTCTATCATATCAGGCTCTAAGAGCTTGTTTTAGACCATATAAAGCTTTCTTAAGTTTGTACACATGGTTTGGTAATTTTTCATCTTCAAAAATTGTTCAACATATACTTCTTCTTTTACAAATCCATTTAAAAAAGCACTTTTAACATCCATTTGAAATCATTTGAAATTATTATGATTTGCGAAAGCAAGTAGAATCCTAATGGCTTCTAATCTTGCTACAGGAGCAAAGGTTTCGTCACAATCTATACCTTCTTCTTGACAATAACCTTGGGCGACTAATCGTGCTTTATTTCTAACGACCTCACCTTGTTCATTCATTTTATTTTTATAGACCCATTTAGTTCCAATTATAGTTTTATCTTCAGGTCTAGGAACAAGTTCCCAAACTTCATTTCTAGTGAATTGATTTAATATTCTTCTTGCATAGCCAAAATCCATGAATCATAAGTTGATGCTTCTTTAGGATTTTTGGGTTCAATAGATGATATAAATGCTACATTACTCATTTTACTTAGTTGATTTCTAGTTGTAACAATATATTGCATATCTCCTATTATATTTTCAATAGGATGATCTTTTAAAAGTTTAATCCTTTTATTAGGATGATTAATTTCATTATTAATTTCGGTTGATTCCTGATTTTGAGTAATTAAATCTTCTTCATCATTTGTAATTTCAAAATCTTTTAAATTTTCATCAAACGAAACATGCATTGTTTCTTCGATGGTGTTAGATCTTAAATTAAAAACTCTATAAGCTTTACTTCTATTGGAATATCCGATAAAGATTCCTTTGTCGGATTTAGGATCAAATTTATCCAAATTATCTTTTGTATTTAAAATAAAGCATTTACTTCCAAAAATTCTGAAGTATGATACCTTAGGTTTCTTTCCATGAAGAAGTTCATAAGATGTCTTATCAGTTAAAGATCTTATTAAAATTCTATTCAAAATATAACAGGCGGTAACAACAGCTTCTGCCCAAAAGTGTTTTGGTAAATTACTATCTGAAAGCATAGTTCTCGCACACTCTTGTATCGTTCTATTTTTACGTTCAACTACTTCGTTTTGTTGTGGAGTTTTTTTTTTGAAAATGAGAAATTGTGAGTTATTCCCTTTTTATTGCAGAATTCCTCAAACTTTTCATTTTCAAATTCACCACCGTGATCACTACGAAAAGTTATAATTTTTAAAGATAATTGATTTTGAATCCTTTTTGTGAAGTTCTTAAAACATTCAAAAGTATCACTTTTATGTTTCAAAAATATTGTCCATGTAAATCTAGGATAATCATCTACCATTACAAAAACATATTTACCATGATTTATTGACTGAATTTGAAATGGACCAAATAAATCAAGATGAAGTAACTCAAGGGGTTTTGAAGTTGAAATCATGAATGAATGTATGCTTTTCTACTTAGTATAGTTGTAATAAATTAGTTGTAGATTTTATTTGAAAGAAAACAAATTTTAAAAGACTTTAAAAATTTAGACTTGTATAATGATATTTATACTATGGTGTGTCGATATATGGACCAAAATATCAAAACTTATAAAAGAGATAAATTTCTATACCTAATTAAATGCATAGATATATATTTCTAAATGCAACAATAAAGATGAAATAATAGTAAAGCGTACCAATTTTTGCATTCCATCTTTCTAACTTTGCTGTACCTCCATTGTTGTGAACCACACATTTGTATCTTTCTGAATTTGACGACGAGATATGTTCTATTGCGACGGGCTCATTTTTCTGATCAGTGTAGTATATTCATTTGCTGAATTTGAAGACCATATGAGAAAGATACGGATGATTTAGTAGATCGATCAACTTGGCGCCAAAACTTTGAATTCGAATTTTGAATGAATGGACACTTCAACCACTATAAATAAGCCCAACGGTCACCACTTTTCATAAAAAATCCTTCTCTTCATCTTCTTCCCATTTTTCTATATACTATCAAACTTCTAGAAGGCATATCTCCTTCGTTTCTTAACGGAATTGGATGAAACCAGCGGCAAGTCGAAGAGGAAGGCAAGAGCTACGATCTAGTAATAGTTTGATGTCGAATTTGGATGGTATTGTGATGCAACAGGCCGAACAGTAGAAGAAATGTAGAAGATCCCGTACATAGTTTTTCAGATTTGGATAGCCAACTTTAAACTGTCATATCTCACTCAATTTTGATCGGAATTTGATGATCCACCCATCAAAACGACCGCGAGAACAAGAACTACAATCTTAAAAGGAGTGGGAGAAAAATACTCAAATCTCTGGATGCATTTTGAAGAATACCTTTGACAGTTTTGCCTTTTTTTTCTCTTTGTTCACCAAAACTTCATTTGGTCATAACTTGGTCATTTCTTGACGGATTCACACGATACCAGTGACATTGCGAAGCAGATGGAGAGAAGTATAGTATCAAATCAAGTTGTAGATGAGAACCAAAAGTTTTGTATTGATCTGGTACCCATTTCTTTGTTGATTTCCAAAATATATCCACTTGTTCTTCTTGATCGATGAATGATTATCTGAAATCTTTTAACCAACGGTCATTAGACATAATTCTTCTTCTGCAAAACAAAATAACTTTTTAAAGAATCAAGTAACTTTTCAAAATAACTAAATATAGTTTTAAACAAAAATATCATGATGATTCCGTGACATATTCATATGAAAATAGTGTTAATAAAATCCTAAAAATAGCCATTTTTTTAAAAAAAAACTTTTTCAAAATTCAGATTATGAAAACTTTGAAAATAAGGCTCTGATACCAAATGTGAGAAATGCGGATTAAGGATCTTAAGGCTAGAATTAACACTAGAGGGGGGGTGAATAGTGTTTTAAGAAATTTGTTAATCTTTTTGATTTTATCTTAATTTGTTAACAATGTATGCACTAATCAGACACAGATATGAACACAGATGCAAATATAAAGTAAAAGCAGTAAAGGAAAGAACACACCGGATTTTATACTGGTTTGGAGTTACCCTACATCCAGTCCCGCACAACTAAGTACGAATTTCCTTTCAAGATCAATTCAACAATTACAACCCTCGGTTTCAAGGCTATGAGGTACACCCTCCAGAATAACAATCATCTGGGTAGAGATACTCGATTTTCGGGGCAACAAGTTCACCCAATTGATTTCCAAGGCTACAATCACACCTTTTCTCGCTTGATTGATTTCCAAGGCTACAATCACACCTTTTCTCGCTAGATAGATTACAAAGAAGTCTATAACTCTGAATAGCACTTGGATCTTGTAGAGATAGTGGAGAGAATCAAACTAGAAGTAATCGAGTATGATTTGATGTTGATTTCGGCAGAGTAATGGTATAAATTTGTATTAAGAAATGTGGAAGAAGAAGAAGAGGAGTGAAAACCAGAAAAAAGTGATTAAAAATTCGTTGAAACTAACCCCTATTTATAGAAGAGCAACAGCCATGACCATTCATGAAGAGTTATGGCGAATAGACACTTCTGTTGAAATTTGAATTTTGAAACCAATTGACACTATGTCGACATGGGGTACTTAGGCATGTCGACATCCCAAAGGAATTTTTGGTGTTTTGATTTTCTTTGAAAATAACCTCTATCTTATATTAAAATTATTTTAAACTTTATAAATATACTTAACTATAGTTAAAATACATAAGTAAATATAAAGAACAATATATACATAATTTAACTATAATTTTATATTTAAATCTAAGTATAAATATTTAAAAGTTAAATATATTATTTGAAGATAGTTTAAAATCAGGAGTAATTTGACTTTGAAATTAAAGATGTTTTTTAGGCTAAAATTATTTAAAATCAGGATAGAGAGTTTTGAATCTTTTAAAAGGAAAGTTTTGAAATCATTTTGAAAACAAGATAATTTTGAAAAATCATTTGAATTAAGATTAGTGGATACAAAACAATGTCCCACTAGATTTTCGTAGGTTCCATCCTACTTAGGGTTCCATCCCTTTAACGGGCTCGAAGTGGATTCCATTCCACGAATAAATTGGATATTAAGATGCCGGTGCTTTTCTACGAGTTTTAACAATATTCCTAACTATATAACTTATCTTGGAAACTTAAACTCTTGATAATCTTGATACTCATGAGTCTTCTATCTCTATATCTTGAATCTCTATACTGTACAGTCTTCATTCTTGATACCTGCATGGTTAGATCCTGCATATACATATATATCTAAACTTGTAATGTTAGTATTTATATTTTATAATCTATTCTAAGGTTGTTGTCATCAAAACCATCATCTCATGGACTAACATATTAAACCGGACCGAACCGAACCAAAAATTAACATCAGTAATCTTATGATAAAAATACAAGCAACTCCTATCTTATTTTAGATTCTAACGATGTACATTCTATTTTTAGCGTATGTTGTTGTTATATTAATAATAATCGCTGTCATAAAGGAAGAAGTTATAGTTTTGGTATAATATTTTTCATCTTATTTTTTTTGGATAAATGCTAATTATAATCCTAGTCGTTTTCTTTAATGATTATGCATTGATTAATGTTGATGTTTGGTTAATCTACCAAAAAAATCTCACTTGTAGGTAAATGTCAAATTGAAATATTCATACAATTAAAAACTAATCTTTCATTTCAGTATAGCATTGTGTTGAACCTTTAAGTGTAAAAGTTCCATACAGTTGCTTTCGTAAATTGATTGTTGATGAAAGTAATTCTCTTATTTCATATTTAATATGGGTTCAAACCGGACCGGACTGAAATCGAACCGTATTACATTCAAACCAGACCGAAACTGAACCGTTTAAATGATTAGTATAATGGTTTGTATTTTTGATTAACCGTTTGATGCGGTGCGGAAGCGGTTTGGACTCCAAACCGCACCAAACTGACCCGCGCCCACCCCTAATAAATATCAGTATCAACAGTCTCTTGCACAAAGACCGCTGATTCAGTAGCATCCAAAAAATATTGCTCCGATCTAGAGTTGTGTTTTAAGGCAGAAGAAGAAGAGAACTCGGTTTTTAAAACTGTAATATTTCTGTGTCGATTGCTTGGTTTATATAGAGAGTAAAAATAAGGCTGAGTTATTACAAAATATTGAATCTGAGTTTACTGGGTATTATTACCAAGTCAAAGTCATTTTAGAAATATACTACAAAAAATAAAGAGTTCAACCCCACATTATCCAAGTCAAACCCGGTCCGGGTCGGATCGAGTCGGTCGGCGCATGCGTATGTGATGGTCAGCACGGTCTCCCTACTCAACACAAGAGAAAATATTGGATGCCAAAAGGGTCCATTCTTTCTCTTGTGAATCCTACATTTAAATAGGAACACTCTACATTTCCCCATAATGTGAGACTATTCAATAAAATAGGTATTTTATACTTTTTTCAATATTTTTAATAATTCATTTTTAAAAACAAATTTTCCAACAATCCCCACTTGAATTTTTTAAAAATATTTTTCTCGAGCAATTTCTGATTTTATAAGATTGTGCATAAACAAATGTATCTTTCGATTTGAACATTTGCATTATGAGTAAGATCTAGATTATATTAGAGTGACTCGTAGTCTTGAACTCTATCTCTGACATCAAACCACATACAACTTTTATAGGATGCAGTCTATGGACCGTGCTTTAAAGGTCAAGCACGCCTATCCTAATTTAGTGAACGCTCTAGGAATTTTGTCCAAAATTCCATAGGAAACAGCCATATTTCTACATTCACATTGATGAATCTATCAACAGTACTCCTGTGGCTAGGTACTCTACTCCACATAAAGTATAGATTTCATTAATAATTAAACTCATTTTCCTATCGCTTCAGGACTACATGCTTCTGTCTAATGAAACTAGCATGTTCTCAATGTCACTTTATAACTTGTTATTACCCATTGAACATAGTTCTTGGGATCTCCACTCATTAGATTGGGTTACTATTATGAGTGATTACTCATTCTTTGAGTTCTCATTCTATGGGCAATAGTCCCATTCTTTTAGATGTAAAAATGACTTTCTTTCTAGTCAATCCTTTCGTCAAAGGATCCGCCAAATTCTCATCGGTGCGTACATGATCCACTCTTACAGATCCTGAAGAGATATACTCTCTTACAGTACCGTGCTTACAATGAATTTGTCATCCCTTACCATTGTAGTAACGGTTCTCAACTTTTGCAATAGCCGTGGTACTATTCGCAATGGATCAACACTGCTTGTATCAGTTTTTCCCGTAAGGGAATCTCAGCTAGCAGATTTCATAAATAAACTACCTCTTCACTAGCAGTAGCCAGTGTTATCATTTCTGACTCCATAGTGGATTGAGCATGCAGATTTCCAAGAAACTGCTCCTCCCACAATACTGAAAATGTATCCACTAGTGGCTTTGGAATTGTCTGATAACGTATTCCAATCTACATCACTATATCCTTCAAGAACAGTGGGAAACTTCTGATACTGTAATCCAAGGTTCATAGTTTTTTTAAATATCTCATAACTCTTTCAATAGCGTGCAAATGCCCTATATTAGGTCTGCTAGTAAACCTGCATGATAAACCCACGACATAGGCAGTGTCCGGTTTAGTACAATCAGTTGCATACCAAAGGCTGTCAATAATGCTCGCATATTCAGACTGTCTTACACCTTCACCGGTGTTTTTAAATAGCTTTACAGCTGGACCATATGGTGTGCTAGCAGATTTGCATTCAAAGTAATTATATTTCTTTAACATCTTCTCAATATTATGAGATTTATTCAAAGAACCCCTTTCAGACTTAGTAATCTTAATACCAAGAATTACACTCGCTTCACCAAGATCTTTCATATCAAAATTGGCATATAGTATGGACTAAACATGATTCACAGCATGAATATTTGAACCAAATATAAGTAAATCATCCACATATAAACATATGATAGTGCAAATGTTATTCTCGGATTTATAATGAATACACTTGTTAGTTTAATTTACTTTAAAGCCATGTGAAATAACTAGTTTGTCAAAATTTTCATACGATTGTTTAGATGACTGTTTAAGACCATATAGAGATTTATCTAATTTACAAACTTTATGCTCTTGACCGGGTATAAAAAACTTTCAGGTTGATCCATATATGTCTCCTTTTCTAATTCACCATTCAAAAAAAATCAATTTTTACATCCATTTGGTGAATTAATAGATCATAAAGTGAAGCAAGAGAAATTAATACTCAAATTGATGTTATTCTTATAACAGGTGAAAAGGTATAATAAAGGCTACGTTTTCTTTTTGTCTGAATCTTTTAGCTACAAGACGAGCCTTATATTTATCAATTGTACCATCAGGTTTCAACTTCTTTTTAAGTCCCACTTACAACCTATGGTTTTATAGCCTGGTGGTAAGTAAACAAAATGCTAAGTTTTATTAGATTTAAAAGATTCCATTTCATCATTTATGACTTCTTGCCAGAGGTCTGAATCCAAAAAAGATAGAGCTTCTTTTAGATTAACAAGGTCCTCTTCTGGTGCATAAGCATAATATTCTGGATCAAAATCTTTAGCTATCCTAGCTCTTTTACTTCTTCTAGGTTCAGATTACATTTCCGCATTATGTTCATTATTTCTGATTATTGGATTATTAGTGGTAGATGTTCCCCCACTATTCATAAGTTTAAACCAAAATTTATTTTCAAATAAATCAGCATCATTTAACTCAATAATAACTTGAGCATTCAAATCAAAAAAATCTATATGCTTTACTACTAATGGAAAAACCTATGAAAACACATTTATATGCTCGACTTGCTAATTTAATTCTTTTAGAGTCAGGAATACAAACATATGCTAAGCAACCCCAAGTTTTAAAATAAGACAAGTTGGGTTTATGATTTTTAAAAATCTCAAAAGGTAAAAATTTCTCTTAGATTTAGGAATTCTATTTAAAAAAAACAAATAGTTAACAAAATTTTCTCCCACCAGTGTGATGCTGCACCCGAATTTCATAAAACAGCTACAACTAATTCGGTAAGAGTCTGATTTTTTCTTTCAGCTTTACCGTTCATTTCAAGCGAATAAGGTGCAGTTCAATCATATATTATGCCATGTAGATTATAAAATTCAATAAATAGGCTAGATTCATATTTTGTTCCTCTATCACTTTGAAATCTCTAAATTTTCTTATTATATTGGTTTTCAATTTCAGTGACAAATAACTTAAACATATCTAGCGCATCATTTTTATTTTTCATGAGTTAAACATAAGTGAAATTAGAGCAATCATTAATAAAAGTAATAAAGTAGTGTTTGTCATCTCTAGTTAGAGTGTCATCAAATTCACATATATCTGAATATATTAAATCTAAAGGTTATGACTCTCTAAATACAGATTTATGCGGGGTCTTTGTAATTTTAGCTTGGCTACAATATTCACATTTTTCTGAATCACCTATGGATACTTTAGGGATTGAGCCTTAGTTAATCATTTTATGAATCGGTCCCTTATTAACATAACAAAGTCTAGCATGCCAAATATTAAAATCACACACCATATAAGCAAAACTATTAACTTTATTCAAATCAACATTTAACCTAAACATCCCATTTACAGTATATCCTTTATCAACAAAAACGCCATATTTAGTGATGGTGTACAAATCAGATCTAATAGTTTGAATAAAACCAGCTTTACTTAACAGAAAACTAGATACCAAATTTTTCCTCATATTTGGAGTATGCACCACATCTTTCAGCAACAAGTTCTTTCTAGAGGTAAACTTTAACTCCACAGTCCCAATTCCAACAACAGTAGTGGTGTGAGAATCTCCAACATCATTGTTATGTCATTAGCAACATTATATGTTTTAACATTTCACGATCATAGTAGACATAACGAGAAGCACCAGTGTCTTCCCACCACCCTTCCGATCCACCGACTAAGTTGATCTCAGTAAGCATAGCCATAAGGGATTCTTTAACCAGGTTAGCCTACGGTGCAAGATTTGACCTGTTCTGACACTCTCGTGCCATATGGCCTGGTTTGCCATAGTTGTAACATAAAAAAACTGTCCAGTACCATTCTTTAGGGGGCATTTTGCTATTTGTTCCGAGGTTGATTGTTATGGTTCTGATTTGGTTTGCGATTTTGATTTTTGAAATTTTTCGCATTTGGTTTCAGACCCGCGTTTGTGGATTTCTTAGTGTTGTTGCTAGATACAACAAGCACCTTTTCTTTCTGGTCCTGTTTTCTGACCTCATCTTCAATACGAAGACGAGTAATCAAACTTTCTAAGGAAAACTCTTTAGTCTTATGCCTGAGAATATTTTTAAAGTCTTTCCAACGAGGGGTAATTTATCAATTAACAGAGCAATCTGAAACTGTTCATCTAAAGACATACCTTCAAGATGATCTCATGTGCAATTTCTGAAGCTCTTGCGACCGCGCCTCCATAGATTTGTCGTCTGTCGTTTGGAATTTCAAATAGCGACTGATAGCATACTCTTTTGCTCCAGCTTTCTCGGTATCATATTTCTTTTGCTGCGCATCCCAAATCTCCTTTGTTGACTTGTCTGAGTTGTAGTAATCATACAGATCATTGCTGAGTCCGTGGAGGATGAAATTCTTGCACACATAATTTTGCTCCATCCAAGTGTGCAGCTCTTTTGATTTTTCTATCCAAGCTCTCATCTGTTCTGTCTCATCTTCGTTGGGTTTGTTTGGCAGTTGTGGTTTGTCTGTTATCAGTACAGAGACCACCTTCTATATAGTCAAAAAGAACTCCATCTTTTGGCATCATCGTTTGAAATGCAGGCCCTCGAATCTGAATGGCACAACAGACATAATCGAAATCTGAAATATTTACATCGGGGCAGTAGAGTCGTTAATGATTGAATTCATAACATCTTAAAATTATTATACCTCGATCTGAATGTGTAGTATCTTTGTGGCTGAGTCGTGGACTAGGCGCTCTCTTTAAAACGTCTCTTACATAAAGGCCGCTGATTCAATAGCACCCAAAATATATTGCTCGGATCTAAAGTTGTGTTTTAAGGCAAAAGAAAAAGAGAACTCGGTTTTTAAAACTGATAATATTATGTGTCAATTGCTTGGTTTATATAGAGAGTAAAAAAGGGATAGCCATGAGAAAATATCGGATCTGAGTTTACTGGGTATTATTACCAAATCAAAGTCGGTTTAAAAATATACTGTTAAAAATAAAGAGTTCAACACCACATTATCCAAGCCAAGCCAACCCAGGCCCGGGTCGAGTCGAGTTGAGTCAATCGGTCGGCGTATGCACGTATGATGGTAAAGATGGTATCCCTCCTCAATACAAGAGAAAACATTTGGTTCCCAAAGCCCATCCTTTCTCTTGTAAATCCTATATTTAAATAGGAACACTCTATAGTTCCCAATAATATGGGACTATTCAATAAGAGGGTATTTTATACTCTTTTCAATATTTTTAATAACTCATTTTTTAAAACCAAATTTTCCAACAGTTACATAACAACATAAAGGAGTATTATAGAGTATTATGGAATTGCAATATTTGCACTACAAATTGTCTTTACATGTGTTGTGTTGTATAAGAATAGAAATCTTTGGTATTTACCTTAAATTAATGCAAATCAAATCATAGAATATGATAAGTTTTCAATCGTGAAATAAAGATACAAATATTTTTATACTTAAGGCAGTGTTTAAAACGAGTTTTGTGTTTGGTTTGAAACCGAGAGAAGAAGATGGTGGAAAACAAATATTTGGAACATGGTTTTAATATAAAAACTTGAAAATGAATTTTCAGCCTTTAGAAAAATATCAAAAACCACCTCCTTCCTTCCCTTTCACTCTTTTGTTGGAATGACTAAGATATTCCAACCACGCCTTCCTTCCATGACATTTGACTTGAAAATGTAAAACACAAAACATATGTTGAAACCAAACGCTATCTAAATTACTTTGTCTTCAAGCATATTCTTTCATGCCAAGTAATACGTTTACTTAAACCAGTACCAATGCATGTGTGATGCACATGCACATAGAAAAAGAACCATCGCATCTACAACACTCATTTAGTATGAATATTTTTGGAGCTATTCTCATTATATATATAGATGAAGTTGCAGCCTTCCATTTTATTTATCCATAAAATCCATTAACCTTTGAGTACTTTTCTGTAATTTTCATTTCTTCTATACTTTGTCTTCATTAATTGAGATAATAAAATTAAGTTGTTGGGTTTTTGAATGTAGGTCAATTTGGCCAAACCATGTAATATTTCGTATACTATTTTTCATTTTTTGCTAATTGTGGTGATTGGATATTATACTGATTACTCTCTAAATGGTTATCAGTAATTTATCGGCGGGTTAGCTTCTAGGTATCATACAAAAGGTTCACAATATACTTATATCAAAGCAAATTGATATGTTAGGATGTTAGTTATCAATATTTGGTTGTTGAAAGGGTAAAGGTAGAAATTCCTTTGATTGTGTAGACATGCAATTTGATGCAAAAGATTATTTTAGAACTTGGAAGAATAAGATGAGGGCAATATCGAAGAATGAGAGACTTAAATAATTATTTAGATCCCATGAAATTGAAAATCCTATAAGCTTATGTTTGAATTAGATGGAAGCCCAGCCCATACGTCCATCAACCATGTATATTAGATTACTTACTTCAGCAGTTTTCACATGCAAAGACAGAGAAACTTTAGGATGCTTTATATGTAGTCTATTAGGATAACCCTCTCATGAAATTTATCATCTTGCAACAACAACTGTGTATCTTCAAGATGAGTTCGGGAATACACTAATGAAGCATATGAATATTGTTATCGACAAATTTTCCACGGTTTCAAAATAGACTCAAATAGATGAACTAGACTACAACTGATGAAGGAATGGATTCACAAGTTTGAAAACCATCAAAAATCGATAATATTTAGGAACTCAATTTTTTTTGGCTAATTAATGAATATGCAAAACCTCTCGTCGAAAACCTCTCGTTGAAACCTCTTGTCGGAAACCTCTTATCAGGAATCCAAAACTTGAAGACCGAGCAAGTATAAAGAAAGATCGAGAAAGCAAGTAGACAAAACCTCATAGCACTGACGAATACCAGTCGGTACCAAAGGTTTTGTTTCTCAATTACGACATGTTCTTTATGCTAGATTTTCAGATGTTTGAATTGAGACTTGTTTTAACTTAGATGGTGAGATCTATGCTGGAATTCGACTATAAATAGCAAACCACTTATAGCTGGAGATGGACTTTTGGGATGTATTAGGATAAACCTCATATCGCTAATGGATGCTACCGGAATGTAGTTATCCATTAAACCTGATATATAAACTGATAGGACTTGGTTCTCCCAACCGGAGATATGGGACGATGAACCGTAAAGTGTAAGTTCCCTTGCTAGAGAGTGAGTGGATGAACTTGTACAGGATAGCAGGTCCCTTTATCGAAGAGTGAGCAGATGGACATACTTGGATTGGGTCCCCCTGTTAGAGAGCGGATGGATTAGACTCAATCTAAATTAACGATAATGTGATCCGAAAAGATAAAAAATTAAACTGGATATATGGTTATGCGATCCAGAGCGATCTAGAATTAACCTTAGGATTTGAACACCTTATGATTCGATAATGATTAATGCATATCATTGCGTCGATTCGGTTGGACTTACTTATAATGGAATATAGGCGATACTAGACCATTTATAAGTAATGTTCCAATCGGTGGCAATGCACTTCTTTGATTGATGGTGCATGATAGCACAATATGTGATTAACCTAAGATAGATAAATCCTGGGCGAACAGGGGGCAATATAGATGTTGATTTGTGATAACTTAATCCCAGGTGAACACGGGGTGACCTTGATTTATGATATATGATATAATGTGAGAGAATATGGAATGATTATGATTCATAACTAACACGTAAGTCCTTAGCCACGATGGTCTAAAATGACCTTTGATTTGCAAGTGAATCCAAAAGAACCAAGCGATTCACTACGATTGGTCCGATGGATAGCAAGAGAGCGTAAGCGATGACAATTTTCCAGTCTTGAAATTTTTTCTTAAGAAAAGCACACCTTTTATACACAAGGCATACTTTAAGGGGCAAATGTTACTGGTAAATTTTTCACAGTCTCAGAAAAGACTCAGATAGATAAACTGGAGTACAAACCGATAACGAAATTGATTCAAAAGCTTGAAAACTATCAAGAACGACAAAATGAAGGAACTCAACAATTTTTGGCTAAGTATTGAATATGCAAAACCTCTTGTTAAAAACCTCTAGTCGAAAACCTCTCGCCAAAAACCTCTCTTTGAAACCTCTTATCGCAAAATCCAAAACTTGAAGACTGAGAAAGTATGAAGAAAGATCGAGAAAGAAAGTAGACAAAACCTCTCGGTACCACCTAAAACCAGTAGGCCCCAAGAAGTTTTGATTGTCGATTATGACCCGTTCTCCCTTTTAGATTTTTAGATCTTGTAATTGAGACTTATTCTAACCTGGGCGACGATATCTATGCTGGAATTCAACTATAAATAGTAAGTAACTTACAGCTAAAAAGGACTTTTTTGGGGAAGGGACCGGGGACTTTGGGACTTTCCCATTTTTTCCTCTTAAACCTATAGTAAATCCTAGATCTACTAGATTGTCGTAGGATCTGACTGTAAAGTTTGTATTTCTGAGAGAGAGAAATCAATAACAAAGATTAAAGTGGACATAGGACAGAGTATTCGTCGAAGCACTATAAAAAATGAACCTTTAATCTTAATTCTCTATATCTTCTCTATATTATATTTTCTAGATTGCTTGATTGGGTGTCCGTGCTATTTTTGGTCCAAACAGATATACTTAATAAATTGATTATTTACTTGAAGGCAATGTATGTTGTATCTATCAGTAATGAAGCATAGACAATCATATTATTACATTCATTTCTTCTAGAGTGTGTGTTGTTTAAGAACTATCTGATTTATGGAAGAAGTCTTTTAGTGTGTATAATGTGAATGCAGGCTTTGTTGGATTTGGGCCAGCATGCAGCATGTAACAACCCGCCCCTTGTAAAACCTAGAAATCAGCGTCTTACATCAATACATGACTTTGAATATTACAAAAGACAGCCTGTCGTGGAAAAAGAAAGAAAAGAAACAAAACACTATACCAAGGCATAATGATATAATCTCATAATGGAATGACAACATATAATATACTAAATAAATATATATATATATATATATATGAATAGGATACAATGAACAATATATAAGAGACTACATTGGCAGAAGTGACTGATAAGTAAATATCAATACAGAAAGTTAGGATAGAATGTCTGATACAAGTCTCATATACAAATAACATATATGTCATCTACTACTACAATATCAAGTATATCCAATGTACCCTCTTCGCCTTCAAAACTCTAGTTGCACCACTCTGATAGCGTATCCCCAAAAACACTTGGCTTTCAAACTACTTAATCGAGTACCCAAGAGTTTTCATGACATAAACGGACAATGACAAAATGCGGGTCATACATAAAGCCTGGTATGAGGGGAACTATCTAAAAATATTGTATATCAAACTATATAATGTGATTGACATGTAATAATATACTATGATAAAGGTAACCCAATATACAAATGCAGAGACAATATAAATATCACAATATAAGTACATCCTAGAATACACAACAATACCATCAACCAACTAATATAACACACATAATATAACAATAACCGATAGATATATAAAATGAATTGGTACCCGTCATTTCTAATGAGTGGAGTCCATGGTAGACTCATGCCCAAGATAAATAGAGTTAGTTGCTAAATTTACCATAGACCTCGAGCCACTTCCAATGTGATCAAACTCTTGTAGATCTCACCGTACTTCTATAATGAGTATAAGTGATATATGATCTTGTATAGATATATAAAATCTAAGTCTGCTTTGGCCACCCATCTATAATTCAAATTATCATGATCCAATGGTTTCTATCAAGGGTCCGAAATAAATAGAGTCGGTACCTAAATGTACCGTAGACCCCGAGCTACATCCAGCTTTGATGGAACTCGTGTATAACTCACCATGCCCCTATAATGAGCATAAGTGATATATGATCTACTCTAGATATCTGAAACCTATGTGGACCTCACCGTACCACTATAATGAGCACAAGAGATATATGGCCCACTCGTAGATGATCGTCATCATCTCCCTCACACCCATCATAGATTTCTGAACAAATTTGCATTACATCTCGACAAAAGAGAATGATGAGCCTATCCCGTATAATATGCCATCAGGACCACAAAGAAACACCGATGGCAGTCAATGTGTGTGTGTATCAAATATTACATCGCATAATCAAATACGGCTATCACAAATGAAGACCAAAAACACGTCATCGTTTATCTATATGCATGGTTATTACTAAAAAACCAATAATATGCATGACCACTAATATAAGGCTAATACTATTACGATCATTGATATAAGACTGATACAATTTACTAAATTATACGCACCCCAAGGTCAAAGCCCGAAGGTATAGTTTTACTCCCTCGATCGTACACACTCGTCGAACGTCAGAGGTAAAGCGAAAAGTCACAGTGCCGATACCGTGCCCGATCACTATTGATTCCATAGGAATTTCTTAGCATTTGCATCCATATCTCGAGCTTTTCCTTACATTATGCCTTCCCGAGTAGCCCATAGTCTTCCCCGAAGTTGTCCCAAAGATCTACATGAACCTACATGTGAATCACATGAAGAATCCCTGCTTAAATGACACCTAACCTGGGCTTTATTGCCCAGGTCAATGCACCACTAGTTTGCCGATGGTCTACCATCGATCAACTGGTGGTAGCCTATTCCAAGCAATAAAGCCTGGGGTAGGTGCCATCAATCCATACGCCCGTTGATTCATATGTCGTTTCCTCCATCGCTTCGCCCGATGAGCCGCCTTGCTTCCCAAGCCTGCCTCAACCCCATCTGACCCTATTTGGAGTTCATTGGTTGATGTTTTGGAAGTGATATCCTAAGTATTCAAAAATTAATTTTGATATGAAAAACTATATTTTATTATAGAGTTCCGCGGGACGATTCAAGAGACCCGGTCTCCTCTAATGCACCAAATTGAACTCAACCGACCTTCCTACCTTAGGCAATGCCTAGTGTGTGATTATACACACATTTTTGTATGTTTATACCAACACGAACACACAACCATACTTCAATTATATAAATCATGTTTCAGGCTTCACCAGAGCGATTACTCGATCATGTATCTTCTCACGCAACTTAGCGCATGCGATAGTCACCATGGCTACATAAGACGCTTGCTATATGTTTATATACAAATAAAGATATACGTATCAATATACATACATGCATACACACACACAATAATTCACTTATATATATATATATATGCACAACTACATACGACAATTCTAGCACAATACAAGAATTGTCTTAATTAATATATAACCTCAAATACAAGTATATGTATACTCGCTCGTGCACGCATACGCACACGCATGTTATGTAAATAATTCAATTATTACAAAAATTAAATCTTATCTTTATTTACTAAATCTTTTCAATAAAGGTAAAATGCCCCTTTATATCATTTTATAAATCTTATACTCTTTATAAAATATCTCATTCGTACTATTTTATAAAATCACTATTTTTTGAAATATCACTTTCTTACTATTTCTTAAAATGACTATTTTATAAAATATAAATTTCATACTATTTTATAAAATCACTTATTTTATAAAATATCGCTTTTATACTATTTTGTAAAATCACTTATTTTATTAAATATCACATTTATTTACAAAATTATTTCTTTACTTAAAATAATATTTATAATTACTAACCAAGTTTCATAAGGCCTCTAATTACTTTAATGATAAATGTAGAGCCCTTAAACTATTAGTTAGCTTACTAGATTTTCCCAAATCCGTTCAAATGGTTGAATAATTAATAACTAATGATATGCACATAATTATATCACTAGTAACATTATACAAAATCAATTACTTATCCATAATCAAAATTTAGGCTTACTAACTATTTCGAAAATAGAAACTAAGGTTTCAAACAAATGATGAGTTAATATAATCATGTTTATAATATAGACATAAGCCTAAATCAACCCAAACTATCTTCAAATCACTTCATATAATTTCATGTTAATCAATAAATGAAAATATGAAGATTAACGCATAAATATAGATAGAGAATCATCCCACTCACCTTGCTTTTCCCTGAATAATCTCTAATCGGTAAATGCCCAAATCAAGATATCTTGAAATAGGTTATATCAACCCAAACTTCGATTCAAGAAAATTCCTTCGTGAATTGTGTGAGGAATGAGTAAAGAGGAATTACTATGATTTTAATTTGAATTTAGGAATTTTATTTGAGTATAGATTATTGATTTAAAGTTTTGAGATTAAGGGGTAGTTATAGAAGTAATTAGAGAAGAGGAAGAGGAGTGTTACGGGCATGAGAAATGGAATGAAAATATTGAAGGGGTTAGTCACTTATAAGCGTGCTTACAGGCTTTAGCTCAACATTCAATTTTCATTCCTTTCAAGAAATCACTATTTACTCCAAAAAATAACTAATCGACTCCAAACATAGTCAAATTCATACTCATTTTTCCCACATTGGAAAAGTTTCCTCAACTACGGGTGTCTTGAGAGACAATTCATTTGTCTCTAAATAATTAAGTATAATGGGCATTTCGTTAATTAACGATTAAGTATTTAAATTAATTAATTAAATATTCAGTCGTTAAAATTACGAGGTGTTGCCTTCTCCCCTTCTTAAAAGAATTTCATCCCTGAAAATTCTATAAAAACGAGAAGGTAACGAGGCTAACCAAAATTCCCAAGTTTATGTCTCAAAAAATTTCAGCAGTACTTTCTTAATGCAATCAGCATTATGAAAACTTCCAAATTAGAATGCATCATATAACTAGAAAATATGCGACAACCAACATTATCCCATATTTCTCAAAAGTTCATACCACATTTTAAGAAAGCTTCTCACCGTTTAAATGCAAATCAAAGCAAATAAGCATTTAAATAGCTATATTTCAACTCTCAAGTACCTAATTTTCTTATACAAAGAGGATCATGCACCAACACAACATCAAAATAGAATTCAAACATATATAACCTTAGTGTAGTAATGATACTACCATAATCATACAGGATAATCAAGTGGAGAGTAAACTCAAGTAAATCAGTATCAAAATATACCACAAACTCCAAGTCCCATCAAAAGACAATAGACTCGTATAGATCCTATCTCGATCCTATAGTGGACATGGATGATATGTGATTTATTTTAGATAGGCATTGCTATCTCTCTCCGAACTAGCTTTAACAGGAAATTATAATTAGTATACGAATAACCATTCAACAAAAGCATGCAATAACAAACAAAAAGTAATCAACAAGCAATAATAATCCACAAGCAATAATAAGCAACAAGCAATGATCAATCAATAGCAAACAATGATAAGCAATAATAACTAGCATACAATTTATCAGACATGCAAACAAGCAACAAAAGTCAACAACAACCAAAATCAAACAACAACATACAACATCAAATAGTAGTAAGCAAACATGAACAATAGAAAACAATACCAAGCAACACCAAGCAATAGTAACCATCAATAAACAATAATTGCAATCGGCATATAGTAAATACATAAATAACCCATAAACAGAAGAAAAAAAGCAAGCATATAAAACAATGAAATGTTCAGAAAGAGTTTATACCGACATGCACGGTAACTAATCAATAGTCAAATGCGCATGTCGAACCATAAACTCCAATGAGTTCGTTCGACATTTAAGATGAACAAAATGCTTAAGTTGTGTAACCTCTTTCGTGAATACAATACACAAAAGACTATTAAACCTCTCGCTAAAAAATCGAGAACTTACACAATATGAAGGATCAATGAGTCTCAAAACTCTCGAATAAACCCAACAATCTAAGCCTCAAATTTCCTTTTCTTCCGAACAGAACTCGTTCTCCAAAAGAAAGAACTCTACAAATTAAATAATCATTAAATGAAAATTTATAAATGCGTGGGATCACTCAGGTTCAAACTCATCTCAAATACATGATGTTAATAAGGATAATATACTAAGTGCACTACGATGCTCGCCTAGGCAAGTATCATCTCGTCACTTAGAAGATTATCCGAATCATTACAAAACTAGTCGAGAAATGCTTACCCGAACTACCCCAAGTGACCTTAAATATACTATACATATAATTTGCAATGACCAAAGAACACCCAAAATGACACAATGCCCGTTCTAATCCTTCATTTGCTTGTAAGATTTCTTTGTTAAACCAGGGTCGGTCACCTAACTCCACTTGTGCGAACTTTGATCTGATTCCTTTATCCGATCACTGAAATTTCTCGCATGACTAGAGTCATGCTTCGAAAATCCCTTAGTCACATCAAGAATTCGACTCAAGTGCTTGCCTTTAAAAATCAAGTGAAAACCCTTTCCTAACTGGTGCAAATTTCCTGGAAACAATGTGCTCAAACTAGTGATTAGGAATTGGTATGTAAATCGATCGATCTTTAAAAAATATTCCTTTCGGCACATGGGATTACTCTCATCGCTTAAGGTTTACTAACACAAAGAAAAACAATTCTAACATGAACGATTCAAGGCAAGCGCCTATAAGTCATTCGCTCGGTCCTTGCTTGTCACGGGACATCCACCGAACCCTACTTGGTTACAGATCCAAGTCATACTTCATCGACCAACCCTACTCAACTTGAAAGCTGATGCATCAAGTTCGAGTGGTAGTACTCTAGGTCGCTTCACCTCAGCTTTACAACTAAGGTTACTCATACAAGGTTTATCTTAACTGAAGAATTTACCTACTATGAAAGGTGTCAAGTTTAGTCTATCTACCAAATAACTGACAATAAATAAATATACCACTCAAGTATCAGAAGGAATAGAAGTGATTTCCTAGAAATAAAGCATACCTCACTACATAAGCTTCTTCCATTTTTCCTTGAGCAGTAGGCCTACTAGTGCCTGGTAATGCCCATAAGGAATAAGTCATCATCACTTGCCCAACCCTCCGTAATGTAGGACAATCCTTCCTCAAGTGATCAAGCCAATCTCAATTGAAGCACTTATGCTTCGCTTTAGCTGGATGACATCTCCTAACAAAATGCCCTGACATGACACAGGAATGGCATATTAGGCCAGCTTCCTTCTTCACATAAGCATGGTCTTCCTTGTATCTTAGTCTTTGTGCTTTGGTTGGAGTTTCAATTTGCTTTCCACTCTCACTACCTCTAACAGTACCTCTCAGGTGCACTCATAGAGGAGAACCATCTTGTAACACCCTATAAAATTGGATAAGAAATTAAGTAACTAAAATAAGGTTAAAAATGGAAATTTTACAAATATCATAATTTGGCCACAGGAATTGCACCATTGAATCCGTAGTGATTTTCTGATCAATTTCCATATATAATATGTTGAAATCAGAGTTAAAATGAAAAAATTATGAATGTTTGAAGTTTTGAATTCATAATTTAAATATTTGAATTTGAATTTAAAAATATGAAGTTTGATTTAAAAAATTTGAATCCAAAAAGTTAACATTAAGGGAGGATTGACATTTAAGTAAGGGTTAAAGTTAGCATGTAATGTTAAATTAAATAAGGTAATTAATGAATTAAAACAAGAATAAATCAATGTAGAGAACAAACGCACACAAAAAGCGGACCGGTTGACCCCTAACCTACGACCGGTCAACCACTAGTAGTTGACCGGTGGGTCTAGGCGGTCGACCGGTGGGGGGCAAAAATGTGAGTGGCAGCTAGGGTTTTCTTATTTTTAACATTCCAGATTTGTTTATTTTTAATCCAACGATCATCTTCCTTTCCTCCTCTATAAATAGACCCCTAGACCTTCACTTTTCCTTCACAAAAGTTTGGGAACGCTAGCGAAGCTCTATCAAATCTCTCCTCTTAGGGTTTCAAAAATAGTGAACTTTTCTGGTAAGTAATTCTAGTTTCTAATCTCTAATTTAAATTAATTATTTTTCTCTTTGTCTTCTGATTTTTGAAATCTAATAGACACACACACACACATACACAGTCTATTTGTTGTATATTCAAAGGGAAAGATCTAACGGAGAATTAGGAGAGGTAGAAATATGTTCTTTTCTTCTTTAGATTCTGGAATCAGTTAGGATTTTTAGGTAAAAGGTTTAGATGTTAATTCTTTTGATTTTTGATTTTATTCCTCTAGTTTCTGATTATTAATCTAATCTCTATATATAATTCACTTTGTTATATAAAGAGAGAGATCTGAATGAGAGTTAGGCATGGTGGAATCAAATCTAGTTAGGAAGCAACAATTCTCTGTAAGTGGAAATATCAAATTTTTCACATTTTTGTAATTGACTAGTATTTATTTGGATTTGATGTATGCCTTGGAAAATTTGGGTAAATGAAAATATAACACCTAAAACCCTTAGAATTTCCCTAAGTAAATATCAGTCTTTGTATATGTTGGAATTATAATTGTTTTTTGTATAGTATATAAGAATCTAATTAACTATTAGAATTAGATAATCTATGGTCAATTTAATCTATTTGCCTTTTTTTGAATTGAAGTGTTAAAGGGTTCAAAATGAAAATAAATTAGAAATGGTGTGTGAATTATGAATTGAATTGTTATAGTTTGCACCGTTTATTTCTACCACCTAAATAAATAAGGAATTCATTTTTCACTTTAAAATGTTGTATACGAAGGTTGAATTAAATATAGACGATCTAATTTTTAATGATCTGTTATTTAAAATAGAAAAGGTAGTCTAGTGTATTAATATGGAACAAGTGTAGATATTTCATGTTTGTACAAATCTATTTTATTTGGCTATGGTAGTAGCAATTCTTGTTAGCATTGTAGACTTGTATGAAATTAATATTCCAAAATACCTTGTCAGCAAATTATTATCGAATTATTATAACTTAATGATTAGATTTTAAATTTCGTCCATAAAATATATGTATATAATATTAACATATTGATTATTAAGTTAGTAATAACGTAATAATTATAGTGTATTGAATGTATTGATTAGAATTAATAGGGTATTAAATAGCATTAATTTGTACGAAGTAAGTTAGTTTAAATTAGGGAGTTAAACCCGATGTAATAAGGGGATACCTTATATGGCCTTAATTATTATTTGGGTAGGATGATATATATGTATATAGTGGATATACATATTAGTTATGACTAAGTTATAGGGATGCGAGGTTAGTCCAAAGCTACATGGAAGTCTACGCAGTTAAATCTAGCTACAAGCAATGTGGCTTTGAGGACTAATGTGGGACATCGCCTATAATATATATAGTTGATACTAGGTTAGTCCCAGTTCGGTAGGGTAAACCTACCGAGTTAATCTAGCTACCAGTACTAATGGATAGTTGGACTAATATGAGACGTAATGAGTAGGTTATGGGTCATAAATTGCATTTTGGATGCGATAGGTGAAATCTTTCTGAGGGGTCCACTTTGGATTTGAGGTATTAAGTAGTTATGGTAGGGCACGTATCTTCTTTTTAACAGAAGTATTAAGTGATCTGATGGAATTTATTATGATGTCAGGTAGTGAGAACCATGTTGGGACCCGTCTTGGGTTAGGTCTTAAATGACTAGGACCTAACTATTTTATAGGTCTTAAATGGTCAGAGCTTTCCTAAATCCCATGAAAGAGCTATTAAGTGGTAAGGAGGTTCTCTCTCGCATTGTTAATGATAATTACGCTAGAATTTGAAAATGGGTTAGGTATTAAAGGATGAGGACCTGCCTATTTTTTAGGTATTAAATGGTTAGTATCTTCCTAATCACCAATAGAGGGTATTAACTGGTTTGGATGCTTTCTCTTGCATCATTTATATTAGTTGCATTAGAATTTTGGAATTGGACTGGAAAGACTTTTGGGCCTACAGTTAAAGTTGTTAGTATTTATAGCACCACCATTTAGGATGACCGTTACATTTGGTATAGTCTTAAATATGTAAGACATATTTTTCATTTGAATAATACTGCCTAAGTACAATTATGGTAAAGCTTGATATTTCCATTTCACCAGACATCTGTTGTTCTGACGCACTCCTCCTTACAACTCACAGTTAGAAGAGGCAGTACTGATTTTAGGAGGCGAAGGTGGAGATGAGTGGTAGTTATATATATTTATTTATGATTTTTAAGTATCTTTATTATACTCATTTCAGACAATTATGTTATTATGAGATATTGTACTATGGAGATTTTATGTAAACATGTTGTAATATTTAACGTGTTATGTTTCTAAAATGGGTACCTATTTCTTGTATTATATTTTATCAATTCCGCTGTGAGATTCTAAAAGTACAGATAGATAGCTCTATGTGCTATGTATTATTTTAATTTTATCAATTTAACAGCTAGCCTTGATACCGGCCTAAGGTTCGATGGGCTTTTATTGGGTCAAAATTAGGTTCGTTTTAAGGTGAGTTGTTACATTTGGTATCGGAGCTTAGGTTATCCGATCAATAGGGTTAGGTATATATATGAGTGGCGTACTTGTTATTTTTGAAGCTATTTTTCAAAAATCTACTATATATAAATAGATATATATATATATATATATATACTTAATTTGAATTTACTCTATAGTTTCCGACCATAAAAGTAGTTGCGATCATATTCCAAAAGAATGAACGAGGCAACTATGGGTTGGAAAAAATGAACGGAGCGGGGAATGGGCGATGAATGTCGTATTGTAAGGGACGTAAATGGAATATATTGTAACTCTAAAATTAATAGGGTAATAAGTGTACAATAAATGGGGAGTTATAATAATTAAGTAGGATATGAATAGACTAATTAAAAAGATCGTTAAGTAATTATGGGATTATAGAATTGGAAAGGTTGTAACTCTAAAAATTTAATAAATAATGAATGTGTAGTATGTGAGGAGTTATAAGGAATTAAATAGATTAATGATACCATTGAGATAAAAGTTGAATAAGTAAATAAATGTTTGTAGAAAACATCCGTTAAGATAATAACCATTTCATACAGACCAAGTGACATTTATAGGAATAGTACATAAAAATGTTACGTATTGATTTAATATTATAAGCCAAGATAGTTGTAAACATCCGAAAGTAAGGGATGAAGGAAGAGAAAAATGCAATAGAGAAGACAATTAAAAAAGAAGTAGTTGTTTTGAAAAAGATTTTTTAAAATTTAACTCCACATCAAGGATTTGATAAAAATATTTTTCTTTGGAAACTTTTTTGAAATGTTTTGAAATTTTTTCAAAGGATTTATTAAGGAGATGTTGTTTTGAAAAGAAAAAAATGGATTTTTTAAAATTCATAAATTAGAAAATTTGTTAAGACAAAGGTTTATGAATAAAAATAAGTTGTGGAGTCAAAAGTTTTGATTACAAGGTTCTTGATAAAAAAAGGTTTTTAATTTTTGAAACTCTTAGTCCAAAAAATTTCTAGGTTAAAAAGTTTTTGGTTTAAAGATTTTCGCCAAATGGATTTTTCTTTTACAAATAAATGTAAAATGAGCGTAAGTTGGACTTGATGATTTTTCCTATTTCATAAATTTAGAAGTTCTTTAAAATTATTCTTTTTAAAATAGAAATGGAACTTGATTAAAAATGATGAAGAAGCCATTTAGGGAGGAAAAATGTAAACAAAGGCAATAGTGGGAGATTTGGATAGGAATAGTGCTAGGAACTTATAAAATATGTTTAGTAATCTAGTTAAAGATAATATAGGAGAAATAATGATAATGTGGTAGGAAAATGTTGGGATAGGAGTTTACCGTCTCTACTCCGCTTTTCATTGTTTAAAATTATAGAAGATGTTTTTGAATATTTTAAACTAAAAGACAAACTTTCAAAGGAATAAATCTTTGTTGTAGAAAGTTTTTAAAGCGGGAATCAAGCAGTCCTTTTAAAGAAGAAGGTTTTTAAAGAAACAGCGGGAATAAATCTTTTGTTTAATAATTGAGTTTTTGAATGTTCGGAGTTAAAGATCCTACTTTTAAAGAAGAAGGTTTTTAAGGCAAAAGTGGTTGAGAAAAGAAATTATTTTACTATGTAATTTTAGAACCTTTGAATTTGGGGTTAAGAATAAAGCTGTAAATGTTTTGAAAATTATGAAAAGTTAGATTCAAATATTTTTGGAAGGTTTTGTCCAAATATTTAATAAAAATGGAATAGATATATGGAATACAATAAAACATTGTGTTTATATGTTTTTAATCCCCAAACTAAAAGTTGGAAATTCTTTTAAAAAGTATGCTTAAAAAATTTTCTTTCGAGATGTGGAAATTCTTTTGTAAGTTTGAATTTCAAATATCACATACTAGCATAATGTTGATTTCTAACTGTATATTTTATGGAGTAGATATGAATCACTACTTAGGAAAGAAAGATTAAAGGTTTCAAGATGGGAATAAAATAAGAATAGTATGTACAACCTGATCTGGAAATTGTAAATCGGCCTCAAGCATTTATTTGTAAAATGTTGGTAGGGTTGTAAAGGTATTCCAGATCTGTAATATGGTTGTAAATTAGGTTGTTCTTGGAATGTGAATTTCTATATTTTGATTTATTGGGAGAAGACTCCGTGTAATTTCTGTAAATCACCTAATTCTTTAAATATATAAAAGAGTGACGTTTGAATTTACAAAGGGCATGCCAAAAGGGAAAGAGACGTGCAAGATATGGATATTCTTTTCCATAGTTTCCACTATCTATTTCAATAAAAGAAAAAGAAATAATCCCTTATAATTTCAAATAAAGCAAAAATATCACTTGTGTTTAATATTTGGAAGGTTATAATGGTAATCCTTTTTTGAAGGATAGCTCTAATAAAGTAAAATATAGAAAGAAATGTTATAGTTTAGAAATTAATAATTAGAAATAAGAAACGTATAAATAGCGTAATTTATAACGATATTTGTATTAATTATAAACAGCATAGTAATTATAGGACTAGGATTTATGGGCATTAATTACAGATTTAATGGGCAATAAATTTGTAATTAATAGAGAATAAAAAGAAAATTAGATAAGGGACTGATTAAGGAATCTAATATGATAGTTATGGAAGAATTGAATACTCTTATAAGAATTTTTTGAAACTGGTAATGGATTGAAATGGATTTAACAAGGATTAATTTGAGATTGTCAGTTTTGACATCAATGACCAGTCATTATGGGTAATGGATATTTATTAGAACTTAAAAGAAAAATTAAGAAATGTGGGTAATAAAGGAATTACATTCTATGAACATACATCTTAGATTGGTAAGGAGCATTAGGACCCCAACATCATTAACACCATTAAATGATTAAGGGTAGCTTCCACCAAAATTTTCTTTTAGAGTTTTCGGTTGAAATCGCTAAGTTGTCTCCTTTAAGAAAAAACATTTGACATGGTATAGCCATGTCCATGTTTTATCACTATGTTAATTTTAGGGATGGGACTAGACCATTAAATCTATATTAAGGAACATCGTAAATTAGCAAATTTCATAAGGACACTTAACTAGCGATAAACCAAAAATGAGACTGGAAGTTTGTAAGAAAATTAGATTAGAATGCTTTAAATCCAAAACTTGTGGAATATCACCACTTGCCCCAAATGTGATAAAGTATATAGATAATTTTATAATTGGTCAAGGATGAAGAAAGAGCTACTGAATTTGTCTAGATATTTGATGTGCGAAAGGATTAAAGCTAAACAAGGCAAGCTTGGAAGGCTGTCATTATCATTAGAGGTTTTGACTTGGAAACGAGAGCATATACTGGTGGACTTTATAGATGGGTTGCCTAGAAGCAATGAAGCTATATAGGTTATAGTAGATTGGCTCATTTTTCTTCCGTTGGAAGTAATAGGATTGTAGCATCTCCAGCATAGTGTGTAAAAGGAGTGGTGCAACTACATGGAGTCCAGTTAGCATTATCAGTGATAAAGACCATTTGTTCATTAAGGAATTTTGGAGGAGTCTTGCAATCTGCTTTAAGAATGACTTTGGATCTTAGCACCGCTTACCACCCACAGACAGATAGTTAGATGGAAAGGGTGAACAAGAATTTTGAGGAATTGTGGAAAGTTTGCATCATGGGTTTTGGAAGGCCTTGGAGAAGGTATAATGTAATAACCCGTATTTTTGACCATTTAAAAATATTTAATTTAATTATCGAATAAAGATGGTTAGAAACAAAAATTTATATTGTTATTAATGAAAATATATCGAATGGAAGTGATAATCTAAATTGAATCTGTAAATGACAAAATTGCAATAAGAGAAAAGTTTTAATTAGTATCTGAATTGAAACAAACAACATTCAATTGTATTAAATTAATAACTGAAGTATGAACAATAAATGTCATTTTAATAAAGAAATTGAATAAATGTGCAATAAGATAAAAGTTGATAACAAATTTCAATATAACCTTTTGATATTGATTGTAAGGAATTAATAATAGAATTCGAATTAGCAAATATTTATTCTTAAATGCGAGATTGATTGGTTGTTATTAAGAGAAGAACATAAGTCGAATAGATAAATTTTCTGATATTTGAAATATCCGAATCTATTAATTTTGAAACTATATTAAATTTTCAAAATGCTAATTTCTGAATAAGAAGAAAAATTATATATACATGAATGTAAACTTCACCATTTCAAACATATGATAAAATATCTATATATCTATATACAAATATATACAAGCTCCATTTTGATGACAAATATATATAAGTTTATATATACGTATATATGTTTATAAAAATATTGTATATGTAAATAAATATATATACATGAATGTATAAACTTCATAATGGAAAATTTCAAACTTATTATGACAAAATATAAATAATTATATATATATATATATGTTTATAAAAAATAGTGCATATGGAAATATATATATATATATGTATGTAAACATGTGTATATCTAAATGTATATATGAATATGTAAATATGTAAATATGTATGTATATATATGTATATGTAGATATGATAAAATAAGTATGTATATATCTAAAGGTAAATAGTGAACATGTAAATATGTATATGAAAACAATATGTATATAAGAATGAACATATATATATATATACATATGAAGCTTCATGATAACAATTTCAAAGGCAAGCCCCAAAACATAAAATCAAGAGCATACTATAAATCAAATCACACACAAAACATTAAATCAAGCCACCAAGTAAATAAAATCACTTATAAATCAAATCATCCCATGAAATCTTATCAGCACACCAAAGAAAATAAGAACATAAAAAGAAAAAAAAAGTGGAAGATGGAGCCTGTACATAGCCACCCTATATGTACCCATAGCCACCCTAACATTTCACTGTACACTTTCCATTCTCTATATGTATACATGTGACCGGGCTTGCATTTGTTCATGGTTATAAAAAAGGAATCTGCCATTAAATATTAACATAAAAAGATCAACTGTTCAGAAGCTTTGAGGAAGTTAAAACAAGCAGCAGTGTGTTCATCAGTATATAAAACAATGAGTAAAACATTTTAAACTTTATTAACTAGTCATAGATATATGCCTGTATATCTGAGATGTTGAATGAATCTTTTGGTTATGTCAAATATACATGTGTTGATATGTATACATGCCTTTGTATATGTGTATTAGACCTTGTAGTGCACTCAAAACCCTGTACTTCTTCCAGGTAAAGCTCTGTCCATGTTTGTTTTGATAAAAACAGTTTTGACCCTTAACTTTTAAAAATCCATATCCCATTATCCAAGCAGTTTTAAACTTTGATTCCAAAACTAAAGTTGATTGTCTTTAAGTATAAAACATTTTAAAATTTATATCATGGGATTTCATTGAGCAGAGAGGAAGAAAACAACATATAACCCTGAGTAGGTCAGTGGTGGAAGAAAATCAAACATCACAATTTAACGAATGGGATATATTGTTGAAATCGCTATTGAAAATCATGATTTTTGGGAGTGGTTTGGTAAATTTTAATGGCGTGTGGAGTTAGAGATTGGGAGTTGATCAGAATTGGGCTTTTGGTCAAATTACTGCGATCGAGTTGATTTCAGGTCGAGGGGTTGGGCGTGGAGGAGGCTTAAGGGGTGGCGCACCTGGGAAAAATGGCGCGGCAATTTTTGGTGAAGTATGGAGGGGAGACGAGGTGGATTTAGGATATAAGTTGGTTTTTCTTGTCGGTTCGGGTTTGTGGAAATGGCGATGAAGCGGGGAAGAGATAGCCATGCGAATGGAGGGGGATCGATGGAGGAGATGATGACGGTGCTCTAGGTGAAGTTTGGTGGTGGATGGATGGTCGTGTTGGCAAGACGAGGCGTTTAGTGGCACGGTTGTCATTACAGGTTTTTGGGTGAAGTTCGAAATTTCGAACTAGAGGATGGTCGTCGGTTCCAAGTGGTCAGGTGTGACGTGGAGACGTGGGCGAACATGCATGGATGACCGACAGCGTGATTCGTTGACTGGTGTCAGTGGATACGTGCACGTGTGCGTGCACGCCTTCGTGCATTCGAGTAAATGAGTGAAGAAAGGAATTGAACAGGAAGAACAAGGTTAGGGTTTTGGGCCGGGTTTTGTTTATGGACCGAGTGGATTTTAAAAATAAAATTTAAATTTATTTAACAATCTATAAAAAGAAAACACTATTTTCTACTTCATTTTAAATCCAAACGACGAGCGGATTCTTGCATCAAGATCCTACCGCCAAGTACTTCCATATAAACTAATATCGTAGAGATTTCTGCAATGTGAAATTTAAGGATTTTTATTGATTGAAAGTGATCAATTAAGAAATTTCTTAATTTTTAATTATATGTTGATTAGTCAATAAATTGTTAATGGACTGTTAAATTTTATTTAACTAGGAATAGACCACTTCATTAAATTTCTTTAAATAACATGGGTTTAAAATATAATTCGACTCAGTTAATTGAACCAAATTAAATTCTGATTTGTAAATTAATTTAATATTAAATATTAATCGTTGATTGAGTGATCTATGCTTTGACTGATATTTTTCTTAGATATTGATTTCAATTATCTTTTGTCTGTGCCATTAAGTAGCCAAACAAATTAAAGCAGTTAGAATAAAACGTTGACACGTTTTATTGGAAGTAAATCGACTTGTACTGATCACTATTCTGAATTTCGGAAAATGTGATGATTACAAGCGAATTAATTTCGGAGGGCAGATCATGATAAAGTAAACATATGGAATGAATTTCCATATGTGAATTTTGACATCCTTATTGTAGAATTGTTTATTTTAAATGACTTGGCCTTTAAAAATTTATCGTTTGGATTCAATGAGACCAGGATCGGATATTAGCATTATCCAAAAACCACCTCAATCCAATAACCATTACAATTTCATTTTTTTAATAAGTATTTGTATTTATACACTATTATAATATCACTGGATTTTCTATAAAATGTTTTGGTTATCGTAAGGGAAAAACCCATCATGTTTATGTGTGACGCGGTCTTACGAGATACCTTTGTTTCAAAGGATTTTTGATAACTTTAATAATTCAAATTGACTGTGTTTACTACGCTGGTTACCCAGACTGACTCGGGTGTTATTTTATTATAATGCTCGAGTCAGATCGAGTATTACAGATTCTGCTTAGGATGCTATGGAGCTCAGGAGACGAGATGGATGACAGAGACGTATTACACGTACTTGATTATATTCCGCTGTGTGTAGGTAAGCTGTATGGTCAGCACTTGTAAGGACAAGTTATTATAACTATCCAGATTTCTATATTGATGGTTGTACTCTGATAATTTGCATGTATATTAGCAGTTATTGTTTTCTTTTGTATAAAAATATGTTATTGTATATTATATTTTGTTCCGCTACGATTGTGAGATTCTGTGTTGTTGTTTTCTGTTTCTTTTTCTACCTTTCTTCTTAACCCCTAATGATCTGGTATTTCCGGCACCCGATTGCTCAACATTCTATACAGTGAACGTATTAATGTCGATTTTCGAGGGTCAAAAATCCCTGGTCATTACATGTGGTATTAGAGCTGAAGGTTAAGCGAGAACCTTGGATTTGGTGGAGATTACTCACTAGACATAGGGTCTGTAGTTTCCTAGAATGAGTCTGAGTGTATATAAGTATAAGAGAGAGCGTATTTGTTAGTGGTATAAAAATATTTTGATATTAATAAATGAAATGATTTTAACTTGGATTTTATATAGAATATAAAAGAATGAACCCTATAAACCGATAAAATCATTCGTGACTGTTGATGATGATTGGATGTTATCTCTTTGTTGATTGATTGTTTGATTAATATGGATGTGCATATTATCGCTTATTGATTGATGAGTCGTGCAAGGCCAGTTTATGAGCATCGACTATTGACTGTTGATTTGAGCATTTGACTATGGCTGGAAAATTTTGATTTTTGAAAAATCTTTAACCAATTGAGAAACTGCATGTTTAACATGGATCATGAAGTGAATATACATCTGAATTTCCCCCTGTATAATTTTAAAGACTAATGGATACCATTTGAAAGTGATATATGAAATATGGTTTATCTAGACATGGTTAATAAATAAACAAAAAAGTTATTCGAACTAGAAATTTGAGTGTTTGGATTCCAAGATTTTTGAAATTGGTTTTAAGATTCCGAAAATATATAATAGCATAATTTGAAACTATTTTCCGAATAGAACTGTTATAAATGATTTCAAAGTGATTTCAAAAAGGGATTTTCAAAAAGATTTTTAAAAAAAGAAGAAGAAAAAACCGGTGTTCAGTTCTCGAATTTTGGATTGAATTATATTATGAACACAGGTATCCTATGCATTAGGATTGATTTATTAATTGATTGTGCATCTCGTAGAGATGATTGATTGTTGATTTCCAATTTTTGAATTGGAATTTGATTTTTCCGACTATTTTGAACAGTTGAACACTTCCAAATTGATATTTAATTTTATAGTTTATTATTTTGAAAAAGTATATACAAGTTTAGTTTATAACTCTTTAACTAATAATAATAACAATAATAATTTAAACAAGTTTTAAAACGTTAAATATTTTGGTAAGCAAAATGAATAAGACTATTTTATAGTATTTAAGTAGGAAATTTGTTTTGGAATGTTTTAAATGAAATTTTGTTTTAAGAAATATTCCTAAATAATGTAGAGAAAGAAAAGAAAAAAACTTATTTATTTTACAAATTTATTTTAAAAGTAATTTTGATTTATAAACTCTTATTTGTTTACAAAATGATTTTAGAAAGAAAATTTGGATTTATATAAACATGACTCTATGAAATATGAAATAAAATTTTGAAACTATTGATTTGAAATTATGAAATTTTGAATTTAAATGATATCCGATTTGAGGAAAATGATTGTTGAAATCATATATGAAATTAAAGCTGAAATTGGAATGATATTGGAAATTGACTGATTTCGAGAACCTTTGATTGTAAAATAAAGAAAAAATTTTGATTTGGAAGTTTTCGAACTTATATAAAAATGATTTGTATAAGTATGAAGTTAATTCGAAAACTATTGATTTGAAAGGTACTCGATCTTGAAAGTGATACTCTTATATATAACGGAATTTATATAAGTATGATTTGAAGTGATGATTTGAAAAGGTACTATGTATAGTATGATATACATTTGAAATTGTAGATATGAGAAGTACCTTCTCCTTGATTATCCATTTTGTGGCCACATTGTGGATACATTCTATTGATTCTTTGATTTGATCCTAGATGGACTTAGGTGATCCAGAAATGGGTCCTAATCGATATAGGTTGTCCGGACATAATACTCATGAGTTTCCTTCAACTCGACTGCATAGCGAAATTCGTAGGGCTGTGAAGGCTTACGGTTACGGATGTTACCCGGGGGACCCAGGCGAAACCATTGTGTAACTGCGATCTATGGTCCTTTTCGGCATAATCCACCTGGGTAGTGCGATTTCCTTGAGGTACAGATGTTTCATGGGGGAACCAAGCGAAATCATTGTGTATCTGCGGTCCACATTGCGTAATTCGAGGGGGATGATGATTGCCTTGAGTCTACGGGTGATAGCGACGTAACCACCAGTGTTACTATTAAGTAGACTACGATCTATGCGATTGTTTTGCATAGCATAATTCGTAAAGTAGTGATTGCTCACAGGTACGGATGTTACCTGGGAGACCCAGGCGAAACCATTGTGTATCTACGATCTATGGTTATTTTGGATATCATGGCATAAGACGTGGGGCAATGACTGCCTAAAGTTGTAGGATCGTTTTCACCCTAGAGGGGGGTGAATAGGGTGTACTAAAAAACTAATGCGGAAATAAAAATAAAAGCATAAAGTAATGTAGAAGAGATCACACACAAATTTACCCAGCTTCGGTAAAACCCTCCAACATGTTGCCCCCAAGGTTTCTACTAGAGATTAAGTAATTAGATGCTTACAAACACACGTAAACTTGCGAAACCCGCTAACTTGATTAACCTAACTCTAAGCTCAAAACCCTGCCACAGCTCATCCACTGAGTTGCGAATTCCCAAACTACGCCCCGTAGTTTGTACCTAGTTACACAACTGGAATTTTACACAATTTTAAAAAGGAAAATTACAAATGAAAATAAAAACTAAACAAAACCCTATTTTTAAATTTGAAGCCCAATACAAAAACTAAAAGCTGGCCCAACAAAAAATAAATTAGAACGACGGTCTCCCTTTTTGTGGCCGATTCCTTTAGCTCTTCAAAAAATTAGGAATTTTGTTCAAAGTTGAAGCCGCTGCTTAAAATCGATTGATTGAAGAGAAGAATTCACTTTGATGTGCTTCATCAATCAACTCCTAGCTTTAATTGCATACGGTTGCTTCAATTTTGTCGAGCTTGAATATTCGGTATGTGATTTTTCCCCTTTTCGATTTTGATTATGCTCAACTTGCCTGATTCGAGTTTTGGATATGTTTTTGATTTGTTCTACATAAGCTCTCCGATTTTGTCTCGAACTCGAATGACTGCCGATGATGAATTTTGGGTTTAATTTATAAGGGTGAAAACCCTATAATTTCGTTCGTATATTTGGGTTTGAATTTTTCATGATTTTGCCACTTGCGATGATTTTTGATAGAACGAACTTGTGGTTTCTGACTTGATCATAATATTATCGGTTGAACTGATTTGAATTTGTTTCGTTCTTTTTGCTCCTACGACTTTGGAATTTTAATTTTGAGATATCGCTGACTTGTTGGCATTTGAAATCGATGATATATTTCTGATATAATTTCACCATGATACCCTCTTGACCCACGGCTTCATGTATACTGCTGACCATTTCTTTTCGAACCATGACTTTGTTTGAACTGCTAAATGCTATGTTACTTCGACCGCTTGCTTTAATATGTGTTCATGTATGTGTAATTGTTTAGCCATAAATTCTTGTTGGAGTCTGATTTGATGTGTGTCACCATGTATGTACATATATATATATGTATGTATGTATGTATGTATGTATATATGTGTGTGATCTATTCTTGTGTTGTTTCAGAGAACTGCCTGAATGCTTGCCTAGGTTATGATGGTCTGGACTAGTTGTTGTGTTCATGCTTGAAAGCTTTTGTGTGGAACCTTCTTATTTGTACATTTATGGTTGCATTGTGAATTCTGGTTCAGTTTCATTTTGCACATGATGAAACTGAGTGCTTGCATTTTGGAGTGGCATTTTGAAGTTGTTCATTAGCATTGTTCTGGTCTCATTGAGGTCTGGTTATGTTGAATTTGAGTCTGGTTCAATTTGGTCTTGTTTTGCTTCGAGTTAACTGTACAGTTTCTTCGGGTCATTTCATCTCCTGGTCTGTGTTGCATTGTGTTGTGGTCTGCAATGATTTTGTTAGACTTACTGGCTATGTCTTGTTACCCTTGCATTTCTCTGACCATCCATTGCTGGTGTGTTCTTGTTTTGATTTGAAATCTAGTTTGGGTTGACTCTGAACCTTTGTACATGTGGTGTGTTGCTGTCTTGTTCCTTGCTTAAGTTTTACTGCATAGTAATTTTGCTTTCGTGATTTGCTGCATGCACCACTTTGTACATATGTGCAGCCCTGAACTGCTATGTCAGGTTGTATGGTTGCACATGGTTGGTTTGCACTTTGTAAAGGAGTCTGTTGTCATGCTAGTTTGTACATTTGGTTGAGTACATTTCTGGTGCATTGCCCTGGTCTGGTCTGTGTTGTTTTGATTTGAAATGAGTTAAAAACTGCATTGCTTCAAGTCATTTCATTGACCTGGTTTGAACATGATGTTTTGCATATTGAGTTGAATCCAGGTTTTGCTTGGGTTTGACCTTGTGCTCACCTGTCCCTGCGATTTTAACAAGCAAGTGTATATTGGTGTGCACGACCTTGTGGCATGTACAGTAATACATTGTGCATGCCACAAGTTGTTCGTGTAAGATGAAAAATAAATAAATGATGATGAACAACCCAAATAACTGAGGCAAACAATATTTTCAAAACACACACTTCATTGTGCACTGCAAAAATATTTCTTTTTCAATTTTACCGCATCAGTGTTTATTTTGCAAATAGTTCAGATGCTGGATACAGGCTAGAACAGAGTTGAAGATCAACTACGAGTGTAAATGAGTAAATGTAGTGAGGTGAACCATGTATGAAAAATTATATATTGAAAATGTGTAAATGTAGTGAGAGCTCAAATTTGTACTATTTGAATTTGTAATAAAATATTTGTTTAAATATGAATTCTGAGTTATTTATTTTATTCAACAAATATTTATTTAATTATGTGGAAAAATAAAATAGTACAATAAAAAATACATTTAAACGAATATATATATGTTTATTATCATCAAACAAAAATCATACACTAGTATATTCTACAATCTCCCCCTCTTGATGATGACAAACATATATTCATATTTTGACTCTATTAAATGTATTTGTTCTTGATGAATTCTATTAGCTCCCCCTATTTGAATACTCCCCCTACAACAAAGCTCCTGCTTGACATATGCATGAAAATAAATAAATAATAAAGAATGCAATGAACCTAAATGGGAATATGCAAATAAAAAATTTGAACTTATTTGCCAAAATCAACTTATTTTCCAAAATCTTAACTTCTCTCCCTCTTTTGTTATCAGAAAAAGAGTAATAGTGTTAGATAAGAGTGTTAAAGTGTTAGACATTAATATAACATTAATACGTAATCGAGTTATTAAATTTCAATAAAAAATCAAACAAAAATCATAAATACTCTTTGAGGCGCATTTCCATTTTTAGAGTTATAGGGATGATGTCGGTATAGAAAACCATATAAATGTGTCCATTTGTGGTATATTTATGACAGGAAATTGTTAAATACTTACTAACCATGCATAACCGTTAGGACTTTTAAATGAGATTAGTAGTATTCCTAATTTAAAATAAAATGAATTTCAAGCATCTTCTAACCACGCATAACCGTGAGGACTTTTAAATGGGATTAGAATCAACTCGCTTATTTCAATCAATTTTGATATGTGTTCCATACATGCATAACCGTGAGGACTTTTAAATGAGCATGAAAGCACATAATCAAAGATTCCAAGTAATTCACCCATGCATAACCGTGAGGACTTTTAAATAAGAGTGAGTAATTTGGATGTTTTTATTGCTAATTAAATTTAAAAAAATGAATAATTTCCTATTTAAGTACCACATTTTGACATACTATATTGGATTTTGATGGGTGATAGTCGTAGAAATATGATAGGAATAGCTGGTCATGGAATTTTTACCAATCAAAATTATAACAAATTTTGTTTAAATGTTTAAAGAAATTTACTACATATACTGTCTCAAGTCATAATGTATGATCAAGATCAACACTCATCACTTTTTTTCCAGTCACTATTTATCTATTCGATAATCAGTAGGGAGTCAGATTAGTTAACATAAGCATTTAAGACCAAATCCAAAAATCAAATTTCTGAAATGCCTAAACTAAGATGAAGTCGACGGAAACTATTTTATGGAAGGGATTTTGTAAAAATGTCTGCCAATTGAAAATCGGTTGAAATGAAAATTATGCGGATATTTTCTTTGAAAATGTGATGCAACTAACGAATGTCCCAACATAAAACACGTTCTGCCAGTACCTTTTCTATCAACTAGACTACCAACATAATCTGCATCTGAATACCCTTTTAACTCAAAGTTATCATTAGTTGGATACCATAGACCAAACCATGTGGTGTTCAACAAATACCTTATAATCCTTTTTACAGCTTTTAAATGAGATTCTTTTGGATTTGATTGAAACCGTGCACATAAGAAAACAGAGAACATAATGTCTGGTCTAGAAGTAGTAAGACAAAGGAGTGATCCAATCATACCTCGATATTTCTTTTGATCAACTACCTTACTTTTATTATCCTTAATTGATTACCTTTCCTCTTACTAGCTGATTGAAATCAGATTATGGTGCAGATTTTCAACACATAATACATCGTTGTTGCCTATTGTGACTCTGCCACCTTTGTACTTCTCTAGGCTAAGGAACTTTGATTTGTCACCCGTCATGTACCTGGAACAACCAGAATCCAGGTACCACTCTTGCTGTTCCTTAGCCTGCCAACACACCTACACGAGGAAAGATTTTTGTAACCTATTTGTTTTTATCGGTCCATGATTGTTAGTGATAGAAAATTTTGAAAAACAAGTTTGCGTAGAACCAAAACTATTTATGTTTGTTCCTTTTGACACCTAGATTTGTTTGATTTTAAGACATTTTACATTCATGCCTTTAGGAACCCAAATTGGTATGGTTTTCGTGTGTTTTGGTCTATACTAGCAATTGTTTTGATTGTGTCCAATTTTTTCACAAATCGTGCACTTGGAGTTACATGATTAGTTTCACTTCTACCTGTTTTAGATTGAGTATACCCAAGTCTTTGTCTAACAGTATTAACAGTTTGTTTCCCTAATAGCATATTTAGTGATCTTTCTCCTTTGGAGAATTTCCCTAAAGTTGTAGACAATTATTGTACTTGTGACTTAAGAGATTCATTTTCATTCAATAACAATGTGCACCTTTTAATAGAATTTTCTCTCCTGGTATTTTCATTTTCTTTCAATATCAGAATTTCTTTTTCAAGCGATTTAATTTTAGTTTCTGATTTTTTTTATTTCCTCTTCTAATGATGGACACTTATCACACTTAGGGCTCTTATTTCTATAGTTCTGAACCATTTGAACAAGCTTCTTATTTAGTTCTATCAAACTATCTTTTTGTGATTCAAATTTAGCGTACTTCTTCCTAAGTCGTTCAAAATAGCCATTTACTTCATGAAAATATATAAGTAATTGTGAGTGAGTAAGTTTTGATACCTCGCTTGGCTCATCATCGTCGCTGTCACTTGTTTCTCCTCGAAGACACAGATCTGCTTTTTCACTCTCACTGCTAGTTCTTTCATCATCATCTTCATCACTTTTATTCCAAGTTGCTGCAAAACTTCTCTTCTTCGGTTTCTTTCCTTTGCTGAATCGATTTTGTGGACAATTTGGCTTGATATGACCAGGTTTATTGCACTTGCGACAAATGATCTTCTGCTTTTCTGAGTTGTCTAGGGCTTCGACGATTCTACTCTTTAGTTGTTGATTTAGGGCTGAATTTCCGTATTTGCAATTTCACTTTTTGAATCTCTTTATTATCAGTGCCATTTCAGCTGCTCCTTCATCATCACCATCATCTTCACTTTTCATTGTTCCTTGGAGAGCTATTGATTTCTTTCGCGTATCTCCTCCTTCACATTCTTCCTTAAATTTGATGTCTAGCTCATAAGTGGTGAGGTTCCCGATGAGTTCTTCAACTTTAACTTGTTTCAGATCCTTTGATTCTTGGATGGCAGTCACCTTTGCTTCAAAATTTCGTGGAAGAATTCTAAGGATATTTTGGAGTATTTCCAGCTCTGTGTATGGTCTTCCTAGGAATTTTGATTTGTATACAAGATTAGATAGTCGTCCATACATTTCTTTGACACTTTCATCCTTTGCCATTGTGAAGTTTTCGTACTCGCTACTGAGCATGGCAAGGCGAGATTGTTTGACCTGGGTGGTTCCTTCATGAGTCACTTCAAGCGTGCGCCAGACTTCCTGCACAGTTAGAAAATGTGAGACGCGATTAAATTCACTTTGATCTAATGAGCAGAAAATAGAATTCATAGCCTTAGCGTTAGCAGTTTGCAGTTTATTTTCAAGATCTGTCCATTGATCCATAGGTTTTTCAACTTCTTGATTACCTACCATTACCGTTGGTGTGCTATATCCAGTTTCAACTATATTCCATGTATCTATGGTTTTTAGAAAAAAATTTCTTTCTAGTTTTCCAATATGCATATTCACCATTGAACATGGGTGGTCTAACTGTGGACCGACCTTCAGCAAAAGCATTATTAAAAGAAGCCATTGAAAGAAATAATCAAAAATTTTAACAAAAAAATGGTTTTTGTTCCTAGCTCCGATACCACTTGTAGGATTGTTTTCACCCTAGAGGGGGGTGAATAGGGTGTGCTAAAAAACTAATGCGGAAATAAAAATAAAAGCAGAAAGTAATGCAGAAGAGATCACACACAAATTTACCCAGCTTCAGCAAAACCCTGCCAACATGCTGCCCCCAAGGTTTCTACTAGAGATTAAGTAATCAAATGTTTACAAACACACGTAAACTTGTGACACCCGCTAACTTGATTAACCTAACTCTAAGCTCAAAACCCTGCCACAACTCAGCCACTGAGTTGCGAATTCCCAAACTACGCCTTGTAGTTTGTACCTAGTTACACAACTAAAATTTTACACAATTTTAAAAAGGAAAATTACAAATGAAAATAAAAACTAAACAAAACCCTATTTTTAAATTTGAAGCCCAATACAAAAAATAAAAGCCGGCCCAACAAAAAATAAATTAGAACGACGGTCTCCCTTTTTGTGGCCAATTCCTTTAGCTCTTCAAAAAATTAGGATTTCTGTTCAAAGTTGAAGATGCTGCTTAAAATCGATTGATTGAAGAGAAGAATTCGCTTTGATGTGCTTCGTCAGTCAATTCCTAGCTTTAATTGCATACGGTTGCTTCAATTTTGTCGAGCTCGAATATTCTGTATGTGATTTTGCCCCTTTTCGATTTTGATTATGCTCGACTTGCCTGATTCAAGTTTTGGATATGTTTTTGATTTGTTTTACGTAAGCTCTATGATTTTGTATCGAACTCGAATGACTGTCGATGATGAATTTTGGGTTTAATTTATAGGATTGAAAACCCTATAATTTCGTTCATATATTAGGGTTTGAATTTTTCATGATTTTACCACTTGCGTTGATTTTTGATCGAACAAACTTGTGGTTTCTGACTTGATCATAATATTATCGGTTGAACTGATTTGAATTTGTTCCGTTTTACTCCTATGACTTTGGCATTTGAATTTTGAGATATCGCTGACTTGTTGGCATTTGAATTCGATGATATATTTCTGATATAATTTCACCATGATACCCTCTTGACCCATGGCTTCATGTAAACTGCTGACCATTTCTTTTCGAACCATGACTTTGTTTGAACTACTAAATGCTCCATTACTTCGACCGCTCGCTTTAATATGTGTTCATGTGTGTGTAATTCTTTGGCCATAAATTCTTGTTGGAGTCTAATTTGATGTGTGTCACCATGTATGTACATATATATATATATGTATGTATGTATGTGTGATCTATTCTTGTGTTGTTTCAGAGAACCACCTGAATTCTTGCCTAGGTTATGATGGTCTGGACTAGTTGTTGTGTTCATGCTTGAAAGCTTTTGTGTGGAACCTTCTTATTTGCACATTTCTGGTTGCATTGTGAATTCTGGTTCGGTTTCATTTTGCACATGATGAAACTGAGTGCTTGCATTTTGGAGTGGCATTTTGAAGTTGTTCATTAGCATTGTTCTGGTCTCATTGAGGTATGGTTATGTTGAATTTGAGTCTGGTTCAATTTGGTCTTGTTTTGCTTCGAGTTAACTGTACAGTTTCTTCGAGTCATTTCATCTCCTGGTCTGTGTTGCATTGTGTTGTGGTCTGCACTGATTTTATTAGACTTACTGGCTATGTCTTGTTACCCTTTTATTTCTCTGACCATCCATTGCTGGTGTGTTCTTGTTTTGATTTGAAATCTGGTTTGAGTTGCCTCTGAACCTTTGTACATGCGGTGTGTTGCTGTCTTGTTCCTTGCTTGAGTTTTACTGCATTGTGATTTTGCTTTCGTGATTTTCTGCATGCACCACTTTGTACATATGTGCAACCCTGAACTGCTTTGTCTGGTTGTATGGTTGCACATGGTTGGTCTGCACTTTGTAAATGAGTCTTTTGTCATGCTGGTTTGTACATTTGGTTGAGTACATTTCTGGTGCACTGCCATGGTCTGGTCTGTGTTGTTTTGATTTGAAGTGAGTTAAAAACTGCATTGCTTCAAGTCATTTCATGGACCTGGTTTGAACATGATGTTTTGCATATTGAGTTGAATCCAGTTTTTTCTTGGGTTTGACCTTATGCTCATCTGTCCCTTCGATTTTAACAAGCAAGTGTATATTGGTGTGCACGACCTTGTGGCATGTACAGTAATACATTGTGCATGTCACAAGTTGTTCGTGTAAGATGAAAAATAAATAATGATGACAAACAACCCAAATAACTGAGCAAACAATATTTTCAAAACACACACTTCATTGTGCACTGCAAAAATATTTCTTTTTCAATTTTACCGCATTCGTGTTTATTTTGCAGATAGTTCAGATGCTGGATACAAGCAGGAACAGAGTTGAAGATCAAATACGAGTGTAAATGAGTAAATGTAGTGAGGTGAACCATGTATCAAAAATTGTATATTGAAAATGTGTAAATGTAGTGAGAGCTCAAATTTGTACTATTTGAATCTGTAATAAAATATTTGTTGGAATAAAATATTTGATTAAATATGAATTCTGAGTTATTTATTTTATTCAATAAATATTTATTTAATTATGTGGAATAATAATAGTACAATAACAAATACATTTAAACGAATATATATATATATATATGTTTATTATCATCAAACAAAAATCATACACTAGTATATTCTACAAAAGGCACTTGGGGTCGCGTCGCTCTATCCTCTCGACTTAGCAAGAGAGCAACCTTAGAGACTGCGTTCCATGACGATCCCGTTCGTTTGATTTCGGTGATTGGATTGTACTTTCCATATTTATTATTAAAAGTTTTTCAAGTATTTTCACTGGGTGTTGAAACGGATCTACTAATTACTTATATATTTCTAGTCTTGCGCCTGATCAACGTATTACTAGATTCTGTAAGAACGAGGATAAACTTGTTGAAACATTGAGTTATCAAAAGTCTTTTCGATATAAAAGTATTTTGTTATAAAAGAATTCTTAACAAAGAAAATTTTCAAACATTTAAGTATTTTGTTATAAAAGTATTTTGTTATAAAAGAATTTTCTATCTTTCTGTTTGTCTTTCTGTTCTCTTATTCCGCTCTTTTCGAGGACGAAAAGTTTTGAGTGCAGGAGATTGTAACGACCCGTATTTTTGACCATTTAAAAATATTTAATTTAATTTAATTATCGAATAAAGATGGCTAGAAACAAAAATTTATATTGTTGTTAATGGAAATATTTCGAATAAAAGTGATAATCTAAATTGAATCTGTAAGTGACAAAATTGCAATAAGAGAAAAGTTTTAATTAGTATTTGAATTGAAACAAACAATATTCAATGGTATTAAATTAATAACTGAAGTATGAACAATAAATGTCATTTAAATAAAGAAATTGAATAAATGTGCAATAACATAAAAGATGATAACAAATTTCAATATAACCTTTTGATATTGATTGTAAAGAATTAATAATAGAATTCGAATTAGCAAATGTTTATTTTTAAATACGAGATTGATTGGTTGTTAATAAGAGAAGAACATAAGTCGAATAGATAAATTTTATGATATTTGAAATATCTGAATCTATTAATTTTGAAACTATATTAAACTTTAAAAATGCTAATTTCTGAATAAGAAGAAAAATTATATATACATGAATGTAAACTTCACTATTTCAAACTTATGATAAAATATCTATATATCTATATACAAATATATACAAGCTCCATTTTGATGACAAATATATATAAGTTTATATATACGTATATATGTTTATAAAAATATTGTATATGAAAATAAATATATATACATGAATGTATAAACTTCATAATGGAAAATTTCAAACTTATGATGACAAAATATTTATAATTATATATATGTATATATGTTTATAAAAAATAGTGCATATGAAAAAAAAAATTATGTAAACATGTGTATATTTAAATGTATATATGAATATGTAAATATATATGAATATGTAGATATGATAAAATAAATATGTATATATATCTAAAGGTAAATAGTGAACATGTAAATATGTATATGGAAAAAATATGTATATAAGAATGAATATATCTATATATATATATGTGTGTGTGTGTGTGTGTGTACATATGAAGTTTCATGATAACAATTTCAAAAACAAGCCCCAAAACATAAAATCAAGAGCATACTATAAATCAAATCACACAAAAAACTTTAAATCAAGCCACCAAGTAAATCAAATCACTAATAAATCAAATCATCCCATGAAATCATATCAGTACACCAAAGTAAATAAGAAAAAAAAAAGAAAAAAAAATGTGGAAGATGGAGCCTATACATAGCCACTCTATATGTACCCATAGCCACCCTAACATTTCACTGTACACTTTCCATTCTCTATATGTATACATGTGACCGACTTGCATTTGTTCATGCTTATAAAAATAGAATATGCCATTAAATATTAACATAAAAGATCAAGTGTTCAGAAGCTTTGAGGAAGTTAAAACAAGCAGCAGTGTGTTCATCAGTATATAAAACAGTGAGTAAAACATTTAAAATTTATTAACTGGTTATAGATATATGCATGTATATCTGAGATGTTGAATGAATCTTTTGATTATGTCAAATATACATGTGTTGATATGTATACATGCCTTTGTATATGTTTATTAGATCTAGTAGTGCACTCAAAACCCTATACTTCTTCCAGGTAAATCTCTGTCCATATTTGTTTTGATAAAAACAGTTATGACCCTTAACTTCAAAAATCCATATCCCATTATCCAAGCAGTTCTAAACTTTGATTCCAAAACTAAAGTTGATTTTCTTTAAGTATAGAACATTTCAAAATTTATTTCATGGAATTTCATTGAGTAGAGAGGAAGAAAACAACATATAACCGTAAGTAGGTTAGTGATGGAAGAAAATCAAACATCATAATTTAACAAATGGGATATATAGTTGAAATCGCTATTGAAAATCATGATTTTTGGGATGGTTTGGTAAATTTTAATGGCGTATGGAGTGAGAGATTGGGAGTTGATCAGAATTGGGCTTTTGGTCAAATTACGGTGATCAAGTTGATTTCAAGTCGAGGGGTTGGGCGTGGAGGAGGTTTAAGGGGTGGCGTGTCTAGGAAAAATGGCACGGCGATTTCTGGTGAAGTGTGGATGTAACGACCCGTAATTTTCAATAATTAAAATAGTTAATTTAATAAGGTTTTGAGATTTAATGTTGGAAGAAATAAAAACTTGTGGTTTAATAATAAGAATATAGCTGGAATACAATGTAATGGTATTAATTTAAAGTAACTGATAACTGCTTTAAATATAATTCCAAATAATAAAAGGATTAAAGAGTTATAATTGATATACATCATAAATAAATTATAGTAATGTATGTATTAATGGATAATTGGATTAAAAAAGCAATTGATAATTTAAAAGTTGATTGATTAATGAAATAATGTGTAATGAATTGTAACTGAATAAATTTAGTGTTGTAGTAGTAATTATAACACTTGTTGTAGATAATAAACTTATAAGATGTGACTAAAATTTAATGGTGACAATTATTATATGTTACCTATTTATTTAGCTTGTTAAATTAAATTTGAAATCAGTTGCAATTAATTCACTTAATTAGTGCAGCTAATGTAGATTTAACTGATAATTGTAGAATATTGATTCAATAAGATGTAACCCAATGTAAAATTTTATTCATAATATGATAATTGATTTAATAAAAAGAATTGAAATCAAGTTTGATCAATTTATTGGAATTTAAGCAATAATAAATGGATTTATTGCAATTAAATGTAATTAATTACTACGTTAATGAAAACTAAGATGATAATTGTAGAATGTTAATGTAAAAAGATATAAACAAATGTTAACTATGTTTGTAGAGTAATAATTGATTGAATAAAAGACTAAAATCAAAATAAAACAATTTATTGGAATTTAATTTTAATTAATTGGATTTAATTACAGTTGTAATTGAACATTGTAATTAGTGAAATATTTAACACTGAATTCGATATGTAAATTTGTTTTAAATTATTATAAATGTCTATGAAATCAAAATGATAAAAATGGTTAGTTAATTAATTTGAATATAAGAAGTGATAAATTTAATTTAATAATAATTTATTTAATGTGTGTGAAAATAGCCATTTTGGCCAGTGATTCGGATTTCGACAAAACTAGTTTCATCGGATCCGTAACGGTGAATTATTGTAGGATTTCAAGTTTCGTAGCGATCAGACTTGTCGTTTGATCGTACGAGCGTGAAACGCGTAGAAATCAATTTAATTGAAATCAATTTGAAATACGCTGATTTTAAAGCAACTTCTTCATACCATGGAATTAGGACTTGAAACCTGTTCCATTGAGTTTAGAATTATCAAAAACATCTATTTTTATATATGAGATGACCCATTTTCGTTCTGGAGACAGAACGGGCTTTTCGGGTCGTTTATTGTTCAACTTTCAAACCGATCTTGCTTATTCATTCCTATTTCTGATTTGCCTATATATAGCCTGTTATAAACCCTAGCTACTTATTATTCCATTATTCTATACATACAATTCTATCTGCTTCTCTTTTCCCATGGAAGACAAACCAAAACCTAATTCCCAATTCCAATTTCAATTGCAAATCAAAATCAAATCGAAAAATTAAAAGTCCTCAAACCCTATCATATTATATATCGATTCGAAGCTCTCGACGAGCGCAACTCAAATCTGCAGTTTGTTTTTACAACTGGATTGGTTCGTTCGGTATTGGACAAATTAAGTTCGGCCGTTCATTGGAGTTCGATGACCATCGACCGATCGTCGACTCGTTGGTACTGTTGTGTTGAGAGTCGAGTGTGTAGTCCATCGGTGCAGTTTGCTATGCGTTTTGACGGTTGGATTTGAAGCGAAAATTGGATTAGGGTTAGCGAATTGGTGGCGGAGGCTGGCTTTGGGAGGTCGTTCGGCGCTTTGAAGCTTCGCAGGTGGTCGCGGAGGGCTGTGGGGGTTTCGGGCTTGGTCGACGCTCGGTGTGATAGTGGTCAGGCAGACCGCGGCTGGAGGTGGCAGCGTATGGGCGAACGTTTGGTCGGCGACTGAGATAGTCGCGTGCGTGAGTTCCTGTAGGCATGAGGGTTTCGTTCGTGATTGGTGACGTGGTATATTTTATCTGCTTTATTTATTTTAATTTTAAATTTAGAATGTTCTAACGTGCGTAACTTTTTCATACGAACTCGAATTTGAGCATGATTTTCTCCGCTGTGATCGTATCGGAATTCCGGACATTTTAACTCTGGTTTGGACGAATTCCAAGACTGTTCAAATTTGGGCCTTTATTTGGATTTCAAATCGATTTGAAATTCAAAGGTGAGTGTTTTGACCCACTCACAATTACTAAACTATCTTATGTTAGTTAAATTAGATTTAGGATGTGATTAAAAATCAATTGATTAATGTTTGGTATGTTTAAATTGTTATTCTAGTTAAATTTGACTTTTATTGCATTTAATCATCGTTTAATTTATTATTAAATTTAAATTGTCAGTTTAATACCTGTTATTGATTATCAATTATCTATTGATATTTATTGATTGATTTGGACGATGATTGTGACAGATGTTGATTGTTGATATTGGATGACTGGATGTTGTATTTTATATTGTTATAATACTGCAAGTCCCTATGGGTTGAAATGATACATACCCGAACGATCTATAGACTAGGGAAAAATCGTTATTGGTTGAAATGATAGACTCGAGCGATTTTATGGATTTTATTTAATTCGGGATTGCTGTTTGAAATCATATATAACCGTAAAATCATAAATTGCGGATTGAAATGATAAATATCCGTATCACTTGACCCTAGGGTAGAAAATTATATACGGACACCGGATTGGTTAAATTAAATGATTTTTGAATCTTTAAAATTTTTGAATTCAGTTAACTGGTATTTTGAAATAGAAATTTAATTTATATAAACCGAATTATTTTCTGAAGTCCAAGCGTAAATGTTAAAATTGGAATTGATTTAATGAATTGTTCAAAAGATTAAAAATTTGAATTTCAAGGTTGAGGTGTCAAATATAAATGAATTTATCGGAAATTGAGTTATTGGAAATGTTTAGATATAACTTTGAAATCTATTTTAAATTAATTTGAACTTTTTTAATCAATTAAAAAGTATTTTAATTTATTTAATCTATTTTACCTATTTTAAACTAATTAAATTTATTTAATCTATTTTAAATCTATTTAAAATAATTTAAATCTACTTAATCTATTTTAAATTTATTTAATCTATTTTAAAAATCTACTTAATATAAATTAAATCTATAATTAATCTATTTAAACATTTTAAACCTAATTAAATCTATTTAATCTATTCTAAATCTATTTAAATCATTTTAAATCTAATTAAATCCAATTTAAATCCATTTAAACTATTTTACTATTTAAACTATTTTAATTTATTTAAACTAATTTAACTATTAAACTATTTATGACTATCTAAACTATTTTCTAAAATTGCAAACTGCGTAAAGTTGAAGTATTTATATTTAAATCCTTGATGATGATACAACTTAAGTTGGAATTTGGAATTTACACCTTTTTGTGAAATGACATATTTGAGTAAATATGATGATTTTGGGACGAGAATTTAATTAACCTATCTTATCGATAATTTCATAAGTGAATATGATTTTCGAAAGTGAATATGATTTTAAAGTGAATATGGTTTTGGAAGTGAATATGATTTCGAAAGTGATATGGTTTGAAAAACCAAATATGATATTTTGATATTAATTATGAATTGACTTTTGAAATGTAAAAGAACCATCCGGTGTAAAATAAGCGGTTGGTTGTTAAAGAGACCGGGATCAAATATTGTCATACTCTCTGCCAATACCAAAAACCACTTTAACAACTGTGTACATGGTGGAGATTCCAAAAATGAAGTAGGATGGTTTAGCGAACGATTCTGAATGAGGTATTTACGTGACCTCGACTCCCGTGAGTCAGCTTGATGTGGCTAAAACATGAGCCATGCCGGGCCAAGTGAGGTCATTCCTCCTATCGGGCACATTTCTTCGATACCATTCTATTACTTTGTGATTGATTTGGTGGCCACCTCTTGATTTTGATTTGGGAGTTTGTTCCGAGGTGGGCGGTAGAAGCTGCTATGCGTTACCATCAGTCCTGATCCGCAAAACGGTAGAATCCTACCCTGGGCATTGCCTCGCGTGCCTTGTCGCATGCCTTATCGCGCCTTCTACGAGTTTGTTTTGTACCATACCTATGGAGTGCCCTCTAGGTAAACCTCACGGAGGAGCGTACAGTACTGTATAGACTATGGGAATATATATAATGTGTTAAGGGGGATATGGGTAACGCCTTAATGCTTTTTTAATACTTTACTTTACTATAGACATTTTATAATAGCGTATTGTACTACATAGTAGATAGTTTAACCGATCCTTAGGAGGAGTAAATCTCGAACATATTTTAAGTTATTACACTCATGTTAGGCACTGGATAAGAGATGTCAAACCCCGTAAACATCTCTGTTGTCGTTACACTCATATTTATTTACCGTTGATTTAACTTACATAAGATCTTTTAGTTCCAACTCGAGTGTTTTGTCTTTTCAATTCGCTCGGGTCAGTCTGAGCTTTTCAGTTTATCGAAGACGACTTTCTGGAGGATGAAGACGAAGATTTTGTACTAGTATTATTTATTATATTTATTCCACTGCATCATGTTGTTCCGTTGCATTTATTTATTATTTATTCTTGCTGTATGTAACTCTGATCTATATTATAAAAGTACAATCAATGTATTTGTAAAAAGCTTCATGAACTGTTTATTTGATTATTATATTTTGTCATTCCGCTACGAGATTCTGTATTTGTTTTTTTTCTTTCTCGGCCTTTTCTTATGTACCCTATAACAATCTGGCCTTTTGAATGGTTTGATTCTGACGTGTGTGTCTGCTTAAAACGTCCAAAAAGACTGGTTATTACAGTTGCTATCAGAGCTTTTGTTTAGCGATAACCTTAGCTTTGTGGGGTCTAACTCACTAGAAAATAGGGTAGTAATACCCTAGAATGAGTCATTGAGTGTATATATATGAGAGAGCGTATTTGTTATTGTTATAAAAGAGTTTTGGTATTGTGTTAATTTGTTCCGTTTTGTATTTATAAATTCTGGTTTGTGCATAGGACGCTATGACATCGATAGGGATCTCTAAACAGTTAATAGGACAGACCGACACAATATTGTTTTGAAATATAGGTAAATGAAATAATTTTGCCTATTATATATTTTATATATGAAATAATAAATTGTATAAATGATATAGTTGGATGTAATATGTTGTTGGTTAGGTAGAGAAATTTTATAAATATTGATTGTAAAATAGGATTTGCAAGTAAAGCAAAAATAAATTGGAATTTGAGAACTTAAGTTCTGGGATTTTGAAAATTTCTTTCAAAAGATTTTAGAATATAAGATTAATATTATATGGAAGTATTTTCTGATATAAATATTTCAAGATGATTTGAAAGAAATGTTTTAAAAAGAAATTTTTGAAGGAAATAAGTTCTGTACTTCCCTCTCTATCGCTGGAAAATAATCTCGGTGATGAGTGCACGCATCATCGACGTTCATTTTCGAGTTTCAAAGTGGTAAGACCATTGTAGTAGTTTACTACACATTTGTTTTGATGAATAATATTAATTTCAAATTCCAAATATGATTTGATATGTAAAAAAGATATGATTATATATATTATTTTAAAATAATTGAAAAGAAACCCGATTGTTTAGCTCATAAGTTCCTGTAAATTTGAAATTGAAATTATTGTAATTAATGGAATCTTGACTATATTAATAATTGGGACTTCTAAAATGGAAAAAAATTTGATGTTTAAATGATTAATGAAATAGATAAGAAACTGAAATTTTGAAAACTGTAAATAAAAAGGAAATGAAAATAAGAAATGGTAACTATAGAACATTTTGTTAATTAGATATATATGAGGAACTCGGGTAATATTCAATTGCATTCTTAAAATCATATATATAACTTACCAAATTATTAAAAGTTGAAATGTTAAAAAGGATATGTAATAGAATTTATACAAGTAAAACTTGGGAAAATTTGAAAGTGTTCAATGGAATTTCTTCTATAAATAAGAATTCTAATGTTATAAATTTTTATAAACTAAACTTAATAGTTTGAAATGCTACTAATAAATGTAATAAAAGTGAATAATATAAGAAAACGATTATAAACTTAAGTTAACATTTTAAGCTATTTATAATTAGATTTAATGGTAAAGAGGGAATATTGTAAGTAAGTAATTATGAACTTGAATTTATATTGAAGCCATCTATAATTAAAATGAGTACTAGATAAATTGAATGATTATAACTTCAGAGAACATTGGAAATGATTTAGAAATGGAGTTAATATTCAATAATACTTTATATGGAAGAATGAAGGTGAAAAAAGAAATAATCTATAAATGGTGAATTGAATTGTAAAGAAGCTTACATAATAAGGTATAATCCAATAATTGAAATAAAAATAACTTATTTAAGCAACAAATGTAAAGTAATAAAATGAAAGAAATGGCTTTGTATGAATAAAGGAGAAATGAACTTTTGTAAGTAATAACGAATGTAAATTAATGAAAATAAACATTTTATGAATGAGAAAAGAAAAGGAAATGATGTGAAAAGGGGGGGATCAAACTAAATTGTAAACGTGAAGTAAACTAAAATAAAATATCTACAATACTTCAATAATAGATTCATTTGTGATCTAAATAAACTGAAATGGATATAACTTATGTAAGTAAAGAATGTAAATTAATGAAATAAGCCTTACATGAATGAATGAAAATTTAAAATTTTGTGAGTAATGAACGTGAATTAAAGGAATCGTTGTATGAAGAAAAAAATGAACAATAAATGATGTGAAAAAGATTAATAGAATAAACTTAAATATTATTTGAAATTATTGTTTGTTTGACTTATGGATTGGTTGGGAAAAGATATTTTTATTGTGTAGGATGTATAAATAATCTATAAACTTATCTACGACTGTCGAGTGTATGGTTTACTTCATAGTTTATTTATCATTTTATATGATTAAAAGTTCTAAACCCGAACAAACCATTTGTTTTAGTTGCTATGGATGGATGATTGCTCTCTTTGTTGAAAATGATGTTTGTACTGTTGTTTTCAATGATTATTGTTATGTGGTGATGTTTTGTTTTTATTTATTGAAACAACTTAAATATTTTCTCTTTTACATAATTATTAACTCTTTTGGATTATATAAGTGAACTACAGTTTTATGGAAGCAATAACTACTGCTTTTGGTTTCATAAAATAAGCGTTATTTTGCCCGACAAATAGGTACGTTCTCGGATTAAGGTTTTATAACGATATTATATTATTTCTCCCGTGGTTTGGAATATTTTATTTTGGAAATATATGATATATATTTTTATTTTTGATATTATTATTTCTCTCAGATCTCTCCGTACAAAGGAGACTCTGCCGAAATTTTCCGTGAATTTTGGACTTAGAAAATTTTTGTGAAATGTTTCCAAATTTTGTAAACTTTAATATAAAAGGATTTAATTGTTATAAATTGATATGTCCTATTTAAATTATTTAATTACATAAATTAATCGTTTATAAATTTAATATTTTGAATAAGATATATTGATTACTTAATTTCTTCTTTTCCCTTCTTTCCCTTTTCGAGGACGAAAATTTTTGAGTGGGGGAGAGTGTAACGACCCGTAATTTTCGATAATTAAAATAGTTAATTTAATAAGGTTTTGGGATTTAATGTTGGAAGAAATAAAAACTTATGGTTTAATAATAAGAATATAACTGGAATACAATGTAATGGTATTAATTTAAGGTAATTGATAACTGCTTTAAATATAATTCAAAACAATAAAAGGATTAAAGATTTATAATTGATATAGATTGTAAATAAATTATAGTAATGTATGTATTAATGGATAATTGGATTAAAAGAGCAATTGATAATTTAAAAGTTGATTGATTAATGAAATAATGTGTAACGAATTGTAACTAAATAAATTTAGTGTTGTAGTAGTAATTATAACACTTGTTGTAGATAATAAACTTATAAGATGTGACTAAAAGTTAATGGTGATAATTATTATATGTTACCTATTTATTTAGCCTGTTAAATTAAATTTGAAATCAATTGCAATTAATTCACTTATTAGTGCAGCTAATATAGATTTAACTGATAATTGTAGAATATTGATTCAATAAGATGTAACCCAATGTAAAATTTTATTCATAATATGATAATTGATTTAATAAAAAGAATTGAAATCAAGTATGATAATTTTTTTTGGAATTTAACCAATAATAAATGGATTTATTGCAATTAAATGTAATTAATTACTACGTTAATGAAAACTAAGATGATAATTGTAGAATGTTAATGTAACAAGATATAAACAAATGTTAACTATGTTTTTACAGTAATAATTGATTGAATAAAAGACTGAAATCAAAATAAACCAATTTATTGGAATTTAATTTTAATTAATTAGATTTAATTACTGTTGAAATTGAACACTGTAATTAGTGAAATATTTAACACTGAATTCGATATGTAAATTTGTTTTAAATTATTGTAAATGTCTATGAAATCAAAATGATTTAAATGGTTAGTTAATTAATTTGAATATAAGAAGTGATAAATTTAATTTAATAATAATTTATTTAATTAATGTGAAAATAACCATTTTGGCCACTGACTCAGATTTTGACGAAACTAGTTTCATCGGATCCATAACGGTGAATTATTGTAGGATTTCAAGTTTCGTAGCGATCAGACTTGTCGTTTGATCGTACGAGCGCGAAACGTGTAGAAATCAATTTAATTGAAATCAATTTGAAATAGGCTGATTTTAAAGCAACTTCTTCATACGATGGAACTAGGACTTGAAACCTATTCCATTGAGTTTAAAATTATCAAAAACATTTATTTTGATATATGGGATGACCCATTTTCGTTCCGGAGACAGAACGGGCTTTTCGGGTCATTTATTGGTCAACTTTCAAACTGATCTTGCCCATTCATTCCTATTTCTGATCTACCTATATATAGCCTGTTATAAACCCTAGCTGTTTCTTATTCTATTATTCTGTATGTACAATTCTATCTGCTTCTCTTTTTCCCATGGCAGACAAACCAAAACCTAATTCCCAATTCCAATTTCAATTGCAAATCAAAATCAAATCAAAAAATTAAAAGTCCTCAAACCCTATCATATTATATATCGATTCGAAGCTCTTGACGAGCGCAACTCAAATCTGCAGTTTTTTTACAACTGGATTGGTTCGTCCGGTATTGGCCAAATTAAGCTCGGTCGTTCATTGGAGTTCGATGACCATCGACCGATCGTCGACTCGTTGGTACTGTTGTGTTGAGAGTCGAGTGCGTAGTCCATCGGTGCAGTTTGCTGGGCGTTTTGATGGTTGGATTGGAGGCAAAAATTTGATTAGCATTAGCTAATTGGTGGCGGGGGCTGGCTTTGTGAGGTCGTTCGGTGCTTTGAAGCGTCGCAGGTGGTCGCGAAGGGCTGTGGGGGTTTCGGGCTTGGTCGACGCTCGGTGTGATAGTGGTCTGGCAGACCGCGGCTGGAGGTGGCAGCGTATGGGCGAACGTTTGGTCGACGGCTGAGATAGTTACGTACGTGAGTTCCTGTAGGAATGAGGGTTTCGTTCGTGATTGGTGACGTGGTATATTTTATCTGCTTTATTCATTTTAATTTTAAATTTTAATTTTAAATTTAGAATGTTCTAACATGCGTAACTTTTTCGTACGAACTTGAGTTTGGGTGCGATTTTCTCCGCTGTGGTCGTATCGAAATTCCAGACATTTTGACTCTAGTTTGGACGAATTTCGAGACTGTTTAAATTTGGGCATTTATTTGGATTTCAAATCGATTTGAAATTCAAAGGTGAGTGTTTTGACCTACTCACAATTACTAAACAATCTTATGTTAGTTAAATTAGATTTAGGATGTGATTAAAAATCAATTGATTGATGTTTGGTATGTTTAAATTGTTATTCTGGTTAAATTTGACTTTTATTTCATTTAATCATCATTTAATTTATTATTAAATTTAAATTGTCAGTTTAATACCTGTTATTGATTATCAGTTATCTAGTGATATTTATTGATTGATTTGGATGATGATTGTGATGGATGTTGAGTGTTGATATTGGATGACTGGATGTTGTATTTTATATTGTTATAATACTACAAATCCCTATGGGTTGAAATGATACATACCCGAACGATCTATAGACTAGGGAAAAATCGTTATTGGTTGGAATGATAGACTCGAGCGATTTTATGGATTTTATAATTCGGGATTGCGGTTTGAAATCATATATAACCGTAAAATCATAAATTGCGAATTGAAATGATAAATATCCGTATCACTTGACCCTAGGGTAGAAAATTATATACGGACACCGGATTGGTTAAATTAAATGATTTTTAAATCTTTAAATTTTTTGAATTTAGTTAACTGGTATTTTGAAATAGAAATTTGATTTATATAAACTAAATTATTTTCGGAAGTCCAAGCGTAAATGTTAAAATTGGAATTGATTTAATGAATTGTTCAAAGGATTAAAAATTTGAATTTCAAGGTTGAGGTGTCAAATATAAATGAATTTATCGGAAATTGAGTTATTGGAAATGTTTAGATATAACTTTGAAATCTATTTTAAATTAATTTGAACTTTTTTAATCAATTTAAAACTATTTTAATTTATTTAATCTATTTTACCTATTTTAAACTAATTAAATTTATTTAATGTGACGACCGCCCATGACCCCTGCACCGAATCTAGAGATAAAGCGCTGAAAAGTGGGCCAGGCGACCATGGACGATTGTCAAGGTAAAATTTAAAACAACAGAATCTATCGTATTACTCACAGCGCATGGACAAAATACAATAGAACATATGTATAGTGAAGCTTTACAGAACAAAATGACATCATATAAAAACTCCATAATAGTTGAGTACAAGCATCAAAATAGTCAATACATCAAGCCTCACTACATATCTCTCAGAGAATACAAAACAGCGGAATATCCAGTACAAATAATAAGAAGATAATATGCAACCCTCCGGCTCGTCTTCGATATCAGCATCGTGAGAAGAGAACAGCACCTGTCACCTGCTACCTAGTCTGCCCGTCCCAAAATGGACGAACAGCCCAAGGCAATAAGAATTAAAACATAAAGCCTTGAGTCAGACAACAGTCTTAGTGAGCAATAAATTAACTAACAACATACCAAAAGAGCATAAAGGAAAAGGAATAGGAATACAACCCTCCCACTCCAACCTCATTCTACAGTGATAGCCCCCAGACACACACTAAGTAGAAGCAAACATAGCAGAGCATACAATTTAAAGTAAAACTACTATCACTCGAGTCAAGGGCGATGTTTTCCAAGTACCAAGGCCTAAATCAGATAAGCACCCAGAAAATACCGCTCTTGAGTCCGAATGACGATACAACCAAACATCCATGACTCTGGCTATCACTGTTATCATTGCTTCGATATCACCGTTAATTGAATGACCGGCACATTCTTTCAGCCGTCCGTCAAGGGCTAATGGAAACCCCGGTTCTAGACATAACTCCCGCACGTCGTCGCAGCCCGTGCCTAGGACTATCGAATCTGCCCAGAGTACTCGACCATCAACAGTTAGCCGTTGGGACTATCGAATCTGCCCAAACGTAATCTTGCTTAGAGCATGCTAGAACCTTCAACAACGATGCTATCCAAGCCTCCTAGTCATCCTCCTCGACGACTATTCTCATATCCATTCATTATCCTCAACTCGAATCATATCACCGAGTTATCAACATGCTTGGAATGATCCCGTCTGGATTAGACCAAGTCTTCATCCCATGATTGCCTCGCTTCATTACATCCTCGCAAAGCCTCATCCCATCATCACATCATCAAATCTATGCATAAGAGCTTCATCATCCCGCTACATATGCCACGAGCAGCTTTTCCAATTCAAGAGCCTTTCCCTTAGCTTTTGAATCGTCTTCGATCTAAATCTAGTCATCAATCATCTAGTTCATAACAATCAGTCAAATCAAACATCAATCCAAGCAATCAAGCATTCAAAAATGATCTAAGTAGACAATTATAACAATAATGGCATTTTCGTAATTAAAGAGTTGAAAGTCCAATAAGCATGAAAACATGGATTATATCTCTACAAACTTGATGAATGAACTTGCATAGGTTAACATATGATAAAATGGATGTAACATCATCATGAACAATGGATCTATATGGATCTACACATAGGATGAAGAAAATGCATGGAAATCTCTATTTTAACACCAAATCGAGCCAACAATCCGATATACTCCTTTGGATCCGTGTGAGAGATAATCACCACTCACCAAATCACCTAAACAACCTCAAATCAACACACTTCAGATCTAGACAGCGAAGAACTAAGCTAGATCTATCACAAATCCGCTTCAAATGAAGAAATCTCTCTTGAAAAGATGAAGATCTTCAATCTAAGCTCTTGAATCTTCAATCTTGATCTTCGATTTGGATGGATGGAAGCACTATATTAGAGTGGAGAAAAGAAGTGAAGAAGTGTAGAAGTCGAGCTCTCAAAATGGCAGCACTTCGTCGCTTCAAAATCCGGATCCCAAAAAGTGAGAACAACCCCTCCTATTTATAGCTGAAAACTGCCTAAGTCGTAACTCGGTTATCTCCCTAGGTCGTTTCCGACCTAAGCCTCTCCGACCTAAGCCTCTCCGACCTAACACAATGCGCGACCTAACACAGGTCACGACCTAACACTTAGACAAAACCTTGCGACCTAACAACTTAGAGACCCATGCGACCAACAGATGCTACGACTTAACTCCCTACAACTCAGTTGGGTTGCGACCTAACAACTTAGGCTTCTACGCGACCTAACACATGGCGACTTAACAAACATAGGAGTCTACGACCTAACTTAGACCCACACGACCTATCAGTGCTACGACCTAACACTTATGCGACCTATCTCCTTAGGTCGCTAACACGGCAACTCCTTAGGTCGCTAACACAGCAACTCCTTAGGTCGCTAACAAGCTAACTCCTTAGGTCGCTAACAAGCTAACTCCTTAGGTCGCTAACACAGCAACTCCTTAGGTCGCTAACAAGCTAACTCCTTAGGTCGCTAACACAGCAACTCCTTAGGTCGCTAACAAGCTAACTCCTTAGGTCGCTAACACAGCAACTCCTTAGGTCGCTAACAAGCTAACTCCTTAGGTCGCTAACACAGCAACTCCTTAGGTTGCATAATTCTATAGGTCGCTCCAACTAACCCACGACCTAACACTAACTCGCCGAAGTCTTTAACTCGGTCACGACTTAGCTCTTAGGTCGTTCACGACCTAGGACTTAGACAAATCTGCCTAAAAATCTGAAATGACTTAAAAATGCAAAAATTCTAGATTTTGACGAACTTGTCGATCCGTAAAAATACGGGTCGTTACATTCTCTCCCCCTTAGGAATTTCGCCCCCGAAATTCCAAGCAATCAAAAACTATTCTGTACGCCTACCATCCATAGCAATCAACAAACCATGCATCCAATTCTAGCTTAGCGTACAGAATTCTAAGACTTAGAACAAGTTACAATATCGCGAGATGAGACAACACCTTAGGGCCATACCTTGAAGAGTTCAGGATGAGTTGCCTTCATCCTCTCTTCCACCTCCCACGTACAGTCGTTATCATCATCACTCCATTGTATCTTGAGCAACTTAACTACCTTCCTCCTAAGCTGTTTCGTGTCGGTTTCAACAACACGAAGCGGCTTACGAGGTCTTCTATCGACTGGGTCAACTTCCAAGTCTTCACAGCTATCAGCAGAAACCACCGTACTCGAGTCGTGCACATACTTCCGTAGATATGATATGTGAAAAACATTGTGCACACTCGACATTTTCTCTGGTAACTCCAATCTGTAAGCGAGCTTTCCAATTCGCTCGATAATCGGGAATGGTCCAACAAATCTCGGAGTTAATTTTCCTTTCTTCCCGAATCGAATAACATTCTTCAGGGGAGAAATCTTCACAAAAACCATATCTCCTACGTCGAATTCCAAATCCTTTCGACGCTTATCGGCATAACTCTTCTGACGATCTTGGGCTGCCTTCATTCGTTGCCGAATGATTTCTATACAATCTGAAGTCTGACGAATCATCTCTGGCCCAAGCATCAGCTTTTCTCCAGTTTCCAACCAACATGTTGGAGAGTTACACGGTCTTCCATACAATGCCTCATACGGTGCCATACCAATGCTTGACTGGTAACTGTTGTTGTATGCAAACTCCACCAAATGAAGGTGATCTTCCCATGATCCTCCGAAGTCCAAAACACAAGCTCTGAGTAGATCTTCCAAAACTCGGTTGACTCTCTCAGTTTGACCATCTGTTTGAGGGTGATAAGCTGTACTCAAACACAACTCGGTTCCCAAAACTTCCTGGAAGCTTTTCCAAAATCCACTAGTGAACAATGGATCTCGATCACTCACTATACTCTTCGGAATACCATGAAATCGGACTATCCACTTAACATACAATTCAGCCAACTTTGATGCAGTCCTAGTCGATCGAACAGGAATGAATCGTGCACTCTTAGTCAGACGATCCACAATGACCCAGATCCCTTTATTTCCCGTTCTGGTTCTAGGCAATCCATCGATAAAATCCATCGACACTTGTTCCCACTTCCATGTAGGAACTTCTAATGGCTGAAGCAATCCGCTTGGCTTCTTCTGTTCGGCTTTTACCAACTGGCAATTCATACACTTGGAAATGAAATCTCCAACATCCTTCTTCATACCTTCCCAGTAGTAGGTTCTCTTCATATCCCGATACATCTTATTTCCACCTGGATGAATTGTCAACTTCGAGTGATGACTTTCCTTCAGAACTTCACTCCTCATTTCATCTATATCGGGAACAACTAGTCGTCCTTGCTTCCGAAGCCAACCCTCTCGATCGACCTCGAATCCTTTATCCTTTTCTGGATCCAATCCAGATTCCAGTTCACGGATAATCTTGACAAGCTTATCATCTCGCTTTTGGCCCTCGCCAATCCTTTCCACAAGAGTGGGTCTTATCGATAAGTTTGCCAACATCTCAGGTTCCAATCCGCATCTAGGCCTGAAGTCAAATCCAGCTAAATACTCGAGACTCTTCCATTCTGAAAACATGGCTCCCAATCCTACATGTCTTCGACTTAACGCATCTGCCACTGCGTTACCTTTTCCCGGAGTATAAGCTATACCAAAATCATATGATGCCAAAAACTCTAGCCAACGTTGCTGCCGAAGATTCAAATCCTTTTGGGAGAAAAGATACTTCAACGACTTATGATCCGTAAACAACTCGAATCGAACTCCCAACAAATAATGCCTCCACATCTTCAGAGCAAATACAATCGCCGCTAATTCCAAATCATGAGTTGGGTAATTCCTTTCATGCGACTTCAGTTGTCGACTGGCATACGCAACAACTTTATCCTTCTGCATCAGCACTGCTCCAAGTCCCGTACCACATGCGTCGGTGTAAACCACCATCTCATCATTCCCACTTGGAATAGTCAAAACAGGAGCACTCGTCAATCTCTCTTCAGGATTCCGAAAGCTTTCTCACACTTATCATCCCAACTGAACACTTGGTTCTTTTTCGTCAATCCTGTTAACGGTGCAGCTACCTTGGAGAAGTCTTTGATAAACCGTCGATAATATCCTGCTAATCCAAGAAAACTTCTCACATCAGATGCATTCTTAGGTCTAACCCAATCCTGGATCGCTGCCACTTTAGCGGGATCAACCGCTATTCCACTTCCAGAAATCACATGGCCTAAGAACCTCACTTCACCCTTCCAGAAGTGACACTTCGAAAACTTAGCCTTCAGCTGATGTTTCCGCAAGATTTCCAAAACAATATGCAAGTGCTTCTTGTGCTCTTCTTCAGTTCTGGAATAAATCAGAATATCATCCACGAACACAAGTACGAACTTGTTCAACTGATCTCTGAACACTCTATTCATAAGATCCACAAAATATGCTGGCGCGTTAGTCAATCCAAATGGCATTACCAGCCACTCAAAGAAACCGGATGGTGTCCTAAAAGCAGTCTTCGGCACACTATCCTTCGCTACTCTCAACTGGTGAAATCCCGTTGCCAAATCCATCTGAGAAAACACCTTAGCTTCGTGAAGCTGATCAAACAAGTCATCTATTCTCGGCAATGGATACTTGTTCTTCTTAGTCACCTTATTCAGCTCACGATAATCGACGCACAATCTCAACGACCCATCTGCCTTGGTTGCAAACACAACTGGTGCACCCCACTAGGACACACTACGCCGAATGAATCCTTTCTGTAAAAGGTCATCAACTTGCACCCTCAACTCCTGCTGTTTCCTAGGCGCCATCCGCCTAAGAGGCATCACAACAGGTCTGGCTCCTTCAACTAGATCTATACGAAACTCGATCTCTCTATGCGGCGGCAACCCTTTGACTTCGTCAAAGACATCTTCGAATCCATTAGCGATCGGCACTGATGACAGTCCATCCCGTGGAACAACTAGCGAATACATGAAGCTCATGAAGACGCCTTCTTCATGCTTACATCGTATCACAATCTTTCGCCCCTCCACATTCTCGACTGTCACTTCCAACCTTTCGCAATCAACCTTTGCCGCATACTTCCTAAGCCAGTCCATACCCAAAATAATTCCGAACCCCGCAAAGTTCAGAACAAAGCAATCACAAACAAAAGAGCAACCATGACTCGACACAACTAGACCACGGCATAACATACACAAACAAGACGAACCCCCAACTGGATTAGTCACAACCAATGGCCTATCAACAATATCCGGCTTCAAAGCTAACCGGCCTACTAGTTCATTACAAACAAACGAATGCGATGCTCCAGTATCAAACAGAACTCTAACTGGAATACCACATAGGAAAAGAGTACCTTGAACAACCACACTCTTTCCCTTCTCTTCAGCAGTAGGAGCTTTTGAAGACGACGGAACAGCTCCCAAAGCATAAGCTTGCACAATCTGCCTGTCCTTCCTTGGTTCTGGACAGTTCTTCCTGAAATGCCCCGGCTTGTCACAGTTGTGACACTTCATCGGCGCCTTAGGATTCTTACAATCCTTCGAGAAATGGCCCTTCTGCTGACAGTTGTAGCAAGTCACCTCGCCTTTCGGCTTCTTCTGGCCATCCTTACCCTTCTGCTGCTGCTGCTTCCTCTTCTGGTTTCCACCCTGTTGTGGTTTAGATTCTCCCTTGGTAACAGCAACGACAGGTCCTTCCTTAGGAAACAGACTCTCATGCCTAAGAGCTTTCTCCACAAGCTTCTCAAATGAATCGTCCAAATGATCCACCAACTGTCTCCCAAGATAACTATCCAAGCCGGTCACAAACTTCTCATTCTTCTGATAAGCAGATTCAATATATGACCGGGCATACTTGGACAAAGCTTCAAACTCAGAAACATACTCAAGAACAGATCTTCCACCCTGCTTGAGCTCTACAAACTTCTTGAACAGAACAGACTTCTGAGCTGTAGAAATGAACTTAGCTTCAAACCTAGCTTGGAATTGCTCCCAAGTAATCTCTTCCTCCGCAGTATTGATGGTAATAGAGTTCCACCAATCAGAGGCTCTCCCTTGAAGCTGCCTCGATGCCAACTTCCTCTTAGTTGCATAATCAATTCCCAAATCACCAAAGATCCTTCTACAAGCATCTATCCACCTCTGGACCTCAATAGTTGATTCTGTTCCCAAGAAAACCTTCCCTCCAAGAGCAGTATAGTCCTTGCACAACTTGGCAAAATCCATTGGTTTCGGAGTTTGGACTTGAACTCCAACATCTACTGCTGCCCCCGGAACTGGTATCCTTCTCATGATCGAAGTCATCATAGCTTCGAACATGGCTGTATAATCAGCAGTCTCTTCAGTAGCACGGCCTTCCCTAGCAGCTGGTCTCCCTCTTCGACTCATTCTCAATATCTATAAAAAGGAATGATTAGAACATCTAGAGAAACAACTGCATAAAGGACTCAACTCTACTAAGCTACTATATTATATATAGTATTCATCCATCAAAATACAATTACGTCTCTCATACGTGGTTACTTCAGCGAGCGTTGGGTAAAATCGATTAACCAATGCTCTGATACCAAATGTGACGATCGCCCATGACCCCTGCACCGAATCTAGAGATAAAGCGCTGAAAAGTGGGCCAGGCGACCATGGACGATTGTCAAGGTAAAATTTAAAACAACAGAATCTATCGTATTACTCACAGCGCATGGACAAAATACAATAGAACATATGTATAGTGAAGCTTTACAGAACAAAATGACATCATATAAAAACTCCATAATAGTTGAGTACAAGCATCAAAATAGTCAATACATCAAGCCTCACTACATATCTCTCAGAGAATACAAAACAGCGGAATATCCAGTACAAATAATAAGAAGATAATATGCAACCCTCCGGCTCGTCTTCGATATCAGCATCGTGAGAAGAGAACAGCACCTGTCACCTGCTACCTAGTCTGCCCGTCCCAAAATGGACGAACAGCCCAAGGCAATAAGAATTAAAACATAAAGCCTTGAGTCAGACAACAGTCTTAGTGAGCAATAAATTAACTAACAACATACCAAAAGAGCATAAAGGAAAAGGAATAGGAATACAACCCTCCCACTCCAACCTCATTCTACAGTGATAGCCCCCAGACACACACTAAGTAGAAGCAAACATAGCAGAGCATACAATTTAAAGTAAAACTACTATCACTCGAGTCAAGGGCGATGTTTTCCAAGTACCAAGGCCTAAATCAGATAAGCACCCAGAAAATACCGCTCTTGAGTCCGAATGACGATACAACCAAACATCCATGACTCTGGCTATCACTGTTATCATTGCTTCGATATCACCGTTAATTGAATGACCGGCACATTCTTTCAGCCGTCCGTCAAGGGCTAATGGAAACCCCGGTTCTAGACATAACTCCCGCACGTCGTCGCAGCCTGTGCCTAGGACTATCGAATCTGCCCAGAGTACTCGACCATCAACAGTTAGCCGTTGGGACTATCGAATCTGCCCAAACGTACTCTTGCTTAGAGCATGCTAGAACCTTCAACAATGATGCTATCCAAGCCTCCTAGTCATCCTCCTCGACGACTATTCTCATATCCATTCATTATCCTCAACTCGAATCATATCACCGAGTTATCAACATGCTTGGAATGATCCCGTCTGGATTAGACCAAGTCTTCATCCCATGATTGCCTCGCTTCATTACATCCTCGCAAAGCCTCATCCCATCATCACATCATCAAATCTATGCATAAGAGCTTCATCATCCCGCTACATATGCCACGAGCAGCTTTTCCAATTCAAGAGCCTTTCCCTTAGCTTTTGAATCGTCTTCGATCTAAATCTAGTCATCAATCATCTAGTTCATAACAATCAGTCAAATCAAACATCAATCCAAGCAATCAAGCATTCAAAAATGATCTAAGTAGACAATTATAACAATAATGGCATTTTCGTAATTAAAGAGTTGAAAGTCCAATAAGCATGAAAACATGGATTATATCTCTACAAACTTGATGAATGAACTTGCATAGGTTAACATATGATAAAATGGATGTAACATCATCATGAACAATGGATCTATATGGATCTACACATAGGATGAAGAAAATGCATGGAAATCTCTATTTTAACACCAAATCGAGCCAACAATCCGATATACTCCTTTGGATCCGTGTGAGAGATAATCACCACTCACCAAATCACCTAAACAACCTCAAATCAACACACTTCAGATCTGGACAGCGAAGAACTAAGCTAGATCTATCACAAATCCGCTTCAAATGAAGAAATCTCTCTTGAAAAGATGAAGATCTTCAATCTAAGCTCTTGAATCTTCAATCTTGATCTTCGATTTGGATGGATGGAAGCACTATATTAGAGTGGAGAAAAGAAGTGAAGAAGTGTAGAAGTCGAGCTCTCAAAATGGCAGCACTTCGTCGCTTCAAAATCCGGATCCCAAAAAGTGAGAACAACCCCTCCTATTTATAGCTGAAAACTGCCTAAGTCGTAACTCGGTTATCTCCCTAGGTCGTTTCCGACCTAAGCCTCTCCGACCTAAGCCTCTCCGACCTAACACAATGCGCGACCTAACACAGGTCACGACCTAACACTTAGACAAAACCTTGCGACCTAACAACTTAGAGACCCATGCGACCAACAGATGCTACGACTTAACTCCCTACAACTCAGTTGGGTTGCGACCTAACAACTTAGGCTTCTACGCGACCTAACACATGGCGACTTAACAAACATAGGAGTCTACGACCTAACTTAGACCCACACGACCTATCAGTGCTACGACCTAACACTTATGCGACCTATCTCCTTAGGTCGCTAACACGGCAACTCCTTAGGTCGCTAACACAGCAACTCCTTAGGTCGCTAACAAGCTAACTCCTTAGGTCGCTAACACAGCAACTCCTTAGGTCGCTAACAAGCTAACTCCTTAGGTCGCTAACACAGCAACTCCTTAGGTCGCTAACAAGCTAACTCCTTAGGTCGCTAACACAGCAACTCCTTAGGTCGCTAACAAGCTAACTCCTTAGGTCGCTAACACAGCAACTCCTTAGGTCGCTAACAAGCTAACTCCTTAGGTCGCTAACACAGCAACTCCTTAGGTTGCATAATTCTATAGGTCGCTCCAACTAACCCACGACCTAACACTAACTCGCCGAAGTCTTTAACTCGGTCACGACTTAGCTCTTAGGTCGTTCACGACCTAGGACTTAGACAAATCTGCCTAAAAATCTGAAATGACTTAAAAATGCAAAAATTCCAGATTTTGACGAACTTGTCGATCCGTAAAAATACGGGTCGTTACATTCTCTCCCCCTTAGGAATTTCGCCCCCGAAATTCCAAGCAATCAAAAACTATTCTGTACGCCTACCATCCATAGCAATCAACAAACCATGCATCCAATTCTAGCTTAGCGTACAGAATTCTAAGACTTAGAACAAGTTACAATATCGCGAGATGAGACAACACCTTAGGGCCATACCTTGAAGAGTTCAGGATGAGTTGCCTTCATCCTCTCTTCCACCTCCCACGTACAGTCGTTATCATCATCACTCCATTGTATCTTGAGCAACTTAACTACCTTCCTCCTAAGCTGTTTCGTGTCGGTTTCAACAACACGAAGCGGCTTACGAGGTCTTCTATCGACTGGGTCAACTTCCAAGTCTTCACAGCTATCAGCAGAAACCACCGTACTCGAGTCGTGCACATACTTCCGTAGATATGATACGTGAAAAACATTGTGCACACTCGACATTTTCTCTGGTAACTCCAATCTGTAAGCGAGCTTTCCAATTCGCTCGATAATCGGGAATGGTCCAACAAATCTCGGAGTTAATTTTCCTTTCTTCCCGAATCGAATAACATTCTTCAGGGGAGAAATCTTCACAAAAACCATATCTCCTACGTCGAATTCCAAATCCTTTCGACGCTTATCGGCATAACTCTTCTGACGATCTTGGGCTGCCTTCATTCGTTGCCGAATGATTTCTATACAATCTGAAGTCTGACGAATCATCTCTGGCCCAAGCATCAGCTTTTCTCCAGTTTCCAACCAACATGTTGGAGAGTTACACGGTCTTCCATACAATGCCTCATACGGTGCCATACCAATGCTTGACTGGTAACTGTTGTTGTATGCAAACTCCACCAAATGAAGGTGATCTTCCCATGATCCTCCGAAGTCCAAAACACAAGCTCTGAGTAGATCTTCCAAAACTCGGTTGACTCTCTCAGTTTGACCATCTGTTTGAGGGTGATAAGCTGTACTCAAACACAACTCGGTTCCCAAAACTTCCTGGAAGCTTTTCCAAAATCCACTAGTGAACAATGGATCTCGATCACTCACTATACTCTTCGGAATACCATGAAATCGGACTATCCACTTAACATACAATTCAGCCAACTTTGATGCAGTCCTAGTCGATCGAACAGGAATGAATCGTGCACTCTTAGTCAGACGATCCACAATGACCCAGATCCCTTTATTTCCCGTTCTGGTTCTAGGCAATCCATCGATAAAATCCATCGACACTTGTTCCCACTTCCATGTAGGAACTTCTAATGGCTGAAGCAATCCGCTTGGCTTCTTCTGTTCGGCTTTTACCAACTGGCAATTCATACACTTGGAAATGAAATCTCCAACATCCTTCTTCATACCTTCCCAGTAGTAGGTTCTCTTCATATCCCGATACATCTTATTTCCACCTGGATGAATTGTCAACTTCGAGTGATGACTTTCCTTCAGAACTTCACTCCTCATTTCATCTATATCGGGAACAACTAGTCGTCCTTGCTTCCGAAGCCAACCCTCTCGATCGACCTCGAATCCTTTATCCTTTTCTGGATCCAATCCAGATTCCAGTTCACGGATAATCTTGACAAGCTTATCATCTCGCTTTTGGCCCTCGCCAATCCTTTCCACAAGAGTGGGTCTTATCGATAAGTTTGCCAACATCTCAGGTTCCAATCCGCATCTAGGCCTGAAGTCAAATCCAGCTAAATACTCGAGACTCTTCCATTCTGAAAACATGGCTCCCAATCCTGCATGTCTTCGACTTAACGCATCTGCCACTGCGTTACCTTTTCCCGGAGTATAAGCTATACCAAAATCATATGATGCCAAAAACTCTAGCCAACGTTGCTGTCGAAGATTCAAATCCTTTTGGGAGAAAAGATACTTCAACGACTTATGATCCGTAAACAACTCGAATCGAACTCCCAACAAATAATGCCTCCACATCTTCAGAGCAAATACAATCGCCGCTAATTCCAAATCATGAGTTGGGTAATTCCTTTCATGCGGCTTCAGTTGTCGACTGGCATACGCAACAACTTTATCCTTCTGCATCAGCACTGCTCCAAGTCCCGTACCACATGCGTCGGTGTAAACCACCATCTCATCATTCCCACTTGGAATAGTCAAAACAGGAGCACTCGTCAATCTCTCTTTCAGGATTCCGAAAGCTTTCTCACACTTATCATCCCAACTGAACACTTGGTTCTTTTTCGTCAATCCTGTTAACGGTGCAGCTACCTTGGAGAAGTCTTTGATAAACCGTCGATAATATCTTGCTAATCCAAGAAAACTTCTCACATCAGATGCATTCTTAGGTCTAACCCAATCTTGGATCGCTGCCACTTTAGCGGGATCAATCGCTATTCCACTTCCAGAAATCACATGGCCTAAGAACCTCACTTCACCCTTCCAGAAGTGACACTTCGAAAACTTAGCCTTCAGCTGATGTTTCCGCAAGATTTCCAAAACAATATGCAAGTGCTTCTTGTGCTCTTCTTCAGTTCTGGAATAAATCAGAATATCATCCACGAACACAAGTACGAACTTGTTCAACTGATCTCTGAACACTCTATTCATAAGATCCACAAAATATGCTGGCGCGTTAGTCAATCCAAACGGCATTACCAGCCACTCAAAGAAACCGGATGGTGTCCTAAAAGCAGTCTTCGGCACACTATCCTTCGCTACTCTCAACTGGTGAAATCCCGTTGCCAAATCCATCTGAGAAAACACCTTAGCTTCGTGAAGCTGATCAAACAAGTCATCTATTCTCGGCAATGGATACTTGTTCTTCTTAGTCACCTTATTCAGCTCACGATAATCGACGCACAATCTCAACGACCCATCTGCCTTGGTTGCAAACACAACTGGTGCACCCCACTCGGACACACTACGCCGAATGAATCCTTTCTGTAAAAGGTCATCAACTTGCACCCTCAACTCCTGCTGTTCCCTAGGCGCCATCCGCCTAAGAGGCATCACAACAGGTCTGGCTCCTTCAACTAGATCTATACGAAACTCGATCTCTCTATGCGGCGGCAACCCTTTGACTTCGTCAAAGACATCTTCGAATCCATTAGCGATCGGCACTGATGACAGTCCATCCCGTGGAACAACTAGCGAATACATGAAGCTCATGAAGACGCCTTCTTCATGCTTACATCGTATCACAATCTTTCGCCCCTCCACATTCTCGACTGTCACTTCCAACCTTTCGCAATCAACCTTTGCCGCATACTTCCTAAGCCAGTCCATACCCAAAATAATTCCGAACCCCGCAAAGTTCAGAACAAAGCAATCACAAACAAAAGAGCAACCATGACTCGACACAACTAGACCACGGCATAACATACACAAACAAGACGAACCCCCAACTGGATTAGTCACAACCAATGGCCTATCAACAATATCCGGCTTCAAAGCTAACCGGCCTACTAGTTCATTACAAACAAACGAATGCGATGCTCCAGTATCAAACAGAACTCTAACTGGAATACCACATAGGAAAAGAGTACCTTGAACAACCACACTCTTTCCCTTCTCTTCAGCAGTAGGAGCTTTTGAAGACGACGGAACAGCTCCCAAAGCATAAGCTTGCACAATCTGCCTGTCCTTCCTTGGTTCTGGACAGTTCTTCCTGAAATGCCCCGGCTTGTCACAGTTGTGACACTTCATCGGCGCCTTAGGATTCTTACAATCCTTCGAGAAATGGCCCTTCTGCTGACAGTTGTAGCAAGTCACCTCACCTTTCGGCTTCTTCTGGCCATCCTTACCCTTCTGCTGCTGCTGCTTCCTCTTCTGGTTTCCACCCTGCTGTGGTTTAGATTCTCCCTTGGTAACAGCAACGACAGGTCCTTCCTTAGGAAACAGACTCTCATGCCTAAGAGCTTTCTCCACAAGCTTCTCAAATGAATCGTCCAAATGATCCACCAACTGTCTCCCAAGATAACTATCCAAGCCGGTCACAAACTTCTCATTCTTCTGATAAGCAGATTCAATATATGACCGGGCATACTTGGACAAAGCTTCAAACTCAGAAACATACTCAAGAACAGATCTTCCACCCTGCTTGAGCTCTACAAACTTCTTGAACAGAACAGACTTCTGAGCTGTAGAAATGAACTTAGCTTCAAACCTAGCTTGGAATTGCTCCCAAGTAATCTCTTCCTCCGCAGTATTGATGGTAATAGAGTTCCACCAATCAGAGGCTCTCCCTTGAAGCTGCCTCGATGCCAACTTCCTCTTAGTTGCATCATCAATTCCCAAATCACCAAAGATCCTTCTACAAGCATCTATCCACCTCTGGACCTCAATAGTTGATTCTGTTCCCAAGAAAACCTTCCCTCCAAGAGCAGTATAGTCCTTGCACAACTTGGCAAAATCCACTGGTTTCGGAGTTTGGACTTGAACTCCAACATCTACTGCTGCCCCCGGAACTGGTATCCTTCTCATGATCGAAGTCATCATAGCTTCGAACATGGCTGTATAATCAGCAGTCTCTTCAGTAGCACGGCCTTCCCTAGCAGCTGGTCTCCCTCTTCGACTCATTCTCAATATCTATAAAAAGGAATGATTAGAACATCTAGAGAAACAACTGCATAAAGGACTCAACTCTACTAAGCTACTATATTATATATAGTATTCATCCATCAAAATACAATTACGTCTCTCATACGTGGTTACTTCAGCGAGCGTTGGGTAAAATCGATTAACCAATGCTCTGATACCAAATGTGACGACCGCCCATGACCCCTGCACCGAATCTAGAGATAAAGCGCTGAAAAGTGGGCTAGGCGACCATGGACGATTGTCAAGGTAAAATTTAAAACAACAGAATCTATCGTATTACTCACAGCGCATGGACAAAATACAATAGAACATATGTATAGTGAAGCTTTACAGAACAAAATGACATCATATAAAAACTCCATAATAGTTGAGTACAAGCATCAAAATAGTCAATACATCAAGCCTCACTACATATCTCTCAGAGAATACAAAACAGCGGAATATCCAGTACAAATAATAAGAAGATAATATGCAACCCTCCGGCTCGTCTTCGATATCAGCATCGTGAGAAGAGAACAGCACCTGTCACCTGCTACCTAGTCTGCCCGTCCCAAAATGGACGAACAGCCCAAGGCAATAAGAATTAAAACATAAAGCCTTGAGTCAGACAACAGTCTTAGTGAGCAATAAATTAACTAACAACATACCAAAAGAGCATAAAGGAAAAGGAATAGGAATACAACCCTCCCACTCCAACCTCATTCTACAGTGATAGCCCCCAGACACACACTAAGTAGAAGCAAACATAGCAGAGCATACAATTTAAAGTAAAACTACTATCACTCGAGTCAAGGGCGATGTTTTCCAAGTACCAAGGCCTAAATCAGATAAGCACCCAGAAAATACCGCTCTTGAGTCCGAATGACGATACAACCAAACATCCATGACTCTGGCTATCACTGTTATCATTGCTTCGATATCACCGTTAATTGAATGACCGGCACATTCTTTCAGCCGTCCGTCAAGGGCTAATGGAAACCCCGGTTCTAGACATAACTCCCGCACGTCGTCGCAGCCTGTGCCTAGGACTATCGAATCTGCCCAGAGTACTCGACCATCAACAGTTAGCCGTTGGGACTATCGAATCTGCCCAAACGTACTCTTGCTTAGAGCATGCTAGAACCTTCAACAATGATGCTATCCAAGCCTCCTAGTCATCCTCCTCGACGACTATTCTCATATCCATTCATTATCCTCAACTCGAATCATATCACCGAGTTATCAACATGCTTGGAATGATCCCGTCTGGATTAGACCAAGTCTTCATCCCATGATTGCCTCGCTTCATTACATCCTCGCAAAGCCTCATCCCATCATCACATCATCAAATCTATGCATAAGAGCTTCATCATCCCGCTACATATGCCACGAGCAGCTTTTCCAATTCAAGAGCCTTTCCCTTAGCTTTTGAATCGTCTTCGATCTAAATCTAGTCATCAATCATCTAGTTCATAACAATCAGTCAAATCAAACATCAATCCAAGCAATCAAGCATTCAAAAATGATCTAAGTAGACAATTATAACAATAATGGCATTTTCGTAATTAAAGAGTTGAAAGTCCAATAAGCATGAAAACATGGATTATATCTCTACAAACTTGATGAATGAACTTGCATAGGTTAACATATGATAAAATGGATGTAACATCATCATGAACAATGGATCTATATGGATCTACACATAGGATGAAGAAAATGCATGGAAATCTCTATTTTAACACCAAATCGAGCCAACAATCCGATATACTCCTTTGGATCCGTGTGAGAGATAATCACCACTCACCAAATCACCTAAACAACCTCAAATCAACACACTTCAGATCTGGACAGCGAAGAACTAAGCTAGATCTATCACAAATCCGCTTCAAATGAAGAAATCTCTCTTGAAAAGATGAAGATCTTCAATCTAAGCTCTTGAATCTTCAATCTTGATCTTCGATTTGGATGGATGGAAGCACTATATTAGAGTGGAGAAAAGAAGTGAAGAAGTGTAGAAGTCGAGCTCTCAAAATGGCAGCACTTCGTCGCTTCAAAATCCGGATCCCAAAAAGTGAGAACAACCCCTCCTATTTATAGCTGAAAACTGCCTAAGTCGTAACTCGGTTATCTCCCTAGGTCGTTTCCGACCTAAGCCTCTCCGACCTAAGCCTCTCCGACCTAACACAATGCGCGACCTAACACAGGTCACGACCTAACACTTAGACAAAACCTTGCGACCTAACAACTTAGAGACCCATGCGACCAACAGATGCTACGACTTAACTCCCTACAACTCAGTTGGGTTGCGACCTAACAACTTAGGCTTCTACGCGACCAAACACATGGCGACTTAACAAACATAGGAGTCTACGACCTAACTTAGACCCACACGACCTATCAGTGCTACGACCTAACACTTATGCGACCTATCTCCTTAGGTCGCTAACACGGCAACTCCTTAGGTCGCTAACACAGCAACTCCTTAGGTCGCTAACAAGCTAACTCCTTAGGTCGCTAACACAGCAACTCCTTAGGTCGCTAACAAGCTAACTCCTTAGGTCGCTAACACAGCAACTCCTTAGGTCGCTAACAAGCTAACTCCTTAGGTCGCTAACACAGCAACTCCTTAGGTCGCTAACAAGCTAACTCCTTAGGTCGCTAACACAGCAACTCCTTAGGTCGCTAACAAGCTAACTCCTTAGGTCGCTAACACAGCAACTCCTTAGGTTGCATAATTCTATAGGTCGCTCCAACTAACCCACGACCTAACACTAACTCGCCGAAGTCTTTAACTCGGTCACGACTTAGCTCTTAGGTCGTTCACGACCTAGGACTTAGACAAATCTGCCTAAAAATCTGAAATGACTTAAAAATGCAAAATTTCCAGATTTTGACGAACTTGTCGATCCGTAAAAATACGGGTCGTTACATTTAATCTATTTTAAATCTATTTAAAATAATTTAAATCTACTTAATCTATTTTAAATTTATTTAATCTATTTTAAAAATCTACTTAATATAAATTAAATCTATAATTAATCTATTTAAACATTTTAAACCTAATTAAATCTATTTAATCTATTCTAAATCTATTTAAATAATTTTAAATCTAATTAATTCCAATTTAAATCCATTTAAACTATTTTACTATTTAAACTATTTTAATTTATTTAAACTAATTTAAACTATTTATGACTATCTAAACTATTTTCTAAAATTGCAAACTGCGTAAAGTTGAAGTATTTATATTTAAATCCTTGATGATGATACAACTTAAGTTGGAATTTGGAATTTACACCTTTTTGTGAAATGACATATTTGAGTAAATATGATGATTTTGGGACGAGAATTTAATTAACCTATCTTATCGATAATTTCATAAGTGAATATGATTTTCGAAAGTGAATATGATTTTAAAGTGAATATGGTTTTGGAAGTGAATATGATTTCGAAAGTGATATGGTTTGAAAAACCAAATATGATATTTTGATATTAATTATGAATTGACTTTTGAAATGTAAAAGAACCATCCGGTGTAAAATAAGCAGTTGGTTGTTAAAGAGACCGGGATCAGATATTGTCACTCTCTGCCAATACCGAAAACCACTTTAACAACTGTGTACGTGGTGGAGATTCCAGAAATGAAGTAGGATGGTTTGGCGAACGATTCTGAATGAGGTATTTACGTGACCCCGACTCCCGTGAGTCAGCTTGATGTGGCTAAAACATGAGCCATGCCGGGCCAAGTGAGGTCATTCCTCCTATCGGGCACATTTCTTCGATACCATTCTATTACTTTGTGATTGATTTGGTGGCCACCCCTTGATTTTGATTTGGGAGTTTGTTCCGAGGTGGGCAGTAGAAGCTGCTATGTGTTACCATTAGTCCTGATCCGCAAAACGGTAGAATCCTACCCTGGGCATTGCCTCGCGTGCCTTGTCGCATGCCTTATCTTACCTTCTACGAGTTTGTTTTGTACCATACCTATGGAGTGCCCTCTGGGTAAACCTCACGGAGGAGCGTACGGTACTGTATAGACTATGGGAATATATATAATGTGTTAAGGGGGATATGGGTAACGCCTTAATGCTTTTTTAATACTTTACTTTACTGTAGACATTTTATAATAGCGTATTGTACTACATAGTAGATAGTTTAACCGATCCTTAGGAGGAGTAAATCCCGAACATCTTTTAAGTTATTGCACTCACGTTAGACACTGGATAGGAGATGTCAAACCCCGTAAACATCTCCGTTGCCGTTACAATCATATTTATTTACCGTTGATTTAACTTACATAAGATCTTTTAGTTCTAACTCAAGTGTTTTGTCTTTTCAATTCGCTCGGGTCAGTCTGAGCTTTTCAGTTTATCGAAGACGGCTCTCTGGAGGATGAAGACGAAGATTTTGTACTAGTATTATTTATTATATTTATTCCACTGCATCATGTTGTTCCACTGCATTTATTTATTATTTATTCTTGCTGTATGTAACTCTGATCTGTATTATAAAAGTATAATCAATGTATTTGTAAACAGCTTCATGAACTATTTATTTGATTATTATATTTTGTCATTCCCCTACGAGATTCTGTATTTTCTTTCTTTCTCTGCTTTTTCTTATTTACCCTATAACAATCTGTCCTTTTGAATGGTTTGAGTCTGACGTGTGTGTTTGCTTAAAACGTCCAAAAAAGCTGGTCGTTACAGTGGAGGCGAGACGAGGTGGATTTAGGGTTTAAGTTGGGTTTGCTTGTCGGTTCGAGTTTGTGGAAATGGCGATGAGGCGGGGAAGACATAGTCATGCGCATGGAGGGGGAACAATGGAGGAGATGATGACGGTGCTCCAGGTGAAGTTTGGTGGTGGATGGACGGTCGTGGTGGCAAGGCGAGGCGTTTAGTGGCACGATTTTCATTCTAGGTTTTTGGGTGAAGTTCGAAATTTCGAACTAGAGGATGGTCATAGGTTCCAGGTGGTCAGGTGTGACGTGGAGACATGGGCGAACTTGCGTGGATGACCGGCAGCGTGATTCGATGACCGGTGTCAGTGGATACGTGCACGTGTGCGTGCACGCCTTCGTGCGTTCGAGTAAATGAGTGAAGAAAGGAATTGAACAGGAAGAACAAGGTTAGGGTTTTGGACTGGGTTTTGTTTATAGACCGAGTGGATTTTAAAAATAAAATTTGAATTTATTTAACAATCTATAAAAAGAAAACACTATTTTCTACTTCATTTTAATTCCAAACGACGAGCGGATTCTTGCATCTAGATCCTACCACCAAGTACTTCCACATGAACTAATATCGTAGAGATTTCTACAATGTGAAATTTAAGGATTTATATTGATTGAAAGTGATCAATTAAGAAATTTCTTAATTTTTAATTATATGTTGATTAATTAATAAATTGTTAATGGACTGTTAAATTTTATTTAACTAGGAATATATCACTTCATTAAATTTCTTTAAATAACATGGGTTTAAAATATAATTCGACTCGGTTAATTGAACCAAATTAAATTCTGATTTGTAAATGAATTTAATATTAAATATTAATCGTTGATTGAGTGATTTATGCTTTGACTGATATTGTTCTTAGATTGATTTCAATTTTCTTTTGTCTGTGCCATTAAGTAGCCAAACAAATTAAAGTAGTTAGAATAAAACGACGACTTGGCCTTTAAAAATTTATCGTTTGGATTCAATGAGACCGGGATCGGATATCAGCATTATCCAAAAACCACCTCAATCCAATAACCATTACAATTTCAGTTATTTTAATAAGTATTTGTATTTAGACACTATTATAATATCACTGGATTTTCTATAAAATGTTTTGGTTATCGTAAGGGAAAAACCCATCATGTTTATGTATGACGTGGTCTTACGAGATACCTTTGTTTCAAAGGATTTTTGATAACTTTAATAATTCAAATTGAGTGTGTTTACTCACGCTGGTTTTCCAGACTGACTCGGGTGTTATTTTATTATAATGCTCGGGTCAGACCGAGTATTACAGATTTAGGTTAGGATGCTATGGAGCTCAGGAGATGAGCTAGATGATAGAAACATATTACACGTACTTGATTATATTCCGCTATGTGTAGGTAGGCTATATGGTCAGCACTTGTGAGGACAAGTTATTATAATTGTCCAGATTTCTATATTAATGGTTGTACTCTGATAATTTGCATGTATATTAACAGTTATAGTTTTCTTTTGTATAAAAATCTATTATTGTATATTATATTTTGTTCTGCTGCGAATGTGAGATTCTGTGTTGTTGATTTTTGTTTCTTCTTCTACCTTTTCTTCTTAACCCCTAATGATCTGGTATTTCCAGCGCCCGATTGCTCGGCATTCTATACAGTGAACATATTAATGTCGATTTTCGAGGGTCGAAAATCCCCGGTCGTTACATAGAAATGTTGAGGCAGCAGTTGAGGGTCGCATAGGATCATCAAGAGTCCTAGGCTGACATGCAAAGAGAGAAATTGGAGTTTTTAGTTATGTACATGGTATTCATTAAGATTTCCCCTCTTAGAAAGGTTATGATGTTTGGTACTTTTGTAAAGTTAGCAGGTGCATTTGGCCTTTCCTGATTTTTAGATAGAATGGGAAAACTTGCTTATTGGGTGGAGCTTCCGAACTAGTTAGCGGGTGTCCATGACATCTTTCATGTTCCATACTTAAGGAAATGTCTGCATGACATTGCCTCTGCAGTTGAGCCTAATCAGTTAAGTGATATTGAAATGGAACTTATCGCCCCCTTATGCCCTTGCTCGCATAGTGGAGCACGGTATTGAGAGGCTTTGTAATGAAGAAATTAGGTTGATTTGAGTAGATAGGGAGATAACCCAGCGGAAAGCACATGAAAAATGAGGAAAATATTAATGTTTCTCATCTCGAGCCTTCCTTTGGTAAATTTTTCTCTCCAAAATATAAGTTTTTGGTTGCATCATGGTTGCTGGATCAGATGGTAAGAGCTGATTTCCACACTTTTTATTGTTATTTTTGCACTCGTATAGAATTTTCTATACTAGGGTGCTTGCATACAAGTCTATATGTCACGACCTTGCATTCACGCTAGGATTGAGCTCACTTATAGCATTTTTGCATACATAATCACATTGTATTTTTGGTTGAGTAGATGGTTGTGTAGATTATTATAAATCGATTGGTTATATAACATGGTTATTGAGTGCGCGTTACACTACCATCTCTTGGTGATTTCGGGGGCAAAATCCTTTTTAAGGGAGGAGAATGTAACACCTCGTAAAATTTGATAAGAAATTAAGTAATTAAAATAAGGTTAAAAATGGAAATTTTATAAATGCTAGAATTTGATCACTAGAGCTGCACCATTGCGTCTGTCGTGATTTTCTAATTAGTTTTCATATATAATGTGTTGAAATTAGAGTTAAAATGAAAAAGTTATGAACATTCGAAGCTTTGAATTTAAAACTTAAATATTTGGATTTGAATTTGAGTTTAAAAATATAAAGTTTGAATTTTAAAATTTGAATCTGAAAAGTTAACGTTAAGGGAGTCTTAACGTTTAACTAAGGGTTTAAGTTAACGTGTAACGTTAAATTAATTAAGGTAATTAATGAATTAAAACAGGTAATAAATCAACGCAGAGAGCAAACACACACAAAAACAAGACTGGTTGACCCTAACCTACGACCGATAATAGTCAACCGGTAGGTCGAGGCGGTTGACTGATGGGGGGGAGATGTGGATGGCGGCTAGGGTTTTCTTATTTTTAACGTTTCAGATTTGTTTATTTTTAATCCAACGATCGTCGTTCCTTTCCACCTTTATAGATAGACCCCCACTTTTCCTTCATAAAATTTTGAGAACACTAGCGAAGCTCTATCAAAATCTCTCCACTTAGGGTTTCAGAAACAGTAAAATTTTCTGGTAAGTAATTCTAGTTTCTAATCTCTAATTTAAATTAATTCTTCTTCTCTCTATCTTTTAATTTCTAAAATCTAATACACACACACACTCACACACACACACACAATCTATTCGTTGTATGTTCAAAAAGGGAAGATCTAACAGTGAACAAGGAGCGATAGAAATAAGATCTCTTCTTCTTCTTCTTTAGATTTCAGAATCAGTTAGAATTGTTAGGTAAAAGGTATAGATGTTAATTCATTTGATTTTTGATTCTATTCCTCTAGTTTCTGATTATTAATCTAATCTCTATACACAATCCACTTTGTTGAATAAAGAGGGAGATCTTAAAGAGAGTTGGGCATGGTAGAATCAAAATCCAATTAGGAAGCAACAATTCTCTATGAATGGAAATATCAAGTTTTTCACATTTTTGTAATTGAATAGTATTTATTTGGATTTGATGTATGTCATGGGAAATTTTGGTAAACGAAAATATAATACCTAAAACCTCCAGAATTTCACTAATTAAATATCAATATTTGTATATGTTGGAATTATAATTATTTTTGGTATTGGTATATAAGAATCTTATTAACTATTAGAATTAGATAATCTATGGTCAATTTAACCTATTTTCCCTCTTTTGAATCGAAGTGTTAAAAGGTTCAAAAAGAAAATAAATTAGAAATGGTATATAAATTGTGAATTGAATTGTTTGTAGTTTGCATCGCCTATTTTCTACCACTTAAATAAATAAGGAATTCTTTTCTCACTTCAAAATGTTGTATATGAAGGTTGAATAGAATATAGGCGATCTAAGTTATGATGATCTATTCTTTAAAACAGAAAAAGGGATCCTAGCGTATTAACATGGAACAAGTGTAGATATTCTATGTTTGTATAAATCTATTTTATTTGGCTATGCTAGTAGCAGTTCTTGTTGGAATTGTAGATTTGTGTGAGATTGATATTTCAAAATACCCTACAAGTAAATTTTTATAGAATTATTGTAACGTAATGATTAGACTTTAAATTCCATGCATAAAAATATAAGTATAATGTATTGACCATTAAGTTAATAATAACGTAATAATTGTAGCGTATTGAACATATCGATTAGAATTAATTGGGTAGTAAATAACATTAATATATAGGAAGTAAGTTAGTGTAAATTAGGAAGTTAATCCTTACTTAGGGGCGTAATAAGGGGATACCTTATATGGCCTCAATTATTATTTGGGTAGGATGATGTATGTATATAGTGGATATACTATATATTATGACTAAGTTATAGGGATGCGAGGTAAGTTGTAACAGCTTACATTTTTATGTACGGGAATATTTAAATAATTGATTTATTTAAATATTAAATTGCTAGTTTAATCGATGGGCTGAAAACTCAACTTTCACAAACGGACAAATTATGTAACAACCTAGATTTTTAGGTAATAATTAATTTAAGTTAATAATGGTAATTTAGTTGATTAATTTGAAATTTGGATATTTATTTGGAAATGGATATATTTTTCGTTTAATAAAAGGATTTAAGTTGCGAAAGATGATATTTAAATTTTAAAATATGGAAATATGAGGAAATACTTCATAAACATAATTGAAATATAAAATTGGTTAGAAACTTAAAATGAATTTGTATGTGTGTGTGTGTGTATAAAATTCAAATCAATTAGAATCTAGTTTATTAATAAAAGACACTAAATAAAAAAATAAAAAAAATAAAAAAATAAAAATTTTAATATTAATTTGTTATAGTTTAAGACTAAGCCCATAATTCCCAACCCCAAAAATCATCTCCAGACTTTTCTAAATTACAGACTATTCTTTTCTCTTTATTTTAAATTCACACATATACGACTACACTTCATAATATATAGTATAATTTTTGAATTTAGGCTAGTTTCTGAAGTTGGTCACAAAAATAGGCCAACTTGAAAACTAATTACAGATATAGGCCACTTTGTGCCAAGTTCGATGCCACGTATACTGGCGGCATTTGAAATGCCGCCAGTACACATAGTTTTGCTAAATTAGACTGGCGGCATTTGGGATGCCGCCAGTACGCGACATTTAGGATGCCGCCTAATTGCAGCATCACAAATGCCGCCCAATCTTTTGCTCATTGTATGTCTTCAGCCCTTCATATCTTGGTTCATAATACCTCCCCTCTCTCAAAACCAAAAAAGAAGAAACCGAACCCAATCCCTTAAATCACCAAAATTCAGTTTTTTGACTACAAGCCTCATTAAATCAAGCTAGAAATTGAAGAATGGCTTTCTCATCCTATCAAGCATCCTACAGGTATGTAAGCTTCCGATAGTTTCTCTAAGTTTGATTTTATGAATTTAGGGTTTTGGGAATATTGTGTTGTATAATTGTAAATCTATGTTTCTATACTACAATGAAGTAGATTGTGCGTGTAGAACACATGTTAATTAAATTGGTTGTTGATTTGATAATAGGATGGATTATGGTATAAATTTGATTTTGTTATGTTATTGTGGTAGAATACGAAGAAATGTCACCCGGATCGATTGATGATAGCGTGCTTTAACTACAAGCTCAACACTGCGCAAGCAACAACGATTTGATGGAGGTACATGTGGATATAATTTGTCTTTCATTTTGCAAAGTGTTAGTAAATATCATAATAGCTTGCATTTGTTGTTATTTTTTGACATGCGGTTGAGCCAGATGGCTTCATTGACCATTCTTCGACTTTAAAGCTTGTCACGTCATCGCATCCTGGTATGTTGGAACTTTTAGACAAAGCTGGATTCGGTGTTATTAATAAGTTGGGATACACATAGCTCGATCGTAATCTTCTGACAACATTGATCGATAGATGGAGACCTGAGATGTCTACATTTCATCTTAGAGTGGGTGAGATGACCATCAAATTGAAAGATGTAGTTCTTTTGCTCGGATTGCCGATTAACGGGGATCCCATCCTAAAACTTAATTTCCCAAGCAATTATATGGATTTGTGTGAGCCCTTGCTTGGCCTGTCTCCTCCAGAAGATGTGAGGTGGGGAAATGTGTCGATAGTGGCCATATGGTTTAGGGAGTAGTTGGCCGGTGATATTCCCCGTCGTGTCTCTCCTGTGCAGATATCCCCGCGCGCCCGTGCTATTATGTTGCACATCATTACGCAACATCTATTCTGCGATCGATCAAAGTCTAGAGTGGCCCTTCAATGGCTCCCATTATTATAAGACTTTGATTCATGTCGACAATATTCATGGGGCAGTGCGGTGCTAGCTTTCACGTATACAGAGCTTACAAGAGTGGCGTCGGTACAACAACGGTCTGCCGAAGGCTGTATGACTCTACTTCAGGTACAGACATAGTATTCTTTAATGCATATTTGAGATTGTCATAAACAGTAATTAAATACAAGTTACACTCTTGCAGCTATGGTCATGGACGTATCTTCTGGTTGGTCGTATATCTATGAAGAGGCAAATAATCGACAATTCAAAACCATACGGATCAAGGTAAATATTGTTGTTAGTTGGTCGTATCAACACATAGTAACTTTAAACACTTAGTATAACCTTTTGCTATTATAGGTGGATTGGACTGAAGAATACCAAAATGACCCCCAGACAGAATCTAGCGTTCTACCGGAATGAGTTTGATGTCTTAGACTACAATGCAGTCACATGGAATCCATATACCGAGGCAGAACTTGATGCTCTTTTGACTATTTTCACAGTGGACAGGACATCATGGCAGGAAAGACTTATGATATTTCTTTTAGGGATCTAGCATACCATCTCCCAAATAGAGTCATGCACTACGCCATAAATGGCCTACTGCAACACAAAAAAAATGTTGGCTCAGGCCCGAAAAATGTTGCCATAGGTCTATGGCAACACTTTTAGGGTGATGCAATTTTTGCCGTTGCCTTAGACCTCAAAGGCAACATTTTGACTATCTAAGGCAACATAAGTAATATTGTTGCAATAGAACCCTATTTGGGTCTTTGGCAACACCCATAGGTATCTGTAGCAACATTCCAAAATGTTGCTATAGATATGAACTTTTTGAATTTGTGGGGCCCACAATGTAGAGCATATTTGATTTTTTAATAAAAATAAATATTTATTTAATAAAATGCTATTACACAGAATTTGATATTTAAACAGTAATTTATTTAAATAAATATTTTATTTCAACATTTGAAATAGTACAAATTCCTGACTCCACTATTTTACAATTCAATGATATATAACACCGATATTCACATATACAGATATTCCTCACTACATCACTCAGTTCACTCATTACATATACAGTTTCAATTTATACATACACCGACACTGACAAATATATGCCGAGCCGAAGGCGAGCCGAGTGCCGAGCCGAAGGCGAGCCGAGAAGCGGGTCCGGGCGCAGCGCCGGCGGGGGTCCGGGGCACCGCAGTCCCGGCGGGGATCGAACAAGTGGGCACCGCCCGATTCATCCGATTTTGGAAGATCGAGCCTTCTTTGAAACCTGTCTTCAGCTCATGCATTCATACACTCATGCACATTTGATTTGACTCTGTCTTCAAGCTTGTATCCAGCTGTCCAGTCTTCAATACCTGCCACATATAATTCAAAAGCAGTAATCTGGAAAATAATATTTAACTCAAACAGAAAATGAAAATATTTTTGTTATAATATTTGCCTCAGGTATTTGGGTTGTTTCTTTTCATAAGTGCATAAGCCAAACATGAATGCAACACATGGATACAAGGACACGACACAAGGTCAAACCCGAGTCATCGACTGGATTCAACTCAGGGCCAAGCAACCAACAAAACAAACAAGAACCAGGTTCAGCAAAATATAGACAAGCCAGTGCAAGAACACAGCAGTACACATAGGCAGCCCATCAAGCAAAAACAGTGAATGCATCAGGCATGTACAAGGGAAACATAGGCAGTAATATGATATACAGAGGACTTGGAGCACCAGTTCATGTTCTGGTTTAACAAATGCAGCAGAAAGGAGCTAACAAGCTCAGACCATACATCATCGCAATCCAACATACCAATACATCATCGCAATCCAACATACCAGATTTATCAAAGTCCAACAGAAAGATTAAACCCGAGATTATAGGAAATAAAGCCTATAAATAAATCCCAATTCATTATCGGCAAAAGCATGCGAGTGTAACCAAAATCGAGAATAATCAAGTAAACCAGAACGCATAAAACATACCAAATAATATCACATCGCACCCGACGACGAAGTCAAAGCAATTCGAGCAATCAATCAAGGAATTGAAACTGGTTTTATGATTGCTGGCCAATTTGAAAATTTAAGCGGCATTCTCTCAAACAAGAAATCTGCGTTTGACATCTTCCTTGAATCCGAAAATGGTACTTTTTGAAGCAATCGAGCAAAGCTTCATCAGAATCGAACTTCTTCTGAACATTGGCGGGAAAGATTCAAGCATCAGATCTGGTCGAAGTATCATAAATTGCCAACCCTGCCATCACGAAACCACCAGATTCGAGGAACAGCGGCTGAGCCACAACTATCGCCGACGTATCCTCCTCGATGGGTCCGTTAAGGTAGATGACGCGCTCTTTGAGAAGCCAGGAAAAGATATCGCAGGCATGCTGGCCACGGGATGTGTGCTCGATGACCATCGGAATCAGGCTGTAGAAACGGCGGTGGGGTAGTGGAGTTTTGTTGGGGGCTGCGGTTGGTAGGATTTGGGAGAGGTTGCGTATCGACATGTAGGCAACAGCAGCGAAATTGGGGGTGAGAACGAAATGGGAACGAAAATATGATTTGGAAATTAGGGATTTGGAAATTGGGGATTTGGATTTGGAAATGGGGGGTGAGAACGAAATGGTATGAACAGTAAAGCGGGAAAACGAAAATTTAGGGCAAAATGTAGCGGTGATCCATGTTAACAATCAGATTAAATGTAGACCATTGGATCGTATTCACGCGGATTGCTAATTTTATTAATTTTTTAATTTGAAAACATCTATAGCAACACTATATAAAAATGTTGCATCGTGTTACACTTGTTTAGCTAGAGCAACACATTTTTATGGCTAAGGTAACACTAAAAATACAACGTTGCAGTAGGACCAAAATTTTATAGCTATCGCAACATTTTAGCTGGCAACACCTTGCAAAAATGTTGCAGAAGGTCATTTATGGCGTAGTGATGAGACAGTTTGGTCTTGGCCAACACTTACCGTATCCTGCTCCATATTACACTCTTCCATACAGTGAAGATGAGTTTGAAACGATGATTGAGTTATGGAACAACCGTTTCCTAGCTGGGGAAGATGAGCACGAAGTTATGCTGACTGATGAGGAGTATAATAGCTGGTATTGGAATATCACTCGGCGTTATGTGCTAAGAAAACTAGAGGAAGTGCATGAGCAAGAGGTTGCACCTTACACTCCAAGAGCTCCGCTTAAACAGAATGTGGTACGTATTTAAATTGACAACTTGTAAAGTAGTTAGAAAACCAATAATGGTTTATGTTATATGCAGGCGGATGGTATGTATCATATGTTGGATATAGTTAATGAGCTTGTGGAGGAGGTTCCTGAAAAAAGCAAGGCAAAATGCTTCTCTCTCAAACAAATTCTACGATTTTGTTTATCGAAGAACAAGATGTGAAGACCAATCCCACCTCCGCCTCATCCTCCTCCTGTCGTGCCACCACTTATTGAGGACGTTGCCCATCCCGCACCGTTTGAGGACATTGCATCAGTCCCACTGGCCCCCGAACCGAAGAGAAAGTATCCAAGAAGGAAGAAAGGTGGGGGCGAGAGTTTCAGAGCAATAACTTCCCAACATACACATCCGAATGGGCCATCTCAACCCCCTATGGAAGGGATGCAAGAGGAGGGCAATGAAGAAGTTTCGCCTGTAGAGGAGGAATTCATGCTCAAGCCGAGAAAATAGAAGAAGAAAACTCATCGGGAAGTTAACAATTTGAGATTGATTGTAGTGGCTTGTCTTTGGTATTGATCATAGTTTGTATATGTTCGTTTGGAATTTTGGGTTAAAAACTAATGTTGAATGTAGTATTGGTTGTCGATGTGACTGTAGTTGTGACTGTAGTATTTTGTTTTCATTGTGAGTGGTAATGAATGTAGAATTGTATTTGCTGAGATTGGTAGTGAATGATAGCGAATGTAGTCTTGTGTTTATTTTTGTATATCGGCATTGTAGTATTGTTTTTGTAGAAAATAGTTGAGATTGGTAGTGAATAATTGTTGTAGTATTGTTTAGGATATTGGCATTCTGTTGCTATGCAGTTGGCAAGTAACAGAGCGCCATTTGAAATGCCGCCCATGTGCGGCATTTCAAATGGCGCCCATAAGCGGCATCTGAAATGCCGTATATAGCGGCATTCCAAATGCCGCATATAGGCGACATTCCAAATGCCCCTCTGTTGTCTGTATATTTGTAGAGTTCTTTCTACTTATCCCACACCCACCCTAACTTTACCAAATCTATTTCAGCAAAACCCAAAAGTTTTTGATTTCTATCAATTTTCAATTTATCACAAATTGCAAATTATTTCAACAAGGCGGCTGTAAGGTAAGTATGATACTAATCTCGTTCAATTCTAGTTTTAAATTTTACCTTATCCGACCTTTTCATCCCAAATCTTGTTCAACGAAATCCAAACTTTGTTTTTGTTGATGTATGTTTTGCTTCTACGCATAGGTTGATAATGGACAATTGGCAGATTGACGATGAAACAATGATGAAGATGTACGACAAATTTGAACAAAATAAAGGTAAAGGGACTTCAAGTGGCACTAACCTTGATGTGGATATTGTACCGGAGACATAAGTTGAAGAAGTGCCTCCGGTTGTGGATAGTGAAACATCACGAGGAGATGTCGCGAATGAAAGAAAGGAGCAACAATTGCTCCACGCATGTCTTTTAGGCGTCTTTGGTCGTCAAAATTATGCAAGCTCAAGCGCACAAGCTCCGTGTTTAGTTTGTTATTGTGGAGATGAATGTGAAGTAGTTGTTTGTAGAAATGAGAGGAATGCTGGACGTCGTTTCTACCGCTGCGCTGGGTACAACGATCATAAGATCCGGTCTCATCAAGTTGAATGCTGCAAATATTTTAAGTGGCTAGATCCTGAAATGTGCCCTAGGGGGTTGAATACGCTTTAGAGATGCAAGCAGAAAATAGTCGTTTGGAGAAGTTGAATCTTAAATATGCAAACGAATTGTTGGTCTACGGATACAAGTATTCGACATTATGGCCACGTAGATCATTGAAGGAAAAGTGAAATGTAACGTAATGATATTCGAATCTTGTTGTATTATGATGTTCGTAGTTATGCTATTGTACTGTAACGTTATTCGAAATAATTTAGATATGTTCAGACTATGTTATAATGAACTGAACTTTGTTGGTATGGAAAAGTCATTCTAAATGCTTGCCGAACTCGGCAACTGCTGGTGTGATGCAGTGGGCAAACAACAGAGCATTTTTTGAAATGCCGCATTACCGCGGCATTTCAATGCCACCAACAATAAAACCGTTAGCGGCGTTTCAAATGCCGCAAGGGAAGGCTTCTCGAACAAATTAGAATGCATTCGATTTGAAATGCCGCCAACTAACCACTACATAGCCAACACCTTCATTCTAGTACAATAAACAAGGATTTTGTCGTAATAAAACCATTTACAATAAACTCAGCTTATGAAATTAGATAACATAAACAATTGTTCTCGAACAAATTGGAATGCATTCGATTTAAAATTACAACCAAACTAAAATGAAAAAATTAAATTGCCGTAGCGCAACGATTTTTTTTATGACCTAGAACACCATATTTGCTGCACCTGTTTGCTTTAGGGTTCTGCATCTCATCCATTGTACCTTTAATTCTGGTAGAACGTGAACGTCCTGGTTGTCTTTTAGTTACAGGAGGTAGGACCAATTGATTTTCACTTAAACTCCAATAGCGTTTATCATAGACGGATGAAACTCGGGGGTGTAAGCGGTCAAGTATTTCTCTGCAGAATACCATGCTAAAGCGAAGTCATGATGGGCTCTACTAGCTCCATGAGAAACATTGAGCAAGCGGCCATAACATGCGTACACAGTAGGTGCTCTAAAAGAGGGATGTTGCATGTACAAGAGAAACTGTTACTGGTGATTAGCACTTTGAATTCGTCACCAAAATAGTGCACAACTTGCCACTCAATTTGACTAAAGCGAATTATTCTTGTACGCCTTGCTTCGTTAGCTCTATCGACAATCTTGGCTTCCACTACAAGAAAAACAATTTTTTATAGCGGCATATAGCCGCTATTAAACACAACTATAGCGGTTTGATAAACGTTGTATATCAACATGTTATAAAAAAGAATTGCACATTTATAACATAAAAAACCGCTATAAAAGAGCATCATTTCATAGCATAAAGTGGCCGCTATAAAAGAGCATGATTTATAACGCCTATTTGCTGCTATCCTTTGACGGTAACCTCATACATTGCATTATCTTTTTATAGCACTTATATCATATAGTTATAACGCTTTTTAGGAGCTATGCTTTATTTTACTATATATTTGATGCACCCCACTATTACATTTTAATAATAACAATCAAAATGAATTTTCTTTAAATAGATAACAATTTGAACAATGTATGAACAAAAAAATATAATAATTAGCAAATGTAACGCATATCCATGATAACAAAATAAAGTATCAACTAACAAAAAATAAGTTCAATACATGAGTTACCAAATTCAATACATATTCATGATAACAAAAGACAACATAATTTAAAGTTAACGTCTACAAGTACCAAATGCATCACTAAGAACTTGAACTGCTCAAAGCCTTTCTTTATGTATGTTACATCATCCATCGACCAAGTTCTTTATCTGCTTTCTACCACCTCATATTGGACAAAATTTTACAGCAAAGCTAAAGGACATCACCTTTAATCATCTGCTCTGGTTTGAAACGAGAGTAGGGATGCTCTGTAGGTTTAAAGCCATTAGATAGTAATTTTAATAGCACTAAAAATAACAGTGCATTTTAACAAAGTGAAATCTATTAGAATGCACGGTACTGCTGAAGTGCACCGATCATTGACCTAATTGCTCCAAAGTTAGTAGAGTATACCTACCCCTGGATTTGAACAGGAACCAAATTATACAATCTAATTCTTTTATCACATGGAAATACTTTGATTTTTAACTTAAGGCAGGCAAAGCCGGTGGATTTCTGATTCTTAAATTATTAGTATTACAGCTACCAATAACTTTTTCAATTGCTTCAGCATATATGAAACTCAATTGCACGCAGTTACCGAATGTCTTTTAGACAATTAAACATCAAAGTTCTAATTTGTTTAAACTCAACCAAAGTTTGTTTTCTTTAAATTTGTACAAAATGATAAAAGAGCCTACCTCAAAAATTTGCATGAGCCAAGTCTTGATAGATTTGCTTTTATCAATCACCATCTCTGTACCAACTTCCGATCTACCAATCATTTTTGGATCAATCTGATATTTCTCAAGGAGTGATGTAACAACAGTCAAACTACACGAAAACAAATACAAAACTTCCAAATCAGGTATTAAATAAGACAACAAATATACAAAGAAACTCCAAATTCAGAACGATATGAATAACCTCATTGAAATAACATCTTCCAATTCTGTACTAAATGCCATGCAATCTTTTCCCAAATCAATTGGGTATTTTCCTTTGCTTGCTCCATCGTGAGCTTCAAGCTCTTCCTGCAATTTGCATGGTTACAACTTGTTAAGGATTTTCAATATTTTAATATCATAACTAAAATTGTTTGGTAGGGAAATTTAACAGTTAATTTGAATGCCCATTTCATATCCATTGCAAAAATTAAATACGACGAATGTGTAACCTATTATCAGTGTAAACTATTTCAATTCATCGCAAAAAACGTAAAGATGAGTTCAAAAAAAGCACAAATTAAAAATACATAGCGATTAGCACAATTATCTTAATTTAAATAGTCGATTCTTTCACCGAACTTCAACTTCACAACCTCACCGATTAGAATCAAACCAACAGTGAAAAGTTTCAAAATAATGATGGTAAAAAAGTTAGTATTTTTCTTTTTAATATAAATAAAAATGATACCCGCTGAACACAAGTAGGAGGAAAGTAGATATCCACGGCGAGAATTCCAACATCCATAGCTTTTGTTTCCATTAACACAAAAAGTTGCAGATCTGATCAGATTGCAAGTGTTTTATTTGAAGCGAATTAAAAAATATAAATGCAAGAGAAGTAGGACGTCCAAAGGCTGTGATCACTTGGTGCTTCTCTGAAGAAATAATCTGTCACAACTTACAAGAATTAATAAATATTGATGGTCGTCATTCAACGAGTGCATCGCTTTACTTAATTAAGAAATATAAACTTCAAATAGTAAATATAGTTGAGAAAAGATTGAATTAGACTTTAATTAAAGAGTAAAAAGGGGTTTGGTTTATTATATTTTACGCCTTTTTTTAAAATGGGCTGGATCTATTCACAGCCCTCATTTTGCCTTAAACCTCCTCTTTCATTTAGGTTTTTTAGTCTGATCAAATTGCCCCAGTTATTATGAATCACATCTCAATAAGGAAGAACATATTTCAATCAAATTGCCCCAGTTATCACAATATAGAGGAACTATTGCTAGAATTGAGGTAAAGAAAATGATAGCAACTAAGTGCATGCATGTGTGCATGCATACCGCTAGATGCCAGAGAATTCCAATCAAGACCAAGTTATCTTAATCGCAATCAGACATTACAGCTTTACTACAAACTTGTAGTTTTGTCACACTTCATAGTTAAAACTGATTCTGATTAATTACAGAAATAACTTTTGTACCTATAGAAAACTTCAATGAGTTTTGTACTTATAGACATAACTATATACTACCGATCCTGATTTTGGTTACAGAAATAAATTCTGATTTTGATTAATTACAGAAATAAATTTTGTACCTGCAGCTATATACTACTGCTAGTTACAATGGAAAAAAAACTTCAAGCTATCATCTGCCTAGAACGAATAGATGGCTAATCTTTTTTTCCCTGTTCCCTATGATACATCTCCCAAGCATCTACCCTTTTTTCCTCCGAGTACCGTTATGTGGTTGGAACACAAAGATTCTTTTCCATGCAAACGCATCACAGAACTTTCTTTAGACCTTTAATTTTAGCTTTACATACTTTTGTATCAAAAGAAAGATATGTTAAAATAAAATCCTTGATGATTTTCCATAATGATATTGTCTTTGTACTCCCCATTCAACAATCTACTATATGTACACTTCACGATGCACTACGTTGATATTTTATATGTTTACTTATGATGCTTTTTTTAACTATTTTACCCAACAAATTCTTTGGCAATACTAAGAATGGCTAATGAATCTTCTTGCATATCTCTTAATATTAAACATAATAAATCAACATTATAATATGCACTGCATACATAAAGTATAAACATGTTATTAAACTATCACTTGGACTTTCCCTCAAAAAGTGTATATATAGAAACAAAATATAACAATATTGTATGCTCCATTCACACTCATTCATTTCTTTATATCCAAGATATTGCAATTGATGCAAAGAACTTGAAATAATGCAAACGAGCACCATAGACAGAATGGAAGGAGTACTTAAAAGTAATGGATTGTATGATTTAGTTACCTACATGCATATTTAACTCAAGTATTGAATTAATGTATGCTCTACTCTAGTGTTGTAAGTAAATATTATCGAACAAAAAGGCATCAAATAAGAAAATGAAATACATAATGAGTGTTTCATGGAAAGATTGCAAACAAAATAGAAAAAAAATCAAAATATACTATACAATTTTCTAGAAATGTAACAAAATTCATAAGTAAGTCTATTAATGTTGATGAGAATTAGTATTGAGTTTTTACTATGTACACAAAGCAAGACAAGACGATTGACTATGTATCCACTCAGTCATATCAATGTTATTGGTTTTTTTCTTTTTTTATAAATCTTGACTAAGAATGCATTACCCATGTAGTTGTATTGTATTATAGTGTAAATATTATTAGTGTCTTCCTACCTATATTTCAAATATATTATATCTGCCTTAATTTTTAAAACAAGACAATTGACCGTATCTGTCTCGGTTTTTCGTCCAAGTTGTATGTTGTTAAATCAATGTTGATGAGAATTAGTACTAATTTTACCAAGTATACAAGACAAGAAAAGACAATTGACTACGTATCTAACTCTATTATACCACTGTTACTGGTTTTTGTATCTTTCAAATCTCGACTAAGAATGAGTTACCCTAATATAGAAAAAAATTCAATAGAAAGCTTTTACAGCTCTGTAAACAACCTTGCAACTTAAACGAAAATCTACTTGAATGCAAGTGGAGATAGAAAACAAAGGAAAAATCTGAGTCTGTTTCATAACATGGAGTGTTTTCTTGTTATGACACAATCAATTACATTTATGCCCATGAACTGCAATTCGAATAAAATATAGTGCAGAGGTAAATATGGGATTAACTATGTCATAACACAGAGGGTTACACAATCATTTTTCTAAAAAATTATGCAGGCAAACAACAATAATATCTTAGTCATCTATATTTTCTCATCGAATGCCTCTAATCAGCTGAAATTAGGGAGGTAAGGTGGGAGCACAAAGAATGTCCATAGACTCCATGTAGAGCTTGGATGAAAATAAGTGGCCACTACATAATTTGATATAAATAAAATTTATACATAATAACTATAAAAATAATAACTATATACAGTAGAAAACTCAATTGTTTTTGATCGAAACATCACTAATTTTGATTTTAATGAGTGATGCATTCACTTAATTTATAAACAAAACAATATTGTAGAGAAATTGGGTACCAAAGTTAACAAAATTTATACCTAATAAAATTTATGTCATGATCATGATTTCATAACAAAAAGTACAATGAACAATCTTATTTTATTTGTAATAGATTGGTTTAGGTTATATTCAAATTTTTTTTTTGCTTTAGGTTATATTCGAAAAATATATCGATTAAACTAATAATCAAATGTCTGAAGCGGCTAACAATAAATAAAGTGTCATCTCCATTCTTTAAAATAGTAATCAAATGTCTGTCTCTAAATCTTGGTCCTTGTTTCCGTTGATTAGTCATACTATCAATCAGATAATCACTCACTATTTATGCAACAAATACCCATTTAAAAATATTGAAATACAATTATTATTTTTATCACTTTTCCCACTAAACCATTTAAGCAAGTCAAAAAAAATATAAATTCTAGTTATTTATTCACATAGAAGCCATCTAGAATAAATTACCAAACATTCTTTGGAAAAATGAACATCCAATTCATAAACAAAAATATCAAACAAATTTTTCTAGACAATGGTCATAGATTGATAGAGAGTTAAATCGTTTATAAGTTATCGTGTTTGATAATATACCTTCAAATATATGTTCTTAGATTTCGAATCTGGGAAATATTGATGAAGAGCGAAATCGAAGATCGGAGATTAGGGTTCCAGATAGTGGCGTAGCCAGGTTTTTTGGTTGGTGTGGTCACCAATACAAATACTTATAGAATCATGGGTAGTGGATTTGTATATTTTTTTCAACTATTCAAATAATCACAAAAGGATTCACAACCATTTATGTAATAATCATAACAAAATAGTTGATATGATAATAACTCTAATGAAACAATGAATGATTCAAATGAATTCTTCTTAAATAATTCCACTCATGGAATGAAAATTACTAATTTTATTACGTAATTTCAACCAGCAAACTATGCTAAAACCAATTTTGTTTTAAAATCATGGTAAAATCACTTTCAGTTTTGAAATAAAAACCATGTTAATATGAACCAAAAATTCATTTTACTGTCCAAATTTTATAAGTATTTTCAGTTAAAATTAGTTTCAACCGTGTTTTTAGATCATGTTAAAAGCTTTCTAACCTTGTTAAAGTCACCAAAAGTAAAGACAAGTTTCAAACATGTTCTGAAAAATTAGAATTTAAAACTCAAACTTAAAACTTTAACAAACTCATAATTTCATTATTTTGTATTCAATAATGCTACGGAAAACTAAATCACCTCAAATCCATATAACAATTTGAAACAACAAACCAATTCTATTAAAGTGAAACAAAGCCTATTCCGTCAAACTTTAAACAAATGAAACAAATAGCCCAAACTCATCAAACAATATATCAAACTACCCAATTTAACCAAGAAATTGAATTACCCATTTTGTTGCTTAGATAGATGGAGGCATCCACAGAGATAAAGGCGACGAACTTCACTAGAATTTTGAGACGATTGGACACGACGATGAAGCTGGAGGTTGAAAGCGATTTCGATAGTCTTTTTGAGCTAGGGTTTATTTCCACGAAACATGTTATAATTTAAGAATTTCTAGCGGGGTTACGTGACCTCCCCAAGTTGTATGTGCTTCCGCCTTTGGTTGTAGATGTCGTCGAGTTGCCTACTGAAGAGCGAACTGTTGGAGTGGAGGAGAACGGCTGTGGAGACTAGAGATGGAACGAACAGTTTCGATTAGGGTTATTTCGTTGGAGATGAAAATTGTTAGTGTTATTTTGGGAGGGATACCAATATGGTTCGGTCTTTTTGGGAGGGAAACGAAATCGGTTAAGTGGTTTTTTGGAGGGCAGACGAAAATTTTGGAGCCAAGAGCGTTACACGGCATAGTACGAAGCGTAAACAATAGCGCTTTAGAATAACGCGTTATTAAATGGCGTTATTAATAACATATTTTGTTGTAGTGTTCCCACTTCGGAGTTAGACGAGATGTCAGTTTTGCTGCGGTTTCTCTTCATTGACAAAAATAATCAGCCGACCTAAAAAAGGTGCGTGCAACCAAAGCTTTGAAAGGTAAAGACTGAGCTCCTTTAAGCACATCGTTGAAACTTTCTGCGCACTTAGTGGTCATGACATCAAATCGACCGCCATCATCTTTACACAATGCCCAATTCTCCTCTTTCGCTCCCAAACTCCTTTCTATCTAATTGTGAGCCCTGATGCTTATAGTTTTGATTTCTTCACGTATTTTGTTGTACTCGGCTTCCTCCGCAGCACAAGCAGCAGCATAAAAAGACCGATTAATCATTTTTCTCTAAATCCCACAGCTTGAAAATTAGCTTTAATATGTCTTGCACAAAATCGATGTTTATATGGAAAACACCATTTCGATTCCAATGCGGATGGTATTCCTTTCATTCGATCTAAAATGAAGGCAATTCTTCGATTGTTAACACTATGAATGAACCACCGCATGCAGGCAAAAAACCACCCCAACTATCATTGGATTCTAACTCTATAATTTCATACGCTAAAGGGTATAAGTGATCATCCGCATCAACGGCAATGGCCACAAGTAATGTCCCTTTTTATTTCCCATACAAATGTGTCCCGTCAATACATAACAACGGACGACAATGAACAAATCCTTCAATATAAGGCCCAAAGGCCCAAAAAGCTCGATCGAAGACTCCATATTCATCATTCGTAAGGTGTCCAACGCTTCCCGGGTTCATTCTAGCTATTTCAGAAAAATATTATCTTAGAGTGGTATATGACTCTGCCCAATCGCCATAAATTCTTTCCACCGCCTTACTCAAAGCTCTCTAAACCTTCATATAACTAATTTTCACGAACAACTGTTCTTCCATCAAAACTTGCACCGTCCCTGCTATTATGTTCAGATCGGCTTTCACGAAAGGTAAGATCTTTGACACTACAAAATTGGAAATCGCTTGCTTGTGAGTTGAGTTCACCATTGGGTTAACACAATTGTGTTCGCTAGGATATTTCCTTATAATCCACCAGTTCTGCTCTGATTTTTTAGAAACAATAGCATGAATTCTCCAAGGACAGTTTCCATTTATATTACAAATGGCGGTGTATTTGATTTTATTTGATTTTATTGCTTTAAAAGAAACGGCATGCAAAATTGACCATTCGCTCAACCGTTGTAACAATTTAGCTTTCGTCTCGAAAATCATACCAACTTTGAATCCATTTTGAACGCTTACGGTTGAAAATAGCTCATTGTTGAACTCAAGATTTGCAACAATTTCCACCTCGTCATTGTCTTTGGGAATATTGTCTTCAACCGGAAAACCATAGTTCAAAGGATCATTGTTCACTTGCATACTACCAATCCACGACATGTCATTCTCCGCCATATTCAATACATCCATACTATTTACAAGAGGTTCGTCATGGACATCTTCACTTTCATCCACGTCCATCTCAATATCAACATCTTCTTCGTTTGCAGTTACGTTTACATTCTCCACTTCAGCATTAGATTCAGTAGCAATATCATGTGCGGGAAATCTGCAATTCACACATAAGTATTAATTTAAAACCAATACCGGAATTACTAGCTAACAAGGCGGTGTTGGTCGACATTACTTAAGCAAACTTTTAACGCCTTGTTGATAACCAGTACCAGAATTACTAGATCATATAAGGCGTTAAAAGTTTTGAACTTGGTCAATTTTTATGATTAGTTTCAGAAAATGGCCTAAATAAAAAAATTATTCTAATATATATCATCAGTTATCTTACTCCTAAATCCAATAACAAAACAAACAATCTTCGCTTCTGAAATCGAATAACAAAAAATTAAATAAATTAATATAGATTTTCATAGTCCATTTGAGTGTTATTGGATATTGTTTATGCGTGCCTATGGGAGGATGATTGTGCTCAACGAGGTGGTGTTCTTTGGCCGCGTATGTTCATGTAAGTTATGCAATGAAGGGATAGCTCGTAGATTTCAGTGTGCACGTTCAAGTGAAAGGAAAGACGCGTACAGGTGAGTACACACTCACTAATCTATGCACTAATCTAGTAAATTAGGTTATATACACATATATGTTAACATGCCGCATTTGAATTCCTATTGCCTATATATCGTGCGCGTATAGTTAGAATCGATCAAGCAAAAGAAGAAAAAACAAACAATAGGAGGGGCACAGCCTGGAGCAGTAAGCTCCAAGCAAGCAGCAACCGGTCAACCAGTCATAAATGACCGGTGGATTGGTTGGATCATCTGTGCACCTGCTCCGGATATGCGTGGGTGAGTTACTCGAGTGTGCGTGGATGTGTGAGCCCATGTTTTGATGCGTGAGTGAGATATATCTAAATAATGCTTGCAGTACCAAGCGCCAGATATTTAGATAGTGTTTGGTTTGTTGTTTTTAGTTTTGGATTTTCGTCCATACAAAAACGCACATGACGCATATATATTGTCGAAAACGACCAATTTAAAATACGAAATTAATATACAAAATAGAAAACAACTTTTTTTTATATTTTTCGTGTTTTGGGAAATAACACAAGTACGTGAAGCAATCCATTCTTCCGTCGTCCCTCTATCACTTTCATCCTCTCATCTGTCTTTCTTTCATTCCTTCGCTGTCCCTCCATTCTTTTCTTATTTGACATGCATATCGAAAATCAAAAACACAAAATTCGATTTTAAATCAAACACTATCTTAATTTTTATGTCTCCTGTTGTTTTACTTGTCACCAACTTTGCTGCTGTTCTTTCATTCCATGATTTAGTTGCTATATATAATTGTCCCTTAAGAATAGTTGAGTCATACTCTTGTATTAAGATTTTAACAGAGAAATGTATTTGTTTTATTGAAATGCAGAAATACAATACTATTCTCATGGCAGAGCAACTGTATTTATACAAGTTGCATGGGCCAAAATACAATAGCCCAAGAAAAATAAAAATAACGGCTATGATGAGAACAGATAAAACAAACGGTAGATATCTATCCTAGCAGGAGATAAAAGAATAGTCTACAACACAGTCTTCATTTTATTTCCCCCCTTCGAACCCTAACCCGATTTCTAGGGTTAGGGTTGTGAGATGAAAATCACATGATTCGCTGGTTTAGGTGATGCAGATCATTAATTCTCATCGCTCTCTTTTGCTCATGAGTTTCTTGAAGATCTAAGCAGCTATACTTTGAATTGAGAGCAAATTGGTTACTTTGATGTTCCTTCTTCTTCTGCTCTTAAATTTCTCGAAGATCTGAACAACTATACTTTGACTCAAGAGCAAGTTGGTTACTGTGATGTGTCCTTTTCTTCTATTATTCGATTTCCTGAAGATCTGAGCAGTTATGCTTTGAGTCGAGAGCAAGTTGGTTACTATGATGTTCCTTCTTCTTCTGCTCTTTGATTTGGTGAAGAGCTGTCTTGTTGAGCTCGAGAGAAGGCTGAATTTCAGTCACTCCTAATTCTGACCTGAACTTCACGAAGTTCTTTCTTGACAAGGACTTGGTGAGAGTATTGGCTCTCTGGTAGGTGGCACGTAAGTGATTAACTTGTAAGTTCCCTTTTATGACTTGATCACGAACAAAATGTAGATCTATCTCAATGTGTTTTGTTCTGGAGTGTAGTATAGGATTGGCTGTCATATACACGGTACTTTGATTGTCGCACCATAGTGTTGGCTTGATATCTGATTTCAATTTTAATTCATCCAAAATTGACTGTAACCACATTATTTCGGCAGTTGCACTGGCTACACTTCTATACTCTGCTTCTGTACTAGACCTTGAGATAGTTGATTGCTTTTTTGAACACCATGATATCAAGTTTTTACCAATGAAAATGCAATATCCAGTGATTGATTTTCTATCATCTGAATCTGTGGCCCAGTCAGCATCTGCGTATCCAGTTAGATTAAGACTTTTGCAAGCTTTAAGAGATAAGCCATGATTTATAGTTCCCTTTAAGTATCTGAGAATCCTTTTGATTGCTTTCCAGTGTTCATCCAGTGGATTCTGCATAAATTGAGAAAGTTTGTTAACACTGAATGCAATATCAGGTCGTGTTATAGTATTATATTGTAATGCTCCTATAACACTTCTATATTGTTTAGTATTATTTATGGCTTCTCCCCTGTTTTTTGATAAGCTTTGATTACTTATCATTGGTGTTGGCATGGGTTTTGCATCTTCCATTTTTGTTTTGGCCAGTAGTTCTGATATGTATTTCCTTTGACACAATGTTATCTCAGAATTTGTTGCTCTGTGAACTTCAATTCCTAGGAAATAATTGAGGTCCCCAAGATCTTTGATTGAAAATTGCTTATCTAAATAGTAGATAATTTGGCTGATTTCATCTTGGTTGTTACCTGTAATTATAAGATCATCAACATAGATTAGAATGTAAATAGTTGATAACTGACTGGTTTTAATGAACAATGAAGTATCTGATTTGATAGACTGATATCCATTTGATATTAAAGTTGATTTCAGTCTGTCAAACCATACTCTTGGTGCTTGTTTGAGGCCATAAATTGCCTTGTTTAGTTTGCACACAAGGTTTGAATTTTGTTCATAGCCAGGTGGTTGCTTCATATAGATCTCTTCTTCTAATATGCCATTTAAAAAGGCATTGTTGACATCCAGTTGCCTTAGTCTCCAACCTTTGTGAAGTGCAACTGTGAGAATGAGTCTTATAGTAGAGGGTTTGACTACTGGAGAAAAGGTTTCAGTGAAGTCAAACCCATACTGTTGGGTATAACCCTTGGCAACAAGTCTTGCCTTATACTTACTGATGGTTCCATCAGAATTTCTTTTTATCTTGTATGTCCACCTACATCCAACAATATTTTTATGTGCTGGTGGACATACAAGATCCCATGTCTTATTTTTTATAAGAGCATTATACTCTTCATCCATTGCTGCTCTCCAGTTATTATGCTTTGCAGCTTGCTCATAGCTTGATGGTTCATCAAGACTAGTGTTGGCAATGTACACTTTTGGCTTGAAGATACCACTTTTAGCTCTAGTGATCATTGGATGACTTGATTGGACTGTGGGATCAATATGAGGTAAGCTTCCAGTATTATCATGACCAGTGTTGTCATTTGAGTCAGTTTGTTGATCTTGAGTTTTTTGACTTTCTTCATTTGTTGAAATTGCAGGTGACTGACTGGCAGGACTGAGATCATCAATCCAATCAGAATTTTGCTGAACAAAGACTACAGTACGAATTTGATGATTTTCAGTAGTCCTCTTCAACTCTGTTTGATTCTCATTCTCAGAGTATATGGGTAGATCAGGTATTGATACACTAGGGTTATATACCTTGCTTGTTGTTTTTACTTCTGAGTTTTTAAAAGGAAATGTAGTTTCATTAAATACCACATTTCTGCTAATAAAAAGTTTCCCACTATCATCTAGACATTTGTATCCTTTTTGATTGGTGGCATACCCAAGAAATATGCATGCCCTTGATCTGAAGCTTAGCTTATTATTGTTATAAGGTCTTAAGTATGGAAAACATAAGCACCCAAAGGTTTTTAAACTGTGGTAGTCTGGCTTCACCCCTTGTAATTTTTCAATAGGGGTTATATCCTCTAAAATTTTGGTTGGCAGTCTATTAATAAGATAGACTGCAGTGTTGAAGGCTTCAGGCCAAAATTTTAGAGGTAAGCTTGCATGAGCTAGTAAGCTAAGCCCTTTTTCAACTATGCTCCTATGTTTTCTCTCCACTAAGCCATTCTGCTCAGATGTATAGGGACATGTAATTCTATGAATTATTCCCTTTTTGATAAAGTAAGCCTTAAGGGGTTTGTACTCAGTTCCACCATCTGATTGTAAGATTTTGACATGTGAACTAAATTGTTTTTCAGCCATAGTAATAAAATCTAAAACAACTTTGCAAGTATCAGATTTATTTCTTAAGAAATATATCCAGGTGTATCTAGTATAAGCATCTACAAAAAGATATGTAGTATTTATAACCATAATCTGAACATGTTGATGCTGGTCCCCAGAGATCAGTAGCAACAAGTTCAAGAGGTTTTGAATATTTGGTTAAGGAGTCACCAAATGACAATTTGTGACTCTTACCCATTTGACAGTGAGTACATATATATGGAAGAGAAATATCATCACAGTATATAGAATTTTGAGTAAGAATTTGTTTAACAACTTTGGTACTAGGATGACCAAGTTTGTGATGCCAAAGATCAAATATACTATTGCAGTTTTTCATTTCACACTGATTACAACAGTTTTGCCCCTTTGCAAAATTGGTATAGTTGATGGACTTAAATCTATATAGTCCCTTTTCAGCATCACCCTACAATAAAACATTCTTAGTTAGTATGTCTCTAACAAGGCAGTATTTAGGATAGAATTCAAAGTAAACTTTATTATCATTGGCAAATTGAGATACACTTATAAGATTCTTTTTAATTTTTGGTACTCTTAATAAATTATGTAAGAACAATTGCCTTTTTCCTTTAGTAGAAGCACCTCCCACATGAGAAATTTTGATACACTTACCATTGCCCATGCAGATAGACTGTTTACCTCTATACTCCTTGTTGCCAAGATTTAGGTTTTCTAAGTTGTTAGTTATATGATTAGTTGCCCCTGAGTCAGGATACCAGTAGTCATCATGCACATGTTCTGGTTGACCATTTTCACTTGAGCAGTGATCTTTGTTGTCTGCTTGACTGCTGGAGCCTGCTTGAGCCACATTGACACTGTGATTATCATTTCTTGAATTGTTGCTATTCTGATTTGAGTATCTAAAGTAGCATTTTACAGCTGTATGCCCAACTTTTTCACAGATTTGGCATTTGGGTCTATTGTTGTTGTTGTACCTGCCTCTTCCCCTTGATCTATTGGAGTATCCTCCTCTCTGTGATTGTTTATCACTTTTATTGACGTTTTGATTCTTGTTTCTTGTGTTGGTGGTATAATTGATAGCAAACTCAGATTCTTGAGGCTTTTTATTGTCTATCCTGGCTTCATGAGCCTGTAGTATAGAGTGAACATCATCCACTGATGGTAAGACCTTATGAGATGAGATAACTGCCACTACGGCTTCATATTCATCACTCAAACCATTTAGTATGGTTAAAATCTATTCAGAATCAGATACTTTGTGGCCTGCAGCCTCAAGCAGATCACAGATTGTTTTGATTTTATAAAGATATTCTCTCATAGAACCATTTTCCTTTCTGATGTTCTGTAGCTGTCTCTTGTGATACATAACTTTTGCTGCAGATTGACTATTGAAAACTTTTTCAATGGTTGACCAAATTTCACAAGCAGATTTGCATCCAATAACATGTGATAAAAGATTAGTGTTTATAGATGATAATAACCAGGAACATATCAATCTATCTTGCCTGTGATGTTTGATATATTCTTCATTGCTAACTATTTTATTTTCTTGGACAGTGATGAATTTTGGTGGAGTTGATGTTGTGCCAAGAAGAAAACCTTCAAGGCCATAACCCTGCATCGTAGTTTCAATCTGCAGTTTCCACAACAGATAATTATTTTCATCAAGATGAACAGTAATAAGTTGGCTCTGTGGGCTTGTGACTGATTTGATTAGCTTTGTTGTTGAATCAGATTGCTGCTCAGAATTGACATTGTCAGAAGTAGCTGATTGATCATCTGTCATGATGAACAGTCTCTATCAGTAAACAAAAGAGAAGGCTTCAAATGAGATTCTCGAAGAAGAAAATCCTCAAGAAGTTAGTGAGACAGGTATGATGCAGCCAGATCCAGACGATGAGTGTTATCTGATGGATCTTGGCGTGGCACTAATCTTGTTTTCAGATTTGCTGAGATGATTTTCTGTTTTTCTTGAATCTGATTTCTGCTGCTTTCTTGAAACAAGTTATCTTTAATGATAATCTGAATGCAGCCAGTATATTGCTTGGCAAGGCATTAGATTTGAGAAGATAATCTTGTTCTTACCCAAATGATGATTATACAATCTGATGGGTATAAGGATTTTCCAAATGATGAAGACTCACTGATGGAATAATCTTTCTCTTGTATCTTTCTTTGATCTTGTGCTGTTAAGCAGTTGGCTCTGATACCATATTAAGATTTTAACAGAGAAATGTATTTGTTTTATTGAAATGCAGAAATACAATACTATTCTCATGGCAGAGCAACTATATTTATACAAGTTGTATGGGCCAAAATACAATAGCCCAAGAAAAATAAAAATAACGGCTATGATGAGAACAGATAAAACAAACGGTAGATATCTATCCTAGCAGGAGATAAAAGAATAGTCTACAACACAGTCTTCATTTTATTTTACTTGTCACCAACTTTGCTGCTGTTCTTTCATTCCATGATTTAGTTGCTATATATAATTGTCCCTTAAGAATAGTTGAGTCATACTCTTGTGTATAGACTTGTTTGTTCAGTTATTTTACAATTCATAAAACTGTTGATGCTTTACTTCTAGATGAGATTCATTTTGTTTCACTTCTTGTTCTTGTGTTTATATAAACTTTGGAACTTTATAGTTAAGATATATATGTATATATACATATTTATATGTTAGAGTAAATTGAAATAAATAAACTTAAATTCAGATATGAGTATGGACTTAGATAGTATATAAATATGTAAACATGAATAACATTTGAAGCATAATTAATTTATTAAACAAAATTACTTAACATATAGGTATTTGCTGCTGTTGAAGGTATATGAGTATGAGAGCGTTTGTCATGGTAGAGTTGCATGTTTAGTGTTTGTTCCTTCCTGTTAAGTTTATATGAGTTTTAACTTTTCTTCTTCAATTTCTTTTGACATATGTGTGTATATGTACTGACATGGAAATCCTTGTATATACATTTAAGTGATTGTGAGGTCTGTTATTACCTAAAACTTATGTAAGCTAACTTATTTGCTTTCAATGAATGATCTTTTACTGCTACATTGCCTTCATATTTTAATCCTAGTAACTCAATTGTTTTTCTAATATAAAGCATTGTTGTCATACAATATATAATAGTTGACAGCTTGTTACTTCTTGACAGTTTGTTACGTGTCTTGTATATGAGAATATGAGTTATTTTTATATTGGAAATTAGGGAGGCATCCCTATCATACTTTCATATTGTAAAGCGGGTCCCTATCAAAGTTTCATTGTAAAGCGGGTCCCTGTTTTCTGGAAACGAAGAAAAATTATTGCTGAAATGTCAGCAACTTTTATAAATAAGTGTTGATATTTCAGCAACTATCTGTGTCAAAGTTTTATTGTAAAAACAAAGAAAAATTATTGCTGAAATGTCAGCAACTTTTATAAATAAGTGCTGATATTTCAGCAACTTTCATAAACTGTGTTCACAGTGTACATAAATGTTGCTAAAATATCAGCAACTTTTATAAATAAGTGTTGATATGTCAGCAACTTTCATACACTACGTTCACCATGTACATAAATGTTGCTGAAATATCAGCAACTTTTATGAAATGTTGCATCATGCTCTGCAATAATCGTGAATAAAAAACAGGGACCTAATTTACACTGAAATTTAGTGAAGGACTTTTCGTGAATTTTGAAACTTAATAAGGACCTGTGCCAAAAGTACCCTATTTTATATTTGCAAGCTTTTGAAAGACTATAACTGTTACTCAAATCCATTCTCATCAGTTATGTTACATGTATAAACGCGAGTATCTATTTCATAATCAAGCGTAGTGAGCTAGTTTGTGTTGTTTATATGAATAATAACTCTTGTTTTATGAAAGTATAGTAATTTTGTGTAAGTGTATATATAACTATATACAGTGGTATACATATATTTTGTCTTGTGTACCTTTGTTGATTAAATTTGATAACATCTTACGCTAAATATTTTGACTTGCTGGACTTGATTTCACCATAGTTTTCTTTCAAATGATCTGATAATGGATCATGTGAATCGCTTTCTTTGTATAAACTTGTATTTTTCTTTGTCTTGCAATATTAACTTGTTAATGGTTGCAACTACTATTATTTTATTTTATGTTTAACCTTGTGAAACTTTAATAGATTTTCTAATACCATTTGTAAATACTAAATTACTATTTAACTATAAAATATCCAAAAATTAGAATTTATTTTGAAGAATATATCATATTTAAGTTAGTTAATTATCTAGTTAATCTATAATAAATAATAAGATTACTATTGAATTTATTTCTTGATAACCCATGTAAATTTATTCACTGTTCGTTTATAATTAATTATTTTATTGGATAAAGATTGTATTAATGATTTTACTGATGATTGATTTAGTTATTTATAATTATATTTTATTCGAATATTCTATTTAATAGTTTTACTATCTATCATTTACGTATATTGATTGAAATATATGAGATAATTTTTATATGAAGTATTTAATTTTATATCTATTTTAAGATAGGGGGAATTAATTTAAAGGACAAAGATTTGTATATTTTTTGCCTCAAGGACACAACCTCAATATTTTTACCATAAGGACAAACATTGTTCTAAAAATTATTCATAAGGACAAATATTTTTCTAAATTATTCATAAGGACAACAAAACTGCTACCAAGCTAAAACTGATACCTAAAAACTGCTACCGATAACTACAAACTGATACTTAAAAACTGCTATCAATGACTAAAAACTGATACCTAAAGAAAGTTGTCCTTTAGGATAAAATATTGAAGGTTTGTCCTTGAGGCAAAAACGCTGAAATTTTTTGTCCTTGACAATAATTTCCTGTTTAAGATATGTATTTATTATTCATTTCTTAATACTTATTTTGTTAAATGAAATTATAAGTTGTGTATGATTTATTAGTTTGATTGCTCTATATATATGTTTAATTTATTTTATATTTCTTTTCTTATTTCTCTTTTATATTGAATAAGATTATATGAATGATTCACCAATGACATTGATTTGATTAGTATTTTGATATGACATGGTGATGACATCATTCTATCTGCTTTGCTGTTTAATTATTTTGTGTGGCGAGAAATTAGAATAAACGGTTTAGTGATATCGCTTGGTATGAGACTTTCGGTAACACTTTTTCGGTTATTCTTTAGACTCGTTATATAGAATAAAGAAACGCAAGTTTGATGTGTGAGCACTGAATAAATGGACTAGTAACAGACGGTGGTATGAGACGTTGTTGTGTTATTTATTTAGTTATTTTTTGCTCGTGGATGACACTCATACGGGGGCATGTTGATGCTGTGTTTGTGACTCACTGTGGTGAGCACGTATGGAAGCCACTTGTTAGCCACATAGTTGTGTACATTATATGTCTGTCTACCTTTTTCCGACTCCCTTTATGTTTCGGAAGTGAACCAGATTGGCCAGTATCCACCCTGGCGGCCTTATCGTGGGGTCGCGTCCTAGATCCGCGACACCATTATTGCTGTTATGATATTTGATGCATATCATGAGATTGGTATTGGTTGCCCCCTTGTGTCGCATAGGCCAACAGTCGGTTACCATATAGGGGCACACGTCGGTAGTCTTGGTCGAAGAGGCTATGCATTGTCAAGCCTATGGTCGATCATTGACACAATACCGAGAGGGGTAAGGTAATGGTAACTGATGACTGTAGGATTCATGTCATATGGACCACGTATGGCACTTGGAGCAAGCAGACGTGTTGTCAGTCTTCCATCTGGTTTCGGTATATGTGGATTCATGTGGATGTATGTGGGTAATAGATAGACATATATTATGTATGGATGAGATTATATCTGAGCTTGTGTCCAGAGATCAACCCCGTATCCTTCTCAAGCAGATGACCTACCCATTCAAAATTGATTTAGTGACTTTGCTTTGATATGTTTTATTATATGGGTGATGATATCTTTATGTATGGTTTTGTGATATTTGATTTTATATGATCTATTTGAGATAGTCTGTGATATTTTAACTGGATAGATTTATATCATGCATATATATTACATATTTGGGATATTATAAATATCATATATTATTTACCCTTGATTTAGATATAGTCTGACCCGTGTGTTATTTATATAATACTCGGGTCAGTCCGAGACATTTCAGGTATAGGGACGATACGACCAGCATTTGTTTACTTTGGGCTTAGAGTAGTATTGTTATTAGGTATTATTACTGGATATTTTTTCGCAATATGTATATATATAATTGACATTGAATTACATTGTAGTCTTAATAACATTATTATATATATATTATACCTTATCGTTGCGGTTGACTGTTTTCTCTATGATGTACTGTATATTATGTATTGTTTAGTCCTGGAGGCACATGTCTTTATTGTTTTGTACCAATACTGCGTGTGTATAGGAGAAATATTTGCTTGATATTTTAATACGTACCAGTGTTAGTCCAAGAGAATTTTCACATGTGTACCCCATATAGCCTCATTCTCCGTATTATCCGACAGTATTACTCTGTAATACTCTTGGATAATATAGATATAGAGGTGGAGTGTTACAAATTAGGACTTCAGACCACTTATATTGAGTTCGGAACATCTGAGTGGTTGAGAATGAGTATAAGCATCGATATATTTCGACAGACGGAATTCTAGCTATTAGTCTGTGATTGATTTGTATATCGATCCAAGAGGCTAACTTTGGTGTACGATGGAATTAGGTCCCGAAACCTTTTCCATTATGTCCGGAATATGGGTATTTGGTTGCAAACGATAGTGAGCACTCGTCGTTTGGAGTTGCGGATTTTTTTGGTTTGTATTTGTACTTGTATTAATTTGATATGCGAGGAATTATCATCCCAGGACACTGTCTTGAATTTTGACGAAACTAGTGCCATCTGGACTAGAATAAAAAAGGTAATATACCCTGTCGAGGTTCATAGTGATCCGACGTTCTATGTGATCATACGAGCTTGAAACACATAACGTTTTATTCGTGAAATCAAATAATACGTATATATATTATTATATATACTTAACCCCCCTAAATCAAAAAATTCACTTTTCCCCTTCTCATTCGTTTTGCTCCTTCAGTAAACCAAAAATGATGCCTCCTCCTTCATAAATTAAATTAGAGGGCTATATACCATGAAATTCGACGAAACTGGATCTATTGAACTCGTGGCGAGATGGAGATCGCATCCATAATGACTTTGTCATGAGCGGCGATGCTTAGGGTCGGCGACATTAAGGAGCAACCGCCTAGGGTTGGAGTTCATTGGTGAATGAGGAAGACTTGCGGCCAATGGAGTGCACCATTGGATTTATTTTGCCTTTAGGAAAAACGCGACGTTGGAGACCAGGGTTCGAGGGGACCAAGTCGTGATTGATTGGGAGGAACCGGGCTGCACATAATTGGGTCAGTGGCAAAGTGTACGCGACATGGAGCATGTAGGAACCAGCCGTTCGACATTTCGTATTGTGTGGGTGGAGCTAGGTGGAGAGAGGTATGTGCGTGTATGGGTTCGTGCACATATCATGTGCAGGAATGGTGAATTTAGGGGAAGATAGTGAATTTGGGGGTTAAGGTAATCAATTGGATATTAATATATTTAATTAGGGGGAATTAATTTAACGGACAAAAATTTGTATATTTTTAGCCTCAAGGACACGACCTCAATATTTTAACCACAAGGACAAACATTCTCCTAAAAAATTATTCATAAGGACAGACATTCTTTCAAAATTATTCATAAGGACAAACATTTTTCCAAAACTGCTACCGAATTAAAAACTGATACCTAAAAACTGCTACCGATAACTACAAACTGATACCTAAAAACTGTAAAAACTGATACCTAAAGAAAGTTGTCCTTCAGGCTAAAATACTGAAGGTCTGTCCTTGAGGCTAAAATGCTGAGAAATTTTGTCCTTGACAATAATTTCTTGTATTTAATTATCTAAATTAATCTTATTTGTAATTAATTCATATCTTTTGCATATGAGGTCCAACCGAGACACTGTCTTCGTCGTTGCACTCGTAGTAAGATTATTTACGACATAGCATTGAACCTGAAAGGATTCAGGCACTTGAGAGTTTATGGTTTAGGTGAGCAGAATTATAACTCCAAAATTATTTCTCATTACAAATCCCCATAATTTTATATATTGAAATGTTACCCGGTAGTGGTAGAAAATATATACATATATGAAATTATTTCCCATTTGATTGGATTTGTTTGAGTAAATATTTGAGACAATTAATTTATATTTATATTGTGTTATGTTCGTGCTGAACAGAGCTAGATAGTGATGATATTAATTTAGAGTGATTATAAATTAATTAAACTAAAATTTGGAATTATATTAGCGACAAAAATATCATTACATATTTTATTACTAATTTTTGGGATAATTGAGTAATATCCCATACATGTAGATATTGGATTCTATTCGTTGCTAATAGAATTAGATGGAGTTGATATTAATTTGTAGCATGATTATAAATTAATCAGAACATTGAGTAGGAGTTATATTAGTGATAGAAATATTAGTGTATAAATTTTATCACCAATCAGAAGTTAGAAATTAAAAAATAAGTATTTTATTACCTAATAAGGTTTGATAAAGTTGTAAAATCCAGAATGTTTCTATAACAAGATTTATTAAATTTCGACCCAAAGAAATGATTTTAAATGTATATGAATTCATATATAGAAATTATATCTATGAGCTATATAATATTTTGATGCCTTATTGATAACTAAACTTAATTTTAATAGAATAACTAAGTGAAATTAAGCTATAATATGATTGATATGCAAGACTATTATTTTATAAAATAAGTTTGAAACTTCTATCAAATAATATGAAGAATATATTATTTGAGTAAATAAATAATTTGATAGTTGAATTAAATTCTCCAGTAAGATGAATTTGGTTCATTTAGATGTTGTGTGAACGGGTTGATTGGTATATATAATTGTATAGTATGAATTTTATCAAACAATTAAATTAGTTGAATGAGAAACTACGTAAAACAATGTGTATACAAGTATACGTCGTCTATAGATACTCAATGTAAGTCCACAGGAATATATTTAGTGAAGTTTGATATTCAAGAAGTATATCGTAAAAGAGAAAATGACGTAGATTGTGATCTAGTTGCCGGTGATCAAATATCGAGTTCCGGTGGAAAGATGATGTAATGGATATAATCGTGATGATGTTCAAAATGAGGTGGAACATGTATGATGCTTTCACTTGATGCGAATGAGACTTTATCCATGAGAGTTCATGATAATAACTTATTAGGTGAGACTAGAGTTATATGTTAACCCTGGTGATTCGATACGCATGTTTGAGAGAGGATACGTTCTATATGGCTTCGGTGGATTGACTTGAGCTGCTAAGGGTACGTTATACGGGATACGCATGTTATCCATATAGTATGGATATGTAGTGATCACGTAGATAATCCATGATACCACGGGAGAATGGCACGCCTTGCATACGAGATTTCGAGCATGTTCGGAGAGAGATGGCGACAACTATCTAAAATAGATCATATATCACCCATGCTTGTAGTAGAGGTCAAGGTGAGATCTATATGAGTCTATTGCATTGTGATGTGACTAGAAGTCTATGGTCTATTTAGATACTGACTTACTCTGGTTTATTCTCCAACAGGTAGTAAATGGAAGGATGATAAGTAATATATCGTATATCCGACGATTACTAATATATCGTACAATAGACGATTAGTAATACATTGCATAGTAGGTGATAGATACTATAATATATAATAGGCGATTAATAGTATATCATATTATAGATTGTTTAAAATGAATATTAAGTGGTACGATTCTTTTGTGGAGTTTCGCATACTTGTGTAAATTGCTTGGCATTGGAGGTAGACCTAGATTAGGATTCCTATACCACCACTAGTCTTGAGTGAGTGAATTTTGACTTTAGACTCATACAATAGGATGTGCTTCACGTTTCGCTATTGTGCATGCCAGTTTACAGTCGCAGCATTATATTTATTTATAATGGATTTAAGGATACCAGGAAGAAAGGTAAGGTATAATTCCCTTTCATTTAGGATGAGTTTACTTTACTTGTTTATAGGAAGTCCGGATTTCCCCTGAGCTACGTTTGTGGAGAGGGCCGACTGTGATTTAACTATCCCTGTTTATTTGTATATAGTTTTAACATATAGTATTCTGAAACATCCCTCACGCTGGACTTTATGTCTGACCAACATTTTTTCTTTGTCTACTTATGTCATGAAAACTCTCTGGTACTCGATTGAGTAGTTCGAGAGTCAAATGCTTCTGAGAATACGCTTACAGGATGCAGCTGGAGCATTGCATCGAGATTTTGAGATATATATACTAGATACATTTGTAGCACATAACAGACTTATTTGTTATATACGAGACTATTATATCAAATATTTATTCAGAACTCCATTCTAGGAGTTGTATTCTGGTTTTCTGTATTGATATTTATTTATCATCCACTTCCACTAGTATGGTCTCTTATATATTGTCATCTTATTATGTTCATGTATATTTAGTATATTATATGTTGTCATTTCATTGTGAAATCTTATCGATGTTTTGGTTTAGTGTTTTGTTTTAATTTTACCCTGACGGACTGTCTTTTATGGTATTCGGAAGTTAGACGTTGTCATTCGACGTTGACTCAGGGTATTATGAAGAGGGTCATCACCATTTGGTATCAGAGCCTAGGGAATATTCTCTTATGGAAGATTATTTCTCAGCATTTCAGGAAGGTGAACTTTGGCTCGGCAGGAAGCAGTGTTTGTGTGGCTGAGAAGCAGGCGTATAATTCGGAATTTATTGAGGCATTGCTTTGGTTCTGTTTCCTGGAGATCTGACCAGGCAACTGCATACTCGGCATCCAAGAGTACTCGACATCTAAGGGTGATCGGCATCCAGGGGCGCTCGGCATTAGCAAGCGCTCGGCATTAGCAACGGTCGGCCAGAGGCAACGTTCGGCCAGATACTTCGTTCGGCCAGAGGCATCGTTCGGCTAAGGGCTTCGTTCGGCCAGAAGGCTTGTTCGGCCAGATACTTCGTTCGGCTAAGGGCTTCGTTCGGCCAGAAGACACGTCCGGCCAGAAGGCACGTTCGGCCAGATACCTCGTTCGGCCAGAAGGCACGTTTGGCTTCGTTGGCTATTCAGCCTACTCTTCCCACACGACAAGCGCCCTGTTCGGCATGGAGAGTGTGGTTCGGCATCCAACCGTTCGGCCTGTTTGGTTCGGCATATAGCGACCACTCCATTTGGGCCAAGGTGTTCGGCTGCCAAGCCCACCTGGGAAGTCCAACCCATCTTTGTCTATAAATAGAGGGGCAGGGGCACAGTGAAAAGGGATCTTTTTTCGGGAACACTGGGGAGACTCTACCGCTTTCAAGACTCATCTTCTTTACTTAGCAATTGTATTCAAGCATTTGATCCACGGATTGTATCTGTAATCAATCATTAAGAAGAGCAATAAAGTTTAACCTCAAAGTGGACGTAGGCAATTACGCTGAACCACTATAAATCCGGTGTCCTTACTTTCTGCATTTAAATTAGCATATTTTTCCTGGTTTAATTTATCTTCATCACTTATATCTCTACACAACCTTTCTCAACGAGGTTAGTGACCAATTTCGGTGCTAACACTTTGGTGCTTTCACTGAGAATTGAATTCTCAGACCTTAAGGATCTGCTTTGAAGCTACTGGATTGAATAGATCCCCTAAAGAAGATCCGACTCATTGATAGGACGTCCGTTGATTCTACTCAGAGTTCATACCAATAGCTCTACTATGGCAAGACCACGTACCAGGTCAGCTTCTCATAATGCGGACGCCCATGAGACTGCTAGCGTACAACAAGCAGGACCTAGCAATCAGCAAGCGATTCCAGGTGCAGGGACTACCGTCCAGGACCAAATGCCGGTTGTCACTAGAATAGAGTTCAACGACCTGATGAGAGAGCTCAGGGAAAGCAGGAGACAACTGGGAGAGCAGATGCAAGTTAACGCCAACCTCATGGCACAACTCACTCGACAACAACAACAGAATGCTGGGGGCAATCCCGCTCCTTATTCCTCATCCGACAGCTCAACTTCCTCCAATGAACCTCCCAGGCATAGACGCCGTAAGACTGAAACTGCGCGGGCAGGCGCTGCTGTTCGAACAGCTGGAGATCATGACCAAGCCGGAGCTGGGAACTTAGGAGCTGGAGTGCAGATGGAGGCTGGAGGCCCAGACCATCAAAACGCTAACCATGTCGAACCTCAAGATGCACGTTTGGCAGATTGCCAGCAGAGGAGGCATCAGCATGATCAATCACGTAGAACAGACTCCAACCTTCCACCTTCCATACAAACACCAGACCTGACAGCCATGGTCAGACAATTGATGAAAGAGAATCAAGGCTTATCGAACGACGATTGGGGAGTGTCGAGAAGTCATACTCCATTCACAGACATCGTTCTACAGGCAGCGTACCCCAGAAAGTTTAGTATGCCAACTATCCCGGCTTATGAAGGAAAGACTGATCCCATACAGCATGTCATGAGGTATGAGTGGATGATGGATTCAGCTAGAGCAAACGATGCAACCAAGTGTAGATGCTTTCCAATTACTCTATCTAGGATCGCTACTATGTGGTTCACGAGACTCCCTCCGCGGTCCGTATCCAGTTTTGAGGAGTTGGCTAAGAAGTTTATAGAACAGTTCAGGATACACACTACTCGCCCGAAGGACGTGATGTCTCTATCAAGTGTAATCCAGACTCCTGGGGAGTCATTGAAGGAGTATTTACAAAGATTCCATGTTGTGGCGACTGAAGTCAGTAATCCCAATGATCATGCAATTCTAATGGCTGTGATGCGAGGTGTGGATCCGGATTCTGAATTTGGAGACTGGTTGGCAGGAAAACCTCCGACTACGCTAGAGCGTTTGTACTCAAAGGCACATCAGTTCATAAGAAGAGAGGAAGCTAGGTGGGTAAGGCAAGATAAGGCACCGGGACCTGTCCAGGAGTTCGTGAAAAGCAACATTGCAGTGAAGCAGTCTGGGGACAACTCGGGAAAAGTCCAAGTCAATGTCCAGAACAAGCTCGGGCAGCCTAAGGAATCCAGAGGAAGAATTCAAGGGAAGAAGAGAGAAGCAGGGAAGTGGAAGCCGAGAATTCCAAGCTACAACGAGTATACCCCGCTGAATGCATCTCTTGAGAACATTTACCTATCAACCTGCAATACCTTTCAGTACAGAAAGCCACGTCCAAAAGAGTTAACCGAGGAACAGAAGCGGACTGGGAAATATTGCCGCTTCCATGAGACTTATGGGCACAATACGGAAGAGTGCAAACACCTACACGACGCTATAGAGAAGTTGATCAGGCAGAAAAAGTTACAGGAGTTTGTGAAGGATCCACATGAAAGAGGACAGGGAACATCCAACCCAGGTCGTGCACCAGCTCCGCGTCATCTCGAGGAGCCTGCCCGGACTGTGGGTAGACTAGTCATAAACACGATCATCGGCGGGCCTCACCCCGCAGATAAGAATTGGCAAGAGATGGAGCGGTATGCTAGTTCCCTGAAACATGAAGATTTCGAGTGTTGTTCCAACGTGGAGGATGGTACCCCTGCTAAGCAGTTGCGTGTGATGACAGACGATATAGTGTTCAGAAACAGAGATGCTGACCAAGTGGAGGCTCCAACCATCGACCCGATGGTCATATCTGCGACGATCGGACCGGCTTATGTGAAAAGAATTTTGATTGATTGGGGAAGTTCTGTCAACATCATCTTCAAGAAGGCTTATGACCAGATGAAGATGGAAATGAAGGATTCGAAACCGCCTAAAGCTCGTATACATGGCTTTAATGGCGCAGCGACTGATGCAGTGGGGTATGTTGAGTTACCAGTTGAACTGGGACAAGGCGAACGTCGGAGGGTGCGAATCCTACCCTTCGTGGTTTTGGTTGTGGATTCTCCGTACAATGTGTTCTTGGGCCGACCGGCCCTGGCTAAGTTTAGGGGAGCACTAGCCCCGTGGTGCTTGACCTTGAAATTCACAACTGACAAAGGAGTAGGTGTTGTTCATGGCGACCAGGCGACTGGTCGTGCCTGTTATGTGGCTGAGCTCCGAGAGGCCCATCGGAGGGAGAAAGGAAAGGTCACGGACAATCCCGTCCGCATCCTTAATACGGATAATTGACAAGTAGTGCCCGAGCCCTGGCTCGGGCATAATTCTCGGATCTACAGAGTCATAGATCCGAGAGACGACGATGAGAAACCCAGGGAAGAAAAGGCAGCGCCGACTGAATTAACAATTGACATTTCAGTCAGTCGAGACGACCCATCGCGAATACTGACGATCGGGTCACAACTCGGCCCCGCAATGACTGAAGACCTTAGTGATTTCCTCCAGGCGAATCTTGATGTTTTCGCCTGGACGCATTCTGATATGTGTGAGATTTCTCCCGCCATTACGAGTCATATGTTGAACATAGACCCGAAATACGTCCTGATTAAACAAAAGAGGAGAGGAACGGACCCGGAGAGGTCCGCTGCTCTTAGAGAGGAGGTGGACAAACTCAAAGCCAATGGGTTCGTCCGCGATGCCCTCTACCCTGAATGGGTATCAAACCCCGTTCTGGTGAAAAAGGTGAATGGGAAATGGAGAACTTGCGTAGACTATTCCGATTTGAACAAGGCATGCCCCAAGGACAGTTTTCCGTTGCCTAGGATTGATCAATTGGTTGACTCCACTGCAGGACACGAGCTGTTATCATTCATGGATGCATACTTGGGCTACAATCAAATCCCGATGCATATTCCGGACCAAGAACACACCAGTTTCGTCACCGATGTTGGGCTATATTGCTATGTAGTAATGCCCTTCGGATTGAAAAATGCAGGAGCGACTTATCAATGTTTAGTAAATCGAATGTTCAAAGACCAGCTTGGTAGAACGATGGAAGTCTATGTGGATGACATGCTCGTGAAGTCACGACAGTCAAACGACCACATTCGAGACTTGGCAGAAATGTTCGATATACTCAGATATTATGGGATGAAGATCAACCCTCTGAAGTGTTCCTTCGGCGTTGCGTCAGGGAAGTTTTTGGGATTCATTGTCAATGCTAGGGGAATTGAAGCTAACCCAGAAAAGATTCAAGCCATTCGAGATGTGCAAGTGCCTAGAACTATAAAACAGGTGCAAAGCTTGAATGGAAAAGTGGCTGCGCTGAGTCGAATCATATCCAGAGCCACGGACAAGTGCATCCCCTTCTTTGATATAATAAAGAAAGGTAAGTGGAATTTCGAATGGACATCCAACTGTGAGGAAGCATTCCAGGAACTGGTGAGGCATCTGGAGAGTCCTCCAGTGCTGTCAAAACCAATAGACCACGAGATGCTGTACGTATACTTGGCTGTATCCTCACATGCTATAAGTGCAACATTGGTCCGCGAGGAGGACCGAGTCCAAAAGCCGGTATATTATGTTAGTAAGCGTTTAACAGGGGCAGAAAGAAATTACCCTAAAATTGAGAAGTTGGCCTATTGCTTGGTGATTGCATCATGTAAGCTGCGCCCATACTTTCAAGCACACTCAGTCAGTGTCTATACCGATCAACCCCTACGGCAAGTACTCCAACGACCAGAAACTTCTGGGAGACTGTTAAAATGGAATATCGAGTTGAGCCAGTTCGATATCGCCTACTTGCCACGTAGAGCCATACAAGGGCAAGCATTAGCAGATTTCATCGCTGAGTTTACTGTATCCGACGAACCAGATAATCACAATGTCACTCCCCTGTTCGATGGAAATTGTACACCGATGGGGCATCAAACGACCGTTGCTCCGGCGCTGGCGTAGTTCTTGTAACTCCGGAAAATCGATCGATTTGTTACGCTTTGAAGCTCGATTTCCCGGCCATGAATAATGAAGCAGAATATGAAGCACTGATTGTTGGCTTAAAACTCATTGGAGAACTCGGGGTCAAATCAGTCGAAATCTTTTGTGACTCACAGTTGGTGGTCTACCAAGTGCGGGGAGATTACCAAGCAAAGGGACAAAAGCTTGCTCCGTACCTTGTTTTGGTTCAAGAACTACTGTCGAACCTTGAGCGTTATGACATTTCACATGTCCCGCGTGAACAGAACAAAGAAGCTGACTCATTGGCAAAATTTGCAAGCACTGGCGATGCACAGCAAATGGGATTGTTTCCCATTGAGGCCTTGCATGCTCCAAGCATAGACGCGATGAAAGTTGATTTTATGTTGGAAACAGGAATCGAAAGGGAATCGTGGATAACCCCATTCAAACTATACCTAACGACCGGGGTTTTACCAGAAAAAAGGAGCGAAAGACGACAGGTAATTCGAAAGGCCGCGCGATATGTGATGCAGGATGGACTAATGTATCGAAAGGGGTTCTCGGTCCCCTTATTACGATGCATCGCACATGATGAGACAAAGCGGGTCTTGAAGGAGGTTCACGAAGGAGAATGCGGTGACCATACTAGGGGGCAAACACTAGCAAAAAAGATCCTCCGCTATGGATACTATTGGCCAACCGTAAATCGGGACGCTGCAGACTACACAAGGAAATGTGACAAATGTCAAAGATATACGAAAATCCGGAGAACCCCACCAACAAAACTCACACAAATGGTTAGTTCCTGGCCATTTGCAATCTGGGGAATCGACATAATCGGCTCTTTGCCTATATCCAAAGGTGGTGCAAAATACGCGATAGTTGCAATCGACTATTTCACAAAATGGGCCGAGGCAGAACCTTTAGCCACAATCACCTCTAAGAAGGTCATTAACTTCGTTGTATGAAACATTATATGCCGCTTTGGCCTCCCTCGAACCATCATTACGGACAACGGGACGCAGTTTGAGAGCAGAGAGTTCAAAGAGTTCTGTTTAAAGTATGGCGTTGAGAAGAAGTTCGCCACCGTTGCGCATCAAAAGCTAACGGACAAGTCGAGGCTGTAAACAAAATAATCAAGTCCATACTGAAGAAGCGTTTGGAGAAAGTCGGAGGCAAGTGGGTAGATGAACTCCCGACAGCATTATGGGCTTATAGAACTACCCACAAGTCCGCAACCGGCCACACTTCATTCGCCTTGGCATACGGCTCGGAAGCCGTTATACCCGTGGAACTTGAAGTTCCATCACATCGAGTGACATATTATGATCCCAAGACGAATCAGGAGGCCTCTTGTTGGAATCACTGGACTGCATCGATGAAAAACGTGAAGAGGCCGAATTAAGGGCGGCAGCACATAGGCACCGAGTCAAGCGTTACTACGACGGCAGAGTCCGCCCAAGGATTTTTGATGTGGGTGATCTCGTTTTGAAACGAGTTTTCCCGGTACCATCACGTATGAATCCCAACTGGGAAGGTCCATACGTCGTTGAACGAAAGCTTGGAGAGGGAACATTCAAGCTAGCGACCGTTGATGGCATGACACTCCCCCGAGCGTGGAACAGTGAACATTTGTGACATTATTACATTTAGCATGTTTCTTTCCTGTTTTAGGCACAGTTATTTCCTGTATGTTTTCGTTCCGTCATCACTTAGTTTCTTTTTAACCGTGTAATCAGATAGTTTAGTTGGTTTTCATTAATAAAGGCTTGAAGCCATATTTTTCATGAATTACTAATGTTTCTATATCTCATAGTCGGGCGATAAACTGCTGAAGTTACTTTATTCTGTATGATGTGCTAACTCATGCAAACAATTTCAATCTTCGAGTCCCTTGAGTGCGGACCGGAGTACTCTAAGTCCCCAGAGCACGGACTAGAGTGTAAACAAGTTCAATCTCCGAGTCCCTTGGGTGCGGACCGGAGTACTCTAAGTCCCCAGAGCACGGACTAGAGTATAAACGACTTCAATCTCCGAGTCCCCTGAGTGTGGACCGGAGTACTCTTAGTCCCCAGAGCGCGGACTAGAGTATAAACGACTTCAATCTCCGAGTCCCCTGAGTGCGGACCGGAGTACTCTTAGTCCCCAGAGCGCGGACTAGAGTATAAACGACTTCAATCTCCGAGTCCCCTGAGTGCGGACCGGAGTACTCTTAGTCCCTAGAGCGCGGACTAGAGTATAAACGACTTCAATCTCCGAGTCCCCTGAATGCGGACCGGAGTACTCTAAGTCCCCAGAGCGCGAACTAGAGTATAAACGACTTCAATCTCCGAGTCCCCTGAGTGCGGACCGGAGTACTCTAAGTCCCCAGAGCGCGGACTAGAGTATAAACGATTTCAATCTCCGAGTCCCCTGAATGCGGACCGGAGTACTCTACGTCCCCAGAGCGCGGACTAGAGTATAAACGACTTCAATCTCCGAGTCCCCTGAGTGCGGACCGGAGTACTCTAAGTCCCCAGAGCGCGGACTAGAGTATAAACGACTTCAATCTCCGAGTCCCCTGAGTGCGGACCGGAGTACTCTTAGTCCCCAGAGCGCGGACTAGAGTATAAACGATTTCAATCTCCGAGTCCCCTGAGTGCGGACCGGAGTACTCTAAGTCCCCAGAGCGCGGACTAGAGTATAAACGATTTCAATCTCCGAGTCCCCTGAGTGCGGACCGGAGTACTCTAAGTCCCCAGAGCGCGGACTAGAGTATAAACGATTTCAATCTCCGAGTCCCCTGAATGCGGATCGGAGTACTCTAAGTCCCCAGAGCGCGGACTAGAGTATAAACGACTTCAATCTCCGAGTCCTCTGAGTGCGGACCGGAGTACTATAAGTCCCTAGAGCGCGGACTAGAGTATAAACGACTTCAATCTCCGAGTCCCCTGAGTGCAGACCGGAGTACTCTAAGCCCCCAGAGCACGGACTAGAGTATAAACGACTTCAATCTCCAAGTCCCTTGAGTGCGGACCGGAGTACTCTAAGTCCCCAGAGTGCGGACTAGAGTATAAACGACTTCAATCGTCGAGCCCCCTGAGTGCGGACCGGAGTACTCTAAGTCCCCGAAATGCGAACTAAAGTATAGGCAATTCGAATCTCCGAATCCCCTGAGTGCGGATCGAATTGCCCTAAATCCTTGGAGCACGGGTTTAGGAAAAATTCTAAGTACACAAGAATGTGGAACAAGAAATATATCACTCCAAGGAATGTTCGAACAATATAAGAAAGTATTGGGAAATTATGCAACTTATAAGGACTTGAGTTTTGACCACATCTATTCATAAAGCTAAAGAAGCAAAAGAATCATTCAAGTGACAAAGAAACTAAACTCTATTTAACAGTCCAAAATGGGGTTACACAGCTATTCCTCCAAAGCTTGGAGCCAAAAATCCATCTACACAAACTACGGAAACGAAAGAATGAAAGTAGTTACAAGACCTAAACAAAATCTCATTGAACGAGTATAGCGACTATTTCTTTGGTTTCTTCTTCTTGTCTTCCTTTGTTTTCTCAGACGATTCCTCTCCCTCACGCTTCTTCTTGGATTTCTTGCTTGCTAAAGAAGCGGAGTCAGGAGTGGGAGAAGGAACATCCAGCGGTTTGGATTTGCAGGGAGAATGATCTTCAAAGGTCTATTCCGTGGGTCGGTAAGTTCCAGTATTTCAGGCTCAACTTTGATCTCGACTTTCTTTTTCTCCTCTTCGGCGAGACGCTCTTTCATGCTCATCTTCGAAGTATGTTCGGAGGTGCCAGTGATCTCGATTTCATCACTCCCTTCGGCGGGAGATGAAGTGTCAAGCTTATCATCATCTAGCACCCCGATCACTTGAGCGTCAGGGCCAGGAGTTACTCCCGCATGAGCAACATCGCTTGTCTTCTCTGCCTCCTCCTTGGCGTCGTCGCTCCTCGTAGTTGGCTCAGGATCAGAACAGCCTGCATGAAAACATAAAGAATGAACATTAGGACAAATGGCCACTACTAGAAAGTGACAGATCTTTTAACTTCTAAAAGAAGAATTTTGTACCGGGTTCTGGTTGGCTATCAGTTGCGCATGGAGTTTCACCCTCTAGAATAGGGGATAGCACATGAACGCCAAGCCCGGGATCTTCTGGATCGTAGCCGGCATGATGCTCGAATAGGTCAAGTGTTGGCCGACCGGCCGATTGAGCAGAGGAAGGAGCAGCAGAGTGAGGAGCTGCAATCTTAGCCCCAGATGGACCAGCTTCATCGTTCTTCTCTTTTGGTAGGGGAGAGCCTTTGCTATAAAGCACCAAAGCTGCAGATAAGTCCGCTGGCTCGTTCCCTCTAAGAAATTCCTTCACCAGAGCATCCTCATCGACTTCTTCAGAGCCCGACTCGATTTTTCTGATCTTCACTAAAGTTTCCCAGGCCTCAGCTAGGGATTCAAGATAGCCCTCGCCTAGGAATGTCAAGTCGCGATGCATAAGGACACGGGCACCATACTCGGCAATCAGCGGGTCAAACATGCACTTGACCTCTTCCCTGCCGGCCTCTACAACTGCTTTGAGGCGAGAGTCAATCTCCTCTGAAGCTTTTCTCTTGCCCTCCTCGCGGGCTTTGTCTTTCATTTTTTCAACCCTAGCGAGTTCATCATCAAGCTTTGTTTTTAAGAGTCGTATAGCAACGATTTCGTCGTAGTATCGTTGTGACTCTTCTTGAGCAGCTGTTTTATCCTCTTTCTCCTTAGAGAGTAAACCTTTCAACTCCCTGACGGGATGAGCATAACTTTTGAAGTTACGCCAACTTTCTCCTTCCGTATCTTGTACGTCAATTTCTTCTTTCCCTTTGAAGGGGAAGATAACGTTTCAATATCGTGCACTTCGACCGCCGGGTTCCAGGCGGAACCCACATTCTCGCCTTGAGTCTCAGGAGCTTCATCCTCCTTGTTTTCACCCTCTTCGTGTGCATCGGGAGTATGGCGTGATGACGATCCAGCTTGTTTTTTCCCTCTAGCGGGAACGGATTTGGGGATGGAAACGCCCTCCGGAAGGCTAATCCGGCGACTTGGGGCTAACAAACCGAACCTTGACAATGATTCATTTGAAATTATGGTTCGTATGTCCTGATCCTCGGCAGGAAGATCTCTAATGGCTTCAACGGCCTCAAAATATCCTCGGCCCTCAAGACGCGGGTTAATACCTGAAAAGATGTAACAAGGAGTTAGAAAAGGCATAACTCCGATTGAACGCGAATGATGACTCAGGGAAGAGACTTACTGCCTTCGACCCATCTCCTCGCTAAACCAAGAGGGCAACGCACATAGAACCATTCCTGTTTGTACAGGGAAAATTTGCTGCATGCTCCGGTTAAAATCTGGCACTTGTGGTACGACTCGAGGAACATGAAAGAGGGGCTATCTTTCCGCTTCTTGATCATATAAATATATCTGATGTTGCCAGAAGTTGGAGGCCTAGAGAAGACGGCCATGAAAGTAGGTAGGTCCCGTATATGAACGCGTGACCGTTTGGGTGCAACTGCGTCGGGGCGATATCTATGTACTGCAACACGTCCCGAAGAAATAAATTGAATGGAGGCACGCTGCCTATCCAGCACATGAACTTGTTACAAGCGGTATATCCGACTGGGGGCAGGTGAGGACGATCGTGTCGCAACGGGACCAACACATCGGCAAAGGGGATTCCATGGATGGAGCATATTCGCCGAAGTGAAACTTCATTAATCTTCGAAGCCTGTGAGTCGATCGGATTGTCTAAGAGAATTGTTGCCTCCAGGGCATCAGGACTAAGTTATGAGCAGGGGAAGTCGACGGATTTGAAGTGTCAGCAACTTCTTGCCTTGATGACGGCCCAGGCCTATCAGATATAGTGGCGGAGCTAGACTTTTTAGACATCCCCAATAAATAATGAATCTGTCTAAGAGCCTGTGAAAACTATACTTGAAAAACGTTCAACGTTAGAATTAACAGCATGAGTATTCCCCCCACGTGGTGTGTAAAACTAGTGCAAGCAATCGTGTATAAGCATTGAGAATCTGAAGGTTACAAAGATATGAAAATGAGCTTCGAATCGTCACCTTCGAAGACCGTCATCGCTGACCGTCTCAAAAAGCCCGCCTTGTGGTGATTACAGTTCCAGATTCAGAAAACATATGTTAATCTAAGTTTAGATTTATGTCTACTAAAGCTAGGAAGTTAATGATCTGGGTCAGTTTCATATATGCTAGTATACTTAGGTCCTGGTCCTTGTTTTGCTATATGAATATGCATGGTTAATAAGTGTTCGGCCTAATTCATGCTTGGGTAAAGGTATCATTCGGCACGTATGGCTAAGTTTTGTCCGGCCAAAGTGGTTTTCAGCATTCACAATCGTTCGGTGAATTGTGGTTCGGCATTTATGTTGTTCAGCCTTTATGTTGTTCGGCATTTGTATTGTTCGGCATTTGCATTGTTCGACATTTATGTTGTTCGACATATATTGGTTCAGCAGTTAAGTAGTGTTCAGCCTTGGTATTGTTCGGCTGAAATATTGTTCGGCTGAGATATTGTTCGGCATTTAAGTAGTGTTCGGCCTTGGTATTGTTCGGCTGAGATATTGTTTGGCATTTAAGTAGTGTTCGGCTGAGATATTGTTCGGCATTCGTAGTAGTGTTCGGCCTTAACATGGATCGGCATTTACGTTTGTTCGGCTAAGATATTGTTCGGCATTCGTAGTCGTTCGGCATCCCACTAATTCATGCCTTCACCTTAGCCTTCCATTTCACTGTCCGGCGCATGATAACATACGCCGAACCAGAGTTATGCCGTTCGACACCCTTACCACCTCCAACGCTTCCACTTTTCTTCCTTCTCCTTTAGCTTCAATTCGGCACGAAGAAGCTAATCGCCCAATGATCTTATGTGCGAACACTCCTGGTCATTCCTCCTCGCCTTGCATCGTTCAGCAATAAAGACGACCTAATCAAAAGTTTTCTACATGACCCACTCGGCTGTCTCGTGTTGAAACTATTTAAATCGTAGAAGGGGTAATACCTAGTTTGTAGATCGGAGCTTAGGAAGGATTGATTAGGCTTTAAGTCTGATTGACTGGCGAGGATTGCAAGTCTTTATGGAGTGACAGAAGTAAAAGTGTAAAAGGAGAGAAGAGGGGAGGTGCCTGGTTTTATAGGGAGAAAGTGGAAGTCGAAGCGGCTATATCCGGTAGAACCGGCCAAAGCCGTAGCATTCGGCTTCAAAACGTAGAGTTGCTCGGTGCATGAGGAACGTTCGGCTTCGAACGTATCGTTCGGCATTTATACCACATCAGGCGCACACCACAACCACTGATATTCTCAAGAAGGCATCTCCATTAGAAGTTAGTCAAGGATTTGAAACGAAACGTGGAGGTTACGCAATTCAATGCGTATCACGTTCAGTCACGTAATACACTTTGAGGGGCAAGTGTTTCCTGGAGATCTGACCAGGCAACTGCGTACTCGGCATCCAGGAGTACTCGGCATCCAAGAGTACTCGGCATCTAAGGGTGATCGGCATCCAGGGGCGCTCGGCATTAGCAAGCGCTCGGCATTAGCAACGGTCGGCCAGAGGCAACGTTCAGCCAGATATTTCGTTCGGCCAGAGGCATCGTTCGGCTAAGGGCTTCGTTCGGCCAGAAGGCTCGTTCGGCCAGATACTTCGTTCGGCTAAGGGCTTCGTTCGGCCAGAAGGCACGTTCGGCCAGAAGGCACGTTCGGCCAGAAGGCACGTTCGGCTTCGTTGGCTATTCAGCCTACTTTTCCCACACGACAAGCGCCCTGTTCGGCATGGAGAGTGTGGTTCGGCATCCAACCGTTCGGCCTGTTTGGTTCGGCATCCAACCGTTCGGCCTGTTTGGTTCGGCATATAGCGACCACTCCATTTGGGCCAAGGTGTTCGACTGCCAAGCTTACCTGGGAAGTCCAACCCATCTTTGTCTATAAATAGAGGGGCAGGGGCAGGGGCAAAGTGAAAAGGGATCTTTTTTCGGGAACACTGGGGAGACTCTGCCGCTTTCAAGACTCATCTTCTTTACTTAGCAATTGTATTCAAGCATTTGATCCACGGATTTTATCTGTAATCAATCATTAAGAAGAGCAATAAAGTTTAACCTCAAAGTGGACGTAGGCAATTACACTGAACCACTATAAATCCGGTGTCCTTACTTTCTGCATTTAAATTAGCATATTCTTCCTTGTTTAATTTATCTTCATCACTTATATCTCTACACAATCTTTCTCAACGAGGTTAGTGACCAATTTTGGTGCTAACAAGTTCTTAGTTCATTTCTGAGATCGAGAAGAGTGTATAGCTTGAGCATTCCATCCATCTTAAGCAGGACAGCTTGTCAGTGGAGGAGTGATTTCGATTTACGGACGGAAAGATAGATCATTTTCAGTGGAGAATGAGCAAATAAAAAATACAAGTGTGCTTTTTGTGGAAAAAGCATGTGCTTCTATTTAAAAGTGAAATCAGAAATGAAGGATATAAATTCCCTAATACATTCGGTCTTTTATCCTATCAAAAAAGGTGTAAGTTTGATATTATATGTGTTCATCTAAATAGGTTGACAGGTAATCAGTCGAGGGATTGAAACTATAAAGAACTGGTAGATGGTTCCCATATTATGATTTGCCTATCTGGTCACTTGTTTCTACATGATTTAACAAGCAGACCTATTACATAGCAAGGAAGTGCAGCCTACAATGCAGCTTAAAGATAAATACATGATTAATTGGCTCAAAGAGAAGAAACACATTTCTTGTGCAGTGGACACAAGCAAGCCTAACAACATTCATCTACCAATATAACTACATCATCTCCAATATGTTACTGGTTTAAAACTATTACCGCTAGCAACCTTCATATTTTACTACACACTACCTCAAAAAATGAACTCCAACTAAGTAATAAATTTTAATGCTCCGAATTCTTAACAAAGAACTTATTATGAAAGATTTGCACAACTTGTTTGTCACTGATCTCACATATGAGATTCAATAAGGGAGCTCGATTGCAATTTTCTGGATAATATCCTAAATAATGGGCTTATTTAAAAAAAGAGCATAGTTTTTTAATGTAACTTGTTAAAAAACAAATAATACCTTAGTTTTCGAATACTTTATACATTTATAAGTTTATGTATTACACATCGGATAAAAAAATAATGCTTCAGTGAATGTATTCAACAAATTTTACTAAATCAAACCATTGATTAAAAAAACTTACTTTAGTGGGTTTCTTCTTTCTAGTCAATCTTATAAGAAACTTCCTGTATGCAGCTTCTAATTTTTCCAGTAGTTTCGCTCTCCTATTTCGTCGAGTAAATATTATCAACATTAGATATAATTTACAGCTGAAGTTAAAGAAGAAGCTTACCTAGCTATGCCAAGATTAAAAATATCATCGACTCTTAAGTTTATTTTTTGGTTTCATATGCAATGCATATGCAGTATAAAATGTTGTATAACTTTGTCCAATTTCATTTGCTTCAACAAATGCATTTATAACTTTAGCATCATCACAATTATCAGCTTGTAATTGATAAACAAAAAATATAGGTTTTCAAAATGTAACTCAAATGGAAGATCATAAAATTATATTCAATTTTGAAACTGAATTAGATCACGAATCTTAAATTCAAAGAATTCATACTTTAACTAAAAATACTCGTACGAAAAAATCAAATCGGTAAATATTTATACGTAAAAATCAATTTGACATCCATTGAAAAAATCAAATTAATACATATGTATACATAAAAATCAAATCGACACCTATTTGCAAAAATTGATAGAATAGATCCTGAGATGTCTGCCAAACTGCGAGCGATAGAGAAAGAGTGGGTGGAACTTGCGAGAGAGGGGGCAGAACTTACGAGAGAGGGGGCGGAGGCAGAACAAGGGAGAGAGAGAGAGAGAGATGAGGCGGGATTAGGGCATGGTCGATGTTTTTAGGGAAATAAATTAGCTGTGAGCGTATTATTTGGGCATGGGCCATTCTAATTTGAGCAGGGATATATACGTACCAAGGGGTCAACCAAAAATAGTGAAATTTTGCAACGGTTCGAAGCCTTGGCAAAATTACCATGGGCCATAACCGTTGTCATTTATTTTGCAACGGTTAGTGGCCATGGAAAAATTGCCACGGCTCAAGGCCGTGGCAAATCTTCTGCGCGTGGGCGTGGAAAAATGGACAGTATAATGCAATGATGGTTTCTTGTCGTTGCTCATTGTCTGATTGTTGTCGTTGTTTGCTATTGTTTGATTTTTTTTTCTTGTCTTATATGATTGGCTGCTTGAAAGATAGTTATAATTTCACAATTTAAAATAAGATTCGAAGAGAGATAGCTATCTGAAATAGATCAGGACATGCATAGGCATTGTAGGGGTAGAGATGAGATCTGTGTGAGTCTATTGACTTTTAAGGTAACTCAAAGTCAATGATATATTTAGATATCGACTTATTTGAGCTTACTCTCCAATTGATAGATATATATAGTTGTGATAGTATCAATTACTATGCTAAGGCTATATGTATTTAAATTTTATGTTAGTTGCATGTATTTAAGAAATGCAAGTTAGAGCATGTGTTGAGTTTTATGTTTGGATGCTATTCATGATTGAGTTACCATTTTGGTATGTATGCATTTCTTGATTCGACATGCTTAAATTCATGGTTAATGTTGCAATTTTGTTTAATCCCCTTTGTTTAGTACATGGTTAGGTACATGGAAGCAGTTGTGAGATATCAGGATGCTTATTGGCTTATGTTGGCACATAAATGGTATATGCTTGCTAATGAAAGAGGTATGTGTTTGTGCTTAATGGGTGTGTTTGCTATGTGTCATACACACTCTATAAGGTATGTCATATGTATATATTGCATGTATATGTCCCAGATATGGGCTCCCCGAATATGGGATGTATATTTATCATGGTTGAGATTTTTTCGGAGCTAACCACGCAAAGGAATTGCTACCAAAATATTTTGTAACCTAAGTTGAATTTGAAAGAAAAGTTAACGAGAAGGCTGCTAGACATAGTATAGCTAGTTAACTTCTCTTTTGAATGGAAATTTGCACTTCGTTTTCCATTTCCTTGGAAACATGTTTGTAAGTTAAGCGTTTAGTTTAGATTTTGAGTACTTGCAAATGCTCGATTAATGGGATGCATCATGTTAGTAGACATCTGTATTTCAAGGTATGTTTTGTGTAGACTAGTTCCAAGATGCTATGATATATGACCTACTTGTTATAAGTTATTATACGTTTCATGGGTAAGTACTAGTGAATGATGGTTAGGGATATGTTAGTGTTTGGTTGTTATAGCATTTGGGTAGAGTTACATTTTGCCTTGGAATTTCGAGGATGAAATTCTTTTTAAAAGGGGAAGAATGCAATAGCTTGCGTTTTCATGGAATAGAATATTTAACCAATTGATTTATTTAAATATTAAATTGCTAATTTAATCGATGGGCTGAAAACTCAACTTTCACAAATGGACGAATTAGGACATGAGACCACTTCTATTGAGTCCAGATTGTGTGAGCGGTTGAGAATGAGTATAAGCATTAATATATTTCGACCGACGGATTTTAGCTAGTAGCCTGTGTTCGATTCATATATCGATCCAAGAGGATAACTTTTGTGTACGTTGGAATTTGGTCCCGAAACATTTTCCATTGAGTCTAGAATATGGGTGTTTGGTTACAAATGACAGCGAGCACTTGTTGTTTGGAATTGCAGATTTTTTTGGGTATGTATTTGTACTTGTATAGATTAGATATGCGAGGAATTATCATCCCATGGAACTGTCTTAGATTTTGATGAAATTATTGCCATCGGGATCGGAAGAAAAAGGTAATGTATGCCGACGAGTTTCATAGCGATACGACATTCCATGTGATCGTACGAGCTTGAAACGCGTAATGTTTTATTCGTGAAATCAAAAAATATGTATAAATATTATTTTATATACTTAACCACCACCATTCCCCCAAATCAAGAAATTCACTTTTCACCTTTTCATTCGTTTTGATCCTTCCAGTAAACCAGAAATGATACCTCCTCCTTCATAAATTTAATTAGAGGGCTATGGACCACGAAATTCAACGATATCGAATCCGTTGAACTCGTGGCGAGATGGAGATCACATCCATGGTGCCTTTGTCATGAGTGGTGATGCTTGGGGTCGGTAACGTTAAGAAGTAGCCGCCTAGGGTTGGAGTTCATCGGAGAATGAGGAGGACTTGTGGCCAATGGAGTGCATCATTGGATTTATTACGATGACATGCTTCTTCCGATTTCATCGCCATGAACTTTAGTGCCTTTAGGCAAATCACGATGGTGGAGACTTGGATTAGAGGGGAGCATGTCGCGATTGACTGGGAGGGACCATGCTGCACACAATTGGGGTAGTGACAAAGTGTACAGGACATGGAGCATGTAGAAACCAATCGTTCGACGTTTCGTAGTGTGTGGGTGGAGAGAGGTAATTAATTGGGTAATTAATATATTTAATTATCTAAATTAATCTCATTTCGTAATTAATTCATATCTCTTGCATACGAGGTCCAATTGAGATGCGGTCTTCACCTTGCGCTCGTAGTAAGATTATCTACGATATGGCATTAGATTTGAAAGGATTTGGGCAATTGAGAATTTTTGGTTCAGGTGAGCGAAATTATAACTAAAATTATTTCTTAGTACGAATCTCCATAATTTTATATATTTAAAATGTTACCCAGTAGTGGTAGAAAATATATACATATATGAAATTGTTTCTCGTTTGATTAGATTTGTTTGAGTAAATATCTAAGATAATAACCCGTATATTTATATTATGTCATATTCGTGTCGAATAGAGCTAGATAGTGATGATATTAATTTATAGTGATTATAAATTAATTAAACTTTAATTTGGAATTATATTAGCGATAGAAATATCACTACATATTTTATTTCTAATATTCGGGATAATTGATTAATATCCCGTATATTTGGATGTTGGATTCTATTCGTAGCTAATAGAATTTGATGGAGTTGATATTAATTTGTAGCGTGACTATAAATTAATCAAAACCCTAAGTATGAGTTATATTGATGATAGAAATATTAGTATATATATTTTATCACTAATCAGAAGTTAGAAATAACAAAATAAGTATTGTATACCTAATAAGGTTTGATAAAGTTGTAAAACCCCGCATATTCCAATAATGGGATTCATTAAATTTAGACCCAAAGAAATGATTTTAAATGTATGTGTATACATATATAGAAATTATATACATGAGCTATATAATATTTTGAGTGGTTATTAATAATTAAACTTAATTTTAATAGAATAATTAAGTGAAATTAAGGTATAATATGATTGATAGGCAAGGGTATTATTTTATAAAAGAAGTTTGGAACTCATATAAAATAATCTGAAGAATATATGATTTGAGTAAATAAATAATCTAATAGTTGAATTAAATTCTCGAGTAAGATGAATTTGGTTGAATTGGATGTTAGGATTTATAGGAAGTCCTTAATGTTGTGAACGAGCTGATTAATCTATATAATTGTGTAGTATGGATTTTATCAAACAATTAAATTAGTTGAATCAGAATCTACGTGAAAGAATGTGTATACATTTATACGTAGTCTATATATACTCAATGTAAGTCCACGAGAATGTATTTAGTGAAGTTCGGTATTCAAGAAATATATTAAGATGAGCTAAATTAATTATTGGAGAAAATGTCGTAGATTGTGATCTAGTTCCCGGTGATCGGGTACCGAGTTCTGGTGGCATGACAGTGTAATAGATATAGTCAGGATGATGCTCAAAACAAGGTGGAACATGTATGACGCTTTCACTCGATGCGAATGAGACATTATCCGTGAGATGTCGTGATAATATAACTTATTAGGTGAGACTAGAGTTATATATTAACTCTTGTGATTCGATACTTATGTTTGAAAGAGGATATGTTCTATACGGCTTCGGTGGATTGACTTGAGCTGCCGAGAGCACGTTATATGGGATACGCCTGTTATCCGTATAGTGTGGATATATAGTGATTTCGTAGATAATCCATGCTACCATGAGAGTATGGAACAACTTGCATACGAGATTTCAAAGCATATTCGAAGAGAGATGGCGACGACTATCTAAAATTGATCATATATCACCTATGCCTATAATAGAGGTCAAGGTGAGATCTATATGAGTCTATTGCATTGTGATTCGACTCGGAGTCAATGGTATCTACTGACTTATTCTGGTTTATTCTCCACTGGTTAATCAATGGAAGGATGATAAGTAATATACCGTATAGTAGACGATTAGTAATATATTGTACAATAGACGATTAGAAATATATTGTATAGTAGGCGATGGATACTATGATTATAACTGACGATTAATAGTATATGGTATAATAGATAGTTTAAAATGAATATTGGTGATACGATTCTTTTGTGGAGTTTCGTATACCAGTTTGAGTTAAATAATGTGGTTAAAGGTGATACGTTGAGAAAGCGTACTTTTATTTTTATACTGTATAATACTGTATACACCGCTAGTCTTTTGGACTTAAATTATTTCGACTGCTAGTTGCTAGGGTATTTTCATCAGGCTATCTGCATGAGCAGACAGAATACATGAGCGACTGCAAATAAGCAGGTTGAGATGCCTGATTAGTTCGAAGACTATCGAGCTACCGTAAAAGATGTTTAGTCACCCGTGAACATTTCCAGAAGATTGCGGTTGGTGTCAGAAGTGGTGCAGCCTTTTGGGCATTTGTATTTCAAGCTCCACTAGCTTTAAACACTTCGAAGAAGTGCGAAAATTTCCTTAACTTTGGAGAGAGCTATACCTAAGTCTCGAGACTCTTGTTGAGGCGCGGTCTTGTACACTGGCATGAGAAGGCTTCCATCGGAATAGGTCAAGGGAATATTCTCTTAAGGAAGATTATTTCTCGGCATTTGCAAAAGGCATACTTTGGCTGGGTAGGAAGCAGTGTTTGTGTAGCTAATAAGCAGACCTGTAATTCGAATTTATTCAGGCGTTACTTTGGTTCTCAGTTCATTTCTGAGATTGAGAAGAGCGTGTAGCTTGAGCATTCCATCTATCTTGAGCAGGACAGCTTCTCAGTGAAGGAGTGATGAATAATTTAATCTTTTTTTAGGGTTTGAAGTGGTCAGTACTCCGTTATTGTAGGCAAAGGGATTTGTCTTGGGTTTTAAGCATTGGTTGGGGTTTATTCCTTTGCCTTATCCTTGCTAGGGTCCACTTTTGAATATCTCGTTGGGATAGTTCTCCTCAATGAGAATGCCCTTGATATGCCGTTATGGTAATGAAAGTGGAAAGCAAATGAAACAGCAACCGAAGCATAATGACCATGGTACAAGGAAGATCGAGCTAGTTCAAAAACGAAAAGCTGGCCTAGTATGTCACTCATGTGACTTATGGGAGGCATTTTGCTTCAAATGTCATGCAGCTAAAAGAATCATAAGTGCTTCAATTGTGATTAGCTTAATCACTTAAAGAAGGGCTGTCCTACATTTTCAAAAGGTGTGTAAGTGATGACGACTTGTGCCTCTTAGGCATTACCGGGTCCTAGCAAGGTTACGGCTCAGGAGAATTGGAAGGAGCTTATGAAGTGAGGTATGCTCTATTTTTGGGACCTCACTTATGTTCCTTCCGACAATTGAGCGGTATATTTTATCTATTGTTAATTACTCAGTAAATAGGCTAAACTTCACACCTTTCATAGTAGCTAAATTCTTCGGTAGAGATGAACCTTTTATGAGGCACCTTAGTTGCAAAACTGAGGTGGAGTGACCAAAGTGTTACCATTCGAACTTGATGCATGATCTTTCAAGTGAAGTGGATTCAGTCGATGAAGTGTGTCTTGGATTTATATCTAGGTAGTGTTCGGTGGATGTCCGGTAATGAGCAAAGACCGAGCGGATGACTTATAGGCATTTGTCTAGAGTCGTTCATGTTATAATTGTTTTCCTTTTATTTAGTAAAACTTAGGTGATGGGAGTAATCCCATGTGCCAAAAGAGACATTTTATAAAGAATGGTCCTTTCACGTGGTAGTTCTTAATGTATAGTTTGAGCATAGAGTTTTTAGGTGATTTGCACCAGTTAGAAAAGAGTTTTTCACTTGATTCTAATAGACGAGCACTTGAGTTAGATTTTTGAGATGACCAAGAGATTTCCAAAGCATGACCTTAGTCGCCCAAGGAAATTTCTATAGTCAGACTAAAAAATTGGATCAGAATTCGCACAGATAGAGTCAGGTGGCCGATCCTAATTTAACAAAGAAATATTGCGAGCAAACGAAGATTTGAAATGAGTGTCGTGTTATTGGAATAATCTTTCGTAATTATAAATTTTAGTATATGATAATTATTATTGTGTGAGAGAGTTCAAGGAAGGATTTCTCGACTAGTTTTATTGTGATTCGAACAATCTCCTAAGTGACTAGATGATACTTGCCTAGGTGAGCGTCGTAGTGCACTTTGTACATTATCCTTATTAACATTGTGCGGTCGAGGTGGATTTGAACTCGAGCAAACCCATGCAATTGTAAATCTTCATTTAACGATGATTTAATCAGTGTAATTTACTCTTCTAGAGAATCAGTTTTATTCATAAGAAGAGGAAATTTAAGGCATTGATGCTGGTATTTGATAGTTTCAAGACTCGAGAATCCTACATATCGTATAGGTTTTCTTCTTCATAGTCGAGAGGTATAGTAGTTGTTCATGTGTTGTATTCACGGAAGAAGTTACATCACTTAGGCATTTATTCCTTTTGAATATCAAACGAACTCGTTGGAGTTTATGATTTAACATTTGCATTTGAATTTTGAAGGTCACCGTGCATGTTGGTATAGACTCCTTTTTAATATTTAATTGCTTTGTACACTTGTTTGTTGCTTGTCGTTGTTTGTTGCTGCTTATGTTTGCTTGCTACTATTTGATATGGTTGTTGTTGGGGGATTTTTGTTGATTGCTTGTTTGATAATTAGTATGCTTGTTATTATTGCTTATTCTTGCTTGTTATAATTTGCTAGTTACTTTGTTGATGGTTGCTTGTCGTTGCTCATTATCTGATTGCTATTTGTCGTTGTTTGCTATTGTTTGATTTTTGCTTGTCTTATATGTTTGGTTGCTTGTTTGATAGTTATAATTTCACAATTTAAAATAAGATTCGGAGAGAGATAGGTATCTAAAATAGATCAGGACATCCATAGCCATTGTAGGGGTCGAACGATATCTATGTGAGTCTATTGCCTTTTTTGGTGACTCAATGTAACGACCCAGAATTTGACCACTTTAAAATATACTATTTAAAGTGATTTTAAATATGAATTAAGTAAGGTTATATGATTCAAACAAAATTAGATAGGGGTACGTAGGCAGTCACAAGTGGTAGTGATGCAGCCCCTAAAATATAATAACTCTTTCATGTTTATCTGTCATTGGCTGTTATTTTTCTTGTGTTATTATATCTTTCCTGCTTACTATTTTATTCCGCATTTACATTGTTTATTGAGTTTGCAGGTAAGGATAGTGATGTCTCTCTCATCAGAGTTGTGCAGTGGTAGATTTATAGTCATTGTATTTGGTATGTATTAAAGCACACATTGTAGGATTAATAAATAAATTAACTACTCTGATAAGTTGTATAATTGAAATTGTATCCTATACATTTAGTAATGTTAAATATTTATCAAATATGTTATATTAAGTTAGTAGTTTTCATTAGTAGTTTTAGAACGGATGGAATTTTCGACGATTTTAACTGGTCCGAAAATCCGGGTCGTCACACTCAAAGTCAATGGTATATTTAGATATCGACTTATTTGAGCTTACACTCCAATTGATAGATATATATATATATATATATAGTTGTGATAGTATCAGTTACTATGCTAAGGCTATACGTATTTAAATTTTATGTTAGTTGCATTTATTTAAGAAGTGCAAGTTAGAGCATGTGTTGAGTTTCGTGTTTGGATGCTATTCTTGATTGAGTTACCATGTTGGTATGTATGCATTTGTCGATTCGAAATGCTTACATCTATGGTTAATGTTGCAATTATGTTTAATCCCCTTTGTTGAGTACATGGTTAGGTACGTGGGAGCAATTAAGAGATATCAGGATGCTGATTGGCTTATGTTGGTACCTAAATGGTATATGCTTGCTAATGAAAGAGGTATGCGTTTGTGCTTAAATGGTGAGTTTGCTATGTGTCATACACACTCTATAAGGTATATTATACGTATATATTGCACTATATGGCCTAGATACAGGCTCCCCAGATATGGGATGTAAGTGGGTAAAAAAATTCGGAGCATGCCGCGCAAAGGAGGTGCTATCGAAATTTTGCATAACCTAAGTTGAATTTGGAAGAAAAGTTAACGAGAAGGCCGTTATTGTATAGCTAGTTAACTTCTCTTTTGAATGGCAAGTTTGCACTTTGTTTTCCATTTCCTTGGAAACGTGTGTGTATGTTAGGCGTTTGGTTTAGATTTCGAGTATTTGTATATGCTCGATTAATGGGATGCATCATGTTAGTACACATGTGTATTTCAAAGTATGTTTCGTGTAGACTAGTGCCAAAATGTGATGGTATATGACTTACGTGCTATGAGTTATTATACGTTGCATGGGTATATACTAGTTAATGATGGTTAGGGATATGTTGTCGTTCGGTTGTTATAGCATTTGGGTGGAGTTACATTTTTCCTTGTAATTTCGAGGATGAAATTCTTTTTAAGGGGGAAGAATGTAACAGCCTACGTTTTTATGCACCAAAATATTTAAATAATTGATTTATTTAAATATTAAATTGTTAATTTAATCAATGGGCTGAAAACTCAACTTTCACAAATGGACGAGTTAGGACTTGAGACCACTTCTATTAAGTCTGAATCATCCTAGCGGTTGGGGATGAGTATAAGCATCGATATATTCCTACTGACGGATAGCTAGTTGCCTGCATTCGATTCATATATCGATCAAGAGGTTAACTTTTGTGTACAATGGAATTAGGTCCCGAAACCTTTTCCATTAACTCTGGAATATGGGTATTTGGTTACAAATGACGGTGAGCACTCGTCGTTTGGAGTTCTGGATTTTTTTGGTGTGTATTCGCACTCGTATTGATTCGATACATGAGGAATAATCATCCCAAGGCACTACTTCGAATTTTAAAAAAACTAGTGCCGTCAGGGCTAGAATAAAAAGGTGATGTACGCCGATGAGTTTCACAGTGATCCGACGTTCCGTGTGATTATACGAGCTCGAAACGCGTAACGTTTTATTCGTAAAATAAAATAATATGTATATATTGTTACCTGGAGGTTTGACCAGGCAACTAGGTCGTATGGCATTCAGAGGTCGACCGGCATTCAACCTCGTTCGGCATTCAGCCTCAACCGGCATGGGAAGCCTCGTCCAGCATTCAAAGGTCGTCCGGCATTCAGAGGTCGACCGGCATGGGAAGCCTCGTCCGGCATTCAAAGGTCGTCCGGCATTCAGCCTCGTTCGTCATTCAGAGGTCGTCCGACATTGGAAGCCTCGTCCGGCATTCAGCCTCGACCGATCGTTCGGCATTCAAAGGTCGTCCGGCATTCAAAGGTCGTCCGGCATTCAGAGGTCGACCAACATTCAGCCTCGTTCGTCATTCAGAGGTCGTCCGGCATTAGAAGCCTCGTCCGGCATTCAGAAGTCGTCCGACATGAGAAGCTTCGTTCGACATTGGAAGCCTTGTCCAACATTCAGAGGTCGTCCAGCATGAGAAGCTTCGTTCGGCATTCATGGTTCATTCGGCATTTGGCCTCGACCGGCATTCCTGCCTCGCTCGGCATCTACCCTCGATCGGCATTGAGCCTCGTTCAGCCTACACGTCTCACTTAACACACTGCCTCGTTCGGTTTGGAGACCTCGTTCGGCATTTCCCGCTCGGCATTCATGGTTCGACGCACAGATGTCACTTGTTTTGGGCCGAGGTATCTTGCCACTGGGCCCACCAGGGAAGTCCAACCCAGCTTCCTCTATAAATAGAGAGGCAGGGGCATAGTGAAATGGACCTTTTTTGGAGAACACTGGGGAGACTCTGCCGCTTTCAAGACTCATCCTTTTTACTTAGCAATTGCATTCAAGTAATTGGTGTACGGATTGTATCTGTAATAGATTATCAAGTAAAGCAATAAAGATTAACTTCAAAGTGGACGTAGGCAATTACGCCGAACCACTATAAATCCGGTGTTCTTATTTTCCGCATTCAATTTAGCATATTGCTCTCTGTTCACATTTACTTTCTTCATTTATCTCTCTACACAATCTTTCTTAACGAGGTTAGTGACCAATTTTGGTGCTAACACTTTGGTGCTTTCACCGAGAATCGAATTCTCAGACCACAAGGATCTGCTTTGAAGCTACTGGATTAAATAAATCCCCCGAAGGAGATCCGAGTCATTCATAAGATGTCTGTTGATTCTACTCAGAGTTCCTACCAATAACTCTACAATGGGAAGACCACGTACCAGGTCAGCCTCTCATAATGCGGACGCCCATGAGACCGCTAGCGTGCAACAAATAGGACCTAGCAATCAACAAGCAAATCTAGGTGCAGGGACTGCCCCCCAGGACCAAATGCAAGTTGTCACCAGAACAGAGTTCAACGACTTGATGAGAGAGCTCATGGAAAGCAGGAGACAACTTGGAGAGCAGATGCATGCTAACGCCAACCTTATGGCACAGCTCACTCAACAGCAGCATCAGAATGCTGGGGGCAGTCCAGCTCCTTACTCTTCATCTGATAGCTCAACTTCATCTGATGAACCCCCTAGGCATAGACGCCGCAAGACTGAAACTACGTAGGAAGGTGCTGCCGATCAAACTACCAGGGATCGCCTACACCTCGGAGACCGCAACCAAGCAAGGACGGGAAATTTAGGAGCTGGAGTGCATGTGGAAGCTGGATACCCGGCCCACCTAGACGCCAACGATGCCGAACCCCAAGATGCAAGTCTGGCAGATCACCAGCAGAGGAGGCATCAACCTGATCAATCCTGTAGGACAGACTCCAACCTTCCATCTTCCATACAAACCACAGACCTGACAGCTATGATCAGACAGTTGATGAAAGAGAATCAAGGCTTATCAAATGATGATTGGGGAGTATCCAGGAGTCATACTCCGTTCACAGACACTGTTCTACAAGCTGAGAACCCCAGGAAGTTTAGCATGCCGACTATCCCGACCTACGAAGGAAAGAACCATCCTAGGCAACATGTGATGAGGTACGAATGGATGATGGATTCAGCTAGAGCAAATGGTGCAACCAAGTGTAGATGCTTTCCAATAACTCTATCTGAGATCACTACCATGTGGTTCACCCGACTTCCTCCGCGGTCCGTATCCAGTTTCGAGGAGTTGGCGAAGAAATTTATAGAACAGTTCAGAATACATGCTACTCGTCCCAAAGACATGATATCTCTATCAAGTGTGATCCAAGCTCCAAGGGAATCATTGAAGGAGTATTTGCAGAGATTCCATGTTGCGGCTACTGAAGTCAGTAATCCCAATGATCACGCGATTCTTATGGCTGTGGTGTGAGGTGTGGATCCGAATTCAGAGTTTGGAGATTGGCTAGCAGGAAAACCTCCGACTACGCTAGAGCGTTTTTACTCAAAGGCACATCGGTTCATAAGAAGAGAGGAAGCCAGGTGGATAAGGTGAGATAAGGCACCGGGGCCTGTTCAGGAGACCATGAAAAAAAAACATTGCTGTGAAGCAATCCGGAGACAACTCGGGGAAAGTTCAGGTCAATGTCCAGAACAAGCCCGGGCAATCTAAGGAATCCGGAAAAAGAAATCAGGGGAAGAAGAGAGAAGCGGGGAAATGGAAGCCGAGAATTCCAACTTACAACGAGTACACCCCACTGAATGCATCTCTTGAAAATATTTACCTATCAACTTGCAATACCTTTCAGTACAGAAAGCCGCGCCCAAAGGAGTCAACCGAGGAACAAAAGCAGACCGGGAAGTACTACCGCTTTCATGAGACTTATGGGCACAATACTGAAGAGTGCAGGCATCTACACGACGCTACAGAGAAATTGATTAGGCAGAAAAAGTTACAGGAGTTTGTAAAGAATCCGCAAGAAGGTGGACAATGAACATCCAATCCCGGTCGTGCACCAGCTCCACATCACCCGAGGAGCATGCTCGGATTGTGGGCAGACTGGTCATAAACACGATCATCGGCGGACCTCACCCTGCAGATAAGAACTAGCAAGAAATGGAGCGGTATGCTAATTCCCTAAGGCATGTAGATTTTGAGTGTTGTTCCAACATGGAGGATAGGACCCCCGCTAAACAACTGCGCATGATGACAGACGATATAGTATTTAGGAGCAGAGATGCTGACCAAGTGGAGGCTCCTACCATTGACCCGATGGTCATATCTGCGACAATCGGGCCGGCTTTTGTGAAAAGAATTTTGATTGATTGTGGAAGTTCTGTCAATATCATCTTCAAGAAGGCTTATAACCAGATGAAGATGGAGACGAAGGATTTGAAGCCATCTAAAGCTCGTATACATGGATTTAATGGCGCAGCGACTGATGCAGTGGGGTATGTTGAGTTGCCAGTTGAACCGGGACAAGGTGAGCGTAGGAGGGTGCGAATCCTACCTTTCGTAGTTTTGGATGTAGATTCTCCATACAATGTGTTTTTGGGCCGACCAGCCCTGGCTGAGTGTAGGGCAGCATTGGCCCCGTGGTGTTTGACTTTAAAATTTCCGATTGACAAAGGAGTAGGTGTTGTTCATGGCGACCAGGCGATCGGTCGTGCGTGTTATGTGGCTGAGCTCCGAGAGGCCCAGTGGAGGGAGAAAGGAAAGGCTGCAGACAATTCCGTCCGCATTCAGAATACTGACAATTGACAAGTAATGCCCGAGCCCTAGCTCGGGCAAGATTCTCGGATCTTCAGAGACATAGATCCGAGAGACGACGATGAGGAACCCAGGGAAGAAAAAGCAGCACCGGCTGAACTGAAGATTGACATATCAGTCAGCCGAGACGATCCATCGCGAGTACTGAAGATTGGATCACAACTCAGCCCCTCGATGACCGAAGACCTTAGTGATTTCTTTCGAGCGAATCTCGATGTTTTCGCTTGGACACACTCCGACATGTGCGGGATCTCTACCACTATTACGAGTCATATATTGAACATAGACCCAAAGTACGTCCCGGTTAAGCAAAAAAGGAGAGGGATGGACCCAGAGAGGTCCGCTGCTCTCAGAGAGGAGGTGGACAAACTCAAAGCCAATGGGTTCGTCTGCGACGCCCTCTACCCTGAATGGGTATCGAACCCCGTGCTGGTAAAAAAGGCAAATGGGAAGTGGAGAACTTGCGTGGATTATTCCGATTTAAACAAAGCGTGCCCTAAGGACAGCTTCCCATTACCTAGAATTGATCAGTTAGTCGACTCCACAGCAGGACATGAGTTATTGTCGTTATGGATGCGTACTCAGGATACAATCAGATCTCGATGCACATTCCAGATCAGGATCATACTAGTTTTGTCACAAACGTTGGGCTGTATTGCTACATAGTAATGCCTTTTGGATTGAAAAACGCGGGAGCGACCTATCAGCGTTTGGTGAATCGAATGTTCAAAGATCAGATTGGTAGAACGATGGAAGTCTATGTGGATGACATGCTCGTGAAGTCACGACAGTCAAACGACCACATTCGAGACTTAGCAGAGATGTTTGGCATACTCAAATATTATGGGATGAAGATCAACCCTCTGAAGTGTTCCTTCGGCGTTGCGTCGGGGAAGTTTTTGGGATTCATTGTTAATGCCCGGGGAATTGAAGCTAACCCGGAAAAGATTCAAGCTATTCGAGATGTACAAGTGCCCAGAACTATAAAACAGGTACAAAGCTTGAATGGAAAGGTGGCTGCGCTGAGTCGATTCATATCCAGAGCCACAGACAAGTGTATCCCCTTCTTCGATATAATAAAGAAAGGAAAGAGGAATTTCGAATGGACATCCAACTGTGAGGAAGCGTTCCGAGATCTGGTAAGGCATTTGGAAAGTCCTCCGGTGCTGTCGAAACCAGTGGACCACGAAATTTTATACGTATACTTGGCCGTATCTCCGCATGCTATAAGTGCGGCTTTGGTCCGCGAGGAGGGACGAGTCCAAAAGCCGGTGTATTATGTTAGTAAACGTTTAACAGGGGCAGAAAGAAATTACCCTAAAATTGAGAAATTGGCCTACTGCTTGGTGATTGCATCACGTAAGCTGCGTCCATACTTTCAAGCACACTCAGTCAGTATCTATACCGATCAGCCCTTGCGACAGGTACTCCAACGACCAGAAACTTCTGGAAGGATGTTAAAATGGAATATCGAGTTCAGTCAGTTCGATATTACCTACCTGCCACGAAGAGCCATACAAGGGCAAGCATTAGCAGATTTCATCGCTGAGTTTACTATATCAGACGAACTAGATAGTCACAGTGTCATTCCCCCCATTCGATGGAAATTGTACACCGATGGGGCATCAAACGACCGTTGCTCTGGGGCTGGTGTAGTTCTTGTAACTCCGGAAAATCAATCGATTTGTTATGCTTTGAAGCTAAATTTCCCGGCTACGAATAATGAAGCAGAATATGAAGCATTGATCGTCGGCTGAAAACTTATCAGAGAACTTGGGGTAAAATCAGTTGAAATCTTCTGTGACTCACAGTTGGTGGTGTACCAAGTGCGAGGAGATTACCAAGCAAGGGGACAAAAGCTTGCTCCGTACCTTGCTTTGGTTCAGGAACTATTGGCGAACTTCGAACATTATGACATTTCGCATGTCCCGCATGAACAGAACAATGAAGCCGACTCGTTGGCCAAATTCGCAAGCACTGGCGATGCATAACAAATGGGATTAGTTCTCGTCGAAACCTTACATGCTCCAAGCATAGATGTGATGGAAGTCGATTTTGTGTCGGGAACGGAAATCGAGAAGGAGTCGTGGATAACCCCATTCAAACAATACCTGCTAAACGGGACTTTGCCCGAAAGAAGAAGCGAAAGACGACAGGTCATTCGCAAAGCCGCGCGATATGTGATGCAGGGAAGAGTAATGTATCGGAGGGGGTTCTCGGTCCCCTTACTACGGTGCATTGCCCATGATGAGACAAAGCGGGTCTTGGAGGAGGTTCACGAAGGAGAATGTGGCGACCATACTGGGGGGCAGACACTGGCAAAAAAGATCCTCCGCTATGGGTACTATTGGCCAACTGTGAATCGGGATGCTGTAGACTCTGTAAGAAAATGTGACAAGTGTCAAAGATACGCAAAAATCCCGAGAGCTCCACCGACGGAACTCACGCAAATGGTTAGTCCCTGGCCGTTTGCAATCTGGGGAATCGACATAATCGGTTCTTTGCCTATATCCAAAGGTGGTGCAAAATACGCGATAGTTGCGGTCGACTACTTCACAAAATGGGCCGAGGCAGAGCCTTTAGCCACAATCACCTCCAAGAAGGTCATTAACTTCGTTGTACGAAACATTATATGCCGCTTTGGCCTCCTGCGAACCATCATTACAAACAACGGAACTCAATTTGAAAGTAGGGAATTCAAAGATTTCTGTTTAAATTACGGCATTGAGAAAAAGTTCGCCGCAGTTGTTCATCCGAAGGCTAATAGACAAGTTGAAGCCGTCAACAAAATAATCAAGTTCATATTGAAGAAGCATTTGGAAAAGGCCGGAGGCAAGTGGGTAGATGAACTTCCAACAACGCTATGGGCTTATAGAACTACCCACAAGTCCATGACTGGCCACACTCCATTCGCATTGGCATATGGCTCGGAAGCTGTTATACCCGTGGAGCTTAAAGTTCCATCACATCGGGTGACACATTATGATCCTAAGACAAATCAGGATCTCTTGTTGGAATCACTGGACTTCGTGGATGAAAAACGTGAAGAAACTGAGTTAAGGACGGCAGCATATAGGCACCGAGTCAAGCGATATTACAACGAAAAAGTCCGCCCAAGAATCTTGGATGTGGGTGATCTCGTTTTGAAACGAGTTTTCCCGGTACCATCACGTATGAATCCCAATTGGGAAGGTCCATATGTCGTTGAATGGAAGCTTGGAGAGGGAACTTTCAAGCTAGCGACCGTTGATGGCGTGACACTCCCTCGAGCGTGGAACAGTGAACATTTGCGACGTTATTATATTTAGCCTATTTCTTTCATGTTTTAGGTGCAATTATTTCTCGTATGTTTTTATTCCATTGATTCTTAGTTTCCTTTTAAGCATGTAATCGGATGATTTAGTTTGTTTTCCATTAATAAAGGCTTGAATCCATCTTTTCTATGAATTACCGATGTTTCTGTGCCTTATAATCCGGCGGCAAACAACTGAAGTTACATTATTCTGTCTGACGTACGAACTCGCATAAACAACTTAAATCTCCAAGTCCCCTGAATGCGGACTGGAGTACTCTAAGTCCCCGGAGTGTGGACTAGAGTATTAACAACTTAAATCTCCAAGTCCCCTGAATGCGGACTGGAGTACTCTAAGTCCCCGGAGTGCGGACTAGAGTATAAACGACTTAAATCTCCAAGTCCCCTAAATGCGGACCGGAGTACTCTAAGTCCCCGGAGTGCGGACTAGAGTATAAACGACTTAAATCTCCAAGTCCCCTGAATGCGGACCGGAGTACTCTAAGTCCCCTGAGTGCGGACTAGAGTATAAACGACTTAAATCTCCAAGTCCCCTGAACGCGGACTGGAGTACTCTAAGTCCCCGGGGTGCGGACTAGAGTATAAACGACTTAAATCTCCAAGTCCTCTGAACGCGGACTGGAGTACTCTAAGTCCCCAGAGCGCGGATTAAAGGATATTCTAAGTACCAAAAATGTGAAATAAGAGATGTACGATTCTAAGGAATCTCCGAGCCATGTGAAAATGGATTAGAGGTTCGTATGACTCACAAGAACTTGAGTTTTGACCACAGTTATACAGAAAGCTAACAAACAGGAGTCATTTAAAAGACGAAGAAACTAAACTTTATTCATTGATCCAAAATGGGGTTGTACAACCACTCCTCCAAAACTCGGAGTCAAAAGTCTGTCTACATTGACTATGAAGATGAATAAATGAAAGTAATTACATGATCTAAGCTAAACCTCGTTGAACGAGTGTAGTGGCTACTTCTTCGATTTCTTTAGTTTCTTTTCCTCCTTTGTTTTCTCGGATGACTCCTCTCCCACATGCTTTCTCTTGGACGTTTTGCTCACCAAAGAAGCGGTGTCAGGAGTGGGAGGAGGAACATCCAGTGGTTTGGATTTGCCAGGAAGAATGACTTTTAGAGGCCTGTTCAACGGGTCGTCAAGTTCTACTACTTGGGACTCGGCCTTGATCTCAACCTTCTTCTTTTTCTCTTCGGCAAGTTGCTCCTTCATACTCACTTTCGAAGTATGTCCTGAGGCGCCCGTAATTTCAATTTCATAACTCCCTTCGACGGGGGATGAAGTTTCAGACCTATCATCGTCAAGCGCCCCAGTCACCTGAGCATCAGGACGGGGGGTTACTCTCGCGTGAGTAGCATTGCTCGTTTTCCCCATCTCCTCCTTGGCGTCATCGCTCCTTGGAGTCGGTTCAGGATCAGAGCGGCCTGCATAAAAACACAAAGGACGAACATTATAATCAATAACCTCTCGTCGAAAGCGACAGATCTTTGAACTTCAAGAAGAAGAGTTTTATACCGGTTTCTTGCTGGCTTTCAGCCGTCCGAGGAGTCTCTCCCTCTAGAATGGGGGATAGCACATTGCCGAGGCCGGGATCTTCCGAATCGTAACCAACGTGTTGCTCGAATGGATCAAGTGCTGACCGATGGTCGATTGAGTAGATGGAGGAGCGGCAGCCTCGGTTCTAGACGGACCAACTATGTCATTTTTCTCCTTTGATGGAGAAGAGCCTTTGCCAAAAAGGGCCATTGCTACAGACAAGTCTGAAGGCTCGTTCCCCCTGAGAAACTCTTTCACTAAAGCATCTTCATCGACCTCCTCGACGCCCGATTCCACCTTTCTGATCTTTATTAAAGTTTCCCATGCCTCGGCTAGAGATTCGAGATAGCCCTCGCCAAGAAAAGTCAAGTCCCGATGCATGAGAACACGGGCGTTGTATTCAGCTATCAGCGGGTCGAACATGCACTCGATCTCCTCTCTGCCGGCCTCTGTAGCCGCCTCAAGGCGAGAGTCAATCTCTGCGGAAGCTATTCTCTTTCCCTCTTCACGGGCTTCATCCCTCATTGTCCCGACCTTAAAAAGCTCATCGTCGAGCTTTGCCTTCAAGAGACGTGTATCAACAATCTCGTTGCAGTATCATTGGGACTCCTCTTGAGCAGCTATCTTCTCTTCCTTCTCTTTAGAGAGTAGCTCCTTCAACTCTTTAACTTGCAGGGCGAGTGCATCCCTTTCTTTTTGAACAAAATCTTTTTCTAAAGCCAGGGCCCCACAGCGTTGGACCGCTTCGTCAAGTTCCTTCTTATGAGTCATCTCTAGACGAGTGACGGCCTCCACAGTATCCTTAGCACTTTGTTCGGCAGCCTCGAGCTTGGATTTATACGAAGAGAGATCTTCATCCTGATTTTTGATAATGTCCTTATCGAAGATAGCTTCAAGTTTCTGGCGGTCGATTTCCTATTGACGCTCGATAGAGACTTTCAAGACTTTTTCAACCAGATGGACAAACGCGTCATGTTGAACATAAACGTCGTTGTTGAAAGCGATGACACTCTGCTTAACATGTCCCGGAATGTGATGGATTGCTGGAAGGAACTTCAAACCATCGAAGCAGATTTTGGCAAATTTAGCTTTAAGCTCGGCCAGCTTCTCCGATATCGTCGGGTCTACTGGAGGAACAGGAGGAGGTGGCTTTGAAAGTTCCGTTCTCTTATGATGTTCCTGAGACTGTCGTGTGCTAGATGAACCAGAATGTTGATCACGGGGAACATCAGCTTGAGACCCCTTCAACAAAGACTTCTCTCTGCCTTGTTCTGTTTGAGAAGGAAGATCATGGGAGTGAGAAGACTGGCTGTGTGATTTCTTTCGATAAGTAGACTCTCGTGGATGGTTGTCTCGGTTTCCATAGTCGTCTCTGTCCCAGCGCTTGCCGGTGCCCGAATCCCGGCCAGAATGATGAAAAATTGATGAACCACGAAGACGATCGAATTCGTGGGAGCGTCCCATGTCACCTGCATAGAATGAGAATAACGACAAGTTAGAGAAGATTGGGGTGATGGCAAAGATTGAAGTGTAGGGTGAAGTGCACGTGTCCGTGTGTGTCCTAGTGTTCCCCTCGACGGACCAGTTTCTTTATCTTTACTAATAGGAGTTTTTTCTCCCTGGACATGAGCTTGAGCGCCTGCATTGCCTCTAGCGGGCGAATGAAGCTTGAGCGCCTCTGAGTCGTCGAAACCATAATTGAGCAGATCGTCAGGGATGGTAAGGTTCGGTAGACCTTTCAGTGAACTTTCTAAGGGTTGAGGGGAAGGTTCTCTCCTCTGGAATAAGAGTAACTTTAGAAGTTCCACCCACTTTCTTCCTCCTCAACTTATAAGTCAATTTCTTTTTTCACTTGGAAGGGGAAGATGACGTTTCAATATCATGGACTTCGACTGTTAGGTCCTGGGTGGGACTAACATTTTCACCCGGTACTTCGGGCGTCTTGCCTTCACTAATTTCTCCCTCTTCTGGCGTGTCAGGAGCATTACGTGTTGAAGGCCCAGCCTGCCTTTTTCCCTTGCCCGAGGCAGGTCTGGATAGAGTGATGCCTTGGGGAAGGTTTATCCGGCGACCTTCCGCCAGCAGCCCGAATCTCGCAAGTGACTCATTTGAAATGAGAGATTTGATGTCCCGATCTTCTGCGGGGAGAGCTCAGATAGTTGCCACCGCTTCAGAGTATCCGGGGCCTTCGTGGCGTGGATTGATACCTGAAAAAGTGGATAAAGAGTCAGAAAAGATGTAGATTCCGCCAAATTCAAGTGTTGATCTAGAAAACGAACTTACTCCCTTCCACCCATCTCCTGGCGAAACCAGAAGGACAACGAACGTAGAACCACTCTTGCTTGTACTGGGCAAATTTGCTCCATGCCCCAGTCAGGATTTGGCATTTACTATATGGCTCCAGAAATATGAAAGATGGGCTATCCGACCGTCTCTTGAAGTGATAAATATAACGGATATCACCTGGAGTCGGAAGCCTGAAGAGGACACTCATAAATAGGATGCAAGTGCCATATAAGAAAGCATGGCTGTTCAGAGGCAGTTGTGAAGGAGCGATCTCGATATATTGCAATAAGTCGCGAAGGAAGAAGTTAAAGGGTGGAATGCTGCCAACCCAGCACATGAACTTATTGCAGGCTGTATATCCGGCTGGAGGCAAATGCGGACAATCATTCCCCAAAGGAACTAACACGTCGTCGAAAGGGATTCCGTGGACAGAGCATATTCGACGGAGTGTACTTTCATTAATCTTTGAGAACTGTGAATCGGCTGGGTCGTCTAAGAAAATAGCTGCTTCCAGAGCGTCAGGAGCCAGGTCGACGGATGCAACTGTAGCGCTCGGTAAGTTTTGAGCAGGGGTAGTTGACGGATTCGAAGTATCTGCAACTTCTTGTCGAGAGGATGGCCCAGGTCTGTCTGAGATCGTAGCAGAGCTAGATTTTCTTGACATCTATAATGAAGATCGAATCTAACAGAGCACCTGTTTGAACTATACTTGAAAAATGATCGATGTTAGACTTAACAGCATAAATATCTCCCCTCCCCCCCCCCGTGTGGTGTGTGAACTAGTGTGATCATTCAAATATAAGTGCTGAGAAATTAGAAGTCACGGAGTTGATGATATAAAGTTGAACTTTGAACTGTCATCTTCGAAGACCGTCATCGCTGACCGTCTCCGAAAACCTACCCTAAAATGTTTTTCAATTTTGGACTCAGACATTGGCACAATATGTTAAAGGCTATTATCTTTTTTTATCGATTTGAATTCAGACTTATAATTGTTGAAACTGGGGAGTCATCAGTCTGAATTAGTTCGATATGCTGGTTTGCTTAAGTCCTTGTCCTTGTTTTTTGTCATATGAATAGGCATGGGAAATAAGTGAGTTCAATAAGGGTTATGTTCAAGTTGGAATGATTTCGACTGTCGTTATCTATTCATCAAAGGTCAAGACCGAGCAACACTTGAAACACACGGCCTAAATGTTGCTCGACCTAAATGCCGTTCGGCCTAAATGTCGTTCGGCCTAAATGCCGCTCGGCCTAAATTCCGTTCGGCCTAAATGTCGTTCGGCCTAAATGCCGCTCGGCCTAAATTGCGTTCGGCCTAAATGTCGTTCCACCTCAATGTTGCTCGGCCTTAATCCCGCTGGGCCGAAATGCCGTCCGGCCTAAGTCCATCGTTCGGCATTCTCTGGGCCAAACGTATGAGCCAGATACACCGAAACACTTACTTCCAACCTCCCTGACGTCACTCTCGCGTAAAGTTTACCGAGCCACTCGTCTCGTACTTGACCATTCTCCGCTCAAGACACAAGAGCCGAACGGCCACGCTCGGTTCTTCTTCGCCCCTTGATTATCGAAATACCTCGAACAACGACCCTATTCCATTTCAACATCCTAACTCTAACGCTCGGTAAACCAACAGGAACCTACGACCTAGAATCGACCGGTGTCCATTTCTCCTCTCCTCTCCATTCCACCCACCTCGAACTCGACTAAAGTCATACTAAGTTCCAGCCTTAGGACATGTCCGAACCTCAACTCGTCTCCCTCATCCACATGCCTTCTACTTTCTATAGTCTATGGAGAGTTCACTAATTCGAATTTTGTGCTATACTTCCTAGTTTGAAAAAACGTTCGAATGAAAGATTCTTACCAAAGAGGATGGTGGGAGCTTGGGGTCTGTGGGCTTAAGATTAAAAGTCGTTCAGACTCAATTTGGGAAGGAACTATAGGAAGGGCTTGATGGATTCAGGGTAGGAAGGGAAGATCAGAGAAGTGAACGAGGTTTAAGGGAGGTAAGTTACGAGTTCTTGTATGATAGCGGAGGTAAAAAGTAAAAAGAGAAGAAGAAGTGAAGTGCCGAACTTTATAGGGGGAAGAGAGGAAGTCGAAGGGGTAATGACCAGTAGAACCGGTCAAAGCGCATCCCTCGTTCGGCATTAGCTAATACGTTTGGCATTTATATATCGCTCGGCATCGGCTATGTCGTTCGGGATTTGTATGTCGCTCGGCATCGGCATGCCGCTCGGCATCGGCATGCCGCTCGGCATACATTGCCTCAATCGGTATTCAAGAGAAAGTATTATCGAGAAGACTAAGCCAAAGCTCGAAGCAAAGGCTCGTGATTCAAAGCGTATCACGTTCGATCACATGATGCACTTTGGGGGGCAAGTGTTACCTGGAGGTTTGACCAGGCAACTAGGTCGTCCGGCATTCAGAGGTCGACCGGCATTCAACCTCGTTCGGCATTCAGCCTCGACCGGCATGGGAAGCCTCGTCCGGCATTCAACGGTCGTCCGGCATTCAGAGGTCGACCGGCATGGGAAGCCTCGTTCGGCATTCAAAGGTCGTCCAGCATTAAGAGGTCGACCGGCATTCAGCCTCGTTCGTCATTCAGAGGTCGTCGGCATTGGAAGCCTCGTCCGACATTCAGCCTCGACCGGCATTCAAAGGTCGTCCAGCATTCGGAGGTCGACCGACATTCAGGTTCGTTCGTCATTCAGAGGTCGTCCGGCATTGGAAGCCTCATCCGACATTCAGAAGTCGTTCGGCATGAGAAGCTTCGTTCGGCATTGGAAGCCTCGTCTGACATTCAGAGGTCGTCCGGCATGAGAAGCTTCGTTCGGCATTCATGGGTCATTCGGCATTTGGCCTCGACTGGCATTCCTTCCTCGCTCGGCATCTCCCCTCGATCGGCATTGAGCCTCGTTCAGCCTACACGTCTCACTTAACACACTGCCTCGTTCGGTTTGGAGACCTCGTTCGGCATTTCCCGCTCGGCATTCATGGTTCGGCGCACAGATGTCACTTGTTTTGGGCCGAGGTATCTTGCCACTGGGCCCACCAGGGAAGTCCAACCCAGCTTCGTCTATAAATAGAGAGGCAACGGCACAGTGAAATGGACCTTTTTTCGAGAACACTGGGGAGACTCTACCGCTTTCAAGACTCATCCTTTTTACTTAGCAATTGCATTCAAGTAATTGGTGTACGGATTGTATCTGTAATAGATTATCAAGTAAAGCAATAAAGATTAACTTCAAAGTGGACGTAGGCAATTACGCCGAACCACTATAAATCCGGTGTTCTTATTTTCCGCATTCAATTTAGCATATTGCTCTCTGTTCACATTTACTTTCTTCATTTATCTCTCTACATAATCTTTCTCAACGAGGTTAGTGACCAATTTTGGTGCTAACATATATATTATTATATATACTTAACTCCCCAAATCAAGAAATTCATTTTTCCCCTTTTCATTTGTTTTGCTCCTTCCAGTAAACCAAAAATGATACCTCCTCCTTCATGAATTAAAGTAGAGGGCTATGGACCATGAAATTCAACAAGACCGGATCCATTGAACTCGTGGTGAAATGGAGATCGCATCCATGGTGACTTTTTCGTGAGCGATGATGCTTGGGGTCGGCAATGTTAAGGAGCAGTCGCCTAGGGTTGGACTTCATTAGAGAATGAGGTGGACTTGCGACCAATGGAGTGCACTGTTGGATTTCTTTTTCCAACATGCTTCTTCCCATGTCATCGCCATAAACTCCGGTGCCTTTAGGCAAATCGTGATGGTGGAGACCTGCCTTCGAGAGGAGCAAGTTGCGGTTGATTGGAAGGGAGGTCCGTTGCACATAATTAAGGCAGTGGCAAAGTGTATGCGACATGGAGCATGTAGGAACAGACCGTTCGACGTTTCGTAGTGTGTGGGTGGAGCTAAGTGGAGAGAGGTATATGCGTGTATGGGTTCGTGCACGTCTCATGTGCAGGAATGGTGAATTTGGGGGAATATGATGAATTTGGGGATTAAGGTAATTACTTGGGTAATTAATATATTTAATTATCTAAATTAATCTTGTTTCATAATTAATTCATATCTCTTGCAAACGAGGCCCAATCAAGATGCTAGATAGTGATCATATTAATTTATAGTGATTATAAATTAATTAAACTCTAATTTGGAATTATATTAGCGATAGAAATATCATTACATATTTTATTGCTAATATTTGGGATAGTTGATTAATACCACGTATATATAGATATTGAATTCTATATGTAGCTAATAGAATTAGATGGAGTTGATATTAATTTGTAACATGATTATAAATTAATCAGAACTCTCTAAATTGATATTAATTTGTCGAATAGAGCTAGACAATGATGATATTAATTTATAGTGATTATAAATTAATTAAACTCTAATTTTGAATTATATTGGCAATAGAAATATCATTACATATTTTACTGCTAATATACGAGATAATTGATTAATATCATGTATATGTAGATATTGGATTCTATCTGTAGCTAATAGAATTAGATGGAGTAGATATTAGTTTGTAGCGTGATTATAAATTAATCAGAACTCTAAGTTGATATTAATTTATCGAATAGAGCTAAATAGCGATGATATTAATTTATAGTGATTATAAATTAATTAACTCTAATTTGGAATTATATTAGCGATAGAAATATCATTACTTATTTTATTACTAATATTCGGGATAATTGATTATTGTCACGTATATGTAGATATTGGTTTCTATTCGTAGTTAATAGAATTAGATTGAGTTGATATTAATTTGTAGCATGATTATAAATTAATCAAAACTCTAAGTAAGAGTTATATTTGTGATAGAAATATTAGTATATATATTTTATCACCAATCAGTAGTTTACAAAATAAGTATTTTATTACCTAATTGGGTTTGGTAGAGTTGTAAAATCCAGAATATTCCTATAATGGGATTTATTAAATTTAGACCTAAAGAAATGATTTTAAATATATGTGTATACGTATATAGAAATTATATATATGAGCTATATAACATTTTGAGGCCTAATTGATAGCTAAACTTAATTTTAATAGAATAATTACGTGAAATTAAGCTATAATATGATTAATAGAAAAGTGTATTATTTTATACAATAAGTTTGGAACTTTAATAAAATAATATGAAGAATACATGATTTGAGTAAATAAATTAATAATATGATAGTTAAATTAAATTCTCATGTAAGATGAATATGGTTGAATTGGATGTTAGGATTTATAGGAAGTCCTTAATGTTGTGAACGGGCTATTTAGTCTTTATAATTGTATAGTATGGATTTTATCAAACAAGTAAATCAGTTGAATGAGAAACTACATCAAAAAATGTGTATACATTTATACGTAGTCTATATGTACTCAATGTAAGTCCACAGAATTATATTTAGTGAAGTTTTATATTCAAGAAATATATTAGGACAAGCTAAATAAATTAAAGGAGAAAATGTTGTAGATTGTGATCTAGTTGCCGGTGATCAGGTATCGAGTTCTATTGGCAAGACGGTGTAATAGATATAGCTGGGACAATGCTCAAAACGAGGTGGAACGTGTATATACTTTCACTCGATGCGAACGAGACGTTATCTGCGAGAGGTCATGATAATATAACTCATTAAGTGAGCCTTTAACTCTGGTGATTCGATACATATGTTTGAGAGAGGATACGTTCTATTAGACTTCAGTGGATTGACTTGAGCTACCGAGAGAACGTTATACAGGATACGCCCGTTATCCATATAGTATGGATATGCAATGATTATGTAGATAATCCATAATACCATGGGAGAATGGCTCGACTTGCATACGAGATTTCAGAGTATGTTCAGAGAGAGATGGCGGTGACTATCTAAAATAGATCTTATATTACCTATGCCTGTAATAGAATTTAAGGTAAGATCTACACAAGTCTATTGCACTGTGATGCGACTCGAAATCTATGGTATATTTTGGTACTGACTTATTCTGGTTTATTCTCCAATAGGTAGTCAATGGAAGGACAATAAGTAATATACCGTATAATAGACGATTATTAATACATCGTATAGTAGGCGATAGATACTGTAATATATAATAGGCAATTAATAGTATATCATATAATAGACAGTTTAAAAAAATATTGGGTGGTACGACTTTTTGTGGAGTTTCGTATACTTGTGTAAATTGCTTGACATTTAGGATTCCTATACCACCACTAGTCTCGAGTGAGTGTAGTTTTGACCTTACACTCATATTATAGGATGTGCCTCACATTTCGCTATTGTGCATGCCAGTTTAAAGTCACAACATTATATTTATTTAGAATGGATTTAAGGATACATGAAGAAGGGTAAGGTATAATTCCCTATCGTTTAGGATGAGTTTACTTTACTTGTTTATAGGAAGTCTGGATTTCCCCTGAGCCATGTTTATGGAGATGGTCGGTTGTGATTTATTATCCTTGTTTATTTGTATATAATTTTAACATATAGTATTATGAAATAGTTCTCCTTACACCTGACTTTATGTTTGATCCGCGTTTTGTCTTTGTCTACTTATGTCATGACTACTCTTGGGTACTCGATTGAGTAGTTCGAGAGTCAAGTGCTCTTGGGGATACGCTTATAGGATGTAGTTGGAGCATTTTGGAGGCATAGCATCGAGAATTTGATATATATATATACTAGTTACATTTGAAGTACACGAACGACTCATTTATCACATACGAGAATGTTGTATCAGATATTTATTCAGAACTCCATTATATTGGGAGTTGATGTATTTTGATTTTCTTTATTTATATTTATTTATCTGCTAGTGTGGTCTCTTATATATTGCCATCTTATTTTGTTTATGTATATTCAGTATATTATATGTTGTCATTTCGTTGTGAGATCTTATCGATGTCATGGTTTAGTATTTTGTTTTAATTTTACCCCGACAAACTGTCTTTTATGGTATTCATAAATCAGATGTTATCATTCGATGTTGATTCAGGGTATTACGAAGGGAAGATCGTCACATTGGTCCAATGCTACATGGATGTCTACCCAGTTAGCGGTGTGGCTTTGAGGACTAATGTGGGACATCGCCTATAATAAATAACCACGGTGGATGCAAGGTTAGTCTCAATTCTATAGGGTAAACCTGTCCAGTTAATTTGGCTACCAGTACCTACGAATAGTTGGACTAATATGAGACGCCACGAGTGGGTTATGGGTCATAAATTGCATTTTGGATGTGGTAGGTGAAATCCTTTGGATGGGTCTGCTTCGAGTTTGAGGTATTAAGTGGTTATAGTAGGCCCACCTCTTCTTTTTAGGAGAAGTATTAAGTGACCTAATGAGATTTCTTACGATGTCAGCTAATGAGAACCATGTAGGTACAGGCCTTGGGTTAGGTTTTAATGATGGGGACCTACCTATTTTATAGGTCTTAAATGGTCAAAGTCTGCCTAAGTCCCATGAAAAAGGTATAAAGTGGTTTTGTAGTTCTCTCTCTCGCATCATTAACGATAGTTGCGTTAGAATTGAAAATGAGTTAGGTATCAAAGGAGTGGGACCTACCTATTTTATAGTGTCTGCCTAATCACCAATAGGGTATTTTTGGTTTGGATGTTTTCTCTTGCATCATTGATGTTAGTTGTGTTAGAATTTTGGAATTGGACTGGAAAGGCTATTAGGCCTATAGTTAAAGTTATTAGTATTTATAGAACTACCATTTAAGGTGACTGTTACATTTGGTATAGTCTTAGATATGCAAGACATATTTCTTATTTTAATAATACTATCCAAGTACAATTATGGTAAAGCTTGAGATTTCCATCTCACCAAACATTTGCTGTTCTGACCCACTCCTCACTACAACACACAGGTTAGAGGAGGCAGTGTTGATTTTAGGTGGCGAATGTGGAGATGAAGACTTGTGGCAGATATATATATATATATATACACACACACATACTTATGATTTTTAAATGCTTTTATTATACCTAGTTCAGACATTTATGTTATTTTGAGATATTGTACTATGGAGATTTTATGTAAACACGGTGTAATATTCAAAATGTTATGTTTCTAAAATGGGTACTTGTTTCTGGTATTATTTTTATCCATTCCGTTGTGAGATTCTAAAAGTATAGATAGATAGCTATGTATACTGTGTATTGTTTTAATTTTATCAACTTAACGCTCACTCGAAGATAGGTTTACGATTCAACGAGCTTTTATTGGGTTGAAATTAGGTCTGTTTTAGGGTGGGTTGCTACACATCCCAATGACCCATAACAAGGATAAGACTAAGAAATGAATCTCGAATTGATGTTTTAAGACCTAAAGCAAACTCCTTTTCCCACACTAATGGAGTACCGACCATCTCAATCTCTAAATATTACAGATTGAATCGGTCAACATATTCCATCATTGAAAAGCTGCCATGAATAAGATGGATGGAATGCTTAAGCTACACGCTCTTCTTGATCTCAGAAATGAACTGAGAACCAAAGTGACGCCTAAATTCATTCCAAGTGACGGGTGTAAATACCCGCTTCTTCGACCTTCTAAAATCAAAACTAATGCATCGTCGGTATTCACATGCCGCAAATCCAAGTGCCGAAGAGGCGGTTCTTTAAGGGTAATAAAGAAAATAAAGACAGAATAGGATCTTACATGAATGGAATAACATATATTATTTCAACATATAATCTTTACAGCGGAATTTTTTTTAATACACTTATCAGAGTTTAACTTAACATCAGCATATACAGTTATAAATATCTTTCCTAACAAATGCGGAAAACAATATTACACAAGTGTGGTAGAAAAGGAAGACAATCTTCAGACGAATCTTCAAACTCCATGCTCCGAGCTCTTCTAGATTTCTTCTAACTAAACCTGACTACTAGGCTATCCGAAAAAAAGGGCACCCAGAGTTTAAGGGGAAAGAAAATAAACTCCATGTCAGTCATGGGACTGGTAAGAGAAACTCAAAATATGCGTTTTTGAAAACAAAGGTATCTCATAAGACCACGCCGTACATAAACACGAAAGGGTTTTACCTTATGATAACCAAAACATTTGCTATACAAAAACTAGGGATGTTATTTTTAGTGACATCCTTTTGAAAATACTTTTCAAATAAACTTATGAATCTTAGCCGAAATTGTTACATTGATTATATTCCAGTATACTAGCTACAAAATAGGTTCTACAATCAAATTCGAAGGCACTTATTGAAGAATGGATTTCCATACAATGGTAGGTAAGGAACTACCTTCCATACAGTACACCTCTAGAGGGATGTACCAAGGATCAACGACTTTTGGAACCTCTGCACCTGGCAAGACCGGCCTACCTGCAGACCCAACTTGGTAGCAGATAGAACCGAATATGACATCACCCCAGCCGTAACCGACCTATCTGAGAGCTCTCTTAGGATACACAACATACTCGACGTATATAGAATAATCTAGAAGGGTGATGACCATACCCTTATGGGAGCGCCCCACATAGCCTCACGACATGCCCTTTTTAAGCCATTTTTGGGTGATAAGGCCCAAGGTAATGATTACCTCACACATAGCACATTCTACTTTGAGTGCCACACTGCCATTCCATGATCACACAACTGATTTCTACAAAAGTATAACTCCTGGGCTCATATATCTCAGGAAAGGTGTTAAGCTAAGAGAAGTTTCCTTCTCCGCCACTAAACAGATGATACGTTTATAGAGATTAAGCAATGTGATTAGAAATGCAACGTCAAACATTCGTCCATACAAGTTGTCCATGAACAGGACAAACCGAAGGGATTCTCCTACCACATCCTATTGGGAATCATCACTAAGATTAGTACCGAGCAACCCATACATCGAAGATCAAATGAAGATACTACTGCTACATATATATGATATGAGAAATTTCCCCCGACGATCAGTGACAAGCAGCCATTCATTCCTCTACTATCATTCCATGTCCACTTTCGAACGTACATTGGTTTGAAGTGGTTTTCGAATAAGAATTACTTCAAATCCGACCCCGGTTCCTTCGAACCAATCATTGATTAAAAGATGTTTTAGTAAATGGGGAATTATTCTTTGATTGATTAATTTCTTTTTATCAAAATATCTTCTAGAGATATATATCTTTAAAACATTTCTTTCTAGTGTATACGGAATCATTAAACCTCTATTTCTCTTTGGAATCATCAAATAATTTTCATAAGTCATATTGTAAAACATTATTGAGTTAAAAAGGGTCGATAGAAATTATACTAATTCTACTCAACAATAGTTTCGTATTCAGCCTTTAATATCTATCGAATAATGGTGAAATCATCTTTTAAATTCACATGGATAGTACGGGTTCCCCTTTTGGAATTTAATACCAAGTATAAGAAGATTATCTATATACAATCCAAGTTGTATTAAATTAAATTTATAAATTCTGAATCCTTTATACTTGTCTCCTTTTCCACATTTCAACCTTATCTATCCCTCACCCAGGAAAGAGGCCAGGTGAGCTAGGATATTGGTTGCTCCTGAATATTTCCTTAGTTTAAGCACCCTCATCTAGATCTCACGAATAGAAAAATCCAGTATATTCGTTGGCTTTTAGAGCTAAGATTTAGTCACTTTATTTTAATAGATTTTCTTTAAATCATTTATTAAATTTTTATAAATAAAGTATAAAACCTCCAAATCATTATTAAAACACTTAATTATTCATTTAAAAATATTTATAAAAGATTTGGAAAAGAATTATTAAGTTTAAGTTTATATTTCAACAGTTATCAAAAGTGCTGCAAATAGTGTTTTCAAAGCTTATTTGATCAAAGCAACTTTTCGATCATTTAGAAATCCATTTTTAAAAATCAAATCTCTTTTAAAAAAAATTAAAAGATTTATAGAATTTACTCCATATTTTTAAAGAATTAAAAAATCATTTATTAAGAATTTGTCGCTTTCGTTTTCGGACTGCCAAACCGCGACTATTTTGAAAACTTGATTTGCTCATATTTTAAAATCTACTAAATGAAATATCGAAAATTTTCTTTTATTTGAAAACTATGATTTTAAGGGTTCGGAAAATTATTATTACAAAGAATTATGACTCCGAATCCATCGTATACTTGGATTTAACTTTCTACGGTGCGAAATCGTGAACTATAGTTACGCAACGCGCCTATTTTTGACTCAATTTTCATAACTTGTCAAAACTACACCAAATTGGATTTTAGTGTTTATAAAACATTTATAAACCATTTTAAACCTTTTTAAGAGGTTTCACAATCTCATATACACAATTTCATTTATTAAAGGAAAGTGATTTCCTTTGTGATATTCGGCGCGTGTTTAACGTGACTTGTTTCAATATCAAAATAAACATATAATCAATATCCAACTTGATGATCAACATAGTAAATGATCATAACAATCATCTGACATCACCATATTATATATAAGTATAAATATAGAGTTTTGCACCTTCATTTTCACTCAAACTAGTTTTAAAATGGCAATAGCTCCGCTATTTCGAAACCAAACTCCATAAAATCAAGTTGGAAAGCCATTGGATTAGAAGCTCACGGCTTTACTGTAGAGGTCGATGGCTCAGCTTTGGGGAGCAGGAGGTGGTGGTCGTGGGTCTAGGTGGAGGAATGGAGTGTTTTAAAGTGGTTTTGAGTGGATTGGATAATGTATATATACTAATAATTTAATTTCATTTTGTATTATTTTCTCCATAATTTTCTGTATATATGAAGTCATTAGAATAGCTTGAAGAAGGAGGAAGAAGATGAAGAATAAGTGTTAGGAATTTATGAAGAAAGGGGTGGATATTTATAGGAAAAGTTTGGAAATAAATATCGAATTGCAAAATTACACAATTGCACCTTGCCCACACCCACCCCCCAATCACCTCTATATGTGACAAACCTCTCCCCCTTGTGCCTACATGTGCTTTAGGTGATATGGTGTAAGGTGAGTTGATGGATGCTTTTTTGTTGCTTAAGTATTAAGTTTTTAGGAAAATATCTTAATATTTTATAAAATATATAAGTGATGTGCACGTAAATGTGCATATTTTTACCACCATATTTAATCTATTTAAATTAAATAAATGATCATATTGGGTATTTTAACTTGTTTAAACCAAAATTCAAATTATTTTCAAATTGTCACATATTCATCTTCATATGGGGGCAAAATGGTCATTTTTGTGCATTTATTAATTTATGAAAATTTACTTGGAATTTTCTATGAATTTTAGTTAATTTTACAAGTGGCTTCATGAAGATATGCATGCACAAGAGTGAATACAAAGGAATGGAGATGGAACTAATTCAAAGTGATGATCATGGAGAACCCCACTTACCCACCTACCTTAATGTACACTTAGGAGCTAATGCACATGCTAAAAGGCCATTAAATCTTCATGCACACTTAATGGATGATTATTTGAAGTTAATGATAACTTGGCCACCATACTTCCTAAGAGGGTATTTTATGTAGTTCCCAAAAAAGTGAATTAGGGTTTTAAACTTGTATAAATACCCCTTATGTTTCATGTAACCCTCCTCTTCTTTAGTCTCTCTTAGGCTCTCTTCTCTTAGTTTATTTTAGGTTCATAAATAGAAGAAAGTCCTCTTTCTCTTTTCATGGCTAGTTAGCCATTTTTATTTCATGTAATTTTCCTTTTTTTATGCAATGTTAAATTAGTGTTCTCTTTTATTTACATGTTCTTTTCCTTTCATGTTAGTAGTTAGTTTATTTTTCATGCAAGTAGATTAGTTTTTCTTTTACTTTGCTCTCTTTTTCCTTTTCTTTTTCTTTTATGTTGCAAGCTACATTTGTTGAAATGGTAACAAATATGAGGGGCTAAACATCTTCAATTTAGGGGTAATGAAGCTCTCTAATCATGTAGCTTCAACATAATTTGATGTTTATGCTCTCTTTTTGTGCTTAATGAGAATGATTGAAGTGGTTTAACTTGTTGTTTTTGCTTTGAATTTGATAGCCTATCTTGTTGACACCAAATAGGCTATGCTTAAACAATCACTAAACAATAATTACCTCTTCATCTACATTTGATGATGATAATGAAGTGAATGTTGAAATTAAAATTTGATGGTCTATATTTCTAATTCATAGTTGATAGGCCATGCTTAAAATAGATTTCCTTTTCAACTTGTTGTCATTTTTCATGAGAATTGGTAAGTGGTTTAAGAGGTGTCTTAAAGTTTGATGACTTATGTTGGGCTAATTAATAGCACAAATATGTCATACTTATGATAAACACATCATTTAAATTCACTAATGACCAAAAAAGAGAGATCATAATTTCATAATTTGTTGAACTATATGATCTAGAGAGTGGAATTATCTCTAAATTGTCAATTAACTCTCATATTTTTATCACTTTATTTTTGTTAAGTTTTCTCATTTTCTAGTTTATTTCACTCTCGAATTTGGTATAATTTGATTGAATAGGAAATTTAAAATCAACAATTCCCTGCGGATCGACACGTACTCAGTACGTTCTACGATAGTACACCGTGCGCTTGCAGTTAAATTTTATTATAAATTCGCTCGATGGATTTCTAACCGATAGAATTCCCATCGACGAACAATAAGTTTATATATATATGTATACATACACATTCATGTGCATGTTAGGGTGTGCATATGTATTGTATATACGTGCACATGACATCTAAAAAAGGTTGCAACAACTTTGAACAACTTTCATTCGCTAAACCGTTGAAATCAAAAAATCGATTCCTGGTCACATTTTCACTTATAAATTAATTTACATATAAATGTAAAAAAAAATTGAAAACTAATTTCTTATCATTTTTTAAAAAATAAAATGATCACATTTGATTTATAAAACCATATAAGTTAATATTAAACAACTGTTTACAAAAAGTGTTATTATATCGACAAAGCGATTCGAATTTTCTTATATTTTCAAATCAAATATATATTTATTTATAAAACTATTATAAATGATCATTATATCACTTTAAAGTGTTATTATATCACTTCTAACTAATTAAAATAAATTATTATCATTTAAAAACAATTATTTGAATAATTATAATAATTATTAAATCGTTAAATCTCACTTTAAATATATAAATCAATTATTTAAATATAAGGGCATCACTGATGATGTCATAAATACTTTTATTCCCAAAAATAAAATAAATTAATTTTATTTCATGTTCTTGTTTAAATGGATAAATAAGTGTATGCATCAAGCTCCATACTGATGTTTTATGATTATAGAGCTGTTTATCGGTAAAACGATTTTCGGTTATTTTATCAATATATTTCTAAAGGAAATATTTTTGTGAACATTTTTCCAAAATAAGTTCATTATTATTATTCATCACTTAAAACTTGATTATTTGTTGAAAAATAATCTATATTTGAATATTTAAAATAATTTAAATATCCCTAATTAAAGTGATCAAATTTTAGGTTGTTACATACTTCCTCCTTAAAAGAATTTCGTCATCGAAATTACAATGCAAAACCCAAAGGTGTTACCTAAAATATTTACTTTTAAACTAGCACCTACATAATGTGTATGGATTATCCATACGCAATATCTCATTCGATCTACTATTCGAATCCACAACATTACTTCCGAACTAGTATTGATCCCCCTATCTATAGCACGGACTCCAATCAGGCACTCTGATCAAAACTTTAGTTTTCCTTGCATAGCTCTCAACTATGATAGAAAACTCAAGTATCCAACCACAAACCCACACCAATGTTTGTCGTCAAGAATCGAGTGATAAATTCTTTTTCGAACCAGTGTAAACACCTCAAAGTTCTGTACTTGAATATTAGATTAGAATCGTGCGACGAAATAATCTATGTACCTCATACATACTTATTAACCTTCCCAAAATATTTTTCTATGAAAACATTTTATAAAATCTTAAATTTGGTTCAAACTCTTTTATAAAGACATTTCTTTATATATAGATTTATTCTCCAAATATTTTTCTTAAAGGAAAAAATTTCATCCTAAAGGAATCATTTCAATTTAAAAGATAGTTTACCTTTTATTTTCTAAAATTACAATCAACTTCTCTCATTATAATATATTCATTTTTAACAAACCTTGATAATAAACTATCAATTAATAATTCAAAATTATCCTATTAACTTAAGGAAAATTATACAGATCGAGTAACTCCAAAATAATACCAAGGAACTGGGTACTACCAATAGTATCATATATCCCCTTAACGAGAAGGACAATACTTAAAAGAAGTGTTTACCATCCGAACATATCTCTTGCTCATTTTTAGTTATTTTTGAGCCACTCAAACTAGTTATCACTTGAAGCTTTCTTACTTTCCAAAAACATTTATTACCCAATGAATGTTGAAATCTGTGTTTTCATTACTTAGTACATTTTAAATCACTTTTTAAAGTCGTTAATCTTCATTTGAAAAATATCACTTTCAAAACATTGCTTTAAAAGATTATTTTAACTTTTAAAATGTGAATGTATTTTATCTAGAAAATGCATACCTAAATCTCATTTATTTACAAAATCCCAATTATAAATCCATTTACAAAATATCAATTACAAATTCACTTTTAATATTTGTAAAACACCGTTTATAAATATATTACTTTATTTATAAAATATCACATTTATAAATTTTGTTTTTAATATATATATATATATATCACTTTATATAAAGCGTTTAATTTCTTTATATTAGATGGATTTTCTCTAATTTTTTTAAACTTTGCCAAAAAATTCGAAAACACCAAGATTTAAATTCTCAAAATACCTTTTATAAAACAAATCTTCCAAATTCATCCTTTACAAAATCATTTGATTTTCTTGTGAAACGCACTTTTAACATGCTCATTTATTATCTTATAAATTCATTAAGCTCAACCCAATATTATAATCAAACACTTTATAGTCAAATCGTGAAACTTAATTCATAAGGTGTTTGTATTTAAACTTATAAATCAAACAATTAATCACTATATAAATAACTATATCATTTGCAAAATATTTCTTTATATTCAAAATATAATCCTAGGTAAAAAAATTTCACTTACCAATTTTCAAAACAAATCATTTTTATATAGCATTAACAAATACGCGCTCATATATAATACTCTCAACTCATTCTAGGGTGTCACTTACCCTATCTCTAATGAGTTACTCATCCTAGGGCATTACTAACCCTATATTTGATGAGACACTACCCCTACAAGGATCAGGTGTTCGCTCAACCTAAGCTCTAATACCAAATGTAAAGACCCGCTTCTTCAACCTTCAGAAATCGACACTAATACATCCTTGGTATTCACTTGCCACAAATTCAAGTGCCGGAGAGGCGGTTCTTTACAGGTAAGAAAGAAAATAAAGACAGAACAGAATCTTACATGAATGGAATAACATATATTATTTCAATATATAATATTTATAGCGGAAAATTTTAAATACATTTATCAGAGTTTAACTTAACATCAATATGTACAGTTATAAATATTTGTCCAAATAAATGTGGAATACAATATTACACAAGTGTGGTGGAAATGGATAACAATCATTAGAAGAATCTTCTAAATCCATGCTCCGAGCTCTTCCAAATTGCTTCTAACTAAACCTGACTACTAGGCTGCCCAAAAACAATAGGGCACTTGGAGTTTAAGGAGAAAGAAAATGACTGGTATGAGAAACTCAAAATATACATTTTTGAAAACAAAGGTATCTCATAAGACTACGCCGCACATAAACATGAAACGGGTTTTTACCTTATGATAACCAAAACATTTGCAACGCAAATACTGGAGATATTATTTTTAATGACATTCTTTGAAAATACTTTTCAAATAACTTATAAATCTTAGCCGAATCGTTACATTGATTAAATCCAGCATACTAGCTACAAAGTAGGTTCTACAATCAAATCTGAAGGAACTTATTGGAGAATAGATTTCCATACAATGGTAGGTAAGGAACTACCTTCCGTACAATACACTTCTAGAGGGATGTACCGTGGATCAACAAATTTTGAAACCTCTGCACCTTGCAAGACTGGCCTACCTGCAGACCCAACTTGGTCGCAGATAGAACCGAATATAACATCACCTTGGTCATCACCGACTTATCCGAGAGCTCTCTTAGCATACACAACATACTCGACATATATAGAGTAATCTAGAGGGTGATGACCACACCTTTATGGGAGCGACCCAAATAGCCTCATGGCATGCCCTGTTTAAGCTATTTTCGAGTGATGAGGCCCGAGGTAAAGATTACCTTTCACATAGCACATTCTACTTTGAATGCTACACAGCCATTCCATAATCACACAACTAAATTTTACAAACGTATAACTCATGATCTTGTATGTCTCAGAAAAGGTGTTAAGCTAAGAGAAGTTGCCTTCTCCGCGACCAAACAGATAATACGTTTATAGAGATCAATCAATATGATTAGAAATGCAACGTCAGACATACGTCCATACAAGTTGTCCAAGGACAGGACAAACCGAAAGAACTCTCCTACCACATCCTATCAAGAATCATCCCTAGGATTAGTAGCAAGCAGCTATTGCATCGAAGATAAAATGAAGATACTACTTCCACATATATATGATATGGGAAATTTTCCCCGAGGGTCAGTGATAAGCAGCCCTTCACTCCTTTACTATCATTCCATGTCTTCGCTTTCGAACATACATTGGTTCGAAGTGGTTTTCGGATAAGAATTACTTTAAATCCAACCTCGTTCCTTCGAAATAATCAACGATAAAAAGATGTTTTAGTACATAGAGAATTATTCTTTGATTGATTAATTTCTTTTTATCAAAATATCTTCTAGAGATATATATCTTTAAAACATTCATTTTGGTATATATGAAATCATTAAACCTCTCTTTCTCTTTGGAATCATCAAATCATTTTCATAAGTCATATTGGAAAATATTATTGAGTTAAAAAGGGTCGATAGAAATTATACTAATTCTACTCAACATCAATTTCCATATTCAACCTTTACTATCCGTCGTATAAAGGTGAAATCACTTTTTAAATTCACATGGATAGTATGGGATCCCTCTTCGGAATTTAATACCAAGTATAAGAAGATTATCTCTATACAATCTAAGTTGTATTAAATTAAATTCATAAATTTTGAATCTTTTATACTTACCTCGTTTTCGACATTTCGACCTTATCTATCCCTCGCCCAGGAAAGAGGCCGAGTGAGCCAGGTCACCGGTTGCTCCTAAACATCTCCTTAGTTTAAGCACTCCACATCCGAATCTCACGAATAGAAAACTCCAGTCTACTCGTCGGCTTTTAGAGCGAAAATTTAATCACTTTATTTTAATAGCTTTTCTTTAAATCATTTATTAAATATTTTAAATAAACTAAAAAAACCTCCAAATCATTATTAAACACTTACTCATTCATTTGAAAATATTTATAATAGATTTGGAAAATAATTATTAAGTTTTAGTTTATATTTCAAAAGTTATTAAAAGTGCTGTAAATAGTATTCTCAAAGCTTATTTGATCAAAACAACTTTTCGATCATTTGGAAATCCATTTTTATAAATAAATCTCTTTTAAAACATTTTAAAGGATTTATAAAATTTATTTCATATTTTTAAAGAATTAAAAATATCATTTTAAAAGAATTTTTCACTTTGGTTTTCGAATTGTCAAACCGCGAATATTTTGAAAACTTGATTTGCTCATATTTTAAAATCTACTAAATGAAATCTTGATCATTTTCTTTTGTTTGATAGCTATGATCATAGGGGTTCGTGAACTACCGTTACGCGACGCGCCTATTTTTGACTCAATTTTCATTACTTGTCAAAACTTCGCCAAATTGGATTTTAGTGTTTATAAAATATTTATAAACCATTTTAAAATATTTTAAGAGGTTTAATAGTCTCATATACGCCATTTCATTTATTAAAGGAAAGTGATTTTCTTTGTGATATTCGATATGTGTTTAACGTGACTTGTTTCAATACCAAAATAAATATATAATCAACATCCAAACTTGATGATCAACATAATAAAAAACCATAACAATCATATCACATCATCATATTATATATAAGTATAAATATAGAGTCTCTCAACTTCATTTTCACTCGAACTAGTTTTAAAACGGCTATAACTCCGCTATTTCGAAACCAAACTCCACAAAATCAAGCTCGAAAGCCTTTGGAAAGCTCGACCTACCCTTAAGCTCACGGCCTTGCTGTGGAGGTGGATGGCTCGGCTTTGGGGATTAGAAGGTGGTGGTCGTGAGTTTAGGCGGAGGAATATAGTGTTTTGAAGTGGTTTTGAGTGGATTGGATAATGTATCTATACTAATATAATTTAATTTATTTTTGTAATTATTTTCTCCTTAATTTTCTTTATATATGAAGCCATTAAAATAGCTTGAAGACGCAGGAAGAAGATAAAGAATAAGTGTTAGAAATTTATGAAGAAAGGGGTGGGTATTTATAGGAAAAGTATGGAAATAAATATCTGATTGCAAAATCACACAATTGCCCCTTGCCCACACCCCCATCACCTCAATATCCATGGAAAACCTCTTCCACCTATTTTGCCTCCATGTGCTTGAGGTGATATGGTGTAAGGTGGGTTGATAGATGCTTTTTTTGTTGCTTAAGTATTAAGTTTTTAGAAAAATATCTTAGTATTTTGTAATATATATAAGTTTTTATGTACATGTGTGTGTATATATATGTGTGTGTTAATGTGCATGTTAGGGTATGCATATGGATTGTATATATGTGCATGTAACATATAAAAAAGATTGCAACAACTTTGAACAACTTCCATTCGTTAAACCGTTGAAAATCGGGAAACTGATTCCCAATCACATTTTCACTTATAAATTAATTTACATATAAATTTAAAAAAAAATTGAAAACTAATTTCTTATCATTTTTAACAAATTAAAATAATCACATTTGATTTATAAAACCATATAAATTAATATTAAACAATTATCTACAAAAAGTGTTATTATATTGATAAGCGATACGAATTTTCTTATATTTTCAAATTAAATACATATCTTTATAAAACTATTATAAATGTTTTATTATCACTTTATAACTAATTAAAATGAATTATTATCATCTAAAAATAATTATTTGAACAATAGTAATAATTATTAAATCATTAAATCTTACTTTAAATTCAGAAATCAATTATTTAAATATAAGGACATCACTAATGATGTCATAAATATTTTTATTCCTAAAAATAAAATAAATTAATTTTATTTCATATTATTGTTTAAATGGATTAATAAATGTATGCATCTAGCTCCGTGTGCGATGTTTTACGATTATAGAGCTATCTATCGATAAAACGATTTTCGGCTATTTTATTGGTATATTTCCAAAAGAAATATTTTTGTGAACATTTTTCCAAAATGTTCATTATTATTATTCATCGCTTAAAACTTGATTATTTGTTGAAAAATAATCTATAGTTTAATATTTAAAATAAATTAAATATCCCTAATTAAAGTGATCAAATTTCAAGTCGTTACAACGAGCTTGCTCATCAACCACTCAAATAGCAAGTCCTACCCAGCCAAAGCTCCCCCTCTCCAAATGCCAAGAAGCAATCTACCTTATGAGAATATTTCTAGACCTATATCAATGGAAGCCTTCTCATATGCAAATGTCCACGATTATGTCTCAGCAGTACCCTCACAACTCAGATATTTCTCCCCTCTAAGGCTGAGGAAATCCTAGCACATCTTTGAAGATTCTAAAGTTGGTGGTACTAGAAATACTAGTGCCCCAAGGGCCATACCATCTCTGACACCAACCTCATCTGCTAGATATGCTCATGGACAGTGAAACATCCCTTGTGGTTGCTAAATAGTCTATGAACTCATCATGTATCTCAGACTGCCAATCGGCAATCGCTCATGCAATCCGCCTGCTTATCCCAATAGCCTGACATGTTAGAATCGGGCCAGCCCAAAGGGTCAATTTTAAAAAGTTTCTATTTTGGATCTATTGGGCCTATGAAGTTTAAAAGATTTATTAGATCCAATCTAATATTGTTCTAATGAAATCATATTTTATTAATTGTGTCTTAGTTTTATTCATTTAATTCTAATTAATTAAGTGTGAGATATGAAAAAGTTTGAAGATATCAAATATATTCATACTTTAATTGTATGATAGAATTGCTAAAGATAAAGCAAGTATTATTAATTGATGAAAATATATAGAAATAAACAAGAATAAATCTAGATATAATCACATAAGGATCTAATAGGGAAGGAAATAAAAGGTGGCATCATTGATTGATTCCACCTTCCCTCTTTAGCAAATTTAATTGATACACCATTAAATTAACATGCAAGAGTTATTATGACACAATAACATAAACATCAAACAATAATTAATATGTATATATTATTGCCTTACTTTTTAAATTATTTGACAATGATAAAAAGGGTTTAAATCATGCTTTGGCAATTAGAAATACAAATATTAAACGTTTATACGTACACACACATATAGATATAATTATATGTATATAAAGACTAAGCCAAAACTTTCTAATTAATTCAAAAAAAACCTCATCTTCTACAAAGTAATTCAATTTGTTAAAATAATTTTTGACAACAATTATTATTAACGGAACTACTATGGCCAGAGATTTTGACTTTAAAATTGTATTCAATAATATACTTTATTTTAACAGTTTAAATTAATCAATAAATTCTTTTCAGAAAATATATTAAACTGGAAAAGTGATATTGTTAAATATAAAATATTTTTAAAGCGTAAATAATATTTATATCATTGAAGTAGTTGGAGAAAAATAAATTTATTTTACATCAATACAATGAATAATTGAAAATAAATTTATTTGTGTTAATATATTGAATAATTAAATAGAGTGAAACAATATTGAATTGAATGGAATTATGTAGTTACCAAAACATCTTGTGTGAAATGAAATATATATATATCAATTTAAATTAAAATAAAATTTATTTACAAATGAATGAAGGGTCTACTCAAAAGAATAGAAAAAGAAATTTGGTTGAATTAAATTAAAAAGCCCAGCCCATAACCAAATAAGCCGCACCTTTAATCTCCAAACCCGTATACCTCCTTTCTTCTTATTAGCCTAATCCCTAAATCAAAAATCTGATTGTAAAAAAGTTTGAATATATCAAACATATTCATACTTTAATTGTGTGATAGAATTGCTAAAGGTAAGGCAAGTATCATTAATTAATGAAAATATATAGAAATAAACAAGAGTAAATCTAGATACAATCACATAAAGAGAAGGAAATAAAAGGTGGCATCGTTGATTGATTACAATTAAATGAATAAAACTAACACATGTCATTGATGAATTATCACAAACATGAATATGTGTATTTGATACATATGGAGCATGTTTATGATAAGCTCATAGAATATAAAATGGAAGTAAATAAATTAACATGCAACAAAATGGTTCGGTTTGATCTAATAGGTAAGTATATTGGAAAGAGTTCCAAACGTACCTAAAATGAATATAGATTCAGTCTCAAGAGTCACTCCTTCATATACTACATAACGATGTATTGATAAGGAGTAATCCAACTTTGTTGGACAAAGCACGATTAACATTGAGTGAAGTTGAGTTAAATTTTTTCTATAAGGTGTGTACTTAAGAGTAGTACACAAATTTAAAATTAAATCAACTAAAGAATAGTTTATAAAATCCTACAATAGAAGGGTTCATAAGAAACCCCATCATGTCGTAGGTCAAGTGGTTAGCGGGTGTGTGAGTCGAAAGACTACATGTAATAATTGTACGTAAGGAATCTTGTCTAAATCACATCAAAATAAGTTTGGAAACGATAGTCATTGGATGACTAATTTATGTTGTAAACATAAATATTATGAGCTAATACCAAATTAGTTTTATATAAAGCAATTCATAAAATGTTGTTGAATGGCCGTTCCGTTGCACTAAGAAATAACTGTTGTTTCAGGAACCAACTTCGTAGCAAAATAATTTCTTTGAGAAATCATTGGTAGTGAAATGGATACGGATACGATCCAAGGTTAAAATTGATTGCAAGGGATAAAATGAAATTAACCAAACCTAAATGAACACAACACATGTAACGACCCTAGATTTTTAATTTATTTAAATTAATAATTAAATGAAATATTGAATAAAACTGTGAAATTAATCGATTGAGTGAAGCGAGTTTCCTCGGGTTCAAGTATATTCTGGATAAATCGATACGATATAATACAAATAAAATAGATACAAAATATAATCAAAGGAAAGAGGATACAATAGGAGTTCACTCATATTCTTAAGTAATAAAAAAACAAAGAAGAAAATACAAACACTTGTAAAAGAATGAAACAAAAATATATACACATGGAAAACAAAGCACAAAACCAGGCAAGCAAAGGAAATCAAGTTAAATATCTATATAAGTACACAAAAGAAATGATGCATGTAAACAAAGAAGTAAACATTTGTACCTACTGCTATCCTCTCAGCCGAAATGAAGATAAGTAAATAAACAAAATAATTAGACAAAGCAAAGATATGTTCAAGTATTTGAAACTAAGTACATATGTACCAACTAGCATCTTCTCAGCCGAAACAATATCACCTGCACAATATTAAGTAAAGAAATATATATAGATGTAGACTTGCAAAAGAAGAAATAAAATAAGGTGATGTTGTACAAGGCAATTAATAACAACATCACTTCAGCCACTACAACAAATCTGCATAGCCCCCAAACGAAAATATCACTGATCAAAACTTGTACAAATTTTATCATCACCTTGTACCAAATATTTTAACCAGCAAACTCACTCTTTTATCAAGCCTTCCTCATATCAATTCGTTCATCTTCAAAGTTAAGAAAATCTGAAGTGATCTCATCTTCTAAAATTTAAACAAAACTCGAACAACTTCAACTCTGAAATTCCTGAAGCATTCCCAAGGCAAGGTTTTCAATGACCAAATTCAGCTTCAAATTTGCAAATCATCAGACTTCAAGTAATTCAAAGTTCAAGAGTAAAGTCTACAGCCTGGAAAGAATTTAAAATTTAAAAGCTCTCAACCTAAATCAAGCACGCAAATTCAAACTGTTTTCAACATTAAAGTGCTCTGTTCTTATTCCTGGAAAAACAAATGTGAGCAACTTTAATTGTTCTTTTAGACCTCTTTATTCTTTTATCTGTGAGTAACTTCTTTTTAAAACTTAAATTTAGTTGTATGGGAAAGTCTGATACTTTGTTGATTGAAGGAGATATACATATATACATATATGGATGGATAACTGGTACATATATATATAGAGCCTCAGAATAAACATAATACTGGAAGTGATTATCAACTTGTACTCTGATAATCTGGGAATCAAGTTTGAATTCAAAAATCATTTCTTCCCAAACCATTTGATATTTGGACTGGGAATCAAAAGAGTTTCTGTTTGTTTAACTTTGAATTTAATTTTAAAAATAAATTTGAATAGAAATCATTTGACATTATCTCTGGAAATAAATATTTCGAGTACAACTTCGTTTTTGACAAAATTCGAATATCGCCATTTACGAATTCAATTACATAGCTTGAATACTTAGGGGATGACGTGAATTTTAAGGTTCATATCATTATTTTTAGTGATCTGATTGAAGAGCAGTTCGTGATTCTTTGTTTTTGGGTTTTCGAGTCTCTAGGGTCGGCTGAGTTGACAGGGGAGGTCGGCGATTGGTCTGGAGGTGGAGGAGACTGCAGTGGGTCGGGGAAAAATGGTCTGGAGGTGGTCGGAGCATTGTGGTGGCGGTGGCGTTCATTTCAAGTTTTAAAACCTAGTTTTGGGGTAGCCGGTAGTTTCGATTCGCGTGACGTCGTCGTGCGATCGAGTGTTACGCGACTCTGGGTAATGGTAAATGGGTCGTAGATGAAGCGGTGGCCGGAGGCGCTGGTGATCTGGTGATCGGAGCGTTTTGGGAACGACGTGTTTCCAGGTGAGGTGGTGTTTCCTGTATCTTGTTCCAGGCTTTCGAATTCATACTCGAATTCGAGTTTGTTGGAGAATGGGTTCGCTGTGGATCAGAGGATGGTTGGTAGGTGGTTGTCGGTGTGCTCGATGAAGTGGAGGCGACTGGAGTTGGTCGTTGGCGATGTGCACGTGCACGTTTCGATTTCCGGTTGTTCCAGTTTTGGGGAAGAAGAACAGAGGAGTAGGATTCCAGAGAGGATCGGGTATTGCTCGAAGTGGTAGGAGTTCGACTCGAAGTTTTCAATTGATTGCCTCGGGTCATTTGGAAATGTTACAGGTTAAAATACTTAGGAAAAAATTTTAATGGAAATTTGGACACTCGGGTTAAATTTTGACAAAACTCGAAGTAAACAAGCAGAATTCTCGGGGCTGACTCGAAGCGGGTCTCGAGACTAGTATATAAAACAGTTTATACTTTAAGATTTTTCAATTCTTTTAAGACACTTTTAAACTACGTTCAAATAATGATTTGATTGGAATTTTAAGCTAATAAGATGTTTTCAAAGAGATTAAATTTTAATTTATTTAGTTTTGATACGATATTTTTATAATGTTATTTATATTAAATAAATAATATAACTTAAAAGAAAAATTAAGATAAAATGTCGTTTGAACTAAATCTTACCCTTTCAAAGTAACTAATGTGATTTAATGTTTTAATTTGTTAACTTAAAAAGTTAAGTAAATTTATATTGATTTATATTGGATTTAAAATTAACTAAGATCAATAAATTATTTATTTAAATCCAATTAATTTAAAAATTAAGGATAATTAATTAAAAGGTAATTAATTAAGGGTAAAATTATTAATTGAAGATAATTAATAGAATGGTGAATTAAATAATTAAAAGTTAATTATTTAATAATTAAAGATTGATCAATTAATAATTAAGGGGTTAATAAATTATTATTGATGATTATTAATAAATGATTAAAGAATAATTAATCAAAATAATTTGTAATTTATTAATAATTAATTAACCAGAATTAGAAATAAATTCATAAGAAATAAATCTGATTTGAATTAATCAGATAATTTACCGACCTTACTTATGGATGTTTGAATTCTATTTGATGACTTGATGTGTTTGATATCCCTGATGTACGATGCTTTGTGATGTACCTTGATTTATGTTGTGATCTGTAGTTTACTTACCTGTGATATATATCTGTGATCTGTGAATGAACGATAAGCGTTATAGTTTATATCGCTTATCAACTATATCCTATATTTTGATCTGTGATGATTCATCATGTTGTACTATTGTGTGAAACCCCTGGACCACACTTTTACACACACAAATATGGATTTCACGTGGAAATCGGTTAAGTCACAGATAATTTAAATTTGATGTTTTTGAAATTGAAATTTTAATTATTTCAATTGATTTTGAAATTTGAAATTTGGGTTTAAAGTGAAAAGCTTTTGAAATAGAATTTCAAAGATAAAAGTTATTTTGAATAACTTAAACGAATTTTGAAAGTTTAAATAATTTGATTTAAATTTGAATTCAAGTTTGAAATTAAATCTATGATTTGGAAATTAGGGATAAAAGATGATATAAATGTGTTTGTATGAATTAAACCATTTTAAAGTATTAATTTGGGAATTTGAATTTAAACCAAGGATTTCAACTCGTATGAATGAATCAGATTTCCAAATTGAAAACTGTTGTTTTCAAATGATAAAAGCTTTTAGATAAGCTAAGAAATTCCCGTTTAAATTAAAGGAATTTCAAGTGAATTGAAAAAATAGATTTTCCAAGTTATGAATGAATTCTTTTTGAAAGCTATGTATTAAATCTGTTTATTTTTAACAGATTTAAAAGTGATGTTTTGTTTAACCCATTCGAAATGAAATTGTTTTGAAAACTATAAGTTAAATCTTTGATTTAAAGATTTAACGAGTTAATTAAACTGAAATGGAAATCGATTTGGAAAATCTATGAATGAGTCTTTGTGAAATTAAGTGAACTTTATGAATTGAATCTTTTTTGTTTAAAAAGATTAAAATGGTAATTTGTTAAACCATTTGAAAAGAAAGTTTGGGTTTAAGTTGTGACTTAATTGAAATCCCAATATCCGTATGTTTTTAAATATTTCGCTCACTATTCGGGTTAGCCGGGAAAGGACCTTTGGGTCGTATAACTCATTCCGAATAGTGATACGTCGTATATGGATAGCATTTGAAGACCGGTGTTGAAGACCGGATATTTTTCGAAAATGAAAGGACAACCTGTCGAATGTATCTGCACTGAGTCGCGCCGGTATAGAGATTTATATCACTCTTTTGTGACGGGAAGTCCGGACGTGATTGGAAATTATCCGGAATTGCAAGGGCTTCGTGAGAAGTGCCTTCGGTTCTGTTCGAACCCGGAACAGACTTGTATGGATACATGTCTGACATTACACTTTGAGATATAAAGCCGATTTCTTTCAAATACATATCTGTTTGGTGGCGGAGAATTTATTCTCTTAGCTTAACACCCTTCTCTGAGACGTACGAGCTCAGAGGTTATGTAGTTGAAATTTATCAGCGATATATCCCAATTTGGTAATGTGGCATGCTGAGTGTTGCTGTGTGATGATCAGTGTTTGATCATTTGCGATATGATCATTTGTTTGATCTTATATCTTTGTGATCATAGGTTGATCATTTGTTTGACCCGAAGCATGGCTTTGTGACAAAGCGTAGCTTTGTGGACGAGACTTCGTTGGACCTCACATCCCGGAAATGGTCAAAACAGGAAAGATGCAGCAAGGTTCTAGGGAGTAGCGCCCCTTAGTGTATGTCATTCCTTCTGGATAAAGGTGGTATCATGGTATGGAGCCCAGATACTTAACCTCTGTGGTTGCTGCAAGTTTATTACTTTGTGGTTGTTGCGAATCGAGGATCCTCGGAAAGATCGGTGACGATCGGGGGATGGCATACGCGTGTCAGTAGTTACCTATTTTTGCAGAGGTAACCCGGCCTTGTGTTGGCAGAGATCCGGTTAGGTTCTCGGGTCGTCTATTCCAGGGACGCACCCTCCGTGGCGTAGGAAGTTCCTTAGCCTGACCATTTGTTGGAAATCCAAAGAAACAATACGTGACTTGTACGGTTTTAGTTGTAGAACCTGCCATCTACTTATGGTGGCGCCCCACTGTTTGGATGGTAGCTATAGTAGGCATAGTTCGAAATGTCTATGCTGGCTAAGATTGATATTATACTTTCGAAATGTTTTCTGCACTATGCACTAGTAATAATATCAAATGATTTGATTTTGCGTAGTAAGCATCTTTGACTATCATAAGAAGAAATCTCCTCCAATTCTGCGTTTGCATTGTGTGTGTGGTGGGAGGTCTTATGGTAGTTTCATTTTCCAAAAGCATTGCGAATTGACTTTAAAATTCTTTGCTATTTGTTTTTAAAGATAAACTGTTTTTGTTGCTCACACCAGTCCCATGACTGATCCGGAGTTTATTGTTTCTTTCCTAAACTCTGGGTGCTCAAAATTTTCTACACGAGCAGTCTAGAGTTGGGTTTTTCAGATATTCAGGTTTAGTAGATTATCTGGAGCTAGTTCAGTCTTTGGATCGGACTGCACTTTCTTATCTTTGTTCATCGTTATTATCTGGATTGGCATTCTGAAGATGGAGATTATCCGCTGCTGGTGTTATCGTTTTCTTTTCCGCTGCTATTTGTTGTATCATATCTCTGATGTATATTGATATTCATTGTATCACTCTGTTGTATCAGATATTATATATCAATGTATTATTCTTTTATTCCGCTGTGTTATTTACTTAATGTTGTTATAAGCTCCCGAGAACCAGATTCGGCATTTGAATCTACGGCATTTTGAGTACAAGTGAAGTACGGGTGCCGATTTTCGAAGGTCGACTTTTGGGTCTTGACAAAGTGGTATCAGAGCTAAGGTTGAACTTTAGCTCAGGAGTATAACACATTAAGTAGCTCATTAGAGATAGAGTGAAGTAAACTCTAGAATGAGTAATCTCTAAGATATCCGTCTGAACGTCTCAGTAAATTCTCTTACTATCCACTGATAGTGAGTATGAGTGCAAGAAGAGGACGAGATAGGGGATAGGGAAATACGACTACAAATGGTCAATACTCTGTAACAACAAGGAAACAATCTTTTCTCTATCAATCTATTTTGTTCGTCATCTCTTCTCAATTTTTCGACAGTTTCTGGTAGATCCAGGAAGAAGATTCGATATACTAATATGGGACATAAACTCCAAATAGGCCAAAATTATTTGTTGGATGTGTTGATTGATTTGGTTGCTATGGTTGATAGGTATAATTTGGTTTTTAAACTGAAAGTTCTGAAATCGTATCCATATATCTATCTATCTATTCCTTGGGTCCGGATATGTTCTACGAATAGTTAGTTATCCCTTTGAACTAACCGATGCCCTTGTATATTTCGTAGATCTGGATAACCCGAGTATCTTGTGAAGTGTTAAACAGATTCGTTCTTGTATCTGTTATTGATATTCTGATTTGGTGAGCCAAATGCAGAATAAATGTTCAGTTTGAGTTGATGAAATATTCTTCATCTATCTTTTTGTCTCCTTGGTAATTTCGAGGACGAAATTCTTTTAAGGGGGGAAGTTTGTAACGACCCTAGATTTTTAATTTATTTAAATTAATAATTAAATGAAATATTGAATAAAACTGTGAAATTAATCGATTGAGTGAAGCGAGTTTCCTCGGGTTCAAGTATATTCTGGATAAATCGATACGATATAATACAAATAAAATAGATACAAAATATAATCAAAGGAAATAGGATACAATAGGAGTTCACTCATATTCTTAAGTAATAAAAAAACAAAGAAGAAAATACAAACACTTGTAAAAGAATGAAACAAAAATATATACACATGGAAAACAAAGCACAAAACCAGGCAAGCAAAGGAAATCAAGTTAAATATCTATATAAGTACACAAAAGAAATAATGCATGTAAACAAAGAAGTAAACATTTGTACCTACTGCTATCCTCTCAGCCGAAATGAAGATAAGTAAATAAACAAAATAATTAGACAAAGCAAAGATATGTTCAAGTATTTGAAACTAAGTACATATGTACCAACTAGCATCTTCTCAGCCGAAACAATATCACCTGCACAATATTAAGTAAAGAAATATATATAGATGTAGACTTGCAAAAGAAGAAATAAAATAAGGTGATGTTGTACAAGGCAATTAATAACAACATCACTTCAGCCACTACAACAAATCTGCATAGCCCCCAAACGAAAATATCACTGATCAAAACTTGTACAAATTTTATCATCACCTTGTACCAAATATTTTAACCAGCAAACTCACTCTTTTATCAAGCCTTCCTCATATCAATTCGTTCATCTTCAAAGTTAAGAAAATCTGAAGTGATCTCATCTTCTAAAATTTAAACAAAACTCGAACAACTTCAACTCTGAAATTCCTGAAGCATTCCCAAGGCAAGGTTTTCAATGACCAAATTCAGCTTCAAATTTGCAAATCATCAGACTTCAAGTAATTCAAAGTTCAAGAGTAAAGTCTACAGCCTGGAAAGAATTTAAAATTTAAAAGCTCTCAACCTAAATCAAGCACGCAAATTCAAACTGTTTTCAACATTAAAGTGCTCTGTTCTTATTCCTGGAAAAACAAATGTGAGCAACTTTAATTGTTCTTTTAGACCTCTTTATTCTTTTATCTGTGAGTAACTTCTTTTTAAAACTTAAATTTAGTTGTATGGGAAAGTCTGATACTTTGTTGATTGAAGGAGATATACATATATACATATATGGATGGATAACTGGTACATATATATATAGAGCCTCAGAATAAACATAATACTGGAAGTGATTATCAACTTGTACTCTGATAATCTGGGAATCAAGTTTGAATTCAAAAATCATTTCTTCCCAAACCATTTGATATTTGGACTGGGAATCAAAAGAGTTTCTGTTTGTTTAACTTTGAATTTAATTTTAAAAATAAATTTGAATAGAAATCATTTGACATTATCTCTGGAAATAAATATTTCGAGTACAACTTCGTTTTTGACAAAATTCGAATATCGCCATTTACGAATTCAATTACATAGCTTGAATACTTAGGGGATGACGTGAATTTTAAGGTTCATATCATTATTTTTAGTGATCTGATTGAAGAGCAGTTCGTGATTCTTTGTTTTTGGGTTTTCGAGTCTCTGGGGTCGGCTGAGTTGACAAGGGAGGTCGGCGATTGGTCTGGAGGTGGAGGAGACTGCAGTGGGTCGGGGAAAAATGGTCTGGAGGTGGCCGGAGCATTGTGGTGGCGGTGGCGTTCATTTCAAGTTTTAAAACCTAGTTTTGGGGTAGCCGGTAGTTTCGATTCGCGTGACGTCGTCGTGCGATCGAGTGTTACGCGACTCTGGGTAATGGTAAATGGGTCGTAGATGAAGCGGTGGCCGGAGGCGCTGGTGATCTGGTGATCGGAGCGTTTTGGGAACGACGTGTTTCCAGGTGAGGTGGTGTTTCCTGTATCTTGTTCCAGGCTTTCGAATTCATACTCGAATTCGAGTTTGTTGGAGAATGGGTTCGCTGTGGATCAGAGGATGGTTGGTAGGTGGTTGTCGGTGTGCTCGATGAAGTGGAGGCGACTGGAGTTGGTCGTTGGCGATGTGCACGTGCACGTTTCGATTTCCGGTTGTTCCAGTTTTGGGGAAGAAGAACAGAGGAGTAGGATTCCAGAGAGGATCGGGTATTGCTCGAAGTGGTAGGAGTTCGACTCGAAGTTTTCAATTGATTGCCTCGGGTCATTTGGAAATGTTACAGGTTAAAATACTTAGGAAAAAATTTTAATGGAAATTTGGACACTCGGGTTAAATTTTGACAAAACTCGAAGTAAACAAGCAGAATTCTCGGGGCTGACTCGAAGCGGGTCTCGAGACTAGTATATAAAACAGTTTATACTTTAAGATTTTTCAATTCTTTTAAGACACTTTTAAACTACGTTCAAATAATGATTTGATTGGAATTTTAAGCTAATAAGATGTTTTCAAAGAGATTAAATTTTAATTTATTTAGTTTTGATACGATATTTTTATAATGTTATTTATATTAAATAAATAATATAACTTAAAAGAAAAATTAAGATAAAATGTCGTTTGAACTAAATCTTACCCTTTCAAAGTAACTAATGTGATTTAATGTTTTAATTTGTTAACTTAAAAAGTTAAGTAAATTTATATTGATTTATATTGGATTTAAAATTAACTAAGATCAATAAATTATTTATTTAAATCCAATTAATTTAAAAATTAAGGATAATTAATTAAAAGGTAATTAATTAAGGGTAAATTTATTAATTGAAGATAATTAATAGAATGGTGAATTAAATAATTAAAAGTTAATTATTTAATAATTAAAGATTGATCAATTAATAATTAAGGGGTTAATAAATTATTATTGATGATTATTAATAAATGATTAAAGAATAATTAATCAAAATAATTTGTAATTTATTAATAATTAATTAACCAGAATTAGAAATAAATTCATAAGAAATAAATCTGATTTGAATTAATCAGATAATTTACCGACCTTACTTATGGATGTTTGAATTCTATTTGATGACTTGATGTGTTTGATATCCCTGATGTACGATGCTTTGTGATGTACCTTGATTTATGTTGTGATCTGTAGTTTACTTACCTGTGATATATATATTTGTTATCTGTGAATGAACGATAAGCGTTATAGTTTATATCGCTTATCAACTATATCCTATATTTTGATCTGTGATGATTCATCATGTTGTACTATTGTGTGAAACCCCTGGACCACACTTTTACACACACAAATATGGATTTCACGTGGAAATCGGTTAAGTCACAGATAATTTAAATTTGATGTTTTTGAAATTGAAATTTTAATTTTTTCAATTGATTTTGAAATTTGAAATTTGGGTTTAAAGTGAAAAGCTTTTGAAATAGAATTTCAAAGATAAAAGTTATTTTGAATAACTTAAACGAATTTTGAAAGTTTAAATAATTTGATTTAAATTTGAATTCAAGTTTGAAATTAAATCTATGATTTGGAAATTAGGGATAAAAGATGATATAAATGTGTTTGTATGAATTAAACCATTTTAAAGTATTAATTTGGGAATTTGAATTTAAACCAAGGATTTCAACTCGTATGAATGAATCAGATTTCCAAATTGAAAACTGTTGTTTTCAAATGATAAAAGCTTTTAGATAAGCTAAGAAATTCCAGTTTAAATTAAAGGAATTTCAAGTGAATTGAAAAAATAGATTTTCCAAGTTATGAATGAATTCTTTTTGAAAGCTATGTATTAAATCTGTTTATTTTTAACAGATTTAAAAGTGATGTTTTGTTTAACCCATTCGAAATGAAATTGTTTTGAAAACTATAAGTTAAATCTTTGATTTAAAGATTTAACGAGTTAATTAAACTGAAATGGAAATCGATTTGGAAAATCTATGAATGAGTCTTTGTGAAATTAAGTGAACTTTATGAATTGAATCTTTTTTGTTTAAAAAGATTAAAATGGTAATTTGTTAAACCATTTGAAAAGAAAGTTTGGGTTTAAGTTGTGACTTAATTGAAATCCCAATATCCGTATGTTTTTAAATATTTCGCTCACTATTCGGGTTAGCCGGGAAAGGACCTTTGGGTCGTATAACTCATTCCGAATAGTGATACATCGTATATGGATAGCATTTGAAGACCGGTGTTGAAGACCGGATATTTTTCGAAAATGAAAGGACAACCTGTCGAATGTCTCTGCACTGAGTCGCGCCGGTATAGAGATTTATATCACTCTTTTGTGACGGGAAGTCCGGACGTGATTGGAAATTATCCGGAATTGCAAGGGCTTCGTGAGAAGTGCCTTCGGTTCTGTTCGAACCCGGAACAGACTTGTATGGATACATGTCTGACATTACACTTTGAGATATAAAGCCGATTTCTTTCAAATACATATCTGTTTGGTGGCGGAGAATTTATTCTCTTAGCTTAACACCCTTCTCTGAGACGTACGAGCTCAGAGGTTATGTAGTTGAAATTTATCAGCGATATATCCCAATTTGGTAATGTGGCATGCTGAGTGTTGCTGTGTGATGATCAGTGTTTGATCATTTGCGATATGATCATTTGTTTGATCTTATATCTTTGTGATCATAGGTTGATCATTTGTTTGACCCGAAGCATGGCTTTGTGACAAAGCGTAGCTTTGTGGACGAGACTTCGTTGGACCTCACATCCCGGAAATGGTCAAAACAGGAAAGATGCAGCAAGGTTCTAGGGAGTAGCGCCCCTTAGTGTATGTCATTCCTTCTGGATAAAGGTGGTATCATGGTATGGAGCCCAGATACTTAACCTCTGTGGTTGCTGCAAGTTTATTACTTTGTGGTTGTTGCGAATCGAGGATCCTCGGAAAGATCGGTGACGATCGGGGGATGGCATACGCGTGTCAGTAGTTACCTATTTTTGCAGAGGTAACCCGGCCTTGTGTTGGCAGAGATCCGGTTAGGTTCTCGGGTCGTCTATTCCAGGGACGCACCCTCCGTGGCGTAGGAAGTTCCTTAGCCTGACCATTTGTTGGAAATCCAAAGAAACAATACGTGACTTGTACGGTTTTAGTTGTAGAACCTGCCATCTACTTATGGTGGCGCCCCACTGTTTGGATGGTAGCTATAGTAGGCATAGTTCGAAATGTCTATGCTGGCTAAGATTGATATTATACTTTCGAAATGTTTTCTGCACTATGCACTAGTAATAATATCAAATGATTTGATTTTGCGTAGTAAGCATCTTTGACTATCATAAGAAGAAATCTCCTCCAATTCTGCGTTTGCATTGTGTGTGTGGTGGGAGGTCTTATGGTAGTTTCATTTTCCAAAAGCATTGCGAATTGACTTTAAAATTCTTTGCTATTTGTTTTTAAAGATAAACTGTTTTTGTTGCTCACACCAGTCCCATGACTGATCCGGAGTTTATTGTTTCTTTCCTAAACTCTGGGTGCTCAAAATTTTCTACACGAGCAGTCTAGAGTTGGGTTTTTCAGATATTCAGGTTTAGTAGATTATCTGGAGCTAGTTCAGTCTTTGGATCGGACTGCACTTTCTTATCTTTGTTCATCGTTATTATCTGGATTGGCATTCTGAAGATGGAGATTATCCGCTGCTGGTGTTATCGTTTTCTTTTCCGCTGCTATTTGTTGTATCATATCTCTGATGTATATTGATATTCATTGTATCACTCTGTTGTATCAGATATTATATATCAATGTATTATTCTTTTATTCCGCTGTGTTATTTACTTAATGTTGTTATAAGCTCCCGAGAACCAGATTCGGCATTTGAATCTACGGCATTTTGAGTACAAGTGAAGTACGGGTGCCGATTTTCGAAGGTCGACTTTTGGGTCTTGACAACACATTAGAATGTCTAATGAGTATTCTTGCATGTCAAAGAGAAACAATGAGCTTCTTGTCAATGTCAAGAATAAGTTATCCTCGGATATCTAATTAAACTATTAAGAGATTGACTCCATGTTTGGTACAATGCACAAATCGAAAACAAATTCTAAGTACATGATCAAAATATTATTTTGCTAGTTGTACCTGAAGAGATATGATCCATCGGTCATAAATATGTTTTAAGAGAAAGATAAATGCGGTTGGAATATTGTAAGCCACATTGATAAGAATAACATCATGAATTTCAATTGTTGAAATTAACATAACAGATTCACCATTTGATGTTCTCAAGTCGATTCAGATTTATTTAAAAAATTATCGCCTAGTATCTTTCTGTTTTGGTGCACATGACAACCAAAGTGTCTCGAAGTCAATCGGAGTGATACTGGGTTTGTGGGATTTTGGATATGATCCAAGAACCGATACGAAAGTATCGTTCGACAAGCATCAAAATGGAACAAGTATTTTGATAGAATTATCAAATAGTTTGATTTCAGTCAAAATGCAAAGGAAGCATGTGTCCATATGAAAGAAAGTTGAAGGTACGTTAATATTTCTAAATATAAGAAAACAACATGTTGTTGATTGTTAACGATGTACACTTTAAAATCAGCTCTTAGTTGTTTTAAAACTCAACATTAAATTTGCAAATGATGTCTTTTATGGTGAGTATAAAGGACAGTAGGAATGTCCCAGACAATATGTAGAAACACCTTATTAAAATGTTTAATAAGAAACATGTAAGATGAATTCCTTGTGCATTAGCAATAGGAATTATCATACATGTTATGCTGTCTATAATATCATGATTTGTTTATATATTTGATACATGAAGCAAATATCAAATACAAATTAAGATCACTAAATGGTAATTTAGAGTGTTCTCATGTATTTATGACATACCAGAGAATTGTTTATGGAAACAATAAACTCCTTATGAAGGAGTGTTCCGACTCAAACTTCATATATGACATTGAGTATGAGATGTCAAAATAAAATTCATGTTTAAAGCTTGGTCAAGAAGCTTTAAGTTGGAAATGATCCAAATGAGAAATTGTGGATAACTCAATAAAAGGCCAAGTACATAGCCTTGAATAGCGTTATGATAAAAGCAATGTATATACATAATAAATGCATAAATTTATAACCGAGCTGAAGGGTGATTCCAAATGTTGAGAATCCGCTAACATTGTTATATGGTAACAATGTCGTGATATAGTTCGTAACAGAACTTAGAGCTTACTGGAGGTTGAGAGGCATACTCCGAATTATTCAACATAGTAAAGGCAGTTTACAAACATCGGAGAGAGTTGATTGACATAGTAGATAATTAAAACATAACAACATACCCATTCACCAAGGGACTGACTCGATTAGTTTTGAAGAAACCAATTAAAGAAGTTGGAATAAAGATTTCATAATTAACCTCGAGTGCAATTGAGAGATTGATAGAGTTAGGGGTATGCGCTAGGGGCAATTATGTAATTGCTACATAAATCTAACTCGATAACCAATCTTATTCAAAATAAAAGGTGTTTCCTTTCCGTTATATACTTGTTATGAAATGTTACAAATAATTTTTAGTTGATTTAAGTATATATGTTAGAAAGTCCATAAATGATGTGTTTGTGACAGTAGTTACAAATGGTTATAGCCGTGAGTATTATATCATAATACGATAGACACATCATTTTAAATATTTATAGTCAAGAGGTATGGAGACTGGACATTGAAGCATCTGTTGAGACTAGAGTATGTAATGCTCTCTAAATATTAGGCAGTGTATTACTCATGGCTTGTAACACTTCGCCGTTATGCCTATACTACTAAAGAGTATTGCTAAGTAATACCGTCTAATAATATAGAGAACGAGGTTTGTTAAGAGCGACCTAATGTGAATATTCCCTTAGGCTAACACTAACATGTCATTCTTACAAAAAATTTGAGGATCTGAACTGAATAATTGACATGGACGGTCTCGGCACAAAGCGATAAACACACAGGTTAAATTAAATCAGAATAATATACAATATCAGTCATAGAATCACAGACCACGGTGGAATATTATACATCACATATAACTACAAAAGTATGAGTCTATAAAATGATAATACTAGACCTACATATCTAATATATACAATATCACATCCTAAACCATTACAAGACTACTACTTGCATCCCATAAAAATATATCTGCACATACACACAAACAAATATATATATATATATATATATATATTATACACACACGCACCCATGAGGTAAACTCAAACTACCAAAAATAGTTTGTCCACATGCTAGCACACATGTCCAAGGTTAGCGAGTCCTGGTACCTGTAGAGTCTCGGTCTGACCCAAAAATTATGAAAATAAATGAGTCAGAATATATCTAATTTAAATGTGTGAATAATATATCATAATAATATATGACTACACATAATTATAGAGTGTCAGAGTTATATAAAATATGCCAGTCCAAATCAATCCAAAAGTATATTCACAAAATATTCACCGTTTCATAAAACATTCAAGTCCATCTAGACTGCCATATGAAAATATGGTGACTCACGTATGTCCATTTCAAATCAATGGAACTAAAATAAATCCATATGAGGATATTACTAAATTAAAGGTACGGTCCTCTCCGGGAAAAATCATAGAGGTATGGTCCCCTCCTGGACAAATCACATAAACACGATGTAGCTCCTAGAAAGTGACTAATAATTGCATATCACTTCTTAGGCAAAATGAAATCACGATGTAAACACTAGTAAGTTACTAAATGCATAAGAACAAAATCACGATGTAACCACCAGTAAGCTGCTAAATGCATAGATAGCCAGTCACCCACAAATGCCTATGGCAACCATCAATTGATCTGCAAAAGAAGACAATATCCCGGAATCATCTAGCAAGTTATCAGGATCATGAACAATCAACCGGATTATCAAAATCAAACGATCATCATGATCGTTAAAAATCAGGAGTCATATTTTTCTTAGAGATCTATTAGCTCATATAGCCAAACATCCCAAGATAATATAACTCTAAAGTGTTAATCATTGTCACTTTAGTAATTACTAGAATTTCACTAAATGTCCTAAACCACCTGGTGATATTCAAGTATTTACTAAAAGCTAGTAAATTTCACTCACTCAAATATTCTACACACAAGTATTACAATTAACCGATGAAGTGATACCGAATGTCTCATACCACTTAGTACCACAAAATCGTTTAATTATATTTCTTGTTCCATAGAAAGAAGAATTTGCTATAAAGCAATATTTCAAAAGTCATTAGAAAATATGAATATTAATTTATAAAACACATATTTTATTTAAAATATAAGTATGAAATTTCCAAAGGCCAAACCAATATTCCTTCCAATATACTTCTTGTACAAGGCTTGAAAGCGCACGCTCGCGCACATACACACACACATATATATAACAATAATCCTTAGAAATATTAATAAATTTTCCACAAATCATTTCAAACCTTGTAATTATTTCTGGAAAGAACTCTTTCAAAATCATTTAAACAACTTTTATAATTAAATTCACTTGACATTGAAATAATTACTTTCATAACAGCTTTTATACAATAATACCGTATTTTATCTTTTACCTCTAAAAAATTTCCAAAATTATAATATACTTATAATAGTAAATTTAAAAAGGTTTTGTGAATAAATGTAACCCATCTTTAAAATATTTGGATAGAAATTTTGAAATAAGAAATAAGCTAAGAATATAAAATAATTTTACTATATTCTATAAAGTAAATTCCAATAAGGATCATAAAACCTCATTTTGAAAATATTTAAACAATTCAAACAATAACCCACCAAGAACGCAACTTCTAGAGCCAACATCGCTCTATAAAATATCATTCCATAATATGAAATTATTTAGTGATCCGAGTTGCTTTCCAACATCCCTGCTCACACAAACAATCTATGTACTTCTACATAAGTTAATAAAATTCAATTTGCAATTAAACATAAAATTCAATTTGCAATTAAACAGAGTTCCATTTTGCAAATTGGCCTCTTTCAATCCACATAACAATCTATATATTACCAAACAATCAATTTTTAACCCAATTATTCGATAAACAAAATAAATTATCGCATGCATCCATATTTCAACCAATTTATTCACACACAACAAATATTTATTAAAATCTATAATTAGGGAAGGACATGCAAAACAAAATTCATATTATAGAGATAGTAGTGTGAGTTGAAGTAACCCACTTTAACCATTTGCTTGTTGAAACTTCCATTTACAACCACCAGCACCCCAAACCCTAGTTGCCTTTACTTCTGCCTTAGAGTTCATGCACGAGAGCAGCTCCACGCCAAACCGTTTGCATGAACCTCCTCCCTTACAGTCGCTTGCCATGCTTGCCACCATGTCTCGGAGTCAAGGCATCAATCATCGCCTTCGCTCCAACCATTGAACAATGTTTCTCGGAAATCATCATTATCACATGCGCTCCACCTATCGACAACTCCGCCTCGACCTCACATCCAAACATCTCTATGCGCACACTTCCTCCGTCATCGTTGCTAGCCTAGTCACGGCCTCCTCCCTAATCCCACCAACCGCCATCGCACCCTCATCGCCTTAAGCCGAGCTCCCTCTACGCCTTCACATTGTTGATGTTGAGCACGAATACATGGAAGAGTGTTTCTTTCTTTTTTGCAATCAGATTTTTGATTTTTGATTTAGGGATTAGGCTAATAAGAAGAAAAGAGGTATACGGGTTTGGAGATTAAAGGTGCAGCTTATTTGGTTATGGGCTGGGCTTTTTAATTTAAATTTCTTTTTCTATTCTTTTGAGTAGCCCTTTCATTCATTTGTAACTAAATTTAATTTTAATTTAAATAAATATATATTTCTTTTCACATAAGTTGTTTCGATAACTACATAATTCCATTCAATTCAATATTGTTTCACTCTATTTAATTTTGACATAAATAAATTTATTTTCAATTATTCATTGTATTGATGTAAAATAAATTTTATTTCTCCAACTATTTCAACGATATAAAAATTATTTACACTTTAAAAATATTTTATATTTAACAATATCACTTTTGCCAGTTTATTATATTTTCTAAAAAGAATTAATTAATTAATTCAATTTGTTAAAATAAAGTCTATTATTGAATACAATTTTAAAGTCAAAATCTTTGGCCAGAGCAGTTTCATTAATAATAATTGTTATCGAAAATTATTTTAACAAATTGAATTATTTTAGAGAAGATAAGGAAGGATTTTCTATAAAAAGAAAGTGAAATAAGGAGATTTGTTTTAATGGGATAAAAGAATCTTTGCTCATTCTCCTTATTTAACTTTCTTATTTAATTTGATCAATTAATCCCTTTATTTTCTCTATGTATTGACTAGTTCGAGCATGTATCCATATCACGCAAATTTTTTAACAAAATAAAACCATTATTTAATTATTTATTTCAAACTCCGTTCAAAAGGTGCACCGATATCTAATGTCGAATTTGCAAATATAACTTTTATACAGGTATTTAAATAATTACCGACAATATTCTAAACATCGAGTAAATAAATTAATATTTCACAAATATTAATTAATTTAACAAATTTATAGCATTTCTTAAATTAATTAAATCATGTGATTTTTTGGAGAAATCATAAATACAGTTGTGCGACTCAGAGGTGTGAATTTAATCTACAATTAATATTGAACAATCTCTAGCTTCCACTCGACCCAACCTTAGTCTTACCTGGTATATGATTTCTTTCTTGAATAGTGTTTCACTTCTAGTATTTTCACTTGACCCAACTATAGTCGCTCGATAGATGTCATGCTACGATTTAACTATAATCAAAGCAGAGCTTTCATATTGAAGATCAATAGTATTCTCAAGTCAAGAGAACTATGTAAATTAGTCACTTTGATATTTTCTATTTGAACTTGATTATATTAACCAATAGAAAACTATCGAGTGAGTCATTCCATATTTATCCAATAATTATCAGTATGTAATCCCTTGGTGCCCAAGCAGCCGTGAGTAATACACTACCCAACATTTGGAGAGCATTACGTAGTCTAGTCTAAATGGATGCATCAATATCCAGTCTCGATACAACTTAATTAGAAATATTTAAAATGACATACTTATCATATTATGATAAAATACTCATGGTTATAGCTATTTGTAACTGCTATTACAAACACATCATTTATGAACTTTCTGATATATATATATATACTTAAATTAACAAATGAATTATTTTTAACATTTTATAACAAGTATACAATAGAATGGAAACACCTTTTATTTTGAACAAGGTTGGTTATCAAGTTAGATTTATGTAACAAATTACGTAATTGCCCCTAGGGCGTACCCCTAACTCGACGAAGATACCTTAGCACTAGCGATGGAAATAAATCAGAGTCTTGAAGACAAATGATGTATACGGTATAATATAGAAAAAAATACAAGTACGCTCTCTCTATGCATCCCTTTGTACCATATTGATTAACTCAGACCGGTCTACTTAGTTCGAGTGTTAAGCCTAAACTCTGATACCAAATGTAAAAACTCACCCCTCATAAAACCCAAAAATCAGTGCCTTACATCAACTGCTGACATTCGAATATTACAAAGGATGGCTTGTCAAGAAAAAGAAACAAAACACTATACTAAGGCATAACGATATAATCTCACAACGGAATGATAACATATAATATACTAAATATGCATATGCAGGATAGGATGAATAATATATAAGGGACTGCATAGGCTGAAGTAACTAATAAGTAAATATCAATACAGAAAGTCGAGATAAAATATCCGATATAAGTCTTATATACAAATAACATATATATCATGTACTTTTACAATATCAAGTATATCTAAAGTATTGTCTTCACCTCCAGAACTCCAAATACGCCACTCTGATAGCATATTCCCAAAAGCACTTGCCTTCCAAACTACTATATCGAGTACCCAAGAGTTGCCATGACATAAACAGACAACGATAAAATGTGGATCACACATAAAGCCTAGTGTGATGGGAACTATCTCAAAATATTGTGTATCAAAACTATATACAAATAAACAAGAACTTCTAAGGCACAACCGATCCTCTCCACAGTCGTGGCTTAAGGGTACTGGACTTGTGCAGTTAAAGCCCCTCAAAATCCCACTATAGAGCATAACACGCTTCGACCACTACGTTTTTTTCAATATAGCACTATTAAACAGCAAATCTTCTTTAAGCCCTGCTATTTTCCGCTACACCCGCTAAATCAAGGCTTTTTAACACCCGCTTTAGCAAAATTAATATAAAAAGGTTGATTTGACTAGTGCTTTTTTATACCAGATCAACAAAGTTAGGTAAAAATCTAATTTTAAGGCATAAGTGCTCAATATAAGTTAGAAATCTATTGTGGTCGCAAAATTTGGACTGCATAAATTATGTTATTCTTTAGTTTTGTTATATAAGATTAAACAATATTTCTTTTTTCTACAAAAATGATGTAAGAATGAGAATAAATTAACTTTAAATATTTGGTTTTATATCAAATGAAGCTTTTTGCACCTCCGTTATTTTCCTCTATATCTTCGCTTTATCCCCAGTATAACCTTTTGCAACTCCACCACTATGGAACCGCTAAGCGCTTTAACTTTACAGATCTGAACTGTCCACAAACAAGTAAAGTAAACCTATCCAAAAGATAGAAAATCATACCATTAACCTATGCTCTGTAATCAACGAGTCAGCACAACTAGTATAATGTGAATGACACGTAACAATATACAATAATAAAGATAGCCCAATATACAAACGCAGAGATAATATAAACATCACAATATAAATGCATCCTAGATTACACAACAATACTATCAACCAACTAATACAACACATACAATATAACGATAAGCGATAAATAGATAGTATAAATTGGTGCTTGTTATTTATGATGAGTGGAATCCATAGTAGACTCGTGCCTAAGATAAATAGAGTCAGTACCTGTCCCAGGCAATAAAGCTTGGGGCAGGTACCACCGTTCCATGCGGCCAACAATTCGCACACCGTTTCTGTCGCTTCGCCCGTTGAGCCGCATTGCTTCCCAAGCTTGCCTTCACCCCGTCAGACCCTCTCCGGAGTTCGTTGGTTGATATTTTGGAAGTGGTTTCTTAAGCATTCAAAAACTGATTTCAATACAAAAAGCCATTCTTTTACATATATAGTTTCACGGGACAATTCAAGCGACCTGATCTCCTCTAATGCACTAAATTAAACTCAACTGACCCTTCTACATTGGGTAATCCCTACATGCATGCTCATACACCCATTTGTATATGTTATACCCACACGAACACACAACAACACTTCAAATATATAAATTATATATTGGACTTCGGCGGAGCGATAACTCGGTTTGATATCTTCTCATGCAACTTAGCGCACGCGATAGTCGTTATGGCTATATGAGATGCTCGCCATGTATTTATATACAAATTGTGCAGTTAAAGCGCTTGGGAGATTCAATGCGGCGTAGGTGCAAACGGTCATAGCGGGGATATAGCGAGGATATAGCGGGATATAGCGGATGACTCTAAAATAGCATATAAAACTCGTACTTAATGTTTTTACAAATATATAAATGGTAATTAAATGAAAAATTAACATTCAATTGAATTATAATTAATACAAAAATAATTTTAAATAAAAACATGTACGAATATACCGTAAATAAACGTAAAACTGTTATATAACATAACTGAATTTAGTAGAATATTAAAGTATTTTCATTTCTGAAAATATATTAAAAATTCAATTAAATTAATTAATTTCATAATTTTTATAATGTATAAATGTCATTTTTTTTAATTCATTTCTTTTAAAGAAGATATAGCGGAAATAGCGGAATATAGCGGGAATAACGGGATATAGCGGAAATAGCGGGGCTTAAAGCGGTAAGGCTATATTTGGGGCTATATGGAAAAATCGTAGTGGTAGAAATCCGCTATGAGATATAGCACGGTTATAGCGGAGTAATAGCGGGGCATTAACTACATGATATACAAATAAAAATATACATATTCATACATACACACACACACACATATATACATATATATACACAATAATTAACATATATATATATGTGTGTGTGTGTGTGTGTATTTATATATATGCACAACTACATACGAAAATTCTAGCTACAATACAATAATTGTCTTGATTAATATACAACTTCAAATACACGTATGTGTATACCCTCTCGTGCACATGTACACACGCATGTTAAGTAAATAATTCAATTATTAAAAAAATCAAATCTTACCTTTGTTTAATGAATCTTTTAAATAAAAGTAGAATATCTCTTTATATTTTTTTATAAACTCTGATCGGAAAACTTTATATACAAAATTTTATCATAAAATCGGCACGAATCCAACCATATAATTTTTATAGCCAATTTATGACGTTTGAAAAAATTCTATTTTTCGGCGTTTACTATTTGTTAATTAATTTCTCTTCTTCAAGTCAGGAATATCTCTTTCGAATGGTTGATTTATTACAATGATAACACATTTCTTTTATAAACTTACTCTTTCATACGGGCTTCCCAGAATTGAAACTCAACCTAAAGTTCTTTCTTTCTTCACAGTTCCACCTCTCACAACAACCAAACCTTGATTGCTACTTCCTCTGCTGCTATCACTAACATCTAGCTCTCGTCTGATCACACCAATCATTTCTAAGTCGATGAGTGTTCTCATCCTCCAATGCCAAAGTATCTCTGCCATATATAAGATTGTTGGCAAAACTAATGTATCACTCCGGAAGCAAACACAACAAAATCATTGATTTATATTCCTTATCCATCTTCTAATCAGCAGACTTAATTTTACCAACAAATTACCATCACGTTTAGGTGTGTTATAATAGAAGTATCCTCATTAATCTTATAGGTGAGAAATGTCATACAAAAATTAGATGGTTTGTTAACGACTTCTTCATGCGGAGTTCCTCTACCTTCTTCCAAATACCTCTATCGGTGGTCTCATCACTAATTGTAGAGATTAAATTTTCTTACACTAGAAGTTGCACTGTAGTAAAAGCCTACTCTTTCACCTGCTCCTTTTCAGCATCTAATATCAGCAGACAACTTTTCTGTATCAAATACCATAGGATGAACACGATTTCTTCGCAACATTGCCTTTAATCTTCCATTGCCTTTTTCAAAAACATGGTCTCGACTTCACTTCTAAATTGGTAGTTGTGAACCTAATGCAATATGGTAGCCACTAACATAGGGTGCATCTATTGAACCGGAATTAACCTCCTATGTACTTTCATCTGCTAGATCTGCCATTCTATCAAACATCTTCTATGCACCAATTGCTCCAACAACAAATCTTACAGCTTTGATACCAAATTGTAAGATAACCTTGATATTTATGCAAGTTCTTCCCTGATGAATTAGACTGATTCATAGCTGAAAGAGATCGACAATATTTTCTTTTGAAATTGATTGTTTGTTCCTCTCTTAGAAATGTTGTAGAAATGTCTACGATCGAGTAAATACCTCTACGAACAAACAAAATAATTATTAGATGGTCACTTATACCTAAGCATAGTGGCAACCTTGTAGGATGACTACAGGCACAATAAGGACAATCAAGAAACAAACAACTAAACTCAATTTCAAACAGTTCATGACCAAATTACTTGCAATTTAGAAAACAATCAATACTACCACCATTGATGTGACAGTACGTCCACTTTGAGTAGAGATATTATATTAATAATTTGAAGCGAGTTTACAAAGAGATCAATATATTTGGTAAATAAACCGACCGTTGAGGTTTGCCTACTTTCAGTGAAAATCAATCCCATCTGAAGCCAAAATTACACGCCTCTTAATTTTATTTTGTTTGTTCCATGTTCTCTTCCTGTATTCTTCTCGTCCCATTTCCTCATCTTCTTCTAACTTTACAATCACCGCATTTTTTCGATTAACATCACATGCCATTCTAACTCTCTTCCTCCACGAAAAACCCTCCCTAACCGACTCCTATATCGACACTGCGATATATCCTTACCTGACTTCCAAATTAACGCGTGGGATCCTAACCTTTCTGCAACCACCGTACGCAACATCTTGCCGCCCCCCCCTCCCCGGACAACCGACGTCGCCACCAACCTTCAATCCCTACCTTTCGATATCGCAACCAGCCTCATCGTCGCCAATTACAATTAGGTATAACAAAAGGAATTTTTAGCTATAATCCGTTTAAATATGGATTTATCTCAAATAGATTTAGCTCAATTCCTTTTTTACAATTTACAAAGGATTAGACAACCTGCAACTTAATGAGTACTATAATTATTTGTATTAAGGTGCTAATTTTTCTCCATTACTGTTCTATTCCATGTTTTTATTTTATCCATGTCATCTCTACAAACAATAATATGTGTTCTGATTTCCATTGCATTTCTTATTTAGGTGAATTTTTTTCTAACAAAGTGTTCAATTTTCAGAATTTTAATGGTAGACTTAATTTTAGTCATGTGTATTGTTAAATCTGATGTTTCCATTGTTTGAAAACTATACATTATTTTAGATACCTTAGATAAAACTCTTAGTTTATGCTTCCGCCAAAGATAATAGTTGCATTCTTATGCTATATTGTATGCTTTAACTGTTTGTTTGCTCTTAGATATCTTGGATATGACTTTTTAACGGTTCGTTTGCTCTTAGATATATTGGATATGAATTTTCTCTTAATTTATTACTGTTATTTTTTCCTGAAACTTCCAATGTTTCTATTATATTATAGTATTTCTTACATTCTGAGATTTGTTGTTAGTTTACTGATATTGATTTTATTTTTGCAAAAGCTTCCAATCTTACTATTCAATGTAGTAGTTCTTAAGTTCATAGTCTAGGTAATGTGCCTCGGTACTCTATTGGATTCAAATATACACAGATTAATAGTGGGATTTTTATTAGTATATAAATACGGTGAATGTACATGAATATGGGTTCCATATACATGGTTCCCATAAGTAACATCTGCATTTTCAATCAAGGAATTTGATGTTTTTCCAACACATGCAACAAAGCATGTATAATTAACGATTGAACGCACAATAGTTTTAGAGAGTGCAAATATTAAGGCACTTGCATATAGATTTTACAAGATAAAATTAAGTGTTTACAATTCTATAATATATGGCTTTTCTCGTGTATACATGCACCAGGATATATATGAAAATCTACAAAACTCTTGTTATGTTAAATTTCAAAATAGTACTAATCCTATGTTACAATGATTTAGAGATCTAGTTTACGTTCTTTTTCAGGGAGCATGGATAGGAAAGTGTAGCTTCAATGTGGGTTTCTGGTTTTTCTCTTGATCACAAGATTATTGGTAAGTAAACATCACTTATATTAGTTATAACTATTGATGGAACAGATTTTTACTTTTTTACTTTTTGTCCGAAGAAGCGCTTATGATGCAATATAAAATATCAATTTCAAGGCACTGTTAAGATTTGTATTATTATTCATATAAAGACATTAACAATATTTTGGCAAAACAAGCCAGGCTTTTGATTACAGAGAGTGAATAATCATGGAAACAACACCATTTATCTTCTTAAACGATCTTTAGATTTGATTTCGTTGAAAACAATTTAAGTTGGTTGTGCTTAGTCTGCATATCAACAAGCAATTACTTGGTAATTGTGAAATTGGCTTTCTGGATCTAAAAACGTTTGGTATTTGCTTTTCTCCTTTTCGCGGTCGGAACTGTATCTTGTCTGTTTATTAATTTGAGACATCATTTCTTTGAATGTGAGCCCTTCATTCTCGATAATTTCCATCAGTTCCTACTTATTTATAACTAATTTAACTCTAATAAGGCCATTAGTATCCTTTCGAGTCATCTTTTCAAACTTAAATGTTTCCTTTTCTTTAACAACGATGCAATTCTCCTTTCGAGTCATCCTTTCAAACTTAAATGTTTCCTTTTCTTTAAAATAGCGCACAAATCACAAATTCCATTTGAACTGGTCTTTTAGTTAATATAGGCTTTGTTGGTAATGCAGTGAATTTATTTAAGATGTCTAGATAGGACTGCAGATTAAAAACAAATGTAAATGGTATGTTAATCTAAGAAGGTTGACATTAGCATTGGACATAGAACTATTCAAATGACGGATTCTGTTATGTGATAACTATAAAATTTGTCATCTTTGGATAAATATGGTTTTAGTAATGCAGCAGTGAGTGTCAGTCTTGTATGTGAAGGAGAAATGCAAAATTTTGGTTGGCTGATGTTTATATATTATATGTTAACGAGAGGATTCATTGATAATATTGGAAAGAGCCTTGGTTTATAACTGAACTTTCCAACACAAGTCAATATTCATTTTTAAATAAAAAACTAAACATAGTGTTGTGGCTATTTATAAAGTGTGAGAACGTGGAGTCCTACAAAGCTATGATGAAAAATTATCGCCAAGCTACCAGATCTATGAAGGGCATTAGACACAAGATATCTTCACGCACTATAGGGTGATATTAAGTTTATTCTCTTTGCATCATTTAAACAGGGTCTGCCAATCCAATGTTTCCTTTTCATTGCAGCCTAGTGTGGTTTTATACGTACCTTACTCTTGCATAGTAGTTGTACATGCTTCAATTCAATGGTTGTACATATTTTTCAATTCAGATAAACTTGTTTATGCTTGAGCTATGTTTTTCAACCGAATCCTTATGTCTATATCATGCATTACAGGCATATTTCTACATAGTGAATTGTTTTGATGAAGAAGAAAGTGAACATGTTGTCCCTACTATTGAAAGATCGAACCTTAGACCACTGCTTGACGAAAATAATGTTGAGGCTACCTAGGATTCTGCACAAGTATAAGAGTCTTCATTCAAGGCTGAAACATTTATCCATTATAGCTTACAAAACGTGACCGCTCTCTAGTGCTAATCAAAAAGTATATACATGTACATAGTCCTTAGTGAAGTTATTTGCGCTTGTCACGACCCGAAATCCAGCGTTCGAAAATCGACATCAAATACCTCACTCGTATTCGACTACCGGAGATTCAAACGTCGAACTTTAGTTCGGATGAAGCTTATAACACGTTAAGTACAATAACACAGCGGAAGAAAAATGAATATATTATTGATACAACAATGGATACAATATCTGATACAATAAGATACAACAGAATATCAATACTATCAGAGATACAAGACCACAGCGGAAATAACCAAGCAGCAGCAGAAAGATATCTTTAATGCCAAAGCTCCAAACTTCAAGCTCGAACCACCCATCATGCTGAACTATAGCAAATGCGATCCAAACCAAAGACTTCCATATCCAAAGACTTCAAAGATTGAAACTTCCAAACCAAGACTGTAGGCTATCGAATCTACATCTACTATCTGAAAACCTGACTCTAGGCTGCCCGTTAATAACATAATCTCAAGCTTACATTTCTTAAAATGAAAATAATTTATGTTTAAACCACTTTATTTTAATAAATTTATGAATCGCGTCTTTTATAAATATGGTTTATATATACCAATTAACCAACAATTGTCAATTCTCATGTATTTATTATTGAACTTTCAAATCACATTTTATTAACAAAATATATATTTATTTCCAAATTTTCAAATTAATTCATAGTTAAATTCTAAAAATTAAATTAATCACTAAATTAATTTTGGGTTAAAAACGGGATCGTTACAAATTCCCCCCCCCCCCTAAGAAAATTTCGTCCTCGAAATTTGCAAGAGAGAGAGATAAACAAAGAACATAAGAACACATAGAACGATAGAGAATTGGTTTACTAGATTAAATTGAATATCTATTCTATATTTGGCTTACCAAATCAGAATATCATCAATAGATATGAGAACAACTTGTTCAACAATTTATGAAATACTCGGGTCATCTGATCTACGAAATATGTAGGGTATTGGTTAGTTCGACAGGATAACTAACCATTCGTAGAATATATCTGGACCCCAAAGAATAGACAAACGAATTCAATTTAATTCAGCTTCATATCTTGTTAACCAATTTATTCAATTAAATTTCAAATTCATTAAAGTTAAAAACGAAAAGCTGAAGAGAATACGAAACAAGAACGTAAACAAAGATTCGCAGGGCCACCACCACACCAAAGCTTCTTCTTGGAGCTGCCAGAAAGCCATCAAAGAATTGATATTGGATGATGATTAAAGAGGATTGATAGAAAAAGATTGTTCCCGTTGTTGCAGGGTATCGACCGTTTGTAGTGGTACTCTCCTGTCCCCTACCTCATCCTCTTCTTGCACTCGTACTTACTATCAGCGAATAGTAAAAGAATTTACTGAGGCATTCAAACAGATATCTTAGGGATACTCATTTTAGGGTATACATCACCTTATCTCTAATGAGTTACCTAATATGTTATACTCCAAACCTAAAGTTCTTACTCAACCTTTAGCTCTAATACCAATTTTCACGACCCGAAATCCAGCGTTCGAAAATCGACATCAAATACTTCACTCGTATTCGACTACCGGAGTTTCAAACGTCGAACTTCAATTCGGATGGAGCTTATAACACATTAAGTACAACAACACAGCGGAAGAAAAATGAATATATCATTGATACAACAATGGATACAATATCCGATACAATAAGATACAACAGAATATCAATACTATCAGAGATACAAGACCACAGCGGAAATAACCAAGCAGCAGCAGAAAGATATCTTCAATGCCAAAGCTCCAAACTTCAAGCTCGAACCACCCATCATGCTGAACTATAGCAAATGCGATCCAAACCAAAGACTTCCATATCCAAAGACTTCAAAGATTGAAACTTCCAAACCAAGACGATAGGCTATCGAATCTACATCTACTATCTGAAAACCTGACTCTAGGCTTCCCGTTAATAACATAATCTCAAGCTTACATTTGTTAAAATGAAAATAATTTATGTTTAAACCCCTTTATTTTAATAAATTTATGAATCATGTATTTTATAAATATGTTTTATATATACCAATTAACCTACAATTGTCAATTCTCATGTATTTATTATTGAACTTTCAAATCACATTTTATTAACAAAAAATATATTTATTTCCAAATTTTCAAATTAATTCATAATTAAATTCTAAAAAATTATATTAATCACTAAATTAATTTTGGGTTAAAAACGGGATCGTTGCAGCGCTTGTATATTTGATATTCCACTTGTTATTTTCCAATTTTAAATTAGAAATGATATTTTCTAGAGTAGTATGAATCATTGTTCGAGTATTATCCATATTTGTGGACTGACTTTGAATTTCACTTGTTAATACTTCTATCAATTTTCCTATACAAATTCTAAACCAAAAGCAGCATTATATCCTCGCGGGGCAATAAATTTTGATATGATTTGAAGTAAAGTTTTTAAGATTTTATTTACTTGTTTTAATAGCTTAAGCTACAAACATTATTATTGGATTGTTAGTGGGCTTTTCAAATCTGATTAGTTTTGATGCTACTGTTTTTTTACGGTTCAAATTATTATACAACATTTATGATTGTCCTTGAAATATGTGTATAGCTTTTGAAACTTAACAGTAACAATGGATCATGTTTACTCTTAACAATTTTTTTTTTTTTCTAGTTAACTAAGGTGCCTCACGAACGAGAGCGGGCCAACTGGTCCGGACAGATGAAAAAGATACTTTGGTGCGTTTGTTCGTTTAATTAAGCTAATTAATTAAACTTATATTCTTATAATAAAATTAATAATGTTTTTTTTGAAATGCTACTTTATATACAACATGTTACTGGGACAACATATCACATGTCAATAAACGTTCGAATCACGCTACGCAAGTTTCAAACTTGTGATCTCTCGCACTAAATCTGAATCACTTGACCACTTGAACAATGGTGCTTGTGAAAATTAATAACTTTTGCAAATGAAGTATGTTTGAGACGCGGATTTTTACGTTGCGATCGTATCGAAGTGCTAATTAATTAAATTTACATGTATGTATGTATCTGTGAATGATTCATATCCATATATTGATAGCAGATCCTTAGTATTAAACTGGCTTACATGTACAATTCTTAGTGCAGCTGGATTTACACATTTTCAATTACTTTTGTTTTTATAAATAATGCAATTATATTTTCATCGAATTCATAATTAAAAAAAATAACAAATATTTTTTTCTTTAATATTATACAACTTAACGGTCGGTTTTTCAACTGTTGTGCGGTTATACTAGTACAAAGTAAAGAAGAAACATTTTCTTTTACTCTTGAAACCCAAGGTGAATGATATGTTTATACGGTCTCCAATTAGTCTTGATCGCTAGATTGGCTTTTTGAAAGATCCAAGAGTCCGTCAAATCAAATCAGCAACTTTCGCTGATTCTATTTGGTTAACATTTCTTTGCCCAGTAGTTCAGTCGACTGCCAAATAATGATCAGTTGACTGAAATGAGGGAAAATTGAACCATTTTGGATTTATGTTCTAATTTGCATCTTTCCACTGCTAAACTGAAACTTCAACGTTTCATTTCATTCAATCTGTAACTTCAACCGATCAACCGTCTTCACCGTTGCAACTGCGATAAAATTCTTTTCAATTTAGATATGTTGTATCCCGTACTTCAACATTTATATCGTTAACTCTTTTGAAAACACAAATAAATTAAAGTAGATCCATAAAACTCTCTGTAGAAGAATATATTTTTGCCCTCACGCTGTACTGACTAACTCTGTACAGGAACAGCCTGAAGTTGCGGCTTCAAACTTGAATCATTGTTAAAGAAACTAGCAAACTTTACCACATTTCCACATTAAACAATAATTAAAAGCCAAATATATTTTAAACATTCAAGGAACACAACTTCAAACACAACTGCCTAAATCAAACAACTTAACACAGGTTCACATCCAGTTAACCCCACGGCTTATTCGCAAATACGACCTCTCACAATTCACACATACATATACTATGTCATAATAATACAACCACTTAACACGATCGCCTCAGTCATGCATCATGAACTCAACTTCCTTCAACCTCCTCACCACTTCAAGCATGCTCGGCCTTCTCCATGGCTCATCGCAAGTGCAGGCCATCGCAACAGCAAAAACACTCATCATCTGCTCCTTCCACTTACCCTCGCCATCGCTGCACAAACACGAATCAAATACATCATCCTCTTTACCCTTCCTGCTCATCCACCTCACCCACCCTACCAAATTATCCACACCATCGAAAACTTCATCTCCGGTGGCAGGTTTTCCAGTCAGCAGTTCAAGAATCACCACCCCGAAACTGTACACATCCCCTTTGGCGGTCGATTTCATAGCCAGTGCATACTCCGGAGGTATGTACCCTAATGTCCCTGCCAAGTTCGTGCTAACATGCGACTCCCATGCACCGATAACACGTGCAAGTCCGAAATCCGAAACTCTAGGCTCAAAACCTTCGTCAAGCAAAATGTTGCTCGACTTCATGTCTCTGTGGATTATGTGCGGAACGAACCCGTGATGGAGAAAAGAAAGCCCGCGGGCCGAACCCAGTATGATTTTGAATCGGGCCACCCAGCCCAGAGTTTCCACTGCATCTGCTCTGTTGCGTAGCCAGAGCTCAAGGCTTCCGTTTTCCATGAATTCGTAAATCAAGAAACGTTCGTCTCCGTAGACACAGTAGCCTAGAAGTGAGACTAAGTTGGGGTGCTTGACTTTGCCTACGGTTTCCATCTCTGCTGAGAACTCACGTTCGCCTTGAAAGTTTGGTCCTCTGCTAAGCCTTTTTATGGCGACTGTATGGCCATTGGGTAACACTGCTTTGTAGACCGTGCCGAACCCGCCATCTCCTATGATGTGGGACTTGCTGAAGTTTTCGGTTGCTTTTAGCACGTCTGCTAGAGTTACTCTTAGTAGTGCATGCTCGAATGTGGCTATGTTTATGCTGATGGGTTCTTTGTTTTTCTCTAGTAGGTCTTCGGATGAGGCTGGTTCAATTGCTGCTAGCTTCCCCTTGTTTGAGTAAGCAAGATTCGAGCTTTTTTGTTTCAGTGCTCTTAAACGGAGAAAACAAAATAGAAGCACGATCAATGTTATGAAACATCCAGATATAATACCAAAGATTGAAGCTTGAGTTAAATTACGAGAAGGTGGATCCGCCACAAATAGTGATGGTATAATGTGGCTATGCCTACAAGAGTCAGTAGTCAGTTTGCATTTTTCAAGTGAAAATTTATCAAGCATATTACCAGATAAGTTAACAAAGGAAAGCCCAACTATGCTACAAAAGTCACAAGGTACGGCATCATAAAGGTTATTGTTTGATAGATCGAGATAAGTTAAGTAGTCAAGTGTCGATAGGGATGATGGTAAGCTACCACTGAAATAGTTGTTATGAAGATCAAGAACCGAAATGGAAGTCAGATTGGAAACAAACTCAGAAATAGGACCAGAGAAATGATTGTTGCTTGCATTAAGTTTTATAAGAGAGGTGCTTGGGTAGAACTCTAATGGACCTGATAGGAAATTTTCACTGATGTCTATCTCAGCCAAGCCTCTGCTTCTGAATATTGACTTGGGTAATGCACCCGTAAGCCTATTATGTGATAAATTTAGTTTTACAATACTTGGAAGAACTGAGCTTAAATTATCAGGGATTGGTCCTTCAAGTTGGTTATTCGAAAGCAATAGCCCTTGAAGATTTTTCAATGAAAAATGATCGGGGATGATTGGACCAGTTAGAGAATTAAGCGAGAAATCGATGAAAGTTAAGTTCGTTAATTCAGAAAGTCCAAAAGAGATGCTACCACTTAAATTGTTGCCCTGAAGTTGAAGCTCCTTAAGCACTATACAATTCTTGATTCCTAAAGGAATTGCACCAGTCAAGCTGTTGTATGATAAATCAAGCAAGCCATAATGCTGTGTAAATTCAGAATCCGGGTACACATCCTGCTTAAACCCAGAACATATCTCACTTGGAATTTCACCAGATAATTGATTTTGAGCTAGAACCAAGTTATCAAGCAATTTGAGATTGGATATCAATTTTGGAATCTTTCCGGTTAAGCTATTCATACCCAAATCAAGTGCAACAAGTTTTTCACAGCTGAAGAGTTCTGTAGGAATTTCTCCTGTTAATTTATTTCCATGAAGCGACAAATTCGTCAAATTCCCCAATTTGCCTATTGAGCTTGGAATCACACCTTCAAATAAATTATTTTCAAGCTGTAGCCTTTGCAGTTGAACTATATTACCAATGCTATCAGGAATTGTACCACTAAGCTGGTTATTAGCAAGATTTATTTCAAGTATAGAGGGTGAGTCAAATAATTTGTTAGGGAGGGCTCCAGTGAAATTATTCTGGGAAAGTTCAAGAGTAACAAGAGGTAAATTAGCCAAATAAGCCGGTATCTCCCCATATAAATTGTTTCCCATTAGTATTAAATCAGTGAGATTCATGCAGCCTTCAAATGTACTTTCAATACTTCCAGTTAAATTGTTTTCAGCAAGAGAAAGACCGGATAAAGACTTAGCATCACAAACAGATAAAGGTATCTCTCCTGACAAATGGTTAGCATCAGCAGTAAATGAAGTCAGATACTGCATATTTAAAGGCGGTATATTTCCAGTGAAATAGTTCTTGTTAAGCCGGATTTCTCTAACCAAGCTCCAATTCGATATCCAGTTTGGTATGGGTCCAGATAGATGATTTCCTTCCACCATGAATGAACTCATTAACCGAAGTTCTTTCAACGTATCAGGTATAGGGCCTGATAATGCATTGAATGACAAAGCAATCATCGACAAATTTCTGCATGTACCTAAAGTTTCTGGAATTTGTCCACTTAAACCTGCATTTGTACCTACCAAGTATTTTAAGTTTCTTAGCTTACCAATCTCTTCAGGCAATCCTCCTTCGAATTTGTTCTCCGATATGTCCAAATTTGTTAAACTGGCAAGTTCGGTTATTTCTTCTGGAATTTTTCCAGATAGCTTGCAGCTATGGACAGAAAGCTCCTTTACATTTCTGAGTCTTCCAATCTCAGATGGAATGCTACCAGAAAATTCATTTGCTCCAAGCAGTAACAATTCAAGGTTGATCATATTGCCAACTTCTGAAGGTATGACTCCAGTCATACTATTAAAAGATAAATCGATCGTTAAGAGATTTTTAAAATTGCCAATACCTGGAAATATTGAGCCAGAAAATGAATTCCGACTAAGATCCAAGTGTTGAAGTCTACTGAGATTTCCAAGGCTTGGAGGTAAAGATCCAGAGAATAAGTTGTTGCTTAAATCAAGAAGCTCTATGTTCTTTGAACTTCCAATGTTATATGGAAGGCTTCCAGTAAATGAATTAGCTTCAAGAGAAATGTTTGTAAGCATTTTCAAGTTAGAAAATGATGGTGGAAGTGGCCCAGAAAGACGATTCTTGCTTAAATCAAGGACCAGTAGAAATTTTAGGTTACCAAATGATTCAGGAAACTGACCCAAGAGCTGGCATTTGCTTAGGTTGAGGAGCTTTAAAGATCTAAATTCTCCTATAATGCTTGGAATTTGAATGTTTAGAGGAATGTAGGATAAATCTATTTTTTCAACTGTTGATCCAGTGCATGTAATGCCAGACCAATTGCAAGGTAATATTTTGGAATTGAACCATGTAGGAATGAAATTCGATACTTCAGTTAATGTGTCTCTGAGATTCATTAACGTGTGAATGTCATCCCTGTTATTTGCAGTAGAGATTGATAAACAGAGAAGGAAGATGAAAGATTTGTGAATGAAAGTCTTCATGTTTAGGAAGATTATGTTTTGGATTGAAGGGAGGGCGCCTGTAATGACATGAAAAGGAAAATGTCTGACATGAGTCCAGATATGATTATGTATCAACATTTAGATGCATATTGTGTTTATATGCAGCATGAAAAAAGAATTCATTATCTCAAAATATAAAGGAATAAACCACAAATAATTATATACCATTTAGTTTGCCGGTTAAAATCAAAGAAGAGAAACAATTACCTAAATAATCCCAAGATGATAGTCCATTACTAAACTAAAGCTTCTTTATAGTTATTGAAAATCAACTTCGGGCTGAAGTTGAATATAGACCCATATAAAGTGATAGTTATATCCATCTTAGGAGTTATTCTTGTATGCTAGCTAGGTGTGAATGGCTATTCTCTCATCAAAAAGCATTGACTGAGTGAAATGTTGTTTTGGAAATACGTAGGCCAAGTTTGAGAGAAATCAGGTTAACATAGGCCAAAACTTTGTTACACATTTTGATTTATAAAGTTGATTTAAGTATCAAAATAATATCATTTTAGTCATCTATAACTAAAACTCCTTATAATATTCATAACATATATGCAGTGGCGGAGCCAGCATGTTATATCAGGTAGGGCAAAAAGTATGTTTTAGCTGGGGCTACTTGCATATAAAATATATTTCGTTAAGGAATTGCATAAAATGAGATAGGGCATGAGCCCCATCTGGCCATATACTGCCTCCGCCCCTGCATATATGGAAATAGTTGTCGACATGACATATTAAAATGGAAGCTTACCCTTGTCTGATGATGGCACTTACACATACGGGTAGTCCGCCAACTTCAATCAGCAAACGGTATCCTGAAAAGTAAGCATCAAAGATATATGAATCTGAAATTAAATATTATAGAGAAATGAAGAGAGAGAAAAACATATTTGCCACCAATAAGTTGCCATATTAAATTTAACCTTCAACATTCATCTGGCCTAATTAAAAGAAAATTTTGTGCTGTATATATATTTAGCGTGATGTCTAGGATAGAAAGATTACACAGAATTTTGATTTGGAGGTCATAAAAATATGCTTGCTAAAACAGGAGCTTAAAGACCAAAACAAATAGTAATTTCGGATACTTAAAAGTTTGCGACGTAAAGTTTGTTGATGTCAACATAATAGAAAGGTCAGTTATACAGACTTATCTACTTACAAGTCTTAGACAGGAATTTGTTTACTAAAAAAAGGATATTATAAATCAAAACGAATACGTGGTTCTGAAGAAGCTGGCTAAAGGTTAAAAAAAATGTGGAATGTGTAATTTCAAAACATACTATGCACAACAAAATATCAAACAGATTAAAACTAAAATTATTTTTTACCATAAACTAAAAATGTCAACATGAATATGTTACCCATATATAACATGCTGAATGAAGCAAGAGAATGAGTTAAGATGCTAAACCAGGAACACACCATGATATTTCATTGGAAAAACTTTGCTAATTAAACAATACACAACTTGCTTCTTGACAAAATATATAGGGCAATGAGATGGAAGCTTTTTGTAAATAAGAAGCAGGAAGCAAAACTAAGAGAGCTAGACACCTATAATCAATAAGCTTTGTAGTATTAAAAAGCATTCAGTTGAAGATTAAGAAGAAAAATACTTGTGATTTTTTTTTCATTGCATACAGGCGTTTCGTTTAAATAAACCATACGGGCAAAAAGATCACAAGGAAGCCAGACAAATGAGCAAGCATACTGTACATAAAGAGACGAGCAAAAGACAAGAATTAACTCTATAGCTGTAAAGAAATGGTACTTACAAATAGTGTTTTTCACAATGCTTATGAAGTTATGATCGTATGAAAAAATGCATCAATTTTTGCACAAATAAAGAGAAGAAGCATGGGTTCTTGAAAGTTGAAACTAGGTAATGACAAATAAAGACATAAAAAATAAAAGCTCATCTAACTACAGTAATGGCATATACTTTTCACCGCAGACCACATATGCATTAATAAAAAAGACTACTTTATCAATACTAGACCGAATATTAATTAAAGACTACTTCACTTTTTCTCCTTTCAGATATTATTGAAAAATGGACCAATTTTAAACGTCTATCCCAACTTTGTCTTCATGTATCATGAATTCAACTTCTTTTCACCCTTGATGAAAATAATTTCTTCAACATTTCATAATTCTATTGGTATATGAATTGAAAACAATCATTTTTTGTTGTTGTTCCTATGCACCAATGACAAATGAGACTCTTCAAAATCCATGAAATGGAGATGACCAAGACTGAATATATTTTATCAAGCCAAATAATCAGTATTTAATAGAATAAAAAAAGAAAAAAATTATATGAAAAAGGGGACATGTGGACGTAAAAATTGTGAGCAAATGATTTGATTTCACAAGGCAACAGCTACTGAATTCAGCAGTAAACGAATCTGAAAAGGAAAGAACCACAAAACCTTAGCGATCACTGTTAGTACGAAGCAGAAACTCTCAGTGTCTATGTTTACAGTTGGGCGAAAATTCAGCTGGGCCCAGAAACATGATCATTGCCTACAAACTTATTTACTACTAAGACATGTTTAGAATTTTGTGGCCATAATTGCGTTTATTATATACATAATTTAGTTAGTGATTGTGTAAAGTACAGGTGATACATTATTTAATTCAGCTTCACCGGCACAACACAAGAGCATCAGATGTGCATTAAAACAAATTTAAAGAATAAATTTTGCATGGAACAGTAAGAAGGAACAAACTTAAAATGACTTGAGAAATTTTAATGTCAATTTTCAGCAATATACATAACAACTTTCACGTATATGTTTCTATAATAGCAGATCTACTATTACGTAAGTCAACAATAAACTTTTTTTTGTTCAAATTATATCTATATTTTTATTTCCGATTTTTGGAAGAAAAAAAACACAGTACTACGAAATTATAAAAAAGCTTCAATCTTTTCAACTCCTTTTCTACGATAATGCAGTGAGAATCAAACTACAGATGTCCTTTGTCAACATATACGCATTTAAACATAGTTCTATTGAGTTGGACTAAGCATTGATTTTCATTTTTCGAGAATTAATTGAATACATGATCAAAAACCCATAACCCTGGACTATCTAAACATGCCAAAAGAACTCACAATCCAACCTTTTCGCAGTATATGCAACAGAAAGTAAAATAGAAAATGGTAAGAAAAAAAGAAAAGAAAAAAGAACATAAGAGAGTGGAGAAGAAGTGGAAATGTAGTAGGATTTACCTATCCAATGAGAAACTAGTTGAGAAAGACGTACCTCATGGAATTATTTTTGGAAGTTTTGTTCTGCTTTTATTTAGAAATGTTGAGAAAAAAAGTTGGCAATTCTAGTGCAGTGAATTTGAAGAGAAATGAAAATGGCGTGAAGAGGGAGAGGGGGAAAAATGTGAAGCAGGAACATAAAGACAAGAGCAGAAGGAGCGGTTACGAAAGTACTTAAAATTGCAGCTACTTTTCTGAAGCCCGTTCTTAATAACAAATTAATTTCAAGGAAAAACGCCATATTTGCTTTGACTAAAGAAATGGTTTGCTTTTAGCCTCTTTTTTTTTTTTAGAGAAAGAAAAAAAATATATACAAGTAATTGGTAGACTGACCAATGAACACAAACCACCAACCCTTGTTCTTTTTTAGAAAATTTATATTATCTAATAATTCATTTTAAAAGTGTACCATGTGAAATATATTTTTTATGCTTTTCTCATGGCGAACATTCAATACAGAAAAGAGATTCGATTGAAAACGAAATATTTTTTCTGACTCTATCTGAAAATACACTATGATAAGTTAAAAAATAAAATGGCCTAAACTTGTTACTAGTTTTAAAAAATGACATACAAAAATAGAAAATCATACATTTTAAATACAATTTTACATTATATTTTATGGACGCTACAACTCGGTTCTAAAACCCTAGATCTATTTTCTCTTATTTCATCAATTCTAAGATATATTCTAATTAACTCGATTTTCAATGTATGGCTAATCACTAGGTTAAAGGTTTCGAGCAAATGGGCAAAGAAAGGCAGAAGCAAACGAAGTAACGAAGGAGACAGTGAAAGGTGGACGAAGTAATTGGAAGGAAGAGAAACATGACGAAATTAGGGAAAAAAGTGGTGGAGGAGGGAAAGACAGCAAATTCATCGAAACAATTTGCAATCGGTAAAGGGGGATGGAATAAAAACGTGCAAACATGAGAGGAGAAAAATATTTCTGTTCCAAATCATACGAAGAATATTTTGTATTCAGAAGCAGTCAGAGACGTGAGCTACATTATAGATGGAAAAATCAATCTCCATTTTGTGGAACCCATCACGGTTAACAATAGGAGGGGCCTACTGTCGTAGAAAGCTATGTGTAAAGCAGCGGGAAGCTGACAAAACTATATTATCATGTACAAAGTTGGCCTAGGCCATACTATAAAAACTTGGAGGTCTATGCAAAAAGATTATGAAAGAAAGAGGAGGAGTTCATGCTACAATCCAAAGAAATGGGTTTTTTGAAGTGAGATTCGAGAATGTAAGAGATTGTAACTAAATTATTAGTGAAGGCCCTGAGTTTTTCAACAAAATTATTATCATCATGAAGAGGCCAGACCCAAAAATATAGACAGACAAGGACATTCTTTGTAACATCCTGCAATTTAATTAATGATAATAAATGTATTTGGAATTTTAGTTGAGAATTTTTATGAGTAAATAGATATTTAGAATTTAAACCAAATAAATTTGAACTTCAATTGCATTTGAATTATTAAAATTATTTTAAGTTGATAAAGAGTTGAAATAATTAATAAATTGGAATTAGAAAAAAAATTGGGGATTTTATTTAATTTAATTCAATAAAAGTAATTTTTGGATCTAAATGATAATAAAATGAATTATATCGTAACGACCCCGACTTTCGACCCCCATTTAAAGCATCGAAAGCTGAGAGCGTTGACCAAAACCATCACCAAAACCATCAACTAACTACCCAACAATCGCATAATATATCAACAAGGTAAAACATTTCTTATAAAGTAATTGGCTGAGATGTGATAGGATTATAGTCAATAACATAAGTAAATATCATAGTGCTGTATAGTTAATAACTAAACAGACGTACCATAATCATCTTGCAATGTAACATCATAAGGAATACTCACAAAGATATTTCCTGCTTAATCTTTCCCCATTTTGGTTTAATATCCACATGTCCTCCAATATATAGAGAAATATACATATACAAAAAAACAGAAATGGAAAGTAAACTGTGTCACGGTATCAATGTGGCTGCCTACGTACCCAGTACAAGATCAAGTCCAACGTAATTCTTTTATCAAAATTAAGATCATATTCATCCCAATCCGCTTCAACACACAGTCTAATTCACATGAATCTAAACTGCACACTCAGTTTGGATTAGATTCACTTAGTCTACTTCCAATGGATCTAGACCGCACACCCAATTTAGATTGGATCGTAGGATATTTTATCCTATTTTGGCCGACATCCGAACACCAAGTAAGGACCTACTCTACTTATTGCAGTGTCAAAATGTACCATAGAGTAATAATGCACTACCCAAAATCTATTGTCTTATACCACATCAACACTCAACCTGCTTTATATGAACCTAAACCGCATACTTGGTTTGGATTAGATCCTATTGGGACCAACATCCGAACACCAAGTAAGGACGTACTCTACTTGCTGCAGTACCAATATGTACCATAGAATAATAGTGCACTACCCAAGATCTATTATCTTATACCACACATCCGAAGGTAACCATCATTATCGATCCATTCAAATACTATTTCATAAGTGTAAGCAAAATATTCTCTCAAAATACTTTACATTTTGCAATCGTCTTCCAATATAGGTAACTCTTTTCTTTTTGAAAAAACCCTAACTTTAAATTTAAGAGATCATTTAGGAGGTATTGAGTACAAAAGTTTTAGCCAATAAAATTATCTTTCCGAATCATTTGATGGATCTCAAAAATATTACATGAGTAAAAAATTTTGGTGTTTGCATTGAAAGATGACTAGTTTGAATTAAAAAAAACATAAGTCACTTTGCAATAGGTTTCCGAGGTAGTAACTTTTCCAAATTTACAAAGTGTATAAAGTAAAAGTTATAGATATTTAAACTATCTTTCCAACAACATAAATTTCGATAAAATCCATTCAAAGAATCAAAAGTTATGATCAATATACAGCAAGGTTTTTTTGGATGGTCATCATATTCATTTCAGCCTATGAGTGTGCCCGACTTTGCTACTCAATTTCAATTACGAAAGCATTCGAATTTGGGAAAGCATAAAAATCAAAGTTGAAGATATTTGACTTAGCTTTCCAGAGCATCAAAGAAAACTAAAATCTGTTTAGATTTGCAAAATTTATGGCAATTTACCAAGAGGTGTTCAATCAATTTCGGCTACCATTATCTATACTATACAATTTTATTATCACATCATGAAATAACATAAAAACATATACTTAAATAGCTTTTCCCACCCTCAATGTTGTGTGAATGCAGTCTTCGATTCAATCATCTTGATTCTCTTTATTTTTCCTTAGCTTTGCATGCCTTAACTAAGTTTATTTTTGTGATGGAAAATTTTTAAAACTAAGAGAAGAGAAGTAATGCAAATTTATTTAGAAAAGATGATCCTTTTTTCTATATCTCTCAAATGGAGAGAGTGAACCTTTATTTATAAGTGAAATGCTTTTCATTTAGAACCCTTGATAATCTTGTTTGCAACAAAGCCACTTCTTTCATCTTAAGCCGCTTAGTTCCTTCCTTCATAAGCCACTTAACTCCTTCCATCTTAAGCCACTTATCTCCTTTCATCTCAAGCCACTTAACTCCTTCCATCTCAAGCTTCTTCTTAAGATGACAAATGTATACATGTGTTAAATTTAGATAATAAATTAGCTTATTTACACTTATCATTTTGTACATATAAACATTCTTTTCTTTATTACTATATACACTTAATCCACATGTTCATAAATATAAATATATACCATTGGGTTTTGACTCCTTCTAATTTCTAACATGTTTAACCAAAATCAAATTATATATATTCTCTGAATGAAAACGACATTATGCATGCAATGAAATAGGTTCCGAAGTCTGATTCCATTTCCTATAGAAATTTATGACTTTGCCCCTTTTAAGTTAAAATTATGATTTTACACTTCTAATTTAATTATTTAATTTCATAAAATTACGGGATATTATATATATATATATATTGATTTGAAAATTCAAATTTGAATTGTGTTTTAAAGATTCAAAAGTTGTTCAAAAATTTATTTCGGTAAAATAAATTATATTTATGAACTTTTGGAATCCTTTTGGAAAATAAAACGATTATTTTATAATTGTTGGACTTCGAAAGTAATATTTTTTGAAAAGAAAAATTGCTATAAAAATAAATAAAATTTGGATAAAACGCCTTGAGTGGATGTTCAAATGGGTATAAAATAACGATTTATATGTGGTTCGATTAAAAAGTGGTTAGAGGTTCGACTTTATTTAAATATTAGACTAAAATTCTATTGGGCCACCATTTTTAAATTTATCTAATAGGTAATCATTTTAATTTAACCTATCCACATCATTATACCCTAAGCTTCCTTCCGAAACCATATACATACCCTTCATGTTCCTCTACTTCTCCATCGAGAAAGCAAGAAATTAATCAACAAGGTCATTTTCTTCTTCTTCATTAAGAATTAGGTTTTCAAAATCATCAACAAGCTAAATCGAAGGTGAGTATAATTAACACTTTTCAAAATATACCTTTGTTTTACGGTAAGCATGCTTTTGATTTAACAGTGAAAGATATGATATGTTTTGATCCCACAATGCTTTGAATCAAATCACATTAATTGTTAATGGCTTGGGACCTATGAAGTTTGGATTGATATCACCTGAATGCTTGAATTGATTATAGAAACCAAGTTGGTGAAGCTATTGTTCCACTGTCAATATGTAAACATAGATATACACATTGAATTTATACCTCGACGGTGCATGTTTAATCTCAAACGAAGTGCAAAAGTTAGGGTTGATGAGGTAGGAGAAAGTTAGGTTGATGTTGGCCTTTGAATGCCAAAAGATGGTGACTGAAATAGATGAAATTCTGGGAATTACTACACAAAACATCATCACTACTGACAGATAGTCCTAGGCACCGGTGGTGTCGAGTTTAGTATAGTAATGCCCTACACCTTTGCCAGTTTTTATTCTTTTTAATTTTTGCTTCTTTCTCTTGTTTCTTTGAGTCTTGATGATGATTTCAAACTGTGTTTACACTTTAAAAACTTGCCTAAAGTTGGAATAAACCATAGTTTGATTTTAAAAGTTGTTTGTATGAGTTTTGCTAGGTTGAGCATATGTTAAAAAACAGAAAAGTGATTATTGAAAATAAAATATTGGTATGAATATTTATAGTTTTGAAATAAAGATGGTTTCAATTTGAATGTAGAATTTTAAAAACAAGTCTAAAGTATAAAGAATATAAACCTTGAAATTTTATTTAGGTTTACTTGAATTTGAAGAAAGATGGAGGTTTTTATATTTAAATTATTTGAAAAGGAATTTTATGGAGTTCTATAACTAGAAAAGTTTTTATAAAATGATTTTGAAATATTGGGAATTATTAGAATTTGTATTTGAATTATTTTCAAAGTTGAAAATAATGGAATTTAAACTAAGTCAGAATTTAAAATCTTATGTGATGTATATAATATGAATAATTTTAAGGATTTTAAAGTTAGAAAAGCTTTTATATAATGAAGTTAAAAATTTAAGAAATAGTTTGAAGTGAATTCAAACCATAAGAAATGAATTGTTTATATATATAAGCTTTTCTATAAAAAGAATTTTAGAGAATTAATTGAAATGATATTGAAAGTATTTTATAAATGAATTTTAAATTCATTTGATGCAAGTATATAGTTTTTGATTTAAATGATGTCAAATAATACTTGGTTAAATTTAAAAGGGTTTTAGCATGATTTTAAAGAAAAAGTCAAGCATGTGTATATATTTTACTGAAATATGAGATATAAGTTTAAAGTCGGGTGAATAGAAAGTTTGCTTGATTTTGATGCAAGTGGTTGAATGTTGGCATTTTACCTATGCTATGCTACTATACTCATGTTAAGGTAAATGATTGAAAACATGCTTGATTTGAATTTAAATGGATGAATTATATGCTTTGAATGAACTTGGGTAATTTGAAGTACTTGTTTGATTTGAAGTACTTGTTTGAATGAATTTGGATGAATTCGGGTGATTTGAAGTACGTGTCCGTATATAATTTTCAATCCTATGGCCAAGTGATCAGTTATTTCAATTTTAATTATAGGTATGGATATATATCATTTCAATCCAAATCAAGGTGTCACAGGTATATATCATTTTAACCTATTTCTTAGTTTATTCGAAATAATTTAAATAACAGTTTATACGCTTTCAATTAATATATAGGGCGATAACAGGGATATATATAAATAAATAAACATCTAATCATCCAAAATGTCAACAAATAGACATCCATCACACTCAATATCCAAATCAGCCAATAAATCACAACAATTAACTAGTTATCAATATTGGGTACTTAACTAGCAATTAAATTCAATATTAATTTAAATCTCAATTTAATCCAATATAAATTCAAATTAAATTTGAATGACAATTTAAATTACCAAACAGCAATCAATAAAATTCATATCACTTCATAAATTTAATTCAACTAACATAAGAAGGTTTAGTATTGTGTGAGTGGTTTAAATCACTCACCTTTGATTTATAGCCGATTTAAAATCCAATAAAAGCCCAAAATTTCAACACACTCTAAATTCAACCAAACCAGTTCCGTGTTGTTAGGAATTTCGATACGAACCCAACAGTAGAAACCGCGCACGAATCTGAGTTCGTATGCAAAAGTTATGAGGTTTAGAAGTTTGAAATTCAAAATTTAAATTAAAATAATCTCAGGGCAAAAATGTAAATATCGCATACCCTAACAGACGCGCTCGAACCAATACGAGTAACAGCCACCACCTCCACGATGAAAAACACCGCTGCATATATCACCTTCGACCAGATCCAACCTCACCATCACACTCGCCAGGCCAAGCCGCACCTCCCCGAGGTCGCGCGACCCTCTGGCCACCCCAGCAAGCTCCGCCGCCGTGTGCGTTATACTACCGATCATGGTGAAATTCGATGCCTTCAATAAGAACGAACCCCATGGATGCACTCTTCTCGGCCTCCTCTACGTCGCAGTGCTCGCCAATCGGTCCAAAGTCGAAGATCCACCGTCGAAACGAAACCCTAGTTTCAACGGCTGAGAATGATTCACCAATTTTTAGACAAATCGGAACTCAATTGCAAAAAAGAACTGCATATGCATATTACGTTCGTCAAGAGCTTCGCGATGATATATTATATGACATGATTTGAGCAATTTGAATTTTGGAGTTTGATTTGAAATTGTAATTAGGGTTTTGAGATGTCTGCCATTGAGAAGGAACATATGAGATAGAAATTATACGTACATACAATAGAATAAAAGACTGTTAGGGTTTATAACAGCCTATATTTAGACAGAGATGGATAAGAATGGATGGAACAGATCGAATGGGTCGCACCGATAACAAAGTCCCGAAAAGCCCGTTTCGTTCCGTAAACGAAAGTAGGTCATCCCATATATCAAATTATAGGTTTTCGATATTTTTAAATTCAATGAAACTAGTTTCAAACCCCAATTCTAATTATATAGAAGTTAGCTTTTAAAATCGAATTATTTTAATTAAATTCCTTTAATTAATTTCTACGCGTTTCGAGCTCGCACGATCAAACGATAAGTCTGATAGCTACGAAACTTGAAATCTTATAATAATTCACTATTACGGATCCGATGAAACTAGTTTCGTCGAAATCCGAGACAGTGGCCAAAAAGACTAATTTTACACGTTAATTAAAACAATCTATTCAAAAATCAATTTAATCATTTTAAATTCAAATTTAAAAGTTAACAATTTATCATTCTTGATTAAACATGAATTAATAATTTTTAAAATTAATTTTTCCATGTTAAAGTCAAGATTTAAATACTGCATTAATTTTAGCGTTCAATTACAACTGTAATAAAACCCCGATTTATTATATTTTAAATTTCAATAAATTCTTTTATTTCGATTTACACTCTTATTATTAAATCAACTATTACTTTATGAATTAATTAAATATAAGTTTTCATCTTATTATTCTCATTCTCTACAGTTAACGTCTTTTACCATATTAACTGTAATATTTAATTACATTAAATTTCATTGATTTCCAAATAAATATCAAACTGATTAAATAATAAGGTGATAAATAAAAGAATTGTTATACCTTAGTAATCCAAACACATTTCTAAATTTATTGTTTACAAACAAAAGCTAATAAATTTACGTACTAAATAATTGATTTCATATTTCTATATTAAAACCAATTTTAGTTAAATAACATATAATTTCACCATTAAATACAACATTGATTTTATTCCTTATTTACATTTATAACCAAATTAACTTTACAATTATTTCCAAATTAAGCTCTACAATTACATTCCAAATTAAACTTTACCATTACAATTGATTAAAATTACATTAACAGCTGTCAATTTCATCCAATGAACATTATTAAATTATATTCTAATAATTTTTTCCATTAATAAATTTTAATTTATGACAATATTAAATTCCAAAAATCTTAGTAAATTTAATATTTTTAATTATCAAAAATACGGGTTGTTATGATCTCCCTCCCTCAAAACTTTTCATCCCCGAAAAGGAACAAGAAGGGATCAAGAAATTTGGTATATTTTATTCAAAATAGTCGATTTATAACAATTTAACTTACATATTTAAGTTTGACAAAAAATTGAAAATAACTCAACTTCTACAAAAAATTCTAAGTCTTAAATTTACAAAAATTTCGGTAGAGTCTCCTTTGCGCGGTTAGATCCAAAAAAATAACAATATCAATAATTACATTATATATCATATTTCAATAATAAACATCCCAAACCATGGGAAAACAATAAAATACCATTTTAAAAACTGTAATCCAAAAATGCACCTATTTGTCGGGCAAACAAACTCTATTTATGAAACCAAAAGCAATAGCTACTTCCATAAACCTGTATTTTACTTACATAATCCAAAAGAGTTAAAATTATGTAAAAAGAGCAATATATCAGTTGTTCCAATTAATAATACCAACAACACAACATAACAATAGTCATATGCAAACAAAACAGTACAACCATTATATGCAATCAAAGAATCCATCACACGTCCATAGCAATCAAAACAAATGCTTTGTTCAGGTTCAGACACTTTGCATCGCACAAGGGTGATAAATAAACTACCAAGTGTACCTTACACTCGACAGCCTTAGATAATTACTTAATAGATTATTCACACAACCTTAAACAATTTGAAGTGTCGTTTCCCAAACTTCCCATAAGCCAAACAACAAAGAATTAAATATTATTTAAATTTATTCTATTGGTTTCTTTTCAAATCATTTCCTTTCATTTATTTTATTTCTCATTCATTAATACAAGATTATCTTTTATTATTTTACATTCATTACTTACATAAATTATTTCTCATTCAATGTTTAGAACATCAATAAATACATTTTTAAAGTTTTACATAAGTTTCTTTGCAGCTTGATTCACATTTATTTACTTATGTAACTTGATTTTCATTTAATATTAATATTCATTAATAAATCATTTCACACTTAAGTTTTTCTACTTTTTAATTCACATTTATGTCTTCATATATAATATCATTTAATATTAAAACTATTTATGAATAAATTAATATTAAATCTATTAATGAATCATTTCAACATTTTCTTAAGTTTATAATCATTTGTTGAGATAGTATTAACTTTTTACTATTTAATTTAATTACTAAGCATTTCAAAATATTAACTTATGTTTATAACATTTTGTTATCCCAACTTTTAGCAAAGCTGAGATACCCAAAACTGACTGAAAATCAATAATAACTAGCCATGAATGTCAACTATGCGTTGCAAGATAACCATGGATATCGATAAATTTTATCCGGGTCCGGATCGGGCTGCAATTGACAAGATATGACAAGCAGAGCCATGAAAGCCAATGCTCCAAGTTTCAGGTAAATCGAAGTTCGTATGAACGAGATATGATCGATACAAGTTACATAAAACACGCTGTTCGTATCCATCAGAGACAACCTATTCGAATCGATCAGATTCGTATCCATCAGAGAGTCATCGTCAAGTTCGAATCCATCGGGTTCGTATCCATCAGGTCTTGCATAGTTCGAATCCATCGGGTTCGTATCCATCATAATGGCCATACGTTCGTATCCATTAACATCGCATCGATCCATCTCGTATCCACCAAGTGACCTCATTTCGTCTCGATCACCTACCATCTACCTTGTATCCATCGGCTGGAGAGCCTGTTGTCTCTAGTTCGTATCCATCAGGTGGCCATACCTGAATAATTGTTCGTATCCTTCGAGCTAAAGCTGATACTGCTTGTTCGTATCCATCTACACTGGTCGATACGAACAAGGATCGGATTGATGGATGCGAACGAGGCTGCCTCTATCGATATGAATTAGAACATCTCCACCAAGTCAATATATACAACGGTCATCGAGGCAAACGAGGCGAAGTTTGTGGAAACGAATCGGTCTAAACGCCACTGAAATGGGATCGATCCAGGAAACTCGGCACCCAAAGTGAATCAACCCAGAAATTACGCGCCACGCCACCACAGTGCGCGTGCCCCTATCGAGTCAAACAGAATGGGCTCGAACTTATGGATACGAACGCGACAGCCCTCACGAGAATGAAATTCGTATCGATCATATCTCCCAAACCGCTGATCCAAATGCAACGAAATTTTCACAGTAGCTTACGTACAAGGTAAGGAGCAATCCTGCCAAGTTTCAGCTCGATTGGATCATTTCTTGATGGATACGAAATTGCTTCGTATCGATCGCAGATCGAGTCGAAACTTGATGGGGTCGGTCGCGTGGGCCCCCTCACATGCCAGAAGAAGTCTCCCGAAGTTTGAGCACGATCTCGGCCTCCTACGCCTATAAATAGCCCCCTGAAGCCAGCAGAAAGGGGATCTTTTGACGATTGAACGCCCAGACTCTGCCGGATTCAATTCTACTTTTCTCCATTGCTGTTATACTCGAATTCATTCATTGTAACTGCTGTAATCATCTGTAATCAGCAAAGAACATCAATCAAAGATAAAAATCATTGAAGTGGACGTAGGCCGGAGATAGCCGAACCACTATAAATTTCTTGTTCTTGTGATTTATTTCTGGATTGCTGTTTATTGCTAGCTTAGATCTGAGATTTGTGTCTGAATATTGCTGATTTGTATTCATACACTGGTGCTTTCACAATACTTGGGGTTTGTGACCATTTTTGGCGCAAACACATTTCTTGTAACATCTTAATTCTTATTTGTAGACATAATTCCAATTGGAAACATTTTCATTACTTAAGTTTTACTTGTATAATATTACATTACATATTTCTATTTAACATTACAACTTTTTAAACATTTCTGGTAAGTTTTATACATGATTTTAGAATGTAATTGAGTGTTATACAAATTTATCTTATTCATTTTAGTTAACAAAAATGTTCAATAGTTTACATCTTCTTAATTCTCATTATCTTTTAATTTACAAGCTACAAATCTTCAATTTCTTTACAGTTTCATTAATACTTAGCTCCTAATTTCTTATTTCTCATTTTATAAGTTTCCAACTATTAAAATTTAACTTTATTTCTACAACCGAAAATCATTAATTTAAAAGGAACTTAAGAACTAATATCGGGTTCATTTCAAATCATTTTGAAATAATATATACTAATATCATTTTTTATATATATCAAATCATATTTATTTAGAAATTTTTAATCAAAATTTGTTTTACTAAAACAGCCGTGTAGCAAAGCTGCTATAGTAGTCTTCCCATTTTGAAACTCGAAGATGAAAGTCGATGATGTTGCGATCATCATCGAAATTATTTTCTAGCGACAGAAGAGGGGAGTAAAGAATTTGTTTCCTTTCAAAAATTCTTTTACAACATTTCTTCCAAATTTTATTGAAAATATTTCTATCTGAAAATACTTCCAAATAATATTAAGTTATATTGCAAAATCTTTGAAAACCAATTTCAAAACTCCGGAACTTACGTTCTCAAATTTCCAATTAAATTCATTTTATTTATAAATCATATTTTATAAACCATATTTATAAACTTACTTTTCTTATAACATACAATAGTCAATAGTTTTAAGAACCTTGACTCACCAAACAATAAATGACAATAACCAAATATTATAATTTACTAACATCCAACACAACAAAAATAACAAAATCAATTTATGTAAAATTATATATACAGATATATTTTTATATATACAAAATATAGTTACTAGGTAAAATTCTTTCATTTACGTATTTCAAAAACAATATTATGTCCATCTACCATGTTCTAGTGTTTAGAAATCCCTATCGATGCCATAGCGTCCTATGTACCAACCAGAATTTAGAAAATACTCAACAGAACAAATTTACACAATATGAAAACATTTTTATAACACTAACAAATATGCTCTTTCGTATATACACACTTAGACTCATTCTAGGTTATTATTAACCCTATCTCTGATGAGTTAACCCCAAACATGCTAAAGTATCTCTAAACCAAAGCTCTGATACCAATACTCTGACGACACACCTTTTTGAACGGTTTAAATCAACAATAAACCACACATGTCTAACTCAAACCATTCAAAAGGGAGGATTGTCAATGGGATTTAATAAGAAATTAAGAGAAAAGAAGGAAAACAAAATACAGAATCTCGCAGCGGAATGATAAAATATAATAATCAAATAAACAGTTCATGAAGTTGTTTTACAATATACATTTGATTACACAATTTTTACAACATAATCAGAGTACAACAACAACATACCAATAATGATGCAGCGGAATAATACTAATAATATAATATACCAAACTCCATCTTCGTCCTCCAGAAATAATGTCTTCAAACACTGAAATGCTCAGGCTGACCTGAGCGTAATGAAAAGACAAAAAACTCGAGTCAGAACTAAAAGTTCTTATGTAAGTTAAATCAACAACAAGTAAATATAAGTGTAATAGCTTCAGAGATGTTTACTGGATTTACATCTCTTATCTAGTGTATAACGTGTGTGCAATAACTTAAGAGATGTTACGGGATTTTCCATCTCCTAAGGATCCGTCAAACTATCTATATGTAGTCAGATACGCTATATATGTAGTGTCTATCAGTAAAGTAAAGTATTAAAATAGCGTTAAGGCTTTACATTGATCCTCCTTAACACATTTTTAAGCATTGTCTTACAGTTTGCCTTAGTAGATAAGACAACACTAAAACCAAGTCATAGTGGTCGCGTATAAGGATAAAAGTACGATAAGTCATGTGAGGCAATGCCCAAGGTAGGATACTACCAGTTTGGGTCGTAGGGCTTGTGGTAACGCATCATAGCCATGACCGCCCACCGTGTCCAACACCCCCACAATCAAATCAAATCAAGGTGCACCGATCAAGCCAACATTAATATAGTAATACAGAGAGGTTTGTCCGCTAGGGGTAGCTAGCCTACTTGGCCCTTACAAGCCGCCCTGTTTTAGTCATTTCAAATTGGCACAAGTATCGGGGTCATCCATCATCGTTCTCTTTCTTCAAATCCAGCAAACGCCACCAATTCAACCACTTTATTCTGGATCATCCACCACGTACACAGTTGTTAAAGTGGTTCCAATATTGATAGAGAGTATGCCAATAAGAGGACGCGGTCTCTTTAACAACCAAACGTCATTTTCCACACCGGTTGGTTCTTTTACATTTCAAAACTTATTCATATTTGATATCAAAATATCATATTCACTTCAAAATATCAAAATCATCTTATTTACTCAAAATATGTCATTTTCACTTGAAAATATCATTTCAAATTCCAACTTAGGTTATAACATCATTTAACCACATTCGCATTTAAATTAACGATTTAAATATAAACATCTCAACTTTGCATAGTTTGGAATTTTAGAAAATAGTTTGAATGGTTATAAATAATTTAAAATAGTTTAGAGATTTAAAACAGTTTAATATAAAACGGTTTGAGTATTGAAAATGGTTTATATAGTGAAATAGTTGGAAAAATCTAAATAATTTGAATATTAAAAAGATAGATTTTAAATAGTTTATATTAAAATAATTTATTTTGAAAATAATATCAAATCAAACTGTTTCTTTCCATTTCAACAAATCTGGGCCCATGTCCAAATTTCAAATCAACAAAACTCAATTTCCAATCTTTCAATTCAATTGACTCAATTTCAATTTAGCTTCAAATCAACTTGATTTCAATTTCAATTCGAAATAACTTCAATTTTCAAAACATTCATTTTTAACTTCAAATTCAATTGAACAATCCAATTCGATGATTTAAATTTCGATCCAATTCTTATTTTAAACCATTTCAATCCATATCGATTTCAAGTCCAATTTCAATTTATCGATTTAAAACACTTAAATCAAATTAAACTCGATTGTTCAATTTTAAGGTTCGAATCATTAAAATAATTCAATTTTCAATAATTCATATATCGATTATAACTTCATATTCCTATTTAATTCTTTAAAACAATTTCTTTTTAACCAATTTCAGTTTCAACGTTTCAAAGCTTGAATTAGAAAATAATTCAATTCATATAAATCTAAAATTTATTTCTTTTAAATAATATTATTTAATAAAAATCCAAATTCAAGATTTTTAAAACCATTTAATTTAACCAATCCGGTGTCCGTATATAATTTTCAACCCTATGGCCAAGTGATCAGTTATTTCAATTTTAATTATAGGGATGGATATATATCATTTCTATCCAAATCAAGGTGTCATAGGTATATATATCATTTCAACCTATTTCTTAGTTTATTCGAAATAATTTAAATAACAGTTTATATGCATTCAATTAATATACAGGGCGATGAATGGGATATATATAAATTAATAAACATCCAATCATCCAAAATGTCAACAAATAGACATCCATCACACTCAATATCCAAATCAGCCAATAAATCATAACAGTTAACTAGTTATCAATATTAGGTACTTAACTAGCAATTAAATTCAACATTAATTTAAATGTCAATTTAATCCAATATAAATTCAAATTAAATTTAGATGACAATTTAAATTACCAAGCAGCAATCAATAAAATTCATATCACTTTATAAATTTAATTCTACTAACATAAGAAGGTTTAATATTGCGTGAGTGGGTTAAATAACTCACCTTTGATTTATAGCCGATTTAAAATCAATAAAAGCCCAAAATTTCAACATACTCTAAATTCAACTAAACTAGTTCCATATAGTCCGGAATTTCGATACGAACCCAGCGGTAGAAACCGTGCGCGAATCCGAGTTCGTATGCAAAAGTTATGAGCTTTAGAAGTTTGAAATTCAAAATTTAAATTAAAATAATCTCAGGGCAAAAATGTAAATATCGCATACCCTAACAGACGCGCTCAAATTAAATATGAGCAATAGCCACCACCTCCACGATGAAAAATGTCGCTGCATCCATCACCTTCGACCAGATCCAACCTCACCATCACACTCGCCAGGCCAAGCCGCACCACCCTGAGGTCGCGCGACCCTCTGGCCACCCCAGCAAGCTCCGATGCCGCTCTCATTCTGATGTCGATCGTGGCGAAATTCGATGCCTTCGACAAGAACGAACCCCATGGATGCACTCCTCTCGGCCTCCTCTACGTCGCAGTGCTCGCCGATCGCTCCAAAGTCAAAGGTCCACCGTCGAAACGAAACCCTAGTTTCAATAATTGAGAATGATTCGCCAATTTCTATCCAAACCGCAAATCAATTGCAAAAACGAACTGCAGATGCAGATTACGTTCGTCGAGAGCTTCGCGATGATATATTATATGACATGATTTGAGTAGTTTGAATTTTGGAGTTTGATTTGAAATTGTAATTAGGGTTTTGAGATGTTGGCCATTGAGAAGGAACAGATGAGATAGAAATTGTACGTACATATAATAGAATAAAAGACTGCTAGGGTTTATAACAGCCTATATATAGACAGAGATGGATAAGAATGGATGGAACAGATCGAATGGGTCGCAACGATAACAAAGAACCGAAAAGCCCTTTTCGTTCCCGAAACGAAAGTAGGTCATCCCATATATCAAAATATAGGTTTTCAATATTTTTAAATTCAATGAAACTAGTTTCAAACCCTAATTCTAATGTATATAGAAGTTAGCTTTTAAAATCAAATTATTTTAATTAAGTTCTTTTAATTGATTTCTACGCGTTTCGAGCTCGCAGGATCAAACAATAAGTCTGATCGCTACGAAACTTGAAATCTTATAATAATTCACCATTACGGATCCGATGAAACTAGTTTCGTCGAAATCCGAGACAGTGGCCAAAAAGACTAATCTTACACGTTAATTAAAATAATATATTTAAAAATCAATTTAACCATTTTTAAATTCAAATTTAAAAGTAAACAAATTATCATTCTTGATTAAACAGGAATTAATAATATTTTTAAAATTAAATTTTCCATGTTAAAGTAAAGATTTAAATATTACATTAATTTCAGCATTCAATTACAACTGTAATAAAACCCCAGATTATTATATTTTAAATTCCAATAAATTCTTTTATTTTGATTTACACTCTTATTATTAAATCAACTATTACTTTATGAATTAATTAAACATAAGTTTTCATCTTAATATTCTCATACTCTACAGTTAACGTCTTTTACCATATTAACTGTAATATTTAATTACATTAAATTTCATTGATTTCCAAATAAATTTCAAACTGATTAAATAATAAGGTGATAAATAAAAGAATTGTTATACCTTAGTAATCCAAACACATTTATAAATTTATTGTTTAAAAACAAAAACTAATAAATTTACGTACTAAATAATTGATATCATATTCTATATTAAAACCAATTTTGGTTAAATAACATATAATGTCACCATTAAATACAACACTGATTTTATTCCTTATTTACAATTATAACCAAATTAACTTTACAATTATTTCCAAATTAAGCTCTACAATTACATTCCAAATTAAACTTTACCATTACAATTGAATGAAAATACATTAACAATTGTCAATTTCATCCAATCAACATTATTAAATTATATTCTAATAATTTTTCCCATTAATAAATCATAAATTTTAATTTATGACAATATTAAATTCCAAAAATCTTATTAAATTTAATATTTTTAATTATCAAAATACGGGTCGTTACATATATATTTGTCTATTACATATTTAATTATGATGCATGTTTGTGTGTGTGTAAAATTAAAAGTTTAAAATTTGGAACCATAAGATATTTAACATGTATATCTAGATTTAAATTCTGAAATTTGAATTTCAAATTTGAGTTCAAAGTTTAACATGTTAATATATATATATATATATATATATATATATATTGGACAACACCTATGTATATTGAGGGGCTAACATGTCTGCTGCGGTGTAAATCCCAGTATCTAGATTCGGGCATGTTAAACCATGTACACTGTATATGTTGCACGTACACGTATACACACATGTGTATATGATACACATGTCTATATTGTATAATACATATACAACATCAAAACGAAACTTTATCAACAAATTAAATAAAATAGTGATTTTATTTAAAACTAATTTAGATAAGATTAAAACAAATTTAGATTTCATAGGCCTAAAAAACCGAAATTGGAATTTCTTTCTTGAAATTCACCTATTTTATCCGTTGTGCGCTCGATCAGTTCCTTTAATAGCATCAGAGAAAAATAACATATGTGGTCTAAATTAGTCATGTTAGGGCTAACTAATTACGCTTGTCAATTTAGTAGGGTTTCTAGAAAAGTAGTGTTTAGGCTTGGGTTTGGGTAATTAAGTACCCCGCCCTCCTTGGCTGCTGGCTTGGTCCGTGTAACGACTTGGATTTTTCAACGTTTGATTTGGAATATTTAAATGGTTTTAAATATTAAATTTGAATTATAGATTGATTTTGAATATGAAAAATTGGGTTTATTTATAGAATAAATATAGAATTTAAATATAGCGATTTATTGAATAATTTAATTATTGAGTTTTATAATTGAATATTGATTTAATTATTGTATCTTGAGTTTTAAGCTCGATAAAAATAATTTAAAGGCTTGTAATTTATATTAATAATAATGAAGATAATAAGAGTTTTAAAATTGAATTTAAAATTGATCTGTTTGTTAGATTTTAAAAATAGCTTGTTTAAATTGACATTTAAAAATAGCCTTCCGGGGCACAGTCTCAGAATTCGACAAAACCAGTTCCATTGGATCCGTAATAATGTATTATTACCAGATTTCAAATTTCATAGCATTTGGAGTTATTGTTTGATCGAACGGGATAGAAATGCGTTGAAAATAATATTGAAAATTTAATATAATAATGGGTCTAAAAAGCTATCTTCCCCATACGATCGAATTAGGACTCGAAACCTGTTCCATTGCATTTGGGATAGGGGTATAACATTATGAGCGCCTAGTGGCACGCCTTGGTAGAGGTTCGAGATTTTGAGCGGTGTACATCGAGACGTTTTGAGATTTAAATTATATATTGACTAGTCAAACCCCCGTCATTTCCTTCCTTCCCTTCAGGTCGCTGTAGCTAGCAAGCAACACGCAACTGATCAAATCACGCTACTTTCCTTTTCAAAATCATGTCTCCCTCTTTTAAACATCACAGCCCAGCTAAGTGAAAAAGCAGAACAAGAAAAAGAAAATAAAATGGCCGAGCATACAAAAAAAATGAAATCAACCGGCGAGTTCCTTTTCCCCTCTCTTAGTTCGAATTCAACAAGCAGATTCAAAATCAAAAATCACAATTCTCCCTCGACATTCTTTCCATTTTCAAAAACCAAAGTCTGTTTAAAAAATATATGAATCGTGATTGTTCTGTTCGAGCTCGAGGGCGATCGAAGATGGGGCGATGGCGAGCGTCGGTCGTGGCGGAGGAGGAGGTATGCGATTTAGGCATTCTTGATTTGAAGGCACAATCGTGCGCACGCATGTCAGGCGAGGCAAAGGAGGAAGAATTTGGGGATGGTGGTGAAGTCGAGTGCTGGGATCGATCGCGATGAAGGGCAGGGTCGCGGTGGCTCCGAGGGAGGATGGGAGGCTTGGCGTTCATGCGTGCAATGGTCGAGGGGTTCTAGGGTTGTGGCAGTGTCGCTCAAGCATGGAGTCGAGGTCGCGCGAATCTGGGAAGGCAGTGAATGGCAATAGGGTTCAGGTGTGGACGAGCGTGAACGAGGGGATACAGGTAGTTAATTAGGTAAATTTTTTATTTATTTATGGTGATTTGAAAGTTAATGTGTTTAAGTACTAAACTGGGTTAGTTAATTATATCATTAAAAAAATCGAATGCGAAGGAATATATATATATAGGATTTTTTTCACAGGAATTTTTAACATGTCTTGATTTGGGGAAAATTATTTAAATTTAGATTTTTGAATTTATATAGATGATTTTTATCAATGTATGAAGAGAAATTTAATTAGTTAAAAACAGTGTAAAATTTTGAGTTAATTTTAATTCAATCAAATTTAATTATCTCGATGTTAAATTGCTTGTACGAGATCGGAAATTCGCAAGAAAACAGTGGCGTTGGATCCATGATGACTTAGGCTATGCAATGGAATTAAAAATTGAGAGGGATTGTAATTAAAATAAAAGGTGAGAAAATTCTCACTCATTTGGATTTTCAGTTCAAATTTAAATAGTTAAAATAAATTCTGGATGTTTGGTTAAATTGATTATCTGTGAATGATATGATATTATATATATAGTGATTTATATATATATATATATACACACACACACACACTAGTATTTGGAGTGATATTCCCGCACATTATAGCGGATGAGACTCTATGCGCCCCGCATAATAGTGGATGACCCTATATACCACGATATCCCCCTCGAAGTGGGATTGGTATTATATTATGATGTATCAAAATATGTGGATGTAGGGAAACAGGGTTGAGGGATCCAACTAGATTCCTCAAATATGTGTTTTTGTTTCATATAGAGTGATATATGATTTGTGTAGAATAATCTATTATAGATTATTGTAGTGATTTGAATTATTGGATGTTATTGTAGCACTGGCCTGAAAATTTGATATTTTAAATACCATAAATATTTTTTTTAAAATGGAAGTAATCAAAGGGAATTTTGATATAAAAATATTTATATTAAAATCGAGTTTATATAAAAAGAAACTGAATTAGAAAAATATATTTGATTTTGATTATACTTAACTATTGTGAATTATTAGATGGGAATTTTAAAAATGAATTATACAAAGAAAATTTATAAACGATATTCTAGAAAATATATAAAAAAAGATTAAAATCAATATTAAAAAAATAGATTGGAAGTATAAATGGGATTTATAAGAAAATGAATTTATGTAATGGAATTTGATAAATAAGATTTGTTTTATAAATAAGTGAAACTCAAAGGAGTTTATAAATTTATAAAATGATGTTTATAAATAAGGAAATGATGGTCAGTTGATAAATTGGAAATATAGCTTTACGATGTAAATTTATATCGAGTTATGGAAATCGTTTAGGAAAGAAATAGTGGAATCTATTTTTTGAATGTAAGAATAGTGGTAAAGTTGAGATATAATCGATGTGATACGAATCGAGAGGGATTATAAATTGAAATTGGCAATGTTGGATTTTAAAAAATAGATTTTTGTCGAGGAATTAAAAATTGTTTAAATGGGATTTTAAATTACTATACTATGTAACAAAAGTTATTATTTATAACATTCTGAATAGTTAGTTATTCTAATATTTAATATTTATTGAAATAAATTCAAATTTTATAAATCAGCTTTGTAAATTTATTAGTTATTTAAAAATGATTTGGAAATGAGTTATCGATGTTATTTAAAATGTTTTTGATATTTTAAATTTACTTAAACATATTTTAAAATAACTATTATCCTTTAAAAATACTTATTTTGTGTATATATAGTTTTGAAAGATTGGAATTTATTTATAAATCCTCTCGAGATTGCAAATGAAGTTATTTAACGGATAGGATTTTATAAAGGAAAAATCTTATAATAAATTTTTGGGAACATAATGGAGGTTCCAAGATATTAGGAATAAAAAATTCGGGGTTGAATCTGAAGTCATAGAGAAGTTATAAATAGATAGAAGAGATTATTAATAGATATAATCAAATTTTGAAAAGGAAAAGGAATTAATGTAATTTTCGAAGACTTATGATATAAGTCGCGAAACATTCTCTTAAGTATTGATATTTGGAATTTTTTTGGAAAATAAGACTTGTAATATTTTCCTAAGTATAGAAAATGGAAATTTGGGAATGTTCAAAGTGTTGAGATGTTTGGAAGTATCCTGTTATGGATTTAATTATTTGAAAGTTGTTTTCAAATGTTGGGAGGAATTGATATATCTTTTAAAGATATTTTGGAAATAAATATTTTGGTAAAACTTATAAAAAGGCCTAGTGACTGCTTATGGATGTTTTATTGATAGTTAAATAACCGACTATCAATATTTGCCAATCTCGTTAATCGTTTCGAGGAGACGGGGATCAGATTTAATTATTCGAAAACCACTTCGATCCGGTTTGAACGTAATGAACGAATACCCTAAAGATGATGAAGACGGTGATTTTGTTTGTCCAAACCCATGACAACTTGTATGGATGAATGTTATCAGAACATCGTCATTGGAGGGCGATGAGCATTCTAAGTAAAATTGTTCTAGAAAGGTAATGCTTAGCCTCGAACCTCATCAACCGAGAATTACTAAAACATGGGAGATGCAGCAAGGCTAAGTGGGTCGCACCCAAGTAGGGTATGTTATCACTTTTCTAGATGTCCTTGGAACCCTATTTATCTTAGTTATGGGTATACATGGAAGAAGAAGCGCTTAATAGTAAAAGCAGGAACAGCCGGGGTGATAACATATTAGGTCTATCCAGGTTAGGGGTAGACCGGTCTTGTGTAGCAGGGGATCTCGGCATAGTCCTCGGTACATTGTTCTAGAGGTGTACTGTGATGGGCGGTACCCCAGTAGCCCAGTCATTCGATGGAATCCGTTCCCTAATAAGCGCCGTACAGTTTTGATTGTTCCCAACTATGCTGAAACGTGAGATGCAAGCATTTCAGCTATTTTCTATTTACTTTCTATAGACACTATTATAATATCATACGGATTTGATAAAAAGTTTTGGTTATCGTAAGGTAAAACCCGTCGTGTTTATGTGTGACGTGGTCTTACGAGATACCTTTGTTTTTAAAGGATTTTGAGAAATTGAGTGTGTTTTCTCACACTGGTTTTCTAGACTGACTCGGGTGTTATTTTATTATAATGCTTAGGTTAGACCGAGTATTACAGATTCAGGATAGAATGCTATGGAGCTCAGGGGACGAGCTGGATGACAGAGACGTATCTCCGTACTTGGCTTATTTTTTCCGCCGTGTAAGGACAAGTTATATAACTGTCCAGATTGATGTATTAATTGTTGTACCCTGATGGCTGTAAGTATAAAATAGTTACAGATTCTTTGTATAAAAACCTGTTATTAGATATCATATTTTTGTTCCACTGCGATTGTGAGATTCTGTGTTATTGTTTACTATTTTCTTCTACCTTTTTCTTCTTCACCTTAAAGATTCATATTTTTCGTTCAATTTGAGTCGAACTGTTGTGAATTATGGTCGATTCAAGGGGTACGGATTTGCGGGTCTTTACAGTCCAAAAGGTAAACTGAGCCTAAAGGTTGCCCTAAATGGAAATGGCCCAATTTGAATTGGGTCTTTGGGTAATTTTCAAAATTGTTTTGAAAAATAAGATTTAATTTTGAATTTAAAAGTTAATTTTGTTAGAACCTCTATTCTATGGTTTCAATGACAACAACTATACAATCAAATATATTATATATCATATCAAGGTTACAGGTATATACTAAAAGAGATCGTCTGCTCAAAGATATCAGGACTCGAAGATAAACAGTGATTTATGGACCACGCTATGATTTGTAAGGTTATACTAGTGTATTAAGAGTCTTAGATAAATATTGTAAGGTCTCCTTAGGTATATATGCACACACGAATTCATATACACAAAATCGACATTAAAAAACATTCAAAAATTGGCATTACAAAGTTTATAATCTGAAAATGCCAGCCACAGATGTGTGTGGGAAATCCACAGACGTCTGTGAATTGGTTCGGGAAATTCTATCCTAAAGCCACAGACGTCTGTGGTTTTCCCACGGACGTCTGTCATCTGAAAAACTGCACATCTCTGAATAGACACTTCTGTTGAACAAATAGAAATCAACTCTTCATTAAAAGGTTGCAGCCATTAAAATGAATAGGCCTTATCTAACAGTAACAACTCTTCATCTGCATCTTTTTAAATCTATAAATACTACAATGATTGAGATTGAAAAAAAGGAAACTGAATTGAATTAATTGAATCTATTGGTTTCTTATTACTCTCTTGTGCATACATTGGTCACATTCTCTCAAGCTATCAAAACCAAAATATATTTTGGTTAAACCACTTCGTACAACTCAAAACATTCACATTCACATACTCAAAGGAGATCATAGGAAGATTTGTACTATCAGTCAAGATCCGTGATATTTGGAACACAAGATTGTCATAGATATACTTTTGTATTAGCCTATTCCTTCGGGCAAAGCGAGGGTTAGTTGGTTAAAGGAAATACCGAAGGGGAGCTTCAGAAGACGATACCATTTGTTTTGATAAAGGAAAAGTTTTGATAACTTTGAATTCAGTTGAGGTGTGTTTTCTCACGCTGGTTTACCAGACTGATCCAGGCGTTCTTCCCTTTCAATGCTCGGGTCAGACCGAGTATATTTACAGGTTCAATTTAGTGCTTTTGGAGCTTCAGAAGGCGAGCTGGAGATCTTCATGTCATATACACGTATCTGTTTATCATTCCGCTACTTGCTTTGGATTGATTGTTGTTGTTGTAAATCATCAACATTTGCGAGGACAGGTTATTATAACTGTCCAAGCTGATGATTATTTATTGTGTACTCTGATATTGACTTATGTATATTACAGTTTCTCTTTGAAAAGATTATTGATCTATATTATATGTTATTCCGCTACGATGTGAGATTCTGTATTGTTTTGGTTCTGCTTCTCTCCTTTTCTTTTCTTCTCTTCTTCTTTCTTCTCTCTTTCTTCTCACCCTCTCTTTTCTTTCTCATGATTATCTACAATCGGTGCACTCTGGTTCGGACATGTGTGGTTTATTGTTGGATTCAGAGGGTGTCAATTTCGGGTCGTCACAATATCTTTTCCCAAATCTTTTATAAATATTTTTAAATAAATAATAAAGCATTTTAAAGATGATTTGGAGGTTTTATAATTTATTTTAAAAAGTTTAAATAAATGATTTAAAGAAAAGCTGTTATAATCAAGTGATTTAATCTTGCCTCTAAAAGTCGATGATAGACTGGATTTTTCCAATGTGAGATCCGGATGTGAGGTGCTCAAACTATGGAGATGTTCAGGAGCAACCAGTGCCCTGGCTCACCTGGCCTCTTTCTTGAGCGAGGAATAGATAAGGTCGAAATGTCAGAAATGAAGGAAGTATAAAAGATTCAAATTTAATTTAATACAACTTGGATTGTATAGAAATAATCTTCTTATACTTGGTATTAAATTCCGAGAAGGGAACCCGTACTATCCATGTGAATTTAAAAAGTGATTTCACCATTATTCGATGGATAGTAAAAGTTGAATACAAAAATTGATGTTGAGTAGAATTCGTATAATTTCTATCGACCCTTTTTACTCAATAAGGTTTTGCAATGTGATTTATGAGAAATGACTTTTGATTTGGTATTTTCAAAGTTAAAGAGAGGTCTAATGATTCCGTATATACTAGAAAAGAATATGATTTAAAGATTTATATCTCTAAAAGAGATATTTTATTTGATAAAAGATATTAATGAATGAAATGATAATCACCCTCAAACTTAACATCTTTTTATCGATGATTGGTTCGAAGGAATAGAGATCAGATTTGGGTGATCTCTATCTGAAAACCACTTAGAACCAATGTACGTTCGAAAGTGAAGACGTGGAATGATAATAAATGGAATGAAGGGTTGCTTGTCATAGACCCTCGGGGGAATTTTACCATATCATATATATGTGGTAGTAGTATCTTCATTTGATCTTCAATGCAAGGGCTGCTCGCTACTAATCTTAGGGGTGATTCCCGACAGGATGTAGTAGGAGAGTTCCTTCTTTTTGTCCCGTTCCTAGATAATTTGTATGGACAACTGTCTGACATTGCATTTCTAAAATGAACGTACATTGATTTTTACAAACGCACATCTGTTTGGTGGTGTAGGAAGTAACTCTCCTATACTTAACACCCTTCTTTGAGACGTACGAGCTCAGAGGTTGTATTTTTTTGGAAATCAATAGTTCATGATGGAGTTGGCAATGTGGCATTCAAGTAAAATGTGTGCTATGAGCAAGGTAATCGTTACCTCGAGCCTCATCACCCGAAAATGGCAAAAACAGGGTAGATGTGGTAGGGCTATGTGGGTCGCACCTATTAGGATATGGTCATCACCTTTCTAAATTACCCTCTATATATCGAGTATGTTGTGTATGCTATGAGAGCTCTCAGATAGGTCGGGAACAACCGGGGTGATGTCATATTCGGTACTATCTACAGTAAAAATAGGCTGGTTCTGTGTTAGTAGAGGACCATTTGTTAGTGCGTGGGTGCATCACTAGAGATCCATCAAGTTAACCCGGTTCGTGATGCTTTTTGCAATGTGTCTTCCTACAGTGATTTCCAACCATCTAACAAGAAGGCCTAACCCAATAGTTCTCCAACCTCTATAAATACTCACCTACCTGCAACTAGAGATGTATCTTTTCCGAAAAGAGAGCTTCCATTACTCTGTTGGAATTCCTTCACTTCTTCAACTTTCTTGTCCCTCATAACAGTCATCAAGGGGGTTACTTTGATTCTCCAGTCAACCCTTGTGACTTATTCTAACTCATTGTAACATAGATCTAGGAACTAACTAGTTGATATCCAGAGAGATTTGACTAGTATAATCATAATAAAGATTAATTAAAGTGGGCGTAGGCCAGAGTCGGCCGAACCACTATAAAAGTCATGTGTCTCTTTTCTTACTTCTGCTGTTTATTTGTTGTTTATCGGAGATTTGTGCTGCTGATTATCTGCACTGGTGCTTTCACACTGGATCCAGGGTGTTGATCCATTTTTTAGGTTAACATTTTGGTACTTTCACTGAGAACACAGGTAGATCCGGAAACTTGGAGTTTGAATATGTGATTGGGGGAAAATTGAAGAGACCAAACACTAGATCTAAAACTGGAGCAAGTCAACCATAGCCTGGGGGCAGTCAGGAAGTATCCTCAAGTTCTCACCAATCTAACTATGTAGCTAGAGGAGAAACAGAAAGGCCGATGAAGGAGATGGAGGATGGAATCTTGGCTAGGTAGCAAGAGATGATGGAGGGATTCTTCCAAAGGATGGGACAACAAGGAACTGCAGGAGCTACAGAAATTGAGACACTAGGAAACAATACATGAGCTGCTATAGTTGGACTAGAACGAGATGGAACATTGCCTCCACGCCCAGAGCAACCGATACTTGGAGGCAACAAAGGAGTCAACATGGAAATCAACCCCGATGATGAGATCAATATTGGAGCTGGCACCGAAAGGGCCAACATTGAAGTGACTGTTGAAACTCCAGGAACTTGTGGTATGGGTTCTAATCCGAATACTAGAGTGCAACCGGCAGAGGAATACGTGCCAGGGCTACTCGAAGGAGTGGTGGACAGAATGAGACTAGGAGAGTAGGACAGAACACCAGTGTGCAACCAATGGAGTATGCGTCGGATTTCCCTTGCCAAGGCAGGGGCAGAACATCGCTTTCAGACGAAGACCTTTATTGGATGGTGAAAATCGAATTGCTGAATTAATAAGAAGTTTAGTTATAGGAAGATCCACATATTAGGGTTTGGAAGATGTGAACAGAAACCCGTTTACTGCTAGCATCCGGAACATGAGAAATCCTCCTGATTTCAAGCTTCTCGCATCGGAAATGTACGACGGAAAGACCGATCCAATGATTCATCTAATGAGAAATATCCGACATATGGAAGTGTTGGGTGCTTCTAAGGAAGTAATGGGGCGGTGCTTCCCATTATACTTAACGGGTTTGGTGATGATGTAGTTTAAACAGCTGGAGAATGGGTCCATTAGCACGTGGATCGAGTTAGTGGGTAGATTTTTAAGATAACTTCGAGTTCACGTCTTAAACCGAAGAATGTGGTGACATTGACAAATGTGAAGCAAAGGCCTTGGGAGACCTTGAGAAGTTATTTAACAAGATTCAATACAGCAGCGGCCGCGGTTGATAGGTCAGACCCATCGGTGATTTTGATGGCGGTAGTGTCAGGAGTCGCGAGTGAGATCGACTTCAGGGCTACACTTAAAAGGGATCCACCAATGGATCTTGTTGAGTTTTACTATGAAGCTGAGAGATATTTACGTCAGGAGGATAATGACACTGAAGATGTAGTTGAAGATGCTGAAATTTATGTTGTATAGCAAGGGATCCTTTGGAGCAGGATTTGGAAAAGAAAGGGAAAAGTGAAGCTGATGATGATTCAAAAGAACCAAAATGACAAGGGTGGGAGCCCAACTTATCTTCCTACTCTGAGCTGACTGAAACCCTAGAAAGGATATACCTAGACAATATGGGGAAAATCCCCTATCAAAAGCCACCGAGAAGAGAGACCACTAACCGAGAGAAAGGATCCATAAAGTTTTGCATCTTCCATGAGCTGGGCGGACATGAAACGAATGAGTGCCGACACCTTCGTGATCTGATAGAAGAACTGGTTCGGAACAACCAGCTACCGCAGTACGTGGGGAACAAAGCTGCGATAGCACAGCCGGAGCAGCCACCACCCATAGCAGAGGCTTCAAGGAATGCCCAGGGATATAGGCCAAGACAGATAATCCCATAACCGGATGGATGGGAAGTTAGATCTGGCTGCAACTCTTTGCTTTGGTTTTTTTTTTGCACTTTTCTTTTCGTATATTAGTGGTAAAAACAATAATGAACCCAGACCGCTTAGACGTGTGCTAAACCTTGATTGGTTCCTAGTCACGCTCTGAGTCGGATATCCAGGAGAATTGCTTAGGATAATAATCTCAAATCGCTTGGACGTGTACAAAACCTAAATTGGTCTCTTGCCACGCTCTAAGTCGGATTTCTGAGATAGAAATTCAAGATTTCTGCTTATTTAATCTCTGGTTGTTTGCTTTGGTTTGAAATTTGAATTTTGTAAAATCCATATTTAATATGATAACTGATTTTGAACGCCATAGAGTCCCGACCGGAGAGATGGGACTGGAGTGCAAGAAGTAAGTCCCCTCGCCAGAGAGTGAGCGGATGTGCTTGCTTAACCCCCCTTTAACTTAATAAGCAAACAATCCGAAGAGATCATCCCCCTTAACTTAACAAACAAACTATCCAGAGAGATCGTCTCCTTAACTCAAAACATTAAACGATCCGGAGGGATCGTACATTAGCCAAAACATTAAATGATCCAGAGAGATCGCGCATTAAACTAAATATTAAATGATCCAGAGAGATCGCGCATTAAACAGGTTTTGTGAATATCAACACCTAAGTTAAGGGACACTTAAGAAAAAATTAAGTGACATATGAGAAAACGTACTTGTTATTTTTTGATGTTATACTATATTTATATAGTAGCATTTTACACATTCCTTGGCGTAGATAGTCTTTTCCTTTATAAAGATGTTAATCATTCTAGCTACATATAACAAGAATTAATAGAAGAGGAAGTAGAGAAAACACAGCAAGAAATGTAGTAGCCAATAAGGAGAATAATATGGATAATGAGGAGGTTAATATGCGAGCAATGTTCAATCAATACGATGGATTTGATGTAGAATTCCCCAAGATGAGCTAATAATGTTAGTGCTGTAGATGTTGGCGTCGTGGCTCAAGTGCATGCACCAAGGGTTTACTTTGTGAAACTTAGCGTAGAGGACCTTTGATAATCTTAGGCTTGTGGATGCTTGGATGAGGATGCTAGCCTCAAGGTAGGTTACAAAGTGTAACAACCAGAAATTTAAGATATAATAATTAATTAATGAATTAATCAAATGATAAAATAACTTTGTGAAATTATCAGAATTGGGCCATAGAAGTTGCATCATTGTGTCCGTGGTAATTTTCTGGTCAGTTTCCATATATAGAACGTCAAAATTCGAGTTAATATGAGCGATATACAAAGCAAACAAGAATCAACGGAAAAAAATAGGGAAGTCGACCTAAAGGTCGACCATCCCAAGGCCTAGGTCGACCGGCCGATCGACCTGGCTTCAAGGGTGGTCGACCTGTAGGTCGAACCGCCTGCGAATGGGAAGCGAAGAAAATTTTCTTCGTTCCTGTTGGTTCCAGCAAGCTTTTTACACGTTGTTTTGCATTCTTTTATTCAATCTGGTCCTTCCGTGCTTCCATCCGATGGCTCCTATTCAGCCTATGACGTGGTTGCATCTTATTCAATCCCCAAATCTAACGGTCTGAGACCACTTCTACCCCTATAAATAAGACCCTAGGCCTAACACTTTTTCTCATTCTAGATTTTCTCCGCTTGGGTCCACCTTTTTAGGAAGGTCCGTAAAAGGAATAATTTTCTAAGGAGAGAATCCTTTTAATAAAAATATTCTAATACCCTTAAGTGGATCCGGGAAGACCTAAAGGGAAGAGCTTAGGACCACAGGTGTGTGATTGTAATTATTTAGATTTTTAAGTAATTTAAAATAATAGGGTTTCCAATAGTTGTAGTTTTACTACGATTTTTGGAAAAAACCTTTTTAGTAGTTTATTTACAGTTTTAGAATTATTTTCATTCTATTTCTTTTAGCTATTCTTTTAAGTTGATTTTAGTTTATTTCTGTTAATTATAGCTTTTCCATTTATTTACAGTATTTTAATTTATTTACTGTTATTTATGCGTTATTTACATCTTTTTCCTACGTTTTGGATTTTCTTCTATTTTCAGTTTTCTTTTATTTCTTCTTCTTTTTCGCGTATACATTAGAATAGATTAAACGCGAATCTGGATTAAATTATATGAATACTGAAACAACGGAAGATAAGATGTAAATTGTAAAGACTATAATAAAAATGGAATTGGATTGAAATTGTGATGTAAATATTAGAATTAGACTAAATTAAAGAGATTGGCCTAGTTATAACTTAGAATTATAACTAAAAAGAGTAAAAGAAAGCTTACTTTCACACTTAGACCTGGGGTTAAGTAATAAGCATGATTATAACGTAGGTTATAATAAGAAATAGAACAGAATGAGGCTTATTTTAAGACTTAGGATAAATTAATAAGCAAAGATAGTAGAGATAAATTGTAAAGGCTTATTTAAATAATTTATCTAAGTTAATAAGCAAAGATGAAAGTAGGATCCGTACCGACAACATTCTCCTTATGATGTTTAGTGTAGATAAGTGGTCGATAAATAAAAAGTAGGATCCATACCAACAGCATTTCCTTATGCTGTTTAGGGTAGATAAGTGGTCAATACTTAAAAGAAAAGATCCGTGCCGACAACATTTCCCTTATGCTGTTTAGGGTAGATAAGTGGTCAATACTTAAAAGAAAAGATCCGTATCGGCAGAATTTCCCTTATGTTGTTTAAGGTAGATAAGTGGTCAATACTTAAAAGAAAAGATCCGTACCGGCAGCATTTCCCTTATGCTATTTAGGGTAGATAAGTGGTCAATACTTAAAAGAAAAGATCCGTATCGGTAGCATTTCCCTTATGCTGTTTTGGGGAGATAAGTGATCAATACTTAAAAGGAAAGATCCGTACCCACAGCATTTCCCTTGGGACATGCTTATGCTGTTTAGGGTAGATAAGAGGTCAATAATTAAAAGACTAAATCATGGGGATTTGGACAAGGGACGCAACTAGATTTTGTTTGACAGGGACCAGTACCAACAACATTCCCTATTTTCTATGGACATGGTGTCTCACAATAGCCTGAAGTGAGACGAGGGCAAGCTTATGCTGTCTAGGGTAAATAAAAGGTCAAAAGAGGGAGCAATAGATAGTGCGAACTAGTGGTGACCGAGCGTGCGACATTGATTAGGGGAGATAAGTCACTATTGAGTTCCAAGCGCTTAGTGTGTGTCTTCGTAGACTATCCTTTTCTTTTCTTTTCGTAGGCTACTAAGGGGTGTGGTGTGTTACATTTGGTATTAGAGCCTAAGGTTACAGGATTCCTAAAAATTTATTTTAAAAGTTGTATTTTCTAAAACAACTTGCTTTAAAAAGTATTTTTTAGAAAAGAACTCTTAGAAGTAGTTTTTAAGAATAAAAGAGTTTTTATAAAAATCCCCTCAAAAGTCCAGTTCAATCTCCCTTCGACTCTTTCCTAAACTATCATTTTCTTTTCGTAGAATGGAGGATGCCCCGAACCTTCCCAAGTGCATTCCAGTCCCAGCCTGGTTTCGTAGGTATCTATAGGCCACGACTCCAGAGGTGCACGGGCAAGCACCCAACCCAGCTCCAGCGGGTGGGAATCCCATCAACCCACCTTCTGCCGTCAATTTCTCTAAGCTTTGTAAGGATTTTGCGAGTTTGGGTGGAAAGACTTTTTCTAGTAAGGAGGCTTTTATGGAGGCGAGAGCTTGGCTTAGAGACACAGAGAGGATATTTGGACTATTGGGATTGGATGATCAACAGCGAGTTCAGCTAGCATCTTGGCAGTTGAAAGAGGAGGCTTCGTATTAGTGGGAGGTCATCGAGTTAGAAGGAAGAGAGGTGACTTGGAATGGATTCCAGGAGCAATTCGATAGGAAGTTTTTGTCTCAAGTAGAGGAGAGTGTTCAGTTAGAGCGGTTTATCAATTTGATCTAAGGGAGTTCATCGGTGAAGGAGTACATCAATAAATTCAATGAATTGTCGCGGTTCGGAATGGAGTTGGTTAATACGCCACACAAGAAAGTTATGAAGTTTGCAAAGGGATTGAATCAGCCCCTTCAAGGATTGTTTTTGACTCACGTGCCGATGGGAGCTACTTATGAGTCTTTAGTAAAGATGGCCCTTATGTCCGATGCAGCTAAGGAGGGAGAGTTTAAGGAGGCCCCTAAGTCCGAAAGTTCTAAGAAGAAGTGGGGGAATGATAAGAAGGACGAAGATAAAAAGAAAGGAGGAGGACCTCAAAAGCAGATCAAGAAAAACGAGAAGTGCAAGAGTTGTGGGATGGTTGGTCATTACGCAAAGGATTGTAGGAAGGCAACAATGAAAGGGATGTGTTTCAATTGTGGACAGCCTGGTCACTTTTGTAAGGCCTGTCCTCAAAAGACGAGGCAGGGAGCAAGCGCACCTACATCACAGATACAGGCTTTGGGTGCAGCGCCTTCCAGCAATGGACCGGATAGAGGTAGGAAAATCACTTTAGAAGTTTTTGTTTCTATTTCTGATTTTTCCATACAGTCTCTTTTTGATTCTGGAACATCACACTCTTTTATCTCTAGTTCTCTTGTGGATTGTTTGCACTTAGACATTTTTTTAGTAGTAGACCCCATTGTTGTTTCATACCCCATAGGTGGATCGGCACCCCTGTCTATGGTTTGTAGGGGTTTGAAAATTTATATCCTAGGCGTAGAATTTGACTGCGATGCCTATGTATTGGGATTCTCGGGGTAGGGGATGTTTGGAAATGGATTGCGTATCCACTTGTGAAGTGATTTTGGACTGTAAAAAGAAAGTCGTTGGATTAGAGACATGTAGTGATAAGACTCTCGAGGTCTCTTGTGACCCACAGGGGTCAATCATATCGAGCTTCCTTTATTCCTTTGATTCATCACTAGGAAAGCTAGATTCTGTTCCAGTCATTAAAGATTTTTCAGACATTTTGAGGAGGTTCTTCGTACACTTCGTGTTCATCAATGGAGAGCAAAATTCTTGAAATATCATTTTCGGCATAAGGAAGCGTATTTCTTGGGGTATAGAGAATGTCTACACATAGAATGAGTTTGATAAACAGTTTTGTACATTTAGGTTCAGATTTTGAAAATCCAAAGAGGGGTAGGCAAAGCTTGGAGATGTATTGTAACGAAGCGGATTTTTCCCGCTCGAAAATCGACATCCATACTTTACATCGTACTCGAATGTCGTAGATTCGACCGTTCAAATCCGAGTCGCCGGAGCTTATAACAACATTAAGTAAATAACATAGCAGAATAAATGAGTAATACATTGATATACAATATCCGATACAATATCTGATACAACAGGGTGATACAATGAATATTAATATACATCAGAGCTAGGATACAACAAATAGCAGCGGAAAAGAAAATAGATAACATCAGCAGCGGATAATCTCCATCTTCAAAACACCTGTCTAGAAATAGCTTGAACTCCCAATAACGATGCACAAAGATAAGCAAGTGCAGTCCGATCCAAAGACTGAACTAGCTCCAGAAAATCTACTAATCTGACTATTTGAAAAACCCAACTCTAGACTGCTCGTGTAGAAAAATTTTGAGCATCCAGAGTTTAGGAAAGGAACAATAAACTCCGGATCAGTCATGGGACTGGTGTGAGCAACAAAAATAGTTTATCTTTAAAAACAAATAGCAGAGAATTTTAAAGTCAATTCGCAATGCTTTTGGAAAATGAAACTACCATAAGACCTCCCGCCACACACACAATGCAAACGCAGAATTGGAGGGGATTTCTTCTTATGATAGTCAAAGATGCTTACTACGCAAAACAAATCATTAGATATTATTACTAGTGCATAGTGCAGAAAACTTTTCGAAAGTATAATATAAATCTTAGCCAGCATAGACATTCCGAACTATGCCTACTATAGCTACCATCTAAACAGTGGTGACCACCATAAGTAAATGGCAGGTTATACAACTAATACCGTACAAGGTTCGTATTGGATGAATGGATTTTCCAACAAATGGTCAGGCCAAGGAACTTCCCATTGCCACATGGAAACGCCTCTAACGGGACGTCCCGAGAATCAAACTGTTCTCTACCAAACAAGGCCGGCTACCCCCCTTCCCGGGGAATATACAAAACCTCAGATATGCCACCCCCGGTCCTTTGGGACCTTTAAACGAGGATCCTCTACACCAACATCACACATAATAAATAAAGTGTGTCCACATGAGTAAGTATCTGGGCTCCATACCATGATACTACCCTTTTCCAGAAGGAATGGTCATACCCTAGGGGAGCTACCCCTGAAACCTTGCCGCATCATTCCCGTTTCGACCATTTCCGGGTTGTGAGGTTCGACGAAGTCTCGTCCACAAAGCTACGCTTTGGCACAAAGCCATGCTTTGGCACAAAGCCATGCTTTGGGTCAACAGATGATCAAAGAAATGATCACCTAGATAAATGATCAAACAAATGATCATATCACAAATGATCAAACAATGATCATCACATAGCAACACTCAGCATGTCACATTACCAAATTGGGAATATATCGCTGATAACCTTTAACTACATAACCTTTGAGCTCGTACGTCTCAGAGAAGGGTGTTAAGCTAAGAGAATAAATTCTCCGCCACCAAACAGAAATGTATTTGAAAGAAATCGGCTTTATATCTCAAAGTGTAATGTCAGACATGTAACCATACAAGTCTGTTCCGGGTTCGAACAGAACCGAAGGCACTTCTTACGAAGCCCTTGCAATTCTGGGTATTCACAATCCCGTCCGGACTTCCCATCACAAAGGGTGATAAAATCTCTATATCGGGGCCAGTCAATGCAGAGACATTCGACGAGTTGTCCTTTCGTTTTCGAAAATATCCGGTCTTCAAATGCTATCCATATACGACGTATCACTATTCGGAATGAGTTATATGACACAAATATATTTTCCCGGCTAACCCGAATAATGAGCGCAATATTTACAAACATATGGATATGTGATTTCAATTAAGTCACAACTTAATAATTCAACTTCTCTTTTCAAATGGTTTAACAAATTACCATTTCAAATCTTTTAAACAAAAAGATTTATTTCACAAAGTTCACCCAGTTTTAAACAAAAATCCATTTACAGATTTCAAAACAATTTCCGTTTCAATTGGATTAACTCGTTAAATCTTTAAAACAAAGATTCAACTCATAGCTTTCAAAACAATTTCATTTCGAATGGTTTAAACAAATCACCATTTTAAATCTGTTAAAAATAAACAGATTCAATTCATAGCTTTCAAAAAGAATTCATTCATAGCCTTTCAAAACATTTCAATTTCATTTTAAATTTGAAACCTTTCAACATAAATTGGAAGTTCACTTCTCATATGAAAGCTGTTATTATTTGAAAACAAATAGTTTTTTGTTTAAGAAAAATCCAATTATATTTGCACGAGTTAAAGCCCTTGAATTATATTCACATTCCAAAATCAATACTTTTAAAATGGTTTAACCCATATATGACAGGTATAACATCTTTAATCCCTAGTTTCAAATCATAGAATTCAATTTCAAATCTTGAATTTAAGTTTAAATCAAATTATTTAAACTTCAAAACTTTATCAAATTATTCAAAAATTAGTCTTATCTTTGAAACTCCATTTCAAAAGCTTTTCACATTTAAACCCAAATGTCTAATTTCAAAATCAATTGAAATTTAAATTTAAATTTCAAAAATATCAAATTTAAATTATCTGTGACTTAACCGATTTCCACGTGAAATCCATATTTGTGTGTGTATGGTGCAGTCCAGGGGTTTTACACACAATAGTGCAACATCAATCATCACATATATATCGATAAGCGGTATAATCGATAACGCTTATCTTCATTCACAGATTCATAGATAAAATAAATTTATCGGTCATAAAGATTCACAATTATAATTCGATGTGGGTTTCGGATAACCAACTGGAATCCGACTCCCTGTCGCATCGAAATTCAAGTGCCGTTTTACGGCCAAGGGTTACATATTCATAAGAAACATATCACAGATATCACAACTCAATACCAAGCAATTTGTATCACAAAGCATCATATCACAAAGCATTCGATAATAGTCAATCATCTACAATTACGATGAATTAATCGTGTAATTATAACTAATTAATCACATAATTACTTTTATTATGTATCTTTAATCAATGATTAATTATCCTTAATTATTAATTAATTAAATCTTAATCACTTTCATTAATTAATTACTTCTTAATTATTACCTTAATTAATTAATTAATTAACCTTTTATTTATAATTAATCAACCCTTAATTAATTACAAAAATGATTATCCCTATCACAAATTTATCACATTGCACAATTATTCTTTAATCACTTGATTTGTCAATTTTTTATCATTTATTTAATTACTTTAAATTAAGTAATTATCTTCAAGTAATTAATCACCTTTAATTACTTATCTTAATGAATTAACCTATAATTTATCTCAAGCCCTTAAGTTTATTTAATTATAAAAACATTACTTAATTACATTATTAAGTTAAAAAAATGACTTTAAAATAAAGGTTATACATATCTTAAACACTTTTAAACTTGGTTAATTAAAAATAATCTTGTTTGAAAACCCTTTCCAATTCAAAACTTGAATAACATTTACTATTTACAAAAGGACTGGTTTTACAAAATTGTTTAAATAAAACTTGATTTAGTTTTAAAAGTTAAAACTGTTTTCATACTAAATCTACAGACCCGAGCCATTTGCTTGAAATACTCGAGCCAAATGTTTGAATACCCGGGTCTGTCTTTGAGTTCTCCACCACATTCATTTCCCCGAGAAAAACGATAAGCTACTTCGAGACGAACCCGAGCCTGCCCCCTTCCCCTTGAGTTTCACAGGATACTAAGCCACCCATCGACCTCACTGACACTCTCTCGCCACCGTGCACGTGCACGGTGGTTCGCCGACCCTCCGGCAACCCTCACCACCACCAACAAACCCCAAATCAACTCAATAATCGAAATCTAAGCCCAGTTAGTCGCGAAGTCCATGAAATCGAAAAAGAGCCTGAAGCTCGAACGCAAATCACGAACAACCCACTGGAAATCACCACGTTCTGCCACCACACTTGACCGGAGGCAAAGCCCCTTCGCCAACGCCATGACCATACCTCCCTCGGCCTCCACCCAAACCCACTGACCACTCGATCCAAGCACGGCGACGAAACCCAAAATTTACAGAGCATCGAGAAACACTCGAACGAAACCCTACTTTAAATTCGTCACAAAAATTCTTGCATTTGAAATTTTTTCTAACATTTTTCCTATATTCCTGAATCAACAATCTAGCTTCACGACGAATTTCAACATCTCCTATTTGTTAAATCAACAGAATTTTGTGAAAATGTAATCTTTGTTCATCTGTAAATTTCTCTTACATTTCTAAACTAAAAATTACCATTTTCGCTTTAAAAATCCTATTTTTCATTGAAGATACAAGTTAGGTAATTAAATCGATGTTTTATAATATTTGAATTTTATCATATGATCATCTTTTCCACTGTAAAACAGAATTTTCAGAGTCAATGCTTCACTATCAAACTTAAAACAATTTCTAGGCCAAAGTTTACGTTTAAACAAACTTGCTTTGTTTGATACCTTCAGCTTAACAAAGGTTGAATGATAATATTTTGAACTTTGATTAAATATTTGACTCTGTAACTATAAACAGAGAAGACCAAGTAAAATAAACTTACACAGAACACTCATCTATATAAACACAAAACTATGCACACAAAATACATATGCAAGCACCATGTCAACGCAGATTAATCATACTTAAGTCTAAAGAAAAATTTGTGTTTACTCACAAACATCAAGAAATCAAAATAGGTTAAGCTTCTAAAAATAGGAGTTACTCACCTGGATCTTGAATAAGGCAGAGAACAAGAAGAACAGAGGACAGAAGTTGATTTTTTTTTCTTCTTATATTTTTTTTTCTTCAGCCCTTATTTATTTGAGTCGAATCCATATGTTGCTTATTAGATCTGAGATGATCTTTGCTTGAAGTTGAATTAGTTACTTTGCTCTTGATTTCCAGGTTTTGAAATCTTCCCAGGTTTGAAGACTTTGAATTGCTTTTGTTTTTAAGTTTGAGATGTTTTACTTTAGTGTTTCTTTTTCAGCTTATAATGGACGAAAACTAAAGTGGATAGATTGATATATAAAACTGAGTTTACAGGGTATATTACTTTGTACAGGTGATAATTTTCTTCTTGGTGGCTGAAGTAAACATTTTGGGGGCTAGCATTAATTAACTTGTACAAACTTATTTTATTTGATTATACATAGATATTTCTTCTTACTTTATTTCGGCTGGAGATTTGTTATGTACAATATGATTTGGGTGAGTATACTCATATATGATTATATGTATAAAATCTTGTCTTACTTCTTTTGCAAGCTTTTGCCTATCTTCATTTACTTATTTGCATATACTTGTATGTATATTTTTCTTTGCTTTGTTTTATTTTGTTTACTTGTTTTAGTTATGTTATGTATATATTTCTTTTGCCTTGACTTATGTTTATTTTTGTTACATGAAGATTAAGTTTTGTTTTAGCCTTATTACTCAGGAATATAAATGAAATTCTATATTTTAATATGTTGTTAAATTTCTTCTAATTTATTTCTATTTATAACTCAATTATTTATTTTACTTAAATTTTTATTGTCTTATGTTTAATTTATAAATTCAATTATTATTATTAACCCATTCATTGTCATATATATATTATTAATTTTACTCTTAAATCACATATACATATACATTCATATATATATATACAATATATAAATATAAATGATTTAACAAATTTTAATTACGATCCGGGGAAACTCGCTTACTTTATCAATTAATTTACTATTTTTATTCAAAATTTCAATAAATTATTAAATTAAATTAATTTAAAATCTAGGGTCGTTACATGTATAATAAAAAAGGAGAAAAGCCACGTGTAGAAATCGCAAAAATTATAATTGCCTTAAATAAGTGGGCTTAACGGTTGTGCCTTAGAATAAATATAAGCATACAAGAGGAATAAGAATAAAATACTTTAAGTAAGGAAATGAGGTTTACAAGGTTTAGAAAGGGTACTCCTAGGGTAGTAAGTAGGAAAATCCACTTTATGTCTAACCCAATAAAATGAAATTATTAGAATTGAAAAGAAGAATTGTCAATATTTAAAAAAAAAGTAAATACTGGGTTTTTGGGAATATGGTAAGAAAATTAAATTGGTTTTTACATGATATAAATTTTTTTAATAGTGAAATTCTTTTTGAATAATTATAGAATGTATATAGCTCACTAGTTTCTTTGTAAGTAAATAGAGTTTTTAAATATAATAACCTAAAATGTATTAAGTATCGTAAACGTATATTTCAACATTTATTGTTGTAATCAAGGTTTTAAATCTCGGATTTCGGTCACGTCTCGTCTCGAAGAATTTAGAGAGCTCATCTCGTATCGGGTGAGATCTCGAACGAGATGAGTGCATCTCGGTCGTCCATCTCGGATTTACATCTCGGTTTCTAAAATTCATTTCGGAGTACATGTCATGTCGAAAATTAATTTTCATACACCTAAATTTATAATACTATTCACTACCTTAAGGAAAACACTATGCACTTACCTTGAATATATCACATGCTTATCATTAGTAATTTAGTATGGAAAAATATCACTTGTATCATGTAAAATAAACAAATAACTAGATTTCATGAAATGTTCAATATAATGTCATATGAGATAAAGTAGACAAGAAACAAGCCATAATATATGCACATTTACTTTGTTTGATCATTCACTTAACTTTTCTACACAATATAATGTCTCATTTCTACCTTTTATGATTTATAGTGCTGCAAGGGAAATCTTAATTTTATAACTTCAAATACAAATGTCTACAAGTAGAATTAAAATATTCTAGTTTGATTATAGTATTTAATTATTAGCAAACAAAATCTCATTAAGAAACTAATAACATAGAAATTTCAAACAAATGTAGAAAATAGCATATATAGTACAAACAATTTTCAAACATTTAGTAATATTATAAGAAAAGCAAAAAAATGATGTACGAATGAACATGTAATCATCAAATGAAATTAATAGATGAAATAGAATTCCTTTATTACTTAAAAATAAGCCTTGAGGAAAAAAATTATAGCAGCAAAGACTAAATGAAATCAAATTGGGAATCCATTTGGAACATAAAGTTAAATAAGTGAAGCTTAAAATTTATAGCCACAAAAAAATAGGGTTAGGAAAAAAACTCAAGAAAGTGTCGAAAAAAGAACATTGAAATCGGATGTAAATTAATTTGGATCAGAAACCTAAATGAAAACCATAAAGTGAAATACTTACCATAATCGATGTAGATTTTATCATCTTCTTACATTCGTCACTGCCGTAAAATAAGAGACGAATATTAAATGAGATTTATAGAAGAAATAAGGGTTAAAAAAAGTACAATTAAGAAGGCTTAAATTAAGGTAAAGGATGAGCCAACTCAATACGGAAGAAGAGTTGATTTTTTCCAAAATTCAACAACTCGGCCGATATCTCGCTATTAAATCTCGTCCGAGATATCGAACGAGATACCGAAATATCGTCCGAGATTTGGGTCAGACGAGATTCAAACGAAATAGCCTGTTTCGAATCGCCCAGGCTTGAAAACGAGATCTCGGCCGAGATGAGCGAGATTTAAAACCTTGGTTGTAATAGATGTTTTCGTGAAAATAAAGGGAGCATAGACTTATAACACTACCGTTATAGTAGGTGATTCCCAAAGGAAATGTTTTTACATAATAGATGAGGTTTATTAGTATTTATTTTTAATTGAATTCATACACTAGTATTTTTGGGTTGTAGTAACAGTGTTTTACGCAACATCTTCTTTAAACCCAAATAAAAATGTATTTTTAAAAGATAATTTCTAAGAGTAGAAATAAAAGTGATTTGTGAATACACTTATTAATTAAATAAGTATAAGAAAATGTTTTTGGTTATGGATATATTAAAACAGTTTCGAAGGTGAGTTTTTCTGATGTCCATCACGAGAAAATATAATTTAAACATACTTTAATCTATTGGAATGAAAAAAATAATGGTATAATTTTCTATGAAACCAATAATAATGTTTTGTGCAAGTTACAAGGAATGCATGAAAGAGATATACAAGGTATGGGAGCATTGTATTTTGTATAGCCTATTTCGAAAAATATAAAATAAGTTCCTTGTAATTTCATATAAAAAGGAAATCCTCTTTTAAAAGGTTCATAGAAGATTTTAGCGTTAATAATTTCTCATAGAAGAGAGTAGTTCTAGTATGTTAAGGTATGAGACCGTTAGGTGTAATAAGAAGATGTTTTGAAAACACATAAGGATATTTTAAAGATATTTTAAAAGGAAATGGTTTGGTGAAAATGTAAATAAGTTTTTGAAATGAAAAACTTAACAAAAGTAGAATTTGAAAATTCAAATTTTATAGAAAATTGAAAAGGTCTTTAAAAGAAAGCGAGGAATAAGTTTTGGACTTAGAATTTGAAAGTTTTTCCCTCTAGGTTTGGTAAATAATGTAAATTCAAAAAGTTGTGAAGATGCAAGTTTAGGAAGATAATATTTTAAGTAACCTAGTATTTTTGAATTTAATAGAAACTTAAAGATAACACTTTTAAAGACAAAGGTTTTGGGATTTGGCGTTTTAAAAATTTAGAAACCTTAATTTTTAAAATGGAACTATAAACACCAAACCAAACTCCTAAATGTGAAGTAGATAGGAATCATTTCCTAGGTGTAATGGAAAAGGCGTAAGGCTATAAAGGAGACAACGGTAATTACTTTTGGAAGTAATAATAGAGTTTCCTGTAAAGCATATAGGGAACTTGTGAGAACCTAGGAATGTTGATTCATGTGAGCAGGATAAAGAAGAACAGTAAAGTGAAATTAGTAAGATTGTAAGGCACACATGGTTAAGGACGTGTATTTTTTATTTTGAAGAAACTTGGGAAAAGCATCTTCCTTTAGTGGAATTCTCATGATAGTAGTTTTCAAGCTAGCATTAGAGTGGCACCTTTCGAAGCTCTTTATGGAAGACCGCGCAAGTCGCTTTCATGTTGGATAGAGTCTACAAAGGTTAAAAAGACTTCGGAGAAGACTAAATTTGATTTGGAGAAAATTCGTATCTCATATCCGCATTTCTTTGATAGTAATTTTTCGAATTTCCTATTTTCCGTCTTTAGTTTGAATAGGTTTTTTCATTTATTATCCTTTGGGAGGGTAGAGCTTAGGGGAGAACCTATGGACGGTAGGATTTGATGTAAACATGTTATTAGAACATGTTATGAATGATGGATGCAAGTGGTTGCAAGTGTTTGCTAGTGGATGCTAATGGACACATATACTTACAGTAGGCAGTATTATCTATTAGGGATTGGCCTAACTAGGACACTAGAGCATATGCATATGGATGTGTGCGCATTTTACTTTATTTTCCATGGTTGTTATAGATGGATGATTATCACTTGATTATTTCATTTGGATGATGATTGTAGCACGCATATAGAACTATCAATTATCATTAAGGAATTTTTGCATTCATTTGGATACATAGCACGAACATGATTGCATAAAAGGAGGTCAACTGAATCAGTGGACCGCCTAATCTTTTGCATTAGTTAGGGACATTGACACTACACTAATTTCATAAGTATCATAAATCACATTAGAAAAACTTAAGGACAATGGATGGATGGTTGATGGTTGAGTAGTTGGTTATAGAAATTGGATGAAAACATTTAGTTCATTCTTTTATTGTTAGAGATTTCAGGGATGAAATCCCTCAAGGAGGGGAGAATGTAACAACCCGAAATTTAAGCTACTATAATTAATTAACAAATTAATTAAATGATAAAATAACTTTGTGAAATTATCAAAATTGGGCCACGGGAGTTGCACCATTGTGTCTGTGGTAATTTTCTGGTCAGTTTCTATATATAGAACGTCAGAATCCAAGTTAATATGAGCGAGATACAAAGTAAACAAGAATCAACGAAAAAAATAAAAATAAATAGGGAGGTGACCATCCCAAGGCCTTGGTCGACCCGCCTACGAATGGGAAGCGAAGAAAATTTTCTTCGTCCTTGTTGGTTCCAGCAAGCTTTTTACACGTTGTTTTGCATTCTTTTATTCAATCTGGTTCTTCCGTGCTTCCATCTGATGGCTCCTATTCAGCCTATGATGTGGTTGCATCCTATTCAATTCCCAAATTCAGTGGTCTGAGATCCACTTCTACCCCTATAAATAAGACCCTAGGCCTAACACTTTTTCTCATTCTAGATTTTCTTCGCTTGGGTTCACCTTTTCAGGAAGGACCCTAAAAGGAATAATTTTCCAAGGAGAGAATCTTTTTAATCAAAATATTTTAATACACTCAAGTGGATCTGGAAAGACCTAAAGGGAAGAGCTTAGGACCACAGGTGAGTGATTGTAATTATTTAGATTTTTAAGTAATTTAAAATAATAGGGTTTCCAATAGTTGTAGTTTTACTACGATTTTTGGAATAAAATTTTTAGTAGTTTATTTACAGTTTTTAGAATTATTTTTAGTCTATTTCTTTTAGCTATTCTTTTCAGTTGATTTTAGTTTATTTCTGTTAATTATAGCTTTTCCATTTATTTACAGTTTATTTAACGGTAATTTAATTTATTTAATGTTATTTATGCGTTATTTACATCTTTTTCCTACGCTTTGGATTTTCTACTATTTTCAGTTTTCTTTTATTTCTCCTTCTTCTTCGCGTATGGATTAGAATAGATTAAATGCGAATTTGGATTAAATTATAAGAATACTGAAACAATGGAAGATATGATGTAAATTGTAAAGATTGTAATAAAAATGGAATTGGACTGAAATTGTGATGTAAATATTAGAATTAGACTAAATTAAAGAGATTGGCCTAGTTATAACTTAGAATTATAACTAAAAAGAGTAAGAGATGAAAGAAGCTTACTTTCACACTTAGACCTTGGGTTAAGTAATAAGCATGATTATAACGTAGGTTATAATAAGAAATAGAACAGAATGAGGCTTATTTTAAGACTTAGGATAAATTAATAAGCAAAGATAATAGATATAAATTGTAAAGGCTTATTTAAATAATTTATCTAAGTTAATAAGCAAAGATGAAAGTAGGATCTGTACCGACAACATTCCCCTTATGCTGTTTAGGGTAGATAAGTGGTCGATAAATAAAAAGTAAGATCCGTACCAACAACATTTCCCTTATGCTGTTTAGGGTAGATAAGTGGTCGATACTTAAAAGAAAAGATCCGTACCGACAACATTTCCCTTATGCTGTTTAGGGTTGATAAGCGGTCGATACTTAAAAAAAAGATCTGTACCGGCAACATTTCCCTTATGTTGTTTAGGGTAGATAAGTGGTCCATACTTAAAAGAAAAGATCCGTACCGGCAGCATTTCCCTTATGCTGTTTAGGGTAGATAAGTGGTCCATACTTAAAAGAAAAGATTCGTACCGGCAGCATTTCCCTTATGGTGTTTAGGGTAGATAAGTGATCAATACTTAAAAGGAAAGATCCGTACCCACAACATTTCCCTTGGGATACGCTTATGCTGTTTAGGTAGATAAGAGGTCAATAATTAAAAGACTAAATCATGAGGATTTGGACAAGGGACGCAACTAGATTTTTTTTGACAGGGACCAGTACCAACAACATTCCCTATTTTCTATGGACACGGTGTCTCACAATAGCCTGAAGTGAGACGAGGGCATGCTTATGCTGTCTAGGGTAAAGAAAAGGTCAAAAGATGGAGCAATAGATAGTGCGAACCAGCAATGACCGAGCGTGCGGCATCTATTAGGGGAGATAAGTCACTATTGAGTTCCAAGCGCTTAGTGTGTGTCTTTCGTAGGCACCATTGCCTTCTGTGTAGGGAGCTATATAACATCCAGTCTACAGTAGGTCTATAGAGTAGCAGGCCGATCAAAGGGTAGAATTAGGATTTCAGCCTAATTATAGGATTAGGAATTCAGCCTAATCAAAGGAGCTATCAAAGACAAGTGCAAACAACCAAAGTTAACCAATCATATTTAATAGTTAATTCATATTTATTTCCAGCTTATTCCTTTTCTATTTCCTTTGTTTCCTTTTATATACTAGAACTATTGTAAAGTCTATTACTTTTACTTTGCTTAAAGATTCTAGTAATTACTATCATTCACCAGACTTTTAGTCTGACCCACTGCTCTATTTTTCCCCCTTTCCCCCCATAGGCAATCAAGAAAGAGGACAGTAGGTTGCAGTTGCTGGGAGGTTTCTTCGAAGGAGATTCCACTATGTACTTCCACTTCTTTTACTTCAGCTTTTTGTTCTTTACTTGTACCGGCACATGTTGGGGGAATAGTTGTACTCTGATTTTTGAGACTATGGTTTTCTTTGATTTCATAAGACATATATGTTTGGTATTTTGACATGTGATGTATTTGGTATTTGGTGAGTTATTTGGTTTTTAAAGCAATTATGAAGTTTTGTCCTAAATAAGTAATTATTTAAATTGTTTATGCTTTTTTACCTATTCCTGTCTTGTGAATCTTATTCTCTGCTAATTTTAGTTTATACCTACAATGCACCATGCCTTCTAGTGTGTCCTTTTAGGTATACTAAAGGGTGTTGGGTGTTACAAAAAGATAGCCTAGGGCTGTTGGAAGGCTATTAAAATTGTTAATCTGAGTACTAAATTACTTCAAATTAGTTTAGGAAGCATTTTGTTGTCAATTTTACTTGGTACCCAAAAGGTTATATATAAGAAGTTTGTAAAGCTTAAGCAAGGAGACATAAAGTCATTAAGTCTGTTACTGAGTATGCTATATTTACAAAGTATGGTTATCCTTCATTGTTACCCCTATTAGTAAAATTGAAATTTTCATTTTTAGATTAAGAGGTTCAATTGGACAACACTTCGCCAATCATGTCGATGAGAGGTTTGAAATATATGCCATTGTTGCATGAACTAATGAACTCAAATTAAAAGAGGTTATGGAGTTACAGAGGGAAGAGGCTAAGATGCAGGTAGGTGGAAAGTGAAACTTCCACAAAAAGGGTAAAGGAGGAAAAAACATTTCAGCCGAACAATAGTCAGAAGAAGATGATTAATACAGATGAGGTGATTTTCTTTAATTTTGGAGAAATGAGACACTTCTCCTATCAACATCTGCTTGGTGGTAAGAAGTTCCATGATTGAAATCAAGTCTGACATGTTAAGAATTATTGGAAGTAGTTAACAAAGAGTAGGAAAATTGTCAATGCTTAAGTCATAAATGTTTGTCCAAGTTCGTCAGCTCCACCACTGGCAAAAGAGAAGGGAAAGAGCATTGTGGTAGAAGATACATTTTTAGCTCTTGAAATTACTATTATTGTAGTATTTAATACGAGATCATCCCACTACTTTATATCTAGTGACTTGGTAGTCAAATTGAAAGTGATCTTTTATAAATCTTCACTAGGGTTTAATCCTATTGGGGGCTCGACTATACTAAGAACATTTTTTATGATGTTAATTTATCAATCATGACTAGCTATTTGTACTTGGTTTATTAGATCTGGTATTATATTAAGAATGTATTAGCTTGAGAAAAATGGAGTGGTACTCCACTATGAGAGGTGAATATAAATTTAGGAACGGATGAGAGTGGGCGAAAGGAGTGGGCAAGTCTAATTATTAGTTATTTTTGTTCGCACGATATTCTACAGGACGACTCATCATCGGTACATATTATGAGGGAGTTTGTAAACATTTTGATCGAGTTATGAGTTTACGTCCACATAGAGAGATAGAGAATTGCATTGACGTTGAGAGGAATGCAAGGCTACTAGTTTTACCGATTATGAAGCAGGCGCCAAAAGAGTAATGACAGTTAGAGGTGTAAAACAATGAGCTATTGAGGTAAGAATTTATTCACAGTAGTAATTTCGAATGGGGAGCACCAGTAGTATTTTCCACTATGCAAGATGGGTTATTGACGTTATGTTTTGATTACCATCAGTTGAATAAAGTTATTAAGAAAAAGAAGTATCCTCTACCAAGCATCGATGACTTGTTCAACCAGTTGAGTGGTGCAGAGATATTTACTTGGTTGGATTTAGTAATGGGATTTCATCAACTAAGAGTTACGAAGGAAAATGTGATGATTATTTCATTCTGTATGCCAATGAGATTCTATGAGTGGTTGGTTACGCCATTTAGGATAACCAATGCACGGACCGACTTTGTTGACCTTATGAATAGTGCTTTCATAAGTCATTGGAATCAGTTTATCATTATGTTTGTCAACGATATTCTAGTTTATTCACAAACTAGAGAAGAACCTAGGACACACTTAAGAGAAGTACTTGAGACATTATGGAAGCATCAATTGAAAGCTATAATTTTAAGATGTCACTTTTGGATGAAGGAAATTAGATTTTTTGGTCTCGTTGTTACAAAATAAAGCAATTTTATTGATTTTACGAAGGTAATAGTCGTCCAACATTGGAATAGATCTAGTAATGCAAATGAAGTTAGAAGTTTTCTGTGATTAGCAAGGTATCATAAGAGGTTCGTTAAGGCCTTCTCAAAGATAGTATCACGTTAAACTACCTTACAAAGAAGAGTCAGACTTTTCCATGGGATGCAAAATGAGAGCATGCATTTGTTAAGTTAATGTAGTGTTTGATAAGTTCACATGTGTTGGTTACCCTATACGGGGTATACACTAATGCAAGTGGTATTGGACCAAGAGTGGTATTGATTATAAGAGGTAGAGTTATTACTTATGCAAGTAGACAACTATACTTGCACTAGAAGAAATATCCAACTCATTATTTAGAGTTGACAATGATATAGTTTGCACTGAAGAGTTGGAAGCATTATTTTTTAAGAGAAAGGATTGAGCTATCAACTGACCACAAATCATTGAAATATCTTTTCTCTTGGAAGGACCTTACCTAAGATAGTATAAGCTAAGATTCTTAAAATCTTATGATCCAAACGTTTCCAGTAAACCCCAAAAAGAAAATATGGTTGAGAATGCATTGAGTATGAGACATGAATACTTGGGAGTAGTGTTTCTAGAGTGGAATCAATTAAGGTTTATAGCTAGACATGATTTTCGACAGAAAGGAGGACTTTGACCTGAGATGTTAGCAAACCTATCAGTTAGACATACTCTTATAGAAAGAGTTGGAGCTAGCTAGCTACGTTGGATGAAGTTATCCTTAGTCAAATGGAAGGAGGATGAGGTTCGAAAACTTAAGGAGATATAGAGTTGACTGACATGGTTGGCTTTGTAACAATGGTTGATATATTTCCCAAATGTTGATTTTCTTAGAGAAGAAGTATTTAGAGAAGGTCATCACTTGAGATTGACTATTTATCTTAAAGGTCATAAAATGTATAGGGAAAGGAAGAGAACATTATACTGGGAAGGAAGGTCGAACAATATTGGGAAGTTAGTTATAAAGTATATGAATTTTCAACAAGTCAAACCTAAAATGAAGAAGCCAAGTGGTTTGCTACAACCACTTGAAGTTCTGTAGTGAAAATGGAAACAAATATAAGAGTTTAGTGATGGGCTACTAGAACCAGAATGGTATATGATAGCATTTAAGCCATTTTCAGTAGCTTACGTAGAGCACCTACTTCATACTATTGGATCAAATAGAGTGACAACAAAACCGAAGGAGTTGTACATCCACTGGATATTTAGATTCCATGGAGTACCAAAGAACGTTTTCATGGGTGGATTTGGAGAAGTTTGTGAATAACATTAGGAACAAATTTGAACTTCAATAAAACTTATCATCAATAGACAAATGTTCACTTGAGGGGGTGTATCGAGTATTAAAGGATTTATTATGACCTTGTATCCTCGATTTTGATTGTTTTTGGGAGGACCATTTGCATCTAGTGGAGTTTACATAAAATAATATATATCAATTAAGCGTTGGTATAGCATAGTTTGAGGCCTTATATTCATGTTGGTGGGAAGCGTGTGAACAAATGACACTTAGGGTCAGATATGGTAAGTGAGACTTTTGAGAAAACATAGATCATTCGAATATGGATGAAAGAGGCTCGTATGTGAATATGAGTTGAGGTGGACTAGAGTTCATAGTGATTGAGCGTTTATCAAAAAATTCTCCAATAAGGAATGTGGTTGTATGTAGCATAAAGGAGAAGTTAGTACCAAGATTCATAGGACCTTTTTCAACACTCAAGAGGAATGTAAACCCGTCATATAGACTTGACATACCTAAGATGATTATGGTGTGCATAGAGTCTTCCATGTCTCAAATCTTTAGAAGTGTGTGTACAACACAGGCATAATGGTTAATTCAAGTTAATTTGAGGATACAGATCTTGAGAAAGAAGCACTAAAACCAAGGAGACATGTCCATATAATTGGACATGATGCGAAATAGCTTTAGAGGAAGTCGATTAAACTAGTAGAGGTTCAGTGGAGCAATGACGATAATGACTCTATTTGGAAGATGGTAGGGGGAATTTGAATCTTATCCTAGACATTTTCCTAGGTATGATTATCATAGTTTGGCTTGCTGATTGATTTGTTTTCACCATTATGATGTTATGTATGCATAACTTGTGATAGCTTAAGATGTGTACTATGTTTATTCATCATGTATACTTGGTTTTAGATGTTCTGTTATGTATTTACATATGTGGTGGGATTCTAGTGATGAAATTTCTAAAAGAAGTAAGGGGAAGGAGGAAGGTAATATCCCACGTTTTTAGAGTGAACTACATAGAGAAATGTGATTTAAAGTATTCAAATGACTTTAGTTTTAGCTTAAATTTTATACAGAATCATAATTTTTTTCGTTAAAAGTGTATAATAAATTATGTGTCATTTTGACATCGAGACCTTATTTTGGCCAAATTCAATTTTTTGCCAATGCATAGATTATTTTTTATAGATGCCGGTAGACAGATCAGAATTTTAACTGAAAAGATGACTAGGTTATGTGGTCATTTTAATTTTATGCATGTAACAAGTATAGTGTGATTATTTTTACCCAAAGACCAACTAGCACAAATCATTCAGTTTAACTTCAATGACTAATTAGGATTATAAGAAGCCTCCTAACACATTTTTTTACATTTCTAAACTCCCACCAAACCCCCATTAGTTCCCTAAAATAAAATCTACCCAAAAAATAAATCAATCTAAATTAAGAGAAAGGTAAGTTCATTCAAATCAAGGCTAGTAAGTCGACTATGTGCATCTAATTTAGAATTAGGAACAAAAAAATTCGGATCTAAAAGGGAATCGATGTTCCTAACCGTTCAATGACTGATTAGTGCCTTAATTGATTTTAGATGGGAGTGATTCTTTGGCCCTTACTATAACTTGTGTTGTATATATTATAAATATACATGCTTTAAAATGATGTTGATATGAAAAATCCTATTTTCCCCTGTTGTCCAAATTTCATTTAACATTAAAACCGACATTTTGATGGTGGATTTGTTGGTCAATTATAAGTTAGACTGACAACATGTTATATATAATGCATAAATTTAATTTTAGAATATATTGAAAATGATTATGGTTGATTGATATATTTTGTTATATGTATTGATCGATGTATGTGCTTGGATGATCGTATGGGGCAAAGAAATATGTGCATAGTGTTTGATGAAATGACTGAAAAGAGAAAGGACGGAAAATTGGATAATTGTTGAATGAGATCCACATTGGAAAATAGGTGGATCTTGGAGTTTGAGAGTCCAAAATTTTGAGAAATACCGGCTAAGTCCTTTGGTAGATGCATTTTGGTAGATAGGTTGAACATGAAGTTGGAGGATTAGAAATCTAGAGAATAATCAATCAAGTCTTTTTGGAGATTCGTTTAGACGGATAGGAAATAATCATAAATCCTAAGGGCAAAAAATGGCAAAAGTGTAGGCATGAGACAAACGAAGGTATTTAATCAAACAATAGAGCTGACAAAAGATGAGATCAACTTAGCTACAATTTGGCTAAGTCTTGGGTTATTAGCTCAGTCAACCAAAAGTGGTGGTTCAATAAGATTGGACCTAGGTAAAATAGGTCCGACCTAACTCTTTAGGTCATTAGTAACAAGGCTCGAAGAAAGCTCAAGTCCATGCAGTAACCTGACCCAAAGTTTACTTTGATAATCCTAATTCGAAGTGATTCTTAGTGAGCTCTAGGTTTAAGGAAAGAGAACTAACCTTGAGCAAACCCGAGTTAGGGTCGATGAAATGACTAGAAGCATGCTACAAGTCAGTGACATAATCGATCCAATCATTCTATATGTCATGAATTTGAAATTGATTATGAGTTGAGCAAGCTTTAATCTAGAGTGAACCTCGAGTTGATCAAATAGTTGGACTAATAGGAAACCAAAACTTATGGAGGACATAACTTCTACATTTATGGTCTGATTTTGACTAAGTTATCGGAATTATGCAAGAAACGTCAAGAAATAATTTTTTCCCAAGCATTCTTATGAGAAATTCGATTCTTGGGCAAACATAATAGCGAATGAGTGTTCAAGTTATGAAAATAGCATTTTTAAGTAAACTGATGGGAGCACGAGTCGACATGAGAATTTAGTAATTATAAGAGGAGATTAGGAGCTGAAAGTTGACTAAGAATGAGATTAGAGATTCTAGAATGAGTAATAGAGCTATAAAAGAAATTAGAGAGTAGAATGACATTATTCTAAGATTGATGTGTGTAAGGCACTTTGACGGTTGCAACCTCAGTGTGAAGTGCCTGGTAACGAAGGTAGGGATGTTTACCACGACAGGAATCATCGATAATGAGTTTCCTAGAGATAGGAATAGTGTTAAAGATAGGTCCTTCACTAAAGACAAGTTATAATGTTAATGAGTCTTTTAGAAACATGAGTAGGCTGTGTTACAAGACAACGAGTCCATTGAAGACAAGGGAAGATGTCGTTAATTAAGTAGTAGGTCACTGAGTCATCAAATATCCATAAGGCACACTATTAGGATGAGTAAAGGTTACAACTGTCAAGGATATTATGTGTGTGGTATTATTTGAATCTTATTCCCTGACACCCTAAATCTATTGCTACAAATAGTATTTTAACCTACCTCATTTTGGGATCCAAAAATAAAGACGAAAGTGTTGAATTCACTCTAATCTTTATTTCAAATGATAATACGGGATCCCTTTTTTCTTTTCTTTCATACATAAAAATAACAAAGAGCCAGAATACATAAACAAATCTGTTTACTGTTCCTTTTCAATTTTGAACTACACAACGTTCCATCACAGAGAGAAACATACAATATATAATAATATATTACACGATAGGTGTAACGACCTACTTTTTCGACACTCAAAAGTCGACACCAATACATCCACGTATTCACGTACAGAGCATTCAAGTGCCGAAAAGACAGTTTGTTAGGGCGAAAGAAAATAAAAGTCGGAACAAATCTCACATCGCAATGAGTAAACTATAATATACACAATGATCTTTACAAAATAAAACTGTAATATATACACACATCAATCAGAGTACTAATTTATCATCATCTTGGACATTTATAACAACCTATCCATACAATTGTTGATAAATACAAAACTAGACAATGCAGCGGGAGTAGAAAAGGTATACGAATACGTCTCAAACATCCAGCTCGTCTACTGAAGCTCCAAAGCATCCAGAACTAAATCTGAAACTTACTTGAGCTGACCTAAGCATTATAAGAAAATAACGTCTGGATTAGTCTGGTAAACCAGCATGAGAAAAACTCTATCAAATCATGTTGATTTCTATATTTATAAAACCCTTTTAAAAATAAAGGTATCTCGTAAGACCACACTGCACATAAACATGGATGGGTTTTTACCTTAAGATAACCAAAATATTTCTATAGGAAATCTTCTAATATTATCATAGTGTCTAAGGTTTAAAATAAATATCGAATATAGCCAAAATTGTTATTAATTAAATTCCAGCATAATAGGTATACAATCAAGTCTGAAGGCTATTATTGGAAAATGGATTCCAATTATGAAAGGGTAAAGGTCTACCCAGTGAGTCAGTACACCTCTAAATAAAATATACTAGAGGCTATAACACGTTGCATCTCTACTAGTCAGGACTGGCCCTACCCCTTACTGGATAGCATCGAATATGATCACCCCTTGGTTGATCAACAACCTTAATGGGCCCCTAAGCATACATAGATATCGACTTTAGATAAGGGATGATCATACCTTAATGGGAGCGACCCACATAGCCCTGCTGCACGTCCCTACTTTAATCATTTATCGGTTGTAAGGCTTGAGGCAACGATTTACCTTCCTTTAGCACTTCCCACTTGGAATTCTAAAATTGTCCTCCAAGCAGAAATGAAATGCTAGCATTCATCAATACAAGTTCGTTCTGGATCTGAATGAAACCGAAGGCACTACTTATACTACATCCATTTTGGAGTCACCCTCGGGATTAGTAGCAAGTAGCCCTTGCACATCAAAGAACTCCATCTTCGAAGCCATCATCAAGATGTTCCGATTCGAAGCGCTTACGTAAGTTCGAAGTGGTTTTCAGATAATATATCTGATTCTGGACTCTCCAAACCGACAACGATAGTTTTAAAACTAGCCAAGGTTCGATAGTCGGTTATTTAACTATCAAATAAAAAACAACAATCAAACTAGGAATTTAATTCCATAGGAAAACCAACATTGGTTAAGCACATAAGAAACCACTAACCTCTTTAAGTAATCCTTTCATTAATTAAAATCACTTTGTAAATACTTGTATCAAAGTACTTTACAAAGATATATTCACAAACCCTTTATACTCCTTTCAATACTTGGAAAAATATCCATATACTTATCTCAACGATATAAGTATAGTCACAAAACATTATGAAAGATTTCTTATTTCAAAATCATGCCAAAAAATTAAAAAAAATATTATTTTAGAAAAAACGAAGATAAGGATAAACCTAGACACTATTCCTTCGGTGTTAGGCAAGGAACAAAGTCCACACCACCACAATTAAAATGGTCAATTTAAGGAAATCTAATCTCAATTTCTTTTATAAATTTCTTTAATAAATCCTTTAATAAATTTCTTTCATTTATGAACATCTTCTTTACTAAAATTCCAAATCTATTTATAAAACTCCTAATAGATCTCCAGGTTTATTTATAAAACTCCTTTATAAATATCCAATACCACTTATAAAACACTTTTACAAATATCCAAAATCATTTATAAAACATCTTTTATAAATGCCCAAAATCATTTATAAAACTCTTTTATAATTATTCAAAATAATTTACAAAACACTTTTATAAATATCAAAAATCATTTATAATTATAAATCTCTAAAACTTATAAATATCTTCTATAAATCTCTAAAACAATTTATAAAACGCATTTATAAATATATAAAACCATTTATGAAACTTTATTCTTTATAAAGCACCTTAACAAAATCCTTTACAAAAATCCTTTATAATGTCATTTATAAATCCAAAACTCCATTTTCATTTATAAACCCTTTTATTAAATGAAATTCCTTTTATAAATTCATTATTTATTTTTAAATACAATTAATCAGATAAATTTCAAAACATTATTAAGAAATAATGATTATTAATTCAGAAACATTATCAATAAATAATAACAATTAGTTCCAAAATATTGTTATTAAATAATTATTATTATCTTTCAACAATATTAATTATTTAATAAATAACTTTTCACAATATAAAATATTGATAAATACTTTTAAAATGTTATTAAATATAAATAAATAACTTCTAAAACATTATTAAACGATAATTAAACAACTTTATAACATTATTATACAATAATTAAACAACTATAAAACATTATTATATAATAATTAAATAACTTTAAAACATTATTATATAATAATTAACACCAAATCATTATTATATCAAATAATAATTAAACTTCAAAACATATAAAATAATAATTAAACTTCAAAACCTTACGGTATAAATATTAGAAAAACCAATAAAAGGTTGAAGTGAAATAGAGAAGTTCAAAATCCGTTTAAAATAAAATATCACAGCAAACCCCAACAGTGGGATTTAAAATCATTCTCCGACTCAAAAACCATATTCTAGTCAAACCGGGAATTAATAGTATTTTCAAAATACTAAATTTAGGCCAATAGCCACCAAATCGCTTAACCAATGTTGTTATTGATTTTTATCACTACAAGGATTAAATTTCTCAACATATAACAATGTCATAACTAATAGTGCCAAACAATCCAGATTTAGCAATTAACAATCTGTATAGCAGGTTTACAACCGAAATAGAATCATCATGTATGTGACTAAAAATTAAAATCACTACAGTGAGAAATCTGGATTTCTCTACAAAATTCTCTATATTTCATTTTTAAGTGCCAATCGCTTTTAAAATCTGATATTTAACCAAATCAGCCAATAATTTCAACCAAACATAAATAGTAAAATTTATCTACTATATATTTTACTGATTTGTCCAAAGAGGTGAGTTATACTCACCGAAATTCCAGTTGGTGCCAAAGCGTTCCAGTTTGAACTAAAATCGAATGACATCCGATTTTAGTCCAAATATCAACTTTCTCCAAATTCAACCAAACTAGTTTCATTGCATAGCTTTCACCATTACAAGCGTAACGCAACTGACCGCGTTTAATTTGGACCTCGTATGGAAAAGTTATACATTTTATAAGATTTTGCACTTTAAATTCTAAATTAAAACACTTAATTACTAATCAACTTTTAATTACCCCTACTTAATTACTCCTCAAATCCTTCTTCCTCACTCAACACATTCCCTCCAAAACTCCAAATTCGAACCTCCTACAATGCCGCCATGCACCAGACACGACACCCCGGTCCTCGATCCAACAACCCAACACTAACACCCAATCTCTCATCTCGAGCTTGACCCAATAGATCTGACAATCACGTCATCGGCTAACTCTAGTAAAAAGTGACACCATCCACAAAATCCTTGACTCTACTTTGACTGCACACCTACGCTGCCATGGCCATGGTTGGCCACTCGGGCCATGACCAAAGCTCTCCCCATGCCGAAACGCACCCATCCCAAACCTCCGTTCCCCTCCGGCCTCATCACCCAAATCGCAATCTGGCACTGCACCACTTCCGTGCACCAAAGTCACGACTCTCCAAACTTCACCGTGCCTCACCAAAGCTTAGCCAATCGATGCTACATCACCCCACGAATACAAGACTCACCTCCGAATCCCCAATCGATGACCCATGCAAAAGAAAGGTTAAACCCCTGGTTCACGTTTTGCCTAAAACCTTCATTGTTAAACTATCGATCACCAAAAACTTCACCGATCCTAAACAAGCACCTATTGGAAGATAGATCTCACTTAAACAAGCTCAAATACACAAACTTTTAATTTTTTAGATTTATATTTCAATTGTTTTGAATTTATATAGGAGAGGAATTAACTTTTTTTCTTTGAATAGCTAATAGGCAGTAACAAGAGAGAGGAAAGAAAGTGTCGTCATTTTGCTAAGTTTAGTTTAGTTATAGGTTTAGTTTTTTGACATCCCACATAGATCTCCGTTCGCGTACGAACCACGAACGATAAAATAAAAATACGGTCGCGCTCAAAACAACAATGTGACCTCAAAATACAAATAGTATACACTGGTTAACATTCTATAAAATCACCAAAACAGTGTCGTTTGTCGAAAATCGTCAAACGATAATTCAAATGTTTTTTGAATCAAAAATTATGGAAAAATCAAATAAATTAAATAAAAAACACGTTAATAAAAATCGAGCTGTTAAAATAATAATTTATTCTTATATTATTTATCTGAACTATTTATTACTACAAATAAATTTACAAAATGAATTTACCATTATTATTTATGCTTTAAAAGGAGTCAAATAAGACCATAAATCAAAATAATTTATATACAAGTCAAAATCTAGATATTTAAATCATTATTAAAATAATAAATTCACAATTCAAATATTTAAAAAAATCTCTATATTTGAATTCAAGTAATAAAACTTTTACAGACCAATTGTTGCAATGTTTAAAATAAGTTAAATATTCAAAATCCAACAACCAAAATTCAGGGTCGTTAAAATAGGTATATAGAAATATCATCATGAATGGTCAGAGCTTATATCATATAGAAGCAACAAAAGTTGAATCATAAATAAACAGCTAATAACTCTATCTCACTAGTTATTCCTAAAGCCTTCAACCACCAGACTACTCAAATGAGCACCCGAGAGTTTAAGGGGAAAACATAAACTTTGATTTAGATATGAGCATGGTAAGAATTATATCAGCCACAATAATTCATAGATATTTATGATACATAGTGAGAAACTCCATAGAGCGAAATGGTTCTCTCTCATTAGTATACTCATGTTTAATAAGGCATCGAACTTTGGTTTTTGTGTATAAACTTACATGTCATAATCTACTAAATTTATTTCTACCTTTACTAAAGAAAATGTGTTCTCGATCCCTACATGCCCATGTCATTCTTTTTCTCGTGGAGTTATATATCATTGACCCCCATTTAACGATTTATGCACAAGGTTTCATATATAAATACCAAAGGACCCAACCATTCGTATTTAATGCTCATTTACAAGAAATTGCATACACGGAGATATATATATATATATATATATATATATATATATATATATATATATATAGACACACACAAACGCATATAAACACAGATACTTACATACATACATACATACATATATATATATATATATGCATACTAACTTTCCTTATATTGAGAAGCTGTTCTTGTCGATATTTCTTCTCAAATGATGGTTACAGTCATCCACCTTGGCATTAGATCTCTTGCGGTGGTTGTTATCATTCACCTCAGTATTGAGTGTTATATACCTAGAGTCTTTCTTCTCCATCATGTACCAAAACATATACCTTATCAGGTGTTATTTATCACTAGTTTAATTCTTAGGGTCTTCTCCTTATATTTGTAAGCTTCCCTAGACTATGTAACCATGCACTTAATCTAGTGGCATCTTATGGAATATCCCATGCACTTAGATTTATGACTATGTTACTTTGTGAAAAGCAACAACTCAAGGCACTTCGTTGAGTCAATTTATCATCTCATTTTTTCCTAGTTTTGGTTATTCAATTTAGTTTATTATTTCAATCTTAGGGTCAACTCCCAAATTTAGTGGTTCATCTCCACTCAATTTATCTAATGCACTCTTTATGGAACCCTAACGGGTATAACAAATTCATATAAACTCTTGACTATGCTACTATAGGACACATAAGTAATAACTCAAGGCCCTACCCTGGGTTAATCATTCCTTTTGTTTTAGGGTTACTCCCCAAACAACGAATATATATTATATAGAGTTAGTAAGTCCGTTATAATTTTCGAATTATACAATGTATTACTTCCTTCTTATTGTGGGTTATACTAAAGGTATTATTTCGGTATATAGTAACTAAGTATAAATTATTTCTTCCTGCCAACTTCTGGATATACCAAGCAAATCATAATCAACGAAGCTGTTAACTTGCAAAATCTATGTTTTAAGCTTATGTAAGACTCTCAACAATAACTTCTAATCTCCTTCTATTCTTATAGTCCATTGCAATGTTACCTTATTAGCCAGGTATCACTATCTTGGCATAATGGAAGCCTACAACTCTCATTTATGCTCCACTCGTTCCTTTACATGGATAATCACTCGACTATCGACATTAATCCAACTAAGCGATCTTACTCTTGGCTATAAACGAAGCACTCTACCAATGTTACTACACTCTCATCATTTGATTCCCTCTGATCCTCGCTGTTTATCATAAAGTTACGGGTTTCTTACTTAGGATATATTAATGCTTAATGATTTTACTTAACCATTTATTCTTTGTGTACGCTTTCTTATACCCTGCCTTATTATGTACTATGTATGATTACGTGTTGAATTTTCATTAGCTTATATACTTACCGTTTGTACTTTAATTTAGAAAGAACATGTTAGGGCAAGCTTTCGTCCCCCTAATTCAAGGACATAATGTTAGTTAAACTTTCTCATTTAAATAACCTCTTTCTCTAATTATACCAAAAGAAATTGCGAAAATTCTCATAAATTAATATACATTATGGATTTAGGCAAATAGGTGTTATCTTTGTGTAACTTTTACTTACTTTCTTCCTTTAAAAATCATTTTCACCTTTCAAAAATCGTCCTTATCTAAAATTCAAAATTTCACTTTTCGACAAAAATTCATTTAAAATTACTCGCTTATCATTATAATTAAACTTTAAGCATTTTCAAGCATAAAATCTAGTTGTTTTAAAGGTCTAACTCCATTTCCTTAGCCATTTAATCATGTTATAAATTCGTATAACAAATCCAATGGCGTTAAATCATAAACAGAACATAGAAATCTACTTGCGTATATATGGAAATAAACTTGCAAATTATTATTTATAATTAAATTTGAATTGTAGAAGCTTTAAATTCATATTGAGGTAATATTAATCACCTCAATCCAAAATTAATCCTTTTTGAACTTTTCTAGTTTTCCTCATCTTAAAGTTGCTTTATTTTCTTCTTAATGATGAACTTTAAAAGCGAGACTTAGTGGGATGCTATGAAGTGAAGATTTTTCTTTTCTTTTGAATGTGAATGAGAGTAATGAAAAAATCGATAAAGGCTCATGGGGCAAAATAAGGAAATAGTGGGTTTTGGCTAATAAACTTCTTGACCTATATAAAAGATCAAATTCCATGGACATAAATATTATTCCATATATTCTCCTCATTACATCCTAACTAATTGTTTCACATGTAATTAATTATTCATGGAAAATCTGCAACATCCAAACCAGTATTAATTAATTACAACGTCATCTAATCATGCTAAATTAACACTTATGACGTGATCAAAAGCATATAAAATACAAATCGTTACAAGCATACCCTTATATTTTCTGTTCATTTCTTAAAAATCTTGGGGAAAATCAAGAGCATATTGAAAGATGGGTTTGATGTGATTGCACGTTGGAGCTGATCAGTCGAGACGAGCATAACGCTCACGTTTGCTACTATATTTGAGTTTTATTATTGTACTCTTCAGCATAATGTTATGAGTAATCAGGCCTGGCCTAGGGTAAGGCTGCTAAGGCAGCCGCCTAGGGCAACAAGCCTATGAGAGGGCAACAATCTAAGGTTTTGAATAAATAATAATCTTTCATTACTAAAGAATATGAAAACATAGCGTGGTCAATTGGTTGTTTAAGTCATCTGTGAACTAAGCAGCTCAGGTTCAATTCCTATTCTGTCAATTTATGACTGGTTTTTTTATTTTACTTTTACTTCTACTTAGTACTTTGTGTTTGCCTTAATTTTACTTCTACTTAGTACTTTGTGTTTGCCTGGGGCAACCAATTCAGTCGGGCCGGGCCTGTGAGTAATCATCAACTTTTATTATTATTATAAGAAAGAAAGTTTATTATGTATCCATTTATGTATTTGGCAAAATATTGGTTCATTTGTTTCATTATGATCATTCAAAAAATATGTACTATGTTACATTGTCCCTTGCAATTTATCTATAAGAAATTTATTCTAGTCATAATCTTGTCTTATCTGTTTTATATCTATGTTCTTCTATATTTTGCCTATGTGCTCTGAGATGTATGACATGTTACTAGATTTTTAGTTAAATATTAAATGACCCTCTATGAGCCATTGTTTTATAGAGAGATCTATTTATATGCACCAGACATGGAATGACATTTCATAAATAATACTATGCAAATCACACATAATGTTGGAATTTTCTCGATATATTTTATTTTGTATTTATGAGTCTTGTTATTCTTTAAAGAAGAGAGGAGTATAATTTAAGGAGAATGAAGGTATAGGGATTTAGTCTAGTGGACATTTATATTCCCTAGTAACAATTGCTTTTTAAATTACTTTTTACGAATGGTCATTACTACTCCGTTGTGACCTTCAAAAAGCCATAATTAGAGCCTTAAATAGTTCATGAATTAATAAGAAAATTATTTAAAACTTTTCTAACTCTCTTTGAATTTTTCTCTTTAGTTTTCAAAATGTTTAAAAGTTAATTTGGAATTTATAATATGGAAAATCAAAGAAAATCCTAAACTCATCATTATATCTTGGGATATGATTTATCATAACCTAACCCACTCACTTATTCACTTAAATAGTGGTGAAGGGAAATCCTGTCTTAGTTAGAGTGACATTATTATGGTGACCTATAGAAAAATCTATTTCCAATAGCAAAAATCTTGCAAATGTTTCATATTACTTACTATTCATCATTCCATAAATATTTACCAATAATCTTACGATATTATTTTGAAGCATTAACACCAAAGTATGAATTTTACAAAATTGGAAGAAGATGATGAAGTTGTTGCATATATGCAAACCAAAATGAAATAGAACAAGACAAAATATTTGCAAAGAGAATGAATTGGATGATTAGGAAGTGTTGGAAATCAAGTGTTTTATGGAGGACAATATTAACTAGTATTTATTTAAAGTTTTTTATTAGGATATCATTAACCTTTGCTTGAACCAAGCAGCTTTCAAGTGAATCTAGACGTCGAGAAAAAGACAAAGTCATTCAAGAACTTGGGGACAAGCTCAAAATGATGGTGGGAAGGACCTCTCGGAGTTGAGCACCAAACTCCAATGGCAAAAGAGATCGGTGCCGACATGATTTGTGTCAGTACTGAGTTGATTGGGTTATGCTTTTCTAAGCTTCCATACTATAGTTAACTGTTAGAACTATAAAGTGGTAGTCCTAGGGCCCATCTTTGAAGGAGTAGATGAACAACTCCAAAGCTGTGCAGAACATGACAAGTACCAAATGAAGTAGATCATCTCGATAACGAGTAGAAGTTAAAGGAAAAAGTGCTCAAAGCTTGAAGATTTAAGGATGAAAATTGAAGTAAAGGAAGAGTTATCAATTTGCATAAGGCAAATCATATGATGTCGGCATGATTCATTTCGGTACCAACATGATTTGAGTGACAAAAGGACTTCGTCTTCCTCTCTATAATCATGGATACATATGCTTACCTCGTCTTCTACGGTTTGAAAACTTTGGCGACCGATTTCTCCCATAAATAGTAAACCTGGAGCAAAGATTGGAGGACCTTTTTGGTCTTTATTTTCTTCATATTCTATCCTTGGCATGCTATCGTCACCTTAGAGCTTACTTTTGTTGTTCAAGACCTAAAATCAAATTGCAAAGCTCTTGTACTCATGATAATCAGTCTATAATAAGATTAAAGTGGATATAGGCCATAGAATTTGCTAAATCACTATAAAAATCCTTGTGTCATTTGCTGTTTTCTTACTGATTTGCGAGATCAATCTCGTTTCTCTTTAAATTGCACCGTTGTCTCAATTTTTAGTTGAATGGATACATTGCAAGAAGTAAACACTTATGACTAATTTAAGTTAATAGACATATAACATAATATTTGGAAATGACAATATAATGTGGAAAGATATCTGTCTACTGTTATGGCTCAAATACTTTTACTATGAGACTTTTCACAAAGATTTTAATCTGCAGAAGGTTTTTTTAGAGAATTTGTTTTCATGAAGCGTCTTTTAACAAAATACCTCTTTGTATATGATCGTATAACATAATGTATGCTCGTAAATGGTCTTTTTGTAAGTGTATCCTTGCAAAAGGACTATTTGGGAAGTGACTTTTTACTAAGTATTTTTTCGTATAATTTTCTTTGCATATCATGTTCAGACTACGATTGAAACGAATCGAGCACATTCAGAAAGATCACCACTCCAACTTACTTTGATAATCATCGCATCTTACATGGATCATCTACATGAGAGATGAACCGTCAAATAAAACGTATTAGTAGCTTGATTTATATGTGGAAAATTTTCTTAGTAGAATAGCTTGGAAATGATTTTAGTTCATCTTATGATGACCATAACTCTGCTTTCAAAGGGATATTTTGGTTGTTTTTTGACGGAAAGGCTGACATTTCAACAAAACACTTATCTTTCTACCTAGTCTAATATGCTTGTCCAATTAAATTGTCTTAGGAATTATTTCCAACCTTATCTAATATGCTTATCCAATTAAAATACCTTAGGAATTATTTCCAAGTTTTGGAAAGAAAAAATTCAACGTATTCTATTAATTAATTTATTATCATAGTTAATTGATTGATTGATATTTTTAATCCAAAACATATGTTTTAAGGTTCTAAAATCCAATTAAATTGTAAAATTTATAAAAAAACTTTAATTATATTCTATTGATTAATAAACTTAAATAATGTTTTTACCCATTATAACTAATTTTTAGGCTTTACTAATCATAACATGGTTTTAAGAGATTTTCAGCTCCCCACTTACTGTATTTTCCTTTCGAAATTCAGTTTAGCTAGCAACATGGCTATATAAGGAGAACCACTTCATAAATCTAGCTGAAACTCGTATAAGAATCTTAAAAACAAGCTAATAGGTTAAACATTATAAATGAGGTATTACTCACCTTAAGCTCTCTTTAAATAACTTAACATTTTGTTTAAAATATAGGAATGCTGTACTAGATCCTTTTTATTTAATATTGGCCATTTTTTAAACCATTTTTTGAGAAGCCATGGAAATGAAGACGAATGTGAGTTGTGAATGAATATGGTTAAAATAAAAGAGAAAAGTGATTTAGGGTGTTTCTTAGAGGGTTTTGTGATTTTTAGTACATTTTTCCTTATTCATAATTAAATTAAATACACATAACTTCTCGTTCCTCTTATTTTCATACTTCTCAAAATTAATCAACATGTCTGTCGATTTGATAATTAGGTTACGTTAAGTATTTCATTACATATTATTAACTAAATTTTCTCCTAATTATCACCACGCTTAATTAATTAGTTAACATTTAATTATATTGCATTTATTTCCTCCATGTAACATTATTTCCACCTCATCACCCATCACTCGGTAAACATAAATAACAAATAATTATGCCGATAGATTGTATAAAACTATCCTGGTCTTTATAAGCTTCACTCCTCATAGGAATTTCATCCATGTGATTCAAATAAGGTATTGTAATAATCATAGCTCTATATATGCATACATAAGTGCACTAGAAACCATCCACTAATATACTTACCAACCATAACGTATGCTAGTCATGATCCACATTCTAACAATGCCGAAATGGTTTATATGATTATGTTCCCAACCTCATGCGGGCGACAACATTCACTGTCACGAATACGCAATCGGGAAACTCATTTAAGAACCTTAGGAACAAAATTGTCCTTCTCCTAATCTAAGAATGAACATTTTATACTGCATATTCTGAAACAGTCTCCCTAAACAACTTGACTAATAATACATATAAATTATATACAATTATAACTACTTACATCCACGAAATTTCCACTACAGCTATTTATAGATAAAAAATATTTAGCTTGCAGACTTTTTGCTACAACAAATAGTTAATCTATTCATCCATCCTATACAATGGGTGATTATACCTAACCATTTGACATTCAACTTTCGACCTGTCTATAATATGGTAATTATTCATGTTTCAACAAAATAGATGCAAGTTATCTTACGTTGTCGATCTCCTAGTAGGCTTTCCTTGCTAGTGGGATGTGCTCCCCTCTCTGGTTGTAATTCAATAAATTGTTTCAATGCATCCAAAAACTCTTTAATCAACAAATACTCAACCAAAATCATCAGATAATGACTCATATGAGTATAATAAACCGTTGAAGCTAGATTTCATTAGTGCAAACTATCTGCACGAACTTATTATAGCTCAATTATTCCTCTTAATACTTTATCCTAGTAATCTAACCTGTCATCATAATGCAATAACTAGTCCATTCCAAACCTAATTATGAAACCAAACATAAGAAACCATAAACAAATATGCAACCATAAATATTTGGTCTTACTTGATTACATCCTATATCAGAATTCATGTATTACCTACTTCGATTTGAAATCCAAAAGGGTAACCATGTATGCAGCGTCCAAACCTATCTTATTAATCATGGTGCTTAGCCATAATATGTGTTGTGACTTACCTATCTTACTAATCAAGGTGCTTATCCATATACTAATGTGATGTTCCTAAGTCACATGAACCCTCAAGCCATTTACAGACGTGATTCCCTAAAGTCACATGAACCCTCAAGCTATATACGGATTTGATGTTTGTAAATCAAGGTGCTTAGCAATATACTTGTGGTTTTTAAGAACTCTCAAGCCATATGCTATGTATAGTGATTTTTTGAATGTTTATACATCGGTTAATTAACATATAACTTTTTAGAACACCCTCGAGGGTTATAAATCTTAATTCATGCAATTGTGAAATGATGGGTTATGACCATCTAATGCACTTTGTGACTTGTTGAGTACTCTTAAGGTCAAAATGACGATGGGAGCAAAACTATGAAACATGTTAGTTTTTATGTATGGTATAACCAATAAAGTTTATTTACCAGTTACGGGACCATAATTTATTTGGTACAAGGCTATGGCAATATGATAAAAGAGTCTTAAACACCTACTAAAAGAATTTTCAAAAAATCACTGTATCACATTTAGACTCTTAAGACACATTAAATGCTAGTATGAGCCTGATTATAAGACCATAATAAACCACTCCAATAAGTATATGAAAATATTCAGTAATTTTCTTATTTACCCAAATAAATTTGTAATGAAATTATTTCATTGATGTAATGCTCCGTAATTTTACGAAACTAAAAAAAATTAAATTTAAAACCGTAAAATCGTAATTTCACATAAAGGTTAAGATAGTAAATCTTTACAAAAATTTGGAATTAGGCTTGGGACCTATTCCATTGCGTCTGGAATGTCATTTATAGATAGAAATTATATATAACTTGTTGAATTTGGTTTAAAGAGGTAGCAATTAGAAGAAGTCAAACCTAGTAACATTTACATATTATATTAGTTACAAGATTTTAGGTTAAACATGTGTTATTTCATCCTATAAATATAAATCATATTCTCTAATCCTACTTGCCCTTAAATATCGTACCGCTAATCTCCATCTTCTTCTTCATCTATCTCTAAACAACTCAATTCCAATTCCACTTAATCAAATCCAAATTAAATGAATTAATATATGCAACTGATTACTACAAAGAGAGCTAAAGAAAATAAATTGAAGCCATCGAGAAATTTGATGTTTTTAGGGCAAGGAACGTCTGGACAATAAAGAAGGATAAGAATTCACCTTGGATCGAAGAAGATGCACGGTTAATTGGTGAGTGTGATTTATCATATTTGTGTATATATTGATAAGACAAAGTAATTCACCCATTATGATCTTAAACCAAATTTATAAATGATATAATTAATAATTAAAATTTGATTTTTTTTTATATGCACCTAATTAAGATGTAGTATGTTTTTGGCATCACAAATGGCTACCAACACCCAGTTGTATGTGAAAGCACCAATATCCAGTCATATATATATATATATCAGATAATATAATGTAGATAATATAAATTGCAGAATAATAAAATTAAAACATAAAACGAGTAAAGAGAGACACAGATTTATAGTGGTTCGGCTAACTTCAGCCTACGTCCACTCCAAAGATTTCCCTTTTATTTGTTTATGCTGCTGTTACAGTTACAATTCCATGAAATCCTAGAATAAAAATGGCAGAGTATAGCCTAGGTAGAAGATAGAATGAAGTAGAAAAAATATCCCTTTGCCGATGCCATGTCCGTTGTATTTATAGGTGAAGATGTGAGAATATCTCGCTCAAAACCCGAATCTGGAACCCTGAAGCCAAGACGAGCCTACCCAGAAAGTGTGGGGCCCACCAGAGCCTATAATAAGGATTGGGGCTGATCCTTATTTTAGGGGATTTATGGGGTAGATCCCTATGATGGGTCCCCCATGTTGTAATGTACTTCCACTCTAAATTTCATGTTAATTGCATTTGTAGACTTTGAGTTATTGACCGATCGTTGCTATGAACTTGAATATGGTTGATTCCTCATAGGAAAGAGGGCCGATCCCTCCAAACTCCTCCATTTGATGTGCGATTCCTAGGGTAGACTCACTAGGGTCCCTTATTTTTGTTCCCAAAGTTTCACTTCAATCCTCCTTGTGGTTATTGAGTTATGAAGCAATCATCATTGAGTTGTGTTGTCTGCATCCTGTTTAATCTGATCCCTTTATTCTGATCCCTCTTCTAGGGGAAGTATTAGTTTCATACTTAGCCATTTTTTGAGTGTTGTCCATCCGAATCCATCCAACAATCGTCCATAGTTCCGAATACAATCGATCTCCAATCCTGGTAATCATCTCTTTGGTCTTTCTTCCTTGATGATCGTTAAGTTTGTTAGGTTAAATCTGCCTGTGTACTTCCCTGGCAAAAGGCGGGTTGACACACGCCATAGTAGATGGTTAAAAATATAATTTTTATCGATTATAATTAGCAAAAGATGATCTTCTTTTAAAAAAAGCGTGATATACAAAAGCGTTCCAAATCATACACATTATATTTTAAAATTTTAGTTCTTGATGACAGGAATCTACTACTAGTATATGTCCATCGATTGGGTGTACGGACCGATAATAAAATGCGATGAAATTTCGGTAAAAATAAACTGTCTGTTTCGATTCAATAGTAAAATGATGACGATTTGTAAATAGAGGAACATGGGAGTGTAGAGGAGGATGTGCGGATGCACATGCTCCTTGATCGTCCATCAGAGGCGTTATAATCGAAGATCTAGCATGGAAGTCAAGGTGGATATGGTCAATGAGATGGCTGGAGTTGACAAGGTTGGGGTCAACGGGTAGCACTCAACGTGGGGATCTCGACATCATAGTTGGATGCAGCAATGAGGGCCAGTGGTGTGCAGGGTGATGATAAGAAGTGGTAGTTGGTTATAACGAGGAGAAAGTCGGGCTCCAGAGGTTCATGTAGCTGAAGCGCATGAAGGAAAAAATACGCATATACAGGAAAAGGAAAAAATATAACAATTAAATTATTAATTAAATAATCCCTAATCTTTAACAACCCATAACCTCGGCATACATACTCGTTTCACCCATGGTTCACAACATCAGGATTGTGGAGAAACGAGGAATGTTTTGATTGTTGTGGTTTGAGATAGTTTAGAAAATTTTCTTAGTTGGACAAGTTTGTTATAGAGTTTTGCACTTACGAGTTAGGGATTGATCTGGTAGCTTCGTAAATGGTGGGGCAATAATGAAGTTTGGGATTGATCTAGTAGTTTCTTGAATGGTGGGGCGAACTGTTCGGCAAAAGTCTAGCGCGATGACGAGGTTTGGAATTGACCTCAATGGTCACGTGCGGTTTCCACCACAGTGTCGCATATAAGCTACGCGAGTTGGGACTTTGAGCTTAATAGTGTAGTATATGGTAGGCATCGGGGGTACTTCAGTAGGACCAGTGACGTCTAGCGATGATGAGTTGGGACTTTGAGCCCAATAGTATTGTAGTAGGCGGTACATGAGTTAGGACTTTAAGCTCAATAGTGTACATACAATAGGTGATGACGAGTTTGGACTTTGAGCCCAATAGTTTTGCAGTTGGCAACACACGAGTTAGGACTTTGAGCTCAGTAGTGTGCACATGTTTAGGTGATAATGAGTTGGGCCTTAAGTCCGGTAGTATTATAGTTATTACGAAGTACGAGTTGAGACCTTGAGCTCAATAATGTGCATAGGACTTGACTTGGGGTATATTGATGTGCACGTAAATGTGTATATTTTTACCACCATATTTAATCTATTTAAATTAAATAAATGATCATACCGGGTATTTTAACTTGTTTAAACCAAAATTCATATTATTTTCAAATCATCACATATTCATCTTCATCCAAGGGCAAAATGGTCATTTTTGTGCATATATTAATTTGAGAAAATTTAATTGGAAATTTCTATATTATTTTATAGGAATTTGGCTTCATATACAAGTGGTTTCATGAAAATGTATGCATGCACAAGAATGAAGATAAAGAAACGAAGATGGAAATAATTCAAAGACATGATAATGGAGGACCCCACCTACCCACCTACCTTAACGTACAAATTAGAGGCTAATGCACATGCTTATGGAATTAATGGTTTCATGTACACTTAAATGATGATTAGTAGAAGCTAATGATTACTTGGCCTCCACACTTTCTCAAGGGTATTTTGGGCATTCTCCAAAAATATGAATAAGGGTTTCATACATGTATAAAGACCCCTTATGTTTCATGTAACCCTCTCCTTCTTAGTCTCTCTTACTTAGTTTTTAGCTTAGAAAATAAATCAAAGCTTTTCTCTCTTCTTTTTCCATGGCTACTTAACCATTTTATTTCATGTACTTTTTCTTTCTTTTATGCAATGTTAATTCTCTTTTATTTACCTGCTTCTTCTCTTCTTATGTTAGTAGTGTAGTTTACATTCATGTAAAGTAGATTAGTTTTAATTCTTGTTAATTAGCTTCTCTTTTCCACTAGCTTTCATTTTCCTTTCTTTTTGCTTTCATGTTGCTAGCTACATTTGTTCATATGATAACAAAAATGAGAGCTTAACCCCTTCAATTTAGGGGTAATGAAGCCTCTAATCATGTAGCTTCAACATTTTGATAATTTTGATCTCTTTTGTGCTTAAAGAAAAGTCGATGTGATTTATTGTTTCATGTTGAATTTGTTAGTCTATGTTGTTCATAACAAATAGGCTATGCTTAAACAATCACAAGCAATAATTACCTCTTCATCTACATATGATGATGGTAATGAAGTGAATGTGAAATGAAAATTTGATGGCCTATATTTCTAAACAATAGTTAATAGGACATGCTTAAAATAGATTTCATTTTCAACTTTGTTGTTGTTTTCATGAGAGTCAGTAAGTGGTTTAAGGGGTGTGTTATAGTTTGATGGCTTATGTTGAGCTAATTAATAGCACAAATAAGCCATACTTATGATAAACACATCATTTAAACTCACTTATGACGAAAAAAGAGATCATAATTTCATTAATTGTTGAATTATATGATCTAGAGAGTGGATTTATCTCTAAATTGTCATTTAACTCTCATCATTTTATCTATTTTTCTTTTGCTAGTTTTTGTTAGTTTCTTACATTTTTAGCTAATCACACTTTCAACTTTGGTTAATTTGATTGAATAAAAATTTAAAATCATCAATTTCCTGCGGATCGACCCGTATTCGCCACGTACTACAAGTGTACGCCGTGCGCTTGCGGTATATTTTAATTTGAAATTTTTCGACGGTTTTCTAATCCGATAGAAATTCCGCCGTTAAACAAGTTTTTGACGCCGTTGCCGGAGAGTTGTTTTGATCTTTAATTTTCTATTCTTCGAATTATTATTGTTTGATTTTTATTGTGTGTTTGTTTGCATAGAAAAGCAAAAAATATTTGTGTTTGTTGTTTGATTTTTATTGCCGATTTTTGTTGTTTGCTTGTTGTTCTTTACTGTTTTATTTTACTTGAAAAAAAAGGAAAAAACACACAATTTTTTTACAATTGTCAAACAATCTTTGTTTATTTCAACATTACAGATATTGCATTACAATTCATATTGCATTGCTCTGTACATTGCATTGCTATTTGTTTTCATTGTTTTACATTACACTGCTCTCCCTCTAACTCACTGTCTTCAACCATTCCTGCCTTCTACCCACCAAAAATGTTCCTATACCACTCCATACATACACACAACCCCTGCCAACACACTTCACAAACTCCTACAATCCTCCTCACACTCCAATACTTCCCTATGAATAGCACCAGTGAAATTAACCCACTTCAAATCTGTGCACCACTACTCTAATTCCCACTTCAAACTTGCGCACATTTCTGCTTCAAACCATTGTAATATCACATAACAACCACATCTCCATATACATCAAGCCTTACTGCCATTACATTGTCCAACTAACCTCCTCACAACCACAAACCACAACCTTGCCTTCTTCCATTGACATTCATCCACTGAATCGTCACTACACAACAATCCAGTCAACAACTTTCAACACTTTATTCACCTACAAACCACCATACCTAGCTTAACATTCAACTGTACATACCTGACCACTTGCAGCTACTCCACCAAGCAACATCTACAAAACTACCACCATTGCCTACACACTTGCTACCTCCACAATCCATTCATACAAGTTCTAATACTCCAACAACCTTCAACGGTTCTACCTGCATACAAGCATACATCTCTTCACCAATCATCACAGTGCCTGCACCATCCCCTCAACATCTACATACGACTGCCATAAACCATTCTTAACAGCAAGCTTCATTCCACATAATCAACTTCTGCCATTTCATATCACAAATACCCCCACACTTACATACCAATCTGACTCCATCAACCATTGTCGACAACAAATATCAGCCTCCCCTTACGTGCCTGTCAACGGCCAATACAACCATCATAATTCCACCCATCTCCCTGTACAAAGCATACAACTCCTATACACTGTAGAAACCCCAAACTGCATACTTGCACTTGCATTCATCTGTTGCATCTATCACCATTTCACATACATCATCGCGAAGCACCGCATCTGTACAACTTCCTGCCTTTGCATAACAGTCCCTGCCTTCCATCTCTTCTGCATAGACACACAAGCCTGCACACCCCAAACCACAGACCAACATACTTCACAGACCCCAAAAAAAAACTGCCTTCTGACTACATTCACTCATCCAATTCTCTGCCACAACCAACCATACACTTCACGCAACAACCACTGACATCATTCAACCGGCCTTCCTTCATCACTGATACAACAGTGCACCACCGTTTGCTCATCACCAGCACATTCTCTCTGCTGCAGTCTTAACCCCACCCATTTTTCGACCAAAAACGAACAGCAACGACCTTCCTCAAACATTCAATCACTCAATTGCCAACAATTCGGCAACTCACCGCGCTCGCAACACTGAATACAATCACTCTGACAACCAAAACTCTGCTGCCATTACACTGTCTACCCATCACAACTGCACACGGCCTCAAAAATTTACCCATCAATCCAGTCCCAACTTCTCCATCATGCTGCAACCAATTGCCGCGACCGACTACTAATCCATTCAACGACTCCATCGAACTCGACTTCACACAGCCACTTCAAATTCAATCTCCCCTACAGCAGCTCGAAAATCGCGAACAACTCGCCATTATCATTGAACCACTGAACCCTACACTTCTCCTCCAAATCAATCGCGAACCCATCAGCAAGTCATCGTCTTCACCTAAAAGCCTGCACCCGCTCCCAATCACCACCCAAATTTCATCACGACCACCCATCTTCAACCGCAGTGAGTTGCCGCAATCGAAACTGCACTTCCCCTCACTTCGCGAAAATCGCTGAACCAGATACCGTGCTAAGTCGATCAATTTTGGTTTTGAAATTTTTGGGGACAAGCAGTTGGATTTTGCGTGCTTCAAATCTTCGTTCATTTTGAACAGAGCTGGAGAAAAATTTGGGATAGCATGGGTCTTTGTTTTAAAAAATTTCCTTGTCTGGGCCGGGTTAATTTTTTTTAAGGCCTGAGTGAAATTTTTTTTATATACAAATGCTTTATTTTAATTTTTTTTAGTTCTGTTTTGTCTTGTTCTTTCTAAAAAGGAAAAAAAAAACAATAATAAATTTTAATTTATTTTGTTTAGTTTGGTTTTTCTTTGATGTATCCAAAAAAAAAGAGTCTCTCCCTAAAGAAAAAATGTTTTTTTAGTTTCGTTTGTTTTATTTCTTAATAAAAAAAACCCAAGTTGTTTCATTTTAATTTATTTTACTTCTTCCTTAAAAAAAACAAAAAGAAAAAACAAACAAACAAACAAGTTAGATTTAATGTTGTTTTCTTTTGTATAGTTTCATTCGTTTTATTTTAGGTTCATTGCTGTTCTGTTTTCATTTTTCTTAGTTTCTTCTTTGATATATATATATAATAAAATTGTATACATCGTGTTTTTATTTTCAGGTTGCAGAAGTAGATAAGGAAGAATAAGGGGATTGAAACTACTTGCTTGCTTATAAAAAATTTTTTGCACCCTTTTCTATTGTTTTATTGCTTTGCATTATTGATTGCTTGCATTAAAAAAAATCAAAAAATTTCAAAAACCAAAAACAAAAATTCATTCGTAGTTGCATTGTTAATACATATTTAATTTCAGTTTTGCATCTCATTTTTGATTAATAACAACGTTTAGTCATCGATAACACTAAATTGTGTATTTACAAGTTGTCTTCTTTAAACAATTTAATTTCTTGGTGTCTAGGCAACGGCAGAGTAATAACCATTTATAAATATTACGGTGACTCGTAAATATTATAGTGGTTGTTACTCTGAAGGCACTTAAACCTTCGGCTGCATTGCTACGGTGATTCATGGTGCACCGATAAATCCTGTCCGTTACTTGGCTGAGAACTATCTTGTTGAACTAAGACAATGTGTAATTATACAATTTTGGGTTAACTTAGGATAAATCATTTGTAATTAATCCTTGCATTAATTTAGTTGCATTAGTTCATGCATATTTAAAATAAAATAAAAAATTCAAAATCCAAAACTAAAAAAAATTGTATATATTCCTTTTCCTTTGAAATTTTTAAATCCTTTTTCTTTGAAATTTTAAAAATCCAAAAAAATTTAGAAAAAAAACCAAAATCCAAAAAAAAAATTAAAACCTTCTCAAAAACAAAGAAAAAATTGAAAAACCAAAAATCAATTTCCCTTTTGAAAAATAAATTTTATTTGTAAATATTTTTCCTTTACAAAAAAAAACATTCTTGAAAATGTCCGAGTTTCCCCACTTACGTGAATTTTACAATAGTTGTGAAAATCAATATAATCCATATGATTTCACTCCAAATTCATATGGATATTTTTAAAACAACAATTGCTTAAATGATTCAAATTTTGAACCACAAAATTTTCAAAATGATGACCAACCCTCAAGTCTTGAAAAGAGCATTTCGTCTTTACTTGAAGTCTCTACACAACAAAATCAAATGATAAATGATTTGTGTAATTCATATTTGGGCAATGATTCAAATCAAAATTTTCAAAATAATCAAAATTCGAATTCACTTCAAAATTCAAACGATTTCGAGTATAACCCATGCCAATTCAATTTTAAACTCCAATATGAATTTCAAAATCAAAACGAAAATGTGATCCACTTTTCAAATAATTTTGGCAATGGGAATAATCTCGACTATGATGCAAGTGAAAATTTTTATTCTCAACAAATCCAAATCGAAAATCCTCAAGCTAATAATTATAAATTGGATTTTGTTGAACAAATGAACGAAGTTTACGATGACTACACGGATTCATTGTTTGAAACTTATATGAAACAACGTGAACAACAAAACCAAATCCCAACATGTGACGAGTTAAGTAATAATCCATCTTTTACCCAAATCGATGATTTTCAAATAACAACTTCTGAAATTGAAAATAATAATCTTAATGAAGTTGTTGAAAACATGGTAATTGAGTTGGATTTTAATTCTTTTGAGGGTGTGGAACCAAATTTAAATTTCGATCTTCCTTTTCTCGATTTCGAAAATTTGAATACAACAATTTTGGATTTTGAACTTGAGATACGCAATGAAGTTGTTGATAATCCTACAAAGGAAGACGAATTTAATGAACATGAATTTTTTGGACTTTTTGATGACGAGTTGTTAAATTCCGACGGGGAAGATTTAAATCATCACTTTGATTTTGAAATCAATAATTCTGAAGAATTTTTCAATGAAGAGCTTGAATTTCAATTTGGTGAAAATAAACTTGAACTTCAGCCAATTGTTTTATTGACCCCAAAAATCATCGAAAATAAAACAACTCGTACGATTTTCAATAAAACGACATTCGTTTTTCCAAATCAACATTCAACTTTCAAATCTTTTATGGTTATGTTTTCCGAGCTTAAGTTGTGTCTCGCATATTTGACGAGACAAATGAATCGATCTTTGGAAGACCGTTTCATTTACTTTTTAACGATATACTTTCTGATCTGATGTAAATACCGTTAATTTTCATTTAAATAAAGGCCATGTTTTTTATTTTTATTTTTCTCCTTTCACTTGCGTTGACTGTGGGGACATAGCCAAAATCAAGTATGGAGGGGACTCATCATCATTTTCGTTTTTTCATGGTTTATTTAATTTTATTTTCTTTCCAAAATTAAAAAAAATCTCTCTAAAAAAACAATTTTTTTTAAAGCATTTTGATTTATTTTTAAAGAAACACTATAGGATAAATATATGGCTTTGGTTTATTAAATTTAATTTTTTGAAAAGCTACTTGTCTTAAAAAAAATGAATTTTGATTACAAATAACAATGGTTTAACTAGTATATAGGAAGATTCATACGTGTTAATTATGAAATACATCCTAATTAAAAATCTTTGTTTTAAAGTGGTTAATTTAAAGTAAAGGATATAACATTTTTTTTGTCTTCTAAGTTAAATGGTGCTAAGATGATTTTGCAAAACTTTCTGTTTGAAAGAAAAAAAGAAAAAGAAAAAATACAAAAAAATGTTTCTTGTATATATGTATAGTTTTTAATAAACACCTACAGTCAATAAGTGTTCACACTCGTGTGTTCCCTTGCCATGCTCTGTACCCTTCTCACATAAGTCCGAAAGGCAGTGCACGATCGGTATATCTGGCCTCAGTTTGTCTGAGTTAGGTGTGTGTATATAAAAATTATTTTACTAATAACGCCTACAGTCAATAAGTGTTCACACTTGTGTGTTCACTCGCCATGCTCTGTATTCCCCTCACATCAGTCTGCAAGGCAGTGCATGGGTAATATATCTGGTCTCAGTTTATCTGAGTTCGGCATATGTACATATTGTTAATATCAATAAAATTTTCAAATAAAAAATTAGAGAGAGTAAGCAATTGAAATCCAAGCACTATTTTAACTTATTTGATTTGACTTGTTATTGAAAAGAAATAAAATTACCACTTTGATAAACATTGATAATCAAATAAGGATCATTTTATAATTACACTTTGTTATTAACCGAAACAACGAGTTAAACTATAGTCTATTTGTTATGATAACTTAATTTTTGTTGTAAATTTTGACGAGTAAATGACTTAAATTTCAAGATAATGACCAAAACCTGTATTTAACTTATTTGTGTCGATTTAAAAGTAAACCCTTCAGTTGTATATATTTTCAAAAAACTTGCATTCATCTCTTTGTAAATAAATCTTGCATTGTGTAAATATTTTCATCCTGCATTTAAATTTTGTGGGTAGCATCCGCTGAAAACCCTCACGAGACAACACTCGTCCTACTGGGGACACCCAGATGTTTACTGGCTTGTTGCATACGCTCAATGCAATCGTGCTCTCTACGAAAACAGATTTATCTTAGTTTTCCTTTATTCGAGGACGAATAAAAAGATAAGTGTGGGGGTATTTATTGTGCACGTAAATGTGTATATTTTTACCACCATATTTAATCTATTTAAATTAAATAAATGATGATACCGGGTATTTTAAATTTTTTAAACCAAAATTCATATTATTTTCAAATCATCACATATTCATCTTCGTCCACGGGCAAAATGGTCATTTTTGTGCATATATTAATTTGAGAAAATTTAATTGGAAATTTCTATATTATTTTATAGGAATTTGGCTTCATATACAAGTGGTTTCATGAAGATGTATGCATGCACAAGAGTGAAGATAAAGAAATGAAGATGGAAATAATTCAAAGGCATGATAATGGAGGACCTCACCTACCCACCTACCTTAATGTACAAATTAGAGGCTAATGCACATGCTTATGAAATTAATGGCTTCATGTACACTTAAATGATGATTAGTAGAAGCTAATGATTACTTGGCATCCACACTTTCTCAAGGGTATTTTAGGCATTCCCCAAAAATATGAATTAGGGTTTCATACATGTATAAAGACCCCTTATGTTTCATGTAACCCTCTCCTTCTTAGTCTCTCTTACTTAGTTTTTAGCTTAGGAAATAAATCAAAGCTTTTCTCTCTTCTTTTTCCATGGCTACTTAGCCATTTTATTTCATGTAATTTTTCTTTCTTTTATGCAATGTTAATTCTCTTTTATTTACATGCTTCTTCTCTTCTTATGTTAGTAGTGTAGTTTACATTCATGCAAAGTAGATTAGTTTTAATTCTTGTTAATTAGCTTCTCTTTTCCATTAGCTTTCATTTTCCTTTCTTTTTGCTTTCATGTTGCTAGCTACATTTGTTCATATAATAACAAAAATGAGAGCTTAACCCCTTCAATTTAGGGGTAATGAAGCCTCTAATCATGTAGCTTTAGCATTTTGATACTTTTGATCTCTTTTGTGCTTAAAGGAAAGTTGATGTGATTTATTGTTTCATGTTGAATTTGATAGTCTATGTTGTTCATAACAAATAGGCTATGCTTAAACAATCACAAGCAATAATTACCTCTTCATCTACATATGATGATGGTAATGAAGTGAATGTGAAATGAAAATTTGATGGCCTATATTTCTAAACAATAGTTAATAGGTCATGCTTAAAATAGATTTCATTTTCAACTTTGTTGTTGTTTTCGTGAGAGTTAGTAAGTGGTTTAAGGGGTGTGTTATAGTTTGATGGCTTATGTTGAGCTAATTAATAGCACAAATAAGCCATACTTATGATAAACACATCATTTAAACTCACTTATGACGAAAAAAGAGATCATAATTTCTTAATATATATGATCTAGAGAGTGGATTTATCTCTAAATTGTCATTTAACTCTCATATTTTTATCTATTTTTCTTTTGCTAGTTTTTGTTAGTTTCTTACATTTTTAGCTAATCACACTTTCAACTTTGGTTAATTTGATTGAATAGAATTTTAAAACCATCAATTCCCTACGGATCGACCCGTATTCGCCACGTACTACAAGTGTACGCCGTGCGCTTGTGGTTATATTTTAATTTGAAATTTTTCGATAGTTTTCTAATCCGATAGAAATTCCACCGTTAAATATATATTATCGAGAGATCTTAGAATATGATGTCACTATAGTATTATATTGTGTGTAGCTGACTTGTTGGGTACAGATGACACCGGTTAAATTATGGTTATCGAGCATAAATTTTATTTTAATAGCGTGTTAGTATTATGCACTTATGTAATGTGTTTCACTTATCAAACGTATGTCTGACCCCTTCTATCATTTTCTTCTTTTTTATTAACTCTAGTAGGTTGATAGACAGGACAAGTGGTGACTTGGAGGCACGATGGAGACATGCATTTATTTGTCAATTAGCTATATACTATTTTATCTCAGTTATTTCCAAATATCAAACAGATTTTGTTACTAGTGTTGACAAATGCCGTAAGTGAAGTTTATTTGATACTATATTATTTTGTTCATTTAGGATTATTATATTTTATTCCTTTTGCTGTGAGTTTCAAATAGGGTAGAATATTGCAGATAGATCGGTGTAACATTTTTCATATTTTACCACAAAATGATCCGTCGTTTGCGAGTTATGCGATATCTATTTCATTTTATGTGCGGACCAAGGCATTGTAGATGGTAGTTTGTTTCAACTGAGGTTCATAGTGAATGCTATAAAGAATAAAGATTGGCTAGGAAATATAAAATATTAATATTCACATATAAAATCTTTCGGCATGTTATCGCTTCAAATCTCATGAAAGAGCCAAATAATACATCAAACAAAACTTTCTAGCCTTGATCGCTTGAATATGTACTTGCCCAATGTTATGTTTCATATACTGTTAATATTGAGCTCAAAAGATAACTCAAGGCTGTGGATGTTTATTCCATATTCAATCACCTACAAAAGTTATATGGTGAATAGTCTCATTCTACAAGGTATGAGATTTTCAAAGAAAATGTTTCCCTCGAATATAAGCAAGAAAAACACAGTGAAAGATCATGTACTCAATATGATTGAGTGCATTTATAAGAGCATTAAGTTTTATGAAAAAATCTAGACCAAAAACTACATATAGCCCTCACTCTTGGATCATTGACATATTAATTCAATTTGTTTATAGTGAATTACAATATAAATTCTCTCAATTATTTGATCTACTTAATTTGTTTAGGATGATCGATGGTACTTTAGTGAAGAATCTAGTCCAGTTCAAGTAGTAGAGGATTTCTCTTCTCGTAAAGTTATGACCTTTAAGAAGATGAACTGAAAATTTAAGCATGGTAGTCACATAACCATTATTAGGAGGAAGAATGGAGAATGTTGCTAGCACTTTGCAAATCAACATTTAAAAGGAAATTATTCTTATTTGAAGATACTTAAGAAGAAGAAGGAATTTGATTCCACTTCTAGAAAGTATTTCCTTTATAGGAAAATAATTTTTGCTAAAGTTCTACTTAATGAGCTTTAGATATTAGACCTAGAAATCATAGTTGTAATTTGTTGTAGAAGCTCAGTTGTAGAAGGCTCAACCCAATAGGTTCAACAAAGCTTTACATTGCAAATGATGTTATTATAGCATCTGAAGCAGTAGGAACATACCATAAAATGCTTGCATTCTATTATATACCAAAATTTATTGATGAAATATTATCCGCTTTCATATTTTACCAAAAATGGAAACAATTTTGTTTTCAGTATGAATATTATGGAAATTCTTTATGGGAATAAAAATGCTTATTATACTAATAATGGCATTTACAATAATGTGTAGGCCATTGAAAATACCGAAGCATCTAAAATATATGGCAACTACTTTTGGTACTATATCATAGGCTATAACATTTATATGCGACTGCACAAGTTAATAAATGAATAATATCTTCTTTCAATTGATTCAGAACAAGATAGTACTTGTATATCACACCTCATCGAAAATGATCCAGCGCACATTTAATGGCAGGGACGGAAGAGTTAATGTACTCTTATGATTGATTTAGATGTATGCAATTTAGTTCCTATGGCTACTGAAGGTGGATCCACATACTTTGCTATATTCATTGAAAAGTTATATAGATATGGATGTATGTGTCTTTTAATGTATAATTCAGAGGTCTATTGTATATTCATATAATATATAATGGAAGTAGAAAATCAAACATGAAAAGTACATTAATTGTATCGAAGATTTGAGTATATTGGATATGAATTCCAAAAATGCATAAAAGAGACCGAGATTCTCTCCAGTATCATTCCTTGCTATAGTCCATAAAATAATAATGCTTTGGATAGAAGAAGTTGAATTTTGTCGATCAGAAATGATATGATTTGAAATGAGTAATAATAAGTTATGCATTTGTTTTAGAGGATATTTATCTAAGAGTGAAGCATAAATGTTTTATTTAGTTTTATCAAAAACTATGCCTATTAGTGCATACAAGTTATTGAATGGGAACAAACCGCATCCTAAACATGTTAGGTTATATGGCTATTCGACCTTTGTTAAGAATGTAAGCCTTAGTCAGCTCTAGGCTAAACCAGTTTTGTGTAGGATTATAAGCTATCATATTCTAACATGGAAACCAATCATACAAATAAAATTGATTCAACCGTAACTTAAGAGATATAATCTACTAGAAGGTTTAATAGAGAATCCGTGAATTAGAGAGATCTTACAGGTATCTTATCGATGAAAAGTAAGTCAATTGTGTCATTTGTGGTGATAATCTCCTCAACTAGCGAAGAGCCTTGGGGAGTGAAGACTCTACCTTAAGGTTCTATGTTGTAAAGTATGAAACAGATTCCATGTGCACTGATAGTTTAAATATGAAGATGTACCCAAAGGGACAATAGTATCGACAACAATTAGATCTTCATTTAGATGGAAATGTGTAGACTTGTAAAGCAAGGTGATGGAAAAATGAATTCGGTCAACTTAAAGGGTCTCTGATACCTATGATTTTTGTTTAAAAACACTCAAATTGAATTAAATAGTAAGCAAGGAATATAAATATATGAGTTTTGATAATCTATACAAATTTTTGGAAAGTGAGAAATATTTTTTAATTGAAGAAAGTAACTAGAATACCACATTTTTAATCCTAAAGCCAAATTTTTCTTGGAAGAAAATGATTTATTAATTTATGAGAATTTTATGAGAAATTCTAAAATAGTTTTCTAGAAAAGAAAAGGTTTTCGGCGAACCTCTTCGATGTAATTCTACATGGACTAATTACATGGAGAAGTTTAATATTATGTATTGTGATTTGAGGAAAGAAAGTGTCCGCCTTACATGCTTATTCTTAATTAAAGTATAATGGGTAGCTATATTGGCCAATAAGAATTTGAAAAGTAAGCTTGCATAATACATAATAAGGTAGGGTGTAAGAATATGCACCTAGAGAATAAATGGTTAAGTAAAATAATCAAGCACTAGTATAACCTTAATACAAGAAATTAAAATGTCACATGCAGAGGATTAAATAGAACCAACTAACGAGAAGGCTAGTAACATGGGCATAATTCTTCATCTCTAACCAAGATACGAATCTCTTGGAAGGTTAATGCTAAAGGCTAAGTGATGATCTGAAATGGTAAGTGGAATAGAGATGAGAACCGTTGACTGCCATTGTAGCTAAGATCATAATGCTTGGCTAAGAATAAAATGTTGTAGGGGCAACATAATTAAAGGAGATTGGGTGTTATTCCCAAGGCTCTTCCAAAGTGTGAGACCATGATTTTACAAGTTAACATCTTTGTTTATTGCAATTCTTTTAGTAAATCCTAGAGTAGACCAAGAAGAGTAATTTATATTTATTATTAAAATAGTGATAAAGACCTTTTGTGTAACCTAGGGTAAGATGGGAAGAAAAAAATATAAACAAAAAATTCTAAAGGATCTAAATAAACTCTATATAATATATATACATATATATTCAGTTTTTACGGAGTAACCCTAGAACTCAAAGAATGATTGACTTGAGGTTAGTCCTTGGATTGTTCCTTTGATGCCTTAAAGCAGCATGTTAGCAATACGCATGCATGGGCCATGCCTCATTAAAGGACCTGCATGATACAGACTCAATGGATATAGACCATTGGTTAGGGAGTTGACCCTAAAGTCAAAACTAAAATCCAATTATTAAAAAACGAAACTGCAAGATCGTAGGCCTAGATTTGTTGCTTATTTTCCTTGAAGTAACATAGTTAGAAATCTAATTGTGTGAGCTATGTCCCAAGTAGAGACAAGAATGCATGTATGGGTTTAACTGAAGTGCGGATGCTTATAGGTACAAGGAGATGGACCTATAAATGTCCATAAGATAAATAATCTTCGAGAGGCTATGCATGTTTTAATAAATGATGATAATTGAGGTAAATGATCGTTACCTCTATAAGGGACTTAGTATAGAGGTGAATGATAGTAACCCCACAAGAGGAGATATACCAAGGAGAGTAATCCTCGGTGTATAAAAAGTGTGTATGTATTTATATATTATATTAATTTATAAGTTAATGGCTAATGGTAGGGACATTCGGTGTGTGTACATGTATGTGTGTATTCTAGTAAATAAATGTTAAATCATAATGGTAGGGGCCTTCCATATTAGTATGTAAAGTTAAAAACGAATGATAAGGACCTTCATATTTGTATATGATTATTTTCTGTAAATAGAAGGATATGTGTGGGTATGGACCTATAACTCATTTGTTATGTAAAGGTAGAAATAACTTGGGTAGATAATGGCATGTAAGTTTATACATAAAGCTTAAGACCGAAATATTAGTATGTACAAAACTAACTTGTATAACATATAAGTATACTAGTGAGGTAAAAACCTATTCCACTTTAAGCGTAGTCTCATTATGTATTGTATTTAAGTTAGAATTTCAATGACTAATATTATGCATACCAGGCTTATGTTTGACTTAACATTTTTTTTCCTCACTAAACTCTTGGGTACTCATTTGAGTAGTCCAAGGGTTGAAAGCTATGTTTTTTCCGAATAGCGGATTTAGGCAACTGTAGAGGACAAAATATTAGTTTTTCATTTTGTTATGTATGTTTATGTTGCAAATTTAGTTGCTTTTCTATAATGTATACTTTGATTATTCATGGTGGTATCATCATTTAGCGATCATGTTATATTTACATTGTATATTATATGTTATCTCTTATATGGGAACTTTTGATTTAATTTGAATGAAGCGAAGAAATAAAATTGTTTAAGTACTATTGCTCTTCAACGAATTTATGTAGATGTGAAAAGAAAATCAGATCTCATAATTTCAGAAAATAGGATTTGAGTGACTACAACACTCAGATGGACATTTTGGATCTAAGATGAGGGATGCAACATTTGGTATCAGAGATTTAAGTTAGTAACATATAGAAAAATTTCACCCAAAGAACAAGAAAATTAAATACCATAATGACTTGACATCAGTTATGGGATAACGGTATAGTAACGTACTTGTTATTTTATAAGTACATATATGTACCTCCAACTTCCCATTTCCTCCTTATTTTACTTCTTTTAAAGAATTTGTATGTTCAAATAGCAAAAGAAAATTAAATAAAAAATGAATACTAGGAGGGATCAATTGAATATAGGTGGGGAGAGTACTACGACTAATAGTGTGGCAACAATGGCTTCTAATGGCAAGGTACATGCCAAGGCACCACTTGAAGCTAGGGAGGTCAATGTTATGTATTGGAAGATGCTACAAATGATGATGGTTAGTTGAGAGCATAAGTCTCTATTGCTCTTGTTGTAGTTTCGGGACCGGACTTTAAAGAGGAGTGTGATAGGAAAAACTAACACTTCCATAATATTAGTAGTAGTTCCTTTGATGGAACAACTTCAACTATGGAAGTGGAAGATTGACTTTGGTTATGTGAGAGAATCATTATTGATTTAGCTTTGACCGATGATTATAAGCGGAACCTAGCTTCTCTACGACTAAAAGAGGCTACGGATGATTGGTGGGATCGCTGCCATTAATTTGACCCTGGAAGAGGAGATAACCTAGGATACGTTCAGGGATCTTTATGGCAGACATTTTAGTCCAGAGTCTATAGAAGAGCTTATGATCAAAAAAAATTCCAAGATAGAGTAGGGAGAGTCTGCCATTTTGAAGCTTTTGACTCACTTTAATTCCCAAGCTAATATGAGATAAATTTCACTAATACACCAAGGAAAAAGTCATATTGTTGTTGGGATTTGCTTGAGTTATAAGATAATAGTGCATGTAAATAACCCATTTGATGAGATGGTCAGTAAAGAGGTTATAGCGAGGGAGAATCTATGGAAGGTTACGTCCAAAGGGCCGAAATCTTATATCGAAAACTTCAACAAGAGAATGTGTTTCTGTATTTCAAAGAAAGGGTTTTTATTTCAAAGAAGGGGAAAGACCTAAGTGTGACTTGCCAAAGGAAGATAAGTTTTGTACTGTTTGTTTTAACTGCCAAAATCCAGGACACTAATCAACTATGTTTTTGGAGGAAGCAAACCGAGAAAGTTAAGGGCATGCCCTAGCGGCAGTTATATAGTTTGTTATGCACGCTTAACTCTATAACAATCTTGTTCAAAATAGAAGTAGAAAATTCTATTATGTGTTTTGTTATATATATGATATAAACAATGACTACGAGGATTAGACATATATAAGTAGAAAATCCATTAGTTAAGTATTATATCAATTGTAGTTGCGAATCCATCGTAACCATGAGTATTGAATCGATCTAGTAATAATACTTAAATTTAATGGTTCCAATCAAGATGCATCAAGAAAGGGATATTAATGCATCCGTTGAGACCGGTGTATGTAACACTCTCCAAATGTTGGACGGTGAATTACTAATGACCATTGTGAGCATTGAGGGGTTATATATTTGCGACCATTGGATTCTTAGAGAACGAATCAAATATTAGTCTTATGTAGGTTAAATATATCTAAATCAAGACATAAGATTTTAGCATAACGATCTGTGGTAGACTTTAAACCTAAGAATACCGTGTAGCTTAAACGAGGTGGTTGTACTTTAATTTTAGTCAATTAATGGCATCGCGACCATACTAAGGCTCCTGATCGGTCTATGACAAATTGTTTAAATTGAAATAACTATTCAATAGAGGATTCTTCTCCCCGGATATATGAGGTTATTATCATCGTAATTGGAAGCCAATTCAAAGTCAAAAATCGATGGCTGTAGTACTTTCGGTTATACGATAATTGTTATCATCTAAACCAAGGACTTTGATGTTGGTCTTTATAATTAACTATGGACATTACCAGAATTTTTGACTATTTGCCAAACTCAAGATTTCTATGTAATACAGTGATGACAAAAGAAAACATGCACAGACATGGTCCCTTAAGAGTGTATGGTTTATTAGATTAGAATATGAATTTCTTAAACTATATAAGCAATGGAAATTACGTCACAATGTCACACCAATGAAGCCAAAATTGATCTAGACCTTGGTATCAAACAGTTTGATAATACTTACTAATTGAATTCTCACTTGTGAGTCACACAACTAAGATTGATTGAGAGAATTCCAAAAGCAACCAATTTATAGATGTTATAAACTAAATGGAGAAATTAAAATAAATACGACATTAATTTATTTTACTAATATTATTAGAGGGCTATAGATTAATTAAACAATTTATATAAATGTTTATTTTTTTTAAAAATTAATTAAAATAGCCGAAAAATATTTAAATAAATAGAATATGCATTTAAATGGTTTTAAACAACTTTAAATCGTAGCTGAGTTTTTTTATTAATATAGGCCGACCCATATTAAATAGAATACATATTGATTTATTCATCCATTTATTTAAGGCTTTATTTTATATGGAGAGATATATTATATCTAATCTATAAATGATTTAAAATCTATAGTTTGTGTAACTTACACACCTTTAGTAATTTGTAGCTTATGATATGAGAGCATATTCTTACACAAGTAAAAAAATATTATATATATATATATAGTTTACCCACCTTTTGCCAAGGCAGAAGACAGGCGGATTTAACCCAACAGACTTCACGATTATCAAGGCCTGTAACCTAGAGCAATGATTGTGAGGTGTAGAAATCAAATGCAAGCAATGATATGAAGAGAAGATCAACCGAGACCAAGGGATAGCATCTCCAAATTATTCTATGTACGGATTAGTACCTCTCCCAAGTAAAGGATCGGTGCCTATCCCTTCCCCTTAGGGGATCGGTACATATCCTTAATTTTTGTCCCGAACTTGGTGAGACTAGTATAAAGTGACAAGGAAGGCCCCCACGAAGCTACATTTCAAATCTCAAGTCATTTGAAATTTGTATGCGCATGTTATGGGCAAATTACTTCACCTAGGAAAGGGATCGGTATAAAACGGATCGTATAAAAAGGGATCAGTATAAAAGGGATCGGCATATTTCAGCCAAGCAAGTACAACTTAATAGAAAACAATCAATATCTCAAAATCCATAAGTCCAATGCATATAAAATTTTGTGAGCAAGGTGTGGGGACCCTAGGGAGTCTACCCTAGGGATCACACATCAAATAGAGCAAGATAGAGGGATCGCCCCTCTTCCCTTCATAGGGATCGGCTATAATCAGCCTTTACAATATATTGCAAAAAATATTGATCAATAACTCGAGTTCCACTAATCCAATTTATGTAAAACTTAGAGGCTAAGCATAATACAACACCGGAGGGATCGGCCTCTATCCCTCAATAGGGATTGGCTGAACCCAACTTTATAGCAAAGTTCGATAAATATCTCAACATCTACATATTCAATTGACATGAAACATCGAGCACAAGCTTACTATAATATGTGGAATACTCCATAGGGATTGCAAATTAAATGGAATACTTTGAAGGGATCGACCTCTATCCCTCCAAAGGGATCGGTTGAAATCAAAGTACATGTAACACCACTTCATTGAAACGCGATATTTCACAAACCGTAAATCGGAATTGCATGAAATTTGGATGGAAAGTAGCTAACATTATGGGAAACCCCCTCAAAGGGATTGCACCCCATTTGGACACCAAAATAGGGGTCGGTACCGGTCCCTATTGTGCGCCCAAATGGGCCTGAAAATTCTTAGGTAGCCTCGTCATGGCCTGGAGGTTCTTCTGCCGAAATTTCAGCTCAATCCATGCACATCCTCCCCTATAAATACAACATGCATGGCATCAGAAAAAGGATATTTTTCTACTTTTCTTTATCTTTAACTTAGGCTACATTCTGCCAATTTTTTTCTTGGATTTCAGATTGTACTTGTAAACAGAATACAATATAATAAAAAAAGATTATTCTGGAGTGGACGTAGGCCGGAGTTAGCCGAACCACTATAAACCTTGTATCTTTTTACTTGCTTTCATTTTTAATTTGTTTGTTCTTCATATTATATTCTCTACATTATATACTATCTGAGATCTGTGACTGGATATTGGTGCTTTCATACAACTGGGTGTTGGTGGCCAATTTTTTCCGCCAACATTTTGGTGCTTTCACTGAGAAGGCTTGCACTCGTGGATTTGGAAGCTAGGATATAGATTTGGAAGATTGGATACTTGGATCGAGGAAGCAATGGATAGGCAATCAACAAGGAGAGCGCTACCGGAAAGGAGCCACCATGGAGGGAGTCAGTAGGCTTCCTCAGGAGCTGGAGTTAATCAAGCATCTATATATATCACTAGGGATGAAATGGAAAAGATGATGGACACTATGCAGGAGAGGATGCTGAAAAGATAGGAGGAGATGATGAAGAATTTACTCTGAAATACTGGACAAGCTAGAGCATAGAATCAAGGGAATAGAGCAGCAGGAGCTAATGACAACTTAGATCAAGGAGTTGAAGCAGCAGGAATCCCTGGAAATTAGAACCGGGAACATAGAAATGGAGCCAATGGACAAAGGAATGGAATAGAGCAGCCAGAGGCAGCCCCCGTCCATCTTACAGGGATCGACACTGATCCCCAAAGGCTAGGGAGCATGCCCCCAGGTGTGGTTGATCGCGATGCTGGAGGACTTGCGATCAATCCCATGGAGCCTGGTTCGAATCGTAATTTGGATGCTCGTCCGAAGGAATACGTTCCAGAATTCCCTCATAGACTCGGGGGCAGGTTGGACATGATGATAGGAGACTACCATTGGAATACAATAACGAGTTTGTAGAGATAATAAGGCGAGCTATGCGTGGAGGATTGGCGAACAGGGATCTGGAGAATGTAAATAGAAGTCCATTAGCTCCTAATATCAGGAATGTTAGGAATCCACCAGAATTCAAACTACCAACACTGGAAGCTTATGAAGGAAATTTGGATCCAACTATGCATATGATGAGGTATATAAGGCACATGGAAGTACTAGGGGCATCGGAAGAAGTCCTAGCATGATGCTTCCCCTGTACTTAACGGATGTAGTTGCGTTATGGTTCAGATAGTTGGAAAGTGGTTTTATTAGCACATGGATGGAATTGGTCGAAAGATTTATGAAGCAGTTTCGGGTTCACATTACAAGACTTAAGAATGTGATGACATTGAAATCAGTAAAGCAGTGGCCAGGAGAATCACTCAAGAATTTCTTAACCAGGTTCAATGTGGCAGTTGTTTCAGTGGATCGATCAGATCCATCGATGGTTTTGATGCCGACAGCGTCAGGAGTTGCAAATAATATAGATTTTAAGATATCACTGATACGGGATTCACCGATGGATCTTGAGGAATTCTACCATAAAGCAGAAAGGTTTCTGCGACAAGAAGATGCGAAAGCTGATAAAGAGGCAACGAAAGTTAATACGGTACGGGGTAGGGAACCGCCCGGTGAAAGCTAAGGAAACGACAAGGGTAAACGGAATATGGACAATAGCTTCGATGGATTGAAACGATAGTGGGGAGAACCCAAATTCTCTTCTTACTCGGAAACCCAAGAACGGATATATCTGGATACTCAAGGACGCCTTCCGTATTAAAGGCCGACAAGGAGGGAACCATCCGAACACGAACGGACATCAGGAAAGCGCTGCCTATTCCATAAGCTGAATGGGCACAATAAAAATGACCACAGGAATTTGAAGGATATCATAGAGGAACACGTGAGGAATGGTCAGTTACAACAATACGTAAGGAATCAGGCTACAGCGGAGGAACAAGAGCAGCCATCATCCACGTCGAATGAAAATGGCACTAGATCAAGTCATCGCTATCAACTTGTCATCAATTGACTGTGATGGCATGGAATAAGTAACAAACTCCACAGTAGGACAACTAAGTCACTTACACATGTACAAGATCAAGGATGGTCCCTAGGCATGCTCTTAGATGATGATAAACTGCAGTTCTTAGGTTTGTGAAATTAGTTTTTTATTCTTATCTTTTTTTTCTTATTTGCATCGGAATCTAGTTTAATGGTTGTACGGACTCTTATTTCATATTTTGGCAAATGGACTTAGGAAAGTTTAAATTTGGATCAGTGTAATAGATAACACAGGTCACGGTTGTGGTCCTGTCCGGAGAGATGGGATAAAAATCACAAGGTACGGGTCTTTCCGTCGGGCGAACACAACGAAACAAATGCGTGCATCATGGATTAAGTCCTCAATTAGGTATCGAGGCCGAAGAATAAAACCCAACAGGCCATCACGTATGGACTTTGTCTGGCAAAGGGTAGGTCACTTCGCTTGAACGTGATGGATCGACCTACTCAGGTCGTCGAGTTTAGATTGTGCTCGACAAGGATCTGGAGAGGTCAAGGTCATCAGGTATGGACAATGCCTGGAAAGTGGTAGGTCGCTTCGCTTGAATGCGATGAATCGGCCTACTCAGGTCGTTGAGTAAGAATTGTGCTCGGCAAGGATCCAGTGAGATCAAGAATTTGGATTAGGATAACAACCCGAAGAGGTCATGGATTTCGATATCAGTTTCGAACAACAACGGATTTGGCTTCGGATGGATGCAGATTCAGATAAAATGATCCAGAGAGACCGTGGATTTGGATTGGATTATGGATCGGAAAATACGACTATCAATGGATTATGGATTTCGGATTTTGGATTTATGGCAATTCAAAACACACCTTCCTATCACAAGGCATGTTTTGGGGGGCAAAGTGTTTACCCACCTTTTGCCAAGGCAGTAGACATGCAGATTTAACCCTAAAGACTTCACGATTATCAAGACCAGTAGCCCAGAGCGATGATTGTAAGCTTCGAAAATCAAGTGCAGGCAATGATATGAAGCGACGATCAACCGAAACCAAGAGATAGAATCTCTAGATTATTTTATGTACGGATTAGTACCTCCCCTAGGCAGAGGATCGGTGCCTATCCCTTCCCCTAGGGGATAGGTATATATCCTCAATTTTTGTCCCAAGCTCGGTGAGACTGGTATAAAGTGACAAGGCCCCACGAGGCTACATTTCAAATATCAAGTCATTTGGAGTTTGTATGCGCAAGTTATGGGCAAATTACTTCACCTAAGAAAGGGATAGGTGTAAATGGGATTGTATAAAAAGGGATCGGTATAAAGGAGATCAACATATTTCAGCCAAGAAAGTACAACTCAATGGAAAACAATCAATATCTCAAAATTCATAAGTCCAATGCATATAAAATTTTGTAAGTAAGGTGTGGGGACCCTAAGGAGTCTACCCAAGGGATCGCACATCAAATAGAGCAAGTTGGGGGGATCAACCCTCTTCCCACCATAGGGATCTGCTATAACCAGCCTTTACAGCATATTGCAACAAAGATTAATCAATAACCTGAGTTCTACTAATCCAATTGGCGTGAAACTTAGAGGCTAAGCATAATACAACATGGAAATGCTCCCCTAGGGATCACATGGCATTTAGAGGAGTTTGGAGGGATTGGCCTCTATCTCTTAATAGGGATCGGCCCTTTTCCCTCTTAGAGATCAGCTGAACTCAAGATCAATCAATATCTCAACATTAACACATCCAATTGACATGAAACTTAGAGCACTAGCTTACTACAATATGTGGAACATCACATAGGTATCGCACATCAAATGGAATATTTGGAGGGATTGGCCTCTATCCCTCCAAAGGGATCGGTTTAAATCAGAGTATATGTAACACCACTTCTCATAAAATGCGATATTTCACAAACCGTAAGTCGAAATGACACAATATTTGTAGGGTAAGTAGCTAACATCATGAGGAACCCCATAGAGGAATTGTACCCCATTTGGACACCAAAATAGGGATCGGTACTGATCCCTATTGTGGGCCCCAATGGGCCTGCCTCGTCATGGCCTGGAAGTTCTTCTGCCGAAATTTCAGCTCGATCCGTGCACATCTTCCCCTAAAATTACAGCATGCATGGCATCGAAAAAAGGATCGTCTTTCTACATTTTTTATCTTTAACCTAGGCCAGACTCTGCCAATTTTGTTCTTGGATTTCAGATTGTAACTGTAAACAAAATACAGTTTAATAAAAAGGATTATTCTTGAGTGGACATAGGCCAGAGTTAGCCGAACCACTATAAATCTTGTCTCTTTTACTTGCTTTCATTTTTAATTTATTTGTTCTTCATATTATATTCTCTACAGTAAATACTATCTGAGATCTGTGACTGGACATTGGTGGCCAATTTTTGGCACCAACATATATATATATATATAATTTTAGTCTGACCAAAAATTATTTTGTCAAAATTATTTTTAAAAATAAATTGTGAATACATAAGAGTAATAAAAGGATCTGAGATCTAATTATAATTTTAACATGTATGATATTAATATATTGTGAAACATATGAGTGAAAATAAGGTATGAGATATGTTTGAACCAAAAATGATCCAAACACCCAATGGAATGTAGTAGAGAATAAAAGTGAAGAAAGTAAAGTCAAATAGGTAATAAAAGAACACATAAAGTTCTATAGTGGTTTGGAAAACTTTGGCTTATGTCCACTTAATGATTTTATTGCTTATTTCTAACTTGGGGGCGGAAGTTCTTAGGACATGGTACAACTCCCATAATTAGATTTTCAGAATTACAAGAATATAGTGTAGAGTAGAGGTAGAGCCCAAAAGATCCTAAAAATGAGCCCTACCCCTTTATTTATAGGTGTTGGGAGCTAAAATCTCGCTCAGAATTATCTCCAAGACGTTGTGCGCAGTTTAGACTAGTTCTTCCAAAAGAATAGGCGCCATATCAGAAGAAGCTGGGTGCCGATACTGATCCCTAGGTGGGGGTCGGTATCGATCCCCAACCTTGCTGTATTTAGCATCTTCGACTCTTCATCTTGGATAGTCTTGTGGTTATCTTCGATATTCCGAAGTTGTTTGCATCAATACTAATTTATTTTTGAGTTTAGATGATGAAGTTGTGAGAGAATGAAGTTATAGTTTCAAGTGTTCGTGGAGATCGATGAAAAATAGCATTGATTCAACAAAATGACTTTAGAAATAAGGCCTCGACATCAAGATAGACATGTACGCAGAAGATGGGGTCCACCCCAATTTTTTTGGGAGTCGGTACCGATCCCCAAGTAGGATTAAGTACCGATCCCCAACTTGGAGGACCCCATAGTTGCGTTTTCTTAAATTGTTTTAGCTTTTGTCCTCTCTATCTGCACTTGGTTTTCTGGTCTCCTGGGCTATATCTCTATGCTTCCTTTCTTAATAACTCCAAGTTCCATTCGTCCAGTCTGGCCGAATACTACTGGTCAAAAGATGGGATAACACTTACCTCCCAAAGCATGCCTTGCGAATGGAAGGTGTGCTTTGTTTAAGAACAATAGTGATGCCAATTTTTGATAGTTGAGCTCTGTGGAAGCTTCAATCTTGATGAATCGTCCAGTTCCTTCGAACATTTTTGTTAATCATGAGTCGTTCCAGACTTATTACAGCCTAAAATCCTAGACTCTACATAAGTGTTATCTATGCATTATCACAGTTCCGATTTCACTTGGAGTCATTACATCACATTCAAGACCATCCTACGTCCATCCGGGATTTACATCATTTTCTCCCTGACTTCATTCAGAATTATTACATATCAAAAATTGTCGCATGTTCATCTAGGATTTTTTAATTCTATTCAGATTATAAGGCGTCCAATACTTTTTATCAAGAACAAGTTTGTTTTCATTCTTGAGTTCGATCTCTCCGGATCACTTTATACTTAGTTTAATATGTGATCCCTCTGGATTGGTGATCAAATTCATGACCGTTCAGGGTCGATAGTTAAATCCATAGTTATACAAGGCTATAGTCAAATTTGTGGCCATTCGAGACCGATAAGCCGTTCGAGGCGGCTGATGGTTGTTCGAGACCAATGGTCGTTCGAGGCAGATGATGGTCGTTCGGGACCGATAGGGTCGTTCGAGGCGGATCACCATTCAAGGTCGATATAGTTGTTCGAGATAGATGGTCGTCATTCGGGACCAATAGCCATTCGAGGCGGATGATGGTCGTTCGATACCGATTGGGTCGTTCGAGGTGGATGACCATTCGAGGTTGATATAGTCGTTCAAGGCGGATGGTGGTCGTACGGGACCGATATTTAAATTCGTAGCTGTTTTAGGCTAATGGCAGTTTGAGTCCCTTGTCGAGCCCAATCCGCTCGCTCACCTGCAAGGGGACTCGATGACACGCAAGCCTATTTGCTCACTCTTTGGTGAGGGGACTTAATTCTTGCACTCCGGTCCCGTCTTTCCGAACGGGACTTAAAGCGATCAATGTGAGTTTTTCACGTTCAAGTGGGTTTTATAATCAAAGGTTCATCTAACCAAATCAAAGTTCATACATAAAAATACAAAGTCTAATATCCAAATTATTGCCTCTTTGGGCTTTACAGTCTATTATCCATCTTAGAGCTTGCCTAGGGACCATTCAGGATCTCATACATGAGTAAGTGTCTAGGTTGTATTATTACGTTGCTTGTTGGAGAAAATGGAATATAGTGCGAGAATCGAACTTAATTCCCTGCCATCTGATCAAGAGATGACTAGCCTTACCCCTGATCTAAGGCTATTTCTATTTTCTGCGGTTGATAGTTGCTCTCGTTCCGTCACCGCAGTTCAGTTCCTAACATATTATTGTAACCGGTTATCCCTGACATGTTCCTCTATTAGATCCCAATATGCATGCAGTTATTCGTATTGTGCCAATCTAGCTCATGGAATATGCAGTATTTTCCTAACTTTCTTCCATTGTCAATAGGCTCTCTCCTTGCCGCCCTCCGATAGGGATTTTTCCCCTAGTATCTAGATAAATCCGCTTCGGGGTCTTATTTAAATCAGTGTAAGAGGTGAATCTCGGTTCTCCCTTTTGTCGCTTTGATCCTTCAAAGCTATCTTCTATCTTTCGCTTCCCTTTATCCTTGCTAGATCCTGATCTGGACAGTCCTCCACTATCCATAGCATTAACCTCTTCCTTGTCAGCTTCAGCATCCTCCTGCCATAGAAATCTTTCAGCCTCATGATAAAATTACATGAGATCCATCGGTGGATCTCATTCCAAAGCAATTTTAAAATCAGTCTTAGCGGCTATTCTTGAAACTCTACCATCAAAACTATTGAAGGACCTGGTTTATCCACCACAGCTGCCACCGCGTTGAATCTTGTTAGAAAACTCCCGAGGGTCTCTCCAGCCCTCTGCTTTATGCTTTCCAACATTATTACATTTTTGGCTCATGAGATACGGACCCTAAATTGCTTCACAAATCTGTTCACTAACTCGACCCACGTACTAATGGAATCGTTTTCCAGCTGTCTAAACCATTATGCTACCGAACCCGTAAGATATAAAGGGAAACACTGTCCCATGACTTCTTTAGATGCCCCCAGCGCCTCCATGTGTTGGATGTACCTCATCAGATGAACTGTATGGTCTAACATCCCATCGTATGTCTCCAATGTTGGTAATTTGAATTTTTGTGGGTTCCTTGCATATCGGATGTTTGGAGTAAATGAACTTCTGTTCACATATTCTTTGCTCTGATTAGGCAACCACCCCTCACAACTCGTCCCACCATCTCAGCAAGCCTATTGTTGTCATCCAAAGGAACTCCCAATTTTTCATTTCTAGCTTGTCCCCCAACTCCACACTGGAATTTCGGTACGTACGCCTCCGGTAGATTCCTTGCATTCTGATCTGAATTCAGACGTTCCACACCAATTTTAGGAAATACATCATTTCTACCCAGGGTAGGATGACCCGTGCCCCAAGTTCTTGGGGGTTGGTACCGACTCCTCCTTGGGGATCGACACCAGGATCAGTACCGACCCCTAAGTTTGGCTCGGGGTTTGCCCCGAGTTGTTTTGCCCGTTTCCAGCTATCTTTGCTCCAACATCCGGTCTCTGACTCTGTGTTTTGGCAATTCCAACCATTCGTTCTTGTCCCATTCCTTTAAAGAATTTTTCCATCATCTCCTCCTGACGAGCCATCATCCTCGCCTATAGTCCATTCATCATAGTTTCCATCTCATCCTTAGTTATATAGATTGACGAGGGGTGAGATCCTTAGGACGTCTCCTGGCTGCCCCCTTGTTGATTTCCAACAACCATAGCCTTTCTAGTTGATTTAATAACCATTTTCAATATCCAAGTTCTTAGATCAGTGAGTTCAAGTGTTCCCCGTCCAGGTGCGCTAAAATCTTTGAACCAAAAATGATCCAAACACTCAATGGAATGTAGTAGCAAATAAAAGTGAAGAAAGTAAAGTAAAACATATAAGAAAACAACACACGAAGTTTTATAGTGGTTCGACAAACTCTAGCCTACATCCGCTCAATGATTTTATTGCTTATTTCTACCTTACGGCGGAAGTTCTTAGGACTCGGTACAACTCGCGCATTTAGATTTTCAGAATTACAAGAATACGGATTAGAGTAGAGGTATAGCCCAAAAGATCCTGAAAAATGAGCCCTACCCCTCCATTTGTAGAGGTTGGAAGCTAAAATCTTGCTCAGAAATTTCTCTAAGTCGTTATTCCTGATTTAGACTAGTTCTTCCAAAAGAATAGGAGCCATATCAACAGAAGCTGGGAGTCGGTACCGATCCTTAGGTGGGGGTCGGTACTGATCCCCAACTTTGCCATATTTGGCATCTTTGACTCTTCACCTTGGATCATCTTGTGGTTATCTTTGAGATTCCCTAATTGTTTTCATTAATAATAACTTGTTTCTGGGTCCAAATGATAGAGTTATGAGAGAACGAGGTTGTAGTTTAAAGTGTTCGTGGAGGTTGATGAAAAATTGCATTGATTCAACAAAATGACTTTGGAAATAGGGTGTTGGCATTCAGGATAGACATGTAGGCAGAAAATGGGGTCCACCTCAGTAGTTTTTGGGAGTCGGTGCTGATCCCCAAATAGGAGTCGGTACCGATCCCTAACTTGGGGATCCCATAATTGTGTTGTCTTGAGTTGTTTTGGCTTTTGTCTTGCAACTCTATCTGCACTTTTTTTTTGGACTCCTGGGCTATCACTTTGGGCTTCTCGTCTCAATAACTCCAAGTTCGATGTGTCCAGTCTGTCCGATTACTACTTGGTCACAAGACTGGATAACAAGATCTAACTAAAAATTAACATATCTGTGTATAATTTTAAAGGTAAAAGTTTTGAATTTACCAAACTATTAATTTAAACTTAAATTTGAAACCTAAACACACTAACACTCGATACAATTAGTAATTTATATTTGTGTATATATATTAAGTATGTTTTTAATACACACACACACACACACATATATATATATATGAACCAAAAAGGGCACAAACACCCAAAAGATTTAGTACAGAATAAAAAGTGAAGAAATTAAAATGAAAACGAGTAGAAAAGAACAAACAACAATTTATAGTGGTTCAACTAATCTTGGCCTACGTCCACTTAGTGAATTTTTTGATTATCCTGCTGATTATAGGCAGAAGTTCTTACGGATTGGTATAAATCCGAGTATGATTACAAGAAAATAGAGCAAGAGAAAGCTAAAGCTAAAATATTCTTAGAAATGATCCATACCCTCTTATTTATAGAGATATGAAGCTTAAAATCTTGCCCAAATGATCTTCACCTCGTTTTCAATGCCATACACCAATTCTCTAAAAAAAATAGGTAGACAGCTCAGCAAAATACTTAGATCGGTACCGATCCAACCTCCTAGATCGGTACTGATCCAAAAGATGGTCAAAATGGTTTTCTTGAACTCTTTGTGTTGGCTAAATTGGTTGTTATCGTCATGATTCCATAGTGGTTTGCACCAATATTAGCTTGTTTTTGAGTCTAAATGATAGATCTATGGAAGAACATAGTTGCTGATTCAAGTGCTCATGGAGATCAACATAGAATTACATCGGATCAACAAAATAACACTTGAAATAAGCTTCTAGCATCAAGTAGAGTGGATTGCAGGAGTAAGGGCAAGATTGATGGAGTATTTGTGGATTAGTACCGATCCACGATGTTGGATCAGTACCGATCCAACGCACTGTTGGATTTTTGTTTCTCGTCCACCGGTATGGTTTGGTCTTGCACTAGCCTATATCTTTGTTAACTTGAACTAACTAGGAGTCCGACCATAGAAATTTGAGTGTTTGCTTGGGGCATGACCTGAAGATTATTTGAAATTTTTGTGCTTAGAGTTTTCCTTCACTTACTTAGAGTCAAACACGAGACTTTTGTGTGTCTGAACTGAGATTTCAATGTGTTCGACCCGAGTTCGCTTGCTTGGAGTCAGACCCGAGAATTCTATGTGTCCAACCCAAATCTTCATGGATCAGTACCGATCTAACCACTTGGATCGGTATCGAACCAACTTCGGGTCGCACTTAGGGTTTCTGTGATTGCTTTGGGTCATGCTTGGAGGTTTTCAAAGGCTATCCTAGTTCAAGTCTTACCTGAGGATTTTGCAGGTTTGCTTTGAGTCGGCTCTTCCAAAAATTTGAACTTCCAAATTTTCAAGTTTTATCGCTTATTTTTTGGTATTTCTTTTTCCTTGCCTTTTTATGATATTCCCAAAATCCTTGGGTCATTTCACCGTCGTTCCCTCATCCAATTCGATTTGTTTTAGTTTGTTCGAAGACTATAGCAAATTTGACCGTAACACTTGCCCTCCAAAGTACACCTTGTGAACTCTTGGCTGTGCTTGGATTTTGGACTCTAGGACTATCTCCCCGTGCTGCCTACTTTGATAACTCCCAAGTTCAATTTGTCCATTCTATCTAATTATTGCCTGGTCAAAAGGCTAGATAACATTTGCCTCCTAATTTCCATTTTGTTTCAAAAATGATGTACTTTGAATGGAGACAAGTTAGGATTGTTGTAAAGGATTACACTCTGTGCTTTGAATGGCCATTATCCTTCCCGCAGATCGCTTCTGTAAAGAGTTATATCCATATCTATTCGTCACGATGCTCGACCATCGTCTAGTGTTACAAATTTAGAGTGTGCTCTCTCGATCTGTTGTTCCAAGCTTAGTAATTCTGAATTGGTTCCTCTTATGGATTTTCCAAGTATGAGTCTACTTTTCTTTCACTCTAGTCATTGGGTGTCGAATATAATTACATACACATATACACGTGCACTCTCTTGTAGAAGCTCTCGATCATATTCACGTACTCATGTAGGCATATATATATAGGTTATCCTCTTCATTGTTGTTGTTTTTTTGTGTAGATAGACTTGCTATTGGTTTGCGGTTGTAGCAGTCTATTTTTGTTTCAGGATGACATTATATGGCTTTGGCCCTCACTTTAGTTTTCAGCTTAAGTGTAAATAAAACTTGTACTTTTCTTTCCAAGTTCCATTTCGTAAGTGAATAACAAAAACTTCTGTTTCATCCAATCTTTGTGTGAATTTGTCTAATTATTAGGGAAATGTGCTTTCCATTCAATATACTTGCGTTCCATTTCATTACATGATTATTGTTGGACTAAGTCATTAGCCGTTCCATGATTTTCCGCCCTTTCATCATTCCAGTTAACGTAAAGAAATCGTAGAAGTGCTAATCTCCGGGCATTGATATGTAACATGTAAAGACCTTAATTTTGACTAACATTATTTTGAACGGTTAATTAGATAAATTAAATGAAATAATGTAGATAGTTAAGGGATTGAGATTTGTTAATTTAGAAGGATCTGTGCCTTAATAAATGTATAAGCAAAAGAGATTTGAAAATAAGTAAGTAGGAGGAATATGATAATGGGAAAAATGGGAACATCCTTCATTCTAATACCCTAAACTCTTTTATTCTTCATTTCTTATTTATTCTAACATTAACAAAAAAAATAAAATCCTATCGAGCATGGTTGGCCACCATAAGGAGATTCAAGAAGAAGAAAAGCTACGATTCCAGTATAAAGCTTAAGCAAATCAATCAAAGAGGAAATCTCAACCTTCTTAACACCAAGCCAAGGTGAATAATTGATTTACATCTCACTTTTGATAATGATCTCCATTTCAAGGTTTGATCCGAACTATTTTGCAAGTAATATGCCATGTTATGTTTGTTTAAATGGATATATATGCTTGTTGATTATTTATATTATTTCATATAGAGTTTATGATAAGTGTGGATTAGAAAACTTATTAGATGACATCTATATGATTTGCGTTTTTTATATATGATCAAAAACATTATTTTAGAAATGGGTTTAAAGTTTCATAATTTTCTAAGCAATTGTGGATTTATTATGAATTTTCTATGAGAGAAAATAGTAAATATTGGTTTTAAACTATTTAAGGCAATTATATAATATTTCGGGTCTGAAATTTATATGGGTTAGAAAATATATTAAAAGTGAATTAGTATGATTTTTGGAGAATATTCCTAAGTATTTTACTACGGTTGTAAAATTATTTAAGTTAAGGGACTTAAATGTTTTACATGTTTTGTTAAGGAGGAGGGCTTAATTATTAAAATGTTTTTAATTGTAAATTTTGAATACGGCAGCCTTTTAGAAAAGAATTTTGATAAAGAGTGAGCCTAATCATATTTTTACAAATTGGGCAAGTTAGGTAAAAAAAAGGAATTGCTTTGAAAGGCAATAAACCAATTTTGTTTTGAATTACAACTTCGCCACTACCTTAGCTTGCTTCCATCACCACGCCCAGTTAGACCTTTCATAGCTATTCGAAACCAAAGCACGTGATATCAAGCAATTGGTATGTAGTGTATTGGAGAAAGGCGAAAGGAATGATGGTGGTAAAGGCATGCTTTCGGAGGGGTTGAAGCCACTCTAACTAGCTTTCGAAGCAATCAACTTACCTTTGTTTAAAAAGAGGCTTTCAAACAAGTGGCCGCTTGCCTTTGTTATAGAAAGGAGCTTTCTAAAGAGTTGCCACTTACTTCTATTTTGAAAGAATCTTTTGAATGGATAGCTTCGATCGAACTTATTCGATACCCAAGCTGCTGCATTCATAGCTTTTGACTTAGTTAAGGTCACTTTTCTTTATAGCCTTAAAACAATGTATTCGAAAGGGGTGCTTTCGCCTTTTAACTTTGAACCCGCTTTCTCAATTCTTTCGAAAGGGTCATATTTCCGTTTCCAAATGGTTTCGAAAGGGTGGGTTTCAAAATTATCCTCTTTCTTTTACTCGGGATTAATGCTTTCGAAAGTAATGCTTTCGCCTGTGTTCTTTATGACCTTTTAGTAATATTAAAGGTTAAACCCAATAGTTTTGAAAGGAACAATTTTAAATGGTTTCGAAGCTATGTTTCCGCATACACTTACTTGAACCCAATGATTTCGAAAGGTTTATTTCATAGTGTTTTGAAAGGTTTATTCTGATGGTTTCGAAAGAGGATGTCTAAGGTGTAAGTGATATTTCGAAAGGTCTATTTTCAATACATTCGAAAGGTATGTTTTGGCCTTTCGGCCTAATGCTTTCAAGGTTAAAGTAGTTAACTTATTTTGAAAGGGGTACTTTCAATGAATTCGAAAGGGATTGTTCATGGTTTTAAACAAAGGTTTCGAAGGGATTGTTAAAGGTTTTAAACAATGGTTTCGAAGGTATTGTTTTGGCCTTATAGCCTAAAGTTTTCTAAGTTAAAAAGAGGCTTTAACTTATTTGAAGGGATAGATAATCCTATTGATTAGATTTCATCAATATTGTTTTGTGTAAAGCATATATCATGGCATAAGTATTTTGAGTAAAGCAAAGAGTATGATTTCCTTGTTTTATAAAGATATGATTTCAATGGTAAATTATTTGTAAAGATTGTTTACAAGGAAATGTAATTTGAATCGGGTAGTTAACCCTAAGTATATGACTCAGATATTAGAAGACCAGATGGGACTGGTATAGGGTTGCGCCCTATACCTTAGCTAACAGCCCTTAGCTAATATAAGTCTAAAATTCCAGTGTATAGGGCTTTGTCATAGATGGGACTAAAATAAAGTTGCACACAGAAGGGAATATACAGAGTAAAGATAGGTTATTGGTGAGCCCGCAAAACCATTAGGATCAGTTGACTCTAGAAGAAGATAGTTAAGGGCTGATAGCCCAGTATTGTGTCTAACAAAAGTTAGAATGTTTATTATGTCTGGTAGGCCCGAGTCAGCCAGTGGTTAATAGTTAGCCAGATAAATCTTTAGTGTGGAAGATAGTCAATTAATTATCTGATTTATATGCATATATGTTATTGCTATTATTGTTGTAATCAGTTTGATTGTAGGTTTGATTTGCAAAAGATATGATTTTAAAAGGATATTAGTGAGGGGAAACCCATTCTGCTAACCAGTGTGGTCTCACTTAATATCAGAAAACCATGATGTAAAAGAATTATTCACACCAGGCTTTATGTCTGACTCGAAGTTTATGTTTTCCCCTTAAACTCTTGGGTGCTCAAAATTAAATTTGAGTAGATTGAGAGTTAAGGACTTTTCAGGTTCAGTAGATTGAACGAATAAGCTTCCGAAGACGTGCAGGAGGCAAAGCTAGCTATGTAGGAGCTATTTAGTGTTATTTCCTCTATGATGTATTTATGACTGATATGTCTATCTGTCTAGTACTCTGATCATCCAATGGGGAATCTTCATATGTCGCACTTGGCGAAATTTGTATTAATTATATTTGATCAAAACTTAGGAATCGTTTTAGTAATTGAATATGAAATATTGATTTGAAATGTTATCAAAAAGTTGCTTTTGGTTGATTTTATTTCATATTCACGTGCTTCTGATATTATATATACCATTAACATCACCGTATTTTGTCATCGGAAGTTAATACTATAGATGGCTGCAGCATCTGTAGCGCTTAGCTTCGGGCCTCAAAATAGGGGATGTTACAACTTGGTATCAGAGCATAGGTTTATGAAAACTTAAAATGAATTTTAAACTTAAAATGATTTTTGAAACATAATCCTAACGAATTAGAGAAAAGATTGGGGTATGGGATAACGTTATAGTAACGTACTTGTATTTGCTATATATAAGTATATGATTTACCTCTATTTCTCCCATCTCTCTTAGGTTATTCTTCTATATCTTACAAAGACTCGAATGCAGATTTTAAGGAAGTAAGATATGGATGCTAGAATGGAAGAGTTAAAATTGGTGGAGGAAGCACCACAACTAATGGAATGCCAGACCAAACACTAGACGGAATTCGGGTCGGGCACAAACTGCTAATTTGGGTGATGGAGCGATGTAAGTTGATATGGGAGCTATGTATTAGTTCTTCGTCAATATGATGCAAGCACGAGCTGCTATGGGATTAGTTGGAGGAAATGTTGGAGAAGGAAATCAAGGAGCTCTGGTGGTCAATAACCATGCAGTACTAAGCACATATTATACTAGGCTTGGAGGAAAGTCGTTTATCGACATTGAGGACACAATTGAAGTGGAGAATTGGTTGCTTCATTGCAAAAGGATCTTTGCTTATTTGGGACTCAACGATGAGAAGAAAAGAAGATTAGCATCTAGACAGTTACAAGGAGCAGCATTGTACTAGTGGAATAGTGTCACTGTGGTAGTAAATGAAGAGCCCATGAGTTGGGCAGAATTCAGAAGGAGATTTGAGGAAAGATTCATGTTGGAGATTGCCAAGTCAACTCTGCTCAGGAAGTTTGCTGAGTTAGTAAAGGGAGACATTACACTGCTGGAGTATGCTACCAGATTTGAGGAACTATTGAGATATGGATACACTATGGTTGATACGGTTATCAAAAGGAATGATAACTTCATCCGCGGATTGAGACCTGAGCTTGCTAAAGCAACTTTACCACGTATTAGGGATCTGTGCGATGTAGTTGTTGAGGTGGCTTTGAGGCATGAGGTGATGCTTCCTCCCTTTAATGATAATAAAGTAGCGGAAACCCAAGGTTGGCAGAACCAGAAGAGAAATTTTTTCCATAAGAAAGGTGCTCAGAAAGGGGGACTATCCAAGAAAAGGAAGGACAACGTAGTTCGCTACAAGTGTGATAAGAAGGGACATTGTGCTCACGGCAGGCGAAACAAAGAAGGCTGCTGACAAGAAAGGAGTAAAATGCTTCAACTGTGATCAGATTGGACACGATAAGAACCAGTGCAAGGAACCAGCCAAGGATGGAAAGGGAAAAGTGTTTGCATTGGAACTAGCTACCTCAAGACCAACGGTAGAGGTGAAAGGAAATGCTGTGTTGGGAGGTACGCTTTTGATTCGTGGTGAGTCAGTTAAAATTCTATTTGATACTAGTGCATTGCATTCTTTTATATCCCATAGTTTGGTAGAAAAGCTTAACCTAGAACCCTCATACCTAGTTACATCCTTAAGTGTTGCGAATCCAATAGGAGGGTGTGTGACTCTTGGGATGAGATGTGACCACTTAGGGTTTCAGTTGTTAAGTTGTATATTTTCTTATAGTTTGCATGTATTTGGTTTCATAGGGTTAGGAATTATTTTGGGTATGGATTGGTTAAGTAAGTATGATGCTAGGATATTTTTCCATGATAGGAAAATATCACTTGGACACCCTAGTTGTAGTGTTCGATTATATACTCTGTGGAAAACCCTAGTTATGAGGTTAATGCTTTGTTGGGTGTTATGGAGACAGAAGACGAGTTGAACAGAGTTTTCGTTGTTAGATAATTCGCAGATGTCTTTGAGCCTGTGATAGGATTACCGTCGAAATGAGCCATTGAGTTTCAGATAGATTTAGTACTAAGAGCAGCACCTGTGAGTAGACCTCCAAGTAGAATGACACCTACCGAGATAAAGGAGTAAAAGGTGCAGTTGGTGGATCTAGATGGAAAGAATTTTATCAGACCAAGCAGTTCGCTTTGGGGAGCAGCCTTAGTGTTTGCAAAGAAAGCGGATGGATCGTTGAGATTGTGTATCAATTATCATCAACTGAATGAGAAGACGATAAAGAACTGATATCTGTTACCTATGATTGGTGATTTGTTCGATCAATTGAGTGGAGACGAAATATTTTATCAGTTGGATTTGGCAACAGGGTTCAAACAACTTACCGTAGAAGAGGATAGTATTCCTTTGACGGCATTTAGGACCAAATATGGATCATACGAATGGTTAGTGATGCCGTTCGGGTTAACTAACGTGCCAGCATTCTTCATGGACTTGATGAACAGAATCTTCCGAGAATATTTGGACAGATTAATGTTAGTATTCATAGACAACATTTGATATACTCTAGATGAAAGAGAGCATGAAGTTCATCTTAGAGTGGTGCTTGAGACACTGATACGACATCAGCTGAAGGCAAAGTTTGTGAAGTGTCACTTTTGGAAGAAGGAATTGAGATTTCTTAGCCATGTAGTCTCAGAGAAAGGGTTGTCAGTAGATCCAGCTAAGATCGAGGCAATTAATAATTGGAAGAGATCCAGACAGTGACTGAGATAAAGAGTTTTCTAAGGTTATTTGGCTACTACGGAGATTCATTAAGGATTTCTTGTGGATAGCCGCATCGATGACTAAACTAACAAGGAAAGATGTGAAGTTTGTATGGACTGATAAGTGTGAGGAGGCATTCCAGAAACTGAAACACTTATTGACCAATGCATCTATGTTAATTGTTCCAGAGGGGAATCAGGACTTAGTCATATATATGGATGCATGTGGAACATGATTATGAGCTGTGTTGATGCAGAGGGGCAAAATGATAGCCTATGCTTCTCGACAGCTCAGACCGCATGAGGTTAGATATCCAACTCATGATTTGGAATTAGCTGCGATAATTTTAGCATTGAAGGTGTGGAGACACTTTCTTTTGGGAGAAATATTCGAGTTGTTTACAGATCATAAGTCATTGAGATATTTATTCTCTCAAAAGGAGTTAAATATGAGACAGTAGAGGTGGTTAGAGTTTTTTGCCACTTATGATTTTGGTATAGAGTATACACCTGGAAAAGGGAATAAGGTTGCAGATGCACTTAGCAAAAAAAATCAGAATGCAGTATTGGCAATGATGGCTGAGTGGAAAGATTTAGAAGTATTGACTACATGTAGAGTACAATGGAGAACTGAGGCTAGTTCTAGTCGAGGAACCGCCTTGTTATCTAGTTTGGAAGTTCGACCAGTACTCATCGAAAGGATTGCTTCTAAGCAGAGAGAGGATCCACTGTGCCGAGAAGATTAAAAGGCTTGATGTTTGGATTGGAGATTGATGATCTAAAAGATTTTAGTCTTGACCAGAGGGGATGGTTAAGGAAGAAAGGGCGATTATGTGTTCCTAATGTGGGTAACATTAGGAATGAAGTTCTTAGAGAATGCTATCATTCGAAGTTCACTATTCATCCGGGAGGAACTAAGATGTATTAGGATATGAAAAGGAGTTACTTTTGGGAAGGTATGAAGAGAGATGTAGGCTTGTGGGTGAGGCAGTGTTTGAACGGTCAACTGGTAAAAGCTAAACATAAAAAACCGAGTGGTTTCCTTCGGCCCTTGGATATTACAGTCTGGAAATGAGATTCTATTTCAATGGTTTTCATAGATGGGTTGCCAAGGTCGAATATAGGAAATGAGAGTATTTGGGTTATAGTGGATAGATTGAATAAGAATGCACACTTTATACCCGTTAAGTCGACCAAGACAGTACTAGATTTAGCTAAGTTATTCATGAGGAATATAGTTAGACTGCATGGAATTCCTAGTAGTATAGTAAGTGACAGAGATTCCTTATTTATTAGCGAGTTCTAGAAGAGTATACAAGAGACCTTAGGTACCAAGCTCAAGATGAGTACCGCTGACCATCCACAGACAAATGGCAAACGGAGAGAGTTAATAAAGTCTTAAAGGATTTGTTAAGAGCTTGTGTGCTAGATTTAGGAGGATCATAGGAAGACAATCTACACTTAGTCGAGTTTTCGTAGAACAACAGTTATCAGACTAGTATATGGATAGCACCGTTTGAAGCTTTGTATGGAAGGCCATGCAAATCTCCCATTTGTTGGTTAGAGATCGGGGATAGAATGATTCTTGGTCCGAATTTGGTTAAAGAAGCTGCAGAAAAGATTAAGTTAATCTAGCCTAGGATAAAAGAAGTTCAGTCTAAGAAGAAGAGTTATGCTGATAAAAGACGGAAAGACTAAGAGTTCTCAGTCAGAGATCATGTTTTCATCAAGGTGTTGCCGATAAAAGGTGTAATAAGATTTGAAAAATCAGGAAAATTAGCACCAAGATTCATTGGACCATTTCCTATTATAGAACGGATCGGGAAAATCTCATATAGAGTAGAGTTACCGAATCGTTTGGCGGGAGTCCACAATGTTTTTCATATTTCTCATCTAAGAAAGTGTATTGGGGATCCAGAGACTGCTATAACACTGAATATGTTAGATGATCTAGTAGTGGAACCGGATATGACTATAGTTAGAAAACCAATTCATGTAGTTGTGAGAGATGAGACTAAGAAAGAAGACAGTCAGATTAGTCAAAGTCCAGTAGAGTGATGACGAGTGAGACTGTACTTGGGAAACCGAGAGCAGGATTACAGATACTTATCCCGACTCGTTTCATGGTATGTTTTACCTTTATGTTTGATTGTTGTGAGTAACTTACCGCAGTTTCGAGGATGAAATTCTTTAAGGAGGAGAGTTTGTAATGAACCCTAATTTTGACTAACATTATTTTGAACATTTAATTAGATAAATTAAATGAAGTAATGTGGATAGTTAAGGGATTGAGATTTGTTAATTTAGAAGATGTTGTGCCTTAATAAATGTATAAGTAAAAGAGAATTGAAAATAAGTAAGTAGGAGGAATATGGTTAGGGTAAAATGGGAACATCCTTCATTCTAATACCCTAAACCCTTCTATTCTTCATTCCGTATTCATTTTAACATTTACAAACAAAACTAAAGCCCTATTGAGCTCAGCCGGCCACCATTAAGGAGATTCAAGAAGAAGAATAGCTAAGATTCAAGTAGAAAGCTTAAGCAAATCAATCAAAGGGCAAATATCAACCTTCTTAACACCAAGCCAAGGTAAATAATTGATTTACATCTCACTTTTGATAATGATCTCGGTTTCAAGGTTTAACCCAAACTATTTTGCAAGTAATATGCCATGTTATGTTTGTTTAAATGAATATATATGCTTGTTGATGATTTACATTGTATCATATAGATTTTATGATAAGTTTGGATTAGAAAACCTATTAAATGACATCTATATAATTTGCATTTTTGATATATGATCAAAAACATTATTTTAGAAGTGGGTGTCAAGTTTCATAATTTTCTAAGTAATTGTGGATTTATTATGGAATTTTCTATGAGAGAAAACAGTTAATATTGGGTTTAAATTATTTAAGGCAATTATATATTGATTTCGGATCTGCAATTTATATAGGTTAGAAAACATATTAAAAGTGAATTAGTATGGTTTTTGGTGAATTTTCCTAGTTATTTTACTATGGTTATAAAATTATTTAATTTAAGGGACTTAAATGTTATACATGTTTTGTTAAGCAGGGATTAATTGTTAAAATGATTTTAATTGTAAATTTTGAATGCGGCAGCCTTTTAGAAAAGAATTTTGATAAAGAGTGGGCAACCAATCATATTTTGACAAATTAGGCAAGTTAGGAAAAAAGGAATTACTTTGAAAGGCAATAAACCTATTTTGTTTTGATGTATAACTTCGCCACTACCTTAGCTTGCTTCACCATGCCCAGTTAGACCATTCGCACCTATTCGAAACCAATGCACATGATATCAAGCAATTGGTATGTAGTTTATTGGAGAAAGGTGGAAGGAATGATAGTGTTAAAGGCATGCTTTCGAAGGGGTTGAAGCCACTCTAACTTGCTTTCGAAGCAATCAACTTATGTTTGTTTAAAAGAAGGCTTTCGAAGAAGTTGCCACTTGCCTTTCTTCTAAAAAGGAGCTTTTGAAAGAGTTGCCACTTACTTCTGTTTTAAAAGAAGCTTTTGAACGGATAACCACTTTTGAACCTATTCTATACCCATGTTGCTGCATTCATACCTTTTGAATTAGTTAAGGCCACTTTTCTTTATAGCCTTAAAACAATGTATTCGAAATGGATGCTTTCGCCTTTTAACTTTGAAGCCGCCTTCTCAATTCTTTCAAAAGGGTCGTATAGCCATTTTCAAATGGTTTTGGAGGCGATTATTTTGAAAGGGTGGGTTTTGAAATTATCCTCTTTCTTATACTTGGAATTAATGCTTTCGAAATTAATGCTTTCGCCTTTGTTCTTTATGACCCTTTAGTTATATTAAAGGTTAAACTCAATGGTTTCGAAAGGAATAATTTTAAATGATTTCGAAGCTATGTTTCCACAAACTCTTACCTGAACCCAATGCTTTCGAAAGGTTTATTTTTAAGTGTTTCAAAGGGTTTCGAAAGAGAATGTCTAAGATGAAAGTGATGATTTTGAAAGGTTTATTTTAATACATTCGAAAGGTATGTTTTGGCCTTTCGGTCTAATGTTTTCAAGGTTAAAGTAGTTAATTTATTTTGAAAGGGGTACTTTCAATGAATACGAAAGGGATTGTTTAAGGTTTTAAACAAAGGTTTCGAATTTATTGTTTTTCCCTTATGGCTCAAAGTTTTCTAAGTTAAAAGAAGCCTTAACTTATTTGAAGGGATAGATAATCCCATTAATTAGATTTCATCAACATTGTTTTGTGTAAAGCATATATCATGGCATAAGTGTTTTGAGTAAAGCAAAGAGTATGATTTCCTTGTTTTATAAAGATATGATTTCAAGGGTAAATCATCTGTAAAGACTATTTACAAGGAAATGAAATTTGAATAGAGTAGTTAACCCTAAGTATATAACTCAGATATTAGAAGGCCGAATGAGACTGGTACGCGCACTGTACTTTAGCTAATAGCCCCTAGCTAATATAAGTCCAAATTTCCATTGTGCAGGGCTTTATCCCCGATGGGCTAAAATAATGTTACACACAGAAGGAATATACAGAGTAAAGATAGGTTACTGGTGAGCCCGCAAAACCATTAGGATCAGTTGACTCTAGAAGAAGATAATTATGGGCAAATAGCCAAATATCGTGCCGAACAGAAGTTAGAATGTTTATTATGTCTGGTAGGCCCGAGTCAGCTAGTGGTTAACAGTTAGCCAGATAAAACTACAGTGTGGATAGAAAGTCCATTAATTACCTGATTTATATGCATATATGTTATTGCTATTATTGTTATAATCAGTTTGATTGTAGGTTTTTGATTTGCAAAAGATATAATTTTAAAAGGATATTAGTGAGGGTACACCCGTTCCGCTAAGCGGCGTGGTCTCACTTAATATTAGAAAACCGAGATGTAATAGAATTATTCACACCAGGCTTTATTTCTGACTCAAAGTTTTTGTTTTCCTCCTAAACTCTCGGGTGCTTAAAATGAAATTTGAGTACATTGAGAGTTAAGGACTTTTCAGATTTAGTAGGTTGGACGAATAAGCTTCCGAAAATGTGCAGGAGGAAAAGCTAACTATGTAGGGGCTATTTAGTGTTATTTCCGCTGTGATGTATTTATGACTGATATGTCTATCTATCTGGTACTTTGATCATCCAAGGGGGAATCTTCATATGTCGATGTTGACGTAATTTGTAATAATTATATTTGATCAAAACCTCAGAATTGTTTTGGGATTATGTAATTGAATATGAAATATTGATTTGAAATGTAATCAAAGAAGTTGTTTTTTGTTGATTTTATCTCATATTCACGTGATTCTGGTATTATGGATACCATTAACATCACCGTATTTTGTCACCGGATGTTAATACAATATACGACTTTAGCAATTGTAGCGCTTAACTTCGGGCCTCAAAATAGGGGATATTCCATAACCATATCCAGTTCCGAAACCTGGTCGAACTTCGATCACGTGGAAAGGTGATCCAAGCATTCCTTTTGGAGGAACTTCAATTGCAATCGCGCCAGCTTTCAGGCGTCGATCGAAGGGAATTGCCTTGAACAGTAAGTCGGGCATCCTTCTCAGGGATAGGTGTTTTGACCGTGTCGAACCCCGGACATTGGTTAGGGCTAACCACTTCAGATCGTGGTTTAGGTACCCTTTTCCAGGACAGTAACATTCGATCATGCCAGACTTTGGGCACCGATTAAAGAGACTTGCCTTGAGTAGCAAGTTTTTCATCCTTCTTTGGGATGCATGACTTGACTGCACCCATTCTGGGGTTGATTTGCATTAACCACTTTAGACTATGATTAGGACATCCTCATCCAGGATGTTTACTTGCGATCACGCCTGACTCCGGGCATCGATTGAAGTTTATAGGTAAGATCTTGCCTTTTACCAGGCACAGATCTTTTGCCTCATGTACTCAAATCAAGGATTTTCGACCTTGCCATTCTGTGTGCAAGACATTGATGCTCCGCTAAACTCTAAGCATGAGCTAATAGATGGATGTTGTGTCACGTCCATTTCGGTGTATATTCCTGCCCCCATATCAAGGGCAAGTGTTAGTGGATGGATGGTCAAGTCACGTCTTCTTTGGTTTATTGTAACATCCCCTATTCCAAGGCCTAAAACTAATTGCTATGGATGCTGCAGTCATCCATAGCTATTAATTCTAGGTGATAAAATGCAGCTATGTTAATCATATCAATATTCAGAAGCACATGAATATCAAAAAAATTCAACCCGGTTTAATAACAAATTATCACTTTCCATTTCTCAAATGATATTTCATATTCATTACATAATCCCATTCGTAAACCTAAGTTTGGAGAAATTATAACTATTACAAAATACTCCAAGAGTTACATATGAAGATGCCACATTGGTTGATCAGAGTTAAATAATAGGTAATGTTACAACTTTGCCCTTACATAATTCAAACAAATCAAACACACAGTAGATCAGATAAGAACTCCTAATTAGCTAGAATGCCTCCTACACGTCTCCGGAAGCTTATTTGCCTAATGGAAACCTGAAGACCGTACTCTCGATCTACTCAAATGAGCACTCGAGAGTTTAAGGGGAAAGACAAAACTTCGGGTCAAGCAAACAGTCTAGCGTGAATAATAACCTATCATCTTGAACCAAATATATATCTAGGGAGACCACGCTGCTAAGTGAAATGGGTTTTTCCCTCATTAGTATCTTAACCAAAATACATTTACCATATAATGTGCTCATGCATCCCCAATGGTTAAAACATAAAAATATATGATGATATGCAAGAATGCAATATACCCTAGATTACTCATCCCAATTTATCTGACCATCTGTCCAAATTTATAGTTTTTCTAGGGTCATTATGAACCTATTAGTTTTCAAGGTTGACTAATAACCTGTCTCAATTATTAGGGACAATCTGTCCAACTTCATAGTCTTCATGGAATCACTAAGAACTTATTGGTTTCCACTAATAACCTTCCAATTATAGTTTTTATAGGCTTACTATGAACCTGTTGGATTCTCCAGTAACATATCTCAAATTATAGTTTTCATGGGATTATAATGAACTTAATGATTTCTATCAATAACATCATCCGGACATAGTTTTCATGGGATCACCAGGAACCTACTGGACCCTTCCAATAACATTTCCCATGACATAGTTTTTATAGGATGACTATGAAAACCTATTGGACCCTTCCAATAACTTGTTTAAATCAATAATTTTTTGATCAGTTCTGGGCATCCTACACTTTTTATCTACCTGATCTCTTGGATGCAATTCCAATCACTCAGAAGTTCATTCTGTTTATTCTTACTACTGGATCAACCTAGCTGGTTATTGTCCCTTAACACCTCAAAATGCTGTTGTGGGTCATAAATGATGTGAGTATGATAATAACAACATGCATAATAAGTGATCAAATATACACAAGAACACATAACATCCATCATTTAATTATGTTCAATAAATTATCTTTCATGTCTCATAATTAATTTAACCTAAGTGTTATTCCCTTTGGTAAATTTAGCTCAAAACTTGGGCTTTTTCCATCATTAAATTTCTTGAAAATATTTTCAAAATGATATATGATTAATCCACTTAATCCATATTTAATACAAGGAAATATATAGCTCTTTATGTTTTCAAAGACTTATGCCATTTATAAATCACTTTATGATTGCCATGTTTATATCAAAAAAAGCATAAGGTTGCCGCTTTAAATTGGTCAACTTAGATCTATGTCGACAATAGTATAGGGTCAACTAAAAAGCTTAAGGCTCTCCGCCTTTATTAAAAACCTTAAAACATGCATGTCAATACCCTTCGTTGACCTCTATCCAAGGTCAAAGACCAAAACTTAAAACCTTTATAAATTATATGGCCAACTGCCAAAGATATAGGGTCCTCGACCGTCTAAAACATAGGCCTCTTTGCTCCTTTAAAACATTTTTAATTTATATAAAACCAAATCTCTTCGGACTTAAAACGAAGACTGCCAATAAGGACTTCGGTATTTTTACGAAATAGTTTACAGGTCTCACTTCGGCTATTATGCCACTTCGAATATACAGAGTCGAAGAGAAGACATGCGACGTCACTGCACTTTTATACAGACGACTTTGAAAGCATTTAAAACATTTATATGCGGCATCATTTGAAACAGTGATGAAGACATGCAATATCGTTGAAGTTGACATTAAGTTTTTAAAACGATTAAACGAATCACAAAGACACGTTGCCGCTAATTATAGGTTGCCGACACTATCGGTGTCAACACTAAAGGAAACATTCCACAGCACCGAAGTAGCCATCATATGCTTCCCCCAATATCAACGTCGATATTCATAGAGGTGGCAATCCTTTAGGCTCAAAGAGGGTATATGCTGCATGACATCATCGTAATTAACATGAAAACTTGTTTATTTCTATGAAAGTAAATAATTTTCACCAAATCTTACACTTTATCAAATTCCTATTGGATGATTAAATGTCTTTACCCAAATCTTTACAAAAACTTGCCACACTTGGAATTTCAAGTACCAAAACATACTTTAAAACAATTAGTTAATTATCCATTTAAATGCTTATCTAGCATAATAATTTCATAATAAATCGAAATCACTTGGGAAAAATCCCAAAAATTCACAAAAATTCTAAAATACTATATTATTCATGATATAAAAATTTCATGGCCAAACTCCATATTTAATTATTTTAAATAATCAAAACAAAAAATAACTCAATTTCCCTTTTACAAAATTCGTAAAATATTCTCTTAAAATTGGAAAATTATGAAATTAAAAACCCTTCTCCAAAATAATGTTTTACTTGGCATATTAAAAAATCAAATAGTTTGGAGATCAAAATCTTGGATGTTACCCTCAAAACCCATTTAAAAAATTCCAATAAATCATTATTCTATCCAAACAATGATAAGATCAACATGGCATACCATATTAACATAAACGAATCAAAGACCCATAAGATTCGAAATCAAACAAGCAAAAGTGGGTTGGTTTCATTATTATTCACCTTGATTTTGATAATAGAGTTGAGATTTGATGAATGCTTTAGTTTTCCTAACTTTGCTCTTGAATCTCCTTTGGATTTTTTGTAATTTCCGTCTTAGCAATGGCCGGTCTCCTTATATTCTTTAGATTGCTTATGTTTTTTGAAAGTAAGAATGATAGGGAGAAGGAGGGTTAAAGGTATAAAGTTTTTACTCTTAAATTACCCCTCTCATATATCAATTATTCTTAAGTCACAATACAATCTTATTAAATAATTTGTTGGTTAATTATGGCTCGACCATGTTGATTATCAAATCTCAATTTCTAATCAAACTATACATCACATTTTTCTATTTAATTTATCTAAATAAATTTTCTGAATAATGTTAATAAAAATTAGGGTTGTTACAGGCTCCCCTCCTTAAATAACTTTGTCCTCAAAATTCAGTACGAACTACAAAAAAGCATATCAAACATGAAAATATTGTTAGCATATCCTACCAGTTATAAAGTCTATATAAGACAAATATAGAACATACCATCATAACAGCTTAGGATAAGTATCATTAATCTTGTCCTCTGTCTCCCAAGTATAATCTTTCTCATTGTCACTCCACTAGAATTTCACTAACCTGGCTGTCTTGTTCCTTAACTTCTTCGCATCTCTCGCTATAACCCAAACTAGTCGTCTCATAAAAGTTTGATCCAGTTCTATTACTAAATCTTCTAGTGCTATCAGATCAATATTAGTCTCTGGATCATGTAAATACTTCCGAAGATGAGATACATGAAATACATTATGAACCTCCTGCCAAACTATTCGGTAACTCTACTCGGTACGCGAGCTTTCCTACCCTCTCTACAATAAGGAATGGTCCAACATATCTCGGTGCTAACTTTCCTATCTTTCTGAATCGCACCATATCTCATCAGTGATACTTTGATAAAAAACTTGTCTCCAACTGAGAACTCTAGATCTTTATGCTTCTTATCTGCATAACTATTCTACCTAGACTGAGCCTCCTTCATCCTACCCCGAATTAACACAATCTTTTATGTTACTTTACTTACCATATCTAAACCTAGAACTAATCTGTCTTCGATCTCTAACCGACACGTTGGTGATTTGAATGGCATTCCATACAAAGCTTTGGAAGGTGCCATTCCTACACAAGTCTGAAAAATATTATTATAGTAAAACTCAACCAAGTGCAAATGGTCTTCCCATGACCTACTAAAATCCAGTACAAAAGCTCTTAATTTATCCTCAAATACCTACCGACTCCCTTTGTCTACCCATCTTTCTGAGGGTGATAAGTGGTACTCATCTTAAGATGGGTCCCTAACATTTCCTGCAGACTATTCTAGAATTCACTAGTGAACATTGCATCCCTGCCATTGATTATACATCTAAGAATCAGATCAAGTCTAACAATATTCTTCATAATCAACTTAGCCAATATAGGTGCCATCCTGGTTGATTTAAATGGAAAGAAATTTGCACTCTTAGTCAGTCTATCCACTATGACCCAAATACTTTCATATCCCATGTTTGACCTTGGCAACCCATCAATAAAATCAATGGACATCTAATCCCATTTCAAACCAGGTATGTCTAAAGGCTGAAGCAAACCACTCGGACTCTGATGCTCGGCTTTCACTTGCGGACAATTTGAGCACCGTCTTACCCATAAGTCTACATCACATTTAATACCTTCCTAAAAGAAACTCCTTTTCATATCCTGATACATCTTGGTCCCTCCAAGATGAATCGTAAACTTTGATCGATGACACTCCCTAAGAACTTCCCTTCTTAGATTTCCAACATTCAAAACACATACCCATCCCCCTTTCTTAACAATCCCCTCTGGTCAAGACTAAAATTCTTTAGATCGTCAATCTCGGTTCCGCCTTGCAGTCTTCTAATTCTTTCAACTAGCAATGGATCATCTCTTTACTTAGAAGCAATTCATTTAATCAATACCGGTCGAACTTCCAAAAAAGATAACATCGTGGTACTCTGACTAGAACTAGCAGTCGATCTTAACCGCACACCACAAGTAGTTAATGCTTCCAAATATTTTCATTCGGCCAACATAGCTAATTCTGATGTTTCCCGCTAAGGGCATCTGCAACTTTATTCCCTTTCCTTGGTGTATACTCAATATCAAAAACCTAAGCTGCTAAAAACTCCAGCCATCTCTACTGTCTCATATTCAACTCTTTTTGAGAGAATAAATACCTCAAAGACTTATGATCCATATACAACTCAAATCGCTCTCCTAAGAGGTAGTGTCTCCACACTTTCATTGCAAAAAGCACCATTGCCAACTCCAAATCATGAGTTGGATATCTAACTTCATGCGGTCTGAGCTATCGAAAAGCATAGGAAATCACTTTACCCCTCTAAATTAACACAACCCCTAATCAGGTTCCACACACATCAGTATATACCACTAAATATTGATTTCCATCTGGAACAAGTAACACGAACACGTTGGTCAACAAATGTTTCAGCTTTTGTAATGCCTCCTCACATTTACCAGACCAAATAAACTTCATGTCCTTTCTGGTTAGCTTAGTCAAAGGTGTTGTTATCAATGAGAAATCGTTAACAAATCTCCGATAATAGCCAGCTAATCCTTCTTTCTCGATCACCATCTTGGGTCTTTTCCAACTGTTAACGGCTTCGATCTTGGTTAGATCGACTGAAAACCCTTTCTTTAAAACTACATGACAAAGAAAATTCACTTCTTTCTTCCGGAAATGACACTAAGAAAACTTCGCTTTCAGTTGATGTTGCCTCAATGTCTCAAGAACTATTGTAAAATGAATCTTATGATCTTTTTCACCCTTCGAATATACCAAAATGTCGTCAATGAACACCAAAACGAACCTATCCAAATACTCTCGGAAAATCTTGTTCATCAAATCCACAAAGGAAGCTGGTGCATCAGTTAATCCGAATGGCATTACTAACCACTTATACGAACCATACCTTGTTTGAAACGCCGTTAAAGGAATACTGTCCTTCGCCACTCTCAATTGATGGAATCCGGTCGCCAAATCTAACTGGGAAAATATTTTGGCTCCACTCAACCGATCAAATAATCATCAATTTTAGGCAAAGGATATTGATTATTTATCGTCTTTTCATTCAACTTAGGATAATCTATGCACAAGCATAATGACCCGTCTGGTCTCTTCACGAACACCGCGGTCGCTTCCCAAGACGAACTGCTTGGTCTAATAAAACTCTTTCCGTCTGGCTCTACTAGCTGCACCTTTAACTCCTTCATCTTAGTAGGTGTCATCCTACTAGGTGGTCTACTTATGGGTTCAGCTCTTGGTACAAGATTTATTCAATACTCAGTAGCTCGTTTTGAAGGTAGTCCTGTAACCGGCTTAAAACTATATGCAGATTACCTTAAAACTAAAACACGATTCACTTCGTTTTCTACTTCCATTGCTACCAACAAAGTACAAATATCCACACTTAAGTTATCTACTGAGTATATAATTCGCCTATGACTATCAGGGTGTCTCAATGATATTTTCCTATGCTGGCAAAATATCCTAGCATCATATTTTCTCAAACAATCCATACCTAAAATAATCTTGAAGCCTACGAAACTAAATACATACAAACTATAGGAAAAAGTATAACTTATCAACTCAAACTCTAGATGGTCATATATCATCCCTCGAGTTGAGTCCATCCAATTGGATTAGCTATCCTTAAGGAAGTAACAAGGTATGATGGTTCTAAACATAACTTATCTACCAAACACTGAGATATAAATGAGTGCGATGCACCAGTATCAAACAATACTCTAACTGGTATGCTATGAATCAAAAGCCTACCTTCCATCATAGGCTTTTCTTTCTCAGCAGTAGTTAGTCTGGAAGATGTTAGCTCTAAAGCAAAAACTTATACTTTGTCGGCTCTAACTGGCATTGGACACTGAGTCTTGTAGTGCACTATCTGGTCATAGTTGAAGCACTTCACACTTTTCTTTTCTACAACCTTCTTCCCTTTACCAGTCCAACACTCATGAGCATAACATCCTTTATTTTCGCATTTGAAGCAGACAAGATCAACTTTCCCTTTCTTGGCAGCTCCGCCTTTCTGAGTTCCTTTCTTCTTAAAGAACATCCTCTTCTTTCCCCAGGAACCTTGGGTCCCTACTGACTTCTCCTTCCCAAAAGTAGAAAGCAATTCTTCATTTCCGGTAGCCATTTCCACCACTACGTTTAATGGATCTCTGAGATGTAGCACGGTTGCCTTAGCGATCTCCGGCCTTAACCCGAGATAAATTTCTCATTTCTCTTAATCACGGTGTCAATAGTAGCGTATCCATATCTAGATAACTCATCAAACTTAGTAGAATATTCCAATACTGTCATATCCCCTTGCTCCAATTGCATTAACATCCCGAGCAAAGCAAACTTAGATGCTTTGGACAAAAATCTTTCCTCGAATCTCCTTCGAAAATCCGCCCAAGTCAACTTCTCCTCAGGCATTCCTCGGGTAACTCCGTTCCACCAGAATAAAGCGTCTCCCTGCAACTGTTGAAAAGCCAATTTCCTTTTCTAGTAATCATTCAATCCCAAATCAGCAAAATTCTCTCGTAGTGCAACAACCAGTTTTCCACTTTAATTGCATCTTCGGTTCCTAGAAAAGGCATCCCACAAAGACTAGTATAATCTTGGCCCGGTTTGGCATAGTTATTGCCAACTAGCGCTAAAGGATTAACTCTTCCTGCATCAACAGCGTTTCCTCCAACTAATCCTGCAGCTACTCCATCTTGCATCAGATTGACAAAGAACTGATACATAGTCCCCATATCCACTGGTGAGATTTCAGCACCTACATTGGCATTTTCATTTTGGTTAGCATTTACATGTCGATCTTGGTTCCTCCTAGTGTTAGGTCAAGCATTTCCATTGGTTGTGGTGCTTCCGCCACGTAGATTAACTTTTCCCTTTCCTGCTTCCATATCTTTCTTTTTCGTAAATCTGCATACGAGCCTCAGTAAGATATAGAAGAACGGTCTAACAGGGAGGGGAGAATAGGGATTGAATACAGACTTATATATAGCAAATACAAGTATGTTATTATAGTGTTATCCCATACCCAATCTTATTCTCCGGTTCATTAGGATTATGTTTTTAAAAACACTTTAGGTTTAAAATTCTCTTAGTCATAAACTTATGCTCTAATACCAACTTGTATCATTACCCATTTCTTGGCCCAATACTATCTACTGCGGATCCGTAGTTATTAATTCTCGATAATAAAATGCGGCTATGTTAATCATATCAATAATCAGAAGCACATGAATATGAAAAAATTTCAACACGGTTTAATAATAAATTTTCACAAGTCATTTCTCAAATGGTAGTTCATATTCATTACATAATCCCATTCGTAGACCCACATTCAGAGAAATTAAAATTATTACAAAATACTCCAAGAGCGACATATGAAGATGCCTCCTTGGTTGATCAGAGTTAAATACTAGGCAATTTTACAACTTTACCCTTACATACTTTCAAATAAATCAAAAACACAGCGGTTCAAATAAGAACTTCTAATTAGCTAGAATGCCTGATACATGCCTCCGGAAGCTTATTTACTTAATGGAAACCTAAAAACCCTTACTCTCGATCTACTCAAATGAGCACCCGAGAGTTTAAGAGGAAGGAAAAAAACTTTGGGTTAGGCAAACAGTCTGGTATGAATAATCACATACCATCTCAAACCAAATAGTATATAGTGAGACCACACCGCTAAGCAGAATGGTTTTTCCCCTCACTAGTATCTTAACCAAAACAAATTAACCATATATTGTGCTTCTACATTCATAATGGTTAAAATATAACAATATATGATGATATGCAAGAATGTAATATGTAGGATCGATTTCACCCTAGGGGAGGTGGGGGGTGAATAGGGTGATACTAATAATAATAAAAATTAATGCGGAAATATATATAATAATTGCAGCACGGATAACTGCAGCTTCGACAAAACCCTTCCTACGTGCTGTCCCCAAGGTTTCTACTAGAAATTAAGTAGTCAGACACTTACACACGTAAACTTGCGACACCCGCTAATGACTAACCTAACTCTATGCTTAAAACCCTACCACAACTTAGCCACGAAGTTGCGAATTCTCGAACGACACCACCGTAGTTCGCAACCTAGTCACACGACTAGAAAATTACACAGTTTAAAAAAGAAAATTACAACTGAAAATAAAAAATAAACAAAATAAAAACCAAAACCCTATTTAATAAACTTAAGCCCAAAAATAAATTAGACATGCTCACTATAATTTATAAAATATGAGAAATAAGAATTTCTCCCTTTTGTAAACTTCGGTCGATCTTTTGGTTGCTTCGTTCCTTTTCAAAAGTTAAGGTTTTGGAAAATTGAAGACTCCGCTTGGATATATTGATCGATTGAAGTGAATGTCTCAACATAAAACACGTTCCACTAGTACTTTTTCTATCAACTAGGCTACCAGTGTAATCTGCATCTAAATTCCCCTTTGAATCACAGTTGTCGTAAATTGGATATCATAGACCAGAGCGTGGAGTGTGCAACAAATAGCTTAAAATCCTTTTTGCAGTTCTTAAATGAAATTCTTTTGGATTTGGATTGAAACCGTGCAAATAAACAAACAATAAACATAATGACATGTCTAGAATCAGTAAAATAAACAAATATATCCACGAGTATCTTGAGTAATCCTCAATCAATACAAAACAACATTTCTAACTTCCTAAACTTGTAATATCGTTAGTCCAAACAAAGTTATATGAACTAGTTTAAAGATGAAAAGATGATTAGTCAACATTTTTGCACAAATCAAAATCAAAATCAACATTTGTTTCCATATCACATAACTGGCTGAATTAAATCAGATTATGGTGCAGATTTTCACATTTAATATATCGTTCAAGATAAATGTACCGTTACCTATTTTACCTTTGTCGATAATTTTTCGTTGTTGCCCATTATGATTCTGCCACCTTTGTACTAGGCTAAGGAACTTTGATTTGTCGCCCATCGTGTGCCTGGAATAGCCAGAATCCAGGTAACACTGTTGTTGTTCCTTAGCCTGCCACCACACCTACATGAGGAAAGATTTTTGTGACCTATTTTTTTTATAGGTCCATGGTTGTTAGTGGCAAAAAATTTTGAAAAATATGTTTGTGTAGACCCAAGACAATCTATATTTGTTCCTTTCGGCACCTAGATTTGTTTGACTTTAAGGGATTTTATATTCATGCCTTTTAGAAGCCACATTGGTATGGTTTTAGTGTGTTTGGGTCTAAACCAGCAATTATTGTGATTATGTCCATTTTTTCTACAAATCGTGCACTTGGAGTTGACAAGATAAGTTTCACTTCTAACACGTTCAGATTGAGTATACCCAAGTCCTTGTCTAATAGGATTAATAGTTTGTTAACATATTTAGCGATATTTCTCCTTTGGAAAAAATTTCTAAAGTTGTACACAATTGTTGGACTTGTGACTTAAGTGATTCATTTTCATTCAATAACATGGTGCACTTTTTAATAGAATTTTCTCTCCTAGTGTTTTCACTTTCTTTCAAAATCAAAATTTCATTTTCAAGTGATTAATTTTAATTTCTTATTTTTTAATATCTTCTTCAAATGATTGATACTTATCACACCTACGGCTCTTATTTCGATAGTTTTTAACCAATTGATCAAGCTGTTTATTTAGTTCTATTAAACTATCTCTTTGTGATTCAATTTTAGCGTACTTCTCCCTAAGTCGTTCAAAACAGCCATTTACTTCGTGATATATAAGTAATTTTGAGCGAGTAAGTTTTGATACCGCGCTTGGCTCATCATCACGCTATCACTTATTTCTCCTCGAAGACACAGTTTTGCCTTTTCATTTTCACTGCCAGTGCTTTCATAACTTTCATCAGTTTCATCCCAAGTAGCTGCAAAACTTCTCCTTTTCGGTTTCTTTCTTTGGCTGAGTCGATTCCGAGGACAATTTTGCTTGATATGACGAGGTTTATTGCACTTGTGACATATGATATCCTACTTTTTTGAGTTGTCTAGTACTTTGAATATTCTGCTTTTCAATTGTTGATTTAGAGCTGGATTTCCATATTTGCAATTCCACTTTTGAAATTTCTTTATTATCAGTACCAATTCAGCTGCTCCACCATAATCATCATCATCTTCACTTTCATTTGTTCCTTTGAGAGCTATTGATTTCTTTCGCGCATCACCTCCTTCACGTTCTTCCTTGAATTTTATTTCTAGCTCATAAGTGGTGAGATTTCCGATGAGTTCTTCAACTTTGATTTGTTTCAAATATTTTGATTCTTGAATGGCAGTAACTTTTGCTTCAAAATTTTGTGGAAGGACTCTGAGGATTTTTCAGACTATTTCCAATGCTGTGTATGGTTTTGCGAGAGCTTTTGATTTGTATATGAGATTAGAAAGTCGTTCATACATCTCTTTGACATTTTCATCCTTGGCCGTTGTGAAGTTCCCGTATTCGCTACTAAGCATGGCAAGACGAGATTCATTGACTTGGGAGGTTCCTTCGTGAGTCACTTCAAATGTGTGCCAAATTTCCTACGCAGTTAGACAATGTGAGACACGATTATATTCAATTTGATCTAATGAAAAAATAATAGAATCCATAGCTTTAGCGTTAGCATTCTGCAATTTATTTTCAAGATCTGTCCATTGATCCATCAGTTTTTCAATTTCTTGATTATCTACCACTATAGTTGGTGTCCTATATCCCTCTCAACAATATTCCAAAAATCAATGGTTTTCAGAAAAATTTTCATTCTATTTTTCCAATAAGCATATTCACCATTGAAAATGGGTGGTATAACTATGGACTGACCCTCGGCAAAAGCATTATTAAAAGAAGCCATTTTAAAAATTCAAATTTTTTTAAAAAAAATTGGTTTTTGAAAAATTAAATTAAAAAAAGATGGTTTTTGTTCTTAGCTTTGATACTACTTGTAGGATCGATTTCACCATAGAGGAGGGATGAATAGGGTGATACTAATAATAATAAAAATTAATGCGGAAATATATATAATAATTGCAGCACAGATAATAGCAGAATAATAAAAGCAGAAATAGAACAACATAGATTTACCCAACTTCGGCAAAAACCCTGCCTACGTGTTGCCCCCAAGGTTTCTACTAAAAATTAAGTAGTCAAACGCTTACACACGTAAACTTGCGACACCCGCTAATGACTAACCAAACTCTACGCTCAAAACCCTATCACAACTCAGCCACTGAGTTGCGAATTCTCGAACTACACCACCGTAGTTCGTAACCTAGTCACATGACTTGAAAATTACACAGTTTAAAAAAGAAAATTACAACTGAAAATAAAAAATAAACAAAATAAAAACCAAAACCCTATTTAATAAACTTAACCCCAAAAATAAATTAGACCGGCCCACTATAATTTATAAAATATGAGAAATAAGAATTTCTCCCTTCTGTAAACTTCGGCCTATCTTTTGGTTGCTTCGTTCCTTTTTGAAAGTTAGGGTTTTGGAAAATTGAAGACGCCGCTTGGATATATTGATCGATTGAAGTGAATTTATGCTTTGATCGGCTTCGTCAATTGTTTTCTTGGCTTTGATTGCGTGCGGTTGCTTCAATTGTAAAGTTCGAATTAGTGCTTTGAACTGGTACGTGAATTGCCTTTTTTTACTATCGTTGTTATTCTTGAACTCGATTGATTTCGAACTTGATTGGAGTTTTTGGTTTTTGTTCAATGTATGCTTTCTGGATTTTCTATGTTGAACTCTAATCAGATGATTGCCGATGATGAACTGGGTTTATATGGGGTTCGAACCCCTTAATTTTCGTTCGTATATTTCATTTGAATTCGTCTATTAATTTTGCCTAGCCATAGATAATTGCTTGAGCGATGGTGATTGTACTAACTTGTTCAATAGTTGGTGGATTTGAATTACTTGAGTCGGTTCCATTATTTTCTCTAATGTATTTGAATTTTCTTCGTGAATTTCTTTGATTTTCTTTGAGTCAGTTTCATTCTTTTCACCTATGACTTCGTCCATTTGATTATTGAGATAATTTTTAGGTAAATTGACTTGTTCTAATTACTCCATGAATTCAAATTAGCTCCGTTCTTTTTTGACCTTGACTTGTTCATCGAACTGCTACTTCACTGTTTTGTAGAACTGTAAACTTGTCTGGTTCTGTGTTCATCATGTTCTCCTACGACTTTGTTATTTTGAATTTACTGTCTTCGTGAAGTTTGACTTGGCATTTGAGTTCGATGATACTTGAAACACTTCTGACTTGTTCGAACTCCTTTTTTCTATGACCTGACTTTGTTCGAAATGCAACTTATAGAAATTTTGAACACTGCTGCACTATCATACTATGTTTGCATATGTGTGTCATCTCCATGTATATACATACATATATGTATGTATATGTGTGTGTGATGGCTCAGCATTAATTCTAGTTTCATGTTGAATTGTCCACTGCTCTATTGCTTTGCACTTTGGTACATTGTTTTGTTCATGTCTCTGAAACTGATATATATATATATATATATATATGCGTACGTGTTCAAGTATTTTGTATTCATGTGGTCTGCACTATGTACATGCCTTGATTTAAGACTTCATGTTGCATTTCATTTACTCTCGATTGATACACTTTGTTCTGGTCTGAAGCTTTTTGGAGTCTGAGTCTTGTATATGCCTCTGGTCTATGTTTCCCGATCTCATTACTATGCTGTAGACTAGTTCTACGTTGCACTGGTGGTTCTTTTTGTGTTCATGCCATTAGACCGTTGTCTTGTTAAAACTGCTCTGGTATTTTTTGCTTGAACTCGAATACCCTTTGCCAAAACTGTTTAACTGGGTATATACATACATACATATATGTATGTATATATGTGTGTGAAATTGGCATCAATTCAGGTTGTTCCATTTCATTATAGTCTGGTCTAGTTGAGTTGCTATGGTTGCTCTGTCCTCTGGTTCATTTTATTTAGCATTCATTCTGGACTGACCATGTGTTATATGATCTGGTTATTGCAGTCTTCATTGTTATGTGGTCTGGTCATTTAAGTTCATCTTGTTCTTGCCTCAAGTTTGAATGGTCTTGTTACCCTTGCATTTGGTTGGAACTAAACTTGTACTCGACCATTTAGATGAGGCTTCATGAGTCTCCACTGTGACTGTGATATATGTATATACATATATATATATATACATATATATATATATGCATATATGTATGGTTCATTTGAAACTTTGTGACATTATTTTGATCGAGAGTTATATGCACTTGAGTTGAATCCAGCTAATGCCTCGGGTTAGACCTTATGCTCGCATGTCCCTGTAGTTTTAACAAGCAAGTGTATATCGGTGTGCACGGCCTTGTGGCATGTACAGTGATACACTGCGCATGTCACAAGTTGTTCGTGTATGATGAATTCAAAATAAATGATGACGAACAACCCAAATAACCGAGGAAAATAACATTTTCAAAACACACACTTCATTCTACACTGCAAAAATATTTCTTTTTCAATTTTACTGCATCAACGTTTATTTTGCAGATAATTCAGATGCTGGATACAAACTGGAATAGAGTTTAAGAACAAATACGAGTGATGAGTGAATGTGGTGAGGTGACATTGTAAATTGAAAAATGTGTGGTAATTGAAATTGTATTGAAATTGAAAATGTGTAAATGTAGTGAGAGCTCAAATTTGTACTATTTGAATTTGAAATAAAATATTTGTTTGAATTTGAATTCTTTGTTATTTATTTTATCCAACAAATATTTATTTAATTATGTGAAAAATAAAATAGTACAATATCAAATACATTTAAATGAATATATATATGTTTATTATCATCAAACAAAAATCATATACTAGCATATTCTACATAATATACCTTGGATTATCCATCCTAGTTTATCTAACTATCCGTCCAATTATATATTTTTTCTAGGGTCATTATGAACTTATCAGTTTTCACCGGCTAAGTAACAACCTGTCTCAATTCTTAAGTACAATCTTTCTAACTTCATAGTTTTTATGGGATCACTAAGCCCCTATGCCGAGAGCTGAAAGATATAACTGGCATCTACCTTCGGACGCCAAGGAAGGTTGAACTTTAAGGGTCCGATCATTGACCATGGAAGTTTGGTTAGCACCTAACTCCCGGAACCTGCACACATGCAATGGCTATAATCAAGTATGCTTAAATTTATTTCTAAGTGAAATAGCGTCGCCGGTGTTCGCTATTCCATGCCATCAGGAGTGTGATCCCGTCAACTATTGCTAGCTTGAAGGTGCCATCTCCAAGCTTTTTCTCAATTGCGCGTGGTCCGTCCTAACTCGGGCCTAAGTTCGGAGGGCCAGGAAAGATTCTTTAAAGGGGTCGTCAATTTCAAAGGTCCAATTCCTGACCTTGGTGTTGTGATATAGGGCGACTCGGTTTTGGGACTTCTCTCAGGATTTGTTTGGCATCATTGTTGGCAACAAACCATAGCAGTGGGACTAAAATACCTTCCTGTAAAGTACACCTTCTTGTATGATATATCTAGAAGCTTGGCAAAGGAGCTTTCGTTGTTCATTCCTTCTGTCTAAAAGGATTCCTCTCTGCAAATAGTCTTTTATTGGGATCATCCATGACTCCTTTTCAGGTTTAACCTCCAATATCCAATCGACATCCATCTAACTGATGCTCGGTGCCAACAATATTTCCATCGGAATTAAGCCCATGAGCTGGGCATCTCCGGAACTGGCCAACATAGCCAGTGGGTCGGCCTTTGCATTTTCCTCTCGGGGAATATGCGTTACCTTATAATATTCGATATCACTAAGCAGCTTAAGCACTCGATTTAGATAAGTAGCTAGCTTTGCTCCTTTTGCCTAAAACTCTTTCTCCACTTGGCATACTACCAGCTGGGAATCATAGAAAATATGTGGAGTTTTTATCCCCGATTCCTTAGCAATCTTGAGTACTGCAATCAAGGCCTCATATTTTGCTTCATTGTTTGTCATAGGAAAGTCGAGTTTCAAGGTGTAACAAATTGAATATTCTGCGGGAGTGACAAGTACAACTCCAACACCTGAACATCCTTCATTAGACGCACCATCCGTGTACATGTTCCACCTAGCATTTTTCTCACCATTTCTCTCCGAAGTATCGTCTTGAGCAGTGAACTAAGCTATGAAATTTGCTAATGCTTGACCGTGGTTAGCCCTTCGAGGGTGATAGGTTATATTGTATTGGCTTAATTCTGTGTTCCATTTCAATAACCTTTCAGATGTCTCAGGTCATCGAAAGACTTTCGCAAAGGCTGGTTGGTAAGAACTTTGACCTGATGAGCATGGAAGTAAGGATGGAGCTTCCTTGAAGCGGTCAACAGGTAGTAGGCAAGCTTTTCCAAATTCAGATAATTGCTTTCTGATCATGTCAATCTTTTACCGATGTAATATACCGGTTGTTGGATGCGAGATTCCTTACGTATGAGTGTGGCACTCAAAGCATGCACCGATGCCACCAGATACATAAACAACTCTTCATCATCCTTCGGTTTGAGAGAATGGGGAGTCTCTCCAAGTGATCCACTAGAGCCTGAATTGCGTCTATAGACTCCTGTGTCCATGTGAAGTTTCTCTTTCCCTTCAGGCTTTTGCCTTCTTATTTACACCAAAGAAAGGGATGCATTTGTCGGTTGCTCTAGAGATGAATTGACTTTGGACAAAGACCTTCCCGTTCAAGCTCTGGATCTCCTTGACTGTCTTTGGGGCCTCCATGTCCCTTAACGCCTTTATCTTTTCTAGATTGCCTTCAATCCCACTGAAGTTCAAAATGAAGCCCAAGAATTTTCCTGACGCAATTCCAAAAAAGCATTTCAAAGGGATGAGCTTCATCCCGTACTTTCGAAGAATGCCAAACATTTCTGCCAAATCATCAATTTCTTTCCCAAACGTCGTAACTTCACGAGCATGTCAACAACATAGACTTCCATCGAATGCCCAATCTGATCATTGAACATCCTATTTACCAACCTTTGGTAAGTTGCTCCAGCATTCTTTAATTTAAAAGGCATTACCAGGTAACAATACAGTCCCAGGTCGGTTATAAAGCCGGTATGCTCTTGGTCTGGGACGTGCACTGGAATCTGATTATATCCAAAGTACGCATTCGTGAATGAAAGCAATTCATGTCCGACTATTGAGTCCACCAACCGATCAATCCATGGAAGCATGAAGCTATCTTTCGGGCATGCCTTATACAAGTCAGATTAGTCGAAGCATGTCCTCTATTTTCTGTTAGCTTTCTTTACCAAGACTGGATTGGATACCCATTCCGAGTATAAGGCATCGCGGATAAAGCCATTGTCCTTCAGCTTCTCCACTTCTTCTTCGAGTGCAATGGATCTCTCCGGACCTAGGTTGTGGCGCTTTTGTTTCACAGGAATGCTCTTAGGATTTACATTTAATGCATGGCTCGCTATCTCCAACGAGATCCCATACATATCAGAGTGCGTCTAGGAGAACACTTCCAATTTCGCTCGGAGAAAACCAATCAACTCCTTCATCATCCTAACACCAAGCTATGACCCGACTTTCAGGATCTGTGTTGGGTCATCCCGACTAATCGAGACATTAATCGTCTGCTCGGATGGACTTTCTTTTCCACCTTCAGGCTCCTTTCGCGGATCTATATCCTTATGGAACCGGCTGTGCTACCCAAGCCAGGGCTCAAACAGTGGTTACTATGTGTCTAAACCTTTGATGTAGAGAGTCTCCTCTACATCGTTACCTTTCTCTCTTTGCCTCGCCTCTCTTAGCTAGCAACATAACACTCATGGCCAAGCCCTTAATCTTCGTGCACTACTCCCACACCGTTCTTCGTAGGAAATTTAAGCATCAAACACAAGGGAGTTATAATCGCATTGAACTCAACTAGGGTTGGTTGGCACAAAAATGCATTATAAGCAAAGTAAATACCCAACATAACAAAAGGTGCGATCCGCACTCGCCTGTAGTCTCCCTCTCCAAGCACTACCAGTAGTTCCACATATCCGACTGGCTTCGTAGCTATCTCGTTAAATCCCAGGGTTTGAGATTTACACGGTTTTAAGTCCATGTCCTCCAGAAGCATTCGGTCGTAGGCTTTTTGGAATAGAATTTTGACCAAACTCCCATAGTCAACCAGCACCTCTCGTACAATAGCAGGGCCAATCGTGGCTATTATAACTAATGGATCAATCGTCAGGGCTTCTATCCCATCAGCATCTCAATTCTAGAAAACAATGTCGTCTGTCATGATTCTGAATTGGTTTGCCGAAGCTCCATTCTCAACTTCCAAACAGCCCTCATTCTCATCATGCTTCAAAGTGCCAGCATACGTATCCATCTCATTCAAACTTTTATCGGTTAGGTGTGATCCATCAATGATTGCCCTCGTTGGGATGACGACCCGGGGGTTGGAATTCCTTTGCATACCATACTACGGGGCTTTCCCAAATTGCTGCAATTTGTTTTTTCGAATCAAGTCTTTAATCATATCCCGCAAGTGCCTGCACTTGTTGGTATTATAACTATGTGTTTCATGAAATACTAAAATACTTTCCAGATCTCATTTCCTTCTCAGTAGACTCCTTGGAGCCGGTTTTCCATACTGCTCGATGCCTTGAGTTGCCAGATAGATATTCTCGATTAAGTTATTAAATTCGGTATAATTGTTGTATTTAGGAATCCTAAGATGATTCCTATTATTTGCCTTTCGTTTCTTGGCCCCATCATGGCTCCTTTTTGGCCATCATTCTTGTTGCCAATATTCACATCCACATTTTCAAGACTTCCACAAGATTACTTTACAGCAACGTTACTTTGTATTACCTCATCTTAATTCCCAACATCATTCCTCCTGGGATGATTGTGCACTTCTTCAAAGCATAAGTACTGGTTGGCTTTTCTATAGAAAGCATCCATTGTCGGTGGGGATTTTCTTTCCAACCATTCGCCAAAATCCACATTGAGATGAATCTCCCTGATCAGCTTTGTCAGCACTATGTCATCTTTAGAATTTGTTACTTTTGTCACAGTTGTATGGAATCGATTCAAAAATCTTTTAATGACTCTTCCTTGCCCTGGAAGAGGTTCGATAAGGACATCACGCCTTTCAGACATGAAGTGTTCAAATGGAACTGCTCTAGAAACTTTTGCTTCAACTCAACAAAAGATGATATGGATCTCGACGACAGCCGAGTGGACCACATCGTCGCTACTCCCTCCAAGAAGATTGAAAAATAGTGGCACTTCACAGCATCGGATGCTCTAGCAATGTGCATATGCCACTCATATTTCATTAAATGCTGCCTTGGATCCATCTTTCCACTGTACGACGGCATTATCGACATCGCAAACCTTCAAGAATATCTCTCGTGAAAAATGTTCTCGGTAAACGGAGTCTGACTGGAGAGGTACCCCATTCATCATTACTTCTAAACCGGTTTTCACTCACAAGTCTCCTAACTATATCTTCCAAGTATTCCGGGTCTGCTGGTTCTGTTGATTGGCATTAATCAAGATCTGCCCTGAGTGTTCGGTCCGACGGATGCTCTCGGGAAGGCTTTCAATACGTGGGTTCTCTAAACTCTAGGAGATCCGTTTATCCAGAAGTCCCCCCTATTTAATTCTCATGTGTCCTATCATTAGAAGCAGCTCGATCTTCAACATTCTGATCATCCATAGTAGGTTTAGAAGTCAGATCCATGTCGCCATCTAGAGGCGAGTTCTAGGCACACCATCAATTTGATCGGTACTGATCTATCCACTTGGATCGGTACTGATCATTAAACTCAAGCCGTGGGTTTGTCTTCTTCCATGATATGCTTCCCCAGTAGTGTTTTGAGTCCTCTTCTTCTTTCTATCCCTCCGTCTCTGGTCGAATGATGAAGAACTTTCAGATTCTGAACTTGAATCCCTCCTGCTCCACCTTTGGTTGTTCTACATTAGTTCATTCAACAGCTTCATGTTCAGCTGCATCTGTTGGTTCATTTGGTTATGATACTCTTGGAATCTATCCTCCATCTGCTTCATCATCTATTCCATTTCCACTCTGGTCACGACATCATCTAGATTCTGGGTCTCCAGTTGAGTTGGCTGGACAGCTTCATCTACCCGATGAGGATCTTGATTCCCAACATCAGCAAAAACTCTGGAATTTGTAGAATGCTCACTCGTTGGGGCTATGGGCAATAACTTCTCTTAGATTTTTGGGAATCTGAAAGTAGAAAAGTAGGGTTGGAAAAATGGATTTATCCCTTGGAATTAAGAAATCCAATAGCAGATGATGGGTCCAAGTAGCCTGAGAATTGAATTTCTCAGTGAAAGCACCAAAATGTTTGAACCAAAAATGGCACAAATACCCAAAAGGTTATGTAGAGAACAAAAGGTGAAGAAATTTAAATGAAAATAAGTAGAAAAGAACATACATCAATTAATAGCGGTTCGGTTAATCTTGGCCTACGTCCATTTAGTGATTTTATTGATTATCTAGCTGATTACAAACAGAAGTTCTTACAGATCAATATAAATCTGAGTGTGATTACAAGAAAATAGAGTAAGAGAAAGCAAGAGCTAGAAATGAGCCCCACCCTCCTATTTATAGAGATAGGAAGCCAAAATTCTTGCTCAAAAGATCTCTACCTCGTTTTCCATGCCATAGACCAATTCTCCAAGAAAATAGGTTGATAGCTCAACAAAATACGTAGAACGATACCGATCCAACCTCCTAGATCTACATCGATCCAAAAGATGATCAAAATGATCTTCTCGAACTCTTTGGCTGGGCTCGATTGCTTGTTAGCTTTGTGATTCCATAGTGGTTTGCACTACTATTAGCTTGTTTTTTAGTCCAAATAATGGATCTGTGGAAGAATAGAGTTGTTGATTCAAGTGCTCGTGGAGATCAACATAGAATTACAAGGGATCGACAAAATAACACTTGAAATAGGCTTCTAGCATCAAATAGAGTGGATAGTAGGAGTGAGGGCAAGATTGACGGAGTATTTGAGATCAGCACTAATCTATGTGTTGGATTGGTACTGATCCAACACACTGTTGGATTTTTTTTCTTGTCCCTTGGTATGGTTTGGTAATGCACTCGCCTCTTTCTTTGTTAACTTGAACTAACTTAGAGTCCAACTTGAGAAATTAGAGTGTTTGCTTGGGGCTTAACCTGAAGATTTTCAAAGATTTTTGTGCTCTGAGTTTTCCTTCGCTTGCTTAGAGTCAGACCCGAGAATTTTGCATGTCCAGCCCGAGCTTCATGGATCGGTATCGATCCAACCACTTGGATCAGTACCAAACCAAATTCGAGTCCAGTTTGGGGTTTCTGTATGGGTTGTTTGGGTCACGGTTGGAGTTTTTTCAAGAATATCCTACTTCGAGTTTGACTTGAGGATTTTGTGGGTTTGCTCTGAGTCGGCTCTTCCAAAAACTTGAACTTCCAAATTTTCAACTTTTTTGCTTGTTTTTTATATTTCTTTTTCCTTGCCTTTTTATGAGATTCCCAAACAACTTGGGTCATTTCTCCATCGTTCGCTCGTTCAATTCGATCGTTTAAGTTTGTTCAAAGACTACGACAAATTCGATCGTAACACTTGACCCCCAAAGAATGCCTTGTGGATTCTTAGCTGTACTTGGTTTTTGACTCTGGGACTATCTCCCTGGGCTGCCTGCCTTGATAACTCCGAAGTTCAATTTGTCAAATTTATCCAAATATTGCATGGTAAAATGGCTGGATAACAATGTGTGTGTGTATGTATCGATAATATATACACACGACCTAAAATTACAAAGATGCATTAAGATACATAAATTATTATTATATATAGATATATGTTGATATAAAATTGAAGACAACATATGTATATGTGTGTGTGTGTGTGTTCATATAGTGCAAATTTTAACATATATATGTCATATACACAATATATAGTCATAACTCCCAATAATTATATTTGTATATATTTTGTGTTGACATGTACATGATGTCTTGCTGCACAAGTTACCACATACATGTATACTAACTTACACATTATATACTCACATATACATGCATACATCAACACAATTATTTAGTTATATATATATGTGGATAGTTGATATTCCAATATATATATATATATAAACATCGTATTGAAATATGTTTTAAGAATTAAAGTGAACTTTAAAAATAACATAACCCTAACTATAACCTTTCAATGCATTGAATAAAATTTAATACACTAATTTATCAAAATTAACACACCTAATGTTACTTTTCAATGCATTAAATATTATTAAATACAGCAATTTATTATCATTAACACACCTAAATGTATCGTTTCAAATACATTTCAATGCATTAAACATGACTTAATGCACTAATTTATTAGCGTTAAAGCACTATAAGATCTATAGCATTAAATTACTTGGAGATTTTTTTTTGAAATTTGGACCAACTTTGTAACAACCCTGAGATTGCAATTACCGAATAATGAATTAAAATTTACGATCTTAAGTTAAAAAGGGAGCTAAACAAATTTTTGGGAATTTAAATTTGCAGTTTGTTTGCAAATTAATTTTTTTTGGGTTAAATGGGGAATTTTTAAAATGTGATTATAGGGTTAATTGGCCAAATGAGACAATTATATGGTTTTAGTTAAAACTAGGATGCCACTTTGGATTTTGTTCATATGATAACCTTAGAAATTAAACTAAGTCCTAATGGGTTTTAAAACCTCCTAACATGACCCATTAGCCTACCCACTTCTATATAATATCTCAAACCCCTTCCATTAACCCTAACCCTCCTCTTCATAATTCCTAAACCTAGATCTAAACATAACTAATGGCCTCCCTTTGGTAGAAGACCCATCTCCTTCTCTACATAGCTAAACTTGTTTAATCCTAGCAAGGTAATGCAATCCTAGGCCTAATCACCTTCTAATCTTTATTTTAATATTTGAAATCTCTTTGTAATCCTTGGTTTTGTTCTCTTTTTTATTTTTGAAGCTCTCTAATCCACATCCTCTTTGCTTTGGAAAGTTGCACTTGAAGTGTTTGCTTATTTGCTTGATTGGTAGAGGTAATTACTATTTATTAGTGATTATTACTAGTTATAAAAATGATGAAATTATGGTTCATAATATCTACACATATTTGTAATGCTAAGCTTTGGCCTTTGTTTCCTTTAATATAGTGTAGTAATAATCATATGGTAATTAGTGATTAATTTTGGTGAAATTTTGATGCCAAAAACTGAAAAAAAAACACCCTTAAACCATCAAAAACTGCATATTAAGCTGGTTGGAAATTGCTTCAGCCTGAAAACAGGCCAAAACTCAATTCTGAGTGCACCAGGACAGGCCTGGGTTGCACCCAGGCTGCTACCCAGGTGCAGCAGGCTAGCCCAGTTGGGCTAGCCAGTAGCAGGCCAGCCCCTAGTGGGCTGGCACACACTTCCCCCCCTCCCAGCCTGCGTGGGCTGGGGCTGTGTCCCCAGCCCAGGCGGGCTGGGGCTTGACTGAACCCAGCCCATGCGGGCTGGGGCTATTTCCCCAGCCCGCATGGGCTGGGGCTTGCTATTACTTCCTCAGCCCAGGCGGGCTGGGCTCTTAAAAAAAAAATTCTGTTTTCAGATTTTTTTTACCTCCACTTCGCGATGCCGCCACGATCGCATCCGAAGTCGGAATTCGACGTTTTTGATCTCGTTGGAAAGGTGGAGTTTCGAACTCCATCTCTGGAAAATTTGGGCATCATCGGATTTCGTTTGATACTTCGAATTTTGTGTCAAAGTTGAACTCTGGTCGCTGTTGGTAAACAGTATGAATCTTTTTCTGAGTCCAACTTTGAGATGTCGCTGCCACTTCGTCTCAACTCGGAATCTAGAAATTCTTTTTGCATCTTAAAGTAGGGATGTTGGACTACATGACTGCAAAATTTCATGACATTTGGACAAAGTTTGCTGGTCCAAATAAATTGCCGAACTTGGGTTCGCAGCTGTTTTTGAATGTTTACAAACACTTGGAATATTTTTCAGTGATTTTCTGGTTTTATTGATTTCTTTGAGATTTATCTCTAGATTTCGTACACGGGTTTTATGAATCATTTTCAAAAGATTTTTCACTCCTAAATGGCTTTCGAAATTATTATATATAATATTATTTTAATTATTAAATTAAATTACTCCATAATAGGAGAGTTTTCAAAAGCCGTTTTGAAGTGATTTCAAAAATCAATTATAAATCCATTTTGCACCATTATTTTCTATAATAAAAATCTCACACTCACTTTTTAGCACGTCGAGCGAAGTGGAAAGGTGCTTAAACGGTTAGGAAATCTCCGGCCTATGGAACCGTGTGTATTTTCTTTTCGGTTAATCCCCGACCTATTCGATTGATCGTTTTGACCTTTGGGTCTAGTTTACCGATGATACGAGGTGGACTTTTTATTGTTTGGAGTGTGAGCTTGCTATTGGTTAGTAAATCGTTTAGTGCGAATGTGGGGTATGGGACTCATTGTTAACACTTTACGGGTTCCTCTCCAAGAAGTTAGTGACACATTAGCCTCTGGGCGGCCAGTACTGGACCTCTGGGTCACCACGCCTCTGGGCAACCGTCTCTGGACACCTGCTCTATGGAGCAGTTTATTTTTCGGCGTGCGCCTCTGGGCCTTTATCCTTCTGGGAAGGATCTCGCCGTCTCGCGCGTTCCGCATCTGTGCGAGTGATCGATCACAACTCTACAGTACTTGGCAACAACGACTCTGGTCGGTGCACGTGCAATATTGGTATTATTTGATGATTTTTATATCCATTCGAGTACCGCCATTCAGTGTTGGTTCTATGGACCATACGATGTAAGTGCGATTGCCTTGTGGATTCACAGTGTCTCTTGACACTGCTTTTCAGTGTTGGATTTCATTGACTTTTTAGTATATCCCCATTGCTCTTTGGAGCATCGATCTTTGCTTGGGCATTGATTACAGACTCTAGTCACTCTTGGGATTATTGCCTATGGGCATCTTTTTATAGCTTTGGCTACGCCGATGATATAAGGCGATTTTAATTATTCTACACTTTGGTGTTGATTTCTCTTTGGAGATTTTTATTGTTTATTGATGATTAGGGATCGTCATTATATTCATGTGGTTCATAATATACTTCTCTATGGATAAGTACTGTTTTATTTATGTACCGCATTATTATATATCTCAGTTATTACTGATTGTTTAGCTAGCCTGACCCGAGTGTTTTCGCTCGGGTCAGACCGAGTTGTTTCAGGTTAGGTCTCTGGATTTAGCTTCTGTGCTTCCGCTTGGACATTATCTGCTATGCTGATAGACATCGCTTTTATTTGTCCACTATTCCGCTACTCTGTTATTATTCAGACTTTGATATGTACATATTTTTGACTCACATGTGTGAGCAGTGGCTTTGTACCCACTTATAGTATTTGGATCTGTATTGACGATGTATTGTTCTGGGATTTTATATCTGTTATGTGATTCTGTTCTGTGATGCTATTTCATTATGTTATTATGCTTTGTCCTGATAGATCTTTAGCCATTTGCAATTTCGTTATAAGTATTTACCGAATATGTCGAACCACTTGAAAAAAAAATATAGATACCATCCTTTCGACGTATTCAGTAGATAGTTATAGCTTGATTACAAATGGTCGCTTCCACTATACTCTATTCTCCGCTTTAACAGACAGTATTACTCCCGTAATACTCTTTGTTACAGTGGGTCTCAAAGTGGGCCATTACAAACTTATCCATCGCCCAATTCACTCAACCCAACAATGGTATCAAAGCTAGCAATAGCAAACATTTAGGCCTACTTAAAGAAATGATCATAAGACATGGGAGTTTAGAAAGGGTGTTTAACTAAGATGATATGGAAAATGTCCAATCATCTGGCTCGTCCTGGTCCGTTGAGTGATTTAGGAATTAAGGTATTCACTGTATATAAGGCTTTAAAATGTATTAGGCATTGGGTTTAGTTCAAATATGCATATTTGAATCATAAATAAGTATTAAATTTAAAAAGATTTTGAATTTTAAATTCAAAATTTGAAGAATTAAATTTTTGATTCGAAACTAATTTTTTGTAATTTAAAATGCTTTTCAAAACATTGAAATTAATATTTATAAAGGTTATAAATAATATTCGTTTAATAGATTTTAAATTGAATTAAATGATTAAATGGTAATATTATAAATTGACTTAAAATGTTTAAATTATAAAAGAAATGCATAAATATATATAAGATTAATTAAAGGTATATGTGTATGTATGTATATATATATATATATATATATATAATATATATTGAATATCATACAATTATTTACTTTAATATAAGAGTGATATTTGATATCATTTAAATACTAATAATTGAATCATTTATTTTATCAATATCACTCTTAAATGTATTTTAAAATTATGAATTTTAAAATAAAGGTCGTCCTCCATTATTTACATTTAGGTAGATTCCTTGAATATGTATAGTTGTTGGAACTCCCAAGGCTATATATTATAATATATAATATGTATGGTTATTGAATGATGAAATGTCGGTTTCGATCTATTTACTTAAGTGCAACTTATTTGATCTCCTTTGTATGTAGGGGCAAATGAATGTATTTTTGTAAAGAAAATCATTGCAGTCTTGTAATAAGAGGTTAATTTTTAAAGGGCTTGACCTTAAAAAAGGAAAGCGTAAGTCAAGTAGTGGATGTAACACCCTGAAAATTTTATTAAATAAATTAAAAAACTAATAATGGTAAAATTGTAATTTTATATAAAAGAACAAAATAGTAAATTGTCACAATAGTTGGAATTGAGTCACATGACCTATTCCATTGCCTCTGGAATATTGTTTGTAGTCAGAAAATATATATAATTTGTTAAATTTGGTTAAAGAAGTCAAAATTAGCGAAAACTAGACATAGTGACATTTCCGTAAATGTTAATTTCAGGATTTAACCTAACAACCTTAGTTTTCAACTATAAATATAGACCTAACCCTTACTCTATTCCGTTCTAAACCCTAGTCGATGCCTCTTTAATTTATGTAAGTTTTATTCTTCTTATTTCTCCTTAAAATTTCTTAATCCAAACATCATTCCCTATTTTTTTTCTCTAAGCTTCTAAATTAAAAATAAAGAAGATTAATCAAACTAAAAGAGAGAGAGCAAGAGAATCAAATCGATAGAGGAAGAGAAGCACAAACGAATCAAGGAATAGCGGAAGGGAGACACTAGTTCGAATCAGGTAAGAAAAAAGGATATCTTAAAAAAAACCCTTGAGGTAAGTGGATTTATGTATGAAATGCCAATGATTTAGATAAGTTGTTAGTTTTCATTTTTGTACCTTCTTGGAACTAAAAATATGATTTTTACCTTGAATCAATGCTTTATTCAAAACTATTTATGAATTAAAAGAAAAGGAAAACCCTAAGTAATGAATTGATAAAATAATCATTGTAATTTGGGAAGGAAGGATAAATTGGATTAAATATAGTGGAAATTAGGAAGGCATCCCTATCATACTTTCATATTGTAAAGCGGGTCCCTGTCAAAGTTTCATTGTAAAGCGAGTCCCTGTTTTCTGGAAACGAAGAAAAATTATTGCTGAAATGTCAGCAACTTTTATAAATAAGTGCTGATATTTCAGCAACTATCTGTGTCAAAGTTTTATTGTAAAAACAAAGAAAAATTATTGCTGAAATGTCAGCAACTTTTATAAATAAGTGCTGATATTTCAGCAACTTTCATAAACTGTGTTCACAGTGTACATAAATGTTGCTGAAATATCAGCAACTTTTATAAATAAGTGTTGATATTTCAGCAACTTTCATACACTATGTTCACAGTGTATAGAAATGTTGCGGAAATGTCAGCAACTTTTATGAAATGTTGCATCATGCTCTACAATAATCGTGAATAAAAAACAGGGACCTAATTTACACTGAAATTTAGTGAAGGACTTTTCGTGAATTTTGAAACTTAATAAGGACCTGTGCCAAAAGTACCCTTAAATATACTCGTAATTCCATAGATCTAAATTTTGTATAACAAGTTCGGATTGACTTTCATAAATAAAAAGTAAATGGGTACATTCCTTCGAATTTACCTAGATTTGATTCAATAACCTTTAATACACATAGAGAATTGATTGAAATACACGTAGATAATCGACTGGAAAATATGTAGATAATTGATGGGAAAGTCATATGCAATCGTTAAATTAAATCACGTGAAGTCATGTATAAATAAATATGAAATATTAAGCAAACATTTGTTAAAGATGCATCTAACATGTATACTTGAATCTAAGAAGAAGACAAACTAAAAGAAGAAGATAATAAACCTGGAAACACAAAATCAGATGTTTGAATTTTGCATCAGAAGTCTAAATTTCAAAGAACACAAAAAAGAAAAAAATACAAATCTGACCAGATTCAAATGTCCGATCCCTTATTTAAATGCCTAGAATCGAAGTGACATGAATAAGGAACGAAACATCTGAATGCTTGTAACAAATTTTTTGTACATGGGGTCAGATGTCTAAATTAAAATTCAGACATCCAAATTAATACAACAAAGCCAGGTTGAACCTGGACCTGGTACTGGCCAAGTAGGATAGGTTAGGAAAACCTTTTTCCACTTCCTTATTTTTTGGGGGTTCACGTAGCTGAGTCACGTAGCAAGCTGGAAGAGTATCACACTTACTGACATCTTAGGCCCTCACTTTAGGAAGTCACTAAACGAGACACCCGATGTGGTGATCGATTACATCAAAATTAGAGGCTCTTATCATTCGTAGCTAATTCTGGTCACCTATTGGTGAAAGCGAAAAAGTAGGTGGAGAAATTTGTCATAATAGGATTTATTAATTCTACAAAGGAGTTGGATGAGTTAATTGCTGTGCACGTAAATGTGCATATATTTACATCCATATTTTATCTATTTTTATTTAAATAAATGTCATATTTGGGTATTTTAACATGTTTAAAACCAAAATTCAATTATTTTCAAAGCATCATATATTCATCTACATATAGGGGCAAAATAGTCGTTTTTGTGCATGTGATAATTTGGGACTTTTTACTTGGACATTTTTCATAATTTTTATAGGAATTTGGATGCATATGGAAGAGGGTTTCATAAAGATATATGCATGCACAAGAGAATACAAATGAAGGATGATGGAAATAATTCAAATACATGATCATAGAGGACCCCACCTACCACTTACCTAAATCTACAATTAGAAGCTAATGGACAACTAAGTAGAGGTTAAAGCTTCATGCATATTTAATGATGGATTAATTAGAAGCTAATGGTTACTTGGAGACCCCACTTCCTAAAGGGCACTTTGGGAAGCACCCTAAAAATTGAATTAGGGTTTTATGCATGTATAAATAGCCCTCTTATGTATATGTAAATATCTTCCTACTCTCTTATTTTACTTAGGAAAATTAGCAAGCAAGTTGTAAACACAATGTTTCATGAAATAAAAATGGCTTCCAAGCCTCTTTCTCTTTTCTTTTCTTTTCTACATGCTTTTATTTGCTTCTATGTTAATGTTTGTTTCTATACTTTCTTTCCTTTCATGTTTATAGCTTAGATTTACATTCATGCAAGTAGTGTAGCTTTATTTTTTTGTTAAGCAAGTAGTTAGTAGTTAATCTCTTTTTCTTCCTTTGCTTAGTTTCCATTTCTTTACTTTTAATGTTGAAATTTACAAGTGTTAATTTGATAACACAATTGAGTAGCTAAACCCCTTTAATTTAGGGGTAATGAAGCTCTCTAACTTTATGTAATTTCAACATTTCTATGATTTATGATCTATTTTATTTGTGCTTCATGAAAGTGGATTTTGATGTAAGTTTATACAAGTGGGTTTGATAGCTTATGTTGCTTTTGCAAATGAGCTATTCTTATTCAACATAAACACAATTTACATCATCATTTGCTAATTGATTTTTGATTTTAAAATGAAAGTAAAAACAAAATTTGGTGATCTATATTACTAATTACAATAGTAAATAGATCATACTTAAAATAGCTTTTGCTGTGGCTTCATTTTCATGAGAATTGATAAGTGGTATGTTTGTTGTATTATTGTTTGATGGTTTAAGTTATGTTAATTAATAACATAAATAAACCGTACTTATGATAAATACAACAATTATTTCACTTAATATCAAAAATAGAGATCATAGATTGTTTGATTGTTGATTTACAAAAATATGAGAGTGGATTTGCTTCTAAATTGTTCTATAATCTCATAGTTTTTAATCTCATTTTAACTCTAGTTTTAGCTTCTTTTTGCTTGTAGTTAACAATCTTCTCTCATTTTGGTCTAATTTGATTGATTGGAAAAAATTTAAAATCTTAAAAATTCCCTTCAGATCGACCCGTACTCGCTACGTACTACGATAGTACGCCGTGCGCTTGCAGTAAATTTTATTATAAATTCGTTCGGCTATTTTCTAACTCGATAGACATTTAGCCATCCGAACAAGTTTTTGGCGCCGTTGCTGGGGAGTTGCTTTGATTTTTATTTTCTATTCTTCGAATTATTTGTGTTTGATTTTATTGTGTATTTGTTGTGTGTGTTAACTTGCATTTAAATAAATATATTTATGTGTTTGTGTGTGATTTTTGTGACATTTTGATTGTGTGCATGTTGTCGTAGTTTACTATTTTGCATTTGCATTGCATATTCTATTAAAAATAACCATAAGCTGTTTCATTTGAAAAAAATATATTCCATTTCAATCTTTTCTTTTGCAATACATTTACAATTTTTTTGTTTACGAATTTCACTTCACAAATTTCATTTTCAATATATTTCAAACTCTCTATTGTGCACCATATACCGTCCATTTTCCATTCTGTCTCTCTGCTACTGCCTTCTGCACTTCTGATTCTAGTCACCAAACCAACCACCCACACCCCCTCTGCTTCACTGCACATACCCCTACCATCAACTCTACCTCTCTTCCATTACTGCCTCAAACAACAGTGCATTGCCTTGCAACTACACCGCCATCCCTAACTTACCTTCATCAGTGCATACACTGACCACCAACCACATCAATGTCCATCCCCTCCTCCAACAGCCTTCACAAATCTCCACCCTGCTTAACACAACCACCAACAGAGTAATCCACAAACCATTACCATCCATCAACAATTACAAAACACTGCTGCAATTTCATACCAATTCACATCTCCACCACTTTATACTACACCTGCTACCTCACTTGCTTTCAACAACTTCAACTGCCTCGCCATCCATCCCACTTCGATTCTGTGCATATCAAAACCATTCCGCCACCATATACTTCTGCTTCAACCTGCACATCTGTGCACCTTTTTTCCTCTGACATACATACTCTAACTACATTACAATCTTCAGCCACAATTGCTGCAGTTCAAACACTACACTTAAGCAACTCGACAACTCTGTGCACATTACAGTTTTCTCTACTACATTCAACCTCACTGCCACATCAAACAAACCAAATCACTTAAGTGCACTGTTGCACCTTCCACTTGCCCTTCAAACTAACCACTACTTCATATTAGCCTCTAACAACAGAGCACAACAACATATTCAAACCCATCACTCAAAACTGCAGTTCTTCCACACTGACCAACCACTGCCCTACCATCGACACAGCTCTGTCCACCATCTACCTCAAGAAAAACATCACCGAACTTCCATAATCACCAAAATTCACCTTCCAGCAAACCACACAGCAGCCTCCAAAGCCCACAACATCCCATACAACACTTCCATCTACATCCCCTGACCACAAACCTCTTCCAAAAACTGCAGTTCAACCACCAACAACATTTCGACCACCACGGCAATCCATAATCAAAATCGCAACTAACCATTGCCTCTGCATCAACCCACAATCCAACTGAAACCACATCAACCTCAACTTCGACAAACTGAACCACTCGCCTGAAATCAAATTACACCGCTAACTCCAATTCAAGCCCAATTCGACATACCTGAATGAAACCAAAACCGCGATCTTCAATTCAAGCCCCAACTTTGAATCACGACCTCTCAACACTACGACCAGGTTCGAAGTTTGAGAATTTTAGTTTGTTTGAGAATTTCGATTTGTTTTTGCTGTGCTTTATCTTGTGGTCATGATCTTTAATTATGGGATAATCGAATTGTTTAGTTCATTATAAATTGGGCCGGGTTTGTTTGAGTAATTTTATTTTATTGCTTTTGTTTGGTTTTAAAATGCCTTGTTTAATTTGCTTTTAGTTCACTTCTTTAAAAAAAATTGATTAATTTATTTTGTTTGGTCTTCCTTTGATATTAAAAAACTGTGTATATATATACCTTGCTTTTATTTTTAGGTTGCCAAAGCAGAAAATCGCAAGGAAAAGAATTGCTTTGCTTGCTTAAAAAAATCGCCGCTTAAAATAAAATGCTAAATAATCTGCATGCTCCGGTATTGTGCTTTCATCTCTAGTTTTATTTTGAATTGCATTGTTGGTTGCTTGCATTTGCATTTAAATCAAAACAAAACAAAAGAAAAAAATTTAAAATCCAAAAACAACAACAAACTTCATTTTAGTTGCATTGTTAATTCACGTTTAAATTTTATTTTGCATTCATCTCATCTTATTTTCTTTTCTAAGGGAAATACCCCAATTCACATAACATGAGGGATTTCATCACCCTTTCCTTAGCCCACAAATTGCATTTCATCTTAGAATTTGACTAATGGTAAAGGTTAGACATTCGACTTAAGGGTGTCGCGAGCTCATCTAGGGCTTAATTGTATCTTCACAATTGTTTTCTTTGAACAATTTTATTTCTTGGTTTCTAGGCTACAGCAGAGTAATAACCATTTATAAATATTACGGTGATTCATAAATATTATAGTGGTTATTCCTCTGAAGGTACTTAAACCTTCGGTTGCATTGCTACAGTGATTCGTGGTGCACCGATAACCCCTGCCCGTTACTGGCTAAGAAATATTTTTGTTGATTTAAGACAAAGTGTGATTATACAATTTTGGGTTAGGAGCTACTAAGGATAGAAAATTGTAATTAAGTCCTTTGCATTCATTTATTTAAATTAGATCATGCACATTTATAAAAAATCCAAAATCAAAAAAAGAATTTGTAAATTTTACTTAACTTAGTTTTTAATCCCAAAAAAAAATCCATTTTCCTTTCCTTTGAAAATTTTCAATCAAAAAAAATATATATATAATCTTTTCAAAAAGAAATTTCAGAAACAAAAACAAAAAAATCAAATTCTTATTTTGTAAAAACAAAAACAAAAAAATTTCCTTTTGGTAAATATCTGAAAATCTAAAATTTTAAAATAACCAAAACAAATTTTTACAAAACAAAAACATATAAAAGTTTGAAAAGCCAAAAAAAAATCAAACTTTTTTTTTGAAAAATAAATTTCATTTAGTAAATAGTTTCCTTTCTTTAAAAAAAACCAAAAACAAAACCAATTTTTCACTTCATTTTCCAAATCTTGTTTCATTCTCTAAAGTCGTTTCTAACTTCTTTCTCTTCTCGACTTTCACTTGTGTATGAGTGCTTGGACTCGTGACACAACAACAAATCATTGGGCTCGCGACTTCACAACTAATCGTTTAACTCGAACAGACGATCCTCCCGAAATGGCGAACGAGAACGCCCCTCGAACTCTTATGGATAGAATCTTTCTCGATAGAGTTTTTATTTCATCTTACATCACGTTACTCGCCCCTATGGGTAACCATTTCGAAATTCACTCGAACCATATTGCCACGCTCCCAAAATTTGGCAATTTTGAACACGATGATCCATACATCTTTTTGACGAAATTCGAACAAGTTTGCGCAACAAATGAAACTCCAACAACTTTCCGATGACCGAATCAAACTTCTCTTAATTCCATTCGCTCTTACGGATTACGTTGAAAAATGGTTGTACACCTTACCGTCAAATTCGATTAAAACTTGGGAAGAATTCGTAAAAATTTTCTTAAAAAAGTTCTACCCCTTGGAAAAAAAAGTAAATTCCGAAATGAAATCGTCAATTTTCATCAATTTAGGGAGAACCATTTGGAAAATATTTTGAAAGATTCAAAGAGCTTTTGATAAAATGTGCACACCATAACTTCGAAAAATGGACGATTTGCCAAATCTTATACGATGGACTCGAAAACAGCTCACGAACCATGCTCGAATCAATGTGCCAAGGCAACTTTCTTGCCCAACATCACAATGATGCTTGGCAATTTCTTGAAAACCTCGCTGAAAAGTCATCCCAATGGGAACGTTCAAATGAAAAATCAATTTACTCACGATCAAGCGCACACTCGATAGGATCATCTTTGGTCTTGGAAGCTAAAATTGACGCAATGATTAACAAATTCGATAACGTTTTCTCATCGAATCAAATGAACCAAGCTTCGCAACCCATGTGTTATAAATGTAATAATCCTAATCATATAGCCGATCAGTGCCCTAATTCTATCGAACAAATCAATGCTTTCAATAAAGCCAAAAACGAACCATTTTCTCCAACGTATAATCCTGGTTGGAGAAACCATCCGAACTTTGCTTGGAACCAAAACAATCCCAACACGAATATGATTCGTCCCAATTTTCAAGCATTTCCGAATAATGCTTCGAATCCTCCCTTTTAGCCCAACCATTTTCAACCAAACTTTGCGGGTCAATCAACCGCAACAATCAAATTTTCAACCAAATTCTACTCATCCTCTCCAAGACGATAAACGTTTAAGTTCACTTGAGAAAACTCTTGAAATGTTGGCTAAAGCAACTACTCAAAGCCTTCAATCTAATAGCAATTTGCAAAATTTATTGACCTCATATATGCAAAACACAAACCAATCAATTGCAAAACTTGAAATGCAAACGAGTCAATTAGCCACGTCTATGAGCGAATGTGAACGAGGCACAATCCCAAGCCAGCCAATTCCATATCGCAGAAATCAAAGTGCAAACTCAAATCAATCCCATGTTGTTCAAGATAGCAACATCACCCAATTGAAAGCTATCACAACTTTACGTTCCGGTAAACAAATCAATAATCAAGTCGTTAACCCAAACGATTTACCGGAAACCTCTATCGATGCTTCAAACGAATCAGAATAGAACGTGGAGCCAAACGTTGAATCAAATGCCGGTCAAAACTCTTCTTCTACTCGAGTAGACCCCCTACCGAGTATCGTGTTCCATTTCCACATCGTCATCGACCAAAGAAACACTCGGACCAAATGGAAAAGATGTTGGAAATTTTTAAACAAGTCAAAGTTAACATTCTGCTTCTTGACATCGTTCAGCAAGTCCCAACGTACGCGAAATTTCTTAAGGACTTGTGTATCCAAAAGCGACATACTCAAGTACCCAAAAAAGTCGTCTTAGCTACCAGTTTGAGTGAAGTCTTGTCTCAATCCATGCCCGTAAAGTACAAAGATCCTAGCTGCCCTACGATTTCGTGTACAATTGGAAACAAGACGATTAACAAATGCTTGATAGACTTAGGTGCGAGTGTCAATTTGATTCCATATTCCATGTACGAACAATTAGGCTTAGGTGAGCTCAAACCCACAAAGGTCACGCTTCCATTCGCCGATCGTTCCATTAAGAAGCCCATGGGAGAAATCGAGGACGTGCTCATTCGAGTAGGGCAATTCATATTCCCCGTTGATTTTATCATTCTCGAAACATAACCCGTGACAAATCCCGTGAGTCAAATTCCATTGATTTTAAGCCGACCATTCTTAGCCACCTCAAATGCCTTAATCAATTGTCGTAACAGTTCGATTAAAATTACTTTTGGAAACATGACTTTGGATCTTAATATTTTCAACCTTGAAAGCCAATCGAACGAACCTCGTGACCAAACGTTGGAAGTTAGTGCCATTCATGATAACTTCGAAAAAGATATACTGGACCTTAATGACGAACGTGAAGCTGAATACAAAAAATTGTTTCACGAAGTCCCCAACGAGATTGAATATACTCTTCCCTTTGAATCGCTTCCAGTTGAGTCCGAATCTCAACCCAATTCATTGATCAAGCAACTCCCTAAGTTGGACCTCAAACCACTTTCCAATCACCTTAAGTACGCATACTTAGGTGAAAACGAAACTTGTCCTGTCAACATTTCTAACGATCTTTCTCTTGACCAAGAAGCTTCTCTTCTCTCTATTCTTTCGAAAAACAGAGAAGCAGTTGGGTGGTCCATTACCGATATTAAGGGAATTAGCCCTGCTATTGTCCAACATCGCATTCACTTAATTGACGAAGCCAAACCCACTCGTGATGCACAACGGAGGCTTAACCCAAAAATGAAAGATGCGGTTCGTGATGAAATTCTTAAGCTCCTCGATAACGGTATCATATACCCCATCTCCGATAGCCCATGGGTTAGCCCAATTCATGTCGTGCCTAAAAAGTCCGGACTTGCCGTTATAACAAACGACGCTAACGAACTCATTCCCACTCGGACTCAAACTGGTTGGCATGTTTGCATTGATTATCGAAAATTAAATGCTGCAACATGGAAAGATCACTTCCCTCTTCCTTTTGTTGACCAAATGCTCGAACGTTTAGCCGACCAAGAATTCTACTACTTCCTTGATGGTTATTCCAGCAATAACCAAATTCCAATCACTCCCGAAGATCAAGAGAAAACTACTTTCACGTGTCCATTCGGTACCTTTGCTTATCGACGTATGCCATTCGGACTTTGTAACGCTCCTACTACTTTCCAACGATACATGGTTGGCATCTTATCTGGCATTATTGAATGCTTTCTAGAAGTTTTTATGGACGATTTCTCTATCTTTGGTGATTATTTTTCCGAATGTTTACATCATCTCGAGTTGGTTCTAAATCAATGTAAAGAATAACATTTGACTTTGAATTGGGAAAAACTCCACTTTATGGTCAAACAAGGCATAGTCCTTGGACATATCATCTCAAATAAAGGCATTGAGGTAGATAAAGCAAAAGTTGACGTAATTGTAAATCTACCCATTCCCAAATCTGTTAAGGACATTCGATCATTTCTAGGACACGCTGACTTTTACCGACGCTTTGTGAAAGACTTTAGCAAAATTTCTCGTCCTTTGATGACTCTTCTTGGAAAAGACGTTCCTTTCGATTTTAACTCTGATTGTATCTCTTCTTTCGATTGTCTCAAAAACGAACTCATTTCTGCTCCAATCATTTGCGCACCCAATTGAGATCTTCCATTTGAAATAATGTGTGATGCTTCTAACTTTGCGGTTGGTGCTGTCTTAGGACAACGCATCAACAAAATCCTTCATGTCATTAACTACGCGAGTAAGACTTTGAACGACGCTCAACTCAACTACACAACAACCTAAAAAGAGCTTGTAGCTGTCATTTTTGTGCTCGAAAAGTTTCGACCTTACTTGATAGGTTCACACATCACTGTCTACACTGATCATACTGCTCTTCGATACCTTTTTGCCAAAAAGGATGCTAAATCCCGTTTGATTTGTTGGATCCTTTTACTTCAAAATTTTCACCTTACAATCAAAGACAAAAAGGATCCGATAATGTCATAGCCAATCACTTATCTCGTCTTCCGAATGCACCATCTAATTTACCAATCAATGAAAACTTCCCCGATGAACAACTTCTTTCAATTTCAATCGATCCATGGTACGCTGATATAGTGATCTACTTAGTCACTAAAGAAATTCCCTCATCTTGGTCCAAACAGGAGAAATGCAAATTCATGTCCCAAGTGAAATACTTCTACTGAGACGATCCATACTTGTTCTAATATTGTCCCGACCAAATCATCTGACGTTGCATTCCGGATAATGAGGTCAGGAGTGTTCTTTCGTTTTGCCACGATCAAGCGTGCGGTGGACATTTCGGTCCTCGAAAAACTGGGGAAAAGGTGCTTCAGTGTGGTTTCTATTGGCCTTCTCTTTTCAATGACTCATTTGAATTTTATAAAACTTGTGATCGATGTCAAATACTTGGATGAATTTCTCAACGAAATATGATGCCTTTAAACCCCATTCTTACTATCGAAATCTTTGATGTTTGGGTTATCGACTTTATGGGACCTTTTCTCAGTTCTTTTGGAAACATGTATATCCTTCTCGCTGTCGATTACGTCTCAAAATGGGTCTAAGACGTTCCTTGCAAAACCAACTACCATGGAATTGTTGTGAAATTTCTCAAAGAAAATATCTTTTCGAGGTTCGGCACGCCTCGCATAATAATTAGTGAAAACGAAACTCATTTTTGCAATCGATCTTTTGAAACATTAATGAAGAAATACTCAATAACCCACAAGTTATCCACTCCTTATCATCCTCAAACTTGTGGCCAAGTTGAAGTTTCAAATCATTAAATAAAACAAATCTTGGAGAAAATTGTCAACAAAAATCGAAAAGATTGGTCTCAGAAATTGACTGACGCGCTTTGGGCTTACCGTACTGCTTTTAAAACTACCATGGGATGTGTACATTTCGTTTGGTTTACGGGAAAGCTTTCGATTTACCGGTTGAAATCGAACACAAAGCGTTGTAGGCAATAAAGAAATTAAACTTTAATCTCGATAAAGCTGGCGAAAACTGAAAACTACAACTCAACGAACTAGAAGAACTTAAGAATGACGCATAAGAAAATGAGAAAATTTACAAAGAAAAAACAAAAGTTTTTCATGACAACTCAATCCTAAGAAAAACGTTTTCGCCTAACCAAAAAGTTCTTTTATACGACTCAAGGCTTCATTTATTCCCTGGGAAACTTAAATCAAGATGGACCAGACCATTTGTGGTACGAACTGTTTTTCCACACGGTGCCGTAGAAATACAAAACCCTAGGGATGGATCGATTTTCAAAGTCAACGGTCATCGTTTGAAACCTTTCTTGGAATTGCCAAGTAACAAAGAGGAGGAGCTCATGATTCTTCATGAGCCAAGCTACGTCTAGTAAGAATGTTAACCCTCTTTTGTAAATATGTACATATTTTTCCCCATTACACTCATTATATCATGCACTTACTGTGGGGACGCAGTAAAAATTAAGTGTGGGGGGGAGTCTCGTTTTCAATTTTTTAAGGTTTCATGGCATTTTTGAATTTTCATTTTCTTTTAACTCAAAAAAATATCAAAATTTCTAAATCTCAAAAACATTTTCTTTTTAGCATTTTTATTTATTTTTGAAGAAACACTATAGGATAAGTATAAGTTTTGGTTAATAAATTGAAATTTTTGAAAATTTATTTGTCTTAACAAAAATAAAATGAAGTTTGATTACAAATAACATTGGTTTAACTAGTATATAGGAAGGTTCATATGTGTTGATTATGAAGTATATTCTAATTCAAAATCTTTGTTTAATAAAGTGGTAAATTTAAAGTAAAGGATATAACATTTTTATCTTCTAAGTTAAATGGTGCTAAGATGATTTTGCAAAACTCTCTGTTTCTAAATAAAATAGAAAAAAAATATAAGTAAAAAAACATTTATATATATGTACATATTTTTAACAACTAGAGTCATGTGTTCACTCGCCATGCTCTGTACCCTTCTTATGTAAACCCGAAAGGTAGTGCACGATCGGTATATCTGGCCTCAGTTTATCTGAGTTAGGTGTATGTATATAAAAATTCTTTTTAATAAAGCCTACAGTAAATAAGTGTTCACACTTTTATGTTTACTCGCCACGCTCTGTATTCCCCTCACATCAATCTGCAAGGCAGTGCACGGGTAATATATCTGGTCTCAGTTTACCTGAGTTAGGCATATGTAAATATTGTTAATATCAATAAAATTTTCAAAAAAGAGAGAGTAAGCAATTGAAATCTAAGCACTAACTTGTTTGATTTAACTTGTTATTGAAAAGAAATGAGAATACCACTTTGACAAACTTTGATAATCAACTAAGGATCCATTTCATAATCATTGTGTTATCAACCGGAACAACTAGCAAAACTATAGTCTCTGTTATGACAACTTAATTTTTGTTGGCAATTTTGACAAGTAAAAGGACTTAAATTTCTTAATAATAACCATAACTTATATTTAACTTATTGGCGTCAATTTGAAAGTAAATCCTTCATTTGTAAATACTTTCAAAAACTTGCATTCATCCCATTGTAAATAAATCTTGCATTTTGTAAATATTTTCACTTTGCATTTGGATTTTGTGGGTAGTATCCGTTGAAAACCCTCACAGGACATGTGACGACCCACCTCCTCGACCCTCAAAAATTGACACTAATACATCCTCGGTATTCACGTGCCGTAAATCCAAGTGTCGGAGAGGCAGATTATCATGGGGTAAAGAAATAAAGATAGAAGGTGGACAATAATAGAATATCTCATCGTATTAAACACATAATTATACATATGAGTAGTACATGCAATTACTCCAAATTATTCCATCAAAGTTACGACGGGTACTAAACCAGCTAGGATAGTTATAACGACCTATCCTTACAGTGCTGGTAGATACTAATACATAATACAAACACAGTGGAAAGTGATAGATGACTTCAACAAACGACACAAAATGCTCCATGCTCCATTCCAAAATGCTCCAAGCTTACCTAACTAGTTGGTTGCCCAGGAAAATAGGGCACCAAGAGTTTAAGGGAAAAAGAAAATAAACTCCGGGTCAGTCTTGGGACTAGTGTGAGAAACTCAAAATACGATGTTTGAAAACAAAAGGTGTAACGACCCCGAATTTTATATAAATTTAAATTTATAATTTATTTAATTTTTGAATTAAATTTGTAAAATTCATTGTAAATTGAAACGAGTTTCCCCGCATTCAAATAAATTCTATGTTAAATCAATTAAAATCTAAAATATTGTATATTTGTGATTTAGATTTAAATTTCAAGTAAATGATTAATAATGATTTAAATTTATGAAATAAATACAAGACGATAAGTATTAAAATAAAATAATAATAGGAAATTTTATATTAGATAGTTTGAGTTTTTAAAATAAAAATAAACACACTTATGTTAGAGATAGGAATAAATAACAAGCTAACACAATAACAATAACCATAACAATTACAAACTAAAAACTTAAGTAAAATATTATACACTATAGCAAACATATGTTGTAGGCAAGATAATCACTTAAGTACCTGGTAATAAGAAGGGCAAGTAAAATCATATCAGTGCATTCGAATATGACTGGGGTAAGTAAGAAAATAAAATATCTATGTACATAAGTACAATAGCATAGGTAGGCAAGTAAAATAAGCATGTAAATAAGTATGCAGGTAAGAATCCAAGTGTATAAACAAAGTAAAAATATAATACATCTATGTACAAAGAAGGAAAGTATGATACATAAGGTACATTAGCATTTAATGCTTTCCATCCTAGCACAAAACAAAGCCTGTTCGAAAATGCTTTCAGCCCCCAAAGAAAATAAAAATCTCTGAATTGTTGTGTACTTGAACAATAAACAATTCTCTTTATACTTGTTTTATTTATCAACTTACCTCATTTCATTTCGTATACAAAAGACCTAGCAAGTTTCTTCTCATTTTTGTTCATTTAAACAAATGAAACCTGGAATCAACTAAGCAATATAAAGATCCAAGCTTTCAAATTTCCAGTTCAAACATTTTCAGTTTTAATGTTTCAAAGCCAGTTCAAAGTTTTCAAGAATCAAGTCAACAAAAATATGCAAGTTTTCACATTCCAGTTTCAAGTATTCCTATTTTCAAACAAAAGAACAAGCTTTCTGTTTTAAAAAGTCAGGTGAGTAAACCTTTAAACTAAACTTAAATAACTTGTGAATTCTGTGTTAATGGTTGTTTATATGTATGTGTTTATGCCAGCCTTTGTGTATTTATATAAGTGTGCATATCTGTTGTTTTAAATACCTCTGATCTTGGTTAAGACTCTGCCTTTAAATTGTTAACCGGAGACATCTTTAGTTTTGATGCATATGACTTATGGTCTAAGTAAACTTGTGATGTATGCTTGAAAATGTGTTTGTATGTTGGTTTAGAGACTCTAAAAACAGGTGAGTATGTCTAGATAATCACAGTGTTCATCTCTGTTTTAAAACTATAGAGATTTAAACTTAGATCTAACTTCAAATTCTTCTCACTCTAATCTTCTTTAGGCTTAAGTATGTAAAACAAAGTTTGTTGTTTTAAACTTAACTAAGCTTTGAAAATATTTGCAAGAATTTTAGATAGAAAACATTGTCTGGAAAAAGTGAATACATAGAGAAACTTGAAATATGTTAAAAACCAAACATTGAAATTTGTTGATATAATTATATAACTGGAATCGTATATGAAAGGTAGGATTTTTAAAAATCAAATTTACAATTTTTAATTTAACATTGAAAGTGTTATATAGTGATGTCTAGAAAATGGGTTTTCGAGTCTCCTTGGTGATCAGGATGGTCTGGGAAGTTGTCGTGCTTTCTGGAGATGGAAGAACGATCGGGGACTACGGCAAAATTGTCAGGTGATGGTTCTTGTCAGTGGGGAAGTGGTGATTGTCAGTTGAAGTTAGGAACCCTAGTTTAGCTAAGGTAGATAAAATCGATCACCGCGTTTCACATAGTTGATCGAGTTCAACCGGGTTCTGGGGAATGGTAGTAGACGCATAGGGGAAGTCGACGCCGGAGTTTCAGAACCTATGATGATCGGAGCGGCGAGCATTGGAGCGTTGACAGGTTTTGGCGAGTTCGAGTTGTTGGGTTTCCAGGCTTCAGTTGAACACGAATTTCAAATTCGAGTTGAAATAAGGGAATCTGGAGATAGGGATGGTGATTGGGGATGATCGTTGACGTGGGAACGTCATCGAACTCGATCGGAATCGATCGAGATCATTGTACACGTGCACGGCGTTTCTCTGGTGGATGCTGAGAAGTCTGGGTGTAGCAGGAATGGTTACTCGAGTTCTCTCGAGTAAATGGAGGGGGTGGCCCGAAGTTTTTATTTGTTCGACTCGAAGCAATTTTGGGTAGTCTCGGGTCAGGTTGGTGTTGCCAGTTTTAAAGCCTGTCAGTTTTAAAAAATTTAAAATTTAAGAACAGGGTTTTAAAACAGAGTTTAAAACAAAATGTGAGATGGATTCAAATTAAAGTTTTGTCACCATAGTTTTAAATAAATATAAGTTTTATAAAAATAAAATGTTTTAACAACTTTTAAATGTTTAAAGTAGATTTTAAAGTGTGTTAAATTTTGCTAAGTTAAATTTGTAATTATATTGAATCTAAATTTGAAATGGAATGTAAAAGTGAATGCAAAGGTGAAATGTTTAAAATGCATTTGTAAATAAGAATTGGATCATTAATAGGAAAATGTTTAATCCTTTAAATAATGAAGATTTAAGGATTTGTGATTATTAAGTTAATTAAAATGAATAATTAACTAATTTAATTAATTAATAATTTGGATTAATTAATTTAGTAATTAAGAGTTAATTAGTTAACCATTAAGGGTTAATTTATTAAGATAATTAATTAAGGTAAATTAATTAATGAAAGTGATTAAGAAATACGTATTATTTAAGGAGTAATTAATTAGTTGTTGTAATTAATTGAGAATTAATTATTAATTAGAGGTTACTTAATGATTAATAAAAAAAAGATAATTTATTAAATGTTTTGTAATCAATTGATTATTAATTTACCAAGACTAGCAAATTTATTCATAGAAAATTTATCTGATTTGAATCAATCAGATAATTAAAGTGATCTTATCTATGGATGTTTAGATTGTATTGGATGATTTAATTGTTTGATATCCCTGATATATGATGCTTTGTGATACACCCTGATTTATGTTGTGGTCTATGATAAATTATCTGTGATGTAATTTATTATCTGTGATATTTATATATCTGTGGTCTGTGCATGAACGATAAGCGTTATGATTTATATTGCTTATCAACTATATCTTGTATTTTGATCTGTGATGGTTCATTGTGTTGCACTATTGTGTTAAACCCCTAGACCACACTGTTACACACATAAATATGGATTTCACATGGAAATCGGTTAAGTCACAGATAATTTAAATTTGATGTTTTTGAAATGGAAATTTTAATTTCAATTGATTTTGAAATTAGAAATTTGGGTTTAAAGTGAAAAGCTTTTGAAATGGAATTTCAAAGATAAAAGTTATTTTGAATAACCTAATCGAGTTTTGAAAATTTAAATAATTTGATTTAAATTTGAATTCAATATTTGAAATTGAATTCTATGATTTGGAAACTAGGGTTTAAAAACGGCTGTTCAACTTATTTATGAGTTTATATGAAATTAAACCATTTTAAAAGTATAATTTTGAGAATTTGGATTTAACCAAAGAACCTTAACTCGTATAAATGAATCAGATTTCCAAAATGAAAACTGTTTGTTTTAAAAGAATAAAAGCTTTCAGATAAGAAATGAAATTCCAGTTTTATTAAAGGAATTTCAAGATTGAATTGAAAAATGGTTTTCCAAGTTATGAATGAATTCTTTTTGAAAGCTATGAATTAAATCTGTTTATTTTTTAGCAGATTTAAAATGATGAATTGTTTAACCATTTGAAATGGAATTGTTTTGAAAGCTATAAGTTAAATCTTTGTTTTAAAGATTTAATGAGTCAATCCAATTGAAATGGAAATTAATTTGGAAAATCTGTGAATGAGTCTTTTGTTTAAAAGACTAAAGTGTGGAAATTGTTTAAACCGTTGTAGGTTGTTAAAATGAATCTTTTTGTTTAAAGATTTGAAAATGGTAATTTGTTAAACCATTTGAAGAAAAGAAAGTTTGGGTTTAAGTTGTGACTTAACTAAAATCCCAATATCCATATATTTTTAAATATTGCGCTCATTATTCGGTTTAGCCGGGAGAGGACCTTTGTGTCACATATCCCATTCCGAATAAGTGATACGTCGTATATGGATGCATTTGAAGACCGGTGTTGAAGACCGGGCATTTGCAAGAACGATAGGATAACCTATCGATTGTCTCTACACTGGGTAGCTCCTGGTATAGAGATTCCCTAAGTGATGGGAAGTTCAATCAGGATTGTGAATACCCGGATTGCAAGGGCTTCTTCAGAAGTGCCTTCGGTTCTGTTCGAACCCGGAACAGACTTGTATGGTTACATGTCTGACATTACATTTTGAGATATAAAGCAGATTTCTTTCAAATACATTTCTGTTGGTGGCGGAGAATTTATTCTCTTAGCTTAACACCCTTCTCTGAGACGTACGAGCTCAGAGGTTATGTAGTTGAAGGTTATCAGCGATATACTCCCAATTTGGTAATGTGACATGCTGAGTGTTGCTGTGTGATGATCATTGTTTGATCATTTGTGATATGATCATTTGTTTGATCATTTATCTTTATGATCATTGCTTTGATCATCTGTTGACCCAAAGCATGGCTTTGTACCAAAGCGTAGCTTTGTGGACGAGACTTCGTCAGGGCCTCACAACCCGGAAATGGTCAAAACAGGAATGTTGCGGTAAGGTTATGAGGGTCGCGCCCTTTAGGTTATGTCATTTCCTTTTGGAAAGGGGTGGTATCATGGTATGGAGCCCAGATACTTACTCATGTGGACACACTTTATTTATTATGTGTGATGTTGGTTACCGAGCGCTCGGCTAAAGGTCCCAAAGGACCCGGGGATGGCATATTCGTGAGTTACCTGTTACAGGGGTAACCCGGCCTTGTTGGCAGAGAGCAGTTTGTCTCTCGGGATGTCCAGCCAGAGGCGATCCCATTCGGCGGTAGGAAAGGAAGTTCCTTAGCCTGACCATTTATTGGAAATCCAAAGAAACAATACGAACCTTTACGATTGCAATTGTATAACCTGCCATGCAATGTGGCGGTAACCTGCTATTGAACATAGTAGCTATAGTAGGCATAACGCGGAATGCCTATGCTGGCTAAGATTAATATTATACTTTCGAAATGTTTTCTGCACTATGCACTAGTAATAATATCCAATGATTTGTTTTGCGTAGTAAGCATCTTTGACTATCATAAGGAGAAATCTCCTCCGATTCTGCGTTTGCATTGTGTGTGCGTGCGGGAGGCCTTATGGTAGTTTCATTTTCCAAAAAGCATTGCGAAACTCTTTTGTTGTTTGTTAAAGATAAACTGTTTTTGTTGCTCACACCAGTCCCACGACTGACCTGGAGTTTATTGTTCCTTTCCTAAACTCTGGGTGCTCATAATTTTCTACACGAGCAGTCTAGAGTTGGGGTTTTCAGATATTCAGGTTTAGTAGATTATCTGGAGCTAGTTCAGTTCTTGGAGTTCATGGACTGACGTTGCTTATCTTGAAGCATTCTATTGGAGATATTCTATCCACTGCTGGTGTTATCTATTTTCTTTCCGCTGATATTTCTTGTATCATACCTCTGATGTATATTGATATCCGTTGTATCATTCTGTTGTATCATATTGTACCAGATTTTGTATATGTCATTGTATCAATGTTATGTAATTGATATTTTCTTTTTCTTCCGCTGTGTTATTTACTTAACTGTGTTATAAGCTCCGGCGACTCGGATTTGAACAGTTGAATCTGCGGCATTCGAGTACGATGTAAAGTATGGATGTCGATTTTCGAGCGGGAAAAATCTGTGTCGTTACATTTGGTATCAGAGCTGAGGGTAAAACTTTAGCTAAGGAGTATAACACATTAAGTAGCTCATTAGAGATAGGGTGAAGTATACCCTAGAATGAGTAATTCTCAGATATCTGTCCGTATGCCTCAGTAAATTCTCTTACTATCCACTGATAGTGAGTATGAGTGTAAGAAGAGGATGAGATAGGAGACAGGGGAATACGACTATAAATGGTCAATATCCTGTAACAACAAGGAAGCAATCTTTTCTCTATCAATCTCTTTTGTTCAGCATCTCTTCTCAATTCTTCGATAGTTCCTGGTAGATCCATGAAGGAGATTCGATATATTAATATGGGACGTAAACTTCGGATGGACCAAAATTGTTTGTTGGATGAATTGTTTGCTTTGTTTGCTATGGTTGATAGGTATACTTTAGTTCTAAACTGAAATTTTGAAATTGTATCCATAGATCTATATATTCTTTGGGTCCGGATATGTTCTACGAATGGTTAGTTATCCTTTCGAACTAACCGATGCCACGGCATACTTCGTAGATCCGGATAATCTGAGTATTTTGTGAAGAATTCAATAGATTCGTTCTTGTATCTATTATTGATATTCTGATTTGGTAAGCCAAATACAGAATAGATATTCAGTTTGAGTTGATGAAATGTCCTTCATCCATCTTTGTGTCTCCTTGGCAATTTCGAGGACGAAATTCTTTTAAGGGGGGAAGTCTATAACGACCCCGAATTTTATATAAATTTAAATTTATAATTTATTTAATTTTTGAATTAAATTTGTAAAATTCATTGTAAATTGAAACGAGTTTCCCCGCATTCAAATAAATTCTATGTTAAATCAATTAAAATCTAAAATATTGTATATATGTGATTTAGATTTAAATTTCAAGTAAATGATTAATAATGATTTGAATTTATGAAATAAATACAAGACGATAAGTATTAAAATAAAATAATAATAGGAAATTTTATATTAGATAGTTTGAGTTTTAAAATAAAAATAAACACACTTATGTTAGAGATAGGAATAAATAACAAGCTAACACAATAACAATAACCATAACAATTACAAACTAAAAACTTAAGTAAAATATTATACACTATAGCAAAACATATGTTGTAGGCAAGATAATCACTTAAGTACCTGGTAATAAGAAGGGCAAGTAAAATCATATCAGTGCATTCGAATATGACTGGGGTAAGTAAGAAAATAAAATATCTATGTACATAAGTACAATAGCATAGGTAGGCAAGTAAAATAAGCATGTAAATAAGTATGCAGGTAAGAATCCAAGTGTATAAACAAAGTAAAAATATAATACATCTATGTACAAAGAAGGAAAGTATGATACATAAGGTACATTAGCATTTAATGCTTTCCATCCTAGCACAAAACAAAGCCTGTTCGAAAATGCTTTCAGCCCCCAAAGAAAATAAAAATCTCTGAATTGTTGTGTACTTGAACAATAAACAATTCTCTTTATACTTGTTTTATTTATCAACTTACCTCATTTCATTTCGTATACAAAAGACCTAACAAGTTTCTTCTCATTTTTGTTCATTTAAACAAATGAAACCTGGAATCAACTAAGCAATATAAAGATCCAAGCTTTCAAATTTCCAGTTCAAACATTTCAGTTTTAATGTTTCAAAGCCAGTTCAAAGTTTTCAAGAATCAAGTCAACAAAAATATGCAAGTTCTCACATTCCAGTTTCAAGTATTCCTGTTTTCAAACAAAAGAACAAGCTTTCTGTTTTAAAAAGTCAGGTGAGTAAACTTTTAAACTAAACTTAAATAATTTGTGAATTCTGTGTTAATGGTTGTTTATATGTATGTGTTTATGCCAGCCTTTGTGTATTTATATAAGTGTGCATATCTGTTGTTTTAAATACCTCTGATCTTGGTTAAGACTCTGCCTTTAAATTGTTAACCGGAGACATCTTTAGTTTTGATGCATATGACTTATGGTCTAAGTAAACTTGTGATGTATGCTTGAAAATGTGTTTGTATGTTGGTTTAGAGACTCTAAAAACAGGTGAGTATGTCTAGATAATCACATTGTTCATCTCTGTTTTAAAACTACAGAGATTTAAACTTAGATCTAACTTCAAATTCTTCTCACTCTAATCTTCTTTAGGCTTAAGTATGTAAAACAAAGTTTGTTGTTTTAAACTTAACTAAGCTTTGAAAATATTTTCAAGAATTTTAGATAGAAAACATTGTCTGGAAAAAGTGAATACACAGAAAAACTTGAAATATGTAAAAAACCAAACATTGAAATTTTTTGATATAATTATATAACTGGAATCGTATATGAAAGGTAGGATTTTTAAAAATCAAATTTACAATTTTTAATGTAACATTGAAAGTCATTTTCGGGTGATGAGGCTCGAGGTAACGATTACCTTACTCATAGCACATTCCACTTTGAATGCCACATTGCCAATCCAAAATCACACAACTGATTTCTACAAACGTATAACTCCTAAGCTCGTATGTCTTAGAAGAGGGTGTTAAGCTAAGGGAAGTTGCCTTCCCCGCCACCAATCAGATGATACGTTCATAGAAATCAACCAGTGTAATTACAATTGCAACGTTAGACATCCGTCCATATAAGTTGTCCAGGAATAAGACAAACCAAAGGCACTCTCCTACCACATCATGTCGGGAGTTACTCTTAGGATTAGTAGCGATTAGTCCTTGCATTGGATATTTCATAACAAAGAGACTACTGCTACTATATGTATATTGGGATTTTATCCCCAAATGATCAACTAGCAGTCCTTTGATATGAAAATCCTAAATATCATATCCATGTCTTCACTCCGAATACGCAAATTGGTTCGAAGTGGTCTTCGGATAGGAATTACCCAAATCCGACCCCGGTTCCTCCGAACCAATCATCGATTAAAAAGATCTTAAGTTCATATGTGATTATCAATCATCATTCAATTTAATTCATATTTTTATTCATTCATAGATATACCTTAGAGATATTTCCATTGAAATATTTCTTTATCTTTTTTAGAGTATATGGAATCATCAAGCCTCATTTATCAAATCCTTTTGGTTAATTTAAACCCTTTTAAATCGTGGAATAATTCCAAACCCTTCCATATTTTACTTAGAAAAATATTTCCCATTCATTTCATTTAAATCTTAACAAAGATTTCCTAATTCAAAACTCATAATTTTAATTCGGTTAAAAGCATGTTATCTAGGATGTTAATCCAAAACCAGTAAATGTTATGTGAGCAGAATATATAGATATCATCTAATTCTACTGAATATCAATTCCCGTATTCTACTATGGGCGGAATAACGGTGAAAGAACCCTTTAAATTCCACGAATAGTATGAGTTCCCTCTTCGGGCTTTAACACCGAGTACAAGAAGATTATCTCCATAAAATTCAAGTTATTTATATTTGGAAAATTATATCCTTTAACTTTGGAAAATTTTGATCCAAGTAAATCAAATTTACTATCCCATCCGTCGGGCCAGTCCGGATAGCCAAGGAGAGCAGGAAACTGGTTTTCCCAACTCAAGCCTAGACACTATCTCTCTAACACCCATAAGGCGGTCAAGTAATTTGATCGACTCTAAATCCTTTAATATTTAACCATTCCATAAATCCTTCAAATCATATTTAAAATACTTTATTAATTATTTGAAAATATTTACAAAAGATTTGGAAAAGAATAGTTACGTTTAAAACTACATTTCAAAAGTTATAGAAAAGTGCTGCGGAAAGTGCTTTTTAAGCTATATTGATCTAAACAACTTTTTTTTATCATTTGAAAACTCAATTTTTTATCACTTTTAAAACATTTTAAAACATTTTTAGAATTTATTTCATATTTTTAAACAATTTTAAAGAGGTTTAACATTCCATATACACTAATTCATTAAATAAAGGAAAGTGATTTCCTTTGTGCTTATCGACGTGTATTTCCATGACTTTCTTATATATTCAACATTCATATTAAACAACCATCATCAATAATTATAATCAAACATATGTAACATCCAATAGCATATAATACGATAGTTTAGGAGTTTACTCACTAAACTATGAAAACAAGGAATATACTCACTAAACTATGAAAACAAGGAATATACTCACATCCCTGTGCAGTTAAAGCGCTCGGCAGATTCAAAGCGGTGGAGGTGCAAAAAGTCATAGCGGGGATACAGCGAGGATATATCGGGATATAGCGGATGGTTCTAAAATAGCATATAAAACTCGTACTTAATGTTTTTACAAATATATAAATGGTAATTAAATGAAAAATTATCATTCAATTGAATTATAATTAATACATAAATAATTTTAAACAAAAAACATGTGCGAATATACTTTAAATAAACGTAAAACTATTATATAACATAATTGAATTTAGTAGAATATTAGAGTACTTTCATTTCTAAAAATATATTAAAAATTAAATCAAATAAATTAATTTCATAATTTTTATAATGTATAAATGCAATTTTTTAATTCATTTTATTAAAGAAGATATAGCGAAAATAGCGGAATATAGCGGGAATAATGGGATATAGCGGAAATAGCGGGGCTTAAAGCGGAAAGGCTATATTTTGGGGCTATATGGAAAAATCGCAGCGGTAGGAATCCACTATGAGATATAGCGGGGTTATAGCAGGGTAATAGCGGGGCATTAACTACACAGTCACATCCTATTTGCTTTGATGGAGACTTGGAATACTTCACCTCTGATAATGAATTTTAATTCTTTTCTTTAGTCTGTGAATGAATTAAAATGAGATATGGACTTGGCTATTTATAGGTGAAGAGAAGGGTACTTTAGTCATTTCCTACAGCCTAACCAGATTCGACCACATTTTGGTCCAATAGAAAACATCTTGATGGCCTAATTTGATTCGACCACATTTTGGTCCAATTGAAAACATCTTGATGGCTTAATTTGATTCGACTACATTTTGGTCCAATAGGAATCCTCCTTATCAACTATGGCATAACATGATTCGACCAGATTTTGGTCCAATTACAACCATCCGCATGGCAGAACCTGATTCGACCAGATTTTGGTCCAATGGCAACCATCCGCATGGAATACAATAATCATTATGCTATTTTGTTTCATTAGGCAAGTAATTATACTGTTCTGTTTTATTAGGCAAGTAATATACTATTCTGTTTTATTAGGCAAGGTTAATAATTCTCTCTTGTTTTATTAGGCAAGTAATTATACTATTTTGTTTTATTAGGCAGGGTTGATAATTCTTTCTTATTTTATTAGGCAGGTAATTATACTATTCTATTTTATTAGGTAGGGTTAATAATTCTTTCTTGTTTTATTAGGCAGGTAATTATACTATTCTATTTATGTAAACAAAACTTGAAAATAAATTTCTTATCATCTTTAACTAATTAAAACAAGTTAATTTAACTTATAAAGCTATATTTAAAATTAATTAAATATTCGTTTTCAAAGTGGTAAAATTACGGGTCGTTAGAGGACAACACTCGTCCTACTGGGAACACCCAGAGGTTTAACGGCTTGTTGCATACGCTCAATGCAATCGTGCTCCCTACAAAAACGGATTTATCTTAGTTTTCCTTTATTCGAGGACGAATAAAAAGATAAGTGCGGGGGTATTTGATGTGCACGTACATGTGCATATATTTACATCCGTATTTTATCTATTTTTATTTAAATAAATGTCATATTTGGATACTTTAACATGTTTAAAACCAAAATTCAATTATTTTCAAAGCATCATATATTCATCTACATACAGGGCCAAAATAGTCATTTTTGTGCATGTGATAATTTGGGACTTTTTACTTGGACATTTTTCATAATTTTTAGAATTTGGATCCATATGGAAGAGGGTTTCATAAAGATATATGCATGCCCAAGAGAATACAAATGGAGGATGATGGAAAAAATTAAAATACATGATCATGGAGGATCCCACCTACCACTTACCTAAATCTACAATTAAAAGCTAATGGACAACTAAGTGGAGGTTAAAGCTTCATGCATATTTAATGATGTATTAATTAGAGGCTAATGGTTACTAGGAGACCACACTTCCTAAAGGGCATTTTGGAAAGCACCCTAAAAATTGAATTAGGGTTTTATGCATGTATAAATAACCCTCTTATGTACATGTAAATATCTTCCTACTCTCTTATTTTATTTAGGAAAATTAGCAAGCAAGTTGTAAACACAATGTTTCATGAAATAAAAATGGCTTCCAAGCTTCTTTCTCTTTTCTTTTCTACATGCTTTTATTTTCTTCTATGTTAATGTTTATTTCTATACTTTCTTTCCTTTCATGTTTATAGCTTAGATTTACATTCATGCAGGTAGTGTAGCTTTATTTTTTTGTTAAGCAAGTAGTTAGTAGTTAATCTCTTTTTCTTCCTTTGCTTAGTTTCCATTTCTTTACTTTTAATGTTGAAATTTACAAGTGTTGATTTGGTAACACAAATAAGTAGTTAAACCCCTTCAATTTAGGGGTAATGAAGCTCTCTAACTTTATGTAATTTCAACATTTCTATGATTTATGTTCTCTTTTATATGTGCTTCATGAAAGTGGATTTTGATGTAAGTTTGTACAAGTGGGTTTGATAGCTTATGTTGCTTTTGCAAATGAGCTATTCTTATTCAACATAAACACAATTTACATCATCATTTGCTAATTGATTTTTGATTTTGAAATGAAACTAAAAACAAAATTCGATGATCTATATTACTAATTACAATAGTATTTAGATCAAAATAGCTTTTGCATTGGCTTCATATTCATGAGAATTGATAAGTAGTTTATTTGTTGTACTATAGTTTGATGGCTTAAGTTATGTTAATTAATAACATAAATAAACCAAAGTTGTGATAAATACAATAATTATTTCATTTAATATCAAAAATAGAGATCATAGATTGTTTGATTGTTGATTTACAAAAATATGAGAGTGGATTTGCTTCTAAATTGTTCTCTAATCTCATAGTTTTTAATCTCATTTTAATTCTAGTTTTAGCTTCATTTTGCTTGTAGTTAATAATCTTCTCTCATTTTGGTCTAATTTGATTGATTATAAAAATTTTAGAATCTTAAAAATCCCCTACGGATCGACCTGTACTCGCTATGTACTACGATAGTACTCCGCGCGCTTGCGGTAAATTTTATTATAAATTTGTTCGACTATTTTCTAACACGATAGACATTTAGCCGTCCAAACATTAATTCTCTCTTGCTTGCTACTTGTGTAATGGTATAGAGTGTAGAACGCGAACACTAACAAGAAGATTACTCAATGCATAAGTGATAAGTTATTATTGGGATTATTAAAGCTAAAGATAATATTAGGACTATTTATCCGAATGTGTAGGCTTAGCATTATGATGTATTCTCGGTTTGGTGCAACTAAAATGATTATCGTTGATTTTGTTAACCCAATATATAGCAAGGGATTACCATTGAGAACACTAATTCAATGGATAGATAAGTGGTCTATTGTTGAGATCATACACTAGAGATATTTCTAGGATTATTCAGTTTTGTATGTTACACTTGTGAGTGGTAACCTTCATAATCATAATTGGACAACATACATTCAGGATAGTCAACTTGTATGGTGAAAGTAATTAATCCTTTATATATATATATATATAGGAGACGCACAGTAAAGAATAGCCTTAGTTATAGGTTATAACTAAACCTTAATTACTTGTCAATTCCATACCACTAGTGATATAATTCACTTGCTAAACTTTGCATGACCCCATCCATTTCTCTCTTTTTATCTCTATTCAAGAGGTTAGGGTCAACAATGAAGCAGGAAAGACAAGGTACGTGGAGGAGGTGATTTGGCGCATTAGAAATTTGTTTTACTTATAGTTACTCCTCTATGAACTTTATATTATATCTATCAGTCATAGTCTTATGTATTGTCTTTTGGAGACATTATTGTACGAACCATGTTTATGTTGAGACCATTATCTCATTTGGTTATCTTCAGTAATTATATTTTATTTTCTTCCGCTATGAGATTTAAAAGTGTAGAATGTTCTAAGTTTATAATTGTCTCTGTGGCATGTAAAACCATAAAAAAAACACAATGACTTGTACATATTGGCATAACGCGAGTTCAAATGCCATTTTGAGCTTTGGATTGATGTGTCTAGAAGTGCAGGTTGTCATAGTTGGTATCGGTGCTTAGTTTTAGAATTCCCTAGGGATTAGGTGCGTATAAGAGAATGTACATGTATACTTTCAAAATTAGTATATATACATACATATAACTAAAATGCAATCACATCTTAAACTCTAATAATACTCTGAGGAAAGTTGATAATATTTCCTAATTACATATATGTGAAATGAACAATCAAACTAGAAATAGTTCTATTGAAGCAACTGAGGTTTTGGGCATGAATATTCCTATATGGTTCTATCGATATCTTCAAGCAAGATGCTAAACTGACCTTAACCCGAATAAAGGACCTACAGTGCAAGCGCAAGTTGTAGCCCCAACTCCTTCACATGCTTTGGACTTCCCCAAGCTATGTTAGGACTATCAGAGTCTAGGTGGAAAGAATTATTTTAGGACTGGATCATTTGTTGAGACATGGGCATCGCTGAGGAATTGTGATAGGATTTTTGCTATGATGGACGTGGAGAATGCAATAAACAGACAATTAGCTTCATGGCACTTGCAAGAAAAGGCCTTGAACTAGTGGGAGATTGTTATTGCTGAAACAGATGAGACAAGAATTATTTGGACTAATTTTTATGAGATGATTAAGTTTAAGTCTATTTCTAAGGCAGAACCGGGAGTGGAACTAAAGAAGTTCGTCCATTTGGAGCAAGGAGACAGCAGCGTCAAGGAGTATGTCAATGAATTTAATCACCTGGCCAAGTATGGCCTAGACCTTATCAATACACCAGTGGAAATGGTGACAAAATTTTCTAAGGAGTTAAGTCCAGCTTTTAAGGATATTGCATTGAGTCATGTACCCACCGGAGCTACTTTTGAGAGCTTGGTTGAGATGGCACTACCGAATTCAATCACTATGATGGGAGTAAGAAGATATAAGGGAAGCTAATTCAGCAGAATCAACATAATGGTGGAATGAGGTTAAAGGCAAGATAAAGAAGCATGAGCTTAGGGGAAGGAAGTGTAGTTTCAGGGTACATTTGGCCTAGAACTGCAAAAAAATCTAGGAAGGAACAATCTTACAATTACAACCGGTTTGGTCACATGAAGAGGGAGTATCCGCCCTAGTCTAAGACTTTTACCCAAGTGGTTTCTATAATGACCCTAATTTTGAACAACATTATTTAGAGCATTTAATTAGATAAATTAAATGAAATAATGTAGATGGTTAAGGAATTGAGATTTGTTAACCAATAAGGGGGTCATGCCTTAAACAAATATAAGCAAAAGAGAAATAAAATTAAGTAGAAGGAATATGATAAGGGGAAAAATAGGAATAGGCCATATTCTTATACCCTAAACCCTTCTTACCTTCATTCTTTGTTCATTTTTACGATTGCAAAAAAAAAGAGTAAATCCCTTGTAAGCTCGGCCGACCACCATTAAGAGAATTAAGAAGAAGAAAAGCTAAGATTCAAGTAGGAAGCTTAAGTAAATCAATCGAAGGACAAATCTCAACCTTCTTAACACCAAGCTATGGTGAATAATTATCTTACATCTCATTTTTATTGATTTCGGTTTCTATTTAGATCCGAATTAATTTTGCAAATAATATGCCATGATATGGTTGTTTAATGGATATATGTGTTTGTTGATGATTTATGTTGCTTCATATAGATTTTATGATAAGTTTAGATTTGGAAAACCTATTAAATAACATCCAAATGACTTGCGTTTTTAATACATGGTCGAAAAAATTATTTATGAAGTGGGTTTCAAGTATCATTGTTTTCTAAGTTATTGTGGATTTATTATGAATTTTCTTTGAAATAAAATAGTTAAAATTGGTTTTAAATTAATTACGGCAAATATATGTTGATTTTGGGTCTAAAATTTAGATATGTTAGAAAACATATTAGTAGTGAATTATGGAAATTTTTAGGGAATTTTCCCAAGTATTTTACAATAGTGATAAAATTATTTAAGGTATGAGACTTAAACATTTTATATGTTTTATCAAAAAGAAGGGCTTAATTGTTAAATGTTTTTAAATTGCTAATTTTTGAATTCGGCAGAACTTTTAGAAAAGAAGATTTTGAAAAGAATTGGCAACCAATTATATTTTTACAAATAAGGCAAGTTAGGTTAAAAGCAATTTCCTGTAAAGGCTAAAAATCAGATATACATAGATTTACTGCTTCACCATTTTGTATACTAGCTTTCGACACCATAACTTTGCCCAAAAAACCAAGTCGCAACCAATGCACATGGTATCAAACAATTGATACGTAGTGAATTGGAGAAAGGCGGAAGGTATAACTTCAAAACCATGCTTTTCAAGGGGTAGAAGCTATTCTTATTAACTTTAAACCATTTTCGTTTATAAATGATGCTTTCGAAAGGGTTAGAGTTAGCTTTCGGCTTAATCAACTTGCTTTGGTTATATAAAAGACCTTCCGAATGAGTTGCCGCTTTATGTTGTAAAAGAAGCTTTCAGAAGGATAAAACCCATGCTGCCGCATTCAAACCTTTTCGAATCAATACTTTCTAAAGGGTGCTTTCACCTTTATACTATGAAGCTGCTTTCTCAATGATTTCGAAAGGGTAGTTTAACTACTTTCAAAATGATTTTGGAGGCAATGGTTTCGAAAGGATTGGTTTCGAATTATCCTCTTTCTTTTATTGGGGATAAATGCTTTCAAAAGTAATGCTTTCGCCTTTTTTTCTTTTATGACCCTTAGTTATATTATAAGTTAAACCCAAAAGGTTTCAAAAGACATGATTTTAAATGGTTTCGAAGCAGTGTTTCCACAAAGTTTTACTTGAAACCAATACTTTCGAAAGGTATGTAATATGAGTTTCGAAGGGGAGATGCCCAATGTTTTCGAAAGGTTTATTTTGAGTATTTGAATGGACGGTTTCGAATGCTTTCGAAGGGCAAGTTTAAATGGCTTTAAAAGAGGATGTCCAAGGTTATAGTAAAGCTTTAGAAAGGGTTGCATTCAATGGTTTCGACAGGTAGGTTTTAAGGTTTTAAACAATGGTTTCGAAGGTTTTACCTGGGCATCATGGCCCAAAATCTTTTAACTTAAAACGGGGTTTTAACTTACTTTGAAGGGATAAATAATCCCATTGATATGGTTTCATCAACATTGTTTTATGTAAAGTATATATATATCATGGCATAAGTATTTTGATTAAAGCAAAGTATGTGATTCCCATGTTTTATAAAGGTAGAATTTCAAGGGTAAATCAACTATAAAGACTATTTAAAAGGAAATGAAGTTTTAACAGCGTAGTTAACCCTAAGATAGGAAATGAAACATGAATATGGTAGTTAACCCTAAGTTTATGACTCAGATATTAGAAGACCGGATGGAACCAGTGGGACTAAATTGAGGATACACACAGAAGGGAATATACAGCATGAAGATAGTTTAATGGTGAGCCCATAAAACCATTAGGTTCTGTTGACCCTAGTAAAAGAAAGTTAAGGGCATTCAGCCTAGACTTGTGTCTAACAGAATTAAGTATGTCTGGTAGGCCTAAGTCAGCCCATGGTTAATAGTTTTCCAGATAAAACTATAGTATGGACAGATAGTCCATTGGTTTCCTGATGTTTATGCATATATGTATTTGCTTTTATTGTTATAATTTGTTTGATTGCAGGATTGAATTGCAAAAGATATGCTTTAAAAGAGGATATTAGTAAGGGGAAACCCGTTCCGCTAAGCGGTGTTGTTTCACTTAATATCAGTAAATCGAGATGTAATAGTACTATTCACACCAGGCTTTATGTCTGACTTGAAGTTTATGTTTTCCCTTTAAACTCTCGAGTGCTCAAAATTTAATTTGAGTAGATTAAGAGTTAAGGTTTTTCAGGTTTAGTAGGTTGGACGAATAAGCTTCCGAAGACGTGCAGGAGACAAAATTAGCTATGTGAAGCTATTTCGTTTTATTTCGCTGTGATGTATTTATGACTGATATGTCTATCTAGTACTCTGATCATCCAAGGGGGCATCTTCATATGTCGCTCTTGGCATAATTTGTAATAATTACATTTGATCAGAACCTGGGAATTGCTTTGTATGTATTTGGATGTGAAATATTGATTTGAAATGTAATCGGAAAAGCTGTTTTGAAAATCTTTGTTGATTTTGTTTCTTTCATGTGCTTCTGATATTATGGATACCATTAACATTACCATATTTTGTCACCGGAAGTTAATACTATAGATGACTGCAGCATCTGTAGCACTGTACTTTGGACATCATAGTAGGGGATGTTATAGTTTCAGTTTATGCACCAGATGTTTTTCCTCACTCAAGCGTTGCTCCAGCTATAGAAAAGGGAAAGAAATTCATCATAGAAGGTGACCTTTTTGATTTATCTATTCGCACTTTATTTGACATTGGAGCATCACACTCATTTATTTCGTGTAAACTAGTATATGAATTGCACTTAGAGACTAGTATAGTTACATACCCTGTTATATTATGAAACCCCATTGAACAATCGATTCATTTATCCATAATTTGTAAGGGTTTGAAATTATAAAGTTTAGATGTTGAATTTGATTGCGATACTTTTGTATTGGGATTTTCTGGGTTTGATTTAATTTTCAAAATGGATTGGATGGCTATGTACGAAGAAATATTGGTTTATGATATGAAGGTTGTTTGTTTGGATACTTGTAATGGGAGCAACCTTCAGGTTTACTGTGATCCCAAAAGATTTGTTATGTTGAGTTGCCCTTATTTCTAAACCTGTCACATGATGGGTTAGCCTCTGTACGAGTAGTTTGTGAGAACTCAAGTGTCTTTGTCAAAATTTTCAGTCTTCCTTCTCATAGAGAGATCGAATTTCAAATTTATCTTGAAGAGAATGCTAGAGTTGTTGCCTTACCCCTTAGGCATATGGCTCCTGTTATCCCGCCTTTTGGCAAGGCCGTGACACCAAGGAATTGACTTGTAATCGATGACGACCCGTCCTAGAGATCTGTTGTACATGGGCTCGCAATGGATATCGACGAATTTTGTCCGAGTCCGGATCGAGCCAAAATTGGTAGGACATGACGAGCTAAGCCATGAGAGCCAGCGTTCCAAATCTCAAGTCAATCCGAGTTCGTATGCTCAAGTTATGAAGGATACAAGATTGGATGAAAATCAATTACCGTTCGACTCGCTCCTTCGACTCGCTCCCCTCGACTCGATCCATATCCCTCAAACATCAACTTCGACTCGCTTCGCTCAGAGGCCTTCTTCAACTCGTTCCTGTTCGACTCGCTTCACAGCCATCTGAAGTACCTACTTCGACTCGCTTCGCTCAGAGGTCTTCTTCGACTCGCTCCATTCGAACCACTGATGACTCCATCAACTTCGACTCCATTGGCGAAGCCGCTGCTCAAACCTTTCAGGACGCTCCATTTCGACTCGCTCGACCAGTGCGTACTTCGACTTGCTCGATCTGGGCATACTTCGACTCGCTCAACCAGTGCGTACTTCGACTCGCTCGAAACAACATCAAGGGGAGAGTGAGATTCAAGCGCCACGTCACCGAGTCGAAACAGAAGCGAGTCGAAGGGAACAGAAGCAAGTCGAAGGAAACAGCCTACCGGAAACCCTATTTCGTATCGATCATATCTCCCAATATACAACTCCAAATGCTATGAAATTTTCACAGAAGACTACGTGCATGCTAAAGAATGTCCACGCCAAATTTCCACTCCATTGGATGAAATCATGACCGAGTCGAAATCTGTTCGTGTCGATCACGGATCAGACCGAAATTTCACGGGCTTGGGTGTGCAGGTTGCCAGAGAGGGTCTCCCGAGATCTGAGCAAAATACCAACCTCCTACACCTATAAATAGACCCCCAAAGCCAACAGAAAAGGGGTTCTTTTTCCTCTTTCAGATCTCCAACGCCCGGACTCCGCCAAATCCAGATCTGAACTCCATTGCTGCTGCTATCAACGAATTTCACTGCTGCAAATCATTGTTATTCGCTGTAATTTGTTGAAATCAATTGTAATCATCAAAGAAAGATCAATAAAGCACACTACTTCATAGTGGACGTAGGCAATACGCCGAACCACTCTAAATCCTTGTGTCTCTGTGCATTTAAATTATTCTCATTTCTGAAATTTGGAGTTTTTGTTAGATAAATCCTCCTTTTACATTTAATTTCTTCACTTTATCTCTTCAAAGACTTCCGAAGAGTGTTGTGCCCAATTTTGGTACAAACACTTTGGTGTATTCACTGAGAGAACCCAATTTTTCTCTTGCTCTTTGGATCTCCTATCTATATTGGATTGCATAAATCTAAGAAGAAGATCCAGATCTAGAACTTTGAAGCCCTTCCATTCTATTCAGATTTGCAATCAGATCTAGGAAAGAACTTCATCAATTCATTATGGTGATCACACGTACCACTTCTGCAGCTGCTGATCAAGGAGCGCGGGATCGACAAAATCCCGTGCAATCACCTCCATCCAACCAAAATGCTGCAGGACCTTCAGATCCATCAGGTCCAATCACTAGACAAGAATTCCAGACGTTGCTTCAAGAGTTGACCCAAAGTCGACAGCAGCTAACTGAACAACTGCGCGCCAACATAGAGTTGACTAACCAGCTAAATCGCCAAAGGCGAAGAAGATCCAGAAGAGACCAAGGTTCTTATTCTTCCACGGAGAGTTCAGCCTCCTCTGATGGCCAAACCAGATCCACACGCCCACGGCTAGGTGTAAGCTACACCCAAGCCATGGGACACCAACCTGCTTCAAATCTTGGGCAACCTAGAATTGGACCATCCGCTAGTCTCCGTACGGAACCTTCATCTCGAGGAGGTGCTGCTCCTTACCATGTTACCGGCAACATTGCTACTACCACCGCTGCCGGACGAGGAGGTGATGCTAGAAACCAAGCTGATCCTCAACATAACCAACGAGAGCAGACTCCTGAGCCTTATGTCCCTGAGAATGTTGAACCAAGGAGGCGAGGCACGGACCGTCGACCGCGTCCGGTCCAAACTCGCACTGTGGAACCTGACCACACCTTGGCACAACATGCTCCAAGTATCCGAACGCCGGATATACCAGCAATGATCCACCAAATGATCCGTGAAAGTCAGGGTCTCTCTAATGACGACTGGGGAATCTCCCTAAGTCATACCCCTTTCACCGATGATGTTTTATATGTTGAACAACCTCGGCACTTCAGGATGCCAGCTTTGCCAGTTTATGAAGGAAGTTCTGATCCTAATCAACACGTTCTGAAATACAAATGGCTGATGAATGCTGCTAGAGCTGATGAAGCAGTAAAGTGCCGTAGTTTCCCCATTTCCCTAGGGGGCATCGCTACCATGCGGTTCACTCGTTTGCCACCACGATCCATCTCTAACTTTGACCAGATGTCCACCAAGTTTGTCGAGCAATTCTGTATGCATGTGGTGAGGCCTAAGGACGTTAACACTCTGTCTAGTGTTACGCAAGCTCCCGAAGACACACTTAGAGGTTACTTGCAGCGATTCCATGCCGCGTGTGCAGAGATAAGCAATCCCAATGATAACTCTATCCTGATGGCACTGACTAAGGGGATTGATGCTGATTCTGAGTTCGGAAATTGGCTAGCTGGAAAACCACCTACGTCATTGCACCGTTTCTATTCCAAGGCAGCCCAATTCCTGAGAAGGGAGGATGCGAAACAGTCTAGGAAGCAGGATGACGCAGGGCCCAACATCGAATGTATCTAAAGTAACGTTGCTATTAAACAGTCCGGAGATAGTTCTGGAAAAGCTCAGTTGAACGTACGAAATAAACAAAATCAACAGAGGGACAATAGGAATCAAAACAAGAAACGCGATCAGAATCGCGGTCCACGGTGTAGGGCTTCCATGTATGATAACTACACTCCGTTGAACACGTCGCTGGAAAATGTGTATTTGCAAACTTGCAATACCATGCAATACAAAAAACCTACCCCTAAACCACCAACTGAAAGACAAATCAAAATAGGGAAATTTTGTACATTCCATGAAAGTTATGTCCACAACACCAATGAGTGCCGTCACTTGCAAGACCTCATTGGAAAGCTGATACGTGAACGGAAGTTGGATCAGTATGTGCGGGCGCCGTAGTCTGGTGGTGCGGGCCCGTCTAATCAGAATCGTGCGCCAAATTAGGAAAGACAGAAGGAACCCGCTCGTACAAGCGGGAGGTTGGTCATCAATACCATAAGTGGTGGTCCACACCCAGCAGATCGAAGCTGGAAGGAGATGGAGACGTATGCTAGTTCTATCAGGCATGCAGACTTCGAATGTTATAGTAACTCTGATGAAGGGGCTCCGGCCAAGCAACAGAAGACGATGACAGATGACATCGTGTTCAGGAACAGAGACGCTGATAAAGTCGAAGCTCCCACCATCGATCCACTAGTCATCTCGGCACAAGTAGGTCCCGCTTGGATGAAGAGGATCTTAGTTGACAGTGGAAGCTCTGTGAATATTTTGTTCAAGCGATCTTATGATCAAATGAAAATGAAAGCCACGGACCTGAAGCCTTGTCAATCTCGAGTCTATGGTTTCAACGGAAGTGCTACTATACCCACCAGAATGGTGGAGCTGCCAGTAGAATTGGGAGTTGGAGATCATTGGAGAGTACGGATGTTGCAGTTCATTATTTTGGATGTAGACTCCCCTTACAATGCTTTCTTGGGCAGACTGGCCCTCGCGGAATTCAGGGTAGCCATCTCCCCGTGGTGTTTGACTTTAAAGTTTCCCACTGATCATGGAATAGGAATCATTCATGGAGATCAGGCTGCTGCCAGAGCCTGCTATGTTGCTGAACTGCGGGAGGCGCAGCGAAAGGAAAAAGGAAAGGGTGTGGAGGAATCTATTTGCGTCCGTTTTACCGATAATTGACAATTAACGCCCGGGCCCAGGCCCGGGCACCCCAGTCAATTCCTCATGGATCTTGACCCGAGAGAAACTGAAGACGAAGGAGAATCTAAAGAAAGTCAAGAATCCCCGGCCATACTGACGATTGATGTCCCAATTGACAATAACGATGATTCGAAAATGATAAAGATTGGATCTCAGCTAAGCCATCAAGCTCAGGAGGAATTGGTTGAATTTCTGCGGGCAAATCTTGACGTATTTGCTTGGACACATTCTGATATGAGTGGGATCTCGCCGGACATCGTGAGCCACACTCTGAACATTGACCCGCGGCATGTCCTTGTCAAACAAAAAAGGTGCGATATGGATCCAGAGAGATCTGCCGCCCTTAAAGAAGAAGTAGAAAAGCTTGAAGCAAACGGATTCATTCGAGATGCATTATATCCTGAATGGGTGTCGAATCCCGTGCTCATCCGAAAGTTGAATGGAAAGTGGAGAACATGTGTCGATTATTCCGATCTGAATAAAGCATGTCCCAAAAATAGTTTCCCACTCCCCAGAATTGATCAGCTAGTAGATTCGACAGCTGGGCATGAACTCTTATCCTTCATGGACGCGTACCCTGGTTACAATCAGATACCGATGCATTTACCCGATCAGGAGCATACCAGCTTCGCGACCAACCTAGGACTTTACTGCTACAAGGTTATGTCGTTCGGACTCAAGAACGCCGGAGCTACTTATCAACGATTGGTCAATCGAATGTTTGCCAATCAAATCGGGAAAACAATGGAAGTATATGTAGATGACATGCTTGTGAAGTCACGACTCTCCACCGACCATGTTAAAGACCTGGAAACTATGTTCAACATACTTCGAGAATACAAAATGAAGCTCAACCCACTGAAATGTCACTTTGGAGTTGCATCCGGAAAGTTCCTTGGGTTCATCGTTAACGCCCGGGGAATCGAAGCTAATCCGGAAAAGATTTAGGCAATCAGAAATCTTTAAACTCCTAAGACTATAAAGCAAGTCCAAAGTCTCAATGGAAAGGTAGCAGCGTTGAGCAGGTTCATTTCAAAGTCCATTGACAAATGCATTCCCTTCTTCGATCTGATTCAAAAAGGGAAACGAAACTTTGAATGGACCACAAAGTGCGAGGGCGCTTTCCAAGCACTAGTCCAACATCTGTCCACACCGCCGATACTATCAAAGCCTATTGATCATGAGAAGTTGTATGCGTACTTGGCGATATCAGAAAACGCTATCAGCACTGCCTTGGTTCGAGAAGAAGACGGGATACAAAAGCCAGTGTACTACGTCAGCAAACGATTAACTGGGGCTTAAAGGAACTATCCAAAGTTGGAGAAGTTGGCTTACTGCCTTGTAATCGCATCAAGAAAACTTCGACCGTATTTCCAAGCACATCCCATAGTTGCCTACACCGACCAGCCGTTACGACAGGTCCTTTCGCGGCCTGAGACGTCTGGTAGGCTACTCAAGTGGAACATCGAACTGAGTCGGTTTGATATTACTTACACTCCAAGATGAGCAATACAAGGACAAGTCCTCGCTGATTTCATAGCTGAATTCACCATTCCAGAGGATTTGCCCGAAAATAGTAAATCCCCCGAATATGTCTAGAAGCTGTATACCGATGGGGCATCAAACGACCGGTGTTCGGGCACTGGTGTTGTACTCGAAACCCCCGAAGGTCGATCTATATGCTACGCTTTGAAGTTTGACTTTCATGCAACCAATAATGAAGCTGAATACGAAGCCCTCTTAGCTGGCTTGAAACTCGCTAGAGATCTGAAAATCATCGCTGTGGAAGTTTACTGCGATTCACAATTGGTTGTGTGTCAAGTGCGAGGAGAGTATCAGGCAAGAGATCGAAGGTTGGCTGCTTACTTGGCTCGAGTTCAAGAAAAACTGAATCAGTTCGATTACTACGCCATCTATTGTATACCTCGGGAGCGTAACCAAAAGGCCGATTCATTGGCAAAGCTAGCCAGCACAGGGGAAGCTCAGCAAATGGGACTCGTCCCTGTGGAAAAGCTGTCTTCCCCAAGTATCGACCGGACAGAAATAGAACGGGTATGCAAAACCGTTCTCGAAAAGGATTCATGGATGACTCCACTCAGAAATTACATTGAGCACGGAACCCTGCCGGAGCGCATGAGTGAAAAGAGACAAATCCTTCGGAAGGCCTCACGATTTACCATCCAGAATGGACTCATGTACAAAAGAGGGTACTCAGTTCCCCTACTCCGGTGTATCACTCACGATGAAATTAAACAAGTATTGTGTGATGTGCACGAAGGAGAATGTGGCGATCACACCGGAGGGCAAGCACTTGCCAAGAAAATACTCCACTACGGATACTACTGGCCTACCGTGAATCGTGATGCGTTGGACTATGCAAAGAAATGTGATAGGTGCCAGAAATATGCCGAATACCTAGAGCTCCTCCTACCGAGATAACGCAAAAGGTCAGCCCGTGGCCGTTTGCAATGTGGGGCATCGACATCATCGGTGCTCTACCTCTGGCAAAAGGTGGAGCGAAGTACGCCATCGTCGCAGTTGATTACTTTACAAAGTGGGCTGAAGCCGAAGCTCTCGCTACCATTACAACGAAGAAATTAATCAACTTTGTGGTTCGTAACATCATCTGTCGATTCGATCTCCCACACACCATTATTACGGACAACGGAACCCAGTTCGACAGTGCTGAATTCAAAGATTTCTGCAAGAGATTTCACATCCAAAAGAAATTCTCCGCAGTTGCACACCCTCAGGCAAACCGACAGGTCGAAGTAGTTAATAAAGTTATAAAGTCCATCCTGAAGAAACGACTGGAAAAGGTCGGGGGCAAGTGGGTCGATGAAATTCCTATGGCTCTATGGGCTTATCGAACAACCCACAAGATCGTGACCGGCCACACTCCGTTCTCTCTTTCTTACGGTTCAGAGGCCGTTATTCCAGTCGAGTTAGAAGTACCTTCTCATCGTGTGACATACTATGATCCAAAGACAAATGCTATATTACTTGCTGAATCTCTCGATCTACTAGATGAGAAGTGTGAAGAAGCTGATTTGAGGGCAGCTGCGCATCGAAGTCGAGTCGCCCGATTGTACAACGCCAAGGTCCGTCTACGAACCTTCGAACTAGGCGATCTCGTCTTAAAAAGAATCTATCCGGTTCCTTCGCATATGAAGCCGACATGGGAAGGACCATATGTTATTGAACAAAGGCTCGGAGATGGCACATTCAAGTTATCGACCATCGACGGTCTTACCTTGCCAAGAGCTTGGAATAGCGAGAGCCTTCGCCACTATTACACTTGACAGGCTATTTTTATCCATTTAGTTTATTTTCCTTTTCTATAGTTTGTTTATGCATTTCGAAATTAGAACTTGTAATAAGGCAACTGACTTTTCCATACTTTCTTATTTCGGCAATAAAATGCAACCTATTCGAGCCAGAGCTGTGATTTCCTTGAAATACTTCATATGACCATCACTATGCACGGAGAGATAAGTTTCACCATATGGTGGGATTTATTCAAATAGAGAGTGACTACGATGCAACCAATCACTCGCTAAGTGAACCCTGAGCTCGGGGGCAAGCCATCACATCAAAGTCAAAAAAGGGATTGATACACGACAATCCTTCATCAACCCCGTATTCCCATAGCGCGGGTCGGAGTATAAACATCAACTCCGTATTCCCAGAGTGCGAAGCGGAGTATAAACATCAACTCTGAACTCCCAGAGCACGAGTCGAAGTATAAACATCAACTCCATATTCTCAGAGTGCGAAGCAGAGTATAAACATCAACTCTGAATTCCCAGAGCGCGAGTCGGAGTATAAACATCAACTCCATATTCCCAGAGTGCGAAGTGGAGTATAAACATCAACTCCGAACTCCCAGAGTGCGAGTCGAAGTATAAACATCAACTCCGAACTCCCAGTGCGCGAGTCGGAGTATAAACATCAACTCCGAACTCCCAGAGCGTGAGTCGGAGTATAAACATCAACTCCGAGTTCCCAGAGTGCGAACCAGAATATAAACATCAACTCCGTATTCCCAGAGTGCGAAGTAGAGTATAAACATCAACTCCGAGTTCCCAGAGTGCGAACCGGAGTATAAACACCAACTCCGTATTTCCAGAGTGCAAAGCGGAGTATAAACATCAACTCCGAGTTCCCATAGTGCAAACCGGAGTATAAACATCAACTCCGTATTCCCAGAGTGCGAAGCGGAGTATAAACATCAACTCCATATTCCCAGAGTGCGAAGCGCAGTATAAACATCAACTCCGAGTTCCTAGAGTGCGAACCGGAGTATAAACATTAACTCCGTATTCCCAGAGTGCGAACCGGAGTATAAACATCATCTCCGGACTCCCAGAGTGCAAGTCAGAGCATAGACATCGGCTCCGAGTTCCCAGAGCGCGAAACGGAACATAGACACCAACTTCAAGTTCCCGAAGCATGAATCGAAGTGTAGATATCAACTCCAAAACTCCCAGAGTGCGAGTCGAAGTACGAACAACAATACCAAGTCCCCAGATCGCGGGCATGTGATTAAAATTTGGGCCGGCGTGACCAGCCGCCGATAAACAAACGAGAATCCCCGAAGTGCAGATTTGATTATCGACGATCAGACAAGCATGGAGGAATTACTCAGTCTCCATTCGTCTCAAACGCCAATTCGTTGGCACTAGACTCAACATGCTATAAGAAAAGGGCGATCGCTGACTGATGCTTTATAACACACCACCAAGACTGGGGGCAAAACTTAAGCATCAACCATCGACTAAAGCAACTGTGACGTCAAAATTCAACTCGCTTCCCGGTCACAAACCATGTCCACAGTTTCCGAACTTGGCGAACAAAAACAAACTTGATTCAAAAGCTAAAAACTTCACAAGTACACTTCAGATATTGAAACACTAGGACAAATACACAATGACAGAAAAGAAGCCAAAAAAGAGAAGTTTCATTTCTATTGTTTATAAAAGAAATTCGTATACTAGTTTCCAAAAAATTCCTACTAGCAGGGGCCGAACCCGCATCTATACACGGCCAGCAAAATGAAAGTTAAAACACACTGGAGAAGCAGGATTAATCTTTCTTCTTTCTTGGCTTCCTCCTCGGTGTGGACCCGTTGGAGCCACCACTAATCTTCCTCTTCGAGCCTTTGCTTTTCGGCGGTTGGTCTTCAAGCGAAGGCATTATGTCAACATCCTCCTCCGAACTCGTGTGAATAAGAATGCTCCCTGCGGGCGGAGTCGGAGGAACAGGATCAAATGTGGAAGATGTCATGGCCACGCTAGTATCTGAAAATGTACCGCCAGGCGATATCGTTCTAAGAGGAGCTGGACCAAGTGCCGCCGTCCCACCTCCAACACTGCCATCATGCGCTGCAGCATCCATTTCAGCGGCAATTTGTGCCATGATTTCCTTTTCAGTACACGAACGAGCCTCGTTGGGAGCGTTAGTGGTTGGCATCGAAGAGCTTGTGGCAGGAACTCCTCCGCCCATGACGAATGATAAGTCAGCTAAAGGATCGCCATGACGACGAAAGAGTTCTTCCATTAACTGCTCATCAAACACGATCGTACTCCCCTGCATGTCGTCAAGCGGGGCAGTTGTAGTCGTGGTGATTGCTTCGGTAATGATAGCCTCCTATGTCTAATGTAATTCTTGGGTAGCAGGAGGCCCGACATGTGCAACACCAATCACTGGACAAAGAATGAGAAAACTGTTAGAACTTAACTCGATCGAAGATTTTGACTTAAGAAAGATATGTGGAATGTTTAGAATACCTTCCTCAGTTTGGCTCGTAGGCGGCAGTGCGGCATCAGTGACTTGCGCTGCAGCTGAAGACATCTGCGGTTGATCGGGATTATAAGCAGGGACGACCTGGTGATCGACCGTAGACAAGAATTCGGGCTAGGTTGACGCGGGATCTTCAAGACTTGCTTCATGGTGGTCAACTCCAAAACCCTCTCCCACTTCAAAGTGCTGAGCGCCAAGCCTTTCCTTCTCATGCAGAATCATCGACTCGTGGAGAATCTTCTTTTCATCATCAGTCAGAATGTGATTCTCGAGTTCGAATTCATCCACGGACTCGCCTTGGTGCGCCTCTTTCTCCTCCTCGACCAGTCGGCCCCAAGCATTATAGAGATGCGTCGGAAAATCATCGAGCCAGGCTAGACCCCTGCGCCTCAGCACGTTAGCGTTGTAGACAACAAGAAGGTCTTCGATGTCAGCCTCTAACCTGGACTCGGCCAACTTCACCCTCTCCTCGACCTCAGTCTCCACCTTCTGGACTTTAGCCACGACCGCATCCCGTTCGTCCCTGAGCAGGACAGCTTGTTTGCACGCCTCCTGGGCTGCGTTGTTTGCGTCATCTTTCTCCTTGGCCATATCAGCAAATTTGGCCTTGAGTTCATTAAGCTCCTTGACCGCCGCGTCCCGCTCAGCAATGACTTTGGTGTCCCGGTGGCCCATCTCCTCCACCAGGGCAACGTGAGTCTGTCCCAACCTCTCCATCTCCGCCTTCGCTTCGTCAGCCCTTTTAACGGCCTCAATCTTAGATTTTCGAGAAGAATCGGACTCAGTGGAGAGTACCTGAATAATCCGATCCCCTTTTGCGAGCTCGGTCTCCATCTTCTCGAGCGCTTTGGCTCGCTCAGCAGCCACCTTAGAAGCCTTCTCCGCAGCCTTTACCCACTCTTTGTACTGGGTGTAGATGTCATGAATGTACTCATGCATCGTGTTTTCCACTCCAGACGGAATTCTTTTCAAGTGTGGTGGGAACACATAGCCATCGAAGCAGATGTTCGGGAATTCCTTCCGCATCTGAGCCAGTTTAAGGGCCCATTCTCCCGTGGGCTCGGTGGGGACCTGCTCTGTAATTATAGAGGTCGTAGTCTCGACTCTCTGAAGATGAGTCTCAGATCTAGAAGTATGGGAAGTTGGCTTGTGACGAGGAGGTTCTGGCGGGTGTGGAACGAAAACAGGGGGTGGAGATGGAAGTCTAGAAGGAGGAGAGCGCGATCTAGACCGATGTCTATACTCCCTATCCCTATCATGCCCGTACCTATATTGGTGGGAGTACTCGCAGTCGCGATCTCTATCCGAGTCCCTCCTGCGGGAGTCATAATAAGAAGAAGATTTTCGGGCGGAACGGCGACTACCGAGCATCGATCCTCTTCCAAACATAGTTCCTGAAAATGAGAAACGAAGAAAGAGTTAGTGACTTCCTAAGTTGGACGAAGTACAGTTGTGAATCATGTAGTGTAGTGAAGTGTATGCATGTGCAATCCCTCGACCAACCGGAAATCTCGGCCGCACTCGTAGCAAGCGACCCTCTCGGTTCAAAAGCACTATCAAGCCCCTCCGTCCCAGCGTCGTGTGGAGACGACACAAAATCCGAGATCGGAATATCAGCAAGCCCTGTAAAAGGACTCTCCACTTGCGGAGGAGGAGCCTCCAAAATTCTAATCCCCTGGAAAGGTAAAGACACGACCACAGATTTAAATCTCTTGGATTTAGGGCGTTTGTGAGCAGCGGGCTTTCCTTTTCTTCTTCCTCCTGAATCTAGGACATCGGCAAAAGGCCCAGCTGGGAGCTCGGTATCAGTAGGCATTCTTTCTGGATCAATTTCTTCGGCGATCACGACTGCGGGCGCTTTGCGCTTCACCCGTTTCTTCGGGACCACTCTATGAATCCCTTCCAGATGTATGCTCTGTCTCCGTTCTATCAGCCCGACAGCCCTCAAATTCCTGTCGGTCAGGACTAAGTCTATGTGCCTCTCTTCGCTCGGAAACGCTTGAAGAATCCGAACAAGCTCTCTGAAGTATGCGCCATCGGGACGAGAGATTGCGACTATAGGAAAGGAAAAGTATGTCAGTTTTGAAGTCAGTGACTAGTATCTCAATGATTCGAGAGAGAAATGGCAAAACTTACGTCTATCCAACCACCACCCAACAAATCTAGGGGGGCACTGAACGTAGAACCATTCAGTTTTATAGTAACATAGCCTTCCCCAGGAGCCCAGTACAATGTGGCAGCTTCTGACCGCCTCCAGGAAGGTGAAAGAAGGGCTGTCTCCATGGCTCTTGACGTTGAATAAATATCTGATCTCGATCGGCTTCGGCGGTCGAAACATGATCTCCATAAACAGGACAAAGGTGCTGTTCAACAAGGCATACCCGTTGGGATGTAGCTGAGATGGGGCTATGCCAAGAAACGATAACATCTCCCTTATATATTCATTAAAGGGAGGAAGTGTCCCCGCTGTGCAAGCGTGACGGTTGAAAGCAGTAAACCCCTCCGGGGGATCGTGTGGCCTTTCAGTTGGCCCGGGAAGTAGCACGTCGTCAAGCGACAAACCATGCCTTAAGCAAATCCATCCCAGCATGTCTTCGGAGATACCCGACGGCACGAAATCTATTGGATTGAGAATAAACCGAGCACCCGGACGCTCATCCGGAGCTGGCTCTATAACTTCGGCTTCAATAACCGATATCTCTATGGTTGGAGGAATAGAACTTGGGATTTCCGGCTGCTAAGAACTTGAAGGGTCCATGACTAGCTAGCTTATAAAAAATCATTGTTAAACTGACAAATAACACTCTTGCATCCCCCAGTGTAAAGTGTTTGAGTGTGTTGTGCAGTGCAATACTGTATATTATTTGAGAAGATCAACAGGATTGAAGGAAGCATATAAGCGACGAGACTTCGGAATTCGGTCGGAAGGACCGTCATCGCTGACCGTCACAACCATGCCATTAACTATCAGCCTGAGTTAAAATGTGTTATTATTTTAGTATGTTCCATTTTCATCGACGAACTTCAATAGGCAATTAGGTGTGCAGTGAAACAATTAAGTCCGGTTAAGCAAGTCTGAAGCTCGTCGGAGTTAAGTGGTCAAAGGCACTAGAATTTTCGGTATCATCAAAATTAAATCAATGGTCAATCATCAAAAGTTCAAGTTCAAGACAATCACTAAGGTTCAAGTTCGAATCAGGCTCGAGTTCGAATCGATTGTTCAGGGTTATGCAGTTCGACTCGGTCCAAGACCACGTCCTTCGACTCGGTCCAAGACCACGTCCTTCAACTCGGTCCGAAGCCACGCGCTTCGACTCGCTTCGAAGCCTCGACTTTGACTCGCTCCCAAGGCCACGCGCTCCGACTCAATCCAACGCAGCCACTTCGACTCGATCCAAGACAGCTGCTTCGACTTGACCCAAGGCCATCCACTTCGACTCGATCGAAAGCCACCATTTCAAATCGAACAGACACAGCCCCTTCATATCGATCAACATATTCGAAGCGTTCGACTCAATACAAAGCTCCATCATCGATCAATACGAAGGTCTCCGCCTCATCATCTCGAAACCCCTACTCCAGATCGACACGAAGCTGAGGCAAAGGAATTTTGGATCGACCACGACTTTGTTGGATTTGGTGTTAAGAATCTGATCTCCTCGTTTACGTGATGATTTTGCTCAATGGATTACCTAAATTTGTTAATTGGTTCAAGTAATTGAAGATGTGAATCAGTTCGAAGGCAAGAGTGCTTTTCTTCTTTGTTTTCTCGAGTCTCAAAGCGATACGAAGGCAAGGCAGGAGAACAAAAAGTAAAAAGTGAAAAAATGGCTAAGTACACACTATTTATATGGACTCGAAAACAAAAGGAATAGACGATTCGCATCCTGGTGGATTCGAACGCGCGCTTCGACTTCCTCTCTAGTGTGTCAACACGAAGCTCTCCTTCGTATCGCTTGCCTTCGACTCCATCCCCGTGTCCAGTTCGACTCCATCAATACGAGACCACCCTTTGCATCGATAACCCATTTCGACTCCGACTCCTATGCAGCTCGAACCCCAGACCGAGTCGAACGAGCAGTTCGAATCCATCAGGGAATCTACATCGACTCGCTCCACTTCGACTCGCTCAGTTCGCGTCCATCATCGAGTCGAACAAGCACTTCGTATCCATCGAGCCCTGCTTCTATCGATGCAAAATTCTTGTTCGTGTCCATAATTTCCAACTCCATCAACTCGACATACTTACTTTGCATCCATAAATCCAATGAAAATCACCTTCGTTGTTTCAACCCTTCACATCGATTCAGGAGAGGGTCGTTATGAAGGAACATTCAAAAGCAACCATCGAGCGTTGTTGCAGCGAATTTCACATCGGTTCAGGAGAGGATCGATACGTAATTCAAAAAGTAAAATAAACTGACAACGACTCGTGGGCGTACGAACGTCAACGAGAGTCATGTTAACATATATGCATGAATGTCGGACTAGTATTCAATACTCCAGATTTTCAAGAATCAGAAACTCATCCAATAACGATTACAACAGCAAACGGCTAATCACTAGCATACAGCAATCAGTTTCAATAGTACAGGGCACAGCAATTGACAGTCAACAGTTTACATTATCGAGAAAAATCAGTCAAAGATTACAGCTTTCATCGAAAAAAGCGATAGTTATCCAGACTAAAGATGGCAACGTTCAAAGCACATCATGTTTCCACAAGATGTACTTTGGGGGGCAAATGTTATACCGCCTTTTGGAAAGGTCGTGACACCAAGGAATTGACTTGTAATCGATGACGACCCGTCCTAGAGATCAGTTATACACGGGCTCGCAATGGATATCGACGAGTTTTGTCCGAATCTAGATCGAGCCAAAATTGGTAGGATATGACGAGCTAAGCCATGAGAGCCAGCGTTCCAAATCTCAAGTCAATCCGAGTTCGTATGCTCAAGTTATGAAGGATACAAGATTGGACGAAAATCAATTACCGTTCGACTCGCTCCCCTTGACTCGATCCATATCCCTCAGACATCAACTTCGACTCGCTTCGCTCAAAGGCCTTCTTCAACTCGTTCCTGTTCGACTCGCTTCACAGCCATCTGAAGTACCTACTTCGACTTGCTTCGCTCAGAGGCCTTCTTCGACTCGCTCCATTCGAACCACTGATCGACTCCATCAACTTCGGCTCCATTGGCGAAGCCGCTGCTCAAACCTTTCAGGATGCTCCATTTCGACTCGCTCGACTAGTGCGTACTTCGACTCGCTCGACCAGTGCGTACTTCGACTCGCTCGATCTGAGCATACTTCGACTCGCTCAACCAGTGCGTACTTCGACTCGATCGAAACAACATCAAGGGGAGAGTGAGATTCAAGCGCCACGTCACCGAGTCGAAACAGAAGCGAGTCGAAGGGAACAAAAGCGAGTCGAAGGAAACAGCCTACCGGAAACCCCATTTCGTATCGATCATATCTCCCAATCTACAACTCCAAATGCTATGAAATTTTCACAGAAGACTACGTGCATGCTAAAGAATGTCCACGCCAAATTTCGACTCCATTGGATGAAATCTTGACCAAGTCGAAATATGTTCGTGTCGATCACGGATCGGACCGAAACTTCACGGGCTTGGGTGTGCGGGCCTGGTCACGTGCCTGAGAGGGTCTCCCGAGATCTGAGCGAAATACCAGCCTGCTACACCTATAAATAGACCCCCAAAGCCAACAGAAAAGGGGTTGTTCTTCCTCTTTGAGATCTCCAACGCCCGGACTCCGCCAGATCCAGATCTGAACTCCATTGCTGCTGCTATCAACGAATTTCACTACTGCAAATCATTGTTATTCGCTGTAATTTGTTGAAATCAATTGTAATCATCAAAGAAAGATCAATAAAGCAAACTACTTCATAGTGGACGTAGGCAATACGCCGAACCACTCTAAATCCTTGTGTCTCTGTGCATTTAAATTATTCTCATTTCTGAAATTTGGAGTTTTTGTTAGATAAATCCTCTTTTTACATTTAATTTCTTCACTTTATCTCTTCAAAGACTTCCGAAGAGTGTTGTGCCCAATTTTGGTACAAACAGCTCCTAGAGAAATATAGGAGCTAAATAAGCAAGTAAATGAATTATTGGAGAAGGGCTTCATTTGGAGAAGTATTTCAAAATGGGGAGCATCAGTTGTCTTTGCTCCAAAGAAGATGGATCTTTAAGGCTTTGAGTCGATTATCATGTATTGAATATGCTAACAAAGAAGAACCTTTATCCACTACCATTTATAGATGATCTCTTTGATCAGTTAGTGGGAGCAAACACATTCTCTCAGCTTGCCTTAGCTACTAGATTCCATCAGTTGTGTTTGGCAGAGGATAATATTAAGAGAAACACTTTTTGTACACTTGACTGACTTTAGGAGTGGTTAGTCATGCCATTTCGACTGGCTAATGCATTAGCATATTTTTTTGACATCATGAATCGAGTCTTTAGTGGGTTGCTAAATAAGTTCATAGTGATATTCATTCATGGCATACTTGTCTATTCCAAAAGCGAGGAAGGGCACGAGTTACATTTAGGACAAATGCTCAATACACAATGTAGGCATAAGTTAAAGGTGAAAATTTCCAAATAACTTTTGGTACAAGGAGGTTCTCTATCTAGGACATGTTATCTTCGAGTATGGACTACCAGTCAATCCTAATAAAGTTGCTGCATTACAGGATTTACACGCATCAAAGAATGCTACGGAGGTGAGAGGTTTTCTTGGTTTGGCCGGCTATTGTAGGAAGTTCATTAAAGACTTTGCTAAATTTTCACACCAATGACATGCCTTACCAAGAAGAATTTAGTTTTATGGTGGAATTTGAAAAGCATGGATGCTTGTATTAAGCCGAAGGAATTGTTGACTGGTGAATCTATTTTAGCACTCCTTGGTGGTTCAAAGGCATTTATGGTATATAATGATGCTTATGGTACATGAATGGGCGATGTGTTGATGCGATGGAGGTGGTAGAGTTGTTTATTATGATAGTCGACGATTGAAAGTACACAAGAGAAACTATCCAACCCATGATCTTGAGTTGGCAGCTGCTGTCTTTGCCTTCAAATCATGAAGGTATTATCTTTTGGGGGAGCGATTTAAGTTATTCAAAGATCATAAATCTCTTAAGTATTTATTCTCCCAAAAAGAGGCAGCAGAGCTGGATAAAGTTCTTGGCGTCGTATGATTTCAGTATCTCATATGCTCCAGGCAAGGGCAATGTTATAGTCGATGCTTAAGTAGAAAGCATGCGATGCTAAGTCCTATGTTTTTGGAATGGAAGCACTTGGAGTTTATTTCTATATTTGATTTCCAACCTTCATCAGACATCAAACCAGGGTTGATGGTGGCTTTAGATGTTTGGCTATCACTTATGGACTGCATTGGTTCAAGTCAAAAGTAGAACACAGACTTAGTAGTTATTTTTGAGAAGCTGAACAGAGGAGAGCATTCGAGCCATTTGGACCGTTATTCTATTTAAAGATAACCATTCACCTCGGTGGCAACAAAATGTATTATGGTATGAAGAGAGTGTTTTACTAGCAAAGTACATAGAGACATATAGTAGAGTTTGTTTCCAAGCATGTGACCTATCAAAGGGTAAAGGCGGAGAGAAAGAAGCCGGGTGGATTATTGCCGCCGTTGGATATTCTACAGTGGAAATGGGAGAGTATCTCTATGGATTTTTGTTAAAGGACTACCTAGGAGTAAAAGAGGGAATGAAAGTATTTGGCTCATAGTCGATCGACTCACAAAATATGCACATTTCATAGCAGTTAGGAGCACAAGAACTATTGCACCTTTGACGACCTTATACATGAGGGAGATAGTTTGTTTGCATGGAGTTCCTTCTAGTATTGTCAGTGACCAAGGTCCGTTTTTCACTTGTAACACCCTATAATTTTAATGATCGAATATTTAAATGATTAATTTAAATATTTAATCGTTAAGCGATGGAACACCCCTTATACTCGATTTTTGCAAATGGTCGAATTAGGACTTGAGACAAATTTTGTTGAGTCTGGATCGATGTTGCGAATCTAATTGAGTATAAGCATCGATATATTTCAATCGACAGATTTTTAGCTAGCAGCCTACGTTCGATTCATAAATCGATCCAAAAGGTTAACTTTTGTATACGATGAAACTAGGTCCCAAAACCTTTTCTATTGGGTCCAGAATGGCATCTAGGATTCGATTGTGTATAAGGTTCGCTATGTTTGGGCTAAGCCCATTCACTAGCCTATAAGTGACTAATTCCTCTCATTTTCTCTAATTCACTTCTCATTCACATTCATTCCTTCTCCACTTTCTCTAATGGCCTCCTAATTACTCCTTAATCTATTTCTAATCCCTAATCCATAAACCCATCAAATAAATTTCCTAAAATCAAATAAATTCATTATAATTCCTCTCTTCCAATTATCTACAAAACCCTTGAAGAAATGAGCTTAAATCAGATTTTTGGAGGGAGACCTCAACTTTAAAATAAGCTTGGTATTGGGTTTTGGTGATCTTGGGCTTGATTTGGAGAAGAACAGGTGAGTGGGATGATTCTCCTTATCAATTTATATGCTATACTTCATATTTTCATTTATTACCAAGTATTGAATTATATAAAGTGTTTTGGAGAATGATTGGGTTAGTTTAGGCTTGTGTTTATGTTGTAAACATGATTACAATAACCCATTGATTGTTTAAGACCCTAATTACTATATTTTGAAAAGTTGGTAAGCCCTAAAATTGATTTAGGGTTAAACGGGGCGATTGTTTGTGATATTATGGTTTTATTTGTGATTGATTAAGTAGTATAATGATGTGTATGTCTTTAGAAAATATTAATTAATCCATTTGAATTGATTTACAAAAAGGTTAGTAAGCTAATTAAGGGGTTTATGAGTTCTACACCCACCATTAAAATGATTATAGACCCAATAAGCATTAATTAGTATTTATAAAATGGTTTGAAGATTTTATAAATGAAGATGATACTTTATAAAATAGATATGAGATTTTCTAAAATGGTAAAATGATGAATATTTGATTTTACCAAAGTGATTAAGTATTTTCAAAAGGATATTAAGTGATTTATAAGCAAGTATGATATTTTTTAAAATGGCAAGAGTTATAAAATGATATAAGGAGATGTTTCACTTTTATCGAAAAGGTTTAGTAAATAAAAGTAAGTTTTGATTTAAGTAATAATTGAATTACTTATTCGAATATATGTATATGTATATGTCCATGATCTGGTATACGTATACATGCATTTGGAGCTAAGCGACAATTAAAACAAAGCTAATATTGCAGTTAGAATTGTTGTGTTATTGTTTGTTTATATAGATATGCAATTGTTTGATTATATAGAAATATAACTAATTACATGTCCGTTGTGGCATTTCATGTAGCCATAGCGACTATCACGTGCGCTAATATGTTGAGAGTATATCGATCTAAGCAATTATCCCAGTGAAGTCCGAAATGTGATTTGTGTTTTGTTGTGTGTTTGCGTGAACGTGTGTGCATAGGCATGCACAAATGAAGGCATCGACACACGTATGGGCTACGCATAAGGAAAGAAGGAAATTTAGATTATGTAAATTCATGATTTAAAGTCTCTAGATTTAAAGCTATGGATTGATAGTTATGGATGTTAGAAGGTTATTCCTACCCATTACAGGCATCCAAACGTTTGACTTTGGTCGCCAAACGTATGGATAGGTTTTAGGTGCAAACAAATAGGAATTAGTGCATTTTTAGGGTGATTTAGATGTCTATAACAAAATTTAGATGTCTAAAATTAAATTTAGATGCTTGAGTTGCGGTTTAGACGTCTGAATACCTGCTGTTCGAATTTTGTCGATCGATCAATCGAAATTTCAAAATGCGATATCTTTCGCATACAAACTCAGATTAAGGCGCTGTTTGGACCATTCTTCACCATATTTAAAGGGATACAAGCTGTAAAATTTTGGTAGGTTTTGGAGTAATTTGATTTTGGGGCCACGTGAGACCTACTCCAGCACGTAATCCAAAACCGTAGATTTTGAATTAGACCGTGAGGGTATACTAGAAGAGTATTATGATGTTGAAGTCATGCGTTCCATTTAGAATGTGATTTGGGCTAGTGTGGGGTTTGTTAGAGCCGTTCGGTGGGTTTTTAGGCCGCAGCAACTGGAGTCGTGCATGGTAATTCCATACCTTATATATGAAGTGAATCCATACTCTATGGTATCGACCTTAGAGTAATATACGATTTGTTTGGTGTTGACTTATAGTGGCACACCAAGGGTATGAAGTTATGTAACCTACCTAGCGTATGGACTTATGTGACATACCCTGGTATCAACCTATTGTGGTGTTCCTAGAGTGTTGTTTTTGGCCATCACACACTCGACATGGTCATTTGAGATCCTGAATAGATTTATCTTGTTGTGATGCTTGGACATTTTTGGATCCTACGTTCGTAATCTTATGAACGATTGGTTTTAGCAGTAGTGACCATACTTATTGTGGCGTACCTATTCGGTCTTAGCAGTAGTGACCATACGCATTGTGGCATACCTATTCGGCCTTAGCAGTAGTGACCACACATGTTGGGGGCGTACCTTATTGATCTTAGCAGTAGTGATCATTGTTTTAGGATCATGGTTGATCATGGTATATCGGTACTATATATTAGTAGTTTTTGGGTTATTTTAGTGCAATGGAAGATATTGTGCTAGCTTGTTATTACAGGAGAAGAGCAAGTTATGGTATCATTCCCTACTTTTGAGAGGGATTTACTATACATGTTTCTAGGCAGTCCGAATTACCCCTAAGCCACGTTTGTGGAGAGGGTCGACTGTGATTTTGTAGTTCCTATTTATTTGTATATAGTTTTAATATATATTATTTTGAAATAGTTCCCCTCACACCATACTTCATGTCTGACCAGAGTTTTTGTCTTTATCTGCTTAGGCCATGACAACTCTCAGGTACTCATTTGAGTAGTTCGAGAGTCATGTGCTTTGGGGATCTGCTTAGCAGAGGGTGCAGCCAGAGCATTTTGGAGGCATGGCATCGATGTTTTGAGATACATATGCTTGTTATTTTATTGTACATGATAGACTTGTTATTTATATACGAGGATGTTGTATCGGATATTTATCAGAATCCGTGCTTTTGGAGTTGATGTAATCTGACTATTCTGTACTGCTATCTATTTATCAGTCGCTTTTGCTAGTGTGGCCTCTTATATATTATTATTTTATTTCTGCTTTTGTGTGTTTAGTATATTATATGTTGTCATTTTGTTATAAGTTCTTATCGATGTCATGGTTTAGTATTTTTTCTACTTTTACCCCAAAAATCTATCTTTTGTGGTATCTGAAAGTAAAGCGATGTTGTAATGCACTAACTTTTAGGCATTATGAAGGGTGGGTTGTAACTGTTGGTATCAGAGCTTTGGCTCAACACTCGGACCAAGTAGACCAGTTTGAGTTAATCAATCTAGTCAAAGGAGATATTCTAGGAGAGCATGCTTGTATTTTTCTACTATATAATACCGTATGCACCGCCTGTCTTCTGAACTTAAATTATTCTTCCGCTAGTTGTTAAGATATTTTTGTCAGACTATCCGTACGAGCAAATGAAATACAAGAGCGATGTGGATAAGAAGTTTGCGATGCCTAATTAGTTCAGAAACCATTTAGCTACCGCAAAAGATGTTCTGCCGCCCGTGATCACTTCCAGCTGGTTGCGATTAGCGCCAGAAGTGGTGAGGCCCTTTGGGCATCAGTATTTTTAGCTCCACCTGCTTTAGACTCTTCGAAGTAGTTTCAGAACTTCCTTAGCCTTGGAGGAGAGCCATATTTGAGACTGTTGTTGAGGCGCAGTCTTGGACACATGCATGAGAAGGCTTCCATTGATGTAAATAAAGGGAATATCTCTTAATGAAAAGTATTTGTCGGAATTTAAGGAATGGAAACTTTGCCTGGGTAGGATGCAGTGTTTTTGAGGCTAATAAGTAGGCATGCGATTCGGAATTTATTCAGCCGTCGTTTTAAGTTCTCAATTCACTTCTATGATTGAGAAGAGCATATAGCTTGAGTATTCCATCCATCTTGAGCAGGATAGCTTATCAGTGAAGGAGTGTTGACCGATTCAACCATTTTCTTTTAGGGTTTGAGGTGGCTGGTACTCCGTTGTTTTGGGAAAAAATATTTGCCTTGGGTCTTAAGCAATAGTTGGGGATTCATTACTTAGTCCTATCCCTATTAAGGTCCACTTTCGAATATCTCGTTGGGATGGTTCTACTTTGTGACAATGTGCATGAGATACCGTTGAGGTAATGAAAGTGGGAATCAACCAAAACTCCAGCCGAGGCATAACGACCATGTTACAAGGAAAATCGAGCTCGTTCGAAAAAGAAAAGATGGCCTAGTATGTCACTCCTGTGGCATATGGGAGGCATTTCACTATGAAATGTCATCCAGCTAGAGTGAAGCGTAAGTGCTTCATTTGCGATCCACTTGATTACTTAAAGAAGGACTGTCCCACATTTACGAAGGGTGATGTAAGTGATGATGACTTAAGCCTTTCAGGCATTACCAGGTCCTCATGGGTTTACGGCTTAGAAAAATCGAAAGGAGCTTATGTAGTGAGGTATGCTCTATTTTTGGAAACTCACTTCCGTTCCTTCTAACACTTGAGCCGTCTAATTTATCTGCTGCTAGTTATTCGATAAATAGGCTAAACTTGACACTTTTATAGCAGTTAAATTTTTCGGTAGAGATAAACTTTGTATGGGTTACCTTAGTTGCAAAACTAAGGTGAAGTGACTAAACTGTTACCATTAGAACTTGATGCACGAGATTTCTAGTTGAGTGGGTTTGGTCAATGAAGTGTGACCTGGATATATATCTAGGTAAGGGTTCCGTGGATGTCAAGTAATGATTGGAGACTGAGTGGATGACTTATAGGCATTTGTTTAGAGTCGTTTGTGTTATAATTGTTTTCCTTTCTATCAGTAAACCTCAGGTGATGGGAATAATCCTCTAACAACCTGGTTTTTATGTAATAATTAATTTAAGTTAATAATCGTAATTTGATTAATTAAATTGGAAATTTAACTAATAAATTTGTTTTGAGATTATTTAATTTTGGCCTTAAAGTGAGAAAACAGTACATCTGAATTTAAACAAGCTAAAAATGCGAAAATGAGATTTAGTATAAAACTATATAAGTGAAGCATAACATTGTAATGATTTTGAAATGTAATTTATATTTATTTAAATTAAATATAATTTAAATTATAAAAAAAAGAAATATATATTTGTTTTTCTTTACCTTTCATTTTCAAGGCCCAAGCCCAAATACTACAGGATCAAACTCATTTTTTAGCACTCTCCTAATTCCAGAACTCTCTGATTTCGAAATTTAACTTTGTTCCTCATTTTTACTTTCAGGGACGTCTTCATTTTCGGGGCGAATTCGGTCTGACACTTCCTTCTAAAATAATCCTCTCGCATTAAATTCAATGTTAAATTGTACTATATTTGATATTATATGAGATCTGTTTAAGGTATACCACCAAATTACCATTTAAAAAAATTATTTTGTAATGTCACAGTTGCTATTTACATGAACTAAGTTTCTTAAAAATAATAATATATTCTTTACTTTATCATTTCAAACTCAATTAATAATTTTAAATCAAAAGCTAGTTTTTTAAGCAATGTATTAACACTAAATCTATATAAGAACAAATTACTCTTAATTTTATCTTCAGCTACCGCCAAAAATTGTTATTATTTGTTTGAAAGCAGTTGTAGTTATTTCAATGTTCATCTGTTTTTCTGAGAAAAAGTTATGAGTTTGTGAAATCCAAATTGTTATTTAGTTATCTCACTTAGTTGTAATACAACTGCTAATGCATCTTCCCTATTTGTTGTTACCCAATCATTTAAAACATGAAAAGGTTCATGGTGCATATTGTCTAGAAATCTTCCCAAATGGAAGAGATCCAACTATACTTTTGGGCGGTATGATTTTTTTTTTGATAATGTATGCTAGTTACAATTTTATTTTTAACTATACATTAATAGAACGCATTCGTCCAAATATTATCCTATTAGAGTATGAGGTAAAGGCATATATCCCCATTAATCCAAATGATATGTTATAGGAGTTTCAGGTTAAGTTGTATAATAATAAATTTAAATATATTTTTCGTGTGTATGTGTGTTGATTTACATGGGTCGTTTCATGAATAAGTGATGGGGCAGGGTGTTAGTTTGTAAAGTTTATCCACTTGTTGAACTACATCGACTTTCCTCCTGGTGTGTGTGTCTATATATACTAGTGTATGTACGTGTGAATATATATTATATGTGTACGTGTGATGTGTGTTTAGGTGGTGAGTTAGTTAATTACTACACGAATTTTAAAAATGGACAGAGTGTGTGTGTAAATATAGGTTTGTGTGCATGTAGTGGTCAGTGAGTGTGTGAGGATTTATGTGTTTATATACATACATATATACATACATATATCATATATACATACATATATATATATGACTTGTTAGTTTCATGTTTCTATTGTGGTTATTTTGTGTTGTGAAGAGTGCTGGGTTTATGAAGAATGTGTTGCGTGTGTATTATAGGAGTGTATAGTTGAGTATTTAGGTGCTGTTGTGTGCATCAGTGTGTTTCATGTGTGCGTATAGTGAAGGGTATGTATGCGTGTATGCCTGGGTTTACATATAAATGCGTCGTACACGTGTATCCAAATGTTGTTATACTTTAGTATGTGCATTTTTATCTTTGCTGAGGTGAATATGGCCACCTTCTTTGTGTGTCTTTCATTTGTTCTCCACTCATTGTTGCATTTTAGATTCTATTAGCACGGTCTATATATATATATACACACACAATTCAAAGCTTCAATAATAACTATATCTATTTAGTAATTTGAGTATAAACTATATTTAGTTTAGATAATGTTATACCGCCTTTCGATCAGGAAGTATGTCATAAAAATTGGCTAAATGGCTTCTGTGATCATCAAGGCAGGAAGCCTGGAGAGACGGTTATCAGGTTCGGAAATCGATGATATTTGGAAATATGGACAATTGTTGGACAGTTTCGAACCGAGTCCCAATCAAGGTGTAATCAATAAGAAGTGATAAGGAAGGCCTCGTGAGGCCACAATTCAAATTTCAAGTCAATCGGAGTTCGTATGTTCGAGTTATGGACAAAGGAAGAATTTATGTGGATCGATCTAGAATGATCCATAAAACAACGTAAATCGACGAAGATCGACCAATATCTCAAAATATAAATGCACTTGAAACTTTCAAAGCACCAATATATTGAAGGGTGGAGCCCACAAAAATGATTGCAAGACAAAACTCCCAAATCTGGGAAAAAGAGGCCGATCGTTATTGGAACGATCGTACAAATCAGCCAGAACGATCCATAGTTTCACGAAAAATATGATATCTCACAAATGGTACGTCAGATTTAAATGAAATTTGGAGAGAAAGTAGCTAACATCATAATGAACCCTTATGATTAATTGTAGCTTAAAAGGATGAAATCTTGGAAAAGAGGCCGATCATTATTGGAAAGACCGTACAAATCAACATAACATATCCATAGTTACGGAAAATGTGATATCTCACAAACGTTACGTCGCAATTACAAGAAATTTGGCAATCAAGTAGCTTACATCATGGAGAACCCCATGATCAATCATAGCTCAAAGGATGAAATCTTAGAAAAGAGGTCGATCGTTATTGGAATGATCATACAAATCAGCATAACGATTCATAGTTTTACGGAAAACGCGATATCTCACAAACGATATGTCAGAAGTGCACACAAAATTAGGAGAGAAAATAGCTAACATAAGGGGGAACTCACATAAGTGATAGCAATTCAAAAGGATGAAGCATGGAACGATCTCCTATGATCCAATTTCTAGTCAAAACATCGAAGACCGATCGATATCTCACAAACGATAAGTCGGAATGGCGTGAAACTTTGGGAGCTAGGACTAGAGGCATGGGGGACCCAATAAAAACGATCACATCCCTATTGGAAATAGTATGGAACAATCGGCATAAATTATTTTTTGGTGTCCGATCTATCCCAAATTTTGTAGGTTGGGTCGTATGGGCTTGGAGGTTCTTCTGCCGAAATTTCAGACCGATCCATGCACGTCTTCACCTATAAATACAACGGACATGGCTCATTGCAAGGGACCTTTCGAATGACTCTCCTTCATCACTTTTTACCTCTTCCACCATTAACTTTCTAAGGCAAAAACAACTGTACTCGTAATCTTACAGTATAAATAAAAGATTATTGGAATGGACGTAGGCCGGAGTTTGCCGAACCACTATAAAACTCGTGTGTTCCTTTACTTTTTCTGCTATTTATTTTATGACTAGCGTGCTTACCTTTCTATTTGGATATTTTTTTTGGAAATTGGTGCTGTCATATACAACTAGGTGTTTGTGACCATTTTTGGCGCAAACATTTTGGTGCTTTCACTGAGAGGAACTTGTACCTGCGGATTTGGAAGCTAGGATCTTGGATTTGGAAGCTTGGATACTTGGATCTATGAAGCAATGGCTAGACAATCAACAAGGAGATCACTAGCGGATAGGAGCCATCATGGAAGGAGTCAAGAAGCTTCTTCTAGAGTTGGAGCAAATCAAACATCTATTTACATCACTAGAGATGAAATGGGAACAATGATGGATGCTATGCAGGAGAGGATGCTAAAGAGATATGAGGAGATGATGCAGGATCTACTCTGACAGATTGGACAAGCTAGAGTGCATAACTAAGGAAATGGAATAGTAGGAAACGTTGTAAATATAGATCATAGAGTTGGAGATGCAGGAGCTGAGAAAAACTAGAATCAGGACCAAGGAAATGAAGCTAACAAGATGCAGGTTGGAGTGGAATAACCGGGAGCGGCCTTTGACCAACCAAGAACGATCGGGGCCGATTGTTCCAGAACAATCAGTCCCTATTGATCCATACTTAGGGGCATGCCCCAGGGTCACGTTGATCGATCCTAGGATACCGAGCGGTGCCGTGCAGTTTGGCGTTGATCGGAATGCAGATGCTCGTTCAGAAGAGGAGATTTCAGGATTCCTCCATGGACTCGGGGGGTAGGTTGGAGACAATGATCGAAGACTACCACTGGATGACAATGACAGGTTGGCAGAAATGATCAGACAGGCTATGATAGAAGGATTGGCAAATAGGAATCTGGAAGATTTAAATAGGAGTCCCTTCGCTCCTAATATCAAGCAAGCTAAGAATCTGTTGGAGTTCAAACTACCAACACTTGAGACATATAATGGAAAAAGGATCCCGCTACTCATCTGATGAGATACATGAGACACATGGTAGTACCGGGGGCATTAGAGGAAGTCATGTCACGGTGCTTCCCCTTGTATATAACGGATATAGCTACACTACGGTTCAAACAGTTGGAAAGCGACTCTATTAGCACATGAACAGAATTGATCGAAAGGTTTATGAGGCAATTTTGGGTCTACATCATGAGACCCAAGAGTGTAACGACTTTGACATCGATGAAGTAGTGGAAAGGAAAATCACTCAGGGATTTCTTAACCAGGTTCAATGTGGGGGTAGCTTCGGTGGATCGATCAGATCCGTCGATGATTTTGATGGCAGCAGTGTCAGGGATTGCGGATAACTCGGATTTCAAGATATCGTTAGAATAAGATCCAGCAGTGGAGCTTGAGGAATTTTAACATGAAGCAGAAAGGTTTTTGAGACAGGAAGATGCAAAGTTGATAGAGAGGGAAGAGAGGAAGTGGAAGTTTATGCGGTTAAAGGCAGAGGCCCGCCCGGGGAAGGTTCAAACAAGGACAAAGAAAAATGGAAAGTAGAGGATGGATCTGATGGATCGAAGCGTCCAAACGAAGGAAATCGAGATTCACCACTTACAGAGAATTGACTGATACATTAAAAAGGATATATCTGGATACTAAGGGGCAGATTCCCTATTGAAGGCCAATGAGGAGAGAGCCTACAAACAATGAAAAGAAATCAGGAAAATAGTCTGTTCCATGAGCTGGGCGAGCATAGTACAAAAGACTGCATGCACTTAAAGGATGAGATTGAGGAACATGTCCGAAACGGCAGGCTGTCACAATACATAAGAACTCGGGCAGTGGAGGTGGAACAAAAGCAGCCACCATCCGCATTGAACGGGAACTGCCTTGGTTCGGCGTCATCTTGTCATCAATTGATCGGGATGGCAAGGAATAAGTAATAAACTATACAATAAAACACTAAGTCACTTACACATGTACAGGCTCGAGAACGGTCCCTAGGCATGCTCCAAGATGACGATGAACCATCACACCCGAAGAGGCATGCATTGTAGCGTTTAGTTTTTGTTCTTGTTTTTCTTTTAGTACTTGGACTTAATTTTATTAGCTGAATATTTTGATTACAAAACTCACTCGAACGTGAAATCTGACATTAATAATTTTGAGTCCCATCCGGACAATCACATTTTGCCTCCAACGGAAGTCAATCTCAAACGATCACATTTCGCCTCAAATGGCACTCGATCTGGAATAATCACATTTAGCTTCGAACGGTGCTCGATCTCGAACGATCACATTTCGCCTCGAATGGCACTCGATCTTGAATAACCACATTATGCCTCGAACAGGCATTCGATCTCGAATGATCACAATTCGCCTCGAATGGGCACTTGATCTCAATTGATCACATTATGCCTCGAACATGCACTCGATCTCAAACGATTGCATTTCGCCTCGAACAGGCACTCGATCTCGAACGATCATATTACTCCTCGAACAGGCATTCGATCTCGAAGGATCGCATTTCACCTCGAATAAACACTCAATCCCATGTGATCATCATCAGCGTGGGACGGCTACGGATTTGATTAACAGTCCTGAACGGCCGTTACTAACAATCATGCAAGATCACAGATTTGTTCATAGGTCATCAACGGGTTTCGAACATTGGACTTAAGGCAATTCAAAACATGCCTTCCTACTTCAAGGCATGTTTTTGGGGGCAAATGTCATACTGCCTTTTGACCAGGTAGTATATCATAAAAGTTGGCTAAATGGTTTCTGTGATCATCAAGGAAGGAAGCCCGGAGAGACGGTTATCAAGCTCGGAAATCGATGATATTTAGAACTATGGACAATAGTTGGGTGAATTCGGACTGGGTCCCAATCAAGGTGCAATCAATTTGAAGTCACGAGGAAGGCCCCTTGAGGCCACATTTCAAATTTCAAATCAATCAAAGTTCGTATGCTCGAGTTATGGGCAAAGAAAGAATTTATATGGATCGATCGAGAACAGTCCATAAAACAGCATAAATCGGTGAAGATCGATCAATATCTCAAAATCTACAAAGCGAATGCACTTGAAGCTTTCATAGCATCAATATGTTGAAGAGTAGATCCCACAAAAAAGATTTCATGACAAAACTCCCAAACCTTCGAAAAAGAGACCAATCATTATTGAAACGGTCGTACAAATCAGCCAGACCGATCCATTATTTCACGGAAAATGCGATATCTCACAAACAGTACATTAGAATTGCATGAAATTTAGAGAGAAAGTAGCTAAAATTATAGGAAACCCCCAGGATTGATTGTAGCTCAAAATGATGAAATCTTGAAAAAGAGGCCGATCGTTATTGGAATGATCGTACAAATCATCATAACGATCCATAGTTTTACGGAAAATGCGATATCTCACAAACGATATGTTGGAATTGCATGAAATTTGGAGATCAAGTAACTTACAATATAGAACAACCCTATGATCGATCGCAGCTCAAATGGATGAAATTTTGGAAAAGAGGCCGATCGTTATTGGAACGACCGTACAAATCAGCATAACAATTCATAATTTTACGGAAAACGTGATATCTCACAAACGGTACGTCGGAATTGCACAAAATTTGGAGAGCAAGTAGCTAACATAAGAGGAAACCCACATGACCAATCACAGCGCAAAAGGATGAAGCATGGAATGATCTCCTATGATCCAATTTCTAGTCAAAACAGCGAAGATCGATCGATATCTCACAAATGGTGAGTTGGAATGGCGTGAAACTTTGGAAGCAAGGACTAGAGGCATGGAGAACCCCATAATTACGATCGTAGCCCCATTGGAGGTAGTATGGAATGATTGGTCTAAATTAATTTTTACTGTCCGATCGATCCTAATTTTGTAGTTCGGGTCGTATGGGCCAGGAGGTTCTTCTCCCGAAATTTCAAGCTGATCCATGCACGTTTTCACCTATAAATACAACGAACTTGGCTCATATCAAGGGACCTTTCGGGCGACTCTCCTTCATCGCTTCTTATCTCTTCCTCCATTAGTTTTCTAAGGGAAAAACAAATATACTCATAACATTATGGTATAAGTAAAAGATTATTGGAGTGGACGTAGGCCGAAGTTTACCGAACCACTATAAAATTCGTGTGTTTTTTTACTTTTTCTACTATTTATTTTGTGATCTGCGTGCTTATCTTTCCATTTGGATATTGTTTTTGAAAATTGGTGCTTTCATATAAAACTGGGCGTTTGTGATCATCTTTGGGCAAACAGATAATTATCTAATTAATTCTAGAATATATATATTTATCATTAATAAATCTAAGAAATAATTTTGTTATTTTTAATTATAGGTTGCAGCCGTTTTATTATTGAGTACCAATACATTCATTTATATTTGTTTGATTAATCAATTTTATTTATAGTTTATGATTTCTGATTTCTAATTACTGCTTTTCTTTATGTTGATTCTATTAATACGAATGATTCACCGTTGATGTTGATTTGGTTGATGATTTAATATTATACGGTGATGACATACTTTCTGTTTGAGTTATTGATATCTATTCTGTGTGACGAGAAATTAAAATAATTGGATTAGTGATACCGTCTGGTATGAGACTTACGGTAACACTTTTCTGGTTACTCTTTGGACTCGTTATATAGAATATGGAAGGAGCGATGTAGTGTGTGAGCTCTGAATAAATGGACTAGTAACACTCGGTGGTATGGGATGTCAGCGTTATATTTATTCAGTTATTCATTGCTTATATATGACACTCATACTGGGGTATGTGATGTGTGGGTGACTCGATCCAGTGAGCATATATGGAGGCTACTTGTTAGCCACATAGTTTTTGTATATTGTATGTTCGTCTACCTTTATCCGACTCCCTTTATGTTTCGAGGGTGAACCAGATTGGCCAGTATCCACCTTCGCACCTTATCAAGGGTTCATGCCCCAGATCCATGACATTTTTATTGTTGTTGACATTCGATGCGCATTAGGAGATTGGTAGTTAGTTGTACTTTGTGTCGCATAGGCTAGTAGTCAGTTACCAAAGGGGCACATGTCGATAGTCGTGGTCGAAGAGGCTAAGCGTTGTCGAGCTTATGGTAGATCATTGTCACGATATCGAGAGCCAATAGGTAATGGTAATCGATGACTGTAGGAGTCATGTCATATAGACATGTGTGGCTTCTGGAGTAAGCAGACGTTCTGTCAGTCTCCCATGTGTATGTTATGTATGTTTATGTATGTGGTTGGTAGATAGACATATAGTATGTATGGATGAGATTATACATGTGATTGTGACTAGAGTATGATCAACACCATATCCTTCTCAGGTAGATGGCCTACTTATTATTAATTTGTTATTTCTATCTCTTAGGACCTTTCGAGAGTTTCACCTCTCCAAGGGCTGTGGGGTCTAAATATATGATTTTGCACATTGTGGCATTGTTATGAGCTGGCTCAAATCCTTCTTATTGATTTTAGTGATTTAATATTGGTATTTTATAATAGAAGACTAAGAGAGATAGTGGGCATTGTTTCATTACTGTCCGACTTCACTTGAGGATGTCTCATTAATTATTATTTTTGGATTTGATAGTGATTTCAAGATACGGATGATTCACCTAGTCGATGTTGTTTTATTTGAATTTTGATTTGATGTGATTTAAATGGATGATGACATATTTATATTGGTTTGAGATATTTAGGTAATTTAATGCCTTGAGGATTATTCTATATGTATATATATATATACACTTTGATATGTCGTCTGATGTATTGGGTATCTTAATAGCGATGTCATATTGTTACTTGTTTATGCTGTATCGCCTTCTTATGATCATTGATTAGACATAGTCTGACCCGTGTATTATTTTATAATGCTCGGGTCAGTCCGAGACATTTAAAGTACAAGGACGACTTGATCGACTTGTATTTCTTTGGGCTTAGAGGAGTTCTATATTAGGATCACATGATAATTGAAAAAAGAAATTATTTGAAATGAAGAGTTATGAGATGTTACAAAGAAATTTTCTTTGTTTAATGTTTTGTTAAATAAATTTAAATAGTATGATTAAATTCGATATAACTGTGTGTTATAAATTCTTCCTTATAGGAAATTGCGAAGATGCAATTTTGTTAAGGGGGAGTCTGCAACAACCCAGTTTTTATGTAATAATTAATTTAAGTTAAAAGTAGTAATTTGATTAATTAAATTAGAATTTGGATATCTAGTTAAAAAATTGTTTGGAGATTATTTAATTTTGGGCTTAAAGTGAGAAAATAGTGCATTTGAATTTAAATAAGCTAAAAATGTGAAAATGATATTTAGTACAAAACTATATAAGTGAAGCATAACATTGTAGTGATTTTGAAATGTAATTTGTATTTATTTAAATTAAATAGAATTTAAATTATAATGAGCAGAAATATATATATATATATATATATATATATATATTCTTTCAAATATATATATATATATATGTTTTTCTTTACTTTTTATTTTCAAGGTCCAACCCCAAATACTATAGGCTCAAACTCATTTTTCTACACTCTTCTAATTCCAGAGTTCTCTGATTCTGAAATTTTACTTCGTTCCTCATTTTTACTTTCAGGGACGTGTTCATTTTCTAGGCAAATTCGGTCTGACAATTCCTTCTCCAATAATCTTCTCACGTTAAATTCAATGTTAAATCAAGTTAAATCAAAGAAATTATTATAAAAATCCAAAATTTAAATATGTTGTTCTACGGATCAATGTACATCCATGACATGAGAGATATGGGTTTCCGTTGCATGGATTGTGAGCTTTGTATATGTTATACCGCCTTTTGGCAAGGTCAGGATACCGAGGAATTGGTTGGATTCCAAATGTCGCTCGTCATGGATATCGATGAATTTTGTCCGAGTCCGGATCAAGCTACGATTGATAAGACATGATTAAGAAAGCAAAGGAAGGCAACGTCTCAAGTTTCAAGTCAATCCGAGTTCATATGCTCAAGTTATGATGGATACAAGTTGGAGGGAAAAGCATGTTTTCGTATCCATCAATAAGCTCCATTTCGTACCCATCGGGGAGCATCGTTTCGTATCGATAGAGGTAGCCGTGTTTCGAATCCATCGAGTTCGTATCGATGGATTTCGTGTCCATCGATAGTTAGTACAACTCGTATCGATTGGCCAAGTGTCTGTTTCGTATCCATCATGGAAATCTCTCTTCGTGTCCATCAGGTTACCTTACTCCGTATCCATCCAGCCCGTGTCCATCATCCGCTTCGCATCGGCAAGTTCCCATGATTTTGTATCGATGGAGTTGGCAATATTCGAACCCATCGAGTTCGCATCGATCGGGTTCGTATCCATCGGCAGATGACGTGCCTCATAACAATCAGCTAATGACTACTTCGAATCCATGCCCACTGGCTTATTCGTATCCAACAAGTCAACAAACTAGGGTGACGTGTCATCCATCGAAGCAAACGAGGCGAGATCTATGGAGTCGAAGCGGTCAACACAGCTTGAAGACTGGATCGAAATGAAGTGCGCGCGCCACATCATCTCAGAAACACGTGCAGTGATCGATACAAGGGGATCGAGTCGAATCCATGGAGTCGAACAGAACAGCCACTGAGGAATTCCATTTCGTATCGACGAGATCTCATAATCCACCGATCCAAATTAAATAAAATTTTCACAAAAGCTCACGCACATACTGAAGAATGTCCCTACCAAATTTCAGCTTAATTGGACATCATCTTGATCGATATGAAATGGATTTGTATCGATCGCAGATCGAGGCGAAACTTTTTGGAAACGGTCGTGTGGGTCCCCTCACGTGCCAGATCAAGTCTCCCAAAGTTTGAGCGAAATCTCAGCCTTCTACGCCTATAAATAGAGCCCCAAAGCATACAGAAAAGGGGACTTTTTGATTCTCAAGCACCCAGACTCTGTCGAATCGAGACTTGCATCTTATCCTTGCTGTTGAATTCGAAATCTAAACTGTAATTCGCTGTTGTTCGTTTGTAATCATTGAAAGAGAATCAATAAAATCATCAAAACTTCATAGTGGATGCAGGCGATACGCCGAACCACTCTAAATTGCTTGTCTGCATATTTATATTCCTGTTTGTTGGAGTTTTTGTTAGATAATCTCTATTTTACATTATTTTCTTCACTTTTATCTCTTCAAAAACTTCCAAAGAGTGTTGTGCCCATTTTTGGTACAAACACTTTGGTGCTTTCACCGAGAAAACCAGTTTTTTCTCCTGCTCCTTGGATCTACCATCGATACCGGATTGCATAAATCCAAGAGGAAGATCCAGATCTCTAATCCAGAATCCTTCCATTCTATTCAGATTTGCGTAAAGTCTAGGAAAGGACTCCACCACTGAAAATGGTTAGTACAAGAACTGCCGCTACAGCTGCTGATCAAGACGGTCGGGATAGACAGAATCCTGCACAGCAGCCACCATCCAATCAAGACAACACTGCTCACTCAGATCCGTCAAGACCAGTCACCAAACAAGAGTTCCAAGTGTTGCTCCAAGAGCTGACTCAAAGTCGGCAACAGTTGGCTGAGCAATTGCGCGTTAATGTTGAATTGACCAACCAACTAAACTGCCAAAGCCGTAGAAGGTCCAGGAGGGATGACGTTTCCCATGCGTCTACTGAAAGTTCCGCCTCGTCTGACTATCACCGCAGGTCTACCCATCCCCGCTTAGACGGGAGTTACGCACAAACTACCGGATATTAACCCGCCTTGACCGTTGGACAATTAAGGACAGGGCCGTCGACCAGCTTCCAAACAGGACCCTCAACACGAGGAGGCACTGGTCCACAATATACCACGGACAACCGCACTACAACCACCGCGGTAGAAACGAGGGTTGATACCCGAAATCTATCAGATCCGAACAATCAACAGTGTGGACATACTCCTGAACCATATGTCCCAGAAGATGCTGAGCCAAGGAGGCGAAATACGGACCGTCGACAGCGCCCGGTCCAAACTCGCACTGTGGAACCCGACCACACCTTAGCTCAGCATGCCCAGAATGTGCCAGTGTCAGATATTTCGACCATGATACGTCAGATGATTCGCGAGAGTCAGGGGCTCACTAATGACGATTGGGGAATCTCCCATAGTCACACCCCTTTTACAGACGAGATATTATACGCTGGACCCCCTCGGAGATTCAGAATGCCAACTCTCCCAATGTATGAAGGAAGTAGTGACCCCAATCAACATATTTTGAAATATGAATGGTCAATGAGCGCTGCAAGAGCTGATGATGCAGTGAAGTGTCAAAGTTTCCCCATCTCTCTGGGGGGAATCGCAACAATGTGGTTTACAAGGTTACCACCTAGATCTATTTCTTCGTTTGATCAACTGGCTAAGAAATTTGTCAAGCAGTTTTGTATGCACGTTGCTAGACCTAAAGACGTTAATACCCTGTCTAGCGTCACCCAAGCTCATGGGGAAACACTCAGGCGTTATTTAGAGAGGTTCCACGCAGCATGTTTGGAGATTAGTAATCCCAACGATAACTCGATCTTGATGGCATTAACCAAAGGGATCGATCCTGATTCTGAGTTTGGAAATTGGCTAGCTGGGAAACCACCCGCATTGTTGGACCGTTTCTACTCCAAAGCCGCTCAATTCTTACGGCAAGAGGACGCGAAACCGTCTAGGAAGCAGGATGATGCGACGCCCAAGAGTGAAGGGATACAAAGTAACGTAGCAGTTAAGCAGTCCGGTGATAGTTCCGGAAAAGTTCAGTTAAATATACAGAACAAACAGACCCAACCGTGACGCAACAATAGTCAGGATAAGAAAAGAGATCAGAATCGAGGCCCACGACGTAGGGCTCCAATGTTCGATAATTACACGCAGTTGAACACGTCATTGGAAAACGTGTACCTACAGACTTGCAACACTATGCAATATAAGAGCATCTCCAACCCATTTCACAGATAATGTCATGTAAAATCTATGTGTCAATAGATTGTAGACAATGTTAATTCAATGTTTGCATAAATGACAATGACATTTACAATTTCTCTCCAATGCAAATGTTAAAAATTATCATTGTTTGTACACATGTCATTCTGTTATTCGTACCAATTAAAATAATTTATTAAATTTATTAATTATTACTTAAATTTAATACTTCACATTGTGATGTGCAATGTCCAAAACTAGACATTGCACTTCACAATGTCATCTTAGAATTAGAAACTACATTAGCATTGGAGAATGTATTTTAAAAGACATTTTGTAATTGCTGATGTGGCATGACATTACATCAAAAATAATGCTGGGTTGAAGATGCTCTAAGAAGCCGTCTCCGAAGCAATCGTCAGAGAGGCAGATTAAAACAGGGAAGTTCTGTAGATTCCACAAGAGTTATGGCCACAATACCAATGAGTGTCGACATTTGCAGGACCTCATTGAGAAGTTGATCAGGGAGAGAAAGTTAGATCAGTTTGTGCGGGCGCCGTAGTCTGGTGGTGCGGGCCCATCGAATCAGAATCGTGTGCAAAATCAAGAAAGGCAGGAAGAACCCGCTCGTACGCGCGGAAGGCTAGTGATAAATACAATAAGTGGTGGTCCCCACCTAGCGGATCGAAGCTGGAGGGAAATGGAGTCGTATGCTAGCTCTATTAGGCATGCAGACTTCGAATGTTGTAGTAATTGTGAAGATGGGGCTCCGGCCAAACAACAGAAAACAATGTCTGATGATATCATATTTAGAAGACGAGACACTGATAAGGTCGAAGCCCCCACCATCGACCCGCTGGTCATATCTGCCCAGGTAGGTCCTGCTTGGATGAAGAGGATCTTGGTTGACAGTGGGAGCTCTGTAAACATCTTACTTAAACAGGCTTACGATTTAATGAAAATGGAAGCGAAGGATTTGAAACCCTGCCAATCCCGAATCCACGGTTTTAACAGGAGTGCTACAATACCCATTGGAGTAACAGAACTACCGGTGGAATTGGGAGTTGGAGAACGCCGGAGAGTTCGGATGTTACAGTTTGTTGTTTTAGAGATTGATTCACCTAATAATGCATTTTTGGGCCGACCGACCCTTGCTGAGTTCAGGGCAGCCATTGCCCCATGGTGTTTGACCTTGAAGTTCCCCACCGATCGCTGGATTGGAGTCATCCAAGGAGATCAGGCAATGGGGAGGGCCTGCTATGTTGCTGAGCTGCGTGGGGCGCAGCGAAAGGAGAAGGGAAAGGACGTAGAGGAATCTCTTTGCGTCCATTCTATTGATAATTGACAATTGATGTCTGGGCCTCGGCCCGGGCACCACAACCAATTCCAGAAAGACCTTGACCCTAGGGACAATGAAGATAAAGACGAATCTAAGGAGAATCAGGCTTCTCCGGCCGAACTGACTGTGGACGTCCCAATCAGTGAGGATGATGATTCGAGGATCCTAAAAGTTGGGTCTCAACTGGGCAAACAAACACAACAGGAATTGGTTGAATTTCTCCGGGCGAATCTCGACGTCTTCGCCTGTACACACTCTGACATGTGCGGGATCTCGCCGAACATTGCAAGTCACTCCCTGAATATTGATCCGCGGTATGTCCCGGTCAAGCAGAAAAGGCGCGGTATGGATCCAGAGAGATCTACCGCCCTTAAAGAGGAGGTTGATAAGTTATAATCAAATGGGTTTATCCGAGATGCCTTGTATCCAGAATGGGTGTCCAATCCCGTACTGGTTCGAAAGCCGAACGGGAAATGGAGAACTTGCGTCGATTACTCTGACTTAAACAAAGCTTGTCCGAAAGATAGCTTTCCACTTCCTCAAATTGATCAGCTTGTAGATTCGACAGCTGGGCACGAATTACTATCTTTTATAGATGCTTATTATGGCTACAATCAAATACCCATGCATTTGCCGGATCAAGAGCATACCAGCTTCATAACCGATCTAGGACTCTACTGTTACAAAGTCATGCCATTTGGTCTAAAGAACGCCGGAGCGACATACCAACGCTTGGTCAACTGGATGTTCGCCAACCAGATCGGGAAGACCATGGAGGTTTATGTGGATGCCATGCTAGTAAAATCTCGATTCTCCACAGACCACGCTAGAGATTTAAATTCGATGTTCTGCATCCTTCGGGAATATGGAATGAAGCTCAACCCATTAAAGTGTCACTTCGGTGTCGCATCAGGAAAGTTCCTCGGGTTTATCGTTAATGCTCGAGGGATAAAAGCGAATCCCGAAAAGATCTAGGCAATAAGGAACCTGCAAACCCCAAGAACCATAAAGCAAGTCCAGAGTCTCAACGGGAAGGTTGCAGCATTGAGCAGGTTCATTTCAAAGTCCACCGATAAATGCATTCCTTTCTTCGATCTGATCCGGAAGGGAAAGCGAAACTTTGAATGGACCATGGAGTGTGAAGACGCGTTCCGATCACTGGTTCAGCATCTTTCCATGCCACCGATCTTGTCAAAACCAGTTGACCACGAGCAACTGTACCTTTACCTGGCAGTGTCGGAGCATGCGATCAGTGCTGCTCTAGTTCGGGAAGAAGACCGAGTGCAGAAACTGGTCTACTATGTTAGTAAACGGCTAACAGGAGCTGAAAGAAATTACCCAAGACTAGAGAAACTGGCTTATTGCCTGGTCATTGCCTCAAGAAAGCTCCGTCCTTACTTCCAAGCTCATCCTCTTACTGTGTATATCGATCAGCCGTTACGACAGGTCCTCACGCGGTCTGAGACGTCTGGTAGGTTACTCAAGTGGAACATTGAACTGAGCCAATTTGATGTCACGTACGCTCCGCGGAGAGCCATTCAAGGACAAGTCCTGGCAGATTTTAAGCCGAATTTACTATTTCATAGGATCTGCCTGAAACCACTACACCTCCTAAATACATTTGGAAGCTGCATACTGATGGCGCATCAAACGATCAGTGTTCAGGTGCCGGGATAGTACTTGAAACTCCCGAAGGCCGATCTATCTGCTACGCTCTGAGGTTCGAATTTCGCGCAACCAACAATGAAGCCGAATATGAAGCTTTGCTTGCTGGATTAAAACTTTCTTTGGATCTAAAGATTGTCGCTATGGAAATTTATTGTGATTCCCAGTTGGTTGTATATCAAGTTTTGGGCGAGTATCAAGCCAAAGATCGACGACTAGCTGCCTATCTGGCCCAAGTCCAAGAAGCACTGGATCGATTCGATTACTATGCTATCTACCATATACCCCGTAAGCGTAACCAGAAGGCTGACTCGTTAGCAAAGTTAGCAAGTAAAGGTGAAGCACAGCAGATGGGACTTGTCCCAGTCGAAACTTTATCCTCCTCAAGTATTGATCAAGTAGAGACGGATTTTGTGTTTGAAACCGCTCCCAGTAAAGAATCGTGGATGACTCCGTATCAAAATTACATTGAAAATGGGACGTTGCCTGAGCATAGAAATGAGAAAAGATAAATTCTACGAAAAGCTTCACGGTTCGTCAATCAGAACGGAGTCATGTACAGAAGAGGTTATTCTGTTCCTCTCCTCCGATTTATCGCGCACGATGAAATCAAACGAGTGTTACATGACGTACACGAAGGAGAGTGTGGCGATCACACCGGTGGGCAAACTCTAGCTAAGAAGATACTCCGATATGGATACTACTGGCCGACAATGAACCGAGATGCTGCAAACTATGCCAGAAAGTGCGATAGGTGCCAGAAACACGCCCGAATTCCAAGAGCCCCGCCTACCGAGATAACTCAAATGGTCCCTGGCCGTTCGCAATGTGGGGCATCGATATCATCGATGCTCTACCTCTGGCAAAAGGTGGTGCGACGTATGCCATCGTCGCCGTTGACTACTTTACAAAGTGGGCTGAAGCTGAAGCCCTCGCAACCATTACGACAAAGAAAGTGATAAATTTCGTGGTTTGCAACATCATCTGTCGATTTGGACTCCCGCATACCATCGTCACCGATAACGGAGCCCAATTCGAAAGTGCGGAATTCAGGAATTTCTGTCAACGGTTTCATATCCATAAAAAATTCTCGACAGTTGCACATCCCCAGGCAAATGGTCAGGTCGAAGCTGTCAATAAAGTTATAAAATCCATCCTAAAGAAACGACTGGAAAAGGCCGGGGGCAAATGGGTTGATGAACTTCCTATGGCATTATGGGCTTATCGAACGACCCACAAGACCGCGACCGGACACACCCCGTTTTCCCTATCTTACGGCTCAGAAGCTGTTATTCCAGTCGAGACGGAAGTGTTTTCCCATCGTGTGACTTACTATGATCCGAAAACAAATGCTATATTGCTTGCTGAATCTTTGGATCTACTGGACGAGAAGCGGGAAGAGGCTGATTTGAGAGCAGCCGCATATCAAAGTCGAGTCGCCCGATTGTATAATACCAAAGTTCGACCTCGAACCTTTGAACTTGGCGATCTCGTTCTCAAGAGAATCTATCCAGTTCCTTCACACATGAAACCAAATTGGGAAGGACCATATGTGATTACACAAAGACTGGGAGATGGCACATTCAAGCTATCGACCGTTGACGGTCTTGATTTGCCAAGGGCCTGGAACAACGAGAATCTCCGTCGCTATTACACATGACAGGCTTTATTTATTTCATTATATCTTTCCATTTACCAATTTGTTTCTGCATTTCGAAATTTGAATTCTGTAATAAGGCAACTGACTTTGCCGCATTTTCTTATTTCAACAATAAAATGCCATCTCTTCGAGCTAGAGTTGTGATTCATTGAATACAATGTACGACATCACGATGCACGGAGAGCTAAATCCCATCACGTAGTGGGATTTTTTCAAATAGAGAGTGGCTGTGATACAACCGGCTACACGCTAAGTGAAACCCGAGCTCAGGGACAAGTTATTACACCAATGTTAAATAGGATTGACACACAACAATCCTACAACCAACTCCGTATTTCCAGAGTGCGAAACAGAGTATAAACAATCAACTCCGTATTCCCAGAGTGCGAAACGGAGTATAAACAATCAACTCCGTATTCCCAGAGTGCGAAACGGAGTATAAACAATCAACTCCGTATTCCCAGAGTGCGAAACGGAGTATAAACAATCAACTCCGTATTCCCAGAGTGCGAAACAGAGTGTAAAGATTCAACTCCGTATTCCTAGAGTGTGAAACAGAGTATAAACATCCAACTCCGTATTCCCAGAGTGGGAAACGGAGTATAAACAATCAACTCCGTATTCCCAGAGTGCGAAACAGAGTATAAACAATCAACTCCGTATTCCCAGAGTGCGACGCGGAGTATAAACATCCAACTCCGTATTCCCAGAGTGCAAAATGAAATATAAACAATCAAATCCGTATTCCCAGAGTGCGAAACGGAATGTAAAGATTCAACTCCGTATTCCCAAAGTGCGGAACAGAGTATAAACGTTCAACTCCGAACTCCCGGAGTGTGAGTGAGAATGTGAACACTAACTCCAATTTCCCAGAATATGGGTTGGAGTACTAACATCAATCTTAAGTTCCCAGAGTGTGAACAACCGCTCACGAGATGATTCGTGTCCCCAGAGTGTGGAGTAATACTTGAAAGCATTCGACAGCTATGACTGACCGCAAGAATGCGAGAGCAAACTCCCAGATCGTGGGTGAAACGATTCATAAGGAAGCAAGTGTAGCTCAACCGCTCGATCCTCACTTATTGCAGTCGCAAGATGATCATCACAACTTGACCCCTGAACTGGGGGCAGATTCAAGTGTTAGTCACTACCCAAAATGGTATGACATTCAAGTCTGACTCGGTCTTTGGTTACAACTTAAGCTTGTAATTTCCAAGACTTGGCAGATGAAATGAGCTATGCTTAAGAGTTAAAATAATGCAAGTACACCGAACTAAGGTTCAAACATTGCAACATTTAAGCATAAATGGAATGAAAGTTGAAACAAGAAAACAAAATTTTATTTCAACTAATCAAGAACAATGGCTTATATGCAAGCCCTTCCAAAAAATTCCTACTAGCAGGGGCCGAACCCGCATCTATACATGGCCTATGAAAGAGAAAAGATGACAAAGTTCCTAATTGCAAAAAGAAATATATGCCTAAAAATTGTCTATCTACTCTTTCTTTTTCCTTAGTTTCTTCTTCTTCGACGAGGAGCCGCTGGATCCACTAGCGATCTTTCGCTTTGAGCCCTTTTCTTTAAGCGAGTTATCCTCGGACGAGAGCATGATATCGACGTCCCCCTCCGAACTAGAATCTAAGGGAATGCTTCCCGTCGGAGGAGTCGGAGGAACATGATCTATAGCCGGAGGCGGGGCTGGCACACTAGTGTCGACAAGCGTGCCACCAGGGGATATCGTCATAAGTGGTGTAGGGTCATGCACCGCTGCTCCGCTCCCTGAGCTGCCACCATGTGATGCTGCCTCCATCTCGGCGTTAATTTCAGCCAACATACTTGCTTCTCGGAGGGCTCGGGCTTCACTGTGTGTCGTGGTAGTCTGTGTCGAAATATCATAAGTAGATGAAAATCCACCCAGGCCAAATGGCAAGTCCGCAAAAGGGTCACTCTGTCGGCCAAGAAGCTCGTTTATCATCTGTTCATCAAAAGAGAGTGAGCTTCCCTGCGTTACTTCGACAAGCGCAACCGTCACGACTGAGGTCGCCTCAGAAATGATCGCTTCCTGCGCTTGGCATGATTCTTGGATTGCAGGAAGCGTTGTCGGTGCAACTTCGGTCACTGAGCAAAGAAAAGAAGCATTTGTTAATATACACTTCTATACAAATTCTTCAGTCCGAATGTACAAGGGATTAGTTCATAGTACCTTCCTCAGTTTGGCCCAAGGTCGTTTGAACGACTTCTAAAGGGTGCTCCTTAATAGGAGATAGATGCGGCTGGTCTGGATCATAAGCCGGTATAGGCTGGGAATCGATCATCGGAGTTGGCTCAGATTGAGATGACGTGACAATCTCGGAACTCGTAATATGGTGCTCAGCACCAGAGCCTTCTCCAACTTCCTGAAACTGGGTACCAAGCCTCTCCTTCTCACGAGAAATCATGAAGTCATGAAGAACCTTCTTTTCGTCATCATTGAGTATGCGGTTCTCCAGCTCAAATTCATCAATGGCTTCATCAGGATGCCCAGATTTCTCCTCCTCAACCAGCATGTTCCAGGCGTTGTAGAGATGTGTGGGATAATCATCGAGCCAAGTCAAATCTCGGTGCCTTAGTACGTTGGCATTGTAAGTGACAAGTAGCTCTTTTACCTCAGCCTCAATCCTGGCTTCCGCCTGTCATACCTTCTCATCAACCCTGGCTCCATCTTCGCGGACTTTTTCCATAGCCGCATCCTTCTCCTTCCGAAGCACCACCGCCTGATCACAGGCCTCCTCCGTGGAGACATTGGCCGCATCCTTCTCCCTCGCGATTTTGGAGAACTTTGATTTCAGCTCATTAAGCTCCTTGAGGGTGGCGTCTCTCTCGGCAGTAATGGTGGTGTTCCTATGACCCATGTCTTCGATTGCGGTATAGTGCTCTTGTTTCATTCTGGTCATGGCCGAGTTTGCCTCATCGACCTTTTTAAGAGCTTCCATTTCAGATTTACGGGAAGACTCGGCCTCAACGTTGAGCACTTTCATAATTCGGTCTTTTTGACCCAGCTCCTTCTCCAGCTTTTCAATGGCGACAGCCCGATCAAATGCTACTTTGGATGCTTTCCTCTCGGCCCTTGCCCACTCCTTGTACTGAAAGAATATGTCCGCGACTTAATCATGGATAGTATTTTCAGCTGTTGGCGGAATTCTCCTCAATTGCGGAGGGAAGACATAACCGTCAAAGCAGATGTCGGGGAATTCCTTCCTCATTTGTGCCAGTTTAAGTGCTCCTTCCCGGTCGAATCAGTCACGGCCGGGGTAGTAGTTGAGGAGGTGGCTATTTCAGTTCCACGTTGAGGGTCGGACCTCGGAACGTGAGAAGGCGGCTTAGGCCGTGAAGTTTCAAGAGGACGAGCAACTACAACCGTGGGTGGCACAGAGGTCCTGGGAGGAGGAGAGTGGGATCGAGATCGGCGTACGTATCCCCTATCTCTGTCAGACCTCTCCTGACCAGAATACCCTGACTCATAATCTCTCTCGCCCTCTCTCCTACGTGGCTCATAATAACGGCGCTTGTTGCGCAGACTGCCGAGCACAGAACCGCGGCCAGACATCGTACCTGAAAAGTAAAATACGGAGGATTAGTGACCATTTATGATATGCAGTTTACAGTTAAAGGACTGTGTAGTGCCGTGAAGAGTGTGTGGATGTGTAACCCCCCGGACCAACCAGAAGTGTCGATCACGCTAGTAGGAAGAGACTCGCTAACATCAAGAGTATGTTGCAGTTCATCCAATTCGACGTCATGTTGTGCGGACGCGAGGTCCGGAATTGGGAGGTCGGCGGGCTCTTCGAAGGGAGTTTCCGCTTGTAGGGAGGGTGCTTCCGATATTCTAACTCCTGAAAGGGGTCGGTTTAAGACCACAGACTTCCGCCTCCAAGATTTAGATTGTTTAAAAGCCACTGCCTTGCCTTTTCTCTTTTCCGCGGAGCCCGGGGTCCCGTCGGCGGGCCCGACCAATGGCTCCTCATCGGTATGAGTTCTTTCGGAGTCGGCTTCCTCAATTATAACAACTTTGGGCTTCTTCCGCTTGACTTTTTCTCTGGAGACAGTCTTTAGTGCGCCATCAAGCCTTATGCTTTGGATCTCCGCCCAATCAACCCGAGAATTCTGAGATTCTGGTCCGTCAACAGCAATTCAATATTCCTTTCTTCACTCGGAATTTCTTGGAGAACCTGGACTATCTCTTTATAGTAACCACCTTCGGGTCGCTGGATTATTGCTGGAGGAAAATAAATAGAAAATATGAGTTCAATTTCATTCATGAATTGCCTTGTCAACTACTTCGGAAAGAGACGATACTCACGTCTGAACAGCCATCTCCTGGCAAACCCTGGAGGACATCGGACGTAGAACCACTCCGACTTGAAGTAAATCAGTCTAGTCCAAAACCCTGTGACCACTTGGCAGTTCCTTACAGACTCCAAGAATGTGAAAGATGGACTGTCAGTTCGACTTTTGAAATTGAACAAGTATCTTATATCGGTCATGCGGGGAGGTCGATAAAGGTACTCCATAAATGCAATGAACAAGCTGTTGAGTGAAGCATATCCATTCGGGTGTAGCTGAGATGGGGCAATCCCCAGATAAGCCAACACTTTTCTTATATAGTCGTTGAACAGAGGGAGTGTCCCGGCTGCGCACGCATGGCGATTAAACGCAGTATAACCCTCCGGGGGATTATGCGGTCTGTCATCTGGTCCCGGCAATATTACGTCATCCAGCGACAGACCATGCCTTAAGCATATTCTCCCTAGCATATCTTCGGAAATATTGGACGGGACAGAATCAGGTGGGCTATTGATAAAGGACGCGTCAGGCAACTCGTCCGGAGCTGGACCGATGACCTCGGCCTCGATGTCCGGAATCTCAAGTCTGGGAGGGGTTAGATTCTGAGTTTCTTGCTGCTGCGAACTTGATAGTTCCATAACTAGCTAACTCACGAGAAATCATCATTAGACGATAAAAATCCCGTGCATTCCCCAGTGTAAAGTGTATGAATATGTTGTGCAGCGCAAGTGTTATGCGTAACTTAAGCAGATTTCTACGAAATAAACCTGAATGTGTGAACGACAAAACTTTGAGAGTCAGACCGGAAATGACCGTCATCGCTGACCGTCACAACCACGCCATCCAGATACTAACGATTGATTCAAATTAAAGTTTATTATATTTTGTTGGGTTACAGTTCCATCTACGAGCTTCAAAACGCAGTCAGATGTGCAGTACTACAATCAAGTTCGATTATGCAAGGCATAAGCTCGTAGGAGTCAAGTGTGTAGTTTAATTATCAAGTCCATATATGCAAGAATGAAGTTCATCGGAATCATGTTTTCAAGTGCTCAAGATTTCGTATCCATCAAAGGGAGAGTTCGAATCGATCCCGGGAGGCTCGTTCGAGTCCATCAGGTTTCAAGTTCGAACTGATGCCAAGCATCATGCTTCGAATCGATCATTGGTGGTCTGGTTCGTATCGATCAAGATGATGCAACTTCGTATCGATCATTGGTGGTCTGGTTCGTATCGATCGGAAAGGTCTTAGCTTAACATCGATAACATTCGAGTCGATACTTTTCGTATCGATCGTAATGGCAAAATTCGTATTGATCTAAAGCTAAGGATTTCAGGGTAATCATTAACTTATTATCAGTCACTTCGAGTCGATACGATCCGTCTCCATAACCATCGATACGAAACCACGTCGTCTCCACTGACATATCCCGTTTGTCGATGCGAGATCCAAGGAGAAATGTCACTGCCTTCATCGATTCGAGCACGAGCCCCCAGGTCGATCCAGCTTTTTTGTTTTTCCCACTCATTCTTCCTCAACCAACCGGAGCACCGCTATGGTCGATTACAACCAAGCTTTGGCCCAGATCTGGTTTTGACAACTACCAGAATCAGTGTTCAATGAAGATGGAGTGGATCTGAGATAAATTCGTTGTCTGGATTTATGGTTAATTACCTAAATTGAGGATGAAATTCGAAGGATTGGAAGGACAAATCTGATGGATTCGAAGATAGGTTGCAGTTCTTCTTTCTTGAAGGATACGGGTCGATGCGGAAACGCAGAGAGTATAAAGCAACAGTAAAAAATGGAAAGTAAAAAAGTGAAAAATGGCGAGGTCCCAGGTATTTATATGGAGCCTAGGGTAGAACCAAGTCGATTCGTCTCCCAGTCCACATGACCGGCCACAAGCAGTTGATCCACGGATCGAGTCGAAGGCTTTGTTCGGATCCACGTGACCTGAAGTTTCCATCGATACGAAATGGACAATGAACTATCGGTACGAAGCCCACAGAGAAGACACCTGTAGGCGATAGACTCCATCGATTCGAAGTGTCCATTCTTGCAACCATCAACTCACAACGGTACGGGTCGATCGATGCGAACATTAATTTCGTGTCCATCAAAGGCCTATCGATACGAATGAGCATTTCGTATCCATCAACTTGACCCACATCGCTATGAAAAACTACTTTTCAACCTTTTATGTCAATTCAGGAGAGGATCGATACGAAGGAACTACTCGAAAACAACCATCAAGCATTGTTTCAACTCGAATTTCAAATCGGTTCAGGAGAGAATCAATACGAAATTCGATAACGAGCTAAACTGGCAACGACTTGCGAACTTGCAACGTTAACGAGAGTCAGCTAATCATTATCACACAGCAGTCAATTACGAGCAGTACAGAGTACAACTTTCAACAAAAGATATGATAATTGTTCAGGGAGAACCTGCAGCTTTTCAAAGCACGTCATGTTTCCACAAGACGTACTTTGGGGGGAAAATGTTATCCCGCCTTTTGGCAAGGCCAGGATACCGAGGAATTAGTTGGATTCCAAATGTCGCTCGTCATGGATATCGATGAATTTTGTCTGAGTCCGGATCAAGCTACGATTGATAAGACATGACTAAGAAAGCAAAGGAAGGCAACGTCCCAAGTTTCAAGTCAATCCGAGTTTATATGCTCAGGTTATGATGGATACAAGTTGGAGGGAAAAGCATGTTTTCGTATCCATCAATAAGCTCCATTTCGTACCCATCGGGGAGCATCGTTTCGTATCGATTGAGGTAGCCGTGTTACGAATCCATCTAGTTCGTATCGATGGATTTCGTGTCCATCGATACTTAGTAAAACTCGTATCGATTGGCCAAGTGTCTGTTTCGTATCCATCATGGAAATCTCTCTTCGTGTCCATCAGGTTACCTTACTCCGTATCCATCCAGCCCGTGTCCATCATCCGCTTCACATCGGCAAGTTCCCATGATTTCGTATCGATGGAGTTGGCAATGTTCGAACCATCGAGTTCGCATCGATCGGGTTCGTATCCATCGACAGATGACGTGCCTCACAACAATCAGCTAATGACTACTTCGAATCCATGCCCACTGGCTTATTCGTATCCAACAAGTCAACAAACTAGGGTGACGTGTCATCCATCGAAGCAAACGAGGCGAGATCTATGGAGTCAAAGCGGTCAACACGGCTTGAAGACTGGATCGAAACGAAGTGCGCGTGCCACATCATCTCAGAAACATGTGCAGTGATCGATACGGGGGGATCGAGTCGAATCCATGGAGTCGAATAGAACAGCCACTAAGGAATTCCATTTCGTATCGACGAGATCTCATAATCCACTGATCCAAATTAAATAAAATTTTCACAAAAGCTCACGCACATACTGAAGAATGTCCCTGCCAAATTTCAGCTTAATTGGACATCATCTTGATCGATATGAAATGGATTCCCTCATGTGCCAGACCAAGTCTCCCGAAGTTTGAGCGAAATCTCAGCCTCCTACGCCTATAAATAGAGCCCCAGAGCATACAGAAAAGGGGACTTTTTGATTCTCAAGCGCCCAGACTCTGCCGGATCGAGACTTGCATCTTATCCTTGCTGTTGAATTCGAAATCTAAACTGTAATTCGCTGTTGTTCGCTGTAATCGTTTGTAATCATTGAAAGAGAATCAATAAAATCATCAAAACTTCATAGTGGACGTAGGCGATACGCCGAACCACTCTAAATTGCTTGTCTGCATATTTATATTCCTGTTTGTTGAAGTTTTTGTTAGATAATCTCTGTTTTACATTTATTTTTTCACTTTTATCTCTTCAAAAACTTCCGAAGAGTGTTGTGCCCATTTTTGGTACAAACAGTATATGCATTCATCAGGGAGGAAGAAGATAATATATGCACGGCTTCAGGTGGGCATCTTTGCTCACATATTAATGGTAATCCATCTAACCCCTTTGAATCCATGCATATTTGTTATGTGTTTGCTGCTGCTATATGGTGGTGGTTTCTTCCCCGATAGATGCGCGCATGGAAATAGAGTTGTGTATGTGTGTTGATGTACTTGTGCGTTTGTGTATATATAGGCGAGTATGTATATATATTCCGAGATCAATTCTTCTGTTTTCAAATTCCTTGTCCTATGTGCCCATTTGATTTCAACCATTGATCAATAAACCACATTTGATTTCAACCATTGATCAATAAACCGTCATCCTTTCATATGAGATTAAAAGGGACACATAGGAATAGGGGATTTGGGGATAGAAGATTTAATCTGATATATTCCAGCTGTGTGCGAATCTCTGGGTTTTTCTTACTTTGCTTTTATTTGGTCCAACTTGCATTTCAGGGTGTCTGGCATTATTTGGTTCTTCTATGTTTTGCTGTGTGTTTGCTTTATGCATATTTGCACTTTCTGTAATCTTATACTTGATGGCCCAGCCAATTGGTTATTGCAAACTGCATAACCTATACATATGTGATGTTAAATTGTATTATATTGATATTATATGAGACCTGTTTAAGGTAATCACCAAATTACCATTTTAACCAAATTATTTTGTAATGACACAGCTGCTATTTAGATGAACTGAATTTCATAAAAAGAATAACATATTCGTTACTTTGTCAATTCAAACTCCATTAATAATTTTTAAATCAAAAGCCAGGTTTTTAAGCAATGTATTAACACTAAATCTATATAAGAACAAATTTCACTTACTTTTATCTTCAGCTACCGCCAAATTGTTATTATTTGTTTGAAAGCGGCTGTATTATTTCAATGTTCATGTGTTTTTGTGCGAAAAAGTTATGACTTTACGAAATCCAAATTGTTATCTAATTATCTCACTTAGTTGTAATACAACTGCTAATGCAACTTCCCTTTTTGTTATTATCCAATCATTTAAAACATGAAAAGGTTCATGGTGCATATTTGTCTAGGAATCTTGCCAAATGGAAGAGATCCAACTGTGCTTTTGGGCGGTATGATTTTTTTTTGATAATATATATATTCTAGTTACAATTTTATTTTTAACTATACATTACCAGAAAGCATTCATCCAAATATTATGTTAGCAGAGTATAAGGTAAAGGCATATATCTGCATTCATCCAAATGATATGTTATAGGAGTTTCAGGTCAAGTTATATAATAATAAATATAAATATATTTTTCGTCTGTATGTATGTTGATTTACATGGGTCGTTTCATGCATAAGTGACAGGGCAGGGTGTTAGTTTGTAAAGTTTATCCACTTGTTGAACTAAACTGACTTTCCTCCTGCTGTGTGTGTGTATTACAGTATTAGTGTATGTTCGTGTGAATATATATTTATATGTGTACGTGTGATATTTGTTATGTGGTGAGTTAGTTAATTGCTGCATGAGTTTTAAATAGGATAGAGTGTGTGTAAATATATATATATATATATATATATATATATATATATATATATATATATATGTGTGTGTGTGTGTGTATGTATGTCAGTTTCAAGTTTCTATTGTGGTCATTTTATGTTGCGAAGAAAGCTGGGTTTGTGAAGAATGTGTTGCGTGTGTACTATAGGAGTGTATAGTTGAGTATTTAGGTGCTGCTGTGTGCGTCAGTGGGTTCTATATGTGTGCGTCAGTGGGTTCTATATGTGTGCGTAGTGAAGGTTATGTCAGTGGGTTCTATATGTGTGCGTAGTGAAGGTTATGTATGCGTGTATGCCTACACTACAACAAAACAACCATATTACAACTTTTACTTTACAACTAGCACAAAGTGACAATTGTAATAGGTACATTTCAACAACTGTTTATTTTCAGCAGTTGTAACAAAGGTACTTTTAACAACTATATTTATGCAGCAGTTGTAATATGCATCTATAACAACTGTTCTTTTTGCGTCCGTTCTAAATGTTTAATTATAACAACTGTTTGTGCCCGTTATCTTTTTAGAAAATAAAACATCACTTTTCAGCTAATAAATTTTTTTAGCTCCCTCCATACATTTCGTTGGCCGCTCAATTTATTAAACAACTACACTAAACCTCACCATCAAAATTTCCTAAATTTAAACCCTAGATCCACCGCGTTGGGCTAGCCGCCTAGCCATCCATGATGCTAAACCCGCTCGCCGCCGTTGCGCTCGCCGCCGTTGCGCTCGCCGCCGTTGTGCTGGTCGCCGTCGTTGCCATCAACAAAGCTAAACCGCTTATTGTCGTTGCCATCGACAAAACCCGCAAACCATAACCAGGTACTCTTCGCCAAACCGTGCTCTACTTTGTAACGCTTACCCTAACCCTAACCCGCAACTCTCCGCTATCTGCTTTGCTCACCATTGCCGTTGATATAGGTATGGTATTTTACTTTATATTTTTTATTATCATTTTTTATATCTATTTATTTGCATGTCGATTTTATAAATCAATTGATATTATGTGCTAGAAATACAATACAATAGATTTGTTGATATTTTTAAATCAAAGTTCTGATTGCTACAATGTGAATATTGTTAATGCTGGTTGTTTTTTAATACTGATGATAGGGTATACGTGTATGAATTCTGAAATTAATGTGTATAGTAAGCAGTAGACTTGGGTTGTAGAGTATGCTGAGAGATCCAGTTGATGAAGTGATGAGTTAGGGTTAAGACTAGGTTGAAGGATGGAATTGGGATGAGAGTTGAGTGGAGTTGGGTCTTGAATTGATAATAAGTTACAGAGTGGAGAGTTCGATTTAGGTATGCAAGCATGAGAATGCAATTCCTCAGTTGAGTGATCATTGGGTGATGTGAATCTGTTGGGTGAGTTAATGCTTCCAGCAACTTAAATAAGCGAATCATGGCTTCTCGTTTCATTAAAAGGCAAGGTATGGAAAGTTATGGCTGTCTTTTGATTGAGAAGAGTGTAGAGGAGATTCTTTAATGCATGTAGAAGTAAAAATGAAATCTGATACTGAAGTGGTTGCATGATTTTCTTTGTTTTTCATGTGGGCATGTGTTATATTTATGTTATGTTAACACATGTTTAGACAAAATCTGGAAGTGTCAAAATCCCTACTAGCATGCCTTTTTAAGTTAATGTCCACTGGAATGGGACCCAATAACGAAGCTCGTTCATATTTTTCTCATGTTATAAAGATATTTCCAGCACTTTATTTTCTTTTAATGCATCAGCATTTCCTTTTGCACTAATTGCTGCCTTAAAATTTGTTTTTTCATTTTTCCCGTTTTTGTATTGTTTTTTTGAATGGGTCTTGCCTTCATCTTGTTTCTAGTTTTAGTTTGTTTCCCTTTAGTTGATTTGAACACTAATATACTAGGGTTGAGACATACTAAGCAAAAACTTCTAACTAGGTTAGAGTGCATTAATTGTTGAGACGGAATGAACTGAATGTTATGAAAATATGGACGGTAAGAATCAATAAATGCAAAGTAAACTCTGGTTGTCTACTCTGGTACTAGTAATTTACTAAAATAAAAAACACAATTGATTTTTATCCGTTTGACTATGAATGGAGCAAATTAAAAATATGCAACTGCAGCTACATGTAGCAACAATGTGGTAGCTTGTTAGCTTCACATCCATCCACAAACTATGTAAACTGCCTTACCTCTTCGTGCTTGATGATGCTAAGTGATGTAGAGAAGTAAATTACAATCTGTGTACATGATAATGAGTTATCCACATAATAAAAATTAGTGGTAAATGTCCATAGTGATCAAAGCTAACACGTATAAGAGTGCATTTTTACTTGAAGTTAATTTACAGTCGTGAATTATAAATATCACTGAAGCTTTCACTAATTTGTATGCATAAAAATTATTCCTAGAATAAATTTGTTTTCTTAAGCGAGAGAAAAAAATGCAATTAAACTCCTTATTGATTTTGATTTAAACACATAATTGCATTTGGTCAAATTGGTGGAGAATCAAAAATTATTATTTTTGTTTGTTCTATTTTTAATGTACAGATACAATGCAATATTCAACACGATTTAAATTTATTTGTAAATTCTCTTACTCTATAATTAATTTATACACATAAAGTCCATTTTTCTTCTTTATCATTGACTACTGTGATGAGTAATGATTTAACTTGAGGATTAAACTAAACATTTTTTAGATGCCATTGATATGGTTTTATGTGAATATTATTCAATGATATTGACTTGATTTTAATTCTTATGATTTATCGACTTTCAAGTTTCCGGTAGTGAAGAGTCCAACGTTTACTTCTACGATCTATCTAAGCGGGATAATGCATGTGTAATTAAGCTACAGGTTGATATATCTCACTGAAACTATGTTTCATATGTTTGTGATATTTTGATACCCTTCTGCTTCCTAAATGTGAGTATATTTATCACAATTTAGGGTCATGGTTCTCCTGTTATTGGAGTTGCCTGGAATCATGGTGAAAATTTGCTAGCATCTTCTGATACCGATGGAACTGTTATTGTATGGAAAGGAGCAAAGACGGAAACGAACTGAAATTGCAGTACAATTGCTACGTGAGTTTGACAGGCTGCAACATGGTAAGGGAGAGTTGTTGTAGCCGTGATCTGAGGCAGTTGACGCTGTTGTAGGCTGAGATGATGACAAGTGAATCGGCTGAATTGCTGATGTAAAATGAAGCGAATCATTCCTTAATATCACGTCAAGAAGAAAGAAGAAAAAAGACTTACATTCTTGTGCTGCCGTCAGAATCTATAGATGTTCGATTAGCTCAAAGATACAGTTTCGAGGAGCTGAATTGAAGGGATCGTAGTCCTGTTATATGTAGATCTGACTGAAGCGATATCTGGAAGCTCTATTGATTTGTGAGGACCATCTGACTTTCTTCAGACTCAAACCGCAGCTGCCTTCAGATAAGTTCTAAATTTTTACATAACAATTCTCTGTTATTGCATGCATCTGAGTAGAACTAGGATTTTGACGTTACTGCTTTAGTGCCCTATATAGTTGTATGTTCTAATTATTATCGGTAGATGTTTATTCTTAAAAATTCTGAAGTTGCATTCAACCCATATATGCTCTATTGTTGCACCAATTCCTATATCAATTAAATCAGATTGAAAACACCTTTTTAGGGTGCAATTGATCAGAAATCTAATAAGTCTGCTGCGATATCATTTTGATAAGCACTGTTCTGATATCATTTAGAGTTAACACTATCATCTTGATATTTTTAAATGACACTCTGCATGAATAAAAAAAGGTAAGAATGTTATTATATTGTTTTTAGCTTAACAATATTCATCATGATATAACTCGATGCCCAGTTTGAGCAACGAGAAACTGTTTGAATATATATTGATTGCCTTGTTATGTAAACTGCTAGCTCAAATGCACGATGACACTTGAATGAATCTATGAGTTTCAGTTTTTAGTTGCTATATGTTTCAGTTTTCCAATTTTATTTATAGCAATAACATATAAATGTGAAAATATATAGCTTCAGTTCTTCATTGTTTGCATTTATAAAGCTATTATAGGTTTATATAATGAAGTTATATTATTTGCTTACATTTTATCACCAACTGCCTATCTGCTAGATATATACGTTAGTAAACCTGGTTACTTGCCTAATAATCTATTGATTTCGCACTAAACCTTTGCTTACGCTTAATGACATAAAATACGGAAATAGAGGCATAGTGCTCCTTAAACAAGCTAGCAATTTGTACTGTATTATTAAATAAATACTTTCTTCTTTGGCAGTTTTTAGTTATTCGGTTCCAATTTTAAACTGGTACATGGAAAAAGCAAGTTGTTGCAGAAGGAACGGTGGTATCCACTAATCCTAATTGTTTGGTGCACTTTAAAAAACTAGGACCGGATGGTTGTAAAGTTTGGATTGATGTGGCGGTGGATCCAGAAGCTTTCTTGTGGAGGCCGAATTCCAAGATGTATATCATTGGAGAAGCCTTCGACTAGTGTACATCCTTAGGGTATGTATTGTTTTGTGATACAAAACTTTATCTTTCTTATGTATTTTGTGCTGTATCATTGTATTTTGGAATGGTTATGTTAGAATGTTGTTTTGGTAACATTTTAGTTGGTGATGTGAATGACTACTTTAGATTGTTTTATTGGATATGCATTGTACTTTGTTGGAATACTATGATCATTAATATATGAATGAATCTGATTCAGTTATAGTTGCTGCATCAATATATGAATTCTATGATTATTAATATATGAATGAATTCTATGATTATTAATATGTGAATAATTGCTGCATCGAAAATAATTGATTAACCGCAATGGAAAATAACAGTTGTAATAGGATATATCACAACGGTTAATTGCAACATCGAAACCCAGTTGTAAAAGATTTTAGTCTATTACAACTTCTTATAATACGACGGTGCACTCACCGTTGTAATAGGTCATTTACAACGGTTTTCCACCGTTGTAAAATGTTGATTTTGTTGTAATGCTGGGTTTACATATAATGATATAAATGCATTGTACACGTGTATCCAAATGTTGTTATACTTTAGTCTGTGCATTTTTCTCTTTGCTGAAGTGAATACGGTCACCTTCTTTGTGTGTCTTTCATTTGTTCTATGCTCTTTGTTGCGTTGCAGATTCTACAAGCACAGGCTATATATATGTGTGTGTTTTTCAAAGCTTTGATAATAACAATATATATTTACATATTTGAATAAGCTATATTAAGTTCAGCTAATTATCTGAATAATTCTAGAATATATATTATTATTAATAAATTCTAAGAAGTAATTTTGTTGTTTAAATTATATGTTGCAATCGTTTTATTATTGAGTATTCATACGTTCATTTATATTTGTTTGATTAATCAATTTTACCTTTAGTTTCTGATTTCTGATTTTCTTTATATTGATTCTGTTAATACGAATGATTTGCGTTGATGTTGATTTGAATGATGATCTAATATGATACGGTGATGACATAATTTCTGTTTGAGTTATTGATATTTATTCTGTGTGATGAGAAATTAGAATAAACGGATTAGTGATACCGTCTGGTATGAGACTTTCGGTAGTACTTTTTCGGTTATTCTTTGGACTCGTTATATAAGATATGGAAGGAGCGAATGTGGTGTGTGAGCTCTGAATAAATGTACTAGTAACACTCGATTGCATGGAACGTCAGTGTGATATTTATTCAGTTATTCATTGCTCATTGATGACACTCATACGGGGGTATATGATGTGTGGGTGACTCGCTGCGGTGAGCACGTATGGAGGATACTGGTTAGCCGCATGGTTTCTATACATTATATGTCTGTCTACCTTTGTCCCACTCCCTTTATGTTTCAGGAGTGAACAAGATTGGCCAGTATCCACCCTGGCGGCCAGATCATGAGATTGCGCCATAGATCTGTGACACTGTTATTGTTGTTGATATTCGATATCGATCACGAGATTGGTAGTTATTTGCCTCTGGTGTCGCATAGGCCAACAGTCAGTTACCATAGAGGCACATGTCGGTAGTCGTGGCCAAAGAGACTACGCGTTGTCGAGCCTATGGTGGATTATTGTCACGATACGAGAGGGGAAAGGTAATGGTAACCGATGACTGTAGGTGTTGGGTCATATGGACCATGTATGGCTTTTGGAGAAAGCAGACGTGCTGTTAGTCTCCCGTCTGGTTATGGTATATGTTGTGTTTGTATGTGGGTGGTAGATAGACATATATTATGTATGGATGAGATTATATCTGAGACCGTGTCCAGAGTATGATCAACCCGGTACCCTTCTCAAGTAGACGGCTTACTTATTATTGATTTGTTGTTTCTATCTCTTAGTACCTTTCAATCGATAGTTTCGCCTCTCCAAGGGTTGTGGGTCTAAATATATGATTTTGCACAGTATGGCATTGTTATGAGTTGGCTCAAATCCTTCTTATTGATTTTAGTGATTTGATATTGGTATTTTATAATATGAGACTAAGAGAGATAGTTTGCATTGTTTCATTATTGCTCCACTTCACTTGAGGATGTCTCATTAATGATTATTTTTGGATTTGATAGTGATTTCAAGGCATGGATGATTCACCCATTCGATGTTGTTTTATGTGAATTTTGATTTGACGTGTTTTAAATGGGTGATGACATCTTTATATGGATTTGAGATGTTTGCGTGATTTAATGCCTTGAGGATTATTCTATATGTACATATATACTTTGATATGCCATCTGATGTATTGAGTATCTTAATAGCGATATCATATTGTTCCTTGTTTATGCTGTATCGCCTTCTTATGGTACTTGATTAGACACAGTCTTACCCGTGTATAATTTTATAATGCTCATGTCAGTCCGAGACATTTCAAGTACAGAGACGACTTGACCGACATGTATTTCTTTGGGCTTAGAGGAGTTTTATATTAGGATTTTTACATTATATTTGTTTGACATTGTTTCATTATATGTTTGTATAATTGACATTTGAATTTTATTGTATAACATTAATGTATTTATATTATATGTTATCGCTGCGATTGACTCTGTGTTCTCTATGTTGTACTATATATTATATATTATTCTGTCTTGGAGGCACACGTGTCTATTGCTTTGTACCGATACTGTGTACATATAAGTTAGTTATTTACTTGATGTTTTAATACGTACCTGTGTTAGTCCAAGTGAATATTTACGTTGTGTACCTCATATAGCCTCATTCTCCGTATTATCTGAACAGTATTGCTCGGTGATACTCTTGGATATTATGGGTATAGAGGTGGGGGTGCTACAATTCCCATGTGCTGAAAGGGACATTTTCAACAGATTTCCCATTCACGTGCCAGTTCTTAACCTATAGTTCGAGCGTAGATTTTCTAGGTGATTTGCACCAGTTAGAATAGGGTATTTCACTTGATTCTGATAGACAAGCACTTGAGTCGAATTCATGAGATGACCGAGAAATTTTCGAAACACGACCTTAGTTATGCTAGGAGATTTTAGTAGTCGGATCAAGGAACTGGATCAGAGTTCGCACGGATGGAGTCAGGTGGTTTAACAAAGAAATCTTGCGAGCAAACGAAGGGTTGGAATGGGTATTGTGTCATTTGGAATTATCTTTAGAAATTATAAAATTTTAGGGTTGTATTATTATTGCGTGGGAGAGTTTGGGGAAGGATTTGACTAGTTTTGTTGCCATTCAGATAATCTTCGAAGTGACGAGATGATACTCGCCTAGGCGAGCATCGTAGTGCACTTAGTATATTATCCTTATTAAATTGTGCGGTCAAGGTGGATTTGAACACGAGCAAACCCAAGCAATTGTAAATCTTCATTCAATGATGATTTAATTAGTATAATTTTTCTCATTTGAAGAATGAGTTTTGTTTGGAAGAAAAGGAAAGTAGAGGCATCGATTGTTGGATTTATTCGAGAATTTAGAGACTCGACGATCCTGCATATCGTATAGGTTTTCCTCTTTGTAGCCGAGAGGTGTATTAGCCGTTCTTGAGTTATTTGCACGAAAGGAGTTGCACCACTTAGGCATTTATTCCTTTTGAATGTCGAACAGACTCATTGGAGTTTATGGTTCAACATGCGCATCTGACTCTTCATGGTTATCGGGCATGTTGGTACAGAATCTTTTAAATATTTCATTGCTTTGTTGCTTGCCATTATTTGTTGTTTGTTATTGCTTTCTGCTTGCTGATGTTGCGACTTTTTGATCTTGTTTGTTATTGTTGTTTGAATTTTATATAGGCTGATTTCTATTATTGGTTTATTCTGGTTGATTTCTTGTTTACAGGTTTAATAATTTGTATGCCATTTATTGTAGCGTATTCGTGCTTGCTATGATTTGATCGTTGCTCGTTGCCTGATTGTTGTTTGTTGCTGATTGTTAATGATTGATTACATGTTAATTATATGATATGATTAAGTGCATATCATTGATTGGAAATAATGAATTCCTACCTTCGAGGGTTTAATCTGGAGAATGTATAGTTAGATATATCGTATCGGTCTTATATTAGTGACCGTACATAGTATTGATCTTATATAGTAATCATACATTGTATGGGCCTTATATTAGTGGCCATGCCTATTATTGGATCCTAATAGACATCTGGGTATGTTAGTGTTTAGAATCTATCGATAATTAAATCGCGACAATTGTATAAGTACGTTAGTGTACTGGCCCTGTTTATCTGGAATCGTTGGATCGCGATAAGTGTCCATTGTTGATTCTACCCATCAGTAATGACATGTATCGATTTGTATTCCTTAACCATCTGGAATAGATCGCCTATCATCCATGCCCGCTATGGGGCGAGATGTGATCTATACGAGTCCACTGTCTTTTGATGTGACTCGAAGCCAGTAGTATATTTTGATACCTACTCAGTTAAGCTTACTCTCTAATTGATTATCATGTATGATTGTAGTAGTATCGGTTACTACAATAAGGTTATACATGTTTGAATTCCATGTTAGTGCAATCCTCTTGGTATAGTACAATTAGGTACTTAAGAGCTGATATATAGTTATTTAAATGCTTATTTGCTTAGATTGACATTTAAATAGTGTTGATTAGCCCAAAGGAAGATAATCATTAGCCCAAAGGAAGACATTTAAATAGTACAATTCCATGTTTGAATTTCATTGTATGTGATGCATTCTAATTTGGGAGTTCCGTAGTGCTGATTAGCCCAAAGGAAGATACTATTGGAATTTTTCGAAACTGAGATTCGAGAAGTTTGGTCAGTCCTATTACTTTCTCATACTCCCGGTGAATTTCGAGGATGAAATTCTTTTAAGGAGAGGAGAATGTAATACCTGTAATTTTAACGATCGAATGTTTAAATGATTAATTTAAATATCTAATCGTTAACTGATGGAACGCCTCTTATACTCAATTTTTACAAACGGTCGAATTAGAACTTAAGACCACTTTTATTGAGTCTGGATCAATGTTGCGAATCTAAATAAGCAAAAGCATCGATATATTTCGATCGACGGATTTTTAGCCAGAAGCCTGCGTTCGATTTATAAATCGACCCAAAAGGCTAACTTTTATATACGATGGAATTAGGGCCCCGAACCTTTTCCACTAGGTCCGGAATGACATCCAGAATTTGGTTGAGTATAATATTCGCTATGTTTAGAGTTAAGAATTTTCGGGGATGAATAGTGCTGGATGAACAGGATTTCGGCTAGGCCCATTCACTATCCTATAAGTTACTAAATCCTCTCATTTTCTCTCATTCGCTTCTCATTCCTAATTACTCCTTAATCCACTTCTAATCCCTAAGCCTTAAGCCCATCAAATAAATTTTCTAAAATCAAATAAAATTCACTATAATTCCTTTCTTCCAATTCTCTACAAAACCCATGAAGGAATTAGCTTGAATTGGATTTTGGAGGGAGATCTCAACTTTAAAGAAAGCTTGGAATTGGGTTTTGGTGATTTGGAGCTCGGTTTGGAGAACAAGAGGTGAATGGGAAGATGTTCGTTCTTAATTTATATGATATACTTCATATTTTCATTTATTGCGTGTTATTGAATTATATGAAGTGGCTTGGAGAATGATTGGATTAGTTTGGAGTTGTATTTATGTTGTAAACATGATTACATTAACCCATTAATTGTTTAAGACCCTAATTACTATATTTTGAAAAGTTAGTAAGCTCTAGAATTGATTTGGGGTTAAATTAGGTGATTGTTTATGATGTTATGGTTAGATTCGTGATTAATAAAGTGGTATACTGATGTGCATGTCATTAGAAAATATTAATTAATCCATTTGAATTGATTTACAAAAACGTTAGTAAGCACGTCATGTTCATCACAAGACATACTTTGGAAGGCAAGTGTTATCCGGCATTTTAACCCGGCTATATTGAACTGGTTGCACAAGTCAAATTCGACAGCCATGAAGGTCGATGACTCCCGAGTGATGATTGTGGGGCCCAGAAGTCAAGTAATGATGGTAACATAGGTCGATGATGAATCGACTTGATGGATTTGCAAGGCAAAGTATTCGAAATATGAAATATGGTTCAACTCCTAGGAGGGATCGGCATAAATTGGCTTCAATGATAGGGATCAGCATGTTCTAGGGTGTGAGAGCATTCCTATAGAAAACAATTAATATCTCAAGGTACACAAGTCCAATGAATATGAAATTTTGTGAGCAAGACATGGGGACCCTAGGGAGCCTACCTTAGGGATCGCACCTCAAGGGGATGAAGTTGGAGGGATCGATATACTTCCCTTGGTAGGGATTGGAAGAAAGGAGCTTGCAAACCATATTAGAGCAAAGATCAAGCAATACCTCGAGCTTCGCTGATCCAGTTGGCATTAAATTTGGAGGCTAAACATATTTTAGCATGAGAAAGCCACCATAGGGATTGCACCCCAAAATTCAACCAAAGAAGGGATCGGTACCGATCCCTCTTCTTTGGGAATTGGGCCAAGCGACCCCTCTTGTGGGCCCATATGATTTTGAGGGTCTTTCTGTCGAGTTTAAAGAGAGATATTTGGCCATCTTCATCTATAAATACCAGGTTGGTTGTTCAATTTCGGGACTTTTATACGTCTAGTTGCTTTATACTCTTTTGTAACTAAGAATGTGATCCTATACCTTTTGTACTCAGATTATAAAGTAATTAATAAAGCAATATATTCAAAGTGGACGTAGGCAAACATCGTCGAACCACTATAAATCGTTGTGTGCATGTTATTCTTTCAATTAATTGTTGTTTCTTTGTTATTATCCACTGTTTCCATTTTATTCTTCATTTATTTCTCTTCAAAAAGTTTATATTGGGTGTTTATGCCAATTTTTGGTGCAAACATTTTAGTGCTTTCACTGCGAGCCTTGATTCTCAGCTTATTATGATCCCTTTGTTGCTTCTGGATTGCATAAATCCCCCAAAGGAGATCCATAGTTATCTTCAGAAAGTTTACTCCTTCTACTCAGATTTGCAAAATTCTAAGCAAAGCTATCACCAATGTTGAGGAACACTAGATCTACTACTCAGAGCGTGGAAGGAAACGAGAACGCTAGTATCCAGTAAGGAAGCCCGAGCAGTCAACCAATTGATGTGAATTTTGAACCAGTTGAAGGCCGAAATCCATTTTATTCTATCACAAGAGCTGAATTCTAGAATCTGATGAGAGAGCTAATGTATAGCCCTCGACAATTAAATCAGCAGATTCAGACCAATATCAACCTAATGAACCAACTCAGTCAGCAATAGCAAGGAAAAGCTAGGAAGGACCCTACCCCTTACTCGGCATCAGAGAGTTTTAGTTCACCGGATGAGTATCATAGACATAGGCGCCGTAGAACAGACGGATATCATGCAGAAACTTTGGGGCATCAATAGGCAGACCATCATGGTCTGCTAGGATCGATCGGTGTCGATCCCTCCATAGGGATCGGTACCGATCCATCCCCTAGAGGAGGGAACTTACATATGCACACTGGGATTCAAGCTGGAGCTGCTACGGTTGATTTGGATGATGGAGTTCAGTTAAATGTTAACCAAGTGCTTCCCTAGAATGACAATTAAGTGAATTTACGAGATACACATCAGGAAGATGTTGAACCAAGAAGGCGTGGAACGGGCAGTAGACATCGACTGGACCATTCCGTGAGGTGGAACACGACAACTGCTTGGCACCAACTATCCAAACGTCGGACTTGTTGGCTATGGTTATACAGTTAGTGAGAGAGAGCCAAGGCTTGACCAATGATGACTAGGGAATCTTGAGAAGCCATGCCCTGTTTACTGATAGTGTCCTACATGCAGAGTATCCAAGGAGTTTCAACATGCTGTCAATGCCTGCCTACAAGGGAAAAACCGACCCTAGGTAGCACATCATAAGATATGAATGGTTGATGGATTCCGCACGAGCAGATGATGCGATGCAACAAAGTGTAGATGTTTTCCCATAACTCTCACTGGAATAGCAAAGATGTGGTTTACAAGGTTACCCCCGCGGTCGATGTCTAGATTTGATGATTTGACAACAAGGTTTGTGGAGCACTTCTGAATGCATGCAACTTTCCCCAAAGATGTGATATCCCTGTCCAGGGTTATCCATGCTCCGGGAGAATTGTTGAAAGATTATTTGGAGAGATTCCATATAGCTATTATAGAAATCGGTAATTCGAATGACCATGCAATATTGATGGCCGTAACAAGAGTGATTGATCCAGAATCTAATTTTGGTGATTGGTTAGCTGGCAAACCACACGCAACTTTGGAACGCTTTTACGCAAAAGCGACTCAATATTTGAGGAAGGAGGAGGCAAGATCCTCCAAGAAGAAAAACGTTGTGGGACCAAGTAGAGAGGGAGTACAGAGTAATATTGCTGTAGAGCAGTCTAATGATAGCTCTAGAAAAGTTCAAGTGAATGTCCAGAACAAACCGAATCAACAATAGAAAGGCGGAGATAGGAGCCGAGAACGAAAGAGGGATTCTAGAAGAGAGAAGCCTAGGATTTCGATGTATAATACTTACACACCACTGAATACATCCCTAGAGAATGTCTATTTGTCTACCTACAATACCATGCAGTACAGGAAGCCGCCTCCAAAAGAATAAATAGAGAAGAAGAAACAAACTGGGAAATATTGTCGGTTTCACCAATGCTATGGGCATAACACAAATGAATGCAGGCATCTCCAGGATATTATCGAAAATCTGATTCAAGAAAGGAAGCTACAGCAGCTTGTGAAACCCCATAGCATAGCAGACAGGGGACATCTAACCCCAACCGAGGACATGCATAGCACATGGTTGAGGAGCCTGCAAGGACCAGTGGAAGATTGATGATCAATACAATAGTTAGAGGACCGCATCCGACAGATAAGAGTTGGCATGAGATGGAGCGCTACACTAGCGCAATTAAGCATGTGGATTTTGAATATTGTTCGAATACGTATGATGGAGCTCTGAGAAAACAACAACGTACAATGGCAGATGATATTGTGTTTAGAAATAGAGATGTAGACAAGGTGGAGGCTCCGACGATCAACCTAATGGTCATTTCAGCCATGATCGGTCTTACTTTAGTGAGAAGGATATTGATTGATTGTGGAAGTTCTGTAAATATAATTTTCAAAAAATCTTATGATCAGATAGGATGGAAGCCAAGGACTTGAAACCGTCTAAAGCCCGCATTCATGGCTTTAACGGAGCTGCAACTGAGGCTGTTAGTTATGTTGAATTACCGGTAGAGTTGGGAGAAGGTGATCATAGAAGAGTGCCGATTTTGCCTTTTTTTGTTTTGGATGTTGACTCTCCATATAACTTTTTTCTGGGCCAACCGGCCCTAGCTGAGTTTCGGACAACTCTTTGCCCTATGATGCTTAACTTTGAAGTTACTGACAGATAATGTTGTTGGAGTTTTTCATGGTCATCAGCGGCTGGACGTGCCTGTTATGTAGCTAAGTCGAGAGATGCTCAGCGGAAGGAAAAAGGTAAGGGTGTGGACAAGTCAGTCCGCATCCAAGCCATTGAAAATTGACAACTACCGCCTGAGCCTTGGCTCGGGCGCCATAGTTAGCTCTATAGAGATATAGATCCGAGAGATGATGAGGAGGAGCCCAAAGAGACCAAGGCTGCACCGGCTGAGCTGACGATTGACATCACAGTCAGCCACGATGACCCGTCATGGGTCCTAAAGATCGGATCGCAGCTCAGCCCTCCGATGATGAAAGAACTTGCTGGATTTCTCTAAGAGAATCTTGACGTATTCGCTTGGACTTACTCTGACATGTGTGGATCTCACCTGCCATTGCGAGCCATGCATTGAATGTCGACCCGAGGCATGTCCCGGTGAATCAAAAATGACGTGGCATGGATCCGAAGGGAACTGCTGCTCTTAAAGAGGAGGTGGATAGACTCAAAGACAATGGGTTTTTTCATGACGCCCTCTACCCTAAGTGGGTATCTAATCGTGTACATTTTCGATTAGCTGGGAAATGGCGGACGTGCATTGATAACTCGGACTTGAACATGGCATGTCCGAAAGACAGTTTTCCCCTTCCACGGATCGAGTAGCTGGTAGACTCGACCGTGGGACACGAATTGCTATCTTTCATGGATGCATACTCAGGATATAACCAAATCCCGAGCACATTCCCGATCAAGAGAACACCAGCTTCATTACCGATGTAGGATTATATTGCTACATGGTGATGCCATTTGACTAAAGAATGTAGGAGCGACCTACCAATGCCTAGTTAACAGAATGTTTAAAGATCGGATCGGAAAAACGATGGAGGTATGTGTGGATGATATGCTCGTGAAGTCATGATAGTCTAGCAACTACATTAGAGACTTGGCAGAAATGTTCGACATCCTCCAACATTATAAAAAAAGGATTAATCCTTTGAAATACTCCTTTGGCATGACATCAAGAAAGTTCTTGGGTTTCATCATAAATGCCCGCGGGATTGAAGTTAGTCCTGAGAAGATTCAATCCATTCGCGATATCCAAGCGCCAAAGACTGTCAAACAAGTACAAAGCCTGAATGGGAAGGTTGTTGCCTTAAGCCGATTCATTTCCAGAGCTATTGATAAGTGTATCCCTTTCTTTGATTTGATTAGAAGAGGAAAAAGGAATTTCCAATGGACATAGGATTGTAAAGACGAATTCCAAGCTTTGGAGAACCACTTACTGAGACAACCCATCTTATCAAAGCTAGTGGATCATGAAGATTTATATTGCTACTTAGTCGTGTCGGTGCACGCTATAAGTGTCGCGTTGCTTTGCGAGGAGAATCGAATCCGGAGGCCAGTCTATTATGTTAGCAAGCAATTAACAGGAGCTGAAAGGAACTATCCAAAGATAAAGAAACTGGCATACTGTTTGCTAATTGCATGACAAAAGCTCCGCCTTTACTTCTAGGCGCACCTTATCAATGTTTACACCGACCAGCCATTACGACAGGTCCTGCAGCGACCTAAGACGTCTGAAAGGTTACTCAAGTGGAATATCAAACTTAGCCAATTCGACATCACTTATCTTCCCCAGAGGGCTATCCAAGGTCAAGAACTGGCAAATTTTATAGTAGAATTTACTGCGCAAGATGATTTCGCGAAGAGCAATGAAACCCCTACCATACGGTTGAAGTTGAATACAGATAGGACATCTAATGATCGTTGTTTTGGAGCTGAGATTATGCTTATATCTCCAAAACATTGATCAATTTTCTATGCTTTAAAGCTTGATTTCCCTACAACAAACAACAAAGCCGAGTATGAGGCTCTGATTCACAATTGATAGTATACCAAGTCAGAGGAGATTACCAAGTCAGTCATGAAATATTTTGAGATTCACAATTGATAGTATACCAAGTCAGAGGAGATTACCAAGCTAAATTAAATGGCTTGCTCCATACCTTATCCAAGTCTAAGAGTTGTTGGCTGACTTTGAGTACTACGACATTACACACATTCCTAGGGATCAAAACAGAAAGGCTGATTCACTGCCAAAGTTTTTTAGCACAAAGGATGCATAATAGATGGGCTTGGTTCTAGTTAAAGTATTAAATGCCTTGAGTATAAACCTGATGGAAATCGACTAGGTACTAGGGACGAAGCCTGAGAAGGAATCATGTATGACTCTGATTAAAAACTATTTGCTACAGGGAGTCCTTCCTAAACAAAGGAATGAAAAGCGACAAGTCCGTAAAGCTTCATGATATATCATACAGGAAGGAGTTATGTACAGAATGGGTTTTTCTATTCCCCTGCTCCGATGTATTACTCATGATGAGATAAAACGAGTCCTAAAAGAAGTTCATGAATAAGAATGTGGCGATCACACTGAGGGGCAAACTCTAGCAAAGAAAACACTCCATTATGGGTATTATTGGCCAACCATCAATCGGGATGCTGCTGATTATGTAAGGCGATGTGACAAGTGCCAAATATATGCAAAAGTCCTAAGAGCTCTGTCGACAGAAATTACACGAATGGTCACTTCGTGGCCGTTTTCCATATGGGCTATGTAGTTAATGCCCCGTTATAACCCTGTTATATCTCATAGCGGATTTTTACCGCTACGATTTTTCCATATAGCCTTTCCGCTTTAAGCCCCACTATTTCCGCTATATCCCGTTATTCCCGCTATATTCCGCTATTTCCACTATATCTTCTTCAAAAGAAATGAATTGAAAAATGACATTTGTACATTACAAAAATTATGAAATTAATTAATTTAATTAAAATTTTAATATATTTTCAGAAATGAAAATACTCTAATAATCTACTAAATTCAATTATGTTATATAATGGTTTTACGTTTATTTACAATATATTTGCACATGTTTTTATTTAAAATTATTTATGTATTAATTATAATTCAATTGAATGTTAATTTTTCATTTAATTACCATTTATATATTTGTAAAAACATTAAGTATGAGTTTTATATGCTATTTTAGTGCCATCCGCTATGTCCTCGCTGTATCCCCGCTATGACTTTTTGCACCTCCGCCGCATTGGCTCTGCCGAGCGCTTTAACTGCACAGCATAAGGGCAAAGATATTATCAATTCCTCGCCGATCTCTAAAGGTGGTGCAAAATATGCTATCGTCGCAGTTGATTACTTCACCAAATGGGATGAAGCAGAAACTTTGGCCACGATCACAACTAAGAAAGTAATTAATTTCATCGTTTGTAACATCATATGTCGTTTCGGTCTTCTGTGGACTATTATAACTGACAATGGGACTCAATTAGACAGTGTTGAGTTCAAAGACTTCTACCATCGGCATCGTGTTGAAAAAAGATTTGCGGTAGTCGCTCACCTTTAAGCAAATGGGAAAGTTGAAGCTATGAACAAAATCGTAAAATCCATTCTGAAGAAGCATTTGGAAAGGCTAGAGGCAAGTGGGTGGATGAACTCCCGACAGCACTATGGGGTTATAGGACCACCCATGAGTTCGCGACTGGCCATACTCCATTCTTCCTCGCTTACGGTTCCAAAGTCGTTATTCCCGTTGAGCTCGAAGTATCTTCCCATCAAGTGACTTACTATAATCCCAGAACAAATAAAGATCTCCCCTTGGAATCTCTTGACTTTATAGATGAGAAGCATAAGGAAGTTGATGTGAGGGCGGTTGCACACCGACACCGAGTCGCCATATACTACAACACTAAAGTCCGACCTAGATCCTCTGAAAATCGGCGATCTCGTTTTGAAATGGGTTAGCCTCATCGCATATGAATCCTACATGGGAAAGTTCATACATCATTAAGAGAGGCTTGGAGAGGGAACTTTCAAGCTAGCGACCGTTGATGGCATCACACCCCAAGGGCATGGAATAGCGAGCATTTATGACGCTATTTCACTTAGTTTGTTTCTTTTTCATTCGGTTGTATTTACTTTCAGAATTTTCTTTAGCATTTGATTTTCCAGATATGTAATAAGATAAATATGTCATTTCCTTCTGTTTAGCAAATAAAATTTGGAACTTCCTTTATATCTGTGTTTGTTGTAGCATTTCATGTTAGTTACATTACGAAACTGACTGATGTCGGTATGTCTGAACAGTTTCCTAAAGTTTGGAACTAACCAATTAAGCTAGTTCCTGATTGAACTAAATAAGACGAGCGTGGTCCGACCGGTCATTTGATACTCTCATTCATAACTCAATGGACGGAATACATAACAAGGAATGGTTGTGACTCGGCCATCCGATGACCGAATAAATCCCACCGAGTGATGGAGCTAAAATAAATCCAAAGCGATCGTGACACGACCGATCGCTCGCTAAATCAAACCTCGGACCTTGGGGGGTCAAATCAATCAATTAAAGAAAGTACGATCCGACTATTTTTCAAAATAACTCTATGGCCCCAGAGTGTAGACTAGAGGATAAACACAAGTCGGGTGCAATTTGACCACCCGCTAACTAATTCTTATCCCCAAAGTGCAGATATGTGTGTAAAAAAATAGACGAGTGCGGTTCGACCACTCACTATTCCGTGAACTCTGGCTTGAAACCGACAAGAGGAGTAAAAACTCGCAAAGGATGGAGTTCGACCATCCACCGTCTAACTCCGCTAACCCGAGACTAGAAGCAAGAGTATAATCCCTCAAACCGCTAAATCCGATAGCATAACGTTAGGGCTCCAGCCCCATGTTTGGTATGACTTAGGGCCATGACCGCATGGAGGCCTTGGGATAGAATTAACAGATTATCATCTAAAGCAACGAGCAACGAATTACAAGTACAATGAATGGAAAGTAATAGCTCAACTACTTAGATAACAATTCATACAAGGGTTCAACAGAAAACAAAAAACTTTTATTCACATAATAAGCTTCAAAATTGTGATACAAGTTTATTCAAAAAAAGGGTGTCGTACCTGTACAATCACGGTCGACAAAAAGAAAAACAACTATATAAGCTATGTGCATATAGAGCCGAAACGACGGCTATTTCTTTTGTCTTCTCTCCTTTTTGGAATTTTTCGAGAATGGCACCACCCGAGCTTCCACCTGTCTGTTTCCTCGATCTTTTACCACCTTTGGCGGGGGTGCTTTCAAAAGTAGGAGGGAATTTTTCGAAAATCGACCCACTAGGTGGGATGACTTGTAATAGGATGAGGTTTGGATCGTATCCACATCAGCGGGTTCAAACTTGGCTTGTTTCTTCGACGACTCCTCCTTTTCAACGCGCTCCTTTAAACTGAGCTCATTGGTGTGTTTATTGGCGCCGGTGATCACAACATCATCAGATTCGTCCAACAGTAGCGGATCTTCAGCCTTATCGTCATCAAGTGCTCTAATAACTTGAGCAATGGGTTCTGGAGCATCGGTAGCCGCCAGAATCTCAATTGATGTCGATTGTTGCTCCATGGCTGCACCACTTTCTAAAGTTTGATCCCGTAAAAGACCGATAGATTTGCGGAAACAAGAAGATAAGCCCATGACTATTAAACATGAAGAAAGAAATCGATCAAAAAGTGGAGAATAGAGTGCAATACCTGCGTCCGACCGACGTTCGGTTTTTGTCGGGGTCCCATCTTCCAGAATGGGGGCCAACACTTCTGATTGATAACTGGGTTCGTCCGGATCGTAGCTTATATCCTATCCCGGGCCAAAAGAAACTAATGCTCCGGCTATTTAAAAAGAAGAGGGGCCCTTGGGATCAGACTTCAAAGATTCAACGATATTTTTCCCTTTGCCAGAAGATGTTAGAATGTTGAAGTATCGGAGTCTCGCGGCGGCAAGGTCTAGGGGTTTGTTTCCACGAAGGATCTCCCGCACTAATTTCTCTTCATCTAAATCGGCTTCGCCAAGGTCTTTCTTTTTTATTTCAACAATATACTCCCACGCCTCGGCGAGCGACTCAAGATAACCCTCACCGAGAAAGCTCAGATCACGGTGGGGAAGGACTTTAGCATTGTATTCGATTATCAGGGGATCGAACATGTCCTTGACTTCATCCTAACCGGCTTCCTTAGCATCCTCTACCTGGCCCTCGAGTTGTCCTCTCAACTCATTATGACTCGCTTCCTTCGCCTCTTTTTTGAGGACTTCAATCTGAGCAAGTTGCTCATCAAGTTTAATCTTTAAAGTCCGAGCCCCAAAAGCTTCTTTGCAATATCTCTGCGATTCTTCTTGAGCTTCGATCTTCTCTTCCCTCTCTTTCTTAAGAAGTTCTTCAAGCTCTTCAATATGGCGGGCCAAGCTATTTTTCTTCTTTTACAAGGAATCTTTTTCCAAGGCGAGTGCACTGCTGCAGTTGAGGGCAGCATCAAGTTTCTTTTTATGGGCAATTTCCAGACAACTCACTTCCTCAGATGTTTCCTTGGCACTCTTTTCTGCCTCAGTTAGTTTTGTTGCCAACTCCGAGATCTCATTATCTTGGTTCTTAATTATACGTTTATCGTGGATCGCCTCTAGCTTGAGACGATCTATCTCATACATCGCTCAATAAACGTCTTGGAGATTTTTTTTGCTAAGTGCTAGAAAGATTCATGCTGCATGAAAACATCGTTGACGCATGCGAAAGAGCTTGCTTTGAAATTACCTAGGATTGTATGAATGGAGGGGAGGAACTTAAGCCCGTCAAAACAAACCTTCGAGAAAATGACCTTAAGTTCTGCCAATTTCTGTGTTGCGGAAGCTTCGGGAGCAACGGTCGGCAAAGATGGATCAGAAGCAACGATTGGACGTTGCTCGACCTGCGGTCACGGGATTGCTTGGAGCTGGAAGAAATAGAATATTGCTCAGGCGGTATGGCAGTTGGAGGACCGTTAACAGAGATCTGATCGCCATTGTGCATAGGAAGATTAGGTTGCACTTCCTGATGGGATGACCGCGATTGGGATTTACGTTTTGAAGATGAAGATTCCCTCAAGCAACGTCTTCTTTCTCAGTCTTCATCCCTCTCTCTACGCCACCCGATTCTGAATCACGTATGGATCCATATTGTGACAAGGAGCCCCTTAAGCAATCAAAAGCTCGAGGTTGAGACATTGAACCTGCAAAAAACCAAATACCAGAGTATAAGTGACCATTGCACAAAAGATAGATGGAAATTGTGTGGTGAAAAGCACGTGATTGTGAGTGTTCTAGTGTCCCTCCCCCCCGTAACGGACCAATCGCTGCAGCTTTGCTCAGGGAGTTTTCTCTCCTTTGCCGGTAGGAAGAATGCCATCACCACTTTTGGCGGGAGAATTGAGCCCATCGAAGTTGTTATTAGGGAGGTCATAGGTCATAATGTCATTAGGAATTTGGAGATTTGAAAACCCTTCCATAGAATGTTCTAAATGTTGGGAAGATGACTCTTCATCGATAGAAATGATAACGAACTTCGGATCCTTAGCAGTTTTTATCCTACGAAGCTTATATCTAAGCTTCTTTCTTCTCTTAGTAGGCAAATTGGGTTGCGCACCCTGTGATGGTTCGATCACAGGCGCCTTGCCTGGGCCTGCATCAACATCACCAGGCTCATTGATCTGGTTACCCCAAATTTTGCCCTCTTCAGCGTCATCCTAAGTCACCTCGACTGGGGTACGATAGGGTTATTTATATCCCATTCTTGTTCAACAATGCTTCTTGGTAATGCAGCGTGTCTAGGAAGACCAATGTTGGAGCCTTCATCCAGTAGCCCTAATGGAGATAACAACTCGTCGGTTACGAGGAGTCCGATGTCCCTGTCATCGACATGGGTAGCATGAATTACGGAGATTTCTCTTGAAAAACTATTGTCCCCTAGATGTGGGCGGACACCTGTAGATATTAAGAATGTTAGTTGATCCAGAATATGACATGGATTAGAGAATTTGAAAATAAAGTGAAGACGACACTTACGTCCTTCCAACCATCGCCTTGCAAAGTTATGCGGATATTGAACGTAGAACCATTCGTGTTTGAAAAGGGTAAGTTTGTTCCAAGCACCCGTTAAGACTTAATAGTTGGGTGAAGGCTTGAGAAAAAAGTAGAAAGGACTTCCTAATCATCATTTAAAGTAATAAATGAACCTTATGTCATCAGGAGTTGACGGGCAGAACAGAACGCTCATGAATAGTAAAAAAGTTCCAGGGAGAAAGGCGCAGCTGTTCGAATGAAGTTGAGTGGGAGCTATTCCAAGATATCTTAACATTTCCCAAATAAAAGAATTGAAGGGCGGCAAGCATCTGGCCCAACACATGAATTTGTTGCATGTTGTGTACCGCTCCGGGGGCAAGTGAGCCATGTCAGTTATCGAAGGAGTCAGGACGTCATCGAATGGAATTCCATGTCTAGAACATAGTCGGCGTAGGGCGGCCTCACCAATTCTGGAGGCTTGACAATCTATCGGGTTATCTAAGAGCATAGCGCTTTCTACAACATCAGGTACATGACTTACATCTTCCGCTAGGAGGATGGGAACATCAGTAAAAGGTTGGCTGACGGTCCAGAAACATCCATTTGTTCAGTTTGATGACCAGGTGAAAGCTTGCCATATATGGTTGCATAACTCAATTCAGCTTCGGGATTGCTATGTTGCGAGGCTGGTCTAGAAGACATTGCAACTAAATGCTCTGAACATTTTGAAGTCCATGTCAACTACACTCAGTAGATAATCGAGAATAGAAAAGTTTACATGTCCCCCCGTGCTAAGTGTGAGCTGGTGCAATGTGGTGTATTACAGAAATAAGCAGCTTAAAATAAGAAAGAAAAGTGAAATGATGAGACTTTGGATTCCGACCATAGTAACCGTCATCACTGACCGTCTCAACCGGTGAAGATATGGATCGGTTGTATAAGCTTTGGGATTAACTATTGGCATATCAGAGTGTGAAATCTGTTATTCAAGTCCATATGGTAAGTTTTAGTTCATGTTCTAAGTCCCTAGGATTTGGTCATTTAGTTTCGAGTACAATAATGGATATGCAAGTCCTATTATCCATCATAGTCGTATGTTCAAGTTCATTGATATGGGATTGGTTGTAATTTCTCAAACAAGTGATTATGTATCAGGTTTCGAGTTCAATTGAAAGCGTAAGGTTTAGTCAAGTACATATATTTAAATCCTTAAGTGTCGACCACTATATGCCGATCCATATTAACCGATCCTTCACTTCAAACAAAAAATGCCGACCTCATCCCTTTCACAAAACATGCCGATCCCTTTTCCTTTAACAAAATTTGTCGGTCCCTTCACATTATTCAACTCCATCGATCCCATCTCCCAATTAGCTGATCCTACCATGCTACCCATTTACACCGATCCTTACTTTCCTAAATCTACCGATCCCTTCCTCTCATCAAGTTTCCACCGATCCCTCTTCAATTCAACTTGCCATCTTCTCTTCCGACGCAACCGAACCCTCTGTCGTGCATTCTTTTCTCCTTCCTCCTCTACTTTACTCTGCCGAACCCTACCAAATCCTACTTCTCCCCTCTTCCAGGCAACCTTGGCAATCGTTTCAACGTTGTGTTGAACATCCCCCTCGTTGTCGGCTGCGTGCAATCCAACATATCGTCATAAAATAAAAATCGAAGGCAAGTAACCTACCTAAATGAACTTAAGACGATCGATTCGGGGAGATAGGTTGGATTATGGTTTGAATGGGAGGCGAAGTGACAATCTAAAGTTGAATCGAAAGGTTAATATATGGAAGATGGCGTTATTTAATTAGGTAAGGAAGGGTTTGGGTTTATTGGGAGGAAAAGGAGGGTTCGATGTAAATGATATGAATGGGAAGTTGCTAGAAAGGCTGGGTATGTGAAAGATGTTAAGAAAGAATACTAGCTTATATGGGGAGAGAGGGGTCGGCAAACAAAGCATGGAGAGAAGGGATCAAAATATAAGGTGTCGATCCCTACAAGCGTAAAGAAAGAGAGAGGGATCGGCTAGCAATATGTCGATCCCTGTGAGCACAAGGAATGGAAAGGAGGGATCGGCTAAGCATATGCCGATCCCTACAAACAATCAAAAAAATGAAATGAGGGATCGGCTATGACCATGTGTGCAAACCAGCATGAGCATAGGAATTATTAAAAGCACGTACATACAAAATGCAATGAAATTTTGTGACGACCCGTGAACAATGCTCGGGAGCCAACAACGAAGAACGTGTATATAAACGTACACATGCATGATTCAAAAAGATCAATTTATGAAATCAACAAAATTGAAATCAAACCTGAAGCCTTCAAGTTTGAGGTCGGACTAGATAACCAAATCTTGTTTGTCTTATGGAATCGAACTTATATATATCAATTGAAGGAGTATAACCCTGGATTTATACTATTGGAAATCGACCAAGCATCATGACGACCAATGAGAAACACAACACCTTGGAAAATAATTTGACGGATCGATAGTAACTATTCAAGAAACTGGATGGAATTCTTTTCAACAACTCTAATTTGATTTGATTCAAAGCACATCATGTTCATCACAAGACATACTTTGGAAGGCAAGTGTTATCCGGCATTTTAACCCGGCTATATAGAACTGATTGCACAAGTAAAATTCGACTACCATCAAGGACGATGACTCCAGAGTGATGATTGTAGGGCCAAGAAGTCAAGTACAAAAGGTAACATAAAGTCAATGTAGAATGGACTTGATGGATATGCAATGCAGAATGTTCGAAATATGAAATATGGTTCAACTCCAAGGTGGGATCGGTATAAATTGGCTTCAATGATAGGGATCGGCTTGTTCTATGGTGTGAGAGCATTCCTATAGAAAAAAATTAATAGTTCAAGATCCACAAGTCCAATGCATATGAAATTTTGTGAGCAAGACATGGAGACCTTAGGGAGCCTACCCTAGGGATCGCACCTCAAGGGGATGAAGTTGGAGAGATCGGTATACTCCCCTTGGAAGGGATCGTCAGAAAGCAGCATGCAAACCACATTAGAGCAAAGATCAAGAAATAACTTAAGCTCCACTGATTTAATTGGCGTAAAATTTGAAGGCTAAGCATATTTTAGCATGTGGAAGCCACCATAGGGATCACATCCCAAAATTCAACCAAAGAAGGGATCGGTACTGATCCGTCTTCTTTCGAAATTAGGCCATGCGACCCTTTTGTGGGAACATATGGTTTTGAGGGTCTTTCTGCCGAGTTTACAGAGAGATATTTGGTCATCTTCATCTATAAATACTGGCTTGGTTGTTCATTTTCGGGACTTCTACACTGCTAGTTGCTTTATACTCTTTCGTAACCAAGGATTTTGATCCGATCCCTTTTGTACTCATATTATAAAGTAATTAATAAAGAAATATATTCAAAGTGGACGTAGCCAAATAACGCCGAACCACTAAAAATCGTCGTGTGCATGTTATTATTTCAATTAATTGTTGTTTCTTTATTATTATCCACTGTTTCCATTTTATTCTTCATTTATTTCTCTTCAAAAAAGTTCTATTGGGTGTTTGTGCCAATTTTTGGTGCAAACACTTGATTTCAATGAAGCGATTAAGTATTTTAAAAAAGCTATAAAGTGATTTATAAGCAAGTATGATGTTTTGTAAAGTGGTCAGAGATTTTATAAAATGATATAACGAGATGTTTCACTTTTATTGAAAAGATTTAGTAAATAAAAGTATGTTTTGTTTAAGTAATAATTGAATCACTTATTTGAATATACGTATACGTGTATGTGACATGATCTGGTTTACATATATGTGCATTTGGAGCTAAGCGATAATTATAACTAAGATAGTATTATAGTTAGAATTGTTGTGTGATTGTTTGTTTATATAGATATGCAATTGTTTGATTATATAGTAATGTAATTGATTACAAGTTCATTGTGGGCATTTCATGTAGCCATAGCAACTATCACCTGTGCTAAGTTGTGTGAGAGTATGCCAGACTGAATAATTATCTCGGTGAAGTCCAAAAGTGATTTGTGTTTTGTTATGCATTTACGTGAATGTTGTGCATAGGTGTGCACAAAAGAGTGCATCCACACACATATGAGCAACGCACAAGGAAAGAAGGAAAATTCAAACTATGCAAATTCATGATTTGATGTCTCTAGATTCAAGAGGAGATTTCCACGATCACAATCGAAGAAACTGTGAGTCATTTGGAACTACGGATTGAAATTTATGGATGTTTGAAGGTTATTGCTACCCATGACAGACATTTGGACATCTAACTTTGGTCCCCAGATGTCTGGATAAATCCTGGGGCAAACAGACAAGAATTAGTACATTTTCAGGGGTTTTAGATGTCTAAAACTAAATTTAGACATCTAAATTTAAATTTAGACATCTGAATTACGTTTTAGACATCTGAATACCTGATGTTCGAATTTTTTTGATCGATCAATCGAAATTTCAAAATGCGATATCTTTTGCATATTAACTTGGATTAAGGCACAGATTGGATAATTGTTCACCATATTTCAAGGGCTACAGCCTGTGAAATTTTTTGTAGGTTTTGGAGAGATTTGATTTTGGGGCCCACGTGAGACCTACATAGCACGTATTCCAAAATAGTAGATTCCCGACAATCTACTATATAATACTGTATACACCGCTTTTCTTTTGAACGTAAATTATTTCTACCGCTAGTTGTTATGGTATTTTCATTAAGCTATCCATATGAGTAGACGAATAATAGAAGCGACTGAAGATAGGTAGTCTGAGATGCCTGATTAGTTCAGAGACTATTTTGCTACCGAAAAAGATGTTTCACCACCCGTGAAAACTCCCACTGATTGCGGTTAGCACCATAAGTGGTGTGGCCCTTAAGGCATCAATATTTTTAGCTCCACCAGCTTTAGACTCTATGAAACGGTGTCGGAATTTCCTTAGCCTTGGAGGAGAGCCATATCCGTGGCCTGAGACTTTTGCTGAGGCGCGGTCTTGGACACATGCATGGGAAGGCTTCCATTAATATAAGTCAAAGTAATGTCCTCTTAAGGAAAAAGTACTTCTCAGTATTTAGGGAATGGAGACTTTGGCTGGGTAGGATGAAGTGTTTTTGTGGTTGATAAGCAGGCCTGCGATTCAGAATTTATTCTGGCATCGCTTTAAGTTCTCAGTTCATTTATGAGACTGAGAAGAGCGTGTAGCTTGAGTATTCCATCCATCCTGAGCGACAGCTTACCATTAAAGGAGTGTTGATCGATTCATCCATTTGTTTTCTTGGGTGGGTTTGAGGTGGTCGATACTCCCCTGTTGTGGGCAAAGAGATTTGTATTTGTCTTAAGCAATAGTTAGGGATTCATTGCTTAGTCTTATCCTTGTTAGGGTCCACTTTTGAATATCTCGTTGGGATGGTTCTCCTTTATGAAAATGCCCATAAGATACCGTTGAGGTAATGAAAGTGGAAAGCAACTAAAACTCCAACCTGATAGAGTTAAGGGTATGCCCTAGGGGAAGTTATGTAATTTGTTACCTATATCTAACTCATTGAACAATCTTGTTTGAAATAAAAGTGTTTTTCTATTATATAATTGATATAATGTGGTTATATTAATTAATTAATTTAATTAAATGTATACTTAATAGGAAATCCATAAATGATATGTTTTGTGATAGTAGTTACAAAGTGTTGTAACCATGAGTAATTTATCGCAATAAAAACTAAATATGCATTTTCAATATTCCTAGTCAAGGGATATCAAGATTGGATATTGATACATCCATTGTGACAAATGTAACACTCTCCAAATGTTGGGCAATCTATTACTTATGACTGGTGGGGGCACCCAGGGGTTGCGTACCGATAGTATTGGATAACTCTGGAAAGACTCACTCGATAATTTTCTGTTGGTTAATATAAATAAGGTGAAGCAGAGAATATCGATGTGACTAATTTACACAGTTCTCTCGACTTGAGAATATTGTTGATCTTTAATGTGGAAGCTTCTCTTTGATTATAGTTAACTTGTGGCACGGCGTCCATCGAACGACTACAGTTGGGTCGAGTGGAAGCATTGGAAGTGAAACACTATTCAAGAGAGGATTTGTTTCCTTAGTTATATGCGGTTAGTATCACGCTCAACTGAAGTCAAGTCAAAGTCTTTGGCCACAGCATTTTAGTTCATAATAATTGTTATTATTGAACCAAGGACTTTGTCTTTGGACTATAAAGTTGAATGTTGACGATATTGGAATTTTGATCGTTACCAAAGTCCATAAGTCCTAATGTGATATAATTTGAACGACGATAATTGGTTTAAATAATTGTCACTATTAGATACCGCTTATAATAAATAAAATTGGATTTTACCTAAAATATATGTAAGCAATAAATTCGGCCAAAATGTCACACCACCTTCTAAGTGGCGTGTGAATGTTAATATTGGAATAGTTCGATATTAATCGCTAACTGAATTTACAACTTTGAGTCGCACAACCGTAATGATGAATGCTTCGAAAACCATACGATTTAATTAATTTATAACCATTATAAATTAACTAATATTTATGAAATATTATTTACTAAATTTTTTATTATTTATTTATTTGATTTGTTTGAATGCCATTAATATTTAATAAAGTACATACATAAAAGTTATGTATGTACATATCGATATATGATATTGATAAAATATTAAAATTGGATTTAAATAGATTAAAGAATAAATGGGTTTGGGAATATTCTAAGGCACATATAGCCTCATTTATAGAAGACCATATGAAAAAGAGGCTTGAATTCCAATTGTTCGATCTAGAAAATGAAGGAAGGAGGTTAAGGAAGGATCCCTCTATAAATATGTTACCTTCCATTCACTTGCCTCTCTTAATCACTCTCCTTCAAAACCCAAGCCTCCATCTTCATTTTTCTATCTTCCTGGCTGAAATTTCATTGCTTCTAAGCCACAAAAAGTACCCAAAGCAAAATCAAAACAAATCAAATAAAATAAATACAAAAGTGATGCTTCAGATTGTTGCAATTTATGAAGGTGATTCAATCAGATCTAGAAGCATTTATCATTCAAGGTACGAATCATAGGAAACATCAAAAAGTTAAATTCCATTATTTATTTATTTACTTATTCCATGATATTACAGATCTAGTAGTTAATTCATTTTGAAAATTTTATATATGCATTTGTTGTCCCTTATAAGTATACAATTATAGACCTTAAAGTAGTATAACTTGTTATCTTTAGAATTGGTTTTCATTTGAAGTTGATAACTTCTATTCATGATCTTCTATGTTAATTTCTATTGATTTTGATCTAAATATAAATCTGGAAATTAATTTGTTATTCTAATTAATTTTATTTTATTTAATTGTTAACGATAGTTTACATTGATTCCAATTTTGTTTTCTACTTTAAGATTCATACATATACATATAAATATATGCATATGTGTATATATATTTATGTGTATGTTAAAATAATTTTGAAATATTTTAAAACAAATATTATTTTATTAACATACACATATAAATTATATTTAGATTTGTTAATTAAGATCTGTTATATCAGACTGTTTTACTAAATTAGATTACCGCATGTTGGTAATAATCTTAAATTGATTACAATTGACTTGGTTGAGTTGATTTATTAACTTTTAAGGATTCATTAACAATACACACACACATATATAAACACACACACACACACACATATATATATATATGCATATACATACATATATGTACATTGTATTTATGTATAAATAAACATGAATCCACATTATATTATTATTATTATACAAAATATACTTTGGACAATTTTTTTTAAATATCTATGTTTGATTCTACTTTAAATTATTAACATATATACATATAGGTTACATTTGGATTTATCGATTAAGATCTATTTTCAAATTGATTTACTAAATCAGACCACTGCATGTTTGGTAATAAATCTTGAATTCATAATAGTTGACTTGGCTGAATTAATTTAGTATATTTTGAGGATTCATTAAACAATACATATTTAAACATATATACGTACACAATTAGGTAATAATACATACATACATACATTTGTTTTTGACTGTTTATATCCTTATATCATGATGCCTATTGATTGTCATTTATATGGTGCATTAAGTTTACCAAATGGGAAATTAAATCAACCATCTTTGTTACCCTTTATCTATTTCCCATATTTTATTTATGTGTTTAGCTATCCATTTATTTCTAGTTATGTATCTACACCTTATCATCAATTGATAGCACCTATCATGTGTTGCTCTTACAGAATTTACACTACAATATATATACATATATATGTATATTTATACTCACATTTATGCCATATATATGTTGCTAACTAATGACATTCATACAATTAATCAATTTAATTAGAGAGAGATAAATGAAAGGTTTCTATCTCCATCTAAATAAATTGCCCCCTCATTAATTCAATAACTTAAGAGATAGGAAATGACAAGTTTCCTTCTCTAAATAAATTAATGAGTTACCTTTACACACAAATATGTACAAAAGAGTATATTTGATATACTCTAATTTACATACAAATTAAATTAAAGTAAAACTTTATTTATAAAACTAAATAAAATATTGATTTTATTTAAAGAAATTTAGAAAAGTTCTAAATGAATTTAGACTTCATAGGCCCATTTAAGATCCAAAATGGCTAAAATTTTGAAATTCACCCGTTTCTTCCGCTACGGGCTGGCCCAGTTCCAACCATGGTATCAAACCCCAATCACCTATGCGATCTAAATTAGTCATGTTAGGGCTAACTAATTAAGCTTGCGCACTTAGTATGATGTCTAGAAAGGTGAAGTCTAGGATTGGAATTGGGTAATCAAGTACTTTGTCCTACCTAATTACCTACCTAGCCTGAATGGTGAAGTGAGCCCAAAGGTTGCTTCTAATAGAAAGGGCCCAATTTGAATTGGGCCTTGGGCTAATTTTCAAAATAATTTTGAAAATTAAGACAAGAATTTAAATTTAAAAAATTATGTTTATTATAGAAGGTAATAATATAACATAAATTTCCAAAATGTTTGAAGATGTAATGAAAAGTTCAAACTGTTTGATACTATTTAAATATTAATTTTGAAATTTAAAATTTGTTAATAAGATTAATAAAATAAATAAATTAAATGATTTAATTAATTAATACTTATATGCATGATGTATATATATATATTGATATATGTTATGTTATTTTAAAGTGTTTAAGGTAACATAAGTAGACATGTATGTAAGATAAATTTTGAAATTGAAATAATTTAATTAAAATTATTTAATTAAATAAATTAATTAAATAAAAATACGCATGTTATACTATAAAGGTTGTAGTATATACTATAAAGGATATAGTAGATATGTCCAATATAAAAGTTGTATTGGAATACGAATATAAAATTACTTAAAGAGTTAACTAATTAAAATTAGTTAAATACATAATGGGAAAAAAGGCTTCAGAGGACGGATATGCTCCGTTGTCTGATTGCATATCTATCTATCATTAAATCCCGTGCCATCTAATTGCACATCAGACAAAAGAGATGCCCTATTGTCTGATATGCACTAGCACGATAAATAAAACCATATGTTGTCTGATGTTATAGTATCATTTCTAGAAATTCTTATTAGACAACATATAAATATTGACTGATATGAATAATTGTTCACAAAATGAAATTCAAATATTTTATTTTAAATCAAATTCAAATACATTACAACTTTCACTATCACTCTACTTACATTTTCAAATACAACTTCCACTATCACTCTCATATACAACATTTATATACACTCTCATATACAACATCTCTTTTACTCACACTCACTCACACGAGTTTATTTTAAATGTTGATCTTGAATTGCTTGCTCCAGCTTGGGTCCAGCCATCTCCTATACCTACCAAATAAACAACTTGGTAAAATGGAAAAAGAAACAAACCTAAATTGCAAAAATAAAATTGAATTTGAATATTAATATTGCCTCAGTTTACGGGTTTGTTTTTCTTCATGTTTTAGACAGGGACAAAAATATATGTGCATGGACAACTTATGATATGCACAGTGTGTCACTGTGAATATCACAAGGCCTAGCCTCAATCCAATCTCACGGACAAGTGTGCACTAGGACAGACCAAGCAGTGTACATAAGGCATTTAGCATTACACAGTCCCACATACATACATACAAACATATGTATGCATGTATATGTGGTGCAGCGAACACAAGTGAAGACCGGAATATGGTGCAGTGAACATAAGTGCAGCGAACATCACCAAAAGGGTAGTTCAACAGAAGTGAAGACCAGAATATGGTGCAACGAACACAAGCGCATAAGCTTAGATTAGTAAACCAAAATGAAACAAAATAGAAATCAGATTCAGGACAGAATATGAATTCAAACATGAAAAAAAATTCATGTACATGTGTATCAGGTCGATACTAATGCAATAGGAAGCAAGAATTGTGATTCAGATTGAACAGGGCAATAAGATGGAAATCAGATTCATGCAGACATACAGTGTATCAAAAGGAGATACACAAAGCTGCGACTCGATAGCATATACATCATGAAACAACTCAGTGCACACATCATTTATATACTGAAAACAATTTGAACTCAAAATGGTTCAAAAACTCAAAATGGTTATGAACTGAAAACAAGTTCGACTAAACCTCAAAATGGTTCAAGCTCAAGGCAACTAGAGTGTACATATGAACATACAGGTATATACAAGTGTGTTAGCACCAAAATTGGTCACTAACCTCGTTCAGAAAGATTGTGTAGAGATATAAGTGATGAAAGTAAATTAAACAGAGAAGACAATGCTAATTTAAATGCAGAAAGTAAGAACACCAAGTTTATAGTGGTTCAGCGTAATTGCCTACGTCCACTTTGTTAAACTTTATTGATTTCCTTTATAGTTGATTACAAATACAATTCGTGAATCAAATGCTTGAGTGAAGTTGTTAAGTAGAGAAGATAAGTCTTGAAAATGGCAGAGTCTCCCCGGTGTTTTCTCTCCAAAAAAGGATCCCTCTTCACTGTGACCCTGCCCCTCTATTTATAGACAAAGATGGGCTGGACTTCCCAGGTGGGCTCGGTAGCCGAACACTCTAGCCCAAGCATAGTGGTCGCTGCATGCCGAACCAGATATGCCGAACACCATAATGCCGAACGATCCTTTCTATGCGGAACGGTATGTTTGATGTGCGGGAAGTGCATAATGGTTGTCAGTCGAGGCCGAACGTGCCTCTGGATGCCGAGTACTACTATCGCCGAGTTCTACTTGATGTCGAGCACTACGCCGAGTACTCCTGTCGCCGAGTTCTACTGGATGTCGAGTACTACGCCGAGTACTCCTGTCGCCCAGTTCTACCAGATGTCGAGTACTACGCCGAGTACTCCTATCACCGAGTTCTACCGGATGTCGAGTACTACGCCGAGTACTCCTGTCGCCGAGTTCTACTGGATGTCGAGTACTACGCCGAGTACTCCTGTCGCCGAGTTCTATTGGGCGCCGAGTACTACCTGATGCCGAGTGCTACCCGATGCCGAGCACTACCTGATGCCGAGCACTAGTTGATGTCGAGTGCTACCTAATGCCGAGCACTACCTGATGCCGAGCACTAGTTGATGCCGAGTGCTACCTAATGCCGAGCACTACCTGATGCCGAGCACTAGTTGATGCCGAGTGCTACCTAATGCCGAGCACTACCTGATGCCGAGCACTAGTTGCCTGGTCAAATCTCTAGGAAACACTTGCCCCCCAAAGTGTATTACGTGACTGCACGTAATACGCTTTGAACTATGTATCCTTCATGTCTCGTTTCAAATCCTTGAATAAATTCTAACGGAGATGCCTTCTTGAGAATATCAGCGGTCATCCATGTCTGATTCTGCAGAGCTATTAGGCTTCGGTTATCTGATCTAGTCTTCTCTTAATAACCCTTAGTGAGAATTCAATTTCTGTTGATTTCAAGAAGTCGTACTTTTTCGGACGTACACATGCACGTTCGGGTACATGTTCTTGCCATTGGCTCTCGGATGCGTATAAGTTGTCGCCAACTCCATCTAGTTTAATTGCAATTCAATCGCAATTCCTTGTTTGTATTTTCTGTGAAATAAGGGTTGCAATCAGCCACTTGAGGAGTTTTCCAAACCTCTCTTCAGTACAAACTCTATGATTTTGTTCATAGCTTCGACCTGTCCATTTGCAGTTATAATGGATCATGGAAGGTCATAAGGACAGATAACGTTACGGATAAAGAAGTTGATTATTTTCTTCATCTTCGTCGTGGTTAAGAGTTCTTCATCTGCCCATTTGGTGACGTAATCAACTGCTATGATGGTGTATTTCGCATCACCTTTAGAATCGACAAGAAGATGATTTCAGTGCCCCCAAGTGGCAAACGGCTATGAACTAGCCATTTGAATAATTTCCATCGGCGGGGTTCCTGGATTTTTAGCAAACATCTTGCACTCGTCACATTGTCTAGCATGATCAACCGCATCTGGGTTGATAGTTGGCAAGTAATACCTGTAGCAGAGTATCTTCTTTATCATGGTTTTCCCCCTGATGTTATTACCGCATTCTTCTTCATAGACTTTGCTCAAGATATCATCATGGGCAATATGCTGAAGCAAGGGGATGGATAAACTCCTTTTGATACACGACTTATTCTTAGATGATCTGGCGTGAAACTTTGAGGAGGATCTATCGTTTTCCATTCCTCCGTTCAGTAAGAATTCCTCATTGTAGATAGTCTTTGATATGAGTCAACCATGACACCTTTTCATTTTGTTCGCTGAGTACGTGTGTAATGATGTAATATGTGAAGTCGTTTAGCAGCTCTTGGACTTGGCCGAGATAAGGAGCAAGACAATGCCCCCTAGCAAGATCAACTTCCTTAAATTTGTACACTACCAATCAAGAATCACAAAAGATATATAAAGTTTTCACTTCAAATCCTCTAGCAAGTTTGAGGCTGGCAGTCAAGGCTTCATACTAAGCATCGTTGTTTGTTATAGGTAAATCGAGTTTTAGGATGTAGCAGATTGATCGTTCCTCAGGAGTCATTATCATGACTCCTATGCCATAACACTGATCATTGGATGCTCCATCCTCGTACATTTTCCATCTCATGGTTGGTTCTCTGCTACTCTTCGAGTAGTCATCTGAGGTAGTGAATTTGGGTGTGAGGTCTGCTAATTTCCGTCCTTGGATAGCCCTTCGTGGGAAATAAGTGATATTGAATTAGCTTAGTTCGATATTCTATTTAAGTAGTCTTTCAGACGTCTCAGGTCATTGTGTGCCCTGTCGCAACGGCTGGTAGGCGTAGACGTTGATGGGGTGAGCCTAAAAGTAAGAGTGGATCTTTCATGATGAAATCAATAGAGATTGTGCTAGCTTTTGTAGCTTCGGGTTGATATCCAATGCATGGCTCGCGATAGTTAATGAAATCACATATGCATGTCAGAATGGGTCCAAGGGAAGATATCATCATTTATTCAGAAAAATTCAACTAATTCTTTTATCATCACTGCACTGAGCTGTGATCCGATATTCAGCGCACGGAAAGGGTCGCCATGGCTGGTTGTAATGTCGACTGTCAGATTAGCAGGTGCCATCCCAGATTCTTTGAGTAAAGATGTAACTATCATAACATTCAATGTGAAATATGGTTGGGACGGCCAATGTTGATGGTTACTCTAGTCGAATCCTAGAGTCTTGTCATGAGTTATTGAGCCTAATAGCGAAGGGCTCTGAATGCTCTAATAGATTATCAGCAAATGGCCAAAGATCAGGCTTAAAAGCGCGTTGAAGGAAACGTCGAGTAGGGGCCAGCCTCGAGTTGCGTGCAACTGCATAGCTGGATCTTGCCATGAGTTTGAATTTTCCTGTATATTCGAGTAACGCATTTTCTATTCAATGCATTCATGATCCTTCACTCGCCCTTCGGGTTGGAGTGACAGTCAGTTGCCCACAAGCTTTGGCATTGATTTAATGATTCTATCTCTAGGCATCCTTTCGGTCGTTGCCTTGAGTAGCTGTAAGCACCATACACAAGTTTTAATACTGAGCTATCGTAGCCAATTTTTGGATGACCATGCGTCTTCTCCCAGTCTCGGGTTGATAAATGTACTGCATGGACGGTTGAGTCTCGTCCTAGCTATGTATATGTTTTCACCTAAACTCCAAAGACATAGAGGTGATTGGTGAAAAGTGGGTTCACATTCATCTTGCTTCTTGCTCGTGCCCCCAGGTCTGGGGCATATACTGATAAGTAGGAAGGCCAACCACGCCCACTTTAGCTTTACTCTCTTTCCCGTTGAATCGTGGGATCATGTTAGTCGATGGGAGACTAGGTCTCGCCTATCTTGGATTTTATCGTGGTTTTTCATTCCAAGAGGAATACTTCGATGCCACGTAAGTTTCATGGCGTAATTTGGACAGTGGATGGTCATCCACGTCCACTTTGGTTCATGCTCTGTAATCAGATCTCGAGGTAAAGTTGGCTACAAATGCAGTTGAGTTATGCTCATCCAGTTTCATACTCCTCCTGATGAATCGAACGAGGGTGCTAGAGAATTTTTGACCAAGTATTCGTGGTTTACCCTTCTTTCCATACTCCGGGGGTTATAGTTTTTCAACAAACATTTGAGTCACATTCGTATGTGCTTGGTGCAGATCGGCATTGACTCTTGGTCTGAGGTATGATACAGTGGGTTGCTCATAGCTTTGGATGCCGTTTCAATTGGTTCTGTATTGAGGCCTCCCTGCAGTCACTGCCTCAAGTTATAAAGAACGCCACGCTAGAGCTATAGTAAGCTGTCGTATTCGGCTTTTTAGTGTTTTGTACCCCTGCCCCCGGCATTGATTTGGCCAGGTCACTAGTTGGATGGTCGAACTCCATCCTCAGCGGGTTAATAATCCTCATGTCGATTCCAGGGTGAAGTTTGCGGAATAGAAAATGGTCGGCATCCACTCGTCTATTTATCGATGTTTATACACCACTCTGCATTTTGGTGACTTAGTGTTATTCTCCCCCCGGTTTACTCGCGCCCAATTTGTGTTCATGCTTCGGTCCACACTCCGGGGACCTAGAGATTTGTCGAACGGTTTATGCTTTATTCCACAGTTCGAGACGCAGAGATTTTCGTCAACTCGTTTATACTCTAGTTCGCACTCTAGGAACCTAGAGTAATTTGGTCCGCTTCTGGGATTTAGGGATTTTTATGAAGTCGTCTATAATCTAGCCCATGCTTTGGGGACTGAGAGTACTGTAGTCCGCACTCTGGGGACGTAGAGATTTTTGAGTCATTTATACTCTAGTCCGCACTCAGGGACTTAGAGTACTTTAGTCCGCATTCTGTCTCCCGTTCTAGAGGGTGAGACCCCCCGGATGGCTGAGAGTTTGCCTAAACCTGGTAGATAATCCTTCTCTTTAAGATTCTCTTTGAGATTTCTAAAGTCATTATTCTTTATGCAGGACTATTGCATTCCAATGCTTGTTTTCCATGATTTTGTGCAGGCCGTTCTGACCCCGAGTCCACTCCGAGGAGCGATGTCGCCAAGGAAGTGGAGGAGAAAACAAGTGAAGCCACTCACGTAGGGGGGGCTTCTGGTCCAGACGCTCAGGTGATCGGAGCGCTTGATGAAGACAAGCCTGAAACCTCCTCTCCTACTGATGGGGGTTATGAAGTAGAAATTACAGGCGCCTCTGAGCACACATCCGAATTGAGCATGGAGGAGCGGCTCGAGAAAGAGAAGGAGGAGACGGTCAAGGTCATAGTAGAGCCCCGAGTTGTGGACTTGGACGATCCTTTGAACAAGCCGTTGAAGGTCATCCTTCCTGGCGGGTCCAAGCCCATGGAAGGCCCCCGTACTCCTTCAGTTGCTACCCCTCTATCAAAGAAGAGTACCAAGGGTAAATGCTCTAGAGAGGAGCTGTCTGGAAAGAAGTTGAAGAAGCACAAGAAGTGATTACTATCCTCGTTCAACAAGAGTTAGTTTAAGTCATGTAATTATTTTCATCTATTTCCTTAGTCCTTGTAAATAGAATGTCGACCCTGAACTTTGGAGGGGTTGTAATAGAAACTCATTTCTGAATAAGATTTAGTTTCTTTTTCTGTATTACAAAAGACTCTTATTGTTCAGTTTTCTTTGTGATTGTGATTTTAATCCAAGCAGTTGTGAGTAACATAGACTTCTTAGTCCATCTTCATATAACTCGGAAACTCTTCGAGAGTCGTTGAACTTCCATTTTGTGCTTCGAGCACTTAGAATACTTTCTAGCCCATATATCAGGGATTTGACAAATTCAAGTTATTTGTGTCATAGTTCATATTCAGGGAACTTTGAGATCCGATTCGCTTATATTTGAGTTCGCACTCTGGGAGTTAGAGTACTCCAGTCCGCATTCTGGGGACTTGGAGGTTTAAGTCATTTATACTCCAGTCTGCGCTATGGGGACTTAGAGTACTCTAGTCCGCGCTCTGAGGACTTGGAGGTTTAAGTCGTTTATACTCTAGTCCGCGCTCTGGGGACTTAGAGTACTCCAGTCCGCACTCTGGGGACTTGGAGGTTTTAGTCGTTTATACTCTAGTCCGCGCTCTGGGGACTTAGAGTACTCCAGTCCGCACTCTGGGGACTTGGAGGTTTAAGTCGTTTTATACTCTAGTCCGCGCTCTGGGGACTTAGAGTACTCCAGTCCGCGCTCTGGGGACTTAGAGTACTCCAGTCCGCACTCTGGGGACTTGGAGGTTTAAGTCGTTTTATACTCTAGTCCGCGCTCTGGGGACTTAGAGTACTCTAGTCCGCGCTCTGGGGACCTGGAGGTTTAAGTCGTTTATACTCTAGTCCGTGTTCTGGGGACTTAGAGTACTCCAGTCCGCGCTTTGGAGACTTGGAGGTTTTAGTCGTTTATACTCTAGTCCGCGCTCTGGGGACTTGGAGGTTTTAGTCGTTTATACTCCAGTCCGCGCTCTGGGGACTTAGAGTACTCCAGCCCGCGCTCTGGGGACTTGGAGGTTTTAGTCGTTTATACTCCAGTCCGCGCTCTGGGGACTTAGAGTACTCCAGTCCGCGCTCTGGGGACTTGGAGGTTCAAGTCATTTATACTCTAGTCCGCGCTCTGGGGACTTAGAGTACTCCAGTCCGCACTCTGGGGACTTGGAGGTTTTAGTCGTTTATACTCTAGTCCGCGCTCTGGGGACTTAGAGTACTCCAGTCCGCACTCTGGGGACTTGGAGGTTTTAGTCGTTTATACTCTAGTCCGCGCTCTGGGGACTTAGAGTACTCTAGTCCGCGCTCTGGGGACTTGGAGGTTTAAGTCGTTTATACTCTAGTCCGTGCTCTGGGGACTTAGAGTACTCCAGTCCGCACTCTGGGGACTTGGAGGTTTTAAGTTGAGAGCAGTCGTATTTCCATTCTTTAATTTGTATTCATCTACTATATCGAGGCTAATGTCGTCGAATGAACAATCGAACCACGTTTGCTCACGGAATGAGATTCTGCCCCCCAGGATGAGGGACGAAATTTGAAAAATGGACGATCGATTCTCGTCCGCTTGGTGATTATAGCTCTTCCAATCAAGTCAAGGAAGGAGGTATATGACAGATGGTTGAATCACATCCATTTTGGGTTAGATAGCCAAATCTCTTACAATTTGCTCCGTATCTCCTTCTAGAAAATAAGGATAATAGATTGTTGAGTAGACAAAGTAAGTTGCATATGTTCCAAGGTGCAGTCGTGTCCATATATTGACAATGATGGTTAGCGAGTACGCAGTCTACCATAGCTACTTCAAGTTGGGCTTTCGAACAACCTTTCGTGTTCAGGGTAGGATTTGATGTGTAAATGATCAAATCACGTCCACTTTTGACGGATCCCGGCGTCACTGAGCTTCATGAGGTGTATCTGTATTTTGTCGAACTTTGTTCTATGACTCGATTGGAGTGGATGATCGGGCCATATTCATTCCAAGCAGTTTAGGTCTCCAAGTCAAATGTGGAGGTTGATGGGTGGATGGTTGGTTGTTCGAATCGATCATAAGTTGAGCATACGAACTCGGATCGTCTTGAAACTTGGAACATCGGCTTCCCTGGCTTTGATTGTTATGTCTTGTTAATCGTGGCTCGATCCAGACTCGGACAAAATCCATCGATATCCATAGTGAGCCTTTGTGTAACCGATCTCCAAGACGAACTGTCACTGGTTTCTAATCAAGTTCTTGGTGTCACGGCCTTGCCAAAAGGCGGGATAACATTTGCCCCCCAAAGGACGTCTTGTGTAAACATGACGTGCTTTGAAAAACAGTAGTCTTTCTTGCTGAATATTTCCGTTCAGTTGATTGCTTGACAATCGTCTCTTAATCGTTTCGTTGCAATCTTCTTTTAGACAAATGTTCAACTAGCATGCTTTGCTTTTGTTCTGCCCCCAGTTTTGGGGATGAGTATGGATTTGATGTATGTTTATACTCCGTCTCGCACTCTGGGAGTACGGAGTTGAGTAGTTGTTTATACTCCGTCTCGCACTCTGGAAATACGGACTTGATTAATGTTTATACTCCGTCTCGCACTCTGGGAGTACGGAGTTGATTAATGTTTATACTCCATCTCGCACTCTGGGAGTACGGAGTTGATTAATGTTTATACTCCGTCTCGCACTCTGGGAGTACGGAGTTGATTAATGTTTATACTCCGTCGCACACTCTGGGAGTACGGAGTTAATTAATGTTTATACTCCGTCTCACACTCTGGGAGTACGGAGTTAAGTAGATGTTTATACTCCGTCTCGCACTCTGGGAGTATGGAGTTGTGCGAAGGATCGTCGTGTATCAACCCATTTTTAGCCTTGATGTGATGGCTTGCCCCCGAGCTCGAGTTTCACTTAGCGAGTGGCTGGTCGTATCGCAGCCGCTCTCTACTTGAATAAATTCCACTTGCAGGATGGAATTCAGCTCTCCGTGCATCGTGATGTTGTACATTGTATTTAATCCATAGCCCCAAATCAAAGGCATATGGTTGATGATGAGCAATAGAATTATTCTCGTCCAGATGTAACTCCACACGTCCGATCATGGTCTGCGTAGATTAGTTGGCAACCAAATCTGAGTACCTGGACACCTGCATCGTTTTGAAAGTAGTTTAGTTCAAGCTAGTCATAGTTCATAGAACAATTGAAATAGAGATGGAAATGGAAATGATTCACAGAAGATTATGGTAAATCTCATTGATATGTGAAGCAGCATCGTGTGCTTGCTATTCGACTCCGCCCCTGGCTCCTTTCAAAGGGATGTTGGCCGTCAACCGTCCAATTGATAATCATAGCCCTTTATTAATAGGCATCAGATATTCGCTGCCCGCCATTCTGCAGGACTTGTACATACTATTGAAGCTTTCCTTTCCAGGTCATCTTTTCGATCACACCTCGGAGGTGTTTGTAATCGCTCGTGTTAGGATCAGTGAGCATCTGGGAATATACAACATTCCCCTGATTTTGAGGTTGTCAATTGAATCTTTCAAAGAGCATATGAACTGAATTCTGAAGTCTTGTTTCGGCTACTGGGATCTACATCCTTAGCCAACGGGCCTTCATTGTTATCGTTCTTAGTCTGCTCCACTCCTCCTCACTTTAGTTCTGATTCATTTTGTAGAAGAAACGATCCATAGTCGTAGGAGGCTCTTTAGCTAACTAGCTGCCAAAATATATCTGGAGGTCGACTTTCCTCAAACGCGATTAGTTTGATACCCTTGTTAGTATTTGGAATAAATTGCTTAGAGCATTGGTTTGCTTGGAGTCATTAAATTGGAAGTGCTGGGTCAGCGAAGAATGGTGCTTGGAGTCATCTTGGCGTTTGCTAGAGTCATATCATCTATGTTCTCCAACCTTTGGGAGTACCGTTTGAATAGCGGTTGCTTGTCTGTTCCCTTGATGCCGTTCATAAGCTGCCGCTAGATCCTCTATGCCATGGTCGATCATGGGATGTCAGGGAAGTGGATAGAATGTTCCTTAAATAAATTAATTAAATAAAAATACGCATGTTATACTATAAAGGTTGTAGTATATACTATAAAGGATATAGTAGATATGTCCAATATAAAAGTTATATTGGAATACGAATATAAAATTACTTAAAGAGTTAACTAATTAAAATTAGTTAAATACATAATGGGAAAAAAGGCTTCAGAGGACGGATATGCTCCGTTGTTTGATTGCATATCTATCTATCATTAAATCCCGTGCCATCTAATTGCACATCAGACAAAAGAGATGCCCTATTGTCTGATATGCACTATCACGATAAATAAAACCATATGTTGTCTGATGTTATAGTATCATTTCTAGAAATTCTTATTAGACAACATATAAATATTGACTGATATGAATAATTGTTCACAAAATGAAATTCAAATATTTTATTTTAAATCAAATTCAAATACATTACAACTTTCACTATCACTCTACTTACATTTTCAAATACAACTTCCACTATCACTCTCATATACAACATTTCTATACACTCTCATATACAACATCTCTTTTACTCACACTCACTCACACGAGTTTATTTTAAATGTTGATCTTGATTTGCTTGCTCCAGCTTGGGTCCAGCCATCTCCTATACCTACCAAATAAACAACTTGGTAAAATGGAAAAAGAAACAAACCTAAATTGTAAAAATAAAATTGAATTTGAATATTAATATTGCCTCAGTTTACGGGTTTGTTTTTCTTCATGTTTTAGACAGGGACAAAAATATATGTGCATGGACAACTTATGATATGCACAGTGTGTCACTGTGAATATCACAAGGCCTAGCCTCAATCCAATCTCACGGACAAGTGTGCACTAGGACAGACCAAGCAGTGTACATAAGGCATTTAGCATTACACAGTCCCACATACATACATACAAACATATGTATGCATGTATATGTGGTGCAGCGAACACAAGTGAAGACCGGAATATGGTGCAGTGAACATAAGTGCAGCAAACATCACCAAAAGGGTAGTTCAACAGAAGTGAAGACCAGAATATGGTGCAACGAACACAAGCGCATAAGCTCAGATTAGTAAACCAAAATGAAACAAAATAGAAATCAGATTCAGGACAGAATATGAATTCAAACATGAACAAAAATTCATGTACATGTGTATCAGGTCGATACTAATGCAATAGGAAGCAAGAATTGTGATTCAGATTGAACAGGGCAATAAGATGGAAATCAGATTCATGCAGACATACAGTGTATCAAAAGGAGATACACAAAGCTACGACTCGATAGCATATACATCATGAAACAACTCAGTGCACACATCATTTATATACTGAAAACAAGTTGAACTCAAAATGGTTCAAAAACTCAAAATGGTTATGAACTGAAAACAAGTTCGACTAAACCTCAAAATGGTTCAAGCTCAAGGCAACTAGAGTGTACATATGAACATACAGGTATATACAAGTGTGTTAGCACCAAAATTGGTCACTAACCTTGTTCAGAAAGATTGTGTAGAGATATAAGTGATGAAAGTAAATTAAACAGAGAAGACAATGCTAATTAAAATGCAGAAAGTAAGAACACCAAGTTTATAGTGGTTCAGCGTAATTGTGTACGTCCACTTTGTTCAACTTTATTGATTTCCTTTATAGTTGATTACAAATACAATTCGTGAATCAAATGCTTGAGTGAAGTTGTTAAGTAGATAAGATAAGTCTTGAAAATGGCAGAGTCTCCCCGGTGTTTTCTCTCCAAAAAAGGATCCCTCTTCACTGTGACCCTGTCCCTCTATTTATAGACAAAGATGGGCTGGACTTCCCAGGTGGGCTCGATAGCCGAACACTCTAGCCCAAGCATAGTGGTCGCTGCATGCCGAACCAGATATGCCGAACACCATAATGCCGAACGGTATGTTTGATGTGCGGGAAGTGCATAATGGTTGTTAGTCGAGGCCGAACGTGCCTCTGGATGCCGAGTACTACTATCGCCGAGTTCTACTTGATGTCGAGCACTACGCCGAGTACTCCTGTCGCCGAGTTCTACTGGATGTCGAGTACTACGCCGAGTACTCCTGTCGCCGAGTTCTACCGGATGTCGAGTACTACGCCGAGTACTCCTGTCGCCGAGTTCTACCGGATGTCGAGTACTACGTCGAGTACTCCTGTCGCCGAGTTCTACTGGATGTCGAGTACTACGCCGAGTACTCCTGTCGCCGAGTTCTACTGGGCGCCGAGTACTACCTGATGCCGAGTGCTACCCGATGCCGAGCACTACCTGATGCCAAGCACTAGTTGATGCCGAGTGCTACCTAATGCCGAGCACTACCTGATGTTGAGCACTAGTTGATGCCGAGTGCTACCTAATGCCGAGCACTACCTGATGCCGAGCACTAGTTGATGCCGAGTGCTACCTAATGCCGAGCACTACCTGATGCCGAGCACTAGTTGCCTGGTCAAATCTCCAGGAAACAAAGTGTATATACAAAGTGTATACAAGTGTATACAAGCACATACAAGTACATACAAGCACATACAAGTACTGAATTGGAACAAGATTTGCAATTGAACCAGATCAGACTCATGTACAAAAGGCAATTCACACATATATACGCAGATATAAGAACATTCAGACATATATACATATATATGTATGTATGTATATAGATGGAAGTTCATAAATAATACACATATATTTATAAACATACATACACATAATTATGGATGAACCAAGACAGCATAACAAGAAATCATGGTGCAAAAGCAACATTCATACATACATACATACATTGTATGTATATACATGGAAGTCTCAAATTACTTGATATGAACCAGATCAAACTCATGTACAAAAGGCAGTTCACACATATATATGCAGATATAAGAATATTCACACATATATACATACATATGTATGTTTGTATATACATGGAAGTTCACACACACACACACACATATAGTGATATGCATATATAAATATACAAACACATGAGTATGGATGAACCAAGACAGCATAACAAGAAATCACAGTGCAAAAGCAACATGGACCATCATCACATAATAATAAGTCCAGGCAGTTCAAGTTCGAGATCAAAGCGCAACCATAAGATTCAAGCCATCAAAGTGCCACAAATTATGTATATATATGGAAGTATGTATATACACATATGCACTGGCTTAGAAAGCATTCACACATATATACATACATATAAGTATACACATTGAATAAGGCAGAGCATACATTTCGGAAATTATCAGAAAACTCAAACAAAATCAGATGGAAACAAAATCAGTCACAAACAAAACCTGTTAAACTTAACTTCCCAAAACAAGGAAACGTTTATATGATTCTCATCACTAAACAAACAACAAAATGTCAATACTCAGTGTCAAGGAAATCAAACAATACAACAAACCGAAGTCAAGGAAATCAACTAGAATCAAATACTAGGATCGAAGGATGAACAAGTCAAATTCCTATAAATATCCATTATCATCATCGACAATAATTTTTGAGTTCAAAAAGGCAGAAATCAAAATCCAAATTAGAAAAAACATACCAATTCTCGGATCAAAAGAACACAACCAATTGAGACTCTAATTCTAAAAGATCGATCGACAAGGCAAGATTAGGATTCTTCCAATTGAAGGCAGCAAATCGATCGACAAGACGAGATTAGGTTTCTTTTAATTGAAACCCTAATTCCAGAAGATTTGGTTTGGTTTTGAGATTGAGAGAGTGTGGGGAGAAGAAAACGAGATGAGGGGTTTAATCGTTTATTTGACTACGAAGAGGGAAAAATGGAATGAGAGAAATAGGAGAGGGAAATAATTAAAAGAACCGGTGGCCACAAAATAGTTGAGAGGGAAACCAAAATATTGGTGGAGCCAAAACTAAATTTTTTTTATAACTTCAATCAGACAACAAATAAAATGTTGTCTGAATGACAAGCATGAACATTGAGATTTCAGGGGCTATGTCAAACATCATATTATTTTTCTATATGTTATGTGAAACAGTGGAAAATATTGGGATAACAGAAAATCTACCTTATGTTGCGTGATCACTGTTATTTGATTCACTTTGTGGCATAGTGATAAAATTTAATTAATATAATATTATAGATAAGACTACTATATAATCTAAAATATAAAAGTTATATAACAATAAAACTTATATGATATAATGTATAAACTTAAGGTGGAACATTATAGAAACCCAAATAGACTTAAGGAATAAATACATACGTAAATGTACGTATACGGTGATTTCTAATGTGTTCGACACTTAAATCATGAGGGTATTTCATAAGAAATATATTATTTCATAAGTCGATATCGCTCAATATAGTATTTTGAAGATTATGAATCTTCAATATAATGTTGTCCTCTACCATATATATTAATAAACTACTTGCATACTCCTTAGTTGTTGAGCAAACTCAAGCTAGGGATGTTATGTGTAGTATTATTGATATATTGAATAGACGACGTAAGATAACTATATGTATTTGTTGGGCAAACTCAAGGTACATATACTAAGGCTGTTGCGATATGGTTGGTATTAGTTAATAATATCTTTCAGTTAGGTCGAAATGAGATTAGGACAAGAAACCATGGGTTAGGAGTTAAATGTGACACAACCGATAAATAATTATCCATCGTTTGTGGGGTTATGATTTGTTGAGCAAACTCAAGGTCAGAATAACAAGACAGGCGAGTCCTGACACCCACTAGTGAAGTCAAAAGACTTCTATGTTTCATCCTAGGGTTTGGAGAAATATAAAAAACTAGTGGGAGTCTATTAGAAAAATGAAATGGTAACATTTAACCTTTCTAATATTGTAAGAACATATGCTAAATAATCTTATAATAATCTACAATGATACATTTGTGCATTTAATATGATTGATAACGTTTATCAATTAATATATACAAATGAACTGAATTGAAAATTGACAAATAGAAATATAACATATACTTACCAATAAAAGCTTAATGCATGTAAACGTTTCAACACTCATGCAAGTGCCTGATTTTGCAACTACAAGATACATTTTTAGTTTGGTCACTTGCGCGTTTATCTGGTCAAGGACGTGTATTGCATTCTATGAGTTTCAAACTCTAAAAGCAATACTATGGATATTTGATCCATATCAAATCGCATATAAATGTTATATGGTAAACAATCAAAGTTTGTAATGTATAATATTTCGATGAAATTAATCCATCCAAAAAATCAAAAAAACCTCGAGATCGAGTATTCAATTTGATTGATTACAAATGGATCATACTATGTTAACTATAACATTTGACCAAAACTACAATATAAATCAAAAAACTCGATCACTGAAATGTCAGTTTGATCAGTTTACGAAAAGCGCACATATTTGATGTCCTTAAAAGTTAAGGAAATCAAATGCACTTTTGTAAAGATTTTGTTATGATATTGTAGTAAGGGTTTTGCTTTTGAATGGTTTGACCATCTAGAAAGATTAACGAATGTACAAGAGTAGATGTGGTTTAAGGTATAGTTGAAATGAAAAAAGTGAATGGTCACTTTTGCTTCATAAAAAAACATCGGAGACAAGAATTGTAGTAATAATAAAAGATACTTAACGTTGGAATAAGAAATATGATTTCAATTCCAAAATGTATTTTTGTATAGAAATTTATTTTCTATGAGATTCGTTTCTATGGATTCAAGATAGTTGATCAAAGAACTCTCCACTGTAACTAGTTACGGTATCTGAAATAAATACTCTATATTAAGTGAATAATGAACCTCCAAATTATGTACGCTATTATAGTAATGGCAGAAATAGTGGTAGCATGCCATAGAACACTTATTGATTGCATCAAAGTACGAAACTTAATTTCATAAATCGTGCCACACATTATTTGTGAAATAATGACTATTTTTCAGTATCGACTATAACGTAGACATAACTATATTTCAATATGAATATTATGAATATTTATTATGGAATAAAACTATAATATGGAATTTGTTATCACAACAAAAGTGATGCACTGAAAATACAGAAGTATATAAAATTATTTACAATTATTTTGGAATCATAGACTAAGTAGTAGTTTTGATAAATAATTTTTATTATATGATTATGAATCATATGCCACTGGTTAATTATATCTCAAACAATTGAAGAGTTATGCACCCAATTAGTGGGAGCATCATAAGAGTTGATGAACTCTTCGGATTGATACATATAGATGTATGCAATCGTAAGTCTACTAATACCAAAATGATTCCATGTACTTTGTCATATTCACCGATGAGTTATCACCAACAAGGACATGCGTATTTGATACACATGTAGTATGTCTATGGTAAACTCATAGAGCATAAAACAGTAGTAAATAAAACAACATGCGATAGAAATGATTCGATTTGATTGAGTGAGTGAGTATATTGGAAAAAGTTCCGAGTGTACCTAAAAATGAATAAAGATTCAATCTCAAAAGTCACTCCTCCATGTGATACATAATGATGCATCGATAATAAGTGATCAAACTTTGTTGGACAATGTACGATTAATTGTGAGTGATGTTGAGTTAGTTCTTTCTATCAGGTTGTGTACTTAAGAGTAGTACACAAGGTTAATATTATTAAATCTAAATAATAGTTTACATCCCTCAAGGTAAGGGTTATAAGAAACCCTAACATATCCTAGGCCAAGGAGTTGCCAGGATGTGCGAGTCGAAAGATTGCACGTAATAATTGTTCGTAAGGGATCTTGTATGAATCTCCCTAAAAGAATTTTTAGAAGACTGTCATTGGATAACATATTTATGTTTTGAACATAAGTTTTGTAAACTAAAACCAAATCGTTTATAAATAAAGAAATTCATAAAATATTTATGAATACCTACTTTGTTGCACTGAGAAATAATTATTGTTTCAAGAAATACTAGCTTCATTGTGAAAGAATTTCTTTAAGGAATTATTGGCACTAAAATGGAATTGGATATGATCCATAAATAGAACTGATTAGATGAGATAAAATTGCCTAACTTAAACGAACACCTCGCATTAGAGTGTCTAATAAGTATTCTCGCACATTGAAGAGAAACTATGAGTTTCTTATCAATGTGGAAAATATATAATCCTCGGTTGTTTAATTAAACCATTAAGAGTGTTGACTCTATGATATGGTATGATGCGCAAATATAAAAGAATTCCAAGTACGCTATCGAAATATGATTTTGGTAGTCATAACCGAATGGATGTGATCCATCAGTCGTGATTGTGTCTTTATGAGCAAGACTAATGCAGTTGGAATTAAATGAGCAATGTTGATAAGAATAATATCGCAAATTTCAATTATTTAGATTAGCATACTAGATTCGGTATTCAACATGCTCAAGTTAATTAGTATTTACTCACAAAATTACCACTTAGTATGACTTTATGTTTGGTACATATGTATTGAAACAAAAATTCTAAATAATGATTTAGAGTAAACTGTTTACAAATAATAACCAAAAATGTCTCGAAGTCAGTAGGAGCGATATTGAGTTTGTGAGTCTTGGGATATGATCCAATAAATGATAGAAAGTATCATTTTATAAGAATCAAAATTTGAAAAATATTTTGATAGAAATATCAAATAGTTTGGTTATCAGTCAAAATGCAGAGGAAGCTTGTGTTCGTAGGAAATATCATTCAAAGGTACATTGATATTTCTAAACTGTAAGTAAACAACTTGTTGATTTTAACGACGCTCTTGTGTTAAAATCAACCTTTGTTGTTTTAATAGTCAACTTTGGATTGTAAATGATGTCTTTTATAGTGAGTATAAAGGATATTAGGAATGTCCCAAATTGATATGCAAAGACATCTTATTAAATTGTTTAATACAGAACATGTGAGATTAGTTCCTTATGCTTTGGTAATAGAAATTATCATACATGTTATGTTGTCTACGATATTGTGATTTGTTTATGTATTTGATACATGAAGCAAATATCAAATCCAAATTTATATCACTAAATGGTTGTTTGAAGTTTTCTCATGTATTTATGAAATACTAGAGAATTGTTTGCAGAAATAAAGATTTGCTATGAAGGAGTGTATGGACTCAAACATCATAAGTGATATTGCGTATAATATGTCGATAATAAATTCAAGTTAAGAATTTTTAAGTTGGAAATGTTCCAAATGAAAAACCGTGGCTGATTCATTGAAAAAGGCTAAGTACATCAACTTGAATAGCACCGCAATAAAAGCAATGCACAAATTTATAACTGAGCCGATTCCAAATTTTGAGAATCTCATAACATTGTTATATAATAACAATGTCGCAATATAGCTCGTAACAGACTTGGAACTCACGAGAAGTCGAGAGACGTACTCTGAATGTTCCACATGATAAAACAGTTTATCATCATCGGAGAGAGTTGATTGACAGAGCAGATAATTGAAACAAATAGCATACCCATTCACAGAGGGACAAACCCAATTGGTTTTGGGAAAATTGATTGGAGAAGTTGGAATAATATTCCATAATTGACCCAAGAGCAAGTGGGAGATCGGTACAGTTAGGGTTATAACCTAGGGGCAATAATGTAATTTGTTACATATATCTAATCATAGACCAATCTTGTTCGAAATAAAAGTGTTTCCTTTCTATTATATACTTGATATAATGTGGTTATATTAATTAATTAATTAAATGTATATTTAATAGAAAATCCATAAATGATATGTTTTGTGATAGTAGTTACAAAGTGTTGTAACCGTGAGTAATTTATCACAATAAAAACTAAATATATATTTTAAATATTCCTAGTCAAGATGTATCAAGACTGGATATCGATACATCAATTGAGACTAGAGTTTGTAATGCTCTCCAAATGTTGGGCAGTATATTACTTATGACTACTGAGGGGCGCCAAGGGGTTGCGTACCGATTGTTATTGAATAACAATGGAATGACTCACTCGATAGTTTTCTGTTGGATAAAATAACTAAGGTCAAGCAGAGAATATTGATGTGATTAATTTACACAGTTCTCTCAACTTGAGAATATTTTTGATCTTCGATGTGGAAGCTCCGCTTTGATTATAGTTTAATCGTGGCATGGCGTCCATCGAATGACTAAAGTTGGGTTGAGTGGAAACATTGAAAGTGAAACACTATTCAAGAGAGGATTCGTCTCCTCGGTTATATAAGGTTAGTATCACAGTCAATTGAAGTCAACTCAAAGTCAAAGTCTCTAGCTAAAGCATTTCGCTTAATAATAATTGTTATTATTGAACCAAGGAATTTGTGTTTAGACTATAAAGTTAAATGTCGACGATATTGGAATGTTGACCATTACCAAATTTCATAAGTCCTAATGTGATATAGTTTTGATGAAGAGAATTGGTGTAAATAATTGTCACTAGTGCCGCTTATAATAAATAAAATTGGGTTTTACCTAAAAGATGTGTAAGCGATAAATTCGGCCAAAATGTCGTACCACCTTCTAAGTGACGTGTGAATGTTAATATTCGAATAGTTCGATATTAATCGCTGACTGAATTTACATCTTTGAATCGCACGACCATAATGATGAATGCTTCGGAAACCACATGGTTTAATTAATTTATACCCGTTATAAATTAATGAAATTAATTAATATTTATGAAATATAATTGTTAAATTTTTGTTTGTTTGTTTGTTTGATTTGTTTGAACGTCATTAGTATTTAATAAAGTACGTACGTAAAAGTTATGCATGTATGTATCGATATATGATATTGATAAAATATTTAAATTGGATTTAAATAGATTAAAGACTAAATGTATTTAGGAATATTTTGAGGCCCATATACTCTCAATCATAGAAGCCATAAGAAAAAGAGGCTTAAAATCCAATTGTTGGATCTATAAAATGAATGAGGTTAAGGAAGGATCTCTCTATAAATATGTTACCTTCTATTCGCTTTGCCTCTCTTAATCACTCTCCTTCTAAACCCTAGCCTCCAACTTCATTTTACTACCTTCTTAGCCAAAATTTCATGGTTTCCAAGCCATAAAAAATTCCCAAAACAAATCAAATGAAATAAACACAAAAGTGGTGATTCATATTGTTGCAATTTATGGAGGTGATTCAATCAGATCTAGAAGCATTTATCATTAAGGGTACGAATCATAGTCAACATCAACAATGTAAATTCCATTAGTTATTTATATATCTATTCCATGATATTATAGATCTAGTAGTTAATTCATTTTGAAAATTTTATATATACATTTGTTGTCCCTTATAAGTATACAATTATAGACCTTAAAGTAGTATAACTTATTATCATCAGAATTGGTTTTCATTTGAAGTTGATAACTTCTATTCATGATCTTCTAGGTTAATTTCTATTGATTTTGATTTAAATATAAATCTGCTAATTAACTTGTTATTCTAATTAACTTTGTTTTATTTAATTGTTAACAATAGTTTACATTGATCCCAATTTTGCTTTCTACTTTAAGATTCATATATATACATAAATGTGTATGTATACAAATGTATCTGTATGTTAAAATAATTTTGAAATAGTTTAAAAGGTTTCAAATTTTTTTTATTAACCTATACATATAAATTATGTTTTGATTTGTTGATTAAGATATGTTATCATACTATTTTACTAAATTAGATTACTGCATGTTTGGTAATAAATCTTAAATTGATTACAATTGACTTGGTTGAGTTGATATATTAATTTTAAAGGATTCATTTACAATACATATATAAATATATTTCAACATATGTATATGTATGTGTGTGTGTGTGTGCACATACATACATGTACATTGTATTTATGTATAAATAAACACGAATCAGCATAATATTATTACCATACGAAATATACTTTGGATAATTTTTTTAAAATATCTATGTTTGATTCTACTTTAAATTATTAACATATACATATAGGTTACATTTGGATTTATCGATTAAGATCTATTTTCAAATTGATTTACTAAATTAGATCACTACATGTTTGGTAATAAATCTTGAATTGATAATAGTTGACTTAGCCAAATTAATTTAGTATATTTGGAGGATACATTAAACAAAACATATATAAACATATTTAAACATATATACACACATAATTAGTTAATAATACATACATACATGTATTGCTGACTGTTTATATCCTTATATCATGATGCCTATTGATTGCCATTTATATGTTGCACTCATTATATTGCTAATTAATGAAATTAATATAATTAATCAATTTAATTAAAGAGAGAGAAATGAAAGGTTTCTCTCTCCATCTAAATAAATTTATGCCCCCTCATTAATTCAATAACTTAAAAGATAGGAAATGAAAAGTTTCATTCTCTAAATAAATTTAATAAGTTACCTTTACACACAATTATGTACTTAAGAGTATATTTGATATACTCCAATTTACATACAAATTAAATTAATGTAAAATTTATTTATAAAATTAAACATAATATGGATTTTATTTAAAAGAAATTTAGAAAAGTTCTAAATGAATTTAGACTTCATAGGCCCATTTAAGATCCAAAATGGCTCAAAAATTTGAAATTCACTCATTTCTTCCACTACGGGCTGGCCCAATTCCAATAATGGTATCAAAGCCTAATAGCCTATTAGGGCTAACTAATTAAGCTTGTCCACTTAGTACGGTGGCTATAAAGGTGATGTCTAGGTTTGGAATTGGGTAATCAAGTACCTTATCCTACTTGGTTACCTGCCTGGCCTGAAAGGTGAAGTGAGCCCAAAGGTTGTCCCTAATAGAAAAAGCCCTATTTGAATTGGGCCTTGGGCTAATTTTTAAAATAGTTTTGAAAATTAAGACCGGAATTTAAATTTAAAAGTTAAATTAAAAAAATAATATGTTTATTATAAAAGGTAATAATATAACATAAATTTTCAAAATGTTTGAAAATGTAATGAAAAGTTCAAACTATTTGAAACTATTTAAATATTAATTTTGAAATTTAAAATTTGTTAATAAGGTTAATAAAATAAATTAATTAAATGATTTAATTAATTAATACTTATATGCATGCATTATATATGTTGATATATGTTATATTATTTTAAAGTGTTTAAAGTAACGTAAGTATGCATGCATGTATGTAAGATAAAATTTGAAATTGAAATAATTTTTAAAACTGTTTAATTAAATAAAAATACATATATAAGATATATATGTTATACTATAAAGGTTGTAGTATATGCTATAAAGGGTATAGTAGATATATCCAATATAAAAGTTGTACTGGAATACCAATATAAAATTAATTAAAGAATTAATTATTTAAAATTAGTTAAATAAGATTTAATTAATATAATATTGTACATAAGACTATTATAAAAGTAATATGAAATATAAAAGTCAAATAATAATAAAAATTATATGATATAAACTAAAGGTGGAACATTAATGAAACCCAAATAGGCAGGGAATAAATGCATATGTAAATGTACGTATACCGTGATTTCTGATTTTTCTAAAACTTAAATCACGAGGGTATTTCATAAGTCGATATCACTCAATATAGCATATTGAAGATTATGAATCTTCAATATAATGTTGTCCTCTAACACACACACACACACACACACACACACACACATATATATATATATATATTAATAAATTACTTGCATACTCCTTAGTTGTTGAGCAAACTCATGCTAGGGGTTTCTCGAATAGTTTTAGTGCGATTGGGATAATCTCCTAAGTGACGAGATGATACTCCCCTAGGCGAATATCGTAATACACTTAGTATATTATCCTTATTAACATCGCACAATCGATGTAGATTTGAACCCAAGCAAACCCAGGAAATTTTAAAGCTTCATTCATGATGATTTAATTAGTATAAATTTTCTCCTTTAGAGAATGAGTTTTGTTCGGAAGAAAAGGAAAGTAGAGGCATTGATTGTTGGATTTATTTGAGAGTTTAGAGACTCGATCCTACATATCATATAGGTTTTCACTTTTGTAGCCGAAAGGTGTATTATTCATTCGTGTGTTAATTACAGGAAAGGAGTTGCAACACTTAAGCATTTATTCCTTTTGAATGTCGAACGGACTCATTAGATTTTATGGTTCAACATGCGTGTTTGACTCTTAATGGTTAACATGAAAGTTGGTATAGACTCTTTTAAATATTTCATTGCTTTGTTGTTTACTATTGTGTGTTATTTCTTTTTGCTTGTTGTTGTTACGACTGTTTGATCTTGTTTGTTGCTATTTGACTTTGATATTGACTTATTTCTATTGTTGGTTGATTGCTTATTCTTGCTTGCTATGATTTGATCATTGTTCGTTGCCTGATTGTTGTTTGTTGCTGATTGTTATTGGTTGATTAGATGTTAATTATATGATATAATTAAGTGCATATCATTGATTCGCAATAATTAATTCCTATCGTCGAGGGTTTACTCCGGGGTACGTATAGTTAGATATAGCATATCTGTCTTATATTAGTGGCCATACATAATATTAAGTGAATATTAGGCTCGGGTCCCTAATAAGTTTCAAAATACACAAAAACCCTAGTAAAAAAAGTATGTAAATTAGGTCCCCAGAATTAAGTTACTAAGTAATTGCATATAGTTATGCAATTATTCACTGAATAATTGCAGACATTTATGCAATTATATCCAAAAGTTGCATAAATTTATGCAATTTTTTCGGTGAATAATTGCAGAAATGTCCGCAATTTTTTTGGTGAATAATTGCGATATTTTCCGCAAATTTTTGAAAAAATTGTGGAAATTTCCGATATTTTTCAGTGAATAATTGTGGAAATGTCTGCAATTTTTTGATATAATTGCATAAACGTCTGCAATTATTCACTGAATAATTGCATAAGTGTATGCCATTATTCGGTAACTTAATTCTAGGGACCTAATTTACAAACATTTTTTTATTGGGGTTTTTGTGTATTTTGAAACTTATTAGGGACCTGTGCCAAACTGTCCCTAATATTAATCTTATATTAGTGATCATACATTGTATGGGCCTAATATTCTTAGCCTTGCCTATTATTGGATCCTGATAGACGTCTAGGTACGTTAGTGTACTGACTGTATCTATAATTGAATCGCGGCAAATGCCAGAATACGTTAGTGTACTGGCACTGTTTATCTAGAATCGTTGGATCACGATAAGTGTCCATTGTTGATTCCACCCATCAGTAATAATGGGTATCTATTTTTATTCCTTATCTATCTAGAATAGATCGCCTATCATCTATGCTCACTATGGGGCGAGATGTAATCTATGCGAGTCCACTGCCTTTAGATGTGACTCGGAGTCAATGGTATATTTTGATACTGACTCACTTGAGCTTACTCTCTAATTGATTGTCTTGATTGACTATAGTAGTACCAATTCTTACAATGAGGTTATACGTGTTTGAATTTCGTGTTTGTGCATTCCTCTTCATGTAGTACAATTAGGTACTTGAGAGCTGACATATAACTATTTAAATGCTTATTTACTTAGATTGGAATTTAAATAGTAAGCGGCTTTCTTAAGAGAGGTATGAATTTTTTGGAAATGTGGGAGGATGTAGGTCATTGCATGTTTCATTGTGTGTGGTGCATTCTAATTTGGAAGTTCCGTAGTGCTGATAGCACAAGGGAAGATACTATTGGAATTTTTCGAAACTGAGATTTCAGAAGTTTGGTTAGTGCTATTACTTTCTCATACTTATGTGAATTTCGTGGACAAAATTATTTTAAGGAGGAAAGAATGTGACACTCCGTAATTTTAACGATCGAATATTTAAATAATTAATTTAAATATTTAATCGTTAAGCAACGAAATGCCTCAAATACCCGATTTTACAAACGGTCGAATGAGGGCTTGAGACCACTTCTGTTGAGTCCGAATAGATGTTGTAAATCTAAATGGGTATAATCATCGATATATTTCGATCGACAGATTTTTAGTTAGTAGCCTACATTCGATTCGTAAATCGATCCAAAAGGCTAACTTTAGTATAAGACAGAATTAGGTCCCGAACACTTTTCCATTAGGTCCGGAATGGCATCCAGGATTTGATTGAGTATGAGGTTCGTTATGTTTGGAGTTAAAAAATTTCTAGAATAAATAGTGCCGGATGGAGAGGATTTGGGCTAAGCCCATTCATTAGCCTATAGGTGACTAATTCCTCTCATTTTCTCTCATTCACTTCATGTTCATTCCTTCTCCACTTTCTCTAATGGCCTCCTAATTACTCCTTAATCCACTTCTAATCCTTAAACCCATCAAATAAATTTCCTAAACTCAAATAAAATTCACTATTATTCCTCTCTTCCAATTCTCTATAAAACCCACAAAGGACTTAGCTTGAATTGGAATTTAGATGGAGATCTCAACTTTAAAGTAGGCTTGGAATTGGGTTTTGGTGATTTTGGGCTTGGTTTGGAGAAGAAGAGGTAAGTGGGATGATTCTCCTTATCAATTTATATGTTTTACTTCATATATTTTTTTGTTGCCTAATATTGAATTATATGAAGTGGTTTGAAGAATGATTGGGTTAGTTTGGACTTGTGTTTATGTTGTAAACATGATTACATTAACCCATTAATTGGTTAAGACCCTAATTACTATATTTTGAAAAGTTAGTAAGCTCTAGAGGGTTTGGGGTTAAATTGGGTGATTATTTGTGATGTTATGGTTTGATTTGTGATTAATTAAGTAGTGTGATGTTGTGAACGTTGTTAGAAAATATTAATTAATTGAGTTTATTTACAAAAGGTTAGTAAGCTAATTAAAGGGTTTATGAGTTCTACACCCATCATTAAAATGATTAGAGACCCAATGACCATTAATTAGTGCTTACAAAGTGGTTTGAAGATTTTATAAACGAAGACTATATTTTATAAAATAGATATGAGAATTTATAAAATAGTAAAATGATGAATACTTAATTTTAATGAAATGATGAAGTATTTGAAAAAGGCTACAAAGTGATTTATAAGGAAATGTGATGTTTTATAAAGTAGTAAGAGATTTTATTAAATGATATAAGGAGATGTTTCACTTTTATTGAAAAGATTTACTAAGTAAAAGTAAGTTTTGATTTAAGTAACAATTGAATTACTTATTCGAATAAACGTATTAGTACATATGCATGAGCGAGTATATGTATACGTGCATTTGGAGCATAGCGACAATTAAAACGAAGATAATATTGTAGTTAGAATTGTTGTGTGATTGTTTGTTTATATAGATATGCAATTGTTTGATTATATAGAAATATAATTGATTACAACTCAATTGTGTACATTTCACGTAGCCATAAGGACTATCACGTATGCTAAGTTGCGTGAGAGTATACTAGGCTGAGCAATTTTCCAGGTAAAGTCCGTAATGTTATTTGTGTTTTGTTGTCCGTTTACATGAACGTGTGTGCAAAAGCGTGCTCAAATGAGTGCATTGACACACGTATGGGCTACGCACAAGGCGAGAAGGAAAATACAAATTATGTAAATTCATGATTCAAAGTCTCTAAATTGAAGTGGAGTTCTCCATGATCGCAATGGGCTAAATGGTGAGTCATTTGGAGCTACAGATTGAAAGTTATGGATGTTTGAAGGTTATTCCTACCCAAGACAAGCATCCAAACGTCGGAATTTGGTCGCCAAACGTTTGGATAAGTTCTGGGGGAAACAGACAGGAATTAGTATATTTTCAGGGGATTTTAGACACCCAAAACTAAATCTAGATGTATAAAATTAAATTTAGACGTTTGAATTACAATTTAGACGTCTGAATACCTGTTGTTCGAATTTTGTTGATCGATCAATCGAAATTTCAAAATACGATATCTTTTGCATACGAACTCGGATTGAGGCACGGTTTAGACCATTGTTTACCATATTTCAAGGCATATGATATGTGAAATTTTGGTAAGTTTTTGAGTACTTTGATTTCGAGGCCCACGTGAGACCCATCCTGGCTTGTATTCCAAAACCGTAGATTTTGATGTAGACCGGGAGGGTATACCGGTAGGTTTTCTGGCATTAAGGTCATGTGTTCCATTTATAATGTGATTTGGGTTAGTATGGGGTATTTTTAGAGTTGTCGTGTGGGTTTTTAGGCCGCGAGGACTGGAGCCGTGCGTGGTGATTCCATACGTTATATACAGAGTGAGTCCATACTCTAAGATTTCGACCTTAGAGTAATATACGATTAATTTGGTGTTGACTTGTTGTGACCCACCATGGGTATGGACTTATGTAACCTATGCAGATATTAACCTTGTTGTGGTGTATCTAGAGTGTTGTTGATCGCCATGACACACTCGACACGGTCTTTTGAAACCGTGAATAACTTTATCTTGTTGTGATCGCTTGGACGCTTTTGGGTCCTACGTTCGTAATCTTACGAATGACTAGTCTTAGCATAGTGACCATGCGCGTTGTAGCGTACCTATTAGGTCTTAACAGTGGTGTACCTGTTCGGTCTTAGCAATAGTGACCATACGTGTTGTGACATCTCATTCGGTCTTAGCAGTAGTGACCATATGCATTATGGCATACCAATTCAGTCTTAGCAGCAAGACCAATTGTGTTGTGGCATACCTATTCGATCTTAGCAGTATGGACCATATGCGTTGGGGCGTATCTTATCTATCTTCACAGTAGTGATCGTTGTTTTGGGATCACGGTTTGATCATGGTATACCGGTACTATATTATTAGTAGCTTTTGGATTAGTGTAGTGCAATGGAAGATGTTGTGCTAACTTTTTTTTACAGGAGAAGAGCAGGTTATGGTATGATCCCCTACTTTTGAGATGGATTTACTATACTTGTTTATAAGCAGTCTGGATTACCCCTGAGCCACGTTTGTGGAGAGGGCTAACTATGATTTTGTTTTTCCTCTTTATTTGTATATAGTTCTAATATGTAGTATTTTGAGATAGTTCCCTTTACACCAAACTTTATGTCTAACCCGAATTTTTCTTTGCATGCTTATGTCATGGCAACTCTCGGCTACTCGTTTGAGTACTTTGGGAGTCAGGTGCTCTTGGGGATACGCTAATAGAGTGCGCAGCTGGAGCATTTTAGAGGCATGGCATCGATGCTTTAAGATACATATACTTATTATTTTACTATATATAACAACCCTGTTATATATATACGAGACTGTTGTATCATATATTTATTCAGAACTCTTTGCTTTCTGAGTTGATATCTTCTGAATGTTCTATACCGATATCTATATGTCAATTGCTTCTGCTAGTGCGGTCTCTTATATATTGTTATTCTCTTTTTATTTATGTATATTCAGTATATTATATGTTGTTATTTCGTTGTGAGTTCTTATTGATATCTTGGTTTAGTGTTTTTTCTAATTTTATCCTGACAATCTGTCTTTTGTGGATCTGAAAGTAAGCGATGTTGTAAGGCATTGACTTTTTGTTACGTCACTAGTGAGTTTTGGAGGAGTCTTCAGGAGACCTTTGGCACTGAACTAAATTTAAGTACCGCATATAATCCATAGATGGCTAGGCAAACCGAGAGGGTGAATCGGGTATTGGATGACTTACTACGGATGTGTATCTTGGAATTTGTCGGTTCTTGGGAGGATCATTTGCCATTAGTGGACTTTTCATATAATGAATGCAATCAGGCATGTATTGGGATGGCACCGTTTGACACATTGTACATGAGGTCATGTAAATCTTCATTCTATTGGTTGGACACTACAGAATCATTCTTGCGCAAGACGTGCTTAGTTAGACTTTGGAGGAAGTACATTTGATCTGTAGGCAGATATAGACTACACAAGATAGGCAGAAATCATACTCTGATGGGAAATGCATGGAGTTGGAGTTCGTAGTGGATGAAATGGCCTTTATGAAAGTCTGGCCACTTTGACACGTTATGAGGTTCGGTATTTCGAAAAAGTTAGCACCAAGGTTTGTAGGGCCTTTTCCGATTTAGGAAAGAATAGGGAAGTTAACTTATAGAGCAGAGCTTCCTGTAAAGATGACGGTGGTTCAAAATGTTCTATGTGTCACAGTTGCAGAAGTGTTCACGATTCATCAACTGTAGTCGAGCAGAGTCAATTAGAAGAAGTCAAAATATAGAGAGAGTCTCCTGTGCACCATGCACAAACCTGTATTGTTAAGCATGAGACAAAGTGACTCCACAATAAAGTAATTATACCAATTAGAGTCTGGTAGGGAGACGATCCGGTAGAAAGTACTTGGAAGCTTGAGGAGAAAATCCGAGGTACCCATCCAGAGCTCTTTTCTGGTACGTTCCATTTAAGTTAGTATGATTGTTCAAGCACATAGATTTTGCTTAGTATATTCCATATGTAAGTGTGTATGGATGTCAGGCAAAGATGTGGATGTGTCATTAGGATATGTTTCGAATGATGGTTGCTGATGGATGTATTTTATTAGTTATGCTATGTACAAGACCGGATGTGGCTTATGCATTAGGATGTATATGCCGATACCAGTCTAATCCCGGGGAGAAAATACTAGAGAAATACTAAGGACTTATTCCTTATATATGAGAATAAAGACCTCTTTATGATTGGGCATACAAATTCCAGCTTTCAAAGTGATATCAACGACGGTAATTCAGTATTAGGTTATATTTTTACATTAAACAGTCTGTTGGTAGTTGGAAAATATCCAAACAAAAAATGATAGCATATTTGACGATGGAGGTCGAATAAATCACATTCAATGAAGCAAAGAAACGGTTTGGATTCTCAAATTTCTTGCTGAGCTATGAGTGATTTCAAACATTAAATATCCATGAAATTGTTCTATGACAATAATGATGCGATGCAGATCGCAAAGGAACCTAGATCTTATAGGAAATTAAGGCACATACTTTGAAAGTTCTACCTTATTAGAGAGATCATCACTAATAAAGAAGTACTGGTTGATAAAGTAGATGCCAAGGACAACATAGCAGACAATTCATAAAAGGACTAGTTTAGTCAATTCTCAGCAAACTGATTGAAGGGATGAGATTGAGATTTCATAATGGGCCAAGAGCAAGTGGGAGATTGATAGAGTTAGGGTTTTTCCCTGGGGGAAATTCTTTAATTTATTGTAAATTATCAACTTTGTAATAAAATCCCATTTGAAGTAAAAGGTGTTTTCTTTCCATTATATACTAGTCATACTGAGTTATGTTAATCGGTTATTTAATTTAGGTATATTTAATAGATAATTATTAAACAATATGTTATGTGATAATAGTTACAATATGATGTAATCATGACATATTTATCATATTAAAAATAACATATTGTTTTAAATATTTTTAGTTAAGATATTTCAAGATGGAATATCGATATATCCATTAAGACTAGATGTGCAACACTCTCTGAATATGGGGGGAAAATGTTATATGGCCTTTTGACCAGGCAGTATATTGTAAAAGTTAGGTAAATGGTTTCTGTGATCATCAAGGCAGGAAGTCCGAAGAGACGGTTATCAGGCTCGAAAATCGATGATATTTGGAACTATGGACAATAGTTGGGGGGATTCAGACCGGGTCCCAATCAAGGTGCAATCAATATGAATTGACGAGGAAGGCTCCACAAGGCCATATTTAAATTTCAAGTCAATCAGAGTTTGTATGTTTGAGTTATGGACAAATGAAGAATTTATATGGATCGATCTAGAACGATCCATAAAACAGCGTAAATCGACGAAGATCGATCAGTGTCTAAAAATCTACAAAGCCAATGCACTTGAAAATTTCAGAGCGTCAATATATTGAAGAGTGAAGCCCATAAAAATGATCGCATGACAAAACTCCCAAATCTAGGAAAAAGAGGCCAATTGTTATTGGAATGATCGTACAAATCAGCCTGAACGATCCATAGTTTCATGGAAAACGCGATATCTCACAAACGTTATGTCGAAATTGCACTAAATTTGGAGAGAAACTAGTTAACATCATGGGCGAACCCCATGATCGATCACAACTCAAAAGGATGAAGCACAAATGATCTCCTATGATCCAATTTCTAGTCAAAACAACTACGATCGATCGATATCTCATAAACGGTAAGTCGGAATGGCGTGAAACTTTAGGAGCAAGGACAGATGCTTAGGGGACCCCATAAAAATGATCATAGCCAAATTGGAGTTAGTATGGAACGATCGGCCTAAATTATTTTTTGTTTTCCGATCGATCCCAAATTTTGTGGGCAGTGTCGTATGGGTCGGGAGGTTCTTCTGCCGAAATTTCAGCCCGATCCATGCACGTCTTCACCTATAAATACAGCGGACATAACTCGTTGCAAGGGACTTTTCGGCTGGCTCTCCTTCATCACTTCTTATCTCTTCCCCCATTAATTTTCAAAGACAAAAACAATTGTACTTATAACCTTACAGTATAAATAAAAGATTATTGGAGTGGACGTAGGCCGGAGTTTGATGAACCACTATAAAACTCGTGTGTTCCTTTCCTTTTTTTGCTATTTGTTTTGGGATATGAATGCTTATCTTTCTATTTGGATATTGTTTTTGGAAATTGATGCTTTCACATACAACTGGCTGTTTATGACCATGTTTGGCGCAAACATTTTGGTGCTTTCATTGAGAAGGACTTGCACCTGCAGATTTGGAAGCTAGGATCTTGAATTTGGAAGCTTGAATACATGGATCTAGGAAGCAATGGCTAGGCAATCAACAAGGTGACCATTAGCAGATAGGAGCCATCAGAAAGGTAGTTAAGAGGCTTCTTCTAGAGCTGGAGCAAATCAACATCTATCTACATCACTAGAGAATAGGAATGGCAATGGGGCGGGTTGGGGCGGGTTTCTTGTGCCCTAGGCCCGCCCTGGGGTTTTTAGACCCCGCCCCAGACCCGCCCCGTAGACCCGGTGCAGGTCCAGAATTTTGCCCCAACCCGAGACCCGTTCGGGTCAGGGTAGACCCGCCCCGCCCAGAGACCCGGTGAAGGTTTTTGTATTGATTCAAAATTGTGTACTAATGTACATGTATTTATATTTATTGTCACTAAATGATACGTTAAATACGAATAACAATGTGTTTACAATTATAAAGGAAGATAATAAAAATGTGGTGTACAAAATAATTCAAAAAAATATGCATATGTTATTTTATAAATATCAATGATGCAGCTTAATACTATAAACTTTTTATAGCTTATTGATTGGAATATTATAATATCCATGTCATAATCAAACATACACAGATATATATATATATATATAAAGATTAACAAATCATCGTTATAATACTAAAGCAATTTCATGAGATCTTAGAAGTGCGGGGCGGGTTGGGGCGGGTCAGCCAAGCCCCGACCCGACCCTAGACCCGGAGCTCTCAAGAACAGGTCACGGGTCTACCCGCCCCAATGACCCAATGGGGCGGGTCTGGGCGGGCCAAAACAGGGGCAGGTCAACCGGGTTTGGACCCTAGACCCGCCCCATTGCCATCCCTACTAGAGAAGAAATGGGAACAGTGATGGATGCTATGCAGGAGAGGATGCTAAAGAGACCGGAGGAGATGATGTAGGATCTACTCCGACAGATTGGACAAGTTGGAGCACAAAACTAAGGAAATGGAGTAGCATGAAACGCTATAAATATGGATCAAGGAGTTGGAGCAGTAGGAGCTAAGGAAAACCAGAATTAGGACCAAGGAAACGAAGCTAACAGGATGAAGGATGGAGTGGAACAGCCGAGAGCGGCCCCTGACCAACCAAGAACGATTGGTGTCGATCGATCCATAATTGGGGGCATGCCCTCGGGTCACGTTGGATAGATCCCATGCAAGATACCGGGCGGTACCATGCAGTTTGGCATTGATCATAATGCGGATGCTCGTCTAGAAGAGCAGATTTTAGGATTCCCTTGTGGACTCGGGGGGCAGGTTGGAGACAATGATCGAAGACTACCACTGGATGACAATGACAGGTTGGCAGAAATGATCAAACGGACTATGAGAGGAGGATTGGTAAATAGGGATCTGGAAGATGTAAATAGGAGTCACTTTGCTCCTAATATCAGGCAAGCTAGGAATCCACCGGAGTTCAAACTACCAACGCTTGAGACATATGATGGAAATATGGATCCTACAGTTCATCTGACGAGATACATGAGACACATGGAAGTACTGGGGGCATCAGAGGAAGTCATGGTATGGTGCTTCCCCTTGTACTTAACAGATATAGCTGCATTATGGTTCGGGCAGTTCGAAAGCAGCTATATTAGCACATGGACGAAATTGATCCAAAAGGTTTATGAGGCAATTTCGGGTCCACATGACGAGACCCAAGAGTGTGATGACTTTAACATTGATGAAGCAGTTGAAAGAAGAATCACTCAGGGATTTCTTAACTAGGTTCAATGCAAAATTAGCTTCGGTGGATCGACCAGATCCGTCGATGGTTTTGATGGAAGCAGTGATAGGTACTGCGGGTAACTCGGATTTCAAGATATCGTTGGAACGGGATCCACCAGTGGATCTCGGGGAATTTTACCATGAAGCTGAAAGGTTTCTACGACAGGAAGATGCGAAAGCTGATAGAGAGGGAAGAGAGGAAGTCGAAGTTTATGTAGTTAAAGGCGGAGGCCCGCCTAGGGAAGGTTCAAACATGGATAAAAAAATGGAAACTAGAGGATGGCTCTGATGGAACAAAGCGACCACGAAGGGAACCGAGATTCATCTCTTACACGGAATTGACCGAGACATTGGAACAGATATATCTAGATACTATGGGGCAGTTCCCCTATTGAAGGCCAATGAGGAGAGAGCCTACAAACAATGAAAAGAAATCAGAAAAATACAGTCTGTTCCATGAGATGGACGGGCATAATACGAACAACGGCAGGCACTTAAAAGAATGAGATTGAGGAACATGTTTAGAATGGCAGGCTATCACAATACGTAAGAACTCGGGCAGCGGTGGTGGAAAGGAGCGGCCACCATCCGCATCGAATGAGAACTACCTTGGATCGAGGCGTCAACTTGTCATCAATTGATGAGGATGGCAAGGAATAAGTAATAAACTCCACAATAAAACAGCTAAGTCACTTACATATGTACGGGGTCGAGAATGGTCCCTAGGCATGCTCTAAGATTACGATGAACCATCACACCCGAAGAGGCATGCATTGTTGTGTTTAGTTTTTGTTTCTGTTTTTCTCTTAGTACTTGGACTTAATTTTATTAGTTGAATATTTTGATTACAAAAATCACACGAATGTGAAATCTGACATTAATAATTTTGAGTTCCATCTGGGAAATCACATTTCACCTCGAACGGCACCCTATCTCGAATGATCACATTTCGCCTCGACAAGCACTCGATCTTGAACGATCACATTACGCCTCGAACTGGCACTAGGTCTCGAACGATCACATTTCACCTCGAATAGGCACTCGATCTCGAACGATCACATTACGCCTTGAACAGACACTCGATCTAGAACGATCATATTTTTCCTCGAACAGGCACTCAATCTCGAACGATCACATTACGCCTTGAATAGACACTCGATCTCGAACGATCATATTTTGCCTCGAACAGGCACTCGATCTCGAATGATCACATTATGCCTCGAACAGTCAGTCGATATCGAACAATCGAACTTCGTCTTAAACAGGCATTTGATCTCGAACAATTTCATTTCGCCTCGAACATACACTCGATCCAGTGCGATCATCACCAGCCTGGGACGGCTACGAATTTGATTAATAGTCCCGAATGATCGTTACTAACAATCAGACAAGATCACATATTTGTTCACAAGCCATCAACGGGTTTCGAACATTGGACTTAAGGCAATTAAAAACACGCCTTCCTACCGCAGGGCATGTTTTAGGGGGGGAAATGTTATATGGCCTTTTGACCAGGCATTATATCGTAAAAGTTAGGTAAATGGTTTCTGTGATCATCAAGGTAGAAGCCCAGTGAGACGGTTATCAGGCTCGGAAATCGATGATATTTGGAACTATGGACAATAGTTGGGCGGATTCAGACCGGGTCCCAATCAAGGTGAAATCAATATAAAGTGACAAGGAAGGCCCCAGGAGACCACATTTCAAATTTCAAGTCGGTCGGAGTTCGTAAGCTTGAGTTATCGACAAATGAAGAATTTATTGGGATCGATCTTGAACAATCCATAAAACAGCGTAAATCCACGAAGGTCGATTAATATCTCAAAATCTACAAAGCCAATGCACTTGTGTGACGACCCGTAAAATTTTAACTGTTTTAATAACGTAATTAACTGAATTTTTATGAAATTTTAAATTATTGAATTTGGAAATAAAAATTTGATATTTGGAATACGTCTATTTAAACATAGCAAATGGTAAATTTTCATCTGATAATATGGAAGTTATTTTCTTGTGTAACCTTATTTCAATTTAAATCAGTTAATATTAGATGAAAATAAAAAAAAATTCCAAACCTGAAAATTTTTATACAATAAATTTGTTAATCATCTTTTGAGTGAGACGTCATATTTCGTTTCATTAAATTCGAACTGCTATTGCTCTGTTTATCTCATTTCTGGCAAATTAGCAGCATTTCTGGTACCGATTATCGACTTTTGGTAGGATGGTCGTATCGCTGATATCTGTGTACCGTTTCGATCGTCTCGTCGTGTTGATCTCTGTGGAATATTCATTCGTGTGTCTCGGAGTTCGGAACACGATGAAATCTGTGAACCGATCAGTCGTACCGGTCCCGCCGTATTCGAGACTTTTGGTTTCTTTTGTCTTTTCAGTTATCCACGTGAAATCATTTCACAGTCATCAACAATTTTTATTCAGCTTTTGACCTTTTCTATTCCAACGTTTCAACAATTTTACTGGTTCGTTTCATTTTCTATTCAGCTACTTTTCATCTGTTGGTTCATTTCGTATTCCTCTTCGTTTTATCGTCCTATCTTCATTTGTTGAGAGAAAAAAAAACCAATGTTTATTTTGTTCTTTCCTCATTTTTCCTGAACTCCTTCCCACGCGAGCATCAACCCAGCTGTGACGACCGCCCATGACCCCTGCACCGAATCTAGAGATAGAGCGCTGTAAAGTGTGCCAGGCGACCATGGACGATTGTCAAGGTAAGATTAAAACAACAGGATCTATCGTATTACTCACAGCGCATGGACAAAATACAATAGAACATATGTATAGTGAAGCTTTACAGAATAAAATGACATCATATAAAACTCCATAATAGTTGAATACAAGCATCCACATAGTCAATACATCCAACCTCACTACATAACTCTCAGAGAATACAAAACAGCGGAAAATCCAGTACATATAAGAAGATAATATGCAACCCTCTAGCTCGTCTTCGATATCAGCATCGTGAGAAGAGAACAGCACCTGTCACCTGCTACCTAGTCTGCCCGTCCCAAAATGGACGAACAGCCCAAGGCAATAAGAATTAAAACATAAAGCCTTGAGTCAGACAACAGTCTTAGTGAGCAGTAAATTAACTAACAACATACCAAAAGAGCATAAAGGAAAAGGAATAGGAATACAACCCTCCCACTCCAACCTCATTCTACAGTGATAGCCCCCGGACACACACTAAGCAGAAGCAAACATAGCAGAGCATACAATTTAAAGTAAAGCAATTGTCACTCGAGTCAAGAGCGATGTTTTCCAAGTACAAATCCCAAGGTCTAAAACCAAGGTCAGATAAGCACCCAGGAAATACCGCTCTTGAGACCGAATGACGATACAACCAAACATCCATGACTCGGCTATCACTGTTATCATTGTTGCGATATCACCGTTAATTGAATGACCGGCACATTCTTTCAGCCGTCCGTCAAGGGCTAATGGTAACCCCGGTTCTAGACATAACTCCCGCACGTCATCGTGACCCGTGCCTAGGATTATCGAATCTACCCAGAGTACTCGACCATCAACTTAGTCTTTTGGGCGTCCCCATGTACTCTTGCTTAGAGCATGCTAGAACCTTCAACAACGATGCGATCTCAACCTCCTAGTCATCCTCCTCGACGACTATTGCCATACTAGCTCAAGCGCCTCTCGAGCATCCATTATCCTCAACTCGAATCATATCACCGAGTTATCAACATGCTTGGAATGATCCCGCCTGGATTAGACCAAGTCTTCATCATATGATGCCTCGCTTCATTACATCCTCGCAAAGCTTCATCTCAACTTCTCATCATCAAATCTATGCATAGGAGCTTCATCATCCCGCTACATATGCCACGAGCAGCTTTTCCAATACAAGAGCCTTTCCCTTAGCTTTTGAATCACCTTTGATCTAAATCTAATCACCAATCATCTAGTTCATAACAATCAATCAAATCAAACATCAATCCAAGCAATCAAGCATTCAAAAATGATCTAAGTAGACAATTATAACAATAATGGCATTTTCGTAATTAAAGAGTTGAAAGTCCAATAAGCATGAAAACATGGATTATATCTCTACAAACTTGATGAATGAACTTGCATAGGTTAACATATGATAAAATGGATGTAACATCATCATGAGCAATGGATCTATATGGATCTATACATAGGATGAAGAAAATGCATGGAAATCTCTATTTTAACACCAAATCGAGCCAACAATCCGATATACTCCTTTGGATCCGTGTGAGAGATAATCACCACTCACCAAATCACCTAAACAACCTCAAATCAACACACTTCAGATCTGGACAGCGAAGGATGAAGCTAGATCTATCACAAATCCGCTTCAAATGAAGAAATCTCTCTTGAAAAGATGAAGATCTTCAATCCAAGCTTTTGAATCTTCAATCTCGATCTTCGATTTGGATGGATGGAAGCACTAGATTAGAGTGGAGAAAAGAAGTGAAGAAGTGTAGAAGTCGAGCTCTCAAAATGGCAGCACTTCGTCGCTTCAAAATCCGGATCCCAAAAAGTGAGAACAACCCCTCCTATTTATAGCAGAAATTTCCTTAAGTCGCTTAACACGGCTATCTCCCTAGGTCGTTTCCGACCTAAGACTCTCCGACCTAAGCTTCTCCGACCTAACAGATAGATCTACGCGACCTAACACAAACTATCCTAGCGACCTAACAACTTAGCAATCTACGCGACCTAACAGATGTACGACTTAACTCCTTTGCGACCTAACACTTAGGAAACCCAGCGACCTAACAACCTAACGACCTAACTACCTAAGACTCAGTTGGGTTGCGACCTAACACAAGTCGACCTAAAACAACACACGACCTAATACTTAGCCTAACTCCTAAGGTCGCCAACTTGTTAACTCCTTAGGTCGCCAACTTGTTAACTCCTTAGGTCGCCAACACGGAACCACTAGGTCGCTAACTCAGAACCACTAGGTCGCTAACTCAGAACCACTAGGTCGCTAACTCGGCAACTACTAGGTCGCTAACTCGGCAACTACTAGGTCGCTAACTCGGCAACTACTAGGTCGCTAACTTGGCAACTACTAGGTCGCTAACTTGGCAACTACTAGGTCGCTAACTTTCCCAGCCGACCTAACACTTAACAAAACTTAGGTCGCTCACAACATTTTTCTTAAGTCGCAGACCTTCTCTAAGTTGCCAACAACCCTTAGGTCGCGTACGACCTAGGACTTAGACAAATCTGCCTAAAAATCTGAAATGACATGAAAGTGCTAAAATTCCAGATTTTGACGAACATGTCGATCCGTAAAAATACGGGTCGTTACATTCTCTCCCCCTTAGAAATTTCGCCCCCGAAATTCCAAGCAATCAAAACTATTCTGTACGCCTACCATCCATAACAATCAACAAACCATGCATCCAATTCTAACTTAGCGTACAGAATTCTAAAACTTAGAACAAGTTACAATATCGCGATATGAGACGACACCTTAGGGCCATACCTTGAAGAGTTCAGGATGAGCTGCCTTCATCCTCTCTTCCACTTCCCACGTACAGTCGTTATCATCATCACTCCATTGTATCTTGAGCAACTTAACTACCTTCCTCCTAAGCTGTTTCGTGTCGGTTTCAACAACACGAAGCGGCTTACGAGGTCTTCTATCAACTGGATCAACTTCTAAGTCTTCACAGCTATCAGCAGAAATCACCGTACTCGAGTCGTGCACATACTTCCGTAGATATGATACATGAAAAACATTGTGCACACTCGACATCTTCTCTGGTAACTCCAATCTGTAAGCGAGCTTTCCGATTCGCTCGATAATCGGGAATGGTCCAACAAATCTCGGAGTCAACTTTCCTTTCTTTCCAAATCGAATAACATTCTTCAGTGGAGAAATCTTCACAAAAACCATATCTCCTACATCGAATTCCAAATCCTTTCGACGCTTATCGGCATAACTCTTCTGACGATCTTGGGCTGCTTTCATTCGTTGCCGAATGATCTCTATACAATCTGAAGTCTGCCGAATCATCTCTGGCCCAAGCATCAGCTTTTCTCCAGTTTCCAACCAACATGTCGGAGAGTTACACGGTCTTCCATACAACGCCTCATACGGTGCCATACCAATACTTGACTGGTAACTGTTGTTGTACGCAAACTCCACCAAATGAAGGTGATCTTCCCATGATCCTCCGAAATCTAAAACACAGGCTCTGAGGAGATCTTCCAAAACTCGGTTGACTCTCTCAGTCTGGCCATCTGTCTGAGGGTGATAAGCTGTACTCAAACACAACTCGGTTCCCAAGACTTCCTGGAAGCTCTTCCAAAATCCACTAGTGAACAATGGGTCTCGATCGCTCACTATACTCTTCGGAACACCATGGAATCGAACTATCCACTTAACATATAACTCAGCCAACTTTGATGCCGTTCTAGTCGATCGAACAGGAATGAATCGTGCACTCTTAGTCAGACGATCCACAATGACCCAAATTCCTTCATTTCCCGTTCTGGTTCTAGGCAATCCATCAATAAAATCCATCGACACTTGTTCCCACTTCCATGTAGGAACTTCTAAGGGCTGAAGCAATCCACTTGGCTTCTTCTGTTCGGCTTTAACCAACTGGCCTCCACCTCCATCAACGCCGACTTCATTCTCTTCAGCCTCACCTTTCTCCTCCACCCACTCTATGCTCTGATACACTCGACTGTGCACTGCAGCCCAGCCAATCGCCAAGAACCCCATCACCTTGTAGCTCATCATCTTCCAATCAGGCCGAAGCCATCTTCCTCTCCGGCCAAACTTTTTTCCCATTTTCCTGCTTGGTAAGTTTATTTTGCATGTCACAGTATGTATATAAATCTTTTACTTTAATTGTTTAAATATATATATTTTGGTTTTGCTGATTTCGGTTTATGATGGTATGTTTATATTTACTATATTATATGAGTTATGTTCTGATGTTTATATATGTGTATTCTATAAAGCAAGTTATACAAGTTTATTTTGGTTATAAATATATATTTTATATTATTATGGTAGTATTATATTATACTGGGTATTATACTGGCTATAGTTTATATATATTAGTTTTGATTGTATAAGTTTATATATATATATATATTTCTGAGTTAGTATATTAGCTTTGAAGTTGTGTATATATAGTATAATAATTTATATATAAGAGTATGTATGTATATGTTCTGTTATGTATATAAAGTTTACACATGCTATAAAATTTGTTAGTTATGTTTATATATGTTTGTTTGTGTGTGTGTGTGTATATATACTCGCTTATATATGAGTGATGTGAGCTTTTACTATATATACATATATATATTATTTTATTCCTATAAGTCTACTATGTTTATATTTAGTCTGTAAGGGTAATATTTGTTTTATATAAATAATGCATTACCTATGTATTGCAGTATATATATATACATGTATATGTGTATATATATATATGTATGTATATGTGTATATATATAATGAATTACAGAGATATGTTTACATATGTATATCAGGTAAATTCTGTAGTGCTATTTTTTTTATTTAAGAACTAATTTCTAAATGGTATGATATTTTTTTTTAAACGTAGCATGTATGCAAGTTGTATGTATGTTTATATATGTTATATATTTGGTTTTTGAGAGAAGTATGTCTAAGCCAGTTTAGTTATAAAAGTTGTTGTTTAAAATTTATATATAAAGGTTTATACTGTCAACTTGCAAATGTTAATTTATACTTCAGTCTGTGCAGTTAATGCCCCGCTATAATCCTGCTATATCTCATAGCGGATTTCTACCGCTACGATTTTTCCATATAGCCCCAAATATAACTTTCCTCTTTAAGCCCCGCTATTTCCGCTATATCCCGTTATTCCTGCTATATTCTGTAATTTCTGCTATATCTTATTTAAAAAATGAATTGAAAAATGACATTTATACATTATAAAAATTATGAAATTAATTAATTGAATTGAATTTTTAATATATTTTCAAAAATGAAAATTCACTAATATTATACTAAATTCAATTATGTTATATAGCTGTTTCTGTTTATTTATCGTATATTCGCACGTGTTTTTATTTAAAATTATTTATGTATTAATTATAAATCAATTGAATGTTAATTTTCATTTAATTTCCATTTATATATTTGTAAAAACATTAAGTACGAGTTTTATATGCTATTTTAAAGCCATCTGCTATATCCCTCTATATCCTCGTTGTATTACCGCTATGACTTTTTGCACCTCCACCGCATTGAATCTGCCGAGCGCATTAACTGCACAGACTTCAGTTTAATATTACAAAGCTTTTGTTATTAGTTTTACAGTTTGTTGTTTATAGTTTTAATCTTACAAAGTTTTTTTTTTGGTTTTAAAATACATACAGATTTATATTAAATATGAGTTTCAAATTTTATATTGATTTTTGAGTAAAATATAATGTATATTTTATTTCCATTTTTATCACATTAATTTTTTGACTTGTTTTTCATCGATTCCAAATTTTTAGCTTCGTTTCTTAGATCTTGAATCCATCATGCTTTGCTAGGGGGTTCCGTTTGGATTGGTCGATCGTCAAGTTCGTAATCCAAAATCGTAGCTTGTTGCGTTGTCTATCTTCTCTAACCTCGAAAGGTGAGCAATCACTCACAGTTAACATTCCTATATTTATTAAATTTGAATTCAATTGAAACGATAATTGAAATATGCTGCTGATAGTTATTTAAATTGCTGTATATATTCCATTATATGTAACTGTTCACCTGTGACATCTGACACCATTATCTGTTAGTATATTGATGATATATGCCTGTTATTGATGTGTTATATTATTATCATCACTATTCTCACTCTGCAAGTTCCCTGTTAGTATATAATTCCCTATGGGTTGAAATGATACATACCCGAACGATCTTATAGAATAGGAGAAAATCGTTATTGGTTGAAATGATAAACCCAAGTGATTTTCATTGACATTGAATTAGGGATTGCGGGTTGAAAAGATATATAACCGTATATATTTAAATTGCGGATTAAAATGATAAATATCTGTATCACTTGACCATAGGATAGAAAATTATATACAGACACCGTTGGTGTATATATATATATATATATTGAAATGATTTCCATAGTTTTAAAAAGGATATATACATGGTTTTACATAAATATTGATTTTAAGATATTATATATAAATGTTATTTTTATAAAAGTTTAAATTTTAGATTTCTAAAATTATATGTTTTGAAAATTTTATAATTATAAGTTAGTTTTGAAAATTTTATAATTATAAGTTAGTTTTGAAATTTTAAATTTTAAGATTTTACTTATAATTTTACTATTTTAAAATATGTAAAATAAATTTTAATATAAGATAAATTTAAATAATAAGATTTGATTTAATAAAGTTTGATTTAATTAGTATATAATATGTTTTAAGTATTTATTTAAAATTGTATTTTAAAAAGTAGATTTTTTTTACATATAATTTTAATAAATTAAGGTTGGAAAGATAAATTTAAATTGATTTGAAAATTATTGAATTGAGATTTAAAGATATGATTTTATACCTTGATTTTTGATTCAGAGTGATTAAATGAATATGTCAAGAATAAATAAATTGATGAAAATATTTAGTTTAAATTGTAATTTAAGGCTTATTTAAATGATATTGGATTTCATTAAGTGAATATTTCAAAACTAAATAACAATGAAATTAAATTGAGAGATAAATGAAGTTATCAAATTTAGTTTTGAAATGTTGAATATTTAAACCTTTGAAATATATTGAAATTGAAATGGTATATTTGTGGTTCAAATGTGTATTTGAAATTGATATAATTTGAAATGGTTTATTGGTAAACTAAATAGAATTGAAATTGATGAATTGAGAATGAACTAAATTGAATTTTGGAATTTGAATTGAATTGAGTCGATTTGTGAACTTTGAGGAAAATTATTTTATTATATAAAGTACTTTAAATATATATATATATATGTATATGTATATATATATTTGTATTACTTTATAAATTATTTTAATATATAATTATTTTAATATAAACTATTTTTAATATAAACTATTTTTAATAAAACTATTTTTAATATATTAATTACTTTAATTTAAACTATTTAATTTATAACTATTTTATATACTAATTATTTTAATATAAACTATTTTAACTTATAACTATTTTTATTATATATACTATTTTATATCTAAACTGTTTAAGTGGAAAGTGCTATTATTTCAAAGTGTTATGATTTCAAAGTGTTATTATTTCCAAGTGTTATGATTTCCAAAGTGTTATGGTTTCAAAGGTTTATAATTTCGAAAGAGTTATAATTTTTGGAAAGTGTTTTGATTTTTGAAATGTATAGTATTTAAAAAGTGAGTAATGATCTCAAATTGACATGATTTGAATGGAAATGATATTTTGGATTTGAAGTATAAACTATTTTGAAATGACCGCGGTGATATAATAACGTTTGGTTGTTAAAGAGACCGAGATCGGTTATTGTCATACTCTCTGCCAATACCGAAAACCACTTTAACAACTGTGTACGCGGTGGTGATTCCATAATGAAGTAGGATGGTTGGCGACGTTCTATTTGAGGTATATACGTGTACCTGACTCCCGTGAGTTAGCTTAAGGTGGCTAAAACAGGAGTAATTGACAGGCCAAGTGAGGTAGCTCTTCCGATCGGACACACTTCTTCGATTGCCATTCTTTTACTTTGTGATTGATTTGGTGCGCACCTTCGATTTGGGAGTGTTGCTCGAGGTGGGTGGTAGTTGCGGCTATGCGTTACCACCAGCCCGGAAGTGTAATTGGTATATCTATCCTGGCATTTCCTAGTTGTGCCGTGTCACCTACCATATCGAGACCACTACGAGTTTTTTTTGTGTCGTATCTATGGAGTATCCTCTGGTAGCCTCCCGATCAGGAGGTACTATGGTACTGTATATACTATTGGCACTATAAAATGTGTTCAGGGGGATATGGGTAACGCCTTAACGTTATTTTAATAGTTTACTTTACTTTAGACATTATTATAATAGCGTATATTACTACATAGTAGATAGTTCCATGGATCCTTAGAGGATGGTTATCCCAAACATCGTTTAAGTTACTTGTATTTCAGTTGATATTTCACTTGAGTTGGATTTATTGATATAAGAATGTTAATACGGACTTGAGTGTTTTGTGTTTTTGCTTTACGCTCGGGTCAGACTGATTGTCACAGCATTTGAGACTCACCTTTAGAGTTGGAGCTTCGCTTGAGATCCATCTATCTATTCAGTTTGCGGTTATTCAGTTGACTCATGTGATATATTCTTATCTTGTATTTGACTATTGTATTGAGACTTCTATGTATTCGAGACTTCTGTTGTATCTTGTTTTAACTCTGTTATATATATATATATATAGTAGCTTCAACTACTATTCATTTGTTTCCGCTGCTTATTATTGTAATACTCTGTGTCTGTGATTCTGTGATTTATTTATTTACTGTATATGCTAAGTTTTGCCAAATATAAATTAACAATCTGATATTTTGAGCAATTCAAGTCTACATGTGTGGATGCGAATGGTTGAAAATACCAGGATGTTACATGTGGTATCAGAGCTCTGGTTTTAGGCAAAACTCATCATATAAAGTAAATCTATTTACATAATTACCTTCGTTCAAGCTTGAATTCCTTCCTCTATGATTTAGTTTCCTTTGAATTTGGAACGTTCCCCTCGGTTCCAAAATCCATTCTTGTCTCTCCCTATTTGTGTTTCCTCAATTCTGGAGCATCCCATAACTCCACTATATGATTTGTAAAGGGGTGAAACTCCTTTACAATAGGCATTGATTCACCGGAGATTTCTGTATCGTCGGTTTAGATACTGCTATCTCTTGCTATGCCCGAATTCTATTCTTTTGTGATCCGATGCCGATTTGTCTCAGAAGTCTGCATCAATCTTATTCTTAAAGTCACGGTTGACCCAGTTAAGGTCGCCCGCGATTTATATAAATATATTCATCTTCTATTTTGTAATTTAATTATCTCATCTTCGTTTGAGCCTGTCTTCGAATCAGAATTTTATTTGATTAGAATTCCTCTAATTTGAATCTCTATCCTTGTTTTGAAATCCATCCTTGAATCATCGAGTGAGGGAGTGTATTTGTAATTTATATAAATTGTTTATAGTGTGTTGTTTGAGTTGTTTATGTGGATTTGGGGTTTCGATCGATTCGTCTGATCAACGCTATCGATAGGAATTCCAAAACACTTGAACAAAGCAAACTGACACCATATTATTTTCAAATTTGGTAAATGGAATAAATTTTATATAATTATATTATATATATAAGCATAAATTTTCTGAAATTAAATAAGTTAATTAAATTGGTTGTTAGAAATGATAATATTGATTATCATTTATTGTTCTATAAATGAAATATAAACATGGTTATAAACTGATTTGGAATTTAAAATGAATATAAATTAAGAATTTGAGAATTAAATTTTCGGTATTTTTGAAAATTTGGTTTTAAAATCTTAAGGCATATTATTTAAAGGTATTTTCGAATAGAAATCGTTTCCAAAGAATTTTAAAAAACTTTAAATCAGTATTCTACTCTTTTGTCGCTGGAAAATAATTTCGGTGATGACAGCCGCATCATCGACATTCATTTTCGAGTTTCAGAGTGGAGAGACCACTTAGTAGCGTTGCTACACTTTTGTTTTGAAAATAAAATTGGATTTGAATTTCTTATGTATGATTTGATGTATAATATATATAGGTATATGTTTATAGATTTGATTTGATATATATAATATATATGTATACATTTATCTCTAAATGGTTTGAAGTAAACTGGAAATTTAACTCTTAAATTTTGTTAAGAATGGTTTTCAATTTTTAAATGAAGCCAAAATTTTGAATAAATATTTAAACTTGAAATAATTGAATTGGAAAATTTACTTGTATGATATTCAATTTCATTCCAATATAACTTACCTAAATTATTCAGAAGTTGAATATGTAATTGAATAGTATACATTATAAATGATGGTAATGGAATTTTAAATAAAATTTGAATGGTTATAATGAATGATTTTACACTAAATCTATGATTATAGAAAATGTTAATTGAGATAAATTGAATAAACAAATATGAATTTAGGAATAGTTAAGATTGAATTATAAGAAATTTACTTAAGTAAAATCAAGTGGATATAATAAATAAGATAAATAAAAATGAATTTTGTTTTGAAAGAAATTTTTTTAACAAATATTAATATAAACTGAAAACAAATCAACTTAATGAAATACCTTGAATTTAAAATCAATTATTGAATATTAATTAATTTAAATTGAAATTTATATGGTTTAAATTAATTATTTTGAATCTATTTTCTTTCTGGTTGTTTCTATTCTCCTACCTCCTTCCTTTTTGAGGACGAAAAGTTTTGAGTGGGAGAGAGTGTAAGGACCCGTAAAATTTTAACTGTTTTAATAACGTAATTAACTGAATTTTTGTGAAATTTTAAATTATTGAATTTGGAAATAAAAAATTGATATTTGGAATACGTCTATTTAAACATAGCAAATGGTAAATTTTCATCTGATAATATGGAAGTTATCGTCCAGATGACCTGTAGGAATGGTATCATCTATCATTTCTGATATTTTCCGGTGGCTGTCTTTGATCTTCTGGGAGCATGCTAGGGTCAGCTACAGTTGGCCCTTGCCTTGATCTTCCTCTGCTGGGTTCTGATCTAAGCACTTCCTCGGGTCCAACTTCGGGCTGGACTCTAGCTCGGCCCCGTTCACTGGTGTTTCCGTGGTTAGGCAGTACGACAGGCTCGGCTACAGTTGACCTCCGCCCGGTACCTCCCCCGTTGGGTTCGGTTCCAAGCGTTTCCTCAGGTCTAACTTCGGGCTGAGCTCGGCCTCGACTCCTACCATGGCCGCTTCTGTCGTTAGCTCCTTCGAAGAAGGAAGATCTTTGTTGTCTCTGAGATCCTCCAGACTGGGACTCACCCCATGATTCAGTGTTGCGGTTGGACTCTTCAGCATCCCTTAAGCGTGGCATAAGTTGGTCCACCAAGGCTTCCTGCTAGGATGCGAAGCGGTTAGTCACTTCAGCCACAACCCTGTCTAGATCTGCCCTAGTAATTGCTATCGGCTGTTCTGTGGCAGGGGTTATCGGATTTGCCTGGCCTTCATTTGGTACTGCTGCTGGAAGGGGACGATTTACTTGATCTGTGACCACTAGATCTGGAAGACTGCTGGTTGCGATGTTTTTTCCTTTGTTAACATCTTTCTTCTGCTTGGGAGGCATGTCTTCCAAGCAATGTGCGACGTTGATAGGAAGAAAGTTAAGTGGGAGAAGCTGAAGTCCGGGGTTCAGCGTTCTCAGTGAAAGCACCAAAAATGTTTGCACAAAAAATGGGCAAACACCTCCAAGTCGTATGATTTAGTTGATTTTATGTTGTTTTTAGTGATCTGGATGATTTATGCAAATATGTAAAAAGCAGGGACTAAACTGTAAAAGACACACAGATTTATAGTGGTTCAGCCATAATGTGCCTACGTCCACTTTATATATTATTTCTCCTTTCTTGTTCAGATTACAAGTACAAAGCTTTGATACAAGTATATGAAAGTTGTTTGAAAGTTCTATCCGTGCTTGAGCTCTCAAACTTGTCCTCCATTGTTGTACCCCTGCCCCTCTATTTATAGAGTGAGGCTGGGGGTAGGGGTCTTGGATGTATATAGTTGTTGGCGGACCTGGGCCGATGTAATCTGGCCTGGCAGTGTTGGTTCGACAACACCTTGATCCGGTGATGAGAGGGATGTGGATTGGTTCGGTGGCCAGTAGAGTGGCTGGTTCGGTAGTGTGGAGCAAAGGTTGGAGTTTGATTCGGTGAAGGCTGGTTCGGTAGTGTGGAGCAAAGGTTGGAGTTTGATTCGGTGAAGGCTGGTCCGGTGAGGCCTTGGATCGGTGGAGTTTGATTCGGTGAAGGCTGGTCCGGTGAGGCCTTGGATCGGTGGAGTTCGATTCGGGAAGGCTGGTCCAGCTATGCAGGGGAAGTGGGTTGATTCGACTATGTATGGAAGTAGCATTGATCCAGTAGTAGGTGGAAACAAGATTGGTTCGGCTGTGTGGGGAAACTGGTTTGGTTCGGTGAAGGGTGGAAACATACGGGTGGAAAAACACCCAACATTTGCCCCCCAAAGTGGGGCGTATGCTCGTATATGTCGCGCTTTGTTCATTTGGTCAACCATATTCGGCCCGAGAACCGAACCGACGGGTCCGGCTATCCAACTTTCATTTATAAGTAGGAGCCCCATGCCTTCGTCATTCCTTACCGATCAAAATAGCCGAATCAAATTTTGAACCGCCGAATCAATTGGAGTGCCGAATCAACTATTGTGCCGATCCAATCTTAGCTGCCGGACTAGGTAAGTTCTCTTCTGCCGAATGACTTTTTAGGTCGAATTTCTTTGTTTTTCCGAACGTACCGAATGAACTTGAAAACTTTCAGTACCGAATGGATTTAATAACGAATGAACGTGAAAGCTTTGATTTACCGAATGAATTTGAGTGCCGAGTTGCGAGTAAAACTCTTGCTCGTTTTATATCTATACATCCTTACGACGTACTTGTTTGTGTTTTGCAGATAATGTCTCATAAAGTTGAAACCCGATCGGAAAAGAAGAGATCCTAGGATAGAGAAGATCCTTCCGCAGTGCCCCCAGCTCAGTCAGGACCGGGACGTCATGGGCCCACCCGAGGTCACTAGTAGACGGGTACGGCCCTCAGGAGCTTCTGAACTCACCTCCTGACTGTTTCCCTAGCTCTCTCAAAAGCGAGCAGCTTGATGTTATTTCTCGCTCCTTTGGGATTGACAGAGCGCGCATGCTATTGTCGGGGGAGGGAGTGATGCCATATAATCCCCCCGAAGGATATTTCGCCTATAGTAGGTACCATTGTATGTGTGGGGCCATTCCCCCGATCAATGCTTGGATACTCAGCTTCATCACCTACTTGAAGGTGGCTCCATTTCAGCTTCAGCCTAACTCCTACGCCATCCTGGTGAGTCTATTTGTCATTTTCCAGAGGAGATACGGGCGTCCTCCCTCCAACCGGGAGATCCGGTATTTGTACAATTTGAGAGGCTATAAAAAGGGGTCTCCATACATCAGCTTGGAATCAGCCGTATCTTTCAAGCCGGTCCTGGACTTATATTCGAAGTTCAGTATTTTTAAGAAAGAATGGTTTTTCGTCAAGGATTACTTTGTCTCTATTCGTCGCTTCAGTTCCGGCTGTAAGTTGAAGCTTATTTATAATTTCCGTCCTGACTGCAATGCTTCTTCTTATGTGTTCTTATTTCTTGCTAGCGACAGGTGGCTTTGCGGTCGTGGAGAACGATCGCCTGGTTCAGATGGCTGCGGAAATAGAAGCCATTACGGGAAGGGATAGGTCGGCTTCTTACTTGATCACGAACGCTACACTTCTGGGGCACAACCTGATCCTACTACATCAGTCCATGGTCAAGCAGAGAGACACGGCGGAGGAGAGGGATGCCAAAGCTACAGGAGGGGCCACGGTGAAGAGCAGCAAAAGGAGACCCTTCTCGATGCATCCAGTCGCCGGGGGGAAGAAACTCAAGAAGTCCGATGGACCCTCTCCCAGCACACATCCAGATGTTCAGGAGGAGGAAAAAGTGGAGGGGGAAAAGGCGAGGATGAAGGAGGTGAGGCGGAGAGCGGAAGTGGTAGAGAAGGTGACGGCGATCGTCACGGCGATGATGGTGGCGAAGGACAGGGCGGTGATGGCACCGGGGCTTTGCCTCCTGGGTAGGCAGGCGTGATTCAAGAGTGGACAGATGACGCTCTTCGCCAAGCCTTCGAAGAGTTGGAGGAAAGACCGGCCTTGGCGGAGAAGCCCAAGAAAGCCGATAAGGCCGGGACCGGCGCCGATTTATCTTCCGGGAGTGCTTCTACTGAGGCAACTTCTGCGATTCAAGGTGAATTTCTCTTTATTATTTTTAATTCTTGAATGATGGCTCAATGCATGCTGGTGACACTTGGTTTTCATTCCAGGAGCGGGCAAAACGGCCAAGACCTCAGATCTTCGGCACAGGCTTGAACAATACAGACTCCTCAAAGCTTCTGCCAAGCCGAAGCCTCCTACTAACCGCCCCGGAGACGTAGTTGGCTATAGTCCTCTTCTTGGAGTTATTGAAGAAGATATACAAAAGAGGAAGAGGAGTCGATCTTCGTTTGAATCCCTTCCTGGCCCTCCGGCCCCACTCCAGCCTATTCACGATATTACGGAGGATGATACTGAGTTTATGCCTTCCCCACATCCGTCTGAGAATCCAACCTTCACCCCGATAGATCACCCTGGCTTGGTTCGTAATCCGTTTGTGGGTCATCCAGACCTGGACCCGGCCTCTCATGACATCTCCTTCGATGAAGCTACTGGTGAGCACCTTCTCCCCCGCAATCCTATGGTATGGGTGCTTGACGAAGCTGTCCCTGGACCTTGATTTGCTTACCACCCGGGTTGTAACTTTGGGGGATGAAGCTAAGGCGAACATCGACCGGGTTGCCGAGGAGACCAAGAAATTGATGGGGCATCATGCCCGACTAGTCAAGGCCGGGGAGGAAATTGGGAGTGCCAACATTCGACTACGGTTAATGGTTTCCGACCAGGCTAACTAACTTGTCGATCAAGCCATTCAAATTTCTCAGTACGAGGCTGCATCCAGGCAACTGAAGAAGACTATGGAAGGGGCCAGCAGGGCAGAGTTGCGAAAAATTGAGGCCGCCTGCAAGGAGCGGATTGACATGGCCATTGCGACGGTGGATGAGGTTCGACAAGCGGACCTCGAGTGGGCACAGGAATTATCGGGGAGACTTGAGGCCGCAGAGCTTGCTCAGTCCAGGTTGAAGGAGGAGATGGAGGTGATGAGGATATCCTTTCAGGCTAACCGCTCACGATATCGATCGGAGAGGGATGATGCCGTTGCAAAGCTGCGTGCTTCTGAGGCCTGAATGAGGGAGCTTGAGGAAAACGAGGGGATGATGGATGAGATGCTCCAGGATATGTATTTCCGCACTTGGAAACAGGGTAACTTATCCTGGATGGATGAGTACCCCCGAGTTATGGCCAGGATTTATCTCAGGGCCCTGGAGGAGGCTAGGGCTGATGCGGATAAAGAGGGTGGCGCGGTCTTCAGAATGGACGTGGTCACTGCCCAGTTTACCAAGGAGGAGAAGGTGGCGGTGAAGAAGGGTATGTGGCTGCTTGCCACTGAGGAGGCAGGTGTGCAAGTAGAGGATGATGATCAGGATGGTCAGGAAGCGGGCGCTGGTAAGTCTTCCCTTCTAGTCTTTCCGTTAACTTGGTTGCTTATCACTAATGAATTCTTTCTTTGACCGGACAGGTGGGCAACATGACAAGGGTAAAACTCCGACGCAGCCGGCTCCTTGATTTGACCTGGATATCTTTTTGTGGACTTGACATCGCTGCATATGTTAGTCTCAAAATAGTAACGTAACTTTTAGGTTGTAATTATGTTACTTGTAATAAACAACATCATTCTTGACATGTAATTTTTTAACTTTAGCTGATTCTGTCGTTTTTGAATATTTTTGCTATTTTGACACGTTGTGTGAGAAATATAGCTGTGCGTGTGCTTGTAATTCAATTGTGTTTGATGTCAAGTTCTCGCTTAAAACATAATTTCATGCCTTGCAATGCTAGTGTGATGTATGAATAAATTATAGCCATGTATTTGTACACAAAAGAAGAAAATACTGCCTTTCATGTTCTAATTGTAGATGGCAGTTTTGAATATCTTGTATGACCGAGTATGGAATGCAGTTGAATGCCTTGCCATCCAATTGTGAGTCCTTACTCCCATTTGCGAGTATCTCCTACTCTGTATCCTGTACTTTAGGGATTGTTCTAGAGGACAGGAGAAAAGTTCTTTTAAATAGAATTGAAATATGAGAAATTGTAAAACTTCCAATCACGGAAGGCCTTCGATGTGCTTAAGTTCGTAGCAAACGGGCTTTGTAGTCACTTTCCCTAGCTGTGGGTCTTGGAGACATTTGTCACCCATCTTACGCCTCTGCGGGGAGTTAATCTTTTTTACCACAGCCGTACTTAAGACACATCGGAGCCGAGATCGCGCACAGTAACTACCTGGGCCATTATGGCCCGTAATCGTGGGTATTATTCGACTTACTGTGGCCGGCTAGCGTGGGTGCCGATCGTCAACCGTGAACTACCCCTGGCTGGCCACACCTTATGTTGGGGCTTAAAGTAGGTTCACAGTTGCCGGCGAGCCAAACGCCGTGATGTGCTGCCTTGGCTATAGTCGGCCTTCTCGGTGGCTTATAATCGGCTCATTACAGTTGGCTTTGAGGGCCGTCGCGAGCAATGAGTTAACCCGCAGCAGAGGGATGCTGGAGCAAAAGTGTCTCATTGGCGAGGGCATAGATTCGTATAGTACCTGTTAGGTCTTGTCCAGGAGAAGTTGTGCTGTGGAGCGCCTTGAATGAAAACGCTATTTGCACAGGATTTTGTTCAACAGAAAAGGATAAAGTTAACAAGAAGCCAGGATATAAAGGAACAAGTTAAAAGAGAGACAGTGTTTTTAAAGTGGTTCGGCACGAAAATGCCTACGTCCACTGATTCTCTTTGTTAATTCACTTCATATGGGAAGTACAAGTTAAGAAAAGTATCGACGAAGGTGTTGGATGTTCCTTGCCCTCTGGAACACCTCCCCGTCTACTGTTGACAAAATATAAGCTCCATTGTGGAGATCTTTATGAATTACATATTGTCCGTCCCAGATTGGATCCAGCGCTCCGGGGTGTGAGAAGATTCGCTTGAGGACAAGATCTCCTTCTTGTAAGCTACGGTGCTTGACTTTGGAGTTGTATTGCGTTGCCACTTTTTTCTTGTGAGCTGCTGCTTTGAGGGCTGCATCATTTCTTCTTTCCTCAATTAGATCCAAAGACATGTGGAGAAGTTCTTCGTTCTCTTCTGGGTTATAGTGGATCCTATGGTGGGAAGGCACTATAGTCTCAACTGGGAGCATAGCCTCCGATCCGTATGCCAAAGAGAAAGGAGTATGCCCCGTTGATGTTCTGAAAGATGTGCGATAGGCCCACAGTGCCGTAGGGAGTTCGTCCACCCAAGCGCCTTTTGACTTTTCGAGTTTCTTTTTTATTAAAGTTTTGAGAATTTTGTTGACGGCTTCGACTTGTCCGTTTGCCTGGGGATAAGCTACGGATGGGAAGCTTTTGTGAATTCCGTGCTCTTGGCACCAGTTGGCGAACTCCTCGCTATCAAACTGAAGTCCATTGTCCGATATGATTTTGAATGGGACTCCGTACCTGCATAGAACATTTTTGATCAAGAAGTTAATAACTTTTGCTGAAGATACTTTATTTAGGGGTTCTACTTCCACCCATTTGGTGAAATAGTCGACTGCCACTATAGCATATTTGGCCCCGCCTCGGCCCATTGGCAGTTCGCCAATCAAGTCAGTTCTTCATACTGCAAAGGGCCAAGGGCTAGTCATTTGAGTAATCTTAGTTGTCGGTAGCCGTGGAATCTTAGCAAACTTCTGACATCTGTCACATTTTATGACGAAATCTAAGGCGTCCTTGCTTAAGGTGGGCCAGAAATATCCATATCGGAGTATCTTTTTTGCCAAAGTCTGCCCTCCAGTGTGATCTCCGCAGCTTCCTTGATGGATGTTGGATAAGATTTCCTTGGCTTCCCTTCCAGTGACACACCTTAATAAAGGGTTAGAGAAGCCGCGCCGATAGAGGATGCCTTCTTGTATTGTGTAGCGGGAAGCTTTCCTCAAGATTTTCTTGACTTCGTTACGCTCGTTGGGTAGTGTGCCACTTTGTAAGTAGTCTCGGATGGGAGTCATCCAAGTTGCTTCTTCGGTTGCAGCTATCAGATTCACTTGCTCAAAACTTGGGGTTAGTTGCTTTGAGATGGCTACTGCTCCGGAAATAGCGTCGTCTCTCATGCTAGCTTGCTTCGCCAATTCGTCGGCCTCTTGGTTCTCTTCCCGAGGGATGTGTTTGATTAAATAGCGATCCAATCGATTGAGAAGCAACTTGGTCTTCTTTAAATATGCCATGAGTCGTTCTTCTCGAGCCTGGAATTCTCCTAGTATTTGATTTACAATAAGTTGAGAATCGCTATGAAGACACAAAGAATTGGCTCCGATTTCGAAGGCAAGTTCTAATCTAGCTATCACTGCTTCATACTCTGCATCGTTGTTGGTGGCAGCGAATTCCAACCTTATAGCATAGTGTAGCTTATTTCCCCTGGGAGTGATTATTACTACACCTGCCCCCGAGCCTTGTTCGTTTGACGCACCATCCACAAAGAGATTCCACTTGATGTCTTCTGCTACTTCCGATTGCTCCTTTCCTTCGTTGGTAGTGAATTCGGTAATGAAATCAGCCATGGCTTGTCCCTTGATGGCAGTGCGAGGATGGTAGGTGATATCATATTGACTTAGTTCAATGCACCATTTAAGTAGTCGCCCAGAAGTGTCGGGACGATGGAGTACCTGCCTCAGTGGTTGACCGGTCAGAACTCTGATGGAATGGGACTGGAAGTAGTGACGCAGTTTCCGTGATGTGATTAGCAAACAGTACGTTAGTTTCTCAAGTTTAGGATATCTGGCTTCCGCCCCTGTAAACCTCTTGCTTACAAAGTATACTGGCCGCTGCGTGCGTTCGTCTTCTCTAACCAATGCGGCACTTAGAGCATGAGATGACACAGCAAGGTATAGGTATAGCTCTTCGCCTTTGTTCGGAGTTGAGAGTACTGGTGGTCTCTGGAGGTGTTCGATTAAGTTAAAAAAAGCTGTTAAGCATTCGTCAGTCCATTCAAATTTTCCTTTCTCTTTCTTTAGAGCTTCGAAGAAGGGGATGCATTTGTCGATCGCTTTGGAGATGAATCTGCTCAGAGTGGCCACCTTCCCATTTAGGCTCTGCATTTCCTTTCGGGTAGAAGGTATCCTGATATCTTTCAAAGCTCGGACTTGTTTAGGGTTTGCTTCAATCCCTCTGGCATGGACGATGAATCCTAGAAACTTTCCTGATGACACTCCGAAGGAGCACTTTAGGGGATTCAGCTTCATTCCATATTGGCGAAGTACTTGAAACATTTCATCCAGGTGGCTTACGTGATCGTCGGCTCCCCTTGACTTTACCAGCATGTCATTGACATAAACTTCCATAGTTTGTCCTATTAGCCCTGCAAATATCTTGTTGACGAGGCGCTGATAGGTGGCCCCTGCGTTTTTAAGTCCAAAAGGCATTACCTTGTAGCAGTACAATCCCCAATCAGTGATGAATCTAGTGTGGTCTTGATCGGGAGCATGCACAGGAATTTGGTTATATCCTGAGTATGCGTCTATAAAAGATAAGAGTTCGTGCCCGGCTGTGCTGTCCACAAGCTGATCGATTCGGGGAAGTGGGAAGCAATCCTTCGGGCATGCGTCATTTAAGTTGGAGAAGTCAATGCATGTTCGCCACTTCCCATTAGCCTTCTTTACCAGCATCGGGTTGGCGATCCACTCTGGGTAGATGGCTTCTTGTATGAAGTCATTGGCAAGTAGGTTCTTTACTTCTTCATCGAGGGCTGCTGATCGTTCTGCCCCCATACTTCTCTTTTTCTGTTTTACTGGCGGCTTTGTAGGATCAATGTTTAGTACGTGGCATGCTATGTCAGGGGAGATTTCAGTCATGTCAGCGTGTGACCATGCAAATACATCCAAGTTGTGGCGGAGAAAATCAATGAGTTGTTCCTTCAATTCTGCTTTTAGTTGGGACCCGACTTTCAATAGTCTACTTGAGTCGTGTCGGTCTACAGATACAAATTCCATAGCCTCTTCAGGCTCGGCGGTGCCCTCCTCCTCTTTGTCCCTAGGGTCTAATTCATTGAAAGGGTCGTTGGTATATCGAAGAGGAGGGGCTTTCTTTAGTTGCTATGCTTCCAAACTTTTTGTGCAGAGGGCAATCTCTACACTCTTCCCTTTATCCTTCCTGTGGTTGTTGCGAAGTTCAGTTACATAGCAATCTCGAGCAATGTCCTGGTCTCCCTCTACTTCCCCTACTCCATTGTCCGTTGGAAATTTCATCTTTAGGAACCATGGGACCAGGACAATTTGGAAGTCAGACAAGGCTGGCCTTCCTAAGAAGGCGTTGTAGGCCGAGTGGTTTTCTATCAGCACAAATGTCTGTTTCCGCACAACGGAGCGGGGATGACTTCCTATTTCAACAAAGAGGTCCAGTTGCCCGAGGGGCATCTTCGCATCTCCAGTGAAACCGTGTAGTGGTTTATTGCAGGGAGAAACATCCTTTATTAACAGTTTCACTTTGTCGAATGCATGCTTGAATAGGATATTTACTGAGCTTCCAGTGTCTACCAGAATTCGGAAAACTTCGGCTGGACCGAGCCGGGCAGAGATAACCATGGGATCCATGTGAGGGTACTGCCTTCCCTCTAGGTCACGCCTACTGAATGTGATGTCATCACTCTATTTCCGCTTCGGGTGGCGTTCTTCTATAACAGAATTAACGCAGTCTTCATTGTTTCTAAGTGACTTTCCATATCTTTCCATCTCTGCCCAGCTTTTGTCGGCGATGTGTGGTCCTCCCGAGATGGTATGGACCACTATCTTCTCTTGACTGGAGCCGCTAGTGTTGCGGTTTCCTCTGCCTATCTCTGGGGAGGGTAGCCTTGGGTTCTCATTGGTAAGAGCTGGAGTCCTGTTCTGACCTTTTACATAGCGTTCCAGTCTCTTCCTTCTGATGTGTTCTTCAATCAAGTCCCGGAGATGATGGCATTCATTGGTATCATGCCCATGAGATTCGTGGAAGCGGCAGAACTTTCCAGATTTAAGTGCGTTATCTGATTCCTTCTTGTATGGTGGGCGTTTGTATCTAACTTCGTCTTGAGTGGCAAGGAAGATGTTTTCGATGGTTTCCTTCAAAGGAGTGTAAGTGTCGAATCTTGGTCCTGGCCGATATAGGCGCTTTTCTCCCTTCTTGCCCCCAGCATTGTCTCTAGAATCATTTCTTCGAACGTCCTTTGCTACAGCGGGCGTGTTGCCGTGAGCTGCCTTATTTTGTTGCCCTGACTGCCCCTCAGTGGCAGCGTCTTCAAGCCTCATATATTTCCCGGCTTCATGGAAGAAATCGGGTAAAGTAGCTGGTTTTTCTTTTGTCAATCTTCTAGCAAATTTAGTATCTGGATGCACACCACTACAGAGGGCCATTAAGATAAGCTTCTCATTGGCATCTTGGACTGCGGCCGCTGCGGCATTGAATCGGGTTAGGTATTTCTACAGCTTCTCTCCAGGTTTCTATTTGATACTGGATAAGGAATAAGCGTCCTTGGGTTGTTCCACATGAATGCGGAACTGGCTGATAAACTTTTCTTTCAGCATCTCCAATGAGCTGATGGATCCTTGGGGTAGATGACAGAACCAGGAGGTAGCTAGTTCTGCTAAGAATAGTGGGAAGCATTTGCACAGTACTCCCTCTGTTGCTCCACTCATGAGCATATGCTGTGTGTATCTCTGCATGTGTACAACGGGGTCGGAGGTTCCTTTGTAAGGTTCCATTGTTGGCATTTTCCATTCTCGGGGGGTGATGGCAATTTCGATATTGCGGGCGAAGGGGCTGGTTACCCTAGCGCCTATCCCTCGATCTCTTTGATCCCGTTGGACGCACTCTCTGAACAAGCGTGCCATCCTTTCATCAGAATTTGGAGCAGATAGAAATGAGTTCGGTTCTGCTCTGTGGGACTGATTCCGTCCAGATGACCTATAGGGATGGTATCGTCTATCATTTCTGATATTTTCCCGTGGCTGTCTTTGATCTTCTGGGAGCATGCTAGGGTCTGCTACAGTTGGCCCTTGCCTTGATCTTCCCCTGCTGGGTTCTGATCTAAGCACTTCCTCGGGTCCAACTTCGGGCTGGACTCTAGTTCGGCCCCGTTCACTGGTGTTTCCGTGGTTAGGCGGTATGAAAGGCTCGGCTACAGTTGATCTCCGCCCGGTACCTCCCCCGTTGGGTTCGGTTCCAAGCGTTTCCTCAGGTCTAACTTCGGGCTGAGCTCGGCCTCGACTCCTACCATGGCCGCTTCTGTCGTTAGCTCCTTCGAAGAAGGAAGATCTTTGTTGTCTCTGAGATCCTCCAGACTAGGACTCACCCCATGATTCAGTGTTGCGGTTGGACTCTTCAGCATCCCCTAAGCGTGACATGACTTGGTCCACCAAGGCTTCCTGCTGGGATGCGAAGCGGTTAGTCACTTCAGCCACAACCCTATCTAGATCTGCCCTAGTAATTGCTGTCGGCTGTTCTGTGGCAGGGGTTATCGGATTTGCCTGACCTTCATTTGGTACTGCTGCTGGAAGGGGACGATTTACTTGATCTGTGACCACTGGATCTGGAAGACTGCTGGTTGCGATGTTTTTTCCTTTGTTAACATCTTTCTTCTGCTTGGGAGGCATGTCTTCCAAGCAATGTGCGACGCTGATAGGAAGAAAGTTAAGTGGGAGAAGCTGAAGTCCGGGGTTCAGCGTTCTCAGTGAAAGCACCAAAAATGTTTGCACAAAAAATGGGCAAACACCTCCAAGTCGTATGATTTAGTTGATTTTATGTTGTTTTTAGTGATCTGGATGATTTATGCAAATATGTAAAAAGCAGAGACTAAACTGTAAAAGACACACAGATTTATAGTGGTTCAGCCAGAATGTGCCTACGTCCACTTTATATATTATTTCTCCTTTCTTGTTCAGATTACAAGTACAAAGCTTTGATACAAGTATATGAAAATTGTTTGAAAGTTCTATCCGTGCTTGAGCTCTCAAACTTGTCCTCCATTGTTGTACCCATGCCCCTCTATTTATAGAGTGAGGCTGGGGGTAGGGGTCTTGGATGTATATAGCTGTTGGCGGGCCTGGGCCGATGTAATCTGGCCTGGCAGTGTTGGTTCAGCAACACCTTGATCCGGTGATGAGAGGGATGTGGATTGGTTCGGTGGTGAGACTTTGGGTTTGGTTCGGTGGGCAGTGGAGTGGCTGGTTCGGTAGTGTGGAGCAAAGGTTGGAGTTTGATTCGGTGAAGGCTAGTCCGTTGAGGCCTTGGATCGGTGGAGTTCGATTCGGTGAAGGCTGGTCCGGTGAGGCCTTGGATCGGTGGAGTTCGATTCGGTGAAGGCTGGTCCAGCTATGCAGGGGAAGTGGGTTGATTCAGATATGTATGGAAGTAGCATTGATCCGGTAGTAGGTGGAAACAAGATTGGTTCGGCTGTGTGGGGAAACTGGTTTGGTTCAGTGAAGGGTGGAAACATACGGGTGGAAAAACCCCCAACAGTATGTATGTATATGTTCTGTTATGTATATAAAGTATACACATGTTATAAAATTTGTTAGTTATGTTTATATATGTTTGTATATATATATTCGCTTATATATGAGTGATGTGAGCTTTTACTGTATATACATATATGTTTTATTTTATTCCTATAAGTCTACTATGTCTATATACAGTCTGTAAGTGTCATATTTGTTTTATATAAATAATGCATTGCCTATGTATTGTAGTGTATATATATATATAATGAATTACATAGATATGTTTACATATGTATATCAGGTAAATTCTATAGTGATATTTGTTTATTTAAGAACTAGTTTCTAAACGGTATGATATATATATATATTTAAAAAAACGTAGCATTTATGCAAGTTGTATGTATGTTTATATATGTTATTATTTGGTTTTTGAGAGAAGTATGTGTAAGCCGATTTAGTTATAAAAGTTGTTGTTTAAAATTTATATATAAAGGTTTATACTGTCAACTTGCAAATGTTAATTTATACTTCAGTTTAATATTACAAAGCTTTTGTTTATAGTTTTACAGTTTGTTGTTTATAGTTTTAATCTTACAAAGTTTGTTTATAGCATTATATATGTTTACATTGGTATATATTTAGTTACAGGGTATTATATATGTGATTTTTTAGTAGTGTGTATATATATAGGGATTTGTTTTAAACGTTTTTTTTGTTTTAAAATACTTACAGATTTATATTAAATATATGTTTCAAACTTTATATTGATTTTTGAGTAAAATATAATGTATATTTTGTTTCCATATTTACCATATCAATTTTGGACTTGTTTTTCATCGATTCCAAATTTTTAGCTTAGTTTCTTAGATCTTGAATCCATCATGCTTTGCTAGGGTGTTGCCGTTTGGATTGGTCGATCGTCAAGTTCGTAATCCAAAATCGTAGCTTGTTGTGTTGTCTATCTTCTCTAACCTCGAAAGGAGAGCAATCACTCACGATTAACGTTCCTATATTTATTAAATTTGATTTCAATTGAAACGACAATTGAAATATGCTGTTAATAGTTATTTAAATTGCAATATATATGCCATTATCTATAACTGTTTGTGAGAAATGCGGATTAAGGATCCTAAGGCTAGAATTAACACTAGAGGGGGGTGAATAGTGTTTTAAGAAATTTGTTAATCTTTTTGAGTTTATCTTACTTTATTAACAATGTATACACTAATCAGACACAGATATGAACACAGAATCAAACACAGATGCAAATATAAAGTAAAAGCAGTAAAGGAAAGAACACACCGAATTTTATACTGGTTCGGAGTTACCCTACATCCAGTCCCGTACAACTAAGTACGGATTTCCTTTCAAAAGCAATTCAACAATTAAAACCCTCGATTTCAAGGCTACGAGGTATACCCTCCAGAATACCAATCCTCTGGGTAGGGATACTTGATTTACCAGGCAACAAGTTCACCCAATTGATTTCCAAGGCTACAATCACACCTTTTATCGTTTGATTGATTTACAAGGCTACAATCACACCTTTTCTCGCTAATATATTACAAAGAAGTCTATAACTCTGAATAGCACTGAGAACCTTGTAGAGATAGTGATGTAGAATCAAACTAGAAGTAATCGAGTATGATTCGATGTTGATTTCGGTAGAGTAATGGTATGATTTTGTAATAAGAAATGTGGAAGATGAAGAGGAGTGAAAACCAGAAAAAAGTGATTAAAAATTCGTTGAAACTGACCCCTATTTATAGAAAACCAACAGCCATGACCATTCATGAAGAGTTATGGCGAATAGACACTTCTTTTGAAATTTGAATATGAACTTCAACTGTCACTATGTCGACATGCTACCTAGGGGCATGTCGACATCCCTCAGCCAAAACTATTTAAAACTTTATAAATATACTTGAATATAGTTGAAATTCATAAGTAAATATAAAGAACAATAAATGCATAATTTAACTATAATTTTATATTTAAATCTAAGTATAAATATTAAAAGTTAAATATATTATTTGAAAAGACATTTAAAAACAGGAGTATTTTGACTTTGAAAATAAAGATGTTTTGAGGCTAAAATTATTTAAAATCAGGATAGAAAGTTTTGAATCTTTTAAAAGGAAAGTTTTGAAATCATTTTGAAAACAAGATAATTTTGTAAAAACATTTTGAATTAAAATTAGTGGATACAAAACAATGTCCCACTAGATTTTCGTAGGTTCCATCCTACTTAGGGTTCCATCCCTTTAACGGGCTCGAAGTGGATTCCATTCCACGAATAAATTGGATATTAAGATACCAGTGCTTTTCTACGAGTTTTAACAAATATTCCTAATAAAACAGACTTAACCTTGAACTCTTGATAATCTTGATACTCATGAGTCTTCTATCTCTGTATCTTGAGTCTCTATATTGTACAGTCTTCATTCTTGGTACCTGCATGGTTAGATCCTGCAAATATATATATATATATATATATATATATATATATATATCTAAACTTGTAATGTTAGTATTTATATTTTATAATCTATTCTAAGGTTGTTGTCATCAAAACCATCATCTCAAGGACTAACAATCTCCCCCTTTTTGATGATGACAACCTTTGTTTATAAAATATCACTTCTATCCTAATAACTCCCCCTAAAACTAACAACTCCCCCTTAATCTATGCCTAACTACCCTATTTTATACTTCTCCCCCTTTGTCATCAACAAAAAATTTACTCCCCCTTACTCTTGGACTTTAGTACTTGCATTGATAAACTATAGAACGGAATATATATAGATTAAGAAATAATGATACATATAAGCATAATAACTTTAACTAAAGACTATATTCATTTTAATGTATATATACATGTTTCCCACAGCAAACTTCAAACCAAATGAAATCAATCCACACAAAGTATCAATCCAAACCAAATCAAATCAAACAAATTAATTCAAACAAATCAATCAAAGAAAGAAAATTAAACGTTACGAGGAACATCAACGCATCCTTCTTCCCCAAAGATAGGGTCTTGTTTGATGGCATCCCAATTTTCATTATCAACAGATAGAGAAACGGGAGGATGTGCTTCGTTATCATTCTTGAGCAGGTAGGAGATCATCCATCGAATTGCATCGAAGTGTCTCTCTTGTTTCTTGATCATCTGCATTTGACTTAATTCTAAGTGACGCTGATTACGAAGGATGATAGAGAGAATATTCTTGAATGAATTGAGTGTTTCTTCAAGATTTTCAGATAGATTATGAATAGGATTGGCCATAATTGAATTAGAGAAAGAAATGAAGGATATATATAATGAGAAATAAATTTCAGTGAAGATTTCCGGAAGACAGAGGTATATATAGGTGTAGAAATTCATTTGAAATGAATAGACATTTGGTAGTTATTCAAATTTCAAATTCAAAATCAATAGTCACTTCTGACCAGTACATGTCAACATGGTCTAGGGGGGTATGTCGACATACTTTAGTGAAAATTGATGATAATTTTATCTTGTGAATAATGATGTATATATATTTCTATAATATATTAACATTTATTCTAGATATAAAATAAACTAGATAACAGGAAGGATATTCAATTTCATTGCATAATTGGATAATACAATGATTAAACATAAGGAACTACATGAATATTCGAAACAAACTAAGACAAATACAATAAGATACTAAAAGATAAAACTAGTTAGAAGATGAAGATGATGAAGATAGTCCAAGTTTCTTGCTGACTTTTGAAAAGAACTTGTTCATCTTCGAAGACATGTTATCCAACTTCTTACTAACGGATCGTTTTAAAATCCGTTGATTCTCTACAATTATCTTTTGGTTTTTGAGAAGGGTTTTGTTGGATGGATTGGAAGGGTATTCAATACTTTCTAAGGATGTTTCACCTTCTTCTTCTTCTTCTATTTCCATTTCATCCCTTTCTTCTTCTTCTTCCTCTTCCATTTCTTCATGAGCCAAACGCTCTTCCTTTTCGGTAAGAGTCTCATAAGGTTGAAAAACATATGGGATTTTCATGAGAGAAATGTTTGAGATATTAAAAACTTTTCAAGAGACAAATTCTTCACCTTTGAAATCCACTCCAAAATAGTTGAAAATCCGAGTAAGATAAATTCCATGATATAAAGTGTTTTCTCCCATTTCAAAATTTTTAGGACGAAGTTCATCCAAAATAACTTGTGCCCAATTGATATCATAATTTCCAAAAATACCAAAAAGTGCTTTGCACACTTTTGAAGTAGGATTGTTAAAGTTTCCCGATCTTGGGGTTAAAGTATGTTGCAAAAGAAGATTAACAATCCTTGCTTTAGGATGAAAGTTTCGGTTTTTAAATTCAAAATTTTCATCTCCTTCAAAAATATGATTGTCTCACGATCATGTTCATCGATTTTAAAACTAGAAAGATCCATTCCCGTGCTTTTGCAATTAAGAATGGTACCCAAAAGATCACAATTCAAAACAATTTGAGTTCCTTTGACACTACTCCAAATTTCATTCTCATTTCCATTATAAAAACCACGGTTTAGATTAGTATAAAAGATTTTGACAAGATTAGGATAGCAAACAAAATCGTTTTGAGAAGAGTCAATAAGACGTAAAACACCATTGTTTGCGAAAAGAGAATCAATTTCATAAGAAGAAAAATCTTGAAAAATAGCAAATTTTCCGGGATGGACTTTGGCATAATTAGCATAATTGATGTATGCTTTAATTGCCTCCGGATCATTGAATAATTGCTCTTTGATTTTTCTGGAAATTCTCATGGTTGAGGGGTTGCTTGAAGAAGCTATTAGAGTAGAGAGTAGAGTGCTTGAAGATATGAAGAGAGAGTTTGAATTTGAAAATGAAAGTGAAAAGATATGATAAAAGATAGTGAATAAATAGACTTTCAAAGGACATATTCTCTGGTCAAGTGGTATCTTTTCAGAGAAATAAATGAAGTGAAAAGGTGGAGGGAAATTCAAACATTTGAATTCAAAATTTGAAATTCAAATTCAGGTAGGCATGTCGACATCATGGTAGGGGCCATGTCGACATGTGCCTGTGAATTTTCATGATATGATTTTCCAAAGATATCTAATATACATATATATAAATATTATTATTAATGTCTATATTTCTGAAATATTATTTTACTTATAATATATTTCAGAATGTGTCAAAAATAATAAAAATAAAAATAAAATAATAGTAAATATAGAAAATAAATTTTAAAATTCAAACAGCATATCAATTTAAAATCAATCAAACAATCAAGCAACTAATTTTATGCAAGCAATTTCAACCAATTGTATTGTAAACATGTACCTTTTTCTGAGTCCGTTTCTTTGAATTCGTCGGAATCGTGAACTGCAGTGAAACACAAATTCGAATTATCTGTCTTCTGATCATCATCACTTGAGGACGAGTCTGAGTCATCTAGAGTAGTAGTAAATGCATGCTTCCGTTTCTTTGTTGGTTCATTGTTCATAGGAGGATTCTGCCTTTCTGGATACGGACAGTTCTTTTTGATATGACCTGGTTCGTCACAATTGAAGCATTTGATAAAGTTTGGTACTGTAGTCTGATTGCCGGAATTCTTAAAGTTGTTTCTCTTGGAACTATTCAATTTTCTGTACTTCAGAAATTTCCTAAAATTTCTGGTCATAAATGCTATCTCTTCATCATTGTCACTGTTTGAGTCTGATCCATCGGTCAATGCATTGAATGCCATTGATTTCTTTTCATATGCTTTGCTTTCTCTTCTCCCGATCATTTGAACTTCAAACGACATTAGATTTCCAATCAATTCTTCTATCTTTAAAGTACTGATGTCATTTGCCTCTTCAATTGCAAGTGTCTTTTGATCCCATTCTGGAGTGAGAGAATTCAAAAAATTTCTGACTTGATCTTCTACCGAAAATTCCTTTCCCAAAGATATTAAAGAATGTACAATATCTTGAAATCGACTATACATATCTGAAATAGACTCATTAGTATTCATTTTAAATAACTGAAACTGATTTGTGAGTATGGAAATTTTGGTATGTTTAACTTTGCTTGTTCCTTCGTGAGTTACTTGCAAAGTTTTCCAGATTTCATGTGCAGACTTACAAACTGACACTCTATTAAATTCATTTCTTTCAAGTGAACAAAACAGAATATTCATTGCCTTAGAATTGTTTTGTGCAACAGTCTTTTGCTCAGTGGTCCATTGTGCAAAATTAGTTGTAGGTTCAGAATATTCAGTTTGTGTAATATTCCAAATATCTAATCCTACAGATTGTAAATATATTCTCATCCTACATGCCCAATATGCATAGTTACTGCCATTAAAAAGTGGTGGTCTGGCAGTAGACCGACTTTCTACAAATGAACTAGTGTTAGAAACAGTACCAGTGTTGGTAGCCATTTTGAAAACTTTTCAAAAAATCAGATTATGAAACTTTTGAAAACCAATGCTCTGATACCAAATGTGAGAAATACGGATTAAGGATCTTAAGGCTAGAATTAACACTATAGGGGGGTGAATAGTGTTTTAAGAAATTTGTTAATCTTTTTGAGTTTATCTTACTTTATTAATAATGTATACACTAATCAGACACAGATATGAACACAGAATCAAACACAGATGCAAATATAAAGTAAAAGCAGTAAAGGAAAGAACACACCGGATTTTATACTGGTTCGGAGTTACCCTACATCCAGTCCCGTACAACTAAGTACGGATTTCCTTTCAAAAGCAATTTAACAATTACAACCCTCGATTTCAAGGCTACGAGGTATACCCTCCAGAATACCAATCCTCTAGGTATGGATACTTGATTTACCGGGCAACAAGTTCACCCAATTGATTTTCAGGGCTACAATCACACCTTTTCTCGCTTGATTGATTTACAAGGCTACAATCACACCTTTTCTCGCTAATATATTACAAAGAAGTCTATAACTCTGAATAGCACTGAGAACCTTGTAGAGATAGTGATGTAGAATCAAACTAGAAGTAATCGAGTATGATTCGATGTTGATTTCGGCAGAGTAATGGTATGATTTTGTAATAAGAAATGTGGAAGATGAAGAGGAGTGAAAAACAGAAAAAAGTGATTAAGAATTCGTTGAAACTGACCCATATTTATAGAAAACCAACAGCCATGACCATTCATGAAGAGTTATGGCGAATAAACACTTCTTTTGAAATTTGAATATGAACTTCAACTGTCACTATGTCGACATACTACCTAGGGGCATGTCGACATCCCTCAGCCAAAAATGATATTTTGAATTTCTATAAAAACAATATTTATCTTATATAAAAACTATTTAAAACTTTATAAATATACTTGAATATAGTTGAAATTCATAAGTAAATATAAAGAACAATAAATACATAATTTGACTATAATTTTATATTTAAATCTAAGTATAAATATTAAAAGTTAAATATATTATTTGAAAAGACATTTAAAAACAAGAGTATTTTGACTTTGAAAATAAAGATGTTTTGAGGCTAAAATTATTTAAAATCAGGATAGAAAGTTTTGAATCTTTTAAAAGGAAAGTTTTGAAATCATTTTGAAAACAAGATAATTGTGTAAAAACATTTTGAATTAAAATTAGTGGATACAAAACAATGTCCCACTAGATTTTCGTAGGTTCCATCCTACTTAGGGTTCCATCCCTTTAACGGGCTCGAAGTGGATTCCATTCCACGAATAAATTGGATATTAAGATGCCAGTGCTTTTCTACGAGTTTTAACAAATATTCCTAATAAAACAAACTTAACCTTGAACTCTTGAACTCTTGATAATCTTGATACTCATGAGTCTTCTACCTCTGTATCTTGAATCTCTATACTGTACGGTCTTCATTCTTGGTACCTGCATGGTTAGATCCTGCAAATACATATATATCTAAACTTGTAATGTTAGTATTTATATTTTATAATCTATTCTAAGGTTGTTGTCATCAAAACCATCATCTCAAGGACTAACACTATTCACCTGTGACATCTGACACCATTATCTGTTATTATATTGATGATATATGCCTGTTATTGATGTGTTATATTATTATCATCACTGTTCTCACTCTGCAAGTTCCTTGTTAGTATAGAATTCCCTATGGGTTGAAATGACACATACCCGAACGATCTTGTAGAATAGGAGAAAATCATTATGGGTTGAAATGATAAACCCAAGTGATTTTCATTGACATTGAATTTTGGATTGCGGGTTGAAAATTTATATACCCGTATATATTTAAATTGCAGATTGAATTATAAATATCTGTATCACTTGACCATAGGATAGAAAATTATATACAGACACCGTTGGTCTATATATATATATATATACATATATATATATATTTTGAAATGATTTCCATAGTTTTAAAAAGGATATATATATGGTTTTACATAAATATTGATTTTAAGATATTATATATAAATGTTATTTTTATAAAAGTTTAAATTTTAGATTTCTAAAATTATATGTTTTCAAAATTTTATAATTATAAGTTAGTTTTGAAATTTTAAATTTTAAGATTTTACTTATAATTTAACTATTTTAAAATATATAAAATAAGTTTTAATATAAGATAAATTTAAAAAATAAGATTTGATTTAAAGTTTGATTTAATTAGTATATAATATGTTTTGAGTATTTATTTAAAATTGTATTTTAAAAGGTAGATCTTTTATATATAATTTTAAAAAATTAAGGTTAGAAAGATAAATTTAAATTGATTTGAAAATTATTGAATTGAGATTTAAAGATATGATTTTATACCTTGATTTTTGATTCAGAGTGATTAAATGAATATTTCAATAATAAATAAATTGAAGAAAATATTTAGTTTAAATTGTAATTTAAGGCTTATTTAAATGATATTGGATTTCATTAAGAAAATATTTCAAAACTAAATAATAATGAAGTTAAATTGAGAGATAAATGAAGTTATCAAATTTAGTTTTGAAATGTAGAATATTTAAACCTTTGAAATATATTGAAATTGAAATGGTATGTTTGTGGTTCAAATCTGTATTTGAAATCGATATAATCTGTAATGATTTCAAAGTGTTATTATTTCAAAGTATTATGATTTCCAAGTGTTATGATTTCCAAAGTGTTATGGTTTCAAAGGTTTATAATTTCGAAAGAGTTATAATTTTTGGAAAGTGTTTTGATTTTTGAAATGTATAGTATTTAGAAAGTGAGTAATGATCTCGAATTGACATGATTTGAATGGAAATGATATTTTGGTTTTGAAGTATAAACTATTTGGAAATGACCATGGTTTTATAATAACGTTTGGTTATTAAAGAGACCGGGATCGGTTATTGTCATACTCTCTACCAATACCGAAAACCACTTTAACAACTGTGTACGCGGTGGAGGTTCCATAATGAAGTAGAATGGTTGGCGACGTTCTATTTGAGGTATATACGTGGACCTGACTCCCATGAGTTAGCTTAAGGTGGCTAAAACAGGAGCAATTGACGGGCCAAGTGAGGTAGCTCTTCCGATCGGACACACTTCTGCGATTGCCATTCTTTTACTTTGTGATTGATTTGGTGCGCACCTTCGATTTGGGAGTGTGGCTCGAGGTGGGCGGTAGTTGCGGCTATGCGTTACCACCAGCCCGGAAGTGTAATTGGTATATCTACCCTGGCATTGCCTAGTTGTGTCGTGTCACCTACCATATCGAGACCACTACGAGTTTTTTTTGTGTCGTACCTATGGAGTATCCTCTGGTAGCCTCCCGATCAGGAGATGTTACGGTACTGTATAGACTATTGGCATTATAAAATGTGTTAGGGGGATATGGGTAACGCCTTAACGCTATTTTAATAGTTTACTTTACTTTAGACATTATTATAATAGCGTCTATTACTACATAGTAGATAGTTCCACGGATCCTTAGAGGATGGTTATCCCAAACATCCTTTAAGTTACTTGTATTTCAGTTGATATTTCACTTGAGTTGGACTTATTGATATAAGAATGTTAATCCTGACTCGAGTGTTTTGTGTTTTTGGTTTACGCTCGAGTCAGACTGAGTGTCACAGCATTTGAGACTCACCTTTGGAGTTGGTGCTTCGTTTGAGATCCATCTATCTATTCAGTTTGCAGTTATTCAGTTGACTCCTGTGATATATTCTTATCTTGTATTTGACTATTGTATTGAGACTTCTATGTATTCGAGACTTCTGTTGTATCTTGTTTTAACTCTGTTATATATATATATATATACACAGTAGCTTCATGAACTACTATTCATTTGTTTCCGCTGCTTATTATTGTAATACTCATTGTATGTGATTCTGTGATTTATTTATTTACTATATATGCTGAGTTTTGCCAAATATAAATTAACAATATGATATTTTGAGCAATTCAAGTCCGACATGTGCGAATGCGAATGGTTGAAAATACCAGGATGTTACAATTTGAAACGTTTAGAGCATCAATATATTAAAGATTCGAGCCCATAAAAACGATCGCATGATAGAACTCACAAATCTTGGAAAAAGAGATCGATCGTTATTGGAACGATCGTACAAATCAGCTAGAACGATCTGTAGTTTCACGGAAAACGCGATATCTCACAAACGGTAAGTCAGAATTGCACACAATTTGGAGAGCAAGAAGCTAACATCATGGAGTACACCCATGACCGATCGTAGCTCAAAGCTCCCAAATCTTGGACAAGAGGTCGATCGTTATTGGAATGATTGTACAAATCAACATAATGATCAATAGTTTAACGGAAAATGCGATATCTCACAAACGGTAAGTCGGAATTGCACGAAATTAGCAGACCAAGTAGTTTTCGTAATGGAGCATCCCCATGATAGATTGCAGCTCAAAACCCCCAAATCTTGGAAAATAGGTCGATCGTTATTGGAACGATCGTACAAATCAGCATAACGATCCATAGTTTTATGGAAAACGCTATATCTCACAAACGGTGCGTCGGTATTGCACGAAATTTGAAGACCAAGTAGCTGTCATCATGAGGAACCCCCATGATCGATCGCATATCAAAATGATGAAGTATGAAATGATCTCATATGATCTAATTTCTAGTCAAAACTGTGAAGATCGATCTATATCTCACAAAGGGTAAGTCGTAATGACGCGAAACTTTGGGAGCAAGGACTAGTGGTATGGGGGACCCCATAAAAACGATCACAGCCCCATTGGCTTTAGTATGGAATGATAAACCTAAATAAACTTTTGGTGTCCGATCAATCCCAAATTTTATGGGTCGGGTCGTATGGGCCTGGAGGTTTTTCTGCCGAAATTTCAGCCCGATCCATGCACGTCTTCACCTATAAATACATCGGACTTGGCTCATTGTATGGGACTTTTCGACTGGCTCTCCTTCATCACTTCTTATCTCTTCCTCCATTAATTTTCTAAGGTTAAAACAACTGTACTTATAATCTTATAGTATAAATAAAAGATTATTAGAGTGGACGTAGGTCAGAGTTTGCCAAACCACTATAAAACTCGTGTGTTCCTTTACTTTTCTCCTATTTATTCTGCAATCTGTATGCTTTTCTTTCTATTTGGATATTGTTTTTGAAAATTTATGTTTTCACATACAACTGGGTGTTTGTGACCATTTTTGGTGCAAACAAACAAGGACTTTATTTTTGGATTAAACAAGTTGAATGTGGACAATATTGGAATTTTGACAAAAACCTAGTTTCATAAGTTCTGAAGTGATATAGTTTTGATGAAGATAATTGGTTTAAATAATCATTACTACTATGTACCGCTTATAATAGTAAAATTTGATTTTACCAAAAAATGTGAAAGTAATAAATTCGACTAAACTATCACTCTACTGGCTAAGATGACGTGTGAACATCAATATTCGAATGTTCGATATTAATCGTTGATTGAATTTACACCTTTGAGTCGCACAACCGCAATGCTAAATACTCTAAATTACCACATAATTTAATTAAACTACAATTATAAATTAATTATTATTTATGAAATATTAATTATTAAAATTTATTTGATTTATTTGAGTTAGTATTTTATAAAGTGCATATATAAAAATTATATATGTGTGCATCGATATACGATATCGATAAATATTTAAATTGGATTTAAATTAAATAAATACTGATTGGATTTGGAAAAGTTTATGGCCTTATATGACCCATTTAATGGCCGACCATAATACAGGGGGGAGTGAATTTTGAATGCAAAAATCTGTTTTTGAATTGGTTGAAAGAATGAGTAACAAGGTGATTTGGATCTCCCTTTTTTACTCATTTTGACGCGCCTATTTAAGCCTCACCTCCAGTCTCTTTTTTACTTTAGTTTTTGGAATTCCCCTACTCATCTTAGCCCTAAGCGTCTAAGGGATTTTCCCTTTATTTTTTCAAATGTAAAATTAAATTAAATCTATTTCAAGGAGTGGTATTCTCTTCTAGTTATGTGCACTTTCTGGTGGAATTTAGATCAGATCTAAAGGGGCTTTCTTTCAACATTCAAGGTGCAGTTCCTTGGCTATAATTTTGGTAATAATTTAATTTACAATTATTTCATATCTATATATGCTGTTCATTTCAGTTAAATTGCTCATAAGTAATTCACTTTTACAAATATATATATATATATATATATAAAAGTGTTGCCAAATTTTGCACTTATATAAACATTTAAATTGGTTATAAAAGGAAAACATACATATATATGTCACGCGGGCAAGCATACATATATATATATATATATGTATGTATGTATATATATTTATATATCGGTCATTTTTAATTTAAAAAATAATTTTCGAAATTATAATGTTTTTAATTTTTTATTAGAATATTAAATATGATTCTTTTAATTAGTATAGGTATGATAAAAACTATTATATTTATTTTTTGTAAGGACTCGACCTTTCGACCGTCGACTGTCAACACTAAATACATCAACGGTATTCGTGTGCCAAGCACCAAAGTACTAGAAAGACAGATAGTTAGGGTAAAGTAAAAAAGAGAAAAAAAAAACAAGGAAGAAAGAACACAATATCAGAATTGCATAGCGGAAAGATAACATATAATATCAAAAGGATAGTTTAGGTTTTGATAGAAAAATTCTTGGATTTAGGTTTTGATAGAAGCAATTCTTGGATTTAGGTTTTGATAGAAAAATTGAGTAGAATACATGGATTCCTTAACAACCTAAGCATGGGAACGATAAGATGTAGAATCGCAATCGATAAAAGAAGAAGGAGTGGGGAATTTAGAACAGAGTGAGTGCGAAATTGAGGAAGAAGAATGTGGGATAAAAGAAGAGTGGATGGGTATTTATAGAAAAATTTGGGAAATAAATATCCAAATGTGCATGGACCAAAATGCCCTTGCCCACACCCTTCCCATCACCTCCCTAGCTCATGGCTACCCCTCTTCATGTGTGTTAGTGTGTAAGGAGTTGACATTTGATGACTAGTTTGCTTTTTTTGACTTTGTAAAATATCATGATATTTTGATTTTTTTTACTTTATGTAAATGTAAATGGTAAATATATATATATATATATATGTATGTATGTATGTATGTATATATGTATATATGTATGTATGTATGTATGTATGTATATGTGTGTATGTGTTATATGTATGTATATATGTGCATGTATATGTATGTGCACAAGAGAACAACAACGTTGCATCGACTTTGAACAACTTCCATTCGTTAGTCTGTTGAAAATCGGGAAGTCGATTCCCGATCACATTTTCACTTATTAATTAAGTTACATATAAATGTAAACAAAATTTGAAAACTAATTTCTTATCATTATTAGTGAACTAAAATGATCACAATTGGAATTATAAAATCATACAAATCAATATTAAACAATTGTTTATAGAAAGTTATTATATCGATAAAGCGATATCAATTTTCCTTATAATTTCAAGTCAAATATATATCTCTATTACAAATGATTTATTATCACTTCACAACTAATGAAAATGAATTATTATTATTTAAAAACAATTATTTGAATAATTATAATAATTATTAAATCATTAAATCTTAATTTGAATTTATAAGTCAATTATTAAATATGATGTCATTATTGATGATGTCATAAATACATTTTATTTCCAAAAATAAAATAATTTTTTAAATTTCATATTCTTATTTAAATGGATAAATAAGTGTATGTATTCAGCTCCGTGTGCGACTTCTGATAATTATAGAGCTGTTTATTGATAAAACGATTTTCGACCATTTTATCGATAATCCTTCAAAGTTTATATCTTTGTAAATACTTATTCAAAATAAGATTACCATCATTATTGTTCTAAACACCAAAATCTATGTTTTAAAAAAGCTTATATTTGAATATTTAAAAATAAATATTATTTATTAAATTGATAAATTTATGGGTCGTTACAAAATATGTATTTGGATTACCAATACAAGGTGTAACATTCCGTAAAATAAACAGTAAATAAATTAAAAGGGATTAATAAATAACTAAATAAGGATTAAAAATGGAAGTTGAGCAAACATCATAGTTTTGTAACGAAACGTGTACCACCGTGTTCATGGCCCTCTTTTGAGCAACTTTTATATATAAAGATTCACGATCGAAGTTTAAACAAAGATGTTATCGACGGTTGAAATTTTCGAATCAAAAATAATTCGAAGATTAAAATAATAATAAATTCAACGGCGTTATATAATGTTAACGACTAAATAATGCAAAGACCATAGGTCGACCCCTATTTAGGACGGTCGATCGATCGGTTTAGGGTCGGCGTGCCCTGAACCTCGGCTAAACGGCCCGAATTTAATAAATCAAAAAATTCTAATCTAACGAATAGAATTGATTTGAGCGCCTTTAAATAAAGGCCCGGCCTCTTAGTTTTCTTGTCATATTTTCAAAATAGAGCAACGAAGCTCTGTCATTTCTCTTCTCCATCCGTTTCTAGAAGTTATAAAAACAAGATGTTGTATATATACACATATATTGGAGAAGGCAGGAAATAAAAGAGAAGTAGAGGAGGGGTAAATGAATTCTATGAAAGAGATCAAATCTGAAATTTTAATATAAACTCCCCTCAATTCAAATCTCATATCATATCTATATTTCTAATGGGCATGCATATATCTTTTTATACATATTTTTGGGTTGGATAGGAAAAGGTAGTCAATTAAAGAAATGAACTCGGATTTGGAAATTTGGAAAGCTAGAAAGGGGAGTGGAAAATTAAGTTATTTATATATATAACATTGAAATTCATATCGATTTTATTGGATTATTATGCCTATGCAAGACTCGTTGAATTGCGGGCCTAAAATTAATGTAACTAATTGAAATATAGCCTACACACTCTGTAAATTATGCAATTGTGATGGAATGGCATATACATTCTAATATGGAAATTTTGGGAAATTAGTTCCCAAAATTTTAAAAGTATGATGTTGATAAGACCGTGAAGTTTATTCCAGATTTATGTTAATTGGGTTGCGAATTATTTAGCATTCATTTGAAATGTCCTAATTTTACTTGGAATGTAAATTTCTATATTTTAGTTTATTGGAAGTGTTAAATGTACAATTTAGTTGTATCTATTTTCATGTAAATTTCCATAGATTGTCTAACTTCGCAACTATGTATAAAAAGCGCATCGCTTGGAATAATAAATAATATGTCTAAATGAAAGAGATGTGTAAAATATGGATGTCCTTCTCCGTAGTTTGCACTGTCTATTTCAATAAAAATGAAAAGAGAAAATTCCTTTAATTTCAAACAAAGAAAAAGTCTCACTTTTAGGTAGTTTATAGAAAGTTATAGTGGCAACAATTTTCTTTTTGGGGAAGGACAGCTCCAACATATTAAAGCATAGAAATAAATATTCTTTGTAGAATTTATACGTAAGCGTATATTCTGAAATTCCTGAACGTAATAATTAAAGAGTTAAAAATAGAAATATGTATAGTCTAGTTAAAAATAGAAATATGTATAGGTTGGTTTCCCAATTAAATATATACGTACAAAGTAAAAAATGAATTTATTAAATAAATATATGTGTACGATCATATTAATTGCAATAAAATGTTAAAACATAAATAAGGCAACGAACTAGAGGACTTTGGGGTTATAATGTAAAAGGGTACAATATTAATGGGCAATAAATGTGCAGTTAATAGGAAGTAATAAAAATCAAATAGGAGCATAAGTGTGTTTAATGGGATTAATTACAGAATTAAATATGGAGAAAACAAACTAAGCATAATAAGTTAGATTTGAAATGAATAAATAAATGTCATTAATGATTGTCCAATTTGAATAATAATGGCCATTTATAAAGGACAATTAATTGGAACTAAGAAATAAATGATATTTAAATGACATAAATGGAAATGAAAACTAAAGGCAATAAACATATAAATAAGAATAAGTTCATAGTAAGTAATTGAATAAATATTAATAAATGGACTTAAGAACGGAATAATTTCCATAATTGAAATTATATGGCCTCATTAATATGTTTTTTGAGGAGTGTAAATTAGATACGTAGATTAATTATATAACTTAGGATGAGTTGGAGATGCGATGTCAATAGAGTTACACTATGGAAGTCTGCCCTCCACGAGAGGCTACTAGCAGTTGTGTATACGTACTACTGACGTGGAACATCTTCAACTGTAGGACCCAAGGGGATATGTTTTCGCGTATAGATATGGGAAAATTTACAAAAAGTTTCATCTTGGATTTGAAATATTAAATGGCTCGGTACCTTTAGGAAGGTCAAGGGGTTCACCTCGACGATTGAGGTATTAAACGACCGTTGGGTCTGCCTCCTTCCCATTTAAGAAGTCTTAAATAACTTAGGACAATGCTTAATTAGGAAATGGGGTCTGCTTCATTTTCAAACCAGAGGTATTAAGTAATCGGATTGGGCATTTTCCTTAACTTATATTAGGTAAGTCTAAATAGAATTTTGGCTGTGGTTTTGGTGGGCTATGTCAGTGATGATAAATTGGTATTTTGAAGTAGGGCTGGCATATAGGCTTCGACTACCAGCGGTCCCGAGTGGTTGTTAGCGAAGATTTGGGTTACACCCTGACGGATTTCGCTTCCGTATGGGATAAGCAAGGACCTCAAAATTTAATCGATTGTTTATCTGTTCGAGGTGGATTAGTTAACCCTTACATAAGTCTTTGAGACGCATTACTAATATGCCTAACTAAAATATGAAGTGTATCTAGGAGTCATATCGGCCTTCGTAGTTATGGCTGGTTGACTATCGATTATGTTATGGAGGGCCTGCTTCGGGGATAAAGTATTAAATGGTGTGGATGTGCCTTCTCCCTATTTAAGAAACGTTAAGTGGCCAGGGTTTCCCTTTTGGGGGAGTATAGCCATGTTTATATATACAAACACACACACACTAACCCATCCAATTAAGGTGACTTTATGGCCAGAACAGCTTGGGAGACGATTAGAACAAAACATGCAATTAAGTATTGAGCTTCTTCCTTATGGTCTAGCGAAAATAATCCTAAAATGGCTTTTACTGCCTATAAAGCAGTTAATCAAAGGCTTCCAACCACAGATCATCTAGCCAAATGGGGTCTGAATGTCATACTTCAATGTAAATTATGCAACAATGATAATGAATCGCACCTGTAACAGCCCAAAATTTTTAACGAAATTTTATTAAAAATAAACATTTTGAAATATTGATTTGAATTAAAAGTGTAATAACTAGTGTAAAACGGGAAATTTAAACTTTACATTTTACGTATAATTTCATCCGTTCTTAACTTTATATTAAAAATAAAATTTTATTAATTATGATAATAGCTATTTAAATTTTGGTTTAAATGATACGTTATTTTATTTAAAGAAACGTTATCATTTTTAAATTTATTTGATAAAAGAAACAAATAACGGTTGTATGTTACTTTGGGCGTTACACTTTACGTTCGTTGTTCCTTTGTCCATTTGATTTTATATGCGTTGGCTTTACAAATTTCAGCTGTATATTTTCAGTTTGAAAATTTCACAAAAATCTTACATTGAACCGTTCACGTGAGAATTAGTCCATTTCCCTCTTTGCATTCCTTACGTTTAGTTCCAGCCTTGAATATAATTTAATTGCTTTAACTTCCTACCGTTCACAACCTTACCCTTTTGCCTTCTCTCATAAAGTCATAAGCAGCTGTCATCTTCCATTTTTCGTTCAAAATTTCAATTCTGCAAATCTCCTTTGCAAATCTGGTGAGCTTTTCTTCTGTCAGGTAATGGCCACGTGCCTTCTTAAATTTTTGTTTTTTTTTTGCTCTGCTTTGTTACAGCTCATCCCTTGTTTGCTGTACCATGTTTTGCCTTCCTTCCTTTTTCATTTGTATTTCAATTTGTTTTTGTGGTCCTTGCTTTTGTTTGCTGCACCATTGCCTTCGTTCGTATATTTACTTTTATTCTTTTTCCCAATCCCCTTCGCCAGATCACGAGACCTACCACCACGCAAATCCCCACGTCACCAACTCATCCAACCGAGACCAACCCCTTCGCCTGACGCCCTACCCCATGCACTACCACGTCAGCCCTACTCCATGCTATCCACCACCTACCCTACGTTCCCAGGCCAGACCGAGAATCAGCCCACGCCTCCACCCCAGGCACCCCACGCCAGACCGAGAACCCAACCCCACGCCTCTACCCAACCGAACCCGAGAACCCCTCGTCAGCCTCCAACACCATGCCGAACCCCAGATCATCACCGTCACCCCATTCGCCACCACCCACATCAGCCCCTACGCCCGACCTAGACCACTATCAGTCCCCACGTCACCGACCGAACCCCTGCCTGCCACCAAAACTCCAGGCCGAGACCAGCCTGCCACCACCGACTCCAGGAACCCATGCAAGAACCCAGTCACACCTCCACCCAGGTCACCACAAACCGATCGAGCCTTGTTTTTGAACCAGTGAATGGAACGAATATTGTTTGCCACCTTTACACTTGCATTCTTGAAGTTTTATGGCCAGTCAGAGCCTGGTATTTGAATATGAGAAATGAAATTGTTGTGTCCTTTTGAATTTTTGGTATCTTAGTTTGTATTCTAGACCTGGCTTTTGTTTAGAAAAAAAAAAGAGTTTGGTAGCCACTGTGTATTTGAATCTTTGTCTGAATGCTTCTGTATTAGAAAAGGGGAATGGGAAAGTTACTTTTGTCATGTGTTTGGTATCCTAGTCGGTTTTACTGACCTTTGTTTTAGAAAAAAAAGAGGATTGAACAACAACTGTTTTGTTACTTTTGTGAAATGTTGGAGTTATAGTCTATTTGAAGTTATATATTTTTCCAAACCTGTGTTTTGAAAAAAAAATGTTTTGTCACTTTGCAAATTTAAAGTTATAATCTATATTTTTAAAAGTGGTCGTGCTATTGCTTTCGATTTTCAACCTATTTCTTTTTCGTTTGTTTGCTTCATCTGAAAATTCGTTATTCGTGCAATCTTAGATTTGATTATTCATTTTGTGCTTTTGGTTTGAATCTAGTTGGCGCATCTGCTAACAACTGATCGTGCTATCCGCGGGCTTTCGATAAACATCGTATTTCCTTTCTGTATCGAATCTCCAGCTCCGTAGAGGTGAGTAAATCTCACACGAATATTCATACTTATATGATTGTGAAACGACCGCAACTGAATGTGTAGAAATAAATAAATAAATAAATGATGTTATAATTACCTGTGATTTATTTATAGTTGATGTTAGAATTGTTAAAAACTGCATATCGTACATCTGTTATATTTTGTTCTTATTTTACTGTTATTCTATTCTGTTAAATCACACTGCAAGTTCCCTGTAGAATAGAATCACTATGGGTTGAAATGATACATACCCGAACGGACTTTAGAATAAGGGAAGATCGTTATGGGCTGAAATGATAGGCCTGAACGATTTTCAATTAAAATTTTATTTACTTGGGATTGTGGGTTTGAAATGATAAAACCCGGATTTTTTTTGTAAATTACGGATTGAAATGATATAGTATCCGTATCACTTGACTTAGGCTAGAAAATATTATACAGACCCGTGGTTATTTTTCTGTATTTTCTGGATACCTTTAAATAATTTAAATATGGTAATAATATTAAATTGATTTAAATCGAATTTTTTTAAATGATTTATCTAGAATAGAAATGATTTTTCTGTGTGATAAAAAAATAAATAAATGGGAAATATTGATTTTTGAAATGGAACTTAAATTTGATAGTTTGACTAAAAAAGAAAGATGGAAACTTAAGTTAATTTAAATTGAAATGAAAACTGAGTTTTTAAAATGGTGGAAGTTGGAGTTTGAGTTTAAAATGTTGAAATGAATTGTTTAAATGGAAGTGGGATTTACACACTTGAATTTAATAAGCGAACTTGTAAGTTTTGGTTTTGATTTGTAAAATTTCTCTTTAAAATAAATTGGCTAAAGGATTTAAATGAACATTTTTAATGTATGATTTTATAAGTTCTGAACTAGGTAGAATCTGTAGCACTTGTTAAGTGCTGTGGTTATATAAGTGAACCAAAAGACTAAAATGAACTAAGGCTATGATAGTACTTGGTAAGTGCTGTTGTAGCAGAAACTAAAATTGAACCTAAACTAATAAAAGGGCTACTGTAGCACTTGTTAAGGACTGCAGTAGGCTGAAATATGATTTTGTTTAAAATTGAACTGTTATAGCAGTTTATAAATGTTGTTTTGCTGAATAAAATGTTTTCAAATATAACCTATAGCAGTTGTTTTTAAATGCTGTGAAATGCTGAAATTTTAATAATTAGGGTTTTTGACTTAGTAAACGAACTCAGAATGGTCTGAAACTTTGGAAATTGAATACTTGATTTGAAAATATAATAATTACACTTTTAAAAGGTTTAAATGAATTATTTGATTGGAATATAAACTATTTAAAAGGTGACTTGAAATGATAATAAATGAAGTATACCTTTAAATTTAAAAGGTATTTAAAGTTGAATATTTAGATTTGAACTCAAATGATATTTGGAATATTAAAATGATTTGAAATGAAGTTTTGAAATGATATGATATTTTAAAAATATGGAAATGGTTTGGAATTGATTTGATCTTTATTTTGATAAAGATTTGGATTTGAAATGATATTCTATTTAGAAGTATAAACTGTTTTTAAACTTATAACCACGGGTTATAATAACGTTGGGTTGTTAAAGAGACCGAGATCGGATATGGACATACTCTCTATCTTACCGAAAACCACTTTGGCAACTGTGTACGCGGTGGAGATTCCAGAATGAAGTAGGATGGTGGCGACGTTCTTAAGGTATGTTACGTGGACCCAACTCCCGTGAGTTGGCATAAGGTGGCTAAAACAGGAGCGATCTCGGACCAGTGAGGTAGCACCTCTTCTCGGACACATTTCTTCGATATTATTACTCTTACTTGTGATTTGACTAGATGGCCATCCTCCGATTTGGGAATGTTGTTCGAGGTGGAACGGTAGTGGCTACTATGCGTATCCATCAGTCTGTGTGCGTAATTGGTATATCTACCCTGGCAATGCCTAGTTGTGCCGTGTCACCTACCATATCGAGCTTTACTACGATTATGATTTTAAGATCCGACCGCGTTAAGGTTCTCCATCCCCTTAACGCTATTTTCCGATATGATTATACTTTACTTATTTAGACACTATTATAATAGCGAATATTACTACATAGTAGATATTTTAACGGATCCTTAGAGGATGGGCGGTCCCAAGCATCTTCTAAGTTACTTGTACCTTTATTACAGTTCACTTGCGTTGGTTTACATTGTATAAGTATGTATATCCTGACTCGAGTGTTTATGTTTTATTTTACGCTCGGGTCAGCCTGAGTTATTCACAGATTTGGATTTCCACTCTCTTGGAGATTTGAATCGCTGGAGATCATCTGCTTGTCATGTCCTATCTATTTCAGTTCCGTTGTTCTACTCAGCTTGTACTTGGTTATTGTATTTAGACTTCTGTTGTACTCTATTTCTTCTGTTGTACTCTATTCCTTCTGTTGTATCTTATGTAACTTTGTTATATTTATATAGTAGCTTCACGAACTACTATTTCTTTTACTTCCGCTGCATTATTTTACTCTGTGTCTGTGATCTGTGCTTATATTTATTTACTGTATATTCTGAGATTTGCCAAAATTTATTTACAACGCGGTATTTTGAGCAATTCAACTCCGGCATGAGTGTCTACCTATACACTTATAATGGATGCGAATGGTTGAAAATATCGGGTCGTTACAGTTGGTATCAGAGCTTTGGCTTTGAGGCAAAACTTAGAATGTATGGTAAATTTAGTTACAGAATCACTTCCATTCGAGTTTGAATCTCTTTCTTTTGACTCGGTTTCCTTGAATTTTGGAACGTTCTGCACGGTTCCAAAATCCATTCTTGTCCCTCACTATTCATCTTCTTTTGATTCTGGAGTATCACATAACTCCACTTCGAATGATCTTTATAGTGAATTGGCAGTCTCACCAATATTCTAATTTTCTTGTAAAAGGGTGAAAATCCTTTACAATCAGCATCGATTCACCAGAAATTTATATTTATCCTTGGTTTAGATGTTAATATCTTTTATTATTCCAAACTTTATCTCTTGAGGTCGAACGTAGATTTATCCCAGAAAAATCCACATCGATCTTATTCTTTAAGTCACGGTTGACCCGGTTAAGGTTGTCCGCGATTTATTTAAGCTTGTCCATCTCCCTACTCTGTTATTTAATCATCTTGTCTTTTGTGTCCAACCTATCTTCATAACATTTTAAAAAAAAATTGTACTGGTAAAGCTATGTTTTGTTTTATATATTGTGTTGTTTGAGTTGTTGATGATGATTTGGGTTTCCGATCGATTCGTCTGATCAACGCTATCGATAGGATTTCTAAAACACTTTGACAGAACAGACTGACACAATATTATTTTAAAATTGTTAATGAAATAAATTTTGATATATAGGTAAATTTATGGAACTTAATAAATTGATTTAAATTGATAATTTGAAGTGATAATACTTGATTTATCATTTGTTGTTCTACAAATGAATTTATAAATAATTGTTTATAAATTTATTTGGGAACTGAAATGAATTTAACACAAGAAATTTAAAGAATTTAATTTCCGATGGTTTCAAACCTTGTGTTTAAAATTTTTAAAGGGATATTATTTAAAGTATTTTGAATAAAAAAATTTGCCTCTAAAGGATTTTAAAGTTTGAGAATTTAGTGCTCTTCTCTTTGTCGCTGGAAAATAATTTCGGTGATGACTGCAGCATCATCGACGTTCATTTTCGAGTTTCGAAGTGAAGAGACCGTTCTGTAGTCTTACTACAGCTTTGTTTTGGAAAATCTAATTGATTTGAATCTCTAAATATGACTGGATTATAATATATATAGATATATGATTTAAATTTGATTTGACATATTATGTATATATAATTACTTATCTCTAAAATGTTTTGTAAGGAATCGGAAGTTTAATTCTTAAATTTTATTTTTAAAGAATAATTTCAATTATAAAAAGAATTTTTTTTTTAAATGATTCAAACTTGAGATAATTGAATCGGAAAGTTTTATTTGTATAACACACAATTTCATTCCAATATAACTTACCTAAATTACACAGAAGTTGAATATGAAATTGGATAATATACAATATAGAAAGGATTTTATAAATAAAAATTTGAGTAGTTATAATAAATGTTATACACTTAAATTTTAGTTATAAAAGATTAACAGAGGTAAACAGTAAAAAGGGAACTTAAAGAGATTTTATTTAAATAACTTAATAATCAAATTTGATTTAATATGGAACCTTAAGTCTAACCTAGGAATTTTAATAATGGTTATTTCCTGAAATGAATATGTTGTATAATAAATAATGTATCTTTGAATAGATAAAATAAAATACATTGGAATTGGACATTTTGTAATAAAGTTTATTTAATTTGAATTCATAGTTTAAGTGATGTCTAAAATGAATAAATGTGTAAAGAAATTTGATTGTTATATTTGCTATGATAAATATTTTATTTATGAAATTGATATGTCTTGAAAAATGAATAATTATGATAGTTAAAATGTATTTTAACATCACTAAATTGGATAATTGAGAATTTGGTTTTTCAAATGGAAATTTTAAGTGTAACTTATTGAAGGAATATCTATTTATGAAATGGGCATTTTAAATAAAGTGTTAGGTTATTTGTTAAATGAAGAGCTAAGTAAAATAATGAACTTTTGACTTAATAAATGAATATTTCTGGAATAAAACTGATTTGGAATACTAATATATCTACTGTAGCATTTTATAAGTGCTGCCGTTTGAAAATACAATGTTTTGGAAATTTTATAATTGAATGAACTTAGAAATGCTACAACTTTAAAATGAATATTATTTAACCTTGAATTAAAATGGTTTAAAGGAAGATTATTTTAAAAAAGGTGTTATGATTTTCTAAGTATTATGTACTTTTTAAGAATAACATTTCCAAAGTGTTATGATTTTTAGTAGTATGATTTCCAAATGATAAACATCCCTAAATTGTTATGATTTCAAAGCATTATTGTTTCAAATTTATTATCTGGGTTGTCCTTATTTCTCTTATCTTGTTATAGAATGGGAAGGCTATTGCTTATACCAGTCTGTTTAGAAATCTTTTTATAATCTTTGTTACTCATTTTGGAATCTGAACACTATTTTCCATCCATGGACCGTCGCTCAAGTGAAAAGGGTGATTCAGACTCTAGAGAATCTTTTTCGTGTTTGTGTTCTTGATTTGATCACCTCCATCTTGTTAAACTTGCCTATAACAATAGTTATCAGGCCAGTATTGAGACATCTCCATTTTCTGCTCTTTACGGACGACCTTGTAGATCTCCTTCTTGTTGGATTGAATCCGGTAATCGTTTGGTTCTTGGTCCTGAGATGGTTTTAGAAGCTTCAAAGAGAGTTGAAGAGATTAAGAGGAAGATGAGGATTGCTCAAGATAGACAGAAGAAGTATGTTGATCGTCGAAGGCGGAGTTTAGAGTTTGCTGTTGGTGATTTGGTTTTCCTTAAGGTCTCTCCCTTAAGGAATGTTATTCGTTTTGGTCGTAGAGGAAAGCTTTCTCCTAGATTTGTAGGTCCTTTCCGCATTTTGGAAAGAATTGGCTCTCTTGCTTATCGTCTGGATTTACCCGGGAAATTTTCTGGAATACACAATGTCTTTCATGTATCTCATCTTCGTCGCTATCTGCATGATCCATCTCTTATTATCCAGCCTTCTGCTCTTGATAGTTTGGATATTGAGCCAAATCTGACTGTTGAGAGGAAGCCACTTCGTATCGTCGATCGAGGTACGAAGCAGCTAAGAAAAAATCTGTCAACCTGGTCAAAGTGCAGTGGAGCACTGATGAACGGGATTGCACCTGGGAGACGGAGGAGAGCATTCGTGCTTCGAATCCGGAATTGTTTATTTCAGGTACTTTTGCTATTCTGCCTTATCTTTCTTTGTTTTCCTTCTTCGTTCCTTTTCGAGGACGAAAAGTTTTGAGTGGGGGAGAGTGTAACAGCCCAAAATTTTTAATGAAATTTTATTAAAAATAAACATTTTGAAATATTGATTTGAATTAAAAGTGTAATAACTAGTGTAAAACGGGAAATTTAAACTTTACATTTTACGTATAATTTCATCCGTTCTTAACTTTATATTAAAAATCAAATTTTATTAATTATGATAATAGCTATTTAAATTTTGGTTTAAATGATACGTTATTTTATTTAAAGAAACGTTATCATTTTTAAATTTATTTGATAAAAGAAACAAATAACGGTTGTATGTTACTTTGGGTGTTACACTTTACGTTCGTTGTTCCTTTGTCCATTTGATTTTATATGCGTTGGCTTTACAAATTTCAGCTGTATATTTCAGTTTGAAAATTTCACAAAAATCTTGCATTGAACCGTTCACGTGAGAATTAGTCCATTTCCCTCTTTGCATTCCTTACGTTTAGTTCCAGCCTTGAATATAATTTAATTGCTTTAACTTCCTACCGTTCACAACCTTACCCTTTTGCCTTCTCTCATAAAGTCATAAGCAGCTGTCATCTTCCATTTTTCGTTCAAAATTTCAATTCTGCAAATCTCCTTTGCAAATCTGGTGAGCTTTTCTTCTGTCAGGTAATGGGCACGTGCCTTCTTAATTATTTTTTTTGCTCTGCTTTGTTACAGCTCATCCCTTGTTTGCTGTACCATGTTTTGCCTTCCTTCCTTTTTCATTTGTATTTCAATTTGTTTTTGTGGTCCTTGCTTTTGTTTGCTGCACCATTGCCTTCGTTCGTATATTTACTTTTATTCTTTTTCCCAATCCCCTTTGCTAGATCACGAGACCTACCACCACGCAAATCCCCACGTCACCAACTCATCCAACCGAGACCAACCCCTTCGCCTGACGCCCTACCCCATGCACTACCACGTCAGCCCTACTCCATGTTATCCACCACCTACCCCACGTTCCCAGGCCAGACCGAGAATCAGCCCACGCCTCCACCCCAGGCACCCCACGCCAGACCGAGAACCCAACCCCACGCCTCTACCCAACCAAACCCGAGAACCCCTCGTCAGCCTCCAACACCATGCCGAACCCCAGATCATCACCGTCACCCCATTCGCCACCACCCACATCAGCCCCTACGCCCGACCTAGACCACTATCAGTCCCCACGTCACCGACCGAACCCCTGCCTGCCACCACAACTCCAGGCCGAGACCAGCCTGCCACCACCGACTCCAGGAACCCATGCAAGAACCCAGTCACACCTCCACCCAGGTCACCACAAACCGATCGAGCCTTGTTTTTGAACCAGTGAATGGAACGAATATTGTTTGCCACCTTTACACTTGCATTCTTGAAGTTTTATGGCCAGTCAGAGCCTGGTATTTGAATATGAGAAATGAAACTGTTGTGTCCTTTTGAATTTTTGGTATCTTAGTTTGTATTCTAGACCTGGCTTTTGTTTAGAAAAAAAAAAGAGTTTGTAGCCACTGTGTATTTGAATCTTTGTCTGAATGCTTCTGTATTAGAAAAGGGGAATGGGAAAGTTACTTTTGTCATGTGTTTGGTATCCTAGTCGGTTTTACTGACCTTTGTTTTAGAAAAAAAAGAGGATTGAACAACAACTGTTTTGTTACTTTTGTGAAATGTTGGAGTTATAGTCTATTTGAAGTTATATATTTTTCCAAACCTCTGTTTTGAAAAAAAATGTTTTGTCACTATGCAAATTTAAAGTTATAATCTATATTTTTAAAAGTGGTCGTGCTATTGCTTTCGATTTTCAACCTATTTCTTTTTCGTTTGTTTGCTTCATCTGAAAATTCGTTATTCGTGCAATCTTAGATTTGATTATTCATTTTGTGCTTTTGGTTTGAATCTAGTTGGCGCATCTGCTAACAACTGATCGTGCTATCCACGGGATTTCGATAAACATCGTATTTCCTTTCTGTATCGAATCTCCAGCTCCGTAGAGGTGAGTAAATCTCACACGAATATTCATACTTATATGATTGTGAAACGACCGCAACTGAATGTGTAGAAATAAATAAATAAATAAATGATGTTATAATTACCTGTGATTTATTTATAGTTGATGTTATAATTGTTAAAAACTGCATATCGTATCATCTGTTATATTTTGTTCTTATTTTACTGTTATTCTATTCTGTTAAATCACACTGCAAGTTCCCTGTAGAATAGAATCACTATGGTTGAAATGATACATACACGAACGGACTTTAGAATAAGGGAAGATCGTTATGGGCTGAAATGATAGGCCTGAATGATTTTCAATTAAAATTTTATTTTCTTGGGATTGCGGGTTTGAAATGATAAAACCCGGATTTTTCTTTGTAAATTATGGATTGAAATGATATAGTATCTGTATCACTTGACTTAGGCTAGAAAATATTATACAGACCCGTGGTTATTTTTCTGTATTTTCTGGATACCTTTAAATAATTTAAATATGGTAATAATATTAAATTGATTTAAATCGAATTTTTTTAAATGATTTATTTAGAATAGAAATGATTTTTCTATGTGATAAAAAAATAAATAAATGGGAAATATTGATTTTTGAAATGGAACTTAAATTTTATAGTTTGACTAAAAAAGAAAGATGGAAACTTAAGTTAATTTAAATTGAAATGAAAACTGAGTTTTTAAAATGGTGGAAGTTGGAGTTTGAGTTTAAAATGTTGAAATGAATTGTTTAAATGAAAGTGGGATTTACACACTTGAATTTAATAAGCGAACTTGTAAGTTTTGGTTTTGATTTGTAAAATTTCTCTTTAAAATAAATTAGCTAAAGGATTTAAATGAACATTTTTAATGTATGATTTTATAAGTTCTGAACTAGGTAGAATCTGTAGCACTTGTTAAGTGCTGTGGTTATATAAGTGAACCAAAAGACTAAAATGAACTAAGGCTATGATAGTACTTGGTAAGTGCTGTTGTAGCAGAAACTAAAATTGAACCTGAACTAATAAAAGGGCTACTGTAGCACTTGTTAAGGACTGCAGTAGGCTGAAATATGATTTTGTTTAAAACTGAACTGTTATAGCAGTTTATAAATGTTGTTTTGCTGAATAAAATGTTTTCAGATATAACCTATAGCAGTTGTTTTTAAATGCTGTGAAATGCTGAAATTTTAATAATTAGGGTTTTTGACTTAGTAAACGAACTCAGAATGGTCTGAAACTTTGGAAATTGAATACTTGATTTGAAAATATAATAATTACACTTTTAAAAGGTTTAAATGAATTATTTGATTGGAATATAAACTATTTAAAAGGTGACTTGAAATGATAATAAATGAAGTATACCTTTAAATTTAAAAGGTATTTAAAGTTGAATATTTAGATTTGAACTCAAATGATATTTGGAATATTAAAATGATTTGAAATGAAGTTTTGAAATGAGATGATATTTTAAAAATATGGAAATGGTTTGGAATTGATTTGATCTTTATTTTGATAAAGATTTGGATTTGAAATGATATTCTATTTTGAAGTATAAACTGTTTTTAAACTTATAACCACGGGTTATAATAACGTTGGGTTGTTAAAGAGACCGGGATCAGATATGGACATACTCTTTGTCTTACCGAAAACCACTTTGGCAACTGTGTACGCGGTGGAGATTCCAGAATGAAGTAGGATGGTGGCGACGTTCTTAAGGTATGTTACGTGGACCCAACTCCCGTGAGTTGGCATAAGGTGGCTAAAACAGGAGCGATCTCGGACCAGTGAGGTAGCACCTCTTCTCGGACACATTTCTTCGATATTATTACTCTTACTTGTGATTTGACTAGATGGCCATCCTCCGATTTGGGAATGTTGTTCGAGGTGGAACGGTAGTGGCTGCTATGCGTATCCATCAGTCCGTGTGCGTAATTGGTATATCTACCCTGGCATTGCTTAGTTGTGCCATGTCACCTACCATATCGAGCTTTACTACGATTATGATTTTAAGATCCGACCGCGTTAAGGTTCTCCATCCCCTTAACGCTATTTTCCGATATGATTATACTTTACTTATTTAGACACTATTATAATAGCGAATATTACTACATAGTAGATATTTTAACGGATCCTTAGAGGATGGGCAGTCCCAAGCATTTTCTAACTTACTTGTACCTTTACTCCAGTTCACTTGAGTTGGTTTACATTGTATAAGTATGTATATCCTGACTCGAGTGTTTATGTTTTATTTTACGCTCGGGTCAGCCTGAGTTATTCACAGATTTGGATTTCCACTCTCTTGGAGATTTGAATCGCTGGAGATCATCTGCTTGTCATGTCCTATCTATTTCAGTTCTGTTGTTCTACTTAGCTTGTACTTGGTTATTGTATTTAGACTTCTGTTGTACTCTATTTCTTCTGTTGTACTCTATTCCTTCTGTTTTATCTTATGTAACTTTGTTATATTTATATAGTAGCTTCATGAACTACTATTTCTTTTACTTCCGCTGCATTATTTTACTCTGTGTCTGTGATCCGTGCTTATATTTATTTACTGTATATTCTAAGATTTGCCAAAATTTATTTACAACGCGGTATTTTGAGCAATTCAACTCCGGCATGAGTGTCTACCTATACACTTATAATGGATGCGAATGGTTGAAAATATCGGGTCGTTACAGCACCAACATCTATTCTTTGAATGCAATTATTCTAAATAGGTTCTAATATACTTTAAAGAAAAAAATTAAGACATTCAAGCATATGGGAACTTGGAGGAAGAACTTTTATACCTATGCGGGGATAAAAGGGGCTCAAGATTGATTCGGCAAGTAAAGCAGATAACAATCACAACTATCGTCCACCATTTATGGAAGGAAAGAAATAGGAGAATATTCCAACGAAAATAAAAAAGCTCAGATCAGATTTGAAAATTAATCAAGATTGATGTAAGAATAATCCGCGATAGAATTAAAGTGAAGAATCATCCTAGCTATGAGGTGGAGGAATAGCGAATGAAGGAAGCACGAGGTCTGTTTGATTATCGACCGCCATGACTTGGATGCTTAAAGAAGAAAATTGTAGATTTGGAAAGTTGTGTGGAACTGACGGAAGTGATAAAGCTAAGTTAAAAAGTAGGAGAATAATGATTATATGTTAGAGTCTTTTACTCTCTTCGAGGCAGTGTTGTAATCATTTTTCTGTACTGTTGTTATCGCTACATGTGTAAGCTATATTGGGCCTTGGGCTTTTTTGCATATCAGAAATAAAATTGACCAAATTTCAAAAAATTCACACATACGCATATAGTCACACCTCGGGGAGGTTGAATATATTATACACGGCATGCATATGGATTTAAACATATAAACCATGAGTAATGGACATAATACTTAAATAGAAATCAATTGTCATAAATTAGTGATATGGATAAATTATATAATTTATCAGTCACCAGAATGTTGTTCTGACCTCCTCCTCGTTACAACCCATAGGATAGACTTAGAGGACAAGATACTGGTGCAAGACATGAACAGTAGGTGGACAAGTCTTATCATTTGTGCTTACTACTGACAAGGCAATTAGATATCCATGGAATAATGTTGATTCCAAGGTATTAGCCTTGGTTAGTATATATGTTATATTTATTTTTCTATTCCGCCGTATGTTTATGTAGATAGCTCTCTGATATACTTATATATATTTCAGGTTATCAATGCTAACGATCTGTACCATAGTGGACTTGAGTTTTATTTTCGATTAGTCGAAAATCGGACCCACTAAGGTGCGGATTGTTACATAATGATTATAAATATGAGAAAATTACTTATTTTTAATACATATATGAGACTGGAGTTTACTCCAAGTGCTGGAAATATTGGTGTTGAATATATATGTAAACATGATGATTAATGTGTTTTCCCCTTTGTATAAACTCGGTTATGCGATCTAATGGTTGACATGTCACAATGAATAAGTGCATACTTTATGAGTTTATGCATGAAGATAGAAGAATGTCGTGAGTTGAATCAAGTATTATGTTAATTCATGATCAGTTTTCATTGATTATTATTTTTACATGTATTACGTTGATTTTTGTTTGTATGTATGAAAATACAAAATATATTAAAACAATATTGAATGTAATTAAATATATAAAATTGAATATATTGATCTTTGCAAGTTTGATCGTATGTAGGGGAAACCTATTTGTTACGTTGTTCCATATAACATGGCTCCAAACTGACATGATTCCTTATAAGAAACTAGAAAGAGGTATTCTTGAATTATGAAAATGTGTTCCAAACTAGAATTTTTGAAGCGTACATGTATCTAACTGAAGTGGGTCTACCGTAGTATAGAAAAATCAACAATGGAAAATAGGTATTTGATTTTGAATTCCTTCATGTCCTTCTATTTTGAGAAAGCGTATTTACAGAAGACTAATGTGAGGAAATTAATTTTTTTTAAAGTTGATCCCACAACGTTAAGAATAACATGGAAAGATTTGATCATTTTGATGTGGCGCCTGTGTTATCTCTTCATAGTTCTTGCATATATAAGAATAAATAACAAAATTTGCCAAAGAATAAATGTGGTAAAATTGAAGGAAGTGTCACGTTTCTCTTGAATTATTAAAGAAATTATTACTTATGATGTGAGGAGTTACATTTATACCCCTATTGATGAAAATTTGGAATTTCCATAAGAGTATGTAACGGAAAGAGAAGACTCTCTATTTCGAAACTAAAGCAATTGAGAAACTGGTGAAAGAAGTGATCTCATAAAAATGAATAAGTTTAAATAGAACTTCATGGACCCGCTTTCTAAATTATTTTCAATGGAAATTAGTCATGGAATTTTTATGAGGAATGGGCCTCGAGCCTAGAGTAGAAAAATGTGATGAATACCCATACTGGTCAAACAATGCAACATGTTTACTCTTTCCTTTAATATTTTTGTGTTTTGAGTTTGATTGCTTTTGTATATTTCATAACCAATTTTTGGTGGTGCTTTTGAGACACACTTGATGGATTTTGCTATATGATGTGATTTTAAGTTTCTTTAGTTTTATATAATCCATAACCAATTGTTGGTGGTGCTTTTGAGACGCTCTTGATAGATTCTTCTATTTGATATGAGTTCGAGTTTCTTTACTTTTATATAATTCATAACCAGTTTTTGGTGGTGCTTTTGAGACGCACTTAATGGATTTTGCTGTATGATATTATTTTAATTTTCTTTACTTTTACAAAATCCATAACCAATTGTTAGTAGTACTTTCGAGAAGCACTTAATGGATTCTTCTATTTGATATGAGTTTGAGCTTCTTTGCTATTTTATAATCCATAATAGTTTTTGGTGGTGCTTTTAAGACGCACTTGGTAAATTCTACTATTTGTTACGAGTTTGAACTTCTTTGCTTTTGTATATTTCATAACCAGATTTTGGTGGTGTTTTTGAGACGCACTTGATGGATTTTATTGATTTATTTGAGGCATTGCCTTATTATACAATTCATAGCCAGTATTGGTAGTCTTTTTGAAATACATTTGATGAATTATGTTTATTTATTTTTCGAGGTAGAGCTTTTGCTTTTATTGAGTTCATAGCCGTAAATGGTGGTGCTAGAGTGAAGCACTTGATGGACTCACCTACTTGGGTATGATGGTGGACCACCTTTTATCAGAGACTTGAGCTCTCTAAAGCACTTAGAATTTGCAAGGTAAGCGCATGGCCATTAAAAGCGCATATTTATTGCGAAGTTTGTTGAAATTGAAAGTGTAATACGCGTTGTGAGATCTCAATCAAAATCTTTGTAGTTTAAGGTAAATTCACTACTTAGACTAAGTTGATCAACCCAAATCTTCGTTGTTCTAGAAGAAATTCACTATTTAATTAAGTTTTAAACTCACTTCTTTATGTATCAATCTAATCGAAAGACATTGGTACTTTCATGTGAAACTTTCTTCTTGCCCATGTTATTTTCCTTCATCATCTTTGATTTTTGTTGTAATTAGTAGGAGATTGTTGGATAATTACAACAAAATCAAAATCTTTTCATTGGTTTTCCTTTTGCATTCTTCATTAATGAGGAAACGTTTTTATCTATGGAATGCTTATTTATAAGGATTGGTGGACTCAAGAGAGAGAAGAACAATTTTACGTTTATTTTTTCTCTCTCTCAATTTCTCTCTTTTTTGAAAAAGGAATACTAAACTTAAAGTAAAAAAAATTATCTTCTTCATCTTCTCATTCTATAATTTCCTCTGAAATTAAATCCATCTTTCAAATATATTTAAAACTCATAGGCAATAACTTCTATAAATCTTCAAATCCTTCAATTTTGAGTGCACAATTTTAAAGGGTCGTTGTGTCAACCTTGAGGAGTGGATAACAATTATTGATTGCACCATAGTTGTTGTGCCGAATTTCGATTTCAAGACAGTAGTCTCATCCACGATACAACTTTCATTACTTTCTCTTTGTAATTGTTTCTATCCAACAATTTTTTAATAGTGTATTCTTCTTAAATTTTCTTTGTTATTTCGTCCAAGATCAACGCAAACATAAGTGGACTCAAAATTGGGCGTTGATGTAATTTTACCTTTTCCAAGAACTCGTCTCTCCACATGTTTTTTGTACCTTCGTTTTGGAGTTTTAATACCTATCTCAAATTAGCTCTATTATGTATATTGAAATTACTTAGTGTCAATCAAATTATATTCCTCAGTACCTAAACACGTGTTTTTTCTTGATCTTTGGAAACCATATGTAACTTTTTCTTTTTTACTCTTGCATTGCTGTATTAATCGTCTAATTGAATGAATGACTTCTATTGTAGATCCACCCAGTATAGAATAGAATTGTTTACCTGATACAAATGAGTCACTTCTTGATCATTGTTGTATCACTCTACTCAGTTTATTTTATAACTCATTAGTTTAATTTTGCTATATTTATCATAGACTTGTACCTCTCTCTTATTTCTAAAAATTGTTTTATCAATATTTTATTAAATAATTTGTAACCCATTCATTTCCATTATATATGTCCTAATGCTTACCACACCTCTATGGGTATGTTATCTACGCACAGTGCCTAATTTCCCCTTAGTCTTTTAATTACGTCATTGACTTCTTTGTTTCGTATTTTATTAATCAACCCTATGTTTTTTTTTCTAATTATTTTACTTCATCGGTTGGTTTTTTCCATTAAGCAATTGTTCAGAATACTCTTTCCATTTGTTTGATATACCAAGATCTTTTATTAATATATTATTATTTGCATACAGTAAAATTCAAACCAGCAGTACAAAGTACCCGATAAGAATATTCATACTCGTCATTATTACCATGATAATTACTAGTACTCGTTGCCATACTTTGGGAATGATCTAAATTTGTATTTATATACAAGGGAAATGTAAAGTGTTATATTGACTGCACTAAATCAGATGCAACTAATCACCAATACACTCCATACATTAATGGATTTTTTTTGGATTTGGCCTGGTTTCGAAAGTAATTATCGCAATTAGCCCTGTTTAGAAACTAATATTGAATATAGCCTTGTTTTGGCCAGCTCAGCACCGAGCTGGCCAAAACATACTGGCGACTTTTCAAAAGTCGCCAGTTAATTTTTTTTTTGTTGCCAAAACGAGGGCGACTTTTGGGAAGTCGCCCACTGGCGATTTCCCAAAAGTCGCCCACTTTTTTTTATAAAATATGGGCGACTTATGGGAAGTCGCCAGTGGGCGACTTCCCAGAAGTCGCCCATTCGGGGCTCTGCAACATAACCAGAGCCCCCCTCCTTCCTTCCTCATTCTCATCTCCTCCACTTCTCTTCCAAAAAACCCCAAACCCCACATTTCGAAATTTTTGCCCCAAATCGATTAAATTTCGTTTATTTTTCAACAAAATACAAGATGGCAAGCTCTTCAACTTGGAATGAGCCTCAAGGTATGGGAAAATCAAATAGTTTTCAATTTAGGGTTTTGAAGGAATTTGAAAATTATGGTTTTTAATGATTGTTAGCAATCATTGATGGTTGTGGTATCTATGTATGGTTGAAATCATTGGTAAAATGTTGAAAAACAATCCGTAAATTTGTAGTGTTATGTTGAAAAATAATTTTGAGAATAGTGTTATTTTGTATATGTGTAGATTACTCGGAGTTGTTACCTGGACCAATTGATGGATCTGTCATGTATATGCAACAACGGCATCGAACGAATAATCCGGAATTTGTCGCGGTAAAAATCTTATTATTCAAAATGTACATATATATGAAGGTAATGTATGTAACATGTTGAAATTTTTTTTGTGATATATTGACAGGGCAATACTGCAGACAAAACCATAGACCATTCGTCTAAAATGAATAGAGTAACATCTGCTCATCCAGGCGTTATACAGTTGATAGACCAAGCTGGATTTGGACTGGTTTTTAGGGTGGGGCACATCCAGTTAGATCATCATCTTATCACCGCTTTGGTGGATAGATGGAGGCCGGAGACATCGACATTTCACCTACGAGCCGGGGAGATGACTATCACGTTGGGTGATGTTGCGTGCTTACTTGGCATACCCATAGACGGTGCTCCGTTGACCAACCCCGATCCAGCTGATTATCTTACTTTATGTCAAGAGCTCCTAGGTTTAACTCCTCCAGCTGAGGAGTGGTGGGGAAACGAAATGATACGGACATTATGGTTTAGGGAACAATTTGTGAACGACATTTCAGCAGACGCCACGGAGATTCAGATTGAGCAACGAGCCAGGGCCATTATATTGCATATTATATGCTCGAGGTTGATATGCGATCATTCTAAGACACGGATATGGCTTAGATGGCTTCCTTTTTTTAGTAAACTTTGATGTTTGTCGCCAATATTCGTGGGGCAGTGCAGTTCTTGCATATACTTACTGCGAGTTGACTAGGCTTGCTTTGCAAGAGAGCGGAAGCATAGGTGGTTGTGTGAGTCTAGTACAGGTATGTCCATTATTTACTTTCGGCGACCGTTATTCCATATTCTTTTATTCAACCGCAACCCTGTGTCATCTTTTATTTGCAGCTTTGGTGTTGGACTTATCTACCCGTGGGTAGAATAACGATGAGGAGGACGGCGGTTGATTTATCATTGCCATACGGTGCTAGGTATAATTTATTATGTAGTATACTAAGTTTACGTGTTTGGAACTGAGAAGTCACAATTTAATTTTTGTACAGGTGGGTAGGACCTAAAAGCACCGTTTCATCGCCGAGGCGTCATGTAGCCTTCTACCGTAATGAGCTCGATGTGCTAGACTATCAGTCTGTGACTTGGACCCCGTACGACGATATGCTTGGACATCTGCCAAACTTATGTACCATTTCCATTCAGCTGTGGACTGCTCGGGTGCCTCTGATTTGCTTTAATGATGTCGCCTATCATCTGCCTGACCGAGTGATGAGGCAGTTTGGTATGGCCCAGCATTTACCGGAACAACCACCGCATTACAGGATCGATATTGAAGCTGGGGAGTTTGCTATGGCAATTGAGACGTGGATCGCGCGCTACGTGCACACGCAACAGGAACGCGAGTTCACATTGTCCGAAGAAGAATATTTGTCTTGGTACTAGAACATCACGCGTCGATATGTTCTTCGTGCCATCGATCCACCTACAGCGCCTCTTGTTATTGCATACCCTTACACTCCTAGAGCACCTCTCGAAAGGAATGTGGTACGTAGTGCACACGTCGTCTTTATTTCAATATTTGAAATTTATCCTTTATCTTGAATTTTATGTCATGGCAGGCGGACGGCATTTACCGTGCGATAGAAATTGTGGATGAGCTTGCACAAGAGGTTCCTCAAAGGTCGCAGGGAAAATGCTTTAGTGTAAAACGCATCTTGGAAAGTATTTTGGGAAGAAACAAGCTAACACAACCAAGACCGCCTCCACCGCCTCCTCCTCCGCTAGCACAGTTGCTCATCGAACCGCCTCCTCCTCCGCCTCCCACTACTCGTACGTATCAGCGACGTAGACATCGAAAAGGAGCATCTTCATCTCAAGAAACACAGGTTGAAGTTGCTCCCGGTCCTTCACAGCCTATTGATCCTACACAAGCAAGTGAAGAGGAGGATTCGCCGGATGAAATTCCACTGTCTATGAGAAAACCAAAACGAACTCCACGAGAACTTCGTAGGTTGAAGAACTGAGGATGGTATAATTTAATGATATGCGTTGTCCGGATTTGTTTTGTTACATTGGAGGATGGTATAATCAAAAACTCCATACTCATCAGTTGTCACATGTCCTACACTTCCGGGATTTGTTTTGCATATTTCACCAAAGTATTGTCGAAGGTTGGCATATGACTCTGCCCAATCGCCGTAAATTCGTTCAATTGCCTTGCTCAATGCTCTCCATGCTTTCAGATAGCTAATTTTTATAAATAATTGTTCCTCCATTAGAACTTGCACCGTCCCGGCTGTAATGTTCAAATCAGATTTCACGAAAGGCATGATCTTCGACACCATAAACGATGATGTAGCTTGCCTATGATTTGAGTTCACTGTAGGGTTAACACATGTATGATCACTAGGATATTTTTTAATAACCCACCATCCAGCCTGTGTCTTTTTTGAGTCAATAGCATGTATTCTCCAAGGACAACTGTCATCAACGTTGCAAATGGCGGTGTATTTTTCTTTGTTCGACCTTATTGGCTTAAAGGACACCGCATGTAAGATTGACCATTCTGATAGTTGTTGCAGAAATTTAGCTTTACTCTCAAACACCATGCCTACTTTGAAACCAGTTTGTACGCTGCATGATAGAAATAATTCGCTGTTGAAGTTTACATTTGCTACAATTGACTTAGCCATAATTTGTGCACTGCACAAATCATCATCCATCGGGATCTCCATTTGCGGTTCATCGTTGTCCACACAATCTACTTCTGCACCTCCAAAATCATAGTCCAGTGGATCATTGTTTACTTGCATATTTTCTACCCAGGCAGTATCAACCTCTGGTATTGACACAACAGACATACTATCAAGTGCAGGAACATCTACAGCTTGTACATCTTCTTCATCTTCTACATCCATATCATCATTGCACATAGTTTGACATGCTGGTTCATTCGGTGGTTGGACGTATGACTGTGTAGTAATGTTGTTTGCTGCGCAGCTGCAGTAAATTAATACATCAATTTTAGTTTACTGCTACAAACCAACGATTTTGCAACATATTGCAATATTTAACTTACTTTTGGCTTAAATGGTAAAATTCGGGCGGAGTTGGCTGCATTCGTTCATTTGTACGACTACTCGATGCTCTAGCACTTCTTTGAGTGCAATTCTGAACTGGAGTAAAACTGGACGGGAATACAAAATAGATATAATATTAATATAAATTCATTACAACATATCTCTATGTAATCACGGCTAAACAATACCTCTGACTCATTCGTGGAAAGCTGTCCTGCGTTAAATGTGGATAGGTAAATTGGACATTTGGCTGCAAACTCATGAATGGATGAAACCCATAAAACATTTGTTGTTGCCCGTATTGCGATATGTGCTGAGTCGGATTGCTAAAACTAGGTGACGGAATTCCCTGCCCAGTACTCATGTTCCCCACCATTCTAGAATATTGTTCAACGCCGAAATTTGATACAGGTGCCGGTGTTGCTTGCTCTGCAACCGATCTCCTTTTTTCTCAACAAACAACTCAATAGATTTGGTCGAGGCAGCAAACATTAATTCAACATCCTCGTCGTCAACAATTTTGATTGCTTTGGATCCGGAATCTGTTGGCCAATTGCAAACTATTTCAATCTCGTACTCTTCTGGTTTTATCTTTGTTGCTTTATATACCGACTCTTTCAACTGCTCAAAAGTAGATCCTCTTCGAACTTTAGCCGGTTTGTAAGATCCACCAAGATATTTCGCACACATTAAATCGTCAATAACCAATTCACCATCAAAATAGCAAATAGTTGGAATAAAACTAGGAGCCATTCTACATCAAGCAAAAAAAATTAAGTTTGCAAACTAAATTCAAAACTGAGGGTTTTTACTGCATACCTTGATTGGATTCGACCGTATGACGTTTCCCTACGGTTGAAGTAGATCTTCGAAATCTACTACTTTTGTTGAAAAATAAACGAAATTTAAATGGGTTTGGACAAAAATTTCGAAATGTAGGGTTTGGGGTTTTTTGGTAGAGAAGTGGAAGAGATGAGAATGAGGAAGGAAGGGAGTGGGGGGCTCTGGTTATGTTGCAGAGCCCCGAATGGGCGACTTCTGGGAAGTCGTCCACTGGCGACTTCCCAGAAGTCGCCCATATTTTATAAAAAAAAGTGGGCGACTTTTGGGAAATCGCCAGTGGGCGACTTCCCAAAAGTCGCCCTCGTTTTGGCAACAAAAAAAAAATTAACTGGCGACTTTTGAAAAGTTGCCAGTATGTTTTGGCCAGCTCGGCGCTGAGCTGGCCAAAACAAGGCTATATTCGATATTAGTTTCTAAACAGGGCTAATTGCGATAATTACTTTCGAAACCAGGCCAAATCCAAAAAAAATCCTACATTAATCGTTCACAAACCTTAACCCATCGAAATGCACATATCACTTTGCATATAATTTAATCCTGACTGACCATGCACTAACAATAATGATTAATCCAGATAAACAAACCAGAATTAATTAATTAATGAACTGAATTATTTGCAACAACAGGAATGGCATTGACAGGCGAGTCTCATCGGTGTAATATCGGAGCGCTTTGTCTTGGAAATACACACACGATTCTTTGTTTATATGTTGTATAGCTTTTTGCCGGACAATTTTGCTGCCTGCTAGTGAAAACATTTTTACATGATAAATGGTCGAATATTTGCATCATCCGATTCTTCTACAGTGAATTGAGGGAATCAATACCGGCGGTAACTTTTATAAGACTTCTCCGCCTGCAGCAGTCGTCATCAACTTTTCCATTCTAGGTATTTTTTATGCTCAGTCTTTAGAAAGCTGCAGCATGCAACCTTTTCCAACTGACATAAAGCAGAAGATTCTACTTTTATATGTATTATTTTTCTTTTACCTTTGTTTATACGTTTTCGTAAGTTTTTTAAATTATTGGATCGTTTACTAAAATAGGGTTGGATATTACTGCTACCATTAAAAAAGGTAGATCAAATCTGTATATTTTAAACGATGCGATCTTTTGAAGCAGAGGACTGATTTGACATGCACGTCTACATATTTTATCTCTACGCCACTACATGAGTCGCATACATGTGTAATAAATGCCTGGGTAATTTTTACATTTCGGAACACGGCGCCTCTCTTTGGTCTTTTTTGATTTGATGTTTGCAACATTGGCGACCATGGCTTCTATCTTTTCTTACTCCAATTTCCATCGCTTAGAGGGATAATTTTCAAAATATTACCCTCTAAATATTAAAGAGTTGGTCAAACGACAAGACGTTGATCTAATCATTACTTTATCGTGGACGCTGATTTGATTTAATCAATGTTCTGCCATGGACGTAGGCAATGGACGCTGATTTAATCAACGTTCAGGATTGGGCACGTATAAATCCCGCGTCAAGTCCCTTTCACCATACATTTTAATCCTTTTAATAAACTCTTTTCACTTTTTATTCAAAAAAAATCGTTGAAATGATGTCGCACGTTATCAAAATTGCTAGGCATACCGTTCGAAAGCAGACAAAGGAGCTCGCTAGTCCACTTCACATTACTCCTGCCCCCTCAAACGACGATTGATGACTTACGAATTCTGTACAATCTACCCGAGGGATACACGTATCGTATGTTGAGGCCTTGAATACAATCGAGCTACAATTCTAAATATTTAATAACTTTCAATACCCGACTGTTACGTTTATCGTATATTAACCATGAAATGTTGTTTATTATATAGGTCTGTGATATTACAGACAGAGTATATTAATTAGTTTTTATGTATTTAATTAGTACAATAATTCCGAACAATTGTTTATTTTTTAGTCACAGTACGTCAGCTATCGGGGTAGTTGGGCAAAGTGTATAGCACAACACTACGATAGACTTCCGATGGGTTTAGTAGATAGGTTGCAGGCCAGTCCTTTTGCTTTTTTCTTACAGATTTGATCACCTCAGTCAGACCGTCCACTCATATCCGTCCTAGTTGAGAGGTGGTGGCCTACAACACACACTTTTCATTGTTCAGATTTTGAGTTCGGCATTACCCCCGTCGATTTTTATATGTTGACTGGGATTGAGATAGAATGCCCAGATAGGATACCATTTCCTTTTGATCATACGTATGAAAGCCCTAAGATTTTCACTATATATCACAGTTTGACGAAGGTCATGTTTCTTTCGGCGCTGTCCCCTACATATCTACATGAGTATATTACAACTCATATAGGCACCGATGCTGTGAGTGACGTTGTATTTAAAACATTTCTCATATATTTATTTGGTTCGACATTCTTTTCGAACCAAAAAAGTACCATTAGATTATGTTATCTTGCAGCTATAACCGATCTAAATCAGCTTCATACTGTATATTGGGGCTCCTCTATATTTGGATATTTGTACACTGCTCTAAATTCTTTTGCACTCGGTGAGGTTAAGCAGGTGTTTAGGTTCTGGTATCACTACTAGAAAGGCCCCAAAATGCGACAAAGGCTAGCGACGGCTAAAAAAAGCGATTTGGAATTGGATGATTTAGGGGTTTGGAATTGATGAATATATGTTATTAGTTTATGGTATATAGTTTATTATTTGAATTGGGTATATAATGGTAAACCTAATTTAGAAAATTAGTTGATTATGCGTTTGAAAATGGCGATTATTGCGTAATAGGTGATGATAATTAGTGTTGATTTGGTGGTATTAATTAGTGAATTTATTGTTTACTATGTTGTTAAAAATTATGGCTAATTTAAAATCCAAAAAATAGTCCATGATTATTGAATAATATGTTTATTGATAAGTTTACGAGAATGTTTGTTATACTATTGTAAGTGCTAACTACTTATTTAGTTCACAAAATCGTTAATTAAAATTTATGTAGTTAAACAAAAGTTAAAATATGTTTTAAAAATTTAGATTTAATTAATAAATATTTAAGTAGTTAAATGAATTATAAAATAGTTTTTGCAGTTGTTAAAATAGTAACTCATAGTTCCCATTTGCAAGATAAGGCATATTTTCCGAGTTACTGATAGTTCGCATGGATTTTGATTCATAATTAAACGAATTCTATTTGGCTACATTACTAAAAAAATTTAAGATCATTATTTCACTACAGACCACTAATACTTCAATATTAATATTTTTTTATTTGTGCTTTATTTATGTGAACCCCTTAGAGAATTTTTGGCCTCGTCTGACAAGTGTTGTATATGATCGTTATATGGATATTCGTTTTTCCACAGAACATACATCTATATTCATCTGATACAACATTTGTTGGATTTGTCCTAGTATTTGGACAAGTTACAAACACGATAAAGTAATCATATTTTATAAATCATTTCAGTTTAAACGGTTCAGAAAATTTTGACGGCACTTCCTTTTTTCCCTGTGTACACGCATTTGTGTACGATACAGGGAATAAAGGGAAGTGCTGCCGAATTTTTTTAGAATCGTTTAACCTGAAATGATTTATAAAATATGATTACGTTATTGTGTTTGTAATGGGAAGTAGGATAACTGACCGTCAAAGTAAAAAAACAATAAACTTAAGAATTGAAAATTCGAATGCAATATTTATTTGAATTTGTTAAAATAGTAACCTACATTTTTATATATATGAAGTGTGTTATTCAAAGGGTTATATATGAATTTTTACAAGACTTTAATATGAAGTGTGTTATTCAATCTTCTAACCTACATTTTACAAATCAGGAAATATGTTCGATTATTTTCTCGATCGTAGTTGGATGTATGAACCTCGAAAATATATGAAAGGATCAATAAAAGAACGTTTCTGTAACGGTGTACAAGTATTTATTAGATTTGCTCAGTCTAATAATCGAAATAACGTAGACATTCGTTGTCCGTGTAGTAAGTGCAAACATCTGAAGCATTGGAAACCAGATGTAGTAGAAGTACATTTGTACAAATTTGGTTTTTTGCCGAATTATTACTTATGGGATCGTCATGGAGAACTTGTTCAACCTACACCTAATCCTATAGTGTTAGAGGACGATAATACTATGACCAATCCTATAGAAAACATGGTGCAAGATGCTGCACGATCAATGTTTCCTACCTTTGACCAAGGTGATGATGGGAACGAAAATGTAGACGAAGAGCCGACCGCGGAAGCTAATTTTTTTTATGATTTATTGGATTCTGCTAAGAAGCCATTGTGGGATGGATGTACAAGCGGAACCGAATTATCTGTAACCGCCGAATACATCACTATGAAATCGAAATTTAATCTTACAGAAGCCGCATTTACAGCAGTTGTACAAACTGCAAAATGACACATGCCACCTAATAATTTGATGTGTGATAGTCATTATAAAGTAAAAAAAACTTATGTCTGCTTTTGGATTGCCGTACCAGAAGATAGATACATGTGTAAAATGTTGCATGCTGTATTGGAAAGAAGACGCTCATCTTACTAAATGCAGAATATGTAATGAGGAAAGATACAAACCAAGAAAAAAGAAAGGAAAAGAAGTTCCATATAAGAGAATGCATTATTTACCCATCACTCCTAGACTTCAACGGTTATATGCATCTTCTGCTACAGCATGTCATATGTGATGGCACAGTGTGAGAACACCAGAAGAAGGAACTTTAATACATCCATCTGATGGAGAAGCATGGAAACATTTCGATAAGACTTATCCTGAATTTGCGGCAGAGAGCCGTAATGTTAGGCTTGGCTTATGTACGGATGAATTTTCGCCATTTTCTCAGTTTGGTAGTAAATATTCATCATGGCATATTATTATTACTCCTTATAATTTACCTCCATGGATGTGTATGAAAACTCCATATATGTTTCTAACGATTGTCATCCCCGGTCCCGATGATCCGACACAAGGAATTGATGTTTATTTACAACCACTAATCGACGAGTTGAAAACACTATGGCATGAAGGAGTTGAAACGTACGACATTTCGAGAAAAAGGAATTTTCGTATGTTTGCTTCTTTATTATGGACTATTAGTGATTTTCCCGCGTATGGCATGATTTCAGGTTGGAGCACATTTGGACGTCTAGCTTGTCCTTATTGTATGGATGAAACACGAGCATTTTCATTGAAGCATGGGAAGAAAATTTCTTGGTTTGACTGTCATCGGTGTTTTCTACATACCAATCATAAATTTAGAACGGATAAAAAGAACTTTAAAGCTAACAGAGTAGAGAGTATGCTACCACCTAAGGTTTGGACAAGTGAAGAGGTATATGAAATTGTAAAAGACTACCCAAAGATACATGAAACTAGGGTACAGGTTGAAATTCCAGGTAAATCGGACATTCATAACTGGTGCAAGCAAAGTATATTCTGGGAGTTACCGTACTGGAAAAAGATAAAGCAGACTGGTGGGCTGTTTTTAAAACGAAGGCAAGATATATATTTGATGGAGATAATATTCCAGATGAAGCAGCGTATCAAGCGGATCTCGAGCCAAATACTGAAATAGTGATAACCGATGACATTGATGTAGGGTCGTTGACTGATGAATCGAATGTTTTAATAGATGCATTTGTAAGTACCGAAGAAAATGATATAGAGTACGAGACCGAGTCTGAATCAGAATACGATGAAGACTGATCATAGATGGCATCGCTTGTTGTATAATTCTGAGCTATGTATTAACAATAATGACTATGTTATGTAATATTCTGAGCTATGTGTAATAATACTGATGATTATATATGATCTGTATCATTCTGAGTTATGCATTATTCTTTTTATGTACGTTTTTTTCGATGATTATGTGCAGAGTATGTTTATGTGATGATTACCACTTGATTAATAATTATGTGATGATTATGCGACGATTAATGATTATGTGATATTGACTGATGATTATGTGATTCTTCTGTTATCAGTACTTTTTTCTAAGCAGTACATCTCAGTCACCTTCACTTGGAGCTATGTCTGATAGGCGCCGTTATCGACGTAGTACATCTCAGTCGCCTTCACCTGGAGCAGGTCTGAGTAGCTCTGAGCCAGATCTCCGTCGAGTTGCAGAGATAGTTCTGAAAAGTGCTGGGTATGTATCAAACTTATTTGAATTATATTATATGAAATATATTGAATATATACATCAACATTTCTACAGAGGGTTCAAGGTGGAACCGTCCGATTTCATTTTACAAGTATCAAAAGAAGCATACAAAAGTAGGATGTCTGGCTGTTGGCCTCAGTGGGATAACATCCCAACACATATAAAAACGCAATATGGGCTGATCTTATGGTAAGTACAACTTTCTAATATATAATTATGCCTTATATGAAACAAAAAACAATATGCCATCATGCCTTATGATATCACTTTTATGTATTATGTTTTGCTAATTGTTTTTTAATTATATAATCTCTTTTACATAACACGTATGATAATTCAATATGCAGGCAGCTGTACGTGTGGATCCGTAGGATATGGATGTTTTTATAAACCATTGGAATAAGAAGATGTAGAAAAATTACAGAGAGACTCTTTCAAGGGCTAAGAGTTCAGGGAAAAAGCCAAGTTGGATGGGGGATGATATTTGGGCTGGATTCCAACAATATTGGGAATCGAAAACATTCAAAGTAAGTTATATTGTCACTATATTTTTACAATTAAATGTGTTGAATTATTTTACTTAATAGTGTGTATAAATTAATAGGAATTATCGGCAAGAAACAAGGCTAATAGGAACAAAAACCCTACTTTACATCGTGGTGGCTCGAAATCCATCCAACAACATAGGAGGGAATTGGTAAATAAATTAACAATTCTATTTTATTCTTGTATATAATCTATTCTTGTATATACTCATGCAATTTATCAATATAATCTATTCTTGTATATATTCAGTGGGCAAAGTATGGAAGGGAGCCTACAGTGGCTGAGGTTTTCAGAGTCACACATGCAGTGGAGCATACAGATGAGGATGGGAATGTTTCATATGATTGGTCGGACGACAAGGCTGCTTCTGTAATGGTAAATATGTTTATTTCTGTAATGAAAATATTTCATATTCGTTTATTTCACAATAAATAAGTAAATTGTATATCAATTGTGTCAAATATTTGTTCGTAATTGTAGGAGAGATATAATGCAGAGCATGATCGAGTGATACAAGCGAGTGGACGGGAGTCGCCTACGGTTGATGAGTCTAATCGGATATGGGACTCAATCATTGAACCGGCAAGTCGAAACAGGCGTTACAGTTTCGGCAATATGGTATGTACTCAACGTTTACACAGTAGAAACCTGTATGCCATGAACTTCTTATTCATTTGAGTTTATTAGCGATAACTTGAGTTTTCTTATTGTTAGTGTATGCCATGAACTTATTATTCAGTTGAATTATTTCACAGGCTCTTAATTTCCAAGGAGCATATAGGAGATCCATAGACGAGGAAGAGATTGCTCGGATGCAAACACAGTTGGATGAGTTCAATGAGGCAGAAGAGTCATTTGGCGACGCAGATAGATGCGCGTATTGATGCCTTCTATCAGGAGCATGGGTCAATGCCCGGAGAAGGAGGTGCAGATGATGATGATGCTTAGATGGTTTGTTTTGATGGGTACGCTTTTATATACATATATGTACATATTATGAGGGGTTTGACATTTGGTAATTTGGATGTTGTGATTAATACTTAGTGTTTTGGTGAATTTGATATTTTGGTTGTTGTCATTGATACTTTGGCACTTGATATGTACTGGTTGTTTAATTTAGTTATGTGGGTTGGTTTGGTGGATTTTCATATTTGGTTATGTTGATTTTCTTATATGATTTTGTGAATATATGTTGGAATATGCAATATTTGATGATTTGGTTGTGTTGATATTGATTATATGGCATGATGGAATGGTATTATATGTGCGGAATGATGGAATTATATTATGTGGATTGATTGGGATTGAGGGTTGAAGGTGCTGGAATATGGCATTCAATTCTGTTCCAGATTTGCAACGGCTAGCGACGGCTAGCAACGGCCATATGGTCACATATAGCGATGGCGAGCGACGGCTAGCGGCGGCCATGTTGCGACGCTTTGCATCAACAACCCCGGGAAACTAACAACCCCAACGGTTGATTCCACGTGGATAATTAACCGTTACAAGCCGTTGCAAAATGAACGACGGAGCCGTCGCTTTCTTTTGTTGCAACGAGATAATTAGCGACGCCATTTAGCGACGGCTGGCGACGGCCGCCAACAGCTAAAAGTCGTCGCTAAACAGTGCTTCTTTTGTAGTGTATATTCTATCGTGCTAGTACTATAAGTACACGGCAAACATGCATCCTCGCATTGTTGAGACAGCTAGTCATGCACCAAAGACATATTTTCCATGCAAGGGATGATAGGAGCGTGTTCGGTTAGTTTCTCGTGCGCCTATGGGGCTAGAACTGACTAGATGGTGGCCAGTACTCAAATTGATTTGAGATGCAAAGCTAATCTTTTACGGACACCATGGGCTTCATATTGGATCGCCATGACACAGGTGGGCCAGTTGTATGATGGTCATCCTCTTTCTATTGTGTATCACTTGTGTTTACGGAGGATGATTTTACTCCCACCAACGTTTCTTCCTATTTGGTATTTGGGGGAGAGATGCTTGTTTCAAACCACGGGAGATCTACGTATCCTTGGAGATCCATTATCTTATGACGACATGTTCGGAAAACATCAAACCATTGGATTACAGTATATACAGGGATTGAGACAGACTGGATGGGTAGATGCTTCGGTATTTTTCCTAGCCGATGGGGATTTTGATAGACATCGGGTTAGAGTACCTCCTCAACGGTACATGCTACCTAACTACGCTCGGTGCGTGAACTTCAATCATATAGGTCTAGATATAGCCACTGGTAGAGTTCAGACATCTCCATTTTCATTTGATCCCACTTCATCCCTGTACTCTCGGCAGCCCATGGACTTCGATCTTGACGCCTATTATAGAGCATATGATATCAGCGGTACTCTTATCGAGTAGCCGATAGTTTATCCACGGGATCGTGAGATTGTTGGTATCCCTACCGTTGGACTTTACCTGCCTTTTGAGGTAATTCAATGTATTAATAATTCACTGTACAATATTAGTTAAGTAAACGTATACTGGTATATTATATGTAATTACAACATGCAAGTAGGTTAGACGAGTATAGATGATATATTGCCTCTATTCAGCATATGACACCCATTCATACTCAGATGCTCAATCAGCAGGCTTAGTAGGCGATGCAGACAATGCAAATACGAATTAATGATTTGCAGGCTTAATTGGCTGCATTCCAGTTTGATCATGGTAGTCCTGTTGGTTTTGATAATGTAGCGGACGACGACGACAGTGCTGTAGATTTAGGATGACCGATTACTGTACTATTACACTTATGTGACTATTTTTTGATTGTACTATTACATTTCTGTTATCGTTATTTAACTATACAGTTATATTTATGTACTGTATTGTTACACTTATGTTATCGTTGTTCTGTCATGTTATATAGCTTTATTCACATTGCACATTTTTATTCAAATTTCAGCTTATTTATCGAAGACAAAGTGGTACGCTGTCTCGTCATATCGAACACTGTAGACACGTTGCACTGCTTTTAATGCTTGCCAGCCTTACTAGTGGAGAAGGTAATGCCTGCACTGCTTTTGATGTTTGCACTGCTATTAATGCTAGGAATATATTTAATGCGTGTAATTTTTGCACTGACCATCGAACAATACTTAATGCTTTTAATGCTTGCACCGCCTTTTAGTGCTTGCATTGACCATGTGAATGAAATATTTAACGCTTTCTTTTTGTTTTTAATGCTAGCCTGACATCGAACACTGTACCCACTGCTTTTAATGCTTACACTACTTTTAACGTTGCACTGCTTTTAACGTTTCACTGCTTTTAACATTCCACCGCTTTTAAAGTTCCACTGCTTGACTAATGGAGATAGAAGACCTCAGTTCTATTTATATTGGACTGCTTGCCATAATGCTCTTCACTAATATTATACGAGTAACATATAAAAATAGTGGATTATAACCATACTTCCTTGCTCTCATCATACTTGTATGAAGGTCTTTTAAGACACGATAGCCCGTCGGATACGTCTTCCCCTCAACTACCAACCGAGTGATATGTTGAAATGGAGAAAAGACATTATGAGGATGTAAGGAAGCATGAGAGAGTGTCGCAAGAGCACATGCTGTTAGAGGATGGAAGAGGACAAAGAGCAGAGCTGCGTAGCAACAATGACAAAAGGCAAAGAGGGCATGAAACTGGCCACCAAGTACCTCAGGCAGAAGGCAAAGTTTGCTGCGATGCAAGTGGGACAAAGAAAAGACGTGGAAAGAGCTTTTGGCGTTCTTCAATCTAGATTTGCAATGATTACTAATCCTTATCGATTGTGGTCTCGAGAAAAAATGTCCATAAATATGTTTGCATGTATTATTATGCATAATATGATTATTGAAGATGAAAGAAATATGGATGAAGAACATCGTTACTACAAATATGATGGTGCAGCGCGACTTTCATTCCCAGATGCACAACTTCACAGCCGGCTACAAAAAGATCTTATGAATCATATTTGGAAATACTTTGGAGATTGTTAGTTCAATTTTACATCTAGTTAGTCATGCGTGTATGCATTTGTCTTGTAATCGTATTTTAGTTAACTTATCAACTGTATTGCATTTCCTTCAAAATGTTATTTAGCTCGGTTATAGACTTTGTATGAATGGAAACAAAAATTATAACGACCCCACCGCTATGCTCAGTTTAGCAAAGAACATTACTTGTAATGTTCTTTGCTAAACTGGACGTAGCGGTGGGGTCGTTACAAAAATAGTATAACATTAGTTAATAACTAGTACAACGGATTTATATAAACTAAAAGTACATTGAAAATAATCCAAATTATGCAATGCTAAGATTAAAACAAATTACAATTGAGGGAACTTAGATATAAATACTTGTCTTTTACGCTCCATCCAATATTACATTTGAATTTCATCCATTCCCGTCAAATCTTTATCCATAGTCATTTGTTCTTGCCGTTCAATCTCCAACTTTTGATTTTCTTGTTCAATATCCAACTTTTGATTTTCCCGTTCAATATCCAACTTTTGTTGCTCAATATCGACAAACTTACACATTACATCGATCTTCACCTGTGCTTGCCTGCTTCTATCTTGATGTCTTCTTTCGTGAATTTCAAGAGCGGCATTCACTTTAGCGTTCACAGCGACATCAACTTTATTCTTTCTCTTTGCTGCTTTGACGCCCATTGGTCTTTAATCTTCATCCGGTCTCTGGGTGAGCACGTCCACCTCATTTTCTCCGTCAAATGAGGTTTCTCTACATGATGAATCTCTCGGACTAGATTAGCATGATGATTTTGATGCTTTGTTATTTCCCTTCATATTTGTTTGATTGTCTCGGAGGCTCTTCGCATTATCGGAGTTCCAATTCGGTGTGCTCGCCACAACTCATAACAATCCAAGAATTGATAATAGTGTGGTTCTTAGCACCATTTTCCCTTGCAAAAAGCTTCATAATTCCTCATTCGTCATTTTTTTATAATCAAAATAGAAATAAATAAATGAAAAGATAAAACACTAATAAACTAATAAAATCAAAAAACATACCAAATGCTTTTACCCTCCCATTCCGTTAGGATTCGCTTTCCTTATTTTATAAATCTATGATTCATAAAATTTAGTTTGGCGATTGATTTTTCCGAATTGACCTTAAATCGTCGACAAAGATTGTGTGCTTTCAGGATGCTTAAGGTTGAAGATATTCATTATTTTCTTTCAAAACTTGTCGCCGCTTTGGTCATTACCCCTAATCGAGCCTTTGGTATAACGATAGTAGATATTGTATAAGTCGAAGTCCTCATCGCTTCGCCATGGTTGGATGAATGCTGACTTGGAGGAGTACTTGATTATGGCTTATTATCGTCTTCGAAGACATAGTTCTGAGAATTGGAAGAATGCGTAAAATTTTCAAACGGTGCAGACATTTGAAGATAATGCGGGTTAGAGGAGGAAGTAGTGAAGAGTTTTATGTGGATATGAAGAGTGAAAGTAGTGTATTTATGGCATTGAAGGGGTAGAAAGTAGCCGTTGGAGGTAAAAAAACAGCCGTTGGGGTGTAGCTGTTGCGGCGTGAACCATTGTGGCTCTGAACGTTGATTAAATCAACGTCCACTATTGGGCACTGATTAAATCAGAGCTCAAGAGCAATTCACAATCCTAAATTGGCCTCTGAATATAATGCTGAATACTAAGGCCAAATGAAGCAGTTGGAGTGGCCTGAATGGAAAACGCTTAATATTAAGCCTGAATTCAACACCGTTGGAGATGCTCTTATGCAAGGCCATCGATTTGGTGCAGGCCCAACCCAACAAGAATTCTAGATGAATGGTGGATAAAGGAAAGTTTTGGACCCTAACAATAAAATTAATAATTTATCGGTAACCAAATTGGTATTATTTTAAAATTTTAATTAATTAATAATTAAATAAATATTGTAGGAAGTGGATTAAGTATGAAGAATTTCCATAAATTGTAATTTTTGAATTTTAAAACAAGCAAAGTTTTTGTAAGGAAATGAATTAAAAGACTTAATTAAATTAGGAAAGAATTAGGAAATAGAGGTAAGGTTCTTATTTTATTTTTCCTCACTCTCTTTCTCTCTTTCTTATACTTTCAGCCTCACCTTATACTTAAGAAATCAAAAGAAAAGAAAACCAAGAGAACTCCATTAAAATTCACTAAACCAAAAAAGTAGAAGAAAGATAGAAAGAGGAAGCTAAAACAATTATCTCCATACAAAAAAGCAAAAGAAAGATAAAAAAGGAAGCTAAGACAATTATCTCCATACTAAAACTAACCAACATAAATGATATTAACATTCCTATTTTTGGTATGTTTTAATTTGGATTTTTTGAGATCCGAGCTTGTTATGATGTTGGAACATATTTTGGGTGAACCATTTATATGGATTTATGGTTATCATTTGTGAAATTATGAAACTAAACCAAAGGGTTTTCAGTCTTTAAACCTATATTAATAAGCTTTATATGATTTGAAATTTTGGCATATTGTTCAAAACTTTAATGAAGATATAACTTTTTGATTCCATAATTTTTAGAGTTTATTTGGATTTTCTAAGGTGAGAAAATACATGTTTTAGGTTTTAATTACTTAAATTTTGAAAATTAATTTTCCTGAAATATTTATATGTATTAAAAGATAGAAAATCAAATTTTTCAAGACTTTTTCCATGTATTTTCAAATTGATAAGAAGTATTTGGTGAAGAGAAAATTTAATTACAAGTGGTAATTAATTAATTAATTATGGTCTTAATTAATGTTATGGGTACAAGAGAAATATCTCTGATATTTCTCAAAAGATTTTGATTAACAAATAATTTTTTTACATACAATATAATCTAGTGAAAAGTGATTGCCTTTAAAGGAAATAAATCAGTTTTTATGATAACTACATAAATGCCAATTTACCCTTACGATAGCTTAAAAGATTTATAAGTGTGATAACACAGTGATTTGTGCTTACGATAGCTTATTTTATACCTACCATAGCTATGATTTAATACTTACGATGGATATGATTTATAATTACAATAGCTATGGATTTTATAACACCCCACCTCTTTTCCCATACTGCCAAAAAGTATTATAGTGCAACGTCGTCTTATAATACGGAGAATGAGATAGAGTTAGGGGTACGCCCTAGAGCAATTATGTAATTTGTTACATATATCTAACTCAATGACCAATTTTTTGTTTGAAATCTGGATACTTTATTTACTACAGCACAAGAGGGATTCAAATATTTGACCACTTAGGGAGACAAGCTGTGGCAAGAGTATCCCAATATCTATAGACTCAAAAACCACAGTACGATCCTTAAAAGGCCATAGTCTGAAAATAAAATAGAGCCTACAAGCGTGCCATACAACTGTAAAATAACAATTAAATAACCAAATACTTTAGTTAATTCGACTTCATTGCCCATTTGTTAAACAGCTTTAACTCTCCTCTTCCCAACCGCTAGCTCAATGCCTTTTAAAAGTGAAAGTCTGCATCCACCGTTATTTCGTTCGAACTATTACGCCCAAGCAATGAAGTGGTTTTGAATTTAGTGTACCATATTTCTGGATCCTGTATCGTACCTTTGATTGGAGCCTGCTTAAGGAGTATCAATACATCAGCTAATGATTGAAGTGTCACTTGAGGAATTGATTCTAAACTCCACGAAGATAAGTTCTCATCCCCTTTTCTCCTCTGCTCTAATTGTTGTGTTTCCCAAAAGATGCTTCATAGCTTCCTTACATTACCCATCTTTTGAAAAATTCGCATATCATGGGTCAAACCACATACATGTGTTATCCCAGTTACCCACCTTTCTCTCAATAATCCCTTTAATTTCCGATCTTGTGTGTAACAACAGTTTCAATGCGTATGAAGCATTATTATCTTTATTGATAGGCCAATTTTTTTTCTTCCAATAGTTATTTTTCATCCATTGAATCCATAAGCCATCCCCTTGTATGAACCTCCACCAAAGTTTCAACGTGGTGGCCTTCATTATACTTTGCAACTTTCTTAAACCCACACCTCCCTCAAATTTCGATCGACAAAAATCCTCCCAGCACATGTTATGACTTTTACTTTTCCAACCAAAGTTTGCACACACTAAATTGATTTTAGTGGAAATTAGCCACAAGGGCCTCTTTAGCAAGTGAAATAATTACTTTCAAGGACAAAACGCAAAATAATTAGTTTCTAGGGCCTAAAAACCTATGAAATTATGTCCTTGAAAGTAATTGGACTGCTGACTTTGTCATTGAAAGTAATTATTCTGCTGACTTTGGCCTTGAAAGTAATTTATTTGAATGTGTGTCCAAGAAACTAATTGGAGTACAAAGTTTGCCCTTCTGGTGAAATGCCCCTTGATTTTATTAATGATTGATATTGGCAACTGACAAAATTGAGACCAAAATTTGATCATAGTATATATTATAGTTTTGAGAAATTCAATTCTGCCAGCTACATTCAACATCCTATTTTGTTTCTCGTGTATTTTATCTAACAGCACTCTAAAAACGCTCAATTTCAGTTTGCTGTAAGATAATGGAAATCCCAAATATGCAATTGTGAGATTCCCTGATTGGACCTTCATAATATCAAGGATTTGGATTTTAGAACTTGCCTCTTTGCTAAAAAAAAGTGTAGTTTTCTATTCTTTCAGTTCTAAACCCATAATCTCTTTCATTATGTTCATTATTTTGACTATGCTTTCTGCATTTTTGGTGCTTGCTCTTGTAAACACTAAAATGTCATCAATATATAGTAAGCGAGTGAGAGTTGGTTCATAGGAAGAATCGGGTCAATGTTGCCCTCATATAATTCTAAGTCTAAGAGAACTGTAAAGAATTCCATTGCTATGGTCAATAATAAAGGAGATAAGGATCTCCTTCCTATGCCACTATTTTTACTAAAGAATCCTATTGGGCTACCATTCATTAGAATTGAAAAAGTACCGGTGGAAATTCATTTGTGTATCAAATGAGCAAACTTTTCGAAGAATCTCAGGCACAGCAACATATCATATATGAATTTCCTACTAATTTTATCATATGCTTTATGTAAGTCTATTTTCATGCACAAATTTTTGGCCGTCTTTCTATTGAATCCCCTCACCATTTCATATGCTAGAAGATAATTTTTTGTGATTAATCTCTCTGAAATGAAAGCATTTTAATTTATCGAGATCAAATTATTGAGTAAATGTATTATTCTATGGCGTATCAAATTAGACAAGATTTTGTATATTACATTACATAATGAGATTGGCCTATAATCTGATATGGACTATGGGTCTACTTTTTTTGGGATTAAACATAAATAGGTATGATTAATTTCTTTGATAATTTAACTTGACTACTAAATAATAATATTCTTGTAACAAATTGTTTTTGATTAAGTCTCAATGTAACTTGTAAAACTTTGAGTTGAAGCTATCCGATCTAGGCGAACTATTGTCATCGGTTTGGAATATAGCCTCTTTCACTCCATCAAGTTCAAAAGGTTTATCCAGTGCATTTCTTGCATTATCTAAAAGAATTTTTTTACTAGTGATGTGTGAAAATTTTAGATCAATAGTGGAGAATTAAATAAATCAATAAAAAACCATAGAGCTTCCCTTTTTAGCTTTTCATTAGCGTTGACCCAATTACTCTAATTATCTACCATCATTGTGTTTTTTGTTCTTGTTTCCACGAATTTGAATTAAAAAAATTGAGAATTTATTTTGCCATGAGTGAACCATTTTATTTTTAATCTTTGAATGTTTTCTGTGGTTTGTCTATGTAGACAATCAGAAAGTTGTTCCACTTTTTGTTTATATAACTCAAGCATTGGAGGATTGTTAGGCTGCTTGATTAAATTAGAATAAGAATAATCTAATTCGCATCTCAATCGCACCACAATATACCCTTTATTGTTCTGATTTTTATACCTAAAGTTGAGGCGATCCTTCATTTTTTTAGTTTTGAGATAAACTGAAATAAAGGATTTCCGACACATTCATCTCCTTAGCCCAACCGAATGATTTCTTGATAATCCCCCATATAATGCCACGAATTATTGTAATTGAAAGGCAATCCTTTTCTAATTACCATGGAAACAATGAAGCTAAAAATTATTGGTGTATGATCGCTTATTGAATGATTCGCAAAGAAAACTATGAGATGTGGAAATTTATTATAACATTCCTTATTAATGAAAAGCATGTCAATTTTATTGTGCACTGACAAGTTAGTTCCTCCCATCCACGTTTAATAGTTACCCATACTCGATGATTTTACTAAATCTTACTTACCTATAAGTTTAGTAAAGTCCTTATGATGAGTCAAACAATAATTACCATTGTTTACTATGTCTCACCTATATAGGATGACATTAAAATCACCTTCTTCTACCCATGGAAAGTTGAAATTATTAGCTTGTGTTTTGATGTAATGTAACAATCCACACCTTAACGTTTAATAGTTACCCATACTCGGTGATTTTACTAAATCTTACTTACCTATAAGTTCAGTAAAGTCCTTATGACGAGTCAAACAATAATTACCATTGTTAACTATGTCTCACCTATATAGGATGACATTAAAATCACCTTCTTCTACCCATGGCAAGTTGAAATTATTAGCTTGTGTTTTGATGTAATGTAACAATCCATACCTTAACGGACTCGAATTTTCAACTAGATCGAAAACCCAAGTCCATTCGAGTATGAATCATTCATGTTGGGTACGTGTAATAGACATAAGTATATTAGAGCACTATCTATATAAATTCACAGCGACATAGTAAAATATAATAGAACATATATATTGACTTAGGCTAATACCTTGGAACCAACATTATTCCTTAAATATCTAGTTGCCTTATCAGTGTAGAGCATGAACGAGAAGACCTGACCATCTGCCATCCACGTCTTGTACCAGTATCATGTCTCTTTAAATCTATCATGCGGGTTATAATGAGGAGGGGATCAAAACAACATTACGGTGATTAGTAAATTACATACTTTATCCATAAAACCAACTCACACCGATTAGTCAACATTATGTATCATGTTTATTATTTATAGATTATTTATTTGATTACATATGCGCGTACGATACGTCCAACCTACTCCGACGTATAATTATCAGTGTGCGTGCAAGCATGCACACACACATAAACAGTGTTGTATTTGGTGGACAAGTATACACATCAATATCTAGGCCTAATTGCATCGTACGTCGAGTGATCTCAAGCTGGGTTTCGTAACTATGCACTGCACTAGGCGTACACAAACAATGTCTAGGCCTAATTGTCTGTGGACATCGAGTAACCTCCCGTTGGTGCCCAGTAACAGTGTTATAATATAATCAGCCATATTACTAACTCATCTCAAAGACTTATCTAAGGGTTAACTAGCCAACCTCCTATCAATCAAATAAGCAACCAAAGTTTGAGGTAATTGCATATCCCATATGAAATCTACACCAGTAGAAAGTGTGGTCCATCGAGGTATAACCCAATTCTTTGCTAACGAACGCTTGAAACCAATGGCACTCTCGACCTATATGTCCAACCTTACTCTGCAAATATTGATATACCAACAATGCTGACATAATGTCGGACATCCAACCACCATCCCATTTAGATTTTCCTAATGCAAATTAAGGAAATGCTCACCTAGTTATTTAGTACTTAGTCTCAGCTTGGATCATTTGTTACGTATACTCCACTCGCTTATGTAGGCTCGATTCAATAAATATGGTTTGGAATTGAAGCAGACCCAATCGACCATTTTATACTTCAAGTCGAAGGCAAACCCCCTTTGTTATATTCCCCAAACCTATACGCAAACGTATATCCCAACATGTCCTACAGTTGGAGATGTCCCATATTAGTAAGCTGATCAACTACTGGCAGCCCCTTGCATATGGCAGACTTCCATTATGTAACATCACCAACCTCGCATCCCAACCCATACTAAACCAAGTCATTTATAATTAATCTAATTATATGGCAAGACACTCTAATTTACATCTGTCTTAAATGTATTGTTGAGATCATATAATTTCAACTGTGGAAATTATTACACTTTCTAAGTTCAATTATTAGCATTCATTTATTTGCTTGCCATAAACGTCTTTCTTATTTCATTAATGTCAATAAGCGTCATTTACTGCTTCTTTTCAATTAATGCCCATATTAACTTGACTACCGTAACTTCCCTAATTCTTTAATTCATTACGTTATTCATATTTTAGCATTTGTTATTTATTTCTTAACTTATACTTTGCCATATATATTTAACTGCTAAACAAGATTATTATTATTTATATTTATAACAGTTTAGTTCCTACATTAGAGATTTCTAGATATACACTTTTGCTGAGTCCCACAAAATATTTATTTCTACATTTTGATGCATTGGAACTGTATCTTCCCTAAGAAGGAAATGTTACCGCTGTTATTTTTCATAAATTACCTAAAAGTTGAATTGTATTGTGTTTGAAATTACAAGGAATTATCTTCTCTATTCTTATTGAAATAGACAGTGCAAAATACAGAAATATATCCCCACTTTGCACATCTCTTTCCTTTGGGCATATTCCTTATAATTTTATAAGACACACTTTTCATATATAATTGTGAAGCTGGATAATTTATAGAAACTCTCATAAAGAAATTCTACACTCCAATGAATTAAAATATAGAACTAAACCTCAAATCAAATTTAACACATCTCTAATTGATGTTTATCAAGTTTAATAATTTATAACTCAAATAACAAAATCTATGAATAATTGCGTACACAATTTTTATCAATAACTTATTTCATAAATTTTAGGGACTATCCTCCTTAAATTCCAAATCTAGGGCGTATATATCATTTCATCAAAGTTAAACATTCTACTGAATATGTAGGCAAGGATTTCGAGTTAGATTTATTTATTTAAGCTTTCAATTCAATGATTTCTATATAGGCATAAAAGAAACAAAATTTCAATGATATAAGTTTAATACTATGTAAAACACATAATTTTCTACTCACCTTTTGGCTTACAAATTTCCAAATCTCTTCTTACTTGACTCCCTTTCATTCAACTAAAAATATGTATTAAAAGTGTATATATACCCACTAAAATTATATATCTGAGAGGATATTTGAGTTACTTGGAGTCTAAATTTATAATTCTAGAATTTACCTTTTTTGCAAAATCAATTCATTCCTTCTCTTCTTCTCTTTTATTGCCGCCATCCTACACACATATACATATATAATATTTTATGACCTCTATAATTCTTAGAATTAGTGGAGAATGGGAAATAGCAGAGCTTCGCTGCTCGGTTCAGAAAATATTAGAAGAAAAGCGAGGAGTTAGGCATGTATTTATAAGCGCGCGAATCAATTCTATTTATTGGATTATAATATATTAAATCCCGACCGTTTAGGCCGAGGTTCAAACAGTCGCCAACCCTAATTAATCGATCGACCGGTGGCTAACATCGGTCGATCGGTGGCTAACATCGGTCGACCAGTTGCGACCAGTCATGGACCGGTGGGGCTACAACATACTAATATTTGTTGCCCTATAAAATTTATTATTAACTTTAATTTAACTGTTACGTTATTTATTAACAATTTTTAATTTTTCCTTCAGCATTAAGTTTTATATTTAGAGTTTACTTTAACATTAAATTATTAATATTTATTTCTTTAATTCTTTTTGAATTAATTCCGATCCGAAATCTTCAAACGCTTTTAACTTATTTGTTCGAACTCTGCTCGCAAAAATTTATGAATGAAAGTTAAGCAGAAGAATGCCACGAACGCATTGAGGTAAGTTTTGTGGTTAAACTCTGATATTTGTTCAGATTCCATTTTTAGGCTTTAATAATTATTTATTAATTATTTTTGATAATTACTGTTCATTTTCTAGGGTGTTACATTCTCTTCCCTTAAAAGAATTTCATCCCCAAAATTCCTCAAAAGCCAAATCATGTAACGTAGTGTATAGCTATTCTTAACTATCCAACCAATTAGTATACAACCAATTTGCAGCCAATCATGCACTAGTGCATGGTGTATCACAATACATATGATATGTATGTTGAATAATACTAAATCGGTACCTCCTATGTAAATGCATTCTTTAAAACAATTTTGAAAATATGATGCAAACAACCTATATATACAGGCAGTTCTATATGCACGCAAGTTTTTAAAAATCAAAATCTTTGTTTTCATAAAATAATTTCCATGCTCTTATGAATAGGAGAATGGTTCAACCAATTTTGCAACCAGTCACTGCCATCTAATACCAATCATATAATTTCTAACATCAAAAGATTTAAAGATCCAATTTTCCTAGATTTATGCTCTTATGCAGGAAGAGGAATTTGGATGGAGAATTTTATATTCTCATCCTTCTTTTGTATACCAATCCCATTGTACCTTGAAATCTTCGCTTTAGCCGCCAAATCTTTTCCAAGTACAGTTCGTATAAGGAAATTATTTTTAAATTTTAAAACATAAATATTTTATAACAAGTTTTATTTTACTGTCAACAAGGTATGGAAAAAGAAATTCCAAAGCTAAAAAAGCATTTTTCCTCTTCATTATCTATGTTTTACATACTATCACACTTACTGAACAGCAAAATTCATACTCGCAAACACGTCAGCCCTCCCTATGCTAAGCATATGACATTATTTTAAATTGAACACTTTCTCATTTTTTGTTCAAAATTATTTTTCATTTTCAAAAGTATTTTATATTTTAAAAAAAATTATGGTTTTTTTTCAAACACATTTTTCAGAAGTATTTGCTTCTAAATTTTTAAAATGAATCAAGTCACATCTTAACGTAATCTAGACTCAATCAATGAGTTAACGCATATGATTGACCCTAAGACATTTTGAAAACCTTTCCATTTATTTCAGAATAACAAATAACACACAAATATATTATAAATTTTAACTTTTAAGGCATAAGGATATTGACCCGTGAGTTTTGCAACAAACCTTTCCAGTCCTTCGCTTGCTAAAATTTATTTTTCCCAAGTTTTTGAAGCTTTTAGGATTTACGCATTATCTACTTTTAGTTACTAATTAAATAAATTTCCCAGTTTATTTTATAAACTTCCAGTCTTGCTTTGCATCCATCATTAGTTAAGCGTCCTTATGAGATTTCCTTATTTATACTGTTTTTTAATCTATACAGCAGGCAAAGCTCATCCAGAAAATTAACCCAGTAATAGGAATTTCTCATAACATATCGTATGCATTTTATACAAGAGGAGACAACCAACGCTTATAACCCAAAGCCTAAAAAGAAAACAAATGCTAGAAAGAAATAGTAAATACCACCACTACTAGATACTAACCACTATTTACAGATTGCGTGACGGCCCGACCTCCCTATCGCGTCACGAGCCATTACCAAACTCTCTAAATGGGCACAGCATGATAGCTAGGCACCCGAGCTGACGACCCTAGCGTCACTACTCAACTAAGATCTCCTATAGCTCGGCCTCGATCTGGAGTTGAGTGTCTCAAATCTCCTTGAGCTAAAGGCCCTGCAACCCTGCAACCTCCTGACCTTGCCTTGCGGCCTCCTGCACCTAACCTGCGGCCTTCTTCTATACCTTCTCCCCTCGCACGTTCACCGTGAACTGTCTAAAGACATGAGTGAAGAGGTGACAATATGGGTTGTAGCTCATAGGAGTCCCAACTCCGGGGTCTACGTGTTGGCTCATAATAGCCTTGGCCCAGTTCATCGCAATACCACCTATAATGGCAATGGTAGCTTTCTACACCAAAGGATAAATCTAGTCGAAACTCCCCGTCTTGGGGAATGATGTTGTGCTGGAAGATGCGGTGACATGATGGGCTTGAGCCTGCATGTTGTTTGCTGTGTAAACACCAATTCCTCTATGAAACATTCAATGTAGTATCTTTAGGTGGGAGGTCTTGATTTCTTCCAAATCATCTCTGACGTGGGGATGCCTAAGATGCTTCCCAAGTCCTCACCCATCAGAGTAATCCCTATCCCTTCACCTTTGACATGAAACAGCTGACGTCTTCGTTGAACTCATACTTCAAATTGGCGTCGAACACCCGTATGAACCACGGGTAGCATTCCCACTCAACCATCTCGTGTCTCAGGATCGATAACAATCTTGTGGTCGTGACTAACTCTACCAACCACAAGCGACGAAGTCCCCGAACTTTGCCAGTCTCAATTGTAAGCACATGAATTTCGTTGAGGTCTCATAGCTTGAAATCTTTTTGTTAGAACCTCAAATTTTGGTGTTTTGGCTGTGACAACTATATAAGTAAATATATCGTTTAGATCTAACTAAACTTGTAGGAGAAGATATTGTTTTTTACACGAGAAATATTCTAACAATTTGAAGACCAGATTTCGAATTGAAGCTTTAGAAAAGTATTAAGTTTAAGGTCTGAGTTTATTAGTAAATATATGTTAAAATCTCTCCGAAGTGGTAAATACACGCACACTTAATACAAAGTTCATCAAAACAAGTAGAAACCCCTAAAAACAGTAACTCAACCGGCTGAATAGCATCAGTCAGACGGCTGGCTGTTGTGCATGTGCACAAATGTGATTGAATATTCAAACGGCTGAATATGATAATTCAGCCGGCTGAATATGATGCTTTTTGCACTATTTACTTACGGGTTTTATTTAATCAATTCAACCGGCTGAGTTGCTCCATTCAGATGGCTGGGCCTTCAAAATGGCTAGTTTTTCAGAAGACACTTCATTTTAATGAACAGAAACAGCTCTTGATTAAAGAGTTGCTTCCATACCTTTTCATGGCTATCTTTCATGAACGAATACAACTCTTAATCTCTATAAATAGCCATGAATTCCATTGTTTTAATAATTAATTCTTATTCTTATTTCTAATCTATCTTGCTATTTGAACTCTAAGCATTCAATACTTAAAACTTCATTCTGATCACTTGTTCATTCAAGAATACTTCATTGGTGATCTAATAAACTTCCTGTCTACATGAATTACACGATATACCATAAAGGAGAAGATTATAGGAAGGGTGTACTCTGAAGACTTATCCATGCTATTAAAAGAGCACATTCTGTCAGATAATTTTCTGTATTATTGAAGTCCTATTCGGTTGCTAAGGCGGTTAAAGTCCTATTTTGTTGCTTAGGCGGTTGAACTCCTGTTCGGTTGCTTAGGCGGTGTAATATCTGTTCCTCCGGGTTAAGTGAGGGTTGATAGTTAAATTCCAAAAGGAGTCTGGGACTGGACGTAGAACGGGAAGTTCGAACCAGTATTAAAATCTCTGGTGTCATTTACTTTATTACTTTACTTTTACATTTACATTCTGCATCAGTAGATAGTTTATTTAATATTCAATATTATATGATCCTTAGTCACTCTCACTTTTCATTGTCCCCTTGGAGCCAGGCAAAATCTTGGAGGGTGAGGATAAGGTGGCATGAAAAGCCACTGCCTTGTCGTGGGGGTGCCATGGACTGATTGTGGAAGGAGGAGCTTAATTTGGAGTTTAGTGCTATATCTTGTGGTGTTGTGGGAGTCTGACATTGAGTACATGATGCAACGGCTCAATGCTGGTGGTGACGATGTTTGAGAATGAGGAAGGAGAGATTGCGAAGGTAGAGAGAAGGAAACAAAAAGGATGGGCAGGGGGAAGGCCTAGCTGCCGCTTTTATGTCGCATTCGAGGTTTAGGTTGCAGCTTTTCACAAGGAGCGATTGATCAGTCATAAGAATAGCGGTCGACCACTACAGGTCGACTAGTTAGAAGCACAGCGGCCGACTGGTCCCTTCCTTTTCAGCCTAAGTTGAACCTGGACCCTAATGAACCGAAAAATATATTACTATTAACTTAATTTCTTTCATTAGCGATTCCATCTTCTTCATTTCTATCCATAGCTATTTTGAAATATTCCTATTCGCTCATGGCGGTGCGTTACCCTACCGCCACGGTTGTTAGGCCCTTTTACACTTCCATTCTTTTTACCCCATATAAATTAATTACTATTTTAATTTATCCAACCCTTAAAAAAAGAATATTAAAATTTTTTAATTTACAGAAATAGAAATATCATTGAGCCAAACGTACGCTCAATTTTCCCTTTATTTCAAGAAGGAAAGGCCCGTGTACCAAAAACCCTTTAATTAAAGTTTTAGTCTATTCAGTTTTGGCTCTACCTAGAAATTTCCAAATAAATTATTTAATTAAAATTTTCCAATTTTCCTAGTTTATTTTCAAGAATTTACTTTTAAAGGGTTTATATAGCGAAACATTCAGTATTTGCTTACTTTTCAAAGATAACACTTTTTAGTGACAGGGTTCTTTTATTTTCAAATAAATTCCTTTAAAGCCATTTTTAGACATTTCAAGAAATTTTTAAAAATCTTTTTATTAAATTCTTTCACATGGGGTCGGACTCAGAAATGAATTTTATTTGTCCTTTCTTTTGGATTTCTCTTTATTCAGAATATATTAAAAATCTGGCTACCTTCCTGGGTGATTATTACACACTTTCTTATGAGAACTTGCTCAATTCTTACTCTTAGATATCTTCAACATATAGATTCTTACTCCCCCTTTGTCTGGATGAAGTGTACATCATCAATAGGCAATCCAGCGAAATCCATAATCATAGGGCAGCCTAGGCCCAACAAAGGAGTTAAGTACCATCCAGCTTCATGGACCCTTCTATATGTCATACTCATGTTCTTCTTAAGTCAATGCCTTACCGTATGGCCTACCTTCCATACTTATTCCAACTCATTGACTTAAGATACCTTCCATTTGGGATAATCGGGATATGTTCATCAGAGCTTAGGTTAGTTTATTAGTTGATCAATGCCTTGTCATAATTGACAAACAAGGATACACATGAATGCCTAGGCCTAATTGCCCACGTACATCGAGTGATCTCCTACTAGTATCCGTTACTATGCACTGCACCATGCATACACAAACAATATCTAGGCTTGATTTGCCACGTACATTGAGTAACCTCCTGATGATGCCTGTTAACGGTGTTGTGATTTAATTAGCTGTATAATTAACTCATCTCAACGACTTATCTAAGGGTTAATTAGCCAACTCCTACCAAACAAACAAGCAACCAAAGTTAGTGTTAATTGCATATCCCATACGAAACCTACATTAGTAGGAAGTGTAGTCTATCTAGGCATAACCAAATTCTTTGCTCAAGACCATTCGGGACCAATAGCACTCTCGACCTATGTGTCCAGCCGTACTCCAAAAATATTGGTATATCAACAATGCTAACATAGCGTCAAGCTTTCAACCACCCACCCATTTGGATTTTCCTAACGCAAATCAAGGAAATGCCCACCTAGTTACTTAGTACCTTTGGTTTGAAATTTAAGCAGACCCAATCGGCCATTTAATACTTCAAATCCAAGGCGAACCCTTTTTCGTATATTCTCCAAACCTATACGCGAACATATATCCCTATAGGTCCTACAGTTGGAGATGTCCCACATTAGAAAGATGCATACAAAACTGCCGGTATCCCCTTGCGGGGGGAAAACATCCATTGTTTAATACTACCGATCTCGCATCCCAAGCAATACTAAACCAAGTCATTTATAATTAATCTAATATTAAGCTAGACCCAAAAATTTACATTCGTCTTAAACGTATTATTGTGGTCATATAATTTCAACTATGGAAATTATTATGCATCCTAAGTTAAATTATTACTATTCATTTATTTACTTGCCATGAACTTCCTTCTTATTTCAGTAGTGCCAATAAGTGTGATTTACTGCTTCTTTTCAATTAATGCCCATATTAACTTGACTACTGTAACTTCCCTAATTCTTTAATTCGTTACATTATTCGTATTTTAGCTCTCATTATTTATTTCTTAACTTATACTTTGCCATATATATTTTATTGATAAACCATATTATTATTATTTCTATTTATAACATTTTAGTTCCTGCATTTTGGGATTTCTAGATTTCCACTTACGCGTAAGTGGAAATTAGGGGCACTCTCTCTTTTCTGAACTTATTTTTTTTACATCCTTCCCTTTAGAAACTATTATCTTCATCCCACTTTTTTAAACTTATTTGTTTCACATCCTTCCCTTCTAGAAACTATTTTCTACATCCCTCTTTTTTGAATTTCTTTCCCTTTTACTTCTGTCATTTCCAAATTTAAAAGCGTCTGTTATGACATGTATTATGGCGGTTATGAGTTATAGACTTACACCCTAAGTGCGCATGTTAAGATTAGTAAAATTTCTCAAATACCTCAATGAATTTCACCTTTTTTGAAACAGGGATGTAATTTGTAAAAGAGAACCGTGAGGGACCTGTGTCTAATTTTTTATAGTCATAAGGATGTATGCTAAAATTTCCTTATGCATAAATCACGCAAAATATTTATTTCTACATTTCAATGCATTGGAACTATATCTTTTCCAAGAAGGAAATGTTACCACTGTAATTTTCTATAAACTACCTAAAAAGTGGAATTGTGTTGTGTTTGGAATTACAAGGAATTATCTTTTCTATTCTTATTGAAATAGGGAGAGAAAAATATGGAAAAACATCCCTACTGTTTGCACAAAAAATGGACAAACACCTCAAAGTCGTATGATTCAATAGTTCTTATGTTGTTCTTAGTGATTTTGGAGATTTATGCAGATATATGAAAAGCAGAGGCTAAATTGTAAAAATACACGCAAATTTATAGTGGTTCAGCCAGAATGTACCTACGTCCACTTTATATGTTATTTCTCTTCTCTTGTTTTGATTACAAGTACAAAGCTTTGATACAAGTAAAAGAATGTTGTTTGAAAGTTCTATCCGTACTTGAGCTCTCAAAACTTGTCCCCCATTGTTGTACCCCTGCCCCTCTATTTATAGAGTGAGGCTGGGGTAGGGGTCTTCGAAGTATATAGCTGTTGATGGGCCTGGGCTGACGTGATCTGGCCTGGTGATGTTGGTTCGGTAGTGGATGGAGAAGTGGATTGGTCGGGTAGTGGGTGGTTTGGTAGAGGTTGAACCGGTGGAGGTTGATTCGGTAGTGGATGGTTCGGCGATTGGTTGGTCCGGTAGGGATACCTTGGGTTTGGTTCGGCAGGTAGTGGATTGGCTGGTCCGTTAAGCAAGTGGTCCGATAGGCAATGGAGTTGGACCGGAAGCAAGTGGTCCGGTAGGCAATGGAGTTGGACCGGAAGCAAGTGGTCCGGTAGGCAATGGAGTTGGACCGGAAGCAAGTGGCCCGGTAGGAGCGTGGAGAAGCATGGTTCGGTGGTTGGTGTATTTCGTCCGGTGCCTCCTTTCTCACTCTGATTCGGTGGTGGTATGAACGTACCTAACACTTGCCCCCCAAAGTAGGGCATATGCTCAGTATATGTCGTGCTTTGTTTTAGTTTGGACGACCATATTCGGCCAGAGAAACGAACCAGATGGTCCGGCATATCCAACCTTCCTCTATAAGTAGGAGACACATCCCTTCGTTATTCCTTACCGAACGAAATAGCTGTGTTAGCTCCTGAACTGCCGAGTCAATTATTGTGTCGAAACAACCCTAACTGCCGGACCAGGTAAATCCTCCTCTGCCGAACGAGTTTTCAAAGTTGATTCTCTTTATTTTGCCGAATGATCCTAAGGGCTTTCGATGCTGAACGAACTTGATAATGAGCATGCCGAATGGGCCTTTGGGTAACGAGAATGCCGAACGAACTTGATAATGAGCATGCCGAATGGGCCTTTGGGTAACGAGAATGCCGAACGGGCCTTGAGTAATGTGAATGCCGAATGGGCTTGAGTAATGTGAATTCCGAATGGGCCTTTGTGTAATGGGAATGCCGAATGAACTTGATTTTTTCACTTTTTATATCACGAGCGAAATTCCGGGCTATATGTACTTGCTTGTTTGTATTCTCTGTTTTAACAACATGTCTTTTCGACGTTGCAGATAATGTCTCGCAAAGCAGAAACTCGATCGGATAAAAAGAAGTCCCAGGGCGAAGGAGAATCTTCCGCAGTGCCCCCTGCTCAGCCAGGACCGGAACGTCCCGGATCTACCCCGAGATCACTAGTGGACGGGTACGGTCCTCAGGAGCTTCTGAACTCCCCGCCTGATTGCTTTCCCAGCTCCCTTAAGGAAGAGCAGCTTGATGCCATCTCCCGTTCTTTCAGAATTGATAGGGCGCGCATGCTGTTGCCAGGGAGAGAAGTGATGCCATATGACCCTCCCGAAGGGTACTTCGCCTACAGCAGATACCACTGTATGTGTGGTGCCATCCCGCCTCTTAATGCTTGGGTAGCCAGCTTCCTTACATATCTAAAGGTGGCCCCATTCCAGCTTCAACCCAACTCCTATGCTATACTGATGAGCCTCTTTGTCATCTTCCAGAGGAAGTATGGGCGTGCTCCTTCCAACCGGGAGATCCGGTACTTATATAATCTGAGGGGCTATAAGAAGGGGTCCCCATACATCAGCCTGGAGTCAGCGGTAACCTTCAAGCCGGTCTCGGATCTGTATTCTAAATACAACATGTTCAAGAAGGAGTGGTTCTTTGTCAGGGACGACTCTGTTTCTATTCGGCGTTTCACCTCTGGATGTAAGTCGATGCTTTATTTATAATTTCCACTCTGACTGCGATGCTCCTTCTCATACGTTTTCATTTTTGCTAGCGACAGGTGGCTTTGCGGTTGTGGAGACCGATCGCTTGGTTCAGACGGCGGCTGAGATAGAAGCTATCCCCGGGAGAGATAGATCAGCTGCCTACCTGATCAGAAACGCGACCCTTCTGGGGTATAACTTGATCCTTCCACAGCAGTCAGTATTCAAGCTGAGGGAAACGGCGGAGGAGAGGGTGGATGCTCAGGCTAAGGGAGGTGTCACGGTAGAGAGTGGCAATAGGAACCTTTCACAAAACCTCCAGCCGTCGGAGGTAAGAAACTTAAGAAGTCGGACGGTCCTTCCCCCAGCAATTGTCCACTTACCCAGGGGGAGGAAGACGTAGAGGAGGAGAGAGGTGAGGGTGGAGGTGACCGGGAAGGTGGCGACGGTGGTGATGGCATCGGGGCCTTGCTTCCTGGGCAGGCAGGCGAGATTCAGGAGTGGATGGATGATGCATTCCACCAAGCTTTTGAGGGGCTGGACGGGGAAACGGCTTTGACAGAGAAATCCGAAAAAGCTGACAAGGCTGGGACTGGTGCAAGCGAGCCTCCTCAGACTATTCCAGCCAAGGTGGTTCCGACGACTCAAGGTGAACTTTTGACTCCTGCGGGCTCCATTTATGATAGGGACTTAGGAATATTTTATGATCCGCTCCCGTCCTGGAATAAAATCCAGGACTCATTGCAGTATCCTACTCCTCCCCAGGGTTTGTACAACCACAGATGTGTTTTCTTTCTTCTTTTATCTTTTTAATTTATCGTGTTTTCTCGAATTATGGATCAATGTAAGCTTGTGACACTTGTTCTTTATATCAGGAGCAGGTAAAACGGCCAAGGCCTCAGATCTTCGGCACAGGCTTGAACAATACAAGCTCTCCAAAGCTTCCGCCAAGCCGAAGACTCCGACCCACCGTTCCGGGGATGTAGTCGACTACCGTCCTCTTCTCGGGGTTATTGAAGAGGGTATTCAGAAGAGAAAGAGGAGTCATCCCTTATCCGAACCTTCACTCGGTCCCCAGCCCCCAATTCAGCCCCTTCATGATATCACAGAGGAGGATACTGAGTTCGCACTCTCTCCACACCTGTCTGAAAATCCTACCGTTACGCAGATTGATCGTCCTGGTCTGGCTCGTAATCCATTTGCGGGTCACCCTGATCTGGATCCAGGTTCTCATGATATTACCTTTGACGAGGTTACCGGTGATCACCTTCTTCCCCGCAATCCCATGGTACGGGTGCTTGATGAGGCTAAGTCCTTAGATCTCGATTTACTTACCACTCGGGTAATTAGCATGGGAGACGAGGCCAAGGCTAATATTGATCGGGTGGCGGAGGAGACTAGGAAGCTGATGGGGCATCATGCCCGGCTGGTTAAGGCTGGAGAGGAGATCGGGAGTGCCAACATCCGACTACGATTGATGGTTTCGGATCAGGCCAAACAGCTTGCTGATCAGGCCATTCAGATTTCTCAACATGAGGCTGCCTCCGGGCGGTTGAGGAAGACTATGGAGGAGGCTAGTAACGCAGAATTGCGGAAGATGGAGGCTGCTTGCAAGGAGCAGATAAATATGGCCATCTCGACAGTGGACGAGGTTCGGAGGGCGGATCTTGAGCGGGTAGAGGAGCTATCGGGGAGGCTTGAAGCCGCAGAGCTTACTCAGGTCAGGCTAAAGGAGGAGATGGAGGTGATGAGGAGGTTCCTTCAGGCTGACTGCTCGCGATACTGACTGGAAAGGGATGTTGCCATTGCAAGGCTATCGGTTTCTGAGGCCCGTATGAGGGAGTTTGAGGAAAATGAGGGGATGATGGACGATATGCTGCAGGACATGTACTTTCGCACTTGGAAGCAGGGCAGCTTATCTTGGATGGACGACTACCCCCGGGTTATGGCTAGGATTTACCTCAGGGCTCTAGAGGAGGCCAAGGCTGAGGTGGATAATGAGGGTGGAGCGGCTTTTAGGATGGATGTGGTCACTGCTCAGTTTACCAAAGAGGAGAAGACAGCGGTGAAAGAGGGGATGCGGTTGTTCGCTGTTGAGGAGGCAGGTGTGGAAGTAGGGGATGATGACCAAGACGATCAAGGGGAAGTTGTTGGTAATCTCTACTTCATTAGTTTCTTCTTTTGTTAACTCTATTGCTTATCACTAATGATTTCTTTTTCTGACCGGACAGGTGGGCAACAGGACAAGGATAAGACTCCTACGCAGCCGGCTCCTTGATTAGACCTGGAGAATTCTTTTTGTGGATTTGACATGGCAGTATATGTTAGTCTTAAAACAGTAGAGTAACTTTTAGGTTGTAATTCTTGCTACTTGTAATAAATTTCTTTATTCTTGATGTGCAATCCTTTAACTTAAGCTGATCTTGTTGTCTTTTGAATGTTTTTGCTATTTTGACATGTTGCCTAAGAAATATAGCTATGCATATACTTGTAATTAAATTGTGTTTGGCGTCAGGTTCTTGTTTAAAACATAATTTCATGACTTGCAGTGTTAGCGTGAGGTGTGAACAATTTATAGGCATATATGAAAGAAGGAAATACCGCCCCTTATATTTTGCTTGTAGATGGCAACTTTGAATATCTTGTGTGACCGAGTAAGGGATGCGGTCCAGTATTTTGCTGTGAGTATCCGCTTCTATTAGTGAGTGTCTCCTGTTTTGTGTCCTGCACTTCAGGGATTGTTACAGAGGATAGGAGAAAAGTTTCTTAAGTAAAATTGAAATATGTGAAATAGTAAAACTTCCAATCACGGAAGGCCTTCGATGTGCTTAAGTTCGTGGCAAACGGGCTTTGTAGTCACTTTCCCTAGCTGTGGGTTTTGGAGACATTTGTCACCCATCTTACGCCTCCGCGGGGAGTTAATTCTTTTTTACCACAGCCGTACTTAAGACACATCGGAGCCGAGATCGCGCACAGTAACTACCCGGGCCATTATGGCCCATAATCGTGGGTATTATTCGATTTACTATGGCCGGCTAGCGTGGATGCCGATCGTCAACCGTGAACTTCCCCTGGCTGGCCACACCTTATGTTGGGGCTTATAATCGGTTCACAGTTGCCGGCGAGCCGAACGACGTAATGAGCTGCCTCGGCTATAGTCGGCCTTCTCGGTGGCTTATAATCGGCTCATTACAGTTGGCTTTAAGGGCCGTCGCGAGCAATGAGTTAACCCGTAGCAAAGGGATGCTGGAGTGAAAGTGTCTCATTGGCGAGGGCATAGATTCGCATAGTACCTGTTAGGTCTTATCCGGATGAAGTTGTGCTGTGGAGTGCCTCGATTTGAAATGTTGTATGCACAGGATTTTGTCCGACAGAAAAGGATAAAGTTAACAAGCAGCCAAGATATAAAGGAACAAGTTAAAAAAAAAGAGACAAGATTTTTTAAAGTGGTTCGGCACGAAAATGCCTACGTCCACTGATTCTCTTTGTTAATTCACTTCATATGGGCAATATAAGTTAAGAAAAGTATCGACGGAGGTGTTGGATGTTCCATGCCCTCTGGAACACCTCTCCGTCCACTGTTGACAAAATATAAGCTCTGTTGTGGAGATCTTTATGGATTACATATGGTCCATCCCAGATTGGGTCTAGTGCTCTGGGGCGAGGGAAGATTCGCTTGAGGACAAGATCCCCTTCTCGTAAGGTACGATGCTTGACTTTGGAGTTGTATTGTGCCGCCACTTTCTGTTTGTGGGCTGCTGCTTTAAGGATTGCATCATTTCTTCTCTCCTCAACTAGATCCAAAGAAATGTGAAGGAGTTCTTCGTTCTCTTCTGGGTTATAGTGGATCCTACGGTGGGAAGGCACAAAGGTTTCAACTGGGAGCATATCCTCCGATCCGTATGCCAAAGAGAAAGGAGTGTGCCCCGTCGATGTTCTGAAAGATGTGCGATAGGCCCATAGTGCCGTAGGGAGTTCATCCACCCAAGCGCCCTTTGACTTTTCGAGCTTCTTTTTGATTAGAGTTTTCAGAATTTTGTTGACTGCTTCGACTTGTCCGTTTGCCTGGGGATACGCTACGGATGAGAAGCTTTTGTGAATTCCGTGTTCTTGGCACCAGTTGGCGAATTCCTCGCTGTCAAATTGAAGTCCATTGTCTGATATGATTTTGAGTGGGACTCCGTACCTGCACAGAACATTTTTGATCAAGAAGTTGATAACTTTTATTAAAGATACTTTATTCAAAGGTTCCGCTTCCGCCCATTTGGTGAAATAGTCGACTGCCACTATAGCATATTTGGCCCCGCCTCGGCCCATTGGCAGTTCGCCGATTAAGTCGATTCCCCATATTGCGAAGGGCCAAGGGCTGGTCATTTGAGTAATTTCAGTTGTTGGTAGCCGCGGAATCTTAGCAAACTTCTGGCATCTGTCACACTTTTTGACGAAATCTAAGGCGTCCTTGCTTAAGGTAGGCCAGAAATATCCATATCGGAGTGTCTTCTTTGCTAAAGTTTGCCCTCCGGTGTGATCTCCGCAGCTTCCCTGATGGATGTTAGATAAGATTTCCTTGGCTTCCCTCCCAGCGACACACCTTAATAACGGGTTAGAGAATCCGCGCCGATAGAGGACGTCTTCTTGTATTGTGTAGCGGGATGCTTTCCTCAAGATTTTCTTGACTTCGTTACGCCCGTTGGGTAGCGTGCCGCTCTATAGGTAGTCTCGGATGAGAGTCATCCAAGTTGCTTCTTCGGTTGTAGCTATCAGATTCACTTGCTCAAAACTTGGGGCCAGTTGCTTCGAGATGGTTACTGCCCCGAAGATGGCGATGTCTCTCACACTTGCTTGCTTTGCCAATTCGTCGGCCTCTTGGTTATCTTCCCGAGGGATGTGTTTGACTAGGTAGTGGTCCAATCGGCTGAGAAGTAACTTGGTCTTCTTTAGATATGCTATGAGTCGTTCTTCTCGAGCTTGGAATTCTCCTAGTATCTGGTTAACAATAAGTTGAGAATCGCTATGAAGACACAAAGAATTGGCTCCGATTTCTATGGCAAGTTCTAATCCAGCTATCACCGCTTCATATTCTGCATCGTTGTTGGTGGCAGCGAACTCCAACCTTATAGCATAGTGCAGCTTATTCCTCCTGGGAGTGATTATTACCACACCTGCCCCCGAGCCTTGTTCGTTCGATGCGCCATCCACAAAGAGATTCCACTTGATGTCCTTTGCTATTTTCAATTGCTCCTTATCTTCGTTGGTAGTGAATTCTACAATGAAATCAGCCATGGCTTGTCCCTTGATGGCGGTGCGAGGGTGATAGGTGATATCATACTGACTTAGTTCAATGCACCATTTAAGTAGTCGCCCAGAAGTGTCGGGACGATGGAGTACCTGCCTCAGGGGTTGATCGGTCAGAACTTTGATGGAATGGGACTGGAAGTAGTGACGCAATTTCCGTGATGTGATTAGTAAATAGTATGCTAGCTTCTCGAGTTTAGGATATCTGACTTCTGCCCCAGTAAACCTCTTGCTGACGAAGTAAACTGGCCGCTGCATGCGGTTGTCTTCCCTTACCAAGGAAGCGCTTAGGGCGTGAGATGACACAGCAAGGTATAGGTATAATTCTTCACCTTCGCTTGGAGTCGAGAGTACCGGTGGTTTCTGGAGGTGTTCGATTAAGTTAAGGAAAGCGGTTAAGCATTCGTTAGTCCATTCGAACTTTCCTTTGTCTTTCTTTAGAACTTCGAAAAAGGGAACGCACTTGTCTGTTGCCTTAGAGATGAATCGGCTTAGGGCGGCCACTTTTCCATTCAAACTTTGCATTTCCTTCCGAGTGGAAGGTATCTTGATATCCCTTAGCGCTCGGACTTGTTCGGGGTTTGCTTCAATCCCTCTGGCATGTACGATGAATCCTAAGAACTCTCCTGATGACACTCCGAAGGAGCACTTTAGTGGATTCAACTTCATTCCATACTGTCGAAGTACCTGGAACATCTCGCCTAGGTGGCTTACGTGATCTTTGGCTTTCCTTGACTTTACCAGCATGTCATCCACATATACTTCCATAGTTTGTCCTATTAGCCCTGCAAACATCTTATTGACGAGGCGCTGGTAGGTGGCTCCTGCATTTTTAAGTCCGAAAGGCATTACCTTATAGCAGTATAAACCCCGGTCGGTGACGAAACTAGTGTGGTCTTGGTCGGGAGCATGCATAGGAATTTGGTTATATCCTGAGTATGCGTCCATGAAGGATAGGAGCTCGTGCCCGGCTGTGCTGTCTACAAGTTGGTCAATTCGGGGAAGTGGGAAGCAATCCTTTGGGCAGGCGTCGTTTAGGTTGGAAAAGTCAATGCAGGTTCGCCACTTCCCATTAGCCTTCTTTACCAGTACCGGGTTGGCGATCCATTCCGGGTATATAGCTTCTCGTATGAAGTCATTGGCGAGTAGATTCTTTACTTCTTCATCGAGGGCTGCTGATCGTTCTGCCCCCATACTTCACTTTCTTTGTTTTACGGGCGCCTTGGTAGGATCAATGTTTAATACGTGGCATGCTATGTCGGGGGAGATTCTGGTCATGTCAGCGTGTGACCATGCGAATACATCCAAGTTATGGCGGAGAAAATCGATGAGTTGTTCCTTCAATTCGGCTTTTAGTTGGGACCCAATTTTCAATAGTCTACTTGAGTCGTGCTTGTCTACAGATATAAACTCCATAGCCTCTGCAGGCTCGGCGGTGGCCTCCTCCTCTTTGTCCCTAGGGTCTAATTCATTGAAAGGGTCGCTGGTATATCAAAGAGGAGGGGCTTTCTTTAGTTGCTATGCTTCTAGACTTTTCGTGCAGAGGGCAATCTCTACACCCTTCCCTTTATCCTTCCTGTGGTTGTTGCGAAGTTCAGTCACATAGCAGTCTCGAGCAATGTCCTGGTCTCCTTCTACTTCCCCTATTTCATTGTCCGTTGGAAACTTCATCTTTAGGCACCATGGGGCTAGGACAATTTGGAAGTCAGATAAGGCTGGTCTTCCTAAGAAGGCGTTGTAGGCCGAATGGTTTTCTATTAGCACGAACGTCTGCTTCCGTACAATGGAGCGGGGATGGCTTCCAATCTCAACAAAGAGGTCCAGTTGCCCGAGGGGCATCTTAGCATCCCTAGTAAAACCGTGTAGTGATTTATCGCAGGGAGATACATCATTCATTGATAGCTTCATTTTGTCGAATGCGTGTTTGAACAGGATGTTTACTGAGCTTCCAGTGTCTACCAGGATTCGGTGAACTTCGACGGGACCGAGTCGGGCAGAGATGACCATGGGATCCATGTGAGGGTACTGCCTTCCTTCTAGGTCACGCTTACCGAATGTGATGTCGTTACTTTCTTTCCGCTTCGGGTGGCGCTCTTCTATAACCGAATTGACACAGTCTTTATTGTCTCTAAGCGACTTTCCATACCTCTCCATCTCTTTCCAGCTTCTGTCCGCGATTTGCGGTCCTCCTGAGATGGTATGGACCACTATTTTCTCTTGACTAGAGCTGCTAGCGTTGCGGTTTCCTCTGCCGGTGTCCGGTGAGGGTATCCTTGGGTTTTTATTGGCAGGAGCTGGAGTCCTGTCCTGACTTTTTACATAACGTTCCAGTTTCTTCCTTCTGATGTGTTCCTCAATCAGATCTCGGAGATGATGGCATTCGTTGGTATCATGTCCGTGAGATTCGTGGAAGCGGCAGAACTTTCCAGACTTCTGCGCGTTATCTGATTCCTTCTTGTATGATGGGCGTTTGTATCTAACTTTGCCTTGGGTGGCAAGGAAGATATTTTCGACGGTCTCGTTCAAAGGAGTGTAAGTGTCGAATCTCGGCCCAGGCCGATATAGGCGCTTTTCTCCCTTTTTGCCCCCAGCATTGTCTCTGGAATCATTTCTTCGAACGTCCCTTGCCACAGCGGGGGCGTTGCTGTGAGTTGCCTTATTTTGTTGTCCTGACTGCCCCTCAACGGCAGCATCCTCAAGCCTCATGTATTTCCCGGCTTCATGGAAGAAATCGGATAAAGTAGCTGGTTTTTCTTTCGTCAACCTTCTAGCAAATTTAGTGTCCGGATGCACACCACTACAGAGGGCCATTAGGATAAGCTTCTCATCGGCATCTTGGATTGCGGCTGCTGCGGCATTGAATCGGGTTAGGTATTGCTGCAGTTTTTCTCCAGGTTTCTGTTTGACGCTGGATAAGGAATAAGCGTCCTTAGGTTGTTCCACATGGATGCGAAACTGACTGATAAACTTTTCTTTCAACATTTCCCACGAGCTGATGGATCCCTGGGGTAGATGACAGAACCAGGAGGTAGCGAGATCTGATAAGAAGAGCGGAAAGCATTTGCATAGTACTCCCTCTGTTGCTCCACTCATGAGCATATGTTGCGTGTACCTCTGTAAGTGTACAACGGGGTCGGAGGTTCCTTTGTAAGGTTCCATTGTCGGCATCTTCCATTCTCGGGGGGTGATAGCAATTTCGATATTGCGGGCGAAAGGGCTGGTTACCCTAGCGCCTATCCCTCGATCTCTTTGCTCCCGTTGGACACACTCTCTGAATAAGCGTGCCATCCTTTCATCAGAATTTGGAGCAGATAGAAATGAGTTTGGTTCTGTTCTATGGGATTGATTCTGTCCAGATGACCTGTAGGGATGGTATCGTCTATCGTTCCTCATATATTCCAGCGGCTGCCTTTGATCTTCTGGGAGCATGCTAGGGTCAGCTATAGTTGGCCCTTGCCTTGATCTTCCCCTGCTGGGTTCTGATCTAAGCACTTCCTCGGGTCCAACTTCGGGCTGGACTCTAGCTCGGCCCCGTTCACCGGCGTTTCCGTGGTTAGGCAGTATGACAGGCTCAACTACAGTTGACCTCCGCCCGGTACCTCCCCCGTTGGGTTCGGTACCAAACGTTTCCTTAGGCCTAACTTCGGGCTGTGCTCGGTCTCGGCTCCTACCATGGCTACTTCCGCCGTTAGCTCCTTCGAAGAAGGAAGATCTTTGTTGTCTCTGAGATCCTCCAGACTGGGACTCGCCCCATGTTTCAGTGTTGCGGTTGGATTCTTCAGCATCCCTTAAGCGTGACATGAGATGGTCCACCAAGGCTTCCTGCTGGGACGTGAAGCGGTTAGTTACTTCAACCACAACTCTGTCCAAATCTGCCCTAGTAATTGCTGCAGGCTGTTCTGTGGCAGGAGTGGTTGGGTTAGCCTGTCCTTCATTTGTTACTGTTGCTGGAGGAGGACGATTTACTTGATTCGTGACAGCTGGATCGGGAAGACTGCTAGATGCGATGTTTTTTCCTTTGTTAACATCCTTTCTCTGTTTGGGAGGCATGTTTTCCAAGTGGCGGACGATGCTGTTAGGAAAACTTGTTAAGTGGATGAAGCTGAAGCTTCGAGCTTCTAGTTCTCAGTGAAAGCACCAAAAATGTTTGCACAAAAAATGGAAAAACACCTCAAAGTCGTATGATTCAATAGTTCTTATGTTGTTCTTAGTGATTTTGGAGATTTATGCAGATATATGAAAAGCAGGGGCTAAATTGTAAAAAGACACGCAAATTTATAGTGGTTCAGCCAGAATGTGCCTACGTCCACTTTATATGTTATTTCTCTTCTCTTGTTTTGATTACAAGTACAAAGCTTTGATACAAGTAAAAGAATGTTGTTTGAAAGTTCTATCCGTGCTTGAGCTCTCAAAACTTGTCCCCCATTGTTGTACCCCTGCCCCTCTATTTATAGAGTGAGGCTGGGGGTAGGGGTCTTCGAAGTATATAGCTGTTGATGGGCCTGGGCTGACGTGATCTGGCCTGGTGATGTTGGTTCGGTAGTGGATGGAGAAGTGGATTGGTCCGGTAGTGGGTGGTTTGGTAGAGGTTGAACCGGTGGAGGTTGATTCGGTAGTGGATGATTCAGCGATTGGTTGGTCCGGTAGGGATACCTTGGGTTTGGTTCGGCAGGTAGTGGATTGGCTGGTCCGGTAAGCAAGTGGTCCGGTAGGCAATGGAGTTGGACCGGAAGCAAGTGGTCCGGTAGGCAATGGAGTTGGACCGGAAGCAAGTGGTCCGGTAGGAAATGGAGTTGGACCGGAAGCAAGTGGTCCGGTAGGAGCGTGGAGAAGCATGGTTCGGTGGTTGGTGTATTTCGTCCGGTGCCTCCTTTCTCACTCTGATTCGGTGGTGGTATGAACGTACCTAACACCTACTTTGCACATCTCTTTTTCTTTGAGCATATTCCTTGTTATTTCAAACGATGCACTTTTCATATAAAGTCGCGAGGTTGGTGTAGGAAACGGTGTAGTATTAATGTGAGCGGATCTTAAGGCTACTTTAACAATAGAGGGGGCGGGGGTGAATAGCGTTTTATAACTTATATGGAACTTTTCTAATTTATTTTAGGGTTTAAATTCAAACACGGATAATCAACACAGATATATACTAATAGGCTGTCATAGATATATACAAATATAGTAAAAGTAAGAGAGATGACATCAAGAGTTTTATACTAGTTCGGATTAACCAGTCCGACGTCCAGTCTTGTACAGTGTATGTACAGATTTCCTTTCCAATACCTACTTTAAATAGGTAGCAAGCAAACCAGAATATTGTCTCGATTTCAAGACAACGAGATACACCCTCCTAATTTTTCGAGTTCAAGGTAGACTCTTGATGTAATCAGGCAACAAGATTATCCACTTGATTTAATCGGGTGACAAGCACACCCACTTGATTTGAACGGGCAACAAGCACACACACTTGATTTGAATGAGCAACAAACAGGCCCAAACAAATAATTGTAGAGAGTTGTTGATTCCAAATACAAATAGTTGTACTTTCGATACAGAATATTTTATAGCTCTTTTGATAGCCTTTTGATCTTTGAATTAGCGAGAGAATACTTTCAAATCAGTGAGTGGATTGTAGAGAATGAATGTAGTAAAGTAGAGATTGAATTTGAAGAGTTTAGAAAGTGGATTTTGTGAAATATATAATAAGAATTTGAAGTAAGAAGAAAGTAGTTAATAAAATTCGTTTTACAGTCCCCTTTATGTAGTGTATGAAGGGATGTGTCTATTCACGAAGAGATGTAAACAAAATTCAAATCTATTCAAAATTCAAAATACACTTTTTCAACTGTGCATATGTCGACATACCTATATAGCCTATGTTGACATACCTTCGTTAATTTTGAAAAAACAATAATCCATTTAAAGTGTTTATAATTTTCTAATAATTTGTAAAACATCTAACATGGTTTTTAAAATACTTTTTAATATATAATGTTTTTATAAAATATTTGTAAAAATATATTTTAAAAATAAAATAAATATTTAGATCATAAAATAAATTATTTGATAAGAGAGTATTCAAAGAAAAGAAGGTTGATATTCAAGGAGTTTAACAAGTTAATCTACTGTCTATTAATTATAAACTATATTCTTGAACTCTTCGTGTCTTTGTCTCTAAACTCATGAGTCTTCAAATATATCGATCATCTTTGAACCTTGATCTTTAGACTTTTTACTGATTAGTTTTCAAACTCGATTATCATGTACTTGTATGAATATGTAGAATATCCTGCAAACTATTTTATACAACTTGGAAAAATATCAGTACCTATATGTATATGGTTGTTGTCGTCAAAATCAATATTTTTAGTATTAATAGTCTCACCTTTCTTGATGATGACAACCATGTAAATATATTTATTATAAAAATATAATGTAACTCCCCCTGTTTTGAATAACTCCCCCTTAGTATATGCATATATTATATTTTTCCCCTCCCTTGTCATCCACGAAAATAGGTAAAAAAAACTCCCCCTAAATGTGACATATATTAAATAATATTAAATGTGATAATATTGTAGACAACATCAAAATTGATACTAAGTGCAAAACAATATTATAATTAACTATATATAATTATAACTGCATATGTTTTAACCATACTTCACAAAATTTTATATTTAGTCAACTAATTACATAAAAATACACATACAACTAGAGTCAATTATACAGACTAAAATGTATAATACATATTACAAATTCTAAATATAAATTACGATTATAAACTAAATCCTAGATTTTTTTGGGAACTTTGACTCATCCTTCGGATCCAAAGATAGGATTGGTGTTGATAATTTCCCAATCTTCATTATTCACTTTCGCTTTAGAGTTTGAGCATTTCGGGGCGTTGCTTTGAACTTTTTTAGTGAAACTAGAAATAAAATGTTAAAGAGAATCAAATTGTTTTTCCTGTTCTTTGATCATTTGCATTTGATAACTCCAAGTGTCTTTGATTGCGAAGAATGAAGCAAAGAGCATTTTTGAAAGATTGAAGTTTATCTTCTAAATTTTCATTTTGGTTTTGTTTTGAAAGATTGTTGTTTTGATTCATTTTTATGGAAAGAAATATGTAGAAAAGAATAAGAAAATGAATTGTTTTCTGAGTTTTTTTGGAAGAAAAATCGTTTTATAGAAGTGAAAATTCTAATTAGTAACTAATCCCTTCAAAAGTTCACTAAATTTTGAAAAACAATTCTGGAAAACTACCAGCGTATATCGACAGATATTGGTGACCTATGTCAACACAGATGCAGTAATTTGCATGTTTCTTATTTTTGTTTGTAATTTTTTTTATTTTATATTATTTTAGTTTATCATTCCAAAGAGCAAAAGAACAATATTAACAGTAGAAATAAAGTCTCAGGGAAATTTTTATTGATAAACTAGATAGATACATAAACATAATGAAAAATACATGAAAATAACATTAGTTAAAACTAAAAACATGATAGCTTAATAGATCTAGAATGATGTGGATGAAGGTAAAGAATTTTCACCAAGCTTTCTAATAACCTTCCTAAAGTGTTGTTCACTTTGTTTGAAAGGCTAGTGGACTTCTTACTAAAGGAACGTTTAAGCTTCTTTTGATTATTAAGAAGCTTCTCTTGGTTTTTAAGAATTTCTTTGCTAGAATAGTGGGATGATTAGTCAAATACTTCTAGGAAAGTGTCCATTTCCTCCTCCTCCTCTTCTTGTTCTTTCTTCTCATCGATTTCCATATCTTCACTTTCTTCTTCTTGACGAATTTCTTGTTCTTCTACTTTTGCCATCTCTCTTCCTTTTTGGTAAGAGATTCGTAGGGTTCAAATTCGAAAGGGATATGCATGAGAGAGATGTTTGTTTTGTCCAAATTTTTTTAAGGTAAAATGTTTTCTCCTTTTAGATAAATACCAAAATAGCTCAAAATTCTAGTGAGGTACAAACCAAATGTGTTTTCTTGCCTAGAAAATTTTCTTTTGAACAAGGTCATCTAAAATCACTTGAGCCCAATTTATATTATATTTTGCAAAAATAGCATAAAAAGCTTTGAATGCTTTTTGAGTAAGGTTGTTGTAATTTAACTTCTCTATTATTTTAATCAATTTCAAAAGTGGAGAGGGCATTTCCATTAATTTTACAACTAAGAATTTGACCGAGAATTTTGCATCCAAAATAATAGTAATATATTTCACACTACTCCAAATTTGACTTTCTTCTCCTTGAAATTTTCTTTTGTTCAAATTTGCATAAAACAGTTTAACCAAATTAAGATAACAATTAAAATCATTTTGAGATAACTCGGTTAAACCAAAAATACTATTTTCTAAAGCAAGATCTTGTAAACTATAAGAATTAAACTCATTAAAATTTGCAAATCTTCCCGAAAAGACTTTTCCATAAGTAGCATACTCAATATAGGTTTCAATGGACTCTTGACCATTGAAAAGCATACTTTTAATTCTTTTGGTAAGCCTAATGGCTTTGGATGAAGAGGGTTGATTTGAGGAAGACATTATTGAATTGATTTGGAGGAAAGAGAATGAAGAATAAGTTTAAATTTTGAAATAAAGTGTTTGTAAAAGATGAGATAAGAATGAGTGAATAAATAGAAGTTGAATTGTCAAGTGATTGGTGAAAAAATGGATTTTCAAAATTTGAAATTAATGCAAAATAGAGGGAATTTTAAAATATTAAATTTTGAAAAGATTCTCTAAATTCTTCGAGGTATGTCGACATACCCATGTGACATATGTCGACATATAGGCCGAATTTTCAATGTTCAAATAAAGATATATATTCATATATATATAGACACACACACACACATATACACACTTATCATATTATATATTTATATTCATATATACTTATTACTATTATTATATATCTATTCCTATATTAAGTAATTTCAAAAAAAAATAAAAACATGAAATGTAAAAATTACCTATTTTGCTGTTTTCTTTGTTTCATCTGATTAATCTTCCATCACCATGAAACATATGTTGATATTTTCAGTATCTGGTTCATTGTCATAGGATGTTGTATCAGAATCATCCAAAGTTGCGTTTTAAGCTCTTTTTCTCTTTTTGAATGAATCGGTGTTTGGTAAATTCTTTGTTTTCTTTAGCTATGGGCAGTCTCTTCGTATAAGACCGGATTCACCACAATCGTAACACCTATAAACATTTCTGTTTTCAAAATTTTTGTTTTCGATTTTACAAAAGTTGTTCATCTTTCTGTATTTGAGAACTTTTTTTGAAATTTTGAGTCATATGAGCAATCTCTTCATCATCATCATCTGAATCTTGAACGTCAGTTGTTGTGTTGAATGCAATTGATTTCTTTTAGTTTCCTTGTTTTCCCTTCAACCCTGCAATTGTGCTTTATAGGACATTAGATTACCAATTAATTCTTCAATTTTCAATATACTAATATCTTTGGCTTCCTCTATTGCTAATGTCTTTTGATCCCGTTTAGAAGAGAGTGAATTAAGAAATTTTCTAACTTGATCCTCTTTCGAGAAATTTTTACCTAATGATACTAATGAGTGAACTATATCCTGAAATCTAGAATACATGTCAGAAATGGACTCATTTGGTTTCATTTTAAAATTTTGAAATTGGTTGGTTAGTGAAACGACCGCCCTACACCTACAGTGCAGAACAATAGTTAAATGAAAGAAAAAGAAATTATATGAAAAAATAGAAGAGAAAAGAAGGAAAAAAAGAAAAAGGAAGCATCAAATAACCAATATACTGTCGCATATCTCAATTGCATTAGAGTAAATATAATAGGCCAAACAAGTATAAAACAATAGAGACAGTAATAACAATGTGAAAAAATCATCTATATAAGATCCACAAAGTTATACAACACCATGTAGCATTTATACAGCGAGAAAGTAAACTCAACTAGTACACTGTCAAGGCTCCATAGTGCCACACACCGGAAATATAATAATAGACAAATGCACATATAAGTATAGACAACTGTCACCTCCTGTCAATCCACCTGTAGAACTCCATAATCATCTACCTGCTCTCAATCTACTTATTTAAGAGTACCCGCGATAATAAGAAGCAAAGCATAAAACCTCGGGTCAGACAACAATGTGGTGTAAGCGATATCAAATATCAAAATACTATAAAACTCGATAATATATGGAACAAAGGGTGTGTAAACCATACATGACCTGTCCCTGCAACCACAGAGTCAGCACATAAACATAAGTAATATGCTACTCTATAACATCGTAAAAAAGGTTTAGCATACTCAGTATCTGTCTAGGTATCTAGGTATCTCCAACCATACCTACTCCACACTAAGTCAAGTTAGGGTATCTGGGTATCCCTACCATAATACCTACCTAGTGTGACATCCCTAGGGGGATATATGACTAGTGAGCAACCATAACAAACATAGCATCCATCAAAAAATACTAACTGTCACCTGATATGCCAGATGTATGATGACTCATATGACCCTCTGAGACTACCAAGGATTAGCGGAAATCCCGGTTCTCGATTGTGTTCACCGTACTCACCGGTTAGAAACCCCACAGGGTTGTCCCTTGTGATATCTCTGTACCACCTGACCTAGACCCTATCGATCCAGAGTACAAACTGGCACTACGAGACCTTGAGTGACCCTGCATATAGTACTCTTGCTTTGAACACAACCAGAACACTCTGAGTCATCAACGATCCCTAGGCACAAACACATCCATCGAGCCCTACTCACTCGATACGGAGCCCTACTGGCTCACTAAAATTTCTGGTCACGAGCCTAACACTCAATCCAGTCCATTATCTATAGCCTTGCTCCAATCCGTGCTACCATCCTCGATCCTGCTCTCTGCCTGAGCTCCCGATCGAAGAACCCTACTATCATGCCATCCAAAGCCCGAGATCTAGCATGATCCATACAGTCCAGATACTATCATCCTGGAGCCTACTCCATACATCATCGAGTCACTATCTGCAGTATTAAACTACCAGGTCAAAGCACAACATCCCTGCCTCACCATCAAAATCACTAGGTCAAAGCACCACATCCCTGCCTCACCATCAATACCACCTGCCAGCGGGTAATAAAATCATATCTCTAAACTGGTCGCATGAACAAACCATCACGTCGCGCACCACGGTATCTCATCAACATCAAAGCCACTGATCAACGAAATCGCCAATCAATAACAACGATGGACATCGGCCACTCTACTATGGTCAATACCATCCACCTTGGTCTTATACTTAACCGAACATTTAAGTACAGATTAAACGAAAACGTCCGCCAATCACCCTGAAGTCTAGATCCATCGGCACGTATCCTAAACCCTCTCCTGCAGCTCATCTCGTTCATTAGATTTCAGTGTGTGCGAAACTCCAACGTACAAGATGCTACCTAAAATGAAATCACCGCTTATCGATGTTTTCAACCAAAACAGCCAAATAACAGACAAGCCAAATAATCAAACATACATCCAAACAACCATACACCCATCCAAAAAAAGATACATACAACATAACAATCCATCCATATCAATTAGTGTAGGAAATAACATCAATAACAGATCTAATCTAATAATTCCCTAACTATGGCATGGCGATGGAAAATATGTGATATTCTTTATAAATCATTTAAAAATAATTATATATTCTTTTATAAAAAATATAGCTGCTATATACATACATACATACATACATACATACATACATACATACATACATACATACATACATACATACATACATACATATATCACGTTTTAAAATCAAAAATCATTCCCGAGCGTCAATATAACAATACACAACCAATCATAGTAAAGTGAGAGACAATATCACTCACCTCAGACAAATCTATCCAAACAACTGCCCAAAGATAGATCTTGCCAATACGAGTCCAACGTAAGAAACCACATCTAAAACGGACCTCGTATGCAAAAGATATAACCAAAAATAAGAATCGAGATTATTTAAATAATTAATTAACTACATTAAACCACTAATTACCTTAATTATACTAATCCCTCTTCTTCATCTTTTCTTTTCCTGTACACGTACACAAGAATGCACACCATGGCCGCATCTTTTATCATCGATATCTCCTTAGTTTTTCGACGAAAGCTCGAATCGCTTTCTCCGAGGTTCTTCTCTTCGCGCTCTCTTTGATCTGCACCCCACCACATCTCGACCGTGCCACCATATCAAAACGCATCATTAGGTCTTCACCTCGCTACTCCAAAAATCGCCTTCGCCAATAAGAGATCGGACATGCCCAAATCTAAGCTGTAGACTCTCCTTCATGCAAGAATCACAACATAAATCTCCAATCCATAAATCGTTGCTCCAATTTCACGATAGATCTAACCCTAATCCTTATCAAAGTGGTCGATCTCGGCCAACGACGATCGATCCAAAATCCACCATGGTTATCGCGTAGCTTCGTCTATATGATCTCAACGATCCGACCTTGTATTCTTTCGTCAAGCGGATTTGGAGAATTTAATTTTTGAAGAGAAGGATAATGGTTCGGCCATGGAAATTTGCTCTCAGGCATGAACAGTGAAATGTAAATAAGAGAATGGAGGGAAGAGATTTGATTTAGGGATTTAAATAATAATATAATAATCCATTTATTTAATCTCTCAAATAAATGACAACGCGTTTCGAGTCCGTACGATCACACGACGCGTCCGCTCACCACGAAACTCGACTGCGTACATCACTTCATTTTTCTGGATCCAACGGCACTAACTGCGTCTCCATCTGAGACTGCGCCCCGGAAGGCTAATTTCGCATATTTCGAGATCGTTTTGGCCATCGGATCGTCCGATCTTGAAATATAGCAATCCTTATACTTATTTTAATTCGCAACATCAATCCGAACTCAACGGAAGTCATCTCGAGTCCTAATTCGGTCGTATATGGAAAATCACATTTTCGGGCCTTTATTTAAATAATGGTTAAATATTTAAATAAACTATTTTAATATCCGATCATTAAAAATATGGGTCGTTGCATTCTCCTCTCCTTAAAGGATTTCATCCTCGAGATCACAAAGCAAAGAGAATGTTTCTAACCCATTGGCCCTCAAAAATCTGTTAGATTACGGAAAAATTCCAACAAAACCTCCTTTGGACGACTAAGTCCCAAAAAAAACCTCTACTACAACAAAGATATGTATACAACTCATATCTTTAACTATACTAGATCATCTATAGCAATCATCAAACAAGAGTGCTATACCAAACAATAACTATCCCGCATGCCTAACAACCATACAACATAAACTATTATCTCAAATGCTAACAATCAAATCAAACATGCATACATAAGATCTAATATCCAAAAATAACATCCATGCCTATCTTAGCACGCGGAATACTAAACCATCTGGTATAAAACATCTAATATGGTATCTACAATGAAAGTTGATGATACAAACAAAGTCTCATCGTCTAAAGAGCTGCGGACTAACGGTCATCATGCTCCCCACAGTCTACTATACCCTATCGTCTTTGCTTTCATTCCACTAAACCCTACTACTCTATCGACCTCCTCCTAACCTGATTCGTATCACATTTTCCGACACGAATAGGTTTATGGGATCTCCAAGTCCATGGTACAGTCTGGATATCATCTAATCCATTTACTGCCAAATATCTAACCGCCTCTTGTAAGTTCTTCCAAAACTCATTATCGAACAACGGATCTTGGCCACTCACAATGCTCTTAGCACACAATGGAATCACACCAACTACCCCTCAAACAACACAACAAAAATGGATGTCGTATTACTAAACTCAAGGAATACAAATCTAGCATCATCTGTCAACCAATCTACTATAACTCAAATGCCATCTCTCTATCCTCAGTCATAGGCAATCCATCGATGCAGCCGCTAAACATTTGTTCTCACTACTCAAGAACAAATAATCTCTCATCCCTGTGGTACCAACAGTCTTGGTTGGATCCATGCTGCATTACCTCTACAAACACTACTTACTCTTCTAATTTAGCCATGATCTCCACTAGTCTAGTTTAACGCCTCTGACTACTTGCAATCTGCTAAATCAAAGTAGGTATGATGGTCAAACTAGCCATCACACTCGGCCAAAGCTCATCGAGTCCTGGAGTCGTAACCAGTGATAAGCTCGGGCAATACCCACTCTAGGAATATCGCTCCTGAACTGGTACATCTCCCACTCGAAACACCAACCACTACATTTCCCTTTTCAAACATCTAGGAAATGTCAAATCCATAGGAGGCTAAGAACTCCAACCATCACTATTAGCAAAAGTAAAGATCCTTCTTGAAAAAGAGATTCTATAATGACATGGGATCACTGAAAAACTCAAACTCCTCTCCTAGCAGACAATGCCTCCAAATCCTCAAAGCGAACTTTATCGCCTCTAACTCCGAACCAAGAGTTGGATATTACCTCTCGACATCACTACCATATCTAGTTAAGTACCATAGGCAAGTGCATACTATCGTCTCTTCATTCCCACTCGGAACAAGTACCATCAATGTACTCGTCAACCTCTCGGTCAGACTCACTAACGCGTGTCTATACCTCACATCTCAAATAAAAGTCTGATCCTCTACATACAATAGGTGAACGATATTGCTATCTTGGATCTATCCAGATTCCGGACTGCCATAACTACAGAATCTATAGCGATGTCCTACTCCGAACCAACATGACCCAAGTGTCTCACTCCCCTCCTTCACGAGTGATACCACCAAAATCTCATCGCTAATCGTGCCTTGTGCTCCTCTTCCATTCATGGGTAGATGAAAGTATCATCAACGAACATAAGCCCAACGCACTCAAGCGACCTCTCCGAACATGGTCCATGAGATCCACAACATATGCCCGATACGTTGGTTATACCGAACGGCATAACCAACCTAAAATCAAGGTAGTGTACAAAACACTATAATCGGCACACTCACCCAGAATACTCCCAGTTGGTGAAACCTCACCTCAAGGTCCAACCAAGAGAACATCCTCGTGCTATAGAGCTGATCGAACAAGTTATCAACAAACGAGAGTACGAACTTGTTCGTTATCTCATCTAGCCCACAACAACCAACAAACATCTTTAAAGAGCTATCCGTCCTACTGACGAACACAACAGGTGCATCTTACTCAAATAACGCCCATGGATGAACCATCACCTAAATAGGTCATCCACTTGCACCTCTAATCTCCTAAGCTCTTTGGATACTCTATGCCTTAAAGGCATAACTTCTGGTCCAATCCCTACGACCAGATTGATATGGAACTCTATCCCTATATGGTGGTAAACCTGTCACCTCCTCGAGTATGTGCGGACACTCTCCAACTATAGGCACAAATGACATCTTATCATGTGGAATATCGAGCGAATATATAAGGCTCCCCAGTTGGCAGCCAATCACTACCGTCCGCTCCTCCACAACCTCGATCGTCATCAACGGCCTCTCACAATCCACCACTATTTCGTATCCCCTTCAACCAGTCCATTCTTAAACTATAATACCAACCCAACTAAACCCCAAATAATCAATTTTAACAAACAAGTAACCATGAATCGATAGGAAACGTCTCGACAAACCATGTATAGGCTGGCTGAACCCCTAACTAAGTCTGTCATGATCAAAGATCGATAATTATCTCGAGTCTTTATCCCAATATCTAACCATCAAGTCTAGATATGAAGGAATATGAAACCTCGATCTCAAATAAATACATATGGAACCATAATATGCGAAAAGCATATCTCGAACGGTGACACTATTTTCCTTCTATTTCATCGATAGAGCAATCGACAAAACCAGAAAGGAAATCAATACATGTGTTTCCTGATCTATCCTTACTCAACTAGTACGGGATAACTCTTCAGTACTGGGTACTTCTCGATCATTCTCTCAAAGCCCTCGTCAATGAGACGATTTAATCGACCCCTAAGATGATCTCTCTGCCCAATGATAAAGTTCAATCCTTCTGTATGGAGTATCAATGGGAATAGATCGTATTTCGATATCATATCGAATCCAGCCACATAGTCCAACACAGACATATCGCCATACTTCAAATTGGCGAACTCCTTAACCATTCCCGACTTTAGAAAAGCCAAGATAAATCGACTTCGAAGCGTAGTACGAACTAGTCCCAAGGAAATTGGTCCTCGAAAATCAAAGCTATAGAAACACTCCATTAGTTCATTGTCTGTCCTTGGAGTCATCCAGAGGCTAACTTTTACCTCATGCATCATCTAACTCCAAGTCATCAAAGATCCTTTAACAAGAAACCAACCAATCTTCCCTCTCAATAGCCGACTTCGTTCCAAGTAACAGCCTACCTCCTAGACTCCCCTAGTCTTTGTACAGCTCGGCAAAGTCGACTCTAGCCAATTACACTTGAGCACCATAACCATCCAGAACAAATTAGGCATTTGGGAAATGATCCGCACCAACTCTACGAACATATCCTATCAATCAGGGATAGTGGCTCCAATCTTGCCCAATACTTAACTCTAAAGATAGAGTCGATAGCAGTTTTTCTTCCATGCCAAATCGTTCCTATTCTATAATAAGGATTATCAGTCTCTCGTAAAGAAAACTACATCAATATTGCTCATGTGTGCACATAACTATATACCATATATACTATTATATAGTTTTAAAAACCAAAGTATATAACAAATACGAACTCTCTTGTATATATATACTCTCTAGATCCATTCTAAGGCGATAACTCCTACCCTATCTCTACTGGATCGCGGTATCAACTAAGGTTAATCTGGTAACCTTTGATCCGATACCAAATGTAACGACCACCCTACACCCACAGTGCAGAACAGTAGTTCAAGGAAAGAAAAAATAAGATGAAAAAATAGAAGAGAAAAGAATGGAAAAGAAGAAAAAGGAAGCATCAAATAATCAAATTACTTGTTACATATCTCACATCGCATCAGAGTAAATATAATAATCAAAATAGGTATAAAACAATAGAGACAGTAATAACAGTGTGAAATAACCATCTATATAAGATCCACAAAGTTATACAACACCATAGTAGAGTTATACAACGGGAAAGTAAACTCAACTGGTACACTGTCTCAACACCATGATGAGAAAATCCTCCTCAGAAAATAATAATAACAATAACTCGCTACCGCAATGAGTATAAACCAAGGGCAACCCTCGGTGTGAGGCGGACTGTGCTTATTGAAGCTTTTGACCTTATGAGGTTAATAAAGAATATTTGAAGAAATGCATACCTTATACCCAGCCGGTATTCCACCTGGATGAAATGTTCAGCGAATGCCCAACTACCGACGTTGGAAGACTGACGTAAGAGACGGTAGGAGACTTAAATCACTAGCAAAGGGCCTAAACCAATAGTAAGAGGTGACAGGATAAGACATAAATCACTAAGCAAGGGGCCTAAATCACTAAGTATGGGGTCTCCAAAATCCTAGTAAGGGGCAAAAAGATAAAGCCTAATCACTAGAAAGGGAACATGAGTCCAAAGCCCAGAGGCAATCAAAATAGATGCAAGAATCCAAAGCCCAAAGGCAATCTTCTAGAGGAAGATCAATCAAATTCAAAATCAAATCAAACTCGATCTAAGAGAGAATCGAGGCAGTCTTCTGGAGGAAGATCAAATCAAATTAAAAATCAAGTCAAACTTGATCCAAGAGAGAGATCGAGGTAGTCTTCTAGAGGAAGATTAATCAAATTCAAAAGCAACCCAAACTCTATCCTAAAGAAGGATCGAGGCAATCTTCTAGAGGAAGATCAATCGAATGCAGAAGCAAATCTAATTTTATCCTAGAGAAGGGATCAAAAGAAAAAGTCAAATAATCTTTTAAAGGAAGATCAATTAAATATGAGCTATTGTGCTTTAAAGGCAAAAGTCAAGTAATCTTCTAGAGGAAGACCAATCAAATAAGAGATATTATGCTCTAAAGCAAAAGTGAAATAATCATCTAAAGGAAAAACAATCAACTTCGAGCTATTTTGCTCCAAGGAAAAACTGATAGGATAATCAGAAATAAGCACATTAAATGTCTGGCATCTATTAGTTAGAAACATTCCATTAAACAACGAGAACGTTCGTTGTTATTCACAGTATCAGTCTCCAGTAAGTTGATTTTGCCAGAAAATCTTTGGTCTCCTATTTTAAGTATTTTATTGCCAGATAGAATTTTTGGTCTTTTATTTTAGATAAAGTCATAATATTATTATTAGATTGGTTTTTCGGTCTTTTATACAGAAATTATTAATGCCAAATGGTTTTCTAGTCTTCTGTTCAAAAATTATTATTGCCAGATGGATTTTCTATTTTTATATTCGGATTATTGCTAGATGGTTTTCTGGTCTTCTATTCAGAAATTATTATTGCTAGATGGGTTTTTTGGTCTTATATTCAAATTAGTATCAGATGGTTTTTTGATCTTCTATTAAGAAATTATTATTTCCATATGATTTTCTGGTCTTCTGTTCAGAAATTATTATTGCCAGATGGATTTTCTGGTCTTCTTTTCAGAAATTATTATTGCCAGATGGATTTTCTGGTCATCTTTTTAGAAATTATTATTGCCAGATGGATTTTCTAGTATTCTATTCAGATTATTGCCGGATGGGTTTTCTGGTCTTATATTCAGATTATATCAGATAGTTTTCTGGACTTCTATTCAGAAATAATTATTACCAGATGGATTTTCTGGTCTTCTATTCATAAATTATTATTGTCGGATGGATTTCTGTCTTCTATTCAGATTATTGTCAGATGATTTTCTAGTCTTCTATTCATAAATTGTTATTATCAAATGGGTTTTCTAGTCTGATATTCCAAATATTGCCAGATGGTTTTCTGGTCTTCTATTCAGAAATTATTACTGCCAAATGGTTTTCTAGTCTTCAGTTCAGAAATTATTATTGTCAGATGGATTTTTTGATTTTCTAGTCAGACAGATTTCTGGTTTTCTATTCATGATATTGCCAGAAGAATTTCCGATCTTCCCTTCTATGATATTACTAGATGATTTTCTAGTTTTCTACTTAAGAAATTATAATTCTTAAATGGATTTCTAGTTTCCTATTCATGAAATCATTATTTCCAGATAGTTTTCTAATCTTGATTCTATGCGATTCTATTCAAGTAAAATTGCTGCCAAATAGATTTTTGGCCTCTTTAACAAATCTATAACTTATAGAAGTAACACCAGATTACAAATGGAGGACCCTTTTTTATCTTGTCAAAATCTTAAATGATTTGCCTAAAATTAAATTTAAAAGTAATAATGAAAATCATGAATTGTTTTGTGTTTTACAGGAAAACAGGGTAGAAAGAAACCTTGCAAGGAACGGGAAAAATGATGAAATTCTTGGTTTTACAATAAAGTGTAAAAAACTTATTTTATAAAAGGAGGGGGAAAATTTTATCCACATATTTTATAAAAGATACAAGCAAAGGAATCAATGCCGAAGCTAAAAAGTTATGTCGAAGTTCAAGACTTTGGATGCTAAGGCAAGGGAATATTTGATATCGAAGGCCTACAACTAATAATGACGCTGCACTAATTCCATGCCGCACCTCATAGGTATGAAAGTCAACGTCGAAGTGTAGCAAGAGAAAAGATATCAAAAGCCTATAGCTATAATTATACCACACTCAAGCAATGCTGCATTGACTCCATACTGCACTCAATCAATGCCGCATTGATTCCATGTCGCACTCAATCAATGCCGCATTCAATCAATGCCGCATGCCATTAAAGCAGTAATGATGTCATATAACAGCATGTCGAAAATCAACAGTGAATGATGAAGCCGATGTCGTCACTTATCAACACTGTCTCTCCTTAATACCGTACCCTATCAATGTCGCACCTGATCAATATTGCATTTCCTCAATATCGCATCTCTTCAATGTAGCATTTCAAGTACTGTCGCCTCTCTTCAAAGCCGCCTATCACCAATGCCGCATCTTATTAATATCGTACTTCATCAACCAGGGCAATTCATATGTTACTCAATGTAGTATTTCATCAGTATTGCATATTTGACGTCGCACAACATCAATGCCATAGGATGTCGAAGTCCATGCAAAGAAAAAGGAATAAAATCACTCATAAGAACAAATTCAAGAGAGTTAACTGTATTTTCCTTCATAAATCTTCAAAGGCCTTCACATTCCATCACATGCTCCATGTTGAGGCCACTACCAAGATAGTAACAAATGGCACCATAAAGTCCCACATTGCCAATAGAAGTAAGCCTTACCTTCTTCCAACCACTATAAATAGAGATGCACCCTCTCTTCGGAAGAGGACCTTAACTTCTTTCTCACTCTTATCACTTTTCTAATTAGAATCTTCTCCAAGTTCTCTTCATTGAGAGCTCAAGGATAATTCTAATGGAAGAAAGATTAACGAGGGAGAAGATGATACATGATATTTACAAACAAGGGCTTGAACAATTAGAAATTTGCATATTTGCACATTTTGTAACATGTTCATAATTGAATAAAATATATGACTTGAGCATATTGTCTATTGTTATTTGGACTAGCCTATTTTATCTTTCAAACTTATGAATCATATTTCAAACAATTTCATGTTAACCATGAAATCAAGGGGTATTATTGGAATTTCTTCGAATATGCCACCTTGTATAATCTTTTGGGTGTTGAACCAAATTTTGGTTTAACAAAACCCAACCCATGTTTAGCGATGTGGTCTCACATATTTTTATATGTTCATCATATTTCTTGAGTTTTCTCATGTTGGTTTTCCAAACTAATCCGAATGTTATTTTATTATAGTACTCGAGCCAGACCGAGTTTTTCCAAGCTGTCATTAGTGGGACATGGAGCTCATGGAGTAAAGCTTAATGTTCAAGTACCATAGTATTTTTATTTTCCGTTGTATTATTATGTATACCCATCAGCAATTGTAAGGTAGGAAGTTATAATTGTCCAAGCTGATGGAGTTTGTTTATAACTCTGATATATTATGTATCTTAGAGTGACAACTTTTTTGTTTTTGTGATATTATATGTTATTGTTCCGCTGTGAGATTATGTTTCCCCTATTATTTTCTTTTTATTTAGCCTAACAATCTGCCTTTCCGGTACTTAGATACTCAGCATTTGAATACCGTGAAGGTATTATGTGCTGATTTCTAGGGTTGAAAAGGCGGATCATTACAGAAAGGCCCTTTCGTACCCTCTTCCATGTAGATTGCAAATTTATTAACTAAGTAATAAACGGTTTCTTGTTTTCGATTTTTGGTTGGCAAGCTTTTGATGCTTATGGTTGTCGCATCGTGAGTTTAAATAGGAATGTTAAGAAAATATATTATACATGTTAGAAAATATGTTGAGAATATTTCAATATTAGTATTTCCTCCTCTATTATTATATTTACTTATTATATTTTTATTTTGGATACAAGTAATCTATATTAAATACACTAATGAGGTATTATAGAATAATCACCAAGGTGTAATACAATAATATATTTAATAAAATTATTTTAACGTCTATAGTATCTGCAAGTGCAAAATGCGAGTCTCCAAATATTACATAAACAATACACATAAAATCTATACTTATTCCTTAACCAGTAACTAATAAAGCTATGATGATAGAAACATTAAATCGATTATAAAGTATAAAATCTATACACATACCTTTACGTTTTAGCATATATATTCCAAATTAGCGGAGAAAGAAATCAACTATATGATATCTTGTTCAGATGCACCAACTGACCGAAGCATTGCTCACCTTTACTGTCCTTGCATTCATATTAATAAGAATGGGCTTCACAATCACTTGTTTCATAGTACATGTTTTTTTGCTCTTCTAAACACACCAAAGTTAATAGAAATGTTAAGTAAATGTCATATGACAAAGTATTTGTTGGGAATAAAAGTATCTTTATGCTCTAATACCACCGTTGGGAAATTTCTATAAAAAGAAGGGAGAAAATGCTAATTGCATTTACTTGCTTGGATACATCAAATGAGAGAGCGCATCTTAATTTATAATGGAGTATAATAAAATAGCTTTCGAAACAAGCTGTTCAAAGGCTCGCTGCTTTTAGCGTTTTATGGGTTGTTCTATCTCTTTTGAGACTATATGTCTCAATGAATTCCGACTGGACATGAAAAGTTAACCTGTCTCAAACATGGACTCAGGCCATGTTTGCAACAGTTCAAAAACAAAAATGTGCCCAGGCCTGAAACAGAGGACCAAACAACCTCATATTGAGCTCAAAATTGGTGTACACATACTAGAAAACTTCGGCTTTCAAACAAAAAAAGAATTTATGAAATCATCAAAAATTTGCACGTGCATTTGGCCGAAGCCTGCCAAGTACTGTTCTCTCAAATATGATGTCGTTTGGTCCTCTGTTTCAGGCCTCGACACATTTTTGTTTTTGAACTGTTGCAAACATGGCCTGAGTTCATATTTGAGACAGGGTAACTTTTTCATTTCCAGTCGAAATTCATTGAGGTTGCGGAACAACTCGAATTCAAACACATCACAGAACAGCAGATAATCACATATATAGACATATATTTGCCTTTTGGCGTATTTGAGATTGTATGTTTGTATTGTGGTTGTCATAGATCCTATAGCCATCTATGACTTTGTATTAAGTATTTATTAGATATGTCGATCCACTTGAGTTATAAAACGATAATCGAGCATTTATCGACGTATTCAATAGATATTTAAAACAAGACTATAGATGGTTGCTCCTAACCAGCCCTATTCTCCGCATTAGCAGACGGTATTACTCAGTAATACTCTATGTTAATGTGGGTCTCGGGGTGGGACGTCATAGCTTGGTATCTAGACTTTTCTTCAATCTTCTATTTTCTAGATTTTTCTTGACAAAGCATTTTCTAGAATTCTCCAAATTGTATATTTGATAAGTCTAGATTTTTCTCCATTCTTAATTTTCGCCTTTCCTAAATATAAAAATTAAATGTGCAACATAATCAATGTTTTCTAAAAACCAAGTTTATTTCTAACATCCATCCGTAAACTTGGTTTTGTAACTCCGAGTAAATTTTCCAATCTTTGTATTTTACGTGCTTCGGTAGGAATAAAGAAGTTATCCAAACTTTCTTCATTATTTTGGCATACTTCACCAATGTCATGACCTTCGATGCAATTTCATGAATAGTTGTGGTGCTCCATTCACTTTGTCCTCCTTTCTTATCATAGAATACTCCAAAACGAAGCATTCTAACTTCCATCTTGGTCCAATCTCATAAATTTTGAATGATTCATATATGTTATCTTTCCATTCTTTCTTAATTTTACTCTTACAATCTTTGACCCACTCAATTTCTTTATGCGTTTCCGACTTTCGCATGAGATTCCAAACCACATTGATGGAAAAATAAGATTGTTTGTAATAGAAAGGATATAATCTTTTCTCACCAATTTGTTCTCACCATCGTAGAGTTCATCACCTGTATCTTTGACTTCCTCTTTGACTATTTCTATTTTTAGTTTTTTAATATTCTCTATTTCCATTTCTTCAAATTTTTGCTTGTGTTTTAAACCTCATCCGGTCTCTAAAATTTCTTCTCCTTGGTTCACGTCTTCTTCATATTCTTCTCTTTTTCTTTCATGCTCTTCATAATTTTCATCATTTTCGTTGACTTTATCCTCTTCATCTTCGTGTTTTTCATTCTCTTTCATATTTAATTCCTTGGCAGTCTCCTTTTCCACTTCATTGGTTTTGGTATATATGCCCTTCACTAGCAATCCTTATGACTTTCTCTTCTGTTATATTTGGCGAATCTTCTGCAACATTCTCCTCCATGTCAATATTTGTTTTCTCTTCCTCTTCCATCGCAATATTCTCTCTTATTTTGTTGTTTTTCTTTTTGTCCTTTTCAGCTAAGATGTCTTCTTCAATATATTCTATTTCATTATCCGCCATGAGTTTGATTTGAAAAGCTTGATCTAATGGATCTTCTTCGACTTTTTATTTAATTTTTCTTCGTAGACTTGAAGCATTTCCATAAGTTGACCAATGTTCATGGTTTTTACATCTTTAGAATCTTTAATTGTTACAACTATATTGTCAAATTTGAAATCCAAAGATCGTAAAATTTTATCAAATATTTTAGAATTATCCATTTTTTCTCCATAACCCGTGAAAAATAATCATCGATTGTTTCCGGTGATTTCATTAATAAAGATTCAAACTTACCTCGCATACGATTTTGATAGAAAGAAGGAGGGTGAAAATGCTAATTTGCAAATGGAGATCAAGAGAATATTTTGTAAAGAAGGAAATAAGCTTTGATTTTCTTTTTACTTTTCTTTTTTTGCTTGCATACGATTACATTTACTTGCTTGGATACATCAAATGAGAGAGCACATATCAATTTATAGTATAGTATATTCTCTAGACTTTTCATTTTCTAGACTTTTCTTCAATCTTCTATTTTCTATATTTTTCTTGAAAAAGCATTTTCTAGAATTCTACAAATTACATATTTGATAAGTCTAGATTTTTATCCATTTCTTAATTTTGGTCTTTCCTAAATACAAAAAATTAAATTTGCAACATAATCAATGTTTTCTAAAAACCAAATTTATTTTCAACAGTATTAATCCCAAAATATAAAACTCTTAGAGGATCTCCAACAGGAAAACAGATGTGTGCACTTTTTGTTAGCTACTACAATTTGTTTCACCCTGCATTTTAAGGCATGGTGTAACGGCATTTTAAGGCATGGTGTATCGACACGCTTCATCCTAACATGCAGAACCACTTCAATAAACATATTTACTAAGATACAAAATATGAGCAATGACCACAAAATAATACGAGATCGTTAGCTATATGTGCACCAAACGAATGAACTAAAGATATGAAACAATTAGAGCATCTCCAACAGCTCACATTTTCTCAAATCTGCACTCGAATCCTTCTCCAACAGGGTACGAGAATATGTGATAGTGTGGAAAGGGGGGCCTTCGGGCCGAGAAATTGCAATGGGATGAGGCGCCTGTTCAACAGGCGCCTGGCAACAGGCGCCTGTTGCAACACGGCGCCTGTTGGACAGGTGCCTACTAAAGTCTCCAACGGCCATTTCCCCATCGGTCATTTTTCCATCTTCAAATAATACTCTCCCCTCTTCTTCCATTTCAAACCAATTCCCTTCCTCCATTGAAATTTTTTGCTGCCACTGATCTCAACTGAAAATGTACTCCGATTTCGACGTCGTTGCTGCAAGGTCCAGTTTTGAAGAATACGACTTGCAAGACGTTACGATTCCGATGGGGGGAGAAGTAACTAATGCAAGTTGGAGCGCTGCGGAAGACTACGATCTTTGCTACATTTACTGTGCACTCTCAGTCGATCCTATTCGAGGGACCGATCAAAGTGGTGAATCTTTTTGGGGCAAAATTACTAATTGCTATAATCGGAAGAACATCAATCGAAAAAGAACGCTATCTTCAGTCAAAGGTCATTATGGAAAAATAAATCGTCAAACGCAAACGTTCGATTCTCAAATGTTCAAATTGAAGCAAACAAATCCTAGTGGCTTTGGGAATGAAACGCATTTAGTAAGCTTTAATATAATTTCATTGTATTTTTTTATCATAGTTCTCTAAGTTTACTAGTTATTTTTTGAACAGAGAATGGCCGCAAACAAGTTGTTCAAACAAATCTATAAACCTGATAGTAAACAAGCACCACATTTTTATTAGTTCATGCATGTGTATGACATGTTGGTCGAGCACGCTAAATGGAAATCATCGCTTCAGAAGACCGTTCAACAAGTTCAATCAAACAGTGGTCGGGGTAAAACTCTAGAGTAGGAGAAACCTCCAGTCCTATGGAATCCCAAGTGAGCTTCGGTTTAGGATCAGAAGAAGGCTCATCCCCAACTGAAGATCATTTTGTTAGGCCACAGGGAGCAAAAGCGGCCAAAAAAAAGCAGACTGCCGTAGCGGATCAAGATGAAATTAAAAAACTCATGCTTGAATCTGAAGAAAGATTTAACCGGGCAATGGACACTCGAGCAATGCAACACCAAGAAAAGTTATCAAGAATGGATCAACTTATTGCTGGAAACCGCCAAAGAGATGAAGATGCAATAATGTTCATGGATACGTCACATATGTCTGCAGAACAACTGCAGTATACGGAGCAAAGAAGGAGAGAAATTATGAGGCGTAGACTTGAAGAGGATTATTAAATGAATTACCGTTTTTACAACCATGGTATCTTTAAGTACCGTTATTTGTATTGTGTTCTTAATGCAAGCAATTATTAATATAAGTATTTTCATTTAAATTGCATTACACTGAAAAAAGATTTTAACAACATTAGCTTAATTATACATAAACAGATTACAATAACCTTAATAAGAAACAACAACATAAACAATAGTGGAAAACGTAAGAACAGAAATAGAGTTTCACTGATTTCCAGAAAACCCCCAAAGATGATCTATGAGATCATTTTGTAGTCTTCGATGAAGTTGAACACTATGGTATGACATTTGGCTTTCTACATGAAACTCGAGTTCAAGTGCGCTTCCAATCATATCGTTGCGCCAAACATGCGGTGGTGTAGGAGTACCCTCGTAAACGTAATCTTCTTCCATGTCTCTTTCATCCTCTATAATCATATTATGTAAAATAATACAAGTGTATATTATTTTTGTCATTTTAACTGGTGACCAAAGTCTGCATGGATTACTGACTATGGCAAATCTAGACTGAAGAACCCCAAATGCTCTTTCAACATCCTTCCTCTGGCCTTCTTGCATCGCTGCAAACTTTGCTTTTTTATTGTTTTGTGGGTTAGGAATTGTCTTGACAATGGTACTCCATTTCGGATATATACCATCACCTAGATAATATCCATAATCGTACGTGTTACCTCCCAAAGTAAATGTACAAGGAGTTGATCTACCGTTTGCTAAATCATTGAACAACGTAGATCGTTCGACTACGTTAAGATCATTGTTCGAACCTGGCATTCCAAAAAATGCATGCCATATCCATAAGTCATACGATGCTACAGCTTCAAGAATAATAGAGGACCTACGAGATTTACCCTGATAAGCTCCAGCATACGCCTTTGGACAATTCTTCCACTCCCAATGCATGCAGTCTATACTGCCTAACATTCCGGGCCAACCTCTACTACCATGCATATTTAATAAGTTAACTATATTAGCCTCGTTAGGTCGGCGTAAGTATTGATCACCGTAAATGTCCACGATAGCTTGACAGAAATGTTCCAAACACTCTAATACCGTGCTTTCCGCCACTTTTAAATTTTCATCAAGTGCGTCCGCCGGTCCTGCATATGCAAGCATTCTGAGTGCAGCTGTCATTTTTTGAATTCCAGTCAAACCCATTGTACGAGATGCATTGGGTTTGAAGATAAAGTATTTGTCATGCTGCTTGATACAGTGGAGGATTCTAAGAAATAGAGGACGCCGCATGCGGAATCTTCTTCTAAAATCAGCATCTGTGTAAGTAGGATTTGGAACAAAGTAGTCTTCCATCAGTCTGTCGTTTGTGCCATGAATGTCTGTCGTTGTGCCATGAATGTCATCGGCCATAGTCGGTAAATAAGCTGAATATGACTCGAACTCCTCAAATGAACTATCAAATGGAACAGGGAGACGGTCGGGTCGACCAACCTCTATGCCAGTGAGCATATAAAAATCTAGAGGAGTCAGTCCTAGCTCAAAATCAGGAAAATGAAATGTGTGAGTGGTAGGCCACCATCTCTCGGTGAGGGCCTCTACCAGACAACGATCTACATGTGCAAATCTAGGTAAAGCAAGAAATTCACCAAAAGGTGATGCATGTAGCCTATCCAAAATCGGCTCCGGTAACTGATCAAAATATTCAGACATACACCTATACCAACTACCTCGCATCGCTACGTGACGAACCTAAATATATGATTATTTAATGTTAAAGTAAATAAAGAATTATTATACATTTATATTTACATGGTCGTTCATTAAGCAATAAATAAATAAACGTATACCTGTGGCGTCGCTATAGCTGTAGTAAGTCGATGCGAAACAGTAGGGGGCAAGTCGTGCAAAGATCGAAGATCGTCTGGAGTCACGGTAGCATCGGGAGGGACATGAACAGGTCCGATATTGGCATCAGTCGTATATCGAATGGTGCGTCTACCAGTTTTGACCGGACGGGGAGGCATTTGGACGCAAAGTTGATTTAAAAATGATGGTTGAAAAGAGGTTGGAGGAGGTAAGAATGAAGGGAAGTGGAGAAAATGCGCCTGATATAGGCGCATTAACCAGACGCCGGTTGAACAGGCGCCTGGGCATCAGGCGCCTGCCCTCATTTCTGTTGTAGAAATGAGGGCTCCAACATTTTGGAGTGGGGAAAATCGAATTTCCGCACTCTAAACTGTTGGAGATGCTTTTAGACACAGCCACCCTAAAGAGATCTATTAACAGGAATATTCGTTTAAGTGGAAATTAAGAACGCTTGTTAAGATTAGTAAAATTACTCAAGTAACCCCGTGAATTTTATGTTTTTTTAGAAAAATAGAAATGTAATTTATAAACGAAATTTTAAAGGGACCTAATGCTAATTTTTTATAATTACAAGGATGTATATCAAAAAATTTCTTCGTCTAAAGCTTCACATGTCATATGTGAAAGTTAAGTTGCTCGGTATAGCATGCATTTTAAGACATTTATAATTTATTTTCTAAAAGCTGTATAGCTTGACATATGATGCTCACAGCCTCACACATAAGATTAGGGACTAGTAGGCGTAGGCGTTATGAATGCATCAAAGTCAGCATAATGATCGAAGTGAGTAAAGAGAATGATTTTTTAATTAGAACCAAAGCTTTAGAGAAGATTGACTAAAACTGAGTATAAACATACATGAATTGTTAAGTTTTCCACCCCAGTTGGATGTGCACATTTCAAGCTGCAGAACTTTTTGATTGCTTATATATCAAAAATCTTTATGCTATTGTTTGCTTCATTTTAGTTATAGAAGATTCTCTCTAGATTTTGTATCCATAACTAACCTAGCTACCTTCTCATTGTGATTTATACGTTTATACATATTTTTCTAAATAAAGTTTGGCAGATGTCAAGTTCAACATAAATCCTACCTAAACTAGGACTGGACATGATAGTTGTGGCCGCATTTGTTTTCAGTGGCTTATCCAGTCTTGAGCATACATCAAAGATTGTGATTTTGGTAAAGAGGCAGAGTGGTTATATCGGAAGAGAGATCTAAATAAGCGGTGTAGAACCATCAAAGCTTTGAAGTAAATAAAACTTCATTCAGGTACGGGGTACCCTCATTAAAATTTTGTACATTACCCATGAATCATATGAAGGCAGATTCTTGTGAAGTCTTCCTTGGAGTTGTGTCTTATCAGAATGTAGCAACCGATGTATGTTCATTGAACAATTCAAAATTCCTCTCTTCTTTGTTTTCTTTACAATTTTCTATAATAATCTTTGCCATTTCATGCCTCACCATGGTAAAGGCAAAGTAAATTCATGGCTTGAGTTATGGAATTCATGACTATCATCCCCAGAGGAAGGAGAAACGCCCACTGCATAAAAGTAATTGTGTGTATTAGTGAAAGCATATTGTTGTCTTCTAGCATATTGGTGAACAATATTCTTATGCGTTTTGTCCAAAATGATTTTTTCAGGTGGCTTCACACCTTCATCTTGTCTTAAGCTATTACGGCTCTGATGAATTCTTCAGTAAATGTTGGTGTATCGTTTCTGTGCTTAGTGTCACTTCTCCACAAATATTCAAATACAAAGCTAATGAAAGAATCGTATAAGAGGTGAAGGAAGATTTAATATTTAATAGGGAAGCAGAAACATAGAGGAAGGAGGCATAAAAATTGAAAGAAGAGAATTCTCTTTTGTACGTCCAAATTTCTTTCATTACTTAACCATGTATAAATAGCGAAACAATAGCTATTTGGTTCTACCCAAAAATGGATAAATGTCCCTACATCGTTGGAGCAATTTTTTACAATCCAAGGGCATATCTGATTTGAACATGATGTTTGTGTTTTGCTTTTTCAACATTTATCTCAAATTGCATCGAAGATGAAACAAGGTTGGAAAACGATCTACTAGGTAAATAGTTTTAACATAATAAATTGAAAATGTTTGTTTTTTGTTATTAGCATATTGAGAAATATAGAAAAATATTCATCTTCTATCGTTTGTTACAATAATGACTACTCCTTCTCTCCCTTAGCATTTGAAATACATATTCAAAATACAAAATGTAAAACTCATTTTCAAGACAAACAAATCCTAAATTTTTCAATAGTTTTGCAAAAGTGCGTCTACTTTCTCGGTGCTGGTCTCCTCTACACTACATTGTTGAATATTTTAGGAGAAAGTTGAAGAGAATATATGCAAGAGACTATTGAAAACCTTTTTTAGTTTGATACAAACACAAAGACTTCATCCTTATTTATACTAGTGTCATCACCCAAACAATTGTTAGGATTTTGCCAACACATCTTCAATCTAAGGGTTATAACTAACTTCTGTAATATTCTCCACATTACTAATTTTACCTTTGTTTCTACACAATTCTAAAGACTTATCTAGAAAGTGCTTTCTAGATAAAGCTTCTTAAGATTATATTTCTAAGATTTGGGCTTATTACATCAAATATATAAAAACAAAAAACAAAGATCCAAAATCAAGTTAATATTTTAACACCCCTCCTAAACTTGATTTTGCTACTCCAAGTGGATTCCTCAACTTGACAAAATCTTCGTGCTTGAGATGCTTGGTGTGTATATCACCTACTTGATCATGCATCTTCAGGGACTTTAGTTGCACATCCTTTTTGGCGACACTCTCTAATGTAGTGATAGCGTGTATCAATGTGCTTGCTTCGATCATGGAAGATTAGGTTCATGGCCAAAGCAATTGTGCATTATTATCCACGAAAATCTTAGTCGGCTTCTTTTGTAGCAAATTCAACTCCTTTAACATGTTTCGTAACCAAATTGCATGACAAACATATGAAGTAGTAGCTATGTACTCCGCTATGCATGTGGAAAGAGTGACAATCGACTGCTTCTTCGACATCCATATGAAGACTTTGTCTCCCATGTAGAACACGAAGCCACATATGCCCTTTGGTTATCCATATATTCACTTCAATCGCTATCGGGATATCCAACAAACTTGTAATTATCAAAAAACATAGTAGTATAAGCAAAGTTTGTTGTCCCTTTGATATAGTGAAGGATCCTCTTTACTTCCTTCAAATGAGTTGTTCTTGGAATCTCCATGTATCAATTGACAACTCCTACCGCATATAGGATGTCGGGTCTTGTACACATTTAATATCAGAAGCTTCCAACCAAGCTGTTAAAGAATGTTGGGTCCACTTTTTCTCCTTCCTCATGCCTTTGACAACTTGATTCCATGTTCTATTGGCCTATAGAATGGGTTAGAGTCATCCATCTTGAACTTCTTCAACACTTCCTTAGCGTAGCCTTCTTGAGTGATTAAGATACCTACGTCTTCTTGTTTTACTTCAATGCCGACGTAGTAAGACATGAACCCAATATCAATCATCTCAAACTCCTTCGTCGTATCTTTTTTAAATTCATTAAACATACTTGGATTGCTACCTATGAAGATCAAGTCATCTACATATAAGCATACAATCAGTGTATCATCATTTTGGATTTTGATATAGAGTGCATACTCATATGGTCACTTGATGAAGTTTCTCTTTTAGAAGTACTTATCAATTCGAGCATTCCAAGCTCTTAGGGCTTGTTTCAACCCATAAAGTGCCTCCTTTAGCTTCAAGACCTTGTCTTCTTCTCCTTTGATTTTGTAGCCTTGTGGCTGCTCAATGTAAACTTCTTCTTCAAGAACTCTATTTAGGAAGGCAAATTTCACATCCATTTAATGTATCTTCCAATTGTTTTGAGCTACCAATAAAATTATTGATCCAACAGTTTCTTGTCGAGTGACTGGAGCGAATACCTCGTCATTGTCAATGTGGGCTCATTGACTGTAGCCTTTTGCCATCAATCTCTCCTTGTATCTTTCAACTTCTCCTTTGGCGTTCTTCTTTTCTTTGTATACCCACTTCACACTGATTGCCTTATGCCTTTATGGAAGTGAAGCTAACTCTCATGTGACATTCTTCTTGATCGCCTTTATCTCTTCATCTATAACATTTCTCCAACTCTTCTTTTCCATAGCTTCTTGGAAGATCATGGGCCGATAATCTGCAAAAAGACAAAAAGAGTAAGATTATTTTTATTTTCAGTTACCTCATAAATTTCTTGAAGGCTTCCAAAGAATGGAGTCCTTTCACCCGACCTTTCATCTTCTTGACAATTCACAGCTTATGAAGCTGATGGGGAAGTATGCTCCTCTCTTGATTATTCCATCCTTGGTTGTTGCATGTCATCTTCTTCAAAATGTGGAAAGAAGTTATAGTATTCATTATGAGATCCCCAATCCTATTCTCCTTCTTCATCGAATACAACATCTCGACTACTAATGGTCTTCCCCTTATTAGGATTTTAGGGCTTGTAGCCTTTGGAGTTGGTGTCGTAACCAATAAAGATGTACTTCTCACTTTGTCATCTAACTTGCTTCACTTCTCGTCAGGTACGTGTATGTGAGCTATGCTTCCAAACACTCTTAAATGGGAAATGCCAAGCTTTCTTCCACTCTATGCTTCTTGTGGTGTTTTCCTCACACACTTCTTGTTGGAGATAAGTTTGATAGATGAACCACACATGTAACTACTTCTGCCTAAAACTCCTTTGGCAGCCTCTTGCTTTTGAGTATGCTCCTCGCCATCTCAAGGATTGTCCTATTCTTCCTTTCCGCAATGGTCAGATCTCATGGCTTTAATCGTAAGGCCACTTTCCTTCTCAACATGGGCTTTGAACTTCTCTCAAACAGCTCTGATTTCTCCATTAAAAAATACACCCATCTTTTTCTTCAAAAATCATCAATAAAGAGAAGGAAATAGTTACCAAGAGATCTTGGCTTGATCGGAACGCACACATCCGTGTGTATGAGTTCACTGGTTTTTTAGCCTATGAGTATGACTCCTTAGGAAAGCTCATTTTGAATTGCTTTTCAAGTAGACATCCTTCGCACACTTGATTGAGATGGCTAATGCAAGGTAATCCTCTTACCATTTCATTCTTGGAGAGAAACTCTAATCCTTTGAAACTGAGATGCCCAAATCGAAGGTGGCAAAGCCAAGAAGCATCTTTGTACCACATCTTAAGACATTTGCGGCATCATTTTGGATGTTAAGAACAAACATTCTACTTCTTGACATCGACACCTTAATAATGAAGTTACTTACACTGACTCTTATAGATATGTTACTATCTTTTAATCGAATATCATAACCTTTCTTTAAGAGTTGTGCTAGGCTTAAGATATTGGACTATGCCATAAAGTGAATCAGATAACAGCGATCATACAACATAAGGTAAATTTGCTGTTATCTCAATATTTACCACTGTTTCACACAACACATGGAAAAACCATCTGTTGTATGTTATAGCCCGTGAAATCTTTGTTCTTTTGAAATTTCATCCATGCCATTTAGAAATTTTTTTATCTGTTGTCTAATTAAAACTATCAAAATTTCATTTTGGCTCCTTGTTAAGATTTTGGTTTCCCTCTCAATGTTGCCTAGATTATTTCATGGCCGCATTCTTTCAATTATTTCCCCCTCTTTCTTTCGTTTCTAAAGAAAAAATGGCATTCATTCCTTCAATAATTTTCCTCACCACCTTCGCCTATCCCTCTTCCTAGCCATCGCCTGCTCTGACCCTAACCTTCTCCCATCCCATCGATGTTCTTCGATAAACTTAGGTTTCCTAATCAGATCCGCCTCTTTCATCTTCATTCTGAAAATAGGGTTTCATAAAAGTTGTTGCTTGAAAGTTAAGCTTCGAATCACCTTGCTCCCTTCCTTCCTTGTAGATTACGTACTTTGATTTACTGACTATTGATGGTTGCGGCTCCTCCGTGTCGAATGTTCTTCGATTGATAGTGGTATGATTTATGTCCCTTTCGATTTATATTATTCTCGACTTCTAATCTTTGGCCGATAATGATTTGGGTTTCTTATATATGAGTTTATTTTCTAAATATGCGAATATATGATTCGATTTGAAATTTTCAAATTATTTTCTCGGCTGTCGATTTATGTTTGAAAGCTCTTGATGATTTTCTGATTATTGAATTTCCGCTTTGGTTTCCATTTTCTAATTTGGTTGCTATATTGGACCTTGTTTTTCACTATGTTGCCTGACCATGTGCTTTTGACTTCATGTCCGAGTTAGTGGATTGCTAGGTTGGACCTTGTTGTTCAAGGCAGTGTTGACTGGAACTGCCTTATTCATGGCAGTGCACTTCAACACTAAACATGTGTTGCATATGTACGTGTATACATGTGTGTGTGTGTGTGTGTCTATGTGTGTGTTGCTCACTATACTTATACTTGAACTTATGTGCTTGTGCCTTTACTTATTTATGCACTTTCATGTGCTTGTGCCTTTACTTCATGTTGTTCTATTTGATTACTTTCATGTGCTTTGGTTTTTTATATACATTTTCATATGCACTTTCATGTTCTTGTGCCTTTACTTCATTTCTGTTTACTAATTCGATGGTTTGAACTGCCTGTTGCTCGTTATGTACATATATACATGTATATACATATGTGTATATATGTATATTAATTATGCTATCTTGGTTCATCCATGTATATACATGCATACATGTATGTATGTGTTCTATGGTTTAGCCTGAAACTGATACTTGTTCACATGTTGCATTGTTGTCTGCACTTTGTTTTTACATGGATTAGTACTTTGCATTAAGTTCAACTATCGGTCGAGGTAAAGCTGTGCACTTTGATTCCAATATCATCCATGTATATACATACATACATACATACATACATACATACATACATACATACATACATACATACATACGTATGTATGTATGTATATATGTGTGAATGTTGGTGGTTCGAATTTGTGGTTAGTGTTAGTGTCTTGTTCATTGTAGCACTTGTTCAAGGTAGTGCTATGAAATTGTTAGTGATATGAATTTATTATTATTCAATTTGTGGCACTTCTTTAATTATTGACATGTTTGAACCTATGAGTCTAGTTTTACTCTTTTATGTGTTGTCAAATTTATTTTGTGACTTTGAAGCTTTGTTTGATGGGGCTTTGCTTTGGTTTGATGGTGCACTACCACTGCCCTGTTTAAGGCAGTGCACATTGGCAATTTTCGATCTTTGCTGGTCCATGTTGTTGAATTGTTAAAACTTGTTTTTTCTTTGAATTTCCATGTATATACATATATATGTATGCATATATAATGAATGTTGGTGGTTAATCTAGTTTGTGCACTTTCGTGTGCTTGTGCCTTTACTTGTTTGTGCAACAGTCCGTGAGATTTAATCAATGCCCAGCCTTGTGATTTCACAGTGATACATCGTGCATATCATAAGTTGTCTGTACAAATATATATTTGTCCATGTCTAAAACATGAAGAGAAAACAAACTCATGAATTGAGGCAATATTAATATTCAAATTAAATTTAATTATGCAATTTAGGTTTGTTTCCTTTTCCATTTTATTGCGTTATTTATTTGACAGGTATAGGAGATGGCTGGATACAAACTGGAGCAAGAAAATCAAGGTCAACACATCAAAAATAAACTCGAGTGAGTGTGAGTGTGAGTGAGAGCGAGTAAAAAAAGGTTATATATGAGAGCATAGAGAAAATTGTATATATGACAGTGATAGTGAAAGTTGTATTGCGTTTGAATTTGATTTGAAATAAAATATTTGTATAAATAAAATTGCGATTCATTTATTTCATTTTGCAAATATAATATAAGTGTAATTAGTATGCATATCAGTCAATGTATATATGTTGTATAAGAGGAAATTCTAGAAATGATATTACAACATTAGACAACATATGGTTTTTTCTGGTTGTGTTAGTGCATATCAGACGATGGGGCATATCTGTGGTCTGATGTGAAATGAGAAGGCATGGGATTTAACAACAGATAGATATGCAATCAGGCAATGGATCATATCTGTCATCTGATGCGTTAATTTTCATAATGGTTCTTCATGTTTGACATACAATAAACATTGGATATGAATTGATGCCCTACATTCTTCAATCGAATGAGAACATTTCCGTTACCTTTCACCGCTACTTTGGATTCGTCTCCAAATGCCACGTTGCCCTTCACCGATTCATCAAGCTCCATGAACACGCTTCTTCTTTTGAACATATAGTTGCTTGCACCGCTATCTAGGTACCACCTATTGTCCTTACTTCTTTCATTATCCTTGTAAGCCAGCAGTAAAGTACCATCTTCTTGACTTCTATCTTAAACGTAATTGGCCTTATCTTCAACTCTATTATTGCTTGAAGCTCTACATTCAGAAGCATAATGTCCAACTTGTTCATAATTGTAGCATTTGACGTGTGACATGTCATACCTTGATTTTGAATTTCCTCTCCCACAACATCTTGTTGATCTTTATCTTCTTTGATTATTGTTATTGTTGTTGTCATTATTAGACATCCAACCTCGTCCGTGTCCATATCCACGACCTCGTCCTCGTTTTTGACCACAACGTCATCTTTGTTGGCTTCGATTGCTTTCTTCCGTTTTTGAATCGACCCTTATCTTGAGTACCTACTCCATGACTCTTTCATCTTCCTTTACTTTTCTTTATAAGCGTGCAATGAGCCGAGAAGTCCTCTATTGCCATGTCCACTAAGTTTTTTGTCTTTACGATGGTGGCGATAATATATTCGAACTTTGGATCTAATGATCTTAGAATCTTCTTCAAAGACAAGTTCACCTTTTTTCATATGCAAAGTTTCAAACTCTCCTCTTAAAGTTTGAAGACGTACCCTTTTGACTTGGTCTGCTCCATTATAAGATGTTCGAAGCTTCTCCCATGCTTCTTTGACCAACTTTGCTCCTAAAACCTTCTCAAAATTATATTCATATAACCCTTGATTGATTAGGTAGAGATCCTTCTTGCCCCTCTTCCTTGAGTCTCTCAAAATATCCCTTTGAGTTTGAGATAAACTACCTTCATTCTCTTGTTCGATGTAGCCTTTCTCGACCATCTCTCATATATCGTGTGCTCCAAGGAGAGCCATCACCATTAATCTCCAATTTTCATAGTTGATCTTAGTAAGCATTGGGACTTGAAGGGAATGCCACTATTCGCCATCTTTTTAGGAGGATCTTCAAGTTTTTATACCACTTTGTTGAGTACTTTAGGAGAAAGATGGAGAGAATATATGAAAAGGACGTTTTATTACTGAAAACTTTTTTGCTTGATACTAACACAAAGACTTCACCCTTATTTATAGTAGTGGCTTCAGTCAAATAGTGGTTAGGATTTTATCGACACAACTTCAATCTAAGGGTTATAATTAACTTCTTGAATTTTCTCCTTAGCACTAAACTTATCTTTATTTCTACATATTTCTAAAGAATTATCTAGAATGAGCTTTCTAGATATGACTTCTCTAGAACATATTTCTATGATTTGGACTTATTACGTGAAATAATTAAGACAAAAAACAGAGATCCAAAATCAAGTTAATATTTCAACATACATGACTTGCACATTCTTTATTCTAACAAATTTGCGTAAACATCTGTGAGATTTTTTGGCCTTCTCGAAGCATGGGGATAGGCTTGTGTATCATTGTATGTGTAGTCCTCTCAATACCTTCCCCTTCAAGATTATCTTGGCCCTCATGGTTGTAAGATGAGCATGTTATCAAATGCATATCTTACCTTAAAAATGCTCTGCATTTCCAATAGAGCACCCAGATTGAATACAAACTTCCTTTTTCTGCATATCTTTATCTTGCATGCAAATTGATCTGTAATCGAATTCGAATAGTGGTTCCTCATCATAGCAACAGAAAATCGATCATCATAGCCATAATAGAACTAGCTCCATAGTTAAGAAAAAACAATAAAAAAGGTATACGATTCTTACTTCATAATACTTTGCTCCTCATAATCTCGTAATTCCCAATGATTATTTCTGAGTGCTTGAATATTGATGCTGCAAAGCATAGCGCTTTGCAGTTAGATACATCAATGATAGCTTGTTGCACGATCTTTTGAGTTTTTTTTTTCAAATCTGGTGGCTCAGTAAATTCCAACTGGTAGGTATCAAGAATTGAATCATTTTCAGATAAGATTGGAATGATTTTCTAAATTTTGCATTGATGGACTAAAGTATAATATACATCGCAAATAAGATATAAACAAGACCATGAAGCTATTATATCTCTCAGTGGGTAAAGCATTTGATGTGCTTGTGATGTCAGTATTTGTTTTAAGGATGAAATTGAAGAAGTTATTGCCGAGTTTGGAAATGGGAGTAGCGGAAGTGAAACGGGAGGTGTTCGCCAACTGATGAGTTTTATGGGCATGGTTTGCGCAATATTGGTTGTTAGTTTTGTGGACAGTTCACTTGCTAAGTGGATAATTTGACTTATGGAGGTTTATGTTTTCGTGATAATTTTGTTGTGGATGGTATTATTTTTTGCCATGGGTCAAAGCTACTGAAAACATAAAAATGATGGAATACGTATAAAAGAATTGTATAAGATACGAAGGAAGAGGGAAGATTTAATAGAGAAGAAGATGAAAACAAGAAGATAGTTTAGAAAGGCCGTTGTTACTTACACTCCAAAAATGAATGTCATGCTGTCAGTTTTAAAAAAATTACTATAAAGGATAGTAATGAAAATAGCCCCCTCATAAAATTAAATTATAATATGACCAATGTACCATTTTATTTGTTACCATAATTCCTTTCATCTCCAGCAATCTTCTTCTTTACTGTCTAATCAAAATCAATAACCAATAATCAATGGAGCAATCAAACCTAAATGAAATTGCTCCAAACAAGAAAGAATGCAGAATAATTCTCATCTAAGAAAGTGGGCATAACGTAGAATTTGTACAATAAATCAATGAGAAGGTTTTTTTATGCGTAGGCTAGGGTTTAAGCATATAGGGTTTAATGTGTATAGGTTTAATTGGGGGGATAAATGATTTACATAATGGAAACGGAGGCGAGTTCGTTTTAAAACTTTAAAATCCGAGGAACCCCGTCGAACTAAATGAGGTATTTCGACTAAACCATGCCTTTTTTGGTTGAGTTTGAATTATTATTTTCAATAGATATGGAAGAATGAATGTAAGAATGAACCAAATGAAGTGGATAATATCAATGAATTCTGAAAACGATGATGACAATGATAATCAAAATGCGGAAGTCGACATGTCGCCTTTAGATTATCCCAATTTAACTGCTCATTTCACTACTAATATTATACATTAAAATGTTTCGATTATATTTTCATAGTTGATTTTTTTATTTCTGTTGTTGACTTATGATGCAGGTTTTTGAGTCAAAGGAAAGTTTTGAGATTGGTGGATGGCTCGCCGGCTCATCGTAAATTGTATTGCTATGACAAAAAGAACGAGAATCAGAATTTTGCAAGCCAATGGAAAAGGATTATGGATGGTTCTAGTATATGAAAGCAGCGGGAGCATATTGATCATATGGCAAAGAATTATGTACCAAAAACCCAACAAAAATGGAGAAGAACGAGAAGTAGAAAATATGGTTGTCCGTTTGAGTTAAGCGCACATATTACAGATGATGAGACATGGATATTGAATGTGAAGAATGGACGCCACAATCACATGCTTCCTACTATATTAACCGGGCATCCGTATGTGACAAGACTGAAAGATTATGAAGTTAAGGCTGTTGAAACAATGACAAATAGTGGAGTTAGCCCTCGAAATATTCTAATTGCTATTAAATTTAACAACCTAGAGAACCAGTCAACCAGAAGAAATGTGTACAGTGCAAAAGTGAAACTTAAACTACAACATACAGAAGGTAGATCGGTTATGCACCAGTTTATGAAATTGTCTTATAGTCATTGTTATTCTATGCAACACAAAGTTGACGGTACAACCAATGTAGTTACTGACTTATTCTTTAGTCATCCTAAATGTGTTGTTCTTACGAAGTGTTTTTATCAAATATTTTTCTCGGATTGCACATTCACGACAAATCAATACAAGTTACCGTGTTTTCATATGGTGTCGCAATCATCAACAGAGGCATCCTTTACTATTTCACTTGCTTTTATAAGTCGCGAGACAACTGAATCATACATATGGACTCTTGATTGTGTAAAAAAGTGTTATAAAGATAAAGAAATTCCAGGTGTTTTCATAATTGATGCCGGAATTGCTCTTACAAATGTATTAGCTACTGTATTTCCAGCGGCACCTCATATTCTTTGTGCATGGCATATTTCGAAGAATGTTCAAGCGAATTATAAACCCAATTTTATAAAAAAAGAAACGTGTATTGATTGGGGATAAAAAGATAGTGCTGGATGATAAGGAAGGCAAAAAGGAGTATGAATTTTTTTGGGATGGTTGGATAAATGTGATATACTCATTGTTTAAAGAAAAGTACAGTCGGAACTTAAAGTCGTTTCGTGATGCATGGCTTGTGAAACAAAAAAATCTATCATGCATGCTATAAAAAATTGGCAGAGTTGAATGTTTGTTCGATATTGTCATATCATTCCTGTTATTATCAATCATTCCTACTAATTGAATTTAGTTCGACCAGCTAATGCCATTCTTGCTATTTTACATTATTTTCGGTCATATAATGTCGTCTGTAACTACTTTGTTCGACGGCCTATTGTCGTTCTCAAAAGTTTGTGATATTTTTGACAAGCATGCACCAAACTTCTGTAGCGATTCCGATGCACTTCCTTTTATTAATTCAGTAACACAACTATAAATGTCGACTACAAGTATGAACAATAACAACTCATTGCATAAGTACAATAATGATTAACAACAACAACTCATTGCATTAAGTATGAACAATATAAACTCATTGCATACAAGTATGAATAACAACAACAACAACTATAACCAAGTATGAACAAAACAACAACAACAACTCACATATCACCAACGAAACAACACAAGTATGCACAACAATATACATTAACAAAACAAGTCATTATCACCATCATACATTCCCAAAACAAAACCATAAGGCAACCACATCATTATATATAAACCATAACATATCATAGTAACTCAAACAATACTTTGATGTCCACTAAACATACTGTTAACTTGCTTTTTATCAAAGCAGATTTCAACTGGACTTACAAGATTCTAACGAGGATGAAACGACTTTAAAACTTAAAGGCACATTTAAAATGATTAGAGAATTGAGCTCAAGAAAGTTAGACGAATAACACACTAAGGAGGGAGGTCATCACCGACCTCTCAAATAGGTACCGTCCTCTCTTGTTAACTCCATAAATGTTGTGACCACTTTGGGACACCTCCACATAGAATTAGAAGAGTGCTACAAAAGAGCACAAGTCATTTGGAGTAAGAAAAAAGTCACTACCACCATTAGGCAAAAAGGCCGATACCGAGTTGTTTTGGAGAGAGGTTGGTACCAACTTTCTTTGGACAACCAGTGATCGATGGAAACAGCATGGGACACCTTAAAATGTAGTAAGAAGAAGGATGCAAGAAGGATCGAAGTGATTCGAACTACAAAGAGAAGTCATCACCGACTTGAGAGGTCGGCACCAACCTCTGTGGTTAACTCGGGAGATCCTGCAACTTTGCACACTACTTCAAGCCGATATTTAGACTCTGCCTCAAGGGGATTTTTGGCCTAACACGATTATTTTCCTTATAAATACAAGCCATGGAGTAAGCAAAACGGGATCTGAATTCTCTGACCGCGGAGATTCTACCATTTCTTCGCCTCTAATCTCTCCTCTTTTAAAGTCACCTAGGAAACAAGCATTTGATGTTTTAAGACTTAGATTAGCAAATTCTTAGTACTAGTGACTCTTAAACACTCTAAAACTTTATAAAAATTCTAAGATCCACTAGGTTAGATATAATATATCTAGTTGTAATCCAAAGAGAGAACAACTAATAAAAGATTAAAGTGGACATAGACTGGTGATTACGCCGAACCACTATAATATAGCAAGTTAGCCTATGCGTGGGGGCAGCCAAGAGGTGTCCTCAAATTCTCATCAGTCTAACTATGTGACCAGAGAAGAGATAGAGAGAATGGTGAAGGAGATGCAGGATGTAGTAGTTGAAATTCAGGACTAAGGACAAGGAGCTAATGTAGGAGCATCTGGGATTAGAGCGGAGCAAACTGGAACAATGCCCCTACAAATAGAAAAACTTGGTACCAACTTTGATCAACTCGGTAATGAGAGAACTACATCGAGGGGAAATGTTTGTGTGACTGCTGGAATATCGGGAATGGCGAGAATGGATAATGCTAGAATTGGAAAAACAAATCAGAATGTGAATTCACGACAATCGAACGAATATATGCCAGAGTTAACCCATAGGAACGGAGGACATAATGAAACCAGAAGAGTAGGGTAGAATGCTAATGTGTAGCCATTAGAGTATGTGCCGGAATTCCACTACAGGAGCGGGGGCATAATATTGCTTTTGGACGAAGACCTTCATTAGACGGTGAAAACTAAATTGCTGAATTAGTAAGAAGAATAGTTAGAGGAGGACCCCTAGATCAGGGTTTAGAGGATGTAAATAAAAATCCATTCATTTCTAATATCCAGAACGCAAGAAATCCTCCTGATTTCAACCTTCTGACATTGGAAATGTATGATGGAAAGATAGACCCGACAATTCGTCTGATGAGATCATCTGACATATGGAGGTGCTGTGTGATTTTGAGTTTTGAGGATGTAATGTGGCGTTGTTTTCCATTATACTTAACAGACTTGGAAGTTATGTGATTCAGATAGCTACATAATGAGTCAATAAGCACATGGGTCGACTAGTGGGCAAATTCTTGAGACAATTCAAAGTTCATGTCTCACGACCAAAGAATTTACTGACACTGTCGGGTGTGAAACAAAGGCCTGGAGAGATCATGAGAAGCTATTTGACAAGATTCAATGCAGCAGCAGCTACAGTGGACAAGCCAGATCCATCATTAATCCTAATGAAGGTAGTATCTAGAGTCACGAGCAAGACCAATTTCAAAGGTGCACCGGAAAGGGATCCACCTATGGATCTTGCGGAATTCTATTATGAACCTAAGAGATATTTATGTCAAGAAGACGCTACAGATGAGGATGAAGCGGAGTATGTTGAAATTAATGCTGTGGATGACAAGGGATTTTCTAGAGCAGGAATCGGAAAAGACAAAGGGAAAAGAAGAGTTGATTTGACTTTGGAGAACCAAAACGACAAAGAACGGAGCCGAAATTCTCTTCCTACACTTATCTGACTAAGAAGACATAGAGAATATACCCAGACACTAGGGAACAAATCCCATATCGAAAGCGTGCAAGGAGAGAACTTATCGACCGAGAAAAAAATCTAGAAAGTTCTACATCTTCCATAAGCTGGATGGACATGAAACGAACGAGTGCCGACACCTTCGTGATATGACATAGGAACTAGTTCGGAGTAACTAGCTGCAACAGTACGTGAAGAATTGAACTGCAATGGTATGGCCAAAGAAACCACCACCTATAATGAATGCATCAAGGAACAACCATGGATCTACGCCGAGACTCGAAATCCCATGATCGGGATGAACGAGAATCAAATCTGATTCCTCCACTCTGTGTATTTGTTTCTTTTCTTGCATTTTTCTTTTTTGCATTTAGCAATAAAGACAATAATAACCCCAAACCACTTAGATGTGCATAAAACCTAGATTAGTCCCTAGTCACGCTCTAAGTTGGATGTCGAGGGTGTTTGCTTAAGATAATAATAACCTTGGACCGCTTACAAGTGTATGAGACCTAAATTGATTTCTAAGCACATTCTAATTCGGATGTCTGAGATTAGCACTTTGAATTTCTTGTTTGTCTTGATTTGATTTGAATATTTGAATTTTGAAAAATCAACAATGAATATGATGACTGATATTGATCACTTTATTTTCCTTTTTGAAAGACGGGGCCTTAGTGTAAGGTGCAAGTTCCCTTGCCTGAGAGCAAGTGGATGGGCTTATACGAAAAGTAAGTCTCCTCATTAGAGAGTGAGCAAATGAGCTTGCTTGGTCATTGAGTTCCTTTGTTAGAGAGAAACGAACTCAGCAAGGATCCAAAGAGCCCGAAACCCTAGGTTGAACAATAAATAATCCAAAGAGACGGTCACCTTAACTTAAATGATAAACAATCGGAAGAGATCGTCCCCTTTAAATTAAACATTAAACGATCCGAAGAGATCGTCCTCTTAACTTAAACGATAAACGATCTAGATAGATCGCACGTTAAATTAAATGAAAAATGATTCGGAGAGACCAAACCCTAGAACAGAAATTGGCTTGATAAAAGGATTTGAACGCCTTGTAATTAGAATAAAACTAATAAATCCTGGATGAACAAGGGATGAGTGTGTATGTATGATGTAATAACTTCGAATGAAATTAGATGTGTGATGTAATAAAAGATATGTGATGTAATAACATCAAATGAAATCAGAATGATTGTGATGTATAAACTACACTTAGGCAGAGTCTAAAGTCCTAGGTTGTAACAGGTTTGGAACGACCCATGATTGACAAGAGAATCTGAAGGAACTACACAATTCATCGAGATTGAAGTGGCCGGAGAGCTTAACTATTGAAGATTGATTACTGGAACTTGTTCTTGAGAAAATCACACCTTACATTCAGAAGGCGTACTTTGAGGGGCAAGTGTTAACCCGCTTTTTAGAAAAATAGATTTCAACTGGACTTAGAATATTAAAATGAGGACAAAACGACTTGAAAACTTAGAGACGCACTTAAAATGACTAGAGAATTGAGCTTAAGAAATTTGAACGAAAAATACACTAAGAAGAGAGGTCACAACCGACCTCTCAAGTAGGAACCGACCTCTCTTGTTAACTTCGTAGATGTTGCAACCACTTTGACACAAATGGAATTAGAAGAGTGCTGCAAAAGTGTACAAGTCATTTCGAGCTAAAGAAAAAAGTCACTGCCGACCTCTTAGGAAAAAAGGCCGATACTAAGCTATTTTGAAGAGAGGCAGGTTCCGACTCTTTTTGGATGACCAACGATCGGTGGAAAAAACATGGGACACCTTAAAATTAAGTAAGAAGAAGGATGCAAGAAGGTTCGAAGTGATTCGAACTACAGAGAGAAGTCATCACAGACCTCTATGGTTAACTCGGGAGATCTTGCAACTTTGTACACTACTTTGGGTCGATATTTGTACTCCGCCCTAGGTGGATTTCTGACCCAACATGGCTATTTTCCCTACACATACAAGCCATAGAGCAAGCAAAACGGGATACGAATTCTCTGGCCGCTGAGAGACTACCATTTCTTCACCTCTAATTTCTCCTCTAATAGGATCACCTAGGAAACAACTATTTGCTATTCTAGGATGTAGATCAGTAAATTCTTAGTATAGTGACTCTCAAACACTCTAGAAACTTCATAGTAAACATAAGATCCACTAGATTGTGTTCAGATCAGATATAGCTAGTTATGATCTAGAGAAAGAACAACTAATAAAAGATTAAAGTGGACATAGGTCGGAGATTACGTCGAACCAGTATAAAAAATGTGTCTTCTTTACTAATGTTTCTGTTTATTTAATCTGAACTGGTGTTTTCTTTTGATTCTGGGTGTTGATCCATTTTTTGGATTAACACATACCAAATAACCATAACTACCACCACACCAAAATAACATACGACCATTCTTTACATCAAGTTTTCTTCTTGCTCACAGTCTTCTTTGCATGTTTTCTTGCTCATTCACCATCTTTTTTGTTCTTGGTCTTATTTGCCTTAGATCCTTCCACTTGTTCAAGTTCTTCTTGTACATTCACTTGTTCTTCAAATATATCAAGCGGCTCATTCTCCTCAATTCGTTCTACCCTTTCGAGCACTTGGGACATTGAATCGCTAGGAGTACATGATCTAATGAAGTCCACAAAAGGTCGAAATCTCCGTTTCCATAAGGTATATTTATAAAATTAAAAATATGATCAAACGAACGTTAAAAAAATAATAAGTTGGTTGAAAGTATGGACCTACAATGCAGATGATAAGCGAATTATTTTCACTAACTTGCATGGGTTCGGTAAATTGTGTCTATCGAATGGCAACAACGGGATGTGACATAGATTATAACGACCCATAATTTTATTCATTTAAATTTGAAATATTTAATTGATTTTAAATATTGAAAATTATTTTTATAAGTTAAATAATTTTAGTTTCAAATATAGCAATTTATTTGATAATTAAATTGTTAAATTTAATAATTGAAATTGTTTAAATAATTAAATCTTGGGTTTTAAGTTGGATAAAAATGATTACAAAGCTTATTTAAATTCTATTTAAGAAGAATGAAGATAATAAAACTTTTAATTTTAATTTAAAAGTGATTAATTTGGTTTTTAAAATAATTCGTTTTAATTAACGTGTAAAAATAGCCTTCTGGGGCACTGTCTGGGATTTCGACGAAACCAGTTTCATTAGATCTGTAATAGTGATTTATTATATGCCGATGAAATTTGTGGTGATTGGACGTATCGTTTGGACATGTGAGATCGAAACGCTTATAAATTAATTTCAGAAATTAATATAATACCTGGGTTTGAAAATTTATCTTCTACATACGATCGAATTAGGTCTCGGAACTAGTTCCATTATGTTCGGAATAGGGGTATTACATATAGAACGTTAGGCGGCATGTCTCGTTTAGAGTTCGAAATTTTCGAACATTGTATAGCTTGATAATTTAAATTTAAATAATATATATATATATATATATCAGCCAAACCTAGCCCATGCTCTTCACTATTCTTGCCATACCTTTCCACGTCCCAGCCATACCCCATATATCCATGTTTAAATCATATTGCTCTTTTTTTTTACAGCAAGCTAGAAAAGTTTCAAAAACTTTAAAAATTCAATATCTCATGGATCACCGAATGAAAAATTATGAAACAAAAATTTAAAAATCTTGTTTGGCCTAGGCTTCAATTTGGGATAGGTATGGGAGGGTGCAGCTGCTAGTTGGAAGTTCAGGGTTGATGTCGTGAGGGTTAAAATGGCTAGGGTTCGCGATTTTATCAATTTGAGGCATCGATTGATGTTTGGGAGATCGTATTCAAGTTCGTCGAAGAAAATAGCATCTCTGGCCGAAGTTTTAGGTCGAACGGTGGCTTTGGGAGGGTAGCGACCTGACGCATTTGAAGGAGGAGCTACTATTGTCGCTTTTCGTTTGGCGGGAGGGGAAGTCGATTCGTGATGCTGGGTAGATTGAGTTTGGGGAGAGAGGGTCGTCGGATTCGTCGGATTTGAATTTCGACAATCAGAGCCCCATGTCAGTCCATGGACGTGTACGACCATGGTATGGTTATCTCTTGCATGCACAGGGAAATTATTTTTTTTGGGGAATAAAGAGGGTAGGGGAAATTTTGTAATAATCTGTAATTTAAGTTACTAATGAATGTAAAATATCGATAACTTATAAATTTAATAACTCCATCATACGAGGTCCAATCGATGTGCGGATTTTTACGTTGTACTCATAATGGCGAAAGCTTCAAAATGGAATAGGTTTCAATGAATTTGGAGATAGTTGAAATTTGGGTTAAAATCGGACGTCGTTCGATTTTAGTTCCAAACCGGAACGCCTCGGCGACAACAGAAAATTTCGGTGAGTTAAACTCACCTTTTTGGTTAACTAGTATGATATATAGTTGATAAAAAATTTTGAATGATTGTTTGGATGAATTACTGTATTTATTAGTTGGTTTGGATATATTCCCGCCCCTAGAGCGGACGGGACCCTATTAAGTTCCCGTGTAAGAGCAGATGACCCTTTGTATATGAATCACACCTCGAAGTGGTTGATTTATGTTATTTGATTATATACTGTTTGTGATGCAGGGAGAATAGGTTGTAGAGATCCAACGGGATTCCTCGCTTTTGTTGAATTGTTTCAATAATATTCCTTCTATGTGGATTATTGAATAATAAACTTGAGACACTATGGTTATAACATTGTTATATGTTTTAAACTAAAACCCAGTAGTGATAGAAAATCAATATTAATATTGGTTGAGCGTTTTGTGGTTATTGACCTTAAATTATTATTTTGAAATACTATTAATACTTAATTGAGTTGGAATTGGATTTTTGAGACCGGAAATGATTTTAAATCCAAAAATTAGGTTTCAGAAATATTTTTTAAGTTATTTAATTATATTTAATATTGTTTTAAAGTTATTTATTTATATTTAATATTGTTTTAAAATTATTTAATTATATTAATATTGTTTTAAAATTATTTAATTATATTAGTATCGTTAAAAATTATTAATTATATTAGTATTGTTTTAAAGTTATTTGCTTATAGTTAATATTGTTTTGATGTATTTATCAAATGCTAATATTTTGAATTTTTACCTCTTTTAAGAATAATTATGGTTTGAAATTAATTATAAGGATTTATTAATAAGGTTTTGAAAATAAATTATTATTAGTACTTATAATAAGGGTAAAGATTAATTATTATTGTTTATATATCCATAATGTTTAATTCAAATAATTATTATTATCATAATAGTGTTTTGAAGTAAACGAAACATTATCTACTTATAAATGTCTCAGAATTAATAAATAGAATTGTGTTGATAGATTTGGGTTTATAAGAAGAATATTTGAAAAGGATTTGGAGACTTAAAGGGAAATTGTTTACGATGTATAGTGGGAGTTTTGAAAATGATTAGATTATTTATAAATGAGTTTAAGAAATGGATTTATAGATTTATGAAAGGAGTTATGATTTTAGCAAAAAGAGTTTATAAGTGATTGAATTTTATAAAGGGATTATAAATGTTTTTTTCGAAGATTTATAAAATGTTTTATAAATGGCTTTGAAGAATTGTAAGGAATTTATAAATGATTTGAGAATCAAATAAAAAGAAAATATTTCTCAATTTTGTGTATATACTTATACCATAGAGATAAGTATATGTCTATTTTCCAAGATGTGAGGTGTAATGTATGCGAGTATACTTATACCGTTGAGATAAGTTTATGAATATTTTCTAAGTATTGAAAATATAGTGATTTGCGAAAATTCCTTGTAAGAGTATTTATATACAAATAATTTACAAAGTGAGTTTTAGTGAATGAAAGATTTATTAAAGGAGGCTGGTGGTTGCTTATATGCTTAACCAATGTTGTTTTCCCCTATGGAATAAATCTTTGTTTGAATGTGTGTTTGTTGATAGTTGAATAACTGACTATCAAATCTTGAGCTAAATATGTAATCCTTCTTAATTTTTGTCGTACGAAAATATTCCCTACTTAACACCTAAGGATTTTAACTTGGGAAATATCTAGGAGAAACACGGGAATTATATAGTACAGTTACCGTCGGTGGTGCTATACTGTACGTCTAAACTCATTTTGTTCTTCTAGGACAAATGATGAGGAGATCAGTCCACTTGAACGGTTAGGAGATGATCCCCGCTCTTGTGTATTATATGATTATTACCTAAAAAAACAGTATTGAGCATTCCGGAAAATCGACGATTGGTTTTTGAAGTGCCAGGGAAGCGGAAGAGTGTACTCGTAAGAAATGACTCGAAAACCATAACCGCTCCGAAACCATATACGGTTTTATAGAGGAGTTTCGTGACATATCTTGAAATGTTGGAATCCATGTGTGGTTCTAAGACCCGTTTGGGTATGGGAATCCAGGTGGGATTCCATGATCTATTTAGGTGTCAGTGCGTGAACTGGAACGTCGGACGTAGCCTCATCAGCGGTAATGACTAAAACCAAAGATAGGAGGCATGGCCAGTAGGGTTGGCAAACCCATAAGGTATAGTCGGCTCCACATAGACATTACTTACACTTGTTATGCATGCATGGGGTGATGCACTCGGTCTTAGCGAGACTAGTTGTGTTTTTCCTATGGTACATCGTTAGGAATGTATGCTGCTTTGAAAGGATATCTCCGATCTTTGTGCACGAGGACCATTCTCGAAGTACTGAGAGCACCTCCGTGGAAATCCTATGCAACTAGCGAACGTGACTTATCGTTTTGATTATATACCTAGTATTATTTTGATGTACACTCACGAGCATCATAACTTCTTGATTATTATTATTTTCACCTTAAGACATTATTATAATATCAATGGATTTTCTATAGAAAAGGTTTTGGTTATCGTATGGTAAACCCTGTCCGTGTTTATGTGCGGTATGGTCTTACGAGATACTTTTGATTTCAAAGATTTTTAAAACCTTAAAATCCAGTTGGGTGTGTTTTTCTCACGCTAGTTTTCCAGACTGACTCTGGTGTTATTTTATTATAATGCTAGGGTTAGACCGAGCATATTACAGAATAGTTTGGATGGTTTGGAGCTTCAGGGGACGAGTTGGAGGCCCAGAGACGTATTCACATATATGGTTATTTTCCACTGCAATTCATTGTTGTGTTTATCAGCAAATTATAAGGACTAGCTATTATAATTGTCCAGGCTGAAAGAGGTTAGTATACTATGATTGATGTCTTTATATACATATATTACAGTTTGACTTTTGTGTAAATATTTGTTGTATATTATAGATCATTCGTTCCGCTGTGAGATTCTGTGTTTGTTTTCTTTCTATCCTCTTTCTCCTTCTCTCTTTCTTCTTCTTTCCCCTAATGTTTGGGTTTTCCAGCATTTGATTACTCGGCATGCAATACAGTGGATGTATTAGTGTCGATTTTCGAGGGTCGAAAATCCCGGTTGTTGCACGTGGTATCAGAGCTGAAGGTTAAGCGAGAACCTTGGCTTTGGTGGGGTAACTTATTAAGAGATAAGGTAATGGAATGCCTTATATGAGTTTGAGTGTGTATATCTGGGCGCGTATTTGTTAGTAATATAAAAATGTTTTATATTGTGTTGGTTGATCTATCGAGTGGCTTATGGATTCTGGTCAATACGGGTAATTAACGTTATTGATAGGGATCTCTAAACACTTGAATAGAGCAATTCGACACGGTATAGTTTTGATATTGGGTATATATGGTGTGCTTGGTTGTTAGGAAATGATAATGTTAGATTATTATCATTTGTTGTTTGTTGTTTGTGTTTGAATAAAAGTCATTGTTATTATAATGCAAACAAAGATTAACAATTAAGAAATGATTTTATATAACCATGGTGAAATTATGTAAACATGATTTATAAAAGCGGTTTATAAATTAAAAATGTTTAAAAGCTGGGAAATTTGAGAATTTAAATCTCATTGGTTTTGGAAATTGTTTTTCAAAGTTTTGGAAAATAATAATAATATTAGTTGGAAAATATTCTTGAATGGAAATATTTTAAAATGGAAATTTAAAGAGATAGAAAGCACTGAACTCACTTCGGTCGCTGGAAAATAATTTCGATGATGACTGCAGCACCATCGACGTTCATTTTCGGGTTTCCAAGAGAGGAATTGCTACCATTGGAGTTTTATTTTGGTAAAACTAGGTTTGATTTTAAAATTCAAAAGAATGATTTGATATACCAAGGGGATTTGTATATATATGATTTCAAAATGATTTGAATAAATAAGAACAAGGTGTTTAAACTCAAGAAATTTTCATTTAAGTGTTTTGTGAAACATGAGAAATTAAGTTTGATAACTTATAATTTTTGAGAATTAGTAAGTTAAAACAAAGTTTAAAATGGTTGAATATGAATGTTGGGAGAAGCAAATTTGAAATGAAGATTTAACTTAAGTAAAATGAAATTGAATTTGATTTAAAATGGAGATGGACTTAAGTTGTGAAGTGAAAATAAACATAAGTGGTGTTGTACAAAATGTTTATAAGCTTAAGTAAAAATTTATGAGATGATTCATAAATGAATTTGGTATGGAGTGAAATGTTGTTAAATATAAAATTTGATGGAATAGTTCTTAAGTGACATTAGTATTAAAAGAATATACTAAGAAATAAATGAATGATAATAAAGCAAGGTGAATAATTGAATAGATCAATTGAATGTGAATAAAGTGAATGAGAATGAAGTAAATGTAAATAAAGGAAATTTGGTATAGCTAAGAAATAAAATGAAATAAATACATAAGTTGTACGTATATTATTTTATTTGCTTAATGGTTTGATTTAGATTCGAGTACATGATTTCGAGATGATTTACCTCGGTCCGAGTTGGGATTTTTTACCCGATTCTCGACGGCGAACATGGATTTTTTATTGATTCTAGAATTCTCTATCATAGAATATGGCTTTGCAAGGAGAATGACGGGTTCTGATCAAGGAACCGGATCTGAGTCTGCAATGGGGTGGTCGAGCGAACGATACTTGTTCGGAAATGAATTGTGTGATCGAGTGAGCGATCAGATTTGTTATTGTGTACGGATGATTATGTACATCGTACGGGCTTTAGTAAAGTAAATGTAGACAATTGAAAACGCATAGTAATATGATTGTGAATTATATGATTGGATATCATTGGTAAATAAGATGTAGGTATATAAAGGCAAGAGCTAGTTTGATGTCTTTGATTTCATAAGTAAAATTTGGTTGCCCGACTAAAAGGTACACGTTCAAATTGTTGTTTGATGGTTTTATAATTGAGCCACTTGGCTTTTGTTTTCTTTTGTTGGTTTGGGGTCCGTAGTGGCGATTAGTAATTGTTCTGATCTAGCTGCGCAAAGGAGACGCTGGCGAAATATTCCGTAAATTTAAAAGTTAGAAATGTTTGAGTTATAACCTAAAAAAACTGAATGGATTGATATTAGTTGGAATCTATGAATGAATTTAAAGACTTAGTAAAAGTAATAACAAAGTTTCAGCGAGTTGATTTTTCAAAAATTAAAGGCCTTAAAAGGACTTGGCAATCTATTTCAACTAATTGGTTTTGAAAGATAAATGGGTTTGGACATTTTCTTACCTTGGCCATTTCGGGGAAGAAATTCTTTTTATGGGGGGAGAATGTAATGATCCATAATTTTGCTCATTTGAATTTGAAATATTTAATTGATTTTAAATATTTAAAAGTTATTTTTATAAGTTAAATAACTTGAGTTTCAAATATAGTGATTTATTTGATAATTAATTTGTTAAATTTAATAATTGAAATTGTTTAAATAATTGAATCTTGGGTTTTAAGTTGGATAAAAATAATTTCAAAGCTTATTTAAATTCTATTTAGGAAGAATGAAGATAATAAAACTTTTAATATTAATTTAAAAGTGATTAATTTGGTTTTAATAATAATTTGTTTTAATTAATGTGTAAAAATAGCCTTCCGGGGCACTGTCTCGGATTTCGATGAAACCGGTTTCATTGGATCCGTAATAGTGAATTATTATATGCCGATGAAATTTGTGGTGATTGGATGTATCGTTTGGATGTGTGAGATCGAAACGCTTATAAATTAATTTCAGAAATTAATATAACAACTTGGTTTGAAAAGTATCTTCTGCATATGATCGAATTAGGTCTCGGAACTAGTTCCATTGTGTTCAAAATAGGGGTATTACATATAGAATGCCAGGCGGCACGTCTCGTTTAGAGTTCGAAATTTTCGGACGTTGTATAGCTTGATAATTTAAATTTAAATAATATATATATCAGCTATACCTAGCCCATGCTCTTCATTGTTCTTTCCATACCTTCCCACATTTCAGCCATACCCCATATCTCCATGTTTTAATCATACTACTCTCTGTTTTGTTTTTTACAGGAAGCTAGAAAGTTTTAAAAACTTTAAAAATTCAATATCTCATGGATCAACGAATGAAAAATTATGAAACAAAAATTTAAAAATCTTGTTTGGCCTAGGCTTCGATTTGGGATAGGTATGGGAGGGTGCGGCTACTAGTTGGAGGTTCGGGATTGATGTCATGAGGGTTAAAATGACTAGGGTTCGCGATTTAATCAATTTGAAGCATCGATTCATGTTTTGGAGTTCGTATTCAAGTTCGTCGAAGTATATAGCATCTCTGGCCGAAGTTTTGGGTCGAACGGTGGCTTTGGGAGGGTAGCGACCTGACGCATTCGAAGGAGGGGCTGCTGTTGTTGCTTTTCGTTTGGCGGGAGGGGAAGTCGATTCGTGATGCTGGGTAGATTGAGTTTGGGGAGAGAGGGTCGTTGGATTGGTCGGATTTGAATTTTGACAATCTGATCCCCGTGTCAGTCCATGGACATGCACGGCCAAGGCATGGTTATCTCTTGTGTGCAAAGGGAGATTAATTATTTTGGGGAAGAAAGAGGGTAAGCGCAATTTTGTAAATAATTTGTAATTTAAGTTATTAATGAATATGAATATAAAATATCGATAAATTATAAATTTAATAACTCCCTCATACGAGGTACAATCGGGGCACGGATTTTTGCGTTGCACTCGTAACGACAAAAGCTTCGAAATAAAACTGGTTTGGACAAATTTGGAGACAGTTGAAATTTGGCTAAAATCGAACGTAGTTCCAAACCGGAATGCCTTTGTGACAATAGAAAATTTCGGTGAGTTAAACTCACTTTTTGGTTAATTAGTATGATATATAGTTGATTAAAAAATTCAAATGATTGTATGGATGATTTATTATATTAATTAGTTGGTTTGGATATATTCTCGCCCTTGGAGCGGATGAGACCCTATTACGTTCCCGTGTAAGAGTGGATGACCCTTTGTATACGAATCCCGCCTCGAAGCGGTTAATTTATATTATTTGATTATATACTATTTGTGATGCAGAAGGACAGGTTGGAGGGATCAAACCGGATTCCCCGCTATTGTTTAATTGTTTCAATAATTTCCTTCTATGTGGAATATTGAATAATAAACTTGATTGTGGACACTATGGTTATAACATTGTCATATGTTTGAAAACGAAAACCCAGTAGTGATAGAAAATCAATATCAATATTGGTTGAGCGTTTGGTGGCTATTAGCTTTAAATTAGTATTTTGAAATACTACTAATCGCCAATTGAGTTGGAATTGGATTTTTGAAACAGGAAATGATTTTAAATCTGAAAATTGGGTTTTGAAAATATTTTGTTTTAAAGTTATTCAATTATATTCAATATTGTTTTAAAATTATTTAATTATATTAATATTGTTTCAAAATTATTAATTATATTGGTATTGTTTTAAAATTATTAATTATATTACTATTTTTAAAAGTTATTTGCTTATAGCTAATATTGTTTTAAAGTATTTATCAAAATACTAATATTTTGAAATTAATTATTTTAAGAATAATTATGGTTTGAAATTAATAATAAGAATTTATTAATAAGATTTTGAAAATAAATTATTATTAATATTTATAATAAGGGTAAAGATTAATTATTATTGTTTATTTATCCATAATGTTTAGTTCAAATAATTATTGTCATCATCATAGTGTTTTGAAGTAAATGACCATTATCTATTTATAAATGTGTCGGGATTTATAAATAGAATTGTGGTGATAGATTTGGGTTTATAAGAAGAATATTTGAAAAGGGTTTGGAGACTTAAAATGAAATTGTTTACGATGTATAATGAGAGTATTTAAAATGATTGGATTATTTATAAACGGGTTTAAGAAATAGATTTAATGAAAGGAGTTTATAAATGATTTTATAAAATGTACAAAATGAGTTTAGAAGTGATTGAATTTTATAAATGGATTATAAATGGTTTTTTTCGGAGATCTATAAAATGGTTTATAAATGGTTTTGAAGAATTATAAGGAATTTATAAATGATTTGAGAATCAAATAAAAAGAAAATATTTCTCAATTTTGGGAGTACACTTATACCGTAGAGATAAGTATATGAGTCTAGTTTCCAAGATGCGAGGTGTAATTTGTGTGAATATACTTATACCATTGAGATAAGTATATGAATATTTTTTAAGTATTGAAAATATAGGGATTTGCGAAAATGTCTTGGTAAAAGAATTTATATACAAGTAATTTACAAAGTGCTTTTTAGTGAATGAAAGATTTATTAAAGGAGGCCAGTGGTTGTTTATGTGCTTAACCAATGTTTTTTTCCCCTATGGAATAAATCTTTGTTTGAATGTGTGCTTGTTGATAGTTAAATAATGGACTATCAAATCTTAGCCTAAATATGTAATCCTTCTTAATTTTGGTGGTACGGAAATATTCCCTACTTAACATCGAAGGATTTTAACTCGGGAAACATCTAGGAGAAACATGGGAATTATATGGTACAGTTACCGTCGGTGGTGCTGTATTGTATATATAAACTCATTTTGTTCTTCTAGGACAAATGGTGAGGAGATACGTCCACTTAAATGGTTAGGGGGTGATCTACGCTCTTGTGTATTGTCTAATTATTTCCTAAAGAACCGGTATTGAGCATTCCGAAAAATCGACAATTGGTTTTTAGAGGATCAGGGAAGCGCAAGAGTGTACTCGTAAGAGATGACTCGAAAACCGTAACCATTCCGAAACCATATACGGTTCCATGGAGGAGATTCGTGACATATATTGAAATATTGAAATCCATGTATGGTTCCGAGACCTGTTGGGTATGGGAATCCAGGTGGGATTCCGTGATCTATTTAGGTGGCGGTGCGTGAGCTGGAACGTCAGACGTAGCCTCATCAGCGGTAATGAATAAAACCAGAGGCATGTGGCATGGCCAGTAGGGTTGACAAACCCATAAGTGTAGTCGGCGCCACCTAGACTTTACTTACAGTTGTTATGCATGCATGGGGCGATGCACTCAGTCTTAGCGAGACCCGTTATGTTTTTCCTATAGTACATCACTAGGGATGTATGCTGCTTCGAAAGGATATCTCTGATTCTTTTGGAGGAGTGCCGTTCTCGAAGTACTGAGAGCACCTCTATGGAAATCCTACACAATTAGCGAGCCTTATTGATTTTGATTATATACCTAGTATTGTTGTGATGTACACTCACGAGCATCACAACTACTTGATTATTATTATTTTCACCCTTAGACATTATTATAATATCAATGGATTTTCTATAGAGAAGGTTTTGGTTATCATAAGGTAACCCTGTCCGTGTTTATGTGCGGTATGGTCTTTCGAGAAACTTTTCATTTCAAAGATTTTTTAAACTTTAAAATACAGTTGGGTGTGTTTTTCTCACGTTGGTTTTCCAGACTGACTCGGGGTGTTATTTTATTATAATGCTTGGGTCAGAGCGAGCATATTACAAATTAGTTTGGATGCATTGGAGCTTTAGGAGACGAGTTGGAGGCCCAGAGACGTATTCACGTATATGGTTATTTTCCGTTGCAATTCGTTGTTGTATTTACCGGCAAATTGTAAGGACATGCTACTATAACTGTCCAGGCTGAAATATGTTAGTATACTCTGATTGATGTCTGTATATACATATATTACAGTTTGACTTTTGTGTAAAGATTTGTTGTATATTACATATTATTCGTTCCGTTGTGAGATTCTGTGTTTGTTATCTTTCTCTCTTCTTTCTCCTTCTCTCTTTCTTCTTCTTTCCCCTAACATTTGGGTTTTCCGACATTTGATTACTCGTCATGCAATACAGTGGAAGTATTAGTGTCGATTTTCGAGGGTCGAAAATCCAGGCTGTTACACGGTTTTATACCACTACATATACATTGCATCACCATCCCAAGGCTGTGTGACACAGATTGATGTTAGACTCTCATTCAAAAGATAGTTTCTCCACTCGTTCCAGCTGAAATCTCCTAAATTATAATATGCTACCTTGTACGAGTTTTTCGATGACTTCATTTTTTGGCCTCTAAAGCAAAAGTTGTTACGAGTATTGGTTGAACATAGCCAAATTGACAAAGAATTCTTTGCGGAAGATACAACTCAGCAACTTCAAAACACACTATGGGACCATTGTATAACGTACATCGTTGAAACGGATAGTGATATCTCATATCCTTAAAACTCTCCCAAACAACATCATTAACTTGAAGGTCGTCAATCTTCTCTCTAAGAGTGACCAAATCATTAGCCAGGTTGGTACTTTTTTCCATCCCAAAGTAAAAAAGCTGACCTCTCGGTTCTCCAAGCAGTACACGTGCATTATGATTATGTCATCTCAAAATCGAAAAGTGCTCATACATCCAAACATATACACGAAACATCAAATATACACACGAGCATTACGACTACTTTCGTTTTTTCACTTAATTCATACCTGAAGCAAAGTCATGCGACTAGCAATTTGACGTACACCTTTTCTTGTACGTTGAGCCAAATTGTAGAAGAGCCAACTCAAGCACGTAGCGCCCTAAGAATAAGTGTTCACTTGCCTTAACACACGTAGGCATTGCAAGAAATGTACCGAGACTTTGTTTTCAGATTTATCGCCACAAATTAACACACGAATAGCGTATAGTAAATATGCAACTGCGCATTGCCTTTTCCATTCTATACTATCAGAATGTTGAGGACCAAAAAATGTAGTTCTTAACCATTCCAAATGGACTTTTTTCTCAGCCCCAACAACTCTTCAGCTGTTTCTTCTTTGATGCTAAGAAACTTATCCAACAACTCGTACACAATACAAGAAAACCTATCTTTAGTTGCATTTATTCGTAGTGCTTGTAGTATGAATGCAACTGATATTTTTCTTACCATTTCTTGTTATGTGTTTCTGTTTTATTCAAGGTTGCCAAATTTTTCCATCTTCCCCGCCCAATACTAAAACCCTCGTCATGTTTTTCCATCTCCTTCACTGCTCCATTGATACATTTTTACCCTCATTAAAAAAATTTCCTCTCTCCTCTACTGTCACGTTTCCTTCATCTCGCCCTACTTCTCTCCATCGATCTACCCTCTCCACTTCGTCGATCTACTCATCCTTCAATCTGTTCCTGTTTGCTTCCTTGAGATTTGTTCAAAAGCCCTAAATCAATAAATCGTGGTAATCGCAAAAACCCTAATTTGGCTGAGGTATTTTAATTTTTGTACTTTGTTTGGTTTTACTACAAGAACCTTAATAACTATATTTTGCTGTTATCGTTCGAGTTGATGATATAATGAGGAATTATGTTGTGAAACTAATCAAGAATTTTGCGTTATTTTTCTCAAGAGTCGGTGTGTTTTCCTTCGAATATTTTTTTGGTTAAGTACTGCATATTTCATTAGAATTTTACATTTGAATTTAATCGAAGGAAAACTCTTGAGTCTGTGAGTTTGTGATGTTTCACAAGACATTTTCTCATTAGAATTTTACATCTAAATTTTTGTTAAGTACTACGGATTAATTTTTTTCTCAAGAGTCAGTGAGTTCGTGATGTTTCATAATTTTTATAAAGTATCGGAGATCAAATTTTCGTAAACTTGTGTATGCAGGTAGGTATCGAAACCATGTTCACCCTTCTATATGTTACTCTATTTATGTTCAAATTACTTTTGTTCTTTAGTTACTTTATTCATATTAGTGATGCTGATTTTATTTGCACCATAAGTTTTATGTATTTACATGTTATCAAGTGTTATGTGTACAAGTTTATTATTTCCTGGTTAATATTTTCCATTGTAAAAGAAAACTGTTAAAAAGAAGAACAAAAAAGAAATCGATCGAAAATTTATGAACCTAATAATAAGAAGAGGAAAAAACAAAATTGACCAAAACCTTAGTGAATCCTTAAAAGAAATCAACCTCTTGGCACTAGGATTTTAACGACAATAACATATAGATCTGTAATAAATTTGTCCAAAATCTATTAGGAGGTCGATAAAACAACTAGACAATTAATAACCATAAAATAATTAGTATTCCATTTGTTAAAGTTTGTCACAGTGATACATGGTAAACATAAGAGATGAAGACATAAAGATTTGTAGAAGACCATAGTAGAAAATAAGTGGAAAATTATAGGAGGACATCCAAGTAGATTGTCGTGGTTACAGAAAATGGTAGGAGGATACCCAAGCAGAAAAATTTAATCTATAGTTTCGATACCTACCTGCATACGCGAGTAAGTTTCGAAACCTACTAGCATATTCCTCTTCCATATGTTCTGCACTGTTTTAGTTTACATCTAAATGTATTGTTGGATGATGGTGTTATGTGATAGTTGATAAGTGAACTATTTTAATATGTTTATTTATCTTCTTCTTGATTTTATCTTCTATGTTGTGGTTTTCTATGCATTAGTCATGCTTGGTTTATACATACATATAGTATGGCACCCAATGTGGATTGCATCTTATAAATGCTTAAGAGTACTCATCATTGATACTGTTTCACTAGATTACCATCCCCTAGTCTTTGTTTTTACCTTAAATTTTTCTACATTTCACATAGCAAGTAGTAAAGACTAAAAGCTTCAATCTTAGAGGAAGGAAATGGTTTTTCAGTTATATTTATTTAATAGTAGAATGATCTTAATGCATATTTTGAAATGAAGAAGTAAAATAGTGCATTTGTTTTTGCAAATTGTAGTGTGGATTCAACTAATTCCAACGGTGAAATCTATGTACTTTTTTGTGAAGTGGACCAAGCAGTTGCTACACTTTTGAACATAAGTTCTTGGTAGGTATTACTTAATGCCCTTTATTGGTAAATGAGCAGTTGATAATGTTGCTATGCATATGTATTAGTGGTTAAGTAAACTGTGTTGTGAACTACAATTTTTTCTTCATTTTATATTGAATTGTCGGCCCACCAAAAAAATATCGAGGAAGAGAATAAAAGGTGGATTTCAAGGATTGGATAAGGATAGGTAAAGCGGGATTATTATAGAAAAAGAGAGACCTATAACCTGATGTGCATCGTAGAATGTTATATTAGGTCGTTGGAAAAGACTGTATTCTCGCATTAACAGTAATTATCACATTATCACTATTTTTAAAGTACTATTTTTCAAAAAATTATTAATCATGGTTCCATAATTTGTTGGAAATAAAGTATTAAATATAACCATCAGTTTTGGATGATTTAAGTGGTCTTTAATTGCTAATTCATCTTAGTTTTTTGTGTGAAGAGAGTTAGGTTATTGTATGCATTTTGAAGTGAAGCAATATTTTTATTTAATAGGTTTTTCAATAAGAAACCGTTGAATAATTTTTTTATTTTGCTTTCCAAATTTGATAAATCATGAAGTCAAAGTACTTTTTAATGAAAATAATTTGTTCCTCATCACGATAACAATATATGTTGAGTGTCTTTCTACGATAATAATTCCGCTACTTGTTTATTTGATGAAAGAGTGATCCTCTACTGAGAAGAGCGCTCACATTTTCTTAAAAGTATTGTCAACTACAAAACCATATTCATATACAAAAAGATCATCACATAGATGATTGACAAAGAAAAGAGCATAAGCAAATCGAATAATATATATATTATTTTATATTTCCTAGAGATACTAATAGAATGAGGGAGTATATTATAATATAGGCACATATGCAATGTAAAGACAGGCTGCATGATCAAATGTTGATGCGAACAGTGAATGATGGATAGAGGGTGATGCCGCTTTAATCAGAATGAGAAGCTAAACGTGCATACTTGGTAGAGGATTGAAGTGACACATGCAGGTCTATGTACGGAGAATGTTTACAAGAGGTGAAAATTGTGAATGGTGGTAACTCGCTGCATAGAAAAATGACGAGGACATGCATACAGAAAAAAAGGAGAAAGGTTGCTGCATAGGATGCCTCTGCAAGATACCAAGCGGATGAGTCAAAGTTGCTACAAAGGGATGCGGAGCATCGAGTAGACAAATACTGAGGATTGTAGTGGCACAAGCAGCAACTCGATTTGATCTGCAAAATGAGTCTTCGGGTGTAGATTTGGACTGCTGTGTTTGGGCTGAACAACAAAACGGAGCTTATAAAGCGAGCAACTAAACCGACCAGTGCAATGTATGTCGAAAGGTATGCTTATGATAGTTGGTGCTAAACTAATCATCAAGTGAGATTGCTGCATGTATGTAATGCATAGTAGGTGTGAGGCAGTGTGAAATGGGCTGATAGTTGGTGTGTTTGGGAAAATTGCTGCAGGTATGCAACGTGAAAACATTCAGGTGGACTTGAACATGAATGCAATAGGATATGAAGTGCATGGCAGGTGTGAGGCTATCCTACATGAAATTAACTTGGAACTACTATGTTTGGACATGCATAAGATTTGAAAATGAAGCATGTTTGCACACGACTAAAACCATCGAGAGGATGCATCTCAGGCATACTCTCAAAGGGAAGACTATCATAAGATGTAGTGTTGCACATGATCGGATTGAATTGAGATTCTATCGGTCATGAGGATCCACAAGTGCATGAGCCATAGGATTGAGCAAAGTACTGGACTGAGCAGGAGTATATGTAGCCGCAAAACAAGTTGTGTAAATAACTAGGTTGTGTAACTATAGGAGGTGAATAGCTGGTTATGCAAAACTGGGCTAAATTATGTGTAGTTGGTGTTCATGCAAAACTGGGTTGAAGGTAAACAAGTGCCGGTGCAAACTGAGATTGGAGAAAAGGAGCTTGACTGGCTGGCATGAGCTAAAGCGATTGATGAGCTAAAACAAATTTTGCACCATTGCAGAATTCTTTTTAACGGGCTTGCAAAAGTATTAACTCAAACTAATTAAATACTTATCTTTCTTGTTTCTTTCCCTTTGACAAGTTTATAAATACTTATGTATTTAAAATGATTTAGTGATATGACATAAATTTACTTATAAAGCAACTGCAACACCATCCCAAATTCCAAGTAGAGTTTTAGGAAACTTCCAAAAGTATATAACCGATTTCCCGTGTCATAAACTTATAAGCCTGTTTGCCATTTTGTTGAGCTTCCCCTTGAATGCAGGAGACTCATTTTCCATTGAATGAAGGATACACTTTTTGAGTTATATTTTGTTCCTAAAAACAAGTTTATATTTCATCACCAAAATGAGCAAGTTCTTTAACAATTTCATGACTTCATTGAATAAGAAGAAAGTCAGATTCTGTCTATGTAGCTACAGGTATTTACAGAAAGTAACTAAAGTTGTAAGGGATATGGGCCTTGTTTAGTGGAAATGATGCAGTGATGATGGCTATCTGTTTGCGAACAGTTAGAAGCTCACCCTCAAGCAATTTTAGCTTTGCAATGCCAGGTTTTATTTCCTTCTGGTATATCCAATGTACTATTTTAGTTTCAAATAATGTTTGAGCATAGTAAGTGTATTTTAATCATTATCTTAACTTACAAATATGATAGTCATATGCCTATGAATGCAAAGTTGAAGTAACACACAGTAAAACTAAGCTCTAATTTATAACTCATGTAAGTTGACGGTTGAAACAAAAAATGATTACTTTATCATGAGATGATAAAAGTAATTATCATTTGCTTAGAACCATAAAAGAATAAAATTATGATTCACAATTTGGTTCTTAGTTTGAAATCATTTTGTATATAAAAGATTAAAGATAGACATGAAAAATAAAATAAAAGATTAAACAATAAAGATATAGAATTCATTGTTTTGCCAATATTATGTTTTTATTTTAAAATAGACGTATAAAACAAACAAGTATGAAATGAAGATGATATGTTAATACTATTAGTTATGGTAAAAAAATTTAACTAAGTTTTATAAGAATTAACTAAGTTTATAAAAATCAACTATGTTTATATAATAATAATAATAATAATAACAAGAATAATAATAATAATCTATAGTTTGACAAAAATTAACTAAGTTTATATAATAATAATAATAATAATAATAATAAGTTAGCTAATTTTATAAAAGAAATAATATTATAAAAATTAACTACGAATTATAAAATTTTAACTAAGTTTACTATGTTTTTAAAAAATTATCAAGTTAACAACAACAACAACAATAAACCAAGTTTGATAACAATTAACTAATTTATAATAGGAGTAGCAGTAATAATAAACTATAGTAGGGATAAAACTAACTAAGTTTATAATAATAACAAATTAATTAACTTAACTAAGTTTTATAAATAACAATAATAATAGTAATAGTATAAACATAATAACTAAGTTTATAAACATTAACTAAATTAACTAATTCAAAAATTAAATTAATAGACCCTTCGGGGACATCCGATAAAATTGGAACGATATAGAGAAGATTAGCATGACCCCTGCACAAGGATGACACACACAAAAAAATAATAATAAGTTTCTGAAAATAAGGCTGCGGTATAAGGCCACTTCCATATTTTCATCTTTTTAATCATTTATAACATGAAAATGCAAAATATATTGTATTTTTATGTGTGAGTTTGTTTTTGAAAGTGCACTATATTGTACAATTTCCATATATATGTTGTATGCTTTCAAAAATTACTATGATATTTACATGACTGGTATATTTAGTTAACTGCATTCACATCAATTCAATTGGATTGAAAATACATGACTAATGGATGATATATTGAAATAATATTTCTCTTTCAGTTCATAGCTTTACCCTTTACATGGATGTCCTCTTATATTTCTTCTTCTTAAAGCTTTACCCTTTATATGTATGAATCTCAAATATTATATCCATTTAGTTCATTATCTAGTTTCAATTATCATTTAATATTTCATCCAAAATCAAGAGTGAAGATAAATATGTTCGGTTAGAATTAGTATGCAGAAAAAAAACGAAGTCCATTAAGGACCATTGGTGCAATGGTTAGACATCTAGTTTGAGTTATCGTTAGAAGTCTTGAGTTTGAATCGCATGCATAATAACCTCTCAAATTTGGGGGAGAGGTTCTAATGGAGAGAGAGAAATACTCAACATTTCAAGGTTATAAGAACATGTGATCCAAAACATTTAGCAAGCTATAATATAACGTTTTTGGATGTTCTACTCTGTATCTTTGTGTAAAATGTTTTGGATTTGAGCCATAAATATTAATTTTCTTTGTCTCTTTAGGATGAGTTGTGAGATGCTGATCAGCACCACTGTCTTAGTGGTTGGACACTTTGACATTGGCGTGAGAGATCATAGGTTCAAAACTTGCGTAGCGTGATTCGAACATATATTGATATGTAGTATTTGTATATTATCCAAGACTTGTAGTATTTATATGCACTACCATCTAAGTATCTAATATAAAAAAAAAGTTGCAAGATGTTGTATTGCTTGTTTTCACAAACAAACAGGATCTTCCAAATGCAATGAATGCAGCTGAAATTACTAACAAGCTTGGCTTGCATTCTCTCTGTCAAAGGTACTGGTAAGTTTCTTTTCCCCCTCATTTAAATATATGAACATTTCTTCATTTAATAATTTTGCACAAGATTAGGAAAAAATGACTATAAGTCCCTACTGATTTATATTTTCAAGTAAAATTTACTATTTTATTTGGTAATATAACACCTAATGGTCATATGGTCAGCTAACAATATATCACCCAACTAATTGCATATTATGAAACGAGTAATATTGTTAATTTTTAAATTATTTCGTAGTGGTTATTGTGGCATATAGTTTCCTTTTTTAGGATAGTGCTAACTATATTGGGGTTTTTAGGCACAAGAAGCCTGGTACAGTTAGATAGTGCTAACATATATCATTTTTTCCCTATTTTATCTTTCTATGATTTCCTCATAGTTTGCTTACTCTCTTGCAATCTGAATTGGTCATGAGTGTTTGATTTATTATATTGTCCCCAAAAAACATTCGGACACATGATTTCTTTCTGTAGGTACATGAAGAGCACTTGTTGTACGTTATAGGACTCAACTCAATGGCCAATCATCGATCCTTTTGCCCTCGTATGGCCGTGGAATAGAACTTCCAAGTGGAAGACAATGCAGTTTAATCAATGCATACCACTTAACCGATGTTATGATAACTGGTAATTAGTTAACGGGTTTTCATTGTTATTTGAACTACTAGAATTTCCAACGTTCATTTTTTTACTTATTTTTTTCTTATATAAATTTCAGAGGTCAATGGAACTATAGATGGTCAAGGATTAACTTGCTATGAATGGTTCAATTCACATAGTTTGCATTATAGCCATCCACATCTTGTAGAACTTGTAAGCTCAACCGAAATAGTAATTTTCGAATTTCACATTGTTGAATGCACCTTCATGGAGCATTCATCCAGTGTATTGTAGGTATGTTTTGGTATTCAGTGTCATGTTCATATCTGTACTAATGCAATTATGTTTTGAATACTTATGGAGCATTCAGTTATGTTTTCTTTTCTTTTTTTGCATGTGATGTAGTAAAGTAGAGGTTCGCAACTTGACTATTCAAGCACCATCAGATTCTCCTTATACCAATGGGATTGTTCCAGGTTTGTTTCTTCGTTCCATTATTATTACTGAAACCATACATTGTACAATTTTGTTTCAATCACCTGAAATTTTCTTATGCTTCAGCTATGCAATCTTTTTCAACCATAAGCTGATATTTTTTCCATTCCCGATTGTATATTTTCAACAAGGATTATTAACCGCTAGCTTGTTATGTTCTAATTAAAATTGAAACTTTGAAATTAATGTTTGTAACAGTATATATAAAGTAATAAGGTGATGTATTCGAAGATCAAATCCATCATAGTCTGTATAGTATAATTTTTTATTTCAACACTGTATAATATATAATTCTGGAATAATTTTCTTCAAATCCGCGATCATGTTAGAAATATAGTACTCCTCAAGTTTCTTAGTTACAACTAAATATAATATCTTTACTCAGCGAACTTTCTCCCTTGATCTTTATGGACCTATACATCAGATTTTCGAAATCTTCAAATCAAAATGAAGAGTTCCTTTTTAAGGTTTTAGTAACCATGAACGGTATCATAGGATCTCTAAGCTCCAAAAGAGTCTCAACTTTTGCAACCATGAACCAAATTTAAAGAATAAAAAAAGTGCTTTAACTTTCTTTTGTCTTCCAAATACATATATAATCCTGTATGTACAGCTTGTCGCTATTTTTTTATATTCAAAATACTCAATATCTAAAATTGATACTCAATATATGAAAATACTTTGATTCTGTGTGATATTTTAGATACTTTTTTATAAACTTTCTTCAAACTTCTGTTAATGTTATTATATAGATTCACTTCCCACATCATTTTTATGAATACTGCTTTCTCCTTTTCTATCTTTAATAACTCTTTTAGTGCTTGTACTGCTTAATGCTAGGTGTTATTATGTACATGCATTTTTTTGCCGTTAATATTATTATGCCTTTTTTTGAATTATCATTATAGTGTATCATTCCTGTTATTTCCACCATTCTAACTGTGTAAATGTTGTTTCAAGATCTTGATGCGTTCTCTGTCGCAATTGTTGCAGGTATTGCTTTCTCCTTTATCCCAGCATCATTTGCAGTTTCTATTGTTAAGGTAAACCTTAATGCATCTAATCTACATTTGATAATCTTTTTTTTCATTTCAAATTTTATGAGAAATATAAGACTTAGAATGATGAAAAATAAAACATTGCATATAATATGATGTTTTTATGCTTTGTTATACACATATATGAACTGAATGTCCATCAATGTAATGTCGTTGGTTCATTTCTATAAGGGTTGTGATGCAGGTCCATCTACACTAAAGGGGAATAAAAATTCCAATATGTTGTATTGTGAATGTTAAAGTCAACATGTCTAATCATATGATCAGTGATATATTATCAAATAGATGAACCTTTCATATTCACAGCCTTATACTCTTAATTTCTAATTTAGTTAGCAAATGCTTAAGCATATTTCATACTACTGCCACCTCTTAATGAACAAAGATGTACCGTTAGTATTATTCTCTCATCCTTGAAGTTTTCTTCTTCCATAATTTCTAATGGGACATTATGATTCTTCTTATTGCATTGTTGTATAAGTTTGAGATAACTAATAAAAATTAACCATGTTAATAAAGTTTTAAGTTTGAGATAAGTTTAAGTTAATTAAAATATAAGTTATGACATTTAAAGTTTTAGCAAATTAGATAATTTATAGGTTTGAGTTAATATAAATAAAGTTAAAAATAAGTTAATCGGGCTTCATAAAAATTTAACTAATTTTTATAAAATTAACCAAAATTTTAAAATTTAACTAAGTTTTATAAAATCTAAATAAATTTATACAAAGTAGTTAAGTTTTATTAGAGTTTAACTAAGTAAACTAAGTTTTATAAATGTTAAATATGTTTATTACAGGAATTAACCAAGTTTTATAAAATTTAACTAAGTTAACTAAGTTTTATTAAAATTATTTAAATTTAATAAAAGTTTAACTAAGGATGTTTGTCATATCTTAAATATGTAAAGCGCTTTCATAGTCATTTGTTAATTATTAAACTCGTCTACAGGTAATTAGCTTTTTCGAAGTAAAGACCAGCTGCAGCAAAGAATTGTGGATAATCAAGTAATGACGAACGTTACTCCAATCGTTATATATATTATAACATTTTGTTAGTACTAGTTGTATAAACTTATTTATGAATGGTTATGTTCATTTTGTCGAAAAAATATTATCGAAATGGTTATGGATATCTTATTTGATTAGGTGGTTAACGTGTTATTTCAATTGTTTGAATATGATGATTATGGGGTTGATGGTTTGAATACAACGATTATGTGGTTGAATGTTGCTTTTAATATGACTATATGCGAGTGATTGTTGGAAATGATACAAGCCATTAACAGGAAACGGTAGCATGTAAAGTATGCTGCAAAATAGTCAATAACTTTTAGTGGAGTTTCTAAAGCGCTACAAAAATAAATGTATACCGCTATGAAAAATTTATAGTATTAGACAAAACTGTTACAGAAAATCAAAGAAGGATGCAAGTAAAACGTTAAAAAAAATGTTAACTTTGGTAGCAGTTGACAAACGCTATAGAAATTAATTTTTGTAGCATTTCTAAATTGCTACAATATGTCAGTTTTGTTCGCGTTCTCTACAACCAAAAAATTTCAGACTTTTAGTTGCATGTCGTATCGCAACGTTTATTGAAACGCTACTAAAAGTTTTGGCAGCGGGTTTTCAACGCTACGAATGGCTTTTTCTGGTGTAGTGACACGTCATGATCACTTATTCTCCTTGATCCTTCAAGTTTCCATAACTTTTCTTCCTTCAACGGGAAGACCAATAATGTGAAACGCTTCATCAATAGTAATTGTCATCTCACTAAATAGATGATAAAAAGTGTTAGTTTTCGGATATAATCGTTTAATAAATGTGTTGATCAACGCATTGCTAGCTTTGTCATATGCATTCTTCGTTATATTCAAGAATCCCGATTCATCTACCGCATCTTTAACAAAATTACATTCGTTGGTCAAATTCCATCGTCTATGAGTTTCTACATGACTATGAAGCTTAACAATCCTTGCTTCATCCCTTGGTGCCTACATTACCAATACAATATTCAAAACACACACTTATATTGTTTATGATTCTATATGATATATACAATAAACGTACCAAAGAACTCCATATGCTAGAAACAATATGATCTTTATAAGCAAACGGTAGGGATGGTTGTACTTCACTTTCGGTAGACTGACTTGACGGTTGTGCCATCAACTTTTTTCCTTTGGTTTTTCTCTTCAACAATTGTATCTCTGTATCAGTCTCCTCTTCAGTTTCATGGGATGGTTCACCGTCGTTTGCAATCTCTTCCTCTTGACTCGGTCCATGTGCATTTCCTTCATCAACGTCCTCTTGTAGCATGCCTTCCTTCTCACTTGCACTATTGCTATTTTTAGTATTATTGCTTTCATCCTGTACAGCAGTCTCCTCAAAACGTTTTTTCATTCGTTTCAACTCTAATCTCTCGCGATCTGAAGCGGTTTGAGGGATACAAGTGATTGAAGATGAAGTTGAAGCTTTTTTTGCTACAACAACAAAATGGATTCATTCATAGACGTAAAATATACAACAACAGAAAGTTAACAACTTAAAATAAAAAAACACGGCAGTGTAGTGCTGACTTATATGTATTAATTCGACAGGAAGGAGCCGAACTAAAATTAATTTTTCTACAAGCGGTCACTGAATCATATATAATACTATAATTTAGTTGGAAGATGGCAAGCAAGCACCGAACAAAAAAAAATCGTTGGCAGGAATGTCGAATTTTATACTTTAAAATCATATATACTAGTGTCAACTGTAAAATAAAACACACGGTATATAATCATCGATCAAAAATACAATATTGGACAGTGTGGCCCCGAATTAAATTATACAAACCGATGAAAGGACGCCGAAGTAAAATATGAAATTCACCTTATTGTCGTCGATTTCATTGCTAATAGCTAAACCCTAATTGTGACTCGCGATAAGTAACAACAACTGAGACAAAACCCTAACGACTACGATCCAAAAAAAGGCCTAAAATTCGTATAAAATTGGGGAATGCACCTTGCCATCACCATTTCAATCAACTTGGTGTCTGTAATATTTGAACAAGCACAATTTTTGGTTCGAACCATTTTTAGGAAGCAACATGATAAGTAAAGTTATATTAGGGTACATAAAAAGACATTTAGATTGGGGTTAAAAAGAAAGACGGATAGAATAGGAAATGTACGTTTTATTTTATAATGTGTGTACCCCTCATAGTACTTTTATTTTTTGTGGAGTAAAAAAAAATATTGACCCCTCATATCCATTTTTGGAGTGTCTGTAACAATGCTCCTTAGAAATAGGGGAAATGAATTAGTTTTTATCTGGGTTTAAATTTCTGATTTCCAGTTTTGTTCCGATCATTTGAAATTATTAAAATTTCAAAAAATCGATTCAAATTCAGGTTCCAGATTTAATTATGGGTTAAGTTCTTTCATGCCCATAACGTTAAAGATGTCAACTTTTATTCAAAGCTCAAATCACTTTACCAGACATATTAAAATATAGTTTAAAAGTCAATGATATCAAACTTTTGTTCAAAGCCCAAATCAGTTTACCAGGAATAATAAAACTTAGTTTAAAAGCCCATTACATCAGCCAACAATATTTCTTGCTTGTAACCGTATGCCAACTACAATTCTTTATCCATTCATTTTTCGCCTATATCAAAACATCTTTTGAACCCAAATTCTCTTCCAAATTTTGGACCGAATTCTAAAATCTAAAGCAACAAGAAGAAGATTACCAGTCCAAATTGCTAAGTGGCGAAAATATGTTTCTCTTGTGCTCAAATAATCCTTATGACGTAAGTTTTTTTATTGGTTTAATGGTATCAAACATCTTTTTAATGTTGAAACAATTTATGTTTACTTGTCTAAATCTTCTCAAGCGTTTCTTCCAATTTTTTTGTTTTTGTTTTAAAATTTAGATACGAAATCAGTATATTTAGCAAATTCCGTCTCGGTCAATGCCGGAACTGGGACGGAACGTCTAAAATTCCGGCGAGCCGGACGGAATCTCGAACCATGGTATTTATCCAATTTGCTTTCATATTTCACCGTTTAACCAAATATAAATAGGTAGAAGCAGTTATTGTGGAAACTTAGGGTGCGTTTGCAGGAAACATAAACGAGGTATTTGAGTGTTTGCAGGAAACATAAATGAGGTATTTGAGTGTGGAAGTTGAACAAAGGAGAAAAAATCAACGACAGTCGATATCAACCGTTGAGGATGCGTTCGACACGCATTGGACACCAACATACCTTCCGCCACCATTCATTTGAACGGGGCTGGGAAGGGGTTAACTTTGTTTGAGCGTCCGACACGTCCCAAACATGAGCGTGCCACAACAAACTTGCAAACGACCACTTATAAGTAATTAATAACTTAATGGTCTACAAATGTGCTATACTTCCCTGTAGCTCATCTCCTGTATAAAAACCATACTCAAACAACCCTGTTGAAATCATTGAGAGCCTTTTTAGGCCTTGTTGACTCATTTATGACTTTGAAGTCAACCAAGCAAATGTTCATAGGGTGGAAATTAAATTTCTAGATCCGTTCATACAGATCTCTATAAGGGTTTACCGTCAACTTTGATGTCATGTTGTTACGTGCAACCAAACTCATTTATATATAACATTATATCTTCGTTCTTTTACATAATGGGGTAATTTCTTTTTCAATTTGCGTATATTATCCACATACAATGTGAGACATCCCAACATCTAAATAGATGACAGGAGAGGAGAATTAAATTCAAACTTAAAAAAAGGATTCCTACTCGACAAGGTGAAAAGAGCAAGGCAAACGAGAATTTTACGAAGTTGGAAAGAAGAATGACTAATGAAAGAAATGTAATTTTCCTTGTTTGAAAGAAAAATAATTGTTTTGTTTTATTATTAATATTAGCCCGGTAACGTCAAATAATTTTTAGAAATTATCGTTATTTCTTTCTCTTTTATTCTGCGACAATCTTATTATGGAGACAATTGGTGTAGTTACATGTGTGTTAGGATGACATAGTCTAAAAACATTAGTTGCACTATCCATACTTTCTATATCTAATTATCAGGATATTTTAAACGTAAGAATGAACTGTTTTCAAAACTATATGGTATCTCATGGTTTATGTTTGAACATGTGCATGTACAGATCGTACAAAATTAGAAGAAACTAGTTACATGAATCCGGGATGGACTACCGAAGTACCGATCGTATGCATGGAAACTAAAAATCCTGAATACTGGCCAAGTATAATACACTGTTATGCACTGCCGAACACATGACTTGTGTAGTTTTGCCAGAGGAAAAGCTAACAATGTATCCAAGAATAAATAGTGTCTTACTAGTAAAATAAATAATTAACATACCAAAGGTATAAAACATGGAAATACGGAAGAGTCAAACAAAACGGATACAACATAATTTGAACTTCAAACGATCCTCTACAAAGACCTTGTGATGCCTTGTGCTTTATCAGGTCGCTAGCCGTACACGAACCTGTTTGATGCAATAAAAGTTAAAGGCACGCATGTGAAGAAATCCGATGTGCTTTAAACTACTGCATATCGTTGATTCAAGAGCAGTAAGCATAATCAATGTGGCTTGTGAATCAAAAAAGTGTTATTTACGTATATTTCAAGACAGAAAGCAACACTTTTGTGTGTTATAATAAGATGAAGAGCAAATAAATGTACGTGTTACAACAACACGAACAACAGCAATATGACAATCTAACTTGCACTCAAGTAGATGCAGAAAAATTAACAGTAGAAAAGAATCAAAAGAAAGGAAATTCGATTGAGGCTTGTCTTAGAAATTTCCTTAAGACCTTTTAGATGGCCTCCCAGGATACAACAATCGAAGACTGCACGAGATTGTAATGAGTACGTCGAGTTCTGTGATATAGTAATGGCAGCAACAGAGCGTTTTGGAAGAAGAAGACAAGGGCGAAAACCGAATAGAGAATTTGATCAGAATTCTCTATATATATACTGTGCTTCTGTGTCTCTTCGGAAGGGTTGTGTCCCTTCAATTCAAACGCGCAACTGTTTTGCAACAGTTACTTCCGTTACCGTTGGTTGCGAACGGTTGCTGCTGTCGCTTCGCATCATAAAAAATTAGTAAAAAAAATGACGTTATTTTCCAGTGCAAAAATAAGATTATCATGCTAGACCCGAACCCGAACCCGAGTCCGGTCCGGTGCGGGACGGACCGGACGGGCGGCGCGCGCGTGTGTTCACTATATATAGGTCCTCTCCTTCGTACAAAATTACCTGACCCTAAGGGCCAATATAGGGAATGAGACTTAGATATATATACCAAAATCTTATCTTCATTTTTGCTAATGTGGGACTAAAGTATATTCCATTCATTCTTTGTCAATAAGAGTATCAACAATCCCCCACATGAATGATAATATATTTTTCCCCTACACAAAGTGGAATATCACAGAATACTTATGGAATAATGCTTTATGAAGGATAAGTAGATGTTTCACTTTGAACTTTCCCTTGTTAACACTCATCGGATATACTTGGCTAATTGATGAATTATTTCATCTTGAACCGTCTGCCGTTATAGTATAACCAGACAATAAGGTTAACAAAGCATTGTTTCCATTCTCATCCAATCTCTAGGTTGTGTTCATTTCGGTCCTGAACAAATATGGTTCTGCGAGTGTGTTTAGAGAATTTAAGCCTTTAATATTCTCATAGAGCCGACCCAGCTCACACTAACATAGGTGATCGCAACCATAAAGAGTATCCTACATATACCCCACTTGTTATTTTACAAGATATGGTCATCATTAAAAAGCATAGCTTTAACCTGTTAATACTTCTATAGACATGCATTTATATTTTGCACTATAAGAATGGAATAGGACTATGTCCAAACAAATGCATAACTTCTTGAGTTATTCAGAACTGGTTTTGCCTATTGATCCTAGTCCGTGGGATCTCCAGTCGCTAGGATAGGTTTCCGTATAAGATAACTCTTATTGGTTTAGGCTTTTAAACCCATTCCCCTCGATGCGCAGTCAATTTTCTCTCTTGATAACCCTTTAGTAAATGGATCTGCTAGGTTATCATTGGTTCTTACATAATCAATGGAGATAGTTCCATTAGAGAGTAACTACCTAACTGTGTTATGGCGTCGACGAATGTGTCGTGATTTGCCATTATACACAAAGTTTTTCGCTCTACTTAGCGCTGCTTGATTGTCGCAGTGAATACATATGGCCGTTACAGGTTTAGGCCATATTGGAATATCTTCTAAGAAATGTCGAAGCCATTCTGTTTCTTCTCCTGCTTTGTCTAATGCGATGAACTCTGATTCCATAGTTGATCGAGCTATGCATGTTTGTTTCGTTGATTTCCATGATACTGCTGCTCCTGCAAGAGTGAAGACATAACCACTTGTGGATTTTGATTCCTCTGAATCTGCAATCCAATTTGCATCACTGTATCCTTCCAGAACAGCTGGATATTTCTCGTAATGCAATGAATAATTTGTGGTATTCTTCAAGTATCCTAGCACTCTCATTAGTGCTTTCCAGTGTTCCTTCCCTGGATTACTCGTATACCTGCTTAGTCGACTTACTGCATAAGCTATATCTGGTCTCGTGCAATTCATGAGATACATTAGACATCCTATTACACGAGAGTATTTCAGTTGCATTACACTCTCATTAGTGTTTTTATGCAGTACTTCTGATGGATTAAAAGGTGTTCTTACCCCTTTAATTCCATAATGTTGGAATTTCTCAATTACTTTGTCTACATAGTGTGACTGAGATAATTCTATTCCATTAGACGTTCTTATTATTTTGATTCCCAAAATAACATCAGCAACTCCTAAATCTTTCATATCAAAATTGTTGATCAGCATTTTCTTTATGGTCTCTATAATTTTAATATTAGGACCAAAGATTAGCATATCGTCCACATATAAACAAACAAACACATATGATTGTCCAATTTGTTTATAATAAACACATTTGTCACATTCATTTATGCGAAAACCATTTCTCATCATGACACTGTCAAATTTTGCGTGACATTGTTTTGGAGCTTGTTTGAGTCCATATAGTGATTTTACCAATTTACAGACTTTATTTTCATTCCCCTTGGATATAATGCCTTCGGGTTGCTCCATGTAGATTTCCACATCGAGATCTCCATTTAAGAATGCTGTCTTTACATCCATTTGATGAATTTCTAGATTATAGATGGATGCAATTGCTATTAACATTCTTATTGAGGTTATTCGTGTAACTGGTGAATATGTGTCAAAGAAGTCTACACCCTCTTTTTGACGATATCCTTTGGCTACTAGTCTAGCTTTATATTTATCAATAGAGCCATCTGGTTTCATTTTCTTCTTGAAAATCCATTTACAGCCAATTGGTTTTATTCCAGGTGGAATATCAACAATTTCCCAAATTTTATTGCTTAGGATTGATTCGATCTCACTGTTGATCGCTTCTTTCCAACACGAAGATTCAGACGAAGACATTGCTTCTTTATAGGTTTGTGGTTCTTGTTCTAGAACGTAGGTGTAAAATTCCGAGCCAAATGACTTGGAAGTTCTAGCCCTTACGCTTCTTCTTGGTTCAGCTTCCTCAACTTGACGTTGAGTTTCATCTTCATTTGGGCGACTTAATTCTTCTCGTGTCCTTTTAGGGACACTATTTCCTTCATTCCTTTTGTGCGGAAATACGTCTTCAAAGAATGAGGCATCTCTTGATTCCATGATTGTATTTACATGAATATCAGGTATATCAGACTTGTATACCAAGAATCTGTAGGCACTACTATTTTGGGCTGGTCCTAAATAGTAAGAGTCTACAGTTTTTGGTCCAAGTTTTACTTTCTTGGGAGGCAGAACTGGAACTTTTGCCAAGCACCCCCACACTTTGAGGTATTTAAAGATTGGTTTGTGTCCTTTCCATAACTCATATGGAATTGCTCCTGTTTTATTATGAGGAACCTTGTTTAATATGTGATTAGACATATTTAAGGCTTCCCCCCACAAGTTCGTCGGTAGGCCAGAGGTTAAAAGCATTGAATTCATCATTTCTTTTAATGTTCTATTCTTTCTCTCGGCAATACCATTTTGCTGTGGTGAATATGGTGCTGTTGTTTGATGTATTATTCCATTTTCTGCACAGAATTGTTCAAACGGAGACTCATATTCTCCACCCCGATCAGATCTCAGTATCTTGATCTTTTTATTTAGCTGATTTTCTACTTCAGCCTTATATTTTATAAAAGATGCAATTGCTTCATCTTTACTATTTAAAAGATATACGTAGCAATATCGGGTATAGTCATCAATAAATGTGATAAAATACTTTTTCCCACCTCTTGTAGGTAAGTTTTTGAAATCACATAAGTCAGTATGAATCTTTTGTAATGGTTCAGTACTTCTATCAACGGTATGAAATGGTTTCTTAACCATTTTTGCTTCTACACATGTCTCACATTTGTATCTTTTATCTACTTGAAATTTTGGAATTAAATCCATATTTGCAAGTTTTTTCATTTTCCAAAAGTTTATGTGTCCTAATCTTTCATGCCATAATAAAATATCATACTCGACAACATAAGAAACTCCCTTTTTATTCATTTCGGAATTACAATTCATATTATTATTGCCGATTACGGCTACATTGGCCTTAAATAGGCCATCACACAAATATCCTCTCCCTATATAGATTTCAGCCTTGGACAGAACAACTTTATCTGACTCAAAGACCATTCGGAAGCCTTTCTTCGAGAGTATAGGTCCAGAGATCAAATTCTTGCGGATGTCTGGAACATGAAGCACATCATTCAGCGTAATAGTTTTACCAGATGTGAACTTGAGGATTACCTTCCCACTGCCCTCAATCATTGACACTACAGAGTTGCCCATGTACAATTTTTCTTCATGATCGAGTTTGTTGTAAGTGGAGAACATGGACTTTTCCGAACACACGTGACGTGTAGCACCTGTGTCAAACCACCACTGAGAAGGATTCTGGGCTAGATTGCATTCTGACACAACTCCAGAAAAATTAGATCCGTCAATATCCATGTTTTCCACTACATTTGCTTCAGAATTGTTCTGTTTCTTGTGTCTGCAATCCTTTGCTTGATGTCCAGGCTTGCCACAGACCTAACATTGCCCATTGAACTTCTTGGATAGCTTATGATCATGTTGTTTGTTTTCTGGCGCCTTCCTTTTCTTTTTGTTTTTGTTGGGGTTTCCTTTTTTCTTTGCCCCTTTTGTAACAAAAGCCTCTTCGCTTTTTGGTTTAGTGACACCGCGATTATCTACCTCAATCTTCAATCTGACGATGAGGTCTTGTAAGGATATCTCCTTCTTCTTGTGCTTCAAATAATTGCGGTAGTCCTTCCAAGATGGTGGCAATTTTCCAGTGATTGCTTCAACCAAAAAGGATTCACCAACTTCGTGGCCTTCTGCTTGCAATTCATGAATAATAATCTGAAGTTCATGCAGTTGTGCTGTGTCAGATTTCGAATCTACCATCTTGTAGTCCATGAACTTGTCAACTATGAACTTTTTCAAGCTCACGTTTTGCGTTTTGTACTTTGCATTAAGCGCATTCCAGAGAGCTTTCGCAGTCTTGAGTGGCTGATAAACTTTGTACAAAACCTCATCCAAACAGTTAAGGATGTAATTCCTGCACAAGAAATCCAAGTGCCTCCATGCATCAATATTAGCATTCTCAGTTGACGCAGTGGTTTTGCCTGGTGTAGGTGGCAGCGGTTCATCTTCATCATGGTATTTTTGCAGACCGAGGGTTGTGAGATAGAAGAGCATCTGACTCTGCCATGTCAGAAAATCATCTCCGTCCCCCTTGAATGGGTCTGGTTTGTTCAGATTGGCTGTTTTGATCGACATCTGTTCTGCTGCCATTTCTGTTTTGAAAAAAAACTAAGGTCTTAAGATGTTATTCACGTATATCTCAAGACGGAAAGCAACAGATACAGAACAACACTTTTGTGTGTTATAATAAGATGAAGAGCAAATAACTGTAAGTGTTACAACAACACGAACAACAGCAATATGGCAATCTAACTTGCACTCAAGTAGATGCAGAAAAATTAACAGCAGAAAAGAATCAAAAGAAAGGAAATTCGATTGAGGCTTGCCTTAGCAATTTCCTTAAGACCTTTTAGATGGCCTCCCAGGATACAGCAATCGGAGACTGCACGAGGTTGTAATGAGTACGTCGGGTTCTGTGATATAGTAATGGCAGCAACATAGCGTTTTGGAAGAAGAAGACAAGAGCGAAAACCGAATAGAGAATTTGATCAGAATTCCCTGTATATATACTGTGCTCCTGTGTCTCCGGAAGGGTTGTGTCCCTTCAATTCAAACGCGCAACTGTTTTGCAACAGTTACTTCCATTACCGTTGGTTGCGAACGGTCAGATTTCAAACGGATCGCACCCGTTGCTGCTGTCGCTTCTCATCATAAAAAATTAGTCAAAAAAATGATGTTATTTTCCAGTGCGAAAATAAGATTATCATGCTAGACCCGAACCCGAACCCGGCCTGGTTCGGTACGGGACGGGCGGGCGGCGCGCGCGTGTGTTCACTATATATATGTCCTCCCCCTCGCACAAAATTACCTGACCCTAAGGGTCAATATAGGGAATGAGACTTAGATATATATACCAAAATCTTATCTTCATTTTTGCTAATGTGGGACTAAAGTATATTCCATTCATTCTTTGTCAATAAGAGTATCAACAAAAAGTATGTATGAACATTGAAAGATTTTTGAGAAGATGATATATTATTGAATTTGCAACAGTTTTTGTATACAACTCATGTACATTCACGTACATTCAGAAAATATACATTGTATTTATAGCAGCAGTTTGATATATTATTTGGGCTTCAATAGCAGACCCATATTCAAACCCGCATTCCTTTTGATATTATCTGCCGCCGACTTTGGTTATTCGTATACTCTCGTTTGCTCCTCTCAAACCCAACTTCTAGGGTTAGGGTTTGCAAGACGATTTCCTAAATCGTAGCCGATCTTTAATTTATTTGCAAATCGCTTCAAATTATCTAGTGCACCACTTCAATCCAACTCTAAGCTATATTCTTCTTGTTAGAAATACAATCAGCATGAAACTTTGATGCTAGAGTCGTTTGACTCCATTTTGATAGATTGAGCTATGAGGAAGATGATGGCTTTGGGCTTGAGTTCTCTTGAGCTTCCATGGTTTTACTCCGATCTGATCGATAGCAATCAGAATTGTTTTCAATTTGCTTGTTTCCAAGATCAGATCTGAATTTGATGTAATTATTTGCTGACAAAGCCTTAGTAAAGGTGTACGCTCTTTGGTAAGTAGCAGGTATATGTTTGATTTGTAAATTTCTTTTTAATACTTGTTCGCGAACGAAAATAATTCTATCTCAATATGTTCGATTCTAGAGTGAAGTATAGGATTTGCAGTCATAAATACCGTACTCCGACTGTCACACCACAAGATTGGTTTAGCTTCTGATTTTAGCTTTAATTCCTTTAGTACTGATTGCAGTCACATTAATTCTGCTGTAGCATTAGCTATACTTCTATATTCGGCCTCAGTGCTGGATTTAGAGATTGTTGTTTGCTTCTTTGAGCACCATGATACTAAATTGTTTCCAACATATATACAGTATCCAGTAACTGATTTTCTGTCATCTGGGTCTATAGCCCAGTCAGCATCAGCAAATCCTTTTATGTTTAGATTGTTACAGGCTTTAAACGATAGACCATAATTTATGTTTCCTTTGAGATATCCGAGAATTCTTTTCACAGCTCTCCAGTGTTCATCCAAAGGATTCTGCATAAATTGAGAAACTTTGTTAACACCAAATGCAATTTTTGGTCATGTTATAGTAGCATATTGTAATGCCCCTACAACACTTCTATATTGTTTAATATTAGGTATGGCTTCTCCCATATTCTTAGATAGAAGATGATTTACTTATCATTGGTGTTGATTGTGAGTTTACACCATCCATTTTTGTTTTTGCCAGTAGCTCTGAAATGTATTTTCTTTGACATAGCATTGTTTCAGAATTTTCTTTCCTTTCAACTTCTATTCCCAAGAAGTAATTAAGGCTTCCAAGATCTTTTATTGAGAATTGCTTGTTCGGGTAGAAGATAATGCCATTGATTTCATCCTTGTTATTGCCTGGAATAATTAGATATCAACATATATTAGTATATAAATGGCTAATGAATAATTTATTTTAGTGATTAATGGGTTATCTGATTTGGTAGACTGATATAACATATTTATCAATGTTGCTTTTCGTTTATCAAACCAGACTCTTTATGCTTGTTTAATGCCGTATATTGCTTTGTTTAACTTACACACATAGTTTGTACTTTTATTGTATCCTGGTGGCTGCTCCATATAGATCTCCTCCTGCAAAACACCATTTAGATATGCATTATTGACATCTAATTGCCTGATGCACCAGTTTTTGTGCAGTGCAATAGTAATAATGAGTCTTATGATAGTTGGTTTGACTACTGGGGAAAATATTTCATTGAAATCAAATCCATATTGTTGAGTTTACCCTTTAGCAACAAGCCTTTCTTTATATCTACTGATTGATCCATCAGGATTTTTCTTTATCTTGTATGTCCATTTACATCCAACTATATTATTGTGATTTGGAGGACATAAAAGATCACATGTTTTATTCTTTATGAGCACATTATATTCTTCATCCATTGCTGTTCTCCAGTTTTTGTCTTTTACAGCTTGCTCATAAGTTCCTAGTTCATCTGGACTTGAGTTTACGCTATATATCTTTGGCTTAAAAATGACACTCTTGGCTCTAGTAATCATTGGATGACTTAATCTTACTTGATTTTTAGTGTGAAGTAAGTCTCCAACATTGGCATGATCTGACCTGTTTCTTGAGTTGCTTTGTTGAATACTTCCTTCATCTTGATCTATGTTATCCATTGATTGTACAGGTGAATGAATGGCATGACTGGAATCTTCTGTCCATTCATAATTTAGTTGAGTAAATATTATGGGCTGAGCATTGTGATTCCCAGTAGTCCTCATTTCTTCAACTTGATGCTCATTCTCATAATATATAGGGAATTCTGGTATTGAGATTTTTGGATTGTAGACTTTGTCTGTGACGACCCGACTTCCTATGCCCAGGAAGACGTATCGTTTTAAAGAAAGAAAGAGGTGAGAAAGTAGAAAAGATAGAGAAGAAAGAAGAAACAACATTAGAATCTCAACAGCGGAACGAGTAAAATATAATATATCACATAAAACAATAAATGGTATCATATACATCAGAGTCACACAGATAATACAACACATACTAGACAGTTATAAACACCTGTCTAGTTAATACAACTCACACATCACAGAGATACAACACAGCGGAAATACACATAAACACTAACACAGCGGAACCAATATATATATATATATATATATCTATACGCTGAAGCCTCCTGCTCCATTGCTCCTCCATTATTCGTCAAAGCAAACCTGAATCCCTTGGCTACCCGTTAAAATTTGGGTACCCGAGAGTTTATGAAAAACAGAAATAAACTTCGGGTCAGACATGGGTCTGGTATGAGTAAACGGTTAAAGTTGCTTAACTTAAAAAAACCTTTGAAAACAAAAGGTATCACGTAAGACTTCCCACATATAAATATGGAAAAGTTTTTACCTTACGCTAACCAAAACAGTTTAATAGGAAATCCAGTGATATTATAATAGTGTCTAGGGTTTTCAAGTAAAATACAGAAATAGCTGAAATGTTTACATCTCACATTCCAACATAGTTGGGCACAACTAAATCGTACGACGCTTATTGGAGATTGGATTCCATACAATGGCAGGGCTACCGGGGTACCGTCCGTCACAGTACGTGGCCTAGATCACCGTACCGAGGATTACTCCCAATCCCTTGCAACACAAGGTCGGAACATCCCTTACAGGATAATTCCCGCACAAGACACCCCACGGTTGTCATGATCAACCGCACACAAAGCCGAATAATAAGGGACATCTGGACAGGGGTAATCTCGTCCTACTTGGGTGCTACCCACTAACCTTGCTGCACCTCCCCTATTTTAGCCATTCCCGGTTGATGAGGCTTGAGGCTACGATTACCTTTAGAGAACACATCTCTTAGAATGCTCATCGTCCACCTGACGATGTTCTGAAAGCATTCAATCCATACAAGTTCGTTCCGGGTTCGAACGAAACCGAAGGCATTATCTCGTTACACTCATTTTGGAATCACCCTTAGAGTTAACGACAATAACCCTTGCACTCTGAATCTTCATCTTCACTTGAGATTCACGACCTATCGTTAATTTGGATCAATGTGGTTTTTGGACTTTCAAATATGGAAAACCCGATCCCGGTCTCATCGAAATCCAAAACGTATCTTTTAAGGCCAAGTTGTTTTAAAGTTTAAAACAATTCAGTTCAATTATCTATACACACACAGATAGATAAATCACAATATAACAAAGGATAATCCATATTCCAACTCAAACAGATAATCAATATTATCATATTTAAACAAGCATCCATATCACATAGATATAACTCATCTCATATCTGAGATCACAATCAATCAAGGAAATCAATATCATCCATCATATATAAACAAGGATTAATAATCACACCATTTATAATTAATTTAAAATGAATTAAATTAATTACAAATCTCTAATTAATTTAAAGTAAATTAAATTAATTACTCCATCAATATTAATCTTGCTTACATAACCATTAATTAATTACAAGTCAATTAATTAATCATTCCCTACTTCCATCTTAATTAACCTTTCTAGATTAATTATCTTTAATTACATTTAAGTAATTATCCTTTAATTATTTTTCACAATTTAATTATCTTATACCAAATATAGAAAGTAATCTTTAAATTACTAAAATTAATCACATTACTTCTTAATTAATTACATAAATAAATTCCTTCATTTATTAATTATTTCCAAATAAACCAATTTTAAATTACATCATTGATTATAATAATTACTGATTTCTAATTACAACTATTACATTTAGTAATTTATCTTCAATTTAAACCAAACTCGTAATCACCTTGATTAACTCATTCATTAATTTACTACCCTTAATTACTTCATTAAATAATTTAATTACTCCATAATTAATTAACTCTAATTAATCCCTTGATTAATTATACAAAGTAATTATACTCAAATTACTTTAATTATTTTCATTAGCTTCCTTAAGCAATTATACTCATCACATCATCAAATGGTTATTTAAATTAATTAAACTAAATTAACTAACTTAAACAATTCATATTAAACTAAATTAATTATAATGAGAAATTTACTTCTTAATTACTTTCATAAGTAATTATACTTAAATAATTCACAACTGATTATCTTAAATTAATAATCTAATTAATTATCAAATTAATCATATTAATCCATTATTTAATAATCCTAGTTAATAATCTTCATTAATTATTAACACTTCTTAAATTACTTTTCTAAAGTAATCAATTAAGATTTATTATTAATTACAATTAAATTTTATCTTTAATAACTCATTAATAAATCCTTAATTATTTAATTAATTAAGTATTCAATATAACTTAATTAATTCTTACTTACTTCATTTATTAATTACTAATCATAAATTAAGATTCAAATCTTATTTAAATAAATGATCCTTAATTACCCATTTATTAATCCTAAATTAATTATCTTAAACCTTAATTAATTTAATAATTACGAATCCTTAATCTTCACTTATTTAAGGATAAAACATTTCTTATAAATGATCAAATTCTTATTACAAATGCATTTAAACATTTTACCTTTGAATTTACTTTTACATTTCATTTCAGATTTAGATTCATAATAACTACAGATTTTAACTTAGTAAAATTTAACACATTTTAAATATACTTTAACGTTATAAAGTTGTAAAACATTTTTTTTTATAAAACTTGATTCTTTAAAACCAGGAGACAAAAGTAATTTGAATCCATCTTAAATTCTGGTTTTAACTTATGTTTAAAACCCTGTCTTTAAATTTTTAAAACTTAAAACTGCCAGGCTTTTAAAAACTGGCAACCACAACAACAACCCGAGTCTACCCTATTCCCCTTCGAGTCGAACATCAGAAAACTTCGGCAACTTCCCCACTTTACTCAAGAAAACTCGACTACTATTCCTGCTACACCAGACTTCTCATCATCCACAGAGAATCACCGTGCACGTGCACATCGATCTCAATCGATGCCGACCGAGTTCGACGACGTTCCCACGTCGACCATCATCACCAATCACCATCCCTATCTCCAGATTCCCCTAATTCAACTCGAATTTGAAATTCGAGTTCAACTGAGGCCTGGAAACCCAACAGCTCGAACTCGCCAAAACCTGACATCGCCCCAATGCTCGCCGCTCCGATCATCTGCAGGTCAACCCCTCCGGCCTCGACTCCCTCTACGCGACTACTTTCATTTCCCAAAACCCGATTGAACTCGATCAACCATGTGAAACGCGGTGATTGATTTTATCTACCTTAGCTAAACTAGGGTTCTAAACTTCAACTAACAACCACCACTTCCCCATTGTCCTGATCCATCATCAGAAAATTTTGCCGATGTCCCCGATCACCCTTCCACCTCCAGAAAGCACGACAACTTCCCAGACCAACTAGATCACCAAAGGGACTCAAAAACTCGAAATACAGACATCACCACAGAACACATTCAATACTACACTAAAAATTGTAAACTTGATTTTAAAAATCCTATCTTTTAGATACAATTTCAGATATGTAATTATATCAACAAAATTTAACGTTTGATTTTTAACATATTTCAAGTTGCTCTATGATTTCATTTTCCAGACAATATTTTCAAGCTATAATTCTTGCAACTAATTTTAAAACTTAGTTTAGTTTAAAACAACAAATTTTGTTTTAAATACTTAGACCTAAAGAAGATTAGAGTGAGGAGGATTTGAAGTTGAAACTAAGTTTAAATCTCTATAGTTTTAAAATAGAGATGAACACTGTGATTATCTAGACATACTCACCTGTTTTTAGAGTCTTTAAAACCAACATACAAACACATTTTCAAGCATTCATCACAAGTTCACTTAAATTATAAGTCTCATGCATCCAAACTAAGGGTATCTCATGTTTACAGTTTCAAGGCAGAGGGTTGAAACTAAGATCTGAGATGTTTTAAAACTACATATATGCATACTTACCTAAATTCACAAGCATTACACATACACATACATATAAACAAACATCATCACAGAAATTCTCAGAGTATTAAGTTCTAGTTTAAAAGTTTACTCACCTGGCTTTTTAAAACAGAAAGCTTATTCTTTTGTTTGAAAAGGGGAAAGCTTGAAAACTGGAATGTGAGAACTTTGCATGTTTTTTTGTTGTTGATTCCAGAAAACTTTGAAATGGCTTTGAACTTGAACATGAATGCTGGAAATCTTGAAACTGAAGTGTTTGGCTTTCTAGTTGTTTTCAGGTTACAAGTTTGTATATTTTTTTCTATTCTTTCTTTTAAAACTTATATTATTAAATACTTAATTTATTTAAAATTACTTCAAACCTATGTAAATTTTTATAAGATTCATTTTATATTTTAAATCATAGTTTACCAAAGCATGTGTATATGTATAGACATAAGTTTAAAAATATAACAAATTCTATTTATTAAAAATCCATTGTAAAGATATTACAAAAATTAATATTGTCTAACTATAACTCATTTCTAAAGATATTTTATCTTGTATTGTTTAAATATAACCCATTATTACATGAAAATAATTTATAAAAGATTTTATCTCTATATTAATAAACTTCTTATTTATCAACCATATTATAAAAAGAACAAAACACCCCTTAGAATAAATTTAAACTTAAACCAGAATTTCTTTTAAACAAATTAAATTTATCTTGAGTAATTTAAGCCATATAGTTATTTTATTTAATATTAAATTAAATCAAATTCCAAATTACCAAAAAGATTAGAGTTTGAAAACATATCCTTATTTATTAAAATTTAAAACAGACCTTGACTATTTACAATATATACAAAATTATATATATATATAAATAAATAGAAAACAATTTATTAGCTTTTAAAAGATAAATTATCAGTTAAATATTTATTTAAAAGAAAATAACCAAATCAATTCAAAACTTATTAACAATTATCATCGTATCAATTTAATATTTAATATAGATTATTAAATTGATATTGTTCAAAATTTCCGGGATGTCACATTGTTTGTAGTCTTTATTTCTGGATTGCTATAGGGAAAAATGTTTTCATTAAAGACAACATGCCTACTAATGAGAATTCTTCCACTATCATTAAGGCAGTTGTATCCTTTATGATTTATTGCATATCCCAGAAAGGTGCATGGTTTTGATCTAAAGTTCAGTTTGTTAGCATTGTATGGTCTTAAGTAAGGAAAACATAAACATCCAAAAGTTTTTAAACTATGATAATCTAGTTTTACCCCATATAGCTTTTCTATAGGGCTAATTTCTTTTAGGACCTTTGTTGGTAATCTATTAGTTAGATACACATCAGTATTAAAGGCTTCAAGCCAAGGGTAATGATGCATGAGCTAGTAAAGTAAGTCCAAATTCTAGTATATGTCTATGTTTTCTTTCAACTAAGCCATTCTGTTTAGATGTATATTGGACATGTGGTTCTATGAACTATTCCCTTTTTTTGAAAGAAATTACTGAGTGTTTTATACTTAGTTCCCCCATCTGATTGCATATTCTTAACTTGAGAATTGATTTGTTTTTCAGCCATGGTTATAAAATTTATTATTGCATTATATGCCTCAGATTTTGTTTAAAAAAAATATCCAAGTGTATCTTATGTGTGCATCAACAAATGAGATGTAATATTTGTATCCAAAATCTGAACATATAGGTGCTAGTCTCCATAGATCAGTGCCAACTAATTCTAGTGGTTTTGAGTATTCTGTTAAAGAATCATTGAATACTAACTTATGACTCTTACCTATCTGACAATAAGTGCACACATAAGGTAATGAAATGTTACCAAATGATATTTTATTTTCAGTAAGAATTTGTCTTACAACTTTTACACTTGGATGACCAAGTTTGTAGTGCCAAAGATCAAATACATTCTTGGAGTTTTGCTCCTCACACAAATTACAATAATTCTGTTCCTTTGAAAGATTGTTGTTGTTGACAGACTTAAATTTGTACAATCCTTTTTCTTCATCACCCTGCAGAAGAATACCTTTAGTTAATATATCTCTAACAAGATAATATTTCGGATAGAATTCAAAATAGACCTTATTGTCATTAGCAAACCGAGATACACTTATAAGATTCTTCTTTATTTTTGGTACTCTTAATAAATTGTGCAGGAATAATTGTTTCTTGCCTTTAATAAAAGCATTGCCAATATGAGAAATTTTGATACACTTACCATTGCCCATGCAAATTGATTGTTTACCTCTATACTCCATGTTGCTAAGATTCAAGTTATCAAGATTAATAGTAATATGATTAGTTGCTCCAGAATCAGGGTACCAGTAGTCATCTTGTATATGTGCTGGTTTTGCAATCTCACTTGAACTATGACCTTTATTACTATTTGCTTGAGTGTCTTGATTTGCTTGGACCATATTGGCACTAAAAATGATTCCTTTTGTTATTACTGTTCTGATTTGAGTATCTAAAATAGTATTTTACTGCTGTATGACCAACTTTCTCACAAATTTAACACCTTGGTCTATTACTATTGTTCCATCGGCCTCTTCTTCTGGATCTGTTTGAGTAATTACCCATTTGTACATTGATCTTCTTTATTGTTGTTCTGACTTTTGTTTCTGAGATTAGTAGTGTAGTTGATTGCAAACTCTGATTCTTGTGGTTTATTGTTGTCAATTCTTGCTTCATGTGCAAGCAAGATTGAGTGAACATCATCAATTGATGGCAAGGTCTTTTGAGAAGATATAATCGCAACAACTGCTTCATATTCATCACTTAAACCACTTAGTATGGTTAAGATTTGTTCTGAATCTGACATTTTATGATCTGCAGCCTCCAACAAGTCATAAGTTGTTTTGATCTTGGATAGATATTCCCTCATAGTATTGTTGTCTTTTCTTATATTATGAAGCTTACATGACTTTGGCTGTAGATTGAGTGTTAAATACTTTTTCCATGGTTGTCCATATTTCATTTGCAGATTTGCATCCAATCACATGAAACAAAACATTTGAACTTATTAAAGAAAGTAACCATGAACATATGAGTCTGTCTTTTCTACGATGCTTTACATACTCTTCATTGTTGACTACTTTGTTTTCTTGATCAGTGATACATTTTGGAGGAATTGGAATGGTTCCAAGAATGAAACCTTCAAGACCATATCCCTAAATTGCAGTCTCTACCTGAAGTTTTCACAAAAGATAGTTATCTTCATCCAAATGCACTGTGACTAGTTGGCTTTGTCGACTGATGACAGTCTTCACCAACTTCTCTACTGTTGCACCAGTTTGTTGAGTGTAGCTTACATTGGCAGAGGTTGCTGATTTTGCTTCATCACCGTGATGATCTTGAGTAAGATAGAAGATAAAAGAATTTGGAGGAATTTAATCAATCTTGACCTAGATTTGAATTACTGAAGACAGAAGTTGTTCACTAACAGGTTTGTTGCAACCGTGAGGTTTTAATGATGTTCAACTTTAGTCCGATCTGATAGACCTTGCTGGATGGCACTTTCTTTGAGTTTTGTGATGTGATTCTTGTCTTCTTGATCTGATTTTTAGTTTTTTGATTGATTTCCTCCAAGATTTGATGAAGTAATCTTGATACGGCCGAATTTCTTGAATTCAGGCATGGCACAATATTGCTTTGTTGAATCTGCTTCTCAGATGATGAGATTTGTATTTCTGATGAGAAGAAGTGACTCAAATGATGAGATTATTCTGATGAGTCTTGTCCCTAATGAAATGTTGTTAAGTAATGTGGCTCTGATACATGAAAGATTTTTGAGAAGTTGATATATTATTGAATCTCAGTTGCAACAGTTTTTGGATACAACTCATGTACATTCACATACATTCAAAAAATATGCTGCTTATACATTGTATTTATAAAAGCAGTTTGATATATTATTTGGGCTTCAATAGCAAGCCCATATTCAAACCCGCTTTCCTTTTGATATTATATGCTGCCGACTTTGGTTATTTGTATACTCTCATTTAACATATTTGAATTTTGCGAATATTGGATTGTTTTTAAGTACTTAGTTGAACAATTTGAGTTGTTGACTGTTTATATACGTGACTAAATGCAAAGCATAGTTTTCTTACAAGGTACTAAAAAGTTGTTGGTTGGGGTAGAACATTTATTTGGTACCAATACGGATACTGAAATATTTATATATAATGTACGGTTGTCTTAGAAACTAAGATATGAGTTTTGAGGAAAAAATTGTAATCAGAATTTCTATATATAATATTGTGAGCAATACAAAATATACTAAAAGTAATTTAGATTTTGGAATTATAAAGGGTCATTAAACTGCACAATTTGAAGGTGGAACATGTCAAATTGAAACAACCATATAATGGGTACAAGTTTCTTTAAGACAAAGGAAAACCTACAAGACACATATCATTATGTGAGTGTAGATTTTCACCTATGAGATAATATTTGAAACATGACCAATGTTAGGAAAGTCCATCGGTCCAACGCGTTCGCAAAACAAATCTTCCAATATTAAAAATAAAAAATAAAAATTTAGGTCGAGAATTATATTATTGGATTTTATTCTTTATTCCAGGAGAAAAATTACATGCATAGAGTATTGACATCTATTAATTAGTTAGCGAAAATGGCTAAAAATATGTATCTTCAAAAATATAGGGCCAAATAATATATATGTTAAACCAAAAGGATTAACATTTTGTTCTCGGTGAGCTTGGTGAAAGGAATAGGATTATTTTGGAAGATGCATAGTTTCAAAGACCGAACCGTGAGTTGAACCGTGTTGGTGTAAAGTCAATTGTTCTAGTGGTTCAACCGGTCGGACCGTTAGAACCGCGTTGATCGTTATTCTCCATTTTTCTGATTTAGATGTAAAATCATTTTAATTAATGTTTAAATTTAACCAATTATAATTAATATATTAAACTTTAGAATAATTATTCTTGAGAATTTCATGATAAATATTAATTGAAAAGTTCTATAACAATTTTTTAATGCAAAATCGAAAATTTACTTATTTTTTGAAATGAAAGAGGTTCAGCTCAATAATGATTCATAAATATACTCTAATAATGTATAATATCGTCCAAAATTGATAAGATAATTTAGTCGCTAAGGTTATAAAAATATTTTTTACTTTGATTATGTGAAAAAATAAAGAGTGAAGCTTTAGTTTTTCCTCAAATTTGAAGTACTATGTGGTTCAAAGAGGCCGGTCCAGAGATTTTTTAAGTTTTTAAGGTTAGACCGCAGGTTCATGCATGCTCAAGGTTATTTCATTTTCAGAGTCGTCGTGCTTCAAGATTGAATGTTAACTGTGGTCAAAACGAGGTTGGGTTGGATCTTTAAACATTGGGCAGATGTCGAAATATCATTACCGCTCTAATTCAGATGACTATGTTCCTTCCTTAATGGCTTTGTTTTCGGGTTATTTTGATATTATAGGGCCCGACTCTTCGGATGAGAGTAGTGTATCCTCTTCTTCTGAAGGGGACTAGTATTTATCTTGTTTAGTAATATTGGTTTTTTGCCAACCTTTTGTGCTTCTTTGTTTTTTTTCTTTAGTTGTTCTGGCGCATGTGCCGAATACATGTTTAATTTTTTAATAAAAGTAGTCAGTCTACTTCAAAGCTGGTCAGACTTGCAAAAAAAGTAACATTTACATAAAGGTGGTTCAATACTTCACAACCATACAAGCAATAAAAGTAAAAAAAAAAGGCATTTTATATCATCACAGTAAAATAGGCATAACGAGAAACTTAGAAAAAAAAATTAAACTGAAAGAAAACAAGTTTTTTTTGGCTACTATAACTAGCATTTTATATAGTGTAAAACCGAATATAATGCTAGTTATAACTAGAATTTTGTATAGTGTAAAAGTTGAGTATTATCCTAATTATAACAAGCATTTGTCCTTTAGTTTAGAAATAAAACTTAATGTCCTTCGACCTAGTTTTTTTTCAAAGTTTGTCTTTTTTTCTGGTTTTCCTTCTCAAATCACGTGGTAAAGTTATGACTACCATTTGGAATGATTTTTTATAACATAGAAATATCAAATTTGTGCCAAAATGGAAAAATCTTTCTTATATGATGATAATGCCCTAGATTCATGCGCCTGATTAGCTGATAGTCTCCATTCTCCACTTCATTTTGCTTATGCTTTGGGTTTGTTGTTCCTTCCTACCACCTTTTATGGTGCTCTCTCTTCCTTCTTGGACATAGACATGTATTGTATCTCTCAGTACAACACCCACCATACAATTTTTTCAAGCTGCAGCTTGTATATCTCCTACATTTTCTTGGCTTAATATAGCATGTCACTTGTTGCTTCAATCCATATGTGCTTCCAGTTTCATGTATTTAAATGTTTCCCCATAAAACAGCTTAGAAGTTTCCTCATACGATAGTCTTCAATCTTCTTCTGGTTAGTGTTTGAATATGTCTGCACTGCATTTCTTCTAAATTTATAAAGTTTTCTCCTGATATTACATTGGCTATTGGACTACATATCTCCTTATTCAAGTGTACTTGCTTTGCGCTTCTTGTTTTATGCTTGTGGCAGCGTTGCCGTCCTACTCACCTGTGCACGATTAGTTGCTATCCTTACCATGCTCACATACCTGACCTCATTTTCTGCACCTTCTAAAATTGACTTTGCTTTTTTTCTTTTAAATATTGTATGAGTCTCAATTACTACTCCATGGAAAATTCTTTAGGGTAGTAATAGCTCTTTCGATCATATCCCAACTTTACATCTTTCGTTGTAAAAACTCATTAATGCACCAGAATTACAATAAAGCATGTTCAATTCTTAAAGCATCTAAAAAAGGCTAAACTTTTTGGAAAGAATATATAAAAATTTCTTTTTCTCTTTTAAAAGAATTTTTGATTTTAATCGTGAATCCATGGTCATTGTAAGAAAAGTCAATATAAAGTGATGTAAACACATTCATGGATTATAACGTTCCATGTTTATTTTAGTATCATGGTCGAGGGTCTATATACTTGGAAAGGAAGTTCACGAAGAAGAATGTTAGATTTCGATGATACAATGTTTTTGTATTAAAGAAGATTTACAAGATATTTGAGTCGATGTAAATTATGACTCAAATTTATTGTCCCTTTTAATGCATTAAAGAAGACAAATAATTATCTAAATGAGAAGGGGTTATTTTAAGAGATTGAAGTAATCAATTTATTTTCCTAATCAACTAATTAAAGACTGCATTTTATTATATGCCCGCAAATTGAGAAAACTGGAAAAATCAAATGGATAAACGTTTTCAATATAAATGAGATAATTGATAAGGCAATGATTTACATGAATCAATCACTTCAACCCTAAATAATAATCTCCATATAAAGATAATCATTCTTTAGAGATTAACATCTTTCCCTCAAGTCGTATTTCTTCATATTCTTCTTCGTATCTCCATTATCAATCTTGTAATTTTCTTTTCTTTGGAAGTAATAAATTCTCCTCTTCCAAAGTGGATGTAAATTATCTCACGATAGTAGAACCACTATGAATCATGTATTAATTTTCTTTTCTGTTTGTAGGTCTGTAACCTGCAATTTATTAGTTTAGGATATTAGTTTTATATTTGTTCTACCTCACCATCAACACGATCCTATTATATCCACTGCGTTTGGAGTGCTAATTCAAAATTTCCTCCAATAATCTGGCAACAGAGCTATTTGGTTGTTGAAGGAAGATGTTGGGCAGTATGACAGGAGATGAAGGTACATCGGTTGAAGCAAAAACCTATGTTAGAGGATCTTATGTGGCACCAAGATCTCAGTTGGCGATAGAGAAGTGGAATGAGGATAATGACTTTAAGAAGTGACAATAGAAAATGAAAGCTGTTCTAAGAAAGTATAGGGTTCATTAGGTGGTGTTTGACACTGAGAAGTTGACCACTGATATTTTAGCCATGGAGAAGGAGGAGATTGAAGAATGAGCTTTTATACTCTTCAGTTGGCCATGGGGAGAATGTTTTCTTGGATATTAGCAATGACACAACTACAAGAGGAATTTGGACCAAGCTGGAGAACCAATACGTGAAGAAGTTTCTCATAAACCATCTGATTAAACTAAAGACATTTTTCTCCATGAAGATGAGGGAGGGTACTTCAATGAAGGTGCATCTTAGTGTCTCCACTGATCTTTTGATGAAACTGAAGATGAAGACTTTTGATTTGAAGGTGGATGAAGAGCAGAAGATGATAATTCTTTTGTGTTCCCTTACGAAGCGTTACACGAGTTTCACTAACAATCTGATGTATTTGAGAGATGCTTTGACAGTAGAGGATGCGAAGTTGGGTCTTATCTCCAAAGACTTGGCAAATCATATGAAGGAGATAAGTGAAGGTAGAGGAGGAAGTATAGTCTGGGTATATTCATTGAGAGAGGAAGAGAAAAGAAGAAGATTTGGAATCCTAGGGCCGTTCCAAGTCCTGGAAGCCCAGAAATAGCTGGAGAGGAAAGCCTAGAGATAGGAAGTGTCACCATTGTAAGAAAGCAGACCATTGGAAGAGAGATTATTTGAGTTTTACAAGGAAGATTGAGGATGGATCTGCATCAATTGTAGTGGATAAGGCGGTATCTAACGATGTGTTGACCATACAACATCGAATGTATCAGACCATTAGGTGCTTGATTCAAGGGCATTGTTCCACATGATGCCAATAGGGATTACTTTAGCTTTTTTATGGGAAAGGAGGGAAGTGCAATTTTTATGAGAAATGATGCTTGTTGTAAAGCCCTAAGAGAGGGTACAGTACAGATTCACATATTTGATGGAGTGATTCGCACTTTGACAGGTGTCCGTTATGTTTCAGTTCCTCGGAAGTCATCAATCTCTTTGGGGAAGTTGGCATCCATGGGATGGAAGGTGACTATAGAGAAGGATAGTTTGATGGTTTCTAATGGTGCACTACTTTTGATGAAGATTGGTGTATTCCAAAATCTATATCTATTGAAAGGAACCACCATGCTCGAAGAGTCTTGTGTTGGAGTAGATATTTCTCATACTTTGGATGCCACTGAACTTTGGCATCTTAGATTTGTTCATATTTCAAAGAAGGGCTTGAAGTTGCTTCGCAGACGAAAGATAAATAAAGGATAAAGCTTTGATATGTTAGATTTCTGCCAGGAATGTTATTGGGTAAGCAGACAAAGGTATCGTTTGGAGTCAATCTTCATAGATTGGAAAGAGCACTTGCTAATGTACATACAAATGTCTGGAGACCAGTAGCAACAGCTTCCATTGGGGAAGCAAAGCATTTTATTTCCTACATTCATGACTTTTATTGAAAAGTTGGGGTGTATGTGATGAAAGTCAAGTAAGAAAGTTTTGAGAAATTTAAAGCTTGGAAAGTGCTAGTTTCAAACCAGTCTGATTGCAAGTTGATGGTGCTTAGGTCACATAATGGCGGCAAATTTGTCTCTAGAGAGTTCCTCAATTATGTAAATAGCATGGTAGTAGGAAACATTTCTCTACACCTGGTGATCCTTAATCTAATGGATTTTCTCAGAGGATGAATCGGACTCTAGTTGAGAAGACCCATTACTTGAGATTGACCACGGGCTTATCCAAAGTCTTTTGGACTGAAGCTTTATCGACTGCAGCGCATGTTATAAATCAAATTCTATGCTCATCCACAGACGAGGAGATTCTAGAAGAAGAGAAAAAAGGTAAAGCAATGTATCTTGATTATTTTCGTATTTTTGGTTATGATGATCGCCCTATACCACCGGCACCAATAGTATGTAAATAGTGCGTTGTCCGTGCCCGGCCGATATAGGACGATCATCAAGGTTGAAATAAACCAATATAGCATATAAATTGTCATATCTCATAGGCCATGGATAAAATACAATATCAAAGATATAACAGAAGAGATAATAATAACTATGCGAACAAATTATCAGAGCATAATATCCACATAGTTATACATCAATAGTAGAGTTTATACAACAGAAACAAACTCAACACTTGTCTCAAATACAAATAATAAGCAGTCACTGCTAAGGCTCCCTAGTGCTGCATAGCGGAATAAATGTAGACTCCATATAAATATATAATACGAGATAGCTCGCTCATCCTTCGAACGGCTACTGCGTCACCTAGACCTGTTATCCAGTCTACTCATTTAAGAGTACCTAAGATAATAAGAAACAAATTAAGCATAAAACATTGGGTCAGACAACATTCTGATGTGAGTGGTAAATGAGTTTCAAAATACTATACATGTAAATATGGTAAGGAACAAAAGTACATGATCTATACCTGACATGTCCCTGCAACCAAAGAGTTAGCATACAAAACTATAATATGTTGTTCTACAATATCATAAGTTATACCTCAAACCAAATAAAGGATATCGGTCTTCAATGTATTCCTATCTCAAATAGCTACTTCCCTTGATATCTATGAGTGATAGCCTAATAAAGAAAGCAACCAAAGAAACCATAGAATCCATTAAGCAATCTTAACAATTACTCCATGTGCTTTGAATATATGATAACTCGTATGACCCCCTAGCCAAGGACTAACGGAAATTCCAGTTCTTTGTTGTACTCCCATATCTCGCAGCCCAAAGCTGGATATGTGTCTCATAGCCTAAAGCTGTACACTTGACCCAAAGCAACATGTCTAAGGTATACAGGTCCCTCTATTGACTCATGGGCGTCCCCACTTACAATATCCCTACTTCAAGTACAACTGAAAGCTCTCCGAGCCATCAACGATTTCTTAGCACATATAACCGAGCCCACCTTCGCTCCATTTGGATATCGGGCCCTTCTTGCTCAATCCAATTTCCATTATTCATGAGAAACCCTTCAACATTCCATGATCCTATGGCTCCCTCCTTTACAAGTCGCCATCTTCGGAACCTACTCCTAACACGAGCCAACATCCGAAGACCATAGCTTTTCATCATGCTATTATATCGTCATCCAACATGATACGACCGAGCCAACATCTCCAGCACGATCTATAGAATCTCTACATCAGTCCCCAGAAGTTCCACATTCATCCCATGCAACAAGATAACTCAGTACCGACTCATAGAGATAACTCGGTACCAAGTTATATATTTAGCCAATTACTAACTACCTTCTATTTCCTTGCCTCTAGTACTCTTCCCTAGGTGCCTTAGGCCCCGACTCATCCCTCTTTAATAACTCGGCCCCAATCCAACACTTAGCCAAATTTTCCAGTATCTTGTTATAGAACATCTCATCTACCCATGCTTTACCCAACCATACAAATCACCGAGTCATAGCCCCCTTCACCATAACTCATCGCCGAGTTATAGGCATAACTCATTGCCAACCTATCTTGATAACTCATCATAAAATCAAGCACTTAGCCAATCTCCCAGAACCTAGCCATAGGCAACCCCTATTAGCTATAGCAAGCCATCAAGTCGACTATCACTCACGAGCTACCATCATAACTCGATACCGACCTATCTCCTTAATTCGACACCGACCTATGACTTTGCATTCAATCGAGGTATGAGTTATCCTATAGCCTCCTGCCATGCTCCAGAGCCTATCCACCAAGTTTTTTCCAATTCCGACCAACTTTGCCTCTGATTTGCTCAATTCTCCAACCTAACTTTCTATGCAATCACAACACTAGCAAACAACATCAAATCATATTATCCAAACATAGAATAACAAGCAATTTCATCCAATCAACCTTGAAATCCATCAAAATAAGGTAAATAAAGCAATTTCTAACATAGATCAACATGTACATGAATATATGAACATAAATCAAGGTGATTGCTAATCAATCTATATCGTATGCATAGATTAACATGTCATTAAAGTTCAAAAGCTTTTTATGGCTGAAATTAATTTAAAACACGTTGAATCCTATAATTCTACCATATAAACATGTATAGTATAGTGAGAAGACAGAAATCACTCACCAATTAACAAATTAAACCAATTTGTATGTAGATCTAATTCGGACAGTAAAGAAAAACACCTCAAATCAAGAAAATCGATGATCTCTAGCTTCTAATTGAAGATCTAATCTTTAGTCTGCATTCTAGTTTGACTTAGAGGCAATTTGGGTGATTGTGGATGAAATTAGGATGGATTAGGGCTAATTAGGGTTTAGACCTGATTTATAATGAGAGGGAAAAGTTTTAATTTGATTCTTCGGCCTTCTATTTATAGTACTATCTAATTAGACTAATGGCTCAGTAATGGGCTTAATTAATTATACACTAATCCTAGCCAGCAGCTTTAAAAACTTTAAACAGGCTCAACTTTATAATCGTAAGTCTGTTTTTCTATTATGAGCACTCTACGAAATGGAAAACCATCATCCTAGAGCAATGGAACCAGTTTAAGACCCCAATTCAACTTCTATCCGAATTTATAACCCAAACAAGATTATCCGGGTTAAAATGGTCACATAGAAATTTAAGTAAAATCATAGGTGAGTAAATGTCCCTAAGAGTCATATCCTAAAATTATAGAATCATACGACCTCATACGAATAAAATAAAAATATTTACAATCCTTAATACGTAAAATATGGATCGTTATGTTCTCCCCCCGTTAGGAATTTTTTCCTCGAGTTCCCAAACAAGCCAAAGTATAAGAAACCATGGTCATCTCGCATGCCTACCAGTCATAAGCAACATCAAACATCTCAAACAAGCAGCCATGCAACCAATAGTATAGTGAACCTATCTTAGCATGTGGAATACTAACCTATCGAATATAATATACAATGGTGAAAGTAGATACGATAAACGTTGGGCCTTATCATTCAAAGAGCTCCGGATACCTAATTCTCATGCTCTCCTCCATCTCCCACATTCAATTGTCATCACTTCCGCTCCAGTGTACCTTCACTATCTTTACCGTCTTTCTCTTAAGTTGTTTCATATCGTACCCAATAATCCAAAGTGACCTACGAGGTATAGAAACTTCTGGTTCTACCTCAACATCTTCTAGTTGATCCGATGTGATCATCACACCCGAGTCGTGCATAAACTTGTGTAGATAAGAGACATGAAAAATGTTGTGCACGCCTGGTATCTTCTGAGGTAAGTCGACCATATATGCTAGCTTACCGATTCTTTCGACTATCGGAAAAGGTCCTATGAATCTTGGTGCCAACTTCTCCTTTTTACCGAATTGAACTACATTCTTTAGAGGATAAACCTTTACAAACACCATATCTCTGATTGAAAACTCTAACTCTCTTCGTCTCTTATCCACGTAGCTTTTATGTCGACCTTGAGTAGCTTTCATTCATTGTCGAATGTCCTCAATCTTCTTTGAAGTCTCTCTAATCATATCTGGCCCAAGTATCAGTTTCTCACCTCCTTCCCACCAACATGAAGGAGCGTTATACTGTCGGCCATACAATGCTTCATAGGGAGCCAAACCAACAATCGACTGATAATTGTTGTTGTATGCAAACTCCACTAAATGCAAATGATCATCCCATAATCAACAAAAGTATATAATGCATGCTCGCGGGAGATCTTCCAATATACGATTTACTCTTTCATTCTGCCCATCCATTTGTGGGTGATAAGATGTAATAGGATGTAGCTCCGTCCTTAACACTTCTTGTAAACTCTTCCAAAACCCATTAGTGAACAATAGGTCTTGGTTGCTCACAATGCTCTTTGGCACACCTTGAAATCATATTGTCCACTTTACATACAACTCTGCCAACTTGAATGTCGTTCTACTTGACTTGACGGGTATAAATCTCACACTCTTGGTTAACCAATCTACTATAACCCAAATGCCATCATACCCTGCCCGAGTCCTCAGAAATCTATCAAAAAAATCCATCGGTACTTGCTCTCATTTCCACTTAAGAATCTCTAACGGTTGCAACGATCCACTGGGTTTCTTCTGCTCTGCTTTTGTAACAATCCATACCTTAATAAGCCTAAATTTCGACAAAAATCGAAACCCAAATCCATCAAAGCATAGATCATTGGATTTGGTATCTGCAAATAAGCATGAGCATTATCAGATATTGATAGAAATCTAAACTCATAGCAGAAACAATAATAGGATAAGAAAACTGACTATGACTACTACCTTGGAATTAATGGTAGTCCTTGGATAACTGGTTGTCCCATTAGCATCGAGCATGAGAGAAAAGAAGATTTCTCAAACAACTAAATACATCCAGCTCTAGTGAACTGTTCCTCTAAATCTATCCTATGGGTTGTAATGAGGAGGGGGTTAGAACAACATTCTAGTTACTAGAAAATCTATAAACTGTTCATAAAATTAATATATACTGATTGTTTTTCATTTAATTGTTATGTTCATTAAGGTTAGCAATTCTAATCTAACCTTGCATTGCACACACGATTACTTACTTACCCCTTCCCAAGATACAAAATACTGATGATGCCTTATCAACCATCCAATACTTCCAAACCCATTTGCCACTTAACACTTATAAATATGAAGCGGCCATCTATAATCATCGCAAAATACTTTTAAAAGAGAAATAGGCAGACTCGGTCATTCAAGACCTCAATTAAGGGAGTCCCCATCATTTAAGACCTATTCCTAAAGTGGTTTTCTAACAATGTTGTCAATGGTCGGTGGGTCCTAGCTACAAAGACCTCTAACCACTATTTAAGGCTTTCGACATATAATGTCCAACTATTACTGCGTCTATCGCCAATAAAATCGTAGCCATTTAAGAGACAGTGCCTAAGCGACTTAATACCATTAAAAGGACCAGGCAGACTTCTAACCATTTAATACCTATATTATAGGCAGGCCGTACATTACTTAATACATATCCCTAAGCGGACTCCTCACTGGTACTATCGTTATTACAACCTTAAAAATGTGAGAGACTGTACCCATGCCACTTAATACATCATTAATAAGGACTAGGCAGACCCGTGACTATTTAACACCTATTTATAGGTAGGTCTTTGTCATTTAATACCTAACCCCAAGGCGGACTCCTCACTGGTACTATGTAGCTGACATCGATTGGAATCTCACTAGGTTACTTAATACTTCTTTTTAGGAGAAAAGCGAACCTTAGATCAGCCACTTAATACCTCAACCCTGAAGCTAACCCATCTCGAGATATCAACTAACACTCTTAATTATAAATTTGGAATCTCATTATGTTACTTCTTTCGGTAGAGAGGCGGGCCCTAAAATAGCCACTTAATACCTCAACACTGAAGCAAACCCTTTTAAAGACATCCTTATTTATTTGGAATCTCACTAGGTTACTTAATACATCCTTTTAGGAGAGAGTCGGATCATACAGCTACTTAATACCTCAAACAAGAAGCGAACCCCTATGGAGATAACCCTCACTGCTCCAAATTCCAAATTTGGACCATTTAATACTTTTCAATTAAGAAAGCAGACCCAATCTCATACGTTGTCACTAGCATGGTTAGTGATATCTCACATCAGTAGTAAGTGCACTGGACTGTTGATAGCCTCAAAGTGAAGGGCAGTCTTCCGTCGAGTGACTATACTGACCTCGCATCACTAACCTACTAAGTCCAATTAACCATCCTAAGTCTGTACTTATATTATCTGTGATAGACATTGGACTTAGCTTACCAATTCCCTTTTTATTTAAGGCAATAAGATTTACCTTAAATGCTTATCTACCCATAAATCCCATATTAATGCTCATAAATGTCAATTTGTCCATAAAATCCCAATGGACATTTCCTAAGACATTTACGTATGATTATTAATTTCAAATTAGTAACCTATTTGACTATTCCATAGCTATTTATTCAACTTCTTTATTTATCAGTCCTATTAATTCATTTATCCTATCAAATTTATTGCAACTCCCATATTTATTACCATTTATTTGCCATTTATTGGAGTTACAACCTTTCAAATTCCTTTCTCATTAATTAGTTATCCTAAACGCGAATATTAAGTGTAATCGCCGTTATTAGTTAAGTTTTATTTAATTATTATAAGCATAATAAATTACGTACAAATATCTACTTTTATCAAATATATTCTAGTTATATGTCTTCACTAGAATATTCTATTCCATGTTCAATTGTTGGAATCATATCTAAAAGATTATCCACTATAATTTCTATAAATTAGTCCAAAAAAAGATTTAACTATAAAATATAAAAGATTACAGCGTTTGAAATTACAAGGAATACTCATTTCTTTTTATTACCGAAATAGACAGTGTAAACTACAATGAATTCATACTTTACACATCTCTTTCTCTTTTTTTACATCTATTCCTTGCTAGATCAAACGCTGTATTTCTCTAAAAGGGAAAGAAATCAAACTAATTTACAAATATTAAACGGATCTAAATTCCAACAATTCCAAACATAGAAAGTTTACATTCAAACGAGATTAGGGTAATAATCCAAATTCATAACATTATTATACAACCTATTTCAGATCTAGAATAAATTTCATTCAAATCAATATTCTAAATTCATACTTTTGGGACTGATTTCCAAATCAGGTTGTAAAAAATTCTAATCAATTCGTAAAAAAGAATATGTATGCGATATTTATTATATTCAGATTATATTCAATTTTTTGCCTACAACCCATATACAGTGATCAAGTTTGGCATAAAAATTGAATAAACTCCAATGGGATAATTTTCATGTTATAACAATCTATAAAATTTCCCACTCACCTTTTAAAAGCGGTCCAAATCTTCAGATCTAAAGTAGAACCTTTGATTCATCTCCAAGTCCTTTATAATCCAAGAAATATGTATAAAATGGTATATACATACATTAATATTATAGAGAAAAGATTTGAGATTGCGAGCAAAAATAGATACAAATATATAAATATATATATATAAATTACCTCAAATACACGTATAGTTGATTCTCTTCTCTTCTCATTTTTATTGGATTTCTGTTCTTCTCCAATTTGTATTAATATAGATATAAATATCTTATTTTTATAATATAGAAAGAAAGTGGAGAGAATAAGAAATGGCAGAGCTTCGCTACTGCCTCCAGAAAAATATGAGAAGAGAAGGGAGGGTTAGCCCTGAATTTATAGGCACTAGAATCGACCACAACCGTACGATTTAAAATATTAAATCTAGGCCATTATGGCCTAGGTTTATTGCGACCGTAGTTACGTAACCGACCGACCACCTCATTTGCACCGATCAACCTCTACATATCTACTGGTCGTAGTGAACGGTCTGCCTGTGGTCCCAGACGAATAATTATAAACGTTAATTTATCTAACCGAATTATTTTGGTTCCGAATTCGTTTTTCGTCCGTAACTTCTTCATTTAGACTCTGATCGTAAAACTCTAAATATGAAAGTTGCTCTGAATTTCACCACGAACTCAATGGTGTAAGTTCCATGGTCAAATTAGATCATTTGCCCAAATTCCATTTTTGAAGCCTAATTAATTAACTAACTAATTAAATAACTAATGCCAAATTACGGGGTGTTACATTCTTCCCCCCTTAAAAGGGATTTCGACCTCGAAATTTCACCAATGACTAAGTCAAAGTTTTGGCTCCTAATTATTCTAAACTACACAACCAATGAGTGTGCAACCAATTTTGCAACCAAACGTGCACAAGTGCATAGTGTATTACTGTACCATTACATAGAACATATGTATGCAGAATGATTCTAAATCAGATCCTCCTATATGAATGCATTTCTTTTGAAAACATTTTGGAAAAATATGATGCAAACAATCTATATGTATACTGGCAGTTCTATATGTACGCAACTTTTGAAAATCTTTTCAACCAAAACCCCCATAATCCTACGAATTGAAGTATGAAGCATCCAATTTTGCATCCAATTCCTACCATTCAAAAATCTAACGCATCAAAAAATCACTTCCTAAACTTTACTCCTATGCCGGAAAAAAAAATTTAGGTGAAGAATTTAACATTCTTACCACTCTATAATCTTACTATTCCCATAGTTACAGTGGAAATTTCCTTGCCGTCCCGGATTTACTCCAAATTTTCTACGTACAAAACGCACAAGGAGGCTTATTTCAAGCTCTAAAGCGGAATTAAGTCTAAAATAGAATCGCATGCATCATCAACAAGGTATAGACATAGAAATTCTAAGGCAAAAACAACTTTTCCCTTGTTATCGCTTGTATTTATCACATCATCGATCCTAATACACCGCTAAATTCGAAAATTCTAACTCTATTTGCCCTTCCTACGCCTAACATGTGTCTTTCAAAATCAAAGGTTCCGTAAAAAAATCTTTCTCGCTTTTCAAATTTGCACGTCATTTGGAAAGTAAAATCCCAAGATACTTAGACACACATTTTCCCTTAAAATCAAATTTTTAGACAAAAACTTTAAAAATAATTTAAGAGTCAAAAATAACTAAAACACAAAACTACTTTTTTCTCAAAAGAGAACTTTTCAAATCATGGAGAAACTTTCCAAAATATTTTCCTTCTTACAAATTTTGATAAATCAAGCTACAATTCAGGGTAGTCGGAAGTCAGTTATGCGTTAAACGCATAAACCAAATTTCAAATTTCTACAACTAACCTTTGCCCATAAAACTTGGAAATTTATTTAAAAATGTCATCATGTTCAATTGTCCAAAAAAATAGCTTTTAAGGAATATGAGCAATGGCCCGTGATACCAAAATAACTTTATCACGTCCTTTCCTAAAATTTCCAACTATGCTAAACTTCCAGTCTTATATTGCATTTATTGTTAGTCAAGTGTCTTTATGAGATTCCCATATTTATACTGCTTCTTTACTATGCATATATAGGAGCGGTTCGCATGTCCAGAAACAATAACATAGTAAATAAATAGGAACTCATAATATTGTGCGTGCCTTTTACAAGGGACAACTAACAGTTTTACAACCCAAACAAACCTATAGAAAAAGGACAAATGCCAGAAATAATAAGATACAACAATCCAAAATAAAATGTTGGATCTTAAGTTTTGATTGCTGACATGACATAATAATTCACGAATCTACGACTACTACAACATCCGTACTCAACGACTCAAAGTATGGTTCGTATAGTTATATATTTTAACAAGAGTCATGAAATGTGTATATAAAGTCTAGTCTAGCCGCTTTGTTAAAATCTTTCCTCAAGAATCATCATTCTCATTCATTCATATTCACATATAAATTGGCATTCAAATTTAAAACACATCTCAATTTCAAATGCAAACATTCTTCACTGAACTGCACTGTTTAGTCGACTGACCAGTGCTATCAATCGACTGAATCAATATATATATTTTTTACATAACATGGACCAGTCGACTGAATACACATAGTCAGTCGACTGAGTCTGTGTATATGACTTGTGCACTTTTTGAATTCATTCGACTGACAAAGCACTTTCAGTTGACTGAATCCTGTAACGGTCCAATATTATGAAAAGACACTTCTCATTATCAAAGGATATCTCCTTTCTCAAGTGTTGCATCTGTTAGCTTCTCACAGAGAACTCTTACTAGAGGATGTAACTCTTGATACATTATAAATGCACTCAAGTTTCAATGATCAAATCACCTAATTCTCTCATCTCTCTTGATCTAACGTGCATAGCACTCTTAATTCTATTGCTTACAAAACTTTATACAATCATTGCTTACAATTTCACTTCCATATTCATTAATCAATTCTAATCTTCATATTCTTCATACACATACATTCATATACATTACTCTTGAGGAAAAGATTATAGGAAGGGTGTACTATAAGTGACAAATTCGTGTTATCCAGAACACACAAAGTCAAGACAATCTAGTTTGTAATAAAGTCATGTTCGATTACACAGGCGGTCAAGTCCTGTTCTATTGCTTAGGCGGTCAAGTCCTGTTCGGTTGCTCGGGCGGTGTAATACCTATTCCTCCGGCTTAAGTGAGGGTTGCTAGCTTTAATTCCAGAAGGAGTCTGGGACTTGACGTAGAACGGGAGTTCGAACCAATATAAAAATTCTTGGTGTCATTTTACCTTACTGCTATTATTATTTTCCACACTAGTTATTTATTATATTTCATATTACTCGATCCTATAGCATAGTCACTTTCACTTGGTATCAGAGTAAGGTCATCATTTAACCGTAACATAGTTATCTGATTTTTTTAATATAGAAAACAACACCAGCATTACTATTAATACTATCTTTCTTGAAGGTCAATCTACTACATGACCATCTCTATTTAATGGAATGAACTATAACTATTGGGCTACTAGAATGAGAATTTATATACAAGCAAGTAGTTATGAAACTTGGAACACTATGCAATCAGGATATACTATACTTACCACTAAACATTCAGCATGGTCTAACACACAAAAATTGGATGTTGTCGCAAATGCTAAAGCTATGAATATGCTATATTGTGCATTAGACAAAAATGAGGTTAATAGAATAAGCATGTGTAAAACTGCTCATGAAATTTGGCGTACACTTAATGTTACACATGAAGGTACTAATATAGTAAAGCAGAGTAAAATTTCTATGCTCAAAAAGCAATTCCAGAATTTTAAAATGAAGCAAGATGAGACTATAAATGAAATGTACTCTAGATTTCAAGATATATATCATTCATTGATAGCATTAGGAGAAACTTATACAAATTTTGATATTGTTTCAAAAATCCTCATCTCTCTAACAAATAAGTGGGAACGAAAAGTCTTAGCAATCGAATAAGCTAATGACATTTCAACCATAAAACCTGAGGAGTTGATAGAAATCTAATGTCTTATGAAGTAATCTCCAGGCAAAACGAGTACAGGCTCAAGATAAGAAGAATATAGCATTCCAAGCAGAAAAAGATGAATCTGATTCAGATGAAGAAGATATGGCGTTCATTGCTAAATATTTCAAAAAGTTTTTGAAATTTAGAAAGAGCAACAAATTTAGAAATAACTAGAACAGCTCCAGCAACAATAACATCATCATCTGCTCTAGAATGTTATGAATGTCACAGGAAAGGCCATATTAAGAAAGACTGTCCGAAGAAAAAGAAAGACAAACATAAGCACAAGAAAGACAGATTCAAGAAGAAAGCTTTCTCTATCACTTGGGACGATTCAGAATCATCTTCATCATCAGATAGTGACTCAAACAGTGATGAAGAACAAGCAAACATATGTTTTATGGTCACAAAAGATGAGGTGAGTGATCTAACTTTTGATGATTTATTGGAAATAAACTCAGCATTACTTGACAAACTAAAAAACATAAAAAGAAAGTACAAAGAATCTCTTGAAAAACTGAATAGAACTGAAATCGAAGTAGATATGTTAGGAGATGAGAAACAAATCTTAGAAGAAGAACTTGAAGTTACTCAATAATCTTGTTCTAATATGACATCTCAACTCTCAATGCTAAGTCAAGAGATAGAAACTCAGAAAGAAAAGAATGATGCTCTATTAATTGAAAATCATGATCTTAAAGCTAATGTCATGATTTTAGAATTAGATATCTCCAGTCTTAAAACAAAGTTAGATGATATTACTAAAAATGTCTCTAATTTTAACAAAGGCAGGGAAAATCTTTCTAAAATTATAGAAAATTCTCAAACTGTTTCAAATAAAAGAGGACTAGGATATAAGCAATCTTCTAAACTTATTCCAAAGAAAAAGAATTCTACATATAAAAGGAATAATAATAAAATTGAAAAACCTAGTTCAAAATTTTCAAATTTTACTAAATCAATTAAGATTTAGGTTCCTAAAACAAATAATTCTTTGATTAGAGATAAGTATATAAAATATTTTATAAAAACTGTTCATAAAAACAAAGATTTTATTTTTAAAAGGAATTCTGAACCCTCTTGGGTTTGGCTTCCTAAGACCTAACTCTTAGGACCCAAATAGAATGGTGGGTACCAATATTAATTCTGAGTTCTCATCATTTGTATCTTTGTCATATGTTCTGCGTTATCATCATTGTTCATATGTTATAAATATTTTCTTCTTTGAGAACTCTCCTTTTTGTCGATGACAAAGGGGGAGAAAAGATATCGTTTAATAATTATCTACAGGAATATAAAGCATAGATTTAGGGAGAGATACAATGAGCATAATAACAAGTATATATACATGGGGAGAAATAGATCAACAAAGCTTGTCGATATTCGTTCGTAACAAATGGAGTTGTCCTCATCAAAAAGGGGGAGAATGTTGGATCTTAGGTTTTGATTGCTGACATGACACAACAATTCACGAATCTAAGACTACTACAACATCCGGACTCAACGACTCAAAGTATGGTTCGTATAGTTATATATTTTAATAAGAGTCATGAAATGTGTATATAGAGACTTATCTAGTTGCTTTTTTTAAAATCTTTCCTCAAGAATCATAATTATCATTCATTCATATTCACATATAAACTGGCATTCAATTTTAAAACACATTTCAATTTCAAATCCAAACATTCTTAACTGAACTGCATTGTTCAGTCTATTAGTCGATTGAATCACTATATATAATTTTTATATAACACAAAGCAGTCGACTGAATACACATGGTCAGTCGACTGAGTCTATGTATAAACCTTTAAAGCCAAAGTTTGAAATCACCGGAAATTAAATTCTCAAATTCTTGATTTAAATTCATTTCAAATTCCAAATCAAATTATAACCAAGTTATATAAATTCATTTATTTATATTATGCAATAGTCAATGTTTTACAAAACAATAAATGAAAATCAAATATTATCATTTCTGACAACAAATTCATTAACAATTTAATTTCAGAGAAATTTATACTTATATATAATATAATCATACAAACTATTTTGTTTACCCAATTTGAAAACAATATTGTGTCAGTTTGCTCTGTTCAAGTGTTTTGAAAATCCTATCGATATCGTTGATCAGATGAATCGATCGAAAACCCAAATCAACCTCAACAACTCAAATAACACAATATATATTAAAACATTTTAAATATAAATTTACAAACACACTTCCTCGTTTGACGATTCAAGCATGGATTTCAAAGAAAGAATATAGAGATTCAAATTGGATGGACTCAAATCAAGGAGAATTCTGATTCGAAGATAAGTTCGAAACAGAAGATAAGATGATTAAATGTCAAAAGAGAAAGGAGGATAGACTTATACAAATCTCGGGCAACTTTAACCGGGTCGACCGTGACTTCAAAAATTAGATCGATGTGGAATTCTGAGGCAAATCTACATTCAGATCACAAGAGATAGAATTCGGGTATGGCAAAAGGTAACAACATCGTAAACCGAGGATACAGAAATCTCTGGTAAATCAATCCCTATTGTAAAGGAGTTTCACCCCTTTACAAATCATTCGAAGATTGGCGAGACCGCCGATTTATTATAGAGATTGTTTTAAGTGGAGTTATGGGATACTCCAGAATCAGAAAACACGAATAGAGGGAGACAAGAATGGATTTCGGAACCGAGGGGAACGTTCCAAAATTCAAAGGAAACCGAGTAAAAGAGGAAGAGATTCAAGCTCGAACGAAAGTGATTCTGTAATTAAATTTACTTTATATGCTAAGTTTTTCCTAAAACCAGAGCTCTGATACCAACTGTAACGACCTGAAATTTTCAACCATTCGCATCCATACATGTCGGATTTGAATTGCACAAAATATCAGATTGTTAATTTAAATTTGGCAAAACTCAGCATATACAGTAAATAAAATAATCACAGATCATAGACACAGAGTAATATAACAATAGTGCAGCAGAAACAAAAGAATAGTAGTTCATGAAGCTACTATATATATATAACAGAGTTAAACAAGATACAACAAAAGTCTCGAATACAATAGTCAAATACAAGATCAGAATACATCACTGGAATCAACTGAATATCTGAAAGCTGGATAGATAGCTGGATCTCCAAGCAAAGCTTTAACTCCAAAGGTGAGTCTCGAACACTGAACCACTCAGTCGGACCCGAGCGTAAAGCAAAACACAAAACACTCGAGTCAGGATTAACATTCTTATATCAATAAATCCAACTCAAGAGAAATAACAACTGAAATTACAAGTAACTCAAAGGATGTTTGGGATAACCATCCTCCAAGGATCCGTTAAACTATTTATATATAGTAGTGTACGCTAAGTAGATAATGCCTGTCAGTAGTATAAAGTATCAAGATAGCGTTAAGGCATTACCATTATCCCCCTTAACACATTTTATATAAGCGTCGTAGTCTATACAGCACTGTAAACTCCACCGTAAACTAGTGGGCTATCAGGGAGTACTCCATAAGTATAACACGAAACAAATCGTAGTGGTCGCGCATAGGGATACGAGTATGACAAGGAACATGAGGCAATACCCAAGGTAGTAAAACTACCGTTTGCCTGATCCGGACTGGTGAGAACGCATCGCCGCAACAATTGCAACACCGCGAAACAACACTCCCAATTCAAGGGTGCGCACCAATCAAAACAAGTAATGAGTAGTTTACGAAGAAGTGTGTTCGCTAGAGGTAGCTAAACTCACTAGCCCGGCACGGCTCCTGTTTAAGTCATTTCAAATTTGACACAGGTGTCAAGGTCATCCATTATCGTTCTCTTACTTCAAATCCAGCAACGTCATCATGCCAACCACTTCATTCTGGATCACACTCCGCGTATAATAGTTATTAAAGTTGTTTTCAGTTTAGACAGAGAGTATGTCCCTAATCGATCCCGGACTCTTTAATAACTACGTAATTATTACACCGATTGGTCATTTAATAAACTTTCAAAATAGTTTATATTTCAAAACCAAAATATCATTGCCATTTCAAAACCATATCAATACGATATCACTACCATTTCAAAACCAAATATGATATCATTTCCATTTCAAATATATCCATCTCAAATATCCATTTACAAATCTTAGTACTTCAAAGTTATAACACTTTCTAAATCAAACACTTTGGAAATCATAATTCTTTGGAAATCAAAGTTTAGAAATCATAATGCTTTGGAATCATAACACTTCCCACTTAACCATTTAAATATAAATAATAGTATATATAATAAAATAGTTTATAATTTAAAATAGTTTATATAAAAATATTTATATTTTGAAATAGTTTATATTAAAAATAATTTATATTAAAATAGTTTATATGAAATAAATTTATAAAGTAACATATATAAATAGTTTTAAATATAATTTAAAAATACTTTATATACTAAAATAGCTTCCTCAAATTTCACAAATCAATTCCAAATCAATACCAATCCCAAAATTTCAAATTTAGTCAAATCTCAAATCATCAATTTCAATTCAATTCAGTTCTCAATAAATTATTATATCGATTTCAAATACAGATTTGAACCACAAATAAACCATTTAAATTTCGATATAGTCCAAAGCTTTAAATATTTCACAATCTCCAAACTAAATTTGATAATTTCATATATATCTTAATTTAACTTTATTATTATTTAGTTTTGAAATATTCACTTAATAAATCCAATATTATTTAAATAAAACCCCAAATTACAAATAAACTAAATATTTCTTTCAACTTATTTAAACTTGAAATATTCATTTAAATCACCTTAACCAAAATCAAGTCATAAAATTTTATCCTTTAAAAATCTCAAATTCAATAAGTTCCAAATCGATTTCTAATTAAATATATTTCTTAATTATATACAATTTCAAATCAATTTCAAATCTAGCTTCTCAACCTTAATTTATTAAATCATTATAAACTCTATATTAAAATATAATTTAAATAAATACTTAAACATATTATATTTTAATAAAATCAAACTTTATTATTAAGCTTATTTTATATTAAAACAAATTTATGCATAGCTTAAAATCAAGAATTTAACTATATATAAATAACATTTATATATTATCTAAAATCAATATTTATATGAAACCATATATTTCCTTCCAAAACCATAGAAATCATTTTCAAAATATTTATATATAGACCAACGGTGTCTGTATATAATTTTCTATCCTATGGTCAAGTGATACGGATATTTATCATTTCAATCCGCAATTTAAATATATATACGGGTATATATCATTTCAACCCGCAATCCCAAATTCAATTCAAATGAAAATCGCTTGGGTTTATCCTTTCAACCCATAACGATTTTCTCCTATTCTACAGATCGTTCGGGTATGTATCATTTCAACCCATAATGATTCTATACTAACAGGGAACTTGCAGAGTGATAACAGATATGACAATAACATAACAGGCATATATCATCAATATAAATAACAAATAATGATGTCAGATGTCATAGGTGAACAGATACAGGTAATAGCATATATATAACAATGTAAATAACTAACAGCAGCATATTACAATTGTCGTTTCAATTGAAATCAAATTTAATATATATAAGAACGTAAATCGTGAGTGATTGCTCACCTTTCGAGGCTAGATAGACTTGACAAGGAAATGAGCTACGAATTCCAAGCAATGCTAGATGGACACGATTTGATGAAGAAAATAGACACGACGGACAAAGCTAATAATAAGAATAGATGGAACAAATCAGAACGGGGTCGATGCAGATAATTGATATAGGTGAACATATATATATATATATATATAGCTATTTATACTATATATATGTATAAAGTCAACCATACATAAAATATTAATTTTTTTAAGATTAATACATTAAAACTTAATAGTTTAACCTGTAAATTTATATAGCTTATGAAATCAACCAACACCAAAAATATTAACTGATAAAGTATCAACACTATACGTTATATTTAAAACAACATTTATTATAAAATTTATATTTACAAAATCAACTTAAATCCAAAATAGCATATAAACAAATATGCAACATTGAATGTAGCAACCAGTACATATACTAAAACATATACGCACGCAACACAAGTAATGCACATACGCATGCAACACACATGAATAATACACACACACATTCACCACCCATATAAATATATATATATATATATACATTAGAAACATTTTATACAATAAATATATTATACGAAACTATATTAAACGAAACATCAATATATAACATATCACCTATATAAACCAGTATACGCAAGCTTTAACACACCATTATAGAACAACAACATCACTTGTTTTATATAACTAACTTTATCACTTAATATACTTAGATCTATGATTATACTAACCTAGGCATAAATTTATATAGAAAGACACCCCATAAACAACAATACTAAACTTATATAAATTATACTTTAGATAATATGAACAAACCCAATATTATAGTATACGTTACAAAACTTTACTTCACATAACAACACCTTACATAATATAGTAATACTGAATGAACACCGTTCTATACTATATGTATATATTCAATTGTTAATTGCTTACCCAGGTCTATATAAATATATATATACACACACTAGTGCAACTTATATATAAGTACAGATAACCACACGTACTATAAAGTTTTAAGCCACCCAGATATTGTTCAACAAGATATTATATACCCATAAAGCGACACACTGATATATTTCTATTATATTAGTGGTGAACAATCAGTTCTATATAAATATATATACTACTGTTACCCTTTTTTTCTTCAAAAGCAAAAAAAGATTCAAAACATGTAACAGTATATATATAACAGTATACTATCTTAGATCTATACAAATACACAACATATATGTATAACACTGAACTTATATATACACGCATAAATGTAGATACCTGAGCACGCAACGAAGAGGCACGAGAGTAGAGAGAGGGGAGTTGAAACCGACATCAAGTGATGGGAGCGACACTTGGTCGAGAAAGCGGGTAGCCAGTCAAGGCTTCGGTAGTGGCGAAGGCAACACTGTCGGGTTGCTTGATCAGTTGTGGTCGAACGGGTCACATACAGCTGGAACGAGGTTGGTTTGGGTTACACGCGCGTGTCAGAGGAGGAAGGGAGGGAAGTAGGTGGTGGTCGCTGGTGAGAGGATGGATTTGAATGCGTTCAATCAAGGAGGAGGCGGAGATGAGTTTAGGTGAGGGGAGAAGAGGCGAGAGGGGTGCGGCATTGGTAGGAGAGGCGGTAGCTAATTTTCTTCTCTCTGGTATGAACGAAAAGAATGAGGGAGAAAGAGAATGGAAAAGGAACAGGCTTGAAAAATGAAGACGAATAATTTATATTAATTTACAATGAATTGTGGGAAAAGTGACAGCCATATATCAATTTCAAGGCAAAACAATTAAAGCAATTTATTGTATTGCGTGGGCTACACATTTCAAAGTATGAAAAGCAAGGAAAGCTAACGGTCACATTTTATGGTACCGATACGACGTACTGTTCCATAATTTTCGTCGTACATCGGACATCAAAACACAAAAATGAATATACAGCAGGAATCAGCACAACTAGACGATCAAAACGGTACACAGATATCAATGGTACGATCATCCGATCAAAAGTCGATAATCTATACCGAAAATGCTGCTATTTCGCCGAAAATAAGATCGACGGAGCAACAACAGTCCAAATTTGAAGAAACGAAATATGACGTCTCACTCAAAAGATGATTTACAAATTTTCTATAGAAAAATATTCAGGTTTGGAAAACATTTCATTACCATCAATTTTTAACCGATTTGAATTGAAATAAAATTATACAAGAAAATAAACTTCAATATTATCAGATGAAAATTTGCTAGTTGCTGTATTTTAAAGGACGTATTCCAAATATCAAATTTTTATTTTAAATTTTTTTTATTTAAATTTCACAAATATTCAACTAATTAAATAAATAAAACAAATAAAATTATTAAAAATTATCGGGTCATTACACTCTCCCCCACTCAAAACTTTTCGTCCCCGAAAAGGAAGGAGGTAGGAGAATAGAACAACTAGAAAGAAAAATAGATTTTGAAATACAAAATAGAACAAATATTTAAAAACCATATAAATTTCAATTGAATTAATTAATATTCAATAATTGATTTTAAACTCAAGGAATTTCATTAAGTTGGTTTATTTTCAATTTATTGTTGTTTGTTACAAATTTTATTTCAAACAATAATTTATTTTATTAATACATTTATTATTCAACTAACTTAGTATTCTATTTATCTCTATTAATCATTTTATAATTAAACTTTAGGTGTATAATATTTATTATAAGCACTCAAATTTTATTTATAAAGACATTTTATATTGTATATTATCCAATTATCTTAAATTAACAATTTCAAAGATCATAAATTTGAATAGTCATTTATTATAATCATATTTTATTCGACAAATTTAATTCTTCTTCATTCCAACTTATTATTAAATTTACTCCACTTAATATATCTTATTCCATTTATTAAGTATATTTATACTTATTATAACCACTCAAATTTATCTATAAATTCCTTTAACATCATTTTATACTGTATATTATTCAATTACATAGTTAACTTCTGAATGATTAAGGTAAGTTATATTGGAATGCAATTGAGTATTATACCAGTAAAATTTTCCGAATTCAATTATTTAAGTTTAAATCTTTATTCAAATTTTGATTTCATTTAAAATTTGGAATCACCCTTAAACACAAAATTTAAGAATTAAATGTCCAATTAACTTCAAACCATATAGAGATAAAATAAATATATATATACATAATATATCAAATCAAATTTAAAATCTTCAATATATATTATAAATCAAGTCATGTTTAGAAATTCAAATCAATTTATTTTTCCAAACAAAAGTGTAGCAGGGCTACAGAATAGTCTCTCCACTTAGAAACTCGAAAATGAATGACGATGATGCGGCCGCCATCACCGAAATTATTTTCCAGCGACAAAAGAGAGGAGCACAAATTTAACATTTTAAAATTCTTTGAAACCATTCTTATTTGAAAATACTTTAAATAATATATCCTTTAAACCTTTAAAGCCAAAGTTTGAAATCACTGGAAATTAAATTCTCAAATTCTTGATTTAAATTCATTTCAAATTCCAAATCAAATTATAACCAAGTTATATAAATTGATTTATTTATATTATGCAGTAGTCAATGTTTTACAAAACAATAAATGAAAATCAAATATTATCATTTCTGGCAACAAATTCATTAACAATTTAATTTCAGAGAAATTTATACTTATATATAATATAATCATACAAACTATTTTGTTTACCCAATTCGAAAACAATATTGTGTCAGTTTGCTTTGTTCAAGTGTTTTGAAAATCCTATAGATATCGCTGATCAGACAAATCGATCGGAAACCCAAATCAACCTCAACAACTCAAATAACACAATATATATTAAAACATTTTAAATATAAATTTACAAATACACTTCCTCGTTTGACGATTCAAGCATGGATTTCAAAGAAAGAATATAGAGATTCAAATTTGATGGACTCAAATCAAGGATAATTCTGATTCGAAGATAAGTTCGAACAGAAGATAAGATGATTAAATGTCAAAAGAGAAAGGAGGATAGACTTATACAAATCTCGGGCAACTTTAACCGGGTCGACCATGACTTCAAAAATTAGATCGATGTGGAATTTTGAGGCAAATATACATTCAGATCACAAGAGATAGAATTCGGGTATGGCAAAAAGTAATAGCATCATAAACTGAGGATACAGAAATCTCTGGTAAATCAATCCCTATTGTAAAGGAGTTTCACCCCTTTACAAATCATTCGAAGATTGGCGAGACCGCCGATTTATTATAGAGATTGTTTGAAGTGGAGTTATGGGATACTCCAGAATCAGAAAACACGAATAGATGGAGACAAGAATGGATTTCGGAACCGAGGGGAACGTTACAAAATTCAAAGGAAACCGAGTCAAAGAGGAAGAGATTCAAGCTCGAACGAAAGTGATTCTGTAATTAAATTTATTTTATATGCTAAGTTTTGCCTAAAACCAGAGCTCTGATACCAACTATAATGACCTGAAATTTTCAACCATTCGCATCCATACATGTCGGATTTGAATTGCTCAAAATATCAGATTTTTAATTTAAATTTGGCAAAACTCAGCATATACAGTAAATAAAATAATCACAGATCACAGACACAGAGTAATATAACAATAGTGCAGCGGAAACAAAAGAATAGTAGTTCATGAAGCTACTATATATATATAACAGAGTTAAGCAAGATACAACAGAAGTCTCGAATACAAGATCAGAATACATCACTGGAATCAACTGAATATCTGAAAGCTGGATAGATAGCAGGATCTCTAAGCCAAGCTCCAACTCCAAAGGTGAGTCTCGAACACTGAACCACTCAGTCTGACCCGAGCGTAAAGCAAAACACAAAACACTCGAGTCAGGATTAACATTCTTATATCAATAAATCCAACTCAAGTGAAATACAACTGAAATTACAAGTAACTCAAAGGATGTTTGGGATAACCATCCTTTAAGGATCCCTTAAACTATTTATATATAGTAGTGTACGCTAAGTAGATAATGCCTATCAGTAATATAAAGTATCAAGATAGCGTTAAGGCGTTACCATTATCCCCCTTTAACACATTTTATATAAGCGTCATAGTCTATACAGCATTGTAAACTCCACTGTAAACTAGTGGGCTATCAGGAAGTACCCATAGGTATAACACGAAACAAATCGTAGTGGTCGCACATAGGGATACGAGTATGACAAGGCACATGTGGCAATACCCAAGGTAGTGAAACTACCGTTTGCCTGATTCAGACTGGTGAGAACACATCGCCGCAACGATCGCAACACCGCGAAACAACACTCCCAATTCAAGGGTGCGCACCAATCAAAACAAGTAATGAGTAGTTTACGAAGAAGTGTGTCCGCTAGAGGTAGCTAACCTCATTGGCCCGGCAAGGCTCCTGTTTTAGTCATTTCAAATTTGACACAGGTGTCAAGGTCATCCATTATCGTTCTCTTACTTCAAATCCAGCAACGTCGTCATGCCAACCACTTCATTCTGGATCACACTCCGCGTATAATAGTTATTAAAGTGGTTTTTGGTTTAGACAGAGAGTATTTCCCTAACCGATCCTGGACTCTTCAATAACTACGTAATTATTACACCGATTGGTCATTTAATAAACTTTCAAAATAGTTTATATTTCAAAACCAAAATATCATTGCCATTTCAAAACCATATCAATACGATATCACTTCCATTTCAAAACCAAATACGATATCATTTCCATTTCAAATATATCCATCTCAAATATCCATTTACAAATCTTATTGCTTCAAAGTTATAGCACTTTCTAAATCAAACACTTTGGCAATCATAATTCTTTGGAAATCAAAGTTTAGAAATCATAATGCTTTGGAATCATAACACTTCCCACTTAACCATTTAAATATAAATAATAATATATATAATAAAATAGTTTATAATTTAAAATAGTTTATATAAAATTATTTATAATTTAAAATAGTTTATATTAAAAATAATTTATATTAAAATAGTTTATATGAAATAAATTTATAAAGTAACATATATAAATAGTTTTAAATATAATTTAAAAATACTTTATATACTAAAATAGCTTCCTCAAATTTCACAAATCAATTCCAAATCAACACCAATCCTAAAATTTCAAATTTTGTCAAATCTCAAATCATCAATTTCAATTCAGTTCAGTTCTCAATAAATTATTATATTGATTTCAAATACAGATTTGAACCACAAATAAACCATTAAAATTTCGATATATTCCAAAGCTTTAAATATTTCACAATCTCAAAACTAAATTTGATAATTTCATATATATCTTAATTTAACTATATTATTATTTAGTTTTGAAATATTCACTTAATAAATCCAATATTATTTAAATAAAACCCCAAATTACAAATAAACTAAATATTTCCTTTAACTTATTTAAACTTGAAATATTCATTTAAATCACCTTAACCAAAATCAAGTTATAAAATTTTATCCTTTAAAAATCTCAAATTCAATAAGTTCCAAATCAATTTCTAATTAAATATATTTCTTAATTAAATACAATTTCAAATCAATTTCAAATTTATCTTCTCAACCTTAATTTATTAAATCATCATAAACTCTATATTAAAATGTAATTTAAATAAATACTTAAACATATTATATTTTAATAAAATCAAACTTTATTATTAAGCTTATTTTATATTAAAACAAATTTATGCATAGCTTAAAATCAAGAATTTAACTATATATAAAATAACATTTATATAATATCTAAAATCAATATTTATATGAAACCATATATTTCCTTCCAAAACCATAGAAATCATTTTCAAAATATTTATATATAGACCAACGGTGTCTGTATATAATTTTCTATCCTATGGTCAAGTGATACAGATATTTATCATTTCAATCCGCAATTTAAATATATATACGGGTATATATCTTTTCAACCCGCAATCCCAAATTCAATTCAAATGAAAATCGCTTGGGTTTATCATTTCAACCCATAACGATTTTCTCCTATTCTACATATCGTTCGGGTATGTATCATTTCAACCCATAATGATTCTATACTAACAGGGAACTTGCAGAGTGATAACAGATATGACAATAACATAACAGGCATATATCATCAATATAAATAACAGATAATGGTGTCAGATGTCATAGGTGAACAGATACAGGTAATAGCATATATATAACAATGTAAATAACTAACAGTAGCATATTTCGATTGTCGTTTCAATTGAAATCAAATTTAATATATATAAGAACGTAAATCGTGAGTGATTGCTCACCTTTCGAGGCTAGATAGACTTGACAAGGAAATGAGCTACGAATTCCAAGCAATGCTAGATGGACACGATTTGATAAAGAAAATAGACACGACGGACAAAGCTGATAATAAGAATAGATGGAACAAGTCAGAACGGGGTCGATGCAGATAATTGATATAGGTGAACATATATATATATATAGCTATTTATACTATATATATGTATAAAGTAAACCATACATAAAATATTAATTTTTTTAAGATTAATACATTAAAACTTAATAGTTTAACCTGTAAATTTATATAGCTTATAAAATCAACCAACACCAAAAATCTTAACTGATAAAGTATCAACACTATACGTTATATTTAAAACAACATTTATTATAAAATTTATATTTACAAAATCAAGTTAAATCCAAAATAGCATATAAACAAATATGCAACATTGAATGTAGCAACCAGTACATATACTAAAACATATATGCACGCAACACAAGTAATTCACATACGCACGCAACACACATGAATAATACATACACATACGTACCACCCATATAAATATATATATACATTAGAAACATTTTATACAATAAATATATTATACGAAACTATATTAAACGAAACATCAATGTATAACATATCACCTATTTAAACCAGTATACGCAAGCTTTAACACACCATTATAGAACAACAACATCACTTGTTTTATATAACTAACTTTATCACTTAATATACTTAGATCTATAATTATACTAACCTAGGCATAAATTTATATAGAAAGACACCCCATTTAAACAAACAATACTAAACTTATATAAATTATACTTTAGATAATATGAACAAACCCAATATTATACTATACGTTACAAAACTTCACTTCACATAACAACACCTTTCATAATATAGTAATACTGAATGAACACCATTCTATACTATATGTATATATTCTATTTATAATTGCTTACCCAAGTCTATATATATATATATACACTAGTGCAACTTATTTATAAGTACAGATAACCACACGTACTATAAAGTTTTAGGCCACCCAGATATTGTTCAACAAGATATTATATACCCATAAAGCAACACACTGATATATTTCTATTATATTAGTGGTGAACAATCAGTTCTATATATCCTATATAAATATATGTACTACTGTTACCCTTTTTTTTCTTCAAAAGCAAAAAAGATTCAAAACATGTAACAGTATATATATAACAGTATACTATCTTAGATATATACAAATACAGAACATATATGTATAACACTGAACTTATATATACACGCATAAATGTAGATACCTGAGCACGCAACGAAGAGGCACGAGAGTAGAGAGAGGGGAGTTGAAACCGACATCAAGTGATGGGAGCGACACTTGGTCGAGAAAGCGGGTAGCCAGTCAAGGCTTCGGCAGTGGCGAAGGCAACACTGTCGGGTTGCTTGATCAGTTGTGGTCGAACGGGTCACATACAGCTGGAACGAGGTTGGTTTGGGTTACACGCGCGTGTTAGAAGAGGAAGGGAGGGCAGTAGGCGGTGGTCGCTGGTGAGAGGATGGATTTGACTGCGTTCAATCAAGGAGGAGGCGGAGATGAGTTTAGGTGAGGGGAGAAGAGGCGAGAGGGGTGCGACATTGGTAGGAGAGGCGGTAGCTAATTTTCTTCTCTCTGGTATGAACGAAAAGAATGAGGGAGAAAGAGAATGGAAAAGGAACAGGCTTGAAAAACGAAGATGAATAATTTATATTAATTTGCAATGAATTATGGGAAAAGTGATAGCCATCCATCAATTTCAAGGCAAAACAATTAAAGCAATTTATTGTATTGCATGGGCTACACATTTCAAAGTATGAAAAGCAAGGAAAGCTAACGGTCACATTTTATGGTACCGATATGACGTACCGTTCCATCGTTTTCATCGTACATCGGACATCAAAACACAAAAATGAATATACAGCAGGAATCATCACAACTAGACGATCAAAACGGTACACAGATATCAGTGGTACGATCATCCAATCAAAGTTGATAATCTGTACCGAAAAAGCTGCTATTTCGCCCAAAATAAGATCGACGGAGCAACAGTAGTCCAAATTTGAAGAAACAAAATATGACGCCTCACTCAAAAGATGATTTACAAATTTTCTATAGAAAAATATTCAGGTTTAGAAAACATTTCATTACCATCAAATTTTAACCGATTTGAAAAAATTATACAAGAAAATAAACTTCAATATTATCAGATGAAAATTTGCCAGTTGCTATATTTTAAAGGACGTATTCCAAATGTCAAATTTTTATTTTAAAATTTTATTATTTAAAATTTCACAAAAATTCAACTAATTAAATAAATAAAACAAATAAAATTATTAAAAATTATCGGGTCGTTACAGTTGCATCCGTTAGCTTTCATAGAGAACTCTTACCAGAGGATGTAACTCTTGATACACTATAAATGCACTCAAGTTTCAATGATCAATTCACCAAATTCTCTCATCTCTCTTGATCTAACGTGCATATCACTCTTGATTCTATTGCTTACAAAACTTTATACAATCATTGCTTACAATTTCACTTCCATATTCATTAAGCAATACTGATCTTCCTATTCTTCATACACATACATTCATATACATTACTCTTGAGGAAAAGATTATAGGAAGGGTGTACTATAAGTGACAAATCCGTGTTATCCAGAACACACAAAGTCAAGACAATCTAGTTTGTAATAAAGTCTGTTCGGTTGCTCAGGTGGTCAAGTCATGTTTTGTTGCTCAGGCGATTAAGTCCTGTTCGGTTGCTTAGGCAGCGTAATACCTGTTCCTTCGGGTTATGTAAGGGTTGCTAGCTTTAATTCCAGAAGGAGTCTGGGACTGGACGTAGAACGAGAGTTCGAACCGGTATAAAAATTCCTGGTGTCATTTTACTTTACTGCTATTATTATTTTCCGCAGTAGTTATTTATTATATTTCATATTACTCGATCCTATAGCATAGTCACTTTCATAAAACACCACCTACGAATTGTGAGAAGGTCTCGCTCTGCGGCTGGAGCTCGAGCCATTGCCGCAATCGTGCAATGGTCGTAGCATGGTGGCTATGCACCTAATCTCATGCCCCTGGCACTGCTGCTCCGCTCTAACCTCTCGGAGCTCTGGCTAAACCTGATGGATAATAATAAGCTCTAGACTCTAGTATCCCTCGGTGCCCTGCGCTATCCGTTGTTGTTGGTGCTGCTGCTCTGGTGCTGTTATAGGTGGTGCAGCTGGCGGTATAGGAATATTCATCCTCTTAATAGTTGTTCGGTCGATGGCGGGAGGGACCTTCCTCACTAGTGGCTCTTCGCTAAAATTTACCTCGTGATGCCTAAACACTCGGGTGAGCAAGTGGAAAAATGGAAAGTAAGTCCTTGGGGTACCAATGCCCTGATTGACTATATGAATCATCAAAACACGAGCCCAATTGACGGCTATGCCGCCAATTATAGCCTAGGCGGTTCTCCGCACTAAGGTATAGATCTGGTCGAGGCTTTTCATCTTTGGAATTATGTTGTGTTGAATGATGTGCACAACGAGATGAGCAACCAGTCGCAAATTATCGGTCCTTTAATCACCGACATTTTCAGAAAAGTTCCGTTGTAGAATCTTAGGATCAGTCATTTCTATGTCATTTAAATCTGCGCCTACTGCAGATATCTCCAAAATCCCAATGAGATCATCTTCTATCATCTCGATCCGAGCTCCCTTCACCTTGGACTCAATATAGTTGTTTCCATCATCAAAATTCTATGAAAACTGTGCATCGAAAAGACAAATGCAACGCGGGTAATATTCTCGCTCATAAGTCTCGAAGCGGAGGATCCGTGCAAATCCTGCCGGGATGAAAAGCTCTTCAAGCCCAAGAGCAGTGAAATCTCCAAATTCCTCTGGTCGTCTATGGAGAAAATCAAAGTCCATTGTTCTGAGATAAGTGGCGATCTTCCGCTCGCTCCGGTTAATCTAAGCAGCTTCTTATGGAGTGAGGTCGGGGTGATGAGAGGAAGAGCCGCAGTGCGGGGTAGTGCCATGGGCTGAGAGGCAGTTGGAAAAAGGGAGAAAAGGGTTTAGATCTGGAGTGGTGATGGGGCGAGAACCGACGTGCAAGAATTCTGGCGTCGCTTGGTGGAGGAATAGAGGTGACATGCTTTGATTTGGTGGAGGAAGGGGAGGTGGAAATGGGGTTTGGCTGAAAATGGAGAAGGGCAAGAGAATGAAGAGGGTACGGCGGCTGATGTTTTGGATGCGACCAATAATCACGTTCCAGGTTCGAGTTCGGCCCGAATCCTCCTAGCGGTCGACCTTTTGCGATCGACTGCTAGCCCAGATTTGGGCATGGCCTGAACCTGTACCCAATAGGACCGGGTTAAATTAATTAATATTCTAATGACCCTTCCGCGCACAATCTTCAGCTTAACTCATCCAGAAAACTTCTACCTTCCACACGATAGCATCCACCTTACTATGTAGATCCATATTCTGCAAGATTGCAATAGCCTCAAGGAAAGTGTTGCGATCAACAATAATCGTAAAAAACCAAAAATATTCCAGCTGCTAATTCCTGCCTACTTCTCACGAAAATATTATGCCAATGCTGGTGGGTACAACAACACTTCAAACTACATACCCTAGTAAAATTGAATGTGATTCCTATTTTGTCTGTACCTGTTTGTACCAAAATTGGGCACAACACTCTTCGGAAGTTTTTGAAGAGATAAAATGAAGAAATTAAATGGAAAAAGAGGAATTGTCTAACAAAAACTCCAGATCTCAGATATGAAAATAATTAACATGCAAGGAGACATAAGAATTTAGAGTGGTTCGGCGTATTGCCTATGTCCACTATGAAGTAGTTTGCTTTATTAATCTTTCTTTGATGTTTACAATTGATTTCAGCAAATTACAGCGAATAACAATGATTTGCAACAGTGAATATCGTTGGTAGCAGCAGCAATGGAGTTCAGATCTGGATCCGGCGGAGTCTGGGCGTTGGAGATCTCAAAGAGGAAGAAGAACCCCTTTTCTGTTGGCTTTGGAGGTCTATTTATAGGTGTAGGAGGCTGGTATTTCGCTCAGATCTCGGGAGAGCCTCTCTGGCACATGACCTGGCCCGCGCGCCCAAGCCCGTGAAGTTTCGGTCTGATCCGTGATCGATACGAACAGATTTCATATCGATCAAAATTTCATCCAATGGAGTCGAAATTTGGCGTGGACATTCTTTAGCATGCACGTAGTCTTTTGTGAAAATTATAGCATTTGGACTTGTAGATTAGGAGATATGATCGACACGAATTGGGATTCTCGGTGGGCTATTTCGTTCGACTCGCTCTTGTTTCGACTCGCTCTTTTTTCGACTCGGTTCCGTTTGACTTGGTGACGTGGCGTTTATTCGTATTGACTGTTGTGCCTTGCTTCGCATTGATGGACACAAAGTAGGAGTCTTTGGATGGATGCGAAGTTGACGAAGCAGAGCGAGTCGAAATGTGGCTCCCCGATGGAGTCGAATTAGATGGAGTCAAGGAATGGTCCTACGAAGGAGTCGAACTAGATGGAGTCGAACTGTTGTCGAATTGTTGTATTCTGAAGGATGCGGAGCGAGTCGAACAGAGGCTCTGACATGAAATCGAAGTGGAGCGAGTCGAAATGGAGCAAGTCGTTATGGAGCGAGTCGAAGTAGGCTTCCATGATGGATTCGAGTAGAGCAAGTCGAAGTGGGCTCTTCTGAGGGATGCTAACTGAGCGAGTCGAAGAAGGCTGTTTTTAATCAATTTTGCATTGGTTGTAACTTGAGCATACGAACTCGGATTGACTTGAGATTTGGAACGTTGACTCTCACTGCTTAGCTTGTCATGTTGTATTAATTTAAGCTCGATACGGACTTGGACAAAATTCGTTGATATCCATAGCGAGCCTGTGTATAACCGATATCTGGGATGGATCGTCATTGGTTTACTAGTCAATTCCTTGGTGTCACGGCCTTGCCAAAAGGCGGGATAACATTTTCCCCCCAAAGTACGTCTTGTGGAAACATGATGTGCTTTGAAATGCTGCCATCTTTACTCTGAATAGTTATTGTCTTTTCGATGAAAAGCTGAAATCTTCGACTGATTTTCTTGATAATGTAAATTGTTGACTGTCAACTGCTGTACCCTGTATTGTTGAATCCGATTACTGTAAGCTAGTGATTAGCCGTTTGTGGTTGTAATCGTTATTAAATGAGTTTCTGATTCCTGTAAATCTGGAATATTGAACACTGGCCCGCCATACATGCATATATGTTAATCTGACTCTCGTTGACGTTTGTACGTTCACGAGTTGTTGTCAGTTTATTTTATATTGAATTCCGTATCGATCCTTTCCTGAACCGACGTGAAATTCGTTGTAACAACGCTCGATGATTGTTTTTGAATGCCCCTTCATAACGATCCTCTCCTGAATCGATGTGAAGGGTTGAAACATTGAAGACGTTTTTCATTGAGTTTATGGATGCGAAGTGAGCATTTCGAGTCGATGGAGTTGGCCTCTGAAAGCCATGACTTGATGGATTCGAACTAACTGTTCATATCGATGCTATGGGGAATGTATTGGAAACTATTGACACGAACAAAGATTTCGTATCGATGGATGCAGGGTTCGATGGATACGAAGTGCTCGTTCGACTCGATGATGGACACAAAGCGCTTGTTCGACTCGATGATGGATTTGAACTAAACGAGTCGAAGTAGGCATTCCTGATGGACTGAGCGAGTCGAAGTGGAGCGAGTCGAAGTAAACTTCCATGATGGATGCGAACTGAGCGAGTCGAAGTGCAGCGAGTCGAAGTAAACTTCCATAATGGATTCGAACTGCTTGTTCGACTCGATTTTGTGGTGACACTTCGTAGCCAGTTGAACTCACTGGGGAGGCGAATCGTTTTTTACCTTTGCTTTTGAGTCCATATAAATACTCTGTACTTAGCCATTTTTTTACTTTTTACCTTTTGCTTTCCTGCCTTACCTTCCTATCGCTCAGAAACTCGAGAAGAAAGAAGAAACATTCTTGCCTTCGAATCGATTCTTAATCATTCGAACTAACTGCCAGTCTTAGGTAATCCCCTAAGCGAATGCAACGTGTAGACGATGAGACTCGATTTTTAACACTAGATCAACCAGAGTCGTGATCGATTGAGATTCCTCTTCGATCGATCGAGATTCCTTTGCCTCAGCTTCGCGTCGATCTGGAGTAGGGGCTTCGAGATGGTGAGACGGAGGCCTTCGTATCGATCGATGGTTAAGCCTTTCATCGAATCGAGTGCTTTGAATACGTAGATTGATACGGAGGGGTTACGTTTGATCGATTCGAAATGATGGCCTTCGATCGAGTCAAAGTGGAGGTTTGGGATCGAGTCGAACTGGAGGTTTGGGATCGAGTCGAACTGGAGGTTTAGGATCGAGTCGAACTGCATAGTCTTAGGATCGAGTCGAACTGCGTAGTCTTGGGATCGACTCGAACTGGAGGCTTTTAATCGATTCGAAGTGTTGCGCTCTGATCGATTTGAAATCCCCAGCCTCTTGATCGAGTCGAACTTGCATGCCAACCTTCTGACCGAGTCTAACTCATACGCAGATGACCATGACTTATCGATGCGAACACGGCTCTCATGAGCGATACGAATTGATCATTAAAAAATTTGAAACTCCTTGCACATTTGAAAAATTGACTCCGACGAGCTTCAAACTTGCATAACTGGACTTAATCGTTTCACCGCATATCTAATTGCCTATCGAAGCTCGTCGATGAAACTGGAACTTATCAAAATGATAACAAAATTTAACTTGGAATGATAGCTAATAGCTGGATGGCACGGTTGTGACGGTCAGCGATGACGGTCCTTCCGACTGAATTCCGAAGTCTCGTCGTTTACATGCTTTCTTCAATCCTGTAGATCTTCTCAAATGATATACAGTACTGTACTACACAACACACTCACACACTTTACACTGGGGGATGCACGAGCATTATTGTCAGTTTAACAATGATTTTTTATAAGCTAGCTAGTCATGGAACCTTCAAGTTCTCAGCAGCCGGAACTCCCGAGTTTTATTCCTCCAACCATAAAGATACCGGTTATTGAAGCCGAAGTTATAGAGCCAGCTCCGGACGAGCGTCTAGGTGCCCGGTTCATTTGTCGTCCGCAAGATTCTGTACCATCTGGTATCTCCGAGGATATGCTAGGACGGATTTGTTTAAGGCACAATTTGTCGCTTGACGACGTGTTATTGCCTGGGCCAAATGACAGGCCATATGATCCCCCGGAGGGGTTTACCGCTTTCAACCGTCACGCTTGCACAGTGGGGACACTTCCTCCCTTCAATCAATATATAAGGGAGATGTTATCATTCCTAGGGATAGCCCCATCTCAGCTGCACCCCAACGGGTATGCCTTGTTGAATAGCACCTTTATCCTGTTTATGGAGATCCTCTTTTGACCACCGAAGCCGATCGAGATCAGATATTTATTTAACGTTAAGAGCCGTGGAGACAACCCTTCTTTCACCTTCTTGGAAGCGGTCAGGAACTGTCACATTGTAATGGGCTCCTGGGGAAGGCTATGTTACTTCAAGACCGAATGGTTCTACGTTCGGTGCCCCCTTAGATTTGCTAGGTGATGGTTGGATAGACGTAAGCGCTGCAATCTTTCTCTTGAGTTATTGAGATAATAATAACCGATTTCAAAACTGATACACTTCTCCTCTTTTACAGCCGCAATCTCTCGACCTGACGGTGCATACTTCAGAGAGCTAGTTCGGATCCTCCAAGCGTATCCAGGCGAAGAGAGGCATATTGACTTGGTTCCGACCGATAGAAACTTGAGGACTGTCGGGCTGATAGAACAGAGGCAGAGCATACAACTGAAAGGGACACTTAGAGTGGTCCCGAAGAAACGGGTGAAGCGCAAAGCGCCCGCAGTCGTGATAACCAAAGAAGTTGATCCAGAAAGAACGCCTACCGATACCGAGCTCCCAGCTGGGCCTTCTTCCGATGTCCAGGATTCAGGAGGAAAAAGAAAAGGCAAGACTGTTGCTCACAAATGCTCTAAATCCATGGTCGTGTCTTTACCTTTCACGGGGATTAGAATTTCGGAGGCTCCTCCCCCGCAAGTAGAGAGTCCTTTTGCAGGGCTTGCTGATATTCCGATTCCGGATTTTGTGTCGTCTCAACACGACGCCGGGATGGAGGAGCTTGATAATGCTCTTGAACTGGGCGGGTCGCTTGCTATGAGTGCAACCGACATTTCCGGTTGGTCGGGGGGTTGCACATGCATACACTTCACTACACTACATGATTCACAACTGTAAATCGTCCAACTTAGGAAATCATTAACTCTTCCTTTGTTTCTCAATTTCAGGTACTATGTCTGGAAAAGGATCGATGCTTGGGAATCTCCGCTCGGCCCGAAAGGCTTCTTCCTATTATGAGTTTCGTAGGAGAGACTCGGATAGAGATCGCGATCGCGAGTACTCTAACCATGATAGGTACGGGCGTGATAGGGATAGAGAATACAAACATCGGTCTAGATCACGCTCTCCTCCTCCTAGACTTCCGTCTCCACCCACTGTTTTTGTTTCACACCCACCGGAGCCTCCTTGTCACAGGCCGTCTTCTCATACTTCTAGATCCAAGACTCATCTCCAGAGAGTTGAGACCACGGCTTCCATAATTGCAGAGCAAGTCCCTGTTGAGCCCACAGGAGAAGGGGCCCTTAAATTGGCCTAGATGAAGAAGGATTTTCCAATATTTGCCTTGATGGATATGTCTTCCCACCTCACTTAAAGAGAATTCCATCTGGAGTGGAGAATATGGTGCATGATTACTTTCATGACATCTACACTTAGTACAGAGAGTGGGCAAAGGCTGCAGAAAAAGCTTCCAAGGTAGCCTTTGAGCGAGCCAAAGCGCTTGAGAAGATGGAGACTGAGCTCGCTCAAAGGGATCGAATCATTCAAGTGCTTACTGCTGAGGCCGAGTCTTCTTGGAAATCGGAAATTGAGGCCACCAAAAAAGGTGACGAAGCGAAGGCGGCAATGGAGAGGTTGGGGCAGACACATGTTGCCCTGGTGGAGGAGATGGGCCACCGGAACACTACAGTTACCGCCGAGCGGGACGCGGCGGTCAAGGAACTCAATGAACTCAAGGTCAAATTCGCCGACATGGCCAAGGAAAAAGATGATGCGAACAACGCAGCCCAGGAGGCGTGTGAACAAGCTGTTTTGCTCAGGGGTGAACGAGATGCGGCTGTGGCCAAAGTCCACAAGGCGGAGACTGAGGTTGAGGAGAAAGTGAAGTTGGCCGAGTCCAGGCTAGAGGCTGACATCGAAGACCTTCTCGTCGTTTACAACGCTAACGTGCTGAGGCACAGGGTTCTATCCTGGCTCGATGATTTTTCGACGCATCTTTACAACGCTTGGGGCCGACTGGTTGAGGAAGAGAAGGAGGCGCATCAGGGCGAGTCTGTGGATGAATTTAAACTCGAGAATCGCATTCTGACTAAAGATGAAAAGAAGATTCTTCACGAGTCAATGATTCTGCATGAGAAGGAAAGACTTGGCGCCCAGCACTTTGAAGTGGGAGAGGGTTCTGGAGTTGACCACCATGAAGCAAGTCTTGAAGTTCCCGCGTCAACCCAGCCCGAATCCTCGTCTGCGGTCGATCCCTAGGCCGTCCCGGCTTATAATCTAGATCAGCCGCAGATGTCTCCGGCTGCAACGCAAGTCACTGATGCTGCTCTGCCGCCTACGAGTCAAATTGAGGAAGGTATTCTGAACATTCCACATATCTTTCTTAAGTCGAAATCTTCGATCGAGTTAAGTTCTAACAGTTCTCCTATTCTTTGTCCAGTGATTGATGCTGCACCGGTCATGCCTTCTGCTACTCAAGAATTATATCAAACGCAGAAGGCTATCGTGACCGAAGTAATCACCGTGAGTACAGCTGCCCCGCTTGACGATATGCAGGGGAGTACGATTATGTTTGATGAGCAGCTGATGGATGAACTCTTTCGTCGTCACGGCGATCCTCTTGCCGACTTGTCATCTGTTATGAGTGGGAGCGATCTTACTACAAGTTCTTCAATGCCGACTACTGATGCCCCCAGCGGGGCTCGAGCAATTACTGAAGAGGAGATGTTCGCTCAAATTGATGCTGAAATGGCAGCAGCGGCTCATGGTGGCGGTTTTGGAGGTGGGATGGCAGCACCGGGACCTCCTCCGCTTAGAATGATATCTCCCAGTGGTACTGTTTTCATCACCAGCGTGCCCGTTCCACCTTCTGTACTTGATCTTGTTCCTCCGACTCCGCCCGCAGGGAGCATTCCTATCCACTCGAGTTCGGAGGAGGATGTTGATATAATGCCCTCGCCTGAAGACCAACCGCCGAAAAGCAAAGGCTCGAAGAGGAAGATTAGCGGTGGCTCCAGCGGGTCTACACCGAGAAGGAAGCCAAGGAAGAAGAAAGATTAAACATGCTTCCCCGGTTTATTTTGACTTGCATTTTGTTAGCCGTATATGGATGCGGGTTCGGCCCCTGCTAGTAGGAATTTTTGGAAACTTGTACACGAACTTCTTTTATAAACAATAGAAATGAAACTTCTCTTTTTTGACTTATTTTCTGTCATTGTGTATTTGTCTAAGTGTTTCAATGTTTGAAATGCACTTGTAAAGCTTCAGCTTTTGAGTCAAGTTTGTCCTTCTGTACCAAGTCTGGAAACTGTGGGCCTGGTTAGCGATTGGGAAGCGAGCTGAATTTTGATGTCGCACCGTTTCAGTCAATGGTCGATGCTTGAGTCCTGCCCCCTAGTCTCGGGGATGAGTAGCTGAACATCAATCAGCGGTTGCTTCTCGCTTGCATCACGCTGGGTCTAGAGCCACTGAACGGATGTCTGAGTCAAGTGGAGACCGAGTGGTTTTTTCCACGTTTGTTTGATTATCGATGAGCATATCCGCACTCCGGGGATTCTCATTTGTTTACTGGCGTTTGGTCATGCCGGCTTAAGTTTTAACTATATGTCCACGATCTGGGGACTTGGAATTGACACTTGTACTCCGATTCGTGCTCTGGGAGTTTGGAGTTGATATTTATACTTTGATTCGTGCTTCAGGAACTTGAAGTTGGTGTTTACGCTCTGTCTCGCACTCTGGGAATCCGGAGTCGATGTTCATACTCCAAATTGCACTCTGGGAGTTCGGAGTTGTTGTTTATACTCCAATTCGCGCTCTGGGAATTTGGAGTTGATGTTCATACTCTGCTTCGTACTCTAGGACCTCGGAGTTGATGCTTTATACTCCAACTCGCACTCTGGGAGTTCGGAGTTGATGTTTATACTCCGACTCGTGCTCTGGGAGTTTGGAGTTGATGTTTATACTCCGGTTTGCACTCTGGGAACTCAGAGTTGATGTTTATACTCCGGTTCGCACTCTGAGAACTCGGAGTTGATGTTTATACTCCGACTCGCACTCTGGGAGTTCGGAGTTGATGTTTACACTCCGTTTCGCACTCTGGGAACTCGGAGTTGATGTTCATACTCCGACTTGCACTCTGGGGGTTCGGAGTTATCGTTTACGCTCCAATTCGCACTCTGGGAATTTGGAGCTGATGTTTATACTCCGCTTCGTGCTCTGGGAACTCGGAGTTGATGTTCGTACTCTAATTCGCGCTCTGGGAATTTGGAGTTGAGGTTTATACTCCGTTTTGCACTCTGGGAATCCGGAGTTGATGTTTATACTCCAATTCGCGCTATGGGAATTTGGAGTTGAAGTTTATACTCCGGTTCGCACTCTGGGAATTTGGAGTTGAAGTTTATACTCCGACTAGCACTCTGGGAATCCAGAGTTGAATTAAGGATTATCATGTATCAATCCTTTCTTGACTTTGATGTGATGGCTGGTCCCCGAGCTCGGGTTTCACTTAGCGAGTGATTGGTTGCATCGCAGTCACTCCCTATTTGAATAAATTCCACCGTATGGTGGAACTTAGCTCTCTATGCATAGTGATGATCATATGACGCATTTCAAGTAAATCACAGCTCTGGCTCGAAGAGATTGCATTTTATTGCTGAAATAAGAAAATGGCAAAGTCAGTTGCCTTATTACCAATTCTAATTTCGAAATGCAGAAACAAATTGCAAAATGGAAAGTAAACTAAATAGATAAACATAGCCTGTTATGTGTAGTAGCCACGAAGACTTTCGCTGTTCCAGGCTCTTGGTAGAGTTAGACCATCGACGGTCGATAATTTGAATGTGCCATCTCCGAGCCTTCGTTCAATAACATACGGTCCTTCCCATGTCGGTTTCATATGCGAAGGAACCGGATAGATTCTTTTGAGGACGAGATCGCCTAGTTCAAAGGTTCGCGGGCGGACCTTGGCGTTGTACAATCGGGCGACTCGACTTCGATGCGCAGCTGCCCTTAAATCAGCTTCTTCACGCTTCTCATCTAGTAGATTAAGAGATTCATCAAGTAATATAGCATTAATCTTTGGATCATAGTATGTCACACGATGAGGAGGTACTTCTAGTTCAACTGGAATGACGGCTTCTGAACCATATGAGAGAGAGAATGGAGTGTGGCCGGTTGCGGTTTGTGGGTTGTTCGGTAAGCCCATAAAGCCATAGGAAGTTCATCGACCCACTTGCCCCCGACCTTTTCCAGTCGTTTTTTCAGAATGGATTTTATAACTTTATTAACTGCTTCGACCTGTCCATTTGCCTGAGGGTGTGCAACTGCAGAGAATTTCTTTTGGATGTGAAATCGTTTGCATAAATCTTTAAATTCAGCACTGTCGAATTGGGTTCCGTTGTCCGTAATAATGGTGTGTGGGAGACCGAATCGACAGATGATGTTACGAAACACAAAGTTGATTACTTTCTTCATTGTAATGGTAGCGACAGCTTCGGCTTCAGCCCACTTTGTAAAGTAGTCAACTGCGACGATGGCGTACTTTGCACCACCTTTTGCCAGAGGTAGAGCACCGATGATGTCAATGCCCCACATTGCGAACGACCATGGGCTGACCATTTGCGTAATCTCGGTAGGAGGATCTCTAGGAATTCGAGCATATTTCTGGCACCTATCACATTTCTTTGCATAATCCGATGCATCGCGATTCACGGTCGGCCAGTAATATCCATATCGAAGTATTTTCTTGGCAAGTGCTTGCCCCATGGTGTGATCGTCACATTCCCCCTCGTGCACATCGTGCAATACTTGTTCAATTTCATCGTGAGCGATACACTGGAGTAGAGGGACTGAGTACCCCCTTCTGTACATGAGTCCATTCTGGATGGTGAATCGTGAGGCCTTTCGAAGGACTTGTCTCTTTTCACTCCTGCGCTCCGGCAGGGTTCCATGCTCAATGTAATTTCTGAGTGGGGTCATCCATGAATCCTTTTCGGGAACGGTTTCGCATACTCGGTTTAATTCTGTCCGGTTGATGCTTGGGGAAGATAGTGTTTCTACGGGAACGAGTCCTATTTGCTGAGCTTCACCTGTGCTGGCTAGCTTTGCCAATGAATCGGCCTTTTGGTTGCGCTCCCGAGGTATACAATAGATGGCGTAATAATCGAACTGATTCAGTACTTCCTGAACTCGAGCTAAGTAAGCAGTCAGCCTTCGATCTCTTGCTTGATACTCTCCCCGTACTTGACACACAACTAGTTGCGAATCACAATAAACTTCCACTACGATAATTCTCAAATCTCTAGCAAGTTTCAAGCCAGCTAAGAGGGCTTCATATTCAGCTTCATTATTAGTTGCATGAAAATCGAACTTCAAGGCATAACATATGGATCGGCCTTCGGGAGTTTCCAGTACAACACCAGCGCCCGAACACCGGTCGTTTGATGCGCCGTCGGTATAAAGCTTCCAGACGTATTCGGGGGATTCACTGGTCTCGGGCAAGTCCTCTGGAATGGTAAAATCAGCTATGAAGTCGGCTAGGACTTGTCCTTGGATGGCCCGTCTTGGAGTGTAAGTAATGTCAAACTGGCTCAGTTCGATGTTCCACTTGAGTAACCTACCAGACGTCTCAGGCCGCAAAAGGACCTGTCGTAACGACCGGTCGGTGTAAACAATAATGGGATGTGCCTGGAAATATGGTCGGAGTTTTCTTGATGCAATAACAAGGCAATAAGCCAACTTTTCTAACTTCAGATAATTTCTTTCGGCCCCAGTCAATCGTTTGCTGACGTAGTATACTGGCTTCTGTATCTTGTCTTCTTCTCGAATTAATGCAGCGCTGATAGCATTTTCTGATATCGCCAAATATACGAACAACTTCTCATGATCAATAGGCTTCGACAGGATAGGTGGTGTGGATAGGTGTTGGACTAGTGCTTGGAAAGCGCCCTCACACTCCGTGGTCCATTCAAAGTTTCGTTTCCCTTTTCGGATCAGATCGAAGAAGGGAATGCATTTTCAGTGGACTTTGAAATGAACCTGCTCAATGCTGCTACTTTTCCATTGAGACTCTGGACCTTTTTTATGGTTTTCGGAGTTTCAAGATTTCCGATGGCCCAGATATTTTTAGGATTAGCTTCTATCCCTCGAGCGTTGACGATGAATCCAAGGAATTTTCTGGATGCAACTCCAAAATGATATTTAAGTGGATTTAGCTTCATCTTGTATTCCCGAAGTATGTTGAACATAGTTTCCAGGTCTTTAACATGGTCGGTGGAGAGTCGTGACTTCACAAGCATGTCGTCTACATATACTTCCATTGTTTTCCTGATTTGATTGGCGAACATCCGATTGACCAATCGTTGATAAGTAGCCCCGGCATTCTTGAGTCCGAATGGCATAACTTTGTAACAGTAAAGTCCCAAATTGGTTACGAAGCTGGTATGTTCTTGATCGGGTAAATGCATCGGTATCGGACTGTAGCCTGAATACGCGTCCATGAAGGATAAGAGTTCATGCCCAGCCGTCGAATCTACTAGCTGATCAATTCTAGGACACGGGAAACTGTCTTTGGGACATGCTTTATTCAGATCGGAATAATCGACACATGTTCTCCACATCCCGTTTGGCTTTCGGACGAGGGCGGGATTTGACACCCATTCGGGATATAGAGCATCCCGAATGAACCCGTTTGCTTTAAGCTTTTCTACTTCTTCTTTAAGGGCGGCGGATCTCTCTGGATCCATACCACGCCTTTTCTGTTTGACCAGGACATGTCGCGGGTCAATGTTCAGGGTGTGGCTCACGATGTCCGGCGAGATCCCACACATATCGGAATGTGTCCAGGCAAATACGTCAAGATTTGCCCGCAGAAATTCAACCAATTCCTCTTGAGTTTGCTGGCTTAGCTGAGATCCAATCTTTATCATTTTCGAATCATCGTCATTGTCGATTGGGACATCAATTGTCAGTTCGGCCGGGGATGCTTGACTTTCTTTAGATTCTCCTTCGTCTTCAAATTCTCTCGGGTCAAGATCCTTAAGGAATTGGCTGGGGTGCCCGGGCCTGGGCCCGGGCGTTAATTGTCAATTACCGGCAAAACGGACGCAGAGAGATTCCTCTATGCCCTTTCCTTTCTCCTTTCGCTGCGCCTCCCGCAGCTCAGCAACATAACAGGCTCTGGCAGCAGCCTGATCTCCCTGAATGATTCCTACTCCATGTTCAGTGGGGTAAAGTCAAACACCACGGGTCGATGGCTGCCCTGAATTCAGCGAGGGCCGGTCGGCCCAAGAAAGCATTGTAAGGGGAGTCTATGTCCAAAACAATAAACTGTAACATCCGTACTCTTCGACGTTCTCCAACTCCAACCTCCACTGGCAGTTCCACAATTCTAGTGGGTATAGTAGCACTTCCGTTGAAGCCGTGGATTCGGGATTGACAAGGTTTCAAGTCCGTGGCTTCCATTCTCATTTGATCATAGGCTCGCTTAAACAAAATATTCACACAACTCCCACTGTCAACTAAGATTCTCTTCATCCAAGCGGGACCTACCTGAGCTGAGATGACCAGTGGATTGATAGTGGGGCTTCGACTTTATCAACGTCTCTGTTCCTGAATACGATGTCATCTATCATCGTCTTCTGTTGCTTGGCCGGAGCCCCTTCATCACAACTACTACAACACTCGAAGTCCGCATGCCTGATAGAACTGGCATACGACTCCATTTCCTTCCAGCTTCGATCCGCTGGGTGAGGACCACCACTTATTGTATTGATAACCAACCTCCCGCCTGTACGAGCGAGTTCCTCCTGTCTTTCCTGATTCGGCACACGATTCTGATTTGATGGGCCCACACCACCAAACTGCGGCGCCCGCACATACTGATCCAACTTCCGTTCACGTATCAGTTTTTCAATGAGGTCTTGTAAGTAACGACACTAATTGGTGTTGTGGCCATAACTCTCATGGAATCTACAGAATTTTCCTGTTTGGATTTGTCATTTAGTCGGTGGTTTCGGGGCAGGTTTCTTGTATTGCATGGTATTACAGGTCTGCAAATACACATTTTCCAACGTCATGTTCAATGGAGTGTAAGTATCGTACATGGAAGCTCTACGCCGTGGACCACGATTCTGATCGTGTTTTTTTGCTTTGATTTCCATTGTCCCTTTGATGATTCTGTTTATTTTGTATGCTCAACTGAACTTTTCCAAAACTATCTCCGGACTGTTTAACAACGATATTACTTTGGATTCCTTCGATGTTGGGCCCTGCGTCATCCTGCTTCCTAGACTGTTTTGCATCCTCCCTTCTCAAGAATTGGGCTGCCTTGGAATAGAAACAGTCCAATGACGCAGGTGGTTTTCCAGCTAACCAATTTCCGAACTCGGAATCAGCATCAATCCCCTTAGTCAATGCCATCAGGATAGAGTTATCATTGGGATTGCTTATTTCCGCACACGCAGCATGGAATTGATCCAAGTAATGTCTAAGTGTTTCTCCTGGAGCTTGTGTAACACTAGACAGAGTGTTAACATCTTTAGGCCTCGCTACGTGCATACGGAATTTTTCAACAAACTTTGTGGCCATCTGATCAAAATTAGAAATGGATCGTGGTGGCAAACGAGTAAACCACATGGTTGCAATGCCCCTTAGGGAAATGGGGAAACTACGGCACTTTACTACATCATCCGCTCTCGCAGCGTTCATCAGCCATTCGTACTTTAGGATGTGTTGATTGGGATCAGAACTTCCTTCATAGACTGGCAAAGTTGGCATCCTGAAGCGCCGAGGTGGTTCAACATATAGAACGTCGTCGGTGAAAGGGGTATGACTCCGGGAGATTCCCCAGTCGTCATTAGAGAGACCCTGACTTTCGCGAATCATTTGGCGGATCATTGTTGGTATATCCGGTATTCGGATGCTGGGAGCATGCTGTGCCAAGGTGTGGTCAGGTTCCACAGTGTGAGTCTGGACCGGACGCGGTCGACGGTCTGTGCCTCGCCTCCTTGGTTCAACATCCTCAGGGACATAAGGCTCAAGAGTCTGCTCTCGTTGGTTGCGTTGAGGATCAGCTTGGTTTCTAGCGTCACCTCCTCGTCCGGCAGTGGTGGTAGTAGCAATGTTGCCGGTGACACGGTAAGGAGCAGCACCTCCTCGAGTTGAAGGTTCTGTACGGAGACTAGCGGATGGTCCAGCCCTACGTTGCCCAAGATTCGAAGCAGGTTGGTGTCCCGTGGCTTAGGTGTAGCTTACACCTAGCCGTGGGCGTGTGGATCTGGTTTGGCCATCGGAGGAGGTTGAACTCTCTGTGGAAGAATAGGAACCTTGGTCTCTTCTGGATCTTCTTCGCCTTTGGCAATTTAGCTGGTTGGTCAACTCTGCGTTGGCGCGCAGTTGTTCAGTTAGCTGTTGTCGACTCTGGGTCAATTCTTGGAACAGCGTCTGGAACTCTTGTCTGGTAACCGGAGCTATTGGATCTGAAGGTCCGGCGGCATCTTGGTTTGATGGAGGCAATTGCGCGGGATTCTGCCTGTCCCGTCCTCCTTGATCAGCAGCTGTCGAGGTAGTCCGTGTACTTACCATGGTGAGATGATGAAACTCCTTTCCTAGATCTGATGCAAATCTGAATAGAATGGAAGGGCTTCAAAGTTCTAGATCTGGATCTTCTTCTTGGATTTATGCAATTCGATATAGATAGGAGATCCAAAGAGCAGGAGCAAAATTGGGTTTTTCTCAGTGAAAGCACCAAAGTGTTTGTACCAAAATTGGGCACAACACTCTTCGGAAGTTTTTGAAGAGATAAAATGAAGAAATTAAATGGAAAAAGAGGAATTATCTAACAAAAACTCCAGATCTCAGATATGAAAATAATTAACATGCAAGGAGACACAAGAATTTAGAGTGGTTCGGCGTATTACCTACGTCCACTATGAAGTAGTTTTCTTTATTGATATTTCTTTGATGTTTACAATTGATTTCAGCAAATTACAGCGAATAACAATGATTTGCAGCAGTGAAATTCGTTGGTAGCAGCAGCAATGGAGTTCAGATCTGGATCCGGCGGAGTCTGGGCGTTGGAGATCTCAAAGAGGAAGAAGAACCCCTTTTCTGTTGGCTTTGGAGGTCTATTTATAGGTGTAGGAGGCTGGTATTTCGCTCAGATCTCGGGAGAGCCTCTCTGGCACGTGACCAGTCCCGCGCGCCCAAGCCCGTGAAGTTTCAGTCCGATCCGTGATCGATACTAACAGATTTCGTACAGATCAAGATTTCATCCAATGGAGTCGAAATTTGGCATGGACATTCTTTAGCATGCACGTAGTCTTCTGTGAAAATTTCATAGCATTTGGACTTTTATATTAGGAGATATGATCGATACGAATTGGGATTCTCGGTGGGTTGTTTCGTTCGACTCGCTCTTGTTTCGACTCGCTCTTTGTTCGACTCGGTTCCGTTTGACTTGGTGATGTGGCGTTTATGCGTATTGATTGTTGTGCCTTGCTTCGCATTGATGGACATGAAGTAGGAGTCTTTTGATGGATGTGAAGTTGACGAAGCGGAGCGAGTCGAAATGTGGCTCCCCGATGGAGTCGAATTAGATGGAGTCGAGCAGTGGTCCTGCGAAGGAGTGGAACTAGATGGAGTCGAACTGTTGTATTCTGAAGGATGCGGAGCGAGTCGAACAGAGGCTCTTAGATGGAATCGAAGTGGAGCAAGTCAAAATGGAGCGATCGATGTGGAGCGAGTCGAAGTAGGCTTCCATGATGGATTCGAGCAGAGCGAGTCGAAGTGGGCTCTTCTGAGGGATGCGAACTGAGCGAGTCGAAGTAGGCTCTTCTGAGGGATGCGAACTGAGCGAGTCGAAGAAGGCTGTTTTTAATCAATTTTGCATTGGTTGTAACTTGAGCATACGAACTCGGATTGACTTGAGATTTGGAACGTTGACTCTCACAGCTTAACTTGTCATGTTGTTTTAATTTAAGCTCGATACGGACTCGGAAAAAATTCATCGATATCCATAGCGAGCCTGTGTATAACCGATCTCTGGGATGGATCGTCGTTGTTTTACTAGTCAATTCCTTGGTGTTACGGCCTTGCCAAAAGGCGGGATAACAGTACCTCAAAAAGAGAAAATTTAAAAAACTCGATTTGTAAACCAAAAAATCACGGAGCTAAATATATTATCCTTTATACTTATTTCTAAATTATAGAAACCATTTCATACCAAAACTTCTCTTAAAAACCAAACTTATATATATATTTCTGGACTCCAAAAAAATTCTTTTAAAATACAAATTTACGAATGGAAAAACTATATCCTTGCCAAAAATTAAAATCAAGCCTTTACAGATATGTATAAATATTTAAGGATTTCAAAACTTAATCTTTTATAAACTTAAAATTTCTTAACATGACAAACCTAGTGGTATACGTGTTTCATTTAAAATTAAAATTTTAAAACTCTCCCAAAACCAAATTTCCAAAATAAATCATTGGGAAAAGAAATCCTTTGAAAATCTTTTTTCCAAAATCTAATGCATTTCCAAAACATACTTTATAAAAATTCTCTCATAGGTTTTAGACTAAAGAACTGGCATTAATTATCCAAAAAAAATCCAGATTGCTATCAATGAATGGACCATAGCAAAACCGTGCTTCTGGACAGTTACGACATACAGACTCTAATTTCCCGCCCATATGGAATAAATGCATGTCACCGACCGGATCTCATCATCAGAATCCAAAATCACAAGGTAGCTAGAATCTCAACCATCAAGTCGAACACCTCCAGTCTTTGGGATTCTACCATATGTCATACTCATGCTCTTCATCAACAACACTTTACGCATCGCCAGCACTCCTTGGGGTATTCTGGAGTCGGCATGAAAATCTTAATGCTAAAATATTTCCAAAACATAGTTGCTTCACCTATTCCCTCAAAGTGGAACTACAACTACTTCTATAGTCGGAACTCTTAGAATCTAGCGTAAAAATATAATATTACTAGATAGGAAAGTACGAATACGTTCTCTCAATTTATCCTAATTCCTCCAATATACTAATCTAGGCTTTGATACTAAATGTAACAACCCATTTTGACAAAAATCAAAACCCAAGTCCATCAAAGCACAGATTGTTGGATTTGGTATCTGCAGAAAAGCATGAGCATTATCAGAGATTGATAGAAATCTAAACTCATAATGGAATCAAATATAGGATAAAAATATTAACTATGACTATTATCTTGGAATTAATGGTATTCCTTGAATAATAGGTTGTCACATCAGCATTGAGCATGAGAGAAAAGAAGACTTCTCAAACAACTAAACACATCCAGCTCTAGTGACAAGTTCCTCTAAATCTATCATGTGGGTTGAAATGAGGAGGGGATCAGAACAACATTCTGGTGACTGGAAAATCTACAAAATGTCCATAGCATAAATATATACTGATTGGTTTTCATTTAGTTATTATGACCAGCAAAGTTAGCAATTCTAATCTAACCTTGCATTGCACACACGATTAATTACTTACCCCTTCCCAAGTTACAAAATACTAATGAAGCTTATCAACCACCTAATACTTCCAAACCCATTTCCCACTTAATACTTCTAAATATGAAGCGGGCATCTATAATCATCACAAAATACTTTAAAAAGAGAAATAGGCAGACTCCACCATTTAAGACCTCAATCAAGGTAGACCCCATCATTTATGACCTATTCTCACAATGGTTTTCTAACAATATTGTCAATGGTGGGTGGGTCCTAGCTCTAACCACTATTTAAGGCTTCTGACATATAATGTTCAACTACTACCGCGTCTATCGCCAATAAAATCGTAGCCATGTAAGACACAGTATCCAAGCCACTTAATATCTTTAAAAGGACTAGGCGGACTTCTATCCATTTAGTACCTATATTATAGGCAGGTCCTACATCACTGAATACCTATCCCCAGGCGGACTCCTCATTGGTACTATCATTATTACGGCCTTAGCAATGTGAGAGACTGTACCCAAGCCACTTAATACCTCATGAATAAGGACTAGGCAAACCCCTGATCATTAAACACCTATTTATAGGTCGGCCTTTGTCATTTAATGCCTAATCCCAATGTGGACTTCTTACTGGTACTATCTAGCTGACATCACCTGGAATCTCACTAGGTTACTTAATACTTCTTTTTAGGAGAAAGGCGAACCCTTAGATCAATCACTTAATACCTTAAACCCGAAGCGAACCCTTCCCGAGATATTCACTATCACTTTTAATTACAAATATGGAATCTCATTAGGTTAGTTCTTTCGGTAGAGAGGCGGGCCTTAAAAATAGCCATTAAATACCTCAACACTGAAGCAAACCCTTTTAGAGACATCCTTATTTATTTGGAATCTCACTAGGTTACTTATTACTTCCTTTTAGGAGTGAGGCGAACCCTACAACCACTTAATAACTAAACCAGAAGCAAACCTATATGGAGATATCCCACTCCTCTCTAATTCCTAATTTGGACCATTTAAAACTTTTCAATTAAGAAAGCAGGTCCAATCCCTCATGTCTTCACGGGTCCTATGATTAGTGATATCTAACATTTGTAGTAAGTGCACCCGACAACTGGTAGCCTCAAATTGAAGGGCAGTCTTCCGTCGAGTGACTCTACTTACCTCACATCACTAACCTACTAAGTCCAATTAACCATCCTAAGTCTTTATTTATATTATCTTAGGTAGACATTAGACTTAGCTTACTAATTCCCTTTTTATTTAAAGCAATAAGATTTACCTTAAATTCTTATCTACTCATAAATCCCCCTTTTAATGCTCATAAATGTAAATTTGACCATAAAATCCTAATGGACATTTCCTAAGACATCTACGTATGATTACTAATTTTAAATTAGTAACCATTTTAACTGTTCCATAGTTATTAATTCAACTTCTTTATTTATCAGTCCCATTAATCCATTTATCCTATCAAATTATTGCAACTCCTATATTTATTACCATTTATTTCCCACTTATTGTAATTACAACCTTTTAAATTCATTTCTCATTAATTAGTTATCTTAAACGCGAATATTACGTGTAAGCATCCTTATTAGCTAAGTTTTACTTAATTATTATAAGCGCAGTAAATTACGTACAGATATCTACTTTTATCAAATATATTCTAGTTATATGTCTTCACTAGAATATTCTATTCCATGTTCAATTGTTGGAATCATATCCAAAATATTATTCGCTATAATTTCTATAAATTAGTCCAAAACAAAAGATTTAACTTTAAAATATAAAAGATTACATCGTTTGAAATTACAAGGAATAATCATTTCCTTTTATTACTGAAATAGACAGTGTAAACTACAATGAATTCATACTTTATACATCTCCTTCTCTTTTTATTTGCATCTATTCCTTGCTAGATCAAATGCTTTATTGTTCTAAAAGGGAAAGAAATCAAACTAATTTACAAATATTAAATAAATCTAAATTCCAACAATTCCAAACATAGGAAAGTTTACATTCTAACAAGATTCGGGTAATAATCCAGATTCATATCATTATTATAAAATCTATTTCAGATTTGGAATAAATTTCATTCAAATCAATATTATAAATTCATACTTATGGGATCGTCTTCCAAATTAGGTTGTAAACAATTCTAAATCAATTCATAAACAAAAATATATAGGCGATATTTATTATATTCATATTGTATTCAATTTGTTGCCTACAAGTTATATATAATTATCCAGTTAGGTATAAATCAAATAAACACCAATGGGATAATTTTCATATTATAACAATTTATAAAATTTCTCACTCGTCTTTTAAAAGCGATCCAAATCTCCAGATCTAAAGCAGAATATTTGATTCATCTTCAAATCCTAAATAATCCATGAAATATGTATAAAAGGGTATATACATACATTTGAATTACAGATCTAAGAAGAGATTTGGAATTGAGAGAGAACATATAAAACTTATTAAATAACTAATGCCAAATTATTGGGTGTTACAGCCTTCACCAACAAACGGTTTATTCATTTCGTGATGAATGCCCATACATCCCTTTTCATAGCTTCCCAATAATAGGTTCGCTTCATATCTCGATACATCTTGTTACCACCGGGATGAATAGTCAATCTTGAATGATGACACTTTCTTAGCACTTCATCTCGCAATCCATCAACATCGAGAACAAATAATTTTCCATTCTTATGAAACAAACCCTCTCGGTCTAGTTCGTATTACTTCATGTCTTCAGATTCTACTCCCTCTGCAATCTTGGCTATAATCTTCTCCAGCCTAGCACTCGCTTATAACTAGCACCGATCCTTTTAATTAGATTACGTCCAATCGATAAGCTTGCCAGCATTTCAGGTTCTAGCTTGCAGTGAGGGACAAAATCAAATCCAACAATATATTATATTTGCTTCCATTCTAAGAACATTGCTTCCAACCCAGCATGTCTCCTACTCAATGCATCAGCGGCGCATTCCCTTTCCTTGGAGTGTAGGAAATACAAGATCCAAGAACTCCAACCACTGTTGCCGTCAAAGGTTGAGATCCTTCTAAGAGAAAAGATACTTCAAGGATTTGTGGTCCGTAAATAGCTCAAACTTTTCTCCTAACAAATAGTGTCTCTGCATCTTTAAAGCAAAAAAAATTCTTGCCAATTCCAAATTATGACTTGGGTAATTTCTTTCATGCGGTTTCAGCTATCAACTAGCATAGACAATAACTTTCCCTTTCTGCATTAACATCTCAACCTATCCAGTACCGCAAGCATAGATGTATATTGCCAACTCTTCATTTCCACTTGGAATGGTCAACACCAATGCACCCATCAACCTCTCTTTCAGACTCACAAATGCAAGCTCACACTTCGCATCCCATACAAAAGTCTTATTCTTCTTTGTCAAATTGGTCAACAGTGCTGCTATCTTTGAGAAGTCATTTATGAAGCGTCTATAGTATCCCGCCAATCCTACAAACTTCACACATCCGTAGTTCTTGGGGGTGATTCCAATCTAGGACCGCTGCTACCTTCGCAGGATCCATTGCTATACCCTATCCTGACATGACATGACCTAAGAATCTCAATTCTTTTCTCCAGACGTGACACTTAAAAAACTTCTCTTTCAACTTGTGCTTCCTCAATATATCTAGCACAATCCTCAAGTCCATCTTGTGTTCCTCTTCAGTTTTAGAGTAGATTAGAATATCATCCACGAACACAAACACAAACTAATTCCACCGGTCTCTAAAAGCCTAATTCAGGAGATCCACAAAGTATGCCGGAGCATTGGTCAATCCAAATGGCATCACCAACCACTCATAAACACCCAACGGCATACGAAATACAATAATAGACACACTCTCCTTTGCTACTCTTAATTGGTTAAATCCCATTATCAAATCCATTTAGGAGAACACCTTTGCACTTTGCAGTTGATCAAACAAGTCATCAATGTGTGGGAGTGGATACTTGTTCTTCTTTGTCCCTTTATTCAGCTGTAACGCCCCACTCCGAGAGCCTCATTAACAAAGAGTATTATATGGATAATACCGTCTGCTAATGCGGACAATAGAGTATAATGGAAGCGACCATGTGTAGTCTTACTTTAACTATCTACTGAACACGCCGAAAAGTGGTTTTTTATCATCTCATGTGGTTCGACAAGTTCACTAAATACTTAAAGCAAAACTACAATGGCTATAGGATCTATCGGAACAAAATGTAACAACTCAATGTAATATACATCACAGAACAGCGGATCATCATAAACACATATTCTGATACAAAGTAGAGTATACAAAATGATACATGTCAAGTGGTATAGCAAACCACAATATACAGACGAGTTCAAAAGAATACATATCAGAGTTACAATAGATAAGGACTACACAAAAAGCTATAACAAAAAGCAGCTAGCGGAGTAGTCCATGCGGAAGCAAAATAGGCTAAATCCAAAAGCACCTAACCTGAAACATCTCGGTCTGACCCGAGTATAAAATACACGGGTCAGTCTAAATAACAAATCAGTTAGATAAACTGAACAGCAATAAACCTGCAAGGTTATATAGTATAACCAATATCTCTAAAGGAGATAACTCAATCATCTAAAATAAGATGAATCATAATAAAACAAGCCTCATATCATCGGCATCTCAACAAGCAAAGGATATCATATCTCAAATCAAGTTAAAAGGCAATAACAAATACCAATGAAGGTACACAAGTTCCACTAGATGATCGCTACATATCATGCGGCTCAAAAAGACCAACACCGAAAGGCGATGCACTAGGGAATATAAATATCAATCAAAACAACAAAAGATTGATCGAGCTCAGTACTGTATAAACAAGGATCCATAAGCCCGAAGGCTCCAAACCTAAATATCACCCATGCGGCTCAAAAAGACCAACATCGGAAGCGATACTATAGGGCAACAAACCCGAAGGCACAAACCCGAAGGCACATACCTGAAGGCAACAAACCTAGGGAGACTGTCCGAAGACACTATCCCAAAGGCAACAAACCGTAGTGGTGAAGGTCCGGAGGCCCAGTACTGGACACCACTAACTGGCAGAATGTGTCATAACTCTCGAAAAGGAACCCGAAAAGTGTTAACGTATGTCCCATAACCACTCGTTCGCACTAAACGGTTTACTATCCATTAGCCAATTTCACACTCAAAGCATTACAAAGTTTACCTCATGTCATCGGTAAACCAGACACAAAGGTCAAAACGATCAATCGAATAGGTCGGGGACTAATCGGAAAGGTGAACGCGCGGATTCATGGTCCGGGTTTTACCTAACCATTTAATCTCCTTTCCACTTCGTTCGAAGTGCAAAATCAAGTGTCTTTAAATAGAAATTTATAAAGCGGAGAAGGGAGCTTTTAATACGATTTAGAGGGATTATTTATAAAACTCGTGAATGAAGTCAAAAGTATGTTATCAAAGCCAAAGATGCAATAACAAACATTAAAAACCAACTTGCATCGATAAGATTTGGAAAACCGATCAAAACGAACAAAAATAGGCAAAACAGGGAAAACAGGAGCAGGTCGGTTGGCCGGCTACAGGGCTCCGTCGACCGGACACTGTCCTGGAAAAATTCTCGGGAAGCAGGTCGGTTGACCGGACTTCCTGGGTCGGTCAGCCGGAGCCTGAATTCCTGCACTTCCAAAACAGAGGCAGGGAAGTGCTCAAGTAGCAGGTCGGTCGATCGGACCCTGCATTCGGTCGACCGGAGCCTGTTTTTCAGCACTTCTTGCCCTATCAAAATGAAATTCCAATCCTTTCCAAACCAAAACAATAGCACATGAATACTTGTTAGGAATTCATACACAACATCAATGATATCAAGAGAAGTAGATGTGAGTTAAAAACTCACCTTTTTACACAAAACTAAGAAGAAGGAGCTCAAATGCAAAGAAACAACCAATCACACTCCACTTCAATTCCACAAGCTTCAATCTAAGAAGACAACACATATTTCCCAAATTAGGGTTAGGAAATTTCTGAAATTGAAGAGGAGAAGAGTTGGAGAAGATGAAGAGGAGGCTTACCTATCCTTCTCTTTGATTTTGGAGCAAGGATTCAAGCTGCAAGAAGAAACTAGGGTTTTGTAATTTCTAATTCCTCTTCCTCTCCACCATTTTCAGTTTGCTTGAGGAAATGAAATGAAATGGGAGTGAATGGATGAAGAGTTAGAGAGCTAGGGGGTTAAGTGGGGTTAAGGGCTGAACCCAAACTCAAGCCCAAATAGAAAAAAGTGGCAAAAGTCATCTTACTCCAAACATATCGAAGCTTATACTCAAAAAGATCACAAATGACATTTTGAACTCAATGGGAGTAGTCTCGAGTCTCAATTCGACTGTTTGCAAAAAGTAGCTTTTCGGACTATAATCCGACAAACGACATTATATTTAAATAAAATATTTAAATATACAACCGATAAATATGCGGGTTGTTACAGACTCCCCTCCTTAAGAAATTGCGTCCTCGCAATTCTTAAGAAGAAAATAAAGAGTAACAACCAAAAACATATCAACACATAAGAAGAACAGAAATTCATCATAAAGAGCACGGAAAGATAGGTCCGAACTTGGTTGCTTAGAGAATTCTCTAGATTCCTAAGCTCAAATAATTCGGAACACCGACGTAATACAAACGATACGTCAAATGAACCGTAGCTCAATGAAACAAAGTACAACAAAACGTCCGATGAACTTGGTAAAAAGATCATTCCATTCGGACTTCAACAAAGAAATACCCACTTTTTGCTTCCAACAAAGGGCATTGGCAACACGACTTCCCTATTCCGGGAGTATACAAAGAATATCAAGGTCATAAGATACAAGGAACTCGAGCAGCTCCTTATGAGAAATAAATATTCCAAAGGTTTATGATTGAGGTGGAGAATAAATTTCTCCGCCAAAACAAACGATGATGCCAAACTCTAAAAGCAAAAACAATAGCCGCGAGCACTAGATCATGAGTGGCATATCTAGTCTCGATAGGCTATAACTATTTAGAAGAATAAATGATAGCACATTCTCTTTTGCAAGTGAACGACATCCAAACCAATACGATTTAGCATTGGTACAAAAGATAGAATCTTGGTTCCCTACGGGAATAACAAGAATAGGAATATTGGAAAGAAAGAGTTCTTTTAAAATAATCTTCTTTCCCAAAAAGCTAAGACTTTCAAAATTAAAATTACCTTTATGTAATTATCTTTTCAGAAAAACTTTTATTTTACAATTCAATTTACAGTGTCTGATTGTCTCATCAAAGCGTTTAGGAAATTCCTATCGATAATGTTGATCAAGCGCATCGACCAGAATTCTTAAAGCACTCAATGGGCAATACAATCACAAAATCATCTTTTAGATAATAAACATGTTTCTTAAAAACTTTTAAGAATATCCTTTGTTCTTTTAAAGATCAAAAATCCAATTGTACTCATAAATAAATCTTATGAAAAAGATTTGCAAAATTTTAAATTACTATTTTCCATCCAAAACCAATAAATACAAAAATGGAATCATCGAGATATTCACAGAATACTCGATTCATAAAATGGATGAAATGAGCAAACAAACTGAATGACATAATAAATCATTCATAAGAATCACAACAAGTGCGGAATGCGGTAAGCGGAATGCTAACTTCCGCAACTCGTAGCCAAATGAAAACCAGTGGTAAGGTCGAGCTAAAAAGACCTTAACACTACTCAAAAGATTGCTTAGGTAATAATCCTAAGACAAGACCAAAATACCGGAAAATTCTCAAACTACAAGAATGAGAGAAACAACCCTTTCCTCATCATGAGGGCTTAAAGAATAAAATGATGCCATCAAATTGGAATCGAAATCACAAAGGAAAAATAGAAATCTGCAAAAATAGATGGAGACATACCTCATCCCTGAGGAGAACCTCCAGAAGCATCCGCTATCCTTGGCTTTCCTGGCTTAGCACCACCAGGAACAGTAGGGCAAGCAGAAATATGATGACCTTCCTTCTTGCAGTAGCGGTAGAAGAGAGGCTTAGGACAAGCTCGAATCATATGATCAGGAGAACCACAATTGAAACACTTCCGAATGGAAGGCGTTCCAGCAAACTGAGACTGGGAATCAGATTCAACGGGCTTTTTCTTCTTGGAAGGGAAAAATTCTGGCTCATCCAATGTAGACTGCTTTTTGTTGGGGTTCTCGCGAACCTCAACATCATCACCACTATCGCAATCCCTCTCGATGGCTTCGAGATGAAGTGCAGAATCAACTTACTCCTCAAAAGAAAGTTTAAGCTCAAGCATCAAAGATTTCTTAAGATATTTCTTAAGACCAGAAACAAACTTCAGATTCTTCTTATAAGAAGTGCTAATAAATTCAAGACCATACTTAGATAAGGCCTCGAAAGATGCAACATACTCAAAAACGGAAGACTCCCCTTGCTTCAATTCAAGAAAGCGCCGAGCCAACAAAGCTTTCTCAGATTCAGGAATGAACTTGAGTTCGAATCGTTCCCGAAACTGAGTCCAAGAAAGAACAGACTCATCAAGTTCAGATATAAGAAGCTCGTACCAATCAAGGGCACGCTCTTGCAATAAACTAGAAGTTACAAGAACTCGATCATGGTCAGAAAGATCCATGCGAGAGAAGATACGTTCACAAGTGCGAATCCAAGCTTGGACTTCAAGGACGGACTCGGAGCCTTTGAATGGCTTTCCTCCAAGATGAGAAAAATCACTACACAAGCGAGCAAAGGTAGACTTGCGAGGTGGAGACACTCGAGCAGGAACTGGAGGCTGAGTGCTCCTAAATAACTCCAAAAACTGATCAGCAGACATATAAACGCCATCCGGATGTGAGCCACTGGATTGCCCAGCATCCGAACGTCGTCCCCTGCCTCTTCCAGCCATAAGCTGAAAGTCAAGATAAGAACAAGATTAATCACAAGGTAGATACTTCAATACGGAATACTACGGAATAAAAATACATTCCTAGACGTATTCCCAAATCCTATCAACCCCAAAACACGGAAGGAATAGAGGCAAAATGATTCAAAGATTTGTAACACTTGTTACACTTTGATGTACCTTAATATGTGCTTCTGTTATGTGTTTATCATATTTTGTTCTGAACCTTCGCTCTGATACCAAGCTGTAACGCCCTACTCCGAGAGCCTCATTAACAAAGAGTATTATATGGATAATACCGTCTGCTAATGCGGACAATAGAGTATAATGGAAGCGACCATGTGTAGTCTTACTTTAACTATCTACTGAACACGCCGAAAAGTGGTTTTTTATCATCTCATGTGGTTCGACAAGTTCACTAAATACTTAAAGCAAAAATACAATGGCTATAGGATCTATCAGAACAAAATGTAACAACTCAATGTAATATACATCACAGAACAGTGGATCATCATAAACACATATTCTGATACAAAGTAGAGTATACAAAATGATACATGTCAAGTGGTATAGCAAACCACAATATACAGACGAGTTCAAAAGAATACATATCAGAGTTACAATAGATAAGGACTACACAAAAAGCTATAACAAAAAGAAGCTAGCGGAGTAGTCCATGCGGAAGCAAAATAGGCTAAATCCAAAAGCACCTAACCTGAAACATCTCGGTCTGACCCAAGTATAAAATACACGGGTCAGTCTAAATAACAAATCAGTTAGATAAACTGAACAGCAATAAACCTGCAAGGTTATATAGTATAACCAATATCTCTAAAGGAGATAACTCAATCATCTAAAATAAGATGAATCATAATAAAACAAGCCTCATATCATCGACATCTCAACAAGCAAAGGATATCATATCCCAAATCAAGTTAAAAGGCAATAACAAATACCAATGAAGGTACACAAGTTCCACTAGATGATCGCTACATATCATGCGGCTCAAAAAGACCAACACCGAAAGGCGATGCACTAGGGAATATAAATATCAATCAAAACAACAAAAGATTGCTCGAGCTCAGTACTATATAAACAAGGATCCATAAGCCCGAAGGCTCCAAACCCAAATATCACCCATGCGGCTCAAAAAGACCAACATCGGAAGCGATACTATAGGGCAACAAACCCGAAGGCACATACCCGAAGGCAACAAACCTAGGGAGACTGTCCGAAGACACTATCCCAAAGGCAACAAACCGTAGTGGTGAAGGTCCGGAGGCCCAGTACTGGACACCACTAACTGGCGGAATGTGTCATAACTCTCGAAAAGGAACCCGAAAAGTGTTAACGTATGTCCCATAACCACTCGTTCGCACTAAACGGTTTACTATCCATTAGCCAATTTCACACTCAAAGCATTACAAAGTTTACCTCATGTCATTGGTAAACCAGACACAAAGGTCAAAACGATCAATCGAATAGGTCGGGGACTAATCGGAAAGGTGAACGCGCGGATTCATGGTCCGGGTTTTACCTAACCATTTAATCTCCTTTCCACTTCGTTCGAAGTGCAAAATCATGTGTGTTTAAATAGAAATTTATAAAGCGGAGAAGGGAGCTTTTAATACGATTTAGAGGGATTATTTATAAAACTCGTGAATGAAGTCAAAAGTATGTTATCAAAGCCAAAGATGCAATAACAAACATTAAAAACAAACTTGCATCGATAAGATTTGGAAAACCGATCAAAACGAACAAAAATAGGCAAAATAGGGAAAACAGGAGCAGGTCGGTCGGCCGGCTACAGGGCTCGATCGATCGGACACTGTCCTGGAAAAATTCTCGGGAAGCAGGTCGGTTGACCGGACTTCCTGGGTCGGTCAGCCGGAGCCTGAATTCCTGCACTTCCAAAACAGAGGCAGGGAAGTGCTCAAGTAGCAGGTCGGTCGACCGGACCCTGCATTCGGTCGACCGGAGCCTGTTTTTCAGCACTTCTTGCCCTATCAAAATGAAATTCCAATCCTTTCCAAACCAAAACAATAGCACATGAATACTTGTTAGGAATTCATACACAACATCAATGATATCAAGAGAAGTAGATGTGAGTTAAAAACTCACCTTTTTACACAAAACTAAGAAGAAGGAGCTCAAATGCAAAGAAACAACCAATCACACTCCACTTCAATTCCACAAGCTTCAATCTAAGAAGACAACACATATTTCCCAAATTAGGGTTAGGAAATTTCTGAAATTGAAGAGGAGAAGAGTTGGAGAAGATGAAGAGGAGGCTTACCTATCCTTCTCTTTGATTTTGGAGCAAGGATTCAAGCTGCAAGAAGAAACTAGGGTTTTGTAATTTCTAATTCCTCTTCCTCTCCACCATTTTCAGTTTGCTTGAGGAAATGAAATGAAATGGGAGTGAATGGATGAAGAGTTAGAGAGCTAGGGGGTTAAGTGGGGTTAAGGGCTGAACCCAAACTCAAGCCCAAATAGAAAAAAGTGGCAAAAGTCATCTTACTCCAAACATATCGAAGCTTATACTCAAAAAGATCGCAAATGACATTTTGAACTCAATGGGAGTGGTCTCGAGTCTCAATTCGACTGTTTGCAAAAAGTAGCTTTTCGGACTATAATCCGACAAACGACATTATATTTAAATAAAATATTTAAATATACAACCGATAAATATGCGGGTTGTTACAATTCAGCTCACGATAATCCATACACAACTTCAAAGAGGCATCCACCTTCATTGTGAATATTACAGGTGTGCCTCACTCAGATATGCTTCTTCGAATGAACCCTTTCCACAATAGATCATTCACTTGCACCTGCAATTGCTTATGATATCTGGGTGCCATACGCCTCAAAGGCATAACTATCGATCTAGCTTCCTTCATCAAGTCTATCGGAAACTCGATCTCCCTATGCGGTGGCAATCCAGTCACCTCCTCAAAAACATCTGGATAATCTCTAGTGATATGAACAGATGACAATCCCTCCTGTGGAACCTCAAGCGAATATAGGAAGCTAGCCATCACCCCATCCTTTGGTAGACAGCCAATCACTACTGTTCACTCATCCACATCTCTGATTTTCGCCAACAGCTTCTCGCAATCCACTATGGTTGCATACTTCATAAGCCAGTCCATGCCCAAGATAATCCCGAACCCAACGAAGTTCAAAACAAAACAATCACAAACCAAAGAGCATCCATGCCAAGACTAGTAGAACCTCCAATAGGGTTCGTCATGCTTAGGGGTCGACCTATTATCTTAGGTCTCAATCCCAATCTGTCTACCAGGTCACTTAAATAATGACTTCCTTTCCATTCTACTTCGTCGAGGGAGCACTCGTCAAAGTAGGGACTGCATCCAAAGCATACGCTTTCACAACCTGCTTACTCTTCATTATTTCCAAGCAATCCTTCTTCAAACCTTGCCTTAAACCATTCCCAACTTAACTAATCTTTAGGTGTAGCAATAGTCACTGCATTCCTACAATTCATGGCTCACCTTCGAAGTTGTCCAGAAGCCAACTTTCTCTTTATAGCATCATCCACTTCCATATCACTGAAGATGCATTCATAAGTACACTATGCCACAAAGTGAATCAGATAACAATGATCACACGACATAAGGTAGATTTTCTGTTATCCCACTTTTTCACACAACACATGACAAAACCATTTGTTGTCTGAAGAGCCTCATAATCTTTCATTTGTTGTCTGAATGGCCCATGAAATCCTTATGTACAAGCTTGTTATTCAAACAACATTTATATGTCGTTTGATTTAAGTTATCAAATTTTTTATTTTTGGCTCCACCTTTTCCCTCTTAATTATTTCGTGGTCGCTCTTTTGTTCGATTCCCCCCTTTATTATTTTGTTCCCCCCTTTATTATTTCGTTCCCCATTTTTATTTTTATTCAGGAGAAAATTACCATCTTCTTCTCGTCGTTAACTTAGGGTTCTATGAAATTGAAGTCGTCTCCTTCTCGTCTTCTCGTCTTTATGCAAATTGATGGCTGCGTGCTTTATTCCTTAGGGCTTCTTAATCAAAGCCACCTTTTTCGTCTTCGTTTTGAAATTAGGGTTTCTTGAAGGTTGCTGCTTGAAAGTTAAGCTTCGAATCCCAATGCTCCTTTCCTCACTGACTATTGATGGTTGTGGATACTCCTTGTCGAGTGTTCTTCGATTGATATTGGTATGATTTATGCCCCTATCAATTTATATTGTTCTCGACTTCTAATCTTTGGCCGATGATGACTTGGGTTTCTTATATAGGAATTTATTTCCTAAATATGTGAATATATGATTCGATTTGATTCTTGAATTTCTAATTTTGGTTTTTGTTTGATTTGGTTTTCTGATTCTTGAATTTCTGCTTTGGTTTCCATTTGCTAATTTTATTGCTAGGTTGGACCTTGTTTTTCACTATGTCACCCGATCATGTGCTCTTGACTTCATGTCGAAGTTAGTGGATTGCTATGTTGGACCTTGTTATTCAAGGCAGTGTTGACTGTAACTACCTTGTTCAAGGCAGTGCACTTCAACACTTGATATGTCTTATTATATATACTTGTTGTATATGGTCCAGTTTCTCGAGTCTTGTGTTGAATTGCAGGTCCATAGCATTGCCTATTGCTGTGAGTCTTGTTGGTCCTGCCTTGTTTTAATTTGTGTGAATGTTTATACTTGTGTTCATGTATTCATATGTATATATGTGTAATAGGATTTTAGTTTTGAGATATATGGGATTTCAATGTTGCATATATACATGTATAAATGTATATACATATGTGTATATGTGTATATGTGCTGTTACATCTTACTTCATTTCTGTATATGTGTGAAAAGTCTATATAATTATACCCTAATGCTTGTGTATGTATATCTTCACCCTTGTATGTGTGTTATGTTGTTTCAGTTCTCACATATTCTTGTATGTACTTGAGCTTGAACCATTTTGAGTATGTACATATATACATGTATTTACATATGTGTATATATGTATATTACTTAAAGCTTGCTGTTGGTTGAATTTTTGAACATGTGTTGCATATATACATGTATAAACATATGTGCATATATGTATATTAGTGTGCCAATTACATCCCACTTCATTTCTGTTTTGCTGGTTCATTTATGATCTGGCCTGGTCTTGTGCCTTGAACCGATTCATTCTGCCTTTGAACCGATACATTTATGATCTGGTCTTATGCCACGAGTCTGGACCATGTGCATTGAATTGTTCATGTGTTCATATGTTTTATATATATGTATACATGCATATACATACATGTATACATGTATATACATGTAAAATCCCTTAACCAGATTTTGAATAGCTTTGTGCTGCTTTTGAATTGTTCATGTGTTCATGTATATATCTATATACATATGTGCTTTGAGCTAATTTTGAATTGCTTTGAGCTGCTTTTGAATTGTTCATGGGTTCATATGTTGAATTTTTGATGCATTTTGCTTTGATACTTGAATGGATTTTGCTTTGATTGCTTTCACTGAACCTTGAATGCATTTTCGTACATGTATAAATCCTTTTGTATGCATTCTGGTTTATACATATATACATGTACACATTCAAAGTTTATGCATATATACATGTATGCATTTTGCTTTGAGTGGTTTATACACACACACAGATATATATACACACACATGTATCAATTTCAGGCCATTCAAGTATCAAAGCAATCAAAGATTTATACATGTATATATGCTTTGATATCAAATTTCATTTTGCTTTGATTGCTTTCCCTGAACCTTGAATGTATACATCCTTGCCTTCCCTGAACCTTGAATGGCCTGAAATTGATACTTGAATAACCTGAACCTTGAATGGTCTGAAACCTTGAATGGTTGTTACTACTATATGCAGTCTTCTTGCTTGTTAATTCCATGTATATACACACATACATATGTATTATATATGTGTGAAATATTGCCATGTTTTTCCTTGTTTTTGTCTAGTTTATACATGTGCACTTCAGCTTTGTTCATGCTACTCCTATGTGCACTATGCATAAACTGTTTTGAGATTTCTTGCCTTGTATTCACTATGTACTCTTATGTTTGTTTAATTGATGAAACTTGTATTCACTATGTACTCTTGTGCATTTTTCTGGCTGCACTTGTATATTTCTGGTTGGAGCACCAGAGTGTGCACCTGAGTTTGATTTTCTGGTTTGTATATTTTTGGTTTGATTTTATGGTTTGAGTTGCATTTCCTTGTGCACTTGAGTTGACCCCGATGAGGCTTGGGCTTGACCTTGTGGACATTTGCACTGTGTTAGGCTTTCGGGCTTGACCTTTGCAATGGTCCGTGTGATTTAATCGATGTCCGGCCTTGTGATATTCATAGTGATACATTGTACATATCATAAGTTGTTTGTGCACATATATATTTGTCCTGCCATGTCTAAAACATGAAGAGAAAGCAAACCCATAAACTGAGGCAATATTAATATTCAAATTTTATTTTATTTTTGCAATTTAGGTTTGTTTCCTTTTCCATTTTACTGTATTGTTTATTTGACGGGTATAAGAGATGACTGGACACAAGATGAAGCAAGCAAATGAAGATCAATATCAAAAATAAACTCAAGTGCGTGTAAGTGAGTGCTAGTAAAAAAAAGTTATATATGAGAGTGTAGAGAAAAGTTGTATATATGAGAGTGATAGTGAAAGTTGTATTGTATTTGAAAATGTAAGAATAGTGAAAGTTGTATTGTATTTGAAAATGTAAGTATAATGAAAGTTGTATTATATTTTAATTTGATTTGAAATAAAATATTTGTTTAAATAAAATTGTGATTCATTATTTCATTTTGCAAATATAACATATGTGTAATTGATATGCATATGAGTTAATACTTATAAGTTGTCTAATAGAAATTTTTAGAAATGATACTATAACATCAAACAACATATGTTTTTTTTCTTTTGATGTGTTAGTGCATATCAAACGACGGTGCATATCTGTGGTCTAATATGTAATGAGACGGCAGGGAAATAGATAACAGATAGGTATTCATTCAGACAACGAAGCATATCTGTCGTCTGATTCGTTTTTTCTCATAGTGGTATCAATCCAATCTTGCACTTCTATGGCTGATCCCGTTCCACAAAATGGCATTCCTTCCAAAGTAGAGTAATCTTTTCTCAACTTAGCGAAATCAGCCCTAGGCGCTTGCATTGGAGCACCTCCATCAACAACCATACCAAGAGCATTTCTCATCATCGTCGCCATCATAACATTGAACATAGCTTGAAAATTAGGCATAACAGCTCCTAATCCTGCTTCCTTTTTAACTCCTGAAACAGATCTCATAGTATTTCTTATAAGCCAGGTCATTCTAATGTGTAACAAGAATGATTAGTCTCTCCTAAAGAAAACTGTGTCCATAGTGCTCCTATGCATGCGACTTATACTATATAATGTATTACTATATAGTTTTGAAAACCAAACTTATAACAAGTACACACTCTCTCATATATATATATACACTCTCTATCCAGTTTAAGACGATAACACCCTCCTTATCTCTATTGGATCATGGTATCAACTCCAGTTAATCATGTAACCAAAGCTCTGATACCAAATGTGACGACCACCCTATACCACCAGCACCAATAGTATATAAATAGTGCATTGTCCATGCCCGGTCGATATAGGACAACCATCAAGGTTGAAATAAACCAATATAGCATCTAATCACTCATATCTCACAGCGCATAGATATAATATAATATCACAGATATAACAAAAGAGACAGTAATAACCATGTGAACACTTATCAGAGAATAATATCCATAGAGTTTACATGAATAGTAGAGTTTATACAATGGAAACAAACTCAACAACTATCTCATATACAAATAGTAAGTTGTCATTGCTAAGGCTCCCCAGTGCTGCACAATCGAATAAGCATAGACACCATAAAAGTATATCATACGAGATAGCTCCATCCACCTCATCCTCCGAATGGCTATTGCGCAACCTAGACCTGTTATCTAGTCTACTCATTTAAGGGTACCCGAGATAACAAGAAACAAAGCATAAAGCCTTGGGTCGGACAACAGTCTGGTGTGAGTGGTAAACGAGTCTCAAAATACTATACATGTAAATATGGTAAGGAAAACAGAAGTACACAAACCATAGCAGACATGTCCCTACAACCAAAGAGTTAACATACAACACTATAATCTGCTGCTCTACAATATCATAAGATATACAACAAAACAAATAAAAAGATATCAGTCTTCCAGGTATTCCTATCTCCAATACCTACTTCCCTTGATACCAGTAAGTGATAGCCTACTAAAGAAAGCAACCATAGCATCCATCAAACAATCCTAACTTTCACTTCATGTGCTCTGAATATATGATAAGTCGTATGACCCTCAAGCCAGGGACTAATGGAAATCCCGGTTCTCTTTTGTATTTTCATATCTTGCAGCACAAAGCTGGATACGTATCTGTAGCCCAAAGCTGGACACTAGACCCAAGGCAACATGTCCAGGGTATACATGTCCCTCTATTGACCCATAGGCTTCCCCACTTACAATACCCTTGCTTTAAGTACAACTAAAAACTCTCCAAGTCATCAATGATTCTTTAACACATACACCTGAGTCCACCTTTTCTCCATTTGGATAACAAGCCCTTCTTGCTCAATCCAGTTTCCATTATTCACGAGGAACCCTTCCACATTTCCTGATCCTACGGGTCCTTCCTTTATGAGTCGCATTCTTCAGAACCTACTCCCAACATGAGCCAACATCCAAGGACCATAGCTTTTCATTATGTTGTCATATCGTCATCCAACCTGATACGAATGATCCAACACCTCCAGCACGATCTATAGTACCTCTACATCAGTCCCTACAAGTTCCACATTCATCCCATGCAACATGATAAATTTGTACCGACTCATAGAGATAACTCGGTGCCGAGTTATACACTTAGCTAATTATTGCCTACCATTTCTTTCTTTGCCTATGGTACTCTTCCCTATGTGCCTTACACCTCGACTCATCCCCCTTTGGTAACTTGGCCCTAATCCAACACTTCGCTAAAATTTCCAACATCTTGCTATAGAACATCTCATATATCCATGCTTTACCCAACCATACAAACCACCGAGTCATAGCCACCTTTATGATAACTCGGTGCTGAGTTATAGGCATAACTCATTGGCTACCTATCTTGATAACTCATTGTAAACTCAAGCACTAAGCCAATCTTCCAGAACCCAGCCAAAGACAACCTCTATTAGCCATAGCTTTCCAAGCCATCAAGTTGACCATCACTCACGAGCTACCACCAGTGACGAACCAGATTTTCGACTCTCGAAAATCGACACTAATACATCCTCGGTATTCACATGCCACAAATTCAAGTGCCGGAAAACTCGATCATTAAGGGAAGAAAGAAAATAAAGATAGGACAGAATCTTACATGAATGGAATAACATATATTATTTCAACATATAATCGTTACAGCTAAATTTTTTAAATACATTATCAGAGTTTAACTTAACATTAACATAGACAGTTATAAATATCTGTCCCTACAAATGCGGAATACGATAGGACATAATTGTAGGGGAAATGGATAATAATCTTCAGAAGAATCTTCTAACTCCATGCTCCGAGCTCTTCCAAAATGCTTTAAACAAAACCGGACTACTAGGGTTCCTGGAAAAATAGGGTACCCAAAGTTTAAGGGAAAAAAAATAAATTCCGGGTCAATCATGGGACTGGTGTGAGAAACTCAAAATACGAGTATTTGGAAACATAAGGTATCTCATAAGACCACGCCGCACATAAACACGGAACGTTTTTTTACCTTATGATAACAAAATCATTCTACGTCAAATCTAGTGATATTATTCTAACGACATTCATTGAAAACCTTTCAAAATAAAAACATTCAAATAGCCGAAATTGTTACATTGGTTAAATTTGATGGCATAATAGGTTTATAGCTAAAATAAAAGGAACTTATTGGAGAATGGATTTCCAATGAATAGAGAGGTAAGGGACTACCTCCCATATAGTACATATCTAGTGGAATGTACCAAGGATTGACATCTACGAAACCTTTGCGAATTAAGACCGGCCTACCTGCAGACCCATCTGGCGGCGGATAGAACTGAATATGATACTACCGTGGCCGTTCCCGACCTATCCATGAGCTCTCATAGCATACATCACATATATTTTTACCCGACATCATAGCGGGTGCAAAATAAATCTCGAAAGGTGATATTACACCCTAATGGTTATGATCCACTTTGCCTTAAAGCAACCCCTGTTTCACAATTTCTCGAGTGTGGGGCTAGGGGCAACGTTTACCTTTCTTAGAACATTTTTACTTAAAATGCCACATTACCATTTCCAACAACACACTATTGATTTCCACAAATATACAACCTTTGAGCTTGTATGTATCAAAGAAAGGTGTTAAGTATAAGAGGGGTTACCTCCTACACCACCAAACAAATATACATTTGTAGAGATCAATGCACTGTGATCTTAGAAATGCAATGTCAAACAGTCATCCATACAAGTTGTCCAGGAACAGGACAAACCGAAGGCACTCTCCTACCACATCTTGTCGGGAATTACTCCTAGGATTAGTAGTGAGTAGTCCTTACATATAAAGATCATAGAATGAAGGGACTATTGCTATTTATTATCTCGGGAGATACTCCAAAATTATCAATTGGCAGTCCTTCCATTATAAAGATCCGCACCTTCAAATTCATTGTCTTTAACATGTCTTCTCCTTTAAATTTGTAAATTGGTTCGAAGTGGTTTTCAAATAGGAATTACCCAAATCCGATCCTGGTTCCTTTGAACTAATCATCGATAAAAAAATGTTAAGCAGTTGATAAATATTTATTAATTTGTATCCTTTTATCCAAATTATCTTCTTAGGGATATATACCTTTTAAAACCATTTCTTTTTAGTACATACGGGATCATTAAGCCCCTCTTATCAAATCCTTTGATTACTTAAAATCTTTTTAAATCTTGGAATAATTCCAAATCATTTCTTCATTTACTTAGGAAAATATTTCCAAATCATTTATTAAAACATTAATAAAGATTTTCTATATTCAAATCATAAATTTTAAACGGGTCAAAAACAATGTTATTTAAAACATCATTTACTGTAAACCCAAAACAACTAATTTTAAGTAAAAGAATCCATAGGAATTAAAATAATTTCAAATCATTTATTTAAATCTGGACAAAAGATTTCTTTTTTTCAAATCAACTTTTTAATAGGATGAAACCATGTTATCTAAGATGGTAAATCCAAATTAGTTAGTATTCAAGTAAAGCGGATCCATAGAAATTATACTAAACCAAAATCATTTCTCATAAATCATATTGCAAAACCTATTTGAGTAAAAATGGTTGATAGAAATTATACAAATTCTACTCAACATCAATTTCCGTATTCAACCTTTATTATCCATCGAATAACGGTGAAATCACCTTTTAAATTCACACGGATAGTACGGGTTCTCTCCTCAGAATTTAATACCAAGTATAAGAAGATTATTTTTATATAATCCAAGTTGTATGAAATTAAATTTGTAAATTTGAATCTTTTATATTTGTCTCATTTCCGACATTTCGACCTTATCTATTACTCACCTAGGAAAGAGGCCAGGTAAGCTAGGGCACTAGTTACTCCTGAATATCTCCTTAGTTTAAGCACCTTCCATCCGGATCTCACGAATTGTAAAATTCAGTCAACTCATCGGCTTTTAGAGCCAAGATTAAGTCACTTAATTATAAATAATTTATTTAAACTAAATTATAAAACCTTCAAATCATCTTTAAAATACTTAATTATTATTTGAAAACATTTATAAAAGATTCGAGAAAGAATACTTAAGTTTAAAGCCATTTTTCAAAAGTTATTAAAAGTGCTGCAAATAGTGTTGCAAATAGTGCTTTTAAGGCTTATTTATCAAAATAACTTTTCTATCATTTAGAAATCCATTTTTATAACACAAATATCCTAACATATTTATATAATTTATTCCATATTTTTAAAGAATTAAAAATATCATTTATGAAGAGTTTATCGCTTTGGTTTCCAAACTGCCAAACCATGACTATTTTGAAAACTTGATTTGCTCATATTTCAAAATCTACTAAATGAAATCTTGATCCCTTTCTTTTGTTTGAACATGATTATAAGAATTCAGAAAATTCTTATTCCAAAGAATTTCGAATCCGAATCCATCGTATAAATGGATTTAACTTTCTACGATGCGAAATCGCTAAAAACTGCCGTTACGCAATGCGCCTATTTTTGACTCAATTTTCATAACTTATCAAAACTTCACCAAATTGTATTTTAGTGTTGATAAAACATTTATAAATCATTTTAAAGAGGTTCAACAATGTCAAATACATCATTTAATTTATTAAAAGAAAGTGATTTCCTTTGTGATATTCGATGTGTACAAGACGTGAATCATTTCAACATCAAAATAGACATATAATCAAAATCCAAACTTGATGATCAAAGTATAGTAAACATCCATAATAATCATATCACATCATCAATTTATATATATATATATATAGTTTCTCACCTTCATTGGTTTCTAACTTCTTGAAAATTCGTTATAGCTTGACTAAGATCGAATTAAAACCTACAGAATCGAGCTTTGGACCTATGAATGGGCTTGGTTTAGCTTGTAAAGAGGTGGAGTGCTCGGCCTTGGTTGTAGGAGGTGGTGGCCATGGGGTTTGAGTGAGGAAAGGAGTGATTTGCCTTAGTTTTGAAGTGGATTGCTTATGTAGATATACTTATATAAACTTAATTTTTTTTGCAATATTTTTCTTCATAATTTCCTTAAGGAAGGAAGCCATCGAAAAGCTTGAGAATGAAGAAGAAGATAAAATAGAATAGCGTGTAAAAATACGAAGAGAATGGTGGGTATTTATAGGAAAATTTTGGAAATAAATATCTAAACGTATAATTACTCTTTTGCTCCTTGCCCACACCCCCTCCATCCCCTCAAGACGCACGACAAGGCCAACCCCCCTTGTGCTTTCATGTATGTGATGATAATGGTGTGTAAGTGAGTCGATGTTTGCTTTTTAGGGTTTAAAATATCTTGGATATTTATACTTTTTACTATATGTAAATTCTAATGTAAATGGCAAGTATATTTGTATACATATATGTGTTCACGTATATGTTAAGATGTGCTTGTGTACGTTATATATGCGCACAAGTGATATAAACAAGGTTGCAACAACATTGAATAACTTTTGTTTGTTAAACCGTTGAAAATTGGGAAGCCGATTCCCGATCACTTTTCACTTATAAATTAATTTACATATAAATGTAAAAAAAAATTGAAAACTAATTTCTTATCACTTTTAACTAATTAAATAACTAATTAAAATGATCTCTTTTGAATTATGAAACCATATAAATTAATATTAAATAATTGTTTATAAAAAATGTTGTTATATCGATAAAGCGATACGAATTTTCTTATATTTTCAAATCAAGTATATATCTCTATAAAATTATTATAAATGATTTACTATCACTATATAACTAATTAAATTGAATTGTAATCATTTTAAAACAATTATTTGAATATTTATAATAATTATTAAATCATTAAATCTCAATTTAAATTCATAAATCTATTATTAAATATAATGCCATTATTGATGATGTCATAAATACGTTTTGTTCCAAAAAATAAAATAAATAATTTTATTTCATATTCTTGTTTAAATATAAGAATTTATCCAGCTCCGTGCCTACCTTTTGATAATTATAGACCTGTTTAATTGATAAAACGGTTTTTGGTCATTTTATGATATTTTTCCAAAGTATATATTTTTGTAAATACTTATTCAAAATAAGATTACCATCATTATTTATTGTTCAAGACAACATAAACTATGTTAAAAAGCTTATATTTGAATTTTTTAAAAATAATATAATTTATCAAAGTGATAAACTTGCGGGTCGTTACAGACTACCCTCCTTAAAAGAATTTCATCCCCAAAATTACAACACTAAACCCAACGGTGTTTACCCAAAATATTTATTTTTAAACTTACACCCATACAATGTATATAGATCCTCTGTATGCAATAACTGATTCGATCTATTATTCGAACACACAACTTCACTTTTCAACTAGTATTGATCCTTCGATTCTCTAGTGCGGACTTTGATCAGGCTCAGAAACTTCGATTTTCCTTGCATAGCTCTCAACTATGATAGAAAATGTTAGGATCCGACCACATATCCTTATCAATGTTTGCCCGAAAGCATCGAGTGATAAATCCTTTTCGGATATCAAAATCCTATATTCGAATCTTTAGGCCAAATTTATGTTATGAAATAATTCTTGTAATATGCATATACTTTTTATCCTTTACTAAAATATTTAGAAAATCTTGGTTTAAGTTTTAAAAATTTCATAAAGATATAGTTTTATTCTTATGAAATTTTCTGAAGTGGTTTGTGTATTTACATTTGAACAAAGTCGTGAACAAAGGATATAATTATATAATACATGCGTAATATTTTACATCCATCCTTATCTTACACACATCATACTTAAGCCATTCTTAAATCCTTCTATACCTACTCAGGTTTTAGAAATAATGATACAAATATAACAACCTTACAAGCCATACATATATATCCTACTACATAATATTGATACTAGATGGTTGTTTCCAAATCTTCCAATCTAACATCATAATCACTCCTCTGAGTCCGATGCTGACGGTCCATTTCCATATCTAAAATCAAACAAGACTTCACCATCATCATCACTATCATCTTGTTCGTTATCAGCTTCGTTTCCATCCTCAATCTATGGTATCTTGTCCACTTCATATGGCAACCAAGGCTGGTTCCATGGCACATGCCCTAGTTTGGCTGGCATTTCTTGTAAAAAAATTCCTTCTTATAGTTCTTCTAAACCTTACACTTCTTCTTCCTCAGGATCCACAAATTCTTCCTCTTCGTCCTCTATGTTGTTCCAATGAATGTGGGAATCTGATGACTTGTGCAAAATAATATGGTTATCGTCCATCTCGCATATGACGTTGTTATCTCTACGGTTGTTGTTTGACTCAAGGGATATCATAGTGTTTGGGTCTTCTCCAGGTTTAGATTCTTCTTCCATTGGCTCCTCCTCAAGAATTTCTTCTTCTAGTTCAAGTTCTAAACTTACTGGGTCAGTGATCCACATTCTTTGTAAGGCCCAAGGGGTCTCTTCATCACAAGACACTATAACAAGTTGTGGAGTTAGGGAAGATATAGGCATTTTAGCCATAGGGTAACCGTCTTTATAGAGTCGGGTGTATGGATCTAATTCTCCTCTAATAATGGGCTTAATATGGCTAAGCAGTTATTTCTTGGGTTCCTTCTCATCACTCAAAAGAATGATTAGATCATTCTTCTTACACCAATTTGCTCTTGAGGTCTCCCCTATTGAATACTTTCTCCCGTAACATGAGGGATTCTACAATTATCAACAACAAACACTTAGATACTGAGCATTTTAATTGTCTTAACTAAACCTAATGTTAGGTTATAAATCTAAGTTTATCCCAGCATAAATCCATTTTACAATGTTCAGGGTGATATTTTGCTAAGCACATGATATTGTTTCTCCAAACCAATACTTAGAATATTTCAAATAAAATCCTTTGAAAATTCTCTTCTAAAAAACCCTTTTTAGATAAAAGTTCTCGTTATCCAAATCCTTTTCCAATGTATTACTCTTAATCTTCTCAGTGTTATTATTAAAAATCTTATAGTCAAACTGTGAAATTCTAATCACAAGACGTTTATAGTTAATCTAACTAATCTTGATTCAAATTATCATTCAAGTTATAACATATCTAACTATACATCTTTTTCAAAATATACTCTTTATATTCAAAATATAATCCTAGGTAAAATTATTTCATTTACTATACTTTTCTAAAACAAAAATCATTTGTACATCATTAACAAATATGCGCTCTTATATAATATACTCTCAACTCACTCTAGGGTTTTACTAACCTATCTCTGAAGAGTTACTCATCCTAGGCTATTACTAACTCTATCTCTGATGAGACTTTACCCCTATTAGGCTCAGGTGTTCGCTCAACCTAAGCTCTAACAGCAAATGCGACGAGTCGGATTATCGACCCTCAGAAATTGACACTAATACATCCTTGGTATTCACATGCCGTAAATTCAAGTGCCGAAAAACACGATCGTTATGGGTAGAAAGAAAATAAAGATATAACATAATTTACATGAATGGAATAATATATATTATTTCAACATATAATATTTACAGCGGAAATTTTTAATACATTTATCAGAGTTTGACTTTACATTAACATGGACAGTTATAAATATCTATCCCTAAAAATGCGGAATACAATAGTACATAAGTGTGGTGGAAATATATAACAATCTTCCGAAGAATCTTCTAACTCCGTGCTCCAAGCTCTTCCAAAATGCTCTAAACAACACCAGACTACTAGGCTGCCCGAAAGAATAGGGCACCCAGAGTTTAAGGAAAAGAAAATAAACTCCGGGTTAGCCATCAGACTGGTGTGAGAAACTTAAAATACGAGTATTTGGAAACAAAATGCATCTCACAAAACCACACCACACATAAATATGAAACGGGTTTTTATCTTAATGATAACCAAATCATTCTACGTCAAATCCAATAATATTATTTTTAATGACATTCTTTGAAAACCTTTCAAAATAAACATATTCAAATAGCCGAAATTGTCACATTGGTTAAATTTGACGGCATACTAGGTTTACAACTAAAACCTAAGGAATTTATTGGAGAATGGATTTCCAATGAATAGCGAGGTAAGGGGCTACCTCCCATATAGTACATTTTTAGAGGAATGTACCAAGGACCGATATCTTTGAAACCTCTGCGAATTAAGACCGCCTACCCACAGACCCATCTGGTGGCGGATAGATCCGAATATGATATCACCCTGACCGTTCCCGACCTATCTGAGAGCTCTCATACCATACACCACATATTTTTTTACCCGACATCATAGCGGGTGAAAAGAAATCTTGAAAGACGATATCATACCATAATGGTTGCGATCCACTTAGCCTTAAAGATACCCCTATTTCATAATTCCCTGGGTGTGAGGCTAGAGGTAACGTTTACCTTTCTTAGAACATTTTCACTTAAAATGCCACATTTCCATTTCCAACAACACACCATTGATTTCCACAAAAGTACAACCTTTGTGCTCGTACGTCTTAGAGAAGGGTGTTATGTATAAGAGGGGTTACCTCCTACACCACCAAACAGATGTACGTTTGTAGAGATCAATGCATGTGATCTTAGAAATGTAATGTCAGACATTCATCCATACAAGTTGTCCAGGAACAGGACAAACCAAAGGTATTCTCCAACCACATCCTATCGGGGATTACTACTAGGGTTAGTAGCGAGTAGTCCTTGCATATGAAGATCCCAAAACGAATGGACCACTGCTATTTATTTATCTCGGGAGCTATGCCAAAATTATTAACAAGTCCTTCCGTTATGAAGATCCCAGCCTTCAACTTTATTGTCTTTAACATGTCTTTACTTTTGAACTAGTAAATTGGTTCGAAGTGGTTTTCGGATAGGAATTACCCAAATCTGATACTGGTTCCTTCGAACCAATCATTGATAAAAATATGTTAATGGGTGAATAATATTTCGTTAATTTGTATCTTTTATCCAAAGTATCTTCTTTGAAATATACATATTTTAAAACCATTTCTTTTTAGTATATACGGGATGATTATACCTCTCTTATCAAATCCTTTGATTGCATAAAACCTTTTTAAATCTTCGAACAATTCCAAATCATTTCATCCTTTACTTAGGAAAATATTTCCAAATCAATTATTTAAATCTTAACAAAGATTTCCTATTTCCAAATCATAACTTTTAAAATGGTCAAAAACAATGTTATTTAAGACATCGTTTACTATAAACCCGAAACAACTAATTTTAAGTAAAAGGATCCATAGGAATTAAAATAATTCCAAATCATTTATTTAAGTCTGGACAAAAGATTTCTTATTTTCAAATCATAAATTTTTAATAAGTTGAAACCATGTTATCTAAGATGGTAAATCCAACTTAGTTAGTATTCAAGCGAAGCGGATCCATAGAAATTATACTAAATCATCATTTCTCATAAATCATATTGCAAAACCTTTTTGAGTAAAAGGGGTTGATAGAAATTATACTAATTCTACTCAACATCGATTTCCATATTCGACCTTTACTATCCGTCGAATAACGGTGAAATCAACTTTTAAATTCACACGGATAGTATGGGTTCCCTCCTCGAAATTTAATACCAAGTATAAGAAGATTATTTTTATACAATTCAAGTTGTATGAAATTAAATTTGTAAATTTGAATCTTTTATACTTGTCTCGTTTCCGACATTTCGACCTTATCTATTCCTCGCCCAAGAAAGAGGCCAGGTGAGTCGGGGCACCGGTTGCTCCTGAACATCTCCTTAGCTTAAGCACCTTCCATCCAGATCTCATGCATAGAAAAATCCAGTTTACTCATTGATTTTAGAGCCGAGGTTAAATCATTTCTTTAAACTAAATTATAAAACCTTCAAATCATCTTTAAAATACTTAATTATTTATTTGAAAATATTTATAATAGATTTGGAAAAGAATACTTAAGTTTAAAGCCATTTTCCAAAAGTTATTAAAAGTGCTGCAAATAGTGCTACAAACAATGCTTTTAAGTCTTATTTGATCAAAACAACTTTTCTATCATTTAGAAATCCATTTTTATAATTCAAATCTCTTTCAAAACATTTTAAAATATTTATGGAATTTATTCCATATTTTTAAAGAATTAAAAATATTATCTATAAAGAATTTTTCGCTTTGGTTTTCGAACGGCCAAACCGCGACTATTTTGAAAACTTGATTTGCTCATATTTCAAAATCTACTAAAAAAAATCGCGATCGTTTTCTTTTATTTAAAAAGCATGATTATAAGAGTTTGGAAAATTTTATTTCAAAGAATTCCGACTCTGAATCCATCATATAAATGGATTTAACTTTCTATGGTGCGAAATCGCGAACTGCCGTTACGTGACGCGCCTATTTTTGATTCAATTTCATAACTTGTCAAAACTTCACCAAATTGGACTTTAGTTTTTATAAAACATTTATAAACTATTTTAAATCATTTTAAAGAGGTTTAACAATCTCATATACACCATTTCATTTATTAAAGGAAAGTGATTTTCTTTGTGATATTCGATGTGCATTAAACGCGAATCATTTTAACATTGAAATAAACATATAATCAACATCCAAACTTGATAATCAAAGCATAGCAAACATCCATAGCAATCACATCACATCATCAAGTTATATATATAGAGTTTCTCACCTTCATTGGTTTCTAACTTCTCGAAATTTCATTATAGCTTTGCTACGATCAAATTAAAGCCTATGGAATCGAGCCTTGGACCTATGAATGGGCTCGGCCTAGCTTGGAAAGAGGTGGAGTGCTCGACCTTGGTTGTAGAAGGTGGTGGTCTTGGGGTTTAAGTGAGGAAAGGTGTGATATGCCTTGGTTTTGAAGTGGATTGCCAATGTATATATAATTATATAAATTTAATTTATTTTTGCAATATTTTTCTTCATAATTTCTTTAAGGTAGGAAGCCATTGAAAAGCTTGAGAATGAGGAAGAAGACAAAGTAGAATAGTGTGTAAAATTATGAAGAGAATGGTGGATATTTATAGGAAAAATTTGGAAATAAATATCTAAATGTATAATTGCTTTTTTGCCCCTTGCCCACACCCCCTCCATCCCCTCAAGATGCATGGCAAGGCCACTCCCCTTATGCTTCCATGCGTGTGATGACGAGGGTATGTAAGTGAGTTGATGTTTGCTTTTTTGGGTAGAAAATATCATGAATATTTATACTTTTTACTATATGTAAATTCTAATGTAAATGGTAAGTATATTTGTATGTATATTTGTGTTCATGTATATGTTAGGGTGTGCAAGTGTATGTTATATATATATGTATAAGTGATTTAAATAAGGTTGCAACAACTTTGAACAACTTTCATTCGTTAAATCATTGAAAATCAGGAAGTCGATTCCCGGTCACATTTTTACTTATACATTAATTTACATATAAATGTAAGAAAAATTTGAAAACTAATTTATTATCATTTTTAACTAATTAAAATGATCTCTTTTGAATCATAAAACCAAATAAATTAATATTAAATAATTGTTTACAAAAAGTGCTATTATATCTATAAAGCAATACGAATTTTCTTATATTTTCAAATCAAGTATATATCTTTATAAAATTATTATAAATGATTTACCATCACTATATTACTAATTAAAATGAATTTTTGTCATTTTAAAAAAATTATTTGAATATTTGTAATAATTAATAAATCATTAAATCTCAATTTAAATTCATAAATCTATTATTCAATATGATGCCATTATTGATATGTCGTAAATACTTTTTATTCCCAAAAATAAAATAAATAATTTTATTTCATATTCTTATTTAAACGGATAAATAAGTGTATGTTTCCAGCTCCGTGCGCGACTTCTGATAATTATAGAGCTATTTATTGATAAAACGGTTTTCAGTCATTTTATCGATATTTTCAAAATATACATTTTTGTAAATACTTATTCAAAATAAGATTACTTTCATTATTTATTATTGATGACAACATAATCTATGTTAGAAAGCTTTAATTTGAATATTTTAAAAATAAATATAATTTATCAAAGTGATAAATTTGCAGGTCGTTATACCATCGTAACTCGGTACCAACCTATCACTTTACATTCAGTCGAAGTGCGAGTTATCCTATAGTCTTCTTCCATGCTCCCGAGCCTATCTGCCAAGTTTCATCCAATTCCGGCCAACTTTGCCTTCGATTTGCTCAATTCTCTGATCCAACTTTCTATGCAATCACAACACTAGCAAACAACATCAAATCATATCATCCAAACATAGAATAACAAGCAATTTCATCTAACCAAACTTGCAATCCATCAAAATAAGACAAACAAGGCATTTTCTAACATAGATCAACATATTCATGAATATACGAACAAAAATAAAGGTGATTTCCTATATCATATGCATGGATTAACATGTCATTAAAGTTAGAAAAGGTTTTTATGGTCAAAAATCAATTCAAAACACATTGAATCCTATAATTCTATCATATAAACATGTGTAGTATAGTGAGAATGCACTAAGTACTTACCAATTAACAAATTCAACCAATTATTATGTAGATCTAATCTGGACAGTAAAGAAAATCACTCCAAACCAAGAAAATCGATGATCTCTAACTTCTAATTGAAAATCTATTCTCCAATCCACAGTCTAGTTTGATTTAGAGAGCAATTTGGGTGATTTTGGATGAAATTAGGACGGATCTAAGGCTAATTAGGATTTAGACCTGAGAGGGAAAATTTTAATTTGACTCTTCAGCCATCTATTTATAGTATTATCTAATTATACAACTATGCTCACTAATGGGCCTAATTAATCACACACTAATCCTTGCTAGGAGTTTTAAAAACTTAAAATAGACATAAATTTCTAACTGTAAGTCCATTTTTCTATTATGACCACTCTACAAAATGGGAAATCATTATCCTGAAGTAGTGGAACTAGTTTGAGACTCCAATTCAACTTATATCTAAAGTTATAGACCAAACAAGTTTTTCATGGGCAAAATTGTCACATAGAAATTTGAAAAAAATCATAGGTGTGTAAAATATATCTAAGAGTCATATCCCAAAATTATAGAATCATAAGACCTCATACAAATAAAATAAGTATATTTAAGATCCTCCAATACGTAAAATATGGGTCGTTACATTGGTTGTTCTGTGTATGTGCACTATACAGATGATGATAAATCAGAAGCTAGAGCATACAAAGGCATATTTAAGGGATACAGGAATGGAGTCAAAAGGTATTGAATTTGGAACATAGTTGATAAGAAGATTATACATTTTAGATATGTTACATTTGATGAGTCTATAATGTTCAAGCCTAAAAAAGAGTTACATACCATATCGGTTGATTCTAATAGGCCTAATGAGATGGAAGTAGTTTCTACAATTCAGCCTAGTAATAGAATTGTAGCTGTTGTTGATAGAAGTAAAGACATAGTTGATGAGACGTCACATAGTAGTCCACAAGTTCCTTCTAGTAGTGTTGGTGATATGCATGAAGCTAGAGGAAGTTCGGTTCAAGGTAGAGCCGAAAGGACTTTAGGCATTGTTATACCTACTCGACTCAGTTGTAGGACTATTAGCCCGTCCGAGAGGTATGGAGATTGACAATATGCAAACTTCAGCCTTGATGACCAGTTTGACTATGATTTATATGTGGTTCATAGTGAGCCATTTGACCATGAAGTCGAATGATTGATCAAAATGGATTTGTGCTATGGAAGAGGAGTTAGAGTTGTTGAAGAACAACAAGACGTGAGATTTGGTACCACTTCCTTAAGGAAGCCGGGCCAAAGGTTGCAAGTGGGTGTTCAACGTAAAGGATGATATTAGATACAAGGCTAGGTTAGTTGCAAAATGGTTTTCATAAAGGAAGGGAATGAAGTATGATGCGATATTTACTCCTGTAATGAAACATATCTCCATTTGGATTTTGCTTTCTATAGTTGCAACTCATGACTTGGAGTTGGAGCAACTTGATGTAAAGACCGCTTTCTTGCATGGTGACTTGGAGGAGATATTTACCTGAAGTTACCATAATGATTTGTTGTAAGTGGGAAAGAAGATTGAGTTTTCAAGTTGAAGAAGTCTCTTTATGGACTTAAGCAGTTGCCTAGATAGTGGTATAAGAGGTTTGATTCTTTTGTCCTGTCACTTAGCCTTAATCGTAGTATTAAAGATGCATGTATTTATTTTAACATTTAAAGAATAGTATTTGGGTGTATTGGCTCTTCTATGTGAATATATGTTAATTTCTTCCAACGATAAAGCTAAATAAATAAATTAAAGTTAAAGTTAAAAGCCAAATTGAAGATGAAAGACCTTGGGGAAGCAAGGAAGATTTTGATATGGAAATCCAAAGAGTTAGAAAGCTTGGACTTTTGAGGTTTGCTTAAAAGGAATATATTCAGAAGGTGTTTGCTGGTTTAGCGTGGTGGGAGCAAAGACAATTAGTACACTCATGTCTTTGCATGTACAGCTTTCTAGTAAAAGCCTCTAATCTCAGAGAAGGACAAAGCCTACATGGAGAAGGTGCCCTATGTGAGTGCACTTGGTGGCCTAATGTTTGCTATGGTTTGCACTAGGACTAACATTGCATAGGTTGTTGGATTGGTCAGTAGATATATGACAATTTCAGGAAAGATGCATTGGGAGGCGGTGAAGTATATTTTTATGTACCTTGAAGGAAATCCGAACCATAGGCTTATTTTGGGCGGCAGAGGTAGAGATTTCAACTTGGTTGGATTTAGTGATTCTAACTATGCTAGAAAAAGAGATCAAACGAAGTCAACCTTGGGTTATGTGTTCATTTTGGAGGGACAACTATTAGTTGGAGAGCGAGGTTGCAAATTATAGTTACTTTGTCTATTACAGAGGCGGAGTGATAACTGATGTTGAATAGGCTAAGGAGGCACTTTATTTGAAGCGGTTGATGTGTGATTTGGGATTAGTATATGATAGAGTTGTGGTGAATTGTGAGAATCAAAATACAATTTACTTAGCTGAAAATCTAGCTTTCAACTCGAGGACAAAGCATATAGAGTTGAGAGAGTCCTTTCTTGTCTTGATGAATGAAGAGAAACTAGTTCGTCTTTTGAAGATTCACACGGAGGAGAATGCAACGGATATGTTTACCAAGTCTGTAACGACCCAGAATTTCTGTCATTTGAAATTCAGATATTTAATTGATTTTAAATATTAACAAGTAAGATTTGTAAGTCGAATGAATTTAATTTCAAATATAGAGATTTAATTGGATAATTAAATCGATAATTTAATATTTGAAAATCCAGAAATAATTGTAAATTGGGTTTAATGTGTATAAAAATGATTTATAAAGTTATATTAAATCATATTGGAGTTAGAATGATGTTTGTAAACTTTTTAATTTGAATTAAAAGTTAAATTATAGAAATTGATTATTTTAATATTTAATTGACTAGTAAAAATAGTCATTTTTCAAACAGTTTCAGATTTCGACGAAACTAGTTTCATCGGATCCGTAATGTTAAATTATTGTATGGTTTCAAATTTCGTGTCAATCGGATACACGGTTTGTCCGGGGCAAGCCAAAACGCATAGAAATCGTTTTAATCGATTTAATTTAAATTTGATCGTTTAATTCCGTAACTCGCACATATGACCGAATTAGCTCCCGAAACACGTTCCATTGTGTTCGGAACGCGGGTAAAACCTTAGAAACGTCAGTCGACACGCTTCGTTTGGAGTTCGGAAAATTTCGAGTGAATAGTGTTTTGAGAATTTTCTATAAAAGGCCACCTTTTTCTTCATTTTGCTAAAACCCTAAGGAGGCTAGGGTTAGCCGCCAGTTCAAAACTTCAATGGATAGAAATTGCTAATCATCTTCATCGATTATCTTCCAATCTATGTATCTATACAAAAAGTTTTCAACTACAATATCGTAGAACATCACGAGATCTATCAATCCAACGGCTGTGATCGTAAATAGAGGCATGACGTGGCGGCAAATCGAGTTCAAAGCTATGCCGTTCATGAGAAAATCGTACGAGATGGGGTTGACCGAGTTCAATGAGGCTTCGGCCGTGGTTGGCACACGCATAGGCGGAGAGAACGGTGGTCTTCGATCATCTTCAAATACATCGTGGTAGGTGCGAAAATTCGAGAATGAATGGCGGCCGAGTGGGTTCATGCGTTCGTGACTAGCCTTGGACGTACGTGGGGGGAAGAAGAAAGAAGGGTTGGCCAGGATTTGATGGAAGCAAAATATACGGCCGAGATTAACTAGGTTAAAAATTAAAAAGATTTTGTAAATTATTATATATTTATTGTAATGCTATAACTTCTTCATACGAGGTCCGTTTTTGACGAAACGAATTGCGTCGGGATCGTTTTGACGAGCACTACGCAATGGAATCGAGCTAGTTTGAATTTTGAGTAAAATTAAACGCGCGTTTAATTCTATTGAAATAAAACACTACAACTGTTATCAGAAACTCAAGTTGAGAACTTCTCACTCAATCGAATTGTGTTTCGATTTAAATTTTAAATAGTTAGATTTAAAATTGCTTGATTGTGTGAATTGGATGATGATTGTCATTGGATGTGTTGAAATAGACCCTATACGCCACATATTAAGCGGAGGTTATTATATTAAAAACATATACCGTGATATTCCACCTTGAAGTGGAATTGGTATTATATATGTATTTGGAGTTGATTTCCCGCATTATATAGCGGATGAGACCCTATTGCGCCGCATAATAGCGGATAGTATTTTATAAATCCCATATACCGCGATATTCCACCTTGAAGTGGAATTGGTATTGTGCTAACATCTGTGGATACAGGGAAACAGGTTGGAGGGATCCAACTGGATTCCTCAAACATTTGAAATTATTTCATATGTTGTGTGTTGATTATTTATAATCTCTGTGTGATTATCTTTGTGATTGAAATTGTTGAAGGCTATGGTTTAGCCGAATATATTTTTGGTATCGTTGGATACCGGAAATAAATAAAAATTGGATTTTTGAAAATCCAAGTTGAAAATTTATCGAAAAACTTATTTTGGAGAATTGGATAAATTAAAAAGGAGTTTTAAAAAGATAAATTATTTTTGAACCATATTGAATAAAATTCCAAAATATGGAAAAAAGGCTTAATAAATGGAATTCGATTAATATTATTTATAAGTTGAAGAATTTATTTAAAATTTGGATTTTTAAATAGATTTGAAGAGATAAAGAAATTTATTTTAAAAAGGAAATAATTTGGAAATTCGTTGAAAATTTGATTTGGTGTTTTGAAATAGATTTGAAAATCAATTTGAAATTAATTGATTATTAATTTACCATAACTAGAAAAAAATTTATTCATAGAAATTTACCTGATTTAAATTAATCAGATAATTAAATTAATCCTACTTATGGATGTTGGAATCGTATCGGATGTTGAATTATTTGATATCCCAAATAGGTGTTGCTTTGTGATATATCCTATTCTGTGTTGTGATTTGTGATCTATTTATCTATGATATGAATATCTATGATCTGTGGATTAAAGATAAGCGTTATAGTTTATATTGCTTATCAACTATATTTCTGTGTTTTGATCTGTGATGGTTGGATGTTGTTGGACTATTGTGTTAAACCCCTGGATTACACAATACACACACCAGTGTGGATTTCACGTGGAAATCGGTTAAGTCACTGATTTTTAACAATTCTAAAAATTGAATTTTTGAATCCAAATTAGTTTTGGAATTGGAATTGAAAGTTTTTGAAAATGAGTTTCAAAAATAAGAGTTATTTTAAATAACTTAATAAAAACTGGAATTTAAATCATTTGATTTAAATTTGAATTCAATATTTTGAAATTGAATTCAATGATTGGGAATTATGGTCTAAAATATTTTACAAGTGTAAAAGGTGTTTATATGGGTTTTTAACCATTTAAAATATGGTTTTGGAAATTTAAATTTAAATTCAAGTTTTATACTTGGATGGCTTTAACCTGTGTAATTGTAACCAGTTTTTCCCAAAACGGAAACTATCTGTTTTCAAATAATAATAGCTTTCATAAAGTGAAAAGATTTCCAATTTGTATCGAAACATTTCAAGTTGAAATGAAATTGTGCATAGTTTGGAAAAACTATGAATTAACCTTTGTGAAGATGATTAAGCTTTATTTTGAAATCAAAGAAGATTTTAAAAGGTGTATCTTTTATATTATAAAAGACTTGAATTGTGAATAGTTTTGAAAGCTATAAGTTAAATCTTGATTTAAAGATTTAATGGGTTAATCCAATTGAAATGGGAAATGATTTGGGAATCTGTGAATGAATCATTGTGAAATTGGGTGAACTTTGTGAAGTAAATCTTTTTGTTTAAAGATTTAAAATGGTAATTTGTTTAAACCATTTAAAGGAAAGGATTTGGGTAATAAGTTGTGACTTAATTGAAATCCCTATATCCATATGTTTTAAATATTGTGCTCACTATTCGGTTTAGCCGGGAAAGGACCTTTGTGTCATATAACCCATTCTGAATTAGTGATATGACGATATGGATCGCATTGAAGACCGGTGGTGAAGACCGGGTATTTGTGAAAATGATAGGATGACCTATCGATTGTCTCTACACCGTTAGCTACGGTATAGAGATTTCCTTTGTGATGGGAAGTTCGATCGGGATTGTGAATACCCAGATTGCAAGGGCTTCTTTGGAAGTGCCTTCGGTTCTGTTCGAACCCGGAACAGACTTGTATGGTTACATGTCTGACATTACATTTTGAAATATAAAGCTGATTTCTTTCAAATACATTTCTGTTGGTGGCGGAGAATTTATTCTCTTAGCTTAACACCCTTCTCTGAGACGTACGAGCTTAGAGGTTATGTAGTTGAAGGTTATCAGTGATATACTCCCAATTTGATAGTGTGGCACGCTGAGTGTTGCTGTGTGATGATTATTTATTGATCATTTGTTGATCAAAGCGTGGCTTTGTGAAAAAACGTAGCTTTGTGGACGAGACCTCTTCGGACCTCACAACCCGGAAATGGTCGAAACAAGAATGATGCGGCAAGGTTATGAGGGTCGCTCCCTTTAGGGTATGTCATTTCCTTCTAGAAAAGGGTGGTATCAGGTATGGAGCCCTGGTATTTAACCTATGTGGTTACTCCAATCTCATTTACTGTATGATTGTTGTTTTGTTGAGGCGCCTCGGATAAAGGTCCCAAAGGACCGGAGGGTGGCATATTCGTGTAGTAGTTACCTAGTGTAAGAGGTAACCCGGCCTTGTGTTGGCAGAGAGCTAGTTAGTTCTTGGGACGTCCCGCCAGAGGCGTACCCATGTGGCAGTAGGAAGTTCCTTAGCCTGACCATTTGTTGGAAAATCCAAAGAAACAATACGAGCCCTTTACGATTGCAGTTGCTTAACCTGTCTCCTCAGGCGGCGGCTATAGCAGGCATAATATAATGGTACCTTTGCTGGCTAAGATTAATATTGTATTTTCGAAAAGAATTTTCACACTATGCACTAGTAATAATATCAAAAGAGTTTTTCTTGCGTAGTAAGCATGTTTGACTATCATAAGAAGAAATCTCCTCCAAGTCTGCGATTGCATTGTGTGTGTGGTGGGAGGTCTTATGGTAATTTCATTTTCCAAAAGCATTGCGGATTTCAATGTTAAAAATTCTTTTGTTGTTTGTTTTAAAGATAAACTGTTTTAAGTTTTCACACCAGTCCTATGGCTGACCTGGAGTTTATTGTTCCTTTCCTAAACTCTAGGTGCCCATAATTTTCCACACGGGCAGCCTAGAGTCAGGTTATCAGGTCATTCTAGATTTCAGGAGGCTTTGGAGCTCAAGTGGCGAGCTGGATGGCGAGGCGTATCACTTGTATATGATATTATTATTCCGCTGTGTATTCTATATGAGGACAAGTTTGTATAACTGTCCATTGATGTATTTTGTTGTATATTGACTCTGATGATGATGTAATGTATAAACTGATATAGTTCTTGATTTAAAGATTATTCATTTATCTATTATATGTTGTTCTGCTGCGATATGTGAGATTCTGATATTGTTTTTGTTGTTTCTTCTTTCTTTCTTTCTGTCTTCTTCTACCTCTTCTTTTTAACTATAACAATTCGGTTTTCCGGCATTCGATTGCTCGGCAGTTGATACAGTGGATGTATTAATGTCGATTTTCGGAAGTCGAAAATCTCGAATCGTTACATGTGGTATCAGAGCATATGGTTAAGCGATAACCTTAGCTCTGTTGGATGTTACTCATTAGAGATAGAGTCAGTAGTACTCTAGAATGAGTTTGAGTGTAATAATAGATATGAGCGCGTATTTGTTAGTGAATATGAAATTGCTTTGTATTGTGTTGACTTATCGGTTGAGTGTTTATGGATTCTGGTCAGTGCAGTCTAGCTAACTGTATCGATAGGGGTTTCTAAACTCTTAAACGAGATAAACCGACATAGTATCATTTTAAATTGGGTAAATGAAATAATTTTACCTCGGTTATATTTTGTATATAAAGGAATAATTTTTTCAGAATTATTAAAGTGTATATAAAATTGAATTATTTGGTTGTTGAAAATGTAAGAATATATATGAGTTAATAAAAGTTGTTTGAATAATCTAAATAAAAGCAACAATTGTATAAGTATGGAATTATAATTAAGATGATTTACAATTGTGAAATAATCTTGCATAAGTAAAGTAAAATGCTGAAATTATATGAGAAAAAGATTTATAAATAAAAGGAAATTTTAAAAGAACAAAAAGCACTGGATTTACTACTGTTGCTGGGAAATAATAAGGGTGATGACTGCAGCATCATCAGTATCATTTTCGAGTTTCTGTGTGATGGATTTGCTACCATAGTAAATTGAAATTTTAACTGTTGTTGTGATAAACAAATTTTAAATTAAAATCCAAGTTGTAATTGATAAATATAAGTAAAATGAGTTTTGAACTTATAATATGAAATAAAGATTTTAGCTTTGGTAAAGTTAAAGAATTTGAGTTAGCATAGTAAATATATGATGTGAATTTAACTAAAGGAAGGTTAAATAAATTGAATTGGATTAGATAAGTGATTATAATATGATTTGGAAAGTTGAATAATAAGTTGTATAACTTATAGAATGGGAAAAGATAAGTAAAACCAATTGTTAAAATGGTTAAACAATTTTGTTAAGAAAAACAAAATCTGAATTGGATTTATAAGTGGAAATTTAAGTTAAGCTAAACAAATAATGTTTAAAAGGAATATAACTTAAGTGATGTTTAATGAAGTTGATTTTGGTATCGAAGTAAATTAATAAAGTGAAGTGATAAATATGAACTTGAGTTATATAAATGAAATTCAACTTAGTTATAAAATGAATTAGCAATTGAATTAATAAATGGATTGAATGTTAATCAATCGAATGTGAATAAATTGATATGGAATAATGGATATAAGTGTTAATTCATTAAAAGCTAAAAAATTGGAAATTCAATGAAAGCCAATTTAATATTAAACCAATTGGAATTAAAAATGTTGAACGAAATTGAATGTGAAGTAAAGTAAATTGAATGAATTTTGTTGTGTTGAATATACATTGGTTGTTATATGATTGTTAGTTGATTGTATAGAAATTCATATGTAATTGAATTAATCAAATGGAAAGCTAACGTATAAAAGCTATGTAATTGAATCCAAATTGAAAGCTATGTGATGGAATTTGAATTGGAAGTGAACCAACTTGAATTTAAATTAGTGAATGTAAACTAATTGAAAATGAAGAAATGAATGTCGTTGTATATGAATTTGTTGTAAACAATTACAAGTGATGTCGAAATTATATAAGTTGCTTATAAACCTTGTTTAGTATGCATTTCTATTAATATGCATGTGTTGTAGTTGTTTAAAAGAGTAAAATGTTAATAACTTTATATATATGTCACTTACGTGTTTAAATTGAGTAAGTACAGGTACCGGGGCTACCGTTTGGCTGGATTTGGTTGTGCTAAAATGCTTAATAAATAACTGCTTTGCTTAAAAATGCTAAAAAGGTATGCCTACGCAATAAAAATAGGAAATATGAACTGTTTTTCTATTCTTCCGACCGTGTGGGTCGATGTATATATATTTATATCTATTGTGATTTTGTAAAAGCTCCTCCGTACAAAGGAGACTCTGCCAAAATTTTCCGAAAATTTTGGGAGTTAGAAAAAAAATTTGAAAAAAATTGAAAATTTTTGTTAACGGAAAGTTGATTTCCAAATTGTAATGAAAGAGTAGGAATTGAACTAGAAAATGGAAACCATTGTTTTGGTTGAAGTTAAAGATTTTGGAAAAGGTGAATATAAAATTTTCACTAAGTGGATTTTTGAAAAGTTAATGGATTTTGGGCATTTTTCTTACTTTGCAATTTCGAGGACGAAATTCTTTTAAGGGGGCAAGATTGTAACGACCCAGAATTTCTGTCATTTGAAATTCAGATATTTAATTGATTTTAAATATTAACAAGTAAGATTTGTAAGTTGAATGAATTTAATTTCGAATATAGAGATTTAATTGGATAATTAAATCGATAATTTAATATTTGAAATTCCAGAAATAATTGTAAATTGGGTTTATGTGTATAAAAATGATTTATAAAGTTATATTAAATCATATTAGAGTTAGAATGATATTTGTAAACTTTTAAATTTGAATTAAAAGTTAAATTGTAGAAATTGATTATTTTAATATTTAATTGACTAGTAAAAATAGTCATTTTTCAAACAGTCTCGGAATTCGACGAAACCAGTTTCATAGGATCTGTAATGTTAAATTATTGTAAGGTTTCAAATTTTGTGTCAATTGGATTTACGGTTTGTCCGGGGCAAGCCAAAACGCATAGAAATCGTTTTAATCGATTTAATTTAAATTTGATCGTTTAATTCCGTAACTCGCACATATGACCGAATTAGCTCCCGAAACACGTTCCATTGTGTTCGGAACATGGGTAAAACCTTAGAAACATCAGCCGGCACGCTTCGTTTGGAGTTCGGAAAATTTCGAGTGAATAGTGTTTTGAGAATTTTCTATAAAAGGCCACCTTTTTCTTCATTTTGCTAAAACCCTAAGGAGGCTAGGGTTAGCCGCAAGTTCAAAACTTCAATGGCCAGAAATTGCTAATCATCTTCATCGATTATCTTCAAATCTATGCATCTATACAAAAGGTTTTCAACTACAATATCGTAGAACATCACGAGATCTATTGATCCAACGGCTGTGATCGTAAATAGAGGCACGACGTGGCGGCAAATCGAGTTCAAAGCTATGCCGTTCATGAGCAAATCGTACGAGATGGGGTTGACCGAGTTCAACAAGGCTTCGGCTGTGGTTGGCACACGCATAGGCGGAGAGAACAGTGGTCTTCGATCGTCTTCAAATACATCGTGGTAGGTGCGAAAATTCGAGAATGAACGGCGGCCGAGAGGGTTCTTGCGTTCATGACTAGCCTGGGATGTACATGGGGGGAAGAAGAAAGAAGGGTTGGCCAGGATTTGATGGAAGCAAAATATACGGCCGAGATTAACTAGGTTAAAAAAATTAAAAAGATTTTGTAAATTATTATATATTTAAACCGTATAAACTTTGTAATGCTATAACTTCTTCATACAAGGTCCGTTTTTGACGAAACAAATTGCGTCGGGTTCATTTTGACGAGCACTACGCAATGGAACCAGATTGAAGTTGATTGGAGCTAGTTTGAATTTTGAGTAAAATTAAACGCGCGTTTAATTTTATTTGAAATAAAACACTACAACTGTTATCGGAAACTCAAGGTGAGAACTTCTCACTCAATCAAATTGTGTTTCGATTTAAATTTTAAATAGTTAGATTTAAAATTGCTTGATTGTGTGAATTGGATGATGATTGTCATTGGATGTGTTGAAATAGATCCTATACGCCGCATATTAAGCGGAGGTTATTATATTAAAAACATATACCGCGATATTCCACCTTGAAGTGGAATTGGTATTATATATGTATTTGGAGTTGATTTCCCACATTATATAGCGGATGAGACCCTATTGCGCCGCATAATAGAGGATAGTATTTTATAAATCCCATATACCGCGATATTCCACCTTGAAGTGGAATTGGTATTGTGCTAACATCTGTGGATGCAGGGAAACAGGTTGGAGGGATCCAACTGGATTCCTCAAACATTTGAAATTATTTCATATGTTGTGTGTTGATTATTTATAATCTCTGTGTGATTATCTTTGTGATTGAAATTGTTGAAGGCTATGGTTTAGCCGAATATATTTTTGGTATCGTTGGGTACCGGAAATAAATAAAAATTGGATTTTTGAAAATTCAAGTTGAAAATTTATCGAAAAACTTATTTTGGAGAATTGGTTAAATAAAAAAGGAGTTTTAAAAAGATAAAGTTATTTTTGAACCATATTGAATAAAATTCCAAAATATGGAAAAAAGGCTTAATAAATGGATTTCGATTAATATTATTTATAAGTTGAAGAATTTATTTAAAATTTGGATTTTTAAATAGATTTAAAGAGATAAAGAAATTTATTTTAAAAAGGAAAAAATTTGGAAATTCGTTGAAAATTTGATTTGGTGTTTTGAAATAAATTTGAAAATCAATTGAAATTAATTGATTATTAATTTACCATAACTAGGAAAAAAATTATTCATAGAAATTTACCTGATTTAAATTAATCGGATAATTAAATTAATCCTACTTATTGATGTTGGAATCGTATTGGATGTTGAATTATTTGATATCCCAAATATGTGATGCTTTGTGATATATCATGTTCTGTGTTGTGATTTATGATCTATTTATCTATGATATGAATATCTATGATCTGTGGATTAAAGATAAGTGTTATAGTTTATACCGCTTATCAACTATATTTCTGTGTTCTGATCTGTGATGGTTGGATGTTGTTGCACTATTGTGTTAAACCCCTGGACTACACAATACACACACCAATGTGAATTTCACATGGAAATCGGTTAAGTCACAGATTTTTAACAATTCTAAAAATTGAATTTTTGAATCCAAATTAGTTTTGGAATTGGAATTGAAAGTTTTTGAAAATGAGTTTCAAAAATAAGAGTTATTTTAAATAACTTAATAAAAATTGGAATTTAAATCATTTGATTTAAATATGAATTCAATATTTTGAAATTGAATTCAATGATTGGGAATTATGGTCTAAAATATTTTACAAGTGTAAAAGGTGTTTATATGGGTTTTTAACCATTTAAAATATGGTTTTGGAAATTTAAATTTAAATTCAAGTTTTATACTTGGATGGCTTTAACCTGTGTAATTGTAACCAGTTTTTCCCAAAACGGAAACTATCTGTTTTCAAATAATAATAGCTTTCATAAAGTGAAAAGATTTCCAATTTGTATCGAAACATTTCAAGTTGAAATGAAATTGTGAATAGTATGGAAAAACTATGAATTAACCTTTGTGAAGATGATTAAGCTTTATTTTGAAATCAAAGAAGATTTTAAAAGGTGTACCTTTTATATTATAAAAGACTGGAATTGTGAATAGTTTTGAAAGCTATAAGTGAAATCTTGATTTAAAGATTTAATGGGTTAATCCAATTGAAATGGGAAATGATTTGGGATCTGTGAATGAATCTTTGTGAAATTGGGTGAACTTTGTGAAGTAAATCTTTTCGTTTAAAGATTTAAAATGGTAATTTGTTTAAACCATTTAAAGGAAAGGATTTGGGTAATAAGTTGTGACTTAATTGAAATCCCTATATCCATATGTTTTAAATATTGTGCTCACTATTCGGTTTAGCCGGGAAAGGACCTTTATGTCATATAACCCATTCCGAATTAGTGATATGACGATATGGATCGCATTGAAGACCGGTGGTGAAGACCGGGTATTTGTGAAAACGATAGGATGACCTATCGATTGTCTCTGCACCGTTAGCTATGGTATAGAGATTTCCTTTGTGATGGGAAGTTCGATCGGGATTGTGGATACCCGGATTGCAAGGGCTTCTTTGGAAGTGCCTTCGGTTCTGTTCGAACCCGGAACAGACTTGTATGGTTACATGTCTGACATTACATTTTGAGATATAAAGCTGATTTCTTTCAAATACATTTCTGTTGGTGGTGGAGAATTTATTCTCTTAGCTTAACACCCTTCTTTGAGACGTACGAGCTCAGAGGATATGTAGTTGAAGGTTATCAGTGATATACTCCCAATTTGGTGGTGTGGCATACTGAGTGTTGCTGTGTGATGATTATTTATTGATCATTTGTTGATCAAAGCGTGGCTTTGTGAAAAAGCGTAGCTTTGTGGACGAGACCTCTTCGGACCTCACAACCCGGAAATGGTCGAAACATGAATGATGCGGCAAGGTTATGAGAGTCGTTCCCTTTATGGTATGTCATTTCCTTCTGGAAAAGGGTGGTATCAGGTATGGAGCCCTGGTATTTAACCTATGTGGTTACTCCAATCTCATTTACTGTGTGATTGTTGTTTTGTTGAGGCGCCTCGGATAAAGGTCCCAAAGGACCGGGGGTGGCATATTCGTGTAGTAGTTACCTAGTGTAAGAGGTAACCCGGCCTTGTGTTGGCAGAGAGCTAGTTAGTTCTCGTGACGTCCTGCCAGAGGCGTACCCATGTGGCAGTAGGAAGTTCCTTAGCCTGACCATTTGTTGGAAAATCCAAAGAAACAATACGAGCCCTTTACGATTGCAGTTGTATAACCTGTCTCCTCAGGCGGCAGCTATAGCAGGCATAATATAATGGTACCTATGCTGGCTAAGATTAATATTGTATTTTCAAAAAGAATTTTCACACTATGCACTAGTAATAATATCAAAAGAGTTTTTCTTGCGTAGTAAGCATGTTTGACTATCATAAGAAGAAATCTCCTCCAAGTCTGCGATTGCATTGTGTGTGTGGTGGGAGGTCTTATGGTAGTTTCATTTTCCAAAAGCATTGCGGATTTCAATGTTAAAAATTCTTTTGTTGTTTGTTTTAAAGATAAAATGTTTTAAGTTCTCACACCAGTCCCATGACTGATCTGGAGTTTATTGTTCCTTTCCTAAACTCTGGGTGCCCATAATTTTCCACACAGGCAGCCTAAAGTCAGGTTATCAGGTCATTCTAGATTTCAGGAGGCTTTGGAGCTCAAGTGGCGAGCTGGATGGCGAGGCGTATCACTTGTATATGATATTATTATTCCACTGTGTATTCTGTATGAGGACAAGTTTGTATAACTGTCCATTGATGTATTGTGTTGTATATTGACTCTGATGATGATGTAATGTATAAACTGATATAGTTCTTGATTTAAAGATTATTCATTTATCTATTATATGTTGTTCCGCTGCGATATGTGAGATTCTGATATTGTTTCTATTGTTTCTTCTTTCTTTCTTTCTGTCTTCTTCTACCTCTTCTTTTTAACCATAACAATTCGGCTTTCCGGCATTCGATTGCTCGGCAGTTGATACAGTGGACGTATTAATGTCGATTTTCGGAAGTCGAAAATCTCGAATCGTTACAAAGTCCTTGCCTGTTGCAAAGTTCGAGCATTGCTCAAACTTGATCCACTTGTTCAGCTGATAGTTGTCATATAGTGGCACATGGAGGGAGTGAGTTGGTAGATGGAGATGTTTTTTCATTGTGGAGATTGATATGTACTGCATGGAAAGGGTACTTTCAACACAGTATTAGTGGGCGGTGGCCTTGTCGAAGTTCGTTGGCAAAGTGCACTGGCTGATGGTCATATCGAAGCTCATTAGGAAAGTATTCATGGTGTCTCGGCCAAGAGTTGTTTGGAGTATGAGGATGTAGGTGAAGTTGGCAGACTTGCAAGGAAATTTAGTATCAAGGTAGAGATTTTAATATTTCGATTATACAATATTTCCATATTAAAGAAGATTTGGAAGATATTTGAGTCAATGTAAAATTTGACTTAAATGTATTGCCTTTTTAATGTATTAAAGAAGGAAAGTAATTATTTGAAGGTGAAGGAGTTATTTCGAGAGATTGAAGTAATCAATCAATTCTCTAATCAGCTGATTAAATAAGACATTTTATCAAATGCATGCAAATTGGAGGAAACTGGAAAAATCAAAGGGATAAATGTTCCTCATATGAATAGGAGAATTGATGTGACATTGATTTATTACCATAAATAAATTACATCAATCTTAAGTATTAAATCTCTATATAAAGATAGTTATTCTTTAGAGATTAACATCTTCCTCTCAAGTTGTATTTCTTTATATTCTTCTTCGTACCCTCCATTATCAATCTCGTAATTTTCTTTTATCAAAAGTAATAAAATCTTCTCTCCCCAAAGTGGATGTACACTATCTCGCGATAGTGAAACCAGTATAAATCCCGTGTGTGATTTTCTTATCTATTTGTGCATCTGTGATCCGTGATTGCTTATTTTGGGATATTAGTTTTCTTTTTGTTCTATCTCACTATCAAAACGATTCTATTATTTCTTCTATGTTTGGGGTGTTAATCCAAATTTTTCCTCAACAAAGAAATCATAGTTATTAAATAAAAAGTGTTTCCAACATGCAATATGCAATACCATTCATGTTGATGCTTAAAAAATCAAGTTGCTTTTTCATATTAGCCCAAATCATTTCATATAGACTCATTTTCTATCAACTAAAGTGTTAACACACAATGTAAAGTTACTAGTACAATCCATGAATGATGTGATTCCACTTTTACTGAATGGAAAATCAATAGTTAACATCAAATACATTTAACATGGGATAAAATCCAAAATTAACATTTGATAGTGGAGAAGTGGTAGTTGCACCACATTAGGGAAATCTAAACTAACAAAAATTATACCAGCATTATTTAGTTGGCTTTCCTAAATAAAACATGAGAAACAATGAATTAGTTGTTCATTGAGTTTGAGTAAACATGCTTCTCCGAAACTCCAACTTTAATCTACAGATTCAAACTTTAGGTGTTGAATATACCAAAAGAAGCAAAAGGCATAGACTTTTGACTAGGAGAAAAAAATCGTTGAAGATGATAAGCAGTGAATATATCTAAACAAAAAATTATTACCTACAATTTGGTAAACCTTCTTATTTTATAGTTATGAATTTCATGATACATAAAAATAAATTGGGAATATCTACCATGTGCCATAACATAAAAATTCAAAATAGGCTTTATGGTCAAATTCGCTTGTAATTTTTTTCCCAATTCTTGTCTAAATGGATTGATATTTGACATTAATATAATTATAATGTAACAACCGTATGCTTTTCAACCCCTGAAAATCGACACTAATATGTCCACTGTATTTCGTGTTGAGCAATCAAATGATGGAAAACCCGATTGTTAGGGGAAAAAGAAAGAAGGAAGAAGATAAGAAGAAAACTAAACAACACAGAATCTCACATCGGAACGAGTAATCTATAATATGCAACAAATGTTTACAAAAAAGAAAAACTGTAATATGTATATATATATATATACAAACATCAATCAGAGTATACTAACCTATTTCAGCCTGGACAGTTATAATAGCCTATCCTTACAATTGCTGTTAAATTCCATAAATGAATACAGTGGAAAAATAACCATCTACGTGAATACATCTCTGGGCCTCCAACTCGTCTCCTGAATCTCCAAACCATCCAAACTAATCTGCAATATGCTCGGTCTGACCCGAGCATTATAATAAAATAACACCCGAGTCAGTTTGAAAAACTAGCGTGAGAAAACACACCCAACTGGATTTAAAGTTATAAGAAAAATCGTTGAAATCAAAAGTATCTCGTAAGACCACGCCGCATATAAACACGGACGGGTTTTTACCTTACGATATCCAAAACATTTGTATATAAAAATCCAGTGATATTATAATAATGTCTTTGGTTTCAAGTAATATCAAAATAGCTGAAATTGTTACCATATTAAATTCTAGCATACTGGGCTCTATAGTCAAATCCGTAAAGGCATGTATTGGAGATTGGATTCCATACTATGGCAAGGTAAGGGATTACCTTCCGATTGTACACCCCTATGAAGTTACTGTGCTATAGGATCAAGTAATATGGAATATAATAAATAACTAGTTCGGAAAATAATAGCACTAAAGTAAAATGACACCAGGAAATTTTATACTGGTTCGAACTCCCGTTCTACGTCCGGTCCCAGACTCCTTCTAGAATTAAAGCTAGCAACCCTCACTAAACCTAAAGGAACAAGTATTACACCGCTTGAGCAATCGAACAGGACTTGACCGCCTTAGCTGCAGAACAGGACTTGACCGCCTAAGCAACTGAACGGGACTTTCTTACAAACTGGATTAACTTGACTTTGTGTGTTCTGAATAACATGGATTTATCACTTGTAGTACACCCTTCCTATAATTTTTTCATCAAGAATGATGTGTATAATTGTGTGTGTATGAAGAATAGGAAGATTAGTATTGCTTGAAGAATATGGAGATGGAATCATATGCAATGATTGTATAGAGATTTGTTAATAATTGAATTAAGAATGCAATACTCGTTAGATCAAGAGAGAATAGAAAATTTGGTAATTTGTACATTGAAACTAGAGTGCTTTTATAGTATACGATGAGTTACAATCTCTGGAAATGGATGCAACACTTCAAAAAAAAGACAACTTTTGGATCAATGGAAGTGTCCATTCAAAATGTGACTGTTGCAGGATTCAGTCGACTGAACATGCAAGGTCAGTCGACTGAATTCAAAAAGTGCACATAATTCATGCACAGTCTTGGTCGACTGACCAAGTGTGTTCAGTTGACTAGTCCGTGTAATATATTAATTTTTTTACACTGACTGAGTCAACTGGTACCACTTGGTTAGTCGACTGAGTACTACATTTCAGTGCATTGAAATATATGTGTGTGCATTTGAAGTTGATAAAAAATGAATGCAAGTTTTAATTGAATTTGTGAGTGATGAACCTTGAGGAAAGATGTTAACAAAGCATTAAATAGACTCTATATACACACTTATTGAACCTTGCTAAACTATATAACTATACGAACCAAATTTTGAGTCGATGAGTCTGGATGTTGTCGTAGTCGTAGATTCGTGAATTGTTGTGTCTTGTCAGCAATCAAAACCTATGATCCAACATTCTCTCTCTTTTTGATGATGACAACTCCACTTGATGCAAACGAATCTTTGACAAGCTTTGTTGATCTCTCCCCCTGAATATATTCCTGCAACTGTACTACAGTTTTCTCCCCCTGAATCTATGCTATATATTCCTAGAAATAATTAACCTTTTCTCCCCCTTTGTCATCGACAAAAAGGAGAGTTCTCAAAGTAGAGAATATTATAATATGAACAATGATAGTAACACATAACATAGAACAAAGATACATATGAAACACATAACTCAAAAACAAGAATACATAACCATAGAGAACTACATAACCACAGAAACAATTAATCACATAACCACAGAAACATAGAGTTTAAAAATGACATAGTTAGTCTGGAGAAACTACCACTTAAACACACAACAAAAACACATACACAATGTTTTGAAATAAAATAACACATAAGTTCATTGAAGAGAAATGTCATGGATTGAAAGAAAAAATACCCTTACTCATTACCGTCGCTTCCTTCATTTGAGCTTTCTCCTTCTTCATCGCCTTCGGTCTCCTCACCGCCAGATTCGCCACCAACTTCTTCAACTTCTTCTTCTTATTCATCATTTGAAGTCAACCATGTGAAGTGCTCAGCAGGTCGTTTCCCATGTGAAGTTGGTACGTGAACGGAAGTTGAAGAAGGTTGAGAGAAAGTGATCGCTTCCCAAATATTGTTGAGAAAACCCTTTATATGGTTGAGCTTCTTGTTGATCTTGGTGGCAGATTTTTTAACTCGAGATACATTTGATTCCACTTGAGAAAGTCGTTGATCAAGAAGTCGTTGGTTTCGGGAAATGATAAATACAGCTTCTTGAGGCCAAGCTTGAGGATCAACTTCTTGAATGTCGGTGACTTCTCTTTTAGGTGGAGGAGGTTGAGTGAAGTGGAAGCTTAAACAGGAGGTGTTTGTTAGCGAGAGGAAGGTTGTGCTTGACCGGAGGATTGGTTTTCAAGCCAATGCTCATATGTAATGATGGTGCGGTCAAGATATTATTTAGGAAGATTCATTAAGCCAGGTGTCTTGGTGTTTAATGAGCCAATGGTTGAGCATTCCGAGTTAGCAAAAGGAACGTCAAAGTGCTTGGGAATACACAAAATATATGCGCCATAGTGTATCATTCTCTTGCGACCTTGGTTGAATGTTTGAAATTCGTCCAAGATGACTTTAGCCCAATTCACTCGACAACCTCCCGAAATAGCATATAAAGATTGAAAGTCCCTCCTGTAAACTTTCTCGAAACTTCCGGTCCAAAGGTTGGTGGTATGGGTTAGCGCACGATGCATGATGCGAGCCTTGGGTCGTAGCGCAACCGCCTTTAGTTTCGTTAAGTTGTCGGAGAGGAACATATGACTTACACGATCTCGAGTTTCCATATTAACGAATATTTTGCCCAACTCTTCTCCTTCATCCAGGCATATTAGAATTCTAGAAAGACGTTGAAGAGGAAGGAAAATTTTCACACCACATACCACAGTCCAAATGGCATCGTCCGGGTTTGAGATGATACGGTGGTCGAGATTTAGGTTGGCGTAGAAGAGCTTCATGAGTAGATGTTTGATTTTGTTTTTTTGTAGCGAAATCGATTAGAGATTATAGTCCGCTGTGATAAGCTAACTCTTGGATTGCATAAGGAGCGAAATCGGGCAATTTGACAAACGATCCTTCGAAGAAGTGAGAATTTTTCATCTTATCGAATCGTTGTGTTGCTTTTTCATTGTGCAACCACCCTCGAATCTGAGAATCGGAAGGACCTACTGAAGATTGGGATTGTCGAGCTCTTTTGGGTGTCATTGATTGAGCTAGGGTTTGCAATGTGAAGAGTAGGATTTAAAATTTGAAAATTTTGAGACCTTTTTGAACGAATTTGAACTAGGAGTGAGGAATTTGTAGAAATTTGAAAGTATTGAAGTTAAAAAGTGAAAAGGTAAGAGTTTGAATAGTTGTTTTTAAGTGACTTTTGGGCAGAAAACCTCGGTTATGAGTTTCAGTCAACTGAGTATTCAAAACTAGTCGACTGACTGGGTATTTTAAAAAATGAATTTATATGGGTCAGTCGACTGTCTTCAGGGGTTCAGCCGACTGAATTCATCCCGAGACTTTTTAGTTCAAAATGGCCAAATTCAGTCGATTGAATTGGTGGGTTATTCGACTGACTGCAAGGTAAAAAATTTGTTCAGAAGCTGGTTCAGCGAACTGTCTACCTTATGTCAGTCAACTGAGGGTGTTAAAACATGCAGGTTGAAAATGCAAGCTTTTGTAGCAATTTTTGAAACAAAACATATTAATATAAAAATCAATAAAAGAATGATATACAATTATTCAAAGCAATCAAACAAGAAAAACAGAAGATTATGATATACACATATCTAAAATATTTAAGAAGACTTGGATGAAGAGGACGGAGTGTGGTATTCGTCCGGTTCAGCTTTGGTATTCTCTTGAAGTGGTTGTAGTGGCGACCATCCATTTCCGCGTTCCCATGAATTTGGAGAGATAGGGGAACGTTGAGGTAATGGTTCCCACGGATTACGACGTGAAAGAGAACTTGGTTAGTAAACCATATCGTAGGATGACGATCCATAGAATTTCAGAGCCAATTTTTCTAGAAAGCTTAAACGCTTCGCATTTACCTTTTGCTCGTAATATAGCTCTCACTGTAATTTCAGCGTCTTCCATTGATAATGATGAATGTCATCTATCTTATCTTTGGTAGACGGCGATCCGAAGAATAGAGAGTGTTTAGCTCTTTTAACGGGAGGAGTATAACCGGTATGAGTGGAAGGCAGAAATATTGGAACGGGCTCATAAATAGGGGTTGGTGTAGGTAGGTTGGCAGAATCCGAACTTATAGAGGTATAGGAAAGGGAAGAGGATTCAGAGTTGTGTTGTGAAGACATGATAATAAATTTTAAGAGGTTGAAGCTTTGTTCTTTGAAATCAAGGTGTTTGTGTGAAAGAAAAAAATAAAACAATCTTGAATTTATAATGAACAAGAGCCTTAAAATAGAGGAGAATGGTTGATAACAATAATCAGAAAATGAAAGCCAATAAATTAAAAGAAAGATAACTAACAACCAGAAAAAGGAATGGTTGTAATATATAACGTCAAAATGAGAGGTTAAAAAAATCAGAAATAATATGAACTTAGATAAGAACAAAATATTGTGGAGTGTTAGACTACCATCATATGAGGTTAAAGGTCCAATATTCAACTATGGCAATCATCAAAAATTTGAAGAGAATTAAAAAAAAACTTTTTAAAGAGAACTATAGGTCTTTTGAAGAAATAATTCCTAATTCTCTACGAAGTTTTATAAAAATATTTTCTTTCAAAGGTTTTGTAAATGTATCAGCCAGTTGATTTTCAAAGGATACAAATTCCAATCTAACTAAATCCTTTTCATATTATCACGAAAAAATGATGACGTATGTCAATATGTTTAGTTCGTGAGTGATTGACAGGATTTTTAGATAAGTTTATAGCACTTGTGTTATCATAGAAAATAGTAGATATAGATAAATTTATACCAAAATCTTGAAGTGTTTGTTGCATGTAAATGACTTGAGCACATGCTAAAGCAGCAGAAAAGTATTCTGCCTCACAAGTCGAAAGTGAAACACAATTTTGTTTCTTGCTAAACCAAGAGACTAAGGATTGTCCAATGAAATGACAAGTCCCGCTAGTACATTTTCGATCCGTCCGACATCTTCCAAAGTCAGCGTCACTATATGAAACTAACTCGAAAGGACATTCTTTCGGATAGAAAAGTCCAAAATCTTTGGTTTTCCTTAGATAACGCAATATTCGTTTCATTGCTCGCATATGTGATTCTTTAGGATTTGCTTGAAATCGAGCACATAAAAAAACACTCATCATTATGTCAAGTCTACTAGCAGTTAGATAAAGTAATGATCCAATTATACTTCGATATAATTTTTGGTCGACACTTTTGTCATCTTTATCTTTATCGAGGTGTATCGTTGTACTCATTGGAGTTGGTTTGCCAGATGTATTTTCCATACCAAAGCGTTTAATTAGATTATTACAATATTTTTCTTGATTAATAAAAATTCCATTTTCTAATTGTTTAATTTGTAAACCAAGAAAATAAGATAATTCTCCCATATGTGACATTTCGAATTCTTTGGTCATTATTTTTGAGAATTCCTGACAGTTTTTCATTTGTAGAATCAAAAAAATATCATCTACATAAATTTGAATAATTAAAATATCCTTTTTAGTTCTTTTAATAAAAAGAGTTCGATCAACCTTCCCAATTTCAAAACCAGAATCTATTAGATAGATTTTAAGACGTTCATACCAAGCACGGGGTGCTTGTTTTAGACCATATAAGACTTTCTTAAGTCTATAGACGTTGTTATCCCGCCTTTTGGTCAAGGCTGGGATATCAACAAATTGGATGGAAAGGATGGATATCAGGATTGGAGATCGATTGGAAAGAAGGCTATGATCGATACCGTCAAAATTTGACCGAGCTTCGATTAAGGTGGGATCGATTAGGAATGATGAACAAGGCTAGGAAAGGCTACATTTCAAGTTTCAGGTCAATCGGAGGTCGTATGCTCGAATTATGGATGGATCAAGATTCAAGAGAAGTCGGTTCGTATTGATACTTTCGTATCGATTGGGATGGACTCAGCTATTTGCACTGGATCGATGGCTTCGTATCGATCCATATAGATATGGATGAGGGAAACACACTTAGCACCTTACTTTGGACCGATGGATTTCATATCGATGAAGCACGCATCGATTGGATGGATACGGTAAGACATACTTCGTATCGATCAAAGCTTGGATCGATATGAAGGGACATAACTTCGGATGGGTACGAACAAATCAGGAGCCATTCTCGTATCAATTGAATTCGTATCGATCGGTAGGAAGGAAATGTTCAGGAAAACATGGACCACAGAGTGATCGATACGAAGGGTATGCATGGAAGCAGGTCCGATGGATACGAAGGCATGTGCTTTCGGGGTGCTCAAGGATCGATACGGACAAGGCAACACAAAGAGCAGGGGATCAATACGAAGAAGGGAGCGGTTGATCGATACGAAGATGGCAGCAGGTGTTCACGGATGGATTCAAAAGGTATAGATACGAAGGCAACTGTGCTGAGGACTATGCTTCGCATCGATCATGTTCATATCGATCGATACGAAAGAAGCGGTCGACAAGCATGAAAAATGGATCTCCCCTGGATTCTCGAGCCACGTCACCAATGCGAATGGAATGGATATGAAGGAACGAAATTTGGATCGATATATGAAGCGATGGACACGGATCGTAATCGATACGAACGTGACAGTCTGCCTACAATATCTAACTTGCATCCATCATATCTCACGGTCTACAATTCCAAATGCTACGAAATTTTCAGAGGAGCCTCCTGATGCACTGAAGAAGGTTCGTGATCGATCTCGGCTTGATTGGAGCCAGTTTGGATCGATGTGAAATTGTACATGGATCGGTCCCAAACGACTCCAGATCGATCATGCGTGCCCACCTGTGCAAGAGAAAAGGTATTCTAGGTTTTGAGGCGGATACTTTTGGATCTACACCTATAAATAGCAGTCCTATGGCGACTAAAAAGGGGTCTTCTTATTCTTGGCTTGGCGAAACTCTGTCATTTTGTTTAGTGATTTCCAAGGCTTGTAACTGTAATCTCAATACAAAAGCAATAAAAGGATCGATTTGAAGTGGATGTAGGCCGGAGATAGCCGAACCACTATAAACTCTTGTGTTCTTACTGTCTTTCTTACATTTTACATTTGCTATCTCTTCAGTTTTATTCTCTACTTTATCTAAATCTAAGATCTGTGTTGGAATATTGTGGATCTGTGTATATACACTGGTGCTTTCACTACTTCTGGGGTTTGTGACCAATTTTGGCGCAAACACTTTGGTGCTTTCACTGAGAAGGACTAACACCTGCTACTTCGAATTTGGGGTTCAGATTTGGAGAGCTACAGGATCAGATCTAAGGGGAACCATGATAAAGCAGTCAGCCAGGAGACAAAGAGTGGAAAGGAATCAACATAAAGGGAGTCAGGAGGCTTCCTCAGGAGCGAATCATGCCTCAGTTTTCATCATTAGAGATGAGATGGAGATGATGATGGGAGCTATGCAAGAAGAGTATTTGAAAAGGGAAGAGGAAATGATGTAAAACCTTCTCAGACAGTTTGGGCAGGCAGGAACAGCTGGAGCCTCAGGAGTTCAGATCCACAGAGCAGGAACAGAAGGACCCAATAGGCAATCGGATGGAGCAGTTCAATAGGGTGCAGCCCCCAACCAACACACAGTTACCAATTTGGATGGATACAAACTCGAGGGCACACCACCATGCAATGATAGACCAATTCATGGAGGGATTCCAGGTCACACTGAACAACTGGAGCTGATAGGAATGCAGGAGTGTGTGATGAAGAGTACGTACCAGAATTTCCACGAGGACTTGGGGGGCAACCCTTGGTGGACAACACTAGATTAGTTGAGATTATCAGGCAAACTATGCGCGGAGATTTAGCAAACAGAGATCTGGAAGGAGTAAACCAAAACCCGTTTACCCATGACATCAGAATGGCTCGGAATCCACCAGATTTCAAGCTACCTACTCTGGAGATATACAACAGCAGGGTCGATCCTACCGATCATCTGATGAGGTACACGAGACATATGGAAGTGCTGGGGGCATCGGAGGAAGTTATGGCCCGGTGTTTCCCTCTGTACTTGACGGACATAGCTGCTATATGGTTGAAGCAGCTAGAAGATGGATCTATCAGGACATGAATAGAATTGGTGGACAGTTTTTTGAAGCAGTTTGGGGTTCATAACAAAAGATCGAAGAATGTAATGACACTAACGTCGGTAAAGCAAAGGACATGAGAATAATTAGGGCTTTCTTAACTCGGTTCAATGCAGCAGTTGCTTCGGTGGATCGGCCAGATTCATCGATGGTCTTAATGGCGGCAGTATCAGGAGTTAGGGACAACTTAGAGTTCAAAGTATCACTGATACGGGACCCACCAATGGATCTCGGGGAATTATTTCATGAGGCCGAAAGGTTTCTTCGACAGAAGGACGCAAGTCTGGATCTGAAGCCAAAGGAAGTGAATGTGGTTAAGGATGGAGAACCATCCAAGGAAAGCTTGGGTAAAGATAAGGATAAAGGAAAGAGGAAGTTGGATGAAGAATCTGGAAGAGCAAGGAAGCGGTGGAGAGAGCCAAAATTCTACACTTACACAGGACTGAACGAGCCATTGGAATGGATATTCATGGAGATTCGGGATCACCTTCATTATCGGAGGCCATCAAGGAGGGAACCCTCAGAACGCGAGAGGGCATCCGGAAGGCACTATATCTTTCACGACCTGGACGGGCATGATACCAATAGCTGCAAGCATTTAAAGGATATCATCGAGGAGCATGTAAGGAATGGTCGGTTGCGGCAATATGTCAGAACTCGGAATGCGGCGGTGGAGCAGGAGCAGCCACCGTCCACTTCAAACGATGATGGCGCGGGACCCAGAAGTGATTGGCGATTGGTCATCCACTAATCAGGATGATATGGAATAAGTAGCAAACTCTGGGCAAACGGCCAAGTCACTTACTCATGTACGGGGACGGAGATAGCCCCTAGGCATGCTCTGAGAGGATGATAAACCACGATGCTCTAGTTTATGAAATCTGCTTTCTCTTTTTTGATTTGGACACTCACTTTTTTGCTTTTTCTGGTTTGGTTTGAACTCCTGGTTTTGTTTGTTCTCTGGTTTGGTCTTTGGTTTGGATGCTTGTTTTCTGGTTTGGATATTGGGTTGGATTTTTGGTATGGATTTTTGGTTTTCTGATTAAATCTGGATTTCGGATTGGATTTTGATTGGATTTTTATCTGATTTTTGGTAAATGGTCGTCGAGTATGGATTATGCGTGGCAAGGGGTAAGTTGTTTCGTCCGAACGTGGCAAATCAACTTATTCAAGTCATCAAGTATGGATCATGCTCGACAAGGGTCCGGAGAGACCAGGATTCGTCTTAGGACTTAGGCCCCATATTATCTATCGGTACCTATTTCAAATCGTCAGGTATGGACAATACTTTACAAGGGTCCGGAGCGACTAGGATTCGGCTTAGGACTTAAGCCATGGCATTACTCGGTGTTCAAGGACACTGAACCAAGAGCACCAAGGCGTTGTTTAATACAGGTCATCGAGTGTGGATTGCGCTTGACAAGAGCCCAGAGAGGTTACAGATTCAAATATTGGATGTGAATGGCTAAGGATTCGGCTAAGGGCCCGGAATGGTCCTGGATTTGGATATCGACCCGGAGAGGTCCTGGATTCTAATTGGTTATTAGATATGGATGGATTAAAACTCGGTTGATGGGTATGAATGGCTATGGAATTGGGTAAGGATTTGGTTACTGACTTTGAATTGGACATCGACTCGGAGCAGTCACAGACTTGGATATGGTTATGGCACTTGGATAGGATGGCTTGGTAATAGATTGGATTATGAATCAGATCGATGGCAATGGATGGAATGTGGACTTTGGATGTCGGATTCGGAGCTATTCAAAACACGCCCTCTTATCACAAGGCTTGTTTTGCGGGGCAAATGTTACTCCGCCTCTTGGTCAGGGTCGGGATATCAAAAAATTGGCTGGAAAGGATGGATATTAGGATTGGAGATCGATTGGAAACAAGGCTATAATCGATACCGTCAAAATTTAACCGAGCTCCGATCAAGGTGGAATCGATAAGGAATGATGAACAAGGCTAGGAAAGGCTACGTTTCAAGTTTCAGGTCAGTCGGAGGTCGTATGCTTGAGTTATGGATGGATCAAGATTCAAGAGAAGTCAGTTCGTATCGATACTTTCGTATCGATTGGGATGGACTTGGCTATTTGTACTGGATTGATGGCTTCGTATTGGTCCATATGGATATAAATGAGGGAAACACACTTAGCACCTCACTTTGGACGGATGTACTTCGTATGGATGCAGCACGCATCGATTGGATGGATACGGCAAGACATACTTCGTATGGATCAAAGCTTGGATCGATACGAAAGGACATTACTTTGGATGGGTACGAACTAATCGGAAGCCATTCTCGTATCGATTGAATTCATATCGATCGATACGAAGGAAATGTTCAAGAAAACATGGACCACGGAGTGATCAATACGAAGGGCATGCATGGAAGCAGGTCTGATGGATACGAAGTCAAGTGCTTTCGGGGTGCTCAAGGATCGATATGGAAAAGGCAACACAAAGAGCAGGGGATCGATACGAAGAAGGGAGCGGTTGATCGATACGAAGATGGCAGCAGATGTTCACGGATGGATGCAAAAGGTATGGATACGAAGGCAACTGTGCTAAGGACTATGCTTCGCATCGATCATGTTGGTATCGATCGATACGAAAGAAGCGATCGACAAGCATGAAAAATGGATCTCCCCTGGATTCTCGAGCCACGTCACCAATGCGAATGGAATGGATACGAAGGAACAAATTTTGGATCTATATGTGAAGCGATGGACACAGATCGTAATCGATACGAACGTGACAGTCTACCTACAATGTCAAACTTGCATCGATCATATCTCGCGATCTACAATTCCAAATGCTACAAAATTTTCATAGAAGCCTCCTGATGCACTCAAGAAGGTTCATGATCGATCTCGGCTTGATTGGATCCAGTTTGGATCGATGCAAAATTTTACATGGATCGGTCCCAAACGACTCCAAATCGATCATGCGGGCCCACCTGTGCAAGAGAAAAGGTATTCCAGGTTTTGAGGAGGATATTTTCGGATCTACACCTATAAATAGCAGTCCTATGGCGACTAAAAAGGGGTCTTCTTCTTCTTTGCTTGGCGAACTCTGTCATTTTGTTTATTGATTTCCAAGGCTTGTAACTGTAATCTCAATACAAAAGCAATAAAAGGATCGATTCAAAGTGGACGTAAGCCGGAGATAGCCGAACCACTATAAACTCTTGTGTTCTTACTGTCTTTCTTACATTTTATATTTGCTATCTCTTCAGTTTTATTCTCTACTTTATCTAAATCTAAGATCTATGTTGGAATATTGTGGATCTGTGTATATACACTGGTGCTTTCACTACTTCTGGGGTTTATGACCAATTTTGGAGCAAACAGACGTGGTCTGGAAATTTATCATGTGTGAATAAAGGAGGTTTTTCAACAAAATAATTTTCTTTTATATAACCATTTAAAAAAGCACTTTTAGCATCCATTTGATAAAGTCTGAAATTATGAAAGCATGCGAAGGCCGGTAAGATACCTATTGCTTCAAGTCGTGCAACTGGAGCAAATGTTTCTTCGTAGTCAATTCCTTCTTATTGATTATATCATTGTGCAACTAATCTAGCTTTATTCCTAGTTATATTACCTTGTTCATCTACTTTATTTTTGAAGACCCATTTAGTACCAATGACTGTTTGTTCACTCGGTCTAGGAACTAGTTCCCAAACTTTGTTTCATTCGAATTAGTTTAGCTCTTCTTGCATAGCTATAATCCAATGGTCATCAGTAGAGGCTTCTTTTTCATTTTTAGGTTCAATTTTTGAAAGAAATGCTACATGGCCCATTTGATTAAGTTGATTTCTAGTTCTAACATGTGAAACAATTTCTCCTATGACATTTTCTACTAGGTGATCTCATAAAATCCTAGGAGGAGATCTTAATTCATTTTCATTATGAACAATGATTTCATCTTCTTCAAAATTATGAACAATGTTTTCATCTTCTTCAAAATTATTTTGAGTAACTGGATTTGTGACTGTCTTAAGTATAACTTCATCATCCTCAAAAAATTTATTAAATTTGTCGTCGAATGATACATGAAATGTTTCTTCGATTGTTTTGTTCTTTTATTGAAAATTCAATATGCTTTGCTTTGTTCTGAATATCCTACGAAGATTCCTTCATCGGGTTTTGGATCGAAATTTTCAAGCCGATCTTTTGTGTTTAAAATAGAACATTTTGAACCAAAAGTTTTAAAATAAGAAATGTTCATTTTTCTTTGATGAAAAAGTTCATATGGAGTGTGTTTTGTTAAAGGTCGGGTGGAAACACGATTCAGAACATTGCAAGCAGTTGCTACAGCTTCTGCCCAGAAATATTTTGGTAATGTGCTTCCATTTAAGAAGTTCTTGCACATTCTTGTAACGTTCCATTTTTCCTTTCTACAACTCCATTTTGTTGTGGTGTTCTAGGAAAAGAAAAATTATGATAAATTCCCTTTTTATTACAAAAATGTTCAAAAGCTTCATTTTCAAATTCACCTCCATGATCACTTCTAATATTTTTAATATTTAAAATTTTGAGATTTTAAATTCTCTTTGCAAAAATCTTAAAATTTTCAAAAGTATCACTTTTACTTTTCAGAAAAATAGTCTAGTATATCTTGAGAAATCATCTACCATAACAAACACATATTTGCTATAGTTTATAGATTGAACTTGAGTTGTACCAAAGAGATCCAAATGCAATAGTTCTAGTGGTTGTACAGTAGAAATATTTTTCTTTGATTTGAAGGATGATTTTGATAATTTTCTTAATTGACAAGCATCACAAATATTGTTACTTAAAAATACATTTTTGGTAAACCTTTTACTAAATTATTTTTAGATAAATTTTTTACAGCTTTGAAATTAATATGACAAAATCTTTTGTACCATAACCAAGGATCGTTTTATTTGGCTATTAAACACATATTTGTATTGTAATTTACATTCATATTTAAAACATAAATATTTTTATCTCTAAAACCTTCAAAAATAAGATTTTTATTTTGACCAAAAATGCTACACTTATTTTCAGAAAAAGAAATATTGAATCCTTTGTCACACAGTTGGCTGATACTAAGTAAATTATGCTTCAAATTTTTAACTAATAAAACATCTGTAATAAGAGGTGAATTAGATATACCGTTATTGCTGACATCTCCTTTGCCGATAACATATCCTTTGGAATTATCTCCAAATGTGCAGAACCTCCATCTGAGTAGATAATGTTCGTTAGCATCCCTTTGTTTCCTGTTAGTGTTTTGAGCAACCACTGTCTAATATCCATTTTCCTCTCATTTTAGGTGGTACCTGTAAAATACAGAATTAACATTTGTACCCACCATTTTATTTGGGTCCTAAGAGTTATGTCTTAGGAAGCCAAACCCAAAAGGGTTCAAAATTCCTTTTGAAAATAAAATCTTTGTTTTTATGAACAGCTTTGATAAAAGATTTTATATACTTATTTCTAATCAAAGAATTGTTTGTTTTAGGAGCCCAAATTTTAATTGATTTAGTAAAATTTGAATCTTTATAACTAGGTTTTTCAACTTTATTATTCCTTTTATATGAAGAATTATTTTTCTTTGGAATAATTTTAGAAGATTGCTTATATCCTAGTCCTCTTTTATTTGAAGCAGTTTGAGAATTTTCTATAATTTTGGAAAGATTTTCTCTGCCTTTATTAAAATTAGAGACATTTTTAGTAATATCATCTAACTTTGTTTTAAGGCTAGAATTATCTAATTCTAAAATCTTGACATTTGCTTTAAGATCATGATTTTCAATTAATAGAGCATCATTCTTTTCTTTTTGTGTTTCTATCTCTTGACTTACCATAGAGAGTTGAGATGTCATATTAGAACAAGATTATTGAGTAACCTCAAGTTCTCCTTCAAAGATTTGTTTCTCATCTCTTAGCATATCTACTTCAATTTCAGTTCTATTCAGTTTTTCAAGAGATTCTTTATATTTTCTTTTGATGCCTTTTAGCTTATCAAGTAATTCTGAGTTTATTTCTAATAGATCATCAAAAGTTAGATCACTCACCTCGTCTTTTGTGGCCATAAAACATATGTTGGCTTGTTCTGTATCAATGTCTGAATCATTATCTGATGATGAAGATGATTCTGAATCGTCCCAAGTGACAAAGAAAGATTTCTTCTTGAATCTGTGTTTCTTGTTCTTATGTTTGTCTTTCTTTTTCTCAGGACAGTCTTTCTTGATGTGGCATTTCTTGTGACATTCATAACATTCTAGAGCAGATGATGATGGTTTGTTAGTGTTGTTATTATTGCTGGAGCTGTTCTTATTATTTCTGAATTTGTTGCTCTTTCTAAATTTCAAAAACTTTTTGAAATTCTTAGCAATGAACGCCATATCTTCTTTATCTGAATCTGATTCATCTTTTTCTGCCTGGAATGCTGCATTCTTCTTATCTTGAGACTATACTCGTTTTGCCTGGAAATTAACTTCATAAGCATTAGATTTCCTATCAACTCCTCCGGTTTTATGGTTGAAATGTCGTTAACTTCTTCGATTGCTAAGACTTTTCGTTCCCACTGATCCGTTAGTGAGTTGAGGATTTTTGAAACAATATCAAAATCTGTATAAGTTTCTCCTAATGCTATCAAAGAATGATATATATCTTGAAATCTAGAGTACATTTCATTTATGGTCTCATCTTGCTTCATTTTAAAATTATGGAATGGATTTTTAAGCATAGAAATTTTACTCTACTTCACTTTGTTAGTACCCTCATGTGTAACTTTAAGTGTACGCCAAATTTCATGAGCAGTTTTACACATGCTTACTCTATTAAACTTATTTTTGCATAATGCACAATATAACATATTCATAGCTTTAGCATTTGCAGTAGTTTCTAATTTTTTTGTGTTAGACCATGCTGAATATTCAGTAGTAGGCATAGTATATTCAGATTGCATAATGTTCCAGGTTTCACAACTACTTGCTTGTATATAGATTCTCATTCTAGTAGCCCAATAGTTATAGTTCATTCCATTAAATAGGGGTGGCTGTGCAGCAGATTGACCTTCTAGAAAGGTAGTGTTAGTTATAGTGCTGGTGTTGTTTTCCATATTAAAAAATATCAGATAACTATGTTACGGTTATATGATGGCCTTGCTCTGATACCAAATGAAAGTTATTGTGCTATAGGATCAAGTAATATGGAATATAATAAATAACTAGTGCGGAAAATAATAACAGTAAAGTAAAATGACACTAGGAATTTTTATACTGGTTCGAACTCCCGTTCAATGTCCAGTCCCAGACTTCTTCTTGAATTAAAGCTAGCAACCCTCACTTAACCCCGAGGAATAGGTATTACACCGCCTGAGCAACCAAACAGGACTTTCTTACAAACTTGATTAACTTGACTTTGTGTGTTCTAAATAACACAGATTTGTCACTTGTAGTACACCCTTCCTATAATCTTTTCCTCAAGAATGATGTTCATAATTGTGTGTATGAAGAATAGGAAGATTAGTATTGCTTGAAGAATATGAAGATGGAATCGTAAGCAATGATTGTATAGAGATTTGTAAATAATAGAATCAAGAATGCAATGCTCGTTAGATCAAGAGAGAATAGAAAATTAGGTAATTTGAACATTGAAACTAGAGTGCTTTTTTAGTATACGATCAGTTACAATCTCGGGATATAGATGCAACACTTCAGAAAGAAGACAACTTTTGGATCAATGGAAGTGTCCATTCAAAAATGTGACTGTTGTAGGATTCAGTCGACTGAACATGCAAGGTCAGTCGACTGAATTCAAAAAGTGCACATAATTCATGCACAGGCTCAGTCGACTGACCAGGTGCGTTCAGTCGACTGGTCCGTGTAATATATTAAAAATTTTACACTGACTCAGTCGACTGGTACCACTTGGTTAGCCGACTGAGTACTGCATTTCAGTGCATTGAGATATATGTGTGTGCATTTGAAGTTGATTAAAAAAACGAATGCAAGTTTTAATTGAATTTATGAGTGATGAACCTGGAGGAAAGATTTATCGTAGTCGTAGATTCATGAAATGTTCTGTCTTGTCAGCAATCAAAACCTATGATCCAACACCCTAGAAAATGCACCGGAGTCTGACAAGAACTTCTCGTACCCCTGCTACACAGAGCAGGCTACCCCTTTAACATGACGTGCCGGATTACCCCATCCATTTTTAACACTAAGGCCTCATACTACCACGGTGTTTGCGTGCAAAAACAATTAGAATATGGACAATCTAGAATGGGATCGCGACTCCTAATGGTAGCTGACCACATAGCTCTGCTGCATACCTGTTTTTGCCATTTCCTGGTTTGTGAGGCTCACGAGGTTACGTCTTTACATTCTTCGCCTTTGCAGACCATCTTGGAATGTTAACATTTCCCTTCAGGCAACAATGCAATACCAGCATTCATCCATACAAATTCATTCTGGGACTGAACGAAACACTTGAGAGCTCCGTCATCAATACCATCATCTTCAAGTTGTCTTCACTTCGAAATGCATTCGTTGGATCGAAGTGATTTTCGGATAACATAACCGATCCCAATCTCTTCGTAACAACTTTACTATGATTCCTAGTAAACTCAACCGCAGTTCTTTAGGAAATAAACAATCAACGATAAGATCGGAGATCACCTCCTAATCATTAGTGGATGAATTTCCTTTTCATTGTCCTAGGAGAACAAAACGAGATTTATACGCACAGTACAGCATCATTGGAGATGACTGTGCCACATAACTCATGTATTTCTCCTAGATATTTCCAAAGTTACAATTGGGTCCAATTTTGATAGTTGGTTATTTAACTATTGGATAACAACATTCAATCAAGGATTTACATTTCATAGGGAAAACCAACGTTGGTTAAGCACATAAGCAATCACTAGCTTCCTTTTATAAATATTTTACAAATAAAGACCACTTTGTAAATTACTTGAATAAGAATACTTTTACAAAGATATATCCACCAATCCCTATATTTTCAATACTTAGAAAATATCCATATACTTATCTCAACAGTATAAGTATATTAACATTCATTAGACCTCGCATCTTAGAAAAAACACTCATATATTTATCTTTATGGTATGTGCATATTTACAAAATTGGGAAAGATTTTCTTTTAATTCGATTCTCAAATCATTTATAAATTTCCTTATAATTCTCCAAAACCATTTATAAACCATTTTATAAAACTCCCGGAACCATTTATAAAACTTCTTTTATACATTTCAATCATTTATAAATTCTTTTTGTACATTTCTAAAAATCAATTATAAATCCTATAAAAACCATAAAACACTTTATAAAACTCCTTTTATAAACTTATAAACCTATTTCTTAAAACTCGTTTATAAATTTCTAACCATTTATAAAACTCTTTCCTCTTGTAAATAATCTTCCCTTAAGTCTTAAACTATTTTATAAACTTCCCTTACAAAATCCAAGTCCATTTATAAAATTCAACTTATGAGTCTCGAACACATTTATAAACAAATAAGGATCATTTAGTTCTAAAATAGTATTATATAAAAATAATTATTAAAATCAAACTTTATAAATAAATAGATAATTATCATAAATCTTAAACATCTTAAAATAATAATTAATCATTTCAGAAATAATAACAGTTAATCTTTACCTTTATTATAAATTACAATATTTTATTTTCAAAACCTTATTAATAAATCCTTATTATTAATTTCAAACCATAATTATCCTTAAATAATTACTTTTTCGAGATGTTAACATTTTGATAAATACTTTAAAACAATATTAACTATAAGCAAATAACATTTAAAATAGTAATAATATAATTAAATAACTTTAGAACAATATTAATATAATTAAATAATTTTAAAACAATATTAAATATAATAAAATAATATTAAATATAAATAAATAATCTTTAAAATAGTATTAATATAATTAAACAATCTTTAAACAATATTAATAAAATTAAATAATCTTTAAACAATATTAAATATAAATAAATAATCTTTTAAAAACAATATATTTTCGAAACACAATTTCGGATTTAAAATCATTATTTATCTCAAAACCAATTCCAACTCAATGGTAATTATAGCATTTTAAAAATAGACATTTAAGGCCAATAGCCACCAAACGCTTAACCAATATTAATATTAATTTCCTATTACTACGGGTTTCAGTTTTTAACATATAACGATGTCATTACCCATATTTCCAACAAATTAGGTTTATTATCCCATAATTCATATAACTGGAATATTATTGAAACTAATTCAACAATAGTGAGGAATCCCGTTGGATCCCTCCAACTTATCCCATGCATCACGGCTCATATATTTCAGCACATACATATGTAAATAAAATCAACATTGGTGAGGAATCCTGTTGGATCCCTCCGACCTGCTTTTCCTGCATCACAAATGTTATATAATCATAGAATATAAATCAACCACTTCGAGGCGGGATTCGTATACAAATGGTCATCCGCTCTTACACGGGAACGTAATAGGGTCTCATCCGCACCAGGGGCGGGAATATATCCAAACCAACTAATAATTATAGTAGTTCATCCAAACAATCATTCAACAATTTTTATTAACTATATATCGTACTAGTTAATTAAAAAGGTGAGTTTAACTCACCGAAATTTTCTGTTGTCGCCGAGGCGCTTCGGATTCCGTCTGAATTCGAACGACGTTCGAATTCAGCATAAAATTCAACAAGCTCCATTTGTTTCCAACCAACTCCATATCATAGATGATGTCTAAATTAGTGCGACGCAACTCGTCTCGTTCGAATCCGATCTAAAATGAATAATTTACATCCTTTATAAGATTACATAATTATTATTATAATTAGCTTCACTAATTACAACCATTTATATAAATTAACCTTTTTAAATAATTATACCCGCCTCTCTCTCCCTACTATCTCGTGCTGATCACGCCCATGCCTCTTTTGACTGCGTTCCTGCGTCGCCGCAGCCAACTAACAGCCACCCCAAGCCCACCAATCGAACGCTCCACCTCCGCTTACCTCTCGACGGCAACCCCGAACCCCCAGACGCTGCCATCGCCATCAATGCCACCCATGAACTGACGCCGTTCATCCCAAAATTATGGCCGTCGCCGACCATGAATGTCCATCGTCCCATCACCTAAGCTTGCCCACGTCACAACCTTCCCAACTCCACTAACCTTAGCCTCCAACTCTGCCTGTAGCGCCACACCGAGCTCACCAAGTTTGAACGTTGATCATCTCCAATTTGCGGCCACCACACGTTACATTGCCTCGATCCAACTATACAATATCCTTGTCTTGTTGCCGCGAACATAATCCTAGTTAGTGACTTTGCCTAATTGTGATCGTAGTGGTTCGAGTCGATGGTAATCGTTGGATTAAGAGCATTTTGATTTAAACAATTTTCAAATTATTTTCTCTATATCATGTAGTTATTGAAAGAGAAGGAAGGAATGGGAGGGATGTGGGATGGTATGGGCAAAGGTATGGGGTGGTATGGTTAGTGTATAGGCTTATATTATATATATATATATATATATTTAAATTTAAATTATCAAGCTATAAAACATCCGAAAATCATGAACTCCAAACGGGGCATGCCGCCAGGCGTTCTATATGTTTTACCTCTATTTCGTACACAATGGAACTTGTTTCGAGACCTAATTCGGTCGTATGCAGAAGATATATTTTCAAATCCAATTATATTATATAATTTCTAAAATTAATTTATACGCGTTTCGATCTCGCACGACCAAACGATATGTCTGATTGCTGTGAAAATTGTTGGCATACAATAACTCATTATTACGGATCCAATGACACTAATTTCGTCGAAATCCGAGATAGTGCCCCAGAAGGCTATTTTTATATGTTAATTAAAACAAGTTATTTCAAAATCAGTTAAATCACTTTAAATCCAATTGTAAAGTTTTACTACCTTCATACTTATTAAGTTGAATTTAAATAAGCTTTGAAATTATTTTTATCCAACTTAAAACCCAAGATTCAATTATTTAAACAATTTCAATTATTAATTCACCAATTAAATTATCCACTAAATCGTTATATTTGAAATTTAAGTTATTTAACATATAAAATTAACTTTTCAATTTTTAAATTTAATTAAATATTCCAATTTCAAATGACTAAAATTCTGGGTTGTTACATTCTCCCGCCTTAAAAGAATTTCGTCCTCGAAATTTCAAAGGTAAGAAAAATTCTCAAACCCATTACTTTTTAAAACCGATTAGTTGAAATAACTTACCGAATCCTTTTAAGCCTTTAAACTTTTCCAAAAATCAACTCATTGAACTTTGTTATTACTTTTACTAAGTTTCCAAACTCATTCATAGATTCCAACTAATATCATCTCATTACATCAATTCAGGTTATAGCCCAAAATCAAATTTTAGTTGTCGAAAACTTCTTTAAAATTCCTCAAAAAATTTATAATGGCTTAAATTTACGGAAAATTTCGCCAGCATCTTCTTTGCACGGCTCGATCGAAATAACTACAAATCGCCACTAAGGGCCTAAACCAGCAAAAGAAAACAAAAGCCAAGCGGCTCAATCATAAAACCATCCAACCAAACAACAATATAAACATGTACCTTTTAGTCGGGCAACCAAATTTTACTTATGAAACCAAGGGCATCAAGTTTGCTCTTGCTTTTATACCTATATCTTATTTACTAATGATATCCAATCATATAATTCATAATCATATTACTTTGCATTTTCAATCATCAACATTTGCTTTACTAAAGCCCGTACGATGTACATATAGCATCCGTATGCAAATCTCAAATCTAATCGCTCGCTCGACCACACAATTTCACTTCCGTACTAGTATCGTTCACACGATTACTCTAGTGCGGACCCAGATCCGGTTCCTTGATTAGAAACCGTCATTCTCCTTGCATAGTCATATACTACGATCACTACAAGAAAAACCATTTACGGTTGCAAAAAAACTGTGGGATTTTATCATAAATGCAACCAAAAATAATTTTACCAAAATATGTTTCGTGACTAAAATTTTTTTGTTCCCGCTCCTTAGAAAATTTTTTCCGCCTAGCCAAAAATAAACGTGACCAGTCATTGTTTTCCATCTCACGTATACTTAGAAAACTCTCTCCCTATTTCAATCTACTTCTGCAGAAATTTTTTCCCCTTTTCAATCCTCGCGGCAGCCAACAATCGCTCAAATTTTATCAACTGAAGATCAAGTTCCCCTTTTCATCGTCCACTCCGTCCTTGCACAACGTCCTCGTGGCATTACTCAACATCCTCGCGGCAGCCAACAATCGCTTAGGTATATTTAGGTACGAATCATCTAAATCGATTTTGTGATTCTATTTTGATTTAACCCTAATTTGCATGCATCGTATATTCGAATTTCTGCCTAATTTCTAACTGAAATTGTTGATTCAACCCTAATAACGAAGATCTTTTATTCAACCCTAGTTTACACCTTTATATATTTATGTTTTTTTTATTAAATGAATAAAAGCTTGGCTATGTCCAGGGTTAAACTATGTAATTGTTTTACCATTTTAACCAAAGTACAAATTTTGTACACCAAGTACGAATAATCACACAATTGAATTATGGAAGATATTGAATATCAACATGTCTAGACATGGAGAGTCTGGCTACACCCATGATTTTGTCAAAATTATCTGTAATAATAGACTCCAATTTGGAAAATTAGAACAGTAGTGAATTGCAAAGTAATACATAATCTTTTGCCTTCATATGTTAAGACTTTGAGAGAGACATGATAGTTGAGTAAGTCTAATTAAAGGAGTTGCATGATCCATACGTTTACTAATCTGTTAATGTGAAATTAATATAACTTACATCATAGAGAAAGTCATTAATAAGTGTCTTCATCATGTCTTTTGTCCTATAATTAAAAAAACCAGGTAAACGGCAAATGGCAAGTGGCTTTGCATGAAACCTGGAAGTAGTCGGCAAATATAAATCAAAAACAGGGATGCATGTTGCATCTGTTTATATGATGTAAGGTTTTACATAGATTCCATATGGGTCACTTTAGGTGTTACGGCCTGCATGACTTCAAGCAATGCCTTCTAAGCAAAAAATCGGTTTCTTTCTTTTATCTATAGTTGCAATTATTTAATGCATATGTAATCAAGTCTGTTATCCGGAAAGTAACCATCTGATCACACTCCTCATCTTTGTCACTTTCAACTAGTTTCCATTTAGCTGACTTTTATAATTTTGCATCAAGGACGTAGTAGTTTTACATAAGTCAGATTTAGTAGTTTTAGAGCTTGAAAAATTGTTTGTTTTTTAGTCATATTGTTTGTCTTCCAATATAAATTTAATCGATTTAGACTCTTTATATATTTTATGGCCCGTGTAATAAATTTTATGGCCTGTGTAATAAATTTTAAGTCTCATTTTTCTAGCCATGGTGTAGATCAATTTTATGGCCTGTGTAATAAAATTCTATGCAATAGCACTGCGTTGTTTTGACCATAACCTTCAAACCATTTATAGCCTGTGTAATAGGAATTAAAAAATGCTTATTTGATAGCACCAGAAATATACGTAACCAGCTGTACAACTGTTCCTAAAGCAGCAAAAAAACCTATTACCATGTTTTAAAATATCGAATTTTTTAGAAGTTACACTTTAAAATACCATATTCATTCGGTGTTATTATACTGAATGAACTGATTTTTCAGTAAAACCTACATGTATGAAATCACTTACACTTGTTCACAATTTATTAACAAAAATTCATTGAAACGTCATTGAATAAAGTTTTATTTGGCTAATCTTTAGAATGATTGGGTGGCCCAATATTAAGAAGTACTATTAACGTAGTAACTTATTTTTTTTTAAATTAGTATCAGACATAGGAAGAGGAGGTGTCACCAATTTCTACGTCAAAGATTGGGAACTTATTTGCCTTCATATGTCGACGATGGAAAAAGATTGGGTTTTTTTAAACAGGTGATAAAACAATGCTTAACTTAATATGTATTTTGAGAATTAGAACATGTAATATAATATAAAACTCAATTTCTTTTTTATGTTTTTAACTTTTGTCATAGAACTAGCATAGAGTACCAACAAGGAGCAATGAATTTCGTGCATGCTGCAAAGAGGAATGTAAGAAGTGTAGAAAATGCCCTTGCAAAGATTGTCGGAATCTTAGTCGTCATGATGATCACATCATCGTTGAACATTTAATTATTGGAGGAATGGATCCTAATTACATACACGGTGTATGGTTTAACCATGGCGAACAGATAATTGAATCATGTCATTTAAATATTTTATCCTGACTTCTGTTTAAGAACCTTAATTTGTTAATTTGAATCATCATTAGTGCAGGTTCGTATTGTGGGTTATCCTCCGAAATTCAATTGTTCATATTTCTGGATTTTAACATTTAATTGATAAATAAATTAGAAATGAATATTCATATTTCACGGAAGGTTCAGAATGACAGAGATTTATGGGTCCGGATGATTATTTCTAAGGCATAAATGTAAACATGATTTGAATTATGTGTTACAAATCATAATTTAAGTCATCTACTAAAGTACATCAGTACGAATTTGCTTGCTTATAAAATTAGTGAATCGTTTTTTGATAAACTTTCATTGTTTTATAATTAATATTTTTGATAAAATCAGCTGACCAATGATTTCAAAACAATTATTCTAGACTGCAAATGCTATTCTTCAAAAATTAAACAATGCTGTCATAGATTATTGGATAGAATTAAAAAATTAAACACCAATATCCTCGCTCACTTGAGATTGAAATCATACCAATTTTGATTTTTAGTGACGTTGCTATCATCTTCAAGAGTACAAATCCTATAGATATATTTTAGGTGTCTAATGTCAGGACCAGGTGATTATTTCATGATTTTCATTCAGATTTCTTCAACATTTAGAGACCATAAAGTCATATATTCACCAATTATGTACTAGCTTGACAGCATTCTGCTTCACCATAGCATGTTTCTTTATATTCACTTACTGTTAATATCATGTTTTCTACTGTTAATATCATGTTTTCATGTATTGTTGCAGGTTAGATTTAAATTGGAAGAGGAATGGCAAAGAAAAGCCGTATTTCAACAGATGGGAGTAATCTGGAGATCCTCAAAAAGCAAATTGGTTCGAAAATTAAATAAAGCGGAGAACGAAGAGGAAAGACTTAAACTGAAACCTACCAACATCAAAAACATGAATGAATGGAGAAAGTTTGTGAAGGCCAAAACAAGTCTGGAGTTTAAGGTAACATTAAGATATCTGTAATATGCTTTTGGTTACTAAATTCTAACATTTTTCAATATTTCCAGAAACGAAGTGAGAAATATTCGGCCCTTAGGGTTAAACAAGTTCCACACACATCTGGTCGTAGGGAAATGGCTAGATTGACCGAGTACATGGTTAGTTAGTTAAGTATAACATTATTTAATATTATTTTATATATGTCAGTTTATTTGTTTAATGTTATTCTAAATTTATAAAAAAGGAAGTCCAAATCCATCATCCATAACTAGAGCTGATGTTTGGATTAAATCTCACATTAAAAAAAATGGTGAACCAGATACCGTGGAAGTTGCAAATACTATTGTAAGAATTTTTTATTTTATTGGTATATAAAAAATTGTCCGAAACTATGATGATTTTACCATCGTACATTATATGTATGTATTTATTTATGTAGGCGGAGATTAAAAAATTTGTTAGTCTATCACAGTCCAACTCGTTACAGAATGTCAATGGAGATGCTCCTGCAAATGTATTGGGACAAGATAAACCAAGACGGTTAAGGGCACTGGGAAGGGGCTGCACCTTAACCAAGCTAGCTGTGGCCCAGTCCAGAGATAAACAACTATCTCAATGTCGAGAGGAAATAGCAGAATTGAGGGGTATGGTACATATGTTGGTGGACCAAAAGGTAAACTTTTAAAAGTAATTTATTAAGTAGACATTGGGAAAACACTGGGAATAACATTGGGAAAACACTGGGTACAATGGCTTGAGGCAGCAAGTGAACCGAACAACAAGCAACACTTTGTTTTAGTGTGAAAATACCAAGCTTGGTCAGACTCTGCTAATTAAGGCCCCATTGTAGCTGCATTGCTCACTGGGAATAACATGTTATAATAATTGGAGAACCTTAAAAAGTTGGAGGAGTGTTAGGTAGTTGTCTAGTGGCCTAGTCCAGGGCCTACCTTTTCAAATGGTTTGTAAGAGACAAATGTTGAGTCTCATATTCATGAATTCTTTTCGTTATTTATCGATTATAGCAACTTTGGAATGGGTTACTAAACTCTTTATTAAATGAGTCTATTTATCCGTTGGGATATTATCTTATATCATGTTTAAATTTATCTTTAGGCAACAAGAATGTTTAAGTTTGTTTATCATGGAATGATATTTGTTTTGGTGTCAACTATATAATAATTTGATGCTTTCTTCCTATTTAAATTAATGATTGATTTCTAGTACTATTTATTTTGGCAAAAAATTACAATTTACAAAGTTATTTATTCTTATATAGTAGATGAATAAATTCACACTTGCAAATGCAGCTTATTCTCCATCTGCTTTTATTAATAAAATTACAATCATATTATACCCGAGAACATTGTAACAGAATTAGTTGATGGGCCTTTCATCTTTAGTTTATACCTTCTTTGACATATTCTGCTGAAGATCATTTTATTGATCGATAAATGTTTTTCTAATGTCGTCTGTTCACATAAATCTTTGGCATCTATTTTGAGTATCCAAACAGTATATGTAGTATAGGTGTTCCTGCTTGCTTTTCATTTTTTCTCAAATAAAACTCTCAACAAGTTTTGGGTGCACATGTCGTCTTGACACTTGATCACTGAACATAAAAGGTAAGTCTATGATGAACAAGGTTTACTGATGCACCTATAATTTATTACAAATATGCATAGCATCAAAGTATATATAAAAACACTGTAGTAACTGGGAATAACAAAATAGTGCATAACAACTGGTTTTTTGTTATATAATAATTTTGAAAATAATGAACTCAGACACACATGTTTGTAAATGATGCTACAAAAACTGGTTTTTTGTATGTACTCTGCCATTCAAACTTGTTGGACTGATTCTAGTGACATTTTTAGTATTGTGTGTATCCTCTTCAGTGCTTCTAAGATTAAAATATCCTAATTTTAGTGCTTTGCTGCAGGGTAAAGAAAGTTCGAAAGAAGGGATCACACCTAAATTGGTAAAAATAATAATTATATTACTCAAGAAATAACATTTGGATTTAAGTTTTTGATCCATTAATTGCTATAATTTTTTGTTGAATAATTGTAGAGCAATGACAACGTATGTTCGATGTTGAATTGGGATGGAACCTCTACAGTTGTTGCCGATGGGAGAGTGTTGTCCATGGACCCAAATGAGGTTGTCAATGGCATTCGTCTTGGACCAAATGCTGTGAGCGTTATTATAGATTTCGTGGAAGAACCAAATGCTTACTTATGGAGGCCTACACCTGAAATGATAGTATTAGCAAACGTTGAGAATAAGGTAGTAGCATAGCCATTAAATTGCATTAAGAGGGCGCTGCGAGGACAGCTAAATGAAGTCAGTACGGTAAATTTTATAATTCACAATATTTATGTCGGTCTTCCACAAATTTAATTTAGAAATATGTCTTGTACAATATTTTCACTTAATCACTAAACTCTTGATTTACACTTCTCCTTTTTAGAGTGACAGCAGCGCCCAAGACGACAAATGCAAGATTTATGGTTGGAATGAGGGTGAAGGGGTAGTTGCCGAAGGAAGAATCTATGCCAGTGATCCACAACATCTTGTTAATGCTATTCCGCTCAGTCTGGCTGCCTTTGCGATTTGGGTGGCCAATGTAATAAATGGAGATGGATATTTGTGGCGACCCACAGTTGATATGTCATGCGTTAGAGATGCAGTTGGTAGGAAAGTAGCATGGCCAAAATCAAAAGTTGAAGTTAATAAAGATGTAGTTGGTAGGAATGTAAATTGTGCGACTTCTCCCGTGATATCCACACCCATAATCGCGAAGAAACCACAACAACATGTAAGTTAATATGCTGGAAATATTTTGTAGTTTGTATTTTGTTTCTTCTGTTTGAAATATGCACCACTGTGTTGTTGCACTTTGTATGCTTTGGTTTCTAAAATAAGTACACAGTTTTCAATATGCACTATTTGAAATATGCACCATTTATTTTCCAGCCGATTGCAAAGCTGACAAAAGATAGTAAATGCAAGTTGATTGATGTGGGTGAAACGAACGAAATAGTGGCGGAAGGAACTGTCGCTTCAACTGATTCAATATCGATGGTCCATTGTCGTCCATTAGGATGTGATGCTGTAAAAGTTTGGGTTGAAATTGTGAGAGTTCCGGATGCAGTGCTATGGAGACCTACATCGGAGTTGACGTGCATGGAAGATGCCTTTGGCATTCCCATAGCTTGGCCGATAGAAAAAGTCATTATGGATCCAAAATGAAAGGTATGCAATTCTTTATGTAATTGAAAACTTCTTGCAAAATTACCATCATGGATAACCAGTAGCAACAAAATACTTAAACCATCAACTCAAATAATTATAATGCCTAAGTGATTTGAAAAGGGGTTGCCTTCAAAGTTATTTGAAATTTTCCTCTAAATTTCCTCATTATAACCTACTTGTAGATGTGCAATGAGTTGTTGTACTTGAATGATTTATGTGAATATGCAACAATGTGAATAAGTTAGAATTTATGTTGGAATTTACTATGATCAGGCTTATCAAAATATGGTATTTATGTTGTATATATTAAGTGTAATTAGTCGGTGGTTTAATCCATCAGTAGGCACAAGTTATATCGACTAATTGTACGTACTTAAAAGATAATTTATGATCCTAAGTTTCCAGTCATTTTACATACTAAGACCATATTATATTATTATCCCATATTTTTATCAACAAATGCATCTATCGTTATGAATTTTTTGAATCTGTGTTTGACTGTATCCATATGGGTCTGGCAGACTTCTTACACCTACCTAATTTCACTATCTAAAATAATTCATGTACACTTATATTTTCATCTGTGTTCGAGTATATGAAAATCTGTGTTTGATTATATGAAAATGTAGAGGCAGAGATAAAATGTACAAAACATTGATGACAAATCTTCATTTTCATTTTATTCTTGGCCAAAACTAACATGCACATTATTTTAGTTTTCATATTCAGTTGTGCATATTCAGTTGAACACAAGATTGCACATATTCAGTTGTTCATAACTTTAGTCTCATTGTTTTCTCAGTATTGATGGTCCTGTCATTATTATCTCAGTATTCATTATAACTTGAGTCTCAATGTTGATTACATTTTGTCTACAGGTAGGCGTTTCTGAAGAATGAGCAGTAGCAGCACTAGTTTATCGTACTTGTTAGGTAGTTTGGTTGTTTATTGTACTTGCTTAGTTCAGATGTATATGGTACTTTAACTGCAGCAGTAGCATATTGTTTGTGGTACGTAGTACGGTTGTGTAAACTTCTATGTATGGTTAACCTTTTGTCTTGAAACTACTGTTCGGTTGTGTAAACTTCTATGTACGGTTAACATATTGTTTATGTTAGTGCTTTTGTTTATGTATTTTGTGGTTTTTAAATGTGTTTATGTTTGAATGTGTATGTGTATATGTATTTTGCGGTTGTTTAATGTGTATGTGTTTATGTATTATGTTATAAGCTATGAACAAGATTGAATTGGAGGCAATTTATAGGCAGAGCTGGAATATTTTTAGTAGCGTTTCGAAAATGCTACTAAAAAACGCTACAAAAAATAAAGGGTCGAAGGAGAGCATATATAGTAGCGTTTAATAAACGCGGCTACAGGCTTTGTCAATAAACTGCGTCCTCTATTATAGCGTTTAACAAACGCTACCAAAATATTTTTGAGCAGACCAAGTACATTTTGGTAGCGTTTTATACACGCTGCAAAAAAGAATTTAGTGGCGTTTCATAAACGCTGCAGTAAAACGATTTGTGGTAGCATTGAAATAAGTGCAACTAAAAATCAGGTATTTTTAGTCGCGGGCTTTATAACAGCATTTATCAAAACGCTGCTAAAACTTTTAGTAGCGTTTTTTGAGCGCTACTGAAAATCAAAATTCTTGTAGTGGATAGAGAATTCCAGAATCAACCAAAAATCCATATCCGGTGTTCGTCATCGATAATCGAGTGAAAAATTCCAACTCGGATCGATATATATCATCTTGAAATCATGTACTCGAATCTGGATCAAACCGTTATGCGAATAAAATAATATACGTACAATTTACGTATTTATTTCAATTGATTTCTTAGCTATCCCAAATTCTTTTTATTCACATCCATTTCATTCTCATTCATTTTATTCACATTCAATTGATCTATATTCAATCATGCACATTGCTTTATTCACATTCATTTATTACTTAGTATATTCCTTTAAATACTAATGTCACTTAAGAACTGTTCCATTAAATTTTATGTTTAACAACATTTCACTCTATACTAAATTCATTAATGAATTATTTCCTAAAATTTTACTCCAGTTTATAAACATTTCATACAACTCTTCTCATGTTTATTACCACTTCATTACTTTAAGTCCATATCCATTACAAATCAATTTCAATTCCATTTAACTCAATTCATTTTCCAATTTCAATATTCAATTTATCAACCAACATTCCAAAATCATATTCAATTCTCTAATTTATTTAATTAGCTCACTTCATTAATCAATTTCAAATCTCAATCAATTTCCTTTCAAAAATCATTTCATTTAGCATAACTCAGGCTAAATTTATTTTCAAAGTTCATTTTATTTAACTTAACTTAAGTTAAATTCCATTTCAATTTTGCTTTTCCTAACAATGTACATTCAACAAATCTAAAAATTTGCTTTAACCAACTAATTCCCAAAATTTATAAGTCATAAACTTATTTCCTCATATTTTCATAAAACACTAAATGAAAGTTTTCCAAAGTTTAAACACCATGTTCTTATTTATTTCAAATCAATTTGAAACCCTATATATAATCCCTTTGGTATATCAAATCATTCTTTTGGATTTTAAAATCAAAACTAGTTTTACCAAAAGAAAATTCCAATGGTAGCAATTCCTCTCTTGGAAACCCAAAAATGAACGTCGATGATGCTGTAGTCATCATCGAAATTATTTTCCAACGGCCGAAGTGAGTTCAATGCTTTTATTTCCTTCAAATTCCATTTAAAAATATTTCCATTCAAAAATATTTTCCAAATAATATTATTATTATTTTCCATAACTTTGAAAAACCATTTCCAAAACCAATGGGAATTAAATTCCCAAATTCCTAGCTTTTAAACCCTTTTTACTTACAAATCGTATTTATAATATACTTCTGAAATTTATTTCCTTTCAATTTATAAATCACATTTATAAACCATATACTTATATAATCCCACTTTGGTTATATAAAATCATTTCTTTGTTTTCATTATAATAGTAACAACTTTTATTACAACACAAACAAAAATGATAATAATCAAATATTATCATTCTCTAACAACCAAGCACACCATATATACAATAATGATTTTTGAAAAATTACTTCTTTATATATAAAATATAATAAAGGTAAAAGTTATTTCATTTACCCAATTTCAAAACAATAGATCAATAACGTTAATTACTCGTATTGACAAGAATCCATAAGTCACTCAATAGATCAACCAACACAATATAAAACATTTTTATATCACTAACAAATACGCACTCATATATACACTCAAACTCATTCTAGGGTGCTACTGACCCTATCTCTAATGAGTACCCCCACCAAAGCCAAGGTTCTCGCTAAACCTTCAGCTCCGTTACCAAATGTAACAACCGTAGGCTTTTCGACCTCGAAAATCAACACTAATACGTCCACTGTTTATATAATAATCATCATAATACTAATAATAATAAATTAACCAAGTTTATAAAAATCAACTAATTTAAAATAATAATACTAACAACAACATGAGTCATAGTAGTAATAATAGTAATAATAAGAAATTATAAAATATTAACCAAGTTTACTCAGTTTTATAAAAATTAACTAAATTTATAATAATAGTAATAAATTAGCTAAGTTTATGTAAATTAACTAAGTTTATGTAAATTAACCAAGTTTATAATAATTATAACAAAGTAATAAATTATAAAATATTAGTCAAGTTTACTAAGTTTTTTAAAAAATAACTAAGTTTATATATAATGATAATAGTAAATTAACTAAGTTTAGAAAAATTAACTAAGTTTAAAATAATAATACTAACAACAACAAGAGTCCTACTAGTATTAATAACAAAAAGCAAACCGAGTTTATAAATATTAACTCGGCTTCATAATAATTAACTAAGTTTAGAATAATAATAATAAATAATAGATTAAGTATAAGTTTTATAAAAACTGACTAAGTTTATAATAATAATTATGATGATGATAAATTATAAAATATTAACCAAGTTAACAAAGTTTAATAAAAATTAACTTAAGTTATATAATAATAATAACAATAACAACAACAACAATAATATATTAATTAAGTTTTATAAAAATTACATAAGTTTATGAAAATTAACTATGTTTATGATGATAATAATAATAAATTAACTAAGTTTATAATAATAATGATAAATTAACTATGTTTATGAAAATTAACTAAGTTTGTAATAATAATAACAGTTAAAAAAGTCGTATGTGACCATTCTGGTAGATGATAATGCACATGACCATTCTAATTCAATGCTTTTCTAAGGGGGCTAGCTCTTGTTTAGAATTTTTGTTCTTTACCTACAAAATTAAAATTGTTTAAAAGTCAAACTCTTCTGTGGGTTTAGTTGGATAAATTCATAAATATATGCACTCATATACTTATTTGAGTTAAGTGTAGGTATTTGATGGCTCTTGACTCGCTTTTGGTTCTTTTCATGCTCAGGTTTCTATGGAAATGTTAGTGAACCCGCCCGCTAAAATTGCTAAAAGGTATGTTTTAATGCTTAACAGATGTGTATGCTCTATGACGTACACACTTTATAAGATATATAAGTAAATATTTGGATAGTTTACCCGTGCGGGTGTTTGTGATTGATATATAATGACTCCAATCATGTTTCGATCGTGTATACTGTTTCTTGTGTTTGAGATTTTTCCTGGTGCTAGTAGTCCAAAGGAAGCTCTAGCAAATTTTTTCATATTTTTAGATACTCACTGTCAACCCAAAAAATGGATCAACGCTTAGAAATCAAAAGGAAGCTCCAGTTCAGATAAAAGAAAAATAAAATATAGAAAATAGGCAAGAACACACAAAAGTTTTTATATTAGTTCGGCGTAATCTTCGGCTTACGTCCACTTTAATCTTTTTGTTGTTGGTTTCTAGTTGTTATCTCTTCGAATTACAACTAGTTATTCCCTAGATCTAAGTTACAATGAATTTGAATAAGTCTGAAAGAGATAAGAAGTGAATATGGTGTTGATGAAGCTCCAAGTCAAGAGTGTTAATGGATTTAACAGGGAGAAGCCCATTTTCTAGTAGAAGGTAGGTTGGTATTTATAGATGAATTGGGTAGCATAAAGTCAGCGGCCCAATAGCAATGAAATCCAGGAGATAGCATGAAGTCACACCAGAAGTCTCAAACTAGCTTGCGAGTTAAATCCTTAATTCATCGTCAAATTAAGGTCCATAATTCGGGACCGAATTTAGGTGCTTTGCCCAAACATGATTAAAATTTCCCAAGTCCTTCGTTTGCCTTTTCTAAACGCTCTTGCCAAATTTCAAGTCAATCTGATTCCATCTTGATGTTCTTCTTAACTCGGGATGAATTAAGGTCCTTAATTTGAGGGTGAATCTGATTGGTGGGGCCAAAGCACTCCAAACTTTTCTAAGTCCTTCCTTGTATTTTTCTAAGTATACATGTCAAGTTTCAAGTCGTTTCGACATAAGACCTTAATTCGGGGTTGATCTAAGGCCTTAATTCGAGGGGTTAATCTAAGGCCTTAATTTGAGAGGTTGATCTGAGGCCTTAATTCGAGGATAAATTAAGGACATAGCCAATTTTTCAATCAAATTTCTCGAGCTCAATTCTCTAGTCTTTTTAAGTGTACCTCAAAGTTTTCATGTTGTTCTGTCCTCATTTAAACCTTCTAAGACTAGTTGAAATCTGCTTTACTAAAAAACAGGTTAACACTTGCCCCCATAATACACCTTTTAAATGCAAGGTGTGTTTTGCTCACGAACAAATTCCTATCATCAGTCTTTGATAGTTGGGCTTTCTAGCTGCTTCGGTATTCGTGAATCGTCTAGTTCCTTCGGATTCTCTTGTAAATCAAAGATCGTTCCAAATTTTTTACAGCCTAGGACTCTAGACTCTGACTAAGTGTAATATATATACATCATAATCATTTCAATTTCATTCGAAGTTATTACATATCTCTTTACATCACATATCTGATTTCGTCCCGTGTTCATCCGAGAGTTATTAATTTTAATCTAATTACAAGGTGTTCAAATCCTTTTATTAAGTTTGTTTCTGTTATAGGCTTTGATCTCTTCGGATCGTCCTCCATTTAATTTAACGAGCAATCTCTCTGGATAATTTAAGTTAAGAGAACTTAAGAGAATGATTTCTCTAGATCATTTAATGTTTAATTTAAAGGGGACGATATCTTCGAATTTTTTAATGTTTAATTTAAGAGGGACAATATCTTCGGATTGTTTAATGTTTAATTTAAAGGGGAAAATCTCTTCGAATCGTTTAGTGTTCAATCTAGGGTTTTGACCTCTCTGGATCCTTATTAAGTACATTCGCTCTCCAGCAAAAGGGACTCAACGACCAAGCAAGCCATCCACTCACTCTCCGGTGAGAGACTTACTTCTTGCACTCTAACCCGCCTCTCCGGGTGGTAGCTTTATAGCGACCAAAGAAGCCCATCCTTTTCACTCTCTTGTGACATGGCTCACTCCTTGCACTTCGGCCCCATTTCTCTATATGGTAGCTCTAAGGCGATCCAAATCCATACAAGCCCATCTAATTGCTCCCCTGCAAGGGGACTTGCACCATGCACTTCGGCCCCGTCTCTTCGAATGGAAGCTCTTAGGCAATCCAAATCCATACAAGCCCATCAACTTGCTCTACGGCAAAGGGACTTGCACCATGCACTCCGACCCCGTCTCTCTGGATAGGAGCTCTAAGGCAATCCAAATCCGGACAAGCCCATCCACTTACTCTTTGGCAAGGGGACTTGCACCTTGCACTCTGATCTCGTCTCTACGGACGAGACATAAAAAATTTCAGCCATCACGTTCCCATGGGTTTTTCAAAAATTAAATTAAAATTAAAAATATAAGCAGAAATCATAAATAGTCATCCCGGATATCTGACTCAGAGCATGCTTAATGTCCAATCCAGATCCCGTGCATGTGTAAACGGTCTGAGGTTATCATAATTCTAAGTAGTCATCCCAGACATCTGACTTAGAGCGCGACTAGGGACCAATCTAGGTTTTGTGCACGTCTAAGCAGACTTGGGTTACTATTGTCCTAAATAGTTATCTAAAGCATCCGACTCAGAGCGTGCCTAGGGTCCATTTGTGGTCCTGTAATGTGCAAGCGGCCTGAGGTTATATTGCATCATTTATTTAAAGTCAAGGTAAAGGAATCAAACCTGACCCCAATCCATCCCAATCTTGGAGTTGTCATCCAATGGATGTCTCTGATCAATAACATCATTCTAACCCCTGCTCCAACGGTGGGCTTCTGGTTTGAGCTTCTACAGTCATGCATTCTTATTACAATTTGCCACTTTGGCTCTAACATTGCCCGCTCCAAGCATTAAAGCTCATCCTAGATTCAAATAAATCATGCCCTTAAGTCCTATGGGCATTGTTTCAGTTTGCTTTACTCTATCTCCAGATGCTCCTCCATTGGGTTTTGGTCTATTTTTTGAATTCTAGCTGCTCCGGCTGTTCATTATTTTCCAATCCTTTCGAAAAAATCCATCTAGTAGTTCCTGTTGTCTAGTCATTAATCCATCCTGCATCTCCTTCATTATTTTCTCCGTATCTTCCCTAGTCATGTAGAAAGATTGATGAGAATTTGAGGACACCTCTTAGTTGCCCTCAGGCTCTGGTTGACTTGCTCTGGTTTTAAATCTAGTATCAGGCCTCTTCATCTTCTCCAATTCTCATATTCAAGTTTCTAACTCTCAATTCTCGGTGAAAGCACCAAAAGGGTATCCTAAAAAATGGATCAATACCCAGAAATCAGATGGAAGCTCCAGTTCAGATAAAAGTAAAACAGAATGTAGAAATAGACAAGAACACAGAAGTTTTTATAATGGTTCGGCATAATCTCTGGTCTACGTCCACTTTAATCTTTTTGTTATTGGTTGCTAGTTGTTATCTCTCCGAATTACAGCTAGTTTTTTCCTAAATCAAAGCTACAATTTGAATAAGTTTGGAAGAGATAAGAAGTGAAGAAGGTGTTGATGAAGCTACAAGTCCAAGAGCGTTGGAGATTCAACAGGGAGAAGCCCCTTTTTTGGTAGCAGGCGGGTTGGTATTCATAGAGGAATTGGGAAGCATAGAGTCAAAGGCCTAATAGTAATGAAGTCAGAAGATAGCACAAAGTCACATCAGAAGTCCCAAACTAGCCTGAGTCAAATCCTTGATTCGTCGTCAAATTAAGGTCCTTAATTCGGGGCCGAATTTAGGAGTTTTGCCCAAACATGATGAAATTTTCCCAAGTCCTACTTTTGCCTTTTCTAAATGCTCTTTCCAAATATTAAGTCATTCTGATTCCGTCTCGATGTTTTCCTTAACTCGGGATGAATTCGAGGGAGAATCTGATTGGTGCGGCCAAACCACTCCAAACTTTTCTACGTCCTTCCTTGCGTTTTTCTATGTGTACATGTCAATTTTCAAGTCGTTCCGACCAAAGACCTTAATTTGGGGTTGATCTAAGGCCTTAATTCGGGGGAGAATTAAGGACTTAGCCAATTTTTCAACCAAATTTCCCGAGCTCAATTCTCTAGCCCTTTTAAACGTGCCTCCAAGTTTTCAAGTTTTTTTTGTCCTTGTTTGAATCTTCTAAGTTCAGTTAAAATCTACTTTGCTAAAAAGCGGTCGAACACTTAGAGTATTTTTGATAAGAAATCTTTAGCCAAAAGTTTTTTTTAATGTGGATACTTCATTTTCCTATTTTATTCATACTCATATTTACATTCATTTCTAATGTAGATATTTGTTTCATTTGTAGGTGCGAGAATGAAAGTTTGGTGTATTTCTTCCTTTTAATACAAACAACTAGCTACGTGTTATTGATGTAACGTTAACCACTACTTTGTGGTTTGTGCTTATATATATAATAGAACATTATGTGGTTAAAATTGTGGGATATTATGGGTATAAATATTTATTTATGTTTAATACAATGTATTACATCTTTATGTCTAATATTTTCTTTGATTTTTCATTATTAAAATGAATTTATGTTTTTGAAATATTCTTAGTACAGCATTTTGATATCTATTGACTATCATAATTTATAGGGATCTAGCAGATTTTAAAAGTGCTAAAAAAATAAACCATAGCACTTAGAAAACGCTATAGAAAGCTTACAAGAAAAGACATTGAAAGTAAAAATTGTAAATAACTTTTTTGTGTTATAAATAGTTTAGTATTTATTATAACATGTCGATATACAGTGTTTATTAAGCTACTATAAAAAAATTACAGTAGCGGATAAAAAGCGCTATAAAAGATTATTTAATTCTAGGGGTTTATTTTGTGTTATAAATAAGCCATTTTTTTATAACATGTCGATCTATAGCATTTTTTGAACCAGTATAATAGGCTTTTACATCGTTTTTCCTAATCTTTTCATAGATTTTTTTTGTTATAGTGGCGAGTACTAAAGTATACTTATGAAAGATTAAGGATAAAGAAAGTAAATGTCAAAATTTGAGAATATTATTATGAGATTGGGATTAAAAAAAAGATAGTAATAGAGGGTAATAAGATGAAACATACACATAAAGGACGTTGGTAGACTCAAGGTTAAGAAAGGCAAGATGGATGGTAGGAAAAGTTATTCCGCCAAGTTAAATTTTCAAATGAGTTATTCTAAATGTGCATAGTTTATATTTTTACCCAGTATAGTAGAGAATGCACAGTTTATCCCATAATCGAGTGTAATAATTGAAATAATGGATGGTTCTTATTTATTAGAGGCCATAAAATAAGTTAAGATAGTTGGGTTGTAGTGGAATGACATACTAAAAATTTCCACTTTATTTAGTAAGAATTATTAAAGCCATAACATCATTAATATCAGTTAATATTCAAGGACAACTCCAGAAATTATTTCTATTAGGTTAGTTGGATTGTAAGCATTAGTTGTCTTTGTTCGTATAAAAACGCAGACGATATATTACGATAAATGTTCTTTTTTATTTTTTTTCTGAATTGAGCACTATATTTCTTGGAAAACTGCGTAATTAAGAATAACTCATAAAAGACACTTAACTAATGCAAAAGAAAAAAAATATAAGACTGGAAGTTTATAAAATAAATTAGAAAATGTATTAAATTATCCATATAAAAAAATAAGTCCCAAAAAGTATTAAAATTTTGGAAGATAAATTTTAGCAAGTGAATGACAGAGAAAGGTTATTGCAATACCACGGGTTACGATTCTCCTGCCTTAAAGGCTAAAATTTATAAATGTACTTGTGTGTTGATTGTTGTTCTAAAATAAAAGAAAAAGTTTCTAAAATTGAAAATTACTATGTAATAGGATAGAGTCAATCATCGACATTGACCCTTAGTAAGCTATAAAGTTTCTTTTTACCACTTATGTGTATCATTTTGTATTACATTGGGATTGTATCTGTATATATATATATGTATATATCTGTTGTTTGCTGTTCTATGATGTGATTTGCATTTGGTTGTTATGTTTTGTTCTGATAGATCCGTCAGCCACCTATAGTTTTGTATTAAGTATTTATTGGATATGTCGATCCACTTGAGATGAAAAAAAAAATTAGAGCATTTGTCGACATATTCAATAGATATTTAAGACAAGGCTATAAATGGTCGCTCCTAACCAGCCTTATTCTCTGTATTAGCAGATAGTATTACATAGTAATACTCTTTGTTAATGTGGGTCTCGGGGTGGGATGTGGCTTAATTTGTTTTGAAAAGGTAAAATAAATACTTTTGAAAATTTTATTCAAACATCTTTGACTTTTTTACACATAAAATATTTTTGTAAAAGTTTTGAAAAGTAAAGCTTTATTTTAAAACTTTTCGAACTATTTCAAAATTTAAATTGAAAACGATGTTTAACGAAAAAGATAAATTTCCGTTTTTTGAAATGCCACATGCTCAGCATAGGAAAAGTTGAGGTTAACAAATATGAATTTTATTGTTCAGCAGAAGTGATAATATGTAAAATATAGTTAATGACAAGGGAAAAAACTATTTTTGCTCTGGGATTTCTTTATCCATACCTTGTCGATAGAGGGAAAAAACTTGTTTTGATATAATTATGTTTTAAAATTTAAAAATAAATTTCCTTATGCGGACTATACTTAGAAAAGTTAGAAAAGAATCGGGGGAATAAAAGAAGGTTCCAAGGTACAACGAAATGGGTACACAAGGATAGAAATATGGAATTCTCCATCTAAATTCCTATTTGGCATAAGAGTATAGATTTAGGAAAGTGGAAAATAGGTACAAGGAGAAACTTTGATAAAAATTTAGGGTGAAGGACTGTGCTAATTATAAATAGCATTTTGCGTGTGTAAACTGAATATAATGCTGGTTATAATTAGCATTTTGTATATTGTAAAAATTTAAAATAATCGTATTTGTAACTAGTATTCCGTCCTTTAATCTAAAAATAAAACTTGATGTTCTTCAGCCTAATTTTTTATATAAAGTTTGTCCTTTACCCTGATTCCCCCTTTAGGAAAACTGGATTTAAAAAAGAATTAGGATGTTAGAAAATTATGTGTTAAGTACTGGATGGTAGGAATTGAATGCAAAATTGGTTAAACCGTACTTCTACGTACTGAGATAGGAAAATTAGGATGCAAAAACAAAGATTTTGATTTTTAAAACTTGTATATATATAACTACCAGTGTATATATGTTGTTTGCACCATATTTTCAAAATTGTTTTAAAGAATGCATTCATATAGGAGGCGCTGATTTACTATTATTCTGCATACATATCACATGTTTTATGATACACCGTGCACTTAAATATGATTGGCTGAAAAATCGATTGCGCAATAATTGGTTAGATAGCTTGGAATGGTTGCGCATTATGTTACATGATTCAATCTTTAAGGAATTTCGAGGACGAAATTGGGGCAGAATGCATCACTCCATAAAGTGAACGATAATAAATTTAAAAGAAATAAATTAATACTCTTTGTAGCCAAAAATGAAATTTTCACAAACGTCTGATTTGTGCTACGAAACTTGCACTGCTGTTTTCATGGTGATTTTGGTATCAATTTTCATAGATAAAGGTTTACAATCGGAGTTCAAATAAGAAACTTATTAACGTTTGAAGATTTGGCATCTGAAACAATTATATATGTAATTAAAGAAATAAATATATTTAATTAACGTTAACAGATACTTAGCATCTAAGAAAAATTTAACGCTATTCAGATCAGGACAAAATCATATAGAATAATGTTTAACAAGAAACAAATAAACAGTTAACAATACAAACCAACCAGTGGACAAAATACTAGGACTAGTCGACCGCTAGCGCTCGACCGGTGGTAGGCTGGCGGCTGTGTATTGAACCAAGGCCCAATGGCCCGAATTTAATATAATCTAACCTACAACTAGCATTGATTCGAAACCCTATAAATATAGGCCTAGCTCCTTACTTTTCTCCTCATATTTTCTGAAACAAAGGTGTGGCTTTGTCATTTTATTTTCTCCACAAATTCTAAAATCTGTATTGCTGACGCCAAAAATGGGCATCAACACCCAATGGAATCTCGTAGAGATTAAACGATGAATGAAATTAAAAACATAGCTGAAAAAGTAAATGAACACACAGATTTTTATAGTGGTTTGGCAATCTTGGCCTACGTCCACTTCATATTTTTATCGCTCTTGCACTTGATTGTGATTACAAGGATGTTTGGATCAGCCAGGATCTATTAGCACAAGAGTGAAGAATAAAAATGGCAGAGCCTAGGCAGCCGAAAGAATGATCCTCTTTATGGAGAATGGCCGCTATATTTATAGGAGAAGACGTGCATGGATTGGTCTGAAATTTTGCAAGAAGAGTCTCTAGATCCGTAGGGCCCACCATAACGATCGGTGGCCCAAACTCGACATTTCGGAACGATCGGCCAAAATTTAGCCGATCGTTATTTTTGCCTCTGATTGATTTGCGATCGATAATGTAGGCTCTTCATGATGTAAGATACTTGCTCTCCAAATTTTGTGCAATTCCGTCGTACCGTTTATAAGATATCGCATTTTCCATGAAACTATGGATCGTTCACTGAAATATGCCGATCGTTTTTATGGCTCGGCTAACAACGATCTGCCGAACTCTAATTGCAACTTTATGGCCCGAGATCATTTTTTTAAGCTTCAATATTCATTTTGTTGATGCCTTGGAAGTTTCAAATGAATTGGCCTTGTGGATCTCAAGATATTGATCATTCTTCGAAGATTTAAACTGTTTTATGGAACGTTTCAGATCGATCCATATAAATTCTTCATTTGTCCATAACTTGAGCATACGAACTTTGATTGACTTGAAATTTGAAATGTAGCCTCACAGGGCTTTGCTTATTACTTCATACTAATTACAGCTTGGTCTGGATATGGTCCGAATCTGCTCGACCATCGTCCATAGTCCTGTATATCACAGATTCTCAAGGCTGGTAACCACCCATTTTTGCCAAATCTAGGGTATCACGGCTTGCCAAAAGGCGGGATAACATGTATAAACTATAACTTATGTGTGTGTGTGCTATAAGTGGAGGATAGGAGAGAAGAAGATTAGGGTCGAATCGAATTGCCAAAGCCTAGGTAAATTGTAAATCTAAATCCAAATCTAAATTAAATTCAAATCCCTTCTTGGATCTAAAATTCTAGTAAATATGTATATGCTTCCGATACATATTTTGGTAGGAAGAAAGGAAGTCAAATAAGAATAATAGCATTTACATCTAGAGATTTGGAAGCTTAGAGATGAGTGGGAAATTATATAATTTTATATAATATTGGATTTATATCGTTGTAAATCTGTTCCTTGTATGCCTGAACATAAAATTTGGAGTTATAGGCTTAAATATACACATGTAATGAATTTGAGAACCATGCCTACATATTCTTTGAATGGTTAACTTTGATTAAATACTGCATATACTTGAATTTGAAAGTAAGGGTAAAATTAGTCCCTAAATTTATGAGATAATTAGTTAATTTGATTGTATAATAATTCCAGGTTTGTTGGTTGAATGGAATATGTTAGTAAACATGAATTGGAAGTTGTTATAAATTGGATTGAGATTTGAATAGTATTTTAATTCATTGGAATAAAGTATGTTGCAATGTAAATTTCTATAAATTATTTAGTTTTATAACCATGAATAAAAGTGTATCATTTGAAATAACAAGTAATATGCCTAAAAGAAAGAGATGTACAAATAGGGATTTTACCTTATTTTGTACCGTCTTTTTCAGTAATAACATAAAAGATAATTCCTTGTAATTCCAAACGTAACACGAGTCCTCTATAAGAAAATGTGACAATCCGCACCTCTCGACACACCGATCCTAAGCTTAAGGCGACTTTCTCGCTCGCGTCATGCTAAGAAATACGAATTGTTGGGTTTTTAAAACATTATAGAGCATAATTATAAAGGTAAATTCATATACATTCTATATTTTCAGATCTCATAGCGAAACGAATTAAAATATAAATACAAAAAATAAACATTTCAGAAAAACAGTCTCCAAAATACTTGATTCCCATATACACTATTTTTAAAATATAATAAATATTTTACAGACTTTTAATACAGTAAATAAATATGGACAACAAAGATATGATAACTATAACGTGAAGCTCCTTTCTCCACATACTATGCCCAATCAACTGCTAACCTATCATCCTACGATGGTAAAAAATAATGAGAAGGGGGTTGGTCAAAAAAAAGTCTGGTTAATGAGTACAAAATTAATATGCGATGATCATGTGCAATTAAATTTAACTCCACTCTAGATGACATAGTGTATACTACAAGTATCCACGAGTTCCAAAGGTCTGTTACCTAAGGGTTCCTGTTTAATACATTCCTTCGCTACAATTTGTGTAAGCTATTGCAATGGATCAAACTAAGGATCGAACCTCACATCTAACAATCGGCCACCGCTCCTTGAGCTACTTAATGTAAACAATGCCGCTTGGCTACTAAAACATGTAGACACCGTCACAATGCTACTAAACGTGGAAACACCGACCCCTTAGCTACTAATTATGAAAACAGCACCACTAGGCTACTGTGGAAATAAATTTCCATTGGAGAACCGATCCCCCTCACTATTCCTGAAGAGGAAGAACCCAAAATGATGACTCGCTAGTATGGTTCGTCTCCTGCATCCGCTTCTACCTCTCGATTGTAGTGTTGGCCTATTATTGCACGCCACAGGATCCTCCATTTGAACGGTATCACATGCGTGCATACTAGGACTCTCGTTGGCCCGGACCCGCTTTGTCAGGCATCCTCGTAAGTGCTCCACGCCCACTATGGAACCTTCTGTGAACACCATTTGCGAAAATACATTGCCTCCAGTCGATTACTCAATCTCGAATTGGGTAAACAATGTTTACCCAACACCGCAATGACCTAGCATCCGCTCCTAGGAAACTAGCATTCCTACAAGTCCTAACATGCATCCAATTGCCAATAAATAGGTCCCTAAACAGTTGATGTTTTTATGTATTTTTATTAATAAACTTGGGTCTTAGGCCGAGGTTCATACTGCGCATTTTATAAGTCTAACAATCAACCGCTATCGGTCGATCATTGGAGATCAGGGTCGACAGTCATAGGCAAAAATTAGGGTTTCGTTATGTTTGTACCAAAATTGGGCACAACACTCTTCGGAAGTTTTTGAAGAGATAAAATGAAGAAACTAAATGGAAAAAGAGGATTATCTAACAAAAACTCCAAAAACAGACAATGAAAGTAATAAAAACGCACAGAAACACAAGAATTTAGAGTGGTTCGGCGTATTGCCTATGTCCACTATGAAGTTGATTGCTTTATTGATGTTTCTTTGATGATTACAATTGTTTGCAATGGGTTACAGCAAATAACAATGATTTACAGCAGTAAAATTCGTTAGCAGCAGCAGCAATGGAGTTTAGAACTGGATCCGGCAGAGTCTGGACGTTGGAGAATTCAAAGAAGAAGAAGATCCCTTTTCTGTTGGCTCTGGGCTCTATTTATAGGTGTAGGAGGCTGATATTTCGCTCAGATTTCGGGAGACTTCTTGTGGCACGTGAGTAGGCCCGCGCGACCAAGCTCGTGAAGTTTCGGCCCGATCCATGATCGATACGAACAGATTTCGTATTGATCAAGATTGCGTCCGATGGAGTCGAAATTTGGCGTGGACATTCCTCAGCATGCACGTAACCTCCTGTGAAAATTTCATAGCATTTGGACTTGTGGATCATGAGATATGATCGATACAAAATGGATATTTTCGGCAGGATGTTTCGTTCGACTCGATCATTTCGACTCGATCCTGTTCGAATCGATAGTTGCGTGTGATCAAGTGGTGACGTGGCCAGGTGGACCCGAACACTGATAGCCATCGATCGATACGAATAACCATGATGTGGATCGATATGAACAAGGACTTCTCGATGGATACGAAGTAACTGGGTTTGAAGGATACGAACAGTGGTTCCTCGATGGATACGAAGTAAGGTCAACTGATGGATATGAACTGCAGAAGCTTGATGGATTCGAACAAAGCTCTTCAAGCGATGGATGCGAAGTGGACTCTGGTGATGGATACGAAATCGATCGAGTCGAATAGAGGCTTCCTGATGGATTCGAATGAGATCGAGTCAAACAGAGGCTTCCTGATGGATTCGAATTAGATCGAGTCAAACAGAGGCTTCCTGATGGATTCGAACGAGATCGAGTCGAACAGTGGCCAGTCGATGGATTCGAACTCGAGGTCGTTCTTCATTCAATCTTGCATCGATCATAACTTGAGCATATGAACTCGGATTGACTTGAAATTTGGAACGTTGGCTCTCATAGCTTCGCTTGTCGTGTCATACCGATTTTAGCTCGATCCGGACTCGGACAAAATTCGTCGATATCCATAGTTAGCCTGCGTATAACCGATCTCCAAGACGAACTGTCACTGGTTTCTAGTCAAGTTCTTGGTGTCACGGCCTTGCCAAAAGGCGGGATAACACGTTAATTTCATTCTCAATTTCAGTTTATTCATATCATTTGCTATTTTGGTTGAACCCTAGTTACAACTGACTTGTCTAGATTCTAATTTCAATGCCCAACTGTCCAATTTAGGTATTTATAAATTTTGGGTTTATCAATTTAGGATTTTGCAATTTAATCACAAGAGAGGTGTGATAGCATCAAATTTGGTTTAGCAATTTATATTAATTTCCATTTCTATCTAGGTTACAAGTTTCAATTTATGGTTTCTAACATTATCCTAGATTATAGAGAATAGATCAATCGTAACTGTAAATAATCACCTAATTAAAATTGTTCTCACTCATCCCAAGTATAAGATCTTCCTCTTTGCTTTTCCTGAGAATCACCCCTCTGAATGCTAGCTTAGCTTGCTCTGTTTATCTCCAGTTGTTTGTTTTCTTCTAGGTTAATTTTATTTTGATTTTTTTAAGAAATTTAGGGTTCAGAGAAGATGGAGAATTTTGATAGAGTTTTGTTACTGTGAACTGTTAAGTGAGTTTTAGGGTTAAATTAGGTTAGAAGTTATGGGGTTTGCAAAATAATTTAGGTCATTCGATTTAGGTTGGAGAATTTTCGTTTTGATCAGCCACGCTCATCTGATTCTTGGCAACGAAGCAAGAATCACAACTGTTCGAACACGTTATGAAGCACCTCATTACTTTTGAATTTACGTTGCCTACAGCCGACCGCTTCCCTCCCTAGGTCGACCGCTATCGGTCGACAATCGACTCCCCTCGGTTGACCGGTCGCGTTGTTTATTTAAGAAATTTCATTTTTAATTTTTGATTTTATTTTCGATTCTTCCAACGCCCGTAAATTCTTCGTATTAACTTTGAGTTTGAAATGTTATATACGAATATGGTCTAGAAAATCGCTACAAACAAAACGGTGCAAGTTTCGCAGCCAAATTCGAACGTTTATGAAAATTTCCTTTTAGTCCTTTATTTTTAAATTTAATTTTCTTATTAAATTTCCGTTAAATTTTAGGGATGTTACATTCTCCTCCTTAAAAGGATTTCATCCTTGAAATTTCAAATGACGGAAAAATATAACTTATACAAATCAACCAATAGCTACTACCATCTACTCATCCATCATCCATGACAAATCATGGTCCTTAGATATTTTCTAATGCAAAATGTATACGTGTGTGTATATATATGTGTATGTAAGTATATATATATGTAATGTGAAATGTGAAATGCACGTGAACATATATTAATGCAAAAAGTAGGTGGTCTATTGATCTAGTCGACCTCCCATCATACAAGTGCTCATGCCATGCCTCCAAAATGTATGCAACATCCTAAATAAGTATACTTGCAATTCTACATGAATGCGCAACCATTCCATACACATGCATGATAAACTACAACCAAGCATCCATTTGTATCATATAAAACAGGTTAGATAATAATAAGGGATAATGTGAATATGTGTGTACTATGTAGAGGATATACTGTCCTAAACATGTATAACAAGCAATCCAAATACATCCATTAGCATCCATTATCCATAACATGTCCCATTAACATGCTGCAGCCATTCCTACCATCCAATGGTATATACCTAAACTAGACCTAAATACAAAGGTAATCCATGCTTTCCTAACTAAAATGAAAATGTACCAAAAAGGAGTTCTAGATGGGTAGTTTGGATCTTCTCCTCAGGCTCCCATATACTCTCAACTGGGTTGTCTCCCTACTGAACTCTAACCAGTTTAATTATTTCATTACGGAGTCAATTTTTCCCATGTCTAAAAATATGAATAGGTGCATGGTGAACAAGGGACTCACCTATCCTTTTTAATTTTCCCTAATTAAAATGGCTTGACCATGGAAACTGTATTGCATAAACACTTCCGCAAGTATGACATTAAATAAAGATTGTGAACTTCCGCCAACTCACTAGGAAACTCCACTCATAAGCTAACTCCCAACTATATCCAAAATCGAAAAAGGCACTACAACTCTCTGTGCTAACTTTTCTTAACTACCAACCCAATTTGTATCAATGAAGCAAGATGTTCATCCAGACTATGTCATCGTCATGGTCCTCAATCCCATGTGTCTCTAGTCAGTATATGCTTTATGCCTATCCTGTGCTGTCCTTGTCTTTCTATGAAACAAAACCATCCAATTTTTTTCAACTGCACTTCTCATCCTTTACCACTGGCATAAACTATTAATCCGGATGAATGTGCATTAGTAATTCTTTACAATTGTTACTAACTCAAATGTTGTTGACATGTATCACACTAAATAGCTTGAGCAAAAGTATGCTCCTATGAAACTGTAGCTCTTTGAAATCCTCAATGCACAACATACTGCCTTAACTCATCCAGTGGTATACATAATCACTTCAACTTCTAGATACCAAGTGAGACAACTCGAATGTGGACGGTGTTCCTTCAATGGTGCTTCCTACTTAGCCATTTGCTATTTTTTCACTTTACCAAGGGTATCCAACTTAGTGATTCCTTAGACTGTCGAAAATAGCAAACTTCTTTTCCAATTTAATTCAACATAAATCATCTCATTTTACTTCTAAATGGTTTCTTTAGTCCTTTAAAATCATCGTACCTAGGTATCATGTTTAGAGTCTATATGGATCCATCCTAAATTCTACAAGTGAAAGTTTGGTCTATCTTCCCATTCAACCTTAACAATAAAAGTCCCAAAATTAATTGAATTCATAACTTAGAATCACTCTGGCATTGATAATAATTACCTAAGAAGTACTTTGTTCATGTGTGGCTGCTATGCATACAACTGTGTATTCCAAGTTGGTCATCCATGAATTTCCTTAAGTAAATAGTCTTCTTCCAATCCGAGGAATGATTGAGAAGAATCATTTCTATTCTTTCCTTCAAATCTTATCAAAAAAATTCAAATCTAGTTTTATGTTAAATTTGCCTTCGCATTCCCAATGCATGCATATAACAATATCTTCTCCCTTGATTGAAACCCCAATCCTTGAATTAACCACTATCGTAAAATATTGTGTATAACTTTATCCAGGATATCTTTTATGGTTCAAACTTTCGAACTCTTACCATTTCTTAGTACTCCCCCATAAATAAAACCTCTTTATGAAATATAACCTATTACTACTTTATTCCAATTATTTCATGGTTAAGATAACTCAATATGAAATAACGCCTTGCCATTTTAATCCAATAACATGATGGCCAATGCTTCAGTTTACACTTAGAGATTTCTATATTTTAATGCATTGGAACTACATCTCTCTCAAAGAAAGGTTTACGGTGTAAATTTCTATGTCTTATTCCAAAAGGAGAATTTGTGTTACGTTTGGAATTACAAGGAATTATCATTTTCTTAATTATTGAAATTGACGGTACAAAATACGGTAGATATCCCTATTTTATACATCTAATTCATTTTAGGCGTATTCCTTATCATTTTAAATGATACACTTTTATTTATATCTCTAAACTTGATAATCCATAGGAATTTACATTGCAACCCTCTACATTCCAATGAATTAAAATACTACTTAAATCTCATTTTCAATTTATCACTACTTTCCTTATTCCGGAACATATTTTCCCTAAACCATACTTGGGTAAAAAGATACAGGGTAGTGCTTACCCTTCACTACTACAGGAAGCTTGCCCTAGTACTTTGTCCTTCCAATTTAACCATTGACTGAAAAGGTCACTAAATTCTCATGTATCCTTTTTATCTCTGTCTCAACCATTTCAAGGCTTCCATCAAATTCTTTTCTATTGGGCTATTTAATCCTATTTGTCTAACTTCGATCTATTTCTTTCCTTTTTAGTTTAAGTGATAGTCATATTATTTTCATGTAACCCTTTTAAATCAAAACCTTTGATTTTAACACTATTTCCACAAAACTAGTAAGTTATAAAACTGTAAAACACTCTTTTTATTTTTAACAAGCGTTTCCTTCTTATTAAGATTATGATATTTTTCTTTAATTAAACTATTAAAAATGGTTGAGCTTATCTTAGCAAAATGTACATAATATACCATTTAAAAGTTTTCTTTCATAAATAGGAAATTTCCACAAAAAAATATTTTTAAAGAAAATATGGTATTTTTAACTCATTGCTTTTTTTTAGAGTTTAACAAAAACATTTTTGTAAAGGATATTTTCAAACACTGACCATTTCTTCTTTATAAAAGGAGTTCAAATGTTGGATCATGCATATTGTAACACCCTGATATTTTACGAGAAATATAATTAAAAAGAATTTAAAAGCGCATTTGGTACAGTCGTAAAGGCGCATGTTGACTTCCTTAGTGACCAGTAATCAAGTCCCGTTGTCGCCCAAAATCTGGAGCGATGTTTTTTTCAGCTGGTTTGTTTCCAGCAATTTTCCTACGTATTTCAGTGTTGTTTCGAACATGTGGCAGCTTCCTATTCGCTCCAGTGATGTAATAGGATGAGATGGCTAATTTTATTGGTTGAGTGATGTGTATGGGCTAGAATGGATAACCATTAAGTGTATGAAAGGACCATATTTAATTTAAAATAATCTAATGGGTTATATGCACTCAAACAATCTATAAATAAACCATCTAACCTAAAGCTAATCTCTTATTCAGCCGTCACCATAATTCTACAGTAAAATTAGTGTGTGTTGTTTCTTCCTCCTTTTCTCTACTAAATAAACAAATCTCTACCAAATTAAATTATCTATATATATTCAAGCAATTTGGGGAATTTAGAAGAATCAAAGGGAGAAGATTAAAGCAAAGCTTTTTCAAATTTATACAAGCTCAAGTGCCAGGAAAGTGGGAACTAATATGAAATAGAAAAATAAAGTAGTTCAATTCCAGTTCTTTTCTGGCACGATAATATGAATTAATTTCTGTTTTTAATTGAGAATAGATGTAAATTATTGCAACTTCTTCTTCTTCCACTTCTCAAATCTAATTCATGTTTGGTTTAAAATATGGGACATATAAATTGTCAATTCACGTTTTATAGCATAAATAAGATTGAAATTTATGTAAATTATTGTATCTTCTTCTTCCACTTCTCAATTCTAATTCATGTTTGGGTTGAAATTTGGAACAAACAAATTTTTATTCACGTTTCATGGCGTAAATAAGATTGGTTTAATTAAATTGAATTAGAATTGTTATTCAATTTCTAATGGTAGAACAGGTTAGTTGAATAAATTTAGAATATGTTATTTGAATAAAATTATGGTTTTGATTGATATAATTACATAATTTTGAATATGGTTTTGGAACAAAATTGGGAAGTTTAATTGGCATAATTGTTTGTTTCATGTGTGGCCTAAAAATGTAAAAGTGTTATTTTGTGTAATTAAATGGTTTGTGGCTATTGGATAAAATTTTGTATAGATTAAATCTCTAAAAGGAGAACGTAACTTAGGGTGAAAAAAAATGTAAATTAAATGGGCCCTAAAGGCTAGTATAAATTGTAACAAAATGGTATAAAAATTACAGACAAACCATACGGGCTGAATGGACATGAAATTGAAATACCATCTATGTCAGAAAAAGGAAAATTGTGAAATAACCAAATCGGATGTAAAAATGGCCTAAATCAAATTAATGGAAATAAACAGTATGTAAACTGTAATGGTAAAATTAATTAATCTGGAAGTGATTTGGTAGGCAAACCTTGTAAAATTCTGGATAGGTGTTTCATGCAGTTAAGACCAAAATACAGTTTTGGCTGTACGTATTAGGAGCGGGCAAATAGGTTCGCAAGGATGTTTGTTACCTTTCATAGGTTGCTAGTACATTGGATAGATAGCACTCGCAATCATAGGCTTCTTCAGGCAGATCGACACAGACGGAACATGACAAGTGTGCTCCGACGTAGGCTTCTTTAGGTAGATCGTTAGAGGATTTTACGCAGCCGACCCAGCTGCGAGCGCTCTTTCGGAGGACCGAAACTTTGGATAGGGGCAAGTCCACGTTGGTGACCGAGGAGACAGGAGGATAGGAGTCCAGTTTGGTGGAGCTTGAGCGCAACTTCGAGGTCCTACGAGGTTGTTTGAGTCGGCGTCGATCAGACGTAATAGGCATTTATTCATAGTGCATGGGTGAAGAGCATGACTTTCACATTGTAGCACTTGGATAGGTAAGGATAGCAGGTCCGATAGGCCGATTGACGTTTAGTATTACTGCAAGGTTGACTTCCCTAGAGTGACCATGGACTTTGGCATCTTAGGAATTGTATCTAAGAAGGATTCACTGCATTATATTATTCACCCTCTGCAATATCCGGGGAAGACCTGGAATTAAACTGTTTTATTCTTTCTGCTTCATTTTATTTCTCATTCACCAGACTTTATGTCTGACCCAATCTTATTTTTCCTATTTTCCCCAAATCACAGGTGGCCAGTTCTAGGTTGTAGTTCTTTGCAACTTGGAGGGTCATTGGAGCAGTTGTTGTCTTCAACTTTTGTTTCTTTTGTTTCATGTACTTCGTTTCTCTTTTCCGTACTTTACTCTTTATATGGGGACCTATATTGTGAACTTTGTTATGTTTTATGTTTTGGTGGAGACTACTTGGTACTTTTGGTTTCAGAAATAAATTTGGGATAATGTTGTTTTTAATAAAGCTGTTTTGATATTAATTTATAACTAGTGAAAGTTTTCTTCCACTGTAATATTTTAATCATTTTATGTTGTTGCCTTAGTCTCTGTACTATGTTATGGATTTTATTTCACTCGACCACCCATGCTTTTAGTCATGTTCGATTTTCGGGGTGCCTAGAGGTGCGGGGTGTCACAGTTGGTATCAGAGCTACGGTTTCGGTAATCCTAAAAACATTTTAAAAATATAAAGGTTTTCGAATAATTTTTAAAGGATATTCCAAATAATACTTTTAAAAGTATATGTATATATTTTGGAAAGAAAAGAAATTTTAGAAATGGGTCCCTCATATCTCTTCCTCCATATATATTGAACTATTTGTGGAGTACCTAATCCCATCTTTTTAATATCCACTGATAGAAATGTCTGAACCGCAAGATATCCCTGAAGTTCCAGGCCTTAATATGCCTGCTTGGTTCAGACGTTATTTGCAGGCTACTGCATGAGCAGAGCCACCAACTAGGGATGTTGCTCCGGCGGAAGGGGCTCCAGCCCGTTCGCCAGGCATTCCCGATTTTCCCAAGTTATGCAAGGACTACACCAGCTTAGGAGGCAAGTCGTTTTTTGGCACCGAGTCATATACTGAGGCGAGAGCTTGGATCCGTAGTTGTGAGCAGATATTTGGACTTATGGGATCGGAGGACTTGGCTCGGATGCAGTTGGCTTCGTGGCAGTTGCAGGGAGAGGCTCTTTGTTGGTGGGAGATTGTGGAGGCTGAGGCTGATAATTTGATTTGGGCGGATTTTCGTACTAGGTTCGAGGGTAAATTCTTATCGCAGGCTGAAAAGGGAGTGCGGCTAGAGAAATTCATACAGCTCAAGCAAAGGGATATGACAGTTAAGGAAAATGTTAATCAATTCAATGAGCTTGCCAGATTTGAACTAGACCTGATCAATACTCCTCACAAGAAGGCGCTGAAGTTCGCTAAGGGTTTGAGTCAGCCACTACAGAGTTTGGCGGTGAGCCACATTCCGATGGGAGCCACTTTTGAGGGATCGGTAGAGATGGCTTTACTTGCTGATACTGAGAAGATTGGAGATGTGATGCAGAAGAGTGATGGGAAGAAGCAGTGGGTCAGAGTCAGCCAAGTTATCTTGTGACTGGAAGTGCAATACTTGTAGGAAACTAGGTCATCTTGCTAAGGATTGTATAGGGGCAGGAGAGCGACCGAGACTGAGGTGTTATCTTTGTGATCAAGTGGGGCATAAGAAAAAGGACTGTCTGTCGAAGCCCAAGGACAGTTCACAGACACCTTCACAATCTGCTCAGGCTTATGCTTTAGAGGTAGCTCCTTCCTCTAGACCTCGTCCGGTTGTGGACAAGGAAAAGAAGGTGATCATCGAAGATGTGTTATCTATCTATAATTTTCCTGTTTGTACCCTATTTGATTCTGGAGCTTCGTACTCTTTTATATCCAGTACTCTGGTAGAAAGTCTTGTTCTTGATGCTTGCTTAGTGACCGACCCGGTAGTAGTATCAAATCCCGTAGGAGGATCGGCCTATTTGTCCATGTTATGTCGGGATTTGAAATTGTTCATTTTAGGGGTTAAGTTTGAGTGTAGTGCCTTTGTATTGGGCATAAAATCTTATAATCCATTTCAAATATAATTTTACTCAAAAATTATATTTTAAATTCAATTCCATCATTATCTTAAATATATCTCGTCTTAAAATTAATTACTTCTTTTTTTTTAAATCATTAAAAGAAGTAAATAATTTTAAGATGAGATATATTTAAGATAACGATGGAATTGAATTTAAATATAATTTTAAAGTAAAATTATATTTTAAATTCAATTCCATCGTTATCTTAAATATATCTCATCTTAAAATTAATTACTTCTTTTTTTTAAATCATTAAAAGAAGTAAATAATTTTAAGATGAGATATATTTAAGATAATGATGGAATTGAATTTAAAATATAATTTTAAAGTAAAATTATATTTGAAATGGGTTATAAGATTTTATTACACAAAAAATTTTCCGGGTTCGGGTTGATTCTTGGTATGGATTGGCTATCCATGTATGGTGCTGTTCTTGATTGCGATAAGAGGGTAGTGAGGTTAGGCACTTGTATTGGAAGTACCTTGGAGGTATCTTGTGATCCTAGATGATCAGTCCTGTTGAGCTACCTTTATTTTCTTAACTTATTACCAGATAGTTTGAGTTCAGTACCTGTTGTTAGAGACTTTCCAGATGTGTTCGAGGAGGTTGCTGGCCTTCCACCTCGAAGCGAGATTGAGTTCAAGATTTATCTTGTCGATAATTCTAAACCGGTTGCTTTACCAGTAAGGCATATGGCTCCTAAGGAATGACGTGAGTTGAGCAAGCAGATTGGAGAGCTTTTGGAGAAGGGCTTCATTCGTAGGAGCATTTCTGAGTGGGGTGCACCCGTCGTCTTTGCCACTAAGGCAGATGGCTCTCTCAGACTTTGCATGGATTATAGGGAGCTTAATAAGCTGACGAAGAAGAATCATTATCCTCTTCCCCGTATAAACAATCTCTTCGACCAGCTAGTAGGAGCCAAGGTATTTTCGCAGCTCGATTTGGCCATGGGATTTCATCAGTTGCGTGTGGCGGAGGATAGCATCGAGAAGACTGCGTTTAGGACTCCGGATGGGTTATTTGAGTGGTTAGTCATGCCATTTGGGCTAACCAATGCTCCGGCATATTTTGTGGACCTGATGAGTCAAGTATTTAGCGAATCATTGAACAAGTTTGCGGTGGTGTTCGTCGATGACATTTTCGTTTATTCGCGAAGCAAGGAGGAGCATATTGTTCACTTGGAAGAAGTGCTTAGGACCCTGCGGGCACATAATTTGAAGGCGAAGTTCTCCAAGTTCCACTTTTGGAGGGATGAGGTTCGCTTTTTGGGACACATCGTTTCAGAGGATGGACTTGCAGCAGATCTGGCGAATGTGGCAGTAGTACAGGATTGGAAGACCCCTAAGAATGCCACGGGGATAAGGGGTTTCCTTGGTCTTGCGGGCTACTATAGGAAGTTCATTAAGGACTTCACTAGGATATCAGCTCCACTTACCCGCCTTACCAAGAAGAACTCAGCTTTTGTTTGGGATGCCAAGTGCGAGGATGCCTTTGGTTGATTGAAGGAAGCTTTGACTACTGCACCCTTATTGGTATTACCGGATGGAACCAAGCCTTTCTCAGTTTATACAGATGCTTGTGGTACGAGGCTCAGGGCGGTACTGATGCAAGAGCGTAGGGTAGTGTGCTATGCGAGTAGACAGTTGAAAACGCATGAGAAGAACTACCCGACGCTAGGAGCTATAGTTTTTGCTCTGAAGTCTTGGAGGCACTATCTCTTAGGAGAAAGATTTAAGCTTTTCACGCTTCATAAGTTTTTGCAGTATCTATTCTCTCAGAAAGACTTGAATTTGAGACGGCAAAGATGGATGGAGTTTTTAGCCTATTATGACTTTGAGATTTCCTATACCCCTGGCAAGAGTAATGTAGTGGCAGATGCGTTGAGTAGACGCAAAGTGGTTTTAAGTCCTCTGTTTTTGGAATGGAAGCATTTGGAGTACATCGCTATCTTTGATTTTAGACCTCCATCGGATTTAGCTCCAGGATTGTTAGCAGCCCTCGACGTCCAATGTACTTTGATGGAGCTGATTGGAGCAAGGCAAGGTGAGGATAAAGAGTTAAAGGACATTTTAGATAAGCTTGGTAGAGGAAAGCCATCACCACATCTTAGGCGCTATACCATGGACACTAAGGGATGGCTTAAAAGGGATGGTAGACTTTGTGTTCCCCATAGTGAGGATTTAGTAGATGCGGTGTTGGCCGAGTCACATAATTCCAGGATAACAGTGCACCCCGGTGGTGATAAGATGTACCGGGATATGAAGAGGGCATTCTATTGGCCCGTAATAAAGAAGAGGGTGGCGGAGTATGTATCAAAGTGCATCACTTGCCAAAGGGTAAAGGCGGAACGGAAGAAGCCTGGAGGACTGTTGCAGCCATTGGATATTCCGTTAGGGAAATGGGAGAGCGTCCCGATGGACTTCGTGGATGGATTACCAAGGTCATAGAGAGGGAACACGAGCATTTGGGTCATTGTGGATAGACTGACGAAAAGCGCTCATTTTATACCCATTAAGAGTAATAGGACGTTAGTTTCTTTGGCGACTCTTTATGTAAGGGAGATATTTAGGCTTCATGGAGTTCCCGCCAGCATTGTGAGCAACAGAGATCCATTATTCACCAGCGAGTTTTGGAGGAGTCTTCAGCAAGCCTTAGGAACAAAATTGAATCTGAGCATGGCGTATCAACCTCAGACAGATGGACAAACTGAGAGGGTAAATAGGGTTTTGGAAGATTTGCTCAGATTGTGCACCATTGACTTCGAAGGCTCTTAGGATGACCACCTACCATTGGTGGAGTTCGCGTATAATAATAGTTATCAAGCAAGCATTGGGATGGCACCGTTCGAGGCCCTTTATGGCAGACCATGTAGATCACCAGCCTGTTGGTGGAATACCATCAGTAGGATTTTGCTTGGACCAAACTTGGTGAGGGAAACTTCCAAGAAGGTGGATTTGATTCGTAAGAGGTTGAAGACTGCACAAGATAGACAAAAGTCATATGCCGACAGAAGACGTTCTGATTTGGAGTTTAAGTTTGGTGATATGATTTTTGTCAAGGTTTCTCCTCTGAGAAACGTTATGAGATTTGGCTCATTGGGTAAGTTGGCACCGAGATTTGTAGGACCCTTCCCTATTACCGCACGGATTGGAAAAGTGGCATACAGAGTTGATCTTCCAGATAAGTTGGCAGGAGTTCACGATGTTTTTCATGTTTCGCTTCTGAGGAAGTGTCTACATGATTCTGTAGTAGTAGTAGAACCCGATCAGCTAAGGGAAGTGGAGGTAGAGCGCGAATCACTTGTGCGTCGTACACCCACCCGTATATTGGAACACGGCGTCAAGAGATTACGCAACAGGGAAGTTCGTCTAGTAAAGGTTCAGTGGGGAGATGACCCCAAGGAGTGCATATGGGAATTTGAGGAGAGAATTCGAACTTCTTGTCCTTTTCTATTTGAAGGTACATTTCAAATATCCTCTCTTTGATCTTTGATCCCTCCTTAGTTAAGGTCTTTTCGATAATCTTTAGGTGAAACCTATGAATGGTGGTTTGGTTGTAAACATGTCATTAGGGCATGTTATGTTTGATGGATGAATATGATTGCAAGTGGATGCCAATGTTTACTAATGGATGCACCGCATGCACTAGATAGGTATTTATTAGGATGATCGGCCAACTAGGTACACACACCTGCATATGCGTGCCTGTTATCTATTGCATTTGCACATGGTTGTATATATATATATATATATATATATATCTGTGTGTGTGTATAAATGGATGTTGCATATAGATGGTGCATTTGGGTGAATGATTGAAACATACATATAGAATTATCAATTATACTAGGGTAATTGCATACATTTGGTTGCATGGCATAAGCATACTTGCATTACAGGAGGTCAACTGAATCAGTAGACCGACTACCTTTTCGCATTAGGTAAGTTCATATGCATTTCACTTTGCATAAATCATAAATTGCATTAGTTAAAAATAAGGACAATGGTAGAAATGGATGATGGTTTTGTAGATGGATGGAGCATTCTTGGATGCTAGTTGTTAATTATGTTCTTTCGTCTTTGGAGATTCGAGGACGAAATCCTTTAAGGTGGGAGAATGTAACACCCCGATATTTTACAGAAAATATAATTGAAAAGAAATTAAGCGTACAGTGGTAAAGGCGCATGTTGACTTCCTTAGTGACCAGGGATCAAGTCCAGTTGTCGCCCAAAATCTGGAGCGATGTTTTTTTAGCTGGTTCGTTTTCAATGATTTTCCTACGTATTTCAGCGTTGTTTCTGACATGTGGCGGCTTCCCATTCGCTCCAATGATGTAATAGGATGAGATGGCTAAATTTTATTGTTTGAGTGTTGTGTATGGGCTAGAATGGATAACCATTAAGTGTATGAAAGAACCAAATTTAATCTAAAATAATCTAATGAATTATATTCACTCAAACAATCTATAAATAAACCATCTAACCTAAACCTAATCTCTTATTCATCCGTCACCAAAATTCTATAGTAAAATTAGTGTGTATTATTCTTCATTCTTTTCTCAACTAAATAAACAAATCTCTATCAAATTAAATTTTCTATATATATTCAAGCAATTTGGGGAATTTAGAAGAATCAAAGGGAGAAAGATTAAAGCAAATCTTTTTCATATTTATACAAGCTCAAGTGCCAAGTTAGTGGGAAATAATATGAAATAGAAAACTAAAGTAGTTCAATTGTAGTTCTTTTCTGGCACGTTAATATGAATTAATTTCTGTTATTAATTGAGAATAGATGTAAATTATTGCAATTTCTTCTTCTTCTTCCACTTCTCAAATCTAATTCATGTTTGGTTTAAAATATGGGATATATAAATTGTCTATTCACGTTTTATGGCATAAATAAGATTGAAATTTATGTAAATTATTGTATCTTCTTCTTCTTCCACTTCTCAATTCTAATTCATATTTGGGTTGAAATTTGGAACAAACAAATTGTTATTCATGTTTCATGGCGTAAATAAGATTGGTTTAATTAAATTGAATTAGAATTGTTATTCAATTTCTAGTGGTAGAACAGGTTAGTCGAATAAATTCAGAATATGTTACTTGAATAAAATTATGGTTTTGATTGATATAATTATATAATTCTGAATATGGTTTTGGAACAAAATTGGGAAGTCTAATTGGCATAATTGTTTGTTTCATGTGTGACCTAAAAAAGTATAAGTGGAATTTTGTGTAACTAAATGGTTTGTGGCTATTGGATAAAAATTTTGTACAGATTAAATCTCTAAAAGGAGAACGTAAATTAGGATGGAAAAAATGTAAATTAAATGGACCTTAAAGGCTAGTGTAAATCTATAACAAAATGGTATAAAAATTACAGACAAACCATACGGACAGAACGAACGTGAAATTGAAATACCATTTATGTAATAAAAAGGGAAATTGTGAAATAACCAAATCGGATGTAAAAATGGCCTAAAGAAGATTAATGAAAATAATCAGTATGTAAACTGTAACGGTAAAATAATTTAATCTAGAAGCGATTTGGTAGACAGACCTTGTAAAGCTCTGGATAGATGTTTCATGCAGTTAAGACCAAAATATAGTTTTGGTTGTACGTACTAGGAGCGGGCAAGTAGGTCCGCAAGGATGTTTGTTACCTTTCATAGGTTTCTAGTACATAGGATAGATAGCACCCGCAATCGTAGGCTTCTTCAGGCAGATCGACGCGGACAGAACATGACAAGTGTGCTCCGACGTAGGCTTCTTTAGGCAGATCGTTGGAGGATTTTGGGCAGCCGACCCAACTGCGGGCGCTCTTTCGGAGGACTGACACTTTGGATAGGGGCAAGTCCACGTTAGTGACCGAGGAGACAGGAGGATAAGAGTCCAGTTTGGCGGAGCTTGAGCACAACTTCGGGGTCCTACGAGGTTGTTTGAGTTGGTGTTGGTCAGACGTAAGAGGAATTTAGTCACAGTGCACGGGTAAAGAACATGACTTTCATGCTGTAGCACGTGGATAGGTAAGGACAGCAGGTCTGACAGACCGATTGACATCTAGTATTACCGCATGGTTGACTTCCCTAGAGTGACCGTGGACTTTGGCTTCTTAGGAACTGTATCTAAGAAGGATTCAATGCATTATATTATTCACCCTCTGCGATATCCAGGGAAGACCTGAAATTAAATTGTTTTATTCTTTCTGCTTTATTTTATTTCTCATTCACCAGACTTTATGTCTGACCCATTACTATTTTTCTTATTTTCCCCAAATCACAGGAGGGCAGGTCTAGGTTGTAGTTCTTTGCAGCTTGGAGGGTCATTGGAGCAGTTATTATCTTCAGCTTTTGTTTCTTTTGTTTCATGTACTTCGTTTCTCTTTTCCGTACTGTACTCTATATATGGGGACCTATATTGTGAACTTTGTTATGTTTTATGTTTTTGTGGAGACTACTTGGTACTTTTGGTTTTAGAAATAAATTTGGGATAATGTTGTTTTTAATGAAGCTGTTTTGCTATTAATTTATAATTAGTGAAAGTTTTCTTCCGCTATAATATTTTAATCATTTTATGCTGTTGCCTTAGTCTCTGTGCTATGTTATGGATTTTATTTCACCCAACCACTTGTGCTTCTAGTCATGTCCGATTTTCGGGGTGCCTAGAGGTGCAGGGTATCACACATACTTCTCAATTTATTTAATTTTTCAAAAGTTCTATTGTTAAAAACGAAGTGTACGTTAAGAGCAAGTGTAACAATATGCCTAAAAACAAAACAAAAGCTTTAAAACAGTTATTGAAAGATTGCTTTTTACCAAATTCTCTACTTTTACTTTTTAAACAGTTTCCATAAAGTTTGTCTGATTATCTTGTATAAAATCATAAGTAAAAATTTTCAAATAAAATATCAGATATCTACCATTTCTAGCTTTTTAGAAAACAATTTCAATGGTTTATCACTTAAATCGAAGTAGCGACCTAATTACCTAAGCCTGCTAACAATGATTAAGTGCATAAGATTTTCTTCCTTCTTTACAAAGATGGTTAACTCAAGTTTATTTTCTAATACAGCGTCCATCTTCAATATGGAAATACTCTAGCTATACCTTTAAATAAATAAGAGTCCTTACGACTATTACCAATATGAAAATAGAGTTTCTACTTTAATTGGGAAACCTGCCTTAAATTTTAAAGTCCTCCTTCATACTATTAATATCATATTCCTATTATGTAGGTCTCATGGTACAAATTTTCTTTACTCACCCCTAAGTCCATAGTTTACTTGCTTCTGCTAGTTGGTATATAGAACCATTACTAGCCTTTCTCAATGAGGCATACTACAATAAATGTGAAAAGTTTATTTTTCACCTCAACTGCTACAACCTTAATACTTGTTTTGACCCACAATTGTTTGCTTCTATAAGGGATAAGCCGACAATTACTTTATAAGTCAAAATATATAGGTTATTGTGTATTAATACACAAATAAAAAAATTATAATTACGCTTCCTTAGTCGGGATAGGCTCATATTGTCTCCTTACTTTAGATACCGATGGAACTATATAGGGATTTTCACGTTCGGAATCTTAGCTGCTTTTCCAGAGCCAGTCCTCTAAAATAGTACTCATTCTCACTATCTGTGATTGAAAATTTATTTCAACTTTCCCAATGATAGTACTTGGCAAGAATACTTAATATCATTCTTTCTTGTTATACTTATATATGTAAAACCTTTGAAACCTTTTATCTATACATACATACATACATACATACATATATATGCATTTCAAAAGTTGATTTTGAAAAATCTTTTGAAAACCTGTTTGGGAAACTCTTTTTTTCTTTAATTTTTATATTACGTTCTCTCAGTACGTTCCTAAATCCTAAGGGGTCTTAAACCTCGCTTTGATACCAAATATGACAACCCACACCTCCCAACACACCAATCCAAAGTTTAAGGTGACTTTTGGACTCGCGTCATGCCAAGAAATACGAGCTGTTATGTTTTTAAAACATTAGAGTGCATAATTATAAGGGTAAATTTTAACACATTCTACACTTTCAAATCTCATAGCAAAAGGAATTAAAATATTAGTATAGAAAATAGACATTTCAGAAAAACAGTCTAAAAATACTTGATTGCCATATACACTGTTTTTAAAATACAATATATGTTTTATAGACTTTTAATACAGTTACTACATAGTGGACAATAAAAAATATGAGAAATCCAACATGAAGCTCCATTCTCCATGTACTATGCCCAATCAACTGCTAACCTGTCATCCTATTGTTGGGAAAAATGAAGAGAAGTGGGTGGGTCAGACAGAATTCTAGTGAACAAAAACAAATTTAATATGTGATGATCATGTGCAGTAACTTTAACCCTACTCTAGATGACATAGGATGTACTACAAATGTCTATGAATTCCAAAGGTCTGTTACCTAAGAGTTCTTTTCTAATACGTTCTTTCACTGTAATTTGTGTAGGCTACTGAGTGGATCGAACCTCACATCTAACAATCGACCACCGCTCCTAAAGTACGCAATGTAAACAATGTTGCTAGGCTACTAAACATGTAAACACCATCACGGTGCTACTAAACGTATAAACACCACCTCCTTGGCTACTAATCATGAAAACACTACCACTAGGTATTGTGCAAATAAATTTCAACTACTATCACCACCACTAGACTACTGGGGAACCGATCCCCCTTCACTAAGCTTGAAGAGGAAGAACCCGAAATGCCAACTCGCTAGTATGTCTCGTCACCTGCATCCGCTTTCTTCTCTAGATTGTAGTTTTGACCACTTATTGCACAGGTAGGGATCCTTCATTTGAATTGTATCACGTGCGTCAAAAATTATGCATGCTAGGACTTCTGTTGTACAGGACCCACTCCATAACGCATCCACGTCAGTGCTACATTCCCACCGTGGGACCTCCTATGAGTGCCATTTGCAAAAATACATCGCCTCCAGTCGATTAATCAATCCCAAATTGGGTAAACTATATTTGCCCAATAATGCAACGACTTAGCATTCACACCTAGGGAACTAGCTTCCCTACAAGTCCTGACATGCATCCAATTGCCCTTAAATAGGCCCCAAATAGTTAATATATATATATATATATTAATAAACTTGGGCCTTTGGCCGCTGCGCATTTTACACATCTATGGATCGACCGCTACCCGTCGACGGTTGGGGATCAAGGTCGACCGGTCGTAGACAAAAATTAGGGTTTTGTTAATTTCATTGTCGATTGTTGATTTTAGTTTAATTCATGCCGTTCATTGTTTTGGTTGAACCCCAATTACTAATTGACAAGTCAAGATTCTAATTTCAATGTCAATTGTCCAATTTAGGGATTTATAAATTTAGGGTTTATCAATTTAGGGTTTTGCAATTTAATCACAAGAGAGGTGTGCTAACATCAAATCTGGTTTAGCAAGTTTCATTAATTTCCATATCTATCTAGGCGACAAGTTTCAATTTAGGATTTCTAACATCATCCTCGATCGTAGAAAATATATCAATTTTAACTGTAAATAATCACCTAATTAAAATTCTTCCCAGTTACCTCAAGCATAAGCTCTTCCTATTTGCTTTGCCTGAGAATCACCCCTCCAAGTGCTGGCTTCTCTTGCGGTGTTTATCTCCAATTGTTTGTTTTCTTCTAGGTTGATTTTATTTTGATTTTTTTAAGACTTTTAGGGTTTAGAGAAGAAGGAGAATTTTGGCAGAGTTTCATTACTATGAATTGTTAAGTGAGTTTTAGGGTTAGATTAGGCTAAAATTTATAAGGTTTGAAAATTAGTTTAAGCCGTTAGATTTAGGTTGGAGAATCTTCACTTTGAACAGCCATGCTCATCTGATACTGGGTAACGAAGTAAGAATCAAAATTGTTCGAACAGGTCACGAAGTATCTGATTACTTTCAAATTTACATTGCCTATAGTTGACCGCTCCCCTCTTCGCCGGTTGCCTTGTTTATTTGAGTAATTTTATTTTTAATTTCTTATTTTATTTTCGGTTCTTCCAACGCCTGCTCCATATTAATTCTGATTTTGAAGTGTTATATATGAAAATCTCCTAGAAAATCACCATGAATGCAATGGTACAAATTTCATAGCAAAATTCGGACATTTGTGAAAATTTTATACTTTCTCCTAGTTTTATTTAAATTTAATTTTCTTATTAAATTTCCATTAATTTTTTGGGATATTACAGATAATTTATGGAAAAGTACAATGTTAACGTTTCCTTTTGGGAAAATGTAGTTCCAACGCATTAAAGTATAGAAATCCCTAAGTATACACCAAAGTATAGTGAGTAGAGATAATAACAAAAATCTAATTGTAAATCTAACATATGCGATTTAGGTTATGTTAGAAAATAAACAATAAGCGATGAAGTCTAAGTAAATCAATGGAATGAGTAATTAAAATAAAATAGTAATAGTTGAAAAGGAATAGTAGAATATATTTAATAGCGTTAAGTGGAAGTCAAGCAGTAAAAGATATTTCATTTATTAAATTAGAAATTAGCGGTAAATGTTACTAAATAGCATTAATGAAATAAGAAGTAAGCTATGTAAAAATAATTAAATACTAACAGTTGAATATAAAAGGTGTATTAATTCAATAAAATTTATATAGCCTCAAGTATATGTTATGACAAGTGTAAATTATTGGATCTAGCTAATTACTTAAATTCAATTAAGAATGACATAGTCATTAGTAAAGGTTGGGATGCGATGTCAGTAATGTTGCACAACAGAAGTCTGCCTTCAAAAAGGGCTACTAGCGTTTGTGTATACCCGCAGGATTATATATTCATGTATAGGTGAAGGGATATACCAAAGTGGGTTTGCCTCGGTTTGTAGTTTTAAAGGGCCAAGTAGGGTCTACTTCAATCCTTATATGGGGTATTAAGTAACAAGTGGGCAATTCTTTAGTTGCATTAGGAAATCTAAATAGGGTGGTGGGCGTAGGCTCGGCGCTATGTCAGCAAGTGTTGGTACCATATATGTGAGGAGTAGTGCTGTACACATAGGTTGATGTAACACCCCTAAATTTGATAACATTATTTAGGATATTTAATTAGACAAATTAAATGAAATAATGTAATATGGTAAGGAGATTGAGATTTGATAATCAATTAGGGTCGAGCCATAATTAATGAACCAATGAAATTAAATGGAACCATAATAGGGAAGAGGATATGAGGAGGGCAAAATAGGGAAAGTGCACATTTTCTTATCATAAATACTTATTCTCATTTCTCCCTCACTTCATTATTTACAAACGAAAAATTTAAGAGCTTAGGGCCGGCCATTTAAAGAGAGTTCGAGAGGAAGATTGAGATAGAAACAAGATTAAAGCTTAGGAGATTCAAATCAACAACACAAATCTCAATCTTCTTAATCCATCCAAGGTGAATAATAAATATATGTATCTCATGTTTAATTATTGTTTTCGATTTTGAGTTTAAATCCGAACCATTGATAATATTATGTCATGATTTATAGTATTGAATGATTATATGCTTATTGGTGAATTTATAGGGTTTATTTATGAAATTAAGTGATATGCTTTAGTTGGAAAATCTATCATATAACCCCAAACAACTTGAAATTTTTATGTGATGTTAGAAACATTATTCTAGAAATGGGGTTTTTATTTCATGATTTTCTATGCAAGTATGAATTAGTTATGAATTTTCTAAGTCTAGAAAATGGTTTGTTTAGGGTTTAATTATTAAAAATAATTAAATCATGAGTTTAGCCCCGAAATTTTTATACGATGAAGAATATAATTAACTAGATTTATTTTGATTTTCAAGGATATTTCCCAAGTTTTTATGAATAACATGATTTATTTAAGCTAGAAAGGCTTAGTTAATTACTAAGATATAAATATAAAGTATAGGGTTGCTAATTACTTTGGAAATGATTTATATGCATGTTCCATAAAAAACACAAATTTTCATTTTTTTCTTATAATTGTTTCCGATTCACCAATTTTTATTGCTTTTGAAGAAAACAGTAAAAAAATGAAAAAAAAAGATATGAAACCTTAAATATTCTTATTTTACATTTTTCTTACTTTTTTCGGATATTTCAAAATTTTGAAAAAGTCCCATAAGGTTTGGTGATCCTGTAAAATCTGACCCATTTTATCATCGAGCTCTAAAGCACTTTGCCATATATTATCCTTGGTAGTCGAACTGTTCAAACAAGGTCTTCATAAAAATTGATACTTGTCACCGATTTCTAGCAATCCCGATGGGGACTCTGGAACGAAAACGTTTTTGTTCATCAAACTAAACCGCATACTAAACTGTCAAATCTGTTGAAGCCGCTAAATCGGATTAAGTCCTTAGGGCATCTTTGGCCCAAAATTTAACTAAATACATTTATAATGATAAAACAAATCAAGAAGGAATTGAAAAGACAAATCAAAAAATAATGAACTTTATTTCGACTATAAAAAAGTCGTTTTATAATATTTTTTATAAAACTAAAGATTCATACAATGGAACCCCACTTACCATTTTTTTTATTCCCACAAAAAGGAATTGTAGAGTATAAAATAACATAAAAACAGAAAAATTCTTGTGTACCTTCTGTTCAAATTTTACTTTTTTGACAAAGAAAGCTGCTGTAAGTTTTCGATAAACTCTTTAATGCTCCGAAAAATTCATGATTTTTAAGAAAGAAAATTTCTAAAAATTTATAAGATCTTATAAATTTTACATTATGAACCCTCCATTCGAAAATAGAAATTCTTGTTCTTGTATTATATTGAATAATCGCACGGTGATAAATTTTGATCAACTTATTTCCTCGTCCTGTTTCAATGAATTCTGATGTGAAAAACAAGTCTATTTTGATTCTAGTGAAAAATTCTGTCATGTATCTAGTTTATGTACGAAATTCTCTACGAAATTAGGTCTAAATCATGCATATCATCTGCACTTTGGCAGTTTTCTGAGAAGATTTTGGTAAAGAAGTTATTATCTAATAGTATTTTGACAAATATTTGGGGTTGGTAGAAAAGAAATTGCTTTTATAAGTAAATTTGCAGTTTTCATGTTAATTGTGAAAGAGCCATGCCGACAATATCATCGTCGTCCCTATCCCTTCGCTATCAACCCATAATGAGGTGTGTGATATCAACTAACGTTGGTATGGAGCGAATTGTCTAGGGTTGAAGAGACTCGAAGTCGTCTTCGCTGACAATGACCTTGCTGCATGATTTTAAATGCTGCGTTTTATATAAGAGGCATGTTGCCGCATTTCCTAAACAATGTCGCGGGCCCTAATACTTTTGAAGAGGCAATGTTTTCTAAGTGACTATTTTGGTTATATGATGCCGCCTATTTATGACTTCGACCATATGGGCATAACGCCACTATTTATGGCTTCACAGTATTTGATGCCACGTTTTATTCTTTGACTTTATTCTTTTTAACTGTTTCGAAGAGGGCAATTAGGCCGCTCCTAGTGACTTCATCACTAATGAGGCCGCTATTTTTTATAAGTAAATAATACCAATAGTAATGACTTCGACCTATTCTCGTAAAGGCTTTAAACTACATAAATACTCTTCGATTTCAACACTATAAGAAGTGTTAAGTGGATGGTTTTCGGCCTCATAGCCTTGTGTTTTGAAAGCTAAAGATTTTAATCTGTTTTGAAGGGTAAAGACCCTCTTTGGCTATGTACCTTGCTGCTTTTATCAATATAAAGGTTATATAATATTTTGGCTATAAGGCTTATGTTTTGAGAGGCGATGACCTCTAATGACTCGAACTTCATCAATGTAATTTATAAAAGCATATATCATGGCATAATTATTTTGGGTAAAGTAAAGGGTTATTCTTTTCCTTGGTTTAAAAAAATGATTTCATAGGGTAAATCATTTGTAGAGAAGTCAATTTTCAAGGAGATAAACAGGGTATTTAGTCTAGAATTTTACTAAATAAATTATTGTTCTTATCACTTTTAGATAGATTGTGATAGGAGAAAAATGACTCAAAGATTAGAAAACTAGGTGAAACTGGTATAGGGTAGCTCCCTATACTTTAGCTAGTAGCCCCTAGCTAATATAAGTCCAAAATCTAGTGTGTAGAGCTTTGTCACGGGTAAGACTAAAAGTAGGTGTGTGTATATATAGGAATACACAAAGATGAGATGGTTAGTGGTGAGCTCGTAAAACCATTAGGAGCAGTTGATCTTAGAAATAGTAAGTTACGGACAGACAGTCTAGTTTTCTTCTAACAAGTTGTTAGATAATTTGATAGATCTGGTAGGCCCAAGTCAGCCATAGGTTTATAGTCAGCCTGAGAAAACTATGATGTTGGGACGAATAATCCACTGATTTGATGGATAGTCAAGATTACCCAAGTTACATGCACACCTATTGTTGTTATATTGTTATACTGTTATTTTAACCAGTTTGGTTATAGTATTATGATTTGCAATATATACATACATACATACATACATACATACACACACACACATATATATATATTAAAGGATATTAGTGAGGAGAAACCTGTCCCGCTCGGTGGCATAGTCTCACTTAATATCAATTGACCAAGATGGCATGTTATTATTCACACTAGGCTTTTTATCCGAGTTGAAGTTCCTCTTAAACTCTCGAGTGCTCAAAATTTGATTTGAGTAGGTTGAGAGTAAGGATCTTTACAAGTTAAGTAGGTTTTGGTGAATAAAACTTCCAAAGATGTGCATGAGGCAGAAGCTAGCTATGTCAGTTATTGTATGAATATATTGACAGTAGGCATATCTATCTATTTTGTAACTCTGATCATCCAAGAAGTCATCTTCATATGTCGCTATTGGTGTAATTTGTAATAATTATATTTTAGTGAATATTAGGCTTAGGTCCCTAATAAGTTTCAAAATACACAAAAACCCCAGTAAAAAAAGTATGAAAATTAGGTCCTTAGAATTAAGTTACTATGTAATTGCATATAGTTATGCAATTATATCCAAAAGTTGCATATATTTATGCAATTTTTTCGATGAATAATTGCGGAAATTTCCGCAATTTTTTGGTGAATAATTGCAGAATTTTCTGCAAATTTTTGAAAAAATTACGGAAATTTCCGCAATTTATGGTGAATAATTGCGGAATTTTCTGCAATTTTTTGAAAAAATTGCGAAAATTTCCGCAATTTTTCAGTGAATAATTGTGGAAATGTCTGCAATTTTTTGATATAATTGCATAAATGTCTGCAATTATTCAATGAATAATTGCATAAGTGTATGCCATTATTCGGTAACTTAATTCTAGGGACCTAATTTACAAACATTTTTTACTGGGGTTTTTGTGTATTTTGAAACTTATTAGGGACCTGTGCCAAACTGTCCCTATACTTTATCTGAACCTAGGCAACATTTTGGGATTATGTAACGAATGTGAAAGGCTGATTGAAATGTAACGAGAAAAGTTGATTTTGAAATTATGTTAAAATTATTTCATATTCTAATGCATCTGATATTATGGATACCATTAACATGACTGTATTTTGTCATTGGAAATTAATACTATAGATGACTACAGCATTTGTAGCTCTTAGTTTCGGGCTTTAAAATGGGGGATGTTATAGTTGAGAGCATCGTTAGTCCTGGTGCATTGATTAGAAGACTTCGATTACGCCTAAATGGACTACACCTCCTACTAATGTGGGCTCCGTATAGGACAGGTACTACCTCAAAGTTGTTTGTTTGTACTTAGGAGGTGTAACGACCCGTAAATTTTAACTGTTTTAATAACGTAATTAGTTAAAATTTTGCGAAATTTTAAACGATAAAATTTCAAAATATAAATTTGATATTTGGAATGCGTCTAGTTAAACATAGCAACTGGTAAATTTTCATCCGAAAATATGAAAGTTTATTTCGCGCGTAAATTTACTTCAATTTAATCAGTTAAAAAGCGATGAAAATAAAACGTTTCCGAAACCTAAATATTTTTACATAGAAAAATTCTAAACCATCTTCTGAGCAAGATGTCAGTTTGTTGTTTTTTCAAATTCGGACATCTTTGGCCCCGTCGATCTTATTTTTCAGTGTTTTCTTACATTTTCCGCTAATAGAAAATTCGAGTTTTTATAATTCAATCGTACCACTGATATCTATATACCGTTTTGATCGTCTCGTCATGCTGATCTCTATAGTATATTCGTTCCTGTGTTACGGCAGCCGATACGCGGTGAAAATCGCGAAACGGTTAACCGTATTGGTTCCGTTTTATTCTTTTAATTTCTAAATGACCTTCCGCTTATCCAATATCCATTTTGAAATCCAGAGCCGGCTATTTCTATTCCCATATGAAATTCATTCTCTTCCTTGATTTCTGCAATTTAGAATATATGAAACGTTTTATATTTCATTGAATTTTTGAACCGTTGTTTGGTCCTTCAATGAAAAGAAAATACAAACCAGTTGCTCATATTACTCTAATTCACACCCGTCCTCTCTCTTCTCTTCTCTAAAAATAGTAAAGACAGTAAAGGATAGAAATATACAAAAGCTTATCCTGCTCCTTCCTCATATGTTGCATGCTAGTTTCTATTCCACCATCACTCTCCACCATGGCCGACGTCTCCACTACCTTCTCTCCAAGGCAACCACCACATTGCCGGCCACCCTGAGCCTTGCTGGCCCTTCCATCCCTCCTCCTAACCAAGTCTTCCACTTCTCTCATCACCGTGGACCACCCACATCCAGATCCTAACCAAGCCCGCCTCCGTCTTCCTCCATTGGCAGCAGCAGCCCTTGCCAAGCCCCCTAGCGTTTGGAAGCTGCAGCACTCTCTTTATATATATATAGGTAATATATAGTGTTTGTTATATATAAGCATATATATATTAAATCTTATGCATATTTTTTTTACATATGGTTTATATAATCGGTTTTATATTACGTTTGTTGGTATATACTATTTATCTTATAACTGTTCTAGTATGAATTTTCCATATACTATATATATCAGTTTGAATGTATAAGCCGTATATCTATATATATATAGTTAGTGTATCTTGCTGAGAATATGTATAAGGTTGTATAAGTTTATATTTGTATTAGATATTTTGCCTGTTGCATAGTTATACAGTCCGGTTTATATATTTGTATTTATATATGTAATGTTCTGTTTTTGCAAATTCACAGTAAATAAATATATGTTAGTATACAAGTAATATAACAGCTTTAGTATTGTTCAAGCAGCATGCATATGTAATTTTTGGGGTCTGCACATTCTAGTTATATGATACAGTATGGTTATGTATCAGTTATATATATATTGAGTATGTTGTTTGATAAGTATAAGTTTATATTAGTTTTATATGTTATATACATTTGCTTGAATATATATGGGCTGTAATCTTATGGGCTACGACCTTTTGATGACTTGAAAGGTACTTTGTTTGATTTCTAATAAAACCGAGTATGTATTGTCTGAGTTATAAAGTTGATAGTTTGAAAAATAAATATATGATATCTATAGTGTATTGTTTATATATGTTAAGTTGTATTAAGCCTGTTTATGTATATAAGTCAAATAGAGTATATTAGGTTATAAAGGTTTATACATATTAGTTGGATATAATTATATAAGTACATGGGTTGGTTTCAAGTATATAAGGAGGTCTTATTTTATATACGTGTTTTAAATGGAAACAACGATCTTAATTATATATATTTTATTTTATATTCGCCTTAAATTGATATTGATTTCATGGAAAATAATAATAGTATATATTCTGTTTCTATCTAGATGATTCGTTCTCGTCAATTCAAACTATCAGCTTTGTCGTCGATTCCTGTCCATCTAGCTTTGCTTTGGGATTCGTGCTTGCATTTCGTAACTCAACTTCATTGTCTATTCTATAGCCTCGAAAGGTGAGCAATCACTCACGATTAATGTTCTTTTATTTATTAAATTTGATTTCAATTGAAACGACAATTGAAATATGCTGCTGTTAGTTATTTACACTGTTATTACCTGTATTAGTTCACCTGTGACATCTGACACCACTATCTGTTATTTATACAATGATAATTCAGTTTGGTTGATAGTGATTGTTTGATGTTGACATTGGACGTTAAATTGTTAATGTGTAAGTGATAAATAATTTGAAATTGACGTAGGATAGTTAGATTTGATATATGCTAAATTTGATTAGATGACATTTGCATAATATGACCTTATTTAAATGTTAGATTAATTGACACGTAGAAAATTGGTTATGTACACCTTGAACCATTGAATGTATGTTGTAAAATTGATGTAGTTTGAAATTGAACAATGGATATCAAGTGAAGAACCGTATAATTATTAGCGTAATAATCTTTAATCTACATGAAATGATAGTGTAGATTCAAGAAATATTATATTAATTTGCACAAATAACAATGCGAATTAATACGATTATTTCGGGATTATTTAAATTGATTATTGGATTGATATCGATTGTTGTTATTGCTTGTTTATTTACTTTGACACCATCCCAGTTATCACACTGCAAGTTCCATTTTGCTATGCTTTGATTTTGAATTGAATTGGAATCAGGTTGAAATGATAAATACCCAAATTTAACTTTGACTTAGGGTAGAGAATTAAATAAAACCCAATTGGTCAATGATTTGATTTAAAAATAAAATAAAGATTTTATTTGAATAAATGATAAGGTTTTGAAATGAAGTTGGAATTTGAATTTTTATGAAAGTAAAATGTTAATATTTAATAATATGAAACAAAATATTAACAATGTAATTGATGAAAGAACGTTGTTTAATTTGAGAAACGATTGAATTAAGTTTTGAAATTATTTAATAATTAAGTTTGAAATTATTTAATAATTAAGTTTGAAATTAATTAATAATTAAGTTTTGAAATTATTTAATAATTAAATAAGATTGAATTATTTAATAATTAAATAAGATTGAATTCTTTGTATAATAAGTGAGATTGAACTTCTTGAATAAGTGAAATTAATTTTCTTTATTAATTGAGTTTTGAAATCTATAAATAAGTAAATGAATAAGTGGAATTGAATTTCTTTAACAAGAAATAAAATGGGATTTATTGAATTAATGTAAAGAATTGATTTGACAAATCTAATGTAATACAATTTGAAGTTTTGATATAATGAAGTTGAACTTAAGTAATTGATTTAATGAATTGGAAATTTAATAGAAATTGTTTTGAATGACAAATTAACTTAACAGATATTGAATGAAATAGATAAATTAATTTAAATTGATTTGAATGTTAAATTAAATTAATGATTTTGGAATGAAACTTATATACGAACTTGAATCAATATCTGAATTGTTTTAAAAGAAATTGAAATTGAAGTATAAGATTTTGAAATTATGAATCTGGAAGTTTTGAAACGAAAATTATGGAAATTGTTTTAGAAAGACAAATGAAATGTTGATTTACAAATTTTAATTGAAATTGAATTTGATTTGGTTTTGAAATATATTAAACGACCAATCGGTGTAATAATCACGAAAGTTATTAAAGAGACCGGAATCGGTTAGGGACATACTCACTGTCTAAACCGAATACCACTTTAATAACTATACGCGGAGTGTGGTCCAGAATGAAGTGGTTGCAATGATGTACGTGATGACTGAAGAAAGAGAACGATAATGGATAACCTTGACACTTGTGTCAAATTGGAAATGATTAAAACAGGAGCCGTGCCGGGCCAATGGAGGTCAACTACCTCAAGTGAACACATTTCTTCGAACTACTCATTACTTGTTGTCGATTGGTGCACCCTTGATTTTGGGAGTGTTGTTGCACGGTGTTGCGATCGTTGCAGCGATGCGTTCTCACCAGTCCGGATCAGGCAAACGGTAGTGTCACTACCTTGGGTATTGCCTCATGTGCCTTGTCATACTTGTATCCCGATATACGCGACCACTACGAATTTGTTTTGTACCTTTAGTATATGGATTGCCCTCTGGTGACTTCCGGTTTTGGGGAAACTATGGTCTTGTATATGCTCTTGGGAATAAAAATGTGTTAAGGGTGGAATGGGCCATGACTTAACACTATTTTGATATCTTTATATTACTGATAGACATTATCTACTTATCGTACACTACTACCTAGTAGATAGTTTAACGGATCCTTAAAGGATGGTTATTTCAAACATCCTTTGAGTTACTTGTATTTCTATTTCTATTTCACTTGAGTTGGATTTATTGATATAAGAATGTTAATTCTGACTCGAGTGTTTTGTGTTTTGCTTTACGCTCGGGTCAGACTGAGTGTACCAGTATTCGAGACTCACCTTTGAAGTTGGAGCTTTGCTCGAAGATCCAGCCATCTATTCTGCTTTCAGTATTCGATGATTCCAGTGATGTATTCTGATTTGTATCTGATGTATCGTATTACTCTTCTGTTGTAAACTCTGATGTATCTTATATATTCATATAGTAGCTTCATGAACTACTATCTCTTTTACTTCCGCTGCATTTATTACTCTGTGTCTGTGATCTGTGATTATTTATTTACTGTATATGTTCGGTTTTGCCAAATTTAAATTAACAACGCGGTATTTTGAGCAATTCAACTCCGGCATGAGTGTCTACCTATACACTTATAATGGATGCGAATGGTCCAAAATATCGGGTCGTTACAGGAGGCAAGGCTATATAACCCCTAGATGAATCTTCAGGGCGAGGTACAATATGGAAAAATAGTTGTAATATCTTTATTAGGTACTAACGGGAAGATCCTCGTTGTACTCAGGCAATTAGGCCTAGACACAAACGGTGGATACATGGCACGTTGCAGAGTTACGGGTACTAGCGAGGAATGTATCAATGGTCCATGGGGACACTGTGGTACTCACACACACACACATACATATACGTATGTATTTATTGTATGCCTTAAGTAGATACAGCGTATCATACGCATATATGAAGTCAAGACGACTATGTTTTAAAATAATAGACATAACACGTAATGAAAGGCAATCAGCATAAACTAGTGTTATGGATAAAGTTTGTAATTTACCAGTCATTAGAGCGTTGTTTTGACCCCCTCCTTATTACAACTCACATGATAAACATTGAGGGGCAGGTACTAGTACAAGATGGGAAGAATGGAAGGATAAATTTCTTTATGCATGCTCTACATTGACAAGGGCACTATTATAGAATACCAAACACCAATGATCTATACTTTAGTGTACTTGGGTTTTCGATTTAGTGAAAATTCGGACCCACTAAGGTGTGGGTTTCTACACTATGTATATATATACTATATGCATTATTACACTATTTCTCGACCGCCACTAGGGTCTCATCCTCATCGTTCTTGGTTACCACTCAGGCCTTACAATAGTGCTTTCATACTTCATTTGCAACATAGGCCTTGTACCTATTTCGCTTTCGATTTTGGTTGTCACATACGCCTTACACCTTCGCTTTTGACTTCTAGACTACCTTATCAGGCCTTACATCATCTACCATTTCCTTGGTTGCCACTTTTGGCCTTACACTAATTGGTTTCCTACTTCAGATGCCCCACGGGCCTTACTCCTTTGCTTTCGATTTCGGATGCAACACAGGCCTTACTCCTTCGTTTTTTGGTTTCAGATGTCACACAAGACTTACTCCTTCAATCAAATCAACTACCTAACTATTCACTCTTTAGCTTTTCACTTAGTTATTTATTAAGCTAATGATTCAATAAATCGTCTTTGATTATTAATATTGATTGTCATAATGTTATCAATGTCTCGGGTCCCGAATCTGCCATGTTATGCCTTATCATGCCTTATTGTCTCAGAGAGTTTCTGGTTTACATCTTCTTCTTAGAGTACGCTACTCTTGATAGTAACCATTCTCGACCTCGAAAGCCTGTTATAGTTTAGTTTCAGTATTTTGTGAAATTAACTCTTTAAATTTTAGAAATCCCTACCTCTTCCTATAATTCCTACTTAACCATCGTCCGCCCTCGACTTTCGGCTAGCATTCTTGGTTATCCAACTTTTGCTTTCATAAGTCTTTTATCCTAAAGATTTTAACTTACTTATCCTTCAGTTCATCTCTAACACCATCGACGCTGTCCTCCGGTACACATTGGAAATTGCCCATTACACGTCAAATAGTAGCTTTACATGTGTCGACTTCTAATTCGTTAGAGTTAGTCTTTTATTATTGTTTAGGAACTTTACTAACACGTTAAGCATAAAATGTTGATCTAGTCTACAACCCAATAATTAATTAAAATTCTTTAATTAAATAACCTTTTGATCATCTTTATTTACCTTCCGGTTCCCTATTATAACCCTTCCGTTGGGCTTAATTTCCTTCAAAAACCACCTAATTTGTTTGCAGCTTTTCTGCAGTAAGAATTATCATGTATAGTATTCCTCATAACTAACCAATTTTCTCCATATATGGACCTTAATTTATTTATAATAAGCTATCTTCTCAAAGATAAATTCTATTATCAAAACTATTTTCTAACATGATATTATTATGCCCATATTTAATACCCCAAGACAATTAATCAAACAAAATCAAAGGAATGAAAAAATTAACACACGACCTTGAGGAATACATGGAAGAAAAGGTCAAGGAATATATTACTCACTAATAATTTTAGCAGATGAAGTCGCAACTTACCTTAGCATTAATCTTTTCCATTTTTTCTTCTTGTTTAGGCCACAAGCACTATTAAAGATCTCAAGCTTTTGTTTTAAGTTTTAATGTAATAAGAAATGGAAAGAGGGAGGTGGTTATCTTTTCTTCAAAATGATAATTTGGACCGCCGACCCGCTATCCCAATTTCTTGTAAATTTGTTAGCCCTAACGATTGCAGTTAATTCTCATTAACTTATATTTTCAACTACGATATTCCTAATATCACTTGATTTATCCAAGTATAATGATTAAATAAAATGTTTCATGCATATTTACCCCTTTGTATTATCTCACTTTCTTTATAATTTATTAATTTATTAATTATTTATTATTTAATTGTGGTGTTACATGGTCCCTACATATTCAAAGAAGAAACCCATGCTTTCACCTATTAGTAAGATTAAGTGGTTTTATGTGCAATCTAACAATCCTCATGTTCAAGGGATTTTTGTCCTTCAACTCCTCGAACTTGTACTAAGTAGTTTGTTCGTTAACTACTTTTGATTTGGAATTAGCAAAATTAAGTGATCATAATTTGCTATTATGTAGGGATTATGATGCTAAATGCTTAAACAAACCAGTAACTGCAGCTTAACTGCTTGTTAAAGTGTCAGATCTAAGCCACTATGTTACTCGGATATGAACAAATACGAATATTGAACTATATACTTAATAAGGCAAATAGCATAAGTAGTAAAAGGATGCAAGATTTACATGGTTCAGATTTTAAGGAATCCTTCGTCCATGGGGAAAGTTTTCTTTTCTCCTCTCTTATTTGATTTGGTATAGAATTCAATGGCTACTAGTACAAAAGAATCTTAAAAATTTTAAAAAGAGAAAAATGTCAAAAGATAAAGTCCCTTTCATCTACAGTATTTTTCCTATTTATAGTGGTTGATTTCACTCGAATCGCTGGATCTTCTTTTTGATCAATGCACCTCAACCCTTGGATTTTGCTATGTGTCTTTAATCTATATTAGTTATTTTATGTGACTGGACTGCTGACATGTTTTTGGTAGTGAGTTTGAATTGAGGTGGGAATCCCCAAAATTATAGTGAGAGTATTCAAATTTGAATTGATCGTGTTCACGAGTTTTGAGCATGGAATCTTTTGCTGTCTATGATGGGCGGTATATGTTGCTGTGAGGCGAAGTTTATATTGAGAGCTGGATGTGGACATTGCTTGGCGTTCATACTATATTGCTCTGTTGGTGTCCTTGCTTCCTTTGCATGATTTGTTACTTTGTCAGGTCAGAACGGAGTAGCTCTCCTCGTTCTGTACTGAAAGTTGGTTAGACAAATTTGAGACTTACTTGCTATTTGAATTAATTCCTTGGCTCTTTCCGTTGAGAAATTAGGAGAGGGAAATCTTCACATTTGTTGTTTGCCTGTAGGATTGAGTTTGTGTCGAAGCTTGGGTGACCCTGTATTCAACCCTAGTTCATGCTTCTGGCTCTGCATGGCACGATCTAGGTTGCCCCTGGTGTATGCTTGTGCAGACCTGTTTTCGAAAACGTTTGACAGCATGCGAGTATAGCTAACTCAAAACCTAATTTGTTAGTCTTTATGCCTTAGCTCAGTGCTCCTATTTGGCCTTCACGTTTGCATGTAACCCTTGTGTTTTTCTTTGACATCTCGCATGCAACATCTATTTCATATGGCCTGGAGTCTGATGGAGAGAGCTAGGGTCTGGTTAAATGTTTTAACCTTAAGCATGTTCTTTGCTTAATTCTATTGCCATGATGGTAGCTTTCTTGACTTCAAGTGTCATCTATTTCTTTATGTTGTGGCTTCTGGTAAGAACGAGTGTAACACATGCCCCCCAAGTCTGCCGCGATCATAGGTCATGGTGGACTTGTAATCATAGACACCCGATCTGTATCTCTGATTTTCCATTTTGGGATGTCTACTATTCGTGCTCTAACCTATTGTAACCTACCCCTTGTTTTGGGAGCGAAATGTCCTTAGCCATAAGCTTTGGTTGAATATTAGACCTACCCATGTACTGGGTCGAACATCTGTTTTGACCTACCTTTTTTGGGGTGAAATGTCCTTAGCCATATGTTTGGTCGAATATTAGACCCACCCTATGTTGGGACGAAACATCTATTTTGACCTACCCCATGTTCTGGGGCGAAATGTCCTTAGCTGCGAGCTTAATATGACATACCCCTGATTCTGGGGAAAAATGTCATATGTATGCTGAGCTGCATTATTTTCTAGCATCACCATTCTCATTTCTGAGATTTCCATTATTATTCTTGGGTGCAGTTACACCTTTGGAGCAATGGCGGTGGGTCAGAAAGAGAATTTTTTTATGCTTTTAGCATGGTCTTTCACGTTGAATGTAGATTCAAATGAGAAGTCAGGTCGTGATATAACCTACGTTCGCATGTGCGTGATTTTTTTTGTAATAGTTCGGGTAGTCTAATGTCCGTACGTCCAGTGTAGTATGTTGAATGAACTGACATAAGTGTTTTTTATACTGGTTCAGGCAGTCTAATATCCATACAACTTGTCTTTATGGTTTGTCATTATAGAAAAATTCATACCAGAGAAGGTAAATTTGACATCCTGCCTAGCGAAGCATTTTGGCTAAGGAGCTAGACTTGTGTTAATGCAAGTCCCAGTGTGTAGGGCCAGGATCACCGTTCTTAATGTTGAGATTGCTGGTTTTTCCTACTGATCGAGCATTTTGCTGAGTTAGTGACTACTGGCGGTGACCTATGACGGTGCATTTAGTTTCTGTTAAGGCAGTACAAAGATTTTTTACTGGTTCGGGCCATATAATGTCCCTGCGCCCAGTTTATGACATTGTTACCTCTTAATGGTGCTACATATAATGTACATAATGTAAGTGATGTTACACAAAGTAAGGTCTGAGATGCTCCAAATTCCACGTTCTTAGGACTAGGTTACCATCAGGTCTAAACAATCGATATGCTCCATTTTTCAAAACTTATGCTATGACTAATGGGCCTCCCTAGTTGGGTCCTAATGCTTCATCTGCTGGGTCTTTTGTATTGGCCATTACTCATCGTAGCACCAAATCCCCCTTGCAAAAATTTCTTTCCTTGAATCTTGCATTGTAACTTTTTCCCATTCTTTGGGGATATGTGGTCGCTACCACTACTGTCTCGTCCCTTTTTTCTTGAATGAGGTCTAGAGCAGCCTCTTTCGGTTTCTTATTCTTTTCCGTGGTATAGGACACCCTTCTATATGATGGGATTTCTACTTCAATGGGTAACATAGCCTCGTACCCATATCTTAGTGAAAAAGGAGTATGACTTATTGGGGATCTGTTAGCCCATAGTACTAATGATAATTCTTCTGCCCACCTTTCTTTGGCCTCCTATAATGTTTTCTTATGCAATTTTTTAATTGTCTTATGTGCAACTTCAACCTATCCATTTTCTTGTGGGTGAGCGACTGAGGAGAAACTTTTTATTATGTCGTTCTTCTTGTAGAGCTCCGTGAACTCCTTGCTTTCAAACTGGGTACCATTATCAGAAATGATTTTGTAAGGTGTCTTGTATCTGGTGATTATATTCCTTACTACAAATGTAACTATCTTTGTTGCAATAATTGTAGCTAGAGGTTCCACCTCTACCCATTTGGTGATGTAATCTACAGCCACTATGGCGTATTTAGCTCCGCCCTTCGACATTGGAAGCAGCTTAATCAGATTAATCCCCCAAATGTCAAACGACCATGGACTTGCAAGTGGAAAAAGTTCATGGCATAACAGTCTGGGAATATTGGCGAATCGTTGACATCTGTCGCACCTTCTAACAAATTCCTTTGCATCTTGAAGTGCGGTTGGCTAATAGTAGCCGTGTCTTAGCTCCTTTTTTGCCAATTTGTTTCTCCCATAATGATCACCATATTGTCCTTTATGTACTTCCCTCATGACCCATACCCCCTCTTTCTTGGAAACGCACCTAAGATAAGGGGTAGAATACCCTCACTTATATAATGTGCCATCAAAGAAGGAGTAATACGGGGCTTGATATCTTATTTTTCGGGCCTTATTTATATTCAGGGGCAAGATCTCACTCAAGAGATATCGTTTAATTGGAGTCATCCAATTATCCTCTTCAGCTTTCGAAGTGAGGATCCTGCAGTAGGTTGCCCTTGATTTTTCGCTATTCCACGATTCTATGCACCTTGAACGGTGGCCAATTGGGTTCGGGTCAGAACTAGTATTTGATTTGACACGGATATGCTTGGCTCTATTTGATACCCTATTAACACCACCTTTACTTCATTGGCCATTCTGGTACTAGCTAGTTTTGCTAAAGATTCGCGGATGAGTTGCTTTACCAAGGGATTTATTCTATCTCGGCCTGCTCGAACTGTTCAAGCAATTTCTTGGATAACCTCGTGTATTTAGCTAAGGTGGGTTCCTTTGCTTGGTAATTGCCCTACACTTGATTGACAATCAATTGAGAATTGCTATAAACTTTGACATGCATTACCTTCATTACTTGAGCAACTCGTAGGCTACTAGGAGAGCTTCATACTTTACTACATTGTTAGTTGCACTGAAACCAAGCTGCACTGCCCCATACAGCTTCTACCTATTCGACGTGATCAATACGTACCCAATTCTTGCTCCCTAGTCGTTTGATGCTCCATCCACGAATAGGTGCCAGAACTGTGGGATGCTTGCTTTTTCTTCTGCTTGGAGCTCGGTTGGTAAAGTACATTCTACAATAAAATCAACAATTGCTTGAACTTTGATGGCTTTCCTAGGATAATAAGTTATGTCATACCGCTGAGCTCCATAGCCCACTTTAGTAGATGATCTGATGTCTCTGGTTTTTGTATTATTTACCTAGGAGGTTTATCTTTAAGGACTTTGATGGGATGTGCCTGAAAGTAGAGCCGCAGCTTTCTGGTTGTAAGAAGCAGGTTGTATGCAAGCTTTTCGATAGCTGAGTGGTTCAGCTCTACTCCTGATAACCGCTTGCTTGTAAAATAGATAGGACTCTACATTCCTCCATCCTCTCATACCACTGCAGCACTGATAGCGTTAGTTACAGTTACACACACATATATCCTCACATGTTACTGGCTTTCACAATATTTGAGTGTTGACCAAATGGTCTTTTAGATTCGGGAATGTTGCCTCGCAGTCTTCAGTCCATACAAAGTTACGTCCCTTTTTTACTTGGTCGAAGAACGGGATGCATTTATCTATAGCTTTAGATATGAATCTGCTGATGGCTGCTACTTTGCCATATAGGCTCATCAGATCTTTCGGTTTCTCCGGGATTTTCAACTTTCTTATGGCATCGATCTTCTTGGGGTTCACTTCAATTCCTCGTGCGCTCACTATATATCCCAGAAACATGCCCGATCGATCAACGAAATTGCATTACAGAGGATTCAGCTTCATGCGATACTGTCTTAAAACCACGAAGGTTTATTCCAAGTCTTTGACATAATCTGGAGCAGCCTTTGACCTGAATAACATATCATCTACGTATACCTCAACATTTTTTCCAATCTGTTCAGCAAACCTCATGTTTACTAGCCTCGGATAGGTCGCCCCCGCACTTTTGAGTCCAAACGACATGACTTTTGTTGGCGTCAAAATTGGCCACCAACACCTAGTTATATGAAAGGACTAATATCCAGTCACAGATCTTAGATATCTAATGTTGAGAATATATATGAAGAACAAACAAATTAAAAAAGAAAGCAAGTAAAAAGAGACAAGATTTATAGTGATTCGGCTAACTCCGGCCTACGTCTAATCCAGAGTAATCTTTTTTATTATACTGTAGTTATTTACAGTCACAATCCGAAATTTAAAAATAAAATTGGTAAAGTGTAGCCTAGTTTGAAGATAAAGAGAAGCATAAAGAAGATGCATAGGATCCCTTTTATGACATCATGCCTGCTATATTTATAGGGGAAGATGTGCACGGATCGGACTAAAATTTCGGTAGAAGGTTCGGGAGACCAAGACGAGGCCACCCAAAAATTTCCAAGCCCATCGAGACCCACAATAGGGATCAGTACCGATCCCTATTAGTTTATCTAAATAGGTAGTGATCCCTATGAGGGGTGCTCCATGATGTTAGCTACTTGCTCCCCAAATTTTGTGCAATTCCAACGTACGGTTTGTGAGATATCGCATTTTCCATGAATTAGTGTTGCTTGAATTCTGATTTCTGCCGATTCCTCTAAAGGGAATTATGTCGATCCCTCCAACTTCCTCCAATTGGAATGAGTCCCTAGGGTGTGTACCACATATTGTAGTAAGCTTGTACTCCAAGTTTCATGTTGATAGCATGTGTAGATTTTGAGTTATTGACCGATCGTCGCTGCAAAATTGAGTTTAGCTGATCCCTTTTATACTGATCCCTACTACACCGATCCCTCTTATACCGATCCCTTTTTATAGGTGAAGTAATTTGCCAATAACTTGATCATACGGACTCCAAATGATTTGAAATTTGAAATGTAGCCTCATGGGGCCTTCCTTGTTGTCCATATCAATCTCAACCAGTTTGAGACAAAAACCAGGGATAGGTACCATCCCCTAGGGGGAGTGTTAGTTCCACACATAGCCATTTTTTGAGCGCTGTCCATCCGAATCCATCTGACTATCATGCATAGCTTTAAATATAACTGACCTCCAATCCAAATAATCACCTCTTCGGGTGTCCTGTCTTGATAATTACAAAATCCATTAGGTTAGATCCGGCCTTGCCAAAAGTCGGATTAACAACTTTATAGCAATACAACCCCTTGTCTATTACGAAGCTGGTATGTTTCTGATCTGGTTCAAACACAGCAATTTAATTATACCCTGAATAAGCATCCATGAATGAGAGTAGCTCGTGCCCGCTAGTCGCATCTACCAATTGGTCGATCTTGGGTAAGGGAAAACTATCTTTCGGGCAGGCTTTGTTGAGATCTGTGAAATCCATGCAGGTTCTCCATTTCCCAATAGGTTTTCTTACCAGTACTTGGTTGGCAATCTACTTACGGTAGCATACTTCTAAACGAACCCATTCTCCTTTACTTTCTTAACTTCTTCATGTAGAGAGTTGTAATTTTCTTGGTCTAAAGTCCTACGCTTCTGTCTGACTGGATGTGCATCTAGGTTGATATTCAGTGCATGGAAAACGATAGCTGGGTCTATCCTTACATGTCTAAATGGGTCCAAGCAAACACATCCACTAATCGTTTTAGGAAGTTTATTATCTCGTTTCAGGTTTCCATACTAAGGTTCTTTCCTATTTTTAATGCCTTTGTAGGATCTTCTATATCTATCTATATGTCTTTGGTATCATCTACTAGCTTTAATTATTCCCTATTCGGTATGTCAAACGCTAGTTCGTCTTTGGTCATATCATATATCTATCCAAGGGAGTGAGTGAGGGGGATTTTGTTGTGAGGTTTAGCTCTTTTTGTTGCTTTACTAGCGTTTGTACCAAAATTGGGCACAACACTCTTCGAAAGTCTTTGAAGAGATAAAGTGAAGAAATTAAATGAAAAAAGAGGAATTATCTAACAAAAACTCCAAATTTCAGAAATGAGAATAATTAAAGTGCAAGGAGACACAAGAATTTAGAGTGGTTCAGCGTATAGCCTATGTCCACTATGAAGTAGTTTGCTTTATTAATCTTTCTTTTGCGTTTACAAGTGGATTCAATGATTTACAGCAGTCAATCGTGATTTGCAGCAGTGAATTTCGTTTGTGGCAGCAGCAACGGAGTTCAGATCTGGATCTGGCGGAGTCCGGGCGTTGGAGATCTCAAAGAGGAAGAAGAACCCCTTTTGTGTTGGCTTTGGGGGTCTATTTATAGGTGTAGGAGGCTGGTATTTCGCTCAGATCTCGGGAGACCCTCTCTGGCACTTGACCAGGCCCACACGCCCAAGCCCATGAAGTTTCGGTCCGATCCGTGATCGACACGAACAGATTTCGACTCGATCAAGATTTCATCCAATGGAGTCGAAATTTGGTGTGGACATTCTTTAGCATGCACGTAGTCTTCTATGAAAATTTCATAGCATTTGGACTTGTAGATTGGGAGATATCATCGATACGAAATGGAGTTTTCGGTAGGCTGTTTCCTTCGACTCGCTTCCGTTTCGACTCGCTTCCATTTGACTCGATGATGTGGCGCTTTTTGGATCGCTCTGCCATTGACGCTGCTTTGAGCGAGTCGAAGCGCGCACTGATTTGAGCGAGTTGAAATGAGCAATGATTGATCGAGTCGAAGTGCATGGTTCGATCGACTCGAACAATGACTTTGACAAACCAGAGCTGAACTCGATGGAGTCGAACAACTGTTTGAGAGGAGCGAGTCGAAGCGTGCACTTTCGATGGTTCCAAACTAGAGCGAGTCGAAGAGGGCAGTTCTGGGAGGTTTGAGCAATGGAGTCGGAGTTGATGGAGTTGATCAGTGGTTTGAAGGGAGTGAGTCGAAGAAAGCATCTGAGCGGAGCAAGTCGAAGTAGGTACTTCAGATGGCAGTGAAGCGAGTCGAATAGGAACGAGTCGAAGTTGGCATCTGAGGGATATGGAGCGAGTTGAAGGGAGCGAGTCGAACGGCAATTGATTCTCGTCCAATTTTGTATCCTTCATATCTTGAGCATACGAACTCGGATTGACTTGAGACTTGGAACGTTGGCTCCCATGGCTTAGCTTGTCATGTCCTACCAATTTTGGCTCGATCCGGGCTCGGACAAAACTCGTCGATATCCATAGTGAGCCTGTGTATAACTGATTTCTAGGATGGGCCGTCATTGGTTACGGGTCAATTCTTTGGTGTCACGGTCTTGCCAAAAAGCGGGATAACAACTGGCAGGTGAAATTCATCTGCCTTCTTTTTCCATTCATAGCTGGGATCGAAGATCCCCTGTGACTGCGATGCGGACTCAGCTTCCTCCATTTGATGTAGCCAGCTGCTCTCTCATAAAAAACTTGCATGCTTCGGCAAGACATCCAGCTATTTTTCTACCACATAGCAGTTCCTCGCCTTATTCTGGCATAAGCCGCCATTAATAATGCCTCCTCGCAAGTTACCCTTACCCGAAGAGCCTCTGTCTTGAAGGATTTAATGAACTGCGCAAACTCTCGTTCTCCCTTGCTTTACACAGGACATAGTATAAATGTGTGGGGAGGCTTCCCTTCCCGAGTTGAACTGTTTTAGGGAATCAGTAGACAATTGCCTCCAAGATTGGATCTTTCCTGATCTGTATCGTCGGAACCAACGTGATGTTGCTCCAAATAAGTAGACAAGGAATAATTTGCATCGGGCCATCCTTCTGACCTTCAGGATATCCATGAAATACTCAAAAGTGCTCAGGTGGTCCTCAGGATTGGTAGTCCTACCGAACTTGTCAATCACCGGGGCTTTGAATTTGTATGGAAATCAGCTTCGATGATCATTTCGGTGAAAGGGATGCAGATTCCTTCCCTTATACTTTCCTCGGTATTCTACCGATAGATTTTTGCCAATTTCTTTACCTGGGATCTAATTTGCTGGATCTCATATTCTTTTGAGTTGAGATGAGATTAGTTACCATCTGACATGGTGTCCTCATCGCTTTTGGTAGATTGGGTCTGTTTTTCCAGTAGCAAGGGGTTTATGTTGCCGAGTTTGGTTTTAATCCTGTGATCATCCTAGACCTTTCTTTTCAGTCTGGTGTCAACTTTTAATCCAGCATCACCACTCCTATTAACTGGAGTGCCATTATCGTTCCCCCCATCGAATATTCAGCACAACTGTAGAACAATGGCGGTGAACTGTGGAGTGATGAGGTGAATGTGGCTTATGACTAGCATGTTGGACTACGGTCTTTTCCAATCCTTCCATGCATCAATTCATGTATTCTAAGAAGGATTGGAATGCTGCCAGGATGGAATCTATAGGGGCCTCAGTTAAAGCTTCTGCCTCATCCTGGCTTTTTGAGATTATGAGTGGTTTTGAGACAGCCTTTGCGGCCACATGCAAAGCTTCTTGGATTGGGGGAATAGGGGAATCCGTGGGAAACATAGTTCGTGACACACTGTCTTAGCGGGTAACGTAAAAACAAGGATACAAAGGTTCAAGTCCTCCTTCTAGCGCCAAAAGATGTTGAGGGAATTTTTCGTCCTTTAACTCCGCGAACTTGTACTAAGTAGTTTGTTCGTTAACTACTCAACTAATTTGGAATTAGCAAAATTAAGTGATCCTAATTTGCCTATTAGGTATGGATTATGATGCTGAATTCTTACATAATCCTATAGCTACACTTTAACTACTTGTTAAAGTGTCAGATCCAAGGCACTATGTTATTGGATATGGCCAAATATTCATGTTGAACTATATTTGATAAGGTAAATAAATTAAGTAGTAACAGGATATAAGATTTACGTGGTTCGGATTTTAAGGAATCCTACGTTCATGGGGAAAGTTTTCTTATTTCCTCTCTTATTTGATTTGGTATAGAATTCCATGGCGACTAGTATAAAAGAACCTTAAAAGTTTCTGAAAAGAGAAAAATATCAGAAGAGAAAGTCCCTTTCATCTATAGTGTTTTTCCTATTTATAGTGGTTGATTTCACTCGGATCGTTGGATCTTCTTTCTGATCAATATACCTCAACCCTTAGATTTCGCCACGTGTCTTTTATCTATATTACTTGTTTTATGCTACTGGACTACTGAAGTGTTTTTGGCAGGGAGTTTGAATTGAGGTGGGAATCCCCAAAATTATGGTGAAAGTATTCAAATTTGAATTGATCTTGTTCGCGAGTTTTGAGCATGGCATCTTTTGTTGTCTATGATGGGTGGTATATGTTGCCATGGAGCAAAGTTTACGGAGAGAGGTAGATGTGCACATTGCCTGGTGTTCAGACTATATTGCTCTACTGGGGTCCTTGCTTCCTTTGCATGATTTGTTACTAAGTTGAGTCAGAACGGAGTAGCTCTCCTTATTCTATACTGAAAGTTGGGCAGACAAGTTTGAGCCGATGTCATTCTATACTTGCTATTAGAATTACTTCCTTGGTTGTTGCCGATGAGAAATTGGGAGAGGGAAATATTCACATTTGTCGTTTACCTATAGGATTGAGTTTGTGTTGAAGCATATCCTAAGTGACCATGTATTCTACACCAGTTTAGTGCTTCTGGCTTTGCATAGCGTTGTCTAGGCTGTCCTCGGTGTATGCTTATGCAGACTTGTTCTCGAAAACATTTGAATGTGAGTATAGCTAACTCAAAACCTAATTTGTTAGTCTTTATGCCTTAGCTCAGTGCTCCTGTTTGGCCTACGTGTATGCGTGTAACATGTGTGTTCTGCTCTGACTTCTCGCATACAACATCTATTTCATGTGGCCTTGAGTCTGATGGAGAGGGCTAGAGTCTGGTTAAAATCAGGTTAAATGTTGTAACCTTAAGCTTGTTCTTTGCTTAGCTCTATTGTTATTATGGTAGCTTTCTTGACTTCAAGTGTCATATGTTTCTTTATGATGTGGCTTCCGGTAAGAACGGGTGTAACACCTCATATTATAACCACTTTTCAAGAGGCTTGTAAGTTACATATATACTTAAGTAATTTTAGTTTTTCTCATTCAAACTTGGTGTTTATTTATTACTATGGAGACCCAAAAGGGTTCAACGGATAGAGGATTTTTTAGCTTGTTTTAAAAATGTGTTGGTTTTACCAAAAAGCCAACATCAATGACATTGGTTTATAGCAGGCCACTTGAAAGATTGTGGTTTGTTGCCCTCTAGTGCTTCGTTTAAGTGTATTCTCAACCAACGGTTTCTAGGGCATCCCCTGAAGTGAGCCGAAAAATCCAGTTTTAAAGATGGGGTTGGTTCTATTGCCCCTAATATCTTTAATTCGTCTTATATCGATGTCGAGGGTAGATCTTAGGCTTAGTATCTAGGCATTAAAAACTTTGGAAAAGTGTACTTCTATACTTTACTACAATTTATTTTTTTACTTAGTTTCTTTGTTTGCTTGCAGACATGGATCCCAACGTGTTGAAATCAATTAGTTCTCTTTTATTGTCAAGTGGGAACAAGCCAGAAGTTGAAAATCTTCAGGTCTGAAGCAAGCTCCTCCCTCCATAGAAAATGTGGATCCAACTAGGAATCGAAAAGGGACCGCATCAGAAAGGGCACCCTCCAAATCTCATGCTGACACCTCTTCCCAACCAAAAGGCTCTTTTCTTCCTCTTCAAGACTCTCTTCGACTTTTAGTGAAAGGGTGTCGTGCTCTTAAGCTGGCCAGACAGGCTTTTGAATATCGTATTTCTACTACCATTATAGAGGATGGTGTGGAAATACCTGATTAACACCATGACTTTGGGAAATTTTTGGAGTATAGCCTCCAAGAAAGTATTAAGGTATGCTGTTTTTCAATTTTTATTTGCTAGCACATGTATTTTTATTTTAGTATACTTTCGTATGCTTATTTACTTATACATAAATAGACCATTGCTATGCTATCAGTCCTCGACCACCGATATGGGTTTTAAAGAAACCATTCAAGGAGCTAAAGCTATTAAATAAGAAGTTGCTACCCTTTGGAGATGATGTGAGGACTATGGGAATAAAGCTATGGATGCTAAGGCTTCTTTTGAGAGGAAGGTCAAGGAGCTTAATGTGAAAGAGATCTTATTTAATAACGAAGTGGCTAAGCTTCAAACCGATCTAAAAGTTAAAGATGAAGAGCTGGATAAGGCGAAGAAGGAAGCAAAAGGTTTCTTGACCATGGAGCAAGTAAGGGATGGGACCAGTATAAAAGCTTTTGAAGTTTTGTATAAGGCTTACGTAGAAAGTCAAGACAAAGGCAACCTTTTGACCTTCGGTTTTCTTAAAGAGAACACATCTATGTCTGAAGCACAATTCAACCAACAATATGAAGAAGCTAAGAAGGCCGAAGGCCCTTCTTCTTGTGCTTTTGTAAATCCTTAGGTAGGAAATGAAGCTTTTTTGGTTAACACTGAACGGTCAGAATTTTTTTAATACTGTTTTGTAGTTTGTATAACTTGACACTTCATATGTTACTTTTGCTAAGGTTTGGTTTAATGTTTTGCTTAATTTTCGGTTATTACTATGTTATTTAAACATTTTTTCTTCTGTTTAGACTAAATTGAAGAAGCCAATTTCAATTTCCATCTCCCACTATAAAGTTCTTTGGAATCGCAGTAAGACCAGAAATTATCAGTTGCTGAAAACCATTCAGTACTCTTAAGATTCACCTTTATGCAAGTAGACCGCGTAATGTTAATTTAGCTAATCATCATGAAGATGTGAAGGATTCCCATGATAAATCCTTCCTTAAACATATCAAATCTCTTAAGAAAAAAGCTTCTAGGTTGATGAACCGAATTTTGAGTTTGACTGATCAACTTAAGTTTGCTATACAAAGTCGAGATAAGGTTTTTCAAGAATTTTCAAAGTTATCAGAACAACATCCAAGAGGTAGGATTCTAAAATAGAAAAGACTAGAATTTCTCGGGAAGTTCTATGCTCCAAAGTTATATATTACTCCAAAGGCTATTCACATGTTTAAATGCATAATTATGTCCCTTTGCTGTTGCAAAAGGAATACCAATCAAGGGTGGTTCTATTTATGAATAGTTTCATAATGTGTTACGACTATAGTATCAACGACGGAAACTAGGGATTCATCTCCCTTGGAGATTTCGGTGCCTACAGTAGGGTTAGGCAAAAATCTCTCATTTTTTGATACAGTGATGCCCTCGGGAAGATTGTCAAAGCTAAGTCTAGGGTGTCTTAAGATCATTCTGAGTATAAAAGAAAAGTTTGGTTTTTAGGAAATTATTTACTATGTACTATTATGAATACGTCAACAGTGTGCTTTCTCTTATCTATCCAAGACATCCTCCGAACTCCATCTCAGCCATCCAAACTAACGGCCAAGATCAACTCCTTTTGATATATGTGGATTACCAGTCTGGACCTTGGGCCGTATTCATTTTGTATAAATACTTGTTATATCTCATTCTGTTTGTAACTGAGAAATAATTGCAATACAATACTTTTCTTATATGGTATCAGAGCATTGTAACAGCCTAACGGCATAAAATTTCAAGATCAGCCACTTTCTGAATCTTTCTTTTCAAAATTGTTTTTTTACTCTCTTCTCAGTTAAATTTCATCATCGGAGAGTTATTCCCCTCGTTGACCCCAGCACCATCAGTATCTTTCTTACCAAATCATTATGCCACGCCTAGAAAGAATCCGAACAACTTCAGATTCTTGACTGGCTGCAACAAGTCTTGGTGATTACCCTCAGATCTGAATCATCATCGAGTTATTTCATCTCCCACATTTTCTTTTTGTATCTGCAGCGCCTCGCCAAGTCTGTTTGGATGCATTACACATTCAAGAAATCAGATTAATCAATTGCAAAGATGTCAGACAAAGAAACAGGTGATGAGAGATCATCAACCACTTCAAGAAATGATAAAAGGCAAACTGTTGTATCAGATGTAGGATTAATCAAACCCAAGAGTCAGATTATCTCCATCCCACTCGATGAAGATAACTATATACTCTGGAAATACCAGATTGAAACAGCCTTGAAGGGATATGGCCTCCAAGACTATGTCAAAGGGACAATAACCGTACCACCTGCAGTCATAGAAGAAGATAATGGAACAACGATTAGTAACCCAGAATACTCAAGACATCTAAAACAATATAACTTACTATCATCATGGTTACTATCATCCATCAGCTCAAGTCTATTATCACAAATTGTTGGATTCAACTCCTCGTATGAAATTTGGTCATCAATAGAGCAGATATTCAGCTCACAATCAACCGCAAGAATTATGCATTTCAAAAGACAGTTGCAAAATTCAAGGAAAAATGATATGCCAATGAGAGAATATCTTGCAAAGATCAAGAATTTATGTGATAGACTTAATGCAATAGGTCATAAAGTTTCTGAAAATGAGCAAGTTCTCACCATAACAAATAGACTTGACGATGAATATGAATCAGTGGTAACCTTTATAGCATCACAACAAATTCTACCAAATTTACAGTCAGTTCAATCTACTTTACTTGCTCATGAAGGCAGAATTGAACAAAGAAAAGCTATGCAAAATGAATTCTCAATAAACTATGCTAGCAGTTCAAGAAACAAAGCGCAACAGAGCAACACAGCAAATCAAGAAAGCAAACAGAATGGTCAACGAAATAATCATACACAAAGAGGAAGGGGAAGAGGAAGATGGAGCAGCAACAACAATAGAGTGAAATGCCAAATATGTGAAAGATTTGGTCACATAGCTAGCAAGTGCTATTTCAGATTTAATAAAGACTTCACTATTACACAGCAAACTCAAACAAATCCCAATATCAATATGACACAACTGGATCAACAGCAGAAAATCAAGAATGAAAGTTCCAGAGATCAGTCAAACAATTCAGATGAAGTCAGGTTAGACAACACAAATGTGGATGATTGGTACCCAGACTCAGGAGCAACTAATCATGTGACAAGTAACCTCCAAAATCTCAACTTAGGCAACAAGAACTACACAGGTATGCAAGCTATACACTTGGGCAATGGTGAAACAATAAGTACATCACATGTTGGCATAGGAACTATTCAAGGTAAAAGAGAGTTATATTTAAACAATTTATTGAGAGTTCCTGATATTAAAAAGAATCTAATTAGCGTATCTCAATTTGCTAATAACAACAAAGTATACTTTGAGTTTCACCCAACTTTTTGTTTAGTCAGAGATTTGCTAAATAAAGATATATTGTTGCAGGGTAGTTTGAGCAAGGGACTGTACAAATTTAATGCTGTGAAGAAACCTGAACCTACTGTGAAGGAATACTGGTGCAACAATGTTCAAACCAGTGTTCAAAATAAAAGAAATGTTTTAGATCATTGGCATTATAAACTAGGGCATCCTAGTATGAAAATTGTAAAAAGATTTCTGATGGATAATAAAATTTCTTTTCCAAATAATGATATTCATGATATATGCACACACTGTCAATTAGGAAAAAGACACAAATTATCTTTCAGTAATTCTGAAACAACATACAAAAAACCTTTTGAATTGATAGTTGTAGATCTGTGGGGACCAGCCCCATTGAATTCTACTCAAGGATACAGGTACTACTTATCTTTTGTTGATGCTTATAGTAGATACACATGGATATTTTTTCTCAAATCTAAATCAGAAACTCATGATACTTTAATTCAGTTTATCTCACTAGTTGAGAAATAGTTTAATTATAAGGTAAAAATCATGCAGACTGATGGAGGTTCTGAATTTTACCCACTCAAAAAATATTTTCAAAGGAAAGGTATATTACATAGAGTCACTTGTCCTTACACATCTGAGCAAAATGGGCTCGTTGAAAGAAAACATAGGCATATAGTTGACACAGGTCTAACTCTATTATCACAAGGGTCTTTACCATTAAAATATTGGCAGGAGGCATTCACTACAGCTGTTTACCTTATAAATAGGATGCCAAGTAAGGTACTTGATCATAAATGTCCATATGAAAAATTATATGATATTAAACCTGATTATGATATTCTTAAAACATTTGGATGTTTATGTTTTCCCTGCCTTAGGCCCTACAACAAAAATAAATTAAGTTTAAGGTCAAGTCCTTGTACTTTCTTAGGGTATGCTACAAACCAAAAGGGATACAAATGTCTTGAAAAAAGTGGTAGGATCTATATATCAAGACATGTTATGTTTAATGAAAATAATTTTCCTTTTGTAGATAAAAGACTTGCAGACAAAAACACAGCAAATCAATGCACTGATTATGTCAAAGTATGCTTACCTACCATACCAGAATTAACTATTCAAGAAGAACAGAAAAACAATGGAAGGCTTGAAAGACCTCAATCTAGGGCAGAAACAAAATCTGACTACATTACAAGTGATACACATGAGTGGCCAACACAACAACTTGAAGAAAATGATGAAGCACAAACATCTGATATATCAACATCAAGCCACAATACACCAGCAGTCACAGAGATTACACAAAATATGGAAGAAACTGGCCATCATATGATGACAAGGTCGAAAAGTGGAATTTTTAAGCCCAAAAATATATAATGCAAATACTGAAATCATGGAACCAGTCACATATGAGCAAGCAGTTAAAAACATTGATTGGAGAAATGCCATGAGAGATGAATATGAAGCATTAATAAAAAATCAAACATGGGATCTTGTGTCACCACCAAAGGATAAAAACATCGTTGGATGCAAATGGACCTACAAAGTCAAAAAGGATGCTAGTGGAAAAATAGCAAGGTTGAAAGCAAGGCTAGTTGCAAAATGCTACTCTCAACAATTTGGTTTTGACTTTAATGAAGTTTTTTCTCCTGCCATTAAACCCACTACCATCAGAATCGTACTCACCATAGCATTAAACAATCAATGAAAAATTAGACAGCTAGATGTACAAAATGCCTTTCTCAATGGGGACTTACAAGAAGAAGTGTACATGCATCAACCAAAAGGATACATAACAGAAGGAAATGAAGAAAAAGTCTGCAAATTACGAAAAGCTATTTATGGCCTCAAACAAGCATCAAGAACTTGGTACGAAAAGCTCAAAATAACATTAGGAAAATTGGAATTCAACCCAACCAAGGCAGATAACTCATTATATATCAAAACCACCAACCATGAAGTCACATACATATTGGTATATGTAGATGACATCCTCATCACTGGGAGCAATGAGAGTGACATCGATAAAGTCATTCAATTACTGGATCAAAACTTTGCAATAAAAGACTTGGGGACACTTGATTATTTCCTTGGAATTAAAATCAGTAGGCCATCAGAAACAGAAATGTTTTTATCCCAAAAACAATATGCTTCTGAAATTTTGGTTCGTGCTAATATGGATCAAGCCAAACCTCTACTCACACCTATGGTCAGTAATTTACAGCTATCCAAAAGCAAGGGAGAACCCATTAATAATGTTACACAATATCGTAGCATCGTTGGAGCTCTACAGTACCTAACAATTACTAGACCAGATTTATGCTACAGTGTAAATAAGGTTTGTCAGTTTATGCAAAACCCTCTAGATTGCCACTGGAGGGCGGTTAAACGTATTTTAAGATATGTAAAAGGCACCCAAAACTATGACATACTATTAACTCGAAGTAAAGATGTAAATATACAGGCTTACAGTGATGCTGACTAGGCTAGCGACGTCGATGATATACGATCAACCTCAAGCTACTGTGTTTATATGGGTGGCAACCCAGTCTCCTGGTGCACCAAAAAGCAATCAACTGTATCGCGTTCGAGCACTGAAGCTGAGTACAGATCAGTAGCAAGCACATCAGCAGAAATTACATGGTTAGAAACCCTAATTCATGAATTAGGGTTCGAGCTAAAAGGGAAGCCGCTGATTTGGTGCGACAATATGAGCACCATCTCCTTATCTTCGAACCCAATGTAGCACTCTCGAACTAAACATATCGAAATCAACCTATTCTTTGTTCGTGAAAGAACATCCACTGAAAAACTGGAGATCAGACATGTTCCCTCCTTCCACCAACGAGCCGACATTCTTACAAAGCCACTATCTTTCAAAAATTTTACGAGATTAAGAGAGGAAATGAATATTATTGATGGTAGCAAATTTCATGGCGGCGAAAGGGAAAGAGATGGAAACCCTAGCTCAAATTGAGGGTGGATATTATGAATACGTCAACAGTGTGCTTTCTCTTATCTATCCAAGACATCCTCCGAACTCCATCTCAGCCATCCAAACTAACGGCCAAGATCAACTCCTTTTGATATATGTGGATTACCAGTCTGGGCCTTGGGCCGTATTCATTTTGTATAAATACTTGTTATATCTCATTCTGTTTGTAACTGAGAAATAATTGCAATACAATACTTTTCAATACTTTTCTTATATGTACTTCTTTTATGCTTTCAGTTCTTATAACCTTTTATAGTAGTAAAGTGGAATTTTTATCTTTTGCTTTTTTAACTTTGTGGATTATTCATCTTTCAAGAATCAACGTGCCTTAATTGCTTAAGTAATAAACAAGCCCATATTTTTTATAAAAAAGGCTTATGATAGCAAAGTTGTCGAGTTACAACTTCTTAAAGTAAACATTGAGGCATCGAAGACTCGAGCTAGTTTCTTTCAGTCTAGGTTAGCTTCAGATGACGGTGTTTTGGAAGTTATCAAAGAAATTGAGACATGCAAAAAGTAAAATATTTGGAGGAGTATATTAACTCTGTTCTGGAAGCTGTTCCAATCTCGGATTTAGCTTCAAAAAACTTGTTTTAGATTTATTCGATTCAGCATCTAATCTTTAGCAACAATTAGACATTGCTAACGATGATCTTTCACAAATTAAACTGAAGAGATTGAGGCTGAAGATAAGTCTCAATCAATTACAGTAGCAGCTATCCCCTCTTAGGGAAGATGAAGATTCGAAGTAGGGATTCGATTAAACTTCCTTGCTCACATAAGACTAAAGTGGTTTGTCCAGATCGTAACTCTTCACAAAACGAAGGGAGTCCTCTTTCGGCTCCCATTAAAAATTTATCTAAGGTTCTCATGGAGCTTAAAGATGAGAAAATCATTTAACAGTACAAAACAAAGTGGGAAAAAACTATGTATGAATGCATTGAAAAATACTTTAAAGAAATTTTGGATGAGGCCATTGCTATGACCCAGTGTCAAACAAACTAGATGCTTGACCATTTATTGAGGACCGAAGGTTATTATGAGTATGTGCTTAAATACTTAGTTGCTTATGGGTTTCCTCAGGATTTGACTTTCCTTTTAGACGAGGGGGAGCTTAACCGTATAATGAGAATAGTATGGGATACAAATCTTCATACTGCTGCATTTCCTACCCCTTTTTTCAGCTATATCAGGTCCTTAGAGGGTAAGACGAACTATAATAATCTAAGATCTATGGTAGGTACAGGATCCAAGATTCTCTGCTCTAGAATTTCCTAAAGAATCTTTGGGCCATGGAAAGGCTATCATAAAAGAATAAGTTTTTATTCCTACTAATTTGCTTTTTATTATAAGCATGTATCTTTTAATGACTTCATTTCATGATTTTTAATATATGTCTAGGCACTTTTCGTTTTTTTTAATATAATGCTTTTGATATATATATATATACACAGTCTTACCATCTCGCTAGTTTGTATACTTAATAGGTATATTATCGTTTTGCATAATATAGAGGAGCGTTCGTCCCTTTGGAATCGTATCGTTCTTAGCGTTTTTTCCTTATCCATTGTACTTTTATAACATTCCTTTCGATATCATAATTGAGAGCTCATATATCTCACATTTAGTATTTTTATCTATTTCAGTGGCATCGCAGTCGACATTCTCGGGCCTCACCGAGTTTAATTTCAAGTTGTAATCATGTGAGCCTTAAGCACCCGTAACCTATCTTTGTAAGGCATTTTTGGACTTTGGATCTACCATGACCAATATTATGCTTTTAGGGCGCTTTTCCTCCTTTGTGTCTAGTCGTATACGATTTTATAATCTAATAGAGCTTCTAGAATTACCGAGCCTATTTGGTTAGATCTTATGGCGTTTACCTTTTGGAATCTTGCCGTAATCCATAAGCTTCTTGGGTCTCACCAAGCCTACATATTTATCCTTGAATATATGGGTTTCAGTAGTTAGCCATTTGTAATTTCATAACTTAATTAGGTACTAGGATCTATTGAACCTTTCCTTGGTCGTTTAGGGCTTTGAGCCTGTGGCGCCTTAGTTGTATTCTAATAAGGTCTCTGGTTCTACCAAGATTGTCTGAACTCTAATACCAACTTCATGGTGCATCCTTTTGGATTTGAACTAACTTTGCAGCTCTTTTAACTATGCTTCAGAATCAACCAAAGTTTGCTTGATGTCAACCTTATGGCACATATATTCCTTTAATTGGGGATTTACCCATTAGATGCTTGAGATTATTCCCCAAGACTTTCTATTTTGATGAGAATCTACCCACTAAAAGCTTCGAACTGTTCCCTAAAACATTCTATTTTGCTAGGGATCTACCAAATGGGCGCTTGAGGCTATTCCCTAAGACTTTCTATTCGGATGACAATCTACCCACAAAGGGGCTTAGAACTGCTTGCCTAAGGCATTTCATTTGGATTGGAATCTACCCACAAAGTGGCTAAGGACTACATACCTAAGGCTTACATAATTACACGGTACTGCTTGGCCATAGCTTACTCTAGCATGAATTTGTCGATCGCTAATGAAACCCAAGTTATATGGCCTTCTCTTACTAGTGGTTGGTAAGAGTTTTGCTAAGGGCACATCACAATGGACGCATATGGGTAATAGATCACTCTCGAGGTCAGCTCTCTTTTTATTTTTCCAAGGTAAATAGGGTTGACTGGGACCATACCGGATTTATTAGAAAAGTAACAAGGATATAAAAGGGAGAAAAATAAAAAACAGTGAAGAAAGGAAAACCCTAAAAACGGAAAAAGGAAAAGCATCAGACCATAGGCCCAACCTATTAGGCCCATCATGAAGAAAGCAAATAAAATAATAATGCCTCATTCAGTGGGGTATTATTGGTGTTATATTTTATCCAGTTTCTCAATTTCACCTCCATTTTGCCTCTAGTCGATCTCATCAAGGCTAGAGATGATAGATTCTTCTAATAGAAAATGCTTGTATTTCGCTCTATCCAAACAGCACAAACCATTTTCTTAAGTAGAGAGATCAAGATTTGAGCTTTCGGGTTTCGCCATCTTGTTGCTTTGAAAAGTGTGTGCCATTCATCCGAGGAGTTTCTTTTTGGTGGATCATTATTGATGCCTAATAGCAGCCTCTTCCATGTCATGTGAGTGTAGCAGCATTCGAAAAAATATAGGTGTTTGTCTGTTGCTCTATCCTACATAGGTCACAGTCAATCATTCTAGCTAGTTTGAGTTTGTTAAGAGTGTTAAGTGAGCTAGACATAGCTTCCCATAGCATCATATTGTCCCCTTTAGATTGAAAACTATTCCAGGCTCTTTTCTACCAAGGAAAGACGGGACTTCGATGATGTTCTTTTAATAAGCAGTAGATGCCAGAGGTGGAGTATGTGTTGTCTGGTAGATTCCAGTGTATAAAAGAGGAGGAGACCGGGATTCTAATTATTTTAAGTACAACATAGAGGTTTCATAACAAAGAGGAGCTACTATGAGGAAGGTTGACAGTACCAGTGTGAATGTATGTGAATTGTGAAGGATCCTACATCGTCAGGTATGTCGGATAGGTGAATGAGGTTGTGTAGGATATTGTTGCTAATGATGAAGCCATATGATGGTGATGGAGAGTACCCGAAAGAAAAGCTTAGGATGTTTGATGGAATGACTCTGATGTAAGGAAGAAAGGAGTCTAGGTATTTAATAATATCTTTCCATATCTAGCTACTATTTTGAATGGTAGGTAGCTTCTAGAAGTTTTTGTTGTGAATATAGTGATGTTTTAGCCAAGTTACGAGGAGAGAGTTATTTTTCAACAATAATTGGTTTTGTACCGAGGAAAGAGAAACCTTTTTCCATATAATAATATTAATGAGGCTAAAACCACCATATATTTTAGGAAGATGAATTTTGGCAAAGGCAGTAGGAATGAGCTTTTTAGAGTGTGGGTCGTTGTGCCAAAGGTTGTGGCTGAAAGCACTTTTATCATGTTAAGCAACTTCTTTGGAAGGACAAAGTGGGTAAACCAGTAAGTAGTCATATAGCTAGCAACTGAGTTTAAAATAGTTAGTCTGCCAATCTGGCTAAGCTGATTGTTTGGCCACTTAGTGAGTCTCTTAATTATTTTTTCCTAAAGAGGCATACATGTAGCGGTAGTGATTCTAGAAGTGATCAATAGGACACCAAGATAAGAGGAGTTGCTAGGTATTGCAAAGAAATGTGAGAGGTTAAGAATTTCTTCTTTAGAGGTAGTAGTCATACTCGGGATAAGAATTGAAGACTTGGATCTATTGATGTCAAGGCCAGTTGCAAGCCTGAAAGAAATGAGTGTATTGTTTAGAGATGTAAGGGATTTGACTTTTGACTTAGTGAATATAACAATGTCATCAGCAAAGCTCAGGTTGGAGATTAGAGGGAGTTTGTGCATAGGGTCATTGATGGACTTTTAAAGGTGTTGATTTAGAATCTCCATAAAAGTGATGAATAAGTATGGAGATGGGGGATCATCTTATCTAATCCCCTATGTGCCCTTGAAGTATCCATATGGAGATCCATTGAGGATGAAAGAGAAGTAAGGGGTTGAGATGCAGGCATAAATCTAAGCTAGAAAAGGTGGTGGGAAGTTTATTTTAGATATGATGGGAATTAGGGAAGGCCATTGAATGCTATCGAATGACATATGTATATCTAGTTTGGTTGTGCATCTTGGAGAGATTGAGGCCCTAACATAACCTTTTAAAAGTTCTTGTGTTAGGAATCTATTATGACTGATGCTTCTGGAGCCGAGGAAAGAAAATTTAGAGGGAGCTATTACTCTCTGAATGATAGTTTTATGTCTGGTGGAGATGGTCTTTGCAATGCATTTATAGATGACGTTACAATAGCTGATAGACATATAGTCACTGACTTTTATTGGCTATTCAACCTTGGGTATAAGTGCTATATTTATGGAATTGATGCCACCTAGGAGGATCCCTATCTTAAAGAAGTCGTGTATTGCTTTAAGGAAGTCAGCAGATAAAATGTTCCGCATTTAGTGAAAAAATGCACATTGTATCCATCTTGCCCACTACAACTTTCAGTGTTAAGGATAAACAATGCATCTTTGATTTCAATATCACTGATTTGAGATATGAGTTCATATCTCTCTGCACTTTATAACTGTGGAAGATTGGTTGAGTTCAATAAGTTGATGCCTATCAGTGAGGGGTTAGTGTTTCCAAGATGTCACTAAACAATTAGATCAAAGCATCTGCTATGTCATCATGATTATTGTGTAATTCCATTAGTGTCTTCAACGCATAGGATATTGTTTTTGATTTGCTTTAAGGCTTTTGTGCTAACATTTAATGTTTTTATCTTTGTGGGCTTTAAATATATAACCACTTTTTTGTCTAGCTACTTCACTTTCTAGAGATAGAAGGTAGATTATGTCTTTGTTCGCTTGATGTTCCAATTCAGACAGTGATTCGTTTGATGGATCGCTTGCGAGGCTAACATGAGTTGTTGTTAGAATGTGTAACGAACCATATTTTACGTAACGGAGGATCGTTAAACATAATTTGTAAATTCATGTTGGGTCGTGTGACACTATAACTTTAGTAAATGTTGAGTAGTGACATTTTGACTCCTAGAAAATTTATTAGATGAATTTACCCCTGAAAAGTTGTGATGGCTATAACTTTTTATAGGAGCCAAATTAGATTCTCAAACCACTTCAATTGGAAAGATACGATGGTTTCACTTTCCATAGAGTGGTCATAATAGCGATTTGAACTTATCGTTCAAGAGATATGGCTGTTTGAAGTTAAATGGACTCTATGGCAGCTTAATGGGTAATTATTGAGGCTTGGGGGCAGGCCCAATCACCATGTCCAATTTGGAGGTTATTATCGATGAAATAGTCATCCCCAAATCATTCTCCTTCATCTCAATATTGATCTAAACCTCCATTAACCTTCATTTAGCCAAAGTCTTCTTCTTTCTCTTCCAAATCAAGCCAAAATCATAGATTAATGTTAGATTAGCAAGGGAATCAGCAAGGGACTTTCAAATAAACATTTTTAGTGAGAGAATTTTAGTTCTTTACTAGCTATTTTCGAATTCTTCTCGTTTTGCATGCAAATCGCTACTTTTGGGTGTTTGACGAGTTGGTTTGATGTATGATTGCCTCTATACGTGTATGTAGATTTTGACATGTTTTGAACTTATTTTTAAAGTTAAAATTATAATTTTATGACGTTTAAAACTCAACCTGAAATAAAAACGAGAATAAAATGATTTGAAGTGTTTTAATCATGTTATTATGACGTCTGATTGCCTTTATAAGTGTTATACATTTGATAATTTGCCATGATTTGATATATATTTGTATGTTTGGATGTTGATTAATGCATGTATGGTGTTTGTTCGCATGCTTGAATGGTTAAAAACACTCGTCGAAGCGAAATGGAGATGATGGACGATACTATGGCAGATGATCACCATGTAAAAGGAGCAGCGATATGCTCTCCAATTCAATACACAAACAATGGGAGATCCGTAAGCATAGAATTGAACTTCAACGTATAGGCTCTAAGATATTTGGATTCATACAGATGCATGGGTAATGCACGTGGGTCGAAGTACGGAGCGTAGCGATGGACTCGGTGCAAAATTGGAGTTCGGAAATATTATAGCATTTCTTTTCGGTGGTCTTGGTACGATGGTAGCTTTCTTTGGGGTTGACTTCGGGTCATAAGGAAATTGGCTCGGGATGTGCTTCGGTTTGGTGGAGAGAAGACCGGGACATCAAATGTTGTCTGGTGGTGCTATGAAAGATCGAATAGCAAACGCTGTCCAGTAGAGATGTTGTCTGGGGGCCGGACAAAGGATTGGGTCCAGGTTATTTGCTTCGGAGTGCTTCAGGGTTGGCTTCGGGGAATTTGGAGCTTAATTTTGAGTTCTGTTGGTAGATGTCCCGGACAGAACTTGGGTTTTAGGAAAGTTCGAGTTTGGAGAGTCAGTGCTTTGGGGTTCTTCTTAGTTTGCTTTGGGGCTCTTGCGGATGACTTGGGTTGAGATGGATGACTCCAAATGACTCAGGATGGCCTTCGATTTTTTTATGGCAATAAATGAAGCGACAAAATGATGCTTTGATGCGATGACTTTGGAACTTTAGTACGATGACTCTACGACTTACGAGGGATGTCTAGAGGTGTTTCTTTGATGATAACTCAACGATGAGAGTTGTGATGGTGATCCATAAGGACAAGTTAAGCGATACGCACTTGTAAGTAGAATTTACGATTGCATTCTACTATGGAGATACAAAAATGGAAAAACAATCGAGTTCCATTGTGGAGATATATGCAAAGGGATCGTTGATAACTCAGACGTTTCTAATATGCTGTTATAGAGGGGGTATGTGTAGACGCCCACCTGGATTTGCAGCCATATCCAGATCTTTATGACTATGGATTACCCTCGACTTTTGCGATTGTGAGTCTGGTTCCTAACCTTACAAGGTGGCATGGATTCAAGCAGAAAGAAACTAAGATTTTATTAAGTCTCTGGCTTGTGATCGTGCCATACGAGTTGTCATACACCCAATGCATGAGGGTAATTGTGAGGATTGTTTGGTGGATGTTATGTTTGCCATGGTTGTTTATCTCTCTTGGGTGGGTACTCTGTATACCTGGACACCAAACATTGTACTTCGATAGTAGAACACTCATATGATGATGATGATAGTATATTAGCATTTATTGATTGTTATGTGCTAACTCTTTGGATGTAGGGACAGGTCGGGTATGATTCTACATATCATATGTCCTTACTACTATATTTGATTCTTATTGTATTTAGAGCTGATGTATTGCTCACACCAGACTATTGTTTGACATGAGGTTTTATGCTTTGCTTCTTCTTATCTTGGGTACTTTTGAATGAGTAGATTAGGGATAACAGGTCTGGATAGCGCATGAAGCTGTACAAAGTACGATCAGGAAGTTATGCTTTTATATATCTGTACTTTGGAGCTTACTATTGCTTATATTTCGTTTGTGCAGTATTGTGAAGCTATATCAGTACTCGTATTTTTTGAGAGATAGTTATAGGGTTTATATTGTATATTTGGAATGTATAAACTCTATTATTTTATTTTTATATAATCTATGGACCTATTGCGCTCTGATGTTCTTATTTATGGTTTATTTTATTATATTACTATCTTGCCTATTTTACATCTATTTGATTATTATATTTTGTCTATGCGCTATGAGGTGTTATACAGGTTCTATGTTTATATTTTCATTACTTTACACCCTTGACTATCATCCTACATCGACTGGGCAACTCCATAGCACACTCTATAGGTATATTGGATACTGGAGGTGTAGGGCGATTGTCATAAAAGGGCTCTTATCTCTTCAGACTTCTGGGTACCTCTTCCAAATGTACTCTCGCTTTAGGCTTCAAACATTGCTTTAGTCTTTTTAACTTGTGTTGTAGGATAAACAATGGGTTCCCATAAGCACGGTCATTTCATGAGGCCTACATTAAATTTAGAAAATCAGTGTGTTCAAGCCAAAAAATTAAAAAAAAAATCTAAAATGAGGAGATTTTTTCCTTTGGTTCATGTACCACTTGAGTATGGAAGGGGAGTAGTCGGAAAGGATAGGAGGGAGAATATGAGTAGATAGGTTTGGCCAAGCTTGGAGGACTTCGTAGTTGAGGAAAGTGTGATCCAAATTGCACGATGTTCTAAGCACCGAGTATGCTTTATTATTTCAATTGAAAAGAGGGCCAAAGCAGTTAGAAGGAGATAGACTAGATGAAGTAAGGCAACAAGAAAGAGGTGATATTTGTAAGAGTTGAAGGGGGTTTCCACCAGATTTCTAAGTAGCAAGATGCATATAGTTAAAGTCGCTCACGCAAATCCAGGGTATACTATTAGGAATTGTAGGAATAAGGTCAAGAAGTGGTTACCTTGAGGATAGGGAGTTAACAACATACACGATGGTGATGAGGAAAGAGGTAGGCAAGTGGCAGGAAAGAAAGTGTAAATGTTGTTGTGATTCATCTGGTTTACATAGGGTAAAGACAGTGGCATCCTAGAGTACTAAAGTTCTACTGTAAGGTGATTTGAAGGTTATATTCAATTTACCACTATGAACAATGTATTGAGAGACATTTTGGATTTTGGATTGATCTACTTAGTTTCCAATACTACAAATAGTTTCAGCCCATGTTCAATGATTGATCTTTTGATTTCGTTTTGTTTAAGGAAAAAGCTGGCTCCCCTAATGTTCCACACACCCATGTTACTAACTGACATTGAGGTTGAATTGGAGGAGCCAGTTGATTGTGTGCCTAGTTATTCTTTGTAGAGTGTTAACTATGGTGTTGTCATTTGTTTCCATGGAAGTACCATGGATGGTGTAGGTTATGTTAGAATCTAATTCGTTCAGTTATGTTTCATCATTGTCAAAAGTGGGTCTTGAGTTGTTCTTTTTTTATTGAGGCATCTCCTTTTGGGATGTAAAGATCAAGTCGTCGGTTTGGAGTAGTAGAGGTCGACCCTCCCTTTGCCAAAGGAAACCAATTGAATTTGTTACAGATAATAAGGGAAGGGGCCTGGAAATACTTATGAAAATGTTACTGTTATTACTAACCAAACACATCCGCTTATGGTGCGAATTAAACCTTGAAATAATTTGTATTTACTATGTTGTATGTTTAATCGGGGCGATGCATTTTCCGCTACCATGTTATGCCGAAACGAGAAAGGTTTCTGTTTTTTAAAGAAATATTTCTTCGACGGTCATATTTTAGTTTTTCTTTTTAAAAAGTTCTATAAGGCAGTACTTCTAGGTGGTACTATTTTTCAAAAACGAGGAAACTTTTTGGGTTTTTTCGGTTTTGGTGTACCACTTGTAATCAAGGTTTGAAATATTGGATTTTGGGGAAAATCTCGGGCTAATATCTTGGCTGAAATGAAGGAGATTTAAAACTTTGATTTCTAACCAAGCTACCAAATCTCGGATTTTGAAGAAAATCTTGGATATCTCAGGTGAGATGAAAGAGATTTAAAACCTTGCTTGTATCAAGACCTTGGCCCTCATTTTACTAAAAGTTTTGTAAATATTTAATGATTCAAAGCTCATGGATAGCCAAAAGGTGAAAAGAACGGTTGTTATATGAGATAAAGTTTTTTAGTTTAAAATACCAATATAAAATGTCTAAGAAGACTGAAAATGAAATACGAATCCAAGTATAAACTTGGCCAAAAGGAATAGAGTATATAGAGAATCCAAGAATACCGGAAGAAACCCAAAAATCCGAATAAGAAATCCAATAAGTACTCTCTAACTATAAACTAGGCAGAAAGGGTATTTTTCAAAGAGAATATTTTGATAATCCAAGGTTACTGAAGGAAATCTAAGATATCCGAATAATAAATCTAATAAGTTTCCTCCAAGCATAAACTTGATCAAAAGAGAATTTTTCCTAAGAGAATACCTAGAGTATCCTAGAATATCGAAGGAAATCTAAGAATACCAAAAGCCGCCTTATTTTTTACCAAAATATTGAATCTAGAAGCAGTAATTGTATTAATCGAAATGAAGTGAATTCAAACACGTTGCTTTTCCTAAAAAACGGAGAAGGAACAAAGTTAAACAAAGCATTAGAATGAAATGTTAAAACTATTTCATAATATTTTAAAACTTCCTTTATTTGAATCATTCTCTAAATAGCATATGCAAGCTTTTGGCAGTTGTTTGGCTTATGTCCATTCATGTAATGATAGATGCAGTAATAGTCGCACCTTAGGCTTTCCCTTTTTTGTAGGGATAATTTGGGTAAGGGGGTTTATGATGGTTTTTCCAAAAGATTTGGGACAAAATATCATTAAGTGGGGTTAGGACAATATCAATTTTTAGTCGCTTTTTAGGATTATTGGTTCTAGTCACAGGAAGAAGTATCATGGTATTTTGGTTTTGATCTTCACAAGCCATTAACTTATCGCTTAAGTCTCTTATTTCATCGTTCATGACCTTGATAATTTCTTTTTGAGCGGATTCCTGTGGTGATTGCTGGAGATATCCCGACAGCTGTCTTATCTAGACAATGTCTATTCTTCAGCCTTCTCATTTATTGAAACAAGAATTGCTAAGCATTCGTTGTTTTCTTCATTTATGACTTGAATCTAAAAGTCAAGTGGTTTTTTTGAGCTAGAGTCTTCGTTGATTTCACTGTTGGAAATATTTATAGCTAGTTGATAAAGATGATTTTTTAGGTAAGGAAATGGAGAGTGGAGGTTCAAGCCCTCCTTTTAGTACCAAAAATGTTGGTAGAATATTTCATAACACCAACACTCAAGAACCAAAATGCAAGCTTCAATCCATTGTCTAGTTTATAGGAGCATAAGTACGTTGGTTACCGAAGGCTTTAGATAAATGTTGGAAGTTAAGTTGAATCTTTTGGGAAAATACCGAGAGGACTATGTACTGAATAGACCAAGAGTAAATTCTAAGAATGATGCCAAAAGTTAAAGTATGGAAAGTAAAGATTACAAGGTTTATAGTGGTTCGGGCTTAATCCCTACGTCCACTTTACCCTTTCCATCTTTAGAGTTCTATACCAAAGCCAAAAGGCCATTACAGTGATGAGTTGGAAATATCCGCCATTAATTAGTTTTAATTTATAAGTAGCTCTAATATACGAAAGTACAATATATTCGGAGTATTTGAATTCTATAGTGGTTCCAAAAGATCCTTGTTGCATTGATGCATTTTCATTGGCAAAATATTTTTTCATGGATTGTTGACTTTAACCGTATGTGGAGTTAAGGTTTATATACATGCTGATATCTGGCTTATTTGCAAATTGAAGCAGATTTCTGACATCGCATTCCACATATAGCTTATGTGTTTTGACTTATACACTTCATATAATCTTTAGGATACATAAGCACTTGATTTATACTAAGGCTATTTTGAACCGTTGATCTCGGTTGCATATTGAAGCACTTTTGGCTTCGAGTCCTTATCGTAGCCATGCTTTCGATTTTTGCTTATAAATGCAAATAACTTGAAAAACTGTTATGTTATTTCATCCTTTTAGGTTTTAGGCTTAATAGCTTTTATATGTTTACTTAATCTTAAGGGGCTTGTTGCTAAATCATAGTATTTCAGCTGAGAGCCTTTCGGTATGAAATAATTTATAGTCCTTCGGATTTACATATTTTGTTAAAATTATGTCTTCGGCAAAATTTAGTATAACACCTGTAGATACCATACTCTGAGAGACCAATAGAAAACAAATAGCTAGCTTCACCTTCTCCATACCATATTAGTAAGGACTTAGTTAATATTGTCTGCTACATCCTTCTTCTTAACAATTTTGTTGGACTCCCCAAAGTCTAAACCATCAAACTCGCCTTTATGCTCCACAACACCAAGCGCCCATATCGCAACATTATCAACATAACCATGTTCACAATTGAAGCCTACAAAATCATCAAACCATCTAGGCACCGTCTGTACTTCAACCGACAGTAATTGAGCCCGAGCTCCACCTTCACTTTGAACTTCTGCAATATTATTCTCACCAGTCACCAATCATAGTGTCATCGGCTACACCACTCTCACTATGCGTATGGAAAGAACCTGATGACTTACTCAATTGTTTTCTAAGAAAATTCTATCCATAACCCATCATCACTGGATGGAAAATACACCTACAACAAAGAATTCTCATTAAAATACACACGCTTGCTAATCACAATACGTTTGGTTGTTAAATACTACAACATATATCCTTACATTCCTTTATAGCTGCCTAATAAAACATGTTTACTTTCACTAGGCATCAGCTTATCATGTCTCTCATCAACATAAGATGAACAGGCAAAAATTCTAACAAATGAATGCCTCCTTTTCCATATTCCTCTGGGGTCTTTATATATACAGGAAAAGAAGGTGTATGGTTGTAGAGATAAATTGCCACCTCCGCCTAAAATCCCATCTCTAAATGAATAGTCCTCCACAATGTAACATCCTGGTATTTTCAACCATTCGCATCCATACATGTCGGACTTGAATTGCTCAAAATATCAGATTGTTAATTTATATTTGGCAAAACTCAGCATATACAGTAAATAAATCAATCATAGAATCACAGACACGGAGTATTATAACCATAAGCAGCGGAAACAAAGAATAGTAGTTCATGAAGCTACTATATATATATATGTAACAGAGTTAAAACAAGATACAACAGAAGTCTCGAATACATAGAAGTCTCAATACAATAGTCAAATACAAGATCAGAATATATCACAGGAGAATAACTGCAAGCTGAATAGATATATGGATCTTCAAGCGAAGCTCCAACTCCAAAGGTGAGTCTCTGATGCTGTGACACTCAGTCTGACCCGAGCGTAAAGCAAAACACAAAACACTCGAGTCAGGATTAACATTCTTATATCAATAAATCCAACTCAAGTGAAATATCAACTAAAATACAAGTAACTCAAAGGATGTTTGGGATAACCACCCTCTAAGGATCCATTAAACTATCTACTATATAGTAATATACACTATTATAATAATGTCTATAGTAAAGTAAACTATTAAAATAGCGTTAAGGCGTTACATTTTCCCCCTTAACACATTTTATAGTGCCAATAGTCTATACAGTACCCTAATACCTCCAGATCGGTAGGCTACCAGAGGATACTCGATAGGTACGACACAAATCAAACTCGTAGAAGGCGCGCTAGGGTAGGTGACATGGCACAACTAGGCAATGCCAGGGTAGATATACCAATTACACTTCCGGGCTGGTGGTAACGCATAGCCACAACTACCGCCCACCTTGAGCCACACTCCCAAAAATCTGAGGGTGCACCCAATCAATCACAAAGTAATAGAATGGTATCGAAGAAGTGTGTCCGATCGGAGGAGCTACCTCACTTGGCCCGTCAAATACTCCTGTTTTAGCCATCTTATGCTAACTCACGGGAGTCAGGTCCACGTATATACCTCAAGAACGTCACCACCATCCTACTTCATTCTGGAGTCTCCACCGCGTACACGGTTGTTAAAGTGGTTTTCGGTATTGGCAGAGAGTATGACAATATCTTATCTCGGTCTCTTTAACACCCAATCGTTATTATAACACCGCGGTCATTTCAAAATAGTTTATACTTCAAAACCAAAATATCATTTCCATTTCAAAACCATATCAATACGATATCATTTCTCACTTAAAATAATATTCATTTCCAAAATCATAACACTTTTCAAAATTATAACTCTTCCGAAATTACAACACTTTGAAATTATAACACTTTGAAATTATAACACTTTGAAATCTATAACACTTTGAAATCTATAACACTTCCCTCTTAAATAGTTTAGATATTAATAACAGTATATATAATAAAATAGTTTTTAAAATAAAATAGTTTGTGTTAAAATAATTTGTATATAAAATATTTATAAATTAAATAATTTATATTAAAGTAATTAATATATTAAAATAGTTTTATTTAAAATAATTTATATTAAAAATAGTTGATATAATAAAATATTCCCTCAAAGTTCACAAATCGATTCAAATTCCAAAATTCAATTTAATTCATTCTCAGTTCATCAATTTCAATTCAATTCAGTTCTAAATAAACCTTTTCAAATTATATCGATTTCAAACGCAGATTTGAACCACACAATATACCATTTCAATTTCAATATATTTCAAGGCTTTAAATATCCAACATTTTCAAAACTAAATTTGAGAATTTCATTTATATCCAAATTTAAATTCATTATTATTTAGTTTTTTGAAATATTCACTTAATAAAATCTAATCTTATTTAAATAAGCCTCAATTTCAATAACTAAATATTTCCTTCAATATAGTTAAACTTGAAATATTAATTTAATTACCTTAAATCAAAATCAAGTTATACAATCATATCTTTAAAATCTCAAATTTAATAAATCTCAAATCAAACTTAATTGATTATAATTCTTAAATAAATACAATTTCAAACCAATTTCTATTTCTAGTTCCAACCTTAATTTATTAATTTTCCCTTTTTTTGAAAATAAATACTTAAACATATTATATATTAATTAAATCAAACTTTATTAAATTAAATCTTATTATTAACTTATTTATATTAAACCAATTTATACATATTTTAAAATAGTAAAATTATAAGTAAATTCTTAAAAAAAATTATTTAAACTAACTTATAATTTTCAAATTTTCAAATCATATAATTCAAAATCTAAAATTTAAATCTTTATTAAATACATTTATATAATATCTTAAAAATTCAATATTTATTAAAACCATATATTTCTTTTCAAAACCATAGAAATCATTTTCAAATTTTTTATATATATAGACCAATGATGTTTGTATATAATTTTCTATCATATGGTCAAGTGATACGGATATTTATCATTTCAATCCGTAATTTAAATATATACGGATATATATATCATTTCAACCCGCAATCCAAAATTAAATTCAACGAAAATCGCTTGGGTTTATCATTTCAACCCATAACGATTTTCTCTTATTCTACAAGATCATTCGGGTATGTATCATTTCAACCTATAGGGAATTCTATACTAACAGGGAACTTGCAGAGTGATCACAGATATGATAATAATATAACAGGCATATACCATCAATATAAATAACAGATAATGGTGTTAGATGTCACAGTTGAACAGATATAGATAATAGCATATATATAGCAATGTAAATAACTAACAGCAGCATATTTCAATTAACGTTTCAATTGAAATCAAATTTAATAAATATAACAACGTTAATCGTGAGTGATTGCTCACCTTTCGAGGTTAAAGGAGTTTGACAATAGAACAAGCTACAAATTCCAAAACAAATCAAGATTGGCACAGATTTGACGAACAGAGCTGATAAATAGGAATGGACGAAATCGTATCAGAACTGGATTGATGAAGATAATTGAACTTATATATATAATTATATATAACTATATAAAAAATAAATCAAATTCTAAATTCAACATATATTAAATTAAATATATATTTTGCTCACCTTTCGAGGTTAAAGAAGTTCGACAATAGAACAAGCTACGAATTCCAAAGCAAATCAAGATTGGCACGGATTTGACGAACAGAGCTGATAAATAGGAATGGACGAAATCAAATCAGAACTGGATTGATGAAGATAAGTGAACTTATATATATAATTATATATAACTATATATAATATTATATATAACTATATATATAATTATATATAACTATATATAAAAAAAATCAAATTCTAAATTCAACATATATTAAATTAAATATATATGCATTTCAAAATCCATTATTTTAAACTAAACTCAAATATTAAAGTCAAACATATATACAAAAATGAAATTTTGAATCAACACATTTAAAACTTAATAGTTTAACATAAACTGAAACAAAATAAATATTATATCCATATATATCTTTCTCTAAAATCAAAGTAAAGTTTTAAACTCATGACATATATACAATATATTATTACAACCCAAAATCTGTTCAAAATAACATATATGTGTATCAAAACCGAAATATATATATATATATATCTCAAGATCATTATAAAATTTAACGTATATACTAATATATATATATACATTTATTATATATACAATGTACGAAATCATTCCTTAGACTAATATCTCATATGCATGCCTATACAATTTTTGTACACGTACCCTTTAATTACAACCCAATATCACTATGTAATATATATGTAGGAAGTATAAAAAAAATCAATTGTATTCAAAACATCATATATAGATCATAATATATATATTTTAAAGGCAAATGTAAAGAGATATTAAAGCCTGTAAATGTACCTGCAAATAATATATACTATGGTATATATACACACACACTTATTTTCGAAATCTATGTGTATAACAAATCAATATACTTAAAGATATAAACTGTAAATATATATATATATATAAAAGAAACCACACATATATATAGAATTATATTCAAAAATCTATATTTATATATCATAAATGTGTGTATATTTAAACTTACTTATGTATAAAAGAGGACTGCAGCAACTTTTATAATATAGTAAACTATTATAACCTTATACATTAAAACTCAACATATTAAAACCAAAAATATTATACACCATAATATAGTATACAGAAAATATATAAGCCTTTATATAAGTCAAACAGACTTACTTTGTTAAATATATATACACGACTCACAAACCACATATATATATAGCTTGGTTATACATATTTTTTTGGTCAACAGAATTATATACATACACAGTTCGAAATTTCAATATTTAACATAAACGTATATAAACACTCATTTATAACCAAATATATATATATATAGGTCAAACTATAACATTTATATGTGGATTTCATATATGAACAAATATATATATATAGCAGCCTGTAAATGGTCATATGCAAAACAAGTATATATGTATATACATACCTTGAAATCAAATAAGGACTTAAATAAACCTATATAACCTAAATACATATAGTTTAAATACTTAATAAAATAACATATACCTTTAAAAGAATAACGTGGAGGCTTGGCAAGGGAAGAAAGGAGAGGATCGGCTTGAGGCTGGTAGTCTGGCGAGCACTGACTGAAGGGGACATGTCCTAGGTTGCGTACGAGACCTAGGGGGTCCGAACCGTTCGCTGGCGGCAGCGCATGAAGATGGTGACGTTTGGTTTGAGGAGGTAAGGCTGGCTTTTGCTCGGCGAAGAGAGGTGGGTAGAAGGAAGGCTAGCGCGGAGGTGCGTGAGAGAGAGGAGGGAAGGTTCGGCAAAAATGAAGAGGAATAGTTTTCAAATGGAAGAGGAGAAGAATGAGCTGGCTTTATGTAAAATGAGCTGTTCATTTCTCTTTTTATCTCAGAACAATGAACATATACAAAAAAAATGAATAAACATAATAAAATGAAATATTAAGATGACCAAACGTCAATAATTAAGTTCTGGGAATTTTAAAAGGTTGATGATTAATACGGAGGAAAATAAAAGGCGCCAGAAATCAAAAGACTTTAGAAACGTACCAATATGGTTAACGGTTTCGCGGATTCCGCTGTGTACCGGACTTCAAAACACAGAATTGAATATACCATAGAGATCAGCACGACGAGACGATCAAAACAGTATACAGATATCGGTGATAGGATCATCCGATCAAAAGTCGATATCGGTATCGAAAGTGCTGCAAATTTGACGAAAATAAGATAAACGAAGCAACAACAGTCCAAATTTGGAGAGACGAAATATGACGTCTCACTCAGAAGATGATTTGCAAATTTTCGGTATAAAAATATTCAGGTTTGGAAAACATTTTATTATCACCAAATATTAACTGATTTAAATTTGAAATAAAGTTACAAAAAAATAAACTTCCATATTATCAGATGAAAATTTACCATTTGCTATGTTTAATTAGACGCATTCCAAATATAAAATTTTTATTTCAAAATTTATTGTTTAAAATTTCACAAAATTTCAATTAAATAAATAAATAAAACCACTAAAATTTAATCGTTACACTCTCGTCACTCAAAACTTTTCGTCCCCGAAAAGGAAGGAGGTAGGAGAGTAGAAACAACTAGAAAGAAAAATAGATTTGAAAAACAAAATAAAACAATTAATTTAAACCATATAAATTTCAATTTAAATTAATTAATATTCAATAATTGATTTTAAATTCAAGGTATTTCATTAAGTTGATCTAGTTTCAATTTATTAATTCCTTCAAAACAAATTTATTTTATTTATCTCATTTATTATTCAATTAACTTATTATTTTATTTATCTCTATTAACATTTTTATAATCAAAAATTAAGTGTATAACATTTTATTATAACACCCAAATTTTATTTATAAAACATTTTATATTGTATATTATCCAATTACATATTCAACTTCTGAATAATTTAGGTAAGTTATATTGGAATGTAATTGAGTATTATACAAGCAAAATTTTCCCAATTCAATTATTCAAGCTTAAATATTATTAAAAATTTAAGAGTTAAATTTCCGATTTCATTTCAAACTATTTAGAGATGAATATATATATACTATATATCAAATCAAATTTATAATCATACACTTATATATTTTAAATCAAGTCATACTTAAGAAGTTCAAATCAAATTCATTTTCCAAAACAAAAGTGTAGCAAGGCTACTAAATGGTCTCTCCACTCTGAAACTCGAAAATGAATGTCGATGATGCGGCCGTCATCACCGAAATTATTTTCCAGCGACACTAGAGGAGAGTACTAATTTAAACATTAAAATTCTTTGGAAACAAATTTCTATTCTAAAATATTTTAAATTATATACTCTAAAGTTTTACAACAAATTTTCAAAAATATCGGATATTTAATTCTCAAATTCTTAATTTAAAGTTATTTCAATTCTAAATGAATTTATAAGCCATGTTTTATAATTTTATTTATTTATATCATGTGGCAATAGTCATTGGTTTAACAAATGCAAATCAAATATTATCATTTTAACAATTAATTAATTTAACTATTTAATTTCAGAAAAATTTATACTTATATATAATATAATCATACTAAGTTATTAAATTTTGGAAACAATTGTATCAGTTTGTTCCGTTCAAGTGTTTTGGAATTCCTATCGATAACGTTGATCAGACGAATCGATCGAAAACCCAAATCAACATTAACAACTCAAACAACACAATATCTAAAACATTTAATATTAATTACGAATACACTCCCTCACTCGAAGATTCATGGATGAATTAAAATAAGGATAGAGATCCATTCCAGGTGAACCCTAATCAAGAGAATTCTAACTAAAATAGGCTCGGAATGAAAATAAGATGATTAAATGGCAAAAGAGAAAAGATGGATAGATTTATATAAATCGCGGGCTACCTTAACCGGGTCAACCGTGACTTTAAGAATAAGATCGATGTAGACTTCCGATGCAAATCGACATGTGATCACAAGAGATAGAATTCGGGTATAGCAAGAGATAGCAGCATCTAAACCGACGATACAAAATCTCCGGTGAATCAATGCCTGTTGTAAAGGAGTTTCGCTCTTTTACAAATCATCCTAAAAGTGGCGGGACCGCCGATTCATTATAGAGATCAACGGGAGTGGAGTTATGGGATACTCCAAAATCAAAAGAACACGAATAGGAAAGACAAATATGGATTTCAGAACAAGTGGGAGAGTTCCAAAGTTCGAAGGAAACCGAGTCAAAGAGGCAGAGATTCAAGCTCGAATGAAAGTGATTCTGTAATTGAATTAACTATATATGCTAAGCTTTACCTAAAACCTGGCTCTGATACCACATGTAACATCCTGGTATTTTCAACCATTCGCATCCATACATGTCGGACTTGAATTGCTCAAAATATCAGATTGTTAATTTATATTTGGAAAAACTCAGCATATACAGTAAATAAATCAATCACAGACACAGAGTATTATAACCATAAGCAGCGGAAACAAAGAATGGTAGTTCATGAAGCTAATATATATATATATATATCTGTGTGTGTGTGTGTGTAATAGAGTTAAAACAAGATACAATAGAAGTCTCGAATACATAGAAGTCTCAATACAATAGTCAAATACAAGATCAAAATATATCACAGGAGAATAACTACAAGCTGAATAGATATATGGATCTCCAAGCGAAGCTCCAACTCCAAAGGTGAGTCTCTGATGCTGTGACACTCAGTCTGACCCGAGCGTAAAGCAAAACACAAAACACTCGAGTCCGGATTAACATTCTTATATCAATAAATCCAACTCAAGTGAAATATCAACTGAAATACAAGTAACTCAAAGGATGTTTGGGATAGCCATCCTCTAAGGATCCGTTAAACTATCTACTATGTAGTAATATACGCTATTATAATAATGTCTATAGTAAAGTAAACTATTAAAATAACGTTAAGGCGTTACATTTTCCCCCTTAACACATTTTATAGTGCCAATAGTCTATACAGTACCCTAATACCTCCAGATCGGTAGGCTACCAGAGGATACTCGATAGGTACGACACAAATCAAACTCGTAGAAGGCGCGCTAGGGTAGGTGACATGGCACAACTAGGCAATGCCAGGGTAGATATACCAATTACACTTCCGGGCTGGTGGTAACGCATAGCCACAACTACCGCCCACCTTGAGCCACACTCCCAAAAATCTGAGGGTGCACCCAATCAATCACAAAGTAATAGAATGGTATCGAAGAAGTGTGTCCGATCGGAGGAGCTACCTCACTTGGCCCGTCAAATACTCCTGTTTTAGCCATCTTATGCTAACTCACGGGAGTCAGGTCCACGTATATACCTCAAGAACGTCACCACCATCCTACTTCATTCTGGAGTCTCCACCGCGTACACGGTTGTTAAAGTGGTTTTCGGTATTGGCAGAGAGTATGACAATATCTTATCTCGGTCTCTTTAACACCCAATCGTTATTATAACACCGCGGTCATTTCAAAATAGTTTATACTTCAAAACCAAAATATCATTTCCATTTCAAAACCATATCAATACGATATCATTTCTCACTTAAAATAATATTCATTTCCAAAATCATAACACTTTTCAAAATTATAACTCTTCCGAAATTACAACACTTTGAAATTATAACACTTTGAAATTATAACACTTTGAAATCTATAACACTTTGAAATCTATAACACTTCCCTCTTAAATAGTTTAGATATTAATAACAGTATATATAATAAAATAGTTTTTAAAATAAAATAGTTTGTGTTAAAATAATTTGTATATAAAATATTTATAAATTAAATAATTTATATTAAAGTAATTAATATATTAAAATAGTTTTATTTAAAATAATTTATATTAAAAATAGTTGATATAATAAAATATTCCCTCAAAGTTCACAAATCGATTCAAATTCCAAAATTCAATTTAATTCATTCTCAGTTCATCAATTTCAATTCAATTCAGTTCTAAATAAACCTTTTCAAATTATATCGATTTCAAACGCAGATTTGAACCACACAATATACCATTTCAATTTCAATATATTTCAAGGCTTTAAATATCCAACATTTTCAAAACTAAATTTGAGAATTTCATTTATATCCAAATTTAACTTCATTATTATTTAGTTTTTTGAAATATTCACTTAATAAAATCCAATCTTATTTAAATAAGCCTCAAATTTCAATAACTAAATATTTCCTTCAATTTAGTTAAACTTGAAATATTCATTTAATTACCTTAAATCAAAATCAAGTTATACAATCATATCTTTAAAATCACAAATTTAATAAATCTCAAATCAAACTTAATTGATTATAATTCTTCAATAAATACAATTTCAAACCAATTTCTATTTCTAGTTCCAACCTTAATTTATTAAATTTTCCTTTTTTTTTGAAATAAATACTTAAACATATTATATATTAATTAAATCAAACTTTATTAAATTAAATCTTATTATTAACTTATTTTATATTAAACCAATTTATATATATTTTAAAATAGTAAAATTATAAGTAAATTCTTAAAATTTATTATTTCAAACTAACTTATAATTTTCAAATTTTCAAATCATATAATTCAAAATCTAAAATTTAAATCTTTATAAAATACATTTATATAATATCTTAAAAATTCAATATTTATTAAAACCATACATTTCTTTTCAAAACCATAGAAATCATTTTCAAAATATTTATATATATAGACCAACGGTGTCTGTATGTAATTTTCTATCCTATCAAGTGATATGGATATTTATCGTTTCAATTCGTAATTTAAATATATACGGATATCATTTCAACCCGCAATCCCAAATTGAATTCAATGAAAATCGCTTGGGTTTATCCTTTCAACCCATAACGATTTTCTCATATTCTACAAGATCGTTCGGGTATGTATCATTTCAACCCATAAGGAATTCTATACTAACAGGGAACTTGCAGAGTGATCACAGATATGATAATAATATAACAGGCATATACCATCAATATAAATAACAGATAATGGTGTTAGATGTCACAGGTGAACAGATATAGATAATAACATATATATAGCAATGTAAATAACTAACAACAGCATATTTCAATTACCGTTTCAATTGAAATCAAATTTTATAAATATAAGAACGTTTATCGTGAGTGATTGCTCACCTTTCGAGATTAAAGGAGTTCGACAATAGAGCAAGCTACGAATTCCAAAGCAAATCAAGATTGGCACGGATTTGATGAACAGAGCTGATAAATAGGAATGGACGAAATCGAATTAGAACCGGATTGATGAAGATAAGTGAACTATATATATAATTATATATAACTATATAAAAAAAAATCAAATTCTAAATTCAACATATATTAAATTAAATATATATGCATTTCAAAATCCATTGTTTTAAACTAAACTCAAATATTAAAGTCAAACATATATACAAAAATGAAATTTTGAATCAAGCCATTTAAAACTTAACAGTTTAACATAAACTGAAACAAAATAAATATTATATCCATATTTATCTTTCTCTAAAATCAAAGTAAAGTTTTAAACTCATAATATATATACAATATATTATTACAACCCAAAATCTATTCAAAATAACATATATGTGTATCAAAACCGAAATCTATATATATATCTCAAGATCATTATAAAATTTAACGTATATACTAAAATATATACATATACATATATTATATATACAATGTACGAAATCATTCCTTAGACTAATATCTCATATGTATGCCTATACAATTTTTGTACACGTACCCTTTAATTACAACCCAATATCACTATGTAATATATATGTAGGAAGTATAAAAAAAATCAATTGTATTCAAAACATCATATATAGATCATAATATATATATTTTAAAGGCAAATGGAAAGAGATATTAAAGGCTGTAAATGTACCTGCAAACAATATATACTATGGTATATATAGACACACACACTTATTTTTGAAATCTATGTGTATAACAAATCAACATACTTAAAGATATAAACTGTATATATATATATATATATATATACTATAAAGCAAAACCTTTGGTCAACCGGTCAAAGTGAAGCCTTTTTTAGATTGTCAATATTGCCCGCACTGTATCCTCCAACCGAATAATTCTGCTAGGCCACTTTCGTATTTTACCACCGCCTCATCCCACGTTCCCCTAGCCATTTTTTCGCACGACTCTATAACTTCCTCTTTCGTTTCTTTTTCTTCTCCGTATTCTTCTTTCCTTTCCTTACATTTATTCTTAGCCGAAAACAATGGCGCCTCCCCTTTTCCAGTTTTCAAAACCACGTAATAAATTGAACAAACTCTGTTCTTCCCTTCCTTCCCTTGCGCTACATGCCGGAACAACCACTGCCCCGTCGATGATGGTCCACCATCACCCTACTAAATCATAGTATTAATCTTTTCCAACCCACCACTAACTTCTATGTCAAATCACTGCCACAATAATTTTGACAGCTTGCAACAAAGGCCAACTATATTTCTCAAGGTAAGATCTCAACCTTACTCTATGTTTTACTGATTTGGTTTCTTATGGTTTTCCTTACCCTCTCTTATTTTAACTCTCTCTGACTCGAATTCCATTTTCTGATTTCTCTATTCTAACTACTTTATCTACCTTCGTTTATTCTCAGTTACATTCCTTGATGTCTTAATTCATAAAATTATACTAAGAATACAGAAGGGTGTCCGATAGTGGAAGATGAAAGCTGGGGCTAAAGACTGCCATTTTCAGGTAAATTCATAAAATTGTTACTTTTTAGTTACTAATTTTTTTAACATTAATATTACCTTTTAAACTTTTGACTGTGTTTGGCAAAATGATTAATTTTTGCTTTGTCTTTGGGATTACTTTATATCTAAACAGGGTTTGGATGGTTAAAATTTCAAATTGAGATGAATTTTTTGAATATAGATGATGGTCATTTGGTTTCTGATGGGAAATATGCAATTCGGTGTTGCAATGGATGTAATATTAATTTTAATTGCACTTGATTATTGCAATAGTTTTATATACAAATTGCTATATGCTACTATTTTACGTGTTGATGCGTGTCTGTGTATGCTATAGTGGTATGATAAAATAACCTTTTCCATATATCATAGTTTGCACATTCAAGTAATAAAACGATGTGTCATGTGATGATGCGTGTCTGTGTATGTGTATAATAAGATGAACTAAAATAAGCAAACCAAAAAAATGAATTCAGTACTTGATTTAGAAATATACAAACCTGAAGTCTAATGCATTCATATTTTATTGTTTGGGAACAATCATTGCTACGGATCTATGCACCTTATGATTAAATGCTTAAGATGCCTGAAGTTATTGCATGGAAAGATTCCTACCCTTTGGTTTTCAGGTATGTGAACATTACCATCTTATTACCAAAATATGTTCATTGTTCTCTTTTGATCTCTAATCAACGATTTCAACTCCATGTTTGTAAAAAAAATTGTTCTTTTTTCTTTTGATCTTGATTTTAAGTCTTTTTATGTTTTTATAATTGCATTTTTGAACAAGGATGAACTCTGAAGCACAAACATCAATTATGTTATGGAGTGCCATTGAAGTGAGTCGTAGTACATAAGATACATACATCTATTATGTGTATGTTTCATTTCCTTTTCTCCGAAGGTCCAACCTCTGTCTAATATACGTTATTCAGTTATGTTAAGCAAGTGTCGATTACCTATTATCCTCTGTTCAGGCATAGAGAACTTTGATTTAGCTGTTGGGGATATGATGAGGAGCACAACAACATTTCTGCACAATCCGGTCCTCCAACGATTAGTAAGGACTGTTAATTTCTGTTGGAGTTTTTACTGAAAATTTCGTTGTCTATTTACAAAATTCATGCATGTTCAATGCATGAAACTTATTTTGAATACTCTGTCTTTTGTATTGATCTTTGGGTGCTATTTCGCTTTAGAGCATTTATTGATCAAAGTTTCAATGTTGTTCTGTCAATTTTTTCCTGCTTCAGTTTCTTTTCCGAACCAATAATACATATGCCATAAACTATTAATAAGTGATGAACGCTACCTGCTGAATATTTTAGGTAACAGTGACATGTTGCTCAAGTCATGCTGCTATCGATAGAGTTTTTTTCTTTTATATGTATTTTTTATCTTCTATTTTGGTGCACTGAAGGAAGATATAAAAAAGATGAGTACAGTCCTTTATGAAATAAGCACACATTTTCCAATTAACATGGCTGTGTTAATCACCATTGACATGAAATTGAAGTTCACTTTTTTATGATATTCATTTTGTTTGTCAGGTTAACAAATTAGTTAAATTCAGTTTTTATTCTTTAAAGCTGCAAACAAAAAATTGAATTTTAATTACATTTAATAGAGAAAATTTTCTTACCTTACAGCTGGCCCAATGTAAAAGATGGATAACGTACACATATCTTTGCCTATGTACAAATGGACTAACTAAATAATAATTACACACACCTATAGTTTCATTGCCTGACATTTAGATTTACAGTCGTTACATCCTCCTTGAATTGGATTGTAGAATAAAAGAACTTAAAATTTGTCTGTAATTTATGAACCATTTCCATTTGTGGATTTCATATTCAAAGCTACTATATCCATTGATTATTTCAGTTAGTATTTGGTTACATCAAAAGAAAAAGCTATTTAGAAACAAAAGAAAGTAGCAATTTCTTTCTTTAAAATTCGAAATTTCTACAAGTATTTGGTTACCATCTTTTACTCATGATTAACTCAACAATTCTATTCTCAGGAGGATTGATGAGAGTAAATAACTATTTAATTGTTTTTATTACTTATCTTCTCATGTTTCATCTGTTTGATGGAATGAAAATTAACTTCTGCATGACCATTGTGTTACAATGACTGATTTGATAACTCAGTGACTGTTAGCAATGGAACAAAACATATCAAAGCTAAATGGTTTTGAACTATTTGAGTTTGATGGTGGAACCATTTTTCTTTGCTTCTTTGCGATTTAAAACTGTATGATTTATCAGTGAAAGCAATCATATTTACTGCATGTCTGCTATGTATTGGACCAACAGTTCAGTCAGCGGTGTATCAAGTTCATATATTATCTGCCAGCGCTTCTGTTTTCCATTAGTTCTCCCTTGCCGAATTAATAACAAATTTAAACTGTACTTTTCCTCCTCTATTGCTGCTCTGACATTTCACTACGTTGTGACAGGTTGATCACCTATCTATCACTTATGTTCAAGTGGTAACAAATTAAGAAAGCCGCAACTTCAGTTCTGATACTACCAACAAGGTAACTCATTCTGGCTATGGTTAAGCAGATTTCTTTATACCAAATTTGTCTTACTACTTAGTTAACCCCCGTTATCTAAACTTCTTTAACTGCAGTATACTAACGCACATCAATTTTGTTGTTGTATGGATAACATGATCCATCGTTCCCCCTAAGTAGTACTTTGTGAAAACAGAGACGACTGTTGTCTGCAAACGTATAAGAGGCAGAAACAATCATTGGGGTTGCTTGCATATTTGCTAAGGACAAATTAAGCTGCATCGGAACCAAGCTTAATAATGGAATGCCACATATACATGGGCATTGATATTACATATCAGTTCATGCATGGTCCTGTTTCTACAGGTATATTAGGAGAAAAATATTTTACATATTACTAAATGGTGATTGATGGTGGTAGCTTAGTGGACAGAAACCCAGCAATCTGCAATCTGAAAATGGAGTACATGCATAGGTACTTTGATTTTTTCAATATATTTCATATTTCAGTTATTCCCCCAGATTTCGCATTTCTTTGTAATAAGATTTATTTCCATCCACGATTCATTGCTGGAAACTGTTTTCAGAGTTACTGTATAAAAAAGGTTGAATCCCTTATGCAATATTATGATACCTTTATTTTAAAACATGATAGTACTGTTTCTTTGAATATCAAGCTAGGAGTACTTTGTCTGAAGCAATATTTGTGGTGGTTTATACATTTTTACATGTGTTAACTATATTAAAATCACTTTCTGACTTCACCGATTTTGAATGGGTTACCTTTTGATTGTTGTTTATTACTGTTTTTGTATGTGGATTTCATATTAAAAAAAACTACAACATCTCTTTTTGTATGCCCATTCACGTTTTTTCTTTTCATTTACTTCTTTTTGTGTGCACATAAAATGGTTGAAACTATGGTCTAACTAACTTTTTTTCCTTTGCTAATGCAAGTTTAAGCAAGAAGGTAAATAATTTGCGGGTGCTCGAACAAAACTTTTGCACTTCATGCTACTTCTCTGCCAAACTGTAATTAGATCAAGGGCTTGCCAATGAAGGTAAGGTATGACTTAAATGTGATTTAGTTTCTTATTTTCTTACAAAGTTTATCATTTTTTGTGCAAGTTACTAAAGAATTTCTAATCTCAAGCCCCAAAATTTCAGGGATCTAAGTTAATTTAACATGTCTGGCAATGGAGTATTGGGCTTCATAACTTGGTTACAGGTTTTTCTTTTTAGAGTAATCGTGCTTATTTTCATTACGGAATTTATCTTATGATACCAAAATATAAATAAAACTTTTTTTGTCATTTCCACTAAACTGATGTAGCAGCTCTATGTTGGTTATAATATGTCATGAAAGTTGCCTAGAACGGTGTAATAAAATAGTTTATTGGGAAAAACATGAGCTGGAAGTTGAGTTATATCATTGAGGCAAAGATTTATTCAAAAACCGTTGAATCATAGAAAAGGATATACAAGCGTGCAAGATCATGGTCAATAATTGCTGGACATGCTTTTATGAAACAGCCGATCACTGGTTCCTCATATCTGTTTGCTTCAGTTTCGTATCCCAGTACACAGCATATTTTGTATACAAGATACATAGTATTTCATGATATATTAATTATTTCATATGTTAGTTTGCTGTCTAGGTATAGTTTTTAAATTTTAATTTAAGGAAAATAGAAGTATGGATGGGGAACATGATGTCCTAAATAAGATCTGGGTTTTGGTAAACTCTTTATTTTGCTTTAACTAATTTCTTCTACTACTATATCATCTTTTGCGTACTCCAAATGATAGCCTATCAGTTCAAGTACTAAGATTCCAAATGAAGCTAGGCTTGAATTCTAGTCCACTGTCATCATATATTTTTTTTGGAAGAACATGGTGTATGCATTGTGTGATCAATGCATATTTGCTCAACAAGTTAAGAACTGTGTTTCAGTTTAACTTGAGATTAAAAGTCATCATTTCTATTTATCCAAAAGACATATATATAAGGATAATCCAAGCTAGAACATTCCAGGATATTGATTGATACATTTGATTTTTCAATCTCAACCTGTGTTAATTGTACAGTTATGATTTTTTTATGTTTCTTATGTGCTGCAGATCTCTTGACGGGGGACTATAGCTTTGACCAGAAGTTTTACATGTATCACAGATATCAATGCATCAGGAGTTTGGATCAATGGTGCATAGTGGTCCTTCTTCAAATTTTGAAAGAAAGGGTTGGTGTGATTTGGTAGCTATGATGCTTCAGGAGATTCACAAATGATAAATATGGACTGCCATCTTTTGAATTTGAATGGAGATGAAATTTTGTATATCAATTGCATTTGAACTGTTATAGTCTGAATAAAAAGCTAATTTATCCGGTGCTTTAGTGTTGTTGTCATCCATATGAATGTACTATAACTATGCTATGCACAATTCTTTATGGAGATGTGGCAAGTAGACCAGGTTTTATATACTTTTTGTTATCCTATTTACTATACTTAGGTTTTGACATCCCTCTTCTAAATATAAAATTTAAGTAATAAACTGCTTAACCATGTGTTATCGGAAGAAGAATTTTAGTAATTCTTTATGTTAAAACTAATATGCCTTGATTAATTTCTTATTTGCTAAACTTGAAATATCATAGATAATTCATAGTTTGTTGTAACTTAATTGGGCTTATCATCATCAGTTTTATCCATCGTCTTTCTTACAACACCTTATTTTTGTTTGGTTGCCACATCGTTTTCCACTTTTTTCCACTATTAGTGGAAACTTTACTATAACCTCTCATTACACTACTGTAATTGTAGCAAAGAGAAAATTCGCTCACTTCCTTTTTTGCACACGTCCAACGGACGTGCCACCATACTCGTATATATATATATATAGCTTAGTTATACATTTTTTTGTCAACGGAATTATATACATACACAGTTCAAAATATCAATATTTAACATAAATGTATATAAACACTCATTTATAACCAAATATATATATATATATATATATATATAGGTCTAACTATAACTTTTATATGCGGATTTCATATATGAACAAATATATATATATATATATAGCAGCCTATAAATGGTCATATGCAAAACAAGTATATATATATACCTTGAAATCAAATAAGGACTTATATAAACCTTTATAACCTAAATACATACAGTTTAAATACTTAATAAAATAACATATACCTTTAAAAGAATAACGTGGAGGCTTGGCAAGGGAAGAAAGGAGAGGATCGGCTTGAGGCTGGAAGTCTGGTGAGCAATGACTGAAGGGGACGTGTCCTAGGTTGCGTACGAGACCTGGGGAGTCCGAAACGTTCGCTGGCGGCAGCGCATGAAGATGGTGACTTTTGGTTTGAGCGGAGGTAAGGCTGGTTTTTGCTCGGCGAAGAGAGGCGGGTGGAGGGAAGGCTAGCGCGGAGGTGTGTGAGAGAGAGGAGGGAAGGTTCGGCAAAAATGAAGAAGAATATTTTTCAAATGGGAGAGGAGAAGAATGAGTTGGCTTTATGTAAAATGAGCTGTTCATTTCTCTTTTTATCTCAAAACAACGAACAGATACAAAAAAAAGGAACAAACGTAATAAAACGAAATATTAAGATGACCAAACGTCAATAATTAAGCTCTGGGAATTTTAAAAGGTTGATGATTAATACGGAGGAAAATAAAAGGCACCAGAAACCAAAAGACTTTAGAAACGTATCGATACAGTTACCGGTTTCGCGGATTCCGCTGTGTACTGGACTTCAAAATACAGAATTGAATATACCGTAGAGATCAGCACGACGAGACGATCAAAACGATATACAGATATCAGTAATAGGATCATCCGATCAAAAGTCGATATCGGTATCGAAAGTGCTGCAAATCTGACGAAAATAAGATAAACGAAGCAACAGCAGTCCAAATTCGAAGAAACGAAATATGACGTCTCACTCAGAAGATGATTTAAAAAATTTCTGGATAAAAATATTCAGGTTTGGAAAACATTTTATTGTCACCAAATATTAACTGATTTAAATTTGAAATAAAGTTACAAAAAAATTAACTTCCATATTATCAGATGAAAATTTACCATTTGCTATGTTCAATTATACGCATTCCAAATATAAAAAATTTATTTCAAAATTTTATTGTTTAAAATTTCACAAAATTTCAATTAAATAAATAAATAAAACCACTAAAATTTACGGGTCGTTACACACAAGCTACTAGACCCCCCTAGAAATGTCCAAATAATTCTTCCAACAATAGACGAATCACAGTGAGAAGAAACATCTTTCATAATTCCTTCAAACCCACAATAGTATGTGAATTATTGCGATGCAAAATAATACTATTGCCTAATCTTGGAATTCGCAACTACTTTCCTGGCCGCTTCTCCACCAAGGTCTTCTACTTACGAAACCATGTTCATCTTTGGTCTTCATGAAATAGACCTAGACCTTTTGCAAGAAATCATTCACAAATACTATGAAATATATAGCTCAACTAATAATGGATATGGTGCAAGCCCTAAATATATGAATGGACATACTCTAAAAAGTATGTCGTTGTATGTCTTTCATCGAATGTTACATGTCTTTGCTTCCCAAGATTATATTCCCTGTAAAAGCTCAAATTTGATTGACAAACATCATTAATCCAACCTCGCTTCTATAACATATCAAGACTCCTCTAATTGACATAGCCTAATCGAAGATGCCATAACCGGGTAGAATCTACACAAGAATCAAAACTAACTGCCGACTCTTCTCCGACTATCTCTCCATGAAGCACCGATGAGACCTTCATCACTCTTAATCTCTCGTCATCCACAAACATCTCAATACTTCTCTACTCATAGCTCCTACTAACAATAATACCCTACCCAAATCCAGAACATGTTAACATCTATGATAGTCGTAACAACACCATTAAACATTAAAATTCTCACACTCCCTATGCCAACCAAATGACAAGATGTGTCAATTCCCATAAGATCTACACCACCGTCACACTCTGTATGCAACAAAGAAACTCCTATCCGGCGCCATGTGCTATGAAGCACCCGAATCAAATACCCATCTAGTACAATCAAAAATACATAATGGTTGAATATATCGATGTATCACTATCACTTTCACTATCTGAACTATCTAAAATCATTGTCAAAGCTTTCTTCTATCTGTCTCTCTTTTTCCTAAGAATTAGACACCCACGCTTATAGTGTCCCTCCTCGTGATAATGAAAACAACCACCCCTTCTAGGACCTCTACAATGAGATCTAGACTCTCTTCTAACACCACCTTACTAAACTAACAAAGCCTCTAAAACCACTGTCTACACTCTCACTACCAGCCAACTTCCCCTCAACACCTCATTATGCGACTCTGCATTAACACCAGACAGACTTATGGAACTTCTTTCATAAATTATGGAGTTAACAAATACTCTATACTCTGTAGGTAGTGAACATAATAAAATCATGGCTTGCATCTCATTAGCGATATCTGCATCCATCGGATTCAACTGCACAATCAAAGAGTTGAGTGCATCCAAGTGTTTTGAAAGTGTAGTGCTCGAATTCATCCTAAAGGTGTAAAGTTTCTGCTAAAGAATAATGCGTTTGATGAGAGACTTATCATGATACATTGCTTTTAATACATCCTATAATTTCTTTGCCTCCATGATATAAGAAAACAACCTTGAGAACTCATTAAAAAGGCACAGCTAAATAGATGTAAGAGCACCCTCCTCCATATCGTCTAAAACATTAGCTTCCAATCATTTCAATTTATCAAATCTGAAACAGTTTTAAAATTCTTCTCCTTCTTCAACCCCACCTCGATCTTCCACCTCCATATCCCAAAATCTCCTTTTCCATTGAATCTACACGTTGCATAATTTCTTATATCATTAGATCCAATCATGACCTACCAATCTCCAATGATTCCATATTCTATAATACCAACCGTTTGATATTTTAGCTACAAAATCCGTAACCTTGCTGAATATATAAATGCAGGATTTAGAATCACCGATGTGGTAACCAATAGATCGCACATAATGAACAATTATAGATAGAAACAATTTAGTAAAAGAGAATACAAACTTGGATCATAGTTTTCCTTTATTGATTAAATAATTGGGGAGATACAATAGAGAATAGAAATATAAATTCGTGGATAATTACAGTCTCTAGTTTGAAGAGGAATAAGGGAAAAGAAGAAAACTACTTTTTAGGGACAGAATTCTCACTTAAATGCGATACTTATAGGGATAGATTACTTGAGAATGAAGGAATTAATTTGGAGATTTAATTGCCCAAGGAATAAATAATTGCTTTGTTTTGCATTGATTTGATGACTATGTGTAACGATAAAATTTATTTCCTTCCTTAATGTCTCCTTAAACATACTTCTAATCTCATACTTAATAATTAATTGATTCATTAATTAAATCAGTTAATTTCTCATCTTTCCTTATTTCTCATATGGGGCTTTGCATGAAAGGTCCATATTTCTGATGTGTTACAAGAAAAGTCCATGTAGAAATAAGTATGTAAATTAGGTCTCTGTTTTTACTAAATTAAAAGGTGCAAATGAGCTTGCGCTTTTTAACAATTTAAAAATTTATAGAAAAATTTCAAAATCAGAAAGCGCTTTCCTGATAGAAAGCACAAGTTACCTTGCGCTATTCAAAAATTTCAAAATTTTCAAAGTTTCAAAAAAAAAAAATCAAAATCAGAAAGCGCAAACTAGCTTGCGTTTTCCTGATAAAAAGTGCAAGATAACTTGCGCTTTTCAAAATTTTAAAAATTTCGAAAAAGATTTCAAAAACAAAAAAGTGCAGGTTATCTTGCATTTTCTGTCAGATAAGTGCAATACAGCCTCTTTTTTTATATTTTTAAAAAATAGGGACCAAATTTACATATTCATTTCTGCATAAACTTTTTCTATAAGAACATAAAAAACATGGACTGATGGACCTGTGACTCTTTTTTTGTTCTCATATTGCATAACTAATCAATTAAACCAATCAATTAATTTCCTCCTTTTGTATTTGGCACATATTTGAATCGCACGAATTCCACACTTCACTTGGTTTTCATTGAAATTGAGTTGTAGACGCTAACTGAAAGCTAGCTATCGCCACTTACACATATAATAGGTCAACATGATTACCCAGGGTGGTAAGTTAGCGTATACAAATATCAATGTCAGCATCCATAGCGCAGTCTTTCAGTGATGGCTGTCGGAGCATCAAAGGACGACATTCAGAAATAATTAAAAGTAATAAATTTATCATAAAATTTCAGAAATATATATAATAGATAAGAATGGAACCAATATAAACATAAAAAATTCCTTAAAATTTGAGCAATTGAAACGTTAGAAATAGTGATATTTTTTGTTTGAGTTTGATTTTTTTGATGGGAAGTAGGATGACCAAGAATATAAAAGGGAAAGTTACGACAACATCATTTGGAAAATAATCATTGTTTGATGTGTCTAATGCAAAAGAATCAAATTTTCATACCACCATATTCTTCTCTACGGTCCTCCTACGCCACGTCTGAAGATTGAAATAGAAAAAATGCCGCAAGTATTTTACTTTTTTTTTTCTGCCAGTAGTGGACCAACGATTAGTTCTATCGTTGTACTGTTCAGCTGATAAGGTACAGATACAAGTTGAAAATATGTATGTGCATATCATTTAAGATACCCATCAAAATAGCTTGATCAAACCTTACTCTGATCTTATATATTTAAGACCCTTTTGGATGCCTTTCACAATGTGAATTTTATACGTTTCAAAACCATACACAAAAATAATTATTCAATTTGAATAAACCTAATTGCGTTGCAACCTTACACAATGTCAACTGCTCACACATGCAAATGGGGATTGTACCGACCTTTATATGTCCATGCCAGCGTGCCTCTACTAACCAAGTAAAGGCCAAAAAACATTACCTATTTCTAACTAACTAACTAAAGGCCACAAAGCACTTTCGTTTCAACCTATAATTTAAATGTCCACGCATCAAATTCAAGTCAGTTTTATGTGTTTATATTTTGTTCGGCTACCTACCTTCCCAATCGTCCACATACTCTACCTACATTTTGCCTTTACACTCACGTGTTTGCCCCATAATTATAAAATTAAGAACCTAACACTGTGTTTTATTTCTTATCCTTTATTTACCAACATTTCCCCCTCCTTCTTCATTATTGTATTGTGCGACAACTTCATTGATCATTATATTATCCACCTTTGCCTAACAAGTGGTGTACATCTACCATTAAAATATATCATATTATCCACTTATTTTGTTTGCCTAACTAATGAAGCTTTCATTGCTGTATTTGTGTTTTTGGTTGCACGGCTATTCTTATATTTTAAGCAATAAGCTATTATTTTCAGTTTTAAGAAACAGCAAGTTAACCATTTTTAAAACATATTAATTATTGATGCTAATAGTATTTAATATAACATCTTTTAAATCGTCAATCTTCAATCTTACCCTTATACAGGTGGTCATTGACGACGTAGTAAACCATAATCATTTACGCTACGTTTTTAATGTAATTATTAATTATTGAAAATTACGGTAATATATATATATGTGCGGGCGCGCGTGTATATATAAAACATTCAATGACATCATTGTAGCCCTCTGTTTTCCACCACACAATCCAGATTAAATAATATGGCTAGTGGAAAGAGAAAAAACCAGATTATTAAATTTGAATTCTGTGCTGAAAATCAGGAAGCTAAAAGAATGTTGCAATATTTGAAGAGTCATTCAATACTATATATGTATGTGTGTGTGTGTATATGTGTATATATGTATGTATGTATGTATGCATGCATATGTATATACATGTGCAAAGAGCTTGATTTATTTAGAGCTTACTTATGCAATTTAACTAACAGGCGTATGTTGAAAAAAAGAAGAAGTGAAATCCACCCTAATATGTGGCAAACACCTTAATTAATTATGTGAGTGGTTGATTGTTAAAACTTTTTCCAAGACACTTCATCAACATAAATGTGAACCTTTCTTACTTTGCATTTGTTCCGTATAATATATAATCATATATTTTTATTTTATGTACATATTAATAAAAATTTAAATGAACATACCAGAGCATTTGATTTTTCTTTTTTCGTAAGGGTTGAGAATATTTGAAAAATTCCACTGTTCAATAATTTCAAAGGAATAATCCTTTTCAAAAATAAGAAAAGACTTAGAAAAAAAGGAATAAAATTTAGAAATGTGATAAATGAGAAAAATTCAAATTCACAAAAAAGTAAGAAATTTGAAACTTCGGAAATTCAAACAGTATATAAAAATATTGAAGACCAAAATATATAAAACATCCAAATTTGTATATTTCAAATCTTGAACATCATTGAACTTTTATGAAAATATTGCATTTCTATAAAACTTGTTCGAGTATCTATAATTTATTTTGATCTTTTATTTATTTATTTTACTTTAGGGTTTTTTTTTGTCATATTCTATGTTTTATTTTAAAAATACTTTGAATTTGTCATATTTTCTTGGAAATTCTCAAATTGTTTGATTTTTTCCATCCTTTGCAAGTGGACATCTTTGAGCCTTTCTCATAATATTTTTTTTTTCAAATATTTTGAAATAGAAATAGATATAATATTCAAAAACTTCAAAATTTAATATTTTTTCGTCAAATTTGTAGAAATTTCTTTTTATTTAATTCTGAATTTTTTCGAACTTCCAGAAAGTATCATTCTTTCTTAATATTTGATGTTTTTCATAAAATATTTTTTTGTACTATCAAAAGGCAAAAATCTTTAAAACGCATATTAGAAACAACCAAAGAATTGAAATTCAAAATAAGACTTAAACCTCAAAACTAGAAATATAAAAGCAAAGCCTACACTACATTATTGTTGTTACCGAATTTCATTTATGGCAATTAAGGTTGAATTCTTGCTGAATTGATAAAATAAAACAAGAGAACTGCTATTCACCGTCGCGCATGAGCGACCGTGTCTGTTACTCACCCAACCAGTGATCCACATAATTCCATTTTTATTTTATCAATTATATTTCAGTTTTATGCGGGTTCCTGCGTTGCTGCTCTACCCAATAAAAGGGCGAGTTCTATCTACAATCGCTTTTGCGCGATTGGAATTAGCATTTGCGATAAAATAAAATGAATTATATAACGGCAACTTCTCCCTCTACGGTGGTCATGTAGTTAATGCATTAGCATAACACAACTTAGACAATATATATGGCAGACAGCAAACACCCGGCTTAGAAAGAATAACTTCCCTATCACTACATTCTCAAGCTATTACAATAATACTAGGGCAATTTTGAATTCTCTTTTGAAATCATAGCTCATTTTAATGGATATATACAGCATACACCAGAAATCTACAGCTACAAAGCTAGGCTATAAGGAACGAAACTTTAAAATTCCTATGGTCATGCAAACTACTAATTCGGCATATACATTCAAACAAAATTTTAGGAATAATAAAATGCAAGTATATATTTGCTATCGTAGTACAGACGAGCTAGTTTTCTTTTGACCGCAAATGTTACAACTACCACTGCTTCCAAACCCTAAATTACAGCACAAACAAACACTTCTAATACTTTCACTTGTGTCTAATTGCTTTGGCCAAGAAGAAGATGAACAAGGAAGGCTAATGCTCAGGTCAAGATTAAGATCTGAGCACCTCATTTTCATTTCTTGACCATCATCTAAGCCAGTGCCACTTATGCTATTTTCATCCAATAAATCTGACTCTTTTGTCATTTGGCTTTTGTTTGCAGCAAAATTTATAGAGGCACCGGCGTTCTTATTTATAATACGGTGATTTTGAGGATCGATGCCACTGTTAAGGAGCTTGCGTTTGATGTGAGTGTTCCAGTAATTCTTGATTTCGTTATCAGTTCTGCCTGGCAATTTTCCTGCTATTAGCGACCATCTGCATTGTAAAACATATCGTTTTCTACATTAATTAGTCTACTGTAGCTTCTCCATATATATAGTGAACAACCACCTAGCTATAACCAACCGTGCAGAAACTTTTTTTTTTTTGTACATCTAACTAATTTTTTAATGAGATAGAGATAAACATCTCCACTGCAGCAAGCAGTGAATCATTTATAAAAAATTCTTTGCAGTGGAGGTAATTTTACAAACATCGTTTTATTATCTATCCTGCCTGAAATAATGCCAAGTTCATTTCCTAAATATGTGAAGAACAAAAATGGAATAAACATTGAATTAGTTATGTCTGTATATAATGAAAAAAAAAGGAAAAAAAGGAAAAGGGAAGTGGAACAATACATACTTGTTGCCCAACAAACTATGAAGCTTGATGATAAGTTCATCTTCTTCCTGTGTGAAATTACCACGTTTGAGGTCAGGACGTAGATAATTTATCCAGCGTAAACGGCAACTCTTTCCACACCGAAGAAGCCCTGCATATATATGAAACAAAACTCAATTACTGGCAGCTTTAGTATTAACTCTCCAGGCATGCATGTAATATAGCTGAGAAATATTAATATTAAAACCTGCAGCCTTAGGGAGAGACCTCCAGCATCCTTCGCCATGAGTTTGAATATAGGAAACAAGTCTTTCATCTTCTTCCCTTGTCCAAGCTCCTTTGTTTGTATGAGCTTTCTCACAACATGGAGATCTTCCCATAGTTGACGTTTGTGTGTAAATGTATACGGTGGTTCTTCTTAGGCTTCTGTCAATGCATATAAGGCCGAAGATGCTGTGAAAAAAAGAGTGAGAAAAGAAAGGAAGGGTGTTAAATACGTACAGAAGAGGGAAAGTGGCATTGACTGAAGACCAAGTGTTTAAGGAGAGGTAGGTGGGAGGAAAAAGGTTGCAAGAGAGCGAGTGGTTACAAATTTGCAAAGGTGGTTTACGTTTGCTAGCTATCCACGTATTAATTAAGCACAGACTCCATATTTCGATGATAACAAAATATGTTTTCTGCGTACTCAATCCTAGCATTTCACGTTTATAGCCTCATGAAGACGAGACAAATAGCTCCAATGTAAAAACAAATTTAGGAACAGAATTGACAATTTGAACTCAGACTTCCAAGCCCAAACCGCAATTTTCCTTTATTACCATTTCAGTCCCCTCAAGAATTTGCCTTCTCCCAGTTCCATATTCCATAAATCACTCGCCTTTTGTTAGAATTTGTAATGTTTTCTGAGTTTGAAAGAATAGCAATTAGAGGTAAATATTGAAATGAACTAACTGAATTGTATTGATAATATTTTCGTATATGCACACTGCTGTATTTATAAGATAAATTTGGAACGGGCTTCAATTGGTAATATACCCGAACCATCTTTTTACATTTACAAACCAATATGCAGCCACTATTTTATTCTATTCCTTCGTTATCCCTCTTCAAAAATGATCTAGAGTTTCTGTTCTATATAGGGTGACGATTTTCCCAATTAACCGCCGTTTCTTTCAATCTTCATTTCGCTCTTCAATCTAATGAAATTCTTAGCTGAAAGTGACTTGTTAAGTATATCTGCATGTTGGTAAGCGGCGGATATGCGATTAATTTGCAGTTTCTCTTTCATAACTTGCTCACGAACGAAATAAATATCAATTTTTATATGTTTTGTTCTTGAGTGAAGAATAGGTTTGCTGAAAGTGAAACCGCGCTTAGATTATATTATCACACCATACAACCGGTTTGATGTTTGTGCTTGTTTTTAATTCATTTAGTAGTGATTGAATCCACGTAACTTCAGCAGTAGCATTTGCCATGCTTCTATACTCGGCCTCTATACTTGATCTAGAAACAATAGCTTGCTTCTTTGAGCATCATGACATTGGCTTGTCTCCGATGTAAACGTAGTATCCTGTGGTAGATCTTCTTGTTGGGGAAAATCCCTTCAGATGATCAGTCTAAGGAAATAAAAACCCAACGCAGCGAAAAACAACTGGATCGTGATTGTAGTGAGACGAAACAAACATAGACAAACATCAGAACAGACAGTCACAGATCTATGCAATGCAGAAAAATAAATAACACCAGTATTTATAGTGGTTCCACTACCGCGATGCAGTGTACGTCCACTTGGAGAGAGGAGATTTTATTAATCACTGAAAGATTAGAGTTACAAGATTGATTCACTTTTGGAGGCTATACATAAGAAGAATTAACAATACAAATAAAATTCTGCAGAGTTTCATCTCTTTAGGATGGCTGTCATTGTTGTCCAGAAGCTCTACTATTTATAAAGTGAAGAAATGAGTAGGGGTAGCTTCTATATAGCAGCTCAGGGTTTTGGTTTGGCAAACACCAAAATCTGGTCCGACATACATTGGTCTGATATGCACACATCTGGTTCGGCATCACTTTGGTTCGGTCAACTTGGTTCGGTGTCCGTTTGGTTCGGCAAAGCCCGTATCAATCTGGTTCGGTACACTTTTGGTCCGACATAGGCCAACATGTTTTGTCCGGCAAAGCTTAGCATTTGGTTCGGCAGCCAATGCCCGAACGAGAAATCTGGACCGGTAAGTAAACTGAAGCGGCACAATACCGAACCAGAAATTTGGTTCGGCATCACACAAGCACCACCGCTTCAAATGGAACGTCATTCTCGAACTACCGAACGAAAATTTTTGTTCCGTCTTCATCACTTCGCCGCTCCAAACCTCTGCTTCTCTTCTGCCTCCCACTGAACGAACATTGCCGCTCCAACTCCAAACAACACCAGACCAACCACTTGGTCCGGCATTACCACCGAACCACCTTGCTGGTTCGGCAACTCAACCCCAAAACACTACATCATCGAACGAACTCTACCGGACCAAATCTTTGGTCCGGCATCTCCTCCACTTTGCTTGAGCAACGTGACTTGGGGTTTGGAGCTCCTCCTCGAAGCTTCTCCAATGGAGACGCTTCTATACGAATTCCAGGTATCATCTCTAACAATCTCCACCTTGATACCGAATTCCAAACAAGCATTCCAACTTCATCTACACATTTATGCTCCAAGCAATGGATACTTACCCAATGAGCTTCGGCAATGCCATCACCCATTACACTCTGTCAACGAACTCCAGCAAAGCCACCGCCTGTCAACAAAGTATTTGAAGTACCAAGTCCGTGTAGAACCTATCAATCTCCACCATGAAAACAAACGTCTCCATAAATCATCTTAACTCTCCCCTCGTGCCACCTCGTGGCACCTAGCACTTCATTAAGTGAATCAAGTCCGAGCAATGCTCGAACTTAGCAACGTGCAACGACTTGGTAAACATGTCTGCTGCATTTTCCTTTGTGTGAACCTTCTGAAGACGAACTAGCTTCTCTTCACTCATCGAGACAAGAAACGACTCTCTCACCTCAATATGCTTCGTCCACGAGCTGAATGCCAGATTTTCAGCTAAGTGAATTGCACTCTGACTATCACAATACACATCCACGCCTTTATATACGAAGCCCAAATCACACAACAGTCGCCTCAAATAAAGCGCCTTCTTAGCTGCTTCAACCGCAGCTATGAGCTCTACCTCTGTAGTAGACAAAGCCACAATCGTTTGCAATCTCGCTCTCCAACCGATCGCTATCCCACCAATGGTGAACATATATCCGGAGGTTGACTTCCTTCGATCTCTATCACGGGCATAGTCGGAACCACAAAATCCAACCAAGATGAAATCTCTTCCTCTGCCGCCAAAGACAAGTCCATGATTTGGAGTTCCTCTAAGGTATCTGAAGATACACTTCACTGCTTCCCATGCGTCTTTCCTGGATTTGCCATGAACCTGCTCACCAATTCAACAGCCTGTGCAATGTCAGACCTAGTGTAGACCATGGCCTACATCAAGCTACCAACTGCACTTGCATATGGGACCTTCGTCATATAAGTCTTGTCATTTTCCGAGATCGGAGATCCTTTACTAGAAAGTTGTATGTGCAAAGGCATGTGTGTGCTGATTGCCTTTGCCCCTTCCATGCTAAACCGAGAAAGCACCTTTCGAATGTACTCCTTTTGACTGAGGCTCAAAAGTCCTAGCTTTCTATCCCTTTGGATTTCCATACCCAAAATTTTCTTTGCTTCTCCAAGGTTTTTCATTCGAATTCTGCTTTTAGCTTTAGCTTCAAACTATCGATTTCAACCTTATCCTTGTAAGCAAATAACATATCATCCACGTACAAGAGTAGGTACAACCATCTACCATTCTTTAAATGTTTGAAGTACACACAAGCATCTTTGATGCAACGATCAAAACCAAGTGAAAGCATAAAAGAGTCAAGCCTCTTATAATATTTTCTAGGCGACTGCTTAAGTCCATATAATGACTTCTTCAATTTGCAAACCCAATTTTCTTTCCCATCTACAACAAATCCTTCTGGCTGCTTCATGTAGACGGTCTCATCCAAGTCTCCGTGCAAGAAAGCGGTTTTCACATCCAGTTGCTCCAGCTCCAAGTCATGAGCTGCGACAATAGCGAGCAAAATGCGGATGGACGTATGCCTCACTACTGGAGAGAATATCTCATCGTACTCAATCCCTTTCTTTGTGAAAACCCTTTAGCAACAATTTTAGCCTTGTATCTCCCATCATCCTTCACCTTGAATACCCATTTGCGACCTATGGCTCGGCTTCTTAAGGAGGTGGTACCAAATCTCAAGTCTTGTTCTTCTTCATCGACTCTAACTCCTCTTCCATAGCGAACATCCACTTCGAGTTGTCACATGACTTCAAAGCTTCATCAAGGTCAAGCAGCTCCTCAAGAACCACATGTAGAGCATAGTCAAACTGATCACCAAGACTAAGGTTTGCTAACTGTCAATCACCGTACCTTTGGGCGGCCTAATAGTCCTACGACTGACCCGGGTAGGTACTGCTTCGCCTAAACTCCTTCCAGCTCCACCTTGAACTGAACTGAACTTCCTCTAGATTCATGCACATCACCAGCACTACTAGAAGGTACCTGTGGACTATCCTGTGATGTTTCATCAACTGCGTTTTCCTCGACAGCATCAACAAAAATCTACTATTTGGCTGGAACACGGGAACTTCTTCCATCTCCTTAGGCCTATCAGAATCTTCTAATGTGGTAGGTAGCTTCTACTTCAAATTGAACATAGAAGACTCATCAAAAGTAACATGTCTGAAATGAACAATCTTCCGATCGATAGGGTTCCAAATTCGATACCCTTTGATACCATCGGTGTATCCATTAGTATGCCCTTGTATGCTCTAGCCTCCAACTTGTCATCACATGTATGGTGAACGTACACAAGACAATCAAAAATTCAGAAGTAACCAAGATACACTGCTTTACCTCTACACTTCTCCTCTGAAATCTTCCCATCTATGGCTGAGCACGGAATTCGATTTATGATATGCGCCGCAGTTGATAATGCCTCGGCCCAAAAACCTCTAGACAAGTCCGCCGTCAATCTCAAGCAACGAGCCTTCTCCAGTAGAGTCATGTTCATCCTTTCTGCAACCCCATTGGATTGTGGATCGCCGGGTGTAGCAAAATATCTCTGAATGTCATGCTGTCTACAAAAGCTGAGAAACTCCCTAGAGACAAATTTACCGCCATTATCAGAGATTAGCACTTTCAACCTAGAACCAGATTGGTTCTCAACAAGTGCTTTCTAGTCTTATAACTTTTCAAAACTCTCTGATTTAGCCTTCATCACATACACCCATACTGTGACGATCCCCATTTCGAAAGGTTTAAATCGACAATAATCCACACATGTTCGACTTAAACAATCCAGAACATAGATAATCAATGGGGTTAATTATGAAAAATAAGAAAAGAAGAAGAAAAAAATAGAATTTCGCAACGGAACGATAAAATATAATAATCAAATAAACAGTTCATGAAGCTGTTTATACTATACATTTGGTTATAATCTATGCAACAGTTATCAAAGTTATATGTACATAAGGGATAAATAAATAAGTGAATATTAGGCTCAGGTCCCTAATAAGTTTCAAAATACATAAAAACCCCAGTAAAAAAAAGTATGTAAATTAGGTCCATAGAATTAAGTTACTAAGTAATTGCATATTGTTATGCAATTATTCAGCGAATAATTGCAGACATTTATCAATTATATCCAAAAGTTGCATAAATTTATGCAATTTTTTCGGTGAATAATTGCGGAAATTTCCGCAATTTTTTTGGTGAATAATTGTAGAATTTTTCGCAAATTTTTGAAAAAATTGCGGAAATTTCCGCAATTTTTTGGTGAATAATTGTGGAATTTTCCACAATTTTTCGGTGAATAATTATGGAAATGTCTACAATTTTTTGGTATAATTGCATAAATGTCTGCAATTATTCACTGAATAATTGCATAAGTGTATGTCATTATTCGGTAACTTAATTCTAGGGACCTAATTTACAAACTTTTTTTTATTGGAGTTTTTGTGTATTTTGAAACTTATTAGAGACCTGTGCCAAACTATCCCAATAAATAATGTAGCAGACAACATGATGAAGGGATAATAGTAGTAGTAATATACCAAATCTTCGTCTTCATCCTCCAGAATAATCTTCAATGCGTTGAAAAACTCAGGGCTGACCCAAGCGTAATGAAAAGATAAAACACTCGAGTCAGGACTAAAATATTCTTATGTGAGTCAAATCGATATCGCATATACATGAGTGTCATGGCGTCAGAGATGTTTATGAGATTTCACATCTTTTATCCGGTGTATAACGTGAGTGCAATAACTCAGGAGATGTTACGGGATTTTCCATCTCTTAAGGATCCTTCAAAATATTTATATGTAGTAGAATACGCTACATATATAATGTTTAATCCATAAAATAAATATTTTTCTTAGCATTAAGACTTTAGATTGATCCCCTTTAACGCGTTTTAAAGCATTGTCGTACAGTTTGCGTATAAAACACCAGTAAACCATCGGTGGATAGGGATGCGCCGTGATACGACAACACTAAACCAAAATCATAGTGGTCTCGTATTGGGATAAAAGTATAACAAGGCATGTTAGGTAATGCCCAAGGTAGGATACTACCAGTTTACCCTTCCCGGCTGATGGTAACGCATCATAGCCATGATCGCTTACCGCGTCCAACACTCCCATAAAATCGGAGGGTGTGTACCAATCAATCACAATGTAAATGATGGTAATACGAAGAAGTGTGTCTGCTCGGGGTAGCTAACACACTTGGCTAGTATGGCTCCTGTTTTAGTCATTTCCAATTGGCACAAGTGCCAGGCTAATCCATCATCGTTCTCTTTCTTCAAATCCAGCAAACGACGCCAAATCCAACCACTTCAATCTGGATCATCACTCCACGTACACAGTTATTAAAGTGGTTCCGATATCGACAGAGAGTATGCCCATATCCGGCTCCGGTCTCTTTAACAACCAAACGTCGTTTTACACACCGGTTGGTACTTTTACATTTCGAAAACAGTTCATACTTGATATCAAAATATCATCTTCGCTTCAAAATCAAATCCATTTTGAAATCATCATATTTACTCAAAATATACTATTTCAGATCAAAATCATTTTCGCCTTAATATCTCGGTTTCAGGTCCAAAATTGTTTTAAATTTCCATTTGGGTTATAACTTAGTTTTAACCGAATTCGCACTTAAATCCAAGATTTAATTGTAAACATTTCACCCCCTTGACCAGTTTGAATTTTTGAAAAATAGTTTGAATAGTTTTAAAATAGTTTAAATAACTAAAATAGTTAAAAATAGTTTAAATAGTTAGAATAGTTAAAAATAGTTTAAATGGTTAAAATAGTTTAAGTATTAAAATGGTTTATATAGCAAAATAGATTGGAAAATCCAAAATAATTTGAATATTAAAAAAGATAGATTTAAATAGTTTATATCAAAATAATTTATTTGAAAATAGTTTCAAAGTCAAACTGATTCAATTTCCAAATTTTCCAATTTAAATCACTTTTAAATTTCCATTTCGATTTAATTGATTCAATTCCAATTCAAGTCGTATTTTTATTTCGATTCCAAATTACATTCGAAATCAATTTCAAATTAATTCCAATTTCAAATTCATTTCAGTTAAAATTCCAAAATAATTTCAATTTCAAATTTTTGAACCATTTCGATTTTTATCAATTTTGAGTTCGATTTTCACAACATCGATTCTAAACACTTAAATCAATTTACTTTCAATACCAAATTTGAAATCCAAATTCTCAAATATAATTCAATTCCAAGCTCAATTTTGAAATAGTTCAATTTCCATAAATTCGATTTTCATTTTCTTAAAATCAAATCATTTAAATAAATTTCAAATCAAAAGATTTTAAAATCATTTAATTTAACTAATCTGGTGTTCGTATATAATTTTCTATCATATGGCCAAGTGATCAGTTATTTCAATTTAATTTCAGGGATGGATATGTATCATTTCAATTCAAAATAAATGTCATAGGTATATATCATTTCAACCTATTCTTAATTTATTCAAGATAATTCAATTTACAGTCTTATATACTATAAATAATATACAGGATGATAACATGATATATCAAAATAAATAAACATCTAAATCATCCAAAATATCACTCAATTATATCCATCACAATCAACATCCAAACTGTCAATATAATTCACAACAATTAACTGGCTATCAATAATCGGGAGTTTAACTAGCAATTTAATTTCCATTTCAAATTTGAACTGTCAATTCAAATTCCTATCATTTCAATTCATATCAATTTAAATATCCGTTAAATTTATCAAACAACAGTCAATAAATTTATATCACTTCATGATTTCAAATTTAACTAGCATAAAAATCTTCTAGTACGTTGTGAGTGTTATAAAACACTCATCTTGAGTTTTCAATTTTAAATCAAATCAAACGACTTTCGATTTTGACCTAAAATTTTAACTAACTTCAAACGACTCCAAATCAACTCCATGATGTAGTGCTCATCGCCACGATTCCAATGTCGCTTGTTTCATCTCAATCGGACCTCGTACGAAGAAGATACACATTTTTAAAGATTTCAATTTATGATATAATCAATTTACAATTTTTTATATTATAAACCTCATCAAGCCGATCATCTCGCCTTCACCACATTAGGACCGCATGCACCTCTTCCTCATCTTCGTTCCAGGCAACTTCGAGCTTGCTCAAACCCATCGTATGCGCGTGAATTTTCTGGCCGCTCCACCTACGATCATCGAGGGGACGGTCGGCTACCCTCGTTTCGAAGCCCTATGGTTGTTGCGCCACCACCCAAAGCCACTAGAGGCTCGGCCCCCTATATTACTCGAAAAACGCACATGACTGCCATGCAAACGCGGTCAGATCTGGCCTCCAAACGACGACGATAACGAAAACCCACCGTTGGATGAACTTGTCTCTCCAAGCTCTACAACTTTCCAGTTGAAAGTTTTTCACGAAAGTTTAAGGATTTGAAGAAAATTGAGGGAGAAAACGGTGCAGTTTTGGCCATTGAATTAGATGGAGGCACGACTGTGTTCATTACTAGGTTTACAGTGCGTATGCATATATATACGTTCATATATATTATTTTATTATTATTTTTACCGTTCACACGAATTTTTGAACGAACTCAAAATGAGGCGTGCCGCTTGGCGTTTATAACATTATACCCCTATTCCAAACACAATAGGATAAGTTTCGAGACCTAATTCGATCATATGGAGAAGATAACTTTTTGGACCCAATTATTATGTTGAATTTCCGATATTAAATTCAACGCGTTTCTATCCCGTACGACCAAACGATAACTCCAAATACTACAAAATTTTAAATTTGATAATAATTCACTATTACGGATCCAATGGAACTAGTTTCATCGAAATCGGAGACTATTTCCTGGAAGGCTATTTTAACGCGTTGATTAAATCAAGCGATTTTCAAAATCGACAAAATTACTTAAAATTCCAATTTTAAAAACAAACTAACCCAGTTATAATTCAAATAGAATTTATATCGATATTAGAAACCATTTCAATTCATATTAAATCACAAATTCGATTATTTACACTATTTCAAATATTAAATTTAACAGTTTAATTATCCTATAAATCAATATAAATAAATCATTAAGTTCCAAATAAATTTTAGTTATCAACATCATTTTACTATCTAATGAATTCGACATTTATTATTTAATTCAACTATTGATTATAAACACATTCCATACATAGCATTTCCTTTCAATACTTGTTATTACTTAAACCTTCGAAAGTTGTTTATTTTAAAATCTTGTTCAAGTTCATATTCAATAACTATATTAATAAATCAGTAAAATTTTATTTTTAACCATTTTTGTTCATTATAAATTAAATTTAATAATTTAAAATAGTTAAAAATACAGGTCGTTACAATCTCCCCCACTCAAAACTTTTCATCCCCGAAATGGCGTTAAGTAGGGAGTTTAACATTTGATATATTTAAAAATATAATCAACTTATAAAACATAAAAATCCATTAGAAAACTTTTACTATGTTTCTACTACGCTACTCCGATCGGCTTACGGAATTTACAATTTATTTAAGAAAACAAGTTATAAAAATTTTTAAAACCTTAAATTTTTCTTACTCCCGGATTTACGGAAAATTTCGATAGAGTCTCCTTTGCACAGCTCGATCGGAAATTTTTTAAATTCAATATATAACCCAAATATACCAAATAGATATCAAATATACATCTCATCTTAATGATGAGGCATCCCATAGGGAAAAATATAAAAGCACAGTATGTAATCCGAGATACGTACCTTATTATTATTAATACGAGCGAGTTCGCTCGTGTTAAGCAAGCAAAAGCATGTAAAAACCCACATATACGTCCAAACGGTCTTCTTATGTACCTATCTCAACTCAAATCAAAATATTAGTCATTTATATAAGATATAGAACATGTATGAGTTTTATAGAAGCATACAACATGAATTTTAAACATAAACCATAACATAAGCATTAATATACGACAAACAACAATCATATACAATAAAACAGTTATACCAATGATTTACAACAAAAGAAACCATTAAATTGTTAGTACTCATCTAACTAATTCATAACGATATGAATTTACACTATCCAATGCCAATATTTAATTTATACACTTCATTTCTTACTAACATCCAAATTTCATCAACATTTAATTGATTTACTTCCAATTTATTCAAATCTATTTCATTTGCATTCAATTCAATTCAATTCATTTTGTTAAATTTCAATTGTTTCATTTTATGTTTAGCAACATCTCATATAAATTCATTTTTTCACATCTTGTTTAACTAACATTTATCAAAGTTATAAACTATAAACTTTACTTTACATTTTCGCGAAGCATTTGAATTATAATGTTCATATCTCCATTTTTAGCATCAACGTCGTTAATGAATTATTTCTTATATCCTTACTTAAGTTTCTTTACAACTTAATTCACATTTATTTTTCACAATTTCATTTAATAACAAATTTATTTGTGAAACATTTTATTAATCATCACTTTAGTTTATAATCATTCTATAAAAGTCCTTCTTATATATGGCTTTATCTAAGTTTATAATTATCTCAAAAGTTACGAATTCAATTTCAAAATTTATTTGCAAGTTTATATTTAATTTTATAACCAATTTACAAAGATATTATATACTTCATTTGTCTACTTTCTTAAGTTCCACTTACTTATTCCATTTAGTCATTAATCATTTCATAATGTACTAATTAAGTATATAACATTTATTATTACAACTAAATTTCCATTTATATACATTTTAATTACTTTTAAGTTTTGTTAACTTGTATAATATCCCATTACATATCCAAATCATCGTTTTGACTTTAACATTTGGTAAGTCTTATTTTATGTTATTAGAATGCAATTTGGTATTATACAAATTTATCTGAGTCATTTTACTTAATTATAATGTTCACAATTTTAACTTGTTTAAATTTTCTTTACTTTCCATTTTAGAGTTGCGAACTTCAACTCTCAAGTTTCTCAAAACATTTAGCTTAGATTTCTTTATTCTCTTATTTTATAAGCTCTGGGTATTCAAATATTTCATTTCATTCAAATAATTTGAAGATTATTAATTAACAGAACTTAAAAAAAAAAATACCGGGTTCATTTAAAATCATTTGAAATAAGTATATATACTTATATATTTTATATATCAAATCGTACTTTTCGAGTTTAAACTAAAAATCCGTTTATCAGAACAATTTCGTAGCACAGCTTCTCAGAAGTCTCCCCTACTTTGAGACTCGAAAATGAACGTCGATGATGCTGCGCAGTCATCACCGAAATTATTTTCCAACGACAAAAGAGGGGAGTATTGAATTTATTCCTTTTAAATTTATTTGAAAACAATTTGTATTTGTATTTACTTTTAAACAATACTCGTATTATTTTCCAAACCTTGAAAACCTTTTTCGGAAGCGCCGGAATTTAAATTTCTCAAATTCTCAATTTTATATTCATTTTACTTACAAATTATATTATATAAATCACATTTATACAGTTTCATTTTATTATAATCATATCATAGCTAATAGTTTAGGAATATTGACTAATCCAACAATAAACGATAATGATCAATATTATCATTTCTAACAACCAATTCACACTATATATACCATAATAATTTATGAAAATTATTCCTTTAGATACAAAATATAATCAGGGTAAAATTATTTCATTTACCCAATTTCAAAACAATACTATGTCGAATTGTTCTGTACAAGTGTTTAGAGATCCTTATCAATAACATTAATTACCCGTATTGACCAGAATCCATAAGCCACTCAAAAAATCAACCAACACAATATAAAACAATTTTTATATTCACTAAAAATACGCACTCATATCTATTAATACACTCAAACTCATTCTAGGGTGCTACTGACCCAATCTCCAACGAGTTACCCCTCAAAGCCAAGGTTATCGCTAAATCAAAGCACCGGTACCAGATGTGACGACCCACATTTCGGAAGGTTTAAATCGACAATAATCCACACATGTCCGACTTAAACAATCCGGAACATAGATAATCAATGGGGTTTATTATGAAAAATAAGAAAAGAAGAAGAAAACAAACATGAAATCTCGCAGCGGAACGATAAAATATAATAATCAAATAAACAGTTCATGAAGCTATTTATACTATACATTTGATTATAATCTATACAACAGTCATCAGAATTATATGTACATCAGGGATAAATAAATAATGCAGCAGACAACATGATGTAGGGATAATAATAGTAGTAATATACCAAATCTTCATCTTCATCCTCCAGAATAATCTTCAATGCGCTGAAAAACTCATGGCTGACCCGAGCGTAATGAGAAGACAAAACACTTGAGTCAGGACTAAAATATTCTTATGTGAGTCAAATCGATATCGCATATACATGAGTATCATGGCGTTAGAGATGTTTACGGGATTTCACATCTCCTATCCGATGTATAACGTAAGTGCAATAACTCAAGAGATGTTACGGGATTTTCCATCTCTTAAGGATCCGTCAAAATATTTATATGTAGTAGAATACACTACATATATAATGTCTAATCCATAAACTAAATATTTTTCTTAGTGTTAAGGCTTTACATTGATCCCCCTTAACGCGTTTTTAAGCATTGTCATACAGTTTGCATATAAAACACCAGTGAACCGTCGGTGGATAGGGATGCACTATGATACGACAACACTAAACCAAAATCGTAGTGGTCTCGTATAGGGATAAAAGTATGACAAGGCACGTTAGGCAATGCCCAAGGTAGGATACTACCAGTTTACCCTTCCTGACTGGTGGTAACGCATCATAGCCATTGTAACATCATGCCTATTTGTACGTTTTAGCAGACACACGTTCCGACTCAAACCATATAGAAGGACGGATTGGTATTTGGGGTAAATAAGAAAAAGAGAAAGAAATGAAAACAAAACAGAATCTTGCAGCGGAATGACAAAATATAATAATCAAATAACAGTTCATGAAGTTGTTTACAAAACCTTTGATTATACTTATACAATACAAAATCAGAATTACTCATATCAGAGATAAACAAACATTGCAGCGGAATAGTGTGAATGTAGTGGAATAAATATAGTAAATAATAGTAGTACAAATCTTCGTCTTCGTCCTCCAGAAATAAGGTCTTCAAATCCTAAAATGCTCAGGCTGACCCGAGCGAATTGAAAAGACAAAACACTCGAGTCAGAACTAAAAGATCTTATGTGAGTTACATCAATGGTAAATAAATATGAGTGTAAACGGCGTCGGAGATGTTTACGGGGTTTGACATCTCCTATCCAGTGTCTAACATGAGTGCAGTAACTTAAGAGATGTTCGGGATTCACACCTCCTAAGGATCCGTTAAACTATCTACTATGTAGTACAATACGCTATTATAATATGTCTACAGTAAGATAAACTATTAAAATAGCGTTAAGCCGTTACCCATATCCCCCTTAACACATTTTATATATTCCCATAGTCTATACAGTACCGTAATCTCCCCCGTACTGGGCGTCATCAGAGGGCACTCCATAGGTATGGTACAAAAAAAACTCGTAGAAGGCGCGCTAGGGTAGGTGACACGACACAACTAGGCAATGCCAGGGTAGATATACCAATTACGCATCCAGACTGTTGGTAACGCATAGCCGCAACTACCGCCCAACTCGAAACACACTCCCGAGTAAAAATCGAAGGGTGGCCACCAAATAAATCAAAAGTCAGAATATAGTATTGATGGAATGTGTCCGATCAGAGGAATGACCTCACTTGGCCCTAAAATCGCTCCTGTTTTAGCCACCTTAAGCCAACTCATGGGAGTCAGGTCCACGTATATACCTCATATAGGATCGTCGCCACCATCCTACTTCATTCTAGAATCTCCACCGCGTACACAGTTGTCAAAGTTGTTTTCGGTATTGGCAGAGAGTATGACAATACCCGATCCTGGTCTCTTTAACAACCAATCGCTTATTACGCACCGGATGGTTCTTTTACATTTCCAAAATCGTTTCATAATAGATATCAAAATATCATATTCAATTCAAACCATATCACTTTCGAAATCATTACTTACTTTCGAAATCATATTTGCCTTTGAAATCATAGTTCGATAATTATATTTCCTTTCAAAGTCAAATTCACAGTTTATATCATAATATCGTATTCTCAAAATTATATCACTTTCAAATCATATCGTTTCAAAAAAAATCATAATTTCTTCCAAAATCATATTTCCCAAAACAGGTTAAGTCCTTACTTCAAAATCATCATTTCAATTTATTATAACATTCAAAATTCCAACTTAAGTTATAACATCATTTAGCCTTATTCTCTTTTTTAAACCAAATTGAAATGAATATAAACTCTTCCACGTACTTAGTTTGGAAATTCAGAAATTTGTTTAAATAGTTATAAATAGTTAAAAAGCTATAGAATAGTTTAATTATAGGTAAAAATATTTTAAATTGATTTAAGATAGTTAAATAGATTAAATATAATTTAAAATAGATTAAATAACTTTAAAATAGATTAATCATATTTAAATTAAATTAAAATGGTTTAATTTATTTAAAATAAATTGAATTGGTTTAAAATAGATTAAAATAATTTATATAGTTAATATTGGTTAAATAGTTTAATAAATTTGAAAATCTTAATAATTAGAAAATTTAAATAATATATCTTTAAAACAATTTATATTAAAATATGAGTTTGAAATTAATATCAATTTAAACTATTCATTTCATTTCAACATATTTGGACTATTTCAAATTTCCAAATCGACAAACCAAATTTCAATAAACTATTGAATTTCATATCGTTTCAATCCATGTTCAAAATATCAATACGGATTACTCCAGTTTCAAAAATATTTCAAAGTTATTTTCAAACAAATTCATTCACTCAATTTCGATAGAATTTCATTTATACATAAAAGTTTAACTTTAAACTTCCGATTTACTTTCTTAAAGAAATTCCTTCTTAATCCAATTCGCATTTCAACACAAACTTGATTTTTCAATAATACTTCAATTTACATAAATCAAATTTTATTTCAAAACATCAATTGATTAAATTCAAAAAATTAAGGATTTTAAAATCATTTAATTTAACCAATCCGGTGTCCGTATATAATTTTCTACCCTAGGGTCAAGTGATACGGATATTTATCATTTCAATCCGCAATTTAATATTTTACGGTTATATATCATTTCAAACCGCAATCCCGAATTAAGTAAAAAAATCCATAACGAACTTGCAGTTATACGATATGAAATACAACATCCATTCAACCAACATCAACAATCAACATTCATCACTATCATCATCCAAATAAATCAATAAATATCAATATAGAACGGAAAATCAATAACGGGTATTAAACTGGCAATTTATATTCAATAATAAATTAAATAACGATTTAATTCAAATAAATTCAAATTAACTGAGATGATGATTCAAAATATATCAAACAGCCATAAATAAATTTCTAATCACATCTAAAATTAATTTAACTAACATAAGAAATTTTAGAAGTTGTGAGTGGGTTAAAACACTTACCTTTGAATTTAAATCGAATTTAAATTCAAAATAAGCCCAAAATTTGAACGGTCTCCGAATTCGTACAAACCAGCGTCAAAATGTCCGGAATTTCAATAGGATCGCAGCGGAGAAAACCGCACGTGAATTGGACCTCGTATGCAAAAGTTATTGATATGAGAACGATTTAAATATGAAAACAGTCCACAATTTCCCTGGTATTCTAGAATTTGGAAAACAGGTTGCAGTGCAAAAGAAAATTTGTTGCTTTGGAAAGTGATGGCCAATGCTTTAAATACCAAAGATAAACTTTGTAGAATTGGTATTATTACAGAGGATCTATGTGTTTTTTGTAAGTTTGAAACTGAATGCAATACTCATTTATTTTTCGAGTGTCCTTTTGTATTTCAAATTTGGTACAGACTGTTATCCAATGGTGGATTCTACAAGCCGTCGCCTGTAAGTTCTATTGAATGGTTTAATATTTTCAAAGCAACTAGATGGAAATCTCGTGGATCTAGGCTTTTACTTAAGTTACTTAAGAGATTGATTTATGAGGTGTGGTTAGAGAGAAATAATAGAATTTTTGGTATTGGTATTAAGAGTTCTTCTCAGCTGTTTAGTCAGATTCATGGTAATATACTCAGGTGGTTGAGAAATGATCCATTTGTGTGATGTCATCTTGCTGCCTTGAAGACTCTGGAATCATTTCATTTGAATTGGGCTGATGAAGATATCATTCTTTTCACTGACCATGAATTTTACTGCTACTGGCATGTTTTTCTATATTGTATTTTAGTTTATATGTCATGTTGTAGCTGTTCTAATGATAGTAGTAATGTTAGTGTTGAAGATCTGGTTGTAATTTTGTTGATTTGTCACTTGGTTGTATTTGGTTGTAGGTCTTGTTTTAGTGTTTGTAATCATACATTAGTGAATAAAGTGAGCTATTTGCTCTTGCCTTTCAAAAAAAAATGAATTAAATAAATAAAGAACCCAGCCAATCAAATCCTGCCATGCCAGCACCGATCTTCTTCCCAGTCATTCGAAACTTCACCAAACCCTAACCAACTTTGCGTGTCGCCTCCCAATGCCACACGTCGCCGTCATCGGCTAGCCATGGCCCAAGTCCGCTCGAACCCCATACTCTGCCGCCTCGACCTACGCCCTTGTCATGGCCTCCCCAGCACCGATCAGCGATGAACGAGAAAAACCACAGTCGTCGAACAATATCCAAACCCAAATCGATTTTTGCCGGCGATCCAGCCAGTGATTCTCCAAACAAACCACACTGATGAAGTCCCTTCGGTCCACTCTACAATACCCACAAATCAATTCGACGATCTGACAAGTTTGATCGTCGCACGATGAACGGCCGCGATTTGTTCTTCAATCTCTAGATTAATAGTGATTCAAATCGGAAAACGAATTATAGATCTGAGATGCGCTCGTCGAGAGCTTCAAATCGATATACAATTCGATATAGTTTAAGGAGTTTGATTTTGGAGTTTGAATTGGAAGTTGAATTGAAATTTGGGAATTATGTTTTGTTTGCCATTGGAATGAGGAGTTGAGAAAGAAATATACGTACAGACACATGAGAATAGAAACAACCTAGGTGTTGGGTGTGTTTCGACCGGCTCCTTCCCTACCACCGAATCAACTCTCTGGACCGGCTCCATCCCTACCACTGAATCAACTCCATCCCATGCCCACCGAACCAGCCTCCACCGAACCACTCACGAACCAGCCTCCACCGAACCACTCACGAACCAGCCTCCACCGAACCACTCAACAACCAACCACTGCCGAACCACTCACCACCGGACCAAGCAACGCCCTCACCCCCGAACCAACCTTCACCGAATCAGCCACACCGAACCAATTCCCTCTTCACTCATCACCGGACCAAGTGTTACCGGACCAAGACTACAACCCAACCATCACCGGACCAAAGCATACCGGACCAACTCTGCCAGGCCAAATTGCATCAGCCCAGGCCCACCAGCAGCTATATACATCCAAAATCCCTGCTCCCAGCCTCACTCTATAAATAGAGGGACAGGGGTACAACAATGGGGAACAAGTTTGAGAGCTCAAGCACGAAGAGAACTTTCAAACAACTTTCTTTTACTGGTATCAAAGCTTTGTACTTGTAATCTAAACAAGAAAAGAGAAATAACATATAAAGTGGACGTAGGCACATTCTGGCTGAACCACTATAAATCTGCGTGTCTTTTACAATTTAGCCCCTGCTTTTCATATATTTGCATAAATCACCCAAATCACTAAGAACAACATAAAATCTATTAAATCATACGACTTTGAGGTGTTTGTCCATTTTTTGTGCAAACATTTTTGGTGCTTTCACTGAGAGTTGAACTCAGGACCTTTAGCTTCTTCCACTTAACCTTTTTCCTAACAGCATCGTTCATCGCTTGGAAAACATGCCTCCCAAGCAGAAGAAAGATGTTAACAAGGGAAAAAACATCACAACCAGCAGTCTTCCAGATCCAGTGGTCACAGATCAAGTAAATCGTCCCCCTCCAGCAGTAGTACCAAATGAAGGACAGGCTAATCCAACCACTCCTGCCGCAGAACAGCCTGCAGCAATTACTAGGGCAGATCTAGACAGGGTTGTGGCTGAAGTAACTAACCGCTTCACATCCTAGCAGGAAGCCTTGGTGGACCATCTCATGTCACGCTTAAGGGATGCTGAAGAGTTCAACCGCAACACTGAATCATGGGATGAGTCCCAGACTGGAGGATCTCAGGGACAACAAAGATCTTCCTTCTTCGAAGGAGATAACGGCAGAAGCAGCCATGGTAGGAGCCGAGATCAAGCGCAGCCCGAAGTTAGGCTTGAGGAAACGCTTGGAACTGAACCCAATGGGGGAGGTACCGGGCGAAGGCCAACTGTGGCTGAGCCGGTTGTACTGCCTAACCACGGAAACGCCAGTGAACGGGGCCGAGCTAGAGTCCAGCCCAAAGTTGGACCCGAGGAAGTGCTTAGATCAGAACCCAGCAGGGGAAGATCAAGGCAAGGGCCAACTGTAGCTGACCCTAGCGTGCTCCCAGAAGACCAAAGGCAGCCACTGGAGAATATGAGGAATGATATACGATACCATCCCTACAGGTCATCTGGACGGAATCAATCCCATAGAACAGAATCGAACTCGTTTCTATCTGCTCCAAATTCTGATGAAAGGATGGCACGCTTGTTCAGAGAATGCGTCCAACGGGAGCAAAGGGATCGAGGGATAGGCGCTAGGGTAACCAGCCCTTTCGCCCGCAATATCGAAATTGCTATAACCCCCCGAGAATGGAAGATGCCAACAATGGAACCTTACAAAGGAACCTCCGACCCCGTTGTACACCTACAGAGATACACACAACATATGCTCATGAGTGGAGCAACAGAGGGAGTACTGTGCAAATGCTTTCCACTATTCTTAGCAGATCTCGCTACCTCCTGGTTCTGTCATTTACCCCAGGGATCCATCAGCTCGTGGGAAATGTTGAAAGAAAAGTTTATTAGTCAGTTCCGCATTCATGTGGAACAACCTAAGGATGCTTATTCCTTATCCTGCATCAAACAGAAACCTGGAGAGAAACTGCAGCAATACCTAACCCGATTCAATGCCGCAGCGGCCGCAGTCCAAGATGCCGATGAGAAGCTTATCCTAATGGCCCTCTGTAGTGGTATGCACCCGGACACTAAATTTGCTAGAAGGTTGACAAAAGAAAAACCAGCTACTTTGCCCGATTTCTTCCATGAAGCCGGGAAATATATGAGGCTTGAGGATGCTGCCGTTGAGGGGCAGTCAGGACAACAAAATAAGGCAACTCACAGCAACGCGCCTTCTGTGGCAAGGGACATTCGAAGAAATGATTCCAGAGACAATGCTGGGGGCAAGAAGGGAGAAAAGCGCCTATATCGGCCAGGACTGAGATTCGACACTTATACTCCTTTGAACGAAACCATCGAAAACATCTTCCTTGCCACCCAAGGCGAAGTTAGATACAAACGCCCACCATACAAGAAGGAATCAGATAACGTGCAGAAGTCTGGAAAGTTCTACCGCTTCCACGAATCTCATGGGCATGATACTAATGAGTGCCATCATCTCTGGGACTTGATTGAAGAACACATCAGAAGGAAGAAACTGGAACGCTATGTAAAAGGTCAGGACAGGACTCCAGCTCCTACCAATGAGAACCCAAGGCTACCCTCACCGGAGATCGGCAGAGGAAACCGCAACACTAGCGGCTCTAGTCAAGAGAAGATAGTGGTCCATACCATCTCGGGAGGACCGCACATAGCCGACAGAAGCTGGGCAGAGATGGAAAGATATGGAAAGTCGCTTAGAAACAATGAAGACTGTGTTAATTCTGTTATAGAAGAGCGCCACCCGAAGCGGAAAAAGAATCATGACATCACATTCGGTAGGCGTGACCTAGAAGGAAGGCAATACCCTCACATGGATCCCATGGTTATCTCTGCCCGGCTCGGTCCAGCCGAAGTTTTCCGAATTCTAGTAGACACTGGAAGCTCAGTAAATATCCTATTCAAACATGCATTCGACAAAATGAAACTATCAATGAAGGATGTATCTCCCTGCAATAAACCACTACACGGTTTCACTTGAGATGCGAAGATGCCCCTCGGGCAACTGGACCTCTTTGTTGAAATTGGAAGCCATCCCCGCTCCGCTATATGGAAACAGACGTTTGTGCTAATAGAAAGTCACTCGGCCTACAACGCCTTCTTAGGAAGGCCAGCCTTGTCTGACTTCCAAATTGTCCTAGCCCCATGGTGCCTAAAGATGAAATTTCCAATGAACAATAGAGTAGGGGAAGTAGAAGGAGACCAGGACGTTGCTCGAGACTGCTATGTGACTGAACTTCGCAACAACCACAGGAAGGATAAAGGGAAAAGTGTAGAGGTTGCCCTCTGCACAAAAAGTTTGGAAGCATAGCAACTAAAGAAAGCCCCTCCTTTTCGATATATCAGCGACCCTTTCAATGAATTAGACCCCAGGGACAAAGAGGAGGAGGCCACCGCCGAGCCTGCGGAGGCTATGGAATTTGTATCTGTAGACAAGCATGACTCGAGTAGACTATTGAAAATCGGGTCCCAACTAAAAGCTGAGTTGAAGGAGCAACTCATTGACTTTCTCCGCCACAACTTGGATGTATTCGCATGGTCACATGCTGACATGACCGGAATCTCCCCTGACATAGCATGCCACGTACTAAACATTGATCCTACCAAGGCACCTGTAAAACAAAGAAAGAGAAGTATGGGGGCAGAACGATCAGCAGCCCTCGATGAAGAAGTAAAGAATCTACTTGCCAATGACTTCATACGAGAAGCCATCTACCCAGAATGGATCGCCAACCCGGTACTAGTAAAGAAGGCTAATGGGAAGTGGCGAACATGCATCGACTTCTCCAACTTAAACGACGCCTGCCCAAAGGATTGCTTCCCACTTCCTCGAATCGACCAACTTGTAGACAGCACAGCCGGGCACGAACTCTTATCTTTTATGGACGCATACTCAGGATATAACCAAATTCCTATGCATGCTCCCGATCAAGACCACACTAGTTTCATCACTGACCGGGGTTTATACTGCTATAAGGTAATGCCTTTCGGACTTAAAAACGCAGGAGCCACCTACCAGCGCCTCGTCAACAAGATGTTTGCAGGGCTAATAGGACAAACTATGGAAGTGTATGTGGATGACATGCTGGTAAAGTCAAGGAAAGCCGACGGTCACGTAAGCCATCTGGGCGAGATGTTTCAAGTGCTTCGCCAATATGGAATGAAACTCAATTCTCTAAAATGCTCCTTCGGAGTATCATCAGGAAAGTTCTTGGGATTCATCGTCCATGCCAGAGGGATTGAAGCAAACCCTGAACAAGTCCGAGCGCTAAAAGATATCAGGATACCCTCCTCTCGAAAGGAAATGCAAAGCCTGAATGGGAAAGTGGCCGCCCTAAGCCGATTCATCTCCAAAGCAACGAACAAGTGTGTCCCCTTCTTCGAAGCTCTGAAGAAAGAAAAAGGAAAGTTCGAATGGACTGACGAATGCTTAACCGCTTTCCTTAACTTAATCGAACACCTCTAGAAACCGCCGGTACTCTCGACTCCAAGCGAAGGCGAAGAGTTATACCTATACCTTGCTGTGTCATCTCACGCCCTAAGCGCTGCATTGGTAAGGGAAGACAACCGCACGCAGCAGCCAGTTTACTTTGTAAGTAAGAGGTTTACGGGGGCAGAAGTTAGATATCCTAAACTTGAGAAGCTAGCATACTGTTTACTGATCACGTCACGGAAACTGCGTCACTACTTCCAGTCCCATTCCATCAAAGTTCTGACCGATCAACCACTGAGGCAGGTACTCCATCGTCCCGACACTTCCGGGTGACTACTTAAATGGTGCATTGAACTGAGTCAGTATGATATCACCTATCACCCTCGCACCGCCATCAAGGGACAAGCCATGGCCGATTTCATTGCAGAATTCACCACCAACGAAGGTAAGGAGCAATCGGAAATAGCAGAAGACATTAAGTGGAATCTCTTCGTTAATGGGGCGTCAAACGACCAAGGCTCGGGGGCAGGTGTGGAAATAGTCACCCCTAGGGGAAATAAGCTGCACTATGCTATAAGGTTGGAGTTCGCTGCCACCAACAACGATGCAGAGTATGAAGCAGTGATAGCTGGATTAGAACCTGCCTTAGAAATCGGAGCCAATTCTTTATGTCTTCATAGCGATTCTCAACTTATTGTTAATCAAATACTAGGAGAATTCCAAGCTCGAGAAGAACGACTCATAGCATATTTAAAGAAGACCAAGTTACTTCTCAATCGATTGGACCACTACTTAGTCAAACACATCCCCCGAGAAGAGAACCGAGAGGCCGACGAATTGGCGAAACAAGCAAGCGTGAGAGACGGCGCTATTTACGGAGCGGTAACCATCTCAAGGCAACTGACCCCAAGTTTTGAGCAAGTGAATCTGATAGCTTCAACCGAAGAAGCAACTTGGATGACTCCCATCCGGGACTACTTACAAAGCGTCACACTACCCAATGGGCATAACGAAGTCAAGAAAATCTTGAGGAAAGCTTCCCGCTACACCATACAAGAGGACATCCTCTATCGGCGTGGATTCTCTAACCCCTTATTAAGGTGTGTCGTTGGAAAGAAAGCCAAGGAAATCCTATCCAACATTCATCAAGAAAGCTGCGGAGATCACACCGGAGGGCAAACTTTAGCAAAAAAGATACTCCGATATGGATATTTCTGGCCCACCTTAAGCAAGGACGCCTTAGATTTCGTCAAAAAAATGTGACAGATGCCAGAAGTTTGCTAAGATTCCGCGGCTACCAACAACTGAGATTACTCAAATGACCAGCCCTTAGCCCTTTGCAGTATGGGGAATTGACTTAATCGGCGAACTACCAATGGGCCGAGGCGGGGCCAAATATGCTATAGTGGCAGTCAACTATTTCACCAAATGGGTGGAAGCAGAACCTCTGAATAAAGTATCTTCAGCAAAAGTTATTAACTTCTTGATCAAAAATGTTCTGTGCAGGTACGGAGTTCCATTCAAAATCATATCAGACAATGGACTTCAGTTTGACAGCGAAGAATTCGCCAACTGGTGCCGAGAGCACGGAATTCACAAAAGCTTCTCATCCGTAGCGTATCCCCAGGCAAATGGACAAGTCGAAGCCATCAACAAAATTCTGAAAACTCTAATAAAAAAGAAACTCGAAAAGTCAAAGGGTGCTTGGGTAGATGAACTCCCTACGACACTGTGGGCCTATCGCACATCTTTCAGAACCTCGACAGGGCATTCTCCTTTCTCTTTGGCATACGGATCGAAGGCTATGCTCCCAGTTGAAACCATCGTGCCTTCCCATCGTAGGATCCACTATAACCCAGAAGAGAACGAAGAACTCCTTCACATGTCTTTGGATCTAGTTGAGGAGAGAAGAAATGATGCAGTCCTTAAAGCAGCAGCCCACAAGCAAAAAGTGGCAGCACAATACAACTCCAAAGTCAAGCATCGTACCTTACAAGAAGGGGGCCTTGTCCTCAAGCGAATCTTCCCTCGCCCCGGAGCACTAGATCCAATCTGGGATGGACCATATGTAATTCATAAAGATCTCCACAATGGAGCTTATATTTTGTCAACAGTGGACGGAGAGGTGTTCCAGAGGGCATGGAACATCCAACACCTCCGTCGATACTTTTCTTAACTTGTACTGCCCATGTTAAGTGAATTAACAAAGAGAATCAGTGGACGTAGGCATTTTCGTGCCGAACCACTTTAAAAAAACGTTGTCTCTTTTTTAACTTGTTCCTTTATATCTTGGCTGCTTGTTAACTTTATCCTTTTTTGTTGAACAAAATCTTATGCGTATAGCATTTACATTCAAAGCACTCCACAGCGCAACTTCACCTGGACAAGACCTAACAGGTACTATGCGAATCTATGCCCTCGCCAATGAGACACTTTTGCTCCGGCATCCCTCTGCTGCGGGTTAACTCATTACTCGCGACGGCCCTTAAAGCCAACTTTAATGAGCCGATTATAAGCCACCGAGAAGGCCGACTATAGCCGAGGCAGCTCATTACGGCGTTCGGCTCGCCGGCAACTGTGAACCGACTATAAGCCCCAACATAAGGTGTGGCCAGCCAGGGGCAGTTCACGGTTGACGATCGGCACCCACGCTAGCCGGCCACAGTAAATCGAATAATACCCACGATTACGGGCCATAATGGCCCGGGTAGTTACTGTGCGCGATCTCGGCTCCGATGTTTCTTAAGTGCGGCTGTGGTAAAAAAGAATTAACTCCCCGCGGAGGCGTAAGATGGGTGACAAATGTCTCCAAGACCCACAGCTAGGGAAAGTGACTACAAAGCCCGTTTGCCATGAACTTAAGCACATCGAAGGCCTTCCGTGATTGGAAGTTTTACTATTTCACATATTTCAATTTTATTTAAGAAACTTTTCCCCTATCCTCTGTAACAATCCCTGAAGTACAGGACACAGAACAAGAGACATTCGCTAATGGAAGCGGATACTCACAGCAAGATACTGGACCGCATTCCATACTCGGTCACACAAGACATTCAAAGCTGCCATCTACAAGCAAAATATAAAGGGCGGTATTTCCTTCTTTCATGTGTAAACACGTGACTATAATTTATTCACACTTCACGCTAACATTGCAAGTCATGAAATTATGTTTTAAACAAGAACCTGACATCAAACACAATTTAATTACAAGAATATGCATAGCTATATTTCTCATACAACATGTCAAAATAGCGAAAACATTCAAAAAACGACAGAATCAGCTTAAGTTAAAGAATTACACGTCAAGAATAGCGTTGTTTATTACAAGTAGCATAATTACAACCTAAGAGTTACGTTACTGTTTTGAAACTAACATATACAACAATGTCAAGTCTACAAAACGATATCCAGGTCTAATCAAGGAGCCGGCTGCGTCGGAGTCTTATCTTTGTCCTGTTGCCCACCTGTCCGGTCAGAGAAAGAATTCATTAGTGATAAGCGGCCAAGTTAACGGAAAGACTAGAAAGGAAGACTTACCAACATCTGCTCCTTGGTCATCTTGATCATCATCCTCTACTTGCACACCTGCCTCCTCAGCTGCAAGCAACCGCATGTCCTCCTTCACCGCCACCTTCTCCTCCTTGGTAAACTGGGTGGTAACCACATCCATCTTGAAGGGCACACCACCCTCCTTATCCGCATCAGCCCTAGCCTCCTCCAGAGCCCGGAGATAAACCCTAGCCATGACCCGGGGATAATCATCCATCCAGGAGAGGTTGCCCTGCTTCCAAGTACGGAAGTACATATCCTGGAGCATTTCGTCCATCATCCCCTCGTTCTCCTCAAGCTCCCTCGTCCGGGCCTCGGAATCCGACAACCTTACAACGGCAGCATCTCTCTCCAATTGGTATCTCGAGCAGTCAGCCTAAAGGGATTTCCGCATCGCCTCCATCTCCTCCTTCAACTTGGCTTGAGCAAGCTCTACGGCGTCAAGTCTCCCAGATGACTCCTCTATCTGCTCAAGATCCGCTTTCCTAACCTCATCCACCATGGAAATAGCCATATCGATCCGTTCCTTGCACATAGCCTCCATTTTCCGCAGTTCGGCCCGGCTGGCCTCTTCCATAGTTTTCTTTAGTCGTCCGGAGGCGGCCTCGTGCTGAGAGATCTGGATGGCCTGATCGGCGAGTTGCTTGGCCTGGTCGGAAACCACTAACCGCAGTCTTATGTTGGCACTCCCAATTTCCTCCCCGGCCTTGACCAGTCGGGCATGATGCCCCATCAACTTCCTGGTCTCCTCAGCAACCCGGTCGATATTTGCCTTAGCTTCGTCCCCCATAGCAACAATCCGAGTAGTAAGCAAATCAAGGTCCAGGGACTTGGCCTCATCAAGCACCCTTACCATAGGATTGCGAGGAAGAAGGTGCTCACTAGTAACCTCATCAAAAGAGATGTCATGAGATGCCGGGTCCAGGTCCGGATGACCCGCAAACGGATTGCGTACTAAGCCAGGATGATCTATTGGGATGATGGTTGGATTCCCAAACGGATGGGGGGAGGGCATAAGCTCGGTATCCTCCTCTGTAATGTCGTGAATAGGCTGGAGTGGGGTCGGGGGTTCAAGAAGAGGTTCGGACGAAGATCGACTCCTCTTCCTCTTCTGTATATCTTCTTCGATAACTCCGAGAAGAGGACGATAACCGACTATGTCTCCCGGGCGGTTAGTAGAAGGCTTCGGCTTGGCGGAAGCTTTGGAGAGTTTGTATTGTTCAAGCCTGTGCCGAAGATCTGAGGTCTTGGCCGTTTTAACCGCTCCTGATATGAAAACCAAGTGTCACCAACATGTATTGAGCCATCATTCAAGAATTAAAAGAGTAAAGAGAAATTCACCTTGAACCGCCAAAGATGCTTCAGTAGAGGCGCTCCCGGAAGATAAATCGACGCCGGCCCCAACTTTATCGGCTTTTTTGGACTTCTCCGTCCCCTCCAAACCTTCGAAGCCTTGGCGGAAAGCGTCATCCGTCCACTCTTGCATCTCGCCTACTTTCCCAGAAGATAAAGCCCCGACACCGTCGCCACCTCCAGCGCCTTCTCCTCCATCTTCGCCTTGCTCCTCCTCCAAATCTCCCTCCTCCGGGATATCTGGACATGTGCTGGGAGAGGGACCGTCAGACTTTTTGAGCTTCTTCCCCCTTTTCCTTCGGGATATCTACTCTTCGACTCGGCCCCTTCTTTAGCTTGGGCCGCCTTCTCTTCGGCCGTGTCCCTCTTCTTGACCACGGACTGATGTGGAAGGATCAAGCTGTGCTCCAAAAGTGTAGCGTTCCTGATTAGGTAAGCAGCCGACCTATCTCTTCCAGTAATAGCTTCTATTTCTGCTGCCATTTGAACCAGGCGATCATTCTCCACGACCGCAAAACCACCTGTCGCTAGCAAAAAATAAAAACACATAAGAAGGAGCATTGCAACCAGAGCGGAAATTAAAAATAAAGCTTTGACTTACATCCGGAGGTGAAGCGCTGAATAGAAACAGAATCATCCCTGACAAAAAACCATTCCTTCTTAAACATGCTGTACTTGGAGTAAAGATCTAGGACCGGCTTAAAGGATACGGCCGATTCCAAGCTAATGTAGGGAGACCCCTTCTTATAGCCTTTCAAGTTGTACAAATACCGGATCTCTCGGTTGGAAGGAGGACGCCCATATCTCCTCTGGAAGATGACGAAGAGACTCACCAGAATGGCATAGGAGTTGGGCTGAAGCTGGAGTGGAGCTACCTTTAGATATGTGAGAAAGCTGACTACCCAGGCATTGGGAGGCGGGATGGCAACACACATGCAATGGTATCTGCTGTAGGCAAAATATCCTTCGGGAGGATCATACGGCATCACTCCCGCATCCGGCAATAGCATGCGCGCTCGGTCGATCCCGAAAGAGCGAGATATAACATCAAGTTGCTCGCCTTTGAGTGAGCTAGGGAAGCAATCAGGAGGCAAGTTCAGAAGTTCCTGAGGACCATACCCGTCCACTAGCGATCTCGGGGTGGGCCCATGTCATTCTAGATTCGGCTGAACTGGGGGCACGACGGGAGATTCTCTTTTGTCCGTAGATCTCTTCTTTTCTGATCGGGTTTCCACTTTGTGAGACATTATCTGCGGCACGAAAAAGCACATTGTTAAAACAAGGGATATAGAGGGTCAAACGAACAGGTGTATATTGTCTAGAGTTCCACTTATAAACACGTAAAGTCATTCGGCAACGCAAGTCATTAGGCAGTTCAAAGTCATTCGGCAGCGCAAGTCATTAGGCAGTTCAAAGTCATTCGGCAGCGCAAGTCATTAGGCAGTTCAAAGTCATTCGGCAGTGCAAGTCATTCGGCAGTGCAAAGTGCAAGGTCACAAAGTCGTTCAGCAATTCAAAGTCATTCGGTAGTTCCAAAAACATTAAAATCATAATCATCCGGCAGTTACCTGGTTCGGTAGACAGAAAGTTTTCAGCAGTATAATTGATTCGGCAGAAAGAAAAATCTGGTTCGGCTATATCGATTTGGTAAGGAATATCAAAGGTGCATAGCCCCTACTTATAGGCGGATATGGGATACCGGACCAATTGATTCGGCACTCAGGGACCGAATGGAGATGACCAAAAAGACAAAGCACGCCATATACAGGCATATGCCCTACTTTGGGGGGCAAGTGTTGGGTGTGTTTCGACCGGCTCCTTCCCTACCACTGAATCAACTCTCTGGACCGGCTCCATCCCTACCACCGAATCAACTCCATCCCATGCCCACCGAACCAGCCTCCACCGAACCACTCACGAACCATCCTCCACCAAACCACTCACGAACCAGCCTCCACCGAACCACTCAACAACCAACCACTGCCGAACCACTCACCACCGGACCAAGCAACGCCCTCACCCCCGAACCAACCTTCACCGAATCAGCCACACCGAACCAATTCCCTCTTCACTCATCACCGGACCAAGTGTTACCGGACCAAGACTACAACCCAACCATCACCGGACCAACTCTGCCAGGCCAAATTGCATCAGCCCAGGCCCACCAGCAGCTATATACATCCAAGACCCCTGCTCCCAGCCTCACTCTATAAATAGAGGGGCAGGGGTACAACAATGGGGAACAAGTTTGAGAGCTCAAGCATGGAGAGAACTTTCAAACAACTTTCTTTTACTGGTATCAAAGCTTTGTACTTGTAATCTAAACAAGAAAAGAGAAATAACATATAAAGTGGACGTAGGCACATTCTGGCTGAACCACTATAAATTTGAGTGTCTTTTACAGTTTAGCCCCTGCTTTTCATATATTTGCATAAATCACCCAAATCACTAAGAACAACATCAAATCTATTAAGTCATACGACTTTGAGGTGTTTGTTACCGGATCTCCCGGTTGGAAGGAGGACGCCCATATCTCCTCTGGAAGATGACGAAGAGACTCACCAGAATGGCATGGGAGTTGGGCTGAAGCTGGAGTGGAGCTACCTTTAGATATGTGAGAAAGCTGACTACCCAGGCATTGAGAGGCGGGATGGCACCACACATGCAATGGTATCTGCTGTAGGCAAAATATCCTTCGGGAGGATCATACGGCATCACTCCCGCATCCGGCAATAGCATGCGCGCTCGGTCGATCCCGAAAGAGCGAGATATAACATCAAGTTGCTCGCCCTTGAGTGAGCTAGGGAAGCAATCAAGAGGCAAGTTCAGAAGTTCCTAAGGACCATACCCGTCCACTAGCGATCTCAGGGTGGGCCCATGTCGTTCTGGATTCGGCTGAACTGGGGGCACGACGGGAGATTCTCTTTTGTCCGTAGATCTCTTCTTTTCTGATCGGGTTTCCACTTTGTGAGACATTATCTGCGGCACGAAAAAGCACATTGTTAGAACAAGGGATATAGAGGGTCAAACGAACAAGTGTATATTGTCTAGAGTTCCACTTATAAACACGTAAAGTCATTCGGCAGCGCAAGTCATTAGGCAGTTCAAAGTCATTCGGCAGCGCAAGTCATTAGGCAGTTCAAAGTCATTCGGCAGCGCAAGTCATTAGGCAGTTCAAAGTCATTCGGCAGTGAAAGTCATTCGGCAGTGCAAGTCATTCGGCAGTGCAAGTCATTCGGCAGTGCAAAGTGCAAGGTCACAAAGTCGTTCGGCAATTCAAAGTCATTCGGTAGTTCCAAAAACATTAAAATCATAATCATCCGGCAATTACCTGGTTCGGTAGACAGAAAGTTTTCAGTAGTATAATTGATTCGGCAGAAAGAAAAATCTGGTTCGGCTATATCGATTTGGTAAGGAATATCAAAGGTGCATAGCCCCTACTTATAGGCGGATATGGGATACCGGACCAATTGATTCGGCACTCAGGGACCGAATGGAGATGACCAAAAAGACAAAGCACGCCATATACAGGCATATGTTGTGCAGTTAATGCCCCGCTATATCCCCGCTATAACTCCGATATATCTTATAGCGGATTCCTACCGCTATGATTTTTCCATATATCCCCAACTTATAGCCTTTCCGCTTTAATCCCCGCTATTTCCGCTATATCCCGTTAGTTCCGCTATTTCCGCTATATCTTCTATAAAAAATTAGATTGAAAAATGATATTTATACGCTATAAAAATTATGAAATTAATTAATTTCATTGAATTTTTGATATATGTTTAGAAATGATAATACTCTAATATTCTACTAAATTAAATTAAGTTATACAACAGTTTTACGTTCATTTACAATACATTTGCACATATTTTTATTTAAAATTATTTTTGTATTAATTATAATTCAATTTAATGTTAATTTTTCACATAATTACTATCTATATATTTGTTAAAACAACAAGTATGGGATTTATATGCTATTTTAGAGTAATCCGATATATCCCGCTATATCTTAGCTACATCCCCGCTATGACTTTTTGCACCTCTACCGCATTGAATCCACCGAGCGCTTTAACTGCACAGGGCATATGCCCTACTTTGGGGGGCAAGTGTTGGGTGTGTTTCGACCGACTCCTTCCCTACCACCGAATCAACTCTCTGGACCGGCTCCATCCCTACCACCGAATCAACTCCATCCCATGCCCACCGAACCAGCCTCCACCGAACCACTCACGAACCAGCCTCCACCGAACCACTCACGAACCAGCCTCCACTGAACCACTCAACAACCAACCACTGCCGAACCACTCACCACCGGACCAAGCAACGCCCTCACCCCCGAACCAACCTTCACCGAATCAGCCACACTGAACCAATTCCCTCTTCACTCATCACCGGACCAAGTGTTACCGGACCAAGACTACAACCCAACCATCACCGGACCAAAGCATACCGGACCAACTCTGCCAGGCCAAATTGCATCAGCCCAGGCCCACCAGCAGCTATATACATCCAAGACCCCTGCTCCCAGCCTCACTCTATAAATAGAGGGGCAGGGGTACAATAATGGGGAACAAGTTTGAGAGCTCAAGCACGGAGAGAACTTTCAAACAACTTTCTTTTACTGGTATCAAAGCTTTGTACTTGTAATCTAAACAAGAAAAGAGAAATAACATATAAAGTGGACGTAGGCACATTCTGGCTGAACCACTATAAATCTGCGTGTCTTTTACAGTTTAGCCCCTGCTTTTCATATATTTGCATAAATCACCCAAATCACTAAGAACAACATCAAATCTATTAAATCATACGACTTTGAGGTGTTTGTCCATTTTTTGTGCAAACACTAGGGTTTATATCGAGCTATTTATAGATGGATCGAAAATAGAACAAATGGATAAGATCGATTTGGGTTTGAACGATAAATGACCCAAAAAAGCCCGTTCTATCTCCGGAACGAAATTGGATCAACCCATATATCAAAATAGATGCTTTCAAATATTTTAAACTCAATGGAACAGGTTTCAAGTCCTAATTCCATCGTATGAAGAATTTATGTTAAAATCAGCTTATTTCAAATTGATTTCAATTAAATTGATTCCTAGGCGTTTCGAGCCCATACGATCAAACGATACGTCTCATCGATACGAATCTTGAAATCCTACAATAATTCACCGTTACGGATCCGATGAAATTGGTTTCGTCGAAATCCGAGTCAGTGGCCAAAATGGCTTTTTTCACATTAATTAAATAAATTAATATTAAATTAATTAAATCACATTTTCAGTTTAAATTTTTAATAATTTACAACTTCTATCATTTTTGATTTCTTAATCACTTACAATAACTTAAAAAAAAATAGATGTCAATTTAAAGTTGATTAATCCATCAATTTTAGTGTTAAATTTCAATTTTATTAAATTCAGAAATTATAAATTTAATTTTCAATAATTCCCTTTAATTGACCTTTCATCCAATTATTCAATCCATTATTATCAAATAGACAAAATTAACATTGGTTCATGATCTATTACATTAATATTCTCAAATTTCATCTCAATCTCCATTAACGTAATATTTAAATATTTAATTTCATTTATTTGCATTTAATTCAATTATTATAATTTGAATTCCAATGAATTAATAAATCTTGATTTCGCTACTTTATTGAACCAATTATTACATTATGAATATAATTAGCATTTTTATTTATTTTATTACATTCACAATCTACAGTCGTTGTCTTTACTCACATAAATGTAACATTTACTATCATTTAATTGAAATTTATTTCTAATTAAATTTAACAGACTAAATAAACAGGTAACTTATAACAATCGTTACCGTAACTTTTAACTACACTTATGAATTCATTCTACACAAACAAATGTTACAATTCTTATCTAATACTGATTTTATTCAACACCATTTATTATGCTATTTCATACATTAATTCAATATTTACATTTTGTTTTTCTTTCATCTAATTTATAGCCAAGTATAACAATTTACATTATTTTATTATTGGAATTTCATTTCAATTGTAAATAATTAACTTTAATTTACATTGTTACATTTCATTTTAGTATTCATTTCATTATTACATTACAACTTTTTATTTCTTCCAATATTAAATCACAAAATTTAATCAAATTAACAATTTAAATTATCGTAAATTAACGGGTTGTTACACTCTCCCCCACTCAAAACTTTTCGTCCCCGAAAAAGAAAAAAAAGGAAAAGAAGGAACTAAGAAATCAATACATCTTATTCAAAATATAAATTTATAAACAACTAATTTTCAAAATTAAATAATGTAAATAAAAATATATCAATTTATAACACTTAAATCCTTTATATTCAAGTTAACAAAAGTTTGGAAAACGTTTCACAAAATTTTTCTATGTCCAAAATTTACGGAAAATTTCGGCAGAGTCTCCTTTGTACGGAGAGGCTCGGGAGAAAATAATAATATCAATAATAATAATATATATCATAATTTTTCAAAATAATATATCCCAACAGCGGGAAAACAATATAATATCGCAATAAAACCGTAATCCGAGAACGTACCTATTTGTCGGGCAAATAACGCTTAATTATGAAACCAAAAGCAGTAGCTATTGCTTCCATAACCTGTATTTCACTTATATAATCCAAAAGGAGTTAATAATTATATAAAATGAAATATTTAAAGTTGTTTCAACTAATAATAAACAAGTCAATGCAATATAACAACAATCGCTTGCAAACAAGCGTACAAACATCATTCAACAAAGAAAGCAATCATCCATTCATATCAAGCAAAACAAATGGTTTGTTCGGGTTTAGACACTTCAATCGTACAGAATGATAATAATTACTAAGTATACCATCTACTCAACGGTCTTAGATAAAACTCAACAGATTATTCATGCATCCTAAACAATTTAAAGTATCCTTGCCCAACAACCCATAAACCAAACAAACAATAATTTACAATGTACTTGAGTTATTCTTATTAAATTTCTTTCACAACATTTACAGTCTTTTATTTTCCTTTTCATTCATACAAGGATTATTTCTTTACCTACATTTATCTCTTACAAAATATTTACTTTATTACTTACAAAAATTCATTTACATTTATTCATATCATGTATTTTTTTTGCATTACATTCATTCATTTATTTACTTTAATTATAAATAGTTTCAATATTAACTTAAGTTCAAAATCCTTTGGTTACAGTACTCATTTTCTATTTCATTCAATTAGTAGCATTACAATTTCAACTCAAGTTTATAACTATTTTCATATCAAATTTCTTATTCATAAAAGCAAATTTCATTGAACACTTTCATTACATAAGTTTTACTTGTAAAAATTTCCATTACATATTCTTTTAACATTTCAACTTTTTATAATTGGTAAGTTACATTTATGTTTTTAAGAATGCAATTGAAAGTTACACAAGTTTGACTTACTTATTTTAATTAACTTAAGGTTCAATAATTATAATTTCTTATTTTCATATTCTTTTCGTTTACAGGTTATAAATTTCAAATTCCTTGTATATTTCAGTTATAACTTAGCATATCATTTCTTATTTTCATTTAGAAGTTTCAATTATTAAATAGTTAAAAAATTTATTCCATTTCAATAATTGAAATCTCTAATTCATAGAAATTTAAGAACTAAATGTCGGGTTTACTTCAAATTATTTAAAATAATATATACATATATATATACACACTCATAACTTTTATATCCAATCATAAATTTTTATATTTTTTTATCAAAATATATCTGTAGTAAAACTACTACAATGGCCTTCCCACTTTGAAACTCGAAAATGAACGTCGATGATGCGTGCACTCACCACCGAAATTATTTTCCAGTGATAGAGAGGGGAGTACAGAACTTATTTCTTTCCGAAATTTCATTAGAACAATTCTTTCAAAATTATATTGAAATGTTTATATCAGAAAATACTTCTAATAATATTATTATTATATCCCAAAATCATTCGAAAGAAATTTTCAAAAACCTCGGAACTTAAGTTCTAAATTTCCAAATTTCATTTATTTTATTTTCAAATCTTATTTCCAACCTATATTTATAAATTTCAATACTTAACAACCAATATATTACAACCAAATATATAATTTATAAATCACTATTTTATATACAGAAAATATAGTAGGCAAAATTATTTCATTTACCTATATTCAAAACAAATATTGTGTCGGCTGTCCTATTAAGTATTTAGAAATCCCTATCGATGTCATAGCGTCCTATGCACAAACCAGAATTTATAAATACAAAACGGAACAAATTAACATAATATAAAAACCTTTTATAACACTAACAAATACGCTCTCTCATATATATACTCTCAGTGACTTATCATAGGGTATTACTACCCTATTTAATATGAGTCAGACCCCACAAAGCTAAGGTTATCGCTAAACCAAAAGCTCTGATACCAACTGTAACATCCCACCTTTTTGTACGTTTTAAGCAGACACACGTGCCGACTCAAACCATACAGAAGGACAGATTGTTATTTGGGGGTAAATAAGAAAAAGAGAAAGAATAAAAACAAAACAGAATCTCGCACCAGAATGACAAAATATAATAATCAAATAACAGTTCATGAAGTTGTTTACAAAACCTTTGATTATACTTATACAATACAAAATCAGAATTACTCATATCAGAGATAAACAAACATTGCAGCGGACCAGTGTGAATGTAGTGGAATAAATATAGTAAATAATAGTAGTACAAATCTTCGTCTTCGTCCTCCAGAAATAAGGTCTTCAAATTCTGAAATGCTCAGGCTGACCCGAGCGAATTGAAAAGACAAAACACTCGAGTCAGAACTAAAAGATCTTATGTAAGTTAAATCAACGGTAAATAAATATGAGTGTAAACGGTGTTGGAGATGTTTACGGGGTTTGACATCTCCTATCCAGTGTCTAACGTGAGTGCAGTAACTTAAGAGATGTTCGGGATTCACACCTCCTAAGGATCCGTTAAACTATCTACTATGTAGTACAATACGCTATTATAATATGTCTATAGTAAGATAAACTATTAAAATAGCGTTAAGGCGTTACCCATATCCCCCTTAACACATTTTATATATTCCCATAGTCTATACAGTACCGTAATCTCTCCCGTACTGGGCATCGTTAGAGGGCACTCTATAGGTATGATACAAAACAAACTCGTAGAAGGCGCGCTAGGGTAGGTGACACGGCACAACTAGGCAATGCCAGGGTAGATATATCAATTACGCATCCGGACTGTTGGTAACACATAGCCGCAACTACCGCCCAACTCGAAACACACTCCCGAGTAAAAATCGAAGGGTGGCCACCAAATAAATCAAAAGTCAGAATATAGTATCGATGGAATGTGTCCAATCGGAGGAATAACCTCACTTGGCCCGAGAATCGCTCCTATTTTAGCTACCTTAAGCCAACTCATGGGAGTCGGGTCCACGTATATACCTCATATAGGATCGTCGCCACTATCCTACTTCATTTTGGAATCTCCACCGCGTACACAGTTGTCAAAGTGGTTTTCGGTATTGGCAGAGGTATGACAATATCTGATCCCGGTCTCTTTAACAACCAATCGCTTATTACACACCGGATGGTTCTTTTACATTTCCAAAATCGTTTCATAATTGATATCAAAATATCATATTCAATTCAAACCATATCACTTTCGAAATCATTACTTACTTTCGAAATCATATTTGCCTTTGAAATCATATCACATTTGAAATCATAGTTCGATAATTATATTTCCTTTCAAAGTCAAATTCATAGTTTATATCGAAATATCGTATTCTCAAAATTATATCACTTTCAAATCATATCGTTTCAAAAAATCATAATTTCTTCCAAAATTATATTTCCCAAAACAGGTTAAGTCCTTACTTCAAAATCATCATTTCAATTTATTATAACATTCAAAATTCCAACTTAAGTTATAACATTATTTAGCCTTATTCTCTTTTTTAAACCAAATTGAAATGAATATAAACTCTTCCACGTACTTAGTTTGGAAATTCAGAAATTTGTTTAAATAGTTATAAATAGTTAAAATGCTCTATAATAGTTTAATTATAGGTAAAAATATTTTAAATTGATTTAAGATAGTTAAATAGATTAAATTTAGATTAAATATAATTTAAAATAGATTAAATAACTTTAAAATAGATTAATCATATTTAAATTAAATTAAAATGGATTAATTTGTTTAAAATAAATTGAATTGGTTTAAAATAGATTAAAATAATTTATATATTTAATATTGGTTAAATAGTTTAATAAATTCGAAAATCTTAATAATTAGAAATTTTAAATAATATATCTTTAAAACAATTTATATTAAAATATGAGTTTGAAATTAATATCAAATTAAACTATTCATTTCTTTTCAACATATTTGGACCATTTCAAATTTCCAAATCGACAAACCAAATTTCAATAAACTATCGAATTTCATATTGTTTCAATTCATGTTCAAAATATCAATACGGATTACTCCAGTTTCAAAAATATTTCAAAGTTATTTTCAAACAAATTCAATCACTCAATTTTGATAGAATTTCATTTATACATAAAAGTTTAACTTTAAACTTCCGATTTACTTTCTTAAAGAAATTCCTTCTTAAACCAATACGCATTTCAACACAAACTTGATTTTTCAATAATACTTAAATTTACATAAATCAAATTTTATTTTAAAACATCAATTGATTAAATTCAAAAATTTAAGGATTTCAAAATCAATTAATTTAACCAATCCGGTGTTTGTATATAATTTTCTACCCTAGGGTCAAGTGATACGGATATTTATCATTTCAATCCGCAATTTAATATTTTACGGTTATATATCATTTCAAACCGCAATCCCAAATTAAGTAAAAAATCCATAACGAACTTGCAGTTTATACGATATGAAATACAACATCCATTCAACCAACATCAACAATCAACATCCATCACTATCATCATCCAAATAAATCAATAAATATCAATATAGAACTAATAATCAATAAAGGGTATTAAACTGGCAATTTATATTCAATAATAAATTAAATAACGATTTAATTCAAATAAATACAAATTAACTGAGATGATGATTCAAAATATATCAAACAGCCATAAATAAATTTCTAATCACATCAAAAATTAATTTAACTAACATAAGAAAATTTTGAAGTTGTGAGTGGGTTAAAACACTCACCTTTGAATTTAAATTCAAAATAAGCCCAAATTTGAACGGTCTCCAAATTCGTCCGAACCAGCATCAAAATGTCCAGAATTTTAATAGGATTACAGCCGAGAAAACCGCGCATGAATTGGACCTCGTATGAAAATTTTATTGATATGAGAATGATTTAAATATGAATTAAATAAATAAAGAACCCAGCCAATCAAAACCTGCCACGCCAGCACCGTTCTTCTTCCCAGCCGTTCAAAACTTCACCAAACTCTAACCTACTTCATGCGCCGCCACCCAATGCCACACATCGCCGTCATTGGCCAGCCGCGGCCCAAGTCCGCTCGAACCCTATACTCCGCCACCTCGACCTACGCCATGGCCTCCCCAGCGCCGATCGGCGATGAACGAGAAAAACAACGGACGCCGAAAAATATCCAAACCCAAATCGATTTTTGCCGTCGATACGGCCAGTGATTCGCCAAACAAACCACACTGATGAAGTCCCCTCGGTCCACTCTAAAATACCCACAAATCAATTCGACGATCAGACAATTTTGATCGTCGCGCGATGAACGGCCGCGATTTGTTCTTCAATTTCTAGATAAACAGTGATTCAAATCGGAAAACGAATTACAGATTTGAGATGCGCTCGTCGAGAGCTTCAAATCGATATATAATTCGATATAGTTTGAGGAGTTCGATTTTGGAGTTTGAATTAGAAATTGAATTGAAATTTGGGAATTATGTTTTGTCTGTCATTAGATTGAGGAGTTGAGAAAGAAATATACGTACAGACAAATGAGAATAGAAACAACCTAGGGTTTATAACGAGCTATTTATTGATGGATCCGAAATAGAACAAATGGATAAGATCGATTTGGGTTTGAACGATAAATGCCCCGAAAAGCCCGTTCTGTCTCCGGAACGAAATTGGATCAACCCATATATCAAAATAAATGCTTTCAAATATTTTAAACTCAATGGAACAGGTTTCAAGTCCTAATTCCATTGTATGAAGAAGTTATGTTAAAATCAGCTCATTTCAAATTGATTTCAATTAAATTGATTCCTAGGCGTTTCGAGCCCGTACGATACGTTCGATCGATACAAAACTTGAAATCCTACAATAATTCACCATTACGGATCCGATGAAACTGCTTTCGTCAAAATCGGAGTCAGTGGCCAAAATGGCTATTTTTCACATTAATTAAATAAATTAATATTAAATTAATTAAATCACATTTTCAGTTTAAATTTTTAACAATTTACAACTTCTATCATTTTTGATTTCTTAATCACTTACAATAATTTAAACAAATTTAGATGTCAATTTAAAGTTGATTAATGCATCAATTCCAGTGTTAAATTTCAATTTCATTAAATTCAGAAATTATAAATTTAATTTTCCATAATTCCATTTAATTGACCTTTCATCCTATTATTCAATCCATTATTATCAAATAGATAAAATTAACATTGGTTCATGATCTATTACATTAATATTCTCAAATTTCATCTCAATCTCCATTAACGTAATATTTAAATATTTAATTTCATTTATTTGCAGTTAATTCAATTATTATAATTTGAATTCCAATGAATTAATAAATCTTGATTTCGCTACTTTATTGAACCAATTATTACATTATGAATATAATTAGCATTTTTATTTATTTTATTACATTCACAATCTACAGTCGTTGTCTTTACTCACATAAATGTAACATTTACTATCATTTAATTGAAATTTATTTCTAATTAAATTTAACAGACTAAATAAACAGGTAACTTATAACAATCGTTACCGTAACTTTTAACTACACTTATGAATTCATTCTACAAACAAATGTTACAATTCTTATATAATACTGATTTTATTTAATCACCATTTATTATGCTATTTCATACATTAATTCAATATTTACATTTTGTTTTTCTTTCATTTAATTTATAGCCAAGTATAACAATTTACATTATTTTATTATTGGAATTTCATTTCAATTGTAAATAATTAACTTTAATTTACATTGTTACATTTCATCTTAGTATTCACTTCATTATTACATTACAACTTTTTATTTCTTCCAATATTAAATCAAAAAATTTAATCAAATTAACAATTTAAATTATTGCAAATTAACGGGTTGTTATAGCCATGATCGCCCACCGCGTCCACACTCCCATAAAATCGGAGGGTGCGTACCAATAAATCACAATGTAAATGATGGTAATACGAAGAAGTGTGTTCACTCGGGGTAGTTAACCCACTTGGCCGGTACGGCTCCTGTTTTAGTCATTTCCAATTAGAACAAGTGCCATGTTAATCCATTATCGTTCTCTTTCTTCAAATCCAGCAAACGACGCCAAATCCAACCATTTCATTCTGGATCATCACTCCATGTACACAGTTGTTAAAGTGGTTTCGGTATCGACAAAGAGTATGCCAATATTTGGCTCCGGTCTCTTTAACAACCAAACGTCGTTTTACACACCGGTTGGTACTTTTACATTCCGAAAACAGTTCATACTTGCTGTCAAAATATCATCTTCGCTTCAAAATCAAATCCATTTCGAAATCATCATATTTACTCAAAATATAGTATTTTAATTCAAAATCATTTTCGCCTTAATATCTCGGTTTCAGTTCCAAAATTGTTCCAAATTTCCATTTGGGTTATAACTTCATTTTAACCCAATTCGCACTTAAATCCAAGATTTAATTGTAAACATTTCGCCCCTTTGACCAGTTTGAATTTTTGAAATATAATTTGAATAGTTTTAAAATAGTTTAAACAATTAAAATAGTTATAAATAGTTTAAATGGTTAGAATAGTTATAAATAGTTTAAATGGTTGAAATAGTTTAATATAAAATAGTTTAAGTATTAAAATGGTTTATATAGCAAAATAGATTGCAAAATCCAAAATAATTTGAATATTTAAAAAGATAGATTTAAACAGTTTATATCAAAATAATTTATTTGAAAATAGTTTCAAAGTCAAACTGATTCAATTTCCAAATTTTACAATTTAAATCACTTTTAAATTTCCATTTCGATTTAATCGATTCAATTCCGATTTCAAGTCGGATTTTTATTTCGATTCCAAATTAATTTCAAAGTAAATTTCAAATTAATTTCAATTCCAATTTTAAATTAATTTCAGTTACAATTCCAAAATAATTTCAATTTCAGATTTTGAACCATTTCGATTTTTATCAATTCCGAGTTCGATTTTCAAAACATCGATTCAAAACACTTAAATCAATTTACTTTCAATACCCAATTTGAAATCCAAATACTCAAATATAATTCAATTCCGAGCTCAATTTTGAAATAGTTCGATTTCCATAAATTTGATTTTTATTTTCTTAAAATCAAATCATTTAAATAAATTTCAAATCAATTTTTTTTTTAAATCATTTGATTTAACCAATCCGGTGTTTGTATATAATTTTCTATCCTATGGCCAAGTGATCAGTTATTTCAATTTAATTTCAGGAATGGATATGTATCGTTTCAATCCAAAATAAATGTCATAGGTATATATCATTTCAACCTATTCTTAATTTATTCGAGATAATTCAATTTACAGTCTTATATACTGTAAATAATATACAAGATGATAACATGATATATCAAAATAAATAAACATCTAAATCATCCAAAATATCACTCAATAGCATCTATCACAATCAACATCCAAACAGTCAATATAATTCATAACAGTTAACTGGTTATCAACAATAGGGAGTTTAACTAGCAATTTAATTTCCATTTCAAATTTGAACTATCAATTCAAATTCCTATCATTTCAATTCATACCAATTTAAATGTCCGTTTAATTTATCAAACAACGATCAATAAATTTATATCACTTCATGATTTAAAATTTAATTAGCATAAAAAAAATTAGTACGTTGTGAGCGTTATAAAACACTCACCTTGAGTTTTCAATTTTAAATCAAATCGAACGTCGTTCGATTTTGACCTAAAATTTTAACTAGCTCAAAACGACTCCAAATCAACTCCATGACGTAGTGCTCGTTGCCACGATACCAACATCGCTTGTTTCATCTCAATCGTACCTCGTACGAAAAAGATACACATTTTTAAAGATTTCGATTTATAATATAATCAATTTACAATTTTTTTTTATATTATAAACCTCATCAGGCCGTTCATCTCGTCTTCACCACACTAGGACCGCACGCGCCTCTTCCTCGTCTTCATTCCAGGCAACTTCGAGCTTGCTCAAACCCATCGTACGCGCGTGAATTTTCTGGCCGCTCCACCTACGATCATCGAGAGGATGATTTACTACCCTCGTTTCGAAGACCTAAGGCTGTTGCACCACCGCCTAAAGCCACTTGAGGCTCGGCCCCCTATATTACTCGAAAAACACACACGACTGCCGTGCAAACTTGGCCAGATCTGGCCTCCAAACGACGACGATAATGAAAACCCACTGTTGGATGAATTCGTCTCTCCAAGCTCTAAAACTTTCCAGTTGAAAGTTTTTCACGAAAGTTTAAGGATTTGAAGAAAATCGAGGGAGAAAAAGGTGTAGTTTTGGCCATTAAATTAGATGGAGGCGCGGCTGTGTTCATTGCTAGGGTTTACTGCGCATATACGTATATATACGTTCATATATGTTATTTTATTATTATTTTTACTGTTCACGCGAATTTTTGAACGAACTCCAAACGAGGTGTGCCGCCTAGCGTTTATAATGTTATACCACTATTTCGAACGTAATGGGATAAGTTTCGAGACCTAATTCGATCGTATAGAGAAGATAGCTTTTTGGACCTAATTATTATATTGAATTTCCGATATTAAATTCAACGTGTTTTTATCCCGTATGACCAAACGATAACTCCAAATGCTACAAAATTTGAAATCCAAAAATAATTCACTATTATAGATTCAATGGAACTAGTTTCGTCGAAATCCAAGACTGTGCCCCAAAAGGCTATTTTAACGCGTCGATTAAATCGAGCGATTTTCAAAATCGACAAAATTACTTGAAATTCCAATTTTAAAAACTTACTAACCTAGTTATAATTTGAGTAGAATTTATTTCGATATTAGAAACCATTTCAATTCATATTAAATTACAAATTCAATTATTTACACTACTTCAAATATTAAATTTAACAATTTAATTATCCTATAAATCAATATATCATTAAGTTCCAAATAAATTTTAGTTATCAACATCATTTTATTTCTATCTAATGAATTCGACATTTATTATTCAATTCAACTATTGATTATAAACACATTCCATACATAACATTTCCTTTCAATACTTGTTATTACTTAAATCTTTGAAAGTTGTTTGTTTTAAAATCTTGTTCAAGTTCATATTCAATAACTATATTAATAAATCAATAAAAATTTATTTTTGACCATTTTTGTTTATTAATTACACTAAATTTAATAATTTAAAATAGTTAAAAAATACGGGTCGTTAAACATACTTTCCGAGAAAAGCCATCAATGAAACAGATAAATTACTTTGCTCCTCCAAGAGAAGGAGTAGCAACTGGTCCCCAGTCATTTGTATGCACGTGCTCAAGTACTCGCCTCGATCTATGGAGTCCAACTCCAAAAGATACTTTAGTTTGCTTGCCTAACACACACTCTTGGCAAAAGTCCATCTTGTCGAAGCTTTCTCCTTTGATCATCCTCCGTCTTCGAAGCAACTCTAAGCCCTTCCCTGATATATGACCCAACCAGAGATGCTAAAGCCTTGTGGCATCCAATGCATGAGAACTGTCTACTCCAACACACTCTCCAAGAACCGTGGTTCCTTTCAGCAAATACAGATTTCGAAACACATCTCCTTTCATAAGAACTAGTGCACCTCTCGAAACCTTCAGACTATCCTTCTCGATAGTTACCTTGCATCCCAAAGATGCCAATTGTCCTAAAGAAATTAAGGACTTCTGAAGACCTGGAACATACCGGACACCTGTCAAAGTGTGTATCACTTCGTCAAACATCCTGGTCCTCACTATACCTTCACCCATTGCTTTACAGCTAGCATCATTACCCATAAGAATAGAGGTTCCCTCTCGTCCAACGAATGAATTGAAGTAATCCTTATTAGGCGTCATTTGAAAGGACTACTCCGAGTCCAGCACCCAATGGTCTGAGACATCCGATACTGCTGCAGACAACACATCATCAGATATAGACTTCTCCACCGCAAATGATGAAGATCCATCTTCTTCCTTCTTCTTCAAATCTGGACAATCATTTTTCCAATGATCAGGTTTCTTCCAGATAAAGCACTTCCCGTCCTTAGAATTTCTTCTCCTGCCATTATCGAGCTTCCTGGACTTGGAACGCCCTTTAGAGTGCCAATTCTTCTTATCATCTCTACCTCTTTCAATAAACAGGCCGTGACTACTACTTCCACCTCTACTTACTTCACTTATCTCTTTCATCTGATCTCTCAAGCCCTCAGATAGAAGGCCTGCCTTCACATCTTCCACTGTCAATGTGTCTCTGGCGAAGATAAGGTTGTTAGCAAAACCTGTGTATCACTCCGGAAGAGAACACAAAAGAATCATTACCATTTGCTCCTCATCCATCTTCAAGTCAACAGTCTTCATATTCATCACAAGATCATCAAAGAAATTAAGATGTTCCTTCACTGAAGTACCCTCTCTCATCCGCATGGTGAAAAATGTCTTCAGTAATATCAGACAGTTAGTCAGAGATTTCTTTAAGTAGAGATTTTCTTGCTTGGTCCAAATGCCCCTCGCAGTGGTCTCACTGCTAATCTCCGAGATGACATTCTCTCCGATAGCTAGTTGTAAAGTAGTAAACGCCCATTTCTCCATCTCCTTCCTTTCCACGACTGAGATATCAGCCGTCAACTCCTCAGGGGAAAACACTACTAGATGGACTTCATTCCTCATTAGAACAACCATCATCCTCCATTGCCACTTCTCGAAGTCTTTATCCCCATTCCATTTTTCAATTGCCAACTGTGATCCTGACGCGATATACATCCCTCTAGTATAGGGTCTTGTAACAACTGGAGTCGCTTCATCTCCTGCCATAGCGTCTAACACTCCTCAATCAACCTTGCAGCTCTGATACCAGACTTTTGGGGAAAATCCCTTCAAATGATTAGTCTAAGGGAATTAAAAACCCAACGCGGCGGAAAACAACTGGATCGTGATTGTAGTGAGACGAAACAAACAGAGACATACACCAGAACAGACAGTCATATATCTATGCAATATAGAAAAATAAATAACACCAGTATTTATAGTGGTTCCACTACCGCGAGGCAGTGTACGTCCATTTGAGGAGAGGAGATTTTATTAATCACTGAAAGATTAGAGTTACAAGATTGGTTCACTTTTGGAGGCTATACATAAGAAAAATTAACAATACAAACAAAATTCTACAGAGTTTCGGCTCTCTAGCATGGCTGTCATTGTTCTCCAGAAGCTCTACTATTTATAGAGTGAAGAAATGAGGAGGGGTAGCTGCTGTATAGCAGCTCAGGGTTTTGGTTCGGCAAACACCAAAATCTGGTCCGGCGCATATTTGGTCCGGTATGCACACATGTGGTTCGGCATCACTTTGTTTCGGTCAACTTGGTTCGATGTCCATCTGGTTCGGCAAAGCCCATATCAATCTGATTCGGTACACTTTTGGTCCAGCATATGCCAACATGTTTGGTCCGGAAAAGCTTGGCATTTGGTTCGGCAGCCAATGCTTGAACGAGAAATCTAGACCGGTAAGCAAACTGGAGCGGCATAATACCGAACAAGAAATTTGGTTCGGCATCACACAAGCACCACCGCTCCAAATGGAACGTCATTCTCGAACTACCGAACGAAAAATTATGTTCGGTCTTCATCACTTCACCGCTCCAAACCATTGCTTCTCTTCTGCCTTCCACCGAACGAACATTTCCGCTTCTACTCCAAACAACACCGGACCAACCACTTGGTTCGGCATTACCACCGAACCAACTTGCTGGTTCGGCAACTCAACCCCAAAACACTACATCATCGAACAAACTCTACCAAACCAAATATTTGGTCCGACATCTCATCCACTTTGCTTGAGCAACGTGACTTAGGGTTTGGAGATCCTCCTCGAAGCTTCTCTAATGGAGACGCTTCTTCATGAATTCCAGGTATCATCTCTAACACTTCTATCATCAGGACCTGTAGCCCAATCAGCATCAGCATATTCAGTTATGTTGAGACTTTTGCACATTTTAAGTGTTAGTCCATGATCTACCGTTCCTTTTAGATATCTTAAAATTCTTTTGACTACTTTTCAGTGCTCATCCAAGGGTTCCTGTATCAATTGTATAAATCGACACACTTTGTTAACACTGAAAGAAATTTCAGACCTAGTTATAGTACATATATTGTAATGCATCAACTTATACAAAGTGTTGGTTCAATTTCTTACATATTGTTTATCATTAAGTGATGGTTCTTCCCTTTTTTTATATATGTTGACTAGTTATCATGGGTATAGATAGAGAATTAGCACCATTAATTTTTACTTTGATTAGAAGTACTATAATGTACTTTTTCTAACATAAGAAAATTTCTGAATTTGATTTTCTTTTGACTTCAATTCCTGTAATAATTTAATGTGCCAAGGTCTTTGATTGAAAATTGTTTATCCAAGTACTAGATGAGATTGTTAATCTCTGCTTCATTATCACATGTAATAATTAGGTCATCAACATATATTAAGATATAAATAGTAGAACCTTTATTGACTTTAATTAATAAGGAGTTATCTGATTTGGTAGACTGAAAACCGAGATTAAGTAAAGTGGTTTTCAATTTATCAAACCAAACTCTAGGTGCTTGTTTGAGCATATAAATAGCCTTATTTATCTTGCACACATATTTTTTGTCTTGCTTGTAGCTTTGTGGTTGCTCCATGTACACTTCTTCCTGCAGTTCACCATTTAGAGATGCATTATTAACATTCATTTGCATGATATTCTAGTTTTTGTGTAATGCTATGGTGAGAATGATTCTAATAGTTGTTGGTTTCACAACTGGAGAGAAAATCTTATTAAAATCAAAGCCATGTATATCTCTTAGCTACCAGTCTTGCTTTGTATTTTGCAATTGTTCCATTTGGATTTTTCTTTAATTTATATGTCCATCTGTAACCAATTATATTTTTATGCTCCGGTGGATATACAAGATCCCATGTCTTTTTTTATAAGGGTGTGGTATTCTTCATCCATAGTCGTCTTCCAATTTTTGTCTTTTGCAGCCTGATCAAAAGGCTTTGGCTCTTCTGATGTAGCAGTTGCAGTGTATATTTTAGGTTTATATATACCACATTTTGCTCTAGTAACCATGTGATGACCATTTTTAGCATGTGGTTCATCATGTGGTGATTCTGTAGTGTCGACTTGATCAGTATTAATACTTGACTATTCCTGCTGTCTGCTTAAAAGCTCTTGACTTTTCCTTGACTGGTTGTATAGGTAGAAGTGTGGTTGAGATGATCAGGTGGCTCTGCCTGTTCATGACTTGGTTCACTGAGCACTGTGAGTTGGGTTAACGGGCTTTAATTCGTAATATACCCAAACCACCCTTTTACATTCCTAAACGAATATATAGCCGCTATTTTATTATATTCTCTCATTACCTTTCCATATTATACGGTGATCAATTCAAAAGAAAATACAACATATATAAATGGCTCATCGGTACAAATGCAATGATGCTTCCCTACCAGGAAATGAGTTTTTGTGACTATCGAACCGAAAAATCGTTTTAAGGGTACAATGACGTTTGATTCAATTTTGTGACTACTTGTATTATATTAAACTAACGCTCAGTTTTTTCTGATCATGTGAGAAGAAGTATATCAGAGAGTATATATAATTCAAGAAAATGAAGTGGAGTTTAATGTTACAGAGGTAGTCTATATAGCATTACTTATAACGGTTCAAAATGTGTGCGTTCGACACACAGTTAAATTTATTCAAAAATATAACTATGTGTGACGGTCGCATCCTTTGTAGCATCTAACATTTTGGATGGAACATTGTACTAGACCTCTACGACCTGATCATGTTTAATGGTAAAGATTCAATTGCACAAGCAGAAATAAATTTATTTATTAAATTCATCTTAAACATGTCACTAAATCAGTATCATTTTCCAAAAAATACATTGCTCTTATATGACATCCGGTTTAGTGATAATTTTAAACCATCCTTTACAAAGATGACCACCAGAGATTAAGTTCTTTGTCATTTTAATAACATGAAGAACACTAGTCTAAGTAGTTTCCCTAAAGTAAACTTCAGATCCACGGTTCATATTCCAACAACCATTGCTCTAACATCATTTTCTATTCTTATTTCTTGTTATATTCGCTTTAAGACTTGAATTGTAATATCTTATTTGAGACGTGAAATTTAGCCCCAGTATCCAACCAACATCATTCTTTAACTCAGATACAGTTCGATTCTTTGATGGCAACAATGAATTTAATGTTAGACTAAGAAATCGAGTTAGTCTGGTTCTTTTTCGTTTTCTCATTTTCTAGCGCTCTAAAGTCTCGACTAGAGTGGTCAGACATCTTAAAGTAAAAGTAATCACCTTTAGTATTCTTTTTGAAATAATATGTTTTAAGGAAAGGTTTACTCTTGTTCTTATGATTTTTGGAAGAAAAACAACCCTTGAACCATGTTTGATTTTCTGTATTCTTGTTTTCCATAATTTTCCCCAAATATAGTAGGTGTAGGAGGAGGTATTCTAATTTATGGTAATTTTCATCATGTTTCAGTTTCTCCTTATACTCATTTCATGTATAAGGCAGTTCTGCAATTATAGCACCAACTTGATATGCTTTAGGAAGATCATTTTTAGCATCCAAGTTGACTGACAATAATTTGATTTTTTTATTAATAATAGACTTATTGTTAGTCAATTTATATTCTAAATAAATATTAATTAAAATTTTCTAATTACTCGCCCATGCTTAGCATCCAGTTCCATTCATAAGTCTTTTGTTGGTTCTATTAACCGATGAGTGATGCAAATGGATTCTGAAAGCACATTTAGAAATTTTCCATGAGCAACAATTCATGATGATTCACATTTTAAGAGTAAAGTATGCAAAGAAAATGTAATCAGTATCTAAAAGACCATATTTTATGCGAAAAATTTAGGAAATGTAATGTTTGATATATTTGAATTTTAGGCCAAATTGTGCAATGTTTCTAAATTACAACCATATTTTGGCCATAAATTTTTACCATAGTCAAAATAGAGGCCCATTCTTTATCTAATGTAGATTATTTTTTGTTTGTATAGTGGTCATAATAGGAATTTAACCCAACAATTTGAAAGTTATTCTTGTTTTAAGGTTTTAGCCTATAGTAGATAAAAATTAACAGCTGATTAGCTAAACCAGTTGCCAACTTCAGAATTATTGAGGTAATTACGATTATTTGTGTCTACCAACAACTTCCTAAGGTCACATTACAAAAAAAGTGCATTCGAACCCACCTTGGGCATCAGCACGGGCGACGCCATGTTGATGCCAAAATAAATGCTGTAAAAAAATTCTTCATGAAAATATTCCCTACACCGTTTCTACATTGTCTGATGCCTTCTTTACTATGTCTTCACTATGCCAAAACTTCCTTCATCATTTCTATACCGAACATTGCCTATGAATTGCCTATTCCTTAGAGACTGATCTCCCTTTTTATGTTCTCTACATATTACCTATGCATTCCCAAAGTATTTTCCTTACACCTAAAATTTCCCTAGGCCTTCCCTATTTCTTTTTAAGTGTGCAAAAAATGTGTGTTTGCCAAATTTCATTATGGATGATAAAGTGGAGGTTAATATTTTGGTATGAAATGAAACAAAATATAAAAGAAATATCCATCGGAAATATGAAAGAATAGATATTGACAGTATAAGATGGAGATATCAAAAGTATAAAGTGGAGTATATCAGAAGTATGAAAGGGAGATTATCAAAAGCATGAAAGAGAGGCTATCAAAAGTGTAAGATGGAGATCATCGAGAATATGAAATGGAGGTTATCGAGGTATGTCATGGATGCTATCGGAAGTAAGAAGAGATAGAGGCTATTGAAAGTATAAGACGAGGACTATCTAAACTATGATGTGGAGGCTATCGAAAGTATGAAGTGGAGGATAACAAAAGTATGGGATAAAGACAATCTAAAGTATGATGTGGAGGCTTTTGAAATTATGAGGAGAAACTATAGAATATATACGGTGGATGATATCAAAAGTATGAGTCGAGAGCAATGGAATGTATGAAGTAGAGGCTATCGAAAGTATGCAAAGGAAACAAGTATGAAATGGAGTTATTGAAAGTATGAGATGGATGTTTGATAGAGTTATGGATATACCCTAGGGGATATTATGTAATTTATTTTAATTATTAACTCTATTATAAAATCTTGTTCAAAATAAAATGTGTTTTTCTTTTGATTATATACTTGTTATACTGTGTTATGTTAATTAATTATTTAATTTAAGTATATTAAACCGAAAATTATTAAATAATATGCTATGTGATAGTAATTGCAATGGGTTGTATTTATGAGAAATTTATCATGTTAAAAATAACATATTATTTTAATGTCGAGATGTTTCGAGATAGGATATTAATACATCCATTGAGATTAGATTATGTAATGCTCTTTAAATATTGGGCAGTGTATTTGTAACAATCTGCCTCAAAACAGGCCTAATTTTTGACCTAGAAAGACCCATCGACCATTAGACTCATTCCAAAGATGGATGTTTGTTGGTAAAATAGATATAATGAACAGTACACATAGCTATCCGCTAATGCTATCAGAATCTCACAATGGAAAGGATAAAATATAATATCATAAATAGTACCTATCTTATAAAAAAAAATTCAAATCTCAAACAAAACAAAACCATCCCAACATCCATAGTACAATATCTTAAAATATAATAACATCATGTCTAAAATTGGTAAATCAAATATATAAAAGCATAAATAGATAAATAACTGCCACCAAGACTCTGTCTCCTTCTTCATCTCCTAAATCTTCATCGTCGTCTTTAACATATATTGTAATAAGGAGGGAGTCAGAACAAGAATGTCTAGTGAATAAAAATATCGAGTCTTTCCATAATAGTATTTTCTAGTATAACTTAGATAAGAATATGTCTTACACAATATTTCTTAAAAATACATCCAACTGTGAGCCTGAAGGCTTTCCTAGTCCAATGCTATAGCTTACACATTTCTAACCCAATTCTATAAATTACATTCAACTGTAGGCCCAAGGCTATTTCAAGTTCCATGCATCTAGCGTCAATCGTGTCCTAACAATATGACAGAAAGTACTCATACCACTTAATACCTTTTTAATGGAAATTAGACAGACTCTGACCATTTAATACCTATAACATAGGCAGGTCCTCATCATTTAATACCTAACCCAAAGCAGTCCCTCTTTGGTACTATTTAACTGACATTACACGGAATCTCATCAGGCCACTTAATACTTCTTTTTGGAAGAGGCGGACCCTACAATAGCCACTTAATACCTCAACCCCGAAGCAGACCCTTCTCTAGAATTCCTACTACCATGCCTAAATGCTAACCCTAACCATTTAATACTTCCTAATTAGGGAGGAGGCACACCCTACAACAGCCACTTACTACCCCTGATCCCCGAAGCAGGCCCTATGTATTATGCCCTATAACCCAAACTATAATGTCTCACATTAGTCCGACTATTTGTAAGTACTGGTAGCTAGATTAACTGGACAGGCTTACCATACAGAATTCGGGACTATCCTCGCGTTCTCTATGGGTACTTATTATTGGCGATGTCTTACATCAGCCCCAAAGTCATGCTGATGGTAGCCAAATTAGCTGGGCAGACTTCTGTGTGCTTTTGACTGACCTTGCATCCCTATAACTTAGTCATAATTTCCACTCTCCTAACATACTACCGTATATTCCTCACAACATTATACATTAAGGCCTTATAAGGAAATCTCCTTATTTCGCCTTTAATTCTAAGTTATTTCCCATAATTATCCCAACTCTTTCCTAAGGGGGTTTTAATGTTAATTACTAACCTATTTACTACGCAATTAATATGTTATTTATATGCTAATACACACACACACACACACATGTAACTACTAATCGTTTAAATGTCAAAACTGTCAATTTATACAAGTCTTACTCCATGCCATAACATACGAATTAGCTAATATCCTTAGCCCAATAATAGAATTGTATAAGAAAATAGAATCAATTGCTAAACTTATTTTATATTAAAACACTAGAATCACAGCAATAGAGTTTACATTTCAAATCTTTTTACACTTTATTCAACCTCTGCATATAAAATAGAAAGAGATTCATATTTAAACTATGAAAGTATGCGATGCAAACTAAGAGTAGGAGAATCCGTACTTTACAGACCATTTCCTAACTTATTTTATTTTTAAAAACCCTTAATCATGTCAAAAGAGAAAAGTGGGAAGTGGAATAGAATGTAAAATATTAAAATTGCAATAACTACAGAAATTCTGCTATTTTAATGTGGAATAATTGAGATCCCAAAATATAGGAATTGAGATTTCGCTTTGGGGGAATTTCGATGGGTTTTAGTTTGGTGTTTTCATGAACAAAATTCCTCAAGGCATATATCAAATCTAACCTATACTATACAATTACAAAAATGAGAAAAACTAAGATTTCCACTCGTAGATGATTCCTAGCTTTTCCTCTTGGATTTGTTTACACCTGATCTTTAATCTCTTTTCAGACCTCTTTCTTTAGAAATAGACAACAATTGGATTGTACATGAATTAGATCCATAATTTGAGGGATTGGAGGATAATAGAATTAGAAATTGAACATTAACATCTAGAAACCCTTACCTGAAGATAATAGAATTAGAAATTGAATATTAACATCTAGAATCCCTTACCTGAAAGTCTTATGAATCGTTGGGAAGAAACTGACAGAGCTTCGCTGTTGTTTCGAATACTTTGTGAATAAAAGTGAGGGGCTAGATTCTTATTTATAGTGGTTAGAAGGCGCCAGAACCGTTGGATTTAAGTCAGTTTAAAATAATAAATCTGGACCGTTCGCGCCACACAAAACCCTAGCCTCCACGACACGAGGAAGGTCAAGCGATAGCTTATATTTAGCAATGTATTTACGGTTTTGTTTAATGTTTTAATTATTTAATTCCTTAATTAATTTTAGTGTTAATGCTTATTTTAACATTTTCCCTAACCTTATTTCTTATCAATGTTAATTTTTAAATTTCAAATTCTTAAGATTAATTATAAATTTGAATTTGAATTCCATTTGAATTATTTTGAATTTAGAAACTTCGAACGTCAATAACTTTTCTGTTTGAGCTCCGACTACAAAAATTTATATATGAAAATTGATAAGAAAACCGCCACGAAGGCAATGGTGTAACTTCTGTGGCTAAATTCTGACATATACAAAATTTTCATATTTAACCTTATTATTAATTAATTATTTCTTATTTTTTTTTATGAGATGTTACATCCCCCCCCCCTTAAAATGGATTTCGTCCCTAAATTCCCTAAGGAACAGACAATGTAACGCACACTAAGCATCCATTTTATATAGCCAAGTTACCTACACAACCAGCTACTCAACTAAAAGCGCAATATGATTATATATATAGAAAAACTATAGGTGTGCTCAATCCTAGCGTGGATGCAAGGTCTTGACATATAGGCATGTATACAAGCATTCAAAATATGCAAAAGGTTCTACATAAATGTAAAAGTGGCAGTAAAAAGTGTGGCAACCATTCCCTACCATCCAATCTAGCAACCATGATGTAACCAAAACCTAATTTTGAAGAGAAAAAGTTTACTAGAGAAATGCTCAAAATGAGAAGTCTTTATCCTCTCTTTAGTTTCACATGTGCCTTCCATCATACTATCTCCCCATTGTGCTCGAACCACCCTAATTTCTTTATTGCAGAGCTTCCTAGTTCTGTGCTTCACTATGCGCACGGTGATAGGAGGTGCTATCGGCTTCGTCTTAATGTCTACTAACTGGTCAGGCTCTACCACAATGGTTATGCTATGAAGACATTTCCTCAAGTGCGAATGTTATGGACTCCCGCCAACTTATCCAGTAGTTCTACTCGATACGCAAGTTCCCATATTCTTTTCATGATCGAGAAAGGAAAGAACCTTGGCATAAACTTCCTCAACTTATCAAACCTCATAACCTTCTTAAGAGTGGAAATTTTAACGAACACCATGCCTCCTACCTCAAACTCCAATTCCTTCCTTCGCCCGTCCGCATAGGACTTTTGGCGATCTTGTACGGCCTTCATTCACTGCCTAACAAACTCTATCTTTTTTGAGGTCTTGTGAATCAAATATGGTCCGAGTAGAATTTTTTCGGTGGTTTCCTATTAATGATTTAGCGATTTTCACGGCCTCCCATACAATGCTTTAAGGGGTGCCATGCCAATTATGGCATGATGGCTATTATTGTACACGAATTCTACTAAAGATAAGTGTTACTTCCAATGTCCTCCAAAGTCCATGATGCAAGCTCCCAACAAGCCTTCCAAAATCCTATTTACCCTTTTAGTCTAACCGTCGATCCGTGGGTGGTAAGCAGTGCTAAGGTTCAATGAGGTTCCTAAAGATGACTGCAAACACCTCCAAAACTCGCTAATGAATAAGGGGTCCCTATCACTAACAATTCTAACTGGGATTCTATGAAGTCAAACCATCTCCTTAATATAAATTTGCGCTAAAGATGTTGCGGTCCTATTACTTCTAACAGGAATAAAATGTGTGCTTTTAGTGAGCCTATCTGCTATAACCCAAATAGCTTCATTGCCCTTTTGACGCTTAGGAAAACCATCTATGAAGTCCATTAATATGTGCTCCTATTTCCAAGTCAGCATCTCCAATGGTAATAACAATTCTTTAGGCTTTCCTTATTCAGCCTTTATCCTTTGGCACGTCAAACACCTAGAGACAAATGCGTCCGTCTCTCATCAAACATCTTCTTTCATCAATTGCATATCTACTAACATGGCGGAAATGCTCCGCTCTACTCAGCTTGCCCAAAATATATACTATCGCCGAATCCTTCTTTTGCACTAGCCTAATATTGTCAATCAATGCTGATCTAACCTCCATTGTTTTCCAATAGCCTAGAGTGGGTTCGAATGGCAATTGGAAATTGAAATTTGAGAGAGAGAAACTCTAACTACCACCACTCATATATAGCACTTAAAGTAGAACGTCTCGAGCTATGGGCATCGGCAATAATATTCCTTTTTCCGAAAGGTATACTATATCCCAAAGTCATATGATGCTATAAACTCCATTCACCTCTACTAGCTAAGATTCAAATCTCTTTATGAAAATAGGTATTTGAGTGATTTGTGGTCAGTGAATAACTCAAACATTTCCCCTAAAGGATAGTGCCTCCACATCTTTAAGGAAAAAGCGATAGCCTCTAAGTCTAAGTCATGATTTGGGTATCTCCTCTCATGGTCCTTCAATTGTCTACTAGCATAAGCTATCACCCTCCTGTCTTGCATGAGAAAAGCTCCTAATTTCGTACTACATGCATCAGTGCAAATGGTGAAAGGCTTCGTTCCATCGAAAATACTCAGTACTCGCGCGCTAGTCAATAGCTCCTTCAACTTTTCAAATGCTTCCATGCACTTCAAGGGACCGCATTATTCTGGTGGAACAGTATAACAACGATAGTTGATGAGGAGATAGTAACCTAGGAGGATTTCAAGAGGAGATTTCAGGAGAGGTTTATGTCAGTAATGGCACAGTCAGCTTTGATTAGGAAGTTTGCTAAGATGGTGCAGGGAGAGATGTCTGCTGCTGAGTATGCCAGGAAGTTCAAAGAGCTGGCCCGGTATGGGTATGCTTCGGTGGATACCGTGTTGAAACGAAATGTGAAGTTTATCAGAGGATTGAAGCCCAAATTGGCTAGTGCTAATTTGTTTCATCTTAGAGATCCTTCTGATATTGTTATAGAGATGGCTTTAAGGCAGGAAGAAGTCCTTGAGTCTCTGGAGAAGAGCAAGGCAAAAGTGGTCCAGGTTGGGTAGAGCTAGAAGAGGAAGTTCTTTCCCAAGAAAGGTGCTTAGAAGGGTGTAGCAGCCAAGAAAGCAAAGTCTGAAGTTGTCTGCTACAAATGCAACAAGAATGGGCACTTTGCTAATGAGTGTCACTCAGGGAAAGAGAAGGATGTGGCTAAGGGGAAGAATATCAGGTGTTTTAACTGTGACCAAATAGGCCATTATAAGAACTAGTGCAAGGATCCCATTAGAGATGGTAAGGGCAAGGTGTATGCATTGGAGCTTGTCGCTTCCAAGCCAACGGCCCAGGAGAAGGGAAAGTTGGTTCTTAGGGGAACGCTTCAGATTCATGGTATGTCTGTTAGCGTTTTATTTGATATGGGTGCATCGCATTCTTTTATTTCTAGATGTTTGATAGACAAGCTTAACCTTGAACCCACATATTTAGTTACTTCCTTAAGGGTTGCGAATCCAATAGGAGGGTATGCAACTCTAGGGTTGATGTGTAATCAGTTTGAGTTTGACATGTTAGGTCATACTTTTGAGTGAAGTGTGCATGTGTTTGATTTTTTGGGGTTTGGGGTCATCCTAGGTATGGATTGGTTAAGTGAGTACGATGCTAAGATATTTTGCTAGGGTAGGAAGATATCTCTTTGTCACGCGGATTGTAGCGATCAGATTGTTTTCACCATAGGAGGTTCTAGCGGTGCAGTGTTTGCTTTGTTGGGTACATTGGATTCAGATGATGAGTTGAGTCGAGTTTTTGTGGTTAGAAAATTCGGAAATGTGTTTGAGACTGTAGTTGGATTGCTGCCGAAACGAGCTATTGAGATTCGGATAGATTTGGTTCTGGGAGCAGAACCAGTGAGTAGAGCGCCAAGCAGGATGACCCCTTCAGAGATGTGGGAGTTGAAGGTGCGGTTGGTGGACTTAGAGGGCAAGAGTTTTGTCAGGCCGAGCAGTTCACCGTGGGGTGCAGCGGCAGTGTTTGCTAAGAAGTCGGATGGATCGTTGAAGCTATGTATCGATTATCGTAAGTTGAATGAGAGGATGATAAAGAATCGATATCCATTGACCAGGATTGATGATTTGTTTGACTAGCCAACTGAGCAAAGGTATTTTCTCAGTTGGATTTGGCAACGGGTTTCCATCAGCTCAAAGTAGCGGAGGATAGTATACCTTTGACAGAATTCAGGACCAGATATGGATTGTACGAATGGTTAGTTATGCCGTTCGGATTGACGAATGCTCCAGCTTTCTTTGTGGATTTTATGAACTGGATTTTCCAAGAGCACTTGGATAGGTTCATGCTGGTTTTCATAGATGATATCTTGATTTACTCTAAGGATGAAAGAGAGCATGAAGTTCATCTTAGAGTAGTGCTTGAGACGCTGAGGCAACATCAGCTGAAAGCGAAATTTTCGAAGTGTCACTTTTGGAAGAAGAAGGTGAAGTTTCTTGGTCATGTCATCTCAGAGGAAGTGTTATCAATAGATCCAACTAAGATCAAGGCAGTGAATAGTTGGAAGAGACCCGAGATAGTAACCGAGATTAAGAGTTTCCTTGGGTTAGCTGGTTATTATTGGAGATTCATTAAGGATTTCTCGCGGATAGCAGCACCGATGACCAGGCTGACGAGGAAGGATGTGAGGTTTGTGTGGACTGATAAGTGTGAGGAAGCATTCTAGAGTTTGAAACACTCATTGACCCATGCACCTGTGTTGGTTGTTCCAGAGGGGAATCAGGATTTGGTAGTCTAGACCGATGCGTGTGGAACAGGATTAGGAGCTGTGCTAATGCAGAGAGGTAAAGTGATTACCTATGCTTCTAAACAGCTTAGACCGCATGAGGTCAGATATCCAATGCATAGTTTAGAGTTGGATGCTGTGATTTTTTCTTTGAAGGTATTGAGACATTACCTTTTGGGAGAAAGGTTTGAGCTGTTTACAGATTATAAGTCGCTGAAGTATTTGTTCTCTCAGAAGGAGCTGAACATGAGACAACAAAGATGGTTAGAATTCATAGCTGCTTATGATTTTGGATTGAGTACACACCAGGGAAAGGCAACCGTGTTGCAGATGCACTTAGCAGGAAACATTAGAATGCAATGTTGGCAATGATGGCCAAGTGGAAAGATTTAGAAGCATTAGCAGATTGGAGATTGACATCTGAGGCAAGGTCTAGTGGTGATACAGTTGTATTGTCTTGTTTGGAAGTTCCACCAGTTTTGATCGAACGGATTGCTTCTAAGTAGATAGAGGATCCAGTGTTAGCGGAACGGATCAGTAAGCTAACGGAAGGAACCGAGAGCAATAACTTGAAAGATTTCAGTCTTGACCATAATGGGTGGTTGAGAAAGAAAGGAAGATTATGTGTTCCAAGTGTAGGAAACATAAGAAAGGAAGTCTTAGATGAATGCCATCGTTCAAAGTTCACTATACATCCCGGAGGTACCAAGATGTATCAAGATATGAAGAGGAATTTCTTGTGGGAAGGAATGAAGCGGGATATTGGTTTGTGTGTAATGCAATGCTTGAATTGCCAGCAGGAAAAGGCCGAATACCAGAAACCGAGTGGTTTGCTTCATCCATTAGATATTCCAGTGTGGAAGTGGGATTCTATTTCTATAGACTTCATAGACGGGTTGCCAAGGTCGAACAGGGGAAATGAAAGTATATGGGTTATAGTGGACAGATTGACCAAGAGTGCCTATTTCATTCCAGTTAAGTAAATCAGGACGACACCGGTTTTAGCAAGGTTGTTCATGAAGAATGAGGTTAGACTGCATGGGGTTCCTAGCAGCATAGTTAGTGATAGAGATTCCTTATTCACTAGCGAGTTTTGGAAAAGTCTGTAGGAAGTTTGGGGAACCAAGCTTATGATGAGTACCGCTTACCATCCGCAGACAGATGGGCAAACAGAAAGAGTTAACAAGATCTTGGAAGATCTGTTGAGAGCATGTGTTCTGGACTTTGGGGGATCATGGGAGGACCATCTGCATCTAGTCGAGTTTTCATATAACAACAGTTATCAGACTAGTATTGGGATGGCACCATTTGAAGCTTTGTATGGAATACCATGCAAATCTCCCGTTTGTTGGTTAGAGACTGGTGATAGGTTGATTTTTGGTCTAGATTTGTTCAGAGCAGCTGTAGAAATGATTGAGGTCATTCGAGATAGGATGAAGGAGGCTCGGTCTAGGCAGAAAAGTTATGCAGATAAGAGACGGAAAGATTTGGAGTTCTCAGTTGGGGATTAAGTTTTCGTTAAAGTATCACCGATGTAGGGTGTGCTTTGATTTGGGAAGTCGGGGAAGTTATCTCTTAGGTTCATAGGACCTTTTCCTATTCTAGAGAGGATTGGGAAGCTCGTGTATAAACTTGAGTTACCGGGTAGTTTGGTAAGTGTCCATGACGTTTTTCATATTTCTCATCTTAGAAAGTGTGTTAGAAACCCGAAGACTACTATTGCACCGACAGTGCAAGATGATTTAGTGGTAGAACCAGACTTGACCATAGTGAGGAAGCCAGTTCGCATTGTTGCAAGAGATGAGAAGAGGCTTAGAACCAAGATGGTCAGATTAGTCAAAGTCCAGTGGAGTGACGATGACAGAGACTGTACTTAGGAGGTTGAGAGCAGGATTAGAGATACTTATCCTGACTTGTTTTGATGGTATGTTTTACCTTCTTGTTTGTTTTGAGCCTTATCGTAATTTCGAGGACGAAATTCTTTAAGGAGGGGAGTCTGTAACACCCCAAATTTTTATAACATTATTTAGAAAATTTAGTTAGATAAACTAAATAAAATAATGTGTTGATAAGGGGATTGAGATTTGATTTAATTAAGGTAGCCATGCCTTTTAACTAATACATTAAAAGAAAGGTTCAAAATGAATTAGAGGAGGGGTATTATGGGAAAGAGGCCATTCCTATATTGTCTTCCTTAGGCCGTGTATTTCAAAACACAGGTTCATTCTCACTTTCAAAAATTTAAAAGCTTGGCCAGCCACCATTAACGAAGGAAGAAGAAGAGGAGACAAAAGAGAAGCTTAAGTAAAGCAAATTCAAATCAAAATCATTCAAATCTCAAGCTCCTTAATCATTAAACCAAAAGGTGAATAATGTATACATCTCTAAATAATTTTGGTTTCGGTCTGAAGGTTAATTCCGAATGATTTTGCAAAGATTTGCCATGTGTTTTAATGATAAAAAGATTATATATACGTGTTGATGATTTATATATGTTCATATAGATTTTATGACATGTTTTGAGATAAAACCCTATTAAATGACATCCGTTAGCCTTGCAAATTTTTATGATGATCTAAAAACTTATTTTAGAGATGGGTTTCGATTTTCAGAATTTTCAGAATTTTTATGGAATTATTATGAATTCTCTAAGGAAGAAAAGGTTAATTTGGATTATAAAATTATTTACGGGAAAATTAATTATAGGTGGATTCGAAAATTATATATGTTGAAGTAAACATATTATTTGATTTACTGGAATTTTTTCAGGATTTTTCAAGGTGTTTTAAATAGTTATATAAAATTATTTAAGGTATGAGACTTAAATATTTTATAATTATAAAGTAGAAAGGGGCTTTTTTTAAAAATTTCAATTTTCCAAATATGGAAAGTCGGAAGCACTTTTGAATATAAAATTCTGGCCACTAATCAAATTTAGAAAAACAAGGCAGGTGAGGTACAAAAGAACTGTTTTAAAGTACTAATAAATAGTCTTTCTTATATTTCAACCCTTTCGGCAGAGCTTCCGCCTTCATTCCAGACCTTCCGACAAAGTCGAAAGGTACCAAAACTTTCGGCTAGGTCAAATACCAATGCACAAGGTATCAGGCAACCAGTACGTAGTAGATTGGATGTAGTCGAAAGGTTTAGGGACGAAAAGTTATAGCTTTCGAAAGAGATGAAGTTTTGTTTTGGTTTAAAGAAAATACGCCTGCTGCTTTCGACAAAGAGCTTTCGAAATTGTCAAAAGGTTTAAAATAAAACAGTTTCGATTGGTTTGCTTTCTTGTTTTAAATGAAACCTTCCGACAAGGCGAAAGGTATAGCTTTCGACAAGGCCGAAGGCATTGTTGCCACTTCCTAACCTTTCGATACCGATGGAGTCAAAGGTTATCATTGTTTCCTAAAACTTGCCACAGCTCTCCATTGATTTCGAAGGGTTGGTTCCAACGCCAACACTTCATTGTTTTCAAATGGTTTCGTAATGTTTTATAAATGTTTCGAAGCAGTTGCTTTCGACTCCAATGTTTTTCTGACCCTTATGCATAATCTAAATGTTTTAAGTCGAAACGTTTTAAAGGTTTCAAAGTAGTTAAATTTGACTGGTTTCGAAAGGTTTTCCACCTATTTTAGATTGAACCCAATGTCTTCGAAAGGTTTTGAGTTACATTGCTTTCAAAAGGTTTATTATATAGGGGAGGTACCCCAGGCTTTCGACAAAGTCGAAAGGTGAAACCTTTCAACTAGGTCGAAAAGAAACCTTCCGACAAGGTCGAAAGGTAAGACCTTCCAACAAGGTCAAAAGGTATGGTTTTGCAATGTTTTTAAAAGGTTAAGGTTTAATGGATTTAAAGGCGGATGTCATATGTTTTAAAGCTTGTAAAAGGAAAGCTTTTAAAGGTTTAGAAGGAGTTACCTTCAATGATTTTGAAAGGTTTATTAAAGGATATGAAAGAGTTACCTTCAATACTTTCGAAGGGTTTTGTAAATGGCTTTGAAGGAGTTACCTTCTATGTTTTCGAAAGGTTGTTTAAAGGTTTTAAACAATGGTTTCGAATATAAGAACTAGGCAGATAGCCTAAGTGTTTTAAGTTATAAAGGACATTAACTTATTATAAAGGATAGGCAATCTTTATTGAACATCATCAACATTATTTTGAGTAAAGTATATATAACATGGCAAAAATAGCTTAAAGTAAAGCTAAAGATATATTTTCCTTGTGTATATATGATTTGACAGATTAAATCATTCTGAAAAGGTTTCAAGGAAAATTTAAAGAGCAGTTAGCTCAGATATTTTGTAGAGCAGTTAGCTCAGATATTTGAAGGGTAGCTAACCCAAAAGAAAATTCGGGCAGTCGGCTCATTTTAAATTCGAACAGTCAGTCCATTTTGAGGGCAGTCAGCCTAGAGAACAGTTAGTCCGGAAAAAGCAGTCAGCTCTGGTATGAACAGATAGTTCATTTATTAGCATAACGGACCTTGCTAAATTTTTAAGGACAGTTAGTCCACCCTTTTTACCTGTTTTGTGCAGATAACCCATTATCTAGCATAAAAGATATTGCTATAATCAATTTTAGGACAAATAGTCCAGAAAAGAGCAGATAGCTCAGAATTTAGAACAGATGGTTCAGATTTTAGACAGATAGTCTCATTCATTTCCTGTTTTAGCATAATGGATATTGCTATATTATTATTATAATCAGTTAATTAACCAGTTGGTTGCATGAAAGGATTTACAAAAATATATGCTTTGAAAAGAGATATTAGTGAGGGGAAACCCGTTCCGCTAAACGGCGTGGACACTATTTATCAGTAAACTGAGATGTAATATAAATTATTCATACCAGGCTTTAAGTCTGACTCGAAGTTTTTTTGTTTCCCCTTAAACTCTCGGGTGCTCAAAATTTGATTTGAGTAGGCTGAGGGTTTAGGTTTTTAGGTTTTAGCAGATTTTGGCGAATAAAGCATCCGAAGATGAGCAGGTGGCTGACGGATAGCTAATTTAGGAATTCTATTTTAAAATTGTTTCCGCTGTGTACTAAGACAATTATGTCTATACCACTTTGATCATCCAAGAGGGCATCTTCATATGTCGCTCTTGGCGTACTGTTGTAAATTATATTTGATCAATGCCTGGGATTACGTTTGGGATTTTTGTAACTTAGATATGATTTATTTGAAATATAATCTCTGAAATTATTGTTTTTTGGAAATTTGTGATTTTGTTCATATTCAAGTGCTTCTAATATTATGTATACCATTAACACTGCTGTATTTCATCACCAGAAGTTAATACTGTAGATGACTATAGCATCCATAGCGCTTAGCTTTTGGCCTCCAGATACGGGATGTTATATTTTGAAATTTTGGCTTGAAGTTTCTCAAAGTCCCTACACTTAAGTGCCTTTTATGCTTGTCTTAACTCTTCGAGAATGCTAAGATATCGTCGACGAACACTAGGACGAATTTATTCAGCTTCCCTCCAAATACTCTACTATCAAATCTACAAAGTATGCAGGAAAATTTTTCAATCCAAAAAGCATCACTTCCCATTTATACAATCCATTTAGAGTACGACATGTGGTCTTCAGCTTGCTATCCTTAGCTATCATCAATTGATGAAATCTAGATGCTAAGTCCAATTGGGAAAAGATTTTAGCTCCAACATGCTGATCAAATAATTCATCTACTCTAGGTAAGGGATACATATTATTCTTTGTAAACTTGTTAAGTTCTCAATAGTCGATGCATACCCTTAATGAGTCGCCTGCCTTAGTGCAAAAGTAAATAGGTGAACCCCATTTAGAAGTACTTCGAAAAACAAATCCTTTCTGCAACAGCTTCCAAATATGCTTATCCAACTCTCACTTTTCTTTGGGGGCCATGTGTCTTAATGGCAAAGTGACAAGTCTAGCATCCTTCTCCAAATCAATCCTAAACTCGATCTCCCTTCGGGATGGGAGACCCTATATTTCCTCAAAGATGTCAAGAAATTCTCGATTTATAGGTACAGATGATAGCTCACCTTATGACAATCTCAGTGAATATATGTAGCTTAACTCGACTGAGTTTTGGGGACGTACAACAAACATTTATATCTCGCCCCTTACAACTCTTTAACCATACAATTCTCCTATCGCAATCTAAAATAGCCCCGTAGTAAGATAATCAATCCATCCCTAAGATAAGTCCATACCCTTCAAAACTAAGAACATACGCGTTACATGTAAAATCGACATTACATATGTCCACAGCTGACCCCCAATAGGATTTGATACTACTACTGAGTCAGTTACAACGAGGGTTTTAGACTCAAAGAGTTAACTACATTTTTAGCTATAAATGAATGTGATGCTCTTAAGTCAAATGGGATACGAATTGTATCCTTAGAAATAATATTTTTACCTTCCATTGGACTTTTCCTTAATCTCTAAGGGGAGGTCTATTCGAGATAGGAATAGCCTCAATGGCATAGGCTTTGTTAACCGGTTATTTGGCCCGGTAACGAGAGGCTCGGCACAGAGTTCCCATTTGGCATTCATGGTTCGGCACACAGATGTTACTTGTTTTGGGCCGAGGTATCTTGCCACTAGGCCCACCAGGGAAGTCCAACCCATCTTCGTCTATAAATAGAGAGGCAGGGGCACAATGAAATGGACCTTTTTTCGAGAACACTGTGGAGACTCTGCCACTTTCAAGACTTATTATTTTCAGTTCAAACTTGTATTCAAGTCATTAATATATGGATTGTATCTGTAGTCAACTACTTGTGAAAGTAATAAAGATCAAAACTGAAGTGGACGTAGGCAGTTACGCCGAACCACTATAAATCTGGTGTTCTTACTTTCTGCATTCAAATTAATATTCTTCCTTGTTTAAATTTATCTTCTTCATTAATCTCTCTACATAATCTTTCTCAATGAGGTTAGTGACCAATTTTGGTGCTAACAGGCTTGTCCAATGTGCCCTTCATTTGCAAGCTCTGGACACCGATTCTTATAGTGTCCTTCCTAATAGAAGTGATAACACTTCCCCTTAAAATCCTCCCTCATCAAACTCACTTTACAACCCTAGTGATGTGTGCTTTCTTTTGGCACCTCCAACATGTTATACCTTCCTTCTTGAACTTCCTTTTGGCATTCTTATTCGCATAAATCCTCCCTTCTTAGCTCCACCTTGGTTTTACGTCGATCCTACTTTCTCCTTCTTCTCCGAGCCACTCGTCTAAAGCAAAGCCATCTCAACTAACTTCTTATAAGTAGCACTAATGGATACTTGGGTCAAAAGCAACTCTCTAAATGGGAAATTCAGCCCTTTCACAAACTTCATGGCCTTCTTCATGGGGCTATCGATCAAACTCAATCCGAACTCATCTAGTTCTATGAACCTACTAATATATTCCTTCAAAGTGGAGTCTCCCTACCTAAGTTGTATAAACCCTTTCAATTGCAAATTTGCCTCAGCCCTAGACATAAATCACGACCCAAAGCGATTTTCGAACTCAGCCCAAGTAATAACTCTCTTAGCATTCTCCTCGGCCACAACAGTCCACCAATCTAAGGCCTATCCTTTAAGATGTCATGTGGCCATTCTCCTCTTAATCTAATCCTCCCATTCAAGCTCCCAAAAGATACGATCATAATCGTTAATCCAAGTCTTCATCTCCACCAAACCTTCAACTCCCATATACACCTTTCCACCCAAATTCTGAAAGCCATTGCAAATCTTAGGAAAGTCTATAGGAAAGATGCTACTTCAGTAGGTGGGGTAGCAGGTGCAGCTGGTGTAGTTTGTTGAGGAATAGGAACATGCCTTACATGCCTTAGGTATTGCTTGAACCATTCAACCAACCATCGGATAGTGGGTATCTCTTGGGTAGAGGGGTTCCCATCCTTAGAGGAACGATTTTCAGCCATAATCAACTACCTGTAAGTCTAAACTTTTAGTTAACATTTCCTAGGATAGTATAATTTGTTGAAATAAGAGAATTACCTAGTGTGTTTGTGTATGTTCAAAATAGTGTGTGTCTACGTGTGTATAGTATGGTTTTTGAAAAATAATGTCAAAAATAAAAAGTACATACTCATACATTTACCTATACCCATTAATCGGACAACCTAAGCTCTGATACTAAATGTAAAAATTAGCCTTAAAATGGGCGTCATTTTCGACCTAGAAAAGGCCCTTCGAACATTAGACCCATTCCAAAGCTGGACGTTGGTTGATACAATGAACAATACATAGAGCTATCTACTAGTTCTATCAAAATCTCATAGCAGAAAAGATAAAATATAATATCATAAATAGTACCCATCTTATAAAAAAATCAAATCTCAAAACAAAACAAAACTATCCCAATATTCATAGTACAACATCTCACAATACAATAACATCATGTCTTAAATGAATATATCAAGTATATTCGAACATAAGTAGACAGATAACAGCCACCAAGACTCTATCTCCGCCTTCATCTCCTAAATTTGCATCGTCTTCTCTAACTTGCGTTGTAATAAGTAGGGAGTTAGAATAACAATGTCTGGTGAATAAAAATCTCGAGTCTTTCCATAATACTATTTTGTAGTATAGCCCAGATAACAATATGTCTTACGCATCCAACTATATTTCTTAAGGAAATACATTGAATTTAAAGCTTGAGAGTAAATCAAGATTGAGATAGAAAGAATTGTAAATCAGTTAGCTGAACCTTTGAAATGGATTGCTTTATATAGATGATTAGTAGTTGCAACTGTTAGAGGAATGATTGCAACTATTAATGAAGAGGAAGAAATCTTCATAGAGAAGAGCATCTCTTTAGATAATTTGAAAAATATGGTTGTTATGATCGTTCAGATGACTAAAGGAAATAAACTAGTCGATTGTATTTGAGTATAGATAGACGTTTCAAAAAAAAAGTAAGTAGTTCGAAATCAAGCAGTTTCAGTCTACTGAAATCATTGATTCAATCGACTAAAAATATATTTAATTGACTGTTTCGGATTTTCAATCATTTGAAACTATTGACAAATTGTATGTTTATTTCCTTTGGGTCAGTTGACTAATATGGTTGTTTCAATCGACTGACTGATGCATATTTGGAGTTATTTGATTAATTTGTGATCGTGTGTGTTTGTATATACCACTAGAAGGGATTTTAACAATTTATATAACTCTAGACTAAGACACTATGTCTGATACTATATAATTGTGCCATCACGGTCTTCTTTTTGTCGATCTTTTCCTGGGCAAGTGGTTAGTATACACAATATAATGATGTATCGTTATTACTATCAAAATATACAAAGCATGAGGTTCTAACATTCTCCCCCCTTTTGATGATGACAACTGTACATTTTAAAGTAATTGATATAGATTGAACTACCCTCCCCCTATTGATATGGAGTAGTTATTCTTCCCCTTTGTCATCGACAAAAAGGAAATGAAAATTACTAGGAGCAAGTTTGGTTAAATAAGATTAAAAAATGAGAACATTTCACAATCACATAACAATAAAACATTTCACAAGAGAATACAAATGTCACAATGACTAGTACATAAAACAAATTTCACAATCACATAACAATCACATAAAACAATAACACAAAATTCATGATTGTCATGATCACATAACAATAACACAAATTGATACGAATTAACAAACGACTTGAAATTTCTTAGAAATAAAATGAAAATAGGATACATAAGTGATAAAGGATGAAATAAAAATACCATTGTACCAACGCTCAGTAGTCATGACTTCCGCTAATTTCTCCATACTCAACTGAGTCTTCTCCTTCTTCCTCTCTTTGGATGTTGTCCAAGTTAAATGCTCAAGATTTTGAGCAATTTGTTTGGATAGTGTATATGCAGAGGAGGATGAATCACATGACATTTTGTCTCAAATTTTGTTCAAGAATCCTTTAATTCGATCAAGCCTATTATCCATCCTAGTGACAATGTGCTCAATGCGAGAAAGTCGTCGATCAAGCTTACTCTAATTGCAGGAGAGAGTGACATATGCCTGACGTGCTTGATGTTCCAACGATATTTCTTCTATGTCAACCTCATCAAGTTGAGGTTGAAGGGGTGGAGGAGCTTGAGAAGAGGAAGCTGTAGTAGGATTGGCAGGTTGGGGATGGTCAGCTTCTCTATTTTCTTTCCATTGCTCAAAGGATATAATATTATGGTGTTTGACTCTTCGTGGAAGTTTCATAAGACTGAGAGTTTTGGAGTCCAAACAACCAACTGTAGTAAACTCGGAATTTGGGAGAGGTACTTAAAAGCTCATTAAGATACACATCGTAAATTCTCCATAATGGATCGTTTTGGCTTTACGGTTATGAAATGTTGAAAAATCATCCATGATTACTTTTTTCCAATTAACATTTCGACGACCATATAGTGCGTAAAGAGCTTGGAAGTTATGTGTATAAACCACTTCATAACTGTCGGTTGGTGGTTGTATAGGATGAGTGAGTACTCTATGTAAAATTCTAGCTTTTGGAAGTTAGTTGAATCTTTGAAATGGATTACTTTATATAGATGATCATCATTTTCAACTGTTAGAGGAATGATTACAACCATCAATGAAGAGGAATAACTCTTCATGGAGAAGAGCATCTCTTCAGATAATTTGAAAAAGATGGTTGTTATGATCATTTAGTCGACTGAAAGTAATAAACCAGTCGACTGTATTTGAGTATAGATAGACATTTCAAAAAACAAAAAGCAAGTAGTTCAAAAACAAGAGGTTTCAGTCGACTGAAATCATTGATTCAATCGATTGAAAATATATTTAATCGACATTATCGGATTTTCAGTCATCTAAAACAGTTGACAAATTGTATGTTTATTTCCTTTGGGTCAGTTGACATAGGTGTTTCAATTGACTAACAGTACATATTTTGACTTATTTGATTAAATTATGGTCGTGTGTGTTTGTATATACCATTGAAGGGATTTTAATAATTTATATAGTTCTAGACAAAGATGCTATAACCGGTACTATATAATTGTGCCATCATGGTCTTCTTTTTGTAGATCTTTTCATGTGCAAGTGGTTAGTATACATAATATAATGGTGTATAGTTGTTACTATCATAATTTCCAAAATATGAGGTTCTAACACAAAAACGTATAGGAACATCATAAATGAAAAGCATACCTTAATTAACGACACTCTTCCCCTTCTCCTTCATTGAGGGAGCACTCGACAAAGTCAGGACAACATCCAAAGCGTACGTCTTCGCCACTATATTGGTTATTCCCACGACTTAACACATGTACAGTTTCTGCTTTACTGGCTCAAGGCAAGCCTTTTGAATATGTCTCATCTTGTTATAGTTGTAGCACTTCCTTCCTTCAGCTATGTAGTCTTTAATAAGGTGACCTTTCTCCCCACAGTTGTACCAAGTAGGTTCCTACTTCCCTTCTTCTGGCCACCCTTGCACTGCAGCTGTTTTCTCTTACCATTCCATTTCTTCTTGCTTCCACTGCCTTGGTGCAAATTTTGCTCTTCTTTAACTACAACGGCTGATTTGGACTTGGGGTACAAACTCTCTTGATGAAGAGCTTTCTCGATAAGTCCTTCAAAGGGCTCATTAATGTGACTCACCAACTTCCTTTAGATAATTGTCCAAACTCATATGGAATTTCTCATTGTTCCTTAACGAAGTGTCAGTAAAGGACATCACGTACTTTGAGAGAGCGTCGAACTCAGCAACATACTCAAAGAAAGACATGTCTTCATACTTCAAGTCAGCAAACTTCCTGAATAGCACCGACTTATGAGCAGTCGAAATGAACTTTTCTTCGAATCAGGTTTTGATCTATTCCCAAGTAAACTGATCCTTAAGGGTAGCAATAGTAATGGTGTTCCACCAGTTCATAGCCCACCCTTGAAGCTGTCTAGAGGCCAACTACCTCTTCATGGCACCATCTACTTCCATGTTACCAAAGATACGCTCATAGGTATCTAGCCAATCTTGCACTTTGATGGCTGACTCCATTCCAAGAAATGGTTTGCTTCCCAAGGTGGAGTAATCCTTACATAGCTTTGCAAAGTCAGCCCTCGGCGCCTGCACTTAAACACCATCACCAACAGTAACATTTAGAGTAGCCACTTGGGCATTTTGCAGCATGTTAGCTATCATCGTATTGAACATAGCTTGCAAATCAGGGTTAGCAACCCCCAAGCCTGCACCTTCCTCAACTCCAGAGACGGAGTTCCTCATAGTATTTCTTGTATGCTGGCTCATTCTTGATCTGGCAAAAGAATAACCAGTCTCCTATATAAGAAAACAATATCAATGGTATTCGTGTGTGCATGCGACTTATAAACTATATAGACTACTTTATAGTTCTGAAAACCAAAATATATAACAAGTACGCTTCCTCTCATGTATATACACACACTCTCTCGATCCATTCTAGGGTAATAATGGCTGTGCCCAACAGTTGTAGGACAATCATCAAGAATTGAAAAGAAATAAAACCTCACAGAACATGTCGTATATCTCACAGTGCATCGAATAAAATATAATATACATCAAAGATATAAAATCGGGGATACAGTAATAATTAAGTGAACCAAATATCAAAGCACAAATCCACAGAGTTATACAACATAGTAGTAGAGTATTTATACAAAGCAGAAATAAAATCAAATAACCTGTCTCCTAATAGTAAAGCAAACACTGCCTAGGCTCCACAGTGCAATGCAGAATAAGAATAATATCCATATATAATACTAAAAGCTTCATCCAACTCATCCTCTGCATAGCTACTGCATCTCACTTAGACCTGCTATCTAGTCTACTAATTTAAGAGTACCCGAGATAATAACGGCCAAACAATAAAACCTCGGGTCGGATAACAGCCTGGTGTGAGCGGTAAGTGAAACTCAAAATATTATACAAGTCGATATAGTAAGGAATAAGGTACAAGAACCATATATAACTTATCCCTACATCCAAAGAGTTAGCACATAACATCTATAATATGCTACTCTACTATCATCATAAAAATGTACTACGTCCTAAGTACAACACATGGTGTCTAGGTATCCACGTCCTAAATTACTACATCAGGTGACATCCCTAGAGTGATAGACTACGGGGAAGAAAATCCAAGCAAACATAACTTCCATCAAACAATCCTCAATATCACTCAATGTGCTTGATATAAGATAACTCATATGGCTGGATCATAAGCTAAAGACCTAATTAAATCTCGATTCCACGGTACTCAATCCATGCCACTTCATAAGGCTACAAAGTAGACCCACGGTCATAAGGTCCAAGGTAATCCAATGTCATAAGATCTAGATACAGTCATAATCCAGGTGGGCATCCCCAATCCATAGTGGAACACAATCATGAGTTACTCTCGATCATGGACGGTTATTAAGGCTATAACCAAGACTATATCAAGAGAACACTAGCTTTATAATGGATTTGGGGTTGTACTGCTATCGGGTAATTCCTTTCGGTTTGAAGAATGCTGGAGCCACATACCAATGATTGGCAAATTATATGTTCAAGAATTAAATCAAACAGGAAATGGAGGTATACGTAGACAATAAGCTTGTGAAGTTGTGAGTATCACGAAATCATTTAGACGATCACTTGAAAATGATCGAGGTTCTACGAAAGTATAGAATAGAACTCAATCTGCTGAAGTGTTCTTTCAGGATAGCATCAGGAAAGTTTCTAGGATTTATTGTCAATGCACGTGGAATAGAAGCTAATTCGGAGAAAATTAACACCTTAAGGAACGTAATTGCCTCAACTACAAAGAAATAACTACAAAGCTTGAATAGAAAAACTGCTGCCTTGAGTGCGTTCATCCCAAAGGCAATAGACAAATGCATACCTTTCTTCGATGCTCTCAAGAAAGGTAAGAAAAATGTTGAGTGGAATCAGGATCGCTGAAATGCCTTGAGGCACATGGAGACTCAACTAGTCTTATCAAAACCGCTGGACAAAGAGGACTTATTCATCTATTTGGTAGGGTTTGCTCACGCATTAAGTGCAGCCTTAGTACGTGAAGAGATGAGGATTCAAAGACTAGTTTACTATACAAGCAAGCGGTTTATAGAAGGTGAAATGAACTATCTAAAGTTGGAATAACTAGCTTATTGCTTACTGATTGCATGAAGAAAGCTACGGTCGTATTTCTAGGCTCATCCAATCAAAGTGCTGATGGATCAGCCATTGAAGCAGGTGTTATACCGACCCAAGACTTCAAGGAGGCTACTGAAGTGGAACATAGAGTTGAGCCAATATGACATCACTTATCATTCGAGGAGAGCAATGTTCGACGATGGATATTCTATCAGTTTAGAAAACCGTCGAACGAATTTAGAAATAAAATAACCGCAAGCACACGGCGTACACTTGTAGTATGTAGTGAATACGGGTCGATCCGCAGGGAATTGTTAGAGTTTAAAAATCTATTCAATCAAATTAGACCAAATGGAGGAGGAATTGTTAACTAAAGATGAAGCTAAAACTAAAACATGATTTAAAAACTATTAAACTAGAGAACAATTTAGAGGCAAATCCACTCTAATATTTTTGTAAATCAACAAACATAGAATTTATGATCTCTAACTTTGATATTAAGTGAAATAAGTGTTGCATTTATCATAAGTATGGTTTGTTTATGTTATTAATTAACATAACTCAAACCATCAAACTATAATACAACAATTATACCACTTATAATTCTCATGAAAATGAAGCCAAAGCAAAAGTTATTTTAAGTATGATCTATTTACTATTGTAACTAGTAATATAGATCATCAAATTTCATTTTTACTTTCATTTCAAAATCAAAAATGGATTAGCAAATGATGATGCAACTTGTGTTTATGTTGAATAAGAATAGCTCATTTGCAAAAGCAACATAAGCTATCAAACCCACTTGTATAAACTTGCATCAAAATTTACTTTCATGAAGCATAGACAAAGAGATCATAAATCAAAGAAATGTTGAAATTACATAATATTTGAGAGCTTCATTACCCCTAAATTGAAGGGTTTAGCTACTCATTTGTGGCATTGAAGCAACACTTGTAAATTTCAACATGAAAGAGCAAAGAAATGAAAACTTAGCAAAGGAAGAAAGAGAGATTAACTAGTAACTAATTGCATAAAAATTAAAGCTACACTACTTGCATAAATGTAAATTTAAGCTATGAACATTAAAGGAAAGAGAGCATAGAAATAAACATTAACAATAAAACAAAGAAAAGCATGTAGAAAAGAGAGAAGAAAGAGGCTTGGAAGCCATTTTTATTTCATAGAACATTGAGCTTACAATTTGATCTCTTAATTTCCTAAGTAAAATGAAAGAGTAGATGATGTTTACATGTACACAAGTGGGCTATTTAAACATGCATAAAACCCTAATTCCATTTTTAGGGTGCTTCCCAAAATGCCCTTTAGGAAGTGTGGCCACCAAGTAATCATTAGCCACTAATTAATCCATCATTTGTTGTGCATGAAGCTTTAACCTCCACTTAGTTGTCCATTAGCTCATAATTGTACATTTAGGTAAGTGGGTGGGGTCCTCCATGATCTTGAACTTGAATTATTTCCTCTTCATTTCTTTGTATTTCATTTGTGCATGCATGTATCTTCATATAAGCCTCTTCCATATGCATCCAAATTCCTATAAAAATTATCAAAAAATGTCCAAGTAAAAATTCTTAAATTAACACATGCACACAAATGACCATTTTGCCCCTGAATGAAGATGAAAATATGATGGTTTGAAAATAATTGAATTTTGGTTTTAACATGTAAAAATGCCCAAATATGATATTTATTTAAATAAAAAGAGATAAAATATGGATGTATATATGCACATTTACGTGCACATCAAATACCCCCACACTTATCTTTTTATTCATCCTCAAATAAAGAAAAACAAAGATAAATCCGTTTTCGTAGGGAGCACGATTGCATTGAGCGTATGCAACAAACCGTTAAACCTCTGGGTGTCCCCAGTAGGACGAGTGTTGTCTCGTGAGGGTTTTCAGTGGATACTACCCACAAAATCCAAATGCAAAAGTGAAAATATTTACAAAATGAAAGATTTATTTACAATGGGATGAATGCAAGTTTTTGAAAATATTTACAAATGAAGGATCCACTTTCAATTCGACACTCATAAGTTAAATATAGGTTTTGGTTCTTGTCTTGAAAGTTCTAAGTCATTTACTTGTCAAAATTTCCAATAAAAAAATCAAGTTATCATAGCAAATAGACAATAGTTTAACTCGTTGTTTCAGTTGATTACAAAGTGTAACTATGAAATGGATCTTTAGTTGATTATCAAAGTTTATTAAAGTGGTATTTTCATTTCTTTTCAATAACAAGTTGAATCAAATAAGTAAAAATAGTGCTCGGATTTCAATTGCTTACTCTCTCTTATTTGAAAATTTTATTGATATTAATAATATTACATATGCCTAACTCAGGTAAACTGAGGCCAGATATATTACCCGTGCACTGCCTTGCGGACTGATGTGAGGGGAATACAGAGCGTGGCGAGTGAACACGTAAGTGTGAACACTTATTGACTATAGGCGTTATTAAAAAGAATTTTTATTTATATACACCTAACTCAGATAAACTGAGGCCATATGTACCGATCATGCACTGCCTTTCGGGCTTACGTGAGAAGGGTATAGAGCATGGCGAGTGAACACACGAGTGTGAACACATGACTCTAGGTGCTAAAAATAAATATATACATATATACAAATGTGTTTTTTTTATCAATTTTTTTTCTTTTAGAAAAAGAGAGTTTTGCAAAATCAGCTTAGCACCATTTAACTTAGAAGATAAAAATGTTATATCCTTTACTTTAAATTTACCACTTCTTTTAAACAAATATTTTCAATTAGAACACACTTCATAATTAACACTTATGAACCTTCCTATATGCTAGTTAAACCATTGTTATTTGTAATCAAACTTCATTTTTATTTTTGTTAAGACAAATAAATTTTCAAATTTTCAATTTATTAACCAAAACTTATACTTATCCCATAGCGTTTCTTCAAAATTAAATCAAAATGCTAAAAAGAAAATGTTTTTGAGATTTTGAAACTTTTAGTTTTTTTTTAACTTAAAAAAAATGAAAATTCAAAAATGCCATGAAACCTAAAAAATGAAAATGAGACTCCCCCCACACTTAATTTTGACTGTGTCCCTACAGTCAATGCATGATATAATGAGTGTAACGGGGAAAAACTATATACATATTTACAAAAGAGGGTTAACATTCTTACTAGACGTAGCATGGCTCATGAAGGATCATGAGCTCCTCCTCTTGGTTATTTGGCAATTCCAAGAAAGGTTTCAGACGATGACCATTGACTTTGAAAACCGATCCATCCCTGGGGTTTTTTATTTCTATGCCACCATGTGGAAAAACAGTTCGTACCACAAATGGTCTGGTCCACCTCGATTCAAGTTTCCTAGGGAATAAATGAAGTCTTGAGTCATATAAAAGAACTTTTTGGTTAGGCGAAAACGTTTTCCTTAAGATTGACTGGTCATGAAAAACTTTGGTTTTTTCTTTGTAAATTTTCTCGTTTTCATACGCGTCGTTCCTAAGTTCTTCTAGTTTGTTGAGTTGTAGTTTTCGGTTTTCGCCAGCTTTCTCAACATCAAAGTTTAAGTTCTTAATTTCCCACAGCGCTTTGTGTTCGATTTCAACGGGTAAATGGCAAGCTTTACCGTAAACTAAACGAAATGGGGACATCCCAAGGTTAGTTTTAAAAGTAGTTCGGTAAGCCCAAAGCGCGTCGGTCAATTTCTGAGACCAATCTTTTCGATTTTTATTGACAGTTTTCTCCAAGATTTGTTTTATTTGTCGATTTGAAACTTCAACTTGGCCACAAGTTTGAGGATGATACGGAGTGGATAACTTGTGGGTTATCGAGTATTTTTTCATTAAAGTTTCAAAAGAATGGTTGCAAAAATGGGTCCCGTTATCACTGATTATTGTGCGAGGTGTGCCGAACCTCGAAAAGATGTTTTCTTTGAGAAATTTCACAACAATTTTATGGTCGTTGGTTTTACAAGGAATGGCTTCGACCCATTTTGAAACGTAATCGACAGCGAGAAGGATATACAAGTTTCCAAAAGAATTAGGAAAAGGTCCCATAAAGTCTATACCCCATACATCAAATATTTCGATCGTAAGAATGGGGTTTAGAGGCATCATATCTCGTCGAGAAATTCGTCCAAGCATTTGACATCGATCGCAAGTTTTACAAAATTCAAACGAGTCTTTGAAAAGAGAAGGCCAATAGAAACCACACTGAAGCACTTTTTCCGTAGTTTTTCGAGGACCAAAATGTCCACCACACGCTTGATCGTGGCAAAAGGAAAGAACGCTCCTAATCTCATTATCCGGAATGCAATGTCGGATGATTTGGTCGGGACAATATTTGAACAAGTATGGATCGTCCCAATAGAAATACTTCACTTGGGACATGAATTTGCATTTGTTCTGTTTGGACCACGATGAGGGAGTTTCTTTAGTGACTAAGTAGTTCACTATATCAGCGTACCATTGGTCGATAGAAATTGAAAGGAGTTGTTCATCGGGGAAGTTTTCATTGATTGGCAAAGAAGATGGTGCGTTCGGAAGACGAGACAAGTGATCGGCTATGACGTTATCGGATCCTTTTTTGTCTTTAATTGTAAGGTCAAATTCTTGAAGTAAAAGGATCCAACGAATCAAGCGGGATTTGGCATCCTTTTTAGCGAAGAGATATCGAAGCGCAGAGTGGTCCGTGTACACAGTAATGTTTGACCCTATCAAGTATTGTCGGAATTTTTCGAGAGCAAAAACGACAGCTAGAAGCTCTTTTTCGGTTGTTGTGTAGTTGAGTTGAGCATCATTCAAAGTCATACTCGTGTAGTAAATGACGTGAAGGATCTTGTTGATGCGTTGTCCTAAGATAGCACCAACGGCAAAGTTCAAAGCATCGCACATTATTTCGAAAGGAAGATCCCAATTGGGCGCACAAATGATTGGAGCAGAAATGAGTTCGTTCTTAAGACGTTCAAAAGAAGAGATACAATCAGAGTTAAAATTGAAAAGAACGTCTTTTCCAAGAAGAGTCATCAAAGGACGAGCAATTTTGCTAAAGTCTTTCACAAAGCGTCGGTAAAAGCCAGTGTGTCCAAGAAATGATCGAATATCCTTAACAGTTTTGGGAATGGGTAGATTTGCAATAACATCGATTTTCTCTTTATCTACCTCAATGCCTTTATTTGAGATGATATGTCCAAGGACTATGCCTTGTTTGACCATAAAGTGGCATTTTTCCCAATTCAAAGTCAAATGTTTTTCTTTACATCGATTTAGAACCAATTCGAGATGATGTAAACATTGGGAAAAAGAATCGCCAAAGATTGAGAAATTGTCCATAAAAACTTCTAGAAAGCGTTCGATCATGTTGGAAAAGATTCCAACCATGCTTCGTTGGAAGGTCGCAGGAGCGTTACAAAGTCCGAATGGCATACGTCGATAAGCAAAGGTACCGAATGGACATGTGAAAGTCGTTTTCTCTTGATCTTCGGGAGCGATGGGAATTTGGTTATAGCCGGAATAACCATCAAGGAAGAAGTAAAATTCATGACCGGCTAGACGTTCGAGCATTTGGTCAATGAAAGGAAGAGAGAAGTGGTCTTTTCATGTTGCGGCATTTAGTGTTCGATAGTCAATGCAAACATGCCAACCCGTTTGAGTACGAGTTGGAATAAGTTCGTTTGAATCGTTCTTGACAACGGTTAGCCCAGACTTTTTCGGTACAACGTGAATTGGGCTAACCCATGAACTATCGAAGATTGGGTAAATGATTCCGTTGTCGAGAAGTTTAAGAATTTCATCATGCACTACATCTTTCATTTTTGGATTAAGCCTTCGCTGCGCGTCGTGAACAGGCTTGGCATTGTCGATTAAATGGATGCAATGTTGAACAAGAGCGGGACTAATTCCCTTTATATCGGAGATCGACCATCCAATCGCTCCCTTGTTTTTCGAAAGAATAGAGAGAAGAGAAGTTTCTTGGTCAAGAGGGAGAGTTGCGGAAATTATGACGGGCAACGTTTCGTTGTCACCTAAGTATGCGTACTTAAGGTGATCGGGAAGTGGTTTGAGGTCCCACTTCGAGAGTTTTTCGATCAAAGAATTGGGTTGAGATTCGGACTCTACTAGAAGCGATTCAAAGGGAAGAGTGTATTCAATTTCACTGGGAATTTCGTGAAACAATTTTTCATATTCAGCTTCGCGTTCGTCGCTAAGGTTAATTGTCTCGTTTTCGAGGTTTTCGTGAATGGCACTAACTTCCAATGTTTGGTCATGAGGTTCGTTCGATTGGCTTTCAAGATTGAAAATGTTGAGATCCAAAGTCATGTTTGCAAAAGAAATTTTCATCGAACCGTTATGACAATTGATTAAGGCATTTGAGGTGGCTAAGAATGGTCGGCCTAAAATCAATGGAATTTAACTCGAGGGATTCGTCATGGGTTGTGTTTCGAGAACGATAAAATCAACGGGGAATATGAATTGCCCTACTCGAATGAGCACGTCCTCGATTTCTCCCACGGGCTTCTTAATCGAGCGATCGGCAAATTGAAGCGTGACTTTTGTGGGTTTGAGCTCACCTAATCCTAATTGTTTGTACACAGAGTATGGAATCAAATTGACACTCGCTCCTAAGTCTATCAGACATTTGTTAATCTTCTTGTCTCCAATTGTACATGAAATATTAGGGCAGCCATGGTCTTTATATTTTACGGGCATGGATTGGGACAAGACTTCACTAAAACTGGCGGCTAAGAAGAATTTTTTGGGCACTTGAGTGTGTCGCTTATGGGTACACAAGTCCTTAAGGAATTTCGCATATGTTGGGACTTGCTGAACGATGTCAAGAAGCGGAATGTTAACTTTGACTTGTTTAAAAATTTCCAACATCTTTTCCATTTGGTCCGAGTGTTTCTTTGGTCGAGGACGATGTGGAAATGGAACACGATACTCGGTAGGCGGGTCTACTCGAGTAGAGGAAGAAGAATTTTGGTTAGCATTTGATTCAACATTTGGCTCCACATTCTGTTTAGATTCGTTCGTTGTTTTAGAAGTGTCGAGAGAGGCTTTCGGTAAATCGTTTGGATTAATGACTTGATTATCGATTTGTTTACCGGAACAGAGAGTTGTGATAGCATTCAATTGGGTGACGTTGCTATCTTGAACAACATGGGCTTGATTTGAATATGCGTTTTGATTTCTGGGATTTGAAATGGGTTGGCTTGGGAATGTTCCTCGTTCACGTTTGCTCACAGACGTGGCTAATTGACTCATTTGCATTTCGAGTTTTGCAATTGATTGGTTCGTGTTTTGCATATAAAAAGTCAATAAATTTTGCAAATTGCTGTTTGATTGAAGGCTTTGAGTGGTTGCTTTAGCCAACATTTCAAGAGTTTTCTCAAGTGAAGTTAAACGTTTATCGTCTTGGGGAGGATGAGCAGCATTTGGTTGAAAATTTGATTGTTGCGGTTGATTATGCGACGGACCCGCAAAGTTTGGTTTAAAATTGTTGGGCTGAAAGGGAGGATTCGAAGCATTATTCGGGAATGCTTGAAAATTGGGACGAATCGTATTCGTGTTGGGATTGTTTTGGTTCCAAGTAAAATTCGGATGATTTCTCCAACCAGGGTTGTACGTTGGAGAAAACGGGTCGTTTTTGGCTTTATTGAAAGCATTGATTTGTTCGATAGAATTGGGACACTGATCGGCTATATGATTAGGATCGTTACATTTATAACACATTGGTTGGGAAGCTTGGTTTATTTGATTCGATGACAAAACGTTATCGAATTTTTTAATCATTGCGTCGATCTTAGCTTCCAAAGCAACAGAAGATCCTATCGAGTGTGCACTCGATCGTGAGTAGATTGATTTTTCGTTCGAACGTTCCCATTGGGATGATTTTTCGGCGAGGTTTTCAAGAAATTCCCAAGCATCATCGTGATGTTGGGCAAGAAAGTTGCCTTGGCACATTGATTCGAGCATAGTACGTGAGCTATTTTCGAGTCCATCGTATAAAATTTGGCAAATCGTCCATTTTTCGAAATTATGGTATGGACATTTTATCAAAAGCTCTTTGAATCGTTCAAAATATTTTTCGAATGGTTCTCCCTTGAATTGATGAAAGTTTACAATTTCGTTTCGGATTCTACTCGTTTTTTCCAAAGGGTGGAACTTTTTTAAGAAAGCTTTTACGAATTCATCCCACGTTTTAATTGAGTTTGATGGTAAGCTGTACAACCATTTTTCGGCGTAATCCGTAAGAGCGAATGGGATTAATCGAAGTTTGATTCCATCATCAGAAAGTTATTGGAGTTTAATGGTTGCACAAACTTGTTCAAATTTGGTCAAGAAGATATATGGATCATCGTGTTCGAAATTGCCAAATTTCGGAAGCGTAGTAATATGGTTCGAGTGAATTTCGAAATGGTTACCCGTAGGGGCGGGTAACGTGATGCAAGATGGAATAGAAACTCTATCGGGAAAGATTCTATCCATAAGAGTTCGAGGGGCGTTTTCGTTTGCCATTTCGGGAGGATCGTCTGTTCGAGTTAAACGGTTTGTTATTGTGTCACGAGTCCAAGTACTCATGCACAAGTGAAAGTCGAGAAGAGAAAGAAGTTAGAATCGAGTTTAGTGAATGAAAGAAGATTTGAAAATCGAAGTGAAATTTTTTTTTTAGAGGAAAAAAAAATTTTACCAAGTGAAATTTATTTTCAAAAGAGAAGTTTGATTTTTGTTTTGTTTTTTGGTTTTTCAAATTTTTTTTTTAATTTTCAAATTTTTTTTGTTTTTAAAAAGGTTTTAATTTTTTTTGTGCAATTAAAAACTAAGTTAAGAAAATTTTACAATTTTTTTTTTGGATTTTTTTACTTTTTTATATATATGCATGAACTAATGCAACTAAATGAATGCAAAGGACTTAATTACAGTTTTCTGTCCTTAGTAGCTCCTAACCCAAAATTGTATAATCACACTTTGTCTTAAATCAACAAAAATATTTCTCAGCCAGGTAACGGGCAGGGGTTATCGGTGCACCACGAATCACTATAGCAATGTAGCCGAAGGTTTAAGTACCTTCAGAGGAACAACTAGTATAATATTTACGTATCACCGTAATTTTTATAACTGGTTATTACTCTGCCGTAGCCTAGACACCAAGAAATAAAATTGTTCAAAGAAAACAATTGTGAAGATACAATTAAGCCCTAGATGAGCTCGCGACACCCTTAAGTCGAATGTCTAACCTTTATTATTAGTCAAATTCTACGATGAAATGCATTTGTGGGCTAAGGAAAGGGTGATGAAATCCTTCACCTTATGTGAATTGGGGTATTGCCCTTAGAAAAGAAAATAAGATAGGATGGCTGCAAAACAAAAATTAAACGTGAATTTACAATGCAACTAAAATGAAGTTTGTTTTTGTTTTTGGATTTTGTAAAAAAAAAATTGTATATATAAATGCAAATGCAAGCAACCAACAATGCACTAGAGATAAAAGCACAATACCAGAGCGTGTAGATTATTAGCAATTTTTTTAGCAAGGCAAAGCAGTTTATTTGGGCAAGCACTTCTTCCTTTTGAATTTCTGCTTTGGCAACCTGAGATGAAACACAAGATATATTCAACAATTATTATTATTATTATTATTTAGTATGTTTATCAAAGATGAAAAACAAAATAAACGAAAAAAAAACAATTGAAAATAAAATAAATGAAAATTAAAACAAGTGAAAACAAATGAAAAATGAAAATTAAACAAAGTTGAACCTTTTTTTTCGGAATTTTTTTTTGGAGAGGAAACTCAAAAGCGACGTTTTACTTTAAAAAAAATTCTTTTTTTTTGTAAAGGATAGACCAAAACAAAACTAAAAGAAAATATTTACAACTCAAAGAAAACCTTTTTTATTTATAAATATATTTTTTTATATGAAAGAAATATAAAACAAAGGAAAATCAAAAGAAGTTAGATTATATTTTTATAAAATCAAAATAAAATCAAAAGAAATAAAACAAGGAATATAAAGCAAATGAAATCAGAAGAAGTTAGAAATGAAGTTAGAAAACAAATTAAAAAAAAATGAAACCAAAGATAAGTTTCTAACTTATTTTGTTTCAAAAAAAAGAAAAAAAAAAGAAAATTTACACTTGTAAAAAGAAATTCAAGAAAATTAAAAAGGAAAGTTAGAAACAATTTAATTCGGCCCATACTAAAGTCAGGCCCAAATTGAAGAAAATCCCTCCCCTATTCTTTGTTAACCAAATTAAAACAATGTGCAGCTTCGTTCCCAAACTAAAATTCACAAACGAACACCCAATCAAAGTTCAAAAACAATCAACATTAACAAACTGAGATTCTTAAATCAAACTGAATTTGCAGGAGGGCTCGCGAGTTTTGGTTCGCTGTTTTAGTTCGTTGTTTAGATTCGTGAGTTGCGATTTCGTGAATGTTCAATTTTGGCGATTCTTGGCGATTTGAGTTCAGGCGATTTGGGGATCTGTTCGGCTGATGGTTAGAGGAGATCGTGAATTTGGGTTTGGTCGATGGTGCTTGCGATGATTAGGGGAGTTGACGGAGTTCGTGGTGGTAATTGGTGGATGTCGTGACTTGTTCGAAGGCGATGAAGTCTGCGATTGTAGTGGCGCTAGCGTTAGATTGATTTGGGAAGCAGGCTGTGGATCAGTGATTGATGGAAGTTAGTTGATGAAGCAAGGTTCGGGGTTATGGTCAGAGGATGGTGGTTGACAGTTTTATGTGTTGTATATGCACAGGTCTAAACAGTTGTATATGAGGAGTATTACAGTGAGTTGCTTGTTCTTTAGTGATGACAGTAGTATGTTGGAGATGTTAGTTAGGTGATAGTTGACAAGCAGTGATGGAGATGAAGTTGTATGGTATATTGGTATGTGGTAGTGCTGTTCGTTTGTATGGCAGAGAGGTGGTGGTTAGTTTTGATGGAGGAGCAGCTAGGTGGAGTGATGTAGTGGTGTAGTGTTGGTGGCTGATGGAGATTTGCGGCAGAGGGCAGAGAGAAGGAAATGATGACTGACAGTGGTTGGAGTGTGCAACAGTTTTGTTGAAAGGCGAATGGTGAAATGGTTTCAGGTATTACTATGTGGTGCAACAATTATGTTGAATGGTGAAAGTTTATGACTTCGGTTGGTGGTTGTTTGACAGTGGAAGAGAATGACAGTGGTTTGTAATGCACTAGAAGAAGGGACAGTAATGTTGTGATGTAAATAGTAGTGGAAGATGTTGGTGGCTGTTGTTTTGTTGAGTGCAGTTGCTATGAAGTTTTGGCAGTGGAGGATGGTTACTGAAGTGTAATTGAGCAGTTTGAAGTAGAAAGACAGTGGAGAGGAGGAGAGAAGTGGACAGTGAGGAAAGACACAATGAAACAGTGTGCACTACAGTGTGCACTTCAATGTAAATAATGTAATTTTTATAGAATTGCCAATGTAAATGAAAATGAACCTTTGGTTGAAATGCACGGCACCTAGTTGAATGGGTAATACAGTGAACAGAGGACTGAAAATGCACATGAATGCAACAAAAAAAATAAGGAAAACAGTGAAGTAAAATGCAACAACAGAAATTACACTGCAATGAAAACACAGTGAAACACACTAATGCAATGAAAAAAAAATTCTTTAAAAATATGCAAATGCAACAAGAAACAAACACACAAACAAATGCAAACTAACACACAAAAGTCACACACACTGTATTTTTTTTTAAATGCAAACATACAAAACAAACACACAATAAAATCACACAAAAATAATTCGAAGAATAGAAAATCAAAATCAAAGCAAATTCCCCGGCGACGGCGCCAAAAACTTGTTCGACGACGGATATTCTATCGGTTTAGAAAACCGTCGAACGAATTTAGAAATAAAATAACCGCAAGCGCACAACGTACACTTGTAGTACATGGCGAATACAGGTCGATCCGCAGGGAATTGTTAGAGTTTAAAAATCTATTCAATTAAATTAGACCAAATGGAGGAGGAATTGTTAACTAAAGATGAAGCTAAAACTAAAACGTGATTTAAAAACTATTAAACTAGAGAACAATTTAGAGGCAAATCCACTCTAATATTTTTGTAAATCAACAAACATAGAATTTATGATCTCTAACTTTGATATTAAGTGAAATAAGTGTTGCATTTATCATAAGTATGGTTTGTTTATGTTATTAATTAACATAACTCAAACCATCAAACTATTATACAAAAATTATACCACTTATAATTCTCATGAAAATGAAGCCAAAGCAAAAGTTATTTTAAGTATGATCTATTTACTATTGTAACTAGTAATTTAGATCATCAAATTTCATTTTTACTTTCATTTCAAAATAAAAAATGGATTAGCAAATGATGATGCAACTTGTGTTTATGTTGAATAAGAATAGCTCATTTGCAAAAGCAACATAAGCTATCAAACCCACTTGTATAAACTTGCATCAAAATTTACTTTCATGAAGCATAGACAAAGAGATCATAAATCATAGAAATGTTGAAATTACATAATATTTGAGAGCTTCATTACCCCTAAATTGAAGGGTTTAGCTACTCATTTGTGGCATTGAAGCAACACTTGTAAATTTCAACATGAAAGAGCAAAGAAATGAAAACTTAGCAAAGGAAGAAAGAGAGATTAACTAGTAACTAATTGCATAAAAATTAAAGCTACACTACTTGCATAAATGTAAATTTAAGCTATGAACATTAAAGGAAAGAGAGCATAGAAATAAACATTAACAATAAAACAAAGAAAAGCATGTAGAAAGAGAGAAGAAAGAGGCTTGGAAGCCATTTTTATTTCATAGAACATTGAGCTTACAATTTGATCTCTTAATTTCCTAAGTAAAATGAAAGAGTAGATGATGTTTACATGTACACAAGTGGGCTATTTAAACATGCATAAAACCCTAATTCCATTTTTAGGGTGCTTCCCAAAATGCCCTTTAGGAAGTGTGGCCACCAAGTAACCATGAGCCACTAATTAATCCATCATTTGTTGTGCATGAAGCTTTAACCTCCACTTAGTTGTCCATTAGCTCATAATTGTACATTTAGGTAAGTGGGTGGGGTCCTCCATGATCTTGAACTTGAATTATTTCATCTTCATTCCTTTGTATTTCATTTGTGCATGCATGTATCTTCATATAAGCCTCTTCCATATGCATCCAAATTTCTATAAAAATTATCAAAAAATGTCCAAGTAAAAATTCTTAAATTAACACATGCACACAAATGATCATTTTGCCCCTGAATGAAGATGAAAATATGATGGTTTGACATGTAAAAATGCCCAAATATGATATTTATTTAAATAAAAAGAGATAAAATATGGATGTATATATATGCACATTTACGTGCACATCAAGCAATAAATGCACGGGCACAGACGGATTTCATCATTGAGTTTACCACACGTGATGGTGAAGAACATGACGATGCAGACAAAGTCTCCCATGGAATCTATTTGTGGATGGCACTTCAAATGAGCACGGTTCAGGCATAGGAGTAGTGCTCGAAACCCCAGAAGGACGGTCCATTCATTGCACGTTGGGTTGGAGTTTCCCACAACAAACAATGAGGTTGAGTACGAAGCGTTGATAGTGGGTTTGAGCATGGAAAAGGAACTAGGGATAAGGATACTCCACATATTCAGTGATTCTCAGCTAGTGGTTTATTAAGTTAGAAAGGAATATCAGGCTAAAGGTGTGAGACTTGCCCCTTACCTGTCAAAAGCACTGGAACTGTTGGATGGTGTAGAGAACTACACTATTACACATATTCCCAGGGAAGGGAACAAAAAAAGCCGATTCATTGGCTAAACTAGCTAGCTCTAGAGAAGCAAAGGTGATGGGCCTAGTTCCAATGGAGGTTTTGATAGCTCCAAACATCGATCAAATCGATGTCGATTGGATTTTGGAGACCGTGGAAGAAGAGTAGTCATGGATGACTCCGACAAAGAATATTTGCTCAAGGAGACTCTTCCAAGGAACAGAAACGAACGAAAGAAACTCCATCGAAAAGCACCTTGATTCATAATATAAGAGGGAGTATTGAACCAAAGAGGATTCTCAACCCCCCGCTTTGGTGCATAACCAAGGATGAGGCTTGGAAGATCCTCATGGAAATCGATGAGGGCAGCTGTGCTGATCACACCAAGGGCTAAACTCTTGCTCAAAGGCACTTCGCTATGGATATTTTTGGCCAACAATAAATTGTGATGCAGCTGATACGACAAGATGGTGTGACCATTGCCAGAGAGTTGCAAAAATCCTGAGAGCCTCGTATATAGAGATTACATAAATAGTTGGTCATCGGTCATTTGTGGTTTGGGGAATTATCTAATTGGTATGCTACCGATCGTGAAAGGTAGAGCTAAATACGTAATAGTTTTGATGGACTACCTCACAAAGTGGGCTAAAGCAGAACCACTTACCATGATCATAATAAAAATGGTCATCAACTTCATGATAAAGAATATCATTTCAAGTTTGGAGTACCTAAAAGATCATCACGGACTATGGAATTCAATTCGAAAGTACCGAGTTCAAAGATTTCTCCAAGCGGTACATAATCAAAAAGAGCTTCTTAGTGGTGGCACATCTGCAGGCAAATGGATAGGTGGAGGCAATGAATAAAATTATCAAGTCCACCTTGAAGAAGTGATTAACAAAAGCTAAAGGCAACTAGGTTGATGAGCTTCCACTAGTATTATAGGCTTATAGGATGACTCACAAGTCAGCATCATGACGTTCACCGTTCGCTCTGGCATATAGATCAGAAGCTATGATCCTAATAGAATTAGAAGTTCCTTCTCATCATAAAAGGCATTTTGATCCAAAGTAAACGAGGAACTCTTGCTTGAGTCCCTCGATTTGGTTGATGAGAAAAGGGAGGAAGCGGAACTATGGTCTGCTACTCACCAGAAAAGAGTAGCATGGCACTTTAACACCAAGGTCTGAAACAGTAATTTCGAGGTGGGGATCATGTTCTGAAATAAGTTCCCCCGGGTACGGGGGCATTCGATCTTTATTAGGAAGAACCGTACGTAATTGAAAAAAAGCTTTGAGATGGAACATTCAAGGTAGCTACCATTGATGGAATTCTGATTCCATGGGCATGGAACAGTGACCTACTTCATCATTATTATATTTAGTTATTTATTTGTCATTGTAGATAAGCCACTAAAGGATTTTAGGGGTAATGTAATAAGGCAAAACTTGCCACGTTTTCGTTAATGTATATAATAAGCTTCGTGACCATTGGAACCGTGTTTATGCAAGCAAAAAATTCTATGCTGGGGGATTGGCAGGACAGCCAGGTATAAATTTCCTTGGCCCAAGGATTGGGTCCGACGGGAGTGAACTTGTACTAGAGGCCGATAGGATAATTCAACCTCGGCCTTCTGAAATTTTACATTTTCTAGATTGGCAATGTCAAGAAGGCATAACCACTCAGGAGTCGTTCGGATATTTCGACCCCGACCTTTAGAAGTGTGGTGTTGCCCGAAGATTGGCAACATTAAGAAGGAATAACCATATTAGGGGTCGATTGGATAATTCGATCCGGACCTTCAGGAATCTTGCATTGCTCAAAGATTGGCAACATCAGGATGGAGAACTCATACTAGGGGTCGATCGGATAATTCGACCCCGATCTTTAGGAATTTGACGTTGGCCGGAGATTGGGAATGTCAAAAGGGCATAACCACTCAGGGGTCGATCAGATAATTCGACCCTGACCTTTAGGAATTTGACACTGTCCGGAGACTGGCAATGTCAAGAAGGAATAACTATTAAGGGGTTGATCGGATAATTCGACCTCGACCTTCGAGAATTTGTCGTTACCTGGAGTCTGGCAATGTCAAGAAGAGAAGACCCCATGGGAGTTGATCGGATAATTCAACCCCAACTTGCAGGTATCGGTCGTTGCCCTCAAGTCGGCAGCATCAAGAGGGGGTGCTCAAAATTAAGCAATTAAACCGCCAGTTCTCGGGGACAGGGACTAGTGTACGAGCTAGATTTCCACGAAAGCGCTAGTGCATAACAGGATACGCTAGTCATGGATAAGTGTGGATAGTTGTTACAAATCTAGGACATGTATTATCAGATTTTTTGTCTAGGATCAGGACTGGGAAAGTGCAATCGGACTAGGGGTAGTCAGATAGTTTGCCCCATAGTGTTTTCTCCTACTAATGCCCGGATTCTAGCATTTGGAAAAGTTGGCACCGCAAACAAGATTTAGTTCGGGAAAAATATATATAAACAAAAATAAATATTATAGTTGATGCTCCCCGGCAATAGGGAGCAATATGGAACTTGGACTATTTATGATAATAATCAATCGAAGGAAACTCGACCTATCCAAAATAGGAATAACCACGGAGTTGGTCCAATCATGGTTCTGTTTCGCCAAACGGAACACTTTGGCAACAATAAATGGGGTTGAATAATGGAATATAACCAAAGCAATTCCAAGAGTTTTATTTATACGCATAGAGTTGCAGTAAATAAATGCGTTGAATAGAAGCTGACATATATAATGTAGGGAAATTGCAATATAAATGGATATATTATATATGCAGATAATTATTCATAAGCAGCACAATTTATAAAATACGAAAAAGTAAATGAAACAGGGATTACAAAGTAAAAGGTGATCCTTTATTACTTCGAGTTTTTATGTACATAGGTAGCCATGCTATTCCCATACAAACATAGCCTGTTTTTAGTGAAAAGACACTAGAAAATACAAGCTGCCACACCCACGAGGTCCAAGAGCCTACTACTTGTTCTTCCCTCCCCTAGTACCCTTATGGCATGAACTGCTAGTAGGTATTTATGCTTCTACATGACTTTTATCTTCCTCATTTCAGGGGTGTCGCCTTCAGAGGTGTAATATTACCCTTAGGCTGGGCAGAAGGTTCATCGAATTTTACGGTAGAAGCATATAAGGGTTTGATCTTGAGGGTTCTTAGCTTGATAATAGGGAGTTTTGCAGAGGGGCATGTGGGTGTGGAGCTAATGAACTTCTTGATTCCATGCTCCTTCATGATTTTGACCTTAGAAAGGTCGATCTTCGTGTAATCCCGCCTTTTGGCAAGGCCGTGATACCAAAGAGTTGACTGAAAATCGAAGGTAATCAGTCCTGATCGAGCTACTATGGATACTGGTAAATTTTGTTCGAGTCCGGATCGAGCTACAATCGATATGGTACAACAAGGAAAGCTACGGAAGCCCACCTTCCAAATTTCAAGTCAATCGGAGTTCATATGCTCAAGTTATGGATCGATCAAGTCTCACGTGGAACACATTGGTTCGTATCCATCAGGTATACATCGGTTTGTATCCATCAGGTGTACATCGGTTCGTATCCATCCCACAAGCACCATTTCGTATCCATCATGTCTTCCCCACTTCATATCTATCGTACTAGTTCCACTTCATATCCATCACGTCCGCTCTGTGTCGTATCCATCATCTGAAGATGTTTCGTATCGCTACGATACAAAACAACACCTAAAAACATAACTATTCGATGATCGATACGAAGAGAGTCAGGCTATACCAAATATCGGTACGAAATGAAACCAATAACATCGGTACGAAGTAGCTATACATCATCGATACGAAGTAGAGCACGGAACATCAATACGAAAAGCATTGCCTAGATCGATACGAAGAGAACACGTTCAAGTGAAAGACTCGGTCGCTCGGCATGAAAAGTGGATCGATCCTAAAAGTTAGCACCGCGTCATCGGTCATCACGTGCCTAGAAGCGATGTGAACAGAAGCGATGCGAACAGAAGCGATGCGAACTCGACAGCCTTCAACAAACTCAAACTTGCATCGATCATAACTCAAAATCTACAAGTCCAACTGCCACCAAATTTTCATAGGAGCTTGCCTACAACCTCAAGAATTTACCTGCTTAATTTCAGCCCAAGTGGACCAATTATTGATCGATACGAACTCAATTCGTATCGCTCTTAAATCGAGTTGAAATCACCTGAACTCGATCCCATGGGCCCACCCGCGTGAGAGAAGAAATCTTCCGAGATCTGGGCAAGATACTTGCAGCCTACACCTATAAATAGTAGTCCAAGAGCTTCAGAAAAGGAATCTTTTGGCTCTTCTACGTCGTTGCTCTGCTGAACTCCATTGTAATTCGGATACTATCAATTGTATTCATGAAAATCAGTAGAGAATCATCAATAAAACATCAACTCTTCAAAGTGGACGTAGGCTACAACGCCGAACCACTATAAATCTTGTCTTTCTACTGCTTTCCTTTTAATTTTTTGAGTGTTCTTCATATTTAACTCTATTACATACAATCTATCTATGATCTGTGACTGTGATTTGGTGCTTTCATCTGCAATTGGGTGTTTGTGACCATTTTTGGCATAAACACTTCGGTTGCTCAACCATTGTGATAAGATCGGTTGGGCCCACGGTGCCAGTAATGGAAACGTCTTTCCCTAGGGACTGATAAACATCCTCTAGCCTTCCAAGGCCGCAACCTTTTAAGAATCAGGGCCAAGTTGGGAACCAGCAAGCAGGATTGGAGCAACTTGTCCTATGGAGAAGGAAGTCGACATGGTAAAGATAGTTGAGGTGCCTGATCCTTGAGTAGCCGAAGGCGGAGGCGCGAGAGGCGGCTAACCTACAAGTTGGAAAACAGAATGTCAACAATTAAAGATGGATTCTAGCGAAAACTGAAGCTTCTCAAAAATAGGAGAAATAAGAGATATACCTTTGCCTGGACTTTAGTGAGCGGAAGAATTAGAAAACTCGCCCTCTTTGGGGGAGTACTGGATCAGCGGGCCAACCAAAAGAGGGACATACACCTTAATGGAAATAGCCACTGTGGTTGCTAGAATTATCTGAATGGCCTCAGAACTGGCATCCTCAATCTTGAAAACACCTATCGTGGCCTTTTGTACTTTAGGATTGATGATTTTGTAGATCCGATGCTCTTGGACCATCAGAAGCCTCGATAGTGGCGACAGTAGCAGCATCGTCTTCTACGGCGAGTATGGCTTTTCCCTCCTAATGCTTTTATATGTCTTCGTCATCGAGACACTAAGCCATTAACTCCTTGGTGAGGCCTTCACGAGTAGCCTCAGAGCAATGGAGAACTTCCTCTTAAGCATCAGCTAGGGTTTCGGCATAAGTACTCCCTAGCCACTTCAAATTCTTGTATATGATCACATTTGCAAAGAAGTGCTAGAGAGTATTATTTAGCTCCTCCTTCTCCTTAGCTTTTTCCTCTTTGAGATTCTTCAGCTCTTACACAACAGTCTCGTGCATAACCTCGTTATCTAGCCTTCTGAACTTAATAAGTAGCAGGTCATTAGAAAGTTTTTCATTCGCCTCACGAAGCCTGCAAATCTCAACTGCCTACTCCTCGATAATTTTGTCCCTAGCCAGGATAACTTCATCTTTTGCAGTAAGGGCTAGGTCCTTTTCAATGATCTACATGTTCAATGCAGCGCTATCCTCATGAGCAGTCTTGAGGCAGTCCCTCGGTATGAAATTAGCATTTGAGTGTGCAAGCTTTAAGTCCACCATTGGGCGGTCAGCCTTTTCTTTGGACCTTATCGCAGCATCCCTCTCATCCTTCATTTTCTCTATTCCTCCTTATATCCTTCGATGACGCTATCGTCACTTTTTTTTAGAGTTGAAGGACTGGATATTTGTATGGTTGATTTTGCTGACTTTAGAGAGAGCGAAGTAGAGTTTTGTTTCCATTTATTGTCCTGGTCAACGTACTTTTGAACTCCCTAGAGGTCCTGGTCTACCTCTTCCTTTGGAATGTCTTCGATGTCCTAATCAAACATAAAACCCTGCAAAAAAAGATTGGGGAAGGCAGTTGAAGAAGAGGCGGTGCATTAGGGTAGAAGACGAGGGATCAAAGATTCCCTTAGAATGTGTAAGAGCAATTGTGATAAGCTGCACCCCAATGGGGTCCGAATTTTCACTATATCGTAAATCCAAGTCCACCAAAGTAGGATGTTGGTTTTTGGCATCGTGCAAATAAGAAAATGTATATTAGAGCACTATCGATATAAACTCACAGTGGAATAGTAAAGTATAATAAACATATAGTTACTGAGCAAGGTTGGCACTTCTGAGATCAAGTGTCCTTATCGGTATTGGGCATGCATAAGGGAATCTGTCCTTCCACAATTCCCATCTTGCACCAATACCTTTCCCTCTAAAGCTTTCATGTGGGTTGTAATGAAAAGGGGGTTAGAACAACATTCCGTTGAATGGTAAATTACATACTTTATACATAACACTAGTTTATGCCAATTGCCTTCACCACATGTTATGAATTTTATTTTACTTAGTCGTATCGACTCCATGTACCCATACGATATGCCCTATTTACCCTAGGTACACAATAACTACATAAGTATATGTGTGTATGTGTAAGTACCACAGTCTCTCTTTGGACCAAGATATTATCCCTGCTAGTATCTGTAACCCAACACTTCGTCGGAATCCATCATTAACGCAGTATCATGTCCTTGTCATCATGCATGCTAAGGAACTCCTATAGTGCCTAATAACAGCGCCATAATAGTTTAGCCATATTCTATCTTGTCCTGGGTATTTACCTAACTACTTTATATTATGGACTCAACTCTATGAACTATTGAGAACTCAACCCCTCGGACTACCCCAATCATTCAAAAGACCTCTAGCCTTGCCTCCTAACAAAAAACTAGCAAACAATAGTGGCGATGCATGACTTAAACGTGATCTACACTAGTAGGAGGTGTAGCCTGTTAGGCGTAACTCTAGCCTTTCCGCTGACTACTCAGGACTGATAACGTTCTCGACCTATGTACAATTCCTACTCTCGAATATGGTACTAAACACAGTGGCATAGCACCGAGCCTTGCTCACCTTCCCATTTAGATTGCCTAATGCAATCAAGGAAATATCCCTCAAAAGATTAAAGTAGACTCTACTTTGGTATTCCCTCACCAATACGTGAATATATAATTCCATGGGTCCTACAGTTGGATCTGTCCCACATCAGGATAATGTATACACAACTGCTAGTAGCCCTTTGTGGTGGGCAGACTTCTGTTGTGTAACACTATTGACCTCGCATTCCAACCCATTTTAATGACTATGTCGTTCTTCCCTAAGCTAAGCTTTAGCTAACTTTAATAATTCACACCCGTCATAAGCGTATAGTTGAGGCTACGTGTGTGTGTGCGCGCGCATATGTATATGTATATGTATTCATTCTTATTTCATTATTATGCCTCCAATGTTCAACTACTCATATTCTGTTATTTTTATTTAACTAACTCCTTATTTCATTAATCTTGGTTTAATATCATTTACTGCTTTCCTTGAACTTAAAAGATTTGAGTATCTTTTATTAATTACTTTCTTCTCTTATTATTGAATCTTTATTTCTATTCTTTTTAGCCCTTACATCCTTTCGCGTTTAATGGACTTCCCATACTCGTATATTTTATATAATTCTTTCCTTTATTCATTTTATTACTTACCTACCATTTATTTTTTACTATTTGATTTATATCTTGTAATTATTGCATATATATACATATATATATATATTAGTTTTACAATTTAATCATTATTATTTTCACAACTACAATTCTTTAATTTATACTTAGAGATTCCTACATTTTAATACATTGGAACTACATCTCCCTCAAAAGGAAAGTTTGACACTATAACTCTCCATTTCTTATCCAAAAAGGAAATTTATATTACGTTTGGAATTACAAGAAATTATATTTGTAGTTATTAAAACAGATAGTACAAAATATGGAAAATATCTCGATTTTATACATCTCTTTCGTTTAGGTGTGTTCCTTGTTATTTCAAACGATACACATTTATTTATGAATCTGAATTATAGAAATTTACATTGCAACACCTAACATTCTAACGAATTAAAATACTACTTAAATCCTAATATTTTTTTGTGATAACTTCTAATTTACATTCTACTTGCATAAATCATTTAATAGAGAAATCTGGAACTACTCCGTAATTTATCAAATTCAAGAACTACTACTACCCAATACTTGTCAGATTCAAGTACTTGCAATATTAAATCTAAGTTATTAATCACAAAATATGTAGGCAGGGTTTACAAATTCATTATATGTATATAATTAGGTCTACAACTCCAAAGTTACATTTAGGCATATAGGAACATATTTACAACGGTATAAATCCAATATTATATAAAAATATATAATTTCATATTCACCTTTTTAGCTTTTAGATTCTCCAGATCTAATCCATGATATTCCAATTTGACTCCTCTTATTCTCCCAATTTGAATAAATATACCACAAGAATACATATATCTATCAGAAATCTAGATCTGAGAAGAGATTTGGATTTAATTTAAATTTGGATCTAGATTTATAATTTACCTTGGCTTTAACGATTTGATACAACCCTATTCTTCTTCTCAATTATCATCTGCTATCCTCCACTTGTATATACATATATAAACTATAATTTTATTTAGAATTAATAACTTGTGGAGAAGGGAAAATGGCAAAGCTTCGTCGCCGCTTCAGAAGATATAAGAAGAAAAGCGAGGGGTTAGGCCCGTATTTATAGGGTTCAAATCAATGTCAGCCATTGGATTAATTTTTTTAAAATCCGGCCCGTTTGGCCACTTCAAAATTCATAGCCAACACATCCACTAGTCGATTTCCGATCTCCTACCGATCAACCAACCCAAGTTAGGGGTCGATCGGTCGATTTTAATTTGGTTAATTAATATTGTCGTTAATGCTTGTTAATTTTGTTCCTTATACATTCATTCGAGACAATTCGTTTCTATTTCTCATTCACATTTACTTACTTAAATGCTAAGAAACCGTTAATGTTATTAATGTTAATTATTTTGTTAATTACAATTTATTTCCTTAATTATATATATAATTATTTCCGATTCAAATATTTCAAACGTTGATAACTTCTTTGTTTGAACTCCGATCGGAAAACTTTATACATGAAAATTGATCAGAAAATAGCCACAAACCCAACAGTACAAGTTTTGTAGCGAAATTCTAACGTCTGCCAAAAAAAATTCTGACTTTACTATATATTATTAATTTCTTTTTAATTAATTATCGTTAAAATTAGGTGTTACAGCAATTGTAGTTAAAGACTTTGAAATGAGAGCTTGTTGATATGGAGGAAACTATGTTTCAATATAAGGCAGAGGAGGAGTCATGACGAGCTTGCAACTCTTTGTGTCGCTTGGGATGATCGGAGGATTGCCTCTCTATGGTTTGCCTTTTCTTTCTTTCCCTCTTGGCTTTACGGTCCTCCTCCACTTCCTATTACGTCCTTCTGAACCTTTCTTCGTCAGTCTCATGATGACCTTGGTAACTAGAGTAGGACAAAAGAATGTCGGGAGTTTGTACTCTAGACTCTTCATAGTATACTGGAGCTTGCGATATCTATCTTGTGCCATGGAACCGGAAATAAGAAGAAATATTGTATAAGAATCAAAATTTCGGAATACAAGTGAATGTAGAGATGTGTGTCCGTGATCCTAGTAAGTGTAGAGTTTCAATGATCCATTAAGTACTATACAGACCATGTTCACATGGATGTAAAGATGGTGTCTTGCCACCTTCATTTAAAATGCCCTTTGGTGAGAAGTTGAATTTTGGAGAACCCTTGCTAAGGAGATCGCCAATGGAGATATTGAAGTTGCTTAAGCCAGCAAAAACATCTCCAAAGGAGAGATCCAGGAAAGGAGATTCGGTTGGTGGCAATACGCTTTGTTCCTTGGCTTTCTTAGAAGATTAGATAGTATCACGCTTTGATGGGGAAAGGAAGGAAGCTTGGTGCCTTTAAGAGATGTTTTGCCAAACGACTAATCTCCTTCCGAACTAGATGTGTATTCACCATCACCCTCATCGGTGCTTGTTCCTTCCTCCTCTCCTTCCCCATCCACCATCTCTTCATTTCCTTTTCTTCTCCCAATAATTTCACTCTCCTCTAGGATCGATGGCATTCTAGTTTCTTCATCCCCTCCTCTCGAGGCATCGCCTGCAACTGGTTCTTCCACACCCATTTCGACTAGCTCCTTGGTATGTGTCGTATCCGATGGACCTTCAACATCCCCTTGAAGGTTCACGTTGGAGTTGTAAGTGTAGGCGGAAGATCAGGCTAGCGCTCTGGATCTTCTTGGTGGAGGCGATTTAGGAATAGCGAATCCATTAGCGAACAGAAGGACACACCGATGGAGATTCTCGTTATTCAAAAGATACGCAGTGGTGCGATGTTGGAAACCAATCTCCTTCAAAGCTTTGAGGATATCAACATGCTTGTCACAAGTAGGAATATCTATGAGAAAGTAAACCATAGGTTAAGCACTTGGGCAGAAGGAATCAGAGTATGCAAAGAGAAGAAGGGAAGACATCTTACTTCTAGAAAGCCAGTGCCCTTTGAAGCCAAACGGGCACCGAATGAAGAAGTATTTGTTTTTAAAATAAAATTGTTTGTTGTGAAGCTTTTTGACAACCTTCCATTTACACCAGGCCTCGACGATCATGTAAGATGGTGGGTCATGCCTTTACTTGAAGTGTAGGAGATAATTTGGCTCCTTGAAATTCGAAGGATACTGAAAGGGATTCTCTATGAGCATGAACAAGGAGCTTACCCGTTAGGGTGAACTTAGAACGAAGTTAGCCCAAGCTCTTGAAGAATCTAGCACATGGAAGGATCGAAGGGCGGGACAATAATGCTTAGGCACATATATCGGTTATATGCCATGTATCCCAATGGAGGACGGTGTGCTCGTTCACCCTGTGAAGGGAGACGTACGTCGATTTCAGGAAACCCATGTTGGTGACGTATGTTTGGCAGCATCTTCGAAGTAAGAATTATGGGCATTTGTTTTGGCGGGTCATCCAAGATCCTTAGACTGACATATTCGTTTAAGAGGGGAGGTTGATTTTTCAATGGGTGGGTTGGTACAACTGCGCCCTACAACTCAGTAGTAAGTGAACGGTCAGGCCTGACAAGAACGGATGGTGAAGCCTAAGCTATAGAGCACCTAGCTTTGGGAGGAGTAGTTGTACTGGCATAGGTCTGAAGACGTGGAGATCGACGCGTCATTCTAGATAGGAAAACTTGGCATTCAACATAGTTAGGTATTTTTTGTTTCAAGTAACAAACCCATGTGACTAACGCTCGGAATCCAAAGGATGTCGACGTGTGTTGACCAATTTGATTCTAAGCGCTGATCAGGGAAGTGAAAGTGTTAACCTATGTAGTGCGAGTCCTGTGTCTCGTATATGACGAACAAACCATCCTATATAGATAGCTCGCTCATGCTTGAAAAACAATCCATGTCGCACGGCAGAACTGTGCATTGGATCTAACCCATTATCGATGGACAATCGATAATGGAACCATTGTATGGAGGATGCGTAAGCTTTTCTTTTACAGGAGCATAGGATGTGCTAGAATTATAAGAATAGTGCAATGGAACTGTTCGATACGGCCATTCTCTAAAAGAAAACATCGTATTAGTGTTGAATAGCGGTGTTTGGTTAGACAAATGTTGGTCGAAGTAACTTAAAAGACTTTGTTATCCAAGAACTTGAGTTATGAAGATACATACAATTTTCCCAACACGACTCGGATCAAAATCCTATCGCACCCAAGTCGGACCCGAGCATGACCTTAGGAAAATCATAACATTTCTTCAACAAACCATTCGTTGAAACCATCCAAATTTACATCGCCAGTGTGACAACCTACCTATGAACTCTCTAAAGTAGGAATCAAACTCAAAAAAGGGATCAAGCTTAAGCTATCGTGAGAAGAAACGACAATCGGTGGCAGAGTAATGGTGTCGGTGGAAATTGATTTGAATCACGCAGTAAAGTGGTTGGGGTCGAGAACTTTTTGGGAATGTTGGCAATCACTTTAGTGATGGCGATGTCAAGGGAGTCGACGGTGACTTCTGGGGATTTGAGGCATTTGGCTGGGCTTGGAAAAATCGAAATTATAAGAGCCGATAGGAATGGAAATTGGCATGAGTGCTTGGAGCTGTTATTAGTGAATGAAAAGTGAAAAGCGAGGATAGAAAATTTTCTAAGTGTAGTTTATATAGGTTTCGGTGTCGAGTAAAAGCTCTAGGTACTGAGAGGAACCTCTCGGTATCGAAAGGAATTTTTGAGTTGAGATCTAACAAAAAGTCAAACATGGAGAAGAGCAAGCTTGACAAAAGCGTGGAAAGATCGCCAGAGTGTAGACCTTGTCATTAGTACGGAGAATGGAATTTTAGCTATGAAAAGCAATAAGAAGATATCTGCAGAATGAAAGCAATGCTTCAAAGCAATTCCTGAACAAATAATCGAAATCGAGAGATAGTAGACGATACTTGTCTTAATCAAGAGCATGCTTTTTTTTCAACTGAGGGGAAAGTATTAACTTGGAAACATACTTTGAGGGAAAGGATCACAAGACAAAACAATTTTTTAACCAAGCAGATTTTCAATGGAAGTTAGAACGTCGGAACGAAGACAAAATAGTTCATGAACTTGGAAACATACTTGGAAGGATCACAAGACCATACTCAACAAGTTTCAAGGGAAAAGGAGGAGAGTGGACCACTCGGTACCAAGATAAACAACTCGATGCTAAGAGATTTTTACTCTACTTTGAACCTCCAAACACCCCTGGTACTCAAAGTGCTACCTTAGGTGATTGTCATGGAGTGCTTTTCCAAAGAATAGATGAGCAAATCCAAGGATTCTCGAGAAGAAAGAAAATAAAGCAGAAAAAGACAAGCAATATCAAGGAAATTGTCAGGCACAACTCAACTTTCAAGGAAAAGTGTTTGGAATGCAACAGAACAGAGATAGGAAGCAGAACGGAAGAGAAAGGGAAAGTTTCCGCTGACACAAACCTATTGGTACCGAGAGGAACTACTCGGTACCGAATGGTTGTAGTTATTGATTGGACCGACTTTGGCTCTCCAGCACCTGTGGACTTGGATTTGGACCTTATACTTCATAGGCCTCTGATTATACTGATGAATTCCCTTATAAATATAGACCTGCAACTACTAAAAGGGGACTTTGGGCACAACTTCTTTCTCTCCTCTCTGTATTCACCAGGGCAGGCAGTGTTGATTGTTCTAGGCTTTAGGAACTTGTCAATCCCTTGTACTTGTAACTCTCAATCAAATAATAAATAAATTACAGTGGACGTAGGCAAGAGATTATCGAACCACTATAAAAATTCATATGTTCTCTTTAATTTCTTGATAGTATTTGCTAGATCTCAACTTTTTTACATGTTTTTGGGTGTTGTGCCATTTTTGGCATCAACACCTTTATTGATTATTTTGAAAACTTATCCTCTCTCTCTTATATGGCCAGCTAAACATGGAGGAATTATGGGCCTCAAATGATCCCAAACCCACCTAGCATTTATTTCATTTAAATCTAATTTAAACAATCTATCGATATCGTATATAAATACGTGGGTTTATAACTTTTATTTACACACTTTATCAAATACTAATGGTATATAAACAAATCAAATGAAATTTAATAATCAACATTTTAGAAATATTGATTAATTTAATTAATTTACAATGATTATAAATTAATTAAATCATGTGGTTTATTGGGGATATTCATTATTATGGTTGTGGGACTCAAAGGTGCAAATTCAGTCAGCGATTAATATTGAACAATTCGAATATTAACATTCAGCTAGTTGTGTAAAATTTTGGCTGAATTTATCGCTTACACGTATTTTATTAAAATCCAATTTTTCTTATTTAAGAGTTACCAGGTAGATGTCAGTCAAAGCGCTTAGTGGTTATATAGTGGTGGAGGTGCAAAAAGTTGTAGTGGAGATAAAGTGGAGATATAGCAAAAAATAGCGAAGGTGCAAAAAGCTTAATTATATATTTAAAGTTAATTTATTCTCATTCTCATATCATTTTTGTAGGAAAAAGAAATATTGTTTAATTTTACATAACAAAAATGATGAATATCATGATTTATGCAAACTATATTTGGTGATTACAATATTTCTAACTTATATTGAGCACTTATGCCTCAAAAATAGGTCCTTACCCTGTTAATTTTATTGAAAAGTAAAATGGGGAAATAAACATTTGTATATTAATGTTGCTGAAGTGGATGCTAAAACGCCTTGATTTAGTGGCTATAACGAGACTTAAAGCGGATATAGTGTTTAATAGTGCTAAATTGAAATAGCATAACGGTCGAAGAGCGTTATGCACTATAACGGGGATTTGTGGGGCTTAAACTGCACGGCTTGGTAGTGACAATCATTTACACCAATTCTCTTCATCAAAACTACATCATTTTGGACTTATGGAATTTTGTAATAGTCAAAATTCCAATATCATTCATATTTAACTCTATAGTCCAAACACAAAGTCCTTGGTTCAATAATAACAATTATTATTAAATGAACTGCTTGAGCCAAAGACTTTGACTTTGAATTCGCTTTTGTTGACCATGATACTAACCTCATATAACCGAGGGTATGAATCCTCCCTTGAATATCGCTTTACTCCCAATGCTTCCACTGGACCCAACTATAGTTTCAATAGACGCTATGCCACGATTTAACTATAAACAAAGTAGAGTTTCCGCATTGAAAATAAACATTATTCTCATGTCAAGAGAACCGTTTAATTTTATCACATCAATATTTTGTTTGACCTTAGTTATGTTAACCAACACAAAACTATCAAGTGATTCATTCCATATTTATCCAATAACAATCAGTATGTAACCCCTTGGAGCCTCCAGCAATCATGGGTAATACACTGTCTATCATTTGGAGAGTGTTACATACTCTAGTCTCAACAGATGTATCGATACCCAGTCTCGATGCATCTTGATTGGGAATATTTAAAACAGTATATTTAATTTCATTGTGATAAATTACTCATAGTTACAACACCTTGTAACTATTACCACAAAACATATAATTTATGGATTTTCTATTAAATGTACTTTTAAATAATTTACTAATTAATATAACTAATTATATCAAGTATATAATAGAAAGAAAACACTTTTTATTTCGAACAAGGTTGGTTATCGAGTTAGATATATGTAACAAATTACATAATTACCCCTAGGGCATATCCCAAATTCTATCACATAATTCACGCCATTTAGTGCATTTTGGCTTATTTATATCTTACTTACAAGAACTAAAATTTATGAAACCTTTTAGCAAATATTATTTTATTTATAAATTTCTTATCTGATTCCAAATTATGCTTATTTTGTAAACAATCCAACATGTATCTATTCATTTACAAGTTGATAATATTATTCACTTCCACCCAAATTGGTTTATTCATAAATCAAATATAAGGATTTCAAACATCCAGTATCACTATATCTAGAGAAGTAAGGTTAACTGTGTTGATCGATATGTCTTGATACAATATTTATGGAAATGAGCAACTATAATCCATAATATTTTAAGTTGGCTATTATTATTTGATAGTCACATCTCTGGAGACGGTGTGTAACCACCATCTAAATTTTACCCATTCTATTTAGTGCAAAATAATATGTCCACTCATTCATGTGAAAAAGCACTATACTTAAAAATATAAATTTGATTGGTGAAGTTGGTTGTTATATCAATTATATTCTGATGTGTATCAAGCTTGGAGGTTAATTCTGTTTTATTTTTCCTCGAATTTTAGCCTACATTCTAAACTTACATGCTCTGTAATTGATTAAAGTATATTGCTAGCTAAGAATGTAAATTCATGAAATTGGGATTAAACTTAAATATGTTATAAATGATGAGTCAAATGGGAATATAATCGCAAGAAGAATTATAAATCGCATACGCCTAATTCCCTTGCACTATTTTAAACCCTATTATTTTGTTTCTTCTTTATTTTTCTTCTTCAAAGCGTTATTTGTTGAAAGGGATAGTAGAGAGTAATGTAACAAAGTAAGTTTTTCACTGATTCTTTTTCCACTTCATCGAAAAGGGTCAACTCTTTATGTCTGTTTCAAATTCGGTTCTTTTCGGTTATTAATTACATTGTTTACACTTTTCTTTTAATACCACTTAGGTTTATGCGGTATCGTTTTACTTTCTTTGCTTTTAATTTCCAAATCTATTTTTCGGTAAGGATTTTGGTGGATAATTTTTCCTTTGTGAATTATTTCAATTATATCATGATTTGTATTAAAGTTTTGAGCTTTGTTTTATCCTATTTTTACCTTAAATTTTTCTTCACTTATAACTACTAAACTTAAATGTTCCCAACATATTAAATTTTATTCTAGCAAAAAACACACCAATTCATGATATTGGAATTTTTTTTCTAGAAGTGGTTAGTAAAAGAAATTTATGTGCTTACAATTCATTTTGAATCCTTTGATACATATGATTTTTATTTATTAATATCAGTTATTTGTGTATGCTTCTCCTTTTAATCTATTTTTCATTTCTTTTTAGTTTCTTTAGAAGTGGTTTTTAAAGAAAAAGTGATGAAGACAAAGGGTTGTGATTCCAATGGTAAATTAGCTTCTTCTTTTTTTGAAAGTGTTTTTTATCAAAACTATGTAAGTTGGTACATATGATAATAGGGTTTAAAATTCTCCATTATTATCTAATATGCAACTTATTAATTTCATATCTTCACATATACCTGCTAAACTTAAATGCTCTCCAATAGACTAAATTTTAGCCTGGCCTAAAACACACCAATTCATGAAATAGGAATTTTTCTTATTTTACTAGAAATGGTTAGTAAAAGGAACTTCTGTGCTCATAATGCATTTTGCATCTTTTGATACTGTTACGACAAAAAATTTCCCAGTCTTCGAACAGACTTAAACAAATTGCATGAACCAATGATGAATAATTGATCCAAGGACTTGGGAAACATCATAGAAAGGCAAGAAAAAGAAAACATTTAAAAATAGTTGAAAAATTGGGAATTCACATTTTTGGCCTAAAGCGTGTCCTAAAGCAAAGCAAGGATCAGGCCGAAGTAGGTCGAACTGAGCTAGCCTGAAGCACGTCCTGAAGCAAAGCAATGATCGGCCTGAAGTAGGTCGGCACCGAGCTCACCTGAAGCGCATCCTAAAGTAAAGCAAGGATCGGGCCAAAGTAGGTCGACATCGAGCTAGCCTGAAGCGCGTCTTGAAGCAAAGCAAGGGTCGACCCGAAGCAGATTCCAACTGAACTTAGAAGGCCAAGACAAAGACGAAACAACTCGCAAACTTGGGAAAGCACTTAGAAGACCAAAAGGATTGACTTGGGAAATTTTCAATCAATTTGGAGCCAAGCATATAGCTCGGTACCGAGCTATGATAGGTCAGTACCGACCTATAGTTCTCCCCTTATTCATATCCCAAACTCTGTACTTCTCATACACTTCTCCAATAGATCGAGTTCAAGTGGTTTTTCTAAAGTATGGAGGACTAATTCTAAGGTTAACGAGAAGAAAGCCAAGAAAGCATGGTAACTCAAGTGATAGAGGAAAGACTATTAGAATCAACCAAAAGTCAATGAAAAGTGCCTAGAACCTATCAACTAGAAGATGGAAGGGTAGAGCAAGAGTCGAAGCTGGATTTGCACCAACATTTATAGCTCGGCACCAAGCTATAAATGTTATCGAGCTATAAATGTTGGTACCGTCCTATTAAATGTTGGTACCGATTTATCTCCTTGGGTTGTGGCACTCTGATTTCTCTTGTACGGCATTGGGCCTTCACCTAGACTCCAGTGCAAGAAGGCTGCTGACCCATTAACTTTGTTTCCCTATAAATACCAACCTGACTGCAACCAAAGAAGGATCTGAACTTTGCTTCTCTTCTCCATCTCCTACCTTCCTCTCAATAGTCACCTAGGCAGTTAACTCTTGGTGGTTCTAAGACTTCAAACCCGTCAAATCCTTATACTAGTAACTTATACTCTCTCTAATTCTCTACAATCCAACACAAATTCTATCAAATCAATCAATAAAAGCTGTAAAGTGGATGTATACCAGAGATTGTCGAATCACCCTAAAAATATTGCTTCTCATTACTTTTTTTCTGTTATTTTTCTTTTATTTTCAATACTATCTGCTATATCTAGGTCATATAGGTTCCCTACAACTCTGTCTTGGGTGTTGATCCATTTTTAGCATCAATAGATACGTAAGATATGTGTTAACCTTGGTAATTTGTATATGCCTTCTCCTTTTACATTATTTTCTTTTTCTTTTTAGTTCCTTTCCTATGGTTGCTAAAGAAAAAGTGTCAAAAGAAAGGAGTTGGGATTCCAATAGTAAATTTAGGTATATTTTTTGTTGAAATCATTTTTATCAAAACTATATAAGTTGTTTTATAAGTTGACTGTTTACAACGTTCTTCATTATTATCTAATATGCAACTTATTAAATTCCAATTGTTATGTTAGTTTTAATAATATACGGAAATACGTCGCTACATTATAGAGGAAATGCCTAAGATGGTAGTGTTAGTTGTGATTTGGGAATTTGGATAATACTAAGAAACATTTTCATACTAGAAAAGTTGTATTTATTAGATATTAGTGATTGAAACATTATGTGTAACGACCCGAAAATTTTAATGGTTTTAATGAGATAATTAATTGAGATTTTGTGAAATTTTAAATAATAAAATTTTGAAATATAATATTTGGGATACGTATTTAAAAACATAGCAAATGGTAAATTTTCATTTGATAATATTGAAGTTTATTTTCTTGTGTAATTTTATTTCAATTCATATCAGTTGATATTTGATGATAATAAAATATTTTCCAAACTTGAATATTTTTATATAGAAAATTTGTAAATCATCTTCTGAGTGAGACGTCATATTTCGTTTCTCTAAATTTGGACCGTTGTTGCTCCGTTTTTCTTATTTCTGGAAAATTAGCAGCATTTTCTGGTACCGAATATCGACTTTTGATCGGATGATCGTACCACTGATATCTATATACCATTTTGATCGTCTCGTCAGGCTGATCTCTATGGTATATCCATTTCTGTATTTTGAGGTTTGATACGCGACGGAAACAATAAACTGTTCGTTGTAACGGCACCTTTAATCGTGACCAATAACTTTTCTTCGATTCCAAATATTGAAGCATCTTGTAAACGCAAATATTAATTGCTTTAAATCATTCCAACCTGTCACCAACCTTTATTATATCAATTGGCACTGTTTGCTTTATTTGTCGGTACAAGTCATTTCAAAAATCTCCCTTTGTATTCTTCACTCCATCCGTTAATAAAATAAAATAAGTGTAACTGAACCGTTGATTCCTCATTTTTCTCTTTTCTCCAGATCTATATTCGTTCGCACTGCCATTTCTTTTCACTACCCTCTCCCTTCCTCATTTTCTTCCTCCCACCTCCATTTTCTTTTCTTTCCCTACCACTGCATTCGACCGCTACCTGACTCGACCGCACCCTCCACCGTTTCAAATCTACTCGTTCTCAAATCCAACCCCTCTTCCACCGGCCTCCTCCGCCGTGAAACCCCTCACCGTCCGATCTCCTCCCACTTTACTTGCTCGTCCCAGGCCAACCCGAATACTCCTTCCGCCTCACCTTGCTACGGCCTAGCCTATCCGACTCTCCCCACGTACAGCTTGCTCGGCCTGCTTTTTTTTTAAAGTAAGTTCAAAAGTATATATTTATATACGTTTATATATGTAGGTATATACTCATATATTTTTTATTATTGTTGTACATATTCATATTTTTTGCTAGTTATGTAGTAGTCACGGTTTATATGTTGGCTTCTATGCATTCACATATATATATATATATATATATATAAGTATTGCTTTTGATTACAATATATTAGATTTGAATATCTTAGCCTATATTACTAGCTGCTGCAGTGTTCTTGATCTAAGTATATTCTGTTATAAAAGTTTATATAAACCTTAATTTAATTTCAAAATATATATATATATACTGGTTTGCATATGATTATCTTCAGACCGACTTTTGAATTTACCATGTGTGTTTATATACATGTTATAGTTTCAATGTTATTATATTATATATATTAGTATATATTACGTATAGTAAAGTTTATATATGTTTGGTATTTATTTATATATATAAGGATATTCATACTTAAATATATTGTTTGAAAGCTATGTATGAATTTATAAATGCAAGTATATATATAGTATAATTTATATAAAGTCTAACCTGTTGTTCTGTTTGAATGTTGTATTAGTTGGTATAAAAACTTATGTTCTGTAAAAGTTAAGTGATGAAAATCTTAAAATATGTTAGTAAAGTTCTGTATATTTCTGTTGTGTCACATATAGCATATATAATTACTTGGGTATGTATGCTTCGTATAGTGTTTAAAGTACAAGATACTATTTAAGTATATATTCATATAAACCACATATGTTATCTTATTGTATAATATATTAGTATTAAATATGTTGGTTGTATCTTGGATTTTGATATATAAGTGTATTAGTGTTATATAAATCATATATATAAGCATACATAAGAGTGTATAATCTGTTTGTACACATAAGTGTACATATATAGGATTATATATGATCTTCCTGAATCTATAAGTATAGGCTATATTCTGAAATAGTTATAAACTATGTATAAATATTATAATGATTCAATTTTTATTTGTGCTGAAGTTAAAAGTTGATTTCATTATAACAAGTATGTTGACAGTGACCTTTTTGGTATATATATATATATTATTTTTAAAAAAGTAAGGTATGTAAGTTTATATATATATGTGTGTGTGTTTATATACATAAGTACAGGTGCATTTAGTTTTTCAAAAATATATTTGTTGTATAAGTGCTTACCTCAGCTCTATTATATATATTTGTATAAAAAGTATATTGATGTGTGTATAATAGGTTCAGGTTGTAGATATAACATGTAAGTTATATAATGATAGGGGGGTTTGGTTTTCTAATTTGTAAGTTATATAATGATAGGGGGGTTTGGTTTTCTGATTTGTAAGTTATGATCTTAGATCTATGTGTTTAAAAGTTAATATGGTTGGATATATATAAAGATTCATTTTAATAATTATTTTTATTTTATTTTATTTAAGTGTTTAATTAAAAAATTGATTTTTAAATTTATATATATATACATATTTTATTATTGTTTCAAATTAAGTATTGGTTTCATGGAAATAATAATAATAATATATTTTTCTGTCTCTATCAAACTGATTATTTGTTCTCATCGATTCCAGCCTTGTTTTGATTGTCGAATTCATGCCAATCTTGCTTTGCTTTGATATTCGTGCTTGGATTCATAACTCAGTTCACTGTTGAATCTCTCTCTAACCTCGGAAGGTGAGTAATCACTCACGATTAACGTTCTTTTATTTATTAAATTTGATTTCAATTGAAACGACAATTCAAATATGCTGTTATAGTTATTTAAATTGTTATATATGCTATTATCTGTAACTGTTCACCTGTGGGATATGACACCATATCCTATTGTTTATATTATCTGTTATTTATACTGATGATATATGCCTGTGACTATTGTTATATTATTATCATATCTGTTATCACTCTGCAAGTTCCCTGTTAGTATAGAATTCACTATGGGTTGAAATGATACATACCCGAACGATCTGTAGAAAAGGAGAAAATCGTTATGGGTTGAAATGATAGACCCAAGCGATTTTCATTGAATTGAATTTGGGATTGCGGGACGAAATGATATCTACCCGTATATACTTAAATTACGGATTGAAATGATAAATATCTGTATCAATTGACCATAGGATAGGAAAGTATATACAGACACCGTTGGTCCATATATAAATATTTTGAAAATAAATTCCATGGTTTTGGAAAGAAATATATGGTTTTTAATAAATGTTGATTCTTAAATTAGTATATATAAATGGTAATGATATATATAGATTTAATAACAATAATTAATTTAATTAAGATTGATTAAATACATATAATATGGTTAAGTATTTAAATATATATTTCAAAATAGATTTTGGTAATAATTTGAATAAGTTAAGGTTGGGAAGATAATTTGAATTTAGTTGAAATTGTATTCAATAAAGAATTTTATTTAATTAAACCGATTTGAAACTTATTGAAATTGAGATGGAAGATATGAATTATAACTTGGTTTGATTTAAGTAATTTAATGAATATTTCTTGTTTAAATAACTTTAAGGAAATATTTAGTAAAAATGTAATTTAAGGCTAGTAAATGATATTGAATCTATTAAGTGAATACTCCCTGATTAAATAATAATGAAGTTAAATCAAGAGCTATATGAATTGTTAAATTTAACTTTGATAATGTTGAATATTAAAGCTTTGAAATATATTGAAATTTAAATGGTCTATTTAGAACTGAATTGAACTGATGAATTGAGCTTTGAATAAATTTAAATTTTGAATTTGAAGTTGATTTAAATCGATTTGTGAGACTTGAGGAAATTATAAATACTTTACTTTTTAAATTATTTAACCTATATATACTATTTTGGAAAATAGATATTTGAAATGAAACGATATTTTGGTTTTGAAGTATAAAATAATTTGAAATGACCACGGTGTTATAGTGTATATTCCTACATTGTAGATAGTTCCACGGATCCATAGAGGATGGTTATCCCAAACATCTTTTAAGTTACTTGTATTTCAGTTGATATTTCACTTGAGTTGGATTTATTAATATAAGAATGTTAATCCTGACTCGAGTGTTTTGTGTTTTGCTTTACGCTCGGGTCAGACTGAGTGATACAGCATTTGAGACTTAGCCTTGGAGTTTGGAGCTTCATTTGGAGATCCAACTATCGATTCAGCTTTCAGCTTTTCCAGTTGAATTGTTCAGAGAGGTCATTTATTCATACTGAAGACTTCACTGATTTGAGATATTCTGTTGTATTTTATTTCTAACTCTGATGTTTATATAGTAGCTTCATGAACTACTATTTTATCTTTTCCGCTGCGTATTATTGTATTACTCTGTGTCTGTGATTCTGTGATTGATATATTTACTGTATATGCTGAGTTTTGCCAAATTTAAATTAACAATCTATTGTTTTGAATTATTCAAGTCTGACATGTGTGGATTTATTGTCGATTTGAATGGTCCAAAATATCAGGTCGTTACATTATGTATCACTAGACCCATAATGGTTTGATTGAGAAGAAATCAGAGGAAGATAAATAAATTAGCGATAGTCTCTATGGATGCACTTTAGAAATGTATGATTTTAAAAAAGTATAAAAGGTTATCTACTTTAGGTATTTTCTAAATTCTTTTCAAATGCGCTTTATAAAAGTTGTATAAGTATTTAAAAAGAAGTTTAAAGTTTTAAATATATTTTTAAGAATTTATTAGAGTTAATTAAGTAAGAGGTTTTATAAAGGAAAAATCTTATCTTTTCAAATCAAGGTTGGGTTTTATTTTGAAGAACTTTAAGTAATGTTTTGAATAAAAGTTTTGAATTATAATTTAAGTATTTTAAAAAGTACTTTTGAAAAGTAGGATGTTCTAAAAGGGATTTGAGATTTAATTCGAGATATTTAAACAAGTGGTTTATATGAAGGAAATCCCTTTACTTTTCAAAGTCGAATTCTCTTTTAAAGGCGATAGCTTTAAGTTATTATCTGGATGGAAGTTTAAACTTTGTTTTAAAGTGTTTTAAAAGAGGCTCGAAATTTATATAAGCAATTTAAAGGATTATCTAATATAATAAAGAAAGTGGTACTTTTATAAAAAAGGAAACACTTTTATTTCCAAAGTCAAAATCTCTTCAAAAGTAATGATATTTAAGAGATGTTTTAAATAAAAGGTTTAAACTATATGGTAAGTGTTTCAAATGATTTTGGAGACTGAAGATGGCAAATCATGAATTTAACATCTTTGTTTTATTAAATAGTTTCAGAAAAAGTGGAAAGAGGTTTGTTTATAATATTTTGTTTTAAATGAATAGTATACGGAATTTATGAAATCTTATACTTGAAATTAAGCTTTGAGGTAGGGAAACTTCTGACTATTATGAAAGACAAGAATGTTGTCGATTCAAGGTTTGAGAGGTAATAATACTCCAACTTGAACGGCTTCATTATTAACCAAAGGATAGTTTAAGTTTGAATTCAAAATTTGATGTTAAGTATACGAAGTATTATTTACATATACAAATGTGGCGCTTATGGAAAATAAGTATTCCTATATTTAGCACTAAAAACCGATGAGTAAAATGATCCACTATCTGTGAGATCTAGAATTGGAGTGTTTAACTAAGGTAAGGCCAGGAGCAATCGGTTCCCTAACTTATCTGGCTTTGTTCCTGGGCGAGGGATATAGTAAGTCGATATATTAAAAACATGACAAGAATAGGAGATTTGATTTATATAAATGATCTTTATAATTTATGGTGGTATGAAAAGTATTCTTTTCATACTTAACCCCAAATTCCAAGGTAGGGAAACTCATCTCTACCTGTGAGAGTTCAAGAATGTACATCGAGGCAAGGATAGTATGCTAACTTGACCGACTATACTGTTAATTAAGGGATAGTACAAGTTTGAAATTGGAAAGTGGTGGTAAGTATATTTGGTCTAATTTTCATACGATCCATTTACTTACACCAAAAGGAAAGTGGTTTAGGAGTAAACAATGTATTCAAATGACATTTGTTTGACTCATTTAAGTATGCTTTTGAAATATGAAATCTTCCTTAATGTTTAGTTAGTATACTTATACCATTGAAATAGGTATATGGATACATTTTCTAAGTATTAAAAGTGTAGTGTTTTGTGAATATACTTATACTATTGAAATTAGCATATGGATACATTTTCTAAGTATTGAACATGTAGTGCTTTGTGAATATACTTATACCAGTGAGATAAATATATGAATATTTTTCAACCATTGAAATAGTATAAATGAATAGTGAATAAGTAGTATACTTATGTATAACTTTTGTAACGTTATTTTAATAAAGTATTTATAAATTGGTTTTTGTTAATGAAAGAATTAATTAAAGTAGCTTAGTGGTTGCTTATGTGCTTAATCTTGCTTGATTTCCATATGAAATTAAATCTCTGATTTGGTTGTTTGCTTACTTGATAGTTAAACAACCGACTATCCAAACTTGGCCGGTTTTGAAACTATCGATTGTTGGTTAGGAGAGACCGGTATCGAATAAGCTGAGTTATCTGAAAATCACTGCAAACTACATAAGCGTTTAATTGAAAAATCTTGAAGATGATGGAAATTGAAGATGGAGTTCTTTAAAGTGCAAGGCCTACTTGCTAATAATCGTGAGGGTGATTCCAAAAAGGATGTAGTAGAAGTAGTGCCTTCTTTTTGTTCATATCCTAAACAACTTGAATGGATGAATGATGGCATTGCATTATTGCTTGAAGGGTAGTGATAGCATTCCAAGTGAGATTTGCTAAAAAGGTAAAATGTAGCCTCAATCCTCACACCGGAAAATGACTAAAACAAGGGATGTGCTTCAGGGCTATGTGGTTCGCAACCATTAGGGTATGATCATCACTTATATCTTGATCAACATTTATGTATTATGTATGTCGGGCCCACGAAAACAGTTTTTCAAGTTGGCGGCCGAGGTGATGATCTTATTAGACACTATCCAGGAAAGGGTAGGTCAGTCCATGATTCATAGAGGTGCAATGTTTATAGCCTCAGTATATTTTATCTATAGGTACACTGTGACAAGCGGAACCTCAATAGCTCTGTCATTGATGGAATCCATTTTCCAATACATGCATTACGAACTTAGTTGTATTCTAAATATGATGTTGAATGTAATTAATGTAACCATTTAGGCTATGTTAAATATTTATTTTAAACCCTAGACATTATTATAATATCACTGGATTTTCTATTAAAAATGACTTGGTTATTGTAAGGTAAAAACCTGTCCGTGTTTATTTACGACGTGCTCTTACGAGATACCTTTTTTAAAAGGTTTTATAAATATAAAAATCCCTATGATTTGAGTTTCTCATGCTAGTTTACCATATGTTTCCGGGTGTTATTTTCTTATAATACTCAGATCAAACCCAAGTATATTTGCATATATATTTATGGACACTTTAGAGCTTCAAAAGACGAGCTGGATGCCTCCAAGACCTATTCATGTATTTTATTTTCCGTTGCATTACTTGTTTGTGTTTATCAGCATTTGTAAGGAAATGGTATTATAACTGTTCAGGCTGATGATAGGTTAGTTACTCTAATTGTTGTATGTATATTAAAGTTTTCTTTTTTGTAAAGATCATTTGGATATTATATATTAATCGTCATAATGTGAGATTTTGTTCTATCTTTTCTTTCTTTCACCCCAACAATCTATCTTTCTGACACTTTGATACTCGACATATGAATACCGTAGATGTATTAGTGTCGACTTTTAAAGGTCGAAAATGCATGTCACCACATTTATGTCATTTCATTTCCATTTGATTCAAAAATCCTATGTACTGCCATCTGTATGGGTATTTATACCTATTAATTATCAACTTTTATATATATTTTGAAAAGACCTTTCATATCCATATTTAGTTTTCTTTCCAGGCTCCCAAACTTAAACATGGAATTTCTTTTAAATTCCTAACATGCTTTCTTCTTACATTTTAACCTAAACTGAAATCTCTTATCCTAATTTTTCAGTCCAGCCCTACCTCATTTATGAAAACTTCAATTTTTTATATATTACCAACCCTACCTCATTTGGGGAAAATTTGGATGAAAGGAGCTTCCTTGGCTGATTATGAAGTGCACAGTTCTCCTTTCAACTGTTACCATATTACAAGTAATTGGTAATTGATGTTGACAAGCATCGTATAAGGTAAATTGAAAACCCTGTTTTCCTATCCCTTTCTTTGATTCTATCACGTTATGTTGCCATGGTCACCATAAGTCTGAAAAGTTCCAATTACGAGATGCTAAACAAAAATAATAATATCACGGGCCTTTTGATATTGGTCATGATCTCAATATTTTTTTCAATCTAATATGTAATGATGTCAGGTTTAATAAGTACCTCATTAACTAAAGTTTCATTTCTAGGAATGTTTTAGTCTATGGTATGCAATATGTAAGAAAAATACACTTCTTATTAATATTTGAACTTAATATTTTTTTATGTCAAGGACCCTAGCTCAATTGTGTGTGGTATGGCGCTCTAGACTCAATTTCTAGAGATCATGGGTTTGAACCTTTGGGATATCAAAATGGGTGCTATGCTTGAATTAATTACCACGCTTACTATCAAATTTTTTTATTACAACACTGAAAGGTTATTGAAATTTAGTACATAAACTAATGGATCAATTACTCTGTATTTTCACTATGATTAAATTACAAAATAATATATTACAAATTGTTGAAGATCCACTCCACTTTATGTAATTACAAGGTATTGGATGAAGCTCCTACTAATGATTATGGAATGTATACAATTCTTACTATTTCCACATGATGTATGATGATTTGTTATTAGTTTTAAACAACTATTTTTGTACTATCATCTTTTAGCTTACATGAAAAATATCAAATTACAATAAATGACAATTTATCTCTATATGATCCAAATACTTTATTATAAAACTACCGAGGAAGGAGCTAATTATATAATCTTAATACTTTTTGACAAATAGTGAATAAAATTTTAAAATAAGTCAATCCAACATGTATAATATTCATTTACAAATTTGTAACACCATTCATTTCCACCTAAATTGATTTATTCACAAATCAAATGTACGAATTTCAAACATCTGATATCAATTTATTTGGAGAACTAAGGTTCACAATGTTGATTGATATGCCTCGATACAATATTTGTGGAAATAAATAACTATAATCCAAAATAATTTAAGTTCGCTATTACTATTTGATAGTTACATCTACAGAGATAGTATGTAACCACCATATAAATTTGACATATTCTATTCTATATAAAATAATGGATCCATTCATTCATACGAAAAAGCACTGTACTAAAAAATATAAATTTGATCAGTAAAGTTCGTTGTTATACTAATTATATTATCATGCGTATTAAGGTTGGAGGTTAGTTTTTTGATATTTTTGCTTGAATTTTAGCCGACATGCTAAACATACATGCTCTATAATTGATTAAAGTTTATTACTAGCTGGAAATGTAAATTCATGAAATTGGGATTGAACTTAAATATGCTATACATGGTGAGTCAAATAGGAATATAATCGCAAGAAGTATAAATCGCATACACCTTATTCCATGCACCGGTTTTAAACCTTCCTTTTTTTATTTCTTCTTCGTTTTCCTTCTTCAAGTTAGTGGCTATTGAAAGAGAGAGTAGAGTGATGAAGAAAAGCAAGCTTTTCACTGATTCTTTTCCACTTCATCGAGAAGGATTAACTATTTATGTCTATTTCAAATTTGGTTCTTCTTGGTTATTTATTGCATTTTTTACCCTTTTATTCTAATACCACATAGGTTACCGTGTTTTAATTTCCAAAGCTATTTTCCAATAAGAATTTTGGTGGATAATTTTCCGTTGTAAATTTTTTAGTTATATCATAATTTGTATTAAAGTTTGTGCTTTATTTTCACGCCATTTTTACCTTATATTTTATCTTCACTAATACTTTCTAAACATAAATGTTCTCCAATAGATTAAATTTTAATCTACCTAAAAACACACTGATTCATGGTATTGGATTTTTTTCTTAATTTGCTAGAAATGGTTATTGAAAGGAATAAATGTGCTTACAGTGCATTTCAAATATTTTGATACATACGATATTTGTTTATCCATATCAGTTATTTGTGTATATCACCTTTTACACTATTTTCCTTTTCTTTTTATTTCCTTTGGTGGTGGTCGCTAAAGGAACGATGAAGACAAAGGGCAATGATTCCAATGGTAAATTTAGCTTATATTTTTCATTAAAAGTATTTTTTAACAAAACTATATAAGTTGGTTCATATGATAACTGGATCTAAAATGCTTCATTATTATCTGATATGCAACTTATTAATTTCCTAACTTCACTTATACCTACTAAACTTAATTGCTTTTCAATAGATTAAATTTTAGTTTGGTGAAAAATACACCAATTCATGATATTGAAATTTTTCTTATTTTGCTAGATAGTAAAATGGATTTATGTGCTCATAATGAATTTTGAATCTTTTGATACATATGATACTTCTTCATTAACATCAATAATTTGTGTATACCTTCTCCTTTTACACTTTTTTGAACCAAAAATGGCATAAACACCCAAGAAAAGTAAGTAGGGAATAAATAACGAAGAAAACAAATTGAAACAAGTAAGAAATGAACATATAGAGATTTATAGTGGTTCGGAAAACTCTGGCCTACGTCCGCTCCAAAGATTTTGTTTATTTATACTGAGATTACAAGTATAGTTTGTTTGGATTAGTATAAATCTATGGAGAAATAATGGCAGAGCGTAGGTTGGGAAGAAGAGAAAGAAGATCCCTTGAATGAACCATGCCTTCTTTATTTACAGGGGTGGACGACCAAATATCTCGTTGAAACATCTCCTGTCGAATCTCGCCGCCAAGACCAAGTCGCCCAAGAAATCACAACTTCGTATCCTCTAGGGTTAGGGATCGGTACTGATCCCTATAGGGGGGATCGGTACTGATCCCTATATATAGCAGGGACACTTAGCAACTTTTCGTGTTGACTCGCCTTGATATCGGCTTCATGTTTTCAAGGTTGTTTTGCATAGTCGCCTAGGTGTTTTTTGGCCCAAGCGATGGATCTATAGAAGGTTGAACTGCTGCTTTAAACTGTATATGGAGATTGCCAATACGATGCATAGAAACTCTGAAATAACACTTGAATCAAGCTTCATGTAGCTAAAGAAGAGTATCATAGAAGTGGGGGCCATTCTAGATGTACCTTTAGGGATTGGTACCGATCCACTATGTAGGGTGAAGCACTTAGTGAATTCTGGCATGCTGGATTGGTACTCCCTAGATGGGGGATCGGTACCTATCTCACACTTAGTCAAATTCAACATGTGGGATCGGTACCCCCTATGTGAAGGATCGGTACCTATCCTGCACTTAGTCAAATTCAGCATGTATGATCAGTACCCCATAGGTGAAGGATCGTACTTATCCCACACTTAGTCAAATTCAATATGTGGGATCGGTACACCTAGGTAAGGGATCGGTACCTATCCCACACTTAGTCAAATTCAGCATGTGGGATCGGTACCCCCCTACGTGAGGGATCGGTATGTATCCCACACTTAGTGATTTTCTAACTTTGGAAATTTTTGGGATGGTTTGCCTCCACTTTGCGGTCTTGATTGTACTTGTGTTTTGGGCTTTGTAGTCATCTCTCCGGGCTTCGTACCTCGATAACTTAAAGTCCGACTTGTCGGGTTTGTCTGTATACTGCCTGGTCAAAAGGTGGGATAACAACACTATTTTCCTTTTCTTTTCAGTTCCTTTGGTAGTGGTTGCTAAAGAAAAAGTGACAAAGCCAAAGGACTTGGGATTTCAATGGTAAATTTAGGTTATATTTTTTGTTAAAAGCATTTGTATCAAAACAATATAAGTTGTTTCATAAGATAACTGTTAATAAAATCCTTCATTATTATCCAATATGCAACTTATTATATTCCAATTGTTATGTAGGTTTTACCAGTTGTTTGTACCAAAAATGGGCACAACACTCTTCGGGAGTTGTTTGAAGAGATAAAATGAAGATTATAAACGTAAAACAGAGATTATCTAACAAAAACTCCAACAAATATGAATGCAAAGTGAACAGACAAGCAGTTTAGAGTGGTTCGGCGTATAGCCTACGTCCACTATGAAGTTTTGATGATTTTATTGATTCTCTTTCAATGATTACAAGCGTTTACAGCGATGAACAGCGGATTACAGTTTGGAATTCGAAATTGACAGCAAAAGTATGATGCAAATCTCAATCCGGCAGAGTCTGGGCGCTTCAGAGAAAAAAGATCCTTTTTCCGTTGATTCTGGGGCTCTATTTATAGGTGTAGGAGGCTTGGATTTCGCTCAAACTCCGGAAGACTTGGCCAGACACGTGAGGGGGCCCATTCGACCACTTCCAGAGAGTTTCAAGCCAATCTGTGATCGATATGAAATCATTTCGTATCGATCAGGATTACTTCCAATTGAGCCCAAAATTGGTGGAGACATTCCTTGTTATGTGTGCAGCCTTCAGTTAAAATTTCATGGTGTTTGGATTAGTGGATTGAGAGATATCGTCGATACGAGATGGATTTTAACGCTGGCTGTTCTGCTCGTCTCCATTGCTTCGACTCCATCCTTTCGTCTCGATGACTGCACGCGCTCTCAAGGTGATGTGGTGCGCGCGCCTCGCTTCGATTCGCTCTTCACTCCGAGTTGACCGCGTCGACTCCATATATCTCGGCGCATTCGCATCGAGGGATGACGTGGTGTGCGCTCTTCGCCTCGATCCGGTATTTGCTCCGTGTTGACTGCTTCGACTCCACGTATCTTGCCCCGTTTCCTTCGAGAGGTGACACGTTATCCAAGCTGGTTGACCTGATGGTTTCGAGTAGGACTTCACCCTGGGATACGAGGCAAATACTATCTGATGGATACGAAGCAGGCACTGGCTGATGGATACGAAGTAAGCAATGTCTGATGGATACGAAGCAAGTGTTGGCTGATGGATACGAAGCAAACACTGAATGATGGATACGAAGCAAGTGTTGGCTGAAGGATACGAAGTCCTTCAATTGCTGGTATGCGTGAAGTCCATCGATACGAGTTCGATGGATACGAAGAAAATCGAGTCGAACCTGGGTACCTCGATGGATCCGGAGCTGATCGATACGAAGCATGATGGATTCGAACTGGGGCTTCGGTGATGGATACGAAATCGCCCAGAATGATGGATACGAAATCTGGGTTCTTTCCAATTTGACTCGATCATAGCTTGAGTGTATGAGTCTGGATCGACTTGAAATTTGAGGTGCTGATCTCTATGGCCTTTCTTGTTGTGTCCTATCAATTGTAGCTCACTCTGGGCTCGGACAAAATTCAGTGATATCCATGGCGTGCTATCCTTGTTCTCTAGCCGGCTTCTTGATGTCCTGGCCTTGCCAAAAGGCGGGATAACATTTGCCCCCCAAAGTACGTCTTGTGAAAACATGACGTGCTTTGAAAAACTTTAGGCCTTTTTCGAATGGCTTTGGAAGTCACACCCCTTAGCCATTTTCTCGTATCGGTCTTCTTACGAATCGATGCTCAAAGTCGAAAAGCTTTCTTTCGTATCGATGTGGGTTGGCTTGATGGATACGAAAACAATCATTCGTATCGATAGTCACAAATGGTGGTGAATTCTGGTTCGAATCGATGATATCTGGTGGATACGAAATGGATGTTCGCATCGATAGATACTGATGGATACGAAATTAAAGCTCGTATCAACAGGTCTGCTCTGTTTCGAATCAATGGCTCAAAATTTGGATGTTTCGAAATGATGGTGTCTGGTGAACATTTCGCCTTGATGAATGCACAGCTTGGTGGATTCGAAGAGAGCGTTTACATCGACCCATCGTATTCATGCGGCCTTCATGTGCGCTTCGAATCGATGGAGTCTGGTGGTTTCGAAACGAGCCTTCGTTTCGATGCGCCGTCTGACTGGTTGCGACCGGTCAGATTGACTGGGAGTCGAATCGACTCGGTTCCGTCCTAGGCTTCATATAAATACCTGGGACTTAGCCCATTCTCACTTTTTTACCTTTCTACTTTTTACTGTTGCTCTTCATTCCTTCTTTTACTTTCGTATCGATAAACTGAGAGACAAGTGTTCGCCTTCGAGTCGAAGCAAACTTTCGTTTCTTTATTTCAAATCGCTGAAATCAGGTAATGAATGGATAGAGTCATGTCAATAACGTCGAATCACGAGTCTGCGCATTCATCTTTCCTGCCTTTTCGTCCAGCCTTCACGAATTTTCAGATCTGGACGAGAGAAAACGGTATTGGGGAATGACTCGTGGCCATGGAGCTGAGATCCCTTGGGGAAGAAGAAGATATGGAGGAAATCACCCTATCTTCGTCTCGTGTCGACCTGAAATTGGAATATTCGAATCGATCCAGTCAGCATACGTTCGTATCGGTAGGGAGATGAGAGCGGCAATTGCTGCGAAGCCATCGTTTTCAGATCGATGCGAAATTGGTGAATTCGATCGGTTCGAATCGATCTGCTTCCGATCGACACGATTCGTATCGATTCGAACCTGATTGATACGAAGCGCTCTCACCCCTGCCTGACCGATACGAGTGTATCGAGTCGAACTCGATCAATACGAAGTACCTGCATTCCAGTGTGATCGACACGAACATATCTTTCATTCTGAGACGATCGATACGAATGTATCGATTCGAACAGCCGGGTTGCGACGCATGACCTTCATGACTCGATACGAAATGAAATGTAACGACCGATTCCAACCTTAATTCGAACGGACTTAAAGAAATTTTTAATATTCAAATACTTGACTCCGACGAGCTTCTGCCTTGCACAATAGAACTTTGTCACAGAACTGCATATTTGACTGACTTTCGGAGCTCGTCGATGGAACTGCCTTTTAATAGAAAAGTACAACGAACTCTTTAACCTGGAATCGATTGTTATCATCTGGATGGCGCAGTCATGACGGTCAGCGATGACGGTCATGTTTGTCTGACTTCCAGAATCTCGTCGCTTGCACATTTTCTTTAACTCTGCAGAATTTGCTCAAGTCATGCACAGCACTTGCACTACACAACACATTCACGCACTTTACACTGGGGAATGCACGGGCTTTTCGTCACCTAATGATGGTTTCTCGTGAGTTAGCTAGTGATGGAACCGTCAAGTTCGCAGCAGCAAGAAATTCATAACCCTGTCCTTCCTAGAATTGAGATTCCGGTCATCGAGGCCGAAGTTATTGGCCCAGCTCCGGACGAGTTGCCCAACGCGTCCTTCATTAACAGTCCACCTGATTCCGTCTCATCCAATATCTCCGAAGACATGCTGGGGAGGATATGCTTAAGGCATGGTTTATCTTTGGATGAGGTGTTGTTGCCTGGACCGGATGATAGGCCACATAATCCCCCGGAGGGGTATACTGCTTTCAATCGGCATGCGTGTGCAGCCGGCACACTTCCTCCATTCAACGACTATATAAGAGAAGTGTTAGCTTACCTGGACATTGCTCCATCTCAATTGCATCCGAATGGGTATGCCTCACTCAATAGCTTGTTCGTTGTATTCATGGAGTACCTCCATCGTCCTCCCCGTATGACCGACATAAGATTCTTGTTTAACTTCAAGAGTCGGACTGACAGCCCATCTTATACGTTCCTGGAGTCTGTAAGGAACTGCCAAGTCGTCGTGGGGTCGTGGACTAGGCTAAGCTATTTTAAGTCGGAGTGGTTCTATGTCCGATGTCCCCCGGGATTTGCCAGAAGATGGCTATTCAGACGTGAGTATTGTCTCTTTTCCCAAGTAATTGACAGGGCAATTTTCGGAGTGAAATTAAACTTACATCTTCTCCTCTTTTTCTTTCAGCTATCATCCAGCGGCCTGAGGGTGGCTATTACAAAGAGATAGTTCGGGTCCTCCAAGAGATTCCTAGCGAAGAAAGGAATATTGAACTGTTATTGACAGATCAGAATCTCAGAGTCCTTGGGCTGATTGGTCGGCGGCAGAGCATAAGACTTGACGGCGCATTAAAGACCGTCTCCAGGAAAAAGGTCAAGCAGATGAAGCCCAGGGTCGTGATAATCGAGGAACCCGACTCCGAGAAAACCCACACTGACGAAGAACCGTTGGCCGGACCTGCTAATGCAACCCCAGAGTCCGATGCTAAGAGGAAAGGCAAAGCTGTGGCTTCGAAACAGCCTAAGTCTGGGAGGCGGAAGTCTGTGGTTTTGCACCGCCCTTCGTCAGGAGTTAAGATTACGGAGGCGTCCTCCCCGCAAGCTGGAGATCAATTCGAAGGGCCTACTGACCCTCCAGTCCCTGACACCGAGCTGGAGCAACACGATGTTGGGTCAGGTGGTCCGCGACATGTCGACGATGTTAGCGAGTCTGAGCCTGCCAATGCGACGGACACTTCTGGTTGGTCCGGGGGGTTACACATTCACACACTCCTCACGGCACAACACACTTTCCTAACCATAAACAACGCATCGCGAACGGTTATTGATTCCTTGTTGTTTTCTTTTCAGGTACGATGTCTGGGAAAGGTTCCGTGCTTGGTAGTTTGCGTAAGCGCCGTTACCACGAGCCACGCAGGAGAGAGGGCGAGAGGGATTATGACGCTGGACACTCTGGTCAGGAGAAGTCTGACAGAGATAGGGGACATGTTCACCGATCCCGATCCCGTTCTCCTCCCCCCAGGACCTCTGCACCTCCTGTGGTCGCCGTCACTCGTCCTCCCGAAACTTCACGGTCTAGGCCGTCTTCTCAAGCGTTGAGGGCCGACCCTCCGCGCAGGACCGAAATAGCCACCTCTTCGGCTACTGTGTCGGCCCCGACCGAGGCGTCTAGTGAAGGAGCGCTCAAATTAGCACAGATGAGGAAGGAATTTCCTGACATCTGTTTTGATGGATATGTCTTTCCCCCGCACCTGAAGAGAATCCCGCCAACCGCGGAAACCACTATCCACGATTACGTCGCGGACATCTTTTTCCAATATAGAGAGTGGGGACGGGCCGCAAGGAAGGCATCTAAAGTGGCGTTTGAGCGGGGCGTCACCATCGAGAAACTTGAGAAGGAGCTGGGTCGCAACGACCAAATTATAAAAGCGCTCAACTCAGAGGCCGAGTCTTCTCGTAAGTCTGAAATGGAGGCTTTAAAGAAAGTTGATGAAGTGACCGCCGCCATGGCCAGGATGAAACAAGAACATTACACCGCTATTGAGGACATGGGTCACAGGAACACTTCCATTACTGCCGAGAGGGATGCCGCTCTCAAGGAGCTTAATGAGCTGAAGTCAAAGTTTTCAGAGATGGCAAAGGAAAAAGACGCAGCTAACGTCTCTGCGCAGGAAGCTTGTGACCAGGCAGTGACACTTCAAAAGGAGAAGGAAGCGGCTGTACAACAAGCCCGTGAGGCTGAGGCTGGAGTTGAGGAGAAAGTACGGCAGGCGGAGGCCAGGATTGAGGCCGAGGTGGAGGAGCTACTCGTCACTTACAACGCCAATGTGCTAAGGCACCGAGACCTGACGTGGCTTGACGATTACCCCACACATCTCTATAACGCCTGGAACCTACTGGTGGATGAGGAGAGATCTGGGCACCCTGATGAAGCCCCTGATGAGTTCGAGCTGGAGAACCGCATCCTCAATGATGACGAAAAGAAGGTTCTCCATGACTCCATGATTTCCCATGACAGGGTGAGGCTTGGTGCTCAGGTCCCGGAAGTCGGAGAGAGCTCTGGTGTGGAACACCATGTTACAAGTTCTGAGATTGTCGTGTCATCTCAGTCTGAGCCAACTTCAATGATCTACTCCCAGCCCATCCCAGCGTACGACCCAGATCAACCGCACTTATCTCCTATTAAGGAGCATTCTTCTGAAGCGGTTCAGACGACCTCGAGCCACACCGAGGAAGGTACTTTGAACTAACTTCCAGTATATTTGGATTGAAGATCCCGTGTTGAAATGTTGCTAATGACATGTCTTTTCCTTTGATCAGTGACAGGAGTTGCACCAGCCGCGCCTCTTACCACCCAAGTATTAGGTCAGGCGCCAGGAGCCATCGTTTCTGAGGCGACCTCCGTCGCAGCAATGGCACCGGTTGGAGTGACGGAGGGGAGCTCACTTTCTTTCGACGAGCAGATGATAAACGAGCTTCTCGGCCGTCAAAGTGATCCTTTTGCGGACCTGCCATTTGGCTTGGGTGGATTCACGGCTACATCAGACACCTTGTCCCAAACTACTACGGCTCCTAGCGAGGCCAGGGCACGGCGAGAAGCGGCGATGTTAGCCGAGATCAATGCTGAGATGACGGCTGCGGCGCATGGCGGTGATGCAGATGACGGAGCGGCAGCGCAGTGCCCCATTCCTCTTATGACTATGTCTCCTGAGGGCACACTTACCGATACTGGTGTACCAGCCCCTCCTCCGGCTGCGGAGTCTGTTCCTCCCACTCCTCCCGTGGGAAGTATCCCTATAGAGTCCAGCTCAGATGAGGACGTTGACATTATGCCTTCACCCGGGGGGAGCTTGCCTAGGGAGAAAGGCTCCAAGCGAAAGGGTACTGGCGGCTCCAGTAGTTCCTCGAAGAAGAAGAAGAAGCTGAGGAAGCAGAAGGAGTAGACATCCTTTCCATAGACAGTTAGGGACTTTTGTTATTTTTTCTGTCTCTTCCCTTTTGTAGGCCGTGTTTAGATGCGGGTTCGGCCCCTGCTAGTAGGAACATTTTAGGAAAGATCTCATGTATGAAGCGTTGTTTTTGAGTTTAGTTGGAATAAAATTTTGTCTTTTAGCTTCAGCTTGCGTTCCTTTCTATGCTTGAATATTGCAGTGTCCGGACTTTGGTCCAGTGTATTTGCATTTTTTGATTGCTTCAAGGATAGCTCATTTGTACTTGTTAAGTACGGAACTTTCGGACTCGAGTTGTGATAGGGAATCGCATCGGAGCTGAACATCGTATAGTTTCGGGCAATGACTAACATTTGCTTCTGCCCCCAGCTTCGGGGTCAAGGTGTGATGATCAGCTTGCGATGGTACTGAGCGAGGACCGAGTGGTCGAACTACGCCCGTTCTCTTATGAACCGTTCCATCCATACTCCGGGGATACGCGTCATCTCATAAGCGGTTGTTCGCACTCTGGGAACATGGAGTTGATTGTTTATACTCCGCTTCGCACTCTGGGAATATGGAGTTAAATGTTTATACTCCACCTCGCACTCTGGGAACGCGGAGTTGAATGTTTATACTCCGCTTCGCACTCTGGGAATACGGAGTTAAGTATTTATACTCCGCTTCGCGCTCTGGGAATACGGAGTTGATTGTTTATACTCCGCTTCGCACTCTGGGAATATGGAGTTAAATGTTTATACTCCACCTCGCACTCTGGGAATATGGAGTTAAGTGTTTATACTCCGCTTCGCACTCTGGGAATACGGAGTTGGATATTTATACTCCGCTTCGCGCTCTGGGAACACGGAGTTGAATGTTTATACTCCACCTCGCACTCTGGGAACGCGGAGTTGAATGTTTATACTCCGCTTCGCACTCTGGGAATACGGAGTTAAGTGTTTATACTCCGCTTCGCACTCTGGGAATACGGAGTTGGATATTTATACTCCGCTTCGCGCTCTGGGAACACGGAGTTGAATGTTTATACTCCACCTCGCACTCTGGGAACGCGGAGTTGAATGTTTATACTCCGCTTCGCACTCTGGGAATACGGAGTTAAGTGTTTATACTCCGCTTCGCACTCTGGGAATACGGAGTTGGATATTTATACTCCGCCTCGCGCTCTGGGAACACGGAGTTGAATGTTTATACTCCACCTCGCACTCTGGGAACGCGGAGTTGAATGTTTATACTCCGCTTCGCACTCTGGGAATACGGAGTCGGATGTTTATACTCCATTTCGCACTCTGGGAATATGGAGTTAGATGTTTAGACTCCATTTCGCACTCTGGGAATATGGAGTTAGATGTTTAGACTCCATTTCGCACTCTGGGAATGTGGAGTTAGATGTAGGATTGTCGTGTGTCAATCCTATTAATATCGGTGTCATGGCTTGCCCCCGAGCTCGGGTTTCGCCTAGTGAGTGGCCGGTCGTATCACAGCCACTCTCCATTTGAATAAGTCCCATTGTGTGATGGGATTTAGCTCTTCGTGCATCGTGATGTTGTATATCGTACATAATGAATCACAGCTCTGGCTCGAAGAAGTGGCATTTTATTGCTGAAATAAGAAAATGCGGCAAAGTCAGTTGCCTTATTACAAAATTCAAATTTCGAAATGCAGAAACAAATTGATAAATAGAATGAAATAAATAAAGCCTGTCATATGTAGTAGCGGCGGAGACTTTCGCTGTTCCAAGCCCTCGGTAAATCGAGACCGTCAACAGTCGACAGCTTGAATGTACCATCTCCGAGCTTTCGTGTAATTACATACGGCCCTCCCCAGTTTGGTTTCATGTGTGAAGGAACTGGGTAAATTCTCTTGAGCACGAGGTCGCCGAGTTCAAAGGTTCGAGGTCGAACTCTGGTGTTGTACAATCGGGCGACCCGACTTCGATGTGCGGCTGCTCTCAAATCAGCCTCCTCCCGTTTTTCATCCAATAGATCCAAAGACTCGGCTAGGAGTATAGCGTTTGTTTTTGGATCATAATAAGTCACGCGATGAGAGAGCACTTCTGTCTCGACCGGAATAACGGCCTCTGAGCCATAAGATAGGGAAAACGGAGTGTGTCCGGTCGCGGTTTTGTGGGTCGTTCGATAGGCCCATAATGCCATAGGAAGTTCATCGACCCACTTGCCCCCAGCCTTCTCTAATCGTTTCTTCAGGATCGATTTTATAACTTTGTTGACAGCTTCAACTTGTCCATTCGCTTGGGGGTGTGCGACAGCCGAGAACTTTTTGCGGATATGAAACCGTTGACAGAAATTCTTGAATTCTGCGCTCTCGAATTGGGTTCCATTATCAGTGATGATAGTATGCGGGAGTCCAAATCGACAGATGATGTTGCGAACCACGAAATTTATCACCTTCTTTGTCGTAATGGTTGCTAGGGCTTCGGCCTCGGCCCATTTTGTGAAGTAATCAACTGCGACAATGGCGTATTTCGCACCGCCTTTTGCTAAAGGCAAAGCGCCGATGATGTCAATGCCCCACATTGCGAATGGCCAGGGACTGACCATTTGGGTTATCTCAGTTGGCGGAGCTCTCGGAATTCGGGCATGTATCTGGCATTTATCGCACTTCCGGACATAGTTTGCCGCATCTCGGTTCACCGTCGGCCAGTAGTACCCATATCGGAGTATCTTTTTAGCGAGAGCTTGCCCGCCGGTATGATCACCGCACTCTCCTTCGTGCACGTCATGTAGCACTCGCTTGACTTCCTCGTGGGCGATACATCTGAGGAGAGGAACGGAATAACCTCTCCTGTACATGACTCCGTTTTGGATGATGAACCGCGAGGCTTTTCGCTGAATCTGTCTCTTCTCATTTCTAGGTTCAGGTAGCACCCCATTCTCAATGTAATTCCGATACGGAGTCATCCAGGACTCTCTATTGGGAGCGATTTCAAATACAGAGTCCATTTCTATCCGATCGATGCTTGGAGTGGCCAAAGTTTCAACGGGGACAAGTCCCATTTGTTGCGCTTCGCCTGTGCTGGCTAACTTCGCCAGTGAATCGGCTTTCTGATTGCGTTCCCGAGGCACATAATAGATGGCATAATAATCAAACTGGTTTAGGATTTCCTGAACTCGCGTCAAGTAAGCGGCCAGTCTTCGGTCTCTTGCCTGGTATTCTCCTCGCACCTGGCATACCACTAACTGCGAATCGCAATAAATTTCTACAGCGACAATTCTCAAATCTCTGGCAAGCCTTAGGCCGGTCAGGAGGGCTTCATATTCGGCTTCATTATTAGTTGCACGAAAGTCGAATTTAAGAGCATAACATATGGATCGGCCCTCGGGAGTCTCAAGTACAACCCCCGCGCCCGAACACCGGTCATTTGACGCACCATCAGTATACAGCTTCCAGATGTATTCGGGAGATTCACTGGTTTCGGGTAAGTCTTCCGGGACGGTGAATTCGGCTATGAAATCAGCCAGGACTTGTCCTTGAATGGCCCTCCGCGGAGCGTATGCGATATCAAATTGGCTTAGCTCAATGTTCCACTTGAGTAACCTACCGGACGTCTCAGGCCGCGTAAGGACCTGTCGTAACGGCTGGTCGGTGTACACAGTAAGCGGATGAGCCTGGAAGTAGGGACGGAGCTTCCTTGAGGCAATGACCAGACAATAAGCCAGTTTCTCCAGCCTTGGATAGTTTCTTTCAGCTCCTGTTAGTCGCTTACTAACATAGTAGACCGGGTTTTGCACTTTGTCTTCTTCCCGGACTAGGGCAGCACTGATCGCATGTTCTGATACTGCCAGATAGAGATATAATTGCTCGTGGTCAACCGGTTTTGACAAGATCGGAGGCGTGGAGAGATGTTGAACTAATGATCGGAACGCGCCTTCACACTCCGTGGTCCATTCAAAGTTTCGTTTGCCCTTCCGAATCAGGTCGAAGAAAGGAATGCATTTGTCGGTGGACTTTGAAATAAACCTGCTCAATGCTGCGACCTTCCCGTTTAGACTCTGGACTTGCTTTATAGTTCTAGGGGTTTGCAAATTTCTAATAGCCCAGATCTTCTCAGGATTCGCCTCTATTCCTCGAGCGTTGACAATGAACCCAAGGAATTTTCCGGATGCAACGCCAAAGTGACATTTGAGTGGGTTGAGCTTCATCCCGTACTCCCGGAGGATGCTGAACATTGAATTCAAATCTCTGACGTGATCTGTGGAGAATCGGGACTTTACCAGCATGTCATCCACGTAAACCTCCATAGTTTTCCCAATCTGATCAGCGAACATTCGGTTGACTAAGCGTTGGTATGTTGCTCCAGCGTTCTTTAGACCAAATGGCATGACTTTGTAACAATAGAGTCCCAGGTCGGTCACGAAGCTGGTATGTTCCTGATCAGGCAGATGCATGGGTATCTGATTGTAGCCGGAATAAGCGTCCATAAAGGATAGTAGTTCATGCCCGGCCGTCGAGTCTACGAGCTGATCGATTCGTGGAAGTGGGAAGCTATCTTTTGGACAAGCCTTGTTTAGGTCAGAGTAATCAACACAAGTTCTCCACTTCCCGTTAGGTTTCCGAACTAGTACAGGGTTGGATACCCATTCTGGATACAAGGCATCTCGAATGAACCCATTCGATTGCAGCTTATCAACTTCCTCTTTAAGGGCGGCAGATCTCTCTGGATCCATACCGCGCCTTTTCTGTTTCACCGGGACATGTCGTGGATCTATATTCAGGGAGTGACTTGCGATGCTCGGCGAGATCCCGCACATGTCAGAGTGTGTCCAGGCGAAGACGTCGAGATTCGCCCGAAGAAATTCGACCAACTCCTGCTGTGTCTGCTTGTTTAGTTGGGACCCAACTTTTAGCATTTTTGAATCATCATCCTCACTGATTGGGACGTCCACAGTCAGTTCGGCTGGAGAGGCTTGGCTCTCCGTTGATTCGTCTCTATCCTCGTTGTCCCTGGGGTCCAGGTCTTTCAGGAACTGGTCGTGGTGCCCGGGCCGAGGCCCAGGCACCAATTGTCAATTGTCGACAGAACGGACGCAGAGAGATTCCTCTACGCCCTTACCCTTCTCTTTACGTTGCGCCCCGCGCAGCTCAGCAACATAACAGGCCCTTCCCGAGGCCTGATCTCCTTGAACAACTCCAATCCCATGATCAGTGGGAAATTTCAGAGTCAGACACCATGGGGCGATCGCCGCCCTGAACTCGGCCAAAGCTGGTCGTCCCAGAAACGCATTGTATGGCGAATCTATCTCTAACACAACAAATTGTAACATGCGGACCCTCCGGCGCTCTCCAACGCCTAATTCGACTGGGAGTTCAGTTATTCCGATGGGTATCGTGGCACTTCCATTGAAACCATGGATTCTGGATAAACAGGGTTTCAAATCCTTTGTCTCCATCTTCATCAGATCGTAAGCCCGTTTGAGCAAGATGTTCACAGAGCTCCCACTGTCAACCAGGATCCTCTTCATCCAAGCAGGACCTACCTGGGCGGATATGACTAGTGGGTCGATAGTAGGGGCTTCAACTTTATCAGCGTCTCGGCTCCTGAACACGATATCATCGGACATTATCTTTTGTTGCTTTGCCGGGGTCCCATCCTCGCAATTACTATAACATTCGAAGTCCGCATGCATGATAGAACTGGCATACGACTCCATTTCCCCCCAGCTTCTGTCTGCCGGATGGGGACCACCACTTATTGTGTTGATAACTAATCTCCCGCCCGCACGAGCGGGTTCATCCTCTCTTTCCTGATTCTGTGAACGATTTTGATTTGAGGGGCCCGCTCCGCCAGGCTGCGGCGCCCGTACAAACTGATCTAGCTTCCTCTCTCTAATCAGCTTCTCGATGAGGTCCTGTAAGTGTCGACACTCATTGGTATTATGTCCATAGCTCTCATGGAACCTACAGAATTTTCCTGTCTGAATCTGTCTCTCCGATGAGGGCTTCGGAGCAGGCTTCTTATACTGTACGGTGTTGCAAGTCTGCAAGTATACGTTTTCCAATGACGTGTTCAGCGGTGTATAACTGTCAAACATCTGAGCTCTACGTCGTGGACCTCGGTTCTCATCTCTCTTCTTGTTCTGGCCATTGTTTCCTCTCTGGTGGGTTTGCTTGTTTTGTATGTTGAGCTGAACTTTCCCGGAACTCTCGCCGGACTGTTTAACTGCCACATTGCTCTGTATTCCTTCAATGCTGGGCCTCGCATCGTCCTGCTTCCTAGACTGTTTTGCATCCTCCTGCCGCAGGAATTGAGCGGCCTTGGAGTAAAAACGGTCCAACGACGCGGGCGGTTTTCCAGCTAGCCAGTTTCCGAATTCAGAATCAGGATCAATCCCCTTGGTCAGAGCCATTAAGATTGAATTATCGTTGGGATTGGTGATCTCGACGCATGCTGTGTGGAACCTCTCCAAGTAACGCCTGAGTGTTTCTCCAGGAGCTTGAGTGACGCTGGACAAGGTGTTGACGTCCTTCGGCCTAGCAACATGCATCCGGAATTGCTCCACAAACCTCTTGGCCAATTGATCGAACGAAGAAATTGATCTAGGTGGTAGGCGGGTAAACCACATTGTCGCGACTCCTCCCAGAGAGATGGGGAAACTCCGACATTTCACTGCGTCGTCGGCCCTTGCAGCGCTCATCGACCATTCATACTTCAGAATATGCTGGTTGGGGTCACTATTCCCTTCATACATCGGGAGAGTCGGCATTCTGAATCGCCTAGGGGGTTCGGCATGTAACACTTCGTCTGTGAAAGGGGTATGACTACGGGAAATTCCCCAGTCATCATTAGTGAGCCCCTGACTCTCGCGGATCATTTGACGTATCATGGTTGATATATCCGAAATAGGCGGATTCGGAGCGTGACGAGCTAAGGCGTGGTCGGGTTCCACGGCGCGAGTAGGGATCGGGCGTTGTCGACGACCCGTATCTCGCCTCCTTGGCTCAACGTCTTCTGGGACATAAGGTTCAGGAGTATGTCCTCGCTGTTGATTGATCGGCTCAGATTGATTTCGGGTATCAGCCCTTGTCTCTGCTGCGGCAGTTGTGGCGCGGTTATCGGTGGTGTACTGTGGGGCAGTACCTCCTCGTGTTGAGGGACCGGTTTGGAAACTAGTCGACGGTCCTACCCTTAGCTGCCCAACAGTTAAGGTAGGCTGATATTCAGCAGCTTGAGCGCGATTCCCCTCTAGTCGAGGACGGGTAGTCTGGCGGTGGTAATCAGATGAAGCTGAGCTTTCGGTAGACGCTCTGGAGACATCATCTCCCCTGGACCTTCTGTGCCCCCGACGGTTTAGCTGGTTGGTCAGCTCGATATTGGCGCGTAACTGTTCTGCCAACTGCTGACGGCTTTGGGTCAGCTCCTGGAGCAATACCTGAAACTCCTGTCGGGTGACTAGCCCCGTTGAGTCTGACTGAGTGGCATTGTCTTGATTGGAAGAAGGCGGCTGTGTTGGATTTTGCCTGTCTCTGCCTTCTTGCTCTGTGGCGGTGGCGCCAGTTCTTGTGCTGACCATTGTCGGTGGTGGAGTCCTTTCCTAGATTCTGAGCAAATCTGAATAGAATGGAAGGATTCCGGGCTGGATATCTGGATCTTCCTCTTGGATTTGTGCAATCCGGTATCGACGGCAGATCCAACGAGCAGGAGAAAAAGCTGGTTCTCTCGGTGAAAGCACCAAAGTGTTTGTACCAAAAATGGGCACAACACTCTTCGGGAGTTGTTTGAAGAGATAAAATGAAGATTATAAACGTAAAACAGAGATTATCTAACAAAAACTCCAACAAATATGAATGCAAAGTGAACAGACAAGCAGTTTAGAGTGGTTCGGCGTATAGCCTACGTCCACTATGAAGTTTTGATGATTTTATTGATTCTCTTTCAATGATTACAAGCGTTTACAGCGATGAACAGCGGATTACAGTTTGGAATTCGAAATTGACAGCAAAAGTATGATGCAAATCTCAATCCGGCAGAGTCTGGGCGCTTCAGAGAAAAAAGATCCTTTTTCCGTTGATTCTGGGGCTCTATTTATAGGTGTAGGAGGCTTGGATTTCGCTCAAACTCCGGAAGACTTGGCCAGACACGTGAGGGGGCCCATTCGACCACTTCCAGAGAGTTTCAAGCCAATCTGTGATCGATATGAAATCATTTCGTATCGATCAGGATTACTTCCAATTGAGCCCAAAATTGGTGGAGACATTCCTTGTTATGTGTGCAGCCTTCAGTTAAAATTTCATGGTGTTTGGATTAGTGGATTGAGAGATATCGTCGATACGAGATGGATTTTAACGCTGGCTGTTCTGCTCGTCTCCATTGCTTCGACTCCATCCTTTCGTCTCGATGACTGCACGCGCTCTCAAGGTGATGTGGTGCGCGCGCCTCGCTTCGATTCGCTCTTCACTCCGAGTTGACCGCGTCGACTCCATATATCTCGGCGCATTCGCATCGAGGGATGACGTGGTGTGCGCTCTTCGCCTCGATCCGGTATTTGCTCCGTGTTGACTGCTTCGACTCCACGTATCTTGCCCCGTTTCCTTCGAGAGGTGACACGTTATCCAAGCTGGTTGACCTGATGGTTTCGAGTAGGACTTCACCCTGGGATACGAGGCAAATACTATCTGATGGATACGAAGCAGGCACTGGCTGATGGATACGAAGTAAGCAATGTCTGATGGATACGAAGCAAGTGTTGGCTGATGGATACGAAGCAAACACTGAATGATGGATACGAAGCAAGTGTTGGCTGAAGGATACGAAGTCCTTCAATTGCTGGTATGCGTGAAGTCCATCGATACGAGTTCGATGGATACGAAGAAAATCGAGTCGAACCTGGGTACCTCGATGGATCCGGAGCTGATCGATACGAAGCATGATGGATTCGAACTGGGGCTTCGGTGATGGATACGAAATCGCCCAGAATGATGGATACGAAATCTGGGTTCTTTCCAATTTGACTCGATCATAGCTTGAGTGTATGAGTCTGGATCGACTTGAAATTTGAGGTGCTGATCTCTATGGCCTTTCTTGTTGTGTCCTATCAATTGTAGCTCACTCTGGGCTCGGACAAAATTCAGTGATATCCATGGCGTGCTATCCTTGTTCTCTAGCCGGCTTCTTGATGTCCTGGCCTTGCCAAAAGGCGGGATAACACCAGTATGTTAAAAATTGTCACTACATTATGGAGAAAATGCCTAAAATGGAAATGTCAGTGGTAATTTAGAAATTTGGATACTCCTAGAGAACATATTGTCAAACTAGAATGGTTGTATTTATCGGTGATAGAAACATTATGTATCACTAGAACCAGTCTTCCTAACTTTTCTTCCAAGGTTGGAATTTAGACCTTAATTAGCTATATTTGATGAAAATTTTATTAAATTCACAGTTATGGAGAATTATGCGGAGCGTAATAAAATCAAAACATAATATTGATCTTCTTTGGTTTAGCATAAAATCAAAAGGTAATATATTCATGTTTTGCTTATTTCCATTTTCATTAGGGTTGAGTATCGATAAGTTAGAATGTTATGACATCGACAACAATTTCCCCCTTTCCGCTAATTTAGTGTGCAAACTTTGAGACCCTTATTTAAACCAACTTAATTGTACATTTCAACAATACATTTATTATTTAATTAATTATAGTGAATAACAATAGAATTGGGTAATTTGATGGGTACATTGCAATGCGCCAAGTTCAAGATGAAGGAAACTTCAGGTAGTTATTTAACTTATTAACTAAATTTCTGATTATTTATCTAATATTTAAAATAGAAAATTTTATAAGTATTAATTGAAATAATTGGTTTAATTCGTGTATGTGTCAAATGCTAGATGTGGATTTTACTGAAAATAAATATTACATTTTCAGGGTCTATGCAAGAAGTGTTTTGCATTTCTTCGTTAGCGAAATGAAAATCAACCAATATTCTACTTCTTAGTTTATTATGGAATATATGTTAATTAAGTAGTGACATGATTTAACCATGAATGAGATATATCCGAGTAAAATGTCATGAAGTTGTTTTCCCCATTGCAATTCTTTATGGAATCAGAGAATGTTCCAATTACTTATTGGACTACAACGAATAGAATCTATGTTAGATCATTGACGAACTCAAATTATGTGACCAATTATAGTCCATCATATATAAGATGTGATCATCATTGGTATGTTTTTATTATTCACAACTTCATGCTTTAATTATTTTCTCGCCTTGATTCAGTTATCCAAAACATACGGTATTTATCTACATGCATTGCAAGTTAATTTTTTCCTTCTTTGTTTTTCTTCTCTATCTAATAACCTTTTACCGCTTTTTATTCATCTATATATTCATTAATTCACATGGTTAAATTACCTTTTTGCAAAATAAGTGAACATGATCAAATGACAGAAAAACTTCCTTTTGGATTAATTTATTTGCTCTTGAATTACCTTATCCCAAATCATTAATTTCCCTTTATAAATATTTTTTAATATACATCATAACATCCACCAACATTACAAAATAAAAAAATTGAGAACATATGGCCATATGTTAAGAGTTTAATTCCAATGCCGTAGATAAAAATTATTTTTGCGATTTGAATGTATTGTAAAATCTTAAAAGTTATCCAAATATTATATTATGTTATAAATACATCTTATAGCTTCACAAAAATTATCCTTGGAGGAACTTTCTACATTTTATAAAGGTGGGAGTTAGGGATGGCAATGGGGCGGGTCTAGGGTCCAAACCCGGTTGACCCGCCCCTGTTTTGGCCCGCCTAGACCCGCCCCATTGGGTCATTGGGGCGGGTAGACCCGTGACCCGTTCTTGGGAGCTCCGGGTCTAGGGTCGGGTCGGGGCTTGGCTGACCCGCCCCAACCCGACCCGCACTACTGAGATCTCATAAAATCGGTTTAGTATTATAATGATGGTTTGTTAATACATACACACATGTATTTGTGTATGTGATTATGACATGGATATTATAATGTTCCAATCAATAAGCTATAAAAATTTATAGTATTAAGCTGCATCATTAATATTATACAATAACATATACATATTTTTTTGAACTATTTGGTACACCATATTTTTATTATCTTCCCTTATCATTGGAAATACATTGTTATTTGTATTTAATGTATCATTTAGTAACAACAAATATAAATATATGTACATTAGTACACAATTTTGAATCGATAAAAAAAACCTCATCGGGTCTCGGGGCGGGTCGGGTCTACCCTGACCCGTATGGGTTTCGGGTTCGGGGCAAAATACCGGACCCGCACCGGGTCTACGGGGCGGATCCGGGGCGGGTCCGGGGCGGGTCCGGGGTGGGGTCTAAAAAACCCGGGGCGGGTCTGGGGCACAAAAAACCCGCCCCAACCCGCCCCATTGCCATTCCTAGTGGGAGTATTGAATCCCTCTAGGATGAAATATAATTGCAACCATTAAAAATTTTTGTAGATGCATTTTGTTCATCACTGTATGCTCTCAAAGATGATAATCAAGGCAGCACGTTGCACATTTCTACGTCATTGTACTAGCTAGAATCAAGTTTCTAAAATTTCATACTTCTTTATCTATTATAATTAATCTTTTTAATAAGTTACATAAAATAGATGAATATCCTTCTACGTATCAAAATTGGACTATAAAAAGATATTTGGAGAAGTAGGTATTTACAGTTCAATTTATAACCAATGATTTTTCTTTGTGTGCAGGAATGTGTTTAGGCCCCCATTCAACAATATTTGAAGCCAGCAAGCTATTATAAAAATGGAAGTGTGAAATTTAATTAAGGTTACCTTAAAATATTTGATGTATTTGGCTTCAACAATAAAGAAATAGCATAATAGATAGTATAAGTGTATCATGTTATGGCTCCTCAAGTTGGTATGCTTACAAGTCTAATGACGAAAATATGCAAATTATGTTTGTGGGCTTTCTTAATAGTCTCATTCCTGATGTGATAAATATAAATAGTGTACATAATGGAAAAAGTCTCCATGAACATTTGGTTCCTGACAAGCACCATTGTCCCAGTGGTTAAGTGATTCGACTTTAGTGCGAGAGGTCACAAGTTCGAAACTTGCGTAGCGTGATTCGAACATTTTATTGACACATGATTTGTGGTTTGTTGTCCCAATGACATGTTGTATCTAAGTACCATTTCAAAAAAAACATTTGGTTCTCATTTCTCCTATGTCAATATAGTCCTCCTATTGCCTTCTATGGAATTAATTGTGTACATATTGTAAACTTCTTTAGTTTTCTTCGAATATATGCGTGATTTACTATAATATTGACACTACATTCAAGTGCATAAACGATATACAAACATCTTTTTAGTAAGAAAAAACTACATTTCATGAAGTATCGATCCAATTTTTTTAGAACTATATGTGCATATCAACACTACCTTCATTGCATATTGTTGTTGATGTTATTATCAAACTAAACTCATGGTTTCGCTTATGGATCCAAGTAAGTCATGAGGGAACATTATTGTCATCATATTTTACTAGAATTTATAATGATACCAGTGTGCATAGTACAGGTTCGCATAAGTAAGCAAAGAAAGGAGAAGATTTTAGCTATTTTATTATATGAAGTCTATTCATATAATTCTTTGGCCATCAATGTTTTACCTCAAATAACAAAAGAGCAGTTCTAGCTAAATTAAATCGATGGATGAGACAAGACCTAAAATGATTTAGGTAAAATTAAAGAAAAATCAGTCAAATGCCGAGAATGTATAGATATCAGTTTTGAGATTTGTTAGGCAGTCCTGAACAAATATTAAATTGGATGAACTAAAATTGGTTTAGGATAGCTTATATTGATTTCGAAATTTATTGTAACAAAACTGATTTAAACACTGGAAATAAATTGTTTGTAATATTTCTTTTTATGATTTTAACTAACAAAGAGATTATAGGATGTGAGGAATAAATTTAAGAATTTATTTTTCATTTAAAGGGTAAATTAATATATCTTTTACTCAATTAAAATTTGGTGTAGCTTATGTTAGCACCAAAATTGGTCACTAACACCCTTGAATAGAATTATGTAAAGAGATTAATGAAGAAAGTAAATTAAAATAGAGAAGTAACGCAGTTGAATGCAAAAGGAACAACAAAAACGAGAACACTAGATTTATAGTGGTTCAGTGTAATTGCCTACGTCCACTTTGAATATAATCTTTATTACTTTTCCAATCACTTGAGTACAAATACAATCCGTAAACAAACAACTTGAATGCAAGTTTGAACTGAAAAGAAGTGAGTATAGAAAATGGCAGAGTATCCGTAGAGTTCTCGAAAAAAGGTGCCTTTAACTAGACCCATGCCCCTCTATTTATAGACGAAGATAGGCCGGTTCTCCCGTCTAGGCCCATGACTAAGATAACTCGGCCCAAAGCTGATAGGTTAGGTTGACCGATTCTGGCATGTCGAACCCTTTATGACTGACCCACCTGTTGTCGGCCCAGGGTTTCCTCATCAGTGACTCGAAGTAAACTCTCAAGGGACTCGAAGAAAATAGTAGTGTGACCCGAAGCGAAGAAATGCCGAGCTCCTCACTTTGTTGTGGGCCGGATAACCTGTTAACTTCCCTGATCTGCACCAAACCAGATATGCTGAACTATTATGACCGAGCCCAGCTGCCGATCTACACGTGTTGTTTTAAGGCCGACCCATACCTGACCGACCCACCTTAATTCCCCTGATGCATACCGACCCAAGTACGTTGAGCCACCATGCCTGGGTCTAAGTTGCCGACCCATATGTGCCGAGCGGCATATGCCGACCCCACCAAGCCGATCGAGGCATGCCAAACCACTGAAGCCGAAAGATACTCGCTGAACCTAGGCCGAACAACACGCGCTGCACTAAGGCCGAGCCATACCTAGGGATCTATATTCACCATCCCAAATGTATCGAGCCATGCTTGCCGAGCCACGCATGTATGTCGATCCACATTTACACTAATCTACTTAGGCCGAACCACTTCATGTCGACCCAACATGGTCGAACCACATATACATGCCGATCTAAACAAGTTATCCCGATCTCTTATCTTCCGGTCCTCTCTTGGCTTGAGTCCCGTCTAGATCCAAACATGCCCTCTGCAACTATTGCCTTATAGCCAGGCCAAGCAGCCAAGTAACATTTGCCCCCTAAAGTGTGTCATGTGAATCAACATGACACGCTTTGAATCAGTGAGCGGTCTCCTCCTTCAAAAACTAGCTCGTTCAGAATGATGATTGACTGTCGCCTTTTCATTTTTTTTATGAATCTCTGTGTCGTTCAAACGTACTAGTTCAATCTCGAAGAAATTTTCAAAATATTGTTTGAACTTTCCAAAAGCTGAATGTACAGAACCTTTCGAAGGTTAAACCGTGCTAGAATTCATAAACCAATATTTCTCCACCGACTCGATGGCATCTGTCTCTTCGTATAGTTTCATCTTTCATTGCCATGATGTGTGTATATGTTCATTTTCACATGTTGTATTTTATTATTATTATTATTATTTTATTATCATCGTTCATTCTTTTTTTTTAACAACATTGGGTCGGCATATGGAGTTCGACCCACTCGGTCGGTTCCTTTGGCAAAAAGGTGGGTCGGCTACCAATACCGACCCACACGATCGGTACTTGCTTTAACGACCCAGCAAACACGTGTTGAACAGTTCCATCGGGTACAGCCCGTTCATCTTCTCCCCTCATCATATAAAAGCTCCGGCCTTTGCTCCTTTCTCCCCTTCTTATTTTCACTCTACTTTACCCTTTCAAGTCTCTTTACTTTCTCTTCTCCAAGCCTTGCTTAGCACTTAATCCTTCCTCCTCACAAATCCAGACCGCCCACTTTGCAACTCCAGCTACCAACGAATCCAAATAAATCTCGACCCGAACCCAACAGTCTTCATAAGCCTCAAAACTTGCATATAGGTACGAATCTTTCATTCAATTCATCTCCCTAAGTTTGGAGTCTCATGTGAAGTCCGAGTTCATGGGTTTCTAAATAGGAGTTAGTAGGAGTTGGCGAAGAGAGGGACGAATTGGAGATAGGAGCTAGGAGAAGTAGTCATAGCCCTAACTTCAAAGTCGGCGATGTGGAGAAGAAGAAAGCTCGATAATTTACAAGGGTTGGCATATAAGTTATAGGCTCCCGCTTGTCATACGATCGAGGGAGAAAGGTCGGTAGGTTATTGGAGTAGAGCTGGTTCGGTAGGAGTTTGGTAACAGAGTGGGTCGGGACTCTTGAGAGGGAGTGGCTTGGCATACGCTATGGTGAGGTTGTTTGGTGACTTGAAAGTGAGTGGGTCGGTGATTGGAGAGAGAGAGTGGGTCGGTATTCCATGGGGTAGTGGATCGATTGCCTATGTTTAGAGGGTCGGTCGGTATAGACGGTTTCAGGAATTCGGGATAGGATCGGTACTAAGTGTTGGGGTCGGCATTGGCTATCAGGACCATCTTAATCCGAACACCGCATACATCAGAATCACACATTTCCACGCCTAAACATAATATGATGAACATTGATGAGGACCAAAGCACATAAGCCTATGGGCTTAATTTGGATTAACAACTTCATAGTTTATATAATTTTAAACATAAATCTAACCCAACAAACGCAAGCAACAGCCTTCACAATATATATAATGCCAACTCCCGACTCCAAGACTTCCGCTACCAAACATAGGACAAGTTGTCGGAGACGGTCAGCGATGACGGTTTCTGAAGATGATAGTTTAAAGCTCAATCACGCTTTACCAGTCTTGAAAATTTTAATTCTTTTATATTCATGCTTGAATGGTTGCACTAGTTCACACACCACACGGGGGGAATATTTTGTTGTTATATCTGATATCTATTATCTTTCAAGTATAGTTTAAACAGGTATCTATTCACACCGATCGTTCTTTGGAGATGTCCAAAAAATCAAGCTCCGCTACTGTTTTCGATAAGCCCGAGCCAAGTTCTCGACAGGAGGCAGTGGGGACTTTGAACCCATCGTCAGCCTCTACACTTGGCATTCTAGACCAACCTGTGGCGGTTATAGGCCCGGCTCCCGATGCTGTAGACGGTGCCGTCGTTCTGGATGACCCCATCGACTCTCAAGCCTCGAAAATCGGATAATCTTCTCTGCATTGATTATGTTCTATCCACGGGATCCCCTTCGAAGACGTTCTGGTTCCTTCGGCACAAGATCGGCCTCACTTGCCCCTAGCCGGATATACTGCTTGCAACAAATTTATGTGCTGGACCGGAAGTGTGCCACCTTTCAATTCATTCATCCGTGAAGTGTTGCAGTATATAGGGATTGCTCTAGCATAACTACACCCCCAAAAGCCATGCATATATCCACGGTACATGCGTTATTTTCATGAGCATCTTACTCAGACTTCCAACTCCCGAGGATATCCGTTATATTTACCGCTTCAAGAGACGTACCGATAGTCCATCTTACATATTCCTCGAGCCACACCCCAAATGTCAAGTTCTGATGGGTGCGTGGAGTAAATTTTCTTAGTATAAACAAGAGTGGTTCTACGTACGCTATCCTCCCGGTTTCGCGAGAAGATGGCTAGAAGGGAGTAAGTCTCATTTTTATCCCAATCTTTGTCTTAAGGCTCGAAGTGCATCTTTTCTAAACTTCTTTCAACTCTTATAGATATCCGCCCATGACCCGAAGGCGTCGGGTATTCTGAGGCCGTCGAGGCTATCAGAGCTACTCCCATGGGAGACCGGGACATTAAATCTATAATTACCAACAAACAGCTCTCAAAGTTCGGATTACTGGAAGAGGGCCGCCGGACTAGCCTTCCAATTGGAGCCAATATAGCAAGAATGACTGTGGAAATGGGCAAAGAACAAGCTGGACCTTCGGTGCCCTCTACCGAAGGGGCCCTTGATACTACCGAGGAAGGCGAGATTAAAGAAACTGAGGTGCCAGTAGCGACTGACGAGAATATAAGTTCCGGCCAAGCGCCAGTAGCTGATGCACCCGGCACCGATGAACCACCGCCTTCTTTAAAAAAGAAAAAGAGTCTAGCTTACAAGCTAAAAAAGAAAAAGGTTGGCGGAACTTCAAAGGTTACGATAACTCCGATTGAAAAAAAATCGTCTTCCCAAAACCTAGAAAGCTCATTAAAAGGCCTATCTGACTTGACCATTTCTGACGACATACTGAATTACGGTTTCAATAACCCTGAGGCTATGGGATTCAATTCGCCCGTGAGAAGCGATGAAGGCGCTCAGACTCATCATCAGGGAGAGGAGACTCCAATGAGTAAAGAGAAAAACAATGGTCCATCGGAGGGTTGCACTAGGACACACACATACACTTACACTCCATCATGCACTCGAAATCCATTCATCGTGCAATTCCTACTAACTTGTCCTCATTTGACTTTATGTGAAGGAGAAATAGGGCATACACATAGCATTGACTGCCTTTGCGGATCCTCTATCTTTTACCATTCCAGTCAAGACTCAAGATCAGGCAAACGGCGAGACAGGGATGACAGCGGTGATAGAGGTTATCATTCCAGAGAGTTGTCGTCTTCCAGACGGAGAACTCATTGCCATTATTTATATCCAAACGATCCTCCCCATCATCCGGAGCATAGTGGGGAGAAATCTACTCAGAAGGGATCCCAGTCCAAAATTCCTCGCGACCAACATTCTGGATCTTCGAGTACCAAGGAATCCCGTGAGCCTTATAAGAAATCTGTGACTCCGGTTAGGCAGACTCCCCCAGCCTCCGCTCACGATCCATCGACGGCGAAAAAATTAGCCGAGCTCAAGGCTACATTCCCGAAGATATGTTTCGATGGACTAAAATTTCTCCCCGCAATCCATCCTATCCCTGGACTTGTCAAACAAAGTGCCATTGCCTGCAACAACGCTGTATATTTTCAGCATGATGCGTTCGCGCACTTGGTGGAGAAAGTTTCAGAGGTTTCTATTGAATTCCAACACGAGATTGATCGTCTCAAACTCGAAGCTATTCATGACAAAGACATCATTAAGGGCCAGGACGAAGAGCTATCCTCATACAAATCTCAACTTAAGACTGCCCAGAAAAATGCCAAGGAGACAGCCGAGGCAGTTAGTCGCTTGGAGGTCACTCACAAGAAAGAACTCAATGAGGAAATTCAATGCAGCGGCGCTTTGACTTTGGAGAAAGACTCAATCTAAAAAGTGAAAGACATTCTTGCTCGACGGGTTAAAAAACTAGAAGAGTTGCTCTTTAAAGAGAGAGAAGAGAAAATTGTAGCCCAGGAAGAGTCACAAAGATACTATGACGAAATCGTCGAAACATGGCTTCTAAAGACAAAACTCAACGAAAAGCTATCCGAGGTTGAAGCACTAAAGGAAGAAACTCGTGAGGAGGGCAAGAAGATAGCGCTCACGGAGGCCAACTCTCAACTCGAGGCAGCTACTGAAGCCAGTAGAGAAGAAATCAAGTGCTTATTCAACCCGCTCATCACCGAGTACAATGCACGAGTCCTCATTCATCGTGACCTATCTTTCTTAGGCAATGGCTATCTCGAATCATTGGCCGAAGCATGGGATACTTTGATAAAAATTAAGAGAGTGGAGCTAGGCATCGAAGAGGTTGATGAAGAGGCTCTCGTGAGGGAAGTGCTCCAAGGAAATGAGCCTACAGACTTACCCATTGTGAGAGCCCTCTTTGGAAGAAACTCCCCGTCATCGAAGGGTAAAGATGATAACGCTGGCCCATCCGGCACTGAGTCTCCAGTTCCTCCTCTCGTTCAATTGACTGATAGTTCACCACTTGGGCCTCCTGAGCAGCACGTCGGCTATGACCCGGAGAAGCCCGGACTTGGCGTTCACATTTTATCTCCAATCCCTGAGGGTGATACTTTGAGGACCACTGAGAGTCAGTTGGAAGCTGGTATATAGCTTCACCTTCTGGAGTTTAGGAATTCATCGCTTTTGGCGAGTGATGAATGTGTTCTAACATTGTTTTTCATGAACTCATATAGGTCACTCTGGACCCAAGCCGATTCCAAGGAGCGATGTCGCCACAGAGCGGGAAGAGAAAAAGGTTGAGGCACCTCACACCGGAGATACCCCTGGTCCCGATGCTCAAGTGATCGGGGCGCTAGATGTGGATAAACTTGAAGATCCCTCACCTGTAGATGAACACGACGAGGTCGAAATCACAGGCACTTCCGAGCATACTTCCAAGCTTAGCATGAAAGAGAAAATCGAGGAGGAAGAGAAAAAGAAAACCAAAGTTAAGGTAGAATCTCAGGTGGTGGAACTCGACGATCCCCTAAATAGGCCCTTGAAGGTCATTCTCCCAGGTGGGACCACACCTTTGGAAGTTCCTCTTCCTCCCTCGAGTACTCCATCGTTGGGAAGCAAAGGGTCCAAAAAGAGGCGCTCGGATGAGGAAACTTCGGAGAAGCCAAAAAAGGAAAGAAAACCGAAGAAGTAGCTATTGCCTTGCTACATTTTGCTCAACTTAAGTAACGTAGTACCATGCGGTTGTTTTCCTCCCTTTTTCTTAGTCATTGTAGATAGATTTTGGCTCTGGACTTCAAAGAAGTTGTAATGAAACTTCTTTTTTGATTAGTAAATAAAATTTTGCTTCTTTGTATTCCCAGACTCTTATTGCTTAGCTTATAATTTGATATGTAATTCAAATTCAGAGTCTTGTGGGTCATGCGAACTCCAGTCCGTTTTCACAAGGCTTGGAGATCTTTGAATCGTTTATACTCTAGTCCGCACTCTGGGGACTTAGAGTACTCAAGTTCGAGCTCTAGGGACTTAGAGATTTTCGAATCGTTTATACTCTAGTCTGTACTCTGGGGACTCAGAGTATTCAAGTCCGCACTCTGGGGACATAGAGATTTTCAAATCGTTTGTACTCTACTCTGCATTCTGGGGACTCAGAGTGCTCTAGTCCGCACTCTGGGGACTTAGAGATTTTTGAAATGTTTATACTCTAGTCCGCACTCTGGGGAGTCCGAGTACTCAAGTCCGCACTCTAGGGACTTCGAGATTTTTTGAATCGTTTATACTCTAGTCCGCACTCTGGGGACTCAGAGTACTCAAGTCCGCACTCTGGGGACTTTGAGATTTTCGAATCGTTTATACTCTAGTCCGCACTCTGGGGACTCAAAGTACTCAAGTCTGCACTCTGGGGACTTTGAGATTTTCGAATCATTTATACTCTAGTCCGCACTCTGGTACTCGGAGTACTCAAGTCCGCACTCTAGAGACTTTGAAATTTTCGAATCGTTTATACTCTAGTCCGCACTTTGGGGACTCGGAGTACTCAAGTCCGCACTCTGGGGACTTTGAGATTTTTGAATCTTTTATACTCTAGTCCGCACTTTGGGGACTCAGAGTACTCAAGTCCGCACTCTGAAACTTTGAGATTTTCGAATCGTTTGTACTCTAGTCCGCACTCTAGGGACTCAGAGTACTCAAGTCCTCACTCTGGGGACTTTGAGATTTTCGAATCGTTAACTGATCGACTTTTAGTTTTGTGTGTGCGTTCATACGCCAGACAGATTAATGCAATTTTATTTTTCCATGAAATTATAAAACACAAAACACTAATAGTTCATAGAAAAACAGCTTCAAGCCTTTATTGATTGTAGAAAATAAGGACAAACTGAATTGTCTTATTACATGTCGAAAACAGAGAACAACAAAAGAAACATATTCTGGAAACAATTGCTACTAAAATGCAAAAGAAATAAACTAAGTGTAATAATGACGCAAATGCTCGCTATTCCATGCTCTGGGGAGCGTCGCGCCATCAACAGTCGCTAGCTTGAAGGTTCCTTCTCCAAGCTTCCGTTCGATGATGTAGGGACCTTCCCATGTGGGATTGATATGTGATGGGACTAGAAAAACTCGCTTCAAAACAAGGTCGCCTACATCGAAAGTTCTTGGTCGAACTTTTTCATTATAATATCGGGCGACTCGGTGCCGATATGCGGCCACCCTTAAATCAGCTTCTCCACGCTTCTCGTCGATAAAGTCTAACGATTCCAGTAAAAGATCTTGGTTCGTTCTAGGATCATAATGAGTCACCCAGTGAGAAGGAATTTCAAGTTCCACAGGTATAACAGCTTCATTGCCGTATGCCAAAGCGAAAGGAGTGTGGCCAGTCGTGGATTTGTGGGTGGTTCGGTAGGCCCAGAGTGTTGTTGGAAGCTCATCCACCCACTTACCTCTAGCCTTCTCCAAGCGTTTTTTCAAGATGGACTTGATTATCTTATTTACGTCTTCGACTTGCCCATTCGCTTTAGGGTGAGCGACTGCTGCAAACATTTTGTCAATGCAATATTTTTGGCAGAACTCTTTGAATTTTCTACTCTCAAATTGAGTTCCGTTGTCAGTAATGATAGTCCGTGGGAGGCCAAAGTAGTATATAATGTTTCGCACAACAAAATTAATGACCTTTTTGGTGGTGATCGTAGCTAATGGCTCTGCTTCTGCCCACTTGGTGAAGTAATCGACAGCGACGATCACGTATTTCGCGCCACCTTTGGAAATTGGCAAGGAGCCGATTATATCAATTCCCTATATTGCAAATAGCCATGGACTAACCATTTGCACGAGTTCTGTCAGCGGTGCTCTTGGGATCTTTGCGTACTTTTGACATTTGTCGCATCTCCTTACATAGTCTGCGGCATCCCGATTTACGATCGGCCAATAGTATCCATAGCGGAGGATCTTTTTGGCCAGTGTCTGCCCCCCAGTATAGTCGCTACATTCTCCTTCATGGACTTCTCTTAAAACCCGCTTTATCTCATCGTGGGCGATACACCTAAGTAAGGGAACGGAGAATGCCTTCCGATACATTACTCCATTCTGCATTATATACCGTGAGGCCTTGCGAACGACTTGTCGTCTCTCGCTCTTTCTCTCGGGCAACGTTCCATATAGCAGGTATTATTTGAATGGGGTCATCCACGACTCCCTTTCATACTCAGCTTCGTTATTTGTAGCGGGGAAATGAAGTTTCAAAGCATAACAAATGTTACAAGAATAACACCAGCCCCAGAACAATGGTCGTTGGATGCCCCATCGGTATATAGCTTCCATCAAACAGCGGGAACCATATCACTTTCACTTGGCTCGTCTAATATGGTGAACTCTATAATGAAATCTGCTAGCGCTTGCCCTTGGATAGCCCTTCGCAGCAGGTAAGTGATGTCGAACTGAATCAGCTCAATGTTCCATTTGAGTAGCCTTCCAGACGTCTCTGGTCGTTGGAGCACCTGCCGCAAAGGTTGATCGGTATAAATACTGACTGGGTGTGCTTGGAAATATGGACGGAGCTTGCGTGATGCGATCACCAAGTAGTAGGCCAGCTTCTCAATCTTAGGATAATTTCTCTCCGCCCCCATTAAACGCTTACTAACATAGTACACTAGCTTTTTAATACAGTCCTCCTCACGAACCAGAGCTGCACTGATGGCATGCTGGGATACGGCCAAGTAAACATACAACTCCTTATGGTCTACGGGCTTTAATAGAACTGGGGGCCTCTCCAAGTGTCTCACCAGAGCTCGGAATGCATCCTCACAGTTCAGCATCCATTCAAAATTCCTTTTCCTTTTCCTTATCACATCAAAGAAAGGAATACACTTGTCGGTTGCTCTGGATATAAATTGACTCAACACGGCGACTTTTCCATTTAGGCATTGTACTTGCTTTATAGTTCCGGGTGCTTGTATGTCTCGAATAGCTTGAATCTTTTCTGGGTTGGCTTCGATTCCCCATGCATTGACAATGAAACCCAAAAACTTCCCCGATGCAACACCAAAGGAACATTTCAGTGGATTGATTTTCATTTCGTAAAATCTGAGTATATCAAACATCTCTGCTAAGTCTCGAATGTGGTCGTTTGACTATCGTGACTTCATGAGCATTTCAACCACATAGACTTCCATCGTTCTACCAATCTGGTCTTTAAACATCCGATTCACCAAACGCTGATAAGTTTCCCCTGCATTCTTCAACCTGAAAGGCATCACTACATAACAATACAGTCCAACGTCCATGATAAAACTGACATGCTTCTGATCTGGAATATGCATCGGGATCTGATTGTATCCCAATACGCATCCATAAATGACAATAATTTGTGTCATGCTGTCGAGTCGACCAATTGATCAATTCTAGGCAAAGGAAAGCTATCCTTAGGGCACGCCTTATTCAGATCTGAGTAGTCAACATAGGTCCTCCACTTCCCATTTGCCTTCCTCACCAGCATGGGATTAGATATCCATTCAGGATAGAGGGCGTCGCAGATGAACCCATTGGCTTTGAGTTTATCCACCTCCTCTCTGAGAGCAGTGGACCTCTCCGGGTCCATGCCTCTCCTCTTTTGTTTCACTAGCACATACTTCGGGTCAATGTTCAACATATGACTAGTCATGGCGAGAGAAATCCCACACATATCAGAATGGGTCTAAGCGAAAACATCTAGATTCGCTCGGAGGAAATCTGTAAGTTCCCTTGTCATCGAGGGGTTGAGTTCTGATCCAATCTTAAGCACCCGTGACGGGTCACCATGGCTGACTGGAATGTCAATCGTCAATTCAGCCGGTGCCGCCTTGGCCACCTTGGGTTCTTCATCGTTGTCCCTCGGATCTATATCTTTATGGATCCGACTGTATTGCCCAAGCCAAGGCTCGGGCATTACTTGTCAATTTTCAGCAACATGGATGCGGACAGAGTTGTCCACACCCTTTCCCTTCTCTCTTCGCTGGGCCTCTCTCAGCTCAGCCACATATTAACCACAACTAGTCGCTTGATCGCCATGCACTACACCAACCCCTCTATTCATTGGAAATTTCAAGGTCAAACACCACGGGGCCAAAGCTGCCCTAAACTCTGCCAAGGCCGTTCAGCCCAGAAAAACATTATATGGGGAATCAACATCCAAAACAATGAACGGTAGGATCCGTACCCTCCTACGTTCACCTTCTCCGAGTTCAACTGGCAATTCAACAAACCCTATTGCATCAGTAGCCGTACCTACCATTAAAGCCATGAATGCGGGCTTTATACGGTTTCAGATCCTTCGCGTCCATCTTCATTTGGTCATACGCCTTTTTGAAGATATTATTAACATAACTCCCACAATCAATCAGTATCCTTCTCACAAATGTCGGTCCAATTGTAGCTGAGTAACCATCGGGTCAATGGTAGGTGCCTCCACCTGATCGACATCCCTGCTCCTGAATACTATATCATCCGTCATCATTCGCTGCTGTTTCGCTGGAGTCTCGTCTTCTATGTTCGAGCAGCATTCAAAACCCGCATGCTTCAAGGAACTAGCATAGCGTTCCATTTCTTGCCAACTCTTGTCTACCGGATGAGGTCCACCGATTATCGTGTTTATGACCAGCCTTCCTCTTGTCCGAGCGGGCTCCTCAGGTCGATGTGAAGCTTGCTCGTGATTGGGGTTGGATGTCCCCTGTACGCCCTCCTGTGGATTCTTAACAAACTGCTGTAACTTCTTCTGGCGAATCAGCTTTTCTATAGCATCATGGAGGTGTCTACACTCTTCAGTATTGTGCCCATAGGTCTCGTGAAACCGACAATACTTTCCAGTTTTCTTTTGTTCCTCAGTGGATTCCTTTGGGCGTGGCTTTCGGTATTGGAATGTATTACAAGTTGATAGATAAATATTCTCCAAAGATGTATTCAGAGGAGTATATTCGCTATAGGTTGGGATTCTTAGTTCCACTTTCCTGCTTCCCTCTTTCGTCCGAAATTTCCTCATTCGGATCCTTTAGACTGCTCCGGCTTATTTTGAACATTGACTTGGATCTTGCCAGAGTTTTCGCCAGATTACTTTACCGCAATGTTGCTTTGAACCGCTTCCTTGCTGGGCCCTGGCTTACTGCTTCGTCTTGACCACCTGGACTCTTCCCTTCTCATAAATTGGTTCGCCTTTGAATAAAAGCGTTCCAGGGTAGTCGGTGGTTTGCCTGCCAGCCAGTCACCAAACTCCAAATCCGGGTCTACTCCTCGCATCATGGCCATAAGGATAGCGTGGTCATTCGGGTTGCTAACTTCGGTAGCAGCAACGTGAAATCTTTGCAAATAATCCTTCAATGACTCTCCTGGATCACACTGGACAACAACATCACGTCCTTTGGGCGAGTGGCATGGATCCTAAATTGCTCCATAAATTTCATCGCTAACTCATCAAGCATGGAGATCGATCGCGGGGGAAGTCTGGTGAACCACATAGTGGCGATTCCGGATAGTGTTATTGGGAAGCATCTACATTTGGTCGCATCATTTGCCCTAGCCGAGTCCATCATCCACTCGTATCTCATTATGTGTTGTCGGGGATCGGTCTTTCTCTAATAAGCTGGAATAGTAGGCATGCTGAATTTTCGGGGGTACTCAGCTTGTAGGATGGTATCTGTAAACGGAGTATGGCTTCTAGAAATGCCCCCTTCAACGTTGGTTAAGCCCTGATTCTCCCTCATCAGTTGCCTGACCATAGCTGATAAATCCGGAGTTTGGATGAGATGTGGCAAGTTGGTATCCATCCTGCGCGATCGTTCCGGCTGGTGCCTCCTCGGTAGGCGATCATCTAAGTGTGCATCCCGAGGACCCGCTTCACTACGACCTTGGCGAGGCGGTGTACCAGCTCCCAAGCGTGCTCCAGATCCTAAGTTTCCCCCTCCAGGTTGGGAGCGACTCCCCAGGTGCAAATGAGGAGCCACGGTTCCAGGTAGGGGATCTGGACAATTTCTATCGGTTTGCTCTTGGTGAGTCGTCACCAATTGCTCTGTTGCACCAGTTTGTGTCGTCTCGATCCTACAGCGTCTATGCCTGGGGTGTTCATCTGACGAAGCGGAGCTGTCGGATGATGAGTAGGAAGTAGGGCCTCCTCCAGTGTTCTAACGCTGCTGCTGAGCGATCTGGATCATCAGGTTGGCGTTCGTTTGAATCTGCTCGTTAAGCTGTCTCCTACTTTCCACAAGCTCCCTCATCAGCTCATTGAACTCTGCCTTGGTGACAGCTTCTGGTTGGTTTGGGATGGTGGCGGGCTCTGCACTTGCATTATCTTGCTGATTGTTGGGTCCCACTTGCTGGACGCTGCGGTCTCATTGGCATCCGTGTTGTGGGAGACGGATCTAATACGTGGCCTTTCCATCTTAGAGTTATCCGTTGGAACTCTGGGTAGAATCTATGAACTCTTGATAACGAACTTGGATCTCCTTCGGGGGGTTTCCTCAATCCAGTAGCAACAAAGCAGATCCTAACAGCCTGAGAATGGATGTTCTCGGTGAAAGCACCAAAATGTTAGCACCAAAATTGGTCACTAACACCCTTGAATAGAATTGTGTAGAGATATTAATGAAGAAAGTAAATTAAAATAGAGAAGTAACACAGTTGAATGCAAAATGAACAACAAAAATGAGAACACCAGATTTATAGTGGTTCAGCGTAATTGCCTACGTCCACTTTGAATATAATCTTTATTACTTTTCCAATCACTTGAGTATAGATACAATCCATAAACAAACAACTTGAATGCAAGTTTGAACTGAAAAGAAGTGAGTACAAAAAATGGAAGAGTATCCCTGGAGTTCTTGAAAAAAGGTCCCTTTAACTGGACCCCTGCCCCTCTATTTATAGACGAAGATAAGCTGGTTCTCCTGTCCAGGCCCATGACTAAGATAACTCGCCCCAAAGCTGATAGGTTAGGTTGACCGATCCAGGCATGCCGAACCCTTTATGACTGACCCACCTGTTGTCGGCCCGGGGTTTCCTCGTTAGTGACTCGAAGTAAACTCTTAAGGGACTCGAAGAAAATAGTATTGTGACCCGAAGCGAAGAAATGTCGAGCGCCTCACTTTGTTGCAAGCCGGATAACCTGTTAACTTCCCTGATATGCACCGAACCAGATATGCTGAACCATTATGACCGAGCCCAGCTGCCGATCCACACATGTTGTTTTAAGGCCGACACATACCTGACCTACCCACCTTAATTCCCCTGATGCATACTGACCCAAGTACGTTGAGCCACCATGCCTGGGTCTAAGTTGCTGACCCATATGTGTTGAGCGGCATATGCCGACCCCACCAAGCCAATCGACGCATGCCAAACCACTGAAGCCGAACGATACTCGCTGAACCTAGGCCGAACGACACGGGCTACACTAAGGCCAAGCCATACCTAGCGATCTATATTCACCGTCCCAAATGTATCGAGCCATGCTTGCCGAGCCACACATGTATGTCGATCCATATTTACACTAAGCTACTTAGGCTGAACCACTTCGTGCCGACCCAACATGGCCGAACCACATATACAGGCCGATCCAAACAAGTTATCCCGGTCTCTTATCTTCCGGTCCTCTCTTGTCTTGAGTCCCGTCTAGATCCAAACATACCCTCTGCAACTATCGCCTTATAGCCGGGCCAAGCAGCCGGGTAACAGCTTATAAGTAAAGAAAGGAGAAGAGTCAATGGAACAAATAAGGAAATAAATTTAGTTACACATGGAGAAATCTGGCTATTTTGTAGGTGGAATTTTAGTTTTCTACGTGAATTAAGAAAAGAAGACAAATGTGTGGAGTAAGGAGAGAATATAGTAAAGTACTATTCTTGAATGGTCTAGTATGGTATAGGTAAGATATGTCATGAAGGATTATAATAGATGCATCATATACAAAGAAGCCTCACAACATAACCAACAATATTTTCATTCAAAAAGCGTCGGTTGTTGCACTGAAATTTTATGGATATTAGGTTAAACATTCATGTATTCTAATGAGGTGATAATTAGAGCTCAAAATATGATGCTAAAACCATATGAGCTTACGATCAAGACATTACTTCAAACCCTTAATAAATTTCTCATTCTTCTTCATTAGGGGTGTTAATCAACTCTCGGTCATACTTTACTAAGGCATTGAACCTTTGAATGTACTCTTCAACAGATTAATCTTCTTACTTGAGATCGAGGAACTCTCTCAACAAAACATTGCTCTACAACTCCGAGATAAATTGAGCCTCGAACCTCTCCCTGAACTATTCCTAAGTAATCTCGGATATCGGGTTTCAATCTTCACGGTCTCCCACTAGTCTAAGGTGTCTTCACATAACTGCCTAGAGGCTAGCCACCTCTTCTACAAATCATTCAGCCCCAAGTCTCGGAAGATATGCTCACTTACTTTTAGCCAAGTTAACACATATACTACTGGCTCTTTCCCAGTAAACACGTTACCTCCTAAGTTTTGGTAATCTTCATTAAACTTTGAAAAGTCTTCTCTCGCCACCGGTCTCGCCTCAGCCACTACTAGCAAGCTTCTCTCATCATTTATGCCATAACAGCCAGAACAAACATTCTCATCCATCCCTTAATTAAGTTAAAATTTTGGAAGCATTAATATCCATCCATTAAGTTGTTGAAAATCTATTGCATGGCAAAAATTAAAGTTTTTAGTTTAGAAATAAAAATTTTATGAAAATATTTTTGTAAGCAAAAGTGGTTATTATAAAAATATTTTATTTGAAGGTACATTTATGAGAGGGTGTTAAGTTCAAACTATTTTATATCGGCAGGAGTATTTTTCTAGAATATTTTAGTTAAAATTATTTTTAATTTGATTTGAAAAAGACATATGTTGGTAACTTCATATGTTTTAGAGTGCTTGTAAAAGTATTTTATTGAGGGATATCTTGGATAGAAATATTTTTGTTAACAGATATTTTGAAATATATATTGTAAGGTTTGAGGAGTATTCATTTGAAGAGATGTTTTAAAGGGGAAAACTATTTTAATGATAGTATAAGAATTACAATTTTTTTAAAGTACCTTGTTGGAGGATATTTAGCGAGAACCCTTATTTTAAAGAGAGGAATATTTTGTTAAAACATTCTTTACAATGGATCTTATATTTTGAGAAGATTTATTTTAAAGATACTTTATAGAAGGTTATTTTCATAAAAAGATATTTTATTTTGGAGGAATTATTTTTCTTAATAGAAATAGTTGAAGATAATATGGTGGAAATACTTTTATTTGGAAAATTGTTTGCTAGTGGAAATATTCATTTTGATGGGAGTATTTTTATTTGAAAAGTGTCATTTAAGTAAAGAATGTGAGAAAATATTTATTTGAGAGAAATATTTTATCCAAAGTGTACCATTATTTTGGTTGTAAGGATTTTCACTTAATGGGTACTCTTTGATGAATGATGTTTTGAAAAGATAAAAAAATTAGGTAAAGGGTTTTGGTTGGAAAAGGCCTAAATTGAAAATTGTTTTATTGAGAATATATTTGGGGATACATTATTGACAAATGATGTAGTATAAAGTATCTGGTTTTACAATACTTTGAGAATATATTTTACTGAGATGAGGATGATTTGATTTGGAAGTAAATGATTGAAAAATCAAAATATTAAAATAAAGTTTTATTTGGAAATTTTAATTGAGACCTATAAAACTAGGGATTGTAACATGGGATGTAAGACGATGGGGTAAGATGAGTTTTGCCCAACACCCATTATGATGATGTTACCTTTATTGCTATTATTATGTTTGATTTTCCTTAATGAGTCGTGGGGACATTTAGTTATTCTCCTCCATAGAGAGGTTAGGATATGGTGCATGGACTACCTATTTTGATGTGTGGGATGGTGATCTTTTACTTGTGTTTATTTACTTTAAGTTAATTTTTTGTATTGATTTGTTACTTATTAAGTTATTTACAATTAATAAACTGTATTGCTTGTTTGTCTATGTTTACTTATTTCTTCACATCATGCTTGTTTGAGCTAATTTCTTTTGCTTATATTATGTTCATGATTGTGTGTTATACTATGGTTGATTTAATTATTTGTTTGCTTACTTGTCACTTATTTGTTTGATTGGTTTCTTGTTTGTTTGTTTAACGAGTTGTGGTTGTTTATACTATGTGTTAGGTTAAACTAATTGTTATGTATTGATAATTGTACGATGAGGTAGTTATCCAATGTTGTCTTTTAGTAGGATGTATATTGGAGAAACTAGTAAGATGACATGTTTGATTTAGTATTAGTGGGATAACATAGTTTCCTAAGATGAGGAAGACTTGATATTGGGATTGACTAAGAGATGTGAAAACGTTCCTTATAGATGAGTAATGGTGGTTGGAGAACTTTGGCTTTTATATAATTGTTGTATTAAACTGGAACTTGTATAGTAATTGTAGTTGTGAACATTAAAATGATATAACACCATGAATAAGTAACAGACAGATTACTTGAATATGCATAAAACTAATTAGGCATGATTTAATATTAGACAAAACTATAATAATAAAATATTCCTTTAAACTTTGAAATTGACAATTATAATTGTAAACCTGTAACGTATATAATAATTAAGATATTAAATAAAGAAACAGACAAATAAATGGCAATTAACAATCAATCTAATAAAATGAATTAGGGACAATTATGGAAGTTAGTCCATAAATAAAGGAGAAGTAAGGAGTCTCCCTTATAAGGCCTTTAATGCATAAATACGGGTGAGGTGTGTATGGATGTATGTATGTGTGTATATTGATGAAATTTACAATAAAGGTTGGAGAATGGAAATATGGCTAATTTATATGGATCGAGGTCAATTGAAAGTATGCAGAAGTCTGCCAAGATATTCTGAGTACCAGCAGCATGACTTTGGTAACTGGTGTGGGACACGACTATAATAAGTATCCACGGTGGGTGTGAGGTTAGTCCCTATTTTGTGGGGTAAGTCTGCCCAGTTGATCTGGCTACCAATAACTACGAACAGTCATACTAATATGGGACATCATGGTTGGGTTATGGGACATAAGGATGGGGTAATCGCAGGACGGGCCTGCTTCGGTGTTGAGGTATTAAATGGCTATGTTAGGGTCTTCCTCTCCCTATTTAAGAAGCATTAAATGGATAGGATTATCTTGTAGGTGCATTAGTAGAAATCTCTTGGGGGAGGTCCACTTTAGGGTTGAGGTATTGAATGGCTATTAGAGGATCTGCCTCTCCCCTATCTGTGAAGTATTAAGTGGCCTAGAAGAGATTTTGTACGATGTCGGTTAAGGAGTACCAGGGGTTCACCTACACTTAGGTATTAAATGGCTGAAGGGTCTGCCTACTTCTCATTTAAAGGGTATTAAGTGGCCTGGGTACTTCCTCTTGCATCGTTAGGATATGATTTGATGGGAGATGGGTTGTTGAACCCAATAAACTACATAGTTGCATTGCACTCAATTTTATAGTCATGGAGTAGGACTTGTAGGGCCACTAGCCTATAGTTGGACGTATCATGGAGAAATATAACAAATATGTAAGATATAATACTAATCTGAATGCTACTGCCAATATATTATTATTGTAAAACTTAATATTTTTATTCACTAAACATTGTTGTTCTAACCCCCTCCTCATTAAAACTTGGTTATATTTCACAATGATTATGGTGGAGGGGACGGCAAAGACCTGGTGGTAGTATTAGTTATTTATTTATGTTTTTGATGTACCCAAATAATGTATTTAACTTGGTTTATCTGTTATTGGTACATTGTATTTCTCGGACTTGGATATAATGAAATGAGTACTTGTTTGATTATTATATTTTATTCCTTCCGTTGTGCGACTAAGCATAGATAGATAGCTTTGCACATTGTTTTATTTAATCAATTATACCAACTAGAAGCTAGCTCCAGAATGGACCTAAGGTACGATGGGCTTTTATTAGATTGAAAATTAGGCTCATTTCGGTGAGGGTTTGCTACATCTCCATTCCCATACATAAGGAACATGACTTTAGTACTTCCCAAACACTTAAGAATACATTTCATTACTGTCCAATATTTTCTCCTGAATCAAACCGATATCACCTTCCATATACCAATGCATAAGCCACGTCTGGTATAGTCCATAGCATAACATACATGATGGAACCGATTATAGATGCATATGGTATCCATTTTATATGCTCCCTTTTCTCATTAGTATGAGGAATATCCAAGGATGCTTCCAAATTGCAAAGGGACAATTTCATGCATGGAATTCTCAATGCTGAACCTTTTTAGTATGATATCTATGTATAAGGATTGGTACAATCCCAACAACCTCCTAAACCTATCTTTATACCGAGTATGCAGGCTACTTCTCCCAAATCCTTCATGGTGAATTTCTTGGATAACCATGCTTTCACCAATTGCAATAATGGGATGTCATTGCCAATCAGGATTAGGTCATCAACGTACATGACTACGAACACTATAGCACTTCCTTGTTCTTTCTGATATACATACATTTTCTCTATGTTTTGATAAAAAACCAAACTGTTTGATTACTTTTATCAAAACACTTATTCCAACTCCTTGAAGCTTGCTCAAGTCCGTAAATTGATCTTAACAATTTGCAAGGCTTGCCCTCGGTTCCACTAACTTCGAAGCCCTCAGGCTGCGACATATAAACATTTTCTTATAAATCACTATTTAGAAATTTCATTTTCACATCCATTTTCCATATTTCATAGTTATATAATATGGCAATAGCAAGCATTGTCCGAATGGACTTAAGCATGGCTATGGGTATCTAACGCCTTAAATTTAATGAAACCTTTCGCAACTGGAATTGCCTTATAGGTTTCTACATGACCATCTGTGTTTAGCTTTTTCTTAAAAATCCATTCATAGCCTATGGGTTTTATCCTTTTGGGTATATCATCCAAAGTCCATACTTAGTAGTTATACATGGAATCCATCTCGAATTTTATAGTTTCAAGCAGAAGTGCGTTGTCTTTACTCCGTAGCACATGTTGAAATGAGTGAGGAGTGTCATCTTCTAAGATGCATTCCTCCTTTTTTGCCATCCATGAGAAAACCATAGTATCTCTCTAGTAGGTGAGATTCCCTATTAGACCTTCTAATAGGTTGTGCGTTTTCATATAATGATGAATTTAATTCTCCTATTGGTTCAGCCTCTATGTTTACTTATCGGATCTCACCTAAGTCAACAACTTCACTGTTAATTTCTTTTGATAGAAATTTATTTTCTAAAAAGACAGTGTGTGTGTGGAAACAATGACCGTTTATTCCTCAATGTTGTAGAATATATGTCCCTTAGAATTCTTGGGATATCCTATAAATTTACATAGGGTCGATCTTACCTCATGTTTATTAGGATCGACATTCCTGAAATAGGCAGGACAATCACACACCTTTAAATCATTTAGGTAAGGTTTACTTCCAATGCCACATCTCATATGGTGTATTAGACACATATTTAGTTGGTATTAAATTCATCATATGGACTATGGTTTCTAGCACATATCCCCAGTAAGAAAGAGGCAACTCAGCTTTACTCATCATGGGATGAATTGTATCCAATAGGGTTTGATTCCTTCTTTCCAAAACACTATTGTAATGCGGAGTATAGGGTGTAATAACCTAAGAGATAATCTTATTATCTGTTAAGTACTATTTGAGCTCTTATCTAACATACTCACCTCCTTGATTAGATCAAAGTACTTTAATCTTATAGTTCATATAATTTCCAACCTCATTCTTATACTTTAGGAATTTCTCGTAAACATCGGAATTCTTCTTCAAAAGATATACATATCCTAGTCTCGAGAAAGCATCAGTAAAAGCTACAAAGTAAGAAGAATTATCTTTTGTAATTATAGAAATTGGGCCACATACATCGGTATGGACGTGACCCAAGAGTTCATCAGCTCTGTCATTGGTCCTACTAAAGTAGTGCTTGGTCATTTTTACTTTTAGACATGAGTCATAAGTATCAAATGATTCATAATCAAATGATGGAAGAAAACCTTTGTTTTTCAATTTGTGCAGTCGTTTTCTCACTCATATGACCTAGACTACAATGTCATAGATAATTATTATTTATGTCAACATTGGAAGAATTATTAATAGAACAAATTTGATTAAGATTAAGTACAAAAATTCCATTATCCAGAACACATTCACAAATATTATTTCCATGAAACATAATACTCATAACACTGCTATTACAATAAAGAGAATAACTAGTTTTAGAAAATCTCGAAAGGAGCATATAATACCACAAATAAAGTTCGTTACATGATAGTAATTATTCAAGACTAAATCATAAACCTCTAGGAAAAAGTAAATGATAGTCTCCAACTATGGTTGCATCTACAATAGATCCAAAAGCAATCTGAAGCCTCATTTTACCTTTGGTAACATGCCATTTGATCATAAGTCCCTGTAATGACTTATATATATACAAGTTTTAGATCCAGTGTCTAAAACCCACGATAATTTATAATTGCAAATCAATTTTAAATCATAAACATACTAGTAGAAATGGTAGAACTTTTCATTTTTTTCTCTTTGACAAGTTTTAGGTAGTCCGAACAGTTCGATTTCCAGCCACCCTTCTTGTGACAATGGTAACAATCACCTTTATCAGCAAGAGCATCCTTCTTACTCTTCTTAAAACCCTACTTATGTTTCTTTGAACCTTTCGAAGATGATTCCTTTCCCTTTGTAACCAATACGATTTTGATCCTTGAATGTACCCTCGGTTGATCTCAACATTGAGTAGCTCGATGAGGTTTACATTCAATTGGTTCATATTGTAATTCAATGTGAATGGATCAAACTAGGGAGTCAGCAAGAAAAGGATCAAATCCACTTGTAGTTCATTGCTCAACTTGTTGTTTAGCTCAAAAACTGTATCTATATAGGCTTTCATTGTCAAGATGAAATCCTCAACACGACTTCACATATTCATATTCATAGTGATTTCTTACTAATCGCGTATTTTTCTTAACACGACCATAACTTTTTATATGTTATTAATATCTTGATTGCTCTTGGCCGATTAACATAATTTGGCCTGGTGAGCTTACCATTTTCAGAAAATAGTTTTTGATTTGTCATTTTGCTGCAAATTTAATTTTAGTGGATTAGGAAAATTTAGACACGTTAGATGTTCTTATAATATTATATAGGTTAAATGGTTGCTTTTCATTTATCCAATAAACTCCTACTAGACTTTTATGTTTTTCAAAACCCTAAAAGGAAACATGGAAATATTTTGATTTCTCTAGTGGGTGTTAGGATTTGCATGCTTAGGATTTTGACCTTAAGGAAGCTCAATAAGTAATTGCCTAGCATGCGATAGATAACACCTTATCGATTGTACCAGATACAACTTCTAACTTGTGATCTTTGTTCTAATCTCATCTTAACCTTGGGGAAAGCTCAACAAATCAAGTGAGATTATTTGCTCTAATCTACAATTTCTCAATGGCCTAGATATAACGCACTTACCTTGAGGATAGCTCAACAAATATATGCATGTATCTTACCTCATATAGTTAATATATTGATAATACTACACATAATATCTCTGGCTTGAGGAAAGCTCAACAACTAGACAACATGCAAGCAATCTATTAATATATAACTGGTAGAGGAAAACTTTTAAATTATAGATTCATGACCTTTAATATATATAATTTAAGTGATATTGATTTTGGAAATAATACATTTCTTTTGAAACACTCTCATGATTCAAGCGTCGGAAACATCTGAAATCTCGACATACATGCAAGTAATGTATGTATTTATTCCTTAAACATAATTTATGTTTCTTACAATTCCACTCTATTTAATAAAATTATAATTAATTTTACTTTATTAATTAAATCATATTTAACTAATTATTTAATTAGCACTTTAATTAATTTAATTTAAATTTCAACCACTGAAATATAATTAATTCATCCTTAACAATTTAAAGATGAAGATAAACTATAACATTTATAGTAATTATATGCATACATCATTATTCATATATATAATTTATTAATTAACTTTTAATTAATTTAATTTATTAAAACGATATTTTAATTAAAATAATATAAATCAAATTCAAAAAATTTATCATCATTTAACTTAAACATTTTAAGATAAATATACACATATCATTTTATATGTTTTAATTTAATTAATTAAATTTTAATTATTTAATTATTTATTTAATCCAATTAATTAAATAATTAAGACAAATTTTTTGAAATTAATATATTAACTTTCAAAACTAATTTTGAAAAGTTTATAACATTTATAATATGTTATGATTTAAATTTACCTTTTAAATCTAAAATATAATTTTTATAATATTGAAACATGTTTTGAAAAATGAGCCCAAGACTCAAAATCAATTTGGCCTTTATATCGAGGATAACCTTTGGGCTTATTTATCCTTTGGGCCAGGTCAGTAGCTAAGTAAGGCAGAGTTCTTGATTACCTAAACCTAACCTTCGACTTTACCTTTCTAAACACCCTACTAAATGGGTGGGCTTTAATCAGTTAGCCCTAACATCACTAATTTTAGACCGCATAGACTATTAGGTTATGATACCATTGAAAGAACCGGGCCAGTCGAAAGGGAGTTAAATGAATGAATTTCGAATTTTATTCCATTTCAGATCTTTATTGGGCCTATGAAATCTAAATGAATTTTAGATCCTATCTAAAATATTTAACATAAATTCTTTATTTTACTTAATTTGTTAGAAAAAGTTTTTTCCTTTTAGGTTTTAGTTTGTAAGTGTATCAAAAACACTTTATTGTGTAAAGTGCATGTGTAATAAATAAGAAGTGTACACAGTTAATGTGATTATATGTAGGTGCTGGTATTTTCACCACAACAAATCAATTTCCCCTTTTACATATGCCTTTGTTGTTCAAAGTTTTGATTTAAAATTATATATATATATATAATAGATAAACAGATATATGTGAATGTATATATATGTGTGTGTGTGTATTGAGATTAAATTTTACCGTTTTGTTTTGAAATCTAATGATAATAGTAATGAATTTAATTTTAATTAAATAAGAGGTAAAGATTAAGTTTTATAGTTTTGCACTAAAGTCCACTTTATGAATTTAAGTTAAATTAGCATACATATATATGTTTTCATATATATATAAATAATTGCAAGTAATGTTTTAAATTTAGAAACAAATCATATATTAAAAATTGTAATTTATTCTATATGTATATTAAAGTTAACAGTTTAAATCAAACTTTTAATTTGAAAAGGAAACAAAGTATTTAGGATTTTACACTGAACTTTGAATATAGAAGGAAACAAATATTTAGAATTTTACACAAAGGTCTATTTATGAATTCTAGATTAAAAAACATTTATTTTTATGTATATGATACTCAAAACAGCAACCATATAATATAATAAATCAATTTTCAAGGCAAGATTAAACAATTAACATATACAGTTTATTTATATTTGTGTATGCAAGTGTTACAAAATTATAAGATGGTTTTCTGATCATAGTCAGTATTTTATTAACAAAATTTTCCAAAAGAAAATAAAAATGAAATAAGAAAACTGAAAGATATGTAATTTCATGGTAAAAGCGGTCAAATCTAAATTATATAAAGAATAGCAACAATAATGAAATGAGACAGATGATCTGAATTATACCAATCACGATGAACATATGGTAAATGGAGATATAGAATAAAAGTGGATTTGAATCGAATCAACATAATAAACATACCATTAATCGCGCTGAACAAAAGGAATTTAAGTTACATGTTGCAAGAAAAAAAATCAAATAGATGAGATGAGGCATATAGAGTCTAAAATAACATTAACAAGAGAAGCGCATAAATAAATCAAATTAGAATATCACCTTAGGATGTAGGCAAAAGTTACACCTTGAATGGTGAATCAATGCTCCAAAATGTAATCGAATCGATCTCTAGCCCTTGTAGGAATCAAGGGACAAAAACCACCTTTTGTTTTGATTTTGATTTTGGATTTTTTTCCAAGCCTTGGAGGCTATTATTTTCGTCTAGAATAGAGGAAGAAAAGATCAAATGACTGAACGATAAAATCATTAAAGGAGACAATAAAAGATAACTAAAGCTAGAGATAATTCACCTTTCTTTAATTATGCTTTAGCCTTTTCATTTCAAATTAAAACTCTTCAATTCCCTCCTTCCTTGCTTGACCATAGCATGAGGAAAATGGGCCTAAAAAATTACTAAAACCATTTAGTATTCATTAAATTTAAATCCAATTTAAATGTTCTACCAATATCATATATTGATATGCATATGCATAACTTTTTATATATACGCATTTCATTAAATATTATAGTATTCATACATAAAATAAAATTTAATAATTAATATACCAAAATATTAAGTAATTTAATAAATTAGAATGATTATAAATAATTAAATAGTGTGGTTTATTCGGAGTATTCATCATTTGGTTGTGCGACTCAAAGGTATAAACTCAATCAGCGATTAATATTGGACAATTTGAATATTAACGTTCACATGTCACCTTATATAGTGATGTGACATTTTGGATGAATTTACCGCTTACACAACTTTTTTGGTAAAATCCTAATTTTCTTATTATATGTAATACCCAGTAGTAACGATTATTTACACCAATTCTATTTGTCAACACTATATCACGTTGAGACATATGGAATTTGGTTTTGGCCAAAATTCCAACATTGTCCACATTCAACTTTGTTTGTCCAAACACAAAGTTATTGGTTTAATAATAACAATTACTATTAACCGTACTGTTCTGGCCAAAGTTGACTTTGAGTTGACTACAATTGACCGTGATACTAACCTCGTATAATCGAGGAGAAGAATTCTCTATTGAATAGTGTTTTGCTTCCAATGCTACAACTCAGACCCAATATAGTCATTCAGTGGACGTCATCCCAAGGTTTAACTATAATCAAGTGAAATGTTCATATTGGAGTTCAAAGGTACTTTCAAGTTGAGAAAATTGTGTAATATTGTCACTTTGAGATTCTTTATTTGACCTTAGTTATGTAAACCAATAGAAAACTCTCGAGTATGTCATTCCATAGTCATCCAATAAGTATCAGTACATAATCTCTTGGTGCCTACAGCAGCTGTGAGTAATACACTGTTCAATATTTGGAGAGCATTACATACTCTACTCTCAATGGATGAATCTATATTCTTTCTCGAACATTTTGACAAGGAATATTTAAAACAATATGTTAGTTTAACGTGATAAATTTCTCATGATTAAAATATATTGTAATTACTATCACTTAACATATCATTTAAAGGTTTTCTATTTAATATACTTGATTTATATAATTATTTAACGTATCACAATATCACAAGTATATAACAGAAGAAAAAAACACCTTTTGTTTCGAATGAGATTTTTATTATAGAGTTAATAATACAATAAATTATAGAATTGCCCCTAGGACACACCCTTAACTTTATCAAACTCAAGCTAGGGATTTTATATGTAGTACTATAAATATATTGGCTAAACGAGGTATACGTGCATGTATTTGTTAAGAAAACTCAAGGTTTATGCATTATACTTAGGCCATCACAAAATTGTAGGTACAAGTGAATAACCTCTCTCGATTTGTTAGGAAAACTCAAGGTCAAGGCTGAGATTTCAAAAAATTCCACGATTAAAGGTTGTATGTGATACAACCGATAAAGAGTTATTCATCACTTGGAGGCTTATGATTTGTTGTGCAAACTCAAGGTCAGAATCCCAAGGCAAGCGAATCCTAACACTTATCAAAGGAATCAAAATATTTTTATATTTCTCTTAAGGTTTTAAGGAATATAAAAATATTGTGGGAACCTTATTAGAAAATGAAATTAACACATTTAACCTTTTAATACTGTAAGAATATATGTTATACAAGTTAAAACAATCAACTTCAATATATTTATGCAAATAATATTACTGATAAGATGTTTATCAGTTAAAACATACAAATGAACTGAATTAAGATTGACATAGAAATATAAAATATACCTACCAATAAATCTTTTGGCATGTTGTCACTTCAAGACCCATGCGAAACCCAAATAATACAATTACTAAAACAATTGTGCCTCGATCGCTTAAGTGTTTATTTGATTGAGACTGTGTATTATCTTCTATGAGTTTTGAACACTTAAGCAATACAAGTACATGGATATTTGATCCATATTCGATCACATATAAATGATATATGGTGAACAATCGCATTTCATAATGTAAGAAATCCTGATGGAATTGGTTCATTCGAAATAAGGAAGTAAATCATAGTGCAAGGCCATGTGTTCAATATGATTGATTACGATAAAGAGTTCGGTAAGGTTGATAAGTTTACATAAAGCGTAAATTATACGATATCTTTCAACATAAAGGATGAATAAATGCACTTTTATAAAGAGTTCGATTCAGTATCGTTGTAAGGTTTTTTTTTGAATTGTTCGCCATTTGGAAAGGAAAGCGAATGTCCAGTTGTAGATGCCCGAAAAGCACGGTTGTGATGAAGAGAGAGAATGGTAATTTTTGCATCAAGAAGAGACATTGGAAACGTGAATTGTATACAATACTAGTAGATACTTAATATGGAACAAAAAATGTGATTTATATTCCAAAATGTATTTTTATATGTGAAAAATTGTTTCTATGAGAATAATTTCTTTGAGTCAAGATATTTGATCTAAAACTCTCAACTAGTTATAATGGATGAAATAAAATACCTTGATAAGTGGTTGAATGGAGCTTCATATTTTTTACATTGTTATAGTGTTTGTAGAAATAATGGGAGCATGCCATTTGACACTTATTATTGTACACATCAAGTTACGAAAGATTGTCTTCATAAATATACAAAGTATTATTTATGAAATAATAATTGTCTCTCGGTAATGACTAAAAATAGATATAGTTTTATTTTAATATGAATATTATAAATATTCATTATAAGATAAATTTATAATAATGGTATTTGTTTTCATAACAAAAGTGATGCATTTGAAAATACAAAACTATTTGAAATTTTTACAATTATTTTGGAATTATGGACTAAGCCATATCTCTAAAAAATAATTTTTTAATCATATGATTGTGAATCATATGATATTGGTGAATTGTATCTCAAACATATAGATACATATAGAATATGCGATTATAAGTGTAAGTGTACTGGTAAGGATGTCTATTGTAAGTGGGAACAATAAACGAGTTGGTGAACTCCTCATATCAATACATATAGATGTATGCAATTGTAAGTAGGCCTGTCAATGGGTAGGGTTCGGTCCAAGTATTATAAGACCCAGACCCGAGTCCAATTACAATAATTAAAACCCGAGCCCGGCCCGAACCCGCAGGGTATTTCAACCCAATATCCGAGCCAAGCCCGTTGGGTAATAACCGTATGCCGAACTCAGAATATTTATGTTAAAACCATATTTAAAAACTGCAACTTTAGTAAAATTTGTATACAAACAATGTTAACAAATAAATTGGACGGTAATGTAGTCAAGCTCATAACAAAAGTATACAAAAACATTTACATGTAAACAAACAAAATGGTAAATAAATAACATACACACTCATGTTTTGATACGACGAAAAACTAATAGTCGGGTCGGACCCTAACCGGGCCGGGTTTTGATAAAACCATACCCGACCCGGATCGGGCTTGAGTCGGACTTGGGTAGTAAAAGGAAAAACCTGTACCCGCATAAATAGGGCGGGTTCTGGTTGGGCTCGGGTCGAAACCCGTACCATTGACAGACCTAATTGTAAGTGTAATGGTACCAAAATGGTTCCACTTACTTCGGTAAATTTATCGATGAACTATCATAGACATGTACATGTGTATTTAATCACATGAAGTATGTCTATGATAGGTTCATAGAATATAAAATGGAAGTAAAACATAAATGTAAAAGAAAATAAGAAAATTCAATTTGATCGGATAGGTGGGTATATTTGAAAAAAATTCCGAATATACCTAAAATAATAAGATTCTCTTTCAAAAGTCATTCCTCTTTATGATAAATAATGATGTATCAATAAGGGGTAACTTAACATTGTTGGACAAAAAACAATTGATGATGAGTGAATTTGAGTTAATTTATTTCTATTAGAATGTTTATTTAAGAGTAAGTACATAGGTTAAACTTAATTTCATCTAAAACATAGTTTACGATATCATACAAGATAAAGGTTTCTTAATCTAAAACATAGTTTACGAGACCATACAAGATAAAAGTTTATAAAAAACCTCTATATATCCTAGGTCAAGGAGTTGACATGTTGTGTGAGTCGAGAGGCTGCACATAATATTTGTTCACGATGGATCTTGTATGGATCAACCCAAAGTAGTTTAGGGCAGACCAATCTTGGTTGACCAATTTATGTTATGAACATAAGTTCCGTGAACTCAAAATTAAATCAGTTTTATACATACGAGTACTTCAGCACGTGCGATGCACATGCGCAGATGTAACTGGTATTAAAAACCACCTTTGTAAGCTTTCTTGGAATTTACAAATGAATTTGAATTATACAAAATTTTATATATTTTTATGTGTGTACATTTACAAATCAACTGTTTGTCGAAACACTAAGGAGACTAAGTTATTTTGGGAAATAATAATACACTAACCATTTGTCAAATTTTCCTTTAGATAAATATCATTGTGACAATTTGTAAGACCTAAATTGATGTGATTTTTGTCATCTTTGCTCTTTCCAAGGTAGATATAAACAGCGGTAGCTTGTTAAAAATATGTAACAACTAAAGTACAGTTGTACAAATCGTTTTCTCTTCTTCTTTTTCCGGGCTTGAGACCGGCATCAATAATATGTAGATGACGGAGTTAAAAAGGTTATATATGGAATAACTTTATGTAACCGTAATATGAGAAGTAAACCTGGAAATATTTTTCCATATGTTTATAATAAAATTAACTTAATGGTTTTATTTATAAAAGTACTGCTTGAAAATGTTGGAAAAAAACATCGAAATGAAGAAAACAATGTTAAGTGCAAGTTTTACCCATTTATGGTTATATTAGAAATCCCTTATATAAATGGAGAAATATATGTGTAAAGAGGAGAAATATATGTGTAATTTTATCATTTTAGAAATAAATTAATCATAAGCTGTGTTACAATGATTGTACACTCAAAACAAATATTATTGTTCCACAGTACATAATTTATCAGTTTGCATATTCTGACTGTATATTTCCAGATATTTTTGCAAGTAAATAGTAACATGTATAATTGAAAATATATATAGTGCTGAATAGTTACAATATTATATCATACAATCAACGTTGGATTAATTAGAGACAAATCAATTTACATTTGCCACTCTGTACACTTAAGCTTATATTGCTTCTCTATGCGGTGACATTCATGGAAAGTATAAACTGCTACTCTGAATCCCTTGTTACATCCCTACGCTACCAACTACTTCGATGGTTTCAATGTGCTTTCATTTACATGTCTTCTAAGTAAGCTCACCTCTCACTTCTCCGTGGCACTTTATGGGGGTTGCATGTTTTCATAGCCATTTGTCTGCTACTATAATGTTGATTGGCACTTAGGTTGCTTTAATCATGTCCTTTTGGCACCGCATGCTTCAATCACCGGCCCCCAGCAATGTCAAACTAATAATATAGTATTGTAATAACACATAAATATGACAAATACCACATAATATTGAAGGAAATTAAAGAATTTTCTTTTGGTTATTATTGTTGTTAGCAAATATGTTACTCCAATCAAATATAATTGTATAAAAAAATTAATGGTTAAATCAATATATGTATATTAATAAATAGTATAACTTTTGCCTTATTATCTGTTACTATTTGTATTTGATAATACCTGCTTGTTTTTATTATACTTGAAAAAAAATCGTGTTGGGTTAAAGATTGGCTTAATCTGGGAATTTCAATGTGTGTCTATTCTCTTTAGTTAGTTGGAGGCTATCAGATATGTGTGATGTGTGAGCTTTTAAAACTACTGATATATATGTGATGAATGAGCTATCCTGGACAATAGAAATGTTCATAAGAAAGAATGAGCTAGTTAAATGCTCATTGACTTTTGTTCAATAATGTGTGATGGTGACCCAGACTATGTTATGCACCAACCTCGGTCTTGTATATGTACACCCATAGAAAAATATATGTGAATGTGCAGGCATGCAGATACACATATTTGTAAAGTCTAAGATATCACATTGCAACTTACTTGTACATAAAAAAGGGATTTACTGGTAAAAGGACGGTGCACCTCGAGGAGAGATAAAAGTCTCTTATTCATTTGAATTACCACTCGTTATGTTAATAATATATGCAAACTGCTAATATGCACATCCATATCTAAAGTTGAGATCATACTTTGTAGATATATTTCCAACACGATTTATATGCTTAAGGTTACACACAATGCCCAAAAATATACAAATGCAGGTGCAATGAAGAAAACAACATCTCACAATTTATCAAACTGTCATATTATAAGGAAAAAATGCCCATAAGGAAGCAAAAACCTTTGCAATGCAATAACCATGGTATTTATGCATAAACTGTATTTATGAGAATGCTCAACAATTTCAACAAACAATCCTCTAACGCACTCTTATTACAAGTAATAATTCCCCGCATAACATAAATTTCTCTTTAGTGTCATTAAATCATATTTCGGGTTCCATGACACCCCATGTCACCTAAGTTTGTATGTTGCCTCTTTCTTTCTATTGTTTGGTTCTTTCCATTTGTTAAGCATACTGTTCGGTCTTTTGATGCTGAATATTTCATGCAGTAGTCCATTAATATAATGTTAAAAAAAGGCATTATAACCATGAATATTCAACGTTATAGTTCTTAGATAACCATACAATAATTTATGAAAGTTGAAGGGGCAGTTCATCCAGTGGGTACAAACATTGATAAAATCAGAACAACATCCGTCTGCTTGCTTCAACAGATTAATAATTGCATAATGCACATCGCTATCATCTGAATTTACAAAATAATTGAATAGGTACTTCTGCTTTTATAACAGATGTAAAAGCCTAGATAGAATGAACCTATAGTGAATAAATCGAAGTTGTTGTCATACGAATGAATTTGCAAATGGTTGTATAGTGATTTGCACTAAAGAGGAACAAAAGTGATGGCATTGTCTAGTGCCATGCACTATGGGCTCAAAATGAAACCTGTTAACTACCACCAAATCATAGTCATGGATACAGCTTGCTTTCACATGTTTATGTTTAACTATTCTCTCTTATATATCTCTAACTACCCTTACTTTTCTAAGTTTTTTATTTTCTTCACTACACAGAAAACCAAATTTCGTCTGTGAACACCAAGAAAGTATGTCTTTTCCAAACACGTGCTTCTGATATTTCTTATTTATAAGAATGTTCAATATGAGTACTGAAAGAAGTAAATTCCTGACTGTCAATAGCAAAGTACTCCAAATTCAACTGTCAATATGAGTTATAAATATGAGTTAACTTCTTGCATACGAAATTTCTTACATATAAAGACATTAACAAAGACATCAGTCATGAATCGATGAAGACAATTTCAAAAATATCACTAAAACATGATTCCAATTTTTTAATACACTTTAATAATGAGAAAATCATGAATAAGAACAGAGGCAAAGCTTGAATAAGAGCAGAGATATAATGTAACCATCACAAAACCATATTCAGAGAATAATAAATTCTTACTAAATACACATAGACGTCTATAATATCAATTTTGTGCAAATATAAAGAAGCAAATTTTTACCCCCAACCATTCAATATTTATGGATCCATCTCTAAATATGTCTCTTGGTAGAATCAAACAAAGCTTTGTATTGCGAGTTAATGAAAAACCTTGCTTAAAGTAGCAAAACTGCTATTATGATATTAGTATTTATAGGTCCTTTTATTGTCATGTAGAACTGACCCCTACTTAGCTGACGTGTCTATTGTTTATGCAAGCGATGCATTTACAGGTTGGTTCCAAACCGAACTCTATGAGTTTTAATTTCCAGTATTTTCTTTATAAACACGGGTAAGAAGTACTGATTTTATATATTGTTTGTTACTTTAGTTATTTTCCTATCATTTCAATTTTTACCAGCATTGCATTAGTAACACTCAGAATAACTTGGTTTTCAATTCTTAAAGGCTTAGTAGCTATGGAAGTTTAAAATAATTTTTTGTTTTGACAATCTGATATCAAAGACGAATGATCAAAACAAAGAAATTAGGAACAAAATGTGTACTTGTTTGCCTATTGTAGTTCCATTGACGTATGTTTCTCATGCATCTTTTCTAATTATTTAATTTAATTTTTTCTTTAAAAAAGGTTTAGCAAACTTAGGATGTATAATAAGGAAGGTTGATATTCATCTTTATGGACCCAAATTAATGGTTATTTCTATGAACAATGCTAATTTACTTGCTATAGTTGGCGATTAGGTTTCCTTATCTCTACTATAAATAACCGCAACCCTCTGCTTTTAACTATTTCATCTTTATGGACTCAGCATAGGGGACAACTGGAATGGCTCCCAAACCACATGTCCACGCACTCCATATGAAATACATGCCTGCAATTTGGCAACTCTCTTAATATCTCGTCCTTTTTAAACTCTGTCAGGCAAATAGCACATTCCGACTCTCCTTTTTTGTCGGATGGAGCACTGCAACTGAATGTAGGTAATGATGCAAGTATCTTGCAGTTTAGCTTTTCGTTGTTGCTTGTATAAGTAACTGTGGAAGCAGTTACTCTACTGCTGTTATTTCGATTTCTGCAGCAGATGTACCGTACATAGTAACAAAGTGCGAACACCATAATAGAAATGAGAGCTAATAACGACAGTGGTGTAATTCTCTCATGCTGTTTATGAATTGGGTTGGATTTGGAGATTCTGCTATGTTTGCCCTCGGCATGATTTTGGTAGATGATATTTTGAGTAGAATCAGAGTGTTTTTTCTTTTCTTTTATTAAATCAGTTTGCTAATGGGGTTGATTTGATTTGAAGTGGTGATTAATATTCTAGCTTAGTTTGGCTCTCTTGTTAAATGGATGTAAACAGAGATGGAAGAGGGAAAGCAGAGAAATATTCAGTGGGATGGAATAGGGAATATAAATGAAATGAAGATTATATATCATGCCAAGAAGAATTGGTGCTAATGTTGGGTTTATAAATTAGGTTAGTCCCACATCGTCCAGGACATATCTTTTCTTGGTGTATATAAGCTAATAGATGAACTTGGAATTAAAATGATGTTGATAAACATAGTATGCCAACGACTTGGCTGGCATGTAGAAATGAACTGATGTAATTATTTCAGTGTGTATATGTTTTAGCCCATAAAATTTCACCCTATAAAATTTCACCCTGCTCGTCTTGCATTCACTTCAATCTCTATTGCTGCCATATATATGCAAAAGGCATGCCCCTAATGAAGGGTATTAAAGGTATTTCAAAAGGACATAGATTAAACTAATGGAATGAATTCTCTTTATTAATAGTAGAGATGAGGGGTATTTCTGGTATTTCAAAAAGACACGGTTGAATTCCTATTCAAGGAATTCTCATTATTAGTAGTAAAGATATAAAGGAAGTTCATAAAATATTTCTAAACGTCCATTCTATTGCACTAAGAAGCAATTGTTGTTTCAAGAAATGCCAACTTCATCACGAAGGAATTCCTTTTAGTAATTATCGGTTGTAAAATGGATTTTGATATGATCCAAAGATAAAACTGATTATGTATGGTGAAATGAAATTACCAAGCCAAAATAGACATGACTCATTAGAATGTCTAATGATAACTCTTGCACATCGAAGAGAAACTATGAGTTTCATATCAATGTTGAGAAAAGAACTTCCTTAGTTGTGAATAAGCCATTAAGAGTATTTACTCTGCCATATGGCATGATGCACAAATCCAAACTAGAATCCAAGTACATTATCAAAATTTGATTTTTGATAGTTGTACTCGAAGGGGTATGATATATCGACTGCAAATATGCCTTTGAGAAAAAGAACAATGCAGTTGGAATATGTTAGTCCTTGAGATGATGGTTTTGATGACAACAACCTTAGGACTTATTATAAAATATAAATACTAACATTATAGTTTAGATAGATATATGTATATGCAGGATATAAACATGCAGGTGCCAAGAATGAAGACTGTACAGTATAGAGATACAAGACTGATGAATTTAAAGATCAAAGATATCAAGATTGAAGACTCATAAGTATCAAGAAATCAAGTTATCAAGAGTTCAAGATTTTAATAGTACAAGATAAGTATTGAGTCTAGAATTATGTTAAAACTTCTTGAAAGCACTTACATCTTTATTCGAAATTTATTCGTGGAATGGAATCCACTTCGAGCCTGTTAAAGGGATGGAACCCTAGTGGGATGGAACCCATGACAATATCTAGTGGAACATATAGTGGTCCTATTTTGATATCCACTAATTTTATAAAAATGTTTTTTTCAAAAATATATCTCTTATTTTAAATGTTTTCAAAACCTTCTTTTCAAAAAGACATCTCTCTTGTTTGAAATATTTTAGCCTCAAAACTATCTTTATTATTTTTTAATATTTTGATTTCAAAATTGTCATTGATTTTAAACTATCTCTTGTTTTAAATATTTACTCGGATTTTAAATCACTTTATTAAAAAAATTGAACGGTCGCCGAAGACTAACGGACACCGCTCATCTTAGGAAGGTATGGGCCACCCAGTCCGCAACCGCAAGCTTGTACAGCTTATCGCAGTCCCCCTTGGACAGTCCGCAATACCGGGTGAGATTTACTTGGGGCAGAGGTGCGCAGGCCAGGGCTCGAACTCGGGACCTATTACCAGGTAGCGAGAACCCCTAACCACTGCGCCACTAAGGCGGACTTAAATCACTTTATTGATTAAGATTATATATATTAAAAATTACTTTATAAACTCTTTTATATGTTTAAACTATATTCAAATATATTTACAAAGTTTAGAAATCGTTTTGACAAATTATAAAAACCAATTTTAATAAGAAAATCAAAATTACCAATTTTTCCTAGAGCATGTCGACATCCCTCAACCCCCCATGTCGACATGGTGTCTGTTATTTTCAAATTTCAATTTTCAAAAGAAGTGTCTATTCATCGTATCCTTTCACGAATAGATATGGCTGTTGCTCTACTATAAATACCAGTAAGTTCTAAACAAATTTTTATCAGATTTCACTTGTTTTCTCTTCTCTTCATCTTCCACATTTATCCTAAAGAATCCCAAACTATACTCTACCGAAATACCAAGTGAATCAAACTTGATTATCTCTTGTTTGATTCTCTGCCACTCTCTCCATAAGATCTCAGTGCTATTCAGAGTTATAGGATTATTTGTAAATCAAACTATTGAGTAAAAGGTGTGGTTGAGCCTTGAAATCAATTGGGTGTGATTGTTGCCCCGGAAATCGATTAGGTGATCTTGTGGCCTGGTAAATCAAGAGAGTTTGCCCCGGAATCGAATACAGAAGAGTGTACCTCATGGCCTTGAAATCGAGGGTGTAATCTGGGAGATTATTTTTGATAAGAAATCCGTACGTTTGTACGGGACTGGATGTAGGGTAACTCCGAACCAGTATAAAATACTAGTGTGTTCTTTCCTTTACTGCTTTTATTTATTATTTGCATCTATGTCTGATTCTGTGATTATATCTGCGTCTGTGAATTGCATTTGTTGGTGATTAAATTAACATAAGTTTCAAAAAGATTTAGAAAATCCACAAAACACTATTCACCCCCCTCTAAACGTTCAATTGATCTGAAATCAACATCCCTCACCGACAAAGTCGATGAGATATATCACTATCAATAAGAAATGATCGACGTTTGACGTGAAATGTATTACGAGAAATGATGTCAAGGATCTCATCAAAATTTTCTCAAAAAGTGTATTCTAGCAATTTGTGGTCATTCACCAACAAAAAATTGCACACATCAAAAATTTCCTCTATCACAAGAAACTCCTACAAAAGCGCATAACATTACTCCGAGAAATCTGTGCAAATCGGGACCATCAAGCCAAGCTTGGATTGACACTCCAACTCATCCAAGTTGGTCTCCACTGAAGCCATTACTTGATGATACAAAAGTTGAACCAAATTCATGGGATATACAACCAATCAACAATTCTAAATTTTTCGAAAAAAACTAAACTTATGCTACGCATCATATAAATTGTGTTTATTTATTAATTTTTGGTATGTATTTTGTTTTATTGTAAATTTTAATAAAACTTTCATTGATATTTAAAAAATTCAATATGTCAAAAAATACATACCACAAACACCTGTCACAAGTTAAGGGAATTTTTTTCTGTAGCCACAGACGTTTGTGGAAACCTCACAGACGTCTGTGGAAACCTCTCTGTTTATATTCTCTATAACCACAGACATCTGTGGAACCATTACAGACGTTTGTCGAATCTTTTTGTTTCATTCTTACTGAAGTCACAGACGTCCGTGACTCCCTCACAGACATATGTCGCTGCTCTGGCCATAAATATTCAACAGCCATATATAAACAAATTTAGCCCATTCTTCACCTTTACCTCCATTTCAATTCCCAATTTCTGAAACCCTAGCTTTCAAAACCTTCAAATTCATAAATCAATGGCCCCAAGAAGGTATCTGTCTCAAAAAAGCAAAAACAAGGCCAATCTTCCTCCTCCTCTCAAGCCCCGGTTACACAAGCTCACATAAACCAATGGCTCCGCGACAATCCCAATGCCATCAAACAATTTGAGGTGCTTTCCCAAAAGGAAATCCACTCTGATCCTTTCTATCGCCTTGGAAATGTCATAGAATATGAAATTCTTGGAATAACTATGGATGTCAGTTGCTGCAACCTAATTAGCTATGATGGAAACAAGGTAGTTATCGATCCTTTAGCTATTTACCTTTTCTACTCCAATTTACGTAGTGCGGAAATTTGGAATCCGAAAAATAAGGATGGATGGTTGTGGTCTAGCGTTTATGGAAAAGAAATCAAAATTGATGTATATACGGTTGGTCGTATATTAGGATGTTCTTATGAGGGAATTGACTTAACGGATATACCGGATCATAGTGTTTTACCCAGAGATGAAGTTGCCCATCAAATATGGGAAGATAGGATGCCCCAAGGGAAATCCATTTACCTACACCCACATGATAGACTACTAGATCAAATGATAATTAACACAATCATTCCCCATCTATGTAGTCTTAGGGTCAGGTAATTTTGTGCAAGGGGGAGGACATATATGGCCATGAACTAAGACGCGCGCGGCTTCGCCGTCCCGTACCGAGCCGGGCCGAGTGCGGGTCCAGTAGGAGTGAACCGTGTTACAATGAGAAAATTTATCCCAATGACCATCGAGCTTTGTATGCAATATTTGGTCGCCTATCGGTAAATTGGGCAAAATTTATTCATGACCAATTAAAGGTTTTTGGACTAAACATCGTCGCTTAATTGTATATGCTCCGTACATAATACACATCTTGCAAGATCTTGAAGTTCCTTCATACTTATCATAATACGAAGAAATTCCAATAAAAGATAGTGGTCCATGATATCTATCCTTGATGCATCTTCCCAAAACCCCACCTCGTATCATCCCCTTCAACCAAAGGACTCTACAACAGCATCAACAAGAACATCATGGTCCTCCTCCAACTAGCACTCCTCAGTAGACTTACTCCCCTCATCCTTCACAACAACCACCTTTCTCTAGTCATGCTACGGAATATTACTCGTACTTTGAAATACAAGAAGCTCACGTTGAACCAATGAAAAACGAATATCTTCGTGATTTGGCACTTAAAAACCAAAAGATAATCATGGCTAATCAGCGAGTTTTAAACAAAAAGATGACTGGATTGGAACGTTCTTTCTCCACAAGGATGACAAAAATGGAGAACACTTTGGACAAAGTGGTTTCTACTTTAGGCAAAGTTATGCACAAAGTATATGGTCGATCTTCTTCTTGCTCATCATCCTCGGCTTCACCAACACCTCCACCTCGGGCTCAAACACCAATTTATCGCTCTCAAGCCTCGCCCGAAGGTACGTCTCACGATAGAGGTGACCGAGGGAAGACTCATATTCACGCACAACCTGAGGAATAAGAAGAAGATAGTGATGACATGTACGTGTTTGATACTATGCATTTTCAACAACGATCGTACATGGCATTTCAAAGCCTTTCAATTCACGAAGATGAGGAGTACAATGACCAAACATGTGATGACCCTGATATCGGCCTTCGAAAATCGGCACCCGTACTTCACTTGTACTCGAAATGCCGTAGATTCAAACGCCGAATCTGGTTCACCGGAGCTTATAACACCATTAAGTACAACAACACAGCGGAAGAGAAAGAATATATCAATATATATATATATAACATTGATACAATGACAGATACAAAATCTGATACAATATGATACAACAGATATCAATATACATCAGAGATATGATACAAGAAATAGCAGTGGAAAGAAAATAGATAACACCAGCAGCGGATAGAATGTCTCCAATAGAATGCTCCAAGATAAGCAACGTCGGTCTATGAACTTCAAGAACTGAACTAGCTCCAGATAATCTACTAAACCTGAATATCTGAGAAACCCAACTCTAGACTGCCCGTGTGGAAAATGGTGGGCACCTAGAGTTTAGGAAGGGAACAATAAACTCCGGATCAGTCATGGGACTGGTATGAGCAAACAAAAATAGTTTATCTTTAAACAAAAGAATTTTTAAACATTTTAACCCGCAATGTTTTTGAAAAATGAAACTACCATAAGACCTCCCGCCACACACACAATGCAAACGCAGAATTGGAGGAGATTTCTTCTTATGATAGTCAAAAATGCTTACTACGTAAAATCATTCGATATTATTATCATTAGTGCATAGTGTCGAAAACCATTTCGAAAATATAATATAAATCTTAGCCAACATACGACCAGTATCGTATGCCTACTATAACTACCATCTAAACAGTGGTGACCACCATAAGTAAATGGCAGGTTCTACAACTAAAACCGTACAGGGTTCGTATTGTTTCTTTGGATTTCCAACAAATGGTCAGGCAAAGGAACTTCCTTACACCGAAATAGAAACGCCTCTGGAAAGACGCCCCGAGAACCTAACCGGATCTCTGCAAACACAAGGCCGACGCTACCTCACGCTGTACAACTGTAACTAGGTAACTAACACACTGACGCTACCTCACGCTGTACAGCTGTAACTAGGTAACTAACACACGAGCTATGTCATCCCCCGGTCGTCACCGACCTTTATCCGAGGATCCTCAATCACAAAGCAACAACCACAAAGTAGAATAATTGTGCAGCATCAACATAGGTAAAATATCTGGGCTCCATACCATGATATCACCTTTTATCCAGAAGGAAATGACATACCCTAGGGGCGCTACCCCTATAAACCTTTGCCGCAACATTCCTGTTTCGACCATTACCGCGTTGTGAGGCTCGACGAAGTCTCGTCCACAAAGCTACGCTTTTTCACAAAGCAACGTTTTTCACAAAGCAACGCTTTGATCAATCAAATGATCAACAGCACTTCGTATGCCACATTACCAAATTGGGAATGTATCACTAGTAACCATCAACTACATAACCTCTGAGCTCATACGTCTCAGAGAAGGGTGTTAAGCTAAGAGAATAAATTCTCCGCCACCAACAGAAATGTATTTGATAGAAATCAGTTTTACATCTCAAAGTGTAACGTCAGACACACATCCATACAAGTCTGTTCCGGGTTCGAATAGAACCGAAGGCGAAGAAGCCCTTGCAAATGCGGGTATTCACAATCTCGATCGGACTTCCCATCACTTAGGGAATCTCTATACCGGAGCCAAGATGCAGAGAAAATCGATAGGTCATCCTATCGCTCTCGCAAATACCCGGTCTTCCCCACCGGTCATCAAATGCTATCCATATCGTCGTATCACTGATCGGAATGGGTTATATGACACAAAGGTCTTCTCCCGGCTAAACCGAATAATGAGCGCAATTAAAAATCATATGGATACTGGGGTCTCAGTTAAATCACAGCTTAAAGCCCAAAACTTTTCATTCGAATGGTTAAAACAAATTACCATTTACAATCTTTTAAACAAAAGATTTAATTCACAAAGTTCACCCCATTCACAAAAATGCATTCATAGATTTTCAAATCGATTTCCATTTCAATTTGATTAACTCATTAAATCTTTAAATCAAGATTTAACTTATAGCTTTCAAAACTCGTTTTTCAAAGATTCATTCATAGTCTTTCAAAACAATTCTATTTCAAGTTGGATTAACTCATCCGGTCTTTGAATGAAAGACTCATTTCATAGTTTTCAAAAACATTTCAATTCTATTTCAAACTTGAAACCTTTCAACACAATTTGGAAATTCATTACTTATGTGAAAGCTTTTACTATTTGAAAACAAATAGTTTCGTTTCAGAAAAATCCAGTTATATTTACACGAGTTAAAAACCCTTGAATTAAATTCAAATCCCCAAATCAATACCTTTAAATGGTTTAACCCATATATAACTTGTACATCATCTTTAATCCCTAATTTCAAATCATAGAATTCAATTTCAAACTTGAGTTCAAATTTAAATCAAATTATTTAAATTTCAAGATATCCAAAATATCTTTAAAACTCCTTTCAAAAGCTTTTCATATTAAACCCCAATTTCCAATTTCAAAATCAATTGAAATTAAAATTTCAATTTCAAAAACATTAAATTTAAATCATCTGTGACTTAACCGATTTCCACGTGAAATTCATATTTGTGTGTGTAAAAGTGTGGTCCAGGGGTTTTACACAATAGTGCAACATCAATCATCACAGATATATCGATAAGCGGTATAATTATTAACGCTTATCTTCATTCACAGATTCATAGATAAAATAAATTTATCAGTCACAAAGATTCACTATTACGATTCGATGTGGGTTTCGGATAACCAATTGGAATCCGACACCCTGTCGCATCGAAATTCAAATGTCGTTTACGGGTCAAGGGGTTTTACATTCACAAGAAACATATCACAGATATCACAGCTCAATACAAAGCAATTTATATCACAAAGCATCATATCACAAAGCATTTGGTAATAATCAATCATCTACAATTAAGATGAATTAATTGTGTAATTATAACTAATTAATCACATAAATTAATACTTAAAAATTCTTAGTTAATTATCTTCATTAACTAATAACACTTCTTAATTACTTTTAATTAATCTCTAATTATAAATTAATCTAAATCATTAATTTATAAATTAAATTAATTATCATTCCTTAATTATCTTAGAAATTAAATCATTTTCACCCCTTAATTATCTCTAAGATAATTTATTTCTTTATTAGTGATTTAATTAATATTTAAGTGTACTTAAAACATTACTCCTCTAAACTTAGATTCAAATTTCATTTTAAAATCTAAATCTCTTTTAAAAACACTTAAATGCTTAAGCACTCTTTAAGTTATAAAACAATTTAAATTCAAAAAAAAACAGAACAGGCTTTGAACCTGTACAACCATCTTCCCGAGCCCCTGCTAATCTAGCTTCGAGAAAACCCACGCAAAACTCGAGAACAACCCGAGATAATATCGTCTTCCCCAAAACGTCATTATTCCCAGATACACAACTCTTACGCGTGCACAGTGCATGTGCACAACTTCGCCGGCCGCCTCTGGTTGAATTGCTGGTCGTCAACACATCATCGACGATGTGCTCGAGCCTCCCAAAAACTCGAACAAATCACGATTTCAAAATTTCGTCTTCAAACCCAAAACTGGAACGAACAAACGCCTCAAACAAGTGCCTCGCTCCCCCTCTTCAGATCATCAGAGTTCGCGACACCCCGTCCAAAGCTCCCCTAGCATCCCACGCTTCTGATGGTCCCGGTCCGATGATCTCCGGTGGCCTACAGATGGCGCGGCGAACTCGTTTCTACCCTCGATTCAATTTAGACCTTAAACCCTAATTCGCTCTCGTCCCTAAAATTCTTGCCATAATTAATTTTTTTAACATTTTTCCTGGGATCCCTGAGGGTCAAATAGGCTTCAAGCACAATTTCAAGGTTCAAAGATCCTTCGATTATTAGGAATCGATAAAAAAACAAAATTTGTTCAAGTATGAACTGCGCCTAAAATACTAAATTAAAAATCATCAAATTTAGTTTAAAAATCCTATTTTTGTATACTTATTTGAATTATATAATCAAATCAACGATATAACATGCTTGAATTTATCATAAATTTTGCTTTACTGTAAAGTTTGAGGTTGCACAGATAAACCCCTCATGACAAAGCTTTAAAACAAATTTTTAATTGTGATTCAAGTTGAAACAAACTTGTTTGTTTTCAAATCCTAAGCTAAAAAGGATTGTGTGATGTTTATTTAAATTCCTTCTTCAATATGCTCTATCCTGGAACTAAATATTAAGAACAACTGTATATATATTTCCAGTGATGCACAAACATACAAACAATATTTTCTTTCCAATATATAATCAAGAATACAAGATTCATGAAATAAATATTTAGATTCCAATTTAAGGAAAACAAGTTTACTCACCTGTTTTCAAAGAAAAAGAAACAGAGCTTCATGTTGAAACAGTTTTGAAAATGCAAGCTGAAAACCTATTTCCTCTGATTTACTTTGATTTGTTTTGTTGTTTGATTTGAATTTTGTTTTAGTTTGAGATGATAATTACTTTAGTTTTACTTGGCTTTGAATAAACGAACTGAAATGGAGATAAGTAGATATATGAGAAAAGAAGTGTACAGGCTGATAAAATAAAAAAATGAATTTGTACAAATTTTGATCAGTGATATTTTCGTTCGGGGGCTACGCAGATTTCTTTGGGGCTGCATTTATGAGCTTGTACGCATACATATCTTTGCATTTATTAGCTTGTACTTATAACTATTTCCTCCATCTCGGCTGTACAATATGGAGATAGTATATAAAAGAAAAAGCATGTACAGGGTGTTGTATTTCTCTTTTTGCTTTTCTTTGTTTCATTAATTTACTTTGTCTTGATTCACACCTTGATATATTTATTATCTTGTTTGTACAACATGCCATATTTTTTTTCCACTAGTACTTCTAAGTGGAGGCTGATATGATTCTTGTTTCGGCTGATATGATTCTTAGTTAGTACAAATGTTTCCTTTTAAGTTTACATACAATTCTATTTGAATTGTATAGGCATACTTTCTTTCATTTGTTTTACTTGTTTCCATGAATGTTTTACTTTCCATTTTTATTCTAGTTTATCTTATATTGATTTCTATTCCAAATTTAATTATTATTATTTTACTTCATATTTATTGTCCTATATTTATTTTATAAATTTGAACCATTATTAACCATCAATTCTAATATTTATTATTATCATTTATTATTAAACCATTTATTTCTAATACATTTATTTAAGTTTTAAATTCAAATCAAATATATACATATATATTCAATTTTTTTACTCATATATGCTCGTACACATATATATTCACATATATATACAATATTTAAATTTTAAATGATTTATACAAAATTTATTTTAATTCGGGGAAACTCGCATCACTTTAATCGATAATTTTTACAAATTGTCTTCAAAAATTCAATTAATTATCAATTTAAATATATATAAAATCCGGGGTCGTTACAAAACACAATGGCCGGGTACATATGAGCAGGATCCATCTTCTTATTGGGAATATTACGAGAACTATGGGGGCTAATCTTACTCACAAAATTAGTACAACTAGAATTTTCTTTTATTTTGCAATTCTTATGCTTGTTTGTTTCACTATTTATAACTTTTGCTACAATTGTCTCTAATTTTATTTGAACTTTCATATTTGATTTTCCATTATCTTAATGAATAACATGCTATGTCTATTTAATATCTCCATATCTTTATTGTTTCCCTCCATTTTGTTAATGATAAAGGGGGAGAAATCTATGCATATACATAGGGGAGACAAACATAACATAAGGAGAGACAAACATAATAATACTTCCATTTTTTTATTATACAGTTGATTTTTGATTGTATAGTTGCCATCATCAAAAAGGGGAACAACTATACAATCATATATATATATACCTTATCAAGATTGCAGGTATATGCTACAAAAATACACCATGCTCGAAGATATTGAGACTCAAAGAGAAACGAAGATTCGTTGACCATACTACTGTTAATAAGGTTATTCTACTATAAAAGAGTCTTAGATAAATTATTGTTAAGGTCTCCTTAAATATATACGCATGCACAATAATACTCTATTCATACTCTATTTCATATGCATCAAAAGTAAGTTAGAAAACTATTTTTATTACCCACAGATGTCTGAAATAAAACCACAAACGTTTGTGACAATTCTCGGGTTAAAATTTTTTGAAGTCACGGACGTCTGAGATTTTACCATAGATGTTTGTCATATGCAAAAACTGTCAATTTTGAAAAGACACTTCTGTTTGAAACAAAAGGAAATCACCTTTCAACGAAAGGTTGCAGCCATCAAAGTGAATAGACTTTCTCAAATAGTAACAACTCTTCATTTGCACCTTTTTGAATCTATAAATACTACTTTGATTGAGAAGTAGAAATCAACTAACTTGAATTAATCTATTCTTTCCTCTCTTGATTTCTAAACACTTTCTTGCATATACATTGTTCACATACTCTAAATCTATTACAACCAAAATATAATTTTTGTTAAACCACTTCCTACAACTCAAAGCATTCATATTCACATACTCAATGGAGATCATAGGAAGATTTGTACTATAAGTCAAAAACTGTGTTATTTGGAACATAAGATTATCAGAGATACTTTTGTATTATCCTATTCCTTGGGCGAAGCAAGGGTAATTTGTTTAAAGGAAATACCGAAGGGGAGCTTCGGGACTGGACGTAGGATAGGAGGTCCGAACCAGTATAAAAACTCTATTTTGCACGCTTTTTATACTTTACTATTTATTGTCTGCTATAGAATTAGCTCATACACTTTCATATTATACACAGGTTAGATAATATACGATCCACGAAATTTTTCACTATTTGATGAAGGTGAGCTAAAGTTGATAGTTGAGTAAGTGGAGTCATGATCAGAAGACATGTTTAGTTTTTCTAAGGTTATAAATAATATTTATGTTTTATTTTTCTTTAACTAAGTGTTTATGTATAAATAGAATTTATTGTCTATTTATAGTAAAAGCTTTGTATGGATAGAACCGTTTTAACCATAAATTTGTTAATGGATTTTGTTATGGTTGTTAAAGATTGACTAATTCTAGTTAAAATCTTATATAGAAAAATAGATTTCAAAATTTTATGAGAAATAATGATAAATAATTGTGGCATATACTAATTAATTAATTCATTAAATGAACATATACCAAGGTCTCGTTTTAGCTTTATAAAAGTTGATTCACATAATGGTTAGTGGAAATATCGGCAATTTGAATTTCAATGTTAATAAATTCGAGAGAATGGTACCTTTTTCCACATTATCTCTAAGAAAATGATAACGAACACCAATATGTTTTGTTCGAAAATGATTAATTGGATTTTTAGAACACCAATAGGTATTATCGCAATATATAGGAGATTTAGTAATAATTTTTCCAAAATCTTGAAGTGTTTGTTGCATATAAATTATTTGTGCACAAGCTAATGCCGTAGAGATGTACTCGGCTTCACATATCGAGAGAGAAACACAATTTTGCTTTTTTCTAACCATGAAACCAGAGATTGACCAATAAAGTGACAGGTGCCACTTGTACTTTTTCTATCCATTGTGCATCCATCGAAATCTGCATCATTGTATAATATTGAAGAGCTGCCTTTCAGGTAAAAAAGACCGTAAACTCTTGTGTTGGTTATGTATTGCAAAATTCTTCTAACTGCTCGATGATGTTACTCTTTAGGTTGTGCTTGAAATCTCCCACATAAAAAAACGCTCATCGTTATATCTAGTCTACTAGCTGTTAAGTATAATAGAGATCATATCATACTTCGGTATAATTTTTGATCGAAATCCTTTCCATTTTCATCGTTATCTAAATGTAAGCTTGTGCTTATGGGAGTTGGTTTACTTGAAGTATTATCTATTCCAAATCATTTTAACAATTCTCTATAATATTTTTCTTAATTTATAGAAAATCCATTTCTAATTGTTTTATTTGTATACCTAAGAAAAAATTTAGTTCTTCCATATGTGACCTTTCAAACTCATTTTTCTTTCTATTCGAAAAATCATTACATAACTTTTCATTAGTGGAACCAAATATGATATCATCAACATAGATTTGTACAATTAATATATGTTTATTTTCATTTTGTATAAAAAGTGTTGTGTCAATTTTTCCAATTTGGTAGCCAGAATTAAGTAAATGTGTTTTAATTTGCTCATACCATGCACAAGGTGCTTGTTTTAATCCGTATAATGCTTTTTTAATTTTGAAAACATGATCCGAGTATTTTTCATGAGAAAATAAAGGTGGTTATTCAACATAATTTTTTTTATAAAACCATTTTAAAAAGCGTTTTTAACATCCATTTTAAATAATTTAAGATTATAAAAACATGCAAATGCTAGTAATATTCTTATAGCTTCAAGGCGAGCTATAGGGGGCAAAAGTTTCTTCATAATCAATTCCTTCTTCTTGATTATATCCTTGAGCAACTATCTTGCTTTATTATGAACAATGTTTCCATTTTCATCTGCTTTATTTTTGAAATCCCATTTTGTTCCTATAACGGATTGATCATCTGGTCTTGGTACGAGTTCCCAAACATCATTTCGTTCAAATTGGTTAAGTTCCTATTACATTATGAAAATCCAAAAATCATATTTTGATGCTTTTTTATAATTTTTTTGTTCGAAGTTGGATATGAATGTTGCATGACTTATTTGATTTAGCTGATTTCTAGTTGAAACTTTTGTGTTTACATCACTAATTACATTATTAATTGGATGGTCTTTTAAAATTCGAGGTAGTGTTCTTAAATATTATTGATAACATTATTATTGTTTTAGTAATATTAGTAGTAGTATTATTATCTAGAACTTCATCATCATCATTATTTTTATTATTTTTAAAATCTTCATCAAAGGAAACGTGAAGACTTTCTTCTATGATGTTAGTTCGTTTATTAAAAATTCTATATGCTTTACTCTGATCTAAATAGCCAACAAAAATTCGTTCATCGGCTTTTGAATCAAATTTTCCAAGATTATCTTTAATATTTAAAATAAAACATTTAGAACCAAATACACGAAAATATGATACTTTAGGTTTCTTCTTGAAAAATATTTCATAACATGTGTTCTTAGCCATTGGTCTAAGTGCTACACGATCTAATACATAATATGCAATAGCAATGGCTTCGACCAAAAAAAAATTGGTAAGTTATTGTTGTTAAGTAGTGTTCGTGCACATTCTTTTAGTGTGTGATTTTTTCTTTCTACTTCACCATTTTGTTGTGGTGTTCGTGGACATGAAAAATTATGACTAATTCCTTTTTTATTGCAAAAGTTTATAAAAGGTTCATTTTCTAATTCTCCTCCATGATCACTTTGTACACTTTAAAATTTTAAGTTCATTAACTTACTTTTTAATTCTTTTAGCAAATATTTTAAATATTTCAAACGTGTCACTTTTATGTTTCAAAAATAATATCCAAGAGTATATTGCAAAATCATCGAAAATTACAAAAATATATTTGTTATGATTTATTGAATGTACTTGAGTTGATCCGAATAAATCTAGATGAAGTAGTTTAAGTGCTTGTTTTGTAAAAATTTCCTTTTTTGATTTAAAAGAACTTTTCTTTAAATTTCTGAGTTGACATGCATCACATAAATCCTTGACTTTGTAGTTGATTTTGGGTAATCCTCTAACTAATTCATTTTTTCCAGTTTATTAATGTATTTAAAATTTATATGACAAAAACGTTTATGCCATAGCCATAGATCATTATGATTTGCAACCAAGCATAAATCATTATTATGTTTCATATTCATGTTCAAAACATATTTCGATTTCTCCATCCTTCAAATATTAGATTTTTAATTTTTATCGAAAATATTACATTTATCTTTTTCGAAATCAATTTTAAATCCTTTATCACATAGTTGACTTATACTTAATAGATTGTGTTCTAAATTTTCTACAAGTAAAACATTAGTAATTATGGGAGAAGTAGATATACGACGTTGATGACTTCTCCAATGCGAATGACGAACTGAATTATCTCTAAATGTCACAGTGTTGCCATCGATATATGTTATGTTGGATAACATGTGTGCATTTCCTATTATGTGCTTGGAGCATCCGCTGTCGAGTATCCTTTCCAAATGACAAAACCTTTTGAATTATCTCCAAATGTCACAATTACCTTTTCATAATATGGGTTCTATAGGTTGTAATTTATGAGAACATTTAAACGAATGCCTTATGAATTAGGTTTCATAATTTGACTATAAGAAGTTCCGTGATAATGTTGGGTTAAAAAGGTTAACTTTAATAAAAGTTGCTTACTATAATCTAAAAGAAAGATAAGATATTTAGAGAATAAATATTATGAAATGATTTCATATAAAGAAAGTAAACTAATATAAATATGGTTTATATAGATATTGTTTATATAAATATGGTTTGTATAAATATGATTTATAAATAAGCAGGATTTGAATTAAGAATTTGTGAACTTTAATCCCTGTGTTTTTGAAGATGGTTTCCAAGAGTTTTGAGAAAATAATAATAGTATTATTTCAAACTATTTTAAAGGATTAATGTTTTTAAAAGAGTTTTAAGATTTGTTCGAGATTGAGATTACTATCGGAATCAACAAGTCAATTCGAAAAACAAAGTATTTTTTTGTTAACTAGTTCGAGTGGCTCGAAAGTGACTAAAAATGGGCAAGAGATGTGTTCGGATGGTAAGCACTTCTCTTGATTATCACCATTCTTAGTAAAAAGGGTTGTATGGTACTATTTGCTAGTACCCAGTTCGTTGTATCATTTTGTTGTTACTCGATCTATATGAATATTCACCATGGATTTTAAAGAAAATATTTTCTAATATTTATTTTTAAAAAATGATTTTGGTTTAATCCCAAAAGATATGATTTGATATCCAAAAAGATATAAGTATATATTATTTCAAATGAATTGGAATAAAACTCGATGTTTAATTCTTACGTTTTATGTTAAGTTATATTATAGTTGCATGTATCCTTTGCATTAAAATAGTTTGGTTGTGTATCTTATTATGACATATTGTTTGTTAGTTTTAAATGATTAAGATATAACAGAATTTTCGACGATTTTGGACAGTCCGGAACTTTCGAATTGATATAGAAATTAAAGCTAAGTACTTTTGTAGAAATATAAAAGTTGAATTTTTATAACTCTTAAATTGAAAAGATAGTAAGTTGAAAACAAGTTTGAAATTTGTTAAGCATCCTTGTTAAAAAGAAAACTCGATGTTATTGGGCTAACTAATAAACGTCTTTACTTTAGGGTCATCTAAGGAAAGTGGACTCTAGTTTTGAGTTGGATACTAGAATCCTACTCTACCTAGCTACTTGCCTAACCCGATAGATAAAGAAGTCTAGTAGGTTGACTCAATTATAAGATCCAAAGTTAATTTTGGGCCTTCGTCGAAATTTTAGTAAGTTAAATGAATATGAAAGTTTGTATATACCCTTAAGGTATAGTTGAGTATTATATGAGTATTGAACTTCAACCTTGAGATATTTTCAAATGAAATTTTGTTTTGATAAAATGATTTAAAATGAAATTGTGTTTCAGAAAATGTTTATAAATAAAGTTAAGTTGTATTAAAAAATGTTTATAAACTTAGTTATCCTTTTATGAAATGCTTTATAAATAATTTGAGCAGTAAAAGAGAGTACTATTTGGGTAAATGAATATGAACTTAAGATAATGAAACGTTTAATAAATAAGGATGTAGATTTTTGGAATGATTATGTAATAGTGATATTTTATAAGTAAAGATAATTCTTTACGTAATGTTTATAAACTTAAGTAAATGTTTTATGGAATGTTTCATAAATGAATTTAGTATTAAGTGAGAAATACTATATGTGAAAATAAATGTGATTTAAAAAAAATTGGTGTAGTTGAGAAACCAATTGAATTATATACGTAAGTTGTACGTAGATTGTTTTATACGCATGACAGTTCTTGATCTAGGATTCGAGTATATGATTTTGAGGTGATTTACACCGGTCAGAACAAGGATTTTACACTAGATTCTTGACAGCGAACACTTAATACGGGTTTTTATTATGATTCTGAAGTTTTCTATCACAGCATATGATTATGTAAGGAGAACGTAAGTGTCTAATCAAGGAACCAGATCGGAGTCCACACTAGAAAAGTCAAGTGGGATATACTAGTTCGGAAGTAGAATTTATGTGATCGAGCAAGTGTTCGAATTTGATATTACGTATGGATGAAATATGTACATCGTATGGGCTTTAGTATAATTGTATACTATGCTTATTTGGCTTGTGGAGAGGTTGGGAAAGTACTCTTCGAATTGTTTAAGGTAGTATGAAAAATCGACTAAGTAATGACCTAAGGATGTTGAGCGAAAGGTATGTTTAGTAGTTTATTTATCATCCTTGTGTGATGAGAAGATTTTTGACCTGGGAAAACCGTTAACTTTGTTTGCTAATGATTGTAATATTGTTCGGTATTAATGTATGGTTATTTCTTTGATTGCTTATGTTGGAATTTCGAGGACGAAATATTCTAAGGAGGGAAAAATGTAACGACCCGGAATTTCGAACATTTCGTATTTAAATATCTAAATTATTTTAGTATTTGTGTCTATGGCCTTATGCGATTAAATATGATTTTATAACCTTGTTAAACACTTTTTAATTAATAACTAATATTAGAAAAATTATTTTTGAAATGTGTTTACAAAAGTTTACACTTTGGATAAATGCTGAAAATGTGACCGAATAACGTTTTGTTAAAAAACAACTTTTTTATTCAATACAAGTTGTATAAAATTTTTGCAACTTGAATAGTTATAATATGAACACATCAATAAGAATTAAACATCTCTCTTATATTAACAAAAGGTACATTAAACTAAGTATTTAATTAAGGGAACATTTGGTACAAAAAGGACCCCTAAATAAAGGCACAAATCAAGAAAAGCATGCTTGTGCATGGGTATGGCCTTACATGCTTGAATCCTCATTACTTCATGGCTAAGGAGGGATTTTTCTAATCTTTCCACTAAATTCCTAAGCTTATAAATAGATGAGAAGGTTCACTTTATGTCTTACCATTCCACTCTTTCACTCTCTTCTCTTCTTAAAACTTCTTAAGTCTAATCTCTTCACTTTTTGCCCTTTTCTCCTTTGGACCGTGAGTATGGATAGGAAAATAATGGCCTATGACCATGGGTTTTGAAGGAGGAAGTGGTGGTTTAGGCTGTGAGCAATGGTGATGATGGAGAGCTTTGCCGTGAACAATGAAGAGTGGAGGGCTTGGTCGTGAACTAAAAGGGAGCGGGAGGTCTTGGACGGGTGGTTAGGGTGAAGAAGGATGGGTTTTGTTGATGTTTTGATGAAGTAGAAGATGTTAGAGAAGTGTTATTGTGATTGAATGTTGGTAGGAAGAGATTTTGATTTATAAAAGTGAGTTAATCTCACTTTGAATGAAGTTAATTATCTAAATTAATAGGTGAATATATTGCTTAATAATTGCTTGCTAAATCACATGTTAATATTGTTTGCTATTAGTAATAATAATATACATTAACTACTTAAAGTTACACCCTTGATTATATGCTTTTTAAGTATGTAAATTGATAAAGTAGTTGCTTATTAAACCATTGAATTGTGATAAGTTAATTTGAACATTTAAAATAGATAAGTGATTTGAATACATATGTTAAAATATGTTGTAATTAATATAGTTTGAAATTGGAAGTCATACATTTGTATAACTTGAGAGGACACTAAATTTGGAATTGAATACGGAATTGTTCATATAGCGATAATCACTATAAACGCACTTTGAAATCCCTTAGCTTTAAATTGTGAAAAATGATGATTTAATAACATATTTTAATATAACTTGTTTTTGTTGATTTATAAACTTATGTAAGTGTTTTGAAAATTAAATAATATATATTGAAAATATATAGGAAACATAAAACAATGTTAAGAAAGATTGAAGTAAAACAGTCGTTATAACGGCATTTTTAAATAACTTGTTTTTGGAAAATAACGTTTATTTTTGTAGAAACATTCTTAGGGTTTTCTTTACCTATTTAGCAAGGTAATAATATATTATTCTTATTGGGAATTTTTTAAGCTTAAATCATTTGATAGCTAGTTGAACGAAGGGACAAAAGTTATAGCAAAATAGTCGTTATATGCGCACTGTGGCAAAATACCCTATTTTTGGAAATTTCTTTAAAATAATTGAAAGATATTCTTTGCGATTTTTCTTCATGGTTTTCAAGTACACAAAGTATAATAACTACTGTAAATATAATGGATCTAAAATAAATTGTTAAGGTATTGAAAACTAGACACAAAGTTGTAGCAAAAACGTGATAAAACTAGTAACAGATCTTTAGGTAGCACTTCTATAAATGTTATCTTTGTTAATTGAAGATATAAATTGTTTAAAATTGATATTTAAATTTAGTATTTTTCTCTAATATTTCTAAGGTTGTTTTCTAACTTGTATTAGAGTGTTTTAAAATTAGTTTCAAGTTTAAATATATTTTTAACAATTAACTATGAATTCTTAAACAATGTAGCTTTTAAAATAAAAACTTAATTTTCTATTATTTCAAAATTCCTTATTTTTACATAATAGTATATATAAATAATTATCATATATTTTAAGTAGTTTTAAAGGTATTTTAACATATTAATAAGTATTATATATATAAGTTTTAAATATTAAATTAATATTTTATAAATATAATAAAAGGAGATTGGGTTTCAACACTTAAGTTAAAATAAATGGTGTCATGAAATCAACTAAAAGTGTGTTATCTTAGCCAATAAGTTCAGACATGCTTTAATCTTTAAAGTAAATGTTTAAAGTTATAAATGGATAAGTAACTGGTTTTGAGTTGTTGTAAACGGTGTTTTAGCAACACTTGTTTTTAACCCTTATTATTAATTATACTTGGACATATAATTAGATATTTACTAATGAATATTTAGTAGATAAATATAATTAAATGGTTTTCGGTTTGTTGTGACAAGTGTTTTTAAATAACACTTGTCTTTAACCCTTGATTATAATTAGATCTTTAAAAGGCAGGTTCAAAGAGAAATGTTTTTAAAGTATGAAATGGTTTGGGGTTGTTGTGAAAAATGTTTAAGTAACAATTGTTTTAAGTCCTTTTAAATATAATTAAAAGTTTAAAAGAGAGCATCAAAGATAATGATTAAATGAGAAGTGTTTTGGGTTGTTGTAAATGGTGTTTTAGTAACATTTGTTTTTAACCCTTGAATTATATTTTAAAGTGGAATAATTTTACAAGTATAATTAGATCTTTAATAATGAAATTTTAAAGATAATAACAAGTATGGAATCTTTTATAAGAAGATATAAAAAGTTATACATAAAAGAGAAGGGGTTATAGTAACACTTGTTTTGAACTTCTTTGAATATATTTTAAAGTATGTAAAACATTGTTAAGTGATTTGTGAATATACTTATACCATTGAGATAAGTATATGAATACTTTCTAAGTATTGAAAAGAGTATAAGTGAATAGAGAAATAATAGAAGACAGGTATGTATCTTTTATTTTTTATACACACACAAGTATATAAAAGAAGTTTCGATTAATAAAGGGGTATCAATTAATAAAGGAAGTTTTGATTAGTGAAGGAAGTTTTATTAGATAAAAAGATGTTCTACTAGTAAAAAGGGTTTTTTTATTAATAAAGGATAAATTAATTAAAAAGGGACTAAAATTCGTTTATGTGACTTGATCATGCTTTGGATGAATTGATAATGCTTATATGTTTACTTGCTTATGGAGGGTATACAGAAACTAGTTCCCCTATGCGACCATTCACATTATTGTTGAATAAAACCAAATTCATCGATTCAGCCTTGGAGAAACCGGGATCGGTAAGTGTTCTACTTGTCGAAAACCAATTCAAGACTGAGTTACGGTTTCTATGTTTTGGAAGTGAATGATGGAGTTATGTGTGGTTCCGAATTCCATTGAGATGATGGAATCCATGTGGGATTTATTATTTGTGGGAGTATTGAAGACTCGTGTAAAAGGTGCTGAACGTAGCCTCGACATTAAAAAGTTGAGTAAACATAGAGTATGCTACACAATCCTAGGGTTTAACTGACCCATGAGGGGTACATCAACTCCATATCTAGAGTATGCTTATCGATATGTTGTGCACGGGGAGTTGATGATACTTGATACACATTGTTCACGAGAGTGTTCAGATAATGGCCCAGTTGTGTTTACCTTATGGTATATTTTATCTAGAGATATACAATGCTCAAAAGGTAGTTTCTGATCCTTGTCATAAGTGATTGGTCTCTGTTTACTAAGGAGGTCTCCGTGGAAAATCCATTTATACGAATGTGCCTTAGCGGTTTTGTTTGTATACCTAAATATGCTGTTAAATGTAACCATTTAGCTATGTTTATTTTATATTGAACACCCTAGACATTATTATAATATCACTCTATTTTCTTATGAAATGGTTTGGTTATCGTAAGGTAAAAACCCTTCCGTGTTTATATGCGGCATGGTCTTACGAGATACCTTTATTTTGAAAGGTTTTATAACATTAAATAATTCAAATGACTTGAGTTTCTCACGCTGGTTTACTAGACTAATCCAGGTGTTATTTTCGATAATGCTTGGGTCAGCCCCGTGTATATTTCCATATTTCATTAATGTTTATTGGAGCTCTTGGAGAGGAGCTAGATGATTACCTGCCGTAGTTTTTATTTCTGGTACATTACTTTGATTAAATATATCAGCAATTGTAAGGACAGATAGTTATAACTGTCCAGACTGATGATAGGTTAATTTGCTCTGATTATTTTATACATATAGTTTTCTTTGTAAAAGATCATTTTGATATTATATGTTATCGTTCCATTGAGAGATTCTGATGTATTTATTCTCCTCTTTCTTATTCGTTTTCTTTTCTTCTTTTATTTTACCCTAACATTCGGTCTTTCCAGCACTTGGGTGCTCCGCACGTGGATATTGTGGATGTATTAGTGTCGACATCCGAGGGTTGAAAAGGTGATCGTTATAATAAATGTTATTATTGAACCAAGAATTTTGTTTATAGACTAACCGAGTTAAATATGGATGATATTGAAATTTTGACCAAAACCAAATTCCGTAAGTCCTAATGTGGTATAGTGTCGACAAAGAGAATTGGTATAAATAATCGTTACCAAAAAGTACCGCTTCAATCGTAATATTAGATGTTACCGATAAAGATGTATAAGCGATCAATTTGCTATCAATCTACTAGCTAAGATGACGAGTGAATGTTAATATTCGAATAGTTTGATATTAATCACTAACTAAATTTGCACATATGAGCCGCACAACCGTATTGGTGAATTCTCCAAAAGACCATACGATTTAATTGATTTATAAATTATTATAAATTAATTAAATTAATTAATGTTTATAAAATATTATTTAATTATTTATTTGATGCATTAGGTGCTATTAGTATTTTCTAGTTGTATTTAGTAATAAATTTAGTGTGTATGTAAAAGTTATATATGTACGTATTGATATGTGATATCGATCTGCATTTATGTATGATTTGAACAAGGTTAATTACTAAATAGGTTTGGAGTGTTTGATGGCCCATATAGACCGTGAAATGGCTAGCCATAACTCGGAGAGGGAAAGAGATATTTTTTTTTTAAATTTGGATCTGGATCTCGAATTAGTAAAAGGAGGAAATTTTATGCTTCTTCCTTTTCTCTATTTGAATAACCATGCCCCCTCACTTTTTTTGTTTCTTGAATGGCTTCCCCCCTTCATGGTCGTGAACTCCATTATTACCCTTATGGTCATTGCAATAACACATTAAAACAAATGCAAATCGTGGTACTCTAGGCCATTGCAACGTTCGAAGATCAATTCAAGGTGAATCTAGGAGATTCCATTAATCAATGTTTGTTCAAATGTTGTATCCTTAAGGTATAACATCTTATTTACTTTTATGTCATACTTAGTATGTAGTAGATAGCATATACTACAATTTTATATGCACATTAGTTGTTTCCTACTTATATGTTGTTAAATCACACTGATATATATAAAGCTAGGATCAATAGCTCCCTTTATTTAGCACCATTTTGTAGCCCTCTGATATCAACCACAAGTTTCTATTTAAATATTTGTTCTTTCTCTCATCTATCGCATGGACCAAATATTTAAGTATAAACTTGTGGCTGATATAAGGAGCCTACAAATGGTGCTAAATAAGAGGGGCTATTGATCTTAGTTCATATAATTTTAAATATTAATATTTAATTATTTAAAATTGATGTTTACTAATTTTAATTCAGTTATATAAGTATAATAAGAATTTAAATTGTTCTTAAAATTAATTATATACATAATAAGTTTTGAATTTAAAAAAGTTTATGTTGTACACATATATTAACATATATATATATGTATGTATGTATGTATGTATGTATTTATGTATGTATGTGATTGTCTTTTTATTTAATGATTTAAAGTGATGTATATATATATATATATATATATATATATATTGTAACACATCGCAATTGTAAGATCGAATATTTAAATGATTAATTTAAATATTTAATCGTTAAGTAGCGGAACTCCTCGTGTACTTTACTTTTACGGACAAGTAATTTGGAACTCGATACACTTGTAGTTGAGTTAGCTTTTTCAACGCGAGTAAAAATGAGTATAAACTTAACTATGTTTGGAGTCGATGATTTTCGGGGATAAATAGTGCCAAATGAAGAGAATTGGACTTAGCCCGCTATCTTACCCTTACTTAGCTTATATGTAGCTAAGCTCTTCATTATTTTCATTTCACATTTAATTCTTATCCTCTTCCTCTAATCGTTTCCTAATTACCTCTTAATCATCTTTCCCTAGATTAGCCAAATCATGCCCAAATAAAATTCCTAAATTCAAACTAAAATCACTACAATTCCTCTCTGCATATTCCTCAAAAAACCTATCAAGAATTAGCTTGAATCGAAGTTTGAATGTTCATCTAAGATTTCAAGAGAGCTTTAGAGCGAATTTTGGTGATTGGTGATTGATATAGGGACTTTAGAGTGGATTTTGGTGATTATAGATTGATATAGGGAAAAGCAAGGTGAGTGGATGATTCTCCTTACTCATTTATATGTTATACATAATTTCCTTAACTAATAATTATAGAACTATATGAAGTGATTTGGAGATTGTTTTAGTTGATTTGGGCTTATGTTTGTGATATAAACATGATTATATTTATTTATTATTTGTTTAAGACCTTAACAGCTATTTTATGAAAATAGATAGTAATCTAAAATTTTGATATTTAGGTTAATTAAATGGTTATAAGTTATGTAGTGATAGATTAGAAACTAATAACATGATATAACTAAGAGCATGTCATTAGTTAGCTATAATTAAACTAAATGAAATGGTTTTAGAAAATTTAGTAAGCTGATTAAGCAAGTTTGGAACTCTACACTTACTATTAAAGTGATTAGAGGATTAATGAAGCTTAATTAGCATTTATAAACATTTTTTAAGTAGAGGAATGGTTTTTATAAGTAAAAGGTATTTTATAAAATGATATGATATTTTGTATAATAGCAAATGAAGCTTAGTTAGTATTTATAAATATTGTTTAAATGGATGGTTTTTATAAGTAAAGAAGGTATTTTATAAAATAATATAATGTTTTATAAAATAACAAATGATGCTTAATTAGTATTTATAAAATGGTTATATGATTTTATAAATGAAGTATAGATTTTATAAAATGGAAATGAGATTATATAAAATAGTAATATGAATTATACTTAATTTCAAGTGAGATAATTAAGTATTTAAAGGTATAAAATGATTTATGAACCAATGGTATATTTTATAAAATAGATGTAAGATTTTATAAAATAGTATGAAACCATATTAGAATTTTATTGGAAAGATTTAGTAAATAAATGTAAGATTTGATTACGTAATAAATGAAGTACTTATTTAAATATACGTGTATGTATATGAGTATGGGCAAGTATTCATATACGTATATTTAAAGAACATAACAATAAAAAATATGTGTAAATTGTAGTTAGAATTGTTGTATATGTGTTCGCTTATATATGTATGCAATTGTTTGATTATATAGAAATATTATTGAATATGAGTTCGTTGCGGGCATTTCACGTAGCTATAGCGACTATCGGGTGCGCTAAATTGCATGAGAGTATACCGGGTCGAGTAATCGCTCCGGTGAAGTCCAAAATATAACTTATGAAGTTAATGTGTGTTTGTGTGAACGTATGTGCACAGGCATGCACAAATGAGTGTATTGACACATGTACAAGCTATGCACAAGGAAAGGATCCAAGGTAAGTCGTTTTGGCATGTTAGAGGCGGCCAGGTCACTATAATCATCATTGAACTCTACTCGAGCAAAGAGTGGATATTGGTATTGATATTGGTTTTCGTATATTTAAGGAACCACTTCCAAAATGTCAACAAATGAACCTCGGTAGAGGTACGATGGGGTAGAGGCATGCTCTGGAAGCAAGGCGGCTCATCGGACAAAGCATCAAAGAAAACGACATGTGAATCAACGGCCATTTGGGAGATTCCTATAACACCCCGTGATTTTTACGATAATCAATTTAAATAGAAATTAATTAATAAATAATAAATAGTGAAAAATGGAATTTTTGTAAATGTCAGAATTTGGTTACGAAACTTATATTGTTGGGTTCATGGAGATTTTCCGATCAATTTTTATATATAATATTTTCGATCGGAGTTCAAATGAAAAAGTTATTAACCTTTGAAGTTTTAGCATCGAAAGTAATTATACATGTAAATATGGTAATAATATCAATTAAAGCCAATTAGCAACGTTAATGGAAGCTTAAATATTAAGAAAGGTTAACATAAAAATTAAATCTTAGAGAATATAAATAGGGGAAATAAATGATAGCAATTAGCGTTAACAAGGAAAGAAACCAACGATTTAACTAAAAACGTAAATAAATTAAAAGAGATCGCATGCTAATAATTTAAGTCCAAAAAACACACAGGTCGACCCCAAATGTGCCTAGGTTGACCGGTAGCGGTCGACTAAAGGTGAGGGGCGATCGACCCGTGTATGTTTAATTGCGGTAGTAAATTTATTTCTAAATGACCGAATTTAATATGGTTTAATTGAATGGTTGACATTGATTTGAACCCCTATAAATATAGACTTAGACCCTCTCTTCCAAACACATAATTTTCTATGGGCGTGGAAGATCTGCCATTTTCCCTTCTCCTCGACAACTCTAAATTCTTAGAAATAGTTCTAGGTTGCTAATATGCACGTATGTACCACTAGAGGATTGTAGAAGATGACAAAAATAGAGTATAGGTTCTAATCAAGTTGTAAAACTAAGGTAAACTGTAAACCTGAATTTGAAATTGTAATCAACCTAAATCTCTCCTTTTTAATCCAAAATTCTAATAGACCTGTATGTATATGTTATATGTGAATCTAAATAGGGAGTTAAAATTGAAATGCAGATAACAAGGAATAGATCCGGAGATTTAGGAACGTTTAAAAAGGTAAGTGGAAAAATTACATGTTTTATAATAAAATTAGATTTATTTCATTGTAACCTATTTCAATTATGCCTATTTATAATCAATTTGGATATAAATCTGTAAGTGCATAATAATTATATATAAATCTGTAAGTGCATAATGATTAGATATAAATTTGTAAGTGTGTGATGATGAGATATAAATTTATTTTTTATGCGTAATGGATTTAATGGAATAAATCTAATGAAATTTACTATGGAATAAGGTTTGATGAAACTGGAAGCTTACCTAAAATTAATGTTGAGAAATGTGAAATTGTGAATTTACAGTGAATTTGTAAATAATAAATTAGTATGTGAACAAAGGATGGAAATGTAAAATGAAAAGAGTGTTATTAAGATTTTTGGTTTTTAAGGGATATTTTAATTCGTTGGGATTTGTGATGTTACAAGTGGATTCCTATGTATTATCAAGTTTAAATAACTAAAAGGGTGATATTTGAAATGACAAGGAACACACCTAAAAAAGAGATGTACAAAATAGAGATAAATATTGTATATTGTACTGTCTATTTCAGGAACTAAAAAGATAATTCCTTATGATTACAAACACTGCAAGAATTTCTTCTCTTTAAGATAAGACATGGAAATTTACCATGTTAACATTCTTACGATGGAAATGTAATTCTAATGCATTAAAATGTAATGAACCCCAAAAGTTAAACAATAAGATATGAATGTGATAAAAATATCTTAAACAGTTAAGATGTGAAATACCAATAGATGTTAATGTAAGTAAAGAAGATAATGTAGAGAATAGGCAAGAGGAAATACAAGAATAGAAATGGAAATCGAAAAACTCGTTGTTCACTAGTGGGTTTTGGGTGAACTTCCAAGAGACGTTTGGAAACTTGGCACCGAATCGACTAGATGATATCAAGATTGAACCTGAAACTTCGAGACCTCATAGGCCTATTCGTACTGATAAACGTGATACAAAACAAGTAAGGAGAAGGCGGAGGAGTAGTAAAGGTTCAATGGAGTGAATTGGCCCAATGGAGCTGCGATCGATCATGGACGTTCTAAAGTGAATAAGCATGCTTCTGTGAAAAGATTAAGAAATGAAAGAGTTATGGCCCAAACAAAGTGGCTACCAGAAATCAGGAAACAAAGAGAATAACAACCAGAAAGAATAAGATATACAGTAAACGATTTTGCAAATTTTCTCACAGGAACTTTAATTTTATCTAGCAATTCATGAGCTTGTACTCACCTTATGAATTAGCAGCGAATTTGGATGTTCTGGAAAACTTAGATTATGAGCTATAAGTTTCATGTTCTGAGTTTTCCAAAATTTTGATGTTTGCTTGCTCAAAATTATGCTTGTTTGTTGCTATCCCGAGAGCAAATTGACAGCAACAACAATCACAGGTCTGAGAAGTGTTTTAGCCATAAGTTACTCGTTTCTTATCTGATTTAGGTCAAATTTTTTTACTAGAAACTAGATTCAATAAGGAATAATTTCTCTTCAGGTTACATTTTGAAATTTTACGATTTGATTGACCTGAAATAGATTTGAAAACAGAAGTATAGTTCTGCCTTTGACAGAATTTCCTGAGTTTGAATCTGATATTGTTTGAGCTATATCTTGCTCGTTTTTGATCGGAATTCGATGATTTCTAATGTTCCGGAAAGGAAAAATCATGTACTACAACTTTCATGTATAGAGTTTTCTGTAATTTTGAGGTTAGCTATGTCAAAATTGAATTTTTTTACTGCTATCCCGAGAGCAAAACTAATATTTGCTTTGTGTTTGAAACTGAAATGAAATTGGTCATAACTTTTTCGTTTATTAACCGAATTTGATAATTTTAGATGTTCTGTAAAGCTTAGATCATGTGCTACAAGTTTTATTTATTGTATTTTCTGAAATTTTGAAGTTTGCTTGATCAAAATTGTGGTTGTATGTTGCTGTCCTGAAAGTAAAATGACAGCAACAACAATCATTGACCTTAGAATTGTATTAGCTCGTTTTTGCTCTCATTCTCTTTTGGTTTTGATGATGTTATTGAGATATTTTGAGAGCTATAATGCCTATCATTAGGCTAGCTATATTTGGAGAATTTTAAATTCAAATTTAAATGGAATTTGAATTGATTTTGGGTTAAATTTGAATTGAATTCTTATTGAATTCAAGTTATCGGTTTTGAGATATCCCTCTTAGTTTTCATTGCTTTTGAGAACGGTTTTCATTAAACCATTTTTGAAATACATGGAAATTTCAAATTATTATTATATAGTATTTTTTAAAATTATTTTTCTAAATAAAGATATATTTGAAATTCATTTATTGTAGGAAATGAATATATCTTTATTCCGTAGTATTCCAAATTAACTTTTGATGTCTTATCTTAAGAATAATTCTTTGGAATATTCTATTTGAGCCTTCTCACTCATCCATGTCGAAGAAGTTGTATATGATTTTAGATGTTTTATCTTGATTAATCTTTGGGAATTGCGAATTCGATTGAGAAAATCCGCAATATTCGATTTGATGTTTAAGGATCATGGGATTTATTCCTTATGATTAGTCTTTTCGTGCAAATAATCATGGAAGTTTTCTGTCCGGAATCTTTTCTGGAATTTTTGATGTTTGTGACGAGTGGCAAGTGTATTGCCAAACCCCATTTGATGTTTTATCGGATATTACATTTTGATATCCTAATTCTTTTGATTTGTGTTTCTGCTTTTGGAATATTGATTATGATTCTGAAACCTTTGAGTTTACTCTTGAGTATCGAGATAGAGTTGATATATCTCGAGTTCTTATATTGATGACTTTGTTGTTAGAGTTCATTTGAGCTTGTCACCCACCGGGCAATCAAATGATGTGTTGTCCTCATTTCCGTCTCCTAAGTCTTTTTCGATCATTCTTTCACGAGAATGTTCACTAAGGAAATGAGATAATAGATTGAATTGTTCGTTTGAGGCCTTTCAGGTATCCTTCGAGACGTTCCCCTTAGATATCCATATGTGGATGTGCATTATAACATTACTTCGCTTGGAGTAATGATCTTTGTATTTGGGTCCTTTCTTCGATGCTTGGCTTTTATTTTATAACTCATAGGCTTCTTTCGATCTATGAGAGGTGTTGGGCGATTACTCTAGCTTGACCTTGCGTTGCCTTCCATATACTATGAGTCACGGTAGATAACATGGTTTATACCATATCCCATACTCGAGTAATCCTCCTAGTAGTTCGTTATACCATGAAAAATGACGAACATTCTAGTTATTCTATCAACTTTTGAGTCGAGTATTCTGAGAATATCTCAACGATTTCTATTTGTGTTTCTAATTTTTGAGATAAGAAATGAATTGAGAACTATAAGAAAGAATTTCTTTTATAGAAAATGATTTTCTTTCGTGTTGGGTGGTCCATCGAGTGTTTTAGAATTCTGGTCAATGCGCTTGATCAACGTTATCGATAGGAATCTTCTAAACGCTAGGATGAGACAATCAGACATGATAATAAAGTTATAAGATTGAAGTGGAAATTTTATACCTTAAAGATTGGAGCCTAAAACTTTATTTGAATGACTTATGTAGTGTTGAAGAAAATTGGAATAAGATTTCAAACTTTATTTTGGGTTAGACTTACAAGAATTGTTTGTGGAAATTAATCTTTATGAAGTAAGAGAATATAAGATTAAAATTACTTCTAATTGAGAAGCTATGTTAAAAGATTAATAATTCTTCTAGTAAAGAAAAAAAAATTGAGATTTTATTTTTCTAAGTAACGAATCCTTAAACTATAAAAAAACTAAATTGTGTTCATACCCATCTTTCTAGGGTAACTTGATTCTTTGTGCTTCTATTGCCTTAGTGCAATACTCGAATGATTCTCATTATTGCGGTCATTGAGGTCGATGGCTCTTGAAGAAACTACCTTCTTTTGAGTTTTTCTATCCTTCTTGATGTTCATTCTCTTATCGATGTGATTTTTCCATTATGAAATATGGAAAAGTGGGTTGATGATTTCTTTGATGACTTGATTTTGGAGTAAAGTTATGCTAAATCTCAACTTAATTCAAATTTTTTTTTGAGGATCTTTCTCTTTTGATGGATTTTGCGAGGTATTTTTACCTTTGCATTCTTATTTGAAGATGAGGTGCCTTCAAAATTTTGAGTTGTTGCTTGGAAAATTTCTAGAATCCGGTTATCCCTATATAGATGTTCGGGGAAATTTATAGAATAACCAAGCAATTTTCTTTTTCTTTGCCTTCATCTTAAATAAGAGATGAGGAATTTCGTCTCGTGCCTGTCTAGCTTTTGTTCGATTAATGAAATTGATGTGTTGTTTACAGCCTTTTTCCTCTAGAAATTGCGAGGACGCAATTTTATTCAGGGGGGAGTCTGTAACAACCCGTGATTTTGGAGATTACTGTTAATATTAAATTATAATTTTAATATTGTGTTTAAAAATTAATTGGATAAGTATTTGGTTTGAATAAATTGAAATATTGGGTATTTATTAGTTTGGAGCTAATAAATTAATTAGGTGATGTATTTCAATGTTAAATTGTTGAAATAAATCTAAAGTAATGAAAAGAAAGTTTTAAAAACTTTATTTTGAGAATTTGAGTAGAAAATAATCATATTGCAATTTTATTTGGGCAAATACAACAATATTGGAAAACATTGTCAATATTAATCTTTTATTGAATTTAAAATGTGAAATATGAAGATAATATGTGTTTTATTAAAATAAAAGATGAAATATTATTTGAAAATATTATTTTGATGATTAAAAAGTGTTAAAATGATTTATTGTAATTTATTTGACAAGAAAACAATTTTTGTAAAAATTATTGTATTAAAAATAGTGATTTGTAATAAAATTGTGAAAATTGCGTAATAATATTAAAAATAAGGTTTTACTCTTAAAAATAACTTTTTATTGTTAAAATAAATTTTAGTTTGTTCAAATAACAATTTTTATTTTCATATAATTAGTTATATACATTTATTTGGTTAAAATGAGAAAATTTGGGCATATATTGTTAAAATGAGTTAATATGTGCATTTGTACTTAGAATTTCACTAAGTATATTTGGTATTGGGCTTGTTGGGTTAGTATTTGGATCCAATTAGTAAATTTGGAAACTTCTGGTGAGAAAAGAAACACGGTACGTTGTTTCTTCTTCTTTCTCAAAGAGCAAAAGTTTACAGTAAGCAACAAAAGAAAAAAATGGCAGCCTCCATCTAAATTCAATTTTCCACTCCAATTTGCTGCAATTAAAGAAGAAATCCACCTAAATAAGATTATACAAGGTAATCTCTATCCAATACCAAAAGTTTTCATCAAAAATCCTTGAATCAAGATGAGTTGTCTGTAATTTATTTTGGTTTGTTTTGCATGTCTTCTTTTTAGCTTCTACAGGTGCTTAGAGCCCCAATCCGTCGCCAAAGCTTGCTTCTTGCCATCTAAATATAGTACGAGTGTTACTAATCCCGTATCTTTGAGCTCTTGTCCTTCTTTGATTCGTGGGGCGTTACATTTTGGTATGCATTTGGACTTGTAGTTTGAGAGATATGATCAATCCAAGATTGAAGTTGCTAAGGAGGCTGAAGGATTTGTATCGATACGTGCGTATCGATGATCTTCGTATTGATACAATGTGTATCGATCAATTGCGTGTCGATGACGTGGCAGTGGAGATCGACATTTCATGCTTATAGACCATTTCCTTTGGTTTGATCTACTCCTGCATATCCATCCAAGGCCACGCTCTTCGTATCGATGCTACGTTTGTGGTTTCGTATCGATGCTTGGCCCCTTGCTTACGAACTATGCAGAAGTGCGATCGATACGAAATGGTTGACTGTTGAGCAAATGAACTATGATCAATCCGGGAGGCGCTATTGCTTGATGGTTACGAAATGAATGGATGCTGAGTGATGGACTTGTGCTCATTTCGTATCGATCTGGATGGAAACGAAATGATGGGTGTAGGTTGATGGATACGAAATTGACGTGTTCCACATGGAGCTTGATCGATCTATAACTTGAGCATACGAACTCCGATTGACCTAAAATTTGGAATGTTGTCTTTCATAGCTTTGCTTGTCATACCATGCTAATTGTAGCTCGATCCGGACTTGTACCAAGTTTGCCTGCAATCTTTATTCTGAAAAAGTCCTGTCTGATTCGTTGAATAGTTGTTGTCTTTTCATCAAGAGATGCAACCTTCGATTAATTTCCAGTAGTATAAATGTTGATTGTAGACTGCCAATAATCATGTAGTTTATTTTTGTAACTGAAGATCAAGTGCTAGCAATTTGTTGTTCAATGTTCTGGTCGTCTCCAGGTAAGCATTCAATTCCTGTTAACTTTGAAAATCAAACGTTAGTTTGGCATACATGCACGTATGTTAACCTGAATCCCGTTCACGTTTGCACATTCACGGGTCGTTGTCAAGTTCCTTTTTTCTTATTTTTATTTTGATCGAGTTTCGTATCGATCTCTCCTGGATCGACGTGAAATCCGAGTAGCAACAACGATCGATGGTTGTTTTTGTTCATTCCTTCGTATCGATCCTCTCATAGACGATCTGGGATGTATGAAGGTATGCTTCGTATCGATGGATATTGATGCGAGATAGACTGAGTACGGCGTGCTGCATATCGATAGATACAACATATTGGTTCTTGAATCGATGGATACGAAAGTGATGTTTCGTATCGATGGAGTTGAACAGTCCAGACATAATCAGGCAGTGATCTTCGTATCGATGGATACGAACTAGTGGTCTTCAATCGATTCGCATCGATGGATACGAAGTGCCGACCTCACATTGATGGATACGTAATGTTAAGCTCTGGACTGCCTTGTGCTGATGGATACGAAAGTCAATCTTCGTATCGATGGATGTTGACCGCTTCTCTCGGTTTAGTGACTGGGATATGAAACGTTTTTCTTTGGATACGAAGACATATAAGTAGTTTTTGGACTTAGAAAATTTTCCACTTGCATCTGCTTTCACTTCGTATCGATTGAAGAAAAAGAACTGTTGAACCCTCGTCTTCCAAACAGCCAACTTTTAATCTATAATCCAATTCTTCAAACTAGGTAAATGATTGGCCAAAACCATTCCTAAAGTGATGAGATTCGAGCCTCCATGCCTTTCCGTCCAAGGCAATGGCCAACTCCGGCGTCGGTGGTGCCGGAGCATGGCTGGAGTGAGGTCAAGGATGTGCTTTAATGGCGTCTTGGAGGAGAAGAAGGAAGGGAGCACTGGAAGGAGCTGATGGAGTCACTGACTTCAAGCTTTTGCCTCAAATTCGTATCGATAGGAGATGGTGGAAGGCTGCATCTATGATCAATTTGAGAATCGTGGAAATTCGTATCGATGTAGATCGATGGATATGAAATTAATCGCCTTAGATCGATATGAATCGATGGACACGAATAAGATCGATACGAACGTGCTATCGATACGAAACGTATAGATACGAACAAGTTATCAGTCCAAGTTTTTGATCGATACGAAATTAGGCTTCAGGGGAACGATCCCATTTGAACCATGATGGATACGTAACCAATTACCTTTTGCATACTTGAATACTTAACTCTAACGAGCTTTAGCCTTGCATATCTGGACTTGATTGAAAAACTGCATATATGACTACCTTTCAAAGCTTGTCGATGGAACTGTAACTTGACAAACATAATCAATTTTAACATGGATCGTTCTTCGAAGTCAGGATGGCACGGTTGAGACGGTCAACGATGATGGTCATTATGGTCGAATCTCGAAGTCTTGTCACTTTACCATCCTTTAAACTTGTAGAAATTCAGAGTATTATGTAGCACTTCACTACACAACACGATCACTCACTTTACACCGAGGGAACATGGGTTTCTTGCCATCTAATAATGGTTTTTACTGAGTTCAATAGCTATGGATCCCGGAAGCTCCGAGAATCAAGAAGTTCAGAGTCCTCCACTTCCTAGAATATAAAGGCCAGACATCGCGGCTGACGTAGTAAGTCCTGCTCCGAATGAACTGACGGGTGCAGTGTTGGTTTTGAATCCGGAGGACTCAGTCCGTTCCAAGATTTCTGAAGATATGCTAGGCAGAATTTGTCTCAGGCATGGACTATCTTTGGAAGACGTTCTATTACCGGGGCTAGAAGACAAAGCGGACAATCCCCCGGAAGGGTTTACTGCATGTAACAGATTCATGTGCGTGGCTGGAACGTTGCCCCCGTTTAACCAATTCATTCGGGATGTGTTATTTTTCTTGAGGATCGCGCCTTCTCAACTGCATCCGAATGGATATGCACTTCTCAATAGCTTATATATCATATTCATGGAGCATCTCCTTCGACCCCCAACCGTCGAGGAGATGAAATACTTATTTAATGTCAAGAGTCGGGGGGATAATCCCTCATTCACTTTTCTAGAAGCGGTCAGGAACTGCCAAGTCATGGTAGGTGCTTGGAGTAAGTTGAGCTACTTCAAGGCTGAGTGGTTCTTCGTGAGATGCCCACCGGGGTTTGCTAGGCGATGGTTGGTCAGAAGTAAGTGCTTTAACTTCTTCGTCAATTAACTGGGTAATATAAATCGATGTTGAATCCATCACTGCATTTTTATTACAGTTTCCATTCCACGGCCCGAAGGAGCACAATTCAAGGAGTAGTGAGAATGCTCCAGGCGGTGCCCGCTGAACTTAGAGAAATAGACAAAGTCCTTAGTGATGATAACTTGATCACCGTTGGGCTCATAGAGAGAGGTCAGAGCATTGGGCTGACAGGAGTTCCTAGAACGGTCCCAGTACGGCACAGTAGAAGACGGGCTCCTATCGTGCCCCCAGTCGAGGGAGCTCAAAGTGCACCTGGAGTTACCATCATCGAACATGGCGATGAAGAGAGTACGGCAGCTAGACATGAGTCTGCGGTCGTGCCTCTGCAGGGCCTTCGATCATCAGAATCAAAAAGAAAAGGTAAGACTCTCATCCAAAAAGCCAAGAGGCATAAGACCGTTGTAATAACTCAGCCCATTGCGACTTCTACAGGTCCGGAGACATCCTCTCCGCAAATAGAAGGTTCATTAAAAGGATTGTCGGATGTTCCTATCCCAGACGACATATCTTCATTCCATGATCTTGGATTAGAGGAACTCCACTCTCCATCACGAATTGATGCGGGCTTAACTTCTTTAGAGATAAGGGAGCCAACTCCAACGAGCAAGGCTACCACAATCGGTTGGTTGTGGGGTTTACACATGCATGCACACACTTCACGGCACCGCACGACTTCTAATCACATGCTCCTTAATTTCTTGAGATAACTAATTCTGCTTCTCTTTTCATTTTATAGACACGATGGTGAAACAAAGGTCCATGCTTAGCAAGCTTCGCCCTTCATACCATTCGTCTAGTTCATACTCTGAATCACATCGGTGTGAAAGCGAGAGAGACTACAGTCGTGGCTATCACTCTAGCCAAGAGCGCGAGCGCCATGATAGGGAGAAGGAAAGGTCATATCAAAGCAGGCGTCGCTCTCGGTCATGATCTCCACCATCAAAAGGACCTTCAAAACCATCTGGCTCTGGTAGGCCATCTTCCAAAACTGCACATCAAATAGCACCGTCCCATACTCTGAAATCCGATGATCAGCGTCGTAGAACTGAAACAGAAGCTCCCGTCGTCACAGAACAGACTACAATAGAGCCCACAAGGGAGGGAGCCATCCGAATCGCCAAGTTGAAGAAAGACTTCCCGAATAGTTGTTTCGATGGCTTCCACTTCCCTCCAAACTTTAAAAGAATCCCAAACGACATAGAAAAACTGGTACAGGATTACGTGCATGATGTGTACAACCAGTACCGGGAGTGGGTTAAGATGGGTGAAAGGGTTTCAGAGGTATCTCTCGAGCGGGCTAAAACGATCGAGAAACTAGAGAGCGACCTTTCTCAAAAAGGAAAAATAATAACGGCGCTTACCAACGAGCTTGAATCTTCAAGGAAAACAGAGAAGGAGGTTGACCAGAGAGCCGAAAAGGCTAGGCAGTCCATGGAAAACATGAGAAAGACTCACATGGACCTGGTGCAGGAGATGAGTCACCGTAACACTATTATCATCCGGGAAAGAGATGAGGCGCAGAAAGAAGTTGAGGAGCTAAGGGCGAAGCTGACTGAGGCCCTTAAAGAGAAGGATGAAGCTAATAAAGTGGCCTAGGAGGCATGTGAGGAGATGGTAAGGCTCAGGGGAGAGAGGGATGCGGTGAATCTAAATGCCGAGGAGGCTGATGCCAGGATTGAAAGGGAAGTTAAAGCGGTTGAGGCCAGGATGGAGAGCGAATTTGAAGATCTCCTGGTTACTTACAATGCTAATATCTTGAGAAACCGCAACCTTAACTGGCTCGGTGAAGACTATCCTTTCCAACTATATAAGGCTTGGAATCGCTTGCTTGAGGACGAGAAGGTGATCCGCAATACTGCAAACATTGACGAGTTCGAACTAGAAACTCAAGTGCTAATCGGAGATGAGCCTAAAGTCCTCCATGAGACGGCGATCGCACTTCAGAGAGAGGATCTGGCGGCTAAGTTTCTGGAGGTTGGGGAAGGATCCGGGATTGAACATCACAAAGTCGGTTCTGAAGTGCCTCCAACATCCCAATCTGAGCCTACTTCTTCTATCGATCCTCCAGTTATTCCGGAATATGATCCTGATAGGCTGCATCTCTCTCTGATCACCGAACGCAGCTCGAAAGGCCCGTCGGCCCAACCAGGGAGCCAATTTGAGGAAGGTATTTTGGACACTTCTCCTATTCCTCAAAATGCAGGAGCATTATCAGATGATATTACTAATATATTCTCTTATCTTCATTTAGTCTTAGATTCTGCACCGGCCGACTCTCCTGCAACCCAAGAAATTCATCACGAGCAAGAGGCACTTACAACAGAGGCTACAATCGCGATGGTCACCACTTCGGCCGGGGAGATGCACGATAGCAGCTGCATACTTGATGAACAATTGATAGAAGCACTCTTCAGCCATCAAAGTGATCGAAGTATCGAAGTGCCCTTCAATATTGATGAAGATGTAGTAATAACGGGCTCCTCGGGTCCGATCAGCAGCATTCCGATGGGTGAGCGCGTGGAGCGAGAAGAGAAAATAATGGAAGAAATCAAAGCCGAGATTGAGCAGGCCGAGCAGGCTCGTAGGGCCGGCGGAGGTAAGGCGGGTCCCGGTTTGGTCCCGATCTTCGTGCTTTCTCCGGGTGGCACCAAAATTGAAACTGGAGTACCTCATTCTTTTGGTGTCGAGAGTGCCACCATTCCACCGGTTCTGCACACAGAGGATACTTCAGTTCCTATGAGTTCTCAAGAGGAGACCGTGTCGGTTCCTCCGGTCGGAGACAAGCCAACTAGAGCATGCCGGGGAAGTAAAGGTTCAAAGAGAGATCCGGGCGGTACCTCGAGCGGATCTACGCCAAAGAAAGTCAAGAAGAAACCGAAGGCGTAGATTTGCATTTTTGCTTCCTCTTCTGTAGATGGCTAGAATAAGCTTCTCTTTTGCTTTTTGTAGGCCATGTATAGATGCGGGTTTGTCCCCTGCTTATAGGAATTCTTTGAACATATTTTGTACTTACTTTTGCAAAGAATAGTGTGAATAAAATTCCTTTTTTGTTTTCAACATAACTCCGTGTTTATTTGTCTAAGTACTTTAGCACCCACATTTCTATTCAATGCACTTGTGAAGTTTCAGTCTCTGGGTCGAACTTGAATCCGGTCTTTAGATCCCGAAGTCAGGGCTTCGGGTCGTAATCAAACGTCGAATCGAGTCCCAACGTTGTGCTGTCTCGGTCAGCGACAGGTACTTGAGTTATGCCCCCAGTTCTGGGGAGAATTGAAGTAGTCAGTTGGCAGTCGTCCTCCGCCTTCACTAACTTTAACTTAACTTGGTCGTAGCAAAGTTAAAGTGACACGAGTTTGAGTGGTCGGATCACACTCGCTCGCTCGCTGATATTTGCATCCACACTCTGGGGATTAGACTTGTATGCTGACGGTCGGTCACGTCTGCTTAATATTTAGAATCATATCCACACTCCGGGGACATAAGTTATTTTACGGGCGGTCGGTCACACCCGTTTAATGCTTAGAATTACACCCACACTCCGGGGACATAAGTTATTTTACGGGCGGTCGGTCACATCCGTTTAATGTTTGTACTCCAGTTCACGCTCCGGGATTCTAGAGTCGGTTGACAGATGGTCAATCACATCTGTTTGAGTATCAGGATCTTGTTCGCACTATGGGAACAAGAAGTTGGGCAAGATTGTGGATGGTCGGATCACATCTGCCTTGATCCGGCAGACAAAGTCGTAGATGGACGGATCCATCTTCTTCGAGCTTGAAAAGAAGCGAGGTCGTGGATGGACGGATCCATCTTCTTCGAGCTTGAAACGAAGCGAGGTCGTGGATGGACGGATCCATCCTCCTCAAGCCTGGATGGAGGCGAGGTCGTGGATGGACGGATCCATCCTCCTCGAGCCTGGATTGAGGCGAGGTCGTGGATGGATAGATCCATCCTCCTCGAGCCTAGATTTTAGAGTTTACACTTCAGCTCGCAGTTTGGGAGCTGGAGTTCATTGGAGGATCATCGTGTTTCAATCCTTCTTCATTTTATCCTTGCTTGCCCCCGAGCTCCGGGTCACTTAGCGAGTGACCGGTCAGATCACGATCACTCCCTATTTGAACGAGTCCCACCATAGGATGGGACTTAGCTCTTCACACATCGTGACGGTCGCACGATGCACTTCAAGAATCGCCAATCTGGCTTGATGAGTCTGCACTTTATTTCTAAAATAGAAAATTGTGGCAAAGTCAGTTGCTTTATTGCAAGTACAGATTCTAAAATTGCATAAGCAAACTTCAAAAGGAAAGCATACTAAATAAAGGAAAGCCAGTTATGTGTAATAGCGACGGAGACTTTCGCCATTCCATGCTCTCGGTTCCGCAACATAACAGGCGCGTCCAGCCACTTGATCACCATGTACCGCCCCGACTCCATTATTAGTGGGGAATTTTAGAGTCAAACACCAAGGGGCAATAATTTCCCTGAACTCCGCAAGGGCCGGTCGGCCCAGAAAAGCATTGTAAGGGAAATGTATATCCAACACAACAAACTGCAACATCCGGACTCTCCAACGATCTCCAACACCCACCTCAACAGGTAATTCCACCATCCTAGCTGGTATGGTTGCACTTCCATTGAAACCATGTATACGTGACTGACACAGTTTCAAGTCTTTCGCTTCCATCATCATTTGGTCATAAGCGTGTTTGAAAAGTATGTTCACGGAACTTCCGCTATCAACTAAGATTCTCTCCATCCAAGCAGGACCTATCTGGGCAGAAATAACCAACGGATCAATAGTGAAGGCCTCGACTTTGTCGGCATCTTGGTTCCTGAAAACGATGTCGTCTGTCATCATCCTATGTTGCTTTGCTGGGGCCCCTTCATCAGTACTACTACAACATTCGAAGTCCACATGCCTAATTGAGCTAGCATATGAATCCATTTCCTTCCAGCTCCAATCAGTCGAATGGGGACCACCGCTCACAATATTAATCACTAACCTCCCGCTAGTACGCGCGGGTTCTTCTAGCCTAGCCGGGCCTTAACCCTGATTGGGATTAGATGGTCCCGCTCCGCCATTCTATGAAGTCCATACAAATTGCTCTAACTTTCTCTCTCTGATCAATCTCTCGATGATACCTTGCAAATGACGACACTCATTAGTGTTATGGCCGTAACAGTCATGGAACCTACAGAACTTCCCGACCTGAATCTGCTTCTTCGATGATGGTTTCGGAGCTGGCTTCTTGTATTGGCCTATATTGCAGGTTTGAAGATAAATATTCTCCAGTGATGTGTTCAAAGGAGTATATCGATCGAACATAGGAGCTCTGAGTCTCCCACGGTGAGGGTCTCTCTTCTTTCCTTGACCTCCATCACCCTTCTGCTGACTTTGCTTATTCCGAATATTCAACTGTACATTATCAGAATTTTCACCGGTCCGCTTCACAGCGACATTACTCTGGATACCTTCATTACCGGGCCCCGCAACATCCTGCTTCCTAGATCGTTTGGCATCTTCCCTCCTCAAAAACTAGGCCGCCTTTGCATAGAAACGATCCAACGAAGTGAGGGGCTTCCCAGCCAACCAATCGCCAAATTCGGAATCAGGATCGATCCCTTTAGTCAATGCCATCAAAATAGAGTTGTCATTGGGATTGCTGACTTCGGCATAAGCAGTGTGGAACCTTTCCAGATAATGCCTTAGAGTCTCTCTTGGAGCTTGAGTAACACTGGATAAGGTATTGACATCCTTCGGCCTTGTAGCATGCAACTGGTCAAAACATGAAATGGATCTGGGTTGTAAATGGGTGAATCACGTAGTTGCAATGCCTCCCAAGGAGATAAGGAAGCTTCTACACTTAACCGCATCATTAGCTCGAGCGGCGTTCACGAGCCATTAATATTTCAGGATATGCTGGTTAGGATCCGAATTTCCTTCATACACCGGCAAGGTCGGCATCTTGAATCGACGAGATGGTTCTACATAGAAAATGTCATCGATGAATGGAGTATGACTTCGGGAGATTCCCCAATCATCGTTTGTAAGGCCTTGACTTTCTCTGATCACCTAGCATATCATGGTTGGAATGTCAGGCATCTAGATGTTCGAGGCCAAGGCATGGTTGGGTTCCATGTTACGAGGACGGTCCAGTCGCTGTCTACGGTCCGTTCCATGCTTCCTTGGCTCTCGGTCTTTAGGAAAATGAGGATCCTGAGCATGAACACGTTGATGAGGGGTTGGATCTGGTTGGTTTCGGATCTCGGCTTCTAGATCTATAGCAGCAGTAGCTGCGTGGTCATGAATGGTATGATAAGGAAGTGCTCCTCCTCGGGAGAAGGGTCCAGCTTGATGCCCTGTAGAAGAACCAATCCCGGCTTGTCCGAGATTCACAACATGCTAATGCCCAGAGGATTCTGCGTAGTTTCCATCCAATATGTGGCGTGTAGATCTGTGATTGAAGTCAGATGAAGCCGAGCTTTCGGACAAGGAATAAGAGGTGTGCTCCCTTTTAGATCTCCCTCGCCTTTCTTCGTTCAACTGGTTTGCGAGCTCCATGTTGGCACGGATCTGCTGAGCGAGCTCCTGACGGCTCTGTGTAAGCTCTTGCATAAGGGTCTGGAACTCCTCTCTAGTCACCGGACCAAGTGGATCTTGAGCTCCAGCTGACGTTTGGCCTACTATGGTCAGCTGTGTGGGATTTTGCCTATCCCTTACTTCTAGATTTGCAGCATTGGAAGCAGTTCTGGTAGTGCGCACCATGTTGAATGTAGCTTTTCCTAGATCTGGAGTAATCTGAATAGAATGGAAAGAACTACTGGAAGACAGATCTGGATCTCCTCCTTAGATTTTAGCAATCTGACAACGGCAGGGGATCCATAGAGCAGGAGAAAAAGCAGAGTTGCTCTCAGTGAAAGCACCAAAGTGTTTGTACCAAAATGGGCGCAACACTCTTCGGATGTAACTGAAGAGATTAGAATGAAGAAATTAAATGGAAAATGAGACCAATCTAACAATCACACCAAGAAAAATAAGCAGTAATAGAAAAAGACAAAAATTTATAGTGGTTCGGCGTTGTAGCCTACGTCCACTTTGAAGAGTTTGATGTTTATTGCCGATTCTCAATTGATTTACAACAATAAAATAACTAGCACTCAAGTTACAATGGAGTTTCAGCAGAGTAACAGCGTAGAAGTTCCAAAAGTCCTTTTTCAGGAGGCGTAGGGGTGCTATTTATAGGAGTAGATCTGGAAATATCTGCCCCAAAACTCGAAATACCCTTTCTCATGCATAGGTGAACCCACCAGATCAATCTGGGGTTGTTTGGGATCGATCTTGACCGATCCATACCCTCTTCGTATCGATCAAGAATTGGCCCAATGGAGCTGCGATCGATCATGGACGTTCTTGAGTGAATAAGCAGGCTTCTGTGAAAATTTCATGGCATTTTGACTTGTAGTTTGAGAGATATGATCGATCTAAGATTGAAGTTGCTAAGGAGGCTGAAGGATTTGTATCAATACGTGCGTATCGATGGTCTTCATATCGATACAATGCGTATCGATCAATTGCGTGTCGATGACGTGGCACTGGAGATCCACATTTCATGCTTATAGATCATTTTCTTTGGTTTGACCTATCCCTTCGTATCCATCCGAGGCCACGCTCTTCGTATCGATGCTACGTTTGTGGTTTCATATCGATGCTTGGCCCCTTGCTTCGTATCGATCGATCGGTTGATCGATACGAACTATGCAAAAGTGCGATCGATACGAAATGAGTGATTGTTGAGAAAATGAACTATGATCGATCTGGGAGGCGATATTGCTTGATGGTTACAAAATGGATGGATGTTGAGTGATGGACTTGTGCTCATTTCGTATCGATCTGGATGGATACGAAATGATGGATGTAGGTTGATGGATACGAAATTGACGTGTTCCACATGGATCTTGATCGATCTATAACTTGAGCATACGAACTCCGATTGACATGAAATTTGGAATGTTGCCTTTTATAGCTTTGCTTGTCATACCATGCTAATTGTAGCTCAATCCGGACTCGGACCAAGTCTGCCTGTATCCATCGTGGATCTGTAGATAACTGATCTCCGGGGCGGATTGTCTTTAGCTTCTAGTCAAGTCCTTGGTGTCACGGCCTTACCAAAAGACGGGATAATGATTTAAACTTAAACAAATAAGAGAATTAGTTGAAATTGATAATCTTTAATTGAAATTAAATTTGATAAAATAATTGGATACATAATAATCCTCTTTAATGCCAATAGATTAGAGAGTTAATTTTTAATCAATCATTTCCTTTTATGCAACTCTTTTTGTAAAAATATTTTAAAAAACATTTGAAGTTTTAGCTCCATAAGGAAAATGTAATGTTTATCATTACGTAACTCTAACAAATGTTTCTTTACTATTTTTCATTCCTTTAGCAACAACCTAATATAAGTTTTGTAAGGGTGATATATTTTTATGCTTTTATAAGCAATATTATATTCTGCGTATTTATTTATGCTTGAAAGGTAGGATTATGTATTCTATACGTTATGGGACATGGTTATATACCTTACTTGAATAACAATCTGATTTGGTTATAAATACCAAATTATCTTGATATTTTGATGTACAAATTAATAATGTTGAAAGCATTAGTATTATTATTGGATTGATACTCCAAAAACAATATTAATATCAACTGTTTGGATTTCCAATGAAAAACTTATGGTCATGTTCGCAACCACGAACACAAAAAAGATAAGGCGAAAATAAAAATTTATTAAATTAAAAAATCGAAATTAAATGAAAAATGTGTTTGAGTGTTGAGTTAGGTGTTAAGTGATATTGGTTTGACGAAGGATGAGAGATATGATAGGTGTTTTTATTAAGTAGATTTTTACAAAGATTTTTATGGAAAATAACGAAGGTATTTAATGCATATAATTCAAATGCAAATTTTGTCTATGATTTTTGTGAAAAAATGTATAATATATCTTTAAGTAAACCATAGTTTCTACAGATTTTAGTTCACAATAAAACAAGTTCACTTTGTCTATTTCTTGCATCTTAAAAAATCATTATTTTACTACACAAAACTCCTACTTCATTTCAACATGTTCTGTACCTATGCATATTTTATAAAATACTTTGTTCTGCATTATAATATAGACAACTATAATAACATTTTCCAATAATAATAATCTTTTTTAATAGTTCATTTCATTGGCTGTGTTTGCTTACACTGTTTTATCTAATTGTTATCTTTAGTGAAATTTATGCATTATTGTAAGTGTTTTCCAAGCTACTGCGGTATTTCTCTGATTTAGCTATTATTGTCCATGTCAAAATGTGTAATAAAGCAAATGTTATAATTTTGTTTCTTTAAAACAGATTTGAAATATTATTTCACTTAGAGCATAATTTCTTCATTCTAGATTTAAAATGATATCGCCTTAACAAACTATGTACGTATTGAAATTTATATGTTAAACATAAGATAAACTCATATTAAACTTATGTAGCATAGACTTGAAAATTAATAAACATACATAATATGCAATGCCAGAAAAGTTAAGAATAATAGAAAACAGATGCTAACATATACCATATAAAGTCATTGTAGTCCAAAAAATTTAGTTATATCTTTTGTGTTCGAGATTATTTAAATATGTTTATCATCAAATATTTATTGGTAACATTTTTAAAAAAACTAATCCGAAAAAAAAAACTACAGTTAAATGTACGTTTTCAACTTCATATCTTAATATAACAATAAATCAAAAAATACATGATCCGTGTGCATATCACGGGCTACCAGCTTAGCAGCACTTAACACACAGTCACACCAAAGACGCAATTAATGAGCAGATCATCCGCACTAAAGCACACACATTTCAGTTAAACACTTAGAAATGTACGAAATCCGCTGCAGGTAACGACACAATTTAATTCTTACTGCTTGATGCAAAATATAGAAATATATTTAAAAACATAACCAAAGCTTATCAAAAATTATTGACAATTAGTGTTTTTGCTTAATCTTTGAATGTAATTATTAAGCGGCATTTTTTAAGCTCATAATTGTAGAAACGCCCTCACTTCAAACAAAGATTTGAGCTCTTATCACGAGGAAGGTGAAGCTCTCCCGTCAACTAATTTTCCAGAAATTTTAGGGTTTCCAGCGCGTATCTCAGAGCCAGAGTAGCATAAATGCAAAAGATGAGTTGAATAATTTCCCGTTATTTAGCTCCCTATTTTTTATTATTTGGATACCTTAGCAGTTTAACTTTGAATGGAATTTCTGCTTCGTTGGGCGATTAAAAGGTATGAATTGATTTCAACGTTAATCATGATTGGCGGGTTGTGATTTGGGAGTAATTGGATTTAATTGTTTTTTTTTTGGTTAGGCTCTCAATTTAGCTTCACTTTTTGGGGGAACTGATGTTCTCTTTGGATGTTAGATATTTGCTTGTACTAGAGATATTAATGTTACATGCATGATGAGCTTGTAATTTAAAATTTAAAATCTTTGCTTATATTGGGAAATTTGGGTGGGTTGATTTAACTCTTAAATTGAATTAATCGGAAAATAGCATCTTTAAATGATGGGAAATTCAAGCAATAAAGAAGATAGTATTCCAGAGATTCTGTTTGGTGAAAAATTTGTGAACTTCGATGAAGATGGCTTCAAAGGAACCAAAAAAGAATACAAGATTTATGAAGAGGCGGCTTTTAAAAATAGCATGGAAGATGCAAATGCAAACGCCTCTAATGTAAACCAAATCTCTTCCGATCAAGATCTACCGCATGAGAGTGAAAATGCGAGTTTAAGAAAATCAAGTGCATTGGTCTCATTTGAAGAAAATTCTTCTTGTTGCACTCGATGTGGCATATCTTGTCGTGAATTTTTTTCTGTGCAAGAAAGATTTTCTGCTTTGAAGCTCAATCGCCAAGAAAATGAAGTCCTAGAACTAAACAACTCTACTTTTGCCTTGGATGCACATTCAAAGGCTTTGGTACCTGTTTTAGATTTGCCTGAAAAGCTCAAAGGCGATGTGAATACTACTGAAACTAAAGGGGATAATGAAGATGCAAACGTGTCTGAGGTTCAGCGCAGAGAAGTCGAAGTAGGCAACAAAATGAAATTGGTTGCTCCTTTAATTTCTGAAGAAAACACTGCTACTAAAGAAACTTCAAATGCGATTGTATGCGCTAACCAATGCTTAGACGCACCGATAAGTGTAGACAATTCCAATACTACTGTTAGGACAAACAAGCCTCTGAAAAGGGAGGTACATTCCCGCCTTGAATCATGTGCGCATAGTCTTCTTGTAGATGCAGGTTGGATTGTAGAGGTCCGTCAAAGAACGGCAAGGATAAAGCCAGCTTACTATTTTAGAAATCTGGAAGCGGGGCTTAATTGTAAAGCCCTAAACCTAGCTTGGGTGTCTTGTGGGAAGATACTATCAGCTTCTGCATCAGAATCTGAAAGAGATGAAAAAGGGAGAGAGTGGTTCGGAATCCATAGTTTTATGGAGGATATGAATGCTACATTAGATTACATTGGAGAGGAGGCACGTCGAGGAAGCTCTATTTCCTTACTGAAGAGGTGGCGGCTTCTCGATCCATTTATGGCAGTCGCTTGGATTGACAAAAAGTTAAGTGTATTACGTGCGGGAATTGGTTTAAAAGCTGTCAATAGCATGACATTCATGATAGATAACGTCACAGATAGAGCTGATAATAATGATGGTGAAGCTTCTACGAGTTTGGGAAAGAAGCGAAAAATACCCTGCAGGTCCGAAAGCAATTTTACATCTATGCAAAAAGAGTCTTCATGTCTGGAAGAGCACAAAAACATACCAGGCACAGAAGTGACAGTGAATTTAATTATGGTTGAAAACGGTAGGGAAAATATTATGCGATCTGAAATGTCCTCTCCTAATCAAGCTGTTAAGCATGAGGTAAATATTGTTGCAAGTCCAGATTGTAATTTGATCTGTAAATCAGTCTATAAGGAATCCACCTCACTCCCGCAAGAGAACTCAAGCACAACTGTAAAGATGACGTGTTCCAATAAAACTAAATCAAAACTTAAGCGAGAAGCTGCTGATGATTCATCCAAAAAGACAATAAAAAAGTCAAAAAAAATATCCGATTGTGATGCAACTGGCACAGATTATTCTGCTTCTGACATTATTGGCAAAGAAGCCAATATTGTATCAGGACCAAATTCAAAGAGCTTACCAAATTTGTCGGTTGACAAATCCGACAATGTTACAGATAATTCTCTGAAAATTGAGAAATTGGAAATTCTGACCGAGACATTAAGAAAGAAGGAAAACAAGGATGAAGATGTAGATACTTTATATGAAAGAAGCATCAAACCTGATAATGGCGAAACGAAGAGGCCGAGTCCAAATGAATCCAGTTGGATAGACTCAAAGAAGCAAGAATTGGCCCATGATCAGTGCGTCGATCCCAGAATTGTAGAATCTGCAAATGATAAAAGTATCTCTAAAGAATCAGAAGATGAGGGTGCATGTGATGATGCATTGGTTAACAGTAATGACATATCCTGTGACAAATTTGCGGTTTCAAAAAAATCTAAGGAGAAAAAAATCTACCGTGGTCGCATCAATGACGATGACCTTTTAATTTCGCTTATATTAAAAAGTAAGTGCCGTAAAGCCCGTGCCAAAAATCTGTCTTCCGATGGAGAATCAAATCAATCAAAAGAATCAAGAAAATCAAAGTCTCAGACAGCAAACCGTACATTGCTTCCAAGGGATTATAAGAAAGAAGCGATCGACAGCCTAGGGGAACGAACAATATTATCGTGGTTGATTGAGAATGGTGCTTTATCTGTAAAAGACGTGATTCAATTTCGAAATTTGGAAAATGACGAAGTTGTAAAAGATGGCAGGGTGACTTTGAAAGGAATTCTTTGCAAATGCTGTGCCAATTTATTTTCTGTGTCCGAATTTAAGGCACATGCAAATGTGAAGCAGCAGAAAACATCATTGAACCTTTATTTAAAGTCGGGCAAGACATACATTGAATGCCAACTTCAGGCTTGGTCTACTGAATACAAGAGGAGAAAAGGTTCCATCAGAATTATTGGAGACGATGAAAAAGCAGAAGGTGATGATACTTGCGGGATTTGTGGTGACGTAGGCGATTTAATCTGTTGTGACAGTTGCCCATCGACATACCATAAATCATGCTTATGCATAAAGGTAGTTTCTCCAAGAAAATATTACTTAATCTTTATAGTTTGTACTTCTATGTTTCCATATATGTATCGGTAGTTAGTCACAAATTATATATTTATTTGAGAAAAGGTCGAAAATTTGTGTGACTTGTACATCTCATTTTTTTTAAAACTAAATAAATAAGCTAAAATAAAAATTGTACAAATACAAACAAGTGCTAGTAATTTTGGTTGCGTTCATGCCTATTTTTGTTTTTTAGTTGGTAATTGGTTTTAAGAGGATTCAATCCGAAGACCCCTAGATACGCGCTCTACCCTTTTGTTCCCGTGTCCACTGAAGTCAACATATCATAGTCAGGAGCCAAATTCAAAAGTAACCAATTTCCTTTATCACACAACTGATCCACATGATGATCTCATTTATCGTACGACGAAGCATGGTTAATTACCTAATTTTATTTTGATGAACTATGAAGTATTTGTGATGTTAAAATATGGATATTCCGTTGTTTTAATAATTATAATGAATGTGTACCTTGTTTTAAGTTTTAACTATCTCGTAGGAGATATATTCTTGAGGTTAGAATTTGTTACACAATGTTACATACTCTAATAGATATATCAATAAGCATGTAGATTTTATCAATAACGTCGGCTCAATTCAATAGCTGACAGATTCTTCCTGTATATGTCAGTCACTTTACTCGTGTATTCCTTTTCTGTGTAGTATATGTACTGCATAATAAAAGCACTTATTTGTGACAGTGCACTTTCTGTTAATGATTTGATCACATCTCTGAACCTGCTTTATGCTATTTCTACAAGTTGAAATTATCATACATATATAGCTAACAAGTTTATATATTCAGGAAGTGCCAGAGGGTAATTGGTATTGCTGGTATTGCATCTGTGCCATCTGTAACGTTCCAGTCCTTGAAACAGAGACTTCAAGCTCTTTAAGCATGCTAGAATGTTTTCAATGCCAACTTAAGTGTACTTTACCCACTTACTTCAGAATACTTATAATTTTTAAACATACTCTATGAATTTTGCAGTAACTGGTTTTCTTTGTCAACAAATTATGTTCCACAACCAAAAAAAAAATAGACCGTGTAATCTTTTGGTGTTATGTTGTCCACCAGATCATGGTACATGCATTGAGAAAAAAGTTGGATGGAATGGAAAACTTGGATCCAGTGCTTGGTTGTGTGGAAAAAGCTGTCGCAAGGTAAGAACTTATAAATTCGTTTCCATGCTCATGTATCCTTGACTGATAGCATCAGATTGTGGAAATGATATAATTGAAAGGCCAAATGCACTTTGCAAAGTATAAGCCTGTAATTTTTTTATGGCCAGAACTCTCTTCGGGTTCATGGACTTGCTATTTTTCATGTATCTTAGAAAGAGTAAACGGTTCTTCTTGATGTGCGTGCGTGCATCACTTCCTTTTTTGTTATACCCCTTGTAAAATTATGCATTGCATTGTCCATCAGGTTTATTATGGTCTGCGATCTCTTGTTGGTGTGGTAAATCAGATCGATGACGGACATTCATGGACAGTTTTGAAATGTAATCATGGTTCACGAAAAATTGGATCTGCCGAAAAAGTTGCATTGACGGCCGAATGCAATGCAAAACTTGCACTTGCTCTTACTCTTATGGAAGAATGCTTTCTACCCATGGTGGACCCCAAAACTGGAATAAGCATGATTCCTCATGTTGTATATAACTTTGGGTCAGTTTTTGTTTATTGGCTTCTTAAATATTCAAACTGGCTTTGAACAAATTATTCCTTGCACGTGGATGGACACAATACACGAACTAGGTCCACCATCAAATTTTGCTATTTACTGTCTTAGCCTGTGATCATCATCAGTGTTTATTAAAAAAATTAATGTTCTCATTGGGTGGTAGGCATCTTATAAATTCTAGGTTTTTTCCATACAGTTAACTGGTACCAAAAAAGCACATATGAATTGTCGATCATGTTCTTATCTTTTTCCCTGCAGCAGCTAAATATTTTTCATTAATATGTTATGCAGTTGATGCTTATACTTTATCTATTCTTCCCTTTTCATTTGAGTTTTGCTGTCTACACTAGAGGTCTTGGATAGCAACCCACAATAAATTAGGCATATATCTTTATTTCTTTGTATATTCCCATCCAGATGCATCAAAGCCCTTAGCGGGGAAGGAAACGGGAATCGTGATTTAGAAAAAAGGTCAAAGTTGGAAAGATGGAAACATGATTTTATAATAATACATATTATAATTGTTACAAATTTTGAATTTTGGTACATTTTTTAATGTTGTTATAAATCAGTAAACAATTATTATGAATTGTTAAAAAGATACAGTTGTTGTGGTTGTAGCATTACTATTATTATTGTTGTTGCTATTATTGTTATTATTATTACTATTGAATTTTTCGAGATATTTAATTCATATTCTTCAGCATATATGTATTTATATTGGTTTTCATTTTAATGCTTTCGTTACATAACATGTGAAATTCAGTTTCAAATGTACTGGCATTCTTTCAGTAATAATTAGAATTATGTAAGAAAATGAACCGTTGAACGCATACGATAAATTTACGTTATACTTTTTGCTGTCTCTTTGTTTGTGCTTTCTCGAGATGTTGCATGCTGACTCAATTAGAAACGTTAGTGAGCTTGATGCAAATTACGATGATATGGATGGTGTGCGATCGAAGAAATGAGTTTTTGAAGCTGATGGATACAATAACAAAAACATCAATCCGAACAAGACAAAAGACAAATAGAGAAATGTCTTTGAGGTGTAGTAATTATTGAATCCAAAATAGCAATTATCTAATGAGATTGCATGTATAAATCATGCTCGAATAAGATAACATGTTTATAAGTTAAAACCTAGCATCGCTAATTATCTTATTTTCCTACAAAAAAATTAATTTAATGTTTATTGGAAAGTTCTCATTAACTTAAAAGTGTGTTTCCATCTACTTTAAAACACAATCTAGTCGAGTGTAGAATGCATCCCTATCGGATGTCAAATTTTCTTTAAAAAAAAACTAAGCTCACATTTCTTACCAACGATAGAAGATATAAAATGAAATGTGTTAGCAAATCTAGTTACTATTTCGATAGCAACTAAGATGATAGTCGTTTTGCTATGTTTGAATAGAGTAATCAATTTTGTAGTTACGGAGATATTGAGTAAGGATTGAATTTCGAAATATGAAAGACCAAAGAGGCATAAAAGTTAAGAGAAATACATGATGAAGTTCTAGCTGTGAAGATGATTCTAAAAGTGGAAATCAGTTTCACATCTTTATTTTCCAAAACCATTTCTTAAAACACCCCTTTCATTTCACACATATTTTACAAGTCTCTAAAATAAAATTGTCTGCATTCCTAACTTTGGTTATCTTATGACCGTCGATTTCACTTCTTTATCCATTACAACCGCTTCGACAAACATCACTTGATTTCTCTTCAAAAAGGCACCTACCGAAGTTTTTATATATTACAATTTCTAAAGGGAAATTTTGCAAAACTTACTCTAAGTTATAAAATACAACCGCCTCTTTCTAAAAACAGGTTTTGAAAAACATCCATATTTTTAATACTAGTCGAACTGTATATATTTGCAGTTTCTTGAACTGCAATTATTTATAATAAAAACTACAAATATTTGCAGTTTCTTGAACTGTAAATATTAACAATGAAAAATGCAAATGTTTGCACTTTTGCAAAAAAAAAAAAAAAAAAAAAAAATACACTTAATTTTGGTCATATCAATCTTGGGTTAAATGCAGATTTGACTTTCGATAAAAGAGGCAAAAAATTATTGTATGGAAAATAACTTTAGGGGAATAATTTCAAAACATCTTTTGATAAGGAACACACTTGTATTAAGTTTCAAAATAAGGACGAACCCTTGTTCCACTTTTCTAAATGTCCTTACTATATAATCATCTTTCAATTGGAATTTTCAATTCCTTTCATCAGATGTGATGTTATAGCAAGACACTATCACCAATCGACTCCACATCGAGAGCCGCACCATAGCACACTCTTGAAGACCACCATCAACGCCAATCATGTGTTCATCAGAGTATGGTTGGAGTTCATCAGATTTTACTAACAATATTTTGTAGTGCAAAAATTCGCACAAATATTTTTCGTGAAAATATGAATACTGTTGCACGCCAACATTCATTTATTTTGCAGGACAAGTACCACGTATGTATCTGCGATGCGCCATAAAATTTGTAACTTATCGTGTGTAGTTTTGCATAACAAACACTCACAATGCATATATTTGCAGTCAAAGTAATCTGCACTGCAATTGATTGCAGTATGAATGACAGTAATTTTTAGACAGTTTTTAATTGCATTCAAATCAACATTTGACATTCATAAAATATAACACACATCAATTTTGATATCATTTTGAATAATGATTTTATAAATATAAATATACGGACCTAGATTAAATTGTTTTAACGAGAAGGATGTTATGTTATTTTTTTTAATATGTTGTTTACCCATAAAGAGGTAAACGATACAAAATGAAATACATGCGCAACAAATCTAGATGTGATTTCTGTAGTAACTAAGATGATAGTTGCATGGTCATCTTAATTTGCTAATCTAATTTGTAGTTAGCTATCAAGTAAGGGTTAGATTCAAAAAAAGAAAGAAAAAAGAAACATAAAAGTTATAAGAAATACATGTATTTTAAAATGTGAGGCCTGGAAAGCTACTTGACAACACGATTTTGACATGATAATTTTACACCAAGTTTTAGACTTAATACCAAGATGATGGTTCTATCCAACAACCAACATCATTTATATGGGTGATCCAATGAATAAGAAATTATAATTGTACTCATAGTTATCAAGGTGCGCCTAGACTCAAAAAAGGCTCACTTTTGCAGTTTGAGGCATCTTTTTTGCAAAATTCAAATTTTAGTTTACAAAATAATTAAAAAAACATTAAATAGTTAAATGAATTATAAAATATGGTTTAAAATTTAGATAATAAAATATTTAAATAGTTGAATGAATTATAAAATATGCTTTAAAATTTAATTTATAGTTAGTAAAATAGTAGATCAAACTTGTATAAAAGACACGCAAAAAGGCCCAAGGCTTAAGGCTTGCGTCTTAGCTACTATGATTGTACTTTGCATTGATAAAGAGGACAAGAAGATATTTAATTAATTTTGAACAATTACTTTATAACACCTAGAGAAGTATTGAAATATAAATGTTCAGACATAAATAGGAATATTTTTACTTGCATCCTTATTTAAAAAAAAAAAAGATTCACATTCCTCTTGTAGAAACAGTGCAAGTCACAGCTCACTTTTTAAATTTAAATTGTTACTGAAAATGATGTTGAAACAAATATCATAAATTTTTTAAATCATTATCAAATTTACTACTTTTTGAATGTGGAAAGTTGATATGATATGCTCAAAGCCAAAATTTTAAAATGTAAAAGCATACACGAAGCAGTTTTGTGCTTCCGATGCGAGGCGTATGTCTCAAGGCATAAGTTTTCCGGGTAACATCATACACATACATTTAAAAGAATTAAATATAGAATGGTAAATGTCGAACGTTAAAATAAGAAACATTAAACATTCTTAAGTGATTTATATAAAATACAATCATTACATATAAAACACTTACTTTAAAAAATTCTAACTTATACATCATTTATTGATGTATACGCAAACAAACATCCAATCGACGTTCGATTTCAAATTGAAACATAGACTATCACAAACAACATTCTTGTTTCAAGTTGAAACGTAGACAATTACAAGCAACATCCAATTTAAATACAATAAAAACAATTAAATATGCTATTACAAACATTAGAAACACATGTAAATTATTCTTTTCTTTTTGTTTATTTCTTTCCGATTCGGCTTTTTTTAAAAGTTCAATTGAAATCAGAAATCGATTTCTAACTTTAAAATCAATGTTGAGATCGGTTACTTCAGATGATTTTGAAACTGAATTAAAAGGTTACATTTTTATGTTTTCTTGATTTTTTTTGCTTGATATGATATGATTTGAGTTTTGTAGCTATCGTTGGATCCAAATTTTTTTTTTGCAACTTGAGACAAATTTTTTAAAGATATATGCCTCTAATTTGAAACGTGTGAAAATGTATATTTTCTATGTTTTGCATGTCTTAGGCTGCCGAGCCGTAAGTTTTAAAGGCAAATAGTCTTTTTTAGCAAGTTGAGGTATTTTATCTCCATATTGACTTGGGACCTTGAGGCACACTTGAGACATGCTTTTTAAACACAGCTCAAAACGTATGATGAAATTTCAGAAAAAGAACTACCAAAAGTCCACCGCATACTGTAAATATAGATTGTTCCAATGTTTCGTTGTGCTGACAACGGTAAATGCAACAAACAATTATATTCAGACTTATTTCTTGTTTAGAATTCAATTATACACGGTAAATATTCAAATTGAAATATGTACAAAGATAACTAATAGTGCAATTGCGGTCAAATATTTGCACTACTGATATGTGTTGTAACAAAAGGGTCTGTAGAACTAAAATGGAAGGGATCTAAAAAAAATATTTTTAGAAGCAATAAAGATCTAGATCCAATTTTCAATAAATATCAAATTTTACACTCAAAATGGAAATAAATACTATTTTGATCTACATTAAATCAAGATTTCTCACTTAATGTTTATTACATGTTTACACACCAAAAGACATGTTTATAATACCCCCGCACTAAAAAAGCATTAGAAGTATATTAAAGGCCTTTATATATATAAATATAATGGTTCACATATTTACGATGGAAATATATTCTATCTAAGCTCTAAACAAAAGTTCTCATTTGCTATGGATAAAATGTTAAAATTTTGTTTTTCGGAATCACGAAATTTAGTATTTTCTCGTAAATAAAATGATTCACTTGCATTTAATTATTATTGAAATCAAGAAACGACATTATACCATGATACGAACAACACATTATAATCGAAATGTGTATTCTCGAAGTAACATATTCTTGAACATGGACTTCTGTGATAAAAAGAAGTCAAATGGTTCAAACGAAGCTTATTAAAATGTAACAAGAAGATGCTCATATGAATGTGTGTATCTAAGGTCAAACTAACAACCGCCTCTTCGGTTTGGTGAATAAAGGTTAGTCGTGGTGTTCATTTTGAAGTGGAAGGAAATGTGATTTTGTCTTGAATAATTGGTAGTAATTGAGCATAAGAAAAAGTATATCCCTATTTAGATTCAGAAAAGATGTTTTGTTTTAAACAATTTTTGGTGAAGTAAAATTATATGATGTATATGCTTGAAAGGTTGCATACTTATATAAGTTTAAAAGATTGAACAACACACTTGAGGCATGATGTAAAAAATATTCACCTTTAATGGAGGTTTGTGTCAATCACTACTACATTTGCAGTTCTTTTTATTACATAGCTTTATACCTTTTTGCAAGATTTTTGTGAAAAACTTGGTCTAATAAATGACTTAATGTCTTGTATCATCAATACAGGTATTTAATAAAAATTAGTCGCTAGGATATTAAACGCACAAAGTATTTATTTATAATTTTCCAACGAAATTCACGTCTAATGCCGTTGTGCAAAGCTCATTATATGTGTGTGTATGCGTTGTCATTGCATCTTATGTGTCCAATACAACTAATACATAAGTTTTCTTATGACACTTTGAAAATGTGGTACCTCATTTTCACTTAAATATGATTTATTGAAATGGTTCGATCAATAAGCAATAATCATGTTGACCCGACAATAGATAATAATAATAATTAATGGTGTATTCAACCTTAACGATAATAATTGCTGCTAAAACATTGCACGAGATATTTTTGGGATCACAGTGCGAAGCATTAGCCTCGGTGCATTAATACATAAGCTTTTAGTGTAACATTAAATATACAACATATCGGAGTGTTAAAAATTTAATAAGAAACGTTAAACACTAAGTACAAAACATTAATTGTGAAGAGCGTTTCAAAATATATAGCATATTAGAGAATTAAAAACTAAATAAGAAACGTTAAACACTAAGAATGAAATATTAATTGTGAAGGGCATTTCAAAATAATAAAATATTCACTTATAATGGAATGTTCGTGTCAATCATCACTACATTTGTAATTTTATTATTATACCACTTTATTACTTTTTTAGCAAGGTTTTTGCGAAAAAAATTATGTCTATTAAATGACAGTGTCTTGTATCACCAACATTTCATGCTAAAACATTGCACAAGATGTTTTTGGGATCACGATGTGACGCATTAGCCTCGATGCGGTAATATACATAAGATTTTAGTGTAACATTAAATATATAACATATCGGAGAATTAAAAATTAAATAAGAAACGTTAAACACCGAGTATAAAATATTAATTGTGAAGATCGTTACAAAATAATAAAATGTTCACTTATAATGGAAGGTTCGTGTCAATTACTGTTGCATTTGTAATTTTATTATTATACCACTTTATTACTTTTTTGGCAAGATTTTTGCGAAAAAATTATGTCTAGTAAATGACCCTTGTATCATCAATATAGGTAATAAATAAAAATCAATTACTTTTTAGGATATTAACTGAATAAGGTATTTATTTCTAATTGTTTAACAAATCACATATAAGGCTATCGTAGAAAAGCTCAGTACCCACACATGCATATATATGTGTGTGCGCGCGCGCGTGTGTCCGCGCCACTGTTGCAAAATCCTTCTAGGTCTTCGATTAGGCCCTCCAAGCGCTAGGCGAGGCTTACCGCCTAGCGATTTGCCTATGTCCGCCTAGACACGGTTTATTGTCTCAAATAAGAATCTAAATATGTATTTAGGTACCGGTTAGGCATTATTGAAGGTTCAATGCCACATGCATGGATCAATGTGCTAGTTTTAGACAGTCTTGACTCCTTGACTACTCCGATGCACATTCAAAATCCAAAATTTTCAATTTATATTAATCGAACCTAAATCAAACACTAAAATTTATCTGAAATATACGAATTATCAAAAACGCCTAGCTTCAATTAATCCTCGATTAATCACTGTCTAAACAATTAATCTCTAATTCATACTTACCACCTAGCGATTTTTACAACCGTGGTCCGTGCGCATTGTCATTACAATTTATGTCAAATACAACTAATATATAGGTTTGGTATGACAGTTTGAAAATGCAGTACCTCATTTTCACCTAAATAGGATTTATTGAAATTGTTCGATCAACGGCCAATAATCATGTTGTCCTGACAGTACATAATAATGATAATTAATGATGTATTCAACCTTAATGATAATAATTGAGTATTAGCTTTTAAAATGCTAAGACATTACACAAAATGTTTTGGGGTTATGATGAGAGGCATAAGCCTTGATGCGGTAATACATAAGCTTTCGTGTAACATTAGATATATAACATATCAGAGGTTAAATATTAAATAAAAAGCGTAAACATTAAATACAAAATATATTTCAACATTAAGAGCGGTTTTTTTAAAGTAACCATCCATAGCTAATATTTTAAAATCAGTACTAACTCAGTAAAAAATAAATAGAAAATAGTATTTACATATAAAGCCGATTTGTAGTAAATTATTTTTTGATACCAGTGACAAACATTAAATAGTATACCCGTAAAATAAAACATCATTCAAATAAAAAATCAAATCAAAGATCAAATTCAAATTCCTAAAATATGTATTTTGTATTATAGCCTCATAAAATCAAATTCAATAAAATTAACTTAAATCGATTTGAATTGATTTTGAAATATAGTTTCTGACTTTATATTATCGATTCGAATAGACCTGGCCGAGTTTGTATGCCCCTGAGGTGTAAGCCTCCAAGGAAAAACCTTCATTGGATGAGCCACGCCAAAAATATCTAAAGCCTTGGCTTGAAGCACGCCTCAAGCTGCGCCTGATGTGTGTTTTTTAAAAGATTGTCACTGAACATTGTATATATTGCATGATATACTAATGCACTTGTGCATGCACACACTTATGCATCATTTTTAACATTCTGTATACAATTTGAATATAGTATCTGATTTAGCCATCTCCATCATATGGAGCTAAGTGTGCATTTATGTTTTTTGAAAGGATTCAGTGACAAAATAAGTGAATTAATCTTCCAACCATTGAAGTAAGTTGTTTTAAATTTTCGCACAAGTTTGTATATACACGTATTTAAAGAAGACAACGGCCATAAATTGTAATACTTCACATACTTCCATCTTCCAATTTAATTTTTTGTACACGTTTCTTAAAAAATGCCTATTTTAGAATATTAAAATGTTTAAATGCCATTATTTTACGAACATATGGGATATTATTTATGCATATCTATGATGCTTGTTATAACAAGAATAAATTCCATCATAGTTCATCTTTTAAATAGTGTATGAGTATACTTCTTTATTTACTTCAATATGCTACAACTATCGTTTTTAATGTAATTGCAATTTTGACCGAGAACAATATTTGATATATTTTGGACACTTCAATTTTATCTTTTATTTGTTTTTTTAAAAGATATTGATGATTGTGGTAAGGAATTATTTGCAAGTTATATATCAACCGTAATTCTTTAACAGCAAATGCAAAGATATATTTCAGCAATGTTATGGGATTATACTCCACTATTGATCACACTTCCTTTCGGGAACCAATACCATTTGTAATGCTCACTGTATACATTACATCGACATCAAACTTAACACTCTGTTAGATGGGTCAGTCCACAATATTAGCTTTTGTTTCTCTATAGACACCGGCACTGATAAAAGAAATGTGTACTGTTTAAATATCGATTTTGCTACTTTACTGACAAAGAGGGACCAGAATCATTTTTCAAGTGATGGCTAGTAGATTGTCTTACTCCTACCAAGATCTATAATTAGTACTCTTTTACTTCTCTTTATTTTCGTCAAACTCTAGAAACTAACGCAGCAGATATTTTCTGTTGATTGATGTACATGAATATATGCACTTTATACCAATGATAATTTTTGTTATATCAGAGTTTAATTCCAAGTTGATTGAAGATATATATGGTAGTTTTTTTCCGCTTAACTTTCAATGTACTTTCATGCCGTGGGAATACATTAAGAACTAATGAAAATTGCATATATTTTTTTGGGTTCAGCTCGCCCTTTCGACGGTTGAACTACCAAGGTTTTTATACTGTGGTTTTGGAGAAGGGTGATGTGCTCATTTCAGTAGCAGCAATTAGGTAAGATTTGAATACATCGTAATGCTAATGCACTCTTTCTGTATATGTTTTAGTTTATTGTATTGTCTTTTTGTCATGTTTCGTAAAAACGTACCTTTCTAGGATTAGCAGCCTTTTTAGGAACAAAATTGTTAGGGTTGCAGTTGAATTTCTGACTTAAATGAACCAAGGTATTTAACATTTTTATGTTTGCATTGGCTTCAGATTAGATATTATGGAGGGTAGGACATAAATGCGACTTGAGAATAGAACAACACAAAATTGTGATGGAATAACAAATATTATTTCCCGTGTTTCATGTATATGTGTATATAACGTATGATGTGACTCTTCTTTTATATCCTATGACGTAACACATATTATAATCTTACAAAAATCTGAAAAACATCAGACTTCCTAAGCATAGCAAAATGTCCCTTGGTCACCTGATCCAAACAATCGTAATTACGTCTTTCTTGTTTGAATTAGGTCAGAGAGCTCCCTTTTACCAATTTTATAATGCAAATTATAAGTAATATGTTGAAGACCAGAGCATTTCTCACAAGGAATGTGAAGAAAATTAGTATCACGTCCACATCAGCATTTGTCATGAATCATTTTCTTTTTCACTTATCTTTTGAAATCACAACAGTCATCAAAAGGTAAATAAAACTCTACATTGGAGATCAATTTGCTGTGATTTTTTTTTTGCCCTATGTTGTACAAATTTTTAGGACCACACATTTCTATTGGAAATGTTCTGATGGTGGAGTTTGTGTTCGTGGAAGTATACTTCTCTTTGCAAACGTTGAATATATTGTATTCCTCTAGTCCTACACAACCACACTTTTGGAAGGGACCATGAGTCTTATAGGTCTTATGTAATAATTCCTCGGCAATTTCATTGTTTGGTTATTTTTCTTCCTACAGAGTCCATGGAGATGAAGTGGCAGAGATGCCTCTTGTTGTATCTTGTTATCAATACCGCCGTCAGGGAATGTGCCGGCGTTTACTAAATTGTGTTGAAAAGGTACTTTCACTTCACTTTCTGTACTCATAGATTCACTATAATTTGATATGTTTATAATTGGCCTTGCCCTGATTTTGGTATAATTTTTAAAGAGCTATTTGTACCCTTTCCTACTTTTTAAGCATTTTTGATATTAATGGAAACATTACACACTCACACACATTAAAGGTTTTAAAACGCGAAAGCATACACAAGACATTTTTTTGCTGGTGAGGTGAGGCGTAAGTCTCAAATCGTTGAGACGCAAGTTTTTCGGATAAAGATTGAGGCATAAGTTATTATTGCTTAAGTTTATAATTTTTTATTAATAAATGGAAGTTAACAATTAATCATATATAACTACAAATAAATAACAGTATGAACACTTAACTGTAAAGAGTTCTATCCTATTCATTCATAAATGTGTAAATAATTACAACTATAATATATAAAATTTAAGCACTTGAATATATATATATATATGATTTAATATAATCCTTATTAGCATGTTAAAAGAATTCATATTCAGTTTTCAGTTCCGCATGGGTACATATTTTATTTTATTCCTCCCTCTATTGTCTTCAATATTTTTTCTAGATTTTTGATGGATTTTAATGGAATCAATCTCTATTACAAGCAATTGAAAATCATATATGTTATTATTTTATTCATTTTCCTTCTACGAATTCAAATCAATTGGCAGAGTTTATTTGGAGGTTCAGTGATGATGATTGAGGAATTATCGTTAAATAGCATTTGAGAAAATCCATTACGTACCTCTTGATCGTTGTTTCAAAAGCGATCTTATTAATCATGTCAATATCGAAATTGAAAAGTAAGAAGACTCTAACTTCAATTTTCTTAAATTTGTTTTTTTTCTTGCAATTAAATAATTAAAGTTTTATTAACTTCTGTTAGTGTCAATATTTACAATGGATGGTAAAAAATAATCTTGAGTCGCATGCCGCAGCAGTTTGAAGCATGCAAGGCGTACATTTTGTATGCTTCGTACTTCTTAAATTCTTGAGGTGTAAGCCTCGAAGATGAAAAACCTTTTTGGAAAAGGCTCAAGGCGTTTTATCTTCCCTTTCCTTAAGGCGCACCTTGAGGCGAGTATCGAGGCGGGTTTTCCAAAAAAAACATCAATATACATACATACATATGTGTGCGCGCGCGTGCATACGCGCGTGCATGTATGTATATATACTTAGTTTTGATTATATATGAATATCAATGTGAATTGGATAATGTTTGTAAACCCAATAACTATATACACACATATGCAGTTAAAACCTTGCCAAAGCCTCGTTATAGCGTAGCGCTCTTCAACCGCTATGTTTTTCCAATTTAACACTATTAAATAGTAGATCTGCTTAAAGCTCCGTTATTTTCCGTTACATCCGCTAAATCAATAGTTTTTAGTATCCGCTTTAGCCATATTAATACAAAATGGTTAATTTGAGTAGTTATCTTTTAAACCTGATCAATAAAGTTAGGATAAAGACTTGGGTTTAAGGCCTAAGTGTTCAACATAAGTTAGAAATTTATTTTAATAATCGAGTCAGGATTGCATAAATCATGATACTCTCCGTTTTGTTATATAAGATTAAAAAATATTTTTTTATTTCCTAAACTAATGATGTGAGAACGAAAATAAATTAATTTTGGAGATTTAATTTTATTTTCAATAAAGTTTTTAGCACCTTCGCTATATTCTCGTTTTATCTCTGCTGTAACTTTTTGCGCATCCACCGCTATAAAACCTCTAAGCGCTTTAACTGCACAAATATACACATCCATGAGGAAGGTTCAATGTCACCCCTCTTTTATGACATCCCATTAGCACTTCTTTAACTTTTGAGTTACACCATCTCAAAATGCTACAAGATCTATTTATATGTTTCTTATTCAAGATCATCTTCACAAAAATTTAACTTATTTTAGTATCTCTAACACAATGAAATTCATATTTAAATCAACGTTAAAAGGTAAGTTTTAACGGTTAATATTGCATTGTCATTTTGAAGATGCTGGAAGTATTGAATTGACCTCATTTTGTACATATATTAACATCCGATAATCCCTCTATTTGTAGCCATTTTATATTAACAATTTGATGTAATAAATTAATAGAAAATTTAATGTGAGTATTTGATACTCTCTGATTCTACTATTATTCTCTTTTTCATCATTTAACCTATCCATTTATTTTATTACATCCAATGGTCGGTCAATATGAAGGGATACAAAGATGCAAAAGAAGGGCTGTGGATTCCTCCTCATGGGTGGGTGGGTGGGTGTATAGGAGGGATCCACAACCCCTCTATTTTAGCCCTTCTGTAGCTCTTTTGTATTGACAATTGGAAGTGATAAATTACTGGAAGATTTTATGTGATATGATACTCTTTGGTCTTTCATTATTATTCTCTTTCTTGCATCATCATCTAATCGATCCATTTATTTCATTACATCTAATGATCAATATGAAGAGGGCAGTACAAAGAGGTTAAAAATGAAGGGCTATTGATTTCTTCTCCCGTATGTCTGTGTGTGCATTTATAGTTTCAAGATATTCCTAATTGAAAATCACATATTGCGTCCGAGTACACATATTTATTTGGAAAGCTGCAAAAAAGTTCCATACACAGTATTACAGTTTGATCTCAGAATATTTCTGCTGAATGGAATTTATTTATAGTATAGCATTTATTGAATTTCCGAGTTCAGTTTATGCTAGACTGGTCCATATTTCTAACAATTTGACACCAAATATCCACTTGTTTCCTCTGAAGAAGAATAATAATTAGCAAACTTATATAAATACAAGCTTTATAAAGATTTCAGCTATCTGCATAATGCTTATGTTTTTTACGCCTATTTTGGTGATAATAATCTGTCTGTAACAAAGTTAAACGATAATTACTTCTACTACAATTAAAAGAAGATTGTTAAGTTTGGAACCCTGAACCCAGCTACACAATAATAGTATAGAAAAATTATTAACTGGATATCTAATTTTCTGCATCCTGTATATTGTCATTGTTTTACTATGTGCGTCCTTAGCAAAAACACGTAGGGTTTAACTCCCGCAAAAGAATTTGTTATTTATATGGTAATTAGTATATTCTTGTCGCATTCTCAATTCAGGATAGTCGATAGAACATCCAACAGTACACTATTTTAATTACAATGGAAACATCATTTTTTTTCTTCTGAAAAGTAAAGCTTAATGTTATCCACTCACAAACATATAGCATGTAGTATGTGTCCGCCTGTGACATTATCATCATCGTCAGAATATTCTTAATCCTGATGATTGAGCTTGACTGTATGAGAATAAACAAGAATGATCAATCGTATCTTCCCATGTTGCCGAATTAAAGTTACCAAGTGCTTTTGCATTGTCAAGCATATCTACTGTAAAGATGGATCATGTATTTTAGTATATATACTCTTTCGTTCTATTTACTGATGTTTTGTGTTTGTTTTAGTCACTTTTAACAAAATATATGACCACATTTTGCACAACACTGGTGCTTATCGCATAAAACTGTTTTGTAACTGTTTCTTTTTTGCAAACAGATGTTGATATCACTTAATGTGAAGATGCTTCTGATATCAGCAATCCCTAGTCTAGTCGACACTTGGGTATCATCCTTTGGCTTCAAACCAGTTGAAGCTGAAGACAGGCAGCAGCTAGCGAAGCTCAATTTGATGCCATTCCCTGACACAACTCTACTGAAGAAAAAATTGCTAGGCGCTTCAGCTCTAGAACCAGGTGGTGTTATGTTGCCTTAATTTAGATACCTTTTTTTTCATGTTGAATAGCGCATGTATTATTACTGATGCATGGCTGGTTGGAATTTCGGATCTCTATTGCTGGATATTTGCAAACTTTCCTTCTATTACTGTTGTTTTTGCTGGTTGAACTTTTATATATTTTTAGGACTAATAATGCAAATTTTAATGGGAGATTCAGACTACTAGTCAAGATAGTCCGAGTCAGAGAGAGTTTATTTATTATTATTTTTTTTGCCCTTACTTTTGGAGAAGTATATGGGGGTAAGGAGTAATTGATGCGACTATGTGAACAATCTTCGATTGTATGGGGGTGAACAACATGTGCAACTTGTTTGAGTGCTGGATAAACATATCAGTTCTTAGTAATAACATATGGGGATATTTCAAAGAAATTATGTTATTGTACTTGGCAAGCCAAGGATCCCAGAGTTTGTTCAATGATCACAAATGATTGTTGGGTTATGTGAACTTTTACATGTCTATTATCAAACTATTTCTTCAATTTTCCCCCATAGAAGAGAGGATGTTCATGAAATTTTATATAATTAGCGTGATTGTTTTGTTTTTGGAGAAGAAGAAAGTTGGAGAAGAAGAGGAATAAGGGAATGAGGATAAGTCTCACATCATATAATATTTGGAACTATATTTGTTTAAATATAGGTTCCACAAGATAAGGGTTGGACCCTTTCGGCATCATAATGCGTTCTCTTGGATTGAAAAGAGAGGTCATGCATAAGAACACATGTGTGTGCCTGTCACCTTTGGTCAGATGCTTCCATTCAAAGCAGTTTTTGGCTATTGGACACACCACTTCCAGCCTATAAATAGAGCTTCCTTCGGAAAATTCAAAAACCGATGCTCTCTTTCTCTCCTGTCTTCTCTCTATTTTCTTAAATTTTAAAAATATTATATTAGGTTTGTGATTATGCAATTTACAATCTCGTTACTCTTGTCATTGCAACAGTTTTCCTTTGATAGTTTGGATTGATTTCGGTAGTGCGATCGTAGTCAATCAAAGATATTAACTTCTCGGGCTCCATTGTATCTTGAGAAACGATATGCCATAATTCAACGTACTCATTTGTTTAATCAAACAGTGGTGATGACAAATAACATCTTAAGGAAATCGTCATTGATGTGCTTTGGAGTGAACTCTGTTCGTTAGACATCTAGTGCTATTGTCTCATCAACCAGAATTAAAAAAAATACCACCAGCAGAGGATTGCTGGTGGGTCACGACGATTTAAAGTGTTCATACCAGTGATTGTTTTGATCAATACTTATCTACAAATCGTGCATGGATCCATGTTACGACTCTGGTTTAAGTTGTTCACAAATTTGATTCTTTTTTTAGCATATTTTAGAGGATCCCAGTGAAGTCTTGGGTACTCTAGAATAGCACGGGGTAGAAATTTGTTTAACTGGTTTTCAATAGGTAGCTAGTTTGTGTCAGATTGGTTTAATGAACAATTCCATGTGTTCTTGAATTTGCAATGTTGCAAATATTATACCAAGGAGAGTAGAGTAGTTAATAGCATCCACGTAAACCTTTATGGATCAGGTAATGTTGTCTGAATGTTAATTGATTTGATAGGCTAAGAACTAAAATCTTTCAGATAAGAATATTTCTTTCTGTGCCTAAAGGGGTTGATGGTTGTGCAATGATGCTCTTTCTACTATTCTGAACTGAGGATTCACCACCTAAACTGCAGCTATTGTCACTCATTACCTGTACTTTTAAATTCTAATGTACACTTTCAGTTTATTTTTATATCCTATTATATCACACTTTAGTATTTGTAGTATTTTTTTTCCTTTTTCTTTTTTGGTCTATAACTGAAGTTTTGGTATATATTATTGACTTTTCCTCTGTTTCAGTATCCTCCATCCAAATATAAATCATTCTCTAAAAGAGTAAATTTCTTAATTGGACACTTTAGTATTATGTGTATTTTGTTCAATATAGATTTTTTACGTTTATTGACAAAAATAACCTCATAAAACAGTATCAATAAACTTTTTGGACATAGTTGACGAACCTTGGTATAGTGATAGAAATGTCCATGAATATTTGTACTTGCAATTCATGTATTATTTAACGAGGAGTTCTAGGCAGTGTGAATTTTGGAATGGTTGAGTTTTTAGAAACAAATTTGCACGCGCGCACATGCATGCATGCATGTTTTGATGCATGACATGCTTAATGGGAAATTTTATTCAAACACAAATTGGTGACAAAATCTGACACAAGTGGTTTCAACTATTAAATCTTCCACTGTTTTCTACCTTCCATGTAAAGACAAAATCAATAGTCAATGTTTGTTGTGTCAAAATTTGTTCCTCATACGGAGTCGCACACTTGAGCAGTGCGAGAGACTGGAGAATGGGTCGAGCCCTTGGGGCCGACAAAATCACAGACGAAGTCTTTCTTCTTTTTTCTTGGAAAGGAGGGCGCCTTGGTATGTTATCAAAAATGGAAGGAAGAGGTGCGTAGCGACTTCGAATGGCGAAGAGAGGCGGCGATATTTGTGTCTTAATAGCCGCTCTCATATGTGGGTTGGCTGTTTGGACACAAAATAAAGCACAAAATGTAACACAATGGATCTTGATTGTTGGATCTTATCATGTTCACATTTGAGGTTGAAATCAAGGGCTATCCAATGGTTGAAATTTATTATGTCACCAATTGTGTCACAATAGAATTTCCCCAATAAATTAAAATACATACATATATATTTGAAAATCAATATATATATATATATATATATATATATATATAGATGAATGGCATGCTTAATATACATTGATATGTAGTTTTTTATATTTAATTTTGAGTTTTTAATGTCTTATTGACCTGTATACTCACATAATACATGTAACTAAAATTGGACATAGTTGACGAACTTTGACAAGACTTGGTTGACGAATTGTGATAATACTTATTAACAATAGTTGTCAATTATTGAAAGAAAAAAAACACCCACACATAACACAACTATTTAACATTATAGTCCTTTTTAACATTCAGTTGGCAAACACCGACAAAGATGTTCATGCATTAACAATGTTTATGAACTCGACAATGTGGTTTTATGAACTTTATTCTAACATAATTTGTAAATAAATATAATAATGGCAAACGTGTTTATAAATTTTTGTAATGCACTTCATTAACATAGACAATGGAGAGAAGAGGGGGGGGGGATCTATGAGTTGTTTGGTCTTTTTTATTTTTGGACTTAGTTTACGACATTATGTAGTTTTTGTTGATGTACCCTCACATAACAAATTTAATGAACTCTCGTAGGCTCACTCAGTTCACGAGTTTTAATATATCTTACTCAAATTATATAATGATTATGTTCATGGCTTAGGTAACTGATTATGAATTCTCTAATTCAGTTTGTAACTTCACCGACATGCTTCATATATTTTATAGCCATACAAATATCAAATTGGGGGGGGGGGGGGGGCGGGGGTGGATTTTGATAGAGTGGTTGGGTTTTTGGAAAATAAATAACTTGATATATTGCATGCTTAAATATACGACAGTATTTAGTTTTTTTCTGTTTGCTTTTGAGCTTTTGATGCTTCGTTGATTAGAATACTCACATAAAACAAGTTATTAAATTTGGACATAGTTGGCAAACTTTGACAAAACTTGGTGGACAAACTCTACTGCTACTTATTAATTGTTGTTGGTTATTGATAAGAACAATTAACTTAGATAAGTCCTTTTTAACATTTGATTGACAAACACCGACAAAGATGCTCGTGAATTAACAATGTTTATGAGCTCAATGATGTGATTTTATAAACTTTATCCTAACATGATTTTATAAATACAGTAACGACAAATATGTTTGAATTATTGTATGCACTTCATGAACATAGGCAATGGGCAAGGGGACATGAGTCGTTTTTTTTCTTGCTATTTTGACACTTGATGTTTTATTGGAAGATTACCCTTGCATAACAAGTTAACAAACTTCTAGACTTAGCTGTGAACATTAATAAATCTTATTGACAAACAAAATAATGGTTAAGTCCATAAATTTTGGTAATTAGTTGCGAATCCAACAACGTTGTCTTATGAACTTTAATTAGGGTGTTACTATTTACACCCACCTAAAAACTTACTAACGTCACTTAAACATTAATTAAACTAAATCATGAAATCTACTTCAAAACTCACCTTAAGTTTAAAAGATGATTTGAGAATAAAAGATAATTGGACATATAACTAATAAAAAGGTTAATTCTACTTAGACACATGATATTTCCGAGTAGCCCTCTTAAATTTTAAAATAAATTTAGAGACAAAATTGCACTTATGTCATCACCCATCTTTTTACCTCTAATCAAAATTTCCTTATGTCTCTTATCCGACACGCCCTAAATTTAATTTTAGGTAAATTCTCAAATCTTGTGCTTGAATCGATGGATTGCGATGATAATATAATTCTAATGGAATCTGAAGACGTAAAACTTGAATTTCATGCTATTTTGATTTTTTTCAATTTAAAAATTCACGGTTTGCAAAAGAGGTAACACTTTAATTTTATGTTGCATGATTTTGCTGGGGCGGTTTTTTATATGGTGGAACTTTTTACGGATTTGATTTTTACCAAGGAAGGGTATAAAGGGAAAATTCAATAATAAGATGGGTATACTCGGCAAAAATATAGGTATAATGGTTTTATCAGTTTAGTGGGGGGCTACTCAGCAACTTTTTAGGTTTAAATAGAATTTGCAATAATAAAATTTAATACTCGAACATAATTATTTTCAATCATGTTAATCATTAATGACAAAAGAAAATGAAATGAAAAAAGGCAAGTAAATTTTCTTTGAATTTCATATTAGAAGTTGATTAGTTAAGATATTAATTCTTTTTAGGATGTGAATATAAATCAATATTTTTGTAAACCGTTTGATTTTTTAGTGGGTGGATTATCATAATTAAATATATTTGACTATAGCATGTTGTTTTCTACTACAACTGGTTTAATCGTTTTTCCCTTTTTTTGTTCAATCAACAACAAAAATAATAATAAGTGGATATTATCGAAGTAGTAATGAATGTTCTTTAATATGTTATATCATAGGGGAATTTTGGTTCATATCCCTCTTTACAAAAAAAAATTAGGTGCACATCCCTCCGAATTCAGCATTATAAATTTAGTCCCTGTAATTTATACTATACCGCTCAGCCAAAAATTCCTTATCATGAACAATTTAAGTTGCAATATTAAAAACGTGATATATTTCAGTTGATTTATCGGATTTCAGTTTCGTTTTCACCATTAAATCACAAGTTTTATTATCTTTCTATTAAGATCCATGTATAATATGTTTTGATAAATTTTTTTATTTTCAACGGCAAATATTTGCCAGGCAACAAAAATTTTATTTTTATCAGCGGTTGCCAGGGAACTATTTGCATATTTGCTAGGCAGCAATTTTTTTTATTTTCAGCGGTTGCCAGACAACATGGCCCCTGAAAATAATTTTTTTTGTCAAAACATATTATATATGGATCTTAACAGAAAGATAATAAAATTTATGATTTAATGGTGAAAACGAAATTGATTACCGATAAATCTACTAAAAAATACCACGTTTTTAATATTGCAAATTAACTTCTCATTATAGCATATAGTTGCCTGGGTGGTACTGTATAAATTATAGGGTTCAAATATATAATGCTGAATTCAAAGGAGGAAAACTTATATTAATTTTGGAAAGTAGGAACGTGTCCCTAATTTCCACTATATCATAACAGCTAATTTGAGCTGTAAATTATTCTTTACTATGTTAATCTTAGTTATGGTTACACAATTTTTTAAAAATGAAAATTCTACTTAAAATTAAAGTCGATAACAACTTATTGTAAACAAATTAGTTAGATTTATATATCCTGGTGTAACATTAAATTAAAAAATATCGGCTGTGGAGAAATTGGATGGAGAAATTTATATTTTGTTGTTAGAAGAAATATTGATAGGAAAAGTTGAGTTATGGTTTTGAGAAAATAAAAAGGTTATGAAAAGATGGGTGTGAGGGGGTGCATGAAGATGATAAGTGGGTGAGATGATATGTGGATGAGAGAAGAGTTTAGGTGGATATAAACAGTAACACCCTTTAATTATCATGTTCATAAATCTAATAATTAATTTTTGTAATTTCGTTCGTAATTTTAACCAACATGTCTCATATATTTTATGATGATAAAAATGTCCATGAATGTTTTTACTTGCAATTCATGTATGATTAAATGGGAGGAAATTATAGGTTAGAATGACTTACGAGTGGTTAGGTTTGATTTTTTTTTTTTTGGATGCATTACACGCTTAATATGCAGTTAACAACAGTTGTCAATTATTGACAAGAACACCTAATATAACACAACCAATTAAACTTTGATAACACTTTTTAACAATTAATTGACAAACATCGACATAGATGCTCTTGAATTAAAAATGTTTATGAAGCTGACAATGTGGTTTTATGAACTCCATTCTAACATGATTTATAAAAATAGTAATGACAACTATGTTTATGAATTTTTGTGATGCACTTCATGATCTTGGACGATGGAGAGTGGGATATGTGTCGCTTGGTTCATTATTTTTGTGCTATTTTGACACATTGCACAATAATATGTTGTTGATGTTTTATTGAAAAATATACAGTTAATGACAGTTTAGATTTAGTTCATGAGCTTTGGTATATTGACAAATAGAATAATAATAAGTTGGATGGATTTTGTCAAGTTATTGTGAATCCAACAATTCCGTCTTGTGAACTTTAAAATAAAACAAGATCATAAATCTAATAATGGGCATAAATTTTTGCAATTCAGTTCATGCACTTTGGCATTGCAATTTCATGGACTTTCATAACACAAATCATAAATATAACAAATGTTGTGCATGTATCCTTCCAGTAGAAAATCGAATGTCTATAGTTAATACTTCAAGATAAACTTTAAATTCATACATGTGATCAATAAATTTATTGAGTTTTAGATAATATAAAAATGATAATATTAGATGTCTTTTAATTGTCAATTCATATTATAATTTCAACGTTGAACTTATCGTTGAAACTAGGAAATATAATTTTGATATGAGAAGTCATGGATTTCGATGATTTTATGGATGGGTTTGTAGATTAGTTAGAAGAGATTGGACATGAGTCTGTGCATTTGCTAAAAATACATACAGACACAAATCATACTTACTCTAGAGTTGAACAGGGTTCGAATAGGTAAGAGTTTGTACAAGAGAACATCAAAGATTTAGACAAGTTAAAGTTAGAAATTTTTTCCTTTTGATTCAAACTACAAGAGAATCAAACATATATTTTATCAAGTCGCATTCAAGATAACTCGTTTTATTCTATATGTTCTTGACAAGGGATTCTTCAATTGTTTATGTAATCTTAATACTACATCAATCTATGAAACATAAATGTAAGTTAGTGTTAATACAATCAACTTTATTTTATCCTTCGTATCAATTCCAAAATTTGTATTGTATGGTTTACATCAGCTTCACAAAAAATAAAAGACTAGAACTTTATTGATGAAATTTAGAGGAAATTAAAAAACATGGATGCACGAGTCGTTGGAGTTTGTGTTAAATAAATTGCTTACCTAAACATCCCATGCATGGTACCATGTAGTTTTTGTTTATTTAACATTTTTGATGTTTGACCAGAAAAACTCGTATAAGAAAATTAACCAACTTTTGAACATAGTCGGGCATGATAAATGGTTGTCAACAACATTTAGTTGACTAACATCAATAAAGTATCATGAATTTGGATAAAAATGTACACGAAATTGACAATGATAGTTATAAACATGCTTTATATGTTTTATAGTGACGAAGGTGTCCTTGAATTTCGTTATCAACTTTATTATATCCTATTCTTTGTATTACTTCTTCCATAACTGACATTTCAAAATTTCATATCTTATAGTTTACAATTTGTTCGCGAATAATAAGAGTGAAACATTTCATTGATGATAAATTAGGACTTAAAATGACACATGAAGTATAAGAGTGGACACTCAAAATGTAATATTATGTAGATTCTGTTTGTTTTTTAATTGTCCAAAACAACCTCATAAAATAATACTGATGAACTTTTGGACATAATTGGCAAACCTTGATAATCTTTATGAACAACACACATATAGATATCAAAGAAATACCATAGTTTTAATAAAAATATACATGAACTTTACAATTTGGATTTATAGCTTTATTCAATATGCTTCATATTTTTAATGGTGGCAAGCATGTTCATGTGTGATATAAAGAGGGGAGATTGTATGTAGGGTGAGTTACGGGTGGTTGAATTTTTTTTTTGAACAAGTAAATAAATAATATGATGTATTGCATGCTCAATATAAAACAATATGTAGCTTCTTTTATTTCATTTTGAGTGTTTGATGTTTCATTGACCAGAATACTCATGTAAAAAAGTTATTAAATTTTGGACACATGACAAATTTTGACAAAACTTAATCAACGAACCTAGTAATACTTGTTAGCAATAGTGATCGATTATTGACAAGAATACCTTCACATAAAATAATTAGTAAACTTTGATAATACTTTGTAACAGGTACTTGAAAAACACCTATAAAGATGCTCATGAATTAACAATGTTTAAAAACTCGATAATGTGGTTTTATGAGCTTTATTCTAACATGATTTATATGTATAATAATGACAAATATACTTAATGAACTTAGGGGGAGAGGGATATCGGTACTATGGTTCTGTTTATGTATATTATTTTTGCTAAGTTAATATTTGTGTATCATAATGTAATTTTTGTTGATTATTGGAAAAATACCCTTAAATAACAAAGTTAATGAATTTTTAGATTCAAATTACGAATTTTAATTAATCTTATTGATGAATAAAATGAAGATTGTTAGGTGTGACTCGCATTGTAAATGGAGTGGATGCGTGGATTGAACATGTTAAAAGTCCCACATCGTAGGATATCTGAAATAATCGTGGTATATATCAAGGTATGAGGTATCGTTCGAAACGCCGAAATCTCGGCTATCTCGTACCGTTCTCGGCGAAAGGCGAAACGAAATTAAACCCTAATTTCGTTTCGCCATCGCCTGTTCAAAAAATCGCGCAACAGAAATAGCGACAGCAAGTACAGGTTGAAAAAGAAAAGGCGAAAGCAAAACCGAAAGCACACACGAGATCGAAAAACAAAAGCAATCGCGATCAACAACAGAAATAACGTGAGCACACAGTAAAGATTCGATTCGATTTTGTGTGTATAAATATAGTCGAAATCGAGCAAGAAAAATTAAAAACATTACCTAATTCTCTCCCTGTCCACTGTCGAAAGCGGCGACTGCAACGGCGACGACGAAGGCAAAGCAAAGGCGCGGCGAAGTCGAGAGAAGGCACGGCGAAGTCGAGGAGAGGCGAAGCGCGGCGAAGTTCGATCGAAGACGTAGGTAATTTTTTTCGTGATTTATGCGATCGTTTTTTTTATTTTACTGGGCCGCGTGAATAAGAAATGGAGAGATGTCGTGACTAGCTAATGGACTTAAACATATATAACCATCAATGCCGTGAATAACTATTTTTACACATATAAATGCCATAAGTTTTATGAATTTGAATCGTTTATCGTTACGTTTTCTTTAAAAATGCAAAAATTCAATATCAAGAGCGAAACCGAAACAAAAACCGAAATGAGCGAAATGACCGAAACTGACCGAAACAAACAAATTTTCAAATGACCGAAACCGAGTTCTCGACCTTGGTATATATATGAGATTGGTAGCACGTAACAACGGGGATTCCTTTTGTTACAATGTGTTGTCAATACCAGATAATATGCTCGATGGAGGCGATGGATGGATGTTCAATCGAGACGTCGGCATGGGAGACTTCGACCGTTGACTCCGGCTAGACACGGTGAAGCGAACGTGTACGGTACGCGGAATGCCGAAACTCAACATGGTATCGGAGCTTCATGGTTCGATGGGACCAGTACGATGCAGCGTGACCGAAGCATGGCTCCGAAGGGGCTTGAGCATGGGATGCTCGTCAAGTTGGAGATATGGTTAAGCAGCTGCTTCCCCTGCTTATGAGAACTCAGAATAGCAGCTTGACTCCACTGCGAAGAGGACTTGGTATAACTCCAATGTGACTTAAGCAATGCTCGCCAAGGTGGATATTGTTAGGTGTGGCTCGCATTGTAAATGGAGTGGGTGTGTGGATTGAACATGTTAAAAGTCCCACATTGTAGGATATCTGAAATAATCGTGGTATATATATGAGATTGGTGGCACGTAACAACGGGGATTTCTTTTGTTACAATGTGTTGCCAATACCAAATTATATGCTCGATGGAGGCGGTGGAGGGATGTTCAATCGGGACGCCGGCATGGGAGACTTCGACCGTTAACTCCGATTAGACACGGTGAAACGAACGCGTACGGTACGCGGGAATGCCGAAACTCAACAAGATAATATTCAGAATAATGGTAACTAATTGTGAACTAAACAACGTCGCTTTATAAACTCTAATCAACATGTTCATAATAATGGTTTTACGAACTTTATTCTAACATGATTTCTATATATAATAGCGACAAATATGGACATGAATTTTTGTAATGCACCTCATGAATTTAGATAATGGGAGAGAGGGATATGAGTTTTTCTTTCTTTTCTATCTTGACATTTGTGTACTATAATATGTAATTTCTGCTGATATTTTTTGGAAGAATACCCTTAAATAACAAAATTAATGAACCTTTAAACTCAATTCATGAACTTTAATCTTATTGGCAAATAAAACAATGACAATGTTCTTAAAAAATCTACTTTGGTAGGCTAGGAATGTAAGAAGGTCCGCTACCGTCCCATCCTTTTTAACTCAGGCTCTCACAGAGGCACTTTTCGATTCCGAGATTTTCTACTCATTTAAGGGATTATTGCAATGACAATGTTCATGAAAATAAATTTAAATGGAATTAAAATGACATATTAGATATATAAGTGGACACTTAAAGTATAGTATTTTGTAGTCATTGTTTGTTTTGGATTTTTGGTGGTTATTGACAAAAATGATCTCATAAATAATATTTATAAACTTTTGGGCATAATTGATGAACCTTGATAAGTACGAACACATAGTTGATGGGCAATTGGACATCAAATAAATACCATAATATTGATAGAAATTGTTGAACTCGACGATTTTGGTTTATAACTTTAATCAACATGCTCCATATGTTTTATTTTATAGTGATAATATTGTCCATGAATTTTTGTACTTGCAGTTCATGTATGATATCGTATATGGGTCAAGTTACAAGTGGTTGAGTTTTTTTAAAACGAATAAGTAATATGATATGTCTCATGCTTAATATACTTTCATTCTAAGCTTTTATACTTTCAGTTTGAGCTTCTGATGTTTCATTGCTAAAATACTCATCGTCTCCACTATTTATAAAAGAATTTGGATAAATATATTTCAATGATGTCTTTTTAAAATTCCATAAGTATACTCCTAATGAGATTACCGCCATTTGTGCCATCGCTGTGCCTTACGCATATGCTGGCGAACATGTTGGTTCAGTCAAGGGTTTATTGTCACTCTACTTTCGTATCTTCTCTATCTCTAATGTCTAATATCTACTGCTAATATGGACAATTGGTTCTACATAATTCACTGATGTACCACTATTTCAACGTCTTTAAAATTACATTAATGACCTTTAACTTTTCATATTCTATCGCATCTCACATCACATACATGTCTGTGCATGCATCGTTAACGACATCCGCTAGTATAAAACAAATAATTAAATTTTGGACAAAGTTGACAAACTTTGAACAAACTTAGTTGATGAACCCATTGATACTTATTAACAATAAATAATTGTTAATTATTGATAATAATGCCCTCGCATAAAATAATTAGTAAACTTTGATAATACTTCTAACATTTAATTGTTAAACTCTGACAAAGATGCCGATGAATTAACAATATTTAAGGAATCAACAATGTGGTTTTATTAACTTTATTTTAACATGATCTATAAATATAATAATGACAAATATATTCATGAATTTTTGTAATGCACTCCGTGAAGACAATGGGAAGCGGATATGAGTCTCTTGGTTTTTCATTTTATCTATTTTGAACTTTTAAACTCGGTTCATGAACTTCAATAAAACAATAACAATGTTCATGATTTTTGGTAACTAACTGTGAAGTAAACAATGTTGTTTTATGAACTTTAATTAACATGTTCATTAATCTAATATGCGGTTCATGAACTTCATCAATGTGGTTTCATTACATGGTTCATAAATCATAAATACAATGCATGAACCCATGCAGTGTAGGAAATCTAATATTTATAGTTAATGCTTAAGATAAATTTAAATTCAAATATGTGATGTGATCATTAATTTACTGATTCTGTATAAAATGAATTATGGTTCAACCTCAATCTCACAACTTAATAGTAAAGGTCTTTTATTCGCAATCCTATTTACAACTAAACGTCATTTGACTTAACGTTGAAATTAGGAAATATTATTTTGGTAGTGGAGGAGTGTAAATTGGTCACAAATATATTTTGGTAGTGGGGATTTTAATGATATTGTGGAGGAGTGTAAATTGGTCAAAATATATTAGACATGAGTATGTGCAAGATTGCTACAAAAACAAACAAACACACAAATTATGTGTTGTTTAGATTTGAACAAGGTTCAAATGGCTCAAAGTTTGTAAAGTGAACGACAAGGAAGATTCAGACAAATTTGAGTTCGAAGATTCTTTTTTAATTCAAACTATAAAAGCATCCAACAAATGAAACATATATTTTATCAAGTCATGTCAAGACGACTTAAAATTGTTTTATTAATTACAATTAAATTCTTCCATTCTTTTTGTAATATCGTGATTACATCTGTGAAACGTAAATTTAAGTCAGTGTTGATGTAAGTTATCATTTGTACTACTTTTCAAGGTATAAGTCAGCGTAAATTTAAGTCAGTGTTAATAGATGTTATTCTTATTTTTTAAAAATTTCCATTATTTTTGTAATATCAACTTCATTATATCCTTTGTACTACTTTTCATATTGTATAATTTACGTTTGTTTCACAAAAAAATAGAAATAAAAGACTAAATATTTCATTAGTGCACAAATGGTTAGATTCGGTTTTGGAAATGATTTGATGCCTGGACACTTAATGTTTGTCATACGTAGTTTTCCTTTATTCGAGGTTTTGATGTTTTTTTGACAATAAAAACCTCATATAACATAATTAATAAGCTTTTGAACATTGTTGACGAACCATGATAATACGTGTTAACAACATTTAGTTGACTGGCATTAATAAAATACCAAGAATTTTGATAAAAATGTTGATGAATTTGCAATGCAGTTTTATAACTGAAATTAGTACTGTTTATATGTTTTGTAGCTATGAAGTTGCTGAATGTTGTAATCAACTTAATTTTATCCTTCATCCAACTATTCTTCCGTAAATGACATTTTGAACTGTCATATCTTAATAGTTTGCATATAAAATTCTTCATTGATGAAAAATTAGAAGGAAATTAAATGACATATGAAGTATATAAGTGGGTTGGATTTTGTTTTAAAGGAATAAATTTCTTACTTGGACACTTAAGAGTGGTATTATATAAATTCCGTTTGTTTCCAATTTTTTATGTTCATTGACAAAGGTAATATTAAAAAACTTTTGGACATAGTTGATGAACCTTGATAATACTTATCAACGAATCATAGTTGATAGACATCAAATAAATTCCATTAATTTTAATAAATAGGTTCATGAACTAAAATGGGTTGTTAATTAACTTTAATCAACATACTTCATATATTTTTTAATGATAAAATGTCCATCTATTTTTGTACTTGCAGACCATGTATGATATAATTCGGGGAGATTGTAGATAGGATGAGATAGAGTATCCTTTGTGTAGAGTATTATATCATGAGTAAATTTTCTTTGTCAGGCAAAATAGTTTTTGCTACCTGACCAGTATTTTAGCATTTGAATTATGGGGACAACTTCTGTTATTGATTGGCTGCAATAAAATCAGCAAACAAATTGTAGGACCCACTAACAATAAAAATACAACTCACCCTCCGTGGGAATTCTGTATAAATTTGTTTTGATTCACCTGCTGTTTTGAACATCAAATTAAGTACTACCTAGAATACTCGCATAAAACAAGCAATAAAATTTTGAACACAGTTCACAAACTTGGACAGAGCTTGGTTGACAAACTTTGATAAAACTTGTTAACAACAGCTGTCAATTATTGTCAAGAATACCCAGATTTAATTGAGAAATACCAACATAGACGTTCATGGATGAATTTATGTGGTGATGAACTTTAATCTTGCATGATTAATAAATATAATAATGGCAAACATGTTCATGAATTTTTTTAATGCACTTCATGAGTTTATACAATGGAAGTTTTGTCACACACTCTTCCATCGCTTCCCGAAAACAGATTTCAGTTTCAGAAAAAATTGCAGCTTTTTTGCGCAAATATTTGCAGTTTTTACGAAGCAAATATTTGAGAAAAAAAATACTGCAAATATTTGCACTGGAAACTGCACGGTTTCACTGGAAAAAAATTATAGGGGGTGTTCCGTGAAATTTGTTTTTGGGAGAGAATTGAAGTAGAATTTTTTTGAAAATAATGGTGTGTTTCTAATTTCCACTTTATACCATATGATTGGGGGAGGGGATATGAGTCATTTGGTTTTGTTTGTTTTTATTTTTTGCTATTTTGACATTGTATGTACATTAATTTGTAGTTTTTATTGATGTGTTACTGGAAAAATACCCTCATGCACAGTTAATGAACTTCTAGACTCAGTTCACGATTTTAATAAATCTTATCAACAGAAAACAGCTGTTAGAAAAACAATGACAATGTTCATAAATTTAGGTAAATGACTGTTAATTCAATGATGCAGTTTGATGAACTTCAATGAACATGATTCATCAATCTAATATTAACCATGAATTTCATGCAATTCTGTTCATGTCATGAAATCTGACAATGTAGTTTTATGGACACATATTTGACAATAATTGTTAGGGTATTTTGTTTAAACAATAAATTTCCTCAATGCCACCTGGTTCCGAATGTGGCACTTCATAAAGACTGGCATATTTTGTAAATTGTGATTGATAATGATTCTAGCATCTTACTTTTTGTTGTTTGTAAATGCAGTTGGAAGTGTTGATTGTGGTTCAAGTGAGCAGCAATTTCCAGATTGCAGCGAATCTATTGAAAGTGCTAGTGCTGCAGCCATTAACCAAGCTACTGAAAATGATGAAGTTTCTACAAACGCTGGAGAAAATATTGATATTTTGCAGATAGAGGCATCAGTTTGTGCTAAACATGATTTTGGTAATAAAATAGAGCTTAGTTCAAGTATAAAATTTCCGAATTCGAAAGAAATGAATAATGTGTTGACCTCTCAGAAGATAAGTATATCCGATGAGGGTGTTGCTGTTAATCCCATGAATTGTGTGCAGAATGTACGCTTTGAAGATAAAAATGCAAGAAACATCTTGATTGATGATTTGCATGAGAAAAATGCTGAAATTTTACCAAATGGTATAGCTGATAAAGATGAGATTAATGATGCATGTCATGCTAATACATGTAATATGGAGGAAAAAGCATCGGATAAATCGATTTTTTTGCTCAGAGTTGTTAAAGGAGTATATCTGTCATAGTTGAAGAATCAAATTAGAAGTGGTTTTTTTTGCTTCTTTTCAGAAATCATCTATAAGCAGATGCTTAATTTTTGTTGGTATATCTTAGTTATAGTTGAGCTTCCAGTTTTGAGAAGAAAAGGACTGTTCTATTCTCATTGAAGATAAATTTCAGCTAATTGATGGGTAGTTATGTATATCAACAAGACCTAAGGAGCTGCTAGATCAAGCAGAGTGAATTCTGGCATAAGACGACCTTTTGATTAGTTTCTGCTCTTCAATAATTTGTAAATTTTGTGTTGTAAAATCATCAGCGTTGTAATATTAATCGATACAGTCCTGAACAATGAAGGTACTGTATTTTTGTAGCAGATGTATATGTTTCATTATCAATATATCTTCATTCATGTTCATGAGTAAATGATTTTTATTTATGTGAATGATGCAGTCGGATATATGAAAATATATGATTTACTAAACTGAAGTGGGAGATTGTTCTGAAAACAGGAAGCGTTGCACAAATGCTCAATGAATGACACAGTACATCGAATTTTGAATAGCCTTGACAGCAACTTAACAAGCAAAATAAGTTTTTTTTATATACCAAATGTTTACATTATTAGCTCCATTGGAAATATAATATTGAAATAATGGAATTATAAGCTTAACACATAATTTATGTCCATCTTGGAGGTCTTTCCAGTGAAATCCAGCCAAACTTGCCTTTCCTGAAATCGCTCAAGACTCTGAAAGCTGCTTGGCTGGTGTCTCCGCTAAACAAATGCAATGATAGCTTTTCAATGTACCTGTAATCATTTTCAGGTTTCATCAATGCTAACGCTATTTAGTATGTAAAGTTGAAAACTAAGAAAACGTACGTCTTGCCACAGTAACCATCCGCATCGATCTTATAGCGCCTGTAGAGAGCCTCTGGACCTGTATGCATCCATATTATTGACATCAACCACACAGTAGACGATTTTTTATTTCTTTTATAATAAAAGAATAAAAATAAATAGAATAGAAAAAATAATATGCTCGCACATTTCCATAAACAGAGAAATGTTTTAGTGTTATGCAACTCATACGCACTGAGAATGACAAAACTACTCATGCCCGCACTCACCAATCTCTACTTTAATTACTTTACCTTTGATGTAACATATTGAAGTTACTCATTCAATAACAATTATGTGCAGTTTTACAAAGCAATTTGTTTGCATAATTGATGTGATGCAAATGCAAACCAAGTTTCAACTAAATTATAATGCACTTATACAGGTTTCACACGTTGAAAGAACTAGATGATTTTTGCATTACATGGCTATAGATTGGGTACGTAAACAGGGAATAGAAGAAACAATTTGTACCCAAAAATATAAGAAATTGTAAAAGTAATTACATTATACCACTCACCTACTGTAGGAAGCCTTGATAACATCTGGACAAGAATAGCAGCTACATCAGTAACATCATATGACCTCTCACCGATATCATCGCAAATAGCAAGCTTTATAGCAGACGTTTGGTCACTGATTCTCATTGGTAGTATACCTGGCGAGTCCAATAGCTCAAGATCTTTCCCAAAACGGACCCATCTATATAAATAATAAATTAGTAGCATTAGCACATATTAGGATCAACAAATCCGCTCTCCATCTCTCTCTGTGCTTATGTTACCACAATTCACGTTTTAGCCGTCGTATTTCATTTTGGTACATGCATTCCGAAACATTATGCGCAGACGATTTGATACACTAATTTTGATGTTTCGAAACGTTGAATTTAGCGTTTAGAAAAGCTTAGCTTGATGTTTCAAAATGTTGATTCCAATGTCCCAAAATGTTTATTTTGACGATCATAAGTGTACTATGTTAAAATGTATGAAATAGTAATGATTTCCTATTGGAATAAGGAGGGTCGTCATCAAGAACTGACAAAAGAGAAAACATAATGTAACTTTGTTATAATTTTCAACTATATAAACAATATAGAAAAGGAGCCTTTGGTACTACAACAACAACGACGACGACTAAGTCATTATTTCCAAACAAGTTGGAAAAAAGAGCCTTTGGTAAAAAAAAGTAAAAAACCCAAGACATGATGTTAGAAGTAGAACTTATGCTAAACATTTTGCAATTTTGTTTAGCTTCAATTGAAATAAACTATAACTTATAACTAGTTGAAAATGAACATTAATGATAATGTTTATTTTTACAAGAACGATTTTACTTTGTGTCCATCCATTTGTAGTGGATAGAAATATAATACAAATTTGTATGTAAAAAAAGCGTTTTAAAAATGTTTCACATTTCGGCTAAGCAAATTCCATTCCATTTAATCGTTCCGGTTAAGCCTACCCCTAACGTATTGTGTTCTGCAGTATGTAACGTTTTCCGTTTCCGTTTCATTCCGCGTACCGAATTGTTTCACCTACCCAATAACATAGCTCTGTACTATGACATGATTTGGACAAATTCATTCATACATCTTCAGTTTAGTACGTAATTGGAATGCCTTTGGTCTTACAACTTGGCGTAAACGCCGCCTACCATGAATACCCCTATTATTAGTTTGCTGAATATTTCAAATTTTCTTTGAATTTGAATTAGTTGAGCTAAAAGTTGCATGTAACATACTATAAGATATCTCAAATGTTATGCTTGGTGATACAAAATCACAATTACAGAGAATAATATAATAAAAAATAAACACATACTTCGACTTATTCAAAATAATATTGCATATATGGATATGCATATTGTAATAAAAAAAGAAGATTTTACTCATTTAAATTAGATGGAAAATTTTATTTGTTGTCATATAAATGAGGATTAGAACACCAAATAATCTCTTGTTACAAATATACTTGTACAAGGGTCATTTAATGTAAGAAAAAGGGTTATTGTTCTATAGATTTAGGGATTGAGGTTTCTTCTCAACTTTAGGCATTAGAGTTTCTTCTCAACTCTAGGAGTTTTCTCTAGTAATATTTTGGTAAATTAATAAAGGTTTTGTTTGGAGTAATTTGTTTGTTCTTGTTTTATTCACTTCTTATCTCTTTTTAAATCTAATTGTATAGAGATCCCTGCGATAACCCTAATATCAAAAATTATGCAAATACTAACCATATGCCTGGTATTTCGTAAAATCACATAGAAAGTTCCATAATAAAAAAAGGAAAAGAAGTAAAACCATAGAATAGGTTAAACAAAACTAAAATATGTTTTTTAACAAAAGTTACAGAATAATAGTAATCACATAGAAACTATGTAACAATTTTTCTTAAAAAAATGCTAATCTTCATCTAATCGTGTGACAAAGTTTTAAAAACCTTTTTGGATCAGGTTATAAAAAATCATGTGCCAAATTTACACAGGTTTAGATATTTGATGAACATAAATTAATTATTACTTATGAAATATAACTTAAGTTAATGCTATGTCTTGAAATAAATAAATGAATACTCACATGCAATATCTTTTTACATAAATTAACAATGACTTAAAAACAATAGATAAGTCCCTCCCTCTCTCCCTCCCCTTCTCCATTGTTTTTTTTTGAATTATAGATAAAAGTTCAATTTATAAAACACCTGATAATTGAAAATTTGCACAACTTTCACGAATATTATAGAATAAAATTTTGGAGAATTCATATACGTAATTTACATATATTTTATGTTAAAAAAAGCACATCAACAAAATTTTAGTACCATACAAAAGAATAAAAGACGAATTAAAAAATAAATCCTTTTATGAAAATCAAATTAAATAGGTGGTGGAACCCTGTACGCAGTCTTTCCATCGCATTACGAAGAGGCTATTTCCGGACTCGAAACTGGACGTCCAGATCACCATGTGGATGACCTAACCGTTGCGACAAGGCTCCACCTCGAAAGTATGAAAATCAAATTAAATGAAAAATAAAAATGAAATATTAAGATAATTCCTTAACAGAGTTGATTGATGGTAAGATAAGAATAAAAGTATGAAAACAATGTGTAAATTATATTGAATCATAACATGAATATAATATCTTTTCAAGACGTAGTCAAAAAGTCAACTTTTAAATCCTAAATAGGTCTATTTTTTAGTCGTATGTACATTGCAATGTCAAATTACTATCCTCTATGATAGTGGTTATACCCTTGAATTGTTGATACACAAGTTTTTGGAGTGAATGCGGAATATTAATAATATTCTCAATCTGCTAATAAAATAAATTTTCATCTAAATAAATACTCAACATTTGCAGCAAATTCTAAAATTTTGCATAACAAATTTGTCAACGTTTTAAAAAAAAAAGTCATGAAAGCATAAAAGTTAAGGAAACAAGATAAATCCAATGAAAAGTCCATTGAAACTACGAATTTTTTTTGATAAAATAGAAATTTAAGAAATCAAATAAAAGACTAACAAACTTGAAGCACAACACAAGTAATATAAATTGATAACAAATTTCGAGGAAAAATAAAATTTCATAAAAAAAAATCTTATAACAGATTTAAAGAAGAAGAAAAAGTATTATAGTAAAAAAAAACTATCAAAAATCTCTTACATCCTCTTGGTTATAGTGTTGTAGGATGTGATACAGGAAGAAAATTGTTCATACCTTATATTGAGTTTCAAAAGTTCTAAATACCTAAACAATTACTTCTGTTATTTCTTATCTTTAATTTTTTATTTCCTCAATAACTAAAATCAGTCTCTTCTAATAGTTATTTTTTGAAATCATCTAATTGGAATAGAATTTTCATACTTTTCTATGTTTTTTTTTAATTTGTTTGTATTTTTCACTTTTCTCCACACATTTCAACTATTTTTTTGAAACACGTTGCTTTACAGAGTATTGTAATCTTTTCTTTATCAAACTGAGAGAGAAAATACCAGTCTTTTTTTTCATTATTATTATTAAACCGACAGGTAAGTCAATATCAAACTAGATGGATGACACAAAATCAAACTTGAGGACCAAAGCATTTTCGAAAACCCCAACTTGTTTCTCATCTTTAGAAAATACATTAAATAATACACGTTAAACTAAAACAACGATCAAAATTATAGAATAAATAGAAATTCCAAAAAACAAAAAAAAAGGGAAGAAAAAAAGAAAACATTACAAACCGTTAAAAAAAAATCCAAATTTTATAGTGCAAAATTGCATTTACATCCTTAGTTTTTTTCAAAAATACTAAAAAAAAAACCTTCGTCTTGTGACTTTGTAAATCATCGCTTAAAATTTTGAAAATAAAAGCGGTCCCTTGGAATTTTATAAACAGGCCCGTCTTGTTGTTGTTGTTATTTGCATTTCATACAATGCAACATTGCATTCTTTACGGCACAACCAACCTGCTGCTGTTTTGGATAATTACATTATCAAAATGCAACTTACGTTAAATATTTTAAAATCATATGTTTTTGCTAAAATAAGTTAGATTATATTTATAAAATCATATATTTTATTCACCTAAATAACAATAGGGGTCTTTTTGTGCAAGTCAGTTGAACCCTAATGACCAAGGGATTAAAGAGCGGGTAGGTGGGTTTAGTGCATCTCTCGACTAGTGGGAAGTCACGAGGCTAGTCTTTGATATAAACATACTAATATTTATTGAAAATATTAACAACTACGCTTTTTTTTGCTTCTTGTTGCATTTTACAAGTGCAAACAACTTGAATTGTTATTGTTGAACTTAATTTCAAGAATTTGGTTTTTGTGGTGTAAGTTTCGAGTTTTTTATTGTATTGGATTTGTTTGCGATTTTATCATCGTGAATTTTAGGGGTTTAGTTTACAATATGAAAAGCAAAAAGGCTTTTTTACGTATTATAATAAATAATAAGGGTGTTTTTCAAAATGTCCTGACCATAAAAAGCATATTAATAAAGCCAAAATGCCAATATATATAAATTATATACTAATTTTTTCAAGTTATTACGTCCGAAGTATTAAATCTAAAAAAAACACAAACTTAAATTTTTTGAACTATTTCTAATAATTTATTCCAAAAAAAATTCATCAGAGCATCTTCAACAAGAGTGGATATTACAAAATGTAATATGTAACCCTAAAACTCTCTCCAACAAGAGTACAGATTTTGTAATTAGTTACAAATTCAGATGTGTTTGCAGAATTTGTAATCAGCTTGGACGCTTGTTCAACAAGCGCACAAATTTCAGACACTTGTTCAACAAGCATCTATTACTAGGCACTTGTTGAACAAGCGCCTGAAAATTAACAAAGACCTAATAAAAAAGCAAAAACAATTGCATACGAGAGGAGACCTCTGTTTTCTTTTTTCTTTTTGTTGGCATGGCTTCACCTTTTACACCACGCATTTCCGTGCTTGTTATCAGATTTTAGGGAGTTGCAAATTTGAATTTATTTTTGGACACTTGTTGAACAAGCGTCTCATTCCTAGACACTTATCAAACAAGCGTCCAAATCAATTTTCTGTAGAAAAATTTAAGGGGTTACGTTTTATAACATTTCAAAATGTAATATGTAACTCAAACACCGTTGGAGATGCTCTAAACATAACCAGAAAAAATTCTGAAATTTATAAAAGAAGGTGAAAAAAATAAAATAAAACGGCAGTAAAAAGTTAAATTCTTGAAAGAAAAATCAAATAAACAAAAGTAGTGAAAAAGAGCAGCATTTTAAACATAAACTAATTCAAAAATAGAATAAAATTATAAATGGTTTCAAAAGATCAAAATTTAATATAATTTTTCCTACATTTATTCTGTGCAGCTAAAACATTTAGCAGTTCTACCGCGATGGAGGTGCAAAAGGTTATAACGGGGATAAAGCAGGTGTTATCTAGCCTTTTGATCAGACAGTATTTGGACGAACTTGGCGAGTCGAACTTGAAAGATATCGAGACAGGAAGTCCAGAGAGATAGCCAACAAGCTCGGAAACCAAGTACAACCCAGGCCACAAGATGAGTGCACGACCACAAGCTTCAAAATGGAAACAAACATCAACTATCCATCTAAGTGATGGATCGGTACCGTACCATCCCTATCGATCCATACAATCCCATCCAAAACACCCCAAACCCCATCTACTCCCAAACCAAGGTGATAGCAATCCCTTTCAAGCCTCGAAACAACATTCACATGTAATACATCATCAAGCAGCTCGAGCACCTAGAACTAGGAACTCCATTCCACCACCCATCCAACTTATTGATCCAGAAACCAGCTTCCAGCAGAGCAATCAAGATGGAAAACACGAAGCTAACAACAAGTCGCATCTACGCAAGGCAATGGAAAAGTTCAATATGTCAATCTTATGGATCGGTACCGATCCATGTCTATGGTTCGGTACCGATCCATGATATTTACTAACATAGCCCGTTGCTGGACGTGGGGACATGGCTGCAATCATGGTGGAGGAATTGCTGACGACCTACAACAATAAATAGAGGGATAGTGGGTCATTTAAGTGGATTTTTTCCGGTTGCTTACTAATTTCCTGTAATTCCCTTATAATCCCGAGAGTCCATACCAATCTATAAGAATAGAAGTTGTAAACAATATAATTAATTGAAAGTGGACGTAGGCATCAGTTGATCGAACCACTATAAACCTATGTGTGTATATTTTTACTTCATTTTTATTTATTATTCTTTATTTTTCCTCTCTATTATAATCTCTTGGGTGTGTGCCACATTCTGCTACAAACATTTTGGTGTTTTCATTGAGAAAGTTATTCTCAGGACATTTGGATCAATAGTCTATTGTTGGATTGCTTAAATCCGAGAGATAGATCCAATTTCTCTGGTTTTTGCATTTTTGGACTACTCAGATTTCTCGAAGTCTACACAAACTACTTTCAACCATGGCCCCACGAAGAGACTGATCTACCGCTTCTAGATCCACGAATGATGCTGAGAATGCTGGCTCTCGGCATCTAGAAGAAAGTTGCAAAGCCAACCGTTGTCGAAGTCCAAAACCCGTCGTAGGTGATAACAAAGGTTGAGATGGACTACATGATAAAGCAGATGAACGACAAGCTGAAGGAGAACCATGATGAGGTGAATCGACAGATGCAAGAGAGCTTGAGTTTGTTGAATGAATTGGCCCGTGGTCGAAGGAGCAGGAAGAAATTGACGTCTTCCGATTCGAAGTTTGACAGTTCCTCGTCATCGGGCCAAAGACATAGAGAACGAAAGCAGAAGATGGTCAAAAGGATGACTGACGCTTCAAAGAAGAGATCAAAAACTAGCCATGGCCAGACACTGGGGATCGGTATCGAACCACAAGCAATGGTCGGTACTGAACCAAGTGTTCTCGATCTGGTGAATAAGCAAGTTGACGTTTTGGAAGATGATGCTGGTGGTACGGCCGGTCGTGTTGTCGACGGCTAGAATGTCGAAAATCAGGCAACCGATGTCAATCTGCCACGTAGAAACCGACTAACAGAACCGGTGGACGAACGCTTCTCCAGGATTTCAAGAGAACCCAGGTATCGTGAGGCTAATCGAGAGCGTTTGTCGGGCCAAACACTCGGGGCAAACCACAATTACCACCGTTCAGTAGATCCTGCAGAGCCGGAGCATTTGGCTGAGATGGTAAGGAGATTGGTGAGCGAGAATCAACATCGGAGTAACGATGAATAGGGCTCCTCCCCTAGTCGAAACCCGTTCACCGAACATATACTGCACGAAGAATACCCAGAAGATTCGTGATACCAACGATGCCGTCGTACAATGGAAGGACGGACCCGCGACAACATTAAATGAAGTACGAACGGCATATGGATTCTGCCAGGACGACCTATGCTGTCAAATGTCGTTGTTTTCTGATTTTCCTCGAAGGTATTGCAACGATGTGGTTCATCCGGCTTCCGTCGAGATTCATATCATCCTTTGACCAGTTAGCACGGAAATTTATCAAGCAATTCCGTTTACACACTACTCGTCCTAAAGACGTGATGTCATTGTCAAACCTCTTTTAGAAGACGGGAAAGTTACTGAAGGATTTTCTGAACAGATTCCACCAGGCTGTGACGGAAGTAAGCAATGCACAGGAGAACAACGTTTTGATGGCACTGGGGATTCATTCTGATACTAATTTTGGGAGATGGTTGAAAATGAAACCCCCACCGATGGTGGATGTGTTTCACAGAAAAGCGAACTTGTTCTTGCACTAGGAAGAGGCAAGTACTACTACCAAGAAGGTCAACGTCAGGTAGTCGGCGGAAGTTATTCAGAGTAATGTTGTCGTGAAGCGGTCCGGAGGAAATTCTGGGAATGTTGATGTTAACGTTGAGAATAAAAGTGGTGGCCAGAGAAGGAATAATGACGGGGCTAGAGATCGAAAATCTGATTCCCGAAGACGCCCTAGATTTCTGAAGTACAAGAGTTACACCCAGCTGAAAATTTCGATTGAAAACATATGCCTTGCGACCCAAGGTACTGAGCAATACAAAAGCCGGCTCCGAGGAAATCAACCGAGAAGGAGAAGAAATCTGGAAAGCACTGCAAGTTTCATGAAAATCCACGGTCACAACACAAACAAGTGTAAACACTTACATGATGTGATCGAAGACTTGATAAAAAAGAAAAAATTGCAACAGTTTGTGAAAGTCCCGCAGGATGGCGGGCAAGGAAGTTCTAACCCCCAAGGACCGTCGTTCCAACGAGAGCAAGCCGGACCTGGTGATGATGAGCCCAGGCGGCTTGAGAAGAGATTAATCATTAATACAATTACAGGCAGACCCCATCCAACGAAGAAGGGCTGAAACGAAATGGAAAGATATGCAAGTGCGTTGAAACATGCAGTGACTAAGAGTTGCTTTGCCGTCGAAAACGGAGCTCCGACAAAGCAGTTAGAGACTATGACTGATGATATTGTTTTTAGGAACATGGATGTCGATGGAGTTGAAGCCCCAACATTGGATCCCTTGGTGATATCGACCATGATTGGGTCGGTGATTATAAAAAATGTGTTGGTTGACTATGGCAGTTCAGTCAACATTCTGTTTAAGAAGGCTTATGACCAAATGTTGGATGGAAAGGATCTGAAACCGTGCAAATCTCGTATTCAGGGATTTAACGGTACGGCGTCGGAGCCGGTTGGATGTATAAACCTACGGTAGTATTAGGAGAAGGTGACAGCAAGATAGTGGGAGTTGTGACCTTCGTCGTGTTGAATTTTTTTCTGCTTACAATGCATTTTTGGACCGATCGGCCCTAGTTGATTTTCGAGCAGCCACCGCCCCATGATGCTTAATGATGAAATTCCCGACAAAAAATGAAGTGGGAGTTGTGCAGGAAGACCAGGGTCTTGGACGTGAATGTTACGCCGTGGAGCTGAAAGAGTCGATGCGACGTAAAAAATGAAAAGATGTAGAGAAAACTCTCTGCATCAAATCTTTGAACGCATAGGCGCATAGCAACCACCGTCCAAGCTGGCTCGGCCAGCACAGTCGATTCCATTGCATTGAGAAGAGATTTGCAATAGTAGCGCACCTGCAAGCGAATGGACAGGTAGAAGCTTTGAACAAAATCATTAAGTCCATTCTCAAGGAGCAATTGGAGAAGGCCAAGGGCAAGTGGATCAATGAATTACCATTAGCACTTTGGGCTAATAGAACAACCCACAAGTCTACGACCGACCACTCTCCATTCGCCTTAGCCTACGGATCGGAGGCTATGATCCTAGTCGAACTCGATGTACCTTCTCATCGAGTAACTCATTACATCCCCTGAACGAACAAGAAACTCCTGTTGGAATCTCTCGACATGATCCATGAGAAGCGTAATGAAGCTGACCTGAGAGCAGCCGTACACCGAAAACGATTCGCTCGATATTACAACACCAAGGTCAGGAGCCGGACTTTTGAAATTAGCGAACTTGTTCTCAAACGAATCTTCCCAGACCCATTGAATATAAGCCCGAGCTGGGAAGGTCCATATACAATTGAACATAAGCTTGGAGATGGAACGTTTAAGCTGACAACTGTAGACGAGGTTTCACTTCCCCAAGCATGGAATTACGAACACTTGCGACGCTATTTCACTTGAGATCCGACTATGAATATCTACTCAAGTTTGATGTAGCTAGACAGAATCTGTCATATCCCGTGTATATAAAATGAAACGACTTCCTAACTCTATGACTGTCTCTGTCTAACTATAAAATTGTGAACTATAATAAACGTGAATGAATCTGCATATGCATAATGCAGGTATACAAGTATTTGAAGTTAGGTACCAACCGAACTTCTACGGTCCATGATCGGGCCTTTGAAGTAAACCATCCTTGACATTCGGAGATAGATGCCAACTAACTTTTTTGACCTCTGACTTGGGGGCAGGAGTATAAACAAAAGCGGGTGGAACAAGATAGTTCACCCCATCAGCTCGTTCCCGGAGCTTGGCGGAGCACTGATGCCTTGTCTGGAGGATGTCAAAGCCAAAGATCGTTGCCCAGAGTTAGGCGAGATCTTATCCAAACCTCGATTAGCGCCCATGCAGTCAAAAGACAATATCTTAAAAGATGGATATTCAAACCACCACCTCAAGTAATCAACTCCGAGTGATCCCCAGAGTTAGGCTCAATCGGAGACAAACATTCCAGATAGGGATGTTCAAACCTTCGTGTTAGGTGATCAAGATTCGGTCGGATTTCGTAAAGGACCCCGAGTCATCGAGATTTTTGGAGACCAACACAGTGCAATACAGATTGTTGTTACAATTTAAATGGAGCTTGGTTAAAGACAAACAAAACAGACTGATAATCTGGCGAAACGACAACAGAGGAATGGTTCGAACATATATAAACAAAAATACCAAGCGCGTTTCTCATAACTCAGACAAGTCAACATGAAATCTGAGGAGAAAACAAAGTTTATTAACATAACATTCAGGCGGGGGCCGAACTCGTACAAAGCCGGCCTAAAACAAAACAATTCCCACGGCTATGCAACCAAAAAGTAGAAAGCAAACAGATAATCACTTATTGTGTTTCTTCTTCTTCTTCTCTTATCCGGAGGAGTGCGTACCGGCCTCGTCTGTTTTTCTCCTGCCTCTTCCTTGGACCTTTGATGGGGTGCTCTAAGATGATCCGATGGGAACACTTTGAGTTCTCCAGAGGGGAGGAAGAGTGACTGGAGCAAAGATAGTCTCGCTAGGTAAAGCTATCGACAGAGGAGGAATGAACTCAACTTTCTCCTGCTTGATCTCTCTGGCTAGCAGAACTCGGTTTTCTAACATCTCTTGCATGGTAAGCCCTACAAGAGGCCCTGAAGATCCCATCATAAAGACATCCTCATACATCTGGACTTCCTGGAATTCACTGGTTCCCTCCTCTTGCAAAGCATGAATTATTTGTGTGCAAGGACCAGAAGCCTTGCCAGCTGAAGCGCTTGGAATTGTTTTAGAAGTAGTCACGACCACTGATTCCATCATGGATGCTCGTTGCCTCAGCTGGGGACCCTCATCGGGGAGCGAAGCGATGTGAGGTTGACCTGAAATTAGAGAAATATAAAACAAAAAATCAGCAACATCGATCAGTGTTATGTGATCTCTCTCAAATATGAATAAGGTCAATGAGATACCTCTGTCAGAATGAGGCTCGGTATGGGCAGGAGTGCCATCTGAATTCCCCTATAAAATAGGAGATAACCCACTTGTCTTTTGCATTTGTGGTGCCTCTTGATTGTACGGAGGGTCGGGCGGAGTGATTGAGGCAGCTGGAAGCCCAGAAGTGAGGCCTATAGTGGGATCTTGAGGTGAGTCCCGAAGACTTCGCCTTGGTCTTTTTAGACCGTGGTAGCCAGCTCCGGATGCAAAATAAGGTCACCAGCTCTGAGTGCTTCGATCTCGCTTGGACTCGAAATCTCACGCTCCAGCTCCACCAAATTCACCTCACCTCCCTCTAAAGCCTCCCATTCTTCATGCACGATCTGCTCCCACGCTGATGCTAGAGCTCTAGGATAATCCTTTCCGAGCCACTCCAAGTCTCATAACTTGATTACATTGGCATTATAATTGATGATGATTGGCTCAAATCTATCCTTGTTCTGTTTCTCTATAGATGTGACCAATTCATCCACATTTCTAGCACGAGCCAACGTATCATCCCTCTTCCTACGAGCATCCAGCAACTCCTCACAATGGTTATGAGCTTGCATGAGAGCATCGTCTTTCTCCTTCTCTTTTTCCAGTTGCTCTCATGTTGCGCTTTCAACCATGCTACTTCTTTTGCTAGGTGCTCCTTCTCTTCTGACAGAAGATGATTTCTATGGTGAGTAGATTCGATCTGGCTCAAATGGGCTTTCCTCTCCCATTCGACCGTTTCAGTGAAGTTCTTGAATTTATGCTCAACCTCTGCTTGTGCCTTCCTTAACTCGGTAACTTTTGTGTCAAGATGAGTGATAGTCTCTCTGTCTTGGTTAGCCACAAGCTGCAACCCCTATGCCTCGACTTTCACGCTCTTGGCGTATTTAGAAATCTGCTCAGCCAATCTCTTCCATATGAAATACTGATCATAAGCATTGCCAACATAAACCATGGTGTGGCCTTTGACCTTTGGTGGGATCTCCTTCAGATTGAGAACGAACTTGATGCTGTCAGAACAAAATTTCAAAAACGGTGCTTCAGTTCGGCCATTTGGAGGTTGGATGCGACATGTTGCTCTGTTGTAACGGCGAGAAGCTTAATAGGTCCTTTCTCAGGCTTCTGATGAGAGGTTTCAGGGGGACTAGTTTCGATGATTGGTCATAGCGTCGGTGAGTGCGAGGTGGCATTGCATGCTTGGAGGAGAGGGAAGCCGACGAAGGGGCGCAAGAGATATCACTAGGAGGGACGTCAAGGTTGGTTGGAATGTCTGTCCAAACTCCTAGGTAAAGGTGACCTGGATCTGGATCTGTGCCTCGATGACGAATCATGTGATTGATAGCCCTTGTCTTGACCCTCTCTATCTCGGCTCAAGCGCCGGCTGGAAGCAGAATCGTGGTCGGTGCCATGGGAACGTGCTCACGAATTGCGTCTTTTGTGATAAACCATCCGGCCCTCAAGGGAATCAAACATGCTGCGATGCTCCATTAAACCTGCAAGTGAAACAAAGGCATATTAACCTTGATAGGATGAAAAACACAACACCAGCTAATCTATGTGCAGTGTATGTGTGTGTGAGTGCCCTAGTGTCCCCCAATGGACTATGAGCCTGGACTTTCCTAACGAAAGTGATCTCTCCTACTCGGGTAGATGCCACTTCATCTTGAAAGCGGACCCGACATCCCCGATTCTCATATTGCCAATACCATAAGAATCGATATCATCCGAAATCAACCCGAAATTTGCATAAGGGTCCTCCAAAGGTTGGACATGTGTCTCTTCCACCACCATGGCTAGTGGAAGTTGCGTCATATACCGCATTGGAAGAATCCTTATCTTATGGCCTTGCTTCAGAAGGAAACCCTGATCGTTACCACCATCATTATTAGAGGACTTATGACCCATGTCAACATCACCGTGGCATGCCCCGTCACCTTCGCTCTCTTCAACATGCTCTTGTACTTCAACTCCAGCCACAGGATTTGGGACTGGAGCACCACTGGGTCCTCATCGTTATTCTCAGACGGGGAGTCATCCCCATCGCTATCTGAGGCCACCAGGATTTGACCAACACTATGGCCTACTTCTAACAAGTTATAAGCCCAGAGGTTCTCATCGGTGAGCAATGTCCTTGCCTCCTTGTCCGCATATGGGACTTCATGAAGCAGCCTGAGAATCTCTGCTATGGCCGAGCCATTAGACATGTTCGGCACATTTGAAAGAACAAAGGAAGATGATCTGAGCAAACAAAACTATGAAGTGATCTCAAATGGAAAGAATGAGAGCAAAACTTACACTTGGATAGCCACCATTGTGCGAATCCGAACGGACATCGTACAAAGAAAAACTCGTCTTTGAAGTAACATAGCTTATTCCAGGTATCAGTTACTATTCCACATCCCCTGGACGGTTAAAAAAAGGGAAGGATTCCCCTTGCGGTACTTGAAGCTATACAGGTACCGAATTTCTTCGTTAATTGGAACGCGATTTAAATGGCAGACGAAGATATTGAATACGATGTAGAAAAGCATAGCTGTTGGGGTGTAGCCGAGCTGGAGCTAGCCTCATGAAATGCATAATCCGTCGGATGAATTGATTGAATGGTGTGATGCACCCCGCCAAACACATATATCGGTTGCACGCGGTATACCCAGTTGGAGGGTGATGTGCCCGTTGGTGGCGCGTGGGAACCAACATGTCTTTAAATGGGATGCCATGCTGTTCACAAATCCTTCTAAACGATCCCTCTTTGATTTTTGAAGCAACTGAGTCTATGGCTCATCCAATATTCCAACATCGTCGAGAGTATCTGGAGCAGCCTTAACTTCATGACCTTTTACGGGCTCAAAAGGAACCTCTGGGAGAGGTTGTTCGGCTTGTTGATTTATAGGCTAGGGTGCAGATGGCACTGGAGTGTGTCGTGCATAAGGAAATGTGGTTGAGCTTGACTAAGTGTTTGTTTCAGCACATTTAAGAGACAATGGGTCTACAGCCAGAGCGGAGAGACGCCCAAAACGTCGATGATCCGTAGTTATCAAAGCTCAACACACAAGTAATATCAAAAAAATTAAAAGTTGTGCCTCCATGCTAAAGTGAAAGCCCAATATAGTGTGATGCAAATTACAGTATTGTGCAGTGTCAACGTCCGATGTTGTACAATAGTTCGTTTGAAAGCCATGCTATTATCTGAAGTGATTGTCATCGCTGACCATCCCAACGGGCTTCACATCGTTAACCATACATTGAGAACATCTTGGAACTCGAGAGATTTCATTTAAGAAAACTTCGGCCTTAATTGCCCACACAAAAAAATTATCAAGCATTTTCAAGGCAAAATTTCACTAAGGTTGGATTGGCACTGATCCATACCCTTGAAGTGAATTTTCGTCTTTTTCACTTTCTTCCCCAATCCCAAACGTGGCCAGCAACGTTAAGTTCATCCAAGCCGGCCACCGGCGCCGCCACCTACCTAAGGTGATGAGTCTCGAAAGTGGCGATGGATTCAAGTGTTGGAACAAGCTCAGGCGATGGATCGGGTTAGATCGTGGCAAGCAAATGGCGGCTGGAGACTGAAGGTCGAAGCAACCAGCAGCGACGATGGCAAGGGACAAGCGACGGTGGCGTATGCCTTGATTGGGTGCAAAGAAATTTTTATGGCGGCAGGGGAGTTCAATTTCACAATGGCAGAAAAGTGAGGAAACAAAGGAATGGATCGGGTTATATAACCCTGAACACAACATTTTAGGCTCTAAAGTCGTTTGATTCCAAATGTTGGATCGGTACCGATCCATGGTCATGGGTCGGCATTGAACCATATTTAAAAAATGTGGGGATATGCGACGTGCAAGAGTATGTGCACATGTACATGTGATTTCACAAGAATGTGCATGCACATGAAATTGAAACATGACGGATAATCTAAATGCGTATGCATGTGCATATTCAACATGTAGCAACCAGAACCGAAACGCAACAGATTCAAACCCGTAGAATCCAGAAAAGGAATCTGCCTAGAGCTATTGAGTTTGGAGAGACGGATCATAAAAGCACGCTCTAGTTTTATAATGCTAAATCCCAGTAGAGTGTCACGACAAACAGCAAAAGACGTTATACTTCACCGGAATAGCCCATAAGAAGGGTGACAACCATCGTAGCATGGATTGGAATCTGATATAGCAATCCCAACTTGTCTTGATTCAAAGCACATCGTGTTGGAAACAAGATGTACTTTAAGGGGCAGGTGTTATCCAACCTTTTGGCCAGACAGTATTTGGACGAACTTGGTAAATCATACTTAAAAGTTATCGATGCAGGAAGCCCGGAGAGATAGCTAACAAGCCCGGAAACCAAGTAAAACCCAGGTCACAAGATGAGTGCATGACCACAAGCTTCAAAATGGAAACAAACATCAACTACCCATCTAATTGATGGATCAGTACCGAACCATCCCTATGGATTGGTACCGATCCATACAATCTCATCCAAAACACCCCAAACCTCATCTACTCCCAAACCAAGGTGATAGCAATCCCTTTCAAGCCTCGAAACATAGTTCGCATGTCATACATCTTTAAGCACCTCGAGCACCTGGAGCCAGGAAATCCATTCCACCACCTATCCAACTTATTGGTCCAGAAACTAGTTCTAGCAGAGCAATCAAGATGGAAAACACGAAGCCAACAACAAGTCGTATCTACGCAAGGCAATGGGAAAGATCCATAGGTCAATCTTATGGATCGGTACCGATCATGCCTATGGTTCGGTACCGATCCATGATATTTGCTGACATGACCACGATCTTTTCATGCTTAAATGCTGATAGACGTGGGAAAATGGCTGCAATCGTGGTGGAGGAATTTCCGACGACATACAGCTATAAATAGAGGGGTAAGAGGTCATTTAAGTGAATTTTTTCCGATTGTTTACTAATTTCCTGTAATTCACTTATGATCCCGAGGATCCATACCGATCCGTAAGAACAGTTGTAAACTATAACATAATTAATTGAAAAGCTAAATGGACGTAGGCCTCAGTTGACCGAACCACTGTAAACCCTGTGAGTATCGTTTTTACTTCATTTTCATTTATTATTCTTTATTTTTCTTCCCTACTATAATCTCTTGGGTGTCTGTGCCACATTCTGGTATAAACAACAGTGGTATAGCGTAAAATAGTGGAGATGCTTTTGAATATGTTAATTTAAGTTTATGTTAATTTAAGTTTAAGTTTATTAAACCGTAAGAACTGTTTTTGAATATGTTAATTTAAGTTTATTAAACCAGATTGCTTTTAAAGATGAGTTTTGGATATATATTTAAACAAAATTTGGATTTTAGATTTCATTACCAGTCAAGTTTCTATTTTTATAAGTTAACCTAGAAGTTGTTTTTGGAGTTTTTTTCAGAAATTATTACATGTGTTATATAAATTGGTTAATTTTGTTATATTTCTATTTTATATTTTATATAGAAATTCAATGCATCTCTCAGATTTCATTTCATTTTATCAAATAAAATATCTTCTTAGTTGATTTCTATTATAAAAAAAATTTACAAGTTCGTTGGATGGATTATTAAGAAAATTATGAGTACGGTGGTTTGAACAAACGAGAATAGTTTTGATTTAAATGAGAATCAAAGAAGTAAAACATAATTGTTGTGTACATCTATATAATACATCAGAAACATACTCACAGATTATATTTCAAATTCTAATCTATTAAATAATAGTAAAGCAGAAGAACTTTCTGTTCTCTTATTAATTCTAGGCATTTCCTCCCCTCTCCTTAATTCTCTCCAGATATTTTACTTTCAAATTTCTACCATTTATCATTGTAATATTAATTATTACAAAGTCTCACTAACTCTGCCCGTTATCATTTTACATTTAATTGTCAATAATTGATAATTTCTACAATTATTTTTAACATTCTCCTAAGTATTATAATGTTATTTTACATTTATGTCCATATATTCAAATTAAACAATGATCTAAATTTTGAACTTTAAAGTAAATCCTAATAACTAATATTTATTATTCGGTCTAATAGGTCCTAAAAAACAATTCAATGTATTGTATACCTCACTTATATTGACAAAAATTATAAAAATAATATTTCATTCAAGTCCATATAACTTAAAATTTCCACAAGTATATACAAAAGTACTTTTAGTCCTTTTGCATTATTCTACATTTAAATTTACATATTTTGTTTCTTTTAAATTATTGCTTGATTACAGAGAAAAATACACGTAAATTTTCTTGCTAAACTTGGTATATTACAAACATTGACAATGTTCTTTCTTTTCAAAATTGATATATCAAGTGATTCTTTATCATTAATAAAATTTATTTTTATTAAGAATAACATTAATTTAATGATAAGCAATGAATACCATAGTTTGTAATTTTGAAATAAATGAATATTTTCAGTTAATATCTTTTCTGAAAATGTCAAATATTAATGTATATTCATTATTTACGTTAATCAATAGTTTGAAATATACTATTTTTGGATTATAATTGTTTTTCTTCTGTATTTTATTGTGTTCTTGAAGCAGGGGTCAATATTTTTTAAAAGTTTTATTATAAAATATATAAGATAAGATTAATGAGATATGGAACAATTGTCTAAAAACCAAATTATTATTTTTACAAAATTAAAATAATAATATAATTTGTAGTGTTTCTTTTAATCAACATTTCATTTAGTCGTTAAACAAATATTTTGTTTATCACTTATACAGTATTATGTACTAATTTCTGATGTTGATAATAACTGCAAGAGCTTAAAATGCATAAAAATATATAAATTCATTGCTATTACACTTTCATTTTTAGGTATTTTTGTCATTTCCAATAGTAATATTTGAAATATAATCTATATATCCTTTATCTTTTAAAAAGGTACTAAAAGCAAAACATTAAACTCAAAATATATGTATATAAATAATTATATATTGAAATATATAAAATTATTAATTTTAAAATTAATTTAGAATGCCAGTTTTCATTTATTTTCTTAAATTAATATCAAACTCAATATTATATACAAAACGACAATTTAAATATTTATACAAATAAAATGCATAAATCACAAAACAAAAATTACATACTTAAAGAATAATAAGGTAAATACATTATTCTGTTATCTTAAAAATTTTACCATATATTACACAATAAATCGGATTCTTTCAAAATATGGATAAAATTATTTTACTAAATCATACAGTGTGAAATGCATGTGATACACACTTATATACTAATATAGACAGAATTTGCACTTATGGCAGTTTTCTCTCTTCTTAACTCTCTCATGCTATTTAATTTCAAAATGATTTAATATAATTTATGATTTTTAAAATTATTACTGATCAACAAATTCTCACCAATTACATTATATTCAGATGCTTATCTTTTATAATTTCTAGACTTGAATATTTTCTCTATTCAAATTCTCTTCAAAATAAACTTTTATAATTTCTACATTACAAATTTTCTTCTTAATTCTCTCATGCAATATTTTATATATAAATCCATATATTAAAGTCAATTAAATATCATAATTTAAACTATTCAAAATAAACTCAACTAACTATCATTCATTGTTTTGTCTATTAAATCACAAATAAAAACAATTTCAATATGCATATAATATTTATATCAACAAAAATGGAAAAAAAAAATTGTTCAAATGTAAGAATATATAGCATAAAAAACATTACATACATAAACATTGCAAAACAACTTTAATTTATATTTTATTTATCTCAACAAATTATCTACAAAATAAATAATAGTACGGCAGAGAACTTCCAACCCTCTCAATAGTAATGGAAGTTAGTTATAGAAGTTTTGTCACCTCTTTTTAGCGCTTTCATATTTAAATAATAAATTTATGTAAGTTATCATTTTCACAATTATACACAATGTTTACTACTTCTTTTCATGTTTTACACTTAAATACCTACATTTTTATGATAATGACAATAAACGGTTCTCTTCGATTCGTCGTATTATATTACACTTAATCCGTATATTTAAATTAATTAATTAATTCAATAATTAAATATAAATTATTTAAATAAATTTAAGTAACTAATAATTATTAATTCGTCCAATAAACCTTAAAAGTTGTCAATTTTAATATATACCATATTCTTATTAATAAAATGGTAAAATCAAATTTTAGTTCGAATTTAAATTATATAAATCACTTAACAAATGTTATATACATAAAGAATGATAAAAAGTTTGATTTATAATTGATAGTACAACATATTTATCATATGCTACGTAAATAATTTCTATTTTTACCTATACTCATTAATACATTATTTTTACAACTTCACCGTGTGCAACGCACGGGTTACACACTATTTTATTCATGATAGTGCAGCTTTTGCCCCAAAGTAGGAAAAGCATATTAAGTAGAAAGAAAAGAGCGCAGACTCGTATTCATCATTATACTTTGCAGTCAAGTTATGTATATGCACGTAAATACGATAGTCACCTACTTCAAATCTCTTGTAACGCCAGGCCTTGGAGCTGCTGGACACATTCTTCTTTTAAGCAAACGGTTTATTAGAGAAGATTTCCCAACATTTGGATATCCAACTATTCCCGCTCGCACCTGTTTGAAAGGAAGAATTAATTTTACGCTATTATTACTTAGAACTTTTATGAACATAACATCTTTGGAATAGTTTACATGTATATGAAAACCTTGCTGAATTTCCTACATTAAAAGGGGATCAAATATGGAACAGTTGATATACAACAAAGGTTTCAAAATATCAACAGATTTTTTTTATTTTTTATTTTTGATAGTTAGAGTGGTACTTTATTCAAGCAGAGCACTTTATTTTGATGTCTCGGTAGTTCGAACCCATGACCTCTAGAATCTGTCTAGAGCGTCATACCACTAACCAGTTAAGTTAGTGGTCCTTGACCAAAATACAAATAGATTTTAACAAGATATGATCTGCAGTTTTGCACAGATGGTGACCAGTGTTCAAAAATTACATACAATATGGTTGGAAAATTATTGGCACTTGCAGAAGTTGTCCTAGTTTCATAGCAATACCGGAACAAGTTTCTTTGAAATAAAGGGGAAAAAATTGGGGCTGTCTTAGATATAAAGTTCAGTTTCACTGACTTTCTCTATCATTTAACAATATGCATAATTACATATATATGTATATACAATATAAATCTTTTTGAGACAAAAATGAATGAATAACATCATTGAGATTTGGATAGCAAGTTAATGCTTTGAGATATTTTATTGTTAAGGATGTTAGATATGCCATATTTGTTGTAAAAGTGAATAACTATGCCCAATGAGATATAATATTTATGTTCTGTGCTTAAAAATACATTTCTTCTGATATCATATCTGGTTTTACAGTCGTACCATTTTTGTTATCATCTTCTTAGCTTGCTCAAATTACATTTTTCTTAATTGATCCCATCAGACAAGTATTTTCTGCTTGAATAAATTGTGGTATAATATGAGATAATATATTATCTATTTAAGGTCTTATCATCAAATATTGTCAGGATCAGACGAAATGGATCTCTGGTTCTTTCCTTCTTGTCACCATAATATCGATAATACCTCATTTCGTCAAACGAAGCCTTTCTAAAGAGCCAAAATGGCTATTTCAAATTAAGTAAAATGAAAAAATAATTACAAAATCAGACAATTGACTGTAGTGGAAAATAGGGTGAAGGGCTTTTCAACCTAAGGTAATAAGTTGCTAGAACAACAATAATTAGTTTCAAGAATAAAATAAATTATCATTTTACATAAAAAAAGGGTAAATAAAAGTATCTTTTTTCTGTCACTGAAAATGATAATTTCTTTTATCTTTTGTCATTAAAACGAATTTTTTTATCTTTTGTCATTAAAACGAATTTTTCTGAAGTGTTGTCCTAGAAACCTATTATCCTAGGCTGAGAAGCCCTTTAAGTTAAAATCTCCTGCTATGCAAACTTAGTGCTTACATTACTCATTCTGTTTTCATGCTTATAAGTGAATCAAGAGGTATGCATAAGACCATATCATTGAAATAAGGAAAAGAGAAGTACAAAGTAGGAAGTTAAAATATTTAAAACAAATATAATTACCGGTCGTGGAAGAAGACCTTTTGATCTGCGTCTTGTATTTACATCAACAGCTAATGCCTTTGCGAGTCTCCCCAATTTCATAGCACCCTGCAATGAAATTAAACAATCTCCAGATTATCTTTACATAACATGCACAAATTATAATTCAACTTTAGCCAAGAACCATTCCGAGCTGTCCGTTTGCAAAAACAACTTTAATCCCTTGTTTTGTAAAATATGCTGCCCATGCATTTCGATCAGCGGTAGATATCATGTCTTCTCTATTCAAAACTAGAATCTTTTTTCTGTTTCCAAGCCACAAATCCATCTGTTGATAAAATGGGAATATTCAATAGAAAACTATGCTTCCAATCATTGAAGCAATACTTTCAGAGTAAAAACTGTCAAAAGCGTTATGTATGCAATATGCATAAAGAAAAAACGTAACAGGCCTATATGATTTGTTGATTATAAAGTCAGTATATCTAAAATGCTCAAAAAAAGATATGGTCGACGGCAATGACATAAGACTTCACCTTGCTAAACCCATATTAAGTGCAAACGTATTATGATTACAATAAAGTGACTGAAAGATAACGACGTTAAAAATAATATAATAGATACTGGAAATGGGAAATTTGGTTTTAAAATGACAGTCAACCAATTTTGATCAAACGATTTATACCTCAAAATTAACTGAAGTTTCTGTTGTGCTCATGAAATATCAAGTTATCAACATCTAGGAATATGTTTGTAACACGTTAAAGTAAAATTTAACTTAAGTGCAAAGGTCAAATATGAGAAAATGGAACATAAGTGCAATGCATTGAAAACTAGGAACTTGCATCTAGAAAACATAACCTATTTTAGATAAAACAAGATATGAGAAACAAGAAAATAACCATAGGGTGGCCTGTAGCTAAGGGAATCCTAGCATCACGAACTTCTATAACAACATCCATCAACTTAAGCTGATTTTTCAATTCTTTCTCTGTTTTAGCAATGTGCCCTGGATACCACTACACAAAAAATAATAAACTATCAATTTTTACTAAACCACGAACTATTTCGTGACAACCCAATAGAAATCGAAGAAACATAAACAGACCTTTTATGTACCTGTACAGGACGCAATGCCCTACTCCAGTGATGCAAATCTGCATCCAAATTTTTCCAAAAACTCTCTTCTTGCAAAAATGCTTCGTTATTGTTATTACTAATTGTTGAAATGGTAAATTTGTCATTATGGGTCCAGTCAATAGATGCTCCTCTACTCACCTGAGCAGTTATTTATCTCAGTTTTCTTTCAAACAATATACGGATACTGAAATTAAAGTAAATGACTATATCGAAACTTACAGAGCTGGATACGTGGCAGGCGGTAAACGCGCGAAGCGAGCGAGGAGTTGGTCGGAGATTAGGAAGAGGAGGATGAGGCGGAGGAGTTCGGGACATAGAAGCCATGTAAATTTGTAGTGCTTGAAGTGAGGATGAAGATAAAGTTTAGCTTTTACTGCAATTTTTATGGATTCGTGGCTTAAACGCAAATGATATAAAAGGTGATGTCATGTACAGATTATCGTTTTCGAGCGCAACGATCAACCGGGCGAATTACCCTTTTCCCTCCGTCTAGTACTAAATTGGTCAATTTGATGTCAGTGGAAGCAAGTCATTTTGATGCTCGAAAAGTTTCAAGTCAAAATCACTTAAAACTTCAATTTATGGCGTTTGATAATTGATGCACTAATCCTTACCATCATTGAGGGGTGCTAAATACCCTGTATTAATACGGATATTTCATTTTAACAAGAATTTTCATTCGATGGTATACTGCCGAGCGATTGTGAAGGAACTCGGCGTTATACTGCCGAATGAATGAAATTTTTTCTTTTTTAAACTAAAATCATTTGACAGTGTACTGCCGAATGAAGCTGGGTAAAATGAAGTATCCACTGTGGAATATCTAGCACCACTCTTAATTATCCTTAAATACAAAAGATCCAAACAAAAGAGCAATTTGTTCCTTCTTTTCAATGGAACCTCAATGCCACCCATAAAACACACACCTTCAACCTTTGGAATAGAAGGCAATAATATAGCTGTCACAGGAAACATACGTGTTGAATAGATTTATGAATCTAACAAACCTCGAAATTACGATTAGAGGTAGATATTAACAAAAGGTGGTTCGCTAATATCATAATAAGAAACGTAAATGAGGAGTTAATGAGGAGGGTTATAACTGATGCTTGAAAAGTAACTAACGCAACATATAGAGCAGTTCGATCTCGACAAAGATCTATGTCTACTATTGCTAATAGTTTTATTGCTTGATGTTTCAGTTACAATAAAATTATTACAAGAGCTTTGAGTTAAAATCTACTGCTTATCGGACTAGAGAAAATTTATCCTTGTACAGATGCGTACAAATATCTATTTATAACTGTTGAGATCATGCTTTAAAGGGCTTAGACCGAACCCTAAAACCCTAAGTTTCCTCATGACCATTGATGATATATTGTTCATATTGACTAGGACATTGGGTAGAGAAAAGCAGTTCGAGTGAAGGTCAGCTGGCAGGCAATACCATGGCGTGTCTATGTTAGAAAGGCGGTACCATGTTAGGTCTATGTTAAAAAGGCAGTATGAGGCACAAAGTTGTTGATGAACAGTGACGTCGCTACCACGTGGACAACGAAGTACAAAGGGTTGTTGATGCATAGTGACGCTTTTGCCGGATGAACAGTGTCATTTTATGCTGATATTGTCAGAAGAATAGTATGGGATCGTCGTCTATGCAGGGATGACCAAATGTTTTTGTTAGGTGTTCTCCTAGTCACGACAAAGTGAAATGGCCGGATAAATCGAACGACCAGTTAAATGATGGGCAGCGGGGAAGACGTGGGAGTCAGGCGAGGATATAGGTGGCGAGGCTTCCTAGCCGCAACTCAGTTGTCGAATGATGTGGACGGTAGAATTGTCCGTGAGGGCTTGGGTTTTCTATTGATAGTGATGATTTGGCGGGCCGATTCTCGGATCCAACGAATAGCTCGATGGCCATGTCTTTGAGGGTCAAGCAATCGGAAGCACGAATGCACTTTGGGTTGGATCTATCCTTAGTCAGGCAGCATGGGGCAGGCTCGTATTGTTGGGCCCTTAACTAATGGACTTATTGCCCTCTGCGAGGGAGCAATATTTTGCTCTCCAAGTTCGCTTCTATGGGCAGAGGTTGACTTATCTTTACATGCAATTAATTTGAATGACACGTGTTGCATGCTTATTGGTTGTGATGCTTCATTATTCAAGATGGGCTTAGAGATGTGACATTTGATGTAATGACATACTTAGTTAGACCTCGACATCTGAGTTTAATTCCCACTCCTTCCATCCTACGGTTGAGATTTGAGACTCAAATCTATAAAATATGACGTGCTTTCTTCTTCTTTTTGTACTGAACCATTGCGAACTTGATTCCATTAGAGATAACTTTGAGCTTTCTACCTTTTAATCTTCAATAGGCAAACTTCTAGAGCAAACACCATCAGTAAGCATTTCTGCTCTATGCTTACTCTTCATTCGGTTAATTCAATTTCTTCTTTGCTTAAAATGAAAGTTCATTACAACAAAAAAGACATTTCACGGCGTTTTAAAAAGACATGAAATCATTTTGCAGCGTTTCGAAGAGCATTGTCTAACGAAAAGCTATACTAGGACCTAATAATATAACATCACTTTAACAAACGTTGCAGAAATTAATATTTTATAAGGTTTTAGTTGATGTTGTACATTGGTTATTGGCATTTTTCATGCCGTTGGGTTATATGTATTACAACATTTTACTCTCATAGTTATTTCTTTTGTATCCCTCATTGTTGGTTTATTGCATCATTTTCCAAATGTTGTTATATATTTACAACAAGGTCTTTATGGTCTATCGTAGTGTTTAGTGTGTTGTCATGTTAAATATTTCACGGTGATTTATTCGATGTCAGGTTAATGATTTCGCAGCGCTTTCTCCATTGTTATGTTAATGATCCCATAGTGTTTTTAGTTTCGAAATGTAATATTATTTACAAAGACTAATCACAGCAGTTTAACTTACACAAATGTTTTTTTAACTTACCTAGGTGTTTTAACTTATCGTGGCGTTTTAACTTATTGCAGCGTTTTTAACTTATTCCAGATTCATTGATAGCAAATCCTTAATGTATTTACAAGAACAATAAAATAAATTATAATATTCATCAATGAACTAATAATTATTCTGCCTTCTCAGAGCAAATTTCATAAGTTATTATGGTATATATTATAATATTTCCAAAGCCTTCCATTAAAACAATTTTTTGCTTACTAAAACCTTTACCAGTTATTCCATTTCTTGAAATTACCAATTATATATTATAAATGAAGAAGAGTTTGACAGAGAAAGCCAAAACACACAACACAAGAAAGGAGTATTTATAATGGTTATAAGCGTTACAAATTGAAATTCCAACGGCTATAATCGTGATTAGGGTGTACGTTACAATTTTTGCCATAGAAAATATAACGGTTATAACCGTTACAAACTAAAGAGTTTGTAACGCTTATAACTGTTACAAACAAAAATTTTGTAACACTTATTTACGAATTTTAACTTTTTAACACTTATAACTGTTATAGAGGTAAAATTTTGTAACGTTTATAACCGTTACTAATTTCCTGGAGCATATAAAAAAATATCACAATCCGGTAGATCTTACCAAATTTTTCCCCTCTTCATTTCCTCAAAACCTCCACCCGTTATATAGATTAAAACAATATTTTGATTTTTTTTTCTTAATTATTAAGTCTGCTTAGCATTAATATTCTTAAGTTTTTTAAATTGTCATTGCTTGAAACCCTAAGTAGAGCAGCCGCCGGCCCCCTCTTTGATCTTGCCGATTCCAGCTTGATTGGCATCTGCCGCCAGTCTCCCATCTGTCGCCCCTCCCTACCCGCCTCGTGCCACCCTTTTCCCTGCCATTGAGGTGTTTGCTTCCAACCCTTGTAGTCGTCAAGTTTCTCCTCCCTCTGATTCGCCTCCTCGCCTCCCAGACCCTCCACCAGGTTTTCCTCCATTATCACCTCCTGATTCCCCTGTCGATAATGATGATGGTTTCATTCCAGTTCATTCTCGTAAGTGAAAACGTCAATCAAAGATTTTGCATCAACCTCGATCAACTAATCCCATCTCCCATAATTTACAGCATAAGAATTCAAGATCGCCCTCTCATCAAAACGTACATCTAAACTATGTAAGCTCCAATAGTAATATTGATCGCCCCAATCAATCTGATAACAGATCTGTTGCCAATAAATGGAATTTCTCCACTATGTCTAGCCGGGCATGGAATGAAGTTGTCAAGGGTAATAATATTCCAGTTTCTATTCCGTTAAAATTCTATCATCCTCGTGAATTTAATTCTATGCAATGTGCCAAAATGTCTGTTGAGGTTGTTCATGATGCTAGAAAACAGTGGGATAATGCCATTGTGGTCTATGTGGTTGGTCCTAAGCCATATTACCTATATTTCAAAAACTATATTATTAGAGTATGGAAACCAGATGATGAATTCTCGATTTACTCTAAGGAAAATGGATTTTATGTTATTAAATTTAACAAAAAGCAAGACTGTGGTAAAATACTGGAAGGAGGTCCCTACTATTACAATAAAAAGTTGATGATGATTAAGAGGTGGTCTCTTGGAATGCAGCTCAACAAAGAACTTCTTCATTCCATTCCGATTTGGATTCGTTTCCCCGACCTCCTTCTTGATTACTGGACGGAAGAGGGGATTAGTCGTATTGCCTCAGTGCTTGGTTCCCCCATCAAAGTGGATAAATTCACCGAAGGTATTATAAAAATTGCATATGCTAGAGTATTAATTGAAATTAATAACTCTTTTAAGTTTCCGAATAAAATCTCTATTATAACTGAGAAGGACGAAATCATTTGGCAAGAAGTAACGTATGAATGGAAACCATCTATTTGCTCAAATTGCTCAAGCTTTGGACATGCTGAAAATCATTGTCAATTTAATAAAGTTTGGATGCCTAAAGCAACTCCTCAGAAACTAACGACAGACGATTCTGATATGAATATCGATACTAATATTGATAATAATCTGGTAAGCAACTCAAAAAGCACAGATACTCAACCGAACTCAGCCAGTCCAGAACATAAGGTATTCATAACAACAATATAAATGATGACATTAACAATATTTCAAAAGAAAATTCTACTTATAAGTCCCAAAATGTCCAGTCGAATATCTTAAGTCCGACTATTAATACAATTTCGCTTCAGAATTTTGTGTCTATAGAAATTGATATGGCAATGCAATCATCAAATAACTGTACAAAGGAAACCAATAGTGATTCGGTTGAGATGTCTGATGCGCCTCCAGATCCATCCCCGAGCTCTGTAACTACTGAACATAATTTTGATTCTTTGTATATCTCTAGAACAAGATCAACTCGGAAAACTAGGACAGAGGAAGTTCCTTTAGAATTTAAAGCCACCGCTACTTCTGATGTTATTGAGAATCCTGCATGGGCTAGTTTAGTTAATCAATTGAAAGGTAAAAATAAAAAAATAAAAAACGCTAAGACATCGGGGACAGCTACTCCCCCTTAAGGAAGTAGCAACCCTGAAAATAGCCTATAGATGGAGTTTCTCTTTTGGAACATTAGGGGTATGAATGCCCCTGCTAAACAGTTGGAAATTTTGCAAATTTTGAATAGTAATAAATTTTCCTTTATTGGCATTCTTGAAAATAAACTATCTCTAGATAATATTGATAGATTTATGACCAAAATTTCTAAAAATTGGAAATTTTCTCATAACATAATTAATGATCAGAAAAGTCGAATCTTAATCTTATGGGACTCTACTCAATGGTTGAATATCATTTTACACTCTAATGACCAATACATTTCTTGTATATATTACATAATGTAAGTGGTATTAGTGTTTTATGCACCACAGTTTATGCATTCAATGAAGATGTGAAGCATATAGAGTTATGGCAGTATATTATAGAACAGTCTAAAAGTGTTAACCTCCCATGGATTGTGGCGGGTGATTTCAATGCTATTTTATCTCCTAATGATAGAATGAATAATGGTCCCTTTAATTCGATGGATGAACAAGAATTTATAGACTGCATCTCCTATCCTAAACTGGTGGAGCCAGATTTCACGGGTAACTATTTTACATGGAGAGGAGGTCATAGTTTTTCTATTCATAGTAAGATAGACCGTGTTTTTGTTAACAATTTATGGTTGGATAAATTTTATCACTTTGGAATTAATTTTAGTAATCACTCTTTGAGTGATCATACTCCTATCACGATCAAACTTATATTGCATGATAAAATGAGAATTAGAGTACCTTTCAGGTATAATAATTCTTGGCACCTTCAAGTGGGATACAATTCCTCCCTTCATGATGCACTGATGTAAGAGTTCTTTGACAATCCTCTTCACATGCTCTTATGCAAACTGAAATCAGCTAAAACTACATTGAAGAAATGGGCAAAAAATAAAAGCAACATATATACAGTGGTTGCTAAATTAAAAGATGAGACTAATGAGATTTATAAACAGCTAGTTCGAAATCCTTTGAATGACAGTTTAATGGAGCAGTATGCTTCGAATTAAGAGCGGATTCATTCTATTATGAGGAAATTTGCGGTTGAAAATGAGCAAAGAATGAAAATTAATTGGCTAATTAAAGGGGATAAACCAACTGAATTCTTTTTCAGCAAAATTAATGTTCTCAAACCTAAATGAAGGAGTAATTTCATTCTTAACGATAATGGTTCATGGTCATCAACATCAGAACAACTTACGCATGAAGCTATAAACTACTTCTCTGAACCGTTCTTATCATCTCAAGCTACATACCAATTTCCAGGCATAACATGCAAGAAAATCCTAACCGATAATGCAAGAAATAATTTATGCAAACCATTTTAGATAGAGGAAATTAAAGCAGCTACTTTCCAGATTAATGATAACAGCTCCCCTGGACCAGATGGTATTAACTCAAAATTTTGCAAAGTACATTGGGAGCAAATTAAATATGATATCTGGAATGCTATGAATGGTATTCTCCAATCAGGAAAAATTATTAGAGATATCAACCATACTTTTATCTGCCTAATTCCAACAAAACCTGATGCGGTTGATATGACTGATTTTATACCGATTTCTCTATGCAATGTCTCATATACAATTTTAGCCAACCTTCTTTGTAATCAAATGAAAGATTATATGAATGATCTTATTTCATATAATCAGAATGCTTTCATTCCTGGTAGAATAATTACTGAGAATTCCCTACTAGCATATGAAATGGTTAGAGGTTTCAACAGGAAAAATTCTAACAACCTATGCCTGAAAATTGATCTGCATAAAGCCTATGATAAAATAAGTAGAGAATTTATTCATCATATGCCGATGTCTATGGGCTTTCCACTGTTATTTGCTGATCTCATATATGAATGCATTTCTACTCCTTCATTTTCGGTATTAATTGATGGTTCCCCCTATGGATACATTGACAGCTCGAGAGGATTAAGACAAGGGGACCCTCTCTCGCCATATTTATTTTCTATTGCTATGGAATTCCTTACTATAAATCTTGATGTGGAATACTTGAAAGGTAAAATTATCCCCATATACCCATTTGTTGTATGCGGATGATATTTTAATCTTGGCTAAAGCTACCACTAAGAATGCTGAAAGCATACAACTCATTTTTCAAGATTTGAAGAATTTAACTGGCCTTGACTTAAATGCAAACAAATCTACTTTGTTTTTTAGTAAAGGAGCAAATAACAAGCATCAAATTGCTGACATTCTTAAAATAATTATTGGAAACCTTCCAATTATGTATTTGGGCATCTATTATCTATCAACAAATTAAAAGCAAGGGATTTTGGTTGGTTAATAGACAAAATAAATAAAAAATTCAATCATTGGAATAGTAGGTTGCTCAATATTAGTGGAAGAGCAGAACTAGTTAAAACTGTCATCTACCCAATTATTCAATTTTGGCTACAATTCACACAATTCCCTGTGACAATTATTCATAAAATCAACTCTATCCGTGCTAATTTTTTATGGAAATCTAAAGCTCATAAAATGTGTTGGGATGATGTTGGTAAAAAAAAGTGAGGGTGGTCTTGGAATAAGAAGAATTGATGAAGTTGCTAAAGTAGTTGTAGCAAAACTTTTATGGAAATATATATTTCAAGGTGAATCTCTTTGGGCCAAATGGATGCATAATAAGTACTGTAGTAATGTTAATTTTTGGACTGCTACTATGGACAACAATGCTTCATATACTTGGAAATCCCTGCTAAGAGACATACAATGGTGCAAAGGATTAATTGATAGGAAAATTATTAATGGTGAAAACACATATATCTGGTTTGACCCATGGCTTAATGGATCCTCGTTGATTGATAATTTTGGATGGAATACTATGTCTATTACTGGTGGTTGTAACAAAAAAGTATCAATGCTATTCTCTGATAATAAGTGGAAACATCATATTGATTATGTTCCTACACAAATTCATCACTCAGTTCACAATATAACTATTCATAAGCAAATGCAATAAGACTTTTGGTTCTGGTTTCCTAACAACAATGGAAAATTCAGTCTGAAATCGACATGGAAACATTTCAGATGCAAACATGCTGATTTTAATTGGACAAAGATAATTTGGGATAAAGGTTGTGCTCCAAAGATGTCTATTTGTGCTCTCTTGGAAAAATTAAACAAATTAAATACTAAAGATAGGCTCAGTAGATGGAATACTGGCATAGATCGAAATTGTGTGTTGTGTTTAAATCAATATGAAGACAGGGATCAACTCTTTTTTAAATGCATCTACTCGAGAAGATTACTAGAGGAGACTATGCATAAGCTAAAGTTTAATCTCGGTAACACTTATGATATAAACCAAATTTTGGAAATTATATGTCAAAGCTAGAAAAGTAACTTATTAATTAACCAGATCGCTAACATAACTTTTACTTCACTGGTTTGGAACATTTGGTGTGAAAGAAATAATCGAGTCTTCAAAGGTATTGAACTGCCTACTAATTTGAGGTTCAATCTCTTAATTCAAGACTACAAATTCCTAATCCAGCACAAATTTAAGTCTCAAACGATAAGTTTAGAGTTAAAACTTATCTTAGTAGAATTTAACATTGATATAATCCCAAAAGCCAATCATTGCCCTCCTTGAACGCTGCTCTGCCTCTTTTTGAAATTTAGTGATGGTTTTCTTCGTGCTTCATTGGATTAGCAGCCTCCGCCATTAATGACCTAATTGGTTCGACATTTTAGATCAGATCTATTTTGGTAAAGTAGATGGATTTTCTCTCTCTTGTAGGTGGTAATACGAAGACATAGACAATAGTGCCTTTTCTTTTTCTTGTTTTTTTTGTATGTGTCGCACGTCTCTTTTGTATTTGAGTTTTTTTTATTTTGTTTGCTGACCCAAGTTGTTCGTATAGATGGTTTTGAGTGTGTTTCCTATTTGTTTACTCCTCCATCTATTTGACAACTTGGTTCAGGCTCTATTTTGATGTATTATTAATATATGGAAATGATATGTACTCTTTTTCCTTGCAAAGTACCTATATAGGTCAGGGGGATTGCAAGGTTTTAACGAGGCATATCATGGAAGTATATGTGCTCTATTTTAGTATATAAAGTACCATTTTCCAAAAAAAACAAACATCAAAATACAAAATAACTTTAAAGTATTACAACCTAGTTCAAAGTATCATAACCTAGAAATAATTTAAGAAGCTTACAAATAACAAATTAAGAAGCTTACACATATTCGAAGCAATAATTGGGCCAAATTACAAACCCACCACCAACTCCCGTGCATGGAAAGGCCCATTTTTCCTTTAGCAGCATGCTCTACCATTTTTATACGAATTACCATTTTTTCTAACCCACCACTAACTCATGTGCTGGATTTCCAACTGCTTGTGATAGCATGCTCCATAAATATCTCACGTGTGAAATGTTGGTAATTGCAATCCCGATCCTAGAATTGGAACTACTCTATCATAGACTATTCCTGCATTTTATCACAATTATGTCATTAAAGTGGTCTTTTAACATTCAAATAAAGTAAACATTCTACATAAGAGCTCGTTGAAGACATTTGAGCTTGAAGAATTCACATTTATAATTAAGAATAAGATATAAATAACTATAAATATTTCAATGGTGTAATGATAATATATATATATATATTAATAATAAATTATGTTTATATACTCCTTCAATATGAGGAACTTCTTCAGTTGGCTTGTAAATCTCAGTGTTGCTGATGTGCTTGTTACAATTTCAATTTCAGTCATGGTTACCTTCAGTAGTTCAAGCTAGTCTAGGCCTAGTCAATTCTAGGTGCAAGCTACTCTACTGTTGATTTAACCATGGTTATCTCAAGCAAAGGCTACTATTTGATTGAGGCGTGTACATGCAGCATAAACATATGCTTAACCTGAAAAAGAATATAGGTTTTCTGTCCAATTCGAGCTTGTTGCAGCACTCAGATCTGCAATAACGGATTAGGCTTCCAATCAGGCCAGTCGCTTCAGGCTACATTAGTTAACTAACTCGAAAACTAGCTACACTAGTCAACTAACTCAGAAACTAGCATGCAAATAAGAGAATGTTCAAGTGGAGTTGACGGGTAGTCGAATTGGCTTTGTTTTGTATGTCAAATATAAAAGAAGATACATGTGACATTGCTTTACGTGGCTATACGTACTTTGCATGACTTGATATATTTCTTGTTAGAATTGATTATTGTGTTAGAGGACTGTTTCCTAGAGATTTGACCAGGCAACTAGTGCTCGGCATCAGGTAGCACTCGGCATCAGGTAGCACTCGGCGTCTCATGGTACTCGGCGTAGCGCTTGGCATCTAGTAGTACTCGGCATCAGATAGTACTCGACGTCTCATGGTACTCGGCGTAGCGCTTGGCATCTAGTAGTACTCGGCATCAGATAGTACTCGGCATCTCATGGTACTCGACGTAGCGCTTGGCATCTAGTAGTACTCGGCATCAGATAGTACTCGGCATCTCATGGTACTCGGCGTAGCGCTTGGCATCTAGTAGTACTCGGCATCAGATAGTACTCGGCATCTCATGGTACTCGGCGTAGCACTTGGCATCTAGTAGTACTCGACATCAGATAGTACTCGGCATCCAGTGGAACTCGGCAACAGGAGTACTCGGCATCCAATAGTACTCGACATCCAGTGGAACTCGGCAACAGGAGTACTCGACATCCAATAGCACTCGGCGACCAGAAGCACTCGGCATCTAGGGGTACTCGGCGTAGCACTCGGCATCCAGGAGTACTCGGCATTAGAAGGCGTTCGGCGTATATGATTACTCGACATGGCAGTATCGTTCGGCCAAAGGGATCGTTCGGCTAAAAAGCATCATTCAGCCAGAAGGCACGTTAGGCCAAGGAGGATCGTTCGGCCAGAATGCATCGTTCGGCCAGAGAGCATTGTTCGGTCAAGCGCTTCGGACAGAGGCACGTTCGGCTTCGACTGACAACTATTCTGCACTTCCCACACATCAAACATACCGTTCGGCATAGGAAGGGTGGTTCGGCATCATTGTGTTTGGCCTACCTGGTTCGGCATGCAGCGACCACTATACTTGGGCTAGAGTGTTCGGCTGCCGAGCCCATCTGGGAAGTCCAGCCCATCTTTGTCTATAAATAGAGGGGTAGGGTCATAGTGAAAAGGGATCTTTTTTGGAGAACACTGGGGAGACTCTGCCATTTTGGAGACTCATCTTCTCTACTTAACAACTTCATTCAAGCATTTGATTTACGAATTGTATTTGTAATCTACTATGAAGAAGATCAATAAAGTTTAACCTCAAAGTGGACGTAGGCAATTACGCTGAACCACTATAAATTTGGTGTTCTTACTTTCTGCATTTAAATTAGCATTCTCTTCCTTGTTTAATTTATCTTCATCACTTATATCTCTACACAATCTTTCTCTACGAGGTTAGTGACCAATTTTGGTGCTAACACTTTGGTGCTTTCACTGAGAATTGAATTCTCAGACCTTAAGGATCTGCTTTGAAGCTACTGGATTGAACAAATCCCCCAAGGAAGATCCGACTCACTGATAGGACATCCGTTGATTCTACTCAGAGTTTCTACCAATAACTCTACAAAGGCAAGACCACGTACCAGGTCAGCTTCTCATAATGCGGATGCCCATGAGACTGCTAGCGTGCAACAAGCAGGACCTAGCAATCAGCCAGCAATTCCGGGTGTAGGAATTGCCGCCCAAGACCAGACTCCAGTTGTCACCAGAATAGAGTTCAACGACTTGATGAGAGAACTTCGGGAAAGCAGAAGACAATTAGGAGAGCAGATGTAAGCCAACGCCAACCTGATGGCACAACTCACTCAACAGCAGCAATAGAATGCTGGGGGCAATCCCGCTCCTTATTCCTCATCCGACAGCTCAACTTCCTCTGATGAACCTCCCAGGCGCAGACGCCATAAGACTGAAGCTGCGCGGGCAGATGCTGCTGTTCAAACAGTTGGAGACCGTGACCAAGCAAGAGCTGGAAACTTCGGGACCGGAGTGCAAATGGAGGCTGGAGGCCTAGACCATCAAAACGCTAACGATGTCGAACCTCAAGACGCGCGATTGGCAGACCGCCAGGAGAGGAGGCATCAGCATGGACAGCCGCGTAGAACAGACTCTAACCTTCCACCTTCCATACAGACGCCAGATCTGACAGCAATGGTCAGGCAATTGATGAAAGAAAATCAGGGCTTATCGAATGATGATTGGGGAGTATCAAGAAGTCATACTCCATTCACAGATGTTGTGTTGCAGGCGGCGTACCCCGAGAAGTTTAGTATGCCTACCATCCCTGCGTATGAGGGAAAGACTGACCCCAGACAGCATGTCATGAGGTACGAATGGATGATGGATTCAGCTAGAGCAAATGATGCCACCAAGTGTAGATGCTTTCCAATTACTCTATCTGGGATCGCTACTATGTGGTTCACCCGACTTCCTCCGCGGTCCGTATCTAATTTCGAGGAGTTGGCAAAGAAGTTTATTGAGCAGTTCAGGATACACACTACTCGTCCAAAGGACGTAATGTCTCTGTCAAGTGTAATCCAAAATCATGGGGAGTCATTGAAGGAATATTTACAAAGATTCCATGTTGCGGCAACTGAAGTCAGTAATCCCAATGATCATGCAATTCTAATGGCTGTAATGAGAGGTGTGGATCCAGATTCTGAATTTGGAGACTGGTTGGCAGGAAAACCTCCGACTACGCTAGAGCGTTTCTACTCAAAGGCACACCAGTTCATAAGGAGAGAGGAAGCTAGGTGGGTAAGATGAGATAAGGCACCAGGACCTGTCCAAGAGTCTATGAAAAGCAACGTTGCTGTGAAGCAGTCCGGAGACAACTCGGGAAAGGTCCAAGTCAATGTCCATAACAAGCCTGGGCAGCCTAAGGAGTCCGGAGGAAGAAATCAAGGGAAGAAGAGAGAAGCGGGGAAGTGGAAATCGAGAATTCCAAGTTATAATGAGTATACCCCGCTGAATGCGTCTCTTGGGAACATTTACCTATCTACCTGCAATACTTTTCAGTACAGAAAGCCACGTCCAAAAGAATCAACCGAGGAACAGAAGCGAACCGGGAAATATTGTCGCTTCCATGAGACTTATGGGCACAATACGGAAGAGTGCAGACACCTGCACGACGCTATCGAGAAGTTGATCAGGCAAAAGAAGTTGCAAAAATTTGTGAAGGATCCACAGGAAGGAGGACGGGGAACGTCCAACCCAGGTCGCGCACCAGCTCCGCGTCATCCCGAGGAGCCTGCCCGAACCGTGGGTAGACTAGTCATAAATACAATTATCGGCGGACCTCACCCCGCGGATAAGAATTGGCAAGAGATGGAGCGGTATGCAAGTTCCCTGAAGCATGCGGATTTTGAGTGCTGTTCGAACGTGGAGGATGGGACCCCTGCTAAGAAGCAGCGCGTAATGACAGACGATATAGTGTTCAGAAACAGAGATGCTGATTAAATAGAGGCTCCAACCATCGACCCGATGGTCATATCTGCGACGATCGGACCGGCATATGTGAAAAGAATTCTGATTGATTGCGGAAGTTCTGTCAACATCATCTTCAAGAAGGCTTATGACCAAATGAAAATGGAAACAAAGGACTTGAAACCATCCAAGGCCCGTATACACGGCTTTAACGGTGCAACGACCGATGCAGTGGGGTATGTTGAGTTACCAGTTGAACTGGGACAAGGCGAGCGTCGGAGGGTGCGAATTCTACCCTTCGTAGTTTTGGATGTGGATTCTCCATATAATGTTTTCTTGGGCCGGCCGGCCCTGGCTGAGTTTAGGGCAGCATTAGCCCCGTGGTGTTTAACTTTGAAGTTCCCAACTGACAAAGGAGTAGGTATTGTTCATGGCGACCAAGCAGCTGGTCGTTCCTGTTATGTGGCTGAGCTCCGAGAGGCCCATCGGAGGGAGAAAGGAAAGGTTGCGGACAATCCCGTCCGCATCCTTAATACGGATAATTGACAAGTAGTGCCCGAGCCATGGCTCGGGCATAATTCTCGGATCTTCAGAGACATAGATCCGAGAGACGACGATGAGAAACCCAGGGAAGAGAAGGCAGCGCCGGCTGAATTAACGGTCGACATTCTAGTTAGCCGAGACGACCCTTCGCGAATACTGAAGATCGGATCACAGCTTGGCCCCGCGATGACTGAAGACCTTAGCAACTTCCTCCGGGCGAATCTTGATGTTTTCGCCTGGACGCATTCTGATATGTGTGGGATTTCTCCCGCCATTACAAGTCATATGTTGAACATAGACCCGAAATACGTCCCGGTTAAACAAAAAAGGAGAGGAATGGACCCGGAGAGGTCCGCTGCTCTCAGAGAGGAGGTGGACAAACTCAAAGCCAATGGGTTCGTCCGCGACGCCCTCTACCCTGAATGGGTATCCAACCCCAACCTAGTAAAAAAGGCGAATGGGAAATGGAGAACTTGCGTAGATTATTCCGACTTGAACAAAGCATGCCCCAAGGACAGTTTCTCGTTGCCTAGGATCGATCAGTTGGTCGACTCCACCGCAGGACATGAGCTGTTATCATTCATGGACGCATACTCAGGATACAACCAAATCCCGATGCACATACCGGACCAAGAACACACCAGCTTCGTTATAGATGTCGGGCTATACTGCTATGTAGTAATGCCCTTCGGATTGAAAAACGCAGGAGCGACTTATCAGCGTTTGGTGAATCGAATGTTCAAGGACCAGCTTGGTAGGACGATGGAAGTCTATGTGGATGACGTGCTCGTGAAGTCACGACAGTCAAGCAACCACATTCGAGACTTGGCTGAAATGTTCGACATACTCAGATATTACGGGATGAAGATCAACCCTCTGAAGTGTTTTTTCGGCGTTGCATCGGGGAAGTTTTTGGGATTCATCGTCAATGCTAGGGGAATTGAAGCTAACACAGAAAAGATCCAAGCTATTCGAGATGTGCAAGTGCCCAGGACTATAAAGCAGGTACAGAGCTTGAATGGAAAAGTAGCTGCGCTAAGTCGATTCATATCCAGGGCAACTGACAAGTGCATCCCATTCTTTGATATAATAAAGAAAGGGAAGAGGAATTTCGAATGGACGTCTAGTTGTGAGGAAGCATTCCGGGATCTGGTGAGGCATCTGGAGAGTCCACCAGTGTTGTCAAAACCAGTAGACCACGAGATGCTGTACGTATACTTGGCTGTATCCCCGCATGCGATAAGTGCGGCTTTAGTTCGCGAGGAGGAACGAGTCCAGAAGCCGGTATATTATGTTAGCAAGCGTTTAACGGGGGCGGAAAGAAATTACCCTAAAATAGAGAAATTGGCCTATTGCTTGGTGATTCCATCACGTAAGCTGCGCCCATACTTTCAAGCACACTCAATCAGTGTCTATACCGATCAACCCCTGTGGTAGGTACTCCAACGACCAGAAACTTCTGGAAGATTGCTAAAATGGAACATCGAGTTGAGCCGGTTCGATATCGCCTACTTACCACGAAGATCCATACAAGGGCAAGCATTAGCAGATTTCATCGCTGAGTTTACCATACCTGTCGAACCAGATAATCACGACATCATTCCCCCCGTTCGATGGAAATTATACACTGATGGGGCATCAAACGACCGTTGCTCCGGCGCGGGTGTAGTTCTTATAACTCCGGAAAACCGATCAATCTGTTATGCCTTGAAGCTCGATTTCCCGGCTATAAATAACGAAGCAGAATATGAAGCACTGATTGCCGGCTTGAAGCTCATCGGAGAACTCGGGATCAAATCAGTTGAAATCTTTTGTGACTCACAATTGGTGGTTTACCAAGTGCGGGGAGATTACCAAGCAAAGGGACAGAAGCTTGCTCCGTACCTTGTTCAGGTCCAAGAACTACTCTCGCATCTTGAGCGTTATGACATTTCGCATGTCCCGCGCGAACAGAATAAAGAAGCCGACTTGTTGGCTAAGTTTGCGAGTACAGGCGATGCGCAGCAAATGGGATTGTATCCCGTTGAAGCCTTGCATGCCCCGAGCATAGACGAGATGAAAGTCGATCGTGTGTTTGAAACAGAAATCGAGAAGGAATCGTGGATAACCCCACTCAAACTGTACCTGACGACCGAGACTTTACCAGAAAAAAGGAGCGAAAGACGGCATGTCCTTCGAAAGGCCGCATGATACGTGATGCAGGATGGATTAATGTATCGAAAAGGGTTCTCAGTACCATTATTACGGTGCATTGCTCATGACGAGACAAAGTGGGTCTTAAGAGAGGTCCACGAAGGGGAATGTGGCGACCATACTGGGGGGCAAACGCTGGCAAAGAAGATCCTCCGCTATGGATATTACCGGCCGACTGTAAATTGGGACGCTGCAGACTACGCAAGAAAATGTGACAAGTGTCAAAGATATGCGAAAATCTCGAGGACTCCATCAACGGAACTCACACAAATGGTTAGTCCCTGGCCGTTTGCAATCTGGGGAATCGACATAATCGGCTCTTTGCCTATATCCGATGGCGCGAAATACGCGATAGTTGTAGTCGACTATTTCACAAAATGGGCTGAGGCAGAACCTTTGGCCACAATCACCTCTAAGAAGGTCATTAACTTCGTTGTACGAAACATTATATGCCGCTTTGGCCTTCCTCGCACCATCATTACGGACAACGGGACGCAATTTGAAAGCAGAGAGTTCAAAGAGTTCTGTTTAAAGTATGACATCGAGAAGAAGTTCGCCGCCGTTGCACACCCGAAAGCTAACGGACAAGTCGAGGCCGTTAACAAAATAATCAAGTCCATACTGAAGAAGCGTCTGGAGAAGGTTGGAGGCAAGTGGGTAGATGAACTCCCGACAGCACTATGGGCTTATAGAACTACCCACAAGTCCGCGACCGGCCACACTCCATTCGCCTTGGCGTACGGCTCTGAAGCCGTTATACCCGTAGAACTTGAAGTTCGATCACACCGAGTGACATACTATGATCCCAAGACGAACCAGGACCTCTTGTTGGAATCGCTGGACTGCATCGAGGAAAAGCGTGAAGAGGCCGAATTAAGGGCGGCAGCGCATAAACACCGAGTCAAGCGGTACTACGACGGCAGAGTCCGCCCAAGGATTTTTGATGTGGGTGATCTCGTTTTGAAACGAGTTTTCCCGGTACCATCACGTATGAATCCCAGCTGGGAAGGTCCATACGTCATTGAACGGAAGCTTGGAGAGGGAACATTCAAGCTAGCGACCGTTGATGGCACGACACTCCCCCGAGCATGGAACAGTGAGCATCTGCGGCACTATTACATTTAGCGTGTTTTCTTTCTTGTTTTAGGCACTGTTATTTCTTGTATGTTTTCGTTCAGTCGTAGCTTAGTTTCTTTTTAACTATGTAATCAAGCAGTTTAGTTGTTTTTCATTAATAAAGGCTTGAAGCCGTATTTTCCACGAATCACTAATGTGTCTATATCTCATAATCGGATGACGGACTACATTATCCTGTACGATGTACGGACTCGTATAAATAACTTCAAATCTCTGAATCCCCAGAGCGCGGATCAGAGTACTCTAAGTCCCCGGAGTGCGGACTAGAGTATAAACGATTTCAAATCTCCGTATCCCCAGAGTGCGGATCGGAGTACTCTAAGTCCCCGGAGTGCGGACTAGAGCATAAACGATTTCAAATCTCCGTATCCCCAGAGCACGGATCGGAGTACTCTAAGTCCCCAGAGTGCGGACTAGAGTATAAACGATTTCAAATCTCCGTATCCCCAGAGCGCGGATCGGAGTACTCTAAGTCCCCAGAGTGCAGACTAGAGTATAAACGATTTCAAATTTCCGTATCCCCAGAGCGTGGATCGGAGTACTCTAAGTCCCCAGAGTGCGGACTAGAGTATAAACGGTTTCTAATCTCCGAATCCCCAGAGCGCGGATCGGAGTACTCTAAGTCCCCAGAGTGCGGGCTAGAGTATAAACGATTTAAAATCTCCGAATCCCCAGAGCACGGATCAGAGTACTCTAAGTCCCCAAAGTGCGGACTAGAGTATAAACGATGCGAACCTCCGAATCCCCTGAACGCGGATCAACTTACTCTAAATCCCCGGAGCACAAATTTAGAAAAAAGTCCAAGTACTCAAGAAATGTGGAACAAGAAGTATGCCACATCTGGAAATGTTTGAACAACACGAGAATGGACTGGAAGATAATGCAACTCATAAGAACTTGAGTTATGACTACAGTTAGTCAGCAAACCAAAGAAAAGCAAGAGAATCATTCAAACGAAAAAGAAACTAAACTTCATTCAATAGTTCAAAATGGGGTTACACAGTTACTCCTACAAAACTCAGAGTTAAGAACCTATCTATACAAGCTACAAAAGATAAAAGCAACTACAAGACTTAAGCAAGAAGCTCGTTGAACGAGTGTATCGATTATTTCTTTGGTTTCTTCTTCTTGTCTTCCTTTGTTTTTTCCGACGACTCCTCTCCCTCACGCTTTTTCTTGGATTTCTTGCTTGCTAAAGAAGCGGAGTCAGGAGTAGGAGACGGAACATCCAGTGGTTTGGACCTGCCCGGGAGAATGATTTTCAAAGGTCTGTTCCGCGGGTCGGTAAGTTCCAGTATTTCAGATTCAACTTTGACCTCGACCTTTTTCTTCTCCTCTTCGGCGAGGCGGTCCTTCATGCTCATCTTTGAAGTATGCTCAGAGGCGCCAGTGATTTCAATTTCATCACTCCCTTCGGCAGGAGATGAAGTGTCAAGCTTATCATCATCTAGCGCCCCGATCACTTGAGCATCGGGACCAGGAATTACTCCCGCGTGAACAACGTCACTTGTTTTCTCTGCCTCCTCCTTGGCGTCATCGCTCCTCGGAGTTGGCTCGGGGTCAGAGCAGCCTGCATGAAAACATAAAGAATGAACATTAAAACGAATAACCATTGCTGGAAAATGATAGATCTTTCAACTTCTAGAGAAGAAGAATTTCCTACCAGGATCCGGTTGGCTATCGGTTGCGCGTGGGGTTTCACCCTCCAGGATAGGGGATAGCACATGAGCACCGAGCCCGGGGTCTTCAGGGTTATAACCGGCATGCTGCTCGAATGGATCAAGTGTCGGCCGACCGGCCGGTTGAGCAGCGGGAGGAGCAGCAATATGAGGAGCCGTAGTCTCGGCCCCAGATGGGCCAGCTTCATCACTTTTCTCCTTTAGAAGGGGAGAGCCTTTTCTATAAAGCGCCAAAGCTGCGGATAGATCCGCTGGCTCATTCCCCCTAAGAAACTCCTTCACCAAGGCATCCTCATCGACCTCTTCAGAGCCCGACTCGATTTTCCTAATCTTTACCAAGGTTTCCCAGGTCTCAGCTAGGGATTCGAGATAACCATCGCCCAAGAATGTTAAGTCACGATGCATAAGGACGCGGGCTCCATACTCAGCAATCAACGGGTCAAACATGCATTTGACCTCTTCCCTGCCGGCTTCTGCGGCCGCCTCGAGGCGAGAGTCAATCTCCTCCACAGCTTTTCTTTTGCCCTCCTCACGGGCTTCGTCCTTCATTTTCTCAACCCCAGCAAGTTCGTCATCGAGCTTCGTTTTCAAGAGCCGAGTAGCAACGATTTCATCACAGTATCGTTGTGATTCTTCTTGAGCAGCTACCTTGTCCTCCTTCTCCTTGGAGAGTAATTCTTTCAGCTCTCTGACTTGTATGACGAGCGCGTCCCTCTCTTTTTGGACAGAGTCTTTTTCTAGGGCGAGGGCACCGCTACGCTGGACTGCTTCATCAAGTTCCTTCTTGTGAGCCATCTCTAAGTGAGTAACTGCCTCAGCAGTATCTTTTGCGCTTCGCTCAGTGACTTCCAGCTTCGACTTATACAGAGCGAGCTCTTCGTCTTGATGCTTGATGATGTTCTTGTCACAGCCAGCCTTCAATTTCAGATGGTCAATCTCATATTGATGCTCAACGGACACCTCCGAGATCTTTTCAACCAAGTGTACGAACGCGTCATGTTGAACATAGACGTCGTTATTACAGGCAATGGCACTCTGCTTCACGTGCCCAGGGATATGGTGAATAGCCGGGAGGAACTTCAGACCATCGAAGCAAATTTTTGGAAACTTGGCCTTAAGATCTACCATTTTTTCCGCTACAGTTAGATCAACCGCGGGAGCAGGGGGAGGAGGCTTTGGAAGTTCTGCTCTTTTTTGTTGCTCCCGAATTTTCCTTGTGCTCGATGAACCGGAGTGTTGTTCTCGAGGAGCATCAGGTTGGTAACCCTTCTGTAAAGACTTCTCTCTATCCGGCTCAGTTGGAGGAAGAGGATCATGAGACTGTGAAGATTGAGAATATTCCTTCTTACGATAAGACGAATCACGGGGATGATTGTCTCTATCTTCATAATCATCTCTGTCCCTGCGTCTGCCTGAACCTGAGTCCCGTCCGGAGTGATGAAATATGGAAGAACCATGAAGGCGATCAAGTCCGTGAGAGCGCCCCATGTCACCTGCAAAGAATGGAGATAACAACGAGTTAAGAAAAATCCGGGAAATAAGAAAAAACTTGAAGTGTATGATGGAATGCGTATGTGCGTGTGTGTCCTAGTGTTCCCCCCGACGGACCAGTTCTTTTATCTTTACTAATCGGAGTATTGTCTCCCTGGACTGGGAGTTGAACTCCCGCATTGCCTCTAGCGGGCGAAGAAAACTTGAGGGCTTCAGGATCTTCAAACCCGTAATTAAGTATATCATCGGGGATGGAGAGATTCGACAAACCCCTTAGAGAACTTTCCAGGTGCTGTGAGGAAGCCTCTTTCTCAGGCGGGATAGGCATAACTTTTAAAGTGCCACCAAATTTCTCCTTCCGAATCTTGTATTTTAACCTCTTCTTTCCCTTCGAAGCGGAGGATGACGTTTCAATATCGTGGACTTCGACAGCCAGATTCCAAGCAGGACCCACATTCTCGCCTTGGGTCTCAGGAGCTTCATCCTCTTTGTGCTCGCCTTCTTCGTGCGCATCGGGAGTGCGGCGTGATGACGATCCAACCTGTTTTTTCCCTTTACCGGACGTTGGCTTGGGAATGGAGACGCCCTCTGGGAGGCTAATCCGACGACCAGGGGCTAGCAAGCCGAACCCCGACAATGATTCGTTTGAGATGATAGTTCGGATGTCTCGTTCCTCGGCAGGAAGAGCTCTAATGGCCTCAACAGCCTCAGAATATCCTCGGCCTTCCGGACGCGGGTTGATACCTGAAAAGATGAAACGAGGAGTTAGAAAAAGGATGACTCCAATTAAATGCGAATAATGACTCAGCGAAGAGACTTACTGCCTTCAACCCATCTCCTCGCAAAACCAGGAGGGCAACACACGTAGAACCATTCCTGTTTGTACAGGGCGAATTTACTACATGCCCCTGTCAAGATTTGGCATTTGTGGTACGACTCGAGGAACATGAAGGAAGGGCTGTCTTTCCGTTTCTTGATCATATAGATGTATCTGATGTCGCCAGCGGTTGGAGGTCTAGAGAAGACGGCCATGAAGAGTAGGTAGGTCTCATATAAAAACGCATGACCGTTCGGATGCAGCTGCGACGGAGCAATGTCGATGTACTGCAACACATCCCGAAGGAATAAATTAAACGGAGGCACGCTGCCCATCCAACACATGAACTTGTTACAGGTGGTATAACCGACTGGGGGTAGGTGAGGACGATCGTGTCATGAAGGGACTAACACATCGGCGAAAGGAATCCCATGGATGGAACATATCCATCGAAGTGCGACTTCATTGATTTTCAAAGCTTGCGAATCGATCGGGTTGTCTAAAAGAATTGTTGCCTCCAGAGCATCGGGTGCTAAGTTATGGGCAGGAGAAGTCGACAGATTAGAAGTCTCAGCGGCTTCTTGCCTTGATGACGGCCTAGTCCTGTCGGATATAGTGGCGGAGCTAGACTTTTTTGACATCCCCAATAAATAATGAATCTGGCTAAGCGCCTGAGAAAACTATACTTAAAAAACATTGAATGTTAGAATTAACAACATTAATATTCCCCCCTACGTGATGTGTGAACTAGTGCAGGCAATCGTGTAAAAGCATTGAAAGTTTGAAAGTCGCAAAGCTGTTGATATAAAACTGAGCGTCAAGACATCGCCTTCGAAGACCGTCATCGCTGACCGTCCCCAGAAGCCTGCCTTTTGGTGATTGCAATTCCAGATCCAGAAAATGTATGATAATCTAAGTTCAGATTTACGTTTACGGAAGCTAAGAAGTTAGCAATCCGGGTCGGCTTCACGTATGCTAGAATGCTTGGGCCCTGTTTCTTGTCTTGCTATACAGGAAGATATAGTTAATGAGTGTTCGGCTAAGATTTTGGTTCGGCTAAAGTCATGATTTGGCTAAAGTCATTGTTCGGATAAAGCATTGTCCGGCTAAAGTCATTGTTCGGCTAAAGTCACTGTTCGGCTAAAGTCATGATTCGGCTAAAGTCATTGTTCGGATAAAGCATTGTCCGGCTAAAGTCATTGTTCAGCTAAGTCATGGTTCGGCTAAGTCATGGTTCAACTAAGTCATTGTTCGGCTGAAGCATTGTCCGGCTAAAGTCATTGTTCAGCTAAGTCATTGTTCGGCTAAGTCATTGTTCGGCTAAGTCATTGTTCGGCTAAGTCATTGTTCGGCTAAGTCACTGTTCGGCTAAGCCTGTGTTCGGCTAAATTCTGGTTCGGCTAAGTAGTTGTTCGGCATGTTTTAGCCTGAGTATGGTACGGTGTTTTGTGACTGTTCGGCTAAGATGACCATCGGCACGTTGTCCTTAACATTGGCCTCATCTTCTCCTCCATCCACGCCGAACCACGAGGGCATATTGTTCGGCAAGTCGTACCAGACCGTACCGCCCAATGCCCCCAGTCATCTCCTACTTCCTCCATGTTACTCCTTCCTCCAACCTGGTCCGGCATGAAATACGTATGCCGAACCACGGTATGTCTACCAGCGACTTCCTACTCGACATCGATTTGTCCCATAAATTAAAGGAGTTCAAGCGTGAAGGCTGCATTTAGGTGAGAGGATCAGTACCTAGTGGGAAAGATAAAGACTTGGGAGGAATCGGCTTTATTATATGCTGGCTGGTAGCTTCGCAAGAATAGGGCAGAGGTGTTAGAAATGTGAAAAAGGAAAGAGGGGTAGAGGTGCTGGCTTTTATAGGGAAAACAGGAGAAGTCGAAAAGGCCATATCCGGTGGAACCGGTCAAGATCGTATCGTTCGGCAAGGAAGCATCGTTCGGTTACAACTGTCTCGTTCGGCATTTGGAACACGCTCGACACACACCTGAATCGCTGGAATTCACAAAAGGGGATCTCCATTTGAGGTTAGTCAAGGGTTTAAGACGAGACGAAAAGGTTACATGATTCAAAGCGTACCACGTTCGGCCACGCGATACACTTTGGGGGGCAAGTGTTTCCTGGAGATTTGACCAGGCAACTAGTGCTCGACATCAGGTAGCACTCGGCGTCTCATGGTACTCGGCGTAGCGCTTGGCATCTAGTAGTACTCGGCATCAGATAGTACTCGGCATCTCATGGTACTCGGCGTAGCGCTTGGCATCTAGTAGTACTCGGCATCAGATAGTACTCGGCATCCAGTGGAACTCGGCAACAGGAGTACTCGGCATCCAATAGTACTCGGCATCCAGTGGAACTCGACAACAGGAGTACTCGGCATCCAATAGCACTCGGTGACCAGAAGCACTCGGTATCTAGGGGTACTCGGCGTAGCACTTGGCATCCAGGAGTATTCGGCATTAGAAGGCGTTCGGCGTATATGATTACTCGACATGGCGGTATCGTTTGGCCAAAGGGATCGTTCGGCTAAAAAGCATCGTTCAGCCAGAAGGCACGTTAGGCCAAGGAGGATCGTTCGGCCAAAGGTATCGTTCGGCCAGAATGCATCGTTCGGCCAGAGAGCATTGTTCGGTCAAGCGCTTCGGACAGAGGCACGTTCGGCTTCGACTGACAACTATTCTGCACTTCCCACACATCAAACATACCGTTCGGCATAGGAAGGGTGGTTCGGCATCATTGTGTTCGGCCTACCTGGTTCGGCATAAGAAGATCAATAAAGTTTAACCTCAAAGTGGACGTAGGCAATTACGCTGAACCACTATAAATTTGGTGTTCTTACTTTCTGCATTTAAAATAGCATTCTCTTCCTTGTTTAATTTATCTTCATCACTTATATCTCTACACAATCTTTCTCTACGAGGTTAGTGACCAATTTTGGTGCTAACAAGGACATCAAGCCTAATTAATCATTTCACATTTGCATTCTGCACATCTCATTACAACAAATGCATATACCTTGCATTGCATTTCATATGTAGGCAAATGCATATGCCTTGCATCGCATATGCATGCATTGCATATGCCTTGCATATGCACGTAAATGCATATGCCTTGGATTGCATATGCCAATGCATATGCAAGCAAATGCATATGCCTTGCATTGCAATGCATAAGCAGGCATATGCTAACGAATATGCAGGCATATGCATTGCGTATGCATATGCTAATGCATGCGTATGCATTTCAAATGCAGGCATATGCTAATGCCTGCATATGCAGGCTGCTGCATATGCAGGACTACATATGCAATGCAGCAGCTCGAGGCTGCTCCACACTCGTATGCAATAGTCTCGGGCTACTGCATATGGGTATGTAGCAGCCAATGGCTACATACAAATAATGTAACCAAGTTTGAAAAGCAATTGCAAATTTTTTTAGATCTGGTCATTAGTTTGCTAACTAAGTAAGTTAAACTACTCAACACATGGATATAAATTTCTTAGTTTTGTAAATGTTAACCTTACAATAGGTGTGTGTGCATAATTTTGTCAGTAATAATTTCCTAATGGAACATGACATTTGAATAGGAATTTCTCTACTAATTTTTACACAATTTTACACATATTCAAACTTTTATCATCTCATATGGGTTAAAGATCTATTATCATTATATTTTGCAGAGATGACTTATCAACAAAATGTGTATTTTATAATGAATAGGATGGTTCAGCCTTGTATAGATATTTTCTTCACGCTATCAAATGGTACATTAATACATAAGTGATATGAATTCAAAGGAGACATTGTCAACTAATTTAAAGGTGATTGAGTGCTATTTATGAATATTAAAGAAACAGACATACCTGGTAGGAATAGGATACTTAGGAAGAGTTTGGCACATAAGCACACAACATTTGTTGTGGAGCCTTAAAACAAAAATATTTACTTCGGCGATATCATGAACGAGCATGTAAGCCTGCACATAAGCTGCCAGCATCTGCTTTAGTAGTAGAAAATGATAATAGTGCTCTGCCTCTATTCATCCATCCAAAAATAAATGAAGCGCGACTAATTACTTTTCTTGGTAAAGCCTTTATTCAATATTCACTATTATAATTTAGCAATCATGAACCATCCACTTGCACGTGCTGACACATCCTTTAATTACTTCGAAACCAGTGTACATCTTTTAATTCCATCAACATTTATATATGATTAGACTCACTAACTCACCATGCTATGCTTTACCTACCAACATTCATTTCAAGGGAACGATTTTGTTAGAAAAAATTTGATAATGTCGATCTTTTTGTAAAAGAAAATCAACCCTTGTACTAGATTAAATGTATCTAATTGGCTCTATAAGAACATTTTCTATATGGTACTTTAATTTATTGTTTTACAGTACTTTAGTAGTTATTACATAGTAATATGCACTTTTTTAAAAGAAAGAAGTGCATCTGCCATAGACTTTTGCTTATCAGAACTTTTATTAAGGGATGTTTCTCTAATTTAACTTTGAGACAAAGAATTCTACAATGTCCTATGAAGAACTATGGTTAGTTGAATATTTATCACCCTTTGTTGTTTTTCAGGGTAAGATATTGTGTTAGCCGGCGAATAAGTTTAATGTTAAAACAACACAATACATGGGCAATATAACTGAAACCTACCATACTAAAAGAAAATGTATGTATTTATATCACTATTTTATTAAGCTTCTAATAATCCTTCCTTAACCAGTGAAAAAGATAGTATATTACCATGGAACATTTCAATCAAGAAGCCATTACGAGCATATAGATTGATGCAACAACCATTATCTGAAAAAAATGATAAAATATATCTTTATACCTCTTGTCGCAAGCAACAGGTATTGGAGATATTTGATATGAAACAGACGGTCTAGATCTTACATCTGGTCAACATATATTTCATTTGATCTATAGTCAGTATCATATTAAAAATTTCATAATTTAAGATTCACTATTAACTTAAAGCTTTTAAACTTAAAATTTGATTTAATTCTAACTTAAACTTTAATACATTAAAATTTTCACTTAAAATTTAATTTAAAATTAAGACTTTAAACTTTAAATTCAATTAAAAATCAAAACTTGAAAACTATAAACTTTAAATTCAATTTAAAATTTTAGCTTAAAAATTCAAAATATTAAGCTTAAAATTAAAATTTAATTAGAATTAACACTTAAAATTTTGAACTCAACTGAAAATTAAAGCTTAAAACTTTGAACTCTAACTTAAAATTCAATTTCAAACTAAAAATTAAAACTTTAAATTCAATTTTAAATTTTAAAACATTAAACTTTAAACATAAATTTTAATTGAAATTAAGACTTAAAACTTTAGATTTGATTTAAAATTAATAATTAAAACTCTAAACATAAAATTCAATTTAAAAATTAAAACTTAAATTCAATTTAAAATTTAACATAAAACTTTAAACTTAAAATTCAAATAAAATAACGATTTCGACTTTAAATTCAATTTAAAATTATGACTTTAAATTCAATTTAAATAGAGAAAAGTTTCTCTAACAAGAAGAAGTTTTCAAACTCTTACTAGTTCTAATGAATATTCTTTAAGATGATAATAAATGAAATTAGAACGTTTTTTAATGGTTAAGTGAGAATAGATTTTACTAACCTACATTCATTCAACCTAGGGATGATATGTGGTTTAATGAACCTGGGACATTGCCAGACATTAATAACTTACCAATTTGGATTTAACTTTTGATGGCATGTATAACAAAAATATAATACCATGGTCTGCCATCTACAAGATTTGGAGAGGGCTCTATCCAATATTGATGAAAGTATGCAGCACAAGAATCTATCCCAAGCTCCAGCTGCAAATAATAGTAATATTACGCACCAACAACATATTAATAGTACATAATAACAAAGGGTCCTACACAACTCTACTAAAGATAGAATGAGCCCACTAGTAGAAATTAAATTGCTTAGGTGAAATTTTATATGCTGACATTAATACTAATCATAGTCAAAATTTTCATTTGGCATATATGATATGGAGTATCAATAAAACATGATAGGATTTCAAGGATTTGAAAGATTTTAACCATATGCAATATGTACATAATCCGACGACCATGTGAAATTCATCAGGAAACCTGAACAACATTGCAAATACTACCATAATAGTACAATTGTGTCAATTTAATTTGTATTATGATATTCTTAGTACTTGTAAATAGAGTTCATATAATAGTGTACCTATATAGTCACAGTATATGTAACTAATAAATTCATTCAAATATTGGAGTTTGTCCCAGCAGCGATTATTGGTACATTCTGCATATTAAAAACACGCACATATTTCAAATCCATTTCTGTTGTAAGTTTATTAAATAAGCGACTTTGTATTGTTTAATTCATAGATAAATGACTTTGCATGGACTTACGTCCATGCAAAAATAAGAATTTAAAGCAAATAATATAAACCAAGGGGTATGCGGTGATAATATGTAAAAATCTAATAATTCTAGAAATGGTGCCATATTGGTTTATAACAAACTTTCCAGGAATACAACATCCAACATCACAAGCAAAAAACAAAAGTCAAAAGGCAAAGTCAAGTTGCTATAACTTATGATGCACAAAAGGTTGCATAGATATATTGCTCATATAGGATTGTATTTGAATTTTAGCAATGAACTAAACCGATAAAATGAGTTTAACAGATTTTATTGACAATACCGGTGTATATTGCACAAAAAGTTGCATAGATATATTGCTCATATAGGATTGTATTTGAATTTTAACAATGAACTAAACTGATAAAACGAGTTTAACAGATTTTATTGGCAATACCAGTGTAGTTGAGTGCACTATAATTCTCAAGCAGCACCATTTCACCATGGACATCAACAATCTCCTTCCACACCTTCATCAACTCCTCTCTACTATCTTCCTCTATTTCTCTTGTAGCTTGTTCTTGAAGCACCTGCATTGTAACCAAAAACAATCATTGGCTACCAGCATTACAAGAGCTTACGAGGAAATAATAGTACCTTATAATGCTTTCTCTAAACTTATAATCCAACTTTTAGTTAATCTTCACTTACAAATATCAATTTTGAATATTAGTGTTCATGTAACCACTTTGCAAGTAAACTCTAAATTTTCACAATGTTAAACTACAAGTAAGTCATCAGACTTAATATCAATTGCATATAATTATCCTCTACAAAGAATTCTTTATTAATTTAGAATTAACCTTTTAACAAGTAGGCACAAAATATACAAATTTTAGGCATAAACATCACATATAAAACAAGAATCACCTTCTGTTTAATTACGCACCCTTCTTCCTAATCAGAAAAAATCCAATTAAACTCCTCTAATTCCTTCTCCATAAGCTCCATGAACGTTGTCTTCTCCAACATCATACTTTGCCTCTGATGTCATACGAACCTCCAACGATCCTCGCCTTCTTTGCTTGTCAACCTCCAACTTCACCGACGAGCTTAAGCACTTTCTTCGATTCCTTAAATGACAAGAATTTTTCCACCTCCACCGACGAGTTTAGTGAGAAACCCTAGTTTCAAAACAGTAATTATTGACCAAACGAGCCAAATCTGAAGGAAAGAGGTCAATTAAACAGGGAAGATCAATGCGGAAGGTGGAAAGAGAGGATAGATGAGGACGGATGAGCAAGGGAGAAGAGCGTTGGAGGAAGAATTCAGGCGGCGATTGTACTTCCAAATTCCATTATGAGGGTTTTGTTGTTTATTGAAAAAATGATACTCTTTGGTTAAAATATGCTCATAAAAGATAAAATTATCGAGTACTCCACTGTAGTTTGATGTACTTACGATATTACCAACTTTTGTAACGGTAATAAGTGTTGTAAAATTTTATAATAGTAATAATAGTTAGTAATTTATAACGAAAATAACTATTACAAATTTGGATGGAAAAAATATTGCAAATTAGGTTTTTTGGTGTAGTGACATTTCCATCATAGATTCAGTACCTAATATAGTCCTTAATCTTCTATCAAACAAAATATTTATCCTTTGACAAACCTAGGTCATCGCTAACCATTTCCTTCTGGATTTGAGTAATTAGTTAGCTTATAAGTACCTAAACAACCAAAACTCCTCATTAAAACAATAAACAATTATTGATGACATAGCTTTTTAACAACATTTCTTCTCATAGTTATATTTTGACATATCTCTCCTACAAGCTCTAAAATATTCAAGGAATGCATTGGTGCAGAATGGAACGGTGTCAAATTTATTGATGTACCCATCAACTCCAATGTCAAGTTCCACTTCTTTTGTCATTTCTTACATCTATTTTTACTTTTTTCTTTCACAAATCCAAATTAAAACCCCTAATTCATATAGCTATTCAATTTGACAATATAATACCAACTTGATATTTAATATTTCAATTTCAACTCAAAGTAATTGCCTTCCTTATGGTTTGTAGATTGAAGATTGAAGAAGAATCGGATTGGAGCTTCATTAAGTTGCGATGTCGTAGGATGTGGTGCAACAGTTGACATGATTGCGGTGTGGCATGTTGTGCGGCAGTTCCGAGTGGTTAAAGCTAAAGGTTGAGGGAGGTGAAATTTATGTGTGCGATGTGAATTACTTTGACGTGGGGTTTGAATGTTATCAGAGTTTGCCCTAGGCCATTGTCTGATTGGCCTAGCCCATCGGCCGACCCTATTCATCAGCAGAGATGAAGAAGAGAGGAGAAATTAAATTAGGAACCGCAAGAACTAAGATGGTCTCTAGAAATTGGAAATAAAATGAAAGAGGGAGGCACAATGAAAATAGCAAGGAACACGACCATGAAAATAAACTTAGCCCGCTCAATATTTTAAGATGACACGACATTTTCGTTTTAATTATTTTATTGTATAAAAGTAAAATTGCACCAAAAGCAACATTATGCATTAAAATCCTGCTATTAGGGGTTCTTAAAAGTCATTTTTCTGGTAGTGACACCTTCTCAACCATACAATCTAAACTATAGTGTGTAAAATAACATTTCATTAACAAGGATAAAACAATATCAATCATAGATTAATCCATCTCATGCATTTCAATAATTCAACCATAATTGACTATAATTAAAGCCCGTAACTGTTTGAACCAAAAATGGCACGAACACCTAGAATTTTATATAGTAGAGATTAAATGAAGAAAAATAAATGAAAATGAGGAAATAAACAAGACACTGTCATTTATAGTGGTTCAACAAAGCAAGGTCTATGTCCACTTTGAAGTTTTATGCTTATTTCTGATTGGAAGGCAGAAGTTCTTCGGGGTCGATACAACTCCAACACTAAGAATTTCAGAGTTACAAGAACATAAGAAATAATGGAACTAGGGCCAAAAGATCCCAAAAATGAGCCCTAGCCCCTATTTATAGAGGTAGGGGGCCTGAAATCTTATTTGAAATATCTCCAAACCATTGTGCACGAACTTTACCAATTCTTCCAAAATTATCGGTGACACCTCAGCAGAAGTCGGGACTCGGTACCGATCCCTAGGTGGGAGTCCGTACCGATCCCCAAGATGCCCATATTTAGTGTCTTTAATCCCTCACCTCGATTCATCTCGTAGTTAGCTTCTCGATTCCATTGTTTTTTGTACTTATTTTAGTTTGTTTCTAAACCCAAATGATGGAGTTGAAGGAGAACATAGTTGTAACTTCAAGTATCCGTGGAGTTTGATGGAGAAGTGCATTGACTCAACAAACCAACTTTGGAAATAGGCTTTCGGCATGGAGATAAGCATGTAGGCAGAAGATGGGATCCACCCAAGTTGTATTTATGAGTCGATACCGATCCCCAGCGGGAGTCGGTACCGATCCCCAACTTTGAGGATCTCATTACCTTATTATCTTTGATGGTTTTGGCTTTGACTTCGTGGCTCTGTTTGTGTCTAATTTCTAGACTCCTGGACTATCTCTTCGGGCTTTCCGCCTCGATAACTCCAAGTTCTATCTATCCAGCTTGTCTGGATTCTGCCTGGTCAAAAGGCAGGATAACACTTTCCCCCAAAGTACATCTCATTTCCAGCATGATGTGCTTTGAACCAAGACAAGTTTGGACTTCTGTAAAGGATTCCACTATGTGCTTTAAATGGTCGCTATCTTTTCTCAAATCGATTCCGTAAACTGTCATATCCATAATGATCCGCTACAACGTTTTGCTAACATCCGGGACTATAAATCTAAAATGTGATCCCGTGGTCTGCTATTCCCAGTCTGATGATTTTAGACTAATTCCATCCATGAGCTCCCTAGGTATAAGTTTAACTTTCCTTCAACTTTAGTCGTCAAGTATTGGGTTTATACACATGGCTGATCACGCTTGCATAAGCACTCACATACATACGCATAAACCATACATATGATTGTACATGTTTTTGGTTGTTGTTTTTATATTTTTTTAGCATTTAGGACTCGGTATCGACCCCCAAATACCGTCCCCTGATTTGGGAGTTAGTATCGACTCCGTACTTGGAATATTTTCCAAGTTTACGTGAGATATAGGTCGATGACACTATATAACCCATCTCCTCCATTCTACTTTCTCACTTTGCTTCTGCCAACCCAAGAGACCTCGAACTCTTGCCATTAAAAAACCCACGATCACCGAACCAATCTTCACCTTCACTTGAACTTGAGACCGCCGCTACTCATCATCGTCCGCGCCTGATATCGCTGCTTCATTGCCTCGATTAGATCCACCTTCACCAACCCGAACCCTAGCTCGAGATCTCGCTTTCCTTCGAACCGATCCTTAAACTTGACTCAACGCCAAACAAAATTAGGTATGATGATGACCAGTCCCATGTGAATGGACATGGAGTTTGGCGTGGACGTGAAAAGAATTTACAGCAATGGTTCTTGAGGTCGGTAGGGATGAAGGAGGAAGGTGAGATTTGCCTAATCATGGGAGTCACCGGGATCGGTACTAATCCCCATACTTAGGCAAATTTCTCCTAATTCAAGCCTTGCAACCGAACTTTGCCTTGGAGTTTCATGTTGAATTTCCTCTTTCATCTCGAACATTTCTAAAGCATGGCCGATAATATTAAGCTAGCCGGGACGGTCCGCGATGACGGTTACGTCGAGCAATATATAGACTTCAAAATAAACTACTAAAATAAACAGTTAAATAATAACCGAAATCCGAATTTCACCACATTAAACCATATTGCACTAGAATCCATTTAGCACAGGGGGCACGGTTTGTAGGTAATCTTTGAATGCTGGTTATCTTTTAAGCTTTTTTTTTATATAGAAATGGACCAAGGACGTTCCAAACATCTGGCTGCTCAGACGACAGGGGCTTCACCTTCATAATATATCGAATCAGACGTAGAATCAAGCTTAGCTGCAACTTCTCAAGCGCAGCAAAATCCTACCCAATAAGAGCAGCAACCGAAAATTCCATGTGTTGACCAACAAAATCTAGAGAATTGTGAAGTAGAGCAACAGATTCCTGAAAATTTGGTTGAACCAGTAGATAGGCCTCAAATAGATCCAGCACATGATACTCTTCGGGATGCCGTACTACTAAATAACCCGGTTGATTCTGTTCCCTCTAAAATTGATGAAGGATCTCTTTTGAGGATATGTAATAAGCATGGGATTCCATTTGATGACGTCCTGGCACCATCTCGCGATCAGAGAGCTCACAATCCTCCAGAAGGGTATATTGCTTGCAACAAGTATATATGCCTGGTGGGTTGTGTCCTGCCCTTTAATCAATTTATCCGCCAAGCCTGAACTTTACGAGACTAGCTCCCATACACCTACATCCAAATAGCTACTCTGTCCTTTTGAGCGCTTATCTAGTTTTCTCTAAGCCTTTGAATCGAGTGCCTAGTGACGAAGAAATCCGATACGTTTATAGCTTTAAAAGCCGCAAAGAAAACCCGTCCCTCATATACTTAGAGTCGACGTGGCATTGCAGAATCGTTTCTGAGGCTTGGAACAAGCTGAGTTACTTCAAGGCTTAATGGTTCTATGTGCGCTGCCCACCCGGATTCGCTCGTAGATGGATATTCAGACGTAAGTTTTATTTCAAACGCCATCCATGCATTTGCCTTATAGTAATCATGCTTAATTTATATCTCACTGTTGTACAGATGTTCCAACGAGACCCGGCGATGGATCACTTTCGAATACCGTTAGTATTCTTATAGCAATCCCAACTGAGGATAGGCATATAATAACTCTATCGACGGATGAGAATCTTCTCGCTCATGGTCTATTAGAGGGAGACCGTAGTACCGGCATAGTTCCAGTTATCGACATTGAGGATGATGATGTCGATAATGATGATAACAATCTGCCTACACGAGGCGAAATTGATCCTGAGTTACCCTTAGCTTTAAATTCTAGGGCCGAAGTTGCAAAAAACATGGAACTAGAACACGAAGGTGTCGAGGAAGGCGAAATTATTGGAGAAGGTGATGAGGCCAACTAAAGTAACATTGATGTGGGTTATAGATCCCAGATTGAACAACCTAGAGACGACTCACTGCCTGCTCCTAAAAAGAAATTGATTATGAGAATTTCGAAGACGCAAACTTCCACTCAGTCCCCACCAATCACTAATGCAGAGAAGACCCCATCTATTCCTTCAACTGGCACATTCTTCGGTCTAAGACCTATCCTTTTGGAGTTTGGCTCTTTTAACGTTGGTAACATTAGCATCGGTTCTCCGATCTGCTTTGAGAAGGACATCGTTCCAACCAGTGCGGGAGAGGTTACTTCCATGAGTAAAGTTCCAGTACATTGTCCATCGGGGGACACCAGGACACTCACACATGTGCACTATACGACACTCGCACTAGACCCATGATCTTACCCGTTCGATCTAACTCATTATTGTTTTCTTTACAGGTTCGATGGATAAGAGAAAGCATTCATTTCGATCCTTAGAAGGGAAACCGTATCATGTTTAACGCCCTCGGTCGAGCTCATATCATCAGTGGAGTGATCGAAACTATTATTCTAGCAACATCTCCAGCCGCGATAGAGATGACCAAGACAGGAGTAGTTACGACAGGGACTGCTCTTCTCATGACTCCGCTCCTAAGCGCGGACTTAGATCCAAATCACCTCCTTCTAGAGGCCCGGATAGGCAGCCTGACTGCCGTGATGATATTCCAACAGCTGACTCTCCTCGAGCTCCACCACCTACCTCTGTCTCTCTACAATCTGCGACATTATCTCACTCCAGTCGATCTTCTGAGCGCAAATATCATAATAGTGGCTCTGATACTTTTAATTAGAGGCCAGGCAAAGGAAGCGCTGTTGTTCCGACCATTAAAAAGGGCAACGGGTAGACACTACGGGGCGGATGGCCAAGCTTAAGAGCAAATTTCCCAACATTTGCTTTGATAGAGTTAAGTTCTTGCCAAAATTAAAGAGAATTCCTGTTAAAGTCCAATAGAGGACTATCGACTACACGATCGATGTCCATATTCAGTACAACGAATGGGTGAAGCTGGCTGAAAAGATTTCAAAAGTCTCAAGGGACAGCCTGCAAGAGATAGAGAACCAAAAACTCATTGAGGCCTAGAACAACAGAATCATAGCCGCTCTCGATACTGAGCTCGAAAATTCAATAAAATCTCAAGCCGAAGCGGAGAAGAAGGCCGAGGAGGCCATTAAGCACTTGAAGTAGAGAGATCCAAGAATTTGAACGAAATCGAGCAAGTGCGTCATTGTAACCACGAGCTTATAATGGAAAGGGATGCTGCCAAGAGGAACATAACTGATTTGTAAACCAGGCTCGAGTGTGAGATCAATGAAAAAGATGAAGTGCAAAAAGTTGCTCAGGATGCATGCGATGAGCTGGTCGTCATTAGGATTGAAAGAGACAACACGCTTGAAATGGTCAAGGACGTTGATGCTCTTGTCAAGAGAGAAGTTGAAGCTGCAGTAAAACAGGCTGTGGAGCGGGTAGAAGAGTAGATGATGAAGAAGTTTGAGCCACTTATCACTCAGTACAAAGCTAATGTGCTCAAATTTCAGAATCTGGAGTGGTTTAAGGAAGATTACCTGTTGATGCTTGCCCATGCCTAGGAATGGGTTGTCGAAGAAGAGAGAATTTCTTAATAATGATAATCTTAATATGAAGCAGTTGGAAAAAGAGATTTTGAAGGAAGATGAGCCAAAAATCCTCCATGACAACCAGCATCTTATTGTAACGACCCTAATTTTGGTTAACATTATTTAGGAAATTTAATTAGTTAAATTAAATGTAATAATGAAATGGTTAAGGGATTGAGATTTGTGTTAATAGAGGTAGTCGTGCCAATTTAAAACAATGGACTAAGGGAAACTAAAATGAAATAGGTTAGGGAATTAGATAAGGGCAAAAATAGGATAAGTCTTATTCTTCTACCCTAAACCCTCACACCACTTCATTTTACATGTCCACAATCAATAACAAAACATAGAGAGGCCGACCACCATTAAGGGAAAACAAGAAGGAGATAAGAAGAAGAAGCTTAAGCAACTTAATCCAAGTTCAAATCTCAACTCCATAATCACAAGCTAAAGGTGGATTATAGGTTACATCTCATATTTTTGATGTTTTTGGTTTCTAGATTAGATCTGAATATTTTTGCAAAGTATATTGCCATGTTTTGATTGTTAAAATGGATATATATGCTTGTTGATGATTTATGCTATTTCATATGGATTTTATGATAAGTTTTAATGTGAAAACCATATTAAATGACATCCAAGTGACTTGTGATTTTTATATAAGGTCAGAAATAATATTTTAGAGATGGGTTTCAAATTTCATAATTTTCTGAATTAATGTGAAATTATTATTAATTTTCTAGTGAGGAAAATGGTTAATTGGGTTCAGAATTAATTACAGCTAATTTATATTGTTTTTGGGTCAGAAATTAATACATGTTAGAAAAAAAATTAAAAGTGATTTATGGGAATTTTTTGTAGAATTTTCCTAAGTGTTTTAATAAGTATATAAAATTATTCAAGGTACGAGACTTAAATGTTTTATATATTTATAAAAGGAGAAGGGGTATTTTGTAAATATTTTAAATTATTTATCTTTGAAATCTCGGCAGCACTTTTAGGAAAGGTTTTAGAAAAGAAATTAGCAACCAATCATATGTTGACAAACAAAGCAGGTTGGTTGAAAAGAAATTACCTTTTCAAGTTAAAAATCAGTTTTTATAAGACTTTTTTGTTTCGCCACTTTTGGCACCTACCTTTCGACTAAGACTTGGTATTAAAGATTTGCCTCCATCTCCATCTAAACTAATGCTTATGGTATCAAAGACTTGGTATGTAGTGAATTGGACTTAGGCGAAAGGTATTGAGTCGGAACAAGGGGCTCCGAAGGGGTCGAAACCTTGCTTTGTTTTTAAAAGGAAATGCACTTGATTTGCTTTCGACGAGAATGCTTACGACCTGGATAGCTTTCGACTTGGTCAAATAGTTTTAAAGAATGGTTTCAAAAGAGGTTGCGCCTTTTGTTTTATAAAGAAGCTTTCGAAGGGGTCAAAACCCCTTGTTGCCGCATCGTACCTTTCGAAGCAATGCCTTCGAAAGGGTTTCTTTGTTTTAAAACCTAAGCCACTTCTCCAATGCTTTCAAAGGGAGTGATTTTGACACCATCCACTTATTTTACTTAAGAAATTGCTTTCGAAAGAGTGCTTTCGACTTAGTTGTTTTAAGACCCATTGTTCTATTGAAAGTTAAACCCCAAGGTTTCGAAAGGAATGGTTTTAAATGGTTTCGAAAGATTGTTCCACATGTTTTACTTGAACCCAAATGCTTTCAAAAGATTTGATTTATGTAAAGAACTTAATGATTTCGAAAGGTTTAAGATAAAGGTTTCGAAGGGGTGGTTCCCCAATGTTTTCGAAAGGTTTTAAAAGGAAGGTTTCCAATGGTTTCGAAAGGCATGTTAAAATGTTTTGAAAGGAGGATGTCTATGGTTATAAAGCTTTCGAAAGAGATGATTTTAATGTTTTCGAAAGATTTAATGTTAGTGGTTTCGAAAGGTCTGTTTTGGCCTTCGGCCTAGGTTATAAAGTAAAGTAGTTTACTTGTATCAAAAGGGGTACTTTCAATGGTTTCGAAATGGGTATTTTAAATGGTTTTGAAAGGGGTACTTTCAAAGGTTTTGAATGTTTTCATCAACAATGTTTTGTGTTAAGTATATATAACATGGCAAAGTGATTTGAGTAAAGCATAGAGTATGTTTTCCTTGTTTAAGTATGATTTAAAAAGGGTTAAATCATTTTGAAAGAAAGGTTTTCAAGGAAAATTTTATGGGTAGGTGACCCTAAGTAAAATGACTCGGATATTAGAATACCAGATGAGACTGGTATGGGGTCACGCCCTATACTTTAGCTAGTAGTCCCTAGCTAATATAAGTCCAAAATTCCAGCGTGTAGGGCTTTGTCACAGGTAAGACTAAAATGATGTTACACACAGAAAGGAATATACAGAGTGAGGATAGGTTATTGGTGAGCCCGCAAAACCATTAGGATCAGTTGACCCTGGGAGAAGTAATTTAGGGACAGACCGTCCAAAAGGGTATCTAACAGAAGTTAGACTATTTGTTTATTTTGTCTATTAGGCCCGAGTCAGCCAAAGGTTAGTAGTTAGCCAAACAAAACTATAGTGTTCGGACAGATAGTCCATTTATTACCTAATTTATATTCTTACATGATATTGATATTATTGTTTTAACCAGTTTGGTTGCAGGATTCAGATTTGCAAAAGAAATGTTTTTAAAAGGATATTAGTGAAGGGAAACCCATTCCGCTAAGAGGTGAGATCTCAGTTAATATCATATAACCGAGATGTATAGTATTATTTACACCAAGCTTTATGTCTGACTCGAAGTTTATGTTTTTCCCCTTAAGCTCTCGGGTGCTCAAAATTGATTTGAGTAGGTTGAGAGTTGAGGATTTACAGGTTTTAGTAGGTGGACGAATAAAACTTCCAGAGACGAGCAGGAGGCTGATGCTAGCTATATTTAGGAGTTATTTTGTTTTATTTCTGCTGTGTTGTACTAAGTATGTTATGACTATTTAGTACTCTGATCAACCAAGGGGGCATCTTCATATATCGCTCTTGGCGTATTTATGTAATAATTATATTTGATCTGATTTTGGGAAACGATTGAGATTATGTAATTGGATATGAAACATGTTTTGTGAAATGTAATCAGAAAAGTTGTTTTTGAATCTGTGGTTTTGTTTCATATTCATGTGCTTCTGATATTATGGATACCATTAACATTACCTTATTTTGTCATCAGAAGTTAATACTATAGATGACTGCAGCATCTGTAGCGCTTAGCTTTGGGCCTTAAGATAGGGGATGTTACAACTTGGTATCAGAGCATAGGTTTATGAAAAACTTTAAATAAAATGTTTTTTGAAAACATAATCCTAAGGAATTAGAGAAAAGATCGGGGTATGGGATAACGCTATAGTAATGTACTTGTATTTTCTATATATAAATATACTCTATATCTCTGTTCTCCCATCTCTCTTAGGCTATTCTTTCGTATCTTACGAAGACTCGAATGCAGATATGGATGCTAGAAATGGAAGAGTTAACCTTGGTGGGGGAAGCACCACAACTAATGGAAATGCCAGACCAAATATAAGGAGTAATCAAGGTTAGGCACAAGCTGGAAATGTGGGTGCTGGAGTCTCGCAAGTTGACATGGGAGCGATGTATCAGTTCTTCGTAAACATGATGCAAGTAGAAGTTGCTGCTGGAGTAGTTGGAGGAGGAAATCAAGAAGCTCTGGTGGTGAATAACTATGTTGTTTTGAGTAGAGATTATGCCCGGCTGGGAGGAAAGTCGTTTATTGGTACTGAAGACGCAATTAAAGTGGGGAATTGGTTACTTCATTGCGTGAGGATCTTCACTGATCTGGGGCTCAATGATGAGCAGAAGAGAAGGCTTGCTTCTAGACAGTTACAAGGAGCAGCGTTGTATTGGTGAAACAATGTTACTATTAGAGTTAATGAGGAGACTATGACATGGGCTGAGTTCAAGAGGAGATTTGAGGAGAGGTTTATGTGGGAGAATGGAAATTGCGAAGTCTACTCTACTTAGGAAGTTTGCTGAGTTAGAGCAGGGAGATATGACTGTGCTGGAGTATGTAACAAGGTTTGAGGAGCTAACGAGATATGGTTATGCTATGGTGGATACTGTGATTAAGAGAAATGAGAAGTTCATTAGGGGGTTGAAGCCTGAATTTGCTAAGGCCACATTACCGCAATTAGGGATCCATGTGATGTTGTAGTGGAAATGGCTTTGAGGAATGATGAGATGCTTGCTTTTCTGGGATAGATTTAGTACCAGGAGCAGAACCGGTGAGCAGACCGCCAAGATGGATGACACCTACTGAGATGAAGGAGTTAAAGGTGCAGTTGGTGGATTTGGAAGACAAGAATTTTATCGGACCTAGCAGTTCGCCTTGGGGAGCAGCCGCAATGTTTCCTAAGAAGTCGAACGGATCTTTAAGGTTATGTATCGATTATCGTAAGTTGAATGAGAAGACGATAAAGAATCGATATCTGTTACTTAGAATTGACGATTTATTCGACTAGTTGAGTGGAGCCAAAGTATTTTCCCAGTTGGATTTAGCGACAGGGTTCCATCAGCTTAGAGCGGCAGAGGATGGTATTCCTTTGACGACATTTAGGACCAGATATGGATTGTACGAATGGTTAGTAATGTCGTTCGGACTAACTAATGCGCCAGCATTCTTTGTAGGTTTGATGAACTGAATTTTTCGAGAGCACCTGGATAGTTTCATGTTGGTTTTCATAGATGATATTTTGATATACTCTAAGGATGAAAGAGAGTATGAAGTTCATCTTAGAGTGGTGCTTGAGATGCCGAGGCAGCATCAGCTGAAGGCAAAGTTTTTGAAGTGTCATTTTTGGAAGAAGGAAGTGAAGTTTCTTGGTTATGTAGTCTCAAAAAAGGGTCGTCTGTAGATCCGACTAAAATCGAAGCAGTGAATAATTGGAAGAGACCTGAGACAATGATTGAGATAAAGAGTTTTCTTGGATTAGCGGAGTATTATCGGAGATTCATAAAGGATTTTTCATGGATAGCGGCACCAATGACCAAGCTAACGCGAAAGGATGTGAAGTTCATTTGGACCGATAAGTGTGAGGAGGCATTCCAAAAGCTGAAACACTTATTGACTAATGCACCTGTATTAGTTGTTCTAGAAGGGAATCGGGATTTAGTAGTATATACAGACGCATGTGGAATAGGATTAGGAGCCGTGTTAATGCATATAGGTAATGTGATTGCCTATGCATCTCGACAGCTTAGACCGCATGAGGTTAGGTATCCAACGCTTGATTAGGAATTAGCTGCGGTAATTTTTGCGTTGAAGGTGTGGAGACATTACCTTTTGGGAGAGAGATTTGAGTTATATACGGATCATAAATCGTTGAAGTATTTATACTCTCAGAAGGAGTTGAATATGAGACAACAATGGTGGTTAGAGTTTTTTAGCTGCTTATGACTTTGGTATTGAGTACACACCAGGGAAGGGCAATAAAGCTACGGATGCACTTAGCAGAAAACATCAGAATGTAGTGTTGGCGATGATAGCCGAGTGGAAAGATTTAGAATTATTGACGACATGCAGAGTACAGTGGAGATCTGAAGCTAGATCTAGTAAGGAAATTGTTATATTGTCATGTTTAGAATTTCGACCGGTGATGATCTAAAAGGTTGCTTCTAAACAGATGGAGGATCCATTATTAGTCGAACGAATTCGAAAGTTAAGGGATGGAATGGAGAGCGATGACTTGAAAGATTTTAGTCTTGACCAGAATGGGTGGTTGAGGAAGAAAGGAAGATTATGTGTTCCGAATGTAGGAAGCATTAGGAAGGAAGTTCTTGAAGAATGCCATCATTCGAAGTTCACTATACATCCGAGAGGAACTAAGATGTATCAGGACATAAAGAGAAGTTTCTTCTGGGAAGGTATGAAGAGGGATGTAGGCTTATGGGTGAAGCAATGTTTGAACTGTTAACAGGTAAAGGCCGAACATCAGAAACCAAGTGGGTTACTTCGGCCTTTTGATGTTCCGGTATGGAAGTGGGATTTTATCTCAATGGATTTTATAGATGGCTTACCAAGATCTAATAGAGGAAATGAAAGTATATAAGTCATAGTGGACAGGTTGACCAAGAGTGCCCATTTTATTCCAGTTAAGTCAAGCAGGACGACACCTGTTTTAGCTAAGTTATTTATGAAGAATATAGTTAGATTGCATGGAATTCCTAGTAGTATAGTAAGTGATAGAGATTCCTTATTTTATAGTGAGCTCTAGAAGAGTCTACATGATACTTTAGGTACCAAGCTCCAGATGAGTACCGCTTACCATCCACAGACCGATGGGCAAACGAAAAGAGTTGACAAAGTCTTGGAAGATTTGTTAAAAGCTTGTGTGCTAGATTTTGGAGGATCATGGGAAGACCATCTACACTTAGTCGAGTTTTGGTATAATAACAATTATCAGGCTAGTATAGGAATGGCGCCTTTTGAAGCTTTGTATGGAAGGCCATGCAAATCTCCAGTTTGTTGGTTGGAGATCGAGGATAGGTTAGTTCTTGGTACGGATTTAGTTAGAAAAGCTGCAGAGAAGATTGAGTTAATTCGAGCTAGAATGAAGGAAGCTCAATCTGGGCAAAGAGTTATGCTGATAGGAGACGGAAGGACTTAGATTTTTCAATTGGAGATCATGTTTTCGTCAAGGTATCACCGATGAAAAGTGTAATTCGATTCGAGAGATCAGGAAAATTGGCACCGAGGTTAGTTGGACCATTTCCTATTGTAGAAAGGATCGGGAAACTCGCATATAGAGTAGAGTTACCGAACAGTTTAGCAGAAGCCCTTAATGTTTTTTTTTATTTCTCATATGAGAAAGTATGTTCGAGATCCGAAGACTACTGTAGCACCGACTGTGTTAGAGGACTTAGTAGTGGAACCAAATTTGACTATAGTTAGGAAGCTAGTTCGTATAGTCGCGAGAGATGAGAAGAGGCTAAGGAACAAGACAGTCGGATTACTTAAGGTCCAGTGGAGCGACGATGAGAGAGACTGTACTTGGGAGACTGAGAGCATGATTAGAGATGCTTATCCTGATTTGTTTCATGGTATGTTTTACCTTTATGATTCATTTGTTGTGTACCTTATCGTAATTTCGAGGACGAAATTCCTTAAGGATGGGAGTTTGTAACGACCCTAATTTTGGTTAACATTATTTATGACATTTAATTAGTTAAATTAAATGAAATAATGAAATGGTTAAGGGATCGAGATTTGTGTTAATAGAGATAGCCATGCCAATTTAAAACAATGAACTAAGGGAAATTAAAATGAAATAGGTTAGGGAATTAGATAAGGGAAAAATAGGAATAAGTCTTATTCTTATACCCTAAAACCTCACACCACTTCATTTTACATATTCACAATAAAAAACAAAACATAGGGAAGCCGGTCACCATTAAGGGAAAACAAGAAGAAGATAAGAGGAAGAAGCTTAAGCAACTTAATCCAAGATCAAATCTCAACTCCTTAATCACAAGCTAAAGGTGAATAATAGGTTACATCTCATATTTTTGATGTTTTTGGTTTCTAGATCAGATCCGAATATTTTTGCAAAGTATATTGCCATGTTTTGATTGTTAAAATGGATATATATGCTTGTTGATAATTTATGCTATTTCATATGGATTTTATGATAAGTTTAATGTGAAAACCCTATTAAATGACATCCAAATGCGTTGCGATTTTTATATAAGGTCAGAAATAATATCTTAGAGATGGGTTTCAAATTTCTTAATTTTCTGAATTAATGTGGAAATATTATTAATTTTCTAGTGAGGAAAATGTTTAATTGGGTTTAAAATTAATTACGGCTAATTTATATTGTTTTTGGATCAAAAATTAATATATGTTAGAAAACATATTAAAAGTGATTTATGGGAATGTTTTGTAGAATTTTCCTAAGTGTTTTGATAAGCATATAAAATTATTTAAGGTATGAGACTTAAATGTTTTATATATTTATAAAAGGAGAAGGGGTATTTTGTAAATATTTTAGATTATTTATCTTTGAAATTTCGGCAGCACTTTTAGAAAAGATTTTAGAAAAGAAATTAGCAACCAATCATAGTTGATAATTAAAGCAGGTTGGTTGAAAAGAAATTACTTTCAAGTTAAAAATCAGTTTTTATAAGACTTTGTTGTTTCGCCACTTTCGGCACCTACCTTTCGACTAAGTACTTCCGCCTCCATCTCCATCAAAACCAATGTGCATGGTATCAAAGACTTGGTACGTAGTGAATTGGACATAGGCGAAAGGTATTGAGTCAGAACAAGGGGTTCCGAAGGGGTCGAAACCTTGCTTTGTTTTTAAAATGAAATGCGCCTGCTTTGCTTTCGACAATAATTTCGACTTAGGTAGATTTCGACTTGGTCAAATGGTTTCGAAAGAGGTCGCGCCTTTTGTTTTATAAACAAGCTTTCAAAGAGGTTGAAACCCCTTGCTGCTGCATCCTACCTTTCGAAGCAATTCCTTCGAAAGGGTTTCTTTGTTTTAAAACCTAAGCCGCTACTCCAATGCTTTTGAAGGGATTGATTTCGACACCATCCACTTTTTTTACTTAGGAAGTTGCTTTCGAAAGAGTGCTTTCGACTTAGTTGTTTTAAGACCCTTTGTTTTATTGAAAGTTAAACCCGAAGGTTTCGAAAGGAATGGTTTTAAATTTATTCGAAAGGTTGTTCCACACGTTTTACTTGAACCCAAATGCTTTCGAAAGATTTGATTTATTTAAAGAACTTGATGCCTTCGAAAGGTTTAAGATAAAGGTTTTGAAGGGGTGGTTCCCCAATGTTTTCGAAAGGTTTTAAAAGGAAGGTTTCCAATGGTTTCGAAAGGCATGTTAAAGTGTTTTGAAAGGAGGATGTCCATGGTTTTATAAAGATTGCGAAAGAGATGATTTTAATGTTTTCGAAAGGTTTAATGTAAATGGTTTCGAAAGGTATGTTTTGGCCTTCGGCCTAGGTTATAAAGTAAAGTAGTTTACTTGTATCAAAATGGGTGCTTTCAATGGTTTCGGAAGGGGTACTTTCATTGGTTTCGAAAGGGGTACTTTCAAAGGTTTTGAATGTTTTCATCAACAATATTTTGTGTAAAGTATATATAACATGGCAAAGTGATTTGAGTAAAGCATAGAGTATGTTTTCCTTGTTTAAGTATGAATTAAAAAGGGTTAAATCATTTTGAAAGAAAGGTTTTCAAGGAAAATTTTATGGGTAGATGTCCATAAGTAAAATGACTCAGATATTAGAATAACAGATGGGACTGGTATGGGGTCGCACCCTATACTTTAGCTAGTAGCCCCTAGCTAATATAATTCCGAAATTCCAACATGTAGGGCTTTGTCACAGGTAAGACTAAAATGATGTTACACACAGGAAGGAATATATAGAGCGAGGATAGGTTATTAGTGAGCCCGCAAAACCATTAGGATCAGTTGACCCTGGGAGAAGTAAGTTAGGGATAGACCGTCCAGAAAGTATCTAACAGAAGTTATACTATTTGTTTATTTTGTCTGGTAGGCCCGAGTCAACCAAAGGTTAGTAGTTAGCCAAACAAAACTATAGTGTTTGGACGGATAGTCCATTTATTACCTGATTTGTATGTTTACATGATATTGATATTATTGTTTTAACCAGTTTGGTTGCAGGATTCAGATTTGCAAAAGAAATGTTTTTAAAAGGATATTAGTGAGGGGAAACCCGTTCCACTAAGCGGTGTAGTCTTACTTAATATCATATAACCGAGATGTATAGTATTATTCACACCAGGCTTTATGTTTGACTCGAAGTTTATGTTTTCCCCCTTAACCTCTCGGGTACTCAAAATTGATTTGAGTAGGTTGAGAGTTGAGGATTTACAGGTTTTAGTAGGTGGACAAATAAAGCTTCCAGAGATGAGCAGGAGGCTGATGCTAGCTATATTTAGAAGTTATTTTGTTTTATTTTCGCTGTGTTGTACTAAGTCTGTTATGACTATTTAGTACTCTAATCAACCAAGGGGGCATCTTCATATGTCACTCTTGGCCAATTTATGTAATAATTATATTTGATCTGAACCTGGGAAACGATTGGAATTATGTAATTGGATATGAAACATGTTTTTTGAAATGTAATCAGAAAAGTTGTTTTTGAACCTGTGGTTTTGTTTCATATTCATGTGCTTCTGATATTATGGATACCATTAACATTACCATATTTTGTCATCGGAAGTTAATACTATAGATGACTACAACATCTATAGCGCTTAGCTTTGGGCCTCAAGATAGGGGATTTTACACTTATTCATCTGGAACTTGATGCAATCGCTCAAAAATAGATAGGCGAAGGTTCCGGCTCTGTGCATCATGATGCTACAACTGGTCAAACTCTCAAGACTCAAGCTACTCCTGGTTCCACCGTTGATTCCTCTACCGACGCTAGTTATGACCCATAAAGGCCACAACGCCAGAAGTCCATTGTTCTCTCCCCTATCCTTGAGGAAACTTCCGGCAGCACTCTAGCTCACGCAGAAGTTCAAACTAAAGAAGGTATCTCGTTAACTTCTCCTGTTTTCCAGATAGTTGATGTGTCACCGATCAACATCATTGAACCCCCTCTTTGTATTTCTTTAGCTATAGGTCAGCCTGCAATTGCTCCGCTTCCTCCCAAGGATTCTTAAATGGGGCCTCAAATATCGGCGACAAGTCCGTAACCATCATAGTTTCGACAATAATTCCTAGTATTATGGTTAAGGAGACCCTGAGCCTTGGTGAGCGCATGTTAGATGTTTTGTTAGAATAAGGAAACGATGAGAATCGGAGGACTCAAGTTGATGAGGATTTTATTATTACTGGGGTCTCTCAATCCCTGTCGGGTCCCTCCATGCATGAGCTTAAGCAAAAACTTGGGACAGATATCATCCTTGCCAGTCAAATCAAGCAGGAACAAATAGAAGCTTTCTCTCCTCCATTTTCGATCGCTTTGTCTGGGCAAACCATTTTCACTCCTGTTTACATTTTTTTACCCGAGGGCGCTCGAAGTATGTCGATAGTATTTTGACAAAGCACTACGACCTCCATTTCTTCGCCCAGGAGTGTCCAGAGCGCACCTATTGGATCTTCGCAAAGCACTTCCTCTAAAGGCCAAGGCAGTAGAGGAAGAGGTGAAAAGAGGCAAGGAGAAAGATCGAGTGAAGTCTCCATTGGTTCTAAGACGAGAAAGAAGTCCAAAAGGAAATAGTCGCTAGTTTGTTTTTCCGTATATAGACTTCTTTTGTTTGTTAGCCGGCTTTGTTCGGGTTTGGGCCCCCGTTACTACTTTTTCGCTTTTGGTGTGAACTGCTTGTACTTAGCTTTCCTGGTTTGACATCAATAATAAAGACCTTTTGTTTTGTAGAAATCTTTTCTCAAATTTGTCTAAGTACTTAAGAAATACGCTTTCCATTCAATGTACTTGTGATTTATCTCTTTTAGTGATTGTGTAACATCCCCCACTTGGAGGCCCAAAACTAACGGCTACGGATGCTGCAGTCATCCATAGTTATGAATCCTCGACGACCAAATACGGTAATGTTAGATACATTGATATAACAGAAACACACGGATACGGAAAAATTTTAAAATCATAAAACAATTTTCACATTCCATTTCAAATCATTTCAACATTCATTACATAATCCCATATTTGAGAACCATGTTCAGAGAAAATATAATCATTACAACATACGCCAAGAGCGACATATGAAGATGCCCCCTTGGATGATCAAAGTATATAACTAGGCAACTAAACAACTTTGCCTTTACAACACAGCGGAATCAAAATAGAAAAGAACTCTAAATAACTATCACGCCTCCTGCACATCTCCGGAAGCTTATTCGTCTAAAGAGGTACTTGAAAAGCTCAACTCTCAAACTACTCAAAGTTAAATGAGCACCCGAGAGTTTAAGGGGAAAACATAAACTTCGAGTCAAACATAAAGCCTGGTATGAATAATAATCTACCATCTCAAACCATTTAGATATCTAATGAGATCACACTACTTAGCGGAACGGGTTTTTCCCTCACTAGTATCCTCCAAAACTTAATAAAAGCATATACCGTGCTCCTGCATCCACAATGGTTAAAACATAACAATTCAAAATATTATGATAATATGCAAACAAGTAAATTAATTCTAGATTACCGATCCCCATTCATTTTTGACTATCTGTCTCAGTTATGGTTTCTAGGGTCACTATTAACCTATTAGTTTTCATGGGCTTACTAATAACCTGTTTAAAACTTATGGACTCCTTGTCCGGTTTCATAGTTTTCATGGGATCACTAAGAACATATTGGTCCCTGCCAATAACTTCATTATTTCATGGGTTCTCCCTGAACCCATTGGTATCTCCAATAACTTCGCTCTTATACTAGTTTTCATGTGTTGACTAGGAACCTATTGACTTCTGTCAATAACTTAATCCGGATATAGTTTTCATGGGTTCACTACAAGCCTAATGGTCCCTGCCAATAACTCTTTCTAATCATAGTTTTCATGGGTTTACTTTGAACCTATTGGCCCCTGCCAATAACTTTTCCTAAACATAGTTTTCATGGGTTTACTATGAACCTGTCTATCTGACAACTTCTTTAATCAGTATTTAGGCATCCTATATTCTAGTCTATCTGACCTCCTGGATGAAATTCTACTCATTCGGGAGTTAACTCAATTTATATTCACTACTGGGTCAACCTAGCTGGTTATTCTGCCCTTTCTCCCCATAATACAGTTATGGGTCCATGTTAAAGTGAATATGTATGTTAGAAGAAGCAAATAAAATAAAATAATAACACCAAACATCTGTGGTTTAATATCCTTGAAATCATTTTCATATAAAACATAGTTAATCCCTTTAACCTATTATTTATCAAGGAAAGCTTCTTCAAAAACTTCATACTTAAAAGCCATTTAAAACTCCTTTATTATGCCATGGTTTTCCTTAAAAAATGAGATTGCGTTATTTGTTTTGAAAATTAAGGCTTTTGAAACCTTAAACTTTTACTTTCGAAACCATTGGATAACCTCCTTCGAAAGCATTTAAATCTTCATTTCAAAACACTAAACATATTCCTTTCGAAGCACTTTAAATCATCTCTTTCGAAACCCTTAAAACATACCTTTCGAAAGTATTAAAGCATTACTTATTAACCCTTAGAAGCATAGCTTCGAAACCATTGAAAGTACCCATTCCGAAACCTTTTGAAAGTATCCCTTTCGAAACCATTGGGTTTATCTTCAAAAATATGTTTTGGGTCAATGTGAATATAAACGAAAGTACCCCTTCCGAAACCATTTGAAAGTATCCCTTTCGAAACCACTAACCTTCATATAAAAAAGTTTGGGGAAAACCGATGGCTTCGGAACCATCCTTTCGAAACATTTATTATTTAAGTAAAACATTTGAAGGTTAGCTTCGAAACCCTTTTCGAAGCCATTGCCTTTGAAACCATTAAACCCTTTCGAAAGCTTTAGGAAGTGGCTTACTTCATTTATAAAACAAAAACTACCTTTCAATCTAGTTGATGACTTCAATCCATTCGAAATGCATAACGTCGACAACAAGGTTTCGATTAGGTTGAAACTACCCCTTCGAAAGCTTTGATTTAAAAACAAGGTAACTCATTCGAAACCTATCTTTTCAAAACAAAAAGGCGACAACATTTTCAAAAGCTATTTAAATGGGTTTTGACCTCTTCGAAAGCATCCTTTTGAAAATAAGGCAAGCGTATATCTTTGAAAAGTAAAACAAAGGCTTTGACCCCTTCGAAAGCATTGGTTTCAACACCATGCCTTCCGCCTTTCTCCAATCCTCTACGTACCAACAAATTAATACCTTGTGTATTGGTTTCGGCTTGGTTGGTTTCGACCTGATTGAAGCGGAAGTATATAGTCGAAAGGTATTAGTAAAAGAGGCGAAACATAATTTCTGGGTAAAGACTGTTTTGATGCCTTTTGAAGTAAATTCTTTTTAACCAACCTCCCTATTTGTAAACATTTAATTGGTTGCCATAAACTTCTCAAATTCTTTCTTGAAATAAAACTGCCGCATAATTTCAGTTCTAAACAAAGGTTAAATTAACAAATAAGACCCAAATTCTTCATATAATTTCTGAAATTAATTTATAAACCCAATTGTTCATATTTTCCTTTGAAAACTTATAATAAATTTTCCATGGCTTGGAAAATTTTAAAAATTAAAACCTATCTCCTAAATAATGTATTACGTAACATATAAATTACTCATGGCAATTCGAAATCCAAAAATACAATTTTTCCTCAAAAACCGAATAGAACAATTATCAAACAGTCTTGTTTGAATCAAACATAACATAAAATCCAAGCATATCATCATCATAATTTATCATATTGGATTTGAACTTAAACTCGAAAATCAAATGATCATAGAAACAAAAATAGAGATGGTTTTGATTATTATTCACCTTGATTAGGATAAGAAATTTGAGATTTGATTGAGATTAATTTGCCTTGCTTAATTCCTTAGATTTAATTTGATTTATCTCCTTTTCTTCCCTAGTAATGGCCAGCTTTGCTCTTCTTTTTGTTTACGTTTTGTATTTTGAGAAAATGAATGTGAGAAAGAAAGTGGGAATGAGATTATAAGGTGCGACTATTACCCTATAATACCCTTGCGTTAATTAATTAATAAATAAAACCATTCATAAGCCCATTTATTTAATTAAGCTTGGCCTTTAGTTTATTTTCAAATCTTAATCCCCTTATCACTCTAATATTTACATTATTCTATTTAATTTATCTAATTAAATCTCCTGAATAATGTTATTAAAAATTAAGGGTGTTACAGATCGTTTTTGGATTAGGTCCTTAATTCATTCTGTAATTTGCCAACTTGCATCGTTCTAGCAAATGTAAACAATCCTTAGGGTAAACCACTTAAAAAAGTGGCTTGAATATCCTTTTCCAGGTTAATAAGTCCCAACCGCACCAAACTATGGGTGCATGTTTAAGTTGATTACTTAAAATCGTAGTCCGCACATCCTCATCAAGGATTTTAGTATTCGATCACGCTTAATTCTGGGCATTGGCCAAAGGCTTACAAATTGGATCCCGCTTTACTCCGAGCGTGGACCCACCATTCTACCTACTCGGGGCAAGAGGTTATGGATCAGACCCCTTGTCACGCCTGTTTCCATTCATACTTCTACCCCTAGTCCGGGGACGAGAGTTGAGTGTGTGATCGGTCCTATCACGCTCTTTTTGATTTATACTCCTACACTCCATCCAAGGGTAAGAGTTGATTTATGGATGATTATGTCATGTCCGGTTCTAAGATAGTGCTCTTGCCCCCAATCCGAAGGCAAAAGCCAATTTGCAGATGAACATATTTCATCCGGCCTACGTTTATACTCCGGCTCCTACTCTTGGAATGAGAAAGTGACAAAATTCTGTCTTATTACATGGCTCTAGCTAGTTATTTACAAATTTAATCTCCAAGTGAAATAGCATCGTAGATGCTCGCTATTCCACACCCATGGGAGTGAGATCCCGTCCATTGTTTTGCTAGCTTGAAAGTGCCGTCTCCATCCAAGCTTTTGATCTATTGCGTACGGACCTTACTAAATCGGGCTTAAGCTCTTAGGGCCAGGAAAGATTCATTTGAGGACCAAATCACCGATTTCAAAGGTCCGACTTCATACTTTGGTGTTATAATATCATGCGACTTGGTTTTTGTGCCTAGCCGCTCTCAACTCAGCTTCGATCCTCTTCTCATCGATCATATCAAGAGACTTCAGAAGGAGTTGCACATTCATCCGTGGATCGTAGTGGGTGACCCAATGAGATGGTATTTCCAGTTCGATCGGGATCATAGTCTCCGATCTGTATGTCAAGGCGAACGGAGAATGGCCAGTCGTTGACTTGTGGGTGGTTCGATAAGCCCAAAGTGTTAATGGGAGTTCATCGACCCACTTGCCTTTGGCCTTCCCCAATCATTTCTTAAGAATGGACTTGATAATCTTGTTTACAGCTTCAACCTATCCATTCGTCTTAGGATGTGCTACTGCTGCAAATCTCCTTTATGCGGTGTTGTTGGTAGAAATCCTTAAACTCCATGCTATTGAATTAGGTCCTGTTATCCATAACGATTGCTTGTGGAACTCCAAAGCGACATATGATATTCCAAATAATAAAATTGATTACTTTCTTCATGGTAATCAACCGCCACAATGGCATACTTTGTGCCACCTCTAGATATCGACAATACATTGATGATATCAATATCCCAAATTGCAAATGGCCAAGTACTGACCATTTGGGTAACTTTCATCGGTGGAGCCCTTGGAATTTTAGTGAATCTCTGGCACTTGTCACATTTTTGGGTGTAGTCAGCTGCATCTCGATTGACAGTCGGCCAAAAATACCCATAACCAAGGATCTTCTTTGCAGGGTCTGCTCCCCAGTGTGGTAGCCATATGCCACTTCATGAACTTCTCTCAAAACTCGTTTGGCCTTGTCGTGAGCGACACACTAAAGCATGGGGATAGTGAAACCCTTCCTTTATAGTAATCCTTCCTGCATGATGTATCTTGAAGCTTGGCGAAGGATTTTATGTCATTCATTCCTTTTATGTGGAAGGATCCCTCTTTGCAAATAATCCTGAATCGAAGTCATCCATGACTCCTATTCAGGCTCAATCTCCAAGATAATCGACATCCATCTGGTTGATGCTCGAAGTTGAAAGCACTTCCATTGGAACTTGGCTCATGAGCTGCGTATCTCTGAAACTAGCCAACTTAGCAAGCGAGTCGGCTTTCTCAGTCCTTTTTGGGAATATAAGTGATCGTGTAATATTCAAAGTCATGAAGAAACTCAAGATCCCGGTTTAGGTAGGGAGAAAGCCTTACTCCTTTCGCTTGATATTCTTTCTGAACTTTGCATACCACTAGTTGGGAGTCATAAAAAATGTGTAAAGTCTTTATTCCTAGCTCCTTGGCAATCTTGAGTCCTGCTATTAAGGCCTTATATTTAGCTTTATTGTTTGTTTCTAGAAAATCGAGTTTCAAGGCGTAGCTGATCGGGTGTTCTTCGGGAGTTACAAGCATGACTCCAACACCGGAACATCGATCGTTAAATGCACTGTCCGTGTACATCTTCCATTCGACTTCCTTTTCTCCACTGCTTTCTAGAGGATTATCTCGTGCAGTGAATTCAGCTATGAATCCACCAAAGCTTGACCCTGGATTGCTCTCCGAGGGTGATAGGTGATATCGTATCGACTTAATTCAATGTTCCATTTTGGCAGCCTTCTTGAAGTCTCAGGTCATTGCAAGACTTGTCGTAAAGGCTGGTCAGTAAGGACATAGATCAAATAAGCCTAAAAGTAGGGGCGGGCTTTCTCGAAGCGATAAACAGACAGTATGCGAGCTTTTCCAGTCTCGGGTAGTTTCTTTCTGCTCCTATGAACTGCTTGCTAATGTAGTAGACCGGTTGTTGGATGCGAGGTTCCTCACGTACAAGCGCGACGCTCAGAGCATGCACTAACACTGCCAAGTACATAAACAAGTCCTCATCTTCCACCAGCTTCAAAAGGATGGGAGGTCTTTCTAAGTGATTCGCCAGAGCTTGGAATGCGTCTTTGCACTCCTGGTTCCACTCAAATTTATTTTTCCCTTCTTGATCACCTCTAAGAAAGTGATGCATTTGTCAATGGCTCTGGAAATTAATCAACTTAAGGCGGCGACTTTCTCATTCAAGTTTTGGACCTCCTTGATCGTCTTTAGGGCTTCGATCTCTCTCAAGGCCTTGATCTTCTCTGGATTTGCTTCAATTCCACTAGAGTTCACAATGAAGCCCAAGAATTTTCCTGATGCCACACCGAAAGAGAATTTCAAGGGATTGAGATTCATCCCGTACCGTTAGAGGACATCAAACATCTTTGCTAGATCATCAACGTGATTTCTCGAATGCCATGACTTCATGAGCTTATCGTCCACATAAACTTCCATTGATCGTCTGATCTGGTTCTTAAACATCTGGTTCACAAGTCTCGGGTAAGTCACTCCTGTGTTCTTTATCCGAAGGGCATGACTAGATAGCAATAGAGTATGAGGTCGGTGATGAAGCTAGTGTGTTCCTGATCTGGGATGTGCATCAGGATTTGATTGTATCTGGGTACGCATCCATGAATGAAAGTAACTCATATCCAGTAGTTAAGTCAACTAACTGATCTATTCTTGGAAGCGGGAAGCTGTCCTTCAGGCATGCTTTATTCAAGTCGGAATCATTGATGCATATCCTCCACTTCCCGTTTGCTTTCTTCACCAAAAGAGGGTTTGATACCCAATCCGGGTATAAAACATCGCGGATGAAGTCGTTATCATTTAGCATATCCACTTCTTCTTTGAGCACATCGGATCTCTCCAGACCCAGGCTGTGGTATTTCTATTTTAAAGGAACGCATTTAGGATTTATGTTTAATGCATAGCTCGCTATCCCGGGCAAGATCCCATACATATCCGAGTGTGCCAGGAAAACACATCCAGGTTTGCTTGGAGAAAACCAACCAACTCCCTCATCACACCAGTACCGAGCTGAGATCCGACCTTCAGGACTTTATTTGGGTCATCCCTACTAACTGGAACAACGATTGTCAACTCGGTGGAAGCTGCTTATCCACCCTTCGGCTCTTTTTGTCGATCCATGTCATCGTAGAGCCGACTAGTTTGCCCAAGCCGGGGCTCAGGCGGTAGATGTTATGCGTTTAAAGCCTTTATGCAGAGGACTCCCTCTACACTCTTTCCTTTCTCCTTACGCCTTTCTTCCTTCAGTTCAACGACATAGCACTTGCAACCAGCCACTTTATCTCTACGCACAATCCCCACCCCATTGTCCATAGGGAATTTCATAGTTAAACACCAGGGAGTGATGGCCGCTCTGAATTCAGCTTGGGTCGGTCGGCCCAATAATGCGTTATAAGCAGAATAAACATCCAACACTAAAAATGGCACAACCTGCACTCGCTTAAGGTCGCACTCACCAAGTTCCACCGACAATTCAAAAAACCCTATGGTTTTAGTAGCCATCTCGTTAAACCCCTGTATATGAGACCTATAAGGCTTCAAATCTCTCTCCTCTAACATCATTTGGTCGTAAGCTTTTTGAACAAAATATTGACTAAGCTCCCGTAGTTAACAAGCACCTTTCGTACAATAGTAGGACCAATCGCCGCTGAAATCACGAGTGGGTCAATCATCGGAGCCTCAGCTCCATCAGCATTCCTGTTCTGGAAAACAATGTCATCTGTCAAAGTTTAAGATTGTTTTTCTGGAGCTCCATTCTCGATAGCATAACAACTTTCTCGGCATGCTTTAGGGCTCCAATATATCTATCCATTTCCATAAAGCTCTTGTCGACGGGATGAGTCCCACCGATGATTGTGTTTATCACTAACTATTTTTCTAGTCGCCTGAATGCATCAGCATTAGGCTCAGCTTACCCCCACTTGGAAGATGGCCCAGGGACGCTAGAGTTTCCTTGCCCGCTATCCTACGGGGCTTTCACATATTGCTGCAATTTCTTTTTCCTTATTAATTCTTCAATCATATCGTGCAAGTGCATACACTCATTAGTATTATGACCATGAGTCTCATGGAATCTACAGAACTTGCTCGACTTCCTCTCCTTTTAAGTTGACTCCCAAGGAGCCGGCTTCCTATACAGTTCAGTATTCTAAGTAGTTAGATAGATGTTCTCTATCGAATTGTTCAACTCGGTGTAATTGTCATACTTGGGACCTCTGAAATGACTCATGTTATCTGGCTTTCCCTTCTTTACCCCATCATTATTTTGTTTTCCTCATTTGTTCCGATTACCAACTTTCACATCAACATTTCCAGAGCTTCCTCCAGATTGCTTTACTGAAATATTACTCTAAATTGGCTAATTTGAACTTCCAATATTAGTTCTCCGTGGATGCTTACGCGCATCCTTCCGATGTAGATACTCATTAGCTTTCCTATAGAAAGCTTTAATTATCGATGTTTGCTTTCTTTCTATCCAGTCCCCGAAATCCATGTCGGGATGAACTCCTCTACAAAGCACCATCAACACCATATCTTCCTTCGAATTAGTTATTTCCGTTACAACTGTGTGGAACCGATTTAAATAATCCCATAGCGACTCTCCTTCAGCTTGATATACATTATATAATGACATCACATGCTTCAGATGTGAGGTATGTTAACAAAACTGCTCCATGAATTTCTATGATGATTCAGGAAAAGATGATATGGACCTCGACAAAAGCCGAGTGAACCACATCGTAGCCACCCCTTCTAAGAAAATTGGGAAATGGTGGCACTTCATAGCATCTAAAGCCCTGGCTGAATCCATGTGCCATTCATACCTTAATAAGTGTTGCCTAAGATCCGTCATTCCTCCATACAATGACATCGTTAGCATATTGAATCTTCGAGGGTATTTTGCATGAAGAGTGTCCTCTATGAACGAGTTTCGGCTAGCATAGGTCTCCTAGTCATCATTAGTTCTGGACCTGTTTTCACTAACCAACCTCCTAACCATATCCTCTAGATAATCTGAACCAACAAGTTCAACTGAATGGTGGTGATCGGGTCCTACCCCAAGTGTTCGGCCCGACGAACGCTCTCGGGAAGGTGCTCGATACCTATGCTTCCCAAACTCTAGAGGACCTATTCCTCCAGCATTCCCCTTGTTTGATTCCCATGAGCGGCGTCATCATCAATATTGTAATTTTCCAGATTTATATCTTCAACAGCACATCCAGGGACGACATCCACGTCGCTTTCCAGAGGATGGGCCCCAGGCCCACCATTTTGGGGGTCGGTACCGAGTCCCAAGTGAGGGTCAGTACCGATCCATGAACTCGAGCCTGGGGCTTGTCCTCTTCCTTGTGCAGAAGTTCCAACAGTGTATTGAGTTTTCTTCTATCTTCCTTCCCTCCGTCTTCGCTTGGATGAAGAAGAACTCTTTGTCTTTGAGCTGGAATCCCCTCCACTCCGTTTGTAGCTATTTTAAGTCAACTCATTCAATAGCCTCAAGCTCTATTGCATCGTGTTCGTCGACGGAAATTCTATCGGTTTAGAAAACTGTCGAACGAATTTAAATTAAAATATAACCGCAAGCGCACGGCGTACACTTGTAGTACGTGGCGAATACGGGTCGATCCGTAGGGAATTGATGATTTTAAAATTCTATTCAATCAAATTAAACCAAAGTCGAGTGAAAGTTAAGCTAGAGAATTAGAAAATTAGCTAACTAACTAAAAGAAAAGAGATGCAAATATAAGAGTTAAATGACAATTTAGAGAATAAATCCACTCTCTAAATCATGTAGTTCAACACATATGAAATCATAATCTCTCTTTTATGGTCATTAGTGCTTTAATTGACGTGTTTATCATAAGTATGGCATATTTGTGCTATTAATTAGCCAACATAAGCCATCAAACTATAACACACCCCTTAAACCACTTACTAACTTTCATGAAATTTGACAATGAAAATGAAATCTATTTTAAGTATGGCCTATTAACTATTGATTAGAAATATAGACCATCAAAATTTCAAATCACTTTCTTTTGCCATAATCATATTTTGATGAAGAGGCAATTAGTGTTAGTGATTGTTTAAGCATAGTCTATTTGGTGTCAACAATATAGACTATCAAATTCAAGGCAAAAACAACAATGAAACCACTTGATCAATCATCATCATTAAGCACAAAAAGAGAGCATGAATTAACAAATAGTTGAAGATACATAATTAGAGAGCTTCATTACCCCTAAATTGAAGGGGTTTAGCCTCTCATATTTGTCATTTGATTAAAAAATGTAGCTTACAACATAGAACAAAACAAAGAGAAAAAGAGAGCTAAATGAAAGAAAGAAAAACTAATCTAATTGCATAAAATAAAATCTACACTACTTGCATAAATAAACAAATCTACACTACAACATGAAAGGAAATAAGCATGAAAAGGAAAAGAACATGTATTGAAGTTGCATAAAAAAGAAAGTGCATGAGAATAAAAATGGCTAAGTAGCCATGAAAAGAGAAAGAGAACTTGTCTTTTTATTTTGAGGCTAAACTAACTAAAGAGAGACTAAGAGAGGAGAGAGGGGTTACATGAAACATAAGGGGATTTTATACATGTGTTAAACCCTAATTCATATTTTTGGGGAATGCCCAAAATACCCTCTTAGGAAGTGTGGAGGCCAAGTAATCATTAGCTTCAAATAATCCTCATTTAAGTGTACATGAAGCCATTAATTCCATAAGCATGTGCATTAGCCTCTAATTTGTACATTAAGGTAGGTGGGTAGGTGGGGTCCTCCATTATCTTCACTTTGAATTATTTTCATCTTCATTTGTTCTCTACACTCTTGTGCATGCATATATCATCATGTAACCACTTGTAAAATTCACCAAATTTCCTACAAAACAACATAGAAAATTCCAAGTAAATTTTCACAATTTAATAAATGCATAAAAATGACCATTTTGCCCCTATATGAAGATGAATATGTGACAATTTCAAATAATTTGAATTTTGGTTTAAACAGGTTAAAATACCCAATATGATCATTTATTTAATTTAAATAGATTAAATATGGTGGTAAAAATATGCATATTTACGTGCACATCACATCGTGTTATTCATCTCCTGTTAGCTAGCTTGGAACTTGTCTTCTATCTGCTTCATCATCCTATCCATCTCCACTCTGGTCACAACGTCAGTAGGAGCCTGGACCTCAGATTGAGTTGGTTGGACAACTCCATCTCCTTGTTGAGGATTCCGATTCTCGATTTCGGTAGTAGCTCTAGATTTAGTAGAACAATATCTTCTTGATAGGTCCATGGCAGAACACTTTCGATAGACCTTTGAAAATCAAAGTTGTAGAATTAAAAGATAGAGAGGATGGATCTATCTCTTGGATATAGGAAATCCAAGAGTAGATAATGGATCCAAATGGCTCGAGTTTAAAGTTCTTAGTAAAAGTACCAAAATATTTGAACCAAAAATGTCATAGACACCCAGAAGTTAATTTAGTAGAGATTAAATGAAGAAAAATAAATGAAAATGAGGAAATAAACAAGACACAATTATTTATAGTGGTTCAGCAAAGCAAGACCTACGTCCACTTTGAAGTTTTATTGCTTATTTCTGATTTGAAGGCAGTAGTTCTTTGGGGTCGGTACAACTCCAACACTTAGAATTTTAGAGTTACAAGAATATAAGAAATAATGGAACTAGAGCTAAAAGATCCCCAAAAATAAATCCTTCCCCCCTATTTATAGAGGTAGGGGGCCTAAAATCTAGTTTGAAATATTTCTAAACCGTTGTGCATGAACTTGACCAATTCTTCCAAAATTATAGGTGACACCTCAGCAGAAGTTGGGAGTCGGTAATGATCCTGAGTGGGAGTCGATATCGATCCCCAAGATGCCCATATTTGGCGTCTTTAATCCCTCACTTCGAATCATCTTGTGGTTTGCTTCTCGATTCCATAATTGTTTGTACTTGTTTTAGCTTGTTTATAAGCCCAAATGATGAAGTTGAAGGAGAACAAAGTTGTAACTTCTAGTGTCCAGGGAGTTCAATGAAGAAGTGCATTGAATCAACAAACCAACTTTGGAAATAGGCTTTCGGCATGGAGAATGAAAGTATTTACACAATGCAAGATTTATTTACAAGGAGATGAATGCAAGTTTTTGAAAATATTTACAATGAAGGATTTATTTTTAAATTGACAAAAATAAGTTAAATATAGGTTTTGGTTATTATCTTGAAAATTTAAGTCATTTTACTTGTCAAAATTTCCAATAAAAATCAAGTTATCAAAGCAAATAGACTATAGTTTAACTCATTGTTTCGGTTGATTACGTAGTGTAACTATGAAATGGGTTCTTATCGATTATCAAAGTTCATCAAAGTGGTATTTTTCATTTCTTTTCAATAACAAGTCAAATCAAATAAGTTAAAACAGTGCTTGGATTTCAATTGCTTACTCTCTCCATTTTTTTTTCTTTTGAATTTTTTTTGATATTAACAATATTTACATATGCCTAACTCAGATAAACTGAGGCCAGATATATTACCCATGCACTGCCTTGCGGACTAATGTGAGGGGAATACAGAGCGTGGCGAGTGAACACACAAGTGTGAACACCTATTGACTGTAGGCGTTATTAAAAAGAATTTTTATATATATACACCTAACTCAGATAAACTGAGGCCAGATATACCGATCGTGCACTGCCTTTCGGGCTTACATGAGAAGGGTACAGAGCATGGCGAGTGAACACACGAGTGTGAACACATGACTCTAGGTGTTTATTAAAAAATATATATACAAGAAATATTTTTTTATTTTGTTTTGTTTTTTTTTGAAAGAGAGAGTTTCGCAAAATTATCTTAGCACTATTTAACTTAGAAGACAAAAAAATGTTATATCCTTTACTTTAAATCAACCACTTTTTAAAACAAAGATTTTCAATTAGGATATATTTCATAATTATCACGTATGAATCTCCCTATATACTAATTAAACCATTATTATTTGTAATCAAACTTCATTTTTATTTTTGTTAAGACGAATAAATTTTCAAAAATTTCAATTTAATAAACCAAAACCATATATTTATCCTATAGTGTTTCTTTTTAAAAATAAATCAAAAATGCTTTAAAAAAATGTTTTTTTTTGTTTTTGAGATTTTTTTTAAAATTTTGGAAAGAAAAATTAAAAATAAACCATGAAAAATTGAAAAATGATGATGAGTCTCCCCCCACACTTGATTTTGACTGTGTTCCCGCAGTCAACCCAAGTGGAAGGAGAAAAATAAAAATAAAAACATGACCTTTATTTAATTGAAAATTAACGGTATTTACACGAGATCAGAAAGTATATCGTCAAAAAGTAAATGAAACGGTCTTCCAAAGACCGATTCATTTGTCTCGTCAAGTTTACGAGACAGAGCTTAAGCTCGAAAAACTAAATCGTAAAAGATTTCGAAGTTGAACGTTGATTTGGAAAAATGAATGCCGTTTTATTAAAAATTGTACGAGTCGTTTATTTTCAATGATTTTTGGGGTTGATAAAACGATTGATTGAAGTTCAAATTTATTTTCACCAAATTGAAATTCAAGCTGTTCATTGAAAAATTCTTCAGAATTATTGATTTCAAATTGGTGATTTAAATCTTCCCCATCAGAGTTTAACGACTCGTTTTCAAAAAGTCCATAAAACTCGTGTTTGTTAAATTCGACTTCCTTTGTTGGATTATCAACAACTTTATTGCATAAATCAAGTTCAAAATTCAAAGTTGTTGTATTCAAATTTTCAGAAAAAGGAAGATCGAAATTTAAATCGAGTTTCTCACCCTCAAAAGAAATGAAATCCAACTCAATTACCGTGTTTTCAACAACTTTGTTAAGATTTTCTTTTTCAATTTCAAAAGTTGTTATTTGAAAATCGTCGATTTGGGTAAAAGATGGATTATCCCTTGACTCATCACACGTTGGGATTTGAGTATGTTTTTCACGTTGTTTCATATATGTTTCAAACAACGAATCCGTGTGATCATCGTAAATTTCGTTCATTTGCTCAACAAAATCCAATTTATAGTTATTAGCATAAGGATTTTCACTTTGAAATTGTTGAGGATAAAAGTTTTCAATTGTAACGTGGTTAAGATTATTCCCATTGCCAAATTCGTTTGAAAAGTTGTTTCCATTTTCATTTTGAGTTTGAAATTCATCTTGGAGTTCAAAATTGAATTGGCATGGGTTATCATCGAAATCATTTGAATTTTGAATTGAATTCAAATTTTGATTACTTTGAAAACTTTGATTTGAATCATTTCCCAAATATGAATTACACAAATCATTTATCATTTGATTTTGTTGTGTAGAGATTTCAAGTAAAGACGAAATGCACTTTTCAAGATTTGAGGGTTGGTCATCGTTTTGAAAATTTTGTGGTTCAAAATTTGAATCGTTTGAACAATAGTTGTTGTTAAAATATCCGTACGAATTTGGAGTGAAATCATATGGATTATATTGATTTTCACAACTATTGTAAAATTCACGTAAGTGGGGAAACTCGGACATTTTCAAGAATGTTTTTGGGTTTTTTTTATAAAGGAAAAATATATACAAATAGAATTTATTTTTCAAAATGGAAAACAGATTTTTTTTTGAATTTCCAAAATTTTTTCTTTGTTTTTGAAAAGGTTTTAAATTTTATTTTGGATTTTGGTTTTTATAAATTTTTTTGGATTTTTGAAATTTCAAAGGAAAAGGATTTAAAAATTTCAAGGGAAAAGGAATATTCACAATTTTTTACTTTTGGATTTTTGAATTTTTTTTTGTTTTTTTTAAATATGCGTGAACTAATGCAACTAAATGAATGCAAGGGCTAATTACAAATGATTTATCCTAAGTTAACCCAAAATTGTATAATTACAAATTGTCTTAAATCAACAAGATAGTTCTCAGCCAGGTAACAGACAGGATTTATCGGTGCACCACGAATCACCGTAGCAATGCAGCCGAAGGTTTAAGTACCTTCAGAGGAACAACCACTATAATATTTATGAATCATCGTAATATTTATAAATGGTTATTACTCTGCCGTAGCCTAGACACCAAGAAATTAAATTGTCGAAAGAGGACAAATTGTCAATATACAATTAAGTGTTATTGATGTCTAATTGTTATTATTAATCAAAATCTAGGATGAAATGCAAAGTAGAAAATAAACGTGTATTAACAATGCAACTACGAATGGATTTTGTTTTTTTTTGAATTTTTGAATTTTTTAAAATATATATATGCAAATGCAAGCAATCAACAATGCAACTAAAATAAAAACAAGAGATATATACAATGCAAGGCAATTAAAAAGAAAATTATAAATAAGCAAGCAGTTTTTTTTGGCAAGCTCAGCACGCAAGCAATTTATTTTAGCAAGCACTTCTGCTCCTTCTGCAATTCTGCTTTGGCAACCTGAAATAAAAACAAAATATATATACAGTTTTTTTTTAATTTTTTTTGAAAGGAAACTTAAAAGTAGGTTTTTACTTAAAAAAAAAACTTTTTTTTGAGCCAATAAAATTGAAGAAGAAAGAAAAAGGAAAAAAAGTAATAACAATAAAGTTAACAACACAACAACTCAACCGACCCAATTACAAAGCCCAATACCCAAACCAATAGTTAAACCTATTTTACTATAAAAAAAACTTAACGATTAAACCCAGTTTCTCGTTCACTAAAAACAAAGTCAAACCGCAGTTCTACTTCTTCCTTTAACCCAAATTCTACTGTATGAAAATTGCAAGCTAAGAATTCGCGAATAAGTTCGAGTGGATGTTCACAAATTTCGGGAGTGGTTGTCAGGCTGCAGTGATTCAGCGAGTTTGCAAGTGGTGGGTGAAGGGTGGTCGAAGGAAAGAAGAGGGGTTGAATTGATATGCAGGTGGTTGGATTGTTAAAAATCGGATCTTGGGTCAGAGGCGAATTGGTGAAGGTTTGAGGCTGCGTGGGTTTGTGAGTTTGGTCACAGCGATTTTGCAGTGGGCGTTTTGAAGTGATAGACAGTAAAGATAAAGGGAGGAATTGACAGTGGCACAGTTTGCACAAGGGAGGTAGAGGATTGGGTGGTCGTTGTATATTGATGGCTGCTAGCAGTATATTGTTGACAGTTGCGGGATGTTTTCAATGGCGGAGTGTTTGAAGATGTTGGATGGAATGTTGACAGAGGTCAGTTTTCCTTTCTTTTTTTTGGCAGTAGAAGATTTTGGTAAGAAGTGCAGAGGGGTAAAGGGAGGATGTTGAACTGGTTTGTGGTGGTGGTCTTGTAAGAAGATGGTGAAGTCGTAGCAATTCGATGGGTGGTAGGTATGAGTTATGATGGGGCTGCTGTATCGCTGTGATGTACTTGAAGGTGAACACTGCAGTAGTGGTGGTTGATGTTGCTTTGTAGTGGAAGTTTGGATGTGTAGTTGATACTGTAGGTCAGTGGTGATGGCGAAGAGCAAGGGTGCAGTGTGGAATTGTATTGTCAAAGGTGATGATCGTAGTTTTTTATGGGCAGTTGAAGTTCACTGTTTTGTTGATCAGGTGAGGGTATTGCGTGGAAGCTGTTCTGGAAGGAGAATATGATGATGAAGTGAAACATTCAATTGTTTGAGGATATGGGTTTGATAGTAATGAAGCAGGGTGGATGATCAGGTGGTGGGGTATCGTATGGGTTGCGCTACTCTATCGTATGGGATGGAATTGCAGTTGTTTTGGACGAAGAAAGTATGGAATCTCAGTGAGTTGCAAGCAGTTTGTTGCTGTGTGTAGTAGAGTTGATTGAAATAGAGGATGTAAATGGTAACAGTTGTGAATGGCTAGAGTAACACAGTGCACAATAGCAAGGTATGGATGGTGGTAGAAGGGTGATTTTATTCGATGCGGTGAATGTTATTTCTGTTGTGGATGAATTTGATGACAGAGTGGGGAAGTAGTGGTCAGGTTGATGAACTGTGGTCGAGATGTTTGGTGCAAGTGATGTATATATAGCAGTTTTGTGATGATGCAGGAGTGTTTGGTATTGGTGAATTTTGGAATGGTCAGTGTGGTGATGTAAGGGAAGTTGGGTGTTTGTGTATGTGCACAGAGTAGTTGAATGGTTTCAGGAAACTGTTTTTGATGTTGGGTTTGTGTGACTGTGATTTTGGGTTGTGAATTGAAGTGATGGTGGATGGAGTTGTTGCTGCAAGTTGCAATGTTGATGGTTTATATGGTGGATAGAGCAGATGTATGCAAGCGTGCAAAAGGGGTATGTTTGGGGTTGTATGCACAGGTTGAGGCAGTTTGCAAGGTTGAGGAGTTGTAGCAGAGGTAAAGTGTGAAGGAGGAGAAGTTGTGATGAGAGTAGGTTGATTGGTGAAGGGACTGATGAAGTATGCAAAATGTAACAAAATGTGAAGAAATGTGTGAACAAAGAATTAACTGTTTTAACAATTGAAATTAACAGTATTCAATTTAAATAGGGCCACAATTGAAATGAACACTGAAAAATTGAAATGTGAACAAAATGTGAAGAACAGTGAACATTTTTCACAATTGATATGCACTGAGAATTAGAATTGCACTTGTAAACAGAGAATGCACACTTGTAACTGAGAACAGTGAATGGTTTTCAAATGCACACTTGAAATGAACAGTAAATGAGATAAAAAAAATGCCAATACAATGAAAACAAAAGGAAAACAAGCACACAAACAGAAAACAACAAACACATAACTTTTTTTTATAGAAATTAACACGCAAAACACACAATAAAATCAAACAAAAATAATCCGAAGAATAGAAAAATAAAGTCAAAGCAAATTCCCCGACAACGGCGCCAAAAACTTGTTCGTCGACGGAAATTCTATCGGTTTAGAAAACCGTCGAACGAATTTAAATTAAAATATAACCGCAAGCGCACGGCATACACTTGTAGTACGTGGCGAATACGGGTCGATCCGCAGGGAATTGATGGTTTTAAAATTCTATTCAATCAAATTAAACCAAAGTCGAGTAAAAGTTAAGCTAGAGAATTAGAAAATTAGCTAACTAACTAAAAGAAAAGAGATGCAAATATAAGAGTTAAATGACAATTTAGAGAATAAATCCACTCTCTAAATCATGTAGTTCAACACATATGAAATCATAATCTCTCTTTTATGGTCATTAGTGCTTTAATTGACGTGTTTATCATAAGTATGGCATATTTGTGCTATTAATTAGCCAACATAAGCCATCAAACTATAACACACCCCTTAAACCACTTACTAACTTTCATGAAATTTGACAATGAAAATGAAATCTATTTTAAGTATGGCCTATTAACTATTGATTAGAAATATAGACCATCAAATTTTAATTTCAAATCACTTTCTTTTGCCATAATCATATTTTGATGAAGGGGCAATTAGTGTTAGTGATTGTTTAAGCATAGTCTATTTGGTGTCAACAATATAGACTATCAAATTCAAGGCAAAAACAACAATGAAACCACTTGATCAATCATCATCATTAAGCACAAAAAGAGAGCATGAATTAACAAATAGTTGAAGATACATAATTAGAGAGCTTCATTACCCCTAAATTGAAGGGGTTTAGCCTCTCATATTTGTCATTTGATTAACAAATGTAGCTTACAATATAGAACAAAACAAAGAGAAAAGGAGAGCTAAATGAAAGAAAGAAAAACTAATCTAATTGCATAAAATAAAATCTACACTACTTGCATAAATAAACAAATCTACACTACAACATGAAAGGAAATAATCATGAAAAGGAAAAGAACATGTATTGAAGTTGCATAAAAAAGAAAGTGCATGAGAATAAAAATGGCTAAGTAGCCATGAAAAGAGAAAGAGAACTTGTCTTTTTATTTTGAGGCTAAACTAACTAAAGAGAGACTAAGAGAGGAGAGAGGGGTTACATGAAACATAAGGGGATTTTATACATGTGTTAAACCCTAATTCATATTTTTGGGGAATGCCCAAAATACCCTCTTAGGAAGTGTGGAGGCCAAGTAATCATTAGCTTCAAATAATCCTCATTTAAGTGTACATGAAGCCATTAATTCCATAAGCATGTGCATTAGCCTCTAATTTGTACATTAAGGTAGGTGGGTAGGTGGGGTCCTCCATTATCTTCACTTTGAATTATTTTCATCTTCATTTGTTCTCTTCACTCTTGTGCATGCATATATCATCATGTAACCACTTGTAAAATTCACCAAATTTCCTACAAAACAACATAGAAAATTCCAAGTAATTTTTCACAATTTAATAAATGCATAAAAATGACCATTTTGCCCCTATATGAAGATGAATATGTGACAATTTCAAATAATTTGAATTTTGGTTTAAATAGGTTAAAATACCCAATATGATCATTTATTTAATTTAAATAGATTAAATATGGTGGTAAAAATATGCACATTTACGTGCACATCACATCGTGTTATTCATCTCATGTTAGCTAGCTTGGAACTTGTCTTCTATCTGCTTCATCATCCTATCCATCTCCACTCTGGTCACAACGTCAGTAGGAGCCTGGACCTCAGATTGAGTTGGTTTGACAACTCCATCTCCTTGTTGAGGATTCCAATTCTCGATTTCGGTAGTAGCTCTAGATTTAGTAGAACAATATCTTCTTGATAGGTCCATGGCAGAACACTTTCGATAGACCTTTGAAAATCAAAGTTGTAGAATTAAAAGATAGAGAGGATGGATCTATCTCTTGGATATAGGAAATCCAAGAGTAGATAATGGATCCAAATGGCTCGAGTTTAAAGTTCTTAGTAAAAGTACCAAAATATTTGAACCAAAAATGTCATAGACACCCAGAAGTTAATTTAGTAGAGATTAAATGAAGAAAAATAAATGAAAATGAGGAAATAAACAAGACACAATTATTTATAGTGGTTCAGCAAAGCAAGGCCTACGTCCACTTTGAAGTTTTATTGCTTATTTCTGATTTGAAGGCAGTAGTTCTTAGGGGTCGGTACAACTCCAACACTTAGAATTTCAGAGTTACAAGAATATAAGAAATAATGGAACTAGAGCTAAAAGATCCCCAAAAATAAGTCCTTCCCCCTATTTATAGAGGTAGGGGGCCTAAAATCTAGTTTGAAATATTTCTAAACCGTTGTGCATGAACTTGGCCAATTCTTCCAAAATTATAGGTGACACCTCAGCAGAAGTTGGGAGTCGGTAATGATCCTGAGTGGGAGTCGATATCGATCCCCAAGATGCCTATATTTGGCGTCTTTAATCCCTCACTTCGAATCATCTTGTGGTTTGCTTCTCGATTCCATAATTGTTTGTACTTGTTTTAGCTTGTTTCTAAGCCCAAATGATGAAGTTGAAGGAGAACAAAGTTGTAACTTCTAGTGTCCAGGGAGTTCAATGAAGAAGTGCATTGAATCAACAAACCAACTTTGGAAATAGGCTTTCGGCATGGAGATAAGTATGTAGGCAAAAGATATGGTCCACCCAAGCTATATTTAGGGTTGGTACCGATCCCCAGTGGGAGTCGGTACTGATCCCCAACTTTAGGGATCCCATTACCTTGTTACCTTTGATTGTTTTGGCTTTGACTTCATGGCTCTGTTTGTGCCTTGTTTCTGGACTCCTAGGTTATCTCTCTGGGCTTTCCGCCTTGATAACTCCAAGTTCTATCTGTCCAATTTGTCCGGATTCTACCCAGTCAAAAGGCAGGATAACAACAACAAAACACAGGTTTGTCCAAACATGCATGTGCCCATAAAATGAATAAACAAAAATTAATAATCAATATGGCTCATCCAAATAAACACACATATTCATAATAATGTAGTATTATCACCATACTAACCTACCAAGCAATAACACGTATGTGTTAGTTTCTATGCTGATTATACCCACTATAATATGCATACCCTCGAACTATTGATGATCTTCTCCATAGTCTCATCCTCAAGATATCTGGTGTACTATTTCATAACTATATCATCCAAAATATTACGCGTGCCTACCTATGGTCATATCCTCAAAATAGTATGTCTCTAGTCATGGCTACACTCTTCAAATGATTTTATCATCCATCTGTGCTTTAACTGCATCGAATCTTGCATCACTTGCATGCTTTGATATGTGATGTAACATCCCAGCTTTCTACATTGTAAATAAATGAATTTAACTAAAACAAAATTGTTTGAATTTGAGATCTGATAATTATTATTTTTGAAAGTGAATAATAAATTGAAGGCTACTAATAAAAGATTTTTGGCGTAAATAAATTGAAGTAAATTAATAACTTCTTTTCAAATTAATGAAGTGGAAATCAATTTACATTGGATTTAAAATTTATTTTATATAAATATATAAAATAGTTTAAAAGAAAATAAATGAGAAAAAAAGAATTTAATTAATTAATATAAGGCCCAAAGTAATAGCCCAAGCCCACTTGCCTTATATCCGTGCTTCTTGAAACCTTTGGCCACTTCTCACACTCTGGCCGAAACCTCCACTAATCATAACTAGAAAACCTTATTTTGCCTAGGAGAAATCGTGACTTAATAGAAAAAACGCGATCGTGTATGCATGCGATGCAATCCTGGCATCGAGGAGCATGGTCGGTGACGAAGAGGAGGCCACGATCGACTTGATGTCATGATAATGGAGAAGTCGTGAACGGATCAGAGTGTTATGTGCTCTAGCGGTGATGTGGGGGCATTCGATTTTTGGGTCTGCATGATGATTGATGCGACTTTGTAGCTGTTGGTGGGTAGAGGTGTGCGATTGGAGAATGTCAACTTGATGTTGTGCGTGGTGATAAGCCATCGTGAATTGGAGGAGGTGTGCATGCTCTGTGATGATCTAGTGATGATGGCAGAAGATGCAAAGTTGTGTTGGCAATGTGAGCTTGCAGTTCATGTAGTACAGACCTGAGTTGGTGGTTAGAAATGATGACTTTGATGCAATGGTTGTTTGATTAAGGGCAGTCGCTGATTCGGAAATTCAAGCGTCTTTTCGGTGAGTTCTCTATACTCATATCTATGTTTAGTATATATGGTTGATGTGAATTCATTTAGTTCATGATATGATATGATATTATATGATTGAAATTACATTGCTTGCCATGGATTAATGGTTAATAATGGGTTTTATTAGGTCAATTGAGTGGATTTAAAAGTAAAATAAAATTTTAATTTTAAAAATTTAGTATAAAAATAATATATAGCAATATAATTAAGTAAATACAATAAAAAGTACTTTAAGTAAAGTAATTAGAATTGAATTGAGAAAGATTATATAAAAGTTTATAATAAATTCTTTATTGATTTAAAGAAATTAATTAATAAAAGAATAAATTAGATATCAGTTTTAAAAATTATTAAAAATAAATTATATAAACATTCTTAAAAATAAGAGATGTAATCAAATTTACATTTTAAGTGTTTCGAAGTGAATTGAGTAATTAATAAACTTAATTTAAGTTTTATATGTGTGTTTTAAATATTAAAATAATATATTGATATTTTTTTAATACTATAAATGGTGATTACGTGTTCTAAATATTTTTCTGTGATAGTGGTGATTGTTGTAATGGTATATTCATTATTGGATGGACTAAATAAGTTATATTTTTGAGTTTATGTACTATTCTATTCTAAATTGAGAAATATAATTTATTATATTTTAAAATAATTTAACTAAGAATGTATATTATGGATTTAATTATTATTTAAATATAAAAATATATACAATATTTGGAAATAAGAAATTACTGTTATTCATGAGTTTCCAAAGTATAATTATGAATTCTAAAATGCACTTTAAGTTTGGGAAAGGTATTTATTTGAATATAGATATAATAAATTAATTTAGATGTTTTAAAATTATTAAAATAATATTTGGCCAAGGAAAATTATGGAATAATTATTTTATCAAATGTTTAACTTTGTAAACTATTTTAGGGTTTTGAAAGCAGTATATGTATTTTCTGAGTATGTTGATAATTATAAAATTCATATTTAAATATATTAAAAGTTGAGAAATTAATTATATATTGAAAATTAAATCTTCTATTTGGCTTTATTAAGTATTTAAAGACTATAAAATTTATGACAAATTCTTTAGTTAGTATATTGGGTATATAAAAGTGTATTTCTTTAATAGTTTAATTACTTATGAATTATTAGTATAAGATATAAATAAATTTATGATTAATTTTCTAAGGTTTCTAATTTTACAACCTCTCATTATTGATTTAAATGATATGAGCGATTCACCATTGATATGGATTTATTTGGTGATTTTAGATGATACGGTGACGACATCCTTATATAATTTTGTGAGGTAATTCTATGTGATGAGAAATCATAATAAACATATTTATAATACCATTTGGGATGGGGCATTCGGTAATATTTCTCTGGTTATTCTTTGGACTCGTTATATAGAATATTTGGAGATTGAGTGTAGTTTATAAACATCGAATAAAAGTTTAAGTATCATGTAGTGGTATGGGAAGCTGTTGTGATATTTATTCCGTTATTCATTGTAAGTAGATGGCACTCATGTGGTGGGATTAGAGTAGTAATTTGAGTGTGAGGTGATACACATGTTGGATCATAGGTTTTGAGTGCTGACAAGATACAATAATTCACGAATCTACGATTACGACAACATCATGACTTATCGACTCAAAATATTGGTTTGCCTTGTTATATATCATTAGCTAGAGTCAAAAAGTATATATAGAGTCTAGTTTAGAGCTTTGTTAAAATCTTTCCTCAAGGTTCATCACTCACAAATTCATATAAAACTTGCATTCATTTTATATATTTCATATACACACACAAATAGTTTTATTGCACAGAAATAACAACACTCGGTCGATTAACCTACTATAAACAGTCGATTGAGTCTATATAAAAAGTTTTTAAAAACAACTGACCAGTCGACTGAACATACCAGAACAGTCGACTGAGTCTGTGCAAATTTTTGTGCATGTTTTGAATTCAGTCGACTGACCAAGCATGTCCAGTCGACTGAAAACTGCAACTGCCAACTTTTTGAATAGTCACTTCTCTTGATCAAAAGTTATCTTCTTCCTGGATGGATGCATCTCTTAGCTATTAACAGATACCTATTACCAGAAGCCATAACTCTTCATACACTATATAAACACTCAAGAATCATTGATCAAATCACCTAATTTTCTAATCTCTCTTGATCTATAGTGCTTTGCAACCTTGAGTTCATTATTCAAAAATTCTCATACAATCATTGCTTACCAATTCACTTCTATATTCTTCAAGCAATATTAATCTTCCTAATCTTCATACACACACAATTATACACATCAATCTTGAGGAAAATATTATAGGAAGGGTGTACTACAAGTGATAAATCCATGTTATTCAGAACACACAAAGTCAAGTTAAATCTAGTCTGTAAGAAAGTCCTGTTCGGTTGCTCAGGCGGTCAAGTCCTGTTCTGTTGCTCAGGCGGTCAAGTCCTGTTCGGTTGCTCAGGCGGTGTAATACCCGTTCCTCCGGGTTAAGTGAGGGTTGCTAGCTATAATTCCAGAAGGAGTCTGAGACTGGACGTAGAACGCGAGTTCGAACCAGTATAAAAATCTCTGGTGTCATTTTACTTTACTGTTATTATTTTCCACACTAGTTATTTATTATATTCCATATTACTCAATCCTATAGCACAGTCACTTTCAACACAGTGATATATGGCTTTGTGTGCATGGCTTTATGACTAACGATAATCATGACTTCGTGTCTAGATTTATTGGTTCTATATGCCACTATTATGATGTACTCCTATTATGTGTGTCGGAGAGGGGCGAATGGCCAGAATCCACCCTGGCGGCCTGATCGAGGGGCCGATCCCAAGATCTGTGATGCCCTATATTTATGGAGCTCTATGTATATATATATATCTTAGTGCTTTGGCTTTGTGCCATCGCCCCTGTGTCATCTAGGCCAGCAGTCTGTTAACTGTTGGGGCAATTATTATGACGTGACTTATAGTGTTTACGTTGAGGAGCATACAAGTGGATATGTGTCATGATCACTGTGAGGTAACCAAATACCATAGAGTCTTCATGACTTTGGAGCTGGCTCCATGCCATCAGTCTTCCTTCTAGTACTAACGGAGTAGTAGATTGGCATATACAATTGATACACCTCACTGTAGTGTTGATGTGTGCCAATTGTTATATATGTTGTTATATACGACTCTACTTGGGACCTCAAGTCTGTTGTACAATTATTTGCCATCACTATACTTTTTGATAGCTTATATATGAGGTGATGAGATTATACTTGTGATATATGATCAGAATATAGTGGATTCTTAGTATATTGATAGGCAGCCTATCTTATTTGATATTGATGGTGTTTTATATACTGAGATTGAGAGGTATTTGGACAATGCTATTGTTAGCCCGATGAACTTGATGATATCTCCTTATTTAATGTTTCTGGATTTAGATGTGATTTCCAAAATGTATGATTCACCCATTTGTATTGATTCTATAAATTCTGATGTGACGTGTTTCTATATGGATGATAACATCTTTTGATATTAGAGCTAGTTATTTCATGTGATTTGGTTGTCTATATTAAAGTATCATATTTTTATTCTCTGATCACATTATGTTACCTTTATTATACCCTTGATTAGACATAGTCTAACCCGTGTGTTATTTCATAATACTCGGGTCAGTCCGAGACATTTCAGTACATGGACGACTAGACCAACATTTGTTTTTACTGGGCTTAGAGGAGATTTATATTAGGATGCTCTATATTATTTATATGACATTGACTTGTTGTATATATCTGATACCAAGCTGTATATTAATTGTTTATCACCTTATATTACGATACCTGACATTTGTATTGAGTTGTACCCTTATTGTATATACATTATATATATATTATATTAACGCTGCGAATGACTCTGTGTGCTCTGTTATTTACTGTATATTATGCATTATTTTATCCTGTAGGCACACATGTTTATTGTTATGTACTGATACAGTGTAGGTATAGGCGAGTTTTATGTTAGATGTTTTCATATGTACCAGAGGTGGGGTTGTTACAAGTGGTATCAGAGCAGGTTCAGAACAATACATCATATATAAGAGACATGAGCCGAGACCTTAGATGAGACTTAGAGTCTCTGTCCCATCGGGAGTGTTGGGTAATTTTCTATAATAAGAGTTAGCATATTGTATATATATAGGATGATTACTAGGTAATCATCAAAGGACATATTTATGGTTTTATAAGTATATGTATTTAGATATATAATTAATTTCTTTTCTTCCAAGTATGTGGTATAAAATGGTTGGAATAGCAAGGACGAAAGGAGTTAGTCCAACTAGTGATATTTGTGTTTTGATTTTGGATGTTTTAATATTGCACAGTGGTATTTGGTTTGATATTGTAATTAAGATTGGATTTATTTAATCAAAGTGCACAGCGGAGAATTTATTTATTAATTTCTGCTAAGTGTATTTATTTCAGTCTTTTATGTTTATTTGGCTATTGGAAATTGCTTTTGTTGAATTAATAAGTATTTATCAAAGTTGTAAAATGAATTCAACTATTGATTTATATTGATTATAAATGAGTATGAATGGTTTTAGTTGATAGTATCGATGTTTACTGAAATGGTTTGTTGAAAATGTTTTTAAAGGCTAATTGAATTTTTTTTGTAGTTACTAGAGGTTGATGATAATGAAGGTTTTCAATATATGTATAGATAGATATAGTTTAATATTATTTGATGATTTTGGGAAGTCAAATGAATATTAAAACCAGAAGTATTTTGAAAATTTTATATTATAGGTATATTAGTAATTTGTGAAAGTGATACTTATGAATATTTTTTGAATAATTTTTTTATTAATTTGTCCTTGAGTGAGTTAAGAATTTTGATCGATACATCTGGCCAACATTATCGATAGGAATTCCTAAACAATAGATGAAGCATTTTGACACAATGGTTTATAAAAAAATAACATGTTTTGAAAAAATATTTTGGTTTATAAAAGAAAAATAATAATTTAAAAATAATATAATACGTGGAAAAAGAAATGTAATATTTCGAAGTGTTATAAATAATAAATTAGAAAGTATGCTATGTTAAATTTTTATTATTTTGGGATGTTTGATTCAAAAAATAGTAATAATAATAATAATAAAAATAAAAATCTAAGTCTATAGTTTTATTTTATAAAAAATAATATTTCCTTAAAAAAAAGAACAATAAACATTGTTTTTCTTTTATGTAAAATAAAAGGACAATTCATATGTATAATAAGACTAAAATGAAAGTAATAAACAATAAATGCCATCATGATAGGAAAGAGCACGAAAAGAATATTGAAACCAGATTTTGTTCTCATGAATTGTATAAAAGTTTTACATATGCGAAACACTTATAGTTTCACCAATGTACTATCAATAACATACAAAGCTTAGCTGTCATATGCATCTTCCAGGTGTCGCTGAGGTGCCCGTATTTGTAAGGATGCTATGTTGATGAGTCAAGTATACCTTATTTGTGGAAAACTCACATCCTTAAGTTTGAGTTATGCTGTTATATCAAATGCAGAGATAATAAAGATAGTGAGCTAGTGCAAGAATATACATAGACTAGGGATGCATATATTTGATTTTCTTCTTTTATCTTTCAGTTAACAAATGCAGCTTATTTTTTCATTTTATGTTGCTTGTATTCATCAACCTTAAGCATTACTTCTCTATGACTGAATGATTTTTGAAAGTTATTGCTTAATGTAGAAATCAAACATTGATGGTACATCACATTCAAAGTTGTCAGTCAATACATGAGATTTTGAAATGGGTTTATACATGTATTGTCATATTTGCTACCATAGCCATAAATATATAGAATATGTTTTTTTATAGAAAACATTTGGATTAAATAATTAGAAAATAAGAGATCAATTTTTGTTTGAAATGCAATGAAAAAATTTGAAGGCAACAATGATTTAAACATGAATTAAAAGTAGTGGTATCACCGTCTACAAATTGAAAACTTTGTGTAACAACATTGAACTGTTTTGGTCATAACTTTCTGACACTTTATCCGACTTTGATGATTTTTCCCATTTTGAAAAGTTTAGAGTATAAGCTACAACTTTTATTTTAAGTGTTTCGCGAAACTTTATAGATTTCTAGGTCAAAAATGCAGTTTTGCAATGCTAACCTACGGCGTTTATTGAATTTTCTGAGATGATTCTTTTAGAAAATTCCATATAATTTTAGTTATAATCTACTTCTACATTTTTTCAATCCAAAAGATGTTTTGGAAAGTTAACACACTATATAATAATTTATTTTTAGAAATCATTACTTGATTTAGTGGTTTACGATTTAAAAACTTGTCGGAAAGTGGTTAGATATGGATATTGCTTTTTTTTACATAACATAAGTGCATATTTACTATACTTGTCTATATATGACTAATGTTTAATATGGGTTGAATATAGATACATATGAAGCATATTTGGATAAACCAGCAAGATTTGCTTGCTTTTGCTCGCTTAATAATAAGAAAACTTGTTTAAAATGCTAATTAAAGGTACGTTTTAACAGTATATCGATATATATTTGATATTATCTTGTTTCCCCGTGTTTCGGGACGCCTCGTGTTGGGATGCCACTTCAGAGATGTATATTATGACATTATATCATGTTTTGATTTTTTGGAACATTCTCTATACAAAGGAGACTCTCCCTAAATTTTTTGGAAAATCCGATACTTAGAAAATTTTCATAATATTTTTATCGTATGTAAAAATATAAAGTTGTGAATTGAATCTATTTAAATTGTAGCATGCTATAAGATAATTAGAGGAAGATTCACATATTGGATTATGTAGCTGAGTTTGATAGAAGATTGTGGATTCGAAGAAAGTCCGGGTATGAGTTGTTGACGTCTCCCTATAAGAAATTACGAGGACACGGTTTTCGTAAGGAGAGAGTCTGTAATAACCTTGCTTTCTACGCTGTAAATAAATGAATTTAATTAAAATAAAATTATTTGAATTTAAGATCTGATAATTACTATTTTTGAAAGTGAATAATTACTTAATTGAAGGCTATTAATAAAAGATTTTTGGTGTAAATAAATTGAATTAAATTAATAACTTCTTTTAAAATTATTTAACGAAGTGGAAATCAATTTATATTAGATTTAAAATTTATTTTATATAAATCTATAAAATATTTTAAAAGAAAATATATGAGAAAAATAGAAATTTAATTAATTAATATAAAGCCCAAAGTAATAAGCCCAAGCCCACTTACCTTGTATTTGTGCTTCTTGAAATCTCTAGCCACTTCTCCACACTCTAGCCGAACCCTCACTAATCAAACCCGAAACCCTACTTTTGCCTAGGAGAAATCGTAAATTAATGGAAAAAAACGCGGTCGCGTATGCACGCGATTGAATCCTGGCGTCGAGAAGCATGGTCGGCGACGGGGAGGAGGCTGCGATCGACTTGATGGAGCGAAAGAGAAGTCCCGCGAATGGATTGGAGTGTCGTGTGCTCTAGCGGCAACGTGGAGTCATTCGATTTTTGGGGCTGTGTGATGATTGACGCGACATGGTAGCTGTTAGTGGATAGAGACGTGCGATTGGAGAATGTCAGCTTGATGTTGTATGGTGATGATCTGTCGTGAACTGGAGGAGGTGTGCATGCTCTAGCGACGATCCAGTGATGATGGCGGAAGATGCAAAGTTATGCTAGCGATGTGAGCTCGCAGTTCGATGAAGTACAGACCTGAGTCGACGGCTAGAAACGATGACTTCGATGCAATGGTTGTTTGGTTAAGGGTAGTCACAGATTCAAAAATTCAAGTGTTGTTTCGGTGAGTTCTCTATACTCACATCTATGTTTAGTATATATGGTTGCTGTGAATTCATTTAGTTCATTATATGATATGATATTATATGATCAAAATTATGTTGCTTGCGATGGATTAATAGTTTTTATTGGATCGATTGAGTGGATTTAAAAATAAAATCAAATAAAAATCAAAATTAAAAATTTAGTATAAAAATAAATAATAATAATATAATTAAGTAAATACAATAAAAAATACTATTAAATAAAGTAATTAGAATGGAATTGAGAAAGTTTATAATATAATATTTATTGATTTAAAGAAATTAATTAATAAAAGAATAAATTAGATATCCGTTCTAAAAATTATTAAAAATAAGTAATATAAATATTCTGAAAATAAGAGATGTAATCAAATTTACATTTTAAGTGTTTTGAAGTGAATTGAATAATTAATAAGCTTAATTTAAGTTTTATAAGTGTGTTTTAAATCTTAAAATAGTATATTGTTGTTTGATTTAATATTATAAATGGTGATTATGTGTTCTAAATATTTTTCTATGGTAGTAGTAATTGTTGCAATGGTATATTCATTATTGAATGGATTAAATAAGTTATATTTTTAAGTTTGTGTATTGCTATTCTATTCTAAAGTAAGAAATATAATTTATTATATTTTAAAAGTTACCGATTTAACTAAGAATGTATATTATGTATTTAATTGTTTTTTAAAAATAAAAATATATACAATATTTGGAACTAAGAAACTATTGTTAATCATGAGTTTCCAAAGTATAGTTATTAAATTCTAAAATGTACTTTAAGTTTGGGAAAGGTATTTATTTGAATATGAATATAATAAATTGATTTAGATGTTTTAAAATTATTAAAATAATATTTGGCTAAGGAAAATTATGGAATAATTATTTTATGAAATGTTCAACTTCGTAAACTATTTTAGGGATTTTAAAAGCAGCATATGTATTTTTTAGGTATGTTGATGATTATAAAATTCATATTTGAATATATTAAAAGTCAAGAAATTAATTATATATTAAAAAGCAAATCTTTCTATTTGACTTTATTAAGTATTTAAAGACTATAAAATTAATGACAAATTCTGTAGTTAGTATTTTTGTTTATATAAAATTGTATTTCTTCAATGGTTTAATTACTTATGAATTATTAGTATAAGGTATAAATATATTTATGATTGATTTTCCAAGGTCTTTGATTTTACAACTTCTCATTATTGATTTAGATGATATGAGTGATTCACCGTTGATATGGATTTTTTTGGTGATTTTAGATGATATGGTGATGACATCCTTATGTGATTTTATGAGGTAATTCTGCGTGATGAGAAATCAGAATAAAGGGAGTTATAATATCAATTGGGATGGGGTATTCAGTAATATTTCTCTTGTTTGGACTCATTATATAGGATATTTGGATATTGAGTGTAGTTTATAAACATTGAATAAACGTTTTAGTATCATGCAGTGGTATGGGATGTTGTTGTGATATTTATTCTGTTATTCATTGTAAGTAGATGACACTCATGTGACGGGATTAGAGTAGTATTTTGAGAGTGAGGTGATACACATAGTGATATATGGCTTTGGGCGTATGGCTTTATGCTTGACGATAATCATGACTCCGTGTCTAGATATATTGGTTCTATATGCCATTATTAAGATGTACTCCTATTATGTGTGTTGGAGAGGGTCAGATGGCCAGAATCTACCCTGGCAGCTTGATCGAGGGGTCGATCCCCAGATCTGTAATACCCTATATGTAACAACCCATACCTCCATGGGCCTAAATTTCAACAAAAATCGAAATCCAAGTCCATCAAAGCACATATTGTTGGATTTGGTATCTGCAAATAAGCATGAGCATTATTAGAGATTGGTAGAAATCTAAACTCACAACAGAAACATTACGTGCAAGCATCGTTATTAGCTTTTATTTAATTATTATAAGCGCATTAAATTACGTACAAATATTTACTTTTATCAAATACGTTCTAGTTATATATCTTCATTAGAATATTCTTTTCCATGTTAAATTATTGGAATCATATCTAAAAAGATTATCTGCTATAATTCCATAATTAGACCAAAACAAAAGATTTAACTTTAAAAGGTTACATTGTTTGAAATTACAAGGAATAATCATTTCTTTTTATTGCTGAAATAAACAGTGTAAACTACAGCGAATTCATACTTTACACATCTCTTTCTCTTTCTTTTTACATCTATTCCTTGTTAGATTAAACACTGTATTTTTCTAAAAAGGAAAGAAATCAAACTAATTTATAAATATTAAACGGATCTAAATTCCAACAATTCCAAACATAGAAAAGTTTACGTTCCAACAAGATTATGGTAATAATCCAAATTTATAACATTATTATACAACCTATTTCAGATTTGGAATAAATTTCATTCAAATCAATATTCTAAATTCACACTTTTGAGACTGATTTCTAGATAGGTTGTAAACAGTTCTAAATCAATTCATAAACAAGAATATGTAGGCGATATTTATTATATTCAAATTATATTTGATTTGTTGCGTACAACTCATATAAAACTATCCAATTAGGCATAAAAATCAAATAACACCAATGACATAATTTTCGTATTATAACAATCTATAAAATTTCCCACCCATCTTTTAAAAGCGGTCCAAATCTCCAGATCTAAAGTAGAACGTTTGATTCATCTCCAAATCCTTTTTAATCCAAGAGATATGTATAAAATGGTAAACACATACATTAGAATTACAGAACTGAGAAGAAATTTGGGATTGAGAGAGAAAATAAATGCAAATATATATACATATATAAATTACCTCAAATTCGCATATGGTTGGTTCTCTTTTCTTCTCCTTTTTATTAAATTTCTACTCTTCTCCGATTTGTATGTATATAGATACAAATATCTTATCTTTATAATTTAGAAAGAAAGTGGAGAAGAATAAATGGTAGAGCTTTGCTACCATCTTCATAAAAATACGAGAAGAGAAGGCAGGGCTGGGCCTGAATTTATAGGCGATAGAATCAAACAGAACCGTTAGATCAAAATATATTAAACCTGGGTCGTTGTGGGCTAGGTTTATTGTGCCCACGGTTATCCAACTGGTCGACCGCCTCATATGCACCGGTCGATTGCTACATGTCGACCGGTCGTAGTAAACGGCCGGCCTGTGGACCCAGGCGAATAATTAACGACGTTAATTTTTCTTATTTATTTATTTCCTTCCGAATTCATTTTTCGTCCGTAACTTCTTCGTTTGAACTCCGATCGCAAAACTCCAAACAAGAAAGTTGCTCAGAATTTCGCCATGAATGTAATGGTGCATGTTTCATGGTCAAATTCCATCTTTTTCATAAATTCCATTGTCAGAGCCTAATTAATTAACTAACTAACTAACTAATTAAATAACTAACGCCAAATTACGGGGTGTTACATTCTTCCCCGTTAAAAAGAATTTCGTCTCAGAAATTTCACCAATGAAGAAGTCATGGTTTTGGCACCTAATTATCCTAAACTATACAACCAACAAGTGCACAACAAATTTTTGCAACAAAACATGCATAAGTGCATAGTGTATTACTGTATCACCACATAGAAAATATGTATGCAGAATGATTCTTAATCGGATCCTCCTATATGAATGCATTTCTTTTGAAAACATTTTTGAAAAAATGATGCAAACAACCCACATATATACTGGGAGTTCTATATGTATGCAGTTTTTTGAAAAATCTTTTCAACAAAAACCCACATACTCCTACAAATGGAGGTATGAAGCAACCAATTTTGCATCCACTCCCTACCATCCAATAATCTAACGCATAAAATAATCGCTTCCTAAACTTTATTTCTATGCTGGAAAAAGGAATTTAGGTGGAGAATTTAACATTCTTACTACACTATAATCTTCTTATTCTCGTAATATGGTGAAAATTTCTCCACTATCCCGGATTCACTCCAAATTTTCTACGCACAAAACACCTAAGGAGGATTATTTTCAAGTTCTAAAATGGAATTAAGTCTAAAAATAGACTTGTGCGCATCGTCGATAAGATATGGAAATAGTAATTCCAAGGCTAAAACAGAATTTTCCCTTGTTATCGCTTGCATTTATTGCATCGCCGACCCTAATGCACAGCTAAATTCACAAATTCTAACTCTATTTACCTTCCTACGTCTAACCTGTGGTCTTCAAAATCAAAGTTTTCACAAAAATCTTTCTCACTTTTTAAATTTGTACGTCATCTGGAAAATAAAATCCCAAAATATTTAGACGCACATTTTCTCTTGAAATCAAATTTTGAACAGAAACTCTGAAAACAATTTAAGAACCAAAATAACTAAAACACAAAACTTTTTTTTCTTACCTTTTCTTTTTCAAAAGAGAACTTTTCAAATCAAGAGGAAATTTTTTAAAATATTTTATTTCTCAAAATTTTTGATAAATCAAAGAACAATTTCAGTGATCGGAAGTCGGTTATGCGCTAAACGCATAAACTAAATTTCAAAATTCTACAACTGACATTTGACCAAAAATTTGACATTTTATTTAAAAATATCAACTCATCTATTATTCAAAAAATTTAGCTTTTAAGGAATATGAGTAATGACCCATGATATCAAAACAACTTTATCATGTCCTTAAATTTTCAACTATTCTAAACTTCCAGTCTTATATTGCTTTTACTGTTAGTTAAGTATCTTTATGAGATTTCCACATTTATATTGCTTCTTTACTATACATGTATATAGGAGCAGTTCACATATCCAGAAATAATAACACAGAAAAAGAATAGAAACTCATAATATCATGCGTGCCTTTTATCAGAGACAACTAATAGTTTTACAACCCAACAACCTAAAAGGAAACAACAAATGCTGGAAATAAAAAGATACAACAATACTAAATAAAACACCGCCTATGAATTGTGAGAAGGTCTCGCTCCACGGCTGAAGCTCGAGCCATTATCGCGACTGTGGAATAGTCGTAGCATGGCGGTTATGCACCCAATTTCACACCCCTGGCGCTGCTGCTCTGCCCTAATCTCTCGAAGCTCCGTCTGAACCTGACGTATAGCAACAAGATCAGGGCTCAAATATCCCTCAGCGCCGTGCGCTATCTTCTAGTGCTGGTGCTGCGGCTCTGGTGCTGGTGCATGTGGTGCGATAGACAATAAAGGAATATTCATCCTCTTAATAGTGGTCCAGTCGATGGCGGGAGGGACCTTCCTCACCAATGCCTCTCCGCTCAAATTTATCTTGTAATTCCTAAACACTCGAGCGAATAAGTGGCAAATAGAAAGTGAGTCCTCGGGGTACCAACTCCCCGATCGACCACATGAAGCATCAAAACACGAGCCTAATTGATGGCTATGCCACCAATTATAGCATAGGCGGCTCTCCACACTGAGGTATAGATCTGGTCGAGGCTTTCCGTCTTCGGAATGATGTTGTGCTGTGTGATGACCCACCTCCTCGATCCTCCAAAATTGACACTAGTACATCCTCGGTATACACGTGCCGTAAATCCAAGTGCCGGAGAGGCAGATTATCATGGGGTAAAGAAATAAAGATAGAAGATAGACAATAATAGAATCTCACATCGTATTCAACACATAATTATGCATATGAGTAGTACATGCAATTACTCCAAAATTTTCCATCAAAGTTACGACATGCACTAACCCAACTAGGATAGTTATAATGACCTATCCTTACAGTATTAGTAGATACAAATACATAATACATACATAGTGGAAAGTGATAGATGACTTCAACAAAAGACCCAAAATGCTCCATTCCAAAATGCTCCATGCTTACCTAACTAGTTAGCTGCCCAGGAAAATAGGGCACCTAGAGTTTAAGGGGAAAAGAAAATAAACTCCGGATCAGTCATGGGACTAGTGTGAGAAACTCAAAATACGATGTTTGAAAACAAAAGGTATCTCATAAGACCATGCCGCACATAAACACGGAACGGGTTTTTACCTTATGATGACCAAAACATTTGCTACGCAGAATACGTGGATATTATTTTTAATGACATTCTTTTGAAAACACTTTTCAAGTAAGTATACATAATCTTAGCCAAAATTATTACATTATTAAATTCCGGCATACTAGGCTCTATAATCAAATCCGAAGGCACTTATTGGAGAATGGATTTCCATACAATGACAAGGTAGGGGACTACCTTCCGACAGTACATCTCTAGAAAAATGCACCCGAGGCTCTAACCTCTACCAACACAGAACCGACCTACCTTTACCATAGATAGTACCAAATATGTCATCACCCTGGTCGTTCCCGACCTACCCGAGAGCTTTCTTTGCATACACCACGTTAATTTAAAACCCGACGTCATAGCAGGAATAAATATATCTAGAAAGGCGATGACTATACCCTAATGGGAGCGACCCACTTAGCTCTGCCGCATATATCTTGTTTTTGTCATTTTTGAATGGTGAGGCTTGAGGTAACGATTACCTTACTCATAGCACATTCCACTTTGAATGCCATATTGCCAATCCATAATCACAGAACTGATTTTTACAAATGTATAACTCCTGAGCTCATATGTCTCATGAAATGGTGTTAAGCTAAGAGAAGTTGCCTTCTCCACCACCAATCAGATGATACGTTCATAGAGATCAACTAATGTAATTACAATTGCAACGTCAGACATTCATCCATGCAAGTTGTTTAGGAACAGGACAAACCGAAGGCACTCTCCTACCACATCCTGTCGGGAGTTACTGCTAAGATTAGTAGCGATTAGTCCTTGCATTGGATATTTCATAACAAAGAGACTACTGCTTCTACATGTATATTGGGAGTTTATCCCCAAAATGATCAACAAGCAGTCCTTCGATACGAAAATCCTAAATATCATATCCATGTCTTCACTCCGAATACGCAAATTGGTTCGAAGTGGTCTTCGGATAGGAATTACCTAAATCTGACCCCGGTTCCACCGAACCAATCATCGATTCAAAAGATGTTAAGTTCATATGTGATTATCAATAATCATTCAATTTAATTCATATTTTTATTCATTCATAGATATACCTTAGAGATATATTCATTGAAATATTTCTTTATCCTTTTCAAAGTATATGGAATAATCTAGCCTCATTTATCAAATCCTTTTGGTTAATTTAAACCTTTTTAAATCGTGGAATAATTTCAAACCCTTTCATATTTTACTTAGAAAAATATTTCCAATTCATTTCATTCAAATCTTAACAAAGATTTCCTAATTCAAAACTCATAATTTTAATTCTGTTAAAAGCATTATATCTACGATGTTAATCCAAAACCAGTAAATGTTAAGTGAGCAGAATCTATAAAAATCATCTAATTCTACTCAATATCAATTCCCGTATTCAACAAATACTATGGGCGGATAACGGTGAAAGCACCCTTTAAATTCCTCGAATAGTATGAGTTCCCTCTTCGGGCTTTAACACCGAGTACAAGAAGATTATCTCCATAAAAGTCAAGTTATTTATATTTGGAGAATTATATCTTTTAACTTTGGAAAATTTTGATCCGAGTAAATCAAATTTACTACCCCTTCCGTCGGCCAGTCCGGATAGCCAGCGAGAGCAGGAAACTGGTTTTCCAAACTCGAGCCTAGACACTACCTCTCTGTCACCCATAAGGCGGTCAAGTAATTTGATCGACTCTAAATCATTTAATATTTGACCATTCCATAAATCCTTAAAATCATCTTTAAAATACTTTATTAATCATTTGAAAATATTTACAAAAGATTTGGAAAAGAACGGTTGCGTTTAAAACTACATTTCAAAAGTTATAGAAAAGTGCTGCGGAAAGTGCTATGGAAAGTGCTTTTTAAGCTATATTCATCAAAACAACTTTTTTTATCATTTGGAAACTCATTTTTATAACTCAAATCACTTTTAAACATTTAAAATATTTTTAGAATTTATTTCATATTTTTAAACAATTATATAGAGGTTTAACATTCCATATACACTAATTCATTAAATAAAGGAAAGTGATTTCCTTTGTGCTTATCGACGTGCATTTCCATGACTTACATATATATTCAACATTCATATTAAACAACCATCATCAATAATAATAATCAAACATATATAACATCTAATAGCATATAATACGATAGTTTAGGAGTTTACTCACCTTGGTTTTAAATGACTAACTAAAAATTGGCTATAGCTTTGCTAACTCGAACTTTTAGCTCACGATCACTTGGATTATTGCTTCTAGATGGCTTGGCCTATGGATGAGAGGATGGAGGTGATGGAAGCCATTAAAGTAGAGGTGAAGAAGAAGAAGATGGAACAAGATGTGTAATTTGTGAAGCCTTAAGGTCTTATTTATAGCCTTAGGAAAATGTGGCAAATTACTATATTACCCTTAAATATTATCAAAATATCTCTTACACCACATCACTTCAACATCAAATCCTTGTCACCATACTCAAGTGCATGCACTAATGAGATGTAATGTGATAAGACATATTGCAAAAATATCTTAAGCATGGAATGACATGCATTAATGGTGGATTTTATGTTCACTTTCCATGTTTTAATGGTGATTAGATGTTACCTTTTTCACTTACTTTTTGTAAAAATATCTTAGATATTTTCTTTAGCTTTGATTTGACTAATTGTGATACACATATGTGTGTGTATGTGTATGTGTATGTGTGTGCATGTACAAACAATGTTGCAACAACTTAAAACAATTTCCATTTGTCAAACTGTTGAGATTTTGGGATCCAATTTCTGGTCATATTTTCAGTTTTTAATTCAAACTATTTATTTATGTGAAAAAACTTGAAAATAAATATATTATCATCTTAACTAATCAAAACAAGTTCATTTAACTTATATAGCTATATTAAAAATTAACTAAATATTCCATTTTCAAAGTGGTAAAATTACGGGTCGTTACATACTTCCCCCCTTAAATGAATTTCGTCCTCGAAATTAAGGATAAGAACAAGATAAATCGAAGACAAATATATGTATAACGAAGTGATACACATGTATAAGATGTAACAAGTGACATCACCACAAGCCGGTGAGTACACCATACACATACAACTATGTATCCATTCTAAACTCAGGATAGGCTTTACGCATTCTTTCCTTTGTCTCCCATGTGTAGTCTGCTGCATCACCACTCCATTGGACTTTAACCAATCTTACAACCTTCCTCCTTAATTGCTTCTCATCGTGATCTACGATTCGCATTGGTCGCCTGATAACCGCCAAATTAGGTTCAACTTCTAAATCTTCTTGGACAGCTGTTTTCATAATTTGCTCTGGATCATGCACATATTTTCGTAGGTGAGATACGTGAAAGACATTGTGCACACCAGATAATCTTTCGGGCAATTCCACACGATAAGCTAATGGGCCAATCCTTTCGAGAATAGGAAAAGGTCCAATAAATCGAGGTGCTAACTTCCTTGCCCGACCAAATCTTACCACTCCTCTCATTGGAGAAACTTTTAGGAATACATAATCTCCAACTGAGAACTTTAAATTTCTTCGCCTTTGATCAGCATAGCTCTTCTGCCTACTCTGGGCTTCTTTCATATTTTTAATCATGTCAACCTTTTCTGAAGCTTCTCTAATCATGTCAGGACCTAGTACTAATTGATCTCCGGTCTCGATCCAACATGCTGGGGATCTACATGGACGACCATACAAAGCTTCATATGGGGCCATGCCAATACTAGCCTGATAACTGTTATTGTAAGAGAATTCTATCAGATGCAGGTAGCTTTCCCATGAACCTCCGAAATCTAAGATGCAAATCTTAGAAGATCCTCCAACACTCTATTTACTCTCTCAGTTTGTCCATCGATCTGGGGGTGATATGCGGTGCTTATATTTAGCTTAGTTCCTAAAGTTGTTTGCAATGCCTCCCAGAACTTACTGGTAAAGATAGGGTCTCGGTCACTGACTATACTACTGGGGACACCATGCAATCAAACTACTTCCCTTATGTATATTTCTGCCAGACTTGCAGCAGTTCTCGTTGGTTTTACTGGGATAAAATGTGCGCTATTGGTTAATCGATCTTTGATAACCCAAATACCTTCATTTCCCTTTCTTGATCGGGGTAATCCATCGATATTTGGTCCCATTTCCAAGTCGGAATTTCAAAAGGTTGGAGTAATCCAGTGGTCTTTTGCTGATCACTTTTGATCTGTTGACAATTTGCACATTTGCTAATATGGATAGAGATATTCCTCTTCATGCCATCCCACCAAAAAGTTCTCTTCATATCTCGATACATTTTAGTAACTCCGGGATGTACAGAAAGTTGAGAATTATGACATTCTGTTAAAACTTCTTTCCTTATGCCATCGACATTGGGAACACATATCCTTCCATTCATTCTTAAGATTGCATGCTCATCTACTTTAAATCCTATCCATCTTCCGGGTATTATATTCTCCTCTACTTCGCTGGCTACTCTTGAAATGAATGGATCCTCGAGTTAAATCTCTTTTATACGATTAATCAAGGTTGGATGTACCGCTAAATAAGCTATAATGGCATGCCTTCTACTTAGCGCATCCGCCACTACATTGGCTTTCCCAGGTGCGTAAGATATCAAGATCATATGATGCGAGAAATTCTAACCAACGTTGTTGTCTCATATTTAAGTCCTTCTGAGTGAAAAGATACTTCAAAGATTTGTGATCCGTGAAGAGCTCGAACTTTTCACCTATTTAAAGAAGGAACGTTATTTACTAGTGTCAATCAAAGTTTATTTATAATAAACTATAGGGAATTCTTACCCAGTAGATAATGCCTCCATATTTTTAATGCGAACATAACGGCTAATAATTCTAAGTCGTGTGTTGCATAATTCCTCTCATGAGTCTTTAGTTGTCTGCTTGCATAAGCGATGACCTTTCCATGCTGTATAAGAATAGCACCTACTCCTTCCCCACAAGCATCAGTATATACAGTTAAACCGCCGCCTTCATCAGCAATAGCTAGGACTAGAGCGGTAGTTAACCTTCTCTTGAGTTCCTTGAATGCTTCTTCACATTTTGGTGTCCATTCAAATTTAAAATCCTTCATAGTCAATTTTGTTAGATGAGAGGAAATTTTGGAGAAGTCTTGAATGAATCTCCGGTAATATCCTGCGAATCCTAAGAAGCTACGGATGTCCTTCAGGGTTTGTGGTTGCTTCCAATCTTGTATAGCTAAAATCTTTTCTGGATCTACCGAGATCCCTTCTCGTTACACAATATTCCAAAGGAATCTTACTTCTTTCTCCCAAAAGTGACATTTCAAGAATTTAGATTTAAGTACATTTCTCCGTAATATTTCCAACGCAATCTCCAAATGCCTTTCGTGTTCTTCCTCGGTTTTGGAATAGATAAGAATATCATCAATAAAAACCAACACGAATTTTTTAGCACATCTTTGAATACTTTATTCATAAAGTCTACAAAATAGGCGGGTGCATTAGTCAACCCAAAAGGCATAACTAACCATTCGTAAATGCAATCCGAACCCCTAAATGCAGTTAATGGAATGCCATCCTCGGCTATTCTTAGTTGATGGAATCCTGTGGCTAAATCCATTTGTGAGAATACTCGGGCACCATGTAGTTGATCAAATAAGTCATCTATGCGGGGTAGAGGATACTTTTTTTTAATCGTTTGCTTATTTAGGTCTCGATAGTCTACTCAAAGCCTTAGGGAGCCGTCAGACTTAGCAACAAAAACTACCGCTGCGCCCTAACTTGAGTGACTAGGCCTAGTTAGTCCTTTTTTTAACAACTCATCGGTTTGGTTTGCCAACTCAATCTTTTCCTTCGGGGCCATCCTTCGAATATGGTGAATAACGGGTCTTGCACCAGGAATTAAGTCAATTCGAAACTCAATTTCTCGATGCGGGGGCAAACTTTTAACTTCCTCAAAAACATCATGAAATTCCTTGACAACTGGTATTGTCTCCAAATCTTTTTGAGATGAGTCTAGTGCATACATGAAACTATCCCTTATCGGACTAGGTTCTTCACAAGATATTTCTATAAACTTCCTGAAGCTGGTCCACAAAGTTACCGTCCTTTTAACACAATCAAGGACGGCTTTATTCTTAAATAACCAATCTATACCGAGCAAAACTTCAAACCCAATAAAGTCAAGAAAAAATAGGTCGCATGAATTTTTTTGGGAAAGGTGAGTAAGTCGGACGTTTTCACAAATCATACAAAGATTAATTGTACCGCCTATGGGATTTGACACGCAAGTAGGGGTATCTACTATTTTTGTGATCGGTATTAATCTATCAACTAGTACTTTAGCAATAAAACTATAGGAAGCCCCACTATCAAATAATACTTTAACTAAATCATCATTGACATAAATATTACCTTCAAGAACTCCCTTGCCTTTTACATTAGTAGAGGTTGAAGGCTCGTCTTAATAGCATAGACCTTAACCTGCTCTCCTTTCTTCATTAACGTGCACTTGTTCTTCCAATGGCCGGGTTGATGGCAGTTATGGCAGAGGCTTTTCTGCACCATAGGAGAGACGGTTCCTTGCTGCTGCCTTTAAACCTTGGGACTCCTGCAGTACTTTGAATAATATCCTTTCTTTCCACAATTAAAACATTCAACATCTTTAAAACGGTTTTCCTGAGATCCTCTTCCAGGCTTGCCTTGCCATGGCTTCTTTTCATTATTATTGAACTTCTTGTTGTTGTTGTTGTTTTGGGTTACGACTGGATTCCTCTTATCCAAAGCTTCATAACAGAAACCCATATTTATTAAATCCACAAAGGTTCCTTTAACATGGGCGATCATCCTATCCTCATACTGCTCCTTCATCCCAGATACGAACATCTCGTTTTTCTTCGGAGGCGTATCTATCAATCCAGGCTTAAAGCGAGACAATTCATTGAATTTGTGCAAATACTCTTCCACAGACATTGCTTCTTGTTTTAGATCCATGAAACTTCTATAGAGGCAGGATTTTCCAACGGCGGGCATGTATTGTTCTTCAAAAACTTCTTTAAATCTTGCCTAAGAGAAATTATCTTTAGATTCATTAAGAGTAACGGACTCCCACCAAGCTAGAGCCCCATCCTTCAATTGCCGGGAGGCCAAGAACCTCTTTCGATTATCATCAATGTCTAATCCTTTAAAGATTTTTTCACAGGATCTTAGCTAGGCTTGAACTTCAGTAATAGATTCTGTGCCTTAGAATGGCTTTCCTCCCAAGCTGGTATAATCTTTGCAAAGAGTGGCAAAGTTAACTTGAGGTGGCACGGGAATTACCGCTTCCTCCGTTACTATATCATTTGATTGACCGTTAGTGGTCGTAGTGTTGCTACCTCCCCTTCTTCCTCTTCTATTACTCATCTACTACTATCTACATATAGTAAGGGAACATCTTTTAAAAATATAGATGAAATTATTTTAGGGAATTGGTATAAACTCGAATAAACTTATTCGGATAAAACTTTCAAATATGCGCTCTCTTAGACTAAACTCATTCTAGGGTAATACTAACCCTATCTTTAATGAGCCGACCCCATCTAGGCTTAGGTATTCTCTGAACCATAAGCTCTGATACCAAATGTGATGACCCACCTCCTCGACCCTCATAAATTGACACTAATACCTCCTCGGTATTCACGTGCAGTAAATCCAAGTGCCGGAGAGGCAGATCATCATGGGGTAAAGAAATAAAGATAGAAGATAGACAATAATAGAATCTCACATCGTATTCAACACATAATTATACATATGAGTAGTACATGCAATTACTCCAAATTGTTCCATCAAAGTTACGACATGTACTAACCGAACTAGGATAGTTATAACGACCTATCCTTACAGTGCTGGTAGATACTAATACATAATACAGACACAGCGGAAAGCGATAGATGACTTCAACAAAAGACCCAAAATTCTCCATGCTCCATGCTCCATTCCAAAATGCTCCAAGCTTACCTAACTAGTTGGCAGTCTAGGAAAATAGGGCACCCAGAGTTAAGGGGAAAAGAAAATAAACTCCGGGTCAGTCATGGGACTGGTGTGAGAAACTCAAAATGCGATGTTTGAAAACAAAAAAGTATCTCATAAGACCACGCCACACATAAATACGGAATGGGTTTTTTCCTTATGATAACCAAAATATTTGCTATGCAGAATATGTGGATATTATTTTTAATGACATTCTTTTGAAAACACTTTTCAAGTAAGTATAAATAACCTTAGCCGAAATTGTTACATTATTAAATTCCGGCATACTAGGCTCTACAATCAAATCTGAAGGCACTTATTGGAGAATGGATTTCCATACAATGACAAGGTAAGGGACTACCTTCCGACAACATCTCTAGAAAAATGCACCCGAGGCTCCAACCTCTACCAACACAGAACTGTTATTTCCTGCCTACTTCGCACGGAAATATTTCTTCCAATGGTTGGTGGGTACAACAACACTACAAACTACATACACCAATAAAATTGAACTTCTTTCCTATTTTGTCTGTACATTAAAGAGAGAAAATATAAAACCGTCGATTTTATAAGCTGAAAAATCACTGAGCTAAATATATGCTCCTTTATACTTGTTTCTAAATAATAGAAATCATTTCGTATCAAAACTTCTCTTACAAGTAAAACTTATATATATATATATATATATATATATTTCATGGTTTTCAAAACCCTTTTTAAAACTCAAAATTTCCAAATTGAAAAACAATTTTCTTGCCAAAAATCAATATCAAGCCTTACTGATACATATAAATATTTAAGGATTTACAGAACTAATCTTTTATAAACTAAGAATTTCTTAACACTACCAACTTAGTGGTATGCATGTTTCTTAGAAAATTAAAATATCAGAACTTTCTCGAAACAAATTTCCAAAATAAATATTTGAAAAAAGAAATCCTTTGAAAACCCTTTTTTCCAAAATCTAAGGCATTTCCAAAATATACTTTATAAAAATTATCTCACTAGTTTTAGACTAAGGAATTGACATTAATTATTCAAATAAAAATCTAATTTTCCATCCAAGAGGCGATCAATGAATGCACCCCAACAAAAATTTGCTTTCGGACAATTGCGACATACAAACTCTACTTTTCCATCCATTTGGAATAAATGGGTGTCTCTAATTGGAACTCAAAATCCAAAATTACAAGGTAGCTAGAATCTCAACCATCAAGTCGAACACCTCCAGTCTTCGGGATTCAGCCATATGTCGTACTCATGCTCTTCATCAAACGCGCTTTACGCATCTCCAGCCCTCTGTGGGGTACCTCGGAGTCGACGTGGAAATCTTAGCTCTAAGATATTTCCAACCAATAGTTGCTTTTTCCATTCCTTCAGAGTGGAACTGCAACTACTTCTGTAGTCAGAATTCTCAGAATCTAACATAGAAATATAATATTACTAGATAGGAAAGTATGAATATGTTCTCTCAATTTATCCTAATTCATCTTATTTACCAACCAAGGCTCTGATACCAAATGTAACAACCCGTACCTCCATGGGCCTAAATTTCAAAAAACATCGAAACCCAAGTCCATCAAAGCACATATCGTTGGATTTGGTACATGCGAATAAGCATGAACATTATCAGAGATTGATAGAAATCTAAACTCACAGCGAAAATAATAATAGAATAAGAATACTAACTATGACTCCTACATTGGAATTAATGGTATTCCTTGGATAACAGATTGTCACATCAGCAACGGGCATGAGATAAAGACGACTTCTCCAACAACAAAGCACATCCAGCTCCAGCGATATGTTCCTCTAAATTCTATCATGTGGGTTGTAATGAGGAGGGGGTTAGAACAATGCTCTGGTGACTGGAAATATAAACTGTTCATAACATAAACTTATACCGATTAGTTTCCATTTAATTGTTATGTCCATTAAGGTTAGCAATTCTAATCTAATCTTGCATTGCACACACGATTACTTATCCACCCCTTCCCAAGGTACAAAATACAGATGAAGCCTTATCAACCACCCAATACTTCCAAACCTATTTGCCACTTAATACTTCTAAATATGAAGCGAGTTTCTATAATACTTTTCAAAAGTGAACTAGGTAGACTCTACCATTAAGACCTTAATCAAGGTACGCCCCGTCATTTAAGACCTATTCCCTAGGTGGTTTTCTAATAATGTTATTAATGGTCGGTGGGTCCTACCTACAAGACCTCTAACCACTATTTAAGGCTTCCGACATTTAATGTCCAGCTAATACCGCATCTATCGCCGATAAAATCGTAGCTATGTAATAAACATTACCCAAGCCACTTAATACCTTTTATTGGAAATAGGCGGACTCTGGTCATTTAAGACCTTAACTAAGGCAAACCCCATAATTTAAGACCCATTACCAAGGCGTGCTTCTCAAAGGTACTATTGTTATTATGGCATTAGCAATGTGAGAGACTATACCCAAGCCACTTAATACTTCCAAGTGGAAAATAGGCAGACTCTGATCATATAAGATCTTAATTAAGGCAGACCTTAAGACTTATTTCCAGAAGCGTGCTCCTCAATGGTACTACCGAGTTGTCATTGCTTGTAAATCTCATTGGGCTACTTAATACTTCTTTTATAAGAAAGAGACAAACCCTTCAATCACTTAAGACCCCAAACCTGAAGCGAACCCTTCCCGAGATATCCACTATCACTCTTTAATTATAAATATAGCATCTCATTAGGTTACTTCTTTCGGTAGGGAGGCGCGCCCTATAGCCACTTAAGACTCAACACTGAAGTAAACCCTTTTTAGAGACATCCTTATTTATTTATTTGGAATCTCACTAGGTTACTTAATACTTCCATTTAGAAGAGAGACGGACCCTTCAGGCACTTAAGACCTCAAACCAAAAGCGAACCGCTATGGGGATATCCCCCACCGCTCCTAATTCCAAATTTGGACTATTTAATACTTTCCAATTAAGAAAGCAGGCCCTATCTCTCACGTGGTCATGGGTCCTAGGATTAATGATATCTCACATCTGTAGTAAGTGCATCCGAATGCTAGTAGCCTCAAAGTGAAGGGCAATCTTCTGTCGAGTGACTATACTGACCTCGCATCACTAACCTACCATGTTCAATTAACAATCCAAAGTCTTTATTTATATTATTTTAGGTAGACATTGGACTTAGCTTACTAATTCCCCTTTTTTATTTAAGGCAATAAGATTTACCTTAAATATTTATCTACCCATAAATCCCCGTTTAATGCTTATAAATGTCAATTTGTCCATAAAATCCTAATGGATATTTTTCTAAGACATTTATGTATGATTACTAATTTCAATTTAGTAACCATTTATATCTATTCCATTTTTATCAGTCCCATTAGTCCATTTACCCTATCAAATTATTGCAATTCCCATATTTATTATCATTTATTGGAGTTACAACCTTTTAAATTCTTTTTCCATTAGTTAATTATCCTAAACATGAATATTACGTGCAAGCGTCGTTATTAGATTTTACTTAATTATTATAAGCATAATAAATTACATACAATATTTACTTTTATCAAATATGTTCTAGTTATATATCTTCATTAGAATATTCTTTTCCATGTTAAATTATTGGAATCATATCTAAAAAGATTATCCGCTATAATTTCCATAAATTAGCACAAAACAATAGATATAACTTTAAAAGATTGCATTGTTTGAATTACAAGGAACAATAATTTCTTTTTATTACTGAAATAGACAGTGTAAACTACAATGAATTCACACTTTACACATCTCTTTCTCTTTCTGTTTGCATCCATTCCTTCTTAGATCAAACGCTGTATTTATCTAAAAAGGAAAGAAATCAAACCTATTTACAAATATTAAACGCTGTATTTTGGATTTGGAATAAATTTCATTCAAATCAATATTCTAAATTCAGACTTTTGGGATGATTTCCTGATCAGGTTGTAAATAGTTCTAAATCAATTCATAAACAAGAATATGTAGGCGATATTTATTATATTCAGATTATATTCAATTTGTTGCCTACAACTCATATACAATTATCCAATTAGGCATAAAATTTAAATAAACACCAACAGGATAATTTTCATAGTATGACAATCTATAAGATTTCCCACTCACCTTTTAAAAACGATCCAAATCTCCAGATCTGAAGTATTACCTTTGGTTCATCTCCAAATCCTTTGTAATCCAAGAGATATGTATAAAAGGGTATATACATACGTAGAATACAGATCTGAGAAGATACTTCGAATTGGGAGAGAAAATAGATACAAATACAAATATATATATATATATATAAATTATCTCAAATTTGCATATGGTTGATTCTCTTCTCTTCTCATTTTTATTAGATTTATACGCTTCTCTGATCTGTATGAACATAGATACAAATATCTTATCTTTATAATTTAGAAAGAATGTGGAGAAGAAGAAATGGCAGAGCTTCGCTACTGCCACCATAAAAATATGAGAAGAGAATGGAGGGCTAGACCTAAATTTATAGGAGCTAGAATAAACCAGAACCGTTCGATCGAAATATATTAAATCTGGGCCGTTGTAACTAGGTTTATTACGCCTGTGATTACCCAATCGGTCGATTGCCTCATATACATTGGTCAACCGCTACATGTCGACCGGTCGCAGTAAACGGTCGGCCTGTGGGCCAGGGCGAATAATTATAAACGTTAATTTTTCTTATTTATTTATTTTCATTTCGAATTTGTTTTTCATTCGTGCCTTCTTCGTTTGGACTCCAATCGCAAAACTTCAAATATGAAAGTTGCTCAGAATTTTGCCTCGAATGCAATGGTGTAAGTTTCATGATCAAATTCCATCATTTGCATAAATTCCATTTTCGATGCCTAATTAACCAACTAACTAGCTAATTAAATAACTAACGTCTACACTATATTTATGGAGCTCCATATACATACATACCTACATACATACATACATACATACATACACATACACACACAAATATATATATATATATATATATATATATGTAGGTTAGTGCTTGCCTTTGTGCCATCGCCCCTATGTCACCTAGGCCAGCAGTCTGTTACCTATTGGAGCGATTCTTGTGACGTGGCTTTTAGTGTTTGCATTGACGAGCACACATGTGGATATGTGTCACGATCAGTATGAGGTAACTAAAGACTGTAGAGTCTCCATGACCTTGGAGCTGGCTCCGTGCCATCATTCTCCCTTCCGGTACTAAAGGAGTAGTGGATTGGCATGTACGTTTGCCTCACTATAGTGTTGATGTGTGCCAGGTCCCATATATGTTGTTATATATGACTCTACTTGGGACCTTATGTCTGTCGTACAGTTATTTCCTATCACGATACTTTTTGATAGTTTATATATGAGGAAATGAGATTATACTTATGATATATGATTAAAGTATAGTGGATTCTTAATATATTGATAGGCAGCCTATCATATTTGATATTAATGGTTTTTTATATACGGAGATTGAGAGATATTAATGCTATATGTTGGCCGATGAACTCGATGATATCTCCTTATTTGATGTTTTTTGGATTAGATGTGATTTTCGAAATGTACGATTCACCCATTTGTATTGATTCTATAATTTCTGATTTGACGTGTTTCTATATGGGTGATGACATCTTTTGATATCAGAGTTGGCTATTTCATGTGATTTGGTTGTTTATATTAGAGTATCATATTATTATTCTCTACTTACATTATTTTACTTATATTATACCCTTGATTAGATATAGTATGACTCGTGTGTTATTTTATATTACTCGGATCAGTCCGAGACATTTTAGGTATAGAGACGACTTGACCAGCATTTGTATTTGTTGGGCTTAGAGGAGATTTATATTAGGATGACATTGACTCGTTGTATATATCTGATACCGAGCTGTATATTAATTGTTTATCACCTTATATTGTGATATCTGACATTTGTATTGAGTTGTACCCTTATTTTATATACATTATATATATATATCTGTGTGTGTGTTTATTATATTATCACTATGATTGACTCTGTATGCTCTGTTATTTAATGTATATTATGTATTATTTTATGCTGAAGGCACACGTGTTTATTGTTTTGTACTGATACTGTGTATAGGTGAGTTATATATTTGATGTTTTAATACGTACCAGTGTTAGTCAAAGAGAATATTTACATCTGTATCCTGTATAGCATCATTCTCCATATTATCTGACAATATTACACTGTAATACTATTGGATAGTATGGATATAGAGGTTGGGGTGTTACATACGATAACTTGTATGACCATTTCTCTACTAGGGATTCATGGAAGAATCTCGGTTTTTAGTGTACTCGCCCATAACCAGAAGCTAACACTAGACCCCATTCACCGGTCCAGGGTATACGGATCCATTCCTCTGATCTGGGGTAGCCATTCCAAGTACCTGATGAGTTTCCACACAATAACCCTGCTCACTAGTACATTAGAAAACACTCAGAGTATCAACTATCCCTTCGAATGCGTATTTGAGCCCTTTCCTCGCTCCATCTAGTTTCCATTCATCCTTAAGGAACCATTCCATATTCACTTCTTTCCACGGTAGAACCATTCAACGGTCTATCCATGGGATACCCTTCTTTGAACCAGCTCTTGTGGATAATCATCCTCACGACTTCCTTCAACATCGAGTCGTCATCTTCTAAACACTTATAGTTGTCCTCATTCCATTTTCCATAGTAGAACCCTTCTTTGTTCTACTCACGAGCTCCCTTCCTCGAACTCGCCCTCATTCCATCTTCCATATTGATTACTTCATCTAATAATTGGGATAAATCACCCAACATACCAATGGGGGACCTGCTAGCAAGGAGAGTTCCAATACACCTTAAAAAAACATTTACCAAAATATTTTTATTTCTAAATCAAGGCTTCCATCTCCCTTTAAAACAAAAGTTCTCTTTTTTTTTCTAAAATCACACCATCGGTTTATAAAACAATTCTCAAAATACTTACTGTTATCCCACCTTTTGGAAAGGTCGTGACACTAAGAACTTAACTGGAAACCGAGGATAGTCCGTCCCAAAGATCGGTTATACGCAGGCTCACCATGGATGTCGATGAATTTTGTCCGAATCTGGATCAAGCTATAATTGACAAGGCATGACATGCAAAGCTATGAAAGCCAACTTTCCAGGTTTTAAGTCAATCAGAGTTCATGTGCTCAAGATATGATCGATGTAATTCAAGCAGTCACCTTGTTCATATCCATCAAATCACCAGGAAGAAACCACGTTCGAATCGATCTAATGCGAATCCATCGGGCGCGCACGGGTTCGTATCGATTAGGAGAGCAGTGTTCTTCATATCCATCAATTATCTGTCATTCGTATCCATCAAGCCTCAGCTGTTCGTATCCATCAACGAATATTGTTTCGTATCCATTGAGTGCACCACTCTCTTCGTATCCATCAACTAGTAACATCATTCCTAATCCACTCAGTCAACTGTTGCCATCTTCGTATCGATCCCTTTCTACCCGTTTTGTATCAGTCGGCTGAGGGGAGCGATACAAACTCAAGGCTTTCCATCGATACGAAGTGGTCCACAGTAATCGATGGGAATACACAAATGCCATCGATACGAAGTTGTATCCATAGGATCGATACGAAGAGCTTACATAAGAATGGATACGAAGCAGCCTCCAATGATCGATACGAAGTGGCCTGTGATCATTGATACGAACAGAAGCAGTAATGATCGATACGAACATAACAGTGGATCGATGCGAACAAGGCTAGCCCGGGTCGACGCGAACAAGGCGCATCCATAGGAAAGACTCGATCGTTCGGCATGAAATGTGGATCGATCCTAAAAGCAAGCGCCACGTCAACTGGCATCACGTGCAGACTTATCGATGCAAACATCATCGATACGAAGAGAACAACAATCGGAAAGCCCAAACTTGCATCGATCATAACTCAAAATTACAAGTCCAAATGCCACCAAATTTTCACAGGAGCTTGCGTACTTCCTCAAGAGTGTTCATGATCAATTTCGACTCGATTGGACCAAATTATGATCGATACGAAATTCATTCGTATCGATCACAGATCGAGCGCACACTGCATGTGATCGATTGCACGGGCCCACCCACATGCCAGAAGAGGTCTCTCGAGATCCGAGCGAGATATTTGTAGCCTACGCCTATAAATAGCAGCCCAGAACCTACAAAAAAGGGATCTTTTGGCTCTTTGACGTCTAGACTCTGCTGAAACCATTGTTGCCCTCAAAAATCACCGTTGTACTTGAAATTTACTGTTGTAATCCGCTGTATCCAGCAAGCAAAAGTTAATAAAAGTCGATCATTTCATAGTGGACGTAGGCAACACGCCGAACCACTCTAAATCTCTGTGTTCTTTTGCTGTTTTTCTGATTATTGTTTGGAGTGTTTGTTAGATAATCCTCTTTTTACATTTATTCTCTTCATTTTATCTCTTCAAACACTTTCGAAGAGTGTTGTGCCAATTTTGGTACAAACACTTTGGAGCTTTCACTGAGAAAACGTAGTTTTCTCCTACTCGTCGGATCTACTATCGATATCAGATTGCACAAATCTAAGAAGAAGATCCAGATTTCAAAGATTAAAGTTCTTCCATCCTATTCAGATTTGCATCAAGTCTAGGAAAGAGCTTCGCTATCCATCATGGTTAACACAAGGACTACTTCTACAGCTGTAGATCCAGAAGGATGGGATAGACATAATTCCGTACAACTGCCTCCAACCGATCAGAATGCTGCCGGACCATCAGATCCGCAAGGCCCTGTCACCAGGGTAGAATTTCAAATGTTAATGCAAGAACTGACTCAGAGCCGCCAACAGGTCACTCAACAGCTCAGTGCTAATGCGGAACTGACCAACCAACTGAATCTTCAATGACGAAGGAGATCCAAGAGGGATCAGGCTTCCTATTCCTCCACCGAGAGTTTAGCCTCTTCAGATTACCATCATAGATCTATGCACCCAAGGCTAGATGGGAGTTACACTCAAGCCACTGGACATCAACATGCACTGAACCTTGGGCAACTGAGAGTTGGCCCGTCAACCATCCATCAGACTGGACCCTCCTTACGAGGAGGTACTATTCCATATCATGTTACAGACAACTGCACTAACACCACTGCTACTGAACCGGGAGTTGATGCCCGAAATCGGACAGATCCAAACCATCACCAGTGTTGGGTGAATTCTCAACACCGGTCCAAAGCTAGACGAACCAAATCAACACTGCCGAACCAACCTGCCTTCAACACTGCCGAGCCAACCTGCCTTCAACACTGCCGAACCAACCTGCCTTCAACGCTGCCGAACCAACCTGCCTTCAACACTGCCGAACCAACCTGCCTCCAACCCAATACCGGACCAACTAGATGCCGGACGAACTCGATACCAACCCAATGCCGGACCAACCAAATGCCGGACCAACTCGATGCAGGACTAATCATCGCCGGACCAAATGCTACCGGACCAAGACGTGCCAGGCCAGATCACATCAGCCTAGGCCCACCAGCAGCTATATACACTCAAGACCCCTGCTCCCAACCTCACTCTATAAATAGAGGGGCAGGGGTACAACCATGGGGACGAGTTGGAGAGCTCAAGCACGGAGAGAACTTTCAAACAACTTTCTTTTACTTGTATCAAAGCTTTGTACTTGTAATCTAAACAAGAGAAGAGAAATAACATATAAAGTGGACGTAGGCATATTCTGGCTGAACCACTATAAATCTGCGTGTCTTTTTACAGTTTAGCCCCTGCTTTTCATATATTTGCATAAATCACCCAAATCACTAATAAGATATACTAAATCATACAACTTTGAGGTGTTTGTCCATTTTTTGTGCAAACATTTTTGGTGCTTTCACTGAGAGCTAGAAGCTCGAAGCTTCAGCTTCATCCACTTAACATTTTTCCTAACAACATCGTTTGCCACTTGGAAAACATGCCTCCCAAACAGAGAAAAGATGTTAACAAAGGAAAAAACATCGCATCCAGCAGTCTTCCAGATCCAGCTGTCACGAATCAAGTAAATCGTCCTCCTCCAGCAGCAGTAGCAAATGAAGGACAGGCTGATCCGACCACTCCTGCCACAGAACAACCCGCAGCAATTACTAGGGCAGATTTAGACAGGGTTGTGGTTGAAGTAACTAACCACTTCACGTCCCAGCAGGAAGCCTTGGTGGACCATCTCATGTCACGCTTAAGGGATGCTGAAGAGTCCAATCGCAACACTGAATCATGGGGCGAGTCCCAGTCTGTAGGATCTCAGAGACAACAAAGATCTTCCTTCTTCGAAGGAGCTAACGGCAGAAGTAGCCATGGTAGGAGCCGAGATCGAGCACAGCCCGAAGTTAGGCCTGAGGAAACGTTTGGTACCGAACCCAACGGGGGAGGTACCGGGCAAAGGTCAACTATAGCTGAGCCTGTCATACTGCGTAACCACGGAAACGCCAGTGAACGGGGCCGAGCTAGAGTCCAGCCCGAAGTTGGACCTGAGGAAGTGCTTAGATCAGAACCCAGCGGGGGAAGATCAAGGCAAGGGCCAACTGTAGCTGACCCTAGCATGCTCCCATAAGATCAAAGGCAGCCACTGGAAAATATGAGGAATGATAGACAGTACCATCCCTACAGGTCATCTGGACGGAATCAATCCCACAGAACATAACCGAACTCGTTTCTATCTGCTCCAAATTCTGATGAAAGGATGGCACGTTTGTTCAGAGAGTGCGTCCAACGGGATCAAAGAGATCGACGGATAGGCGCTAGGGTAACCAGCCCTTTCGCCCGCAATATCGAAATTGCTATCACCCCCCGAGAATGGAAGATGCCAACAATGGAACCTTACAAAGGAACCTCCGACCCCGTTGTACACTTACAGAGATACACACAGCATATGCTCATGAGTGGAGCAACAGAGGGAGTACTATGCAAATGCTTTCCACTATTCTTAGCAGATCTAGCTACCTCCTGGTTCTGCCATCTACCCCAAGGATCCATCAGCTCGTGGGAGATGTTGAAAGAAATGTTTATCAGCCAGTTCCGCATTCATGTGGAACAACCCAAGGACGCTTATTCCTTATCCAATATCAAACAGAAACCTGGAGAGAAGCTGCAGCAATATTTAACCCGATTCAATGCCGCAGCGGCCGCAGTCCAAGATGCCGATGAGAAGCTTGTCTTAATGGCCCTCTGTAGTGGTGTGCATCCGGATACTAAATTCGCTAGAAGACTAACAAAAGAAAAACCAGCTACTTTACCCGATTTCTTCCATGAAGCCGAGAAATATATGAGGCTTGAAGACGCTGCCACTGAGGGGCAGTCAGGGCAACAAAATAAGGCAACTCACAGCAACGCGCCCGTTGTAGCAAAGGACATTCGAAGAAATGATTCTAGAGACAATGCTGGGGGCAAGAAAGGAGAAAAGCACCTACATCGGCCAGGACCGGGATTCGACACTTACACTCCTTTGAATGAAACCGTCGAAAAACATCTTCATTGCCACCCAAGGCGAAGTTAGATACGAACGCCCACCGTACAAGAAGGAATCAGATAACGCACAGAAGTCTGGAAAGTTCTGCCGCTTCCACGAATCTCATGGGCATGATACCAATGAATGCCATCATCTCCGGGACTTGATTGAAGAACACATCAGAAGGAAGAAACTACAACGCTTTCTTGGGAAGGCCAGCCCTGTCTGACTTCCAAATTGTCCTGGCCCCATAGTGCCTAAAGATGAAATTTCCAACGGACAATGGAGTAGGGGAAGTAGAGGGAGACTAGGACGTTGCTCGAGACTGCTATGTAACTGAACTTCGCAACAACCACAGGAAGGATAAAGGGAAGAGTGTAGAGGTTACCCTCTGCACAAAAAGTTTGGAAGCATAGCAACTAAAGAAAGCCCCTCCTCTTCGATATACTAGCGATCCCTCCAATGAATTAGGCCCCAGGGACAGGGAGGAGGAGGCCACCGCCGAGCCTGCAGAGGCTATGGAATTTGTATCTATAGACAAACATGACTCGAGTAGGCTATTGAAAATCGGGTCCCAACTAAAAACAAAGTTGAAGGAACAACTCATTGACTTTCTCCGCCACAACTTGGATGTATTTGCATGGTCACATGCTGACATGACCGGAATCTCCCCTGACATAGCATGCCACATACTAAACTTGAGAAGCTAGCATACTGTTTACTAATCACATCACGGAAAATGCGTCACTACTTCCAGTCCCATTCCATCAAAGTTCTGACCGACCAACCACTGAGGCAAGTACTCCATCGTCCCGACACTTCTGGGCGACTACTTAAATGGTGCATTGAACTAAGTCAGTATGATATCACCTATCACCCTCGCACCGCTATCAAGGGACACGCCATGGCCGATTTCATTGCAGAATTCACTACCAACGAAAGTAAGGAGCAATCAGAAATAGCAGAAGACATCAAGTGGAATCTCTTCGTGGATGGTGCGTCAAACGAATAAGGCTCGGGGGCAGGTGTGGTAATAATCACTCCTAGGGGAAATAAGCTGCACTATGCTATAAGGTTGGAGTTCGCTGCCACCAACAACGATGCAGAGTATGAAGCAGTGATAGCTGGATTAGAACTTGCCTTGGAAATCGGAGCCAATTCTTTGTGTCTTCATAGCGATTCTCAACTTATTGTTAATCAAATACTAGGAGAATTCCAGGCTCGAGAAGAATGACTCATAGCATATTTAAAGAAGACCAAGTTACTTCTCAGTCGCTTGGACCGCTACTTAGTCAAACACATCCCTCGGGAAGAGAACCAAGAGGCCGACGAATTGGCGAAGCAAGCAAGCATGAGAGACGGCGATATTTCCGGAGCAGTAGCCATCTCGAAGCAACTGACCCCAAGTTTTGAGCAAGTGAATCTGATAGCTGCAACCGAAGAAGCAACTTGGATGACTCCCATCCGAGACTACTTACAAAGTGGCACACTACCCAACGGGCGTAACGAAGTCAAGAAAATCATGAGGAAAGCTTCCCGCTACATAATACAAGAGGACACCCTCTATCGACGCGGATTCTCTAACCCCCTATTAAGGTGTGTCGCTGGAAGGGAAGCCAAGGAAATCTTATCCAACATTCATCAAGGAAGCTGCGGAGATCACACCGGAGGGCAAACTTTAGCAAAAAAGATACTCCGATATGGATATTTCTGGCCCACCTTAAGCAAGGACGCCTTAGATTTCGTCAGAAAATGTGACAGATGCCAGAAGTTTGCTAAAATTCCACGGCTACCAACAAGTGAGGTTACTCAAATGAACAGCCCTTGGCCCTTTGCAGTACGGGGAATTGACTTGATTGGCGAACTGCCAATGGGCCGAGGCGGGGCCAAATATGCTATAGTAGCAGTCGACTATTTCACCAAATGGGTGGAAGCAGAACCCCTAAATAAGGTATCTTCAGCAAAAGTTATTAACTTCTTGATCAAAAATGTTCTATGCAGGTAAAGAGTCCCATTCAAAATCATATCGGACAATGGACTTCAGTTTGACATCGAGGAGTTAGCCAACTGGCGCCAAGGGCACGGAATTCACAAAAGCTTCTCATCCGTAGCTTATCCCTAGGAAAACGGACAAGTCGAAGCCGTCAACAAAGTTCTCAAAACTCTAATAAAAAAGAAACTCGAAAAGTCAAAAGGCGCTTGGGTAGATGAACTTCCTACGACACTATGGGCCTATCGCACATCTTTCAGAACATCAACAGGGCATACTCCTTTCTCTTTGGCATACGGATCGGAGGCTATGCTCCCAGTTGAAACCATCGTGCCTTCCCACCGTAGGATCCACTATAACCCAGAAGAGAACGAAGAACTCCTTTACATGTCTTTGGATCTAATTGAGGAGAGAAGAAATGATGCAGCCCTCAAAGCAGCAACCCACAAGCAAAAAGTGGCAGCACAATACAATTCCAAAGTCAAGCATCGTACCTTACAAGAAGGGGATCTTGTCCTCAAGCGAATCTTCCCTCGCCCCGGAGCACTAGATCCAATCTGGGATGGTGTAATTCATAAAGATCTCCGCTATGGAGCTTATATTTTGTCAACAGTGGACGGGGAGGTGTTCCAGAGGGCATGGAACATCCAACACCTTCGTCGATACTTTTCTTAACTTGTACTGCCCATATGAAGTGAATTAACAAAGAGAATCAGTGGACGTAGGCATTTTCGTGCCGAACCACTTTAAAAAAACTTGTCTCTTTTTAACTTGTTCCTTCATATCTTGGCTGCTTGTTAACTTTATCCTTTTCTGTTGAACAAAATCCTGTGCAAATAGCATTTTCATTCAAGGCGCTCCACAGCGCGACTTCTCCTGGACAAGACCTAACAGGTACTATACGAATCTATGCCCTCGCCAATGAGACACTTTTGCTCCGGCATCCCTCTGCTGCGGGTTAACTCATTGCTCGCGACGGCCCTCAAAGCCAACTGTAATGAGCCGATTATAAGCCACCGAGAAGGCCGACTATAGCCGAGGCAGCTCATTACGGCGTTCGGCTCGCCGGCAACTGTGAACCGATTATAAACCCCAACATAAGGTGTGGCCAGCCAGGGGTAGTTCACGGTTGACGATCGGCACCCACGCTAGCTGGCCACAGTAAATCGAATAATACCCACGATTACGAGCCATAATGGCCCGGGTTGTTACTGTGCGCGATCTCGGCTCCGATGTGTCTTAAGTGCGGCTGTGGTAAAAAAGAATTAACTCCCCGCGGAGGCGTAAGATGGGTGACAAATGTCTCCAAGACCCATAGGTAGGGAAAGTGACTACAAAGCCCGTTTGCCATGAACTTAAGCACATCGAAGGCCTTCCGTGATTGGAAGTATTACTATTTCACATATTTCAATTCTATTTAAAGAACTTTTCTCCTATCCTCTATAACAATCCCTGAAGTACATGACACAGAGTAGAAGATACTCACCAGCGGGAATGGGAATTCACGGTTAGATAGCAGGACATTCAACTGAGCTCCATCCTCGGTCGTACAAAAATATTCAAAACTGCCATCTACAATTAGAACATGAAAGGCGGTATTTTCTTCTTTTATACAAATTCCTGACTATAATTTATTCATACATCACACTAGCATTATAAGGCATGAAATTATGCTTTAAGCAAGAACTTGGCATTAAACAAAACTGAATTACAAGCATATGCATAGCTATATTTCTCATACAACATGTGAAAATAACAAAAGCATTCAAAAAACGATGAAATCAGCTTAAGTTAAAAAATTACACGTCAAGAATAGTGTTGTTTATTACAAGTAGCATAATTACAACCTAAGAGTTACATTACTGTTTTGAGACTAACGTATACAACAATGTCAAGCCCACCAAAAGATATCCAGGTCCAATCAAGGAGCCGACCGCGTCGGAGTTTTATCCTTGCCCTGTTGCCCACCTGTCCGGTCAAAGAAAGAATTCATTAGTGATAAGCAACCAAGTTCACGGAAAGACCAGAAAGGAAGACTTACCAGCACCTGCTTCTTGACCATCCTGGTCATCATCCTCTACTTGTACACCTGCCTCCCCCGACAACAGCATGCATGCTCTATCAATCCCAAAGGAGCGGAAGATAACATCAAGTTGCTCGCCTTTGAGAAAGCTTGGGAAACAGTCGGGAGGTGAGTTCAGAAGCTCCTGAGGGCCGTACCCATCCACTAGTGACCTCGGGGTAGGCCCATGACGTCCCGGTTCTGACTGAGCCGGGGGCACTGTGGAAGGATCGTCTCTATCCTGGGATTTCCTCTTTTCTGATCGGGTTTCAACTTTACAAGACATTTATCTGCAAACACAAGAAAGTATATCGTTAAGACACATAAACTATGTAATCTAGAGTTTCACTAGTGATTCTGGTATAAAACCCATCCGGTATAAAACCCATCCGGGATAAAATCCATCTGGTATAAAGCCCATCCGGTATAAAACCCATCCGGTATAAAGTCCATCCGGGATAAAATCCATCCGGTATAAAGCCCATCCGGTATAAAACCCAACCGGTATAAAGTCCATCCGGTATAAAGTCCATCCGGCATCAAGACCATCCTATATTAAGCTCATTCGGTAAAGCGAAATGAATCGAAGAAGCCATTCGGCACTCACCTGATTCGGCAACACAATTGATTCGGCAGGAAGTTTTGTTTTGAAATTAGTTCAGCAATCTCGTTCGGTGGGCAATAGCGGAGGCCCTAGTTCCGTACTTATAGGCGAGAGTAAACCTCCGGACCAACCAGTTCGGTACTAAAAATCGAATGGGAATGTAAAAATTGGATAACCTGAAACAAAGTAGGCCATATGCCAGCATATACCCCACTTTGGGGGGCAAATGTTGGGTGAATTCTCAACACCGGTCCAAAGCTAGATGAACCAAATCAACACTGCCGAACCAACCTGCCTTCAACACTGCCGAGCCAACCTGCCTTCAACACTGCCGAACCAACCTGCCTTCAACACTACCGAACCAACCTGCCTTCAACGCTGCCGAACCAACCTGCCTTCAACACTGCCGAACCAACCTGCCTCCAACCCAATACCGGACCAACTAGATGCCGGACCAACTCGATACCAACCCAATGTCGGACCAACCAAATGCCGGACCAACTCGATGCCAACTCGATGCCGGACCAATCATCGCCGGACCAAATGCTACCGGACCAAGACGTGCCAGGCCAGATCACATCAGCCCAGGCCCACCAGCAGCTATATACACTCAAGACCCCTGCTTCCAACCTCACTCTATAAATAGAGGGGCAGGGGTACAACCATGGGGACGAGTTGGAGAGCTCAAGCACGGAGAGAACTTTCAAACAACTTTCTTTTACTTGTATCAAAGCTTTGTACTTGTAATCTAAACAAGAGAAGAAAAATAACATATAAAGTGGACGTAGGCATATTCTGGCTGAACCACTATAAATCTACGTGTCTTTTTATAGTTTATCCCCTGCTTTTCATATATTTGCATAAATCACCCAAATCACTAATAAGATATACTAAATCATACAACTTTGAGGTGTTTGTCCATTTTTTGTGCAAACAACCAGCATGAACATACTCCCGAACCATATGTTCCAGAGAACTTCAAACCAAGGAGGCGAGATGTGGACCATCGACCGCGACCCTCCTCGCATTGTGGAACCCGACCACACCTTGGCCCAACGTGCTCAAAATGTCCAAATGCCTGACATTCCGACGATGATTCGTCAGATGATCTGAGAGAGTCAAGGCCTCACTAATGACGACTGGGTAATCTCCCGGAGTCATACTCCTTTTACTGATGAGATACTCTATGCTGAACCACCTCGGTGATTCAGAATGCCGACTTTATTGGTTTATGAAGGGAGCTCTGATCCCAATCAACACATCTTAAAGTATGAGTGGCTGATGAATGCTGCACGAGCTGATGATGCAGTTAAGTGCCGAAGCTTCCCGATCTCTTTGGGGGGCATAGCGACTTTGTGGTTTACCCGAATGCCACCTCAATCTATCTCATGTTTTGATCAGTTGGCAACAAAGTTTATTAAGAAATTTCGCATGCATGTCGCAAGACCGAAGGATGTTAATACTTTATCTAGTGTCACTCAAGCTCCTGGAGAGACACTTAGACATTATTTAGAGAGATTTCATGCTGCATGTGCTGAGATCAGCAACCCTAACGATAACTCCATTCTAATGGCATTGACTAAAGGGATTGATCCCGATTCTGAGTTCGGCAACTGGTTGGCCGGAAAACCCCCTACATCATTGGACCGTTTCTATTCCAAGGAAGCCCAATTCTTGAGAAGGGAGGATGCAAAATAGTCTAGGAAGAAGGATGATGCGGGGCCCAGTACGGAAGGAATTCAGAGCGATCTTGCTGTTAAAAAAACCGGGGAGAGCTCCGGGAAAGTAAAATTGAACATTTAGAATAAACAAAATCAGCAGAAAGGCAATGGTAACAAAAATAGAAAACGGGATCAGAATCGTGGTCCACGACGTAGGGCTCCTATATTTGATTATTATACTCCTTTGAATACGTCACTGGAGAATGTATACTTACAGACCTGCAATACTATTCAATATAAAAAACCTGCTCCGAAACAGTCATCGAAAAAAAGATTCAGACAGGGAAGTTTTATAGATTCGACGAAAGCTACGGCCATAACACAAATGAATGATGTCACTTGCAGGATCTCATCGAAAAGTTGATAAGAGAGAGAAAGTTGGAGCAGTTTGTACGGGCGCCGCAGTCTGGAGGTGCGGGTCCATCGAATCAGAACCATATGCCAAATCAGGCAAGACAGGAGGAACCTGCTCGTACTGGCAGGAGGTTGGTGATAAATACTGTTAGTGGTGGTCCACATCCAGCAGATCGGAGCTGGAGGGAAATGGAGTCGTATGCCAGCTCTATCAGGCATGCAGACTTTGAATGTTGTAGTAATTCGTAAGATGGGGCTCCGGCCAAGCAACAAAGAATGATGGTAGACAACATCGTATTTCAAGGTCGGGATGCCAACAGGATCGAAGCCCCCACTATTGATCCACTTATCATATCAGCTCGGGTAGGTCTTGCTTGGATGAAGATGATCTTGGTAGACACTGGAACTTCTATGAATATATTGTTCAAACGAGTCTATGACCAGATGAAAATGGAGACTAAAGACTTGAAGCCATGTCAGTCCCGTATTCATAGCTTCAATGGGAGCGCAACCATACCCACTGGAGTAGTTGAATTGCCAGTAGAACTGGGAATCGGAGAACGCCGGAGAGTCCGGATATTACAATTTGTTGTATTGGACATAGCCTCGCCATACATTGCTTTCTTGGGCCGACCGACCCTAGCTGAATTTAGGGCTGCCATTGCCCCGTGGTGTTTGACTTTGAAATTCCCTACTGACAATGGTGTCGGAGTTGTTCAAGGGGACCAGGCTGCTGGACGAGCCTGTTATGTTACTGAGATGCGAGAGGTGCAGCGAAAGGAAAAAGGAAAGGGCGTTGAGGAATCTCTCTACGTCTGCTTTGTGGAAAATTGACAATTGACGCCTGGGCCCAGGCCTGGGCACCCCAACCAATTCCAAAGAGATCTTGATCCGAGAGATACCGAAAGTGAAGACGAAAGTAAAGATAGTCAAGCTTCTCCGACCGAGCTGACGATCGATGTCCCGATCGATGATGGCGATGATTCTAAAATGATAAAGGTTGGATCTCAGTTGAGCCAACAAATGCAAGAGGAATTGGTTGAATTTCTCCGGGCAAACCTTGACGTGTTTGCCTGGACGCACTCTGATAGGTGTAGGATCTCGCCGGACATCGCGAGCCACGCATTGAATATTGACCCACGGCATGCCCCGGTCAAACAAAAGAGGCGTGGTATGGATCCAAAGAGATCTGCCGCCCTTAAAGAAGAGGTAGATAAGCTTAAAACGAATGGATTTATTCGAGATGTATTGTACCCGGAATGGGTATCCAATCCTGTACTTGTCCGAAAGCCAAATGGGAAATGGAGAACATGTATTGATTACTCAGACTTGAATAAAGCATGCCCCAAAGACAGTTTTCCACTCCCTCGAATCGATCAACTTGTAGACTCAACGGCTGGACATGAACTCTTATCCTTCATGGATGCGTACTCTGGCTATAATCAAATATCCATGCACTTGCCCGACTAGGAGCATACCAGCTTCGTAACCAATATGGGACTCTACTTTTATAAAGTTATGCCTTTTGGACTCAAGAATGCTGGGGCAACTTATCAACGGTTAGTTAATCGAATGTTCGCTAACCAGATTGGAAAAACCATAGAGGTATACGTGGATGACATGTTAGTCAAGTCACAATTCTCTACCGATCATATCAGAGACCTGGAAATGTTTAATATCCTCCAAGAATACAGAATGAAGCTCGATCCATTGAAATGTCACTTTGGGGTCGCATCCGTAAAATTCCTTGGGTTTATCGTCAACGATCGAGGAATCGAAGCAAATCCTAAAAAAATCTGGGCAATCAGAAATCTTGAAACTCCAAGAACTATAAAGCAAGTCCAGAGCCTCAAAGGGAAAGTAGCAGCACTGAGCAGGTTCATTTCAAAATCTACTGACAAATGCATTCCCTTCTTCGATCTGATCCAAAAAGGGAAATGAAACTTTGAATGGACTACGGAATGTGAGGGCGCATTCCGAGCGCTAATTCAACACCTCTCCACACCGCCAATTTTGTCAAAGCCTATCGATCACGAAAAATTGTACATTTACTTGGCGGTACCAGAAAACACAATCGGTGTTGCCCTAATTCAGGAGGAAGACCAAATACAAAAGCCGGTCGACTATATTAGCAAGCGACTAACCGGAGCTGAGAGAAATTACCCAAAGTAGAGAAATTGGCTTACTGTCTTGTTATTTCCTCAGGGAAGTTCCGTCCGTATTTCCAGGCTCACCCAATCACCGTCTATACCGACCAGCCGTTATGACAGGTCCTTACGCATCCTGAGACGTCTGGTAGGTTACTCAAATGGAATATCAAGTTAAGTCAGTTTGACCTTACTTACACTCCAAGGCGAGCCATTCAAAGACAAGTCCTAGCAGATTTCATAGCTGAATTTACCATCCCAGAGGACTTGCCTGAAACCAGTGAATCTCCCAAGTATATCTGGAAGCTGCATACAGATGGTGCGTCAAATGACCGTTGCTGAGGTGCAAGGCTTGTACTTGAAACTCCCGAAGGCCGATCTATATGTTATGCTTTAAAGTTCAACTTCCATGCAACCAATAATGAAGCGAATATGAAGCCCTACTGGCTGGATTGAAACTTGCCAGAGATTTAAGAATCATTGCTGTGGAAATTTATTGTGATTCACAATTGATCGTGTGTCAAGTCAGAGGGGAGTACCAAGCCAAAGATCGAAGACTGGCTGCTTACCTTGTTCAGGTTTAGGAGAAATTGAATCAATTTGATTATTATGCCATTTATTACATACCACGAGAGCACAATCAGAAAGCCGATTCGTTAGCAAAGTTAGCCAGTACAGGTGAAGCACAACAAATGAGACTAGTTTCCGTGGAGACATTGTCTTCACCAAGCATCGATCATATGGAAACCGATTGGATATTTGATGTCGTTTCCGAGAAGGAGTCATGGATGACTCCATTCAGAAATTATCTTGAGCACGGAACCCTGCCAAAGTGCAGGAGTGAAAAGAGACAAATTCTTCGAAAAGCTTCGCGGTTCACTATTTAGAATGGAGTCATGTATAGGAGAGGATACTCTGTTCCTTTACTCAGGTGCATCGCTCATGATGAAATCAAACGAGTGTTGCATGACGTGCATGAAGGAGAATGTGGCGATTACACCGGGGGGCAAGCCCTTGCCAAGAAAGTGCTCCGATATGGATACTATTGGCCAACCGTAAATCGCGATGCATTATATTACGCCAGAAAATGTATGGGGCATTGACATTATTGGCTCTTTACCTCTAGCCAAAGGTAGTGCGAAGTACGCCATCGTAGCAATTGATTACTTTACCAAGTGGGCGGAAGCTGAACCCCTTGCTACAATCAAAACAAAGAAGGTGATCAACTTTGTAGTGCGCAACATCATCTGCCGATTTGGTCTCCCACATACTATCATCACTGATAACGGGACCCAATTCGATAGTATTGAATTTAAGGATTTCTGTCAACGATTTCATATTCATAAGAAATTCTCCATAGTCGCACACCCTCAAGTGAATGGACAAGTCGAAGTTGTTAACAAAGTTATAAAGTCTATTCTGAAGAAACGACTGGAAAAGGCCGGGGGCAAATGGGTCGATGAACTCCCTATGGCCTTTTGGGCCTACCGAACAACCCACAAGTCTGCGACTGGCCACACTCCATTCTCTCTTTCTTATAGTTCAGAAGCTGTTATTCCAGTCGAATTAGAAGTGCCTTCTCATCGTGTGACATACTATGATCCGAAGACAAATGATATATTACTTGTTGAATCTCTGGATTTATTGGATGAGAAGCGTGAGGAGGCTGATTTGAGGGCAGCCGCATACAGAAGTCGAGTCGCCTGATTATACAATGCCAAGGTCCGACCCCGAGCCTTTGAACTCGGCGATCTCATCCTTAAGAGAATTTACCCAGTCCCTTCGCATATGAAACCAACCTGGGAAGGGCCGTATGTTATTGAACGAAAGCTCGGGGATGTCACATTCAAATTATCAACCGTTGACGGTCTCACTCTTTCGAGAGCCTGGAACAGCAAGATTCTTCGTCGCTACTACACATAAAAGGCTCTGTTTATTTATTCAGTCTATTTTTCATTTGCAATTTGTTTCTACATTTTGAAATTTGAATTTGTAATAAGGCAACTGATTTTGCCGTATTTTTTTATTTCAGCAATAAAATGCAATCTCTTCAAGCTAGAGCTGTGATTTATAGAATGCGTTGTACCACTATCACTATGCATGGAGAGTTGAATTCCACCCGATGGTGGAATTTATTCAAATAGGGAGTGACTGTGATACGACCGGTTACTCGCTAAATAATACCCGAGCTCGGGGGCAAATCATCACACTAAAGTCAAAAAAGGATTGATATACGACAATCCTTTAACCAACTCCAGATTTCAAGAGTGTGAACTGGAGTATAAACTTACAAATACGGTTTCGAAGAGGGTGGATCCGTCCACCTAATGACTTCGCCCGTACCTTGACCAAGTTTGAGGAAAATGGATCCATCCATCTAACGACCTCGCTTGTTAACTCGGGGTGGATGTGAACCGACCATCCATGATCCTGATAGATTCGTCATTCCTGGAGTGCGAACGAAATCCTAAAGCCTGAACAAATGTGACTGACCATCTGTCGGCCAACTCCAAGTTCCCAGAGCGCGAACGGGAGTATAAACGTCAACTAACTCCGGATTCCCAGAGTGTGAACCGGAGTGTCAACATAAACACCAACTCCAAATTCCCAGAGTGCGAATTGGAGTATAAACGTTGACTCAAAATCCCCGGAGAGTGGATTGGAGTTTGAACACAAACCGGATTGGAATCGACCATCCGTAAAACAACTCTAAGTCCTTGGAGCGTGGTTAGAGTGTAAATGCAAATCGGGTGTGACTGACCACTCGTGAATCCGTCTAAAGTACCTAGAGTGTGGACATCGTTACAAACATTAAATGGGTGTGACTGACCACCCGTGAAAATGACTTAAGTCCCTGGAGCATGGACGTATTCTTGAAACTCAAGCATGCATGCCCAACCGCCGACGTACGAATGCAAATCCCCGGAGTGTGGATGCAACGTCGATAAATGAGCAAGTGCGATTCGACCACTCGAGTTTCCTTGTTTCAGCATCAATTCAACGATGTTAAGCTTGATGTGTTAAAGGCAAAGTACAATCACCATCTGGTCTTTACAATTTGTCCCTGAAACTGGGGGTAGAACTTAAGCGCCAATCGCTGACTGAGACAGTGCAGCATCGGAGTCCGGCTTAACGTTCGGTCATAACTCATAGTCGTGATTTTAGGACTTAACGACTAAACTTGGGTCCAATCCAAAGGTCGAAACTCAACAAGTGCACTGGACCGGAGTTTAAATGCTAAAACACTTAAGCAAATAGATGAAAATTGAGTTAAAGACAAAATGGAATTTCATTTCAACTATTTGTGGAAGAAAACTAAGTACAAGTTTATCACAAAAATCCCACTAGCAAGGGCCGAACCTGCATCTATACACGTCCAACAAAAGCTAAAGAAATTCCTATCTACTCAAAAATGAACCGAAGAGATGTATCTATTCTTTCTTCTTTCTCGGTTTCTTCTTCGGTGTGGACCCGCTGGAGCTGTCGCTTGGTTCTCTCTTTGAGCCTTTTCCTTTCGTTGGCCGATCTCCAGTCGGAAGCATTATATCAACATCCTCCTCTGAACTCAAATGTATTGGAACGCTTCCTGCAGGCGGAGTCGGAGGGACATGATCAACAGAAGGAGGCGGGGCAGGTGCGCTCGTCTCAATGACCGTTCCTCTCGGAGATATCATCCGCAAAGGGGCTGGACCAGGTCCATCCATTCCACCACCAAAACCACTGCCCCACGCGGCTGCCTCCATCTCAGCATTGATCTCGGTTATGATTTCCTCCTCAGGAAGCGTTTGTGCATCGCCGGGGACTCCCGCAGTTGGAGTTGAAGAACTTGTCATTGGTGAAATTCCACCCATAACGAACGACAAATCTGCAAAAGGTTCACTGTGATGACGAAGGAGTTCCTCCATCATCTTCTCATTAAAAATATGTGTGCTTGCCTGTGCTCCATCAGTCGGTGCCATGGTCGTTGTGGTGGTCGTTTCAGTTATAATGGCCTCCTGCATATGATGTGGTTCTTGAGTTGCAGGAGGCACGACCGATGATGCTCCAATCACTGGATAAAAGTAAAGGAAGGACTGTTAGAAATTACCTCAAGTGACGCTTCCAATTTCGGATAAGCATAGAGAATGTTCAGAGTACCTTCCTCAGTTTGGCTCGCAGGTGGCGGAACTGCCTTAGAGACTTGCTCGCGAGCTGGAGATATCTGCGGTTGATTCGGATTATAAGCAGGAACGGGCTGAGGATCAACCGCAGATGTGGATTCGGGCTGAGTCGGCACGGGAGTTTCAGAACTTGTATCATGATGCTCGACACCAGAGCCTTCTCCAACTTCCAAATGCTGAGCAGCAAGATTCTCCTTTTCATATGAGATCATTGCATCATGAAGGACTTTCCGTTCGTCTTCACTCAACACCCAGTTCTCGAGCTCGAACTCATCGATCGATTCAGCTTGGTGAGAAGCCTTTTCATCTCTTAATAATCGGTCCCAGGCGTTGAACAGATGTGTCAGATAATTATCAAGCCAGGCTAGGTTCCTATGCTTCAAGACGTTAGCATTGTAAGTAATGAGTAGATCCTCAATATCAGCCTCTAGCCTGGCCTCAGCCATCTTAACCTCATCTTCAACCTTAGCCTCTACTTCTCGGACCTTAGCCGTTGTCGCATCCCGTTCGCCCCGAAGCACTATGGCTTATTCACATGCCTCTTGAGCTGCTCTATTTGCATCATCCTTCTCCTTGGTGATTTAAGAAAATTTGGCTTTGAGCTCATTAAATTCTTTCAGAGCAGCGTCCCGTTCGGCTGTGACAGTGGTGTTTCGGTGGCCCATCTGCTCTACCAAAGCGAAATGCGTTTGCCGCATTCTTTCCATAGACTGAGTCGCCTCATCAGCTTTTTGGGTGGCCTCTATTTCAGATTTCCGAGAGGACTCGGCTTCGTCATTAAGCACTTGAATAATGCGGTCTTTCTGGGCAAGATCAGTTTCTAACTTCTCAATCGTCTTCGCCTGTTCGAAAGCCACCTCAGAGACCTTATCAACAGTCTTCATCCATTCCCTGTATTGGCTATATACATCGTGAATGTAGTCATGCATGGTCTGTTCAGCCTCGAAGGGAATTTTCTTCAAATGTGGGGGAAAAACAAAGCTGTCAAAGAAAATATTGGGAAAGTCTTTCTTCAGCTAGGCAATTTTGATCGCCCCTTCCCTCGTAGGCTCAGTAATGGCCTGTTCAGTAACTGTGGGAGTTATAGCTTCGGTCCTGCGGTGTTGAGACTCAGACCTTGGGGCATGAGGTGGGGAAGCTCTGGGGGATGTGTGCCGTGAGTAGAACGTTATGTAGGGAGTCGAGGGGGTGGAGAACGCGATCGGGATCGATATATATAGTCCCTATCCCTATCCCTATCCCTCTCACAACGATCTTGGCTGGAGTAACCACGATCACGGTTTTAACATCCTCCCTCCGGCGGGACTCATAATACGAACTCGATGATTGGCGTGCCGAACGGAGACTGCCGAGCATAGAATCTCACCTATTCATCGTATCTGCAAAGTAAAAGAAAGACAGAATTAGTGATCTCCCAAAACAGGCAACTTGGGACTGGAAACCCTGTAGTGTCGTGAAGTGTATGTGTGTGCAACCCCCCGACCAACCGGTAATGTCGGCCATGCTTGTGGGAAGAGACTCGCTTAAGTCTAGAGCACTTTGGAGCTCCTCCAATCCAGTGTCATGTTGAAGTGACACGAAGTCCGAAATCAGAATATCAGCAAGTCCTTTAAAAGGATTCTCTACTGGCGAGGGAGGAGCCTCCGAAATTCTAACACCGGAGGCTGGCAGGGACACAACTACAGATTTCCATCTCGAAGATTTACGATGTTTGTGTGCAACTGCCTTGCCTTTTCTCCTTCCCTCTGAACCCTAAAAAATGTTAGAAGGCCCGGCCACGGGTTTGTTGTTCGTAGGCGTGTGTTCTTCATCACCTTCCTCAGCAATTACGAGCCCTGGCGCTTTGCACTTTACCCGCTTCGTCGGGGCTGCCCTAAACACTCCTTTAAGTCTTATGCTTTGTTTTCGTTTGATCTGCCCAACGATCCTCAAGTTTCTGTCTGTTAGCACCGTGTCAAAATCTATCATTTCATTCGGCACTTCTTGGAGAATTCGCACTATTTCTTTGAAGTGAGCACCTTCGGGTCGCGAAATTGCAACTGTAAAGAAAATACGATATTAGTTTCAACATCGACTACGACTATCTCGTTAACTACTGGAATAGGTGCAGCACTTACGTCTGGCTAACCATCGACTAGCAAACCATGGTGGGCATCGAACATAGATCCACTCAGTTTTGAAGTAGCTCAATCTGGTCAAGGCACTAGTCATAACTTGGTAGTTTCTGACCGCCTCTAGGAACGTGAAAGAAGGGCTATCTCCCCGACTCTTAACATTAAAAAGATATCTGATTTCGATCAGAGTCGGGGGTCGGAAAAGATGCTCCATGAACACAATGAATAGACTGTTCAGCAATGTGTATCCATTGGGATGTAACTGTGATGCGGCAATTCCAAAGGACAACACTTCCCGAATATATTGATTGAATGGAGGAAGCATCCCAGCTGTACATGAATGCCTGTTGAAGGCAGTAAACCCTTCCGGGGGAGCATGCAGTCTATCATTCAGTCCCGGTAATAAGATGTCGTCCAACGGTAGACCATGCCTTAGACATATTCATCCCAGCATATCTTCGGAGACATTGGACGGCACAGAATCTTGGGGGTTCATGATAAACCTGGCACCAGGCAGCTCGTCCGGAGCTGGATCTATAACTTTGGCTGCGATGACCAGAATCTCTATGACTAAGGGAGATAAACTCTAAAGCTCTACTGCTGTGAGCTTGTAGACTCCATAACTAATAAACTTATTAAAAACCATCATTAGATGATAATAAGCCCGTGTGTTCCCCGGTGTGAAGTGCGTGGATGTGTTATGAAATGCAGTGTTACATTATACTTAAGAGATTATGCAGAATTTGAGAAAGTTTTAAAACGACAAGACTTCGAGATTCAACCAGAGTGACCATCATCACTGACCATCACAACTATGCCATCCAGACTTTGGAGATCGATCCAAGTTAAAGTTCGTTAAATTTTGTTAAGTTACGGTTCCATCGACAAGCTTCAAAAGGCAGTCAAATATGCAGGGAAACAGTTATGCCCAATTATGCAAGGCAGAAGCTCATCGGAGTCAAGTGTTCAAGTATGCGTGAAATTTCATATCCATCACTATTCAAACTTGGATCGATCGGCAGAAGAGCAATTCGTATCGATCGGCAAAAGAGCATTTCGTATCGATCGGCAAAAGAGCAATTTGTATCGATCAGAGAAAAGCAATTTGTATCGATCAGTAATTCATTGATTCATATCGATCAAGTAATCGATTGCCAGTTCCAAAGTCCGTATCGATCACTGCATATCGATACGGATGCCAACGGTTATCAATCGATGTGAATGCCTACCATCCATCAATACAAAGTAGTCCCCTCAATCGATACAAAGCTGCATCATATCAGAATCGATACGAACTCATCCATCGCCCATCATCGATACAAATGTCGCCTTCATATCCCTCGATGCTACTTCTTCTTCAATCAACACGACCGCCATTACTTCCTTCCTCTACCAAGCTTCGGCCCAATTTCATCAAAAATCGGCCATGTCCGTGAATGGATTAGTAATTGGACTCAAATCTCGTCGTTATTAACGCGAATTCATTGATTATTTACCTAATTTCAACAGTTGTTTCAAGGGATTGGAAGTTTAATTCGATTCGAAGGCAAGAGCAACCTCTAATTCTTGGCTTTGCAATCGATACGAATGGCTGGGAGTAAAATGAAAACAAGTGGAAATTTCTCTAAGTATAAAAACATTTATATGGACGGAAGACTAGGCAAATGATGATTCGTCTCCTAGTGCAGAATGACCAGTTAGAGCGGTCTGTAATATCACTGATACGAACAGCTCTCTTCGTATCCTTCCACCCAACCGATACGAAATAACTAATTCGTATCCAGTGACCGATCGAAACGGTTTTAACATCATCGATACGAAGCTTCCTTCGTATCCGTCCACAGCCTATTCAAGATGAAGCAATTCATATCCATCAAGCTATCGGTACGAAACACGAAGCAAAGGCTTGTTTGAACCATTCAAACCCATCAGAGATTCATCGATACGAAATGGCAACTTCATATCCATTGCTTTGAAGCCCATAGGAATTCGTATCCATCGATACGAAATATTTTAAAAGGCCAACTAATTCGTATTGATCACCATCGATACGAAGATGGTTTTCTAACTTCACAAATCGATCCAAGAGAGGATCGATTCGAAGGGATACACTAAAATGACCATCTAGCGTTGTTACAACTCGAATTTCACATCGATCTAGGAGAGGATTGATAAGAAACTCGATAAAAAAAAGAAACTCCAAAACAACCGTCAAGCGTTGTTACAAATCGAATTTCACATTGATTCAGGATAGGGCAATACGAAATTCAATACAAAAAAACACAAACTAAAAAAAGCCTGACAACGACCCGTGAACGTACGAACGTTAACGGGAGTCAGGCTAACGTACATTCATGTATAACGGACAAACATCCAATTTTTAAAATTCATAGGGAGCGAATGCTCAACTAATGACAATCACAACAACGAACAACAGTTTGCTATCGTTCAATACTCGGTTACAACAGTGGATGGTACAACAATTGGTATTACTGAAGAATCAATCAAAGGTTACATCTTTCAACGAAAAGACAACAACCATTCAGACAAGTCGGATAAAACTATTCAGGATGAAGATTGCAACTTTTCAAAGCACATCATGTTCTCAGAAAACGTACTTTGGGGGGCAAAATGTTATCCCGCCTTTTGGAAAGGTCGTGACACCAAGAACTTAACTGGAAACCGAGGACAGTCCGTCCCGAAGATCGGTTATACACAGGCTCACTATGGATGTCGATGAATTTTGTCCGATTCCGAATCAAGCTACAATTGACAAGGCACGACATGCAAAGCTATAAAAGCCAACGTTCCAGGTTTCAAGTCAATCAGAGTTCATGTGCTCAAGATATGATCGATATAATTCAAGCAGTCACCTTGTTCGTATCCATCAAATCACCAGGAAGAAACCACGTTCGAATCGATCTAATGCGAATCCATCGGGCGCGCACGGTTTCGTATTGATCAGGAGAGTAGTGTTCTTCATATCCATCAATTATCTGTCATTCGTATCCATCAGGCCTCAGCTGTTCATATCCATCAACGAATATTGTTTCGTATCCATCGAGTGCACCACTCTCTTCATATCCATCAACTAGTAACATCATTCCTAATCCACTCAGTCAATTGTTGCCATCTTCGTATCGATCCCTTTCTACCCGTTTCGTATCGGTCAGCTGCGGGGAGTGATACAAACTCAAGGCTTTCCATCGATATGAAGTGGCCCACAGTGATCGATGGGAATACACAAATGCCATCGATACGAAGTTGTATATAGAGGATCGATACGAAGAGCTTACATAAGAATGGATACGAAGCAGCCTCCAATGATCGATACGAAGTGGCCTGTGATCATCGATAGGAACAGAAGCAGTAATGATCGATACGAACAGAACAATGGATCGATGCGAACAAGGCTAGCCCGGGTCGATGCGAACAAGACGCATCCATAGGAAAGACTCGATCGTTCGGCATGAAATGTGGATCGATCCTAAAAGTAAGCGCCACGTCAACTGGCATCACGTGTAGACTTATCGATGCGAACAACATCGATATGAAGAGAACAGCAATCAGAAAGCCCAAACTTGCATCGATCATAACTCAAAATCTACAAGTCCAAATGCCACCAAATTTTCACAGGAGCTTGCGTACATCCTTAAGAGTGTTCATAATCAATTTCGACTTGATTGGACCAAATTACGTCGATACGAAATTCGTTCGTATCGATCACAGATCGAGCGCACACTGCATGGGATCGATTGCGTGGGCCCACCCACGTGCTAGAAGAGGAATCCCGAGATCTGAGTGAGATATTTGCAGCCTATGCCTATAAATAGCATCCCAGAACCTACAGAAAAGGGATCTTTTGGCTCATTGACCTCTAAACTCTACCGAAACCATTGTTGCACTCAAAAATCACCGTTGTACTTGAAATTTACTATTGTAATCAGCTGTATCCAGCAAGCAAAAGTTAATAAAAGTCGATCATTTCATAGTGGACGTAGGCAACACGCCGAACCACTCTAAATCTCTGTGTTCTTTTGCTGTTTTTCTGATTATTGTTTGGAGTGTTTGTTAGATAATCCACATTTTACATTTATTCTCTTCATTTTATCTCTTCAAACACTTCCAAAGAGTGTTGTGCCCAATTTTGGTACAAACACTTACCATCGTTTTAAACCAACTTAAATAATTGTTGAAAAAACATCGTTTATATAAGAAATCAAATCGTTATTTGAAATAGAAACTCTTTGTTAAAATATTTATCGAGGCAAAAAATGGGTTTTGGAATACATATTTTTTAAACTTTTGTATAATGGACCTCCCATCTATCCTTGATTCCAATAATGGTACTCACCACGCCTTTAGTCGATAAAATCGTCCAACCATTATTACTCATCTTTATGGAATCTCTTCACATTTCTTAGTCAAACAAGGTATATACAATTATAATATTTAAACAATAAGCAACCAAGTAAAAAACCAAATGAAAAAGAATCAATCAAAAAAAATGAGAAACAAGCAAACAAATAATCAACAATAACCATTACAAGCAAAATAGATTAATCCAAACAAGCATGACATGAACTAATGTGTGAACATCAAATAAACAAGTAGCAAATAAGTAAATAAAAAAGTTAATTATAGCATAACAACCAATTAACAAAATAATGCAATTTAAGAAAAATTATTCAGCCAAGCACGGCATAAATTAATTAAATAAACATTCAATGAATAACAATTAAAACCAATCATAGTAAAACAGGATAACCATAAAAGATTAATTCAAACGAGCACAACATAATAGATAAATAAACATGCACAAGTAAGCAACTAATTTTTTTTAATTATAGTTAATTTAACAAATAAAAAATGTAAAGTAAACAATTCATTCAAAGTAAACGAACACAACCAACAAGGTTACTGTCCCAAACATCAAAATGGACAGTCCCTTCTTCATATCGTAGCTCTCTTCACTGAAGGAAATAACTAGATGTTCCAATTAGGGAACTTCGTACGCAAAAACCATGAGGGTAACATCGTCACAATGGACGTCAAGCAAACTCAAGACCCATCTTACACCATCATGTTACACCTCATCTTACATAGTCTAGTTTTATAGTTCTCAGTTAAAAACTTCAAATTAAACATCTTTTGAATCAAATACATTTTTAACAAACATCGCTAAAGTTTGTTACTTAATTAATTATTTTACCTTTTTAACCATTTACTTTTCAAAGCAAATCATCCTCATCTTAGTAAAATATTTTTCTCAAGGTATTATAAAACTAGGTATTTTGTAATATATCATTCCTTAATAATATACACCTTCAAATAAATAGTTTTCAAATTGGGTCTCCTCAACCAAAACTCCTTACCCAAAAATAATTTTCTTTTTGAAAATCATCTATCAAAGAGTATTCCTTTTAAGTGAAATTTTTTCGATAAAAATCAATTTTCAAACAAAAGTTTTCTGAAATCAAATGCACTCCTTTAATAAAACTTTTCTTCGCGAATAAATATTTTATTACATTCTTTACCCAAAAAGATACTTCACAAATAAAATTCTAGCATCAATTATTTTAAAATATATCCAACGTAATAATTTCCCAATTAAAAATACTTACGCCATATTATTTTCAAATTCTTTATTTGAGAAAATAATTCCTATAAAATAAAATGTCTTTCTGTGGAAATAACTTTCCTATATGGTATCTTTAAAAAAATCTCCTTAAAATCATATAGTATTCATTGTAAAGAATGTTTTAACAAAAACTAAAAAAAAGGATTCTCACTAGATATTCCCTTACAAGGTACTTTCAACAAAAATATTTTTAAATCCTTTGCTATCATTAAAATAGTTTTCTTCCTCAAAACATCTTTATAGACAAATACTCGTCCAACTTTACAGTATATTTTAAAACATCTTTAAAAAAAATTCTTTTTCAAAATGTACCCCAATAGATATTTTTACAAAATGTTCCAAAATATAAAGATGTTCCCAAATTAAAAATAATTGTAGTTAGGATGTTCTTGTTAAAAACTTTCTTTCAAAATAAAATATTTTTAACCAAAATATATTTTCAAATAGAACACTTTTCAACAAAAATCTTAACGAATACCTTATGTCAAAAAGAGAAATTTTTACCCTTTTAATAAAATATCTTTAAAAATTAGGAATCTATACTTCATAAATTTTCCAAATAAATATATTCGCTTAAAATTAAAAGTGACTCCATCTTATTTAAGGTCAGGATTTAACACTTAACCCCCTTATAAGTGTTCATCCTACCCCACTCCTACTTTATTTATTTTTCATACGATAGTCTTTACAAATAACATCATTTGAGGGTGAGGTAACAGTGGTTAAACAAACAAACCCCTACTCACAAATCACACAATTTTCAATCAAGCGATCTCTCATATATATTTTAACTCAACCTAAGGTATGAAATAAACTACCCTAATTGGTTTAAACCTACCCAAGGCTCAAGGAACCGCTAAACCTAAGCTCTGATACCAAGTGTGATGACCCACTATTTTCAATGATTTAAAATCAATTACAAACGATGCCAAAATATGCTTACAACTAATTTATGATATTAAAATCAGTGGATAATGGGTAGATAGAATAAAAAAATCTAAAACAATGAATAAAAAGGGAAATCCTCATAGCAGAATCAAATATCAATAGAAATGAATATCATCCCAATAATACAATTACTTTATGACATTATTACATCAATTTTACATTCCAATAATACAATTATCATTGACTTATGAATAATATAATAATGGTATAAGAGTATATATCAAATCAACCACCCTCGATATAGCCTACATCCTCCTTACCATTTCCTCTTCTACTCCTACTTGTAACTTTACAACTGTATATATATATATGTATGTATGTATGTATAATAGAAAGGAAAAAAACGATTCAATTATGTTTGGACTGTGTCTAACCCTATACATTATGGCTATAGGCTCGATAGCTATTGTATAGGAAAAGACTGCATACGTACTCCTTTTGGAGGATCAAGCCTATGTAGTTCTATTTTCTACTCTTCTCCTACATCCAAATACTTGTTAGTACATTGCACCTGTAGCATCCATGCAACCATTGCAACCATCATAAACAATGCAATCAATGCAACCATCGCAACCAATGCAAATGGTAAAAGCGGAAAATAGTATTCCTACTCATCCATCTTCACAAACCATTATATGGGGTAATAATAATAAGAACAACAACAACAACACACAACTATCAATCATCAACAATACTCAATACCAATCCCAATCATCAAACAAGAGGATAACAACACAAATATACTTACATACGTATTAATCATCCATTTTAGTAACACATCACTAATGTAAGTATAAACCATCAAATGTGTGCTAATCACCCCATAATAGTGACACAGATCAATCATCAAACGTGTACTAGTCCAATCAACATTAGTAACACAACATCCATCATTAAATAACCATAATTAACTATCCATTAACTAGTAGTAATAATGGAAAAATATCGCACACTCATTAAAATATGATACCATCATCGAACATCAAACATATGTGATAATTAAAACAATCAATCGCATATTCAACAACCATAAAAATAATATATATACATCCATTGTTCTCTTAAATTATTTTAATTGTCTATTGTAAATCCATCTTTATTTGTTTATTCTTGAAAAGAATAATAATTCTTCGCAAATAGTAATATACTTCAAAATATTTTATAACAATCTCATTACTTCAAATCTCTTCAAACATCGTATTTTAAATCAAAAATAATAATTTTCCCCAAATAGCGTTTTAAAACTATATTATCATTTAAAGCCTTATTTTAAATAATAAACTTCCCAAATATTAATTAAATATAATTTTTGTTATTATTCATGAATTTTTGATTATGAATTTCCTCATAAATTCATAAATAATAACCTCGTTTAATTCAATACTTTAGTTTTAGTAAAATTTGTTAAATCATCGTTATTCATGGAAACCATCTAAAATCTATAAGTAATCTTATTTATTATTTATTTATCTAATTCTTCTGTGGTTATTCATTTCATTTCAATTGATTATCTTCCAATTCAAATCAACAATTAATTATAAATAAATGCTTAAAACACTACAATCGACAATAATTATCCAATCAATGCATCATCCATTCAAAATATTGTAACAATTAAACATTCTTCCATAGAACATAATTTACATCAACAATTATGGTTTTTCATCAATAGTTATATATATTATAATTTAAATTTCAATTAACTAAATTAATTAATTCATACCAATATGCCATTTCCAATTGTCTCCAAACTCAGAAAAACCAGTGCCAAATTGTCAAGAATTCCGCCACGAGCCCAACGAAAGAAATTGCACGTTAATCGAAGTTCATGTATGGAAGTTATACCGATTTAACTATGTCGGATTTAAATTAATGAAAGATAACTAAAGGGAAAATATGTAAATAACGTCACCTTCCACACATCGTTGTAATACCCAGAAACACATAACCCCACTTTTCATTATCATTGATCTCCCCTCTATGTCGTTAAAAACCCCTTTATCACTGCCAAACACCTATGTCATGGTCAGCACACCGCTGGCCACCTCCCGTCCAACTCTGATCGCCTAATTCACCATCTTCCGCCGCGATTTTCGTAATGTTCAACATGAAATTCTGGCCAAACCAATGAGTAATTGAACCTCTAACCACTAGCATTTGACCCCTATCATCACGCTCTACAATCCCGCATCTTCAATTTTGCGAATTGATGCATGAATAAAAAAACCCTAAATTGAGCTCTAGGGTTTCATTGGGTTAAGCTTTGACCACAAATCCTAACTAACTTGAGCAATTTTTCAATAAATGGACACCACCCATCAACTCCATTCGCCAAGAGTTCCGCAACGATATATAATTCGATAGGGTTTGAGCAGTTTGATTTTTAAGTCAATTTGTAATTAGAGATAATCATCTGACATTAGTAGGTGATTAAGAAATTTCGAAAATTAGAAAAGAAAATGAAGATAGAGGTGATGGCTAGGGTTTTGTAGGCTCACTTATATAGTTGTTAGGCGGGGTTATGGGTTGTGTATCTAGTTTGACTCGAAATAACTATGTACGCTGTTTAAACACTGTAACACCTCTATTTCGCAGACTGTAACTCCAAACATATCAAAATTGTATATCAAAATGATCAGCTTGGAAAGACCTTTGCAACAGTTATAAAATGATATCCAATTCACTATTCCATTAAAAAATTATTTTTAATGACTTTAATATTAACAGCATTAAATTTTCGAGTCATTACAGGGCTTCTCTACCCCTCTGCTGCAATGTGTCACTAAGGATGAGGCTAATAAAATCCTCATGAAAGTTCATGAGGGAAGCTGTGGTGATTAGACTAGAGGTGCAGACTTTAGGCAAGAAAATTATTCGCTATGGATACTTCTACCCGACGATTAACCAAGATGTTGTTGATTACATTTGACGGTGTAACAAGTGTCAGATGTTTGCGAATATACCAAAAGCCCTATCCATCGAGCTTACATAGATGGTTAGCCCGTGGCCATTTGCGGTTTGGGAAATCGATATAATCAATGTGCTACTAATGTCGAAGGGAGGAGCTAAATATGTTATCATAGTTGTGGAATACTTCACAAAGTGGGTTGAAGCGGAACCACTAGCCATGATCACAACAAAAAAGGTAATCAACGTTGCGGTGAAGAATATTATGCATAGATTTGGAGTTCCATAGAAGATTGTAACTGACAATGGAACTCAATTCGAGAGTACTAAGTTCAAGGACTTCTGTAACTGGTACAAGATTGAGAAAAGCTTCTTAGCAATAACACACCCATAAGCGAATAGACATGTAACAACACTGGGCTTGAATTTCCCCTAAATCAAAAACCTAAGTCCACCAAAATAAAGATCGTTGGTTTGTTATCCTGCACATAAAACAATGAATGCATATCGAAGCACTAATGATACAAGTCATAGCGGAATAAATAAAATATAATAAGTCACTTAATTATTGACCAAGGTTTGATACTTCTAAGGTCTAGTGTCCTTGTTAGCACCGTATACGCTTAGTACCACGTCCTTCAAGATATCTTGTGGGTTGTAATAAGGAAGGGGTCAGAACAATGTTTTGGTGATTGGAAAAATTATATGCTTTATACATAACACTGGTTTACGCCGATATCACCTATTATATCTCTTAATATTTAATTAGTCATCTCGAATCCACGTTTGCGTATGATACATCATATCTACCTTTTGCAAATTATAGCTACGTACATATGTATAAGTATATAAGTACCACTGTCCCCCATTGGACCTAGATATTATCCTTGTTGGTATCTTTAAATCAGCACCACCATTAGGATCCATCACCTTCGCCGTATCCTGATCCGGTCGTCACTCATACCAAGGAACACCCGTAGTGCATGATGATAGCTTTTTTAAATATTTTGGCGTACTCTATCTCGCTTTGATGATTTACTACTTTATTTACTTCCTATTGTGAACTCGGCTCCAAAGATCACCCCATCAATTTTGAAAGATCTCTTTATGGGTTAACTAGCCTTGCCCCAACAAAAAACTAGCAAACAACTATGGCGGCACATAACCCAACTTGGCCTACCTTAGTAGGAGGCGAAGGCCAATTAGGTGTAACCTTATCTTTCCCATTGATCGCTAAAGACTGATGACGTTCTCTCCCTATGACAGCTCTACTCCTAATTTGGTACCAATACCTGCTGCATAGTGCCCGATACTGCTCACTATCCCATTTAGATTGCCTATTGCAATCAAAGCAATAGCCCCTTCTTTTTTTATTTTCGAAGCAGACTCCTCTATCTATTGGGGATATTCCTTCATCTATACGCAAGCGTATACTCTCTATGGGTCCTATGGTTGTATATGTCCCAGATCAGTATAATGTTACACAACTGCTGGTAGCCCCTTGCGGTGGGCAGACTTCTATTGTCTGACACTACTAACCTTGCATTCCAACTTACTCTAATGACTAATGTCATTCTATTCGTACAATTATCTATTAACTTTTATAGTTCACATCTGTCATAAACGCATACTTGAGGTTACTTATATATATATATATATATCTGTGTGTGTGTGTATCTTATATATATGTTCATTCATTCTTACTTAATTATCTTGCCTCTACAGTTCACTGTTGACCCTAAGTCTTTTACTTTATTGCGCATTTTTATCTTTCTTGCTTTATGATTATTTACCGCTTTCCTTTTAATAAGCTCATAGTATCATTTTCCATTCTTTTTATCATTTTTTCCATTTTCTATCTCTATTCCCATTTTACCCTTTTATTTACCCTTAACTATTCTTCAATTTCTTTTTATTTAATTTTCATTTTTATTGGTATCATGTTTCTTTTCATTTTAAAATGTTCTTATCGCATTTATATCTCTCTATTTAACGCTTTGGGGTTCTCTGCATTTTAATGCATTGGAACTACGTTTCTATCATAGAAACGTTAACACCATAAATTTCTTTATCTTATCCAAAAAGTAAGATTCATGTTTTATTTAGAATTGCAAAAAATTATCTTTTCATTGTTTGAAATCGACAGTACAAAATACGGTAAATATCCCTATTTTGTACATCTCTTTCTTTTTAGGTGCTTTCCTTTTCATTTCAAACAATGCATTTTTATTTGTTTTAAACTTGATAATGTATAGAAATTCACCTTACAACATTCTAAATTCCAATAAATTAAAATACCACTTAAACGGTTAAAATCTTAAGGTAATTATCTTTATTTTACATTCTTATTATTCGTTCAAAATACCAATATATTATTATCATATCACAAACAAATTCATAGTTTCATATTTCTCAACAATAAACTTAGGAACTACAAATATCCAAAACATTTTCCAGGTTTACACTCATTATACATGTAAATATAATACGTTAACGGACATAGAATATCTAGGCAGGGTTTTCCAATTTCGTTTTCATATTTATAAATTCAGCCAACAACTCCAATTATCACTATAGGCGTATAGGAATATATTTGCATGATATAATCTAATATTAAATAAAAGCATATAATATTCCCACTCACCTCTTCTTAGCTCAAATTCTCCAGATCTATATCCATTCCCTTTTTATTTGACTGCCAATTATTTTAAATCCAAAATATAAAAAGGGTATATACCTATTAGAATTACAGATATGAGGAAAGGATTGACTTACATTCAGATTTGAGTTTAAGATTCATGATCTACCATTATTTCTGCTTTATGAAATGATTCTATTCTTCTCTTCTCTTATTCTCCACTTTCCTCTACTTATATACATAATATAATAATTTTACTAGTTTTAGAATTCTAGAGATTGTAGAGAAAAGAGAATGGCAGAGCTCAGCTTAGTGACCCAGAAATTATGAGATGAGAAGTGAGAAAATAGGTATATATTTATAGGAGTCTGGAGTTAACTTGGAGCGTTATATTTACCCTATGAAATCATTATTTTAATCAGAGACGCATGTCAGAAACTTGGCATGTTAAAAATATATTTGGTTGCACCTCTATCGTTCAATTTACGCTCCAGTATCTCCAATTACATGTCAATAATCGACCTTACATGACCTTGGGTCGACCGCTACCGGTCAACCTAGGTGCATCTTAGGTTGACCGTTATGTATTTTAAAGGTGATTTAATTAGAGTGCTTTGATTTTGTATATTTTTTTCTTTGTTTAATTGATTGTGCTTATTTGATTCCTTTTTAAACCTTAAATCAATAATTTATTTCCACTTATATATATATATATATGATCTCTTAGATGTAATTTAACATTAACATTTATTAACTTCTAAGTTTCCACTAACGTTATTAATTAGTTTTAATTAACTTTTATTACCATAATTACATATATAATTATTTTTGACTCTATATAATTATTTTTGATTTTAAAAGTTCAAACGTTAATAACATTTTCATTTAAACTCCGATCAGAAAACTTTATATATGAAAATTGATCAAAAAATCGCCATGAACCCAATGGTGTAAGTTTTGTAGTCAAATTTTGACATTTGTAAAAATTCTTTTTTTTGACATTTACTATTATTAATTAATTTCTTTTAAATTAATTATCGTAAAAATTACAGGGTGTTACAGGATATGTGGAGATAGTAAATAAAATCATCAAATCTATCCTAAAGAAATGATTAACTAAAGCCATGGGCAACTGGGTCGATGAATTACCCCTAGTTTTTGGGCTTATTGAACGACCCACAAGTCCACGACCGGATACACTCTATTCGCTTTGGCATACAGAGCCAAGGCGATGAGTTCGATAGAATTGGAAGTCCCTTCTCATCGAAGAAAATGTTAGATATCAAGATGAATGAGGAACTCTTTCTTGAGTCCCTCGACTTGGTCGACAAAAAGTAAGAAGAGCCAAACTATTCTCATTAGAAAAGAGTAGCGAGACATTTCAAAGCCAAGGTCAGGAATTATACCTTTGAAGTAGGGGACCTCATTTTAAAATGAGTCCTCCCTAGTATGGGGGCACTTGATCCAAATTTGGAAGATCCCTATGCGATTGAGTAGAAGCTTGGAGATGGAACTTTCAAGCTAGCAATTGGTGATGGGATCCCAATTCTATGGTTGTGGAATAGCGAACACTTAAAATACTGTTTCACTTAGACTTATTCCTTTTATTTTCTATAAATAGGCCACCCTAGTGAACTAAGGGTAATGTTATAAGGCATGACTTGCTATTTCCTTTGTTTACAAATAAAGCTAGCTTCTAGATATAATGGAACCGTGTTCTTGTAAGCTAAACCTTATGTCGCATGATTAGCAATGCAACTAGGTACCTAGAGATAGGTACCGACAGACTCCTTTGACCCATAATCGGGTCAGGAGAGTATAATCATATTAGGTTCAATAAGATGATTTGCCTCTATCCCTTCGACCTTTGACTGATGCCCGAAGATAGGCAAAGTCAACGAGGGATGTCCGGAGCTTGACAACCGAAGCACCGGTGTTAACCCGCCTTTTTGGCAAGGCCGTGGACAGGCGGATTTAACTAAATCGACTACTCGTATCGAGGCTAGAATACGATGAGTTTGAGTCAACTAGATGGATAGACGATCAATCACGGATGATAAATATGATTACGAAGCCGTGGTTTGGCATAACATGGTTTGGTCATTGGAGTTCGACCATATGGGTCGGTCGTTCGATCAAATTGGTTCGGTCGTACATGGCTCGGTCGAGGAGAGGAGATCATGCATGGCATTTGGAAATTGGATCGGCATTCTAGGGGATCGGCATCCTTGGTTTACTCTGGGTTGGTGAGTCTCATACTCGGGGTGGTAGCTCGGTTTTGGGGATCGGTGAGTTTGTATCGGCATTTGAGTGGGTTAGCACTGGTGTGGATCGGTACTTGAGTGGGTCGACTATAGTGGAATTAGCATTGGGTTGGTGAATTGGTTTTGGGATCGGTATGTTATACAGGGTCGGCTACTTCAGGTCATTAAGCTTTCAACTTCGGGTCGACATCGTACAAATTTGGGATGGTGTTTTAAGGAAGGAGGTTCGGCATTGAGTGGCTTCGAGTTCCAGCCTTGTTTACTTTGAGTCAAATATGAGGTTGCTTCGAGCCACTCCCGAGGCAATACTGGATCGGCATGATCAGAGTTTAGGGTCGGTCGTAGTGTTGGGTTTTGGATCGGCTATGGTATTGATGGGCCCGGATCATTCAGAAAGCTCAATAACTCAGGTTTTGCCTATAAATACAGCATGCGAGGCTTCAGAAAGGGGATCTTCATTCTGCTTCCCTTCGTATTTTATACTAAGGCTGCTCTGCTATTGTTGTTCTAAAAACTCCGGATTATAACTGTACTGGATTTTTATATCAATAAAAAGGAAATTTCTGGAGTGGACGTAGGCCGGAGTCAGCCGAACCACTATAAATCCTCTGTTATTATTGCTTTCCTTTTAATTTTTACTGTTCTTCACATTTATACTCTCTACATACACTCTATCTATGATCTGTGACTATGATTTGGTGCTTTCTTTGTTAGTGACCAATTTTGGCGCTAACAACCGGTACCTGAGATAGGAATTTGTGTGCAATTGAAACTTTTATGACTATATTTATAGCCTGGCAAGACATGCCCAACCAAAGATAAATGATGATAGTCGGTGAGTGGCTTCGATCAACGTCCGTATATAGGCAAGGTTGAAAGTCGATACTTAGAGTCAAGCATCAAAAATATCGATCCCTAGAGATAGGGATCAAAGAATAATTGAACTCTTTATATCCATGTTTACACTTATGGCCCATCAAACCATACTCAGCCGATTAAATGTTATGAGGGTCAAAAAGCGAATTCGATAAACATCTGGAGATACGCGAGATTGAAGTTTGGTGTCTAAAGATAGATACCCAGAATGTTGTTTCCTAGAGATAGGAAATAATGCAAAGCTAAGTGCTTCTCCAACCATAACCTTGTTTATGGTTGAATAGAACACGACCCAGAGTGAATGAGGATGGCCACAGAGTTGGCTGAATAAGTGAGAAGTTTTGTTTTGCCAAGAAAGAAATACATTGGCAAGGATAAACAGAACTGAATAATGAAATATAACAGAGCAATTACATAAATTTACTTACCCGTACAGAGTGACAATAAGTAAAGACATTGTAAAAACACAGGCATGTATAATATAAACGATTAAGCATCATAGATATTGATATTATATATGCAGGAAATAGTATATATGCAGGAAAAATGAACAGTGTAGAAATGTAAATGTGATAAAAATATAGTCTTTTATTTACATTCACTTTTTATACAAAGATGGCGAGGTCGTTCCTGCACAATGCCGGCCTATGCATAGAAAGAAGTGAAAATACATCAAAAGGAAACTGTCTTCTTAAGAGCTAAGCTGGAAACCTCTTTCTTTTTCCTGCACTTGCCGCCTTGGGTGTCAGACCTATAGCGAGGCCTCTTTGAACACTTCATGTCCTTGGAATTCCCTTTCTATGGAGTGCTACCCAAAAATGTGTAGTCTCTTCCTCAGTGGTTACAATGATAGGTCCTCGAGCCCATTAATAATAGGGTTTGAGTACTTCGAAGAACCACTAACGCCACCACCTTTTGAGGGCTTGAATTTGATTGTGGGATCATATGAGGTTTGGTTTCTTGGAGCCAGTGGGTTTCCCTTTTCTTGGCTCATTTTTAACTTTGGTCTTTTCAAAGTCAAGCTTCAACCCATCCGCTATAATGATGTGGCCATAAGGGTCCTTGTACTTGTACTTGCAACGTTGTCCTCTTTAGATTGAGAAACATCCTCGAACCCGTTTAATGCCTTTATCTTTTGTGAATATGGACTAAGGCAAGAGCTGGAAGAGGGAATCAGGATAATAGGTTCTGTGGTGACGGAGATCGACGCGATAAAAGTGGCACTTAGACCCATGCCTTGAGTTGTTGGCCATAGAGGAGGAAGCGATGGATGACCTGTAAGTTCACAATCAATAAAGTAAGGATTAATGATGACCATGGGTGAGAACAGAAGCTTCTCGAATACTGAGGAGATAAAAGAACTACCATCGTTGGATAGGGTACCATTTGCTTAGGATATGGTGATCTTTCCCTCTTCAAATGATGGCTAGGCGGATCGAGAGACAGGAAGAGGTATATACGGTTCAAAGGTAGTCGTTGCAGTGTAGATATGAATTTCAATATGGGTGGCCTTAGGGCTGGCTATCGTTGATTTCATTGCAGGCTCTTTAGATTTTGGAGTCGATGATTCTACTTGATCCAAGGCGTTAGGATCGGCAAGATCCTCAATGACTGTCTTTCCCACAGCTGCATCCTCTTCGGCTATGATAACCTTTTCTTTTTCTAGAGCTTTTATATCTTCCTCATCGAAGAATTTATCTTTCACCTCATCCTCAGTCAGACCTTCATCAACCTTAACTGATGTGGATTATCTCCTCCCAAGCATCAGCAAGTGTAATGGTATGCTTCCTTCAGCCATTTTAAATTCTTGTTCTCCATGATATTTGCAAAGAATTGTTGGAGTTTTCCATTCATCTCCTTATTACTCCTCTTGGTCATTTGTTTATGCTCTTTGATTTCGAGTTCGGCTAGGGCAAGTTCGACCTAAGCCTGGGCCTTGAGTCAGTTTCAGCTTTTAAATCAGTCTTGAATCTGTCAACTTTGCCATGGAGTATTTTGAGCTCTACATTCTTGGCCTGAAGTGCCTCCTCCTTAGCCTTGACTTGTGTTGTAAGTACACTACTCTCTTGGTGGGCTTTCTTAAGCAGGTCGTTTAAGACGTTAAGGGCTTGAGTGTGTGTCATTGCCATCTCCGCATTTAACTCTTTAGCGTGCTTGACTAATTCGAGAGCATCGTTTCTTTGCACAGTGACTTCCGCTAGCTTGAATTTGTAACCCTCCATAATGTTGTCATGATGTCTCCTCTCTAACTTGAATGACTGAGTAGTTACCTAATTGATCTGGTTGAGATCAGAGAGGGCTTTGGTTAGCCTTTTCTATTCAAAGAATTGGTCGACTATTTCATTGACTCCTACGAACCTGCGGTTGGCTTCTGATGTGAGACAGATTTGACATTATAATCAAAAATCGCCCTTGTTTGGCAATAACCGGGTAAAGCGGCCTACATCCTAGTGCTAATTGTAGTGTATGGGCCTAGAGGAGGTGGTGGTAAAGCAGCATGGGTTGAAACCTCTTTGGACTAATGGGAGATTAATATGGTAGTGATTGAAGGCTAAGTCAGTAGGATTTGTTGCGAAAGCGTTTGGGGTTGAGTACACGACAATAAGAACCAGAAACAGGCCTTGGACAATCACAAGAATCGCACGGCCTCTTCCCCAAATCATGATATTCTTTCTCCTCTTCTCGACTTCTCCTTCTGTCTTCCTCCTCCTAATACTCTTTATCCTTTCTTCTTCTGTCTTCCTCTGTCTTCCAATACGTGCTTAGGCGTTGTGAGTGAGTTCCTAGAGTAGACGCTCGATAATTACTAATGCCTGAACGGAGATAATCCATTCGATCCCTCGCCATCACAGCTGATACAAAGAAAGATACGATATATCAGTACTGAAGCACCGAATTAAGGATGAGTGCAGAATGTTAGTATTTGTCACCACAAAAGCATGTAAAGTGATAATGTTGCCCTAAGTATGCTATGGATTATGCATAGCGATTTGTAAAGATGGGGTTTAATCCCCCTCGGCTAAGAGATTCTCGGATGGAATGCTAAACTCTCCAGGGCTCTCATTAAAAATGTCTTTGATTGGAATGTCTAAATCATTCAGAGAGCCAAAAATATTTTTTGAGAAGCCCGTGAGGGGAGTTGCCTCGACGACCAATGTCGGGCTTAAATTAGGTTGTTGCTAGAAGGACTTGATGATTATTCTCTTTGGACGGGATGGAACAGGAACTTTGGTGCCTTCAGGGGATGTCTCCCCATATGATTCGCCCTCTTTAATATCAAAATTTCATCGTCGTCCTCCTCGTCATCTCCTTCTCTTTCTTTTCCTTCTTCTCCCTTTTCTCCTTCCTCTCCCTCTCTCATTTTCTCCCTTCCTCTTTCTTCTCCTCTTCCTTCATTTTTTTCGTTTACCACTCTATCTAGGCTTTCGTTGATGTTTACTGTGCCTTCTTAGCCTTCGTCGCCCCTTTGACCATTGTCGTCAAGATCGCGAGTGGGTCTAGAAGCCCTATTGGTAGTTCTATCTCTTTTTGAAGGAAGTTCGAAAGGTACAACAAATTGTTCAGGATGTAGAAGGCCGTACTGGTGAAGCCTTTCGTTTGTAAGTAGGTAGGTGGTGGTGAGATGATGGATATTAACTCTTTTAAGAATTTCTAAAGTGGGAGAATGTGCATCACTAGCATCTCGATTAGGAATATCTGGAGGAGAACAAAAAAGAAGTTAGATGTTTGGATGAAGAGAATCCAAGTATGGAAAGGATGTTAGGGATGAAGTCTTACATTCGAACAACCATAGCCGATTGAAATCGAAGGGGTAACGAATGAAAAAACACTTGCTCATGAAGTACGAACACTTGTTATGGAGCACCTCAATAACTTTGCAGTGTCACCAAGCATCGATACTCAGTAGGGCGTGCGAGTTATCTCTCTTCTTGAAACTTAAAAGGTGTGTCAGCTCTGCAAAGGTTGGAGATCACTATAGCTGCATCATGAACAAGACGTACAAGGAATCAAGTAGGGCATATCTAGTGCGATGCATCTAAGTTAGAGCCAGCTTAATCTCAGGAGAATTGAAGAAATCCAGTAAAAGGTGGGACGACTCTACCCAAGCACATATACTTGTTACAGATGGTGTATCTCGAAGGAGGATTGTGTGCCTATGGTCGAACATCGATAAGAGAACATCACTATTTGGAATTCCGTGATGAAAGCACATAGTTTGAAGTGATTCTGCAGTTAACAAAGATGGTGTCTACTTCGAAGGGTTGTCCAAGATTCTTCGGGCATGTTGCTCATTCAGTAGGGGAGGTAGATTATGAATAGGTGCCATTGGAATGATTTGCCCCTGGAGTTTAATGGTTATCGAACGTCTTGATATAAATGGAGTAGACGTAGAGGCTTGAGCGGTGGATGAACTAGCCTCAAGAGGAGTTGAAAGGCCAAAACTGACTTTGAAGCAAGGATATCAGCGAGTCATTCTGAGCTGCAAAGCTTGATAGCGAGCATGGTCAGGTACGTTTTAATTTAAAGATTACACTTTAGTTGTAACGACCCACTATTTTGGACCATTCAAATTGACAATAATCCATAGATGTCCGACTTGAATAATTCAAAATAACAGATTGTAATAAGATTTGGAGCAAATAAAATGAAACATAGAATCACAGACACATAATATCAGAATAACTCGCTGTGGAAATAAAATACCATAGTAGTTCATGAAGCTACTATATACAAACTCTCAAAAACATGTACAAAATGTCATAGTTTAAAAATGGATACAATAGATGTTAGGATACATAAATCAATAATATAGAGACAATACCGAATAGTAAATAACTGGATTAGAAGATAAGAAATAACATATGGACAGATAAGCTCCAGCAAATCTCTAGCTCCAGAAGATAAATTCTAAAGCTGTGATTCTCAGGCTGACCCGAGCGTAAAGCAAAACACAAAACACTCGAGTCAGGACATATATACTTATACAATGTAAACCAACTCAAGTGAACTGTAATAGCAATGCATAATAACTTAGAGGATGCTTGGGATCGCCCATCCTTTAAGGATCCATAAAACCATTAATTAAACAGTAATATCAATATCACAGAAATGTCCATATCGAAATAAACCATGCAACTAACAGTGTTAATGTGCATCACGACCATCATCAGGAAATCAAATGACATACAGAGAAGTATACCCGTGGTTATAGTATTTCAAAATAATATTTTATATTTCAAAATTTATTATCATTTCAAATCCAAATTTTTATCAAAATAAAGATTAAATCATTTACAAACCATCTCAATATATTACAATATCATATCCTTTCAAAACTTCCTTTCAAATCATTATTTGAATTCAAATTCAATTATCAAATTTAATACCCTTTAAAATTCCAAAATATCATTCATTTATTATCTTATCAAAATCACCCTTTAAAATAGTTTTCCATTTAAATTAATTCATTTGACCATTTAAAAGTGAAGTTATTACTCTTTCAAGTCAAGTATTCAATTTCCAAAGTTTCAAATCATTCTGAGTTCATTTACTAGGTCAAAATCCATAAACATTGAAAATTTCAGCCTTTCACAGCATTTAGAAGAAGCTGTTATAAGTTATATTTGAAAACATTTATTTCAGCAAAGACAGCACTTTAAAACTGCTGTTATATCTCATTTTAGTTGAAATTTAGTTTAAAACAGCAAAGACAGCATTTCCAGAAATGCTGTAATAGCTCAGGTTCAAAAACAAGAGTTTTTCTTAATTCAGCAAAGACAGCAGGCAGCTACAGCAGTTTACAGAATTGCTGTAATAGCCCTTTATTGAGTTCTTTAGCCTTTACATTTACTACAGCAACTACAGCATTTCAGAAATGCTGTAATAGCCTCATTTTACTAAATTTTAGTTCAATTCTGAAATCATAGCATTTCTAAATGCTATTAAAAGTACTTTCCAGATTTTAGTGTATTTCCAGCCAATAATAAAATTTATTTAAACCCTTTTAACATTATAAAAATCATGTTTTAACATTCAAAAATGTTTGTATAATATATCATTTAACACATGATTTTTATTAAATAAATCCGTTATAGTTAAATCAAATTTCAATGAATTATTTAACAAATTCAAGTGTAAATTTCTTCTCTTCACATTTTTAATAAATAAACTTAACACTTAAATTTTATTTCCATTTCACAAATTAACTAAATTTTCAATTTTATTTAATTAACTTAAACCTTTAATAAAAACCAAATTCACATTTCAAGTCAAGTTATATTTTAAAATTACACTTTTAAGCATTCATTTATTTAACCATTTTAATACATAGAAAAAATCAATAATACTTCATTAAATCATTTAAATTCAAATCTAAAACAATTTATCATATTTACCATTTTCCAAATATAATTAAATTTCCATTTTATTTATATAACTTGAATATCATTTTAAAACCAAAATTCTAAATTTCCAAACTTAAGTTATATTTCAAAAATTCACTTTTCCCATTCATTTAAATTACATTTTTAACTTCTAAAAAAAATCCAAATTTCTTTATTTAAACATTAAAAATCCAATTTAAATCAAATTTTCATAATTTACACTTTTGAAAATATTTAAAATATTCAAAATACTTTATAAAAATAACCACGGGCCTGTATATAGTTTTCTAACCTAGGTCAATTGATACAGATATGTATCATTTCAATCCGTAGTTTAAAAAGCAAAAATCCGGGTTCTATCATTTCAAACCCGCAATCCCAAGTTAAAATAAAATAAACAAAAACCGTTCAGGCCTATCATTTCAGCCCATAATGATTTTTCCCTATTCTAAAGTTCGTTCGGATATGTATATTTCAACCCATAGTGAATTTTTCTACAGGGAACTTGCAGTGTGATAAACAGATATAAAATGAACAATATACAATATATAACAGTAACAGATGAGATGACAAGTAAATTAACAGGTTTAACATCATATAAATAAATCATCACAGACAGTTATAACATCATATAAAATTCTACACATTCAATTGTTGTCGTTTCACAATTGCATAAGTATAAATGTCTAGTGAGATTTACTCACATGTTTCAAGCTGGAGATAGCCACCAAATACACAAAACAAAGATCTTCGAAGGCACGACAACACAAATACAATTTGAGTATGGAAGAGCCAAAGCTAATAGCCTTGTCACATTCAAACAAAACAAATATACAACACATGAATATACACTTAAATAAAATCAAACAGCTCAAGAGATACATGCACAACAAGTCAACAAATCACTTGCACTTGCTTTCAACCACCCCTAGGCTCTGCCATTTGTTAAAAGACATGGCAAAGGTATGAATTTGGATCTGGTCTTGGGCTCATATGGGTCGGCCATAGCTTGGAAGTAATAGTGTAAAGATGGTGATGCATGAAAATTACAAGACAAGGCAACCAAACTAAGTTTCAATGCAACACAAGTCATGGCCAAAGCAAGCATGGTCACATCCAGGCCTGATGGGGTCAGAGGGTGATGTGGCGGAGGTGTCAGGTCAGGTAGGGGCTGGAGATGGTGGTGCAAGTGTTATCCTGCCTTTTGGCAAGGCCGTAACACCAAGGAATTGACTAGTAACCAGTGACGGTCCGTCTTAGAGATCAGTTATACATGGGCTCACTACGGATGTCGATGAATTTTTTCTGAGTCCGGATCGAGCCAAAATTGGTAGGACATGGCAAGCTAAGCCATGAGAGCCAACATTTCAAATCTCAAGTCAATCCGAGTTCGTATGCTCTAGTTATGAGCGATACAAGAATGAATGAAGATCAACTGCCAATCGACTCGCTCCTTCGACTCACTCCTTCGACTCGCTTCACAACGTCCATGAATGACAACTTCGACTCGCTTCGCTCAGAGGCCAACTTCGAGTCAACCTAGTTCGACTCACTCTGCATCCCCTAGAGCTTCTCACTTCGACTCGCTCCAGTTCGAAAGCATCGAAAGCACACGCATCGACTCACTCTCCATTTCGACTCGATCTCCCAGTGATAGCTTCGACTCGCTCGACCGGTTCTAGCTTTGACTCGCTCGAAACAATGCTTGCTTCGACTCGCTTGACCAACACTTGCTTCGACTCGCTCGAAGCAACGTCCAGGACAGAGTGGGAATCGAATGCCACGCCATCGATTCGAACGGAAGCGAGTCGAAGGAAACAGCCTGCCGAGAACTCCATTTCGTATCGATCATATCTCCCAATTTTCAAGTCCAAATGCTATGAAACTTTCACAGAAGACTACATGCATGCTAAAGAATGTACACGCAAAATTTCGACTCCATTGGATGAAATCTCAAGTGAGTCGAAATCAGCTCGTGTCAATCACGGATCGGACCGAAACTTCACGGGCTTGGGCGTACGGGCCTGGTCACGTGCCAGAGAGTGTCTCCCGAGATCTGAGCGAAATATCAGCCTCCTACACCTATAAATAGACCCCCAAAGCCAACAGAAAAGGGGTTCTTCTTCCTCTTTGAGATATTCAACGCCTGGACTCTGCCAGATCCAGATCTGAACTCCGTTGCTGCTGCCACCAACGAATTTCACTGCTGCAAATCATTGTTATTCACTGTAATTTGTTGAAATCAATTGTAAACACCAAAGGAAGATCAATAAAACACACTACTTCATAGTGGACGTAGGCTATACGCCGAACCTCTCTAAATTCTTGTGTCTCCCTGCATTTTAATTATTCTCATTTCTGAAATTTGGAGTTTTTGTTAGATAAATCCTCTTTTTACATTTAATTTCTTCACTTTATCTCTTCAAAGACTTCCGAAGAGTGTTGTGCCCAATTTTGGTACAAACACTTTGGTGCTTTCACTGAGAACAACCCAATTTTTCTCCCACTCTTTGGATCTCCTATCTATATTGGATTGCATAAATCTAAGAAGAAGATCCAGATCTAGAACTTCGAAGCCCTTCCAATCTACTCAGATTTGCAATCAGATCTAGGAAAGGACTTCATCAATTCATTATGTTGAGCACACGTACCACCTCTGCAGCTGCTGATCAAGGAGCACGGGACCGACAAAACCCCGTGCAATCACCTCCATCCAACCAAAATGCTGTAGGACCTTCAGATCCATCAGGTCCGATCACTAGACAAGAATTCCAGACATTGCTTTAGGAGTTGACCCAAAGTCGACAGCAGCTAGCGGAGCAGCTACGCGCCAACACGGAGTTGACTAACCAGCTAAATCGCCAAAGGTGAAGAAGATCTAGAAGAGACCAAGGCTCTCACTCCTCCACAGAGAGCTCAGCCTCCTCCGATGGCCAGACTAGATCCACACGTCCACGGTTGGGTGAAAGCTACACCCAGGCCACAGGAAACCAACCTGCTTCGAACCTTGGGCAACCAAGAGCTGGACCATCCGTTCGCCTCCGCACAGAACCTTCAACTCGGGGAGGGGCTGCTCCTTATCATGTTACCGGCAACATTGCCACTACCACCACTGCTGGACGAGGAGGTGAAGCTAGGAACCAAGCTGATCCTCAACATAGTCGATGGGAGCTAACTCCTGAACCTTATGTACCGGAGGATGTTGAACCAAGGAGGCGAGGCACGGACCGTCGACCACGTCCGGTCCAGACTCGCGCTGTGGAACCCGACCACACCTTGGCACAACATGCTCTAAGTGTCCAAGCGATAGATATACCGGCGATGATCCACCAAATGGTCCGTGAAAGTCAGTGTCTATCTAATGACGAATGGGGAATCTCCCGAAGTCATACCCCTTTCACCGATGATGTTTTATATGCTGAACGACCTCCGCACTTCAGGATGCCAGCTTTGCCAGTTTATGAAGGGAGTTATGAACCCAATCACCACGTCCTAAAATACGAATGGCTAATGAATGTTGTTAGAGCTGATGACGCAGTAAAGTGCCGTAGTTTCCCCATTTCCCCAGGGGCATCGCTACCATGTGGTTCACTCGTTTGCCACCGCGATCCATCTCTAACTTTGACCAGATGGCCACCAAGTTTGTCGAACAATTCCGTATGCATGTGGCGAGGCCGAAGGACGTTAACACTCTGTCTATTGTTACACAAGCTCCCGGAGAAACGCTTAGATGTTACTTGGAGCGATTCCATGCCGCGTGTGCGGAAATAAGCAATCCCAACAATAACTCTATCCTTATGGCTCTGACTAAGGGGATCGATGCTGATTCCGGGTTTGGAAATTGGTTAGCTGGGAAACCACTTGCATCATTGGACCGTTTCTATTCCAAGGCAGCCCAATTCCTGAGAAGGGAGGATGCGAGACAGTCTAGGAAGCAAGATGACGTAGGACCCAACATCGAAGGTATCCAGAGTAACGTCGCTGTTAAACAGTCCGGAGATAGTTCTGGAAAAGTTCAGTTGAACGTCCAAAATAAAAAGAATCAGCAGAGAGACAATAGAAATCAGAACAAAAAACGCGATCAGGATCGTGGACCACGACGTAGAGCTTCCATGTACGAAAACTACACTCCATTGAACACATCGTTGGAAAATGTGTACTTGCAGACCTGCAATACCATGCAGTATAAGAAGCCTGCCCCGAAACCACCAACTGAAAGACAAATCCAAACAGGAAAGTTCTGTAGATTCCATGAGAGTTATGGCCACAACACCAATGCGTGTCGTCATTTACAAGACCTCATTGAAAAACTGATACGAGAGCGGAAGTTGGATCAGTATGTACGGGCGCCGCAATCCGGTGGTGCGGGCCCATCAAATCAGAATCGTGCACCGAACCAGGAAAGGCAGGAAGAACCCGCTCGTGCGGTCGGGAGGTTGGTCATCAATACAATAAGTGGTGGTCCTCACCCAGCAGATCGAAGCTGGAAGGAAATGGAGTCGTATGCCAGTTCTATCAGGCATGCAGACTTCGAGTGTTGCAGTAGTCTTGACGAGGGGGCTCCGGCCAAGCAACAGAAAATGATGATGGATGACATCGTGTTCAGAAGCAGAGACGCAGATAAAATCGAAGCTCCCACTATCGACCCACTGGTCATCTCTGCACAAGTAGGTCCCGCTTGGATAAAAAGGATCTTAGTTGATAGTGGAAGCTCTGTGAATATTTTGTTCAAACGAGCTTATGATCAAATGAAGATGGAAGCCGCAGACTTGAAGCCTTGTCAGTCTCGAGTCCATGGTTTCAACGGAAGTGCCACAATTCCCACTGGGATGGTGGAACTGCCAGTGGAGTTGGGAGTAGGAGAACGTTGGAGAGTACGAATGTTGCAATTCATTGTTCTGGACATAGACTCCCCTTACAATGCTTTCTTGGGCCGACCGACCCTCGCTGAATTCAGAATAGCCATTGCCCCATGGTGTTTGACCTTGAAATTTCCCACCGATCATGGAATAGGGATCGTTCATGGAGATCAGGCCACCGCTAGAGCCTGTTATATTGCTGAGCTACGGGAGGCACAGCGGAAGGAGAAGGGAAAGGGCGTAGAGGAATCTCTCTGCGTCCGTTTTGCCGACAATTGACAATTAACGCCCGGGCCCAGGCCCGGGCACCCTATCCAATTCCTCAAGGACCTTGACTCGAGAGAAACTGAAGACGAAGGAGGATCTAAAGAAAGTCAAGCATCCCCAGCCGAACTGACAATTGATGTCCCAATTGACAATAACAATGATTCAAAAATAATAAAGATTGGATCTCAGCTAAGCCAACAAACTCAAGAGGAATTGGTTGAATTTCTACGGGCAAATCTTGACGTATTTGCCTGGACACATTCTGATATGTGTGGGATTTCGCCGGACATCGCGAGCCACACTTTGAACATTGACCCGCGACATGTCCCGGTCAAACAAAAAAGGCGCGGTATGGATCCAGAGAGATCTTCCTCCCTTAAAGAGGAAGTAGAAAAGCTTGAAGCGAATAGATTCATTCGAGATGTGCTATATCCCGAATGGGTGTCAAATCCCGTGCTCGTCCGAAAGCCAAATGGGAAGTGGAGAACATGTGCCGACTATTCCGATCTAAATAAAGCATGCCCCAAAGACAGTTTCCCGCTTCCTAGGATCGATCAGTTAGTGGATTCGACGGCTGGACATGAACTCTTATCCTTCATGGATGCGTATTCAGGCTACAATTAGATACCGATGCATTTACCTGATCAAGAACACACCAGCTTCGTGACCAATCTGGGACTTTACCATTATAAGGTTATGCCGTTCGGACTCAAGAACGCCGGAGCTACTTACCAACGGTTGGTCAATCGAATGTTCGCTAATCAAATCGGGAAGACAATGGAAGTATATGTAGACGACATGCTTGTGAAGTCACGACTCTCCATCGACCATGTAAAAGACCTGGAAACTATGTTCAACATACTTCGGGAGTACAAGATGAAGCTCAACCCACTGAAATGTCACTTTGGAGTTGCGTCCGGAAAATTCCTTGGGTTCATCGTCAACGCCTGGGGAATCGAAGCCAATCCCGAAAAGATTTGGGCAATCAGAAATCTTGAAACTCCCAAAACTATAAAACAAGTCAAGAGTCTCAATGGAAAGGTAGCAGCATTGAGCATGTTCATTTCAAAGTCCACTGACAAATGCGTTCCCTTCTTCGATCTGATTCGAAAAGGGAAACGAAACTTTGAATGGACCACAGAGTGCGAGGGTGCTTTCCAAGCACTAGTCCAACATCTGTCTACACCACCGATACTGTCAAAGCCTATTGATCATGAGAAGTTGTTCATATATTTGGCGATATCAGAAAATGCTATCAGCGCCGCATTAATCCGAGAAGAAGACAAGATACAGAGGCCCGTATACTATGTCGCAAACGATTGACTGAGGCTGAAAGAAATTATTCGAAGCTGGAAAAGTTGGCCTACTGCCTTGTCATTGCATTAAGAAAACTCCGACCATACTTCCAGGCACATTCCATTATTGTTTACACCGACCAGCCGTTACGACAGGTCCTCTCGTGGCCTAAGACGTCTAAAAGGTTACTCAAGTGGAACATCGAACTGTGCCAGTTTGACCTTACTTACGCTCCGAGACGGACCATACAAGGACAAGTCCTAGCTGATTTCATAGCTGAATTTACCATCCCAGAGGACTTGCCCGAAGCCAGTGAATCCCCCGAGTATGTCTGGAAACTTTATACTGACGGAGCATCTAACGACCGGTGTTCAGGCGCCGGTATTGTGCTTGAAACTCCCGAGAGTCGATCCATATGTTATGCCTTAAAGTTCAATTTCCATGCGACTAATAATGAAGCTGAATATGAAGCCCTCCTAGCCGGCTTGAAACTTGCTAGAGATTTGAGGATTATCGCAGTGGAAATTTATTGTGATTCACAATTGGTTGTGTGTCAAGTACGAGGAGAGTATCAAGCAAGAGATCGAAGGTTGGCTGCTTATTTAGCGCAAGTTAAGGAAGTACTAGACCATTTCGATTACTATGCCATATTCAGTATACCTCGAGAATGCAACCAAAAGGCCGATTCGTTGGAAAAGCTAGTCAGCACAGGCAAAGCTCAACGAATGGGACTCGTTCCCGTAGAAACGCTATCTTCCCCAAGTATCGACCGGGCGGAAACGAACCGGGTATGCGAAATCGTCCCCGAAAGGGATTCATGGATGACTCCACTCAGAAATTACATTGAGCACGGAACCCTGCCGGAGCGCAGGAGTGAAAAAAGACATGTCCTTCGAAAGGCATCAAGGTTTACCATCCAGAATGGGCTCATGTACAGAAGGGGGTACTCAGTCCCCCTACTCCAATGTATCGCTCACGATGAAATCAAACAAGTGCTACGTGATGTGCATGAGGGAGAATGTGGCGATCACACCGGGGGACAAGCACTTGCCAAGAAAATACTTCGCTATGGATATTACTGGCCTACCATGAATCGTGATGCGTTGGAATATGTGAAGAAATGTGATAGGTGTCAGAAATATGCCCGAATTCCTAGAGCTCCTTCTACTGAGATAACGCAAATGGTCAGCCCATGGCCGTTCGCAATGTGGGGCATCGACATCATCGGTGCTATACCTCTGGCAAAAGGTGGTGCGAAGTACGCCATCGTCGCAGTTGATTACTTTACAAAGTGGGCTGAAGCCGAAGCTCTCGCTACCATTACAACGAAGAAAGTAATCAAATTTGTGGTTCGTAACATCATCTGTCGATTCGGCCTCCCACGCACCATAATCACGGACAACGGAACCCAATTCGACAGTGCTGAATTCAAAGATTTCTGCAAACGATTTCACATCAAAAAGAAATTCTCTGCAGTTGCACATCCTCAAGCAAACAGACATGTCGAAGCAGTTAATAAAGTTATAAAATCGATCCTGAAGAAACGACTGGAAAAGGTCGGGGGCAAGTGGGTTGATGAACTTCCTATGGCTCTATGGGCTTACCGAACAACCCACAAGACCGCGACCGGCCACACTCCGTTCTCTCTTTCCTACGGTTCAGAGGCCATTATTCCAATCGAGCTAGAAGTACCTTCTCATCGTGTGACATACTATGATCCAAAGACAAATGCTATATTGCTTGCTGAATCTCTCGATCTACTAGATGAGAAGCGTGAGGAAGCTGACTTGAGGGCGGCTGCGCATCGAAGTCGAGTCGCCCGATTGTACAACGCCAAGGTCCGTCCGCGAACCTTCGAGTTAGGCGATCTCGTCTTGAAAAGAGTCTATCCGGTTCCTTCACATATGAAGCCAACATGGGAAGGACCGTATGTTATTGAGCGAAAGCTTGGAGATGGCACATTCAAGTTATCGACCATCGACGGTCTTACCTTGCCAAGAGCTTGGAACAGCGAGAGCCTTCGCTGCTATTACACCTGACAGGCTATCTTTATCCATTTAGTTTACTTTCCTTTTCTGCAATTTGTTTATGCATTTCGAAATTAGAACTTGTAATAAGGCAACTGACTTTGCCATACTTTCTTATTTCAGCAATAAAATGCAACCTCTTCGAGCCAGAGCTGTGATTTACTTGAAATACTTCATATGACCATCACTATGCACGGAGAGCTAAATCTCATCATACGGTGGGATTTATTCAAATAGAGAGTGGCTACGGTGCAACCAATCACTCCCTAAGTGAAACCCAAGCTCGGGGACAAGCCATCACATCAAAGTCAAAAAAGGGGATTGATACACGACAATCCTTATTCAACTCCATATTCCCAGAATGCGAAGCGGAGTATAAACATCCAACTCCGAATTCCCAAAGCGCGAACCGGAGTATAAACATTCAACTCCGTATTCCCAGAGTGCGAAGCGGAGTATAAACATCCAACTCCAAATTCCCAAAGCGCGAACCGGAGTATAAACATTCAACTCCATATTCCCAGAGTGCGAAGTGGAGTATAAACATCCAACTCCGAATTCCCAGAGCGCGAACCGGAGTATAAACATTCAACTCCGTATTCCCAGAGTGCGAAGCGGAGTATAAACATCCAACTCCGAATTCCCAAAGCGCGAACCGGAGTATAAACATTCAACTCGGTATTCCCAAAGTGCGAAGCGGAGTATAAACATCCAACTCTGAATTCCCAAAGCGCGAACCGGAGTATAAACATTCAACTCCGCATTCCCAGAGTGCGAAGCGGAGTATAAACAACCAACTCTGAATTACCAAAGCGCGAACCAGAGTATAAACATTCAACTCCGTATTCCCAGAGTGTGAAGCGGAGTATAAACATCCAACTCTGAATTCCTAGAGCGCGAACCGGAGTATAAACATTCAACTCCGTATTCCCAGAGTGCGAACCGAAGTATAAGCATTCAACTCCACATTTTCGGAGTGCGAACCGGAGTATAAACATTCAACTCCGTATTCCCAGAGTGCAAATGCCAATTCCAAGTCTCCCGATCGTGGACATATGATCGAAACTTAAGCCGGCATAACCAGGCCCCCGATGGACGAATGGGAATCCCTGGAGTACGAAAATGATTATCGACAATCAAACAAGCATGGATGCATTACTCAATCTCCACTTGACTCAGACATCCATTCAGTGGCACAAGGCTCAGCATGTTATAAGTAAGAAGCGATCGTCGACTGACAGTCAACCGCTCATCCCCAAGACTGGGGGGCAGAACTCAAGCATCAACCATTGATTGAAGCAATGCGATGTCAGAATTCAACCCGCTTCTCAGTCACAAGCCGTGTCCACAACCTCCGAACTTGGCAAACTAAAAAAAACTTGGTTTGGAACCTGAAACTTCACAAACACTTTCATTTCGGACACTGAAACACTTAGACGAATACACAATAACAAAAAATAAAAGTTACATTTCTATTGATTATAGAAGACGTTCGTGTACAAGTTTCCAAAAAATTCCTACTAGCAGGGGCCGAACCCGCATTTATACACAACTAACAAAATGCAAAAAAAAAAATCAAAATACGTCAAGCGATCATGCCTAGTCTCTCTTCTTCCTTGGCTTCCTCTTCAATGTGGACCCGCTTGAGCCATCGCCAATTTTCCTCTTCAAGCCTGTGCCTTTCGGCGGTTGGTCTACTGGCAATGGCATTATGTCAACGTCCTCCTCCCAACTCGTGTGAATGAGAATGCTTCCTACGGGCGGAGTCGGAGGAACGGGATCAATTACAGAAGGAGGAATGGACAGGCTGGTGAGAAAGACAGAACCACCAGGAGACATCATTCCAAGTGGGGCAGATCCTGATGCTGCCATCCCTCCTCCAAAGCTGCCACCATAACCAGCTGCCGCTAGTTCAGCGTCAATCTGAGCAAACATCTTCTCTTCGGTTACTGCTTGAGCCCCGCTGGGGGCACCAGCAGTCGGCATTGAAAAGCTTGCAGCATGATCAGTTCCGCTCATAACAGGTGGCAAGTCAGCACGAGGATCGCCGTGGCAGCAAAAAAGTTCATCCATCAGCTGCTCATTGAACACGATTGTACTCCCCTGCATATCATCAATCGGGGCAGCTGTACTCACAGTGGTTGCTTTGGTCACGATAGCCTCCTACGTCTGATGCGATTCTTGAGTGGCAGGAGGCATGTGCGGCGCGACGTCAATCACTGGACAAAGAATGAGAGAATTGTTAGAACTTAAACTCGGTCGAAAGCTTCGACTCATGAAAGACATGTGGGATGTTCGGAGTACCTTCCACAGTTTGGCTTATAAGCGACGGGGCGGCTTCAGTCGCTTGCGCTGTAATCGGAGACATCCGCGACTGATCCGAATTATAAGCAGGAACAACTTGAGGATCAACCGCAGGCAAGGATTCAGGCTGGGTTGACACCAGGAGATCAAGACTTGCATCATGATGTCCAACCCCGGAGCCTTCTCCTACTTCCAGGTGCTGAGTGCCGAGCCTCTCCTTCTCATAAGAGATCATTGAATCATGGAGAATCTTCTTTTCATCATCAGTTAACAGGCGATTCTCGAGCTCGAATTCATCCACAGATGCACCCGAGTGCGCCTCTTTCTCTTCTTCGACCAGTCGGCCCTAAGCGCTGTGGAGATGCATCGAATAATCATCCAGTCAGGCCAGACCCATGTGCCTCAGCACGTTAGCATTATAGACAATGAGGAGGTCTTCGATATCGGCCTCTAGCCTGGACTCAGCCAATTTCACCCTTTCCTCGACCTCAGTCTCCACTTTCTGGACTTTGGCCACCGCCGCATCCTGTTCTCCCTTGAGCAGAACAGCCTGATCGCATGCCTCCTGGGCTGCGTTGTTCGCGTCATCTTTTTCTTTGACCAAGCTGGCAAATTTGGCTTTTAGTTAATTAAGCTCCTTGACTGCCGCATCTCGCTCGGCGATAACTTTGGTATTACGGTGGCCCATCTCCTCCACCAGGGCAACGTGTGTCTGCCCCAACCTCTCCATCTCCACCTTCGCTTCATCAGCCTTCTTAATGGCCTCAATCTCAGATTTCCGAGAAGACTCGGACTCAGCAGAGAGTACCTGAATAATACGATCCCTTTTCGCAAGCTCAGTCTCCATCTTCTCGATCTCTTTAGCCCGCTCGAAGGCCACTTTGGAAGCTTTTTCGGCAGCCTTCGCCCACTCCCAATATTGGGTATAGATGTCGTGGACAAAGTCATGCATTGTGCCTTCTACCGACGATGGAATTCTCTTCAAGTGGGGAGGGAAAACATAACCGTCGAAGCAAATATTAGGAAAATCCTTCTTCATTTGAGCCAACTTAAGGGACCCTTCTCCAATGGGATCAGCGGGGACCTGCTCTGTAACCATGGAAGATGTAATCTCGACTCTCTGGAGATGGGTCTCAGATCTGGAAGTGTGAGAAGAAGGCCTGTGACGAGGAGGCTCCGGTGGATGTGAAGTTTGAACGGGAGGAGGAGATGGAAGCCTAGGAGGAGGAGAGTGTGATCTAGACCGGCATCGGTATTCTCTATCCTTGTCGCACCCATACCTATCCTGACTAGAGTGCTCGCGATCGCGATCCCTATCAGAATCCCTCCTGCGGGAATCGTAGTAACCAGAAGCCTTTCGAGCCGAACGAAGACTGTTCAGCATTGATCCTCTCCCGGACATGGTACCTGAAATTGAGAAGCGAAGAAAGAGTTAGCAACTTCCTATGTTGGACGAAGTACAGTTGTGAATCATGTAGTGTAGTGATGTGTATGCATGTGCAATCCCCCGACCAACCAGAAATGTCATCCGCACCCATAGCAAGCGACCCGCTCGGTTCAAAAGCACTATCAAGCCCTTCCATCCCGACATCGTGAGGAGACGACACGAAATCCGGGATCGGAATATCATCAAGCCCGGCAAAAGGACTCTCCATTTGTGGGGGAGGAGCCTCTGAAATTGTAATCCCCTGGGAAGGTAAAGACACGACCACGGATTTAAATCTCTTGGATTTAGGGCGTTTGTGAGCAGCGGCCTTGCCTTTTCTTCTTCCACCCGAGTCCAGGACATCGGCGAAAGGCCCGGCTGGAAGCTCGGTATCGGTCGGCGTTCTTTCTGGGTCAACTTCTTTGGTGATCATAACTACGGGCGCTTTGCGCTTCACATGTTTCTTCGGGATCACTCTATGTACCACTTCCAGATGTATGCTCTGTCTCCGCTCTATTAGCCCAACAGCCCTCAAATTCCTGTCGGTCAAGACTAAGTCTATGTGCCTTTCTTTGCTCAGAAACGCTTGAAGAATCCGAACAAGCTCTCTGAAGTACGCGCCATCGGGACGAGAGATTGCAGCTGTAAGAAGGAAAAAGTGTGTCAGTTTTTGAAGTCAGTTACTAGTATCTCGATGACTCAAGAGAGAAGTGGCAACACTTACGTCTATCCAACCACCGCCCAGCAAACCCAAGGGGGCACCGAACGTAGAACCATTCGGTTTTATAATAACTTAGCCTTCCCCAGGAGCCCTGTACAATGTGGCAGCTCCTGACCGATTCCAGGAAGGTGAAAGAGGGGCTGTCTCCACGGCTCTTAACATTGAATAAATATCGGATCTCGATCGGCTTCGGTGGTCGAAAAAGGATTTCCATGAAGAGAACAAAGATGCTGTTCAATAAGGCGAACCCGTTGGGATGTAGCTGAGATGGATCTATGCCAAGAAACGATAACATCTCCCTTATATAGTCATTGAAGGGAGGAAGTGTCCCCGCTATGCAAGCGTGACGGTTGAAAGCGGTATACCCCTCCGGGGGATTGTGTGGCCTGTCAGTGGGCCCAGGAAGTAACACGTCGTCAAGCAACAAACCGTGCCTTAAGCAAATCCGTCCAAGCATATCTTCAAAGATACCCGACGGCATGGAATCTGATGGATTGAGTATAAACCGAGCACCCGGATGCTCACCCGGAGCTGGCTCTATGACTTCGGCTTCAATAACCGGTATCTCTATGGTTGGAGGAATAGAACTTGGAATTTCCGGCTGCTGAGAACTTGAAGGGTCCATGACTAGCTAGCTTATAAAAAATCATTGTTAAACTGACAAATAACACTCGTGCATCCCCCAGTGTAAAGTGTGTGAGTGTGTTGTGCAGTGCAGTACAATATGTTATTTGAGAAGATCAACAGGATTGAGGGAAGCGTATAAGGAAAGAGACTTCAGAATTCAGTCAGAAGGACCATCATCGCTGACCGTCACAACCATGCCATCCAGTCATTAACTATCACTCCAAATCGAAGTTTGGTGTTATCTTTTATAAGTTGCAGTTTCATTGACGAGCTTCGATAGGAAGTCAGATATGCAGTGAAATGGTTAAGTCCAAGTATGCCAATTTGAAGCTCGTCGGAGGCAGTTGTTCGAGTGTGTGAAAAATTTAAAGTTTTTTAATGATCAAATTTGTATGGCTCAAGAGAGCCGGGTTCGCATCGATAAATTATAGTCATGTGCGTTTGAGTTATACTTGGTCAAAAGGATGGAGTGCAAGTTCGACTCGTTCCAGAGCCATCTCCTTCGACTCCATCCAAAAGTCATGCGTTTCGACTCGGTCCAAAGCAACTAATACGACTCGCTTTGAAATCACGCATTTCGACTCGCTCCGAAGTCCCGCATTTCGACTCGATCCGAAGCAGCGACTTCGACTAGCTTCGAAGCCTCTGCTTCGACTCGATCAATAGCTACGCAGTTCGACTCGATCTCCAAGCACTCCTCTTCGAACCGTCCCAAGCCTGTACTTCGACTCGGTCAAAAGATATACCTTTCGACTCAATCCAGGGCCATTGTTTCGAGTCCATTAGACACAGACCCTTCGTATCGATCCACATGTCTAAAGCATTCGACTCGATGCGAAGCTCCACCATCGATCGACACGAAGGCCTCCGCCTCATCATCTCGAAACTGCTACTCCAGATTGGCATGAAGCTAAGGCCAGGGACTCTTCGATCGATCACGAATCTGATCGATTTAGTGTTAAGAATCGAGTCTCCTCGTTTACAAGATGTTTTCGCTCGATGGATTACCTCAATTCGTTAATTGGTTCGAATAGTTGAAGATGTAAAATCAGTTCGAAGGCGAGAATATTTTGTCTTCTTTGTCACAGAGCGATACGAAGGCCAGGAAGGTAAGGATGAAAAGTAAAAAGTAAAAAAACGACTAAGTGCCAGGTATTTATATGGAGTCGAAAGCAAGGGGTGTTGATTCATGAGTTTTGATTCATGACACAAGCTTCAGAGATCATACGACGAAATACAAAGAGAATACTATATGAAAGCGACAAAAAGAGAATAAACATATATTGTGAACTACAAAGGAGACAAGACTACAATCCAAAGATTAGTATGAATATTTTATTTTATTGAGTCTTAGAATATTGTTAAAATCATTCCTCAAGTAGTCACACACACACAAATTGATCCATGTTAATTTATACATATATAAGTGTACACTGTGCAAATAACATCAGGTCGGCTGACCGACCAGGATCCTCGGTCGACCGGCCCTGTGTTATGTGCATAGGTACTCTCTGTTTTGTGTACGATTTCGAACTCAGCTGACCGGCCAGATTTTCCGGTCGACCGACCAGAGAATAACGGCTAGTTTACTGAAGAGATGCGATCATTTCATGAAGAGGAATGTCCTCTATTTCAAGAGATATGGACACAACTGTTGACTGAAACTCTTCATGAAAGATTATAACTCTTCTACAACTATATAAACATATTCAGTTCACTTCTACAATAACCGATTCTTGTTTATAATTCTGAAATCTATTCTCTATTCATTTCTGCAAATAAAAGCAATCATTCTTATTCAATATCACTAGAATCCTTGATTTAATTCATATACTTTGATTCTACGTGATCATCTTCCTTCTAAATCTTCACACACATACATACTCTTGAGGATTTGATTATAGGAAAGTTGTACTATCAAAAGACAATCAGTGTTATTCAGAACACATTCGTCAACAAACTATTTGTATTAAGTTGAAGTCCTCTTCGGCTGTTGAGGCGGAAAAATTCCTGTTCGGCTGCTCAGGTGTCGTATACCTATTCCTCCGGGTTAAGTGAGGGGTTTAGTTTAAATCCAGAGGGTATTCTGGGACTGGATGTAGAACGGGAAGTTCGAACCAGTATAAAAATTCCTGGTGTGCTTACTTTAAATTTTTTATTTTACTGCTATTATCAGTTTCTGCATTTATATATCATATTACACGATCTTTAGTACTGCACGGTCCATAGCGCACTTTCATTTGGTATCAGAGCCTGGTATTCTATCAATCATCACAACATCATAGAATAATGGCTAGAAAAAGATCCGGTCGAAGTACAGCAAGCAAAAAGCCTGAAACTATCAGAGCAACGACCAATGAGGACTGTAAAAAGGTACATTCTGATTTACAAATTTCAGCAAGTAGTAATAATGAATTAATTAGTTTATGCGATAAAATCTCAAAGCATAATTTTATTATTTAAGAAAAGATGAAATCTGTTGAACTTGAAAATGAGAAATTGAAAAATGAGAAGTTAGATTTAGAAAATCAACTTGGTGTTTTAAAGAGTAATTTTGAGGCTCTTACAGATTTTCTAGATAAACAAAACACCATATTTGAAAACGAGAGAGAAAAATTTTCAAAAGAAAATTTTGATTTGAAAAGACAAAATGATTTATTACAATCCTCTTTAGATAATTTAGAATCTCAAATTTTCCTTCTCAAAAATGAGAACGGTACGTTAAAAAATGAGAATTCTGAATTAAATGAGAAAATTGATATTTTAAATAATAGTAATATTTCTTTTGAAAATAATAAGTGTGACTTTAAAGCTAAATTTGATAAACTTAACACTGAAGTCGCAAAATTTAATAAAGGTCAAAATGATTTAAACATGATTTTATCTAGTTCTAGACCTTTACATAATAAAAATAGTTTAGGGTATAATCATAGAAATAGCACTAGATATGCTTTTATATATAATAAAAATGTTAGTGCTACTACTAAATTTCGAGTAAAGTCGAAATCAAATTTTCATCAAAATTCAAAAACTGCTATGACCAATAATGTTTATAATTTCTCTAGAAGTACAAAATCATTAATGGGAAATATGAATAAAAATTATCTAAGTATTTGGGTTCCTGGTAATTGGAAAAATAGAGAAAAATGCATTAATAATTATTTTGATATGGTAGTTAATAATGAAAATTATATTTATAAAGGTACAACCACACCCAAATGGGTATTGTTCCCTAAAAATTAGGAAATTATAAGAACCTTGGGTATCGCATGCTTTAAATGTTCATTGTTTTCTGATACCTTACAAGTAGTAATTATTTTGTTCTATATTGTTAACACTTATAACAAATATAATATTCGTTATCATATAAACTCTCCTTTTCGTCAATGACAAAGGGGAGAAAGATATTGCTCTAACACAATTTTCAGAAATAAACAATGCAAGCACAAATTAAGGGGGAGAAAAGTAAGTATTACCTTAAAACTCTTATTTGTGATGATGCAATGTATGAATGCTTGTTTCTTTTATTGCCATGTTTTGAATATCTATACATGCATCATATTGTTTTACAACTTGCTATTTCATAATTTCAAGTATTCTATTTCTTTTACATATTACATCTAGTAAGTATTCCTTTTTGTCGATGACAAAGGGGGAGAAAAATGTATGAAAGCTAACATATTTTTTGCAGAAAAGTCGCCATATATTCAGGGGGAGAATTATAATATAGATAAGTTTTACTTCGTCACATAAGTATTGTCATCAATCAAAAAGGGAGAGAATGTTGATTCATGAGTTTTGATTCATGACACAAGCTTCAGAGATCATACGACGAAATACAAAGAGAATACTATATGAAAGCGACAAAAAGAGAATAAACGTATATTGTGAACTACAAAGGAGACAAGACTACAATCCAGAGATTAGTATGAATATTTTATTTTATTGAGTCTTAGAATATTGTTAAAATCATTCCTCAAGTCGTCACACACACACAAATTGATCCATGTTAATTTATACATATATAAGTGTACACTGTGCAAATAACATCAGGTCGGCTGACCGACCAGGATCCTCGGTCGACCGACCCTGTGTTATGTGCACAGGTACTCTCTGTTTTGTGTACGATTTCGAACTCAGCTGACCGGCCAGATTTTCCGGTCGACCGACCAGAGAATAACGGCTAGTTTACTGAAGAGATGCGATCATTTCATGAAGAGGAATGTCCTCTATTTCAAGAGATATGGACACAACTGTTGACTGAAACTCTTCATGAAAGATTATAACTCTTCTACAACTATATAAACATATTCAATTCACTTCTACAATAACCGATTCTTGTTTATAATTCTGAAATCTATTCTCTATTCATTTCTGCAAATAAAAGCAATCATTCTTATTCAATATCACTAGAATCCTTGATTTAATTCATATACTTTGATTCTACGTGATCATCTTCCTTCTAAATCTTCACACACATACATACTCTTGAGGATTTGATTATAGGAAAGTTGTACTATCAAAAGACAATCAGTGTTATTCAGAACACATTCGTCAACAAACTATTTGTATTAAGTTGAAGTCCTCTTCGGCTGTTGAGGCGGAAAAATTCCTGTTCGGCTGCTCAGGTGTCGTATACCTATTCCTCCGGGTTAAGTGAGGGGTTTAGTTTAAATCCAGAGGGTATTCTGGGACTGGACGTAGAACGGGAAGTTCGAACCAGTATAAAAATTCCTGGTGTGCTTACTTTAAATTTTTTATTTTACTGCTATTATCAGTTTCCGCATTTATATATCATATTACACGATCTTTAGTACTGCACGTACACTTTCAAGGGGGATAACCAATTCGAATTCCAGTGGGCCGAACACGTGCTTCGAATCCCTCTTCAGTGCGCTGATGCGGAGCTCCCTTTCGTATCGCTCCTTCGACTCCATCCCCGTGACTAGTTTGACTCCCTCACGTAGCCATAAAAGACATCACTTTGACTCGCTCAATCGATGAACGTCTCGACTCGCTCTACTGCCTCCTGTGTACTTCGATTTGCTTCTCTGCGATTCAAATCCAAGACCGAGTCGAACGACCGGTTCGACTCCATCAAGGAGTCAACTTCAACTCGCTCCACCTCGACTCGCTCAGTTCAAGTCCGTCATCGAGTCAACATGCTTACTTCGCATCCACAAATCCAATGAAAATTATCCTCGACGTTTCAATCCTTCACAACGATTCAGGAGGGGATCGTTACGAAGGGACATTCAAAAACAACCGTCAAGCATTGTTACAATGGATTTCACATCGGTTCAGGAGAGGATCGGTATAGAATTCAAAAACAATAAACGGACGACGACTCGAGAACGTACAACCATCGGCGGGAGTCAGATTAACATACATGCATGAATGACGGACTAATATTCAACATTCAAAATTTTTAAGAATCATAAATCATTCGGTAACAACTACAATAGCAAACGGATAACCACTGGCATACAGCAATCAGTTGCAACGACACAGGGCACAGCAGTCGACAGTCAACAGTTTACATTATCAAGAAGAACGGTCAAAGATTATAACTTTCATCGGGAAGATGATAACTATTCAGAATAAAGATTGAAGCACTTCAAAGCACATCATGTTTTCACAAGACGTACTTTGGGGGGCAAATGTTATCCCGCCTTTTGGCAAGGCCGTAACACCAAGGAATTGACTAGTAACCAGTGACGGTCCGTCCTAGATATCAGTTATACATGGGCTCACTACGGATGTCGATGAATTTTGTCCGAGTCTGGATCGAGCCAAAATTGGTAGGACATGGCAAGCTGAGCCATGAGAGCCAACATTTCAAATCTCAAGTCAATCCGAGTTCGTATGCTCGAGTTATGAGCGATACAAGAATGAATGAAGATCAACTGCCAATCGACTCGCTCCTTCGACTCACTCCTTCGACTCGCTTCACAACATCCAGAAATGACAACTTCGACTCACTTCGCTAAGAGGCCAACTTCGAGTCAACCTGGTTCGACTCACTCCGCATCCCCCAGAGCTGCTCACTTCGACTCGCTCCAGTTCGAAAGCACACACATCGACTCGCTCCCCATTTCGACTCGATCTCCCAGTGATAACTTCGACTCGCTCGACCGGTTCTAGCTTTGACTCGCTCGAAACAATGCTTGCTTCGACTCGCTCGACCAACACTTGCTTCGACTCGCTCGAAGCAACGTCCAGGACAGAGTGGGAATCGAATGCCACGCCATCGATTCGAACGGAAGCGAGTCGAAACGGGAAGCGAGTCGAAACGTGAAGCGAGTCGAAGGAAACAGCCTACCGAGAACTCCATTTCGTATCGATCATATCTCCAAATCTACAAGTCCAAATGCTATGAAATTTTCACAGAAGACTACATGCATGCTAAAGAATGTACACGCCAAATTTTGACTCCATTGGATGAAATCTCGAGCGAGTCGAAATCAGCTCGTGTCAATCACGGATCGGACCAAAACTTCACGGGCTTGGGCGTACGGGCCTGGTCACGTGCCAGAGAGTGTCTCCCGAGATCTGAGCGAAATATCAGCCTCCTACACCTATAAATAGACCCCCAAAGCCAATAGAAAATGGGTTCTTCTTCCTCTTTGAGATCTTCAACGCCCGGACTCCGCCAGATCCAGATCTGAATTCCGTTGCTGCTGCCACCAACGAATTTCACTGCTGCAAATCATTGTTATTCACTATAATTTGTTGAAATCAATTGTAAACACCAAAGGAAGATCAATAAAACAAACTACTTCATAGTGGACGTAGGCTATACGCCGAACCACTCTAAATTCTTGTGTCTCCCTGCATTTTAATTATTCTCATTTCTGAAATTTGGACTTTTTGTTAGATAAATCCTCTTTTTACATTTAATTTCTTCACTTTATCTCTTCAAAGACTTCCGAAGAGTGTTGTTCCCAATTTTGGTACAAACAGCAAGTGGCGGACAAGGTGGTGGTTTTGAGGTGGTGATGCATTAAGGTGCTCGGTTAGGCATAATTAGGTAGAGTTTGTTTATTTTTGGTTGAATCTTCATCATAGATGGCCATGGCCGGATAGGACAGAGGTGCTGGAGGGGGTGTTGACTAGATGTGGTGGTGGTGGAGGTGGCCAAGGTGATGGAGGAGGAATGGCAAAGAAAATATATGGAGGCAAGTGCAAATGAATTAAGAAAAACAAGAAGAACAAAAGAAGAAAAGAAGAGCAACTTTACCAAACTATTTTGCTTAGGAAATGGCAGAAATTTTTGGAGTGAGAATATTTTATTTTCGTGAAAAAATGATGGAAATGATACAGCTGAAGATAGGGATAGGGTCGGCCAAAAATCGAAGCAAGTGGTGGTTAAAAAATGAAAAGGCAAGAAGGTGAAAGGTCAAAAGGCATGTGAAAGGTTTTTAACTCTTCATATTTCCATTATTTATTTTGAAATTTATAAATACATATAAAAACTGATAAATAAAGATAACAACTCAGAAATGAAAGTAAATATATAAAATAAATAATTAAATTTTAATTAAATAGAATTTAAATTAAGAAAATAGCTTAAAAATGCAAACTAGGCTTTAAAAATTAGAAATAAATTCAATACACTTTGGAAAAATCTTATTATCACTTTAAAAATATTTAAAGGCCAAAAAATATATAATATAACCTAAATATACAAATTAAAGTAAGATATATCAAATAAAAATGTCATTTATATAAATTAAAAATAAAGAAAATTGTTAAATAACTCAATATACACAAAATATTGAAAACAGTATAACTTTCACAATTTAAATCCAATTTCAATGAAACAAAAAGTAGTATTCATGATATTTAATCTATTTTCAAAATAAAAGATAAAATTTCAAAAATTCAAATATTTAAATTTTAAATTTAAAAGTCAAAGTTTGACCATTTTGACCAAAAATCCACTTTTCTAGAAAATATTCTATTTATACATATTTGAAATTGTAATTCACATAAAATCAAAATTTACATTTAAAATAACAAAAATTATACATTTAAATAAATAAAATAAAGTTTTCAAATCAGGAAATTCAATTTAAAATAATAAAAATATACAATTAAAATAATCACAAAATATAGGGTTGTTACATTAGTCAAAGCCTGTGTAATCAATGTGTAGGATCCAATGGATGTCGATGTGTGTTGACCAATCATATTCTGAACATAAACTGAGGTAGCGTGAAATGAAATCTATGTAGTATGCGTCCTTGTCAAGAGCATGGTGTATGGAATACTCTGTGTAGGTATCTTGCTCATGCAGGCAAATAGCTCCATCGCAAGATTGAACTGTGTGTTGGATCTTACCCGTTATCATAGAGTGAACGATAACAGAACCATTGTCTAGAGCGACATGAAGCTTTTTTGCAAGGACATAAGACCGTGCTGTGATTTGGATTGTTGATCTGTATGATCTATTTGGATATCAGAATGTTTTTGATGTGATCGTTCTTCAGAACCATTTCATCGAAGCTCAAACGAATATTCTTGATCGATCAAACCTTGATAGGACTAGTTCGAGCGCTCTGCTTGCATAAGAACTTGGGGCTATTGCAAAGTTAAGGTATACTTTGGGAAACCCAAAGCACAAGTGATGGCAACACAAAACTAGCACCAAGTAGGAGTGGAACCAATAAAAACTCAGGAATTTATGGTATTAACTCCATGAAGAACTCGGGTTACTCTCTAAGGCAGCCTAGGTTTTGCAATAACCACATAGAATAGGGCATTAATGATGGCCAATCACAAATCGACCCTATGACCACTATGTGGCCATGGTAGAGCACCGCCGATGTAGTTGAATGCCGATAACATCCATGCGGCAGCCATGGAAGTGCCTACCTCGAGAACCCACCTTGCCTTATTCGAGATTTGAAATTGATAAATTGGGGCAAAATAAGTCGGAGTCAAATTTATTAGATGATGGAAATTGCCTGCAATGGGGAGGCGACTGAAGTCAAAGTAACTGATGTGTTTTGATGGCAACATTGAGGTGCTTAGATGGCGACGGTCAGGGACTTGGAATTGCAGGAGCAGAATCAAGTCCGGGCTGAAAAGATAAAGTGAGAGGGAAAACATTCTAAGTCCTAAACATTTATAGGGTTTTTCTAACTTTCGAAATTCATGTCGGTATTGACATGAAGTGGTCTATACCAACATGATTCGAATATAAAAAGGAAAGGAAAAAGAGAAACGAAGGAATTCATACCTAGCTAAGGCATGATACAATTTTCAAGATGATATGAATCTCGACTTCAACGCAAAGAATGATACACCAACTATTTAAAGTGATGGAACATATGCTCTTGGCATAGAGATAACGCTTCAAAGTGATGGTTGCTTAACCCGTGAAGTCAATGTAGATGACTTTATAATGCTTGCCTTTATCCAAAGAATGCTTTGTTTTCAACAGAAGCATACTTTTGGGGTGCATGTGTTATCTAGTATTTGAACCGAGCAGCTTTCAGGTGAATCTGGACTTTGATATGAAGGCAAAATGGTTCAAGAACCTAAAGGTAAGTTTGAAATGATCACGGGAAGGATATCTAGAGAAGTCGAAATGTGAAGACTAAAAGAACTCGGTACCGATATGAAGTGGTCGGTATCGAGATGTTTAACTTGTGGAATTTTTCAGTACTCATGCTGTGATCAAGGGATATAATACTAAGGTGATCATATCATGATCCATCTTTAAAGGAGTAGGAAAACAACTCCAAAGTTGTGCAGAAAAGGACAAGCCCCATATGAAACAAATCATGTCGGTACTAACATGATTTGATGGGCAAAATTATGTTCGAAATTTGAAGACTTGAAGACACAAGATAGTGTGAAAAAAGGCCACAAATCACAACCAAATTATCTCGGTACCGACATGAATTGTTGTCGATACCGACATGATTTTTTCTATGAGAAGAACAATTCTTCCTCCTTATTCCCTTAGATCTGGATCCTTATTTGGTCTTCCACGTTCTGGCGACTTTGGTGGGCGATTTTGCTATAAATAGGAAGGCAATAGCAATGATTTAAGCACTTTTTGACCACCGTCTTCTTTATCTCCTATTCTCTACTTGACTTTATCACTTTTGATCTTACCATTGCTGTTTAGATCTGAAAAAGAATTGCAAAGCTCTTACATTTGTGACAAACCTAACTTTAATAAGATTAAAGTGGACATAGGTTATAGAATATTCCGAACCACTATAAAATAGGTTATGTTCTTTACTGTTCTTGCTGATATTCTTAGATCTATCTTTATTTTTATTCGATTTGGGGTGTTGTGCCAATATCTGGATTCAACAATACTGTTGTTAGCCTAAGGGAATATTCACGTGTGGTCGCTCCTAACAGGCCTCATTTTTCATACTACCAAATAGTATTCTTTAGTAATACTCTTTGATAGTATGGGTATAAAGGTGGGGAATTACTACATAGTATCAATATAGGTTTAAACAATATAGAACATATGTGACATAAGTCTTGGCCTTAGAGTGACTTAAGTCCCTATTTTCCCTTGGATGTTTGGTAATTACTCTATATAAAAGGGATAGTAGGATTAATGATTACCGAGGTAATGAATGAAAGTGTGATATGGACCATGTAATATGGATATATGATAATACAGAGTGTAGTGATGATAACTATATGGTAAATAGTGCGGAATATAAAAGCAGTATAGTAAAAATGACACCAGAGATTTTTATATTGGTTCGGAGCACCGTCCTACGTCCAGTCCCAGACTCCTTCTGGAATTTCACTAATAACCCTCACTTAACTCGGAGGAACAGGTATATACAACCCTTGAGCATCCGAATAAGGACCTGAGCAGCAGAATAGGATTTCGCCTCAGCAGCCGAAGAGGACTTCACATGCCTGATCAGCAGAACATGACTTCAACAAATACAAAAATACTTTTGACTTTGTGTGTTCTTAATAACACGAATTTGTCACTTGTAGTACACCCTTCCTATAATCTTCTCCTCGAGTATAAATATATATATATTTGATGTATATAAAGAATAGAAAGATCAAGTATTGCTTTAATGAAGAATATTTGAAAGTGTATTGCAAATAGATAGAAGAGCAAAGATAAGAGAATTAGATTATGATTCTATGTTTTGAAATCAAGTTGGAGTTTATATGTATAAAGATTAAAAAGTAGCGACTGTTGGTGAAGAGTTTCGATCGAAGTGTTGTGCCCGAATCTTTTCGTTAGAAGTTCGCAGCTCTTCACAAAAGTCGTGTCTTTTCGAAAAATGGCTGTTATAGAAATTCAGTCAACTGAGCCTCTGAGTCAGTCGACTGAATATTCAAAATAATATTTAAATTTAAATTCGTATACATATGTAACTGTGCATGCTGCACAAAATTCCAATGTCAGTCAACTGTCTCAGGTGGTCAGTCGACTAACCTAGTTGTTTTTATGCAGTTTGCACAATTACATAGATATAATGAATTCTATAACTTTATGCTTATGTATATATAAAAAATATTTGATAAATACTATGATTAATATATATATATAAGCTAATGTAGATGTAATCGAGGAGAGATTTTAACAATATTGACCTAAGACTTAAAAACAAAATACCATAGTCGATGCACCAGTTTTTTAAAGTCTCGTCTCCTTGTTTCTTTTTGTTGTAGCAGTCGTCAAATCTGTATGTCGTAGTGATAGCTTCGTGTCATGAATCAAAACCAAGTCTCAACATTCTCCCCCTTTTTGATTGATGACAACCTGTAAATAGATATAGATTTCGACTGTATATATATATAACATAAATACTTACTCCCCCTGAATCTTTGACGCTCTATATCCTGTATTCTTATTATTAGCAATAATATTTCTCCCCCTTTGTCATCGACAAAAAGGAAAAAATGCGAAACATATTATGAGATAAAAACAAGAACAATCATCCATACATTTAACTTCCATAGTTAAGAGTATTGAAAAATAAATAAACTAAAATGACCATTTAGTACAAGCCATATGAAACGAAAACAAATGTTTTGATAAAAATAATGAACATCTTACGCCATCGGTTGTTTACCCCTACCATTGTAACCTTCATCACCATCATCATCACTACTACTTGCTTGATCATCGTCAGAAGAAGAAGAAGACCATGTAAAGACGGGTTGTTTACCTGTATCGCCTATAGTAGCAGTAGATGTCCTGGAAGAGCATGATATAGCTTGCCATAATTTGGTAAAAAATCCTTTGACCTTATCAAGCTTCTTATCAACTTTGATGATGTTGGATTGTAGAATTTGTTGATTACAACAAATTATATTGATGGATTCATGTGGTTGTAGACCCGGATTTGGAATTATAATTTCTTCTTGTTGATGACGAGTCGATCTTTGACGAGATGGTCCTTAAGATGGCTCACCATGTTGTTGTGGTTAGTCTTGAGCTGTTTGCCTTTGTTTCCATTCTTCAAAAGATATTATATAAGGGGGTCGGGCAACCGGTAGTTTCATCAAGGCTAAAGTCCGAGCATTCAAACATCCAATGGTAGAAACTGGTGAATCCGGTTTTGGAACTTCACAAGCTTTGAGAAGACGCATAATATATTCGCCGTAGTAAATTATATTCATCCTACCGTTGTTAAAGCTTAAAAATTCGTCAATAATGAGACGAAGCTAATTGACTTTGATGTTGCCGAAAATCGCATATAAAGTTTTAAAATTGTTTTCGTAGACTAGTTCGTAAGGAGTATTTTTAGTGAGAGGTCTAATAGAAACACGATTCAAAACATAACAAGCAGTTGCAACAGCTTCCGCCCAAAATTGTTTTGGTAACGTGCTTTCATTTAGTAAAGTTCTTGCACATTCTTGTAGAGTTCGATTCTTTCGTTCTACAACTCCATTTTGTTGTGGAGTTCTAGGAAACGAAAAATTATGAAATATTCCTTTCTTTTTACAATAGTTATCAAACTGTATATTTTCAAATTCACCTCCGTGATCACTTCTAATATTTTTAATTTTAGTACCTTTTAAATTTTGAATTTGTTTAACAAATGTTTTAAAATTTTCAAAGGTATCACTTTTATTTTTCATAAAGATGGTCCATGTATATCTAGAAAAATCATCAACTGTTACAAAAACGTACTTATTATGATTTATGGATTGAATTTGAGTAGGGCCAAATAAATCCATATGAAGTAACTCGAGTGGTTGTAATGTAGAGATACCTTTCTTGGATTTAAACGAAGATTTAGTTAATTTACGAAATTGACATGAGTAAAATATATTATTAACTTTAAAATTCATATTCGGTAATCCTTTTACAAGATTATTTTCAGAAATTTTATTCATATTTTTGAAATTGATATGACAGAATCGTTTGTGCCATATCCAGGGATCATTTTCTTTAGCTATTAAACACATATCAGAATTATGATTAACTTTCATATTCAAAACATATATATTTTTATCTCTATTTCCTTCGAAAATAAGATTTTGATTTTAATCAAGAATACTACATTTATTTTCAGAAAATGATATTTTAAAACCTTTATCGCATAATTGACTTATACTTAAAAGATTATGTTTTAGATTTTTAACTAATAAAACATTTGTGATAAGAGGTAAATTAGATGTACCGTAATTGCACACATCGCCTTTGCCAATGATATAGCCCTTGGAATTATCTCCAAAAGTGATAGAACCTCCATCTGAGTATGTAATATTTATCAGCATATCTTTGTCTCCTGTCATATGTTTTGAGCAACACCGTCGATTATCCATTTTCCTCATTTCTTTAGTGGGACCCACAAAAAATATGAGATAATGTTGGTACCCACCTTTTTAATATGGTCCTAAGAGTTAGGTCTTAGGAAACCAAACCCAAGTGGGCTTAGTATCCCTTTTATAAATTTAATTTTTATTATTATGAACATCTTCTATAAATGAACTAATATACTTTTTCCTTATTAATTTGTTATTAGTTTTAGGAACCCATATATTTATAGTTTTAGAAACTAATCTATTTGAATAGGTGGATGTTTTATCATACTTAACTTTATTTAAATCACTAGATTGTAAATCCTTGACTTTCTCTTTATATCCTAAACCATTTTTATTACTAACAGATTGCGAATTCTCAATAATTCTAGATAGATTTTCTCTTCCTTTATTGAAATTTGAAACATTTTTAGTGATTCCATCTAGTTTGGTTTTTAGACTTGAATTTTCTAGTTCAACCATTTTAATATTAGTTTTTAAAACATGATTTTCAGAAACAAGACTATCATTCTTTTCTTTTTGAGTTTCAATTTCTTGACTCAATAATATAAGTTGAGAATTAACATTTGGAAGGGATCCTTGAGTTTTCTCAAGTTCTTCTTCCAATATTTTCTTCTCGTCTTTAAGCATATCTCTTTCGAATTCTACCTTGTTTTGATTTTCTACAGCCTCTTTATATTTTCTTTTGAGACTTTTTAAAGTATCTAATAATTCAAAATTTATTTCTATCATATCATCAAAAGTAAAACCACTAACCTCATTAGCTTTAGCCATAAAACATACGTTAGCTTGTTCATTATCGCTGTCACTTTCACTTCCATAAGAAGAAGATGAATCTGAATCATCCCATGTAATTGAAAAGGCTTTTCTTTTGAATTTGTCCTTCCTTTTATTTCGATATTCTTTCTTTTGATATGGATAGTCCTTTTGCATATGCCCCTTTTTGTGACAGCTAAAACACTCCATAACTGATAAAGACGGTGGTTTATTGCTGTTTGAGTTCCTCTTGCCATTATTTCTGTTTCCTTTTCTATATTTCAAGAATTTCTTGAAGTTTTTGGCAATAAAATCTAGGTCGTCTTTGTTTGAATCTGATTCTTCTTGTTCTGCATGGAATGATATATTATTTTTATCTTGAGCTTGAATTCGTTTAGCCTGCAAATTTACTTCATAGGACATTAGATTTCCTATTAACTCTTTTGGAGTTATTTTGGAAATATCGTTCGCTTCTTCAATAGCGAGAACTTTTCTTTCCCATTCTTCTGTTAAAGAGTTAATGATTTTGGAAACAATATCAAAGTCTGAATATTTATCTCCTAGTCCTACTAATGATTGTAGATATCCTAAAATCTTGAATACATATCATTTATAGATTCATTTTATTTCATTCTAAAGTTTTGAAACTGACTTTTGAGCATGGATATTTTGCTTTGTTTGACCTTGTTGGTTCCTTCGTGTGTAATTTTGAGTGTATGCATATTTCATATGCAGTATTACACATGCTAACACGGTTAAACTCATTTTTATCTAAGGCACAAAACAACATATTCATGGCTTTTGCATTAGCTGTGGCATCTAGTTTCTGTGTATTTGACCAAGTAGAATACTCCTCAGTAGGAATAGTGTATTCTTTCTGAGTAATATTCCATGAATCAAAACCATTTGCTTGCATAAATATTCTCATTCGTGTGGCCCAATAGTTATAATTCATGCCATTAAATAGTGGTGGACGTGAAGTAGATTGTCCTTCAATGAAGCTAGTGCTAGTGCTAGTGCTAGTGCTAGTGTTAGTGTCCATATTAATAGATTATCAGATAACTGTGTTACGGTTATATGATGAACTTGCTCTGATACCAAATGAAAGTGTGCTATGGATCGTGTAATATGGATATATGATAATATAGAGTGTAGTGATGATAACTATACGGTAAATAGTGCGGAATATAAAAGCGGTATAGTAAAAATGACACCAGAGATTTTTATACTGGTTCAGAGCACCGTCCTACGTCCAGTCCCAGACTCCTTCTGGAATTTCACTAATAACCCTCACTTAACCCGAAGGAACATGTATATACAACCCTTGAGCAACCGAACAAGGACTTGAGCAGCAGAATAGGATTTCGCCTCAGCAGCCGAAGAGGACTTCACACGCCTGAGTAGCAGAACAAGACTTCAACAAATACAAAAATACTTTTGACTTTGTGTGTCCTTAATAACACGAACTTGTCACTTGTAGTACACCCTTCCTATAATCTTCTCCTCGAGTATAAATATATATATTTGAAGTATATGAAGAATAGAAAGGTCTAGTATTGCTTTAATGCAGAATATTTGAAAGTGTATTGCAAATAGATAGAGGAGCAAAGATAAGAGAATTAGATTATGATTTTGTGTTTTGAAATCAAGTTGGAGTTTATATTTATAAAGATTAAAAAGTAGCAACTGTTGGTGAAGAGTTTCGATCGAAGTGTTGTGCCCGAATCTTTTCGTTAGAAGTTCGCAACTCTTCACAAAAGTCGTGTCTATTCGAAAAATGGCTGTTATAGAAGTTCAGTCAACTGAGCCTCTGAGTCAGTCGACTGAATATTCAAAATAATATTTAAATTTAAATTTGTATAAATATGTAACTGTGCATGCTGCACAAAAATTCCAGTGTCAGTCAACTGTCTCAGGTGGTCAGTCGACTGACCTTGTTGTTTTTGTGTAGTTTACACAATTACATAGATATAATGAATTCTATAACTTTATGCTTATGTGTATATATATATAAAATATTTGATAAATACTATGATTAATATATATATATAAGCTAATGTAGATGTAATCGAGGAAAGATTTTAAAAATATTGACCTAAAACTCAAAAACAAAATACCATAGTCGATGCACCGGTTTTTTAAAGTCTTATCTCCTTGTTTCTTTTTGTCGTAGCAGTCGTCAAATCTGTTTGTCGCAGTGATAGCTTCGTGTCATGAACCAAAACCAAGTCTCAACAATGAAACATACTTATTATTTTTCCTATATATATATATATATATATATTCCTTATCCCACCCTTGTCTATGTATTGGTCTCCATGTGAAATGGAAGTGGTTGATGAAGGTAGTGAAGAAAAAAGTTGTTGGCCATACTAATAGAGTCGACATTTGTGATGTTGAATAAACCTTCGTGTGGCTTGAATATGAATGAATTGTTATGTTAGGGAAGCTGTAAAAGACCTAATTTCAAATCTCGTATCAAAGACTTTATAACTCAAAATTGTATTAAGGCGGATTTTAGTAGAAGGATCTAGTAGTGATCATAGTTGCGTAGTGGAACTGATGATACCTTTCGGCTTAGAATGATCCAATAATGATCAATGTTGCACAGTGGAAGCTGATGATAGCTTTCCATTGAAGGCATTTGTTTGCTTGTTTGATTGATGTGTGTATTGGTGTATTGATGCTTGTTCAATATTATGAATGGATGATGTGTGATGAATTGATTATATGTACAAATTCCAAAATAAATATTTTTATACAAGCAAGCATATGATTTAATATAATATGAATATTATTTTATAAAGTGATTGAAAATACTTTAGTAGTTTATTTTAGTATTAATTTTTCCACCGAGTGCTTAAGAATTCTAGTCGATGCGAGTGCACACATATCGATATGGATTCCTAAACACTTAAACGAGTCAACGCCGATGCAATATTTTGGAATGGTATAAGAAATAATTTACTTAGTATTGTAACTTATGTTATCAAGTAGTATATTAGTTTAGAAATTGAAAATTGTTATTTTTCTAAATTTAAATATTTTTAATCAATGTATGCAGCCATTGGATATTAGTGTGAAGTTGAGAGCAATGATGAAGCAATTTTGATATATTATCTTAAGCAGTTAACATTGTAGCAAACGGACGAAATGATCGCTAAAATTTATAGCATGACAACGTTGTATATTTTAATATAAATTAATTTATGGAGTATTATATATAAAGAGATATGTTAAGTTCAAGTTAAAGGAATTTTCAAGTGAAATATATATATATATATATATATATATATTGAGTTAAAGATAAATTTTCTCATTATATATATATATTTTGAGTTGAAGATAAATTTTCTAATGAGAAAATAAAATAAAGATATTACCTACTTTATTAATAAAGGTTTTTTCCAACGAAGTATGGGGGAATGTTATATATTTAAAATGTATCTTGAAAAAAGTAATCTATGTAAAGTTGTTTTGAAATCATTTTAAAAAAATTCATTGGAAAAATAAAAATATATAACGTAGAAAAATAAAATAAAAGATATGAAATTGAGATATTGTAATAAAATAATTTAAAAAATTCTATACAAAAGATTTTTGGATTTTATGGATATTTTTGAAAATGAAATTTTTAGAAGGAAAATACCGTTGTTTTTTTGTGAAAAATGTGTATATAACGGAATTATGGAAGAAATGAATTATTAATGGAAAAAAGTGTTGTTATTTAATAAGAAACTTTTTGTGATAAACGCAAATGAATTTTGAATTTTGTGGTTTTACAAATTATATTTGAAGTTAGTTATGGTAAAAGGTTGCTTTGAATAAATGAAGGAATTTGGACAATGCATAGAAAATATTTGAGCTAAAACTATGATTCGTTTTAAGTATAAATCTCAAATTGTTAATTCATTTTTGACGATTTTACATTTGTTAGAAAGCTATGTTATTAGAGAACAATTTTTTTCTTCAAGTTTAATGTGAAAATGAGAGGTTTGATATGGTTAAAACTTGAGTTAATAAAGAAATTCATTGCTATCCTGAAAATAAAAACCCCACATAACATCATTGACTTTATTTGATCATAACTTTCAAACAATTTGCCCAATTTCAATGATCTTATGCTTTCTTGAAAAACAATAAGATAATGAATTACTTCTGTATTAAAATCTTTGTAAAATTTTGAAGCTTTCTAAGATAAAAACATAGATTTATAAAGTAGACCGGTGCTTGTATTACAATTTTATACTTTTCTACCTTTGGATAAAATTCCATAACTCATGTTGTACTTGAAATTTTGATAATCTGAAAGTTGATTTGAAAATGTTGTGCAATATGCAAGAACTCTACTTTTATAATCATTACCTAATTTTGTGTTTTTGACCTTTGAAACTTTATCGGAAAAAGTCTAAATAGGAATGTTATGTTGCTTTTACATTAAATGAATGCATACTTATCATATCTCTTTATATAAGACTAATATTTAAACTTGAGTTAAGAATATGTACTCATGAAGCATATATGGATTAATGGGCGACTATAGCTCGCTCTTGCTCGCATAATAACAAGATAGCTTGCTTAAAATGCTACTAAAAAGGTATGTTTTTATGCCATATCGATAAATATGTGATATTATATTATTTGCCTGTATTGTGGAATGCTCCATTATTGGGATGTATAGATATATTGTGATTTTATTATGTTGTGATTTTTGAAACGCTCTTCGCACAAAGGAGACTGTGTTGAAACTTTCTAAAAAATTTGACATTTAGCAAATTTTCACAAAGATTTATTATATGCGAAAAACAGAAAGTTGCTGAATGAGTCTATTTAAAATTATAGCAGACGATAAGTTAAAAAAAAAGAGCCACATAGAGGATTGAGTAATTTTAAGTTTGGTATAGATTGTAAATACGAAGAAAGTTAAGTGTATGGGCTATGTATGACGTCTCCCTATATGAAATTGCGAGGATGCAATTTTCATAAGGGAGGAGGTCTGAATTTAATTAAAATAAAATTGTTTGCATTTGATTTTTGATAATTATTATTTTGAAAATAAATTTTCACTAAATTAAAGTGTGTTTAATAAAATATTTTGTTTTAATAAAATGAAAAAAGAAATATGCTCTTTTTAGATAATATTTTGAAACCGAATAAAATGTTTTAATAAATACAAAATATTTTAAAGTTTAATAATTTTTTATATCATTGAAACAGTTGAAAAATAAATTTACTTTACGTTAATACAACGAATAATTAAATAAAATAAACAAGCCTTGTATTGAAAGAAATTGTGCAGTTATCGAAATATATTTTATAGAATGAAGTGTAGATTAATTTAAATTAAATTAAAATTTGTTTACAAATAAATGAAAGAGTTATTCAGAAGAAAATAAAGAATAAAAATAAATAAATGGACAAAAATGGAAAAGTGAAAGCCACCCTTAATAAAACTAAAGCTGAAAATCCATTCAAGCCCATTATTTTCTATTCCTAAAAGCCCCCTATCCTGTACCCTTTGTTTTCCATTTTGGCCATAATCCCTAAATCAGCGAAAAAGGAAAAAAATTGCATGACCTTCATCAGCCGACGTTGACAATGATGGAGGGCAGCGTAAGTAGGCGGCTGCGGGATTGGAGCCTCGTGCGATGGCTGGTGCCTTCGACATGACGTGAGCACTTGGAGTAAGCAGAGCTGTGTTCTCAGTGACAATGGTAGGAACTAGGGAGGTGGTTGGTGATGGATGGATGTCGCGATGCGACGACTGGAGGGAGTGCGCTGACGTGTGGTTGAGTGCAAGTTGGAGGTGCGATATCTTTTGGTGCAGGCATAAATTTTGTTGGCAGCTCATGCTAGTTGTTTGAGCCAAAAATGCTGCCAACACCCAAATAGTTGAAAGCACCATAAATCCAGTCACAATTTCCAAACAGTGAATTAAATGCACAGACCATAGATTCAATAGCAAAAAAGTAAACGAACATATGAATTTTATAGCGCTTCGGCAAACTCTGGCCTACGTCCATTCCAATAATCTTTTTATTATACTGTAGGATTATAAATACAGTTTGTTTTAGCCTTAGAAAATTAATGGTGGAAGGAAAGAGAAATAATGAAGAAGAGTCAAAAGAAGATTCGTCTAACCAAAAAAGAAGATCCCTTTTCTTGAGCCAATGATCTGGTATTTATAAGAGAAGATGATGAAATATCCAGCTGAAAATCCACATGTAGAATACCAAGGTCAAGACGGATCCGCTCGCCAAAAATGGAGCCCATTTGGGCCTCATAGAGGAATTTGCCTTGATCCCTATAGAGGGATCGGCACCGATCCTTTAAGATGGTGCATGGGGGATCGATGATCCCTTATAGTGGTCCCCCTTGATGCTAAATTCGTGTTTCCATAGTTGTTTGCTTGGTTCCCCTAGTATCTGTTGAGGTATTGAGCAATCATCGTTGAGTTAAACTGCCAATCCGTGTGATCTATAGCCATAGTGATCCGATCCCCTGCCTAGGGGAAGTGCAAATCCATACTTAGGCATTTCTTGGACGCTACTTGCTTGAACCACTTGACTATCATCCATAGCCTTGCTTATAACTGATCTTTGAATCTGATAATCATCTCTTCGGGCTTCCTGCCTTGATGATTGGAAATCGATTTAGCCAAATCCATGGTATAACGGCTTGCTAAAGGCATGATAACATATGGCCTCCAAAACATGCCTTATGATAGGAAGGTGTGTTTTGAATTATCATAAGTCTGAAGTCCAGAATCCATCGATTGCCAAATCTTCCAATCCTGAATCCAATCTTTTGCCAAATCGAATGGTGTAATCTGCACTGCTCTGAGTTGATAGCCAATTCCGAAACCATTTCAAATCCTTAGTTGAATCCATATCCATCCAAAGCAGTAACTGAATCCATGATCTCACTGGATCGTTTTCCAATTCCAAGGTATCACCGAACCAATAGCCTGGTTCATAGTCTCTCTGGACTAATCATAGCCTCTTCGAGCTCTTTATGGATCCCATCTAGTCACTCTTCGGCGAAAGGGGGAATAACGATAAGTAAGCCGATCTTGTTGCTCTCCGGCGAAGTGGCATTACTTCCTGGACTCCGATTCAGTGTCCCTGAACATAAAATGATGTCATGGCCTTCCTAGGTCGATCATGGTCTCTTCGGACTCTTACTGGACCCCACTCACTCTCCGACGAGAAGGGCATAATGATAAGCAGGTCAATCCTGTCGCTCCCCAGCGAAGCGGCCTACTTCTTGCTTCTCTGGTTCCGCCTCTCCAGTTGGAACATAACATGATCTATAGGGTATTATTCTTCGGTCTTGATCCTCCAACTGAGGACTTAATCCATGTACGAGTCCATCCTGTCGCTCTCCGGCGAAGGGACTCTCACCTTACGGTTATTTCCCTGTCTCTCCGGTCAGGACAACCGCAACCTGTTTTGTTCATCGCATTAATACAGATTTAAGTATTTTAAGATCCATTTATTATGTCGGTTCATTGCCATCTCAGAGCATGTCTGGGGACCGACCTCGATCATGTACATGTGTAAGTGACTTAGCCACATTATTGTGGAATATATTACTTATTAGGTTTATGCCATCCCGATCAAGAGATGACGATCCATGCCCTTGAGCCAAGCCTGCTCCTATTTGTAGTGGATGATGGCTGCTCTTGTTCCATCCCCGCTGTCTAATTCCTACAAAGGGATCTGGGTCGATCACTCTTCCTTGACCGGGGTTTGCCCCAGTGCTCTAATCCATGTCCAAGCCTACTAGTTTTCGCTCTAAGTTCTAGATTCCAATTTCCGCCGTTCCAACATCTATACCAGCCTGCCCCTCGACTCTGTGAGGGAATCCAGGAACATATTCCTCTGGATGTGCATCAGCATTTTTTCTTGCACCAAACCGCACAACATCGACCATTGGCCTACCGTGAACCGATCCAGCCTAAGCTGGGGACATGCCCCTTGCCATGGGCGATCAGTGCCGATCCCTATAGGGGGATCGGTGCCGGTCCCTCCTTGTTGGCCGGGGACTACCCTTGGTTTCTCCGTTTCATTCTTCTGCCTGTTGGCTTTGGCCCTTGGCTCTGATTTCATGTAGCTCCTGCTACTCCAATTCCTTGAACCGGATTGGCAGCTGATTGAAATCCTTGGTTTTGTGCTCCAAGTTGTCGTCTCCATCTCGTTCCTAGTGATGTAGATGGAGGGTTGATTAATTCCAGCTCCTAAGGATGCCTCCTGACTTCCTCCATAGTGACTCTTTCTACCAATGCTCTCCTTGTTGATTGCCTAGCCATTGATTCATAGATTCAAGTATTCAAGCCTTCAAATCAGAAACTTTATTTTATTTGTTTGAATTAATAATAAATGTAAATTTAATTTTGGTGACAAAGTGGAAATGTGAATTTGAATTGTCTTGATAAATGAACCATCTATGTAGTATAATATTCTAATTCTGAGAATGATTGTAAACTTTATATATATATATATATATATCCTAAAATTTATTTTAGATCCAAGCTTCCAAATCCATGGATGCAAGTCCTCTTAGTGAAAGCACCAAAATGATAGAGCTAAAAATGACCGCCAACACCCAAACAATATGAAAGCACCACAAATACAGTCACAATTTCCAAATAGAGAGTAAAAGCGCAGATCACAGATTCAATAGAAAAAAAGTAAACGAGCACATAAATTTTATAGTGGTTCGGCAAACTCTGGCCTACGCCCACTCTAATAATCTTTTTATTATACTGTATGATTACAGATACAGTTTGTTTTAGCCTTAGAAAATTAATGGTTGAATGAAAGAGAAACAATGAAGAAGAGCCAAAAGAAGATCCATTTGGCTGAAAAAGAAGATCTCTTTCCTTGAGCCAATGATCCAGTATTTATAAGAGACGACGATGAAATATCCAGTAGAAATCCGTATGCAGAAGACCAAGGCCAAGATGGACCCACTAAGATGGTGCATGGGGGATCTGCCATCCCTTGTAGTGGTCCCCTTGATGCCTACTCCATGTTTCCATAGTCATTTGCTTGATTCCCATGGTATCTACTGAGTTATTGAGTGATCATCATTGAGTTGAACTGCCAATCCGAGTGATCTATAGCCATAGTTATCCGATCCAATCCATTCCTAGCCATATTGATCCGATCTCCTGCCTATGGGAAGTGCAAATCCATACTTAGCCATTTCTTAGATGCTAATTGCTTGAATCCGCTTGACTATCATCCATAGCCTTGCTTATAACAAATCTTTGAACCTGATAATCATCTCTCCGGGCTTCCTGCCTTGATGATCACAAATCCATGGTATCACGGCCTTGCCAAAAGGTGGGATAACACTAGTGTATCAACCCGCACTTTCCGATACACTGATCCAAAGCCTAGTGTGACTTTTGGACTTGTGTCATGCTAAGAAATACAAGCTGTTGGATTTTTAAAACATTATATGACATTATTATAAGGGTAAGTTCTAAGACATTCTACACTTTCAGATCTCATAGAGGAAGTAAGGATTGATAAATAGAAATTTCATAAAAACAGTCCCCAAAATACTTTATTTGCCATATACATTGTTTCAAACTACAAAATATTTTTTTACAGACTTTTAATGCAATTAGTAACTACATAATGGATAACAAAGAACATGGAAACTCCAACGTGAAGCTCCTTTCTCTAAGTATTATGCCCGGTCAACTGCTAACTTGTCATCTCGTGGTGGGAAAAAAGGAAAGGAGGGAGTGGGTCAGACAAAAGTCTAGGGAATGAGTACAAGTTTAGTATGTGATGATCATGAGCAGTTAACTATAACTCTATTCTAGATGACATAAGGTGTGCTACAAATATCCGTGAATTCTAAAGGTCTATTACCTAAAGATTCCTATTTATACACAACAATTTGTGTAGGCTATTATAATGGATCGAACTAAGGATCGATCCTCACATCTAACGGTCGAACACCACTCCTAGAGCTAATCAACGTAAATAATGTCACTAGGTTACTAAATCATGGAAACATCGCCACAACGCCACTAAACATGGAAACACCACATCCTTGGCTACTAACCATGAAAACACCACCACTGGGCTACTGTGGAAATAAATTCCCACTATTATCACCGCCACTAGGCTAATGGGAACCAATTCCCCCTCACTACGCCTGAAGAGGAAGAACCCGAGATGCTGACTCGTCGGTGTATTGCATTGTTAGCATCTGCTTCAACCTCTCGACCGTAGTGTTGGCCTCTTATTGCATGCACTAGGATCCTCCATTTGAACTGTATCATGTGCGTCAAAAATCGTGCATACTAAGACTCCCATTGTGCTCGACCCACTCCATCAGGCACCTTGTCAGTGGTGCACGCCCACCGTGGAACATATTGTTGTAAGCTTATTTACTCTTTCTAGCATACACAACTAGCCCTAAAATTGGCTCAAACAACAATTTACACTTGTATAATTTTCATTTCAAATTATGTAATTTTCATTACAACCCGGGCCTTAGGTCGAGGTTCAGATTCTGCATTTTTCATGTCTACCGGTTAACCGCTAACCCTAACCGGTCGACCGCCTGTGGTCAGGGTCGACCGGTCGTAGGCAAAAAATAAAGTTTTCGCACTTTTCTCATGTCGATTCTTTGTTCTGGATTATTTTGATTATTACAATGTTTGTTAATTGCAACAATTACCCTAAGCAAGTAATTATGATGACCAGTCAATATTTCTAAATTTCATAGATTTGTAGAATTACAAGTTCAGTTGTTCAAACCTAGGGTTTATAGATTTCAGGGCTTGCAGTTAACTAAATGAAAGGGGTATGCTAGATCAACATCATGTTTAACAATTCAGTGAAATCTCAATTCTACCCTAGAATACAAATTTCAACTTTTGAGTTTTATGGTTTAAAATTAGATTTCTAGCATCCTAGATCATACATGATATAGTAAATTTAACTGTAAATAATCATTTAACTAAATCCGTTCTCACTCACCTCAAGCCTAAGCTCTTCCTATTTGCCTTGGTAGAGAATCACCCTTCGAATGCTAACTCCGCTTGATCCGTCTATCTCCAAGTACTTGTATCCTTCTAGGTTGATTTTATTTTGATTTTTTTAAAAGAATTTTAGGGTTTTAAGAAGAGGGAAAAAATTAGCAGAGTTTCATTACTGTGAACTGTTAAGTGAGTTTAGGGTTAGGTTAGGCTTGCATTTATAGGGATTAATAATTTATTTAGGACATTGGATTCAGCCTAGAGAATTTTTAGAGTCATCAGGTGTGCTCATCAATATTTGGCAACGAAATAAGAATCACAGCCATTCGAACACTTAATGAAGCACCTGTGTAACACCCCACCTCTATACCTATACTTTTCAAGAGTATTACATAATAACACTGTCAGATAATATGGAGAATAATGCGATATGGGGTACACACGTGAATATTCCCTTGGACTAACAGTGGTACGTATTAAAACATCAAATAAATAACTCACATATACGTACACAGTATTTGCATAAAGCAATAAACACGTGTGTCTCTATGATAGAACAATACACAAAGGGCTGTAGGGCACCTATCCTACTAACTACCAATCCTGTGATGCGCATCAAATATAATAACTAATAACGGTGTTGCAGATCTGGGGCATGACCCCACAATCAGGTTGTCAATGTGGATACTGGCCAATCTGATTCACTCTCGAAAAATAAAGAAAGCTGGACACAATATGAATGGTCATATAGAACTCATACCCTATAGCTATGCATATCTCTAATAGTAGGACGATGCACGGCTCTCATAAGTCACTGCCTGACTATATGATACTCCATACCAAGTATCACATGTACACATGCATGAACACTTGATTATACGATACTCCTCACCGAGTATCACATTCATATATGAGTGTAATCCCTGTTTGAGTGACATTTACTTACAATGAATAATCAAACAAATAACATAACGACATCCCATACCACCGCATGTTAATCGAATAATTATTCAATGCTTATAAACTACACTCGATCCAAACTAGATATCTCTATATGACAAGTCCGTTGAATAACCAAAAAAGTGTTACCAAAAGTCCCATATCAAAAGATATCACTAATCCGTTTATTCAAATTTCTCATCACATAGATATGAAAACTCATAGATCAAATCGAAGGTGTCATCACCATATCATACCAAATCATTAAACAAAGTCAACGTCACCGGTTAATCACTCATGTAATTCAATTCAATATACAGAAGAAGAGTAATCAGAAAAGTGATAAATCAAATTATTCAAATAAACATAACAACCAACAACTAATTATTTAATAATAAATCATTTATAACCAAAAATACATACTTAGAAATAAATACCAATTATATACATTAAATAATAAATTCACTTTGTTTATTTAATCCCAATATAATATTCATTTGCTAAATTTCATTCAACAATATTTCAAAATTGGTTCATATTCAAAATAGATTCAAATACTCGAAATCCCTTTTTAAAACTATTATTAAACCATTCAATTAAACAAAATCATAAAATAAACTAATTCCATAAATTTAATTACTTTTGGAAAATATCTATTTTGTTTTAAAACCACTACTATTTATAGAGTCGTTTCAACAATTCATTTTATTTCTCAACCACAACTATTTATTTATAAACATATACTTTAAATAAATTTTAAAATACCAAAAATAATTTATCAAAGTTCTCTAAATATTTTAAAACTAGAAAATTAATCCCATGTTAAAAAATATGAGTTATTGAGCAAAATCCTCCAAAATCATCAACAATCGTCCGAAATAAATTTTATCGTGTGGCCGGATCGAATTCCATCGAATTTCGGCCATCGACAGACAATACCAACAATATAAATAAATTTTGAACATTAAAATGCAAACGGACAACATTCCTTTGCATCTCGGTCATCCAACAAACACAAACCCAATATCACACAATTAATTAAATATCCTGATTAACAATCCATCCAAGCAATCCAATCAACACACAATCAATCGAAATCCAAACAAATATCTTAACAAAACAATTCAACCAATATTGAGATAATAAGCACCTATATATATAACAGATGATAAATTTTTAGATATAACAATGAGTGAGAAATACTCACTGAATCAACGAGTAAAAAGTACCGTCTCTAATCCATTTGCTGTTTATATCGCAACCCCAAACCGTATACGTGCTCAGCCCAGCTGCCATCCCTCCTTTACATGAACATCACCGGCCCTATCTTTGACTTTTGAGTATGCGCGTGTGACTCCATCTTGCAACAGTAAGTCGTGGTACCAATTCATGAATCGAGCGTCTCCCATTCGATCGCACTTCGAGGTCGTGATCGCCAGTTCGCCCACGTTGACGTCGTCGATAATGCTCCTCTATGCCTGGATTCAATCGTGTGCATAAGCGATCATGTTATTTTTTTCCTTTTTTTTTATTGAAATGCACTTTTTTTATTAGAGGGATTTAGAGTTTTTTTTGCTAAGGCAAAAATATTGATCCCCGTTTTTTATAGGTTTCTAGGCTATATGGCTTTGGGCTTTAGTGGATATGGGCTTGAGGATGTATGATTTAAACTTGAATTGTTTTGGGCTTGCAAATCCCTAATCAATTTAGTTTAGTAAATTTCCTTCACCTATAAGTTTTTAAATTTTAATCCTTGACAAATATTATGAATATTTTCTATCCAATTCAAACTAATTTGCACTCTTTTAAAAAATATTTTATATTAAATTAGAATAATTTATTTAATTTCGATAAATTACTCGAAAATAATTTATAATTAATTTAATTTATTAAATCAAAATCTTTATCATATAGAATTTAATTAATTAAAAGTTTTTTCCAAAAGATTAATTATCAAATATCATATTCAAATATTATATTTTAAATTACTACGTAAAATTTACAACATAAAAAATAGGTTTGTTACAGACTCCCCCTTATGTAAATTGTGTCCTCGCAGTTTTTTTTATTTTTTTTTATTTTTATAGGAAGACGTCAAACAATTCATACCGTGACTTTCTTTGTATGCTCGCAATTTATTAATTTATTTTATTTTAGTTTTTATAGGAAGACGTCAAACAACTCATACCCTGACTTTTTTTGTATCCTCGATCTTCTAACAAACTCAATTACACAATCCTCTATGTGGCTCCATCACTCCAATCCATTTTATCGTATGCTATAATTTCAAATAGATTTATTTTAATGTCTTTTATTTTTGCAAACAATATAATCGTAAGAAATTTTTTTAACTTCTGAAATTTTTGAAAATTTTTGGCAAAGTCTACTTTATACGAAGAGACTTTGAACAATGACAATATGATACATAAGATATACATCGACTAAAAACATGGTCGAAAACCGTGTGTACACAAAAATCTTGCCACACGGCATATATTTTACAATATATATCATTCTTTTAGGTAAAATGTAAGGTCTTCTTGCACCTGTACTTAATCTCAAATTCAAATATTAGTAACATATAAGGAGTTATAAAAAGCGTACATTCACTAGAAGTAAAAGCTACGTCACTTTCTTATTTAACTTGCTCTTTCTATCCAAATTTTAATGGTCGAAACTACTAAATTAAATAATGGTTTCAAAGAGTAATTGTTAAATAGTGCATAAAATTTTCAAAGCAACTATCGGATTGCAAAAATATCAAGTAAAACTCAAATTACGAGTGTTTTTTCTAAAGTTGATCAAATCTGAAATGAACCAGAGCAGGTCCAACTTGAAGAAACGCATTTTTCACAAAGATAACGACAAAATTTTGCAAAACGTTCCAAACAAAAATGGTTGCTTATGTTCTAAGCTTTTCGGAATGGCCAAAATCGTCGAAATCGGATAAACCATTTGAATGTCATGAGCTAATTAGTTTAGCTCAGTTTTATGCAATTCTCATTCAAAAACATTAACATACGTCACTTTTGATTTTGTTTTAGTTTTTGTGCATTGTATATGTGAGCATTTGCCAGTATATTTTTGTGGTGTGGTTATGCTGCAGTGTGAAATCATGTCATGATGGATGCCAAATGTTGATCTGTTAGCTTGTCATATGTTTTATATTATTCAATCTATAATGAAACATGGTATGCATCTTATTCATACATACATATGAAATTTCATGTTATAACATTACACGCCTTGTGCCTATTACTATATGTGAAACCATATTTTGTGCACACGGTTTTATTTTTCTGAAAAGTCTCAAATTTTAAATAAATGAATGACAGACCATTTACTCGATAAAAAGCTACACAAAATGCACCTCGGAAATGTTAAAAACAGGCTGCATTTTGAAGGTAGTTCAACAATAAATATGATATCACAAATAACTATAAAGGTGTTTCATATTGCCAAAACATACGTTTACTGCACTGAGAATAGATGAAGGCATATTAGCATGATCTTCATGACAATATACAATTCATGATATCAAAAACATTGTAAAGATTAATCTGAGAATATATGAAGGAATTTGATGAAAATGAATATCTCTTTTATTGAATGAGAATTGATACATAGATCTATAGTTTTGCAATTTGATTTTGAAGTGTAAAATGATACAATACATTTCTGCAAAACTGTTACATTATATCTAAATACATTTGTGGGCTTTAGCAACAATGCAGCCCAAAACAAAACCGCTCCACTAAAGATATACGGCTCAGATTAAATGCACAGGAGATCTTCAGTTGAGATAAGAAGGCTGAGTTATAAGATATCAAAGAGAGCAGATCTATTTCCATTATTTCCCCCTTCGAATCCTAACCCGTTTCTAGGGTTAGGGTTTGTGAGACGATATCAGGTGATTTTCTGATTTTGGTGAAATCGCTCGATGCAATTCACAAATCTTGATTTCTCCTTAATCTCTCGTCTTTCTCCTTTCTGATTTGAGTTGCAAAGTTGAATCTTTCGAGGATTTGAGCTGTCTCGATTTGAATTGAGAGAAAGTTGACAGCTTTGTGGTCGCTTCTCCTCCCGCTTCTTAATTTGATGAAGGTATGTCTGGTTGAGATTTGGAGAAGCCTGATTCTCTGTGATTGAGTTGCAAAGTTGAATCTTTTGAGGATTTGAGCTGTCTCGATTTGAATTGGGAGGAAGTCGACAACTTTGTGGTCGCTTCTCCACCCGCTTCTTAATTTGGTGAGAGTATGTCTGATTGAGCTCTGGAGAAGCCTGATTCTTTGTGATTCCCAGATCAGATCTGAACCTTATGAAATTAATTTTTGACAGAGATCTGGTGAGTGTGTCAGCCTTCTGGTAGGTAGCAGGTATATGATTTACTTGTAAATTTCCTTTTAATACTTGATCTCGAACAAAATGCAAGTCTATTTCAATATGTTTGGTTCTGGAATGTAGTATAGGGTTGGTAGTCATGTAAACAGTGCTTTGATTGTCACACCACAATGTTGCTTTGATGTTTGAGTCCAGTTTTAGTTCTCTTAGTATTGACTGCAACCACATTACTTCAGCTGTGGTACTTGCAACACTCCTATACTCTGCTTCAGTGCTTGATCTTGAGGTAGTAGATTTCTTTTTTGAACACCATGATATTAAGTTTCCTCCGTTAAATATACAATATCCAGCGACTGATTTTCTGTCATCTGGATCTGGAGTCCAGTCAGCATTCACATATCCAGTTATATTAAGATTTCTCTAAGCTTTGAGTGATAGTCCATGATTTATAGTCCCATTTAAATATCTCAGTACCCTCTTCACTGCTTTCCAGTGCTCATCTAGGGGGTTCTGCATAAATTGAGAAAGTTTTTTAACACTGAATGCAATATCTGGTCATGTTATAGTAGCATATTGTAATGCTCCTATAACACTTCTGTATTGTTTAACATTATTTATGACTTCTCCTCTGTTTTTTATAGAGTTTGATTGCTTATCATTGGTGTTGACATAGGCTTTGCATCTTCCATTTTTGTCTTAGCAAGCAGTTCTGATATGTACTTTCTTTGGCATAGTATGATCTTTGAATTTGATGTCTTGTTTACTTCAATTCCTAGAAAGTAGTTGAGGTCTCCAAGATCTTTAATTGAGAACTACTTGTTCAAATAACAGATAATTTGATTAATTTCACCCTGGTTATCACCTGTAATGATTAAATCATCAACATAGATTAATATATAAATAGTTGAAGATGGATTAACTTTGATGAATAGTGAGGTGTCTGATTTGGTAGACTGATATCCTATTGTCATTAGAGTTGATTTCAGTCTATCAAACCATACTCTTGGTGCTTGTTTAAGGCCAATATTGCCTTGTTTAGTTTGCACACTAGATTTGTATTTTGTTCATAACCAGGTGGTTGCATCTTGTAGATTTCCTCTTCTAATATACCGTTCAGAAATGCATTGTTAACATCTAATTGCCATATGCTCCAACCTTTGTGTAAGGCAACAGTAAGTATAAGTCTTATAGTAGAGGGTTTGACCACTGGAGAAAATGTTTAAGCGAAGTCAAATCCATACTGTTGGGTATAACCTTTGGCAACTAGCTTGCCTTATATTTATTGATGGTACCATCAGGGTTTCTTTTTATCTTGTATGTCCATCTGCAGCCTACAACATTTTTATATGCAGGTGGACATACAAGATTCCATGTTTTGTTTTTCATTAGAGCATTATACTATTTATCCATTGCTGATCTCTAGTTTTTGTCCTTTGCAGCCTGATCATAGGTGTATGGTTCACTTGAGCTTGTGTTGGCAATATATATCTTTGGCTTGAAAATTCCACTCTTAGCTCTTGTGATCATGGGATGACTTGGTCTTGCTGAGACTTCAGTGTGAGGTAAGTCTGCAGTTCTGTTATGACTTGTGTTGTCTCTTGAATCACTGTGTTGACTTTCCTCATTCCGATCTTCTTCATTTGTTGAATGTGTAGGTGAGCGACTGACATGACTGGGATCATCTGCCCACTCAAAATTTTGTTGAGAAGATACTGTTGGATGATCATCAGTAGTCCTCCTCACCTCTGCTAGATTCTCATTCTCAGAGTATATAGGTAACTCAGGTATAGAAACATGTGGATTGTATACCTTACTTGTTGTTTTCACTTCAGATTTTATGAAGGGAAAAACATTTTCATTGAATACAACATGTCTGTTAATAAAAAAAATTCCCATTATCATCAAGACATTTGTATCCTTTTTGATTAGTAGCATATCCAAGAAAAGTACATTGCTTAGATCTGAAATTTAACTTATTATTATAAGGTCTTAGATATGGGAAACATAGGCACCCAAAAGTTCTTAAACTATAGTAGTCTGGCTTTACCCTTTGCAGTTTTTCTATTGGGGTTATACCCTCTAAAATTCTGGTTGGTAGTCTGTTAATAAGATAGACAGTCGTGTTAAAGGCCTCAGGTCGGAATTTTAGAGGTAGATTTGCATGAGCCAATAAGCTAAGTCCAGATTCAACTATGTGCCTATGCTTCCTCTCAACTAAGCCATTTTGCTCAGATGTGTAGGGACATGTAGTTCTATGAATTATTCCCTTCTCTTTAAAATAATCCTTGAGAGATTTGTATTTTGTCCCCCCATCAGATTGTAACATGTGTGCCAAGTTGTTTTTCAACCATTGTAATGAAATTTATCACAACCTTGTATGTGTCAGATTTGTTTTTCAAAAAATATATCCAAGTGTATCTTGTGTGTGCATCAACAAAAGATATATAATATTTATACCCATAATCTGAACATATTGGGGCTGGTCCCCAAAGGTCAGTAGCAATAAGCTCAAGGGGTTTAGAGTACTTGGTTAGAGAGTCATTAAATGGTAATTTGTGACTCTTGCCCATTTGACAGTAAGTGCATATATAAGGAAGAGAGATATTATCACAAGATATACTATTTTCAGTAAGAACTTGCTTAACAGCTTTAATACTTGGATGACCAAGTTTGCAGTGCCACATATCAAATACACTACTACTGTTTTTTATTTCACACCGATTACAATAGTTTTGCTCATTTGTAGAGTCAGCACAGTTGACAGATTTAAATCTATATTGACCCTTTTCTACATCACCCTGCAATAAAATATCTTTAGTTAGTATGTCTCTAACAAGAGAATATTTAGGATAGAATTCAAAGTAAACTTTGTTGTCATTAACAAACCGAGACACACTTATAAGATTCTTTTTGATTTTTGGCACTCTTAATAAATTATGTAAAAATAATCGTTTCTTTCCTTTAATAAGAGCACTTCCTATATGAGAGATTTTGATGCACTTACCATTACTCATGCAAATAAACTATTTACCTCTATATTCCATGTTGCCAAGATTCAAATTGTCAAGATTATTGGTTATATGATCGTTGGCTCCTGAATCAGGGTACCAGCAGTCATCATGCACATGTTCAGATTGAGTATTTTCACTGGAATTGTGATCTTTATTATCTGACTGATTGCTAGAACTGGCTTGAGCCACATTGGCACTGTAGTTACCACTTCTTTGTTTATTATTGTTGTGATTGGAATATCTAAAATAGCATTTACAGCTGTATGCCCAATCTTTTCACAGATTTGGCATTTTGGCATGTTGTTGTTGTATCTGCCTCTTCCCCTTGACCTGTTAGAATGTCCTCCTCTCTGTGGTGGTTGATCACCTTTGTTGTTGTTTTGATTCTTGTTTTTGATGTTAGCAGTGTTGTTGATAGCAAACTCCGATTCTTGAGGTCTTTTCTTGTCTATTCTTGCTTTATGTGCCTGTAGGATAGAGTAGACATCATCAACAGATAGTAAATTTTTATGAGATGCTATAACAACAACCACAGCTTCATAATCATCACTCAAACCATTTAATATGGTTAATATCTGCTCAAAGTCAGATACCTTGTGACCTGCAGCTTCAAGTAGGTCACAGATTGTCTTGATTTTGTAAAGATATTCTCTCATAGAATAATTGTCCTTTCTAATATTTTTTAGTTGTCTCTTGTGATACATTACTTTGGCTACTGATTGAGTATTGAAAACTTTTTCAATTGTTGATCATATTTCACTTGCTAATTTGCATCCAATTACATATGATAAGAGATTTCTGTTTATGAAAGATAGTAGCCAAGAACATATCAATTTGTCCTGCCTGTGATGCTTGACATATTCTTCATTATTGATAATTTTGTTTTCTTGATCAGTTATGCATTTTGGTAGGGATGGTATTGTGCCAAGAAGAAAGCCTTCAAGGTCATATTCCTGCATAGCAGTTTCAATTTGCAGTTTCCACAACAGATAGTTGTTTTCATCTAAGTGCATAGTGATCAATTGGCTTTGCGGGCTTGTGACAGATTTGATCAACTTCCCAGTTGCATCAGATTGCTGCTCAGTGTGGTATTATCAGAAGTTGCTGAATTATCATCAGTCATGATGACAAATCTTGAATCGGACTAGAACAGAGAGGCTTCAAGAATGATTCTTGATCAAGAAAATTCTCAAGAAGATGAAGAGAACAGGTATGATGTAGCTAGATCTAAATGATGAGACTTATCTGATAGATCTTGGCACGACACAACTCTGTTTTCAAATTTAATAAGATGTTTTTCTGGATTATTGAATCTGATTTCTGATGCTATTATCAATCTGATATGATTTGTAATTGAAATGAAGAAATAGTTTGTATTGATATTAATCAGAATAATACGATTGAAATACAGGAAGCAACATGTATTTATACAAAGTAATAATAACTGGACCTAGCCCAGTAGCACTGGTGATCCATGTCACAATGCTTCAGTGGTTTGTAGCCTTTTGATCTTGTGTGATCTGACGGTTGAAGGTGAACGAATGCAAACGCTAGGATACAAGCTCGTTTGCCTTATTATGTTTTCTTCAGATAGCCGCCTTCAATTTTATATAGGGTTTTCTTATTTTCCCCTTTCTCATCTTCGTCTTGTAAAACTTTCAGTTCCTCTTTCAATCTGACGAAATTTTTGGCTGAGAGAGCCTTGGTTAAGATGTCAGCACGTTGATAGTATGTGGGAACGTGCCTTACGTCCAATTTTCCAGCTTCTGTTCGCTCGCGTACAAAATGCAAATCAATCTCGATGTGTTTTGTAAGTGAGTGTTGAATGGGGTTGGCAGAGAGAGAAATAGTGCTCAGATTGTCGCACCATACTATTGGCTTTCTTCGATTGTTGAACCCTAATTCTGACATTAAGGTTTCTATCCAAGTTATTTCGGCAGTGACGCTTGCGAGTGACCTGTATTCTGCCTCCGTGCTAGAACGTGATGTGGTGGCTTGCTTTTTCATGCACCATGAAATCGGGTTTGGTCCGAGAAATACACAATATCCAGAGGTAGATCTGCGGTCATCCACGTTGCTTGCCCAATCTGCATCACTGTAAGCATTTATATTTATGTCGTTGCAAGCTTTTAGAGATAAGCCATGATTTTGAGTCCCTTTTAAGTATCTAAGGATGCGTTTAACTGCCTTCCAGTGTTCGTCGAGAGGATTTTGCATGTGTTGACAAACTTTATTTACACTATAGCAGATGTCAGGTCTAGTTATAGTGACATATTGTAGGGCACCAGCGATACTTCTGTATTGCTTAGTGTTCTCGATAGCTTCACCTCTGTGCTTTGACAAATGCAAGTTAGTGATCATAGGAGTAGGTAAAGATTTGGCTTCATTCATGTTGGCTCTTTTGAGAATTTCACTAATGTATTTCTTTTGGGATAGGAATATTTCTGACTTGGATTTCCTTGTGACTTGTATACCCAGAAAATAGTTTATATCCCCTAGATCCTTGATGGCAAATGTTTTATCAAGTAGCTGTATTGTGTTTATGATTTCACTATCATTATTACCAGTAATAATGATGTCATCTACGTAGACAAGTAGATAAATGATGTTGCCATTGTTCTTCATATATAGTGAATTGTCTGATTTGGTGGGAGTGAATCCAAATTTCAAAAGAGTTGCTTTCAGTTTTTCATGCCATGATCTTGATGCCTGTTTTAAGCCATAAATGGCTTTGTGTAGTCTGCATACTTTATTATCTTCTGTGATGTACCCTTCTGGTTGCTGCATAAAAACTTCTTCATGAAGGTCTCCATTTAAAAAGGCATTGCATACATCTAGTTGTCTAATTTTCCAATTTTTGCATAAGGCTAGGGTTAGCATAAGTCGAATGGTGGTGGGTTTTACAACACGAGAGAAAGTTTCGTTGAAATCAAAACCAAACTGCTGTGAATAGCCTTTTGCAACCAGTCTGGCTTTGTGCTTGGCTATGCTGCCATCAGCATTTTTCTTAATCTTGTAGGTCCACTTGCATCCCACAATGTTTTTGTGTTTTGGTTGATCAATTAAGCTCCATGTTTGGTTCTTTATGAGTGCATGATATTCCTCATCCATGGCTTTTTTCCACTCATCATGTTTGATGGCTTGTTCATAACTTTGTGGTTCTGTGTTGCTGATAGAAACTGAGTATATTTTTGGTTTAAAAATTCCACTCTTTGACCTTGTTGTCATATGATGACCAGTGGCTGTAGCATTTTGTTGTTGTTCCTGATCACTTTCACTTGATGTGTTTTCTGACATTTCATTCTCATTGGATGTGTTGTTCCCATTGCTATCAGTTTGTTGTGTGTCTTCATATGGTTGTGGTAGCATGTCTGAATATGAGTTGTCTGAACTGCATTCTGACCTTGTATCTGAGGCACATTTTTCTGTTGAGGTTTGATCCTTGTCATTCTTGTTTGTGGTGAAATGTTTAGGCAAGACTGGAATGGATTGAACTGTAATGTTTGTTGTATCTGATTTTCCTCTTGCAGTAACACCTTTTTCTGCAAAAGGGAATATGTGTTCATTGAATACAACATGTCTTGAGATATAAATTCTCCTCTTGTTGTCTAAACATTTGTAGCCTTTTTGATTGTTAGTATAACCCAAGAAAGTACAAGGACTTGACCTTAAACTTAACTTATGTCTGTTGTAAGGCCTAAGATATGGGAAACAAAGACACCCAAAAGTTTTCAAAAAATCATAATTGGGTTTTATACCATAAAGCTTCTCATAGGGGCATATGTCCTTTAAAATTTTAGTGGGCATTCTGTTTATAAGATAAACTGATGTGTAAAATGCATCACTCTAGTATTTCATGGGCATAGAAGCTTGTGACATTAGTGTTAGACCAGTATCTACTATATGTCTGTGCTTTCTTTCAACTAACCCATTTTGTTCTGATGTATGAGGACATGTAACTCTATGAAAAATGCCTTTTTCTTGGAAAAAAATTTTAAGAGGTAAAAATTCCTTTCCTCCATCACTTTGGAAATTTTTTACACTATTATTAATTTGTTTTTCCACAAGTGTAATAAACTATTTTACTATGCTAGAAGTTTCAGATTTTGATTTAAGGAAGAATATCCATGTATACCTGGAATAAGCATCAACTAAAAAAAGATAATACCTGTGGCCAAGAGATGAGTCATGTGGTGCTGGACCCCATAGATCTGCTGCAATCAGACTCAATGGCTGACTGTGCACTGTTTCAGACCTAGCAAATGGTAATTTGTGTATTTTGCCAATCTGGCAGTGTGTGCAAATTTCAGAAATAGGTACATCATCAAATTTTATTTTATTATCTTTCAGAATCCTTTTTGCAATGTCATTACTGGGATGTCCCAGTTTCTTGTGCCAACATTCAACAACATTTCCTTTACTTAATGTGCTAGTATTGACATGATTACACCAGTTTCCCCATATATGGTCTTTATTTGACTTGATGGAAGTGAATTTGTATAAGCCTTTGTCCAAACTACCCTGTAACAATATGTTTTTGTTTAGTAAATCCCTAACTAAGCAAAAATTAGGGTGAAACTTGAAGTATACATTATTGTCGTTGGCAAATTGAGAAACACTTATCAAGTTTTTCTTGATTTTGGGTACTCTTAATAGGTTGTTTAAAAATAATTCCCTCTTACCTATAATACTGCCAATTCCAACATGTGATATACTTATAGCTTCACCATTAGCCATACGTATAGCTTCCATACCTGAGTAGCCTTTGTTCCGAAGATTCAAGTTCTGAAGGTTGTTGGTGACGTGATTTGTTGCTCCTGAGTCTAGGTACCAGTCTTCGATGTTTAGATCCTCTGATTTGACTAAGTCATCACCATTGCTGCCTTGTGTCTTGAAACCATCACTATTGGTCTTTGGCTGTTGATTTATTTGAGCCATGTTGATATTAGGCCCCTTTTGACTTGACTGACCTATGTTAAATTCAGAATTGAATCTGAAATAACATTTGTTGGCTACATGGCCAAACTTCTCACATATTTGACACTTCACTCTGTTATTATAGTTGTTTCTGCCTCTGCCTCTTCCTCTTTGTGGTTGATTACTTCTTTGTTGTTGACTGTCAGATTTTGGGTTTTGGCCTTGTGTGTGTTTTTGCTGATTCTTGTTTCTTGGATTGAAACCAGATGCATAGTTGACTGACATTTCTGATTGTATTGCCTTTCTTTGCTCTATTCTTCCTTCATGAGCAATAAGGGCAGACTGCACGTATTGTAGGTCTGGAAGTGTCTTTTGTGATGCAATAAAGGTAACCACTGACTCGCATTCTTCATCTAGACCATTAGTTATAGTGAGGATTTATTCACTGTCTGAAATCTTGTGACCTACAGCACTTAGTTTATCACACAAGTTCTTGATTCTAGCAAGATAGTCTTTCATGCTCATATCTTCCTTTCTTGCACTTTGTAACTGTCTCTTGTAATGCATTATCCTTGCTGCCGATTGTGAATTAAAAATCTGTTCAATACATGACCATATTTCATGAGAGGAATTACATCCAACAACTTGTGACAATAGGCTAGCACTTATAGAAGATAGTAGCCATGAAGATAATAGACTACCTTGTTTTTGATAATTGGCATAATCTGGGTTGCTAACAGCATTTTCCTCTTTGTCTTTCTTCATGACAGGTGGGATGGATATTGTGCCCTTGATATAATCTTGAAGGCCATGTCCTTTTAAGGCCGTGTCAATTTGGTACTTCCACAAGATGTAGTTTTCATCGAGAGGGATGGTTATAACATTGCTCTTGAGTTTGACAAGGGATGGTGCAGTTTCCTTTTCCTTATTTCTTGATGTTGCTGATGTTATGTCATCTTCATCATGATCCATTGCAGAAATTTGATAAGAACCGATTATTGCCTTGTTTCTTGAATAGGAGAAAGGAGATTCTGGCGAAGCAAGATACTGTGGTCAGTATACGGATCACCAGAGAAATCTTGATGCGGTCATAAAGTTGACTGGGGCTTTCTTGATAAGGCACCAATGAATCTTGGAAAAATACTTAACTGTTGCAGCCAGAAGCGTAGATGAAGACTGAGTTCTGATCGCTTCTTGGCGTGGCACGGTTAGGGTACATATGCTATGCTTGATCAGAGAGGTTAACTCTCCAGTGATGAGGGTATATTCTGAGGGGAACGAAGCAATGCTTCGTCTCAGTGATGATCAGCGAAGGGAAAAAATGCCTTTAGGCGATTTTCTCTGATACCATATTATCAATCTGATATGATTTGTAATTGAAATGAAGAAATAGTTTGTATTGATATTAATCAGAATATTACGATCGAAATACAGGAAGTAACATGTATTTATACAAAGTAATAACAACTGGGCCTAGCCCAGTAGCACTGGTGATCCATGTCACAATGCTTCAGTGGTTTGTAGCCTTTTGATCTTGTGTGATCTGACGGTTGAAGGTGAACGAATGCAAACGCTAGGATACAAGCTCGTTTGCCTTATTATGTTTTCTTCAGATAGATGCTTTTCTTGAACAAGTTTTCTTTGATGAAAACTGAGTGCAGCCACTGAAAAAGCTTGGCGAGACCAGATTTGAGAAGAAAAACTTGTAGCCCAGATAATGATAAAGAAAACTGATGGTAAAAGTTTCTCCAAATGATGAAACGGTTCTGATGGAGAAACTATCAGATCCTTCTTTGATATGTGATAATGCTAATAAGCTTGTGATGCTCTGATACCATGTAAAGATTAATCTGAGAATATATGAAGGAATTTGATGAAAATGAATATCTCTTTTATTGAATGAGAATTGATACACAGATCTGTAGTTTTGCAATTTGATTTTGAAGTGTAAAATGATACAATACATTTCTACAAAACTGTTACATTATATATAAATACATTTGTGGGCTTTAGCAACAATGCAGCCCAAAACAAAACCGCTCCACTAAAGATATACGGCTCAGATTAAATGCACAGAAGATCTTCGGTTGAGATGAGAAGGCCGAGTTATAAGATATCAAAGAGAGCAGATCTATTTCCATTATTTAACATACGTCTCTTTTTTTTGGGCATGCCTTTGTTACTTTTTTTTCTTTTGCAGAAAGCCTGAGAATCACACCATCATACGTTATAATGCATCAATTTGACCAGTACCTCTGTTGCATTTTCTTTTGCAAATGGTCATCTACTCGATACATACTTTTGTTGCCTTAATAATGTAGAATGGATACAATCATATCCTATTTCCTTGTATACTCAATCCTTAGTGACGGTCAATTATAAGTTCTCATCCTCGACTTATCTATAAGATAGAATTGCAGAAATCTGTTGTCAGTCAGTCTGCTTTTATTTTATTTATTTTTTATCTTTTTTTGAAATTTTTTTTATAAGCTGCTGCCTATTACAGCAGCTGCTTTATAGCAGCCGGACGTCTGCTGCATTGTAGCAGCCTGAGCAGCAATTGTCTTTGTATCAGTATTTCATGGTTAGTTATACCTATACATTGATCAATGCCAGTGCAGAACAAATGCAAGATAGTTTTTAAAACAGAAATTAAAACTTCTATAAAACTATGGTAATAAATATTTTCTGGTTTTATAGCCAGATCGATTAGCAAACAAATATTTGGACATGAAGCCATGACGGCACGCTCTCCGCTTACTGCAAACGCAAGCCTAAAGGAAGATTAATCAGGTTGTAACGGATTGTTGGACTTCACTTTTTTTTATATACAGGTTTTTAACTATATCGCATATTGTTCATGTTGATATAAACATGATCGTAAATATCAACAGTTGAGATCTGCACATAGCAGGCAAAGATGGTTATGTGGTGCATAAATATTAAATATACAGTTCAACTCTAACTGATAAATTAATAGACATGATTATTATCATTTCACGCTTTTCCTTTACTGGTACACTTGATTTACCAAAGTTCAATGTTAATCCTGTAATAAAAACGTTTCAAAACTAAAATATGGAAGACATAAAAAAAATGCGTGTATATTAACATGATAGTATGATTAAGTAAAATATACATCAAAATTGGCATGGCTCCATTGAAATCAATGTTGCACTGAATTTACACTACAGCGTTTCCTATTAACAAGTAAATGCCTGTCTTCACTGATATGTATCATGTTTGATGACATACATGCAGGTATGGTTACCTTAACTTTAAAGTCCTTTGTATGATGGAGATCTTGTAGTGTGCCATTAAGTTGTGCTCGTGGTCATAGTGCAACTTTTTGATACTAGATTCAAATTGGTAACAGCAATAACTTTGATACAGTTAGTTATTTTAGTGATTACTCCTGTTATATTTTGTTGAGGTAGTATTTTAATATGTGTAATTGGATTATATTGTCGGGCATATGCAAATTTCATTTTGTTGCATATGTTACTTTGACACAAGAAAACTATCTTTACATATATGATTTCTTCTTACAAAAACCATGCATATCCATTCTTCTAAAAAATTGTGAAATCTTCTACGGTAGTGTGCTTACTGTATTTCAATTATTTTAGGTTCTTTACTAACAATCAACTGGTGAGATAATATTCTGTTTAAAATATACTTCTGTTTGTAACTTGTATATTCGATTATCACTAATAGATTTCTGGAGAATTGATGAAACAGATTTAGCAGAAATGATGAAATAATATTGTTGCTTTGTAATGAAAAGTATTATTTCTTTTATCAGAGATAGAATATGTACACTGTTACAACTGTTTATATATAGGTGTACAATACAGTAATGGGCCGGTTTGTATACTAAGCCCATAACCCATATCTGAGAAATAAAGTATGATCTGCGTTTCTTTTCTCATTCTAACTCCCCCCTTCAGTTTCATCTAGGGTTTCCTTCTCTCGTCCCCATTTTAGCGCCGCCATCTTCAACTCTTAAGTCCATCTTTAATCGAGTGAAATTCTTTGTCGAGAGAGGCTTTGTTAGTATATCGGCTCTTTGAAACTGAGCTGGTACATGATTGACTCTCAGTTTTCCTTCTAGAACTTTTTCACGAACGAAGTGCAGATCTACTTTGATGTGCTTCGTACGTGTGTGCTGAACTGGATTCGTTGAAAGAGATACAGAGCTTATATTATCGCACCAGATTATTGGAGTGTTTGTGTGATTGATTCGAATTTCATTGAGTAGCGACATAATCCAGGTTATCTCTGCTGTAGTGCTGGCAATTGCTCTGTACTCGGCTTCGGTACTGGAGCGTGAAATTATGGCATGTTTCTTTGAGCTCCAGGAAATTGGGTTGCAGCCAAAATAAGTGCAGAATCTTGTAGTCGATCTCCTGTCGTCTGGATCTGAGTCCCAATCTGCATCACTGTAAGCTTGTATGTTCAAACCCTTTTCATTGTTGAGATGTAGACCATGACTCATAGTTCCTCTCAGGTATCTTAGTATACGCTTTACTGCTTTCCAATGGTGACTAAGTGGGTTACGCATGAATTGGCACACTTTGTTTACACTATAGCTTATGTCTGGTCTGGTTATTGTGATGTATTGTAGTGCTCCTACGATACTTCTGTATTGCTTTTCATTTGTTATGGTTTCTCTAGAGTTTCTTGACAGTCTGAGATTACTGGTCATAGGAGTGGGAAATTGCTTTGCTTGATCCATATTTGCTCGTTTTAGTAAATCCTGTATATAATGTTTCTGACATAGGAACATTTCTGAGTCTGACTTTCTGATGACTTCAACTCCGAGGAAGTAGTGTAAGTCACCTAGATCTTTTATAGAGAATATATTGTCAAGATGGTTGACTGTCTGATTTATTGTTTGATTATCATTACCAATGATTATGATGTCGTCTACATATACCAAAATATAGGTGACCTTTTCTTGTTTGTGTTGCATGTATAGAGAGCTGTCTGACCTTGTTGGAGTAAATCCCAAGTCTATTAGTGTTGACTTAAGTTTTTCATTCCATACACATGGGGCTTGCTTCAATCCATAAATGGCCTTGTGTAATTTGCATACTAGATTGTTGTTGCCCCCTTTTCTGTAGCCCTCTGGTTGCTCCATATATACATTCTCTTGTAAGTCTCCATTAAGAAATGCATTATTTACATCTAGTTGCCTGACCTTCCATCCTCTGTGGAGAGCTATGGTTAACATAATCCTTATTGTGGTTGGCTTGACAACTGGTGAGAATGTTTCATTGAAATCGAACCCATATTGCTGATTATACCCCTTAGCTACCAGTATTGCTTTAAATTTTGCAATACTTCCATCTGGATTTCTTTTGACTTTGTAGGTCCATTTACATCCTACTATGTTGTTGTCTTTGGGTAGTGGCACTAGACTCCAAGTTTTGTTTTTGATAAGAGCATCATATTCATTGTCCATGGCTTGTTTCCAGTTGTTATTTGTAATGGCTTCACTGTAGTTTCTTGGTTCAGTTGTATCAAGTTGCACATTGTATGTTTTTGGTTTAAATATTCCACTTTTTGATCTTGTAATCATATGGTGTCTTGCCATTTCAGGTGGTGGCTCTTGAGTATGTGTGTTCTCATCAGTATGTTGAGATATTGATGGGAATGATTCTTCTTGACCTGGGTTGACATTATTCTTTTGACTTGCATTGTGAAAGGAGCTGGAGGATTCAGGTGAATCATGACCTGATCCAGTATCACTGCTGGGTAGAGTGTGTTGTGATCCTTGATCTCTCTGCACACTTTCATCAGATTTGTTCCATTCAGACACAGTGGGTATAGAAGGTATTGTAAAGCCGTTTTTACTGTGAACTTTCTTGGTTGTCTGTATGTTTGTATCTGCAAAAGGAAAAATAGTCTCATTAAATACCACATGTCTTGAAACATAGATCCTACCATCCTTGCTTAAGCATCTGTACCCTTTTTGATTATTTCCATACCCTATAAAGGTGCATGGGGTAGACCTAAGACTTAATTTGTGTTTGTTGTATGGTCTGAGACATGGAAAACATAAACAGCCAAAGGTCTTTAGACTTTTATAATCTGGTTTCACCCCAAATAGCACTTCTATGGGAATCAGATGCTTAATAACTTTAGTAGGGAGTCTGTTAATTAAATATACAGTAGTATTAAAGGCTTCTGGCCAGAATTTCATAGGTAAAGATGCCTGAGCTAGTAAAGTTAGCCCAGTTTCCACTATGTGTCTATGTTTTCTTTCTGCTATTCCATTTTGCTCAGATGTGTGTGGGCAAGTTGTTCTGTGAATAATGCCCCTTTTCTGGAAATATTCCTTTAGTGGCTTATATTCACTCCCACCATCTGTTTGTATAGTTTTGACTTCATTACACAGTTGTTTCTCTACTTGAGTTATAAATTGTATTACAGCCTTTTGTGTATCTGATTTTGACTTTAAGAAATATATCCATGTATATCTAGAGAATAAGTCAACAAATGATATATAGTACCTGTATCCATAATCTGAATTTATAGGGGCTGGACCCCATAAATCTGTAGCAACCACTTGTAGTGGTTTGCTTATAACTGTTGTTGAATCTGCAAATGGCAATTTGTGGCTCTTGCCTAGTTGACAATAAGTGCATACAAATGGCAGAGAAAATCTACAGAGATATTATTACTCAATAGTACTTGTTTTACAGTGTTTACATTGGGATGTCCTAGTTTATAATGCCAATGAGTAAATATTTCTTGATTATTTGTAACATAAGACTCAGTACTGTTACAATGCATATTTCTAAAGTTGCTCTCTCTTGTATTCCCAAGATTGAATTTGTACAATCCCTTGTCCATTTTACCCTGTAACAATATGTTTTGACTTAGTAGGTCCCTAACTAGACATAATTTAGGGTGAAACTCAAAATACACATTATTATCATTAGCAAATTGAGATACACTCAATAAAATTTTCTTGATCTTTAGTACTCTCAATATATTATTAAGGTAAAGAATTCTTTTACCTGGAACACTGCTGGTTCCAACATGTGTGATTTTTAGAGCTTCACCATTCCCCATAAGAATAGAGTGCATACCTGTGTATTCTTTGTTGCCAAGATTGAGATTCTACAAGTTGTTTGTGAGGTGATTCGTTGCACCTGAATCTGGATACCATTCCTCTTCTGCCATCTCCTCTGATCTGGTAAGTCTTTCTGAGTTTAAGCTTTGAGTTCTTAAACTTTCTGTATGACTGCCTTGCCTTTGATCAATATGTGCTATGTTTGCACTGGAGTTTTGATTTCTCTGATTTAACTGATTTTGTTGATTTGGGTAGTAATCAGTGTTGAGTCTGAAGTAACATTGTTTGGCTGTATGTCTTGGTTTTTCACAGATCTGACATCTTGTTCTATTGTTATTCCATCTTCCATTTCTTCCTCTACCTCTCTGAGTAGCAATGTTTCTCTGATTAAAATTGTCTTGTCTGGTATTATGATTTTCTTGTTTCCTCCCTTGACTTCTGTTTCTTGAATTTGAGGCATAATTGAGAGACAATTCTATGCTGTTTTCTTTTCTCTGTTCAATTCTTCCTTCATGAGCTAACAGTGTTGAATTGACATACTACATGTTGGGTAGATCTTGTTGTGATGAAATGATTGCTACTACAGATTCATATTCACTATCCAGACCATTTAAGATGGTTAGTATCTGCTCAGTCTCTGATGCTTTATGTCCAGCTGTATCAAGAATGTCATAGTATGATTTTTCCTTAGTCAGATATTCTCTCATTGACATGTTTTCTTTCTTGAGATTCTGCAATTGTCTCTTGTAATACATAATTTTTGCAGCTGATTGTGTGTTGAAGTTTTGTTGTATTGCAGACCATATTTCGAATGATGTTTTACATCAAACAATCTGTGATATTAGGTCTGAATTGATGGATGACAGTAGCCATGCTGCCAGTAGACTGTCCTATCTCTGATGATTGATGAATTCTTTGTTGATGATCCTCTCTCCTGTGCCACCAGTTATCATTCTTGCTGGTACAGTAGCAGTTCCATAAAGGAAGTCTTCCAGTCCATACCCTCTTATACTAGTTTCAACTTGATACTTCCATAATATGAAGTTGTTTTCATCAAGTGTTGTTGTTACTAAATTGTTCTTTGGTTTTATGATCTTGCAGGAATTTTTTCCAGTATTTGATGAATCTTGGTTTCTTGATCTTGACCCTTCCCGATTCTTTACTCCACTGGTTGCTGATGATGCAGTGTCATCGTCTCCTACCATGGTGGATTATGAGGAAGTGCAGTTGAGATTATCTAATACTATTGATCTGATGGTGCAGCCAATGTTCTTGATTCAAGAATTTTGGCGAGGCACTTTTACAGCAAATTCTTGATACTGGTATAGGCAGGCTTTAACCCTCAGATGATGAGATAGCAATAATTTGAAAGCAACCAGGATGGTGGATGATGATAACTCTCTGACACCTCCTTGGATGGCTCAGTGATGATGCAATGATTCTCTGATGAGGATCCGAAGATGATTTGATTTTGAATTACTGTTGTTTGACAGATTTCAATTGCTCTGATACCATAATAGATTTCTCGAGAATTGATGAAACAAATTTAGCAGAAATGATGAAATAATATTGTTGCTTTGTAATGAAAAGTATTATTTCTTTTATCAGAGATAGAATATGTACACTGTTACAACTGTTTATATATAGGTGTACAATACAGTAATGGGCCGATTTGTATACTAAGCCTATAACCCATATCTGAGAAATAAAGTATGATCTGCATTTCTTTTCTCATTCTAACTATCACTTTACTTGCACCGTTTTGAGAACATTAGTTCCTGATTTTTCCTCGCATCATATCCTTGCCTGTTGAAAAAATTCATTGTTTGGTCATCATTTATTTTGTTATTTTAATTTCGAGACAATTCTATTGTTGTTGTTGTTGTCGTCGTCATCAACATCATCATTATTATGTATATATGTGTGTATGTATGTATATGTGTGTATTCAAATATAATATTCTTTTCAAACGTTATCTCCTTTTCAAACTATTGTGTCGAAATGTTTTTTTCTAGTGTTTAGGAATCTCTATCGATAACATTGGCCAGACGCATCGATCAGAATTCTTAAAGCACTTGACGGACAAATTAACATATGAATAAATTGTTAAAATATTTTCAATCATTTTATAAGATCAATTTCGTATTTTATCAAATCATTATCTTACTTCCGTGAACATATTTATTTTCAATACTCGTACATACATCCAATTCATCTATCATCAATAATAGTCAAATCATCACATAAAATTCATCCATTTTCAAACAAGCAAACAAACACCTTCATCGAAAAGTCATTTATCGATTTTCGCTGTGCCACTCTGATAACTACTAGATCGCTTCATTCATTTTCCAGCCACACGATGTTATTCATCATCCACTACTCGTCGGACCACTACTCCCTACTATACTACCTCCCTTAACAACTTCTACTTCACACAAAATAAATATACACAGAAGAGATTCAAATGGGTTTCAGCTATTTCCAAATTGCCTTTGTCTTATTCTCTTAAGTATTTAACTTAAAAATCATTCTTATAGATTCATTTTGTTAAGGCATGGCCATAAATAGTTTTCAAATCTCAATTCCCCTATCACTCTAATCCTTACATTATTCTATTTAATTTATCTAATTAAATCCCCTGAATAATGCTATTTAAAATTAAGGGTGTTACAACGTTTGATTTAGCCTAGAGAATGTTTAGAGTCATCTGGTGTGCTCATCAATACTTGGCAATGAAGTAAGAATTAATCACAGCCATTCAAACACTTCATGAAGCACCTGTGTAACACCCACACTTCTATACCCATACTTTCCAAGAGTATTACATAATAATACCGTCAGATAATATGGAGAATAAGGTGATATGTGGTACACACGTGAATATTCCCTTGGACTAACACTGGTACATATTAAAACATCGAATAAATAACTCACCTATATGTACACAGTATTGGCATAAAGCAATAAACACGTCTGTCTCCATGATTGAACAATACACAAGGGGCTGTAGGGCACCTATCATACTAACTACCAATCATGTTATGTGCATTGAATAACTAATAACGATGTCGTGGATCTGGGGCGTGACCCCACGATCAGACCGTCAGGGTGGATACTGACAAATCTGTTTCACTCTCGAAAAATAAAGGAAGTTGGACACCATATGGATGGTTATATAGAAATCATACCCTATAGCTACGCATATCTTTAATAGTAGGTCGATGCACGGTTCTCATTAGTCACCACCGGACTATACAATACTCCATACCAAGTATCGCATATACACATGCATGAACACCTGATTATACGATATTCCTCACAGAGTATCACATTCACATATGAGTGTAATCCCTGTTTGAGTGACATTTACTTACAATGAATAACCAAATAAATAACATAACGACATCCCATACCACCTCATGTTAATCGGATAATTATTCAATGCTTATAAACTACACACGATCCACACTAGATATATCTATATGATAAGTCCGATGGATAACCGGAAAAGTGTTACTGAAAGTTCCATACCTGACGATATCACTAATCCATTTACTCAAATTTCTCATCACACAAATATGAAAAATCATAAATCAAATCGAAGGATGTCATTACCGTATCATACCTCACTAAACAAAATCAACATCAACGGTGAATCATTCATGTAATCCGATTCACTATACAGAAAAAGAATAATTAGAAAAGTAATAAATCAAAGTATTCAAATAAACATAACAACCAACAACTAATTATTTAATAATAAATCATTTATAACCAAAAATACATACTTAGTAATAAATACTAATTATATATATTAAATAATAAATTCACTTTGTTTATTTAATCCCAATATAATATTCATTTACTAAATTGCATTCAATAGTATTTCAAAATTGGTTCATATTCAAAATAGATTCAAATACTCGAAATCTCTTTTCAAAAATATTATTGAATCATTCAATTAAACAAAATCCATAAAATAAACTAAGTCCATACATTTAATTACTTTTGGAAAATCTCTATTTTGTTTTAAAACCCACTATTTCTAGAGCCATTCAACACTTCATTTTATTTCTCAACCACAAATATGTATTTATAAACATATACCTCAAATAAATTTTAAAATACCAAAAACAAGTTATCGAAGTTTTCCAAATATTTTAAAATTAGAAAATCAATCCTACATTCAAAAATATGAATTATGGAGCAAAATCCTCCAAAATCATCAACAATCGTTTGAAATAAATTTCATCGTGTGGCAGAGTTGAATTCCATTGAATTTCGACCATCGACACACAATACCCACAATATAAATAAATTTTAAACATTAAAATGCAAATGGACAACATTTCCTTTACATCTCGATCATCCAACAAACACAAATTCAATATCACGCAATTAATTAAATATCCTGATTAGCAATCCATCAAAGCAATCCATTAATACACACAATTAATCAAATTCCAAACAAATATCTTAACTAAACAATTCAACCAACATCGGGGTTTTAAGCACCTATATATATACATAACAGACGATAAATTTTTAGATATAGTAGTGAGTGAATAATACTTGCTGAATTGACGAGAAAAAAATAATATCTCTAATCCATTTACTGTTTATATCATAGCCCCAAATCGCACACGTGCTCAGCCCAGCTGTCGTCCCTCCTTTGCCTGAACATCATCAGCCATGTCGTCAACTTCCTGTGTACATGCGCATGACTCCATCTTGCAGCAATAAGTCGCGGTACCAATTCATGAATCGAGCGCCTCCCATTCGATCGTACTTTGAGGTCATGTCCTCCAGTTTTCCCATGTCGACGTCGTCGTTAACGCTCCTCTATACCTAGATTCAATCATGTGCACAGGCGATCACGTTGTTTTTTCCTTTTTTTTTTATTGAAACGCACTTTTTTTAAATTAGAGGGATTTAGGGTTTTTTTGCGATGGTAAAAATATCGATCCCTGTTTTTTTCTGAGGTTTCTAAGCTATATGGCTTTGAGCTTTAGTGGATGTGGGCTTGGGGATGTACGATTTAAACTTGAATTGTTTTGGACTTACAAATCCCTAATCAATTTAGTTTAGTAAATTTCCTTTACCTATAAGTTTTTAAATTTTAATCCTTGACAAATATTTATAAATATTTTCAATACAATTCAAATTAATTTACACTCTTTAAATAATATTCTATATTCAATTAAAACAATTTATTTAATTTCAATAAATTTCTCGAAAGGAACTTATAATTAATTTAATTTATTAAATCAAAATCTTTTATATATAGAATTTAATTAATCAAAAGTTAATTTTCCAAAAGATTAATTATCAAATATCATATTCAAATATTTTATTTTTAATTACTTTACGTAAAATTTACGGCATAGAAAACATGGTTGTTACAACCTTATTATCCTCGAATTTACATTACCTATGGTTGCCCGCTCCCCTCCCTTGGTCGATTGCTACCGGTCGGCCATCGTCTATCACGTGTCGACCAATCACCGTGTTAAATTGTGGATTTTTATTTTTAAAATTTTATTTTATTTCCAATTCTTCCAACGTCTGTAACTTCTCCGTATTAACTCCAATTTCAAAGTATTATATATGAAAATCGTCTAGAAAATTGCTATAAATGAAATAGTGCAAGTTTCATAGTTAAATTCGGATGACTTTGAAAATTTTATTTTTAGTCTTTGTTTTGTTTATATTTAAATTTCTTATTAAATTTCTGTTAAATATTCAAGGTGTTACATTCTTCCCGCTTAAAAGGATTTCATTCCCGAAATCTCAAAGAACGGAAAAATGTAACCTATGTACACAACAACCAATATCTACAATCATCTACTCATTCATCATGCATGGGCAATCATTGTCCTTAGAAATGTTTCTAATGCAATATGTACATATATATGCAACGTGAAATGATGTGCACCTATACTAATGCAAAAATGAGGCGGTTTACTGATGCAGTCGACCTCTAGTCATGCAAGTGCTCATGTCATGCATCCAAAATGTATGCAACATCCTAAATAAGTATATTTGCAATTTTGCATGTACGCACAACTATTCCATCCATATACAATATCCATATGCACGATAAACAATAATCAGGCCTCCATATGTATCATATAAAACAAGATAGACAATAATAAAGGATAATGTGAATGTGTGTGTATTATCTAGATGATATACTGTCCTAAACGTGTATAACAAGCAATCCAAACAATACATCCCAATGCATCCACTAACATCCATCATTCATAACACATCCTATTGACATGTTTACAATCATTTCTACCATCCAATGGTCTCTACGTAAACTAGAACCTAAATACAGAAGTAATATGTACTTTCCTAACTAAAATGGAAACGTGCCTAAAAAGAGTTCGGATGGGTAGCTCAGACTTCCTCCTTAAGTTTCCATGTAATTTTAATTGGACCGTCTCCCTACCGGACTCTAACAAGTTTAATTATTTCATTATACAGTCGATTTGTCCCATGCACAAAAATATAGGTAGGTGCATGGCGAATAAGGGACTCACATATCCCTTTTTAACTTTCCCTAACTGATACAGCTTGACTTTGGTAACTGCATCGCTTAGACACTTCCGTAATTACCTAATGATGGCTCTACAATAATTCAGTCGTGTTCTAACTTGCCTCGAGGGTTTTCTACTTGTCTGCTTCCTAATTGTGGACTCAGCTCCACGGACTACCCCACGTGTCTCTTGTTGGTACACTCTTTTTTGCCTGTGCAGTCTTTGCCCTTCTATGAAATAAAATTTTCATATTTTTCGACTGCACTTCTCATCCTTTACCACTAGCATAAACCTATGATCCGAATGTATGTGCATTGGTAATTCTCTTCCATCCTTGCTACCAACTCTAATGGTGTTGTCATGCACCACGCTAAATAACTTGAGCATAAGCATGCTCTTATAAAACTATAGCTCTATGAAATCCTAAATGTATAACATACTGCCTTAACTCATCCAGTGGTATACCTAGTCGCTTTAACTTCTAGATACCAAGTGAAACAACTCGAATATGGACCGTGTCTCCTTCCATGATACTTCCTAGTTAGCTCTTTGCTAATTTTCCACTTAACCGAAGGGTATCTAACTTGGTGGTTTTTTAAAACATTGAAAATAACAAAACTTCTTTTCCAATTCGATTCATCTTAGATCATCTCATTTTACTTCTGAATGGTTTCTTCATTCCTTTAAAAATCATGGTATCCAGTTATCATGTTTAGAGTCTATATGGATCCATCCTAAGTTCTACTAGTGAAAGTTTGGTCTATCTTCCTATTCAACCTTAATAATAAAGTCTCAAAATTAATTAAGGTCATAACTTAGAATCACTATAGCATTGGTGATAATCACTTAAGTGGTACTTTGTTTTTTTGAGAAAGACGGTTGTGTAGTGATAAACTACACAGCCGGTTAATAATAATAGTAGAATAATAGGAAATAAGTGGTACTTTGTTCGCATGCGAATGATATGCATACCACTGTGTATTCCAAGTTAGACAACCATGAATTTCCTTAAGTAAATAGTCTTCTTCAAATCCGAGGGATGATTGAGAAGAATCATTTTTATCCCTTCCTCCAAATCTTATCAAAAATTTCTCAATTTATTTTATATGAAAATCGCCTTCGCATTCCCGATGTGTGCAAATATCAATATCTTTGCCTTGGCCGAGACCCTAACCCTTGAATTAACCATTCCTTGCAAAATCTTGACTATAATCTTATTTAGGATAATTTTCGTGGTTTGAACTTCCAAAACTTTACCATTTCTTAACGTCCTCCCATAAATGAGACCTTTTTACCAAACATTACCGCTTATCACTTTATTCCATTTATTTCATGGTTGGGATAACTCAATATGGAATAATGCCTTGGCATTTTAATCCAATAAACATGATGACCAATACTTTGGTTTATACTTAGGGATTTCTATATTTTAATGCATTAGAACTACTTCTCTCCCAAATGAAAGATTGATAGTGTAAATTTCTATGTCTCATCCGAAAGGAGAATTTGTGTTACATTTGGAATTAAAGGAATTATTATTTTCATAGTTATTGAAATAAATAGTACAAAATACGGTAAATGTCCTTATTTTATACATCTCTTTCTTCTTGGGCGTATTCCTTGTCATTTCAAACGATATACTTTTATTTATAAATTTGAACTTGATAATCCATAGGAATTTATATTGCAACCCTCTATATTCCAATGAACTAAGATATTACCTAAATCCCATTTTCAATTTATCATTACTTTCAGTTATGTCTATTAACCCATATCAACTACTCAACAAAAATCCGAAATCACCTAAATCCCAACAATTTACTATGTTAACTTAATTTACATTTTACTTGCACATGTCATTCAGATCCATAAATATGGAACCATCACATGATCTATAAGTTTCAGGGACTACTACCCAATACTAAATTTTGGGATTACCAATACTCAATATTTTCCAAGTTCAAATATGTGCAAATTTCTAACCGTACAATTCCAAGATTTACATGGGCATACTTGGAACACATCTACAATGATAGAACCCAATAGGTAACACCGCCCATAGATTACTATGGAAACCAATTTCCACTAATACCACTACATAATGCTGCTGCGGGGACTACTCTTCCACTAATATGACTTTCCACTCATGTCAATCTGGTCCGCATGTAGCCTCCAGTGAAATAACACAATACCTGGACCGTCCGTAGCCTACGGGTATCTTATCCTTACTTATATGGTGCCGACCAATGTCCGGATCACACTTTTGTCACTTAACTTATTATATAAGAAGTGAAGTAGACCCCACTTGTCCCTTTTTACACTTCAAAACGAATAAAACTCCTTGCATATATAGCATCCCTTGACAATAACTATCTTGGCTTACTCTTTCCTAATTCTGGAATATGTTTTACCCAAATCATAATTTCCAAACCTCCTCACACAAAGATTCTATGATTCAAACCATACTTGGGTAAGTGCTTACCCTTCACTACCACAGCAAATTTGACCTAGCACTCTGTCCTTCCAATTCAACCGTTGACTGAAAATGTCATTAAATTCCCATGTTTCGTTTTTACCTCTGTCCCTACCATTTCAAGGATTCCAAATTCCATAGTCAAATTGTTTCCCAATGGGCTGTTTAGTCGTATTTATCTAACTGCGATCTATTTCTTTCCTTTTTAAGTTCATATTATTTCACTTTTTCCTTTTTAAATCAAACATTTGATTTTAACTTTATTTCAACAAAACTAGTCAGTTTAAAAACTATAAAACTCTCTTCATTTTTAATAAGATTTTCCTTCTTACTAAGATCATGATATTTTTCTTTAATTAAATTATCAAAAACAGTTGAGTTTAACTTAGTAAAATGTACATAAAACACCATTTCAAAAGTTTCTTTCATAAATAAGAATTTTCCAAAAACGTATTTTTTTTTAAAATGTGATATTTTTAACTTATTGTTATTATTATTTTAGAGTTTGACAAAAACACTGATAACAGACATTATCAAATACTAGCAATTTCTTATTTATAAACAGAGTTCAAAAGTTAGATCTTACATACTTCTCAACTTTTTTCTCAAAAGTTCTATTGTTAAAAGCAAAGTGCACATTGAGGGTAAGCGTAACAATGTGTCTAAAAGACAAAATAAAAGCTTTAAAACATTTATTGAAAAATCATTTCTAATCCAATTCTTTACTTTTACTTTTACTTTTACTTTTTAGACAATTTCCATGAAGTTTGTCTGATTAGTTTATATAAAATCACAAATCAACTTTCTCTTTTTATTAAAAATATCAGACATCCTTAGTTTCTAACTTTTAGAAATCATTTTCATTGGTTTATCACTTAAATCAAAGCAGACAATAGCAACCTAATTACCTGAGCCTACTTGTACCTAACAATGCCTAAGTGCAAAAGGTTTCTGTCCTTCTTTTCAAAGATGGTCTACTCAAGTTTATCTTCCAAAAGAATATCCAACTTCAATATGGAAATACTCTAGCCATACCTTTAAATAAATAGGAGTCCTTCCGACTACTACCAATATGAGAATATGGTTTTTATTTAACTGAGGAAATTTGTCTGAAGTTTATAAAGTCCTTTTTCATATTCCTTTTACGCTTTGTTGGCACCTTACTCTTAATTCACCCTTAATTCCATAATATGCTTGCTACTACTAGTTGGTATAGAAAACCTCTACTAGATCTTCTTTATGGGGTAAACCACTGTAAATATGAAAATTTTATTTTTTCGCCTCAGCTGCTATAACCTTACCGTTTATTCTAACCCACAACTGTTTGCTTATTTAAAGGATATGTCAACAACTACCTTATGTTCTCAAATGTATAGGGTGTTGTGTATTGATACGTATATCAGAAAATCATAATTACGGTCTCCTAGTTTGATTTAGCTCTTCTTATCTCCTTGCTTATGGATACCAACAGAACCATATAGGGATGTTCACGCTCGGAATCTTAGCTGCCTTTCTAGAGCCATTTCTCCAAAACTTGTACTCATTCTCACTATTCGTGATTGAGAATTATTTCAACTTTCTTAAAGATAGTACTTGGCAAGAATACTTGATATCATTCTTTCTAGTTATATTTATATATGTAAAACCTTTGAGACCTTATATCTATACATATATACCTTTCAAAAGTCCATTTTAAAAACCTTTTGAAAACATTTTGGAAAACTCTTTTATTTTCAAAACTTTTCAAGTATGTTTTCTCAACACGCACCTAAATCCTAGGGAATTTTAAACCTTGCTCTAATACCAAATGTAACAATTTGCACTTCCCAGCACACCGATCCAAAACCTAGTGTGACTTTCGAACTCGCGTCATGCTAAGAAATACAAGCTGTTGGGTTTTTAAATACAACATAATTATTAGTGTAAATTAAAAGACATTCTAGACTTTCAAATCTCACAACGGAAGAAATTAAAAATATAAGTACTGAAAAATATACATTTTAGAAAAACAGTCTCCAAAATACTTTATTTGCCATGTACTCTGTTTCAAAGTACAATATATATTTTACAGACTTTTAATATAGTAAGTAACTACATGATAGACAAAAAATGAGAACTCCAACGTGAAGCTCATTTCTCCAAGTACTTTTCGCAACCAACCGCTAACCTGTCATCCTATGGTGGGTAAAAAAGGAAAGGAGGGAGTGAATCAGACAAAAGTCTGGTGAATGAGTACAAGTTTAATATGTGATGATCATGAGCAATTAACTTTAACTCTACTCTAGATGACATAGGGTGTGCTACAAGTGTCCGTGAATTCAAAAGGTATGTTACCTAAAGGTTCTTGTCTAATACATTCCTACACTATAATTTGTGAAAGCTATTGCAATGGATCGAACTAAGGATCGATACTCACATCTAACTATCAGCCACCACTCTTAGAGCTACTCAATGTAAATAATGCCACTAACCTACTAAAACATGGAAATACCGCCATAACACTACTAAACATGGAAACATCGCCCCTTTGGCTACTAACTATGAAAACACCACCACTAGGCTACTCTGGAAATAAATTCCCACTACTATCAGCGCCACTAGGCTACTAGGAATTGAATCCCCCTCACTACTCCCGGAGAGGAAGAATCTGAGATGTTGACTCGTTGGTATGTCACATCGTCTGTATCTGCTTCCAACTCTCGATCGTAATGTTGGCCTCTTATCACACACGCCGACATCCTTCATTTGAACCGTATCATGAGCGTCAGAAATCGTGCATACTAGGACTCTCATTAAGTCGGACCCACTCCATAAGACATCCTCGTCAGTGTTGCACGTCCACTATTTAACCTCCAACGAGTGCCATTTGCGAAAATACATCACCACCAGTCGATTACTCGATCCCAAATTGGATAAACAACATTTACCCAACCCCGCAGCAACCTAGCATCTTCTCATAGGGAACTAGCTCCCATACTATTTCTAGCATACACACCTAGACCTAAAATAGGCTTATACAACAATTTACACTTGTATAATTTTCATTTCAAATTATATAATTTTTATTACAACCTGGGCTTTAAGACGAGGTTCGGATTCTACATTTTTCACATCTACCGGTCAACCGCTAACCCTAACCTATCGACCGCTACCGGTTGACCATCTAGGGTCATGGTCAGGGTCGACGGTCGTAGGCAAAAATTAGGGTTTTTGCACTTTTCTCATATCGATTATTAGCTTTGAATTATTTTGATTATTTCGTTAATTATTACAGTATTTGTTAATTGCAGCGATTACCCTAAGCAAGTAAGTATGATGATCAGTCAATATTTCTAAATTTCGCAGATTTGTAGAATTATTATTTTAGTCGTTTAAACCTAGGGTTTATAGATTTTAGGGTATACAGTTAAGTAAATAAAAGAGGTGTGCTAGATCAACATCGGGTTTAACAATTCACTGGAATTTCAATTCTACCCTAGTTACATATTTCAATCTTAGAGTTTTACAGTTTAAAATTAGATTTCTAACTTCCTAGATCATATAGGATAGAGTAAATTTAACTGTAGATAATCATCTAACTAAATCTGTTCCCACTCACCTCAAGCCTAAGTTCTTCCTATTTGCCTTGCCTAAGAATCGCCCTCCCGAATGCTTGCTCCGCTTGATCCATCTATCTCAAATTACTTGTATCCCTATAGGTTTTTTTATTTTGATTTTCTTTTAAAGAATTTTAGGGTTTTAAGAAGAGAGAAAATTTTGACAGAGTTCTGTTACTGTGATCATTAAGTGAGATTTAGGGTTAGGTTAGGCTTGCATTTATAGAGATTAACAATTTGTTTAGGATGTTGGATCGAGCCTAGAGAACCTTCAGAGTCATTAGATACGCTCATTAATACTTGGTAACAAAGTAAGAATCACAACCGTTTGAACACGTCACGAAGCACCCGATTATCCTCGAATTTATGTTGCCTATGATCGACCACTCCCCTCCTTGGGTCGACCGTTATCAGTCAACCATCGCCCATCAAGGGTCGATCGGTCACCGTGTTAAATTGTGAATTTTTATTTTTAAAATTTTATTCTATTTCCAATTCTTCCAACGCCCGTAACTTCTCCACGTTAACTCCGATTTCGAAGTGTTATAAATGAAAATCATCCAGAAAATCGCTACGAACGAAATGGTGCTAGTTCCATACCCAAATTCGAGCATTTTTGAAAATTTTCTTTTTAGTCCTTGTTTTGTTTAAATTTACCTTTCTTACTAAATTTCGGCTAAATTTTCGAGGTGCTATAGCTAGGGTTTTGAGGAGAAAATGATTTGGGATTTTAGTGCAGGCCGAAGGAAATATGCTAAGGTCTAGGGCAGCTTTTGGTTAAGGTGAGTTTCTACACTCACATATATAGATATCCTTGCATGTTAGGAATTTATCTTGTTTATTGTGTAAATTATTTGGAATTGGTTGATGTTAGGATAGTTGATTAGTTGCATCGATTGCAATTGGCAAATGGAACTCCGTCCGGTTGCGACTTGAACTTTATATGTTTGTATAGCGATATATATATATATATATGCATTGTATGGATAACTAGATTTCAATGGAACTTGACTCGGGCCACTTGATAAATTTATACGGTTGATTGGCCAACATATTTTCAATGCATTTTTTCTCTTCGATTTATATATTTGGATATTTTATTTATTTTACTTATTTCAAGATTTTCCTTTTAAAAGCTTTGGAAAATTATTTAAGGATTTTAAAATCTTATTAAAAGTAATTTAAAAAATAACTTAATAAAGTTTTATTTAATTTATCTCATTTTTATATTTAAAAATCATTCTTAGAAATCTTTTTTGTAATATATATTGATTATTATACGCTTTCAAAATTATTTCTATTTGCTTAATTCTCTATAAATTATTGTTTAAAGTCTATTATATATATAATTCTTCAAATTAAATTTTATTTTCTTTTGGAATCAGGTTAAACGAAATAAATAATAAATATTCCTTTATAAATAAAGATTTATCCAAATACTATTTAAAATGAATTTTTTATTTTTATAAAAGTATTTGGAAATGGTAATGCATTTATTAAAATATATTTTGTGATATAAAGGTTATTGAAAATAGAGTAGAGTTATTTCTAAGATTATTAGAAAATATGAAACTAAGTATAAATAAATAGTTTTTAAAAGTATTTCTAAAAAGAAACTTTACTTGTAAAGTATATATTTAATAGAAAGGTTTCGAAAGTATTTTCTTAATGGGATTTTAATTTTAAAAATCAATTTTGAAGATAAGGCAAATGGTGAAATATCTGAATGAGTTTTAATTTTTATTAAAATATGAATCCCATTTTATAAATAAATTGAAATTATTTATATGAATGTATGTGTGAAGTTTTATATTATAAGAATTTTGAGTAAACGGTTTAGTAATACGAAGCGGTATGAAAAGTTTGGTAATACTTTCCCGATTACTCTCTTGACTCCTTATACAGAATATATGACTGTATTGTAGTTTATATTTATAAAATGAGGATATTGAATAAACAGATTAGTAATACCGAATGGTATGAGATGCATAGTAACATTTTTTCGGTTATATTTTGACTCATATTGTGGATTTATCTCCTAAATTAGGAGATTGACCACAGCTGTAAATAGGAATTAGTTTGGTATTAATACCTAATATCATTTCATTTTAGAAATTGATGATTTGAATTTTATTTTATTCCTAGAATAAGCAGATTTTTTAGATTTTCTCTCATCCTTCTAGGTTATATATATTCCCTTATTTGAGATAATAAAATACACAACAGATATTCTAAATCTCATATGGTATTAGAGCAACAATTCTCCTAGGGTTTCATTCTTTTTCCTCTCTTCTCCATGTGTTCTTTTGTCTTGCCATGGCTAAGAAAGCTCCATTCACTAAAGCTCAACTTGAGGCCCTTTAGAAGCTTCTAAGTCAGTCCTTTAATCGGCCGACTGCTACTCAAGGTACGGGAATATTGGCCATGTGTAACATCCCCTATCTTAAGGCCTGAAGCTAAGCGCTACAGAAGCTACAGTCATCCATAGTATTAACTTCCGGTGATAAAATACGACAATGTTAATGGTATCCATAATATCAGAAGCACTTGAATATGAAATAAAATTATCACAAATTAAAATAGCTTTTCTTATTACATTTCAAAATAGTATTTCATATTCAAATTACATATTCCCATAATCGATTCCCAGGTTTTAATCAAATATAATTATTACAAATTACGCTAAGAGTGACATATGAAGATGCCCCGTTGGATGATCAGAGTACTAAATAGACAACTATCTTAATACATCACAGCATAAATAAAATTAGATAACTCCTATGTAGCTAGTTTTGCTTCCTATAGGCCTTCGGAAGCTTATTCGTCCAACCTACTAAACCTGTAAAACCTTAACTCTCAATCTACTCAAATCATATTTTGAGCACCCGAGAGTTTAAGGGGAAAACATAAACTTAGAGTCAGACATAAAGCTTGGTGTGAATAATACTATACATCTCGGTTATTTGATATTAAGTGAGACCACGCCGCTTAGCGAAATAGATTTACCCTCAAACATATCTTTTGCAAATCAAAATCCTGCAACCAAACTAATTAAAGCAATAATAGCAATATCATATATGCATATAAATCAGGTAATCAATGGACTATCTTTTCGAACAATATAGTTTTTTGGCTAACTACTAACCTTTGGCTGACTCGGGCCTACCAGACATAACAAATAATCTAACTTCTGTTAGACACACTTCTGGACGGTCCGTCCCTAACTTACTTCTCCCTGGGTCAACTGATCCTAATGGTTTTGTAGGCTCACCAATTACCTTTCTTTACTCTGTATATTCCTTTCCGTGTGTAACATTATTTTAGTCTTACATGTGACAAAGCCCTACACACTGGAATTTTGGACTTATATTAGCTAGGGGCTACTAGCTAAAGTATAAGGCGCGACCCCATACCAGCCCCATTTGGTATTCTAATATCTGAGTCATTTACTTAGGGTCAACTACCCTATCAAATTTTTCCTGAAAACATTTCTTGCAAATCGATTTGACCCTTTAAATCATACTTAAACAAGGAAAACATACTCTTCGCTTTACTCTAATCTCTTTGTCATGTTATATATACTTTACACAAAACAATGTTAATGAAATATATTGAGGGTTATCTATCCTTCCAAAGTAACTTAAAAACCCTTTTTAACTTAAAAGATCTTAGGCCATAAAGCCAAGGTAAACCATTCGAAACCTTTGCTTAAAAACTTTAAACAACCCTTTCATATCCATTAAAATTACCCGTTTAAAAATATATTAACTACTATACCTTGAAACACTAGGCTGAAAAGCCAAAACATTCATTTCGAAACCTTTATAATGACCTTTCAAAATCATTGAAGGTATCCCTTCGAAAGCTTTATAAACCTTAGACATCCTCTTTTAAAAACTCTTTAAACTTGCCTTTCAAAAGCATTGTAAACCTTCTATTTAAAATACTTAAGTACCTTTCGAAACCATTGGGGATGTCGCCTTCTAAACCTTTATTACATACCTTTCGAAATCAATAAGGTCCTTTACTTAAAACAAACCTTTCGAAAGTATTGGTTTCAAGTAAAAGCTTGTGGAATATAGTTTCGAAACCATTTAAAACCATTCCATTCGAAACTTATGGGTTTATCTTTCAATAGAACAAAGGGTCTTAAAAGAACCAAGTCGAAAGCAACTCTTTCGAAAGCAATTTCCTAAGTAAAAGAAAGTAGATGGCTTCGAAACCATCCCTTTCGAAAGCAAGGAGAAGTGACTCCTTATTTAAAAGCGAAAGCACCATTTCAAAACTAATGTTTAAAGTCATAAGCGGCCTCAACTGGGTTGGAAGGTAGAATGCGGCAGCGAGTGTTTCGACCCTATTGAAAGCTTATTTAAAAAAAATTGTAGCAACCTCTGTCAAAAGCTATATTTAAACCCTTTCGAAAGCATTCTTTTAAAAGCAAGCAAGCGACATCTCTTTTGAAAGCAAAACAAAGGCCTTGCTCGTTTTGACCCTATACCTTTCGCCTATCTCCAATCCACTATGTACCAAGTCATTGATACCATATGTATTGGTTTCGACTAGGATGAGGGCGGTAGTTTGAAGTCGAAAGGTAGCTACCGAAAGTGGCAAAACAACAAAACTTTACAAAAACTGATTTTTACTTTATAAAGCAATATCTTTCCAACTAACTTGCTTATTTGTCAACATATTATTGGTTGCCAAATTTCTTTTCCAAAATCTTTTCTAAAAGTGCTGCCGAATTCAATAATTATTGATTTAAAACATTTAGCAATTTGCCCGTTTTCCTTTATAAACATATAAAACATTTAAGTCCCATACCTTAAATAATTTTATATATATCTAATAAAATGCTTAGGAAAATTCTCCAAAAATTTCAATAAATCACTTTTAATATGTTATCTAACATATTTAAATTTCTGACCCAAAGCTAACATATACTAACCGAAATTAATTTAAACCCAATTTAACCATTTTCTTTACTAGAAAATTCATAATAAATTCACAATAATTTCGAAAACAATGAAACTTGAAACCCATCTCTAAAATAATATTTCTGACCTACTATCAAAAATGCAAATCATTTGGATGTCATTTAATAGGTTTTTCCAAATCAATTGTTATCATAAAATCTATATGAAATAGCCTAAATCATCAATAAGCATATGTATCCATTTAAACAATCAAAACATGGCAAATCATTTGCAAAATAGACACGGTCTTATCTAGAAACCAAAAATCATAAAAATGAGGTGTAATCTATTATTCACCTTTGGCTTATTGTTAAGGAGGTAGAGATTTTCTCTTGAGTTGATTTGATTAAGCTTCATTCTTAAAATCTTGTTTATCTTCCCCTTGTTATCTAATAATGGTGGCCGGCCTTTCTTTAAGTTTAATTTTGTTTGTGAACATGGTAAATGAAAATGGCATAAAGGTTTAGGGTATAAAGATATAACCTATTCCTATATTGCCCTTAGCTTATTACCCTTACCTATTTCATTTTAAATTCTCTTTTGTTCATTAGTTACTTAGGCACGGCTACCCTCTATTATTCAAGTCCCAATCCTTTAACAATTTATAATATTTCATTTAATTTATCTAATTAAATGTCCTAAATAATGTTAGTCAAAATTAGGATCGTTACATACCCGCCTTCTTAAAGAATTTCTTCCATAAAATTACGATGAGGTACACATCAAATCAATCATAAAGTAAAAACATACCATGAAACAAGTCAGGATAACTATCTCTAATCTTATTCTCAGTTTCTTAAGTACAGTCTCTCTCGTTGTCACTCCATTGGACTTTGACTAATCTGACTTTCCTGTTCCTTAGTCTCTTTTCATCTCTCGCGACTATACGAACTGGCTTTCTAACTATAGTCATATCCGGTTTCACTACTAAGTCATCTAACACAGTCCATGCTATAGTAGTCTCTGGACCTTGAATACACATCCTTAGATGAGAAATATGAAAAACATTATGGACTCCTACCAAACTACTTGGTAACTCCACTCTATATGTGAGTTTCCCAATCCTTTCAACAATAGGGAATGGTCTAACGAACCTTGGCGCCAATTTTCCTGATTTTCCAAACCTGATTACACCTTTCATCGGTGATATCTTGATGAAAACATGATCTCTAACTAAGAACTCTATGTCTTTCCATCTCTTATCAGCAAAACTCTTCTGCCTAGATTGAGCTTCCTTCATTCTAGCTTGAATTAACTCAATCTTTTCTGCAACGTCTCTAACCAAATCCGGACCAAGAACTAACCGATCCCCAGTTTCTAACCAACAAACGGGAGATTTGCATGGCCTTCCATACAAAGCTTCAAACGGTGCCATTCCTATACTAGTCTGATAACCGTTGTTATACGAAAACTCGACTAAGTGTAGGTGGTCTTCCCATGATCCCCCAATGTCTAGCACATAATCTCATAACAAATCTTCTAGGATTTTGTTAGCTATTTTCGTTTGCCCATCTGTCTGCAGATGGTAAACGGTACTCATCTTGAGCTTGGTACCTAAAGTATAATGTAAACTCTTCCAGAACTCGCTAGTAAATAAGGAATTTTTGTCACTTACTATACTACTAGGAATTCCATGCAATCTAAATATATTATTCATGAATAACTTAGCCAAAACATGTGTCGTCCTAGTTGACTTTTGGAATGAAATGGACACTCTTGGTCAATCTATCCACTATAACCCATATACTTTCATTTCCTTGATTTGACCTGGGCAACCCGTCTATAAAATCCATCGAGATAGAATCCCATTTCTAAACTGGAACATCTAAAGGCTGAAGTAACCCACTTGGTTTCTGATGCTCGGCTTTTACATGTTGACAGTTCAAACACTGCTTCACCCATAAGCCTACATCTCTCTTCATACCTTCCCAGAAGAAACTCCTTTTCATGTCCTGATACATCTTAGTTCCTCCCGGATGAATAGTGAACTTTGAACGATGGCATTCTCTAAGAACTTCCTTCCTAATGTCTCCCACATTAGAAACGCACAGTTTCCTTTCTTCCTTAACCATCCATTTTGGTCAAGACTGAAATCTTTCAAGTCATCGCTCTCTGTTCCATCCCTTAACCTTCTGATCCGTTCAACTAATATTGGATCCTCCTTCTGCTTAGAAGCAATCCTTTCGATCATTACCGGTCGAACTTCTAAACATGAAAACATAGCGATTTCCTTACTGGATCTAACTTTAGATCCCCACTGTATTCTACACGTGGTCAATGCTTCTAAATCTTTCCACTCAGCTATCATTGCTAATACTGCATTCTAGTGTTTTCTGCTAAGTGCATCCACAACCTTGTTGCCTTTTCCTGGTGTGTACTCAATACCAAAGTCATAAGCGGCAAAAAACTCTAACCACCTTTATTGTCTCATATTCAACTCCTTCTGAGAGAATAAATACATCAAAGACTTATGATCCGTATACAACTCGAATCTCTTTCCCAACAGGTAATGTCTCCACATCTTCAATGCAAAAATTACTACAGCTAATTCCAAATCATGTGTTGGATATCTAACCTCATGTAGTCTAAGCTATTAAGAAGCATAGGCAATCACCTTACCACTTCGCATTAACACAGCTCCTAACCATGTTCTGCATGCATCCGTATACACTACCAAATGTTGATTCCCTTTCGGAACAACTAACACATGTGTATTAGTCAATAAGTGTTCCAATCTCTGGAATGCTTCCATACACTTATCGGTCCAAACGAACTTCACATCTTACCGCGTTAGCTTGGTCATCGGTGCTGCTATCCGCGAAAGATCTTTAATGAATCTCCAATAATTCCCAGCTAATCCAAGAAAACTCTTTATCTCAATCACTGTCTGGGGTCTATTCCAATTATTCACTGCCTCGATCTTAGTCGGATCTACAGACAACCCTTTCTCTGAGACTACATGACCAAAAAACTTCACTTCCTTCTTCCAATAATGGCACTTTGAAAATTTCGCCTTCAGTTGATGCTGCCTCAATGTCTCAAGCACCACTCTAAGATGAACTTCATGCTCTCTTTCACCTTTAGAGTATATCAAAATATCATCTATGAACACCAATACGAACCTATCCAAATGCTCTTGGAAAACTCGGTTCATCAAATCTACAAAGAATGCCGGTGCATTAGTTAGTCCAAACGACATCACTAACCATTCGTACGATCCATATCGAGTGATAAACGTCGTCAAAGGAATACTATTGTTAGCCACTCTAAGCTGATGGAATCCTGTCGCCAAATCCAACTGGGATAATACTTTTGCTCCACTCAACTGGTCGAACAAATCATCAATTCTAGGTAAGGGATATCGATTTTTTATCGTCTCATCATTCAACTTACGATAATCAATACATAATCTTAACGATCCGTCCGGTTTCTTCACAAACACTACAACTGCTCTCCAAGGCAAACTGCTTGATCTGATAAAATTCTTACCTTTTAGATCCACCAACTGCACCTTTAACTCTTTCATCTCGGTAGGTGTCATTCTGCTTGGCGGTCTACTCACCGGTTCTGCTCTGGGTACTAAATCTATCCAAAACTCAATGACTCGTTTCGGTGGTAGTTCTACTACAGATTCAAAGACATCTGCAATTCTCTAACAATGAAACTCGATTCAACTCGTCTTCTGCCTCCATAACACCCAACAAAGCATTAACCTCAAAACTAGGGTTTTCTACGGAGTATACTATCCGATCACTATAGTCGCAGTGTCTAAGTATATTTTCCTATCATGGCAAAATATCCTAGCATCGTATTTACTTAACCAATCCATATGCAAAATAACTCCGAACCCTATGAAATCAAACAAATGCAAATTGCAAGCAAATACATGACCTAACAATTCAAACTCTAAGTGGTCACATCTCATCCCAAGAGTCGCATAACCTCCTATCGGATTTGCAACCCTTAAGGAAGTAACTTGGTATGAGGGTTCTAGGTTAAGCTTATCTACCAAACAATGAGATATAAAAGAATGTGATGCACCAGTATCAAATAGAACTGTAACTGACATACCATGAATCAAAAGCGTACCTCCCAACACAGCTTTTCCTTTCTCCTCTGCTATTGGTCTTGAGGTAGCTGGCTCCAATGCAAACAATTTGCCTTTCCCATCCTTGGATGGCCCCTTGCACTGGGTTTTATAATGTCCAATTTGATCGCAGTTGAAGCATCTAATATTCTTCTTCCCGATCACCTTCTTTCCATCTCCCGAGCAACATTCATTGGCAAAATGCCCTTTCTTGTCACATTTATAGCAGATAACCTCCGCCTTCCCCTTCTTGGTAGCCCCACTCTTCTAAGCTCCCTTCTTGTGGAAAAACTTCCTCGTCTGGTTTTGTCCTCCTTGAGCTCCACCTACCTTGTTACCTTCAAGAAAAGCAAGCATCTCTTCCTGCCTCAAAGCCATTTCAACAATTACGTCACACGGATCTCTGATATGCGACAATGTGGCCTTAACAAGTTCAGGTTTCAACCCACGAATGAACTTCTCATTCCTCTTAATAACTGTATTAACCGTAACATATCCATATCTCGATAGCTCTTCAAATCTAGTTGCATACTCAAGCATTGTCATGTCCTCTTGCTCCAACTCAACAAACTTCCTGAGCAAAGTAGACTTAGAAATCTCTGACATACACCTCACCTCAAACCTTCTTTTGAACTCAGCCCAAGTCATAGTCCCCTTATTGACTCTAACCGTGTTATCCCGCCTTTTGGCAAGACCGTGACACCAAGGAATTGACTAGTAACCAATGACGGCCCATCCTAGAAATCAGTTATACACAAGCTCATTATGGATATCGACGAATTTTGTCCGAGTCCGGATCGAGCCAAAATTGGTAGGACATGACAAGCTAAGCCATGAGAGCCAACATTCCAAATCTCAAGTCAATCCGAGTTCGTATGCTCAAGTTGTGAACGATACAAAATTAGTTAAGAACAGCCTCCTTCGACTCGCTCCGGTTCGAATTCATAGGGAGTGCATGCTTTGACTCGCTCCGTCAACCAGCAGAGGCCAACTTCGACTTGCTTCACAACGCCTAGGAGTGACAACTTCGACTCGCTCCGCGGCGCGTCCATCAGAGAGTCTACTTCGACTCGCTCCACCCCACAGCCATCAGAAAGTCTACTTCAACTCGCTCCATTCCACATCCATCAGAGAGTCTACTTCGACTCGCTCCATTCCACATCCATCAGAGAGTCCTCTTCGACTCGCTCCATTCCACATCCATCAGAGAGTCCTCTTCGACTCGCTCCACTCCACATCCATCAGAGAGTCCTCTTCGACTCGCTCCACAGCCTTCACAGAACCACTGTTTGACCCCATCTAGTTCGACTCCAACAAAGAGCCACGTCACCGAGTCGAATGGAAGCGAGTCAAAACAGGAGCGAGTCGAAGGAAATAGCCTACCAAAAACCACATTTCGTATCGATCATATCTCCCAATCTATAAGTCCAAATGCTATGAAATTTTCACAGAAGACTACGTGCATGCTAAAGAATGTCCACGCCAAATTTCGACTCCATTGGATGAAATTTTGATCGAGTCGAAATCTATTCGTGTCGATCACGATCGGACCAAAACTTCACGGGCTTGGGCGTGCGGGCCTGGTCACGTGCCAGAGAGGGTCTCCCGAGATCTGAGCGAAATATCAGCCTCCTACACCTATAAATAGACCCCCAAAGCCAACAGAAAAGGGGTTCTTTTTCTTCTTTGAGATCTCCAACGCCCAGACTCTACCAGATCCAGATCTGAACTCCGTTGCTGCTGCTACCAACGAATTTCACTGTTGCAAATCATTGTTATTCGTTGTAATTTGCTGAAATCAATTGTAAACATCAAAGAAAGATCAATAAAGCTATCAACTTCATAGTGGACGTAGGCGATACGTCAAACCACTCTAAATTCTTGTGTCTCCTTGCACTTTAATTATTCTCATTTCTGAAATTTGGAGTTTTTGTTAGATTAATCCTCTTTTTCCATTTAATTTCTTCACTTTATCTCTTCAAAGACTTCCGAAGAGTGTTGTGCCCAATTTTGGTACAAACACTTTGGTGCTTTCACTGAGAAAACCAATTTTTCTCCTGCTCTTTGGATCTCCTATCTATATTGGATTGCATAAATCTAAGAAGAAGATCCAGATCTAGAACTTTGAAGCCCTTCCATTCTATTCAGATTCACATCAGATCTAGGAAAGGACTCTCATCTCCTCACCATGGTGAGCACACGTACCACTTCTACAACTACTGATCAAGGAGCACGGGATCGACAAAATCCCGTGCAATCGCCTCCATCCAACCAAAATGCTGTAGGACCTCCAGATCCATCAGGTCCTATCACTAGACAAGAATTCTAGACATTGCTTTAAGAGTTGACCCAAAGTCGACAGCAGCTAGCGGAACAACTACGCGCCAACACGGAGTTAACTAACCAGCTAAATCGCCAAAGGCGAAGAAGATCCAGAAGAGACCAAGGTTCTCACTCTTCCACAGAAAGTTCAGCCTCCTCCGACGGCCAAACTAGATCCACACGTCCACGGCTAGGTGTAAGCTACACCCAAGCCACGGGACTCCAACCTGCTTCGAACCTTGGGCAACCTAGAGCTGGACCATCCGCTAGTCTCCGCATAGAACCTTCAACTCTAGGAGGAGCTGCTCCTTATCATGTTACCGGCAACATTGCTACTACCACCACTACCGGACGGGGAGGTGATGCTAGAAACCAAGCTGATCCTCAACGTAGCCAACGAGAGCAGACTCCTGAGCCTTATGTCCTTGAGGATGTTGAACCAAGGAGGCGAGGCACGGACCGTCGACCGTGTCCGGTCCAGACTCGCGCTGTGGAACCCGACCACACCTTGGCACAACATGCTCCAAGTGTCCGAACACCAGATATACCAGCGATGATCTGCCAAATGATCCGTGAAAGTCAAGGTCTCTCTAATGACGACTGGGGAATCTCCCGAAGTCATACCCCTTTCACTGATGATGTTTTATATGCTGAACCACCTCGGCACTTCAGGATGCCCACTTTGCCAGTCTATGAAGGAAGGTCTGATCCCAATCAACACGTCTTGAAATACGAATGGCTAATGAATGCTACTAGAGCTGATGACGCAGTAAAGTGCCGTAGTTTCCCCATTTCCCTAGGGGGCATCGCTACCATGTGGTTCACTCGTTTGCCACCGCGATCCATCTCTAACTTTGACCAGATGGCCACCAAGTTTGTCGAACAATTCCGTATGCACGTGGCGAGGCCAAAGGACGTTAACACTTTGTCTAGTGTTACGCAAGCTCCCGGAGAAACACTTAGGCGTTACTTGGAGTGATTCCATGCTGTGTGTGCAGAAATAAGCAATCCCAACGATAACTCTATCCTGATGGCTCTGACAAAGGGGATTGATGCTGATTCCGAGTTTGGAAATTGGTTAGCTGGAAAACCACCTACGTCATTGGACCGTTTCTATTCCAAGGCAGCCCAATTCCTGAGAAGGGAGGATGCGAAACAATTTAAGAAGCAGGATGACGTAGGGCCCAACATCGAAGGTATCCAGAGTAACGTCGCAGTTAAACAGCCCGGAGATAGTTCTGGAAAAATTCAGTTGAATGTCCAAAATAAACAGAATCAGCAGAGGGACAATAGAAATCAGAACAAAAAACGCGATCAGGATCGTGGACCACGGCGTAGAGCTTCCATGTACGAAAATTACACTCCATTGAACACGTCGTTGGAAAATGTGTATTTGCAGACCTGCAATACCATGCAGTATAAGAAACTTGCCCCGAAACCACCAACTGAAAGACAAATTCAAACAGGAAAATTCTGTAGATTCCATGAGAGTTATGGCCACAACACCAATGAGTGTCGTCACCTACAAGACCTCATTGAAAAACTGATACGTGAGCGGAAGCTGGATCAGTATGTACGGGCGCCGCAATCCGGTGGTGCGGACCCGTCAAATCAGAATCGTGCACCGAATCAGGAAAGACAGGAGGAACCCGCTCGTGCAGACGGGAGGTTGGTCATCAATACAATAAGTGGTGGTCCTCACCCAGCAGATCAAAGCTGGAAGGAAATGGAGTCGTATGCCAGTTCTATCAGGCATGCGGACTTCGAGTGTTATAGTAGTTTTGATGAGGGAGCTCCGGCCAAGCAACAGAAAACGATGACGGATGACATCGTGTTCAGGAGTAGAGATGCAGATAAAATCGAAGCTCCCACTATCGATCCACTGTTCATCTCAGCACAGGTAGGTCCCGCTTGGATGAAAAGGATCTTAGTTGACAGTGGAAGCTCTGTGAATATTTTGTTCAAGAGAGCTTATGATCAAATGAAGATGGAAGCCGCAGACTTGAAGCCTTGTCAATCTTGGGTCCATGGTTTCAATGGGAGTGCCACTATACCCACTGGAACGGTGGAACTGCTAGTAGAGTTGGGAGTTAGAGAACGTCGGAGGGTACGGATGTTGCAGTTCATTGTTTTGGACATAGACTCCCCTTATAATGCTTTCTTGGGCCGACCGGCCCTCGCTGAATTCAGAATAGCCATTGCCCCATGGTGTTTGACCTTAAAGTTCCCCACTGATCATGGAATAGGAATCATTCAAGGAGATCAGGCCACTGCCAGAGCCTATTATGTTGCTGAACTGCGGGAGGCGTAGCGAAAGGAGAAAGGAAAGGGCGTAGAGGAGTCTCTCTACATCCGTTTTATCGATAATTGACAGTTAACGCCCGGGCACCCCAGCCAATTCCTCAAGGATCTTGACCCAAGAGAAACTGAAGATGAAGGAGAATCTAAAGAAAGTCAAGCATCCCCGGCCGAACTGACGATTGATGTCCCTATTGACGATGACGATGATTCGAAAATGATAAAGATTGGGTCTCAGCTAAGCCAGCAAACTCAAGAGGAATTGGTTGAATTTCTGTAGGGAAATCTTGACGTATTTGCCTGGACGCATTCCGACATGTGTGGGATCTTGCCAGACATCGCGAGCCACACGTTGAATATTGACCCATGGCATGTCCTGGTCAAGCAGAAAAGGCGTGGTATGGATCCAGAGAGATCTGCCGCCCTTAAGGAAGAAGTAGAAAAGCTTGAGGCGAACGGATTCATTCGAGATGCGTTATATCCTGAATGGGTGTCTAATCCCATGCTCGTCCGAAAGCCGAATGGGAAGTGGAGAACATGTGTCGATTATTCCGATCTGAATAAAGCATGTCCCAAAGACAGTTTCCCACTTCCCAGAATTGATCAGCTAGTAGATTCAACAGCTGGGCACGAACTCTTATCCTTCATGGACGCGTACTCTGGCTACAATTAGATACCGATGCATTTACCCGATCAAGAACACACCAGCTTCATGACCAATCTGGGACTTTACTGCTACAAGGTTATGCCATTCGGACTCAAGAACGCTGGAGCTACTTATCAACGATTAGTTAATCGGATGTTTGCCAATCAAATCGGGAAAACCATGGAAGTATACGTAGACGACATGCTTGTGAAGTCACGACTCTCCACTGACCATGTTAGAGATCTGGAAGCTATGTTCAACATACTCCGAGAATACAAAATGAAACTCAACCCACTGAAATGTCACTTTGGAGTTGCATCCGGAAAGTTCCTTGGGTTCATCGTCAACGCCCGAGGAATCGAAGCTAATCTTGAAAAGATTTGGGCAATCAAAAACCTTGAAACTCCAAAGACTATAAAGCAAGTCCAAAGTCTCAATGGGAAAGTAGCTGCATTGAGCAGGTTCATTTCAAAGTCCACTGACAAATGCATTCCCTTCTTCGATCTGATCCAAAAAGGAAAACACAACTTTGAATGGACCACAGAGTGCAAGGGCGCTTTCCAAGCACTAGTTCAACATCTGTCCACGCCTCCTATCCTGTCGAAGCTTATCGACCATGAAAAGTTGTTCGTATATTTGGCGATATCAGAAAACGCTATCAACGCTGCATTAATCCGAGAAGAAGACAAGATACAGAAGCCGGTATACTATGTCAGCAAACGATTGACTGGGGCTGAAAGAAATTATCCAAAACTGGAAAAGTTAGCTTATTGCCTTGTCATTGCATCAAAAAAACTCCGACCATACTTCCAGGAACATTCCATTATTGTTTACACCGACCAGCCGTTACGACAGGTCCTTTCGCGGCCTGAGACGTCTGGTAGGTTACTCAAGTGGAACATCGAACTGAGCCAGTTTGACATTACTTACGCTCTGAGATGGGCCATACAAGGACAAGTCCTAGCCGATTTCATAGCTGAATTTACCATCCCAAAGGACTTGCCCGAAGCCAGTGAATCCCCCGAATACGTCTAGAAACTTTATACCGACGGAGCATCAAACGACCGGTGTTCAGGTGCTGGTATTGTACTTGAAACTCCCGAGGGTCGATCCATATGTTATGCCTTAAAGTTCGATTTCCATGCGACAAATAATGAAGCTAAATATGAAGCCCTCTTAGCTGGCTTGAAACTTGCTAGAGATTTGAGAATTACCGCAGTGGAAATTTATTGTGATTCACAATTAGTTGTGTGTCAAGTACGGGGAGAGTATCAAGCAAGAGATCAAAGGCTGACTGCTTACTTAACTCGAGTAAAGGAAATACTGGATCAGTTCGATTACTACGCCATCTACAGTATACCTCGAGAACGCAACCAAAAGGCCAATTCATTGGCGAAGCTAGCCAGCAAAGGCGAAGCTCAACAAATGGGACTCGTTCCCGTAGAGACGTTACCCTCTCCAAGCATTGACCGGGCAGAAATAAATCGAGTATGCGAAACCGTTCCCGAAAAGGATTCATGGATGACCCCACTTAGGAATTACATCGAGCACGGAACCCTGCCAGAGCGCAGGAGCGAAAAAAGACAAGTCCTTCGGAAGGCCTCACGATTTACCATCCAGAATGGACTCATGTACAGAAGGGGGTACTCAGTCCCTCTACTCCGGTGTATCGCTCACGGTGAAATTAAACAAGTATTGCACAATGTGCACGATGGAGAATGTGGCGATCACACAGGGTGGCAAGCGCTTGCCAAGAAAATTCTTCGCTACGGATATTACTGGCCTACCGTGAACCGTGATGCGTTGGACTACACAAAGAAGTGTGATAGGTGCCAGAAATATGCTCGAATTCCTAGAGCCCCTCCTGTTGAGATAACGCAAATGGTCAGCCCATGGCCGTTCGCAATGTGGGGCATCGACATCATCGGTGCTCTACCTCTGGTAAAAGGTTGTGCGACGTACGCCATCGTCTAGGGCTGTCAATGGATACCCGAAAAATATGAAATCCGTCCGCATCCGTATTCAAAAAGCGGATAATATCTGATATCCGAAAAAACGGATGCAGATATGGATATGCAGACATCCGCATCCGAAAATTATTTGTCCGGTCTTTGTCAATATTATAGTACAAATTGTGTGTATTTTAGTATAATGAAAGGTATATATTTGTTGTTTTATCAAGATAATAGTTTATGTTATATACATTTAATGCTTATTAACCGCTCAAAACTATTTATTATCGCCATATTTGTTTATATTTAACACTTTTATGATCAATTGGATTGAAAAAAATGTATGTTAAACTTAAAATTTATATTTATATTTCTTGATTTATCGGTCGTTAGTGGATAGGATAATTATCCGATATCCGTCCGTATCCGCGGATGCGGATATCCGATATCCGAAAATCATTTCGGATGCGGATGCGGATATGGCACTATCTGCATCCGAAAGTATCCATTGACAGGCCTACCATCGTCGCAGTTGATTACTTTACAAAGTGGGCTGAAGCCGAAGCTCTCGCTACCATTACAACGAAGAAAGTAATCAACTTTGTGGTTCGTAATATCATCTGTCGATTCGGTCTCCCACACACCATTATTACGGACAACGGAACCCAATTCGATAGTGCTGAATTCAAAGATTTCTACCAACGATTTCACATCCAAAAGAAATTCTTCACAGTTGCGCACCCTTAGGCAAACGGACAGGTCGAAGCAGTTAATAAAGTTATAAAATCCATCCTGAAGAAACGACTGGAAAAGGTCGGGGGCAAGTGGGTCGATGAACTTCCTATGGCTCTATGGGCTTACCGAACAACCCACAAGACCGCGACCGGCCACACTCCATTCTCTTTTTCTTACGGTTCGAAGGCCGTTATTCCGGTCGAGCTAGAAGTACCTTCTCATCGTGTGACATACTATGATCCAAAGACAAATGCTATATTACTTGCTGAATCTCTCGATCTACTGGATGAGATGCATGAAGAGGCTGATTTGAGGGCAGCTGCGCATCGAAGTCGAGTCGCCCGATTGTACAATGCCAAGGTCCGTCCACGCACCTTCGAACTATGCGATCTCGTCTTGAAAAGAATCTATCCGGTTCCTTCACATATGAAGCCGACATGGGAAGGACCGTATGTTATTGAACAAAGGCTCGGAGATGGCACATTCAAGTTATCGACCGTCGACGGTCTTACCCTGCCGAGAGCTTGGAATAGCGAGAGCCTTCGCCACTATTACACCTGATAGGCTATCTTTATCCATTTAGTTTACTTTCCTTTTCTGCAATTTGTTTATGCATTTCGAAATTAGAACTTGTAATAAGGAAACTGACTTTGCCATACTTTCTTATTTCAGCAATAAAATGCAACCTCTTCGAGCCAGAGCTGTGATTTACTTGAAATACTTCATATGACCATCACTATGCACGGAGAGCTAAGTCTCATCATACGGTGCGATTTATTCAAATAGAGAGTGGCTGCGATGCAACCAATCACTCCCTAGGTGAAACCCGAGCTCAGGGGCAAGCCATCACATCAAAGTCAAAAAAGGATTGATACACGACAATCCCTCATGAACTCCGTATTCCCAGAGTGTGAAGCGGAGTATAAACATTCAACTCCGTATTCCCAGAGTGCGAACCGGAGTATAAACATTCAACTCTGTATTCCCAGAGTGCGAAGTGGAGTATAAACATTCAACTCCGAGTTCCCAGAGCGCGAACCGGAGTATAAACATTCAACTCCGTATTCCCAGAGTGCGAAGTGGAGTATAAACATCCAACTCCGAGTTCCTAGAGCGCGAACCGGAGTATAAACATTCAACTCCGTATTCCCAAAGTGCGAAGTGGAGTATAAACATCCAACTCCGAGTTCCCAGAGCGCGAACCAGAGTATAAACATTCAACTCCGTATTCCTAGAGTGCGAAGCGGAGTATAAACATTTAACTCCGAGTTCCCAGAGCGTGAACCGGAGTATAGACATTCAACTCTGTATACCCAGAGTGCGAAGCGGAGTATAAACATCAACTCCGAGTTCCCAGAGCGTGAACCGGAGTATAAACATTCAACTCCGTATACCCAGAGTGCGAAGCGGAGTATAAACATCAACTCCGAGTTCCCAAAGCGCGAGCCGGAGTATAAACATTCAACTCCGTATACCCAGAGTGCGAAGCGGAGTATAAACATCAACTCCGTGTTCCCGGAGCGCGAACCAGAGTATAAACATTCAACTCCGTATACCCAGAGTGCGAAGCGGAGTATAAACATCAACTCCGACTTCCCGGAGCGCAAAGCGGAGTATAAACATTCAACTCCGAACTCCCAGAGTGCGAGTCGGAGTATAAACATCAACTCTGAGTTCCCAGAGCGTGAACCATAGTATAAACATTCAACTCCGTATACCCAGAGTGCGAAGCGGAATATAAACATCAACTACGAGTTCCCGTAGCGCGAACCGGAGTATGAACATTCAACTCCGTATACCCAGAGTGCGAAGCGGAGTATAAACATTAACTCCTAGTTCCCAGAGCGCGAATCGGAGTATAAACATTCAACTCCGTATACCCAGAGTGCGAAGAGGAGTATAAACATCAACTCCGAGTTCCCGGAGCGCGAACCGGAGTATAAACATTCAACTCCGTATACCCAGAGTGCAAAGCGGAGTATAAACATCAATACCGAGTTCCCAGAGTGCGAGCCGAAGTATAAACATTCAACTCTGAGTTCCCAGAGCGCGAACCGGAATATAAACATCAGCTCTGTATTCCCAAAGCGCGAAGCAGGGTATAAACATTCAACTCCATATTCCCGGAGTGCGAAGCGGAGCGTAAACACCAACTTCAAGTTCCCGAAGCATGAATCGAAGTATAAGTATCAACTCCAAACTCCCGGAGTGCGAGTCGGAGTACAAGTGACAATTCCAAGTCCCCAGATCGCGGACATATGACTAAAACTTAAGCCGGCATGACCAACCGCCAGTAAGCAAATAAGAATCCCCGAAGTACGGAGATGATCATCGACAATCAAACAAGCATGGATGCATTACTCAATCTCCGCTTGTCTTAGACATCTTGGTGGCATAAGACTCAACGTGTTATGAATAAGAAACGATCGTCGAATGACGGTCTACAACTCATCGCCAAGACTAGGGGGCAGGATTTAAGCATCAGCCATTAATCGAAGCAATGCAACGTCAGAATTTAGCTCGCTTACCGATCAAAAACCATGCCCACGATTTCCGAACTTGGCAAACAAAAAAAACAAACTTGATTCGGAATCTGAAACTTCACAAGTACACTCCAGATATTGAAACACTTAGACAAATACACAATGACAAAAAAGAAGTCAAAAAAGAGAAGTTTCATTTCTATTGATCATAAAAGGAGTTCGTGTACAAGTTTCCAAAAATTCCTACTAGCAGGGGCCGAACCCGCATCTATACACGGCCAAAAAAATGAAAGTCAAAATTACACCAAGTGAGCATGCCTAATCTTTCTTCGTCCGTGGCTTCCTCCTCGGTGTAGACCCACTGGAGCTACCGCTGATCTTCCTCTTCGAGCCTTTGATTTTCGGCGGCTGGTCTTCAGGCGAGGGCATTATGTCAACATCCTCCTCCGAACTTGAGTGAATAGAGATGCTTCCTGCAGGAGGAGTCAGAGGGATAGGATCAGATGTGGAAGATGGAATAGACTCACTGGTACCAAAGAATGTGCTGCCGGGTGATAACGTTCTGAGCGGAGCTGGACCAAGTGCTGCCATCCCACCTCCAAAACTGCCACCATGAGTTGCTTCATCCATTTCAGCATCAATTTGCGCCAAGATCTCCTCTTCAGCAGCCGACCGAGCCTCGCTGGGAGCTCCAGAAGTTGGCATCGAAAAACTTGTGGCAGGAGCGCCTCCGCCCATGACGAAGGGTAAATCAGCTAAAGGGTCGCCATGGCGGCGAAAGAGTTCGTCCATCATCTGCTCATCGAACACAAGTGTACTCCCATGTATATCATCCAAAGACGCAGCAGTGGTGGTCACGGTGATCGCTTCGGTAACAACGGCCTCCTGTGTCTGATGTGATTCTTGAATAACAAGAGGCTCAACGTGGGCAGCATCAATCACTGGACAAAGAATAAGAGAACTGTTAGAACTTAACTCAATCGAAGATTTCGACTTAAGAGAGATATGAAGGATGTTCAGAATACCTTCCTCAATTTGGCTCGTAGGCGGCAGAGCGGCGTCGATGACTTATGTTGCAGCCGGTGACATCTACTGCTGATCTGGATTATAAGCAGGAACAGCCTGGGGATCAATCGCAGATGAGGATTCGGGCTGGGTTGACGTTGGAACTTCAAGACTTGCTTCATGATGGTCAACTCCAGAACCCTCTCCCACTTCAAAGTGCTGGGCGCTAAGTTTCTCCTTCTCACGCAGAATCATCGACTCATGGAGAATCCTCTTTTCATCGTCAGTCAAGATGCGATTCTCGAGTTCGAATTCATCCACAGACTCGCCCTGGCACGCCTCTTTCTCTTCCTCAACCAACTGGCTCCAAGCATTATAGAGATGCATTGAAAAGTCATCAAGCCAGGCTAGGCCCCTGTGCCTCAGCACATTTGCATTGTAAACAACAAGGAGGTCCTCGATGTCGGCCTCTAGCCCGGACTCGGCCAGCTTCACCCTCTCCTCGACCTCAGTCTCCACCTTCTGGACTTTAGCCACCACCGCATCTCGTTCATCCCTGAGCAGAACAGCTTGTTCGCACGCCTCCTGGGCTGCGTTGTTCGCGTCATCTTTCTCCTTGGCCATATTAGCAAATTTGGCCTTGAGTTCATTATGCTCTCTGACCGCTGCATCCCGCTCGGCAATGACTTTGGTGTTCCGGTGGCCCATCTCCTCCACCAGGGAAACATGTGTCTGCCCCAACCTCTCCATTTCCGCCTTTGCTTCGTCAGCCCTTTTAACGGCCTCCATCTCAGATTTCCAAGAAGACTCGGACTCAGCAGAGAGCACCTGAATAATCCGATCTCTTTTTGCGAGCTCGGTCTCCATCTTCTCGAGCGCTTTGGCTCGCTCAAAGGCCACTTTGGAAGCTTTTTCGGCAGCCTTTGCCCACTCTCGGTACTGGGTGTATATGTCGTGAACGTAATCGTGCACCGTGTTTTCCACTCCTGATGGAATTCTCTTTAAGTGTGGGGGGAAGACGTAGCCGTCGAAGCAGATATTTGGAAAATCCTTCTTCATCTGAGCTAACTTAAGGGCCCCTTCTCCTGTGGGCTCAGCAGGGACCTGCTCTGTAATCATAGAAGCCGTAGTCTCGATTCTTTGCATGTGAGTTTCAGACCTGGAAGCATGAGAGGACGGCCTATGACGAGGAGGCTCTGGCGGATTTGAAGTTTGGACAGGCGGAGGAGATGGAAGTCTAGGAGGAGGAGAGCGTGATCTAGACCGATGTCGGTATTCTCTATCCCTGTCACGCCCGTACCTATCCTGATTAGAATACTCGCGATCACGATCCCTGTCTGAATCCCTCCTGCGGGAATCATAGTAACTAGAAGACTTTCGGGCTGAGCGAAGGTTCCCAAGCATAGATCCTCTACCAGACATAGAACCTGAAAATGAAAAACGAGAAAAGAGTTAATAACTTCCTAAGTTGGGCGAAGGACAGTTGTGAATCATGTAGTGTAGTGAAGTGTATGCATGTGCAACCCCCCGACCAACCGGAAATGTCGGCCGCACTCGTAGCAAGCGACCCACTCGGTTCAAAAGCACTATCAAGCCCCTCTGTCCCGGTGTCGTGTGGAGACGACACAAAATTCGGCATCGGAACATCATCAAGCCATGTGAGAGGACTCTCCACTTGCGGGGGAGGAGCCTCCGAAATCCTAATCCCCTGGAAAGGTAAAGACACGACCACAGATTTAAATCTCTCGGATTTAGGGCGTTTATGAGCAGCGGCCTTGACTTTTCTTCTTCCTTCGGAATCCTGAACATCGGAAGGAGGCGCGGCGGGGAGCTCTGTATCGGTGGGCGTTCTTTCTGGATCAACTTTTTCGGTGATCACGACTACGGGCGCTTTGCGCTTTACACGTTTCTTCGGGACCACTCTATGTATCACTTCCAGATGTATGCTCTATCTTCGTCCTATCAACCCGACAGTCCTCAAATTCCTGTCGGTCAGGACTAAGTCTATGTGCCTCTCTTCACTCGGAAACGCTTGAAGAATCCGAACAAGCTCCCTGAAGTACGCACCATCGGGACGAGAGATTGCGGCTATAAGAAAGGAAAAATATGTCAGTTTTGAAGTCGGTTACTGGTATCTCAATGATTCAAGAGAGAAATGGCAACACTTACGTCTATCCAACCACCGCCCAGCAAATCCCGGAGGGCATCAAACGTAGAATCATTCAGTTTTATAATAACTTAGCCTTCCCCAGGAGCCCATTACAATGTGGCAGCTCCTGACCGCTTCCAGGAAGGTGAAAGAGGGGCTATCTCCACGGCTCTTGACATTGAATAAATATCGGATCTCGATCGGCTTCGGCGGTCGAAAGAGGATCTCCATAAAGAGAACAAAGATGTTGTTCAATAAGGCATACCCGTTGGGATGTAGCTGAGATAGAGCTATGCCAAGAAACGATAACATCTCCCTTATATAGTCATTGAAGGGAGGAAGTGTCCCCGCTGTGCAAGCATGACGGTTGAAAGCAGTAAACCCCTCCAAGGGATTATGTGGTCTATCACTTGGCCCAGGAAGTAGCACGTCGTCAAGCGATAAACCATGCCTTAATCAAATCCGTCCTAACATATCTCCAGAGATACCCTACGGCACAGAATCTGTTGGATTGAGAATAAACCAAGCACCCGGACGCTCATCCAGAGCTGGCTCTATGACTTCGGCTTCGATGACCGGTATCTCTATGGTTGGAAGAGCAGAACTTGGGATTTCCGGCTGTTGAGAACTTGAAGGGTCCATGACTAGCTAGCTTATAAAAAATCATTGTTAAACTGACAATAACACTCGTGCATCCCCCAGTGTAAAGTGTGTAAGTGTGTTGTGCAGTGCAGTACTGTATATTATATGAGAAGATCAACCAGATTAAGGGAAACATGTAAACGACGAGACTTTGGGATTCAGTCGGAAGGACCGTCATCGCTGACCGTCACAACCGTGCCATCCAGTTATTAGCTATCAGTCCAAGTTAAAATGTGTTATTATTTTAGTAAGTTCCAGTTTCATCGACGAACTTCAATAGGCAATCAGGTGTGCGTTGAAACAATTAAGTCCAGTTAAGAAAATCTGGAGCTCGTCGGAGTTAAGTGGTCAAAGGCACTAGAATTTTCGATATCGTCGAAATTAAATCAGTGGTCAATCATCAAAGGTTCAAGTTCAAGACAATCGCTCCGGTTCAAGTTCGAAACGTTCACTAAGGCGCAAGTCCGAATCGATTGTTCGAGGTGCGCAGTTCGACTCGGTTCAAAGCCCCGCGTTTCGACTCGCTTCGAAGCCTCTACTTCGACTCGCTTCGAAGCCTCTACTTCGACTTGGTTCAAAGCCCCGTGTTTCGACTCGCTTCGAAGCCTCTGCTTTGACTCGGTCCGAAGCCACGCGCTTCGACTCGCTTCGAAGCCTCTGCTTCGACTCGGTCCGAAGCCACGCGCTTCGACTCGCTTCGAAGCCTCTTCTTCGACTCGATCCAAAACCCCTGTTTCGACTCAATAGAAAACTATGCAGTTCGACTCGATCCCAAGGCACTCCACTTCGAACCGTTCCAAGGCCACTTTTTCGACTCGATCAAAAGACGTACTTTTCGACTCGATCCAGGGCCATTGTTTTGAGTCCATCAGACACAGCCCCTTCGCATCGATCCACAGATGCTAAGCGTTCGACTCAATGCGAAGCTCCACCATCGATCGATACGAAGGCCTCCGCCTCATCATCTCGAAACCCCTGCTCCAGATCGACACGAAGCTAAGGCTAAGGACTTTTCGATCGATCACGACATTGATGGATTTGGTGTTAAGAATCGAGTCTCCTCGTTTACGTGTAGATTCGCTTATTGGATTACCTAAATTTGTTAATTGGTTCGAGTAATTGAAGATGTAAATCAGTTCGAAGGCGAGAGTGTTTTTTCTTCTTTTCTTTCTCTAAGTCTCAGAGCGATATGAAGGAGAGGCAGGAAAACAAAAAGTAAAAAGAGAAAAATGGCTAAGTATCGAGTATTTATATGGACTCGAAAGCAAAAGGAAGAAACGTTTCGTATCTCAGTGGATTCGAGCGCACGTTTCGACTCCGTTTTCAGTACGTCGATGCAAAACTCCCCTTCGTATCACCTGACTTCGACTCCGTCTCCAGTGCAGTCAAACGAACAATTCTAATCCATCAGGGAAGTTTATCTCGACTCGTTACGTTTCAACTCGCTCAGTTCACAGCCATCAGGGAAGTTTACTTCAACTCGTTCCACTTCGACTCGTTCAGTTCGTGTCCATCATCGAGTCGAACAAGCACTTCGTATCCACCGAACCCTACGTTTATCGATGCAAAATTCCTGTTCGTGTCCATAATTTCCAACTCCTTCACTAGAGCATCGATACGAACAGTCAGTTCGAATCCATCAAATCATGGCCTCCAGAGGCCAACTCCGTCAACTTGACATACTTACTTTGCATCCATAAATCCAATGAAAGTCATCTTCGATGTTTCAACCCTTCACATCGATCCAGGAGAGGATCGTTACGAAGGAGCATGCAAAAGCAACCATGGAGCATTGTTGCAGCAAATTTCACATCGGTTCAGGAGAGGATCGATACGTGATTCAAAAGTAAAATAACCTGACAACGACTCGTGGACGTACAAACGTCAACAAGAGTCAGATTAACATATATGCATGAATGTCAGACTAATATTCAATATTCCAGACTTTTAGGAAATAGAAATTCATCTAATAACGATTACAACAGCAAACGGGTAACCACTAGCATACAGCAATCAGTTGCAACAATACATGGTACAACAATCGACAGTCAACAGTTTACATTATCAAGAAGAACGGTCAAAGGTTACAACTTTCATCGACAAGACAATAACTATTCAGAGTAAAGATGGCAGTATTTCAAAGCACATCATGTTTCCACAAGATGTACTTTGGGGGGCAAATGTTATCCCGCCTTTTGGCAAGACCGTGACACCAAGGAATTGACTAGTAACCAATGACGGCCCATCCTAGAAATCAGTTATACACAAGCTCACTATGGATATCGACGAATTTTGTCCGAGTCCGGATCGAGCCAAAATTGGTAGGACATGATAAGCTAAGCCATGAGAGCCAACATTCCAAATCTCAAGTCAATACGAGTTCGTATGCTCAAGTTGTGAACGATACAAAATTGGTTAAGAACAGCCTCCTTCGACTCGCTCTGGTTCGAATCCATAGGGAGTGCATGCTTCGACTCGCTCCGTTAGCAACCAGCAGAGGCCAACTTCGACTCTCTTCACAATGCCCAGGAGTGACAACTTTGACTCGCTCCGCCACACGTCCATCAGAGAGTCTACTTTGACTCGCTCCACCCCACAGCCATCAGAAAGTCTACTTCGACTCGCTCCATTCCACATCCATCAGAGAGTCTACTTCGACTCGCTCCATTCCACATCCATCAGAGAGTCCTCTTCGACTCGATCCATTCCACATCCATCAGAGAGTCCTCTTCGACTCGCTCCACTCTACATCCATCAGAGAGTCCTCTTCGACTCGCTCCACTCCACATCCATCAGGGAGTCCTCTTCGACTCGCTCCACAGCCTTCACAGAACCACTGTTCGACCCCATCTAATTCGACTCCAACAAAGAGCCACGTCACCGAGTCGAATGGAAGTGGGTCGAAACAGGAGCGAGTCGAAGGAAACAGCCTAACGAAAACCCCATTTCGTATCAATCATATCTCCCAATCTACAAGTCTAAATGCTATGAAATTTTCACAGAAGACTACGTGCATGCTAAAGAATGTCCATGCCAAATTTCGACTCCATTGGATGAAATCTTGATCGAGTCGAAATCTGTTCGTGTCGATCACGGATCGGACCGAAACTTCACGGGCTTGGGCGTGCGGGCCTGGTCACGTGCCAGAGAGGGTCTCCCGAGATCTGAGCGAAATATCAGCCTCCTACACCTATAAATAGACCCCCAAAGCCAACAGAAAAGGGGTTATTCTTCTTCTTTGAGATCTCCAACGCCCAGACTCTGCCGGATCCAGATCTGAACTCCGTTGCTGCTGCTACCAACGAATTTCACTGCTGCAAATCATTGTTATTCGCTGTAATTTGCTGAAATCAATTGTAAACATCAAAGAAAGATCAATAAAGCTATCAACTTCATAGTGGAAGTAGGCGATACGCCGAACCACTCTAAATTCTTGTGTCTCCTTGCACTTTAATTATTCTCATTTCTGAAATTTGGAGTTTTTGTTAGATAAATCCTCTTTTTCCATTTAATTTATTCACTTTATCTCTTCAAAGACTTCCGAAGAGTGTTGTGCCCAATTTTGGTACAAACAAACCGTAACACTATTTCACCAGTACAGCGCTACTCCTTGTTACTGTCTAGAAGAAAGCCTTCTCTTCTACTCATCATTGAGCCCCAAATCAGCAAAAAATATTTCATAATGAAGTAGCCAATTCTCCACTTCAATTGCGTCTTCAATCCCGATAAACGGTTTTCCTCCCAGCCTAGCATAATCCCTACTCAGTACAACATAATTATTGACCACTGGAGGTCCTTGATTTCCTCCTTCAACATTTGCTCCAACTAATCCAGCAGAAACCCCCGCTTGCATCATGTTAACGTAGAATTGGTACATAGTCCCCATATCAACTTGTGGCATTCCAACACCCACATTTGCAGCTTGTGCCTGACCTGGATTCCTTCTTGTGTTTGGTTTGGCATTTTCATTTGTTGTGGTGCTTCCTCCACCAAGATTAAATCTTCCACTTCTAACATCCATATCTTACGTTTGTAAAATCTGCATTCGAGCCTTTGTAAGATACGGAAGAATTGCCTAAAAGGGATGGGAGAATAGAGATAAAACATATACTTATATATAGCAAATAAAAGTACGTTACTATAGCATTATCCCACACCCCAGTCTTTTCTCTAATTCCTTATTATTATGTTTTCAAAATCATTTTAAGTTTAAAATTTCTTTTAAGTTTTCATAAACCTATGCTCGGATACCAAGTTGTAACATCCCCTATCTTGAGGCCCGAAGCTAAATGCTACAGATGCTGCAGTCATCCATACTATTAACTTCCGGTGACAAAATACGGTAATGTTAATGGTATCCATAATATCAGAAGCACTTGAATATGAAATAAAATCATCACAGATTAAAAGAGCTTTTTTTATTACATTTCAAAGCAGTATTTCATATTCAAATTACATATTCCCATAATCGATTCTCAGGTTTTGATCAAATATAATTATTACAAATTATGCCAAGAGTGACATATGAAGATGCCCCCTTGGATGATCATAGTACTAAATAGATAACTGTCTTAATACATCAAAGCGGAAATAAAATTAGATAACTCCTGTATAGCTAGCTTTTCCTCCTGCACGTCCTTAGAAGCTTATTCGTCCAACCTACTAAACCTGCAAAACCTCAACTCTCAATCCACTCAAATCATATTTTGAGCACCCAAGAGTATGAAGTCGAAAGGTAGCCGTCCAAAGTGGCGAAACAGCAAACCTTTACAAAAACTAATTTTTACTTTATAAAGCAGTATCTTTCCAACTAACTTGCTTATTTGTTAACATATTATTGGTTGCCAATTTCTATTCCAAAATCTTTTCTAAAAGTGATGCCGAATTCAGTAATTATTGATTTAAAACATTTAGCAAATTGCCCCTTCTTCTTTATAAACCTATAAAACATTTAAGTCCCATACCTTAAATAATTTTATATATATTTAATAAAACACTTAGGAAAATTCTCCAAAAATTCCAATAAATCACTTTTAATATATTTTCTAACATATTTAAATTTCTGACCCAAAGCTAACATATACTAGCCGAAATTAATTTAAACCTAATTTAATCATTTTATTTACTAGAAAATTCATAATAAATCCACAATAATTCCGAAAACTATGAAACTTGAAACCCATCTCTAAAATAATATTTCTGACCTTATGTCAAAAATGCAAATCATTAGAATGTCATTAAATAGGTTTTTCCAAATCAATTCTTATCATAAAATCTATATGAAATAGCCTAAATCATCAACAAGCACATATATCCATTTAAACAATCAAAATATGGCAAACCATTTGCAAAATAGACACGGGTCTTATCTAGAAACCGAAAATTATAAAAATGAGATGTAATCTATTATTCATCTTTGGCTTGTTGTTAAGGAGGTTGAGATTTGCTCTTGAGTTAATTTGATTAATCTTCCTTCTTGAAATCTTGTTTATCTCCCCCTTATTATCTACTAATGGTGGCCGACCTTTCTTTAAGTTTAATTTTGTTTGTGAACGTGTTAAATGAAAATGGCATAAGGGTTTAGGGTATAAAGATATAACCTATTCCTATTTTGCCCTTAGCTTATTACCCTTACCTATTTCATTTTAAATTCTCTTTTGTTCATTAGTTACTTAGGCACGGCTACCCTCTATTATTCAAATCCCAATCCCTTAACAATTTACATTATTTCATTTAATTTATCTAATTAAATGTCCTAAATAATGTTAGTCAAAATTAGGGTCATTACACCATGAGAGGTAATAAGTCAATAACTTGTTTTTCCAATAAAAAAACTACTAAACCTTGGATTCTTGACTCTAGTGCTTCAAATCACATGACTAGAGATGCATAATTTTTTTTGGAGTTTTACATAAGTACATAAAATCTTATTGTTAAAATTGAAGATGGCTCACTCTTTAAAATTGAGGGTTCGGGTTCAGTCATAATTAATAAGGACCTAACTTCACATCTGTTCTCTATGTGCCTAAATTGGATTGTAATTTACTCTCTATTAATAAATTTACTCGTGACCACCATTGTGTGACTATATTTTTCTCAAATCTTTGTGTGTTTTAGGACTTCGATTTAGGAAAGAGAATTGGCAGTGCTAAGATGTGTTCTGGTCTTTATATTCTACATGATGAAACTCCATCCTCTAGCACAACCCAAAAGTTCGGTTTGTTTTCTTTGAATAATCAGTCTATGTCTTATTCTAATAAGGATAGTGATATTATCTTATAGCACTATTGTCTTGATCATCCGAATTTTTTATATTTGTTAAAAATGTTTCCTTCTTTGTTTATTAATAAAACCCAAACTCCTTTTGTTGTTAAATCTGTCAGTTTCAAAACACACTCGCAAATAGTTATTCTAGATTAACATATAGACCATCCAAATCTTTTTCATTAATTCATAGTGATGTATGGGGACCTTCATGTGTAAACACTATAACTAGGAAAAGATGGTTTATATCATTTATAGATGATCACACTAGATTGACTTGGGTGTTTCTTATGAAAAATAAATCAGTAGCAAGTGAGATTTTTCAGCGCTTTCATTCTATGATTCAAACTCAGTTTCAAACTAAGATTCAAATTCTCAAAAATGACAATGCCAAAGAATTTTTTAATTCTATTCTTGGTCCCTACTTGATACAACATGGCATCATTCACTTAAGTTCTTGTTTTGACACTCCTCAACAAATGGAATTGCCAAACGCAAAAATCATCATCTTCTTGAAGTCGATCGATCTCTCATGTTTGGGACTCATGTTCCCAAAATCTTCTGGCGTGATGCACTTCTTACTGCTGCCTATCTCATCAATCGGATGCCATCTAAAGTCCCAAAAATTCAAACTCCTTATCATACTCTCTTGCAACTATTTCCTCATATAAGGTTCATTAGTTTTGTTGATCCTAAGATCTTTGGCTGCACTGTTTATGTCCATTTCTATTTGCAACATCGTAGTAAGTTAGACCCTAAATCTATCAAATGCATCTTTAGTGGTTATTCATCTCATCAAAAGGGTTATAAGTGCTATTCTCATACTACTCGAAAAACCTATAACTCTATGGATATTGCCTTTTCCGAAAAACATGCCTACTACAAGTCTGAGATTCAGGGGGAAAATGTAAGTGAATCTCATCTATGTGATATTATTCTGGGTACTCATACTTATACTCCGCCTTTTGTTCAATTTTCCAATCCAATCATGGAAAATCCGTTCAGTTCTCTAGGTACTCATACTCATACACCATCTTTTGTTCAAATTTCCAATCCGGTCATAGAAAATCCATCTACTTCTCTAGTAATAGAAAATCAAGGTCCATCTAATCCTTCTCAAAATCCATCCACTTCTTTAGTAATGGAAAATAAAGTTCCATCTAATCCTTCTCAAATTATAAAAAATCAATTTGATAAATCATTTGGGCTACCTATGACTATTGATTCTCAACTAGAACCAAAAGAGATTCGTGTCTACCTAAGAAGGAAAAATCTTGAGAAAGATTTAGAAGAACAAACACATCTCAAGGACTACCATGAATCGAAACTAGATGCACATCCTTCAGAAGTACATTCAGGTTTGAGTAATCCTAGTCATGATAATGTTACTCATATAAATGATGATCTACCTATTGCTTTAAGAAAGGGAGTTCGTACTTGTACTAAACATCCCATTGGCAACTTTGTGTCCTATAAAATCTTATCTCCATCCTATCAGGCATTTGTCTCTATTCTTGATAGTGTACAGATTCCTCGTATAATCCAAGTGGTGCTAACTGATCCTAGTTGGAAAAAGGCTGTACAAGATGAGATCAATACTTTGGTGAAGAATGGTACTGGGGAAATTACAAAATTACCTACTGGGAAGAGACCTGTGGGATGCAAGTGGGTATTCACTATCAAACATAAAGCGGATGGTAGCATTGAAAGGATTAAATCTCACCTGGTTGTTAAGGGTTTCACTCAGTCTTAGATGATAGATTATCAAGAGACCTTTGGTACTGTTGCTAAACTCAACACCATCCATGTTCTATTCTCTCTTGCTGCAAATCGAGACTGGCCATTACACCAACTAGATGTTAAAAATGCTTTCTTGAATGGTGATCTAGAAGAAGAAGTCTATATGGATATTCCACCTGGCCTCGAGAATTCATCTAACCAGTAAAAAGTATCCAGACTCAAAAAATCTCTATATAGCCTTAAGCAATCTCTAGGTGCATGGTTTGGAAAATTCACTAAATCAATCATTCAGAATGGTTATACTTAATGTCAGGAAAATCACACATTGTTTTTCAAACTCTCATCGGATAAAAGGATAACTATCCTAATTGTTTATGCTAATGATATAATACTGACATGCAATTACAGGGAGGAACTGGAAAGGTTGAAAAGTTTCTTATCAAAGGAATTTGAGATTAAAGATCTCGGGTATCTCAGATATTTTCTTGGCATGGAAATTTCACGATTAAGGCATGACATTTTTGTTTCTCAACGTAAGTATGTTCTAGACTTACTCAAGGAAATAGGAATGCTTGGTTGTAAACCGGCCTCAACCCTAATGGATTCGAATAAGAAAATTGGCTCAGGAATAGATAAGAAACCTATGGACATGGGGAGATATCAACGGCTAGTTGGAAGCCTTATTTATTTATCTCATACTAGACCTGATATTGATATTCCTGTTAGTATGGTGAGCCAATACATGAATAATCCAACCGTGGAACACATGGAAGCTGTTACAAGAATCCATAGATATATCAAGATGACTCTAGGAAAAGGTCTTCTTTTCAAGAAAGAATAATAAAAAGAAATCAGAGTCTACACTGATGCAGACTGGGCAGGAGATGTAACTGATAGAAGGAGTATTTTAGGTTACTATTCTTATGTTTGGGGTAATCTATTACATGAAGGAGTAAGAAATAGTTGGTTGTTTCTAGAAGCTCAATTGAAGCTAAATTTAGAGCTCTGGCTTTCGACATCTGTGGAGAGATTTGGCTAAAAAGTTACTTGGAGAACCGGGAGTACTTACAGAAAAGTCTATACAAATGTTTTGTGACAATCAGGCTGCCATTAGTATCGCTAAAAATCATGTTCATCACGATAGGACTAAGCATATTGAGATAGACAAACACTTTATCACTGAGAAAATTGAGAACACCATTGTTCAAACCATTTATACCCATCAAGATTTCAAATAGCAGACATCCTCACCAAAGCTCTCCCAAGAACTAGTTTTGAAGAATTAATGTGCAAGCTTAGGATGTTTGATATTCACAACCCAGCTTGAGGGCGGTGTGGATTTATTTCATAAATTAGGAGATTGACCACCACTGTAAATAGGAATTGGTTGGATATTAATACCCAATATCATTTCTTTCTAAAATAGGGGATTCAAAATTTATTTTATTCTTAGAATAAGCAGATTGGATAGATTTTCTCTCTTCCTTCTAGATTATATATATTCCCTCGTTTGAGATAATAAAATATACAACAAATATTCTAAATCTCATACATATTATAGAATATTTGGTTGATTTGATGTGTGTCCTTTACAACCTTTTAGTAAGCGTTCAAGTAATATCGAGTGGTATGAGATGCTCAAGTAATACTTGTTCAATTACAACCTATGAGTAAACGTCACTTATAATTCGTGATGGATTAGGAATTTGGGGAAATCATCTAGAGGTTATTGTTATTTGAATTAGTAGTCGAGAGAATTATCTCTCTAAGGACTATATATTGAGATTATCAATGATTTATGGAGTATTCTCAAAGGGCTTATTGGTGGGAGCTATCGTTCCTTTAGGTTACTAGTCGAGAATACATATATTTATTTCGTAGTTAGTTATGGTGCTCTCCAAGGGCTCATCGAGTAGAGGGAATTGTTATATGTTAGGAACCTACGTCATTGGGTCCATGCCACTTGTTGGAGCGCGTGAATCGGGCCATCAGGTTGGGTAGTATCCATCCTAGCGGCCGGGTTGTGGGACTACACTCTGAATCCGTGATGTCAGTTTGTGAGTTTGTAGATTGAGAGTTGTTGCTCTTATAAAAGCAATGCCCCGATGTCACTCACATCCAATAGTCCATTACCAAGGTGATTATGAGAAGTGACCACTGCATAGTGTAGTCTTGTGGCATGTTTATGACATGCAGATGGTTAACTACGGGCCATGACTTTGGCTGTAACCAAGGTACTGTAGGAAACGAGTTATAGCCATTAACGTTCCTGGAGCATTACCATGTGTTTGTTAGTTGATTTAGAAATAGATTTCTATCGATTATAAAACCATCGAATTTTATAAAATAAAATACCACAAGTGCACGGCGTACAATTGTAGTGCGTCGGCAAGTACCGGTCGAACCAAAAGGAAAGCAAGAATTTCAACTTACTCAATCAAATTATCCCAAATATTTTAAAAATATTTTAACTAAAAATTATAGAAAAAACTAGAGTAAAATTAGAATAATAATAATGAGGTTAAAAGGCAATTTAGAGATAAATCCACTCTCATATTAAAATAAATCAACACATAATAAATTTATAATCTCTCTTTTTAACCTAAGTAAAATTAGTTAATGTATTTATTTTAAGTACTGAATATTTGTAATATTAAATAGAACAACATAAACTATCAGATTTTAATCCATCAACCAAACCCATTTATTAAATCTTATGAAAATGATTATGAAGTTAGAAATAAGATCTATTTTAAGCATGATCTATTTACCATTTTAGATAAGTAGATCATCAAATTTTAATTTCACTTTTAACTTCATTATCAATATAAAATAGTTAAATGAAGATGTAACTTGAGTCTATATTTGATTAAGTATAACAAATTTGTGATTAACAACATAGGCTATCAAATTTATTTGTAAACATCAAACTTCCATTTACATCTAAATTTACATTAAGCATAAAAACAAGAGATAATAAATGAGACCATTATGTTGATTTTACATAAATCATGAGAGCTTTATTACCCCTAAGTTGAAGGGGTTTAGCCTCTTATCCTTGAATTCATTTCAACAAAAGTGGATTTCAACATTAGCAAAAAGAAAATAAATGCTAATTAAAGAGAAAGAGAGCTAATTAATTGCATAAAAATAAATCTACACTAATTTGCATAAAGAAAATCTAATCTACTTGCATGAAATAAAACAACACAAAAGAAGAGGCATGAAATAAAACTGCATAAAGTAGAAAGCTAGGAAACCATTAAACTATAAAAAAGAAGAGGTTTTATAGCTACAACTATGCATATCTTTCATGAATCATAAGGGGGTATTTATACAGGTTTACAACCCTAATATATTTTAGGGTGCTACCAAAACTACCCTTTACTTTGTGTGAATTCCAAGTAATCATTAATGATCAATTAAGTCCCACTAACATGTTCTTTTCTTTTAATCGTAGTCCATTTGCATGTGGGCACCTCCATGAAGAATTAATTCTTTCTTTTCTTCTTTCTTTGCCTTCCAAAACATGTGCATGCATAAATCCACGAAGCTTCTTCCAATTTGCACTCAGTTTTTTACAGAAATAAATAAAATATGCAAATAAATTTTCTCAAAATTAATGCATATACAAAATTACCATTCTACCCAAATGTAGATGAGTAAATGATGATTTGAAAACACTTTTATATATTGGTCAAATCATGTAAAAACCTTAATATGTCCTTTATTTTAATTGAAGAAGATTAAGTATGAGAGTAAAAATATACATTTTTATGTGCACATCGAATACCCCTACAATTATCTTTTTATTCGTCCTCGAATAAAGTAAAACTAAGGTAAATCCACTTTCGTAGGAAATACGATTGCATTGAGCGTATCCAATAAATCGTTAAACCTCTAGGTGTTCCTAGTAGGATGAGTATTATCTTATAAGGGTTTTCAGCGGATACTACCTACAAAATCTAAATGCAATATGCAAAGTTCCTAATGCGAAAGGTATGAATGCGAGTTTTATTTACAAAATGAAGAATTTACATTTAAATGACATGAGATAATAATATACAAGTCTCGATCATCGTCGGGACATTTCAGCCCTTTACTAATAAAAAATTCCAACAAAAATTAAGTTTTCATTGGATTTAGACTCTAGCTTGGCTAGTTGTTTCGGTTGATAATATAGGGCAACCATGAAATAAATTTTTGAATTGATTATCAAAGTTTGCAAAGTGGTATCTTCATTTCTTTTTGTATAACAAGTCAAAGCAGTAAAGTCAAGACTATATGTGGATTTCAATTTCTTACTTTCCCTCTATTTGTAATTTTTTTATTATTAATATTAACATGATTATTATTTAAATACACCTAACTCTGAATACTGATGCCAGATATACCATTCATGCACTGCCTTGCGGGCTTACGTGAGAAGAGTACAGAGCATGACGAGTGTAAACACTTAGGTATGGACACCTGACTCTAGGTGTTTAACTTTTTATATATACATAACCTAATTCATAATACCGAGGCCAGATATACCATCCATGCACTGCCTTGCAGGCTTATGTGACAAGAGCAGTGTAGCGAGTGTACACACTTATGTGTGGACACTTGACTCTAGGTGTAATTTTTTTTTTGGAGAGAGAGAGTTATACAAAATCATCTTAGCACCACTTAACTTTAAAGATTAAAAATGTCAACACACATACTTTAAATCAGCCACTTTTTAAACAAAGACAACAATTTAGAATACACTTCATAACAATCACCTACGAATCACTCTATATACTAATTATACCAAAGTTTCTTGTAATTTAAACTTTTCTTTTTATTGTTCGTTGAGACAGATAATTTTCCAAAAATTTCAAAATAATGACCAAAACTGTATGCTTACTCTATCGTGCCTATTCAAAAGAAAATTAATATGCATTTTTTTTGTTTTTTAAAGAAAGGGAAAGAAAATGCAAAAATCAAACCATGTGTAATCAAAATAAACATGAGAACCCCCCACACTTGATTTTCACCGTGTCCCCACAGTCAATGCATGATACAATGAGTGTAAGGGGGAAGAATATATACATATTTACAAGAAAGGGTTAAAATTCCTTACTAGATGTAGTGTGGCTCATAAAGAATCATGAGCTTCTCCTCTTGGTCACTTGCTAATTCCAAGTAAGGCTTTAAACGATGACCATTGACCCTAAAAATCTATTCACCCTTAGGTACATACCACATATGGTCATGTCCATATTGATTTTAATTAACCAGGGAATAAATGAAGTCAAGATTCATACAAAAGAACTTTTTTATTCGGCAAATTTGTTTTAGGATTGACCTGTCATGAAAAACTTTTGTTTTTTCCGTGCAAATTTTCGCATTTTCATACGCATCGTTCCTAATCTCCTCTTACTCATTGAGTTGCAATTTCCTATTTTCGCTAGCTTATTCAAGATCAAAGTTTATATTCTTTATTTCCCATAACGCTTTATGTTCAACCTCGACTAATAAGTGACATGCTTTACCATATTCTAATATAAAAAGGGACATTCCAAGAATAGTTTTAAAAACAATTTCGTAAGCCTAAAGTGTATCTGTTAATTTTTGAGACCAATCTTTCCAATTTTTATCAACAATTTTCTTCAAAATTTGTTTGATTTGTCGATTTGAAACTTCAACTTGACTATAAGTTTGAGGATGATAAGGAGTGGATATAACTTATGGGTTACTGAGTATTTTTCATTAAAATTTAAAAGATTGAATATAAAAATGGGTTCTGTTATCACTTATTATTGTGCAAGGTGTGCCAATCCTTGAAAAGATGTTTTCTTTTATGAATTTCACAACAACCTTATGATCATTCGTTTTACACGGAACGACTTCAATCCATTTGAAAACATAATTGATGACAAGAAGAATATAAAGATTTCCAAAAGAGTTAGGAAAGGGTCTCATAAAGTCAATTCCTCAAATGTCAAAGATTTCAATTGTTAGGATTAGGGTCAACGACATCATGTTTCTTTTTGTGATTTTTCATAACATTTGATAACGATCACACGCTTTTCAAAAATCAAATGCGTCTTTGAAAAGTGTACGCCATAAAAGCCATATTGGAGCACCATTTCCATGGTTTCCTTAGGGCTGAAATGTCCACCACATGTCATAACAAAACGAAAGAACATTTTGATTTCTCTATCTGGACACATCGTCGAATGATTTGGTCGGAACAATACTTAAACAAGTATGGATCGTCCCAGTAGAAATATTTTACTTGGGGTAGAAATTTATGTTTATCTTGTTTGGACCAAAATGAAGGAGTTTCCTTAGTGACTAAATAGTTCACTATATTGGCAAACCACGGATCAATGGAAACTGAAAAGAGTTGTTCATTGGGAAAGTTCTTACTAATAGGTAAAGAAGATGGTGCATTTGAAAATGAGACAAGTGATTGACTATGACATTGTTGAATCCTTTTTGTCTTTGATTGTAAGATCAAATTCTTGAAGTAACAATATCCAACGAATCAAACGAGAATTAGCATCCTTTTTAGCAAAAAGGTACCTAAGAGCGGAATGGTCAGTATAAACCGTGATGTGTGAGCCGATCAAATAAGAAAAGTGTTGATCGACAATGTGGTTTGGATCATTACATTTATGACACAAGACTTGAGAAACTTGGTTCATTTGTTTAAATGAAAAAAAAATATCAAATTTATTTATTATCGCATAGATTTTCGCCTCTAAGGTTAATGATGATCCTATCGAATGAGCGCTTAATCTTGAATAGATTGATTTCCTATAATATCATTCCCATTAATTACATTTTTTAGCTAAGTTTACAAGAAATTGCTAAGTGGCACCGTGATGTTGTGCTAAAAAGTTTCCTTGATGCATTGATTCAAACATTGCTCGAGAGCTATTTTCTAGTCCGTCATATAAATTTTTGCAAAGAGTCCATTTTTCCACATTGTGATGTGGATATTTTATTAAAATTTCCTTGAACCTTTCAAAGTATTTTCCAAAAGATTCACCCCCAAATTGATGAAAGTTTACAATTTCATTTTGAATTTTGGTTGTTTTTGCTAAAGGGTAAAATTCCTTTAAGAAAACTTTTACCAATTCGTCCTACATTTTAATCGAATTTGAAGACAAGCGATGCAACAATTTTTCGACGTAGTCAGTAAGTGCAAATGGAATTAACCTAAGTTTTATTCCAACGTGACATAATTATTGAAGTTTTATAGTTGCACAAACTTGCTCAAATTTCGTTAAAAAGATATAAGGATCATCATTTTCGAAATTGCCAAATTTTGGAAGTGTGTTAATATGTTTTGAATGGATTTTAAAATGATTCCCTTTGGATCGGGTAAGGTAATGCAAGAAGGGGCAGAAAATCGACCGGGGAATATTCTGTCCATGAGGGTACAAAGAGGATTTTTGTTTACTATGGTGGAAGGATTGTTTGTTCGCACTAATAGTTCATTGAAGTGTCACGAGTCTAAACATTCATGAGCAAGAGAGAAGATTAAGGGGAGAGAGAGAAAAAGAAAAGGTGAATAACAAAAGTTAAGGAAAAAGATGGAAGTGGGAGGTTTTTTTAGTACTAAAAACATGTTTATTTATTTTTATTTGTTTTATATATATGTGCATAAAATTAATGCAACTAAATGAATGCAAGGACTAAATCAAAAACTTTTAGTCCTTGGTAGCTCCTAACGCAAAGTTGTATCATGACACTTTGATTTAATTCAACAAAAAAAATCTTTGCCAAGTAACAGACATGATTTACCAGTGCACCATGAATCACCATAGCAATGCAGCTGAAGTTTAAGTACCTTTAGAGAAACAATCAGTATAATATCTTATGAATCACCATAATAATTATAAATGACCGAGACTCTGCCATTGCCCTAGATACCAAGAGAAAGTTTGTTAAAAAAAATCAACTTGTCAAATACAATTTGCCTTAGAGGAGCCCGTGAATCACTTAAGCCAGATGTCTAATCTTTATTATTTAATTCAGTTTATACAATTGAATGACATTTGTGGACCAAGGAAAGGGTGATGAAATCCCCACCTTATGTGAATTTGGGTGGCACCGTTAGAAAATAAAAATAAATACGAAATGCTGCAAAACATAAATTAAACATTGGTTAACAATTCAACTACAAATGAATTTTTATTTTGTTTTTTAATAAATGCAAGCAACCAACATTGCAAGAAAAATAAAAACAAGAGATAATAACATGATACCAGAGCGTACAAATTATTTGCAAATTTATTTAAAAGTAGTGAATTATAGTGCAGATTTGGCAAGCAAAGCAGGGTAATTTTTAGCATGCAATTCTTTTCCTTATCCGCTTTTCTTATATTCGCAACCTGTAAAAATATTGTATATATATATATATATATGTGTGTGTGTGTGTGTGTGTATGTATCTATGTATATGTATGTTTTTTGTTTTTTAAAAGAACAAAAATAAAGGAAAATGAATTTTTTTTAAATGATAAAACAAAAATGAAGGCAAACGAAAGCAAATTTGTATATTTTTTTTCAAAGAAGAGAAAAATGAAAGTATAAACAAAAGAGGACTTAAAAAAATAAACTCAACCCCGAGTTACCCAAGCCAAATGAATTTTTTTATAAATGAAACTAAAATTAAACAAAATGAAAATTCACAACAAAAACTAAAAAAAAACCTAACACAAAATTAAACTTAAAAAAATACATAACACAAAATTCAAAAAAAAAATCATTTTTTTGTTTCTTTAAAAAAGGAGAAGAATGAAAATTAACAAAAACGAATTAAACTAAAATTCTAACGTAGATAAACACAGCAAAAGCCTGACCTAATTATAAATCTCAACCCAAACACAGTATTTTTACGAAAATGCTTCTAATTCTCAAAACTTGATTCACAACTCAACGTAGACTTCCAATTCTCAAAAGACAAAACCAGTATTTTTACGAAAATCGAAAATCAAAATTCCAAAAAAATAGAAAATCGAAACTAAAAAAACTAGAGATGAGGTTCGCGGTTGGTGTTTATTCGAAATTATGGTGTATGCGGAAGGGATTTGGCAGAGGAAGTGTGGTTTGTGCATGGGTTTTGGGTTTGATTTGTTCGAGGTTGAGGCAGATGAGATTAGATGATCATGTTGATTGTTCGAGATTGAGGTGGTCAGTTTCTTATGGTTTGACTGTGGATTGTGGTTGCGATTGGGTGAGGGTGATTGGCGTCAGGTCATAGTTGTTCGGTGGTCACAGGTTTTGTTGTACAGTAGGAGGAGTTGTAAGGTAATGTTGGTTGTATAGCGGGATTGGTGTTTGATTGGCTGAACAGCATGTGGGTGACTTGGGTGTAATGAGTTGATGATGTAGCTTTTAGGTAGGTAAATGGATTGCGGTGAGGAGGAGTTTGGGAATGGGATTTGCGATTGAGTGGTCGTTTATACGTAAGAGTGGATGGTGATGAAGGCAGTGACTTGCAGGTTGCAGATGGTGGTCGTGGGCTTTGGATGATCGCGGGTTGGGTATTGAAGGTTGCAGGTTGAATGTGCACATTTGGTGATTGGGGCAAAGGGATTTTGTTTGGCTGGTGATGTGGAGGTTGGTGAGGTGGTTGTTTGGCTGCAGTTGATGTATGTTGGGTTGTTGCAGTGAGGTGGAGGAAGTGGTACGTGCTATAGGATGCAGGTTGTTGTTGAAGTTTTGATTTGGTTGTAAAGGGTATTGGTTTTGAGCACGGAGGAAGTGTAGCGGTTGCGTGTTGCTGGTGCAAGAGTAGATTGTATGTTGGGTGTATAGAAGATGGAGGCGGGTTGCAAAGATGGTCGAAGGTTGATGGCAGAGGAAGGTAAAGTTTAGGCTACTGTAAAGTTTTGAAGGATAGTGTATGTTTTAAAGAGTTGGTTGTGGTGATGGAGGTTGTGATAGTGTATGAAATGAAATGCAATACTGAAAAAAAAGAAAAATAGAGAAATGTAAAATAAAATGCAATGATTTTTTTTTAAATCTAGAACAATGCAAATGTAACAGTAACAAAATGAAACGCACAAATTCAAACAAAATGCACAAAATGAAATGATGGTTGAAGGTTTTGGATTGTGGTTGAATGTTGGCCGTGTTTAGCAAATCCACAAAATGTAATGCACACAGCAAAAATGTAACAAAGGCAATGTGATTTTTTTAATGAAAAATAATACAAAACAAAATATAACAAATGTAAAAATAATTCGAAGAGTAAAGTAAAATTAAATTGCTTTCCCCGGTAATGGCACCAAAAACTTGATTCGGAAACAGATTTCTATCGATTAGTGTCGAATTTTATAAAATAAAATACCACAAGTGCATGACATACAATTGTAGTGCATTGACAAGTACTAGTCAAACCACATGGAAAGCAAGAATTTCAACTTACTCAATCAAATTATCCTAAATATTTTGGAAATGTTTTTAACTGAAAATTTTAGAAAAAACTAGACTAAAGTTTGAATAAAAGTAATGAAGTTAAAAGGCAATTTAGAGATAAATCTACTCTTACATTCAAATAAATCAACACATAATAAATTTATAATCTCTCTTTATTACCCAAGTAGAATTAGTTGATGTATTTATTTGAAGTATGAAATATTTGTGATATTAAATAAAACAACACAAACCATCAAATTTTAATCCATCAACCAAACCTACTTATTAAATCTCATGAAAATGATTATGAAGTTAGAAATAAAATTTATTTTGAGCATGATCTATTTACCATTTTAGATCAAGTAACATCGATCATTAAATTTTAATTCTACTTTTAACTTCATTATCAAAATTAAATAGTTAGATGAAGATGTAACTTGAATCTATATTTGATTAATTATAGCCTCTTTGTGATTAACAACATAGGCTATCAAATTCATTTACAAACATCAAACTTCCATCTACATCTAAATTTGCATTGAGCATAAAAATAAGAGATAATTAATAAAACAATTAAGTTGATTTTACATGAATCATGAGAGCTTCATTACCCCTAAATTAAAGGGGTTTAGCCTCTCATTCTTGAATTCATTTCACCAAAAGTGGATTTCAACATTAACAAAAAAGGAAATGCTAATTAAAGAGAAAGATAGCTAATTAATTGCATAAAAATAATTCTACACTAATTGCATAAGGAAATCTATTCTACTTGCATGAAATAAAAGAGAAGCATGAAATAAAATAACCCAAAAGAAGAGGCATGAAATAAAATTGCATAAAGTAGAAAGCTAAGATGTCATTAAACTAAAGAAGAGAAGGGCTTTTATGCTTACAACTATGCATATCTTTCATGAATCATAAGAGTGTATTTATACAAGTTTAAAACCCTAATATATTATAGGATGCTACCAAAACTACCCTTCATTTCGTGTGACCTTCAAGTAATCATTAATGATTAATTAATTCCACTAACATGTGCTTTTCTATTAATTGTGGTCCATTTGCATGTGGGCTCCTCCATGAAGAATCTTTGGCTTCCAAAACATGTGCATGCTAAATCAATGAAGCCTTTTCCAATTTGCACTCAATTTCCTACAAAATAAAATTAAAATGTCCAAATAGATTTTCTTAAATTAATGTATACACAAAATTACTATTTTGCCCAAATGTAGATGAGCGAATGATGATTTAAAAACACATATATTGGTCAAAACATGTAAAAATACCCTAATATGTCCTTTATTTTAATAGAAGAAGATTCAGTATGAGAGTAAAAATATACATTTTTACGTGCACATCATCAATCTCCTATTTAGGACGTAAGGTATGTTCATTTAATATACCTTATTAAATTGTAACCTCGTTAGAGAAAGGATTATTATCATTATGTGCATATAACATTAGAGACTTGTTATGTACTCGTCTGTCGCTTAAGATAGCCAAACCCAAAGACTAGTTGAGAGCTCATCTTATTATTTGACATAAGGAACTTGTTTGTGCTTGTTCATCATTATCTCTTAGAGCCTATAGCTGAAACATATTTTAGTTTGATTTGTGCATCTATCTTCAAGGACCATTCAGTCAAGAGTTTCATCTCTCTAAGGACCGTAGGTTGAGCTAAATATATATGTACATTGAATATATATTTTTCTTTGATTATTTATTTGAGTCTGCATTCCTAGATATATCTCAGGGCTTAACAGTTGGAATTCCTTGCTTTCATTAGGACTGTAAGTCGAGATAATGAACCTTGTTTTTGATTTCTATATTACGTATGAATTTGGTTTTGACTCTTTAATGGACATGATTTATGCTCATCTATAGTGCTTGTTTCTCATATGTGTGTTTGTTCGATATCACCTAATTCTTGTATGTTATGATTTTTTATTTGCTTATATATTTTATGGGTGATTATTGTTATAATACTACATGGTATTTGATTGTGATGATATTTTTGGATATTATGTTATATCTTATACCTTTTATACCATTTTATCGACCAAGCTATATTGTTATGTACTCACCTTTGGATTTAGATATAGTCCGACCATTTATTATTTTTACTCGGATCAGTATGAGACTTCTCAAGTACAGTTCAACAACCCTGCTTTGTACGCCTTAATAATAAATAAATTTAATTAAAATAAAATCGTTCGATTTTATTTTTGGTAATTTTTATTTTTTTTAAATAAATTTTTTCTTAACTAAAGTCTATTCGATAAAAGATTTTGTTTTAATAAATTGGATTAATAAATAATTTTTTTCAAAAAATATGTTAAACTTGAATAAAATATTTTTTAAAGTGTTAATATTTTCATATCATTGATATATTTGAGAACTAAATTTACGTTACGTTAATACAATGAATAATTAAATAAAAAATAAACAAGTATTGAATTGAAAGGAATTGGACAATTATCGAATTATAATTTATAGAACGAAGTGTAAATTAATTTAAATTAAATTGAAACTTATTTGCAAATAATTAAAAAAGGTCATTCTGAAAATAAGATAAAACGATAAAGAATTAAATAAATAAAACAAAAAAGGAAAAAGAGAGAGAGAGCATTTCTTTTCTCTCCTACGTTCTAGAAAACTCTCTATATTTCATTATTCAATCCCAAACCTGACTTTACCCTTTCTCAAGCTTGTAATCCCCATTTCTTTTCCTAAACTAAAATCCCTGATTTGGCAATTTAAAAAAAAGATAGAAGAGAATTCACGAGTGATGGAGACCTGGAAATGGTGAACACCATGAAGGCTACGACGTGTGAAGGGATGCTATGAAGGAGTGGCTAGTGATGGGAGACACATACGCGAATTTTGATGGCAGCGATAATGGAGGGTGGTGATGTAGGTGAGGCCACGGGCCTAGCAGTGGTAATTCGGGGAGTTTTATATGGCTATTGGCAATGAAGTGCTGACGCAAATGACATGGTAAAGGAGGTTGATGTCGTGCAACAGTTGAAGAGGGGGTAGTGCAATTGACTTAGGCACAATGGACGAAAGCTGCCGGCACAGGTGGTGGCTGGCACAAGTAGTGGCGAAGAAAGAGAGAGTTATCCATATCATGACTTAAGATAATAAAGATCTCGCTTGGAATTTCAGTGAGTTTTTACACTCACAACTATATATTAATTTGAATTGTTTGGATTATTGGATATGATTGTGCATTTGATTGTGGAATTTTATGTATGTTGAGACATCAAAAAGCAAAGGAGATGTCATCCCAATTAATTTTGATTTATGTAGATTACTTATATAATGTGTGTGCATTGTATGGATGACCGGAGTTCGATGGAACTCTACTCAGGCTACAAGATAAAATTTATATAATTGATTGATTAATATTTTCTTGGAGTAATTTTACTCCATGACTTATATATTTAAATGTTTTATTTATTTTACTTGTTTTAAAGGATTTTTGAAAAGCTTTGGAAACTTATTTTTAAGGGTTTGGAATTTTATTGAAAGTATTTTATAAATAATTTACTAAAAATTTACTCAACTTAGCCATTTTCTTTAAAATTCTATTTTAATACATATAAATATATAGTATTCTTTCGGTTACAAAACCCTTTTAAAATCAATATTATAAATTTGGAAATGTATTAAGGGCAGAAATAAACTATGTTACTATTTTATAAAAATATATTATGAAAATAATAGTTTCATTTCAAGTGATTTTATTTTTAAAAGCTATTTAAAATATATTTTTTGAAAGAGTTACAAGCTTTAGTAAAATATAGAACTCTTTGTGAGAAATAATTACAAGGTTTTGAAAATGTGTTGAATAAATGAAAATCTCTATCTATGGTATGAGCGGTGCAGATAAAATATAGTAAAGTGAATTTTAAGATTTGTAGAATGTATGGAATTCTTTTAGAAATATGAATTAAAGGTTTTAAACAGTATTTTTGAAAAGGAATTTCTTTTGTAATGTTTATATTTAATAGAAAGGATTTAAGAGTATTTTCGAAAGGAGATTTTGAGTACACTAATCTATATTGAAGGTAAGCCAAATTATGAAATATTTAATTGATTTTTAAGTGTTTTGAATTATAAACCCTTTATATATTATTTGATTTGAAATTGATTATATGAATATTATTGTGTAAAATTCTAGACTGTGAGGAATTCGAGTAAATGTATTAATAATACCGTTTGGTATGGGATACTTGGTAATATTTTTCTAGTTACTCTTATGACTCATAGTATAGAATATTATAATAAAGCAAGTGTAATTTATGAGCACCGAATAAACAGACTAGTAAAACGCGGTGGTATGGGACACCGTTATGATATTTATTCGATTATCCTTTGCTCGTGGAGGACATACATACGAGGATCTGTGTAGTATAAGGTGATGCATGTTGCGGTGAGCAACGATATATATCATTTGTCATGTGTCATTCCTATGTGTTTGTTTATCATTATCCAACTCTTCTTATGGTACAAGAGTGAACCATATTAGGCTAGCATTCATCCTAGTGGTCGAATTATGGAATCACGCCCCGAATCCATGACATACTTTTTATTTATTTTGCCGATAGCTATCGATGAGAGTATTTCCCCCTGAGGCTAGTAGTCTAATACCATTAGGGGCACTTGTAGGGTTGTGACTGAGGCTTTACGTTGACGACCACTGATGGATATAAGTCACGATGTCCGTCGAGGTAACTAAGACTGTAGGAGCCATGTTAGACGAACACATTAGTGGCTCTTGTAGCTGAACACGTGTTGTTAGTCCCCTATCTAGTTCTTTGGGTGTGTGTGGTAGATGGACACGTATTATTTATATCTCGTATTTGAGATGATGAGTTGCAATTATATATGAGATTGTATCCAGTGTATGTTTAGCCCTTATATCTTTCATATATACTATTGATACGCAGACGACCTTTACATTTCAAGTAGATGACCTATTTTTATTGATTGCATACATGAGTGTTTATTTGTGATACCATCATGAGTACGACGGACCTGGGAATGTCTACTTTATATCTATCTTGGGCATTGTTGTGTGCTAGCCCAAATTTTACTTGATGGTTTCTCATACTTTGATAATGATTGTATGTATGGACGATTCACCTTTTCGATATTGTTTTCCATGATTTTATATGGGTGATGAAAATTTTATGCATGGTTTTGTATTAAGTAACTACTTTGAGATAATATGATGTTGTTTATGATATCTCTATATACCATACATATACATACATAAAAACACACACACACACACACACACAGATATATATATATATATATATGATTTTTTGTTGAATTGGTTTGAATTGCTTGACTTTGATGTTATGTTCGTAATTTTGGGGACGACATTCCTATTAAAAGGGGAAGAATTCAGTAGCATGTATTTTTCAATAATTTAAAATAAAAGTAAAATAATTTTGACCGAAGGGCAAAATCAGCATTTTAACAATTTTTGAATTTTAAAATGAAACTGGAGCCATTGCGACTGTCTCATTTTTCTGATGCATGTCACGTATTCATTCGTCCAAGAGTCTAAATGTAAGTCATATCATGGTTTTTGCATTTTAGAAATGAATTTGGAATTGTGCTAACTTAACCTAAATTTGAACGGACACAATATTTTCCTATAAATACCTGTCAGCTTCTCCCATTTGAAAATTCAAATTCATTCTAAACACATTCTTTTTCTCTCTTCTTCATCCTCTCGAGTCAGAATATCCTTCCCCCAAAAAATCAAATTAGCATCTCAATTCTCAATGAAAACTAATAATTCAAACACCAAATTGAAGATCAAGGCAGGGCTATCATCTACTACTTGTTTGATTCGCAAATTTATCATTTTGGAGCGAAGGCTAACTGCAAATGGCAAGCAACTGGGGCAAATTGGATCACTATGAGTGGTTTTCGCCTAATTTACTATATAACTGGTTAATCCCTCTTAGTTCTATGATAATCTATGGAATATGATGGTAGTTTGGATTAATTTAGATAATAATTGAGTTCTAATAGTAAATGAAATGATAAAATAAAAATTAAATTGATGAACTTATTTTATAATCAATGGAAATGATAAATTAATGATATTTGGCCAAACAATGAAACATTGAATTGGATATTAGTGATTTGAGGCTGATGTTCATATTAGAATTCATGGATTAATGTTGATTGAATTATGTGATGATGATTTGTATGAATCAGAGAGTAAGATTCAAAGTTTTTATTATTTAGTGTGTGTGTGTGTGTCTATAACGCATATAAATGGATATAAGCAAGAGAGTTAATAAAATAAGTTTAAGGTATATATTTATATGATATATGCAAATCACTATAGAAAACCATGTGTAAATGATATTAATCAATTTCCGAAAATAAATCATATGTCCTATGAATTTAATATGATTCAAATTATATTTAAAATGATCTTATATGAATTAATTTGGAAGGGATTTAAATATATGGTGTTTATGCAAGAAAGAGTGAATATATTGAAAACATATCCTAATAATGTATATAAATTCATATGAAAATGTTAATAAATAGTGTTTGATGTAAGATAACATATTTCAAAAAATAAATATGATTTTTTTATAATTTTTAGTGTTTTTATATGAGTAAATAAAAGGGATCAGAAATATAGTGTTTAAAAGTAAGAAATTGAGTTTATATCAAAATATATGGTACAAATGTATTTAAAAATAAAGTAAAAATGTTTATATATTCTCTTATGATATTTCAAGTATGAAATATAATTTATTTTGAAATTTTATTGAATTATAGTGATATTGTGAAGTATATATGAGGAAAAGGTATAATTATATATTTAGAAAACTAGTTTTGTAAATAGTGATTTGTAGAGTGATTTCAAAAATACTATGATGCAAAATTCTTGATGAATTTGAAGTAGATATATAGTAGAGAATCATATGTGAATTTAGAAGAAAACATATCTAGAATCGGATAAAAAACGAACAAGATATCAAAGAAACAAAAAACTGAAAAACATATATAAGTGCTGAAATTACACAGGAATTAATCGTGGCCTGACAGTTACCAGAGGTCGACCGCTAGAAAGTCAGAGGTTAAACGTTGGGGCCTTTTTGGTCAATAAGCCTAGGCCCTTAAGGCCATGCTATATATATTTAACTATATCGATTCGGGGCTTTTCCCTTGGGTCATAGGCCACGTTTAGGTGATGTTTTGAAGTGGATTCCTAACCTTATTGAATTAGAATGCTTTGGATGTATATGGATGAATGTATGCATGTATATAGGTATGTACGTATGGATAGTGGACCATTATTGATGTTTTTGTTTGACTATTGATTTTGAGACCTCTATTAGTTATCATGGTAACACGATCGCTCAGTATGTGTAGAAAATCTAAGGTGCGTGTTGGTGTATGGAAGTGGGACCATAATCTGTGTATGGAACTATCTCCATTTGATGATTTAGCCATGTGTTAATGCAGTAGGGTGGGCTTGGATTTGTATTTGGGTTAGACCATATCATTGACCATTGTAAATATGTTGGACTGAGATTATTTCACGGAATTAGCCATGTGTTATTGTACTGTTTGCTAACTTATTGAATGCAGGTGAAATGGGACTAGGGTATGATTGTTTACCATAGTTATCTTGGTATCATTTGGGAATGACTAAAGTATGTAGTAAAGTAGACATACATCACTCGCCAGACTATATTCTGACCCCCTCCATATATTTTCCCTTTTGTTTCATTATTAGGTTGATGGAAACTTGTTTATTGTTCCAAGTAATGCTAGATGGTGTAGATGACGAAGGCGTTACTTTTGTATATAAATCCATATATAAATACTCATCTTACATTGACACTGATTGCATATGTGTACTCAGTTTAGATTGGATTGGATTTGACTATATTTGACTATGTATATACTTTATATTTATGGATTCGAAATAAAGTGATATTTGATTATGTTATATGTTGTTACCTTCCATTGTGAATTCAGAAAGTGAGAGATAGATTATATTTATTGCTTATCTCTTGTTATCAATTAGCAACAATACATCATATTCAATTTTTGAATTTTACACATCTTGAGTTGTGTTAAATCACAAGGTCGAAAATGGTTGGTTGTTACATGGTATCACTGGATATGTTGAAGGAGAAGAGTGAAGTTTCCTTATTTGTTTTGAAAACTAAGGAAGATAAGATTGGCAAGATTCAAGTAATGCGATAGTTTGTTGATATTTTTGAGCTAATGATGGAATTATTGCCTAGAAAGACAATTGAATTAAGAATTGATCTGATACCTAAGGCACAACCTATTAGCAAACCACTTGGCAGTATGCCATCTAAGGAGATGGAGGAGCTAAAGATCTAACTAGTGGAACATGAGCATAAAAGTTTTATTAAATCGAGTAGTTTATCACAGAGAGGATCCTCGGTATCTGTAATGAAGTCGGACATATCACTTCGGATGTGTATCGACTATCGGATGTCGAATGAACTGATCATGAAGAATCATTATCCATTACCCAAGTTAGACAAGTTATTTGACTAGTTGAGTGGAGCTAAAGTATTCTCTAAGCTAGATTTAGCAATGGAATTCCACCAACTGAGGGTAGCTGATGATAATATTCCTCTAACCATGTTTAGAACTAGACATCGTTCGCATGTGTGGTTAAGTCTAACAACCTATCAATTTGAACATTTACTATTAATTATTAACCACAGTTTACATTAGATTAAAGATAAAAGACAATTTAACGTAGAGTTGACTTTTCAGGTATTTATTTAATTCCATTGTGCTATATGACATGACGTTTTCCTATTAGCATTTCAAAAATGGTTATTTCAGGCCTTTTTGACCACTTCAACCCACCAAGTCTATTTTTTGTCTATAAATATATTGTTTTTAAGAAACTCTAGGGTAGCCTCCGCTTTGCCTTTCTTCATTTGCTAATCTTCTCTTTAGATCAAAATCTTGTGGAAGAATGGAGGCTATCTTTGTTAATTACAAATTATGGTGATTTACAAATCTACTCGTAACTAGGCCTTATGATATGTCATTTCATACTATGTGATGACACAAACAAAGTAGTAGTCCTTATTTTTCATAATTTAGTCAATTCAATTGGAATATTCTCTGAAAGTGATGGAATCGATGAACAAACTATGACCATCTTTCTTTGGATTCCAGTCAACAATGCAATGGTGATCGGTGGGAGATAAGAGGGTACTAGATCATAGAGAGGATGAGAGGAGTTGATCTGCATAATTGGATTTGGACAGAAACATCTAGGTTGGCTAATAATTAGCCAAACTGGTAGCAGCTAGGGCTCGATGCAAACAACGGTGGCAATAGTCAAGGAGGCATCCCAGTGGTCGGAAAATGGAGTGGCGGTCATGGGGATAACATCAATGGTGTTTAACCAAGGATAAGGGCATCGCCGGTAGTGACAAGCGTGCGAAGTGCAAAGCTAGGCTGTGTCGACCTAAGGTAGAAGGAGATAATTTTATTATTCTTTCCTCGTAATTTTTCTATTTAGTATTTAAACCCTACATCTCCTAATCACCATATCTTTTGCATACGACCTCAGTTCCAAGCAGGGTTTGTTTTTGGGTTCGTGCCAATATTTTAAACGTTTTTGCATATGGTTTGCTGACTCATGGAACTGTTTGTGAAAGCACATTGGTGAGGTTCAATTGTCGTAAGTGTGTATTTTAAAATAATAAATCGGTATTCATGATATATGTATATGTCTATGTGTATATGTGCCATTTGAGATATATCATGCCCCGTTTTATAATTGTGTTGTTGTTGTGATGTTTTTGATATGCTAAGTGTTTTGTTTTCATTATTTATATGTTTAATGTTGCATTGCTGGATGATGACATTCTATAGTAATTAATTGTATATTTGGGAATAATAATTAGTTACTGGAGAATAGGTAAAAAGGTGTAATTTTGGAGTAAATAAGATTATTTACAAATTGAGTGATATTTGTAATAATTATGGTTTAACAATTTGTACTCAAATTGATGCGAAAGTTTTAATAAGGTTATTATTTATGAATTTATGGGAAAATTCATAAATAATAATGGAAAATCTATTTTAAGATGAATTTGGAGAATTTATTATTATTTATAGTGAAAAGTAAAATTTAATGAATAATAATATGATTTTCTGAAAGATTGTATTATTTTTTAGTAAATGATAACATGATTGTTTTTATAGAATTTATGAGAAAATTATATTATATTTATTGTTTAAATTAAATGTAATAAGTGATATTTTGAGAATAAAAATAACAATAAAGATGTATTTTTCAGCAGTGTTTTGGGTTAAATTATTACTATTTTAAAGGTAAATAACAATAAAATGATTTTTGAGATTTAATGAAGAATATAATAATTCCGAGTTAAATAGTAATAAAGCGACTGTGAAAGATAATAAGATGATTTAAATAAATATATTATTTTGACATAAAGTGATTTTTTTTATAAAAGTAACTAGATGTAAATTACTGTTTTTGATTGAATAACGTTGTTTTGAGATATTTAAAGTAATATTTTGATAATAAAGGATTTGTGAAGTATAGTATCATTTTTAGAATATTTTTTTTTGAGGTAATAGAAATAAATGTAATTTTAATAATAAACAATAATATGGTGATTTTATACTTAAGTAAAATAACAAGTTTGAGTGAACCATTTTGGATTATTATGACATATGTATTAATTGTTGCTTGGAATTATTATATATGTTTGTTGTATTGAGACAGAATCGCATTAGGATGAGTTATGTGATGTTTAGCCATTATTACTACATAGACGTTGTGTAGTTTATTATGTTTTTTCTCTACTGATGATGATGATGTTGATATTGTTGTCAACTACTATAAAGTAGTTAGTACACATTTAATGAGTTTGATGTTTATGATACAAAAATAGAATAGTTAGTACACATGTGATGAGTTTCATGTTGTTTTACTTATATGGATTGTTTAGTGCACTTTTGGTGCATTTGTGCCTACATTTATGTTATTGATGTGGTGGTACTAATGATGCGTGATTAGTACACATATGATGATATTTGTTGTTATTGATTTATTTGATGTTTGGGGTTGACATTAAGCACTGTTAAACTTGTGCAATGTTTGATTGCTGTGTGTTACTATCATTATTGTTATCCCATAATTATGATGGTTGATTGTGGTGGCATAGTAGAATGTGATGTTTGCTGCTTATTTTGGTTTCATGGATGCTAGAGCTATGTCATGTTGCGTGCTAGCTAGTATTTGATGCAGGAGAAGACCAGGAAACAAAACAATATAGGCCTGATCTAGATAGGGTATGTAGGCAGTCTTTCCTTATGCAATAACCATTGAATCTCTTAGGTTGGGCTTGGGTGCACAATACAAAAATAGTTGACCACCTGTTCCTTTTTATTTTATATGTCCATGTATTTGTAAAGCTTGTGTTAACTGGGTTTTTAATCAAGCAGAAGTCAGCAGAAGTTAGAACGTCGAAACAATGATGAAATGACTTGAAATCTGAAGGCACACACAGATATGGCAAAAGAATAGCTCGAAGAAAAATCACAAGAAAACATGCTAAGGGGAAAGATCGGTGTCGACTTGTAAGGAGACATGATGGTGTCGATCCAAAACAACTTGGGGCCGACCCAAACCTTAGGGTGAACACTCCTCAGGAAGGCGATGCCATGCTTGTTTCAGACTCTAAAGACGATATGCAGCTTGATGGTGGAGACTTGGGATTGAACACTGGTGTTAACAGACAAAATGCTAGAACTGAGGCTCAAACAGCTGTGGAAAGACCAACTGCACACCAACGGAATGCTGCAGAAGTGTTCTTCCGAAGAATGGAGAACCTAGGCTTCAGTTGGCAAGCCAAGATCGCTTGCAGAGTCAAACACTTAGGGTAGCCCCTAATAGTCGACTTGTAGTTAACCGCACCGGCAAGGAATACATTGCTGACATGGTCAAACGATTGATAGAGGAAAGTAGGAGTAGAAAGAATGAAGACTGGGGTTCTGCGCCAAGCTGAATCCCCTTTACCGCAAATGTTCTAAGAGAAGAATATCCTTGAAGATTCACCATGTCAACAATACAAACGTACAATGGAACACTGGACCATAAACAACACTTGTTTAAATAATATTGGCATATGGATGGAGCTAGATCTACAGATGTCGTCCATTTTAGGTGTTTCCCTATCTTCTTAGAAGAAGTCGCTTCCATGTGGTTTACGAGACTCGCACTGAATTCAATTCCACTTTTGATGAGTTGGCAAGAAAGTTTCTAGAATAGTTTAGACTTCAAACTGCACAACCAAAGGACGTGATGTCCTTATCTTGCTTTTCCCAAGGGCCTAACCAATCACTGAAAGCTTTCTTGAACTAGTTTAACATCGTGGTTACTGAGGTGAGCAATTCAAAGGAAGACATGGTATTTATGGCTTTGTCCATGCTATTCGTCCAGATATGGATTTTGCTTAATGGATAGAATGAAGTAACTAACTACCATAGAGGAGTTTCATCGAAAGGAAAATCAATTTCTAAGACTGGAAGATGCAAGTATGATCGAAGGCAGAACCATTGACGAGCAGCCGAAGGAAGTGATTTTGAGTAATGTCGTTGTTAAATAGGATGAAAACAGTTCTGCAACAGCCGTAGAAGGTGCTGGAAAGAATACAAATCAGAAAAAGAGAAACTAGAATTCTGGTAGGTGTGATGGGAACGAAAAACATTTAAGGAATCTAAGGTCGAAGACTATACACCATTGAATGATAGTTTGGAAAACATCTACCTTGCCACTTAGGGAACCAAGCGAAATAATAAACCACCCAAGTAGGAAGCGTCCGAGCAGCAGAAGAGATCGGGGAAGTTTTACCGCTTCCACAAGACTCATGGGCATAACACAATGAGTGTTGGCACTTGAAAGACTTGATTGAGGAGTTGATAAGGAATAATAGGCTCCAGTAGCATATGAAGAAACTACAAAACCATAATCAACCTGCTGGACCACAAGCACAGAAAGCTCAAGGAAACTAGTCCAGACCCAGTAGAGAAGGTCCCAAGTGAACGGATCAAAGGTTAGTTATAAATACCATCACTGGTGGTCCTCATACAGCGTAGAAGAGTTGAGTGAATGGAACGATATGCCAGTCCCTGAACCATGCCTCTCAGGAGAGTTGCTACGACGTTGAAGACAGAGCTCTAACCAAATAACAGAAAAGGATAACTGATGAAATTATATTCCAGAATCGAGATACCGAAGGTATAGAGGCGCCAACTCTTAACCCGATGAGATAATGGTTGGGATAGGGCCGATAGTTGTGCGTCGAGTGTTGGTTGATAGTGGAAGCTCGGTTAACAACCTATTTCGATAAACATTCGATCAAATGAAGATTAGCATGAAGGATGTGACCGCCTATAGAACGATGATTCAAGGTTATACAGGTAAACCAAAATAGCCCGTTGGAATGGTCGACTTACCTATGGAACCCAGAGAAGGAGAACAGAGGGTGGTACTCATCTAGATCTTGTGATGGTTGATGAATACTCTGCTTACAATGCTTTCTTGGGCCGACCGGCCCTCGTTGACTTTAGAATTGCTATGGCATTGTGGTGTCTCACAAATGAAGTTTCCAACGAAGAATGGGGTAGGAGTAGTAAGAGGAGACCAAAACGCTGCAAGAGAATGCTATGTTGCAGAATTACGTGAATCAAAGCATCGTGAAAAGGGGAAGAATGTTAGGAAGACTCTCCACATTCATGAACCGCAACCATAGCAACTACAAAACCACCCTGGCTCGAGGACTATAGTCTCTTCGACAAGGAAATGTAGGAATAAGAGTACGAGGGAGATACGTGTAGCACTGGTGGAGTTTACGGTGGCTGTCCCTATCGACATGGATAACCCAACTTGGGTCTTGAAAGTAGGTTCGCAGTTGGGAATCAAGATGTAGAATAAATTACTAAAATTTTTTCATGCCAATCTAGATGTGTTTGCTTGGATTCATTTTGATATGTGTAGGATATCATCGGAGATAGCGAGTTACGTACTTAATATCGATCCCAAGTTCACACCGGTAAGGCAGAAGAGGCACAATCTGGGTCTGGAGCGGTCTGCTGCATTGAAGGAGGAAGTGGATAAGCTATTGGTAAGGCTTCATCTGCGATGCAACATATCATGAGTGGCTGTCAAATCCTGTGTTGGTTCGAAAATCGAACAGAAAGTGGAGAATTTGCGTCGACCACTCAGATTTGAATAAGGCTTGCCCGAAGGATAGCTTTTTGTTGCCTAGAATCGATTAACTTGTTGATGGAACCGCAGGGCATGAACTGCTCTCATTTATGGATGCCTACTTAGGGTACAACCATATTATGATGCATGAGCCTGAACAGGAGAATACCAGCTTCATCACAGACCTAGGGATGTATTGTTACCCTGTAATGCCATTCAGCTTGAAAAACGTCGGAGCTACTTACTATAGATTGGTAAACACAATGTTCAAAAATAGATCGGACAAATAATGGAAGTGTATGTGGATGACATGATAGTGAAATCATGAGTGTCTGGAAATTATCTGGACGATTTCTTTGCTCGGAGATGTTTGAGATCCTACGCATATATGGAATGAAATTAAACCCATTGAAGCGTTCATTCGGTGTTGCCTTAGGGAAACTTCCTTAGATTCGTAGTGAATGAAAGGGGCATCGAGGCCAATCTAGAGCACATTGCTACAATACGGAATGTTAAAGCCCCAACAACAAAAAAGGAGTAGCAAAGTTTGAATGGAAAGACTGCAGCATTGAGCTACTTCATATCCAGAGCGATAGATAAGTGCATACCGTTCTTCGATGCATTGAAGAAGGGTAAGAAAAACTTTGAATGCAGTCAAGATTGTCAGACCCTTTTGAGGAATTACTGTGCACATGGAGACACCGTCAGTTCTGTCCAAACCGGTTGATGGAGAAGATCTATTCATTTACTTGACAATGTCTGCCCGAGCATTAAGTGCGACACTTGTGCGTGGGAAGCTAGAATTCAACGACTCGTATACTACATTAGCAAGCGGTTCACCAAAGATGAACGAAACTATCCGAAGTTTGAAAAACAGGCATATTGCTTACTGATAGCATTAAGGAAACTATGGTCGTACTTTCATTCTCACCAAGTCAAGGTGTTGACAGATCAACCCTTGAAACAGGTACTCTACCGTCCCGGGACTTCAAGACGGTTTCTAAAATGGAACATCGAGTTAAGCCAATACGATGTAACTTATCATTCCCGAAGGGTAATTAATGGACAAGCATTGGTTGACTTCATCACTGAATTCATAATTTGAGATGACGAGGAGGAGGACACTACAGTCGTAGCATCGCAATGGAAGTTGTTAGTCGATGGTGCATCAAACGAATTCTTCTTAGGAGTAGGAGTTGTGCTTGAAACTCCTTAAGGATGGTCAACTTATTCTAATTTAACACTATAATTTCCTGCTACTAACAACGAGGTTGAGTACAAGCGTGAATAACAGGATTAAAAATTGTGAAGGAATTTGGTATAAAAGCTCTACACATCTACAGTGACTCCCAACTAGTAGTCTGTCAGGTAAAGAGAGAATATCAAGCTAAAAGAGTGAATCTCGCCCCTTACATGTAAAAAGAATAGGAATTGCTCAGCGGCATTGAACACTACACAATAACTTATATTCCCAGAGAACAAAACATGAAGGCTGATTATTTAGCCAAACCGACCAGTTCCGGAGATGCACAGTCACTAGGACTAGTTCCAATAGAAGTATTATCTACTCCCAATGTAGATCAAATGGATGTCGATTGGGTTCTGAAGACCGTCAAAGAAGAAGAATCGTGGATGACGTCGATCAAGGACTATCTATTCAGAGGAACGCTCCCCAAGGGCCAAAATGAGAAAAAAGAAGCACTTTCGGATGGCACCACGATTCGTAATGCAAGACAAAGTGGTGTACCGAAGAGGGTTCTCCGCCCCCTTGCACAAGTGCGTAACCAAAGATGAAGCTAGAAATATCCTCATGGAAATCCATGAAGGCAGCTGCGGTGATCATACCGGGGGACAAACGTTAGCAAAAAAGGCTCTCCGTTATGGATATTGCTAGCCGATAATAAATAAAAATGCAATAGACTACACCAAATGGTGTGATCGGTGCTAGAGGTCTGCAAAGATCTTGAGAGCCCCATTTTCAAAACTTACACAAATGGTCAGCCCTTGGCTGTTTGAAATATGGAGAATTGATTTAATTGAGTACTACCAATAGCAAAAGAAGGAGCCAAATACGTTATCATTGTAATTGACTACTTCACAAAATGGGTTGAAGCGGAACCACTTGCCACTATTACTACCAAAAAAGTGACTAACTTGATAATGAAAAATATTATTTGCAGGTTTGGAGTATTGTAACAACCCGCATATTTTACGATTTTATATTTAAATATTTTATTTAAATATAGCATCGTTAGTAGGATTTAAGTATGAAATGTCACTTTCTGCAAACGGTCAAATTAGGACTCAGGACCACTTCCATTGAGTCCAAAATGGCATTTGTGACTTTTTTGAGTATAAGCTTCGATAGGTTTGGAGTAAGTTTAATTTTGCTATTTTCTATTGGGCTTTGGGTTTGGGTTTTACCCCAACTCACTCTATAACCTAGTTCAGCCCCTCTCCTCTCCTCTTCACTTCATTTCTATTTTCTTAAACACTCAAGCAACTGAAAATGGGGAGAGGAATGGGAAATTAATATTCAAAGCCCTAGTCCTCTAGAAAATTCAAATTCTTGCTCCAAATTCAAAGAGAAGCTAAGGTAAGCCTCTCCTTCATCTTCTCCATCTCATTTCCTCTTCAATTTTAGAAAATTCCTAAACCCTAATTTAGGAAATATTTGTTTTAATCTTAGATTGAAGCTTGTAGAGTTGAAGTGAAGAGTGGTTGATCTTTTCCTTGTGTTTGAGCTTCTTATCTTTGTTTTTGAGTTAAAAAGGTGAGTTTTAAACTCACATCTACTTCTCTTGATATCATTGATGTTAGGTATGAATTCCTAACACTTATTCATGTTCATTTGCTTTTGGTTTGAATTGATTTGGTTAACATTTCAATTTTGGTGTTTTGAAGTCAAAAACTCTAAAAATCCTAGCTTTAATGTTTGATCATGATTTTGGAGGTGTATTGAAGAGCCAATAGGGCTGGGTTGTCGATTGGCATAAACCCCTAGCGCCATTGCTCATCCGATCGCAAATTGGAAGAGTTTGCTCTTCATTTGGATAGGCTGGAAAACAGCCCCAATGCCAGTCAGTCGACTGGCCTCTGCAGTCAGTCGACTGACTGCAGGAAATGAAACTTTCGGGTTTCTGGATCAGTCGACTGGCCTCTGCAGTCAGTCGACTGACCTGCTTGTTTTTGCCTATTTTTGACTATTTTGCTTGGTTTCAAATTTCCATCGATTCGTGTCGATTCCAATTAGTTGTTATTGTATATTTGACTTTGATAATTCCTTTTTGATTTCATACACGGGTTTTTATAAAATGATCTTTTCAAATTGTATTAAAAGCTCGTTTCTCCAATTTATAATTTCTATTTAAAACACACACACAATTTTGCACTTCGAGCGAAGAGGGAGGAGGATTAAATGATTAAATAAAACGCGTGCTATGAACACATGCGTTTATCTTTTCAGTTAATTCCTAATCTATTCGTTTGACCGTTTTGACCTTTGGGTCTGGTTTACCGATGAGATGAGGTGAACTTTGTATTGCTTTGAGTGTGAAATTGACTAACGGTTATTAAACCGTTTAGTGCGAACGTGTGGTATGGGACTCACGTTAACATTTTCCGGGTTCCTTTCTGAGAGTTGTGACACATTCCGCCAGACAGTGGTGTCCAGTACTGCCACTACGGTTTATTGCCTTCGGGCGTTGCCTTCGAGCGTTGCCTTCGGGCGTATGGATCCTTGTTATACAGTACTGAGCTCGAGCATCTTTTGTTTCTTTGATAATTATATTTCCCTAGTGTAGCGCCTTTCGGAGATGGTTCTATGGAACCACACGATATGAGTGCGTCTACCCCGTGGAAACCTATATTGCCTACACTGGCACTATTCTTTGCTATGTTGCATTGATTTTTGGATATTTTTCCATTATTGCTTATGATTGCCGATATGGCGGGTTTTGGAATATCTCCTAAGTGGGAGTAATATTCTACAAACCATCTTTATTACTATTGCATATGCCGATGAGATGAGGATTATTATTATTCGACATTATGTGATGTCGATTTCTCTTTAGAGGATTTATTTATTTGCTAAGTGACTACGTTTTCACTATGTTAGTAATGTGGTTATTGTTGCACTTCTCTTTGGAGGAGTATTATATCATTATCTTATACCACATTATTATTATCTAGCTTTATCTAACAGATTTGTTTAGCTAGACTAACCCGTGTATTTTATACTCGGGTCAGACCGAGATGTTTCAGGTTAGGTACATTGGACTTAGCCTATTTTGCTTCCGCATGGACTATTCCGCTAGCTCCTTTTTGTCATAACTTTTTGTGTAGTCCTTTTTGTCTGTAACTCTGATATGTACTCTATTGACTCGTCTGTATATTGTAGTTTGCTTTACCACTTGACATGTCTCATTTTGTAAACTTTGTAATGTATATATATATGTGTAAATGTATGTGATGATCTACTGTTCTGTGATGTGTATTACATTTGAGTTGTTATATTTTATTCTGATAGATCCTTCAGCAACCTATGGCTTTGTATTAAATATTTATTGGAGATGTCGATTCACTTGGGTAAGAAGTGGCAATTGTCGGCGTATTCAATAGATAATTAAGACAAGGTTATAAATAGTCGCTCCTATCCAGTTCTATTCTCCGCATCAGCAGACGGTGTTACCTAGTAATACTCTTTGCTAATGTGGGTCTCGGAGTGGGGCGTCTCAGGAGTACCATAGAAAATTATCACAGATAATGGAACTCAATTGGAGAGTGCAGAGTTGAAGGACTTCTGCAAGCGCTAATGGAGAAGAGTTATTCCATGGTAGCGCATCCGTAAGCAAATGGGCAAGTGGACGTAGTGAAAAAATAATCAAATCCACCATAAAGAAGAGGCTGATGATGGCTAAAGGAAATTGCGTTGATGAGCTTCCACTTACACTTTGGGCTTAAGAACGACACACAAATTTATGATCGGACACTCACCATTCACCTTGGTATATGGTTCAAAAGCTATGATACTAATGGAACTAGAAGTCCCCTCTCATCGTAGGAGACGTTTCCATCAAAGAGAGAACGAGCGGCTATTGCTCGAGTCACTCGACCAAATTGATATGAAGCGGGAGGAAGCTGAACCGAGGACCGTTGCTTACAAGAAGAGAGTGGCATGGTATTTCAACGCTAAGGTTCACAATCACACCTTCGAAGTGGAAGATCTCATTCTGAACCGAATCTTTCCGGGTACACGAGCGCTTGGCCTGAACTGGCAAGGACACTATATAATCGACAAAACTTGGAGACAGAATTGGAGACGGAACATTCAAGCTAGCAACAGTCGATGGAATCCGGATTCCACGTGCTAGAAACAGCGACTCGTTGCGGCACTACTGTAGTTGATATTTATCTATGTATTTCCTATTTTCACAAATAAGCCATCTTCGGACACCGGGGGTATTGAAAATAGGCAGGACTTGCCTTTTCTTTCTCCTTTTTCAATAAAGCTAGCTTCTTGAACCATTAGAACCGTGTTCTTATAAACAAACATGTAACGACCCTAATTTTTAGTAACATTCAGGATATTTAATTAGTTAAATAAAATAAAATAATGGGATGATTAGGGGGTTGAGATTTGTGATTAAACTAAGAGGTAGCCATGCCATGTAAACAATGAACTAAAGATGAGTAGAAATGAAATAGAGAAGGGGTAAAATAGGAAAAAGAATATTCTAATACCCTTAACCCTAAGGAATTCATTTACACGTTCATTTCAAAATAAAAAACAAAGTAAAGGCCGGCCACCATTAGACAAGCTAGAGAAAGAGAAAGCAATCAAACGAAGAAGAGTAATCAAAATCAAATTCATTCAAATCTCAAACTCCTTAATCTCAAAGCTAAGGTGAATAATGACTACATCTCTTGTTTTCTTAATTGTTTTCGGTTTTAAGGATAATCCGAATTTATTTGCAATGTTATGCCATGATTTTGAAGGATAAATTGTGATGATTTATGCTCATTCATATAGGTTTTATGATATGTTTTAATGTGAAAACCTAATTTAATGACATCTAAATGCCTTGCGATTTCAGATTTAGATTAGAAATGATATTGTAGAGATGGGTTTCAATTTTCATAATTTTTGAATTAATGTGAATTTTATATTAATTTTCTAGCGAGGAAAATGATTATTTGGGTTTAAAATTATTTACGACTAAATAATATAAGTTTTGGGTCTGAAATTAATATATGTTAGAAAACATATTAAAAATGATTTTCTGGAATTTTTGTAGAATTTTCCTAAGTGTTTTAATAAATATATAAAATTATTTAAGGTTTATGACTTAAATGTTTTATATATTTATAAAAGGAGAAAGGGTATTTTGTAAATTATTTAAATTGTTTAATTTTGAAATTTTGGCAGCACTTTTAGAAAAGAAAATTGGCAACCAACAATATTTTAACAAACAAAGCAGGTTAGGTGAAAAGAATTTTTTTAAAAGTTAAAATCAGTTCTTACAGGCTTTTAGCATGTTTCACCACTTTCGGCACCTAGGTTTTGACTTAATAGTTCTGCTACCATCATCATCGAAACCAATGCGCATGGCATCAAAGACTTGGTGCACAGCGAATTGGATATAGGTGGTGGGTATTGGATCGAAACCAGGGGTTCCGAAGGGGTCCAAGCGCTACTTTGCTTTCAAGTGAAAACACGCCTGCTTTGCTTTCGAAGGGTATGCTTTCGGCTTAGTTGGCTTCCGACTGGGTCAAATTGATTTAAAGAATGGTTTCGTACAGGTTGCGCCTTTATTTTAAGAAAATGCTTTCGTTGGGATCGAAACCCTTAGCTGCCGCTTTTCTACCTTTCGAAGCAAATGGTTTTGGAAGGTATACTTTGTTTGAAAACCATGCCGTTTCTCCAATGCTTTCGAAGGGTTGGTTTCGACACCATCACTTCTTTACTTAGGAAATGTTTTCAAAAGATTGCTTTCAACTTAAATGCTTTATGACCCATTTGCTCTGTTGAAGGTAAAACCCAAAGGTTTCGAATGGTTTAGTTTTAAATGGTTTTGAAAGGTTATTCAACATGTTTTATTTGAACCTAAGTGCTTTCGAAAGGTTTGATGTTTTAGTGCTTTCGAAAGGTTTAAAGAATGGTTTCGAAGGGGTGGTTCCTCAATGGTTTCGAAAGGTTTAAAAAGAAGGTTTCGAAAGGTTTGAAAGGAAAGGTTTTCCAATGTTTATAAAAGGCAATGTTTAAGCGTTTTAATGATAGGATGCCTAAGGTTTTATAGCTTTCGAAGGACAGGTTTTCAATGGTTTTGAAAGGTTTACATGAATGGTTTCAAAAGGAATGTTTTGGCCTTTCGGCCTAGGTTCAATAAAGGGGTTAATTTGGTTTCGAAAGGGGTACTTTCAATGGATTCGAAAGGGGTACTTTCAAAGGTTTAAATGTTTTCATCAACAAAGATTTGAGTAAAGTGTATATAACATGGCAAGATGATTAAGTAAAGCATAAAGTATATATATTCCTTGTTTAAGTTTGATTCAAAGGTTTTAAATCAATTTGAGATGAAAAGGTTTTCAAGGAAAATTTAAGGGAAGATTACCCTAAGTAAAATGACTTAGATATTAGAATACCAGATGGGACTGGTATCGGGTCGCGCCCTATACATTAGCTATTAGCCCCTAGCTAATTTAGTCCAAAATTCCAGTGTGTAGGGCTTTGTCACAGGTAAGACTAAAATGATGTTACACATAGAAAGGAATATATTTGTACAGAGGTAGGTTATTGGTGAGCCCGCAAAACCATTAGGATCAGTTGACCTGGAGAAAGTAAGTTAGGGACAGACCATCCAAAAGAGGAGTATATAATAGATGTTAGATTATTTGTTTATATTGCCTGGTAGGCCCGAGTCAGCCAAAGGTTAGTAGTTAGCCAAACAAAACTATAGTGTTCAGACAGATAGTTTATTTATTACTTGACATGTAAGTTTACATGATATTGCTTTATAGTTTTTAACCAGTTTTGGTTGCAGGATTATGATTTGCAAAAGATATGTTTTAAAAGGATATTAGTGAGGGGAAACCCGTTCCACTAAGCGGCGTAGTCTCACTTCATATCAAATAACCGAGATGTATAGTATTATTCACATCAGGCTTTATGTCTGACTTGAAGTTTACGTTTTTCACCTAAAACTCTCGGGTGCTCAAAATTGATTTGAGTAGGCTGAGGGTTAAGGATTTTCAGGTTTTAGTATGTAGACGAATAAAGCTTCCGGAGACGAGCAGGTGGCTGACGAATAGCTATTTAAGAGTTGCTGTTTTATTTTGTTTGATTACCCTATGTTGTATTACGTCAGTTATGACTATTTAGTACCCTGATCAACTAAAGGGGCATCTTCATATGTCTCTCTTGGCATATTTTGTGATAATTATATTTAATCTGAACCTGGGAAACCATTGGGATTATGTAATATAATATGAAACATGTTTTGTGAAATGTAATCAGAAAAGTTGTTTTTGAAATCTGTGATTTTGTTTCATATTCATGTGCTTCTGATATTATGGATACCATTAACATTACCGTATTTGATCATCGGAAGTTAATACTATGGATGACTAGAGCATCTATAGCGCTTAGCTTCAGGCCTCCAGATAGGGGATGTTACAACTTGGTATCAGAGCAAGGTTTATGAATTTTTTTTAAACTAAAGTGATTTTTGAAAACATAATCCTAAGGAATTAGAGTAAGATCGGGGTATGGGATAACGCTATAGTAACGTACTTGTGTTTGCTATATATATATATAAGTATGAGCTATATCTCTATTCTCCTATCTCTCTTAGGCTATTCTTCCGCATCTCACGAGGTTTGAATACAGATATGGATGCTAGAAGTAGAAGAGTTAACCTTGGGGGAAGCACCACAACAAATGGAAATGCCAGACCGAATACCAGGAGAAACCCATGTCAGGCACAAACTGGGAATGTGGGTGCTGGAGTCCCGCAAGTTGATATAGGAGCTATGTATCGGTTTTTCGTGAATATTATGCAGGCGGGAGTTGCCGCTGGAGTGATTGGAGGAAATGTTATATGAGGAGTTCAGGAAGCTCCGGTGGTCAACAATTATGCTATCTTGAGTAGAGATTATGTTATGCTTGGAGGGAAGCCATTTATCGAAACTGAAGATGCTATTGAGGTGGAAAGCTGGTTGTTGCATTGTGAGAGAATCTTTGCTGACTTGGGTCTCATTGATGAGCAGAAGAAGAGGCTTGCTTCGAGACAGCTTCAGGGAGCTGCTTTATTCTGGTGGAATAGTGTGACGGCAGGAGTGAATGAAGAGACGATGACATGGGCTAAGTTTAGAAGAATGTTTCAGGAAAGGTTCATGTGTGTGATGCCACAGTTCGTTTTGCTCAGAGAGTTTGCTAAGTTGGGGCAGGGGAAGATGTCTATGTTGGAATATTCTAGAAGGTTCAAGGAGTTGGCAAGGTATGGGTAAGCTACTACGGATACCGTGATGAAGAGGAATGAGAAGTTTATAAGAGGGTTGAAGCCTGAATTGACAAGGGCTACATTACCTCATCTTAGGGATCCTTGTGATGTTGTAGTAGAGATGGTATTGAGACATGAGGAGATGCTTGCTTTCCTTGAGAAGAACAAGGCAAAGGAAGTCCAGGCGGGGTAGAGTCAGAAAAGGAAGTTCATTCATAAGAAGGGTGTCAGAAAGGTGGAGCCGCAAAGAAAGGGAAGTCGGAGGTTGTTTGCTTCAAGTGCGATAAGAAAGGGCATTTTGCTAATGAGTGTCGTACTGGGAAGTTGAAGGAAGTGATTGGGAAGAAGAATATCAGAAGCTTCAACTGCGATCAGATTGGTCATTATAAGAATCAATGCAAAGAGCCTACTAAGGATGGAAGGGGCAAATATTTGCATTGGAGCCAGCTACATCAGGACCAACAACGCAGGAGAAAGGGAAGGCAGTGTTGGGAGGTACGCTTCATATTCATGTTATGTCTGTTACCGTTATATTTGATAGTACATCACATTTTTTTATATCTCATTTTTTAGTAGATAAGCTTAACCTAGAACCCACGTACCTAGTTACTTCCTTAAAGGTTGCAAATACGATAGGAGGGTATGCGACACTTGGGATGAAGTGTGACCATTTAGAGTTTGATTTGTTAGGTCATACCTTTTTTTTGCAGTTTGCATGTATTTGACTTTGTAAGGTTCGGAATTATTTTGGGCATGGATTGGTTAATTAAGTATGATGCTAGTATATTTTGCCACGATAGGAAAATGTCACTTAGACACCCTGACTGTAGTGATCGGATTGTATATACCGTAGAAAACCCTAGTTGTGAGGTGAATGCTTTGTTGGGTGTTGTGGAGTTGGAAGACGAGTTGAATCGAGTTTTCATGGTTAGAGAATTTGCAGATGTTTTCGAGCCGGTAGTAGGATTGCCACCGAAACGAACCATTGAGTTTCAGATAGAATTGGTGTTTGGAGCAAAACCAGTAAGTAGACCGCCAAGTAGGATGACACCTATAGAGATGGGAGAGCTGAAGGTGCAGTTGGTGAATTTGGAAGGCAAGAATTTTATTAGATCTAGTAGTTCATCTTAGGGAGCAGCCGCAGTGTTTGCTAAGAAGCCAGATGGATCGTTGAGGTTATGTATCGATTACCGTAAGTTGAATGAGAAGACGATAAAGAATCGATATCCGTTACCTAGAATTGACGATTTGTTCGATCAGTTGAGTGGAGCCAAAGTATTTTCTTAGTTGGATTTAGCAACAGGTTTCCATCAGTTTAGAGTAGCAGAGGATAGTATTCCTTTAACGGCGTTTAGAACTAGATATGGATCGTACGAATGGTTAGTGATGCCGTTTGGACTAACTAATGCGCCACCATTCTTTGTGGAATTAATGAATCGAATTTTCCAGGAGCACTTGGATAGGTTCATATTGGTGTTCATAGATGATATTTTGATATACTCTAAGGATGAAAGGGAACATAAAGTTCATCTTTGAATTGTGCTTGAGACGCTGAGGCAGAATCATCTGAAGGTGAAGTTTTCGAAGTGTCATTTCTGGAAGAAGGAAGTGAAGTTTCTTGGTCATGTAGTCTCAGAGAAAGGGCTGTCTGTAGATCCGGCTAAGATTGTAGGGGTAAATAATTGGAAGAGACCCGAGACAGTGACTGAGATAAAGAGTTTTCTTGGATTGGCTGGATATTATAGGAGGTTTATCAAGGAATTATCGTGGATAGCAGCATCGATGACCAAGCTAACGCGAAAGGATGTGAAGTTTGTTTGGACCGATAAGTTTGAGGAAGCATTCCAGAGCTTGAAACACTTATTGACTCATGCACATGTACTAGTTTCTCTAGAAGGGAATCGGGATTTGGTAGTATATACAGATGTATGTGGAAATGGATTAGGAGCTGTGTTAATGCAAAGAGGTTAAGTGATTGTATGTGTTTCTCGACAGCTTAGACCGCATGAGGTTAGATATCCAATGCATGATTTGTAGTTAGCTGCGGTGATTTTTGCAATGAAGGTGTGGAGACATTACCTTTTGGAAGAGAGATTTGAGCTATATACGGATCATAAGTCATTGAAGTATTTGTTCTCTTAGAAGGACTGAATATGAGACAACGGAGATGGTTATAGTTTATTACTGCTTGTGATTTTAGAATTGAATACACACCAGGGAAAGGTAATAAGGTTGCAGATGCGCTTAGCAGAAAGCATCAGAATGCAGTGTTGGCAATGATAGCAGAGTGGAAAGATTTGGAAACGTTGTCGATTGGCAGAGTGCAGTGGAGATCTGAATTTGGGTCTAGTGAAGGAACTTTTGTGTTGTCTTGTTTAGAAGTTCGACCGGTGATGATCGAAAAGATTGCTTCTAAACAGGAGGAGGATCCAGTATTGGTTAAACGGATCAGAAAGTTAAAGGAAGGAACGAAGAGCGATGACTTGAAGGATTTTAGTCTTGACCAGAATGGGTGGTTGAGAAAGAAAGGAAGATTGTGTGTTCCGAACGTAGGAGACATAAGGAAAGAAGTTTTGAAGGAATGCCATCGTTTGAACTTCACTATTCATCTGGTAGGAACTAAGGCGTATCAGGATATGAAGAGGAGTTTCATCAGGGAAGGAATGAAGAAGGATGTAGGCTTATGGGTAAACCAGTGTTTGAACTGTCAATAGGTAAAAGCCGAACATCATAAGCCAAGTGGGTTGCTTCAGCCATTAGATATTCCGGTATTGAAGTAAGATTCTATTTCTGTGGATTTCATAGACGGGTTGCCAAGGTCAAACCGAGGAAATGAAAGTATATGGATCATAGTGGATAGATTAACCAAGAGTGCCCATTTCATTCCAGTTAAGTCAACTAGGACGGCACCTGTTCTGGCTAAGATATTTATGAAGAATGTAGCTAGACTTCATGGAATTCCTAGCAGTATAGTAAGTGATAGAGATTCCTCGTTCACTAGCGAGTTTTGGAAGAGTCTACAGGAGATTTTAGGAACTAAGCTCAAGATGAGTACCGGTTACCATCCGCAGACCAATGGGCAAATGGAAAGGGTTAACAAAGTCTTGAAGGATCTGTTAAGAGCTTGTGTGTTAGATTTTGGAGGATCATGGGAAGACCATTTGCACTTAGTTGAGTTTCGTATAATAACAGTTACCAGACTAGTATAGGGATGGCAGCGTTTGAAGCTTTTTTTGGAAGGTCATGCAAATCTCTAGTTTGTTGGTTAGAGACTGGGGTAAGGTTGGTTCTTGGTCTAGATTTGGTTAGGGAAGCTGTAGAAAAGATTGAGTTAATTCGGGCTAGGATGAAAGAACTTAGTCTAGGCAGAAGGGTTATGCAGATAAAAGACGGAAAGACTTAGAGTTCTCTATTGGAGATCATGTTTTCATTAAGGTATCACCGATGAAGGGTATGATTAGATTCGGGATATCAGGGGATTTGGCACCGAGATTTGTAGGACCATTTCTTATTATAGAGAGGATCAGGAAACTTGCATATAGGAGTAGAGTTACCAAACAGTTTGGCAGGAGTCCATGATAATTTTCATGTTTCTCATCAACGGAAGTGTGTTAGAGATCCGGAGACTACTGTAGCACCAACTGTGTTAGAGGACTTAGTAGTAGAGCTAAATTTGACTATAGTTAGAAAGCCAGTTTGGATAGTTGCGAGGGATGAGAAGAGGCTTTGAAACAAGACAGTCAGATTACTGAAAGTACAGTGGATCAACGATGAGAGAGACTATACTTGGGAGACTGAGTGCTGGATTAGAGACGCTTATCCTTATTTGTGTGATGGTATGTCTTACCTTTATGTTTGATTTGTTGTGTGCCTTATCGTAATTTCAAGGATATATTCTTTAAGGAAGGGAGACTGTAACGACCCTAATTTTAGTAAGATTATTTAGGATATTTAATTAGTTAAATTAAATAAAATAATGGGATGATTAGGAGATTAAGATTTGTGATTAAACTAAGGCGTAGCCATGCCATGTAAACAATGAACTAAAGATGATTAGAAATGAAATAGAGAAGGGGTAAAATAGGAAAAAGAATATTCTAATACCCTAAACCCTTAGAAATTCATTTACACGTTCATTTCAAAATCAAAAACAAAGTAAAGGCCGGCCACCATTATACAAGCTAGAGAAAGAGAAAGCAATCATAGGAAGAAGAGTAATCAAAATCAAATTCATTCAAATCTCAAACTCCTTAATCTCAAAGCTAAGGTGAATAATGACTACATCTTTTGTTTCCTTAATTGTCTTCGGTTTTAAGGTTAATCCGAATTTATTTGCAATGTTATGCCATGATTTTGAAGGATAAAATGTTTATATATGCTTGTTTGTGATTTATGCACATTCATATAGGTGTTATGATATGTTTTAATGTGAAAACCCGATTTAATGACATCCAATGCCTTGCGATTTTAGATTTAGATTAGAAATGATATTTTAGAGATGAGTTTCAATTTTCATAATTTTCTGAATTAATGTGGATTTTGAATTAATTTTCTCACGAGGAAGATGATTATTTGGGTTTAAAATTATTTACAGCTACATTATTTAAGGTATAGGACTTAAATGTTTTATATATTTATAAAAGGAGAAGGGGTATTTTGTAAATTATTTAAATTGTTTAATTCTGAAATTTTGGCAGCATTTAAAAAAAAAGAAAATTGGCAACTAATAATATTTTAATAAACAAGGCAACATCGGAAAGGTTGGTTTCAACACCAATACTTCTTTACTTAGGAAATGCTTTCGAAAGAGTGCTTTCGACTTAAATGTTTTATGACCATTTTGCTCCGTTGAAGGTAAAACTCAAAGGTTTCGAATGGTTTAGTTTTAAATGGTTACGAAAGGTTATTCAACATGTTTTACTTGAACCCAAGTGCTTTCGAAAGGTTTGATGTTTTAATGCTTTCGAAAGGTTTTAAAGAATGGTTTCGAAGGGGCGATTCCTCAATGGTTTCGAAAGGTTTAAAAGGAAGGTTTTGAAAGGTTTGAAAGGAAAGGTTTTCCAATGTTTTCAAAAGGCAATGATTAAGCGTTTCAAAGATAGGATGTCTAAGGTTTTATAGCTTACAGAGGAAAGGTTTTCAATGGTTTCGAAAGGTTTATATGAATGGTTTCAAAAGGAATGTTTTGGCCTTTCAGCCTAGGTGAAATAAAGGGGTTTACATGGTTTCGAAAGGGGTGCTTTCAATGGATTCGGAAGTGGTACTTTCAAAGGTTTAAATTTTTTCATCAAAAAAGATTTGAGTAAAGTGTATATAACATGGCAAGGTCATTTAGTAAAGCATAGAGTATATATATTTTCCTTGTTTAAGTTTGATTTAAAGGTTTTAAATCAATTTGAGATGAAAAGGTTTTCAACGAAAATATAAGGGAAGATTACCCTAAGTAAAATGACTCAGATATTAGAATACCAGATGGGACTGGTATAGTGTCGCGCCCTATACATTAGCTATTAGGCCCTAGCTAATTTAGTCCAAAATTCCAATGTGTAGGGCTTTGTCGGAGATAAGACTAAAATGATGTTACACACAGAAATGAATAAATTTGTATAGAGGTAGGTTATTGGTGAGCCCGCAAAACCATTAGGATCAGTTGACCTAGAGAAAGTAAGTTAAGGACGGACCCTCGAGAAAAGGAGTATCTAACAGATGTTATATTATTTGTTTATATTGTCTGGTAGGCCCAAGTCAGCTAAAGGTTAGTAGTTAGCCAAACAAAACTACAGTGTTCGGACAGATAGTTCATTTATTACCTGACATGTAAGTTTACATGATATTGCTTTATAGTTTTTAACCAGTTTTGGTTGCAGGATTATGATTTGCAAAAGGTATGTTTTAAAAGGATATTAGTGAGGGGAAACACGTTCCGCTAAGCAGCATGGACTCACTTAATATCAAATGATCGAAATGTATAGTATTATTCACACCAGGCTTTATGTTTGACTCGAACTTTATGTTTTCCCCTTAAACTCTCGGGTGCTCAAAATTGGTTTGAGTAGGTTGAGGGTTAAGGATTTTTAGTAGGTTGGCGAATAAAGCTTCCGGAGACGAGCAGGTGGCTGACGGATAGCTATTTAGGAGTTGCTGTTTTATTTTGTTTGATTTTGCTGTGTTGTATTATGTCAGTTATGACTATTTAGTACTCTGGTCAAACAAGGGGGCATCTTCATATGTCGCTCTTGGCGTATTTTTTAATAACTATATTTAATCTGAACCTGGGAAACGATTGGGATTATGTAATAGAATATGAAACATGTTTTGTGAAATGTAATCAGAAAAGTAGTTTTTGAAATCTATGATTTTGTTTCATATTCATGTGCTTATGATATTATGGATACCATTAACATTACCATATTTGGTCACCGGAAGTTAATACTATGGATGACTGCAGCATCTGTAGCGCTTAGCTTCGGGCCTCCAGATAGGGGGTGTTACAAAACCTCGGGTTGTAACAACACTAATTTTATTAACATTATTTAGGACATTTAATTAGTTAAATTAAATGAAATAATGTAAAATGATTAAGGGATTGAGGTTTGTGAATCTAGAGGGTAGTCGTGCCCATTAAAGAAATGAACAAATGGAATTAAAATTTATTAAGTTAGGGTAAGTATACAAGGGCAAAGTAGGATAAGATATGTTCTAATACCCTAAACCCTTAAGCCATATTCATTCTCACGTTCAATTTCACAAATCAAAACATAAGAGGCCGGCCACCATTAAGGGAAAACAAGAGAAGACTTCAAGAGGAAAGCTTAAGAAACTTAATCAAACATAAAATCTAAACTACTTAATCGCAAGCTAAGGTGAATAATCGGTCACATCTCATATTTTTGATGTTTTTGGTTTCTAGATCAGATTCGAATATTTTGCAAAGTATATTTCCATGATTTTGATTGTTAAAATGGATATATATGCTTGTTGATGATTTATGCTAATTCATATAGGTTTTATGATAAATTTTAGATTGAAAAACCAATTAAATGACATCCAAATGCCTTGCGATTTTAAGATAAGGCCAGAAATGATATTTTGGAAACGGGTTTCAAATTTCATAATTTTCTGAATTTATGTGGATTTATTATGAATTTTCTAGTGAAGAAAATAGTTAATTTGGGTTTAAATTAATTATGGATATTTTATATTAATTTTGGGTCTGAAATTTATATATGTTAGAAAACATACTAAAAGTGATTTATGGAAATTTTTATAGAATTTTCCTACGTGTTTTAATAGATATATAAAATTATTTAAGGTACGAGACTTAAATGTTTATATATTTATAAAAGGAGAAGGGGTATTTTATAAATATTCTAAATTATTACTTCTGAAATTGTTTTAGAAAAGATTTTGGGAAAGAAATTAGCAACCAATCACATGTTGACAAATAATCAGGTTAGTTGGAAAGAAATTACTTTAAAAGAAAGAAAATAGTTTTGGTATACTTTTGCATGTTTCGGCACTTTCGGCACCTAGTTTTCGACTATGTACTTCCGCCTCCATCACCATCGAAACCAATGCGCCTGGTATCAAAGACTTGGTACGTCGTGAATTGGACATAGGCGGAAGGTATGAGGTTGAAACAAGGGGTTCCGAAGGGGTCGAAGCTTTGCTTTTAAAAGAAAATGCGCCTGCTTTGCTTTTGACTTAGATAGCTTTCGACTTGGTTAAATGGTTAAAGGAATGGTTCCGAAAGAGTTCGCGCCTTTTGTTTGAAGTAATTGTTTTCGAAGTGGTCAAAACCCCTAGCTTCCGCCTTTTTCCTTTCGAAGCAGTGCCTTCGAAAGGGTCCCCTGTTTTCAAATTAAAGCCGCTTCTCCAATGCTTTCGAAGAGTTGGTTTCGACACCATCACTTCTTTACTTAGGAAATTTCTTTCGAAAGTGTTGCTTTCGACTTTTTTCTTGTAAGACCCTTTAGAGATTTCGAAAGATAAACCCAAAGGTTTTGAAAGGAATAGTTTTTAAATGATTTCGAAAGGCTGTTCCACATGTTTACTTGAACCCAATTGCTTTCGAAAGGTTTGATGGATTTAATGCTTTCAAAGGTTTAAGAGAAAGGTTTCGAAGGGGTGGTTCCCCAATGTTTTCGAAAGGTTATAAATGAAAGGTTTCTAAAGGTTTTCGAAAGGCATATTTAAAGTGTTTTGAAATGAGGATGTTTATGGTTTTAAAAGGCTTTCGACTGAGAGGTTTCTAATGTTTTCGAAAGGACTATGTAAATGGTTTCGAAAGGTATGATTTGGCCTTTCGTCCTAAGGTTTTACTTGGTTTTGAAAGGGGTACTTTCAATGGTTTTTAAAGGGGTACTTTCAAAGGTTTAAATGTTTTCATCAACAAAGATTTGAGTAAAGTGTATATAACATGACAAAGTGATTTGAGTAAAGCATAGAATATTTTCCTTGTTTAAGTATGATTCAAAAGGATTAAATCATTTTGAGAGAAAATGTTTTTAAGGAAATTTTTTAGGTAGTTGACCCTAAGTAAAATGACTCAAATATTAGAATACCAAATGGGACTGGAATAGGGTTGCGCCCTATACATTAGCTATTATCCCCTAGCTAATTTAGTCCAAAATTCTAGTGTGTAGGGCTTTGTCACATGTACGACTAAAATGATGTTACATACAGAAAGGAATATATAGAGAGAGGATTGGATAGGTTATTGGTGAGCCCGCAAAACTATTAGGATCAGTTGACCCTGGGGAAGTAAGTTAGGGACAGACCGTCCAAAAGAGGAGTACCTAACAGAAGTTAGATTATTTGTTTATTTTGTCTGGTAGGCCCGAGTCAGCCAAAGGTTAGTAGTTAGCGAAACAAAACTATAGTCCTCGGACAGATAGTCCATTTGTTACCTGATTTGTATGCATACATGATATTGCTTTATTGTTTTAACCACTTTTGGTTGTAGGATTAAGATTTGCAAAAGATATGTTTTAAAAGGATATTAATGAGGGAAAACCCGTTCCGCTAAGCGGTGTGGTCTCACTTAATATCAAATAACCGAGATGTATAGTATTACTCACACCAGGCTTTATGTCTAACTCGAAGTTTATGTTTTTCTCCTTAAACTCTCGGGTGCTCAGAATTGATTTGAGTAGGCCGAGGGTTGAGGATTTACAGGTTTTAGTAGGTGAACGAATAAAGCTTCCAAAGACGAGCAGGAGGCTGAAGCTAGTTATTTAGGAGTTCTTATGTTTTATTTCCGCTGTGTTGTATTAAGTCTTTTATGACTATTTAGTACTCTGGTCATCCAATGGGGGCATCTTCATATGTCGCTCTTGGCGTATTTATGTAATAATTATATTTGATCTGAACCTGGGGAATGTTTGGGATTATTTAACTTGGATATGAAATGTTGTTTTGGAATGTAATCAGAAAAGTGTTTTAATCTGTAATGATTTTATTTCATATTCAAGTGCTTTTGATATTATGGATACCATTAACATTACCGTATTTGGTCACCGGAAGTTAATACTATAGATGACTGCAGCATCTATAGCGCTTAGCTTCAGACCTCCAAATAGAGGATGTTACAACTTGGTATCAGAGCATAGGTTTATGAAAAACTTTAAACTAAAATAATTCTTTGAAAACATAATCCTAAGGAATAAGAGATAAGATCGGGGTATGGGATAACGCTATAATAACGTACTTGAATTTGCTATACATAAGTATATGTTATATATCTATTCTACTATCTCTCTTAGGCTAATCTTCTGTATCTTACGTAGGCTCGGATGCAGATTTGGACATTAGAAGTGGAAAAGTTAACCTTGGAGGAGGTAGCACCACTACAAATGGAAATGCCAAACCAAATACGAGAAGGAACTAAGGTCGGGCACAAGTTGGAAATGTGAGTGTTGGAGTCCCGCAAGTTGACATGGGAGCAATGTATCATTTCTTTGTTAACATGATGCAAGCAGGAGTTACTGCTGGAGTAGTTGGAGGAAATGATGGTGGAGAAGTTCAGGGAGCTCCATTAGTCAACAACTATGCTGTTTTGAGTAGAGATTATGCTCGGTTGGTTGGAAAGCCATTTATTGAGACCGAGGATGCAATTAAAGTAGAGAACTGGTTACTGCACTGTGAGAGAATCTTTGCAGATTGGGGGCTCAATGACGAGCAGAAGAGAAGGCTTGCTTCTAGACAGCTACAAGGAGCAGCGATGTACTGGTGGAACAGTGTTACAGCCGAAGTTAATGAGGAAACTATGACATGGGCTGAGTTCAAAAGGAGATTTGAGGAGAGGTTTATGTCTGAGATTGCGAAGTCCATTCTACTCAGGAAGTTTGCTGAGTTGGAGCAGGGAGACATGACTGTGCTGGAGTATGCGATGAGGTTTGAGGGGCTAGCATGATATGGCTATGTTACTATAAATATTGTGATTAAGAGGAATGAGAAGTTTATCAGGGGGTTGAAGCCTGAGCTTGCTAGGGCTATGTTACCGCATATCAGGGATCCATGTGATGTTGTAGTGGAAATTGCTTTGAGGAATAAGGAGATGCTTGCTTTTCTGGATAGGATTAAGGAAAAGGAAGTCCAGGTGGGGCGGAGTTGGAAGAGAAAGTTGTAGGAAATGCAGATTAGGTTCTTAAGGTAGAATTAACACTAGAGGGGAGGTGAATAGTGTTTAATTAATTTTATGAATCTTTTTGAAATATTTTCAAAGTAAATCCAAACAAATGCAGTTCACAAACACAGAAACAATCACAGAATTAGACACAGATGCAAATAGTAAATAAAAGCAGTAAAGGAAAGAACACACCAGAATTTTTTATTGGTTCAGATTTACCCTACATCTAGTCCCACACAATTTCTTGTGCAGATTTCTTTTCAAATATAATGTCGATATTGCAACCTCGATTTCAAGGCCATGAGATACACCCTCCTGTCTCCGAGTACATGACAAACTCTCTTGATTTAACCATGCTACAAGATCACCTAATTGATTTACAAGCTACAATCACACCTAATTGATCTACATGCCACAATCACACCGTTTCCAATCACACTTTGATAGAGAGAGACTCGATACACTTCGATCTTTCGATCTTTGATTACAAATGATCCTATAACTCTGAATAGCACTGAGATCTTTGAGAGAGAGTGGCAGAGAATCAAACTAGAGATCGAGTTTGATTCATTTAGAATTTCGACATAATTTTGTTAAAGCATTTGAAATATAAGAGAATATTTGAGTGGAGAAGGAGTGAAGAAATGAAGAAAAATTAACTTAAAATTCGTTGAAAACAACTGGTATTTATAGAAGAACAACGGTCATGTCCATTCACGAAAGGTTATGAAGAATAGACAATTCTTTTGAAAATTTTAATTTTAAATTCTACGGCTACCTTGTCGACATGCGAGGATAAGGGATGACGACATGCCTATGCTAATTTTGAAAATAGATTTTGCTTTAAAATGATTTCTATTCTAAAACTTGTCAAAAAAAATTCTAAACTTTGTAAACCATTTTGAATATAGTTTAAATTTATAAAAAAGTTTTAGAAAGTAATCTTAAAATATATAATCTATAATATAAAAGTAATATTAAAAACTAAGTATAGATTTCTTTAAAATATATTAAAGCTAAAATATTAAAATCAAGAGATAGTTTAAAAAACAAGAGATGATTGTGAAATTAATGTGATTAAAAATAGTTTTTGAATTAAGGCTAAAATATTTAAATTGATAGAGATGACTTTAAAAAGATAGTTTTGAAAAAATAAATCATTTTGAAATTTTCATGGATTCCATTCCACTAGAGAAGGTCGTGGGTTCCATACCACTAAAGAGGTCGTGGGTTCCATCCCACTATTAGAGCGAGAAGGTGGATTCCATTCCACAATTAAAATCCAAATAAAGATTTTAGCGCTATTATGAAGTTTTAACATAAATCTAGACTCTATTATTTATCTTGATATCTTGAACTCTTGAACCTTTGATACTCATGAGTCTTCAGTCTTGATTTCTTCAATCTTGAATTCATTAGTCCTGAATCTCTATACTCAGTCTTTAATCTTTATACTGTACAGTCTTCATTCTCAGTACCTACATATACATATATATCTAGACAAGAATATTAGTATTTATATTTTATAACAAGTCCCAAGGTTGTTGTCATCAAAACTATCATCTCAGGAACTAACAAAATTTTTTCATAAGAAATGAGCTCAGAAGGGTGGAGCTACCAAGAAAGAGAAGTCGGAGGTTGTCTGCTTTAAGTGTGATAAGAAAAGGCATTTTGCTAATGAATGTCCTTTTGGAGAGGGAAAGAAGGTGATCGGGAAGAAGAACATCAAATGCTTCAACTGCGATCAAATTGGACATTATAAGAACCAGTGCAAGGAGCCAGCTAAGGATGGAAAGGGCAAAGTATTTGCATTGGAGCCAGCTACCTCGAGGCCAACATTAGAGGAAAAGGGAAAGATTGTGTTGGGAGGTACGCTTATGATTCATGGTATGTCAGTTAGCATTCTATTTGATATCGGTGCATCGCATTCTTTTGTATCTCGTTGTTTGATAGATAAGCTTAACCTAGAACCCTCATACCTAGTTACTTCCTTAAGGGTTGCAAATCAAATAGGAGGGTATGCAACACTTGGGATGAAGTGTGACCACCTAGAGTTTGATTTGTTGTCATACCTATGTTTGCAGTTTGCATGTGTTTGATTTCGTAGGGTTCGAAATTATTTTGGGTATGGATTGGTTAAGTAAATACGATGCTAGGATATTTTGCCATGATAGGAAAATATCGTTTAGACACCCTGACTATAGTGATCGGATAATATACTCCGTAGAAAACAATAGTTGTGAGGTTAATGCTTTGTTGGGTTTGTTGCGGAGGTAGAAGATGAGTTGGTTCGAGTTTTCATTGTTAGAGAATTTGCAGATGCTTTTGAATCATTTGTAGGATTGCCACCAAAACAAGCCATTGAGTTTCAGATAGATTTGGTGCCGGGAGCAGAACCAGTAAGTAGACCGCCAAGCAGGATGACACCTACCGGGATGATGGAACTAAAGGTGCAGTTAGTGGATTTGGAAGGCAAGAATTTTATTAGGCCAAGCAGTTCACCTTGGGGAGCAGCCGCAGTGTTTTCTAAGAAACCCGATGAATCGTTAAGGTTATGTAGTGATTATCGTAAGTAGAATGAGAAGATGATAAAGAATCGATATCCATTACCTAGAATTGACGATTTGTTCGATCAGTTTAGTGTAGCCAAAGTATTTTCCCAGTTGGATTTAGCAATAGGTTTCCATCAGCTTAGAGTGGCAGAGGATAGCAATCCTTTAACGGCGTTTAGAACCAGATATGGTCGTATGAATGGTTAGTAATGCCGTTCGGACTAACTAATGCGTCAGCGTTCTTTGTAGATTTGATGAACTGAATTTTCAAGGAGCACTTGGATAGGCTTGTGTTGGTATTCATAGATGACATTTTGATATACTTTAAGGATGAAAGGGAGAATGAAGTTCATCTTAAAGTTCTACATGAGACACTGAGGCAGCATCGGCTAAAGGCGAAGTTTTCGAAGTGTCATTTCTGGAAGAAGGAAGTGAAGTTTTTTGGTCCTGTAGTCTCAGAGAAAGGATTTTCTGTAGATCCGACGAAGAACGAGGTGGTGAATAATTGGAAGAGACCTAAGACAATGACTGAGATAAAGAGTTTTCCAGGATTAGCTGGGTATTATCAAAGATTTATTAAGGATTTTTCACGGATAACAGCACCGATGACCAAGCTAATGGAAAAGGATGCGAAGTTCATTTGGACTGATAAGTGTCAGGAGGCATTCTAGAAGCTGAAACACTTATTGACTAATGCACCTATGTTAGTTGTTCCAGAAGGGAATCATGATTTAGTGGTATATAAAGATGCATGTGGAACATGATTAGGAGATGTGTTAATGCAAAGAGGTAAATTGATTGCCTATGTATCTCGACAGCTTAGACCGCATGAGGTTAGATATCTGACTCACGGCTTGGAATTAACTGTAGTGATTTTTTCATTAAAGGTGTGTATACATTACCTGTTGGGAGAGAGATTCGAGTTGTACACGGATCATAAGTCGCTAAGGTATTCATTCTCTCAAAAGGAGCTGATTATGAGACTTTAGGTACCAAGCTCAAGAGGAGTACCGCTTACCATCCACAGACAGATGGGCAAATGGAAAGAGTTAACAAAACCTTGGAAGATTTGTTAAGAACTAGTGTGCTAGATTTTGGAGGATCATGGGAAGACCATCTGCACTTAGTCGAGTTTTCGTATAATAACAATTATCAAACTCGTATAGGGATGGCACCGTTTGAAGCTTTGTACGGAAGGCCATGCAAATCTCCGGTTTGTTGGTTAGAGACCGGAGATAGGTTGGTTCTTGGTCCGGACTTAGTTAGAGAAGCTGTAGAGAAGATTGAGTTGATTCGAGCTAAAATGAAGGAAGCTTGGTCTAGACAGAAGAGTTATGCTGATAGAAGACGGAAAGACTTAGAGTTCTCTGTTGGAGATCATGTTTTCGTTAAGATATCACCGATGAAAGGTGTAATTCAGTTTGGGAAGTCAGGGAAATTGGCACCGAGATTTGTTGGACCATTTCCTATTATAGAGAGGATCGGGAAACTCGCATATAGAGTAAAGTTACTGAACAGTTTGGCAGGAGTCCACGATGTTTTTCATATTTATCATCTGAGGAAGTGTATTAGAGATCCAGATTCTACTATTACACTGACTGTGTTAGAGGATTTAGTAGTGGAATCGGAAATGACCATAGTTAGAAAGCCTGTTTGTATAGTCACAAGAGATGAGAAGAGGCTAAGGAACAAGACAATCAGATCGGTTAAAGTCCGGTGGAGCGACGATGAGAGAGCTTGTACTTGGAAAACTGAGAGCAACATTAGGGATGCTTATCCTGATTTGTTTCATGGTACGTTTTACCTTTATGATTGATTTGTATGAGTACCTTATCGTAATTTCGAGGACGAAATTCTTTAAGGAGGGGAGTCTGTAACGACCCTAATTTTAGTAACATTATTTAGGACATTTAATTAGTTAAATTAAATAAAATAATGTAAAATGATTAAGGGATTGAGGTTTGTGAATCTAGAGGGTAGCCATGCACATTAAAGAAATGAACTAAAGGAATTAAAATTTATTAAGTTAGGGTAAGTAGACAAGGGCAAAGTAGGAATAAGATATGTTATAATACCCTAAACCCGTATGCCATATTCATTCTCACGTTCATTTTCACAAATTAAAACATAAAAGGTCGGCCACCATTAAGGGAAAACAAGAGAAGATTTCAAGGGAAAGCTTAAGCTACTTAATCAAAGATCAAATTCAACTCCTTAATCTCAAGCTAAGGTGAATAATAGTTTACATATCATATTTTTGATATTGTTGGTTTCTAGATTAGATCCGAATATTTTGCAAAGCATATTGGCATGCTTTTGATTGTTAAAACGGATATATATGCTTGTTGATGATTTATGCTAATTCGTATAGGTTTTATGATAAGTTTTAGATTGAAAAACCAGTTAAATGACATCCAAATGCCTTGTGATTTTAAGATAAGGTCAGAAATGATATTTTGGAAATGGTTTCAAATTTCATAATTTTCTAAATTTATGTGGATTTATTATGAATTTTCTAGTGAAGAAAATAGTTAATTTGGGTTTAAATTAATTATGGATATTTTATGTTGATTTTGGGTCTGAAATTTATATAAGTTAGAAAACATATTAAAAGTGATTTATGGAAATTTTTATAGAGTTTTCCTACGTGTTTTAATAGATATATAAAATTATTTATGGTATGGGACTTAAATGTTTTATATATTTATAAAAGGAGAAGGGGCATTTTGTAAATATTTTAAATTATTACTTCTGAAATTTCGGCAGCACTTTTAGAAAAGATTTTGTGAAAGAAATTAGCAACCAATCATATGTTGACAAATAAGCAGGTTAGTTGGAAAGAAATTACTTTAAAAAGAAAGAAAACAGTTTTTGTATACTTTTTCCTGTTTCGCCACTTTAGGCACCTAGCTTTCGACTAAGTACTTCCGCCTCCATCACCATCGAAACAAACGCGCCTGGTATCAAAGACTTGGTACGTAGCGAATTGTACATAGGCAGAAGGTATGAGGTCGAAACAAAGGATTCCGAAGGGGTCGAAGCTTTGCTTTTAAAAGAAAATGCGACTGCTTTGCTTTCGACTTAGATAGCTTTTGACTTGGTTAAATGGTTTAAGGAATGGTTCCGAAAGAGGTCGCGCCTTTTGTTTTAAGTAATAGTTTTCAAAGTGGTCGAAACCCCTAGCTGCCGCCTTTTTGCTTTCGAAGCAGTGCCTTCGATAGGGTCCCTTGTTTTCAAATTAAAGCCACTTCTCCAATTCTTTCGAAGGGTTGGTTTCGACACCATCACTTTTTTACTTAGGAAATTGCTTTCGAAAGTGTTGCTTTTGACTTTGTTCTTGTATGACCCTTTAGAGATTTTCAAAGATAAACCCAAAGATTTCTAAATGAATGGTTTTTAAATGGTTCCGAAAGTTTGTTCCATATGTTTTACTTAAACCCAATTGCTTTCGAAAGGTTTGGTGGATTTAATGCTTTCAAAAGGTTTTAAAGAAAGGTTTCGAAGGGGTGGTTCCCCAATGTTTTTGAGAGATTATAAATGAAAGGTTTCCAAAGGATTTTTAAAGGCAAATTTAAAGTGTTTTGAAAAGAGGATGTTTAAGGTTTAAAAAGGCTTTCGACGGAGAGGTTTTCAATGTTTTCGAAAGGACTACGTAAATGGTTTTGAAAGGTATGTTTTGGCCTTTCGGCCTAAGGTTTTACTTGGTTTCAAAAGGGATACTTTCAAAGGTTTTGAAAGGGTTACTTTCAATGGTTTCGAAAAGGGTACTTTCAAAGGTTTAAACGTTTTCATCAACAAAAGTTTTGGGTAAAGTATATATAACATGGCAAAGTGATTTGAGTAAAGCAAAGGATATTTTCCTTGTTTAAGTATGATTTAAAACGATTAAAACATTTTGATAGAAAGGTTTTCAAGGAAAATTTATGAGTAGTTTACCTTAAGTAAAATGACTCAGATATTAGAATACCAAATGAGACTGGTATAGGGTCGCGCCCTACACATTAGATATTAGCCCTTAGCTAATTTAGTCCAAACTTCCAGTGTGTGGGGCTTTGTCACAGGTAAGACTAAAATGATGTTACACACAGAAAAGAATATGTAGAGAGAGGATATGTTATTGGTGAGTCCATAAAACCATGAGGATCAGTTGACCCTGGGAGAAGTATGTTAGGGACAGACTGTCCAGAAGAGGAGTATCTAACAAAAGTTAGATTATTTGTTTATTTTGTCTGTTAGGCCCAAGTCAGCCAAATGTTAGTAGTTAGCCAAACAAAACTATAGTGTTCGGACAGATAGTCCATTTGTTACCTGATTTGTATGCATACATGATATGGCTTTAATGTTTTAACCAGTTTTGGTTACACAATTAAGATTTGCAAAAGATATGTTTTAAAAGGATATTAGTGAGGAGAAACCCGTTCCGCTAAGCGGCATGGTCTCACTTAATATCAAATAACCGAGATGTATAGTATTATTCACACCAGGCTTTATGTCTAACTCGAAGTTTAATTTTTTTCCCTTAAACTCTCGGGTGCTCAAAATTGATTTGAGTAGGCTGAGGGTTGAGGATTTATAGGTTTTAGTAGGTGGACGAATAAAGCTTCCGAAGACGAGCAGGAGACCGAAGTTAGTTATTTAGGAGTTGTTATGTTTTATTTTCGTTGTATTGTATTAAGTCTGTTATGACTATTTAGTACTCTGGTCATCCAAGTAGGCATCTTCATATGTTGCTCTTGGCGTATTTATGTAATAATTATATTTCATCTGAATCTGGGGAACGTCTGCGATTATGTAACTTGGATATGAAATGTTGTTTTGGAATGTAATCAAAAAAGTGTTTTAATCTATAATGATTTTATTTCATATTCAAGTGCTTCTGATATTATGGATACCATTAACATTATATTTGGTCACCGGAAGTTAATACTATAGATGACTGCGGTATCTGTAGCGCTTAGCTTCGGGCCTCCAAATAGGGGATGTTACAAAAATCGATCCAAACCTTCTGAGAACCAGCGTTGCTCCAGCAACGTCACGAAGGTTCAATCCGCCGAATCAACGGGGAAAATCGATCCAAACATTCTGAAAATCGACATTGCTCCAACAATGTCGGGAAGGTTCAAAAGCGCCGAGTCAACAGGGAAAATTGACACAAACCGCCGGATCGACAAAAAAAATTGATCCACGCCTTTTGAGAACTTGCGTTGCTCCAGCAACGTTGGGAAGGCTCGTATCCCTATGTGCCACAGAATAAGCCGCATGTCGCTTCTTGAACCGATAAAACCACCTTCTTGGAAGCAACCTCCCTGTGCGCCACACAATAAGCCGCACGATGCTTAATGAACCAATGGAACCGTGTTCTTATAAGCAACAACCTTGTGTACCACCAAATAATCCATACAACTAATAAAATATTTCCCGATCTCCGGATAAGAAGAATGGGCCCCCAAAACCATCGGGTCAAAGGGGAAAATTGACTCAAACCGCCGGATCAATTGGGAAAATCGATCCTAACTTCTTAAGTACCAATATTGCCTCCAACAATGTTGGAAAACCCTTTGATTTTCTAGTTATCGGTGTTACCTCGGTAACACCGGGTGACTGTCAAACTTTCTACCCCGGTAATATCGAGAAAGTTTTCAATCGCAGGGTCAACGAAAGACCAATCTCCATTTTCCAAGGATAAGTGTTGCTCCGGCAATGTCAAGAAAACTCAAAACCGTCCGGTAAACGGTGAAAATCAACTCAAATCGTCGGATCGATATCGTTGAGTCGACGGTGGATGTCAATCCCTATCCTCTAGATACTAGTGTTGCCCTGACAATGATAGGAAACAATAAATCACCGAAATTGATTGAGAAATCAACTCATGATTGTCAAAATTTGACATCTCCCGGAGATAGGCGATGATGAGGGAGAATCTAAAGAATTGAGCTGTTCGCACATGAGTTTTCGAAGATAAAGAATAATGCACAAGTAGGATCTCAACATTGGGCTCAAAAGAAATTGATCGCACTCTAGGAACCAAACGCTCAGAATCGAGCGACAAAGCTGCAAGTTCCCGAAGATAGGAGTGACCAAAAATATAGACTGAGGGCAACCGAATAGGTTGCCTGGAATACCTGGTCTCTTAATCATGTATTTATATGAAGTGTTCGAAGTAATCAGTCCTGCGGAGTGGGGGGCGCACACACACTAACACTTGGTCGAGATGAGCTCTACTAAGCCCGAATAGAAAACAGCCGCAGAGTTGGCTAAACCAAGACACACCATAGTTCTGTTACATCGAACAGAGTATTTTGGCAGTTACAACAGAACTAAGTAATATAGTATGCTAAATAACTACATGAATATTATTTACAGGCATAGAACTGTGGTAAATAAACAAGTTACACTATTTACATGCATAGGGTTGTAGTAAATACACACATCACATCATCCAAAACAATAATATATAATATGGAAATTGCATAACTTGCAATCGTATTATATATACATGCAGTGGTACACAAACCGACACAATACATAGAACACAGGAAAAGTACACAAGAGAGATTATAATAGAAAAGCTAATCTTTCATTACTAATATCTTTTTATGTACATGGACAAATAACAGGGGGCGTACCCGCATAATATTGGCAACTTTAAGACTCAGAAGAAGAGAAAAGGTCCTGACTTGTCGACACAAAAACACACCAAAACCAAAAGCGCTCCACTCCATCAACACTTGATCAACTCACCACTTCTTACCACCTCAGCGGGGGCTGATCTTCTTCTGCTTTTTACCCTTCTTCTTTTCAAAAGGAATCTAACCTTCAAAATGAGCGTGCCCTTCTCCGACACCAAAATCAAGCTCTTTAGGTTCACTGGTGGGCATGTCTTCATGCTTTTTCTTGCTAGTCTTCATTGTAAATGGTAGAACTTTGGGTTAGGCATCACCTAGTTCTGTCTTTAACTTCATCTTCTCTGTAGTCTCTTTCCATAGCTGCTTTGCCATCGTCTCTTCATCAGTCGGCTTAGAAGTACCAACAATTTGGATGCCCTCCTCTAGCGACACATATATGTCTTTTAATCCTTCCAAGGCTGCAATTCATTAAGTATTGGAGTCAGGCCCAAAATTGGAAGGTTGGATCGGAGCAGTCATGCCTGTAGAAATAGCAGTCGAGGCAGTTAAAATTGCTTTAGTGTTTGAACTCTGAGAGACGCGGGGTAGAGACAAGACATCCGGCTGACCTATAAGTTCACAAAGAGAGTTGTACAATTTAGTAAAGGACTCGGGTAAAATTGAGCTGCTGGAGCACTGGAGAAACAAGGGAAATACCAGAAGCTGTGCAGTTAAAGCCCCGCAAAATCCCCGCTATAGCCCATAATGCTCTCTATCCACTACGATATTTTAATTTAGCGTTATTAAACAGTTGATCCACTTAAGCCCCGCTATTTTCCGTTACACCCGCTAAATCAAGGCTTTTTAGCACTCACTTTAGCAACATTAATATATGAAGTTTAATTTGAGTTGTTTTCTTTTAAATTAAATCCATAAAGTTAGGTTAAAGACTCAATTCTAAGGTGTAAGTGCTCAATATAAGTTATAAATCTATTGTATCACCAAATCTATTCTGCATAAATCATGATATTCTTCAATTTTGTTATATAAGATTAAAATATATTTCTTTTTCATACACAAATGGTGTGAGAATGAGAATAAATTAACTTTAAATATTTGGTTTTATATATAATGAAGCTTTTTGCACCTCCGTTATTTTCCACTATATCCCTGGTTTATCCCTGCTATAACTTTTTGCACCACCGCTATAGAAACGCTGAGCGCTTTAACTGCACAGACCTAAAGTAGGACTCCTTTATCAAACTTCAACTTCAAACTCACCTACTATTGGGATGGGGATATAAGGCTCAGTTGTTCCAGCAGCCGCCGAAGAAGGAATAATCGTTACCGGCTCCCTGGACTTAGAAAGAGACAATTTGTGCTGACCTGAAGCGCTCGGACCCATGAGAGCACTAGCAGCATTAGCATCGGCTTTGTCGTCCTCTTCGACAAAAATTGCTTTACCTCTAACAAGTATCTCTATCTCTATGCATGATAACGCTCGTATAGAAGTGTTGAAGATTGTTGTTCAGCTCTTCTCTTTCTCTTGCTCTTGCTTCATCCTCCACGACCTTTGCCACTTCAAGATCTTTAAGCTCACTTCGGCAAACTACGACTTCAATATCATTTGCAATCTTCTCGATCGACAGAGTATCCATCTACACATCTAGCCCTTTATTCTCTTCTTGAAGCTTTCAGTTCTCCTCATAGAGACGTTCGAGCTCGGATGCTTATTCGGAGAGGGCCTGGTCTTTATACCGTATGACTTCATCTTTTTGAGCAAGCGCTTTGACCTTCTCCTTAACTTGTTTCTTGAAATCCACACCTTCAACAAGAGCGACTATTAGCTTATTTCTCAACGTAATTGTGGCCCGGTCCTAGGCTTGTTTCAATTCCTCCATCAATTTGTCCGTGTTTGCTTTTTGTTTAATCGCGAGATCTATTTCTCTAGCGACTTTGAGCAGACTATCTTCTCGCTCCTTAATCATCCTCTCATGCATGAACCTTTCCCTTTTAAGTGACTCGATTTGCGTGTAGTTAATTCGATTTACATCGGACAGAGCCTTACGTACACGCTTCTACTCAAGCCTCGCATCCATGTCTTCTTGAACTTCTTGCAGCTTCTTTTGAGTAATCTCCCTCTTCACATCTTAATGTCTCGGTCAAACTTCACACCATAAAGATGTTAGTCCTTGAGATGATGGTTTTGATGACAACAACCTTAGAATAGATTATAAAATAGAAATACTAACGTTACAAGTTTAGATATATATGTATATGCAGGATCTAACCATGCAGGTATCAAGAATGAAGACTGTACAATATAAAGATTCAAGATACAGAGATAGAAGACTCATGAGTATCAAGATTAACAAGAGTTCAAGGTTAAGTCTGTTTTATTAGGAATATTTGTTAAAACTTGTAGAAAAGCACTGGCATCTTAATATCCAATTTATTCGTGGAATGGAATCCACTTCGAGCCCGTTAAAGGGATGGAACCCTAAGTAGGATGGAACCTATGAAAATCTAGTGGGACATTGTTTTGTATCCACTAATTTTAATTCAAATGATTTTACAAAATTATCTTGTTTTCAAAATGATTTCAAAACTTTCCTTTTAAAAGATTCAAAACTCTCTATCCTGATTTTAAATAATTTAGCCTCAAAACATCTTTAATTTCAAAGTCAAAATACTCCTGTTTTTTAAATGTCTTTTCAAATAATATATTTAACTTTTAATATTTATACTTAGATTTAAATATAAAATTATAGTTAAATTATGTATTTATTGTTCTTTATATTTACTTATGAATTTCAACTATATTCAAGTATATTTATAAAGTTTTAAATAGTTTTTATATAAGATAAATATTGTTTTTATAGAAATTCAAATTATCATTTTTTGGCTGAGGGATGTCGACATGCCCCTAGGTAGTATGTCGACATAGTGACAGTTGAAGTTCAAATTCAAATTTCAAAAGAAGTGTCTATTCGCCATAACTCTTCATGAATGGTCATGGCTGTTGGTTTTCTATAAATAGGGTTCAGTTTCAACGAATTTTTAATCATTTTTTCTGGTTTTCACTTCTCTTCATCTTCCACATTTCTTAATACAAAATCATACCATTACTCTGCCGAAATCAATATCGAATCATACTCGATTACTTCTAGTTTGATTCTACATCACTATCTCTACAAGGTTCTCAGTGTTATTCAGAGTTATAGGTTTCTTTGTAATATATTAGCGAGAAAAGGTGTGATTGTAGCCTTTGAAATCAATCAAGCGAGAAAAGGTGTGATTGTAGCCCTGGAAATCAATTGGGTGAACTTGTTGCCCGGTAAATCAAGTATCCCTACCTAGAGGATTGGTATTCTGGAGGGTATACCTCGTAGCCTTGAAATCGAGGGTTCTAGTTCTTGAATTGCTTTTGAAAGGAAATCCGTACTTAGTTGTGCGGGACTGGATGTAGGGTAACTCCGAACCAGTATAAAATCCGGTGTGTTCTTTCCTTTACTGCTTTTACTTTATATTTGCATCTGTGTTTGATTCTGTGTTCATATCTGTGTCTGATTAGTGTAAAGTAAGATAAACTCAAAAAGATTAACAAATTTCTTAAAACACTATTCACCCCCCCTCAAGTGTTAATTCTAGCCTTAAGATCCTTAATCCGCATTTCTCACATTTGGTATCAGAGCTTTGTTTTCAAAAGTTTCATTATCTGAATTTTGAAAAATTTCAAAATGGCTACTAGCACTAGTACTGCTATTACCACCAACACTAGTTCATTTGTAGAAGGTCAGTTTACTGCCAGACCACCACTTTTTAATGGCAGTAACTATGCATATTGGGCATGTAGGATGAGAATATATTTACAATCTGTAGGATTAGATACTTGGAATATCACACAAACTGAATATTCTGAACCCACAACTAATTTAGCACGGTGGACCACTGAGCAAAAGACTGTTGCACAAAATAACTCTAAGGCAATGAATATTCTGTTTTGTTCACTTGAAAGAAATGAATTTAATAGAGTGTCAGTTTGTAAGTCTGCATATGAAATCTGGAAAACTTTGCAAGTAACTCACGAAGGAACAAGCAAAGTTAAACAGACCAAAATTTCCATGCTCACAAATCAGTTTCAGTTATTTAAAATGAATACTAATGAGTCTATTTCAGATATGTATAGTCGATTTCAAGATATTGTGCATTCTTTAATATCTTTAGGAAAGGAATTTTCGGAAGAAGATCAAGTCAGAAATTTTTTGAATTCTCTCACTCCAGAATGGGATCAAAAGACACTTGCAATTGAAGAGGTAAATGACATCAGTACTTTAAAGATAGAAGAATTGATTGGAAATCTAATGTCGTTTGAAGTTCAGATGATCGGGAGAAGAGAAAGCAAAGCATTTGAAAAGAAATCAATGGCATTCAATGCATTGATCGATGGATCAGACTCAAACAGTGACAATGATGAAGAGATAGCATTTATGACCAGAAATTTTAGGAAATTTCTGAAGTACAGAAAATTGAATAGTTCCAAGAGAAACAACTTTAAGAATTCCAGTAATCAGACTACAGTACCAAACTTTATCAAATGCTTCAATTGTGATGAACCAGGTCATATCAAAAAGAACTGTCCATATCCAAAAAGGCAGAATCCTTCAATGAACAATGAACCAGCAAAGAAACGGAAGCATGCATTTACCGCTACTCTAGATGACTCAGACTCGTCCTCAAGTGATGATGATCAGAAGACGGATAACTCGAATTTGTGTTTCACTGCAAATCACGACTCCAATGAGTTCAAAGAAACGGACCCGGAAAAAGGTACACGTTTACAATATAATTGGTTGAAATTGCTTGCATAGAATTAGTTGCTTGATTGTTTGGTTGATTGATTTTAAATTGATGTGCTGTTTGAATTTTAAAATTTATTTTCTATTTTTACTATTATTTTATTATTTTATTATTATTATTTTTATTATTTTTGACACATTCTGAAATATATTATAAGTAAAATAATATTTCAGAAATATAGACATTAATAATAATATTTATATATATGTATATTAGATATCTTAGGAAAATCATATCATGAAAATTCAAAGGCACATGTCGACATGGCCCCTACCACGATGTCGACATGCCTACCTGAATTTGAATTTCAAATTTTGAATTCAAATGTTTGAATTTCCCTCCACCTTTTCACTTCATTTATTTCTCTGAAAAGATACCTTTTGACCAGAGAATATGTCCTTTGAAAGTCTATTTATTCACTATCTTTTATCATATCTTTTCACTTTCATTTTCAAATTCAAACTCTCTCTTCATATCCTCAAGCTCTCTACTCTCTACTCTAATGGCTTCTTCAAGTAACCCCTCAACCATGAGAATTTCCAGAAAAATCAAAGAGCAAATATTCAATGATCCGGAGGCAATTAAAGCATACATCAATTATGCTAATTATGCCAAAGTCCATCCCGGAAAATTTGCTATTTTTCAAGATTTTTTTTCTTATGAAATTTATTCTCTTTTTGCAAACAATGGTGTTTTAAGTCTTATTGACTCTTCTCAAAACGATTTTGTTTGCTATCCTAATCTTGTCAAAATCTTTTATGCTAATCTAAACCATGCTTTTTATAATGGAAATGAGAATGAGATTTGGAGTAGTGTCAAAGGGACTCAAATTGTTTTGAATTGTGATCTTTTGGGTACCATTCTTAATTGCAAAAGCACGGGAATGGGTCTTTCTAGTTTTAAAATCGATGAACATGATCGTGAGACATTTCATCATATTTTTGAAGGAGATGAAAACTTTGAATTTAAAAACCGAAACTTTCGTCCTAAAGCAAGAATTGTCAATCTTCTTTTACAACATACTTTGACCCCAAGATCGGGTAATTTTAACAATCCTACTTTAAAAGTGTGCAAAGCACTTTTTGGTATTTTTGGAAATTATGACATCAATTGGGTGCAAGTTATTTTGGATGAACTTCGTCCTAAAAATTTTGAAATGGGAGAAAATACTTTATATCATGGAATTTACCTTACTCGGATTTTTAACTATTTTGGAGTGGATTTCAAAGGTGAAGAATTTGTCTCTAGAAATTTTTTTAATATCTCAAACATTTCTCTCTTGAAAATCCCATATGTTTTTCAACCTTATGAGACTCTTACCGAAAAGGAAGAGCGTTTGGCTCATGAAGAAATGGAAGAGGAAGAAGAAGAAGAAGAAGAAAGGGATGAAATGGAAATAGAAGAAGAAGAAGAAGAAGGTGAAACATCCTTAGAAAGTATTGAATATTCTTCTAATCCATCCAACAAAACCCTTCTCAAAAACAAAAAGATAATTGTGGAGAATCAACGAATTTTAAAACGATCCGTTAGTAAGAAGTTGGATAACATGTCTTCGAAGATGAACAAGTTCTTTTCAGAAGTCGGCAAGAAACTTGGATTATCTTCATCATCTTCATCTTCTAACTAGTTTTATCTTTTAGTATCTTATTGTATTTGTCTTAGTTTATTTTATTTCGAATGTTCGTGTAGTTCCTTATGTTTAATCATTGTATTATCCAATTATGCAATGAAATTGAATTTCCTTCCTGTCATCTAGCTTATTTTATATCTAGAATAAATGTTAGTATATTATAAAAATATATATACATCATTATTCACAAAATAAAATTATCATCAATTTTCACTGAAGTATGTCGACATACCCCCCTTGACCATGTCGACATGTACTGGCCAGAAGTGACTATTGATTTTGAATTTGAAATTTGAATAACTACCAAATGTCTATTCATTTCAAACGAATTTCTACACTTATATATACCTTTGTCTTCCAGAAATCTTCACTGAAATTTGTTTCTCATTATATATATCCTTCATTTCTTTCTCTAATTCAATTATGGCCAATCCTATTCATAATCTATCTGAAAATCTTGAAGAAACACTCAATTCATTCAAAAATATTCTCTCTATCATCCTACATAATCAGCGTCACTTAGAATTAAGTCAAATGCAGATGATCAAGGAACAAGAGAGACACTTCGATGCAATTCGTTGGATGATCTCCTCCCTGCACAAGGATGATAACGAAGCACATCCTCCTGTTTCTCTATTTGTTGATAATGAAAATTGGGATGCCATCAAACAAGACCCTATCTTTGGAGAAGAAGGATGGGTTGATGTTCCTCGTAACGTTTAATTTTCTTTCTTTGATTGATTTGTTTGAATTAATTTGTTTGATTAGATTTAGTTTGGATTGATACTTTGTGTGGATTGATTTCATTTTGGTTTGAAGTTTGCTGTGTGAAATATGTATATATATACATTGATATAGTCTTTAGTTAAGTTATTATGCTCATAAGTATCATTATTTCTTAATCTATATATTATATATTCTGTTGTATAGTTTATCAATGCAGGTACTAAAGTCCAAGAGTAAGGGGGAGTAAATTTTTGTTGATGACAAAGGGGGAGAAGTATAAAATAGGGTAGTTAGGCATAGATTAAGGGGGAGTTGTTAGTTTAAGGGGGAGTTATTAGGATAGAAGGAATATTTTATAAAAAAAAGGTTGTCATCGTCAAAAAGGGGGAGATTGTTAGTCCTTGAGATGATGGTTTTGATGACAACAACCTTAGAATAGATTATAAAATAGAAATACTAACGTTACAAGTTTAGATATATATGTATATGCAGGATTTAACCATGCAGGTACCAAGAATGAAGACTGTACAGTATAAAGATTCAAGATACAGAGATAGAAGACTCATGAGTATCAAGATTATCAAGAGTTCAAGGTTAAGTCTGTTTTATTAGGAATATTTGTTAAAACTCGTAGAAAAGCACTGGCATCTTAATATCCAATTTATTCGTGGAATGGAATCCACTTCGAGCCCGTTAAAGGGATGGAACCCTAAGTAGGATGGAACCTACGAAAATCTAGTGGGACATTGTTTTGTATCCACTAATTTTAATTCAAATGATTTTACAAAATTATCTTGTTTTCAAAATGATTTCAAAACTTTCCTTTTAAAAGATTCAAAACTCTCTATCCTGATTTTAAATAATTTATCCTCAAAACATCTTTAATTTCAAAGTCAAAATACTCCTGTTTTTTAAATGTCTTTTCAAATAATATATTTAACTTTTAATATTTATACTTAGATTTAAATATAAAATTATAGTTAAATTATGTATTTATTGTTCTTTATATTTACTTATGAATTTCAACTATATTCAAGTATATTTATAAAGTTTTAAATAGTTTTTATATAAGATAAATATTGTTTTTATAGAAATTTAAATTATCATTTTTTGGCTGAGGGATGTCGACATGCCCCTAGGTAGTATGTCGACATAGTGACAGTTGAAGTTCAAATTCAAATTTCAAAAGAAGTGTCTATTCACCATAACTCTTCATGAATGGTCATGGCTATTGGTTTTCTATAAATAGGGGTCAGTTTCAACGAATTTTTAATCATTTTTTTCTGGTTTTCACTTCTCTTCACCTTCCACATTTCTTAATACAAAATCATACCATTACTCTGCCGAAATCAATATCGAATCATACTCGATTACTTCTAGTTTGATTCTACATCACTGTCTCTACCAGGTTCTCAGTGATATTCAGAGTTATAGGTTTCTTTGTAATATATTAGCGAGAAAAGGTATGATTGTAGCCTTTGAAATCAATCAAGCGAGAAAAGGTGTGATTGTAGCCCTGGAAATCAATTAGGTGAACTTGTTGCCCGGTAAATCAAGTATCCCTACCCAGAGGATTGGTATTCTGGAGGGTATACCTCGTAGCCTTGAAATCGAGGGTTGTAATTGTTGAATTGCTTTTGAAAGGAAATCCGTACTTAGTTGTGCTGGACTGGATGTAGGGTAACTCCGAACCAGTATAAAATCCGGTGTATTCTTTCCTTTACTGCTTTTACTTTATATTTGCATCTGTGTTTGATTCTGTGTTCATATCTGTGTCTGATTAGTGTATACATTGTTAATAAAGTAAGATAAACTCAAAAAGATTAACAAATTTCTTAAAACACTATTCACCCCCCTCTAGTGTTAATTCTAGCCTTAAGATCCTTAATCCGCATTTCTCACAAAAGAAAGAGATGTGGATAGGCAACTGATAGGCACGAAGGGGCGTAAGGAAGATTAGACTTTGTAATACATATGGACTGAATGGGAGGAGCGGTAGTTAAGGCTTGAGATGACGGGGTTTCCCATTGAATAATAACTTGAGCATTGGAACATGGAGGAACAAAAGGAGTGTTGGAAATGCGGATTATGGATCTTAAGGCTGGATTAACACTAGAGGGGGTGAATAATGTTTAATGGATGTTATGGAACTTTTGAAATCTTTTCAATTTCCAAATAGATGCAATTCACAAACATAGAAACAATCACAGAATTAGACACAGATGCAAATAATAAATAAAAGTAGTAAAAGAAAGAACACGCCGGAATTTTATACTGGTTCAGAGTTACCCTACATCCAGTCCCACATAATTTCTTGTGCATATTTCTTTTCAAATATAATATAGATATTACAACCTCGATTTCAAGGCCATGAGATACACCCTTATGTCTCCGAGTGTAGGGCAAGCTCTCTTTATTTAACCAGGCTACAAGATCACCTAATTGATTTACGGGCTACAATCACACCCAATTGATTTACATGCCACAATCACACTGTTTCCAATCACACTTTGATAGAGATAGACTCGATACACTTCGATCTTTGATTACAAATGATCCTTTAACTCTGAATAGCACTGAGATCTTTGAGAGAGAGTGGCAGAGAATCAAACTAGAGATGATCGAGTTTGATTCACTTAGAATTTCGGTAGATTTTTGTTAAAGCATTTGAAATATAGAAGAATATTTGAGGGGAAAAGAAGGAGTGAAGAAATGAAGAAAAACCAACTTAAAATTCGTTGAAAATGACTAGTATATATAGGAGAACAACAGTCATGTCCATTCGCGAAAGGTTATGATGAATATACACTTCTTTTGAAAATTTGAAATTTGAATTCTACGGTCACCATGTCGACATGGAGGGATAAGGGATGTCAACATGCCTATGTCAATTTTGAAAATAATTTTGCTTTAAAATGATGTCTATTCTAAAACTTGTCAAAACAATTTCTAATCTTTTTAAACCATTTTGAATATAGTTTAAACTTATAAAAGAGATTTAAAAGTAATCTTAAAAATATATAATCTATAAAATAAAAGTAATAAAAGCTCAATATAAATATTTTGAGATTAAAGCTAAAACCATTAAAACCAGGAGATAGTTTAAAAATAAGAAATGATTTTGAAATTAAAAATAGTTAAGGCTAATATATTTAAACCTAGAGAGATAACTTTTAAAAAGATAGTTTTGAAAAAAATCTTAAAAATAAATCATTTTGAAAATTTTGTGGATTCCATTTCACTAGAGAAGGTCGTGGGTTCCATCCCACTAAAGAGGTCATGGGTTCCATCCCACTATTAAAGCAGAAGGTGGATTCCATTCCACAATTAAAATCAGAATAAAGATTTTAGTGCTATTATGAAGTTTAACATAAATCTAGACTCTATAACTTATCTTGATATCCTGAACTCTCGATACTCATGAGTCTTCAGTCTTGATTTCTTCAATCTTGAATTCGTCAGTCTTGAATCTCTATACTCATTCTTGAATCTTTATACTGTACAGTCTTCATTCTGAGTACCTGCATATATATATATATATCCGGCATATACATATATATCTTGATAAGAATATTATTATTTATATTTTATAACAAGTCCTAAGGTTGTTGTCATCAAAACTATCATCTCAAGAACTAACAATCTCCCCCTTTTTGATGATGACAACCTTTGTTTATAAAATCTTCTCCACAAACTTCGATTCTATTCCGACTCCCCCTTAATCTACTAACTCCCCCTTAATCTAAGCCTAACTAACCTATTTTATAATTCTCCCCCTTTGTCATCAACAAAAACTAATCCTAAACTACATAACTCCCCCTTAAACTAATATTATGGAACTAAATTCTAATAACGAAGTATAATAAGCGAAAACATAAATCTAATTTTATTAAATATGTTGTTTTATTACACAAACATATAAACGAATATATACAAATACACAAAATATAAAAACATTATCATAAAAACAATCTAATGAGAGTCCTTGACAATTGGTGACTTGTGAATCAAACAATTTGGGTAATGGAGATAAAAGTTTCCACGTTGTTTGACCAAATTACCATCTTTGTCAAAACAGACTTCTCTAATGCAAATAACTTTATCATCCTCATCCATTTGCGCTTCATCATCTTCTTCTTCTTTGTCGTCATCCTCTAATGGATTATGAATACGTATGTTAGAGGAATTATCTTCAATCACAATAGGGTCTGCATGATTATCCATTAGAAAGTTTTGCAAATTTCTAAGAATCTTGCCTTGTTTATCTTGTTCCTTTGCCATCCTTATTTGCATGACTTGTAATTCAGTCAGCATTTGTAGAGAATCCTTCATAGTTTCCTCGCTCTTCATCACTCGAGCCAATGTAGTTTGTTGAAATGGACCAGAATTAGGAGAAGGGAAGGAAAAGGTTGCATTTTGGTTTGATTTAGAAGAGGATGCCATTATTTTATATTTTCAAAAGTTTATAACAGAGAAAATGAAGAGAGAAGACAGAAGAATTCGAAATATTGTGGTTTATATAACCACCAAACTGATTTTAGAGGGAAAATCAAATTTTAAATTTTTACCGTTGTATGTCAACATAGGGGGTAGGGGCATGTCGACATCCTTATGAAAATTTTGACAATTTTGTTTTTCTATATTTATTTAAATATATATGTTACTATATCTATATTCTATATCTCAATTATATAACAAATACCTAGTTCTCTTCTTAATTTAGTAAAGGTTGATTGATTCAAGGGTCTGGTCAGAATATCAGCTATTTGATTCTCAGTGTTGATAAATTTAAGAAAAATAATCTCTTTGCTTATATATTCTCTGAGAAAATGATGTCTGATATCAATATGTTTGGTTTTGGCACGATGAGTAGGATTTTTGGATAAATTTATTGCACTTGTATTGTCACAATAAATTGGTGATTTTGAAATATTTAATCTAAAATCCTTTAGGGTCTATTGCATATAGATAACTTGAGAACAAGCCAAAGCAGCAGAGATATATTCTGCTTCAGTTGTTGATATTGAGATAGTGTTTTGCTTTTTACTAAACCAGGAAACCAGAGAATGTCCTTGACAAGTTCCACTTGTACTTTTCTGATTTGATTTACAACCAGCATAGTCAGCATCACAATATGAGATTAAATCAAATGAATCATTTTTAGGGTAAAATAGGCCATAGTCTAAAGTGTGTTTAACATATCTTAGGATACATTTAACAACTTTTAAATGGGTCTCTTTGGGTTGAGATTGGTATCTTGCACAGAGACAGACACTATGCATGATATCAGGTCTACTCGCAGTTATATAGAGTAGAGATCTAACCATTCCCCTGTATATTTTTTGGTCGACATCTTTTGACATGTCTTCTTTATTCAAGGCTTCATTGGTTGCCATAGGAGTGGGTTTTCCACTCGCAGTGGTCATACCAAACTTACTAACTAGATCCTTGTCATACTTTTCTTGACTAATGAAAATACCACTATTTAATTGTTTTATTTGCAATCCAAAAAATAAAGTAAGTTCACCCATATGACTCATCTCAAAATCTTTTGTCGTTATTTCAGAAAACTCTTTGTTCATTTCATTGTTTTTTGATCTAAAAATTATATCATCAACATAAATCTATACTAATTGGATATCATTTTTGTTTATTTTAATAAAAGAGTATTATCTACTTTACCAATTTTAAAAATTGATTGTAATAGGTAAGATCTTAGTCTATCATACCAGGCTCTAGGAGCTTGTTTCATACCATATAAAGCATTCTTTAATTTGTAAACATGATTTGGAAAATTTTCATCTTCAAAAAGTGGGGGTTGTTCAACATAAACATCTTCTTTAACAAAACCATTTAAAAATGCACTTTTGACATCCATTTGAACTAATTTGAAATTATTATGGTTTGCAAAAGCAAGTAGAATTCTAATGGCTTCTGATCTTGCCAGGGGTGCAAAGGTTTCATCATAGTCTATTCCTTCTTCTTGATAATAACCTTGCGCGACTAACCAAGCTTTATTTCTAACGACCTCACCTTGTTCATTCATTTTAATTTTATAAACCCATTTAGTTCCTATTATAGTTTTGTCCTCGGGTCTAGGAACAAGTTCCCATACATCATTTCTGGTGAATTGATTCAGTTCTTCTTGCATAGCAAGAATCCATGAATCATCAGATGATGCTTCCTTTGGATTTTTGGGTTCAATGGTTGATATAAACACTACATTACTCATCTTGTTTAGTTGATTTCTAGTTCTAACAACAGATTCAATATTTCCTGGTATATTCTCTATAGGATGATCTTTTAAAAGCCTGATCCTTTTATTAGGATGAACAATTTCACAATTTGTTTCATTTGATTCATTATTTAAAGTAACAAAATCATCTTCATCATTTATTTGAACAAAATCTTTGAAATTTTCATCAAAATATACATGCATTGTTTCTTCAATGGTGTTAGTTTTTAAATTGAAAACTCTGTATGCTTTACTTCTATTAGAATATCCGATAAAGATTCCTTTGTCGGATTTAGGATCAAATTTATCCAAATTGTCCTTTGTATTTAAAATAAAGCATTTACTTCCAAAAACTTTAAAATAAGATAACTTGGTTTCTTATTGAAAAGAAGTTCATATGGTGTTTTATTGGTTAGATGTCTAATTAAAATCCTATTCAAAATGTAACAAGCTATAGCGACTGCTTCAGCCCAAAAATTTCTTAGTAATTTACTATCTGAAAGCATAGTTCTTGCACACTCTTGAATCATCTTATTTTTACGCTCTACCACTCTGCTTTGTTGTGGAGTTCTTGGAAAGGAAAAATTATGAGTTATTCCTTTTTATTACAGAAATTCCCAAAATTTTCATTTTCAAATTCTCCACCATGATCACTACGAATAGTTTTGATTTTTAAAGAATGTTGGTTTTGAATTCTTTTTGCAAAAGTTTTAAATAAATCAAAAGCTTCACTTTTATGTTTTAGAAAAATTGTCTATGGAAATCTAGAATAATCATCTACAATTACAAAAACATATTTAATGTGATTTATTGACTGAATTTGAGATGGGCCAAACAGATCTAAATGGAGTAACTCAAGGGGTTTTGAAGTTGAAATCATATCTTTTAATTTGAATGAACACTTCCTAAGTTTTCCTAATTGACAAGCATCACATATACTATCTACTTTAAAATCCATTTTAGGGAGACCTTTTACTAGATCAAGTTTTGAAAGTCTAGATAAGAGTTTAAAATTCAAATGCCTAAATCTTTTATGCCAAATCCAAGGGTCACTTGTATTAGCCAAAAGACATAGGTTATCATTTGAGATTTTCATACTGAGAATATAAATATTTTTCTTCCTAATTCCTTTAAAGATAATATTTGATTTTTATCTTCGATGTGACACATATCCTTTTCAAATTTAATTTTGTAGCCATTATCACATAGTTGACTTATGCTAAGTAAATTGTGTTTTAGATTCGTAATTAACAAAACATCAGAAATAGTATGAGTTTTAGAGTTACCGACATTGCCGATGCCAATCACATATCCTTTTGAATTGTCTCCAAAGTTGATCATTCCTCCATCTTCATAAATTATGTCATTCAGTATCTCTGGATTACCAGTCATGTGTTTTGAACATCCACTATCAAGTATACATTTGTTTTTCTTGATTTGCACCATTTGTCCATTGAGTGTTGATTCTTCAAAAGCCATATAACATATCCGTTCTGGCACAACATGCCAATTCGGTAGATAACTTGATTTTCTATAATAACAATATGCAGATTTATGAGACAATGATGATTTGGACAGTTTTGAACTAGTGTTAACAGAATTTTATACTGGTTCGAAGTTACCCTACATCCAGTCCCACACAATTTCTTGTGCAGATTTCTTTTCAAATATAATGTCGATATTACAACCTCGATTTCAAGGCCACGAGATACACCATCATGTCTCCAAGTCTAGGGCAAACTCTCTTGATTTAACCAGGCTACAAGATCACCTAATTGATTTACGGGCTACAATCACACCCAATTGATTTACAGGCCACAATCACACCGTTTCCAATCACACTTTGATAGAGAGAGACTCGATACACTTCGATCTTTGATTACAAATGATCCTATAACTCTAAATAGCACTGAGATCTTTGAGAGAGAGTGGTAGAGAATCAAACTAGAGATGATCGAGTTTGATTCACTTAGAATTTCGGTAGAGTTTTGTTAAAGCATTTGAAATACAAGAGAATATTTGAGTGGATAAGAAGGTGTGAAGAAATGAAGAAAAACTAACTTAAAATTCATTGAAAACAACTGGTATATGTAGGAGAACAACAGTCATATACATTCGCGAAAGGTTATGACGAATAGACACTTCTTTTGAAAATTTGAAATTTGAATTCTACGGTTACCATGTCGACATGAGGGGATGAGGGATGTCGACATGCCTATGTGAATTTTGAAAATTAATTTTGCTTTAAAATGATTTCTATTCTAAAACTTGTCAAAACAATTTCTAATCTTTGTAAACCATTTTTTATATAGTTTAAACTTATAAAAGAGATTTAAAAAGTAATCTTAAAAATATATAATCTATAAAATAAAAGTAATAAAAGCTCAATATAAATATTTTGAGATTAAAGCTAAAACCATTAAAACCAGAAGATAATTTAAAAACAAGAAATGATTTTGAAATTAAAAATAGTTAAGGCTAAAATATTTAAACCTAGAGAGATAACTTTTAAAAAGATAGTTTTGAAAAAAAATCTTAAAAATAAATCATTTTGAAAATTTCTTGGATTCCATTCCACTAGAGAAGATCGTGGGTTCCATCCCACTAAAGAGGTCGTGGGTTCTATCCCACTATTAAAGCGAGAAGATGGATTCCATTTCACAATTAAAATCAGAATAAAGGTTTTAGTGCTATTATGAAGTTTTAACATAAATCTAGACTCTTTTACTTATCTTGATATCTTGAACTCTTGAACTCTTTATACTCATGAGTCTTCAGTCTTGATTTCTTCAATCTTGAATTAATCAGTCTTGAATCTCTATACTCAGTCTTGAATCTTTATACTGTACAGTCTTCATTCTTAGTACCTGCATATATATTGTTTGTACCAAAATTGGGCACAACAACCTTCGGATGTGTTTGAGGAGATAAAATGAAGAATATAAATGAAGAAGGAAGCAGATCTAACAAACACACCAAAAATAAACAAGAAAAACGCATGGAAACACACAGATTTAGAGTGGTTCGACGTATGGCCTACGTCCACTATGAAATGATTGACTTTTATTAACTTTTGCTTGCTGGTTACAATGAATTACAACAGTAATGCTTGAATACAACGGTGATTTCGACAAAGTCTGGACGTAGAAGAGCCAAAAAGTCCCTTTTCTGTAGGTTCCGGGCTGCTATTTATAGGCTTAGGCTACAAATATCTCGCTCAGATCTCGGAAGACCTCTTCTCTCATGTGGGTGAGCCCACACGATCGATCCCATGACATTTGCACTCGGTCCGTGATCGATACGAACGAATTTCATAACGATCGAAATATCGTCCAATCGAGTCAACATCGATCATGAACATTCTTGAGGATGTACGCAAGCTCCTGTGAAAATTTGGTGGCATTTGGACTTGTAGATTTTGAGTTATGATCGATGCAAGTTTGGGTTTTCTGAAGGCTGTTGAATTCATATCGATGTTGTTCGTATCGATAGTGTCTTATCGATAGTTCTGCACATGATGTCTAATGACGGGTCGCTTGCTTTTAGGATCGATCTACATTTCATGCTGAATGATCGAGTCTTTCCTATGTATACGCCTCGTTCGTATCGACCCAGTTTTGCTTTGTTCGTATCGATCATAACTGCTCTGTTCGTATCGATTGTAACTGCTCCGCTTTGTTCATATCGATTGTAACTGCTCTGTTCATATCAATCACTGGCCGATCGATATGAAGTAGCGGCTTTGTGTGGTTTTGATGGATCCAAAGTGAAGTTGGTTGATCGATGCGAACAAGCTGGAGATGATGGATGCGAAGAACGCCGCTTTCTATGGGTACGAAGTGAAGCGATCATGATAGATACGAACTACTGCTTATTTGATAGATACGAATGAGATGGTTGCAAGACTATGGATATGAAGTGGGCCAACTCCGATGGATATGAAGGAAGCCGCCGTTTGATGGATTCGAACAAGGCCAATGCTGATGGATTCGAACAAGGCCGATGCGAGAGAAGTTGACCGATGGATACGAACAAGTTTACTTCCCTGGCTTGCATCGATCATATCTTGAGCATATGAACTCGGATTGACTTGAAATTTGAAATATTGGCTTTCATTGCTTTTCTTGTCGTGTCGCATCAATTGTAGCTTGATCCGGACTCGAATAAAATTCGCCAGTATCCATAGTGAATATGTGTATAACCGATCTTCGGGATGAACTGTCCTCGGTTTCCAGTTAAGTTCTTGGTGTCACGACCTTGCTAAAAGGCGGGATAACATTTGCCCCCCAAAGTACATCTTGTGAGAACATGACGTTCTTTGAAAAGTTTCAATCTTCATCCTGAACATTTTTATCCGACTTATCTGAACGGTTGTTGTCTTTTCGTTGAAAGCTGTGACTTTTGATTGATCTTTAGAAATGTAAATTATGAACTGTTGACTGCCAATTGTTTTACCGTGTACTATTGTAGCTGAGTGTTGTATGATAGTAATTTGTCATTCGTTGTTGTACTTGTCACCAGATGAGCATTCAATTCCTGTAAATTTTAAGAATTAAATGTTGATTTATGGCATATAGAATATATATAAACTTGGCTCTCGTTAATGTTTGTTCGTTCACGAGTCGTTGCCGAGTTCTTTAGTTCTTGCTTAGATCAAGTTTCGTATCGATCCTCTCCTGAATCGATGTGAAATTCGAGTTGTAGCAACGATCGATAGTCATTTTAGTAACTTCTTTCGTATCGATCCTCTCCTGGATCGATATGGGATGTTGGAATGCATGTTTCGTATCGACGGCTATCGATACGAAATGGATAGCCCTCGAAGGTACATCGTATCGATGGAATGAGGTTTAGGTCTTCGAGCAAATGGATACAAAATAAGTGGTTCGTATCAGTGAAATTCAATGCCTCAAGTAAAACTTTGTTGTGAGTTTCATATCGATGAGGTTCGAATTGATGGGTACGAAACAGATGGTAACTCGATGATGGGTACGAAGTGTCAACATCTGCATTGCTCTAGGCTGATGGATACGAAGCTATGTCTTCGCATCGATGAAGGGATTCATTCCAGGCATGTTGGCCTAACGCCCTTCACATCGATAGGCCCTTGACCGTTTCAACCGGTCCATTTACTGGGAGACGAATCGCCTTTGTTCCCTTAAGTTCGAGTCCATATAAATACATTTTGGACTTAGAAAAAATTTCACTTGCGCTTATTACTATACACTGCCTTCGCATCGATCAGAGTAAAAGAGAAAAGAAACTTGCCTTCACCTTCGAGCCATTTAACCCGTTAATTCCTTGAATTAACTGTTCTAATTAGGTAATTAATCAATTAAAATCAACTCTAAATAACGAAACTCGAATTCTTGTGCCATTCCACTTGTATCCCTAGCCGATTCCGATGATATTGTTGCCGGAGTTGGGTCAGAGCGAGGCCAAGGAAGGGTTAATGACGTATGTGTGGATTGGAGAAGAAAGAGTGAGGAGAGATACGAAGGAGTCACTCGTATCGATGAAGGATGAAGGACGTACTTGCATCGATTATGGATAGTGAGTGAGTTCGAATCGACCTGGCATAATGGATCTTCGTATCGATGAAGCAGGTAGTTCGTATCGATCGATGATAGGAATTCGCATCGATCAAGAGTGGTCGATACGAAGAGTCGGATCCAGCGTCGATACAAAGACACTGCTTTTGATCGATACGAAGTTGGGGATCCTCGATCGATACAAATTGACCTTCTTGCGATCGGTATGAGATGCTGTCTTCCACCATCGATACGAATTGCATTCCGGTGATCGATCCAAATTCAGATTTCAATGGATACAAAATATTGCATATTCGAACATTTAACTCCGACGAGCTTCTGCCTTACATAACTGGATTTAACTGTTAAACTGTATATTTGACTGCCCTTCGAAGCTCGTTGATGGAACTGTAACTTGACAAAATTTTAACAAACTTTAACTCAAATCGGTCTCTAAAGTATGGATGGTACGGTGGTGACGGTCAGCGATGACGGTCACTCCGGTTGAATCTTGAAGTCTTGTCGTTCAAACATTCCTTCAATTTCATAGAATTTCTTAGGTATCATGTAGCACTGCACTGCACAACACATTCACGCACTTCACACTGGGGAAACACACGGGCTTATTATCATCTAATGATGGTTTTTACTAAGTTGACTAGTTATGGAACCTACAAGTTCGCAACAGCAGGAGCCTCAAAGCTCGTCTTCTTTTACAATAGAGATCCCGGCCATCGTAGCCGAAGTAATAGATCTAGCTCCGGACGAGCTTCCGGGAGCAACCTTTATTGCGAGCCCACAAGATTCCATGCCATCCAACGTCTCCGAAGACATGCTAGGGCGAATATGCTTAAGACATGGTTTATCTTTAGACGACGTCCTGCTACCCGGACCAAATGACAGGCCGCACGCCCCCTAGAAGGATTCACGGCTTTCAATTGACATTCGTGCACAGTTGGAACACTTCCCCCATTCAACCAGTACATTCGGGAAGTGTTGTCTTTTTCAGAATTTCCCCCTCACAATTACATCCCAATGGATACGCGCTGCTAAACAGTCTATTCATTGTATTCATGGAGCATCCCCCCGACCCCGATCGAGATCAGATATTTGTTTAACGTTAAGAGTCAGGGAGACAGTCCTTCGTTCACATTTCTAGAGGCAATTAGGAACTGCCAAGTGGTGGTGGATCCTGGACCAGACTTAGTTATTTCAAGATAGAGTGGTTCTACGTCCGATGTCCTCCAGGGTTTGCTAGTCGATGGTTGGTCAGACGTAAGTGTTGCAATTTTTCTAGTAGTTAACAAGATAACCATAGTTGATGTTGAAACTAATACCTTCTTTCCTTTACAGCTGCATTTCAGCGACCCGAAGGTGCTCACTTCAAAGAAATAGTGCGAATTCTCCAGGAAGTGCCGAGCGAAATGAGAGATATAGACTAGGTGCTAACAGACAGAAACTTGAGGATCGTTGGGCTGATCGAACGGAACTAAAGCATAAGACTTGAAGGAACGCTTAGGGCAACCTCGACGAGGCGGGTGAAGCGTAAAGCGCTCGGGATCGTGATAGCTGAGGAAGGCAATGAAGAAAATACGCCTATTGACGACGAACCCATAGCCGGGCCTTCTGATAGTTTTCAGGGTTTAGAGGGAAGGAGAAAAGGCAAGGCAGTAGCACACAAACGTCATAAATCTTCGAGATGGAAATCTGTAGTTGTGTCCATGCCAGCCTTCGGCGTTAGAATTTCGGAGGCTCCTTCCTCGCAAGTAGAGAATCCTTTTAAAGGACTTGCTGATATTCCGATTCCGGACTATGTGTCACTTCAACACGACACCGGATTGGAGGGGCATCAAAGTGCTTTAGATTTAAGCGAGTCTCTTCCCACAAGTGTGGCCGACATTTCCGGTTGGTCAGGGGGTTGCACACACATATACACTTCACGACACTACACAGTTTCCAGTCTTAAGTTGTCTGCTTTGGGAGATTACTAACTCTATTTTTCTTTTATTCTACAAATACAATGACTAGGCGAGATTCTATGCTTGGAAGCCTCCGTTCAGCGCGCCAGTCATCGAGTTCATATTATGAGTCCCGCCGAAGGGAGGATGATAGAAACCGCAATCGCGGTTATTCTAGTCAAGAACGCTATGAGAGGGATAGGGATAGAGACAGAGAATATAGATATCGCTCCCGATCACGCTCTCCACCTCCTCGGGCTCCAACACCACCCTCCGGGCATGGGAAACAATCCCTTGAGCCTCCACGTCAAAAACCATCTTCTCACGCTGCATAGCCTGATCCGCAACATCGTAGAACCGAGGCCGAAACTCCCCTAGTCGCTGAACAAGCCATTACTGAGCCTACTAGGGAAGGAGCGATTAAAATTTCCCAGTTGAGAAAAGATTTTCTGAACATTTGCTTCGACGGCTTTATCTTCCCTCCTCACTTAAAGAAAATCCCATCTGAGGCTGAACAAATGATGCACGACTATATCCATGATATTTATACCTAATACAAGGAGTGGATGAAATTCGTGGATAAAGCGTCGGCGGTGGCATTTGAGCGAGCGAAAATAATTGAGAAGTTAGAAACTGACCTCGCCCAAAAAGACTGTATTATTCAAGTGCTTAATGATGAAGCTGAATCCTCTCGAAAATCTGAAATAGAGGCCACCCAAAAAGCCGATGAGGCAACTCAATCTATGGAAAGAATGCGACAAACACATTTCTCTCTGGTGGAGCAGATGGGCCACTAAAACACCACCGTCACAGCCGAAAGGGATTCTTCTCTAAAAGAACATAGTGAGGTTAAAGCCAAACTTTCTGAAATCATCAAGGAGAAGGATGATGCAAACAAAGTAGCCCAGGAGGCATGTGAACAGGCTGTGGTGCTTCGGGGTGAACGGGATGCGGCATCACTTAAAATCCGGGAGGTTGAGGATGAATTTAAAATGGCTGAAGCCAAGTTAGAGGCAGATATTGAAGATCTTCTCATCACTTACAATGCCAGAGTGCTGAAGCACAGGGATGTGACCTGGCTTGATTATTATCCAACGCATTTGTACAACGCTTGGGGCCGGTTGGAGCAGGATGAGAGAACTAAACGACAAGCAGAATCGGTTGATGAGTTCGAGCTTGAGAATCAGGTGCTAAACGAAGATGAAAGAAAAATGGGACAGTTTGGCACAGTCCCTAACAAGTTTCAAAATACACAAAAACCCCAGTAAAAAAAAGTTTGTAAATTTGGTCCCTAGAATTAAGTTACTGAATAATGGCATACACTTATGCAATTATTCAGTGGATAATTGCAGACATTTATGCAATTATATCAAAAAATTGCAGACATTTCCGTAATTATTCACTGAAAAATTGCAGAAAATTCCTCAATTATTCAATAAAAAATTGTGGTAATTTACGAAATTTTTTTCAAAAAATTGCGTAAAATTCTGCATTTAATCACCAAAAAAATTACGGAAATTTCCGCAGTTATTCACCAAAAAAATTGCATAAATTTATGCAACTTTTGGATATAATTGCATAAATGTCTGCAATTATTCGGTGAATAATTACATAAATGTATGCAATTACTTAGTGACTTAATTCCAGGGACCTAATTTACATACTTTTTTTACTGGGGTTTTTGTGTATTTTGAAACTTATTAGGGACCTGAGCCTAATATTCACAAGAAAAATTCTCCATGACATCATGATTGTATATGAGAAAGGGAAGCTTAGCACTCGGTAATTTGTGGCTGGAGAAGGTTCTCGTGTTGAGCACCACGATGCGGGTTCTGGTGTCTACATCTGCGGTTGATCCCCAGTCTGTTCCTGCATATAATCCCGATCAACCGCGGTTGTCTCCAGGTCATGAGCACGTCACGGAAGCTGCTCTAGCTCCGCCTACAAGTCAAACTAAGGAAGGTATTCTGAAAAAATTTTGTGCTCACCAAAAGCTAGAAATGTTGATTGAATTAATCTCTAACTCTTTTTATTCGTCTCTATTCAGGAGCTTCATCTGCCATGCCTCCTCCAACCCAAGAGTTACATCATGAGCAGGAGGCTATCGTAACTGAAGTGACCACGACAACGGCTACTACATCTACAGATGAGGTATAAGGGAGCACACTTATCTTCGATGAACAGATGATGGAGGAACTCCTCGGTCATCACAGTGACCCTTTTGCTAATCTGCCGTTTGTCATGAGTGGGAGTGCACCTATGACTAGCTCCTTGGGCCCAACTGCCAGCGTCCCCAGCGAAGCTCAAATAATTCACGAAGAAGAAATACTGACTGAAATTAACACTGAGATGGAAGCAGCTGCGCGGGGCAGTGGCTTTGGAGGCGGAATGGCGGGACCTGGCCCAGCCCCTTTGCGGATGATCTCCCCGGGTGGAACGGTCGTTGATACAAATGTGCCTCCTCTGCCTGCTAACATTGATCTTGTCCCTCCGACTCCGCCTTCGGGAAGCATTCCTATCCACTTGTTTGGAGGAGGACGTTGATATAATGCCCCCAACTGGAGATCGGCCACCAAAAGGCAAGGGTTCGAAAAGGAAACCAAGCGGCGAATCTAGCGGGTCGACGCCGAAGAAGAAGCCGAGAAAGAAGAAAGAATAGACATGTCTCTTCGGCTCATTTTTGGTAGATAGGCAGGAATCTGCTTTTGTTTTCTTTTTGCAAGCTGTGTATAGATCGCGATCGAGCGCTAAGTCGAACTCCGATATTGCACTGTCCCGATCAGTGGTTGGCTCTTATATTCTGCCCCCAGTTCCGGGGAGAAGTTGAAAAGATTGGCTAACAATCGTTGATTGCCTTTAATATATCGAGCTACACTTCGCTGAAGTAGAATTGAAACAGGACGAGTTCAGGTGGTCGAATCACACATGCTCGTCTATCGGTAATCGCATCCACACTCTGGGGATTGTACTTGTAGATCGGTGGCCTGTCACATCTGCACAAAGTTTTGAGATACGTCCGCGCTTCGGGGACTTAAGTTATTTTATGGGCGCTCAGTCATGCCCGTTTGATATTCAGAACTTCTTCCACACTCTGGGGACTTAGACTGGTTCGTGAGTGGTCAGTTACACCCGACTATTGTTTATACCCCAATCCGCACTCCGGGGATTTACAGTTATTCGATGTTTATACTCCAGTTCACACTCTGGGAATCTAGAGTCAGTTAATGGGTGGTAAATCACACCCATTTGGTATTTATGTTCATACTCCAGCTCGCACTCCGGGAGTCTGGAGTCAGCCGACAAACGGTCAGTCACATCTGTTTAGGCTTTAGGATTTCATTCGCACTCCGGGAATGATGGATCTACCAGGATCGTGGATGGTCGACTCACATCTACCCTGAGTTAACAAGTGAGGTTGTTAGATGGACAGATCCATCCTCCTCGAACTTGGTTCGAATACGGGTGAAGTCGTTAGGTGGACAGATGACCCTCTTCGAAACCACATTTATGAGTTTATACTCCAGTTCACACTCTGGGAATCTGGAGTTAGTTAAAGGATTGTCGTGTATCAATCCTTTTTTGGCTTCAGTGTGATGGCTTGTCCCCGAGCTTGGGTTTCACTTAGTGAGTCACTGGTCGTATCACGGTCACTCCCTATTTGAATAAATTCCACCGTATGGTGGAACTTAGCTCTCCATGCATAGTGATGGTCATATGAAGCATTTCAAGTAAATCATAGCTCTGGCTCGAAGAGATTGCATTTTATTGCTGAAATAAGAAAATACGGCAAAATCAGTTGCCTTATTACAAATTCAAATTTTGAAATGCATAAAAAAAATTGCAAATGGAAAGTAGACTGGATAAATAAACAGAGCCTGTTATGTGTAGTAGCGACGAAGACTCTCGCTGTTCAAGGATCTCGACAGACTGAGACCATCAACGGTCGATAATTTAAATGTGCCATCTCCAAGCTTTCATTCAATAACATACGGTCCTTCCCACGTTGGCTTTATATGTGAAGGAACCGAATAAATTCTCTTGAGGACGAGATCACCGAGTTCAAAGGTTTGGGGTCAAACCTTGGCATTTCATAACCGGGCGACTCGACTTCGATATGCTGCTGCCCTCAAATCAGCCTCTTCGCGCTTCTCATCCAATAAATCGAGAGATTCGGCAAGTAATATAGCATTCGTCTTCGGATCATAAAAGGTCACGCGATGAGAAGGTACTTCCACCTCGATTGGAATAACGGCTTCTGAACCGTAGGAAGAGAAAATGGAGTGTGGCCAGTTGCGGATTTGTGGGTTGTCCGATAAGCCCATAAAGCCATAGGAAGTTCATCGACCCATTTGCCCCTGGCCTTTTCCAGTCGTTTCTTTAGAATAGACTTTATAACTTTATTAACAGCCTCAACCTGTCCATTCGCTTGAGGATGTGCAACTGCGGAGAACTTCTTTTGGATGTGAAACCGTTGACAGAAATTTTTAAATTCAATATTGTCGAATTGGGTTCCATTATCAGTGATGATGGTGTGTGGGAGACCAAATCGACAGATAATGTTGCGTACAACAAAGTTGATCACTTTTTTCATTGAGATGGTACCAAGGGGCTTAGCTTCTGCCCACTTGGTAAAGTAATCAACTGCAACGATGGCGTACTTCGCACCACCTTTGGCCAGAGGTAGAGAACCAATAATGTCAGTGGCCCATACTACAAACGACCATGGACTGACCATCTGAGTTATTTTGGTAGGCGGCGTTCTTGGAATCCGAGCGTGTTTCTGACATCTGTCACATTTTCTGGCATAATCTGATGCATCGCGATTTATAGTTGGCCAATAATACCCATATCGGAGCACTTTCTTGGCAAAGAGCTTACCCCCTGGTGTGATCGCCACATTCTCCTTTGTGTACATCATGCAATACTCGTTTGATCTCATCGTGAGCAATACATCGGAGCAAAGGAACAGAGTATCCTCTTATATACATGACTCCATTATGGATGGTGAACCGCGAAGCTTTTCGAAGAACTTGTCTCTTTCCACTCCTGCGCTCCGGCAGGGTCCCATGCTCGAGATAGTTTTTGAACGGAGTCATCCATGACTCCCTATCGGGAATGACCTCAAATACCCAATCTGTTTCCATCTGATCGATGTTGGATTAAGATAATGTCTCCATGGGAATGGGTCCCATTTGCTGTGCCTCACCTGTACTGGCTAGCTTTGCTAATGAATCGGCTTTCTGATTGTGCTCTCGGGGTATGTAATAAATGGCATAATAATCAAACTGATTCAATATCTCCTGAACCTGAGCAAGGTAAGCAGCCAGTCTTCGGTCTTTAGCTTGATACTACCCCCGCACTTGACACACGACCAATTGCGAATCACAATAAATTTCCACAGCAATGATTCTTAAATCTCTTGCAAGTTTCAATCCAGCTAGTACGGCTTCATATTCGGCTTCGTTGTTGGTTGCACGGAAATTGAACTTTAAAGCATAGCATATAGATTGACCTTCAGGAGTTTCAAGTATGACTCCGGCGCGTGAGCAACGGTCATTTGATGCACCATCAGTATGCAACTTCCAGATGTACTTGGGAGATTCACTAGTTTCGGGCAAGTTCTCCGGAATAGTGAACTCAGCGATGAAGTCTACCAGGACTTGTCCTTCGATAGCTCGCCTTGGAGTGTAAGTGATGTCAAACTGGCTTAGCTCGATATTCCACTTAAGTAACCTACCAGGCATCTCAGGCCACGTAAGGACCTGTCCTAACGGCTGGTCGGTGTAGACGGTGATAGGATGAGCTTGAAAATATGGGTGGAGCTTCCTTGAGGCAATGATAAGACAATAAGCCAACTTTTCCAGTTTCAGATCATTTCTCTCTAGCCTGGTCAGTCGTTTGTTAATGTAATATATTAGCCGTTGTATTCGGTCTTCCTCCCAAATTAGGGCAGCACCGGTTGCGTTTTTTGACACCGCCAAGTAGGTGTATAATCTCTCATGATCAATGGGCTTTGATAGAATAAGTTGTGTAGAAAGATGTTGAACTAGTGCTCGGAATGCGCCCTCACATTCCGTAGTCCATTCAAAGTTTTGTTTCCCTTTTCTGATCAGGTCGAAGAAGGGAATGCATCTGTCAGTGAATTTTGAAATGAACCTGCACAGTGCTGCTACTTTTCCGTTGAGGCTCTGGACTTGCTTTATGGTTCTTGGAGTCTCAATATTTCTAATTGCCCAAATTTTTTTAGGATTAGCTTCGATCCCTCGAGCATTGACGATAAACCCAAGGAATTTTCCGAATGCAACCCCAAAGTGACATTTCAATGGGTTGAGCTTCATTCTGTACTCTCGGAGGATATTAAACATTGACTCTAGGTCTTTGATATGATCAGTGGAGAATCACGATTTTACGAGCATGTCATCCACATATACCTCCATGGTTTTTCCGATATGGTTAGCGAACATTCGATTAACTAACCGTTGGTAAGTGGCCCCAGCATTCTTGAGTCCGAAAGGCATAACTCTATAGCAGTAAAGTCCCATATTGGTTACGAAGCTGGTATGCTCCTGGTCGGGCAAGTGCATGGGTATTTGATTGTAGCCAGAGTACACATCCATAAAGGATAAGAGTTCATGTCCAGCCGTTGAGTCTACGAGTTGATCGATTCGGGGAAGTGGAAAACTGTCTTTAAGGCAAGCTTTGTTTAAGTCTGAGTAGTCAACACATGTTCGCCATTTCCCATTTGGCTTTCGGACATGTACCGGATTTGACACCCATTCTAGATATAATGCATCTCGGATAAACACGTTCGATTTGAGCTTTTCTACTTCTTCCTTTAGGGCGACAGATCTCTCTGGATCTATACCACGCCTTTTTTGTTTGACCGGGACATGCCGTGGGTCAATATTCAATGCGTGGCTCGCGATGTCCGGTGAGATCCCACACATGTCAGAGTGCGTCCAAGCAAATACGTCGAGGTTTTCCCAGAGAAATTCAACCAATTCCTCTTGCATTTGTTGGCCAAGCTGAGATCCAATCTTTATCATTTTAGAATCATCGTTATTGTCGATCGGAACATCGATCGTCAGTTCGGCCAGGGTGGCTTGACTATCTTTACTTTCATCTTCACTTTCAGTATCTCTCGGGTCAAGATCCCTTGGGAATTGGTCGGGGTGCCCGTGCCTGGGCCCAAGCGTCAATTGTCAATTCTCAGCAAAGCGAACGCAGTGAGATTCCTCTACGCCCTTTCCTTTTTCTTTTTGCTGCGCCTCTCGCAGCTTAGTAACATAACAGGCTCGTCCAGCAGCCTGGTCTCCCTGAACAACTCCGACTCCATTGTTAGTAGGGAATTTTAAAGTCGGACACCAAGGGGCAATAACTACCCTAAATTCAGCTAGGACCGGTCAGCCCAAGAAAGCATTGTATGGCGAGGCTATGTCCAATACAACAAATTGTAATATCCGGACTCCGACGTTCTCTAATTCCCAACTCTACTGGCAATTCAACTACTCCAGTGGGTATGGTTGCGCTCCCATTAAAGCCATGAATACAGGACTGACAAGGCTTCAAATCCTTTGTTTCCATTTTCATCTGGTCATAGGCTCGCTTGAACAGTATGTTCACTGAGCTTCCACTGTCTACTAAGATCCTCTTCATCTAAGCAGGACCTACCTGAGCTGATATAACAAGCGGATCAATAGTAGGGGCTTCGACCCTGTCGGCATCTCGATCTCGAAACACGATGTCGTCTGTCATCGTTTTCTATTGCTTGGCCAGAGCCCAATCTTCCGAATTACTACAATATTCAAAGCCCGCATGCCTGATAGAACCGGCATACGACTCCATTTCCCTCCAGCTCTGATCTACTGGATGTGGGCCACCGCTAACAGTATTTATCACCAACCTCCCGCCAGTACGAGAGGGTTCCTCCTGTCTTGCTTGATTTGGCACATGGTTCTGATTCGATGGGCCAGCACCTCCTGACTGTAGTGCCTGCACAAACCGCTCTAACTTTCTCTCACATATCAACTTTTCAATGAGGTCTTGTAAATGGCAACACTCATTCGTGTTATGTCCATAACTCTCGTGGAATCTACAGAACTTCCCTTTTTTGATCTGTTTTTCCGACGATTATTTTGGAGCAGGTTTTTTATACTGAAAAGTGTTGCAGGTCTGCAAATACACATTCTCCAATGACGTATTCAAAGGGGTATAATTGTCAAACATAGAAGCCCTGCGTCGTGGCCCACGGTTCTAATCTCGTTTCCTATTTTGATCTCCATTGCCTTTCTGTTGATTCTGTTTATTTTGTATATTCAATTGTACTTTTTCGGAACTCTTCCCGGTTTGTTTAAAAACAACATTGCTCTGGATTCCTTCCACACTAGGCCCCGCATCATCCTTCTTCCTAGACTGTTTCGCATCCTCCCTTCTCAAGAATTGGGCTACCTTGGAATAGAAACGGTCCAATGATGCAGGGAGTTTTTCCGGCCAACCAGTTGTCGAATTCAGAATCGGGGTCAATCCCCTTAGTTAGTGCCATCAGAATTGAATTATCATTAGGGTTACTGATTTTAGCACATGCGGCATGGAATCTCTCTAAATAACGTCTGAGTGTCTCTCCAAGAGCTTGAGTGACACTAGACAAAGTATTAACATCTTTCGGTCTTGCGACATGCATGCAGAATTGCTCAACAAACTTTGTCGCCAATTGATCAAAACACGAGATAGATCGAGGTGGTAAACGAGTGAACCACATAGTTGCTATGCCCACTAGAGAGATCGAGAAACTTCAGCACTTAATTGCATCATCAGCTCGTGCGGCATTCATTAACCATTCATACTTTAAGATATGTTGATTAGGATCAGAGCTCCCTTCATAAACGGGTAAAGTCAACATCCTGAATCGCCGAGGTGGTTCAGCATAGAGTATCTCATCAGTAAATGGAGCATGACTCTGGGAGATTCCCCAGTCGTCATTAGTAAGACCCTGACTTTCACGGATCATTTGACGGATCATCGTCGGGATGTTCGGCATCCGGACATTTTGAGCATGTTGGGCCAAGGTGTGGTCGGGTTCCATAATGCGAGGAGAGGCCGGTTGATGTCGACGGTCCATGTCTCGCCTCCTTGGTTCTAGGTCTTCTGGGATGTAAGGCTCAAGAGTATGGTAGTGTTGGCGGTGGGTCGAATCCATTCGGTTCCGAGCATCAGCTTCCAATTCAGTAGCAGTGGTAGTAGTGCGGTTGTCGGTAATATGATATGGGGCAGCACCCCCTCGGGAGGAGGGTCCAGTCTGATGGCTGGTTGACGGGCCAACTCTCGGTTGCCCAAGATTCAATACGTGTTGATGCCCAGTGGCTTGTGTGTAACTTCCATCCAGCCGTAGGCGTGTGGATCTACGATTAAAGTCAAAAGAAGCTGAACTTTCAGTGGATGAATAGGAAGCCTGATCCCTCCTAGATCTCCTTCGTCTTTGACGGTTTAGTTGATTGGTCAGTTCTGTGTTGGCACGTAGCTACTGAGTAAGCTGTTGACGGCTTTGAGTAAGCTCTTGCATTAGCAATTGAAATTCTTCCCTGGTGATAGGGCCTTGCGGATCTGATGGTCTGGAAACATTCTGATCAGCAGGAGGTAGTTGTACGGAGTTCTGTCTGTCCCGTCTTTCTGGATCTGCAGCGGTTGAAGTGGTCCTAGTGTTAACCATGATGGATAGCGAAGCTCTTTCCCAGACTTGATGCAAATCTGAATAGGATGGAAGAACTTTAAACTTGGAAATCTGGATCTACTTCTTAGATTTATTGAATCTGGTATCGATAGTAGATCCAATGAGCAGGAGAAAAACTGGGTTTTCTCAATGAAAGCACCAAAGTGTTTGTATCAAAATTGGGCACAACACTCTTCGGATGTGTTTGAAGAGATAAAATGAAGAATATAAATGAAAAAAGAGGCAGATCTAACAAACACACCAAAAATAAACAGGAAAAACACGTAGAAACACACAGATTTAGAGTGGTTCAGCGTATGGCCTACGTCCACTATGAAATGATTGACTTTTATTAACTTTTGCTTGCTGGTTACAACAAATTACAACAGTAAAGCTTGAATACAACAGTGATGTCGGCAGAGTCTGGACGTAGAAGAGCCAAAAAGTCCCTTTTCTGTAAGTTCCGGGCTGCTATTTATAGGCGTAGGCTGCAAATATCTCGTTCAAATCTCGGAAGACCTCTTCTCTCACGTGGGTGGGCCCACACGATCGATCCCATGGCATTTGCATTTGGTCCATGATCGATACAAACGAATTTTGTATGGATCGAAATATCGTCCAATCGAGTCGAGATCGATCATGAACATTCTTGAGGATGTACGCAAGCTCCTGTGAAAATTTGGTGGCATTTGGACTTGTAGATTTTGAGTTATGATCGATGCAAGTTTGGGTTTTCTGAAGGCTGTTGAATTCGTATCGATGCTGTTCGTATCGATAGCGTCATATCGATAGTTCTGCATGTGATGTCTAATGACGTGTCGCTTGCTTTTAGGATCGATCCACATTTCAGGCCAAACGATCAAGTCTTTCCTATGTATACGCCTCGTTCGTATCAACCCAGTTTTGCTCTGTTCGAATCGATCATAACTGCTCTGTTTGTATCGATTGTAACTGCTCTGCTTTGTTCGTATCGATTGTAACTGCTCTGTTCATATCGATCACTAGTCAATTGATACGAAGTAGTGGCTTTGTGTGGTTTTGATGGATACGAAGTGAAGTTGGTTGATCGATGCAAACAAGCTGGAGATGATGGATGCGTAGAACGCCGCTTTCTACGGATACGAAGTGAAGCGATCATGATGGATACGAACTACCGCTTATTTGATGGATACGAATGTGATGGTTGCAAGACTATGGGTATGAAGTGGGCCAAATCCGATGGATACGAAGGAAGTCGCCATTCGATGGATTCGAACAAGGCCAATGCTGATGGATTCGAACAAGGCCGATGTGAGAGAAGTTGACCGATGGATACGAACAAGTTTACTTCCTTGGCTTGCATCAATCATATCTTGAGCATATGAACTCGGATTGACTTGAAATTTGGAACGTTGTCTTTCATTTCTTTTCTTGTCGTGCCGCATCAATTGTAGCTCGATCCGGACTCGGATAAAATTCGCCAGTATCCATAGTGAATCTGTGTATAACCGATCTTTGGGATGAACTGTCCTCGGCTTCCAGTTAAGTTCTTGGTGTCACGGCCTTACCAAAAGGCGAGATAACATATATATCCTGCAAATACATATATATCTAGACAAGAATATTAGTATTTATATTTATAACAAGTCCTAAGGCTGTCCTCAAAACCATCATCTCAGGAAATAACAGGGAGCAGGCCCATGATGCTCGGAGGAGACCTTATGTCGTTTATGCACATCGCGAGAAGAGTCCCCACCAGACCCTCTTCCTCTTTAGTCTTTCTTTTTCAGTCTCAAGATGTTCTCTTTTAGCCCTGCGAGCCTCATCGCACTTGCGATCTTTTCTCTTTTGTCTCTCTTCATCTGTTTCGTAACGACGAGGTGGATGAGACTCGGGGGTATGCCTTCTATACTTGCTTCTGCTATGAGAGAGAGCTCGACCTATCACAACCCATAGAACCTAAAAAAAGAAGGAGAAACATATAAGTATTGAAGCTACAGAAGTCAAGTGTATGCCGGAATGAGTGTTTGTGGTCCTAAGTGAAGTGTATGATGCTGATGACCTCATAATTACTCTACAAACCGTGTATGCATGGGCATAAGGGTGGAGTTTCTACACCTTCGCTGATACTTAATGTCAGAGAAAAATTAAAGTCAGAACCCGCTTCAACGTCACTAAATGTAAATTTGATCTTGTTCAGGTTGCCTAAATTGACGAAAACATTGCTAGAGAGACGAGGTCCAGCCGCATTTTCTTTAGTATTTGTAGCAACTTGGTCACCAGCTTTACCGGGACTTTCGATAATTATGTGTTTCAGAGAAGGTGAGTGGGGGAGAAATGGACTCATTTCGGGTGATTCACCAAATGATTCATCCCCTTCCTCGCTAGCGTGATAGTTGCTATCATCATCACTAGCACTGCCACTCTCATCGCCAATGTCTAGCTCCTTTACTTCTCTTCCCACGAATCCTACGTCTTCCTCCAGGATCATAGGCATTCTAGCATCTTCACCCTCATCACCGGGGGCATCACCTCCCATAGGCTCATCGATCTCTCTACCAACATTTTCCTCCATGTGCTCTTCACCCGATGCGTCCTCTTCTTCCCTGTGAGAATTCTCGTCGGAGCTACGAGTGAGGACATCGGAATGAGTTGTGATATAGAACTTCTTTGTGTTGGGGACTTAGTATCTGCAATCCTTCCAGGATGAAGCAGTCCATACTCTTGCAAGTCGTCATTCAATAGTAGGAACTTGACGGTAAGCTGATTTGCTCTAACCACCTTTAAGTCATTAGGCATTCTCTCGTGATCCCTTTTATCATTGTGTCTCGAAAGGCTTGCAGGAAGCATGCATTAAGTTAGAAAGTTGGAGTCAGAGGTTCCAAGATAAGAGAGATCGGTCAAGAGGAGCTTACTTCCTCTTAACCAGAGACGGTTAATCCCTCTGGACAACGTAAGAAGAAGTTTTAGTTCTTGAAGTAAGAATGTTTACTATGAAGCTTCTCAATAACTTTACATCATTTCCACACCTCTATTATCATGAAAGATGGACATTCCTTGCTCCTCTTAAACTTTAAAAGGTAAGCGAGTTCATTGAATTATGGATGCCGATCGAATTTTAGCATAAAAAGAACGTATAGTGAATTCAATAAAGCGTGCCCATTCAGGTGAATTTGAAACGGAGCAAACCCAATCTCATATAGAAACTCGTCAGGAAAGAATTGAAAGGTGGGATATAACCACTAAGCACATGTAGCAATTACAGGCCGTATATTCAACCGAGGGATTATGAGCGAATTCATTTTCGAATGCAGATGGACGTCTTCTTCTGGGATGCCATGTTGTAAACATATATTACAAAGTGATTTTCTATCAGCATAGTGGCCACCCATTCCGGTGGATCGGTCAGAATCCTCAACCCCAGAGGCAATGGACGTGGTACTGGATCGACTGGCTCCAGCTAACTTTGAGACTCAAAAGTTGAAGGCTGGTCAGTTCTGACTCGAACAGATGGTGAAACTGGAGCAGTAGAAGATGCAGCTTCGAAAGGAGTAGATGAACCTTCGTTGGACTTCAAGCGTGGTGATCGGCGAGTCATTCTAAGCAGCAAAACTTATTGGTCAACACGATCAGGTATGCTTAACTTAGAGTAAGAGTACCCATGTAACCAACTCCCGGAATCCAAAAGAAGTCGACGTGTGTAGACCAATTGGATTCTGAGTGTTGACAAGAGCAGACGCAGTGTTTTATCTACACGAAGTGAATCCAATGTCCCGAACATCGCGAACGGACCATCCTGTGTAGATAGCTTGCTCGCTTTCGAAAAACAAGTTTCACTGCTATTTAGAACTGTTTCTTTTGGAACTTGCCCGTTATAGATGAAAATCGATATTGGATCTGTTTTCTGGAACGATATGGAAAGTTTTCTTTTTAGGATCACTGGAAGTGTAGAAATGGAAAAGCATTACGATAAATTCATCCAATATGCCCGAGTTCAAAATGAATCATCGTATCGGAATTTATTTGACGATCGAGATTTAGGCAATTTCATGAAAAAAGAAAATTGAGGCCAAAGAATCAAACTTCTCTCTGGAATCACACGACTACGGGGCAAGCCTTAACTTCACCACCAATTGAATGCACCAAAAATCAATTGTCTATCTTTAAATTAAAATCAGTCAATTCAAGGTCATCATCTCCATCACTACCATAATTAAATTCATCAACCCCAACTTCGATTCAAGTGCACGTTCAGGTTGGGTCCTAGGGTTTTGAGTATTAATTAGGTTCGAGAATTCAACCAATGGATCTGGAGGTCATTGCAATGCTTTACGACAAGCAATAATTTGGAGAGGCGGCGACAAGAGATAGTGGCGCAAGATCAGGTTGATGGTGCCAGCGATGAAAGGTTGAAGTAAGGTCAGTAGTAGAAAACTCGGGTAAAAGACTTGAAAAACTCGGCATTGGAAGGAAAATATGAAAGCATGAAAAGAATATGTTAACAAGTGTTAACTTATAGGGAAAATTGAAATTTTTTCTCAAGTCAACATGTCAGTACCGACAATTTTAAGTTGGTATCGACATGTTGTTTTCCCTCTTCGTTTAAATTTATTACAGTGAACCTACTCAACAACCTAAAGTAGCATATGGTTTCGGGTATGCAAATTGCATCGCCGGTGCAGGGAAAAGAAATGTTAATAGAAACTAAAGCAGATGGTTAATAGAAATTGGTCAATCGAAGTAAAATAAAAGCAACGTCTCCAGACGTCACTTAAGCAATTAATTGGAATTCAAGACTTGTCTCGATCCAGAGCACGCTTTGTTTTCAATAAAAGCATACTCTAGAGGGCAAATGTTAACTGGGTTTTTAACCGAGCAAGAGTCAATAGAAGTTAGAACGTCAAAACAAAGATGAAATGACTTGAAATCTTTAAAGGTACACTTAGATAGGGCAAAAGAATAGCTTGGAGAAAAATATGAAGAAAACATGCTAAGTGCAGAGATCGTATCCGACTTGTTTAGCATCATACCCAATCTCTCCAATTTCACACAAGTCATGTATACCTCTTCCATGTGTGCTTAATTGATTTCCAAGGATTTTGAATGACCTATTACCAGAGTTGATGATTTAACAGCCAAAGTGGCAGAGCAAACCAAGAAATGAAAGAACGACCATCAAAATCAACTAGTCATCGATGAAAACAACATGGGATACCTCAAAACAATGAAAGAAGAAGAATGCAAAAAAGTTTGGCCAAATTGGAGCAACACAATCATGTCGGCGTCGACATAAACAAGTCGGTACTAACATGTTTGTTCACCTCGGTGGGTCCCATGATTTTTTCACACTCCTTCGGGCCGACATTTAGACTCTGCTCCAACTCGACTTCTGACCCAACACGACTATTTCCCTTATAAATACAAACCATAGAGCAATCAAAACAGGATCTAACTTTTGTCATCACTACGCCAAAGCTCTGCCTCTTCTTCATCTTCTATCTCCATACAATAGTAACCAAGGTAGCTACTTCGGGCAATTCTTGGACGTAGAATATGTCTAACTCATGTACTTATGACTTATTCTTATTCAAATCTCTTGTAATCTCAAACAAACTATGTCAAATCTATAACCAAGATAGCTATAAAGTGGACGTAGGTCATAGATTACCGAACCACTATAAAATCTTGTGTATCTTTACTTTATTTCTGTTATTTTCTTTTTATTATTACTGCTATCTACTAGATCTTGGTCTCATAACTTCCCTACAATCTATTCTTGGGTGGTAATCCATTTTTGACATCAACAACTTGTAGTTGGAAGAAAAGGAGGGGAAAGATGTCTGGATAAAGGCTATATCTTTAGGTTGCTTACTTAATAGATTCCTCAGGTATTACAATTGTATTGTTTGTAAGTTTAGTAATATTCAATGGATAGGTGGATGTAGATGTTTCAGTTGTTGTATTGGGTCTAAATCTTGTTTATTTATTGACATATTGTATATACTATTATTTGATTCCACTGTGAGGTTTTTCCATTCATTCATATTTTTTTAAGATTTTGAATTATATAACCAACGACCCACTATTTTGGACTTCTGAGATTAGTTGTAACAATACCCGTATTTGTAATGACTAGATATTTAAATAATTGATTTAAATATTAAATCGTTAATTAATGAAGCACTCATTGCACTCGACTTTTAGAGACGAGTGAACTGGTACTCGAGGCACTCGCTGTTGAGACCGTAACTTTTGTCATGAAGAATGAGTATAAACTTGGATATGTTTGGAGTCAGAAAGTTTTTGGAGTGAGTAGTGTTTTCATTTGGATGAAATGAATTTGGGTTAAGCCCATTTGCCCCTAAGTTTGGCTATAATGGCTAAGCTCTTCATTCCAACTTCATTCAATGTAACATTTCTTCCTCTTCTCTAACCTCTTTCATAATTACTCCTTAATCTCCTCTTAATGTCCAAGCCCTAACTCCACTCAAATAAATTCCTAAATTCATGAAAAAATCACCACAATTCCTCTCATCCAATTCCTTACATAACCCATTGAGGAATAAGCTTGAACCAAAGTTTGGATCTTTGTACATGATTTCAAGAGAGCAAATTTTTGGATTGTGGTGATTATAGCTTGATTTAGTGAAAGATAAGGTGAATGGGATGGTTCTCTAACTATATTTACATGTTATACTTCGTTAATTTGTTATTTGATTATTATGGGGTTATTATATGTTATGATTTAGAGAATGTCTGGACTGATTTAGGCTTAAGTTCATGTTATAAACATGATTTTTTTTAGCTCTTTTTTTGTTTAAGACCTTAATTACAAATTTTAGAAAAGTTAGTAAGCTTAGAAATGGATTTTAAGTTAATTGAGTGATCGTGTGTGATGTTGTGATGGATTAGAGGCTAATTGGATGACATGAGTATATGCATGTTATTAGTTAGTAATAATTAAACTATCTAAAATAGTTTTACAAAAGTTAGTAAGCTAATCAATTGAGTTTTAAATTCTACACTTATTACTAAAATGATTAGAGGGTTAATGGAGCTTAATTAGTACTTATATTATTTAAGTAAAGGAATTGTTTTATAAGTAAAAGAGATATTTTATAAAATGATATGATATTTTACAAAATAGTAAAAATGATACATTTCATAAATAAGTATGGGATTTTATAAAATAAATGACAAAGACGTTTTATAAAATGGTTATAAGGTTTTATGAAATAATTATGAGAATAATACTTAATTTTAAATGAAGGAATTAAGTGTTATAAAGATTAAAATAATTAATAAACTAATAATATATTTTATTAAATAGTTGTAAGATTTTATAAAATAATATAAAGATATATTGGACTTTTATTTAAAAGATTTAATAAATAAAAGTGAGATTTGATTAAGTAATAACTAAACCACTTATTTAAATATATATGTAAGTATATGTATATGGGTAAGTAAACGTATATGTGAGTTTGAAGATACATAACAATGAAAACAATTGGTATATTTTAATTATAATTGTTGTGTATGCTTGTGTGTATAAATATATGTGTGCAATTGCATGAATGAATATATATATATATATATTGATGTATATAAGTGCATCACAGACATCTCATGTAGCCATATTGACTATCATGTGTGCTAAGCCGCATGAGAGTATATAGGGTTGAGTAATCGCTCTATGAAGTCCGAAACATGATTTGTCTTGTGTATGCGTGTGTGAATGTGCACAAATGAGTGTATTGGCACGTGTAGGCATCACATGAGGCAAGATGGTCGGTTGAATATGTTTTGGCATGATTAGAGGAAGCCTGGTCGCTAGAATCGCCCATTGAACTATATGCTTGCAAAGAGTGGACCTCATGTCGAGATCGATTTTCAAACAGATAAGAAACCACTTGCAAAACAACCAATGAACTCCAGAGGAGGTCCGATGGGGTGAAGGCAGGCTTGGAAAGCAAGGCGGCTCAGCGGGTGAAGCAATGGAGGAAATGGCACACTAATCAGTAGTTATTATAGGCGGTTGGCGCTTTCCCCAGGCTTACTGCTTGGGATAAGCTACCACTAGTGGCTATACCACAGATGCACTGGTGGGGCACATGCCTGGGAAGTAACCCAGGTAGCATGCCAAATAATAGGGATTTTCCTTGGTTTTAGATGCAATTCGACGTGCGGCTTTGGCATGACTTCGGGCTACTCGAGAAAGTGGAATGCAAGGCGAGGCTTGAGATTCAGATGCATATATAAGATGTGCATAAGTGATCAACAATGATCAACAAGGCGTTCGGGTAGGCGATCGAGGAAGGGATTGAGGTGAGGGATGTAGGACATGGACTATTCCTACATAAGAATAGTTGGAGATCGAGATAGCGATCGAGAGCCAATCAGATACGAGATTGGCACGCTGGTCAGTTTCACGGTCACGTACAATGAGTGTATACTATTGGAAGGAGCATATACCATCAAGGAGACGGTTCCAGACTCAGACAGATATGCAAACATGTGATGACGATGATCGAGCGGACATAGAGACAGACGACTAGCATAGATTTCATGGTTCGAAGCGCTATTGTGCTTGAGTGATCCGTTAGGGTCGAAGCAAGTGCACAATAAGAGAGTCATGGAGCAAGCGACTAGATTCGGGTCGTATTGCATTTTAGTGCTATGTTGTAACACCCCTATTTTTAGTTAAACATTATTCGGGACATTTAATTGGATAGATTAAATAGAATAATGTAAAGTGTTTTTAAGGAGAATGAGATTTAAAACTTAATAAGGTCATGACATACTCAATTAATTAAGTAAGATTGTTTAAACTTAATATATAAGAGAATATATGAGAGGGGAAATTTAGGAAATAGACCTATCCTTTTCCTTAAACCCTCTCTCCCTCGTATCATTCTCACTTTACTCATTCACAAGACAATCTAAGAAAAAATTATAAGAAGGCCAGCCATTAATCAACCTAAGGAGGGCGAAATCAAAGGAGATTCACAAACAAAAGCTTAGAGATTCAAAAGATAAATAATATCTCAACTCCAACATCAATTTTAAAGGCGAATAATACAAGATCCATCATTTTTGTCTATCTCGAATTCGGTTATGGATAGTGCTCAAATTATTGTTGTTTGTTTTGCAAAGATATGGTTGTTTAATCATTGTTTGGATAGAATACTGGTTTTTGGAATTTTTATGGAATTATTCAAACGAGTTTTAAGAGTAAAACCTAAGATTTTAATCTCCAAATGCTTTGATTTTCTAATATGTTGTATAAAACATTATTTTGGAGATGAGTTTTTAATTTCATAATTTCCCAAGTTATATATATTATTTTATGAATGTTCTAAGGAGGAAATATTATCATTTCGAGTTTTAATTATTTAAAATAATTAAATATGGTTTTTGGCTCCGAAATTTTTATATGATAAAGAGAAGGATTTCTTGAATTTTTATGAATTTTTGGGATTTTTTTCTAGGTAATAATGATTTATTATGAAATTATTATGCTAGATAAGCATTTAAAAGGATAATTAATTAAAGGTATTAATTAATTAGTTGTTATATGTTTTGGAACTTGTAAATGATGTGTGGCAGTATTTTCTGAAAAGAAATTGAAAAAGATTTTGTTTATCCAATAGAAATTGGACAAGAGGTTAAGATTTGGTAAAAAAGTAGCTGCTTTTATTAGAAATAAATCAGTTTGCTTTATAATTATGTTAATGCCATGCCGCCTATATCCTCATCGAGCCTAAAGGAATAACGCCTCCATGAATGTCGACGAGGTGGGAAGCACATGATAACTACTTAGGTATTTATGGAGTGATTCCAACCGCTTCTAAGTCGACAATGGCGACAACCCATGAATGGCGGCATTGCCTTCTCGTAGTTCAACTAAGAGTTTAAAAGCTTTAGTGTCGACATCGATGATGTTGCATATATTCACCTTTGTTTTAAGCGACACCGCATGTCTTCACTTCGACTATTTTCTATAATAAGGCAATGATACCACGTGCCTTGACTTTGACTCTATCCATGAAGTGGCATAATAGCCGAAGTAATTTTAGTATACAAATTTTGTAATGACGTCGAGGGTCTTGGTGCTGTTGTGCATCAAGGTCGGCGACCTTATGCACCTAGTTTTAGTGTCGATGTCGCATGGTGGTGATGTCGCACTTCATCTTTTAAGGCCGAGGAGGCTTGTTTTTATGTCAACTAAAATTGTTTAAAGGGCGAAGAGGCCTATGTTTTAGATGGTCGATGACTCTATATCTTCGGCAGTTGGCTATATAATTTATAAAGGTTTTAAGTTTTTGGTCTTCGACCCTGATGGAGGTCAACAAAGTTTTAATGCCACTTGTTTTAAAAAAGATAAACATGTCCTTACTTATTTTGGCGATACACCTATAAGGATGAGAGGCGAAGTCCTAATACCCTCATCGTAAACTTCCATTGTAATATGAAATGGCACCAGACTTTGGTAATATAAAGAGCTATATATTTCCTTGGGTTAAATATGAAATTAAGGGGAATAATCATACATCATTATGAAAATAGTTTCAAGGAATTAAATGATGAATTAGCCCAAGTTCTGGGCTAAAATTTCCAAAGGGAATATTACTTAAGATTAAGTAATTATGAGACATGAAAGATTATATATTGAACATAATTGAATGATGGATGTTATATGTTCTTGTGTTCATTTGATTAGTTGTTATGCATGTTGTTATTATCATACTCACATCATTTATGACCCATAACTGCATTTTGGGGTGTAAAGGGGTAGAATAACCAGCTAGGTTGACCCAGTAGTGAGTATAAACAAAATTAACTCCTGAGTGAGTAGAAATGCATCTAGGAGATCAGGTTGATCAGAAGTATAGGATGCCCAGAATTTATCAAAAGATTATTGATTAGATAGGTTATTAGAAGGGTGCAATAGGTTCATAGTCATCCCATAAAAACCATTTTATGAGAAATGTTATTGGAAGGGTCCAATAGGTTCCTAATGATCCCATGAAAACTATGTCCAGATGATGTTATTGGTAGAAATAAATAGGCTCATAGTGATCCCATGAAAGTTATGATTTGAGAGATGGTATTGGAGAATCCAATAGGTTCATAGCAAGCCATGAAAACTATGATTGGAAGGTTATTGGTAGAAACCAATAGGTTCTTAGTGATCATATGAAAACTGTGAAGTTAGACAGATTGTCCCTATGAATTGAAATAGGTTATTAGTCAGTCTATGAAAACTAATAGGTTCATAGTGACTCTAGAAAAACTATAAATTTGAAAAAATAGTCAAATAAATTGGAATGGGTAATCCAGGGTATGTTGCATTCTTGTATATCATCATATATTGTTATGTTTTAACCATTGTGGATGCAGGAGCACAGTATATGGTTAATGTATTTTAGTTAAGATAATAGTGAGGAGAAAACTCGTTCTACTTAACGGCGTGGTGTCACTAGATATCTATTTGGTTCGAGATGGTAGGTTATTATTTACACCAGACTTTTTGTCTGGTCCGAAATTTTTGTCTTTCCCTATAAACTCTCAAGTGTTCATTTGAATAAATCGGGGGTAAGGGTTTTTAGGTTTCCATTAGGCGAATAAGCTTCTGGAGATGTGCAAGTGGCATTTTAGCTAATTAGGAGTTCTTATCTAATCCGATGTGTGTTTGATTTTGTTTGAAAGTGTAAGGACAAAATTGAAATATTGCCTAGTATTTATCTCTAATCAACCAAGGAGCATCTTCATATTTCTCTCTTGGAGTATTTTGTAATGATTATAATTTTTCTGAACGTGGGTTTACGAATGAGATTATGTAATGAATACGAAATATCATTTGAGAAATGAGATGTGAAGATTTGTTATTAAACCGTGTTGAAAATTTTCTATCTTTGATTATTGATATGATTAACATAGCCGCATTTTGTCGTTGAGAATTAATAAATATAGATGACTGCAACATCCGTAGCAATTAGTCTTGATCCTCAGAATGGGGGATGTTACAAGTAGGTCTCAGAGCATTGGTTTATGATTAAAAGAATTTTAAACCTAAACAGTTTTTGAAAACATAATCTTAATGAATTAGAGAATAAGATTGGGGTATAGGATAACGCTATAATAACATACCTGCATTTGCTATATATAAGTATGTATTCCATCTTTATTCTCCCGTCTCTCTTAGACCGTTCTTCTCTATCTTACTAAGGCTCGTATGCAGATTTACGAGAAAGAAAGATATGGGAGTAGGAAATGAAAGAGTGGATCTTGGTGGCGGAAGCACCACAACCAATGGAAATGCTCAGCCCAATACTAGGAGGAATCAAGGTCGACCGGCAAATGCTAAATCAAAATGCAAATGCCAATATAGATGTTGCGACCCCACCAGCAGATACTGGGACTATGTATCAGTTCTTCGTCAATACGATTCAAGCTGGAGCAGATGCAGGAGTAGCGGGAGGGAATGCTGCTAATGCAGAAGGAGTCAATCCCGTAGCGCCAGTTGTAATAACTATGCCAAGCTGAGCCGAGGTTACACCAGTCTGAGTGGAAAGCCTTTTTTGGGAACTGAAGATGCAATTAAAGTGGGAAACTGGATATTGCACTGTTAGAGAATTTTCATTGATATGGGATTGAATGATGAGCAGAAAAGGAGATTGGCTTCTAGACAGTTGCAGGGAGCCGCTTTATTCTAGTGGAAAGGAGTTACCGTAGAAGTGCCTGAGGAGGAGTTGACATGGACGGATTTTCAAAGGAGATTCGATGTGACTATACACATACTGTCCAAGGGTATGACATAATAATACTGTCAGATAGTATGAAAAATGAGGCTATATGGGGGTAAATACGTGAATATTCCTTCGGACTTATGCTGGTTTGTATTAAAACATTAAATAAATAGCTCGGCTGTACGTACACACTAATAATTCAAAGGAATAAACACGCGTGCCTTCAAGATAGAACAATACATAATATACAAAGAACACATAGTCAGAATTGCATCGATAACTGTTAACCCAAAAAATGGATCAACACCCTGGATCAAGTGTGAAAGCACCATTGCAGATATTCAGCAGCACAAATCTCAAATAAACAACAAATAAAAAGCAAAAGTATGAAAAGAGACACAGAATTTTTATAGTAGTTAGGCTGACTCCGGCCTACGTCCACTTTAATCAATCTTTATTATGATTATACTAGTTGAATCTCTCTGCATATCAACTATTTAGTCCTTAGATCTAAGTTACAATGAGTTAGAATAAGTCACAAGTACAAGGGTTGACTGAAAAATCATACTGACCTCCTTTATGACTGTTGTTAGGAAGAAGAAAGTTGAAGAAGTGAAGGAATTCCAGTAAAGTAATGGCGGCTCTCTCCCCTGAAAAGATCCATCTCTAGTTGCTGGTAGGTGAGTATTTATAGGGGAATTCAGTGAGTAGTAGGCCAGAAGTCCAAGTGCAAAAGAGTTCAGTTGTTATGCCAAGTCATCACCGAAAATCTCAAATCAATCTAAGTTATTTCTATGGATCGCTAGTTATCCATCAACTTAACATATTTTTTTACCAGAAGCCTTTACTTAGTGCTACGAAGGAGCTTGGAAAGTTTGAGGGCGATCCGGCTTATCTTGATGGATCGCTAGCTATCCATAGGGGATGGATCACTAGCTATCCATAGGGAATGGATCGCTAACTATCCATCCACTGAGCATATTTTTGGGTGATCTTAGTTTGATTGTCTTCCTATCTTCTATTTAAGTGCCTTGTCCAAATATCAAGTCGTTTGGAGTTAGTTTGATCATCCGTCTTCATGGACCATCTAGTCCAGAAGAATCATCCATAACTCTCACAAAATTAACAAAATCAGACGAAACTTTGCAGGTACTCTTTATAAAGTGCGTGTGACCTACTACAAAAATTTCAGGTAGTGGGGCCCACTCTACATGGACTATTAGCGACCCATATAGTTAGGTCGCTAGCGATCCATAAATCAACCTCTAAATGATCCCATTTTTTCTATGATCCTTCTTTTATGTCTTTTAAGTGTTCTTCCAAAATTTTAAGTCAATCCGACTCCGTATGAGTTCTCTAGGTCCATTTTAAGTTAGCTACTTTTGGTCAAACAGCTTGAATTAGATGAGTCTTCAATTCTCGAGCTAGATTGTTTGGCATGCAATGAAACTTGGCAAGCGTGCTTAGAAATGGTAATGAATCATGATGCAAGAGGTTTGTGCGACTCATGATGCTTCCCTATAGATCGCTAGCGATTCATGGGTGATGGATTGCTAACGATCCATCTACTTAGTATTTTATTGGCTGATTTTCCTTGAGTCCTATTAACTTGTTCGCTTGGTGGTTTTTGTTGAGTCTCGAGTTATTCTAGCATAGTCTGAAAGTTCTAACTCCTAATGAATTTTGATGGGTTAAAAACCCGGTTAGCACTTGCCCCCCAAAGCACGCCTTTTGAATGAAAGGTGTGCTTTGCTTAAGAATAAGTTTCTATCTCCAGTCTTCAATAATTGAGATTTCCAACTGCTTTAGCCTTGGTGAATCGTCCAGTTTCTTCGGATTCTCTTGCCAATCACAAGTCGTTTCAAAACTGTTATATCCTAAAACTCTAGACTCTTGCCTAAGTGTAATCTATACATCACAATCATTTCGATTTCATTCGATGTTATTACATCACATATATCAATTTACATCACAAATCTGTAATTCTCCCTGTTCATTCGGGGTTTATATCACTATCAATTTTTTCTTCTCATTCAGAGTCGCCACATCATATGTCATACTCGCATCATATATCAGAATCACATCATATATCGAAATCATTATGTGTTTACCCAGGATTTATCAGTTTTATTCTATTTATAAGGCATTCAAATCCTTTTATTAAATCAAATCTGTTTTAAGGCTCGATCTCTCCTAGTTGTTTAAGTTTAATGCACGATCTCCCTAGATCGTTTAATGTTTAGTTTAATGCGCGATCTCTTCGGATCGTTTAAGTTTAATGTTTTAAGTTAAGGGGACGATCTCTCTAGATTGTTTGTTTGTTAAGTTAAGGGGGATTAAGTAAGCCCATCCGCTCATTCTCCGGTGAGGGGACTTACTTCTTGCACTCTGGTCCCATCTCTCCGGTCGGGACTCTAAGGTTATCAGTATCGTACAAGTCCATCCACTCGCTCTCTGGCAAAGGGACTTGCACCCTAGACTCCAGTCCCGTGGCAGGACTCTAAGGCGATCAATATTAGTCATCACAATCGATGTGGATTTTTCAAAATTCAAATATTCAAATCAAAACAAACAAGAAGAAATCAAACAAGCAGGAACCAAAACAAGCAGAAATCCTAAATGTTCACCTCGGAGATAAGAATCAGAGCGTGCCTAAAGACTAATCTAGGTCTCATACACATGTAAGTGGTCCGAGGTTACTATTGTCCTAAATAGTTGTGACGCCCCACCTCTATGCTCATAATAACAAAGAGTATTAAAAGAAATACTGTCTATTATTACGAAGAATAAGGCTGGATAGGAGCGACCATCCGTAATTGGCCTTACACTAATATTGGTTATCTCGATAGGAGGGGTATATACTTTTTATTTTTCATCTATTATTTATTTACTCCCATCGACATATCCAATTATCAGTATAAAACAAACTACGATAGTTCATAAAAGTTTAGGACATTAGATATAACAATAACACAGATAATATAAATGCGGAACACAGAGTAACAAAAATCTCATATATATATAACCGATATCAGTTACAATATAGTTGACACGATACATATGATACAACTACAACTGTCGACTCTAGAAGTTATATATACAAGTACATTATCGACTAATATACATGAATACATATCGTTCTATACAATGACACGACTACTACAAAATGACACTGACGACTTCAGAAGATGTGAAAAGTCTTCAAATCCTGAACAGCAACTCAAAGAAGGAAATCTATAACCTGAAATAACTCGGATCTGACCCGAGTATTAAGTTCAAAAGAAAATAATACACGGGTCAGTCTAATTCAAACTCAGTTATTAGTGCATAGCAGCAATAATAAGCAGATAGTCAAATAAACGACAGTCACATAAATTTCGTATACCCGACTCCTCGATAAAAGAATCGGATAACGGCAGATATAACACTAAGCAGTGTAAATCGACAAATCAGAAATCTCAAAATGATCAAACACATCAAATTTCTGTGTGGCTGCAGTACACGCTCGCGTGCACTGCCTCGCCACACAGTACGTGAAATCATCACGACGGTGAAAACTAACAGCAATCCAAACGGTAGAAGTCAACATAATTAAACTTACAGGGTCAAACCCGGGTCTTTGAGACCGGATTCAACTAGCTGTAAAATCTCAAAATCAATCTGAAACAATCACGAACCAACAAAGGCAATAACACAAGCAAAACCAGAACCAACCAAAGGCCAGAAGTACAAAATGGCCAAGCAAGTGTACCACAAAACCAACAACCCAGATAAAGATAGATCAGTGAAAGGCAATAACAAGAGAGACGAGTGTTATGTCACAATATACATGATAAAGCACCCCAGTTAAGTGTATGCACTCAAGTAAGCAAAACTCAACTAAGGCAAGCTCGAATCAAAACCCCATAGAATAATCAATGTGGTGGCAAAGTCAAAGGCAAAGGATCAAACAAAAGTCGGCTACCACCCATTTACACGAAAACTCTAAATTGAATTCGCAAGCTCAAGGAAGCCGAGGCCAAAATGCTATCACAAAACAAAGTACCAGAGAACTCAACACAACAGGTTCAAAACAATGTTATGCAAACTCAGATGGACTCGTAGCCGAGAAACAAAACCAAAAGCATTGTATAGGGGCACATGGACAACTCCAATAGATGCAAAATACATCAATGTGCATTGAACTGTAATCAAATGGATACAAAACAGAATGACATGATACTATATGAAACTAGTAGCCAAGATAAAATGCCAGAAACCAACAAAGTCGAACTATTCAATCCGAAGCTAAACCACCATCATAGTCTGGTAAACCAAGCAGTTCAAGTCGATCCACCAATTTATGCATACACACATACATATGTATATATGCAAAAATAACCAAATTAAACAGAGATGACAATAAAAACGAGTGCAATGCAAGGCCAAGACTATGCCAAAAACAGTGGCAGACAGGAGTATTTCAAAACAACAGTCAAAGTGTCGAAGACACAACAGTGAATTTAATGACCAATTCAAATCACGGCCGAAGTTGACAAAAATTCAGGTTAAATACCAGAAGAACAACGTCGTGGTGGTCAACGTTGCAAGGAACACGACCAAAGAGTTCAATACCGAAGCCACGACAACCATGAAAATCAACAGATCAAAATAATTATAAAGTAACAGTCAAAGTAAAGCAATGCTGAAGTTAACAGAAATTAAAATTGGACAAAGTCAACTTCTTCTCAAAGTGAAGCTTAAGTCAAGAATCGTAATGACCCAAAAATTTAACAGTTACAACTCACAACCGTGAGTACTAAAAATCACAGGGTATATGAATTAACAAAATCAAAAATCAACATCGGCCTCTAACGAAAACGAATGGCCGAATCCTTAATATAAACAAAATGACCAGTCCACAACAGAGATAGCTAACCCAGAATTACAGCCAACTATGAACAAGAATGACAGAAGCCAACAAAAACCAATAAGCAGACGGGCTCAAATTATTTGGATCTGATGTGAGTGATGAGATCACTCACCTTATTCGCCAAAATGAAGCAGCCGAAGTAAAGACGAATTGTTCCTAGACGAAGCCGTGGGCGAAGTAGCGTTTGATCGAGCAGTTGATGTTGGCGCTTTCGATTTCACGAAGTCCTAGTTAACGAATTGAAGAACGAGCGATGAGCAGCCGTTATTTCGAGGCCGCCATTTTTCTTCTTCGATTTGATTTAGGGTTTTCTCAAAAATGAAAGGGAGACCGGGTTTTTAACGAACAAAAGGGAGAATGGGTTTTGCCCCAGATAGAATCTCGACAAAGTTGTAATAGAAATATGGCCCAAAAGTTTTGAAGCCCACCTAAAAATAATTAGGTTTGCAAAAGAATCTCACTCGCTCACAAACTTCCGACAACAATTTGCTATCAAAAATAATCGTCTGACGATACTTAATGGTTATTCTTCAAACAATACAGCATCAAATTGGATGGTCGAGATTCAAATTTGCAAAGCTCAAATACACTTAATCAACTATCAAAAGAATTTCAGCTGATTCAAATGTTCAACAGAAATTAACAATCAATTAATTGTTTAATTACGCTAATCAATAGATGCAAAATACTGGGTTGTTACAGACTCCCCTCCTTATAGAAATTGCGTCCCCGCAATTTCCACAATTTAAAGTTTTCTATTACAATTATTTTTCTAACATAAACTGGTTATGCTAGAAAATAAGAATCGAGAATTCAAATGCCACAGTAATCTTTTAATTTCAATACAAGAGAATCACAAATTTTTCAACAAAATCTAACTATTAATAGATAATCAGAAAACCACAAAACTGAATAAATGCAATCATCAGCGATATTCAATTATCAACAAGATAATTAAAATACAGAGAATCATAAAGCAACAATGTCTAATCATCGATACGATAATTAGAAAACAGCAAAATCTAATTATCAACAAAGATGATTATGAAACACAAATCCAAATTCGCAAAACTGTCAATATCTAGTTATTCACAATTAACTAGAAAACACAAACTTCATATCAGCAAACTCTAATTATCAACAGAGGTAGATAGAAAACAGCGATTCAGTAAAATCAGCATACTCTAGAATCAATTGGGGACTAGAAAATCTCATATCAATAAAATCAGCAACCATCAACTATCTAATTATCTCAAACGATAATCAAAAGACAAATCAAATATCTAATTATCTCAAACGATAATCAGAAAACAAATCAGCACATATCTAATTACCACAACCGGTAATTTAAAATTCCAAATCAACAATTATTCAATTATCAAAAACGATAATCAAATTTCCCGAATCAACAAATATTCGATTATCAAAAGCGATAATCAAATTTCAAATTCAACAAATATTTGATTATCTCAAGCGATAATCAAATTCCAAATTCAATAAATATTTGATTATCTCAAGCGATAATCAAATTTCAAATTCAACAAATATTTGATTATCAAAAGCGATAATTAAATCTCAAATAAGCAAATATTTAATTATCAAAAGCGATAATTAAATCTCAAATCAGCAAATATTTAATTATCAAAAGCGATAATTAAAAACAACAAATATCTGATTATCAAAAACGATAATCATAACTCATATCAACAAATATCTAATTATCCCAAGCGATAATTAGAAACAACAAATATCTGATTATCAAAAACGATAATCAGAACTCATATCAACAAATATCTAATTATCAGAAGCGATAATTAGAAACAACAAATATCTGATTATCAAAAACGATAATCAGAACTCATATCAACAAATATCTAATTATCAGAAGCGATAATTAGAAACAACAAATATCTGATTATCAAAAACGATAATCAGAACTCATATCAACAAATATCTAATTATCAGAAGCGATAATTAGAAACAACAAATATCTGATTATCAAAAACGATAATCAGAACTCATATCAACAAATATCCAATTATCCCAAGCGATAATTAGAAACAACAAATATCTGATTATCAAAAACGATAATCAGAACTCATATCAACAAATATCTAATTATCAGAAGCGATAATTAGAAACAACAAATATCTGATTATCAAAAACGATAATCAGAACTCATATCAACAAATATCTAATTATCAGAAGCGATAATTAGAAACAACAAATATCTGATTATCAAAAACGATAATCAGAACTCATATCAACAAATATCTAATTATCAGAAGCGATAATTAGAAACAACAAATATCTGATTATCAAAAACGATAATCAGAACTCATATCAACAAATATCTAATTATCACAAGCGATAATTAGAAACAACAAATATCTGATTATCAAAAACGATAATCATAACTCATATCAACAAATATCTAATTATCCCAAGCGATAATTAGAAACAACAAATATCTGATTATCAAAAACGATAATCAGAACTCATATCAACAAATAACTAATTATCAGAAGCGATAATTAGAAACAACAAATATCTGATTATCAAAAACGATAATCAGAACTCATATCAACAAATATCTAATTATCAGAAGCGATAATTAGAAACAACAAATATCTGATTATCAAAAACGATAATCAGAACTCATATCAACAAATATCTAATTATCAGAAGCGATAATTAGAAACAACAAATATCTGATTATCAAAAACGATAATCAGAACTCATATCAACAAATATCTAATTATCAGAAGCGATAATTAGAAACAACAAATATCTGATTATCAAAAACGATAATCAGAACTCATATCAACAAATATCTAATTATCAGAAGCGATAATTAGAAACAACAAATATCTGATTATCAAAAACGATAATCAGAACTCATATCAACAAATATCCAATTATCCCAAGCGATAATTAGAAACAACAAATATCTGATTATCAAAAACGATAATCAGAACTCATATCAACAAATATCTAATTATCAGAAGCGATAATTAGAAACAACAAATATCTGATTATCAAAAACGATAATCAGAACTCATATCAACAAATATCCAATTACCTGCAGATAATTGGAAGCAACAAATATCTAGAAATCAATTGAGAAGACTAGAAAATCAACATAAAAGCTTGGATCGATCCCATCAGATGGCGAGTTTTTAATTCGCCGCACGTGCATCTCAGAGTGGCCGAAGCCTACCAAGTACTCAACATAATTTTGGCGCCCATCAGATTGACCCGAAGGTCCGCAGAGTGACCCGAAGGTCTAGTACTGGTATTTGACCCGAAGGTCCGCAGAGTGGCCCGAAAGCCCAACAAATGACCCGAAGGTCCGCAGAGTGGCCCGAAAGCCCAACAAATGACCCGAAGGTCCTCATAGTGGCTCGAAAGCACACGAAAGCATCAAAATGTTTCAATTTACGAGTCCGGAATTAACCGAAATAGCAAACGCACATGTCCCATACCACGTGTTTTACTAAATCGTTTGATTCTCTTCATCGTTTCCTTGAAAGTGCAAAATTGTGTATTTTGTAAAAATACATTTCACATTCTCAAACGGACAAGTCCGGAATTAAGCGAATCAGTAAAAGAAAGGGGTCATAGTCCTCGATTTTGCTGAAACGTTTAAATCGCTTCCTCATTCTTTTGAAAGCGTAAACTGTTAAATTTTTGAAAGCAATTTTATTTATTTTGTAAAAATAACAATTCACCTTCTCAACTGGACAAGTCCGGAGTTAAGCGAAACAGTAAAAGAAAGGGGTCATAATCCTCGATTTTGCTGAATCGTTTAAGTCGCTTTCTCATTCTTTTGAAAACGCAAACTGTTACAATTTTATAAAACAATTTTCATTGTAAAACAATTTTCCAATCACGTGATTAAAACAGCAAATCAGTAACAATTTCGATAAGGAAATTGTACTTCTCAAAATACCGTAAAAACGGTTACACATCAGTATTGCGGAATAACCGCTTGAAAACCCACTTTTTTTAAAAATTTGGCTGTTACTGAAGTCAAAGCGACAGTAATTTTAAAACATCAAATATCTCATCAAAAGAATTCACATCAAATTGTGACATCAGTGAATTTTCATTCATTAAAAATTTCAACAAAACACCGTGCCTCAAAAATTCAGCATTGGTGTAAAAATCCCGTTATAAAAAATAACGGCAACAAAATACGTTTCATAACCAAGCATCGGTTCAACGTAAAATAAATGTAGTAACGTACAATTCAAATTTTTGCACGTACTACAGAATGAACAAAGAAATCATTCGAAGGTATCTTCAATGAAGATAATTCAAAACAGCAAAATCTAATCAATAGATGATTAGTACAAAAGAAAGCCAGCGGAAATTTCAACAAAAATCACATATCTGCAACTTCTTCGAACCCTCAATTTGGATTCGAAATTCTCAAAGAAACAAAATAATTACAGCTATGTGAACAACAAATGAAATTCATATCAATTTCGTATTTTTATTTTTAAATCAAAAAGATTATCAGTTGTACTCAGCGAAGGAAGTTTCACTGTTTCCGCTGCGCACTCTGATAAACAGAACACAAATCAATCAAATCATCAGAACACGATTTCACTATTATTTTTAAATAAAGTTATTTAAAAATTTCATCCAAATTTCAAAACTTTAGTTTTGACTCAAGCACAAATAAAACATCGACCGATAGTTGTAACATATGTTCCTTCCGAGTTAAGTTTTATATTATGTCCATAAACCCCAAGCTCTGATACCAACTGTGACGCCCCACCTCTATGCTCATAATAACAAAGAGTATTAAAAGAAATACTGTCTATTATTACGAAGAATAAGGCTGGATAGGAGCGACCATCCGTAATTGGCCTTACACTAATATTGGTTATCTCGATAGGAGGGGTATATACTTTATATTTTTCATCTATTATTTATTTACTCCCATCGACATATCCAATTATCAGTATAAAACAAACTACGATAGTTCATAAAAGTTTAGGACATTAGATATAACAATAACACAGATAATATAAATGCGGAACACAGAGTAACAAAAATCTCATATATATATAACCGATATCAGTTACAATATAGTTGACACGATACATATGATACAACTACAACTGTCGACTCTAGAAGTTATATATACAAGTACATTATCGACTAATATACATGAATACATATCGTTCTATACAATGACACGACTACTACAAAATGACACTGACGACTTCAGAAGATGTGAAAAGTCTTCAAATCCTGAACAGCAACTCAAAGAAGGAAATCTACAACCTGAAATAACTCGGATCTGACCCGAGTATTAAGTTCAAAAGAAAATAATACACGGGTCAGTCTAATTCAAACTCAGTTATTAGTGCATAGCAGCAATAATAAGCAGATAGTCAAATAAACGACAGTCACATAAATTTCGTATACCCGACTCCTCGATAAAAGAATCGGATAACGGCAGATATAACACTAAGCAGTGTAAATCTACAAATCAAAAATCTCAAAATGATCAAACACATCAAATTTCTGTGTGGCTGCAGTACACGCTCGCATGCACTGCCTCGCCACACAGTACGTGAAATCATCACGACGGTGAAAACTAACAGCAATCCAAACGGTAGAAGTCAACATAATTAAACTTACAGGGTCAAACCCGGGTCTTTGAGACCGGATTCAACTAGCTGTAAAATCTCAAAATCAATCTGAAACAATCACGAACCAACAAAGGCAATAACACAAGCAAAACCAGAACCAACCAAAGGCCAGAAGTACAAAATGGCCAAGCAAGTGTACCACAAAACCAACAACCCAGATAAAGATAGATCAGTGAAAGGCAATAACAAGAGAGGCGAGTGTTATGTCACAATATACATGATAAAGCACCCCAGTTAAGTGTATGCACTCAAGTAAGCAAAACTCAACTAAGGCAAGCTCGAATCAAAACCCCATAGAATAATCAATGTGGTGGCAAAGTCAAAGGCAAAGGATCAAACAAAAGTCGGCTACCACCCATTTACACGAAAACTCTAAATTGAATTCGCAAGCTCAAGGAAGCCGAGGCCAAAATGCTATCACAAAACAAAGTACCAGAGAACTCAACACAACAGGTTCAAAACAATGTTATGCAAACTCAGATGGACTCGTAGCCGAGAAACAAAACCAAAAGCATTGTATAGGGGCACATGGACAACTCCAATAGATGCAAAATACATCAATGTGCATTGAACTGTAATCAAATGGATACAAAACAGAATGACATGATACTATATGAACCTAGTAGCCAAGATAAAATGCCAGAAACCAACAAAGTCGAACTATTCAATCCGAAGCTAAACCACCATCATAGTCTGGTAAACCAAGCAGTTCAAGTCGATCCACCAATTTATGCATACACACATACATATGTATATATGCAAAAATAACCAAATTAAACAGAGATGACAATAAAAACGAGTGCAATGCAAGGCCAAGACTTTGCCAAAAACAGTGGCAGACAGGAGTATTTCAAAACAACAGTCAAAGTGTCGAAGACACAACAGTGAATTTAATGACCAATTCAAATCACGGCCGAAGTTGACAAAAATTCAGGTTAAATACCAGAAGAACAACGTCGTGGTGGTCAACGTTGCAAGGAACACGACCAAAGAGTTCAATACCGAAGCCACGACAACCATGAAAATCAACAGATCAAAATAATTATAAAGTAACAGTCGAAGTAAAGCAATGCTGAAGTTAACAGAAATTAAAATTGGACAAAGTCAACTTCTTCTCAAAGTGAAGCTTAAGTCAAGAATCGTAATGACCCAAAAATTTAACAGTTACAACTCACAACCGTGAGTACTAAAAATCACAGGGTATATGAATTAACAAAATCAAAAATCAACATCGGCCTCTAACGAAAACGAATGGCCGAATCCTTAATATAAACAAAATGACCAGTCCACAGCAGTGATAGCTAACCCAGAATTACAGCCAACTATGAACAAGAATGACAGAAGCCAACAAAAACCAATAAGCAGACGGGCTCAAATTATTTGGATCTGATGTGAGTGATGAGATCACTCACCTTATTCGCCAAAATGAAGCAGCCGAAGTAAAGACGAATTGTTCCTAGACGAAGCCGTGGGCGAAGTAGCGTTTGATCGAGCAGTTGATGTTGGCGCTTTCGATTTCACGAAGTCCTAGTTAACGAATTGAAGAACGAGCGATGAGCAGCCGTTATTTCGAGGCCGCCATTTTTCTTCTTCGATTTGATTTAGGGTTTTCTCAAAAATGAAAGGGAGACCGGGTTTTTAACGAACAAAAGGGAGAATGGGTTTTGCCCCAGATAGAATCTCGACAAAGTTTTAATAGAAATATGGCCCAAAAGTTTTGAAGCCCACCTAAAAATAATTAGGTTTGCAAAAGAATCTCACTCGCTCACAAACTTCCGACAACAATTTGCTATCAACAATAATCGTCTGACGATACTTAATGGTTATTCTTCAAACAATACAGCATCAAATTGGATGGTCGAGATTCAAATTTGCAAAGCTCAAATACACTTAATCAACTATCAAAAGAATTTCAGCTGATTCAAATGTTCAACAGAAATTAACAATCAATTAATTGTTTAATTACGCTAATCAATAGATGCAAAATACTGGGTTGTTACAATAGTCATCTCAAGCGTTCTACTTAGAGTGTGCCTAGGGGCCGTTCGGGATCCCGTACATGTGTAAGCGGTCCGAGGTTATTATCATCCTAAATAGTCATCTCAGGCATCCGACTCAGAGCTTGCCTAAGGACTATTCGGGATCCCGTACATATGTAAGCGGCCTAAAGTTATCGAAGGCAAAAGGCAGAGAGTAAGGGACGAACCTGCCTCCTGTTCCAACTATGGACTTCTAGTTTCAGGACATGCGGTCATGTATTCGTACTCTGATTTGCTACTCTAGCTCCAACATCACCCGCTCCAAGCGTTAAAGCTCATCCTAGAACAAAATCTACCATGCCCCCGAGTCATGTGGGCATTGTTTCAGTTTGTTTTGCTCTATCTCCATATGCTCCTGCATTGGGTCCTATTATTGATTCTAGTGCTGCCCCCAAGTATCGGTTGTTCTCGGTGTTGAGGCAGTATTCCAACCAGTTCCAATCTAGCTCTAGCGGCTCTTATTGTTATTTCTTGGAGTTTGATTCATATTCCCTACAGATCTAGGTACTCCTTATTGGTCCATCCTCTTGAAGAAGCTATCCATCATCTCTTGTTGGCTAGACAAGATCCCGTCTTGCATCTCCTTCATCATCTTTTCCATTTTTTCTCTAGTCACATAGATGGGTTGATGAGAAATCGAGGATACCTTCTGGCTTCCCCCAGGCTCCGGTTGACTTGCTACAGGTCTAGAACATGTATTAGGCCTACTCATATTCTCTAAACCTTAGATTCAAACTTCAATTCTTCAGAGCTCGTTCAAGGTTCTCAATGAAATCACCAAAATGTTAACCCAAAAAATGGATCAACACCATGGATCAAGTGTGAAAGCACCAGTGTAGATAATCAGCGGAACAAATCTCAGATAAACAATAAATAAAAACCAGAAGTAAGAAAAGGGAGACAGAATTTTTATAGTGGTTCGGCTGACTCTGGCCTACGTCCACTTTAATCAATCTTTATTATGATTATGCTAGTTGAATCTCTCTGGATATCAACTAGTTAGTCCTTAAATCTAAGTTACAATGAGTTAGAATAAGTCATAAGTACAAGAGTTGACTAAAGAATCATGTGACTCCCTTTATGACTGTTGTAAGGAAGAAGAAAGTTGAAGAAGTGAAGGAATTCCAGTAGAGTAATGGCGGCTCTCTCGTTGGAAAAGATCCATCTCTAGTTGTAGGTAGGTGAGCATTTATTGGGGAATTCAGTGAGTATTGGGCCAGAAGTCCAAGTGCAGAAGAGTTTAGTTGTTATGCCAAGTCATCATCGAAAATTTCAAATCAATCTGAGTCATTTCTATGGATCGCTAGCTATCCATAGAGGATGGATCGCTAGCTATCCATTAACTTAGCATTTTTTTCTACCAGAAGCCTTTACTTAGTGCTACGAAGCAGTTCGGAAAGTTTGAGGGCGATCCGACTTATCTTGATTGATCGCTAGCTATCCATCCACTTAGCATATTTTGTGTGATCTTAGTTTGATTGTCTTCCTATCTTCTATTTAAGTGTCTTGTCCAAATATCAAGTCGTTTGGAGTTAGTTTGATCATCCGTCTACATGGGTCATCTAGTCCAAAAGAATCGTCCATAACTCGTCCAAAACCTAACGAAATCAAACGAAACTTTGTAGATACTCTCTCTAGGGTGTGTGGGACCTACCATAAAAATTTCAGGTAGTGGGGCCCAATCTACATGCATCGTTAGCGACCCATCTAGTTAGGTCACTAGCTATCCATCAAACAACCTCCAAATGATCCCATTTTTTCTATGAGCCGTCTTCAATGTCTTCTACGTCTTTTCCCAAAATTTAAAGTTATTCTGACTCAATATGCGTTCTCTAGGTCTATTTTAAGTTAGCTACTTTTGATCAAACAGCTTGAATCAGATGAGTCTTTACTTCTCGATCTAGATTGTTTGGCATGCTATGAAACTTGGCAAGCGTGCTTAGAAATGATAACGAATCATGATGCAAGAGGTTTAGATGACTCATGATGCTTTCCTATGGATCACTGGCGATCCATCTACTTAGTATTTTATTGGCTGATTTTCCTTGAGTCCTATTGACTTGTTCGTTTGGTTGTTTTGGTTGAGTCTCGAGTTATTCTAGCATAGTCTAAATGTTCTAACTCCTATTGAATTATGATGGGTTAAAAACCCGGTTAACAATAACATATAACATATAATGTATATAATATAATATGAATACAATAATAATGAAACATGACTCAAATGTTGTCAACTCGCTATAGTGCAATGAATAATATACAAATCAGAATCAAATAATCACAGTGAGTTAATTACATATAAATAACATACAATAATTCTAATATATAACTCCTCTAATATACTTTTTTCATTAAACCGTATTTCAAAGGATTTATATGATTATAGAAAATAAGTATAATGTTATAAATAATCATCATGGCATCACATCACCCAAATATCTTAATTCTCATACGAAACCATTTCAACGCTAATATCAAAAGATGTCATCACCCATATAGAAACACATCAATAGAAATCAAGAAGACTATATCCAAATGGGTGAATCATCCATAATTCAACCTCACCATATAAAATGAAATCGTCAAGTGAACAGGGCTAACACATATCAATGCTTAAATATAATATCAATAAAACTACTAATCAATAAATAATGTGAGGTAGCCTATCAAATCGTCCAAATGATATCCAATATTATACAAACCACAAAGATAATTCAACAATATCCAAATCCCAATCAATAATATAGTTTATGTCAAAATATCAAATCATCAAACAGTATGGATATAACGAGGACCGACTACACTTTAGACTAATCCAGTCTCTAGTATAGCCACCTCATAGGATAGTGAATAATATATATCAATCCACAACACACTCACAACCCTGAACCAGAAAGGGAGACTGATAGCATACAACATGCTCCAGGGACCTAGGACTACTCGTCTCATACAGAGTACCATCTATCACTATAGTCTTCAGTTACCTTGACGGACATCATGAACCCCATGCCCATCCACCAGTAGCTCATCTACACGTAGCCCCGGTCATGACCTTGCTTTGCCCTTATGGTAATAGACTGCTGGCCTAGGCAACACAAGAAGTTGTAGGGCACCTACCCTACCAACTACCAATTCTGTGATCCGCATCCAGAATATCCAACAACGATGTCGTGGGCCTGGGGCGCGACCCTACGATCAAGCCATCAGGGTAGATACTGGCCAATTTGGTTCACTCCTGAACTATAAAGGGAGCTGGACAACAAGTGGATGACATATAATACTCATATCCGATATTCACATACAACTCTAGTCATAAGTCGACACACGACTCCGTATCAGTCATGTCATAATAATAATATACTAGAGCTCTAATCCTACGCCGACACATGCTTTACCCATAAATCACCACGTGACTATAATACACTCACCGCAACAAGTATCATCAAATACATGAGTAATCCTCATTTGAGTGACATTTACTTGCAAAGAATAATCAAACAAATAACACAACGACGTGCCATACCACAACATGTTATTCGAACAATTATTCAATGCTCATAAATTACACTCAATCCATACTAGATATCTCTATATGACAAGTCCAATGAATAACCAGAAAAGTCTTACCGAAATCTCATACCAGACGGTATCACTAATCCGTTTATTCAAATTTCTTGTCACACAGAAATGAAAACTCATAAATCAAACCAAAGCATGTCATCACCATATCATCTTAATTATTAATCGAATCTTTATCAATGGTGAATTACTCGTATAATTATTATTCGATAGGAAAGAAATATCAAATTTGTAACATAAAAATCGATTATACAATTAAATATAAAATAACAGAACAAAACTTACTAATAAATCATTCAAAATTTATAATTTTATATAACAACTAAATATTTGAAATGAACAATACTTACACATTCCAAGATTCTATAAACCATAAGAGAGTTATCTGAATTGTAATATAAAAATAGGTAATTTCTATAAATATGTTTGTAACAATAAATAAATTTATCGATATATGTTAATAAATCCTTCACAATTTATAACCTTAATATAACCTATTAAAACTTAGAAATGGTTAATAAATAAGTGCTCTATAATTAGATGGATAAATAACTAAACTGAAATATAATATACTCTATATAATGACACCCGTTTCTTAATCTTTATAAAGTTAAGTTATAATTTAATGCATTTGAAAACTTATTCCTATCTTTTAATAAATATTTATAAAACTAAGACTATGCAAAAGAATTGGTATAACTTTTTTTTATAACTTGCCATTTAAAATAACATTAAACATCAAAACCAAAATATATATGTATTACTTTAACAAGGTGGGTACGCAAAGGCAAAATGGAACGCAAGAACTATGCTAAAGAAAAGAAAATGTAGACAAACATTTATGTACCAAAGTTTAATGGAACAGGATGTCTTCATGCAAGGCAAAGACATTTAAATATAATACAAATATGAAATATATGAGGACGACACATGAAATGAAACAATGGTAGGCATAATATAAGTATATATTTCATGAAGGCATATGAACCAAATCACGTGGACAAGTGGCAATACGTGACAATGTAGCAGCCATGTTTATTAATAAAGATATATACACGGAGATCCAAACCCTCTGTCCCTCTGTCCTCAACCAATCAGGAAGGACGTCGAATTTTAGCTATTTTACAATTAAATCCTCTTTTTCTCTTCTGCTGTTGTAGGTTTAATTATAAAATGATTGAAAATCGACGTTCTCGATTGGTTGGGGAGGGGAAACGGAGAGTTTGGGTATGCACGTCTAAGATTACACTACACCCTGAAACACACGCCACTCAACTCAAATATAAAATTGCACATATTAAATTTGCACGAAACCTAACTACACTTATAAGTTCGCATGCAACAGCCATTATCTCACTCACCCACTGTTATATACATACTCCTTCACAGCTACGTACATAATACGAAATTGTGACCAATACACATATAAGAAATATATATAGAATAATACGTATTGTGACCAATCATCGAATCCTAGGACCTGCATTTTGATATGCGTGTTCAAACCCATACATAATTATATAATAATGTTCCTCTTGCTTAGATATAATATCAGATGACCTGTATAAATGAAATACCACAATTTTTGTTTGTAAAATCACATTTTGTTAGTGCATACATATTGTTAGTGCATGGGATTATTAAGCATTTTGTGACCAAGCATTGAGTTTATATATATATATATATATATATATATATATATATATATATATATATATATATATATATATATATATATATATATATGAGAATTGTAGCAGCTTGAAAAATGCTCAAATAATTAAAGTTGGATCTAATACTCAGACCAATTTCCAGCTAACAACCTCAGCTACTAAACTATTTTAATGCTAACTTTTATTGATTAACAACAAACAAAAATCATAATGATTGTTTGTCACAGATAGATACCAGCTAACAGTTATTAAGCTGCTACCGTGTTATTAAGTAGTTTACTAAAACGAGGGGAAATAACTTATAAGAATGGACATAAACTAAACTAACCTGAGAAACTAAATAAAAGATTAAAAAATAACACATGTAACCAATGAAAGAAATGTAAGAATGTGGTCTTTGTCCATTTTTACAATCTTGCTTTAACCTAAACTGAAACAACAATGTTGCTAATTGATTATTAACTCATCTTTTATACTGCATTCACACTGTAATACTTGAAGAAACGTAAGTGCCTTAGATGCTAAGGAACTTGCATAGCTCCTACACCACCTTGACCACCCATGGATTTTGCAAGGGAACAAAAACCTAAACTACTACTTTTCTTTCCCATCTTTCCAATATAAACTACATAAATAGTTTGAATACATAAAGGGTCATTCACATCCAATTTGAAACAATAGCCTGAATTATAACCTACTGGATTCATTAGCCAAACATAAATATGTTGCAATTAAATACAAAATCAATAGCTTACGGCAATTCCATTTTCTTTTGGTAAAAAAAACTCCTCTGAACCAGAATACACACGCACACTGCTAGAGAAACAATGTCTTGTCAAACCTAAACCTCTCCATGCGTATGTGTAGACTGATCTCAAAGAGCACCCAATTGAATATAGGGATTTATCATAATTGATTAAATTTGTTTGTGATTTTACCAGGGAACGACTATCCGTGATGAAGAGAAATGAGAAATTTGTCCGGAGGTTGAAGCTTGAGATCGCTAGGGCAACCATGCCGCATCTCAGAGATCCATCGAACGTAGTGGTGGAAATGGCTATCCAGAATGAAGAAATGCTTTCTACTTCTAAGAAGGAGAAGTCAATAGAGACTCAAGGTTCCCAAGAAAAAAAGAGGAAATTCTTTAACAAGAAGGGAGCTCAGAAGGGTTTAGCAATCAAGAAAGGGAAAGTAGATGTTGTTTGCTTCAAGTGCAACAAGAAATGACATTATGCTCATGAGTGTCATGTAAGAAAATTTGACCGTTTTGTAAGGAAATTAATACGAAAACATTAATGGTTTTTCTTCCTTATTTTGTAAGGAAATTAATATGAAAACATTAATGGTTTGACCGTTTCCTTTCTCAAACGTTTTCTTCCTCATTTTGTGGTCAATAGAATCTAAAGGGTTTTCCTATTAATATGCTAATCAATAAAACGGTTATAATCAAGAGCGTTAATTTCCCTCATCTTGATTTTGATGGATGATCAAGACTAAGTCTACAAATCTGGAAATTTAGTCCTCTATCTACCTATAAATATTAACATTTTCTCATCACAAAGAATATAGAAAAACACATAAAGAAAGATATAGGAAAAGAGAGAGAAACCATTTCCTTTCTCCATTGAAATAACTTTCGACAACAACCATTGCTGATTCATATACAAGATGTCTGGAGGTATGTTTTATTGATTCATTACATATGTGATAATCATGTAATTCTAGATCTTATGGTTTATGTTATTTGCAAGATAAAGATTACATGTGGTATCAGAGCAAGGTTTTAGAATTCATGATTATCCATCAATATATATATAACGAAACTAGCATAGATCTATGATATGATGTTTGTAATTTTACTTTAATAATGATGATGATTATTAGTGTTAATGTGATTCAAGTTTAATATTCATATTATTTAAGTTGCTATAGTAATCATGATCATCAATATTATTCTATTTACTGTATGCTTAGATCTGGATCTGGAAAGTTTATATTTCCGCAAAAGTTGATTTTTCTACCTTAATGTTTGACCTACTATATAATATAGAACAACTTATTGTATGCGAATACTTTTTAGAAAGTATACATATTGAAAACAATTGTTTCCTAGTTTGACATTAAATTCATGATTTGAAACTTGCAAAATAATTGTTTATATGTTAAATTCATGTATGAAATTTACTTGGAGTTACTAGACATTTATTATCCTTGCTGTGGATTACTTGAAAGAATGGAAAATGTTTATGCGAAAAAAAAAACTTCCACGCTTAATTTCCTTGTTTCCTCTGGTCTGATGCATGCAGTCCCGTCCACAGGCGGCTGCTGCTTGCACAATAACGCATGAAATATTAACATTTATCATTCTTCCATGAGTATGATTCTATTGCCTACCCACAGGAGGCGCTAAACCTAACCTCTTATTATGACATGTGTTTTATTCTAATAAAGAAGCCTACATTTCTTTTATATCTGCAGTTGCAATACCCTCAAACCTTAATTCACACGCTACGTTTATCATCAGACTCAATGGAACCAACTACTCAGAATGGAGAGAGCAAGTTGAGTTTTCTTTGGGCGTACTTGAACTGGACATGGCTCTCCTTAAGGAAAAGCCAGCCCCACTTACTGACACAAGTACGCCTGAGGAAAACAAACTCCATGATGATTGGGAACAATCTAATAGGCTCAGCATAATGTTTATGCGAATGGTAATTGATACCAACATCAAAACCTCCCTACCCAAAACTGAAAGCGCAAAAGAATATTTGCAATCCATTGAAAATCGGTTCAAGACTGCAGACAAATCCCTTTGTGGGAAACTTATGGCAGACCTTGTAACCATGAAGTTTGATCGTTCTCGCTCAATGAGCGCTCATGTCATTGAAATGATTAACCTTGCTGCCAAACTTAAGAACTTGGGATTGGTTATGGACGATGCTTTTCTCATCCAATTCATTCTCACTAGCTTACCTCCTCAGTATGAACCATTCAAAATTCATTACAACACTATTACGGAAAAGTGGAGTCTAAATGAATTGACTAACAAACTGGTTCAAGAGGAGTCTAGGCAGGGCTCGCAAGGCATTACAGTTGCTTAATTCACTCAAGGGTTTGGAAAACAAACTGGCAAAAGGAAAAACTCACAGCATAAAAGAGCACCACCCAAATCTGATGACGCCACTTAACCATCCAAGAAGAAAAAGAAGGATGATGTCTGCAAATTCTGCAAGAAACCTGGACACTTCTAGGCAGATTGCATTAAGCGCAAAGCATGGTTCGAAAAGAAAGGTAACCCAATGGGTTTCGTAAGTTATTTCGAATCAAATCTTACTAATGTACCTTCTTCTACTTGGTGGATTGATACTGCTGCTAATGTTCATGTTTCGAATTCTATGCAGGAATTTATTACGATCCAAACCACAAACCCAAGTGAGAATTTCATTTTCATGGGGAATAAAGATAAAGCTCCAGTTGAAGCTATTGGAACTTTTCGTCTCATTTTAGATAGAGCTTATCAGTTAGATTTATGTCAAACTCTTTATGTTCCGTCTATTTCCCATAATTTGATTTCTGTAAGTGTACTTGATAAATTTGGATATTCTTTTGAAGTTGGAAATGGAAATTTTAGTTTATTTAAAAATTCTTGTCTTATTGGTTCTAGAATATTAATCGATGGACTTTATAAACTTCATCTTAAACAAAATGCTGAAATCCAACTCACCCTGCATGGAAAAGAAACTAAAGGAAAGTCATCCAAGAATGATTCTTACTTCTTGTGGCATAAAAAACTGGGTCATATATTCAGTGAAATAATCAAGAGGTTAGTGAAAAATGGTGTCCTACCGGACATAGACTTCGCTAACATTACAGCATGTGTTGATTGTATTAAAGGAAAAACAACAAAAAACACAAAGAAAGGAGCCACAAGAAGTACACAACTTCTTGAAATAATACATACAGATATTTGTGGACCTTTTGATGTTCTTACTTTTGGAAGAGAGAAATATTTCATCACTTTTATCGATGATTTTTCACGTTATTGCTATCTTTATCTGTTGCATGAAAAATCTCAGTCAGTGGATGTTGTACAAGTGTTCATTACTGAAGTCGAAAGGCAATTAGAAAGAAAAGTGAAAATCATTAGGTCAGATAGGGGTGGTGAATTCTATGGAAGGTATGATGAAACGGGACAACATCCTGGACCTTTTGCTAGACTTCTTCAAAAACTTGGAATTGTTGCACAATACACAACGCCTGGATCTCCATAGCAGAATGGTGTAGCTGAAAGGCGAAATCGTACATACATGGAATTGGTTAGATCCATGATGAGTCATGCAAATTTACCTATATCATTATGGATGGATGCATTACGAACAGTTGTCTACATCTTAAATAGAGTTCCAAGTAAGGCCGTTCTAAAGACTCCTTTTGAACTTTGGAAAGGATGGAAACCTAGTTTAAGACATCTCAAAATTTGGGGTTGCCCGGTTGAAGCTAGACTGTACAATCCAAATGAAAAGAAATTGGATTTTAAGACAGTTAGTGGTTACTTTATAGGTTACCCAAAAAAATCTAAAGGATATAGATTTTATTGTCCTAACCATAGTACAAGAATTGTTGAAACCGGCAATGCCAAATTCTATGAAAATGGTGAAATCAGTGGGAGTACAAAACAACAAGAAGTGGTCATTCATGAAATAAGGGTACCCATTATCTTACCCTCTATTTCAAAAGATATTGGGAATCATCCCATTGTTGAACCTGTTCATAATGAGGGAAACCCAGTAAATGATCAACAACTCCATAATGAAATTATCACCAATCATAATGTTGATGAAGTACCACAAGAACTAGTATTAAGAAGATCTCAAAGACAAAGAAGATCAGCTATTCCTGATGATTATATGCTTTATCTAATAGAATCTGAAGGAACTACGGACCCAATTTCTTATTCACAAGCCATTAAGGATGTTAACTCTCTTAAGTGGATTGATGCCATGAAAGATGAGCTGAAATCTATGGATAATAATCAAGTTTGGGAAATCGTTCAATTGCCGCAAGGACATAAAGCAGTCGGTTGTAAGTGGGTCTTCAAGACCAAATGTGACTACAATGGTAAAATTGAACGATATAAAGCCAGACTTGTTTTCAAAGGTTTTAATCAGAAAGAAGACATTGACTATATGAAACTTTTGATCCTGTTTCCAGGAAAGATTCTCTTAGAATTATCATGGCATTAGTAGCTCATTATGATCTCGAGTTACATCAAATGGATGTGAAAACAGCCTTTCTAAATGGAGACTTGGAAGAAGAAGTCTACATGCGTCAACCTGAAGGCTTCATAATTGAAGGATAGGAAGACATGGTCTGCAAACTTAAGAAATCAATATATGGACTGAAACAAGCTTCTAGACAATGGTATCTAAAGTTTCATGAAATCATTACCACTTTCGATTTCACAGAAAACATAGTTGACCCTTGTATATACCTCAAGTTCAGTGGGAGCAAGTTCATATTTTTGATTCTGTATGTTGATGACATATTATTAGCTAGCAGCGATCTTGGTTTATTACGTGAAACTAAGGATTATCTCCCAACGAATTTTGAAATGAAAGATATGGGTGAGGCTTCCTATGTGATAGGAATAGAAATATTCCATGATAGATTACAAGGAATTCTAGGATTGTCTCAAAAAGCATATATTGACAAAATTCTTGAGAGATTTGGCATGACGAATTGTTCCTCTAGTCCTGTCCCATTGCAGAAAGGAGACAAACTTGTTCTTGAGTAGTGCCCAAAGACTCCTATGGAATGAGAAGAATGACCAAATATCCTTATGCATCTCTTGTAGGAAGTTTGATGTATTCACAGGTCTGTACAAGACCTGATATCAGTCATGCAGTTGGTATGCTGGGTAGATTTCAAAGTAACCCAGGAATCGCTCATTGGAAAGCTGCAAAAAGGTACTGAGATACCTAAAGGGAACAAGGAATTACATGCTCACCTACAGAAAATCAAGTTACCTACAGGTAACTGGTTATTCTGATTTAGTCCTTGCTGGATGTATAGACACTAGGATCTGCACTCTTGGCTATATGTACCTCTTATGTGGAGGTGAATTATCATGGAGAAGCCAGAAATCTGAGATGATTTTCGGATCCACCATGATGGCTGAATACGTAGCATGTTATGAGGCTTCAATTCAGGGAACATGGCTGCGTAATTTTGTCTCACAATTTGGCACTTTAAGTTTTATCTCTAAGCCACTAACTGTCTACTGCGACAATGAAGTTGCAACCTTTTTCTCCAAGCATGATAGGATAACCAAAGGTTCCAAACACATGGACCTGAAATACCTACTACTGAAGCAAGATGTTAAACTAAAGAAAATTGTTGTTGAATCGATAAATACAGACTTACAAGTGGCAGACATATTCACGAAAGGACTACCTCCAAAGATCTTTCAGAGACATACTGATAGCATGGGTCTTGCAGATAGTTCCTAATTATCTCCTTATTATGCCATTTATTTTGTACTTAGCCAGACATAACAATAATTGAGCTCTTAATAATTTGGACATCTTTTATTTCTGTTTTATAATGTGTAAACATTTATATTTAGATAAATGATAACAGAAACAGTCTTTTGCTTCAAGACATTATGTGACCATTAAGTTATGCTCATCTACGGTCTAGTTATGAAAGTTGTCAATGTCATAGTAGATGGAAGTAAGCATGTTGCAAAATAACATGTACACGTCATGACTTCCATTGACCACTGGATTAGCCAAGACACGTATGATAACTGATTAAAGAAAAGTTTAGCATATCATGCGCGCCTTATGACCTTAATACGAAAACATTAATGGATTTTACTATTGACCAAGTGGGAGACTGTAAGGAAATTTGACCGTTTTGTAAGGAAATTAATACGAAAACATTAATGGTTTTCCTTCCTTATTTTGTAAGGAAATTAATACGAAAACATTAATGGTTTGACCGTTTTCTTCCTCAAACGTTTCCTTCCTCATTTTGTAGTCAATAGAATCTAAAGGGTTTTCCTATTAATATGCTAATCAATAAAACAGTTATAATCTAGAGCGTTAATTTCCCTCATCTTGATTTTGATGGACGATCAAGACTAAGTCTACAAATCTGGAAATTTGGTCCTCTCTCTACCTATAAATATTAACCTTTGCCCATCACAAAGGATATAGAAAAACACATAAAGAAAGATATAGGAAAAGAGAGAGAAACCATTTCCTTTCTCCATTGAAATAACTTTCGACAACAACCATTGCTGATTCATATACAAGATGTCTGGATGTATGTTTTATTGATTCATTACATATGTGATAATCATGTAATTCTAGATCTTAGGGTTTATGTTATTTGCAAGATAAAGATTACATGTCAGACAGGTTAAGGGAAGAAGGTTACAGAGAAGAAAGGTGTGAAGTGTTTTAACTGTGACCAAATAGGGCACTGCAAGAATCAGTGTTCAAAGCTGATCAGAGCCGACAAAGGAAAAGTTTTCGCTTTAGAACAATCATCTTCCAGACCAACTGCTGTTGAGATAGGAAAGTCTATGATGGAAGATATGCTTTTGATTCATAGCATATCAGTTAGAGTATTGTTTGATATTGGTGCATCGCATTCATTTATATCTCAGTGTTTGGTAGATAAGTTATGTTTAGAACCATCATACCTTGTTACTTCCATAAAGATAGCTAATCTAATAGGACGGTTCAAAACTCTTGGGATGAGATATGACTGTCTAGAATTTGAATTGCTAGGTTATAATTTTGCCTGCAGTTTGTATGTATTTAATTTCTTGGGTTTTGAGATTATTTTGGATATGGATTGGGTGAGAAAATATGATGCTATGATATTTTACCGGGATAGAAAAATATCACTGAGACGCCATGATAGTAGTGACCGAATAGTATACTCAGTTGAGAATACGAGTCCAAAAATTTATGCTTTATTGGGTGCCATAGAAGTGGAAGACGATTTGAATCGGGTTTTAATTGTAAAAGAATTTGTAGATGTTTTTGATCCGGTAACAGGACGACCACTGAAACGAGCTATTTAGTTTCGAGTAGATCTTGTACTAGGAGCTAAACCCATAAGTAGACCACCTAGCAGGATGACATCTACCGAGTTGAAGGATTTAAAGGTGCAGCTAGTGGAGTAAGAAGGAAAGAGTTTTATTATACCAACCAGTTCGCGTTGGAGAGCAGCCGTAGTATTCGTGAAGAAACCGGATGGGTCGTTGAGATTGTGTATCGACGATCGTAAGCTGAACAAAAAAACGATAAAGAATATACATCATTTGCCGAGGATTGATTATTTGTTTAATTTGCTGAGTGGAGCCAAAGTATTTTCTCAGTTGATTTGGCAGTAGGTTCCATCAATTGAGAGTGGTGGAGAATAGTATTCCTTTAACAACGTTTCGAACGAGGTATGGTTCATACGAATGGTTAGTAATGCTATTCGGATTTACTAATGCGCCCGCTTTCTTTGTGGACTTGATGAACCAGATATTTCGAGAGCACTTAGACAGGTTCGTGTTCGCATTTATCGATGATATTTTGATATATTCTAAGGATAAAAGAGATCATGAGGTTCATCTTTGAATAGTGCTAGAGACGCTGAGGTAGCATCAGCTGAAAGCAAAGTTTTCGAAGTGTCATTTCTGGAAAAGAGAAGTGAAGTTTCCTGGTCATGTAGTCTCAAAAGAAGGGTTATCAATTGATCTAGCTAAGATAGAAGCAATTAATAGTTGGAAGAGACCCAAGACGATGATGGAGATAAAAAGTTTTCTTAGACTAGCTGGCTATTACCAGAGATTTATCGAGGATTTCTTATGGATAGCAGCGCCTTTGACTAAGCTAACCATAAAGGATGTGAAGTTTATTTGGTCTGATAAATGTAAGGAAGCATTCCTTGAGTTGGAACATTTGTTGACCAATGCGCCCGTGTTAGTAGTTCCAGATGGGAATCAAGATTTTGTGGTGTATATGGATGCATGTGTAACTGGATTAGAAACCGTATTGATGTAGAAGGGCAAAGTGATTGCCTATGCTTCTCGGCAGCTCAGACCACATGAAGCTAGATATCTAACTCATGATTTGGAGTTGGCAGCTGTGATTTTTGCATTGAAAGCATGGGGACACTATCTTTTGGGAGAAAAATTTGAATTGTACATGGATCATAAGTATTTAAGATATTTATTCTCTCAGAAAGAGTTGAATATGAGACAACAGAGGTGGCTGGAGTTTTTAGCAGCTTATGATTTCGGTATTGAATATACAGCAGGGAACAAAAATAAAGTTGCGGATGCCCTTAGTAGAAAACATCAGAATGTGGTGTTAGCTATGTTGGCAGAATGAAAGGATCTAGGGGAATTGACTACTTGTAGTGTGCAGTTAGATCAAATTCTAGTTCTAGTTGGGGTACCGCCATATTGTCCTGCTTAGAAGTTCGACCAGTATTGATCGAAAGGATTTCTTCTAAAACAAAGGTAGGATCCAGCGTTAGCTGAATGGATTAGGAGACTGGAAAGTGGAAATGAGATCGATGATCTGAAAGTTTTTAGTCTTGATCAGAGAGAATGGTTAAGGAAGAAGGGACGATTATGTGTTTCAAATGTTGGTGACCTAAGGAAAGAAGTTCTCAGAGAGTGTCATCGATCGAAGTTTATAATTCATCCTAGGGGAACAAAGATGTATCAAGATATGAAGAGAAGTTTCATCCGGAAAGGTATAAAAAGGAACGTAGGCTTATGGGTAAAGCAGTGTGCAAATTGCCTGCAAGTAAAAGTCGAACATCAGAAGCCGGGTAGGTTGCTTCAGCCTTTAGATATACCAGTTTGGAAGTGGGATTCGATATCCATGGATTTTATTGATGAGTTACGAAGGTCGAATCAGGGAAACGAGAGTATATGGGTCATAGTAGATAGACTGACCATGAGTGCACATTCCATCCCCGTTAAGTCAACTAGGATGACACTTGTTTTAGCTAAGTTTTTTATGAAGAACATAATTAGACTGCATGAGATCCTAGTTATATAGTCAATGACAGGGATGCATTGTTCACTAGTGAATTCTAGAAGAGTCTAAAGGAAGTGTTAGGTACCAAATTTAAGATGAGTACAGCCTCACCCACATACAGATGGGCAGACAGAGAGAGTCAATAAGGTGCTAGAGGGTTTATTGAGAGCTTGTGTACTAGATTTTGGCAGGTCGTGGAATGACAATTTGCACTTGGTTGAGTTTTCCTATAATAATAGTTATCAGACTAGTATAGGAATGATGCCTTTCGAAGCTTTGTACGGAAAACCGTGCAAATCACCAACATGTTGGTCAGAGACTGGAGATAGATTAGTTATAAGTTCAGATCTGGTGAGAGAAGCAATAGAGAATATTGAGTTAATCCGGGGTAGGATGAAGGAGGCTAAGTCTAGGCCGAAGAGTTACGTAGATAAGAAGCGTAAAGATCTAGAGTTCTCAGTTGGAGACAAGGTTTTTATCAAAGTATCACCAATGAAAGGTGTGGTGCGATTCAGAAAGATAGGAAAGTTAGCACCAAGATATGTTGGACCGTTCCCTATTATAGAGAGGATCAGAAAGCTCACGTACTGAGTAGAGTTATCGAGTAGTTTGGCATGAGTCCATAACGTGTTTCGTGTTTCTCATATTAGAAAGCATGTACTTGATCCAAAGACTACTATTACTCTGACAACATTGGAAGATTTAGTAATAGATACGGATTTAACTTTTGTGAGACGACTAGTTCGGGTTGTAGCGAGAGATGAGAAGAAGTTAAGAAACATGACAGTCGGATTGGTGAAAGTATAGTGGAGCGACAACGAGAAAGACTGTAATTGAGAGACAAAGGAGATGAGTAGGGATACTTATCCTGAGTGGTTGTGATGGTATGTTCTATATTTGTCATATATAGACTTTATAACCAGTAGGATATATTATCATTATTTGCATCTTTAGTAGTCCTTACTGAATTTCGAGGACGAAATTCTTTAAGGGGGAGTCTGTAACACCCCTATTTTTAGTTAAACATTATTCAGGACATTTAACTGGATAGATTAAATAGAATAATGTAAAGGATAAGGAGAATGGGATTTAAAATTTAATAAGGTCGCGCCATACTCAGTAATTAAGATTGTTTAAACTTAACATAAAAGAGAATATATGAGAGGGGCAATTTAGGAAATAGGCCTATCCCTTGCCTTAAACCCTCTTCCCCTTATATCATTCTCACTTTACTCATTCACAAAACAATCTAAGAAAAAATTATTGGAAGGCCGGCCATTAATCAACCTAGGGAGGGGAAATCAAAGGAGATGCACAAACTAAAGCATAGGGATTCAAGAGCTAAATTAAATCTCAACTCCAACATCAATTTTAAAGGTGAATAATACAAGATTCATCTCTTTTGTTTATCTCGAATTTAGTTATGGATAGTAATCGAATTATTGTTATTTTTAACCAAGATATGGTTGTTTAATCATTGTTTGGATAGAATAATGGTTATTGGAATTTTTATGGAATTATTTAAACGGGTATTAAGGGTAAACCTAAGATTTTAATCTCCAAATGCTTTGATTTTATGATATGTTATATAAAACATTATTTTGGAGAAGGGTTTTTAATTTCATAAATTTTCAAGTTATATAGATTATTTTATAAATTTCCTAAGAAGGAAATAATATCATTTCGGGTTTTAATAATTCAAAATAATTAATATGGTTTTTGGCTCCAAAATTTTTATATGATAAAGAGAATGATATTCTCGAAGTTCTATGAATTTTTGGGATTTTTCCCAAGTAATTATGATTTATTATAAAATTATTGTGCTATATGAGCATTTAAAAGGACAATTAATTAAGGGTGTTAATTAATTAATTAATATATGTTTTGGAACTTGTAAATGATATGTGGTAGTATTATCTAAAAATAAATTGCAAAAGGTTTTGTTTATCCAATAGAAATTGGACAAAAGGTTCGGATTTGGTAAAAAAGCAGTTTCTTTTATTAGAAATAAATCAGTTTTCTTTATAATTACGTTAATGTCATGCCACCTATATCCTCATCGAGCCTAAAGGAATAACGCCTCCATGTATGTCGATGAGGTAGGAAGCATAGAATAACTACTTAGGTAGTTATGGAGTGATTCCAACCGCTATGAAGTGGACAACGGCAGCAACCCATGAATGGCGGCATCACCTTCTCATAATTCAACTGAGAGTTTAAAAGCTTTAGTGTCGACATCGACGATGTCGCATGTTTTCCCCTTTGTTTTATGCAATGCCGCATTTCTTCACTTCGACTATTTTCTATAACAAGGTAGTGATGCCACATGTGTTGACTTCGACTCTATCTATGAAGCGGCATAATGGCCAAAGCAATTTAAGTATACAAATTTTATAATGACGTTGAGGGTCATGGTGGTGTTGTGCATCAAGGTCGACAACCTTATACACATGGTTTTAGTGTCGATGTCGCATGGTGGTGACGTTGCACTTCATCTTTTAAGGCCGAAGAGGCTTGTTTTTATGTCAACTAAAATTGTTTTAAAAGGGGCGAAGTGGCCTATGTTTTAGAGGGTCGATAACCCTATATCTTTGGCAATTGGCTATACAATTTATAAAGGTTTTAAGTTTTTGGTCTTTTACCCTGATGGAGGTTGACAAAAGTTTTAGTGCCTCTTGTTTTTTAAAAGATAAACCTATCCTTACTTATTTTAGCGATACACCCTATAAGGATGAGGGGCAAAGTCCTTATACCCACATCGTAAACATCCATTGTAATATGAAATGGCATGAGACTTTGGTAATACAAAGAGCTATATATTTCCTTGGGTTAAATATGAAATTAGGAGGAATAATCATACACTATTATGAAAATGGTTTCAAAGAATTAAATGATGAATTAACCCAAGTTTTCAACTAAAATTTCCAAAAGGAATATTACTTAAGATTAAGTAATTATGAGACATGCAAGATTATTTATTGAAAAAAATTGAATGATGGATGTTATTTGTTATTATGTTTATTTGATCAATTATTATGCATGTTGTTATTATCATACTCACATTATTTATGACCCATAATTGCATTTTGGGGTGTTAAGGGGCAGAATAACCAACTAGGTTGACCCAGTAGTGAGTATAAACAAAACTAACTCCTTAGTGAGTAGAATTTGTTCCAAGAAATCAGGTAGATCAGAAGTGTTGGTTGTCCAGAACTGATCAAAAGATTATTTATTTAGACAGGTTATTGGAAGGGTCCAATAGGTTCATAGTCATCCCATAAAGACTATGTCATGAGAAATGTTATTGGAAGAGTCTAATGGTTCCTAACGATCCCATGAAAACTATGTTCGAATGATGTTATTGATAGAAGTAAATAGGTTCATAGTGATCCCATGAAAACTATGATTTGAGAGATATTATTGGAGAATCCAATAGGTTCAGAGTAACCCATGAAACTATGATTAGAAGGTTATTGGTAGAAACCAATAAGTTCTTAGTGATCCCATGAAAACTATGAAGTTGGATATAATGTCCCAAATAATTGAGACGGGTTATTAGTTAGCCTATGAAAACTAATTAGTTCATAGTGTCCCTAGAAAAACTATAAATTTGGACAGGTAGTAAGTGTTAACCCGCCTTTTGGCAAGGCCGCGGACAGACGGATTTAACTTAAACAACTTCACAACTATCGAGACTAAAGTATGATGGATTCGGTTTAAAATGATGAAGTTCACTTGGATATGCCGTTGGGAAAAGGAGTGGAGAAATTGCATGGCTCGGCCTAGGCAATTTTGGCAAATATCGCTCGGCATTGGAATGGTTCGGCGTTGGAAGAACGCTCGGCATAGAAGGATCGATCGGCACTGGACGAACGTTCGGCATTAAAAGGATTGTTCGGCATTGGAAGAACGTTCGGCATAGAAGGATCGATCGGCACTGGACGAACGTTCGGCATAGAAGGATCGATCGGCACTGGACGAGCGTTCGGCATAGAGGGAACGTTTGGCATTGGACGAGCGTTCGGCATAGAGGGAACGTTTGGCATTGGACGAGCGTTCGGCATAGGTGGATCGTTCGGCATTAGAGGAGCGTTCGGCATAGAGAGATCGTCGTTCGACATTGGATGGAGTGTTCGACATAAATCTCGTTCGGCATCTAGAGACGTTCGGCATCGGATGGATCGTTCGGCATCAAGGAGCGTTCGGCATTGGATGGGTCGTTCGGCATACCTCACCTCGCTCGGCATTGCACCTTGCACCTCCATACCTCACACCTCCATATCTTGGTACCTCGCACCTCCATACCTCGGTACCTCGCACCTCCATACCTCGGTACCTCGCACCTCCATACCTCGGTACCTCGCACCTCCATACCTCGGTACCTCGCACCTCCATACCTCGGTACCTCGCACCTCGATACCTCTGTACCTCGCACCTCCCAACGTTCGACATGAGGAGATCGTTCGGCATTCACGCCTTGTTCGGCATTCAGCGTTCGGCATCTATGGTTCGGCATATGGAGACCACTCCATTTGGGATGAGGTACTCGGCTGCCAGGCCCACCAGGGAAGTCCAACCCATCTTTGTCTATAAATAGAGAGGCAGGGGCACAGTAAAAGGGGATCTTCTTTCTGCTCTCTTACTTTCTCTTTTCTAAGGCTAAGGCAACTCTGCCATTTTGTAACTGTAATCGATTATTACAGCAATAAAAAGCAAACTTCTAGAGTGGACGTAGGCCGGAGTTAGCCGAACCACTATAAAATCTGTTGTTCTTTACTGCTTTCATTTCAGTTTTAACCGTTCTTCACATTATTGCTCTCTACATACATTCTATCTCTGAGCTGTGATTGGTATTTGGTGCTTTCATCTGGATTTGGGGGTTAGTGACCAATTTTGGCGCTAACACTTTGGTGCTTTCACTGAGAACTGAAACACTCAGGAATTTTGGAGTTAGGAACTTGGATCTTAGAAAGCAATGGCAAGACCACCAACGAGGAAGCAAGTAGTGGAAAGGAGCAATCAGGAAGGAAGTCAAGCGGCATCTTCTGTAGCTGGGGAGGGTCATGCATCCATCTACATAACTCGGGACGAGATGCAAGTGATCATGAATTCTATGCAAGAGCAGATGATGAAACGGCAAGAGGAGATGATGTAGGCTCTTCTTAGGCAATTTGGACAACCAGGAACTACAGTTGCTCAAGATCGTGGAGCTGGACCAGAGGAACTCAACCAACGGACAGATGGAGTGAATCAGCAGGGGGCAGCTCTCAATCAACAAATAGTTAACAATCTAGATGGACCTAGACTCGGGGGCACACCACCAGGTGATGCTGGACCAGTTCATGGAGGGATACCGGATAACGCTATGCGGCCTGGCATCGATAGGAATACAGGAGTACGTGATGAAGAATATGTGCCAGAATTTCCTCGGGGACTTGGGGGGCAGTTTGGATTGGTTGGAAACACTGGATTGGCTGACATTATCAGGCGGACTATTCGCGGAGGTCTGACAAACAGGGATTCAGAGGGAGTTAACAAAAGTCCGTTTACCCGAAACATCAGGACAGCTAGGAATCCGTCCGATTTCAAACTACCCACTCTGGAAGTATACAATGGGAAGACGGATCCCACCGACCACTTGATGAGGTACACTAGGCATATGGAAGTGCTGGGGGCAACGGAGGAGGTTATGGCCCGATGTTTCCCCCTGTACTTGACTGAAATTGCTGCTATGTGGTTTAGACAGCTGGAGGATGGATCCATTGGAACATGGACAGAACTGGTGGACAAGTTCTTAAGTCAGTTTCGAGTTCACATAAAAAGGCCAAAGAACGTGATGACGCTAACGTCAGTCAAACAGGGGGCAGATGAATCGCTCAGGACATTCTTAACTCGATTTAATGCAGCAGTTGCCTCGGTGGATCAGCCAGATCCATCAATGGTTCTGATGGCTGCGGTATCAGGAGTCAGAGATAATTCGGATTTAAAAGTATCGTTGATACGGGACCCACCGTTGGATCTTGGGGAATTCTTTCATGAAGCTGAAAGATTTCTTCGACAAGAAGATGCATGTTTGGACATGAGGCCAAAGGAAGTAAACACGACTAAGGATGGAGGACTACCCGGTAAAAGCTCGGGTGGGGGCGAGGATAAAGGTAAAAGGAAGCGCTGGGGAGAACCAAAGTTCTCCACTTACACAGGATTGAATGCAACGTTGGAACGGATTTTCTTAGATACTCAAGATCGCCTTTCTTATCGAAGGCCAGCAAGGAGGGAACCCTCAGAACGAGAAAGAGCGTCAGGAAGGCACTGTCTTTTTCATGACCTGGACGGGCATGACACTAACAGCTGCCGGCATCTAAAGGATATAATCGAGGAGCATATAAGGAATGGTCAGTTGCGACAGTATGTCGGAACTCGGAATGCGGCGGTGGAACAGGAGCAGCCACCGCCTACCTTGAACGACGAGGGCATGAGGCCCAGGAATGGTGGCCGATTGGTCATCAACTAATTTTAATGGTTTGGAATAAGTAACAAACTCCGGGCAAACGGTTAAATCACTTACTCATGTACGGGGTCGGAGATAACCCTCAGGCATGCTCTGAGATGATGGCTTATCGAGACGCCTGAGTTTGCGAAATCTGTTTTTTCCTTTGACTTGAACATTTTCTTTTTCTGGTTTGGTTTGAACTCCCTTTTTTGCTCGTTTTTTGGTTTGGATTCTGGTTTGGATGTTTGTTTTTTGGTATGGATTTTCGAAATGGGTTTCTGGTTTTCTATTTTGGATTTGGATTTTGAATCGGATTTCGATTGGATTTTCTCTAGATTTTTGGCTAAAAGGTCGTCGAGTATGGACTATGCTTGGCAAGGGTCCGGAGAGACCAGGATTCGGCCTAGGACCTAGACCATATACTATCGGTTACTATTTTAGACCGTCGAGTATGGACTATGCTCGGCAAGGGTCCGGAGTGACCAGGATTCGGCTTAGGACTTAAGCCACGGCATTCTTCGACGTTCAGGGACACTGAACCATGAACACCATGGAATTACTTAACGTAGGTCGTCAAGTGTGGATTGCGCTTGGCAAGAACCCTGAGAGGTTACAGATTTGGATATTGGCTATGAATAGCTAAGGATTCGGACAAGGACCCGGAGCGGTCCCGGATTTGGATATCGACCCGGAGAGGTCACGGATATGGTTATAGGTTATTGGATATGGATGGATTGGAACTCGGTAGTCGGGTTCAAATGGATGTGGAATTGGATAAGGACTTGGTTACTGGATAAGAATCAGACATCGACTCGGAACAGTCGTGGAAATGGATCAGGATATGGCCGTGGCACTCGGATAAGATGGCTTGGTAATGGATTGGATTATGAATCGGAAAGTATGGATGTGGATAACATACATACTTGGGATATTGGACTTGAGGCTATTCAAAACACACCTTTCACAGCAAGGCATGTTTTGGGGGGCAAGTGTTAACCCGCCTTTTGGCAAGGCCGCGGACAGACGGATTTAACTTAAACAACTTCACAACTATCGAGACTAAAGTATGATGGATTCGGTTTAAAATGATGAAGTTCACTTGGATATGCCGTTGGGAAAAGGAGTGGAGAAATTGCATGGCTCGGCCTAGGAAATTTTGGCAGATATCACTCGGCATTGGAATGGTTCGGCGTTGGAAGAACGCTCGGCATAGAAGGATCGATCGGCACTGGACGAACGTTCGGCATTAAAAGGATTGTTCGGCATTGGAAGAACGTTCGGCATAGAAGGATCGATTGGCACTGGACGAACGTTCGGCATAGAAGGATCGTTCGGCACTGGACGAGCGTTCGGCATAGAGGGAACGTTTGGCATTGGACGAGCGTTCGGCATAGGTGGATCGTTCGGCATTAGAGGAGCGTTCGGCATAGAGAGATCGTCGTTCGGCATTGGATGGAGTGTTCGGCATAAATCTCGTTCGGCATCTGGAGACGTTCGGCATCGGATGGATCGTTCGGCATCAAGGAGCGTTCGGCATTGGATGGGTCGTTCGGCATACCTCACCTCGCTCGGCATTGCACCTTGCACCTCCATACCTCGCACCTCCATATCTTGGTACCTCGCACCTCCATACCTCGGTACCTCGCACCTCCATACCTCGGTACCTCGCACCTCCATATCTCGGTACCTCGCACCTCCATACCTCGGTACCTCGCACCTCCATACCTCGGTACCTCGCACCTCCATATCTCGATACCTCGCACCTCGATACCTCTGTACCTCGCACCTCCCAACGTTCGACATGTGGAGATCGTTCGGCATTCACGCCTTGTTCGGCATTCAGCGTTCGGCATCTATGGTTCGGCATATGGAGACCACTCCATTTGGGCTGAGGTACTCGGCTGCCAGACCCACCAGGGAAGTCCAACCCATCTTTGTCTATAAATAGAGAGGCAGGGGCACAGTAAAAGGGGATCTTCTTTCTGCTCTATTACTTTCTCTTTTCTAAGGCTAAGGCAAATCTGCCATTTTGTAACTGTAATCGATTATTACAGCAATAAAAAGAAAACTTCTGGAGTGGACGTAGGCCAGAGTTAGCCGAACCACTATAAAATCTGTTGTTCTTTACTGCTTTCATTTCAGTTTTAACTGTTCTTCACATTATTGCTCTCTACATACATTCTATCTCTGAGCTGTGATTGGTATTTGGTGCTTTCATCTGGATTTGGGGGTTAGTGACCAATTTTGGCGCTAACAGTAAGAAAAAATGGGATGGGTAATCTAGGGTATATTTCATTCTTGCATATCATCTTATATTATTATGTTTTAACCATTATGGATGGAGGAACATAATATATGGTTAATGTATTTTGGTTAAGATATTGGTGAGGGAAAAACCCGTTCTGCTTAGCGGCATGGTCTCACTAGATATCTATTTGGTTCGAGATGGTAGGTTATTATTCATACCAGACTTTTTATCTAACCCGAAGTTTTTGTCTTTCCCCTTAAACTCTCGGTTGCTTATTTAATTAGACCGAAAGTATGGGTTTTCAGGTTTCTATTTGGCGAATAAGCTTCCAGAGACGTGCAGGAGGCATTCTAGCTAATTAGCAGTTCTTATCCGATCCGCTGTATGTTTGATATTGTTTGAAAGTATGTAAGGGCGAAGTTGTAATATTGCCTAGTATTTAACATGATCAACCAAGAGGGTATTTTCATATGTCACTCTTGGAGTATTTTGTAATAATTATAATTTCATTGAACGTGAGTTTATGAATGGGATTATGTAATGAATATGAAATATTATTTGAGAAATGAGTTGTGAAAATTTGTTATTAAACTGTGTTGAAATTTTTTCATATTCATGTGCTTCTGATTATTGATATGATCAACATAGCCGCATTTTGTCATCGAGAATTAATAACTATGAATGACTGCAGCATCTGTAGCAGTTAGCTTTGGGCCTCAAAATGGGGGATGTTTCAGTTGCATCCATCTATACATTGTTTTATGGTTTCAGATCAAGCCTTCGAGAGGGTCCGGAGTAGCGTTTATGGGGTTCTTGCACCCAGTAGTGGTAAAGTAGATATATATGTTTGGAAGAACTGCAGTGGTAAAGGTTTTCATTATTTCTAGGAGAGCGGTCTAGGTTTGTATGGGGGCACCTCTAAACAAAGCGGTGGTATGAGGATGCTCAGTTCCGTTCATGGACTCTCAAAGTGTAAGAATGTATATATAAATCCAATGATCGCATAAGGTGGAGTTGATCCATAGTATTTCTTTCGGTATGGGATGATGGTAGATATTCTTTGTTTAGCATATATCATTGTGTTATATTTGTGTTGTGCTAGTTGATTAATATTATCATTGTATGTAGCATGGTATACTTATATTATGATACCTATATTACCCCCTTCACTTATATATTGGGTTACCATGATCATAGTATATTGTTACATGGCAGTCACATTATATCAGTTGCGTTGACTCGTTGATGACAGAAGAAGAGCGGGCAATGGTATGATTCCCTATCTTTTGGCTGGATTTACTTTACTTGTTTATGGACAGTCCAGATTATCCCTAAGCCACGTTTGTGGAGAGGACTGGCTATGCCTTAGTAGTTTTCTATTTATTTTTATATAGTTTTGATATAAAATATTTTGTGATAATTCCCCTCACACCATACTTTGAGTCTGACTAACGTTTTGTCTTTGTTAGTTTATGTCATGACAACTCTCGAAAACTCGATTGAGTAGTTTAGAAGTCAGGCGCTTTTGGGGATATGCTTTCATGGTGCACAGCTGGAGCATTTAGGAGGCATGGCATTGATATTTTGGATATATATACTTGATATTTTAGTTGCACATGACAAATGCGTTATTTTGTATATGAGACCCGTTGTATCAGATATTATATTCAGAACTTTAGGTTTTTAAAGGTCGATGTATTTCGACTTTCTATGTTGATATTTATTTATTAGTTACTTCCTCTAGTGCGGTCCTGTACTTTTTGTTCATCCTGTTATGTTCATGTATATTCAGTATATTATACTTATCATTCCGATGTAAGATTCTATCGATGTCTTGGTTTGGTGTTTTGTTTCAATTTTACCCTAACAATCTGTCTTTTATGATATCCAAGGGAGCCAGACATTGTTATTTGTCATTGGTTTAGGGTATTACGAAGGATGGGTTGTTACATTTGGTATCAGAGCTTAGGCTCAACACTCAGACTAAGTAGGCCAGTTTGAGTTAAACAATCTGGTAGAAGAGGATACATTGTGAGAGCATACTTATATTTATTCTACTATATAATACTAGATACAACACTTGTCTTATGAACTTTGATTTATTTCTATCATCGGTTGCAATAGTATCTTCGTTTCAGGCTATTAGTATGAGAAAACGAGTTACACTAGCGACTACGAGTGGGCAGTCATAGATGCCTGCTTGGTTCAGAGATTATCTAGCTACTACCTGGGATATTCTGCTGCCTGGGGACATTCCAACAGCTACGGTAGGTGTTGGAGGTGGTGTTGCTCTTGGGGCACTAGTATTTCTTTCTCTATCAACTTTAGATTTTCTGAAGCTATGCTAGGATTTCCTTATCCTTGATGTAAAGCAGTTTCAGGGTTCCAAGACTGTTGCTAAGACTTAGGCTTTGATAAGTACATATGAGAGGGCTTTCGCCAATATGGGCGTGGAGGATGTTCTCTTGAGGAGGATTACTTCCCATCCTCTTGTGGGGGAGGCTTTGGCTTGGTGGGATTGTAACATCCTCCACTTTGAGGCTCGAAACTAAATGCTACGGATGTTGCAGTCATCCATAGCATTAATTTTTGGTGATAAAATACAACTATGTTAATCATATCAATAATCAGAAGCACATGAAGATGAAATTTTTTAAACAAAATTTAATAACAAACTTTCACATTTCATTATAAATAAAATTTCATATTCATTACATAATCCCATTCACAATCTCAATTTCAGAGAAAATATAATTATTACAAAATACTCCAAGAGCGACATATGTAGATGCCCCCTTGGTTGATCAGAGTCTAACACTTGGAAAATATATAACTTGCCATTACATCCATACAGACAATATTAAACAACACAGCGGATCAGTCAAGAACTCCTAAATAACTAGATTGCCTCGTGCACGTCTCTGGAAGCTTATCATCTTACTGAAAACCTAGAAACCCTTACTCCCGACCAACTCAAATGAGTACCCAAGAGTTTAAGGGAAAAGATAAAAACTTCAGGTCAGAAAAATAGTTTAGTGTGAATAATAATCTACCATCTCGAACCAAAAGTAGATATCTAGTGAGACTACGCCGCTAAGACGAATGGGTTTTCCCCTCATTGGTATCTTAACCTACATATCAACCATATACTGTGCTCCTGCATCCACAATGGTTAAAACATAATAACATAATATATGCAAGTATGCAATGTGGGTAAGTCTGACTCTTTTGTCAACATAGGGTTATATCTACCCTAAGTTCACCATTTTACAAAATTGACTGTCTCAATCCATAATTTTCCTACGGTCACTATGAATTCATGGACTGACTAAAAACCTGTTAAAGCTCTTAGGGACTACCTTTCCAGAACCCTAGTTTTCATGAGATTACTAAGAACCTATTGGTTTCTACCAATAACAATTTCCAATCATAGTTTTCATTTGATCACCATGAACCTATTAAAACTCTCCAATAACATTTCTCAAATTACAGTTTTTATGGATAGTTATGAACCTTTTGAATTCTTTCAATACCCTATATTCAAATCATAGTTTTCATGGGATCACTAAGAAACTATTGGATATCCTCCAATAACACTACTCAAGCCATATTTTTTATGGGATCACTATGAACCTATTAGACCCTTCCAATACCATATCTTATATCGTAATCTTTTGATTACTTCTTAGCATCCTAACTCTTCTGATCTATTCGATTTCTGGGATGTAATGCTACTCACTTAGGATGTCAAATCCGATTATACTCACTAATGTGTCAACCTAGCTAGTTATTCTACCCTTTATATCCTAAAATGCAGTTATAGGTCATGATGATGTGAGTATGACAATAATAATCATGCAAAATAACTGATCAAATGAAATAAGAACATACAACATCCATCGTTCAAATATGTTCAATCAATTAGCATCGTATAATTACTTAAACTTAAATAATAACTCTATTTGGTAATTTCATATAAAAACTTGGGCCAAACCATAATTTTTCCTAAAAAACATTTATCATTATATATGATTAGTCCCTTTAATTCATATTTAAAACAAGGAAAACATAGTCCCTTACTTTACCAATTTCTCATGCCCTTTATAAACCATTTTAATATTGCCATGTACATGTTTGAAAATGATATGAGGATGTCGCACCTCTTCATTATAGGGCTTAACGCCATAAATTAGAATATGTTCATTTTCAAAGACTAGCGGCATTGATATAGCCATCTTGGGACATCACATCCCTTCATATCAATGCCTTTAAAATAATTCTAATATAAACATAAGGTTATAATGCCGAAGTTAATGTTGTAGCAACATAGAAACTTATAGGTTATCGAACTTATCAAATATAGCCTTCTATATATGAAAATACTCTAAAGCCGACATTAATAACATGCGGCATCAATATCATAAAACATTGATATTAGGTGCTATAAAAACAGCGGCTACTATGTCGTAACTAGGGTTATTGAATCCATGATATAGCGGCGACGTCACCATAAAACAATCAATATCGAAAGCAAGGTGGGTGGTACCACCACCTTAAAACCATAGTTATTAAAATAGACGATATGCAACATCAATATCACCATAAATAGTTTCATAATGGAAACAGTGGGTTGCAGCATAACCTAATTGTGGCATCAATGATGTACATTATCCAAACACAAAAATAAGGGCAGTCGGCGTTGCCTAGTTATATTACGAGATTACCAGCCGACATCGATAGGATGCCGACATTGATCATTTCAACATGGACGGAATCATTCCACAATTACCTAAGTAGTTATCATATGCTTCCCTCCATGCCAATGTTGCCATTCATAACCGTAGCATTATCAAGGCGTCATCATTGATATATACGGCATGACAATATCGTAATTACCATAAAATTTGTTTTATTTCTATCTAAAGAAATCTCTTTTCACCAACTCTTATTATTTGTAAATTTTCTTTTGGTTGAAAACATACTTTCCCAAATTCTTTTCATAAATCTGTTGCAACTCCATTTTCTTTTCCCAAAAATCTGTTTGCACCCTTCAAAAATATTAGTTATTTATAAGCTTTCCTAGCATAATAAATTCACATAAAATCATGAACTTTTGGAAAAAAATCCTCAAAATTCACCCAAAATTAAAGTTAACATATTCTTTAACATATAAAATTATTGGGGCTAACATCATTATTTAATTATTTTTAATAATTAAAACTAGAAATAAATGGCCTTTCTCTCTTAGGAAATTCATAAAATATTCCCATTAATTTGGAAAATTATGAAACTAAAAACCCATCTCCAAAATTATGTTTTACACATCATCTCAAAAAATCAAATCGTTTGGAGGTCAAAAACTTAGGTTTAACCCTCAAAACCTATTAAAATAATTTCATAAATATTCCAATAAATCATTATTCTATCCAAACAATGATAAAATCAAACATCGCACATCATAGAATCATCATGAATCAATATCCATCAAGAATCGAAATCAACAAGTATATAAATGAGATGGTCTATTAGTATTCACCTTGATTTGATAAAGGAACTTGAGATTTGAGTTTGAATTGATTTCCCCTAAGCTTTAATCTTGTTTCTTAGCTTTTTCTTCTCTTGAAACTCCTTGTAATGGCCGGATTTATTCTCTATTTTTGTTTGTACGAATGAAAATGAGGGAGGAAATGAGAATGGAAAGTATATGTTAAGGAAACGTGGTATTTCCCTATTTTGTCCTCCTTATAAATCCTTCTACTTATTAATGTTCTAATCACCCTTATTAGTTCATTAAATAAGGCTCGACCCATATTAATTCCCAATTCTTATTCTCCTTATCTTATCATACATCAAATTATTCTAGTTAATTTATCAAATTAAATATCCTAAATAATGATAATCAAAAGTAGGGGTGTTATATGGATATTGTACTACATGAGATTTATGGGCATGCCATGACTTAGATTGATTTCAGACATCGCTTTGAGTCTCGGTTGATTTCTAAGACCAAGAAGGACGTTCAGCTTGAGCATTTCATTCATCTTCAACAAGATAACTTGTCAGTTAGGGAGCATGTTAGCTCGTTTAATCTTATGAATAATTCAAATTTTGATGATCAATACTCCTTTAAAGAAGGCAATGTAGTTTGTTAAGGGTCTTAATGCATCGATTAATGATTCCTTGCTCAGTCATATTCCCGCAGTGTCCACTTTCGAGAGTCTTGTGGAGATGGCTCATCTCCATGAGAGCACCCACGAGGTACTATCAGCGGTACAGAAGGTGGAAAGCAAACCGAAGTTCCAACTAAAGTGCAAAGACCAAGATACAGGGAAAGATCAGGCTTATTGTAACATCCCCTATCCGGAGGCCCGAAGCTAAGCGCTACAGATGCTGCAGTCATCCGTAGTATTAACTTCCGGTGACCAAATACGGTAATGTTAATTGTATTCAATATCAGCATCACATGAATATGAAACAAAATCTTAGATTTCAAAAACAACTTTTCATATTACATCTTCAAAGCATGTTCCATATTCATATTACATAATCCCAAATGTTTTCCAAGCATTGCTCGAATATAATCAATTACATGAATACGCCAAGAGCGACATATGAAGATGTCCCCTTGGATGATCAGAGTCATACATAGTCATAATAGACTTAATACACAGCGGAATACATTAATCAAAATAAAAGGCTACTCCTACATAGCTATCCGTCAACCACATGCTCATCTCCGAAAGCTTTATTCGTCAACCTACTAAAACTTGTAAACCTTAATCCCTTGGCCTACTCAAATCAATTTTGAGTATCCGAGAGTTTAAGGGGAAACATAAACTTCGAGTCAGACATAAAGCCTGGTGTGAATAATATTATACATCTTGGGCATATATGATATTAAGTAAGACCACGTCACTTAGCGGAACGGGTTTCCCCTCACTAACATCCTTTCGAAATATATCTTTTGCAAATCATATCCGGCAACCAAAATTGGTTAAAAACTATAAAGCATTATTATGTAAACTTACATAAACCTCAGGTAACAAATGGACTATCTGTCCGAACATTACAATTTTATTTGGCTAACTTCTAACCTTTGGCATATTCTGGCCTACCAGACAATATAAACAAATAATGTAACATTTGTTAGATCCTCCTCTTCTGGATGGTCTGTCCCTAAATTACTTTCTCCAGGTCAACTGATCCTAATGGTTTTGTGGGCTCACCAATAGCCTGCACTATACAAATATATTCCTTTCTATGTGTACCATAATTTTAGTCTTACTTGTGACCAAGCCCCACATACTGGAATTTTGTACTAAATTAGCTAGGGGCTAATAGCTAATGTATAGGGCACGATCCTATACTAGTCCCATATGGTATTCTAATATTTGAGTCATTTTACTTAGGCAAATCTTCTTAAAGTTTTTCCTTGAAAACCTTTTCTTCTCAAATTGATTTAAAACCTTTAAATTAAACTTAAACAAGGAAAATATAAATACTCTATGCTTTACTCAACATCACCTTGCCATGTTATATATATACTTTACTCAAATCTTTGTTGATGAAATATTTAAATCATTGAAAGTACCCCTTTCGATCACATTGAAAGTATCCCTTTCGTAACCAAGTAAACCCCCTCCTTTTATCTAGGCCAAAAGGCCAAAATCTTCCTTTCGAAACCATTACTATAAACCCTTCGAAACCATTGGAATACCTTTTCCTTCGAAAGCTAGAAAAACTTAGACACCCTTCTTTAAAACCATTAAACATTGCCTTTCGAAAATGCTGGGGAACCGCCCCTTTGAAACCATTCATTCGAAACCTTTCGAAAACATCAAAGCCTAAAACCTTTCAAAAGCATTTGGGTTCAATCTAAAACATGTGGAACACCTTTCGATACCATTTAAAACCATATCTTTCAAAACCTTTGGGTTAATCTTTCAAAATCTGTATGGGTCACAAAACAACAAGGTTGAAAACAACTCTTTCGAAAGCTATTTCTTAAATAAAAAGAAGATGGCATCGGGACCAACCTTCTGAAAGCATTGGAGAAGCGATAGCTAAAGGCTTCGACCTAGTCAAAAGCAGTTATTTTAAAACAAAGTATACCTTCTGAAACTATTGACTTCGATAGGTAGAAAAGCGGTAGCTAGGGGTTTCGAACCCGACGAAAGCAATTACTTAAAAACAAAGGCGCAACAATTTTGAAACCATTCTTTTAAAACCATTTTGACCTAGTCGAAAGCCAACCAAGTCGAAAGCTATTCAGTTGAAAGAAAACATGCATATTTTCATTTAAAAGCAAAGTAGCGCTTCGACCCCTTCTAAACCCCTGGTTTCGACCCCTTCGAAACCCCTGGTTTCGACCTAGTTCCTTCCACCTTTGTCCAATTCACTATGTACCAAGTTATTGATACTATGTGCATTGGTTTCGATGGCATGGAGGCGGAGCAACTATGTCGGAAGCTAATCAAAATGGAAGTAGGGTGTCGAAAGTAACGGAATAGTAAAAAGCATGTAGATAAATAGTTCTTTTCACCTAACCTGCCTTGTGTGTCAAATTATGATTGGTTGCAAATTTTCTTTTCCAAAGTGCTGCCAATTTCAGAAATAACAATTTGAATTATTTACAAAATACCCCTTCTCCCTTCTCCCTTCTCCTTTTTATAAATATATAAAACATTTAAGTCTCATACCTTAAATAATTTTATATATCCATTAAAACACCTAGGAATATTCCACAAAAATTCTAGAAAATCATTTTTAATATTCTTTCTAACATACATAAATTTCAGACCCTAATCCAATATAATTTGGTCGTAATAATTTTAAACCCTAAATAACATTTTCTTCACAAGAAAATTCATATAAAATCCACGTAAATTCAGAAAATTATGAAAATTGAAACCCATCTCTAAAATATCATTTCTGATCTAAATCTAAATTCACAAGGCATTTGGATGTCAATAAATAGGTTTTTCACATCAAAACATATCATAAAATCTCTATGAATAAGCATAAATCATCAACATTCAATCATTCAAAAACATGGCATAACCATTGCAAATAAATTCAGTTTATCCTTAAAATCGAAAATCATTAAGAAAACAAGAGATGTAGTCATTATTCTCCTTAGCTTTGTGATTAAAGATGTGAGATTTGATCTTGATTAAGTGATTTGATTCTTCCTCTTGCAAATTCTAGCTTTTATCTTCTCTTGAGCTTGCTAATGGTGGTCGGCCCTACGTTTTTGTTTTTGTGAATATGAAATGAACGCATGGAATGATTTCTTAAGGGTTTAGGGTATAAGGACGTGCCTTGTTCCTATTTTGCCCTTGCATATCTCCTAATCTTTTATTCTCTTTCTATTCTTTAGTTTACTTGTTTAACGTGGCATGTCTACCCCTTATTTAATCACAAATCTCGATCCATTAATCATCTTACATTATTTTATTTTATTTAATATCCTATATAATGTTACGAAAAATATGGGGTGTTACACTTATGCAAGGAAGAGAGCTGACATTGTGTTCCATTCTTGCGGCATAAAGGGGCATTTCATTACAGAATGCCATGCAGACGAGGAGAAGTGTAAGTGGTTCAATTGCAATCAGCTTGGTCACTTGAAAAGGGATTGTGTTATGCTTTAAAAGGGTGCGCAAGTGAAGATAACTTATGCCTTGTAGGCATTACCAGGTCCTCGCAAGCCTATTGCTCAGGATAAGAGAAAGAAGATCTTGTAGTGAGGTATGCTTTTATTTGAAGTACTTGCTTATGTTCTTTCCGATACTTTAGCTTTGTATTAATCTATTTCTAGTCACTAGATAGACTAAACTTGTCACCTTTCATAGTAGGTAAATTCTTTTATAAAGTTAAACCTTGTATGAGAAACTGTGGTTGTTAAACTAAGATGTAGTGACTGAGAGTACTATAATTTGAACTTGATACATGAGCTTTCAAGTTGAGTGGGGTTGGTCGATGAAGTGTGACTTGGATTTGCATCCAAGTAGAATTCGGTTGATGTCCAATAATGAGAAAAGACCGAACGAATGACTTATAGGCGTTCGTCTAGAGTCATTCGTGTTAGAAGTGTTTTTACTTGTGTTAGTAAATCTTAGGTGATGGGAGTAATCCGATATGCTAAAGAGGTATTTTCTTAGGACCAATCCATTTACATCCCCTTTTTAATCCCTAGTTCGAACGTAGAGTTTCTAGGTGATTTTCACTGGTTAAGAAAGGGCTTTTCACTTGATTCTTATAGACGAGCAATTGAGTCGGATTCTTGAAGCAAGAGATTTTTGAAGCACAGCCTTGGTCATGCGAGGAGATTTCAGTCGTCGGATCAAGAAACCGGATCAGAGTTCGTAAGAGAAGAGTCAGGTAACCAACCCTAATTTAACAAAGAAATCTTGGAGCAAATAAAGGATTGATACGGGCACCATATCATTCTAGATGGTCTTTAGTCATTATAGAATTTTAGTATAATATAGTTAAGGTTGCTTGGGATAGTTTGGGAAAGGATTTCTCGACTAGTTTTGTGGCAATTCAGATAATCTTCTAAGTCGAGAGATGATGCTTGCCCAGGCAAGCGTTGTAGCGCTCTTAGTATATTATCCTTATTAACATTGTGCGGTTGAGGTGAGTTTGAACCCGAGCAAACCCAAGCATTTATACATCTTCATTTAACAATGATTTAATTAGTAGAATTTTCTCCTTTGGAGAATGAGTTCTGTTTGGAAGAGAAGGAAAGTTAAGGCATTTATTACTGGATTTATTTGAGAGTTTCAAGACTCGATGATCCTGCATATCGTGCAAGTTTTTTCTTTTCATAGCGGGAGGTGTAACAGCCATTCGTGTATTGTATTCGTGAAACGAGTTTCACCACTTAGGCATTTTTTCATCTTGAATGTCAAATGGACTCATTGCAGTTTATAGTTTGACATGCATGTTTTGACTATCGTTGGTTACCATACATGTCGATATATACTTTTTTTGAACGTTTCATTGTTTTATATGCTTATTGTTGATTGGTTATTGGTTATTGTTGTTTGCATGTTTAATAGTTTGTATGCTAGTTATTGTTGCTTACAGATGTTTGCTATTGTTTGATTATAGCTTGTTGTTTACTATTGTTAACTGTTATTAATTGTTGTTGCTTGTTCTATGTGTTTGGTTGCTTGTATGATAGTTGTAATTTCCTACTAAAGCATGTTTGGAGAGAGATAGAGAGAACTACCTATAATAGACCACATATCATCCATACCCATTATGGGGTCGAGATAGGCTCTATACGAGTCTATTTCCTTTTGATAGGACTCAGAGTCTATGGTATATTTTGATATTAATTTATTTTAGTTTACTCTTCAATTGATATTCATGTATGATTGTGATAGTATCGGTTATTATGCTAAGGTTATACTTGTTTGAATTATGTGTTGTTGTTGTGTTGGCGCATAACCCTCTTTGTATAGTGCAATTAGGTACTTGAGAGCTGAAGCATAGCTCTTTGGATGCTTACATTTCTAGTTTTGCATTTAAACGGGGAGAAGGTTTCTTCAAAGAGGCATGTATTTTGGAAAATATGAGATAGTGTATGTTATTGATTGTTTCCTTGATGCATGATGCATTTTAATTTTTGGGAGTTTCTATATCGCTTGAAATGTAAGGGAGATATCGTTGAGAGTTTACGAAGTTGATGCTGGGGAATTTTGGTCGGTCTTGTTACTTTTTCATACTCATATAATTTTCAAGGACGAAATAATTTCAAGGATGGGATGGAAGAATGAAACAACCCGCATTTGTAATGGCTGGATGTTTAAATAAGGGTTTTAAATTTAAATCATTAATTAGCGAAACGCCCATAACTTGACTTTTAAAGACGAGTGAACTGGGACACAAGGCACCCACACGCTGCAATTTCATCGCGAGAGGAATGATTATAAACTTGGATATATTTGGAGCGGGAAATTTTTCGGCGTGAATAGTGTTTTTGTTTCGATGAAATGAATTTGGGCTAAGCCCATTAGATTACCTCTAAGTTTTACTATAAGTTGCTAAGTTCTTCATTCCATCTTTATTCAACGTAACATTTCTTCCTCTTCTCTAATCACTTTCATAATTACTCCTTAATATCCTCTTAATCTCCAAGCCCTAACTTCACTCAAATAAATTCCTAAATTAATGAAAAAATCACCATAATTACTCTAACCCAATTTCTTACATAACCCATCAAGGAGTAAGCTTGAATTGAAGTTTGGATCTTCATCCAAGATTTCAAGAGAGCAAAGTTTGGGTTTTTTTAGTGATTGGAACTTGATTTAGTGAAAGGGAAGGGGGTGGGATGATTCTCTGACTATATTTACATGTTATACTTTATTGGTTTATTATTTGGTGATTATGGAGTTATATGATATGTTGGATTGATTTAGGCTTATGTTTATGTTATAAACATGATTATATTAACTCATTATTTGTTTAGGACCTTTATTACTACATTTAGAAAAGTTTGGTAAGCTTGGAAATGGTTTTTGAGTTAGTTGAATGATTATGCGTGATGTTGTGATGGATTAGAGGCTAATATGATGACATGAGTATGTGCATGTCATTAGCTAGTAATAATTAAACTATTTGAAATGGTTTTAGAAAAGTTAGTAAGATAACTAAGTGATTTTTGAACTCTACACCTATTACTAAAGGGATTAGAGGGTTAATGAAGCTTAATTTGTACTTATAAATATTATTTAAGTAAGGAAATGGTTTTATAAGTAAAAAAGATATTTTATAAAATGATACGAGATTTTATAAAATAGTATAAACGAGACATTTCATAAATAAGTACGAGACTTTATTAAATAATACGAAGAAGACATTTTATAAAATAAATATGAGCACTACAACAAAAAGAAACATCACTCAATTTAAGCAACACAAACAAATATAATCAAATAACCTTAGCACATTATATATTAAATGTAATTAAAGCTACAACAATTTCATGCACCAAATACAATAGTCATATATAACATTTCATAAACAATGTTCAAAGCAAAGACGATAGTAACACATTTTTACAAAAAGAGCTTACTAAGAAAAGAAAAATATAAAGCATGGAAAGTCCAAGCTCTCTTCTTCATAAGTCAATAACCTACAAAGAAATAAACTAAATTAGAACAATCAATGTAATCAACAAAATTAGAACATTGCAGTGGATTTAGAAGCTATGAAGACAATGTAAGAAAGCAATCAGAAGACAAACAACCTAGGACTGATACACATAATTTATACTTCCTCACTTTAATTATCGAATACAGAGTCGTCTTATAATTGTATCATTCAAATGTACTTAATGATTAGCCAGAAGATTATTATACACACACACACACACATGCACACACTTATATAATCAAACACCTCTCAATTTTTTTAATCAATTTCAACTCATCCATCTTAATGACATATACATTATTAGTTATTTCTCTTCCGCTATTCCACTTTGATAAACCTCATTTATCATCTATATCTATAATTCGAATTCGCTCGATCGATATAACTGTACTCAAGGAAAGCAACTATTTCATTCCCTATTTCATTTAAATGTCTAATATAATCCCGTATGTATATAGGAAATAATATTTATGCTCTTTAAATCTTCATTTAAACACCTTTCTTACACCTTAAAATTTTACATTTCAAAAATGTTCGCAATTTTTTTCCAAATATTGAAATTTCTAGAGAATTTCAGCAGAGTTTCCTTTATACGAAGAGCCTTTTAGAAAATCATAGAATGGATAAAAATCACAAAAAATATATATACATGCCCCATCAATGAAGCATCTCAAAAAAGAGGAAACCACAACATCATATATATATATATATCGTTATATGCAATAGGCGTACCTTATTTTGCAATTTTAACTAAGCGTACTTAATTTTAAATCAAGCAATCGCTCCGAATTGCCATCCAAACGGCCGCGTGTACCTATACCTCACTTCACAAATACTATAAGTTGATATACATAGCATTAAATCAAATTTACTGAGAGAAATAATAGTTGTTTTACTTTTAATTTAGCAAAACATCGATTCAAATTTCGGGACAACTTATACGCTGTTTTGCAATATTGATTCGACCTATCAAAATTTTTAGAAAGAAGCCAAAACAAAAATTGTTTCTTATCCTTTTATCCTTCTAACAAGTATAAAAATGTTTGAATCAGATCAAAACTGCAGAAGTTATGGGAAAAACAATAGGGCATGTCACTTCAGTTTTGATGTGTAGGACAACAACAACCCTCAAAAAACATTTTGGTTTTCAACCCAATAAACGTAAAAAATTGTTGAAGTGTTCAACAGAAAATTTCTTCTACACAAAATTCTCTTTCTAACGGATATAAAAACATGGGAATCAGATCAAGGAACCAAAAGATAAGATCCAATCAAAAGTCATCAAAGTTAAGTTTTATAAAACTTAGTTAATTTGTACAAGCATAGTTAGTTTTATAAAATTCAGTTATCTTTTAGAAACTTATTTAATTTTTCTAAAACTTGGTTAATTTGGTTAATATTTTGTAAAACTTAGTTAACTTAGTTAAATTTTATAAAAATTAGTTAATTTTATAAACTTAGCCAACTTATTTAAATTTTTATAAAACTTAATTAATTTTTGTAAACCAAGTTATTTTAAATAAAATTTAGCTATCTTATTCAAGATTTTGTAAAACATTGTTAGTTTTTATAATCTAATCAATCTTCATAAAATTTAGTTAGTAAATTTTTTTTTATAATTTTTTTTAACTTTTATTGACTTAGTTAACTTTAATTAACTTAGTTAATTTTTATTAACATTCAACAACACATCCTTTACACAATTAGTGTCTTACCGCAGAGCCGCATTCAACACACACACGCAGATATATATATATATATATATATATGTATGTATATATGCAATTAAAACATGATTTGTTATATATATATATATCCCTATGTGTGTATTACAATTAATGTGTACATCACCTAGCTACATATTTAAAAGCATATATCATAAAAATCACAACATATATATCTACTTTCTGGTATCATATCTATTCTATTATATACATAGTTATTTTTATAAACTTATTTAATTTTTACAAAACATACTTAATCTTTATAAATTTAGTCAATTTTTATAGAACTTAGTTAAGTTAGTTAATTTTTATAAATTTATTTAATTATTATAAACTTAGTTAACTTAGTTATTTTTATAAAACTTGGTTAATATTTATAAACCATGGTTAATTTTATAAAATTTAGTTAATCCTAAGAAACTTAAGTTATATGAAATTTGATCAACTTTTATAAAACTTAGTTAACCGAGTAAAATTTTATAAACAATGATTAATTTTATAAATTTAGTCAGCTTAGTTGAATTTTTATAAAAAACTTAATTACATTTTATAAATTTTATTATTCTTTTATAAAATTTAGTTAACTTAGTTAAAAAATTATAAAATTTAGTCCTTTATAAACTTATTTAATTTTTATATAATTTAGTTAAATTTTCATCAAATTTAGTTATTTTAGTTAAATTTTATAAAAAATAGTTAATTTTTATAAACTTAGTCATCTTTTTTAATTTTTATATAACTTAATTTATCTTTATAAACTTAGTTATTCTTTTTTAAAATTTAGTTAACTTAGCTTTTAAATTTATAGAACTTTGTTAATTTTTGTAAACTTGTTTGATTTTTATAAAACTTAGAAAGCAATAAGATGTTAGAACATATATCATTTACTTTGTTATATTTAAATGCCTACTGCCATTTTTGAGTGTTCTTATACTAATATATATTTGATATTGAGTGATCTAATACTAATATATATTAGGGCTTACAAATGTAAAACTCATTTTCTATTTAACCAGACTTCCAAACTATAGTCAAACACTAATGAACCACATATGTACACAATATATCTTAAGGTTCTTTGAATTAAAAATCAAATAATATGCTTTATAATGAATGAAATATATTAGTAAAGAACTGGTGACATCAAATCAGGTTTCTGAAAAATATTAAACAAAAGAACTAATATTCAAACACACAAATAAATCTTCATGTGAAAAAATAAATCAAGCTTGTTCCATGCATATGGTCTCATTTATGTAGGATGAATTTACCATGTATCTGTAATATCATCTTTCCACTTATGATTGCTCCAAAAATAGAAAACAAGATACTGAAACATGATACATCACAACGCAAACAATAATGGCCAAATAGCCAAGTATTATATGGATGTAGTATTTTTTTTTTATGGAAGAATCAAAATATATTTTGATTAAATATGATGTTGTAGTTATTAACGATTTATTGTAAAAATTAATATAAATTATGTGTCATGGTAAATTTAAAGAACACATGAATATAAACTCTATGAAGTCATACTTAGAAATCAAATAAATTTTAGGAAAACAACTTGTAATAGAAAATACGTGCATTGCTTGCCAAATTAAAAATAGTGAATTATATAGGTTAAATGAAAACTATTGTTTTTTTCACTTTATTAAGTTCATTATGTATCTAATTAAAGTAATATTTTTACATGATATTAGAAAACTTAAATTAAATAAATACCATGATGAATAACAAACATGTTTGGATGGTAGAGCTGGTATAATAGTGTAAACTAAGCAATTTTACTTGTTCTTGAAGTAGACATGTTTAGATTTCCTTGTAGTTGATTATTCGATATTGGCGTTAACATATACTGAAAAATAAGAATAAGAAATAAAATACATATATGAAACTGGTAATACATCCAACAGTGTATTAAACCAGAATTGTAATAAACATTGCTTGAGCAGCATCACTAAAACATAGTACTAAATAAATTTACAACCCATCTAGCATTTTAAAAATAGAAAAAACAAAATAAAATAAAAAAAATTAAAATTAAAATCAAGCACAATGAGGAAGAAATTACAGTTCGACTTTAAAAGGTTTAATAATTTAGCAAATTGCAACATTCATTATTCAACTCATAAATCAATAAGTAATTCAATTATAATTGACTAACTCAAAATTAATCAAATATTCTCAATTTACTCACAAGGTATATGCAGGTAACCACTTGGGTCTATAAAGGTGTGGAGAACTTTAGCTATAAGTAAATATGGCCAAACAATAGGAGGCGGCGTTGGTGCCTGCACCTCCGGACACACTGAATCGAAGTCTAGGGTGACTTTCAGACTCACATCGTGCCAAGAGATATGAGCTATTGGGTTTTAAAATATTATAGAGACTAAGATTATAAGGACTAAGTTTAAGACATTCAACACTTTCAAATCTCGCAGCGGAAGGAAGTAAAATATAAATACAAAAAATAATCATCTTAGAAAATATCCAAGAAACACAGTCTCAAAACATACGCAGTCAAAATTTGAAGTTTACAAAATAATAGCATATAGTCTTATAAATACTAAATATGATAAATAATTACATGGAGAGTGATGGAAAGTAATAATATGTGGTGCCCATGCCAAGCTCACTCCTACATATACTCGATCTAGGCCAATCACCTACTGCTCCATCCTCTCGTGGTAAGGAAAAAAGGAAAAGAGTGGGTATGACAATAGTCTTTTACATGAGTAACATCATTAATATATGGTGATCACATGCAATTGACTTCATTTATAATCTAGGTGAACTAGGGTGTCCTACTTGTGCTTGTGAACCACTTACTAAGGTTGGTTTCATTAACCTAAGGAATATAACTCTAAATACACTTACACCTAAGCATCTCGTGAAGGTTTATAGTTAGGGTCGAACAACTAATCGAACCTTAAATTAACGATGATCAGACTAATAACCTCTGGGACTATTCTTCACATACGATCGCATAGAGTATCAACCTTAGGACCACATTCCCAAACTACATACAATGCATCGTACTTACACATTGAGAGGAGCCCACAATGTCAACTTGCACCAAAGATGTCTTAGGGTCCGCTACATTTGTGTCTAAGCTCAATGGTAATGCCTCTTATTGCACCGTGGCAGACATCCACTAACAATGTCACGTCCTAATTGCCATATGCATCGAGAAACCTTTGTTAGTTCTGAGACACACACTTCTCCAAGCATCCACCAACAATATTGTAAGTCCACCAAGGAACCTCCTATGAGTGCCATTGGCGATCAAACGCCTTTTTCGAATATTAAATTTACCAAATAAACAGTGTTTATACCCACTTGCCTGCATATACGTCTACTTAGTCCCATAACATCAAAAGTCAAGAATTAAAGAACTAATTTCCCTACCAATATACTAACACACACACAGATATATATATATATATAACTTGGGCCTTAGGCCGAGGTTCAATCCATACCTGAAACTCGATGATCGATCGACCCTTGACTATGTATTGGTCGACCGGTAAGCCTGTTAACTAGTCGATGTTAATTAACATTAATTTTTATTTTTATTTATTTTTTTATTAACTAAATGCCCTTCTTCTTTGGTATAATTTCATAGGTAAACCCTATTTTGTTAAATCTACGATTCCAATAATTTCCGTAATTATCTTGTATATTTGTATTTCAAATTTATTTTGGGTAAAATCAACATCAACAAGGTATAGTTATATACACTTTATATTCCAGATTCAATATTCGAGGTGAATAAAAGGGATCATATTCATATAACTTAGATTTCTATCAAATTCCTAATTAGTTGCAAACTCTAGATAAACAATATCTTAAATTAAATTGGACAAATTCTAGATCAAATAGGTATAGATAAATTCAATTACATATAAATCAACATATTTAATAACGAACCCACTCACAGTTTACTAGCTTTTCCCTCTTGATCCACCATGAATCGCCTTTGCTTCGATTTGTCAATCTCTCTCCTTTCTGTTTCCTTTTGTCCTTAATTTGATTATCTTCTCCTTCCCCAATCTTTGATTTTAAATTCTAAATTTTTGTTTTTGAAGAATAAGTTGATTTGGAGAGAAACATAGAGTTTTGAAAGAGACAGAGTTTGGAGCATACCGGATTAGACTAGTTTTCTAAGTCTTAGGTTAACATGTACTTATAGGGTTAGAATTTGACCTGGACCATTTGATTTAATCATATAAAATCTAAGCCGTTCGGCCAAGGCAAATCCTAGAAGATAACCCATGACCAGCCAACCCTTTGGTCTTGGGGGTCGACCGCTGGGGGTCAACCGGTCCCAATGGGTTGTCGACCGGTTGAACTTACCCATTTTAAATTATTTCTATCCATATTTATATATTTTAATTATTTTCAGTTTCAAATCTTTAAACTTTAATAAGGTTTTCATAAAAGGTTCGTTTTCAAAACATTATATATGAAAATTTTCCAGAAAATCATTACGAACGCAATGGTGCAAGTTTGTAACCAAATTCAAATGTTTATGAAAATTCCATTTTTAACCTTATTATATTTAAATTATTTTTTTTAATTAAATTTTTGGTTAATTTTTGCAGGGTATTACATTCTCCTACTTAAAAGGATTTCACCCTCGAAATCTCTAAGGACAAAAAAATGCAACTCGTACGTATGGAGATTAATACTTACAACAATCTACTCAACCATCAACTACTGACAACCATTGTCCTTAGTTCAAATTTCTAATGCAATGTGTACATACATGCATGGAATGCATATGAACCTACGCTAATGCAAAAATTAGACGGCCTCCTGATCTAGTTGACCTCTTGAAATGCACGTGCTTATGCCATATATCCAAATGTATGTAACATCCTATGTAAATAGACCAGTAGTTCTATATGTGTGCATCCATTCAACCCATATGCAACAACCATATGCATATAACTTGGTAAAATAAAACAAGTGATGGTGTGATTTCATGCTAACCCAAAAGTATTTGCCTATGTGTGCAAAAAATCAATTTAATAAATACACCCATTAACAATATCATCCAAAACATGTCCTAATGATACGTTCGCGACCATTCCTAGCATCCAATTGTCCGTACCTATAGGGTACACTAAGCTAAAGCTTAAGCGCCTAAGCGGTTTATACATATTAACTAAGTGAAGACGTACCAGAAAAGAGTTCCGGATGGGTAGCTCGGATCATCTCTTCAGGCTCCCATGTACTCTCCGCCGGGTCGTCTCACCATTGGACTTTAAATAGCTTAATAACTTTATTGTGGAGTCGCTGTGTAACGAACCATATTTTTTTAACGATCGGATATTTAAATAATTGATTTAAATATTTAATCGTTAATTAATAAAGGCCTAAAAATATGATTTTTTGCATATGGTCGAATCATGACTCGAGACCGCTTCCATTGAGTTTAGATTGATGTTGCGAATTGAAATGAGTATAAGGATCACTATATTTGGAGTTTAGACATCTGATAGCCGAAACAATTTCAAAATACACGAAATTAGCATCCCAGGATGCAGCCTTTAGCAACAAAATTGGTACCGTTGGATCAGGAAAAATGAGGTGATATATGTAGATGAGTTTCATGGCGATCAGATGCGTCATGTGATCGTACGGATTCAAAACTTACTACCATTTATTTTAGGATTTAAATAATTGGAATATTATATAAATCCCCAAATTTAGATCTCTCCCTCCAATTCATTTGGCCATTTACTGTTCATACTTGAGAAACAAAAATTAATGGCCGCTCTCTCTTGAAAGTTCAAAAATCATAATCCAACAATCTAGGCCACTAAAAAACACAAGGTTTGATTCGTTGAGATTGTAGCAAGGAGAGCTACGTGCTTATGGCCTCGATGTGGTATGCAATGTCAATGGAATCGATCATGAATAATAACCGTGGATCTAGGGGTTTGCATAGTTGGAGATTGGAGCGATGATAGGCGAAGCGGAGACCACCATCGATTTTTTCTTATCGATATCTATCCGCACCACGATTTGTAGACGATCTGATCGCCTATGTTAGAATGTGCCCATGGTCAGGCCGAGTTTGTAGCTCCCATATTGCGACATTATATAGTGGATTGAGTTGCATTCTTTTCATTCCAGGGCAAAGCTCTTGCATACTGTGACATTTTGGTGAAGACGACATGGCATTTCATCGAGTAATGGGGGAGAAATCAGTGAATGAAGGTTTCGACAATGGGTTGGATGCACATGTGACATGTACAAGTGCGCGAGATTGATTAGCGGTTTGGAGAAGATAATTATTAAGGTGGTTAGTGTTTTAATTAATTAATTAATTACCTTATTAATCTCGATTCTTATTTCGGCCATATCTTTTGCATACGAGGTCCGTTTTAGATGCATTTTCATGCAATTCACTCCTGATGGCGAGATCTACATCTTGGCACTAGTTTGGACAGATTATATAAAGGTGAGTGATATTGTCTATCACCATACTATGATTGGTTGTATAGAATTAGATTGATGCTCAGGAATGATTTTGGTTTTGAAATGTGATTTTCCTATACTTATATACCTACTAGATTTTCATAAAAGAAATAAAATTATTCTAAAATGATTTATGAAGAATATCACATATTTTCCATTGACATGCCATAGTTAGGGAATAATTAGATTTGAGCTATTATTGATATGATTTCCCACATTGCTTGTTATGGATGGATATACATGTTGTATGCATGTTGTTTTGGATGTATGTATGATTGTTGGATGTACATTTGATTGTTTGGCTTGTTTGGTTGTTTTGGTTGAAAACATCGATTAGCAGTGATCGGGTTTTAGGCAATATCTTGTACGTTGGGGTTCCATACATGCGAAATTCTAACGAGTTAGATAGGTTGTAGATGAGGGTTAGGATACGTGTCGATGGATCTGAAGTAAAGGTTGAGGCTTCAGACTTCATGATGGATGCCGGACGTTTTCGTTTGGTTTGTACCTATCAGTTTGGTTAAGTACAAGACCACAGTGGTTGGTATTGACCATTATAGAGTGGTCAAAATCCATCACTATTGTTGGTTGGCGATTTAGATGATCTTTGGTTTGGACATTGATGATATTTCATGGTGCATGATTTGATGATTTATTTTGCGATTGACTTAGAGTCTTGATGTTATTGCTGTACGGCGAGTGATTGAGATGGCAAGGTGATGGCGTGATGCTTCGACATGAGAGTTGGTACTTCGGATATTGGCTCGTGTTGGGAGTAGGTTTTGAGGTAAATAGTTTAGGACTATGTAGATCATGCTAGAGTTGTTGGCTCATTTGCATCATAGGGGATGGTGATCTATGACATGATGGACTAGTATTTTCGGTTTGTGGCTCATGGGGTTAGCAGGTATCAAGGATTAGACACTCTGTATCTTCGGCTTGTGGCTCGTGGGGGTAGCAGGTACTGAAGAGGCTCTTGGTTGGGGTCATGGGGTGGAGAAACATGGGTGTTGTTCCTCGTAGATAGTGGAAATTGGATTGAGCAAGTAGGGCTTAGATCTAAATTGAGCGAGTAGTGCTCGGATGGATGTCCATTTGCTAAGGGATCGTTGATGACTCAGAGATTTTTCTGTTGTACTCGAAGCAGTGGTATATTAGGGATGCCTATGGATTATGTTGGGATCTGTATACCTTAGACCATGGGTGTTGGGTCTAGTGCCCCGTGGGTGTTGGGGCATTAGGTGTAACATCCCGCCTTTTTGTAAGCTTTAAGCAAACACACGTGCCAACTCAAACCATACAGAAGGGCGGGTTGTTATTGGGGTGAATAAGAAAAAGAAGAGAAAGAAAAAAACAAAACAGAATCTCACAGCGGAATGACAAAATATAATAATCAAATAATAGTTCATGAAGCTGTTTACAAAACATTGATTATACGAGTACAATATAGAATCAGAGTTACATACAACAGAGATAAACAATAATACAGCGGAATAGTATGAATGTAATGGAATAATATTATAAATAATAATAGTACAAATATTCGTCTTCATCCTCCAAAAATAAGGTCTTCAAATCCTGAAATGCTCAGGCTGACCCGAGCGAATTGAAAAGACAAAACACTCGAGTTAGAACTAAAAGATCTTATGTGAGTTAAATCAACGGTAAATAAATATGACTGTAAATGGCATCGGAGATGTTTACGGGTTTTGACATCTCCTATCCAGTGTCTAACGTGAGTGCAACAACTTAAGAGATGTTCGGGATTCACATCTCCTGAGGATCCGTTAAACAATCTACTATGTAGTACAATACGTTATTATAATATGTCTATAGTAATATAAACTATTAAAATAGCGTTAAGGCATTACATTTTCCCCCTTAACACATTTTTATTTCCCAAAGTCTATACAGTACCGTAATCCCACCCATAAACTGGGTGTCGTCAAAGGGCACTCCATAGGTATGGTACAAACCAAACTCGTAGAAGGCACGCTAGGGTAGGCGACACGGCACAACTAGGCAATGCCAGGGTAGATATACCAATTACACTTTCGGACTGGTGGTAACGCATAGCAGCTACTACCGCCCACCTCGAAGACACTCCCAAATCAAATCGAGGGGTGGCCACCAAAATCGCAAATCAGAATATAGTATCGAAGGAAATGTGCCCGATTGGAGGAATGACCTCACTTAGCCTGTCAATTGCTCCTGTTTTAGCCAGCTTAAGCTAACTCATGGGAGTCAGGTCCATGTATATACCTTTAGGATCGTCGCCACCATCCTACTTCATTCTGGAATCTCCACCGCCTACACAGTTGTCAAAGTGGTTTTCGGTATTGGCAGAGAGTATGACAATATCTGATCCCGGTCTCTTTAATAACCAATCGCTTATTACACACCGAATGGTTCTTTTACGTTTCCAAAATCATTTCATAATTGATATCAAAATATCATATTCAATTCAAATCATATCATTTTCGAAATCATTACTTACTTTCGAAATCATATTCACCTTTTAAATCATATCACATTTGAAGTCATAGTTCGAAGTTATATTTCCTTTCAAAAGTCATATTTCCAAAATAGGTTAAACTCTCATTTTCAAATATCATATTAAACCAAATATGATATTTAATTCCCAACTTAGGTTATAACATCATTAACCATATTCACTTTAAAAATCGAGAATTTGAATATAAACCCATCCATTTTACTTAGTTTTGAATTTAGAAGAAAATAGTTTAAATAGTTATAAATAGTTGATATAGATTTAAAAATGTTTTCTTGCTTTAAGATAGTTATATAGATTTAAAAAAAAGATTAAATATAAGTAAAATAGATTAAATAACTTTAAAATAGATTAATTAGATTTAAAATAAGTTAAAACAGGTTAATTAGTTTAAAAGTTGAAAATCTTAATAATTAAAGTCTTTTAAAATAATATATTTTTAAAATAGTTTATATAAAAATATGAATTTGAAATTTATATCAATTTAAACTATTTATTTCATTCCAGTACATTTGGACCATTTTAATATCACAAAACCCAATTTCAAATTTTCCAATTCCAATTCTCAATAAAATATTTAATTCAATATCGCCTCCAATCCATGTTCGAAATATCAATTTAAATTACTCCAAATTCAATATATTTCAAAGTTATATTTCAAACAATTTAAAATAATTCAATTCTGACAAATTTCACTTTTATTCCAAATTCAACTTTGAAATTTCAATTAAACCCTTTTGACAATACCTTTATACCAATTCCAATTTTATCATAAACTTAAATTTCGATAATAATTCAATTCGTATAAATCAATTTTTTTTAATTTCAAAATATCATTTAAAAGGATTCAAAAGTTTAAAGCTTTAAAATCATTTAATTTAACCAATCCGGTGTCCGTATATAATTCTCTACCCTAGGGTCAAGTGATACAGATATTTATCAAATTAATCCGCAATTTAAAATTTTATATTTATGGATATATATATATATAATTTCAATCCGCAATCCCGAAAATATTAAAATCCATAAAATCGCTCGAGTTTATCATTTCAACCCATAACGATTTTTCCTTAATCTATTGATCATTCGGGTATGTATCATTTCAACCCATAGTGAACTTGCAGTTTATAACGATATAAATTAAAACATCCATTCATCCAATATCAACAATCAACATCCATTACAAACATCATCCAAATCCATCAATAAGTAGCAATATAGAACTGATAATCAATAACAAGTATTTAACTGGCAATTTATATTCAATAATAAATTAAATAACGATTTAATTCAAATAAATTCAAATTAACTGAGATGATGATTTAAAATATACCAAATAGTCATAAATAAATTTCTAATCACATCATAAATTTAGTTTAACAAACATAAGAAATTTTAGAAGTTGTGAGTGGGTTAAAACACTCACCTTTGAATTTAAATTCAAAATAAGGCCAAAATTTAAACGGTCTTAGAATTCGTCCAAATCCGCTTCAAAGTGTCCGGAATTTTGATACAATCCAAGTGGATCAAACCGCGCGTGAATTGGACCTCGTATGCGAAAGTTATGTTGATTAGAAGGTTGAAAATAATAAAATTCAAATTAAATAAAATAGATGAGAGAGACACGTAATCACCATCCTTTTGCTCAGGCGTAAACACTATCAAAGCCTGTTCGAGCATGTTGCAGCCACCAATGCTCACGTTGCCACCGCGTCACTTCCGTACGCCAACGTCCAGATCGGACCTCACTCCTGAGACCGCGCCACCTTCCTCTCCCCTCCGCCAGAAATTCACCGGCGTTGGTGCCTCCCAGTGACCCCACCGCCGCTCGAAAGTATGGCCATAACCCATCGAATTCTGGCGAACTCTGACAATGAGGGAATGAACGAATACCATCACCTAAACCTGGTTGACGTCCTCTACAGTGCAGCGCAACCCGATCGTCGTTTCGACGAAAATCCACCGTTGGATCGAGATTGTGGCCTATGAACGATCGAGGTTCATCTTGAATTTCTGGACAAACGATGTATCGAATTGAAAAACGAATAGCACTAGAAGATTACACTCGTCAAGAGCTTCCAATCGATATATAGTTTGATAGGGTTGGAGGAGTTTGATTTTTTTGATTTGAATTTGATTTGCAGTTGGATCTAGAATTTGTTTGTCTTCTATTGGAGAGTGAGATGAGAAGGAGATGTATGTACAGACAAATAAGAATAAGAAGAGGCTAGGGTTTATAACGAGCTATTTATAAGCGAAGCTAAAATAGAAAAGAACAGATCAGATTTGATTTGTATTGGAACGATAAGCGACCCGAAAAGCCTGTTCTGTCTCCGGAACAAAATTGGGTCAACCCATATATCAAAATAGATGCTTTCGATAATTTTAAAATCAATGGAACTGGTTTCAAGCCCAAATTCCATCGTATAAAGAAGTTATGATAAAATCAGCTTATTTCAAATCGATTTCAACTGATTTTAATTAAATTGATTCTAGGCGTTTCGAGCCCGTACGATCAAACGGCAAGTCCGATCGTTACGAAACATGAAATCCTATAATAATTTACCGTTACGGATTCGATGAAACTGGTTTCGTCGAAATCCGAGTCAGTGGCCAAAATGGCTATTTTCACGTTAATTAAATAAATTAATAATTAATTAATTAAATCACTTTTTCAATTCTAATTCTATAATTAACAAATTTTATCACTTTTGATTACTTAGACCTTTATAACAGTTTAAAACAAATTCCATGTTAATTCAATGTTAATTATTTCACTAATTACCATGTGTTTCCTGGAAATTTGACCAGGCAACTAGTACTCGGCTTCCAGTGGAACACAGCGTCATAGAATGTTCGGCATATCGTAGCACTCGGCATACAAGACTACTCGGCGTCAACTAGCACTCGACATCAACTAATGCTCGGCGTCAGCTAGCGCTCGGCATCAATAGAACTCGGCAACAGGAGTGTAGTAGAACCCGGCGACAGGTGCACTCGGCAACAGGAGTGTAGTAGAACTCGGCGACAGGTGAACTCGGCAACAGGAGTGTTCGGCATAATGTAGAACTCGGCAGCGGGAGCACTCGGCATCCAGCAGGAGTACTCGGCATCCGGGAAACGAGAGCACTCGGCATCCAACAGGAGTACTCGGCAACGGGAGTACTCGGCATCCGAGAGACGTTCGGTGTACATAACCATTCAACATGACACTATCGTTCGTTCAGGGAGCATTGTTCGGTCAAGAGCTTCAAACAGGGATACATTCGGCTTCAACTGCAACCATCCTGCACTCCCCACACATCAGACGTACCATTCGGCTTAGAAAGGACCGTTCTGCATGGGGAGGACCGTTCGGCATTATGACGTTCGGCATGCCTGGTTCGGCAAGCAGCAAACACTGTACTCGGGCTAGAGTGTTCGGCCACCAAGCCCACTTGGAAGTTCAGTCCATATTTGCCTATAAATAGAGGGGCAGGTCACAGTGAAGAGGGATCCTTTTTTGGGAGAGAACACTGGGGAGACTCTGCCATTTTTGAGACTCATCTTCTCTACTTAACAACTTCATTCAAGCATTTGATTCACGAATTGTATTTGTAATCATCTATTAAGAAGATCAATAAAGTTTAACCTCAAAGTGGACGTAGGCAATTACGCTGAACCACTATAAATTTGGTGTTCTTACTTTCTGCATTTAAAGTAGCATTCTCTTCTCTGTTTAATTTGCTTTCATCACTTATATCTCTACACAATCTTTCTCTAAGAGGTTAGTGACCAATTTTGGTGCTAACACTTTGGTGCTTTCACTGAGAATTTAATTCTCAGACCTCAAGGATCTGCTTTGAAGCTACTGGATTGAACAAATCCCCCAAAGAAGATCCGACTCACTGATAGGACATCCATTGATTCTACTCAGAGTTCATACCAATAACTCTACAATGGCAGGACCACGTACCAGGTCAGCTTCTCATAATGCAGATGCCCATGAGACTGCTAGCGTGCAACAAGCAGGACCTAGCAATCAACCAACAATTCCGGATGTAGGAATTGCTGCTCAGGACCAAGCTCCGGTTGTCACCAGGATAGAGTTCAACGACTTGATGAGAGAACTCAGAGAAAGCAGGAGACAACTAGGAGAGCAGATGCAAGCTAACGCCAACCTGATGGCACAGCTCACTCAACAGCAGCAACAGAATGCTGGGGGCAATCCCGCTCCTTATTCCTCATCTGACAGCTCTACTTCCTCTGATGAACCTCCCAGGCGCAGACGCCGCAAGACTGAAGCTGCACGAGCAGAAGCTGCTGTTCAAACAGTTGGAGACCGTGACCAAGCAAGAGCTGGAAACTTCAGGACCGGAGTACAAATGGAGGATGGAGGCCCAGATCATCAAAACGCTAACGATGTCGAACCTCAAGACGCACGATTAGCAGATCGCCAGGAGAGGAGGCATCAGCATGGACAGGCACGTAGAACAGACTCTAACCTTCTGCCTTCCATACAGATACCAGATCTGACAGCCATGATCAGGCAATTGATGAAAGAAAATCAGGGCTTATCGAACGATGATTGGGGAGTATCAAGAAGTCATACTCCGCACAGATGTTGTGTTGCAGGCGGTGTACCCCAGGAAGTTTAGTATGCCTACTATCCCTGTGTATGAGGGAAAGACTGACCCCAGACAGCATGTCATGAGGTACGAATGGATGATGGATTCAGCCAGAGCGAATGATGCCACCAAGTGTAGATGCTTTCCGATTACTTTATCTGGGATAGATACTATGTGGTTCACCCGACTCCCTCCGCGGTCCGTATCAAATTTCGAGGAATTGGCAAAGAAGTTCATTGAGCAGTTCAGGATACACACCATACGTCCAAAGGACGTATTGTCTCTGTCAAGTGTAATCCAAAATCCTGGGGAGTCATTGAAGGAATATTTACAAAGGTTCCATGTTGCGGCAACTGAAGTCGGCAATCCCAATGATCATGCAATTCTAATGGCGGTAATGAGAGGTGTGGATCCAGATTCTGAGTTTGGAGACTGGTTGGCAGGAAAACCTCCGACTATGCTAGAGCGTTTCTACTCAAAGGAACACCAGTTCATAAGAAGAGAGGAAGCTAGGTGGGTACGACGAGAGAAGGCACCAGGACCTGTCCAAGAGTCTATGAAGAGCAACATTGCTGTGAAGTAGTCCGGAGACAGCTCGGGAAAGGTCCAAGTCAATGTCCAAAACAAGCCTGGACAGCCTAAGGAGTCTGGAGGAAGAAATCAAGGGAAGAAGAGAGAAGCGGGGAAGTGGAAGTCGAGAATTCCAAGCTACAGCGAATATACTCCGCTGAACGCGCCGCTTGAGAACATCTACCTATCCACCTGCAATACTTTTCAGTACAGAAAGCCACGTCCAAAAGAATCAACCGAGGAACAGAAGCGGATCGGGAAATATTGTCGCTTCCATGAGACTTATGGGCACAATACGGAAGAATGCAGACACCTGCACGACGCTATCGAGAAGTTGATCAGGCAAAAGAAGTTGCAAGAATTTGTGAAGGATCCACAGGAAGGAGGACAGGGAACGTCCAACCCAGGTCGTGCACCAGCTCCGCGTCATCCTGAGGAGTCTGCCCGAACCGTAGGCAGACTGGTCATAAATACAATTATCGGGGGACCTCACCCCGCAGATAAGAATTGGCAAGAGATGGAGCGGTATGAAAGCTCCCTGAAGCATGCAGATTTTGAGTGCTGTTCGAACGTGGATGATGGGACCCCTGCTAAGCAGCAGCGCGTAATGACGGACGATATAGTGTTCAGAAACAGAGATGCTGATCAAGTAGAGGCTTCAACCATCGACCCGATGGTCATATCTGCGACGATCGGACCAGCATATGTGAAAAGAATTCTGATTGATTGCGGAAGTTCAGTCAACATCATCTTCAAGAAGGCTTATAACCAAATGAAACTGGAAACAAAAGACCTGAAACCGTCCAAGGCTCGTATACACGGCTTTAACGGCGCAACGACCGACGCCGTGGGGTACGTTGAGTTACCAGTTGAACTGGGACAAGGCGAGCGTCGGAGGGTGCGAATTCTACCCTTCGTAGTTCTGGATGTGGATTCTCCATATAACGTTTTCTTGGGCCGGCCGGCCCTGGTTGAGTTTAGAGCAGCGTTAGCCCCGTGGTGTTTAACTTTGAAGTTCCCAATTGACAAAGGAGTATGTATTGTTCATGGCGACCAAGCAGCTGGTCGTTCCTGTTATGTGGCTGAGCTCCGAGAGGCCCATCGGAGGGAGAAGGGAAAGGTTGCGGACAATCCCGTCCGCATCCTTAATGCGGATAATTGACAAGTAGTGCCCGAGCCCTGGCTCGGGCATAGTTCTCGGATCTTCAGAGATATAGATCCGAGAGACGACGATGAGAAACCCAGGGAAGAGAAGGCAACGCCGGCTGAATTAACGATTGACATTTCAGTTAGCCGTGACGACCCTTCGCGAATACTGATGATCGGATCACAGCTTGGCCCCACGATGACTGAAGACCTTAGCGACTTCCTCCGGGCGAATCTTGATGTTTTCGCCTGGACGCATTCTGATATGTGTGGGATTTCTCCCGCCATCACGAGTCATATGTTGAACATAGACCCGAAATATGTCTCGGTTAAACAAAAAAGGAGAGGAATGGACCCGGAGAGGTCCGCTGCTCTCAGAGAGGAGGTAGACAAACTCAAAGCAAATGGGTTCGTCCGCGACGCCCTCTACCTTGAATGGGTATCCAACCCCGTGCTGGTAAAAAAGGCGAATGGGAAATGGAGGACTTGTGTAGATTATTCTGACTTGAACAAAGCATGCCCAAAGGACAGTTTCCCGTTGCCAAGGATCGATCAGTTGGTCGATTCCACCGCAGGACATGAGCTGTTATCATTCATGGATGCGTACTCAGGGTACAACCAAATCCCGATGCATATTCCAGACCAAGAACACACCAGCTTCGTTACAAATGTCGGACTATATTGCTATGTAGTGATGCCCTTTGGATTGAAGAACGCAGGAGCGACTTACCAGCGTTTAGTGAATCGAATGTTCAAAGACCAACTGGGTAGAACGATGGAAGTCTATGTGGATGACATGCTCGTGAAGTCACGACGATCAAACGACCACATTCGAGACTTGGCTGAAATGTTCGACATACTCAGGTATTATGGGATGAAGATCAACCCTCTGAAGTGTTCCTTCGGCGTTGCATTGGGGAAATTTTTGGGATTCATCGTCAATGCTAGAGGAATTGAAGCAAACCCAGAAAAGATCCAAGCTATTCGAGATGTGCAAGCGCCCAGGACTATAAAGCAAGTACAGAGCTTGAATGGAAAAGTAGCTGCGCTAAGTCGATTTATATCCAGGGCAACTGACAAGTGCGTCCCATTCTTTGATATAATAAAGAAAGGGAAGAGAAATTTCGAATGGACGTCTAGTTGTGAGGAAGCATTCTGGAATCTGGTGAGGCATCTGGAGAGTCCACCAATGCTGTCAAAACCAGTTGACCACGAGATGTTATACGTATACTTGGCTGTATCCCCACATGCGATAAGTGCGGCATTAGTTCGTGAGGAGGATCGAGTCCAGAAGCCGGTGTATTATGTTAGCAAGCGTTTAACGGGGGCAGAGAGAAATTACCCTAAAATCGAGAAATTGGCTTATTGCTTGGTGATTGCATCACATAAGCTGCGCCCATACTTTCAAGCACACTCAATCAGCGTTTATACCGATCAACCCCTGAGGCAGGTACTCCAACGGCCGGAAACTTCTGGAAGATTGCTAAAATGGAACATCGAATTGAGCCAATTCGATATCGCCTACTTACCACGAAGAGCCATCCAAGGGCAAGCATTAGCAGATTTCATCGTTGAGTTTACCATTCCCGTCGAACCGGATAATCACGACGTCATTCCCCCCGTTCGATGGAAATTATACACTGATGGTGCATCAAACGACCGTTGCTCCGGCGCGGGCATAGTTCTTATAACTCCGGAAAACCGATCAATCTGTTATGCCTTGAAGCTTGATTTCCCGGCTACAAATAACAAAGCAGAATATGAAGCACTGATCGCTGGCTTGAAGCTCATCGGGGAACTCGGGATCAAATCAGTTGAAATCTTTTGTGACTCATAGTTGGTGGTTTACCAAGTGCGGGGAGACTACCAAGCAAAGGGACGAAAGCTTGCTCCGTACCTTGTTCAGGTCCAAGAATTACTATCAAATCTTGAGCGTTATGACATTTCACATGTCCCGCGCGAACAGAACAAAGAAGCCGACTTATTGGCTAAGTTTGCGAGTACCGGCGATGCACAGCAAATGGGATTGTATCCCGTTGAAGTCTTGCATGCCCCGAGCATAGACGAGATGAAATTCGATCGCGTGTTGGAAATGGAAATCGAGAAGGAATCGTGGATAACCCCATTCAAACTGTACCTGACGACCGAGGCTTTACCAGAGAAAAGAAGCGAAAGACGGCAGGTCCTTCGAAAGGCCGCGCGATACGTAATGCAGGATGAATCAATGTATCGAAAAGGATTCTCAGTCCCATTATTACGATGCATCGCTCATGATTAGACAAAGCGGGTCTTACGAGAGGTTCACGAAGGGGAATGTGGCGACCATACCGGGGGGGCAAACGCTAGCAAAAAAGATCCTCCGCTATGGATATTACTGGCCAACCGTAAACCGGGACGCCGCAGACTATGCAAGAAAGTGTGACAAGTGTCAAAGATATGCGAAAATACCGAGGACTCCAGCAACGGAACTCACACAAATGGTTATTCCCTGGCCATTTGCAATCTGGGGAATCGACATAATCGGCTCTTTGCCTATATCCAGAGGTGGCGCGAGATACGCGATAGTTGCAGTCGACTATTTCACAAAATGGGCGGAGGCAGAACCTTTGGCCACAATCACCTCTAAGAAGGTCATTAACTTCGTTGTACGAAACATTATATGCCGCTTTGGCCTTCCTCGCACCATCATTACGGACAACGGAACACAATTTGAAAGTAGAGAGTTCAAAGAGTTCTGTTTAAAGTACGGCATCGAGAAAAAGTTCGCCGCCGTTGCACACCCAAAAGCTAACGGACAAGTCGAGGCCGTTAACAAAATAATCAAGTCCATACTGAAGAAGCGTCTGGAGAAGGTTGGAGGCAAGTGGGTAGATGAACTCCCGACAGCATTATGGTCATATAGAACTACCCACAAGTCCGCGACCGGCCACACTCCATTCGCCTTGGCATACGGCTCCGAAGCCGTTATACCCATGGAACTTGAAGTTCCATCACACCGAGTGACATACTATGATCCCAAGACGAACCAGAATCTCTTGTTGGAATCACTGGACTGCATCGATGAAAAGCATGAAGAAGCCGAATTAAGGGCGGCAGCGCATAGGCACCGAGTCAAGCGCTACTACGACGACAGAGTCCGCCCAAGGATCTTTGATGTGGGTGATCTCGTTCTGAAACGAGTTTTCCCGGTACCATCACGTATGAATCCCAGCTGGGAAGGTCCGTACGCCATTGAACGGAAGCTTGGAGAGGGAACATTCAAGCTAGCGACCGTTGATGGCACGACACTCCCCCGAGCATGGAACAGTGAACATCTGCGGCACTATTACATTTAGCATGTTTTCTTTCTTGTTTTAGGCACTTTTATTTCCTTCATGTTTCCGTTCAGTCATAACTTAGTTTCTTTTTAAAGTTGTAATCGAGCAGTTTAGTTGATTTTCATTAATAAAGGCTTGAAGCCATATTTTCCACAGATCACTAATGTTTCTATACCCCATGACCGGATGACGAATTACATTATCCTATACGGAGTACGGACTCGTGTAAACGATTTCGAATCTCCAAATCCCCAGAGCGCGGATCGGAGTACTCTAAGTCCCCGGAGCGCGGACTAGAGTATAAACGATTTCAAATCTCCGAATCCCCAGAGCGCGGATCGGAGTACTCCAAGTCCCCGGAGCGCGGACTAGAGTATAAACGATCTCGAATATCTGAATGCCCAGAGCGCGGATCGGAGTACTCCAAGTCCCCGGAGCGCGGACTAGAGTATAAACGATTTCAAATCTCCGAATCCCCAGAGTGTGGACCGGAGTACTCTAAGTCCCCGGAGCGCGGACTAGAGTATAAACGATTTCGAATCTCCGAATCCCCAGAGCGCGGATCGGACTACTCCAAGTCCCCGGAGCGCGGACTAGAGTATAAACGGTATCGAATCTCCGAATCCCCAGAGCACGGATCGGAGTACTCTAAGTCCCCGGAGCGCGGACTAGAGTATAAACGATCTCAAATCTCTGAATCCCCAGAGCGTGGATCGAAGTACTCTAAGTCCCCGGAGCGCGGACTAGAGTATAAACAATTGCAAATCTTCGAGTCCCCAGAGCGCGGATCGCAGTACCCTAAGTCCCTAGAATGCGGACTAGAGTATAAACGATCTCAAATCTCCGAATCCCCAGAGCGCGGATCGGAGTACTCTAAGTCCCCGGAGCGCGGACTAGAGTATAAACGATTGCAAATCTTCGAGTCCCTAGAGCGCGGATCGCAGTACCCTAAGTCCATAGAATGCGGACTAGAGTATAAACGATGCGAACCTCCGAATCCCCTGAACGCGGATCAACTTACTCTAAATCCCCGGAGCGCAGATTTAGAAAAAATCCAAGTACTCGAGAGATGTAGAACAAGAAATATGCCACGTCCGGAGATGTTTGAACAACACGAAAATGGACTGGGAGATAATACGACTACAGTTAATCATCAAACAAAAGAAAAGCAAGAGAATCATTCAAACAAAAAAGAAACTAAACTTCATTCAAATAGTTCAAAATGGGGTTACACAGTTACTCCTACAAAACTCAGAGTTGAGAACTTATCTATACAAGCTACAGGACTTAAGCAAGAAGCTCGTTGAACGAGTGTATTAATTATTTCTTCGGTTTCTTCTTCTTGTCTTCCTTTGTTTTTTCCGACGACTCCTCTCCTTCACGCTTTTTCTTGGATTTCTTGCTTGCTAAAGAAGCAGAGTCAGGATTAGGAGACGGAACATCTAGTGGTTTGGACCTGCCCGGGAGAATGATTTTCAAAGGTCTGTTCCGCGGGTCGGTAAGTTCCAGGATTCCAGGTTCAACTTTGACCTCAGCCTTTTTCTTCTCCTCTGCGGCGAGGCTGTCCTTCATGCTCATCTGTGAAGTATGCTCAGAGGCGCCAGTGATTTCAATTTCATCACTACCTTCGGCAGGAGATGAAGTGTCAAGCTTATCATCATCTAGCGCCCCAATCACTTGAGCATCGGGACCAGGAATTACTCCCGCATGGACAGCGTCGCTAGTTTTCTCTGCCTCCTCCTTGGCATCATCGCTCCTTGGAGTCGGCTCGGCGTCAGAACAGCCTACATGAAAACATAAAGAATGAGCGTTAGAACGAATAACCACTGCTGAAAAATGACGGGATCTTTCAACTTCTAGAAAAGAAGAGTTTCCTACCGGGTTCTGGTTGGCTATCGGTTGCGCGTGGGGTTTCACCCTCCAGAATAGGAGATAGCACATGAACACCAAGCCCGGGATCTTCAGGGTCGTAGCCGGCGTGCTGCTCGAACGGGTCAAGTGTCGGCCGACCGGCCGGTTGAGCAGCGGGAGGAGCAGCAGTGTAAGGAGCCATAGTCTCAGTCCCAAACGGGCCAGCTTCATCATTTTTCTCTTTTGGAAGGGGAGAGCCTTTGCTATAAAGCGTCAATGCTGCGGATAAATCTGCTGGCTCAATCCCCCTAAGGAACTCCTTCACCAAAGCATCCTCATCGACCTCTTCAGAGCCCGACTCGATTTTCCTGATCTTTATCAAAGTTTCCCAGGCCTCAGCTAGGGATTCGAGGTAGCCGTCAACCAAGAATGTTAAGTCGCGATGCATAAGGACGCGGGCTCCATATTCAGCGATCAACGGGTCAAACATGCATTTGACTTCTTCCCTGCCGGCTTCTGCGGCCGCCTCGAGACGAGAGTCAATCTCCTCCGCAGCCTTTCTTTTGCCCTCCTCACGGGCCTCATCCTTCATTTTCTCAACCCCAGCAAGTTCGTCATCGAGCTTCGTTTTCAGGAGACGAGTAGCAACGATTTCATCACAGTATCGTTGTGATTCTTCTTGAGCAGCTACCTTGTCCTCCTTCTCCTTAGAGAGTAATTCTTTCAGCTCTCTGACTTGCACGACGAGCACGTCCCTCTCTTTTTGGACAGAGTCTTTTTCTAGGGCGAGGGCACCGCTGCGCTGGACTGCTTCATCAAGCTCCTTCTTGTGAGCCATCTCTAAGCGAGTAACTGCCTCAGCAGTATCTTTTGCACTTTGTTCAACGGCTTCCAGCTTTGACTTGTACGAAGCGAGCTCTACGTCTTGGTGCTCGATGATGTTTTTGTCGCAGCCAGCCTCCAGTTTCAGACGATCAATCTCATGTTGACGCTCAACGGACACCTCCGAGATCTTCTCCACCAAGTGCACAAACGCGTCATGTTGAACATAGACGTCGTTATTGCAGGCAATGACACTCTGCTTCACGTGCCAAGGAATATGGTGAATAGCCGGGAGGAACTTCAAACCGTCAAAGCAAATTTTTGGAAACTTGGCCTTAAGATCGACCATCTTTTCCGCAACAGTTGGGTCCACCGCAGGAGTAGGAGGAGGAGGCTTTGGAAGTTCCGCTCTTTTTCGTTGCTCCTGAACTTGCCTTGTACTCGATTAACCGGAGTGTTGTTCTCGAGGAGCATCAGATTGGTAACCCTTCTGTGAAGACTTCTCTTTATCTGGCTCAGTTGGAGGAAGAGGATCACGGGACTGTGAAGATTGAGAATATTCCTTCTTACGGTGAGACGAATCGCGGGGACGATTGTCTCTATCTTCGTAATCATCCCTGTCCCTACGTCTTCCTGAGCCTGAGTCCCGCCCGGAGTGATGAAATATGGAAGAGCCATGAAGGCGATCGAGTCCGTGAGAGCGTCCCATGTCACCTGCAAAGAATGGAGATAACAACGAGTTAGGAAAAATCCGGGAAATAAAAAAAAATGAAGATGGAATGCGTATGTGCGTGCGTGTCCTAGTGTTCCCCCCGACGGACCCGTTCGTTTATCTTTACTAATAGGAGTGTTGTCTCCTTGGACCGGGAGTTGAACTCCCGCATTGCCTCTAGCGGGTGAAGAAAATTTGAGGACTTCAGGATCATCAAACCCATAATTAAGTATATCATCGGGAATAGATAGGTTCGATAGACCCCTCAGGGAACTTTCCAGGTGCTGCGAGGAAGCCTCTTTCTCAGGCGGGATAGGCATGACTTTTGAAGTGCCACCAACTTTCTCCTTCTGAACTTTATATTTTAACTTATTCTTTCTCTTCGAAGGGGAGGATGACGTTTCAATGTCTTGGACTTCGACCGCCGGATTCCAAGCGGGACCCACATTCTCGTCTTGAGTCTCAGGAGCTTCATCTTCTTTGCGCCCACCTTCCTCGTGCGTATCGGGAGTGCGACGCGACGACGATCCGGCCTATTTTTTCCCTTTACCGGACGAAGGTTTGGGAATGATGACACCTTCTGGAAGGCTGATCCGACGACCAGGGGCTAGCAAGCCAAACCCCGACAGTGATTCATTTGAAATGATAGTCCGGATGTCTCGTTCCTCGACAGGAAGAGCTCTAATGGCTTCAACAGCCTCAGAATATCCTCGGCCTTCCGGACGCGGGTTGATACCTGAAAAGATGAAACAAAGAGTTAGGAAAAGCATGACTCCGGTTAAATGCGAATAGTGACTTGGCAGAGAGACTTACTGCCTTCAACCCATCTCCTCGCAAAACCAGGAGGACGGCGCACATAAAACCATTCCTGTTTGTACAGGGCGAATTTACTGCATGCCCCTGTCAAGATTTGGCATTTGTGGTACGGCTCGAGGAACATAAAGAAAGGACTGTCTTTTCGTCTCTTGATCATATAAATGTATCTGATATCACCAGCGGTTGGAGGTCTAGAGAAGACGGCCATGAAAAGTAAGTAGGTCCCGTATAGAAACGCATGGCCGTTCGGGTGCAGCTGCGACGGAGCTATGTCAATATACTGCAATACATCCTGGAGAAATAAATTGAATGGAGGCACGCTGCCCATCCAACACATGAACTTGTTACAGGCGGTATACCCAACTAGGGGCAGATGAGGACGATCGTGTCGCGAAGGGACCAACACGTCGGCGAAAGGGATCCCATGAATGGAGCATATCCGTCGGAGAGCGGCTTCGTTGATCTTCGAAGCTTGTGAATCGATCGGATTGTCTAGAAGAATTACTGCCTCCAGGGCATCAGGTGCTAAGTTGTGAGCAGGAGAAGTCGACGGATTAGAAGTATCAGCAGCTTCTGGCCTTGATGACGGCCCAGGCCTGTCGGATATAGTGGCGGAGCTAGACTTTCTTGACATCCTCAATAAATAACGAATCCGGCTAAGTGCCCGAGAAAACTATACTCAAAAGACGTTGAACATTAGAATTAACAACACAAACTTTCCCCCCACGTGATGTGTGAACTCGTGCAAGCAATCGTGTACAAGCAATAAAAAGATATTAAAATGAGCTGTGAATCGTCGTCTTCGAAGACCGTCATTGCTGACCGTCTCGAAAAGCCCACCATGTGGTGATTACAGTTCCAGATTCATAAAATATATAATTTATGAAGTAGTCGGCCTAAGTGTAGTTTGACATTTATACTGTTCGACATTTAAATGGTGTTCGGCAATTGTATTGTACGGTCTAGGCTTCGTTCGGCATTGAGAATGTTCGGCCTAAGTATAGGTCGGCATGTATGTTTGTTCGGTAAAGTCAATGTTCGGCTAAAAGCTTTATTCGACTGAAGTCATTATTCGGCTAAAGCGGCGTTCGGCTAAAGTCATTATTCGACCTAAGGAGTGTTCGGCTAAAGTCAATGTTCGGCTAAAAGCTTCGTTCGGCTAAGTTATAGTTTGGCATTTTAATGAGTGCTCGGCCTGGGTTTGATCGGCCAAGGTAGTGCTCGGCAGCCTTCCATTCCACCATCTGGCGCATGAAGACATACGCCGGAGCAGCGCTACGCCAAACAACACCCTTACCTCCTCCAACACCTCCATTCTTTCTTCTTCCCTTCAGCTTCGGTTCGACGCGAATGAACTAAGCACATACTCATCGTTCGGCAGTAGAGACGCAATAAAGACGACCTACTCGAAAACTTTCTACTTTTTACACGACACACTCGGCCATCTCGTTTGAAACCTACTTGAATCGTACGAGGAAAAATACCTAAGTTTGCAGGTCGGAGATGGGGATGGTGTAGTTAAGTTTTTAATTCGGACGTCTGAATAGAATTACAAGTCTTCGAAGAACGGCAGAAGTAAAAAAGTAAAAGGGAGAAGAAGGAAAAGACCTGGTTTTATAGGGAAGGGAAGTGGAAGTCGAAGGGGCTATACCCGGTGGAACCGGTCAAAGCCAGAGTGTTCGGCATCGGAAGGCAGTGTCGTTCGGCATGAGGAGTGTTCAGTTTCGACTGCTTCATTCGGCATCTGTACCACGCTCGTCATACACCTCCGCCACTGATATTCTCAAGAAAGCGTCTCCAAAGAGAGTTAACCTAGATTCTATGCGAAGTACGGGGGATATGCAATTCAAAGCGTATCACGATTCAGCCACGTAATACACTTTGGGGGGCAAGTGTTTCCTGGAAATTTGACCAGGCAACTAGTACTCGGCTTCCAGTGGAACACATCGTCATAGAATGTTCGGCATATCATAATACTCGGCATACAAGACTACTCGGCGTCAACTAGCACTCGACATCAACTAATGCTCGGCGTCAGCTAGCGCTCGGCATCAATAGAACTCGGCAACAGGAGTGTAGTAGAACCCGGCGACAGGTGCACTCGGCAACAGGAGTGTAGTAGAACTCGGCGACAGGTGAACTCGGCAACAGGAGTGTTCGGCATAATGTAGAACTCGACAGCGGGAGCACTCGGCATCCAGCAGGAGTACTCGACATCCGGGAAACGAGAGCACTCGGCATCCAACAGGAGTACTCGGCAATGGGAGTACTCGGCATCCGGGAGACGTTCGGTGTACATAACCATTCAACATGACACTATCGTTCATTCAGGGAGCATTGTTCGGTCAAGAGCTTCAAACAGGGATACGTTCGGCTTCAACTGCAACCATCCTGCACTCCCCACACATCAGACGTACCATTCGGCTTAGAAAGGACCGTTCGGCATTATGACGTTCGGCATGCCTGGTTCGGCAAGCAGCAAACACTGTACTCGGGCTAGAGTGTTCGGCCACCAAGCCCACTTGGAAGTCCAGCCCATATTTGCCTATAAATAGAGGGGCATGGTCACAGTGAAGAGGGATCCTTTTTTGGGAGAGAACACTGGGGAGACTCTGCCATTTTTGAGACTCATCTTCTCTACTTAACAACTTCATTCAAGCATTTGATTCACGAATTGTATTTGTAATCATCTATTAAGAAGATCAATAAAGTTTAACCTCAAAGTGGACGTAGGCAATTACGCTGAACCACTATAAATTTGGTGTTCTTACTTTCTGCATTTAAAGTAGCATTCTCTTCTCTGTTTAATTTGCTTTCATCACTTATATCTCTACACAATCTTTCTCTAAGAGGTTAGTGACCAATTTTGGTGCTAACACCATGTTTACTTTCAATTTCAATAAATTCAGAAATTATAAATTTAATTTCCAATAATTCCATTTAATTTAACTTGCATCCTATTATTCAATCATTATTATCAAGTGGATAAAATTAACATTGGTTCATGGTTTATTACATAATATTCTCAGATTTCATCTTAATCTCTATTAACGTAATATTTAAATATTTAATTTCATTTAATTGCAATTAATCCAATTTTTAAATTTTGAATTCCAGTAAATTATTAAATCTTGATTTCCATTCTTTTTATTCCCAATTATCATATGATGAATAAAATAAACATTATTTCCAAATATTAACTTAATTTGCTTTAACATAATATTTAATTACATTTATTGAAATTTATTTCCAATTTAAATTAACAGGCTATATAGATAGGTAACATACAATAGTTTACCACAGTTAACCTTTAGTCACATTAATAAGATTTTATTACTTACAAATCAATGTTACCATTCATTTTCATAATACTACTTTCATTCAATTTCCATTAACTATCTATTATTTCCTTGGTTAATCCAATATTTCATTTATTCACTTATATTCAATTTATTGTAATTCCATTCAATTTATCAATAATTAGCTTTAATTCCCATTGTCACATTTCATTTTAGTATTTATTACATTACTACATCTCCAATTTTTCATTTCTTTCAAATTTTATTATCAAACTTATTAAATTAACCATTTTAATTATCGAAAATTTACGGGTCGTTACACTCTCCCCCACTCAAAACTTTTCGTCCCCGAAAAGGAAAAAGAAGGGAAAAGAAGGAATTAAGAATCGATACATCTTATTCAAAATATAAATTTATAAACAACTAAACTTACAAAATTAAATAATTTAAATAAAATGTATAAATTTATAACACTTAAATCTTTTTATACCCAAATTAATAAAGTTTGGAAACAATTTACAAAAAATTTTAAGTCCAAAATTCACGGAAAATTTTGGCAGAGTCTCCTTTGTACGGAGAGGCTCGGGAGAAAATAATAATATCAATAATAATAATAATATATATCAAAAAATTTCAAAATAATATATCCCAACAGTGGAAAAATAATATAATATCGCTAGGAAACCGTAATCCAAGAACATACCTATTTGTCGGGCAAACAACGCTTAATTATGAAACCAAAAGCAGTGGCAATTGCTTCCATAACCTGTATTTCACTTATATAATCTGAAAGAGTTAATAATTATATAAAATGAAATATTTAAAGTTGTTTCAACCACTAACAAACAAATCAATATAAAACAACAATCACTTGTAACAACAACATACAATCATCATATGAAATCAATAAAATCAACTATCCATCCATAGCAAACAAAACAAATGGTTTGTTCGGGTTCAGAAATTTTTAACCGCCTAGAATGAAAAATAAACTACTGAGTGCACCATTTACTCATCAGTCTTAGATGAACTCAATATTCACACATCTTAAACAATTAGAAGTATCCTATCCAAAACAACCCATAAACCAAAACAAACAATAATTTACAATGTACTTGAGTTATTCTTATTAAATTTCTTCACAACATTTACAGTTTTTTTTCTTTTCATTCAAGGATTATTTCTTTAACTTACATTTATCTCTTACAAAATTTTATTCCCATTCATTCATTTAGTGTTTATTTCATTTATTTTCCTTTATTACTTACAAAAATTCATTTTCATTTATTCATATCATGTCAATTTCTTTTGTTGCATTACATTCATTTTATTATTTACTTTAATCATAAATAGTTTCAATATTAACTTAAGTTCAAAATCCTTTACTTACCGTACTCATTTTCTATTTCATTTAATTAGTAGTATTACAATTTTAACTCAAGTTTATAACTATTTTCATATCAAATTTCTTATTTATAAAAGTAAATTTCATTGAACACTTCTATTACATAAGTTTTACTTGTAAAAATTTCCATTACTATTCTTTTAACATTTCAACCTTTTATAATTGGTAAGTTATATATATATATATATATGTCTTTAAGAATGCAATTGAAAGTTACACAAGTTTGACTTACTTATTCTAATTAACTTAAGGTTCAATAATTATCATTTCTTATTTTCATATTCTTTTCGTTTACAAGTTACAAATTTCAAATTCCTTGTATATTTCAGTTGTAGCTTAGCATATAATTTCTCATTTTCATTTAGAAGTTTCAATTATTAAATATTTAAATTTTTTTATTCCATTTCAATAATTTAAATCTCTAATTCATAGAACTTTAAGAACTAAATGTCGGGTTCCATTTCAAATCATTTAAGATAATATATACATATATACATATATATGTACTCTGTTAGCACCAAAATTGGTCACTAACCTCTTAGAGAAAGATTGTGTAGAGATATAAGTGATGAAGATAAATTAAACAAGGAAGAGAATACTAATTTAAATGCAGAAAGTAAGAACACCAAATTTATAGTGGTTCAACGTAATTGCCTACGTCCACTTTGAGGTTAAACTTTATTGATCTTTTTAATAGTAGATTACAAATACAATTCGTAAATCAAATGCTTGAATGAAGTTGTTAAGTAGAGAAGATGAGTCTCCAAAATGGCAGAGTCTCCCCAGTGTTCTCGAAAAAAGATCCCTCTTCACTGTGACCCTGCCCCTCTATTTATAAACAAAGATGGGCTGGACTTCCCAGGTGGGCTCGGTAGCCGAACACTCTAGCCCAAGTATAGTGGTCGCTGCATGCCGAACCAGGTAGGCCGAACACAATGACGCCGAACCACCCTTTCTATGCCGAACGGTATGTTTGATGTGTGGGAAGTGCAGAATGGTTGTCAGTCGAAGCCGAACGTGCCTCTGTCCGAAGCGCTTGACCGAACAATGCTCTCTGGCCGAACGATGCATTTTGGCCGAACGATCCCTTTGGTCGAACGATACTGTCATGTCGAGTAGTCATATACGCCGAACGCCTTCTGGATGCCGAGTACTCCTGTTGCCGAGTTCCACTAGATGCCGAGTACTACGCCGAGTACTTCTAGATGCCGAGTTCCACTGGATGCCGAGTACTTCTAGATGCCGAGTTCCACTGGATGCCGAGTACTACGCCGAGTACTTCTAGATGCCGAGTTCCACTGGATGCCGAGTAATACGCCGAGTACTTCTAGATGCCGAGTTCCACTGGATGCCGAGCACTACGCTGAGTACTTCTAGATGCCGAGTACTATCTGATGCCGAGTACTATTTGATGCCGAGTACTATCTGATGCCGAGTACTAGTTGCCTGGTCAAATCTCCAGGAAACACTTGCCCGCCAAAGTGTATCGCGTGGCCGAACGTGGTACGCTTTGAATCATGTAACCTTTTCGTCTCGTCTTAAACCCTTGACTAACCTCGAATGGAGATGCCCTTTTGTGAACTCCAGCGGTTTAGATGTGTGCCGAGCATGTTCTAAATGCCCAACGAGACATTTGTAACCGAACGATGCTTCCTTGCCGAACGATACTTCAGTGCCGGACACCATTATGCGCCGATGCCGAACGATATGCCCTTGACCGGTTCCACCGGATATGGCCTTTTCGACTTCTCCTGTTTTCCTTATAAAAGCCAGCACCTCCTTCCCTTTTCCCTTTTTACACTTCCAACACCTTTGCCTTGCACCTGCCGAAGCTCCCAGTCAACATTCTCCAACTATTCGTCGACTCCTCCCAAATCTTCATCCTGTCAACTAGGTACCGACTCTTCCACCTAAACATGGTCTTTACGCTCGAACTCCCTAATTGATGGGGTAGGTCGAGCCTTGATTAATAAAAAGTTGCCGGAGTCACACGATGGTGGTGGACGGAAGAGTGGGCAGAGGCGAGCTTTCTAGGAAGTTGTTTGGTGGACGTATCGTGGTTCGGCATAAATCTTTTGTGCCGAACGAGATTGGTGGAGGAAAGAGCATAGGAGAAGTAGGAGCACGACCTGCCGAATGATTCACCCTCGTAGTTTGGAGTGGATGGAGAAAAAAGATGGGAACGAAGTCGTTGTTAAGGGAGGTGTGTCGAGCATTGTCTCGATCGAACAAGCTTCTGGTCGAACAATGCTTCGTCGAACAGTCACAAACGCTGTATTACACTTAGGTCGAACGAACACAAATGCCGAACCACACTTAAGTCGAACAATACAAATGCTGAACCAAACTTAGGCCAAACAAACATAAATGTCGAACCAAACCTATGCCGAACAATACAAATGCTGAACCAAACTTAGGCCGAACAATACAAATGCTGAACAATAGTAAGTGCCGAACAGCATAAATGCCGAACTACACTTAGGCCGAACAATTCAAATGCCGAACCAAACCTAGGCCAAACAGTACAAACGCCGAACAATCATAAGCGCCGAACAACACTTAGGCCGAACAATTTAAATGCCGAACAATCATAAGCGCTGACCAACACTTAACCGAACGATTGTGAATGTTGAAACCTATTTTGGCCGAACAAAACTTTAGCCGAACACTTATTAATTATACATTTTATGAATCCAGAACTGTAGTCACCACAAGGCGGGCTTTTTGAGACGGTCAGCGATGACAGTCTTCGAAGGCAACGATTCAAAACTCGTTTTCGTATCTTTGAAATCTCTAGATTCTTATTGCTTATACACGATTGCCTGCACTAGTTTACACATCACGTGGGGGGAAAATTCATGTTGTTAATTCTAACGTTCAACGTTTTTTAAGTATAGTTTTCTCAGGCGCTTAGCCAGATTCAATATTTATCGGGGATGTCTAAAAAGTCTAGCTCCGCCACTATATCTGATAGGCCCGGGCCGTCATCAAGGCAAGAAGCCGCTGAGACTTCAAATCCGTCGACTTCCCCTGCTCATAATTTAGCACCCGATGCCCTGGAGGCAACAATTCTTTTAGACAATCCGATCGATTCACAAGCTTCGAAGATCAATGAAGCCGCACTCCGATGGATATGTTCCATCCACGGGATCCCTTTCGCCGATGTGTTAGTCCCTTCACGACATGATCGTCCTCACCTACCCCCAGTCGGTTATACCACCTGTAACAAGTTCATGTGTTGGATGGGCAGCGTGCCTCCGTTTAATTTATTCCTTCGGGATGTGTTGCAGTACATCGACATTGCTCCGTCACAGCTGCATCCGAACGGTCATGCGTTTTTATATGGGACCTACCTACTCTTCATGGCCGTCTTCTCTAGACCTCCAACCGCTGGCGACATCAGATACATCTATATGATCAAGAAACGGAAAGACAACCCTTCCTTCATGTTCCTCGAGCCGTACCACAAATGCCAAATCTTGACGGGGGCATGTAGTAAATTCGCCCTGTACAAACAGGAATGGTTCTACGTGCGTTGCCCTCCTGGTTTTGCGAGGAGATGGGTTGAAGGCAGTAAGTCTCTTCGCTGAGTCATTATTCACATTTAATTAGAGTCATGCTTTTTCTAACTCCTCGTTTCATCTTTTCAAGTATTAACCCGCGTCCGGAAGGCCGAGGATATTCTGAGGCTGTTGAGGCCATTAGAGCTCTTCCTGCCGAGGAATGAGACATCCGAACTATCATCTCAAATGAATCATTGTCGGGGTTCGGTTTGCTAGCCCCTGGTCGTCGGATTAGCCTCCCAGAGGGCGTCTCCATTCCCAAGCCAGCGTCCGGTAAAGGGAAAAAATAGGCTGGATCGTCATCACGCCGCAGTCCCGATGCGCACGAAGAAGGCGAGCACAGAGAGGATGAAGCTCCTGAGACCCAAGGCGAGAATGTGGGTCCTGCTTGGAATCCGGCTGTCGAAGTCCACGATATTGAAACGTCATCCTCCCCTTCGAAGGGAAAGAAGAGGTTAAAATACAAAATTCGGAAGGAGAAAGTTGGTGGCACTTCAAAAGTTATGCCTATCCCGCCCAAGAAGAGGCTTCCTCACAGCACCTGGAAAGTTCCCTGAGGGGTTTGTCGAATCTTTCTATCCCCGATGATATACTTAATTACGGGTTTGACGATCCTGAAGCCCTCAAGTTTTCTTCGCCCGCTAGAGGCAATGCGGGAGTTCAACTCCCAGTCCAAGGAAACAATACTCCGATTAGTAAAGATAAAAGAACTGGTCCGTTGGGGGGAAAACTAGGACACACACGCACATACGCATTCCTTCATACACTTCAAGTTTTTTCTTATTTCCCGGATTTTTCTTAACTCGTTGTTATCTCCATTCTTTGCAGGTGACATGGGGCGCTCTCACGGAATCGATCGCCTTCATAGCTCTTCCATATTTCATCATTCCGGACGGGACTCAGGTTCAGGTAGACGCAGGGACAATGATGATTATGAAGATAGAGATAATCGTCCCCGCGATTCGTCTTACCGTAAGAAGGCATATTCTCAATCTTTACAGTCCCGTGATCCTCTTCCTCCAACTGAGCCGGATAGAGAGAAGTCTTCACAGAAGGGTCACCAACCTGATGCTCCTCGAGAACAACACTCCGGTTCATCGAGCATGAGGCAAATTCGGGAGCAACGAAAAAGAACAAAACTTCCAAAGCCTCCACTCCCAACTCCCGCGGTTGATCCAACTGTAGCGAAAAAGATGGTCCATCTTAAGGCCAAGTTTCCAAAAATTTGCTTCGATGGTCTGAAGTTCCTCCCGGCTATTCACCATATCCCTAGGCACGTGAAGCAGAGTGCCATTGCCTGTAATAACGACGTCTATGTTCAACATGACGCGTTTATACACCTGGTTGAAAAGATCTCGGAGGTGTCCGTTGAGCGTCAATATGAGATTGATCGCTTGAAATTGGAGGCTGACTGCGACAAGAACATCATCAAGCATCAAGACGAAGAGCTCGCTTCGTATAAGTCGAAGCTAGAAGCCGCTGAAAAAAGCGCAAAAGATACTGCTGAGGCAGTTACTTGTTTAGAGATGGCTCACAAGAAGGAGCTTGACGAAGCAGTCCAGCGCAGCGGTGCCCTTGCCCTAGAAAAAGATTTCGTTCAAAAAGAAAGGGACGCGCTCGTCATACAAGTCAGAGAGCTGAAAGAATTACTCTCCAAGGAGAAAGAGGATAAGGTAGCTGCTCAAGAAGAATCACAACGATATTGTGATGAAATCGTCGCTACTCGGCTCCTGAAAACGAAGCTCGATGACGAACTTGCTGGGGTTGAAAAAATGAAGGCCGAAGCCCGTGAGGAGGGCAAAAGAAAAGCTGCGGAGGAGATTGACTATCGCCTCGAGGCGGCCGCAGAAGCCGGCAGGGAAGAGGTCAAATGCATGTTTGACCCGTTGATTGCTGAGTACGGAGCCCGCGTCCTTATGCATCGTGACTTAACATTCTTGGGCGATGGCTATCTCGAATCCCTAGCTGAGGCCTGGGAAACCTTAGTAAAGATCAGGAAAATCGAGTCGGGCTCTGAAGAGGTCGATGAGGATGCCTTGGTGAAGGAGTTTCTTAGGGGGAATGAGCCAGCGGATCTATCCGCAGCTTTGGCGCTTTATAGCAAAGGCTCTCCCCTTCCAAAAGAGAAAATTGATGATGCTGGCCCATCTGGGGCTGAGACTACGGCTCCTCAAATTGCTGCTCCTCCCGCTGCTCAACAGGCCAGTCGGTCGACACTTGATCGATTCGAGCAGCATGCCGGTTATGATCCTGAAGATCCCGGGCTCGGCGCTCATGTGCTATCCCCTATCCTGGAGGCTGAAACCCCATGCGCAACCGATAGCCAACCGGAACCTGGTAGGAAACTCTTCTTCTCTAGAAGTTGAAAGATCTGTCATTTTTCAACAGCGGTTATTCGTTTTAATGTTCATTCTTTATGTTTTCATGCAGGCTGCTCTGACCCCGAGCCAACTCCGAGGAGCGATGACGCCAAGGAGGAGGCAGAGAAAACAAGCGACGTTGTTCACGTGGGAGTAATTCCTGGTCCCGACGCTCAAGTTATCGGGGCGCTAGATGATGATAAGCTTGACACTTCATCTCCTGCCGAAGGGAGCGATGAAATCGAAATCACTGGCGCCTCTGAGCATACTTCAAAGATGAGCATGAAGGACCGCCTCGCCGAAGAGGAGAAGAAAAAGGTCGAGGTCAAAGTTGAACCTGAAATACTGGAACTTACTGACCCGCGGAACAGACCTTTGAAAATCATTCTCCCGGGCAGGTCCGAACCACTGGATGTTCCGTCTCCTACTCCTGACTCCGCTTCTTTAGCAAGCAAGAAATCCAAGAAAAAGCGTGAGGGAGAGGAGTCGTCGGAAAAAACAAAGGAAGACAAGAAGAAGAAAACGAAGAAATAATCAATACACTCGTTCAACGAGCTTCTTTCTTAAGTCTTGTAGTTGCTTTTATCTTTTGTAGCTTGTAGTTTGTATAAATAGGTTCTGAACTCTGAGTTTTGTAGGAGTAATTGTGTAACCCCATTTTGAACTATTGAATGAAGTTTAGTTTCTTTTTCGTTTGAACGATTCTCTTGCTTTTCTTTGGTTTGCTGACTAACTGTAGTCATAACTCAAGTTCTTATGAGTTGCATTATCTCCCAGTCCATTCTCGTGTTGTTCAAACATTTCCATACGTGGCATACTTCTTGTTCCACATTTCTCGAGTACTTGGACTTTTTTCTAAATCTGCGCTCCGGGGATTTAGAGTAAGTTGATCTGCGTTCAGGGGATTCGGAGGTTCGCATCGTTTATACTCTAGTCCGCACTCTGGGGACTTAGAGTACCCCGATCCGTGCTCTGGGGATTTGGAGATTTGAAATCGTTTATACTCTAGTCCGCACTCTGGGGACTTAGAGTACTCCGATCCACGCTCTGGGGATACAGAGATTTGAAATCGTTTATACTCTAGTCCGCACTCTAGGGACTTAGAGTACTCCGATCCGCGCTCTGGGGATATGGAGACTTGAAATCGTTTATACTCTAGTCCGCGCTCCAGGGACTTAGAGTACTCCGGTCCGCGCTCTGGGGATATGGAGACTTGAAATCGTTTATACTCTAGTCCGCGCTCCGGGGACTTAGAGTACTCCGGTCCACGCTCTGGAGATACGGAGATTTGAAATCGTTTATACTCTAGTCCGCACTCTGGAGACTTAGAGTACTCCGGTCCGCGCTCTGGGGATTTGGAGATTTGAAATCGTTTATACTCTAGTCCGCACTCTGGGGACTTAGAGTACTCCGGTCCACGCTCTGGGGATACGGAGATTTGAAATCGTTTATACTCTAGTCCGCACTCTAGGGACTTAGAGTACTCCAGTCCACGCTCTAGGGATACAGAGATTTGAAATCGTTTATACTCTAGTCCGCACTCTGGGGACTTAGAGTACTCCGATCCGCGCTCTGGGGATACGGAGATTTGAAATCGTTTATACTCTAGTCCACGCTCCGGGGACTTAGAGCACTCCGATCCACGCTCTGGGGATACGGAGATTTGAAATCGTTTATACTCTAGTCCGCACTCTGGGACTTAGAGTACTCCGATCCATGCTCTGGGGATTCGGAGATTTGAAGTTGTTTATACGAGTCCGTACATCGTACAGGATAATGTAGTTCGTCATCCGATTATGAGATATAGACACATTAGTGATTCGTGGAAAATACGGCTTCAAGCCTTTATTAATGAGAAACAACTAGACTGCTTGATTACAAAGTTAAAAAGAAACTAAGCTACGACTGAATGAAAACATACAGGAAATAACAGTGCCTAAAACAAGAAAGAAAACATGCTAAATGTAATAGTGTCGCAGATGTTCACTGTTCCATGCTCGGGGGAGTGTCGTGCCATCAACGGTCGCTAGCTTGAATGTTCCCTCTCCAAGCTTCCGTTCAATGACGTATGGGCCTTCCCAACTGGGATTCATACGTGATGGTACCGGGAAAACTCATTTCAAAACGAGATCACCCACATCAAAAATCCTTGGGCGGACTCTGCCATCGTAGTACCGCTTGACTCGGTGTCTATGCGCTGCCGCCCTTAATTCGGCCTCTTCACGCTTTTCCTCGATGCAGTCCAGCGATTCCAACAAGAGGTCCTGGTTCGTCTTGGGATCATAGTATGTCACTCGGTGTGATGGAACTTCAAGTTCCATGGGTATAACAGCTTCAGAGCCGTATGCCAAGGCAAATGGAGTGTGGCCGGTCGCGGACTTGCGGGTAGTTCTATAAGCCCATAATGCTGTCGGGAGTTCATCTACCCACTTGCCTCCGACTTTCTCCAGACGCTTCTTTAGTATGCACTTGATTATTTTGTTAACGGCCTCGACTTGTCAGTTAGCTTTTGGGTGTGCAACGGCGGCGAATTTCTTCTCGATGCCATACTTTAAACAGAACTCTTTGAACTCTCTGCTTTCGAATTGTGTCCCATTATCCGTAATGATGGTGCGAGGAAGGCCAAAGTGGCATATAATGCTCCGTACAACGAAGTTAATGACCTTCTTAGAGGTGATCGTGGCCAAAGGTTCTGCCTCAGCCTATTTTGTGAAATAGTCGACTGCAACTATCGACTATTTCACACCACCTTTGGATATAGGCAAAGAGCCGATTATGTCGATTCCCCAGATTGCAAATGGCCAGGGACTAACCATTTGTGTGAGTTTCGTTGATGGAGTCCTCGGGATTTTCACATATCTTTGACACTTGTCACATTTTCTTGCGTAGTCTGCAGCGTCCCGATTTACGGTCGGCTAGTAATATCCATAGCGGAGGATCTTTTTTGCCAGCGTTTTCCCCCCAGTATGGTCGCCACATTCCCCTTCGTGGACCTCTCTTAAGACCCGCTTTGTCTCATCATGAGCGATGCACCGTAATAATGGGACTGAGAATCCTTTTTGATACATCAATCCATCCTGCATCGCGTATCGCGCGGCCTTTCGAAGGACCTGCCGTCTTTCGCTCCTTTCTTCTGGTAATGTCCCGGTCGTCAGGTACAGTTTGAATGGGGTTATCCACGATTCCTTCTCGATTTCTGTTTCCAACACACGATCGACTTTCATCTCGTCTATGCTCGGGGCATGCAAGGCTTCAACGGGATACAATCCCATTTGCTGCGCATCGCCTATACTCGCAAACTTAGCCAACAAGTCGGCTTCTTTGTTCTGTTCGCGCGGGACATGCAAAATTTCATAACGTTCAAAATGTGAGAGTAGTTCTTGGACCTGAACAAGGTACGGAGCAAGCTTCTATCCCTTTGCTTGGTAATCTCCCCGCACTTGGTAAACCACCAACTGTGAGTCACAAAAGATTTCAACTGATTTGATCCCGAGTTCTCCGATGAGCTTCAAGCCAGCAATCAGTGCTTCATATTCTGCTTCGTTATTTGTAGCCGGGAAATCGAGCTTCAAAGCATAACAGATTGATCGGTTTTCCGGAGTTATAAGAACTACACCTGCACCGGAGCAACGGTCGTTTGATGCCCCATCAGTGTATAATTTCCATCGAACGGGGGGAATGATGTCGTGATTATCTGGTTCGACGGGTATGGTAAACTCAGCGATGAAATCCTCTAATGCTTCCCTTGTATGGCTCTTCGTGGTAAGTAGGCGATATCGAACTGGCTCAACTCGATGTTCCATTTTAGCAATCTTCCAGAAGTTTCCGGTCGTTGGAGTACCTGCCGTAGGGGTTGATCGGTATAGACACTGATTGAGTGTGCTTGAAAGTATGGGCGCAGCTTACGTGATGCAATCACCAAGCAATAGGCCAATTTCTCTATTTTAGGGTAATTTCTTTCCGCCCCCGTTAAACGCTTGCTAACATAATATACCGGCTTCTGGACTCGTTCCTCCTCACGAACTAAAGCCGCACTTATCGCATGTGGGGATACAACCAAGTATACGTACAACATCTCGTGGTCTACTGGTTTTGACAGCACTGGTGGACTCTCCAGATGCCTCACCAGATCCCGGAATGCTTCCTCACAACTAGACGTCCATTCGAAATTCCTCTTCCCTTTCTTTATTATATCAAAGAATGGGATGCACTTGTCAGTTGCCCTGGATATGAATCGACTTAGCGCAGCTACTTTTCCATTCAAGCTCTGTACCTGCTTTACAGTCCTGGGCACTTGCACATCTCGAATAGCTTGGATCTTTTCTGGGTTAGCTTCAATTCCCCTAGCATTGACGATGAATCCTAAAAACTTCCCCGACGCAACGCCGAAGGAACACTTCAGAGGGTTGATCTTCATCCCATAAAACCTGAGTATGTTGAACATTTCAGCCAAGTCTCGAATGTGGTCGTTTGACTGTCGTGACTTCACGAGCATGTCATCCACATAGACTTCCATCGTTCTACCAAGCTGGTCCTTGAACATTCGATTCACCAAACGCTGATAAGTCGCCCCTGCGTTCTTCAATCCGAAGGGCATTACTACATAGCAATATAGCCCGACATCTGTAACGAAGCTGGTGTGTTCTTGGTCCGGAATATGCATCGGGATTTGGTTGTATCCTGAGTATGCATCCATGAATGATAACAGCTCATGTCCTGCGGTGGAGTCGACCAACTGATCGATCCTAGGCAATGGGAAACTGTCCTTGGGGCATGCTTTGTTCAAGTCGGAATAATCCACGCAAGTTCTCCATTTCCTATTCAGGGTAGAGGGCGTCGCGGATGAACCCATTGGCTTTGATTTTGTCCACCTCCTCTCTGAGAGAAGCGGACCTCTCCGGGTCCATTCCTCTCCTTTTCTGTTTAACTGGAACGTATTTCGGGTCTATGTTCAATATATGACTCGTGATGGCGGGGGAAATCCCACACATATCAGAATGCGTCCAGGCGAAAACATCAAGATTCGCCCGGAGGAAGTCACTAAGGTCTTCAGTCATCGCGGGGCCAAGCTGTGATCCGATCTTCAGTATTCGCGAAGGGTTGTCTCGGCTAACTGAAATGTCAACCGTTAATTCAGCCGGCGCTGCCTTCTCTTCCCTGGGTTTCTCATCGTCGTCTCTTGGATCTATGTCTCTGAAGATCCGAGAATTATGCCCGAGCCAGGGCTGGGGCACTACTTGTCAATTATCCGTATTAAGGATGCGGATGGGATTGTCCGCAACCTTTCCTTTCTCCCTCCGATGGGCCTCTCGGAGCTCAGCCACATAACAAGAACGACCAGCTGCTTGGTCGCCATGAACAATACCTACTCCTTTGTCAGTTGGGAACTTCAAAGTTAAACACCACGGGGCTAATGCTGCCCTAAACTCAGCCAGGGCCGGCCGGCCCAAGAAAACATTATATGGAGAATCCACATCCAAAACTACGAAGGGTAGAATTCGCACCCTCCGACGTTCGCCTTGTCCCAGTTCAACTGGTAACTCAACATACCCCACTGCATCGGTCGCTGCGCCGTTAAAGCCGTGTATACAGCCTTGGACGGTTTCAAGTCCTTCGTTTCCATTTTCATTTGGTCATAGGCCATCTTGAAGATTATGTTGACAGAACTCCCGCAATCAATCATAATTCTTTTCACATATGCCGGTCCGATCGTCGCAGATATGACCATCGGGTCGATGGTTGGAGCCTCTACTTGATCAGCATCTCTATTTCTGAACACTATATCGTCTGTCATTACGCGCTGCTGCTTAGCAGGGGTCCCGTCCTCCACGTTCGAACAACACTCAAAATCTGCATGCTTCAGGGAACTTGCATACCACTCCATATCCTGCCAATTCTTATCCGCGGGGTGAGGTCCACCGATAATTGTATTTATGACTAGTCTACCCACGGTTCGGGCAGGCTCCTCGGGATGACGCAGAGCTGGTGCACGACCTGGGTTGGACGTTCCCTGCCCTCCTTCCTGTGGATCCTTCACAAATTCTTGCAACTTCTTTTGCCTAATCAACTTCTCGATAGCATCGTGCAGGTGTCTGCACTCTTCCGTGTTGTGCCCATAAGTCTCATGGAAGCGACAATATTTCCCGGTCCGCTTCTGTTCCTCGGTTGATTCTTTTGGACGTGGTTTTCTATACTGAAAAAGTATTGCATGTGGATAGGTAAATGTTCTCAAGAGACGCATTCAGCGGGGTATACTCGTTGTAGCTGGGAATTCTCGATTTCCACTTCCCCGCTTCTCTCTTATTCCCTAGATTTCTTCCTCCGGACTCCTTAGGCTGCCCAGGCTTGTTCTGGACATTGACTTGTACCTTTCCCGAGTTGTCTCCGGACTGCTTCACAGCAACGTTGCTTTTCATAGACTCTTGGACAGGTCTTGGTGCCTTATCTCGCCTTACCCACCTAGCTTCCTCTCTTCTTATGAACTGGTGTACTTTTGAGTAGAAATGCTCTAGCGTAGTCGGAGGTTTCCCTGCCAACCAGTCTCCAAACTCGGAATCCGGATCCACACCTCTCATTACAGCCATTAGAATTGCATGATCGTTGGGATTACTGACTTCAGTCGCCGCAACATGGAACCTTTGTAAATATTCCTTCAATGACTCTCCAGGATTTCGGATTACACTTGACAGAGACATTACGTCCTTTGGACGAGTAGTGTGTATCCTGAACTGCTCGATAAACTTCTTCGCCAACTCCTCGAAATTGGATACGGACCGCGGAGGAAGTCGGGTGAACCACATAGTAGCGATCCCAGATAAAGTAATTGGAAAACATCTACACCTGGTTGCATCATTTGCTCTAGCTGAATCCATCATCCACTCGTATCTCATGACATGCTATCTGGGGTCAGTCTTTCCCTCATACGCAGGGATAGTTGGCATACTAAACTTTCTGGGGTACGCCGCCTGCAGTACAACATCTGTGAACGGAGTGTGACTCCTTGACACTCCCCAATCGTCATTCGACAAGCCCTGATTTTCTTTCATCAATTGCCTGATCATGGCTGTCAGATCAGGTGTCTGTATGGAAGGTGGAAGGTTAGAGTCTGTTCTACGCGACTGTCCGTGCTGATGCCTCCTCTCCTGGCGATCTGCCAATCGTGCGTCTTGAGGTTCGACATCGTCAACGTTTTGATGGTCTGGGCCTCCAGCCTCCATTTGCACTCCGGTCCCGAAGTTTCCAGCTCTTGCTTGGTCACGGTCTCCAGCTGTTTGAACAACAGCATCTGCCCGCGCAGCTTCAGTCTTACGGCGTCTGCGCCTGGGAGGTTCATCAGAGGAAGTTGAGCTGTCAAATGAGGAATAAGTAGCGGGATTGCCCCCAGCATTCTGTTGCTGCTGTTGAGTGAGTTGCGCCATCAGGTTGGCGTTAGCTTGCATCTGCTCTCCTAATTGTCTCCTGCTTTCCCGGAGTTCTCTCATCAAGTCGTTGAACTCTATTCTGGTGACAACTAGAGTCTGGTCTTGGGCGGCAATTCCTACACCCGGAATTGCTGGCTGATTGCTAGGTCCTTCTTGTTGCACGCTAGCAGTCTCATGGTCATCCGCATTATGAGAAGCTGACCAGGTACGTGGTCTTGCCATTGTAGAGTTATTGGTAGAAACTCTTAGTAGAATCAACGGATGTCCTATCAATGAGTCGGATCTTCTTTGGGGGATTTTTTCAATCCAGTAGCTTCAAAGCAGATCCTTGAGGTCTGAGAATTCAATTCTCAGTGAAAGCACCAAAGTGTTAGCACCAAAATTGGTCACTAACCTCTTAGAGAAAGATTGTGTAGAGATATAAGTGATGAAGATAAATTAAACAAGGAAGAGAATACTAATTTAAATGCAGAAAGTAAGAACACCAAATTTATAGTGGTTCAGCGTAATTGCCTACGTCCACTTTGAGGTTAAACTTTATTGATCTTCTTAATAGTAGATTACAAATATAATTCGTAAATCAAATGCTTGAATGAAGTTGTTAAGTAGAGAAGATGAGTCTCCAAAATGTCAGAGTCTCCCCAGTGTTCTCGAAAAAAGATCCCTCTTCACTGTGACCCTGCCCCTCTATTTATAGACAAAGATGGGCTGGACTTCCCAGGTGGGCTCGGTAGCCGAACACTCTAGCCCAAGTATAGTGGTCGCTGCATGCCGAACCAAGTAGGCCGAACACAATGACGCCGAACCACCCTTTCTATGCCGAACGGTATGTTTGATGTGTGGGAAGTGCATAATGGTTGTCAGTCGAAGCCGAACGTGCCTCTGTCCGAAGCGCTTGACCGAACAATGTTCTTTGGCCGAACGATGCATTCTGGCCGAACGATCCCTTTGGCCGAACGATACTGTCATGTCGAGTAGTCATATACGCCGAACGCCTTTTGGATGTCGAGTACTCCTGTTGTCGAGTTCCACTGGATGCCGAGTACTACGCCGAGTACTTCTAGATGCCGAGTTCCACTGGATGCCGAGTACTACGCCGAGTACTTCTAGATGCCGAGTTCCACTGGATGCCGAGTACTACGCCGAGTACTTCTAGATGCCGAGTTCCACTGGATGTCGAGTACTACACCGAGTACTTCTAGATGCCGAGTTCCACTGGATGCCGAGCACTACGCCGAGTACTTCTAGATGCCGAGTACTATCTGATGCCGAGTACTATCTGATGCCGAGTACTAGTTGCCTGGTCAAATCTCCAGGAAACATACTCATAACTTTTATATCCAATCATATTTAATCTTTTAAAATTATTATTTGTTTATCAAAATAGATCTATAGTAAAACTACTATAATGGCCTTCCCACTTGAAACTCGAAAATGAATGTCGATGATGCGTGCACTCATCAGCGAAATTATTTTCCAGCGATAGAGGGGAGTACAGAACTTATTTCTTTCCAAAATTTCATTAAAAAAATTCTTTCAAATTATATCGAAATATTTATATCAAAAAATACTTCTAATAATATTATTATTATATCCAAAATCATTCAAAAGAAATTTTCAAACACCCCAGAACTTAAGTTCTAAATTTCCAATTTACATTTATTTTTATTTACAAGTCTTATTTCCAACCTATATTTATAAATTCAATACCTAACAACCAATATATTACAACCAAATATATAATTTATAAAATCACTATTTTATATACAGAAAATATAATATGCAAAATTATTTCATTTACCTATATTTCAAAACAAATATTGTGTCGGTCTGTCCTATTAAGTGTTTAGAAATCCCTATCGATGTCATAGCATCCTATGCACCGACCAGAATTTATAAATACAAAACGGAACAAATTAACACAATATAAAACCTTTTATAACACTAACAAATATGCTCTCTCATATATATACTCTCAAGGACTCATTCTAGGGTATTACTACCCGATTTTTAAAGAGTCGGACCCCACAAAGCTAAGGTTATCGCTAAAGCAAAGCTCTGATACCAACTGTAAGATCCCGCCTTTTTGTACGCTTTAAGCAGACACACGTGCCAACTCAAACCATACAGAAGGGCGGATTGTTATTGGGGTGAATAAGAAAAAGCAGAGAAATAAAAAAAACAAAACAGAATCTCGCAGCGGAATGACAAAATATAATAATCAAATAACAGTTCATGAAGCTATTTACAAAACATTGATTATACGAGTACAATATAGAATCAGAGTTACATACAACAGAGATAAACAATAATGCAGCGGAATAGTATGAATGTAGTGGAATAATATTATAAATAATATTAGTACAAATCTTCGTCTTCATCCTCCAGAAATAAGGTCTTCAAATCTTGAAATGCTCAGGCTGACCCGAGCGAATTGAAAAGACAAAACACTCGAGTCAGAACTAAAAGATCTTATGTGAGTTAAATCAACGGTAAATAGATATGAGTGTAAATGGCGTCGGAGATGTTTACGGGTTTTGACATCTCCTATCCAGTGTTTGACGTGAGTGTAGTAACATAAGATATATTCGGGATTCATATCTCCTAAGGATCCGTTAAACTATATACTATGTAGTACAATATGCTATTATAATATGTCTATAGTAATATAAACTATTAAAATAGCGTTAAGGCGTTACATTTTCCCCCTTAACACATTTTTATTTCCCATAGTCTATACAGTACTGTAATCCCACCCGTAAATTGGGTGTCGTCAGAGGGCACTCCATAGGTATGGTACAAACCAAACTCGTAGAAGGCGCGCTAAGGTAGGTGACATGGCACAACTAGGCAATGCTAGGGTAGATATACCAATTACACTTCCGGACTGGTGGTAACGCATAGAAGCTACTACCACCCACCTCGGACACACTCCCAAATCAAAATTCGAGGGGTGGCCACCAAAATCGCAAATCAGAATATAGTATCGAAGGAAATGTGCCTGATCGGAGGAATTACCTCACTTAGCCCGTCAATTGCTCCTGTTTTAGCCACCTTAAGCTAACTCATGGGAGTCAGGTCCACGTATATACCTTTAGGATCATCGCCACCATCCTACTTCATTCTGGAATCTCCACCACGTACACAGTTGACAAAGTGGTTTTCAGTATTGGCAGAGAGTATGACAATATTCGATCCCGGTCTCTTTAATAACCAATCGCTTATTACACAACGGATGGTTCTTTTATGTTTCCAAAATCATTTCATAATTGATATCAAAATATCATATTCAATTCAAATCATATCATTTTCGAAATCATTACTTACTTTCGAAATCATATTCACCTTTTAAATCATATCACATTTGAAATCATAGTTCGAAGTTATATTTCCTTTCAAAAGTCATATTTCCAAAATAGGTTAAACTCTCATTTCAAAATATCATATTAAACCAAATATGTTATTTAATTCCCAACTTAGGTTATAACATCATTAACCATATTCACTTTAAAAATCGAGAATTTGAATATAAACCCATCCATTTTACTTAGTTTGGAATTTAGAAGAAAATGGTTTAAATAGTTATAAATAGTTAATATACATTTAAAAATGTTTTTTTACTTTAAGATAGTTATATAGATTTTAAAAAAATAGATTAAATATAATTAAAATAGATTAAATAACTTTAAAATAGATTAATTAGATTTAAAATAAGTTAAAACGGGTTAATTAGTTTAAAAGTTGAAAATCATAATAATTAAAGTCTTTTAAAATAATATATTTTTAAAACAATTTATATAAAAATATGAATTTGAAATTTATATCAATTTAAACTATTTATTTCATTCAAGTACATTTGGACCATTTTAATATCCCAAAACCCAATTTCAAATTTTCCAATTCCAATTCTCAATAAAATATTTAATTCGATATCGCCTCCAATCCTTGTTCGAAATATCAATTTAAATTACTCCAAATTCAATATATTTCAAAGTTATATTTCAAACAATTTAAAATAATTCAATTCTGACAAATTTCACTTTTATTCCATATTCAACTTTGAAATTTCAATTAAATCCTTTTAACAATACCTTTATACCAATTCCAATTTTATCATAAACTTAAATTTCGATAATAATTCAATTCCTATAAATCAATTTTTTTTAATTTCAAAATATCATTTAAAAGGATTCAAAAATTTAAAGCTTTAAAATGATTTAATTTAACCAATCCGGTGTCCGTATATAATTCTCTACCCTAGGGTCAAGTGATACAGATATTTATCATTTCAATCCGCAATTTAAAATTTTATATTTATGGATATATATATCATTTCAATCCGCAATCCCGAAAATATTAAAATCCATAAAATCGCTCGAGTCTATCATTTCAACCCATAACGATTTTTCCTTAATCTATTGATCATTCGGGTATGTATCATTTCAACCCATAGTGAACTTGCAGTTTATAACGATATAAAATAAAACATCCATTAGTCCAATATCAACAATCAACATCCATTACAAACATCATCCAAATCAATCACTAAATATCAATATAGAACTGATAATCAATATAGGTATTTAACATAATAAATTAAATAACGATTTAATTCAAATAAATTCAAATTAACAGAGATGATGATTTAAAATATACCAAACAGTCATAAATAAATTTCTAATCACATCATAAATTTAATTTAACAAACATAAGAAATTTTAGAAGTTGTGAGTGGGTTAAAACACTCACCTTTGAATTTAAATTCAAAATAAGCCGAAAATTTGAACGGTCTCAGAATTCGTCCAAACTAGCTTGAAATTGTCCGAAATTTCGATACGATCTCAGCGGATCAAACTGCATGTGAATTGGACCTCGTATACGAAAGTTATGTTGATTAGAAGGTTGAAAATAATAAAATTCAAATTAAATAAAATAGATGAGAGAGACACGTCATCACCATCCTTTTGCTCACGCGCAAACTCTATCAGAGCCTGTTCGAGCACGTTGCAGCCACCAATGCTCACGTGGCCACCGCGTCACTTCCGTACGCCAACGTCCAGATCGGACCTCTCCCTTGAGACCGCGCCACCTTCCTCTCCCCTCGGCCAGAAATTCGCCGTCGCCTCCCAGTGACCCCACCGTTGCTCGAAAGTATGGCCATAACCCATCGAGTTCTGGCAAACTCTGACAACGAGGGAACAAACGAATACCTTCACCCAAACTTGGTCGACGTCCTCTACAGTGCAGCGCAACCCGATCGTCGTTTCGACGAAAATCCACCGTTGGATCGAGATTGTGGCCTATGAATGGCCGAGGTTCATCTTGAATTACTAGACAAACGATGTATCGAATTGAAAAACAAATAGCACCAGAAGATTGCGCTCGTCGTGAGCTTCCAATCGATATATAGTTTGATAGGGTTGGAGGAGTTTGATTTTTTTTTGATTTGAATTTGATTTGCAGTTGGATCTAGAATTTTTTTGTCTGCCATTGGAGAGTGAGATGAGAAGGAGATGTATGTACAGACAAATAAGAATAAGAAGTGGCTAGGGTTTACAACGAGCTATTTATAGGCGAAGCTGAAATAGAAAAGAACGGATCGGATTTGATTTGGATTGGAGCGATAAGCGACCCGAAAAGCCCGTTCTGTCTCCGTAACAAAATTGGGTCAACCCATATATCAAAATAGATGCTTTCGATAATTCTAAAATTAATGGAACTGGTTTCAAGCCCAAATTCCATCGTATAAAGAAGTTATGATAAAATCAGCTTATTTCAAATCGATTTCAATTAATTTTAATTAAATTGATTTCTAGGCGTTTCGAGCCCGTACGATAAAAGGACAAGTCCGATCGTTATGAAACTTGAAATCCTACAATAATTTACCGTTACGGATCCGATGAAACTGGTTTTGTCGAAATCCGAGTCAGTGGCCAAAATGGCTATTTTCACGTTAATTAAATAAATTAATAATTAATTAATTAAATCACTTTTTCAATTCTAATTCTATAATTAACAAATTTTATCACTTTTGATTACTTAGACCTTTATAACAATTTAAAACAAATTCCATGTTAATTCAATGTTAATTATGTCACTAATTACCATGTTTACTTTCAATTTCAATAAATTCAGAAATTATAAATTTAATTTCCAATAATTCCATTTAATTTAACTTGCATCCTATTATTCAATCATCATTATCAAGTGGATAAAATTAACATTGGTTCATGGTTTATTACATTAATATTCTCAGATTTCATCTTAATCTCTATTAACGTAATATTTAAATATTTAATTTCATTTAATTGCAATTAATCCAATTTTTAAAATTAGAATTCCAGTAAATTAATAAATCTTGATTTCCATTCTTTTTATTCCCAATTATCATATTATGAATAAAATTAACATTATTTCCAAATATTAACTTAATTTGCATTAACATAATATTTAATTACATTTATTGAAATTTATTTCCAATTTAAATTAACAGGCTATATAGACAGGTAACATATAATAGTTTGCCATAGTTAACCTTTAGTCACATTAATAAGCTTTTATTACTTACAAATCAATGTTACCATTTACTTTCATAATACTAATTTCATTCAATTTCCATTAACTATCTATTATTTCCTTGGTTAATCCAATATTTCATTTATTCACTTATATTCAATTTATTGTAATTCCATTCAATTTATCAATAATTAGCTTTAATTCCCATTGTCACATTTCATTTTAGTATTTATTACATTACTACATCTCCAATTTTTCATTTCTTTCAAATTTGATTATCAAATCTTATTAAATTAACCATTTTAATTATCAAAAATTTACAGGTCGTTACATTAGAAGACAGTACGACAACGAACCAAGAATTTCCACTAGTCTCTAGCTTGGAGGTCACACGAGTTATCATATATCTAGAGAACACTAGGTGACAGTTAGTATTGTTTGATGGATGTTATGTTTGTTATGGTTGCATTACTAGCCACTTGTCACCCTAGGGATTTCACATGAGGAAGGTTTTGTGGTAGGGATACCTAGACACCTCGACTTTACTTGGTATGGAGTAGGTATTATGGATGAAGATTCCTAGCAGTGTACTTAGTATGGAGTATGTATTGTGGATGGAGATACCTAGGCACCCTGATAGATAATAAGTATGGAGTACCCTTTTATGATGTTGTAGAATAACCTATTGTCTATGTTATGTGTTGACTCCTTGGTTGTAGGGATATGTCAGGTATGGTTTATATACCCTCTGTTCTGTGTACTATATCAACATTTATAGTATTTGAGACTGTATATCGCTCACACCAGACTGTTGTTTGACCCAAGGTTTTATGCTTTGCTTCTTATTATCTCGGGTACTCTTAAATGAGTAGATTTGAGAGCCGGTGTGGATGACATATGGAGTTCTACAGATGGACTAATAGGAGGTGAAGCACACTCATATTTGTATTTGAGTTTGTTATTGTATTTTCGCTGTGTGACACTGTGAAGTCTTGTTCGATTTGACTACTATTATATGAGACAATGTATCAGTTGAGTTTATTTTCCAATTGTATAAACTCTATTGCCGTGTTATATAAATCTATGGATCTTATACTCTGATGATTAGTTCATATTGTTATTACTGTCTATACTATTTTATGCATGCGTTGGCTATTATATTTTATCCGATGCGATATGAGATATTCGACAGGTTATGTGGTTATTTTACGTTTCCTTTTTCTTCTTTTCCATTCTCTCTTCTTCTATTTCCTCTTCTTTGCTTCTTTTCTTTTCTTTGACAACCGTTCTATACCTAAGGTGTAGGGTAGTCGTTACATTTAGTATCAGAGTTCTGGTTACATGATTAACCCGAGTTGATACCATGATCCAGTAGAGATAGGGTACGAGTTATTGCCTTAGACTGGATCTAGAGTGTGTGCATATATGAGATAATGAGAGAGTACATATTTGTTATATATTTTGGTTTTCAAAACTATATAGTAGTATATATATATATATATAGTTGGGTTGCATGCACGAGCACTATTGATGCAATTTTCTTTATAAGAGACAGATCATCCTTATTATAAAGTAGGAATGGTCTGGCATTCGAGAAATACCGCTATTGAGTCTATTTTCAGAGTTGAGGATTGGGCAGGATCGGGGTCACTAACCCTGATTGATAGGACATGTTCGTAGAGATGGTGTGAATCATTTCCTGGAATGCCCAAATTGTCATGGATGGTTATGGTGCTCAGGTGCAAATGGTTAGAGTCGACTTTGCGAAGCTATATGTAGACTACGGGAGTCTAGGAGGCATACCGTTCCTTTGAATGGAATCGACCATTGAAGGAAAGATTGGATGGTTTGCAAGAGGATCTTTGGTGACTTGGCATTAGATGATGCCATGAGGTAGAAGTTAACCTCTAGATGACTCCAAGGATGAAAAATGAACTAGTGGAGTGTCTTTATAGCTTCGATTCTTGAAGATCGATTTACTTGGGATTAGTTCATCGTTCGCTTCGAAGAATGAAGAAAATAACATTGGGCTGAGTGATTGTCTTAGGAAGCAATTGATTGGTCATATTGACGAGTGCTTGAAGAAGATGATCGAGGAGGCTTTAAGATGAGAAAGCATGTACCCAATGTTAAAGGGTTGTCCTGAAACAGCTGAGTAGGGATAAACCAGGCAAGCATATGTGTTGATTACCGTTTCGAATTCGTCAAGTGCTCCATCGACGAATGAGAAGGGAAATGGAAATATCGTTTGAGATATGCTTTTCACTTATGGCATTTCCATACATGTTTTATTTGACGTCGAGGTTCCATATTCCTTCATATCTAGGCTTGATGGTGATATTGGGATTGAGACTCGAGATAGTTAACTGATCCTTGATTGTGACAGACCTAGTTAGGGGCTCAACCAGCCTATATATGGTTTGTCAAGACCTTGTCTTATTGAGTCATGGATGTTGTTGTTTGTTTGCTATTGAATTGTTTCGGGGTTTAGTTGGGTTGGTATTATGGTTTGGGAATGAACTGGCTGAAGGGGATATGGGATAGTGGTGGATTGTAAGTGGCCATTGGTGACGATTTATGCTATGGAGGTGCGAACAACGGTGATTGACTACCTATAGAGGATGGAGATGGTTAGCATTTATATTCGCTCGATATTCCACATGAAGAGTTTTCATCTTTGCTTGTAGCTAGAGAGTGTTCAGACATAGTCGATAAGGCGATAGGATTATCACCATATAGGGATAAAGTTCCATATCGAATTGGTCAGAGGAGGTAGACCAGTAGTGATGCCTTTAAGGTATATGATGTCCAAAGAGATTAGGAAACTAAGAGTGCAAGCGGCTGACCTGTTTAGGTAATGGTTCATTCGTTGGGGTATATTTGGGTAGGATGCACATATAGTGTTCGTTAGTAGGATGAATCGCTCTTCGGGGTTGTTTGTTGGTTGTCGTGAGCTGGAGGAGATGATGAACAAGTTTCTACTCCCATTTATTGATGACTTATTTGATCAACTCTATAGCATGAGGATGTTCTCTTAGTTGGATATTGCGATGGTTTCGCCAACTAAGAATATTTAGAGGGAGTGTGTCGATTATAGTGTTTTGTACACTACCTTAATTTTTGGATTGGATTGGTTACACCGTTTGGGTTAACCAATGTGTCGGCATACCTTGTTGATCTCATGCACCATGTTTGGAGAGGCCACTTGAGTGAGTGTGCTTATGTTCATTGATGATACTTTCGTCTAGTCATGGACAAAAGAGTAGAACAAGGCATGATTGATGATGAGATGCTTGGGTCACGTTGTTTCAAAGTATGACATCGCCGTAGATCCTGTAGTCACGGCAGTCCAGTATTTGGATAGACCCAAGGTAGAAGCATCATTGACCTATTTGATGAGAGAGGATCATACTTTTATTTGAGACGCGAGGTGCGGACATGCGTTAGTAAGTTTGACCGAGAGGTTGACGAGTGCACCGATGTTACTCATTCCGAACGGGAATGAGGAGGCGATAGTATGCACTTGCCTGTGGTACTTAACCGGGTGTAGTATTGATACCGAAAAGTAAGGTTGTTGCATGGTGGTTGATAGCTGAAACCGCATGAGTAAGTATCCGACTCTTGATTCAGAGTTGGAGGAGATAGAGTTCGCTTTGGGGATTCGGAGACACTGTCTATTAGGGGAGAGGTTCAGTTGTTCAGTGATTCCACATCATTGGAGTATCTCTTCTCCGAGAAGGATTTTGACCTTCGCCAGTAGCGATGGTTTGAGTTCTTAGCCTCCTATGGATTTGACATTTCCTGTACGACCTAAAGGGAAATGTATTTATAGATGTTATAGTGGAAGACATACCAGTTTAGGAGTGATATTCCTAGAGTGGACGTTGCTCGAGCTTATCACTGGTTATGACTTCGGAACTCGATGAGCTATGGCTAAGTCTGATGACTAGTTTGACCATTATACCTACTTTGATTTATTAGATTAGTAATAGTCAAAGGCGTTAGGCCAGACTAGTGGAGATTATAGCTAAATTAGAAGAATGGATAGTGTCTATAGAGGTGATGCAGTGCAGACCTGATCGAGATTGTTGGTTCCATAAGTATAAGAGATTGTTTGTTCTCGAGTAATATGAACATATTTTTATAGATTGCATCGATGAATTGCCAATGCTTGAGGATAGCGTGATAGCATTTGAGTCACAATCGATTGGTTCACAAGTAATGCTAGATTTGTATTCCTTAAATCCAATGGGATAACATCCGTATTTGTCGAGTTATATGTGGGATCGATAGTGTGATTCCATTGTGTGCCAAGGGCATTGTAGGTGGCTAAAACCCGTTGGTCGATAGTGGGTTTTGGGAGAACTTACAAGAGGCGTTTGGGAATTTGGCACCAAATCGATTATATGATATTGAGATTGAACCATGGACTTCGAGACCTCATAGGCCTATTCATACCGATAGATGTGATACGAATGGGTTAGGAGGAGGATAGTGGAGTGGTAGAGGTTTAGTGGAATGAAAGTGAAAGCAATAGAATATAGAAAACCAAAAAGAGCATAAGGACAGTTGATCCGGAGCTCTTCATTTGGAGAGATTTTATTTTTATCGTCGACTTTCATATTAGATATCATATTTGATGTTTTATACTAGATAGTTTAGTATTCTGTATGCTAGGATAGGCATGGATGTTACATTTTAATGATAGGTCTCATGTATGCATGTTTAATTGGATTGTTAGCATTTGAGAAGATAGCCTATGTTTGTATGGCTGTTAGGACTGCGGGATAGTTATAGTTTGATATAGCATACTTATTTGAGACGATTGCTATATATGATCTAGTATATTTAAAGATACAAGATGTATACATATCTTTATTGTATTAGGATTTTTTCCAGACCTAGCATGCAAAGGTTTTATCGAAAATTTCCAGAATCTGAGAGGCTTTTGAGGGCCTATGGGTTAAGAGACGTTCTCTTTGCTTTATGATTTCGAGGATTAAATCTTTTTAAGGAGGGGAAAATGTAACGACCCTTATTTTTTAATGATCGAATATTTAAATAATTGATTTAAATATTTAATCGTTAATTAAATGGCAGCCCAAAAATATAATTTTTTGCTTACGGTCAAATCAGGACTCGAGACCACTTCCGTTGAGTTCAGATTGACATTGCGAATTAAATGAGTATAAGGATTGCCATATTTGGAGATCGACTGATTCGATGGCCGAAACAATATCGAAAAATGCAAAACTAGCATCTTGAGATGCAGTCTCAGAGAGCGATGAGATTGGTATCGTTGGATTAGGAAAAATTAGGTAACGTATGCAAACGGGTTTCATGGCGATCAGACGCAACATGTGATTGTACGGACTCAAAACATATGACCATTTATTCCAGGATTTAAATAACTGGAATATTATAATATTATATAAATCCCTAAATTTAGATCCCTTCCTCCAATTTGTTGGCCATTTACTATTTATACCTGAGAAATAAAATTAATGGCCTCTTTTTCTTGAAACTTCAAAAATCAAAATCCGACGATCTAAGCCATTAAAAATCATAAGGTTTGATTCATTGAGATCGTAGTGTAATGACCCTAAAATAAAATAAAAACAAAATGAAAAATATACATTTATATTAATAAATTCTGAAATTATAAAATAAATAAATATATATATATATATAATGCATTAAAACAGAAAAGAAAAAAATTTGGCAATAAATAAAATTGCATGGGAGCTTCTGTTTGATAAAATGCAAGGAATTAAGGTGATTAAAAGAAAAATTGGAACTCAAAATAAATATAGCTATATGTCCAAAGAATTATATAAATACATACATTTAATATATATGGAGTGTTTTCTGTTTTATTTAAAGATAGAATAAAATGAAGTTTAATAAAAAGGTTTACATGTCTTATAATTGTGCTAGAAATAATTAGCATAATATATGTGATTTTTATTTAGATATAGGAGGAGTTACTGTTTTGACAAAGAGGCAGAGATATATATATATATACATACAGGATCAAATAAAAATTTCCATATCTTATATTTATTTCAAGCAAATAATATGGGTGAATGATTTTACATTACATGATTGGGTATGATAATATGCATGATTAAATGGAGATAATAGCTAGAGAGAAAACACAAGAAGTTTACAAATTCTTCAAACTTAGAAAAAAAATGAATAAAGGATCACATGCATATGGCATGAATAAAATGGAGACATGAAAATAGCATGCAGTGTTTAAAATGTTTGATTCCCGAAATAACCAATTAAAGTAACCTAATGTGTGCATTTCCAATTTAGGACCACACAGGAATGTGATATGTACATGAACATCTAAGGGTATCAGGGGAATTACCCATTTTCTTAAACCCTAGAATGATTTTATAAATAACTGCACATAACCATATCCATCATTCTCTCGGGATCAAAACCAAAAAATATATAGGAGAAGCAATAGCTTAAAACACTGAAAGGATCTGCTGTTCAGAGGAGCAAGACAGTAAAAGAAAACACTAGGTGAGCATTAATCCTTTTTATGCTATGGCACTAAGTCCTCTGGTAGGCAGCCTATAATGTTATGATTCATTTAAAAGAAAAAAAAATCCCTGAAATGATTTATTATGGGTGAGATGGATGTTTGGTTGTGTATTCTTGTTTGGTTGTGCTTTATTGTTTGGAGTTTTTAATCTATATGTGGGTTTTTCAAAGACAAAATGGTTTGGGCACTTTTGTTCTACTTTATTATTATGAAGTATGGATCTACATTATTTAGGGAATAGGCAGCAAGATAGTGATCTAGCTTATGTCTATTTCTTAAGATAATGAAGCATGAAGCTCAATATTCATATCACAAGTCAGAAGAGAATCTCTGGGTTTTTGAGGGGCTTCCTTAATAAAACCCTTATCCATTTATTCACAATAATATAGCAGGATCATGATGCTCAAATTATTTTTAGGAAGACCAAAGGAATGTTGTATTTCCTGTAATAAGGCTAATAAATAAAAATCATGGGGTTGAACCAGAAAGTATACAAGTAGTTATATCTTTCTGAAATATGAATGAATGAAAGAGAAACTAAATTGGTCACTTGGGAGTTAGTCAATGATCTGCTTGCTTCAGGTGGGAGCAAGTATATGCATGGTGCAACTGCACCCTGAGGCCTTTGTGTGTTGGAATAATTTAAATAACCTGGGAGTTTCCTTCACAATGCATACATAGTGTTCATTTGACAAGGAGATGTAGACCATAAAATAAATAAGGAATGGGATTTATAAATTTGGGTTATGAATATCTAGACAGGGAGTTAAATTAATCAGGATTAATGTGATGTTCTGATTAATTGCTGGGTGAGATTGGGAGAATAAAATCTGAGTTTATTTATCTAGAAATGGAAGTATGAATATGTGTATAAAAATTTTGATTAATGTTCATACCAGTATAAACTGACCCTTTTGGTTGCCCTTGCAATCATCTGGGTGTCTCAAAATTTTTTGGGGCAGCTCAATGAATTGCTTGCAGGAAATTGAAGTTGGCTTGATGAGTGAAGAAGGCATTAGCTGCTAGTATAAATAAAAGAGACTTGTTTTAAATTTGCAGATGCTTGTAATGATGTTAATAGTCAGATCACATGTGGTAGTTGGAGTTAATTGTAGGGAGTTTTTTTGAGTATTTGGATTAAAACTTGTACTTAAGTAAAACTTATTTGAAATGATCTTTGATGGAGTTTGATTACCTACTGATTTTATGATTATCTGATTTGGAGAAAACAAGGGGATGGACATAACACATAAATATAAAATGTGTATGTGATGATCTCTGGTTTTATTGCCTGAGCTTATTATATAATTTTTTTTAAAAAAAATGATGGAGTTGACAAGATTTGGATAAGAATTATGCAAGTGGAATAAATGTATGCATGGCAGATAATTGATACTGATTTGTGCATATATTCTGATGAGTCTATAACATTGCATTAATGTACCTGATTTCAAGATATAAAAAAAAAATTTATAAAAGAAACAAACCTGGAAGCATTTTGTGTTTTTGGTTGTTAGCATAAATGGATGAATTCCCAGGAACATACATAAGGAAGAAATATGCTGGTGTTAGGAGAAGCTTTTGAAGAAGTTTATTTGAGAAACATGGGTCTGAAAGTGGTAAATAAGGGACTATGGCCGGCCTAGATGGCCATGGGTCAAACTCTTTGAGCCTGGAACCACTTCATTTCAATTAATGAAGTGTAAGTTCTCCCGGGACAAAACCAAGAAAACACCCAGCAGCCCTTAAATAACACCAAGCATTTCCAGTAAAACACCAAGTATTTAAGTCTGCACCATGTTAAACTTAAAAATGCAAAATGACTTCAATTGTTCAACCTGAAATGATAAATGGAAATTAGTTCCAATATCCATGTCTGCAAGTATAATTTGTAAGTAATCTCATGTAAACACCTGATGACTATCATAAGGTCAATTAAATATTATTTTAGTGTTAATAGAATTAGTTAGGCAAAAAGCCTAGATGGCATAAAAAAAAGATGTACTGTGCTCTGCAAGTCAAATACATATATATAGTGTTATAATTTGCCCAAATGTACCTCTGGCAGTAGAACAAGACTTAGAAAAAAATAAATGGCTATGTCAATAACTTGTATGGTATTTTGATTTCTGTTTGATTTAAATTCCCTCTGATAAAAAAAAGAAAAAAGAAACAATTGTATATCATCAAATATATGATTGTCTTAATTTGTTTGTACACTGATATGATTATATTGGTAAGTCCAGGGTCTTGGGAAAAATATTTGGAAATTATATAAATATTCAAATATAAAAGAAATGGGGTTTAGTGGTGAATTCCTCTTGGATGTTTAGAAAAAAAAATCTATGTGTTTTAGAGTGAGGGTCACCACATGTAGCGAGGAGTGCTACACACCTATGACCTTGATATGGCATGCGATGTTGATGGAATCAGTCATGAATAGTAATCATGGATCTAGGGTTTCAGATAGTTGGAGATTGGAGTGATGATAGGCGAAATGGAGATCGCCACAGATTTTCTCTTGTCGATATTTGTAGACGATCGATTGCCTATGTCAAAATGCGTCCATGGTCAAGCTGAGTTTGTAGTTCCCAGATTGCGACATTATAGAGTGGATTGAGTTGCATTCTTTCGATTCCAGGTCGAAGCTCTTGCGTAGTGTGACATTTTAGTGAAGACGGCATGGCATTTCATCGAGTGATGGGGGAGAAATCAGTGGATGAAGGTTTTGACAATGGGTTGGAGCACAAGTGGCAAGTATAGGAGCACGAGATTGCTTAGGGGTTTGGAGAAGATAATTATTAAGGTGATTAGTGTTTAATGAATTACCTTATTAATCTCGATTCTGATTTCGACCATATCTTTTGCATACGAGGTCCATTTTGGATGTAGTTTCTTGCGGTGCGCTCGTGATGGCGAGATTTACAACTTGGCACTGGTTTAGATAGATTTCACTGAGGTGAGTGATTTTGTCTCTCACCATACCATGATTGGTTGTATAGTATTAAATTGACGCTCGGGAATGATTTTTGGTTTTAAAATGTGATTTTCCTATTCTTATATACCTGCTAGATTTTTATAAAAGAAAGTAAAATTATTTTAAAATGATTTATGAAGAATATCATATATTTCCCATCGACGAGCCATAGTTAGGGAATTATTAGATTTGAGCTATTATTAACATGATTTCCCATATTGATCGGTATGGATGGATTATACATGTTGCATGTATGCTGGTTTGGATGTATGTATGGTTGTTGGATGTATGTTTGGCTTATCTGGTTGTTTTGGTTGAAAAGACCGATTATCGATGATCGAGTTTTGAGGAATATATTTTACGTTAGGGTTCCGTACACACGAAATTCTAACGAGTGAGATATGTTGTACATAAGGGTTAGGATACGTGCCGACAGATCTGAGGTAGAGGATGACGCTTCAGACTTCAGGATAGATGTCGGACGCTTCCATTTGATTTGTACTTATCCGTTTGGTTATGTACAAGACCATGGTGGTTGGTATTGACCATTTTAGAGTGGTCAATGTCCATTACTATTGTTGGTTGGCGATTTGGCCGATCTTTGGTTTGGACATTGATGAGATTTCGTGGTGCATGATTTGATGATTTATTCGTGCGACCGACTTGGAGTCTTGATGTTATTGCTCTAGGGCGAGCGATTGAGATGGCGAGGCGATGTCATGATGCTTCAACATGAGAGTTGGTATTGAGTAGATTCTGAGTAGATAGTTCAGGACTATGTAGATCATGCTAGAGAAGTTGGCTCGTTCGGATCATAAGGGATGGATGGACTGGTATCTTAGGTTTGTGGCTCATAGGGGTAGCAGGTAACGAGGATTAGACACTCCGTATCTTTGGTTTGTGACTCGTGGGGGTAGTAGGTACCGAAGAGGCTCGTGGTGGGTGTCGTGGAGCCGAGGAACATGGGTGTTGTTCCTCGTAGATAGTGGAAATTGGATTTAGCAAGTAGGGATTAAATCCGTATTGACGAGTAGTGCTTGAAAGGATGTGCATGTGCTAAGTGAACGTTGATAACTCGGAGATTTTTATGTTGTACTTGATGTAGAGGCATAGTAAGGGCTCCCATGGATCATGTTAGGATCTATATACCCTGGACCCATGGGTGTTGGGTCTAGTGCCGCGTAGGTGTTGGGATGTTGGGAGAGAGTACGATGAAGAACTGGGACTTTCCACTATCCCTGGCTTGGTGGTCATACAAGTTATAATATATCTAGAGCACACTGGGTGATAGTTAGTATTGTTTGATGGATGCTATGTTTGTGGTGGTTGCTTACTAACCACCTATCACCCTATGGATGTCACACGAGGTAGGTATTGTGGTAGGGATACCTAGACACCCCGACTTTACTTAGTATGGAGTAGGTATTGTGGATGGAGATACCTAGCAATTTATTTAGTATGGAGTGGTATTGTGGATGGAGATACCTAGGTATATTGATAGATACTTAGTATGGAGTACCCTTTTATGATGTTGTATAGTAGCATATTGTCTATGTTATGTGTTGACTCTTTGGTTGCAAGGACAGGTTATGTATGGTATATATACCCTCTGTTCCTTATACTATATCGAATTTTATAGTATTTTGAGACTTGATATCGCTCATATAAGACTGTTGGCCGACCCAAGGTTTTATGATTTGCTTCTTATTATCTCGGGTACTCTTAAATGAGTAGATTTGAGAGCAGGTGTGGATGACATATGGAGTTCTACAAATGGACTAGCAGGAGGTGATGTATACTCGTATTTGAGTTTGTTATTGTATTTCCACTGTGTGACGTTGTGGAGTCTTGACAGTGTTTGACTTACTATTATATGAGACGGTGTATCAGTTGAGTTTATTTTCAGTTGTATAAACTCTATTACTGTGTTGTATAACTCTGTGGATCTTATACTCTGATGATTAGTTCACATTGTTATTACTATCTCTATTGTTTTATATCGCTATTATATTTTATCTGATGCGATCTAATCTGAGATATTCGACATGTTATGTGGTTATTTGATGTTTATTTTTGTTCTTTGCAATTCTCTCCTCTTATATTTCCTCTTATTTACTTCTTTTGTTTTCTTTGAAAACCGTTCTATACCTAAGGTGTAGGATGGTCGTTACACGCTTTGTACCATGGTCAAGGATACGGGTGGGTGCATGGTGAACAAGTGACTTCCTTTCTACAACCACCTCCTTTAGCTGACTTAGCTCAATCACCGCTGTTGAATCGTCCAGACACTTCCGCAAGTGTGACACCTAGAAAACATTGTGTACTCCCTCTTTCTTTCGAGGAAGCTTCATGCTATAAGCTATCTTCCATACTCTACCTATGATCAAAAAGTGCCCTACAAACCTTGGTGCTAACTTTCCCTAACTACCAAACATCATGACATGCCTAAGAGGTGAGACTTTCACAAAAACCATGTCGCCCACAATGAACTCTAACCCTTTGCGTCTCCTATTAGAGTAATTTTTATGCCTATCTTGTGAGGTTTTCATCCTTCTACGGATCAAGTCTACCTTCTCTAATTTCTCCTTAACCATATCTGCTCCAAGAACGATACTATCCGTAGTATCCCACCAACAAGACGTGAGCTACATGGCCTTTCGTATAATGCCTCAAATGGTGTTATCTCAATACTTGCCCGATGGCTGTTATTCCAAGTAAACCCCACTAGTGGCAATTGATCCTCCCAAAAGCCTCAGAAATCCAAGATACACATCTAAAGTAAGTCCTCTAATATCTAGCTCACCCTCTTCATCTGTCCATCTGTCTGTGGATGATAAGTAGCAATCAAACTCAACTCAGTGCCTAAAGCCTCCAGAAGACTCCTCTATAATTCGCTGGTTAAAAGTGGATCTCGGTTGCTAACGATGCTAGAAGGGTCTCCATGTGACCTAACTATCTCCCTCACATATAATGTCACCAAAGACGCAGCAGTCCTCATTCTCCTAACCGAAACCAAGTGAGCGCATTTGGTTAGTCGGTCGACTATGATCCAAATGCCTTTGCCTAGAGTGTAGGAGATATCGAAATCATACGATGCCAAGAACTCCATCCATCTCTACTGACTTAAATTCAAAACTTTTTAGGAGAAAAAACTACTTCGAAGACTTATAATCCGTATGTAGCTCACACCGCTCTCCTAATAGATAATGTCTCCATGACTTGACTGCAAAGAAAATGCCTGCCAACTTAAGATCATGGGTAGAATAGTTTCTCTCGAGAATTTTCAATTTTCGGTTAGCATAGCTCACAACTCTCCTTCCTACATCAAAACCACGCCAAATCCCTTTCTGCAAGCGTTGGTATATATGTGAATGCCTTCATACCATCGGGTAATACTAGAATAGGTGCACTAGTCAACGACTCCTTCAGCTTGATAAAAGCATCCTCACACTTTGAGTCCCATGAGAAAACCAAATTCTTCTTGGTAAGGCCGGTCAGAGGGGTGGAAATTTTAGCGATGTCCTTAATGAACTTCTTATAGTAGCCCACCAAACTAAGAAAACTCCTCGCTTTTGTGGCATTCTTGGGTACATACCAATCTAGTACTACAACAACTTTACTAGGATCAACTTCCAGTCCACGCTCAGACACAACGTGTCCTAAAAAGTGTACCTCCATGCACCAAAAGCGACATTTGGAAAACTTCACCTTCAATTTATGCCCACGAAGAGTATTGAACACTTCTTCTAGATGCAACCTGCGCTCCTCCTCACTTTTCTAATAGACTAATATGTCATTAACAAATACCATCGCAAACTTATTAAGCAACCCTCTAAAAACTCGACTTATCAAAACAAAAAATTAGGCTGGTGCATTGGTTAGTCCAAAGGGCATGACTGACCACTCATAAAGTATGTCGGGTGTATAAAAAAGTGGTCTTTTGAATCTATCCTTGGCTACACGTAGCTGATGGAACCTAGTAGCCAAGTCAAGCTGAGAAAACACCTTTACTCCAACTAACTGATCAAAGAGATCGTCTATGCGGGGGCAACGGGTAACAATTTTTCTTTGTCAGCTTATTCAGCTCATGATAATCAACGCAAAGCCTTGGAGAACCATCCGCCTTGGTAGCAAAGATAACCGGTACTCTCCACTCTGAAATACTACTCCTAATGAAGCCTTTCTCCAACAGCTCATTCACTTGCTTATTCAGTTTGTGTCTATCCTTAGGAGTCATATGCCTTAAGAACAAGGCAGCATGTCTAGCGTTCTTCTAGAGATAAATCTGAAACTCGATCTCTCTTTTGGGTGGGAGGCCGATAACTTCGGAGAAGACATCTGGATAGTCTCGAACAACTGGCACTAATGCTAACTCATCGTGTGATAAGTCTAAAGAATATAGGTAACTCAACATAACCAAACCTCTGGGATCACTATAAAACTCTAGACTGCGTCAACTGCACGTACCTAAATGAACGACCTTCCGATCACAATCTATGATTGCCCCATATATAGTCATCCAATCCATACCCAAAATCAACCCAAATTCATAATCCTAAGACAAAAGCATCGTAATTAAACTTGACCTCCAAAATAAACAATTTCAAACCCCTACAAATCATAGATAAGTAAGCAGATCCTCCAACTGGGTTTGATACAACTACTAGGTCCGTACTATGCTAGTATCTAGGTGCAACTCGTCTATGAGATTACTCAAAATAAAAGAGGTATTCGGTGGTGTTGGGCACTCCCTCCTCATGTGCCCGAATTGATTGCAGTTGAAACATTTAATCTTTGAGATGTTCGTCTTGCACTTCTTCGCAAAATGCCCTTTCTTATCGCATTTTCTACATTTGAGCTCCTGCTTTTTAATCTCCCCTTGGGTCCCCATTCCGCACTTGTGCTAATTATGTTAGGGTGCCTTTCCACCTGACTTCTTAGGCTCACCCCTTTCCTCTTCCTTGGAAACAATATTTAGCAAAGCCATCTCCGCCAAACCCTCGAAAGTCATACCCATGAGAATGTGACTAAAGTCCAAATCTTGAAGAGGTTAATTTAGCCCCTTTGCAAACTTCAAAACTTTCTCGTGAGGGGTATTTATCGTATCCAGACTAAACCTAGCCAACTCATTGAACTAATTTACATATTACTTCACCGACATCTCTCCTTGATGCAAATATATGAACTTCTCCAACTATACTCCCTGCTCTGCCATAAAAACATTTTCGTCTGAAATGCTTCCTAAACTCTCCCCAAGTTATGTTTTCCTTATTGGCCTCTACCACAACAACGTTCCACCAATTCAGAGCCTCTTCTTGTAAATGCCGGGGGTAAGCTGTCTCCTTCATCTCCAGTTCCCATTAATATGAAAATCCTCTCACTAGTACGAATCCATGCTTTTGAGTCCACATAAGATTTGGTCCCTACATATGGCTCCTTTTTAGACTTGCCAAGTCCTTACATAGCTTGGCAAAATCAATTGTGGGTGGGTGGGCATGAACTACACCTGTAACATGCTCTGTGGGTCTCCTATTAGGATTAAGCTTAGCTTGTCCTCTCGCTTGTAGATACCGGTGGAACCATATAAGGACATTCATGCTCGGAATCTCAATTGCATCACTTGAGCCGTAACCAGCAGAATTTATCATTCCCTCTATTTTCGATTTAGGAATTTTTAGCAACTTTTCTATAGATAGTATTGGTAAGAATAAGTGATATCGTTTTTTCGTGTTATACTTACATATGTAAAATCTTTGAAAAACTTTACCTATACATATATATAATTTTTGGAAACTCATTTTGAAAACCTTTTTGGAAAACTCTTTTTTTCTTTAAAATATTGAAGTTTGTTCTCTCAATACATACCTAACTCCTAAGGAATCTTAAACCTACACTCTGATGTCATATGTGACAAACCACACTTCTGAACACACCGATCTAAAGCCTAGGCTGACTTTCAAACTCACATCATGCCAAGAGATACGAGCTATCGGGTTTTAAAACATTACGGAGACTAAGATTTTGGACAAAATCTAAGACATTCTACACTTTCAGATCTCATAGCGGAAGGTAGTAATTTATAAATACAGAAATAATCATCTTATAAAATATCAAAGAAACAGAATCTCAAAACATGTGTAGTCAAAATTCAGAGTTTACAAATTAACAGCATATAGTCTAATGGTACGAAATACGATAAATAGTTACATAGAGAGTGATGAAAAGTAATACTATGTGGTGCCAATGCCAATCTCACTCCTCCATGTACTAGATCTAAGCCAATTACCTGCTGCCCCCTCCTCCTATGGTGAGAAAAAAAGGAAAGAAGTGGGTCTGACAAAAGTTTGGTGAATGAGTTACATCATTAATATATGGTGATCACACGCAATTGACTTCAACTATAATCTGGGTGACCTCGGGTGTCCTACTTATGCTTGTGAACCATTTACTAAAGTTGGTTTCATTGACCTAAATAATATAGATCTAAATACACCTACACCCAAGCATCCGGTGAAGGTTTATACTTAAGATGGAACAACTAATTGAACCTTAAATCAACGATGGATCAGATTAATAACTTCTAGTACTATTCCTAACATAAGATCGATTAAAGTATCAACCTTGGGACTACGTTCCCAAATTACAACTACAACGTATTATACATACATATTGAGAGGATCCCGCAATGCCAGCTTATGCCAAAGATGTCTTAGGGTCCGTTACATCTATGTCCAAGCTAAATGGTAATGCCTCTTATTGCATCACGCTGGGTATCCACCAATGGCTTCGGCCTAAGTTTCTATTTAACGGCTAAGTCTTTATCGGATTAGAAAAATAGGCAAAAAAATTAAATTAAAAATATAACCGCAAGCGCATGGTGTACAATGTTAGAACGTGGCGAGTATGGGTCGATCCATAGGGAATTGTATTGATTTTAAAATTTCTACTTAATCAAATTAAACCAAGAATTTGAGATTATGTTAAGCTAAAAAATGTAAAAACTAACAAAAGATAAAATGGATAAAAATTTGAGAGTTTGAAGGCAATTTAGTGGCAAATCCCTTCTCATAATTACATAAATCAACAAAATGAAATTATGATATCTCTTTTGGTCATTAGTGAATTTAGTTGATATGTTTATCATAAGTATGACCTATTTGTGCTATTAATTAGCCCAACAAACCATCAAACTTTAACATACCCACTAAACCACTTGTTAACTCTAATGAAAATAAAATCTATTCTAAGCATGATCTATTTACTATTGATTAGTAATACAGACCATCAAAATTTGATTTTAAGATCCACTTCATTACCATAATCATATGTAGATGAAGAGGTGATTTGTGTTTGTGTTTGTTTAGCATAGCCTATTTGGTGTCAACAACATAGGATATCAAATTCAAAGCTAAAATAACAAAATTTAACCCATTCAAACATTTCCATTAAGCAAAAAAGAGATAAAAAATTATCAAAATGTTGAATCTACATGATTAAGAGAGTTTCATTACCCCTAAATTGAAGGGGTTTAGCTTCTCATATTTGTTATCATTTCAACAAATGTAGATTGCAACATGAAACAAAAACAAGAGGAAAATGAAAGCTAAGTAAGAAGAGAGCTAACTAAAATAAAATAAAAACTAATTTACTTACATAAATAAAAAGATCTACACTACTAATATAAAAAGAAAGAGAGCATGTAAATAGAAAAGTGCATGAATTAACATTGCATAAATGAAGAAAATGGCTAAGAAGCCATGAAAGAGAGAAAGAGAGTTTTTATTTATTTTTGAGCCTAAAACTAAACTAACTAAAGAGGAGGCAAAAAGCTTAATTACATGAACAAAGGGTTATTTATACATGTTTTGAAACCCTAACCATATTTTTGGGGACTACCCAAAATACCCTTCTAGGAAGTGTGGCCTCCAAGTTATCATTAGTCTTTAACTAATCCATCATCAAGTATGCATGTAACTTTAACCTCTACTAACTTATGCATTGGCTCCTAATTGTAGATTAAGATAAGTGGGTAGGTGGGATCCTCCATGATGCATGAGTTGAATTATTTTCATCTTCATTCCTCTGTTTCCATCCTTGTGCACGCATGAATACATGAAGCCTCTTGTAATTTCCATCCAATTTTCCCATAAATAAAAATAAAACGTGCACATAAATATTCTCAAATTAATATATGCACAAAAATGACCATTTTGCCCCTATATGAAGATGAATAAATGACGATTTGAAAATAATTTGAATTTTGGTTTAAACATGTTAAAACACCATATATGCTCATTTATTTAATTAAATTAGATTAAATATGGAAGTAAAAATATGCACATTTACATGCACATCAAATACCCCCACACTTATCTTTTTATTCGTCCTCGAATAAACTAAAACTAAAATAAATCTATTTTCGTAGGAAGCACGATTGCATTGAGCGTATGCAATAAGCCATTAAACCTCTAGATATCCCTAGTAGAATGAGTGTTGTCTCGTGAGGGTTTTCAACGGTTACTACCAACAAAATCCAAATGCAACATGCAAATTCCTAAATGCAAGATTTATTTACAAAGATGCAAGTTTTTGAAGATATTTACAAATGAAGAATTTACTTTTAAATTGACACGAATGAGTTAAATATAAGTTTTGGTCATTATCAAGAAATTTAAGTCCTTTTACTTGTTAAAATTTCCAACAAAAATTAAGTTATCACAACAAATAGACTATAGTTTGGCTAGTTGTTTCGGTTGATAACATAGTGTAACTATGAAATGGATCCTTAGTTGATTATCAAAGTTTTTAAAAGTGGTCTTTTCATTTCTTTTGAATAACAAGTCAAATCAAACAAGTGAAAATAGTTCTTGGATTTCAATTGCTTACTCTCTCTCTTATTTGAAAATTTCATTGATATTGACAATATTTACATATGCCTAACTCAAAAAGCCGAGGTCAGATATATTACCCATGCACTGCCTTTCGGGCTTACATGAGGGGAATACAAAGCGTGGTGAGTGAACACACAAGTGTGTTCACCTATCGACTGTAAGCATTATTGATAAAAGAATTTTTATATACATACACCTAACTCAGATAAACTGAGGCCGGATATACCGATCGTGCATTGCCTTTCGGGCTTATGTGAGAATGGTACAGAGCATGGTGAGTGAACACATGACTCTAGGTGTTAATAAAAAATATATACATACATAAAAATATTTTTTTTTGTTATATATATATTTTTTTGGAGAGAGAGTTTTGCAAAATCTTCTTAGCACCATTTAACTTAAAAGATAAAAAATGTAATATCCTTTTCTTTAAATCACCGCTTTTTAAACAAAGATTTTAATTAGGATATACTTCATAATTATCACCTATGAACCTTCCTATATACTAGATAAACCATAGTTAATTGTAATCAAACTTTATTTTTTTTGTTAAGACAAATAAATTTTCAAAATTTTTAATTTAATAACCAAAACCATATATTTATCCTAAAGTGTTTCTTCAAAAGTAATTAAAAAGAAAATTTGTTTTTGGGACATTTTTCTCTTTTTATTTTTTATTTTTTAAGTTTTGGAAAGAAATAACAAAAAATATAAACCATGAAAAATAGAAAATGAAAATGAGACTCCCCCCACAGTTAACCCGGGGGAAAGGAGAAAAAATAATAATAAAAATAAGACCTATATTTACATGAAACGATTATTATTTACACGACATCAGAAAGTATGTCGACAAAGAGTAAATGAAACTGTCTTCCAAAGACCAGTTCATTTGTCACGTCAAGTATGAGAGACACAACTTAAGCATAGAAAACCAAACCATAATAGATTTCAAAGTTGAATGTTAATTTGGAATAACGAATGTCGTTTTATTGAAAACCGTATGAGTCGTTCTATTTTCGGTGATTTTTGGGGTTGATAGAACAATTGGTTGAAATTCAAGTTTATTTTCACCAAATTGAAATTCAAACTTATCATTGAAAACTTCTTCAGAATTATCGATTTCAAAATCAAAATGGTGATTTAACTTTACCCCTTCAGAATTGTGACGACCCGCAAATCCGTCCCCTTTGAATCGACAATAATCCACACATGTCCGACCCAAAAGCGCAGACTGACGGAAAGTCAAGAGAAAGAAAAGAAGAGAGAAGAAGAGAAGAGAAGAAAGACAGAAGATAGAACCAAACAAAACAATACAGAATCTCACATCGCATCGGAAAACATATAATATCATATCAATGATCTTTACAAAACAAACTCTATATATATATATATACATTAATCAGAGTTCAACAATCAATCAATAGTTATCAGCCTGGACAGTTATAATAATCTGTCCTCACAAATGCCGATAATATACAACAACTAAGCACAATGCAGCGGATAATCAAACAGATACGTGTATACGAAAATGAAGATCTCCAGCTCTCCTGCTGAAGCTCCAAAAGCACCAATCTGAACTTGTAAATATACTCGGTCTGACCCAAGCATTGAAAGGGAAGAACGCCCGGATCAGTCTGGTAAACCAACGTGAGAAACACACTCATCTGAATTTATTAGATTACCAAACTTTTCCTTAGTTTTCAAAACAAAAGTATATCGTAAGATAAGTCCACACATAAACACGGACATGTTTTTACCTTACGATAACTAGAACATCTCATATCAAATCATCCGATATTATAGTAGTGTCTACTATATACAAATAATATTAATCATAGCCGAAATTGTTACATTGATTAAATTCCAGCATATAATCCAATTGGGTAATACAATCAAAGTGGCAGGTACGTAGTCTAGTTTGGATTTCCATACAAATGACCAGGTGAAGGGACTACCTTCCGAAGGGGTACACCTCTAGATGGATGTCCCGAGGCATAGAACATCTGCCCTCTACCAACACAAGACCGGCCCACTTTTATAACTAGATGGTACCGAATATGTCATCCTCCGGTCGTTACTGACCTTTAACCGAGGGCCCTCTAGCATACAAACCACAATAATCAGATACACGACATCATAGCATGTAAATATATATCTAGAAGAGGATGATCATACCCTAATGGGAGCGACCCACATAGCCCTGCCGCATCTAACCCTGTTTTGGTCATTTCCGGTTGATGAGGCCAGAGAGGTAACGATTACCTTTCACAATCACATATACATCACTTTGAATGCCACACGACCATTTCCGTTGACTACTAATTGCCTTCCACAAAAATACAACCCTTAAGCTCATACGTCTCACGGAGGGTGTTAAACTAAGAGAAGTTTCCTTCTCCGCCACCACTGATGTACGTTTTTAAAAACCAATGTACATAATCTGTAGAAATGCAATGTCAGACAAACATCCATACAAGTTGTCCAGGAACATGACAAACCGAAGGTACTTTCCTACCACATTTTGTCGGGAAAATCCCTAGGATTAGTAGCGAATAGTCCTCGCATTGGATATTTCATAATGAAGAGACTACTGCTACTGGATGTATATTGGGATTTTAACCCCAAACGATCAACAAGCAGTCCCACACTATGAAACTCCGAAATATCAATATCATCAGAAGCAACCTGCACAATCGTCGTTGTTGGGTGCGTTTCCACCACCACCGAACCAAGGAGAAGGAGAGCACTGCCAAACCATCTTTCCTCCAAGCACGGTCGGTCCAAACTCCACTTCCAAGCACTGCCAAACCAACTCCATCCACCTGCTACCGAACCAGAGTGCTACCGAACCAGCCACCCTCCATCCACTACCGGTCCAAGCACTGCCGAACCAACTCCACCCACCTGCTACCGAACCAGAGTGCTACCGAACTAACACAAACCAAAACCACTCCACCTACCATCGGACCAAAGTCCCACCGGGCCAAAGTACTACCGGACCAAGACCTCGTCTCCAACCATCTACTACCGAACCAAGGCATTGCCGAACCAAAGTTGCCAGGCCAGATTGCATTAGCCCAGGCCCACCACCAGCTATATACATCCAAGACCCCTGCCCCCAGCCTCACTCTATAAATAGAGGGGCAGGGGTACAACAATGGGGGGGAAGTGGGAGAGTTCAAGCACGGAGAGAACTTTCAAACAACTTTCTTTTACTAGTATCGAAGCTTTGTACTTGTAATCTGAACTAGAAAGGAGAAATAATATATAAAGTGGACGTAGGCACATTCTGGCTGAACCACTATAAATCTGCGTGTCTTTTACAGTTTAGTCCCTGCTTTTCATATATTTGCATAATTCACCCAAATCATTGAGAACGATATAAAATCAATTAAATCATACGACTTTGAGGTGTTTGTCCATTTTTTGTGCAAACATTTTTGGTGCTTTCACTGAGAACTATAAGCTCGAAGCTTCAGCTTCTTCCACTTAACCTTTTTCCTGATAGCATCGTTCATCGCTTGGAAAACATGCCTCCCAAGCAGAAAAAAGATGTTAACAAAGGAAAAAACGTCGCAACCAGCAGTCTTCCAGATCCAGCGGTCACAGATCAAGTAAATCGTCCTCCTCCAGCAGTAGTACCAAATGATGGACATGCTAATCCGACCACTCCTGCCGCAGAACAGCCTGCAACAATTACTAGGGCAGATCTAGACAGGGTTGTGGTTGAAGTAACTAACCGCTTCACGTCCCAGCAGGAAGCCTTGGTGGACCATCTCATGTCACGCTTAAGGGATGCTGAAGAGTCCAACCGCAACACTGAATCATGGGGTGAGTCCCAGTCTAGAGGATCTCAGAGACAACAAAGATCTTCCTTCTTCGAAGGAGCTAACGGCATAAGCAGCCATGGTAGGAGCCAAAATCGAGCACAGCCCGAAGTTAGGCCTGAGGAAACGCTTGGAACCGAACCCAACGGGGGAGGTACCGGGCGGAGGTTAACTGTAGCTGAGCCGGTTGTACTGCCTAACCATGGAAACGCCAGTGAAAGGGGCCGAGCTAGAGTCCAGCCCGAAGTTGGACCCGAGGAAATGCTTAGATCAGAACCCAGCAGGGAAGATCAAGGCGAGGGCCAACTGTAGCTGACCCTAGCATGCTCCCAGAAGACCAAAGGCAGCCATTGGAAAATATAAGGAATGACAGACGATACCATCCCTACAGGTCATTTGGACGAAATCAATCCCACAGAACAGAACCGAACTCATTTCTATCTGCTCTAAATTCTGATGAAAGGATGGCATGCTTATTCAGAGAGTGCGTCCAACGGAAGCAAAGAGATCGAGGGATAGGCGCTAGGGTAACCAGCCCTTTCGCCCGCAATATCGAAATTGCTATCACCCACAGCACAACTTCACCCGGAGATCGAGGGATAGGCGAGGGCCAACTTTATCCTTTTCTGTTGAACAAAATCCTATGCATGTAGCATTTCCATTCAAAGCACTCCACAGCGCAACTTCACCCGGACAAGACCTAACAGGTACTATGCGAATCTATGCCCTCGCCAATGAGACACTTTTGCTCCGGCATCCCTCTGCTGCGGGTTAACTCATTGCTCACGACGGCCCTTAAAGCCAACCGTAATGAGCCGATTATAAGCCACCGAGAAGGCCGACTATAGCCGAGGCAGCTCATTATGGCGTTCAGCTCGCCGTCAACTGTGAACCGACTATAAGCCCCAACATAAGGTGTGGCCAGCCAGAGGCAGTTCATGGTTGACGATCGACACCCACGCTAGCCGGCCACAGTAAATCGAATAATACCCACGATTACGGGCCATAATGGCCCGGGTAGTTACTGTGCGCGATCTCGGCTCCGATGTGTCTTAAGTGCGGCTGTGGTAAAAAAGAATTAACTCCCCGCGGAGGCGTAAGATGGGTGACAAATGTCTCCAAGACCCACAGCTAGGGAAAGTGACTACAAAGCCCGTTTGCCACGAACTTAAGCACTTCGAAGGCCTTCCATGATTGGAAGTTTTACTATTTCGCATATTTCAGTTTTATTTAAGAAACTTTTCTCCTATCCTCTGTAACAATCCCTGAAGTACAGGACACAGAACAAGAGACATTCACTAATGGAAGCGGATGCTCACAGCAAGATACTGGACTACATCCCATACTCGGTCACACAGGATATTCAAAGCTGCCATCTACAAGCAAAATATAAAGGGCGGTATTTCCTTCTTTCATGTGTAAACACGTGACTATAATTTATTCACACCTCACGCTAACATTGCAAGTCATGAAATTATGTTTTAAACAAGAACCTGACATCAAACGCAATTTAATTACAAGAATATGCATAGCTATATTTCTCATACAACATGTCAAAATAGCAAAATCATTCAAAAGACAACAGAATCAGCTTAAGTTAAAGAATTACACGTCAAGAATAGTGTTGTTTATTACAAGTAGCATAATTACCACCTAAGAGTTACGTTACTGTTTTGAGACTAACATATACAACAATGTCAAGTCTACAAAAAGATATCCAGGTCTAATCAAGGAGTCGGCTGCGTCGGAGTCTTATCCTTGTCATGTTGCCCACCTGTCCAGTCAAGAAAAGAATTCATTAGTGATAAGCAACCAAGTTAACAGGAGGACTGAAAAGAAAAACTTACCAGCATCTGCCCCTTGATCATCTTGACCATCATCCTCTACTTCCACACCTACCTCCTCGACGACAAGTAACTGCATGCCCTCCTTCACCGCCACTTTCTCCTCCTCAGTAAACCGAGCTGTGACTGCGTCCATTCGGAAGGCCACACCACCCTCTTTATCCGCATCAGCCCTAGCCTCCTCCAGAGCCCGGAGATAAACCCTAGCCATGACCCGGGGATAATCATCCATCCAGGAGAGGTTGCCCTGCTTCCAAGTACGGAAGTACATATCCTGGAGCATTTCGTCCATCATCCCCTCGTTCTCCTCAAACTCCCTCGTCCGGGCCTCGGAAGCCGACAACCTTACGACGGCAGCATCTCTCTCCAATTGGTATCTCGAGCAGTCAGCCTGAAGGGATTTTCGCATCGCCTCCATCTCCTCCTTCAACTTGGCTTGAGCAAGCTCTGCGGCCTCAAGCCTCCCAGATAACTCCTCTATCTGCTCAAGATCCGCTTTTCGAACCTCATCTACCGTGGCAATGGCCATATCGATCCGTTCCTTGCAAATAGCCTCCATTTCTCGCAGTTCGGCCTGGCTGGCCTCTTCCATTGTTTTCTTTAGTCGTCCGGAGGCGGCCTCGTGCTGAGAGATCTGGATGGCCTGATCGGCGAGTTGCTTGGCCTGGTCGGAAACCACTAACCGCAGTCTTATGTTGGCACTCCCAATTTCCTCCCCGGCCTTGACCAGTCGGGCATGATGCCCCATCAACTTCCTGGTCTCCTCAGCAACCCGGTCGATATTTGCCTTAGCTTCGTCCCCCATAGCGACAATCCGAGTAGTAAGCAAATCAAGGTCCAGGGACTTGGCCTCATCAAGCACCCTTACCATAGGATTGCGAGGAAGAAGGTGCTCACTAGTAACCTCATCAAAAGAGATGTCATGAGATGCCGGGTCCAGGTCCGGATGACCTGCAAACGGATTGTGTACTAAGCCAAGATGATCTATTGGGATGACGGTTGGATTCTCAGACGGATGGGGGGAGGGCATAAGCTCGGTATCCTCCTCTGTAATGTCGTGAATAGGCTGGAGTAGGGCCGGGGGTTCAAGAAGAGGTTCAGACGAAGATCGACTCCTCTTCCTCTTCTGTATACCTTCTTCAATAACTCCGAGAAGATGACGATAGCCGACTATGTCTCCCGGGCGGTTAGTAGAAGGCTTCGGCTTGGCGGAAGCTTTGAGGAGTTTGTATTGTTCAAGCCTGTGTCGAAGATCTGAGGTCTTGGCCATTTTGCCAACTCCTGGAGTAAAAATCAAGTGTCACCGGTATGCATTGAGCCATCATTTGAGAATAAAAAAGAACAGAGGGAAATTCACCTTGAACCGCAGAGGTTGCCTCAGTAGAAGCGCTCCCGGAAGATAAATCGACGCCGGTCCCAACTTTCTCAGCTTTCCTGGACTTCTCTATTCCCTCCAAACCTTCGAAGGCTTGGCGGAAAGCGTCATCCGTCCACTCTTGCATCTCGCCTACTTGCCCAGAAGACAAAACCCCGACACCGTCGCCACCTCCAGCGCCTTCTCCTCCATCTCCGCCTTGCTCCTCCTCCACATCTCCCTCCTCCGGGATATCTGGACATGTGCTGGGAGAGGGACCGTCAGACTTTTTGAGCTTCTTCCCCCCGGCAACCGGATGTTTCGGAAAGGGCCTTCTTTTACTACTCTTCGACTCGGCCCCTTCTTTAGCTTGGGCAGCCTTCTCTTCGGCCGTGTCCCTCTACTTGACCACGGACTGCTGTGGAAGGATTAAGTTGTGCTCCAAAAGTGTAGCGTTCCTGATCAGGTAAGCAGCCGACCTATCTCTTCCAGTAATAACTTCTATTTCTGCTGCCGTCTGAACCAGGCGATCATTCTCCACGACCGCAAAACCACCTGTCGCTAGCAAAAAATAAAAACACATAAGAAGGAGCATTGCAACCAGAACGGGAATTAAAAATAAAGCTTTGACTTACATCCGGAGGTGAAGCGCCGAATAGAAACGGAATCATCCCTGACAAAAAACCATTCCTTCTTGAACATGCTGTACTTGGAGTATAAATCCAGGACCGGCTTAAAGGATACGGCCGATTCCAAGCTAATGTAGGGAGACCCCTTCTTATAGCCTCTCAAGTTGTACAAATATCGGATCTCCCGGTTGGAAGGAGGACGCCCATATCTCCTCTGGAAGATGACAAAGAGACTCACCAGAATGGCATAGGAGTTGGGCTGAAGCTGGAATGGAGCTACCTTTAGATATGTGAGAAAGCTGACTACCCAGGCGTTGAGAGGCGGGATGGCACCACACATGCAATGGTATCTGCTGTAGGCAAAATATCCTTCGGGAGGATCATACGGCATCACTCCCGCATCCGGCAATAGCATGTGCGCTCGGTCGATCCCGAAAGAGCGAGATATAACATCAAGTTGCTCGCTTTTGAGTGAGCTAAGGAAGCAATCAGGAGGCAAGTTCAGAAGTTCCTGAGGACCGTATCCATCTACCAATGATCTCGGGGTGGGCCCATGACGGGCAGATCCTGGCTGAGCTGGGGGCACTGACGAAGGCTCTTCCCTGTCCTGAGATCTCTTCTTCTCCGATCGGGTTGCCACTTTGTGAGACATTTATCTGCGAACACAAGAGAGCACGTTGTTAGAACAAAGGATGCAGGAATATAAAACGGAAAGTTTTCATACTCATCCGGTACTAAGTCCACTCGGCATAAAGTTCATTTCGTATTCGAACCCCCTATCCCGTTCGGTAGTCCAGCCATAAAAGTTCATTCAACAAAAGCAAAACTCACCTGATTTGGCACTACAGTTGATTCGGCACTACAGTTGATTCGGCACTACAGTTGATTCGGCACTACTGTTGATTCGACACTACAATTGATTCGGCAGGTAAGGGATAACGGAGACACAGGGTCCATACTTATAAGCAAACGTGGATGACCGGACCAAATGGTTCGGCGCATAGGTCCGAATGAGGATGTCCGAGCTAAAACAAAGCGCGACATTATGCTAGCATATGCCCCACTTTGGGGGGCAAATGTTGGGTGCGTTTCCACCACCACCGAACCAAGGAGAAGGAGAGCACTGCCGAACCATCTTTCCTCCAAGCACGGCCGGTCCAAACTCCACTTTCAAGCACTGCCAAACCAACTCCATCCACCTGCTACCGAACCAGAGTGCTATCGAACCAGCCACCCTCCATCCACTACCGGTCCAAGCACTGCCGAACCAACTCCACCCACCTGCTACCGAACCAGAGTGCTACCGAACTAACACAAACCAAAACCACTCCACCTACCACTGGACCAAAGTCCCACCGGGCCAAAGTACTACCGGACCAAGACCTCGTCTCCAACCATCTACTACCGAACCAAGGCATTGTCGAACCAAAGTTGCCAGGCCAGATTGCATCAGCCCAGGCCCACCAGCAGCTATTTACATCCAAGACCCCTGCCCCCAGCCTCACTCTATAAATAGAGGGGCAGGGGTACAACAATGGGGGGAAGTGGGAGAGCTCAAGCACGGAGAGAACTTTCAAACAACTTTCTTTTACTAGTATCGAAGCTTTGTACTTGTAATCTGAACTAGAAAGGAGAAATAATATATAAAGTGGACGTAGGCACATTCTGGCTGAACCACTATAAATCTGCGTGTCTTTTACAATTTAGTCCCTGCTTTTCATATATTTGCATAATTCACCCAAATCATTGAGAACAATATAAAATCAATTAAATCATACGACTTTGAGGTGTTTGTCCATTTTTTGTGCAAACAGTCGCATATACATTGGTCCGAAGTGGTTTTTAGATAAATCTGATCCCGGTCTCTTCGCACCAACAACGCAAAAGCGTTTCTCAACTTCACACAGAAACTAAGTCTCGTAGACTTATCACGTCTCCAACTTTCAACTTGCTATCCTTCGGGCCAAGAAGGAAGCTCGATAGATTGGAGTAATACTCCGCACTATACGAATCAACATCCTCAACACAAATGATAATCAAGCCTACACAGAAGGCTACGTACTAAGTGTACGACTAAATAGTTCCCACATCAAGTCGAGGAACTAAAATTTGGCCAATACTTGATAGTCGATTATTTAACTATCAAAGCAAACAAACAAATATTTAGCACCATAAACAATAACTAGGCCTTTTTAATTAATCTTTTATTAATTAAATCACTTGCCAAATATTCACTTTGAATACTAGAATCCTTTAAAAAGATATAATCTCAAAATCATTTCAACTTTGGAAAACATTTCCATATACTTATGTAAAAATAAGTAATTCACAATTCTCTTTATTTTCAACACTTAGAAAATATTACATATACTTAAATCAGGATTAATTATATATTTTATACTTTAAGGAAAACATTCTCTTTAAACACATTTATTTAGGTCAAAACGAATGTTGCGTAAAACATCGTTACGACAACCCAAAATCAATAGTATAGGGATTCGAAAATAAGATAGATATATAAATCCCAATACTATACAAAAACATTTCCTTTCGAAAATCATTTACTATAACAACTGTGTTATAGTCCATCATTTCTTTACTTCTCGAAAATGTCTATTTCAACAATGAATGTCTAAATCTATGGTTTCGATCCTTAACACATTTTAAAACATCTTGAAATCATTTAACTTCATTTAAAATATTACTTTTCAAAAACCTGTCTTTACATTCAAAAGATCACTTTCCAAAACATATCCATTTTATTCAATATATTATTCACTGTCCAAAATCGTGAATATACTTCGTTTACCAAATCCAATATTTCTACATATTATTAATGGATTATCCACTGTCCAAAATCGTGGATATAATTCCTTTAATAAACTTCTATATTTAGCTTATCAAATTCGATTTATTCGAATTTATAAAAAAATGTTTATAAATTCCATATATATATATACATTATAAAACTTCCATATGTAAAATTCCTTTATTTACAAATTCCATATAAATCTCATTTATATACCAAAAACCCAAATTATAAGTTAATTACTTATAAATCTCTTATTTATAAAATCCATTCATTTTATAACTTCATAAATTCACAAATCTTATTACTTATAAAATTCACTTATAACTTCATTTTAACATTTACAAAGATCCTTTATGATTTCATCAGTTTTGATTTATAAAATATCAATTTTATAAATCTTATATATAAACCATTTTTAATAACTCAAAAATCTCCATTTAAACTATTTTACCAAATAATCAACTTTATATTTCCAAAAACCACATTCTGATTTTATTTCATAAAAACCATAATTTTTATAACATAAAAATTATAACTTTTATTTATTTAAAATAAATCCATTTACTTAACAATTCAAAATTATATATTTTCAAATCACTTGAAAATCTTTTTCAATTCGAAATCATCACTTTAACATTTTTATTATTCCAAAACAGGCCCAATGCTGCAACAGCACTAAATACATCAATCATGGCATCCAAACATCATATATCACATGATAACATCATATATCACAATATCTGTAAAAAAATCAACAGTGGTGAGGAATCCAGTTGGATCCCTCCAACCTGTCATCTGCAACAAATATACATATTAAAAATATATGTACAATGTCCGCTTCAAGGCAGACGCGCGTACAAAGGGTCATCCGCTCATACACGGGAACGTATAGGGTCATCTGCTCCACTAGGCAGGAATATATCAAAATACCAATCAATATATCATATATCATCCAAACAATCATCAATCAACACAGAATAAATTATTTCTCACTTATATAAAAATATCAGTGAGTCAGAAAGAGTGAGTTGTACTCACTTTGGTTCCAATAGCAGTTGCAGTGTTTTATTTCGAATAAAATTAAATAATCGTTTAATTTTACCCAAAATTCACACTAGCTCAAATCAACTCCAAAATAGCTCTAAAATGTAGTGCTCGTTGATACGAACCCAACGCAATTCGTTTCGTCAAAAACGGACCTCGTATGAAGAAGATATGATGTTTTAAACATTGTACGAATTAATATATAATTTAATTTCAATTTATATTTTATTTGTAAACCTAGAATCAATCAGAGCCGTCAATTTTTTATCAAGGCAAATCTGGCCGTGCGCCTTTTCTTCCCCCTCCAGGATGTTGAATGTGAGCAATAACCCACCGCCGCCGTTCTTTCACGAATTAACTCGCCTCCATCGTTCACCTTTACGTCGATCAACAACCACCAATCGAACGTGCGTCACAAGCTTCACCAACAGTTCGAACGACGTGGCACTCGGCCTCCCCCTGCTCTCGAGATTCGCGCTCGAATGTGATGCCTTCAAACAGAAATTGCCATCTATCCACCAAGAAATTTTCGATCATAGCCGTTGGTTTCAAAGATCTCGCGATGATCTACAACTTTGTAGTTGAATGTTTGTTGAAATATTGCACGGATTTGAAGAAATTAAAGGGAAAAGAATCGAACAAGTTCAGCCATTAATAAGGAAGTGGCGGCTGATGTAACCCTAGCTAGGGTTTTGGCAAAATAGAAAAAACAACGTTCTTTTATAGAAAATTTTGAAACACTATTCACCCGAAAAATTTTCGAACTCGAAACGAAGCGTGCCGCCTAGCGTTTATAATGTTTTACCCCTATTTCGAACACAATGGAATATATATCGAGAGCCAATTCGATCGTATTTGGAAGATAGGTTTTCGAATCAAATTATTTAAATTTAAAATTCACTTAAACCGATTTCTACGCGTTTTAGCTTCCTTCGGACAAACCGTATATCTGATTGACACAAAATTTGAAACCATACAATAATATAATATTACGGATCCAATGAAATTGGTTTCAACGAAATCCGAGACTGTTTGCAAAATGGCTAATTTTACTCGTTAATTAAATATTAAAATATTCAATTTTAACAAATTAACTTTTAATTCAATTTTAAAAGTTCTCTATCATCATTCTAATTCAAATATGATTTAATTCATCTTTAAAAATCATTTTTTTATTCACATTAAATCCAATTACCAATTATTTCTCAAATATTAAATTAACAATTTAATTATCCAATTAAATCACAATATTCGAAATATACTTTATTCAACTTATAAAATTTACTTGGGAATATTTAAAATCAATTAAATATACGAATTTCAAATGACTGAAATTCTGGGTCGTTACAAGAATTCAACAACTCATCTTCAAAAAGTCCAAAGAATTTGTGTTTACAAAATTCGTCTTCCTTTGTTAGACTATCAACAACTTCATTGCATGTATCAATTTCAAAATCTAAAGTTGTTGTTTTCAATTTTTCAAAATTTGAGAAAGGAAGATCGAATTTAAATTTGGTTCCACACTTTCAAAAGAATTGAAATCCAACTCAATTACCGAATTTTCAACAACTTCATTAAGATTGTCATTTTCAATTTCAAAAGTTATTATTTGAAAATCGTCAATTTGGGTAAAAGGTGGATTATTATTTGACTCGTCGCACGTTGGGATTTGATTATGTTGCTCACGTTGTTTTATGTAGATTTTAAACAATAAATCTGTGTGATCATTGTGAATTTCTTCCATTTGCTCAACATAGTAAAATATATAATTATTAACTTGAAAATTTTTAATTTGAAATTGTTGAGAACAAAAATTATCAATTGCACCATATTCGAAATTATTCTCATTGCCAAAATAATTTAAATAGTGATTCACATTTTTGTTTTGATTTTGAAATTCGTTTTGAAATTCGAAATTGTGTTGGCATGTGTTATAATCGAAATCATTTGAATTTTGAAGTGAATTCAAATTTTGATTATTTTGAAAACTTTGACTTGAGTTATTGCACAAATATTAATTACACAAATCATTTATCCTTTGATTTTGTTGTGTAGAGAGTTCAAGTAACGACGAAATCGTTTCAATGCTATTTTCAAGATTTGAGGGTTGGTCATCATTTTGAAAACTTTATGGTTCAAAATTCAAATTGTTTATACAATAATTGTTATTAAAATATCCATAAGAATTTTATGTGAAATTATATGGATTATATTGATTTCCACAACTACCGTAAAGTTCATGTGAGTAGGGAAACTTAGACATTTTCAAGAATTTTTCTTTATATATATATATTTTATAAAGAAAAATATTTACCGAAAAGGAATTTATTCTTCAAAAGGGAAATTTGATTTTTGGATTTTCAATTTTTGTTTTTGTTTTTGAAAGATTATTATTGTTTTTGGATTTTTGTTTTTCTAAAATAAAAACTAACTCAATTTTTTTTTTTGGATTTTTGATTTTGATTGAAAAATTTCAAAGGATTTAAAAACCAAGTTAAGAAATATTTACAATTTTTTTTAGTTTTGGCTTTTGAATTTATTTTTTAAATATGCATGAACTAATGCAACTAAATGAATGCAAATGACTTAATTAAAAAAAATTAATAGCTCCTAATCCAAAATTATATAACCACACTTTGTCTTAATCCAACAAGATAGTTCTCAACCAGGTAACAGACAGAATTTATCGGTGCACCACGAATCACCGTAGCAATGCAGCCGAAGGTTTAAGTACTTCAAAGAAACAATCAATATAATATTTACGAATCACCATAATATTTGTAACTGGTTATTGCTCTGCTGTAGCCTAGACACCAAGAAGATAAATTGTTTAAGACAACTTGTCAATATACAATTAAGCCCTAGGTGAGCTCGTGACACCCTTAAGTCTGATGTCTAACCATTATTATTAATCAAATTCTAAGATGAAATGCAATTTGTGGGCCAATGAAGGGGTGATGAAATCCCCACCTTATGTGGATTTAGGTGTTGCCCTTAGAAAATAAAAACAAGATGAGATGAATGCAAAGTAGAAAATAAATGTGAATTAACGATGCAACTACGAATGGATTTATTTATTTTTTTGTTTTTGAAATTTTTTTTAGAAAATGCAAGCAACTAACAATGCAATGAAAAATAACAACAAGTGATGAAAGCACGATACCAGAGCGTGCAGAATTATTAGCAAATATTTCAAAGTAGCAAATTTTTTTATAAGCAAGCAAGCAATTTATTTTTGGCAAGCAAAGCGAAGCAAGCAAATGATTCTTTCTTATCTACTTTTGCAACCTGGAAATAAAAACAAGATATATATACAGTTTTTTTTCTGGAAATTTGATAAAACAACACAACTTTTTTTCTCTTATATATCCTAAAGACAATATAAAATGAAGTTTAAAGAAAAAATGTGCAAGCTCAGCCCATAACAAAATTGTCAACCCACTTTGTTTAATATGCACCCACACTAATAATTCGCAAACACTCCTAGCACTCCATAATCAAAAATAGATAACACTACCCAGAAAGCAATTCGAAATAATTTCGCAAACAATTCCAGAAATCCCAAAAACGAAATCGAAGGTTGTTTGGTTAGGGTCGTGGTTCGCAAGAGGTGATGGTGGTTCGAGTTTGATTTGGCGATTGTAGAGGTGAGGTTATTTGAAAATTTTCATAGATTGCGATTATTTGCAGGCGATGTATTGTCAGGTGGTCACGATTTCGGGTTTTGTGAAAATGGATTGTGGATTTCGAGGCAATGGAAAAATATTGATGTCTGTTGGAGTACAATTGGCAATGGAAAAGTGGATTGTGGATTTCGGGTAGATTGCAACTTGTAATGAAATGAATTAGCAGAAGGTCAGAAGTTTGGGTTGTTGAATGAAGTATGGTGAATTGGATGATGAAGGCAGTGTATTAATCCAAGGCAGGTTGGAGGAGGGTGAATGGTAATGAGAAGGATGTATTCGGTTGAATAGAGGTTGGTATGGTAATGCTGCTGTTTTTGTGGTCAGTAAGAAGTATGTTGTATTTGTAAGTGTTGCAAGGTTGTAGGCAGTGAATAATCAGTGGATATTGATGATGTATGATGGTGATGAAGTTCAGTGTGTTGTGACAAGTTGATGTTTGGGATGGTGGCAGGTGCAGTTTATAGCAGAGGAGGTTGTGGCTGAGAGTACATAGTTTTGTCAGGGGGAAATTTTTATGGTACAGGGTAGTTGTGGTCTGATGGTGTGGAAATGGTTGAACTGTGCGGCTTTGTGATGGCAGAAGTTAGTCACACTGTGATGATGATAGGTGTGGGTAAGGAAGGTATAGACTGTAGTGAAGTATAGAAGTTGTGGCAATGCATTGTAGTGGTTAGTTTGATAGGGCAGTATGGTGAGGGATGTGATGTAAGTGGGCAGTTGCAGTCAGTTGTTATGGTGATTATGGAGGATGTAGTTGATATGTGGTTGTGGTGGGGTGTTGACAGTGTTGGTGAGGTAGTATGAATGCAAGGTTGGTGGTTTGAATGTAAGTGGTCAAGGCAGATTGAATGTAGTGTAGTGGTATTTTTTTGTATGCAAATGTGTTGGTACAGCAGAGCTAAAGTGGTGCAAATGTGATGGTTTTGGAGATGTGAGTATTGGTGGCAGAGAGGTGTATGCACAGTGGGGTGATGTATGTTTCAGCACAATGTAGATAACTGTGAGGAGTGGTTGTGTGGTACCTGCAGGCAATGGTTAAAGGTGAGTATGAAATTTTGGTTTTGACTGTGTTGTATGTTTAAAGGCAATGGTAGCTACAGGCACAATGGAAGTGTTGTATGTTGTGATTGTGCTGTGGGTGGATTTGACCGAGTATTTGAAGTAGTATTTGAAGTTGCTGTGGAAGTAGTATTTGAAGTGTTGGTCTGGTGAAGGTGGAGTTGAGGGCACAGGGCAGTTTTGTCGTGGAGTTATGGTGATATTGCAGCAGGGAGGTGGTGAAGGAGATGTTCAGTTAGAAGTGAAGTGTTGTGAACAGAAGAAAGGTGCACAATGTTTGTGCACAGGGCACAGTGCATAGTAACAGTCAGTAGCAGGGGGAAGAGCAAACAATTGCAATGCAATTTTTTAAAATTTTGTAATTTGTAAACAAAAGAAAAAAATGTAAATGCAAATGTAAAAATGTAAATGCAATAATCTATTTTTGTTTGAAATTGTGTATGCTTCTTTTTTTATATATACAAATGCAAATGTAATGGAAAAACAACAAGCACTCAAATCAATATGCAAGCAAAAATCAAAAACAACCACACAACATAAATTTTTTCCTTATTTTAAAAAATGCAAGTTAACACACAAAACAAACACACAATAAAATCAAACAAAAATACTTCAAAGAATAGAAATTAAAATCAAATAAATTCATCGGCAACGGCGCCAAAAACTTGTTTAACGGCTAAATCTCTATCGGATTAGAAAAATAGCCAAAAATTTAAATGAAAAATATAACTACAAGCGCACGTCGTACAATGTTAGTAAGTGGCGAGTACGGGTCGATCCACAGGGAATTATATTGATTTTAAAATTTCTACTCAATCAAATTAAACCAAGAATTTGAGATTGTGTTAAGCTAAAAATTGTAAAAACTAACAAAAGCTAAAATGGATAAAAATATGAGAGTTTGAAGGCAATTTAGGGGGAAATCCCTTTTCATAATCACATAAATCAACAAAATGAAATTATGATCTCCCTTTTGATCATTAGTGAATTTAGTTAATATGTTTATCATAAGTATGGCATATTAGTCCTATTAATTAGCCCAACATAAACCTTAAAATTTAACATACCCACTAAACCACTTGTTAACTCTCATGAAAATGTTAATGAACTTGAAAATAAAATCTATTCTAAGCATGATATATTTACTATTGATTAGTAATATAGACCATCAAATTTTGATTTTAAAATCCACTTCATTACCATAATCATATGTAGATGAAGAGGTAATTTGTGTTTGTGTTTGTTTAAGCATAGCCTATTTGGTGTCAACAACATAGGCTATCAAATTCAAAGCTAAAATAACAAAATTTAACCCATTCAAACATTTCCATTAAGCACAAAAAGAGATCAAAAATTACCAAAATGTTGAATCTACATGATTAAGAGAGCTTCATTACCCCTAAATTGAAGGAGTTTAGCTTCTCATATTTGTTATCATTTCAACAAATGTAGATTGCAACATGAAATAAAAACAAGAGGAAAATGCAAGCTAAGTAAGAAGAGAGCTAATTAAAATAAAAACTAATATACTTGCATAAATAAAAAGATCTACACTACTAACATGAAAAGAAAGAGAGCATGTAAATATAAAACGGCATGAATTAACATTGCATAAACATAAATTACATAAAAGAAGAAAATGACTAAGAAGCCATGAAAGAGAGAAAGAGAGTTTTTATTTATTTTTGAGCCTAAAACTAAACTAACTAAAGAGGAGGCAAAAAGCTTAATTACATGAACAAAGGGGTATTTATACATATTTTGAAACTCTAATCATATTTTTGGGGACTACCCAAAATACCCTTCTAGAAAGTGCGACCTCTAAGTTATCATTTGTCTCTAATTAATCCATCATCAAGTATGCATGTAACTTTAACCTCCACTAACTTGTGCATTAGCTCCTAATTGTAGATTAAGGTAAGTGGGTAGGTGGGGTCCTCCATGATGCATGAGTTGAATTATTCCATCTTCATTCCTTTGTTTCCATCCTTGTCCATGCATGAATACATGAAGCCTCCTGTAATTTCCATCCAATTTTCCTACGAATAAAAATAAAATGTGCAAATAAATATTCTAAAATTAATATATGCAAAAAATGGTCATTTTGCCCCTATATGAAGATGAATAAATGACGATTTGAAAATAATTTGAATTTTGGTTTAAACATGTTAAAACACCCTATATGCTCATTTATTTAATTAAATTAGATTAAATATGGAAGTAAAAATATGCACATTTACGTGCACATCACTTTCCTCATTGCATTTTGAACCCTGCGACATCTCAATTTTCAGTTGTTTACTACTTACCTTAGGGAGATAGCCATTAAACACAGGTGCGGTCAAAGAAAGAGGTAGCTACGAAAGAATTGGTCCAACTCCTTGTTCAAGAACTAGAAACTGTTCCTCCCTAATTAATATACCGGCCAAGTAAGTTAGTTCGAGGTCAAAACTGGACCTGAGAGAGACTAGACTTCTAGTCTTAATCTTCTTAGACAAGATAGGCGGCAAGGAAGCTTTCCCCTATATAATATGGCCTACCATGGGAACCTATCAGTTGCAGTAGGATTCAACACTGACTAAGATAATAGCACCCAGCATGGCAGCTACAGAAAAGCTTGAGATGGAGCCAACACCAACCCTTAGGTTTGCTACGCACCAATTAATATACTAGATCGGTCGCCTATGTTTATAACTGGCTAGGCCTAATCGATCAACTAAGTTAAATAACAGAAGCATGTGTCATATCCTAATTTCCATATGCATCAAGGAACCTCCCGTTAGTGTCGAGCTACACACTTTTCCAGGCATCCACCAATTGTGTTGCACGTCCATCGAGGAACCTTCTATAAGTGTCACTGGTGATAGAATCACGTTAATCGAATATCAAATTTACCGAATAAATAATGTCTAGGCCTAATTACCCACATACACATCTACCCAGTCCTGTAACATTTAAAAGTCAAGAATTAGCAAACTAATTTTTCTACTAATATACTAACACACACACATATAAATAATATAAACCTATAACCCGGGCCTTAAGCCAAGGTTCAATCTATGCCTGAAACTGGATGATTGATCGACCGTCGACAATTGCAGCGGTTGACCGCTTGTTGTCGACCAGCTACTGTAAGCTTGTCGACCGATTAATGCTAATTAACGTTAACTTTTATTTTTATTCATTCGTTTGTTAACTAATTATCCTTCTTCTATACAATTTAATCAGTAAACCCTCTTTTGTTAAATCTATTTGATTCCAATAATTTACATAATGATTTTGGTATATTTTTATTTCAAATTTATTTAGGGTAAAATCAGCATCAATATGGTATAATTATATACACTTTAAATTCCAGATTCAATATTCGAGGTAAACAAAAAGTGATTATATTCGTATAACTTAGATTTCTATCAAATTCCCAATTAGTTGCAAATTCTAGATAAATAATATCTCAAATTAAATTGGAAAATTCTAGGTCAAATAGATATAGAAAAATTCAAGTACATATAAATCAAAATATTTAATAATGAACCCACTCACTATTTATCAGATTTTCAGTCTTGATCTGCCTTTAATAACCTCCGCTTCAATTCTTCGATGTCTCTCCTTTCCATTTGCTTTAGTCCTTAATTTGATTATCTTCTCCTTCTCTAATCTTTGATTTTAATTTCCAAAATTTTGCTTTCGAAGAATAGGTTGATTTGGAGAGAAACAGAGAGTTTTGAGAGAGACAGAGTTTTAGAGTATACATGATTATATTAAGGTTCTAAGTCTCTGGTTAACGTTGTATTTATAGAGGAAGAAATCGACCTGGACAGTTAGATTTAATTATATAAAATCCAGTCCATTTGGCCTAGGCAAACTGTAGCCGATAACCCATGATCAATCGACTACTTAAACTTGGGCGGTCGACCGCTAGGGGACGACCGGCCCCAACCGGGGTATCAACTGATTCAACTTACCCATTTTAAATTATTTCTTCACATATTTATATATTTAGTTATTTTTTATTTTGAATCTATAAATTTTACTAACTTTTTCATATGAGCTCCATTTTCAAAACATTATATTTGAAAATTGTCCAAAAAATCGCTATGAACGCAATAGTGCAAGTTTCATAGCCAAATTCGAATGTTTGTGGAAATTCCATTTTACCCTTATTATATTTTAATTTATTATTTTTTAATTAAATTTCTGGTTAACTTTTGCAGGGTGTTACAGGTGGAAAACTGGTTGTTTCAAAATTCGAGTTGTTATCAAAGGCAAGGCTAATGTCATAAAGGGGAGGTTAGCATCATCGGAGGTGAAACAAGTGTTGTTGGAGGTCACATGGGGTTCTTAGGGGATAAGGCGAGTGCCATCGATAGGAAAGTAGCTTAATTTTGGCGGAAGTAGATTAGGTTTAGGATTTTGATGGGAAAAGAAATATTGGGAAAGCGAGAATGAAATTGCAGGTTGGAGGTTTGGAGATGTATTGGGCAGTGTTTTATTTATATTATAAAATATTGCAAATAAGGGTTGCAAAAGTAAATTTTCTTATAATGAAGGTTTTGTGAAATAATTATGAGAATAATACTTAATTTTAAATGAAGGAATTACGTGATATAAAGGTTTAAAATGATTAATAAGCCAATAATATATTTTATAAAATAGTTGTAAGATTTTATAAAATAGTATGACGAGATATTAGACTTTTATTGAAAAGATTTAGTAAATAAAAGTGAGAATTGATTAAGTAATAATTGAATTACTTATTTATTCATATGTGCATATATATGTATATGGGTAAGTATAAATATACGTGTATTTGAAGATATATAACAATCAAAACTATTTGTATATTATACTTAGTATTATTGTGTATGGTTGTGTGTATAAATATATGTGTGCAATTGTATGTATATATATATAAGTGCGTTGTGAGCATCTCACGTAGCCATAGCGACTATCGGTGTGCTAAGTTGCCTGAGAGTATACCGGATCGAGTAATCGTTTAGGTGAAGTCGCTATACGTGTTTTGTTTAGTGAAATGTGCTTGTGTATGCATGTGTGAATTTACAAAAATGAGTGCATTGGCACGCGTAGGCATCACATGAGGCAAGATGGCCGATTAAGTATGTTTTGATGTGATTAAAGGAAACCGAGTCTCTAGATTCACACATTGTACTATCTACATGCAAAGAGTGGATCTAGTATCGAAATCGGTTTTTATACACATAAGAAATCCCTTCCAAAACATCAACTAATGAACTTTGGAGGAGGTCCGATGGGGTGAAGGCAGGATTGGGAGGCTATGTAGCTCATTGGACGAAGCAGAGAGGAAACATCGTACGATTCAGTGGTCATTGTGGGTAGTCGGTGCTTGCCCCAGGCTTACTGCCCGGGACAGGCTACCACCGGTCCATCGGTGTGGCACAGCTTGAGCAATAAACCCAGGCAATGTGCCAAATAATGGGGATTATCCCTTGGTTCTAATTGCAATTCGACATTAGGCTTTGGCATTACTTTAGGAGGGCTTCAGGCTAATCAGATAATTGGAATGCAAGGCGAGACTCGAGATTTGGATGCAAATATAAGAAGTGCATAAGTGATCTGCAATGATCAATAAGGCATTCGTGCATGAGGAAGCAATCGAGTTGAGGGACACAGGACATGGACTATTCCTACATAGGAATAGTAGGAGATCAAGATAGCGATCGAGAGCCAATTGGATACGAGATTGGGATGATGGTCAGTTTCATGGTCATGTATGGTTGGAAGGAGCATATAATGACAAGGAGTCAGTTCCAGACTCAAGTAGATGTGCGAACTTCTGATGGCAACGATCACTACGAGATCGGGCAGATGGAGAAAGGCGATTAGTATAGATTCCACGGTCCGAAGCGTTGTTGTGCATGAGTGATCCATTAGGATCAAAGCAAGTGCACGAAGAGAGAGTCATGGAGTAAGTGACTAGATTTGGGTCGTAGTACGGTTCCAATGCTACTTGTCCATTTATACTTTGTTTTATGGTTTCAGACCAAGCCTTTGGGAGGATCCAAAGTAGTGCTTAAGGGATACTTATACCTAGTAGTGACAGGGTAGATATTGATGCTAGGGACTCTCAAAGGGTAAGAATGTATATATAAATCCAAATATCACAAAAGGTGTAGCTACTCCATTGGTATTTCATTTGGTATGAGATGATGGTAGATGTTCTCTATTTAGCGTATATCGTTGTGTTGTGCTTGTGCTATGCTAGTTGATTCATATTATCATTGTATATTGCATGGTAGACTTGTATTATGGTACATATATACCCCTCTTTTGCTTATATATCGAGTTACCTTGATCATGGTATATTGTTATATGGTAGCCACATTATATTAGTTGCACTGACTCATTAATGACAAGAAAAGAGTAGGTTATGGTATGATTCCTTGTCTTTTGGATGTGTTTACTTTACTTGTTTATGGATAGTCTAGATTACCCCTAAACCACGTTCATGGAGAGAACCAGTTGGGCCTTAATACTTTTCTGTTTCTTTATATTCTTTTTTATATACAATATTTTGAGATAGTTCCCCTCACATCGAACTTTAAGTCTAACCTGCGTTTTGTCTTTGTCTGTTTATGTCTTGACAACTCTCGAGTACTTGATAGAGTAGTTTGGAAGTCAAATGTTTCTGGGGATGTGCTTTCAGGGTGTCCGGCTGGAGCATTTAGGAGGCATGTCATCGATATTTTAGATATGTATACTTGATATTTTAGTAGTACATGACAGACATGTTATTTTATATACGAGACCCGTTGTGTTAGATATTATATTCAAAAATCCATGTTATTAGGAGTTGATGTATTCTGACTTTCTGTATTGATATTTATTTATCAATTGTTTCCACTACCGCAGTCTCTTACATATTGTTCATCATGTTCTGTTCATATATGTTCGGTATATTATATGTTATCATTCTGCTGTTAGATTCTGTTGATGTCTTGGTTTGGTGTTTTGTTTTAATTTTACCCCGACAATTTGTGTTTTATGATATCTAAGGGAGCCAGATGTTGTTATTCATCGTTGGTTCCACGTATTATGAAGGTTGGGTTGTTACATTAGTGTGCATGCGTACTTTTATGGCATTTGTCATTATTTTTAGACGTTAAGTGTCACATTTGGTATCAGAGCTTAGGTTTAGCAATTACCTGAGCTTGGGTAAGTCTGACCCATTTAGAATATGCTAATTTACACCTTAGCTTTGGTTAAAGGTATGATTAGAGAATATACTTATTGATTGTTGTACATGATGTATGTGTATGTATACATATATAGGATGTATGTGTAACAACCATTACCTCAACCTAAGACTATGTTTGTTTATGATTACTCTTATGTGGAAAAATAAATGCAGTATGAGTGGGGTAGGATGAGCACTTATAGGAATGATTCTATGTTGATTATGACCTCAGTAACATACATAGAGTGTTAAACTATGTAATTAAACCTAATCTTTGGGATTATTTTTAATTTTGTGGAGCTTTAACTAAAAGGTATTTTGTTGAAGAGCTACACAAATATACATATATTTGGTTTTAAAGGTATTTTGTTGAAAAGAAAATGTATGTTTTTTGGATTCAAAGTGACTTGTTGAAATTTTAAATGGGTAAAAGTAAATTACTTTAATTAGAGTAATTATAGATTTTTAATTTGAAGGAATTTCATAAGAAAGATGAGCATAATGATCGCACTTTTATATATCGGTAGGTAGTTAAAATATTATTTACATAACCATACGAACTTAAAATATGCTAAAACTTCGGAAAATGTACTAATTTAAACATTTTTGGACTTTAGAATAAATTATTGTGGTTTTTAGCAAAGAAAAACTTGTAATGATCGTATCTTTTTATAGGAGTCGAATTTGAGCTGATTATTGTTCCAAATGAAAGATTTGATTGTTTACCATTTCGTAGAGTAGTCATACAAGTAATTTCACCACCAAATCGTTTGAGAGATATCATAATTTTAAGTTAGGTGGATTTTTGTAATTAGGCCTGCTAACCAAATTTTGGGATTGATTAATGGATTTCTAGAATTGTGTAATCATTGGGTTGCTACAACCACCAAATCGCTTTTCTTTCTTCCCAAAACAAATCTAACCTCCATTAATCATCTCTCTTCCTAAATCTACATTAGAACTTACTAATTCGGGCTAAAAACAAGAGACTAAGGAAATAAGCTTGGGGAATTCATTAGATATCACCAAATCGTCATTTTTGGGAGGGGATTTCGATATCATTAGATATTTTTGTTGTTGTTGTTTTTCATGTTATGTTTGAAAGAATGAAAGACTCATGCACAGTGAAATGGGGATAGTTATTCTATGGTAGAGGGTTCTCGAGTGCATGGGAAGGCTGTTGCAATAGAGTCTTCGATAGAGTAAGATCTGTAAGCATAGACTAAGCTTAGATGGATTGGCTAGTGTGTTTGGAATTGAGTGCTGCAATCGAGGGATGCATACAGATCGAACATGCCAGAAAAGAGTTAGATAAATGGTAGAAATGGAACAAGGCAAAAGATATAGCCAATGTAATGACTCGCAAATTTGACACATTAAGTATTAGTTAATTATAAAGAGCCATTTAAATTAATTCATTATAAATAACCGTTTAAGTTTAACTAGTGATAAAAGAAAATTTTGGTACAATTGTCTTTTCGGAATTTTGATATTTCTTTTGCATTTGGAATGTTCAAGAAACAAATTTTGATATGGTTTGGACGTGGTGGTCGAAATAGGTATTTTTAGGCCCAAAATTGCTCTAAACCAAAACATGTGAATTTTTGCTATAAAATACAAGCCTTCCCAAACCCTAGCCACCACCAGAGCACCCTCTCTTCCCTAATCTCGAAATTTCTTCTTAATCACTTTTTAATGGCAGAAAAGTTTCTAACTACAAATTGTTCTTAAAATTCACAGTGTCTAAATACCATCAAGTTATATATCCAACTAATCGTTCGATGAGGCAAAGGGTCATTGCTCATTTTTCGGGATAATGATTATGTCAACTAGAATTCTTGGTCAAAGGTTGCATCAGTGAATTCAGAGGTAGTGATTTGGGCATTTTCAATTTAGGCGATGGTTGGTGAAATTAAAAACGCGGATTGGAAACCCTTGATGCATGGAAGCAATTAATGGTTAGAATTGTTTAAAATATGGTCGGAATCAATCATAGTTGACCCCATAGTTCAGCGATGGAGGATTAATGGGATGGCTGGAGAACAATTGGAGGTGGTATGGGGGGTTTGGTAAGGTAGGAGGCAACTCGCTGAAGACAGTGGTGGTGCTTGCTTGGTCCACAATGGCCTGAGGAGGCTGTGACAATAATCTAAAGTTGGCAGTTTAGAGAACGTTATGCTCATGGTTAACTATAGAGGAAAGGTAAATTATCTATAAGCCCTTGAATTTTTATTTAATTACAATTTGTACTCTTAATCTTCTACCGCGATAACTTTTGCATATGACCATCATTACACACGCGGTTTGTTTCGTTGGATTCATGGCAAAATTCCAGATGATTTGTCATGTGGCTTGCTAGTTTTGGAGCTATTTGTGAAAGTATATTGTTAAGATTAAATATTCACAATTATTAATATTTAAAAATTACTAAATAAATTTTTAATCAATAAAATATATGTGTATTGATATATGACATATGCTCTTTTGATGGTTATTTGTTTGTTGTTGTATTTTAGGATGAAATGTATTCTGATTTGGTTAGTTGGTTGTATAATTGTTGTGTCGTTGGATGTTAATATTTTATAGTAATTAATCATGGATTTGGGGAAAATTATTAATTGATATAAAATAAGTAAAATAGTATAATTTTACGAAAGATAGATGAATTAATGGAAAATAAGATTATTTACAAATTTTGAGTGATATTTGTAAATATAATGATTTAACAATTTATACTGAAATTGAAGTGAAAATTTAAAAAATATTATTATTTATGGATTTCTAGGAATATTCATTAATAATAACCAAAAACCTAATTGTAATGTGAATTTGGAGAATTTATTATTATTTATAAAGCAAAGTAGAATTTAATAAATAATAAAATGATTTTAGGGAAGACCGTGTTATTTAAGTAAAATAACGACAACCATGTTTATGGAGTTTATGGGAAAATATTTTTATTATTATTGTTTAGGTAGTAAGAAATATCTTAAGGATAGTAGTAGTAGTAATAATAAAGTTGTGTTTTAAAAAGTGATTTGGGTTAAGTTATTACTTTTTTGAGATAAATAGTGATAAAATAGATTTTTTAGATTTAACGTAGAATATTACTATTTTGATGTAAAGTAATAATATTATTGATTTCAAGGTAAATTGACGTGAATTACTATTTTTGATTACATAACAATGTTTTGTGATGTTTGAAGTAATATTTTGAAAATGAAGAATTTCTAAAATATATTATCGTTTTGACAAATTATTATTGTTCTGAGATAAAATAAAATAAGTATGTGTTTATAACCAATTATAATAAAATGATTTTATACTTAAGAGGAAATAATAAGTGTAAATAAATTAATATGAATTGTTGTGGCACATATATGTTAATTGTTGATTGGAATTATCATATATGGTTGTTGTATGGAGATGGAATCACATTAGGGTGAGTTATTTGATACTTTACCATTATTACTATTCGAACATTGTGTAGTTAATTATGGTTTTGTTATGTTGATGAAGTTGATGTAGTGTTACTAATATAGAGCACTTAGTACACATTTGATGAGTTTGATATTGTGTTATTAGTATAGAGTAGCTAGTATACATTTATTGGATTTATACTTGTATTTATGCTATTGATGCTATGTTATAATGATGGGTGATTAGTACACATATGGTTGTAATACCCCTAAAAATTAGTAAATACTTTAATTAAATAATAATAATAATATGAAAATGTGAAAATAATTATATTTAATGTGTTCATAAAATAAATATTAAATTAGAAGGGGTAAAATGGTCATTTTTCCAACTTTCTAATTTGATAATGAAACCGAAGCTATTGTGATCGCCTTATTTTTCTGATTGGCGCACTATTTGGTTGACCACGTTTGGAGTCGGTATGAAAGAATTATAGTCAAAAGGATGTCAAGCTAATTTAGGCGCCAAGTTTGAATTTTAAATCTGAGCGACAGTTACTCTTTTCCCTCCTTTCACTTAACCAATTCAATTACTTTAAATTTTCTTGAAATCGATCAATCTCTTTCTCCTTCTTCCTCTTTACCGTACAAACTTTCTTCATATATCTCTCAAAATTCAATGAAATTGCGTGAAACCATTGGCATCGCAAAGCTTGCACGGAAGGCTACACATCTACATCAACTTTGAGATGAAACTAAGAAACACGGAGGCATGGTAGGTTGAACAACTAGGATTTAAGTAGTAAACGGTGAATTTGGTGAGTGATTCATGCTTTTCTCTCAGTAGAATGCAAATATTATGCTATAAGTATGATATGCAGGTTATAATACGATAGATAATCATTTATAAATAACAAAGTTTCCTCCTGTTATATGAGTTACCACCCCCTAATCACTTATAGTACCCCAAACATCCGACTGCATTAATTAAATTCAGATTCTATTAGGATTTGGAAGGGAATTTTTCATAAACAGTAAACTAGAACTAGGTTTACACTTAATTTTTGGAATTTAATGATTATAAACTTGAATTGATGAAATAAAACGTTATACTAGACTTAGAAACATAAGGCTATAGGCGACTGGAGGTGAAGCCAATGCGACTGAAGACGAACGATGAGGAAAATCTTCAAAATTCCATGACCTAGCTATTCCAGAAAAATATAGTATACCGGTCCACTCGTTGGTACAACCCGGGCATCAGTAGCCTATACTTTGAGGCAGGTTGAACCTGGACCCATATGGGCTTATATTATTTAACTTCTTTCGATTTGAGTCTTGTTCCTTTCATTTTCTAAAGGTTTTTGGAGGCTATTGATGATGCAAGTGATGGCGTTATGAATTTGAGTGAATGTGTGTGATGTTTGATCATTGTTTAAAGTGGATATGTATGTCCTTGTGATATGTAAGTGATGCGATGATGGACATGAATGCGAACAAGCCCGTAGTGCAAGTAGGCGGCCTAAGGTACAAATGTGGATATAGATACAGATACGAATACTGACCTGTGACACGAGTAGATGGTCTAGGTATTAGGATGCTTCCCTAAAGGCTTCTGTAGACTAGTGTGGAGGTGGATTTTAAGCGGCCCTGTAGGCTATGGGTGGACTAGGGCATGAGTTCAGTTAGTATGAGGAAAACCGCCACCCTGTAGGGTTTGGGCGATCTAAAGAAGTGAGTCCTATATGCGATTGACGTGATTATGGATAACATGCAACCCTATAGCGCATGAGGCGGGTCGAATGAAGTGATTCCACATATATAGGACGCAATACGACTAGATGTATATGGTCGTTAGATATAACATGATTAGTAGGACGTGAGGTGGTCGGGCATTAGACTTATATAATGATATAGTATTATTTGAGTGAAGTATGGCTCACCAGCCAGACTTATATCTGACGCACTCCTATTTTTCCTTATATATATATATCCAGGTTGATGGAGTTTGGAGACAAGATGGCATTGGAGACAGGGATTCATTTGTACATATTGTATATGATGTAAATAAGTATTGTAACCTGGATTTGACTATGTGTATGGTTTAGGTTGACTTGTATCGTTCAGACAAATGTATTTGAAATACGGACATGTTATGATGATGTGATTATGATTATTATTTTATTATACTTTATTTCCTTCCTCTATGAGACTCTGAAAGTTATTAGTAAGATCTTTATTTTTTTATATTTTATGTTACCCTAATGACTCTTCCTTTTCAGTTCCCAAAGGGTTGACGTTGGTTCGAGCGTTGAACTCGGGAATCAAAAAGGTGGTTTGTTACATTTGATATTAGACTAAACATACCTTTAAGATAGGCACAAGGAACATATTGAAAGAGCATATTTGTATTAGGAATCAAATGTATATGCACTCACCATTTACTGTTCTAGATTTATTTATTATCTATTGGAGAGTAGCTAATGAATCCCATTTTTACAAATAGTTGAAATGATTAATTCAATCGAAATTGGAATAACGATTAATGTAACTAATGCTGGTGAGGCAAAAACCAGGGCAGGGACTACTCAAAAGATGTACTGGATATTCCGGAAGTTAATATACCAATATGGTCCTGGCGCTATATCCAAGTAATGAACCAAGATAGTGCCAACCCCATTGAACCTATGGCCACCACTACCACCACCAACCAAGGTGTGATTCCAACCCCACCACCACCAACTATTGAATTTCCTATGCTGTGTAGGGATTTCTTTAGCCTTGGTGGAAAATCTTTTGTCAGGACGAAACCATACTCAATGACTCGGGTATGGATTAATAATTATAAGAAGATTTTCAACAAGTTAGGACTTGGTGATGCTAGTAAGAGACAGTTAGCTGCTTGGAATTTGCAGGGTGAAGCAGCATGTTGGTGGGAGGTGGTGATAGTAGAAGTAGATAAGAATACTATTACTTAGAGGATGTTCAAGACATGTTTTGAGATGAAATTTTTATCAGGTGCTGAGAGAGATCTATTACTGGAGAAGTTTATTCATCTTAAGCGGGGAGAGATGACGGCTGGAGAGTTTGTAAGTTAGTTCAATAAGTTGGCCAGATTTAGATTTATGTTAGTAAACACCAAGAAAAGATGGCATTGAAGTTTGTAATGGGTCTGAATTCACCTTTGAGGGAGCTTGCATTGAATCAGATACCTTATGAAGCTATATTTGAAGGATTAGTGGAAGAAACAATATGAATTCTCTAAATGGAACTTTGGTTAAGGGCCGGGTTAAGGAAGGAGAGGGCTGGCAATAAGTTAAGTGTAAAGGAATTGGACCACAAGGACGACAAGGGAAAAAGTAAGCGGTTACCTGCCATAGATGTCAAAAAGTAGGACACATGGCCAAAATTTGTAGGATAGATCTTTTAAAGGATAAGTGTTATAACTATAACAAAGTGGGACACTTAGGACACTTGGCAAAGGATTATAAAGCGACCCTAGCTCAGCGGAATGTAAAGTGTTATAATTGTTCGTACATATGAAGAGGGATTGCTCAGCTTTGACGAGTGAAGGTCAGATAGTTAAGGCATATGCTTTGGATGTCATTCTGACCTCTAATAAGGCACTACCATCGGCTCAGGAGAAGCGGATTGTTATGGAAGGTGTGCTGATATTATCTGATACTTCTATTCATACTTTATTTGACACCGTTGCATCTCATTCATTCATAGCAAGTGCAATAGTCGATATTTTAGCCCTTAAACCTGACATTGTGCACGAATCCATTATGGTGTCGAATCCTACCAGAGAATCGACCAATTTATCAATGCAATGTCATAACTTAAAGTTGGTCATCCTTGGTGTGGGATTCCCATGTGATGCATATGTACTAAACATTTCGGGATATGGGTTGATTTTGGGAATGGATTGGATGCCTCTCTATAGGGTAGTGTTGGATTGTGATAGAAGGATGGTTTGATTGAGGAAGGGAGAAGGACTTGATTTGACTTTATGTTATGGCCCTAATATTTTTGTTATAAAGTTGTATTCTTATTCACTCAGCCTGTGACAAGAAGAGCTAACGTTTATACTCGTAATAAAGGATTACCCAGATGTATTTAAAGAAGTTTCTGGTCTCCCTCCCTGAAGATAAATTGAATTTTGGATTGATCTTGAGAAAGACGCAAGGCTGGTAGTGATGCCTCTTAGGCTTATGGCTTTGAAGGAAAGAAGAGAGTTGGATAAGCAAGTTTCAGAATAGTTACAGAAGGACTTTATTCAAAGGAGTGTCTCAAAATAGGGAGTGTCTGTCGTTTTTGCTACTAAGGTAGATGGTTACCTAAGGTTATAAACTATCGAGAATTAAATAAGCCAACAAAGAAAAATCACTATCCATTGGCTCGCTTGAAGACCTCTTTGACCAGTTAGTTAGGGCGAAGGTTTTCTCTTAGCTTGATTTGACAACTAGGTTTCGTCAGTTGAGAGTGGCTGAAGATAGTATCTAGAAGACTACTTTTCGTAAGCATGATGGATTGTTTGAGTGGTTGGTCATGCCATTTGGATTGACTAATGCCCCGATAGTTTTTGTGGATATGCCAAGTAGGGTATTCCGGGAGCATTTGAACAAGTTTGTTGTAGTCTTTGTGGATGAATTCTTTTCTATTCAAGAAGTGAGGAAGAGCATGAGATTCCTTTGAGAGAAGTGATGGATATCTTGAGGAGAAATTGAATGAAGTCTAAGTTCTCTAAATGTCACTTATGGAGGAAAGAAGTTCGTTTCCTTGGCCATGTATTACCAGTAAGTGGATTGGCTGTAGACCCAGGGAAAGTAGCTGTAGTTAAAGATGGGAAGATGCCGAAGAATGCTTCAGAGGTTGGTAGCTGAGATGACTGCCCTACACCACCAACACATAAAAGACCTGGATGGTGCGTTGCATCGGTGCTCAGCTGATGTAAGCAGTCATCTAAAGGTAAAATAAACAACATAATATAGAACCTATTGTATATCTCACAGTCCATCGAACAAAATATAACAGCAACATCATAGATATAAAATAGGTAAGACAGTAAATGACTGAATAGATCACAACATCAGAGTAATAGATCCATACATTACAGTGGTAGAAATAGTCATACATCCTAAATAACTCCTAAATAACTGTCTCATAAAATAAGAGTACTAATAAGCTCCATAGTACTGAACAGCAGAAAGCACTAGAGTAAATATAATAATATGAGAAATAGCCTCCTACTCGTCACCTGAACAGCTACTCATGCTCACCAAACCCACCTTAAATCTACTCATTTAAGAGTACCCAGAGTAATAAGAAGCAATGCATAAAACCCCAGGTCAGATAACAGCCTGGCGTGAGCGATAGAAATCTCAAATACTATTAAAAGATAGAATAGGACAATCGGTACACAAAATCATACCTGACATGTCCCTATATCCACAGAGTTAGCATATAAACAATATAAGCTACTCTATGATCATCATCATGGGTGTAATGTGGGTGCCAAGGTAACAAGGGTGTCTAGGTATCTATATCGACAATATCTACATCATATGATATCCCTAAGGTGGTAAAAACAAAACATTCATCATCCATCCTCACATTCATTCAATCGATGCATTGGGTATAGGACAACTCGCAAACTCGGGGACTAGGCATATCACCGCACCATCCATCCCAATCATCATAAGAGCATATGCATCCCCACATCAAATGGGCAACTGCACCACTGTCGATGAACCAAAATCCACTAGAGGACTCCTTTCGAATCCATTGACCCACCCTAGGGGTTGCACCCTTATAGGCTGAACCTTAGGGGTCGGTTTTGACCCTTATATGGGACCGAGCCCTCACCTACCGACCCCTATCCCTTAACTCCTTCTCCCCATATTTCTTGCCACACACTAACTCCATTCGATCCCAAACTTCACATGCCAACTCCAACACATCTCATCACCTCCCACTATCGATCGCACCCCCATACAATCAATCTCTAGGGTCATAGCCGACCCATATAGGCCGACCCCTCCAAACGAGCCGATCACTATAATGGTCCATCTTCAATCGATCATAACTTGAGCATACGAACTCCAAATGACTTGAAATTTGACGTTCCGCTTCCTATAATTTTCCTTGTTGTCCCCTACCGATCGCACCCCACTACAATCCATCTCTAGGAGTCATAGCGGACCCCTCTCAAACAACCCCTTTCTAACTTTCTACGGCTATTTTCGCCATGCGATTGGCGTTTGCATCCATTCAAGCATGTTTACAACAAGCATATAATATGTAATACACACAACAACAAGCACATGGTCGAAACATAATAAATCAAAGAATAGGTCTAAAGGAATAGCCATATATCCATAGGATACAACCATGGATCCCTAAATTCACAATTCCATAAACTTATCCCAAATTAATCCGAATTCACATATATTTCATAATATGATTTAAGATGATTCATAAAGATTTTTAGGGAATTTTAGAAGATGTTTATAGCCTACTATATGCTAATTAGTAAGAGAGACTACTAATCACTCACCTTAACCCAATCTAAGCTTTAGATCTTCTTATAAACAATAGATGCACGGATTCCAATGTGTTTACAGAAGCAAATCTTCAAAATTTAGGATGGATTTCACTAATCACTTGCTAATGATGAGATTTGACTAATTAAAGTAAGGTTTTGGTGGGTTTTTGGGTGAAAAGATGATTAATGGAGGTAAGGAGCTATTTTGAGAGCTGTGCAAATGAGGAAGGAGATGTCTCATTAGCTTCTACATCGCCCACTAACTCCATACCCGAAATGGGACATGGAACCATCAATTAATGACCCTAATTACCCATTTAGGCTGTCTAAAACCAATGACTCTCAAACTGTAATCCCATTTTCTTATTGTGACCACTTTATGGAAAGGAAAATAATCATCTCGATTCAATGGAAGTAGTTTTAGGACCTAATTCCACTCCTATCAAAAGTTATGGACCAAACATGATCTCCTAAGGGCAAAACGGTCATTAAAAAATTCAACAAAAATTTTAACGAAAATAAATGAGCCTAGTAGTCATTTTCCAAAATTATAGAATTATACAATCTCATATGAAAATAATATTACTATTCTACGATCCTCCGATACGTGGAATACAGGTCGTTACATTCTCCCCCTAGGAATTTCACCCCCAAAATCCCATAATCAAGTCAATAGGGTCATCCCACATGCTTAACAATCATGTACAAGCATAGGAAACCATCATGCATCAACCATACACACATAGCAATAAAGAAAAAGGGACCATCTAAGCCTACCTTAGCATGAAGGAATGCTATACTAAGGCACATACTTAGTGATATCATAAGTGAAATTAAAAGCGATAAACAAGAAATCTTACCAAATAAAGAGCTCTTTATACGACTTCCTCATGCTATCCTCGATCTTCCAAGTGTAATCGGTATCACTGTCACTCCACTAAACCTCTACCAGCTCCACCTCTTGCTCCTACGCTACTTCGTATCCCGTCCAATGATACAAATAGGCCTACGATGCTCGAAGCCTCCGGCTCAATCTCGATATCCTCAAGCTGATCTGGTGCGACAGTCACTCCTGAGTCGTGATCAAATTTTTGCAGATGAAAAACGTGGAAAACATTAAGCACTCCCGCTATTCTTTGAGGTAAGTCGACTCTGTAAGCAAGGTTCCCAATCTTATCTAATACTGGAAAAGGACCAACAGATCTTGGTGCTAACTTTCCTCTACTACCAAACCGGATAACATTCTTCAAAGGAGAAATCTTGAAAAATACCATGTCATCGATAGAAAATTCCAAATCTCGGTGTCTCTTATCAACGTAACTCTTTTGTCTATCTTGAGCAGCTTTCATTCATTGCCGAATGATCTCAATGTTTTCTGAAGTTTCCCTAACCATCTCTGGCCCAAGTATCAGCTTCTCATCTGCTTTCCACCAACAGGAAGGAGCATTGCATGGTCGACCATATAAAGCTTCAAATGGTGTCATACCGATGCTAGACTGATAAAAGTTGATGTATGCAAATTCAACAAGATGCAAGTGATCATCCCACGAACCTCTAAAGTCTAATATGCAAGCACACATGAGATATTCTAAAATACGATTCACACTCTCGGTTTGGCTGTCAGTATGAGGGTAATAAGGTGTGATGAGGTGCAGCTCCGTCTCTAACGCCTCATGTAATCTCTTTCAAAACCCACTAGTGAACAATGGGTCTCAGTCACTCACAATGCTCTTTGGAGCACCATGGAATTGTACGATCCATCTCACATGCAAGTCTACCAGTTTGGCTGCCATTTTGCATGACTTGACGGATATACATATGGCACTCTAATTCAGTCGATCGACTATGACCCAAATGTTGTCATAGCTTACTCGAGTCTTCGGCCGTCCATCGATGAAATTCATTAATATTTTCTCCCATTTCTACTCGAGAACTTCTAGCAGTTGCATAAGGCCATTAGGCTTCTTTTGCTCTGTCTTAACCAACTGATAGTTCATGCATTTAGAGCTAAATGTCCCAACATCTTTCTTCATCCTCTCCCAACAGTAGATCTTCCTCATATCATGGTACATCTTATTACCGCCAGGATGAATAGCCAATCTCGAATGATGACACTCGCAAAGCACCTCATCCCTCAACCCATCGACATCGGGAACAAATAATCTCCTATCCTTAAGGAGCCAATCGTCTCCGTCGAGTCCGTACTGTCTCAGATCTAAAGACTCTACTCCTACTTCAATCTTAGAAATGATCTCAGCTAATCTAGCATCACGCCTTTGACTACTATCAATTTGCTCTATAACAGTAGGTTTGATAGTCAAGCTCACCAATATTTCTGGCTCAAGCTCGCATCTTGATCGAAAATCATACCCGACTATATGTTCTAACTATGTCCACTCTAGGAACATAGCTCCCGAGCTGGCATGTCTCCTACTCAAAGCATCTGCAACTGCATTTCCTTTACCCAATGTATATGCAATACCAAAATCATAGGAGATTAGGAACTCTAACCATCTTTGTCGGCGAAGGTTAAGATCCTTTTGTGAAATGAGGTACTTCAACGATTTATGATCAGTGAACAGTTAGAACCCCTCTCCTAAAAGATAGTGCCTCCATATCTTCAGCGCAAACATAATCGCTGCCAACTCTAAATCATGGGTCAAGTATTTCTTCTCATGTGGCTTCATCACTTAACTAGCATATGCAACAACCTTGCCCTTTTGCATCAATACCGCACCCAATCTGGTACCACATGCATCTGTGTATACCGTCATCTCCTTGCTTCCACTCAAAATAGTCAATATTGGTGCACTCATCAACGTTTCCTTCAGAATGATAAATGCCTTTTCACATCCCACATCCCTAGTAAAAATCTGATTATTTTTCGTCAAATAAGTCAACGGTGCTGCTACATTAGAGAAGTCCTGGATGAATCGTTTGTAATATCTGGCTAATCCCAAGAAACTTCTCACATCTATGGCATTTCTGGGTCGAATTCAATCTTGAATAGTTACAACTTTTGCAGGATCAACAGCAGTGCCCTGCTCAGAAATGACGTGACCCAAAAATCGCACTTCTTTCTTCCAAAAGTGACATTTAGAAAACTTCACCTTTAGTCGGTGCTCTCTCAACACATCTAATACAATCCTTAAGTATGTCATATATTCCTCCTCTGTCCATGAGTTGACAAGAATACCATCGAGGAACACAAACACGAATTTTTAACTGATCCCTGAAGACATGGTTAATGAGTTCCACAAAGTGTGCCGATGCATTGGTTAGCCTAAACGGCATAACCAACCACTCATAGAAACTAGAAGGCGTATAGAATGCTGTAATCGGCTCACTCTCCTTTGCTACTCTCAGCTGGTGAAATCCCATCGCAAGATCCAAATGAGAAAACACTGTAGCACCATGAAGTTGATCGAATAAGCCATCAACAATAGAGGTAGGAACTTGTTCGTTATCTCACTCAACTCACATAGCCAAGAAGCATCTCCATAGAGCCATCCACCTCTGTGGTGAACACTATAGGTGCATCCCACTCAAATATACTCCTACGGATGAACACTAGCATCAATAGGTCCTTTGATCGCACCTTTAGTCTCCTCTGATCTTTGGACATCCTATGCTCTAAAGGTATAGCTGCTAGTCAAGTATGTCTAACCCCATCGATACGGAACTCAATCTTTATATAGTGGGAATCTGATCACCGCATCGAATGTGTTCGGACACTCTATAGCTACTAGCACACATGACAAGCCAACCTATGGAGTCTCAAGCGAATATAAAGCTAACCATAACCTTATCCTCCGGTAGGTAGCCAATCACCCCCCCTCCCCACAATCTCGGTAGTCACCAATAGCTTCTCACAATCCACCACTATTCCGTACCTCTTCGGTCAATCACCCCACAGACTATAATACCAAACCCTAAACAATCAATAACGAACGAACATCCATGACTCGATAAGGCTAGATCAAGACAAACCATATATAGACCAAGTATGCCAAACCATGTGTAGGCTAAGCGTAAACAAACCATGTTGTAACATTCCCCATTTTGAGGCCCGAAACTAAGCGCTATAGTTGCTGCAGTCATCCACAGTGTTAATTTCCAGTGATAAAAAGTAAAATGTTACACATGCATAGTCTGGCTAAGTCCCTAACAAGGTTCGTCATAATCTAAAGGTCGGTCAACAATTTTGGGTCTCAATTCTAATCTATCTACAAATCACTAGTTATGAAGGAATGTGAAACCTCGACGTCGGATAAATCACGTATGGAAACGTCATAAATGGAAAGCATACTCTGGATGGTAATGCCATTTCCCTTCTCTTTTGTCAATAGAGCAATCGACGAAATCAAAATGACATTTAACGCATATGCTTTCATCATCTGTCCCTACTCAACTAGCTCGGGAGAGTCCTTTACATAGGGTATAAGCTTTTACATCAGAAAGCCTTCTCGATCAACTTCTCAAAGCCCTATAGAACATGATAATCAATCGCTTCCCAAGATGATCACTCAACCCAATGATAACCTCTTCATCTTTTCTGTGCGGAGTATCAATGGGAAAATGGACCATACTCTGACATCTTATCTAGTTCGGCCACATACTCCAACACAAACACATTGCCTTACTTTAATTCGACAGACTCCCAAAACAACATCGACTTTCTTAAAAGTCAATATAAACTTCTTCGAAGCGAACTATGAACTAATCCCAAGTAAAATGGTCCTTGAGAATCAAAGCTATAAGGTAACTCCCTAAATTCATCATTCGTCCTTGGAGTCACTTAGAGATCAATTGGTACCTTATGATATTATCTAACTCCAAGTCATCGAAGATCCTTTCACAAATATCATCCCGTCTTACACCATAATAGTCAACTCCATCCCAAGTAACGGTCTACCACTTAGGCTCACGAAGTACATATACGTCTCGGCAAAGTTGATCTAGGTGATTGCACTTGAGCACCAAAATCATTTAGAGCAACTTGGACATTCTAGAATAATAATTCGCACCATCTCTGCGAACAAATTCGATAAATCGGGGTAAGTGGTCCACGATGTCGTCCACTCCTCTACTCCAAAGATGGAGTCAACAAACACTTTTCTCATATGCCAGATCATTCTTAATCTATGATGAGAATGATCAGTCTCTCTTGGAGAAAATGGTGTCAATAGCGCTCGTGTGTGCAATATACTTATATACTACTATATAGTTTTGAAAACAAAACTATATAATAAATACGTAACCTCTCATATATAAACATACTCTCGATTTAGTCTAGGGTGAGAACTCCTATCCTATCTCTCCTTAATCACTATATCAACTCAGGTTAATCGCGTAACCTAAGCTCTGATACCAAATGAGAAGACCGCCCTACACCGTCGACACCCAAAAGACCTAGATGGTGTACTGCAATGGTGCTTGACCGATGTAAGCGGTCATCTAAAGGTAAAATAAACAACATAACACAAAACCTATCGTATATCTCACAGCGCATCGAATAAAATATAATAGCAACATCACAGATATAAAATAGGCGAGACGGTAAATGACCGAATAGATCACAGCATCAGAGTAATAGATCCATACAGTACAGTGGTAGAAATGGAGTCATACATCCCAAATAACTCCTAAATAATTGTCTCACAAAGTAAGAGTACTAATAATCTCCATAGTACTGAACAGTGGAAAGCACTAGAGTAAATATTATAATACAAGAAATAGCCTCCTACTTGCCACCTGAACGGCTACTCTTGCTTACCAAACCTATCTCTAATCTACTCATTTAAGAGTACCCAAATTAATAAGAAGCAATGCATAAAACCCCAGGTCAGACAACAATCTAGTGTAAGCAATAGAAATCTGAAATACTATAAAAAGATAGAATAGGACAATCGGTACACAAAATCATAAATGACATGTCCCTACATCCACAGAGTTAGCACATAAACAATATAAGCTACTCTATGATCATCATCATGGATGTAATGTGGGCACTAAGGTACCAAGGGTGTCTAGATATCTATATCGGTAGTATCTACATCATATGATATCCCTAAGGTGATAGAAACAAATAAACAAAACATCCATCCTCACATTCACTCACTCGGTGCATTGGGTATACGACAACTCGGAAACTTGAGGATTAGGCATATCACTGCACCAATCATCCCAATCATCACGAGACTAGACGCATCCCCACATCAATCCATCCCGAAGACTAGAAATGTCACCACTGTTTGTACCAAAAATGGGCACAACACTCTTCGGGAGTTTTTTGAAGAGATAAAATGAAGAATATAAATATAAAATAGAGATTATCTAACAAAAACTTCAACAAACAGAAATGTAAAATGCAGAGACAAGCAATTTAGAGTGGTTCGGCGTATTGCCTACGTCCACTATGAAGTTTTGATGATTTTATTGATTCTCTTTGAATGATTACAAGCGATTATAGCGAACAACAGCGGATTACAGATTATAATTCGAAATTGACAGCAAAAGTATGATGCAAGTCTTGATCCGGCAGAGTCTGGACGCTTCAGAATCAAAGATCCCTCTTCTGTAGGCTCTAGAGCTCTATTTATAGGCGTAGGAGGCTCAGATTTCGCTCAAACTCCGGGAGACTTGGCCTGGCACGTGAGGCGACCCACGCGACCATTTCCAGAAAGTTTCGCCTCGATCTGCGATCGATACGAATCCGTTTCGTATCGATCAAGATGATGTCCAAATGAGCTAAAATTTGGCAAGGACATTCTTCAATGTGTACGCAAGCAATCCTGAAAATATCATTGGGTTTGGATCATTGGATCGTGAGATATTGTCGATACGAAGTGAGATTCAACGTTGGCTGTTCTGTTCGATTCCATGGCTTCGTATTGATTCTTTCGAATCGATCATCTGCACGTGCTTCTGTAACGGTGTGGCGCGCATATCTCGAGTCGATCCATCTTTTTCTCCGGTTTGGCCGCGTCGCATCCTCGTATCTCGCCTTGTTCGTATCAAGCTCGACACGTCACCCAGGCTTGTTGACTCGGTGGATATGAAGTAGTCATTGGCTATGGATTCGAACAACAGTTATATCGATGGATACGAGCTAACGAAGGCTGATGGTTACGAACAAGCTTTCCTTAATGAATACGAACCATGTAGCTTCTCAATGGATACGAAGCCGATCGATGTAGACTGGAGCCTTTTGATGGATACGAAGTAAGGTAACCTGATGGATGCGAATTGCTCTGCCCAGATGGATTCGAAGAGAGGTTTCCGTGATGGATACGAAGCAGACATTTGGCCAATCGGTACGGGTCGCATTAGCTGTTGATGGGTACGAAGTCCATCGATACGAACTCGATGGATTCGAACATTGCTGACTTGATCGATACGAACCCATGGGAATTGACCGATGCGAAGTGGATGATGGACACGGACTGGATGGATACAAACTGAGGTCCACTGATGGATACGAAAGCGCTGCCGATCAGATGGATATGAAAAAGAGCCAGTTCCTTCCAACTTGAATCGATCATAACCCAAGCATACGAACTCGGATTGACTTGAAATTTGAAATGCAGGCTTGCATGGCTATGTTTGTCGCGTCATATCAATTGTAGCTTGATCTGGACTCGGGCAAAGTTCAGCGATATCCACGACATGCTATACTTGTTCTCTAGTCGGTTTCTTGGTGTCTTGGCCTTGCCAAAAGGCGGGATAACATTTGCCCCCCAAAGTACGTCTTGTGAAAACATGACGTGCTTTGAAAAGCTACAAGTTTGAGACTCGTCGTTAGTCTAGGTCGTTGTTGAACCTCGCACTGATTTTCTTTCGAATCGATTTGAAATTTGTGTTGAAACGATATCTGATGACCGTTTTTAGCCAACCTCTTGTGTCGATCCTCTTATGAATCGATGTTAAAAGTTGGAAAGCTTTTCTTCGTATCGATGCGGGTAGACTTGATGGATACGAAATGACTATTCGTACTGATGGATTTTAACAGATACGAATTCTGTGATTGTATCGATAAGCCTGCCCCATTGAGGATTTATGGCTCAAAAAACGGATGCTTCGAATCGATGGGGTCCATTGTCTTCAGGTGGCTTCTCTGCGCATCTCGAATCGAGGAAGTCTGGTGGGTTTGAAACGGGCCTTCGCTTCGACGTGCTGTTTGACTGGTTGCGATCGGTCAGGTTGACTGGGAGTCGAATCGACTCGGTTCTACCCTAGACTCCATATAAATACCTGGGACTTAGCCCATTTTCACTTTTACTTTTTACTGTTGCTCTCTGTTCGATTTGCGATCGATCCAGGGAGAGATAACACCTCCGTACCTTCGACTCGATCAAAATCATTTCTTCGGATCTTCGAATCCTAATTCTTAGGTAAGCGACTGTGAATCTAAATGATAGGGCCGTCACAAATCCACTCTTTCTCCATCAATCTTCTCTTCTGGCAACTGGTAAAACCAGATCTGGCTCAAATATATGATGGCCATGGCGATCTCTGCAGATTGGAGAAGAAAGGGTGGAAAGGGTGATTTCGATTCGATTACGAGAGCCATGTTCGTATTGATGAGATCAATGGCGTTTTTCTGGATCTCGTATCGATTCTTGGGATACGTCAGTGGAGACGATGCGATTTCGAATTGATAGTTGTGGTGATGGATCGTGTCGACACGAAGTAACTGATAACCAGTCAATTACTATTCTGAAGCCCCTAGCTCTAGATCGATACGAGCTTCGCCACCGCGATCGATACGAAAAGGATCGACTCGAGCGTTATCGATGCAAAGCTAAGGCCCTCCCGCTCGATACGAACCAGGCCACCAATGATCGATACAAAATCGCACCCGTTGTGATCGATACGAACCATGCTACCAATGATCGATTCGAAGCACGACGCTTGGTATCGATTCGAATTTTTCCTTTGATGGACACGAAATCCTAAGCACTTGAAAACATGATTCCGATAAACTTCATTCCTGCATATCTTGACTTGATAATTAAACTACACACCTGATTCCTACGAGCTCCTGCATTGCATAACCAAACTTGATCACAACACTGCACATCTGACTGCCTTTTGAAGCTCGTATATGGAACTGTAACCCAGCAAAGTATAACGAACTTTAACTCTGAATCGAACAACAGTATCTGGATGGCGTGGTTGTGACGGTCAGCGATGACGGTCATCTCCAGCCTGACTCTCGGAGTTTTGTTGCTCACACACTTAGGCTTATTTCGTAGAAATTTATTTGCTCAAGTTATGCATAACACATGCACTGTACAACTCATTCACACACTTTACACTGGGGAATGCATGGGATTTTTATCATCTAATGGTGGTTTCTCGTGAGTTAGCTAGTTATGGAACTGTCAAGTTCGCAGCAGCAAGAAACTCAGCATCTAACCTCTCCCAGACTTGAGATTCCGGATATCGAGGCAGAAGTTATCGGTCCGGCTCCGGACGAGTTGCCTGACACGTCTTTCATCAATAGTCCACCTGATTCTGTCCCGTCCAATATCTCCGAAGATATGCTAGGAAGAATATGCTTAAGGCATGGCCTGTCGTTGGACGATGTAATGTTGCCGGGACCGGACGACAGACCGCATAATCCCCTGGAGGGATATACTGCTTTTAATCGACATGCATGCGCAGCCGGTACACTTCCTCCGTTCAACGATTATATAAGAGAATTATTGGCTTACCTGGAAATTGCTCCGTCTCAGTTACATCCGAATGGATATGCTTCACTCAATGGCTTGTTCATCGCATTTATGGAGTACCTCTATCGACCTCCCCGTCCGACCGAGATAAGATACCTATTCAACTTCAAAAGCCGAACTGACAGCCCATCTTTCACATTCTTGGAGTCTGTAAGAAACTGCCAAGTTGTCACGGGGTCGTGGACTAGGCTGAGCTACTTCAAGTCGGAGTGGTTCTATGTCCGATGTCCTCCGGGGTTTGCCAGAAGATGGCTGTTCACACGTGAGTATTGTCTTTCTCCTAAGTAGTCGACAGGGCAATTTCCGAATGAAATTAAACTCATATCTTCTACTCCTTTTCTTTCAGCAATAATCCAGCGACCTGAAGGTGGCTACTATAAAGAGATAGTTCGAGTCCTTCAAGAAATTCCTAGTGAAGAAAGGAATATTGAATTGCTACTGACGGACCGGAATCTCAGAGTTCTTGGGTTGATTGGGCGGAGGTAGAGCATAAGGCTTGATGGCGCATTAATGACTGTCTCCAGAGAAAAAGTCAAGCGGAAAAAACCCAAAGTCATAGTAATCGAGGAACCTGACTCCGAAAGAACTCATACTGATGAGGAGCCGCCGGTCGAGCCTGCTGGGGCAACCCCGGATTCCGATGAAAAAAGAAAAGGCAAGGCAGTGGCCTTTAAACAACCCAAATCCGGGAGGCGGAAGTCTGTGGTTTTACACCGCCCTCCTTCAGGAGTTAGAATCTCGGAGGCACCCTCCCTGCAAGCCGAAAATCAATTCGAAGGGCTCGCTGACCTTTCAATTCCGGACCTTGAGTCCGCACAACATGACGTTGAATTGGATGGACTGCAGCATACTTTCGACGTTAGCGAGCCTCTTCCTACTAGCGCGACCGACACTTCTGGTTGGTCCGGAGGTTTACACATCCATACACTCTTCACGGCACAGCACAGTTTTCTAACTATAAACAGTATATCGTGAACAATTACTGACTCGAAGAGATGGCATTTTATTGCTGAAATAAGAAAATACGGCAAAGTCAGTTACCTTATTACAGAATTCAATATTTAAAAATGCAGAAACAAGTTGCCAAATGGAAAGATATAATGAAATAAATAAAGCCGGTCATGTGTAATAGCGACGGAGACTCTCGCTATTCCAGGCCCTTGGCAAACCAAGACCGTCAACGGTCGATAGTTTGAATGTGCCATCTCCGAGTCTTCGTGTAATCACATATGGTCCTTCCCAGTTCGGCTTCATGTGTGAAGGAACTAGGTAGATTCTCTTGAGCACGAGGTCGCCGAGTTCAAAGGTTCGAGGTCGAACTTTGGTGTTGTACAGTCGGGCGACCCGACTTCGATATGCGGCTGCTCTCAAATCAGCCTCTTCCCGTTTTTCATCCAATAGATCCAAAGATTCGGCCAGCAGTATAGCGTTCGTTTTCAGATCATAGTAAGTCACGCGATGAGAAAACACTTCCGTATCGACCGGAATAACAGCCTCTGAGCCATAAGATAGGGAAAACGGAGTGTGTCCGGTTGCGGTTTTGTGAGTCGTTCGATAGGCCCATAACGCCATAGGAAGTTCATCAACCCATTTGCCCCCGGCCTTTTCCAGTCGTTTCTTCAGGATGGATTTTATAACTTTATTGACAGCTTCAACCTGTCCATTTGCCTGGGGATGTGCGACAGCCGAGAACTTTTTATGGATATGAAACCGTTGACAGAAATTTTTGAATTCCGCACTCTCGAATTGGGCTCTGTTATCGGTGATGATGGTATGCGGGAGTCCAAATCGATAGATGATGTTGCGAACCATGAAATTTATCACTTTCTTTGTCGTTATGGTTGCAAGGGCTTCAGCCTCGGCCCACTTTGTAAAGTAGTCAACGACAACGATGGCGTATTTCGCACCACCTTTCGCAAAAGGTAGAGCGCCGATGATATCAATGCCCCACATTGCGAATGGCCAGGGACTGACCATTTGGGTTATCTCGGTAGGTGGGGCTCTTGGAATTCGGGCATGTTTCTGGCATTTATCGCACTTTCTAGCATAGTTCGCCGCATCTCGGTTCATTGTCGGCCAGTAATACCCATATCGGAGTATCTTCTTAGCGAGAGCTTGCCCCCCGGTGTGATCGCCACACTCTCCTTCGTGCACGTCATGTAACACTCGTTTGATTTCCTCGTGGGCGATACATCGGAGGAGAGGAACGGAATAACCTTTCCTGTACAAGACTCCGTTCTGGATGACGAATCATGAAGCTTTACGTAGAATTTTTCTCTTCTCATTTCTATGCTCAGGCAACGTCCCATTTTCAATGTAATTTCGGTATGGAGTCATCCGCGACTCTCTACCGGGAGTGGCTTCAAACACAAAATTCGTATTTATTTGATCGACGCTTGGGTAGGATAGAGTTTCGACGGGGACAAGTCCCATCTGCTGTGCTTCACCTGTGCTGGCTAACTTTGCTAATGAATCGGCTCTCTGATTGCATTCCCGGGGTATATAATAAATGGCATAATAGTCAAACTGATTCAGTATTTCCTGAACTCGGGCCAAGTAGGCAGCCAGCCTTCGATCCCTTGCTTGATACTCTCCCCGTACTTGACACACAACTAACTGCGAATCGCAGTAAATTTCCACAGCGATAATTCTCAAATCTCTGGCAAGTTTTAGGCCGGTCAAGATGGCTTCATATTCAGCTTCATTATTAGTTGCACGAAAGTCGAACTTCAAAGCATAACATATGGATCAGCCCTCGGGAGTCTCAAGTACAACCCCAGCGCCCGAACACCAGTCGTTTGACGCACCGTCAGTATACAGCTTCCAGATGTATTCGGGGGATTCATTGGTCTCGGGCAAGTCTTCTGGAACGGTAAATTCAGCTATGAAATCTGCCAGGACTTGTCCTTGAATGGCTCTCCACGAAGCGTATGTGATATCAAATTGGCTTAGCTCAATGTTCCACTTGAGTAACCTACCGGACGTCTCAGGCCGCGTGAGGACCTGTCGTAACGGCTGATCGGTGTACACAGTAAGAGGATGAGCTTGGAAGTGAGGGCGGAGCTTTCTTGAGGCAATGACCAAGCAATAGGACAATTTCTCCAGTCTCGGATAATTTCTTTCAGCTTCTGTTAGTCGCTTACTAACATAGTAGACCGGTTTCTGCGCCTTGTCTTCCTCCCGAACTAGAGCAGCACTAATCGCATGTTCTGATACTGCCAGGTAGAGGTATAATTGCTCGTGGTCAACTGGTTTTGACAAGATCGGAGGTGTGGAAAGATGTTGAACTAGTGATCGGAATGCGCCTTCACACTCCGTGGTCCATTCAAAGTTTCGTTTTCCCTTCCGGATCAGATCGAAGAAAGGAATGCATTTATCGGTGGATTTTGAAATGAACCTGCTCAATGCTGCGACCTTTCCGTTGAGACTCTGGACTTGCTTTATGGTTCTAGGGGTTTGCAAATTTCTTATTGCCCAGATTTTATCAGGATTTGCTTCTATCCCTCGAGCATTGACAATAAACCCAAGGAACTTTCCGGACGCGACGCCAAAGTGGCACTTCAATGGGTTAAGCTTCATTCCATATTCTCGAAGGATGCTGAACATCGAATTTAAATCTTTGACGTGATCTGTGGAGAATCGAGACTTCACCAGCATGTCATCCACGTAAACCTCCATGGTCTTCCCGATCTAATTAGCGAACATTCGATTGACTAAGCGTTGGTACGTTGCACCGGCGTTTTTTAAACCAAATGGCATGACTTTGTCACAGTAGAGCCCCAGATCGGTTACGAAGATGGTATGTTCTTGGTCGAGCAAATGCATGGGTATTTGATTGTAGCCAAAGTAAGTGTCCATAAAAGATAATAATTCATGTCCGGCCGTCGAATCTACGAGCTGGTCAATTCGAGGAAGCGGGAAGCTATCCTTTGGGCAAGCCTTGTTTAAGTCAGAGTAATCGACGCAAGTTCTCCATTTCCCGTTCGGCTTTCGAACCAGTACGGGGTTGGATACCCATTCTGGGTACAAGGCATCTCGAATAAAACCGTTCGATTGTAACTTATCAACCTCCTCCTTAAGGGCGGCAGATCTCTCTAGATCCATACCGCGCCTTTTCTGCTTGACCGGGACATATCGCGGATCTATATTCAGGGAGTGACTTGCAATATTTGGCGAGATCCCGCACATGTCAGAGGGTGTCCAGGCGAAGACGTCGAGATTCGCCCGGAGAAACTCAACCAATTCCTGTTGTGTCTGCCTGCTCAGTTGAGACCCAACCTTTAGCATCCTGGAATCATCATCCTCACTGATTGGGACGTCCACAGTCAGTTCGGCCGGAGAAGCTTGGCTCTCCTTAGATTCGTCTTTATCCTCATTGTCCCTGTGGGTCAAGGTCTTTCAGGAATTGGTTGTGGTGCCCGGGCCGAGGCCTAGGCATCAATTGTCAATTATCAATAGAGCGGACGCAGAGAGATTCCTCTACGCCCTTTCCCTTTTCTTTACGATGCGCCCCGCGCAGTTCAGCAACATAACAGGCCCTCCCCGTGGCCTGATCTCCTTGAACGACTCCAATCCCACGATCGGTAGGGAACTTCAGAGTCAAACACCATGGGGCGATGGCCGCTCTAAACTCAGCCAGGGCCGGCCGGCCCAAAAACGCATTATAAGGTGAATCAATCTCTAAGACAACAAATTGTAACATCCGGACTCTCCGGCGTTCTCCAACCCCCAACTCAACCGGTAGTTCAGTCACTCCAATGGGTATCGTGGCACTCCCGTTAAAACCGTGGATTCGGGACAGGCAAGGTTTCAAATCCTTCGCCTCCATTTTCATTAAGTCGTAAGCCCGTTTAAGCAAGATATTCACAGAGCTTCCACTGTCAACCAGGATCCTCTTCATCCAAGCAGGACCTACCTGGGCAGATATGACTAGTGGGTCGATTGTAGGGGCTTCGACCTTATCAGCATCTCGGCTCCTGAACACGATATCATCAGATATTATCTTTTGCTGTTTAACCGGAGTTCCGTCTTCGCAATTACTACAACACTCGAAGTCCGCATGCCTGATAGAACTAGCATACGACTCCATTTTCCCCCATCTTCTGTCTACCGGGTGGGGACCACCACTTATTGTGTTGATAACCAACCTCCCGCCCGTACGGGCGGGTTCTTCCTGTCTTTCCTAATTTTGTGAACGACTTTGATTCGAAGGGCCCGCTCCACCAGACTGCGGCGCCCGTACAAACTGATCTAACTTCCTTTCTCTAATCAACTTCTCGATGAGGTCCTGCAAATGTCGACACTCATTGGTATTGTGGCCGTAGCTTTCATGGAATCTACAGAACTTCCCTGTCTGAACCTGCCTCTCCAATGAGGGTTTCGGAGCAGGTTTCTTATACTGTACAGTGTTGCAAGTCTGTAAGTATACGTTTTCCAATGACGTATTTAACGGTGTATAATTGTTAAACATTTGAGCCCTACGTCATGGACCTTGGTTCTGATCTCTTTTCTTATCCTGGCCATTGTTTCCTCTCGGCTGGGTTTGCTTGTTCTGTATATTCAGTTGAACTTTTCCGGAACTCTCACCGGACTGTTTAACCGCTACATTACTCTGTATTCCCTCAATACTGGGCCTCGCATCGTCCTGCTTCCTAGACTGTTTCGCGTCCTCTTGCCGCAAGAACTGAGCGGGTGGTTTTCCAGCTAGCCAATTCCCAAACTCAGAATCAGGATCAATCCCCTTGGTCAAAGCCATCAAGATCGAGTTATCGTTGGGATTACTAATTTCAACACATGCCGCGTGGAACCTTTCTAAGTAACGCCTGAGCGTCTCTCCATGAGCTTGAGTGACACTAGACAGGGTATTAACGTCTTTGGGCCTAGCAACATGCATACGGAACTGTTCTACAAACCTCTTGGCCAGTTGATCGAACGAAGAAATAGACCTAGGTGGTAAGCGTGTAAACCACATCGTCGCGATTCCCCCTAGAGAGATGCGGAAACTTCGACATTTCACTGCACCATCAGCTCTTGCAGCACTCATTGACCATTCGTATTTCAAAATATGTTGATTTGGGTCACTATTTCCTTCATACATTGGGAGAGTTGGCATTCTGAATCGCCGAGGGGGTTCAGCGTACAATATCTCGTCTGTGAAAGGGGTATGACTACGAGAGATTCCCCAATCATCATTAGTGAGCCCCTGACTCTCGCGTATCATCTGACGTATCATGGTTGATATATCTGACACCGGCAAATTCTGAGCATGCTGGGCTAAGGTGTGGTCGGGTTCCACAGTACGAGTCTGGACCGGGCGCTGTCGACGGTCCGTATTTCGCCTCCTTGGCTCAGCGTCTTCTGGGACATATGGTTCAGGAGTATGTCCACGCTGTTGATTGTTCGGCTCTGACTGATTCCGGGTATCAACCCTTGTTTCTACCGCGGCGGTTGTAGCGCGGTTGTCAGTGGTGTACTGTGGGGCAGTGCCTCCTCGTGTCGAGGGTCCTGTTTGGAAGCTGGTCGACGGTCCTGTCCTCAATTGCCCAATGGTCAAGGCGGGTTGATATCCAGTAGTTTGAGCGCGACTTCCCTCTAACCGGGGACGGGTAGACCTGTGGTGATAGTCAGATGAAGCTGAGCTTTCGGTAGATGCCCGGGAGGCATCATCCCTCCTGGACCTTCTGTGGCCCCGGCGGTGTAGCTGGTTGGTCAGTTCGACATTGGCGCGCAACTGTTCAGCCAACTGCTGATGGCTTTGGGTCAGCTCCTGGAGCAACACTTGAAACTCTTATCGGGTGACTGGCCCGGATGGATCCGAGTGAGCAGTGTTGTCTTGATTGGAAGAAGGCTGCTGTGTAGGATTCTGTCTATCTCGGCCTTCTTGATCAGCGGCGGTAGCGGCAGTTCTTGTGCTAACCATTTTCAGTGATGGAGTCCTTTCCTAGATTTTACGCAAATCTGAATAAAATGGTAGGATTCCGGATCAGATATCTGGATCTTCCTCTTGGGTTTATGCAATCCGGTATCACAGGTAGATCCAAAGAGCAGGAGAAAAAACTGGTTTTCTCAGTGAAAGCACCAAAGTGTTTGTACCAAAAATGGGCACAACACTCTTCGGAAGTTTTTTGAAGAGATAAAATGAAGAATATATATATAAAACAGAGATTATCTAACAAAAACTTCAACAAACAGAAATGTAAAATGCAGAGACAAGCAATTTAGAGTGGTTCGGCGTATTGCCTACGTCCACTATGAAGTTTTGATGATTTTATTGATTCTCTTTGAATGATTACAAGCGATTACAGCAAACAACAGCGGATTATAGATTAGAATTCGAAATTGACAGCAAAAGTATGATGCACGTCTTGATTCGGCAGAGTCTGGATGCTTCAGAATCAAAGATCCCTCTTCTGTAGGCTCTGGAGCTCTATTTATAGGCGTAGGAGGCTCAAATTTCGCTCAAACTCCGGGAGACTTGGCCTGGCACGTGAGGCGACCCACGCGACCATTTCCAGAAAGTTTCGCCTCGATCTGCGATCGATACGAATCCATTTCGTATCGATCAAGATGATGTCCAAATGAGCTGAAATTTGGCAAGGACATTCTTCAATGTGTACGCAAGCAATCCTGAAAATATCATTGGGTTTGGATCATTGGATCGTGAGATATTGTCGATACGAAGTGAGATTCAACGTTGGCTGTTCTGTTCGATTCCATGGCTTCGTATTGATTCTTTTGAATCGATCATCTGCACGTGTTTCTGTAACGGTGTGGCGCGCATATCTCGAGTCGATCCATCTTTTTCTCCGGTTTGGCCGCGTCGCATCCTCGTATCTCGTCTTGTTCGTATCAAGCTCGACACGTCACCCAGGCTTGTTGACTCGGTGGATATGAAGTAGTCATTGGCTATGGATTCGAACAACAGTTATATCGATGGATACGAGCTAACGAAGGCTGATGGTTACGAACAAGCTTTCCTTAATGGATACGAACCACGCAGCTTCTCAATGGATACGAAGCCGATCGATGCAGACTGGAGCCTTTTGATGGATACGAAGTAAGGTAACCTGATGGATGCGAATTTCTCTACCTAGATGGATTTGAAGAGAGGTTTCCGTGATGGATACGAAGCAGACATTTGGCCAATCGGTATGGGTCGCATTAGCTGTTGATGGGTACGAAGTCCATCGATACGAACTCGATGGATTCGAACATTGCTGACTTGATCGATACGAACCCATGGGAATTGACCGATGCGAAGTGGATGATGGACACGGACTGGATGGATACAAACTGAGGTCCACTGATGGATACGAAAGCGTTGTCGATCAGATGGATACGAAAAAGAGCTAGTTCCTTCCAACTTGAATCGATCATAACCCAAGCATACGAACTCGGATTGACTTGAAATTTGAAATGCAGGCTTGCATGGCTATGTTTGTCACGTCATATCAATTGTAGCTTGATCTGGACTCGGGCAAAGTTCAGCGATATCCACGACAAGCTATACTTGTTCTCTAGTCGGTTTCTTGGTGTCCTGGCCTTGCCAAAAGGCGGGATAACAACAACATCAACCCATCTCAACACTTGAGACTAGATACGTCACCATGCCAATCCATCTCAACCTCATGAGTATCATCGATACCCTCCCCTTGCACACGCCATCCATATCAGAGTTTGTCTCGAAACTGTCCACAAAACTCCCATTTCATCGCGGTTAGGAAATACTCTAGACAATTATCGTATGTCATAGAGTATCATTGTGCGTCCCGTAACCTACCTCCAACAGTTCCCTAAATCTGACTCATCATGCCCTTCTCTACCTCCTGGAGTAAAGTTAGCCGTTGCTGAAGTCGTTCCTCGAGAAGTGGGTTCGCTATCGAATCAAACCATCAAACGAGCAACCATGCCACCATTGGCTAACCAAACTCCACTAGAGGACTCCTTCTGAACCCCTTGACCTACCCAAGGGGTCGCACCCCTATAAGTTGAAAACTTAGGGGTCGAGTTTGACCCCGATATAGGACCGAGCCCTCCCATACCGACCCATATCCCTTAACTCCTTCTCCTCGTATTTCCCACCACACATTAACTCCATTTAGTCCCAAACTTCACATGCCAACTCCAACACATCTCTTCACCTCCCACTATAGATCGCACCCCCTACAATCCATCTTTAGGGGCCGTAGCCGACACCTCCAAATGAGCCGATCCCAATAATGGTCCATCTTCAATCGGTCGTAACTTGAGCATACGAACACCAAATGACTTGAAATTTGATGTGTTGCTTCCTAGGACATCCCTTGTTGTCTCCTACCGATCACACTCCCTACAATCTATCTCTAAGGGTCGTAGCTGACCCGTATAGGGTGATTGCTCCCGTACATCCCCTTTCTAACTTTCTACGGCTATTTTCACCGTTCGATCAGCGTTTCATCCATTTAAGCATGTTTACAACAAGTATATAATGTGTAAAACACACAACAACAGGATAATGGTCGAAACATAGTAAATCAAAGCATAGATCTAAAGGAATAGCCATATATTCATAGGGTACAACCATGGATCCCTAAAATCACAATTCCATAAACTTAACCCAAATTAATCCAAATTCACATATGTGTCATAATATGATTTAAGATGATTTATAAATGTTTTTATGGGATTTTAGAAGGTGTTTATAGCCTAATACATGCTAATTAGTAAGAGAGACTACTAATCACTCACCCTAACCCAAGCTAAGCTCTAGATCTCCTTATGAATAATAGATGAATGGATTCCAATGTGTTTGCAGGAGCAAAAATTCAAGCTTTAGGATGGATTTCACTAACCACTTACTAATGACGATATTTGCCTAAGCAAAGCAAAGTTTTGGTGGGTTCTTGGGTGAAAAAATGATTAATGGAGGTAAGGAGCTATTTTGGGAGTTGTGCAAATGAGGAAGGAGATGGCCCATCAGCTCATGCAGCCCCCACTTACCTCAAACCCGTAACGGGTCACGGGCCCATCGACTACCCTAATTATCCATTTAAGCTGTCTAAAACTAATAAAAACTTCAAACAGCTATAACTCTCAAATTGTAAGCTCGTGTTCTTAGTGTGACCACTTTATGGAAAGGAAAATCATCATCCTGATCCAATGGAAGTAGTTTCAAGATCTGATTCCACTCCTATCAAAAGTTATGGGCCAAAGAAGATTTCCCAAGGGCAAAACAGTCACATAAAAATTCAACAAAAATTCTAAGGAAAAGAAATGACCCCAGTAGTCATTTCCCAAAATTATAGAATTATATGACCTCATATGGAAATAATATTAATATTCTACGATCCTCCGATACGTGAAATACTGGTCGTTACGGTAGCTTTCTTAGTTTGGCTAGATTCTGTCGAAAGTTTATGAAGAAATTTGGGAAGATATCGACACCTCTAACCCATTTGATGAAGAAGTACCCGATTTACTTGGACTTTGGGGTGTGAAGCAATATTTGTTCGATTGAAGAAGTTGTTAACAAGTGCTCCATTTTTTGTTATTCTTGATGGTACCAAACCTTTCACCGTATATATTGATGCAAGTGGTACTGGTCTTAGTGCTGTCCTTATGTAAGAAGGGAAGGTAGTGGTGTATGCTAGTTGATAGTTAAAGAATCACAAGAGGAATTATCTTACGCACGACTTGGAGTTAATTGCTATTGTATTCGCATTGAAGTCGTGAAGGCATTATTTATCGAGCGAGAGATTTGAGCTATTTACGATCCATAAATCTCTTAAGTACCTAGTTTCTCAAAAGAATTTGAATTTAAGATAGTAGAGGTGGATGGAGTTTTTATTATCGTATGATTTTAGAATTTCTTATATTTTAAGGAAAGGAGGCGTAGTCACCAATGCTTTAAGAAGAGGCATGCTAAGGTAAATGTTATATTGTTAAAGTAGAGGAATTTGGATTTTATATCAGAGTTTTATTTTCTACCTCGATTGGAGTATGCACTAGGATTGTTAGCAGTGATGAATGTTAGACCTGCATTGATGGATCTTATTGGGTTAAGTCAAGGGCAAGACGCATCATTAGTTAAAATCATGGAGGAGTTAGGAAAGGGTGAATGATCGAGCCATTTGGACCGTTACTCCAAAGACAAGAAGGATTACTTAAGGAAAGAGGGGAGGCTATGTGTCCCGTAGGTCAAAGAGTTGATCGAAGAAGTCTAGGGTGAGTGTCATAATTCTAGGATAACTATTCATCTAGGAGGAGATAATATGTATCAGGATGTGAAGAGGATATTCTATTGGCCAATAATGAAGAGGTAGGTAACCGAATATAGCGAAGCGTATGATGTGCTAGAGAGTGAAGGCAGAATAGAAGAAGCCGAGTGGGATATTTCTTCCACTAGACATGCCATAGTGGAAGTAGAAATGGGTATATATAGATTTTATGGAAGGATTACCTCCAAATAGAAGACGAAATGAGAGCATATGGGTTATAGTAGACCGTCTCAAGAAAGCGCGCATTTTATTTTGGTAAAGAATATAAGAACGATGGTGACATTAGAAACACGGTATATATAAGTAGTGGTTCGACTACTGGAGTTCCAACTGGCATAATGAGTGACCGGGATCCACTTTTCGTTAATAAATTCTGGAGTAGTCTACAGAAAGCATTAGGGATTGAATTGAATTTGAGCACAGCATATCACTCGTAAACCGATGGGCAGACCGAGAGAGTAAATAGGGTGTTGGAGGACTTATTGAGGGCTTGCGTATTAGATTTTAGAGTATCTTGGAAGGATCATCTACCTCTTGTGGAGTTTGCATATAATAACAATTACCATATGGGTATGGTCATAGAACCGTTCGAAGTATTATATGGATGGCCATGTAAGTCACCTTTGTGCCAGTGAGAGTTTATAGATAAGATTGTTTTGGGTCCGAAGATGGTTAGAGATACTGCGAAGAAGGTGGAGGTCATAAGGAAAAGGATGAAAGTTGCATAAAATCGGTAGAACTCATACACTGATAGAAAGAGTAAAGATTTTGAATTCAAGGTGGGAGATATGGTCTTTTTTAAGTTTCTCAATTGAAGTGGATGGTAAGATTTGAAAATTCGGTGAAGTTAGCACCTATATTTTCCAACCCATTTCCAATGCTAGAAACGATAAGTAGTTTGGCATATAGAGTGGAGCTTCTGGAGAAGATGGCGGGAGTCCATAATGTATTTCATGTGTCACATTTGCAAAAATGTGTACACGATCCTACGAGCACCTAGTTAATTTGAGGAGGTAGAGTTGGAATCAATGCTGAGTTCATCCCGTGGTCCAACCCGTATTATGGAACATAGGTTGAATTGACTTAGGAACAAAGTAGTAAAGTTGTTTAGAGTGTAATGGGGGAACGATCTGGTTGAGAGTATATGGGAGCCTAAAGAGAACATGAAGGTTACTCATCCTCAACTCTTTTCCGGTATGTTTCCTGATTTGGTTCAATTTCCTTAGATTAGATTATTCTAGGACTGGGATTTGGATGCTTTGGATGATTTGGTTGTTTGATTTTATATTGTTGAAATTGCATTCATATATATATATATAATAGGTGTTATGCATCCATGCCTGACATGTCATCAATTTTCATTTCATATAGGTTACATTAGCTTCATTTTTGCATTGTATGTATAGAAGCTACAAGTTTATGGTATCATTCATATCTATATGTTGTTTACATTATTCATATCTATATATAGTTTGAATAAATTGGATGTTATGATTGTATACTTAATTGATATATGATTAGTGAATGAGTGAACACTATATTATGTTTTCCGTTCATTAGGATTTCGGGGATGAAATTCTTTTAGGAAGGGGACAATGTAATATCCCAAAAAATTAGAAAATATTTTAATTAAATATTAAATGAGGAGGGGTAAAATGGTCATTTTTCCAACTTTGGTATTTCACGATGAAACTAGCGCCATTGTGACCGTCTTATTTTTCTGATTCGTGTGGTATTTTGATGTGCCTCATTTGGAGTCCGTTGAAAAAATTACAGTCAAAAAGGTGTCGAGCTAATTTTGGTGACAAGTTTGAATTTTGAATTTGAGCGACGGTTACTCTTTTCCCTCTTTCCACTTAAAATCAATTCACGTACTTTCGGTTTTCCAAAAACCGATAATGCTCTTTCTCTTAAAACTTAAATTAGAATCTTCACATCTCTCTTAAAGCTCAATGAAATCCCATGAAACTTGAGGCATCACAAAACTAGCAAGGAAGGTTGTGCATCTACATCAACTTAGAGATAATACTATGATGCACAAAGGCGTAATAGACCAAAGATCGAAGATTCAGGAAGTAAACAATGAATTTGGTGAGTGATTCATGCTTTCCTCTTTATATAATGCAATTTTAATGCTATAAATACGATATGCAGGATATAATAGAGTAGACAATCATTTATATATAATTAAATTCAGATTTAATTAGGATTTGGTAGGGAATTTTTCATAAACATTAAACTAGAACAAGTACACTTAGTCATTAGAATTTGATGATTATAAACTTAAATTGGTGAAATAAAATGTTAAAATAGACTTAGAAACGTAAGCTATGTATTAGGGACATTCCTAGGCAACCGAAGGCAAAGGGGAGGCAACTAAAGGCGAAACGACGGGGCGAAACTTCAAAATTCCATAGCCTGGTGATTCCAAAAAAATATAGTATACTGGTCCACCGGTTGGTGCAACCGGGGCTCCGGTGGCATATATTTTGGGGCTGGTTGAACTTAGACCCCTATAGGCCTGTATAAATTAACTTCTATTGATTTGAGTCTTCTTCCTTTCATTTTCTGAAGGTGTTTGGAGGCTATAGACGAGGAAAGTGATGGAGTTAATAATTTGAGTGAATGTTGATCATTGTTTAATGTGGATACGTATGTCATTGTGATATGTAAGTGATGCGATGATGGACGCGAACGTGAACGAGCCTGGGATGCAAGTAGGCGTCCCAAGGTACGGATATGGATATAGATGTGGATATAGATACGAATACGGATATGGGTATTGATATGAATACAGATATGGATACGAATATAGATTTGTGACACAAGTAGGTGATCTAGGTATTACGATGCTCCCCTGAAGGCTTCGGCGGACTAGTGTGGAGGTGTATGTTAAGCGACTCTATAGGCTATGCGCGAACCAAGGCATGAGTCCGGTTAGTACGAGGACAACATGCGAGCCTGTAGGCTTCAGGTTGTCCAGGGAAGTGAGTCCTATATGCGATTGTTGTGACAGTGGATAGCAAGCAACCATGTAGCATATAAGGCCTGTCACATGATATGTCTAGATGTATATGGTAGTTAGATATGACCTGATTGGCAAGACGTGAGGTGGTCGGGCGTTAGAGTCGTATCATGTTATAGTATTATTTTGGTATATTGATTATGGCTCACTCACCAAACTTATGTCTGAATCACTCCTAATTTCCCTTTTATTTATATATCCAAGTTGATGGTGGTTGGAGACAAAATGGTATTGGAGATAGGGATTCATCTATATATATTATATATGATGTAAGAAAGTACTGTACTTGGATTTGACTATGTGTATGGTTGGGTTGACTTGTATCCTTCAGACATATGTATTTTATTAACAGACATGTTATGGTGACGTAATTATGACTATTGTTGTATTATATTTTATTTCCTTCCGTTGTGAATCTTTGATTAGTTAGATTTGTTTTTATTTATATTTTATCTTATTCCAACGACTCTTCCTTTTCGATTCTTGAGGTGTTGACGTCAGTTTGGACGTTGAACCCGGGGGTTGAAAATGCAGGTTGTTACAATGATGGTTTTGTTGTGGTTTGATGTTTGGGGTTGACATTGAGTATCGCCAAAATTGTATGTTGTTTGATGTCATGTGCTGTTGTTATTACTACCCCATATTTATTTATTATGATTAATTGTGGTGGCATGGTTGAATATAATGTTTTCTTCATATGTTTGATGCTTGGTTTTTATTGTTGTACAATGTATCTTCTAAAAATTACTTGATGTAGGAGAATGATAGGAAATAGAACTATGTGGGTTTGATTCTAGATGGGTACATTGGCAGTCGTTTTCTATGGAATAGCCCACGGTATCCTTTGAGGTTAGGGTGTATAGGGTTAGGCGCAGTCCAAATATGGTTGAACATTTATTTCTGTTTTTTTGTAGTTTGGAGGCTTGTTGATGGAAGTAAAGGTAATGAAAGAAGTCTGGTTGCAAGCTACACTTATGGTTATTTATTAAAAATATTTCTCCCTGTATTACAGTGTTAGTTGAAATTTAATAATGACTAATGTATAGAAAGATATCGATGTTTTATTTGTTGTATTGGACCTTATACGTTATTCATTAATTGAGATTTATGTATATTATTATTTAATTCCACTGTGAGGTTTTTCCTTCTTGTTCGTAGTTTTAGATGTTTAATTATATAACAATGACCCACTATTTTTTATATCTAAGATTAGTGTGCGAGCTTATTTTGATGGAATTCATCACTAATTTTATATGTTAAGTTAAGTGGGGAGTCACAGCCAAATATGGTCAAGTGATGAATCAATAGTGATTCATATGGATCGATAATGATCCATGCCAAAATTAAACTTAGCATTTTTTTGGAGCTTTGGAATATGTGGAATTAGTCTCAAGGTAAAAGAAAGGATTTTTGGCTAACTGTATGGATCAAAACCAATCTATCATAGATTTGTACCAATCCATTAAAATTATTGATTGGAGAAATTTTGGCTAAGGGACGGAGCTAGAATATATTTTGGACAAGTACAAGGACTTGCACTGATCCATGATGGATCGATACCAATCCATTCTATAGTGTTAAAAATATTTGGGCTGCAGTATAGCGCTAGCTAAAGCATTTGGAAATCATCCGAGCAAGTAAGTTCTACATGACGACGAGTTGTTGAGTGGAACAAGGAGGTCTACTATCAGTAGGTGTGACAAGGGATTGTTTATGACTCAAAGGTTTGATGTATACTTATAGAGGAGTAGGGTGGCACGCTTACTGTGGATCATACGACGAGATCAGAATCTCTGGACCTTAAGATATTTTATAGTTCCTAATATCTAAGTGGGAAAGAGTTCAAGCATTGATACAACTGCGATGTTGAGTAGTTACTAACCTTACGGCATTGGTCATTTGAGTTACTACGGCGACCGCCCTACTCCACCAACACCCAATAATACCTGCAAAGCGCGCTGCAATAGTGCCCATCCGATGTAAGACGATAGTTAAGGTTGTAAAGTAAACAGTCACAATCAAAACCTATCGAGTATCTTACAACGCATCAAATAAAATATAATAATAAACATCTCAGATATAAAACTGGCGAGACAGTACCAACATGATGAATCACAAAAATTAGAGTACTCATATCCATACATTATACAGCATAAGTGATAGAGTTATACATCAAGTAGTAACTCATAAATAAACTATCTCTGATAATAAAGGCACTAGCAAGCTATATAGTGTTGTGCAGTAGAATAGAAAATCATAATAAATAAATGTTGTAATACGAGAGTATGACCTCCTACATGTCCTTTGTCCAGTTCCACGTTCTCACCAGACCTAATATCCCTAATCTACTCATTTAAGAGTACCCGGAATAATAAGAAGCAAAGCATAAAATTGCGAATCAGACGATAGTCTGGTGTGAGCGGTATAAAATCTCAAATACTATAACGTCCATACACTAGGACAAATAGTATGGAAAATCATACCTGATATGTCCCTGCATCCATAGAGTTAGCACATAACATCAAATATATGGTACCCTACATCGTCATCATCATGGTGTACTATACATCAAAGTACTAAAAGGTGTCTAAGTATCTGTATTAATAACATCTGCATCATGTGACATCCCTATGGTGATAAGCAGTCAAGCAAACATAACATTCATCATCCATCCTCACATTCACTCACTCAATGCGTTGGACATTTGATAACTCGCCTAAACCATCACACTCTTGGAATTGACTACCCATCACGATAGTCAATGTTCTAGTTTCATGGTACTCAAATCCATGTCACTCAATAGGCTAGTAACAAGACTAACCGTCACGTTAGTCTGAGGTAAACAAACTTCTCATCTGAAAATAAGGGGCCATCACACTCCAAGAGCCATCCGGCCGAAGTGCATACCCTGCTTTACGAGTACTCTGGAAACCCTCGAGTATCAATAACCCATTTGCATACATCATTTATAGCAGAGCTCATCCTGGAACTGTCCCTACAACTCACATTCGAAGTCGTCCCAGTTGGGACTATTCTCGACAGCAATCGTTAGTCGTAGAATATCTTCGTTTGTCCCATGACCCTTCTCCAATAGTTCCTTCAGTCTGACTCATAGTCCCCTACTCTTATCTCAAAGTACAGCTATCCATCATTGAAACCATCACTTCTCATCGCTGAATCATCGTCGTCGAATCACGCATCTTCATCATCGAGAATCATCACTGAACACAATGGTTCGATACCGAGTTTAACTTTAGCCCGAAGTAGAAGAACCTACAACTCGAAGTAGGTGTAAATGTGAAGGTTTGAAGCATTTGTCCTTGTGACTTGAAGCAATCATATGAAGACTCTAAACTGTCTTACAAACTTCCGTCACTGAACCATGGGACCATGAACCATCACCATCGATCCATCGAATAACCGATCCATCCCTGATCCCATACTTCAACGCAAAAAGCCATGCTCCTCCACGTAGAACTCTCCTTCACCAATTTATCACCATCACCGATCGATACCCCATGGGTCGGTACCAATCCATGGCCACCGATCCAACACTTACAGAAATCCTTCCAAAGTGCAACGCCGGTAAGCCCATGCCTAACTTGAAGCAAGCCCCGATCCATCCTCTCCTTGAATCGAAGTAAACACACTATTGATCCCTCACTTAGGAATTTCTCACCACCATCACATGACCCATCCATCTTCATACATGATCCAAATCAAATCCCTCTGAGACTCAAAGCGATCTATCCAATGACATGACCATGCCTCGAAGCCACTACCCACTGATCCATAATATCCAAATCACTACCGATCCATCTTCAATTGGTCATAACTCGAGAAAATGAACTCTAAATGACTTAAAACTTGAAATGTAGCTTTAAAGGGTCCTTCTTGACCTATCCTATGGATCGCATGCCATTTGGACAATTTGTCCTCTATGGGTCATCATGGATCCATAGCTTGTTCTGATAACTAAATCGCCATTCGATCAGCATTTTCAACCATTCAACCAACATATATCCAAGCATACATTACATACAATATATCCTAACAAACATATATTAACATACATCTATTTTATAACCTAATTATAAAGAAGAGAATCCATAAGAACAAGGAGATCCATAAGAACACGAATTTCACAAATATTTTCCAAATCGTTTGAAATTTACATATGTTATTAAAGAGGGTTTAGAACATATTTTAAGTTTAAAAATCATTTTAAACAATGTTTTAAGGTCTATAATGACCAACTAGTAAGTAGGAGGTCCTAACCACTCACCTTAATCCAAAGAATTCTAAGAATGCATGAAATCCAAGAGTCCACTGCAACTCCAAGTGGTCTCCAATGGTAAATCTTTAATCCAAGTGATAATTTCACTAATCCCTCCTTAATGACAAGTCTTGTCTAATTAAAGTAAGGTTTAGAGTGGCTTTTTGGCTAAGAAGTGGTTAATGGAGGTCTTCTCTATATTTTTGGGAAGTGTAAAATGATGGAGAGAAGTCCCATTAGCCTCATCATGATGCTAATCCCGAAATGGGCATTAGGCCTAACCATTAACTCATTAGTTGCCCATTAACCTGCTCAAAATCAAGTAAAACTTCAAACAACCATATCTCCCTAATGGTAAGTCCGCTTTTCTATTATGGCCACTCTACAGAAAGAGAAACCATGATCTTGATCTAATGGAAGTGGTTTCAGACCCAAATTCGAATCCTATCAAAATTTACAGGCCATGCAAGATTTCCAAGATCAAAATCGTCATATAAAAAATAATCGTAAGGATGGAAAATGTCTTTAGTAGTCACGTCCCAAAGTTATAGAATCATACGACCCTAGATAATAATAATATTAATATTAATATTTTACAACCCTTTGATATGTAAAATACGGCTCGTTACATTCTCCCCCATTTTAGGAATTTTGCCCCGAAATCCCAAACAAAATCAGAAAGGTCATTCCACATGTCTGACAACCATACACAAGCATAGGCAACCATCACACATCAAATACGCATGCATAACAATAGATAAAAAGGTAACATCCTAGCCTATCCTAGCATGTAGGATACTACACTAAGGTATACTTTACGATATCATAAGTGAAAGTAAAAGCGATAAATAGAAAGTCTTACTAAATAAAGAGCTCTAGGTAAGCCGTCCTTACGCTCTTCAAGGTTTGCCAAGTGCAATCGCCTTCGCTATCGCTCCACCGAACCTTCACTGTCTTCCTCCTAAGCTGCTTTATATCACATCCAACTATACAAGTAGGCATATGAGGTATTAAAGCCGTTGGTTCAATCTCGATATCATCCAGTTGATCAGGTGCAATAATTACGCATGAGTCATGTACAAATTTCCACAAGTGAGAAATGTGGAACACATTGTGCATTCCTTCCATTCTCTAAGATAAGTCGACCTTATAAGTAAGGTTCCCAATCCTCTCTAGTATCAGAAAAAGGACTTACAAATCTCGATGCTAACTTCCTTTTACTACTGAACCAAATTACATTCTTCAATGGAGAGATATTGACAAATAACATATTGTCGGCAGAGAACTCTAGATCTCAACATCTCTTATCAGCATAGCTCCTTTGTCTGCCTTGAGCAGCTTTCATCCGTTGCTGAATGATCTTGATTTTCTCCAAGGTTTCTCTAACTATATCTGGCCCAAGTATCATTTTTTCTTGCCCTTCCGACAACATAAAGGAGAGTTACCTCGTTTGTCGTACAATGCTTCGAATGGTGCCATATCGATGCTAGACTAATAACTGTTATGGTATGCGAGTTTAACGAGATGTAATTGATTATTCCACGAGCCTCTAAAGTCGAGTATACAAGCATGCAAGAAATCCTCTAAAATATGATTCACTCTCTAAGTTTGGTCATTAGTTTGAGGGTGATAAGCTATACTCAGATGAAACTCTATCACCAAACCCTCTTATAAGCTCTTCCAAAACCCATTAGTGAACATCGGGTCTTAGTCACTCATAATGCTCTTCTTCACACCATAGAACCGTACTATCTCCTTTACATACAGTTCGGCCAGTTTAGATGTCGTTTTACTTGACTTAACAGGTATAAATCTAACACTTTTGGTCAATTGATCGGCTATGACCCAAATGTTGTCGTACCCTTTCTACGCAGTTAAAGCCCCGCAAAATCCCTGCTATAATCATAGCACTCTTCAACCTTTACGCTTTTTCAGTTTAGCCCCAGTGATAGTAAATACACTTTAAGCCCCACTATTTTCCACTACAACCGTTGAATCAAGGCTTGTTAGCACTCGCTTTAGCAACATTAATACAAAAAGGCTGATTTGACTAGTCTCTTTTAAACCAAATAAAAAAAGTTAGGAAAAAGGCCTGATTTCAAGGTATAAGTGGTCAATATAAGTAAGAAACCTATTATAGTCATTAAATTTAGACTCCATGAATCATGTATTCTTCAGTTTTGTTACATAAGATTAAATAATATTCCTTTTTCCTACATAAATGATGTGAGAATGAGAATTAATTAACTTTTTGCACATCTGTTATTTTCCGCTATATCCCTGCTTTAGCCCCGCTATAACTTTTTGCACCTCCACCGCTATAAAACCGCTAAGCGCTTTAAATAAATAGCACCCTTCTGAATCCTCGGCAATCCAATGACGACATCGAAACTTGTTCCCATTTCCACTAGGGAACTTCTAGTGGTTGCATCAAACAACTAGCTTCTTCTACTTTACCTTAACCAATTGGCAGTTCTTGCACTTTGAGATGAATGTTCCAATGTCTTTCTTCATCCCTTCCTAATAATAGGTCTGCTTCATATCATGATACAACTTATTACCGTTGGGATGGATATTCAATCTCGAATGATGGCACTCTCATAGTACCTCATCCCTTAACCAACCAACATCAGGAACAAACAATCTCCCATCTCTACGAAGCCAATCGTCCTAGTCAAGTCTGTTCTATCTCATCTCTTCATACTCTACTCTAACTTCAATCTTAGAAATAATCTAACATAATCTGGCATCACCCCTCTGACTTATATCGATCCACTCTATTAAAGTAGGTTTGATAGTCAAGCTTGCCAATATCTCTAGCTCTAACTCGCATCTCGATCGGAATTAATAACTAACAATATGCTCTGGCTGCATCCACTCTAGGAACATAGATCCCAAGCTGGCACGTCCCCTGCTCAATGCATCAGCAACTACATTCCCTTTCCTCGATGTATATGCAATATCAAAGTCGTTAGAGGCTAGGAACTCTAACCATCGCTGCTAACGAAGGTTAAGATCCTTTTATGAAAAGATGTACTTCAATGATTTATGGTCGATGAATAGTTCGAACCTCTCTCCTAAAAGATAGTGCCTCCAAATCTTTAGCACAAACGCAATCGTTGCTAACTCTAAATCATATATCGGGTATTTCTTCTCATGTGGCTTCAGCTGTTGACTAGCATATTCTACAACTTTGCCCCTTTGCATCAATACCGCACCCAATCCTGTACCACAAGTATCAGTGTATACCATCACTCTTCATTCCCACTCGAAATGGTTAATACCGGTGCACTCATCAACTTTTCTTTTAGACCCATGAATGCATATTCACATCTCGCATCCTAAGTAAAAGTATGATTCTTTTCGTCACATGAGTCAACGGTGTCGCTACCTTAGAGAAGTACAAGATGAATCATCTATAATAGCTTGCTAATCCTAAGAAACTTCTCATATCTATAGCATTTTTGGGTCTAGTCTAATCTTAAACTTTTGCAACTTTTACAGGATTCACGACAATGCCCTGCTCAAAAACAACATGACCCAAGAATCTCACTTCCCTCCTTTAGAAGTGACACTTTGAAAACTTTGCTTTCGGTCAATGTTCTCTCAACACCTCAAGCACAATCCTCAAATAAGTCATGTGTTCCTCCTTTGTCCGTGAGTAGACGAGAATATCATCGATGAACACAAACACAAATTTATTTAGCTAATCCCTGAACATGGTTTATGAGATCAACAAAATATGCCGCCTCGTTAGTTAGTCCGAATGGCATAACCAACCACTCATGAAAACCATACAACATACGAAATGCTATAATCGACACTCTCCTTTGCTACTCTCAGTTGGTGAAATCTCATCGCAAGATTCGACAAAGAGAATACTTTAGCACTATGAAGCGAATCGAAAAAGTCATTAATGCATGGGAATGGATACTTGTTCTTCATCATCACTTTATTCAGCTCATGATAATCAACATACAATCTAAGGGAACCATTCGTTTTTGTGGTGAATACTATAGGCGCTCTCCACTCATAAATACTCCAGCAAATAACCCCTCGTTATAATAGTTATTGACTTGCACCTTGAGCCCCTACTGCTCCCTAGGTTCCATCCTCCTCAAAGGCATCACCATTGGTCTGGCATCTTTAACTAAATCAATACGGAACTCGATCTCTCTATGTGACGAAAGTCCGGTCACCTCCTCAAATACATCTTGATACTCCCTAGCAAAAAAGACATCGATGATAGGTCATCATATGGAATATCGAGTGAATATAAAAAACTGACCATCATGTCATCCTTTGGTAGGCAGTCTAAATACTACCTTCCATCCATCATCTATCCATATAGTCACCAATGACCTCTCACAATCCACCAACGCCCCGTATCTATGAAGCTAGTCCATACCCAAAATAATACCAAACCCAACGAACCCAAAACAAATCAATCATAATCAAAAGAACATCCATGATTGGATAAGACCAAATCATAACAAACCATACATAGGCTAGTGGAGCCTCCAACAATGTTTTTCATAATCAAAGGTTGGTCAATAGTTTCTAGCCTTAATCCAAATTTATCTACCAAATCACTAGATATGAAGGAATGTGAAGCTCCGGTATCAAACAAAACACATATGTGAACATCGTAAATTGAAATAACCCTTGAATAATAATGCTCTTCTCCTTCTCATTCGGCGATGGAGCATTTTATGAAGTTGGGACAGCGTTGAGAGTATATGCTTTCATAATCTTCTTCTGCTTCAATGTCTCTGAACAATCCTTCTGAATATGCTTAAGTTTGTTGCGATTGTAGCATTTCTTCCCTGTAGCTTTGCAATCTCTACTATAATGACCCTTATCACCGCACTGGTAGCAGATCACCATAGCTTTTCTCTTCTTCTGGCCATCCTTACCTTGAAATTGCTTCCTTTTCTTGTTTTCAACTTTTTCTTGCCTCCTCCATCTAATTGTAGCATCGACTCTTCTTTAGGAATAATAGTGTTCGACTTTGGATAGAGACTCTCATGCCTCAGGGCCTTCTCGACTATCATCTTGAAAGTCTCATCAATATGACTCACAAGTTTCTCTCCTAAGTAGCCAATCAAGTCGATGATGAACTTCTCATTCTTCTTTAATGGAGTATCAATTAAGGACATCCCATGTTTCGATAGGGCATCGAACTCAGAAACATACCTAGAGCTAGAGAAGTTCTTTTTCTTCAAATCTGTGAACTTACGGAACAAGACTGGCTTTTAATTTGCAGGAATAAACTATTCTTCAAATCAGGCTTTGAACTAGTCCTATGTGAACTGGTCTTCGGGAATAGCAACCTTCACAACACTCCACTAGTTCACGGCTCGCCTTTGAAGCTATCGGGAAGCCAATCACCTTTTCATAGTATCATTCAGCTCTAAGTCATCGGAAATCATTTTGCAGGTATCAAGTTCAATCCTGCACTTCCATCATCGACTCCATTCCTTGGAATGGTTTGCATCTAAAACTAGCAAAGTATTTGTTTAGCTTAGAGAAATCGGCTCTAGGAGCTTGCACCGGAGCACCACTAGCAACAGCAAAGTTCGGAGTGGCTACTTGAGCATTCTATAGCATGTTCCACATCACGGTATTGAACATGGTCTACAAGTCAGGATTATCAGCTCCTTCTTCAACTTAAGAGATGGAGTTCCTAGTAGCATTCCTTGTTTGCAGACTCATCCTTCAATTTTAATAAGGAGGTTAGTCTCTCTAAAAGGCATTTTGCTTAAGTAGTACTCATGTGTGTAGTATGACTTATACACTATATACTACTATATAGTTTTGAAAACAAAGATATATAACCATTATGCTCTCTCGCATACACACACACTCTCGATCTAGTCTAGGATTAGAACTCATACCCTATCTCTACTAGACCATGGTATCCCTTAGGTTAAACTATGCAACCTAAGCTATGATACCAAATATGATGACAACCATACACCAACGATACCTCATAATACCTGAATAGTGGCCTGGAACAGTGCCTAACTGATGTAGCATGATAGTAAAGGTTGTAAAGTAACCAATCACAATCAAAACCTATCATATATCTTACAGCACATCGAATAAAATATAAGGATAAACATCTCAGATGCAAAACATGTAAGATAGTAAAACTAGATGAATCACAGAAATTAGAGTACTCAGATCCATATAGTAGATAGCATTAGTGATAAAGTTATACATCAAATAATAATTCATAAATAAACTATCTCTAGATAATAAAGGAACTAGCAAGCTCCATAGTGTTGTTCATCGGAATAGCAAATCATAATAAGTAAATGTAGTAATACAAGAGTATGACCTCCTTCCCATCCTTTGTATAGCTCTACATGCTCACTAGACCTGATGTCCCTAATCTACTCATTTAATAGTATCTAGAATAATGGGAAGCAAAGCATAAAATCTCGAGTCAGATAATAGTCTGGTATGAGCAGTAGTAAATCTCAAATACTATAAAGTCAATATACTAGGACAAATAGTATGTAAAATCATACCTGACCTATCCCTATATCCATAGAGTTAGCACATAACATTAAATATATTCTAACCTACATCGTGATCATCATGGTGTACTATACATCAAAGTACTAAGGTGTGTCTAAGTATCTATACCAATAACATCTGCAACATGTGACATCCCTAGGATGATAAGGAATCAAAAAATATAGCATACATCATCCATTTCCACATTCACTCACTCGGTGCATTGGATATTTGACAACTTTCCTAAGCCATCACGCTCTTGGACTGACTACCCATCAGGATAGTCAATGTCTTGGTTTCACGGTAATCAAATTCATGCCACTTAGTAGGCCAAGAACTAGATTAACCATCATGTTAGTCTGTGGTCAACAAACCTCTCATCTAAAAACAAAGAGCCATCATGCTCCAGGAGCCATTATAGCCCAAGTGCATACCCTGCTTTATGAGTACTCTAGAACCCCTCGAGTATCAACAATCTCTTTGCATGCATCAATCATAGCAGAGCTCATCCTAGAACTGTCCCTATAACTCTCATCTAAAGTGCGCACTCGGGAATATTCTCGACAGCCGTTATTAGTCACAGAATGTCATCGTTTATCCCATAACCTTTCTCTAACAGTTCCTTCAATCCAACTTATTGTTCCCTACTCTACATCTTGAAGTATAGCTATCGATCATCGAAACCATCATTGAATCATCATTGTTGAATCACACATCATTCATCGAGAATCATCACTGAACACTATGGTTCGGTACCGACCCTACCCTTAGCCTGAAGTAGAAGCACCTAACGCTCGAAGTAGGTGTAAATGTGAAGGTATGAAGCATTTGTCCATGTGACTCAAAGCAAGCACATGAAGACTCGAAGCAACCTCGCAACCTTATATCAGCGAACTATGCAACCTCGAACCATCACCAACAATCCATCCCATCACTGATCCAACCCAGCACCGATCCCACACTTCAATGCAACAAGCCATGCTCCCTCACATGGAACTCTCCTTCACTGATCCATCGCCATTACAGATCGATACCCCAAGGATCAATATCGATCTGTGGCCACCAATCCAACACTTAGATAAATCCTTCTAAAGTATAACCTTAATAAGCCCATGCCTAACTCGAAGCAAGCTCCGATCAATCCCCTCCTTGCCTCAAAGTAAACACACTACTGATCCCTCACTTAGTATTTTCTCATCACCATCACATGACCCATCCATCTTCACTTGCGACCCGAGGTAAATCCCTCCAAGACTCAAAGCAATCTATCCCATGACACTAGCACACCTCGAAGCCACTACCCAGATCCATAGTCAAACCACTACTAATCCATCTTCAATCGGCCATAACTCAAGAAAATGAACTTAAAATGACTTGACACTTTAAATGTAGCTTTAGCAGGTCCTTCTTGACTTACCCTATGGATAGCATGCCATTTAGACTATTTGACCTCTATGGGTCGTCATCGATCCATAGCTTGTTCATATAATTAAATCGTCATTCGATCGGTGTTTTCAAACACTCAACCAACATACATCCAACCATACATTACATACATTATATCCAACAAACATATATTAACATACATCCATTTTATAGCCTAAATCTAAAGAAGAGAATCCATAAGAACACGAATGCATACATATTATCCAAATCGTTTGAAATTTACATATATAATTAAAGAGGGTTTAAACATATTTTTGAGTTTAAAAATTATTTTAAAACATTATTTTAAGGTGTATAATGACTAATTAGTAAGTAAGATTTCCTAACCACTCACCTTAATCCAAAGCAATCCGAGAATGCATGAAAACAAAGAATCTATAGCAGCTTCAAGTGATCTCCAACATCAAATCTTCATTCCAAGTGCTACTCTCACTAATCCCCTCCTTAATGATTGGGTAGTTAAAGTAAGTTAGAGTAGTTTTTTGACTAATAAGTGGTTAATGGAGGTTTTATCTCCATTTTTTGGAAGTTTGAAATGATAGAGAGAAGTTTCATTATCCCCATCATGATGCTAATCCTAAAATGTGCTTTGGGTTTAACCATTAACTAACTACTTACCCATTAAGCTGTTCAAAATCAAATGAAACTTCAAACAACCATATCTCTTTAACGGTAAGTCTATTTTTATATTATGACCACTTTACGAAAAGAGAAGCCATCATCCCGATCTAATGGAATTGGTTTTAGACCCCAATTCGGCTCTTATTAAAAGGTAAAGGCCATAAAAGATTTTCAGCATCAAAATCGTTCGATAAAAGAATCCTAAGGATGAAAAATGTCTCCAGTAGTCATTTTTCAAAATTATAGAATCGTATGACCCTAAATAAAAATAATATTAATATTTTACGATCCTTTGATATGTAAAATATGGGTCATTACAGTTACCATATATCCAAGGGCATTATGAAAATAAGAGATGCCTATTATTTGATGGTTGATATGGTTGTTTGGTGATATAGGTATTATTGAGTCCAATACCCCGACACTCTAGTTGTACATAGATGGAATAGTACAGTCATACTGACAATAGTATATTAGCCTATATTGTGTTTATGTACTAACCTATTGAATGTAGGAGAAAGTTTGGTATGACGTTCCATATCATATTGCTCTATTACTGTCGATTTTGTATCTATTTTTAAGTATTATAGACTGCTCATAGCAATCTGTTATTTGATTCGAGGTTATTTTCATTGCCTTTTATATTCTTAGGTACTCTTAAATGAGTAAATTGAGAGACAAGTATGAGGATAGCGCATGGAGCTGTGTGAATGATGAAATAATAGGCTTATTCTTTCTTATACATGCTATTTTTATGGAGATAATACTGCTCATTTTGTTGTGTAGTGCTATGGAGCTATTGACACTATTATTGCATATAGAGACAGTTATACTATTTAGTTTATGATGCACTAAAGATGTATAAACTCATATATTCTATTTTATAAAATCCGATGAACCTGTGCCGTGCCCTGATGATGTTTGGTCATTTGATTATGTTACTGTTCACTTGTTTTATATCTTTGTTGATACTATACTTTGTTTATGAGTTTTGAACTATATTACATGTTATCGTATCGATTGATTATTTAAACCCTTGACGGTTTACCTCCATTAACCAAGTACCACTACAGTGCAGTTACAGATTTATATGGATATTGGGTATTGAAGGTGGAGGGATGTCACCACACTTTGTGTTGAAGTTTAAGTTGATCAACCACCTAAGTTTATGTTGTAGATCTATTAGAGAAAGGGTAAGAGACATGCCTTAGAATGGATCAAAGTGATAATTGAGTGGGATACTTGGTATATTTTGATTTTTTTTGAAACGTAAGCCATTTTTTATAGTGGACCATCCACTTTTTATTATCGAAGAAGGAAGTGATATGCTACCAAAGTAGTTACAACTCACACTGCACATGACCAAAACATTATTAAAAACCTTGATAACTAACAATCGCTATCACAACCACCATGACTAAGCGACAATACATCAACCAGTTTCAATCGAGACAACTCACAAGAACTGACAGTTGTAATAGGATAATACAAATAATCCTAACATTTCACAAATGAGACATGACCACGAAGACATAGCCAAGAAAAACATAAGAACCATTACACCCAATAGAGCCAAAATGAACCAAATATAACACTAAAAAAAGGTACATAGCATTTGTCAGAACCATTTAGTGGCCAAGCACAAGCAAACATAATGCCACATCATCCACCTTGATCAAGAAGCATAACAAACACCAACAAAAGATTATACCTCATGCTGCAAGCAGTCCCAACAGTGTAGTATTGAAGGGTTGAAGAAAATAAAGCTTTGAACTTGGGTGCAAACATACTTAGACATCATAAAGTACTGATAAACTTACATAAATAGAAAAAAACCGGCACCAAAAACACTATTTAAATGACCAAAGCCAGGAACTAGAACTTCCATAAAAGGAGGAAAGGACCAACGATTAGAACACAAAACCTAAATTGAAGCTTAGCAACGTTGCCAAAAATGCCACTTCCGTTGCAAGCATTCTATAAGGACGAAATGGTAAGATGAAACATGGGCTGCAAAGATCAAACATTGGAACCAAAACCCTCAGATCTAGTCACTACTGGCAAAGAAAAGGCTTTAGAAATGACCTACAACCAAAGACTGATCAAAGAGGCCCTATATACTATATTTTTTGATTTGAAAACAACATAGTATATACATATATATTAAGATGTATTTTACATGTTGGTACCACTTATGTTATGGTCCTTTATGAGAGAATGATCATTCTTATCGATTGTAAGAATGAGCCGAATGACAAGGAACATAGCTAGGAACTTGGTAATAGGAGTGAGATTGGAATGCACAATGTGGCAGTTGTTACCCCTAATATGTTGACGACGTTCACCATACGACGAAGAACATGATGTAGAATGCCAAAGAAGGAGCTTCTGGTGTAGTGGAAGGTGGTGGTGCTCGTATGCAGGTGCAATGAGTTGACTTTTCTAAGCTCAACATGGATTATACTAGTTTGAGCGGAAAGCCATTCATGAGGATGGAGTCTAGTATGGATATTCAGGAATGACTAGATACTTGTGAGCATGTCTTTGGCGTCTTCAGTTCGAAGATGCTAAAAAAAGGAAGTTAGCCTCCTAGCAACTTCAGGGTCGAGCTATGGGTTGGTGGAATGCTATCAAGGTAGCTACTCTAAAGGATCAGAATCCTTAATATCAGTTCAAAGCTTGCTTTGAGCATAAATTTATTCCTTTTGTTCAAAAATACACCTTATTTAGAAAGTTTGCTGACTTGAGGCAAGGCAATATGTCTATATCTGAGTATGTAGCTGAGTTCGACGCTTTATTAAAGTATGGGACATCTTTCATTAACGCTCCATTAAAGAAGAATGGGAAGTTTATTATTTGACCGATTGACTATTTTGTGAAGTGCCTATTGAACCATATCGATGATGCTTCAAGAAGATAGTAGAGAAGGCTTTGAGGCATAAGCGCCTGTACCCAAAGCCAAAGCAAGCTACTGTTTTGAAGGAAGAACCTAAACCGTAAGTAGGTAGAGGTAGCAAGAGGAATCAACTATGAAACAAGGGAAAGAAATAGATTTAGCATAAAGATGGTTAGAAGAAAGGCAAATGGAATTTGATTTGCTTTAACTGTAGAGAAAAAGGGCATCTCGGTAAGAAATGCAACAATGAAGAGATAAAGTGTTTCAACTACAACAAATTTAGGCATAACAAGAAGGATTATAACTAACTAAATATAAGCACGTGGTAAAAGCTTATGCATTTAATGTTATTCCCAACTCGTCGGGTTCTCCATTGGTGAATGAGAAGGGGAAGGGCATCATGATCCAAGGTATGCTTTATATTTATGATATACATGTTGGTGTTTTGTTCGATATGGGAGCATCTTATTTGTTTATACCTAGTGACCTGATATATAGGTTGGAATTGAGACCTAACCTAATTGACAGACCCTTTGTAGTTTCGAATCCCATAGGAGGTTTGGCTAATTTGAGTATTCTTTGTAATGACATTATTTTATCGATTCATGGATGCATATTTGCTTGTGATTTTTTTGTACTTGATTTTGTCGAATTTAGGACTATTTTATGAATGGACTAGCTTCAGGGATACGAAGTTGTACTCAATTATGAAAGGTTATTAGTTACGATAGGGAGTGATGATGGGCATAAGCTAGAGTTGAGCCGCATTCCCAAGAATGCAATAATGGTTAGCTTTTCATATTCGTTCGAGATCCTGCATGATGAGTTATCTTCATTACCTATAGCAAAGAAGTATCCTGATATTTTTGAGGAGATTATAGGTCACATAGAAATTAAGTTCCGTGTCGATTTGGTGAAGGATGCTAGACCAGTTGGCATGCCTTTAAGATAGATGGCACTCAAAGAGGAATGAGTACCAGAGGTGAAAGGGAATAATCTATTGAGGATGGATTTATTCAAAAGAGTACTTTTGAGTAGGGAGAACTTATAGTGTTCCACACTAAGGTGGATGGCACTTTGAGACTTTATGTAGATTATCACGAGCTAAATAAAGTGATAAGGAATAAAAAGTATCCTCTTCTCTGTATAGATGGCTTGTTCGATCAGCTCCACGGTTATTATCAAATATTCATTATGGACTTCTGTAAGATAGTCGCATAATTGACTCATTTAATAAAGAAGAATCAGGCTTTTATTTGGGACTTGTGATGTGGGCATGCATTTGTTAGTCTAAAAGAATGGTTGAAGAGTGCTCCAACGTCAGTCATTCTAGTTCGGAATAAGGCATTGACATTATACACGGATGCATGTGATACCAAACGTGGGGTGGTATTCATGCAAAGAGGTAAGGTTGTCACTTATGTGAGTTTGCACTGACACATCATGAGAGGAGACACCCAACTCATGTTTCAGAGTTAGCCACTATAGTACTTGCATGAAGGCGTTGAGGCATTACTTGTTTCGAGAATGGTTTGAGTTATTCATAGACCATTCATTGAAATACCTTTTCTCATAAAAGGACCTTAGCCTTTAGCAATGGATATGGTTAGAATTCTTAGCCTTTATGACTTGACATTTCCTATACATGCGGTAAGGGAATTGTAGTCATAGATGTATCGAGTAGGAGACGTGTCAGCTTGGGAGCTATGTTCTTAGAGTTTACACAGTTAACATTTATAGCTGGGTCTGATTTCTGATTTAGAAGCTAGCCAGAACCAGAGATGCTAGCGAGTTTGATGATTAGACTTATTTTGAGCGGATTCGTACTAGCCAGAAGAATGATGCTAGGCTAGTAGGGATTGGTGCTAAGTTTGAGGCAGGAGTAGTGTAACGACCACGACTTTCTCTCCATAGAAAGTCGTATCGCTAATAAGAAAGAAAGGGATAGAAAAGAGAAAAGAAGAGAAGAAAGAAAGAAACAACAACAACGATCTCACAGCGGAACGAATAAATTATATTAATAACATAAACTATTACATAGTATACAACACTTTACAGAGTTACACAGCATATACATCACTTACTAGACAGTTATAAACATCTGTCTAGACATTACAACTCAATACACTACAGAGATACAGACACAGCGGAACTACTATATATATCTACAACGCTGAAGCCTCCTGCTCCATTGCTCCTCCACAATTCGTCAAAGCTAAACCTGAATCCCTTGGCTACTCGTAAAAATTTGAGTACCCAAGAGTTTATAAAACAGAAATAAACAACTTGGGTCAGACATGGGTCTGGTGTGAGTAACAGGTTAAACTTGCTTAACTTCAAAACCTTTTGAAAGAAAAGGTATCACGTAAGACTTCCCACACATAAACATGGGTAAGTTTTTACCTTACGCTAACCAAAACATTTGATAGGAAATTCGATTGTATTATAATAGGGTCTAGGGTTTTCAAATAAATATGAAATAGCTGAAATTGTTACATTATTAAATTCCAGCATACTAGCCACAAAGTGAGTTATACAATCAAGTCCGTTGGCACTTATTGGATTTTGGATTCCATACAATGGCAGGGCTACCGGGGTACCGCCCATCACAGTACGTGGCCTAGATCACCGTACCGAGGATCACTCCCAATCCCCTGCAACACAAGGCCGGAACATCCCTTACTGGATAATTCCCGCACAAGATACCTCACGGTTGGGATCAGCAACCGCACACACTAAGCCGAAATAAGAAGGGACTTCTAGACAGAGGTAATCTTGTCCTACTTGGGTGCTACCCACTAACCTTGCTGCACCTCCCCTGTTTTAGCCATTCCCGGTTTGTGAGGCTTGAGGTCACGATTACCTTTAAAAAGAACACATCTATCTTAGAATGCTCATCGTCCACCTGACGATGTGCTGAAAGCATTCAATCCATACAAGTTCGTTCCGGGTTCGAACGAAACCGAAGGCATTATCTCGTTACACTCGTTTTGGAATCACCCTCAGAGTTAACGACAATAACCCTTGCACTCTGAATCTTCATCTTCACTTGATTCACGACCTATCGTTAATTTGGATCGATGTGGTATTCGGGTCTCCAGACCTGGAAATCCGGTATACGGAAACCCGATCCCGGTCTCATCGAAATCCAAAGCGTATCTTTTAAGGCCAAGTTGTTTTAAAGGTTAAAACAATTCAATTCATTATCTTTATACACAAAGAAAGATAATTCACAACAGATAATCAACATTATCAGATAGTCCATACAATTCAACTAACATCCATATCATACAGCATATATCTCATCAGAGATATCAATCAATGCCAAGTATTCAATACTATCACCCATTCATAAGTAATGATTTATATCATCTCTAATTAATTTAAAGTGAATTAAATTAATTACTTCATTTTATAAATCCTGCTTACTTAATCATTAATTAATTACAAATTAATTAATTGTCCTTTAATTACCTTTTAGGTAATTTATCCTTTAATTAATTGCTCAAATTAATTATCCTTAACCATTATAGTAATTAACCTTTAATTACTTCATTAATTAATTAACTAAAATTAATTAACTTAATCAACTATAATTAATTACATTAATCCTTAATTAATTTACATTGATTAATTACTTCATTTATTAATTATTACTTAATTAACCAATCTTAATTACATCATTAATTATATTAATTAATGATCCTTAATTACAACTTAATTATTAATTACTTAATTAAATTAATTACATTAAGTAATTAACCTTTAATTAAACAACATTTATTAATCACTCTTGATTAATCTCATCTAGTAATTAACTCCCCTTAATTACTTTCATTAACTAAATTAATTACTCCTTAATTAATTCCTTAATTAATCCCTTGATTAATTTACAAGTAATTAAACTTAAATTACTTTCCTTAATACATAACCAATCAATTAATTACCTCAAGTAATTATCTATTATTTACTTCTTAAATAATCATACCTTAATAATTACATTAAGTAATTATTATCCAATCAACTCTTGATTATTCTAAATTAATTAAACTTAATTAATTAACTTAACTAATCAAATTAACTTCAATTAATTACAATAAGTAATTAATTCTTAATTACTTCCATTAAGTAATTCCATTTAAAACAAATTCTATAATTGATTATCTTTAAATTAATTAATCTAATTAAAAATTAATTACATTAATTAATTATTTAATAATCCATAGTTAATGACCTTCATTAACTATTAACAACTCTTTAATTACTTTTCTTAAGTAATTATCTTAGATTAAGTATTATTAATTTCAAATTAATAAATCTTTATAACCAATTAATTAATCTCTAATTATTTTAATTAATTAAGTGTTAGCCCTACTTAATTAATATTTAATTACTTAATTATTTAATTCCTAATCATTAATTAATACTCTAATTTATAATCCTTAATTATAAATTAATCATTTCTAATCAATTTACCTTAATCATAATTTAATTTGTTTAAACCATTTATTACCTATTTAATTAATCCAAATGATTAATTAATCAATTAAATTAATTTACTCATTAAATTTCCTTATAATTTAATGAACACACATTCCTAATTATTTTAAGATAAAACATTTTCTTATTGAAAAATCAAGTTATCATTTACAAAGTATTTAAACCAATTTACTTAAATTTATCTTCAAAATTAAATTTTAAATTTAAAGATTTAAAATGAAACAATTTATCTTTAACCATGTTTAAACAATATTTCTAAACTCTTTTATTTTACAAGTTAAAGAAATTACTCATCTTATAAATAACTAAAGAATTTGAATCAAATTTACCTTTAAATTCTACCATTTAATATATAATTTAAACACTAAAAATTATTAAAACAATTTGATTTAAAAATCTGCTTTTATTTTAAATCTGAGATACAGATTTAAATTATATTCTAGATTAATCTTAAGTTTACTTACTTGTAAATTGAAACTTGAGTTCAATTATCTAAATCCTTTAAGGTTGCTAAGCAATTTAAATTCAACAATTTATTTTACTTTTGAACTGAGATTTAAACTTAAACTTGAATCAAATTTAAACTTAGATTTGTTTAAATATTGCTTTAGAATTTAAAACTAGTTTAAATTCTAAACAGACAGTTTTGAAACCTGTCAACCAAAAGTGCTCGAGTCCACCTAAATTACTTCGAGAAAACCAACAGGAAACCCGAGCTTTCCCTGTTAAAACCCTACAGCTAAACGAAGTAACTCACCCACTTCCTACTTCGAGCCAAACACTAAAAACCCCGAGTCTCCCACGAAATAAACTCGAGAACTCGAAATGCCTTCCAGTAAACCAGACTTCACCAGATATTCCAATCGTGTGCACGTGCACGATCACCTGCGGCGTCTCCAGTCATCGTCGACATCTTCCACCAGTCCACGTTCATCCTTATACCAGAATCCACCCTCTCGATCAACGAAAATAAGTCGAATTCAAAATCGAGCCTAAATCCCCAAAACCTGGAACAGAACAATCGCAATGGCCAAAACCTGTAAATGCTTCGCCAGCCCAATTCCGATCACCGTAGTTTCTACCACTTCGACCCTGATCTCGACTACGTCCAAACTATCGTCCTTCAAAGCCTTACTGCACTCGATCAACCCAATCTGTCGTGGTGATCGATTCATCATTCTTGGTTAAAAACTAGGGTTCTAGCAAATCTCTCACGACTGCAACTTCCACTATGATTTCCATCACCAACAATTATTTTTCCTCACAACTCCTAACCCTCCTCCATCACCTAGAAGAACCCCGAGCCTTCCAGTCACATAGATCACCAGAAAATTCCTAATATCCTCATTCCAGTCATCTCTTAACTGTACCTAAAACTCTTTACTAAAAATTATAGTTTTTGTTTTAAAAATCATATTTTGATTTTAGTATTCAATTTATAATAGTGGATTTACAATTTAAAAGGGTTGAGTTTTGATATTATCAAACATGCACAGATGTTTTATGTTTTACAGAGACAAGCAGACTTCTATTTAACTTACTTAAATCTTTAAAACTTAACTTATGTTAAAACAAACAATATATGTTTAATTATCAGATCCTATCACAAATTTAACTATCCAGTGGTAAGGGAATTCAATTGAAATCTTTAGCCTGGGCAAATAAAACAAGAAACAGAGCACATATTCACATAATACATTCACACATACATACAAAAAAAAAAAACAATGCACTTGTATATTCATACATCAATATATCTATATGCAGAACTACCTATAATATTCACATGCAACCAACTTCCATTCAATACTTAACATGAATTTCAGATCAACTTAAGTTTATTTTAAAAAGAATTGTTACTCACCAGACATGCAAATGAACAGAGGCAGATTTTAGCTTTTGAAAACTGTGAACTTGCATGTTTCTTGAATTTGATTTAAAACTTGAATTGCTGGTCTTTACTTATTGGATTTAGAGCTGCATGCATGTTGCTTCCAGAGATGAGAAGAATGCAGGCTGGCTTTAAAATGATTCCAGATTTGAAAAATGCAGACAGTTTTGAGATTTGAAAATGAGATTGTTGCAGGTTGATCTTTTGAGTTGTTTCCAGATTTTTGAATAGAATTACAGACTGATTTCTTTGATTTGGTTTGAAGAAGATTTACAGGGGTTTGATTTGGTTTGAGGTATTTGATTCTCTGATTTGTTTCAGATTTGTATTTAGAGGAAAGACTGAGTTTTTCTTGTTTTGAAAATGAAGATTAGAAAGAAAATGAAGTAAAGAGATAAAATGTTTATATATATGTAAATTTGTGATTTTATAAAAATAAAAGAAAAATGAAAATAATAAAGACACTTGTCATTACATTGATTACTTACATTACACATGTTAAATGGAGCCTTAGAAAAATGACATATGTCTCTTAAGTAATTATTCATATTTTTATTTATTTTAAAAGTAAATAAATGCCTTTTTCTTATTTATTAAATACTTATCTATATATATAATTACTTATTAAAGATAAACAAAAGCTAATTATACTTATAAATAAAAGTTTATACAAATATTTTAAAATCCAAAACAATTTAAATATATATTCTCTTGAATTTCAAAACTTAAATTCAAGTTTAAATAAAATTAAATCCTAAGATTCAATTTAAAAGTTAAGTTATATATATTTACATACACTATTTATTCCATTTAAAAATAACAATTCTATAGTCTTTAAAATTCATACATATTAAAAATAATACATTATACTTATTATTTGAAAATAACATATTTTATTAAACAAGAGATTATATTATCAAGAAATATTTAAAAAGAAATAAAACAAACCATTTTTGTAAATCTTATTTATTTAAACTTAAGTTAAAAATATCTTAAACCAATTAAAATATTTACCTGAAGTATTTTAAAACTATAAAATTACTTATTTAAATATCTTTGAAAAGTCCAGATTAAATTAAATATAAATTTCCAATTTACCAAAGCTTCTATTTACAATATATATAAATAAATATATATATTCAAATAGAAAATATCTTATTAACTTTTAAAAGATGAAATCATCAATTAAATACTAATTTAATCAGATTATTAAATTAAATTCAAATCTTATTATCAAAGATCATCCATATCAATTTAATTATTCAACAGATTATTAAATTGATATTGTTAAAATTTCCGGGATATTACATTCCTTCCCCCTTAAAATAATTTCGTCCCCGAAATTTAAACAAAGGTAATTTAATAATCTTATTAAAGATTTTAATTTAAAACACAAGCATATACTATCATCCATATGCTAACAACCATAGTAGTCAATCATCCAATCAAACAATTCTAACTATCTAGACTAAATTCTAGATAAAATTCCTCGAGTTTCCCCAAGTATATATATATACCGGGATACTCGCTCTACAAACAATCTAAACAATCAATACTACTAAGCTATAGATCTCCTACTCATCTAGACCTACAGAACTAAACAGAATATCAGACTACAGACGAGTCTGACTCAACTACCAAACTTCCCAAAACTGCAGATTCTAAAACCAAAGATAGATCAAATACGTATTCCCTTAGAGATACGTAAAACTCAATGAATTCCAGTTATCCAAACTGACCATTCAATTCAGAAGTCCAAATACTTATCCAAGTCAGAATACAGAAGAGATCCAAAACACAACTCTACTTCACAACATCAGTAGATTCCAAACTTACTTCTCCTATCCAGAGATACACTCCGAACTGCTTTCGCTGCTCAACTCTGATCTGAGGTAGAACACAAGCACAGACTGGACAACTCATTCCAGAAATAAGGTTCACTGATCCATAAATAAAACTCAGATATTCCAGCAAAACTTGAGTTGCTTCGCCAACTCCATCTCTAGGAAACATCCTTCCACTAGACTGAACCACCGGTATCACTCCTGGAATTCAGTCGATAAGAAAACTCAATCTTCAGATGCGGACAATCTTCCGACTTCCTGAAGACATCCAGAAAAACTTCAATAACCCAAGAGAGCACTCACACAATCGCAAGTCACTTTTGCGATCAACTCAACCTATTTCCAAAGAAAAACTGTTCCTCTTTACACAATCCGAACAGCTCATACTTAACTATCCAATCCATCGAAGAAATGGATTTACTCTTATTACTTCTGAACTTCACCTTCAGAAAAACTGCTCATCCAGAAAACTTCCTGCCATCACAGAATACTCTGAGCTGCACTACTGACACTGATGCCAAGGACTTCCTATTCCAAAGATCTTCGAGAAACTCGAACTCCAAACCAACAGAAACACTGTGCTGAACTCAGCCACACTACCGAAACATACACACTTCCATAATCTTGTTCCAAAGAAAACATCTTCGGGAACATCCATCGTCACTGTATCTCATCATACAACTACTATTACCTGAGGTAACAAGGTACCATCACTCGCTTCTGCCTCATCGACAGATCCAATTCTACTCATCCAAACTTCAGAGATAAACTCCGAACCATTACAGTTTCCTTCGGAGATCGATGAAATCCTTCACCACAGCAAAGCTTACTCGAGACGGTATTGGGTCTACAGTCTCGACAAATACACTTCCAACCTCAACATTTAAATTCCAACCATTGGTAGTCGTGTTTTACACACCACTACCCCATCTACCTTTATAACTTATATTGGAAAACCCGAACAGGTAACCCAACAAATAGGTAGAAATATATATATTTAAAATGATACTTTTTATATAGAAATTATTTCTGGGTAAAATTATTTCATTTACCTCTTTAAAACAATATTGTGTCCGTTGGCCTGGTTCAAGTGTTTAGAGATCCCTATCAATAACGTTAGCTACTCGTATTGACCAGAATCCATATACCACTCAACCGATCAATTAACACAATATAAAATCATTTTTATATAACTAACAATTACGCGCTCTCAAGATAGACACCACTTCAGAGCCTAGGTATTCACTCAACCTACCGCTCTGATACCACTGTAACGACCACGACTTTCTCTCCATAGAAAGTCGTATCGCTAATAAGAAAGAAAGGGATAGAAAAGAGAAAAGAAGAGAAGAAAGAAAGAAACAACAACAACGATCTCACAGCGGAACGAATAAATTATATTAATAACATAAACTATTACATAGTATACAACACTTTACAGAGTTACACAGCATATACATCACTTACTAGACAGTTATAAACATCTGTCTAGACATTACAACTCAATACACTACAGAGATACAGACACAGCGGAACTACTATATATATCTACAACGCTGAAGCCTCATGCTCCATTGCTCCTCCACAATTCGTTAAAGCTAAACCTGAATCCCTTGGCTACTCGTAAAAATTTGAGTACCCAAGAGTTTATAAAACAGAAATAAACAACTTGGGTCAGACATGGGTCTGGTGTGAGTAACAGGTTAAACTTGCTTAACTTCAAAACCTTTTGAAAGAAAAGGTATCACGTAAGACTTCCCACACATAAACATGGGTAAGTTTTTACCTTACGCTAACCAAAACATTTGATAGGAAATTCGATTGTATTATAATAGGGTCTAGGGTTTTCAAATAAATATGAAATAGCTGAAATTGTTACATTATTAAATTCCAGCATACTAGCCACAAAGTGAGTTATACAATCAAGTCCGTTGGCACTTATTGGATTTTGGATTCCATACAATGGCAGGGCTACCGGGGTACCGCCCATCACAGTACGTGGCCTAGATCACCGTACCGAGGATCACTCCCAATCCCCTACAACACAAGGCCGGAACATCCCTTACTGGATAATTCCCGCACAAGATACCTCACGGTTGGGATCAGCAACCGCACACACTAAGCCGAAATAAGAAGGGACTTCTAGACAGAGGTAATCTTGTCCTACTTGGGTGCTACCCACTAACCTTGCTGCACCTCCCCTGTTTTAGCCATTCCCGGTTTGTGAGGCTTGAGGTCACGATTACCTTTAAAAAGAACACATCTATCTTAGAATGCTCATCGTCCACCTGACGATGTGCTGAAAGCATTCAATCCATACAAGTTCGTTCCGGGTTCGAACGAAACCGAAGGCATTATCTCGTTACACTCGTTTTGGAATCACCCTCAGAGTTAACGACAATAACCCTTGCACTCTGAATCTTCATCTTCACTTGATTCACGACCTATCGTTAATTTGGATCGATGTGGTATTCGGGTCTCCAGACCTGGAAATCCGGTATACGGAAACCCGATCCCGGTCTCATCGAAATCCAAAGCGTATCTTTTAAGGCCAAGTTGTTTTAAAGGTTAAAACAATTCAATTCATTATCTTTATACACAAAGAAAGATAATTCACAACAGATAATCAACATTATCAGATAGTCCATACAATTCAACTAACATCCATATCATACAGCATATATCTCATCAGAGATATCAATCAATGCCAAGTATTCAATACTATCACCCATTCATAAGTAATGATTTATATCATCTCTAATTAATTTAAAGTGAATTAAATTAATTACTTCATTTTATAAATCCTGCTTACTTAATCATTAATTAATTACAAATTAATTAATTGTCCTTTAATTACCTTTTAGGTAATTTATCCTTTAATTAATTACTCAAATTAATTATCCTTAACCATTATAGTAATTAACCTTTAATTACTTCATTAATTAATTAACTAAAATTAATTAACTTAATCAACTATAATTAATTACATTAATCCTTAATTAATTTACATTGATTAATTACTTCATTTATTAATTATTACTTAATTAACCAATCTTAATTACATCATTAATTATATTAATTAATGATCCTTAATTACAACTTAATTATTAATTACTTAATTAAATTAATTACATTAAGTAATTAACCTTTAATTAAACAACATTTATTAATCACTCTTGATTAATCTCATCTAGTAATTAACTCCCCTTAATTACTTTCATTAACTAAATTAATTACTCCTTAATTAATTCCTTAATTAATCCCTTGATTAATTTACAAGTAATTAAACTTAAATTACTTTCCTTAATACATAACCAATCAATTAATTACCTCAAGTAATTATCTATTATTTACTTCTTAAATAATCATACCTTAATAATTACATTAAGTAATTATTATCCAATCAACTCTTGATTATTCTAAATTAATTAAACTTAATTAATTAACTTAACTAATCAAATTAACTTCAATTAATTACAATAAGTAATTAATTCTTAATTACTTCCATTAAGTAATTCCATTTAAAACAAATTCTATAATTGATTATCTTTAAATTAATTAATCTAATTAAAAATTAATTACATTAATTAATTATTTAATAATCCATAGTTAATGACCTTCATTAACTATTAACAACTCTTTAATTACTTTTCTTAAGTAATTATCTTAGATTAAGTATTATTAATTTCAAATTAATAAATCTTTATAACCAATTAATTAATCTCTAATTATTTTAATTAATTAAGTGTTAGCCCTACTTAATTAATATTTAATTACTTAATTATTTAATTCCTAATCATTAATTAATACTCTAATTTATAATCCTTAATTATAAATTAATCATTTCTAATCAATTTACCTTAATCATAATTTAATTTGTTTAAACCATTTATTACCTATTTAATTAATCCAAATGATTAATTAATCAATTAAATTAATTTACTCATTAAATTTCCTTATAATTTAATGAACACACATTCCTAATTATTTTAAGATAAAACATTTTCTTATTGAAAAATCAAGTTATCATTTACAAAGTATTTAAACCAATTTACTTAAATTTATCTTCAAAATTAAATTTTAAATTTAAAGATTTAAAATGAAACAATTTATCTTTAACCATGTTTAAACAATATTTCTAAACTCTTTTATTTTACAAGTTAAAGAAATTACTCATCTTATAAATAACTAAAGAATTTGAATCAAATTTACCTTTAAATTCTACCATTTAATATATAATTTAAACACTAAAAATTATTAAAACAATTTGATTTAAAAATCTGCTTTTATTTTAAATCTGAGATACAGATTTAAATTATATTCTAGATTAATCTTAAGTTTACTTACTTGTAAATTGAAACTTGAGTTCAATTATCTAAATCTTTTAAGGTTGCTAAGCAATTTAAATTCAACAATTTATTTTACTTTTGAACTGAGATTTAAACTTAAACTTGAATCAAATTTAAACTTAGATTTGTTTAAATATTGCTTTAGAATTTAAAACTAGTTTAAATTCTAAACAGACAGTTTTGAAACCTGTCAACCAAAAGTGCTCGAGTCCACCTAAATTACTTCGAGAAAACCAACAGGAAACCCGAGCTTTCCCTGTTAAAACCCTACAGCTAAACGAAGTAACTCACCCACTTCCTACTTCGAGCCAAACACTAAAAACCCCGAGTCTCCCACGAAATAAACCCGAGAACTCGAAATGCCTTCCAGTAAACCAGACTTCACCAGATATTCCAATCGTGTGCACGTGCACGATCACCTGCGGCGTCTCCAGTCATCGTCGACATCTTCCACCAGTCCACGTTCATCCTTATACCAGAATCCACCCTCTCGATCAACGAAAATAAGTCGAATTCAAAATCGAGCCTAAATCCCCAAAACCTGGAACAGAACAATCGCAATGGCCAAAACCTGTAAATGCTTCGCCAGCCCAATTCCGATCACCGTAGTTTCTACCACTTCGACCCTGATCTCGACTACGTCCAAACTATCGTCCTTCAAAGCCTTACTGCACTCGATCAACCCAATCTGTCGTGGTGATCGATTCATCATTCTTGGTTAAAAACTAGGGTTCTAGCAAATCTCTCACGACTGCAACTTCCACTATGATTTCCATCACCAACAATTATTTTTCCTCACAACTCCTAACCCTCCTCCATCACCTAGAAGAACCCCGAGCCTTCCAGTCACATAGATCACCAGAAAATTCCTAATATCCTCATTCCAGTCATCTCTTAACTGTACCTAAAACTCTTTACTAAAAATTATAGTTTTTGTTTTAAAAATCATATTTTGATTTTAGTATTCAATTTATAATAGTGGATTTACAATTTAAAAGGGTTGAGTTTTGATATTATCAAACATGCACAGATGTTTTATGTTTTACAGAGACAAGCAGACTTCTATTTAACTTACTTAAATCTTTAAAACTTAACTTATGTTAAAACAAACAATATATGTTTAATTATCAGATCCTATCACAAATTTAACTATCCAGTGGTAAGGGAATTCAATTGAAATCTTTAGCCTGGGCAAATAAAACAAGAAACAGAGCACATATTCACATAATACATTCACACATACATACAAAAAAAAAAATATAATGCACTTGTATATTCATACATCAATATATCTATATGCAGAACTACCTATAATATTCACATGCAACCAACTTCCATTCAATACTTAACATGAATTTCAGATCAACTTAAGTTTATTTTAAAAAGAATTGTTACTCACCAGACATGCAAATGAACAGAGGCAGATTTTAGCTTTTGAAAACTGTGAACTTGCATGTTTCTTGAATTTGATTTAAAACTTGAATTGCTGGTCTTTACTTATTGGATTTAGAGCTGCATGCATGTTGCTTCCAGAGATGAGAAGAATGCAGGCTGGCTTTAAAATGATTCCAGATTTGAAAAATGCAGACAGTTTTGAGATTTGAAAATGAGATTGTTGCAGGTTGATCTTTTGAGTTGTTTCCAGATTTTTGAATAGAATTACAGACTGATTTCTTTGATTTGGTTTGAAGAAGATTTACAGGGGTTTGATTTGGTTTGAGGTATTTGATTCTCTGATTTGTTTCAGATTTGTATTTAGAGGAAAGACTGAGTTTTTCTTGTTTTGAAAATGAAGATTAGAAAGAAAATGAAGTAAAGAGATAAAATGTTTATATATATGTAAATTTGTGATTTTATAAAAATAAAAGAAAAATGAAAATAATAAAGACACTTGTCATTACATTGATTACTTACATTACACATGTTAAATGGAGCCTTAGAAAAATGACATATGTCTCTTAAGTAATTATTCATATTTTTATTTATTTTAAAAGTAAATAAATGCCTTTTTCTTATTTATTAAATACTTATCTATATATATAATTACTTATTAAAGATAAACAAAAGCTAATTATACTTATAAATAAAAGTTTATACAAATATTTTAAAATCCAAAACAATTTAAATATATATTCTCTTGAATTTCAAAACTTAAATTCAAGTTTAAATAAAATTAAATCCTAAGATTCAATTTAAAAGTTAAGTTATATATATTTACATACACTATTTATTCCATTTAAAAATAACAATTCTATAGTCTTTAAAATTCATACATATTAAAAATAATACATTATACTTATTATTTGAAAATAACATATTTTATTAAACAAGAGATTATATTATCAAGAAATATTTAAAAAGAAATAAAACAAACCATTTTTGTAAATCTTATTTATTTAAACTTAAGTTAAAAATATCTTAAACCAATTAAAATATTTACCTGAAGTATTTTAAAACTATAAAATTACTTATTTAAATATCTTTGAAAAGTCCAGATTAAATTAAATATAAATTTCCAATTTACCAAAGCTTCTATTTACAATATATATAAATAAATATATATATTCAAATAGAAAATATCTTATTAACTTTTAAAAGATGAAATCATCAATTAAATACTAATTTAATCAGATTATTAAATTAAATTCAAATCTTATTATCAAAGATCATCCATATCAATTTAATTATTCAACAGATTATTAAATTGATATTGTTAAAATTTCCGGGATATTACAAGTAGAGTTTGAAGATTTGAAGTGGTATGGATTTGACGGAGATAGTTGGTTTTATAAGTATTAAAGATTATATGTACCGGATGTAGATGAAATTAGAGATGCGGTGGTATGAGATTATCATCATTCGAAGTTGACTATTCATCTTGGAAGAAATAAAATGTATAGAGATATAAAATAGACATTTTATTGGGAAGGAATGAATAAGGATGTTAGGACATTCATCTCCAAATGTACGAATTGGCGACTAGTCAAACTGAGCAAAAGAGATCGAGTGGTTTGCTGTAACCGCTTAAAGTTCCATAGTGGAAGTAGGAGAAGATATTGATGGACTTCATCGATGGATTGCCAAGGACAAGAGGAAGGCATGATAGCATTTGGGTTATTGCAATAGATTAATGAAGAACGCTCAATTCATACCTTTAAAGTCCATTAGAACGATAGCAAAACTAGTTGAGTTGTTTGTGTGTTGGATTGTACAACTCCATGGAATACCGAAGAGCATTATGAAAATAGAGACCCACTATTCATGAGTGGATCTTAGAAAAGTTTGCAAGAGGGATTGGTGATGGAGCTGAATTTGAGTATAGCTAACCATCCATAGATTGATAGTTAAATCGAGAGAGTGAATCGTATATTAGAAGATCTTTTGCGAGCTTGACACTTTACTTTGGGGGCCCAATGTCAACCATTGCAAAATCTCCTCTACTTCCAGCCGCGAATCGTGTTCATGTACATCTCATCGTTGACACTATTTCCCCTTCGTGGTGATGTTGCCTAGCACAAGTGTTTGCGCTCTACGATTTTTTTCCTTTTGTTGAATAATTTGGGGTTAGGGTTAGGCAAGCGAAATTGAAGAGTAAAGTGGGGTTACGAGATTTAATTTGAGATGTGGAAGAGCATATATGAGTTTGGGTTTGGGCTAGGATGGTTTCGGGCTTTGTTTTAACTAATTATTTTTTTTTTCTTTTCTTTTAAATAACACAATTATTTATTTATAAATAAATTTTGATCTAATTTAAATTTCTTTACACTCTATCCTACCAATTATATCTCAATAACTAGACAATCTTATCTAATTCAATACTTGCTTATTTTTATGTAATTATTCCTTGTACTATTACAAAACAAATTTATTTTTTAAATTATTTCAATGATATAAAAATTATTCACACTTTTAAAAACATTTTATATTGAATAAAACCTTTTATTCGATTTTAAATATATTATTCAAAAAGAATTTATTAATTAATTCAATTTATTAAACAAAAAACTTTTATTAATAGATTTTAACCAAGTAAAAGGTCATTTTTAAAATAATAATGTCAAAAATCAAATTCAAATATTTTTATTTAAATTAAATTTATTTATTGTTACAACATAGAAAGCAGGGTTGTTATAGTAATGACCCATACTTTTATATATCGACATGTAGTGAAAATATCATTTACATAATCGAATTAACTTAAAATGAGGAAAGCTTTGGATAATGTAGCAATTTCACATTTTTGGACTTAAAATAAATTATAGATGTTTTTGGCTCAATAAAACTTGTAATGGCCATAAATTTTGATGGAAGTTGGATTTGGCCCTAAATTTCATTCCAAATGAAAGATTTGATGGTTTCCATTTAGTAATGTGGCCACAAAAGTAATTTGGCCATGTTGTTTAAGATATATCATAGTTTTAAGTTAGGTAGGTTTTTGCAGTTAGGCCCGTTAATCCAATTTCGGGCCTGATTAAGGGATTTTGGGAATTATGCTTATCCCAAGGGTTAATGCAGCCAGCACATCAGTTCTCTATCTTCCCAAAATAGATCTAAACCACCATTAATCATCTCATATGATAAATCTTCACTAAAATGTACTAATTTAGGATAAAAACAAGAGATTAAGGGAAATGATTAGGGAATTCATTAGTGATTATGAAATGATCATTTTTGGGAAGGAATTTTAAGATCATTACTATTTGGATTCAGATTTGCTTGGATTTCGGCTTATTTTATTGATAGGTGAGTGGTTTATGACCCCTTTGCATGTTTTATATCAATATTCATGTTTAAAATTGTTTTGGGTTCATTTTCAAGTCAAAAATGTCATTTTAAAATTGGATCGGATTTATAAACGAAGATTGAAATATGTTTAATTTATTTTAGATAGTTTTAATTATGTATTTTGATGTTATGGATTGATGCATGTATGTTCGAGTCAAATTAGAATGTTTTTATCGATTGTATGTTTGATATGATAGTATGCTTGTTATTGTTGTTTTGCATACTATGTTTGAATGGCTGAAACACTTATGCGGAGTGAAATAGGGATTGTTATTCTACGGAGCGCACGAGAAGTCTATTATGATGTAGTCTTTGATGGATTGCATTAGGAAGGAGGATCCATTGTCTTAGAATATGCTTCGATGGGTTGGCTCTCTAGTGTTTGGAGTTGACCACCACAAACAAAGGATGCACTGAGATCGAAGAGGCTAGAATAGAGTAGAACCGATGGAAGAATTAGACCAGGCAAAAGATTTAGCCAAATTCGGTTAAGTGATGAATCAGTACCAATCATTCCTAAAATTGGACTTAGCTTACTTTGGAGCTTTGGGATTTGTGGAATCAATCACAAAAAAGGAAGGAATTTGGCAAAGTATATTGGTCGGCACCGATATATGCCGGATAGGTAACGATCAGTCAAAATTGTTGATTGGAGCATTTTTGGATAAGGCGTGGAGACTAGACTTGATTTTGGCTAAGTACATGGACTTGCACTGGTACCAATCCATGCTACAGTGTGGAGCTCGTTAAAGGATGGTGGGATTGTCCGAGCAGGAAAATTCTATATGATAATGATTTGTGGAGTAGAACAAGGGATTTCTAATATCGATGCATGTGCTAAGGATCATTGATTACTCAAAGGTTTTGATGTATGCTCGTAAAGAAGAAGCAAGTGAGAATGCTCACTGTGGATTGTAAGATGTGATCCGTATCTTTGGAACTTATGATATTGGTCTAGTTCCTAGCCATCTTAGTTGGCAAGGATTTGAGCATGATGAAGCCGCGATGTTAAGTATTCACTAACCTTACAAATTATCATATATCCAAGGGCACTGTGAATATGAGAGATGCCTAATGTTTAATGTTTGTTATGGTTGTCTAATGATGTAGGTATTATTGAGTCTAATACCCCCACACTCTAATTGTACTTTGATGGAGTAGTACATGCATACCAATGATATTATATTAGCATATATTGTATTATGTGCTAACTTGTTGGATGCAGGAGCAAGTTAGGTATGACTTTTCATACCATATTGCTTTATTACGATATATCAACTTCATATCTATTTTTAAGGATTAAAGACCGCTCATACCAAACTATTTTCTGTCTTGAGGTTATTTGCATTGCTTCTTATATTCTCACATACTTTCAAATGAGTAAGTTGAGAGACACATATTAGGATAGCTCATGGAGTTGTGCGGAGGATGGGGCAGGAGGCTTACACTTTCTTATATATGTTATTTTATGGAGTTACTACCGCTTATTCTATCATGCGGTGTTATGGAGTTATTAGCACTATTACTATATATAAGGATGGTTTTATTATGCAGTTTATGATGTACTAGAGATGTATAAACTCATATATTGTATTTCATATAATTTGAGAATCTGTGTTGTGCTCTAATGATATTTTGGTTCATTTGATTTTGTATACTTTGCCCATGCACTGTGAGATATATCATAGGTTATCGTATCGATTGATCATTTAATCGCTTGATGATTTCCCTCCGTCGGTCGGGTACCATTGTAGTGCAATTATAAGTTATACGAATATTGGCTACGAGGTAAAGGATGGTCTTCACAATAAATATGTGATAGATCTTACTTACAAGAATTTTATATCTAGTTTGAAGTATTTGGAAACAACCTATTTTAGTATAAAATATTTTGATTCAAATGATTATATTTAGTCTGGAAACATCCTTTAAAATGGTATATTGTGAAATTTATTTTTATAAAAATATTTTGATTTGAAAATGTTTCGTTAGAATTAATTGTTGAGGAAAATTTTAGTGAAAGTTCTCATTTGAAAGGAGAGAAATGTTTTTCGAAGAATACTTAGTAATAAATACCATATGATTTAAGAAGTATTTATTTCAAAGTTGTTTTTTTGGAAAAAAGAATCTATTTTGATAGAAAAATATTTAGTATTATGAAAGAATATTTCAAAAAATATTTTATTAAAGAAAATATTTGAAATATTTTGATTTGAGAAATACCTATCTGGGTTAAGTGTGTATGGAACATTTTAACTATAGAAATTTTTTTTATTCAAGGAATTTTTTTTAACTTAAAAAATATTTTATTTGATGTTAATTTTTATTTCAAGTACTTTTACCTAATATACACTTTTAGAAGAGTCCCTTGAAGAAAAACATTTTTGGGTTAAGACTTTGGTTGAAAAGTAATTGATTTGGAAAAAAATTTATTAGAAAAATATTCTATTGAGAAGGGATTACTTATAAAATATCTACTTCAAAAATATTTTGAAAATTTCACTAATGAGGGTAATTTGATTAAGAAATATACAATTTGGAAAAGTAAAATATTTGATCTGAGAAACAAACTTTAGAAGTGTTTGCTAAAAATTATTTTATTGAAAAGATATTTTATTTTGAGAAATTTTATTGGATAATATCTTGAGAACTGCGAGACTAGACTGAATGGCATGGGGTGTGAGCTAGATGATATGAGTTTTTAGTTCATCCAACATCCATTATAATAATGAAACCTTTATGCCTATTATGCGTGACTTTCCCTAATGGGTTGTAGGGATGTCTAGTTTGTTTCCTTCTATAGAAAGAGTTAGGTTATGATGTTATAGTTACCCATTCCAATAAATATGGTAGAGATATTTAACTGTGAATTTATTCATCTACTTTAAATGTATTTGTTTACTTTGGTTGAATTGATTATATTGTTCTTATACTTGTTAAGTGATTAGTTATGTTAGAAAAATTGTTTTTCTTTATTTGATTATGGTTGCTTATAGTTTATGACATGTTTGGTTAAACTGATTTCTTCTGCTTACATTGTATTATTATTATTGTATTTTTAGCTATGACCTTGTTTTATTTGTTTGTTTGTTTGGTAAGCTTGTTATGGTTGTTTCTCATGTATCCTACATTACATTGCTTGTTATGTAGATAATTGTATGATGAAGTAGTTATCTAATGTTGACTTTTAGTAGGGAATGCATTGGAGAAACTAGTGTGATGTTAAGAAACATATTTTGTTTAGTCATAGTGCGATGGCATAATTTTCTAAGCTAAGAAGACTAGGTATTTGGGTTGACTAAGAGATGTGATGGTGTTCCTTAAGGACGAGTAATAGCGAGTGGAGAGTTTTGGTGACTAAAAGCTTTATGGATAGCACTGAGGATGAAAATGATGGGTGGGAGGTTCATTAAAGTTTACTAAAATATGGAGTTCTAATTTCTATATGTTTCAAAATCTTTTTTTACTAGCGATTACCAACTTCCGTAAGTGTTTTAATTTCAAAAGAACTTCTATTTTGTTTTTTGAAGATGTCTATACAATTTGATTTTTTTATATAAAATAGTGTTTTCTCGATATTATTTTAAGCTAATTAAAAATGATAATATTTGGAAAAAAAATTGATTTGAAGAGAATATGGTGTTTAGTTTATCTCAAAGATCCCTACACAATTTGATTTGAGAAGAGATAAGAAGTGAAGAAAAAAATAGACAGTTAATTTCCTTCAAACAAAACTTTATTAATTCCTCCAAAAGATTACAAAGAAAACCCCTAAAAGTTGAGAAGAAATCTCAACCCTCAAAACCCAAGAATAATAATCCTTATCCTCCTTACATTAGAATGTCCCATATACAATTCTATTTATAGTTGTCTAATTTTATCTCAGTCATTGGATCAAAGATATGTAGAGATCTACAGTGGAAACTTCAAAATACCCCAAAAATTACAAAATTGCTCCGAAAAAACCAAATTCATTCAAATTAAAAAACATATCAGTTGATTAGAAGTGATTTCCAGTCGACTAAAACGTAAAGAGTTCTCGAGTCCAAAACAAGCTAATATCCAATCGATCGGTAATTATTCCAATCGATCAGATGCCAATAGCTTATGCTACGGGACTCTACTGCTCCATCTTTCTTCTTTATCTTCCTACATCTTGTCTCCATTACATATCTGCTTCTCTACTTGATGTGTCATCTTCTTTGACCTGGAAATATTATATCACATATCCCAACAATCTCCTCCTTGATACTATGTTCTCGTATGCCATCTAAGTGAAAGTCTATATGAGTGGATCGTATAGGATATATATATATATATATATATATATATATATATATATATATATATGCAAGTATAAACAGCTAACTATATGATATAACCTGATAAATGATAGTAGCAAAGTAAATGAAAATAATCACACCAGGATTTTATACTGGTTCGGACCTCACGTCCTACGTCCAGTCCCGAAGCTCCTCTTCGGAATTTCCTTTCAAATAACCCTCACTTGACCCGGAGGAACAGGTTTAAAATAGCAGAGTTTCTTTGTCAAGAATATGTTCTATAACACGGATGTTGACTATTGAGTAAAATGCTTCCAATATATATATCTATCTAGAGAATATTTGAATGAGGAGTTCTATATATATGGAAGAGTTAAATAAGGATAATTGATTGCTTAGAGATCAGGTATAAATCAGAGTATAAGAGATAAGAGCGTAAGTGAGTAAGGTCAATCTTTCTCTTGAATTCCTGATGCTATTTATAGTGGTGAAGAGTTTCTATGTGTAGTTGCCTCCATTAACAATCATTGTATAGTTGCTCATGTTGGTGATGAAGAGGAGCGGATGTGTCTTTTCGGATGTGATAGTTGGACTTTGAAAATACACAGTCGAGCCTATAATCAGACGTCTGGAAAGTGACCTCAGATGTCTGGCCTTTATATATTTTTTGTGTTTGGTAGCATTTCAGACGTCTGTGTTTATTAACCAGACGTCTGGTCTTCATTTCTGTTTTATGTCTGGATGTCTTTCAGACGTCTGAGTTCAGGATCAGACGTCTGTTTTCTTCTGAGTTGTGAACCGGAGACTTTCTCCAAACGTCTGATATATTAACCAGACGTCTGATTCCTTAGGATTTGTAAACCAGAGAAATCATTCAGACATCTGGCTAGTGCATTCAGACGTCTGAATGTGTGCATGTTGCTGTATTTGTGTCTGTGCAATTCCTTTTCCAATTCTATCGACTTGTAGCCTCTTGATACTTCTTTTGAGTCTTGTTCTTGTCTCTTTGGTGATGCTACTTTATCATCTTCCTGTAAATTTAGATATATATGTACATTTGTTTTCCATTTCATAGTTGTGATCATCGAAACCAAGGAATTGATTTCCTAACAATCTCCTCCTTTTTGATGATGACAACTATTCAATGTACTTATATATATATATTCTAAATCTCCCCCTGAATATGTGCTTAGTTTTGTTTTAAGTTTATTTCTATATTTCTCCCCCTTTGACATTATCAAAAAGAATATAAAAGTTCAAGCCATGTGTAAAAAAGAAATTTGCATTAATAACACGATGGAGTTACATTCATAGATTTGAACAGAAAGACAACAAATCCTAAATTCTAGAGTTGCTTGGGAGAAGCTTGTTTTGGATCATCTTCCTTTGGTTCTATTTTGTTAGAAGTGCTAGCCTTTGGAGGAGAGGTCAAAGCTTCTTTGGAAGGTTCATCCTCAAATAGTTTGGAATGTTTTGCGGGAGGAGAAGGCACAGGAGTTGTCCAATCGTCTAAGGGTGGAGATGGACCACGTACTTTTTGAAGTACCTCCTTGAGAACTGATAAAACAGTAGAAAGAGAGTCTTCGACTGTAGCTAGTCTTGTAGCAAATGATGTTTCGAAGCTGTCGATCCGTTTTGCTAGGATTTTTTGATTTTGAGACAAGACGTGTTGATTTTGGAGCGTTAGATCTCAAATGCTTTCATTTGGATTTGTTTCCATTCGAGTTTCCAAAATTTCGTCTTGTCCCGGATAATCAAATGGAGCGGGAGGTGTGGGAGTGATTTCTCGATTTTGTTCTTCTTCTTGGGATGATCCAATATGTGGTCGAGAAGGAAGTTCCACTCGTCGAGACTGGCGATTTTGTGTCCAATCTTCGAAGGACGTTATCTGTGGAGGTATTTCAGGTAGGTGCATCAAGGAGAAGAATTTGGTGGAAGCATATTTAGGCAAGATTTCTTCGAATGTCGAGAGGTAGGAAGAAATATTATGTGAACGAAAAAGTCTCATAATGTAAGTAGGGTAAATTATCGATGGCCTTGATCGAGTCCAAAACTGTTTGAGCTCGTCGAATATGAACTTTGCCCAATTTAGCCTGGTTCCACTAAAGAGAGCATAAAGTGCTTTGTGCTCCAATTCCGTTATTTGCTCGTAACTCCCTATTCGCGGAACAACTGTATTGATTATCATCCTCGTTAGGAGTCGAGCTTTAGGACGCAAATGTTTTGAAGCAAATTTTGGCATTTCGTCCTCCCATATTTGATGAGTGATATTATTCCTGGGCTTAAAGCGCATATTCGGGATGTTGTGTAGATCCTCGCCGGTGTCGGAGCATCCCAAAGTTCTTCATATTAATCCCGGAGTTAAACGAATAGTATTTCCATAAATGCTTGACAATAGCCAGTTGTCCTCGTCTTCCGTATTCCAAACTGCAGTGCTATCTAGATTGGCGTAGAATAAGAATATAGCCAGTTGATCTATTTGAACATCATTGGATGTAAAAGAAATTAAAGTCTCCAATCCAGCATTCTCACAAAGTTCATCGAGATCATACATAGGAAACTTAAGTAGATTATAGAAAGGTCCTATATGAAGTTTTTTCTTTTGAATATCTTGATACCTTTTAATCGAATGAGGTGCCTTGTGCATCCATCGTTTGATTTGATCATCTGAACACACCTGAGGGTTTGATGATGACGTTGGTTGATCTTGTTTGCGTTTTGGAGCTTTGATATTCTTTGTGCGAGGAGACATTGTGATTTCAGTTTGAAATAATGTGGAATTTGAAGTTGAATTGCAAATCGGCCGGGAGGAATTTTGAGTTTGAGAAGTGAAAAAATGACGTTATCTTGGGGTATAATAAAGGTCGATTGAATTCCAGATGTCTGGATTTGAAAGCAGACGTCTGGTTTGCCCTAAAAATTATACAGAAGATTCAAACAGACGTTTGTTTTTTATGTGTTAGACATCTGGTTTAACACATTTTGAAAAATTTAGAGGCAGAGAGATTTATCAGACGTCTGATTTAAATGTCAAACGTTTGGTTTTATAAATTTTTGAAACAAGTTGAGCCAGAGAGATTTGTCAGACGTCTGTTTTGGTTTAAATGTGAAACAGAGAACTAAGGCAGACGTCTGGATATTATTTCAGACGTCTGAAATATTCTGAATGTAATTTGGAAAAGGAAGAGCTTCATTCCAGATGTCTGAGAGGTATATCAGACGTCTGACATATTCACATTGCTTAAAACTACGACATATATCAGTGGATCAGACGTTTGAAGACCATAGTCAGACGTCTAAAAGGAGCAGTTTTTGCTAAAAATAGTCTAAAATTGATGGTTACATTTATTTATCAAATGTTGATAATAGAAATTTTTATTATAATAACATATAAATACATACAATAATTAATTTGATTTATTTATTTAGTAGGCGACGGAGTTTTAGGATTTCCTGAGTCGTTATCCTTCCATGGTTTAAGTGGAGACCATATATTCCTACGTTCGTGGGTCCGTGGGGAGCCAGAATATCGTCTTGGGGAAGGATCTGAAGGAGTGCGATACGAAGAAGATGGATCTAATGAACTACAAGGTTTTGGTATGGTTCATGAACATCTTTCTTTCGTGACGAGCAAAACTTCATCGCCACTTGTTCTAGAAAACTTAGCCTTCGTACCGTAACTTTTTGTTCGAAGTAAAGCTCTCGTTGAAGATCCATCTGTTGTTTTTGGTAATGATGAATTTCATCAATTTTCTCCTTTGTATTAGGAGAAGTAAACAAGGATCTTTTAGTTTTCTTATTCTCTGGAGTAAAACCCGTATGATACGAGGACCACCTATTCGTTGGTTCTTGCTTTGGTGTAGGTGTCGGAAGGCGTTGTGGTGTGTCTACTGAGCTGTCCGTCGATGGTGTGGAGATGGAGATAGATATATAGGAACTCCCAGAAGACATTGTTTTTCAAAATTTTAAGAATTTGATATTTTGTATATAGTTGTGATGTAAATATGTGTGTATATATATATATGATGAAAACGTTATTTATAGGATAACTAATTTTCTAAAATTTTAATGGTTCAGAAATTCATCAATTTGTGGTAATGAAGAGGTGAACTAAATTTAGTCTTTAATTCAATTTTAGTTAAGATCTTGAAGTGAACAAATTCCCAAACTTCGTCTGAGTTTAATGAAAGTTTGTTCGTTTAATAGTTTTGTAAATATGTCGGCTACTTGATTTTCGGTACTTACGTATTCTAAAGAGATAGATCCTTTTTCAACATTGTCTTGTAAAAAATGATGTCGTATATCCATATGTTTGGTTCGTGAGTGATTAACAGGATTTTTTGATAAATTTATAGCGTTTGTGTTATCACAATATATTGGAGATTTTTTGATAATTTTACCAAAGTCCATTAGTGTTTGTTGCATGTATATTACTTGCGCATATGCTAGAGCTGCGGAGATGTATTCGGCTTCACAAGTAGATAAAGAAACACAATTTTGCTTTTTGCTAAACCATGAAACTAAAGATTGTCCGATAAAATGACATGTTCCACTAGTACTCTTACGATCTGTTCTACAACCACCGAAATCCGCATCGCTATATGAGATAAGTTCAAAAGATGATCCTTTAGGATAAAAAAAACCATAATCTTTAGTACTAGATAAATAACGTAAAATGCGCTTAACAACTTGTAGATGAGATTCTTTTGGTTTTGCTTGAAATCGAGCACAAAGACATACACTCATCATAATATCCGGTCGACTAGCCGTTAAATATAGTAAAGTACCAATCATGCTTCGATATAACTTTTCATCAAAATCTTTTCCATTTTCATCTTTTTCTAAGTGAATAGTGGTACTCATTGGTGTTGGTTTGCTTGAAGTTTTATCCATTTTAAATCGATGTAATAAATCGTTACAATATTTTTCTTGGTGAATAAAAATTCCATTTTTGATTTGTTTTATTTGTAATCCTAAGAAGAAATTTAATTCTCCCATGTGTGACATTTCAAATTCATTTTTCATAATATTTGAAAAATTATTACATAGATTTTCGTTGGTTGAACCAAAGATGATATCATCAACATAAATTTGTACAACCAAAATATCGTTATTTTCTCTTTTAATAAATAAAGTTGTATCTATTTTTCCTATATGGAAACCGGATGTTATTAGGTGATTTTTAAGACGTTCGTACCATGCACGAGGTGCTTGTTTTAATCCATATAGTGCTTTATGTAATTTAAAAACATGATCGGGATATTTTTCATGAACAAAAAGTGGTGGTTGTTCGACGTATACTTTTTCTTTAATAAAACCATTCAAAAAGGAACTTTTGACATCCATTTGAAATAGTTTAAAATTATTATGAGTTGCAAAGGAGAGTAAAGTACGAATGGCTTCTAATCTTGCTACCGGAGCAAAATTTTCATCGAAATCTATGCCTTCTTCTTGATTGTAGCCCTGAGCAACTAATCATGCTTTATTTCTAAAAATATTTCCATTTTCGTCCGCCTTGTTTTTAAATACCCATTTTGTTCCTATTACTGATTGATCTTCAGGTCTTGGTACTAATTCCCATACGTTATTACGCTTAAATTGATGTAATTCTTCTTGCATAGCTATTATCCAAAAATTATCATTTGAGGCTTCTTTATAATTCTTTGGCTCAAGGTTTGATACAAACGCTATATGACTTATTTGATTGAGTTGATTTCTAGTAACTCTTGAATTAAGATCTCCAATAATATTATCTATTGGATGATTCTTAAGAATTCTAGGAGATGATACAAGAGTGTTATTTTGTATATTGGCTTCATTATTAATAGAATTTGTTGAATTTGTTAGTGGAATAATTTCTTCTTCATCATTAGTCTGATGTTTGAAAGGATTTTCGTCGAATGAGACATGTAAGCTCTCTTCTATAGTATTATTCCTTTTATTAAAAATTCAATATGCCTTGCTACGATCCGAATACCCAACAAAGATACCCTCATCGGCTTTTGGATCAAATTTTCCTAATTTATCTTTTGTATTTAATATAAAACATTTGAGCCAAAAGTTTTAAAGTATGACACTTTAGGTTTTTTACCAAAAAATATTTCAAAACAAGTCTGTTTAGTCATTGGGCGAATAGTTACTTGATTTAATACATAACAAGATGTAGCAATAGCTTCAGCCCAAAAGTGTTTTGGTAATCCGCTACTATTTAATAATGTTCATGCGCATTCTTGTAAAGTGATTTTTTCTTTCTACGACACCATTTTGTTGGGGTTTACGAGGAAAAGAAAAATTATGAGATATTCCTTTTTTATTGCAAAAATTTGAAAAAAGATCATTTTCGAATTCTCCTCCGTGATCACTTCTAATATTTTTAATTTTCAAATTCATTTGAGTTTAAATTCGTTTCGCAAATATTTTAAACATACCAAAAGTATTGCTTTTATGTTTTAGAAATAAAGTCCCTGTATATCTTGAAAAATCATCGACTATTACAAAAACATATTTGTTGTGATTAATAGATCTTATTTGTGTTGGACCAAATAAATCTAAATGTAATAATTCTAATGGTTGTTTTGTAGAAATATTATTTTTAGATTTAAACGAGCTTTTCTTTAGTTTACCAATTTGACAATCGTCACATAAATTTTCTACTTTGTAACTTATTTTAGGTAACCCTCTTACTAACTCATATTTAGCTAACTTATTAATATTTTTAAAATTAATATGACAAAATCGTTTATGCCATAACCATGGATCATCATGTTTGGCGGTTAAGCATAAGTTTGAATTTTTATTAATATTCATGTTTAATACATAAATATTTTTGTTTCTAAAACCTTCAAAGATGAGTTGTTTGTTATTATCTAAAATATTACATCTATTTTTTTCAAAATTTATTTGAAAACCTTTATCACATAATTGACTAATGCTTAACAAGTTGTGTTTTAAATTTTCTACTAATAAAACATTTGTAATAATAGGAGAGTTAGATATACCAGAGTTGATGACTTCTCCAATGCCTATGACAAATCCCTTTGAATTGTCTCCAAATGTTACCGTTCCACCATCGATGTATGTTATATTTGATAACATTTTTGAATTTCCGGTCATATGTTTGGAGCAACCGCTATCTAGTATCCATTTCTCCTTATTTTTTATTTTGGGTACCTGCAAGATAAAAAAATGTTTTAATTGGTACCCATATATTTTATTAGGGTCCTAATTGTTAGAAGAAGGTAGCCACACCCAAGATGGTTTGGTACCTTTATAAATATAATTTATATTATAGACTACATTCTCTAAGTAATTACTAATATGCTTTTGTCTAATCAAATTATTATTTGTTTTAGGAACCCAAATTTTCATATTTTTGGTATTCAATTTTTGTTTAGATAAACTTCTAGTTTTTATATAACTAATATTTTTAGCATTATTTTCTTTTTGTTTAGAACATTTTTTAAATCCTATTCCATTTCTATTACCTGATGGTTTTGATGTTTTGATAAGATTTTCCAAATCTTGTTTTCCTTTGTTGAATTTTGACACATTATTGGTAATTTTATCTAATTTTTCTTTTAATTCTCTATTTTCTATTTTCAATAATTCAATATTATTTTTAAAATCAACATTTTCTTTTAGCAAATTTTCTTTTTCTAGAGTAATGTTCTCACTTTCTATCACATTATTTTTTAATTTTTCTTGAGATATTTCAAGTTCTTCTTCTAAAATAATTTTTTCATTTTTCAACATTCCTACTTCAAGTTCTAATCTATTTATTTTTACTATATATTCTTTGTTCAATTATTTAAATTGTCTAAATTTATCATCTAATTCCATGCTAAGTCAAATAGTTCTTCATAGCTAAGTTCCAGACATACCTCATCATTTTGTGCCATAAAACATACATTAGCTTGTTCTCCGTCACTGTCGCTATCACTTTCTGAAGATGAAGAATCGGTGTCATCCCATGTTACTTTGAAAGCTTTCTTCTTTTTGAATTTTTCAAATTTGCTCTTCTTTTTATCATTGTTAAGTTTTGGGCAATCCTTTTTCATGTGTCCGTATTGATCACATTCATAACACTTAATTTGAGATAGATTTGTTGAGTTGGTCTTTCCTTCCTTTTGAAACTTGGTCATCTTTCTAAATTTCTTGAATCTATTATAGTTTTTGGCAATAAATACTATCTCATCTTCATCTAAATCTGAGTCATCATTCTTTATTGATGGAAATGCTATGTTCTTCTTATCCGAATTTAATTCTTTACGTGCCTGCAAATTAGCTTCATAGGACATCAAATTTCCTATCAACTCTTCAACTTTGAGAGTAGAGAGATCATTAGCTTCTTCAATAGCTAATACCTTTCTTTCCCAATCAGGTGTTAAAGAGTTGAGTATTCGAGAAACTAAATCAAAATCAGTAAACTTAACTCCTAATGCCATAAGATCATGTTGAATAGTTTGAAATCTAGAATACATGTCTACTATAGTTTCATTTTGTTTCATTTTAAATGATGAAAATTGGTTTTGCAAAATTGAAATTTTAGTTTGTTTGACCTTTGTTGTACCTTCATGTGTAATTTGTAAGGTACGCCAAATATCAAATGCAGTTGTACATAACATGACACGTGAAAATTCATTTTTGTCTAGTGAGAAAAACAAAACATTCAAAGCTTTAGCATTATTTGATGCTAAGGTCTTTTGTACATCGGTCCATGTGTTCATAGCAGTAGTTGGAGCTTCATATTTATCTTGAGTGGCTGACCAAATTGCTAAACCATTGGCTTCCATAAAAATTCTCATACATGTTGACCAATATGAATAATTAGAGCCATTAAAAAGTGGGGGTCGTGCTGTGGATTGTCCTTCTTGAAAAATACTTGCCATATTAGAATGATTAAAAAACGTGTTACTGTTCTTTTAAACAAACCTTGCTCTGATACCAATTGAAAGTCTATATGAGTGGATCGTATAGGATATATATATATATATATGCAAGTATAAACAGCTAACTATATAATATAACTTGATAAATGATAGTAGCAAAGTAAATGAAAATAATCACACCAGGATTTTATACTGGTTCAGACCTCCCGACCTACGTCCAGTCCTGAAGCTCCTCTTCGGAATTTCCTTTCAACTAACCCTCACTTGACCCGGAGGAACATGTTTACAATAGCAGAGTTTCTTTGTCAAGAATGTGTTCTATAACACGAATGTTGACTATTGAGTACAAATGCTTCCAATATATATATATCTATCTAGAGAATATTTGAATGAGGAGTTCTGTATATATGGAAGAGTTAAATAAGGATAATTGATTGCTTAGAGATCAGGTATAAATCAGAGTATAAGAGATAAGAGCGTAAGTGAGTAAGGTCAATCTTTCTCTTGAATTCCTGATGCTATTTATAGTGGTGAAGAGTTTCTATGTGTAGTTGCCTCCATTAACAATCGTTGTATAGTTGCTCCTGTTGGTGATGAAGAGTTGCAGTGAAGAGGAGCGGATGTGTCTTTTCGGATGTGATAGTTGGACTTTGAAAATACACAGTCGAGCCTATAATCAGACGTCTGGAAAGTGACCTCAGACGTCTGGCCTTCATATATTTTTTGTGTCTGGTAGCATTTCAAACGTCTGTGTTTATTAACCAGACGTCTGGTCTTCATTTCTGTTTTATGTCTGGATGTCTTTCAGACGTCTGAGTTCAGGATCAGACGTCTGTTTTCTTCTGAGTTGTGAACCATAGACTTTCTCCAGACGTCTGATATATTAACCAGACGTTTGATTCCTTAGGATTTGTAAACCAGAGAAATCATTCAGACGTCTGGCTAGTGCATTCAGACGTCTGAATGTGTGCATGTTGTTGTATCTGTGTCTGTGCAATTCCTTTTCCAATTCTATCGACTTGTAGCCTCTTGATACTTCTTTTGAGTCTTGTTCTTATCTCTTTGGTGATGTTACTTTATCATCTTCCTGTAAATGTAGATATATATGTACATTTGTTTTCCATTGCATAGTTGTGATCATTGAAACCAAGGAATTGATTTCCTAACACTAAGGTCCACGTACAATCTCAAGCTCCAAGGAAACTCCAATATCACAATGGAAACAAATGTCTCCGCCTCAAAGAAAAAACTTAACGAGTCTCCAAACCACCTAATTATGCATGGCCCCTGATCAAACAAGCACATCACCATGCTTGTAATATCACAAAGGCCTCTATGCAGACTTTGTTGTGTTTCCATTGCTGACTCTACCTTGATTCAGACAGATTTACCTATCCAACTCCAACGTTCTTATAAGAAGGGCCTTATTTGTTGCAAAGTTGTTTGCAAAAATTTCTTCAAACTTCTTCCAAATAGCATAGGATGATGTTTGATTAGCAACGATATGAAACATCGTATTCTCCAAAAAGCATCAAATAATCGCTGCAGCCTTCTTATCCAGAGTTTTCCATTTTGCTTTGTTTATATTACTAGGTTTCTCCCTTTGTTCTCCAATGTTTGATGAAAATCATTTAGATATAGAAATTCATCCATCTTCACCTTCCATATCCCTCAATTTATTCAATTAAGTTTTTCGACACTTCTCCATAACCATACCCTCTTCAGAAAAATTGATGTAGTAGGCTCTGATACCAACTAGTAGGTTTATTCTAAGGATCCCTACACAATTAGATTCGAGAAGAAATAAGAAGTGAAGAAAAACAACAGACAATCAATTTTCCCTAAACAAAACTTAATCAGTTTCACCAAAAGATTACAAAGAAAACCCTTAAAAGTTGAGAAGAAATCTCAATCTCCGGAACCCTAAGTTAACAATCCTTTTCCTCTTTACATTACATTGAACCCATACAAGCCTATTTATACTAGCCTAAGTAGTCCTAATCATAAGATCAAAGATATGCAGAGATCTAGAGTGCAAACTCTAAAATACTCTAAAAATGACAAAATAGCCACTAAAACTTTGTTCCAAATTTCTCCAAAAAGAGCCGTTCCAGTCAATTGGAAAAACACATCAATCGACCGGTGCTAATCGATGGAATTGATTTCTAGTCGAGTGAAAAAGGTAAAGTGCTATCAAGTCTAAAACAAGCCAACATCCAATCGACTGGGTAGGGTTCCAACGATCGGTAATTTTTTCAATCGACTGGATGCATGTGGCTTTGCTACATGCCTCTAGTGCTCCACCTTTCTTCTTCGTCTTCCTTTATCTTGTCTCTACTTCATCTCTTACTCTCCATTCGATGTGTCATACTCTTCGATTTGGAAATATCGTATTACATATCCTAAAAAATGGAAGCTTTAATTTGGAAATGAAAATATTTTGGTATAAATATTTTAATTTGGAGATGTATTAGAACTGTCATTGCCGGCGAGGATGGGCTAGTAGTTAGGTGTTTTTAGTGAGTTATTCCTATCATTAAATGAATAAGTTACTGTAAGAGGATTGTGGGGTAAGATTTTTGACGTGATTTGAAGGTTGGAACAAGAAGGGTTCCAATGTTGATATACATGCCATGGGACCATTTTCCAAAGGCTTTGATGTACGCTCTTATAGAAGGGGTAAGTGGTGATGCTCACTGTGTATCGTACGATGGGGAGGGACCTTACACATTGGTCTAGGTTCTAGTCGTCCATGTAGAAAGGATTCAAGCATTTATGTAGCCGCGATGTTGAGTATTTGTTGACCTTATGACGTTGGTCATTTATGTCATCACGTGTCTAAGTGCAATTGGTTCAAGAGTTTCTAAGTGGGTCTAGACTTTTCAACCATATGAGTGAGTCGGGGAATCGATGATTAATGCAGCTATAACATGAGTAGGTTGTCATGTTGTTTTGAGGATGTCGACAAGAGTAGGTATATATATTACCCTAAGGATGTAGCCATGAGTTGGTGCATATATTATTTTGCAGGCGCACATAATATGTTAGAAGGTGTAAGTATGAGATGGTACACTAATAATTTTGAGTGTGAGATTATGAGGAAGTTCACTAACGGTTTTGAGGATATACATAAACGATTGATGTGTAGTCAGTATAGGGGTTAACACACATGTGTTATTTATTGGTATTGGATGTGCACGTAAATGTGCATATTTTTACTTCCATATTTAATCTAATTTAACTAAATAAATGAGCATATAAGGTATTTTAACATGTTTAAACCCAAATTTAAATTATTTTCAAATCATCATTTATTGATCTTCATATAGGGGAAAAACAGTCATTTTTTGTGTGAATTAATTTGAGAATATTTATTTGCACATTTTATTTTTATTTGTAGGAAATTGAATGGAAAAATATGAAGAGGCTTCATGAAAATATGCATGCACAAAAGAAGGAAACAAATGAAGATGGAATTAAATCATTTCATGCAACATGGAGGACCTCACCTACTCACTTATTATGATCTACAATTAGGAGCTAATGCACATGTTAGTGGGTATTCAAGTTACATGCACATGTAATGGTGGATTATGCTCATGCTAATGACAACTTGGAGGCCACACTTCCTAGAGGGGTATTTTAGGTAGTCCCCTAAAATATGCATTAGGGTTTTAGGCATGTATAAATAACCATTATGTTTCATGTTATGAGCTCTTAGCCTCCTCTTTAGTTACTTTAGTTGTAGGCACAAATTGTAAATATAGACTCTCTTTCTCTTTTCATGGCTTCTTAGCCATTTATGCTTATGTAATTTTCTTAAGGCAATTTATTTACATGCAATTTTAATTCATGCTCTTTTCTATTTACATGCTTTCTTTTCTTTTATGTTAGTAGCTTAGATTTAATTTATGCAATTAGTTTAATACTCTTTTTATTTTAATTAGCTTGCATTTTCCTCTTCTTTTTGTTTCATGTTGCAATCTACATTTGTTGAAATGATAACAAATATGAGAAGCTAAACCCCTTCAATTTAGGAGTAATAAAGCTCTCTTAATCATGTAGATTCAACATATTTGTTAATCTATGATCTCTTTTTATGCTTAATGGAATGTTTGATTTGGTAAAATTTTTGTTGTTTAACTTTGAATTTGATAGCCTATATTGTTGACACCAAATATGTTATGCTTAAACAAACATAAACACAAATTACCTCTTCATTTACATATGATTATGGTAATGAAGTGGATTTTAGAATCAAAATTTGATGGTCTATATTACTAATCAATAGTAAATAGATCATACTCAGAATAGATTTTATTTTCAATTTGATTAACATTTTCATGAGCGTTAACAAGTGGTTTAGTGGGCGTGTTAAAGTTTGATGGTTTATGTTGGGCTAATTAATAGCACAAATAGGCCATACTTATGATAAACACATCAACTAAATTCACTAATGACCAAAAAAGAGAGATCATAATTTCATTGTGTTGATTTATGTGATTATGAGAAGGGATTTGCCTCTAAATTGCCTTCTGCTCTCGTATTTTTATTCACTTTCTTTTGCTAGTTTTTTTTACATTTTTAGCTTAACACAACATAAAATCTTGGTTTAATTTGATTGAGTAGAATTTTAAATCAATACAATTCCCTGTAGATCGACTTGTACTCGCCACTTACTAAAATTGTACGCCGTGCACTTGTGGTTATTTTTATTACAAATTTTCTGGGTATTTTCTAATGTGAATATTAGGCTCAGGTCCCTAATAAGTTTCAAAATATACACAAACCCCAGTAAAAAAAAGTATGTAAATTAGGTCCCTAGAATTAAGTTACTAAGTAATTGCATATAGTTATGCAATTATTCACCGAATAATTGCAGACATTTATGCAATTATATCCAAAAGTTGCATAAATTTATGCAATTTTTTTGTTGAATAATTGCGGAAATTTTCGCAACTTTTCGCAAATTTTTGAAAAAATTACGGAAATTTCTTCAATTTTTTGGTGAATAATTGCGAAATTTTCCACAATTTTTTGGAAAAAATTGCGGAAATTTTCGCAATTTTTAGTGAATAATTATGGAAATATCTGCATTTTTTTGATATAATTGCATAAACGTCTGCAATTATTCACTGAATAATTGCATAAATGTGTGTCATTATTCAGTAACTTAATTCTAGAGACCTAACTTACAAACTTTTTTTTACTGGGGTTTTTGTGTATTTTGAAAGTTATTAGGGACCTGTGCCAAACTATCCCTTTTCTAATTCGATAGAAAGTTAGTCGATTCAACAAGTTTTTGCGCCGTTGCCGGAGAATTAATTTGATTTTAATTTTTACTCTTCAAATTATTTTTGTTTGATTTCATTGTGTATTAATTTTGTGTGTTGAGCGCATTTAAAATTTCTTAAATTTTTTTTTATTGTTGTGTGTTTGTGTGTAATTTTTGTTGTTATTTTGTTTGTGTCTTTGTTGCTTTTCTAGTTGCATTTGCATTTGCATATTTAAAAAAAACATACAATTTCTAAAAAAAATATTTTATTTCGTTTTCAATTATATTTACAATTTCTACAATTTCACATTTACTTTTACATTTACAATTTCTCATTTACAAACAATGCCTTTTACTGTTACATTGTTGTTCACTGTGCACTTCTATTCTCTGTGCATTTGCATCTCCACTCTTCACTGTGCACCATCTACCTCATTGCTCTTCACCATTTTAATCAACTCAACCACATAGACAGTGCACATAACATCCTCCTCCCACTTCACCATTTCCTTGCAAACATCACAAACTTCTACAACCAGATTTCCTCCTTGAACATCTTTGACCAACCTTTGCTGCCAATCACAACTCCACCATCCCACTGCACATACATTTTCTACCACTGCTGTTACTTTGCCTGTTACTCCACAACATACCACTGCTATTACTGCACATCCCATTTCCAGCAACCTCCCTGCATGTTCCACCTCTGTTCATCACACTGTCAACACTTCATCAACTCTCCACTGTCCCCAGCCTGCCATACCAACTAAACTGCCACCAATCTGCTTGCTACTTCACAGAACACTCCATTGTCAACATTCACTGCTACATTGCCTACCATCAGTCCTACCCACTTGATCCACCATCTCCATTCACGTACAAACAACAACATCCCCTTGCTCAGTTCCACGATACTGCGTCTTCCCACTGTCCATACTCAATAACCAAATCATTACACTGTCAACCTCGAACATCTTCAACTACAAACTCAACATTTTCAACCTCCAACTCATTACACTGTCAAGCAACACACTTCCACAACTGTGCACCACAGTGCTGCACCACTGCACAAATTCATCCACTGCATCACATACTACCCCTACCAAACCATTTCACACAAATTGTGCACTGTGCACATCTTCCTTGTGCACATAATACAAATCCATTCAACACTGCCTTGGAAACTGATTGCATCAAACCCTGCTGCCTTATTCCCTCTGTTGTGCAACTTCATACAACACAACTCTTCAAACTGTGTAACCATACATTTCCTCCTCTGCCTATAACATCATTTCCTCCTTTGCCTCCAACATCATTCATCAACCTCCCCGTTACCCTATTATCCTTTTGCCATTTCATTTGCTTCACAACTGCATACATACAGCTGTCCCCTCCCTACACCACACCATCACCTACAACTGGCCACTCAAGCTTTAAACTGCTTCATCATCACCCCATAACTGCTTGCACACTACTGTCTTACAAACTCAATCCACATACCCACATAACTGCCACAAAACATTCACCTACCATCACATAACTCCATAAAAAATTCACATAACTCAAACCACAATCAGTGCCTACTGACCATCTACCAAGTCTACATTCACCATCATCATCTCTTCTGCTAACATCATTCTTCATAATTCATTACCCCTGCCAATACCCAATGTACAAACCAACACTGCCACTGTACATTGTATCAAGCCAACATACTCTTTCCCAACCACGCCATTGCCATCCCTTTGCCACCATACATTTCAACACAGTAGTCCACAACCACCTGTAAACCCCCCACCACCCATCAACTTGCCACTATACAATTGCATACACCATTCATACCTCACTGCAAACCATAAAACTCCTCCACTTGACCCTTCAAACAATCAACATCATACTGACCATTCATTTTAACCACCACCCTTCTGCCCTTCTGCTCCTCTGTCAACAACTTATTTCCTATCACAGCAACCACCTCTTCTACCATCATAACCTCACTGCTCACACACCTCTTCCTACTCAACCATCTCCTCAAACTACCTTATTGACCACCACCACAACCCTGTCAACCACCATCCCTCTACTAATCTAATTACAATCACCAAAATTCCCATTCACAGGCAATCTGCCTCATCATCGGCAACCGAATTCACCAAACTCCATTGCAAACCAATGCTCGCAACCTCCAATTCCAATCGACTCACCTTGAACACAAACTCCATACATCCATCCAAGCCAGAAACAAAAACCCGAAATACGAATCAATCAACGAAGCAAAAAGAAAAAAAAACGCGAGTTTTCGTTTAGATTGGATTGAGAATTTGAGTTTGGGAATGCTGTGTTTTTCTTTTGAAATCGCGATTTTATGTGTGAATTTTTTTCTTTTGTGAAGTGAATTGTGAATCACGAGCTTTCTAACTGAGAAGTGTGAATTTTCTTTTTAACTAGGCCGGGCACTAGTGGGTTTGATAAAAAAGAAAAAAAACAAATAAGTTTCCTTCTTTCATTTGTTTTGTTTTGTTTATTTCATTTGTTTTGATTTTCCTTTGTTTTAGTTTCTTTTTTTATATTTAAAAAGACACAAAAAAAGAATGTGTGTATATATATATATCTTGTTTAAAAATTTCAGGTTGCTAAAGCAGATAAAGTTAAGTATCGCTTGCTTCACTCTGCTTGCTAAAACTGCTTTGCTTGCTTAAAAAAATCATTGCTTTTAAATAAAATTTGCTAATAATTCTACACGCTCTGGTATTGTGCCCTTTTTCCTTGGTTTTTAATTGTTTTGCATTGTTGGTTGCTTGCATTTTATAAATAATTTTCAAAAACAAATTTCATTCGTAGTTGCATCGTTAATTCACGGTTACTTTCAGTTTTGCATTCATCTCTTCTTATTTTATTTTCTAAGGGCAACACCCCAATTCACATAAGGTGAGGGATTTCTTCACCCCTTCCTTGGCCCATTGCATTTCATTTTATAATTTTCTAATTATAACGATTAGACATTTGACTTAATGGTGTCACGAGCTCAACTAAGGCTTAATTGTATATTAACAAGTTGTCTTCTTTGAACAATTTATATTTTTTGGTGTCTAGGTTATGGTAGAGCAATAATCAGTTATAAATATTACGGTGATTCGTAAATATTATATTGATTGTTTCTTTGAAGATACCTAAACCTTCGGTTGCATTGCTACGGTAATTCATGGTGCACCGATAACTCCTGCCCGTTACCTGGCTAAGAACTATCTTGTTGATTTAAGACAAAATGTGATTATACAATTTTGGGTTAGGAGCTACCAAGAACAGAGAATTTGCAATTAAATCCTTGCATTCATTTAGTTGCATTAGTTCATGCATATTTAAAAAAAAATTCAAAATCCAAAACAAAAAATTTGTAAATTTTCCTTAACTTAGTTTTTTAAAACTTTTCCTTTAAAATTTTTTTCAATCAAAATCAAAAATCCAAAAAAAAAATTAAGTTAGTTTTTTTTAGAAAACCAAAAAATCCAAAAAAATAAAATAAAATCTTTTCAAAAAAAACATATAAAAGAAAAAAAAATTGAAAATCCAAAAAAAAAATCAAATTTCCCTTTTGGAATATAAATTCTTTTTGGTAAATATTTTTCATTTATAAAAAAAATTCTTGAAAATGTCCGAATTTTCTTACTCGCCAGAATTTTACAATAGTTGTGAAAATAAATATAATCCATATAATTTCACATCAAATTCTTATGGATATTTTAATAACAACTATTGTACAAACAATTTGGATTTTGCAGAACAAAGTTTCCAGAATGATTTGCAACCCTCAACTCTTGAAAAGAGTATTGAAACTATTTCGTCTTTACTTGAACTCTCTACATAAAAAATCAAAGGATAAATGATTTGTGTAATTCATATTTGTGCAATAGCTCATGTCAAGGATTTCATAATAATCAAAATTTGAATTCACTTCAATATTCAAATGATTTCGAGTATAACTCATGCCAATACAACTTCGAACTCCAAAATGAATTTCAAAATCAAAAAGAAAATGTAAACAATTGTTTAAATGATTTTGGCAATGGGGGTAGTTTCAATCATGGTGAAAATTTTTACTCTTGACAATTTCAAATTGAAAATCCTCAAATTAATAATTATAAATTTGATTTTGTTGGGAAAATGGAAGAAATTCACAAAGATCACACGGATTTGTTGTTTGAAACATATCTGAAACAACGTGAGAAACATAATCAAATCCCAACGTGTGAAGAGTCAAGCGATAATCCATCTTTTACCAAAATTGATGATTTTTAAATAACAAATTTTGAAATTGAAAATGACAATATAAATGAAGTTGTTGAAAATGTGGTAATTGAGTTGGATTTTAATTCTTTTGAGAATGTGGAACCAAATTTACAATTTGATCTTCCTTATTCTGTTTTTTAGAAATTGAATACAACAACTTTGGATTTTGAATATGACACATGCAATGAATTTGTTGATAATCCAACAAAGGAAGACGAATTTAGTGAAAACAATTTTTTTGTACTTTTCGAAGATGAGTTGTTGAATTCTGAAGGGGTAAATTTAAATCACCATTTTGATTTTGAAATCAATAATTCTGAAGAAGTTTTCATTGATAAGTTTGAATTTCAATTTGCTGAAAATAAACTTGAACTTCAACCAATTGTTTTATCAACCCCAAAAATCATCGAAAATAAAATAACACATATGATTTTTAATAAAACAATATTCGTTTTTCCAAATCAACATTCAAATTTGAAACCTTTTATGGTTTGGTTTTCTGCACATAAGCTATGTCTCTCATACTTGACGAGACAAATGAATTAGTCTTTGAAAGACCCTTCCATTTGCGCTTTAACGGTTTATTTTCTGATGTTGTGTAAATAATAACCATTTCATTTTCATGTAAATATAGGTCATATTTTTGTTTTTATTTTATTTTTCTCCTTTCATTTGGGTTGACTGTGGGGACATAGTCAAAATCAAGTGTGGAGGGGATCTCATCTTCGTTTTTTGATTTTTCATGGTTTATTTTTTGCATTTTCTTTCCAAAACTTTAAAAAAAATAGCATATTTGATTTACTTTTAAAAAAACACTATAGGATAAATATATGTTATTGGTTATTAAATTGAAATTTTTGAAAATTTATTTGTCTCAACAAAAATAAAAATAAAGTTTGATTATAAGTAATGATGGTTTAACTAGTATATAGGAAGGTTCATGGGTGATAATTATGAGGTATATGCTAATTGTAGTCTTTGTCTTAAAAAGTGGTGGATTTAAACTAAAGGATATAACATTTTTGATCTTCTAAGTTAAATGGTGCAAAGATGATATTGTAAAACTCTCTCTTCATAAAAAAATGCACTACGCCATAAATGGCCTACTGTAACACAAAAAAAATGTTGGCTCAGGCCCGAAAAATGTTGCCATAGGTCTAGGGCAACACTTTTAGGGTGATGCAATTTTTGCCGTTGCCTTAGACCTCAAAGGCAACATTTTGACTATCTAAGGCAACATAAGTAATATTGTTGCAATAGAACCCTATTTGGGTCTATGGCAACACCCATAGGTATCTGTAGCAACATTCCAAAATGTTGCTATAGATATGAACTTTTTGAATTTGTGGGGCCCACAATGTAGAGCATATTTGATTTTTTCATAAAAATAAATATTTATTTAATAAAATGCTATTACACAGAATTTGATATTTAAACAGTAATTTATTTAAATAAATATTTTATTTCAACATTTGAAATAGTACAAATTCCTGACTCCACTATTTTACAATTCAATGATATATAACACTGATATTCACATATACAGATATTCCTCACTACATCACTCAGTTCACTCATTACATATGCAGTTTCAATTTATACATACACCGACACTGACAAATATATGCCGAGCCGAAGGCGAGCCAAGTGCCGAGCCGAAGGCGAGCCGAGTGCCGAGCCGAAGGCGAGCCGAGAAGCGGGTCCGGGCGCAGCGCCAGCGGGGGTCCGGGGCACCGCAGTCCCGGCGGGGATCGACCTAACCACGTAAAATGATGTAAACGACGATTCATCTGATTCATCCGATTTTGAAAGATCGAGCCTTCTTTGAAACGATGTAAAATGATGCACAAATGGTAATTGCAAGCACTACAACAATAAATGAGGCAACTGTAATAACTGGACCAACAGCCACCTTCAAACCGTCAACAACCCCTGCCGAACACTCACATCACCACAATAAAACTTCTACCAACAATCACCTCTGCCACTCACAACCTGAACATTGTAATCATCAATTCACCATCAAACAGCAGTAATACATGAAAACGTGTACTAGATTATAAAACTAAACTTGGAGCTCCTAAGTTCAACACTATCTCCCTTAACAACAATTTAAAAATAAAACACTAAAAAATATCTATAAGGAGGATGTATATATACAAGTCTGTGAGTATTAACTAGTAACCGACATGAAGAAAATGATATAATGTGAATTATATACACATGATACCTGCAAAAATATAACTAGAAAATGATATAAGTTCCAAAGGAGCATTTGCACAAACATATGGGGGGCGTACTACCTTATTGAAATTACCAGTACCATTCCCATGCTTATCCTTAATAATGTCATCATCTTGCAATCTATTACCATTAGCAGATTAATTGTTGCGAGAATGACAGCTACATCTCGAGAGCAGTTCGGGTTTTGGGAGAAATTAAGGCGCTAGAAGGGTTTTCAGGTGAAGTGGTCTAAAGGAGAAAGGTAGAGGGGTTGGTGGCGAGCAGGTCTTCTGTTGGAGGCGAGAGCTGATGGCGACGACAGCGGTGGCAAAAGGGGTTTGAATGGAAAACTTTGTTTGGCTTCGGGTTTTGGTGTCATGACAGGGCTCTGGTTGGATAGATGGTCGCGATGGGTCAAGGGGTAGCTGGGGGTGAGGGTGACAATTTGGTGGCGGAGGCGAATGAGGAAGCAGAAGAAAAGGAGGGAGACAATTTGGTGGCGGAGGCAAATGGGAGGAGGCGACTGGGAGGAGGCGAATGGGAGGAGACGAATTGAAATGAAAACCAAAAGGGGATCTGAACTAGTTTAGGCGGGAAAACAAAATTTTGGGCCAAATTGCGGTGGTGATCCATTTTAACAACCAGATTAAATGTAGATCGTTGGATCGTATTCACGTGGATTGCTAATTTTATTAATTTTTTAATTTGAATACATCTATTGCAACACTATATAAAAATGTTGCATCGTGTTACACTTGTTTAGCTAGAGCAACACATTTTTATGGCTAAGGTAACACCAAAAATGCAACGTTGCAGTAGGACCAAAATTTTATAGCTGTCGCAACATTTTAGCTGGCAACACCTTGCAAAAGTGTTGCAGAAGGTCATTTATGGCGTAGTGATGGTTTTTGTTAAAATAAGAAACACTTAGAGGCATGTGTTCACACGCATGTGAGTTCACTCGCCATGCTCTATACACTTCTCATGTAAGCCCGAAAGGCAGTGCATGATCGGTATATCTGGCCTCAGTTTATTTGATTTAGGTGTTTGTATATAAAAATTCTTTCATTAATAATGCCTACAGTCGATAGGTGTACTTACTTCCGTGTACACTCGCCATGCTCTGTATTCCCCTCACGTAAGCCCACAAGGCAGTGCATGGGTGATATACATGGCCTCAGTTTTATGAGTTAGGCATATGTAAATATTGTTAATATCAATAAAAAATTTCAAATAAGAGAGAGTAAGCAATTGAAATCCAAGAACTATTTTAACTTATGAGATTTGACTTGTTATTCAAAAGAAATGAAAATACCACTTTGAAAAACTTTGATAATCAACTAAGGATCCATTTCATAGTTGCACTATGTTATCAACCGAAACAACTAGCCAAACTAGAGTCTAATTCTTATGATAACTTAATTTTTATTGGAAATTTTGACAAGTAAAAGGACTTAAATTTCATGATAATTACCAGAACTTATATTTAACTTATTCATGTTAATTTAAAAGTAAATTCTTCATTTGTAAATATTTTCAAAAACTTACATTCATCTGTTTGTAAATAAATCTTGCATTTAGGTTACATTTTGGATTTTGTGGGCAGTATCCGCTGAAAACCCTCACGAGAGAACGCACCTCCTACAAGGGACATGTAGAGGTTTAACGGCTTGTTGCATATGCTCAATGCAATCGTGCTTCCTATGAAAACGGATTTATCGTAGTTTTTCTTTATTCGAGGACGAATAAAAAGATAAGTGTGGGGGTATTTAATGTGCACGTAAATATGCATATTTTTACTTCCATATTTAATGTAATTTAATTAAATAAATGAGCGTATAGGGTATTTTGAAAATTTTAAACCCAAATTTAAATTATTTTCAAATCATCATTTATTCATCTTCATATAGGGGCAAAATGGTCATTTTTTGTGTGAATTAATTTGAGAATATTTATTTGCACATTTTATTTTTATTTTTAGGAATTTGGATGGAAAAATATGAAGAGGCTTCATGAAAATATGCATGCACAAGAGAAGAAAACAAATGAAGATGGAATTAAATCATTTCATGCAACATGGAGGACCCCACCTACCCATTTACCATGATCTACAATTAGGAGGTAATGCACATGTTAGTGGATATTAAAGTTACATGCACATGTAATGGTGGATTATGCTTATGCTAATGACAAGTTGGAGGCCACACTTCCTAGAGGGGTATTTTGGGTAGTCCCCTAAAATATGCATTAGGGTTTTAGGCATGTATAAATACCCCTTATGTTTCATGTTATGAGCTCTTAGCCTCCTATTTAGTTAGATTAGTTGTAGGCACAAATTGTAAATATAAACTCTCTTTCTCTTTTCATGGCTTCTTAGCCTTTTATGCTTATGTAATTTTCTTAAGGCAATTTATTTACATGCAATTTTAATTCATGCTCTTTTCTATTTACATGCTTTCTTTTCTTTTATGTTAGTAGCTTAGATTTAATTTATGCAAGTAGTTTAATTCTCTTTTTATTTTAATTAGCTTGCATTTTCCTCTTCTTTTTGTTTCATGTTGCAATCTACATATGTTGAAATGGTAACAAATATGAGAAGCTAAATCCCTTCAATTTAGAGGTAATGAAGCTCTCTTAATCATGTAGATTCAACATATTTGCTAATCTATGATCTTTTTTGTGCTTAATGGAATGTTTGATTTGGTAAAAATTTTGTTGTTTAACTTTGAATTTGATAGCCTATGTTGTTGACACCAAATATGTTATGCTTAAACAAACAAAAACTTAATTACCTCTTCATCTACATATGATTATGGTAATGAAGTGGATTTTAGAATCAAAATTTGATGGTCTATATTACTAATAAAGGGCAAGTGGTATCATGTACTATGGACTATTTATTATGGACATTACTATTAGTCTATTATGATATGTATTATGTATTATGTTGTTAATGTTGTGCTGAGTTATGTGTTCTATTATATTCTGTATTATGTAACTTGGGAAAATTTTATCTTGTACCATTGCTTTGAACCGAGACTGAGCACAAATGGTAAGTTAAAAAGTTATAAAAAATTTCGTGCCAGTGTTAGTTCAAGGGAGTGAGTACAACATTTAGCCCTATCGAGTCCCATTCTCCATGCTTTCCGACAGTAATACTTAGTATTGCTCTTGGATGGTATGGGTATAGGGGCCAGGCGTTACATTTTTGGCAACAATATGACACCCGACCCCTATACCCATGCCAACTAAGAGCAATACTAAGTATTACTGTCGGAAAGCACGGAGAATGGGACTCGATAGGGTAAACGCTGTATTCATTCCCTTGAACTAACACTGCCACAAATTTTTTTAAGAAATTTTAACTTACCATTCGTGCTCAGTCTCGGTTCAAAGCAATGGTATAAGAAAAAAATTCCCCGGCACATAATACGGAATATAATAGAACATATAACTTAGACAACAATAACAGTAGAATACATAATACATATCATAATAGTAGTGTCCATAATACATAGTCCATAGTACATGATGCCACTCCCAAAATGCATAATAGCATATATACCATAATAGATTACTAACTACTACTAAGTCCAAAGCTTTATAGTCCCAAACCCCAAAACATGGAAAAGGATAAGAGTGCTGCTACAGTCCATGCAAACCTATCCTGCCAACAAATCCTCAAACCGACCCGAGGATTATAAAAAAACAAATCACACGGGTTAGACTATTTCTACTGTGAGTGAAGTGAAATCTATGGACAATGAACAATTTAATCAACATAATAGGTAAGATGTGCCACATATATAAATCAACATGGGGTATATGTGTGTGTACCATATATGGAAAAAAATTTAGTTTCATAATCATCTCATTATAAATAAATAATAATTTTATAAAAAAAGTATCGTATGTAACTCAATACGGTACAAACTCCAATTATCATATGTAAAGCAATATGATAATAAATAAGTCCGCACACACATTCTCCTAAGATACTGGGTTTTCCAAACCAACTTTAGCATTTTCCACTATTATAAAAAAATGTCATAAGATGAAAAAAATTGCATTATGGGAATTATGTGATAAATATAACCCGACTCATAAAAATATACCAAATAAAGAGACGCTAGTATTGTAAAATCACTGTGGTAGAGCTCGAGCGCACTCAAAGACATCAACATCGTAATCTACTCATAACGCCATAACACATCTGGCGATAACCTAGGATAACCAATATGGTCTAAGGCGATGGTCGTATGCTACCACTTCACGAAACTACACGTGGGACCCCCACGCCTCCATCCATCATAGTTCATGACCTACCGATCAGGAATCCTGATCGAAAAATAAGATTAGCCCAATGTAGCAAACCGTTGACCTTTGGTGGTAAAGGAGCGAATGTAATACCACCGATTCAGGTAGCGATCCTGAATCAGGTCGGCCAAGATGGAGTTTTGGCCCATTGGTACAACATAGTCCAATCTATCCCGACCCAAAAATCAAAAGGATTTTTATGTTTTATTATATAAAAACATGCCATAAAATCCAAAGTGTTTATAACTTCAAAACACTTCTTAAAATAAAATCAGTGATGGCAACTTCCTCCAAAAATCCTTTGATAAACCCAGTATATTATTCGGAAAGCAAATAAAATTTAGCAAAACAATTGTCCATAGAAAGAAATATAATTACGTCTCCATTTCGCATTAATACACAAGTACCACATAATGCTTGTGTATCAAAATGAAATATAAAACATTTCAAAAAAAAATTATTTATAGTTATTAAAAAAAATTCATTTTTTTTAAAATTTTTAATTTTTTTTTCATTGGGCTGCACCTGGGTGCAGCCCAGCAAATAGATCATGCTTAGAACAGATTTTATTTTCAATTTCATTAACATTTTCATGAGAGTTAACAAGTGGTTTAGTGGGTGTGTTAAAGTTTGATGGTTTATGTTGGGCTAATTAATAGCACAAATAAGCCATACTTATGATAAACACATCAACTAAATTCACTAATGACCAAGAAAAGAGATCATAATTTCATTGTGTTGATTTATGTGATCATGAGAAGGGATTTGCGTCTAAATTGCCTTTTGCTCTCGTATTTTTATCACTTTCTTTTGCTAGTTTTTTTTACATTTTTAGCTTAACACAACTTCAATCTTGATTTAATTTGATTGAGTATAATTTTAAATCAATACAATTCCCTACGGATCGATCTGTACTCGCCACGTACTAAAATTGTACACCGTGCGCTTACGGTTATTTTTATTGCAGTTTTTCGGCTATTTTCTAATTCGATAGAAAGTTAGTCGATTCAACAGTATGTTAGTGTGATGTTGACATTTTGAATATGAATGTTTGAACCAACCTAAGTTTCGTTGTGAACTTTTGTCATGGACTGGTTGTTGACTTATATATTTACTTCCGTATGAATGTTTAAACTAACCCGAGTTTCATTGTAAACTTTTGTTGTGGAGTATTATGGTTGGATTATTGAGATGCATGATATGATTTGTGAACTAAGTTGATCCATGGTTAAGATTACTTCACTTTAACCTGGTGGAGTTTTAAATTGAGGTTTTGACCAGATCATTAATGATGTTTGCCTTTGACGTATATGTAATAAGACAATAGTCTTGGGTAGTGTACTATGACTCTATGGTACAAAGTGTTAAGTAGAGTACGTCCTTGCTTGGTATTCAAATGCTGGCCGTTAATCATGTTTGCTTTTGAGGTATGTGGTATAACAAAATAGATCTTGTGTAGTGCAATATTACTATATGGTACTGAGTATTAAGTAAAGTACATCCTCGATGTTCGGATTCCTCTTGCTATAGGATAGAAAACTTCCTACAGTCTAATTCCTTGCCGAGTGTTCGCTTCTGACTCATGTGTAATCGACTGAGTGTGGGCATTGATTTATAGATTTGAATATGATACCGGTCTATAAAAAAAGAAATTTCGTACTATATGGTTTTGAAAAAGAAATTTTTGGTTGGATGATTTATTTATATGTTATGTTCATGAAATTTTTATATAATATTTTAAAGTTATTATACTATCTTTACGTATCAAATGATATTATGAATTTAAAATCCTTATAAGATAACTAGTTACGACAAGACATAAATTTATAGATTGGATAGCTATCTCACAGGGTCTGTGTTGCCCATGATGCTATACTTAAACATTTCATGTGTAGATGGTTAATATCTCAATCTTAGATGGATGTACGGACCTGTTGGAGTGAAGACTTTGTATTTTATGCATTATTTATACTTATATTTATAATTATGTAATGGATAAACTTTTGGGATCCGATGTAATACGTAGCTTGTTGTGTTGAAAAATATATGAATGTATAACATTACTTCTACTTAAAATCATGCATTCTATATGATTTTGTATTCCAATATGTTCATGTGCAATTAGGACGCTATTATGGCACCATGGTATGAAGGTAGCAGCCTCGATTTCGGACAAGAGTGCTGGTGCAGGCTGTGATAGTTTGTGGTATCAGAGCTTAGATTTAAGTGGTACATTCTATGAAAACTTTATAGTGTCACAATTGATTTTATCGGAATAGGAATTTTATGCATTTCAATGACATATTTATAACTACTCATAGTTATAAATTATGGAAAGTCAACAAGCTTGGGATATGGGATATTGTTCAGTGCACTACCAAACCTAACGAATGATTAACCGCTACTTCTCCAACAACAGGGAAATGGGTACTCAAGAGGTAGGCACGAAGGATCCTTCTTGGGAGATGTAAGAAATATATAATAGGGGATATAATTGTTAAATTTTTTTACAAAGGGTTTTAGTTATCTACTGCCTTGCTAGAAAAAAGAAAATAATGAGGGCAATAAAGACAATGGAAAGAACTAAGTGTGACGAAGAACAAGAATACCTAAAAGGGTTATAAGAGTTTTGTTGTAATGACTCGTATTTTAGGTATCGAATGATCATAAAATATTATTTTTAAATTCATATTGGGTCGTATAACTCTATATCTTTGGACATTGTAGAATATTGATATTTTTGACCAACAGTAATTTTATTGGACAATTTTGACCCTTATTTATTTTTCTCCATTTTTGATAGTCACACATATTATGCCGATATATGGGCATCGATGCACCGAAGATGGACGAATGGAAAATATCTTGGGGTCAAAGAGAATGTTTATGAGCTGCATAGTTGAAAATTTTCAAGATCGGACATTCTGGCAGCCCGTACGACTTTAAAACGTATAAAAATAGCATCCCACGACATAGTCTCGGATTTCGATGAAACTTGTGCTTTTGGAACGGGAAAAATACAAAGATTCACCTGCTTGGAGAATCGTCGCGATTGGACATTCCTTGGAGTCGCACGAGCACAAAACGTGCGTTTAAATTTCGAAATTGGGGAAAATGGGTACATATAAGTCCTAATTCCAGCCAGGAGGTTATTTTTGGAGGTGATTCAAATGAGATATTGTTTTTATGGGTTTGCTTGTTTCGACGAGGGGGTAACAAAGATGTAGATCGTCTGAGGCATAGGTGGATGTGGTGGTAGTCTTGGAAATTTAGGAGATAAAATGGGTTTAGTGCTCTTTTTCTCCATGGACATGCGTAATCGGGGTCAATGGCAGTGACTGGAGTTGGTATTGATGATGGAGAGGAGCAGCGAAGTCCGTGGCGGTGTTGGCGATGATCATCGGTGGAAGGGTTGTGCGTTTAACATGAAAGTAGTGAGCAATGTAGAAAAATGAAAAAAAGAAAATGAAATATATATGTTCGCGGATGGTTAAAGTGTGGGCAGAGGCCAAAGTGAGCGGCTATGGCAGCGGAGCAACCGGCGGTGGTGGAGAGACGGTGTAGGTGGAGTACAGTGGCACTCGGCAAAGTGTGTCAGAGATGCATGCGTGCTTTGCTTGCCATAAAATTTGTGTGAGTTGTAGCAGGTGAAAAAGTCGGAAGATGTTACAGGCAGTTGAAAGAATGACGTGGAAAAGGCTAGGTGGAGGGAGGAAAATCATGTGCGTTAGTGCAGAAAGGAATAATGAAAGGTGAGTTGTCAATTATGAAACTTGGGAAGCAGCAATTATGAGAAAAAGTTCAATGATGGTAATCAATACATTTGGTTAATTAATTAGCTTGGTTAATTAGGCTATTAATTTATTAGTATATATTCGATTTCTTGTATCGTCCATATCTTTTGCATACGAGATCCGTTTTAGATGAGGTTTCTTGCATTGCGCTCATGATAGGGAGCTCTACGACTTGGCATTAGATTGGATGATTTTTATTGAGGTGAGTGATATTCTCTCTCACCGTACTATGATATTTTAAATCTACATATTATTTTATAAAAGAATTTAAAAGTGTTTTAAAATTAAATATCACATTTTCCCATTGACGCACTATTTTGACGATATTGATAGATTTAGGCTTCAATATTAATCCTACATTAGTTGCTTGGATGTATAGCATGTGTGTTATTATAGATGTATATAGGTTATTATAGACGTTTGTATGCTTATTGGTTGCATGTATGATTTTTTCTTAGCTTGAATGAAAACGCCGATCAAATGCAATATAGTATTAGAATATATCCTATATGATAGGATTTGATGCACAGAGTTTTGTGCATGCCGATTAATCTAAAGACGGAAGATGGACTTGGAGATGTGCTTTGGATTTTGAGATGGATGCCAAACGTTTTCATTTCGTTTGTACTTAACCATTTTTTGGTTAAGTACACGACCAAAGTGGTCGATATCGACTACTCTGGAGCGGTCGATATCTACCACTATTGATAATGGTAAAGATTTGGCCAATTTTGACATAGAGGACGGAGAGGCTTCGAGGAGCATGATGCGATGGTTTGTTCATTCGTTCAACGTTCGATTTTGGTGTTACTAATCTTCGACGAGTGGTTTTGGCAGTGAAGCGAAGATTTGACGCTTCAATGTGATGACTTCATAATTCGATGATGATGATTTTATGATGGGAAGTGATGGCTTCGACGATGGATGGCTACACTTCGGGATGCAGAGTAGTCAGATTGAAAGGACCATGGAGGAAGGTTTTGGGATGCATTATAACATTCTATAACTGACGATGGCGGTCTAGAATAGTTCCTAATCGCAATGACGTAAGACGGGAGTTTAGGGACAATTCCAGGATGTGCTCTACTAGTGATGACATGTGCAAAGGAATTATTGATACTCAAGATGATGGGGCACACTCATGAGATAAAGGCACATGAGAATGTGATCAGAGTCCACTGACTTTAGGACCTAATCTACTCGGACCCCAAAGTCCCTTGACGTTAGGACCTAGGTAGAGTTATATACTACAGTCCATTGATGTGAGGACATAGTGACGATATAGCAGAGTTCGTTGACATTAGAACTTATATTGTAACGACCCGTAAATTTTAGTCGTTTTATTTATTTAATAAATTGAATTTTGTGAAATTGTAAACGACAAAATTTTGAAATATAAATTTGATATTTGGAATGCGTCTAGTTAAACATGGCAACTGTTAAATTTTCGTCCGAAAATATGAAAGTTTATTTCGCGCGTAAATTTACTTCAATTTAATCAGTTAAAAAGCGATGAAAATAAAACATTTTCGAAACTTGAATATTTTTACATAGAAAAATTCTAAACCGTCTTCTGAGCAAAACGCCATTTTTCATTTTTCGGAATTCGGACTTCTTTAGCTCCGTCGATCTTATTTCTCTACGTTTTTCTTGCATTTTCCGCCAGTAGAAAAATTCGAATTTTTATAATTCAATCGTACCACAGATATCTGTATACCGTTTTGATCGTCTCGTCGTGCTGATCACCGCAGCATATTCGTTTGTGTGTTTCGGAGTTCGGAAGACGGCAAAATCTACGGAAATGATTTCTGTATCGGTTCCGCAGTTTGGCTTTTGACTTCCCGTGACTATTAAATTTCCACCATTTGAAACCCATGCAGCCAGCTGTTTTTTTTGTAATATTTCTAGATTCAATCCATTTGACCATTGGGTGTTCACATAGTTTCAATGTCATTTATTAGTTTACACTTTCAAAAATGTGTACACGTTCATATTCATCCTCTGTGAATTCAAACCCATTTGTGCCTTTTCATTTGAGGCCATTTCAATGTCGCACGTTTCTTCTTCCATATCTTCCATGCAACTCTCCTCCCTACGCTTCTTCTTTCCATGCGAGCACAAATGACCGAGCTCAACCTTCCATGAGCTACCTCTCTCTGTTTTCCCTTGCTTCCTACGCAACAGTTTTATGCAACTACCACCTATGGCCTTGCTCGACCTTTAACGTATAAAAATTTTTCATGCAACCTACAGACCCATCTTCGCCTAGCACTTCACAGTAAGCCACGTCTACCCATCTTCTAGCGCAACCCACGTCGGCATCACCACCCTCCCAACCGCCTTGTCAAACGTCTTCCCTCCGCCTTTTCACGTCCACCTCCTCTCACCGCCTACAAGCTTTCCTGCCTCCACTCGCCACCTGATGTCGCGCCAGCCACCGAACCCGCCCTCCTTCGGCGCTTGCAACCTTTTCCTTCCTCCATGAGAGCTGCCACATCACCCAATGCCTCGCCTCATCTGCAACCTGACCCTGTCACAGTCGATACCCACCACCCGATCTCGTTCGCATTTCACCACACATAGCAGATCCGCCATCACCCGAGCCAACTCACCGCCCACCGAAGTCCTTCGCCAAGAACCACTTTTGCTCGGTCTTCTTCTCTTGTATTGGTACGCATACTGTACGCATTATATCAAGAAGATAATGTTGGTTTTAAAGCAATGTTTGATGTTTATATAAAGTATATTGTTGTGTGTATTAGTCTATATGCATATCTGTTTGTTTTTTTTTCATTTAACTATATATATATTAGATTTATATATTAGATTTATAGAAACTGTTATGTGATCTACTTTGGGTTTTAAAGATAAGTGGGGTAGTGTTCTCATCTTGTGTTGAGTATATATTTTATATAAAGTTTCATATGGAATCTAAGTTACAGTTTTGATATAATATGTACTAGTTTTGCTGTTTATACATAAGTTTATATAGTTATATTTTATAGTTCATTTTTATATATTTTTCAGGCAGAGGATAGATGTTATGTTGTTATTTATATAGTTTACATACATAACACATGTATAATCTAGTATATATGTTTCGCATGTAGCCTGTTTGCTATCTACCTACTAAAGTTGTTTGTTAATTTTTTTAATTTTTTGCTGTTATATAAATAAGTAAATATATATTTTATACATGTAAGTTTTGTATGCATTGATATTTATATACTGTTCGTTTTGCATCAAGTTTCACACGTTTATATATATGAACTGCTGAGATGTATAGATATAAATATCTTAATTTATAATAAGTTGGATTTATATGCATCATATTTTATGGATCTGTTGATATAGAAGCTATTTAAGTTGTACAGGATTGCTTAAAGTCTGTTAAGTCATTTATATGCCCGGGTTGGATACGTATAGTAGTATATCTACAATATATGCACATTAAGTTGTATATACCATTGATAAGTATATAGTTATAATAGATTTGCAACTTGCCTTTGATATGCAATTATTTAAGTTATATATATTGTTATTACTTTGATCCTAAAATTTCATACGGTTATATATATATTATTATATCTTATTTCCTGTAATTAGTATGTTAGATTTTAATACATGTGTTGATTTAAATGATGATTTTGAAATGCCTATATATCTAATTTAATATGTGTTTGAAATTTAAAATATGACTTGTACAAATAGTTAGATATAGGTAGACATATAAGTTCATTTATACCATCTATCTCCATCAGTCTGGTTCTGATTCGTTATCAATTTCTATTATCAGCTTCGTCCGTTGTTCCTGTTTTCTTCATCAAATCGTGTCCATCCAGCATTGCTTTGAAATCCATAACTCATTTCATCGTCAAATCTCTCTAGCCTCGAAAGGTGAGCAATCACTCACGATTAACGTTCTTTTATTTATTAAATTTGATTTCAATTGAAATGACAAATTGAAATATGCTGCTGTTAGTTAATTACATTATTATATATGCTATTACCTGTATCTGTTCACCTATGACATCTGACACCATTATCTGTTATTTATGAATTGATAATCCAGTTTGGTTGATAAATGATTAATTGTTTGATGTTGACATTGAACGTTAAATTTTAATGTGGTAAGTGATAAATAATTTGAAATTGAAATTGACGTAGGATAGTTAGATTTGATATATGCTAAATTTGATTAGATGACATTTGCATAATATGACCTTATTTAAATGTTAGATTAATTGACACGTAGAAATTTGGTTATGTACACCTTGAACCATTGAATGTATGCTGTAAAATTGAGGTAGTATGGAATTGGATAATAGATGACTTGTGAAGAACCGTAATGTAATCATCTTTAATCTACATGAAATGATAGTGTAGATTCTAGAAATAATTAAATTAATTTGCATAAACAACAAATGTAAATTAATACGATTATTTCGGGATTATTTGAATTGATTATTGGATTGATATTGATTATTGTTATTGCTTGTTTATTTACTTTGACACCATCCCAGTTATCACACTGCAAGTTCCCTTTGCTATGCTTTGATTTTGAATTGAATTGGAATCGGGTTGAAATGATAAATACCCAAATTAAACTTTGACCTAGGATAGAGAACTAAATAAAACCCGATTGGTCAATAATTTGATTTAAAAATAAAGTAAAGATTTGATTTGAATAAATAATAAGGTTTTGAAATGAATTTGGAATTTGAATTTTTATAAAAGGAAAATGTTATATGTAATAATCTGAAACAAAATAATAACATAGCAGTTGATGAAAGAATGTTGTTTAAAATTTAATTATTAAGTTTGAAATTATTTAATAATGAAATAAGATTTAATTATTTAATAATTAAATAAAATTGAATTCTTTATTAAGTAAAGTTGAACTTATTTAGTAAGTAAAATTAAGTTTCTTTATTAATTGAGTTTTGAAATTGTAACTAAGTAAATAAATAAGTGAAATTGAATTTCTTTAACAAGAATTAAAATGTGATTTATTGAAATAAATGAAAGACTTGTAATTTAAAGAATTGATTTGACAAATCTAGTATAATTCAATTTGAAGTTTTGATATAATGAAGTTGAACTTAAGTAATTGATTTATTGAATTGGAAGTTAAATGGAAATTGTTTTGAATGGTAAATTAACTTAACGAATATTGAATGAAATCGATAAATGAATTTAAATTGATTTGAATGTTAAATTAAATTAATTTAAATGATTTCGGAATGAAATTTATATATGAATTTGAATCAATATTTGAATTGTTTAAATAAAAGTTGAAATCGAATTATAAGATTTTTTAAATGGTAATTTGGAAGTTTTGGAACGTAAATTTTGGAAATTGATTTAGAAAGACAAATGAAATGTTGGTTTACAAATTTTATTTAAAATTGAATTTGATTTGGTTTTGAAATATATTAAGCGACCAATCGGTGTAATAATTACGAAAGTTATTAAAGAGACCGGAATCGGTTAGGGACATACTCACTGTCTAAACCGAAAACCACTTTAATAACTATACGCGGAGTGTGATCCAGAATGAAGTGGTTGGAATGATGTACGTGATGACTGAAGAAAGAGAACGATAATGGATAGCCTTGACACTTGTGTCAAATTGGAAATGACTAAAACAGGAGCCGTGCCGAGCCAAATGGGGGTTAGCTACCTCGAGCGAACACACTTCTTCGAAAACTACTCATTACTTGTTGTCGATTGGTGCACCCTTGATTTGGGAGTGTTGTTTCGCGGTGTTGCGATCGTTGCGGCGATGCGTTTTCACCAGTCCGGATCAGGCAAACGGTAGTTTCACTACCTTGGGTATTGCCTCATGTGCCTTGTCATACTTATATCCCTGTATACGCGACCACTACGTTTTATTTTGTGTTATACCTATGGAGTACTCCCTGATATCCCACTAGTTTACGGTGGAGTTTATAGTGCTTTATAGCCTATAACGCTTATATAAAAATGTGTTAAGGGGAATAATGGTAACGCCTTAACACTATTTTGATACTTTATATTACTGATAGACATTATCTACTTATCGTACACTACTACATAGTAGATAGTTTAACGGATCCTTAAAGGATGGTTATTCCAAACATCCTTTGAGTTACTTGTATTTCAATTGCTATTTCACTTGAGTTGGATTTATTGATATAAGAATGTTAATCCTGACTCGAGTGTTTTGTGTTTTGCCTTACGCTCGGGTCAGACTGAGTGTACCAGTATTCGAGACTCACCTTTGGAGTTGGAGCTTTGCTTGAAGATCCAGCCATCTATTCTGCTTTCAGTATTCGATGATTCCTATGATGTATTCTGATTTGTATCTGATGTATCGTGTTACTCTTCCGTTGTATCTGGTTTAACTCTGATGTAACTTATATATTTATATAGTAGCTTCATGAACTACTATCTCTTTTATTTCCGCTGCAATTATTACTCTGTGTCTGTGATCTGTGATTATTTATTTACTGTATATGTTCAATTTTTCCTAATTTAAATTAACAATTCGGTATTTTGAATTATTCAAGTCCAACATGTGCGGATACGAATAGTCCAAAATAGCGGGTCATTACAGTTGGTATCAGAGCTTTGGTAGCTCTAGGCAAAACTCAACATGTATGGTAAATGTATTTACAGAATCACTCTCATTCGAGTTTCAATCTCTTCCTTTGACTCAATTCCTTTGAATTTTGGAACATTCTCCTCGGTTCCGAAATTCATTCGTGTCCCTCACTATTCGTCTTCTTTCAATTCTAGAGCATCCCATAACTCCACTTCGAATGACCCTTATAATGAATCGACGGTCTCGCTAAACTTCGAATGATTTTGTGAAGGGGTGAAACTCCTTTACAATAAACATTGATTTACCGGAGATTTCTGTATCCTCGGTTTATGATGCTATCTATCTTCTGCTATACCTGAATTCTATTTCTTGAGATCAAATGTAGATTTGCCTCGAAATTCTGCATCGATTTCATTCTTGAAGTCATGGTCGACCGGTTAAGGTTGCCCACGATTTATATGAACTTATCCATCACCCTATTTTGTATTTAAACTGTCTCAGCTTTGTTTCGAATCTATCTTCGAATCAAAATTTCTCCTTGATTTGAGCCCATCAAATTTGAATCTCGATCCTTGCCTTGAAATTTATTTCTTTATTGTCGAGCGAGGAAGTGTATTTGTAAATCTCTATTTAAAATGCTTTATAGATATATTGTGTTGTTTGAGTTGTTGATGTTGATTTAGATTTTCGATCGATTCGTCTGATCAACGCTATCGATAGAATTTCTAAAACACTTGAGCAGAGCAAACTGACACAATATTGTTGTCAAAATTGGTAAACAAATTAATTTGAATGATTATATTATATATATGTATAATTTTCTGAAATTGAAGTGTTAATTAAATTGGTTGTTGAATGATAATATTTGATTTTCATTCGTTGTTTTGTAAACTACTAATTTTACCAACATATAAATAGAGGCAAGTTATAAAAAAAAGGTTTATAAATTGATTTAGAGTTTAAGTGAATGTAAATTGAAATTTAAGAATTTAATTTTCGATAATTTCGAACTACGGTTTTAAAAGTTTCAAAAATGTATATTATTTAAAATAGATCAAATAGAAATGATTGCAAAGCATTTTAGATGATTAAATTTGAGCTCTTCTCTTTGTCGCTGGAAAATAATTTCGGTGATGACGGCTGCATCATCGACATTCATTTTCGAGTTTTGAAGTGGAGAGACCATTATGTAGCTCAGCTGCAACTTTACTTTGAAAATTAAACTGATTTGGATTTCGAAGTATGACTTAAGTTATTAAAGATATTGATATATGATTTTAAATTTGATTTGATATCTATACTATATATATATATTTATCTCTAATTATTTGAAGTTAATCAGAAAAATTAACTCTAAATTTTTGGAAAAGAATGATTTCAATTAAATAACGATAAAATTTTGAGGAATATTTAGGAACTAGAAATAATTGAATTGGAAAATTTTACTTGTATAATACTCAATTGCATTATATATAACTTACCTAAATTTCAAAAGTTAACTATGTAATTGAATATTATACAATATAAAATGATATTAAAGGAAATTTAAAATAAATTTAAGTAGTTATAATAAGTGTAATATACTTAATATATATGTGATAAGATATATTAAGTGGAATAAATTAAATAATAATTTGGAATAAAGAAAATTGAATTTGTCGAATAAAGTATGATTATAATAAATGACTATTCAAATTTATGATCTTTGAAATGGTTAATTTAAGAAAATTAGATAATATACAATATAAATTGTCTTTATAAATAAAAATGTGAGTGTGTATAATAAATGTTATCCATTTAAATTTTAATTATAAAATGTTTATGAAGATTAATAGAATAATAAGTTGAATAAATAATAGGTGAGATTAATAGAAGAAAAATTTGTTTTGAAAGTTAATAAATTGAAATTAAATCAACTTAATGAGATATCTTGAATTAATTGAATAAAAAAAATTCATTTTGAAAGTAACCTTTTGTACCTAGCATTAATAAATGTGATATCAAAACAATTTAATGGAAATCGTGAATTTAAAAACAAATTGTTGAATATAGGTTTATTTAAAATTGAAAGTTATAAGGTTTAAACTAATCGTTTTATTTTTTTTCCAAGTCTACTTTCTATTGGTTGTTCTATTCTCCTACCTCTTTCCTTTTCGAGGACGAAAAGTTTTGAGTGGGGGAGAGTGTAACGACCCATAAATTTTAGTCGTTTTATTTATTTAATAAATTGAATTTTGTGAAATTGTAAACGACAAAATTTTGAAATATAAATTTGATATTTGGAATGCGTCTAGTTAAACATAGCAACTATTAAATTTTCGTCCGAAAATATGAAAGTTTATTTCGCGCGTAAATTTACTTCAATTTAATCAGTTAAAAAGCGATGAAAATAAAACGTTTCCGAAACTTGAATATTTTTACATAAAAAAATTCCAAATCGTCTTCTAAGCAAGACGCCATTTTTCGTTTTTCGGAATTCGGACTTCTTTAGCTCCGTCGATCTTATTTCTTTGCGTTTTTCTTGCATTTTCCGCCAGTAGAAAAATTTGAATTTTTATAATTCAATCGTACCACAGATATCTGTATACCGTTTTGATCGTCTCATCGTGCTGATCTCCGCAGCATATTCGTTTGTGTGTTTCGGAGTTAGGAAGACGGCAAAATCTACGGAAATGATTTCCGTATCGGTTCCGCAGTTTGGCATTTGACTTCCCGTGACTATTAAATTTCCACCATTTGAAACCCATGCAGCCAGCTGTTTTTTTTTGTAATATTTCTGGATTCAATCCATTTGACCATTGGGTGTTCACATAGTTTCAATGTCATTTATTAGTTTACACTTTCAAAAATGTGTACACGTTCATATTCATCCTCTGTGAATTCAAACCCATTTGTGCCGTTTCATTTGAGGCCATTTCAATGTCGCACGTTTCTTATTCCATATCTTCCATGCAACTCTCCTCCATACGCTTCTTCTTTCCATGCGAGCACAAATGACCGAGCTCAACCTTCCATGAGCTACCTCTCTCTCTGTTTTCCCTTGCTTCCTACGCAACAGTTTTATGCAACTACCACCTATGGCCTTGCTCGACCTTTAACGTATACAAATTTTTCATGCAACCTACAGACCCATCTTCGCCTAGCACTTCACAGTAAGCCACGTCTACCCATCTTCTAGCGCAACCCACATCGGCATCACCACCCTCCCAGCCGCCTTGTCAAACATCTTCCCTCCGCCTTTTCACGTCCACCTTCTCTCACCGCCTACAATCTTTCCTGCCTCCACTCGCCACCTGATGTCGCGCCAGCCACCGAACCCGCCCTCCTTCGGCGCTTGCAACCTTTTCCTTCCTCCACAAGAGCCGCCACATCACCCAATGCCTCGCCTCATCTGCAACCTGACCCTGTCACAGTCGATACCCACCACCCGATCTCGTTCGCATTTCACCACACATAGCAGATCTGCCATCACCCGAGCCAACTCACCGCCCACCGAAGTCCTTCACCAAGAACCACTTTTGCTCGGCCTTCTTCTCTTGTATTGGTACGCATACTGTACGCATTATATCAAGAAGATAATGTTGGTTTTAAAGCAATGTTTGATGTTTATATAAAGTATATTGTTGTGTGTATTAGTCTATATGCATATCTGTTTGTTTTTTTTCATTTAACTATATATATATTAGATTTATATATTAGATTTATAGAAACTGTTATGTTCTACTTTGGGTTTTAAAGATAAGTGGGGTAGTGTTCTCATCTTGTGTTGAGTATATATTTTATATAAAGTTTCATATGGAATCTAAGTTACAGTTTTGATATAATATGTACTAGTTTTGCTGTTTATACATAAGTTTATATAGTTATATTTTATAGTTCATTTTTATATATTTTTAGGCAGAGGATAGATGTTATGTTGTTATTTATATAGTTTACATACATAACACATGTATAATCTAGTATATATGTTTCCATTGTAGCCTGTTTGCTATCTACCTACTAAAGTTGTTTGTTAATTTTTTTGATTTTTTGCTGTTATATATATAAGTAAATATATATTTTATACATGTAAGTTTTGTATGCATTGATATTTATATACTGTTCGTTTTGCATCAAGTTTCACATGTTTATATATATTAACTGCTGAGATGTACAGATATAAATATCATAATTTATAATAAGTTGGATTTATATGCATAATATTTTATGGATCTGTTGATATAGAAGCTATTTAAGTTGTACAGGATTGCTTAAAGTCTGTTAAGTCATTTATATGCCGGGGTTGGATACGTATAGTAGTATATCTACAATATATGCACATTAAGTTGTATATACCGTTGATAAGTATATAGTTATAATAGATTTGCAACTTGCCTTTGATATGAAATTATTTAAGTTATATATATTGTTATTACTTTGATCCTAAAATTTCATACGGTTATATATATTATTATATCTTATTTCCTGTAGTTAGTATGTTAGATTTTAATACATGTGTTGATTTAAACGATGATTTTGAAATGCCTATATATCTAATTTAATATGTGTTTGAAATTTAAAATATGACTTGTACAAATAGTTAGATATAGGTAGACATATAAGTTCATTTATACCATCTATCTCCATCAGTCTGGTTCTGATTCGTTATCAATTTCTGTTATCAGCTTCGTCCGTTGTTCCTGTTTTCTTCATCAAATCGTGTCCATCCAGCGTTGCTTTGAAATCCATAACTCATTTCATTGTCAAATCTCTCTAGCCTCGAAAGGTGAGCAATCACTCACGATTAACGTTCTTTTATTTATTAAATTTGATTTCAATTGAAATGACAAATTGAAATATGTTGCTGTTAGTTAATTACATTGTTATATATGCTATTACCTGTATCTGTTCACCTATGACATCTGACACCATTATCTGTTATTTATGAAATGATAATTCAGTTTGGTTGATAAATGATTGATTGTTTGATGTAGACATTGGACGTTAAATTTTTAATGTGGTAAGTGATAAATAATTTGAAATTGAAATTGACGTAGGATAGTTAGATTTGATATATGCTAAATTTGATTAGATGACATTTGCATAATATGACCTTATTTAAATGTTAGATTAATTGACACGTAGAAATTTGGTTATGTACACCTTGAACCATTGAATGTATGCTGTAAAATTGAGGTAGTATGGAATTGGATAATAGATGACTTGTGAAGAACCGTAATGTAATAATCTTTAATCTACATGAAATGACAGTGTAGATTCTAGAAATAATTAAATTAATTTGCATAAACAACAAATGTAAATTAATACGATTATTTCGGGATTATTTGAATTGATTATTGGATTGATATTGATTGTTGTTATTGCTTGTTTATTTACTTTGACACCATCCCAGTTATCACACTGCAAGTTCCCTTTGCTATGCTTTGATTCTGAATTGAATTGGAATCGGGTTGAAATGATAAATACCCAAATTAAACTTTGACCTAGGATAGAGAACTAAATAAAACCTGATTGGTCAATAATTTGATTTAAAAATAAAGTAAAGATTTGATTTGAATAAATAATAAGGTTTTGAAATGAATTTGGAATTTGAATTTTTATAAAAGGAAAATGTTAATATGTAGTAATCTGAAACAAAATATTAACATAGCAGTTGATGAAAGAATGTTGTTTAAAATTTAATTATTAAGTTTGAAATTATTTAATAATGAAATAAGATTGAATTATTTAATAATTAAATAAAATTGAATTCTTTATTAAGTAAAATTGAACTTCTTGAGTAAGTAAAATTAAGTTTCTTTATTAATTGAGTTTTGAAATTGTAACTAAGTAAATAAATAAGTGAAATTGAATTTCTTTAACAAGAATTAAAATGTGATTTATTGAAATAAATGAAAGACTTGTAATTTAAAGAATTGATTTGACAAATCTAGTATAATTCAATTTGAAGTTTTGATATAATGAAGTTGAACTTAATTAATTGATTTATTGAATTGGAAGTTAAATGGAAATTGTTTTGAATGATAAATTAACTTAACGAATATTGAATGAAATCGATAAATGAATTTAAATTGATTTGAATGTTAAATTAAATTAATTTAAATGATTTCGGAATGAAATTTATATATGAATTTGAATCAATATTTGAATTGTTTAAATAAAAGTTGAAATCGAATTATAAGATTTTTTAAATGGTAATTTGGAAGTTTTGGAACGTAAATTTTGGAAATTGATTTAGAAAGACAAATGAAATGTTGGTTTACAAATTCTATTTAAAATTGAATTTGATTTGGTTTTGAAATATATTAAGCGACCAATCGGTGTAATAATTACGAAAGTATTAAAGAGACCGGAATCGGTTAGGGACATACTCACTGTCTAAACCGAAAACCACTTTAATAACTATACGCGGAGTGTGATCCAGAATGAAGTGGTTGGAATGATGTACGTGATGACTGAAGAAAGAAAACGATAATGGATAGCCTTGACACTTGTGTCAAATTGGAAATGACTAAAACAGGAGCCGTGCCGGGCCAAATGGGGGTTAGCTACCTCGAGCGAACACACTTCTTCGAAAACTACTCATTACTTGTTGTCGATTGGTGCACCCTTGATTTGGGAGTGTTGTTTCACGGTGTTGCGATCGCTGCGGCGATGCGTTTTCACCAGTCCGGATCAGGCAAACGGTAGTTTCACTACCTTGGGTATTGCCTCATGTGCCTTGTCATACTTGTATCCCTGTATTCACGACCACTACGTTTTGTTTTGTGTTATACCTATGGAGTACTCCCTGATATCCCACTAGTTTACGGTGGAGTTTACAGTGCTGTATAGCCTATAACGCTTATATAAACATGTGTTAAGGGGAATAATGGTAACGCCTTAACACTATTTTGATACTTTATATTACTGATAGACATTATCTACTTATCGTACACTACTACATAGTAGATAGTTTAACGGATCCTTAAAGGATGGTTATTCCAAACATCCTTTGAGTTACTTGTATTTCAATTGCTATTTCACTTGAGTTGGATTTATTGATATAAGAATGTTAATCCTGACTCGAGTGTTTTGTGTTTTGCTTTACGCTCGAGTCAGACTGAGTGTACCAGTATTCGAGACTCACCTTTGGAGTTGGAGCTTTGCTTGAAGATCCAGCCATCTATTCTGCTTTCAGTATTCGATGATTCCTGTGATGTATTCTGATTTGTATCTGATGTATCGTGTTACTCTTCCGTTGTATCTGGTTTAACTCTGATGTAACTTATATATTTATATAGTAGCTTCATGAACTACTATCTCTTTTATTTCCGCTGCAACTATTACTCCGTGTCTGTGATCTGTGATTATTTATTTACTGTATATGTTCAGTTTTGCCAAATTTAAATTAACAATTCGGTATTTTGAATTATTCAAGTCCGACATGTGCGGATACGAATAGTCCAAAATAGCGGGTCGTTACATATATGTAACTTGATGGATCTAGTGGTCGGGGATGTTGAGTAGTCCTTGATGATGAGATGGAGTATAAGAGTATCATATATCCAACGCACTGAGTGAGTAATAGAGGATGGATGATGGATGCTATGTTTGCTTTGATTATTTATCACTCTAGGAATGTCACGTGATGTAGTTATCTTTGACGTAGATACCAAAAACCCATTAGTACTTTGACATGTAGTACACCCACGATGACTATGATATAGAGTAGCGTATCTCCTATGTTATGTGCTAACTCTTTGGATGCAGGGATAGTCAGGTATGATTCTCCATACCCTCTGTTCTATATACTATACAGACTTTTATAGTGTTTTGAGTTTATTTATCGCTCATACCAATTAGTTGTCTGACTCGAGGTTTTATGCTTTGCTTCTTATTACCTTGGGTACTCTTAAATGTGTAGACTAGAAGATATATGTAAATGGCGCATGGAGTTCTGCAGATGGACTAATAAGAGACGACGCTTTCTCATATTTATACTTTTGGCTTATTATTGCATATTCCACTGTGTGACACTATGGAGCCTTGACAGTGTTGACTTACTATTATTAGAGATAGTTTACCGGTTGAGTTTATTTATCAGTTGTATAATCTCTATTGTTGTTTTATATAACTGCATGAGCATGTGTACTCTGATTATGTGGTTTATGTAGTTATTACTGCCTCATCCGTTTTATATCTGTGATGACTGTTAAATTTTATTCGATGCGCTGTGAGATATATGACATGTTATGTGATTGTTTGACATTTTCTTTCTCTTCCCTTCTCTTATATTCCTCTTCTTTACTTCTTTTCTTTCCCTTGGCAATCGTCCTACATCGGTCGGATGCTCCAACAGTGAACTATTCGATTATATAAGCATTGGAGTTGTATAGTGGTCGTCACATTTGGTATCAGAACTTAGGTTATGTGATTAACCTGAGTTGATACCATGATCCAGTAGAGATAGGTTAGGAGTTGTTGCCTTAGACTGGATCTAGAGTATACCGATATACGAGAGAGTGCGTATTTGTTATATATATTTGATTTTCAAAACTATATAGTAGCATATATAGTATATAAGTTGTATTGCACAAATGAGTACCATTGATGCAGTTTTTCTATATGAGAGACTGGTCATTCTTATTATGTATAAAGAGTGATCTGGCATACGAGAAATGTTGTTATTGACTCCATCTCTAGATTAGAGGAGTGGTTAGGATAGGGGGCCATTAACCCTGATTGATAGAATATGTTCGCAGCAATGATGCAAATTATTATCTGGAATGCCCAAATTGCTCCAAATGATTATCATGCTCAAGTGTAAACACCTAGAGTTACTACCGAGTTATATAAAGACTACGTGAGTCTAGGAGGCATACCGTTCCTTGGAACAGAGTTGGCTATTATGGTTCAAAACGAGATTGATATTTGCAAAAGGATCTCCGACGACATAGAGTTAGATGATGCAATGAGGTGGAAGTCGACCTCTAGATGACTCTAGGGACGAACATTGAACTGGTGGAGTATCCTTGTAGCTTTTATACTCGAGGAACATTTTACTTGGGATCGGTTCATAGTTCGCATCGGATAGAAATTTACCTCGAGTTTCAAAAGTCGATGTTGTTTAAAGAGTTCCCCGGTTTGAAGTAAGGCGATGTATCTATGTCGGAGTATATGGGAAAATTTGATGTGCTATCAAAGTACGGTCTATGTTTCATTTATACTCCACTAAGAAAGAAAGAAAAGTTTATCATTAGATTGAGTGATCATCTTGGGAATTGATTGATTACTCATATTGACGAGAGCTTCTTGAAGTTAATCGAAAAGGCTTTATGATGTGAGAGCATGTACCCAGTGTAGAAGGATTGTCCCAAAATAACTAAATAGGGATAAACCATGGAATAATATGTATTGAATGTCATTCTGATTTCGTTGAGTGCTCCATCAATGAAAGAGAAGGGAAAAGGTGTCACCATCTAAGGTATGCTTTCCATTTGTGGTGTTCCATACGTGTTTTATGCAACATCGAGATTTTACATTTTTTTCATATCTAGTGATTTGATAGATGGACTGGGATTGAGGGCTGAGACAGTTATCCGACCTTTAAATTATAATGAACTTGTTGGGGGTTCAACAAGCCTAAATACGGTTTATCGAGACTTGAACTTATCGAGTCATGGATGTTTGTTATTGATTTGTTTTGGGTTTAATTGGGTTCGGTATGATAGTCTGGGAATGGACTGAATAAAGGGGTACAAAATGTGGTGGATTGTGACAGGCCGTTGGTGACAACATGACCTGATGATGAGCGAAAGGTAGTGTTCGGTTGCCTACCTGATGATAGGTAATGGTTAGCTTTCTTTATTCACTCGATATCCCACACGACGAGTTGTCATCTATGCATGTAGTTGGAAAGTATCTGGACACATTCGATGAGGTGACTGGATTACCACCGTATAAGGATTGAGTTCCATATCTATATAGTTAGAGACGCTAGACGGTTAACTATGCCTTTAAGGCGTATGATGCCCAAGGAGCAGAGGAAGTTAAAGGTACGAGCGGAAGACCTATTGGGGGAGAGGGTTTATCCATATGAGCGTATTTGAGTAGGATGCACCTATAGTGTTCGCCACTATGGAGAATGGCTCTTTAAGGTTGTATATTGATTGCCGTGAGCCAAATGAGATGACGAACAAGTATTTACTCCCGCTTATTGATGGATTGTTCAACCAGCTCTGTAGCGTGAAGGTGTTCTCTTAGTTGGACCTTGCAATGAGGTTTCATCCACTAAGAGTATCTAGAAAGTGTGTGAGGACCTGTTTCTTCGACTCTCGAAAATCGACACTAATACATCCTTGGTATTCACTTGCCGTAAATCCAAGTGCCGGAGAAGCGAATTCTCAAGGGTAAGAAAGAAAAAAAAGACAGAATAGAATCTCACATATGTTATTTCAATATAAACTTTACAGCGGAAATTAAAATACATTTATTAGAGTTAAAAACATGGACAGTTATAAATTCCTATCCTTACAAATGCGGAATACTATAGTACAAGGGTGTGGTGGAAATAGACCAAAATCTTCAGAAAAATCTTCTGACTCCACGCTTCGAGCTCCATCCAGATTTCTTCTAAAACTAAACCTGACTACTAGGCTGCCCAGGAAAATTAAGGCACCTAGAGTTTGAGGAAAGGGAAAAATAAACTCTAGGTTAGTCATGGGGCTGATGTGAGAACTCAAAATATGCGTTTTGAAAACCAAAAAGGTATCTCATAAGACCACGTCGCACATTAACACGGAACAGATTTTTACCTTATGATAACCAAATCATTATTATGTAAAACCACTTGATATTTATTTTTAATGACATATCTTTGAAAACATTTACAAGTAAACTTCTCAATCTTAGCCGAAATTGTAACATTATTAAATTCCAGTATACCACCTTGTAATACAAGGCTTTCTACATCTAAAATTGTACAGGATCTTATTGGAGAATGGGTTTCCATATAAATGACCAGCTGAATTGACTACTTTCCCACAGTACATCTCTAGAGGAATGTACCGAGGCCCAACTGATGGTCCTCTACCAACATAAGACCGGCCTACCTCTTCCTAGATAGTATTGAATATGTCATCACCTCAGTCGTTACCAACCTATCCGAGGGCCCTCAAAACATAAATCCATAATAATTTAAGTCCTGAATGTCATAGCAGGAATAAATACATCTAGAAGGGGATGATCATATCCTAATGATTGCGAACTACATAGCCTTGCCGCATCTACCCTGTTTCGGCCATTTTCGGGTGTGAGGCTTGAGGTAACGATTACCTTTTACTTTGCACATCTTCTTCCTTTGAATGCCACACTAACATTCCATCGATCACTATTGACTTCTACAAACATACAACCACCAAGCTCATACGTCTCAGAGAAGGGTGTTAAGCAAAGAGAAGTTGCCTTCTCCACCACCAAACAGATGTATATTTATAAAAGTCAAGGATGAAATCTCAAGAATGCAACGTCAGACATCCGTCCATACAAGTTCGTTCTAGGACTGAACGAAACTGAAGGCACCCTCCTACCACATCCTGTCAGGATTTAACCCTAGGATTAGTAGCAAAAAGTCCTTGTACCCCAAAGAGTTTCAGAAATGAAGGGACCACTACTACTTTAGTATTTGGGAGCTAACCAGAATTATCAACAAGCAGTCCTTTCACCTCAAAAATCATTGGCCTTAATCCTTCATTTTCTTTATCAAGTCTTCATTTTTCTAACGCATACATTGGTTCGAAGTAGTTTTCGGATAAGAATCACTCAAATCCGACCTTGGTTTCTCCGAACCAATCATCGATAAAAAGAGGTTCTGCGAATAGAGAATCATTCTTTAATCGATTCAGTTCTTTTTATCAAAATTTCTCTTGGAGATATATATTTCTAAAACATTCTTTCCGGTTTAAACAGAATTATTAAACCTCTCTTATCACATCCTTTGATTACTTATAACCTTTTTTATAAATTTGGAATAATTCGTAGTCATTTCATTTTTCACTTAGGAAAACATTTCCAAAATCATTTCATTTAAATCTTAACAAAGATTTCTTAATTCAAAACTCATAATTTTGATTGAGTTAAAACCATGTTATTTAGGATGTTAATCCCAAATCCAGTAAATATTCAGTGAGTAGAATCTATATAAATTATCTAATTCTACTCAATATTAATTCTCGTATTCAACAAATACAATGGGTGGAATAACGGTGAAATCACCTTCTAAATTCCACGAATAGTACAAGTTCCCTCTTCGGGCTTTAACACTAAGTATAAGAAGATCATCTCTATAAAATCAAAGTTATATTTAATTTAAATTTGGAAATTTTAAATCTTTTTATACTTAACTCGTTTTCGACATTTTGACCTTATCTATCCCTCGCCGAGGAAAGAGGCCAGGTGACCCAGGGCACTGGTTTCTCCTAAACATCTCCTTAGTTTAAGCACCTCACGTCCGGGTCTCATGAATAGAAAAATTTAGTCTACTCGTCGGCTTTTAGAGCCAAGATTAAACCACTTAATTATAATAGCTTTCTTTAAACATTTATTTAAATTATTTTTAAAATAACAACAAAACTTCCAAATCATTATTAAAACACTTAATTATTCATTTGAAAACATTTATAAAAGATTTGGAAAAGAATTGTTAAGTTTAAAGCTATATTTCAAAAGATATGGAAAAGTGCTGTGGAAAGTGCTCTTTTAAGTTATATTGATCAAAACGACTTTTTATTATTTGAAATTTGTTTTTATTTCTCAAATCACTTTTAAAACAATTTAAAAGATTTATAAAATTTATTCTACATTTTTAAATAATTTTAAACATCGTTTTCTAAGAAATCCAGTTTTGGATTCCGAACTACAAAACCGCGATTTTTCAAAAAGCTTGTTTTACTCATATCTAAAAATCTACTTATTCGAAATCTCAATTTTCTTTCTTCATTGGAAAAATATGATATAATAGTTCGGAAAATTCTTATCTCGAAGAATTTCGAGCTATATTCCATCTTTTACACTTGTTTGACTTTTATGGCACGAAATCGCGAACTGCCATTACGCGACGCTTCTATTTTTGAAGAAATTTCTAATTCTCATTCAAACTTCACCAAAACACTTTTAAATGTTTATAAAACATTTCAAACTCATTTTAAACCATTTTTAAAGAGGTTTAACATTCCATACACACCTTTTTATTAATTCAAGGAAAGTGATTTCCTTTGTGCTTATCGACATGTATTTTCGTGACTTGCATATGTATTCAACATTCATATATAAACAACCAAACTTGATGATCAAAGCATAATAAACATCCATTGCAAACATCATCTCATCATCCAAAATATAATATAATAGATTAGGAATTCTCACCTTCATTTTCCCTTCGAGCTAATATAAAATAAGCTATAACTCCGCTACGATCGAACCAAAGCAAACGAAACTAAGCCTACGACTTATAAAAGCTCAGCCTAGCCTTGATGGTGATGATGCTCACGACTAAGGTGGTGTGGGGTGGTGGCCGTGGGTTTTGGAAGTGAAGAGGAAGTGTTTAGAACTAGTTTGAAGTTGATCGATATTATAAACTGGTGTATACATTTTCCTCTTTTATTTGATATTTTTTTTTTCTAACTTTTCTATAATGTTTTTTTAAAATATGAAGCCATTAAATAGGCTCATAGAGAGCTTGAAAAAAAGAGGAAGAATAAGTGGAATGGTATTAGGATTTTTTGTGAGAAAAGGTGGTATTTGTAGAAAAAGAAGAGTATAAAAGTATCCATGCATACATCATCTTCTTCATCACCATTTCATGGCTTCTCTAACACACCTCCCCCCTCCTTAGGCAGGGCAAAAGCCTCCCCCCATGTTCCCATCACTTCCATCTTCTCATGTGTGCATATGTTGACTTATATATGCTTAAGGAGTAAGAAATCTTAAAATATATTATATATTTTATATTATACTTTTATACTTAATTATTTTGGTATATATATGTTTATGTGCATGTTATCATGTGCATGTGACATATATATGTATGTACATGTATGTGCATAACACTTCGAACGTCTTCGAACAACTTTTGTTCGTTAAATCGTTGAAATCCGGAGAACCGATTATCGGTCACTTTTTCACTTATTTATTAACGTACAAATATTTGTAAACAAAATTAAAAAATAAATTTTGTATCGTTTTAAATTAATTAAAAAGATCATATTTCATTTATAAAACCATATAAATTAATATTAAAAATTATTTACAAAAATTGCCATTATACCGATAAAGCGATATCAATTTTTCCTTATATTTTCAAATTAAATATATATCTTTATAAAACTATTATAAATGATTTATTATCACTTTATAACTATTCAAAATGAATTATCATCATTTAAAATAATTATTTGGATAATTAAAATAATTATTAAATCATCAAATCTTAATTTAAATTAAATAAATCAATGATTTAAATTCAATGTTATCTTATCGATATAAATTTCGAGGAAAATATTCTATTTAAATATTTATTCAAAATAAGATTACTATTACTTATTATTACTTGAAACAATATTATTCTTGTATTTTCATAAATTTAAAAATAAATATAATTTATCAAAGTGATAAATTGGCAGGTCGTTACAGACTCCCCTCCTTAAAAGAATTTCTTTCCCGAAATTACCCAAAACAAAAACCTAATGGCTTTGCCCAAAATATTTTATTTTTAAACTTACACTCATACGATGTATATAGATCACTGGTACATAATATCCAATTCGATCTTCTATTCGAATCCACAACTTTACTTCCGAACTAGTATTGATCCCCCGATCCTTTAGTGCGGACCCTGACCAGGCTTTCTGATCAGAACTTTTAGTTTTCCTTGCATAGCTCTCAACTGCGATAGAAAACTCAAGCATCTAACCACAAACTCTCATTAATTTTCGTCATCAAGAATCGAGCGAAAAAACCTTTTTTGTACCAGTGTAAAATACCTCAAAGTTTCGCACTCGAATCTTAGATTAAATCATGCGACGAAATAATCCACATACTTCAATTTAATAATCTTTCCAAAATTCTTATGAAAATATTATCATAAAAATTTCTTCTTTAATTCAAACTTTTATAAAGATATTCTTCATACATAACCATTTTATTTCCGAATATTTCTACTTAAAAAAACATTTTTTTTCAAAAGATAAATATATTTGTATTATATTACATTTCTAAACATATCTTAATTGTTCCTGAAAAACCCATTTTCAAAGTAATTCATTAAATTTATAAATCACTATAAACTTTTTTTAGCTAACATCAACTGTGAAAGCGTTCTTTATTTAGTTAAAACTTTCTTTATCAATTAACACTCCTTTCTTAATTAAAACTTCCTTTATATACATATACATATTCTCTTTATTTACACCAGTTTTAATACTTAATAAGTATTTATATACTTATTCATATGTTATAAGTATATTTAACAAGTTTTTCTTACTTCAAAATACAATCAAAGAGATTAAATCAATTATTACCAAAACACGGTTATAATGAACTTCTCTTTTCTCGTAACATTTTTATCTTTATATAAAAGATTCCAATATTTGTTATTATCTTTAAAATCCTATTATTAAATATTTAAGTATACCTATAAGATTCCTTCCAAAATGTCATTCAGAGGTTTAAAAACAATTGTTGCTAAAACATCGTTTACTACAAATCCAAAACCATTCATTAATAACTTTATATGTTTATTTTAAAGATTGGTACTAATGAGAAGTTAGGACAACATCATATTATAAATTCTCACATGCTTACATCATTAAAAATTCTGAAGCTTGGGTCCAAAAAGAAAAATTCCCCTTCCTTCCTTACACTAATACAATACAAAACACTAAATCAAAAATAAACTTCCCATTCATACTCATACATACTAGAATTATCCTTAATTCCCCAAATGTTACTCCTATTCTTTCGAGTCCGAAGATAATGGTGGACTCCAACATCTTAGGTCAATCATCACTTCACCTTCTCCTTCTTCATTGCTATCCAGTTCATCGTCGGCCTCATTGTCGTCTTCTTTCGGTATCTCTCCCATTACCTAAGATAACCATGGCTGGTTCCATGGGATGGCTGGTTCCATGTGACATGTCCCATGCCAACTGGTATTCCAGGAATTACTCCTCCTTCTTCTAACTCCTCCAAGCCTTGCATGTTTTCCTTCTAAGGGTTTTCAAATTCTTCGACCCCCTCCTCTTCTTCTTCTGTTGCTTCTTCATTGTTGTTTCCTATCCCGTTCCAGTTTATGTATGAACTGGATGATCCTTTCTGCCATACGACATGCTCCCCGTCCATATCCCATATTACATTGCTACATTTGCTTGATATGATAGCATCGGGGTCTTCTATCAGCTCTAATTCTTCCTCCATGGGCTCTATTTCCTCTTCCACGGGTTCTGATTCTTCTTCCATCGGCTCAATTTCTTATTTTGATTCAAAAATGGAGCTAGCGGGATCTGCTGTCAAATTTCCCCCTAAGGCATGCCTGGGTTCATCATTGCTAGAGATCATAATTACTTATGGAGCTTGGGGTGGTATAAGCATTCCAGCCATAAGGTATCCATCTTCACCCCTCCGAGAGTACGAGGCATATTCTCCTTTGATGGAAACCCACCATTGCTAGGCGGATATTCTGGTTGCTCCTCTTCGTAGCTAGAGAGAACAATGTGGCTATCCTTCTTGCCCCAACTCGCTCTAGAAGACTCCTCTTTCGCTTAACTTCCCCTATATGGTTTCTACAAGGCAAACAATTATTCTTTTCTTTTCAAAAATATATGTATATATATATATATATATATATATGTTTAAGGTAAAATGATTTCATATAAAACCAAATTCATTTGTATATGATATTAACAAGTACGCACTCATATATAATACTCTCAAACTCATTCTAGGGTATTACTAACCCCATCTCTAATGAGTTACTCATCCTAGGGTATTACTAACCCAATCTCTGATGAGTCTTTTGCCCTTATTAGGCTCAAGTATTCTCTCAACCTAAGCTCTGATACCACGTTGTGAGGACCCGTTTCTTCGACTCTTGAAAATCGACACTAATACATGCTCGGTATTCACATGTCGTAAATCCAAGTGTTGGAGAAGCGAATTCTCAAAGGTAAGAAAGAAAAATAAAGACAGAACATAATCTCACATATGTTATTTCAATATAAACTTTACAGCGGAAATTAAAATACATTTATCAGAGTTAAAAACATGGACAGTTATAAGTTCCTGTCCTTACAAATGCGGAATACTATAGTACAAGAGTGTGGTGGAAATAGACCAAAATCTTCTGACTCTATGCTTCGAGCTCCATCTAGATTCTTCTAAACTAAACCTAACTACTAGGATGGCCGGGAAAATTAGGGAACCTAGCGTTTAAGGAAAGGGAAAAATAAACTCCGGGTCAGTCATGGGACTGGTGTGAGAACTCAAAATACGCGTTTTGAAAACCAAAAAGGTATCTCATAAGACCACACCGCACATAAACATGGAATGGGTTTTTACCTTATGATAACCAAATCAATATTACGTAAAATATCTTGATATTATTTTTAATGACATATCTTTGAAAACATTTGCAAGTAAACTTATCATTCTTAGCCGAAATTGTTATATTATTAAGTTCCAACATACCACCTTCTAATACAAGGCTTTCTACATCTAAAATCGTACAGGCTCTTATTGGAGAATGGGTTTCCATAGAATCGACCAGGTAAAGGAACTACCTTTCAGTAGTACATCTCTAGAGGAATGTACCGAGGCTCAACTAATGGTCCTCTACCAACACAAGACCGGCCTACCTCTTCCTAGATAGTACCAAATATGTAATCACCTCGGTCGTTATTAACCTATCCGAGGGCCCTCACAGCATACATCCATAATAAATTAAGTCATGAACATCATAGCGGGAATAAATACATCTGGAAGGGGATGATCATATCCTAATGGTTGCGAACCACATAGCCTTGTTGCATCTACCCTATTTTGGCCATTTTTGGGTGTGAGGCTTGAGGTAACAATTACCTTTTACTTTACACATCATCTTCCATTGAATGCCACACTGCCATTCCATCGATCACTATTGACTTACACAAACATACAACTTCTAAGCTCATACGTCTCATAGAAGGGTGTTAAGCTAAGAGAAGTTGCCTTCACCACTACCAAACAGATGTATATTTATAAAAGTCAACAATGAAATCTCAAGAATGCAATGTCAGAGATCCGTCCATACAAGTTCGTTCTGGGGTTGAACGAAACCGAAGGCACCCTCCTACCACATCCTATCGGGATTTAACCCTAGGATTAGTAGCGAAAAGTCCTTGTAACCCAAAGATTTTCAAAAATGAAGGGACCACTGCTACTATAGTATTTAGAAGCTAACCAGAATTATCAACAAGTAGTCCTTTCACCTCGAAAATTCTTGGTCTTCATCCTTCATTTTCTTTATCAAGTCTTCATTTTTCGAACGTATACATTGTTTCAAAGTGGTTTTCGGATAAGAATCGCTCAAATCCGACCCCGGTTTCTTCGAACCTATCATCGATAAAAAGTGGTTTTGTGAATAGAAAATCATTCTTTAATTGATTTTGTTCTTTTTATCAAAATCTCTCTTGGAGATATATATTTCTAAACATTCTTTCTGGTTTATACAGAATTATTAAACCTCTCTTATCACATCCTTTGATTACTTATATCCTTTTTTCAAACTTGGAATAATTCGAAATCATTTCATTTTTCACTTAGGAAAACATTTCCAAAATCATTTCGTTTAAATCTTAACAAAGATTTCTTAATTCAAAACTCATAATTTTGATTGAGTTAAAAACATGTTATCTATGATGTTAATCCCAAATCTAGTAAATATTCGTGAGCAGAATCTATAGAAATTATCCAATTCTACTCAATATTAATTCTCATATTCAACAATAACTATGGGTGGAATAACGACGAAATCACCTTTTAAATTCAACGAATAGTACGAGTTCTCTCTTCGGGCTTTAACATTAAGTATAAGAAGATCATCTCTATAAAATCAAAGTTATATTTAATTTAAATTTGGAAATTTTAAATCTTTTTATACTTAACTTTTTTCCGACATTTCGACCTTATCTATCCCTCGCCTAGGAAAAAGGCCAGGGGAGCCGGGGCACTGGTTGCTCCTGAACATCTCCTTAGTTTAAGCAACTCACATTCGGATCTCACGAATAGAAAAATCCAGTCTACTCGTCGGCTTTTAGAGCCAAGATTAAACCACTTAATTTTAATAGATTTTCTTAAAACATTTATTTAAATTCTTTTTAAAATAACTACAAAACTTACAAATCATTATTAAAACACTTAATTAATCATTTGAAAACATTTATAAAATATTTGGAAAAGAATTGTTAAGTTTAAAGCTATATTTCAAAAGTTATAGAAAAGTGCTGCCGAAAGTGCTCTTTTAAGCTATATTGATCAAAACGACTTTTTATATTTGAAAATTCATTTTTATTACTCAAATTACTTTTAAAACAATTTAAAAGATTTATTCCACATTTTTAAACAATTTTAAACATCATTTTCTTAGAAATCCAGTTTTAGATTCCGAACTACAAAACTGTGATTTTTCAAAAAGCTTGTTTTACTCATATCTCCAAAATTTACTTATCGAAATCTCAGTTTTCTATCTTCGTTGGAAAACTATGGATATAATAGTTTGTAAAATTCTTATCTCTTGGAATTCCGAGCTATATTCCATCTTTTATACTTATTTGACTTTTATGGCGCGAAATCGCAAACTGACGTTACGCAACGTGCCTATTTTTGGCTAAATTTTCAATTCTCATTCAAACTTCACCAGAACACTTTTAAATGTTTATAAAACATTTCAAACTCATTTTAAACCATTTTTAAAATGGTTTAGCATTCCATACACACCTTTTTATCAATTCAAAGAAAGTGATTTCCTTTGTGCTTATCGACGTGTATTTTCGTGACTTGCATATATATATATATATTCAACATTCATATTTAAACAACCAAACTCGATTATCAAAGCATAATAAACATCCATTGCGAATATGATATCATCATTCAAAATATAATATAATAGCTTAGGAGTTCTCACCTTCATTTTCCCTTCGAGCTAATATAAAATCAGCTATAGCTCTGCTACGATCGAATCAAAGCAAACGAAACCAAGCCTATGACCTATGGAAGCTCAGTCTAGCCTTGACGGTGATGGTGTTCATGGCCAAGGTGGTGTGGGGTGGTGGTCGTGGGTTTTGGAAGTGAAGAGGAGTTGTTTAGAACTAGTTTTAAAGTGGATCGATATTATAAACTAGTGTATACATTTTCCTCTTTTATTTGAAATATTTTTTTCTAACTGTTTTAATTTTTTTTTAAAATAAGAAGCCATTAAAGAGGCTCTTAGAAAGCTTGAAAAGAAGATGAACAAGAAGTGGAATGGTATTAGGATTTTTTGTGAGAAGAGGGGTTGTATTTATAGAAAAAGAAGAGTATAAAAGTATCCATGCATACATCATCATCTTCATCACCATTTCATGCCTTCTCCAACACACCTCCCTCATCCCTAGGCACGACAAAAGCCTCTCCCTATGTGCCCATAACTTCCATCTTCTCATGTATGCATATGTTGACTTATATATGCTTAAGGAGTAAGAAATCTTAAAATATATTATATATTTCATATTATACTTTTATACTTAATTATTTTGGTATATATATGTTTATGTGCATGTTATCATGTGCATGTGACATATATATGTATGTACATGTAGGTGCATAACACTTCGAACGTCTTCGAACAACTTTTATTCATTAAATCGTTGAAATCCGGAGAACCGATTATCGGTCACATTTTCACTTATTTATTAACGTACATATATTTGTAAAAAAATCAAAAATAAATTTCTTATCATTTTAAATTAAATAAAATGATCATATTTCATTTATAAAACCATATAAATTAATATTAAAAATTATTTACAAAAATTGCCATTATACCAATAAAGCGATATCGAATTTTCCTTATATTTTCTAATTAAATGTATATCTTTATAAAACTATTATAAATAATTTATTATCACTTTATAACCATTCAAAATGAATTATCATCATTTAAAATAATTATTTGGATAATTAAAATAATTATCAAATCATTAAATCTTAATTTAAATTAAATAAATCAATGATTTAAATTCAATGTTATCTTATCGATATAAATTTTGAGGAAAATATTATTTTTAAATATTTATTCAAAATAAGATTAATTACTTATTATTACTTGAAACAATATTATTCTTTTATTTGCATAAATTTAAAAATAAATACAATTTATCAAAGTGATAAATTGGCGAGTCGTTACAGTGTGTGCCAAACGTAGCATTCCGTATTCTACCTTGATTTTTGATCAGTTGGTTATGCCGTTCTAGCTTACCAGTGCGTCGACATACTTTGTTGATCTCATAAACCATGTTTCGAGGGATCACTAAGATCATGCTTGTGCATGTTGATGATAATTTCGTCTACTCATGGACGAAAGAGGAGCACAAGGCACGATTGATGATTATGCTGGAGATGTTTGGAAAACACCGATTGATGAAGAAGTCTTCGAAGTATCATTTCTAGAGGAGGGAAATGAGGTGCTTAGGTCATGTTGTTCCATAGCAGGGCATCGCTATGGATTATGCGAGTTACGACAATCCCAGATTTGAATTGACCTAAGAGTGCTACAGATTAGAAGTTTCCTTGGATTAGCGAGATGTTTTATACGTTTTACCAAGGACTTCTCAAAGGTAGTGACACCGTTAACTGACTTAATGAGGAGGATCAGACTTTTTATTTGAGATGCGAGGTGGAGACACGCATTAGTGACTCTAACAGAGGGGTTGATGAGTGCACCGATGTTACCCATTCTGAGTGGGAATGAGGAGTTGATAGTAGACACATGCTTGTGGTACTTGGCTAGGTGCGGTATTGATGTAGAAAAGTTAGGTTGTCACATATGCTAGTCAACAACCGAAACCGCAGGAGAAGAAGCATCTAACTCATGATTGGAGTTGGCAGCGATAGTATTTGCTTTGGAGATTTGGAGACTCTATCTATAGGAGAGGGGTTTGAGTTGTTCGCTGATACCACATCATTGAAGTATCTCTTATATGAGAAGGATCTTAACCTTTGCCAACGGCGATGGTAAGAGTTCTTGACCTCCTACAACTTTGATATTTGCTATATGCCTGCTAGGGAAATGCATTTGTCGATGCTTTGAATGGAAGACATACTAGTTAGGAAGCGATATTCCAAGAGTGGACATCGCTTGAGTTTATTGCTGGTTATGACTTCAGAACTCATGTGAGCTATGACCAAAGATGAAGGCTAGTTTGACTATGAGACCTACTTGGATTTAGCGGATTGGTACTAGTCAAAGGAGCGAAGCTGGACTAACGGAGATCATGGCTAAATTAAAAAAATGATTAGTGTCTATAGAGGTGATGCAGTGCGAACTCAAACAAGATGGTTGGCTTCATAAGGATTTGTTCCCGATGTCGATGGGTTGAGAGATGAGGCACCATGAAAGTGCTCTCATACGAGAATGACTATATATCCTGATTACAATAGAATGCACCATGATATGAGATGGACGTTTTATTTGGAATGGATGAAGAAGTACGTCGGGGCATTCATTTCGAGATGAATGAATTGTCAGCTAGTAAATGCTGAATAAAAGAAGCCAAGTGTTTACTACAACTGCTTGAGATTCCCGGGGGAAATAGGAATGGATATCGATGGACCTCATCGATGGAATTCCAAGGACTAGAATTGAATATGATGGCATTTGAGTCATAGTCGATAAGTTGACAAAGAATGCTAATTTTATATTCTTTAAGTCCGGTAGAACAACATTCAAATTAGTTGAGTTATATGTGGAATGGATAGTGTGATTCCATAGTGTGCCAAGAGCATTGTAGGTGACTGAAACTTGTTATTCACTAGTGAGTTTTGGGAGAACTTACAAGAGGCATTTGGAAATTTGGCACCAAATTAACTAAATGATATCAAGACCGAACCAGAAACTTCGAGGTCTCGTAGGCCTATTCGTATTGTAGGATGTGATGTGAGACATGTTAGGAGGAAGGTGGTGGAGTAGTAAAGGTTCAGCTGAGTGAAAGCGAAAGCAATTACACATCAAGAGATCGATGAGAGCATGAGGACCGCTAGTCTAGAACTCTTCACTTGGTGAGACTTCCATTTTTATCGTCAGCTTCCATATTGAATATCATGTTTGATGCTTTTATTAGACGGTTTAGTATCCTTTATGTTAGGATAGTCATGGATGTTACTTTTTGATGTTTGATTTTATAGTAATCATTTGATGTTTGATTGTTGGCATTAAATACAATTACTTATGCTTATATGGTTGTTAGGCATGCGAGATAGCTATGGTTAATTTTGACTTGTTTGATATGGGGATTTCGGGAGCTAAATTTCTAAAGTGAGGGAGAGTGTAACGACCTGTATTTTACGTATCGAAGGATCATAAAATATTATTTTTAAATTCATATTGGGTCATATGACTCTATAACTTCGAACACTATTGAGTATTGACATTTTTGACCAATTGTGATTTTATTGGACGATTTTGACCTTGATTTATTTTTTGGCATTTTGGTAGTTACACATGTTACGTTGATATACGGGCATCGATGCACTGGAGAATTTGGACAAATGGAAACGTCCTGGGGTAAAAGAGAAAGTTAATGAGCCATGCAACCAAAAAAATTTGAGATCGGATGTTTCGGTAGCCCGTACGACTTTAAACCGTAAAAATGTAGCATCTTAAGGCACAGCCTTGGATTTTGACAAAACTTATGCTGTTGGAACAAAAAAATACAATGATTCCCTCGTCGAAGAATCGTCGCGATCGGACATTCCTAGGAGACGCACAAGCACAAAATGTGTATTGAAATTTGGAAATTATGGAACAATGGGTATAAACAAGCCCTAATTCCGATCAGATGGTGATTTGAATGAGGTATCGTTTATATGGGTTTATTTATTTCAATGAGGGGATAACGAAGATGTAGATGGCCTAAGGCATAGTTGGATGTGGAGGTGTTGGTAAGCTTGGAAAGTTAGGAGATAAAATGGGTTTAATGCTCTTTTTTTCCATGGTTGTACGCAATCGGGGTCAATGGCAGTGACTAGAGTTGGTGTTGGCAATGGAGAGGAGCAAGCGACATCCATGGTGATGCTGGCGGTGGCCTCGGGTGGAGGGGTTTTGCGTTTAATGTGAAACCAGCGAGCAATGTAGAAAAATGAAAAAAAAGAAATATTTGTGTTCGTGGATAGTTGGAGCGACAGTGGGCAGAGGCTAGAGTAGGTGGCTATGGCAGCGCAACAGCTGTCAGTGGTGGAGAGACAGTGCTGGCGGAGTACGATAGCTTGCGGCAAAGTGTGCTGGAGATTCGTGCATGTTTTGCTTGCCATGAAATTTACGTGAGTGGTAGTATGTGAAAAAGTGGGAAGATGCTCCAGGAAATAGAAAGAATGACATGGCAAAAGCAGGGTGGATGGAGGAGAATCATCTGCATTGGTGAAGAAAGGAACAATGAAAGGCAAGGTATCAATTATGAAATGTCGGAAGCATCAATTATGAAAAAAGTTCAATTAAGGTAATCAATACATAATTTAGTTAATTAATTAGCTTATTAATTTATTAGTATATATTCGATTTTCTATATCGTCCATGTCTTTTGCATACAAGGTCCATTTTAGATGAAGTTTCTTATGTTGCGCTCGTGATGGGGAGCTCTATGGCTTGGCATTGGATTGGACGGCTTTTATTGAGGTGTGTGATATTTCCTCTCACCGTACTATGATTGTTAGTATAGTATTAAAACAAAGTTTTGAAACAATTTGTAACTTTAAAATGTGATTTTTGACATATTTAATCCTATATCTTATTTTATAAAAGAATTTAAAAGTGTTTTAAAATGATTTTAAATTAAGTATCGCATTTTTCCTATTGATGCTTTATTTTGACGATATTGATTTATTTTGGTATCAATCCCATATTACATCTTGGATGGATTGTATATGTGTTATTATAGATGACGGTAGGCTATTATAAACGTTTGTATGCTTCTTTATTAGATGTATGTTTGTTTGCTTAGATTGGTTGAAAAGGCCGATCGAAGGCGATATAGTATTTGAAAATATCCTATAGGATTTCATGCACAAAATTTCATGCATGCCGATTGATTTGAAGATGGAAGATGGACTTGGAGACATGCTTTGGATTTCGAGATGGATGCTGGATGTTTTCATTTGGTTTGTACTTAACCATTTTTTTGGTTAAGAACACGACCAAACTGGCCGTTATCGACTACTCTGGTCGATATCTACCACTATTGATGATGGTCGATTTGGCAAATTTTGACGTGGACGATGAAGAGGCTTCGAGGAGCATGATGCGATGGTTCTTTCATTCGTTTGATGTTCGATTTTGGTGTTACTAATCTTCAATGAGTGGTTTTGGCGATGAAGCGAAGATGTGATGCTTTGATGCGATGACTTCACAATTCAACAATGATAATTCTGTGATGGGAAGTGATGGTTTCGACGGTTGATGGATACACTTTGGGATGTAGAGTAGTTAGATTGAAGGGACTGTGGAGGAAGGTTTTGGGATGCATAATGACATTCTATGACCGATGATGGTTGTCTAGAATAGTTCCCAACCACGATGGCTTTATACGGGAGTTTAAGGACAGTTCCAGGATGTGCTCGGCTAGTGATGACGTGTGCAAAAGGATTATTGATACTTGAGATGATAGGGCACACTCATGAGATAAGGGTATATGAGGATGTGATCAGAGTCCATTGACATTAGGACTCGATCTGCCCGGACTCTAAAGTCCCTTAACCTTTGGACATTGTAGGGTTTTATACTACAGTCCGTTGATATGAGGATATATTATGGCAAGTTTTTTGATGTTAGAACCTGTATGTACCCTAATGGGTCGAGTGACCGCGGATGTTGAGTAGTCATTGATGACGAGATAGAGTATAGCAGTATCATATAACCAACGCACCGAGTGAGTGATGCGAGGATGGATGATGGATGCTATGTTTGCTTTGATTATTTATCACTCTAGGGATGTCACATGATGTGGTTATCTTTGATGTATGTACCCGAACACCCATTAGTACTTTGACGTGTAGTACACCCATGATGACTATGATATAGAGTAGCATACCACCTATGTTATGTGCTGACTCTTTGAATGTAGGGACAAGTTAGGTATGATTCTCCATACCCTCTGTTCCATATACTATACTGTCTTTTATAGTGTTTTGAGATTATTTATCACTCACACCAGACTATTGTCTGACTTGAGGTTTTATGCTTTTCTTCTTATTACCTTGGGTACTCTTAAATGTGGACTAGAAGGCAGATGTAAATGGAGCATGGAATTATGCAGATCGACTAGTAGGAGGTGACGGTTTCTCATATTTATACTTTAGGCTTATTATTGCATGTTTCGCTGTGTGACACTATAGAGCCTTGACAGTGTTGACTTACTATTATTTAAGATAGTTTGATAGTTGAGTTTATTTATCAGTTGTATAAACTATATTACTATTTTGTATAACTGTATGAGCATGTGTACTCTGATTATGTGGTTCATGTAGTTATTACTGTCTTGTCTGTTTTATATCTATGATAACCATTAAATTTTATTCGATGCGCTGTGAGATATACAATAGGTTATGTGATTGTTTAATGTTTCCATCTTTCTCTTATCTTCTTTTCTCCTTTTCTCTTCTATACCTCTTCTTTACTTCTTTTCTTTCCCTTGTCAATCTTCCTACATAAGTAGGATGCTCCAGTAGCGCACTATTTAGTTATATGAGCATCGAAGGTGTGGGCCGGTCGTCACATTTGTGTATTTGACTCGAGTGTGCAATTAAAGAATTTTTTATCCAAAATGATTATAGATATATGTGATTATCATTCATGATCACAACAGAATTATTGATTGATTGAAGGTCATGACGAATTAAAATAATTTGACAACTCAAAGTCAAAAGGCTCGGTCCTCCACACAACCAAACGCTATGGAGTTGGTTACATATTTTATCAAGGAAATGGAACGTTTCTCTTCAACATCCTCAAACACTCCATCCAACAATCTATTGGTTCATTTTAGAAGTTTGCAACTAGATAAATTTACTAGAAACACTGATCCATATAAAGCTGAATAGTGGGCCCTTCATTTGGAAGATATTTTGAAGTTTTACTGCAAAGTGGTAGATAAAAGGAAGTTGGCAGTTTTCAAACTACAGGAGAAGCTCCAAATTAGTGGGAACTAGTTCGAACCACCACTGATTCAGGGATGGTAGAAAGTTTGACATAGGTAGATTTTAAGGAAAATTTCTTGGATAAACATTTTCCAAAAAATGAAAGAGAGAAGAAAGAAACAAATTCTGATACCCTATACTAGGAAGTATGTCGACGGCTCAATACGAAAATAGATTTAAAGCATTATCCTGATTTGGAAGTCATTTGATTAATACACATGATAGGTGAGCAAGAAGGTTTGCAAAGGGACTAATCCATCCATAAGAAGGTATGTTATTAGTGGTAGGCGCAACAAAAATGAGATGGTAGTTAACGAAGCTTTGAACTTGGAAGAGGATTACGTTGAGTTACAACGAGAAAAGAATAACTCAAGTAAGAGAGAACCAAATAATGAAGGGAGATTTAGCAATCAAAAGAAACTGGATTTGAAGAAGTAGAAATAAAATGGAAGAAGTCAAAGATCAACAGGATAAGAAAATGACTTTAACAATCTTAAGTCATGTTACAAATGCAATGAAAAAGGACATATTGCTCCCAATTGTCCAAGTAAGGCAATACTATGTTACAGTTAGTACGAAATTGGGCTTATTAGTAGAAACTCCAAGAAACGAAAGAGAGACAATAGGGCACCATCATGGATTCATGGAAGGTTATATATGATAGTTCCTGAAGAAGATAATGTGGAAGGTACTTTATTGCCTTTTGACTTTCAAACTAAAGTTTTTGATATACTGTTACTACACACTCTCTAATATCCATAGTATTTGCGACTAAGTTAGGACTAACTATTGAGCAATTACTAAACCCTTTAGTATTAGATAACTTAGTAGGAGGAGATACTAAACTTAAAAATATATGTAAGAACTATGTCTTTAACATTGGGTATAAGAAAATGACGGTTGATCTAATCAACTTCCCAATGGTTCGTTCTGACATCATCCTTGGGATGGATTGGCTTTCCAAATATCGGCCATCTTGAATTTCCATGACAAAACCGTAAATTTATTTATTTTTAGACATGAAGCATTTGTTTACTCATGTGATAAACTCAAATTTGCTTTTATATCTGGATATATACTTATATCAATATTGAGGATAATGGTAAACCAACAGACCAAATCCATGTGGCAAAGGAATTCAAAGAAGTTTTTCAAGGTGTACTAGGATTACCATCGAGAAAAAGAAATCAAATTTTATATAGACTTGGTCCTTGGTATTACCCTTATTGCTAAAGCAGCTTACCACATGGTCCCTATGGAAAATCAAGAATTAAATAGAAAATTAAAGAATTGGAGGACCAAGGATTTACAAGACCTAGTAAATCCTCTTGAGGAGCACCGGTGTTATTTGTAACGAAACATGACTGGACTTCCCGCCTGTCATTGATTACCGAGAGCTCAATAAGTTTACAATTAAGAATAAATACCCAATACCTCGAATCGATGATTTATTTGATCAACTACAAGGAGCTATAGTATTCTCAAAAATTGACTTAAGATCTGGCTATCAATAATTAAGAATAAAAGAGAAGGACATTTCAAAAACAACATTCCAATCTCGGTATGGACATTATGAATTCTTAGTGATGCCTTTTGGCCTTACCAATACACCAATAGTTTTCATGGATCTAATGAACCATGTGTTCCATCCATACCTTGATCAATTTGTTATCATATTTATCGACGATATCCTGATTTATTCTAAGATGAAGGAAGTACATAAGAAACATTTACATACTATTCTTCAAACATTGAAAGAGCACCAATTGTATGCAAAACTAAGTAAATGTGAAATTTGGTTGGAGGAGGTGAAATTTCTTGGATACATTGTCTTTTAAAAAGGAATAGGATTAGACCCGTAAAAGGTTGAAGCTGCATTGAAATGGAACCCTCTGATAACACCATTAGAAGTTCGAAGCTTCCTTAGACTAGCTGGTTACTATTAGAGATTCATTCAAGATTTTTCAAAAAATAGCAGCTCCAATAACCAAGTCAACTTTTAAGGAAACCAAGTTTATATGGAATAGGAATTGTGAGATAGCACTCCAAACATTAAATAAAAGGTTAACTAAAGCATCAGTCCTGACCTTACCAAGTATGGAGTTCAATAAAAAAAATATTATGATGCATGTGGTTAAGGACTAGGATGCGTACTTTTGTACGAGGACAAAGTTATCATTTATGGCTCTAACCAACAAAAGCCACATGAGGTACATTATCCAACTTATGACTTGGAATTCACCACCATTGTATTTTCTTTAAAATTTGGAGACATTATCTGTATGTGGAATAATTTCATGTTTACTCAAACCATAAGAGTTTAAAATATTTGTTCCCTCAAACAGAATTAAATATGAAACAATGAAGATGATTAGAATTTCTAAAGAATTACTTCACATTATTATCATCCAAGAAAAGTAAATGCAGTCGCAGGCACTAAATCAAAAGTCCTATGAAATTATAGCCAATCAAATGATAAGAGAATGGAAGTTCTGAAGACATTAGCTAAAATAAATGCTCAAAAAAGGACGAACAATAAAGCAATGGTTGATAGGGTAGAGCTCTTATGTAGTATGAACATTCATCCAACTCTAATCAACAAAATCTTATAAGCCTAAGGACAAAAAATGAGGTGAAATAATTGTTTGTGAAGATGGGCAGATAAAGAAACTGTAGATTGAAACATTGGTAAGGAATGAGCATATATATTTCTGAATCGACTTTGTGTTCCAAATCAAAAAGAATTGAAGAATGAAATTTTGAATTAAGCACATCGTTCAAGGCACACAGTGCATCCAGTAAGCACAAAGACGTTTATGGACCTTAAGCACCCATTTTGGTAGAGTGGAATGAAATAGTACATTGCTGAATTTGTGGCAAAGTGTTTATTTGTTTCACATGTGAACAAATAAAAGCTAAGAAACAATGGCCATTAGGAGTTCTAAAACTACTTCCTATCACTAAATGTAAGTGCGAATACATCAAATGGAATTTATTGTTGGACTATTGATGTTAGCAAGGACATGGCAAGATATGGGTAGTGGTGGATCGCCTAACAAATCCAGCTCCTTTCATACCATATACATAACCTACTCGATGGATAAGACAAGCCGAATCTACTTGGAAGGAAACTTTTGACTGCATAGTATACTGGTAACCATTGTTTCAAATAGAGACTCATGGCTTAACTCAAGATTGTGGGGAAGTTTCTAAAAAGATTTAGGAAAATTACTTAATCTAAGCACAACCTTTCATCCTTAAACATATAGACAGACAAAAAGGATAAATTGAGTAATAAAAGATATGCTAAGATCATGTATAACAGAATTTGAAAGCACATGGGAAACACATACAATTAATTGAATTTTCATACAATAATAGTTATCATGCAAATATTGGTATGGTCCCACTTGAAACTCTATATGGACAACCTTGTCATTCACCGACATGTTGGGAAAAAGTTGGAGATAGTGAAATTCTCTAGCCTCATTTAGTGAAAGAGGAGAAAATTTCAACTATACAAGAACAACTACAAGCCACAAAAAGTAGAAAAAGAGTTATGTAGATCGCATGAGGAAGGATTTAGAATTTGAAGTAGGGGATCAACGCTTTTTGGAAGTTTCCCCGGTACATGGTGTAATGTGATTTGGAAGGAAAAATGAGAAGTTATCAGTAAGATTTATAGGACCATTCCATATTACTGAGAGATTTGCTAAGGTTGCTTACCGACTCAAATTTCTCGGGAAATTATCAGATATTCATGATGTTTTACATGCATCAATGTTATGAAAGTACATTCTTCATCCGTCAGAAGTGATTGATTTAAGCGGAATTGAAGTTAAGAAGGGTACTAAGTATGTTGAATGACCTATTCGAATTCTGGAAAGAAAAGTCAAGAAGCTTCGAAGGAAGAAAATTCCCTTAGTTAAGGAACAATGGAACCATAATAACAAAGATGAAGCATCATGGGAAGTTGAGTCAGAAATTCATAAGGAACCCGGAACTATTTGAAGTTTAAATTAGAAGGACGAAAACTTTTTATAAGGTGCGTAGGATGTAAAAACTCATCCTTTTGACATATTTTATCTGTTTTTATCATTATTTTTTAAAATAAAATATGGTGATTTTCATTCAAAATTTTTGATGCATTTGAACATAAAATTTAAAATTGATAAATGGAATACACTATGTAGAATTATTATCAGGACACTGGTTGAGCAAACATCTAATTTTGTCTTAACAACTGATGAATGAAAACCGACATCACATACACTAATCGGATCTGTAAATGGACCCCTAAAATATAAAATAAACATATAAATGCACCTGGCCTTCTCTCCATCAACCTTAGCAACGTGCATTTCATCAAGATGATTAAAGTAACAAATGGCAAAGCTTGAGATATTTAGAAACTCTTTAACCACTTGTGAATATATTAAGGACATATGGCATAATGATGTAACGAGTTTTGTGGCAAGTAAATTTGTTGAAGGGCTAAAATGCAAAATACACACCATTATAAATAGTGTTTGTTAACCCAAAAAATGGATCAACACCCTAGATTGAGTATGAAAGCACCAGCCATGTTCTTACAGAGCAATAATATAGAGAATAAATGTAAAAAGAGAAGAAATAGTAAAAAGACAAGAAGATTTTTATAGTGGTTCGGCTATTAATGAAGCCTACGTTCACTTTATAACTTTCTATTAGCTGACTGCTTTTATAAGTTGAATCGGATTACAATATGATTGAATCTTCTAAGTTAGATCGAGTCACAAGTACAAGAGTTCATTGGAGAATCACAGTGGACCCCTATATGACTTGTGTGGGAGGAGAAGAGTGAAGAATAGTCTCTGTTGAGTTCTAGCAGCCAGTCCAAAAGATCATGTTATGTTGCAGGCAGGATTGTATTTATAGAGGTTGGAGAGCATTTGTGCCAGAAGTTTAAGTGCAGAAGATTCCAGTTGTTTTGCCAAGTCATCGTCGAAAATCTCAAATCTCAAATCAATTTGAGTTATTTCTATGGATCGCTAGCTATCCATAGGGGATGGATCACTAGCTATCCATCAACTTAGCATATTTTTCAACCAGAAGCCTTTACTTAGTGCAACGAAGGAGCTTGGAAAGTTTGAGGGCGATCCGACCTATCTTGATGGATCGTTAGCTATCCATAGGGGACGGATCGCTAGCTATCCATAGAGGATGGATCGCTAGCTATCCATCCATTTAGAATATTTTTAAGTGATCTTAGTTTGGTTGTCTCCCTATCTTCTATTTAAGTGCATTGTCCAAATACCAAGTCGTTTGGAGTTTGTTTGATCATCCGTCTTCATGGGTCATCTGGTCCAGAAGAATCATCCATAACTCGCTCAAATCTTAACGAAGTCAGACGAAACTTTGCAGGTACACTTTAGAGGGTGTCTGGAACCTACCCTAGAAATTTGAGCTGATGGTGCCCACTATACATGGATCGCTAGTGATCCATCTAGTTAGATCGCTAGCGATCCAACTAGCCTTATCCAATCAAGTTTATTTTTGGTGTGTGTCTTCATTTATGTCTTCTACGTTTTCTTCCAAAATTTCAAGTCAATCCAACTCCGTATGAGTTCTCTAGGCCTGTTTTAAGTTAGCTGCTTTGGTCAAAAAGCGGGTAAACAGCTTGAAGCAGATGAGTCTTTACTTCTTGAACTACACTACTTGGAATGCTATGAAGCTTGGTAAGTTTCTTAGAATAGGTAGTAGATCATGAAGGAAGAGGCTTTGACAACTCATGATGCTTCCTTTTGGATCTCTAACGATCCATGCATGATGGATCGCCAGCGATCCATTTACTTAATGGATTTTTGGCTTGTTTCTCTTAAGTTCCATTAGCTTGTTCTTTTAGATGTCTTGTTCAAGTTTCAAGTCATTCTAGCTTAGTCTAGATGTTCTAACTTCTGAAGAATTCCGCTGGGTTAAAAACCCAGTTAACATTTGCCCCCTGGAGTATGCTTTCGTTGGAAACAAAGTGTGCTCTAGAACAAGACAAGTTTCAGATTATTATTCTGTGAATTTCAGTGAATCATTGGAGTCCTTCTCAAGATGTTGTTTTCAGTTGACTGACTGCTAATAGCCGTTCATTTTTTTTTGCTTTCAATCAGAATTTCAATTTCTGCTATTAACGATGCAATCTTTGCTCCGTAGTTTACACAAGGTTTTAGGTCGGTAAGTGGTTGAACGATGTATGTTTGGAGTCGACTTATATAGTTTTAACTCGACCGGCGTGAAGCTAAGTTTTATCTCAAACGATTGTATGCCGTTTTGGAGCGAAGTCTTGCCCTTTGTTTTTAACTGTTTCTTTCGAGCAATTGGTTAAGTTCCCGTCGCCGTTTTGAATTATAATGTGATGATTTATTCCAAAATAAGATATGATGGATGATTCAATTGTATCGCTCTTTCCATTTTTATACTCCGGTATCCCAAAAAGAAAAGCTTTCCGCGTCGCTTCGGACAGGGGCTCCATTATCGATCGTCGATCGATAACGGGTAAGTGTGGAAAAGATAATTTCAAATGACAATATGGATTGTTTTTCAAATGTAAGTAAGCTATCTACACTAGATCGTTCGTTTGTAGTATTCGGGATATTAGACTCTTCTTATGTAGATAACACATTGCATCTGCCCCAGTCAACGCTCCAAAACCGACAGGTCAACATACACCGACTTTCCATGGATTTCAGGCGTTGGTTATACGAGGATATTATTTAAAGTAAAACATACCCGACAGGGTTGAATGCCAAGTTTTATTATTGAAAATGACTTTCCAATCATCCAATCTTTAGTCTAGCGGAGGGACTTCCACTCCTCCAGAAGCTGGGTCCTTTGCAACTTTGGCTTCACTTATTATCCCTGTCATATGTGGATGATTGATTACAATTAAATTACAAAGCACGGCTGCTCCTGTAGATTGTATTTGAAGTTCAATCAGGCACAGTTTCAGTCTTTGGAAACTAGCTCATGTCTTGTTCGATTGCGATTATCAATCCTTTGTGTTTTTCAGAATTCAACCTGCACACCAGCCTCTGTCTTCAGGAACTATTGGTTTAATTGCTCTATTTTGAGCATTGCTTTTTCTCATTGTTGCACCTCTTGTGTTCATGTGCAGCATACTCGTTTACTATAATTCTATACATTTAAGTAATACTTCTTCGGTCATTTCGATATATTCTATTTCATATCTTTATTCAGAACTATGAGGTAGCTTGGTCTAGCCAGTTCTGTAGCTAATCCCTACTCATGCTCAATTAAGTTCGTTTCAATAAAGTGTTGATGTACCTGCCCTAGACCATAGGGTTGATTTCTTTGAATACTAAGTCAACATGTTTTTGGAAGACTAGGTCTCCTGGGCAATACGTTCGATTACCCCAGTTTCATTGACATGATATTTCTGATCTCCAAGAACTAGGGACTTTGCTTCTTGATTCCAAGCTCTGATTTTTTCAATGATGCCTATTTCCTAACTGTAATTTGATTCCTCCAAGTTGACATCGTCATCCAATGTCATTCTGGGTACATGTGCTGGAAAGACGCGTCACCGTCATCTTTTCCTAGAGTGAATTCTTCCAAGTCCAGTGTTGAGACCCTAATCATGTATCAGTTACTATCTCTAGAAACTCGTGCGTGGATGACTCAACTTTGTGAATTTTTCCTTGATGTTGTGAATCTTTAGATAGCATGAGAGGCCATAAGGTAGGGCCGAAGATTCAATCAAACTCTTGCCTCTGTTTTCGAAAGCCGTATCGATAGTGTCATTCTGGGGGTTTCTTCTTAGCATCATCAAACTTCGGGTAATAGCATATTCCTGCAAGTTGGAACCAAATGATCTAGTTAGACCATAAGTAGGTCATCGATCCTTCTCGTCATCACCATACTACGGGTGACAATTGATTTCTAAACGTTAAATCGTTCATTTCCTTTGTTGACGATTTTGTTGACGATTTTGTTGCCAGAATGTTTAGTTTTGCGATACAGAACCATTATATAACCAACCTCGTGGTTATTCATATTTGGACTTTGCAACATTTCTTTCGATCAAGTATTTGTGAATCCATCCCTACTCGAGGGACTAGCTATTTCGAACGCCTGTATTTGGGAAATTGTGAGAGATGGAGAGGTTTGGGACAAATGATTCGATTGCCCCTGGTCTGGCTCTCAATCCAATTCTAGGATTGAGGAAGTCTGATGGTTTTAGTTCGACCTTCTGTGATTGTCCCTACATGTCCTTAGCCGTGCATGCTTTGCTTGATTACTGTCGTCATGGAAGTTATGTTTTTATGCCAATTCCTGTCTTCGGGAATTGATAACCTAGCTGCTTGGTTCCAAGCAACACTTCCTCGAGGCTACCTATCTTTTGGATGTATCTAAATTCTTTCTAAACTGAATTCAGGGAATTCAGTTGTGCACTAGCTTTTATCCCTAGAAATTAGCACAAGAGCAATTCAATCCTAGGATTTCCTTCCGACACTGCTTTATTCTTATGCAGTGGTCGATTCTTATGATGAAAGGTCGAACCATCCGGTTGACCTATGAAAGGTTATGTCCTCCTGTTGTTTCCCATTTTCGGACAACGGTAGTTTTTTGAAGACAAGGGTAGAATCTCAGTGAAGGACCAACTTCGGTCTTCGGAAGCTATTGCATTGATGGTTTACTACAGTGAGTGTTTCTTATCGAACCTGCAGATTAAAGTTTTCCTGGCGTTGCCGTGGAAATACCTATACATAGTGAATAGCAAATTTCCCGGCATTGTCGGGGCAATGTCGGTACTTAGGAAATAGAGGGTTTCCTGGCGTTGCCAGGGGAATACCGATACTTATGGAATATAAAGTTTCTCGACGTTGCCGAGGCAACACTAGTACTTAGGAAATGAGAAAAGGCCTTAGCGTTGTCGGGGCAACACTGACACTCAGGTGGTTGGGATCGATTTTCCCTGCCGATCCAACAATGCTTTTAATCAAGGTGGGTACTAGTTTCGATCTTCGAAAACTTTCACTTCGATGATTGGATTGTAGAAGTCTTTTCTTAGTGCTGCATGTCTTCAGGCAATGTTAAAGTCATGTTAGTTAGGATTGAATCATTCATCCGATGTATAGTTGAGTAGATCCCTTTCAACCCAATATGGTTGTTTTTCTCAACGTTGCATAACTTCGGGATACACCATGTTCTGGAAGGATGGGAGTCTCAGGCGTTTCCGTTGCCTAGCATTGTTTATCATCGTCAAGTGTTACCCTTGGAAATGCAGGGTTGTTTCTTAAACAATTCCAGGGTTATTCTTATTCATGAAAAATCAAATTTCCCCCAACCGGTTGTTGTTATGATCCGACTTCTATCTGTTGAACCCTTCATTTCAAATTCCAAGTTCTTATAGAAAATTAGAAATTTTGGAGCGAGTCATCACATCGCCTCCGGTACGACCGCGCTCTTTCCTATCCTGATCACGGACCAATAGAGTTCGGTAGTGTTTGTCTTGAATCTGTGATACTTAACCTTATGCTATATGAATTATGCTGGGCTGATAGCATTATTGCGGATATCAACCTTTTTCGTTTGTTCCAATCTTCGAGAATCAATGGTTTAGCCGCTCGATTTCGAGCGTTCTCTTCTTGTCATTGTATGTTTTCGGATAACAACTGGTTTTCTGCAAGTAGGGGTTTGAGACCTCAGTCGAGCACCTGCTTCTGTCTTTGGAAACTTGTGCATTGATGATTTGATTTTGGAAATGCCTTCCATCGTTGTCTATCTCTAGACGACGGTAAGTTCCTCCTTTTATTGCAAGTTGGAGCGATTTTCTATCCTGACCAAGTGTTAATGTGTTATGTTCCCCTCAGTCCACAGGGCTGATTATTCTGAATAATTGATGTGAGACTTGATGTTCTGGGCGGCTCCCTAGATGCCCCCAGTCAAAGGTACATTGCAGCTCCTATCTTTGGGAACCCCTGACTTGGAAGTCTTGAATTTAGACATTTTGTACATTAACTTTGGTCAAAGATCGGAATTCTTTGTCAACTTCTTGGTTTGTGATCTTTGTGGCACTACCGGAGCAATGTCAATTTTTTAGGTACTGGGAGTTGATCCCAATTAATCCTGCAATAGACAAGTTTCCCGGTGTTGTCGGGACAACACCGGTACTTATAAAATTTTAACAGTTTGCTGATGATGTCGGAGCAACATCAAGCAGTGCTTGCACGGCTTATGAAATGCGTACCTTTTAAGAAGGTGCGGCTTACGAAGTGCGCAGCTTACGAAATGTGCGACTTTTGAGAGTGTGCGGCTTACGAAATGCATGGCTTTTGAGAGTGCATGGCTTACAAAATTCACGACTTATGGGATCGATACGACCCGTCGATCCGGAATGGTTTGGAATTTCTTAACGTTGCCAATCTTCGGGTAACGTGAGGAGTTTGTGCTTCGAGATTGTGGTTCTATGGCGTAAGAAGTGATGCGCGGTGGAGTGCGTGGCTTACGGGATGTGCATAATGGTTTGGGCCTTCCTGATGCTGGAGGAGCGACACCAGTTCTTAGAAGGCAAGGATCGAGTTTTCCTGTCAATCCGATGATTTGACTTCGCTAGAACGCGATTTCGTCGGTTTTAAGAGATAATTGGTTTTTGGATCGGGTAACCGTGGCTTGGACAATCCTCCCACATTTCGAGAAGACGTGCATGGAAAAACAGACAAGGTTGCAATGGTGAAGAGATCTATAGCCGACCGCATGGAGATGGTTATGAAGAAAGAGCTTATGGGAGTTCGGAGCAAGACTCTTAGTTTTTGGTCCAAACTGCCCGTAAAGAATTGGTCTTCAACTGGCATACAGTCTAAGGGAAAAAGGAACTGGTGACCAAGGGTGGTAAAGGAGGAGTTGGGAAGAAGTAAGCAAGTATTATGCTTATATTTTGTTTGTGGCGCTAGCTAGATCGTTAAGTCCGTAGTTGTCAGAATGCCAGAATATTTGATCGGGCATAACAAAACTATGGCATTGTTAGTCTCGGCTTCATTATGGCAATTCAAGTGTGTGCGGTGCCCCCCATGTCACAGGGCTATTGGCGCACTTGAATTGTACCCAGGGTCTCTTAACAACTCGTCTGGCTGCCCCCAGTCCAGTGGGTGCAATTCTCCCGAGTTCTAAGTCTTGGCTTGATTCGAGTCAGCCTCTAATTAACCACAAGGTCGGTTCAGTTTTGGCTTAGTTCCTTTGAGCGAATTTGAAGCTCTGGAGTCCAACACTATTTGTTTCATCAGTCATTGGAAGTGATTCCGTTAATATGTAGAGTGACTAATATGATTGTCTATTTGTAGCCTCGGAGCTTGACTTCTTTGACTTCAGGGGCTCTGGTTTAGATGACTGCTGATCTTCCAGCTCACCCTCGTGGATATCAGTCGCACATAAATTTCGCTAATCTACCGGTTCCCCTTCACGATGCCTTAGTTCATGAAAGACCTTCCCGTTCGTGAAGGGTTTTCTGGATCAGATGACCACTGGTCTACCGGTTTACCTTCAGGATGCTTTAGTACATGAAAGACCTTTATGTTCGCAAAGGGTTTTTTGGATCAGATAACCGTTGATCTACCGGTTCGCCTTTGTGACGCTTTAGTTCGTGAAAGACCTTCACGTTCGCGAAGGGATTTTTGGATAAGATGACGCTGATTTACCGGTTGCCTTCGTGATGCTTTAGTTAATGAAAGATATTCACGTTCACAAAGGGTTTTTTGAATCAGATAACCACTAATCTATCGATTCACCTTCACGACGCTTTAGTTCGTGAAAGTCCTTCACGTTAGTGAAGGGTTTTTTGGATCAGATGATCGTTGATCTACCGATTCACCTTCATGATGCTTTAGTTCGTAAAAGACCTTCATGTCCGTGAAGGGATTTTTGGATCAAATGACCGTTGATCTACTGGTTCGCCTTCACGACGCTTTAGTTCATGAAAGACCTTCATGACGCTTTAGTTTATGAAGGAGATTTTATGGTTAGACGTCCGACGACCATACGGCCTTGGAATGATAATTTATCGATTATGAGAGGAATTTTGGTTGGATGTCCGATGACCAGTCGGCCTTGGAGCGGTAATTCATCGACTCTAAGAAGAGTTTTGGTTCATGTGACCAATGGCCTGTCAGTCTTAAAGTGATAATTCATCGACCTCAAGAAAAATTTTGGTTGGATGTCCGGCGACAAGGTCGACCCTGGAACAATAATTCATCGACTCCAAGAAGAGTTCTGGGTCGTGTGTCTGACGACCCAACAATATTAAAGCGACGATTCAGCGACTTCAAGTGGAATTTTCAGGATTCGGCTCGTAGGAAGATCGTTTTATCGGTTCTTGGAGATTAAGGGGTTGGATCTGTTTGTTCGATGATCCTTTGGACAAGACTTCTCAATGCTACCAGAGCAATGTCGGTTCTCCAAAGGGGGATCGACATGACTCGACGAGGGCATAGAAGCATTTCTATCGTCGTGCTGTTTGCAATGGTCGCAGTGTCCCGGTACGGCTCATTTGGAAAAGGGCAGTATAAAAGGATGGATGAGAAGGCATCGCTTTAAGTTGCTGCCCTATTCCTTAGTTGCTAGCTAGCTAAAGTGTTATTTGGTAATCATCCTTTCATTTGATTTCGTTAGTTAGCTGGAGTGCTTTTCTACTAGGTCTTAGTAGCCTTGCTTGGGCAGAAGATCCTTGAGGTCCTGTAGCTCCTTCACCATTTGGTATGTTCTTTGAAAAATTACCGGGTTTGCCTTCTGCTAATTGCACTACCTCTAGTCTTTAGAACCTAATTGCCTTCCCATAGAATTTTTCTAGGGTAGTAGGTTGTTTCATCCTTTAATGATTCCTGAGGGCCTTGCAATAGGCTGCATTCATCGCCCTTGCTTCGCCATTGCAGTAGTCATACCTATAAAAAAGCAATTTCGAATCAGTTGTACAGTTGTAAAAATGTATAGTAGGCATGATAAACTTCTTTGGATATTCTGCATGTTGAACGGCTTAAGTGAATGGGTTTCGATTGGGGAAGATGCTCTAATCGTTGTCGGGTCAGTCTTTTTTCAAGTTACGACTATTTATAATGCTTGAGAATGATATATGTATGATTGTCCTATGCTCGAATGATTGGAAATGCCTATTGAATGACAAATCACTTATGATGGGGTCATGGACCAGTGACGATCCTCAAAAAAATTCAAACTAGGTGAGATCGGTTTGGGGTGACAAAGAAGGCCCCATAAGGTTGCATTCCAAATTTCAAGGCATTTGGAGTTTACATGTTCGAGTTATGGGCAAAAAACGATGGATCAGCATTGATGTACTGGTGGTAATTTACTTGGAGTCCGACTCGAGAAAATTTGCCATTTGCTTGGAGTCAGCACATTGTTCGCTTGGAGTCGCATAATTTGAAGTGATGGGTTGGTGACAAACGTTGCGTGGAGGAGCCATTTACATGTTTGCTTGGAGAAAATCTTGGTTTTACCCGAGTCTGATTTGAGGCTAGAATTTTCTAGGTTTACTTCGAATCAAATGGGTGATTACTCGAGTTTGACTTTGAGTCAGGACTTCCAGAATCTACTTCCAATCGAATATCCGATTGCTCGAGTTTGACTTTGAGTCAACCCTGAAGTGAGTTTTTCAACGACCATTTTGACGATTTTTCTTGATTTTCGATGATGACCATTCGTGATTCAACGATGGGAACTCCATGATGGGATTGGAACCTGGTCAGTTGGGAGTGGCCACAATGTACCATGGAAGCTTGGCCTTGTAATCGATCTCGGATTATATCATATCTTCTTGGTTTTCTTGCCTCTAGGAATACTGTTTGAGTAGCAGTTCATCGTCCATTGCTTGGCACTGTGTTGTGGCACGGATTTTAGAGCTTCTTCTAGCATTTTGCACGTTGGCATTTTCAACCAATTTGTCTTCCTCAAATTGTTTGTCATCTTCGGAGCGGGAGAGAGCCAACGTTATATCCTCCTGTGGGGTTTTCACCCTAAATTCGGGTTTGTAGCAGGTGATTTTGCAATAGGTGGAGTGTTAACGTTTTCTTCCATCATGATTCTTGGATGTTTGCCCATTGCTTTCTTTTTCTTTTGCCTTCTCTGTAACATCTCCCTACTTGGAGGCCCAAAACTAACGGCTACGGATGCTGCAGTCATCCATAGTTATTAATCTTCGACGACCAAATACGGTGGTGTTAGATACATAGATACACAGATCACAGAAATATGTAAATATTTTAACAATTCAAAAACATATCTCCACATTCAAATCAAAACATTTCTTGTTCATTACATAATCCCAAAACGTTACCCACGTTCAGCAAAATATAATTATTACAAATACGCCAAGAGCGACATATGAAGAGGCCCCTTTAGTTGATCAGAGAATATAGTAAGGCTAATAAACCTGTCTTTACAACAAAATACAAAGCAGAAAGAAAAACTCTAAATATCTATGTGCCTCATGCACGCCTCCGGAAGCTTTATTCGTCAGAGAAGAAAACCTGAGAACCTTAAATCCCAAACTACTCAAAATAAATTGAGTATCCGAGAGTTTAAGGGGAAAACAAAAACTTCAAGTCAGACATAAAGCCTGGTATGAATAATAATCTAACATCTCAATCCTTTTAGATATCTAGTGAGACCACACCGCTTAGAGAAACGGGTTTTCCACTCACTAGTATCCTAAAACCTTTATAAAACCATATTATGTGCTCCTGCATCCACAATGGTTAAAAACATATATTTTAAAACTTACTAGGTTCAAGTTAAAACATGCGAAAGGTCCTCTTTTAAAACCTTTCGACTACGATGGAAGCAACCTTTCGACCTTGTCGGAAGGTCTGCTTCAAAAGCTTTAAAACATTTCATTTAAAACAATAGACCTTCGCCTTTTTAAAGCAACTCCTTCGAAAGCTTGGGTTACAATTCAATTATAAAACAAGGGTAAATCATCTAAGTCGAAAGCTTTGAAACCTTTCGAAAGCAGTGGGAGAAGTGGTAGGATTTTAAAACAAGTAAACCTTTCGTCTTTGTCGAAAGAAACGACTTCGAAAGGTTCGAAAAGGCGGCTATAACCTTTCGACTGTGTCGGAAGGTTCAAAACAAAACAAAGATATATGGCAGTATCCTTTCGACTATGTCGAAAGGTTTCAAAACAAAATAGTGGTAAAGCAGCAGTAACTTTTCGACTTTGTCGAAAGGCTTAAAACCTTTCTTTTAAACATTTGACCTGGTTGAAAGCAACCAAGTCGAAAGCTCTAATTCGAAAGCAAAGCAGGTGAAAGCTTTAGTTCATAAAACAAACATACCCCAACCTCTTTGGCCATCAACCTTTCGACTAAGAACCCTTCGATTCTGTCCAATTCATTACGTACCAAGTAATTTGATACCATATGCATTGGTTTGACCTTGTCGAAAGATATAACCTTTCGACTTAGTCGAAAGGTCTGGGTCGGAAGGTTTACTATCGTAAAAGGCCAAAACATGCTAAAACTATGATTTCTTTGTTTTTACTTAAAAAGGATAGCTTTTCAACTAACCTGCCTTTGTTTGTCAAATTCTCATTAGTTAATAATTCTTTTCAGAAAAATGCTGCCACAAATTTCAAAATTAAATAACAATTTTATTATATAAAACGCCCCTTCTCCTTAATTAAATATATAAAACATTTAAGTCTCATACCTTAAATAATTTTATATATTTATCAAAACACTTAAGAAAAATTTGGAAAAATCCCAAAAAATCTATTTTAATATGTTTTCCAACGTATACAAATTTCAAATCCAAATAATCATTATTTTTTTCATAAATAATTTATAACCCAAAAAATAATTTTCTTCACTAGAAAATTAATATAAAACCCATATAAGCTCAGAAAATTTTGAGAATTGAAACCATCTCCAAAATCATGTTTTCTATAACATAAAATTTTCCCATGGCATTTAAAAATCATTTCATCTCAGTTTTACCCTAAAACCATGTATATCTACCTTTTTAAACAACCTTGTTTAATCCATATAAATCATAAATCAAGCATATCATCATTCAATATCATAAAAACAGATTTGTCATTAAATCTAAAACCATTTGATGTAAAAATCAAAATAGAGATGTAGAAACTGTTATTCACCTTAGATTGGATAAGGAAATTGAAGTTTGATTGAGATTGATTTCTCTAGCTTGATTCCTAAGCTTTATGTTGATTTTCTCTTCCCTTCTTTCTTCCTAATGGTCGACCTTGCTTTCACTTCATATGGTTTTAAATTTTGTTTTGGTGATAATGAACGTGTAGGTCTAAGAATGATAGTATAAGGGTGGGAAATGTGGGCGGCTATTTACCCTAATGCCTTTATGTTTAATTTCCTAACCATTTATATAAGTTCATTAGTTTTAATAAGCACGGCCACCTAGTTTATTAATCAACCTCAATCTCCTTATCTACATTATTCTATTTAATTTATTCTAATTAAATCTCCTGAATAATGTCACTAAAATTAGGGGTGCTATAGGCTCCCCTCCTTAAAGAATTTCATCTTCGAAATTCAGTAAGGACTAACCATCAAACACAGCAATCATCTGTACATTTCCTAAAATCCATACTAGTCTATCTGACTAGCAACCAATCTATATAGATCTAACATAGACATACCATCATAACAGATCGTGATAAGCCTCTCGAATCCCGTCCTCTATCTCCCAAGTACAGTCTTTCTCGTTGTCGCTCCACTGAACTTTCACCAACCTGACTGTCCTAGTCCTCAATCTCTTCTCATCTCTCGCTACAACCAGAACTGTTTGTCTAACAAAAGTCAAATCAGGCTCCACTACTAAGTCCTCTAACTCTGTCTGTGGAATAGTAGCCTCTAGATCATGCACATACTTATGAAGATGATACACATGGAATACAATATGAACACCTACCAAACTGCTCGGCAACTCTACTCTGTATGCGAGATTTCCAACCCTTTCTATAATCTGAAATGGAACAACATACCTCGGGGCCGACTTTCCAAATCGTACCACACCCTTCATCGGTGATACCCTAATGAAAACTTTGTCTCCCACTGAGAACTCTAGGCCTTTACGCCTTTTATCTGCGTAACTCTTATGCCTGGATTGAGCTTTCTTTATCTGTTCTCGGATTAACTCAATCTTTTCTGACGCCTCTCTTGCTAAATCTGGACCTAAAACCAATCTGTCTCCAGTCTCTAACCAACATGCTGGCGATTTGCATGGTTTTCCATACAAAGCTTCAAAAGGTGCCATCCCTATACTAGTCTGATAACTATTATTATAGGAAAACTCAATCAGATGTAGGTGATCTTTCCAAGATCCACCAAAGTCCAATACACAAGCTCTTAATAAATCTTCGAGTACCTTGTTGACTCTCTCTGTCCGCCCGTCTTTCTATTGGTGATAAACTGTACTCATCTTGAGCTTGGTGCCTAATGCCTCTTGTAGAGTCCTCCAAATTTCACTAGTGAATAATGCATCTCTATCGCTGACTATGCTACTAGGAATCCCATGAAGTCTAACTATGTTCTTTATGAATAACTTAGCCAAAACAGGTGTCGTTCTGGTTGACTTTACTGGTATAGAATGGGCACTCCTGGTCAACCTGTCCACTATAACCCATATGCTTTCATTTCCTCTATTTGACCTTGGAAACCCGTCTATAAAATCCATAGATATCGAATCCCATTTCCGGACTGGAATATCTAAAGGCTGAAGTAACCCACCTGGCTTCTGATGTCCAGCTTTCACTTGTTGACAGTTAATACACTGCCTAGCCCACAAGCCAACATCCTTCTTCATGCCTTTCCAATAAAATCTTCTCTTCATGTCTTAATACATCTTATAGTTCCTCCAGGATGAATCGTAAACTACGACCGATGACACTCCTCTGGAACTTCTCTCCTTAAGTTCTCTACATCTGGAACACATAACCGACCCTTCTTTCTCAACCATCCTCTTTGGTCAAGATTAAAGTCCTTTAGGTCATCAACCTCTAATCTGACCTCAAGCCTTCTAATCCTCTCAGCTAAAACTGGATCTTCTCTTTGCTTAGAAGCTATCCTCTCAATCAGCACTGGTCGAACTTCTAAACAAGACAACATGGAAGTACCATGACTAGAACTAGTAGTAGATCTCAACTTCACACCACAACTGGCTAAAGCTTCTAGATTCTTCCATTCTGCCAACATTGCTAACACTACACTCTGATGTTTTCTACTGAGAGCATTTGCTACCTTATTCCCTTTTGCAGGAGTATACTCTATACCGAAATCATAAGCAGCCAAAAACTCCAGCAATCTCTGCTGCCTCATATTCAACTCATTCTTAGAGAATAAATACTTTAATGATATATGATCGGTATACAACTCAAATCTCTTTCCCAAAAAATAATGCCTCCAAATCTTCAAGGCATAGATCACTGCTGCCAACTCCAAGTCATGAGTAGGATATCTAACTTCGTGCGGTTTAATCTACCTAGACGCGTAAGCAATAACTTTGCCCCTCTACATCAACACTGCTCCCAATCCAGTGCCACATGCATCAGTGTATACTACCAACCCTTGGTTACTATCTGAAACCACTAACACTGGAGCATTAGTCAATATATGCTTTAACTTAAGGAATGCTTCCTCACATTTTTCAGACCAAACAAACTTCTCTTCCTTCCTGGTCAACTTAGTCAAAGGTGCTGCTATTCGTGAGAAATACTTGATGAATCTCCGGTAATAGCCAGCAAGTCCAAGAAAACTCCTGATCTCGGTTATCGTCTTTAGTCTCTTCCAGTTATTGACTGCCTCGATCTTTACGAGATCAACTGACTATCCTTCCTCTAAAACTACATGACCAAGAAACTTAACTTATCTCTTCCAGAAATGACACTTGGAAAACTTCGCCTTCAGCTGATTCTGCCTTAGCGTCTCCAACACTACTCTAAGATGAATCTCATGCTCTCTTTCATCTTTAGAGTACACCAAAATATCATCTATGAACACCAACATGAACCTATCCAAGTGCTCTCGAAAAACCTGGTTCATCAAATCAACGAAGAAAGCAGGTGCATTCGTCAATCTAAATGGCATTACTAACCACTCATATGAACCATACCTAGTCCGAAATACCATCAAAGGAATGTTATCCTCCACCACTCTCAACTGGTGGAACCCCATCGCCAAATCCAACTGGGAAAATACTCTGGCTCCACTCAACAGATCAAATAGATCATCAATCCTCAATAGAGGGTACCTATTTTTGATCGTTCTTTCGTTCAACTTACGATAGTCGATGCACATTCTTAACGGCCCATCTAGTTTCATTACAAACACCGCAGCTGCTCCCCAAGGCGAACTGCTTGGTCTGATAAAATTTCTTCCCTTAAGATCCACTAACTGCACCTTCAATTCCTTTAATTCTGTCGGTGTCATTCTGCTAGGTGGTCTACTAACAGGTTCAGCTCCCGGTACAAGATCTATCTGAAACTCAATAGCTCGTTTCGGGGGTAATCCAGTGACCGGCTCAAATACATCTGCAAACTCTCTAACCACATAAACCTAACTAAGCTCTTCTTCAACCTCCATGACACTCAACAAAGCACAAACACTCTTACTGGAATTCTCCACTGAGATAATGATTCGGTTACGACTATCTGGGTGCCTCAATGATATTTCCCGATCCTGGCAAAATATCCTAGCCTCATACTTACCCAACCAATCCATGCCTAAGATGATCCCGAAATCTACTATATCAAAAACATACAAGCTGCATGAAAACTTATGACCTAAAGAATCAAGTTCTAACTGGTCACATTTCATCCCAAGAGTTGCATACCCTCCTGTCGGATTCACAACCTTTAAGGAAGTAACAAGGTATGTGGGTTCCATACATAACCTATCAACCAAATACTGTGATATAAAAGAATGTGATGCACCGGTATCAAATAGTACCCTAACTGGTATATTTTGTATCAAAAGCATACCTTCCATCACAGTTTTCCCTTTCTCCACTGTAGTGGGTTTAGAAGAAGATGGTGGTCCAATAGCAAACACCTTCCCTCTGTCCGCCCTGAGTGGCCCTGGACACTGGTTCTTATAGTGCCCAACTTGGTCACAGTTGAATCATTTCACATTCTTCTTCTCCGATGGCTTCTTTCCTTTACCAGTTCTGCACTCGTGGGCATAATGACCCTTCTTATCACACTTATAACACACCAAATCAGCCTTTGCCTTCTTAGAGGCCTCTCTTTTTGGTCTCCTTTCTTCTTAAAGAATTTCCTTTTTCTTACCTGAGAACCCTGGAACTCAACTAACTTCTCCCTAGCTGAAACAACAAGCATCTCCTCATGGCGGACGGTCATCTCCACCATCACATGATAAGTTTGTCTAATATGAGTCATAGCCATCCTGCCTAGCTCTGGCCTCAAACCTCTAATGAATCTCTCATTCCTTCTGACATCATTGTCAACCAAAGCATAACCATATCGAGATAGCTCATCAAACTTAGCAGCATACTCGATCATAAACATATGTACTTGGACAAGATCCATGAACTTCCTCATCAATGCCGACTTAGCAACCTCAAACAAGAACCTCTACTCAAACCTCCTCATGAAGTCAGCTCAAGTCAACTCTTCCTCCGGCACTCTGGCCATCACACTGTTCCACCAATGAAGCGCTAAATCTTGCAACTGTCTAAAGGCTTGCCTTCTCTCCATCATTCAAGCCTAAAATTTGTAAAGATCCTTTCACGGTTTAACAGCCAGTTCTCAACTTCAACAGCATCTTCCGTTCCAGCAAACAGATTTCCTCCCAGACTGATATAGTCTCTACTCAGCTTAGCATAATTATAACCAGCTAAAACAACAGGATTAGCTCCACCAACATTCCCAACATCTCCTACTTGCAACAGATTAGCCAACAACTGATACACCATCCCCGCATCTATTGGCAGATTTCTAGCACCTACATTGGTCTCAACATTTTGGTTAGCATTAGCCTGTCGACCTTGGTTTCTCCGAGTATTAGATCAAGCATTTCCATTAGTAGTGGTACTTCCTCCACCCATATTTCCTCTTCCATTTCCTGCCTCCATATCTTCTTTCTCGTATATCTGCATACGAGCCTTAGTAAGATACAAAAGAATGGTCTAAGAGAGAGAGGAATACGTACTTAGATATATACATATATATATATATATATCAAATACAAGTATGTTAATATAGCGTTAACCCAAACCCCGATCATATTTTAAATTTATTGGATTATATTTGAAAAAGGTTTTAGGTTTTACTTTTCTTTTAAAGTTTCATAAACCTATGCTCTGATACCAACTTGTAACACCCCCCTATTTGGAGGCCCAAAACTAACGGCTACGGATGCTGCAGTCATCCATAGTTATTAATCTTCGGCGACCAAATACGGCGGTGTTAGATACATTGATACACAGAACACAGAAATATGTAAAAAATTAAAAATTCAAAAACATATTTCCACATTCAAATGAAAACATTTCTTGTTCATTACATAATCCCAACAGGTTACCCACTTTAAGAAAAATATAATTATTACAAATAAGCCAAGAGCGACATATGAAGATGCCCTCTTGGTTGATCATAGAATATAGTAAGGCTAATAAATATGCCTTTACAACAAAACACACGGTGGAAAGAAAAACTCTAAATATCTATCTGCCTCCTGCATGCCCCTGGAAGCTTTATTTGTCGAAGAAGAAAACCTGAGAACCTTAAATCTAAGACTACTCAAAATAAATTGAGTACCCAAGAGTTTTAGGGAAAAACAAAAATTTCGAGACAGACAAAAAGCCTGGTATGAATAATGATCTAACATCTCAATCCTTTTAGATATCTAGTGAGACCATGCCGCTTAGCGGAATGGGTTTTCCCTACTAGTATCCTAAAATCTTTATAAAACCATATTCTTTGCTCCTGCATCCACAATGGTAAAAAACATAGATTTTTAAAAACATTATGATGATATGCATACTTGAAAATAAAAAAGATTTCCCCATTCCCAGTTTAATCTAACACCCAGTCATAATTATAGTTTCTAGGGTCACTATTAACCTTTTTAGTTTTCATGGGTTTACTAATAACCTTGTTATAATTAATAGACACCCTGTCATGTTCATAGTTTTCATAGAATCACTAAGAACCTATAGGCTCCTGCCAATTAACTTAATTAATTCATAGATCCTCCTGAACTTATTAGTCATTCATATAACTAATCACCTTATCCTAGTTTTCATGGGTTGACTAGGAACCTATGGACTTATCCAGTAACTCACTACACAACCTAGTTTTCATGGGTTGACTAGGAATCTACTGATACTTCCATTAGCCAACTACATATCCTAGTTTTCATGGGTTTACTAGGAACCTATTGACTGGTGTCAATCCTTAACCCGAATATAGTTTTCTTGGGTTCGCTACAAACTAATTAGCCCCTGCCAAGTATCCTTAGGCATAGTTTTCATGGGTTAACTATGAACCTCTTGGTATGCACCAATAACTGCCTTATCATAGTTTTCATGGGTTTACTATGAACCTCTTGGTATGCACCAATAACTACCTTATCATAGTTTTCATGGGTTTACTATGAACCTTTTGGTTTACCTCCAATAACTACAAAGTTTAGGCATCCTATATTTTGGGTCACCCTGACTCCATGGATGCAATTCTACTCATTCAAGAGTTTAAGCAATTTATATTCACTATTGAGTTAACATACAGGTTCTTCTACCACTTTTCCCAAAATACAGCTATGGGTAACATGTGAATACATTCATATTTGAAGAAGTAAAACAACAATTTAACAATACCACTCCTGTGAGTTTAAATTCCATGAAAACATTTCATAAAACATAGTTAACGTGCTTAACTTGTATTTTTATCAAGGTCATACTTCTTCAAAATCACATACTTAAAGTCAGTACAAAACTTCTTTTTATAAGCCTAGGTTTTCCTTTAAAAATTTAGATTATGGGCTTCCAAACCTTTTAAAACCAAACCTTTCGACCTTGTCGAAAGGTCTTCAAAACAACCATTTGAATCGTAACCTTTAGAAACTATTGAAAACATTCAACACTTTAAACCTTTTGAAAGCGTTGAATTCTTAGAATATAACCTTTTGAAACCATTGGATCTTGCCTTTTGAAAACTTACTGGGTTCAGTTAAAACATACGGAAGGTCCTCTTTTAAAACCTTTCGACTACGATGGAAGCAACCTTTCGACCTTGTCGGAATGTCTGCTTCGAAAGCTTTAAAACATTTCATTTAAAACAATAGACCTTCGCCGTTTAAAGCAACTCCTTCGAAAGCTTGGGTTACAATTCAATTATAAAACAAGGGTAAATCATCTAAGTCGAAAGTTTTGAAACCTTTCGAAAGCAATGGGAGAAGCGGCTGGATTTTAAAACAAGTAAACCTTTCGTCTTTGTCGAAAGCAACGACTACGAAAGGTTGGAAAAAGCGGCTATAACCTTTCGACTATGTCAGAAGGTTCAAAACAAAACAATGATATGTGGCAGTAACCTTTTGACTGTGTTGAAAGGTTTCAAAACAAAATAGTGGTAAAGCAGTAGTAACCTTTCAACTTTGTCGAAAGGTTTAAAACCTTTCTTTTAAACATTTGACCTGGTTGAAAGCAACCAAGTCGAAAACTCTAATTTGAAAGCAAAGCAGGTGAAAGCTTTAGTTTATAAAACAAACATACCCCAACCACTTTGGCCATCAACCTTTCGACAAAGAACCCTTCGACTTTGTCCAATTCATTACATACTACGTAATTTGATACCATATGCATTGGTTTGACCTTATCGAAAGCTATAACCTTTCGAATTAGTCGAAAGGTCTGGTCGAAAGGTTTACTACCATAAAAGGCTGAAATATGCTAAAAGTATGATTTCTTTGTTTTTTACTTAAAAAGGATTACTTTTCAACTAACATGCCTTTGTTTGTCAAATTCTCATTGGTTAATAATTCTTTCTAGAAAATTTTGCCACAAATTTCGGAATTAAATAACAATTTTATTATATAAAATGCCCCTTCTCCTTAACTAAATATATAAAACATTTAAGTCCCATACCTTAAATAATTTTATATATTTATCAAAACGCTTAAGAAAAATATGGAAAAATCCCAAAAAAATCTATTTTAATATGTTTTCCAACATATACAAATTTCAAACGCAAATAATCATTATTTTTGCCGTAAATAATTTATAACCCAATTAATCATTTTCTTCACTAGAAAATTAATATAAACCCATATAAGCTCAGAAAATTATGAGAATTGAAACCCATCTCCAAAATCATGTTTTCTATAACATAAAATTTTTCCATGGCATTTAAAAATCATTTCATCTCGGTTTTACCCTAAAACCATGTATATCTACCTTTTTAAACAACCTTGTTTGATCCATATAAATCATAAATCAAGCATATCATCATTCAATATCAAAAAAACATATTTATCATTAAATCCAAAACCATTTGATGTAAAAATCAAAATAGAGATGTAGAAACTATTATTCACCTTAGATTGGATAAGGAAATTGAAGTTTGATTGAGATTGATTTCTCTACCTTGAATCTTAAGCTTTATGTTGATTTTCTCTTCTCTTTTCTCTTCATAATGGCCGGCCTTGCTTTCACTTCTTACGGTTATAATTTTTTTTTTGGTCATAATGAATGTGTAGGTCTACGAAAGATAGTATAAGGGTGGGAAATGTGGGCGACTATTTACCCTAATGCTCTTATGTTTAATTTCCTAACCATTTATATAAGTTCATTAGTTTTAATAAGCACGGCCACCTAGTTTATTAATCAACCTCGATCTCCTTATCTACATTATTCTATTTAATTTATTCTAATTAAATCTCATGAATAATGTCACTAAAATCAGGGTGTTACATTCTGCTTCTTCTGTTCAAGCCAGAGAAAGAAGAATGATCTTGCTCTGTAGCAGCCACGACTTCAGGCACCATTCTAGGTGTAGTTAGTGATTGGAGCTCTAATAGAGCATCTATCTTTTCCATATAAGCCTTTTGACTATTTGCCATTTTATGGTTAATTTCGTCAACCATCTTGTTCAATTGTCGCTTAGTCACAACTTCATGCTATGTGGAGGATCCTGGAACCCGATCTCTAGAGTTGGCTCCTAACAGCAGGTTGTTGAGGTTGTTGACTTCAATTTATTGAGGGTTTGTTTCTTCTCCAGCAATGGTAGCTTCTACGGATTTTACGGAGGAAGTTCTCTTTCTTCCTAGTGCCATTGATTTTCAATAGCAAATCTTCTAAGCAGAGATTGAGAATCTAACTTCTGAACCCATCTGATCCAAAATAAATAGCTAGATCTAAGCCCGAGTTGGGTTCTCAATGAAAGCACCAAAATGTTAAACCAAAGAATGGATCAACACCCTGGATTGAGTGTGAAAGCACCGGCCCTGTTCTTACAGAGCAATAATATAGAGAATAAAAGTAAAAGGAGCAGAAATAGTAAAAAGAAAAGAATATTTTTTATAGTCGTTCAACCGTTAATGAAGCCTACATCCACTTTATAACTTTCTATTAGCTGACTGCTATTATAAGTTGAATCGGATTACAATATAATTGAATCTTCTAAGTTAGATCAAGTCACAAGTACAAGAGTTTACTGGAGAATCACAACGAACCCCTGTATGACTATTGTGTGGGAGGAGAAGAGTGAAGAATAATCCCTGTAGAGTTCCAACAGCCAGTCCAGAAGATCCTGTATACGTTGTAGGTAGGATTGTATTTATAGGGGTTGGAGAGTACTTGGGCCAGAAGTTTAAGTGCAGAAGAGTCCAGTTGTTATGCCAAGTCATTAACGAAAAGCTCAAATCAATCTGAGTTATTTCTATGGATCACTAGCTATCCATAGGCGATGGATCGCTAGCATCCATCAAATTAACATATTTTTCTACCAGAAGCCTTTACTTAGTGCTACGAAGGAGCTTGGAAAGTTTGAGGGTGATTCAACCTATCTTGATGGATCGCTAGCTATCCATAAGGGATGGATCGCTAGCTATCTATAAGGGATGAATCGTTAGCTATCCATCCACTTAGCATATTTTTGAGCGATCTTAGTTTGGTTGTCTTCCTATCTTCTATTTAAATGCCTTATCCAAATATCAAGTTATTTGGAGTTTGTTTGATCATTCGTCTTTATAGGTCATCTGGTCGAGAAGAATCATCCATAACTCTCTCAAAACCTAAATCAGATGAAACTTTGTAGGTAAACTCTAGAGTGTGTTTGGGATCTACCCTAAAAATTTGAGGTGGTAGGGCCCATTCTATATGGGTCGCTAATGATCCATTTAGTTAGGTCGCTAGCGATCCATCTATCCTTATCCAATAAAGCTCAGTTTTGGTGAGTGCCTTCTTTTATGTCTTCTAAGTGTTCTCCTAAAATTTCAAGTCAATTTGAATCCGTATGAGTTCTCTAAGTCCATTTTAAGTTAGCTGGTTTGGTCAAAAAGCGGGTAAACAGCTTGAATCGGATGAGTCTTTACTTCCTGAATTACGTTCCTTGGAATGCTATGAAACTTGGTAAGTATTCTTAGAAGACATAGTAGATCATGATTCAAGAGTCTTTGACAACTCATGATGCTTCCTTTTGGATCGCCAGCGATCCATGGATTATGGATCGCCGGCGATCCATCTACTTAGTGGATTTTTGGCTTGTTTCTCTTAAGTTCCATTTGCTTGTTCTTTTAGATGCCTTGTTCAAGTTTCAAGTCATTCTGGCTTAGTCTGGATGTTCTAACCTCTATTGAATTCTATTGGGTTAAAAACCCAGTTAACAGAGTTACACGGTTCATTCTAAAGATCAAGGACATAACCAAGGATGTAAGTTTATACATACATTTATACCCTACCTTCTCTAGTTGAAAAAAAAGAATATACTTAGTGTTAGTTCCTGAGATGATGGTTTTGATGACAACAACCTTAGGACTTGTTATAAAATATATATACTAATATTCTTGTCTATATATATATATATATATATATATATATGCAGGTACCGAGAATGAAGACTGTACAGTATAAAGCTTCAAGACTGCGTATAGAGATTCAAGACTGAAGAAATCAAGTATAAAGACTCATGAGTATCAAGAGTTCAAGATATCAAGAGTTCAAGATAAGTAATAAAGTCTAGATTTATGTTAAAACATCATAATAGCACTAAAATCTTTATTTGGATTTTAATTATGGAATGGAATCCACCTTCTCGCTTTAATAGTGGGATGGAACCCACGACCTCTTTAGTGGGATGGAACCCATGACCTTCTCTAGTTGAATGGAATCCACGACCTCTTTAGTAGGATGGAACCCATGACCTTCTCTAGTTGAATGGAATCCACGAAATTTTCAAAATGATTTATTTTTAAGATTTTTTTAAAACTATCTTTTTAAAAGTTATCTCTCTAGGTTTAAATATTTTAGCCTTAACTATTTTTTAATTTCAAAATCATTTCTTGTTTTTAAACTATCTCCTGGTTTTAATGGTTTTAGCTTTAATCTCAAAATATTTATATTGAGCTTTTATTACTTTTATATTATAGGTTATATATTTTTAAGATTACTTTTTAAAACTCTTTTATAAGTTTAAACTATATTCAAAATGATTTAAAAAGATTAGAAATTGTTTTGACAAGTTTTAGAATAGAAATCATTTTAAAGCAAAATTAATTTTCAAAATTCACATAGGCATGTCGACATCCCTCATCCCCCCATGTCTATATGGTGACCGTGGAATTCAAATTTCAAATTTTCAAAAGAAGTGTCGATTCGTCATAACCTTTCGCGAATGGACACGACTGTTGTTCTCCTATATATACCGGTTGCACAAATTTTAAGTTAGTTTTTCTTTATTTCTTCACTCCTTCTCCACTCAAATATTCTTTTATATTTCAAATGCTTTAACAAAACTCTGCCAAAATTCTAAGTGAATCAAATTCGATTGTCTCTAGTTTGATTCTCTGCCACTCTCTCTTAAAGATCTCAGTGCTATTCAGAGTTATAGGATCATTTGTAATCAAAGAAGTGTATCGAGTCTCTCTATCTATCAAAGTGATATTGGAAACGGTGTGATTGTGGCCCGTAAACCAATTGGGTGTGATTATAGCCCGTAAATCAATTAGGTGATCTTATAGCCTGGTTAAATCAAGAGAGTTTGCCCTGGACTTGGAGACAGGAGGGTGTATCTCATGGCCTTGAAATCGAGGTTGTAATATCGACATTATATTTGAAAAGAAATATGCACAAGAAATTATGTGGGACTGGATGTAGGGTAACTCCGAACCAGTATAAAATTCCGGTGTGTTCTTTCTTTTACTACTTTTATTTACTATTTGCATCTGTGTCTGATTCTGTGATTGTCTCTGTGTTTCTGAAATTGCATCCGTTTGTGTTTAATTTGAAAAGATTTCAAAAATTCCATAACATCCATTAAACACTATTCATCCCCCCTCTAGTGTTAATCCAGCCTTAAGATCCGTAGTCCGCATTTCCTACATTTGGTACCAGAACATTGGTTTTCAAAGTTTTCATAATCTGATTTTTGAAAAGTGTTCAAATGGCTGCCAACACTGGTAATGTCAACATTATCACTAGTTCATTTGTAGAGGGTCGGTCTTGTTTGTACCAGAATTGGGCACAACACTCTTCGGAAGTCTTTGAAGAGATAAAGTGAAGAAAATAAATGTAAAAGGAGGATTTATCTAACAAAACTCCAAATTTCAAAAATGAGAATAATTAAAATGCAGGGAGACAAAAGAATTTAGAGTGGTTCGGCGTATTGCCTACGTCCACTATGAAGTAGTTTGCTTTATTGATCTTTCCTTGATGTTTACAATTGATTTCAGCAAATTATAGCGAATAACAATGGTTTGCAGCAGTGAAATTCATTGGTAGTAGCAGTAATGGAGTTCAGATCTGGATCTGGCGGAGTCCGGGCATTGGAGATCTCAAAGAGGACGAAGAACCTCTTTTCTATTGGCTTTGGGGTTCTATTTATAGGTGTAGGAGGCTGATATTTCGCTCAGATCTCGGGAGACCCTCTCTGGCACATGACCAGGCCCGTGCGCCCAAGCCCGTGAAGTTTCGGTCCGATCCGTGATCGATACGAACAGATTTCGTATCGATCAAGATTTCATCCAATGGAGTCGAAATTTGGCGTGGACATTCTTTAGCATGCACGTAGTTTCTGTGAAAATTTCATAGCATTTGGACTTGTAGATTAGGAGATATGATCGATACGAAATGGGATTCTCGGTGGCTGTTTGGTTCGACTCGCTTCTATTTCGATTCTCTTTTCATTCGACTCGGTTCTGTTTGACTCGGTGACGTGGCGCCAACTTGTATTGACTGCTGTGCTTTGTTCCACATCAATGGACACGAAGTAGAAGTCTTCAAATGGATGCGAAGTCGACGAAGTAGAGCGAGTCGAAGAATGGCTCAAGGCGGAGCGAGTCGTAGTGTGCATTGATCGAGCGAGTCGAAGAAGGCATCTGATGGAGGCGAAGCGGAGCGAGTCGAAGTAGTCGCTTCTGAGTGTTGCGAAGCGAGTCGAAGAAGTCGCTTCTGAGTGTAGCGAAGCGAGTCGAAGAAGTCGCTTCTGAGTGTAGCGGAGCGAGTCGAAGAAGTCGCTTCTGAGTGTAGCGGAGCGAGTCGAAGAAGTCGCTTCTGAGTGTTGCGAAGCGAGTCGAAGAAGTCACTTCTGAGTGTTGCGAAGCGAGTCGAAGGGAGCGAGTCGATCGGCGATTGGTTTTCATCCAATTTTGTATCGTTCATAACTTGAGCATACGAACTCGGATTGACTTGAAATTTGGAACGTTGACTCTCATAGCTTAGCTTGTCATGTCCTACCAATCTTGGCTCGATCCGGACACGGACAAAATTCGTCGATATCCATAGTGAGCCTGTGTATAACTGATCTCTAGGACGGGTCGTCATTGGTTACTAGTCAATTCCTTGATGTCACAGCCTTGCCAGGCGGGATAACATTTGCCCCCTAAAGTACGTCTTATGAAATCATGACGTGCTTTGAAGTGCTGCAATCTTCATTCTGAATAGTTATCGTCTTTTTGATGAAGGCTGCAATCTTTGACTGTTTTTTCTTGATAATGCAAACTGTTGACTGTCAACCGCTGTACCCTGTATTGTTGCAACCGATTGCTGTATGCTAACGATTAGTTGCTTGTTGTTGTAATCGTTATTGGATGAGCTTTCGATTCCTGTAAATCTGGAACATTGAATATTAGTCCGTCATACATGCATATATGTTAACCTGACTCTCGTTGACGTTTGCACGTTCACGAGTCGTTGTCAGTTTACTTTATATTGAATTCTGTATCGACCCTCTCCTGAACCGACGTGAAATTCGTGGTAACAATGCTCGATGGTTGTCCTTGAATGTTCCTTCGTAACGACTCTCTCCTGAATTGATGTGAAAGGTTGAAATATCGAAGACGATTTTTTTTTCTTATTGAATCTTTGGATACGTAGTAAGTATTTCGACTCGATGGAGTTGGCCTCCAGAAGCCATGATTTGATGGATCCAAACTGCTTGTTCGACTCGGTCTTGGATTCGAACTGCATAGGAGTCGGAGTTGAAACGCACAGGAGACGGAGGAGCGAGTCGAAATGCACAGGAGACGGAGGAGCGAGTCGAAATGCACATGAGATGGAGGAGCGAGTCGAAATGATGGCTTGTATTGCTGCATCGGAGAGGGAGTCGAAGAGAAGTGATACGAAGAGGAGCTTTGCATCGAAGTACTGGAGACGGAGTCGAAGAGCGCGTTCGAATCCCCCGGGATGCGAATCGTCTATTCCTTTTGCTTTCGAGTCCATATAAATACTTTGTACTTAGCCGTTTTTTCACTTTTTACTTTTCGTTTCCCTGCCTTACTTTCGCATCGCTCTGAGACTCGAGACAACAAAGGAGAAAACAACTTTGCCTTCGAACCGATTCATACAATTATTTACTCGAACCAATCTGACAGATCTAGGTAATCCCCTAAAGTGAATGCAACGTGTAGACGATGAGACTCGGATTTTTAACACCAAATCAACCAGAGTCGAGATCGATTGAAAAATCCATGGCCTCAGCTTCTTGTCGATCTGATTAGGGGTTTCGAGATGATGAGGCGGAGGCTTACGTATCGATCGATGGCGGAGCTTCGCATCGAATCGTATGCTTTGAATACGTAGATTGATACGAAGGGGTTGCGTCTGATGGATTCGAAATGATGGCCTTCGATCGAGTCGAAGTGGATGGTATTAGATTGAGTCGAAGCGCGTGGCTTTGGATCGAGTCGAAGCGCGTGGCTTTGAAGCGAGTCGAAGCTGTAGCCTTGGATCGAGTCGAAGCGGAGGCTTCGAAGCGAGTCGAACTGCAGCCTCGAATCGAGTCAAAGCGCGTGGCTTTGGATCGAGTCGAAGCACGTGGCTTTGAAATGAGTCGAAGCTGTGGCCCTGGATCGAGTCGAAGGGAAGGCTTCGAAGCGAGTCGAATTGTGTAGTCTTGGGACCGATACGAACGCGTCCCTGAGTGATCGATTCGAACTCGAACCTTAGCGAGCGATTCGAACTTGCACTTTTGATGATTGACAATGAACTTAATTTTGACGATACCAAAAACTCTAGCGCATTTGAACACCTAACTCGGACGAGCTTCAGACTTGCATAACTGGACGTAATCGTTTCACCGCATATCTGACTGCCTGTCGAAGCTCGTCGATGGAACCAGAACTTACCAAAATGATAACACACTTTAACCCATACCGATAGCTAATAACTGGATGGCACAGTTGTGACGGTCAGCGATGACGGTCCTTCCGACTAAATTCCGAAGTCTCGTCGTTTTTATGTTTTCTGTAATCCCGTAGATCTCTTCAAGTGATACACAATACTGCACTGCACATCACATTCACACACTTTACACTGGGGGATGCACGAGCGTTATTGTCTGTTTAATAATGATTTTTCATAAGCTAGCTATTCATGGAACCCTCAAGTTCACAGTAGCAGGAACTCTCGAGTTCTATTCCTCCAACCATAGAGATACCGGTTATTGAAGCCGAAGTTATAGAGCTAGCTCCGGACGATCGTCCAGGGGCTCAGTGTATTTATAATCCACAAGATTCTGTGCCGTTGAGTATCTCCGAAGATATGTTAGGACGGATCTGTTTAAGGCACGGTCTGTCGCTTGACGACGTGTTACTACCTGGGCCAAATGACAGGCCATACAATCCCTCGGAGGGGTTCACTGCCTTTAACCGTCATGCCTGCATAGCGGGGACACTCCCTCCCTTCAACCAATATATAAGGGAGATGTTATCGTTTCTTGGCATAGCTCCATCTCAGCTACATCCCAACGGGTATGCCTTGTTGAACAGCACCTTTGTTCTCTTTATGGAGATCCTCTTTCGACCGCCGAAGTCGATCGAGATCGGATATTTATTCAACATTAAGAGCCGTGGAGACAGCCCTTCTTTCACCTTCCTAGAAGCGATCAGAAACTGCCACATAGTACTGGGCTCCTGGGGGAGGCTAAGTTACTATAAAACTGAATGGTTCTACGTTCGGTGCCCCCCTGGATTTTCTATGCGGTGTTTGGATAGACATAAGTGTTGCCATTTCTCTCTTGAATCATTGAGATATTAGTAACTGTCTTCAAAACTAACATACTTTTCCTTTTTTATAGCCGCAATCTCTCGTCCTGACGGCGCATACTTCAGAGAGCCTGATCGGATTCTTCAAGCGTTTCCGGGCGAAGAGAGGCACATCGACTTGGTCCTGACCGACAGGAATTTGAGGACTGTTGGGCTGATAGAACGGAGGCAGAGCATTCAGCTGGAAGGGATACATAGCGTGGTCCCGAAGAAACGGGTGAAGCGCAAAGCACCCGCAGTCGTGATAGCCGAAGAAGTTGATCCAGAAAGAACGCCTACCGATACCGAGCTCCCAGATGGGCCTTCTACTGATGTCCAGGACTCGGGAGGAAGAAGAAAAGGCAAGGCTGCTGCTCACAAACGCTCTAAATGTGAGAGATTTAAATCCGTGGTTGTGTCCTTTCCCGTTCCGGGGATTATAATTTCAGAGGCTCCTCCCCTGCAAGTAGAGAATCCCTTTGCATGGCTTGTCGATATCCCGATTCTGGATTTTGTGTCGTCTCCACACGATACCGGGATGGAGGAGCTAGATAATGCTCTCGAACTGAGCGGGTCGCTTGCTACGAGTGCGACCGACATTTCCGGTTGGTCAGGGGGGTGCACATGCATACACTTCACTACACTACATGATTTACAATTGTACATCGTCCAAATTAGGAAATTACTAACTCTTCCTTCGTTTTTCATTTTCAGGTACTATGTATGTAAGAGGATTGATGCTCGGGAATCTTCGCTCGGGCCGAAAGGCTTCTTCTTATTATGAGTCCCGTAGGAGAGACTCGGATAGAGATCGCGATCGCGAGTAGTCTAACCAAGATAGGTACGGGCATGATAGGGATAGAGAATACATACATCGGTCTAGATCGCACTCTCCTCCTCCTAGACTTCCGTCTCCACCCCCTGCTTTTGTTCCACACCCACCGGAGCCTCCTCGTCACAGGCCATCTTCTCATACTTCTAGATCTGAGACTCATCTTCAGAGAGTTGAGACCATGGCCTCCATGATTACAGAGCAGGTCCCAACTGAACCCACAGGTGATGGGGCCCTTAAGCTGGTTCAGATGAGGAAAGACATTCCGAACATTTGCTTCGATGGCTATGTCTTCCCGCCCACTTAAAAAGAATTCCGTCTGGAGTGGAGAACACGATGCATGAGTACGTTCATGACATCTATACCCAGTACAGGGAGTGGGTAAAGGCTGTAGAAAAAGCTTCTAATGTTGCCTTTGAGCGAGCTAAAGCGCTTGAGAAACTGGAGACCGAACTCGCTCAAAGGGACCAGATCATACAAGTGCTTACTGCTGAGGCCGAGTCTTCTCGGAAATCAGAGATTGAGGTCACCAAAAAAGCCGACGAAGCGAAGGCGGAAATGGAGAGGTTGGGGCAGACACATGTTGCCCTGGTGGAGGAGATGGGCCACCGGAACACTAAAGTCACCGCCGAGCGGGATGCGGCGGTCAAGGAGCTTAACGAACTCAAAGCCAAATTTGCTGATATGGCCAAGGAAAAAGATGACGCGAACAACGCGGCCCAGGAGGCGTGCGAACAAGCTGTCTTGCTTAGGGATGAACGGGATGCAGCCGTGGCTAAAGTCCACAAGTTGGAGGCTGAGGTGGAGGAAAAAGTGAAGTTGGCCGAGTCCAGGCTAGAGGATGACATCGAAGACCTTCTCGTTGTTTACAATGCTAACATGCTGAGGCACAGGGGTCTAGCCTGGCTTGATGATTTTTCGATGCATCTCTATAATGCTTGGAGCCGACTGGTTGAGGAGGAGAAGGAGGCGCATCAGGGCGAGTCTGTGGATGAATTCGAAATCGAGAATCGCATTCTGACTGAGGATGAAAAGAAGATTCTCCACGAGTCGATGATTCTGCGTGAGAAGGAAAGACTTGGCGCCCAGCACTTTGAAGTGGGAGAGGGTTCTGGAGTTGACCACCATGAAGCAAATCTTGAAGTTCCCGCGTCAACCCAGCCCGAATCCTCATCTGCGGTCGATCCCCAGGCTGTTCCTACTTATAATCCAAATCAGCCGCACATGTCTTCGACTGCAGTGCAAGTCACTGATGCCGCTCTGCCGTCCGCGAGTCAAACTGAGGAAGGTATTCTGAACATTTCACATATCTTTCTTAAGTCGAAATCTTCGATCGAGTTAAGTTCTAACAGTTCTCTTATTCTTTGTCCAGTGATCGATGCTGCACCAGCCATGCCTCCCGCTACTCAAGAACCATATCAAACGCAGGTGGCTATCGTGACCGAAGCAATCACCATGAGTACAGCTGCCCCGCTTGACGATATGCAGGGGAGTACGATTATGTTTGATGAGCAGCTGATGGATGAACTCTTTCGTCGTCACGGCGATTCTCTTGCTGACTTGTCATCTGTCATGAGTGGAACTGATCCTGCTGCAAGTTCTTCAATGCCGACTGCTGATGCCCCCGGCGGGGTTCGAGTAGTAACTGAAGAGGAGATGTTTGTTCAAATTGATGCTGAAATGGTAGCAACGACTCATGGTGGCAGTTTTGGAGGTGGGATGGCGGCACCGGGACCTGCTCCGCTTAGCATGATATCTCCCAGTGGTACTGTTTTTATCACCAGCGTGCCTATTCCACCTTCTGTGCTTGATTCTATTCCTCCGACTCCGCCCGTAGGGAGCATTCCTATCCACTCGAGTTCGGAGGAGGATGTTGATATAATGCCCTCGCCTGAAGACCAACCGCCGAAAAGCAAAGGCTCGAAGAGGAAGATTAGCGGTGGCTCCAGCGGGTCTACATCGAGAAGGAAGCCAAGGAAGAAGAAAGATTAAACATGCTTCCCCGGTTTATTCTGACTTGCATTTTGTTAGCCGTGTATAGATGCGGGTTCGGCCCCTGCTAGTAGGAATTTTTTGGAACAAACTTGTACACGAACTTCTTTTATAAACAATAGAAATGAAACTTCTCTTTTTTGGCTTCTTTTCTGTCATATTTGTCCAAGTGTTTTAATATCTGAAGTGTACTTGTGAAGTTTTAGCTTTCGAAACAAGTTTGTTTTTTGTTCGCCAAGTTCGGAAACTGTGGACATGGTTTGTGACCGGGAAGCGAGTTGAATTTTGACATCGCATTGCTTCAGTCGATGGTTGATGCTTAAGTCTTGCCCCCCAGTCTTGGTGGTGTGTTGTAAAACATCAGTCAGCGATCGCTCTTTCCTTATAGCATGTCGAGTCTAGTGCTACTGAATGGGTGTTTGAGACAAACGGAGGTTGAGCGGTTTATTCATGCTTGTTCGATCGTCGACGGTTATATCCACGCTCCGGGGATTCTCATTCGTTTACTGGCGGTTGGTCACGCCGGCCTTAGTTTCAATCATATGTCCGCGATCTGGGGACTTGGAATTGGCATTTGTACTCCGACTTGCGCTCCAGGAGTTTGGAGTTGATATTTATACTTTGATTCACGCTTCGGGAACTTGAAGTTGGTGTTTACGCTCCGTTTCGTACTCTGGGAATCCGGAGTCGATGTTTATACTCCGGTTCGCACTCTGGGAATACGGAGTTGATGTTTATGCTCCGGTTCGCACTCTGGGAACTCGAAGTTGATGTTTATACTCCGCTTCGCACTCTGGGAATACGGAGTTGATGTTTATACTCCGGTTCGCATTCTGGGAACTCGGAGTTGATGTTTATACTCCACTTTGCACTCTGGGAATACGGAGTTGATGTTTGTACTCGGCTTCACACTCTAGGAATACGGAGTTGATGTTTATACTCCGCTTCGCACTCTGGGAATACGGAGTTGATGTTTATACTCCGACTTGCACTCTGGGAGTTCGGAGTTGATGTTTATACTCCGCTTCGCACTCTGGGAATACGGAGTTGATGTTTATACTCCGCTTTGCACTCTGGGAATACGGAGTTGATGTTTATACTCCGCTTCGCACTCTAGGAATACAGAGTTGATGTTTATACTCCGCTTCACACTCTGGGAATACGGAGTTGATGTTTATACTCTGACTCGCGCTCTAGGAGTTCGGAGTTGATGTTTATACTCCGCTTCGCACTCTGGGAATACGGAGTTGATGTTTATACTCCGCTTCGCACTCTGCGAATACGGAGTTGATGTTTATACTCCGACTCGCACTCTAGGAATACGGAGTTGATGTTTATACTCCGACTCGCGCTCTAGGAGTTCGGAGTTGATGTTTATACTCCGCTTCACACTCTGGGAATACGGAGTTGATGGTGGATTGTCGTGTATCAAACCTTTTTGACTTTGATGTGATGTCTTGTCCCCGAGCTTGGGTTTCACTTAGCGAGTGATTGGTTACATCGCAGCCACTCTCTATTTGAATAAATTCCACCGTATGGTGAAACTTAGCTCTCCGTGCATAGTGATGGTCATATGAAGCATTTCAAGTAAATCACAGCTCTGGCTCGAAGAGATTGCATTTTATTGCTGAAAAAAGAAAGTATGGCAAAGTCAGTTGCCTTATTACAAGTTCTAATTTCGAAATGCAGAAACAAATTGCAGAAAAAGAAAGTAAACTAAATGGATAAAGATAACCTGTTAGGTGTAATAGCGGCGTAGGCTCTCACTATTCCAAGCTCTCGGGAGAGTAAGACCGTCGACGGTCGATAACTTGAATGTGCCATCTCCGAGCCTTCGTTCAATAACATACGGTCCTTCCCATGTCGGCTTCATATGCGAAGGAACCGGATAGATTCTTTTTAAGACAAGATCGCCTAGTTCGAAGGTTCGCGGACAGACCTTGGCGTTGTACAATCGGGCGACTCGACTTCGATGCGCAGCTTCCCTCAAATCAGCTCCTTCACGCTTCTCCTCTAGTAGATCGAGAGATTCGGCAAGTAATATAGCATTTGTCTTTGGATCATAGTATGTCACACGGTGAGAAGGTACTTCTAGCTCGACTGGAATAACGTCTTCTGAACCGTAAGAAAGAGAGAATGGAGTGTGACCGGTTGCAGTCTTGTGGGTTGTTCGGTAAGCCCATAAAGCCATAGGAAGTTTATCAACCCACTTGCCACCGACCTTTTCCAATCGTTTTTTTCAGAATGGATTTTATAACTTTATTAACAGCTTCGACCTTTCCATTCGCCTGAGGGTGTGCAACTGCAGAGAATTTCTTTTGGATATGGAATCGTTTGCAGAAATCTTTGAATTCAGCACTGTCGAATTGGGTTCTGTTGTCCGTAATAATGGTGTATGGGAGACCGAATCGACAGATGATGTTGCGAACCACAAAGTTGATTACTTTCTTCGTTGTAATGGTAGCGGGAGCTTTGGCTTCAGCCCACTTTGTAAAGTAATCAACTGCGACGATGGCGTACTTCGCACCACCTTTTGCCAGATGTAGAGCACCAATGATGTCAATGCCCCACGTTGCGAACGGCCATGGGCTGACCATTTGCGTTATCTCGGTAGGAGGAGCTCTAAGAATTCGGGCATAATTTTGGCACCTATCACATTTCTTTGCATAGTCCAATGCATCGCGATTCACGGTTGGCGAGTAATATCCGTAGCGAAGTATTTTCTTGGCAAGTGCTTGCCCCCCGGTGTGATCGCCACATTCTCCCTCGTGTACGTCGTGTAATACTCGTTTAACTTCATCGTGAGCGATACACCGGAGTAGAGGGACTGAGTACCCTCTTCTGTACATAAGTCCATCTTGGATGGTAAATCGTGAGGCCTTCCGAAGGACTTGTCTCTTTTCACTCCTGCGCTCCGGTAGGGTTCCGTGCTCAATGTAATTTCTGAGTGGGGTCATCCATGAATCCTTTTTGGGAACGGTTTCGCATACCCGGTTTATTTCTGTCCGGTTGATGCTCGGGGAAGATAGCATTTCTACGGGAACGAGTCCCATTTGCTGAGCTTCACCTATGCTGGCTAGCTTTGCCAATGAATCGGCCTTTTGGTTGTGCTCCCGAGGTACACAATAAATGGCGTAATAATCGAACTGGTTCAGTACTTCCTGAACTTGAGCTAAGTAAGCAGCCAACCTTCGATCTCTTGCTTGATACTCTCCCCGTACTTGGCACACAACCAATTGTGAGTCACAATAAATTTCCACTACGATAATTCTCAAATCTCCAGCAAGTTTTAAGCCAGCTAAGAGGGCTTCATATTCAGCTTCATTATTGGTTGCGTGAAAGTCAAACTTCAAAGCGTAGCATATAGATCGGCCTTTGGGGGTTTCGAGTACAACACCAGCGCCCGAACACCGGTCGTTTGATGCACCATCAGTATACAGCTTCCAGACATATTCGTGGGATTTACTGGTTTCGGGCAAGTCCTCTGGAATGGTAAATTCAACTATGAAATCAGCGAGGGCTTGTCCTTGGATTGCTCATCTTGGAGTGTAAGTAATATCAAACTAACTCAGTTCGATGTTCCACTTGAGTAACCTACCAGATGTCTCAGGCCGTGAAAGGACCTGTCGTAACGGCTGGTCGGTGTAAACAACAATGGGATGTGCCTGGAAATACGGTCGGAGTTTCCTTGATGCAATTACAAGGTAGTAGGCCAACTTTTCTAGCTTTGGATAGTTCCTTTCAGCCCCAGTTAACCGTTTGCTGACGTAGTATACTGGTTTCTGTATCCCATCTTCTTCTCGAACCAAGGCAGCGCTGATAGCGTTTTCTGATATCGCCAAGTATGTATACAACTTCTCATGATCAATAGGCTTTGACAGTATTGGCAGTGTGGATAGATGTTGAACTAGTGCTTGGAAAGCGCCCTCACACTCCGTGGTCCATTCAAAGTTGTGTTTTCCTTTTCGGATCAGATCAAAGAAGGGAACGCATTTGTCAGTGGACTTTGAAATGAACCTGCTCAACACTGCTACCTTTCCATTGAGACTCTGGACTTGCTTTATAGTCTTTGGAGTTTCAAGATTCCTGATTGCCTAAATCTTTTCGGGATTAGCTTCGATTCCCCGAGCGTTAACGATGAACCCAAGGAACTTTCCGGATGCAACTCCAAAGTGACATTTCAGTGGGTTGAGCTTCATTTTGTATTCTCGAAGTATGTTGAATATAGTTTCCAGGTCTTTTACATGATCGGTGGAGAGTCGTGACTTCACAAGCATGTCGTCTACATATACTTCCATTGTTTTCCCGATTTGATTGGCAAACATCTGATTGACCAATCATTGATAAGTAGCCCCGGCATTCTTGAGTCTGAACGGCATAACCTTGTAACAGTAAAGTCCCAGATTGGTTACGAAGCTGGTATGTTCTTGATCGTGTAAATGCATCGGTATCTGATTGTAGCCAGAATACGTGTCCATGAAGGATAAGAGTTCATGCCCAGCTGTTGAATCTACTAGCTGATCAATTCTGGGAAGCGGGAAGCTGTCTTTGGGACATGCTTTATTCAGATCGGAATAATCGACACACGTTCTCCACTTTCCGTTCGGCTTTCGGACGAGCACGGGATTCGACACCCATTCAGGATATAGGGCATCCCGAATGAACCGGTTTGCTTTAAGCTTTTCCACTTCTTCTTTAAGGGCGGCAGATCTCTCTGGATCCATACTGCGCCTTTTCTGTTTGACCGGGACATGCCGTGGATCAATGTTCAGGGTGTGGCTCGCAATGTCCGGCGAGATCCCACACATATCGAAATGTGTCCAGGCAAATACGTCAAGATTTGCCCATAGAAATTCAACCAATTCCTCTTGAGTTTGCTGGCCTAGCTGAGATCCAATCTTTATCATTTTCGAATCATCGTCATTGTCAACTGGAACATCAATTGTCAGTTTGGCCGGGGATGCTTGACTTTCTTTAGATTCTCCTTCGTCTTTAGTTTCTCTCGGGTCAAGATCCTTGTGGAATTAGCCGGGGTGCCCGGGCCTGGGCCCGAGCGTTAATTGTCAATTATCGGTAAAACGGACGTAGAGAGATTCCTTCACGCCCTTTCCTTTCTCCTTTCGCTGCGCCTCCCGCAGCTCAACGATGTAGTAGACTCTGGCAGCAGCCTGATCTCCCTGAATGATTCCTATTCCATGATTAGTGGGAAACTTTAAAGTCAAACACCACGGGGAGATGGATGCCCTAAATTCAGCGAGGGCTGGTCGGCCCAAGAAAGCATTGTAAGGGGAGTCTATGTCTAAAACAATGAACTGCAACATCCGTACTCTTCGACGCTCTCCAACTTGCAACTCTACTGGCAGTTCCACCATTCCAGTGGGTATAGTAGCACTTCCGTCGAAACCGTGGACTCGGGATTTACAAGGCTTCAAGTCTGTGGCTTCCATTTTCATTTGATCATAGGCTCGCTTGAACAAAATGTTCACAGAGCTTCCACTGTCAACTAAGATCCTCTTCATCCATGCGGGGCCTACTTGTGCTGAGATGACCAGTGGATCGATAGTGGGGGCTTCGACTTTATCGGCGTCCCTGCTCCTGAACACGATGTCGTCTGTCATCGTTTTCTATTGCTTGGCCGGAGCCCCTTCATCAAAACTACTACAACACTCGAAGTCCGCATGCCTGATAGAACTGGCACACGACTCCATTTCCTTCCGGCTTCGATCTGCTGGGTGAGGACCACCACTTATCATATTAATAACCAACCTCCCGCCCGCACGAGCGGGTTCCTCTTGTCTTTCCTGATTCGACGCACGATTCTGATTTGATGGGCCCGCACCACCGGATTGCGGGACCCACACATACTGATCCAACTTCCGCTCACATATCAGTTTTTCAATGAGGTCTTGTAAGTGACGACACTCATTGGTGTTGTGGCCATAACTCTCATGGAATCTACAGAATTTTCCTTTTTGGATTTGCCTCTCAGTTGGCGGTTTTGGGGGCAGGCTTCTTGTATTGCATGGTATTGCAGGTCTGCAAATACACATTTTCCAACGACGTGTTCAACGGAGTATAATTATCGTACATGGAAGCTCTACGCCATGGTCCGCGATTCTGATCGCGTTTTTTGTTCTGATTTCTATTGTCCCTCCATTGATTCTGTTTATTTTGGACGTTCAACTAAATTTTTCCAGAACTATCTTCGGACTGTTTAACAGCGACGTTACTTTGGATACCTTCGATGTTGGGCCCTACGTCATCCTGATTCCTAGACTGTTTCGCATCCTCCCTTCTTAGGAATTAGGCTGCCTTGGAATAGAAATGGTCCAATGACGCAGGTGGTTTCCCAGCTAACCAATTTCCGAACTCGGAATTAGCATCAATCCCCTTAGTCAGTGCCATCAGGATAGAGTTATCATTAGGATTGCTTATTTCTGCACACGCGGCATGGAATCGCTCCAAGTAACGTCTAAGTGTTTCTCCGGGAGCTTGTGTAACACTAGACAGAGTGTTAACGTCCTTAGGCCTCGCCACGTGCATACGGAATTGTTCGACCAACTTGGTGGCCATCTGGTCAAAGTTAGAGGATCGCGGTGGCAAACGAGTGAACCACATGGTAGTGATGCCCCTAGGGAAATGGGGAAACTATGGCACTTTACTGCGTCTTCAGCTCTAGCAGCATTCATCGGCCATTCGTATTTCAGGACGTGTTAATTGGGATCAGAACTTCCTTCATAAACTGGGAAAACTGGCATCCTGAAGTTCCGAGGTGGTTCAGCATATAAAACGTCATCGGTGAAAGGGGTATGACTCCGGGAGATTCCCCAGTCATCATTAGAGAGATCCTGACTTTCACGGATCATTTGGCGGATCATCGCTGGTATATCCGGCGTTCGGCTACTTGGAGCATGTTGTGCCAAGGTGTGGTCAGGTTCCACAGCGCGAGTCTGGACTGGACGCGGTCGACGGTCTGTGCCTCTCCTCCTTGGTTCAACATCCTTAGGGACATAAGGTTCAGGAGTCTGCTCTCGTTGGTTACGTTGAGGATCAGCTTGGTTTCAAGCATCACCTCCCCGTCCAGCGGTGGTGGTAGTAGCAATGTTGCCGGTAACATGGTAAGGAGCAGCTCCTCCTCGAGTTGAAGGTTCTGTACGGAGTCTAGCGGATTGTCCAGCTCTAGGTTGCCCAAGGTTCGAAGCAGGTTGGTGTCCCGTGGCTTGGGTGTAGCTTACACCTAGCCGTGGACGTGGTATCTGGTTTGGCCATCGGAGGAGGCTGAACTTTCTATGGAAGAATAAGAACCTTGGTCTCTTTTGGATCTTCTTCGCCTTTGGCGGTTTAGCTGGTTAGTCAACTCTGTGTTGGCGCGCAGTTGTTCAGTTAGCTGCTGTCAACTTTGGGTCAACTCTTGAAGCAATGTCTGGAATTCTTGTCTAGTGATTGGACCTGACAGATCTAAAGGTCCTGCAGCATTTTGGTTGGATGGAGGGGATTGCACAGGATTTTGTCGGTCCCGTGCTCCTTGATCAGCAGCTGTAGAAGTGGTACGTGTGCTCACCATAATGAATTGATGAAGTCCTTTCCTAGATATGATTGCAAATATGAATAGAATGGAAGGGATTCAAAGTTCTAGATCTGGATCTTCTTCTTAGATTTATGCAATCCAATATAGATAGGAGATCCAAAGAGCGGGAGAAAAATTGGGTTTTTCTCAGTGAAAGCACCAAAGTGTTTGTACCAAAATTGGGCACAACACTCTTCGGAAGTCTTTGAAGAGATAAAGTGAAGAAAATAAATGTAAAAAGATGATTTATCTAACAAAAACTCCAAATTTCATAAATGAGAATAATTAAAATGCAGGGTAACACAAGAACTTAGAGTGGTTCGGCGTATTGCCTACGTCCACTATGAAGTAGTTTGCTTTATTGATCTTTCCTTGATGTTTACAATTGATTTCAGCAAATTACAGCGAATAAGAATGGTTTGCAGCAGTGAAATTCGTTGGTAGCAGCAGTAATGGAGTTCAGATCCGGATCTGGCGGAGTCCGGGCGTTGGAGATCTCAAAGAGGAAGAAGAACCTCTTTTCTATTGGCTTTGGGGGTCTATTTATAGGTGTAGGAGGCTGATATTTCGCTCAGATCTCGGGAGACCCTCTCTGGCATGTGACCAGGCCTACGCGCCCAAGCCCATGAAGTTTCGGTCTGATCCGTGATCGATACGAAAAGATTTCGTATCGATCAAGATTTCATCCAATGGAGTCGAAATTTAGCGTGGACATTCTTTAGCATGTACGTAGTCTTCTGTGCAAATTTCATAGCATTTGGACTTGTAGATTAGGAGATATGATCGATACGAAATGGGATTCTCGGTGGCTGTTTGGTTCGACTCACTTCTGTTTCGACTCGCTTTTCATTCGACTCGCTTTTCATTCGACTCGGTTCTGTTTGACTCGATGATGTGGCGCCAACTTGTATTGACTATTGTGCTTTGTTCCACATCAATGGACACGAAGTAGAAGTCTTCAGATGGATGCGAAGTCAAGGAAGTGGAGCGAGTCGAAGAATGGCTCGAGGCGGAGCGAGTCGTAGTGTGCATTGATCGAGCGAGTCGAAGAAGGCATCTGATGGAGGCGAAGCGGAGCGAGTCGAAGTAGTCGCTTCTGAGTGTAGCGAAGCGAGTCGAAGAAGTCGCTTCTGAGTGCAGTGAAGCGAGTCGAAGAAGTCGCTTCTGAGTGTAGCGGAGCGAGTCGAAGAAGTCGCTCTTGAGTGTTGCAAAGCGAGTCGAAGGGAGCGAGTCGACCGGCGATTGGTTTTCATCCAATTTTGTATCGTTCATAACTTGAGCATACGAACTCGGATTGACTTGAAATTTGGAACGTTGACTCTCATAGCTTAGCTTGTCATGTCCTACCAATCTTGGCTCGATCCGAACACGAACAAAATTCGTCGATATCCATAGTGAGCCTGTGTATAACTGATCTCTAGGACGGGTCGTCATTGGTTACTAGTCAATTCCTTGGTGTCACGGCCTTGCCAAAAGGCGGGATAATAGGTCTATTGCCAGACCTCCACTTTTTAATGGCAGTAACTATGCATATTGGTCATGTAGGATGAAAATCTATTTACAATCAAGAGGATTAGACACTTGGAATATCACACAAATTGAGTACACTGAACCCACAACTAATTTTGCACAGTGGACTGCTGAGCATAAGACTATTGAACAAAACAATTCCAAAGCCATGAATATTCTACTCTGTTCACTTGGTAGGAATGAGTTTAATAGAGTGTTTATCTGTTAGTATGCATATGAGATTTGAAAACTTTGCAAGTTACTCATGAAGGAACAAGCAAAGTTAAATAGACCAAAATATCCATTTTGACCAATCAATTTCAATTATTCAAGATGAATCCAAATGAGTCCATTTTAGACATGTACAGTAGGTTTCAAGACATTGTGCACTTATTAATTGCATTAGGAAAGAACTTTTCTGAAGAAGATCAAGTTAGCAAAATTCTGAATTCACTCACTCCGGAATGGGATTAAAAGACTCTAGAAATTGAAGAGGCTAATGATATTAGTACTCTGAAAATTGAAGAATTAATTAGGAATTTGATGTCGTTTGAAGTAAAAATGCAAGGGATAAGAGAAATCAAGGCCACAGAAAAGAGTCAATAGCGTTCAATTCAATAACAGATGGTTCAGACTCAAACAGTGACGACGATGAAGAAATAGCCTTGATGACAATGAATTTTAGAAAGTTTCTGAAATACAGAAAGATGAATAACTACAAGAGAAATGATCACAAGAATTATGGAAATAATAATGAGACTCACAACAACGTCAGATGCTACAATTGTGATGAGCCAGGCCACTTAAAAAGAGATTGTCCGCATCCAAATAAGCAGAAATTTCCTCCAAGTAATGATTCGTCAAAGGAAAGAAAGAGAGCATATGCTGCTACACTGGACGATTCAGACTTATCTTCTAGTGATGAAGATAAAGAGACAAAAAATTCAAACATGTGCTTTACAGCTATTCACGAATCTGATGATCTCAGAAATATAGATCTAAAAATAGGTACGCATTTAAATTATATTGATTGAAATTGCTTGTTTGAATGTATGACTGTTTGCATGTTTGGAAATTGCTTGTTGTTTGAATTTAAAAACTTTTATTTTCAAAATAATATTATTTTAATAATATTTTAATATTAAAATAGTAAAGTGTTATTATATTTAATATTATTTCAGATAAAGTATAAATTAGATTATAGGATATATAGATATTAAATAAAATAGGAAAAATAAGTCATATGAACTAAAGGACCCATGTCGACATGACCCTACCCCCCCCCATGTCGACATCCCTACCAGAATTTTGAAATTCAAATAATTCAAGACTTCGAATTTTCCTCCACCTTTTCACCAACTCCAAAGCTCTGAAAAGGTGTATTTTGACCAGAGAACATGACTCTTAGATATCTATTTATCTCCTTAAGTTTATCCTATCTTTTCACTTTCATTTCAAAATTCAAACTCTCTTTCAAACTATCAAGCTCTCTACTCTCTACAAAAATGGCTTCCCCAAGCACTCCCCCCATCATAAGGTTTTCCAAGGCTATCAAAGAGTTCCTCTACAAGTATCCGGAAGCTATCAAAGCTGACATAAGTTATGTAAACTTTGGAAAAGTCCATACGGGAAAATTTGCTATCTTTTGTGATTTTCCTTCATATGAACTCAATATTCTTTTCTAGGAGAATCAAACTCTTAGTTTAATTGATGACTCTCAAAATGATTTTGTTTGTTATCCTAATCTTATTAAAATGTTTTATGCAAATTTGAATCGTGGTTTTATGAAGGAAATGAAGGGGAAGTGTGGAGTAGCGTTAAAGGAACGCGTATTGTTTTAAATAGTTAAATTTTGGGTAACATTCTTGGTTGTAAGTTTACGGGAATGGATCTTTCGGATTTTAAAATTGATGAACATGATCGTGAGACATTTCATCACATTTTTGAAGGGGATGATAACTTTGAATTTATAAACCGAGATTTCCGTCCTAAAGCAAGAATTGTAAACCTTCTTTTGCAACATACCATAACTCCAAGATAGGGAAATTTCAATCACCCGACCTTAAAATTTTGTAAGGCTCTTTTTGCTATTTTCGGGAACTATGACATTAATTGGGCGCAAGTAATTTTGGATGAACTTCGTCCCAAAAATTTTACTTTAGGAGAAAACACTTTATATCATGGGATTTATCTTACTCGGATTTTTAACTATTTTGGTGTTGATTATAAGAGAGAGGAGTTCATTTCTAGAAAAGTGTTTAACCATGCTAATATCTCTCTCATGAAAATTCCGCTTGTGTTTCAACCATATGAAACACTTGTCGAAAAGGATGAAAGGTTGGCTCATAAAGAGATGGAAGAAGAAGAGGAGGAGGAGGAAGAAAAAGAGGAGATGGAAATTGAAGAAGGAGAGGAGGAGGAAGAAAATTCATTGAAAAGCATTTAATACCCTATCACTCCTAACAATCCATCCAACAAAACACTTCTCAAAAAGCAAAAGATTATCGTGGAAAACCAACGAATTCTCAAAAGATCCGTTAGTAAAAAGTTGGACAAAATTTCCACCAAAATGAACAAGTTCTTTGGGAAAGTGATTCACAAGCTTGGATTATCATCATCTTCGTCATCCTCTAACTAATACTAGTTTCATTTCATGTTGTATTAGTTTGTATCTCTCTTTAGTTAATGTTATGTATCGTTTATGTAATGTTAACTTTATATCAATAAAAATCCTTTATTTTTTGTTTATTAGCTCTAAAATATCTCTGGAATGCTTGTTATTATATTATATAAGTTTATATATATAGACTTGTACATAATATAAAGAAACAAAGCAAATTGCCAAAATAAACAGGGGCATATCGACATCCACCTACCCACATGTCGACATGTAACGGCCAGAAAATGTTTTTTGTTTTAAAATTAAAATTGACATAACTACCTTGTGTCTTTTCATTTCAAATGACATTATAACTATTTAAATACCCGTTTCTTCCAGAAAAAATGCATATTTTCAATTCTCCTTATTTTCTATTGAATTTCTTCATATTTTATCAAAAAATGGCCTCTCCTATTCATAATCTAAGTGAGAATCTTGAAGAAACTCTCAAATCCTTCAAGAACATACTTACTTTTATCCTTCGCAATCAACGACACTTAGAATTAAGCCAAATGCAGATGATAAAAGAGCAAGAAAGGCACTTTGATGCCATTCGATGGATGATCTCGGCCCTCAACAAAGAAGAACTCGAAGCGAATCCAGAAGGAACTCTGAACAAAGATAATGAAGAATGGGATGCTATAAAAGCAGATCCTATCTTTGGTGAAGAAGGATGGGTAGAAGTTCCAAGAAATGTTTGATTTAACATATGTGGTTTGATTTACTTTGATTTGGTTTGATTTGATTTAGTATGGTTTGGATTGATTTGAATACTGTGTGGTGTGGTTTGATAAAAACATGATGTATATAATGATTGATTGTGTTTAAAATTTTCATATCTCTCACATTTACCTTACTATATTTTACTCATATTATTATCTGTCTCATTTACATTCTATTATACTATGCTGGTATACGATGCTATAGTATAAGGTTTATGGGGAGTTATGAAGTTTAGGATTAGTTTTTGTTGATGATAAAAGGGAAGAATTATAAAATAGGTTAGATAGGCTTAGATTAAGTGGGAGTTAGTAGATTAAGACGGAGTTGTTGGAATAAGGGGGAGTCGGAGTAGAATCGAAGCTTGTAGAGAAGGTTTTATAAACAAAGGTTGTCATCATCAAAAAGGGGGAGATTGTTAGTTCCTGAGATGATGGTTTTGATGACAACAACCTTAAGACTTGTTATAAAATATATATACTAATATTCTTGTCTAGATATATATGTATATGCAGGATATATATATATATATATATATATATATATATATGCAGGTACTGAGAATGAAGCCTGTACAGTATAAAGATTCAGGACTAAGTATAAAGATTCAAGACTGATGAATTCAAGACTGAAGAAATCAAGACTGAAGACTCATGAGTATCAAGAGTTCAAGATATCAAGATTATCAGGAGTTCAAGAGTTCAAGATATTAAGATAAGTATAGAGTCTAGATTTATGTTAAAACTTCATAATAGCACTAAAATCTTATTCAGATTTTAATTGTGGAATGGAATCCACCTTCTCGCTTTAATATTGGGATGGAACCCACGACCTCTTTAGTTGGATGGAACCCACGACCATCTCTAGTGGAATGGAATCCACGAAATTTTAAAAATGATTTATTTTTAAGATTTTTTCAAAACTATCTTTTTAAAAGTTATCTCTCTAGGTTTAAATATTTTAGCCTTAACTATTTTTTAATTTTAAAATCATTTCTTGTTTTTAAACTATCTCGTGGTATTAATTGTTTTGGCTTTAATCTCAAAATATTTATACTAAGCTTTTATTACTTTTATATTATAGATTATATATTTTTAAGGTTAGTTTTTAAAACTCTTTTATAAGTTTTAACTATATTCAAAATGGTTTACAGAGATTAGAAATTGTTTTGACAAGTTTTAGAATAGAAATCATTTTAAAGCAAAATTAATTTTCAAAGTTCAGATAGGCATGTCGACATCCCTCATCTCCCCATGTTGACATGGTGACCGTAGAATTCAAATTTCAAATTTTCAAAAGAAGTGTCCATTCATCAAAACCTTTCGCGAATGGACATGACTGTTGTTCTCCTATATATACCATTTGTTTTCAACGAATTTTAAGTTAGTTTTTCTTTATTTCTTCACTCCTCCTTCTCCACTCAAATATTCTCTTATATTTCAAATGCTTTAACAAAACTCTGCCGAAATTCTAAGTGAATCAAACTCGATTGTCTCTAGTTTGATTCTCTTCCACTCTCTCTCAAATATCTCAGTGCTATTCAGAGTTATAGGATCATTTGTAATCAAAGAAGTGTATCGAGTCTCTCTATCTATCAAAGTGATATTGGAAATGGTGTGATTGTGGCCCATAAATCAATTGGGTGTGATTTTAGCCCGTAAATCAATTAGGCGATCTTGTAGCTTGGTTAAATCATGATAGTTTGCCCTAGACTCGAAGACAGGAGGGTGTATCTCATGGCCTTGAAATCGAGGTTGTAATATCAATATTATATTTGAAAAGAAATCTGAACAACAAATTATATGGGATTGGATGTAGGGTAACTCTGAACCAGTATAAAATTCCGGTGCGTTCTTTCCTTTACTGCTTTTATTTACTATTTGCATCTGTGTCTGATTCTGTGATTGTCTCTGTGTTTGTGAAATTGCATCTATTTGTGTTTAATTTGAAAAGATTTCAAAAATCCCATAACATCCATTAAACACTATTCACCCCCCCTTTAGTTTTAATCCAGCCTTAAGATCCGTAATCCGCATTTCATATATTTAGTAAGGCAAGTAAACAAAGTAACATATTTCAAGAGCATTGGGATAAAAACAAGATCGTACAATCTTAGGGTGAGAAAAACAATTTAACTCTAAAAATTTTATATGAATTTTTGCATAAATATGTAAGTAGCTCGAATTTGACCCAGCACCTCTCAGTATTTCGCTTAGAACTTTTGAAAGACTAAACCAATTTTATTTTTCTTTAATATCTAGAAAGCTGGTTAGATGATCTATAACTTTTACCTAGGTGATGTTTCCTTAATTTGGTAGTTTTAAGATCGAAAATATACAAAGTTGACCATATTTTTGCCTATTTTGAATAAATGCTCAAACAAAAACTCCTTATGGTTTTTCAAGCATAACTTCTTGGGTACTAAAATGATTTTGGTGAACCTTTTTTTGCTACATAGATAATTAAATTATCTACAACATAACGACCTGTATATTATGTACCGAAGGATCGTAAAATATTATTGTTAATTCATATGAGGTCGTATGAAACTAAAACTTTAGGAAAATAACGACTATGGATATTTTCAATACTTAGAATTTTATCGGAGAGTTTGGACCTAGAAATTCTTGTAAAGCTTATTGCTTTTGAAAGAAGTTGAATTAGGGTCTGAAATAATTTCCATTAGATCGAGATGATGTCTTCTCTTTTCATAGAATGATCATAGTAGGAAAACAAACATACCATTCAGGAGATATGGCCATTTTGAGTTTGGACTACTACTAGATAGATTAGTGGGTAATTAGTTAAGCTCATCTTAAGCCCACTAACTCATTTTGTGATGTATGCCTAATTGAGACTAATGGAACTAATCCATATCATTTCCCACTTTCCAGAAATAGTTTTAAACCTCCATTGCTCTAAATCACATCAAAACCCTTACCTTTTTTCATACTAATCCTAGCTTAAACCATCATTAGAAGGGTAATTAGCAAAAAGGATTGAAGATCTATTATTTTGGTTGCTTTGAATTCGAATTTCTTGCTGTCCATTTTAGATTTGGAGATTAGATTGGTAATTTTGGTATTATGTGATTGATTCATGATCTCTCACTATTCTATGCATGTCCATATAGCTAAAAATGATGTTTTTGATATGATTTTCATGATAAAATGATTTTAAACTTTAATTTAACCTTCATATATGTTTATGGCCAAGTTTAAAAATACATAATATATTTTTAAATGGTTTTGTAACCCCTTATGAATCATATTATCATTTTAGTCTGAAACAAGATCAAGGCTTAATCGTGTATTTTAGTCATGTTTGGATGCATTGGTTGTGCTAAATATATGCTTACGAATGATATTTATCATTTCATGTATTGCTTTGATATATTTGTTGCTTTTAGATTAGTTAGGGAGTAGTCGTCGAGTTGGGCAAAAGGAGCTAAAAATGATTAAAATTGAATGCAAATTGAAGGAGGGGCTCTGGAGAAGGGAGGAGCCTACAGTTAAAATTGCAAGACAGTTGTAGTTGATTTGGATGCATAACTAGAAGTCGGTACTGAGCTAAAATAACTGGTCAGTGGAGACTCAAATTCAAGTCGATAGGAGATTGCTTGGGGTCAAAACCAAGGAAACTTCAAGAGAGACTTTGGGTTAAAGCTTGGAAGGGATCCAGGGGCTTAACCTAGAAAATTGGTTAAGTACGATACTCGATACCAACTTCTTTTGGTCAATACCGAGCTCATTTTATGCTACTAGAGTGTGCCAAGGCTTTAGGCATGTGAAGAGGGGTCCTCAAGCAATCAAAAGGAGGAAAAGATCGATGTCAAAGACTTAGCCAAATTTTGGTCAAGTAATTCATGTTGGTACCAATCAAAATAAATCAGTACCGACATGAATTAAAAAGGGCAATCTTAGCCAATCTTCTAAGGGTGAAGAGTATGTCATGTAGATCGTGATGAAGATGTTCGTTCGTTTATTTGATGTTCGGTTGTGATGTGGTAGCACAATGAATTATGATGGCTTTAGGACTTCGACGATGGTAACTTGATGATGATAGAGGTATGTTCCGACGACAAATGCTTGATGTTGAATGGAGCCATGAGGATGGCTATCCACAAGGGCGAGTTCTAGGAAGGATGACCCATGGATAGAATGTTGAACGGTTCTATCGTGGAATGAAAGGAATGCATAATGGTTCTTTAAGGATGTATGGAAACTAAATAGAGTAAGAAAAGGACTTGAATATGCATGATAAGGGATCATTAATACTCGAAGTATTTTCTATTGTACTCGTAAGCACGGGTATTGTGAGGACGCTTATTGGGTACTTGGAATGGCTACCCTAGATCGGTGGAATGGATCTAGTCTCAACTATGGGTTGGAGGGTGAGTGCACTGAAACTGGGTTTTTCCATTAATCCCTGACAAAGGAATGGTTATACGAGTTATCATATATCCGTGGCATAATGAGTGACAGTGAGGATTATTTGATGGATGCTATGTTTTCTATTGTTGCTTTTCTAGTTTTCTGTCACTCTAGGGATGTCACATAAGGTGGGTATTATGGATGTGGATACCTAGCCACCCAACATTGTATTTAGGACGTAGTACACCTTTATGATGTTAGTAGAGTAGCATATTATCGATGTTATGTGCTAACTCTTTGGTTGTAGGGACATGTCAAGAATGGTTCGTATACCTTTATACCTTACTTTATTGTCTTGTGGTATTTTTATATTTCTTATTGCTCACACCACACTATTGTTTGATTTAAGGTTTTACGCTTTGCTTCTTATTATCTTGTGTACTCTTAAATGAGTAGACTAGATAATAGGTTTAGGTGGTACGCAATTGCTGCATAGAGATAGAGCAGGCTGGCGCTTTCACATATTATATATGGACTTACTATTACTTATTCCATTGTGCGACACTGTGGAGCTTATACAGTATTCGCTATTATATTTAGAGACAGTTTGAGTTTATTTTCATTCGTATAAACTCTAATAGTATCTTACACAACTTTGTGAACCTATGTCCCCTAATATTGTAGTTGATTTTAGTTATTACTGTCTCACCTGTTTTATATCTGTGATGTTTATTATCATATTTTATTCGATGTGTTATGAGATATACGGTAGGTTCTATGATTGTTTCTCTTCTGCTCACCCTTGACAATCGTCCTACGTTGGCTGGGCACCGTTGCAGTGCACTATTCAGTTATATTGGGTACTAAAGGTGTGGGGGCGATCATCCCATTTAGTATATGGGCTAAGGCTATGTGATTAACCTGAATTGACGTGATCTAGTAGAGATAGGGAAGGAGTTATCACCCTAGACTGGATCGAGAGCGTGTGTGTATATATAAAAGAGAAAGCATACTTGTTATATATTTTGGTTTTCAAAACTATATAGTAGCATATACAATATGTAAGTTGCATGCACACACGAGTACCATAGATGTAGTTTTCTTTATGAGAGACTGATCATTCTTGTTATAGATCAAGAATAAGCCAGCATATAAGAAACTCCGTCTTTGGAGTCGAGGAAGGAGAGATTCGGGGGCTGCTAATCCTGATTTGCAAGCTATGTTCAATGCAATGATGGCAAACATGCTGCAAAATGCCCAAGCAGCCACTCTTAATGTTGCTGTAGGTGGTGGTGCTCAAGTGCAAGCGTCAGAGTTGATTTGCTAAGCTAAATAATGATTTTACCAGTCTTGGTGAAAACCTTTCCAAGGAACGAAATCGATAATGGAAATGCAAGATTGGTTGGGCACCTACGAGAGGATTTTTGACGACTTAGAGTTGGATGATGCAATGAGGAGGAGGTTGGCTTCTCAACAGCTCCAAGGTAGTGCTATGTTTCAATACCTCAGTTATTGATTTTGATGACAACAACCTTAATAACAACCTTATACAATCATATAGATATAAATATTAATGTTTTGTCAAGTTATATAGTTTATAATGCAAAATATTACACAAGTGTTAGATCGAGGACTGTACAGTACAAAGACTTAAGAGACAAACATGAACACTCATGAGTTCAAAGACCAAGATATGAAGATTTCAAGATTATAATTTTGTGTATAGAGTCATAGCATATATTGTTAAAGTCCTTGATAGTAATCTTTGATCGTTATCTCCAATTTTCTAATCTTTTATATTTTTAACCAAAATAAATTTCAAAATATTTTATAATAGTTTTTCTAAGTTCAAAATGTTTATAAACTATGTTTAGACTACTTTACAAAGTATCAAATTATTTTACAAAGTATAGGTTTTCAAAAACATTTTAAAACAAATAGGTTTTCAAAATACACTAGCATATTTTGACATATAGGAATAGGGTATTTCGACACACATGCCACCAATTGGTTTTTCAAATTTTGAAACGAAGTGTCTATTCGCCGCAACTCTTCATGAACAGACACAACTGTTAATTTACTATATAAAAGGGAGTGCAAACAAATATTTTGATAACTAATACTTACTTTCTTCCCACCTCTTACTCTCTTGAAAACTCCATTAAAAAATATACTCCATTCTCTTCAAAATCACATAGAATCAATTCACACTTCATTGTATTGATTCAATACTACTTTCTTACTATTTTAGAAACATCTCTTTCTTAGCTCAAAGATCAAAGTGTTGTCCAAGAGGCTATAGGATCCATTGTATCCAAAGTTTAAGAAATTGTCTTTGCAAAAACTATTAACTCTATTTGTGTTTGCTTTGGGTGTTCTTATAGCCTATTAAAATCAAGTGGATATGCTTATTGACTGAGAAATCTGCTGGGTGTACTTGTAGCTCCAAGTGAGTCTACCTTGAGCTTGGAAATTCAGGAGAGTGTCTTGTAGCCTCAAAATCGATATTGTATTTGGGTTTACCTTTTGCCCGATTAATGATTGGCATTTGAAAGAAGTCTGTACAAGCAATTGTACAGAACTGGATGTAGGAGAAATCCATACTAGTATAAAATCCCCGATGTCATCTCTTTAACTCTCTACTTTACATTATTATTATTATCTGTAATTGCGTCTGTGATTGATTGATGGTATATTTCAGTGTTGATAATCTATGATTTAATAATAATCTTGAAATAAATTTAAAATGATTTACATAAGTTGGAAAGCACCATTAAACCCCCTATAGTATTTAATTAGCCTTAAGATTCATAATTATGCAACCCATATTTCGTATCAGAGCACTAATTTTTCAAAAACTCGTAATTTGATTTTTGAAAAGTTTAAATGGCTAGCAACACTGTTAGTACACTTGTTAACACTTTTGTTGAAGGACAATCTACTACTAGACCTCCACTTTTTAATGGTTGTATTTACACTTATTGGTCATATATGATGAAAATTTATTTACATTCTAATGGTTTAGATATTTGGAATATTACATAGAATGAGTGCACAGAACCCTAAACTAACTTTGAATAATGAACTACTGACCAAAAAGCACTTGCATAGTATAATTCTAAAGTCATGAATATTTTATTTTTCTCACTAGATAAAAATGAATTTGATAGAGTCTCTATTTGTAAGTTTGCATATGCAATTTGGAGAACACTGCAAGTTACACATGAGAGCACTAGTAAAGTTAAACAAACAAAAATTTCCATGCTAACTAATCAGTTTCAGTTGTTTATAATGAATCCAAATGAGTCTATTTTTGAGATGTATTGTAGATTTCAAGATATAGTGCATTCTTTAGTAGCATTAGGTAAAAAATTCTAAAGAGGACCAAGTTAGAAAAATCCTCAATTCACTATCTTTATAGTGGGATCAAAAGACACTAGCAATTGAAGAGGCTAATGACATTTGTACCCTAAAAATTAAAGAGTTTATAGGTACTTTAATGTCCTATGAAGCACAATTGTAAGACGGAAGAGAAAGTAAGGCAACAAAAAAGAAGCCCATCACTTACAATGGAATAACCGATGATCAATATTCAAACGATGACAATGATGAAGAAATTTCTTTCAGGACCAGAAATTTCAAAATGTTCCTAAAGTATAGAAAGATGAACAACTTTCGACGATTAAAAACAAGACTCCTGGAACTGGAATTAGAACTGCAATTAGATGCTTCAACATTGATGAACCTGGTCATATGCAAAGAGACTGTCTACATCAGAATAAATAAAAGATTTCGCTAGTTACCGATTAATCTAAAAAAAGAAAGAGCGCTTATACAACAACATTAGATGATTCAGATACTACTTTAGGTGACAATGAACTAGATACTAAGGATGCAAACATGTGTTTCACGGCAATAGTAGATTAATCAAAACAGATCAAAGAAACGTAACAAAAAGTGGCACTTTTTACATTTAATTTTTATTTCATGTTTCTTAGGAATAAAATATAGATTAATAATAATATTAGATGCATATAAGTGTGTGTGTGTGTTATATTGGTTTTAATTTTCGATTTTACGGCCCCATATTTCGACATACCCATACCATATATGTTGACATACATGCTAAAATTCATTTCAAAATTCAAAATTTGAATTTCTCTCTCTTTTGCATTAATTCCAATATCTAAAAAGACATCTTTTCAAAACTGACATGTCAGTTCTCTATCTATTAGTTTTTCTTATCTCTATCCATTCATTCACTCACTTAATTTCAAAATTCAAATATCTCTTTAGTAACTCAAAAATGGCCTCCTTAAGTAAAACTCCTAAAACCATAAGGCTCTCAGAGAGAACTAAAGGCTTTCTTTTCAATGAAAAAGAAGTCATTGATACTTAAATGGAGTACGCTACTTCCAAAAAAACTTTTCCCAGAAGATTTGCAAATTTTGATGATTTTTCCTTTTATGGTCTTCAAGATCTTTGCTTTCAAAATGAAATTATTGGTTTAGTCGACTCTTCTCAAAATGATTTTGTGTGTTATCTAGATTTGGTTAAAATGTTTTATGTAAATTTGAATGGCATCAAGGAGAAGAGAGCAAATTTGTAGTAGTGTAAATGGCACTCAAATTGTTTTAAATTGTGAACTTTTTGGTCACATACTTGGTTGCAAATCTAGTGTAATTAAACTCTCCACTTTAAACATTGATGAACAAAATCGTGATGTTTTTCATGATATTTTTGAAAGTGACAAAGAATTTAATTTTATACATAATATTCTTAGACCAAAGTCAAGACTTGTGAGTCTCATTTTGCAACAAAATATCACTCTGAGGATGGGTGATTACAATTACCCTACTCAAAAAGTTTTTAAAGCTCTTTTCACCATCTATGGAAACTACGACATTAATTAGGCACAAGTCATCTTAGATGACTTTGTTCAAAAGAATATTTCTAGACATGAGAAACGCACTCTATATGGTGTGTATCTTACTAGAATTTGCATATATTTTGGTGTTGATTTACGAGGACAATCAACTCTACCTCGAAAAATTTTCGACAAGGCCAACATTTCTCTTATGCTTATTCCTCCTTATTTCGAACCATATGAAACTCTTGTTGAAAAAGAAGAAAGATTGGCATGGGAGGAGGAGCGAGAAATTCAACAAGAAAAATAAGAAGGAGGTGAAATGGAAATGGAAGAAGAGGATAATCAAGAAGAGGAGGAGGAGGAAATGGATACTTCTTTGGAAAGCTTCGAGAATCCACCCCACCCTTCTAAAAAAGAGATACTAAAGAACTAAGAGAAGCTTCTTAAAACCAAAAGAAGCTTAAACGTTCTTTTAGAAAAAAGTTCACTTCTCTCTCCAACAAAGTGGACAAATACTTTGGGAAAATTATTTGCAAGTTTGGTGGAAATTCGTCATCATCATCTACATCTTTCTAAGTTTATCAAGTTATTTCTAGTCTTTATTTCATTGTATTGTTCTAATTTAATCCATATCATCTTTATTTATTTATTTCACCTCTATGATATGTATCATATTAATGAAAAACTATTCTTGCTGCTAATATTGTTCATATAGTTTCCGAAAGTCATTAAAATAGAACGGAAATAAGTAAAAACAAAAACTGTAACAAAAACTTAAAAATTGCATTCACGTATATGTCAACATATCCCAACCGTTCGACAAAAATGTCGAATTTTAAAAATAAAATAATTACCATCTATTCAAATATTTCAAATTACTTTTCACTCTTATTTAAGCCTATTTCTTCCATGAAATTATATTATTCATTTCATCCTTTTATCCCCTTCATTTTTTAATTCCTTCTTAAAACATGTCTTCTGCACATCGAAAATTATGTGAAAACCTTGAAGAAATGCTTCAATCCTTCAAGGATATTCTCTCCTTTTTTTAAGAAATCAAAAGCATTTAGAATTAAGTCAAATGCAAATGATTAAAGAGCAAGAAAAGCAATTTGATGCCCTTCAATGGTTGATTTCTTTCTTAATCAAAGATGATCAAACCAGTAACCTAGAATGCTCTAACAACAAGGATAATGAATATTGGATTGCCTTTAAAGCAAATCCAATCTTTGGATTTGACAGTTGGGTTGAAGTTCCAAGGAATCTAGTTATTCCATTTGTTTTAAATAATAAATATGTATATAACTTATTATTAATTTGTGTAAATTGATATTCTTAGGTTTGAATTTGTTTGGATTGATATTTGGATTTGTTTGATTTTGGTTTGATTGTATGTATGGATTAATATTGTGATTTGAACAAATGGATTTGAATTAACGAATATATTGTGTTATCTTAATTATCATTCTTATATCATATATCTAGTTTTAATTATCATCATATAATCATCATATATCACAATCATATCATATTGCATTATTATATATGCTTTAATTATTTAGTACCAAACATTATTGATTTTTACCTCATATTCTATAAAAGTATTTCATTTAGGGGTGTTTTATTTTTTACCCATTTTTGTTGATGACAAATGGGGAGAAAAATGTAAAATATACACATGCATATATTCGGGGGAGTTGTATTATATCTTATATACAGGAATTTTTAACGGTTGTCATCATCAAGAAAGGGGAGATTGTTAATACCTTAGTTTTTGAATTTGATGATAACAACCTTGATCACAACCTTATACAATCATGTAAAATATAGATACTGATGTTTTTCCAAGTTATATAGTATATAGTGCATAATAGTACACAAGTGTTAAATCGAAGACTATATAGTATAAAACCTCAAGAGATAGACATGAAGACTCATGAGCTCAAAGAACAAGATATGAAGATTTCAAGATTATAATTTACTGTATAGAGTCATAACATATATTGTCAAAGTCCTTGATAACAATCTTTGATACATATCTCTAATTTTATAATCTTTTTTTATTATGAACCAAAACATATTTCAAAATATTTTATAATAGTTTTTCAAAGTTCAAAATGTTTATAAACTATGTTTAGACTACTTTAGAAAGTATCAAATTATTTTATGATGTATAAGGTTTTCAAAATATTTTGAAACAAATAAGTTTTCAAAATACACTAGCATATGTCGACATATAGGAATAGGGTATGTCGACATACATGCCGCCAATTGGTTGATCAAATTTTGAAACGAAGTGTCTATTCTTCGGAACTCTTCAAAGATTTTTAACCTTAAGATTTTCGTAAGTTAGAAAACACTATTTTGAAATGAAGTGATTTAATAATAATCTCACTACAAGAAATCCTGTTATTAGTTGCATTAATTGGTTGCATTTTAATCTAAGTGCAACTACTGTTTATTTAGGGGAACAAAAATAAATAACCCAACGCCACTAATGATTCCCGTCGATAATTTGGTAAAATTTTGGCCAATCTTTTTCTTTGCCGCCCTTGTCTTTCTTTCTTTCACATGAATATTTTCCCGTGAGTGTAAACTCCTTCTCAAATAAGTTTGCTCCAACCTCTTTATCTTCAGATCTACCTCTACAAAAAAATCAGAATTTTTTTTGGTTAATTTGCTTCATTCAGATTTGATCTGAGACTTGCCTCGTCTCCTTGAACTCGTCGATTCACAAGCTCACGCAATTCCTAAACCAGTGTTGTGAATCTCGCTTCAAGTTTGTAATAGTTATCATCGACTCATGAAACCTACTATCGACATTCTAGGCTTCAGTTTTTCTCTCCCGTGTCTGAGCTTTTGTCGGGATGCTGATGCCATGTCTTCTTGGTGCTTGCTTGTCTTGGATCTGGAGTTTGCCTTCAGTATTAACACACGATACGAAATCAATGCTTGCTTGTCTTGTATGCCTGGAAGGACTTGAGAACATTCTAAGGGTTGGAGAAGCAGAGAAAGTTGCTGTAGGAAAAGTGAATCTTTATGCTCAAATGATCAACGAAAATGAAGGTTTAGAAAAGATTGAGAATCTTCAGAGCACGATAAATGTTGAAATTTATGAGAAAGCCATGAAGATTTTAGAAAACATATGGTTGGAGAAAGACGGCGAGGCCATGCATGCCATCGGCAGATGATGTTGGGCGGACCAGGTTCCAGTTTGGTGAGAATGTTCATGTTTCCAGTGATAGATTTATCTTCAGTTGATTGGTAAGTTGTCCACAGTCACTTTTATATGTTTTAATTAAGGTTTGCCTGATTTTGCAAATGCATGGGTTAAGTATTAAATATGCTCTTCTCCTTTCCAAGAGGGTTTACTCATCATTTGCCTGTCTAGTTAATTTCTTTCTCATCTGCTGTGGCTTAACAAAAATAGTACTATTAATTGTCATTTAGGTCCTTCTGGGGATAACATGCAAACCCTCTTTATTTGGTACTGATTTTATGCATGATTAATTTCCTAAGCAAAACACCATTTCGTTACGTGTATGTGACTAACCATTAAATGGTAGAAGGTGTGAGGTAGTTAGTAATTCCTAATTAAAGAAAGTTTGTGTCTATTGATGCCTTCTGGAATATTTTTAGAGTAACAAATTGGTATTTGAAACTTTGTCATCACCATGTAAGCTCTACAGTACAACTGAAGTTTTTTAACTACGGAGGTCTTTTTTATCTTTTATTAAGCAATATGCAAGGACCGATTTTAACATTTCCTAAAACTCATCTGTTTCAGGATATGACTTGACCCAACAAAGAAATTTCAGTTAGGTCAGAAGTTTTCATAGTCCATAAACCGTTGATTTAGAGATTAAAAGTTTTCTTGAATGCATAATTGTATGTCACTTGAGTCTTAAATATTAAAAGTTTTAATTTACAGGTTTGTCGATGAGATGGTGAAGCTAGGTTGGAGCAGTGTCTGGTCAGTTTAGTCAGTTACCATATAAATATATTATCATGAATGTTAATTTTTGTACAGGAATTCCTGTATTTTTTGATCATTAGTTAATTGCAGCACAAGCTAAGTTCTCTTCAAGCTCTGGTACAAGACAAAGTGGTGTACTGTTTGTGTTTGATTAATGTTTAGTTCATCTACTATCAATTATTTAGTGGAGCTAAGATAAAATCAACTTAGTTTATTTATATTCAAGTTTTGGGTAAGATATATTGATTCTGGGTAAGATATATTTAGGTTTTCATCATTGGCTGTACTTTAATGCTTTTTTGAAATTATAATTACAACCCAAACAGTTATTTACATTTGACATTATTCCCATTTGGAATCACAAACAGTTATGTCTAGGGAAGGCTGCCTTAAGAAAATTTGAATTTACAGTCTCAAACATTTTATTATCAACTAATGCTTTGACCGAAATTATACGATATAGATATTCTCTAAAATAGTTATGTCCATGGTCAAATACAGCAAGCATCTAACATGTTTTACATGTTTCTTGAAGTCTTTCTTAATGTAGATTTTCAAGCTGAAGTAGCATTAGGTTTGCATGGCTGAATAAGTTATAAGTTTTGTTAATGTGTAAAAATTTCAGCTATTCTCACATTATAGACTGATATTTTATATCATTTGGTATTATGGTGGTTCAGGCTTTCAAGTACGAGGAAAATTCAGTGAAAGCAGTGCAGTGCTTAAATGAATTGGTTACTAATGCTTTGCTTCATGCTGAAGACTGTCTTCAGTACGTGTCTTCTTTGAAAGATTTTGCAATCTTTAGATTTTGTGCTATCCCTCAGGCAAGTAGAATATTTCTCTGGATATTAAGGCTATTGTATTGATTTATTTTCGTGCTTAAAAATTGGTGCATGATATTTGATTTTGTTTGAAAATTTTGGCTTTTAAGACCACTCTTAATTATTTTCTCTTTGTATATGGGGTCGAGATTCAGGGTTCAAGCTTGCTATGTGATTGGATTACCATTTACTTTTAATCATGGCTAATGATGATCCTAAGTTTGATGAGAGAGGCATTTCAAAATGGTTCATAACCCTATATTAAACTGCATAGAAAATATGAATTTGTGTTTGACTGTTGTCCTTTATTGGTAAAAATGATAAAAAGCATTGTTTCTTTCATTCATGTATCCACCTTTGATTTTTTGAAAATACACTAGTTGATTTGGTTACATGATGCCTTTGTTTATAAGTTTAAAAGTCAAAAATTACATTTGATTTGACATTTCCTCTTTTGTACTAGATAATGGCCATTGCGTATGGTGATTTTGGGTTGTAGATTGAAATGGTTTGTAGGTGTTATTGCGGTAGTGGTAGTGGGTGGCAGTAAACTGAATGCCGGTTTGGGTTGATGAAGGTTAAACTGATGTTGGTTGAAGTGGAGTGATACATTGCTGTTGCTGTTTGGACAGTGAATGAGTGGATGTTTTAGGCAGCTTTGGTTGGTGAATTTTGGTCATTTTCTTAAAGTTGTTCGATGGTAGGTTGTTCGGGATGTGAAGGACGAAGTTGTGGGAAGTATGGAGTTTGAAGTTGCTGATGGTTTATGGAGACAGAGGGGAGATGGTAATGAAGGTTCTGGCAGGTAACTTGCAATTTCAGTGAAGAAGTAATGATTAATGAAGTTCCGATTGTGACGATTTGATGTTGCAAGTAGAGGTTGATTTGCTGCAGTGTGGTTGAATGTGATGAAGTAGTAGTGGTATGGGGATATGTTGGTTAAGGGGTAAGTTGCGTGGGGTTGTTTATAGATGGAGATTGGATGAATTATGGTAGTGGATTTTGGTGGTAGGTTGGGTTTGGGAAATGGTTGATGCAGAACTGGTCAGGGAGGATTTTCAGGTGACTGGTGGCAGTTTTAATAGGTTACAGGCTACAAATGTTGTATTTGTGAAGGAGGTCGGGGGTGTTTGGGTTGCTATTCGAGATGAAGTAGCAGGGGTGCAGTTGGACAAGCTACTGGCAGGTGTGATCGTTGACGGGTAAGCGAGAAATAGTTATTTATTCACGAATTATTTTCGTTATTTATCGATTATAGCAACTTTGGAATGGGTTACTAAACTCTTTATTAAATGAGTATATTTATCCGTTGGGATATTCTCTTGTATCATGTCTAAATTTATCTTTAGGCAATAAGAATGTTTAAGTTTGTCTTATATTTGAAGTCCTACGAGTTAACGTAATTGTTTGACTATCTGTTGTGCTTTCACTTGTGTAGGCATCAGACTTTTAAAGAGAGCAAATTTGGACTTGATGATGCTAGCTTTCACTTGTGTATGCAACAAAGAATTATGGGTAATCAAACGTTTTGTTAGCACTAGTTAGATATAACATTTATTAGTACCCGATGTGTAAATTTGTATACAAATGGTTATTGTATGTGAGTTAGGTCATTTTGTCGAAAAACTATTGTATTGGAATGATTATGGATATTTTATTTGATTATATGGTTAATGTATTTTTTAACTTATTTGAATATGATGATTATGTGAGTGATTGTTGATTGATATAATAGAACCAAAATAGACCATTAACAGGAAATAATAACATGAAAAAATGGTGTAAAATAATAAACAACTTTTAGTAGCATTTCAAAAACGCTACTGAAATATATATAGTGGCGTTGAGTAAATGCAACCGTAAAACAGGGGTAAAGTTGGAAATTCTATTAGTAGCGCCAAAAAATCTTTTGGTGGCGTTTTTTAAACGCTACAAAAAGATTTATGGTGGCGTTTGAAAAACGCTGCCAAAAATGCATTTATAGTGGCGTTAAAATAAATGCAACAAAAAATCATGGATTTTTAGTTGCATGTTTTCTCGTAACGTTTATCAAAATGCCACCAAATTTTTTTTAGCGTTTTTTGAGCGCTACAAAAAATAAAATTTCTTGTAGTGTCTTGAAAGAAATTTAAAAAGATTTCATAAGTTAGAAAATACTATTCACCCCCCCCCCCCAATGTTTAATTAACCTTAAGATTGATAATTCTGCAACCCATACTATAAACTAGTGGAACGCTATTAAGTTTGCCACACTTAAGGACCACTTTACTTGGGACCAGTTCAAAAATAGATTTGAGGAGAAGTTTATACTAGCTACCCAGAAGTCTGTACTATTTAGAATGTTTGCAAACTTGAAGTAGGAGGACATGTCTGTTTCCGAGTATGTGACTGAGTTTGAGGCCTTGTCATAGCATGGGATGTCTTTCATTGATAATCCACTAAAGAAAAACGAGAAGCTTTTTATGGGATTGGATGACTAATTGTAACATCCCCCTACTTGAAGGCCCAAGACTAACGGCTATGGATGTTGCAGCCATCCATGGTTATTAATCCCCGGCGATCAAATACGGCGGTGTAAGATTCATTGATACACAGAAACACATGAATATGGAAAAAATTTAAAACTTCAAACAAGATCACATTCTATTTCAAAACATTTCCAATTCATTACATAATCCCACAATCGTCAACCATGTTTAGAGAAAATAAATTTATTACAACATACGCCAAGAGCGACATATGAAGATGCCCCCTTGGATGATCAGAGTATATACAAGCAATATAACAACTTTGCTATTACAAACAACACAACAAAATCAAATAAAAGAAAACTCAAAATAGCTATCATGCCTCCTGCACGTCTTTGGAAGCCTTATTCATCTAATGAAGTACCTGAAAACCTCAACTCTCAAACTACTCAAAATTAATTGAGTACCCGAGAGTTTAAGGATAAAACATAAACTTCGAGTCAGACATAAAGCCTGGTATGACTAATAATCTACCATCTCAAACAATTTAGATATCTAATGAGACCACGCCGCTGAGCGGAACATGTTTTCCCCTCACTAGTATCTTAAAACCTTTATAAAACCATATACTATGCTCCTGCATCCATAATGGTTAAAAAAATTCAAAACATTATGATACGATGATATGCAAAACAAATGAATCAATTCTGGATTACCCATCCTCATTCATTCTGACTATCTGTCTCAATTATAGTTTCTAGGATTACTATTAACCTATTAGTTTTCATGGGCTGACTAATAATCGGTAAAATATTTAAGGACTCCCTGTCCAATTACATAGTTTTCATGGGATCACTATGAACCTATTTGTAACTCCAATATCTATACTCTCATCCTAGTTTTCATGGGCTGACTAGGAACCTATTGACATCTGTCAGTATCTTAATCCGGATATATTTTTCATGGGTTAACTACAAACCTACTAGCCCGTGCCAGTATCAAATCATAGTTTTCATGGGCTTACTATGAACCTGTCTTTCTGACATCTTCATTTATACATAGTTTTCATGGGCTTACTATGAACCTGTCTTTCTGACATCTTCATTTATACATAGTCTTCATGGGCTAACTATGAACCTATTGGCCCCTACCAATATCTTTTTCTATACATGATTTTCATGGGCTAACTAAGAATCAATTGGCCCCTGCCAATATCTTTTCCTTTAATGTTTTAGAATCCTATATTCTGATCTTCCTGACCTCCTGGATGCAATTCTACTCATTCAGGAGTTAACTTAATTTATATTCACTACTGGGTCAACCTAGCTGGTTATTCTGCCCTTCCCCAAAATTCATTTATGGGTCCATTACAATGTCAATATATACATATATGAAGAAGCATGCACAATAGCTTGGTTAATCCCTTTAACCTTTTAATCAAAGAAAACTTCTCCAAAAACTCCTTTTTCAAAACACTTTATTTAATTATGCCATGGTATTCTTTCAAAATTAGATTGAGTTATTTGCTTTGTAAACTAAGGCTGTCGAAACCTTCAACCTTGCTTTCAACTTCACTGGATAACCTCCTTTGTTAGCATATAAACCTTTCGAATGTAATAAAGTATTACTTATTCTCTTTTAGAAGCATAGCTTCGAAACCATTGAAAGTACCCCTTTCGAAACCATTGGAAGTATCCCTTCCGAAACTATTGGGTTTATACTTAAAAATATCATTTGGGCCAAAGTGAATATAAACAAAAGTATCTCTTTCGAAACCATCCTTTATCATATAAAAATATTGAAGAAAACTTGATGGCGTCGGCACCATCCCTTTCGAAAGCTTCAAATAATTTAAACAAAACATTGAAGGATAGCGTCGAAACCCCCTTTCGAAGCCTTTGCCTTCGAAACCCTTGGACCCTTTCGAAAGCATTTAAGAAGTGGCTAAAAACATCTTTAAAATAAGTACTACCTTTCTAAAGCATCGATGACTTCAATACACTCGAAAGGTTAAAGAACGGCAGTGGGGCTTCGATTAGGTCGGAACCCATTCTTTCGAAAGCATTATTTTATAAGTAAAGAAACCCCTTCAAAAGCTTACTCTTTAAAACATAATTTGATGGCAACCCCTTCGAAAGAATTTAGAAAACCTCTTTTGAAAACGTATGCTTCGACTCCTTCAAAGGCTTTAATTAAAACAAAGGTATGCGCTTTACTTTTAAAACAAACAAAAACGTATCAACCCCATCGAAAGCTATGCTTTCAAGACCATGCCTTCCGCCTTTCTCCAGTCCACTACGTACCATCTGAGTGATACCTTGTGTATTGGTTTTAGCTTACTTGATTGAAGGTGAAAGCTCTGAGTCGAAAGGTACTTCTAAAGAAGGCGGAACCAAATTTTCTGGGTAAAAACTGATTAATGCCAATTAAGGCAAATACTTTCTAACTAACCTGCCACGTGTAAACATAAGATTGGTTATCTTAACCTTTAAAATTCTTTACTAAAATAATTGCCGCTAATTTCAGATCCAAACCATGGTTAAGTTAACAAATAAGCCCTTCCATTAAGCCAAACCAATATTGCAAAGATGTCCCTCTTCTAAAATAATTTAATATGCATAGCAAATCACTAGGAAAAATCCCTAAAAATTCCAAAAATTCACTTTAATCATGTTATCTAACATATCAAAATTTCAGACCCATATTCTCAAATATATTTTCCAAAAAAAATTTATAAATCCATTTAACCATATTTTCCTTCGAAAATTCATAGTAATCTTTCCATAGCTTGGAAAATTATCAAAATTAAAACCCAACTCAAAAATCATGTTTTACACAACATAAAATTTTTCCATGGCATTTAAACATCAACATAAATCGATTTTGCCCTAAAACCTTCTATAATCTTATTTAAACATTCTTGTTTAAATCAAACGAATTGTAATTCAAGCATATCATCATCCAAATCATCATAAAAAAGAATTTATCCCTTAAATTCGAAAACATATGATTATAAAAAAAATAGAGATGGAATTATTATCCACCTTTTTTAAGATAAGGAGATTCGATTGAGATTAATTTCCTCTAAGCTTGAATCCCTAGCTTTACTTTGATTTCTCTTCTCTTTTCTATTGTTAATGGCAGGCTCCCCTTAATATTTGCGTTTTTTTTAAACCGTAAATGGGAAATGAAATGTGAATGGGGAACAAGAATATATAAAAGGGTAAGGGTTGTGAGGGGCAAATTCCCATTATACCCTTATGTAGATTAATTAACTTATAACCCATTCTTAAGCCCATTGAATTATTTAATTGAGCACGACCTTAATCATATTTATTCAAATATCAACCTCCCTTATCACTTAATATTTACATTATTCTATTTAATTTATTTAATTAAATCTCCTGAATAATGTTATTAAAAATTAGGGGTGTTACAAGCTCTCTTCCTTAAAGAATTTTGTCCTTGAAATTTAGCAAGGACTAAATACCAAACATAGCAATCATCTGTTACGACTCCTAACAACCATACTAATCTACCTGACTAGGAATTATCTATATAAATCTAATATAGACATACCCTCAAAGCAGATCAGGATAAATATTTCAAATCCTATCTTCTGTCTCCTAAGTACAGTCCTTTTCATTATCGCTCCATTGAACATTCACCAACTTGACTATCTTGTTCCTTAATCTTTTCTCATCTCTCGCTACAACCTGAACTGGTTGTCTAAAAAAAGTCAAATTAGGCTCTATTACCAAATCTTCCAACCCTGTCGGAGGAATAGTAGTCTCTGGATCATGCACATACTTGCGAAGATGAGACACATGAAATACATTATGGATACCTGCCATACTTCTTGGCAACTCTACTCTGTATAAGAGCTTTCCAATCCTCTCTATAATCTAGAATGGACCAACATATCTCGGTGCCAGTTTCCATGACTTCCCGAACTGTACCACACCCTTCATCGGTGATATCTTAATGAAAACCCTATCTCCAACGGAGAACTCTAGGTCTTTACGCCTTTTATCTGCGTAACTCTTCTGTCTGGATTGAGCTTCCTTCATCCTTTCTGGGATCAACTTAATCTTCTCTGACGCCTCTTTAACCAAATTTGGACGTAAGACCAATCTGTCTCTAGTCTCCAACCAACATGCTTGTGATCTGCATGGCTTTCCATACAAAGCTTCAAAAGGCGCCATTCCTATACTGGTCTGATAACTATTATTATAGGAAAACTCAACCAAATGTAGTTGATCCTCCAAAGATCCACCAAAGTCCAACACACAAGCTCTCAACAAATCCTCGAGTATCTTATTGACTCTCTTTGTCTACCCATCAGTCTGAGGGTGATATGCAATACTCATCTTGAGCTTAGTGCCTAACACATCCTGTAGACTCTTCCAGGGTTCGATAGTGAACAAAGCATCTCTGTCGCTGACTATGCTACTAGGAACTCCATTTAGTCTAACTATATTCTTCATGAACAACTTTGCTAAAACAGGTGTCGTCCTGGTTGACTTTTCTGGAATGAAATGGGCACTCTTGGTCAACCTGTCCACTATAACCCATATACTTTCATTTCCCCTATTTGACCTTGGCAACCATTCTATAAAATCCATAGATATCGAATCCCATTTCCAAACTGGAATCTCTAAAGGCTAAAGCAACCCACTTGGCTTCTGATGTTTGGCTTTCACTGGTTGACAGTTTGCACACTGCCTAACCCACAAGCCAACATCCCTCTTCATACCTTCCCAATAGAAGCTCCTCTTCATATCTTGATACATCTTGGTCCTTCTACGATGAATCGTAAACTTGGATGATGACATTCTCCAGGAACTTCTTTCCTCATGTCCTCAACATCTGGAACACATAATCGTCCCTTCTTTCTCAATTATCCTCTCTGGTCAAGACAAAAATCTTTCAAATCATCGATCTCAGTTCCAACCTCAAGCCTTCTGATCTTCTCGGCTAATAATGTATCCCCCTTCTCCTTAGAAGCAATCCTCTCGATCAACACTGGTCGAACTTCTAAACAGGACAACATGGCGGTACTCTGACTAGAACTAGCAGTCAATCTTAACTGCACACCACAACTGGCCAAAGATTCTAGATCCTTCCATTCTGCCAACATATCCAACACCACATTCTGGTGTCTTCTGCTAAGAGCATCCACTACTTTATTACCTTTCCCTGGTGTATACTCTATACCAAAATCATAAGTAGCCAAAAACTCCAGCCACCTCTGCTGTCTCATATTCAACTCCTTTATAGAGAATAAGTATCTTAAAGACTTATGATCGGTATATTGCTCAAATCTCTCTCCTAAGAGATAATGCCTCTAAATCTTCAATGCGAAGATCACCGCAACCAACTCCAAATCATGAGTAGGATATCTCACTTCATGCGGTCTAAGCTGTCGTGAAGCGTAGGCAATAACTTTACCATTCTGCATCAACACAGCTCCCAATCCAGTTCCACATGCATCAGTATACACCACCAACCCTTGGTTTCCGTCTGGAACTACCAACACTGGTGCATTGGTCAACAAATTCTTTAACTTAAGGAATACTTCCTCACATTTGTCGACCAAAAAAACTTCGACTCCTTCCTGGTTAGCTTAGTCAAAGGCGCTATTATCCGTGAGAAATCCTTGATGAATATCCGGTAATAGCCAGCAAGTCTAAGAAAACTTCTAATCTCAGTCACTATCTCTGGTCTCTTCCAATTATTAACAGCTTTGATCTTATCTGGATCAACTAACAATCCCTTCTCTAAAACCACGCGACCAAGAAACTTAACCTCTTTCTTCCAAAATTGACACTTGGAGAACTTTGCCTTTAGCTGATTTTACCTCAGCATCTCAAGCATAACTCTAAGATGATCTTCATGCTCTCTCTCATCTTTAGAGTATAACAAAATGTCATCTATAAACAACAACACGAATCTATCCAAATATTCTCGGAAGACTCGGTTCATAAATCCATGAAGAAAGCAGGCACATTCGTTAACTCGAATGGCATTACTAACCACTCGTACGAACCATATCTAGTTCGAAATGTTGTCAAGGGAATGTTGTCCTCTACCACTCTTAACTGATGGAAACCTGTTGCCAAATCCAACTGGGAAAACACTCTGGCTCCACTCAACTGATCAAATAGATCATCAATTCTCGGCAAAGGATACTTATTCTTTATCGTCCTCTCGTTCAACTTACGGTAGTTGATACACATCCTCAACGACCCATCTAGTTTCTTCACGAATACCGTGGCTGCCCCCCAAGGCGACCTGCTTCGTCTAATAAAATTACTTCCTTCTTGATCCACTAGCTGTACCTTCAATTCCTTCATCTTAGTAAGTGTCATCCTGCTTGGTGGTCTACTTACAGGTTCAGCTTCTGGCATAAGATCTATTCGAAACTAAACAGCTCATTTCGGTGGTAGTCCTGTGATCGGCTCAAAGACAACTGCAAACTCTCTTGCTACTTGAACCTGACTTAACTCTTCTCTCACTTCCATTGCACTTAACAAAGCACAACTACTCCGGTCAGAATTCTCCACTGAGAAAATAATTCAGTTATGACTATCAGGGTGTCTTAGTGATATCTCCCCATCCTAGCAGAATATCCTGGCCTCATACCTTCTCAACTAATCCATACCCAAAATGATTTCGAATTCTACGAAATCAAAAACATACAGACTGCATGCAAACTTATGACCCAACAAATCAAGTTCTAACTGGTCACAGCTCATCTCCAGAGTTGCATACCCTTCTATTGGATTCGCAACGCTTAAGGAAGTAACAAGCTAAGTGGGTTCTAAGCATAACCTATCAACCAAACATTAGGATATAAATGAATGTGATGCATCGGTATCAAATAGTATCCTAACTGGTATACTCTGAATCAAAAACGTACCTCCCATCACAGTCTTTCCTTTATCAGCTACAGTTGGCTTAGCTGATGATCCAACAACAAAGACCTTTCCCTTGTCCGCCCTGACTGGCTCTGGACACTGGTTCTTATAATGCCCTACTTGATCACAGTTAAAGCACTTCACGTTCTTCTTATCTGCAGCCTTCTTCCCCTTGCCTGACCGGCACTCATTTACATAATAACCCTTCTTGTCACACTTGTACCAAACTAAATCAGCCTTTGCCTTCCTGGCAACATCTCCCTTCTGGGCTCCCTTCTTCTTAAAGAACTTTCTTTTCTTTCCCTGGGAACCCTGGGTTTCAACTGGCTTCTCTCTAGCACAAACAACAAGCATCTCCTCATGGCGGATTGCCATCTCCATAACCACATTACAAGGATCACAGATAAGTGTCATGGTTGATCTAGCAAGCTCAGGTCTTAAACCCTGAATAAACCTCTCATTCCTCCTGATGTCAGTGTCTATAGTAGCATACCCATATCGAGACAGCTCATCAAACTTAGTAGCGTACTCGATAACCGACATCTCTCCCTGAACTATATCCATAAACTTCCTCATCAACGCTGACTTAGCAACCTCGGATAAAAACCTCTGTTCAAATCTCCTTCTAAATTCAGCCTATGTCAACTCTTCCTCTAGGACTCCGGCAGTGACACTATCCATCAATGAAGCGCTGACCCCTGCAACTGTCTAGAGGCCAACCTTCTCTTCCGCTCATCGTATAAACCCAGATCAGCAAAGATGCGCTCACAATGCAACATCCAGTTCTCTACCTCAATAGTATCCGCCGTTCCCATTAATGGCTTCCCACCAAGACTGGTGTAGTCTTTTCTCAACTTAGCATAGTTATTTCCAACTAAAGCCACAAGATTAGCTCCTTTAACATTACCATCAACTCCAGCAGCAGCTTCTGCTTGCATCATATTGACGAAGAACTGATACATCGCCCCCATATCTACTGGTGTATTTCCAGCACCCACATTGGCTTTAGCATTTTGGTTAGCATTAGCCTGTCGACCTTGGTTCCTCCTAGTATTAGGTCGAGCATTTCCATTGGTTGTGGTGCTTCCTCCACCGAGATTTCCTCTTCCGTTTCCTGCTTCCATATCTTCTTTCTCGTAAATCTACATTCGAGCCTTAGTAAGATACAGAAGAACGGTCTAAGAGAGAGGGGAATACATACTTAAATATATATATATCTATATCAAATACAAGTACGTTACTATAGCGTTTTCCCAAACCCCGATCATATTTCTAATTCATTGGATTATGTTTGAAAAAGCTTTTAGGTTTAACTTTTCTTTTAAGTTTTCATAAACCTATGCTCTGATACCAACTTGTAACATCCCCCTACTTGGAGGCCCAAGACTAACAACTACGGACGCTGCAGCCATCCGTAGTTATTAATCTGTGGCGACCAAATACGGCGGTGTTAGATTCATTGATACACAAAAACACAAGAATATGGAAAAAAATTAAAACTTCAAACAAGATCACATTCTATTTCAAAACATTTCTAATTCATTACATAATCCCATAATCGTCAACCGCATTTAGAAAAAATATATTTATTATAATATAGGCCAAGAGCGACATATGAAGATGCCCCATTGGATGATCATAATATATACATGCAATATAACAATTTTTCCATTACAAACAACGCAGCGGAATCAAATAAAAGAGAACTCAAAATAGCTATCATACCTCATGCACATCTTTGGAAGCTCTATTCATCTATTGAGGTACCTAAAAACCTCAACTCTCAAACTACTCAAAATCAATTGAGTACGCAAGAGTTTAAGGGGAAAACGTAAACTTCGAGTCAGACATAAAGCCTAGTATGAATAATAATCTACCATCTCAAATCATTTAGATATCTAATGAGACCATGTCACTTAGTAGAATGGGTTTTCCCCTCACAGGTATCTTCAACCCGTTATAAAACCCTATATTATGCTCCTGCATCCACAATGGTTAAAACAATTCAAAACATTATGATATGATGATATGCAAAACAAATGAATTAATTTTGGATTACCCATCCTCGTTCAATCTGACTATCTATCTCAATTATAGTTTCTAGCATTACTATTAACCTATTAGTTTTCATGGGCTGACTAATAACTATTTAACGACTCCCTATCCAATTCCCTATTTTTCATGGGATCACTATTAACCTATTGGTAACTCAAATATCTATACTCCCATCCTAGTATCGTGGATTGACTAGGAACCTATCGGTAACTCCAATATCTTTTCTTCTTATCCTAGTTTTCATGGGTTGACTAGGAACCTATTGACATCTGTCAATATCTTAATTCAGATATATTTTTCATGGGCTAACTACAAACCGACTGGCCCCTGCCAGTATCAAATCATAGTTTTCATGGGCTTACTATGAACCTGTCTTTCTGAAATCTTCACTTATACATAGTTTTCATGGGATAACTATGAACCTATTGACCCCTGCCAATATCTTTTCCTATACACAGTTTTCATGGGCTAACTGAGAACCGATTAGCCCCTACCAATATCTTTTCCTTTAATTTTGTAGCATCCTATATTTTGGGCTTCCTAATCTCATGGATGTAATTCTACTCATTCAAGAGTTAACTTAATTTATATTCACCACTGGGTCAACCTAGCAGGTTATTCTACCCTTCCCCAAAATTCATTTATGGGTCCATTACAATGTGAATATATACATATATAAAGAAGCATACACAATAGTTTGGTTAATCCCTTTAACCTTTTAATCAAAGAAAACTTCTCCAAAAACTCTTTTTTCAAAACACTTTATTTATTTATGCCATGGTATTCTTTCAAAATAAGATTGGGTTATTTGCTTTGTCAACTAAGGTTGTTGAAACCTTCAAACCTTGCTTTCGACTTCACTGGATAACCTCCTTCGAAAGCATATAAATCTCTTTTCAAAACATTAGGCCCCTGCCTTTCGAAACACTTTAAAACTTCACTTTCAAAACCTTTTGAATATAATAAAGTATTACTTATTATCTTTTAGAAGCATAGCTTAGAAACTATTGAAAGTACCCCTTTCGAAACCATTGGAAGTATCCCTTTCGAAACCGTTGGGATTATACTTAAAAATATCATTTGGGTCAAAGTGAATATAAACGAAAGTATCTCTTTCGAAACCATCCTTTATCATATAAAATTATTAGGGAAAACTTGATGGCGTCGGCACCATCCCTTTTGAAAGCTTCAAATCATTTAAACGAAACAATGAAGGATAGCGTCGAAACTCCCTTTCGAAGCCATTGTCTTCGAATCCCTTGGACCCTTTCGAAAGCATTAAGGAAGTGGCCTAAAACAAATTTAAAATAAGCACTACCTTTCGAAAGCATTGATGACTTCAATACACTCCAAAGGTTAAACAACGGCAGCGGGGCTTCTATTAGGTCGGAACCCCTTCTTTCGAAAGCACTATTTTATAAGTAAAGAAACCCCTACAAAAGCTTACCCTTTAAAACATAAGTTGATGGCAACCCCTTCGAAAGCATTTAGAAAAACTCTTTCAAAAACATATGCTTCGACTCCTTCGAAGGCTTTAATTAAAACAAAGGCAGGTGCTTCACTTTTAAAACAAACAAAAAGGTATCGACCCCATCGGAAGCTATGCTTTCGAGACCATGCCTTCCGTCTTTCTCCAATCCACTACGTACCATCTAAGTGATACCTTGTGTATTCGTTTCGGCTTACTTTATTGAAGGCAGAAGCTCTGAGTCGAAAGGTACTTCTAAAGAAGGTGGAACCAACTTTTCTGGGAAAAAACTGATTAATGCTAATTAAAGCAAATACTTTATAACTAACCTGCCACATGTAAACATAAGATTGGTTGCCTTAACTTTTCAAATTCTTTACTAAAATAATTGACGCTAATTTTAGATCTAAACCATGGTTAAGTTAACAAATAAGCCCTTCCATTAAGCAAAATCAATATTGCAAAGAAGCCCCTCTTCTAAAATAATTTAATTTGCATAGCAAATCACTTAGGAAAAATCCCCAAAAATTTCAGAAATTCACTTTAATCATGTTAATCTAACATATCAAAATTTTAGACCCATATTCTAAATATATTTTCCGAAATAAATTTATAAACCCATTTAACCATATTTTCCTTCGAAAATTCATAGTAATCTTTCTATAGCTTAGAAAATTATTAAAATTAGAACCCAACTCCAAAATCATGTTTTACACAACATAAAAATTTTCCATGGAATTTAAACATCAACATAAATCGATTTTTCCCTAAAACCGTCTATAATCTTATTTAAACATTATTTTTTAAATCAAACGAATTGTAATTCAAGCATATCATCATCCAAATCACCATAAAAAAGAATTTATCCCTTAAATCCGAAAACATATGATTATAAAACAAAATAGAGATGGAATTATTATTCACCTTGATTAAGATAAGGAGATTGGATTGAGATTAATTTCTCCTAAGCTTGCATCCCAAGCTTTACTTTGATTTCTATTCTCTTTTCTCTTGTTAATGGCCGGCTCCCCTTAATGTTTGCATTTTGTTTTTAAATCGTGAATGGGAAATGAAACTTGAATGGGGAACGAGAATGTATATAAGGGTAAGGGTTGTGTGCGGCAAATTCCCATTATACCCTTATGTAGATTAATTAACTTATAACCCATTCTTAAGCCCATTTAATTATTTAATTAAACACGGCCTTAATCATATTTATTCAAATCTCAACCCCCTTATCACTTAATATTTACATTATTCTATTTAATTTATCTTATTAAATCTTTTGAATAATGTTATAAAAAATTAGGGGTGTTACACTAATTGAGTGAGAAGCTTATATGGCACATTGATGAGCCGTTTGAGAAGGTGCTTAAGAAACCCCTTCGACTTGAAAGATTTTACCCTAAACCCAAGTCTGGTGTTGTTAACCCAAAAAATGGATCAACCCTCTGGAGTATGATATGAAAGCACCAGCTTTGTTAGAAAAGAGAAAATATAATAGAAAATAGCAGAAAATTAAATGAGACATATAGATTTTTATAGTGGTTCAACTGTTAACTAAGCCTACGTCCACTTTATAGCTTTGATTATTGGTTTGATCTAGTTTGAATGAGATTACAAGGTGATTAAGAAAAAATTAGCTACAATGACAGAGGCTAGACATGTTCGAAGTCCTGAAAATATCTATAGTTGTTGCCTTGGTGACTGTGATGTAGAGGAAAGAGATGAAGAATAGATGGAGATTCCGTGTAGTGATAGCAGAATCTAGATCCTTTCTTAGTTGCACTATGGTTTTTATTTATAGAGGTAGAAATCATATTAAATCAGAAACTCTCTTCCAGAGAAGTCCAGGGATCAGCCCAAGGTAGCATAAGAAATGTGACGACGACACGAGTTAACGGCTAAACTCGATATCGATTCAAAGCCTTAACTCAGTGCTGAATTTAATCCGTAGCCAATCTTTGGCTAAATCTTCTTGTTTTGAACTCCTTGCTTAGTCTAGATTTCCTCCATATGATTTGGTAGATTATTGACGGGTTTTGATTAATCATTCTTCTACGACTTGGATTATCCTGCAGTTTGGACCATCGCATCTTCCTTTCCTATGATTAGCTCACTAGAACTCTACGAAACTTCTTGAACATTCTTAGAAAGACTCAGGGACCACTTGCTATAAATATGAGGAGGCCATGATTTTGCATTTTGGCTCGGCACCGAGTTAAGGGGATTGACTCGGGCAGAGTAAGCTACTTAGCTTATTTTTGGCTTATACTTTCTTGAGACTTTCCTCTTGTCCTTCTGAGTATCTCTGCCAAGTATCATGCTGTTCTGTTCTCATTTCAACATTATAATCCCTTATGACTTCTGCTTGGTCAAAAACCCAATTAACATTTTCCCCTCAGAATATGCTTTCGTTGTAAACAAAGTATGCTCTGAAACGAGGTTAGTCTTGATTTTTTATCTTATCAGCTTTAGCTTATTTTGGATTCCGCCTTGAGACATTATTTTCAATTGGTTAGCTTTCAATTAGCTATTCGTTCCTATTTCAATTTGAATTCCAATTCTCTATACTGACGATGCAATCTTCACTCTAAAATTTACGCAAGCCTTTAAGTTGGTACATAGGTTTATTATGACGAGTTGGAGCTAACCTGGGTTAAAAAGGTTAACTCGATACCGATTTTAACCTTAACTCGTCCTGAGTTAAGGACTTAAACAAATTTTCAAGTAGAATTTTCCTTTACCCGTATTATTTTAACTCAGCTACTCCTCATTTGCTCCTTTTTCAAACCAACAGACTTTTCTCTCTTCACATCTCCGGTCGATTCAAGCATCAACACCACTGCCGTTCAACTTCCAGCCTTCCTACCACCTCCACGCAACTCTCACCGCCGTTTGAGCAAGCTGCAGCCACTATAGCCGACGTTCGGAAGACCCAGACCCGACTCGAGGCAAACCCTAGGCCGAGTTAGCTCCCTACCTAGATTGAAGGTTGGCGATGGCAAACTAAAGCTTTGGAAATGATAGGGGTGATAATTTGCTTTAGTTGATTCCAATTTTGGAATGGAAATGGTTGATCCAAATGTGATTGGTTAGCGGTGTAGTTAATGTTTGATTTCATGTTGGATGCATATGTCTTGAGATAGGCTATGCTTCCTAGTTTTAACCATCTCTTTTTTCCAAGAATTGACTAAATCTAGATCATCAAATCGACTTCGATATGATGATTCACCTAGATTTGGACGTATCAGATGACTCCATTGCTTTGCATTTCTACACATCCAGTGTCTCTGAAAAGAAAGAACCTTTTGTGTCACTACAGACAACGGATCCGTTATCGATCGTTGTCAATAATGGGTAAGTACAGAAAATATAATTTTAAAAGACGATGCAAATTGTTTTTCTAATGTGAGTGAGCTACCTACATTGGATGGCCTGTTCATGGTGTTCGGGACATTGGACTTATTCCATATTGATAACACAGTACATCTGCTTCGGTCAACATATGGAATCCAATTGGTCAGCATATGCTACCTTCCTTTGGATTTCAAATGTTAACTGCCTGGGAATTCTTATTAAAAATAAAGCAAACCTGATAGTGATCGAGTTTTATTATCTAGAATGAGCGCTGGTTGACATGTTGCAAGTCCATTGATGGAGTGTCCACCCCCTTCAAAAGTTAAGTCAACAACTGCCATAGTTTATTCATCCATTCCCGTGGGGCTAAGTCAACCTGTGACTTCTGATTTCTATGGCCTGCTAGTTTCGGTAGGACCTATACTCGATCAGTTGCCTCCTGGGCTCTAATTGATCTTTTGGAGAAAGTTCCTTCATTCCTGACTACTAAAATGCTTGGAAATATATTCGTACAATACGACATTCTTGAGGATGACGTTCATCTGCCTACTCAAGTCGATTTTGCACATAATCCTCCAGAAGGCTTTATTGCTTGTAACCTATACATGTGCCCGAGTGGTGCTGTGCCACCATTTAATCGGTTCTTGTCTGTCATGCTTCAAGATTTGGGATTGGTATCGTTTCAAATCCATCCCAATGGTTATGCGCTCCTAAGCTCCCTGTATATCTTATTCATGACCAAGGCAGACATCCAAGGTTAAATGAGCTCATATATCTCCTACACTTTAAGAGGAGGTAGAACTGTCCATGCTTTATAATTATAGAAGTCTGAAGGGATGTAAGTTGATAAAAGATTTCCACAACAAACGTTCAGCTTTCAAAAACGAGTTCTTCTTTGTTCGACGTCCAAAGGGCTTCAATCGGTTCTGGCTATCTGGGGTAAGTCCTGATCCTGATTCCTTGGCTCTTGCCACTCCAAATGATTCTTCAATTACATAACCCTTAATATATTTTATTACAGTCATCCTAAAGAGGGAAAGCAATGACGAGCTTGACAAAATGCTTGAAACCCTAAAGACTGTGAGAGCTTCCGAGCGCACAGTAATGTTCCTTTTGACGAATGAGAACCTCTGGTAGTACGACTTGCTTCATCCTGGTAGATTCACTTTAGATGATGTCCCTGAACTTCGAGAGGCGCTAGTAGGCATACTCATTCTTTAACCCATGCTCATGACTCTGACGAGGAGGCTCAAGAAGACGTGGCTAGTCCGTCAAAGGAAGCACGGCTCGAAGAGATTCCTATAACTGACATAGACTTACCCTCCGGAGAGGACATTATAGTTGATAGGGATGAGACCTATAGGATGCCTCCGATCGCCAAAGAAGAAGATGAAATGTTTCAAAGGAGAGATGGGAAGCATCTTATGGTTGAGGAAGGAAAGGAAGAGGGCTCAAACGGTGATGATAGTAACTTTCGCATCTCTACAGAAGGAGATGATTCTTTCGATGTGTCTTCAAAAATAAGTCCTGATCTTCCTAAGCTGCCTTCTCCAGACTTGTTAACTACTAAGAAATTAAGCTCTAAACTCCTTATTCCTCGTCCACAAGAACAACCAGTTATCGAAATCTCAAAATCTGACGGAGGCCAAGTTACCGAGATTCCCATTAGGACGACATCATCTTCTGATTTCATGAGACACATCGCCATCCATATAAATGAAATAGGAATTTATTTATTATTTAAATGGTAGCTAAAATCGGCTCGGGAATCAACATTTCTTCATGCGCATTTGTGAACAGTGGTGAAAAGTCTCAGACCCTTAAACCCCGTCGATACGATTGGTAGAGTATATAGGGGGTCATCGACACTACACACTTCACTTTACGATCTCGGATAGACGTCTGTGCATCGAAATAAGTTCCTAATTTTGAGTATTAATTTCGCCATTGTTTTCATTTTAGGTACCATGGGACATGGGTTATACCATCAGTTATGCCAAGACATCAGCTCCCACAAAAGTAAAACTTCTAATATGGCTTATTACCCTCCCCGCGAAATGGATGAGGAGAGAAGGAAAAGAAAAGAGGATGTGGCTTATCACTTGGAGCGAGAGCGTGAGAGAGGAGAGAAAAGAAAAGGAGATGATGAGAGTGGTTCCTGCAACAATGCACACAAGCACCACAGGGACTCTCACGACCGTCGCGGGCTCTCACTTTTGATTACTCCCCTTTGTTTCGATGCTCAGATTGTTGAGATTCAAATAATTCCACCCTCTCGAGTGATGAGTGCTACACTAGCTCCTACTTCGTCCTGTCGAAGGGAGAAGTTTATACTCCCGTCCGCCTATGCTTGAAGCTGCTTTTCCATATTTTTTCCTGAAGGTGGTTAAATTTGATAAGCAAATAAAACCCATTAACAGGGCCGCTTCCCTCAGTAATCTCGAGACAGTTCACAAGGACTTATAAGCCGAGTGCGATTGGAAGCATTGAAGGCCGTATTGGATGTAAATTGTATCAATTATTAAGAGATCCTTTCGTTCAAGGCCGAAAGGGAAGGTCATGCCAGGGCGATCGAAGATCGTGATGATGAGCTAACCAAGTTGAAGGTCGAGAGGGATGCAGCCCTAAAGAGTAAGGCTTCCAATGATAGTCTGTTGATCGAGGTGAACTGGACTCATGACAGAGTACTCATAGAGATCAAGGATCAGCTCAAAGACGCCCATCATGAATTTGGGAAACTTAAAGAGTGGCTTACTAAAGCTGAGAGCACGATTAAGTCTCGAAACCAAACTATCGTTGGTCATGCTATTGTCATTGCTGAACAAGTCACTGAGCTAACATGTCTTCATGAGGAAAATGTGTGGCTGGTAAAAAAGAGAGATGAGGCTGCATCCGACAAACTGGTGGAGGAGATTGAGCATCTAAGCACCAAGACAGAGCTTATAGAGCTACGATTGGAATACGATGATGCGATAAGCCAAATGGACGCCAATGTGTTTCATCTTTATACTAGTTGCATGATGGGTAAAGATAGCTTGAAATGGCTTGGTAATAACTATCTCTGGACTCTTGCCACTGTACGGGAGGAAGTATTGATCGGGTACGAGGAGGCCAAGGTTACGCGCTTTGAGGTGGAACTGAAGGCTGCTTATCTCAGCCCTGAGGACATAGACTACTTAGCCGCCAGTAAAGAGATCCTTAGGAAAGAGAAGGAGTAAGAAATTGTCGATGTTGTAGCCCAAGCTTTTCGGGTCAGCACTAAACATTTGCTCCTATTTCCCAAGTGCAAGCAGCGACCTTTCTGGTATCCACGACTATTGCTTCTGAAACTACCCATGCAACCCTTACAGCATTAGGTAAGCCACATCCTTCTCTAGGCGACGTGCGACCCTCTGAGATGGGGACAGGTGGTTAAGCCTTTGAGATTGAAGTTCATGACCAAACCCCTAGCTTAGGTAATTCCCTTGTCTCTCCGGTGCTCCAGGCACTTCGATTTAGTCCAAGTTCCTTTTTTGAACTGTGCACCTCTCTTTCCCAACTTGTAGTCTTCTACCTCCTCCTTCAACTGCACAGGGTACAAGAGCTACCTCTATCTTCATGCCTTCCACCACTGTCTCTGCAATGGCTTCTGGCATAATTCCTATTTTTAGTTTCGAGCCTAGGCAATACTATGAATAGATAGAGGTGCTACAAAACATGGAGGACGTCTCAGTGTATGTGGATGAAGAGGTGGTGAGTACCAGTGAGTTATGGCCGACAGACAAGACAACTATAGCAGAAAGATTGGAGGAGGAAAAGAAGGGGCTATAGATGAAGAAGGAAAAGGAGGAGTGGAAGCACAAGACTCCCACCACCATCACATTAAAGGTGTCGAAGGAGGGAAGTGCGACCATCGGAGGGTCAGAGGGGTCCGACCCTCCTGTAGGAAGAGAGACTGGTAAGGATAGCAAGAAGAAGTTTCTAATTTGCCCAAGCACGGGCAGTAAAGGTAGAGGGAAAGGAGGAAAGAAGTTGGGATGAGCTTAAGCATCGATTGAGCAGGGTACTCATTGTCTTTTTGTGAATTTTTGTGGTGTAAAAGATTGTACAAGTACAGAGTCTATACTTAGCATCTTGTTCCTTTTGTTGTAGTGTCTGTGACATCTGTACTTTTTCTTTTTGATGTCCGAGACAAGCCGATATTATGTGGGCATGGCCCCTGCTATTTAATATTGTACATAAAATGATATAAGTAATGAAAAAGATTAGCATTTCCACTATAATCTCTACTATGTACTTTTCTATATCCTATGTACTATGCCCATTTATATACCACTGTATGTGTACATAATACGAGTGTTTGCCTCGCAATTTCCGTATTATATACTGCTGTATTGTGTGATATATGATGTGCTTATTTATTGAATTTCTATGCATGTAAATAGTGTAAGTGGTGTAACTTGTGGTTATTTAGCGTACTACTTTAATTATTTCTATCATGGTTGCCAAATTCTCCATTCGGCGTAACAAAACCATGGAGCGAATTTTATTCTGGCCAAGTGTTAGTGTGTTGTGTGCCCTCCAGTCCACGGGGCTGGTTACTCCGAACACATGATATAAGATAAGATGCTCTGGGTGGCTCTTCGGTTGCCTCCAGTCCAAGATGTATTGCAGCTCCTATCTTTGGGAACTTATAACTTGAATGTTCGATTTCGAGCACCATGTACTTTGATTGCGGTTGATTCTCTCCAAGCTCGTTATTAAGGTCCTATCTGCATATTAGTTTCTATCTCTAAAGACCTACGGACAGTTCAATCCCTTGGATTTTCTTTCCATGTTGCCGATACCCGGGCGTCGTTGAGTTTTGGGAGGTGGGGATTGATTTCTACCACTCCTACAACTGATGAATTTCTATATGTTGCTGGAGCAACGTTGGTAGTGAGGAGATTTTGACAAACTGACGATGTTACCGGGGTAACATCGATCATTCAGAGCGCACTTGAATGCGGTTCCATTAGTTCAAGCAGCTGAAGAATAGGTGCTTATATTGGACGTAGTTCCATTGGTCCAAGAAGAGAGAGAGAGAGAGTGGAGTGTACTTGAATGCATTTCGATCGGTTCAAGTAGTGACATAATGGATGCTTACTTGGACGTGTTCCATTGCTCCAAGAAGCGAAGAAATGGAGCACACATGAATGCAGTTATATCGGTTCAAGTGGAAAAAGAATGGATGCTTACGTGGACGTGGTTCAATCGGTCCAAGAAGTGAGGAAATGGAGCACACTTGAATGCAATTCCATTGATTCAAGTGGCAAAAGAATGAATGCTTACTTGGATGTGTTTCCATCGGTCCAAGAAGCGAGGAAATGGAGCACACTTGAATGCAGTTCCATCTGTTCAAGTGGCAAACGAATGGATGCTTACTTGGACGCAGTTCCATCGATCCAAGAAGCGAGGAAATGGAGCACACTTGAACACAGTTCCATCGATTCAAGTGGCAAAATAATGGATGCACACTTGGACACGGTTCCATTGCTTCAAAAAGCAAGGAAAGAGAGCACACTTGAACGTAATTCCAATGGTTCAAGTGGAAAAAGAATGGATGCTTACTTGGACACAGTTCCATTAGTCCAAGAAGCAAGGAAATGAAGTGCGCTCGAACGCAGTTCCATTAGTTTAAGTGGCAAAAGAATGGTTTCTTACTTGGATGCGGATCTATCGGTTCAAGAAGCAAAGAAATAGAGTGCACTTGAACTCAGTTCTGTCAGTTCAAGTGGCAAAAGAATGAATGCTTACTTGGACGTGAATTCATCGATCCATGAAGCGAAGGAGTGTGCTTATAATAGCACGGTTCCATTGGCCCAAGAAGCAATGCATGGCTTATAGGTCGAGTGAGGGTTTAATTCTTCTCGACGTTACCAAAGCAGCACCGGTTCTTAATAGGTAGGGATTGATTTTCCCCATCGATCCAGCGGTTTGAGTTGATTATACCGTCGACTCGTCAGTTTGCTTACATGAACGCGGTTCCATCGGTTCAAGAAGCGAAAATGCTTTAATAATAAGTCGAAAAGAAAGGCAAGCCCTACCTATTTACAATGCCCCAGTGTCCCTTGGCAACTTATTTTTGAAAATAGGAAATATATAGATAGAGTAGAGTGAAGTTGCATTACGTTTGGATGCTACTTCATTCTTGGATGACTAACTAATGACTAGTCTTCCGTCAGTTTGCTAAGGCCCCTCTCCACTAGGTCCAGGCATTTTCCTTCGAGCGGTTGGACCTTGGGGCCTCGTGGCTCCCTTGCCATTCTGTGGTTTCTTCACGTACTGCTGGAGTTTAGTGCTGCTTATCAACTCTTCAATCATGTCCATCAGATGTCGATATTCATTGGTGTTATGCTACTTCCCTGATTGATACTGTCATTCGGAGGCTTCCTTCCTAGGGGTTTTTATGTAGCCCTCAATTCCCTGAGTAGCAAGATATATATTCTCCAGACTAATATTCGATGGCGTATAATACTCTAGTCCGAATTTCCTTAGGCGTTTCGCATCCACGTTTTGCCCACCTCTAGAGTTTTGGTTTCTCTTTTTCTGATTTGCATTCTTCCCTGCATCTCCTACAGTATCTGCAGAACTGTTCCCATCCTGCTTGACCACTATATTGTTCTGAACCAAATCTTTTGGTTGTGCGTTGACGGTTTTGCCTTCCAAAGCTTCTGCCTCTTCCAATCTCATACTAGCCTGCTTTTTGATTAAATTCCTTCATAGTTGGTTGTTTCATCTTAATCCATCTACCAAAATCCATGTCCAGATGAATAGCTCGAACCCAGACCATAAACACCATATCATCTTTTGGATTAATTACTTCGATAACTGCAATGTTGAATCGATTCATGAAGGATTTTAGTGACTAGTTGGGTCCTTGAAAGAACCCAGATAGAGACATCACATCTTTTGGCTGAGCCAGGTGAAGTCTAAACTATTCCAAGAATTTCCTTGCCAACTTGTCAAAAGTAGAAATGGATCTAGGGGGAGCTTAGTGAACCATGTAGATGCGATTTCCTTCCAAAAAGATAGGGAAACATCTGCAGCAAACATCATCCGAAGCTTAAGCCCCATCCATATGCCATCCGTATTGGTACAAGTGTTGTTTTGGGTCTGTTTTCCCATTATAGGATGGTATAGTGGGCATAGTAAACTTCTCGGGATATTCCTCTCTTAGGATGTTTTCAATGAATGGAGTTTGGCCTGATGCAGAACCCCAGTCGTCATCCTTCCTGCCTTTACTTTCTTCCATCAAGCGTTTGACCATGTATGTAACATCCCCTACTTTGAGGCCCGAAGCTAAGTGCTACAGATGCTGCAGTCATCTATAGTATTAATTTTCGGTGAAAAAATGTGGTAATGTTAATGGTATCCATAATATCAAAAGCACATGAATATGATATAAAATCAACACAGATTTCAAAAACAGCTTTTCTGATTACATTTCAAATCAATATTTCATATTCAATTACATAATCCCCTAAACGATTCCTAGGTTTTGATAAGATATAATTATTACAAATTACACCAAGAGCGACATATGAAGATGCCCTCTTGGATGATCAGAGTACTAGATAGATAGACATATCAGTCATAAATACATCACAGTGGAAATAATACTAAATAACTCCTACATAGCTAGCTTTTGCCTCCTGCACGTCTTCAGAAGGTTATTCGTCTAACCTACTAATCTTGAAAAGTCCTTAACTCTCAATCTGCTCAAATTTAATTTTGAGCACCCAAGAGTTTAAGGGAAAAAAATAAACTTTGAGTTAGACATAAAACCTAGTGTGAATAATTCTATATATCTTGGTTTACTGATATTAAGTGAGACCAGGCCGGTTAGCGGAACGGGTTTCCCCTTACTAATATCCTTGTAAAATCATATCTTTTGCAAATCAAAATCCTGCAATAAAACTGATTATAACAACAATAGCAATAATGTATATGCATATAAATTAAAAAATCAATGGACTATCTGTTCGAACAATATAGTTTTACCAAGCTGACTATTAACTACTGGCTGACTCGGGCCTACCAGACATAATAAATATTCTAACTTCTGTTAGATACAATACTGGACGATTTGTCCTTAACTTACTTCTTCTAGGGTTAACTGATCCTAATGGTTTTGCGGTTTCACCAATAACCTACATCTACTCTGTGTATTCCTTTCTGTGTGTAACATCATTTTAGTCCCACATGTGACAAAGCCCTACACACTGGAATTTTGGACTTATATTAGCTAGGGGATATTGGCTAAAGTATAGGGCGCGACCCCACACCAGTCCCATTTGGTCTTTTAATATCTGAGTCATATACTTAGGGCTAACCACCCTATTCAAATTTCATTTCCTTGAAAACAATCTTTACAATTGATTTACCCTTGAAATCATATCTTTTTAGAACAAGGAAATTATACCCTTTGTTGTACTCAAAATACTTATGCCATGATATATGCTTTACAAAACAATGTTGATGAAAACCTAAAATCAATAGGTTTATCTATCCCTTTAGAATAAGTTAAAGCCCTTTTTAAGTTAGAAAACATTAGGCTATAAAGCAAAAACAATACCTTCAAAACCATTGTTTATAACCTTAAACAATCCCTTTCGAAATCATAGAAAGCATCCCTTTTGAAACAAGTTAAATACTTTACCCTTGAAAACATAAAGCTGAAAGGCCAAAATCTACCCTTTGCAATCATGACTTAAATCCATAGACATCCTCTTTCGAAACTACTAAAATATTCCTTTCAAAAGCATTGGGTTCAAGTAAGGAAATATGAAAGTGTATAGCTTCGAAACCAATTGAAGGTATTCCCTTCGAAACCATAGTTTGAAAACAAAACAAAATACATAGCCCTTAAGGGGATTTATGTGAAAGCTATTCCTTCGAAATACTTAGGGTAACGATGACATACTTCCGCGTGTATACTTGGGTTTAAACAAGCGGCTTCAACCATGTCGAAAGGTATTGAAGAGGCACCCACTCTTTCGCAAGTATACGTTAAAAGAAAAGCAGCTTCAATGGGTGTGGAAGGGTATCGATTTGAAACCCTACCCTTCGAACCCATTAATTTAAAGAGTTATAAAAGCGGCTTTTACTAAAGCGAAGGGTATAAATGCGACGGCTAGGATATCGAAATGGTTCAAAAGCGACAACCCTTTCGTAAGCATACTTTAAGAACAAGGACGTGTCAATGGGTTTGAAAGCAAATAAAAGCGGCTTCAACCCTTTTGCAAGCATACCTTCGACACCATCATTTCCTTCCTCCTTTCTCCAATACACTACGTACCAAATGCTTGATACCATATGCATAAGTTTTGAATAGGTGTAAAAGATTTGTTGAGTATAGTGACGGAAGCAAGCAAATAGAAGTGGCGAAGTTGCAATTCGATATAAAACTGATTTTATGCTTTTTAAAGTAATTCCTTTTCACCTAACTTACCTAATTTGCCAAAATATGATTAGTTGCCAATACTTTACCAAAATTATTTTCTAAAAATCTGCCGAACTCAGCATTGAACAATCGAAAACATTTTAGCAAATAACCCATTCTTTTTCTTAAAACAATTAAAACCTTTAATCCCTTAAAATTAAATATTTTATTAACCATAATTAAGAACTTAGGAAAAATCCTCAAAAATCACAATAATTCACATTAAATATGTTTTCTAACATATATAAATTTCGGACCCGAAGGCATTATTTAATTGCCTTAAATAATTTAAACCCAAAATTAACTATTTTCTCTCATAGAAAATTTATAATAAATCTGTATTCACTTGGAAAATTATGAAACTCAAAAGCCATTTCTAAAATAATATTTTTGACCATATATAAAAAAAGCAACTCATTTGAATGTCATATGATAGGTTTTCTAATCTAACATATCACAAAATTCATATTAAATCTCTATAAATCATCAAGTTAAAACATATAATCATATAATCACTATAACATGGCATATACTTGCAAAACAAAACAGACTTACCATTAAACCAAAATCATTCATCAAAAATACAGATGTAAACTAATTATTTACCTTGGTTTGATTAAGAATTTTGAGGTTTGGATCAAGGTTGATTTCCTAAGCTCTTGATTTTGAATCACCTAGCTTTAATCTTTGGTTTCCCTTTTCTTTAGTAGCCGGCCACACCCCTTAGGTTTTAGTTTAGTTTTTAGATACAAATGAATGAATAAAGTGGAGAATGAGAGTGTTTTAGGATATAAAATAAGCCTCTTCTTATTTTACCCTTCAAATTTTCCTCCTCCTTATCTTAAGTTTTAATTGCTTATTTTAGTTCATTCATAAGGCACGGCTTAATTTTAATTATCAAATCTCAACCACTTAATCCTCAACATTATTTAATTTAATTTATCTAATTAAATGTCTAAATAATGTTAACTAAGATTAGGGTCATTACAATGTATGCCTCACTAGTTCGATAGTCCACAGGTCGGTTGTCATAGGCTACGCCAAGCGTCTGACTCTGCAAACGGCCTTGGTTTGCCAATTGAGGCCTAGGTCCCCCATTCTTTGGGAGAACCACTTCTATAGAACCCCATTGGCATGCAAGTGGCCTTATAGCGGTAGTTTGAACTTCTTTTCCAATAGTGTGCCTACCTATATCTGCATTCAATTCCAAACCTTTGTCATCAAGTTGCATGTCATCTTCGGAGTCGGAGAGAAGCATTGCAAAATTCCCTTGTGGAGTCTTCCCTCCAAGATTAGGGTTTACAGCGGGTTATGCTCCAGCAGGTGGAACACTTCCATTTCCTTCAATAAAAATTCCAGTAGCTCCACCAACTATCTCCTTTTGTTTTTACTTCCCATCCCTCCTATGCAAAGCATAAGATGGAGGAATTCTCCTATTCCATAGCAGCAGCAGTCTCCAGCCTAGTTCTTGGAGCAGTTGGTGGTTGCAATGTGAGTAAATCATCTATCTTGTTTATAAGAGCTCTTTGGCTATCAGCCATCTTCTGGTTGAGCTCATTGACCATCTGGTTAAATTTATCTTTGATCACTACCTCTTGTTGATTAGAGGATTCATGAGCTGCATTAACGATGTTGTTCATTTCAGTGGTGGAGATTAGTTTCATCAACACCAAGTGTTGTCCCAACATATCTTCCAAATGTTGTCTTCCTCTTAGGAAGCATTAGAATAGCAAATCTCTAACCTTCTTCAAGCAAACTTTCCTAATCTAACCTCTGGATCTATCTAGTCCAAAATAGATAGCTAGATCCAAGCCTGGATTCTTTGTTCTTAGTGAAAGCATCAAAATATTAACCCAACAAATGGATTAACACCCTGGAGTATGATGTGAAAGCATCAGCCCTATTAGAACAGAGCAAATATAATAGAAAAGGGTAGAAAAGTAAATGAGACATAGAGATTTTTATAGTGGTTCGGTTGTTAACTAAGCCTACGTCCACTTTATAGCTTTGATTATTGGTTTGATATAGTTTGAATGGGATTACAAGATGGTTGAGAAAGAATTAGCCATAAGTACAGGGGCTAGACAAGTTCTAAGTCCTAGAAATGTCTATAGTTGCTACCTTGGTGACTGTGACCTAGAGGAAAGAGTTAAAGAATAAATGGAGATCCCGTGTAGTGATAGCAGAATCCAGATCCTTTCTTGGTCGCACTATGGTTGGATCAGAAGCGTGCTTCTAAAGAAGTCCAGTGATCGCCCAAGATAGCACAAGAAATGTCACGACGGCACGAGCTAATGGCTTAACTCGGTACCGAGTCAATGGCTTAACTCGGTACCGAGTCAAAGCCTTAACTCGGTGCCGAGTTTAATCCTTAACCAATCTTTGGTTAAATCTTCTTGTTTTAAAATCCTTGCTTAGTCTAGATGTCCTCTATGTAATTTGGTAGATTGTTGATGGGTTTTGATTATCATTCTTCTACGACTTGGATTATCCTACAATTCGGACCGTCACTGCTTCATTTCTTACGATTGGCTGACTAGAACTCTACAAAACTTCTTGAACATGCTTAGAAAGTTTGAGGACCGCTTGCTGTAAATATGAGGATGCCATGATTTGGCATTTAGACTTAACACCGAGTCAAGGGCGTTGACTCGGGCCAAATTAGCTACTTAGCTTATTTTTGGCTTATACTTTCTTGAGCCTTTCCTCTTGTCCTTTTGAGTATCTCTGCTAAGTTTTAGATCGTTTTGTCCTCGTTTCAACATTCTAACCCCTTATGATTTCTGCTTGGTTAAAATTCCAGTTAATAGTTGTTGTTTCAAAGAAGGAGCCAAAGCCGCAACAAGGCGGTGGGACCAAGAAGATGTGGAACAGTAAGAGGAAGCAGTTTTAGGGGGAAATTGCTTAAAAGGCAAAGTGGGATCATGTCTGCTATGGTTGCGGGGATAAGGGCCAAATGATTAGGGATTGCAAGTCTAAAGGAAAGAAGAAGTGCTATAATTATGGTAAGTTCGGACATATCAGAAGAGTTGCCCAGAATCAGTGCAGCAGAAGCAGATGGTGAAAGCATATGCTTTGAATGTTGCCCCAATTTCGTCGAGTGCTCCCTCGACGAAGGAGAAGGGGAAAGGTACCACTATTCAAGGTATGCTTTTGATTTATGGTGTTTATATATGTGTTTTGTTTGATATTGATGCTTCATATCCTTTATATCTAATGACCAGGTAGATAGATTGAGATTGAGACCCGAAATAGTTGACCAACTTTTAGTGGTGACAAACTGTAATAACCCATACCTCAGTGGGCCTAAATTTTTGCTAAATAGAAAACTCAAGCCCACTAAAATACAGATTTTTGATTTGGTATCCTAGAAATAAACAAATAAATGCATATCTGTGCACTATCGATATAACTTACAGCGGAATAGTATAGTATAATAAAACATATAGTTGCCGACCAAGATTAACACTTTCAATATCTAGTGTTCTTGTCAGTGTCAAGCATGCATTAGGAAATCTATCATTCCACTATTCCCGCCTTGCATCAGTACTTGTCCCTTGAAAGATATCCTATGGGTTGCAATGAGGAGAGGGTCAGAACAACATTCTAGTGACTGGTGAATTATACATTTTACATATAACACTAGTTTATGTTGATTGTCTTCCATTACATGTTATGTCTTTTCATTTTACTTAATCGCCTAGGCTCCACATACGCTTATGATATGCCCCATCTACTAGAAGTAGACCATAACTACATACGTGTGCGTGTATAAGTACCACGGTCCTCTTTTGGAATAAGATATTATCACCGCCAATATCTATAACCCAACACTCCGTTAGATCCTTCGCCAACGCAATATCACATCTTCGTCGTCACGCATACCAAGGAACTCCCATAGTGCTTAATAATGGCATCACTATATTTAGCTGTATTCTATCTTGGTTTGAGGATTTACTACTTGTATGCTTCCTATTATGTACATAACTCCACGGGATATAGAGGACTCGGCTCCTTGGACTACCCCATTCGTTTTTGAAAGATCTCTTTTATGGGTTAACTAGCATTGCCCATAACAAACAAGCTAGCAAACAACTATGGTGGTGCATGACCTAACGTAACATACCTTAGTAGGAGGTGTTGCATGTTAGGTATAACCCTATCTTTCCGGTTGACCCACAAGACTGATGATGCACTCAACTTATGTGTGCTCCTACTCCTGATTTGGTACTAACACATACTGGCATAACATTGAGCCGCTCACCATCCTTTTTAGATTATCTAACGCAATCAAGACAATACCCTTCCTAATTTATTAAAGTAGACTCTACTAAGGTTATTCCTTCACCTATACACAAGTGCATAAAACTCTATAAGTCCTACACTTGGACATGTCCCACATCAGTATAATGTATACACAACTGATAGTAGCCCCTTGTAATAGGCCGACTTTTATTATGTAACACTACTGACCTTGCATTCTAACCCATTCTAATAACTGTGTCATTCTTATCCATTTAAGTTATTTACATACTTATATAATTCACACCCACCATAAATGCATACTTGAGGCTATATATATATATATGTTTATGTGTGTATATATATATATATATATCTTCATTCATTCTTGTTTAATTATTATTCCTTTAGTGTTCACTGTTAACAATATTTCTCTACTTCCTTATGTGTTTACATCTTATTTAGTTTAAGGTCATTTTCCGCTTTCATTTTAAAAGATTTAAATAAATTTTCTCGTTTACTTCCCCTTTTCCCCCACCAATTGACTTTCTATTTTTTATTCCCTTTTAACCTTTAATTCCCTACCTTGTTTTCGAGGACTATATATACCCTTTTTATTTTAAATTATGACTTGTCTATTTATCATTTATTTTTATTTCATTTTACTTATATTGCACATATTCTTTTGTTACACCGTTTTCATCACATTTATAATTCTTTTAATTTATCCTTAGGGATTTCAGTATTTTAATGCACTGGAATTACATATCTTCCATATGGAATTGTTAACGTTGTAAATTTCTATATCTTATCCCAAAGGGAATTTGTGATACGTTTGGAATTACAAGGAATTACCTTTCTTATATTTATTGAAATAGACAATACAAAATATGATAAATATCCCTATTGTATTCATCATTTTCTTTTAGGTGTATTCCTTGTTATTTCAACCATTACACTTTTATTTGTATATTAGAAACTCGATAATCTATAGAAATTTACATTGCAACATGCTATATAATTCAATAAATTAACATACTACCTAAATACCTATAATTTATTATGATAACTCAATTTATGATTTTATTGCTCAAGTCATATTAAATTTAGAAATCTGGAACTATCACATATTCTATAAATTTTTAGGGACTACTAATACCCAATATTTTCTAAATTTACATACATGCAATATACAATATAAGTTATCAATAATAGAATATGTAGATGGGGCTTATAATTTTATTTTATGTCCAAAATTTTAGCCTACAACTCTAATTTACATTTCAGGCATACAAGAATAGATTTACAACGATATAAATCCAATATTATATAAAAATATATAATTTCCCACTTACTTTTTTAGCTTTCCAAATCTCCAGATCTAATCCATGTTATTCCAGTTTTACTCCCTTTTCTCTCTATTTGGATATATACACCGCAAGCGTACACAGATTTATTAGAGATCTTGGTTAGAAAAGAGATTTGGATATTATTTACAATTTAGATCCGGATTTACAATTTACCTTGGCTTTGCAATTTGATTTGACCCTATCATTCTTCTCATTCATCTATATAGTTCTCCAATTGTATGTACATATAAATTACAACTATTTTTATGAATTTAGAATTTCGTGGAGAAAATAAAATGACAAAGCTCCGGCGTTGCTCCAAAAATATAAGTTTAGAAGTGAGAGTTTAGGTCTGTATTTATAAGGGTTCAAATAAATGTCAACCGTTTGATTGAAATATATTGAATTCGGGTCATTTGGCCACTTATTATTGTCGAATTCACAGAGCCACCGGTCGACCAGCAAGGGTATTAGTCGACCGATCGTGCTGTGAATAATTACCGTCTCCTTTGATTTATTTTATTTCGCTCCTTTAACCGACCGATATAATTTTCTTCCCATTATCTACTTTCTTAACGTTCAAGCAACGTTAATTATCCATTAAGTTTAACTAACATCAATTATGTTAATTAATAATTATTATTACCTTAGTTAAATATATAATTATTTCTGATTCAAAAGCTTCAAACGTTAATAACTTTTTCGTTTGAACTCCGATCGTAAATATTATATATGAAAATTGATCAGAAAATCACCCCAAACCCAATGGTGCAAGTTTCGTAGTCAAATTTTGACATTTATGAAAATTTCATTTTTCGATGTATATATATTAATTTCTTTTTAATTAATTATTGTAAAAACTACGGGGTGTTACATTCTCCCTCCTTAAAATAATTTTTTCTCTGAAATTCCTAAAGGGATGAATCATGTAACATAAAATAAAACCATTATAAACTAACAAACTAATTAGTGTGCAACCATTTTACAACCAATCGTGTACAAGTGTACAGTGTAACACAATATATATGGTATACATACTGAGCAATTATAAATAGTGCCCCCTATTGGTGTCAAAATTGGCCACCAACACCCAATTATACAAAAACTCCAAAATCCAATCCAATCACAGAAATATGAAGAGAAAAAAATGAAATAAAAAATTAAAACAATCAGAAAGCAAGTAAAAGGAGATAAGATTTATAGTGGTTCGGCAAACTTTGGCCTACGTTCACTTCTAAATAATTCTTTTTATTGTACTGAAGTTTGTTTATAGTTACGATCCGAAATCCAAGAATAAAATTGATAGAGTGTAGCCTAGATTGAAGATAAAGAAAAGCAGAAAGAAGATCCAGTTTCTAATGCCATGCCCGCAGTATTTATAGGGGAAGACGTGCACGGAACGGGCTGAAATTTTGATAGAACGTTCGGGAGATCAAGACGAGGCCACTCAAAAGTTTCCAGACCCATTGGGGCCCACAATAGGGATCGGTACCGATCCCAATTAGTGTATCCAAATGGAGTGCGATCCCTCTGGGTGGTTCCCCATGGTGTTAGCTACTTGCCCTCCAAATTTCGTGCCATTTCGACTTACGGTTTGTGAGATATCATATTTTCCGTGAAGTGGTGTTGCATGTACTCTAATTTCTGTCGTTCCCTCTAGGTACCAATCCCTCCAATCTTCTCCAAATGACATGCGATCCCTAGGGGAGCTTTTCCATGTTATATTATGTATAGCCTTCAAGTTGCATGCCAATTGGATTTGTAGAATCCGAGTTATTGACCGATCTTTGTTGCAATATGGTGTTAAGGCTGATTATAGCCGATCCCTATGGAGGGATAGATACCGATCCCTCCAACTTCCTCCAAATGCTATGCAATCCCTAAGGGGTGTTCCACATATTCTAATTAGCTTGTCCTCCAAGTTTCATGTCAATTGGATGTGTAGATGTTGAGATGTTGATTTATCTTTGTTATCAAATTGAGCTTAGCTGATCCCTAAGTGGGATGGGTACCGATCCCTATTGAGGGATATATGATGATCCCTGCAACTTCTCTAAATGCCATGCGATCCCTAGGGTACACTTTCTAGGGTCCCCTCTTCTTGTTTTCAAAGTTTCACTTCAATCCGCCTTGTGGTTATTGAGTTATGGAGCGATCATCGTTGAGTTGTGCTATTGAGCTGAATATGATCAGATCCCTCTTCTTTTGCCCATAACTCTAGCATACGAACTCTGATTGACTTGAAATTTGAAATGTAGCCTCACGAGGCCTTCCTTATCAGTTCCTACCAATTGAACCTTGATTAGGACATAAATTAGGGATCCGATCTGAATCCGCTTGACCATCGTCCATAGTCTCGTTTATAGCCGATCTTTGAGCTTCGTAACCGTTTCTCCGGGCCTCCCGCCTTGATGATCATGATGTCCGTTGGTTTGAATCCGCCTGTGTACTGCTTTGCCAAAAGGTGGTTTAACACCTTCTATGTGAATGCATCCTTTTAAAACAATTTTGAAAACATGAGCAAGCAACCTAAATATACAAGTAGATTTATATGCATGCAAATTTTGAAAATCAAAAATTTTATTTTGCATTCAAATTTACCCACACTTCTACAAATAAAAGCATAGTTCAACCAATTCCGCATCCAATTCCTACCATCCAAAATCTTAGCACACCATTTCTAACATTCACATTTTCAAAAAATCAAGTTTTCTAAACCTATATTCTTATGCCGAAAAGGGTTTACATGGAAAACTCTATATTCCCATCCTTCCCATGTGTACCCTTTCTCCACTATACCTTCGAACCTTCTCTTTTGCCCCCCAATACTTTTTCCCAACTTTTCCAAGTAAAAATTACATAAGTAAATTTTATTTTAAATCTTTAAAATTTTAAATCAGAAATATTTTAAAACCAGTTTGTTCACTTAGCGACAAGGTTTGGAGAAAATGACCCTATAGCTAAAGCAGCATTTTCCTATGTCACTAACCGTATTTTATTTTACTATCACTTCTACAGCAAAGTAAAATCTATACTAGCTAACCCGTCAACTATTTCCCTCATGCTAAATATGTGGAATTTCGAAAATTAGAAAATTCCTTCTTTCTCTACTCAAAAATCTTTTTATATAACTTTTTGAAATATCAGTAAAAAATTTAAACTTTAAAATTTTCATCACGTGCGCACATATATATATATATATATATTATTTTCAAAAACCAAGAATTTTGAGCAAAATTTTTCAGAAGTACACATACACGTGTGCACACACACACAGATATATATATATATACACAGGTATATATATATATGTATATATATTCAAAACAAATTATCTCTACTCAAAAATCTTTTTATATAACTTTTTGAAATATCAATAAAAAATTTAAACTTATAAAATTTTCATCACGCGCGCACATATATATATATATATATATTATTTTCGAAAACCAAGAATTTTGAACAAAAATTTTCAGAAGTACACATACACGTGTGCATATATATATATATATATATATATATATGTATGTATGTATGTATGTATGTATGGATGGATGGATGTATGTATATATATATATGTATGTATATATATATATATATATGTATATGTATATATATATATGTATATGTATATGTATGTATATATGTATATTTATGTATATGTATATGTATGTATATGTATATATATATATTTATGTATATGTATATATATATATTCAAAACAAATTATGTCACACCACATGAAATCGGGGTTTGGTCAATAATTTAACTCCATAATGGACTCTATCTTACTACGCGGTAAATTTCAACTTTTCAAAAACATTTCTTTTATTTATAACAACTAGCACAAAAGTTTATGTATAAATTTCAGCTTTTAAGTTATAGGGATATTGACCCATGCTTTCACAACAAGCTTTCCCTATCCTTCGCTCGCCAAAAAATTTCTTCCGAAAACTTTAAGGCTTTTGGGACTTAACTTTGCTTTTCTTTTAGTAGCTAATTTAATAAATTCACTAATTTATTTTATTAACTTCCAGCCTTTCATTTATTCATTTTATATTAGTTAAGTGTTTAAATGAGATTTTCTTACTTCCATAGTTTTCCAATTTATATAGCGGTCCGCCTAGAAAACCAATTTCCAAAAAAAAATTCTCATGATATTTTATGCGTTTTACAGAAACAACTAATGCTTACAACGCAAACCTCAAAGAAACAATTGTCGGATGCTTCCTTTTAGCATCAACTGATATTTACGATGTTGCGGCCCTATCACTCCTTATTTAAATTAGATGGACCTTTCTAACGTGCCATCCTTCTACAACCCACATATCTAAAAATTTCTTTATCATTTATAATGGATATGGTCTATCCATTACTTCCATTACCACATCCAATTATGGAACAAATTGTGCATCCCTCACTGCATTGGGTGAAAAAATACAAACTATGCACGATTAAATAATTCATTCGCAAATTGGCTTGGTAGAGTAACTTTTCCGCCATTTATCTTGGCTTCCTTAACTTTAAGTCTACAAATGTTCTCTATGTGTGTTTTCTATTTCATTATCCTCTATTACTATATTCTTTTAATCCAAATTTTGGTGCTTACTCTCTTCATCCTTGATCCTTCATACGAGCATACCCTAGAACTCGTAGAAGTGTACTTTAATATAATTTATCATTCCTTTGTGGCTCATCTTATGGCTTGCACACATATCTAACAAAGCATTCCTAGGTTCCCACCAGTATTCTTTATACTTTACGGGGATTCCTTAGTGCTGCTCTATGAGTAATCATTGCTATTTTCTTTATAGCCTTACTTTTTACCCCGCCTTACCTAGGCGCTCATTCTATCTTCCCTATATTTAAAATTTTGGTTTACTCTTCACAATTTTCTTCAAAAATTAAAACTTAAATTTTTTTAAGTATTTAATCCTAAAACTTTTATCTTTAAAAGTACAACTTAGAAATTTTTTAGCAAATTCAAAAATAACTTGGTGTTTTAACTTCTAAAACTACAATTAAATTTTAAAAGTTCTATTCCTTTTAAAGACCCTTTTTCAACTTTTACTTCTACAAAATTAGGATTTTTAACTCAAACCTTTTGTTAAATTTTCCCTTTTTAAAAACTCAATTACTATATACTTTACAGCATTTCTAAACATCTTTTATAATTTGTAAATAATAAAAACTAAAGTAGACAAGAATAACTCTCACTATATCATTTTCTAATCACTCATACTATCTCCACTTCCAATTCTTGGTGGAGTCTCTAATATCATGTGAGGGGGACTTTTAAAAGATACTTACAATAAATGTGCACAATAGTGGAAAACGTCCATTTTCCATTGTTTTACCTTTAACTTCCTGCATTGCTTCTAATTAGATTACTAGCATTATTTTTTAATAATCTCCTCACATTATTCCTAATTACTAACATTATTTTATATAAATTCCTAATATTGTTTTTGTTTATATTTTATAGTGCTATTACTATTCAACCTTCCTCTACCTAAACTGCCCTTATTCCAATTGCTTACTTTCTTCTTAGTTGAACCATTGCAGTGCATTCACCCACTGCTTTATTTTCGGGTTCTAATTTTCTTTCCCATTCTTTTTACCTGATTTAAAGCTTATACCACTTCTTATTGTCCACACCTAAAAAGAATTTTCTAACTTAAAATTTTCATCTTAGAAAAATCGACGAGCTACACACTCTGCTATTTTTTTCAAAAGAATCAAGTCTAATAAATTTTAAATTTTCTACTAAATTATTTTATCAAATATAACATAGGTATTTATATTTTTTCAAAAATTTAATATTTACTTACTTTTCAAAAATAGGATTTTTCTACCTTCAAATAATTCCTTCAAAAATTAATTCAAATGTACTATATATATATATATATATATTCTCAAACTTTTATATTAAAATCATTTCAATTTTTATATTAAATTGTTTTATATAGGGTCGGACTTAGAGTGGATTTTTATTTGTCCCTTCTCTTGGACTTTTCTTCTTTGTACTTACTTTCTAATTTATCTTTTTTTCCAAATATTAAAATCCGACTATCACCTTGGAGTGATTACTTCATACCTTCCTTCGAGAACTCCATTGCATCCAGATATCTACAAAATATGGACTCTTACTTTCTCGTTTTCTAGACCTTTTATACATCATCAATTAGTAATCATACGAGAATCTACAATCAATGGGCTATCAGGGGCCCAACTAGGGACTCACGTACCATCCAGCTTCTAGGACCTTCCATATGCTGCATCCATGCTCTTGTAAGTCAAGACCTTTCTATACAACCTACTTCCTGTGAGATAATCGGGGTAGGTATACCTCTTCAACTTCTTCCATTATTCCGACTCATAATCAACTTATCCTTTATCAGTGTATGGTTGTAACAACTCTATAGTCAAAATTTATAGGATTTGGCATATAAATATTTATATTTATAGGAAAAATACAAATACATTCACTTAATATTTCCTAATTTTTCAACATCGACTAACCTAAGCTCTAATATCAAATGTAATAACCCTCTCCCCGGTGGGACTGAATTTTCGCTAAATTGAAACCCAAGTCTACCAAAGTACGGATCGTTGATTTGATATCCTACAAATAAACAAATAAATGCATATTAGAGATCTATCGATATAACTCATAGCAGAATATTAAGGTATAATAAAACATATAGTTACCGACCAAGATTGGCACTTCCAATATCTAGTGTCCTTGTCAATGCAGAGCATGTATTAGGAAACCTATCCTTCGACCGTTCCCACTTTGCATAGTATTTGTTCCTCTAAAGATATCTTGTGGGTTGTAATGAGGAGGGAGTCAGAACAATGTTCTGGTGACTACTGAATTATACATTTTACACATAATACTAGTTTATGTCGATTATCTTCCATTACATGTTGTCTTTTCATTTTACTTAATCACCTCGGCTCCATGTACGGTACGATACGCCCCATCTACCCGAAATAGACCATAACTACATACACACACACACACATACATATGTATATATAAGTACCATAGTTCGCCTTTGGACCAAGATACCATCCCTGCTAGTATCTATAAGCCGGCACCTTGTCAGGATCCATCGCCAACGCTGTATCACATCCTCATCGTCATGCATACCAAAGAACTCTCGTAGTGCCTAATAACGGCGTCACAATAATGTAGCCATAATTTGTCTTTCTTTAGGGACTTACCACTTCTCTACCTTCTATTATGGACTCTGCTCCATGAACTATAGATGACTTAGCTCCTCACACTACCCCATTCAATTTTGAAAGATCTCTTTTATTGGTTAACTAGCCTTTCCTCTAATAAACAAACTAGCAAACAACTGTGGTGATGCATGACCTAAAGTGACCTACCCTAGTAGAAGGTGTAACCCAGGTGTAACCATGTCTTTCCCATTGACTGCGCAGTACCGATGACGCACTCAACCTATGTATGTACACCCCCTACTTCTGATTTGGTACCAACACATACTGACATAGTGTCGAACCGCTCACCATCCTGTTAGATTGCCTAACGTAATCAAGGTAATATCCCATAATTTACTAAAGCAAACTCCACTGAGGGTATTCTTTCACCTATACACAAGTGTATAAAACTCCACGGATCCTACATTTGGATATGTCCCAAAGCAGTATAATGTACACAACTACTGGTAGCCTCTTGCGGTAGGCAGTCTTTTATTTTGTTACACTACTGACCTCTCGTTTCAACCCATTCTAATGACTATGTCATTCTTATCCATTTAAGTTGTTTACATACTTATATAATTCACATCCATCATAAACACATACTTGAGGCTACATATATATATGTATATATGTTTATATACATACATATATATATATATATCTTCATTCATTCTTGTTTAGTTATTTTGCCTCTACTGTTCACTATTACCAATATTTCTCTACTTCTTTATGTGTTGACAATTTATTTAGTTTAAGGTCATTTACTGCTTGCATTTTAAAAGATTTAAATACGATTTCTCGTTTACTTCCCCTTTTCCCCTACTATTTTTCTTTTTATTTTTTATTCCTTTTTAACCTTTAATTCCCTACCTTGTTTTAGAGAACTATATATACCCTTTTTATTTTAAATTATGACTAGCCTATCTTTTCATTTCTTTTTATTTCATTTTATTTGCACTTATATTGTGCATATTATTTTTTTAGACTGTTTTTATCACATTTATAATTCTTTTAATTTATCCTTTGAGATTTATATAATTTAATGCATTGGAATTACATTTCTCCCAAATGGAATGGTTAACACTGCAAATTTCTATAACTTATCCAAAAGGGAATTTATGCTACGTTTGGAATTATAAGGAATTATCTTTTTCATAGTTATTAAAATAAACAGTACAAAATACGGCAAAATCCCTATTTTATACATCTCTTTCTTTTAGATGTATTCCTTTTTATTTCAACCATTACACTTTTATTTATAAATCAGAAACTTGATAATCTATAGAAAATTACACTATAACGAACTATAAAATTCAATAAATTAAAATACTACCTAAATCCCTATAATTTATTGTGATAACTCAATTTACGTTTTTATTTGCTCAAGTCATACTAAATTCAGAAATTTGGAAATATCACATATTCTATGTTTGTACCAAAATTGGGCACAACACTCTTCGGAAGTTTTTGAAGAGATAAAATGAAGAAATTAAATGAAAAAAGGTATTATCTAACAAAAAATTCAAACTTCAGAAATGAGAATGATTAAAATGCACAGAGACACAAGAATTTAGAGTGGTTCGGCGTGTTGCCTACGTCCACTATGAAGTTGATTGCTTTATTGATGTTTTTGCTGATGATTACAAGTGAATTCAATGAATTACAGCAGTTAATGATGATTTACAGCAGTGAATTTCGTTATAGGCAGCAGTAATGGAGTTCAGATCTGGATCCGGTAGAGTCTGGGCGTTGGAGGATTCAAAGAAGAAGAAGAAGAACCCCTTTTTTATTGGCTTTGGGGGTCTATTTATAGGTGTAGGAGGCTGGTATTTCGCTCAAATCTCGGGAGACCCTCTCTGGCACGTGACCAGGCCCGCGCGCCCAAGCCCGTGAAGTTTCGGTCCGATCCGTGATCGATACGAACAAATTTCGTATCGATCAAGATTTCATCCAATGGAGTCGAAATTTGGCGTGGACATTCTTTAGCATGCACGTAGTCTTCTGTGAAAATTTCATAGCATTTGGACTTGTAGATTAGGAGATATGATCGATATGAAATGGGATCCTCGGTTGGCTGTTTAGTTCGACTCGCTCTTGTTTCGACTCGCTTTTCATTTGACTCGGTTCTGTTTGACTCGGTGATGTGGCGTTAACTTGTATTGACTGCTGTGCTTTGCTCTACATCGATGGACACGAAGTAGAAGTCTTCGGATGGATGCGAAGTCGACGAAGTGGAGCGAGTCGAAGTATGGCCCGAGGCGGAGCGAGTCGAAGTGTAGCGCCCTGAGGGATTCGAACAGTGGTTCAAGCGGAGCGAGTCGAAGAAGGCCTTTCTGAGGGATGCGAGCTGAGTGAGTCGAAGAAGGCATCTGATGGAGGCGGAGCGGAGCAAGTCGAAGTGGAGCGAGTCGAAGTGGAGCGAGTCGAAGTGGAGCGAGTCGAAGATGGAGGCGAAGCGGAGCGAGTCGGAGTTGAGCGAGTCCAACTGAGCGATTCGAACAGGGGCTATTATTAATCAATTTTGCATCGATCATAACTTGAGCATACGAACTCGGATTGACTTGAAATTTGGAACGATGGCTCCCATAGCTTTGCTTGTCGTGTCATATCAATTTTGGCTCAATCCGGGCTCGGACAAAATTCATCGATATCCATAGTGAACCTGCGTATAGCCGATTTTCTAGACGAACTGCCTTTGGTTTCTAGTCAAGTTCTTGGTGTCACGGCCTTGCCAAAAGGCGGGATAACATTCTATAAATTTTTAGGGACTACTATACCCAATCTCTTCTAGAATTACGTACATGCAATATACAATATAAGTTATCAACAATAGAATATGTAGGTAGGGTTCATAATTTTATTTCACGTATAAAATTTTAGCCTAAAACTCCAATTTACATTTCAGGCATATAGGAATAGATTTACAACGATGTAAATCCAATACTATATAAATATATATACCATTCACCTTTTTAGCTTTCCAAATCTTCAGATTTAATCCCTGTTATTCCAATTTGATTCCATTTTCTTCCTATTTGGATATATATATATATATATATATATATACAAGCGTACACAGATTTATCAGAGATCTAGATTAGAAAAGAGATTTGGATTTGATTTACAATTTAGATTCGGATTTACAATTTACTTTGGCTTTGGCGATTTGATTTGACTCTATCCTTCTTCTCATTAATCTTCTAAAATTCTTCAATTGTATATATGTATAAATTATAACTATTTTTAAGAATTTAGAATTGTTTGGAGAAGAGAAAATGGCAGAGTTTCAGTGTCGCTTCAAAATTATGAGTTTAGAAGTGAAGGTTTAGGTCTTATTTATAGTAGTTCGAATCAATGATAGCCGTTCGATTGAAGTATATTGAATCTAGGTCATTAGGCCACTTTTTATTGTCGAATTCAGAGCACCACTAGTCGATCTTTTACCCTTCACGGTCAACCCCAACCGATCGTCCGGCAAGGGTCTGGGTCGACCGGTCGTGTGTTATTTTGTGAATAATTATCGTCTCCTCTGATTTGTTTTATTTAGTTCCTTCTTTAACCGACCGATACAATTTTCTTCCTATTATCAACTTTCTTAACGTTTAAGCAATGTTAATTATCCGTTAAGTTTAATTCATGGTAATTAATGTTAGTTAATTATTATTACCTTAATTACATATATAATTATTTTCGATTCAAAAACTTCAAACGTTAATACTTTTTGTTTGAACTCTGATCGTAAAACATTATATATGAAAATTGACCAGAAAATCGCCACGAACCTAATATTGTGAGTTTCATACCCAAATTCTGATGTTTATAAAAATTCTATTTTTTGGTGTTATTATTTATTAATTAATTTCTTTTTAATTAATTTTTGTAAAACCTAATGGGTGTTACACGAACCCTGTTGGAGGCCCCACTTTCCTTTGTAAGGTTTGTGTGGTTTGGTCTTATCGAGTCATGGATGCTCTTTTGAATGTGATTATTTTGCATTAGGTTTCGTTGGGTTCGGAATTATCTTGGTGATGGACTGGCTGATGAAGCAAGCGGTATCGGTGTATTGTGAGAAGCTTTTAGTGACAATTGGAGCTGAGGAGGGGCAAAAGGTAGTGATTGGCTGCTTACTAGAGGATGAGGTTATGGTTGGCTTTCTATATTCGGTCGAGGTCCTACAGGATGAGTTGTCATCTGTACCTGTTATTAGAGAGTATCTGGACGTATTCGAGGAGGCGAGTGGATTACTACCACATCGAGAGAATGAGTTTTGCATAGATTAGTGAAGGATGCCAGACCGATAGTAATGCCCTTGAGGCATATGACACCCAGAGAGCAGAATGATTTAGAGGTGCAATTGCAAGTGAATGACCTATTGAGGCAAGGGTTCTTTCGCAAAAGTATATCAGAATGGGGCTCACCCATAGTATTCACAATTAAGGCGGATGACTCTCTAAGGCTATGTGTTAACCATCGTAAGATGAATAAGGTGATAGAAAGAACGAGTATCCACTCCCGCGCATTGATGACTTGTTCGATCAACTCCATGGTGTGAAGGTATTCTCTTAGCATGATCTTGCGATGGGATTTCATAAACTTAGAGTGGTGAAGGAGAGTGTGCCGATCACCATATCTCATACGTCATCTGGTTTATATGAGTGGTTGGTAATTTCTTCGGGCTAACCAATGCTCCGACATACTATGGTTGATCTCATGAACCATGTCTTTAGGAATTAGCTAAATAAGTTCATGCTTGTGTTAGTAGATGATATTCAAGTCTATTCTAGGATGGAGGAGGAACATAAAACGCACTTGAGGATTGTGCTTGAAGTGTGGAGGAAGCATAAGCTGAGAGCAAAGCTTTCGAAGTGTCACTTATGGAGGAGGGAAGTGAGATTCTTGGGTTGTAACGACTTGTATTTTAGGTATTGACGGATCGTAAAATATTAATATTATTTTTATTTAGGATCATATGATTCTATAACTTTAGAAAATGACTACTATAGACATTTTCCATCTTTAGAATTTTTATCGAACAATTTTGACCCTGAATATCATGTATGGCATGTAACTTTTGATAAGAGTCGAATTAGGGCCTATAACCACTTCCACTAGATTGGGATGATCGCTTCTCTTTCCATAGAGTGGTCATAATAGGAAAATGGACTTAGCGTTGGGAAGATATGGTTGTTTGAAGTTTCCCTTGATTTTGAATAGCTTAGTGGGTAATTAAGAAGATTAATGGCTAAGCCCAAGGCCTATTTCGACATTAGCACCCAAGGGGGCTAATGGGACTTCTCCTTCTTACTTTCACACTTCCCAAAATAGTTTGAGCCACCATTAACAAACTCTAGACTAAAAGCCACTCTAAACCTTACTTTAATTAGCTAAACTTTTCATTAAGGAGGGGTTTAGCGAGATTAGCACCTGGATTTGGAGATTTACCGCTGAAAGCGTCTAGGAGCGGGTATTCATCATGGGATTCGTGCACTTTTAGGTTTTCGTTGGGTTTCTTTGAATTTAGGTACATGGTTAGGACCTTTCACTTACTAATTAGTCATTACACATCTTAAAATGATGTTTTAAAATGAATTTTGAAGCCTAAAACATGTTTTAAACCATAACTTATCACATATGTTAATTTCAAATGATTTGGAAAAGATTTATAAAATTGTGTTATTATGGATCTCCTTTGGTCTTATAGTTCATCTAATTTTAACCCTTAGAATTAGGCTTCACTTTTATGTGTATGAATGTATACTTGTTAGAATATTGAATACAATGATTGCTTGAATGTATGATGGTTGTTTGGTTGAAAATATTGATCGAATGACGATTTAGAATTAGGAATGAAGTCATGGATCGATGATGATCCATAAAGGTGAGTTGACCCAAATTTGGTGTGATCCATATGAGGCGATAAGGAAGGCCTCACAAGGATACCTTCCAAGTTTCAAGTCGTTTGGAGTTCGTTTGGTCGAGTTATGGACAAAAGAAGATGGATCGGTGAACTTCAAATATTGTATCGGTAGAGGAACACTTCGAGTTTTGAATGTGCTTTCTTCGAGTCCTTGAGGAGTTTACTTCGGTCACTAATGAAAGTGCATGTGTCGCATGAAGAAGGCGAGTAAGATTTCAAGTATAGGATCGGTCGCGAGCCATGCTTTGGGCTATGAGGGGGTTACTTCGGGTTGCTTGCGTGTTCACTTGGAGAAACAATTTGGGAAGGCAAAATAGTTAAGTATAGGATCAGTGGTACCCATGGATCGGTACCGATCCATGGAGTGGCTCAAAAAGTGGCATATTTTAGTGACTTGGATCAGTGAAGTGTGTTTGTGTATGGATTGGTAGAGCTTGGTTCGTCATGGGTTAGATCAGGGTGGAGGAAGATCAAGTGCTCCAAGTTACTTGTATTTGCTCCGGGTTGTTCACACATTCGCTTCAAGACTTACTTCGGGTCTTCTTGCATGAGCTTGCTTTGAGTCGTATCTTCGTTTATTCAAGCTAAGGCTTGGGTCAGTATCGATTTATACAACTCGATTGCGAACTTTCGACGATGACAATGTGCAATTCAACGAAGATAGGTCCATGCTGGGGAGTGACGGTGTGACAACCACCTTACACCACCGACACCCAATATTCATAAGATAGTGCACTGCTGACATGCTTCACTGGTGTAGAATGATCATCAAGTTTTAAAATGAAAACAAGACATCACAAAACCTATCGTATATCTCACAGCGCATGGAATAAAATATAATATACATCGTAGATATAAAATAGGAGAGACGGTAATAACTAAGTGATCTCAATATTAGAGTACATATTCACAGAGTTATACAATAAGCAATAAAGTTTATATAATGAAAATGAACTCAAATTACTGTCTCATAAAAGCAAGCAATCACTATCATGGCTTCATAATGTTGCACATCGGAATAAGTATAGAATTCCATATATAATACGAGATAGCTCCATCCAGCTCATCCTCTGTACAGCTACTGCATCGCACCAAGGCCTGCTATCTAGTCTACTCATTTAAAAGCACCCAAGATAATAAGAAGCAAAGCATAAAACCACGAGTCAGACAACAGTCTGGTGTGAGTGGTAAATGAATCTCAAAATACTATACAATTCGATATATTAAGGAACAAAGGGTATACGAATCATACCTGACCTATCCCTGCAACCAAAGAGTTCGCACATAACAACATAATATGCTACTCTACGAATACAATAAGGATACTGTAACATCCCCCATTTTGAGGTTTGAAACTAAGCGCTATGGATGTTGCAGTCATCTGTAGTTATTAATTTCTGATGACAAAATGTGACTATGTTAATTATATTAATAACCTGAAGCACATGAACATGAAAAATTTTAAACATAATTTCATGGCAAACTTTTACATTTCATTACGCAAATAATATTCCATATTCATTATATAATCTCATTCGCAATCCAACGTTCGGAGAAAATATGATTATTATAAAATATTCCAAGAGCGACATATGATGATGCCCCTTGATGGATCAGAATCTAACACTTGACAATTATATAACTGGCCATTACTTCCATACATACAAAACCAAACAACATAGTGGATTAGATAAGAACTTCTAAATAGCTAGGTTGCCTTCTACACGTCTCCGAAAGCTTATTCGTCTTACTAGAAACCTGGAAACCCTTACTCCCGACCTACTCAAATGTGTACTCAAGAGTCTAAGGGAAAAACAAAAACTTCATGTCAGACAAAAAGTATGATGTGATAATAACCTTCCATCTTGAATTAATATATATCTGGTGAGACCATCTCGTTGGGTGAAACGAGTTTTCCCCTCATTAGTATCTTAACCAAAACAAATCAACCATAATTGTGCTCCTGCATCCACAATAGTTAAAATATAATAACATAATCATATGCAAGTATGCAATGTGGGTAAGTCTGAGTCCTTTGTCAACATAGAGTTATATCTACCCTAATTTCACCCTTCTACAAAGCTGACTATCTGTATCAATCCATAGTTTTCCTAGGGTCACCGTGAACCTATTAGTTATCATGGGATGATTAATAACCTTTCAAAGCTCTTAAGGAGTACCTGTCCTGAATCATAGTTTTCATGGGATCACTAAGAACCTATTAGAACTCTCCAATACCATCTCTCTAATCATTTTTTTCATGGGATCACTATGAATCTATTGTATTCTTCCAACACCATACTTTCAAATCATAGTTTCCATGGAATCACTAGGAACTTATTGGATATTTCCAATAACATTACCAAGCCATAGTTTTAATGGAATAACCATGAACCTATTGGACCCTTCCAATACCATACTTGTTATACTGCCTTTGGCCAGCCAGTATGTCATAAAGGTTGGCTAAATGGCTTCTATGATCATAAAGGCAGGAAGCCCGGAGAGATGGTTATCTGTCTCGGAAATCGATGATATTTGGAACTATGGAAAATAGTTGGGTGGATTCGGACCGGGTCTCAATCAAGGTGCAATCAATACGAAGTGACAAGGAAGGCCCCGTGAGGTCACATTGGATCGATCGGGAACGATCCATAAAACAGCGTAAATCGACGAAGATCGATCAATATCTCAAAATATACAAAGCCAATGCCCCTGAAACTTTTAGAGCATCAATATATTGAAGGGTGGAGCCCAAAAAACTATCGCATGACAAAACTCCTAAATCTTGGAAAAAGAGGCCGATCGTTAGTGGAATGATCATACAAATCAGCTAAAACGATCCATAGTTTCACGAAAACACGATATCTCACAAATGGTACATCGGAATTGCACAAAATTTGGAGAACAAGTAGCTAACATCATGGGGAACCCACATGATCGATTGTAGCTCAAAAGGATGAAGCATGGAATGATCTCCTATGATCAAATTTCTAGTCAAAACAGCAAAGATCGATTGACATCTCACAAACGGTAAGTCGGAATGGAACGAAACTTTGGAAGCATGGACTAGAGGCATGGAGGACCCCATAAAAATGACCACACTCCTATTGGAGTTAGTAAGGAATGATCGGCCTAAATTATTTTTGGTGTTCGATCGATCCTAAATTTTGTGGGTCGGGTCATATGGGCATGGTGGTTCATCTACCGAAATTTCTTCCTGATCTATGTGCGTCTTCACCTATAAATACAACGAACTTGGCTCATTGCAAAGGACTTTTTTCGGCTGGCTCTCCTTCATCACTTCTTATCTCTTCCTCCATTAATTTTCTAAGGTAAAAATAACTGTACTTGTAATCTTACAGTATAAATAAAAGATTATTGGAATAGGCGTAGGCCGGAATTTGCCGAACCACTATAAAATTGCATGTTCATTTACTTTTCTGCAATCTATTCCATGATCTGTGAATCTATATCTTTCTATTTGGATATTGTTTTTGAAAATTGGTGCTTTCACATACAACTGGTGTTTGTGGCCATTTTTGGCATAAACATTTTGTTGCTTTCACTGAGAAGAACTTGTACCCGCGGATTTGGAAGCCAGGATCTTAGATTTGGAAGCTTAGATACTTAGGTCTAGGAAGCAATGGCTAGGCAATTAACAAGGAGACCATTAGCGAATAGGAGCCATCATGGAGGGAGTTAGCAGGCTTCTTCTGGAGCTGGAGCAAATCAGACATCTATCTACATCACTAGAGATGAAATGGGAACAATGATGGATGCTGTGCAAGAGAGGATGCTAAAGAGACAGGACGAGATGATCCAGGATCTACTGCGATAGATTGGACAAGATGGAGCGCAAAACTAAGGAAATGAAGTAACAGGAAATGCTGTAAATATGGATCACAGAGTTAGAGCAGTAAGAGCTGAGGAAAACCAGAATTAGGACCAAGGAATCGACACTAACAGGATGCAAGATGGAGTGGAACAGCTGGGAGCAGCCCCTGACCAACCAAGAACGATCGAGGCCAATCGTTCTAGAACCATCGGTGCCGATTGATCCAGAAAGATCGGTGCCGATCGTTCCATACTTAGGGGCATGCCCCTGGGTCATGTTGGATCGATCCCAGGCAGGATACTGGGCGGTGTTGTGCAGTGTGGCGTTGTTCGAAATGTGGATGCTCATCCAGAAGAGAATATTTCAGGATCCCCCCATGGACTCAGGTGGCAAGTTGGAGACAATGATTGAAGACTACCACTTGATGACAATGACAGGTTGGCTGAAATAATCAAACGGGCTATGAGAAGAGGATTGGTAAATAGGAATTTGGAAGATGTAAATAGGAGTCCCTTCGCTCCTCATATCAAGCAAGCTAGGAATCCACCAGAGTTCAAACTTCCAACGCTTGAGACATATGATGGAAAAATGGACCCCGCCGTTCATCTGACGAGCTACATGAGACATATCAAAATACTGGGGGCATCGGAGGAAGTCATGCACGGTGCTTCCCCTTGTACCTAATGGATATAGCTGCACTATGGTTCAGACAGTTGGAAAGTGGCTCTATTAGCACATGGACAGAATTGATCGAAAGGTTTATGAGGCAATTTCGGGTCCACATCACGAGACCCAAGAGTGTGACGACTTTGACATCGATGAAGCAGTGGAAAGAAGAATCACTCAAGGATTTCTTAACCAGATACAATGCATCGGTAGTTTCAGTGGATCGACCGGATCCGTCGATGGTTTTGATGGTAGTAGTGTCAAGGATTGCGGATAAATCGGATTTTAAGATATCGTTGGAATGGGATCCACCAATGGATCTCAGTTAATTTTACCATGAAGCAGAAAGGTTTCTACGATAGGAAGATGTTGAAGCTGGTAGAGAGGGAAAAGAGGAAGTGGAAGTTTATATGGTTAAAGGCGGAGGCCCGCTCGGGAAAGGTTCAAACAAGGATAAAGGAAAATGGAAAGCAGATGATGGCTTTAATTGATCGAAGCGACCGCGAAGGGAACCGAGATTCACCTCTTACAAGGAATTGACTAAGACATTGGAACGAATATATCTGGATACTAGGAGGCACATCCCCTATTGAAGGCCAATGAGGAGAGAGCCTACAAACAATGAAAAGAAATCATAAAAATACTGTCTATTCCATGAGCTAGACGGGCATAGTACAAACGACTGCAGGCACTTAAAGGATGAGATTAAGGAACATGTCTGAAACAACAGGCTATCAAAATACGTAAGAACTCAAGCAATGGCGGTGGAATAGGAGCAGCCACCAACTGCATCGAACGGAAACTGCCTTGGATAGAGGCGTCAACTTGTCATCAATTGATCGGGATGACAAGGAATAAGTAATAAACTCCACAATAAAACAGCTAAGTCACTTACACATGTACGAGATCAAGAATGGTCCCTATGCATGCTCTGAGATGACGATGAACCGTCACACCCGGAGAGGCATACACTGTAGTGTTTAGTTTTTGTTTTTGTTTTTGTTTTAGTACTAGGACATAATTTTATTAGTTGAATATTTTGATTACAAAACTCACTCAAACGTGAAATCTAACATTAATAATTTTGAGTCCCATCCGGAAAATCACATTTCGCCTCGAATGGCACTCGATCTTGAACGATCACATTTCACCTCGAACGGCACTCGATCTCGAACGATAACATTTCACCCCCGAACGGCACTCGATCTCGAACGATCACATGTCGCCTCGAACGGCACTTGATCTCAAATGATCACATTTCGCCTCGAACAGACACTCGATCTCGAACGATCACATTTCGCCTCGAACAGTCACTATATCTCGAATGGTCACATTACGCCTCAAATAGGCACTCGATCTCGAATGATCCCATTACGCCTCAAACAAGCACTCGATCTTGAATGATCACATTTCGCCTCGAAGAGGCACTCGATCTCGAACGATCACATTACATCTCGAATAGGCACTCGATCTCGAACGATCACATTTCGCCTCAAACAGGCATTCGATCTCGAACTATCGCATTTCTTCTTGAATAGAAACTCGATCCTGTGTGATCATCATTAGCCGGGGATGGCTACACATTTAATTAACGGTCCCGAACGGCCATTACTAAGAATCAACCATGATCGTAGATTTGTTCACAAGTCATCAACGGGTTTCGAACATTGGACTTAAAGCAATTCAAAACACGCCTTCCTATGGCAAGGCATGTTTTGGGAGGTTATACTACCTTTTGACCAGGTAGTATATCATAAAATTTGGCTAAATGGCATTTATGATCATCAAGGCAGGAAGCCTGGAGAGATGGTTATCTGGCTCGGAAATCGATGATATTTGGAACTATGGACAATAGTTGGGCGGATTCAAACCGGGTCCCACTCAAGGTGCAATCAATATGAAGTAACAAGAAAGGCCCCATGAGGCCACATTTCAAATTTCAAGTCAATCGGAGTTCGTATACTCGAGTTATGGGTAAAGGAAGAATTTATATAAATTGATTGGGAACGTCCATAAAACAGCGTAAATCGGCAAAGATCGATCAATGTCTCAAAATCTACAAAGATAATGCACTTTAAACATTCAAAGCATCAATATATTGAAGAGTGAAGCATAAAAAATGATCGCATGACAAAACTCCCAAATCTTGGAAAAAGAGGCCGATCGTTATTGGAACGATCGTACAAATCAGGTAGAACGATACATAGTTTTACAGTAAACGTGATATCCCACAAACGGTACGTCGGAATTGCACGAAATTTGGAGGAAAAATAGCTAACATCATGGGGAACCCACATGATCGGTCGCAACTCAAAAGGATGAAATCTTGGAAAAAAGCCGAACGCTATTGGAACGATCATACAAATCAGTATAACGATCCATAGTTTTACGGAAAACACAATATCTCACAAATGGTACGTTGGAATTGCACGAAATTTGGAGAGAAAGTATCTTACATCATGGAGCACCTCCATGATTGATCATAGCTCAAAAGGATGAAACTTTGGAAAAGAGGCCGACCGTTATTAGAACGATCATACAAATCAGCATAACGATCCATAGTTTTACGAAAATATGATATCTCACAAACGGTACGTCGAAATTGCATGAAATTTGGAGAGCTAGTAGCTAACATCATGGGGGTACCCACATGATCGATCATAGCTCAAAAGGATGAAGCAATATCTAGTCAAAATAGCAAAGATCGATCGATATCTCACAAACGGTAAGTCGAAATGGCGCCAAACTTTGGGAGCATGGACTAGAGGATTGGGGACCCCATAAAAACGATCACAGCCCCATTGAAGTTAGTATGGAACGATCGGCCTAAATTATTTTTGGTGTCCAATCGATCTCAAATTTTGTGGGTCGGGTCGTATGGGCTTGGAGGTTCTTTCGTCAAAATTTCAGCCTGATCCATGCACATCTTCACCTATAAATACAGCGGACTTGGCTCATTGCAGGACTTTTTTCGGCCGGCTCTCTTCATTACTTCTTATCTCTTACTTCATTAATTTTCTATGGCAAAAACAACTGTACTTGTAATCTTGCAGTATAAATAAAAGATATTGGAGTGGACGTAGGTCGGAGTTTGCCGAACCACTATAAAATTGCGTGTTCGTTTACTTTTTTGCAATCTATTCTATGATCTATGAATCTATATCTTTCCTGATTGATTTGTTGATTTAATTCGAATTATTCATAAATCTAAATTCGTAAAAGAAATAATTAAGTTTGCCTAGTTCAAATGCGCTTTTGCCTCGTGAAAGATATTTCTTTTGGAAATTGGTGCTTTCACATACAACTGGGTGTTTGTGACCATTTTTGGCGCAAACAATCTCAATAAAAATCATTTGATCAGTCTTGGGCATCCTAACACTTCTGATCTACCTGATCCCTGGATGTAATTCTACTCAGTCAGGAGTTAAATCTGATTATACCCATTAATGAGTCAACCTAACTGGTTATTCTTCCCCTTCTATATCCTAAAATACGTTTATGGGTCATAATGATATGAGTACGACAATAATATCATTCAAAATAACTGATTAATTAAAATAAGAACATATGGCATCCATTATTCAAATATGTTCAATCAATTGGCATCTTATAATTATTTAACCTTAAGTAATAACCCTCTTGGTAATTTCACATTAAAACTTGGGCTAAACAATAATTTATTCCTTGAAAACATTTATCATTATATATACGATTAGTCCCTTTAATTCATATTTAAAACAAGGAAAATATAGCCCCTTACTTTACCAATTTCTCATGCCACTTATAAACCATTTTAATATTACCATGTATATGTTTGGAAATAATTAGAGGATGTCACACCTCTTTATTATAGGGCTTAACACCATAAATTAGAATATGTTCATCTTCAAAAACTGGTGGCATTGATATAGCCATCATGGGACGTCACATCCGTCGAAGGCTTTAAAATAATCCCGATTTTATAAAAACATATGGCTAAAATTCCAAAGTAAATGTTGTCGCAACATAGAAACTTATAGGTTGCCAAACTTGTTGAATATAGCCTTTTATATAGGAATATACTTTGAAGCCGACATTGATAACATGCAACATCAATATCGTAAAACAATGATATTGGGTGCTATAAAAGTAGCAGCTATTATGCCATAACTAGGGCTATTGAACCCATGATATAGTGGTGTCATTTTTGTTAAACAATCAATATCGAAAGTAAGGTTGGTGTCATCACCGCCTTAAAACCATAGTTATTAAAATAGACGACATACGACATCATAGCGACGCCGAAATGATAGCAGCAATAGTGCCGTAAATAGTTTAATAATGGAACTAAAGGGTTGCAGCATTACTTAATTATGGCATTAATGTCGTATATTACCAAAACAAGGAACTAAGGGCAGTTAGCATTGCCCGGGTATATTACGAGATTACCAAGTCGACATTGATTGGATGCCGACATTGATCACTCCAACATGGACTGAATCATTGCATAACTACTTGAGTAGTTATCATATGCTTTCCTCCATATCAGTGTCTTCACTCATAGCTACGGCATTATCAGGGCGTCAGCATTGATATGTGCGGCATGGCAATACCGTAATAACTATAAAAACTGTTTTTATTTCTATATAAAGAAATTTCTTTTCACCAACTCTTATTCTTTGTAATTTTCTATTGGTTGAAAATATACTTTCCTAAATTCTTTTCGTAAAACTGCTACAACTCCATTTTCTTTCCCAAAACAATTTCGCACCCTTTAAATAATATTAATTATTTAATACTTACTTATAAGCTTTTCTAGCTTAATAAATTCATATAAAATCATAATTTTTTGGGAAAATCCCCAAAATTCACCAAAAATCAAAATTAACACATTCTTTAACATACAAAATTTCAAGACCAAAATCATTATTTAATTATTTTTAATAATTAAAACCCAAAATAAATGCCCTTTCTCTCTTAGGAAATTCATAAAATATTCATATTAACTTGGAAAAATTATGAAATTAAAAGTCTATCTCCAAAATTAAGTTTTACTCATCATACCAGAAAATCCAATCGTTTGGAGATCAAAATATTAGGTTTTATCCTTGAAATCTATTAAAGTAATTTTATAAAAATTCCAATAAAACATTATTCTATCCAAACAATGGCAAAATCAAACATTGCACATCATTGCATCATCACGAATCAAAATCCATCAAGATTCGAGATCAACAAGTATAAAAATGAGATGGTCAATTATTATTCATCTTAGATTGAGTAACGGAGTTGAGATTTGATGGATAATGGTTTCCTTAACTTTTTCCTTTTGATTTACCCTTATTTTTCCACTTCTAAGCCTGATTAATGGTCGGCCTCCTTAGGTTTTCCCTTGATTGTTTTTGTGTGAGTAAAAATGAGAATGATATGGGAGGGGTTAGGTTTAAGGGATGAAAGGTAGATCTATTCCTACTTTGCCCCACTCATACATTCTTTTATGTTTAAAATTCTAAACATTCTTAACAATTAATTAGTTAAGGTTCGACCTTGTTATATATCAAATCTCATCCTCCTTATCCTACTATACATCACATTATTCTATTTAGTTTATCTAATTAAATATTTTGAATAATGTTAATAAAAATTAGGGGTGCTACAGGTACACTACAAACCAAGTGTGATGATGGGTGTCCAGGTTTCCCTATCCCCAATGACATCCTCAGAGTGATAGACTACAAAAGAACAATCAACAACCATATCATCCATCAAACAATCCTCACTATCACTCAATGTGCTCTGGATATATGATAACTCGTATGACCTTTCTACTGCCAGAGACTAATGGAAATCCATGTTTTTAGTGTACTCTTTTTAGCCCGAAGTAGATACTAGACCCATTCAACCAGTCCAAGGTACACGGATCCATTCAACCGATCCAGGGTAGCCTTTCAAAGTACCCATGAGCGTCTTCACAATACCCCTGCTTTAAGTACATTAGAAAACACTCCGAGTATCAATGATCCTTTAGCATATGTATCTGAGCCCTTTCCTTGCTCCATTCAATTTCCATTATACTCGATGAACCATTCTACATTCCTCCATTCCATGGTAGAACCATTCAACCGTCCTATCCACAGGTTACTTTTCTTAGAACCCACCCTTTTGTGCATGACCATTCTCACAACTCCTTTCAACATTGAGCCACCATCAGTGGAACCTAACTCCTTTCATCATCGACTTATAATTAAATTCCTAAAACTATCATTGTGCCACCATGTTGCCATCAAACCCCAAGCAAACAAACAAACACCTTCAGCACGATCTATAGAAACTCTACTTTCCCTCTAGGAAGTTTCACTCCCATCCCATCAACAGAAATAACTCGGCACCGACATGAATAAGTCAGTATCGACGTGTTCACCTAACCAATTTTGGTTAAGTCTTCTTCCCTACTTCTAGTGCTTCCATCCGCATGTGCTTTAGACCCTGACTTATCCATCAAAACAACTCGGTCCTATGCCAATGCCATCATCTTCAAATTCTAGAAACAATCGATAAAACCTCCAACACTTACCCCAAACTTCTATATCTTGCCATGGTCCACCTCTACTAACCACGTTCTAGAGATCCCCCGCAATTGATGACTATCGGACCAATACGAACAACTCGGTACCGACATGAATAAGTCAGTACCAACTTGTTTACTTAGAGTCTTTTTCGATGTGACTTGAATTCCAAACTCCTCATATGCTCCAGAGCCTGCCCTCCAAGTTTCATCCAATTCCCACCTTCTTTGCCTTCGATTCATCCAATTTGCCAACCAATTTCCTATGTATCTAAAACACTAGCAAACAACATCAAAGCACAACATAAAAACATGAAATGACATAAGTAAACATCCATTCACACATGCAATCCATAAGAATGTAGTAAGCAAGTAAATCCCAATCTTGATCTAACTTTTACACTAGCATATGCATGTGATTAATGGGGATTGCAAAATCATTTTAAACCTTTCAAAATTCATTTTTAAACATTTATAAAAGTGTGAATGAGGTTAGAAAATGTTTTATGGTGAAAATCATATCAAAACATCATTTTTAACTATATGAACATGCATAGTGGAGCGAGAGGTCAAGAACTACTCACCAAATACTCAAAATACTAATCTTTCCCCTTAGATCTGAAGTAGATAGTAAAGGAGAAGGATTTAAATCAGCAAAAATGATAATCTCTAGCCTTTATATACAAATCACCCCTCTAATCAATGATTTAGCTAAGATTCATAAAGAAAATATGCGATTTTTGATGAAATTAGGGTTAATGGAGGTTTAGAACCATTTTAGGAAAGACAGAAATGACCTAGATCATTTCCTATAGCCTCACCTTAGCACAATTTTCGAAGTGGATTAGTGCGTCTAAGCATGGGCTAAGTTAATTACCCACTAAAACTGGCCAGCAATAGCCAAAACTTAAAACAACTATAACTTTCAAAAGATAAGTCTGTTTCCCTGTTATGATCACTCTACGGGATGTGAAACTATCATCTTGAAGCAATGGAAGTGGTTTGTGACCTTAATTCTGCTCCTATCAAAATTTATAGTCTGAACAAGATTTTCAGGGTCAAAAAGATCACATAGAAATTTGATAATGTTAGCACCAAAATTGGTCACTAACCTCGTTGAGAAAGATTGTGTAGAGAGATAAACGATGAAAGTAAATTTAAACAAAGATCAATCTGCTAAATTGAATGCAAAGACGAGAACACCGGATTTATAGTGGTTCGGCGTAACTGCCTACGTCCACTTTGAGGTTAATCTTTATTGCTTCACTTGATAATTGATTATAGATACAATCCGTTTGCCAACTACATGAATACAATTACTAAGTAAAGAGGATGAGTCTTGAAAGCGCAGAGTCTCCCCAGTGTTCTCCCAAAAAAGGTCCATTTCACTGTGCCCCTGCCTCTCTATTTATAGACGAAGGTGGGTTGGACTTCTCTAGTGGGCCTGGTAGCTGAATAACTCGGTCCAAATAGTGTAAGTTCTGTGCGCCGAACCAGAGAGGCCGAATGACAGAATGCCGAGCCTCCCTCTTTATGCCGAACGAGGTGAGGCCGGACACTCTGAATGCCGAACATCCGTTTGTACTGAATGACCTTGGATGACGAGCTGCAGGTGATTGCCGAACGAGATATGTACCGGACGAGACATGGTGTTGAGTGAGGGATGCAGGTCGAATGAGGCTGGAATGCTGAACAATTCGGGAATGCCGAGCGTACCTTGTAGGCCGAACGTTCATGGATGTCGAACGTCCCTCATATGCCGAACATCCCTTGGCCGAACGATGTCTTTGGCCGAACGTTCTTTGGTTGCCGAACGATCTTATGCCGAGCGTTCTTCTTTGGCCGAACGGTATTCAATACCGAACGTTTCTCGATGCTGGATGCTCCTAGATGCCGAACGCTATCCCATGCCGAACGCCCTTTAGATGCCGAATGATGCGCTCGTGCCGAACGGTCTTAACACGCCGAACGCTCATTGATGCCGAACATTCCATAGACGCCGAATGAGCTTGGACGCTGAGTGCTTCTTGGATGCCGGTCGTAACGTGATGCCGAACGATAGTTTAGCCGATCGATGGGGAGGCCGAGTACTAAGTTGCCTGGTCAATTCCCCAGGAAACACTTGCCCCCCAAAGTGTATTACGTGACCGAACGTGATACGCTTTGAATTACGTATCCACCATGCTCCGCTTTGAACCTTGGTTAAATCTTCTTGGAGATGCCTTCTTGAGAATATCAGTGGTGGAGGTGTGTGCCAAACATGGTGTAAATGCCGAACGATGCAGTCAAAGCCGGACACTCCTCATGTGCTGAACGACTTTGTGTGTCGAAGCCGAACGTTGCGGCTTTGACCGGTTCCACCGGCCATAGCCTCTTCGACTTCTTCTTCTTCCCTATAAAGACCGGCGCCTTCCTCCTTCTTCTCTTTTCACATTTTCATCACCGCTGCCTTCTACTTGCTGACATTTCCAGTTAACAACCTCCAACGATTCATCAATCCTTTCCAAGTCTTCGACCTACTAACTAGGTATCGATTCTTCCGTCTAAATCCTTCCCATAACTTAAAACGGTCTTTACGCTCAAGTTCCGTAATCGATAGGGTGAATCGAGCCTTGATTAAGGTATTCTAAGAGTTTTTAGAGTTAAACGATGAGGGTGGAAGGAGGAGTGAATAGAGACGAGCTTTCTAGGAAGCTGTTGGGAGATGTGTTGTGGTTCGGCATAATTCTCCTGTGCCGAACGAGATTGGAGGAAGAAAGAATATAGGAGGAGCATGAGATGGTTGGGACACCGAACAGTAAGGTCTGGCATGACTTGCCGAACGCACGGTTTTCGTTGTTCGATCGTGGATGGTGGAAGAGAGGAAAAACTGAAGGCAGTGCCGAGGGTTGAGGCTCGGCGTAATTCAGGTTCGGCGTGACACACCATATGCCGAATGATGGGACGGAAGGTTAGGGAGGAAGCATGAGTTAGTGGGGATGCTGAGTGTTGTTTCGGCCGAACAGAATCTTGGCTGAATGATGCTTTGCCGAGCGCTAACTAGTTCGAACGATAGTTAGGCCGAACAAGTTTTAGGCCGAACGGTAGCTTGGCAGAACAATCACAAATGCCGTACCATATCAAGGCCGAACAATAATAAATACCAAAACATACTTAGGCCAAACAACGTAAATGCCGAACCATACTTAGGTCGATCAAACATAAATGTCGAACCATACTTAGGCCGAACAACACAAATGCCGAACCATATCAAGGTCGAACAATGATAAATGCCGAAACATACTTAGGCCGAACAACGTAAATGCCGAACCATACTTAGGTCGATCAAACATAAATGTCGAACCATACTTAGGCCGAACAACACAAATGCCGAACCATATCAAGGCCGAACAATCATAAATGTCGAACAATCATAAGTGCCGAACCATCATAAGTGCCGGACCAACAATTGCCTTACCTAATCATATAACAAAACAAGGACAAGGACTCTAGCATACTAGCATATCAAACTGATCCGGACTATTAACTCCCTAGCTTCAGTAGACATAAACCTGAACTTAGATTGACATAACCGGATAACTTCTTTTAACGTTTTCTATAATCACCATAAGGCAGGCTTTTGGAGACGGTCAGCGATGACGGTCTTCGAAGGCAATGATTTGAAGCTTAGTTTTATATCAGTAACCTTGTGACTTTCAAATTTTCAACGCTTATACACGATTGATTGCACTAATTCACACACCACGTGGGGGATATTCGTGTTGTTAATTCTAACGTTGAACATTTTTCAAGTATAGTTCTCACAGGTGTTTTGCCAGATTTACTATTTATTGGAGATGTCTAAAAAATCTAGCTCTGCCACTGTCTCAGATAGGCCCGGGCCGTCTTCAAAGCAAGAAGTCACGGACACTTCAAATTCATCGACTTCCCCTACTCATAATTTATCTCCTGATGCCCTGGAGGCATCGATTTTCTTGGATAATCCGATCGATTCACAGGCTTCGAAGATTAACGAAGTCGCGCTTCGGCGAATATGCTCTATCCACGAAATCCCTTTCGCCGACGTGTTGGTTTCGTCGAGGCATGATCGTCCACACCTGCCCCCAGTTGGATATACCGCCTGTAATAAGTTTATGTGTTGGATGGACAGCGTGCCTCCATTCAATTTATTTCTTTGGGACGTGTTGCAATACATAGACATCGCCCCGTCGCAGCTGCACCCAAACGACCATGCGTTCATATACGGGACTTACCTCCTTTTCATGGCCGTCTTCTCTAGGCCTCCAACTCCCGGCGACATCAGATATATTTATATGATTAAGAAGCGGAAAGATAGCCCCTCCTTTGTGTTCCTCGAGCCGCACCACAAATGCTAAATTTTGACCGGAGCATCTAGCAAATTTGCCCTGTACAAACAGGAATGGTTCTATGTGCGTTGCCCTCCTGGTTTCGCGAGGAGATGGGTAGAAGGAAGTAAGCCTTTTTCTTGAACCGTTACTCGTGTTTAGCAACAGCCGTACCTCTTCTAACTTTTACCCATCTTTTCAGGTATTACTCCATGTCCTGGCGGCCGTGGACATTCTGATGCCGTTGAAGCTATTCGAGCCCTTCCTGCCGGAGAACGGGACATTAGAGCTCTCATTTCGAATGAGTCGCTCACAAGGCTTGGGCTGTTGGCAGAAGGCCATCGGATGAGCCTTCCTCAGGGCGTCACCATTCCCAGGCCTGACTCTGGCAAAGGGAAAAAACAAGCAGAGTCTTTAGCATGCAACGCTCCTAATACACCAAAAGAGGGGGAAATCAAGGAGGCTGAGAAACCCGAAGCATAAGATGAGAATGTCGGTCACATTCAAGACCCAACGGTTGAAGTTCACGACATCGAAACGTCGTCTTCCCCTTCCAAGGGGAAAAAGAAACTGAAGTACAAGATGAGGAAAGAAAAAGTTGGTGGAACTTCTAAAATTAACCTTGTCCCAGCGGAGAAAGAAGCTTCCTCACAACATCTAGAAAGTTCTCTGAAGGGTCTGTCGAACCTCACCATTCCTAATGATCTAATCAACTACGGTTTTGACGATCTGGAGGCCCTTAAGTTTCATTCGCCCGCTAGAGGCGATACGGGAGTTCAAGCCCGAGTCCAGGGAGATAATACTCCAATCAGTAGAGATAAAGGAACTGGTCCGTCGGGGGGAACACTAGGACACACATGCACACACGCACTTCACCATACACTTCAATTTTTTCCATTACCCCGATTTTTCCTAACTCGCTGTTATTTTTATTCTATGCAAGTGACATGGGGCGCTCCCACGAGTTCGATCGCCTCCATGGCTCTTCTGTATTTCACCATCCTGGATGGGATTCAGGCTCCGGTAGACGTAGGGATAGAGACGATTACGAAGATCGAGACAACTGTCCCCGTGAGTCGTCTTCTCGAAAGAAAACATATTCCCAATCTTCATACTCTCGCGATCCCCCTCCTCAAACCGAGCTAGACAGAGAAAAACTTCCGCAAAAGGGGTCTTAACCCGATGTTTCCCGAGATCAACATTCCGGTTCATCAAGCACACGGCAATCTCGGGAACATCGGAAGAGAACATAAATTTCAAAGCCTCCTCCCCCTATTACTGCGGCTGACCCAACGATAGCAGAGAAGATGGTCGATCTCAAGGCTAAATTTCCCAAGATCTGCTTTGACGGCCTGAAGTTCCTCCTAGCTATTCACCACATTCCAGGGCACGTCAAGCAAAGTGCCATTGCCTGCAACAACGACGTCTATGTTCAACATGACGCGTTTGTACATTTGGTCGAAAAAGTCTCGGAAGTATCCGTTGAGCGCCAACAGGAAATTGACCGTTTGAAGCTTGAAGCTATCTTCGACAAGGACATCATCAAGAATCAAGATGAAGAACTCGCTTCGTATAAGTCCAAGCTTGAAGCCGCAGAGCAAAGTGCTAAGGAGACTGCGGAGGCCGTTGCTCGTCTAGAGACGACCCATAAGAAAGAACTTGACGTCGCAGTCCAACGCAGTGGGGCCCTAGCTCTAGAAAAAGATTCTATTCAAAAAGAAAGGGATGCCCTCGCCCTACAGGTCAAAGAGCAGAAGGAGCTACTCTCTAAGGAGAGGGAAGAGAAGATAGTGGCTCAAGAAGAGTCTCAACGGTACTGTAATGAGATCGTTGATACCCGTCTCTTAAAAGCAAAGCTCGATGATAAGCTCTCTAAGCCCGTGAGGAGGGCAAGAAACTAGCTTCTGAGGAGATCGACTCCCATCTTGAAGCAGCTGCAGAGGCCGGCAGAGAAGAGGTCAAGTGTATGTTTGACCCGCTGATTGCCGAATACAGCGCCCGCGTCCTTATGCACCGCGACTTGACATTCCTAGGCGAGGGCTATCTTGAATCTCTAGCTGAGGCCTGGGAGACTTTAATAAAGATCAGGAAGGTTGAGTCGGGCACTGAGGAGGTCGATGAGGAGGCTTTAGTGAAAGAGTTTCTCAGGGGGAACGAGCCATCGGACTTGTCTGTAGCTATGGCTCTCTATGGTAAAGGCTCTCCCCTATCAAAAGAGAAAGACGACGAAGCTGGTCCATCTGGAGCTGAGGCTGCAGCTCCTCCATCTACTCAATCGACCGGTCGGCCAGCACTTGACCCATTTGAGCAGCATGCCGGCTATGATCCGGAAGATCCCGGTCTCGGTATTCATGTGTTATCCCCTATTCTAGAGGGTGAAACTCCGCGCACAGCTGATAGCCAGCCAGAAACCGGTATGAAACTCTTCTTCTAGAAGTTCAAAGATTTGTCGCTTTCTGTTAGCGGTTATCGGTCCTAATATTCGTTCTTCATGTTTTTATGCAGGCCGCTCTGATCCTGAACCAACTCCGAGGAGCGATGACACCAAGGAGGAGGCGGGGAAAACAAGCGATGTCGCTCATGCAGGAGTAACTCCCGGCCCTGACGCTCAAGTGATCGGGGCGCTAGACGATGATAAGTCTGACACTTCATCTCCCATTGAAGGGAGTTATGAAATCGAAATCACTGGCGCCTCAAAACATACTTCGAAGGTGAGCATGAAGGAGCGACTCGCAGAAGAGAAGAAAAAGAAGGTCGAGATCAAGGTCGAGCCTCAAATACTAGAACTTACCGACCCGCTGAATAGGCCTTTGAAAGTCATTCTTCCCGGCAAATCCAAACCTCTGGATGTTCCTTCTCCCATTCCTGACTCCGCTTCTTTGGCAAGCAAAAAGTCCAAGAGGAAGCGTGAGGGAGAGGAGTCATCTGAGAAAACAAAGGAAGACAAGAAGAAGAAGCCGAAGAAATAGCCACTATACTCGTTCAACGAGATTTTGCTTAGGTCCTATAACTACTTTTACTTTTTCGTTTTCGTAGTTCATGTAGATAGATTTGTTGGCTCCAAGTTTTGGAGGAGTAGTTGTGTAACCCCATTTTGGATTATTGAATAAAGTTTAGTTTCTTTGTCACTTGAACGATTCTTTTGCTTTTTTAGCTTTCTGTATAACTATGGTCGAAATTCAAGTTCTTATGAGTTGCATAATTCCCCAATCCATTCTTACATTGTTCGAACATTCTTTGGAGTGGCACATTTCTCGTTTCACATTTTTGGTACTTAGAATTTTTTCTAATCCGCGCTTCGGGGATTTATAGTAATTCGGTCCGCATTCAGGGGACTCGGAGATTCGAATCGTCTATACTCTAGTTCGCACTTCGGGGACTTAGAGTACTCCGGTCCGCACTCAGGGGACTCGGAGATTGAAGTCGTTTATACCCTAGTCCGCGCTCCGGGGACATAGAGTACTCCGGTCCGCACTCAGGGGAGTCGGAGGTTGAAGTCGTTTATACTCTAGTCCGCGCTCCGGGGACTTAGAGCACTCCGGTCCGCACTCAGGGGACTCGGAGATTCAAGTCGTTTATGCCCTAGTCCACGCTCCGGGGACTTAGAGTACTCCGGTCCGCACTCAGGGGACTCAGAGATTGAAGTCGTTTATACTCTAGTCCGCGCTCCAGGGACTTAGAGTACTCCGGTCCGCACTCAGGGGACTCGGAGATTCAAGTCGTTTATACTCTAATCTGCGCTCCGGGGACTTAGAGTACTCCGGTCCGCACTCAGGGGACTCGGAGATTCAATTCGTTTATACTCTAGTCCGCGCTCCGGGGACTTAGAGTACTCCGGTCCGCACTCAGGGGACTCGGAGATTCAAGTCGTTTATACTCTAGTCCGCGCTCCGGGGACTTAGAGTACTCCGGTCCGCACTCAGGGGACTCGGAGATTCAAGTCGTTTATGCGAGTTCGTATGTCAGGCAGAATAATACAACTTCAATTATTTATCACTGGACTATGAGGCTCAGGGACATCAATAATTCATAAAAAGATGGCTTCAAGCCTTTATTAATGAAACAAACTAAATTGTCAGATTACACGCTAAAAAGGAAACTAAGAATCAATGGAATAAAAACATACAGCAAACAATTGTACCTAAAACAGGAAAGAAACGGGCTAAATGTAATAACGTCGCAAATGTTCACTGTTCCACGCTCGGGGGAGTTTCACGCCATCAACGGTCGCTAGCTTGAAAGTTCCTTCTCCAAGCTTCTGTTCAATGACATATGGACCTTCCCAGTTGGGATTCATACCTGATGGCACCAGGAAAACTCGTTTCAAAACGAGATCACCCACATTAAAGATCCTTGGGCGGACTTTGTCATCGTAATATCGCTTGACTCGGTGCCTATATGCTGCCGCCCTTAGTTCAGCCTCCTCACGTTTTTGGTCGATGCAGTCCAGTGATTCCAACAAGAGGTCCTGATTCGTCCTAGGATCATAATATGTCACTCGATGCGATGAAACTTCAAGCTCCACGGGTATAACGTCTTCCGAGCCGTATGCCAATGCGAATGGAGTGTGGCCAGTCACGGACTTGTGGGTAGTTCTATAAGCCCATAATGCTGTTGGGAGTTCATCTACCCACTTGCCTCCGGCTTTTTCCAAACGCTTCTTCAATATGGACTTGATTATTTTGTTCACGGCCTCGACTTGTCCATTAGCTTTCGGATGTGCAACGGCGGCGAACCTCTTCTCAACGCCGTACTTTAAACAGAAATCTTTGAACTCTCTGCTTTCAAACTGCGTTTCGTTGTCCGTAATGATGGTTCGAGGGAGACCAAAGCAGCATATAATGTTTCGTACAATGAAATTAATGACCTTCTTGGAGGTGATTGTGGCTAAAGGTTCTGCCTCGGCCCATTTTGTGAAATAGTCAACTGCAACTATCGCATATTTTGCACCACCTTTGGATATAGGTAAAGAACCGATTATGTCGATTCCCCAGATTGCAAACGGCCAGGGACTAACCATTTGTGTGAGTTCTGTTGGTGGAGCTCTCGGGATTTTCGCATATCTTTGACACTTGTCACATTTTCTTGCGTAGTCTGCAGCGTCCCGAGTCACAGTTGGCAAATAGTATCCGTAGCGGAGGATATTTTTTGCTAGTGTCTGCCCCCCAGTATGGTCGCCACATTCTCCTTTATGAACCTCCTCCAAGACCCGCTTTGCCTCATCACGGGCAATGCACCGTAGTAAAGGGACCGAGAACCCTCTTCGATACATTACTCCTCCCTGCATTACATATCGAGCGGCTTTGCGAATGACCTGCCGCCTTTCGCTTCTTATTTCGGGCAAAGTCCCGTTTAGCAAGTATCGTTTGAATGGGGTCATCCACGACTCCTCCTCGATTTTCGTTTCCAACGCAAAATCGACTTCCATCATATCTATGCTTGGAGTGTGTAAGGTTTCGATGGGAACTAATCCCATTTGCTGCGCATCGCCAGTGCTTGCGAATTTGGCCAACGAGTCGGCTTCCTTGTTTTGTTCACGTGGGACATGCGAAATGTCATAATGTTCGAAGTTTACCAATAGTTCCTGGACCAGAGCAAGGTATGGAGCAAGCTTTTGTCCCCTTGCTTGGTAGTCTCCCAGCACTTGGTACACCACCAGCTGCGAGTCACAAAAGATTTCATCTGATTTAACCCCGAGTTCTTCAACGAGCTTTAAGCGAGCGATCAGTGCTTCATATTCTGCTTCATTATTCGTAGCCGGGAAATTGAGCTTCAAAGCATAACAAATCGATCGATTCTCTGGAGTTACGAGAACTTCACCAGCTCCGAAGCAACGGTCGTTTGATGCCCCATCGGTGTACAATTTCCATCAAATGGGGGGAATGACACTGTGATTATCTGGTTCATCAGATATAGTAAACTCAGCGATGAAGTCTGCTAATGCTTGCCCTTGTATGGCTCTTCGTGGCAGGTAGGTAATATCGAACTGACTTAACTCGATATTCCATTTTAACATCCTTCCAAAAGTTTCTGGTCGTTGAGTACCTGCCGTAAGGGCTGATCGGTATAGACACTGACTGAGTGTGCTTGAAAGTATGGACGCAGCTTACGTGATGCAATCACCAAGCAATAGGCCAATTTCTCGATTTTAGGGTAATTTCTTCCTGCCCCCGTTAAACGTTTACTAACGTAATACACCGGCTTTTGGACTCGGTCCTCCTCGCGGACCAAAGCCGCACTTATAGCATGCGGAGATATGGCCAAGTATACGTACAGCATCTCGTGGTCTACTGGTTTTGACAGCACCGGAGGACTCTCCAAATGCCTCACCAGATCTCGGAATGCTTCCTCACAGTGGGATGTCCATTCGAAATTCCTCTTCCCTTTCTTTATTATATCGAAGAAAGGAATGCACTTGTCCGTGGCTCTGGATATAAATCGACTCAGCGCAGCCACCTTTCCATTCAAGCTTTGCACCTGTTTTATAGTTCTGGGTACTCGCACATCTCGAATAGCTTGAATCTTTTCCAGGTTAGCCTCAATTCCCTTAGCATTAACAATGAATCCCAAAAACTTCCCCGACGCAATGCCGAAGGAACACTTCAGAGGGTTGATCTTCATCCCATAATATCTGAGTATATCGAGCATCTCTGCTAAGTCTCGAATGTGGTCGTTTGACTGTCGTGACTTCACGAGCATGTCGTCCACATAGACTTCCATCGTTCTACCAATTTGGTCTTTGAACATTCGATTCACCAAACGTTGATAGGTCGCTCCCGCGTTTTTCAATCCGAAAGGCATTACTACAAAGCAATATAGCCCAACGTCTGTGACGAAACTGGTGTGTTCTTGGTCCGGAATATGCATCAGGATCTGATTGTATCCCAAGTATGCGTCCATGAACGATAACAGCTCGTGTCCTGCAGTGGAGTCGACCAACTGATCAATCCTTGGCAATGGGAAACTGTCCTTGGGACATGCTTTGTTCAAATCGGAATAATCTACGCAAGTTCTCTATTTCCCGTTTGCCTTTTTCACCAGCACGGGGTTTGATACCCATTCAAGGTAGAGGGCGTCGCGGACGAACCCATTGGCTTTGAGTTTGTCCACCTCCTCTCTGAGAGCAGCGGACCTCTCCGGGTCCATCCCTCTCCTCTTTTGTTTAACCGCGACGTACTTCGGGTCTATGTTCAACATATGACTCGTAATAGCGGGAGAAATCCCGCACATATCAGAATGTGTCCAAGCGAAAACATCAAGATTCGCTCGGAGGAAATCACTAAGGTCTTCAGTCATTGCGGGGCTGAGTTGTGATCCGATCTTCAGTACTCGCGATGGATCATCTCGGCTGACTGAAATGTCAATTGTCAATTCAGCCGGCGCTGCCTTTTCTTCCCTGGGTTCCTCATCGTCGTCTCTCAGATCTATGTCTCTGTAGATCCGAGGATTATGCCCGAGTCAGGGCTCGGGCATTATTTGTCAATTGTCGGTATTATGGATGCGGACGGGATTGTCCGAAGCCTTTCCTTTCTCCCTCCGATGGGCCTCTCGGAGCTCATCCACATAACATGCACGACCAGTCGCCTGGTCGCCATGAACAACACCTACTCCTTTGTCAGTCGGAAACTTCAAAGTCAAGCACCACGGGGCTAACGCTGCCCTAAACTCAGCCAGGGTCGGTCGACCCAAGAACACATTGTACGGAGAATCCACATCTAAAACTACGAAAGGTAGGATTCGCACCCTCCTTCGCTCACCCTATCCCAGTTCAACTGGTAACTCAACATATCCCACTGCATCGGTTGCTGCGCCGTTAAAGCCATGTATACGAGCTTTAGACGGTTTCAAATCCTTCGTCTCCATCTTCATCTGGTCATAAGCCTTCTTGAAGATGATATTGATGGAACTTCCACAATCAATCAAAATTCTCTTCACATAAGTCGGCCCGATTGTCGCAGATATGACCATCGGGTCGATGGTAGGGGCCTCTACTTGGTCAGCATCTCTGCTCCTGAATACTATATCGTCTGTCATCACGCACAGCTATTTAGCAGGGGTCTCGTCCTCTACGTTGGAACAACACTTGAAGTCTGCGTGTTTCAGGGAACTAGCATACCGTTCCATTTCTTGCCAGTTCTTATCCGCAGGATGAGGTCCGCCGATAATCGTGTTTATGACTAGTCTGCCCACGGTCCGGCCAGGCTCCTCGGGATGACGCGGAGCTGGTGCACGACCTGGATTGGATACTCCCTGTCCACCTTCCTGTGGATTCTTCACAAACTCCTGTAACTTTTTCTGCCTAATCAACTTCTCTATAGCGTCGTGTAGGTGTCTGCACTCTTCAGTATTGTGCCCATAAGTCTCATGAAAGCGGCAGTACTTCCCGGTCCGCTTTTGTTCTTCGGTTGACTCCTTTGGACGTGGTTTTCTGTACTGGAAGGTATTGCAGGTTGATAGGTAAATGTTCTCAAGAGATGCATTCAGCGGGGTGTACTCGTTGTAGGTTGGAATTATCGGTTTCCATTTCCGCGCTTCTCTCTTCTTCCCTTGATTTCTTCCTCCGGATTCCTTAGATTGCCAGGGCTTGTTCTGGACATTGACTTGAACTTTTCCCGAGTTGTCTCCGGACTGCTTCACAATAATGTTGCTTTTTACGGACTCCTGAGCAGGCCCCGGTGCCTTATCTCGCCTTATCCACCTGGCTTCTTCTCTTCTTATGAACTGATGTGCCTTTGAGTAAAAACGTTCTAGCGTAGTTGGTGGCTTTCCTGCCAGCCAGTCTCCGAATTCTGAATCCGGATCCACACCTCGCATTACAGCCATAAGAATTTCATGATCATTGGGATTACTGACTTCAGTAGCCGCAACATGAAATCTTTGTAAATACTCCTTCAATGACTCCCCAGGAGCTTGGATTACACTTGACAGAGACATCACGTCTTTTGGACGGGTAGTATGTATCCTGAACTGTTCTATAAACTTCTTCGCCAACTCCTCGAAACTGGATACGGACCGCGGAGGAAGTCGGGTGAACCACATGGTAGCAATCCCAGATAGAGTTATTGGAAAGCACCTACACTTGGTTGCATCATTTTCTCTAGCTAAATCCATCATCCATTCATACCTTATGACATGCTGTCTGGGATCAGTCTTTCCTTCATATGCCGGGATAGTTGGCATACTAAACTTTCTAGGGTACGCTGCCTGTAGAACAATGTCTGTGAACGGAGTATGACTTCTTGACACCCCCCAATCATCGTTTGATAAGCCTTGATTCTCTTTCATCAATTGTCTGATCATGGCTGTCAGGTCTGGTGTTTGTATGGAAGGTGGAAGATTGGAGTATGTTCTAGGTGATTGATCAGGCTGATGCCTCCTCTGCTGGCGATCTGCCAAATGTGCATCTTGAGGTTCGACATCATTGGCATCTTGATGATCTGGGCCTCCAGCCTCCACCTGCACTCCAGCTCCTAAGTTTCCAGCTCCTGCTTGGTCACGGTCTCCAACTGTTCGGACAACAGCACCTGCCTGCGTAGTTTCAGTCTTATGGCGTCTACGCCGGGGAGGTTCATCGGACGAAGTTGAGCTGTCGGATGAAGAATAAGGTGCGGGATTTCCCCTAGCATTCTAATGCTGTTGTTGAGTGAGTTGTGCCATGAGGTTGGCGTTGGCTTGCATCTGCTCTCCGAGTTGTCTCCTGCTTTCCCTGAGTTCTCTCATCAAGTCGTTGAACTCTATTCTGGTGACAACCGACATTTGGTCCTGGGCGGTAGTCCCTGCACCTAGCATTGCTTGCTGATTGCTAGGCCCTGCTTGTTGTACGCTAGCAGTCTCGTGGGCGTCCGCATTATGAGAGGCTGATCTGGTACGTGGTCTTGCCAGTGTAGAGTTATTGGTATGAACTCTGAGTAGAATCAACGAACGTCCTACGAATGAATCAGATCTTCTTTAGGGGATTTATTCAATCCAGTAGCTTCAAAGCAGATCCTTGAGGTCTGAGAATTCAATTCTCAGTGAAAGCACCAAAGTGTTAGCACCAAAATTGGTCACTAACCTCGTTGAGAAAGATTGTGTAGAGAGATAAATAATGAAAGTAAATTTAAACAAAGATCAATCTGCTAAATTGAATGCAAAGACGAGAACACCAGATTTATAGTGGTTCGGCGTAACTGCCTACGTCCACTTTAAGGTTAATCTTTGTTGCTTCACTTGATAATTAATTACAGATACAATCCGTTTGCCAACTACTTGAATACAATTACTAAGTAAAGAGGATAAGTCTTGAAAGCGGCAGAGTCTCCCCAGTGTTCTCCCAAAAAAGGTCCATTTCACTATGCCCCTGCCTCTCTATTTATAGACGAAGGTGGGTTGGACTTCTCTGGTGGTCCTGGTAGCTGAATAACTTGGTCCAAATAGTGTAATTTCTGTGCGCCGAACCAGAGAGGTCGAACGAAAGAATGCCAAGCCTCCCCCTTTATGCCGAACGAGGTAAGGCCAGACACTCTGAATGTCGAACATCCGTCTGTACTGAATGACCTTGGATGACGAGCTACAGGTGATTGCCGAACGAGATATGTACCGGACGAGACGTGGTGTTGAGTGAGGGATGCAGGTCGAATGAGGCTGGAATGCTGAACAGTCCGGGAATGTCGAGCGTACCTTGTAGGCCAAACGTTCATGGATGTCGAACGTCCCTCATATGCCGAACGTCCCTTGGCCGAACGATGTCTTTGGCCGAACGTTCTTTGGTTGCTGAACGATCTTATGCCGAGCGTTCTTCTTTCGCCGAACGGTATTCAATACCGAACGTTTCTCAATGTCGGATGCTCCTAGATGCCGAACGCTATCCCATGCCGAACGCCCTTTAGATGCCGAACGATGCGCTCGTGCCGAACGGTCTTAACACGCCGAACGCTCATTGATGTCGAACGTTCCATAGACGCTGAATGAGCTTGGATGCCAAGTGTTTCTTGGATGCCGGTCGTAACGTGATGCCGAACGATAGTTTAACCGATCGATGGGGAGGCCGAGTACTATGTTGCCTGGTCAATTCCCCAGGAAACAGATAAAATCATAGATGTGGAAACTAAGAGTCACTTTCCAAAGTTTTAAAGTAATTTGACCTTATATGAATAAGATATAAATATTTTATGATTCTTTAAACGTAACACATGGGTCATTACACTCTCCCCCTTTAGGGATATTGCCCTCGAAATCCCCAAATAAATCGGGGAATAGTTAATCATAGTTACCATGCGTGCTTATCAATCACGTGCAACCATCAAAACATCAAACAAGCAATCATGCAATCACGCAATCAATAACATAAGCAAACCTATCCTAGCATGTAAGATACTAGACTAGCTTATATGATATCAAAGGTGAAAGTAAATATGATAAATTGTAGGTCTTACCATGCAAAGAACTCCGAATGAGTGGCCCTCATGCTCTCCTCAGTTTCCTACATGCAATCGCCTTCACTTTCGCCTCATTGAACCTTCACTTACTCCACCGTCTTTCTCCTAAGTTGTTTTGTATCACGCTTGACAATATGAACAACCTACGAGGTCTCGAAGCTTCTGGTTCAATCTCAATATCATCTAGTTGATCCGGTGTAATCATCACGCCTGAGTCATGCACAAACTTCTGCAAGTGAGAAACATGAAGACATTGTGCACACCCGCCATCTGCTGAGGTAAGTCGATCCTATATGATAGGTTCCCAATCCTCTTTGTTATCGGAAAAGGACCTACGAATCTGATGCTAACTACCTTTTACTACCGAATTAAATAACATTCTTCAAAGGAGATTCTTCATGAACATCATATTGCCAACATAAAACTCCAAATCTCTACGTCGCCTATCCATGTAGCTTTTCTACCTATCCTGAGCAGCTTTCATTTTCCGTTGAATGATCTCTATCCTCTCCAAGGTTTCTCTGATCATATCTGGCCCAGGTATTAGTTTCTCGCCCGCTTCTCACCAATAGGAAGGAGCATTACACGATTGACCACACAATGCTTCATATGGTGCCATACTGATACTAGACTGATAACTATTATTGTATGCAAACTCGACTAAAATGTAAGTGATCATCCCACGAGCCTTCAAAATCGAGAATGCAAGCTCGCAAGAGATCCTCCAATATACAATTCACTTTCTCGATCTATCCATCCGTTTGTAGGTGATAAGTTGTACTAAGATGCAGCTCAGTACCCAATGCCTCTTGTAAGATCTTCCAGAACCCATTAGTGAACAATGGGTCTTGGTTGCATACAATGGTCTTCGGCACACCATGAAATTGTACGACCCATTTCATATACAACTCGGCCAGTTTGGTTGTCGTTCTACTTGACTTCATGGATATAAATCTAGCACTCTTGGTTAACCGATCGTGACCCAAATGCTATCATACCGTGCTCGAGTCCTTGGCAGTCAATCAATGAAGTCTATCGATACTTGCTCCTACTTCCATCCGGGAACTTCAAATGGTTGTAATAATCCACTTGGCTTCTTCTGCTCTGCCTTCACCAACTAGCAGTTTATACATTCTGAGATGAATTTCCCGGCATCCTTCTTCATTCCCTCCCAATAATAGGTCTGTTTCATATCGCGGTAGATCTTATTACCATGGGGATGTATGGTCAACCTAGAATAGTAGCACTTTCGTAGCACCTCATCTCATAACCAATCGACATTGGGAACGAACAATATCCCATCCTTACAGAGCCAACCTTCTCAGTCGAGCCTATATTGCTTCATATCTCAAGACTCTATAGCTCCTTCTAATTTCACCACGGTCTCTACTATTCTAGCATCTTGCCTCTTACTAGTACCAATCTGTTTAATCGCATTAGGCCTAATAGTCAAACTTACCAACACCCCATGCTCTAACTTGCAATGGGGTTTAAAGTCATAGCCAGCAATATATTCCAATTGTTTTCACTCCATAAAAATCGCTCCTAATCTGGTATGCCTTTGCTCAATGCATCAGCAACTGCATTCCCTTTACCAGGTGTATGATAAATGCTGAAATCATAAAAGGCCAAGAATTCCAACCATCCTTGCCGGCGAAGGTTGAGATCATTCTGGGAGAAAAGGTACTTTAAGGATTTGTGATCCGTGAATAGCTCGAATCTTTCCCCAAATAGGTATCTTCAAAGCAAACACTATAGCTACCAACTCTAAATCAGGAGTTGGATTCTTTCTCTCATGCGATTTCAGCTGTCGACAAGCATAGGCGACAACATTTCCCATCTGCATCAACACCGCACCTAATCTAGTACCATATGCGTTCGTGTAAATTGTCAACTCCTCATTCCCACTCGGAATGGTCAATACTGGTGCACTCGTCAACCTCTCTTTCAGACTTACAAATGCATGCTCACATTTCACGTCCCAAACAAAAGTATGATTCTTCTTCGTCAAATTGGTCAACGATGCTGCTATCTAGAGAAGTCCTTGATAAAGCATCTATAATATCCCGCTAATCCTAAGAAACTCCTCACGTCCGTAACATTCTTGGGTTAGCTCTAATCTTGAACCACTGCCACCTTGGTAGGATCTACTGCGATGCCCTGCTCCAAGACGACATGAGCCAAGAACCTCACCTCTCTCCTCCAAAAGTGGAATTTTGAAAACCTTGCTTTTCACTTATGCTTTCTCAACACCTCAAGCACAATCCTCAAGTGTGTCTTGTGTTCCTCCTCTATCCTAGAATAGATCATAATATCGCCCATGAACACAAGCACGAACTTGTTTAGATGATCCCTGAAGACATGGTTCATGAGATCAACAAAGTATGCCAGGGCATTGGTTAACCCAAACGGCATAACTAACCACTCATAGAAACTAGAGGGTATACGAAATGCAGTGACCGGCACAATCTCCTTCACTACTCTCAACTGGTAAAATCCAATCGTGATGTCCAATTAAGAGAAAACCTTCACACCATGGAGCTAGTCAAACAAGTCATCAATATGAGGGAGTGGATACTTGTTCTTCTCCGTCACCTTATTCAGCTCATGATAATCCACACAACCTCAGAGAGCTATCCACCTTAGTGGAAAATACTATAGATGCACCCTACTTGGATATGCTCCTACGAATGAACACCTTCTTCAATAGGTCATTCACTTGCACCTCCAACCCTATATACTCTCTAGGTGCCATACACCTCAAAGGCATAACTATCGGTCTAGCATCCTTCATCAAGTCTATACAAACTCAATCTGTCTAAGTGGTGGTAATCTGATCACCTCCTCAAACACGTCCGAATACTCTCTAATGATCGGCACATATGACAATTCATTCTGTGGAGTCTCAAGTGAATACAGAAAGCTAACCATAACCCCATCCTCCAGCAGTAAGCCAAATACTACCGTCCTCCCCTCCACAACCCCAATCATCACCAATAGCCTCTTGCAATCCATTGCTACCGCATACTTCATTAGCTAGTCCATTTCCAAGATAATCCCAAACCCAACCGAATTTAAAATAAAATAAGTACAAACAAAAGAGTATCTATGACTCGATAAGGTCAAACTGCGACAAACCATGCACAGGCTAATAGAGCCCCTAACAGGGTTCATCATGATTAAGGGTCGGTCAACTATTTCAGGTTTCAATCCTAATATGTCTACCAAATCACTAGATGTGAAGGAATGTGAAGCCCCGGTATCAAATAAAACATGTATGGGAAAATTGTCAATAGAAAGCATACCTTGAATAACAATGCTCTTCCCTTTCCCTTTCGCCAAGGGAGCACTCGACGAAGTCGAAACAACGCCCAAAGCATATGCCTTCATAACCTGTTTTTGCTATGATGGTTCCGGACAATTCTTCAGTATATGTCTCGGTTTGCCACAGTTATAACACTTCTTCTTCCCATCAGATTTGCAATCTCTGATCAGGTGACCCTTGTCTCCACAGCCATAACAAATAGGATCCTGTTTAGCCTTCTTCTGAGCGTTCTTTCCCTAAATATGCTTCCTCTTTCCATTCCATTTCTTCTTACCTCCATCGCACTGTTGTAGTTTCGGCTCTTCCTTAGCAACAACAGTTGATTTGGACTTGGGGTATAAACCCTCCTGGTGAAGAGCTTTCTCGACAAGTCTCTCGAATGGCTCATTGATACGACTAACCAACTTCCCTCTAGATAGTTATTCAAACCCATAATGAATTTCTTGTTCTTCCTTAACGGAGTGTTAATGAAAGAAATGTTGTATTTTGACAAATCATCAAACTCAGCAATATATTCGAAGGCAGTCATATCTCCTTGCTTCAAATTAGCAAATTTCTGTAATAGTACCAATTTCTAAGCAACCGAATGAATTTTTCCTCAAACCTGGCCTTGAATTGGTCCCAAGTAAACTAATCCTCGGGTGTAGCGATGGTAATGGCATTCCACCAGTTCATGGCCTGCCCTTCAAGCTGTATAGAGGCCAACTTCATCATCATGGAAACATCTACTTCCTTATCACCAACGATATGCTCGTAGGTGTCCAACCAATCCCGTGCTTCGATAGCCGACTCCATTCCAATGAATGGTTTGTCTCCTATAGTGGAGTAATCTAGCTGGGCAAAGTCTGCTCTCGGTACCTGCACCTGAGCACCACCACCAACAACGACATTTGGAGCGGCCTTTTGGTCATTTTGAAGCATGTTTGCCATTATCGTGTTGAATATAGCTTGCAAGTCAGGATTAGTAGCCCCCGATCCCACTCCTTCCTTAACTCCAGAGATGGAGTTCCTCATAGTGTTTCTTGTTTGCTAGCTCATTCTTTATTTGTAACAAGAATGTTCAGTCTCTCAAAAAGAAAACTATGTCGATGGTACTCGTGTGTACATGCGACTATAATACTACATATACTACTATATAGTTTTGAAAACCAAAATATATAACTAGTACTCTCTCACAGATATACACTCACGATCCAGTCCAGAGTGACGACTACTCCCCTATCTCTACTGGACCATGGTATCAAATCAGGTTAGTCTTGAAACCTAAGCTCTGTTACCAAATTTGATGACCACCCTACACCACCGGCACCCAATATCCACAAAATAGTGCGCTGCTGACGTGCCCGGCTGGTGTAGAACGATCATAAAGGTTTTAAAATAAAAAACATCATAGAACCTATTATATATCGCACAGCGCATGAAATAAAAAATATTATATACCATAGATATAAAACAGGAGAGACGGTAATAACTAAGTGATCCCAATATTAGAGTATAGATCCATGGAGTTATACAATGAGTAATAGAGTTTATATAATGAAAATAAACTCAAATAACTATCTCATAAAAGCAAGCAAGCACTACCAAGGTTCTACAGTGTTGCACAGTGGAATAAGCATAGAAATCCATATATAATACGAGATAGCTCTATCCAACTCGTCCTCTGCATATATACTATGTTGCACCTAGACCTACTATCTAGTCTACTCATTTAAGAGTACCCAAGATAATAAGAAGTAAAGCATAAAACCTCGAGTCAGAGAAAAGTCTGCTGTGAATGGTAAATGAATCTCAAAATTCAATACAAGTCGATATAGTAAGGAACAAATGGTATACAAATCATACCTGACATGTCCCTGCAACCAAAGAGTTAGCGCATAACAACATAATACGCTACTCTACAAATACAATAAGGGTACACTACAAATCAAGTGTGAAGACGAGTTTCCAGGTATTCCTATCTCTAATACCTATCTCCAATGACATCCCTAGAGTGATAGACTATGGAAGAACAATCAACAACCATAGCATCCATCAAACAATTCTCACTATCACTCAATGTGCTTTGGATACATGATAACTCGTATGACCTTTCTACTGCCAGGGACTAATGGAAATCCCGGTTTTCAGTGTACTCTCTTTAGCCTAAAGCTAATACTAGACCCATTCAACCGGTCTAGGGTACACGAATCCATTCGACCGGTCTAGGGTAGCCTTTCAACATACCTATGAGCGTCCTCACAATACCCTGCTTTTAGTATACCAGAAGACATTAGAGTATCAACAATCCCTTAATACGCGTATCCGATCCCTTTCCTTGCTTCATCCAATTTCCATTATCCTCGAGGAACCATTATACATTCATCCATTCTACGATAGGACCATTCAATCGTCCTTTCCACAGGTCACCTTTCTTAGAACCCACCCTTTTGTGATTACCATTCCTATGACTCCGTTCAACATCGAGTCACCATCATCAGAACCTAACTCCTTCCATCGTCGAGTTGTAATCAAAGCCTCGAAAATATAATCATACCACTATGTTGCCATCAACTCCTAAGCGAACAAACAAACACCTTTAGCATGATCCACATAGCCTTTGCTTCCTCTCTAGGAAGTTTCACTCCCATCCCATCAACAGAAATGACTTGGCACCGGCATGAATAAGCCGGTATCGACTTATTCACTAACCACTTTTGGTTAAGTCTTTTTCCCTACTTCTAATGCTTCCATTGCTATGTGCTTTAGACCCCGACTTATCCTTCAAAACAACTCGGTCCCATGTCAATGCCTTCATCTTCAAATTCTAGAAACAAGTCTGTATAACCTCCAACAGTTAGCCATACTTCTATATCTTGTCATGGTCCACCTCTACTTACCACGCTCTAGAGATCCCTCATAATTGCAGACTTATCTGACTAATACAAACAACTCAGTACCGAAATGAATAAGGTGGTACTGACTTGTTTACTTAAAGTCTTTTTTGATGCGACTTGAACTCCAAACTACACACATGCTCCAATGCTTGCCCTCCAAGTTTCATCCAATTTCAACAATTTTTCCTTCGATTCATCCAATTTGCCAACCAATTTCCTTTGTATTGAACACTAGCAAACAACATCAAAGCACAACATTCAAACATGAAATAACATAAGTAAACATCCATTCACACGTGCAATACATAAGAATGTAGTAACCAAGTAAATATCAATCTAGATCTAACTTTTAAACTAGCATATGCATGTGATTACTAAGGATTGCAAAACCATTTAATAATCATTTTAAACCTTATAAAATTCGTTTTGAAACATGAATAAAAGTGTGATTGAGGTTAGAAAATGTTTTAAGGTCAAAATTATATCAAAAACATCATTTTTAACTATATAAACATGCATAGTAAAGTGAGAGGCTAAGAATCACTCACCAAATAACCAAAATACCAATCTTTCCCCTTAGATCTGAAGTCAACAGCAAAGGAGAAGGATTCCAGTCAGCAAAAATGATAATCTCTAGCTTCTATATACTAATCACCACTTTCATCAATGATTTAGCTAAGATTAGTAAGGAAAAGATGTGATTTTTGATTAAATTAGGGTTAATGGAGGTTTAGAACCATTTCAGGGAAGATGGAAATGACCTAGATTAGTTTCTACAGCCTTCCCTTAGCACAAATTTCATAGTGGGTTAGTGGATCTAAGCATGGGCTCATTTAATTACCCACTAAATTTGGCCAGTATCAACCAAAACATAAAATAGCTATAACTTTCAAAAGATAAGTCCATTCTTCTATTATGACCACTCTACGGAATGGAAAACCATCATCCTAAAACAATGAAAGTAATTTGAGATCCCAATTCGGCTTCTATCGAAGTTATAGTCTAAACAATATTTTTAGAGTTAAAATTATCACGTAGAAATTTGGTAAAAATCGCAGATGTGGAAAATGTCCGTAAGAGTCACTTTCCAAAATTTTAAAGTCATACGATCTCATACAAATAAAATATAAATATTTTACGATCCTTTGATAAGTAAGACATGAGTCGTCATAGACAGCTTCGATGATGGTATGGTTGTAATTGGAGATCTAGAGTAGGTGACTATGAGTGGATTAAAAAAACCAGTTAAAGAAAGGTTACAGGACAGACGATGATATTCTACGACTAAGGACGGCTGTCGAGAATAATCCCAACCATGACGACTTTAGACGAGAGTTGTAAGGACGGTTCTGAAATATACTCTACCATGGATGACGTGTGCAAAGAGATCGTTGATATTTGGAGGTTTCAATGTGTATTCATAAAGTAGGGATATGTGAGGTGCTCACTTGGAAGTATGATGTGCCTCAGATCAAATAATGTTATAATTCGTTTTATCCCTGATTGAGTGCAATGGTAATCTAGTATCTGACCTACTAAGTGGCATGGATTCAAGTACCGAGAAACCAAGAAGTTAATTAGTCCTTGACTATGAAATGAAGTCATACAAGTATCATATATCCAATGCACTGAGTAAATGAATGTGAGGATGGATGCTATGTTTTCTGGATTGCTTATTACTCAAGGGATGTCACACGTCGTAGATATCATCAATGCAGATATCCAAACACCTATTAATACTTTGATGTTTAGTACACCATGATGACCATGATGTAATATAGCATATAATCTATGTTATGTGCTAACACTGTGGATGCAGAGATGGTTCGGGTACGATTTTCCATTCCATTAGTCCTAGTATATCGAATTTATAGTATTTGAGATTATCTACTGCTCACAACAGACTGTTGCTTGACTCAGGATTTTATGCATTGCTTTCTATTATTCCGGGTACTATTAAATGAGTAGATTAGGGATATCAGGTCTAGTGAGCACATAGAGCTAGATAGGTGACCAACAAGAGGCTATACTCGCATATTACTATATTTAGTTGTTATTGCTTATCATTTCACTGTGCAACACTATGAAGCTTACTAGTGTTATTATATATTTAGAGATAGTTACCTATTTTTAGTTTATTATCGGTTGTATAAACTCTATCACTTATGTTGTATAGTTGTATGGATCCAAGTACTTTGATTTTTGTGATTCATTCGGTTATTACTATCTCACTTGTTTTATATGTGAGATATTTACTATTATATTTTATTCGATGTGTTATAAGATATACGATAGGTTCTGTGATTGATTTACTTTACTACAACCTTGACAATCACCCTATATTGGTTCGGCACCATTGTAGCACATTATACATGTTATAGTGCATGCCGGTGGTGTAGGCGGTTGTCACATTTGGTATCAGAGCTTAGGTTACGTGATTAACCCAACTTTATATTATGATCTAGTAGAGATAGGAGAGGAGTTCTCTCCTAGATTGGATCGAGTGTGTGTGTATACACGAGAACACGTACTTGTTATATATTTTAGTTTTCAAAACAATATAGTGGTATATATATATATATATTTAGTATGAAATCACATTACACACACGAGTACTACTTAAGTAGAATTCCTTATAGAGAGACTAATTGTCCTTATTATAGATTGAAGGATGAGTCGTCAAACAAGGAATGTTGTTAGGAACTCCGTCTTTGGAATCCAAGAAGAAGCTGGCTCGAGAGCTGGTAATCCCAGCCTACAGACAATGTTTAATACCATGATGCGAAACATGCAGCAGGATGCTCAAATAATATCTTTGAATGTTGTTACTAATGAATTTGCTCTGATGCAGGCGCCCAATGCTGATTTTCTAAGCTGAACGAAGACTTTGCTAGTTTAGATGGCTAACCATTCCAAGGAATGGAGTTGGTGATAAAAGTGTAGGATTGGCTTGATACCAGCGAAGGCATTTTTGATGACTTAGAGTTGAAAGATGCTACAAAATGGCGATTGGCTTCCAAATAGCTTCAAGGGTGAGTCATGAATTGGTGGAATGCAGTGAGAGTTGCAACTCCTAAGGATTAGTTTACATTAGACCAATTCAAAGCCATATTCGAGCAGAAGTTTATACCAGTAGCTTAGAAGTCGGTCTTGTTATGTAAGTTCGTCAATCTGAAGCAAGAGGATATGACTGTCTTTGAGTATGTTGCAGAGTTTGATGCCCTATCGAAATATGGGATGCCCTTCATCGATAATCCATTATAAAAGAACGAGAAGTTCATCCTTGTCTTGGACGACTACTTGGGAGAAACTTGTGAGTCATATTGATGAGACTTTCGTGATGATAGTTGAGAAGGCTTTGAAAAATGAGTCTTTATCCTAAACCGAAGGCTATTGTTCCTAAAGAAGAGCTAAAGCCACAATCGGATAGGGGCACAAGAAGAAATGGAATAACAATAACAAAAAGAAGTAGTTTCAAAACAAAGAAGACCAAAAGAAGAAGATCAAAAGCGGGCCAATTTGTTATAAACATGTCGCTTTAGTAGAGACTACAAAGCTAAGGGGAAAAGGTATTTCATATGTAATAGGTTTGGGCATCTCAAGAAAGACTGCAAGAGCTGCCTAAGTAGAAGTAAGTGGAGAAAGCATATGCACTCGACGCCATCCTAACTTTGTTGAGTGCGCCATCGGCAAAAGAGAAGGGAAAGAACGTCCTTCTTCAAGGTATGCTTTCTGCTTATGGTGTTCCCATATGTGTTTTGTTTGATACCCGGGCTTCTCATTCCTTCATATCTAGTGACTTAGTGGATAGATTAGAATTGGAACATGAAATTATTGACTGACCTTTGATTGTGACGAACCCTATTGAAGGCTTCACTAACCTAGGTATAGTTTTTCATGGTTTGGTCTTATTGAGTCATGGATGTTCTTGTGATTGCGATTGCTTTGTTTTGAGTTTTGTGGGGTTTGGTATTATTTTGGGTATGGACTGGTTTCATAGATACAGAGTGATGGTGGATTGTGAGGAGTCATTGTGACGATAGGGGTAGATGATGGGCGAATGGTAGTGTTAGGCTGCCCACCAGATGATGAGGTGATGGTTAGCTTTCTATATTCTCTCGATATCTCGCATGATGAGTTGTCTCAGTGCCTATTGCTAGGGAGTATCCAGACATATTTAAGGAGGTAGCTGAACTTCTATCACACTGAGAGATCGAGTTCTGTATTGATTTAGTTAAAGATGCCAGACCAATACTGATGCCTTTGAGAAAGATGGCACCTAGAGAACAACGGGAGCTCGAGGTGCAAGTAAATGACCTATTGCGAAGAGGGTTCATTCAAAGGAGTATTTCTGAGTTGGGAGCGCCTATAGTATTTTCCATGAAGGCGGATGGTTCCATTAGACTGATGCTGACTACCATGAGCTTAATAAAGTGACGAGGAAGAACAGGTATCCACTCCCATGTATTGATGGCTTGTTCGATTCGCTTCATGGTGCTAGAGTATTCTCTCATTTGGATCTTGCGATAAGATTTCACCAATTGAGAGTAGTGAAAGAGAGCATGCCAATTACAACGTTTCATACGCCAATTGGTTTCTACGGGTGGTTGGTTATGCCGTTGGACTAACAAATGCACCGGCATATGTAACATTCTCCACTTGGAGGCCCAAAACTAAAGGCTACAAATATTGCAGTCATCCATAGTTATTAATTCTCAGTGATCAAATACGGTAATGTTAGATACGTTGATACACAGAAACACATGAATATGGAAAAAATTTAATTCATCAAACAAGTTCCACATTCCGTTTCAAAACATTTCAAATTCATTACATAATCCCAATATGAGAACCACGTTTAGAGAAAATATATTTATTACAACATACGCCAAGAGCGACATATGAAGATGCCCTTTTGGATGATCAGAGTATATATATAGCCAATTTAACAACTTTGCCTTTACAGCGACAACACGGCGGAATCAAAATAAAAGAGAACTCTAGATAGTTATCATGCCTCATGCACGTCTCTGGAAGCTTATTCATCAAAAGAGGTACCTGAAAACCTCAACTCTTAAACTACTCAAAATCAATTGAGTACCTGAGAGTTTAAGGGGAAAACAAAAACTTCGAGTCAGACATAAGCCTGGTATGAATAATAATCTACCATCTCAAACCATTTAGATATCTAGTGAGACCACGCCGCTTAGCGGACCGGGTTTCCCCTCACTAGTATCTTAAAACCTTTATAAACCATGTAATGTGCCCATGTATCCACAATGGTTAAAACAATTCAAAATATTATGATATGATGATATGCAAAACAAGTGAATCAATTCTGGATTACCCATGCCCATTCATTTTGACTATATGTCTCAGTTATAGTTTCTAAGATTACTATTATCCTAATAGTTTTCATGGGCTGACTAATAACCGGTTAAATGTTTATGGACTACCTGTCCAATTTCATAGTTTTCATGGGATTACTAAGAACCTATTGGTAACTCCAGTATCTTTATTTCTTATCCTAGTTTTCATGGGCTGACTAGGAACCTATTGACTAGTTGTCAATATCTTATCCTAGTTTTCATGGGCTGACTAGGAACCTATTGACTAACTGTCAATATCTTAATCATAGTTTTCATAGGCTAATTATGAACCTATCTTACTGACATCTTCATTTTTACATAGTTTTCATGGGCTTACTATGAACCTATTGGCCCCTGCCAATATCTTTTCCTACACACACTTTTCATGGGCTTACTGTGAACCAATTGGCCCCTGCTAATATATTTCCCTATACACAGTTTTCATGGGCTTACTGTGAACCTATTAGCCCCTGCCAATATCCTTCCCTATACACAGTTTTCATGGGCTTACTGTGAACCTATTGGCCCCTGCCAATATCTTTAATTTATATTCACTACTAGGTCAACTTAGCTGGTTATTCTGCCCTTCCCCAAGGTACCATTATGGGTTCATTACAATGTGAATGTATACATATATGAAGAAGAAAATATAATAACTTGGTTAATCCTTTTAACCTATTAATCAAAGAAGACTTCTTCAAAAACTCCATTTCAAAAACTTTATTTATGCCATGGTTTTCTTTTAAAATGAGATTGGGTTATTTATTTCGAAAATTAAGGCTTTCGAAACCTTAAAACATCACTTTCAAAACCCCTGGATAACCTCCTAAGAAAGCATAGAAAACTGCTTTTCGAAACATTATATATATACACCTTTCGAAGCTCTTTAAATCATCTTTTTCGATACCAGAATATACCTTTCTAAAGTATCAAAACATTCCTTAATAATCTTTAGAAATATAACTTTGAAACCAGTGGAAGTATCCCTTCCAAAACCATTGAAAGTCCCCCTTTCAAAACCATTGGGTTTATACTTAAAAATGTCATTTGGGTCATAGTGAATTTAAATGAAAGTATCTCTTTCGAAACCATTCTTTATCATATAAAAGTATTGGGGAAAACTTGATGGCATCGGCACCATCCCTTTCGAAAGCTTTATATCATTTAAGCAAAACACTGAAGAATAGCATCGAAACCCCCTTTCGAAGCCATTGCCTTCGAAACTCATGAACCCTTTCAAAAGCATTTAGGAAGTGGCTTAGAACATCTTTAAAACAAACACTACCCTTCGAAAGCATTAATGACTTCAATACACTCGAAAGGCAAAAGAACGGCAGCAGGGCTTCAACTAGGTCGGAACCCCTACTTTCGAAAGCATTATTTTACAATTAAAGGAACTCATTCGAAAGCTTTTATCTTTAAAACATAAAATGGAAACCCCTTCGAAATCTATTAGAAAACTCCTTCGAAAATATATGTTTCGACTACGTCGGATGCTTTAGTAAAACAAAGGTAGGCTCTTAACTTTTTAAAACAAACAAAGGTAACGACCCCATCGGAAGCAATACTTTTGACACCATGCCTTCCGCCTTTCCTCCATCCACTACGTACCATCTAAGTGATACCTTGTGTATTGGTTTCGGCTTAGTAGTGTTTCGACTTGATTGAAGGCGGAAGCTCTGAGTCGAAAGGTACTTCTATTAGAGGCGGAACCTGCTTTTCTGAGTAAAAACCGATTAATGCCAAATAAAGCGAATTTTATCTAACTAACCCGCCACGTGTAAACATGTGATTGGTTGCCTTAACTTTTCAAATGCTTTACAAAAATAACCGACTCTTAAATTCAGATAAACATCAAGATTAATTTTAAAGATAAGCCTTTTCTATTAAAAACACAATTAAATCATTTACGTCCTTCTTTCAAAATAATTTAATTCTTATAGTAAATCACTTAAGAAAATTCCCCAAAAATTACAAAAATTCACTTTCATCATGTTATCTAACATATTAAAATTTTAGACTTGAATTCTCAATATAATTCCTGAAATAAATTTCTAAACCCAATTTACTATGATTCCTTTGAAAATTCATAATAATCTTTCCATAGCTTGGAAAATTATCAAAATTAAAACCCAACTCCAAAATCATGTATTACATAACATGTAATTTATCTATGGCATTCAAACATCAATTTAAATCGGTTTTGCCCTGAAACCGTATAAATCCTCATTTAAACAATCTTGTTTAAATTAATCAAATTATAATTCAAGCATATCATCATCCAAATCATCATAAAAACGAATTTAATCTTAAATCCAAAATCATATATTCATAAAACAAAATAGAGATGGAATTATTATTCACCTTGATTATATATGATAAGGAAATTGGATTGAGACTGAGATTGATTCCCCTTCTTTGATTCCTTAGCTTTTAGTTGAATTCCTCTTTTCTTTCCTTGTTAATGGCCGGCTCCTCCCTTATATTTTCGTTTTACATTTTTGTGAAAAATGAAAATGAACGTGAATGGCTTAAGTAACTAAAATATATGAGGGTATAGGTTATGTGCGGCTAATACCCAATATATCCTTGTGTAGACTAATTATCCTATAGACCATTTTTAATCCCATTTAATTAATTGATTAAGCACGGCCACTTAATATTTATTCAAGTCTCAATCCCCTTATCACTTAACATTTACATTATTCTATTTAATTTATCTAATTAAATCTTCTGCATAATGTTATTAAAAATTAGGGGTGTTACAGGCTCCCCTCCTTAAAGAATTTCATCCTTGAAATTCAGTAAGGACTAAATACTAAACATAGCAATCATCTGTAACGACTCCTAATCATCACACTAGTCTACCTGACTAGCAACTATCTATATAATTCTAATATAGATATACCCTCAAAGCAAATCAGGATAAGTATCTCTAATCCTATCTTCTGTCTCCCAAGTACAGTCCTTCTCGTTGTTGCTCCAGTGAACTTTCACCAACTTGATTGTCTTGGATCTCAATCTTTTCTCATCTCTCGCCATAACCCGGACTGGTTTTCTAACAACTATCAAATTAGGCTCTACTACCAAGTCTTCCAACCATGTCGGAGGAATAGTAGTCTCTGGATCATGCACATACTTTCGAAGATTAGACACATGGAATACATCATAGACACCTACCATATTGCTCGGCAACACTACTCTGTATGAGAGCTTTCCAATCCTCTCCATAATCTGGAATAGACCAACATATCTCGGTGTCAGCTTTCCTGACTTTCCAAATCGTATCACTTCCTTTATTGGTGATACCTTAATGAAAACCCTGTCTCCAACTGAGAACTCTAGGTCTTTACGCCTCTTATCTGCGTAACTCTTCTGTCTAGATTGAGCTTCCTTCATCCATTCTCGGATCAACTCAATCTTTTCTGACGCCTCTCTAACCAAATCTGGACCTAAGATTAATCTGTCTCCAGTCTCCAACCAACATGCTGGCGATTTGCATGGCCTTCCATATAAAGCTTCAAAAGGCGTCATTCCTATACTAGTTTGATAACTATTATTATAGGAAAACTCAATCAAATGTAGGTGATCTTCCCAAGATCCACCAAAGTCCAATACACAAGCTCTCAACAAACCTTCGAGTACCTTATTGACTCTCACTGTCTACCCATCTGTCTGTGGGTGATATGTTGTACTCATCTTGAGCTTGGTACTTAATACCTCCTGTAGACTTCTCTAAAACTTTATAGTGAATAATGCATCTCTGTCACGACTATGCTACTAGGAATCTCATGAAGTCCAATTATGTTCTTCATAAACAACTTCGCCAAAACAGGTGTCATTCTGGTTGACTTGACTGGAATAAAATGGCCACCCTTGGTCAACCTGTCAACTATGACCCATATGCTTTCATTTCCTATTTGACCTTGGAAACCCGTCAATGAAATCCATGGATATAGAATCCCACTTCCAAACTAGAATCTCTAAAGGCTTAAGTAACCCACTCGGCTTTTGATATTCGGCTTTCACTAGTTGATAGTTTGCACACTGCCTAACCTACAAGCCAACATCCCTCTTCATGCCTTCCCAATGGAAGCTCCTCTTCATATCTTTGTACATCTTGCTCCCTCTAGGATGTGTCGTGAACTTGGATCGATGACTGTCTTTTAGAACTTCTCTTCTCAAGTTCTCTACATTCGAAACACATAGCTGTCCCTTCTTTCTCAACCATCCTCTTTGGTCAAGACTAAAATCCTTTAGATCATCGATCTATGATCCCATCTCTAGCCTTCTAATCCTCTCGGCTAATACTGGATCATCTTTCTCCTTAGAAGCTATCTTTTCAGTCAGCACTGGTCGAACTTCTAAACGGGCCAACATAGTGGTACTTTAAATAGAACCAGCAGTCGATCTCGACTTTACACTACAAGTAGTCAAAGCTTTTAAATCCTTCCATTCCGCCAACATAGCTAACACCACATTTTGATGTTTCCTGCTAAGAGCATCCACTACCTTATTTCCTTTCCCAAGATTATACTCTATACTAAAATCATAAGCAGCCAAAAACTCCAGCCACCTCTGCTGCCTCATATTCAGCTCCTTTTGAGTGAATAGTATCTTAAAGACTTATGATCAGTGTATAGCTCAAATCTTTCTCCTATGAGATAATGTTGCCATATCTTCAACGCGAAGATCACCACAGCCAACTCCAAATCATGAGTAGTGTATCTCACCTCATGCGATCTAAGCTGTCGAGAAGCGTAGGTAATGACTTTACCATTCTGCATCAACACAGCTCCTAATCCCATTCCACATGCATCGGTATACACCACCAACACTTGGTTTCCGTCTGGTACTACTAACACTGGTGCATTGGTCAACAAATGCTTTAACTTAAGGAATGCTTCCTCACATTTGTCGGACCAGACAAACTTCACATTCTTCTTGGTCAACTTAGTCAAAGGCGCTACTATCCGTGAGAAATCCTTAATGAATCTTTGATAATAGCCAGCAAGTCCAAGAAAACATCTAATCTCGGTTACCGTCTCTGGTCTCTTCCAATTATTGACAGCTTCGATCTTAACTAGATCTACTGCCAAACCCTCCTCAGAAACCACATGACCAAGAAACTAGACCTCTTCCTTCCAAAAATGACACTTGGAAAACTTTGCCTTTAGCTGATGCTGCCTCAACGTCTCAAACACTGCTCTCAGATGATCCTCATGCTCCCTTTCATCTTTCGAGTACACTAAAATGTCATCTATGAATACCAATAAAAACCTATCCAAGTGCTCTCGGAAAAATCAGTTCATCCAATCCACAAAGAAAGCAGGTGCATTCGTTAACCCAAATGGCATCACTAACCATTCATACGAACAATACTTAGTTTGAAATGCTGTCAAAGGAATACTATCCTCTGCCACTCTCAACTTATGGAAACCTATTGCCAAATCCAATTGGGAAAACACTCTGGCTCTACTCAACTAATCGAACATATCGTCTATTCTATGCAAAGGATATCTATTCTTGATCATCCTTTCGTTCAGCTTGCGATAGTCGATGCACATCCTTAACGACCCATTTAGTTTCTTCACAAAAACCGCGGCTACTCCCCAAGGGGAACTTCTTGGTGTAATAAAATTCCTTCCTTCTAGATCCACTAGCTGCACCTTCAATTTCTTCATCTCAGTCAGTGTCATCCTACTAGGTGGTCTACTGACAGGTTCAGCTCCTGGCACAAGATCTATCCGAAACTCAACAGCTCATTTCGGTGGTAGCCCTATGACCGGCTCAAAGACATTTGCAAACCCTCTTTGCAACTCGAACCTAACTTAGCTCTTTTGCCGCTTCCATGGCACTTAATAAAGCACAAACACTCCGGTCAGAATTATCTACTGAGAAGATGATTCGGTTATGATTATCTGGGTGTCTTAATGATATTTCCCCCTCTTGGAAAAACATCCTAGCCTTATACTTAACCAACCAATCCATTCCCAAAATGATCCCGAATTCTACGAAATCATAAGCATACAGACTGCATGCAAACATATAACCAAACAAATCAAGTTCTAACTGGTCACGTCTCATCCCTAGAGTTGCATACCCTCCTATCAGATTCACAACCCTTAAGGAAGAAACAAGGTAGGTGGATTCTAGGCATAACTTATCAACCAGATTTCGAGATATAAATGAATGTGATGCACCGGTATCAAATAGTAACCTAACTGGTATACTCTGAATCAAAAACTTACCTTTAATCACTGTCTTCCCTTTATTAGCTGCAGTTGGCCTAGCTGGTCTGATAGCAAAAACCTTTCCTTTGTCTACCCTAACTGGCTTTGGACACTAATTTCTGTAAAGCCTAACTTGATCACAGTTGAAGCACTTCACATTCTTCTTATTTGCAGCCTTCTTCCTATTACCTGACCGACACTCATCTGCATAATGACCCTTCTTGTCACACTTGAAGCAAACTAAATCAGCCTTTGCCTTCTTGGTTGTATCTCCCTTCTGGGCTCCTTTCTTCTTAAAGAATTTTCTCTTCTTTCCCCGAGGACCCTGAGATTCAACTGGCTTCTCTCTAGCACAAACGACAAGCATCTCCTTATAGCGGATTGCCATATCCACCACTACATTACTAGGATCTCGGATATGTGTCAAGGTCGCCCTAGCAAGCTCAGGCCTCAGTCCCCGAATGAATCTCTCATTCCTTCTAATGTCAGTGTCTATAGTAGTGTATCCATATCGAGATAGCTCATCAAACTTATTGGCATACTCGATAACCGACATATCTCCCTAAACTAAATCCATAAACTTCCTCATCAACGCTGACTTAGCAACCTCAGAAATAAACCTCTGCTCAAATCTCCTTCAAAAATCAGCCCAAGGCAACTCTTCCTCCGGAACTCCAGCAGTCACACTATTCCACCAGTGAAGTGCTGACCCGTGCAACTGCCTAGAGGCCAACCTTCTTTTCTACTCATCATCTAAACCCAGATCAGCAAATATTCTTTCGTAGTGCAACAGCCAATTTTCCACTTCGATAGCATCCTCCATTCCCTTAAAATGACTTTCCACCCAAACTGGTGTAGTCTCTGCTCAGCTTAGCTTAATTATTCCCAACTGGAGCCACCGGATTAGCTCCTTCAATATTTCCAGCAACTCCAGCAGCAGCTCTTGCTTGCATCAGATTAACAAAGAACTGATACATCATCCCCGCATTTACTGGCGGATTTCCAGCACCAACATTGTCTTCAGTATTTTGGTTAGCATTAACATGTCGACCTTATGGTTCCTTCGTGTATTAGGTCGAGCAATTCCATTGGTTGTGGTGCTTCCTCCACCTAGATTTCCGTTTCCTACTTCCATATCTTTTTCTCGTAAATCTACATACGAGCCTTAGTAAGATACAGAAGAACAGTCTAAGAGGGAGGGGAATACGTACTTATATATATATATATATCAAATACAAGTACGTTACAATAGCATTAACCCAAACCCCGATCAAATTTATGATCCATTGGATTATGTTTTGAAAAATCTTTTAGGTTTAAATTGCTTAAGTTTTTCATAAACCTATGCTCTGATACCAACTTATAACATCCCCCCACTTGGAGGCCCAAAACTAACGGCAACGGATGCTGCAGTCATCCATAGTTATTAATTCTCAATGACCAAATACGGTAATGTTAGATACGTTGATACACAGAAACATATGAATATGGAAAAAATTTAAATCATCAAACAAGTTCCATATTCCATTTCAAAACATTTCAAATTCATTACATAATCCCAATATAAGAACCACGTTTAGAGAAAATATGTTTATTACAACATATGCCAATAGCAACATATAAAGATGCCATCTTGGATGATCAGAGTATATATATAAGCAATTTAACAACTTTACCTTAACAACAACAACATAGTGGAATCAAATTAAAAGAGAACTCTAGATAGCTATCATGCCTTCTACACATCTCCGAAAGCTTATTTGTCAAAAGAGGTACCTGAAAACCTTAACTCTTAAACTACTCAAAATAAATTGAGTACCCAAGAGTTTAAGGGGAAAACAAAAACTTTGAGTCAGACATAAGTGAGACCATGCCGCTTAGCGGAATGGGTTTTCCCCTTAATAGTATCTTAAAACCTTTATAAACCATATACTGTACGCATGCATCCACAATGGTTAAAACAATTCAAAATATTATGATATGATGATATGCAAAACAAGTGAATCAATTCCGGATTACCCATCTCCATTCATTTTGACTATATGTCTCAGTTATAGTTTCTAGGATTACTATTAACCTAATAGTTTTCATGGGCTGACTAATAACCGGTTAAATGTTTATGGACTACTTATCTGATTTCATAGTTTTCATGGGATTACTAAGAACCTATTGGTAACTCCAATATCTTTATTTCTTATCCTAGTTTTCATGGGCTGACTAGGAACCTATTGACTAACTGTCAATATCTTAATCATAGTTTTCATAGGCTAACTATGAACCTGTCTTACTGACATCTTCATTTTTACATAGTTTTCATGGGCTTACTATGAACCTATTGGCCCCTGCCAATATATTTTCCTATACACCGTTTTCATAGGCTTACTGTGAACCAATTGGCCCCTGCCAATATCTTTCCCTATACACAGTTTTCATGGGCTTACTATGAACCTATTGGCCCTACCAATATTTTCATTTTTACATAGTTTTCATGGTCAACCTAGCTGGTTATTCTGCCCTTTCCCAAGGTACGGTTATGGGTTCATTACAATGTGAATATATATATATATATATACATATACATATATATATATATGAAGAAGCAAATATAATAACTTGGTTAATCTCTTTAACCTATTAATCAAAGACACTGTGAACCTATTGGCCCCTGCCAATATCTTTAATTTATATTCACTACTGGGTCAACCTAGTTGGTTATTCTGCCCTTTCCCAAGGTACCATTATGGGTTCATTACAATGTGAATATATACATATATGAAGAAGCAAATATAGTAACTTGGTTAATCCCTTTAACCTATTAATAAAAGAAGACTTCTTCAAAAACTCCATTTCAAAATACTCTATTTATGTCACGGTTTTCTTTTAAAATGACATTAGGTTATTTGTTTCGAAAATTAAGGCTTTCGGAACCTTAAAACATCACTTTGGAAACCCCTGGATAACCTCCTTCGAAAGCATAGAAAACTACTTTTCAAAACATTATATATATACCTTTCGAAGCTCTTTAAACCATCTCTTTCGATACCATAGTAAACCTTTTTAAAGTATCAAAACATTCCTTATTAATATTTAGAAATATAGCTTCGAAACCATTGGAAGTATCCCTTCCAAAACCATTGAAAGTCCCCCTTTCGAAATCATTGGGTTTATACTTAAAAATGTCATTTGTGTCAAAGTGAATTTAAATGAAAGTATCTCTTTTGAAACCATTCTTTATCATATAAAAGTATTGGGGAAAACTTGATGGCGTCGGCACCGTCCCTTTCGAAAGCTTTATATCATTTAGGCAAAACACTAAAGGATAGCATTGAAACCCCCTTTCGAATCCATTGCCTTCGAAACCCATGAACCCTTTCGAAAGCATTTAGGAAGTGGCTTAGAACATCTTTAAAATAACACTACCCTTCGAAAGCATTGATGACTACAATACACTCGAAAAGCAAAAGAACGGCATCAGGGCTTCGACTAGGTCGGAACCCCTACTTTCGAAAGCATTATTTTACAATTAAAGGAACTCATGCGAAAGCTCTTATCTTTAAAACATAAAATGACAACCCCTTCGAAAGCTATTAGAAAACTCCTTTTGAAAACATATGTTTCGACTACGTCGGAAGCTTTAGTAAAACAAAGGCAGGGGCTTAACTTTTTAAAATAAACAAAGGTAACGACCCCATCAGAAGCAATGTTTTCGACACCATGCCTTCCGCCTTTCCTCCAATCCACTACGTACCATCTAAGTGATATCTTGTGTCTTGGTTTTGGCTTAGTTGGGTTTTGACTTAATTGAAGGCGGAAGCGCTGAGTCGAAAGGTACTTCTATTAGAGGCGGAACTTGCTTTTTTGAGTAAAAGCTAATTAATGCAAATAAAGCAAATTTTATCTAACTAACCTGCCACGTGTAAACATGTGATTGGTTTCCTTAACTTTTCAAATGCTTTACAAAAATAACCGACTCTTAATTTCAGATAAATATCAAGATTAATTTTACAGATAAGCCCTTCCATTATAAACAAAATTAAATCATTTAGGTCCTCCTTTCAAAATAATTTAATTCTTATAGTAAATCACTTAAGAAAAATCCCTAAAAATTACAGAAATTCACTTTCATCATGTTATCTAACATATCAAAATTTCAGACCCGAATTCTCAATATAATTTCTGAAATAATTTATAAACCCAATTAACAATACTTTCCTTTGAAATTTCATAATAATCTTTCCATAGCTTGGAAATTATCAAAATTAAAACCAAACTCCACAATCATGTACTACATAACATATAATTTATCCATGGCATTCAAACATCAATTTAAATCGGTTTTGCCCTAAAAACGTATAAATCCTCATTTAAACAATCTTGTTTAAATTAAACAAATTATAATTCAAGCATATCATTATCCAAATCATCATAAAAACGAATTTAATCTTAAATCTTAAATCATATATTCATAAATAAAAAATTAGAGATGGAATTATTATTCATCCTGATTATGATAAGGAAATTGGATTGAGATTTAGATTGATTCCCCTTCTTTGATTCCTTAGCTTTTAATTGAATTCCTCTTTTCTTTCTTTGTTAATAGCCAACTCCTCCCTTATATTTGCATTTTACGTTTTTGTGAAAATGAAAATGAACGTGAATGGTCTAAGTAACTAAAATTTATACGGGTAAAGGTTATGTGTGGCAAATACCCAATATATACTTGTGTAGACTAATTATTCTATAAACCATTCTTAATCCCATTTAATTAATTGATTAAGCATGGCCACTTAATATTTATTCAAATCTCAATCCCCTTATCACTTAACATTTACATTATTATATTTAATTTATCTAATTAAATCTCCTAAATAATGTTATTAAAAATTAGGGATGTTACAGCAAACTTCGTTGACCTTATGAACCGTGTTTTCGAGGGTCAGCTAAGTAAGTTTGTTCTTGTGTTCGTTGATGGTATTCTTGTATACTCACAAACAGAAGAGGAACACAAGACGCATTTGAGGATCATGTTAGAGGTTTTAATAGAGTACCGACTAAAAAGCGAGGTTCTATAAGTGTCACTTCTAGAGGAGAGAAGTGTGATTATTGGATTAAGTAATTTATGAGCCGGTCATTGCCATGGACCCGGCAAAAGTTGCAGTAGTTCAAGATTGGACTAGACCTAAAAATACCATGGATGTGAGAATTTGCTTAGGTTTAGTTGGATATTATAAATGATTCGAGATGTGAACATGCATTCGTGAGTCTGAAAGTAAAGTAGGCGAATGTACCAGTATTGACCATTTTGAGAGAGAATGAAGAGATGACAATACACACTGATGCTTATGGAACTAGATTAGGAGCAATATTAATGTAGAGAGGCAAAGTTGTTACATATGCTAGTTGACAACTGAAGCCATATGAGAAGAAATACCCTACCCATAATTTGGAGTTAGCAACGATTGCGTTTGCGTTGAAATTTTTGAGGGACTATCTTTTAAGGGAGAGGTTCGAGCTGTTCACCAACCATAAATCATTATAGTGCCTCTTTTCATAGAAGGATCTTAACCTTCATCAACTGCGATGGTTAGAGTTACTAACCTCTTATAACTTTGATATTGCATATATATTGGGGAAAAGGAATGCAGTTTCCGATGCATTGAGTAGTAGACATGCCAGCTTGGGAGCAATGGTTCTAGAGTAGGCGTAGTTAGAGTATATTGTTGGTTATGATTTCTGACCGAAATGCGAGCTAGGGCTAGACATATTGGTGTGCTTGACTGTCAAATCTACTTTGATTTAGCGAATCAGTACTAGTCAGAGGCATGATGCAAGATTAGCTGAAATAATTTCTAAGATTGAAGCTGGAGTAGACTTTAAAGAGATGCAACCGTACAGACTTGACTGAGATGGTTGGCTTCGTAAGGACGGGAGATCCAGATGTCGATGGATTAAAGGATGAGGTGCTAAGAGAGTACCATCATTCGAGATTGACTGTCTATCCCAGCGGTAATAAAATGTACTGTGATATGAAGCAGACCTATTATTGCAAAAGGGATAAAGAAAGACATTGGGACATACATCTCATATTGCATGAACTGCCAAATGGTTAAGGCAGAGCAGAAGAAGCCTAGTGGTTTAATGCAACTGCTAGAGGTTACCAAATGGAAATAGGAACAAGTTTCGATGGATTTCATTGACGGGCTGCCAAGTGCTAAAGCAGGGTATGATTGCATTTGGGTCATAACCGATACATTAACCAAAAGTGCTAGATTTATACCTGTCAAGTCAAGTAGAACAATAGCCAAACTGGCCGAACTGTATATGAAATAGATAGTATGATTCCATAGTATGCTGAAGAGCACTGTGAGTGATTGAGACCCGCTGTTTACTAGTGGTTTCTGGAAGAGCTTACTAGAGGCATTGGAGATAGAGGTACATCTGAGTACACCCTATCACTCTCAAACTGACGGCCAAACTGAGAAAGTGTATTATATATTAGAGGATCTCTTGTGGGCTTATATTACTCAACTTTCGAGGCTATTGAGATGACCACTTACATCTTATTGAATTTTCATACAATAATAGTTATTTGTCCAACATCGATATGGCACCATTCAAGGCATTTTATGGCCGAACATGTAACGCTCCTTCATCCTGGTGCGAAGTGAGTAAGAAGCGGATACTTAGGCCAGATATAATTAGAGAAACCTCAGAGAAAATCAAGGTCATTTAGCAACAGATGAAAGCTTCTCAAGACAGAAAGAAGAGCTACACTAATAAGTCACGTAGAGATCTAGAGTTCTGTCGATGATATGGTAGTTGTCAAGATCTTTCCATTGAAGAATGTAATTTGGTTCGGTAGTAAAGTAAGTTGGCAATGAGATTCGTAGGTCCTTTCCCGATACTAGAGAGGATTAGGAAACTTGCTTATAGGGTTGACTTATCTCAAAGAATTGTGGGAGTGCACAATGTGTTCCACGTTTCTCACTTGTGAAAATTTGTGCATGACTGGGGCGTAACTATTACATCAGATCAAGATGATATCAAGATTGAACCAGAGGCTTCGAGACCTCGTAGGCCTATTCGTATCATTGGACATGATATAAAGTAGCTTAAAAGGAAGAAGGTGAAGTTGGTAAAGGTTCAGTGGAGTGAAAACGAAGCCGATTGTACTCAAGAGACCGAGGAAAGCGTGAAGACAGCTTATCCAGAGCTCTTTACTTGGTGAGACTTTCTATTTATCACTTTTACTTTCACTTATGATATCATGAAGTATTTCTTAGTGTAGTATCTAGTATGCTAGGATAGGCTTAGATGTTACATTTTCATTTTTTGTTGTGTATGCATGTTTGGTGTGTGATGATTACCTATGCTTTTATATGGTTGTTAGGCATATGCGATAACCTTATTGATTTTTTTTGGCATTTTGAGGGAAAAATTCCTAAAGTGGAAAAATGTAACGACCCATATTTTACTAATCAAAGGATTATAAAATATTAATATTAATTGTATTTAGGGTTGATGATTCTATAACTTTGGGAAATAACTACTAGAGACATTCCAACCTTAAAATTCTTATCAGAATATTTGACCCTAAAAATCCTGCATGGCCTGTAACTTTTGATAGGAGCCGAATTAGGATTTGAAACCACTTCTATTAGATCGAGATGCTAGCTTAGAGTGGTTATAATAAGAAAACGAACTTGTCGTTTGGAAGGTATGGCTGTTTGAAGTTTAACTCGATTTTGAACAGCTTAGTGCGTAGTTAATGACATTAGTGGCTAAACCCAAAGGCCGTTTTAGGATTAGCACCCAAAGGGGGCTGATGGGACTTCTCCTTCTTACTTTCACACTTCCCAAAATAGTTAGAGAGCCACTATTAACATTCTGTAGCTGAAATTCTACTCTAAACATTACTTTAATTGCCAAACTTGTCGTTAAGGAGGGGATAAGCGAGATAGCACATGGATTTGGAGATTTGTTGTTGGAGGCATCTTGGAGTTGTTGTTCATCTCCGGATTTGTGCACTTTTGGGTTTGCTTTGGGTTGCTTTGGTTTAGGTGAGTGGTTAGTGTAACGACCCGTATTTTTTATGATAGAATATTTAAATAATTGATTTATATATTTAATTGTTAATTAAATGAATGCTCAAAGCTATAAAAAAAATTCGCATACGGTCGAATCAGGACTCGAGATGACTTTCGTTGAGTTCGTACTGACATTGCGAATTAAAATGAGTATAAGGATCGCTATATTTAAGGATCGGACGATCTGATGGCTGAAACGATCTAAAAATGCACAAAATTAGCATCCCGGGGTGTAGTCTCAGACAACGACGAGATTTATATCACTGGATCTGAAAAAATGAGGTGATGTACGCAAACAAGTTACGCTGCGACCGGATGCATCGTGTGATCGTACAGACTCGAAACGTACGACCGTTTATTTGAGAAATAATATAAACAAATAACAAAATATTAATATAAATAACCCCAAATCACTCTCTCTCTCTCTCTCATTTCAATTTCACGGTTATTGTTTTATTAGAAAATCCATGGTCACTCTCTCTTGAAACTTCAAAAATCATAACCGACCAATCCGCTCAACGATAAATTTCGAAACCAGATCTAGTGAGCTTGTATTGATGAGTGCTTCGATTTAGTTGTGTCAATTTAGGGTGCAATCACCCTTAGTGATGTTGACCTATACCATGGTCGAACTAGGGTTTGATATGGTTGGAGCTATAGGCGATGAAAGGCGAAACGGAGATCAATGTTGGATTTCTCTTGGCGAGTAGCATCTCTCCACTAAAACTCATCAGATTCATCGGCGAAGGCGGTTCGCGATTTCATTGGGAAACGAGAGAAAATGGAGGAGAGAGAAGGCGTGTACAATGATGGATATGCACGATTCATGCACGGCCTAGGCATTTGATATATAGAGGAAGAAGGTTTAAAGCTAATAGAGGTGATTAAGGATTTAATTATAGTTAATTAATTATTTTATTAGGTTCATTTCTTATATTGGCCATATCTTTTGCATCCGAGGTCTGTTTTGGATGCGGTTTCTTACGTTGCACTCATGATGGAGAGATTTATGTTTTGGCAGTGGTTTGGATAGCTTTTGTTGAGGTGAGTGATATTGTCTTTCACCATACTATTATTATTGTATAGTATTAAATCGATGTTCTGGAATGGTTTTTGATTTTAAAATGTGATTTTATTATACTTAACCACCTACTAGATTTTTATAAAAGAAAATAAAAATGTTTTAAAATGATTTTATATCGAATGTCACATTTTTCCCATCGATGTGTCATTTTTAGGGAATTATTAGGTTTGGGCTATTTTTAAAATGATTTCCCATTTGGTTAATATGGATGCATTATATGTGTTGTATGTATGTTATATTGGATGTATTTATGATTGTTTGTTGCTTGGTTGCTTGTTTGGTTGTTTTTGGTTGAAAACAATGGTTTAGCGACGATCGAGTGTTAGGTAATATCTTGTGCATTGGCGTTTCATACACATGAAAATATGACAAACGGGATAAGGTGGATATGAGGGTTAGGACACGTGCCGACTGATCTTAAGATGGAAGAAGAGGCTTCAGACTTCAGAATGGATGTCGGACGTTACCATCTGGTTTGTGCTTATCCGCTTTAGTTAAGTACACGACCAAAGTGGTTGATATTAACCACCGTAGAGTGCTCAATGTCCATCACTATTGTTAATTGGCAATTTGGCCGATCTTTGTCATGGATATTGAAAAGATTTCACGGTGCACGATGTGATGGTTTATTCGTGCGACCGACGTAGAGCCTTGATTTTATTGCTCTACAAGCGAGCGATTTAGATGGTGAGGCAATTATGTGATGCTTTGAATTAAGAGTTGGTACTTTGGATTATGACACGATGATGTATGGAGTACGTTCAGAGGTTGATAGTTTCAGGACTCTGTAGATCATGATGGAGGTGTTGGATCATTCGCATCATGGGAGGATGGCGATGTAACAGCATGATGAAAAGCCTTATATCTTCGGTTTGTGACTCGTGGTGGGAGTAAGTACCGAAGTTTAGACACTCTGTATCTTCATTTTATGACTCGAGTAGGGAGTAGATATCGAAGAGGCTTGTGTTAGGAGTGGAGTGAAGGAACGTGGGGGGTTCCGGATTATGGAAATTGTATATAGCTGATAGGGCTTGGATGGATGTGCATGTGCTAAGGGATCGTGATGACTCAGAGTGTTTTCTGTCATACTCGAAGTAGGAGTATTGTATAGTGGGGATGTCCATGGATTGGTAGCAAGGATTCGTATACCCTGGACCTGTGGTTTTGGGTCTACTGTACAGCCTTGGGCTGCGAGACATGTATGCAACTTTAGGCTGCGAGATACGAGAGTATAATGGAGAACAGGGATTTCCACTAGTCACTGGCAGTATAGAGGTGATACGAGTTATCATGTATCTAGTGCACACTGGGTAATATTATTGTTTAATGGATGCTATGTCTGTTATGGTTCGTTCACTAGCCACCTATCACCCTAGAAATGTCACACAAGGTAGGTATTGTTCATAGGGATACCACCCCGTGTAACATCCACTATCTTGAGGCCCAAAGCTAAGCGCTACAGATGCTGCAGTCATCCATAGTATTAACTTCTGGTGACAAAATATGGTAATGTTAATGGTATCCATAATATCAAAAGTACTTGAATATGAAATAAATACGACACAGATTTAAAACAACTTTTCTAATTACATTTCAAATCAATATTTCATATTCAAATTACATAATCTCATAATCGATTCCCAGGTTTTGATCAAATATAATTATTACAAACTACGCCAAGAGCGACATATGAAGATGCCCCCTTGGATGACTAGAGTAATAAATAGACATATCAGTCTTAATACAACACAGCGGAAATAAAACTAAATAGCTTATATATATAGCAAGCATTGCCTCCTACACATCTTCGGAAGCTTTATTTGTCCAAACTACTAAACCTATAAAACCTTGACTCTCAATCTACTCAAATTAATTTTGCGCACCCGAGAGTTTATAGGGAAAACATAAACTTCGAGTCAGACATAAAGCCTGGTATGAATAATACTATTACATCTCAGTTTACTGATATTAAGTGAGACCATGCCACTTAGTGGAACGGGTTTCCCCTCACTAATATCCCTTTAAAACATATCTTTTGTAAATCAAAATCCTGCAATCAAACAGATTAAAACAATAACAGCAATATCATATATGCTCATAAATTAGGTAATAAATGGACTATCTGTCCGCACAATATAGTTTTGTTTGGCTAACTACAAACAATTAGCTGACTCGGGCCTGCCATACAAAATAAATAATCTAACATAGATAAACTTCTGGACTGTCTGTCCTTAACTTACTTCTGCTAGGGTCAACTGATCCTAATGGTTTCGCAGGCTCACCAATAACCTATCTTCGTTCTCTGTATATTCCTTTCTATGTGTAACACCATTTAAGTCTTACCTGTGACTAAGCCCTACACACTGGAATTCTTGACTAAATTAGCTAGGCGCTATAGCTAATGTATAGGGCGCGACCCTATACCAGTCCCATCTGGTATTCTAATATCTGAGTCATTTACTTAGGGTTAACTATCCATCCAAAATTTTCCTTGAAAACATTTCTTACAAAATTATTTAACACTTTAAATCATACTTAAACAAGGAAAACATACTTTTGCTTTACTCAAATCTCTTTGCCATGATATATGCTTTACACGATAACATTGTTGATGAAAACCTTCAAAACCTTTGTTTAAAAGCTTTAGACAATCTCTTTCGAAACCTTTGAAAGTACCCCTTTCGAATCCAGTTAACTACTGTACTTTGGATTCTAGGCCGAAAGGCTAAAACATATCTTTCGAAACCATTTACAATAGCCCTTTCGAAATCTTGAAAGATTCCCTTTCGAAAGCTTTATAAAACTCTTGACATCCTCTTCTCAAAACATTTCAAAGTTGCCTTTTGACACATTGGAAACCTTCCACTTAATAATAAAGGTAAACCTTTCGAAAACCTTAGAGAATCACCCCTTCGAAACCTTTATCATATACCTTTCGAAAGCATTAAAGTCCTTTACTTAAAACAAACCTTTCGAAAGCATTAGGTTCAAGTAAAAATGTGTGGAACATAGTTTTGAAACCTTTAAAACCATTCCTTTCAAAACCATTGGCTTTAGCTTTTAGAATATAAAATGGGTCTTAAAAGAACTAAGTCGAAAGCAACTCTTTCGAAAGCAATTTTCTAAGTAAAAGAAGTGGATGGTGTCGAAACCAGCCCCTTCGAAAGCATTGGAGAAACGAATCTAAGTTTAAAGCAAAAGAATCCCTTCAAAGGCATTGCTTCGAAAGGTAGAATGCGGAAGCAGAGGTTTCGACCCCTTCGAAAGCCCTACTTAAAACAAAAGGCGACAACCTCTTTTGAAAGCTATTTTCTATAAAAACAATTGACCAAGTCGAAAGCTATCTCATTCGAAAGCCTCATATACAACCAAATTTGTTCTAAGTTTTCGAAAGCAACTTCAACCCCTTCGAAAGCCCTGTTTCAACTTCGCACCTTTCGTCCCAATTCCAATCCACTACGTACCGAAGCTGATACCATGTGTATTGGTTTCGACTTAGATGGAGGAGGTACTATGAAGTCGAAAGGTAGCCACCGAAAGTGGCAAAACAGTAAACCTTTATAAAAATTGATTTTTTTGCTTTATAAAGTAATATCTTTCCAACCAACTTGCATATTTGTCATCATATAACTGGTTGCCAATTTCTTTTCTAAAAATCTTTTCTAAAAGTGCTGCCGAATTTCAGAGATTAACATTTTAAAACATTTACAAATTGCCCCTTTTCCTTTTATAAACATATAAAACATGTAAGTCTCATACTTTAAATAATTTTATATACTTATTGAAACACTTAGGAAAATTCTCCAAAAATTTCCATAAGTCACTTTTAATATGTTTTCTAACATATATAAAATTCTAACCCAATGCTAACATATAATAGCCGTAATTAATTTTTAAACTGTTTGCGCAAAAAATGGGCAAACGCCTCCAAGTCGTATGATTTAGTTGATTCTATGTTGTTTTTAGTGATCTGGGTGATTTATGCAAATATATAAAAAGCAGGGACTAAACTGTAAAAGACACATAGATTTATAGTGGTTCGGCCAGAATGTGCCTACGTCCACTTTATATGTTATTCTCCTTTACTGTTCAGATTACAAGTACAAAGCTTTGATACAAGTATATGAAAGTTGTTTGAAAGTTCTATCCGTGCTTGAGCTCTCAAACTTGTCTGCCATTGTTGTACCCCTACCCCTCTATTTATAGAGTGAGGCTGGGGGTAGGAGTCTTGGATGTATATAGCTGCTGGCGGGCCTGGGCTGACGTGATCTGGCCTGGCAAAGTTGGTTCGGCACGCCTTGGTTCGGTGAAGGTTGGAGTGGATTTGGTCCGGCAATGGTTGGTTCGGTAGTGGTTGGTCCGTTGAGGGTTGGAGTAGCTTTGGTTCGGCAATGGTTGGTTCGGTAGTGGTTGGTCCGGTGAGGATTGGAGTAGCTTTGGTTCAGCAATGGTTGGTTCGGTAGTGGTTGGTCCGGTGAGGGTTGGAGTAGCTTTGGTTCGGCAATGGTTGGTTCGGTAGTGGTTGGTCCGGTGAGTGGATGACCTTGATTCGGCAGTGCCTTCCTGGCCTTGACTCGGTAGTGTTGGTCCGGTGGCCCTGGTCCGATGAAAACACGTCCAACATTTTCCCCCCAAAGTGTGGCATATGGTTGCATATGTCGCGCTTTGTTTTCCTCAGTTTGGACACTCCGTTCGGCCTGAGTGCCGAACCAACAGGTCCGATAGTCCCCTGTGTGCCTATAAGTATGGGCTTCAAGCTTCTGTTATTCATAACTATTTGAAAGAGCCGGACCAAGCCTACGCCTGCCGAATCAGGTGAGTTCTCCTTCTGCCGAATGGACTTTTAGGGAGTGTGATAGCCGAATGAACCCTGAGACTCGGACTACCGAATGTCACTTAGGGAACACGAGTGCCGAATGATCTCCAAGACCGGGACTACCGAATGGTACTTGGGGAACATGGATGCCGGATGAACTCTAAGACCCGGGATACCGAATGATGTTTTTTATGTGTTGAATTTGTCTGTCTACATCCCTTGTTCCGACGATGTGTTTTCTCGTGTTGCAGATAATGTCTCATAAAGTAGAAACTCGTTCTGACAGGAAGAAATCCAAGGATAAAGGAGAGTCCTCCATGGTGCCCCCAGTCCAGGCAGGACCAGAATGACAAGGACCAACCCCGAGATCGCTAGTAGACGGGTATGGTCCTCAAGAGCTCTTAAACTCACCGCCTAACTGCTTCCCCAGCTCCCTCAAAGATGAGCAGCTTGATATTATATCTAGGTCTTTTGGGATCGATAGGGCGCATATGATGCTGCCGGGGAAAGAAGTGATGCCGTATAACCCTCCTGAAGGATATTTTACTTATAGCAGGTATCATTGCATGTGCGGTGCTATCCCACCTATTAACGCTTGGATAGTCAGTTTCATCACATACTTGAAGGTGGCTCCTTTCCAGCTTCAGCCCAACTCCTATGCCATCTTGGTGAGTCTGTTCCTTATCTTCCAGAGGAGATACGGGCGTCCTCCTTCCAACCGGGAAATCCGGTACTTGTATAACTTGAGAGGCTACAAGAAGGGGTCTCCATATATTAGCTTAGAGTCGGCTGTGTCCTTCAAGCCAGTCCTGGATTTATATTCGAAATTCAGCATGTTCAAGAAGGAATGGTTTTTTGTCAAGGATGACTTTGTTTCTTTCCGCCGCTTCAATTCTGGCTGTAAGTTGAAACTCATTTATAATTTTTGTTCTGACCGCAATACTCCTCCTTACATGCTTTATTTCTTGCTAGCGACAGGTGGCTTTGCGGTTGTAGAGAACGAACGTCTGGTTCAGATGGCTGAGGAAATAGAAGCCATTCCAGAAAGGGAGAGGGCGGCTTCTTATTTGATCAGGAACGCTACTCTTCTGGGGCACAACCTGATTCTGCCACGTCAGTCTGTGGTCAAGCAGAGAGACACAGCTGAGGAAAGGGCCGCCAAAGCTAAAGGAGGGGCTACGGCGAAGAGTGGTAAAAGGAAACCCTTCTCACATCATCCAATTGCCGGAGGGAAGAAACTTAAGAAATCCGATGGACCCTCCCCCAGCACATGTCCAGACGTTCCGAAGGAGGAAGATGAGGAGGAGGAAAGAGGCGAGGGTGAAGGAGGTGAGGCGGAGAGTGGTAGTGGTGGAGAAGGCGATGGACAAAGTGGTGATGATGGTGGTGATGGACAGAGTGGTGATGGTGCTGGGGCTTTGTCTTCTAAGCAAGCGGGTGTGATCCAGGAGTGGACGGACGATGCTTTCTGCCTGGCTTTCGAAGGGCTGGAGGGAGAAACGGCTCTGGTAGAGGGGCCTAAGAAAGCTGACAAGGCCGGACCCGGTGCCGACTCATCTTCCAAGAGTGTTCTAGTTGAGGCAACCCCCGTGACTCAAGGTGAATTTTTGACTTCTGCAGACTCCATTTATGATAAGGACTTAGGAATATTTTATGGTCAGCTCCCGTCCTGTAATGAGATCCAGGACTTATTGCAGTATCCCACTCCTTTCCAGGGTTTGTATAACAAAAGTGTCTCCTTACTTTTCCTATCTTGATATATCTCTTGAATTATAGTTCAACGTCTACTTGTAACACTTGGTTTTTGTCCCAGGAATGGGTAAAGTGGCCAAGACATCGGATGTTCGGCACCGCCTTGAACAATATAAGCTTCTAAGGGCTTCTACTAAGCCAAAGCCTCTGACTAACCGCCCTGGAGATGTCGTCGGCTACCGTCCTCTTCTTGGAGTTATCGAAGAGGATATCCAAAAGAAGAAGAGGAGTCGCTCCTTGTTTAAATCTCCACCTGGCCCTCATCCCCCGACTCAGCCTCTTCAGGATGTCATGGAGGAGAATACTGAGCTTATTCCTTCCCCGCACCCGTCTGAAAATCCTACTGTTACCCCGATAGATCACCCTGGCTTGGCTCGTAATCCATTCGCGGGTCATCCAGATCTGGATCCGGGTTCTCACGATATTTCCTTCGATGAGGTTACTGGTGAGCACCTACTTCCTCGTAATCCTATGGTAAGGGTGCTTGATGAGGCTAAGTCCCTGGACCTTGATTTGCTTACCACTCGGGTTGCAACTTTGGGGGACGAAGCTAAGGCAAACATCGACCGGGTTGTTGAGGAAGCCAGGAAGCTGATGGGGCATCATGCCCGACTGGTCAAGGCCGGAGAAGAAATCGGGAGTGCTAATATTCGACTGCGGTTAATAGTTTCCGACCAGGCCAAGCAGCTCGCTGATCAGGCCATCCAGATCTCCCAGCATAAGGCCGCCTCCAGGCGATTAAAGAAAACCATGGAAGAGGCTAGCAGAGCAGAGCTACAGAAAATGGAGGCTGCCTGTAAGGAATGGATTGACATGGCTATTGCAACGATGGTTGAGGTTCGGAAAGCGGATCTCGAGCAGATACAGGAGTTGTCCGGGAAACTTGAAGCCGCAGAGCTTACTCAAACCAAGCTGAAGGAGGAGATGGATGCGATGAGGAAATCCTTCCAGGCTGACTGCTCGCGATACCGATCGGAGAGGGATGCCGCCATTGCAAAGTTGTTGGCTTCTGAGGACCGAGTAAGGGAGTTTGAGGAGAACGAGGGGATAATGGATGAGATGCTTCAGGATATATACTTTTGCACTTGGAAACAGGGCAACTTATCTTGGATGGATGATTATCCCCGAGTCATGGCCAGGATTTATCTCAGGGCCCTGGAGGAGGCTAGGTCCGATGCAGATAAGGAGGGTGATGTGGTTACGGCTCAATTCACCAAGGAGGAGAAGGTGGCGGTGAAAGAGGGTATGCAGCTGCTTGCTGCTGAGGAGGTTGGTGTGCAGTTGGAGAATGATGATCAAGGAGCAGATGCTGGTAAGTCTCCCCTTTTAGCTTTTCGTAACTTGGTTGCTTATTATTAATGAATTCTTTCCTTGGTCGGATAGGCGGGACCTCTGGAGCACCAAATATCTCTGGTCAACATGCTGAAAGTTCCCACTCCGCGGTTAAGGAGATTTCGGAGGGCCAGCAGGACAAGGGTGAAGCTCCGATGCAGCCGACTCCTTAACTTGACCTGGATATCTTTTTGTTTACTTGACATTGCTGTCTACATTAGTCTCAGAGCAGCAACGTAACTTTTAGGCTGTAATTATGTTACTTGTAATAAACGACTTTATTCTTGGTATGTAATTTTTAACTTAAGATGATTATGTCGTATTTGAATGCTTTGTTCTTGCTAAAAATATAATTTCGTATTCTGCAATGTTAGTGTGATGTGCGAATAAATTATAGCTATGTATTTACTTGTAAGGGAAGAAAGTACTGCCTTTCATGTTTCGGTCATAGACAGTTGCTTTGAATGTCTCGTACGACTGAGTATGGAATGTAGTTGATTGACTCGTCATCCGATTGTGAGTTCTTAGTGAGCGTCTCTTGTTTCGTGTCCTGTACTTTAGGGATTGTTATAGAGGATAGGAGGGAAGTTTTTTAAATAAAATTGAAATATGAGAAATAGTAAAACTTCCAATCACGGAAGGCCTGCGATGTGCTTAAGTTCGTGGCAAACGGGCTTTGTAGTCACTTTCCCTAGCTGTGGGTCTTGGAGACATTTGTCACCCATCTTACGCCTCTGCGGGGAGTTTATCTTTTTTACCACAGCCGTACTTAAGACACATCGGAGCCGAGATCGTGCACAATAACTACCCGGGTCATTATGGCCCGTAGTCGCGGGTATTATTCGATTTACCGTGGTCGGCTAGCGTGGGTGCCGATCGTCAACCATGAACTACCCCTGGCTGGCCACACCTTATGTTGGGGCTTAAAGTAGGTTCGCGGTTGCCGGCGAGCCGAACGCCGTAATGAGCTGCCTCGGCTATAGTCGGCCTTCTCGGTGGCTTATAATCGTCTCATTATAGTTGGCTTTAAGGGCCGATCGCGAGCAATGAGTTAACTCGCAGCAGAGGGATGCTGGAGCAAAAGTGTCTCATTGGCGAGGGCATAGATTCGCATAGTACCTATTAGGTCTTGTCCAGGTGAGGTTGCGCCATGATGTGTCTTGAATGTAAATGCCATTACATAGGATTTTGTTCAACAGAAAAGGATAAAGTTAACAAGCAGCCAAGATATAAAGGAACAAGTTAAAAAGAGACAAGTTTTTTAAAGTGGTTCGGCACGAAAATGCCTACGTCCACTGATTCTCTTTGTTAATTCACTTCATATGGGCAGTACAAGTTAAGAAAAGTATCGACGAAGGTGTTGGATGTTCCATGCCCTCTGGAACACCTCCCCGTCCACTGTTGACAAAATATAAGCTCCATTGTGGAGATCTTTATGAATTACATATGGTCCGTCCCAGATTGGATCTAGCGCTCCGGGGCGCGGGAAGATTCGCTTGAGGACAAGATCTCCTTTTTGAAAGCTACGATGCTTGACTTTGGAGTTGTATTGCATTGCCACTTTTTGCTTGTGAGCTGCTGCTTTGAGGGCTGCATCATTTCTTCTTTCCTCAATTAGATCCAAAGACATGTGGAGGAGCTCTTCGTTCTCTTCTGGGTTATAGTGGATCCTACGGTGGGAAGGCACTATAGTTTCAACTGGGAGCATAGCCTCCGATCCGTATGCCAAAGAGAAAGGAGTATGCCCCGTTGATGTTCTGAAAGATGTGCGATAGGCCCACAGTGCCGTAGGAAGTTCATCCACCCAAGCGCCTTTTGACTTTTCGAGTTTCTTTTTTATTAGAGTTTTGAGAATTTTGTTGACGGCTTCGACTTGTCCGTTTGCCTGGGGATAAGCTATGGATGAGAAGCTTTTGTGAATTCCGTGCTCTTGGCACTAGTTGGCGAACTCCTCGCTGTCAAACTGAAGTCCATTTTCCGATATGATTTTAAGTGGGACTCCGTACCTGCATAGAACATTTTTGATCAAGAAGTTAATAACTTTTGCTGAAGATACTTTATTTAGGGGTTCTACTTCCACCCATTTGGTGAAATAGTCGACTGCCACTATAGCATATTTGGCTCCGCCTCGGCCCATTGGCAGTTCGCCAATCAAGTCATTTCCCCATACTGCAAAGGGCCAAGGGCTGGTCATTTGAGTAATCTCAGTTGTTGGTAGTCGCAGAATCTTAGCAAATTTCTGACATCTGTCACATTTTTTGACGAAGTCTAAGGCGTCTTTGTTTAAGGTGGGCCAGAAATATCCATATCGGAGTATCTTCTTTGCCAGAGTTTGCCCTCCAGTGTGATCTCCTCAGCTTCCTTGATGGATGTTGGATAAGATTTCCTTTGCTTCCCTTCCGGCGACACACCTTAATAAGGGGTTAGAGAAGCCACGCCGATAAAGGGTGCCTTCTTGTATTGTGTAGCGGGAAGCTCTCCTCAAGATTTTCTTGACTTCGTTACGCTTGTCGGACAGTATGCCGTCTTGTAAGTATTTTTGGATGGGAGTCATCCAAGTTTCCTCTCTGATTGCAACTATCAGATTCACCTGCTCGAAACTCAGGGTCAGTTGCTTTGAGATGGCCACTGCTCCAGAAATAGTGTCGTCTCTCATGCTGGCTTGCTTTGCCAATCCGTCGGCCTCTTGGTTTTCTTCCCGAGGGATGTGTTTGATTAGATAGTGATCCAATTGATCGAGAAGCAGCTTGGTCTTCTTTAGATATGCTGTGAGTCGTTCTTCTCGAGCCTGAAATCCTCCTAGTATTTGATTTACAATAAGTTGAGAATCACTATGAAGACATAAAGAATTGGCTCTAATCTCTAAGGCAAGTCCTAATCCAGCTATCACCGCTTCATACTCTGAATCGTTGTTGGTGGCATCGAATTCCAACTTTAGAGCATAGTGTAGCTTATTTCCCCTAGGAGTGATTATTACCACACCTGTCCTCGAGCCTTGTTTGTTTGACGCTCCATCCACAAAGAGATTCCACTTGATGTCTTCTGTTATTTCCGATTGCTCTTTACCTTCGTTTGTAGTGAATTCGGCGATGAAATCGGCCATGGCTTGTCCCTTGATGGCGGTGCGAGGATGGTAGGTGATATCATATTGACTTAGTTCAATGCACCATTTAAGTAGTCGCCCAGAAGTGTCGGGACGATGGAGTACCTGTCTTAGCGGTTGATCGGTCAGAACTCTGATGGTATGAGATTGGAAATAGTGACGCAGTTTCCGTGATGTGATTAGTAAACAGTACGCTAGTTTCTCAAGTTTAGGATATCTGGCTTCCGCCCCTGTAAACCTCTTGCTTACAAAGTATACTGGCCGCTGCGTGCGTTTGTCTTCTCTCACCAAGGCGGCTCTTAGAGCATGAGATGACACAGCAAGGTATAGGTATAGCTCTTCGCCTTTGTTCGGAGTTGAGAGTACTGGTGGTCTCTGGAGGTGTTCGATTAAGTTAAGGAAAGCTGTCAAGCATTCGTCAGTCCATTCGAACTTTCCTTTGTCTTTCTTTAGAGCTTCGAAGAAGGGGATGCATTTGTCAGTTGCTTTAGAGATGAATCTGCTCAGGGCGGCCACCTTCCCATTTAGGCTTTGCATTTCTTTTCGTTTAGAAGGTATCCTGATATCTTTCAGAGCTCGGACTTGTTCAGGGTTTGCTTCAATTCCTCTAGCATGGACGATGAATCCCAGGAACTTTCCTGATGATACTCCGAAGGAGCACTTTAGAGGATTCAGCTTCATTCCATATTGGCGAAGTACTTGAAACATCTCGCCCAGGTGGCTTCCGTGATCGTCGGCTTTCCTTGACTTTACCAGCATGTCATCCACATAAACTTCCATAGTTTGTCCTATTAGCCCTGCAAACATCTTGTTGACGAGGCGATGATAGGTGGCTCCTGCGTTTTTAAGTCCAAAAGGCATCACTTTGTAGCAGTACAATCCCCGATCAGTGATGAAACTAGTGTGGTCTTGATCGGGAGCATGCAAAGGAATTTGGTTATATCCTGAGTATGCGTCCATAAAAGATAAGAGTTCGTGCCCGGCCATGCTGTCCACGAGCTGGTCGATTCGGGGAAGTGGGAAGCAATCCTTCGGGCAGGCGTCATTTAAGTTGGAGAAGTCAATGCATGTTCGCCACTTCCCATTAGCCTTCTTTACTAGTACCGGATTGGCAATCCACTTCGGGTAGATGGCTTCTCGTATGAAGTCATTGGCAAGTAGGTTTTTTACTTCTTCATCGAGGGTTGCTGATCGTTCTACCCCCATACTTCTCTTTTTCTGTTTTACTGGCGCCTTGGTAGGATCGATGTTTAGTACGTGGCATGCTATGTCAGGGGAAATTCCAGTCATGTCAGCATGTGACCATGCAAATACATCCAAGTTGTGGCGGATAAAATCAATGAGTTGTTCCTTCAATTATGCTTTTAGTTGGGACCCGACTTTCAATAGTCTACTCGAGTCATGTTTGTCCACAGATACAAATTCCATAGCCTCTGCAGGCTCGGCGGTGGCCTCCTCCTCTTTGTCCCTGGGGTCTAATTCATTGAAAGGGTCACTGGTATATCGAAGAGGAGGGGCTTTTATTAGTTGCTATGCTTCCAAACTTTTCGTGCAGAGGACAGTCTCTGCACTCTTCCCTATATCCTTCCTGCGGTTATTGCGGAGTTCAGTTACATAGCAATCTCGAGCGATGTCCTGGTCTCCCTCTACTTTCCTTATTCCCATTGGAAATTTCATCTTCAGGCACCATGGGGCCAGGACAATTTGGAAGTCAGACAAGGCTGGCCTTCCTAAGAAGGCGTTGTAGGCCGAGTGGTTTTCTATCAGCACAAATGTTTGTTTCCGCACAACGGAGCGGGGATGACTTCCAATTTCAACAAAGAGGTCCAGTCGCCCGAGGGGCATCTTCGCATTTCCTGTGAAACCGTGTAGTGGTTTATTGCAGAGAAGAACATCCTTTAATGACAGCTTCATTTTGTCAAAGGCATGCTTGAATAGGATATTTATTGAGCTTCCAGTGTCTACTAGAATTCGGAAAACTTCGGCTGGACCGAGCCGGGCAGAGATAACCATGGGATCCGTGTGAGAGTACTGCCTTCCCTCCAGGTCACGCCTACTGAATGTTCACCATTCTCTATCCGCTTCGGGTGGCGTTCTTCTATAATAGAATTGACGCATTCTTCATTGTTTCTAAGTGACTTTCCATACCTTTCCATCTCTGCCCAGCTTCCGTCGGCGATGTGTGGCCCTCCCGAGATGGTATGGACCACTATCTTCTCTTGACTAGAGCCGCTGGTGTTGCGATTTCCTCTGCCTATTTCTGGGGAGGGTAGCCTTGGGTTCTCATTGGTAGGAACTGGAGTCCTGTTCTGACCTTTTACATAGCGTTCTAGTCTCCTTCTTCTGATGTGTTCTTCAATCAAGTCCCGGAGATGATGGCATTCGTTGGTATCATGCCCATGGGATTCGTGGAAGCGGCAGAATTTTCCAGACTTAATTGCGTTATCTGATTCCTTCTTGTGCGGGGGGCGTTTGTATTTAACTTCGTCTTGAGTGGCCAGGAAGATGTTTTCGATCATTTCATTCAAAGGGGTGTAAGCGTCAAATCTCGGTCCTGGCCGATATAGATGCTTTTCTCCCTTCTTGCCCCCAGCATTGTCTCTAGAGTCATTTCTTCGAACGTCCTTTGCTACAGCGGGCGTGTTGCCGTGAGCTGCCTTATTTTGTTGCCCTGACTGCCCCTCAGTGGCAGCGTCTTCAAGTCTCATATATTTCCCAGCCTTATGGAAGAAATCGGGTAAAGTAGCTGGTTTTTCTTTTGTCAATCTTCTAGCAAATTTAGTATCTGGATGCACCCCACTACAGAGGGCCATTAAGATAAGCTTCTCATCGGCATCTTGGACTGCGGCTGCTGTGGCATTGAATCGGGTTAGATATTGCTGCACTTTATCTTTAGATTTCTGTTTGATATTGGATAAGGAATAAGCGTCCTTGGGTTGCTCCACATGAATGCGGAACTGGCTGATGAACTTTTCTTTCAACATCTCCCATGAGCTGATGGATCCTTGGGGTAGATGGCAGAACTAGGAGGTAGCTAGATCTACTAAGAATAGTGGAAAGCATTTGCACAGTACTCCCTCTGTTGCTCCGCTCATGAGCATATGCTGTGTGTATCTCTGTAAGTGTACAACGGGGTCAGAGGTTCCCTTGTAAGGTTCCATTGTTGGCATTTTCCATTCTCAGGGGGTGATGGCTATCTCGATATTGCGGGCGAAAGGGCTGGTTACCCTCGTGCCTATCCCTCGATCTCTTTGATCCCGTTGGACGCACTCTCTGAACAAGCGTGCCATCCTTTCATCAGAATTTGGAGCGGATAGAAATGAGTTCGGTTCTTCTCTGTGGGATTGATTCCGTCTAGATGACCTGTAGGGATGGTATCATCTATCATTCCTAATATTTTCCAGTGGCTGTCTTTGGTCTTCTGGGAGCATGCTAGGGTCAGCCACAGCTGGCCCTTGCCTTGATCTTCCCCTACTGGGTTTTGATCTAAGCACTTCCTCGGGTCCAACTTCGGGCTGGACTCTAGCTCGGCCCCGTTCATTAGCGTTTCCGTGGTTAGGCAGCATAACAGGCTCAGCTACGGTTGACCTTCACCTGGTACCTCCCCCGTTGGGTTCGGTTCCAAGCGTTTCCTTAGGTCGGCGTTCGGACTGAGTTCGGTCTCGGCTCCTACCATGGTCGCTTCTGTCGTTAGCTTCTTCGAAGAAGGAAGATCTTTGTTGCCTCCGAGATCCTCCAGACTGGGACTCACCTCATGATTCAGTGTTGCGGTTGGACTCTTCAGCATCCCTTAAGCGTGACATGAGTTGGTCCACCAAGGCTTCCTGTTGGGATGTGAAGCGGTTAGTCACTTCAGCCACAACCCTGTCTAGATCTGCCCTAGTAATTACTACCGGCTGTCCCGTGGCAGGGGTTGTCGGATTTGCATGACCTTCATTTGGTACTGCTGTTGGAATGGGATGATTTACTTGATCTGTGACCACTAGATCTGGAATACTGCTAGTTGCGATGTTCTTTCCTTTGTTAACGTCTTTTTTCTGCCTGGGAGGCATGTTTTCCAAGCAAAGAACGACGCTGTTAGGAAGAAGGTTAAGTGGGAGAAGCTGAAGCTTCGAGCTCCCGTCTCTCAGTGAAAGCACCAAAAATGTTTGCGCAAAAAATGGGCAAACACCTCCAAGTCGTATGATTTAGTTGATTCTATGTTGTTTTTAGTGATCTGGGTGATTTATGCAAATATATAAAAAGCAGGGACTAAACTGTAAAAGACACACAAATTTATAGTGGTTCGGCCAGAATGTGCCTACGTCCAGTTTATATGTTATCCTCCTTTACTGTTCAGATTACAAGTACAAAGCTTTGATACAAGTATATGAAAGTTGTTTGAAAGTTCTATCCATGCTTGAGCTCTCAAACTTGTCTGCCATTGTTGTACCCCTACCCCTCTATTTATAGAGTGAGGCTAGGGGTAGGAGTCTTGGATGTATATAGCTGCTGGCGGGCCTGGGCTGACGTGATCTGGCCTGGCAAAGTTGGTTCGGCACGCCTTGGTTCGGTGAAGGTTGGAGTAGCTTTGGTTCGGCAATGGTTGGTTCGGTAGTGGTTGGTCCGGTGAGGGTTGGAGTAGCTTTGGTTCGGCAATGGTTGGTTCGGTAGTGGTTGGTCCGGTGAGGGTTGGAGTAGCTTTGGTTCGGCAATGGTTGGTTCGGTAGTGGTTGGTTCGGTGAGGGTTGGAGTAGCTTTGGTTCGGCAATGATTGGTTCGGTAGTGGTTGGTCCGGTGAGTGGATGACCTTGATTCGGCAGTGCCTTCCTGGCCTTGACTCGGCAGTGTTGGTCCGGTGGCCCTGGTCCGGTGAAAACACGTCCAACATAAACCAAATTTAACCATTTTCTTCACTAGAAAATTCATAATAAATCCACAATAATTCAGAAAATTATGAAACTTGAAACCCATCACTAAAATATTATTTCTAACCTTACATTAAAATCGCAAAGCATTTAAATGTCATTTTATAGGTTTTTCAAATCATAACTTATCATAAAATTCTATATGAACAAACAAAATTCATCAACAAGCATATATATATCTATTTATCATTCAAAACATGGTAAAATACTTTGCAAAACATATTCGGATCTGATCTCGAACATAAAATTCGAAAATATGAGAAGTAACCTATTATTCATCTTAGCTTATTGTTAAGGAGTTTGAGATTTGCTCTGGAATGAATTTGATTAAGCTTTTTCCTCTTGATTTTAACTTATCTTCCTCTTGCTTTCTCCTAATGGTGGCCAGTCTCTCTTGAATTTAGTTTCATTTGTAAACGTGTAAAATGAAAGTGGCATGAGGGTTTAGGGTATAGGAGTATAACTTTTCCCATTTTGCCCTTGTCTATTACCCTTACTTATTTCATTTAATTCCTCTTTTATCATTAGTTTATTAGGCACGGCTACCCTCTAATTAGTCAAATCTCAATTACCTTAACCATTTACATTATTTCATTTAATTTACCTAATTAATTGTCCTAAATAATGTTAGTCAAAAATTAGGGTCGTTACAGTCTCCCCACCTTAAGGAATTTTATCCTCGAAATTAAGATAAGGTACTCATCAAAACCAATCATAAAGGTAAAACATACCATGAAACAAGTCAGGATAAGTATCTCGAATCCTGCTCTCAGTTTCCCAAGTACGGTCTCTCTTGTCATCACTCCATTGGACTTTGACTAATCTGACTGTCTTGTTCCTTAACCTCTTCTCATCTCTCGCGACTGTACAAACTGGGTTTCTAACTATAGTCAAATTCGGCTCCACTACTAAATCATCTAACACAGTCAGTGCTATAGTAGTCTCTGGCTCTCGGATACACTTCCTTGGATGAGAAATATGAAAAACATTATGGACCCCTGCCAAAGTTCTCGGTAACTCCACTCTATATGCGAATTTCCCAATCCTTTCTATAATAGGAAATGGTCCAACAAATCTCGACGCCAATTTTCCTGATTTCCTGAATCTGATTATGCCTTTCATTGTTGATATCTTGACAAAAAAATGATCTCCGACTGAGAACTCTAAGCCTTTTCGTCTTTTATCTGCATAGCTTTTCTGCCTAGACTGAGCTTCCTTTATTCTGGCTCGAATTAACTCAATCTTTTCTGCATCTTCCCTAACCAAATCCGGACCAAGAACTAACATATCCCTAATTTCTAACCAACAAATGGGAGATTTGCATGGCTTTCCATACAAAGCTTCAAATGGTGTCATCCCTATACTAGCCTGATAACTGTTATTATACAAAAGCTCGACCAAGTGTAGGTGGTCTTCCCATGATCTACCAAAGTCTAGCACATAAGCTCGTAGCTAATCTTCTAAAACTTTGTTAATCCCCATCTGTCTGCGGATGGTAAGCTATGCTCATCTTGAGCTTGGTACCTAAAGTCTCCTATAGACTCTTCCAGTACTCGCTAGTGAATAAGGAATCTCTATCACTTACTATACTACTAGGAATTCCATGCAGTCTAACTACATTCTTCATAAACAACTTAGCTAAAATAGGTGCCGTTCTAGTTGACTTGACTGGAATGAAATGGACACTCTTGGTCAACCTATCCACTATGACCCATATGCTTTCATGTCCTCTATTTGACCTTGGAAACCCGTCTATAAAATCCATTGAAATAGAATCCCACTTCCATACCAGAGCATCTAAAGGCTGAAGTAACCCACAGGGTTTCTGATGTTCGGCTTTTACTTGTTGACAGTTCAAACATTGTTTCACCCATAAGCCTACATCCCTCTTCATACCTTCCCAGAAGAAACTTCTTTTCATAACCTGATACATCTTAGTTCCTCCCAGATGAATAGCGAACTTTGAAATATGGCATTCTTCTAGAACTTCCTTCCTAATGCTTCCCACATTTGGAACACATAGTCTTCCTTTCTTTCTTAACCATCCATTATGGTCAAGGCTGAAATATTTCAAGTCATCGCTTTATGTTCCTTCCCTCAACTTCCCGATCCATTCAACTAATAATGGATCCTCCTTCTGGTTAGAAGCAACCTTTTCGATCATCACTGTTCGAACTTCCAAACATTACAACATAGTAGTTTTTGTACTAGAAAAACTCTTAAATCTCCATGGTACTTTACATGCAGCCAACGCTTCTAAATCTTTCCACTCGGTTATCATTGCCAACACTGCATTCTGATGTTTTCTACTAAATGCATCTGCAACCTTATTGCCTTTCTCGGTATGTACTCAATACCAAAGTCATAAGCGGCTAAAAAATCTAACCACCTCTATTGTATCATATTCAGCTCCTTTTGAGAGAACAGATATTTCAATGACTTATGATCAATATACAACTCAAATCTTTCTCCCAACAGGTAATGTCTCCACACCTTCAATGCAAAAATTACTGCAGCTAACTCCAAATCATGTGTTGGGTATCTAACTTCATGCGGTCTAAGCTATCGAGAAGCATAGGCAATCACTTTACCTCTTTGCATTAACACAACTCCTAATCATGTTCCACATGCATCCGTGTACACCACTAAGTCCTGATTCCCCTCTGGGACAACCAACACAGGTGCATTTGCAAATAAGTGTTTCAGCTTCTGGAATGCTTCCTCACACTTATCATTCCAAACAAACTTCACATCCTTTCGCGTTAGCTTGGTCATCGGTGCCGCTATCCGCGACAAATCCTTAATGAATCTCCGATAATACCCAGCTAGTCCAAGAAAACTTTTTATCTCAGTCACTGTCTCGAGTCTCTTCCAATTATTCACCACCTCGATCTTAGTCGGATCTATAGATAACCCTTTTTCTGAGACTACACGACCAAGAAATTTTACTCCCTTCTTCTAGAAATGACACTTCAAAAATTTCGCCTTCGGTTGATGCTGCCTCAATGTCTCAAGCACCACTCTAACATGAATCTCATGCTCTCTTTCATCCTTAAAGTATATCAAAATATCATCTATGAAAACCAACACGAACCTATCCAAGTGCACTTGGAAAATTTGGTTCATCAAATATACAAAGAATGTTGGCGCATTAGTTAGTCCGAACGGCATTACTAACCATTCGTACGATCCATATCTTGTCCTAAATGTCGTCAAAGGAATACTATCCTCTGCCACTCTAAGTTGATGGAACCCTGTTACTAAGTCCAACCGGGAAAATACTTTGGCTCCACTCAACTGGTCGAACAGATCGTCAATTCTAGGTAACGGATATTGATTCTTCATCGTCTTCTCATTCAACTTACGATAATCGATACATAACCTTAATGATTCGTCTGGTTTCCTTGCAAACACTACGGTTGTTCCCCAAGGCGAATTGCTTGGTCTAATAAAATTCTTGCCTTCCAAATCCACCAACTGCACCTTTTGCTCCCTCATCTCGGTAGGTGTCGTTCTACTTGGTGGTCTGCTCACCGGTTTAGCTCCTGATACTAGTCTGAAACTCAATGGCTCGGTTTGGCGGTAGTCCTACTACAGGTTCAAAGAGATCTATGAATTTTCTAATAACGCAGATTCGATTCAACCCGTCTTCTGCTTCCACAATCCCAAACAAAGCATTAAACTTAAAACTAGGGGCTTCTACGGAGTATACTATTCGATCACTACAATCGAGGTGTCTAAGTGATATTTTACTATAATGGCAAAATATCCTAGCATCGTATTTACTTAACCAATCCATAACCAAAATAATTCCGAACCCTACGAAATCAAACACATGTAAACTAAAAGCAAATACATGACCTAACAATTCAAACACTAAGTGGTTCTTATCAGATTCGCAACCTTAAGGAAGTAACTAGGTATGAGGGTTCTAGGTTAAGCTTGTCTACCAAACAATGAGATATAAATGAATGCGATGCACCAGTCTCAAATAGAACTCTAACTTATATACCCTGAATCAAAAGCATACCTCCCAACGCAGCTTTTCCCTTCTCCTCTGTTGTTGGTCTCGAGGTAGCTGGTTCTAATGCAAACATCTTACCTTTTCCATCTTTGGTTCGCTCCTTGCACTGGTTCTTATAGTGCCCAATCTGATCACAATTGAAACATCTCACTCCTTTATTCTCAACAGCTTTCTTTCCTTTGCATGTCAGGCACTCATGAGCATAGTGTCCTTTCTTATCCCACTTATAACAGACAACTTCTGCCTTCCCTTTCTTAGTAGCTCCACTCTTCTGAGCTCCTTTCTTATGGAAAACTTCCTTTTCTGACTCTGCCCTCCTTGAGTCTCCTTTTCCTTGTTTCCTTCAAGATAAGCAAGCATCTCTTCCTGCCTCAAAGCCATCTCCATGACTACATCACACGGATCTCTAATATGTGATAACGTGGCTTTAGCAAGCTCACGCTTCAACTCACGAATGAACTTCTCATTCCTTTTGATGACAGTATCAACCGTAGCATATTTGTATCTTACTAACTCTTCAAATCTGGTTGCATACTCAAGCATTGTCATACCTCCCTACTCCAATTCAGCAAACTTCTTGAGCATTGTAGATTTAGCAATCTCCGACATAAATCTTTCTTCAAACCTCCTCCTCAACACAGCCCAAGTCATAGTCTCCTCATTGACTCCAACATTGACACTGTTCCACCAATACAGTGTTGCCCCTTGTAGCTGTCTAGAAGGGAGTCTACTTTTCTGCTCATCATTGAGCCCCAAATTAGCAAATACTCTTTCGCAATGAAGTAACCAATTCTCCACTTCGATTGCGTCTTAAGTTCCAATAAATGACTTTTCTCCCAACTGATCATAATTTCTACTCAGAACAGCATAGTTATTGACCACTGGAGCTTTTTTATTTCCTTCTTTGGAATTTCCTCCAGCTAACCCCGCTGCAACTCCTGCTTGCATCATGTTAACAAAAACTGATACATTGCTCCCATATCGACTTGCGGGACTCCAGCACCCACATTTGCAGCTTGTGTCTGACCTGGGTTCCTCCTGGTATTTGGTCTGGAATTTCCATTGGTTGTAGTGCTTCCTCCAGCAATGTTAACTCTTCCTCCCCTAGCATCCATACGTCTATAAAATCCGCATTCCAGCCTTTGTAAAATATAGAGAAATAGCCTAATAGATATGGAAGAATAGAGATAAAGTGTGTATTTACATATATCAAATACAAGTACGTTACTATAGCGTTATTCCATACCATAGTCTTTTCCCCAATCCCTTAGGATTATGTTTTCAAAAATCATTTTAAATTTGGAATTTCTTTTATGTTTTTCATAAACCTATGCTCTGATAATAAGTTATAACATCCCCTATCCTGAAGCCCGAAGCTAAGCACTACAGATGCTGCAGTCATCCATAGTATTAACTTTCGGTGACAAAATACAGTAATGTTAATGGTATTCATAATATCAAAAGCACTTGAATAAGAAATAACAACAACATAGATTTAAAATAACTTTTCTGATTACATTTCAAATCAATATTTCATATTCAAATTACATAATCCCATAATCGATTCCCAGTTTTTGATCAAATATAATTATTACAACTACGCCAACATCGACATATAAAGATGCCCCTTGGATGACCAGAGTACTAAATAGACATATCAATCTTAATACAACACAGCGGAAATAAAACTAAATAGCTTCTATATATAGCAAGCATTGCCTCTTGCACATCTTCGGAAGCTTTATTCGTCCAACCTACTAAACCTGTAAAACCTTGACTCTCAATCTACTCAAATTAATTTTGAGCACCCGAGAGTTTAAGGGGAAAACATAAACTTCGAGTCAGACATAAATCCTAGTGTGAATAATACTATTACATCTCAGTTTACTGGTATTAAGTGAGACCACGCCACTTAGTGGAACGGGTTTCCCCTCACTAATATCCCTTTAAAACATATCTTTTGCAAATCAGAATCCAACAATCAAACTGATTAAAACAATAATAGCAATATCATATATGCTCATAAATCAGGTAATAAATGGACTGTCTATCTGAACAATATAGTTTTGTTTGGCTAACTACTAACCATTGGCTGACTCGGGCCAACCAGAAAAAATAAATAATCTAACAACTGTTAGAAAAACTTTTGGATGGTTTGTCCTTAACTTACTTCACCCAAGGCCAACTGATCCTAATGGTTTTGCGGGCTCACCAATAACCTACCTTCCTTCTCTGTATATTCCTTTCTATGTGTAACATCATTTAAGTCTTACCTCTGACTAAGCCCTACACACTAGAATTCTGGACTAAATTAGCTAGGGGCTATAGCTAATGTATAAGGCGCGACCCTATACCAGTCTCATCTGGTATTCTTATATCTGAGTCATTTACTTAGGGTTAACTACCCATCCAAAATTTTCCTTGAAAATATTTCTTACAAAATGATTTAACACTTTAAATCATACTTAAACAAGGAAAATATACTTTTGCTTTACTCAAATCTATTTGCCATGATATATGCTTTACACAAAACAATGTTGATGAAAAACTTCGAAACCTTTGTTTAAAAGCTTTAGATGATCTCTTTCGAAAGCTTTGAAAGTACCCCTTTCGAAACCAGTTAACTACTTTACTTTGAATTCTAGGTTGAAAGACCAAAACATACCTTTCGAAACCATTTATAATAGCCCTTTCGAAATCATGAAAGAGTCCCTTTCGAAAGCTTTATAAAACTATTGACATCCTCTTTTCAAAACATTTTAAACTTGCCTTTCGAAAAAATTGGAAACCTTCCATTCAACACTAAAGGTAAACCTTTCGAAAACATTGGGGAATCACCCCTTCGAAACCTTTATCATATACCTTTCGAAAGAATTAAAGTCCTTGACTTAAAACAAAACTTTCGAAAGCATTGGGTTCAGGTAAAAATGTGTGGAACGTAGTTTCAAAACCTTTAAAACCATTCCTTTCGAAACCTTTGGGTTTAGCTTTCAGAATATAAAAAGGGTCTTGAAATAACTAAGTCGAAAGCAACTCTTTCGAAAGCAATTTTCTAAGTAAAAGAAGTGGATGTTGTCGAAACCAGCCCCTTCGAAAGCATTGGAGAAGCGGTCCTAAGTTTAAAGCAAAAGAATCCCTTCGAAGGCATTGCTTCGAAAGGTAGAATGTAGCAGCAGGGGTTTCGACCCCTTCGAAAGCTCTATTTAAAACAAAAGGCGGCAACCTCTTTTGAAAGCTCTTTTCTTTAAAACAATTGACCAAGTCGAAAACTATCTCATTCGAAAGCCTCATTTACGACCGGATTATTCTAAGTTTTCAGAAGCTACTTCAAACCCTTCGAAAGCCCTGCTTTGACTCCATACCTTTCGCTCCAACTCCAATCCACACGTACCGTAGCTGATACCATGTGTATTGGTTTCGAATTAGATTGAGGCAGTACTATGGAGTCGAAAGTTAGCTGCCGAAAGTGGCAAAACAACAAACCTTTATAAAAACCGATTTTTTTGCTTTATAAACTAATATCTTTCCAACTAACTTGCATATTTTTCATCATATAATTGGTAGCCAATTTCTTTTCCAAAAATCTTTTCTAAAAGTGCTATCGAATTTCAGAATTAACAATTTAAAACATTTACAAATTGCCCCTTCTCTTTTTATAAACATATAAAACATTAAAGTCCCATACCTTAAATAATTTTATATACTTATTAAAACACTTAGGAAAATTCTCCAAAAATTCCCATAAATCACTTTTAATATCTTTTCTAACACATATAAATTTCTGACCCAAAGCTAACATATAATAGCCGTAATTAATTTTTAAACCCAATTTAACCATTTTCTTCACTAGAAAATTCATAATAAATCCACTATAATTCTGAAAATTATGAAACTTGAAACCCATCACTAAAATATAATTTCTGACCTTATATCAAAATTGCAAGGCATTTGGATGTAATTTGATAGGTTTTTCAAATCATAACTTATCATAAAATTCTATATGAACAAGCAAAATTCATCAACAAACATGTATATCTATTTATCATTCAAAACATGGCATAATACTTTGCAAAACATATTTGGATCTGATCTAGAACCAAAAATAAGAAAATATGAGACGTAACCCATTATTCACCTTATCTTGTTGTTAAGGAGTTTGAGATTTGCTCTTGAATGAATTGGATTAAGCTTCTTCCTCTTGATTTTAGCTTATCTTCCTCTTGCTTTCTCCTAATAGTGGTCGGCCTCTCTTGAGTTTATTTTTGTTTGTAAACGTGTAAAATGAATGTGGCATGAGGGTTTAGGGTACAAGAATATAACTTTTCCTATTTTTCCTTTGTCTATTACCCTTACTTATTTCATTTTAATTCCACTTTTATTCATTAGTTTATTAGGCACGGTTACCCTCTAATTAGTCAAATCTCAATTCCCTTAACCATTTACATTATTTCATTAAATCTACCTAATTTAATGTTCTAAATAATGTTAGTCAAAAATTAGGGTTGTTGCACCCCGACTTTATTTAGTATCGAATAGGTAATGTGGATGGAAACACCTATGACCCTAATAGTTTACTGAGTATGGTGTACCCCTTTATGATGTTATAGAGTAGCATATTGTTACCCGATATCCTGACTCGGCTATATTGAACTGATTGCACAAGATAAATTCGACTTTTATAAAAAATGATGACCACAGGGCAATGGTGTAGGACCCGGAAGTAAAGTACAGATGGTTATATGAAGCCAGAATTGAACGGAATTCGTAGATAAACGATGCAGGATGCTTGAAATATGGATTTTAGCATGGTCAAAGCAAAAGAGGGCTCGACATAGCATATAGATGGATGGATTGGCATACCTGAGTCCACCAAGGAGGGATCGGCATATGTCAGAAACCAAGTTCATTCTTAATTATAACGATCTATATCTTGGGATGTAAAGGTCCAAAGCAAATGAAATTTGGAGAGCAAGGTATATGGACCCTATGGAACCTACCCTAGGGATCGCATGTCAAATGGCCAAAGAATGAGGGATCGGCATATGGCTATTTGAAGGGTTCGGTAGAGAACAACCCACAAGTGGAGTTGAACCAAAGGTTAATCAATAGCATGAGCTCCACTAGTCCAAATAACATGATATTTGAAGAACCAACATATCTAAGTATGAAGAAGCCACTATAGGGATTGTTGCCCAAGAATCCACCAATGAAGGAATCGGTAACGATCCCTCTTCATTGGGATTTAGGCCTAGCGACCTCTCTGGTGGGGCCATATAGATTAGAAGTCCTATAGCCGAAGTTTCAGAGAGATTGTGTAACATTCCCCCTTCTGACCGCCTCCAGTCGGTGATTAAACCAACTAGAAACGTTCAAAAAGACGAATTGTTATTTAGTTTATAAGGTTTAAACAGAATCAGCCACAGAAACACAGAATAATAACACTGAATTAAAACAAATGAGAATTTATTTCATTACTATAAATCTTTTTATATACATCAGAGTTTTATACAATTTAATACTGATACAGCGGAATATCTTAAAATACAATTTTTCTGAAACTAAAAATGATTCTTTACTCTCTCTCTCTAAATTCGCTGCTCGAAAATCTTCAAGCTGTAAAATACTCGGTCTGACCCGAGTATTACATTCAAAAGAAAATAATACACAGGTCAGTCTAATTCAAACCAGTTACTAGAATTCAAAATAGAGAATCAAATCTGAAGTCAGTTATGCAACAGTAACATGCACCACTTCAAATGTATACCATGTATGCAATGCAGACAACTCAAAGTCAGGTTCAAATCCAAATGAACTAGACTACAGTGAAGGCAACTAATGAATGTAATTAAAATACACACTCAAGTCAAAAATCACAGATCAGAGTTCGAGGAAATTCCAGAGCGAGAGAAATCAGAAGTAGCTCAAGTCAACATATATAAAATGAATAGCCTTAAGGCGCAAGTTCCAGTGAAGTTCAAAATGCAGTGACACTTAGCATATAGGCATATGTTACAGTGCAACATAGTAGTCAAGGAATGAAGTGAGGAAGAAACCAAACCACGTCAATAACTTCAAAAGAAAAAAAATGCAATTCAAACATACATATATACATATCAATTAATGTATATACATACGTGACTGCATACATATGTATGAAGACCACTTGAAGTCTGTCAAACAGTTTGCAAAATAAACTCTGAATTGTGCATGTGAAGTATACCAATAGCAATATGCAAACAAAATACATGAAACCCCAATGCAAATATGGATGCACCCTAGTAATGCAGAACTGCACTTAAAACGAATCAGGGATGCTAGAACATCAACTAAGTTCAAAACTTCATACAAAAATAAAACTGCAGCATGTACATGCTCCAAACTGTCGAGCTACAGAAATGAACCACGGGAAATAAAAATCTCAACGTAAGTGCTGGTTGCACATGTGTGAAGACTACATGTGGGAATGCATACTCGATTAACAAACTTGAGTAAACAGGACAAGTACAGGCCTTCCATCCACTGCCAGTGTAACAGGTAAGGGATGCATGAATGACTACCAGAGTACAGGTACAATATAATGCAGACTTGAGCAAAACAGTGGAAAAGATGAATGCAAATTCCACTGACTCAAACAAACCAATGAATGGACAAATGGTACCAGTAGAATGAACAACAGCAGACAACAAGACTGTGAAGTAACTCAAATGTTCGACTACACAGTTGCAATGTCAACAAAGTAAACAAGGAAGTCAAATGTAAAACTGCTACTACAAGGGTATAGTAATCAGATGAACAATGAAGTGCAACCGACAATGCAAGCTACAGGTCGAACTCAAGTCAATTGAAGACGCATAACAACTGTACCAATGCTATCAGAAGCATATGCAGTGTACAGTACATGAAGACAGTGTCGACTTAATGAGCAAATGCAAGAAATAGTCGTGGTGGCCGAGACTATCAGGTGTATATGTATATATACAGTAAAGCAACAAGAACACATATAATATCAAGCTGATGCCAAACAGAGAAACATACATCTATATACATGCATGAATGTATGTATACAACTTGAACCAAACATATTGTTTGCACAGAAAATGGACAAACACCTCAAAGTTGTATGATTTAGTAGATCTTATGTTGTTCTTAGTGAATTTGGAGGTTTATGCAAATATATGAAAAACAGAGGCTAAACTGTAAAAAGACACGCAGATTTATAGTGGTTCAGCCAGAATGTGCCTACGTCCACTTTATATGTTATTTCTCTTCTTTTGTTGTGATTACAAGTACAAAGCTTTGGTACAAGTAAAAGAAAGTTGTTTGAAAGTTCCTTCCGTGCTTGAGCTCTCAAACTTGTCCCCATTGTTGTACCCCTGCACCTCTATTTATAGAGTGAGGTTGGGAGCAGAGGTCTTGGACGTATATAGCTACTGGTGGGCCTGGGCTGACATGATCTGGCCTGGCACATCTTGGTCCGGTAGCGTTTGGTCCGGTGGTAGGAGGTTGGTTCGGCAGTCTGGAATAGGGTTGGTTCGGCAGTCTGGAATAGGGTTGGTTCGGCAGTCTCGAGAGAGGGTTGGTTCGGCAGTCTCAAGAGAGGTTTGGTTCGGCAGTCTCAAGAGAGGTTTGGTTCGGCAGTCTCAAGAGAGGTTTGGTTCGGCGTCTGGAATAGGGTTGAAACGTACCCAACATTTGCCCCCCAAAGCGGGGCGTATGACGGCATACGTTGTGCTTTGTTTTGTCTCGAGTGACCGTATTCGGTACCTGAGCCGAACCGGATGGTCCGGTCATTCATTCTTCCCTTATAAATAGGGGGCTTAGGCCATCGCTTTTCCTATCTGCCGAATTATAGTGTTAGCCGGACCAAGTTATTAGCCGAATCAAGTTATCAAATAAATCAAGCATTCTAGTCGGACCAAGTAATTTAGCCGAACCAGGTACGATTATTTCTGCCGAATGAACTATTGAGTTGTACTACCGAATGAACCATCGAGTTGTGCCACCGAATGACCTATTGAGCTGTGCCACCGAATGACCTATTGAGTTGTACTACCGAATGAACTATTGAGCTGTGCCACCGAATGACCTATTGAGTTGTACTACCGAATGAACTATTGAGCTGTGCCACCGAATGACCTATTGAGTTGTACTACCGAATGACCTATTGAGTTGTACTACCGAATGAACTATTGATTTGTATGCTTTGGACTTTAAGTGAAATTCCAGACTACATTGTTTGTATGCTCTAATGATATGCTTTCCCTGTGTTTGCAGATAATGTCTCAAAGAGTGGAAACCCGATCGGGTAAAAGGAAGTCCGGGGGCGATGGAGAGTCCTCGGCCGTGCCCCCAGCTCAATCAGGATCGGAGCGTCATGGGCCCGCCCCAAGGTCATTAGTGGATGGACATGGTCCCCAGGAGCTGCTGGATTCCCCGCCTGACTGCTTTCCTAGCTCTCTCAAAGAGGAGCAGCTCGATGTTATATCTCGTTCCTTTGGGATCGATAGAGCCCTCATGCTGTTGCCGGGCCCAGGAGTCATGCCATACAATCCTCCCGAAGGGTACTTTGCTTATAGTAGGTACCATTGTATGTGTGGTGCTATCCCACCTCTCAATGCTTGGGTAGTCAGCTTCCTCACGTATCTAAAGGTGGCCCCATTCCAGCTTCAGCCCAACTCTTATGCCATACTGGCGAGCCTTTTCGTCATCTTTCAGAGGAAGTACGGGCGCCCTCCTTCCAACCGGGAGATCAGGTACTTATATAATTTGAGAGGCTACAAGAAAGGATCCCCATACATTAGCTTGGAGTCAGCCGTGACCTTCAAACCGGTCTTGGATCTGTACTCTAAATTCAGCATGTTCAAGAAAGAGTGGTTCTTTGTTAGGGACGACTCCGTTTCAATCCGGCGCTTTACCTCTGGATGTAAGTTGATGCTTTTACTTATAATTTCTATTCCGATTACGATGCTTCTTCTCATACTTTCTCATTTTTGCTAGCGACAGGTGGCTTTCCGGTTGTGGAGACTGACCGCCTGGTTCAGACGGCGGCTGAGATAGAAGCCATTCTTGGGAAATATAGATCATCTGCCTTCTTGATTAGAAATGCGATTCTTCTGGAATATAACTTAATCCTTCCGCAGCAGTCTGTAGTTAAGTTGAGGGAAACGGCGGAGGAGAGGGCGGCTGCTCAGATCAAGGAAGGTGTTACGGCAGAGGGTAGCAAGAGGAAACCTTTCACAAAACCTCCAGCTGTCGGAGGTAAGAAACTCAAGAAATCGGACGGTCCCTCCCCCAGCAATTGTCCACTTACCCGGGAGGAGGAAGACATAGAGGAGGAAAGAGGCGAGGGTGGAGATGGTCGGGATGGTGACAAAGGTGGCGATGGCATCGGGGCCCTACTTCCTGGGCAAGCGGGCGAGATTCAGGAGTGGACGGATGATGCTTTCCACCAGGCTTTTGAGGGGTTGGATGAGGATCCGGCTTTGGCAGAGAAAACCGGGAAGGCGGACAAAGCCGGGACTGGTGCAAGTGAGTCTTCTCCGACCATTCCAGCCAAGGTGGCTCCGACGACTCAAGGTGAACTCTTGACTCCTGCATGCTTCATTAATGATAGGGACTTAGGAATATTTTATGACCCGCTCCCGTCCTGGAATGAAATCCAGGACTTATTGCAGTATCCCACTCCTCCCCAGGGTTTGTACAACCACAGCTGTGTTTCTTTCCCTTTTTTAACTTGTAATTTACTGCGTTTCTCAAATCGTATAGTAATGTAAGTTTGTGACACTTGTTCTTTATATCAGGAGCAGGCAAGACGTCCAAAGCTTCAGACCTTCGACACAGGCTTGAGCAATATAAACTTTCCAAAATTTCTGCTAAGCCGAAGCCCTCAACCCAACGCTCCGGGGATGTAGTCGGCTACCGTCCTCTTCTTAGGGTCATCGAAGAGGGTATTCAGCAGAGGAAGAGGAGTCATCCTTTATCCGAAACTTCGCCCGGTCCTCAGCCTCCGGCTCAGCCTCTTCATGATATTACTGAGGAGGGTAGCGAGTTTGCACCTTCTCCGCACCCGTCCAGAAACCCTTCTGTTATTCATATCGACCGTCCCGACTTGGCTCGTAATCCATTTGCGGGTCATCCTGATCTGGATCCAAGCTCTCATGATATTACTTTTGACGAAGTCACTGGTGAACACCTTCTCCCCCGTAACCCCATGGTACGAGTACTTGATGAAGCCAAGTCCTTAGATCTCGATTTACTCACTACTCGTATAGTCACTATGGGAGATGAGGCCAAGGCTAATATTGATCGGGTGGCAGAGGAGACCAAGAGGCTGATGGGGCATCATGCTCGGCTGGTTAAGGCCGGAGAGGAGATTGGGAGCGCCAATATCCGACTTCGATTGGTGGTTTCGGATCAGGCCAAACAGCTTGCGGATCAGGCTATTCAGATTTCTCAGCATGAGGCTGCTACTGGGCGCCTAAGGAAAACCATGGAAGAGGCCAGTCGGGCCGAATTGCGGAAAATGGAAGCTACTTGCAAAGAGCGGATTGACATGGCTATTGCCACGGTGGATGAGGTTCGGAAAGCGGATCTCGAGCAGGTGGAGGAATTGTCCGAGAAACTTGAGGCTGCAGAGCTTGCTCAAGCTAAGTTGAGGGAAGAGATGGAGGTGATGCGGAGGTCCCTTCAGGCTGATTGCTCGAGATACAGATTGGAGAGAGATGCTGCCGTCGAAAGGTTGTCGGCTTCCGAGGCCCGGATGAGGGAGTTTGAGGAGAATGAGGGAATGATGGATGACATGCTCCAGGACATGTATTTCCGAACTTGGAAGCAGGGCAATCTCTCTTGGATGGATGATTATCCCAGGGTCATGGCTAAGATCTATCTTCGGGCTTTGGAAGAGGCCAAGGCCGACGTGGATAAAGATGGTGGCGTGGCCTTCAGCATGGATGCGGACACTGCCCAGTTTGCCAAGGGGGAGAAGGCGGCAGTGAAGGAGGGTATGCGGTTGCTCGCTGCTGAGGAGGCAGGGGTGCAAGTGGATGATGACGACCAGAGTGGCCAGTAAGCTTATGCTGGTAAGTTTTCCTTTTCAGCTTCCCGATTAACTTGGTTGCTTATTACTAATGAATCCTTTTTATGACCGGACAGGCGGGCAATAGAGCAAGGACAAGACTCCGACGCAACCGGCTCCCTGATTAGACCTGGAAAATTCTTTTTGTAGGCTTGGCATGGTTGTATATGTTAGTCTTAAGACAGTAGAGTAACTTCTAAGTTGTAATTCTTGCTACTTGTGACAATTAACATTATGCTTGACGTGTAAAATTTTTTTTTTTTTAACTTAAGCTGATTTTGTCGTTTCTTGAATATTTGTTGTTATTTCGACATATCGTATGAGAAATGTAGCTATGTATATTCTTGTAACTAAATTGTGTTTGATGTCAGACTCTGGTTCTAAACCATAATTTTATGACTTGCAATATTAGCGTGTGGTGTGAACAAATTATAGTCATGTATTTGTACATAAAAGAAGAAGATACCGCCTTTCATGTTTTAATCGTAGATGGCAGTCTTGAACATCTTGTAGGACCGAGCATGGAATGTAGTTGAATGTCCTGCCACTGTGAGTCCCCACACCCATTGGCGAGTATCTCCTACTCTGTATCATGTACTTTAGGGATTGTTATAGGGGATAGGGAAAAAGCTTTTTAAGTAAAATTGAAATACGTAAAAAAGGTAAAACTTCCAATCACGGAAGGCCTTCGATGTGCTTAAGTTCGTGGCAAACGGGTTTTGTAGTCACTTTCCCTAGTTGTGGGTCTTGGAGACATTTGTCACCCATCTTACGCCTCCGCGGGGAGTTAATTCTTTTTTACCACAGCCGCACTTAAGACACATCGGAGCCGAGATCGCGCACAGTAACTACCCGGGCCATTATGGCCCGTAATCGTGGGTATTATTCGATTTACTGTGGCCGGCTAGCGTGGGTGCCGATCGTCAACTGTGAACTGCCCCTGGCTGGCCACACCTTATGTTGGAGCTTATAGTCGGTTCACAGTTGCCGGCGAGCCTAACGCCGTAATGAGCTGCCTCGGCTATAGTCGGCCTTCTCGGTGGCTTATAATCGGCTCATTACAGTTGGCTTTAAGGGTCGTCGCGAGCAATGAGTTAACCCGCAGCAGAGGGATGCTGGAGCGAAAGTGTCTCATTGGCGAGGGCATAGATTCGCATAGTACCTGTTGGGTATTGTCCACGTGAAGTTGCATTGTGGAGTGCTTTGAACAGAAATGCTATATACTCAGGATTTTGTTCAACAGAAAAGGATAAAGTTAACAAGCAGCCAAGATACAAAGGAACAAGTTAAAAAAGAGACAAGGTTTTTTAAAGTGGTTCGGCACGAAAATGCCTACGTCCACTGATTCTCTTTGTTAATTCACTTCATATGGGCAATACAAGTTAAGAAAAGTATCGACGGAGGTGTTGGATGTTCCATGCCCTCTGGAACACCTCTCCGTCCACTGTTGACAAAATATAGGCTCCGTTGTGGAGATCTTTATGAATTACATATGGTCCATCCCAGATTGGGTCTAGTGCTCCGGGGCGAGGGAAGATTCGCTTGAGGACAAGATCCCCTTCTTGCAAGGTACGATGCTTGACTTTGGAGTTGTATTGTGCTGCCACTTTTTGCTTGTGGGCTGCTGTTTTGAGGATTGCATCGTTTCTTCTCTCCTCGATTAGATCCAAAGACATGTGAAGGAGTTCTTCGTTCTCTTCTGGGTTATAGTGGATCCGACGATGGGAAGGCACAATAGTTTCAACTGGGAGCATAGCCTCCGATCCGTATGCCAAAGAGAAAGGAGTGTGCCCTGTCGATGTTCTGAAAGATGTGCGATAGGCCCATAGTGCCGTAGGAAGTTCATCCACCCAAGCGCCCTTTGACTTTTCGAGCTTCTTTTTGATTAGAGTTTTCAGAATTTTGTTGACTGCTTCGACTTGTCCGTTTGCCTGGGGATATGCTACGGATGAGAAGCTTTTATGAATTCTGTGTTCTTGGCACCAGTTGGCGAATTCCTCGCTGTCAAATTGAAGTCCATTGTCTGATATGATTTTGAGTGGGACTCCGTACCTGCATAGAACATTTTGGATCAAGAAGTTAATAACTTTTGCTGAAGATACTTTATTTAGAAGTTCCGCTTCCACCCATTTGGTGAAATAATCAACTGCCACTATAGCATATTTGGCCCCGCCTCGGCCCATTGGTAGCTCGCCGATTAAGTCAATTCCCCATATCGCGAAGGGCCAAGGGCTGGTCATCTGAGTAATCTCGGTTGTTGGTAGCCGAGGGATCTTAGCAAATTTTTGGCATCTGTCACACTTCTTGACGAAATCTAAGGCGTCCTTGCTTAAGGTGGGCCAGAAATATCCGTATCGGAGTATCTTTTTTGCTAATGTTTGCCCCCCGGTGTGATCTCCACAGCTCCCCTGATGGATGTTGGATAAGATTTCCTTGGCTTCCCTTCCGGCGACACACCTTAATAATGGGTTAGAGAAACCGCGCCGATAGAGGATGTCTTCTTGTATTGTATAGCGGGACGCTTTCCTCAAGATTTTCTTGACTTCATTACGCCCGTTGGGTAGTGTGCCACTCTGTAGGTAGTCTCGGATGGGAGTTATCCAAGTTGCTTCTTCGGCTGCGGCTATCAGATTCACTTGCTCAAAGCTTGGGACCGTTTGCTTTGAGATGGTTACTGCCCCGAAGATGGCGATGTCTCTCATACTCGCTTGCTTTGCCAATTCGTCGGCCTCTTGGTTCTCTTCCCGAGGGATGTGTTTGACTAAGTACTGATCCAATCGGCTGAGAAGCAACTTGGTCTTCTTTAGATATGCTATGAGTCGTTCCTCTCGAGCTTGGAATTCTCCTAGTATTTGATTAACAATAAGTTGAGAATCGCTGTGAAGACACAAAGAATTGGCTCCGATTTCTATGGCAATTTCTAGTCCAGCTATCACTGCTTCATATTCTGCATCGTTGTTGGTGGCAGCGAACTCCAACCTTATGGCATAGTGCAGCTTATTTCCCCTGGGAGTGATTATTACCACACCTGCCCCCGAGCCTTGTTCGTTAGATGCACCGTCCACAAAGAGATTCCACTTGATATCTTCTGTTATTTCCAGTTGCTCCTTATCCTTGTTGGTAGTGAACTCTGCAATGAAATCAGCCATGGCTTGTCCCTTGATGGCGGTGCGAGGGTGATAGGTGATATCATATTGACTTAGCTCAATACACCATTTAAGTAGTCGTCGGGAAGTGTCGGGACGATGGAGTACCTGCCTTAGTGGTTGATCGGTCAGAACTTTGATGGAATGAGACTGGAAGTAGTGACGTAGTTTTCGTGAAGTGATTAGTAAACAGTATGCTAACTTTTCAAGTTTAGGATATCTGACTTCTGCCCCAGTAAACCTTTTACTGACGAAGTAAACTGGTCGTTGCGTGCGGTTGTCTTCCCTTACCAAGGCAGCGCTTAAAGCGTGAGATGACACAGCAAGGTATAGGTATAATTATTCGCCTTCGCTTGGGGTCGAGAGTACCGGTGGTTTCTGGAGGTGTTCGATTAGGTTAAGGAAAGCGGTTAAGCATTCGTCCGTCCATTCGAACTTTCCTTTATCTTTCTTTAGAGCTTCGAAGAAGGGGACGCACTTGTCCGTTGCTTTGGAGATGAATCGGCTTAGGGCGGCCACTTTTCCATTTAGGCTTTGCATTTCCTTTCGGGTGGAAGGTATCTTGACGTCCCTTAATGCTCGGACTTGTTCAGGGTTTGCTTCAATCCCTCGGGCATGGACGATGAACCCTAAGAATTTTCCCGATGACACTCCGAAGGAGCACTTTAGTGGATTCAACTTCATTCCATACTGTCGAAGTACCTGGAACATTTCGCCTAGGTGGCTTACGTGATCCTTGGCTTTCCGTGATTTCACCAGCATGTCATCTACATATACTTCCATAGTTTGTCCTATTAGCCCTGCAAACATCTTGTTGACGAGGCGCTGGTAGGTGGCTCCTGCATTTTTAAGTCCGAAGGGCATCACTTTGTAGCAGTATAAACCCCGGTCGGTGATGAAACTAGTGTGGTCTTGGTCGGGAGCATGCATAGGAATTTGGTTATATCCTGAGTATGCATCCATAAAAGATAGGAGTTCGTGCCCGGCTGTGCTGTCTACAAGTTGGTCGATTCTGGGAAGCGGGAAGCAATCCTTTGGGCAGGCGTCGTTTAGGTTGGAGAAGTCAATGCAGGTCCGCCACTTCCCATTAGCCTTCTTTACTAGTACCGGGTTGGCGATCCATTCTGGGTAAACAGCTTCTCGTATGAAGTCATTGGCAAGTAGATTCTTTACTTCTTCATCGAGGGCTGCTGATCGCTCTGCCCCCATACTTCTCTTTTTTTGTTTTACAGGCGCCTTGGTAGGATCAATGTTTAATACGTGGCATGCTATGTCGGGGGAGATTCCGGTCATGTCAGCGTGTGACCAAGCGAATACATCCAAGTTGTGGCGGAGAAAATCAATGAGTTGTTCCTTCAATTCAGCTTTCAGCTGGGACCCAATTTTCAGTAGCCTACTTGAGTCGTGCTTGTCTACAAATATAAATTCCATTGCTTCTGCAGGCTCAGCGGTGGCCTCCTCCTCTTTGTCCCTAGGGTCTAATTCGTTGAAAGGGTCGCTGCTGTATCGAAGAGGAGGGGCTTTCTTTAGTTGCTATGCTTCAAGGCTTTTTGTGCAGAGGGCAATCTCTACACCTTTCCCTTTATCTTTCCTGTGGTTATTGCGAAGTTCGGTTACATAGCAGTCTCGTGCAATATCCTGGTCTCCTTCCACTTCCCCTACCCCATTGTCTGTTGGAAATTTCATTTTCAGGCACCATGGGGCTAGGACAATCTGGAAGTCAGATAAGGCTGGTCTTCCTAAGAAGGCGTTGTAGGCCGAATGGTTTTCTATCAGCACAAACGTTTGTTTCCTTACAATGGAGCGGGGATGGCTTCCAATCTCAACGAAGAGGTCCAGCCGCCCGAGGGGCATCTTCGCATCTCCAGTGAAACCGTGTAGTGGTTTATCGCAGGGAGATACATCCTTCATTGATAGCTTCATTTTGTCGAATGCGTGTTTGAACAGGATATTTACAGAGCTTCCAGTGTCTACCAGGATTCGGTAAACTTCGGCGGGACCGAGTCAGGCAGAGATAACCATGGGATCCATGTGAGGGTACTGTCTTCCTTCTAGGTCGCGTTTACTGAATATGATGTCATCGCTTTCTTTCCGCTTTGGGTGGCGCTCTTCTATAACCGTATTGACACAGTCTTTATTGTCTCTAAGCGACTTCCCATATCTTTCCATCTCTCTCCAACTTCTGTCTACGATGTGCGGACCTCCTGAGATGGTATGGACCACTATCTTCTCTTGACTAGAGCTGCTAGCGTTGTGGTTTCTTCTGTCGGTCCCTGGTGAGGGTAACCTTGGGTTTTCATTGGCAGGGGCTGGAGTCCTGTCTTGACTTTTTACATAACGTTCCAGTTTCTTCCTTCTGATGTGTTCCTCAATCAGATCTCAGAGATGATGGCATTCATTGGTATCATGTCCGTGAGATTCGTGGAAGCGGCAGAATTTTCCAGACTTCTGTGCGTTATCTGATTCCTTCTTGTATGGTGGGCGTTTGTATCTAACTTCTCCTTGGGTGGCAAGGAAGATATTTTCGACGGTCTCGTTCAAAGGGGTGTAAGTGTCGAATCTTGGTCCTGGCCGATATAGGCGCTTTTCTACCTTCTTGCCCCCAGCATTGTCTCTGGAATCATTTCTTCGAACGTCCCTCGCCACAGCAGGGGCGTTGCCATGGGTCGTCTTACTTTGCTGTCCTGACTGCTCTTCAATGGCAGCATCCTCAAGCCTCATATATTTCCCGGCTTCATGGAAGAAATCGGGTAAAGTAGCTGGTTTTTCTTTTGTCAATCTTCTAGCAAATTTAGTGTCTGGATGCACCCCACTGCAGAGGGCCATTAGGATAAGCTTCTCATCGGCATCTTGAACTGCGGCTGCTGCGGCGTTGAATCTGGTTAGGTATTGCTGCAGCTTTTCTCCAGGTTTCTGTTTGACGCTGGATAAGGAATAAGCGTCCTTAGGTTGCTCCACATGGATGCGGAACTGACTGATAAATTTTTCTTTCAACATCTCCCATGAGCTGATGGATCCTTGGAGTAGATGACAGAACCAGGAGGTAGCAAGGTCTGCTAAGAAGAGCGGAAAGCATTTGCATAGTACTCCCTCTGTTGCTCCACTCATGAGCATATGCTGCGTGTACCTCTGTAAGTGTACAACGGGATCGGAGGTTCCTTTGTAAGGTTCCATTGTTGGCATCTTCCATTCTCGGGGGGTGATAGCAATTTCGATATTGCGGGCGAAAGGGCTGGTTACCCTAGCGCCTATCCCTCGATCTCTTTGCTCCCGTTGGACACACTCTCTGAATAAGCGTGCCATCCTTTCATCAGAACTTGGAGCGGATAGAAATGAGTTTGGTTCTGTTCTGTGGGATTGATTCCGTCCAGACAACCTGTAGGGATGGTATCGTCTATCATTCCTCATATTTTCCAGTGGCTGCCTTTGATCTTCTGGGAGCATGCTTGGGTCAGCTACAGTTGGCCCTTGCCTTGATCTTCCCCTGTTGGGTTCTGATCTAAGCACTTCCTCGGGTCCAACTTCGGGCTGAACTCTAGCTCGGCCCCGTTCACTGGTGTTTCTGTGGTTAGGCAGCATGACAGGCTCAGCTACAGTTGACCTTCGCCCGGTACCTTCCCCGTTGGGTTCGGTACCAAACGTTTCCTCAGGCCTAACTTCGGGCTGTGCTCGGTCTCGGCTCCTACCACGGCTACTTCTGCCGTTAGCTCCTTCGAAGAAGGAAGACCTTTGCTGTCTCTGAGATCCTCCAGACTGGGACTCGCCCCATGATTCAGTGTTGCGGTTGGATTCTTCAGCGTCCCTCAAGCGTGACATGAGATGGTCCACCAAGGCTTCCTGCTGGGACGTGAAGCGGTTAGTTACTTCAACAACAACTCTGTCCAAATCTGCCCTAGTGATTGCTGCAGGCTGTTCTATGGCAGGAGTGGTTGGGTTAGCCTGTCCTTCATTTGTTACCGTTGCTGGAGGAAGACGATTTACTTGATTCGTGACAGCTGGATCTGGAAGACTGCTGGATGCGATGTTTTTTCCTTTGTTAACATCTTTTCTCTGTTTGGGAGGCATGTTTTCCAAGTGGCGGACGATGCTGTTAGGAAAACTTGTTAAGTAGATGAAGCTGAAGCTTCGAGCTTCTAGCTCTCAGTGAAAGCACCAAAAATGTTTGCACAGAAAATGGACAAACACCTCAAAGTTGTATGATTTAGTAGATCTTATGTTGTTCTTAGTGACTTTGGAGGTTTATGCAAATATATGAAAAACAGGGGCTAAACTGTAAAAAGACACGCAGATTTATAGTGGTTCAGCCAGAATGTGCCTACGTCCACTTTATATGTTATTTCTCTTCTTTTGTTGTGATTACAAGTACAAAGCTTTGGTACAAGTAAAAGAAAGTTGTTTGAAAGTTCCTTCCGTGCTTGAGCTCTCAAACTTGTCCCCATTGTTGTACCCCTGCCCCTCTATTTATAGAGTGAGGTTGGGAGCAGAGGTCTTGGACGTATATAGCTGCTGGTGGGCCTGGGCTGACGTGATCTGGCCTGGCACGTCTTGGTCCGGTAGCGTTTGGTCCGGTGGTAGGAGGTTGGTTCGGCAGTCTGGAATAGGGTTGGTTCGGCAGTCTGGAATAGGGTTGGTTCGGCAGTCTCGAGAGAGGGTTGGTTCGGCAGTCTCAAGAGAGGTTTGGTTCGGCAGTCTCAAGAGAGGTATGGTTCGGCGTCTGGAATAGGGTTGGTTCGGCAGTCTCAAGAGAGGTTTGGTTCGGCGTCTGGAATAGGGTTGAAACGTACCCAACACATATATGCAACAGGAACAAATGAGCTCATGTGGACAGTGCAGTGACACACAAATGAACAGCCACCAAAGAACAGTACATATGCAATTTGGATATGCAAGCATACTATATCAACATAGACAAAAGTGAAGAATATCTGGGGTGAATGCAGACAGCAATGAAGTGTCATATCCAAACCAACCCAAAAATCATCATATAAACTAGTCCCAAATTTTACTTAAGGTAAGTTCAAAATCATGGTACAACAGTCTTACAAAACTGAACTTCAGCAATTTAAAATAAACTCAATCAGTTTAAGTATGCAGAGAGCAACATAAAGACTATACTGACAAGTGCACAACATGAACAAACTATATGTGAAGACTGCAAGGTGATGTCAGTACATACAACAGTGAAGCTATCTAAATGAAACCATGATCAAGTGAACACATGTACATCGATTCAGAAATCAAGGACCAAGCATGTATAGGCAGTATGCATGTGAAACCATACTTCATGAATGTACAGAGGCTACAAGTTAGAGAAACTAGTTCAAGTGGCTAATGCACAAAAGACATAACAAGGAACTCAAGTTTATATGCAAATAAACAGTGTGGTGATGGAATTTCAATGATATGCAAATGCGACAGATAAGGGATGATTCAAAAGCTACACCATATCAAAGTGCTACTAGAGGCAGTGGATAATATGGCAAAAAAAATCGAACAAGATCAATCATCACAAAACCAAGTGTGCAGCCGAAGGCAACTACAGGTCAAAGTCGATGCCAAAGCCAACAAGTGAGACGAAAAACAGTCTGAGCAAATACAACATGCCAAAGCCGATGATCAGAGGTTATTACCAAAAATATCGAGATGTAAAAACGACAAGTATAAACAACGTGGTAATCACGTAAATCAAATCTGACTTGATTATAAACCCAGAAATCATCATCGACTGTGGGGTGGACAACAGAGCAAAGCAAATGCCAACCAAGATATTCATGAAACAAGAAAAATGGTGAATGACCAAGTTCAAAATCAAAAGCCAGTGATAAACAAATTTTCCCCATAAATTCAAAGCCGTGAAAATCATGAAATCAAGAATATGCGAATTCGAACTAGATGTGAGGGGCGAAAACCACTCACCTTCGATTGGAACGGTTGCGAGCGAGAGATGATCTAGCTACTGAAGTTGAAGCCGTGGCCCTCTAGAAGACGAGCACGATAGATTAAAGCCAGCGCCTTTGATTTTGAAAAGCCCTAATCTTCCGAGCGCAAGAGGAAGACGAGAGGGAAGGACGAAAAAAATGAATTTGAGGCCGCCATTTTTATTCTTCGATTGATTTGTTTAGGGTTTTGAACGAATGAGAAAATCAAAGAGGAACGACTGAATAAAATAAAAGGAAAAGACAACGTACGTGATGGCGAGAATACAGGGTAGGGTGGCTGATAGGTACGCGACTTCGGCTGAGATGATATAAAATATTGTGTACTAGAGATCTTGTAATATATTTTTTTATTTTATTTTATTTATATAAATATTTTCTTTTCAGATTCAATTTGTTTTCAACACAAACTTCAATGCGTTTATATATCGTATGTTCACACAACAATCCCAATAGATACGAAATTTTAAATCCGGTAAAAATTCAATATTACGGACCCAATGGAACTGGTTTCGTCAAATTCCGAGACTGTGCCTCGGAAGGGTAATTTTTTAAAAAAAAATCCAATTTAAACGATACAATTTCAAAACTGAACAAATCGCTTTTAAATTCAATTCTGAAGCTTCTATTACCTTCAGTATTATCAATATGAATTTTCTAAGCCTTTAAATTATTTTTAACCGGCTTAAAATTGAAGATTCAATTTTATTCAACTTTCAATAGATTAAATTCAAAGATTTAATCGCTAATTCATTCTGATAATTTGAAATTCAAGTCAAATCATCATTCAAATATTTAAAATTAATTAAATATTTTCAATTTAAATTGTTCAAAATTCAGGGTCGTTACAATCTTCCCTCCTTAAAACTTTTCGTCCACGAAAAGGAAAGGTTGTTAAAATTTCATTAATATTTATACTCTACTCAATTTTTTTTGAAGCTTGAAACTCAATACAAATAAATGAATATAGGATTCATTCTATTTGTTTAATCTCACTAGTTTTGTTTATCTTCTCTTTTGTTTATTGATTTCTACAATCAAAACGCAAAAGTCTTTAACCAAATTTCTCAATTTATAACTCAGATTCGAACTTTAAAATTCGTCATGTTAGAGATTTATATAATATATCTCTTCCAAAGCTGTGAACTTTCAAAACATTTCAAAGATCCTCTTTCTTAATTTATTTGGTAGGAATTATGTAATTTTAAATTTCAGGCTATTGATTTGCTATTTAAAGTTTGAAAATACTTGCTAACTCGAAATTTAACAAGTCTATTGTCGTTCTCACAGACATTAGGCATACGCTGGCCAGGCGCAGGACTAAAAATCTCCAAGTACTAAATATACTTGCTTCAACTCCCAGTGAAAATCTTTAAAAATTCTTTTAAAAATGGATATGGAAAGCACGTTCCCCCATGGATCACAGTTTACCCGGCGGTTACGCTACTATCCCAGTAGAATCGCTTGTAACTGTAGATTTCACATCTCTCTTGAATTTCGCCATGGTTGTTGCCATAGATCGCGGTCCACACGGAGGTTACGCTACTATCCCAGTAGAATCGCTTGTAACCGTAGGCATCTCGCCCCTCGAATTTTGCTTTGGCGCTTAGATTGCAGTTTACTCGGCGGTTGCGCCACTATCCCAGTGGAATCGCTTGTAACTGTAGGCATCACGCCCCTCAAATTACGCTAACATACATCATAATCAACATGATCCCATCACGAGGGATTCTAGTCCAAATGGACATTCCAACTTATGGAAAATTCTACGTAGCTACGAATTTCAAATGGACACTCATCACGAGTTCCAATACCTTCTCCAATAATAAATGGAAGGTACTTTTCCATATCCTCGGTTTAGAAAACATAATACTATACATATATAGTACTTCATTTCACATTTCGTACATATCATACTCATGTAAACCTACATAAGATTTCCATAACAATTTACTTTCCAAACCGACGGTTTTCGAATTTACTACATTCATATATATAAGTTCTAAAAACTTACATATTCCATATTCATAACAAAATAGAGGATTTCAAAATTTTCCTCTAAGTCGATTTGGAAATTTAAGGTTATCTCAAACCTAATTCATATTCATAATTCCATTTATTATCGACTTTCACATTCGATTTGGATTTCACGCTACATCGTCAATTCTCAACACAGAATTGATGTCTATCGATATATAACCTCTGAGCTCGTACGTCTTAGAGAAGGGTGTTAAGCTAAGAGAATAAATTCTCCGCCACCAACAGATATATATTTAATAGATATCAATTGCTATGTCATCAATTCACAATGTTAGACATACAATCCAAACCATCATATGAAATTCAAAACTCAACTTATATTGTCTTTAGTGTCGAAGTTAAACTCAATTTTAACTCAACGATTCAATCTTTTTGAAAAATTTCAAATTGAACTAATTGTTCAAATTTCTCATTTAACTTTTCAACTTCGACTTCGAAAATGAATTTCAAATCATTTATCCCTTACGGAATATATTCACAACATTTCATTTTTGGAAAAACATTTCCATACTTATTTAAAAATAAGTAATTCACAAATCCAATCTATTTTCAACATTTGAAAATATTCTATATACTTAAATCAAAATTAAGTATATATTTCATCTTTAAGGAAATCATTCTCTTTCACATATTTATTTGAGTCAAAACGAATGTTACGTAAAACATCGTTACGACAACTCAAAATCACTAGTATAGGGATTCAAAATTTATATAGATTTATAAATCCCAATACTATACAAAACATTTCCTTTCGGAAATCATTTACTATAACAACAGTGTTATAGTCCACCATTTCCTTATATTCGAAAACGTCTATTTCAACAATGAATGTTGAAATCTATGGTTTCGATATTCAATGCCTTTTAAAACATCTTTAAAACAATTATATTCATTTTAAAATATCACTTTCCCAAAACATGTCCATTTTATTCAATAATATATTCACGGTCCAAAATTGTGAATATACATCTTTTAACAAGCTATAAGAATTTACTTATCAAAATAAGACAGTTTTGGATTTATAAACAACGTTTATAAATTCTATTCCTATTTATAAAGACTTCATTTTATAAAAAATCACTTTATTAATCATTCCTTTTATAACTCAATTTTATATCAGAAATTTAATTTATAAGTAAATTACTTATAATTCTTTTATTTTACAACATCGATTCATTTTATAACTTCTCAATTTAATATTAACTCTTTCAAATCTTCTATATAACCCGTTTATAATAATTCAAAAATTACAATTTAAAATTATTATATAAACTTATCAATTTTCTATTTCCAAAATAATCAACTAGTTCTTTAGTAAATCATTCATCGAATTGATTTTCAATTAAATCACATTTGATTTATTCACATTGGATTTTACTAACATTCATTCATATTCAATTAGTTCACTTTCACTAATTTATATTCAAGTTAGTCTGTTTTCAAATCAAATTTGATTCTATTTAAATTTACGTATCTTTCAATTTGAATTCAATTACTTAGCTTCCAATTTCCATTAATTCAATTTCATTAACACTTAATGAATTCCTATAAAATCAACTAGCAAAACCATTTTTATTTACTTTGCTTACATTCAATTTGGTTTAACACACTTAATTTCAATTGGTTTATATTCTAATTCAGATTGAATTCTAATATTTACTATATTCACAACTTCTTAACTTAAGTTTTATTCAACTCTTAACAACAACATTTCTAATCCATGTTTATTCACTAATTCACTTTTACAATTAAAGTTGAATTTCCTTTCTATAATTCAAATTCATATTCATTACTTCACTTTATTAATTCATTTTGATATCAAATTCAACCTCATTCAACATTACTTAAGCTATATTTCATTTTATCTTCACTTGCATTTATTTTCACTATACAGCTTAAGTTCGGCTCTAAGTTATTTGAAATTCTATTTTACTTAACTTAACTTAGATTTTATTTCAAAAATTCTCTTATTTAACTTTTGCTAAAGTCAAATTCATATCCCTATTCAAAATTCAGATTTTGTTTTACTTAACAAAACTGTTTAACCATTTTAACAATTGGTTTGATTCAAATTTTCTCATTTTATAAGTTATACAACTTATAAATTTAAACTTTCCAATTCATATCATATAATCACTTCTCTTTTAAGTTTAAATTTCCATCTCAATAATTTATCAAATCAAGTTCAATTTATTTAACTTCCTTTAGTTAAATTTCCAAATCATATATTTATTAATACTAATTCAATTCAATTTAACTTTTCTTAAGTTAAAAATCTTTATTTTCAAAAACAATTTTATACTTCTTTAGATTTGAAAAACATTCTCTTTTAAAGTGTTTCTAGTAACTATTCATATTAAACATCATAAACTAAGCTTTGTGTAAACCAAAGCTCTGATACCACTCTGTAACATTCCCCCTTCTGACCGCCTCCAGTCGGTGATTAAACCAACTAGAAACGTTCAAAAAGACGAATTGTTATTTAGTTTATAAGGTTTAAACAGAATCAGCCACAGAAACACAGAATAATAACACTGAATTTAAACAAATGAGAATTTATTTCATTACTATAAATCTTTTTATATACATCAGAGTTTTATACAATTTAATACTGATACAGCGGAATATCTTAAAATACAATTTTTCTGAAACTAAAAATGATTCTTTACTCTCTCTCTCTAACTTCGCTGCTCAAAAATCTTCAAGCTGTAAAATACTCGGTCTGACCCGAATATTACATTCAAAAGAAAATAATACACAGGTCAGTCTAATTCAAACCAGTTACTAGAATTCAAAATAGAGAATCAAATCTGAAGTCAGTTATGCAACAGTAACATGCACCACTTCAAATGTATACCATGTATGCAATGCAGACAACTCAAAGTCAGGTTCAAATCCAAATGAACTAGACTACAGTGAAGGCAACTAATGAATGTAATTCAAATACACACTCAAGTCAAAAATCACAGATCAGAGTTCGAGGAAATTCCAGAGCGAGAGAAATCAGAAGTAGCTCAAGTCAACATATATAAAATGAATAGCCTTAAGGCGCAAGTTCCAGTGAAGTTCAAAATGCAGTGACACTTAGCATATAGGCATATGTTACAGTGCAACATAGTAGTCAAGGACCGAAGTGAGGAAGAAACCAAACCACGTCAATAACTTCAAAAGAAAAAAAAATGCAATTCAAACATACATATATACATATCAATTAATGTATATACATACGTGACTGCATACATATGTATGAAGACCACTTGAAGTCTGTCAAACAGTTTGCAAAATAAACTCTGAATTGTGCATGTGAAGTATACCAATAGCAATATGCAAACAAAATACATGAAACCCCAATGCAAATATGGATGCACCCTAGTAATGCAGAACTGCACTTAAAACGAATCAGGGATGCTAGAACATCAACTAAGTTCAAAACTTCATACAAAAATAAAACTGCAGTATGTACATGCTCCAAACTGTCGAGCTACAGAAATGAACCACGGGAAATAAAAATCTCAACGTAAGTGCTGGTTGCACATGTGTGAAGACTACATGTGGGAATGCATACTCGATTAACAAACTTGAGTAAACAGGACAAGTACAGGCCTTCCATCCACTGCCAGTGTAACAGGTAAGGGATGCATGAATGACTACCAGAGTACAGGTACAATATAATGCAGACTTGAGCAAAACAGTGGAAAAGATGAATGCAAATTCCACTGACTCAAACAAACCAATGAATGGACAAATGGTACCAGTAGAATGAACAACAGCAGACAACAAGACTGTGAAGTAACTCAAATGTTCGACTACACAGTTGCAATGTCAACAAAGTAAACAAGGAAGTCAAATGTAAAACTGCTACTACAAGGGTATAGTAATCAGATGAACAATGAAGTGCAACTGACAATGCAAGCTACAGGTCGAACTCAAGTCAATTGAAGATGCATAACAACTGTACCAATGCTATCAGAAGCATATGCAGTGTACAGTACATGAAGACAGTGTCGACTTAATGAGCAAATGCAAGAAATAGCCGTGGTGGCCGAGACTATCAGGTGTATATGTATATATACAGTAAAGCAACAAGAACACATATAATATCAAGCTGATGCCAAACAGAGAAACATACATCTATATACATGCATGAATGTATGTATACAACTTGAACCAAACATATATGCAACAGGAACAAATGAGCTCATGTGGACAGTGCAGTGACACACAAATGAACAGCCACCAAAGAACAGTACATATGCAATTTGGATATGCAAGCATACTATATCAACATAGACAAAAGTGAAGAATATCTGGGGTGAATGCAGACAGCAATGAAGTGTCATATCCAAACCAACCCAAAAATCATCATATAAACTAGTCCCAAATTTTACTTAAGGTAAGTTCAAAATCATGGTACAACAGTCTTACAAAACTGAACTTCAGCAATTTAAAATAAACTCAATCAGTTTAAGTATGCAGAGAGCAACATAAAGACTATACTGACAAGTGCACAACATGAACAAACTATATGTGAAGACTGCAAGGTGATGTCAGTACATACAACAGGGAAGCTATCTAAATGAAACCATGATCAAGTGAACACATGTACATCGATTCAGAAATCAAGGACCAAGCATGTATAGGCAGTATGCATGTGAAACCATACTTCATGAATGTACAGAGGCTACAAGTTAGAGAAACTAGTTCAAGTGGCTAATGCACAAAAGACATAACAAGGAACTCAAGTTTATATGCAAATAAACAGTGTGGTGATGGAATTTCAATGATATGCAAATGCGACAGATAAGGGATGATTCAAAAGCTACACCATATCAAAGTGCTACTAGAGGCAGTGGATAATATGGCAAAAAAAATCGAACAAGATCAATCATCACAAAACCAAGTGTGCAGCCGAAGGCAACTACAGGTCAAAGTCGATGCCAAAGCCAACAAGTGAGACGAAAAACAGTCTGAGCAAATACAACATGCCAAAGCCGATGATCAGAGGTTATTACCAAAAATATCGAGATGTAAAAACGACAAGTATAAACAACGTGGTAATCACGTAAATCAAATCTGACTTGATTATAAACCCAGAAATCATCATCGACTGTGGGGTGGACAACAGAGCAAAGCAAATGCCAACCAAGATATTCATGAAACAAGAAAAATGGTGAATGACCAAGTTCAAAATCAAAAGCCAGTGATAAACAAATTTTCCCCATAAATTCAAAGCCGTGAAAATCACGAAATCAAGAATATGCGAATTCGAACTAGATGTGAGGGGCGAAAACCACTCACCTTCGATTGGAACGGTTGCGAGCGAGAGATGATCTAGCTACTGAAGTTGAAGCCGTGGCCCTCTAGAAGACGAGCGCGATAGATTAAAGCCAGCGCCTTTGATTTTGAAAAGCCCTAATCTTCCGAGCGCAAGAGGAAGATGAGAGGGAAGGACGAAAAAAATGAATTTGAGGCCGCCATTTTTATTCTTCGATTGATTTGTTTAGGGTTTTGAACGAATGAGAAAATCAAAGAGGAACGACTGAATAAAATAAAAGGAAAAGACAACGTACGTGATGGCGAGAATACAGGGTAGGGTGGCTGATAGGTACGCGACTTCGGCTGAGATGATATAAAATATTGTGTACTAGAGATCTTGTAATATATTTTTTTATTTTATTTTATTTATATAAATATTTTCTTTTCAGATTCAATTTGTTTTCAACACAAACTTCAATGCGTTTATATATCGTATGTTCACACAACAATCCCAATAGATACGAAATTTTAAATCCGGTAAAAATTCAATATTACGGACCCAATGGAACTGGTTTCGTCAAATTCCGAGACTGTGCCTCGGAAGGGTAATTTTTTTTTTAAAATCCAATTTAAACGATACAATTTCAAAACTGAACAAATCGCTTTTAAATTCAATTCTGAAGCTTCTATTACCTTCAGTATTATCAATATGAATTTTCTAAGCCTTTAAATTATTTTTAACCGGCTTAAAATTGAAGATTCAATTTTATTTAACTTTCAATAGATTAAATTCAAAGATTTAATCGCTAATTCATTCTGATAATTTGAAATTCAAGTCAAATCATCATTCAAATATTTAAAATTAATTAAATATTTTCAATTTAAATTGTTCAAAATTCAGGGTCGTTACAGATTGGTGGTCACCTTCACCTATAAATACTGGCCTGGGGGGTCAATCTGAGGATCTTTACGTTGCTAGTTACATTAGCCTTTATTGCAATCAAGTTTTTTCTTACTTCTTGCTGTTGTAATCAAACTGTAAGTGAATCAAGAAAGATAACCTCCAAAGTGGACGTATGCATACAATGTCGAACCATTATAAATTCCTATGTTCTTAATTATTGCTCTGATTTGTCTGTTAGTTGACTCTATTCCTCAGTTTTAATTTTACTTTTTTCATTTACTCCTCTACATAAATCTATTCTTAGGTGTTTGTGACCAATTTGGTTGAAAACATTTTGGTGCTTTCACTGAGAATCTGATTCTCAGCTTGTTAGGATCCCCTTTGTTGCTACTGGATTGGGCAAATCCCCCTAAGGACATCCGTAATTATCTTTATAAAGTTGCTTACACTACTCAAATTTGCTGAAACCTAAGTAAGGAGATTGATAATGGTGAGACATACTAGATCTACTTCTCAAAATGTGGATGGAAATGAGACCGCTAGCATTCAACAAGGAGGCCCAAGCAATCAACCTACAAATTTGAATGCTGATTCGGTTGAAGTTCAGAACCCTGTTGATTCTATAACTGGAGCTGAATTTCATAATCTAATGAGAGAGTTGATGGAAATCCGTCGACAACTAAATCAGCAAATTCACAATAATATTAGCCTAATGAACCAGATTACTCAGCAACGGCATGGGAAGGCTAGAAGGGATCCCAATTCTTACTCGACATCGGAAAGTTCGAGGTCATCGGATGAATACCATAGGCATAGCCATCGCAGGGTAGAAGGAGATCACGCAAAAATCTCAGAACGCCGCTTGGCAGATCAATATGGTCTGCCCAGATCATTCGATGCTGATACCTCCCTAGGGATCGGTACCGATCCCTCCTTCAGAGGAGGGATTCCCCCATTGCACTTGGGGAATCGTGTTGGATTTATTCTTGGAAGCTTGGATGGTGAGTTCGATCGAATGCTGACTAGGTACCTCATCGAATTGACGATGAGATAAATGTTCAAGGTGCGCATGAAGAGGATGGTGAACCAAGACGGCGTGAAACGACCAGTAGACATCGATGGAATCATTCTCGTGAGGTGGAGTGTGACCACTGCTTGGCACCACCTATCCAAATGCGGGACTTGTCAACGATGGTCAAATAGTTGGTGAGAGAGAACCAAGGCTTGACTAATGATGACTGAGGAATTTCGAGAAGCCATACCCCATTCATTGATAATGTTATGCATGTAGAATATCCGAGAAGGTTCAACACGCCATCAATGTCTGCCTACGAGGGAAAAACCGACCCCGGGCAGCATATTATGAGATACGAACGGCTGATGGATTCTGTGAGAGCCAATGACATGACCAAGTGTAGATACTTTCCTATAACTCTTTCCAAGATAGCAACGATGTGGTTCATGAGACTACCTCGACGGTCAATTTCGAGATTCGATGAGTTGGCAACCAAATTTGTAGAGCAATTCTGAATGCACGCGACTCCTCCTAAAGACGTGATGTCCCTTTCCAGCGTGATCTAGGCTACATGGGAATCGTTGAAGGATTACTTGGAGAGATTTTATACCGCAACCACGGAGGTCAATAATCCAAATAATCATGTTATACTTATGGTCGTGACGAGAGGGATTGATCCGAAATCTGAGTTTGGTGATTGGCTGGCTGGAAAACCGCCTGCCATGTTGGAGCGCTTCTTTTCAAAGGCAGCTCAATTTCTGAGGAAGGAGGAAGCCATGTCCTCTAGAAAAAAGAACATTGCAGGACCGAGTGGAGAAGCAGTATGGAGTAATATGGTAATAAAATAGTCTGATGATAGTTCCGGGAAGGTAAAGGTGAATGTTTAGAATAAGCCGAATCAACAAAAGAGAGGCGGAGATAGGAATCGAGAGCGAAAGAGGGATTTTGGAAGACTAAAGCCTAGGATCTAATATATGACAATTACACGCCACTAAATATCACCGTGGAGAACATTTATCTATCCACTTACAATACCATGCAATATAGGAAGCCGCCTCTAAAGGAGTCAATAGAAAAGCAGAAGCAGACTAGGAATTATTGTCAATTTCATGAATGTTATGGGCATAATACGAATGAATGCAGGAATCTCTAGGATATTATAGAAAAGTTAATTCAGGAAAGTAAATTGCATCAGTGTGTGAAAACTCCGTAGGATAGCGGACATGGTACATCTTACCCCAATCGAGGACAAGCTCCGCGTAGGGTTGAGAAGCCTGGACGGAGTAGAGGAAAACTGGTGATAAATACGATAGTTGGAGGACCGCACCCTACGGATAGGAGTTGGGAAGAGATGGAGAGTTATGCTAACGCGATAAGGCATGTAGATTTTGAATGCTATTCGAATACGGAAGATGGAGCTCCGGTAAAACAGCAACGCACCATGGCGGATGATATTGTATTTAGAAACAGGGATGCAGACAAAGTAGAGGCTCCAACAATTGACCCGATGGTCATTTCAGCTATGATTGGTCCTGCGTTGGTGAGAAGGATTTTGATTAATTGTGGAAGTTCAGTGAATATAATCTTCAAAAAGGCATATGATAAGATGAGAGTGGAAGCCAAAGACTTAAAACCATCTAAATCACGTATTCATGGTTTTAATGGCGTTGTGATCGAAGCTGTTGGATACGTGGAATAACCTGTTGAATTAGGAGAAGGCGAACAAAGGAGAGTACAAACCTTATCGTTTATTGTTTTGGATGTTGACTCTTCGTACAATGTTTTTCCGGGCCGACCAGCCCTGGCTGAATTACGGGCAGCTCTTGCTTCATAGTGCTTAACTTTGAAGTTTCTAACATATAATGGTGTAGGAATCGTTCATGGCGATCAGGCGACTGGACATGCCTGTTATGTAGCTGAGTTAAGGGAAGTTCAATGCAAAGAAAAAGGAAAGGGTGTGGACAAGATTGTCTGCATCCAAGCTATCGAAGATTGACAACTGGTGCTTGAGCCTTGGCTCGGTCACTACAGTCGGCTCTATAAAGATAGAGATCCGAGAGATGATGAAGTGGAGCCCAAAGAGACCAAGGCTACACTGGCTGAGCTGACGATTGACATTACAGTTTGCCACAATGACCCATCACGAGTCCTAAAGATTGGATCACAGCTCAGCCCTCCGATGATGAAAGAACTCGCTGGTTTTCTTTGAGCGAATCTAGATGTATTCGCTTGGACTCATTCCGACATGTGTGGAATCTCGCCTGCCATTGCGAGCCATGCATTGAATATTGACTCGAAGTATGTTCTGGTGAAGCAAAAAAGACGAGGCATGGATCCGGAGAGATCTGCCGCTCTTAAAGAGGAGGTGGATAAACTAAAAGTCAACGGGTTTATCCACGATGCCCTCTATCCAGAATGGATATCTAATCCCGTACTTGTGAAGAAGGCGAATGGAAAATCGAGAACGTGCATTGATTATTCAGATTTGAACAAAGCATCTCCAAAAGACAGTTTTCCCCTTCCAAGGATTGACCAACTAGTTGATTCAACCGCAGGACATGGATTGTTATCTTTTATGGATGCGTACTCGGGATATAACCAAATCCCGATGCATGTCCTCGACCAGAAGCACACCAGCTTTGTTACAGATGTTGGACTGATTGTTACGTAGTAATGCCATTTGGATTGAAGAAAGCCGGAGCAACCTATTAGTGCTTAGTTAACAAGATGTTTAAAGATTAGATTGGAAAAATAATGGAAGTGTATGTGGATGATATGCTCGTGAAGTCACGATGATCAAGCGACCACATTAGCGACTTGGCAGAAATGTTTGACATCCTCCGATATTACAAGATGAAAATAAATCCTTTGAAATATTCGTTTGTTGTCGCATCAGGAAAATTCTTGGGCTTTATTGTCAATGCTTGTGGAATAGAAGCTAATCCCAAGAAGATTCAGGCTATTCGAGATATCCAAGTGCCAAGAACTGTTAAACAAGTGCAAAGTTTGAATGGGAAGGTAGCCTCCTTAAGTCGATTTATCTCTAGAGTTATCGGCAAATGTATTCCTTTCTTTAATTTGATTAGGAAAGGAAAAAGAAACTTCGAATGGACGCAGGATTGTAAAGACACGTTTCTAGCTCTGGTGAATCATTTGGAGAGACCCCTATCTTGTCAAAGCTAGTAGATCATGAGGAGTTGTACATTTATTTGGCTTTATCAGCAAACGCTATAAGTGCCGCCTTGATTCGTGAGGATAATCGGATCCAGAGGTTGGTGTATTACGTCAGTAAACAATTAACAGGAGCAGAGAGTAACTATCCGAAAATAGAGAAATTGGCATACTGCTTACTGATCGCATCACAGAAGCTTCGTCCGTACTTCCAGGTGCATCCGATCAATGTTTACACCAACCAGCCGTTATAATAGGTCCTACAGCGACCTGAGACATCTAGAAGGTTACTCAAATGGAACATTGAGCTCAGCCAATTTGACATTACATATCTCCCTTGAAGAGCTATCCAGGGTCAGGCATTGGCGGATTTATAGTGGAGTTTACTTTGCGAGATGATCTTCCAGAAGATAATGAAATCCCTACTGTATGATGGAAATTATATACTGATGGAGCATCTAATGATCATTGTTCTGGAGCTGGGATTGTGCTTGTAACTCCCGAAAACCAGTCAGTTTGTTATGCTTTGAAGCTTGATTTCCCAACAACAAACAACGAGGCTGAGTATGAAGCTTTGATTGCTGGACTTAAGCTCGCTAAAGAACTTGGGGTTAAATCTCTTTGATATCTTTTATGATTCGCAGTTGGTGGTGTATCAAGTTAGGGAGACTATCAGGCTAAGGGATAAAGGCTTGCCTTATACCTTACCCGAGTTCAAGAGTTGCTGACGGAATTTGAATACTATGACATTTCACATATCCCCTGCGATCGAAACAGAGAGGTTGATTCATTGGCAAAGTTTCCTAGTACGGGCGATGCACATCAGATAGGTTTGGTTCCGGTCGAAGTATTAGATACCCCAAGTATAAACATGATGAAAATCGATCAAACACTGGAGGCGGAATCTGAAAGGGAATCGTGGATGGCTCCAATTAAAGACTATTTACTGCACAAAGTCCTGCCTAATAAAAGAAATGAAAAGAGATATATCCTTCGCAAAGCTTTACGATATATTATGCAAGGAGTTATGTACAGGAGAGGTTTCTCAGTCCCTCTACTCTAGTGTATTGCTCATGATGAGATAAAGCATGTTTTAAAAGAAGTTCATAAAGGAGAATGTGGCAATCACACTGGAGGACAAACTCTGGCAAAGAAAATACTCCATTATGGGTATTATTGGCTAACCATAAATCGAGGTGCCGCTGATTATGTAAAACGATGTGATAAATGCCAGATGTATGCAAAAATCCTGAGAGCTCTGCCAACAAAAATCACGCAAATGGTCAGCCCATGGTCATTTGCCATGTGGGGTATAGACATTATCGGTTCATTACCAATCTCTAAAGGTGGCATGAAGTATGCTATTGTGGCAGTTGATTACTTCACCAAATGGGACGAGGCGGAACCTTTAGCTACAATCACAACCAAGAAAGTAATCAACTTCATTGTCTGAAACATCATATTTCATTTCAGTCTTCCACGGGCTATTGCAACTGATAATGGGTCTTAATTCGATAATGCTGAATTTAAAGACTTTTGTCGAAGATATCGTATTGAAAAAAGATTTGCAGTGGTCGCTCACCCCCAGGTAAATGGACAGGTTGAAGGCGTAAATAAAATCATCAAATCAATTATGAAGAAGCGTTTGGAGAAGGCTAGAGGCAAGTAGGTGGATGAACTCCCTACGGCACTTTGGGCTTACAGAACCACTCACAGGTCTGCAACTGGCCATACTCCATTCACCCTTGCTTACGGTTCAGAAGTCGTTATTCCCATTAAACTTGGAGTCCCTTCTCATCGAGTGACTTATTACAATCCCAAAACAAATCAAGATCTCCTTTTGGAATTTCTGGACTTTATAGATGAGAAGCGCGAAGAAGCCAATTTGAGGGCAACTGCACACCCAGTATTACAACACTAAAATTCGACCAAGAACTTTCGAAATTGGCGATCTCATTCTGAAATGGGTTTTTCCTACCCTATCACACATGAATCTGATTTGGGAAGGACCATATGTCCTTGAACAGAGGCTTGGAGAAGGAACTTTCAAGCTAGCGACTGTCGATGGCATTACACTTCCAAGAACATGGAATAGCGAACCTTTACAATGCTATTTCACTTAGTTTATTTCCTTTACATTTCAGTCATATTTATTTTCAGAATTTGCTTTAGCATTTGATTATCCAAATATGTAATAAGACAGTTTATGTTGTTCCTTTCCATTTTAATGAATAAAGTTTTAGGATTCATCTGTATTTTTGTTTGTTATTGCATTATATGCTAATTACATAGCGAAACTGATTGATATCGATGTGCTTAAACAGGCTTCTAAAGTTTGGGATCAATCAATCGTGCTAACTCCTGATGGGATCAAACAAGATGAGCTCAATCAACTTGTTCAGTTCACACTTCCCATTCATAATCCAAAGAATGGGATATGCAATAAGGAACGAATGTGACCGACAATTTGGAGATTGAAAATTTTCTGCCTGGACTGTGGGACTGAAATAAAATCAAAGCGATCGAGATACGACCGACCCCAAATTCCGGGGGGGGATTAATCAACCAAAAAAGAGTACGACTTGACTGCTCTCCAAATTAACTCTAAGTCTCTAGAGTGCGGACTGGAGTATAAACATAAATCAGGTGGAGATCGACCGTCCGCGAAACAACTCTAAGTCCCCAAAGTACGGATTGGAGTATAAACATAAATAGGGTAAAGAACGACCACCCGCGAAACAACCCTAAGTCCCCAGAGTGTGGACTGGATTATAAACATAAATCGGGTAGAGACCGACCGCCCGCGAAACAACTCTGAGTCCCTAGAGTGTGGACTAGAGTATAAACATAAACTGGGTGCGAACTGACCACCCATCAACTGAACCTTATCCCCAATGTGTGGATATAATCATGAATGATAGATGAGTGGATTTTGACCATTCTCTATTCCACAAACTCCGACCTGAAATCAACAGGAGAAGTATAAACTTGCTAAGGATGGAATTTGACCGTCCGGTTTCGCCAAATTAATGCCGGGGACAGAAGCACGGTTATTCAAAAAACCTCTGAGTCTAACGGCATAACACTAAGGCCCGAGCCTAGTGTTTGATATGACTCGAGGCCACGACCACTTGGAGGTCTTGGGATGGAGTTGGTGAATTGTTACCAGAATTTAAAAGCAACGAATTACAAGTACATTAAATGGAAAGTAATCATTCAACCATTTAAACACAATTCACACGAAGCTTAACGGAAAACAAAAACTTTTATTTACAAAAAAGGTGTCGAAATTTCAGTATAAGTTATTCCAAAAGATCGGGATTTATACCCGTATAACCACAAATAGTAAAAGAATGACTATGAAAACTATGTACATTGAGCTGAAGCGACGGCTATTTCTTTGACTTCCTCTCTATTCTGGATTTCTCGGGAGTACAGCCACTTGCGCTTCTCTTTCAAGACCCCTTGCCGCCTTTAGCAGGAGAGCTTGTGGAGGTAGGAGAAAGTTCATCAGGGATCAACCCACCCAGTGGAATAATATGCAATGGCACAAGTAAAGGATCATCAATGCCCACCTCGGCGGGTTCAATTTTAACTTTCTTCTCAACAACTCCTCCTTTTCAATCCGCTCCTTCATGCTAGTCTTATCAGTGCGTTCCGAGGCATCGGTAATCATAACGTCATTGGACTCGTCGGCCGAGAGTGGATCCTCGATCTTATCATCATCAAGGGCACTGATGACTTGAGCATCGGGCCCCGGAACATCAGCAACTACCGGACCCTCGGTCGGTTCTTCCTGTTGATCTACGATAGCACCACTTGTAGGAATTTGACTAGGGCCTAAAAGACCTACAGAATTCGTTAAAACAGGGAGATTATCTAAAAACCATTGCGCATGAAGAACGAAAAACTTTTCATATACTAAGGAGTAAAGCACGATACCGGCATCTGTTTGACTTTCCGTAGTTGCCAGGGTGCCTCCTTCTAAAATAGGGGATAACATCTTGGATTCGAAGCCGAGCCTGTCCGGATCATAGCCAAGATCCTGCTCCGTATGGAGAGAGATTGATGTTCCGGCTACTTGGGATGGAGAAGGACCCTTAGGCTCGGTCCTTGAAGATTTGGCATTATGTTCTCCTCCTTCAGTGGGTGCAGAAGCATTAAAGAATCGAAGCTTTGTGGCAACAAAATCTGAGGGTTCGTTTCCACGAAGAATTTCCCTCACCAGTTCCTTTTCGTTGAGCTTAGCTTCTCCCAATTCTTTTTTCTTTATCGCGATAATGTGCTCCTAAGCTTCAGCGAGTGATTCGAGATAACCCTCACTGAGAAAACTTAAGTCACGATGGATCAGGACTTTGGCATTGTATTCAATGATCAATGGGTCGAATAAGTCCTTAATCTCATTCCTACCAGATTCCATAGCAGCTTCCACTCTGGAGTTAACTTGTTTGATCATCTCTTTTCGGCCCTCTTCTCGAGCGTCTTCTTTAAGAGCTTCGATTTTAGTGAACCGCTCGTCAAGTTTAGCCTTTAAGCTCCTAGCCTCAACAACTTTCTCGCAGTACTTCTGTGACTCCTCTTGAGCTTCGACTTTTTCCTCCCTTTCCTTCTTGAAAAGCTCTTCAAGTTCTTCGATGTAGCGAGCCAGAGCATCGTTTTCCTTTTGCAAGGAGTCATTTTCTAAAGCAAGTGCCCCGCTACGATGAAGTGCCGTGTCGAGTTCCTTATTATGAGAAACTTCGGCTTACTGCCTCTGCCATTTCATTAGCGTTTTTCTTCGCTCCAGCAAGTTGGGTTTTTAATTCTAGCAATTCAGCGTCCTGATGCTTGATTATGTCCTTATTGTGTATTACTTCCAACTTGAGGCGGTCTATCTCATGTTGTCGCTCAATGGATACTTCGAAGACTTTTTCTGCCAAATGTATAAACGACTCATGCTGCATAAATACGTCATTAACGCATGCGAGAGAAATTTCCTTGGCGTGCCCCAGAATTATGTGAATGGAAGGAAGGAATTTGAGACCATTAAAGCAAATTTTTGGAAAAGTGGCCTTGAGCTCGGCCAATTTCTCAACTGTGGAAATGTCGGGAGCAGTAGCCGGCAAAGGAGGATCAGAGGTAGCAAGTGGATGTTTGCCTAATCGATGTTCACAAGATTGTCTAGAACTCAAGGAGCCGGAATGTTGCTCGTGAAATGCAGCAACGTGAGGGTCGTGATAGGAAGGCTGGTCTCCACTTCGAGCAGGAAAGTTAGACTGTTCATCCCGACGATATGACTGGGACTGGGATTTGCGTTTGGAAGAGGAAGAAGATTCCCTTGAGTCATAATTATTATCTCGTCCCTCATCCTCTCTCTATGCCTGGTAGACTTTGAATCCCAGCTAGATCGGTAGTAAGATGAAGAACTTCTGAGGCGATCAAAGGCTCTGGATTGTGACATTGCACCTATAAAGATCAAATGAGAGCGTATTAGTAATTGTTGCACGAAAGATTAACAAGTAGTGTATAGTGAAGTGCATGTGACAGTGAGTGTCCTAGTCCCCCCAACAGACTAGTGACTATAGCCTTGCTCATCGACGTTTTCTCTCCTTTATCAGAAGGTCAGATGCCTTAGCCACTTCTAGTGGAAGAGTTAAGTCCTTCAATGTTGATGTTCGGAAAGTCGTAAGTCGTGATGTCATTCGGAATTTGAAGATTCGAAAATCCTTTTAACAAACTTTCCAAGTGTTGAGAGGACGATTCCTCTTCAACATGAGTAATAACGAACTCTGGATCCGCGGTGGTTTTTCTTCTATGAAGCTTGTACGCCAACCTTTTCTTTCTTTTTATGAGTGTTTGGGATTGTGCGACTTGCAATGATTCAACCATTGGCGCTTTCCTGGGGCCTGCATCGACATCTCCTAGCTTGTCAGCTTGAGAATCCTTAATCTCACCTTCCTCGGTATCGTCCCGAGTCCCCTCAGCAAGGGTCACGACGGGGTTGATGGTATCCCTTCATTGTTTGGCAACATTCTTTGGTAATTCCGCACTTCCAGGAAGCCCGATACAATGGCCATCTTCCAACAGCCCGAACAAGGATAGTAACTCATCAGTGACAAGGAGTTTGATGTCTCTGTCCTCCACGGAGGTAGCGCGGATGGCAGCGACAGCTCTTGAAAAGTCGACGCCTTCAGGACGTAGATAAACACCTGAAAGAACTCCGGATATTAGTAGATTCAAAGGTAAAGGGGTTTAATGGATTAGATAAACAAGCGAAGGTAGTACTTACGTCCTTCTAACCACCGTCTCGCAAACCCGGGAGAACATTACACGTAAAACCATTCATGCTCAAATAATGAGAGTTTTTCCAAGCACCCATCAGAACTTGGCAGTTAGCGAGGGTTCGAGAAAGACATAAGAAGGGCTTCCCGATCGTCATTCGAAGTTGTAGCTAAATCTTATACCTTTGGGAGTAGGCGGACGAAATAAAACATTCATAAATAGCAAGAAGGTTCCATGTATGAGGCATAACTGTTTGGGTGAAGTTGAGTAGGGGCTATCCCAAGATATCTCAGCATTTCTCGAACAAACGAATTGAAGGGTAGTACACATCCAGCCCAACACATGAAATTATTGCATGCTGTGTACCCTGGTGGGGGCAAGTGAGGCCTATCATGTCTTGAAGGAGAAAAGACGTCCCCAAATGGAATTCCATGAATAGAACATAGCTAGCAGAGAACAGCCTCGCCAATTCGAGATCCTGTGAATCCACTGGGTTATCTAGGAGAATAACGCCCTCTACAGCATCAGGAGCAGGGCTTATGATTTTCGCTGGAAGGACTGGAATATCTAAGAAAAGGTCAGCTCTTGGGTTAGAAATTTCTATTTGTTCCATATGATGGCTAGGAGAAAGCCTGTCGGGTACAGTTGTGGAACTTGACTTTGCTTCAGAACCAGTATGTCACATTGTCGTATCAGAAGACATGTCAGCTGAACGCTTCGAGCGTCTAGAATCCGTATCAGCTATACTCCGCATACAATCGAGATTAAAAAAATAACCTGTTTCCCCTGCGCAAAGTGTGAACTAGTGTAGTGCACTATATAACAGATATAAGCAGTTTGAAATCAGAAAAACAAAATAAAACAGCAAGACTTAGGAGTTTTATCCAAAGAGATTTTGTCCCAAGAGACCGTCATCACTGACCGTCTTAACTGGCCAGAAAATTGATCGATTACGAAAGCTTTGGGATCGACTATTGACATATCGATCAAAGTATGAAGTTTGTTACTAAAGTTCGTTTGCAAGTTTATCACTTAGTCCATGTTGAAAGTTCTGAAAATCTAATTGTTCGATCTCAAGTTCGATAGTTTAAGTATGCATGTTAGATTGTCCATTATCATCATAGGTTCAAAGTTAGCAAGGCAAACTAGTGATGATTGTTCGAACAAATTAAATTGGATTAGTTTATGAGGTATATGTCGATCCTTAGTGTTCACTACCAATCCCCTTCCCAAGAATTCTTATGTCGATCCCTTTACTTGACTACAATCACTGATCCCTCCATCAAAACCCTCCCTACCGATCCCTCACTCAGAGTCACTAACATCGATCCTAATAACACTACCCAATACTGACCCCTCTCCACAACTAAAACTACCGACCCTTATCACTTTCGTGTCGTGGTCTACCGATCCCTACATCTCTCTACTTTTTGCCTTTCTTCTATCAAGACTCCTCGTTGAACCCTCATTTTTCTTATCCTTCTCCTCTCTCAACTCCTGACCCAACTACCGATCCCTCTATTAAAAAACTATCCTACCAATCCCTTCACCCAGAGTCGCTAGCACCACCAAACCCTCATTTTATCTCCTCATCCCCACTTCTTACGCCTAATTCAATCTACAAAACCTCTATTCCTGTAATCATTGGTCACTCCAAGATCGTTCGCCACCTTATACACACATCAGCAACTCGAGGCTGATAACCTAATCATGTAATTGAAAGGTGTGTTCCAAATTCATACCTATATGAAAATGTGGAGGTTCGAATTAAGTTAGGGGCGAGCGTTTGAGGATTATTGAATCGAAAAAGAGAGAAAGACAAGTTTGTGGAATAGTGGGAATCATGGATGGGTTTATGGTCAAAGGTTGGAGAGCTTGGGTTCGTCAAGAGAGTTCTGTGCGAAGGCAAGTAAATGGGAAAAGTGAAGAAGGAAGAGAAGAAAGGCATATATGTGTGTGTGTGGGAGAAGGTTCGGTAGTAAGGATATTGAACGAGTAATAAGGAGAGAGGGGTCGGCATAGAAACCTGCCGATCCCTATTCGCATGGCTACAAAGATGGATCAGCATAATGAATGCTGATCCCTATAGATGATAAAAAAGGAATGATTGTGAAGGTTTAGTTGTGAACGTGAATGTATGAAGTATTATAGAAATTGGCAACGACCCGTGAGTGTTTGAACACATCCACAGAAACGTGTATATGAATGTGCACAAGAGTGGTTTAAAGTTTCAAATTTTTTAAATCAGCAGAAATTGAAATCAAACCTGAAGTTTTCAAGTTCAAGAATGGACCAGATAATAAAAAGAGTTTATAAGTCTCGCATAACCGGATTTATATACGTTGACGGAATATGGCACTGGATTTATATTATTGGAAATCGACCAAGTGTCATGGCAATCAATGAAGAATTCAATGCCGTGGAAAAACGATTGACAAGGGAATAGCAATCATTCAGGATGCTAGATGAACCTCTTTTTCGACAATTCAGACTTGTTTTGATTCAAAGCACGTCATGTTACTCACAAGACATACTTTAAGAGGCAAGTGTTACTCGGTATCTTGACCCGGCTATATTGAACTGATTGCACAAGATAGATTCGACTGTAATCAAAAACGTTGACCATGAAGCAATGGTTGTAGGACTCGGAAGTAAAGTACAGATGGTTATATGAAGCCAGAATTGAACGGAATTGGTAGATAAATGATGCAAGATGCTTGAAGTATGGATTTTAGCATGGTCGAAGCAAAACAGGGCTCGACATAGCATATAGATGGATGGATCGGCATACCTGAGTCCACCAAGGAGGGATCGGCATATGCCAGAAACCAAGTTCATTCTTAATTCTAACAATCTATATCTTGGGATCTATAGGTCTAAAGCAAATAAAATTTAGAGAGCAAGGTATATGGACCCTAGGGAACCAACCCTAGGGATCGCGTGTCAAATGGCCAAAGAATGAGGGATTAGCATATGGCTATTTGAAGGGTTCGATAGAGAACCGCCCACAAGTGGAGTTGAACCAAAGATCAATCAATAGCATGAGCTCCACTAGTCCAAATAATATGATATTTGAAGAACCAACATATCTAAGCATAAAGAGGCCACCATTGGGATCGCTACCCAAGAATCCACTAATGAAGAGATCGTTACTGATCCTTCTTCATTGGAATTTGCACCTAGCGACCCCTTTGATGGGCCCATATGGATTAGAAGGTCTTATAGCCGAAGTTTCAGAGAGATTGGTGGTTACCTCACTTATAAATACTGGCTTAGGGGGTCATTTTGAGGATCTTTACGCTGCTGGTTACATTAGCCTTTATTGTAATCAAGTTTTTTCTTACTTCTTGCTGCTTGTTGCTGTAATCAAACAGTTAGTGAATCAATAAAGATAATCTTCAAAGTGGACGTAGGCATACAACGTCGAACCACTATAAATTTATGTGTTCTTGATTATTGCTATGATTTGTCTATTAGTTGATTATATTCCTTTGTTTTAATTTACTTTCTTCATTTACTCCTCTATATAAATATATTCTTGGGTGTTTGTGACCAATTTGGTTGCATTCATATATTATCGATGTTATGTGCTGACTCCTTGGTTTTAGGGATAGGTCAGGTATGATTCGTGTACCCTCTGTTCCGTATACTATATCGACTTTTATAGTATTTTGAGATTATTTACCGCTCGCACTAGAATATTATCTGACCCGAGGTTTTATGCTTTGCTTCTTATTAAATGATATACTCTTAAATGAGTAGATTAAAGAGTAGGTATGGATGGCATATGTTGTCCTGCATATGGATTAACAGGAGGTGCGATAACTCCTACCCCATCTCAATTTAGGTTTTAGGCGGTCTTTACATTTGATATCAGAGCTCAGGTTACATGATTAACCTAAGTTGATAACACGATCCAGTAGAGATAGGGTAGGAGTTATCACATTAGACTAGATCTAGAGTGTGTGTGTGTGTGTATGAGAGAGTTCGTATTTGTTATATATTTTGGTTTTCAAAACTATGTAGTATTGTATATAGTATATAAGTTGTATTGCACACACGAGCACAATTGATGTAGTTTTTTTATGAGAGACAAATCATCCTTATTATAGAGTAGGAATGATATGGCATATGAAAAATACTGTTATTGATTTCATCTTCAAAATTAAGGATTGGGCAGGATCGGTGTCACTAACCATGATTGATAGGATATGTTTGTAGAGATGGTGCAAATCATCTTCTAGAATGCCCAATTTGTTCTAGATGATTATGGTGCTCAAGTGCAAATGGTTAGAATCAACTTTGCAAGCTGTATAAAGACTATGGGAGTCTAGGAGGCATACCGTTCCTTAGAATGAAGTAAGCTATTGGAAGGTAAGATATTTGAACCAAAAATGGCACAATCATCCAAGGAAAATAAGTAGAGAAATAAGAATGAAGAAAATAAATGAAAAACGAGTAAGAAATAAAACTCACAAGATTTGTAGGGGTTCGGCGTACTCATGCTTATGCCACTTAATGGGTTTTATTGATTATCTTGCTGATTAGAGGCAGGAGTTCTTACGGGTCAATATAACTCCGAATGAAATTATAAGAAATATAGAAAGGAGAGTAAGAGCCAAAAGATCATGAAAAAATGACCCTTCCCCTCGATTTATAGGTAAGGAGCCTATCTCCACCTTGTTTTCCACACTGCAGACTGCTTCTCCTCAAAAGTAGGATGCACATCATCAATAACTATAGATCAGTACGACTCCAAGGACATGGGTCGGTACCAACCAATATGGTGGCCAATCTGGTCATCTTGAACTCTTCGCTTTGGCTCGTCTTGTGGTTAACTTTGTGATTCCATAATCGTTCGCATCAATGTTGGCTTGTTTTTGAGTCGAAATGACGGAATCTTGGAAGAACAAAGTTGCGGACTCAAGAGTTCATGGAGATCGACAAAGAATTTCATTGGATCAACAAAACAACACTTGAAGTAGGCTTTTAGCATCGAATAGAACATGATAGCAGAAGATGAGCCCCAATATGGAAGAATATTTGGCCGGTACCGACTCAAGGGGTAAAGCCGGCTTCGACCCACCACTTTGGTGGATCTTCGGCTTTGGTTTCCTATGCTGGTTTGGCACTTATCCCATGACTCTGTTTGTGTTTTGTTTTTGGATTCTAGGATTATCTTTTCGGGCTTCCTGCCTTGATAACTCCAAGTTCGACTCGTCCAATCTATCTGAATATTGTCTGGTCAAAAGGATGAATAACACTTGCCCTTCAAAGTACATCTCGTTTACAACATGATGTGCTTTGAATTGAGACAAGCCGGGATTGCTGTAAAGGGCTCCACTTTATGCTTTAAATGGTCATTATCCTTTCTATGAATCATTCCTATGAGAAGTTATATCTGTTGTCATTCGTTGTGACGCTTTCCCAGCATCTTGGATTATAAACCTGGAATGCATTCTCATGATCTGCTATTCTAAAATCTGCAATTTTAAATTGGTTCCTTTCATGGATTTGCCAGGTTTGAATCTGATTCCCTTTGACTCTAGTCATTCAGGGTTTTACATAGTGCACACATACATGCATATGTGCATGTTCTTGAATAATTTTTGGAATATTCATACATATACACATATCCATGTATGTATGTTTTAAAAAAAATTAAGACACGGTATCGATCCCTTTTCTTGGGTCGATACTGATCCAAGAGTTAGAGAATTTTTCCAACTTAGATGCCGAAAAGTTCGGGTCCATTGGACTATATAGCCCACCTCCTTCATTTCCTTCCTCACTTGAATTTTGTTTACCAAACTGAAACCTTAAGTGCCACCATTAGAAAACCTTGCTCTCCTGAGCAAATTCCACCTCTACTCGAGCCTTAGACCACTATCGCCTGACTTTCACCAGAACCCTACATCGTCCACCTCTCCTTGGCTGACTTTGAATCACCACCACAGATCTGAGCCATTACTTCACCGACCCATGACCTAGGTGAATCGCCTCTTGGCTTCAGCATTCCACACTTGAGCCCATCCTTAGCACGTTGTGTAATTTACCGGCCTTTCGTCGTTCTCGTGAACGTAAAATAATTGTTGAAGCGCCAGACTCTGGTGTTAGTTGAGGTTTACCACTTAGAATAGTAGTCCAGATATCCTTTCCTAGGATAACGGTATTCGACTACACCAAACTCTGTGCGCTAGTTTAAATTAACTACTAAATATCGTTGTCCATACGTCCTCATCTAGGATGCTTATTTCCAATCACGCCTAACTCCGAACATCGATTCAAAGTTCATAGGTAATGTCCCACCTTACATCGGATATGGACTTTTTTTTACCTACCCTGGGCAAACTGTTGAGAATTGGACGGTCTTATAACGTCCATTTTGGTTTATACTCATGCCCCCAATCTGAGGACAAGAGTTGAGCGAATGAATGGTCGTATCATGTTCGTTTTGATTCATACTCCTGCCCCCGCATCAAGGGCAAGAGTAAAGACCCCACCGCTATACTCATATTATTAAAGAACATTACAAGTAAAGTCATCTAATAACATGAAGAATACTACTGGTTAACGACGATCGCATGTGAATATATCTTTGTACTAACACTGACACGCCTTTATCACTTTTAGAAGGTCTGAACTAAAAATTTTGGCGTGTTCAATATTATTACAAAGTAATAAACACAATGATTAAAATATTCAGAATAATATATAATATAAAATAGTTCAAAATCAAAATCATGGATCACAATGGAATACTATACATCATATACATAATAGAATATGAGTCTACAAAATATCAGTACTAGACCCACATAATATATATAAATCATATCCAAACTACTGTATCAGGTACACAATTACTACTAGATAATATACATGACATAAATTCCTAAATGTCAATATGTACAAATATGAAGTAAACTGAAATGGTCAAAATAGTCTACTTCTATGCTAAACCAAATTTCAGAGGTCAATGGGTCCTGGAACCTACAGAGTCTCGGCCTGACCCAAGTATTTTTAAAATAAACGGGTCGGACTATATCTAATAAAGAGATGAGATAATGATATCGTAAACATATGACTTAAATTAAATAAGCCATAATAAAAGTATGCTAGAATAAATGACCAAAATAAGGCATAATAATCAAATCACCATTTCATAAATCCATATCAAATCAAAAATGAAAAGTCACCAAAACATGATGATAGCAATTCAAAATTTCTCCAGAGCCTAAAAGATACTAAATATTTATCTCAAATCTCTGAAGAAATAATCATCGCTACTGAAATAATGATGGTAGTCAACTATCAGTGTGGTATAGTGCGACACGGGGCCTAACTAAAATAAATAAACCCTGCCACATAGCGCAATAGTCTAATGGAAAGAAATAGGCTATCAGGTAAAAACCCCGAATCCTAACGATAAGAAATAGGTAGCCACGTTTATGACAAAACAATGTGAATTTACCTAACGAATATAAATAGGTAAACATTGTCCGGCTGTGAAATAAACTAATAGGCCTGCATATAACAGCTGCTCAAAAATAGAAAGGGCAACTGTGTCATACTATAACAAACCTAACTAAAAGAAATAGGTCTGCCTACCCCAAATCTAAGAATGTATCGACTCTCAGGTTGATAAAAATGAGTTATTGTCTCTCAAGGATCTATCGGCCTGAAATCCGAACACCCTAAGATAATATAACTCTAAGTGTAGGTCACTTTCACTCTAGTAATCACTAGAATCTAACTAACTATCCCATACAAGAAGGTGAAATTCTAGTATTTACTAAAAGCTAGTAAATTTCACTCAAACTCTATCTAACAAATTATAATAATAATCGAAATAATTGTACGAAATGTCTCATATCAATCTGACAATTCAATCGTTTATTAAAATTCTTTGTTTCATAGAAAATCCCAAAATTTCAATAAAATCCTAAATCCAAAATAAATAAAATAAAAGTGTTTTTAAAAAAAACCTTTTTATTTGTTTAAAATAATCAATCGTTCATTTTAGGTTTATACTCCTGCCCCTACATCAAGGGCGAGAGTTAGTGAATGAAAGGTCGTGTCACATTCATTTTAGGTTTATACTCCTACCCCACATCAAGGGCGAGAGTTAGTGTATGGATGGTCATGTCACATTCGGTTTAAATCTATACTCCGGCCCCTAATCCGAGGACAAGAGTTGGCTGATATTTATCTTCAGATACTGAGAAGAACTTCAAGGGTCCGATCATGAACCATGGAAGTTTTAGTTGGCACCTACCTTCGGGTATTTGCATACCTGCATTATTCACATGCAGATTCATTTGAGTCAGTCAAGTCGCAACTCTTAAGCAATGTAAGGACAGAGTCTCGAATTTCAAAAGTCTTATTATTCCATGAAAGATGGGATATCAGTGGTTCTGTCTTATTACATGGCTTTTATCAATTATGTACCAATTTGTCTCTAAGTGAATTAGCATCGTAGCTCGCTATTCCATGCCCTCGGGAGTGAAATCCCATTAATTGTTGCAAGCATGAAAGTTCCATCTCTAACTTTTGCTCTATTGCATATGGACCTTCCCAAGTCGGGACCATGTTTTTAGGGCCAAAGAAGATTCTTTTAAGAACCGGGTCACCAATTCCGAAGGTCCGATTCCTGACCTTAGTGTTGTAATATTAGGCAACTTGGAGTCGGTGTGTAGCCGCAATTAACTCAATTTCATCGCACTTCTCATCGATCATATCAAGAGACTCCAGCAAAAGTTGTTCATTAGTCCATAGATTGTAATAAGTCACTCGATGAGAAGGTACTTCAGATCAACTGGAATCATATCCTTCAATCCGTAGGAGAGGGCAAATGGAGGATGGCCAATCGCTGACTTATGGGTCATTCAATAAGCCCAAAGTACTAATGGAGGTTCATCGATCCACTTGCTCTTAGCCTTTTCCAATCATTTCTTAAGAATGGATTTGATAATCTTGTTTACAACTTCAACATGTCCATTCATTTAGGGTGTGCCAGCGTAGCAAAATATTTCTCTATGCGATGTCGGAGGTAGAAATCCTTAAACTTGGTGATGTAGAATTGATTCTGTTTTCGATAACGATCGCCTACGGAACTCCAGAACAACAGATAATATCCTAGAATACAAAGTTGATCACTTTCTTCATGATAATTATGGCTATGGCTCTGCCTCAGCCCATTTTGTAAGTAATCAACCGCGACGGTGGCGTATTTCGTGCTACATTTAGATATTGGTAACACATAGATAATATAAATACCCCAAACTGCAAATGGCCAAGGACTGCCATTTGAGTAATCTCCATTGGCGGGGCTCTCGGAATTTTAGCAAACCTTAGGCACTTGTTGTAATTTCTAATGTAATTAGCTACGTCTCGGTTGACTTTTTGTTAGAAGTACCTACAGCGGAGAATCTTCTTCGCCATGGCTTACTCTCCGGTATGGTCACCGCAGCACCTTCGTGCACTTCTCTAAGGACTTTTTTGGCCTCGTCATGAGCGACACATCGAAGCATAGGGATAGAAAAACCCTTCTTATACAGCAATCCTTCCTATATAATATATCTTGGAGCTTGACGAAGAATTTTCCGTCGCTCATTCCTCCTGTCTGGATGGATTCCTCTCTACAAGTAGTCTTTTGTAGGAGTCATCTGTGACTCTCTTTCAGGTTTAGCCTCTAAGATCCAATCGATTTCCATTTGATCGATGCTCGGTACTGACAATATTTCCATTGGAACCAAGCCCCAGAGCTGGCTAGCTTAGCCAATGAGTTGACCTTCATGTTTTCCTCTTTGGGAATATGTGTTTCGTATAATACTCAATGCCACTGAGCAGCTCAAGGACTCGGTTTAGATAAGGGGCTAGCCTTGCTCCTTTTACCTGGCACTCTTTCTGCACTTAACATGCCACTAGCTGAGAATCACAGAAAATATGCAAAGTCTTAATCTCCAGTCTTAATCTCTTTGGCAATCTTGAGTCCCGCAATCAAAGCATCGTACTCCGCTTTGTTGTTTGTTATAGGAAAATCAAGTCTCGGGGCATAACAGATTAAATGTTGCTTAGAAGTGATAAGTACAAGTCCAACAGCAGAACAACGTTCGTTTGATGCACCATCCATGTACATCTTCCATCTAGCATTTTGTTCACTACTACTCTCCAGAGTGTCGTCTCGCGTAGTGAATTCATCTATGAAATCCACCAAAGCTTGACCCTAGATAGCTCTCTGAGGGTGATAGGTTATATCATATTGGCTCAATTCAGTGTTCCATTTCAATAGCTTTCCAAAGGTTTCAGGTCGTCGCAAGACTTGTCGTAAAGGCCGGTCGATAAGAACTTTGATCGGATGAGCTTGAAAGTAAAGGCAGAGCTTTCTTGAAGCTATCAATAGGCAGTATGCAAACTTTTCCAGCTTCGGATAATTTTTTCTTGCTCCTTTCAACTGCTTACTGATGAATAGACTAATTGGTGGATGCGGGCTTCCTCATGTACGGGTGCAGTGCTCAAAGCATGGACAGACACTGCCAAATATATATACAAGTCCTCGTCATTCACCGGTTCTGAGAGGATATAGGGTCTCTCCAAGTGATCAACCAGAGCCTGAAATGCGTCTGAGCACTCCTATGTCCAAGCAAAAGTTCTTTTTCCCTTTGGACTTTTACCCTTTTAATCACATCAAAGAAATGGATGCATTCATTGGTGGCTCTGAAGATGAATCGGCTTAAGGCGGTGACTTTCCCATTTAATCTCTTGACCTCATTGACTATCTTTGGGGCCTCCATGTCCCTTAACGCCTTTATCTGATTGGCATCAATTCCATGGTAATTCACAATAAAGCCCAAGAACTTCCTTTACACAATGCCAAAAGAGCATTTCAAAGGGTTGAACTTCATCCAATATTTTCGGAGAACACCAAACATTTCTGCCAAATCGTCAACGTGGTTTTCCGAATGTCGTGACTTCACAAGCATGTCATCTTCATAGACCTCCACTGAACGTCCAATCTGATATCTGAACATCCTATTTACTAGTCTCTGGTTGATTGCTCCAACGTTCTTCAAACCAAATGGAATGAGCAGATAGCAATACAGTCCCAAGTCCGTAATAAAGATGGTATGTTCCTAATCTGGGACGTGCATTGGAATCTGGTTGTATCCAGAGTAAGCATCTATGAATGAAAGCAGATCATGTCCGACTGTCAAATCCACCAACTGATCAATCCTTGGAAGCAGGAAGATTTCCTTCGGGCACGCTTTATACAAGTCAGAATAATCGACGCATGTCCTTCGTTTTCCCATTAGCCTTCTTCACTGACACTAGATTGGATACCCATTTCGAGTATAAAGCATCATGGATGAAGCCATTATCCTTCAGCTTCTCCACTTCTTCTTTGAGTGTAGCGGATCTCTCCTGACCCAAGCTACGTCGCTTCTGATTCATAGGAATGCATTTGGGATTTATGTTCAATGCATGGCTCGCTATCTCCGACGAGATCCCACACATATCAAAGTATGTACAAGCGAACACATCCAGGTTTGCACCAGAGAAAACCAATTAACTCCTACATCATCTTGACACCAAGCTATGATCCGACTTTTAGGATCTGTGTTGGGTCATCCTGACATATTGAGATATTAATTGTTAGCTCGGTTGGAGCTGCTCTTTCATCCAGTGTCTCTTTTTGGGGGTCTGTATCCTTATGGAACTGACTGTGCTTCCTGAGCCAATGCTCAGGCATTGTTTGCATTGCGTCCAAATCCTTGGTTGAGAGAGTCCCCTATGCACCTTTTCCTTTCTCCATCCGCCTCTCTTAGCTCGGCGACGTAGCATTTGCGGCCAGTCACCTGATCTCCCTAGATAATCCCTACGCCATAATCTGTAGGAAACTTCATTGTCAAGCACTAAGGAGCTATAGCCGCTCTGAATTCAGCTAGGGCCGACTGGCCCAAATATGCACTGTAAGCTGAGTAAATATCCAATGCCAATACAGGCAATCCCCGCACTCGTTTGTGGTTGCCCTCACCAAGTACCACTGGTAATTCTACATATCCAATTGGCTCAATAGCCATCCCGTTTAACACCTGTATTCGAGATTTACAAGGTTCAAATCCTTTACCTCCAATAGCATTTGATCATAAGAATTTTTGAATAGAATGTTGACTGAACTCCCACAGTCAACCAGCACCTTTCGTACTATCGTAGGACCAATAGTGGCAATAATCACGAGTGGATCAATCGTTGGAGCCTCCACTCCATCAACATCTCTGTTCCAGAAAACAATGTCGTCAATCATTGTTCTGCATTGTTTTGCTGGAGTTCCATCCTCAACTGCAAGGCATCTCTCATCCACAACATTCTTTATAGCACTAACATATGTTCATTTCAGCTAGACTTTTATCGGTTGGATGCGGTCTACCGATGATTGTGTTTATCACCAAATGTTTCTAAAGTCACCTAGGCTCCTCACCACTAGGACCCACTTGCCCCCATTGGGATGTCGACCCAAGGTGATTAGAATTTCCTTACCCGTAGTCCTACAGGGCCTTCACAAACTGTTGCAATTTCTTTTTGCATGTCAATTCCTCAATCATATCATGCAAGTGCGTACATTTGTTGTATTATGACCGTGCGTCTAATGAAACCTGCAGAACTTGCCAGATCTCTTCTCCTTCTCAATCGACTCCCTTGGAGTCGGCTTCCTAGATGCCTTGAGTTGTCGGATATATATTCTTTATCGAGTTGTTCAGTTCTGTATAGAAGTCCAAGTATGATTCCTGTTGTACGGCTTTCCCTTCTTAGCCCCATCACCATTCCGTTTCCGATTATCATTTTTATTACCAACATTCACATCTACATTTCTGAAACTTCCTCCAGATTGCTTTATAGTGACATTGCTTTGCACTACTCCAGTTGAACATCCAGCCCCAATTCTCCATGGACGTTTGCATGCTTCTTCCAAGCATAAGTATTCATTAGCATTTCTATTGAACGCATCCATCATCGATGTAGTTTTCCTTACAACCATTCCTCGAAATCCATATTAGGATGAATCCCCCTGATCAGCGCCATCAGCACTATGTAATCATTGGGATCTGTAACTTCCATCACAGCTGTGTGAAACCAATTCAAGAAATCCTTCAACGACTCTCCATCAGCTTGGAAGAGGTTTGAAAAGACATGACATGTTTTAGACGTGAAGTATGTAAGCGAAATTACTCTATAAACTTTCATGACAACTCAGCAAAGGATGATATGGACTTCGACGGAAGTCGAGTGAACCACATCGTTGCTACTCCTTCTAGAAAAATTTAAAACCAGCAGAATTTCACGACATCGGAAGCTCTGAAGGAATCTATATGCCACTCATATCTCATCAAATGCTGCCTAAGATCCGTTGTTCCTCTATACAATGACATAGTTGGCATTACAAAACTTCGAGGATATCTCTTGCGTAGGATGTTTTTAGTAAATGGATTCCGACTAGGATAGCTACCCCACTCATCATTGCTTCAAAAGCGATTTTCACTTACAAGTCTCTTGACCATATCTTCTAAGTACTCTAGGTCCATAAGTTCGATTGAACGATGGTAATTGGGTTCTTCCCCAAGTGTTCAGCCTGGAGAACGCTCTCGGGGAGGTTCTCGATACCTAGTCTCTCTAGACTCCAGGAGATCCATTTGTCCAATAGTCCCCTCTATTTGATACTCGTGAGTTGTATCATCAGTAGAGCACGATTCTCCCAATTCTGATCATCACCAGCACCTCCAGAAGTCAAATCCATGCCGCCTTCCAGATGGTGAGCTCTGGGCCCACCATTGGATGGGTCGGTACCAACCTGTGCTCTTGGATCGGTACCAATCCACAAACTTATGGATGGATTTCATCCTCTTCCTTGGTAAGATATTCCAGTAGCATTCCGAGTCTTTTTCTACTTAATGTTCCTCCATCTCTGCTTGAATGATGAGGAACTTTCTGGCTCTGAACTAGAATCCCTTCTACTTCTACGGCTATACTGAGTTAGTTCATTCAGCAGTCTCAAGCTCTACTACATCGTTTGATTCATCTCATTCTGACTAGCCTGGAATCTATTTTCCTTCTGCTTCATCATCCATTCCATCTCCATTCTGGTCATGACTTTAGTTGTAGTCTAGATCTCAGTTGAGTTGGTTGGACAGCTCCATCTCCATGCTAAGGATTCTGATTCTCAACTTCAGTAGTGGCTCTAGAATTGGTAGAACGATCTTCTTAATGGGGCCATTGCAAATAGCTTCTCTTAGATTATGGAAAATCTGAATAGTAGAAAATAAGGTAGAAAAAATTGGATCTATATCTTGGAATTAAGAAATCCAATAGTAGATGATGGATCCAAGTAGCCTGAGTTTAATTCTCAGTGAAAGCACCAAAACGTTTGAATCAAAAATGGCACAAACACCTAAGGAAAATAAGTAGAGAAATAAAAGTGAAGAAATAAATGAAAAACGAGTAAGAAATAGAACATATGAGATTTATAGTGGTTTGGCATACTCCGGCCTACGTCCACTTGATGGTTTTTATTGATTATCTTGCATATTACAAGCAGGAGTTCTTACGGGTCAGTATAACTTCGACAGAGATTACAAAAATTAAAGAAAGGAGAGAGAGCCAAAAGATCTTGAAAAATGAGCACTGCCCCTCTTTTTATAGAGGTAGGGAGCCTAAAATCTCACCTAGAAGATCTCCACCTCATTTTCTATGCTGCAGACTGCTTCTCCTCAAAAATAGGATGCTACATCATCAATAACTACAGGTCAGTACGACACCAAGGACACAGGTCGGAACTGACTCATCAGATGGCCATTCTAGTCATCTTGAACTCTTCACTTTAGCTCGTCATGTGGTTAGCATCATGATTCCAAAGTTGTTCGCATCAATTTTGGCTTGTTTCTGAGTCCAAATGATGGAGTCATGGAAGAACAAAGTAGCCGATTCAAGAGTTCGTGGAGATCGATAGAGAATTGCATTGGATTAACAAAACAACGCTTGAAGTAGGCTTTTAGCATTGAATAGAAAATGTAGGGAGAAGATGAGCTTCAAATGTAGAAGAATGTTGGGTTGGTACCGACCTAAGGTGTAGAGTCGGCACCTCGGCACCGACCCACCACTTTGGTGGATCTTCGGCTTTGGTTACCTATGCTGGTTTGGCACTTATCTTGTGACTCTATTTGTGTTTAGTCTCTGGATTTGGGATTATCCCTTTGGGCTTCCGACCTTGATAACTCCGAGTTCAATTCGTCCAATCTATTTGAATATTGCTTGGTTAAAAGGCCGGATAACACAAGATTTGTTAGCTACTTGCAAGAGGATCTTCGATGACTTGGAGTTAGATGATGCAATAAGGTAGAAGTTAACCTCCAGATAACTCCGGGGATGAACAATGAAATAGTGGATCGTCTCTATAGCTTCGATTCTCGAGGATCGATTTACTTCGGATTAGTTCACAATTCACTTCAAAGAATGAAGAGTTTATCATTGGGTTGAGTGATCATCTTGGGAAACGATTGATTGGTTATATTGACGAGAGCTTTGAGAAGATGACGAGAAGGCTTTATGATGAGAGAGCATGTACCTAGTGTAGAAGGATTGTCCCAAACCAGCTAAGTAAGGATAAACCGTGGAAGCATATGTATTGATTATCGTTTCGATTTCGTCGAGTACTCTATTCATAAAAGAGAAGGAAAATGGCATTACCATTTGAGGTATGATTTCCATGTATGGTGTTTCCATATGTGTTTTATTTAATATTGAGGTTTCATATTCCTTCATATCTAGTGGTTTGATATCTAGATTGGGATTGAGACTCAAGATAGTTAACCGACCTTTAATTGAAACGGACCTAGTTAGGGGCTCAGCCAGCCTATATATGGTTTTTCGAGACCTTGTCTTATTGAGTCATGGATGTTTGTTTGTTTTGGTTTTTGATTAGGTTTGGTATTATGGTTTGGGAATGGACTGATTGAAAGGGGTATGGAATAGTGATGGATTGTGAGAGGCTGTTGGTGTTGATTAGTGTTGTGGAGGAGCGAACAATAGTGATTGACTGCCTACAGAGGTTGGCGTTATGGTTAGCTTTCTATATTCACTCGATATTCCACATGATGAGTTGTCATCTGTGCCTATAGCTAGAGAGTGTTCGGACATATCTGATGAGGTAACCAGATTACCACCATATATGGATTGAATTCCATATCGATCTAGTTAGAGATGTTAAACCAGTAGTTATGCCTTTAAGGCATATGATGCCCAAAGAGTAGAGAAAGTTAAAGGTGCAAGCGGATGACCTATTGAGATGATGGTTCATTCGTAGGAGCGTATTTGGGTAGGATGCACCTATAGTGTTTGCCACGAGGGTGGATGGCTTTTTTGGGGTTGTTTGTTGGTTGTCATGAGCTGAATAAGATGATGAACAAGCTTCTACTCCTATTTATTGATAGCTTGTTCGATCAGCTCTGAAATGCGAGGATGTTCTCTTAGTTGGACCTTGCAATTGGTTTTCACCAACTGAGAGTTTTTAGAGAGAGTGTGTCGATTATAGCATTTTGTACGCTACTTTGATTTTTGATTAGTTGGTTATGCCGCTTGGGCTAACCAATGTATCTTCATGCCTTATTGATCTCATGGATCGTATTTCAAGGAGTCGCTTGAGTAAATCTGTGCTTGTGCCCGTTGATGATATTTTCGTCTCCTCATGGATGAAATAAGAGAACAAGGCACGATTGATGATTGTATTTGTAGGTGTTGAGAAGACACCGATTAATGATGAGATTTTGGAGTATCACTTCTAGAGGAGGGAAGTGAGATGCTTGGATCACGTTGTTTCAGAGTAAGACATCGTTATATATCTCGTGGTTATGGCAATCCAGAATTTGAATAAACCCAAGGTATCAACATCGTTAACCTATTTGATGAGAGAGGATAAGACTTTTATTTAAGACGCGAGGTACAAATACGCATTAGTGAGTCTGACCCATAGGTTAATGAGTGTACTGATGTTACTGATTCTATGAGGGAACGAGGAGTTGATAGTACGCACTTGCCTATGGTACTTAACTAGGTGCGGTATTGATGCCGATAAGTAAGGTTGTCGCATGTTAGCGACAACTGAAATCGCATAAGAGGAAGTATCCGACTCTTGATATGGAGTCAACGGCGATAGAGTTCGCTTTGGGGATTTGGAGGTACTATCTATTAGGAAAGGGTTCGAGTTATTCAGCGATTTCATTGCATTGAAGTATCTCTTCTTCGAGAAGGATCTCAACCTTCGTAGCAGCAATGGTATGAATTCTTAGCCTCCAATGGATTTGAAATTTCCTATGCGTCTGTAAGGGAAATGTAGTTGTTGATGTTTTGAGTGGAAGACATACCAATATGGTAGAAATATTCCTAGAGTGGGCATTGCTCGAGTTTATCACTGGTTATGACTTTAGAACTCGATAAGAACTATGGCCAAGGGTGATGGCTAGTTTTCCAATCAAACCTACTTTGATTTAGCGGATTGGTACTAGTCAGAGGCATGAAGCTAGACTAGTGGCTAAATTAGAAGAATGAGTAGTGTCTATAGAGGTGATGTAGTGTGGACCCGATCGAGATTGTTGGTTCTGTAGGGATGGGAGATTTCTTATTCTCGAGTAGTGGGAACGGATATCTATAAGCTGCATTAATGGATTGTTGATGACCGAGGATAGTGTGATAACATTTGATTCACAGTCGATTGATTGACATAGAATGCTATATTTTTATCCTTAAGTCCAGTAGAACGACATCCATATTTTTCGAGTTATATGTGATATGTATGGTGTGATTCCATTGTGTGCCAAGAGCATTGTAAGTGGCTGAAACCCGTTGTTTGATAGTGGGTTTTGGGAGAACTTACAAGAGCGTTTGGGAATTTGGCACCAAATTGATTATATGATATTGAGACTGAACCAGGGACTTCGAGACCTCGTAGGCCTATTCATATCGATAGACGTGTTGCAAAACAGGTTAAGAGGAAGGCGGTGGAGTAGAAGAGGTTCAATAGAGTGGAAGCGAAGGCAATTGTATATGGGAAACTGAGGGGAGCATGAGGACCGCTTGTTTGGAGCTCTTCGCTTGGTGAGATTTCATTTGTATTGTCGGCTTTTATATTGGATATCATATTCGATGTTTTATACTAGATAGTTTAGTATCATGCATGCTAGGATAGGCATGGATGTAACTTTTTGATGTTTGATCTCATGTATGCATGGTTGATGTTGATTGTTAGTGTTTGATATGATATCCTATGGTTGTAGGCACATGGGATGGTTATGGTTTGATATAACATACTTATTTGAGATGATTGCTATATATGATCTAGTATGTTTAAATATATGATGTGTGTATGTATGTATGTGTGTGCATGTGCATGTGTGTGTATATATATCTTATAGTATTAGGATTTTTCCCGGACCTAGCCGTACAAAGAAGGTGCTGCCGAATTTTTCCAGAATCTGATGGGCTTTTGAAAGCCTATGGGTAAGAAGACATTCTCCTTACTTTGTGATTTCATGGAATAAATCCTTTAAGGATGGGAGAATGTAAAGACCCATATTTTTGATGATAGGATATTTAAATAATTGATTTAAATATTTAATCGTTAATTAAATAAATGCCTAAAAATATGATATTTTTTTCCCCATACGGTCGAATCAAGGCTCAAGATCACTTCCGTTGAGTTCGTATTGACATTACAAATTGAAATGAGTATAAGGATCGCTATATTTGGAGATTGGATGATTCGATGGTTGAAACGATCTCAAAATACGTGAAATTAGCATCCCAAAGCACGGTCCCAGATAGCAACGTGATTTGTACTATTGGATCCGAACAAATGAGGTGATATATGCAGACGAGTTTCGTTGTGATCGGAAGCATCGTGTGATCGTACGAACTCAAGCGTACGACTGTTTATTTGAGAAATCAAATTAAAAAATAAATAAATATTAATATAAATAACCCCAAATCACTCTCTCATTTCAATTTCGCGATTACTATTTCATTAGAAAATCCTTGGTCGCTCTCTCTTGAAACTTAAAAAATTAAAATCGACCAATCCGCTCAACGATAAATTGCGAAACCAGATCTAGTGAACTCGTATGGATGAGAGGTTCGATTTGGTAGTGCCGATCTAGGGTGCGATCACCCTTGGCAATGTCAACCTATACTATGGCCGAACTAGGGTTTGATATGGCCGGAAGTACGGGCGATGAAAGGTGAAACAGAGATTGTCGTTGGATTTCTCTTGGCAAATAGCATCTCTCCACCGAAGCTCGTCAGATCCGATCGATCGAGTTAAAATGCATCAATAACCAGTCAATCCCATGGCATCTAGGTCATATCTTTATAGGCTTGGTTGAGTTGCATCATTTTGTTTGGAGGACTGAAAGCTAGCGTAGCGTGATTCATTGGCGAAGGCAGTTCATGATTTCATTGAGAGACGAGAGAGAACAGAAGAGAGAGAAGGCATGTACAATGGTGGATATGCACCATTCATGCACAGCCTGGGCATTTGGTATGTAGAGGAAGAAGGATTAAAGCTAATATAGGTTATTAAAGATTTAATTATAGTTAATTAATTATTTAGTTAATCTCAATTCTTATATTAGCCATATCTTTTGCATACGAGGTCTGTTTTGGATGCGGTTTCTTACGTTGCACCCATGATGGAGAGATCTACATTTTGGCAGTGGTTTGAATAGATTTTATTGAGGTGAGTGATATTTTCTCTCACCATACTATGATTGTTGTACAGGATTAGTCGATTTCTTGAATGGTTTTTTATTTTAAAATATGATTTTATTATATTTAAACACCTACTAGATTTTTATAAAAGAAATAAAAATGTTTTAAAATGATTTTATATCGGGTATCACATTTTTCCCATCGATGTGCCATTTTTAGGGAATTATTAGAATTGGGCTTTTTTTGATTGTATTTCACCATTGTTTGATATGGATGCATCATATGTGTTATATGTGTGCTATATTGGATGTATGTATGCTTTTTAGTTGCATGGTTGCTTGTTTGGCTTTTTTTGGTTGAAAACGCCGATTTAGTGGCGATCGAGTCTTAGGGAATATCTTGTGCGTTGGGATTTCATATACGCGAAAATTCGACAAACTGGATAAGTTGTAGAGGAAGGTTAGGATATGTGTCGACTGATCTGAAGGTGGAAGACGAGGCTTTGGACTTGAGGATGGATGCCGGACGTTTCCATTTGATTTGTACTTATCCATTTTTGTTAAGTACACGACCAAAGTGGTTGATATTAACTACCATAGAGTGGTTAATGTCCATCACTATTATTGATTGGCGATTTGACTAATTATTGTCGTGGATGTTGAGGAGATTTCATGGTGCATGATGTGATGGTTTATTCATGTGACTGACCTAGATTCTTGATGTTATTGCTCTACGGGCAAGTGATTTAGATGGTGAGGCGATGATGTAATGCTTTGACATGAGAGTTGGTACTTTGGATTATGACTCAACGGTGTATGGAGTAGGTTCCGAGGTTGATAATTTCAAGACATTGTAGATCGTGGTGGAGGTGTTGGCTCGTTCGTATCATGGGAGGATGGCGATGTAACAGCTTGATGAAAAGTTTGTATCTTCAGTTTATGACTCGTGGTGGGAGTAGGTATCGAAGATTAGACACTTCGTATCTTCGGTTTGTGACTCGAGTTGGGAGTAGGTATTGAAGAGGCTCATGTTGGGAGTCGTGGAGTAGAGGAACATGGTGGGTTCTGGATAGTGGAAATTGTATTTAGCTGGTAGGGCTCGGATGGATGTGCATGTGCTAAGGGATTGTTGAAGACTCGGAGTGTTTTTTGTTGTCCTCGAAGTAAGAATATTGTATAGTGGGGATGCCCATGGATTGGTAGCGAGGATCTATATACCCTGGACTTGTGGCTTTGGGTATAGTGTCCAGCTTTAGGCTGCGAGACATGTACCCAACATTGGCCGGCGAGATATGAAAGTACAATGGAGAACCAGGATTTTCACTAGTCCCTGACAGTATGGAGGCCATACGAGTTATCATATATCTAGAGCACACTAGGTGATAGTTAGTGTTGTTTGATGGACGATATGTTTGTTATGGTTGCTTCACTAGACACCTGTCACCCTAGGGATGTCACACAAGGTGGGTATTGTGCATAGGGATACCTAGACACCCCGACTTTATTTAGTATGGAGTAGGTACTGTGGATGGAGATACCTAGGCACCCTGATAGTTTACTGAGTATGGAGTACCCCTTTATGATGTTATAGAGTAGCATATTATCGATGTTATGTGCTGACTCTTTGGATTTAGGGACAGGTCAGGTATGATTCATATACCCACCATTTCGAATATTATATCGACTTTTATTGTATTTTGAGATTGTTAATCGCTCACACCAGACTGTTGTCTGACTCGAGGTTTTATGCTTTGCTTCTTATTATCTCAGGTACTTTTAAATGAGTAGATTAGAGAGCACATATGGATGGCATATGGAGTTCTACAGATGGATTATCAGGAAATGATGTTTACGTATACTTATATTTGAGTTGTTATTATATATTTCGATGTGTGACACTGTGGAACCTAGACATTGTTTGACTTACTATTATTAGAGATAGTTTATCAGTTGTATAAACTCAATTACTGTATTGTATAACTCTATGGATCTTATACTCTGATGATTAGTTCATATTTTTATTACTATCTCGACTGTTTTATATCAGTGTTGACTATTATATTTTATTTGATGCGACATGAGATATACGATAACTTATTTGATTATTTGATGTTTCCTTTTTCTTCTTTTACATTCTCTGCTCTTCTATTTTCTCTTCTTTACTTCTTTTCTCTCCTTTAACAATCGTTTTACACCTAAGGTGTAGGGTGGTCATTACATTTAGGATCTCTCACTTGATTCAAATTTGGATTTAAGTTTGGACTATTGCTGGCCAGATTAGTGGGTAGCTAGTTAAGCCCATACTTAAGCCCACTAACTCATTTCGAGATTTGTGCCTAGTTGGGACTGGTGGGCCAGATCTACATCATTTCCCACTTCCCAAAATCAATTCCAAACCTGCATTAGTCTAAATATCATCAAAAAGTTTGCCTTTTTCATACTAATCTTAGCCTAAACCATCATTAGAAGGGTAATTAGCAAAGGGGATTGAATATTTATCATTTTGTTTGCTTTGAATTCGGATTTCTTGCTATCTACTTCAAAGTTGGAAATTAGATTGTTAATTTTGGTATTATGTGAGTGATTCAAGATCTCTCACTATTTTATACATGTACATGTAGTTAAAATGATGTTTTTGATACTATTTCCATGATAAAACGATTTTAAACTTTAAGTAAACCTTTATATATGTTTATGGCCAAATTTAAAAAGATAGATATGGATTTTTAAATGGTTTTGTAACCCCTTATGAATCATATTATCATTTTAGTATGAAACAAGATTTAGGCTTATTCTTGTATATTAATCATGTTGGATGGATTGGTTGTGCTAAATGTATGCTTATGGATGATGTTTGTTATTTCATGTATTGCTTTGATATGCTTATTAAGTGCTTTTATATTAGTTAGGGAGTGGTCGTCGAGTTCGGCAAAAGGAGTTCAAAAATGCTCAAAATTGAATACAACTTGAAGGAGGGGCTCTGGTGGAGGGAAGGAGCCAACCGTTAAGATCGCAAGTTAGTTGGAGTTGATTTGGATGCATAACTAGAAGTTGGCGCGAGGCTAAAAAAACTAGTTAGTTGAGACTCAAATTTAAGTCGGTGGAAGATTTCTTTGGTCAAAGCCTAGGAAACTTCAGAAGATACTTTGGGTTGAAGCTAGGAAAGGGTCCAGGGGCTTAACACGAGAACATTGGTTAAGTATACTACTCGATACCGACAACTTTTGGTTGGTACCAAACTCTTTTTTGGCTATTGGAGTTGGCCAGGGGTTTCAGAGCTTCAGGCACATGGAGAAGGGTCTTCAAGCAAGCAAAAGGAGGCAAGAGACTAGTGTGAAAGACTTAGAAATTTTTTAGCTAAGCAATTCATGTTGGTACCAATCTGATCAAATCGTCACTAACATGAATTGAGAAGGCCAATCTTAGCCAAACTTCCAAGGGGCGAAGAGTTTGTCCTCCAGATCGTGCTGAAGTTATTCGTTTGTTCGTTTGACATTTGGTTATGATGTGGTAGTTATTGGAAATGCGGATTACAGATCTTAAAGCAGAATTAACAGTATAAGGGGGATGAATAGTGTTTAATTAATTTTATGAATGTTTTCGAAATCTTTTCAAATTAAACCCAAACAGATGCAATTCACAAACATAGAAACGATCATAGAATCAGACATAGATGCAAATAGTAAATAAAAGAAGTAAAGGAAAGAACACACCAGAATTTTACACTAGTTCGGAGTTACCCTACATCCAGTCCCACACAGTTTCTTGTGCAGATTTCTTTTCAAATATAATGTCGATATTACAACCTCGATTTCAAGGCCACGAGATTCACCCTCCTGTCTTCAAGTCTAGGGCAAACTCTCTTGATTTAACCAGGCTACAAGATCACCTATGTAACGACCCAAAATTTTCAACCATTCGCATCCATACATGTCGGATTTGAATTGCTCAAAATATCAGATTGTTAATTTAAATTTGGCAAAACTCAACATATACAGTAAATATAATAATCACAGATCAAAGACACAGAGTAATATATCAATAATGCAGCGGAAACAAAAGAATAGTAGTTCATGAAGCTACTATATATATATATATAACAATGTTAAACAAGATACAACAGAAGTCACGAATACATAGATGTCTCAATACAATGATCAAATACAAGATCTGAATACATCACTGGAATCAACTGAACAACTGAAAGCAGGATATATAGTTGGATCTCTAAGAGAAGCTCCAACTCCAAAGGCGAGTCTCGAATACTGTATCACTCAGTCTGACCCGAGCGTAAAGCAAAACACAAAACACTCGAGTCAGGATTAACATTCTTATATCAATAAATCCAACTCAAGTGAAATATCAACTGAAATACAAGTAACGCAAAGGATGTTTGGGATAACCATCCTCTAAGGATCCGTTAAACTATCTGCTATGTAGTAATATACGCTATTATAATAATGTCTAATATAAAATAAACTTACTTTTAAATAGCATTAAGGCTTTACATTTTCCACCTTAACATGAAATAGTCCTAGTAGTCTATCCAGTATTAGCATACTTCCAGATCGGGGGCTACCCTCAATACTCCACAGGCTACGGCACAAATCCAAACTCGTAGTAAAGCTCGATATGGTAGGTGACACGGCACAACTAGGCAATGCCAGGGTAGATATACCAATTACGCATCCGGGCTGGTGGAAACGCATAGCAGCCACTACCGCCCACCTCGTTCGCCCGTCGATCAGAGGTGCTACCTCATTGGCCCATCGATCGCTCCTGTTTTAGCCACCTTATGCCAACTCATGGGAGTTGGGTCTACGTATATACCTCAATAGGATCGTCTCAACCATCTTACTTCATTCTGGAATCTCCACCGCGTACACAGTTGTTAAAGTGGTTTTCGGTATCGACGGAGAGTATGCCCATATCCGATCCCGGTCTCTTTAACAACCAAACATTATTATAACACCGCGGTCAATTTCAAAATAGTTTATACTTCAAAACCAAAATATCATTTCATTTCAAAAATCAAATCAATACGATATCATTTCCGTTTCAAAAAAAAATATTCACTTCCAAAATCATAGTACTTTCAAAGATATTATACTTTCGAAATCAAACAATTTGAAGTAATAATACTTTGGAAATCATTATACTTCGAAATTCATAACTTTGGAAATCATAACACTTTGAAATCATAACACTTTCCTTCAAACAGTTTAGATATTAATAATAGTATAAAATAGTTTATAAAGTAAAATAGTTTATATTAAAATAGTTATAAGTTGAAATGGTTTATATTAAAATAGTTTATATTAAAAATAGTTTATAATAAAAATAATTTATATAAAAATAATTTATAAAGTAAAATATATAAATAGTTTTAAATATAATTTAAAATTACTTTATATAATAAAATAGTTTCCTCAACTTTCACCAATCGATTTAAATTAATTCAAATTCCAAATTCAAATTTAATCAAATCTCAAATCATCCATTTCAACTCGATTCAGCTTTTCAATAAACCATTTCAAATTATCGATTTTCAAATAAATATTTGAACCATAAAATAATCCGTTCAAATTTCAATATATATCAAAGTCAATATATTCAACATTTCAAAACAAAATTCGATAATTTTATATATATATCAAATTCACTTTACTATTATTAGTTTTGAAATATTTACTTAATCATTTCAATAATATCTAAATACAGATTCAATTTACAAATTTAAATAAACAAAATATCCCATTTAAATTTATATAAATTTGAAATATTCATTTAAGTCACTTTTAATCAAATTCAAGTTATAAAACATATCTTTAAAATCTCAAATTTAATAATTTCAAATCAGATTTATTTAAGTAAAATTCTTAAATAAATATAATTTCAAATCAATTTCAAATTTATCTTTCCAACCCGAATCATTATAAACTCTATATTTGAAAATATATATTTTATATAAATACTTAAGCATATTATATATCAACTTTATTAAATCAGCTTTAATAAATCTTAAAATCAATATTTATTAAAACCATATATTTCCTTTCCAGAACCATAGAAATCATTTTCAAAATATTTATATATAGACCAACGGTGTCTGTATAAAATTTTCTATCCTAGGGTCAAGTGATACGGATATTTATCATTTCAATCCGCAATTTATATATATACGGGTATATATCATTTCAACCCGCAATATTCCCAAATTCAATTCAATTGAAAATCGCTTGGGTTTATCATTTCAACCCATAATGATTTTCTCCTATTCTATAGATCGTTCGGGTATGTATCATTTCAACCCATAGTGAATTCTATACTAATGGGGAACTTGCAGAGTGATAACAGATATGATAATAATATAACAATCAGTAACAGGCATATATCATCAGTGATAAATAACAGATAATGGTGTGAGATGTCACAGGTGAACAGATACAAAAAGGGGCATATATATAGCAATGTAAATAACTAACAACATCATATTTCAATTATCATTTCAATTGAAATCAAATTTAATAAATATAAGAACGTTAATCGTGAGTGATTGCTCACCTTTCGAGGATAGAGAGATTGTGACAAGGAATGAGCTACGAATTCCAAAGCAACGCTAGATTGGCACGAATTTGCCGAGCAAAGCTGATAAATAGGAATTGATGAAGATGAATCAATTAGCTCGATGCAAATGGAATATATATAGACTTATGTACAGATCTTGGGATCAAACTAATATAAAAGTCTACACACCTTTAAACATCTATAAACTAACACATAACCTCAAAGGTATATATATCTAATATACAGATAATATACATATATATACTATATGTTATAAACTAGCAACATTTACTAATAAACCAAAACTAATATAATCTAACATATAAATTAATATATATAAACATTTTATTTTATAGCCTTGTACAAACCTTTACATATTAATCTTGCCACTAACATAAGTATTCAAGATCAAACATATATTTTACATTTAAAAACCAAGTATATATATATATATGTAAATCAGACATTGAACAAAAGATATGCCCAAACAACTATATATCTAACTTATATTATAAACCCGATATATATTTTAAAATCAACAATATGTATATAACTAATATATAAGTTGGTATATATAAACTTACAGTAATCCAATTTCATATAAACAAGGTAAACGTACTCTTATATACATATATATAAAGTTCAATATAAACTTATATAGATATTATACAACTGACGCCAACATTCTATATAGCTAAAATATCACTAATATATATGTATGTATATAATGCAAACTGACGTGTACAGCTAACAAATTTTATATTTCTTTAATCATATATATAAATTAACATATTATAAACTAACCTATATACAGCCAGTTAGCTTTATAAATCTTAAAGATACACACTAAATAGTCAACTTCATAAACTTTTAAAACAATAACTTATATAGTTTTTCATGCCAGAGCTTTATCTAAGAAGTGTATATACAACAAAATATAAGACAAAGAGACCGAATCACTTTTAGATTGGAAACAGAATATAACCAGGTTGTTATATGTATATACTTAAAACAAGTTATTACAACTTACATATAAAATATGCAATTATCTTATAATATAAAGCTCCGAATAATATATTTTCAATACGACAGATCAAATACCCATTTATATAAAATGTATTGTATTATATATAAAATAATATATCACATCTAAACTTACAGTAACTAGATATAAAGCCTATATACCCATACATATACTTGAAACCAACTTCCCTATACCTATACATAAGCCAATTATATGCAACATATAGATATATATATATATAACTCATATACATAAATTAACTCAAAAAAAACTGTCATATTAAAAGACTCATAAAAATCAAACTCTATATATATATAATTTTTAACTAACATATAATATATATTTAAACCGAAATGAATAACTTACAGACTATAGCTTACGTGAACTAGTATATATATAATTAGCATATACTACAATTCATGTAACGTATATAATATAACAGTATAAATATATATAAACAACTAATAAAATATACAATATGTAAATATAATACCTATACCACGTGGAATAGAGGCTGGGTTGATGATCTGCAAGAGAAGGAGGGAGAGCGCGAAAAAAAAGAGGCCAAACTTGGTGGGGTTGAACTGGGTTGAGCAATAGCCGAGAAGGCAGGAAGGGCTGGGTTCTGGCAATCAGGTGAGGGAAGGAGGAGGATGCTTGTGGCTTCGGTCGGCCACTACTGACAAGAGGGGAGCTCGGTTGAGGGACAACGATGGTGTGGTTGCCTGATCTCTGTGAGGTGGCGAAACAGGGAATCGCGATGGACATGGAGAAGGAACGGCAAATGAAAAAAAACAGGTAGAAGAAAAATTTCAAGTTGCAGAATAAAAAATATATATATCGATATTACTTGCGTATTCTCAAACAAACCGAAAGGAAAAGAAACGAACAGACAATCACAGTGGGGAGGTGGAATAGCAAAAGCTTTGACATCAATATCTAGGAATATTAAAAGGTAGGGTTATGATTAACATGGTGGAGAATCGAAAAGGCACCAGAACCCAGAAGGCTTCAGAAACGTACCGATATGATTATCTGTTTCACGGATATCACCGGTTACCGGAAATCCAAAACATAGAATTGAATATACCGCAGAGATCAGCACGCCGAGACGATCAAAAAGGTATACGGATATCAGTGGTACGGTTATCTAATCAAAAGTCGATATCGGTACAAAAATGCTGCGAATCTATTGAAAATAAGATAAACGAAGCAATAGAAGTCCAAATTTGACGAAATGAAATATGACATCTCACTCAGAAGATGATTTACAAATTTTCTGTATAAAAATATTCAAGTTTGGAAAACATTTTATTATCATCAATTTTAACTGATCTAAATTGAAATAGAATTACACAAGAAAATAAACTTCCATATTATCAAATGAAAATTTACCAGTTGCTATGTTTAAATAGACGTATTCCAAATATCAAATTTATATTTCAAAATTTTATTGTTTAAAATTTCACAAAATTCCAATTAATTACGTTATTAAAACAGTTAAAATTTACGGGTCGTTACAACCTAATTGATTTACGGGCTACAATCACACCGTTTCCAATATCACTTTGATAGATAGAGAGACACAATACACTTCTTTGATTATAAATGATCCTATAACTCTGAATAGCACTAAGATCTTTGAGAGTGAGTGGCAGAAAATCAAACTAGAGATGATCGAGTTTGATTCACTTAGGATTTCGGTAGAGTTTTGTTAAAATATAAGAGAATATTTGAGTGGAGAAGAATGAGTGAAGAAATGAAGAAAAACTAACTTAAATTCGTTGAAAACAACTGGTATTTATAGAAGACAACAGTCATGTCCATTTGTGAATGGTTATGACGAATAGATACTTCATTTGAAAATTTGAAATTTGAATTCTACGGCTACCATGTCGACATGGGGGGATGGGTTATGTCGACATGCCCTAGTAAATTTTGAAAATTGATTTTTGTTTTTAAAAGAGATTTTCTTTTTAAAACTTGTCAAAACAATTTCTGAAGTTTATAAACCATTTTGAATATAGTTTAAACTTATAAAAGAGATTTAAAAAGTAATCTTAAAAATATATAATAAAAGTAATATATTAAAAAACTAAGTATATAATATATTTTTGAGATTTAAAGCTTATAATATTAAAACCAGAAGATAGTTTAAAAACAAGAAATGATTCTGAAATCAAAATATAAAAGATAATAAAAATAGTTTAAGGCCAAAATATTTAAACTGAGAGAGATGACTTTAAAAAGTTTTTGGAAAAATATTTAAAATAAATCATTTTGAAAATTTCGTGGATTCCATTCCACTAGAGAAGGTCGTGGAATCCATCCCACTAAAGAGGTCGTGGGTTCCATCCCACTATTAAAGCGAGAAGGTGGATTCCATTCCACTATTAAAATCCGAATGAAGATTTTAGTGCTATTATGAAGTTTTAACATAAATCTAGACACTATTACTTATCTTGATATCTTGAACTCGAACTCTTGATCTTTAACTCTTGATACTCATGAGTCTTCAGTCTTGGTTTCTTCAACCTTGAATTCGTTAGTCTTGAATCTCTATAATCAGTCTTGAATCTTTATACTGTACAGTCTTCATTCTCTGTACTTGCATATATATATATATATATATATATATATATATATATATATATATATCCTACATATACATATATATCTAGACAAGAATATTGGTATTTATATTTTATAACAAGTCCTAAGGTTGTTGTCATCAAAACCATCATCTTAGGAACTAACAATCTCCCCTTTTTGAAGATGACAACCTATGTTTATAAAATCTACTCCAACAAACTTCGATTCTACTCTGACTCCCCCTTATTCAAAAAAATCCCCCTTAATCTACTAACTTCCCCTTAATCTAAGCCTATCTAACCTATTTTATAATTCTCCCCCTTTGTCATCAACAAAAACTAAGCCTAAACTACATAACTCCCCCTTAAACTAATACTATGGAACTAAATGCTAACAACGAAGTATAATAAGCAAAACATAAATCTAATTTTATTATATATGATGTTACATTACACATATGAAACATAGACACAAATATATACAAGTACACAAAATATAAAAACATTAATATAATAACAATCTAACGAGCGTCCTTGACAATTGGTGACCTGTGAATCAAACAATTAGGGTAATGGAGACAAAAGTTTCCATGTTGTTCGACTAAATTACCATTTTTTCAAAACAGACTTCTCCAACGCAAATAACTTTATCGTCTTCGTCCATTTGCGCTTCTTCCTCTTCTTCTTCTTCTTCTTCTTCTTCGTCCTCTAATGGATTATGAATACGTATGTTAGAGGAATCATCTTCAATCACAATAGGATCTGCATGATTATCCATTAGAAATTTTTGCAAATTTCTAAGAATCTTGCCTTGTTTCTCTTGGTCCTTTGCCATCCTTATTTGCATGACTTGTAATTCAGTCAGCATTTGCAGAGAATCCTTCATAATTTCCACGATCTCATTACTCGAGCCAATGTAGTTCGTTGAAACGGACCAGAATTAGGAGAAGGGAAGGAAAAGGTTGCATTTTGGTTTGATTTAGAAGAGGAGGCCATTATTTTATATTTTCAGAAGATTATTACAGAGAAAATGAAGTAAGAAGACGGAAAAATTCGAAATGTTGTGATTATATAACCACCAAACTGATTTTAGAGGAAAATTCAAATTTTCAAATTTTACATGTCGACATGGGGGGTAGGGGCATGTCGACATCCCTTTGAAATTTTTGACAATTTTGTTTTTCTTTATTTATTTAAATATATATGTTACTATATCTTAGTTATAGAACAAATACCTAGTTCTCTTCTTAATTTAATAAAGGTTGATTGATTCAAGGGTTTGGTCAGAATATCGGCTATTTGATTCTCAGTGTTGATAAATTCAAGAGAAATAATCTCTTTACTTGTATTATCTTTGAGAAAATGATGTCTGATATCAATATGTTTTGTTCTGGCATGATGAGTAGGATTTTTGGATAAATTTATTGCACTTGTATTGTCACAATAAATTGGTGATTTTGAAATATTTAATCCAAAATCCATTACGGTCTGTTGCATATAGATAACTTGAGAACAAGCCAAAGAAGCAGAGATATATTCTGCTTCAGTTGTTGATAGTGAGACAGTATTTTTCTTTTTACTAAACAAAGAAACTAGAGAATGTCCTAAAAAGTGACAAGTTCCACTTGTACTTTTTCGGTCCGATTTACAACAAGCATAGTCGGCATCACAATATGAGATTAAATCAAATGAATCATTTTTAGGGTAAAATAGGCCATAGTCTAAAGTGTGTTTAACATATCTTAGGATACGTTTAATAGCTTTTAAATGGGTTTCTTTGGGTTGAGATTGGTACCTTGCACAGAGACAAACACTATGCATGATATCAGGCCTACTCGCAGTTATATAGAGTAGCGATCCAATCATTCCCATGTATAGTTTTTGATCAACATCTTTTGACATGTCTTCTTTATATAAAGCTTCATTGGTTGCCATAGGAGTGAGTTTTCCACTTGCAGTGGTCATACCAAACTTACTAACTAGATCCCTAGCATACTTTTCTTGACTAATGGAAATACCACTATCTAATTGTTTTATTTGCAATCCTAAAAAGAAATTAAGTTCACCCATATGACTCATCTCAAACTCTTTTGTCATTATTTCAGAAAACTCTTTGTTCATTTCATTGTTTGTTGATCCAAAAATTATATCATCTACATAAATCTATACTAATTGGATATCATTTTTGTTTCTTTTAATAAAAAGAGTATTATCTACTTTACCAAATTCAAAATTTGTCTGTAATAGGTAAGATCTTAGTCTATCATACCAGGCTCTAGGAGCTTGTTTCAAACCATATAAAGCTTTCTTTAATTTGTAAACATGATTTGGAAATTTTTCATCTTCAAAAAGTGGGGGTTGTTCAACATAAACATCTTCTTTAACAAAACCATTTAAAAATGCACTTTTGACATCCATTTGAATAATTTGAAATTGTTGTAGTTTGCGAAAGCAAGTAGAATTCTAATGGCTTCTAATCTTGCTACGGGTGCAAAGGTTTCATCATAGTATGTTCCTTCTTCTTGACAATAACCTTGCGCGACAAACCGAGCTTTATTTCTAACAACCTCACCTTGTTCATTCATTTTATTTTTATAAACCCATTTAGTTCCTATTATAGTTTTGTCCTCGGGTCTAGGAACAAGTTCCCATACATCATGTCTAGTGAATTGATTCAGTTCTTCTTGCATAGCAATAATCCATGAATCACCAGATGATGCTTCCTTTGGATTTTTGGGTTCAATGGTTGATATAAAAGCTACATTACTCATCTTGTTTAATTGATTTCTAGTTCTAACAACAGATTCAATATTTCCTAGTATATTTTCTACAGGATGATCTTTTAAAAGCCAGATCCTTTTATTAGGATAAACAGTTTCACAATTTGTTTCATTTGATTCATTATTTAAAGTAACAAAATCATCTTCATCATTTATTTGAACAAAATCTTTGAAATTTTCATCAAAAGGTACATGCATTGTTTCTTCAATGGTGTTAGTTTTTAAATTGAAAACTTTGTATGCTTTACTTCTATTGGAATATTCGATAAAGATTCCTTTGTCGGATTTAGAATCAAATTTATCCAAATTGTCCTTTGTATTTAGAATAAAGCATTTACTTCCAAAAACTTTAAAATAAGATAACTTTGGTTTCTTACTGAAAAGGAGTTCATATAGTGTTTTATTGGTTAGAGGTCTAATTAAAATCCTATTCCAAATGTAACAAGCTATAGCGGCTGCTTCAGCCCAAAAATTTCTTGGTAATTTTCTATCTGAAAGCATAGTTCTTGCACACTTTTGAATCGTCCTATTTTTACGTTCTACCACTCCGTTTTGTTGTGGAGTTCTTGGAAAGGAAAAATTATGAGTTATTCCTTTTTTATTACAGAAATTCTCAAAATTTTCATTTTCAAATTATCCACCGTGATCACTACAAATAATTTTGATTTTTAAAGAAAGTTGATTTTGAATTCTTTTTGCAAAAGTTTGAAATAAATCAAAAGCATCACTTTTATGTTTCAGAAAAATTGTCCATGTAAATCTAGAATAATCATCTACAATTACAAAAACATATTTATTGTGATTTATTGACTGAATTTGAGATGCACCAAACAAGTCTAAATAAAGTAACTCGAGAGGTTTTGAAGTTGAAATCTTATCTTTCAATTTAAATGAACTCTTCCTAAGTTTTCCTAATTGACAAGCATCACATAGACTATCTACTTTAAAATCCATTTTAGGGAGACCTCTTACTAAATCAAGTTTTGAAAGTCTAGATAAGAGTTTGAAATTCAAATGCCCAAATCCAAGGGTCACTTATATTAGCCAAAAGACATAGGTTATCATTTGAGATTTTCATACTGAGAATATAAATATTTTTCTTCCTAATACCTTCAAAGATAATATTTGATTTATTATCTTCGATGTGACACTTATCCTTTTCAAATTTAATTTTGTACCCCTTATCACATAGTTGACTTATGCTAAGTAAATTGTGTTTTAGATTCCGAACTAACAAAACATCAGAAATAGTATGAGTTTTAGAGTTACCGACATTACTGATGCCAATCACATATCCTTTTGAGTTGTCTCCAAAGTAGACCAGTCCTCCATCTTCATAAATTATGTCATTCAGTATCTCTAGATTGCCAGTCATGTGTCTCGAACATCCACTATCAAGTATCCATTTATTTTTCTTTATGTGCACCATTTGTCCGTTGAGTGTTGATTCATCAAAAGCCATATAACACATCCGTTCCTGCACAACACACCAATTCGGTAGATAACTTGATTTTCTATAATAACAATATGCAGACTTATGAAACAATGATGATATGGACATTTTTGAACTAGTGTTTACAAAATCTCCAAAAGTTGCCATTTTAAATCAAAATTCAAATTATGTGTAACATTCCCCCTTTTGACCGTCTCCAGTCGGTAATTAAACCAACTCGAAACGTTCAAAAAGACGAATTGTTATTTAGTTTATAAGGTTTAAACAGAATCAGCCACAGAAACACAGAATAAAACAATGAATTTAAACAAATGAGAATTTATTTCATTACTATAAATCTTTTTATATACATCAGAGTTTATACAATTTTAATACTGATACAGCGGAATATTTAAAATACAATTTTCTTCTGAAACTAAAAATGGTTCTTTACTCTCTCTCTCTAACTTCGCTGCTCGAAAATCTTCAAGCTGTAAAAATACTCGGTCTGACCCGAGTATTATATTCAAAAGAAAATAATACACAGGTCAGTCTAATTCAAACCAGTTTATTAGTGCATAGAGGTAATAATAATTTAAATAGACGATAGTCACAATAATTCCCGTCTATCCGACTCTTTCAACAAAGAAATCGGATAACGAAAATATAACACTTAATAGTGTTAAACAATAAATCAGCAGATTTAAATCATCAACAGAGATAAACAGTGTTATTGGCTGCCGTACACGCACGCGTGTACGGCCTCGCCAATACGGCATAGAAGATCAATGCATCACGACGCAAAGGAAAAATCAATTCGAAACTGTCGAGTTTGGGTGGCTGCAGTGCACGCACGCGTGCACTGCCTCGCCAACTCGTGTGCACCAACCAAAGAACTAGATAACACCAAGTTCGAACCAGCAGCAGGTCAAAACAATGGATCAAGCTATGGCAACAATAGACAGTGAGTCAAAGTAACATGCAAGTCGACTAGCAGGTGGAGTGTAACAAGAACCAGACTCAAGTACATGGTACAAATACAAAGACACAAGGTATGTGACATAATATGGACCATCAGTAACAGCAGGTCGAAAAGCACTCAGGGATGATCACAAAGTGTACAAATCAAAGAACACATGACCAGACATGCACAGGAGAAGCAATTTCAAGTAATCAAGTGAACCCAGTGCCTACATACCCAACTAGAAGTGGAACTACAAGACGTTTTACAAGCATATGAAATGCAGTACTACATGCAGTATCAAAGGCAACAAGATAGCTTCACAATGCCACAATGAAATAAACTAATATCAACAATATCTGGAATGAATGCAGAAGGTAATGCAAAGACCAGTGATGAACAAATGGTCAAGAGTGTCAAGTGAATCCAGTGCTAATATGAACAGGTTCAAGTGAAAAACTAACAGCATGCAAGCATAGGTGGATGTGCAGACTAGAATATGCACTGGAATGCGACAATGCAGTGTACACAACTCAAGAGCCAATGCCTACATGAAATGCACATGTACAAACTGCATGATAAACCTATTACGCCACTCGAAGTACAGTGCAACAATAGCAGTGATGCACATAAGCAGACACTACATGAAGAACAGAGACAAAATGAGCATGTACCAATATAGAGTGTGCCAAAAGAGCTTCAACTAAATACCAATGCAGACCCACATGTTCATGACTTGCAAACAATAGTATGTAGACATCAAGCCATACAGAACTGTCAAGTATACAAGAATGCCCAGACCCAATCAAACCAATGAATTTTACCATATAAATATATACATATGAATATGCATATGTATACACATATATAGGAAGTGCAACAGTGCAAATTCGAACAAGTCAGGGTTCAAAACCGTGCTTTGAATCAAAAATGAACAAGTCACAGAGATGGTCAAAACCAAACAGTCAAACCGTGGACAAAGGAGTTATCAACATCGAAACAGTTTTTATCGGGTTTAAGATTGTGAAACATGCCCAAAAATTTAAAACTCAAACATGTCAGGCTACCAATTTTTTTTTCCAGATTTTCGAAACTTACATGTACATCCTGCAGCTAACAAAACTAAAATGCATCAAAACTTCAAAATGTACAAGTACCAGACCTCAAGTACAAAGGACTCGAAGCATAAAGCATGATTCAAGCATGAATACTGGAATGCACCAGAGAATATGCAACTCTGAAATCGAAACATAATCCAGTGCAATGCAAAATGGATACAGGGATACATGTATGCAGCAGAGTCAAGTCAAAGCTGTGGGTTATCAACCAAGTAATACAAATGCCAGAAGATCGAGTCAGTGTACAACCGGGTGACAGTATCAAGTTTGTACCAAACCAAAACATTAAGACGAGGAAATCAATAAATCAATGGCCGAAGTCATGAAACAACAGGGAAAAAATCAAATACACCCCAAGTGAAAATTTCACAGGCCAAACTTTCCAGAAAAATCAAAACCAAAGTCTAACATCAATTCATAGCCGAGGTGGTCGAGGCTAGAATCGAACAGCCAGTTTCAAGAATGACCGTAATCAATTAATAGTTTTATCAAAATCAAACTTAATTTATTTCGCAAAATCAAGCTTTCAAAACCAAGTTTAAAAACACTGCAATTTGAATCGAAGCCTGTTGATGTTCCAGAAAATCAAGCTAAAACTATGCAACTTAAAGTAATAAATTATACGAATTCGAAAGGGTCCAAGTAAACGAAATTGGAATAAGTTAAACATCAAACGACCTTATACGAATGAAATCACAGAGTCAAACAGGCAAAACACAGACGAATGCCAATTTATAAATTCGAATCTTAAAAGCACTAGTCGAAACTAGATGTGAGTGACTAAAATCACTCACCTTTGCAAATCGAACGAGAGCAAGGCGAAGGAAAACGAAGCTGAAGCTCTAATTCTAGACGAGCCCTAATTTTTTTCTGAAGCCCTAAATTCGCCAGAGTCGTCACGAAGGAAGACGAAGCTCCAATTCGCCAGAACGAGCAAGTGTTGAAGGAGATCGAGGAGTTGAATCGCCGAAGCCCTAGTTTCCTCTCGCCGCCATTTTCGTTCTTTTCGTTATTTCGTTTCTAGGGTTTCGAATGAGAGAAAACGAGAGGCGGGTACGTGTTTTATCAGAGAAACATCGTGGAGGTATGGGCTGAAGCATGGGCCGGTGTATGATATTTTTTTCTTTTCTTTTTATTTTAAAACTGATTTGTTTTGTATTTATTTTCTTAAATGTGTTTTGTTTAAATCTTGTTGCTAAAATTTAAATTATGTGTATTTATTTTGTACAAGTAAAAATTTAATAAGAGAATTCAAATCGATTTACAATTTAAATAAAATTTAACAACCATTTTACATTGCCAATTGATGAAGATTTTATCGTTATAAAATTTCCAACAATAAACAACAAATTATCTGTCAACTTTAATCGTTTATCGATGATTATAATTCGGGCAAAAATCCAGGTTGTTACAGAAATTCAATTTGAATTCGATTAAATTTTATACGCGTTTATACGCCGTGTATTCACAAAACAATTCTGATAAATACGAAAATTGAAATCCAGTAATAATTCAATATTACGGACCCAATGAAACTGGTTTCGTCAAATTCCGAGACCGTGCCTCGGAAGGCTAATTTTAAATTCAATTCAAACGATAAAATTTCAAAACTGAACAGATTGCTTTCAAATTCAATTCCGAAGCTTCTATTACCTTCAGTATTATCAATATGAATTTTCTAAGCCTTTAAATTATTTTTAACCGGCTTAAAATCGAAGATTCAAATTTTATTCAACTTTCAATAGATTAAATTCAAAAATTTAATCACCAATTCCTTCTGATAATTTGAAATTCAAGTCAAATCATCATTCAAATATTTAAAATTAATTAAATATTCTCGATTTAAATTGTTCAAAATTCAGGGTCGTTACAAACTCCCCTCCTTAAAAACTTTTCGTCCACGAAAAGGAAAAGTCGTTAAAATTTCATCGATATTTATACTCTACACAAATTTTTTACTAAACTTAAAACTCATTACAAATAAATGAATATAGGATTCATTTCATTTGTTTAATCTCACTGTTTTGCTTATCTTCTCGTTTATTCAATGATTTTCTAAAATCAAAACCCAAAAGTCTTTTATCAACATTTTCGATTTACAACTCAGATTCAAACTTAAAATTCTTCACGTTAGAGATTTATATAATATATCTCTTCCAAAGCTGTGGACTTTCAAAACATTTCAAAAATCCTCTTCCTTAGTTCATTAGGTAGGAATTATGTAATTTTAATTTCAAACTATTGATTCACTATTTACAGTTTGAAAATACTTGCTAACTCGAAATTTAACAAGTCCATCTTCGTTCTCACAGACATTAGACATACGCTGGCCAGGCGCAGGTCTAAAAATCTCCAAGTACTAAATATACTTGCTTCAATTCCCAGTGAAAATACTTTTAAAAATTCTTTTAAAAAAATGGATATGGAAAGCACGTTCCCCCATGGATTACAGTTCCACCCGGCGGTTACGCTACTATCCCAGTAGAGTCGCTTGTGGCTGTAGATTTCTCATCTCTTAAATTTCGCCATGGTTGTCGCCATAGATTGCAGTACACACGGCGGTTACGCTACTATCCCAGTAGAATCGCTCGTGTCTGTAGGCATCACGCCCCTCAAATTTCGCCTGGCATTAGATTGCAGTTTACTCGGCGGTTACGCCACTATCCCAGTGGAATCGCTTGTAACTGTGGGCATCTCGCCCCTCAAATTACGCTAATCATCAATCAAATCTAATCTCATCGCGATGAACTATCGCGAAGGATTTCCGATTCAAATAGTCACTCTGACTAAAATTCTACGTAGCTACGAATTTCAAATGGATACTCTTCACGAGTTCCAATACCTTCTCCAATAATAAATGGAAGGTACTTTTCCATATCCTCAGTTTGGAAAACATAATATCATATATATGTAGTACTACATTTCACATTTCGTACATATCATATCCATGTAAGCTTACATAAGATTTCCATAACAATGTGTTTCCAAACTAACGGTTTTCAAATTTACCGCATTCATATATATATAAGTTCTAAAACTTACATATCCCATATTCATAACAAAATAGAGGATTTCAAAATTTTCCTCTAAGTCGATTTGGAAATTTTAAGGTTATCTCAAACCTAATTCATATTCATAATTCCATTTATTATCGACTTTCACATTCGATTTGGATTTCACGTTTACATCGTCAATTCTCAACACAGAATTGATGTCTATCGATATATAACCTCTGAGCTCGTACGTCTCAGAGAAGGGTGTTAAGCTAAGAGAATAAATTCTCCGCCACCAACAGATATATATTTAATAGAGATCAATTGCTATGTCATCAATTCACAATGTTAGACATGCAATCCAAATCATCATCTGAAATTCAAAGCTTAACTTATATTGTCTTTGATGTCGAAGTTAAACTCAATTTTAACTTAACGATTCAATCTTTTTGAAAAATTTCAAATTGAACAAATTGTTCAAATTCTCATTTAACTTTTCAACTTCGACTTCAAAAATGAATTTCAAATCATTTATCCCTTACGGAATATATTCACAACATTTCACATTTGGAAAAACATTTCCATACTTATTTAAAAATAAGTAATTCACAAATCCATTTATTTTCAGCATTTGAAAATATTCGATATACTCAAATCAGAATTAAGTATATATTTCATCTTTAAGGAAATCATTCTCTTTCACATTTTTTTATTTGAGTTAAAACGAATGTTACGTAAAACATCGTTACGACAACTCAAAATCACTAGTATAGGAATTCGAAATTTAGATAGATGTATAAATCCCAATACTATACAAAACATTTCCTTTCGGAAATCATTTACTATAACAACAGTGTTATAGTCCACCATTTCCTTATATCTCGAAAACGTCTATTTCAACAATGAATGTTGAAATCTATGGTTTCGATATTCAATGCTTTGAAAACATCTTTTTAAAACAATTACTTCGTTTTAAAATATCACTTTCCCAAAACATGTCCATTTTATTCAATAATATATTCACAGTCCAAAATTGTGAATATACTTCATTTAACAAGCTATAAAGAATTTTACTTATCAAAATAAGTCAGTTTCGAATTTATAAGCAACGTTTATAAATTCCACTTCTATTTATAAAGACTTCAATTTATAAAAATTGCTTTATTAACCATTTCCTTTATAACTCAGTTTTATATCAGAATTTTAATTTATAAGTGAATTACTTATAAATTCCTTTATCTTACAACTTCGATTCATTTTATAACTTCACATTATAAAACTTTTAATTCTGAAACTTTTCATTCACTTATGAAATCCATTAAATATTTCACTTTTAACACTTATACAATTCCAATATTTTATCAACACTTTCAAATCTTCAATTTAAGCCGTTTATAATAATTCTAAATTTCCAATTTAAACTATTATATAAATTTATCAGTTTTCCATTTCCAAAATAATCTACTAGTTCTTTAGTAAATCCTTTCATCGACTTGGTTTTCAATTTAACCGCATTTGATTCATTCACATTGGATTTTACTAACATTCATTCATATTCAATTAGTTCACATTCACTAATTTATATTCAAGTTAGTTTGCTTCAATTCAAATCAAATTCTATTTTCATTTCTTACCTTTCAATTTGAATTCAATTTACTCAACTTTCCAATTTCCATTAATTCAATTTCATTAATACTTAATGAATTTCTATACGATCAACTGGCAACCAATGCACATTCAACTTAACCAAATTTATTTACTTTGCTTACATTCAATTTGGTTCAACATACTTAATTTCAATTGGTTTATATTCTAATTCAGATTGAATTTTTATACTCACCATATTCACTAATTCACTTTTACAATTAAAGTTGAATTTCCTTTATATAACTCAAATTCATATTCATTCTTCACTTTATCCATTCATTTTTATATCAAATTCAACCTCATTCAACATTCCTTAAGTCATGTTTCATTTTATCTCTACTTGCATTTATTTTCACCATAAAACTTAAGTTCGGCTCAAATTTATTTGAAATTCTATTTTATTTAACTTTACTAAAGTCAAATTCACATCACATTTCAAAATGCAGATTTTGTTTACTTAACAAAACTGTTCAAACATTTAACAACTGGTTTTACTTAAACTTTCTCATTTTATAAGTTAAACAACTTATTAATTTAAACTTTCCAACTCATATTATATAATCACTTATCTTTCAAGTTTAAATTTTCCCATTTCAATAATTTATCAAATCAATTTCAATTTATTTAACTTTCTTTAGTTAAATTCAAATCGTATATTTATTAACACTAATTCAATTCAATTTAACTTTTCTTAAGTTAAAAATCTTTATTCCAAAAACAATTTTATACTTCTTTGGATTTGAAAAACATTCTCCTTTTTAAAGTGTTTCTAGTAACTATTCATATTAAACATCATAAACTAAGCTTTGTGTAAACCAAAGCTCTGATACCACTCTGTAACATTCCCCCTTTTGACCGTCTCCAGTCGGTAATTAAACCAACTCGAAACGTTCAAAAAGACGAATTGTTATTTAGTTTATAAGGTTTAAACAGAATCAGCCACAGAAACACAGAATAAAACAATGAATTTAAACAAATGAGAATTTATTTCATTACTATAAATCTTTTTATATACATCAGAGTTTATACAATTTTAATACTGATACAGCGGAATATTTAAAATACAATTTTCTTCTGAAACTAAAAATGGTTCTTTACTCTCTCTCTCTAACTTCGCTGCTCGAAAATCTTCAAGCTATAAAAATACTCGGTCTGACCCGAGTATTATATTCAAAAGAAAATAATACACAGGTCAGTCTAATTCAAACCAGTTTATTAGTGCATAGAGGTAATAATAATTTAAATAGACGACAGTCACAATAATTCCCGTCTATCCGACTCTTTCAACAAAGAAATCGGATAACGAAAATATAACACTTAACAGTGTTAAACAATAAATCAGCAGATTTAAATCATCAACAGAGATAAACAGTGTTATTGGCTGCCGTACACGCACGCGTGTACGGCCTCGCCAATACGGCATAGAAGATCAATGCATCACGACGCAAAGGAAAAATCAATTCGAAACTGTCGAGTTTGGGTGGCTGCAGTGCACGCACGCGTGCACTGCCTCGCCAACTCGTGTGCACCAACCAAAGAACTAGATAACACCAAGTTCGAACCAGCAGCAGGTCAAAACAATGGATCAAGCTATGGCAACAATAGACAGTGAGTCAAAGTAACATGCAAGTCGACTAGCAGGTGGAGTGTAACAAGAACCAGACTCAAGTACATGGTACAAATACAAAGACACAAGGTATGTGACATAATATGGACCATCAGTAACAGCAGGTCGAAAAGCACTCAGGGATGATCACAAAGTGTACAAATCAAAGAACACATGACCAGACATGCACAGGAGAAGCAATTTCAAGTAATCAAGTGAACCCAGTGCCTACATACCCAACTAGAAGTGGAACTACAAGACGTTTTACAAGCATATGAAATGCAGTACTACATGCAGTATCAAAGGCAACAAGATAGCTTCACAATGCCACAATGAAATAAACTAATATCAACAATATCTGGAATGAATGCAGAAGGTAATGCAAAGACCAGTGATGAACAAATGGTCAAGAGTGTCAAGTGAATCCAGTGCTAATATGAACAGGTTCAAGTGAAAAACTAACAGCATGCAAGCATAGGTGGATGTGCAGACTAGAATATGCACTGGAATGCGACAATGCAGTGTACACAACTCAAGAGCCAATGCCTACATGAAATGCACATGTACAAACTGCATGATAAACCTATTACGCCACTCAAAGTACAGTGCAACAATAGCAGTGATGCACATAAGCAGACACTACATGAAGAACAGAGACAAAATGAGCATGTACCAATATAGAGTGTGCCAAAAGAGCTTCAACTAAATACCAATGCAGACCCACATGTTCATGACTTGCAAACAATAGTATGTAGACATCAAGCCATACAGAACTGTCAAGTATACAAGAATGCCCAGACCCAATCAAACCAATGAATTTTACCATATAAATATATACATATGAATATGCATATGTATACACATATATAGGAAGTGCAACAGTGCAAATTCGAACAAGTCAGGGTTCAAAACCGTGCTTTGAATCAAAAATGAACAAGTCACAGAGATGGTCAAAACCAAACAGTCAAACCGTGGACAAAGGAGTTATCAACATCGAAACAGTTTTTATCGGGTTTAAGATTGTGAAACATGCCCAAAAATTTAAAACTCAAACATGTCAGGCTACCAATTTTTTTCTCCAGATTTTCGAAACTTACATGTACATCCTGCAGCTAACAAAACTGAAATGCATCAAAACTTCAAAATGTACAAGTACCAGACCTCAAGTACAAAGGACTCGAAGCATAAAGCATGATTCAAGCATGAATACTGGAATGCACCAGAGAATATGCAACTCTGAAATCGAAACATAATCCAGTGCAATGCAAAATGGATACAGGGATACATGTATGCAGCAGAGTCAAGTCAAAGCTGTGGGTTATCAACCAAGTAATACAAATGCCAGAAGATCGAGTCAGTGTACAACCGGGTGACAGTATCAAGTTTGTACCAAACCAAAACATTAAGACGAGGAAATCAATAAATCAATGGCCGAAGTCATGAAACAACAGGGAAAAAATCAAATACACCCCAAGTGAAAATTTCACAGGCCAAACTTTCCAGAAAAATCAAAACCAAAGTCTAACATCAATTCATAGCCGAGGTGGTCGAGGCTAGAATCGAACAGCCAGTTTCAAGAATGACCGTAATCAATTAATAGTTTTATCAAAATCAAACTTAATTTATTTCGCAAAATCAAGCTTTCAAAACCAAGTTTAAAAACACTGCAATTTGAATCGAAGCCTGTTGATGTTCCAGAAAATCAAGCTAAAACTATGCAACTTAAAGTAATAAATTATACGAATTCGAAAGGGTCCAAGTAAACGAAATTGGAATAAGTTAAACATCAAACGACCTTATACGAATGAAATCACAGAGTCAAACAGGCAAAACACAGACGAATGCCAATTTATAAATTCGAATCTTAAAAGCACTAGTCGAAACTAGATGTGAGTGACTAAAATCACTCACCTTTGCAAATCGAACGAGAGCAAGGCGAAGGAAAACGAAGCTGAAGCTCTAATTCTAGACGAGCCCTAATTTTTTTCTGAAGCCCTAAATTCGCCAGAGTCGTCACGAAGGAAGACGAAGCTCCAATTCGCCAGAACGAGCAAGTGTTGAAGGAGATCGAGGAGTTGAATCGCCGAAGCCCTAGTTTCCTCTCGCCGCCATTTTCGTTCTTTTCGTTATTTCGTTTCTAGGGTTTCGAATGAGAGAAAATGAGAGGCGGGTACGTGTTTTATCAGAGAAACATCGTGGAGGTATGGGCTGAAGCATGGGCCGGTGTATGATATTTTTTTCTTTTCTTTTTATTTTAAAACTGATTTGTTTTGTATTTATTTTCTTAAATGTGTTTTGTTTAAATCTTGTTGCTAAAATTTAAATTATGTGTATTTATTTTGTACAAGTAAAAATTTAATAAGAGAATTCAAATCGATTTACAATTTAAATAAAATTTAACAACCATTTTACATTGCCAATTGACGAAGATTTTATCGTTATAAAATTTCCAACAATAAACAACAAATTATCTGTCAACTTTAATCGTTTATCGATGATTATAATTTGGGCAAAAATCCAGGTTGTTACAGAAATTCAATTTGAATTCGATTAAATTTTATACGCGTTTATACGCCGTGTATTCACAAAACAATTCTGATAAATACGAAAATTGAAATCCAGTAATAATTCAATATTACGGACCCAATGAAACTGGTTTCGTCAAATTCCGAGACTGTGCCTCGGAAGGCTAATTTTAAATTCAATTCAAACGATAAAATTTCAAAACTGAACAGATTGCTTTCAAATTCAATTCCGAAGCTTCTATTACCTTCAGTATTATCAATATGAATTTTCTAAGCCTTTAAATTATTTTTAACCGGCTTAAAATCGAAGATTCAAATTTTATTCAACTTTCAATAGATTAAATTCAAAAATTTAATCACCAATTCCTTCTGATAATTTGAAATTCAAGTCAAATCATCATTCAAATATTTAAAATTAATTAAATATTCTCGATTTAAATTGTTCAAAATTCAGGGTCGTTACATTATGATAACTTTGAAAACCAATGCTCTGATACCAAATGTTGGAAATTCGGATTACGGATCTTAAGGCAGAATTAACACTAGAAGGGGGTGAATAGTGTTTAATTAATTTTATGAATCTTTTCAAAATCTTTTCAAATTAAACCCAAATAGATGCAATTCACAAACACAGAAATGATCACAGAATCAGACACAGATGCAAATAGTAAATAAAAGCGGTAAAGGAAAGAACACACCGGAATTTTATACTCGTTCGGAGTTACCCTACATCCAGTCCCACACAGTTTCTTGTGCAGATTTCTTTTCAAATATAATGTCGATATTACAACCTCGATTTCAAGGCCACAAGATACACCTGATTGTCTTCGAGTCAAGGGCAAACTCTCTTTATTTAAACAGGCAACAATATCAGCTAATTGATTTACGGGCTACAATCACACCCAATTGATTTACAGGATACAATCACACCGTTTCCAATATCACTTTGATGGATAGAGAGACTCAATACACTTCTTTGATTACAAATGATCCTATAACTCTGAATAGCACTAAGATCTTTGAGAGAGTGGCAGAAAATCAAACTAGAGATGATCGAGTTTGATTCACTTAGGATTTCGGTAGAGTTTTGTTAAAATATAAGAGAATATTTGAGTGGAGAAGAAGGAGTGAAGAAATGAAAAAAAACTAACTTAAATTCATTGAAAACAACTGGTATTTATAGAAGACAACAGTCATGTCCATTCGTGAATGGTTATGACGAATAGACACTTCATTTGAAAATTTGAAATTTGAATTCTACGGCTACCATGTCGACATTGGGGGATGGGTTATGTCGACATGCCCTAGTAAATTTTGAAAATTGATTTTTGTTTTTAAAAGAGATTTTCTTTTTAAAACTTGTCAAAACAATTTCTAAAGTTTATAAACCATTTTGAATATAGTTTAAACTTATAAAAGAGATTTAAAAAGTAATCTTAAAAATATATAATAAAAGTAATATATTTAAAAACTAAGTATAGAATATATTTTTGAGATATAAAGCTTATAATATTAAAACCAGAAGATAGTTTAAAAACAAGTGATGATTCTGAAATCAAAATATAAAAGATAATAAAAATAGTTTAAGGCCAAAATATTTAAACTGAGAGAGATGACTTTAAAAAGTTTTTGGAAAAATATTTAAAATAAATCATTTTGAAAATTTCGTGGATTCCATTCCACTAGAGAAGGTCGTGGGTTCCATCCCACTAAAGAGGTCGTGGGTTCCATCCCACTATTAAAGCGAGAAGGTAGATTCTATTCCACTATTAAAATCCGAATGAAGATTTTAGTGCTATTATGAAGTTTTAACATAAATCTAGACACTATTACTTAGCTTGATAACTTAAACTCGAACTTTTGAAATCTTTAACTCTTGATACTCATGAGTCTTGAATCTTGGTTTCTTCAATCTTGAATTCGTCAGTTTTGAATCTCTATAATCAGTCTTGAATCTTTATACTGTACAGTCTTCATTCTCAGTACCTGCATATATATATATATCCTGCATACACATATATATCTAGACAAGAATATTAGTATTTATATTTTATAACAAGTGTCATCAAAACCATCATCTCAGGAACTAACAGTAGTATGATGAAGGATGATAGCTTCGGGACTTCGACTATGGTAACTCGACGACAATGGTGTTATGCTCTAATGATGACAGCTCAATGTTTGATGGATTCGTGAGGATGGTTATCCACAAAGGCAGGTTCTAGTAAGGATGACCCGTAAATAGAATGTTGAATAGTTCTATCGTGGAAAGAGAGGAATGTAGAATGGTTCCTTAAGGATGAATGGAAACTAGATAAAGAAAGGAAAGGGCTCGAATACGCGTGCTAAGAGATTATTGATACTTGAAGTGTTTTCTGTTATACTCGTAAGAAGAGGAATTGTGAGGATGCTCATTGGGTACTTGGAATGGCTACCCTGGATTGGTGGAATGGATCTATATACCCTAGATCGGTGGAATAGATCTATTGTCAGATATGGATTGGTAGGTGAGTGCACTAAATTAAACCAAGATTTTTCCATTGATCCTTGGCAGAGGAATGGTCATATGAGTAACCATATATCCAAAACACAATGGGTGACGGTTAGGATTGTTTGATAGATTCTATGTTTGCTATGGTTGCTCACTACAAGAAAAGTTGTATTTTATAATGCTAATCGATAACGCTTTTTTCCGTGGTGTTATTATTTGTTTGCTTTGCTTTTTAGATTTGTTTTACTGGCTATGTAACGCTTTTAAGTGGGATCCCTAAATTATTTTCGTGGTCGCCGCTTCTTTTACTTAATTTTCTCTTTCCTCTTCATGAAGTTATTTCCTCAAATCCTCACAAAAAATCTCCTCCCTTTCCACCGCTTCCACACTCGACTCCTCATATTCGTCACTTGCTGCCGATCCTAGCTTGCCTCAAGCTTGTCGTCCTACTAGTCTTCGCAGACCTCCTCGCCTCCAACCCCAATTATGAAAGACCCAGTGCAGTTTGGTAGCAATGATTGAAAGAGTATGCGTGAATTCATGGGGTTATTTGGGAGGATTTTGCTTGGACTTAATGAAGCGAAAATACTTTAGAATAGGTATGTATTAATTGTTAAAAGAGGAGGGTTATCTGTACATGCATTCGTTTTGTATTCAAAATATGTTGTCTTTGAGTGTGCTTTTTTCTATGTTTATCTGTCAATTTTTGTGATTTTGATTAGAATGATTTGCCAAATACTACAGTCAATATTTTTACTTCCTCGATATATCTCAATAATATATAGTCAAATATTGAATTGTATCTCTTATTTACTTATTATTAATCCAGATTTTGTAACCTAGAGCTCAGATTTTAATTTACATAGAAATTCAACGATGGAGATTTTTGATAAGTTGAGAAATCTAGAAGCATATCCTAAAGTCAATACAGATTTTTACAGTCGAACACTTTCTTGAGGATTAATCACAATTGTTTCTAAAATTGCTATTTTCTTCCTATACATATATGAGATCAATAAGATTTTACATTTATTTGGTCATTTTTGACATTTAATTCCAGAAAAAATTTGAATTTTTGGTCATTTCTGGCATTTAATTCCTGAAGAAAAATTGAGTTTTAGATCGCCGGAATTGAGATCAGATCTTATGCCATGATTTCATATGTTGAGTCATAATTATATAAATTGTGATGCTGGGATGTTGTTTGCAAATGTTTGTTGAAAAATAAGGAAAAATATGGTAGGATTATTACACACTGGCTTTAAATTCCATAGCGTATTTTATGAAGATTCTCCTATGTTGACAAAAGTATATTTTCTGTTTTTAACTGGACAAGAGTGATTAGCAGATTGGAGTTTATTCGAAACATGGCTAATTTGAATTTAGTCCACATTTGTTATTTGTGCATTACACAAGCTCTAGTACACACTCTTCTATTTTCAGCGTATGGATTGGGTATATCAGTGTTCCTAACAGTCAGTCTTGTAGATTGTTATTTATCCTCTAAACATTGTCTTCTGCATCTAAATAAGACTGATAATTGCCAAAGGCATCATGTTACCAATTATAGGTTACAGAGATAGTATTACACTGACACAAATCTCAATTTGCATAGTTAAGACACATATTTATACCACTCTAAAGCTTGGCACATGCCTTATACATGCATAACCCATACTAGATCAACAACATGCATGTAACATTTTAAAGCTACCAAGCGTTTGAAATGACTAAGATGTTAGCCATCACATATTTTACTTTTGACGCTTGTGAGTTGATTCAGAAAATTATGGTATTGTAGTATTGGAAAAAATCAAATAAATAAGGACCAAGCATAAATTTGAAATTTGTATAGATTGCTTAAATAAAACTTACATGTCCAAGCCATCATATAAGATATAGTAGGTTACCTAACTCCACTGATGATTGTAGTGCAGCCAATCCCTTAATAAATAGATGTTACAAGCAGTATATATGTAATGCTTCATTGAATTGGGTATGATAAAATAGGCTCATCTGGATTAGGATTGAAGAAGATCTTAGAACAGTGATTGCTATTTTTAAGAATATGCAATAGCCAATTCATTTTATAATAGATGAAGTTGTGACATATGTATATGTAAAAAGTCATATGTATAGGTCAGTGATGTAAATTGTTCATTTAGTCGTTTACACATACACATTGACATAGTATATTTCCTTGACTGGCTACATGTATAGGTAAAAAGTCATAAGTCGACTAAACATTATAAATTTGGATGGCTTGACGGTTCAAAAGGACAAGTCTATTAACAAGACCAATTATTTTTTTGGTTTGATTAAACCTTCAATCGAGACCGATTTGGTAAAACACGGCGTGGTTATCCCTAGTTTGGACGTACGTTCAGACATATTTTATGTATAATACAATTTTAAGTTCGTACAATGTTTTGACGATATATAATCTTGTGTATTTGTTTGTATTTGTTAACATGTCTACCGAAATGCATACCACAAACTACATTGACTATAATATAGATTTTCATTTTATCAATGTTTATTCTAGGGTTGCCCTTTAGTTATCAAATATGTTGCAAATGAAAAATCCTAGCTTTATGGTGAAATATTTCATATTAAAGCATTTTTAGAATCGAATTTTAACATGAACACTAACAACTTAAATTAAATGGTTATATATTAAGTAGCAGGTCCGATAGTTCCTTTTTTAACCATTGAAATAAAAGTAGCTGATACTCTTATTGGTTTTAGAAGATCTTATGTATGAAAACCAAACAACTTCCATACCATATTGGAGCATAACTGAAGGTATCATGCAAGTGCATGAAAGTGTTATACCCTTTAACGAGATTGGAAGCAACAAGATGTGCATTAAAGTGGATTTAAGGAAAGATTATGATAGTGTGAATTGAGAATTTATCATGTTACATGAAATAGAATTTCATTCGGTCAAAACATTGATTGACAGACCTTCTCCGTAATTTCTCAAGGCAGTCCTACAGAGGTATTTCACCGGTAAGGGTTACTAATGGATATTCAAGAAAGTAGCATACAACAACTAAATATGCTGCTAATATGATTAGTTTGAAAGGAAAAAAATCGAGGTTTAGCAGTGAGTAAATGTCCCATGTTGCAAAATAACCGAAGAGAATTCGCAAATTTTCAATATAAATACATGTTTCTTGGATTAAGAGGGAAAACACATGGCTTTTGGAGCACTTCCTGGGTTGTTTCTTGGGCTTCAAATTAAAACCTGGTTTACTACAAATAATTTTCAAGTATCAATTGTCACCTACATGGTCTAGCCATAGCTACTTGTTGCCATCGTCTTTGTTAATGGGATTTTACTCAAGTAATTTCTTTGACTGTACTTTCTGTTAAATAATTTATTTTTAATATAATTTTTTGTATTAGCTAATTACTTTCATTAGCTAGGAGTCAGATTTCAGCTCCGTTTTATTATAATTTATATTTTTGTTGTTTACCACTGCTATAACTTTTTCTATTGTCGTTGGATGGTTTTGTAGCTTATATATCATGCTCATGTGTGTAATGCGTCCATGTTGTTATTAGATAAATCTTTCATGGAGAAAATGGGAATCACAAGAGAATATTTTAATGCTATGACATGGTTTAGTAGTTGGGAAGTTGATGGTAATAACAGTATTGACTGTAATAACAGTCCATCACTGAAGTCTGAGTGGTGATCAAAACTTCATCTATGTAGTTGGGTAAAATGCTAATTAGCCAGGCAGGTAAAAAGTAACCAGCTCCTTCATATTTGACCCGTGAATCAGTTGCATTGTTCTTGTTGTGAAAAAGTAGCATGTTATTCTTGTTGTGAACTTTTGCATTTCAATCTACAATATATAAATTAAAACATAATATTAACTCACCACTTTTAAATTATCAATAGAAAGTAATTTACAATATTCCTTAAAGGGCTGATTATCTGTTCGAGATTCCATTCCAGGAATTTGTCTTAACCATGCTGGCAATCCACTTCATACAAACAAAAGAAAAAAAGAAATTAGAAAAAAAACCATTTTTTAAACATATAATGTATGGCTATTTGGTATAATGCAATAATAACATTTCATTACTATCTACCCATTTTTATTTTATATTTATATATGTATGTTTTCACCATTATGTGTCTCTTGTCAACCCTTTAATATGTATATAAATATATTTTTGGTATGAACATACATGCTATTACAGACTTATATCTGGAAAATTTTAATTGTCAAGTCTGCAATTTTAGTTTATTTGCAGTTTTAAACATGTCACAACAAAGTTTGAAATTTCTAACTGTTTAAAAACACATTGAATGACTTGTACATCTTCACGAACACAACGGAAGATGAACCTCTGCCAACTTATTGAATATTGAATATTTACCAGAGTTTATTTTTTTCAATGGCCTATATAATGCAGTAAGACGACACATCTGGATTCAAAGAAAGAAGTTGATAAATTTATAAAAGATATGCAACCAGGTGAAAGGTCTTCTTTTGGTTTCATTTGCAAAGAAATTGTTGATATTGGACGGATGTTGTGGCTAAGGGATGAGGGGTTGGATGCACAAATGATTAAGGTACTGATAACTTAGACTTTTCACAAGTACTATTTTAGTGAGTCACTCGCTATTTAGACAAGTTCCTATTATGCTCACATGATTCAGTTAATTGCGTTCATTGACTCATTAGTTAATGATTTAACAACATACCACCTTAAAGAATGAAGCATACCTATGATTTGCAAATTTTACAATTACTACTAACAACTTTTTCATATCATTATATTTTTTTTTACTTTATTCCATTACGAGCTGCCTAGCATAATCAATTACTACACTACATCAAAATTAACTTAGTTTAAAATAATAATAATAATAATAATAATAATAATAGTAATAGTAATAAATTAACTAATATTATAATTATAATAAAAAAATTAACCAAGTTGACCAAGTTTTATAAAAAATAACAAGTTTATGTAATAATAATAAAAAATTAACCAAGTTGACCAAGTTTTATAAAAAAAATAAAAATATTATGTAATAATAATAACAAATTAACTAAGTTTATAAAAATTAGTTACTGTTATAATAATAATACTAACAACAACAATAATAATCTTAATAGTTACAATGAAATTTTATAATCTTAGTTAAATAATCATAATAATAAAATTAACTAAGATTAGTTAAATTAACTAACTGTAACAATAAAATTTAATTAATAATAATAATCACAATAAAATTAACTAAGACTATAAAAATTAACTTTGTTAATTAGGTTTAATAAAAACTAAATAAGCTTATAAAAATTAACTAAGTTGATAATAAAAATAATAATATAACGAAGTTTTAAAATTTAATTAAGTTTGATAATGATTAACTAAATTTTGAATAATAATATTATAAAAAATTAACCAAGTTAACTAAATGTTATAAAAATTAACTGAATTTGTATAACAACAACAGCAACAATAGTAAATTAACTAAAATTATAAAAATTAACTTTGTTTGTTAAGTTATGTAAAAATTAAATAAGTTGATGATAATAATAATAATAATAATTCAACTAATTTTTATAAAAATTAATGTTTATAATAATAATACTAACAACAATCATAATAGCAACAATAGCAATAAATTAACTTAGTTTTATAAAAATTAACAATGTTTAAAATAATAACAGTAATAATATTAATACTTATAATAAATCATAAAATATTAACTAAATTAACTAAGCTTTATAAAAAATAACTGAATTTATTTTTATATAATAATAAAATTAATAAATTAACTTACTTTATCAAAACTAATTAAGTTATAATAATATAATGCTAATAACAACGATGATAATGACAGTTATAATTAACCAAGATTATAAAAATTAACTTCGTTAATTAAGTTTTATAAAAATTAAGTAAGTTTATAAAAATTAATTGAGTTTATAACAACAACAACAATAGTAATTTAACTAATATTTATGGAACTTAATTAAGTTTATAATAATAATACCAACAATAACAACAATAATCATAATAGCAATAATAGTAATAAATAAACTAAGTTTATGAAAATTAACTAAGCTTCATACAATTAACTAAGTTTGGGATACTAATAATACAAATACTAATAATAATAATAATAAATTATAAAATATTAACCAAGTTAACTAAGTTTTCTAAAAATTAACTAAATTTATATAGAATAATAATATAAATTAACTAAGTTCATAAAAATTAACTTTGTTAATTAACTTTTATAAAAATCAACCAAGTTTGTATAATAATAATAAATTAACTGAGTTTATAATAATAATAATAAAATATTAATCGGGTTAACTAAGTTGTATAAAAAATAACAAGTTTATGTAATAATAATAATAATAATAAATTAACTAAGTTTATAAAAATTAATAAATTTTATAATACAACTACAACAACAATAACAACAACAACAATAATCATAATAGTTACAATAATATTTTATAATCTTAGTTAAATAATCATAATAATAAAATTAACTAAGATTGGTTATATTAACTAACCTTAACAATAAAATTTAAATAATAATAATAACAATAAAATTAACTAAGATTATAAAAATTAACATCAATTAATTAAGTGGAACCTGAAAACCCTATTAATTACATACTAGCTTCTAACTATTACGCATCAAAAAAGAAATGAGATGAAGTGGCAAATTTTTGGTCTAAAATGAGAGGAGTGATGCCAAATAAAGAACCAGGTTGTAGTTAGGTAAGTCTAAATGATGGAGTTCATGTATTCATAGCTGGAGATAGAATGCACCCTGAAAGAAAAGAGATATATGAAAAATTACACTATCTAAACCAAAAGATGAAGGAGTTAGGTTATGCTCCTAAGCTAGATTTGCTTTGTATGACCTTGAAGTCGAAAACAAAGAAGAGTTGTTGAGTTATCACAGTGAAAATCTTGCAGTTGCGTTTGTTCTCATTCGTTCTTCTAGAAAATTGCCGATAAGGATCATGAAGAATCTTAGGGTTTGTGGAGATTGTCATTTGGCTTTTGGGTATATTTCTAAGATGGTTGGAAGGGAAATAATATTAAGGGATTCGAATAGGTTTCATCATTTTAAAGATGGAAAGTGTTCTTGTGGAGATTATTGGTAATTATGAACTGAGAGAGCTTAATTAAGATGTAGCACTGAGTTGCTGATTAATTACACAATAAGAATACGATCTCGTTCTCATTTGTTCTTATGAGAGAATACATTTCTTATTGTGCATTTTTCAGAATATCCAATGCAGCCTATATACTCATGTTGGGGTTTGCATCTTGCTTTCTGTAACTTGCTGCTTGTGCTTTCTGTGCCTTCATTTTTGTTGATAAGGTGCGTATTTTTAATGTTTTTTTATTACTCTCTACTACACTTTTGATGTTCTGATAACATGCATTTCTATACATTTTCCGTACCACCCGATTATAGCTAAGTACCATTTGGTTTATGTTATTATTTGTTGCACATTTCTAAAGTAGAAGGTTTAAAAACTGTACACTTATTGCTAAATATTTCTATTATTTTAACAGGTCTAGTTTGGTGAAATTTCATTTGCTCTATCAAACTTTCGAACTGTTTTATTTTAAGATTGGATGGTTCTAAGCTTACCAGCTAAGCCAAATTTAACTTCGTTAAGTACGCAGAGGCAGCGTTAAATTATGTCGTGGAAAAAACATAGTGCTCGTTCGACAGTTCAAACTGCCTACTCCACGATTAATCAACTTCAGCCTTAATCTATTGAAATTTCCTCCATCTTCTTCCCACAATTAATCTACACTTCTTCATTTCTCTCATCATTCAATTCCTTTTCACAAAATTAATCGACCTATTTTGCCTATATCATCCATTGAAGAAATTGATAACCTTTACACTAATATTGAAATAACCTGTAATTTTCATCATAGTTTTATATAATTATTTTCAAATTTTTCTAAATTTTCAGGAAGTGCTACCAATGACCGAAGACATGCATGAAGAAAGGCTTTGAGCAGTTCAAGTTCTTAGTGATGCATTTGGTACTTGTAGATGTTAACTTTGAACTATGTTGTCTTTTGTTATCATGAATATGTATTGAATTTGGTTACTCATGTATTGAACTTATTTTTTGTTAGATGATACTTTATTTTATTATCATGAATATGCGTGGCATTTGCTGATTATTATATTTGTTCGTTCATACATTGTTCAAATTGTTATCTATTTAAAGAAGATTCATTTTGATTGTTATTATTAAAATGTAATAGTGGGGTGCACCAAATATATAGTAAAATAAAGCATAGCTCCTAAAAGGCGTTATAACTATATGACATAAGTGCTATAAAAAGATAATACTATGTATGAGGTTACTGTTAAAGGATAGCAGCAAATAGGCGTTATTGTATCCACACATTTTATAGCGGTATATATATGCTATAAATGGATGTAGAATATACTATAAACATGTTGATATATAGCGCGAAATAGGCGCTATAGAATCATACTCTTTTATAGCGGTTTTTTTTGTGTTATAAATGTGCAATTTTTTTATAACATGTCAATATACAGCGTTTATCAAACTGCTATAGTTGTATTTAATAGCAGCTATATGCCGCTATAAAAGACTGTTTTTCTTGTAGTGGCTTTTCTTGTTGTCTATCACTTTAGGGATGTTACATGAGGTAGGTATTGTGGATGTGGATGTGGATACCTAGGCACCGCGATATTGTACTTAGAATGTAGTACACCTTTATGATGTTTGTAAAGTCGCGTATTATCGATGTTATGTGCTAACTCTTTGGTTGTAGGGACAGGTCAGGTATGGTTCGTATACCTTTGTTCCTTACTATATCGACTTGTATAGTATTTTGAGATTTCTTATCACTCACATCAAATTGTTGTCTGACTTGAGCTTTTATGCTTTGCTTCTTATTATCTCAGGTACTCTTAAATGAGTAGACTAGATAACATGTTTAGGTGGTACGCAGTTGCTATACAGAGGACGAGTAGGATGGCGCTTTCTCGTATTATATATGGACTTGCTTTTGCTTATTCCATTATGCGACACCATGGAGCCTAGAAAATATTCGTTATTATATTTAGAGACAATTTGAGTTTATTTTCAATTGTATAAACTCTACTACTATATTGTATAACTTTGTGAACCTAGATATTCAAATATGGTGGTTTATTTTAGTTATTATTGTCTCACTTATTTTATATCTTTTATTTTTATTATTATATTTTATTTTATGCGTTATGAGAATACGGCAGTTTCTGTGATTGTTTCTCTTCTTCGCACCCTTAACAATTATTCTACATCGGTCGGGCACCATTGTAGCGCACTATTCAGTTGTATTGGATGTCGGATGTGTAGGGTGGTCGTCACATACAACTTCAGTTGTAACACTCAAATTTGAAAGTTTTATTGACCCAAAAGTTAATTGCAAAGTTGGTTAAGTTTTCTAGTTGACATTAAAAAGGGTTCAAGTCGAAACCCCTCTTGGTATTTTAAGCATAACTTTTGATATACCTGATGAATTTTTATGAAATTTAGTTTTTTTTTAATACAATGAAAAGATCTAAAACTTTTCTCTGTCAATTTTCTAAAATTTGAAAATTTATTGATCGAAAATCTGGTTACAAACTTAGCTAAATTTTTTGGCCGAGGAGATAAAAGTTTTACACAAAAACCCCTTTCGGTGGTTTAAACATAACTTTTGATCTTCTCAACGAAATTTTATGAAGTTTAGTTATATGGAAAGATAATTCAAAAGGCAACAATTTTTTTCGAGATAGTTTTTTTTAAATTCAGGTGTTTACTAGATTAAAATCAGATCACAAAGTGAAGTGTATTTTCGGGTTAGGTGAACAAAAACTTAGTTCAAAATTTAAAATGAAACTTTAAGTTTCAACTTTTGGATTTAAACATTTTGGATGATTTGTAAATAATTGTGAAGTAGTTTTATGTACAAAACATCTTTTATGTATTGTATGAACTATTTTGAAAAAAGAAATATTTAATTACTTTTGAAAATTTCTTGGTAGTTATGAAAGAAGTTGAGTTTTCTAAAAGAAAGAATAACCTATATATAAGGACATGATTTAAAATATAAAGTATTTTGAAAAATATTTTGTTGTATTTTTAAATTGAGGTTTTGACCAGATCATTAATGATATTAGCTTTTGAGGTATGCGTGTAAGACAATAGATCATGAATAATGCACTATGACTCTATGGTACCGGGTGTTAAGTATAGTACGTCCTTACTTGGTGTTTGGACGTCGTTTGCTAATGATGGTTGACTTTGAGGTATGCGATATACGACAAAAAATCTTGTATAATGCAATATTATTCTATGGTTCTAAGTATTAAGTAGAGTATGTCCTTACGTGGTGTTTGGACGTCGATCGATATAGGATAATAAAATTCCTATGGTCTAGTTCCTTACTAAGTGTTCGCTTTAGACTCATGTGTGGGCGACTAAGTGTAGACATGGATTTTTGGATTTGAATATGATCCCAGTCTGTATAAAGAAAGAAATTTCATACCATATGGTTTTGAAAAAGAAGATTTTATTTAGATGATTTATTTATATATTATATTCATGAAATTTAGGTGTGATGTTTTGAAGTTATAAGACTGCCTTTAGGTATCAAATGATATTATGAATTCAAAAATCCTTATAAGACAACTAATTATGACATGATATGAGAATTTAGATCAAATACCTATCTCACTGGGTCTGTGTTGCCCATAATGCTACAGTTAAACATTTTAGGTTTAGATGGCAAATATCTTAATCTTAGTTGAAAGTATGGACCTGTTAGGTTGAAGACTTTGTATTTTGTGCATTATCCCTTTTATGTATACTTATATATATATTGGATAAAATTTTGGGATTCGATGTAATCACGTTTTATGTTGTATTGAAAAAATAATATGGAAGTATAATATTACTTCCGCATAAAATCTTGTATTATAGTTGATTTCATATTGCATTATGTTCATGTGAAATTATTACACTACTATAGCACCATGATATGAATGTAGCATCCTCGATTCTAGACAAGAGTGTCGAAGCTTGCCGTGATAGATTGATGATGTTATGTAGTTGCGTATACTACTTTAGAAATGATTAAATTATGATTAGTATGCTTCCACATATTTTGTAGAGTTAAGCATACGGGATGGTATGATGTTTTATGCATGAGGTTAAAAGTTAATTCTTTAGGGATTGCGAGGGCGCAAATCTTTTAGGTGAGCGAGAATGTAACGATTGGAAAATTAAACACATTTATTATTAAATAATTATTATCAGCCATTAAAATTATACCGAAGATAAAAAAAATTGAGCAAAGTTGTAGTTTGATAATTTTGAAATTTCCATTGCATTTAGATATATCAAAAACCTACGTTTTGTTGAATCTTGAGTTTTGATTCATGACAAAAAGCTTAAACGACCAGTGATGAGACTGTACGATCAAGCGACAAAAAGAGAATGAGATATGCAAGCTAATTAAACTACAAAGGAGATGAGACTACAAATCTAAGTATAGTATGATTATTTACTGAAGTTTTAGTCTTAGATATGGTTTATAATTGTTAAAATCTATCCTCAAGTAGTTTGTGTTAGTCCTTGAGATGATGGTTTTGATGACAACAACCTTAGAATAAGATTATAAAATATAAATACTAACATTATAGTTTAGATATATATGTGTATGCAGGATTTAACCATGCAGGTACAAAGAATGAAGACTGTACAGTATAGAGATTCAAGATATCAAGATTGAAGACTCATGAGTATCAAGATTATCAAGAGTTCAAGATTTCAAGATAAGTATTGAGTCTAGAATTATGTTAAAACTTCATAATAGCACTGAAATCTTCACTCCATTTTTCTTTTGGGATGGAACCCATTTCTACCTTTTTAGTGGCTTACAAACACACGACAAGTGGCTTACAAACCTACGACAAGTGGCTTACAAACCCACGAACATCCTGTTTTTGTACAAGTTCTCGAGTCCTAATGTGATGAGATATTCTGCAGGAAGAAGCTTGCAAAACTACTTCAAAATGATTTTCAAAACTACTTCAGAATGATTTTCAAAACTGCTTTTCAAAATGTTTTAGCCTTAAAAATTATCTTTTCAAATGATTTTCAAAAAGATGTTTTAGCCTTAAAATATTCTTTGTTTTTGTTTTTAATAAACTCTTGTTTTAAACTTCGTTTGTTTTAAACTATCTTTTAATTATAATATATTTATACTTAGATTTAAATATAAAATTATAGTAAAATTTTATATATATTATTCTCTATATTTATCTATGTATTTTATCTATAGTCAAGTATATTTATAAAGTTTAAATAGTTCTTAATATATGATAAATGTTATTTTCAAAGAAAATCAAATCTTCAAAAATTGCTTTGGGATGTCGACATGCCCTAGTACCCCATGTCGACATAGTGTCAGTTAGGACCAAAAATTTGAATTTCAAAAGAAGTGTCTATCCGCCATAACCTTTCATAAATAGACATGGCTGTTGTTCTTCTATAAATAGGGGTTAGTTTCAACGAATTTTATATCAGATTTTCTGGTTTTTCACTTCTCTTCTTCTTTCACATTTTTTTATTCAAAATCCTATCATCACTCTGCCAAAATCAACATTGAATCTAACTAGATCATCTCTGGTTTGATTCTCTGTCACTATCTCATCAAGATCCTCAGTGTTATTCAGAGTTATAGGCTTTCTTTGTAATCAATAGAGTAAAAGGTGTGATTGTAGCCTTGGAAATCAATCAAGTGAGAAATGGTGTGATTGTAGCCTTGAGAAATCAATTGGGTGAACTTGTTGTCCGGAAATCAAGTATCTCTACCCAGAGGATTGTGGTTCTTGAGGGTGTACCTCGTGGCCTTGAAATCGAGGGTTGTAATTGTTGAATTGCTTTTGAAAGGAAATCCGTACTTAGTTGTGCGGGACTGGATGTAGGGTAACTCCGAACCAGTATAAAATCCGGTGTGTTCTTTCCTTTACTACATTTACTTTATTTCTGCATCTGTGTTTGATTCTATGATTATATCTGTGTCTAAATATTGCATACATTTGTGTACAAATCAACAATAACTCAAAAAGATTTAGTAATTTCTTATAAACACTATTCACCCCCCCCCCTCTAGTGTTCATTCTAGCCTTAAGATCCATATTCAGCATTTCTCACATTTGCAGTATCAGAGCAAGGTTTTCAAAAGTTTCATAATCTGAATTTTGAAAAGTTTTCTAAATGGCTACCAACACTGGTACTGTTTCTAACACTGGTTCATTTGTAGAAGGTCAGTCTACTGTCAGACCACCACTTTTTAATGGCAGTAACTATGCATATTGGGCATGTAGGATGAAAATATATTTACAATCTGTAGGATTAGACACTTGGAATATCACACAGAATGAATATTCTAAACCCACAACTGACTTTGCATAGTGGACCATTGAGCAAAAGGCTGTTGCACAAAATAATTCTAAAGCAATGAATATTCTGTTTTGTTCACTTGATAGGAATTAATTTAATATAGTGTCAGTTTGTAAGTCTGCATATGAAATCTGGAAAACTTTGCAAGTGACTCACGAAGGAACAAGCAAAATTAAACAGACCAAAATTTCCATGCTAAAAAATCAGTTTCAGTTATTTAAAATGAATACTAATGAGTCTATTTCAGATATGTATAGTCGATTTCAGGATATTGTGCATTCTTTAATATCCTTGGGAAAGGAATTTTCGAAAGAAGATCAAGTCGGAAAAATTTTAAATTCTCTCACTCCAAATGGGATCAAAAGACACTTGCAATTGAAGAGGCAAATGACATCAGTACCTTAAAGATAGAAGAATTGATTGGAAATCTAATGTCGTTTGAAGTCCAAATGATCGGGAGAAGAGAAAGTAAAGCATCTGAAAAGAAATCAATGGCATTCAATGCATTAACCGACGGATCAGACTCAAACAATGATAATGATGAAGAGATAGCATTTATGACCAGGAATTTTCGGAAATTCCTGAAATACAGAAAGATGAATAATCTCAAGAGAAACAACTATAAGAATTCTGGAAATCAGAATGCAGTGCCAAACAATGTCAAATGTTTCAACTGTGATGAACCAGGCCATATGAAAAGAGACTATCTGTATCCAGATAGGCAGAATCCTCTTATAAACAATGATTCAGTAAAAAAACGGAAGCGTGCAATTACTGCTACTCTAGATGACTCAGACTCATCCTCAAGCGATGATGATTAGAAGACAGATAATTCAAATTTGTGTTTCACGGCAGTTCACGACTTCAACGAATTCAAGGAAACAGACTCAGAAAAAGGTACACATTTACAATACAATTGATTGAAATTGCATGCTTAGAATTAGATGATTGATTGCTTGATTGATTGATTTGAATTGGTGTGTTGATTGAATTTTAAATTTATTTTTTATTATTTTATTATTATTATAATTTTATTATTATTATTTTTTAATTATTTTTTTTATAATATAATAATATTTTCTGGAATATACTATAATTCTAATAATATTCCAGATATATATATAGACATTAAAATAATAAGTATATATATATATTAGAATACTTAGGAAAAATAAATCATAGAAATTCACAGGCATATGTCGACATGGTCCCTACCCTGATGTCGACATAGGTACCAGAATTTGAAATTCAAAATTTGAATTCAAATGGTTGAATTTCTCTCCACCTTTTCACTTCATTCAATACTCTAAAAAGGCATCTTTTGACCAGAGAACATGTCTTTCAAAAATCTATTTATTCACTATCTTTTATCACAACTTTTCACTTTCATTTTCAAATTCAAACTCTCTCTTCAAAACTTCAAGCTCTCTACTCTCTACTTTAATGGCTTCTTCAAGCAACCCCTCCACCATGAGACTTTCCAGAAACTTGAAAGAGCAACTCCTCAATAATCCAGAGGCCATAAAAGCATACATCAATTATGCTAATTATGGAAAAGTCCATCCTGGAAAATTTGCTATTTTTCAAGATTTTGCTTCTTATGAAATTGATACTCTTTTTGCAAACAATCAAATTCTTAGTCTTGTTGATTCTTCTCAAAATGATTTTGTTTGTTACCCAAATCTTGTTAAAATTTTCTATGCAAATCTCAATCGAGAATTTTATGAAGGAAATGATAATGAAATTTGGAGTAGTGTCAAAGGCACTAAAATTGTTTTGAATTGTGATCTTTTGGGTACCATTCTCAATAGCAAAAGCACGGGAATGGATCTTTCTAGTTTTCAAATCGATGAACATGATCGTGAGACATTTCATCATATTTTTGAAGGAGATGAAAACTTTGAATTTAAAAACCGAAACTTTCGTCCAAAAGCAAAAACTAGTTCTATATTTTCATATCATGTCGAATTAGTTTAAGTTTGTTATAATTTGAGTGTTTATGTAGTTGTTTATGATTAATCATTGTATCACTCTTCTATGCAATGAAATTGAATTTTTTTTCTGTTATCTAGCTTATCTTATCTCTTGAATAAATGTTAGTATATTATATAAATATATATACACACAATTATTCACAAAATCAAAATTACCATCAAATTTCACTGCCTCATGTCGACATACCCTCTATGACCATGTCGACATGTACTGGTCAGAAATGACACTTCATTTTGAATTTGAAATTTGAATAACTACCGTATGTCTATTCATTTCAAACAAATTTCTACACCTATATGTATCCATTTCTTCCAGAATTCATTACTGAATATTATTTCTTATCTATTCTATCTCTCATTCTTCTCAAAATTTCAAAAATGGCTAATCCAATTCATAACTTATCCAAGAATCTTGAAGAAACTCTTAATTCATTCAAGAATATTCTCTCGTTCAATCTTCGTAACCAGCGACACTTAGAATTGAGTCAAATGCAGATGATCAAGGAGCAAGAAAGGCATTTCGAGGCAATTCGATGGATGATTTCTTTCCTGCACAAGGATGATAACGAAGCACATCCTCCTGTCTCTCTCACAAATGACAATGAAAATTGGGATGCCATCAAAGCAGACCCTATTTTCGGAGAAGAAGGATGGGTGGAAGTTCCTCGTAACGTTTAATTTGATTGCTTTATTTAATTTGATTACTTTGTTTGAATTGATTGCTTTGATTGAAATGTTTGTTTTGATTGATTTGATTGACACTTAGTGTGGATTGATGAATGTATAAATATACATTGATATATTTATAATTGTTGATTGAATATCATGTCTATAAGTATTGTTATTTCTTAATATACTCTATTATATAGTTTATTAATGCATGTACTTGAGTACAAGAATGAGGGGGAGTTATATAGTTTAGAGTTTGTTTGTTTGTTTTTTATGACAAAGGGGGAGAAATATAAAATAGGGTAGTTAGGCATAGATTAAGGGGGGGTTATTAGATTTAGGGGGAGTTATTAGGATAGAAGTAATATTTTATAAACAAAGGTTGTCATCATCAAAAAGGGGGAGATTGTTAGTCCTTGAGGTGATGGTTTTGATGGAATAAGATTATAAAATATAAATACTAACATTATAGTTTAGATATATATGTATATGCAGGATTTAACCATGCAGGTACAAAGAATGAAGACTATACAGTATAGAGATTCAAGATATCAACATTGAAGACTCATGAGTATCAAGATTATCAAGAGTTCAAGATTTCAAGATAAGTATTGAGTCTAGAATTATGTTAAAACTTCATAATAGCACTGAAATCTTCAATCCATTTTTATTTTTGGATGGAACCCATTTCTACCTTTTTAGTGGCTTACAAACCCACGACAAGTAGCTTACAAACCTACGACAAGTGGCTTACAAACCCACGAACATCCTAGTTTTGTACAAGTTCTCGAGTCCTGATGTGATGAGATATTCTGCAGGAAGAAGCTTGCAAAACTACTTCAAAATGATTTTCAAAACTACTTCAGAATGATTTTCAAAACTGCTTTTCAAAATGTTTTAGCCTTAAAAATTATCTTTTCAAATGATTTTCAAAAAGATGCTTTAGCCTTAAAATATTCTTTGTTTTTGTTTTTAATAAACTCTTGTTTTAAACTTCGTTTGTTTTAAACTATCTTTTAATTATAATATATTTATACTTAGATTTAAATATAAAATTATAGTAAAATTATATATATATTATTCTCTATATTTATCTATGTATTTTATCTATAGCCAAGTATATTTATAAATTTTAAATAGTTCTTAATATAAGATAAAGGTTATTTTCAAAGAAAATCAAATCTTCAAAAAATGCTTTGGGATGTCGGCATGCCCTAGTACCCCATGTCGACATAGTGTCAGTTAGGATCAAAAATTTGAATTTCAAAAGAAGTGTCTATTCGCCATAACCTTTCATGAATAGACATGCCTGTTGTTCTTCTATAAATAGGGGTTAGTTTCAACGAATTTTATATCAGATTTTCTGTTTTTTCACTTCTCTTCTTCTTCCACATTTTCTTATTCAAAATCCTATCATCACTCTGCCAAAATCAACATTGAATCTAACTAGATCATCTCTGGTTTGATTATCTGTCACTATCTCATCAAGATCCTCAGTGTTATTCAGAGTTATAGGCTTTCTTTGTAATCAATAGAGTAAAAGGTGTGATTGTAGCCTTGGAAATCAACCAAGTAAGAAAAGGTGTGATTGTAGCCTTGAGAAATCAATTGGGTGAACTTGTTGCCCGGAAATCAAGTATCTCTACCTAGAGGATTGTGATTCTGGAGGGTGTACCTCATGGCCTTGAAATCGAGGGTTGTAATTGTTGAATTGCTTTTGAAAGGAAATTCGTACTTAGTTGTGCGGGACTGGATGTAGGGTAACTCCGAACCAGTATAAAATCCGATGTGTTCTTTCCTTTACTGCATTTACTTTATTTCTGCATCTGTGTTTGATTCTGTGATTATATCTTTGTCTGAATATTTCATACATTTGTGTACAAATCAACAATAACTCAAAAAGATTTAGTAATTTCTTATAAACAGTATTCACCCCCCCCCCCTCTAGTGTTCATTCTAGCCTTAAGATCCATATTCCGCATTCCTCACAGTTGGCACATACTCAAAGTAGTTTTAAAGTTCAAATTTTTTAATATATATGCAAACTATGCACTGACGACCAGGTCAGTCGACTGACCAAAAACAACCAGTCGACTGAACCTGCTCATTACATAGAAATGCACCATTTTACTCTGTTTTTGAATATTCAATTGACTAGTCGATTTTGCTCAGTCGACTGACCGGCTCTAACGGCTATTTTTTCTGAAGAGTCACTTCTAATTGCGAAGAGTTTCGATCCAAATTGAAGAGATATGGCTGCACCTTTTGATTGAAACTTTTTGTGAATAGTTGTAACTATTTGTTCACTATATAAACACATTAGAATCACTTCTCAAACTACAGAATTTTATTTCGATTTCTTGCTATATTCTCTACTATCTATCTCTGCAATCTAAAAGCAATCACAATCTATATATTACTTGAATCTCCGAATTAGTTAACATATTCTTCGATTCTAAGCAATATCTTCCTTTCATATCTTCACACACACAATATATACTTGAGGATTTGATTATAGGAAGGGTGTACTATTAAAGACATATCTGTGTTATTCAGAACACAAGCATCAACTATTTACTTATACCAATAGAAGTCCTGTTCGGTTGTTCAGGCGGTAAAAGTCCTCTTCGGCTGTTTGAGGCGGAAAAATCATGTTCGGCTGCTCAGGTGTTGTATACCTATTCCACCGGGTTAAGAGAGGGGTTATAGAGTTTAAATCCAGAGTGTAGTCTGGGACTGGACGTAGAACGGGAAGTTCGAACCAGTATAAAAAGTCCTGGTGTGCTTATTTCATTACTATTATCTATTATCTAGTTTATATTTTCGCACTATTATAATATTCCATATTACACGAACCTAAGTGTTAACTATCCACACAGCTTACACACCTTCACGTTTTGGTATCGGAGCAAGGACATCCTATAACCATAACACAGTTATTTCATTTATTTAGTAATATGGAAAGTAACACCAACTCTAGCATTAACATTAACACTAGTTTCACTGAAGGATAGTCAACTGCACGACCACACTATTTAATGGTCTTAACTATAATTATTGGTCTACTAGAATGAGAATATATATGCAAGCTAATGGTTTTGAAACCTAGAATATTACGCAAAAAGAATATACCATGCCAACAGAAGATTTTTCAACTTGGACTGCTGCACAAAAAACTGATGCTACTTCAAATGCTAAAGCTATGAACATGTTATTCTGTGCATTAGATAAAAATGAGTTTAATAGGGTCAATATGTGTACAACTGCTTATGATATATGGAGAACTCTAAAAGTAACTCATGAAGGAACTAACAAAGTCAAACAAAGAAAAATCTCTATGTTGAAAAATCAATCCCAGAATTTCAAAATGAAACCAAATAAAACTATAAATGACATGTACTCTAGATTTCAAGATATATATCACTCACTATTTGCACTAGATCAAAAAATTTCTGATTTTGATATTGTTACAAAAATCAACAATTCTTTAACGGACAATTGCGAACGAAAAGTCTTAGCAATTGAAGAAGCTAATGATTTATCAACCATGAAACCGGAAGAATTGATAGGAAATCTAATGTCATATGAAGTGAATTTACAGGCAAAGAAAGTACAGGCACAAGACAAGAAGAATCTAGCATTTCAAGCAGAAAAAGATAATTCTGATTTAGATGAAGAGGATATGGCACTTATTGCTAAAAATTTCAAAAAGTTTTTGAAATAAAAAAGAATAACAAATTCAGGAGTTACAAAAATAACTCCAACAACAACAATAATAGCAGTAAACCATCATCCTCAGTCATGGAATGTTATGAATGTCATAAAAAGGGTCATATGAAGAAAGATTGTCCAGAGAAAAAGAAAAACAAATTTAAGAAGGAAAAATTCAAGAAGAAAGCATTTTCAGTAACGTGGGATGATTCAGATTCTTCATCATCATCAGATAGTGGCAGCGACAGTGACACGGAGCAAGCAAATGTATGCTTCATGGCTACAAGTGATGATGTAAGTGAATTAAGTTTTGAAGATCTGGTTGAAATTAATTCAAAACTGGTAGATTTAGTAAAACAAATTAAAAAGCAAAATAAAGAGTTACAAGGAAAACTGAATAGATCTGAATTAGAAGTTAGTATGCTAAGAGATGAAAAGAAAATTCTAGAAGAAGAACTTGAAATGACTCAAGAATCTAATTCTAATTTAACATCTCAACTTTCTATGATAACTCAGGAATTAGAAATTCAAAAAAATAAAAATGATGATTTATCAGTAGAGATTAATGATTTAAAGTCTAACACTAAAGTATTAGAGTTAGAAAATTCTAGTCTCAAAACCAAGTTAGAAGATATTAATAAAAATATTTCTAACTTCAATAAAGGACGAGAGAATCTTTCTACAATAATAGAAAATTTCTCAGTCTACTTCAAATAAAATGGGACTAGGATATAAGAAAATTGAAAATCCAAAGAAATCTGGAAAGTTTAAAAATAAGATTAAAAAAAATTAAGAAAGATTAAGAAGACAGTTTCTAAAAATATTAAAACTATTAAGATATGGATTCCTAAAACAAATAACAATTTAATTAGGAATAGACATATCAAAACATTTATGGAAACTGTTCATAAAAATAAGAATTATATTTATAAAGGGAATTTTGAACCCGCTTGGGTTTGGTTTCCTAAGACCTAACTCTTAGGAGCTTAAAAGAAAAGTGGGTACCAACTTAATTTTTATTTTTGCAGGTACCACTTAAAAAGAGAGGAAAATGGATCTTAGACAGCGGTTGCTCAAAACACATGACTGGTAATAAGGACATGTTAACTAACATTGTCTACTCAAATGGAGGATCGGTCACTTTTGGAGATAATTCAAAAGGTTATATCATCGGCAAAGGTGATGTGAGCAATAACGGTATCTCTAACTTACCTCTCATTTTTGATGTTTTATTAGTTATAAACTTAAAACATAATTTAATGAGCATAAGTCAATTATGTGATAAAGGTTTTAATATATCTTTTTTAGAAAATAAATGCAATATTTATGACAAAAATCAAAATTTAATTTTTGAAGGTATAAAGATAAAAATATTTATATTTTAAATATGAATGTAAATCATAACACAAACATGTGTTTAGTAGCTACAGAAAATGATTCTTGGCTATGGCACAAAAGATTTTGTCATATAAATATTAGTACTATTAATAAAATAGCTAAAAATAAACTTGTTAAAGGATTACCTTTTATGAAATTCAAAATTGATAATATTTGTGATGCATGTCAGTTAGGAAAATTAACAAAATCTTCTTTTAAATCTAAGAAAATCATATCTACAACACAACCACTTAAACTACTACATATAGACCTCTTTGGACCTACTCAAGTTCAATCTATTAATCACAATAGATATGTGTTTGTTATTGTAGATGATTTTTCAAGATATACATGGACTATTTTCATGAAACATAAAAGTGATACTTTTGAAAATTTTAAATTTTTTGTTCAAAGAATTAAAAATATAAAGAGTTTAAAAGTTAAAAATATTAGAAGTGATCATGGAGGTGAATTTGAAAATGAAGATTTTGAACATTTTTGTAACAAGAAAGGAATTAATCATAATTTTTCTTTTCCTCGAACACAACAACAAAACGGAGTTGTAGAAAGGAAAAACAGAACATTACAAGAATGTGCAAGAACTTTATTAAATGGAAGAACTACCAAAACATTTCTGGACAGAAACTGTTGCAACTGCTTGTAATGTTTTGAATCGTGTTTCTATTCGACCATTAACAAAACACACCCCATATGAACTTTTAAATGGTAGAAAACATAATATATCTTATTTCAAAGTATTTGGTTCAAAATGTTTTATACTTAACACTAAAGATCAGCTTGGCAAATTTGATCCAAAATCCGATGAAGGAATATTCATAGGATATTCGAAGAGAAGCGGAGCTTATCGAGTTTTTAATAAAAGAACTAAAGTAATCGAAGAAACTCTTCATGTTTCATTCGATGAAAATTTCAAAATTTCTTCTAATATTACAAACTTTGAAAATAATTCTAATAAAATCATAAAAAATATTTCATAAGATGATGATGTTATTTTTCAAGATAATAACATTAATAATACTAGAGAAGATGAAAACATTGTTCATAATGAAAATATTGTAAGATCTCCTCCAAGAATTCTTACAGATCACCATGTTCAAAATATAATTGGAGAAGTAAATTCAAATGTAAAAACAAGACATCAATTAAATCAAATAGGCCATGTAGCTTTTCTCTCTAATATAGAACCTAAAAATATTAAGAAAGCCTCCACTGATGACTATTGGATTATATCTATGCAAGAAGAGCTAAACCAATTTGAAAGAAACGAAGTTTGGGAATTAGTTCCTAGACTAAGTGATAAATCGGTCATTGGTACAAATAGGTTTTCAAAAACAAAGCTGATGAACTAGGTAATATAACTAGAAATAAAGCTAGATTAGTAGCACAAGGATATAATCAAGAAGAGGGAATAGACTATGAAGAAACGTTTTCTCTTGTCATAAGATTAGAAGCTATACGTATTCTACTGGCCTTTGCATGTTTTCATAACTTTAAATTATATCAAATGGATGTTAAAAGTGCTTTTTTAAATGGATACATAAAAGAAAATGTTTATGTTGAACAACCTCCTCTTTTCGCTCATGAAAAATTTTCAGACCATGTTTATAAACTTAAGAAAGCCTTATACGGTTTGAAATAGGCACCCCATGCTTGGTACGACCAACTTAAGAGCCATCTAATAGACTTTGGTTTTGAAATTGGGAAGGTTGATCAAACTTTATTTATTAAGAAAACTAAACAAGATATTTTAATTATACAAATATATGTTGATGATATTATATTTGGTTCAACTAATGAAAAAATTTGTCAGGAATTTTCGACTATTATGGCAAATGAATTTGAAATGTCACATATGGGAGAACTATCATATTTTCTTGGATTACAAATTAAATAATTGCAAAATGGTATTTTTATTAATCAATAAAAATATAGTAATAATCTAATTAAATGATTTGGTATGGAAAACACTTCTGCCAAACCAACTCCTATGAGTACAACTATACATCTCGACAGAGATGAAGATGGTAAGAGTGTCGACCAGAGACTATATCGTAGTATGATTGGATCATTACTTTACTTAACTGCTAGTCGACCTGATATAATGATGAGTGTTTGTTTATGTGCTCGATTTCAAGCAAATCCTAAAGAATTGCATATGCGAGCAGTAAAACGTATAATTCGTTATCTTAGCAAGACCAAGGATTTTGGACTATTTTATCCGAAAGAATGTCCTTTCGAATTAGTATCCAATAGCAATGCTGATTTTGGAGGAAGTCGGACAGATAGAAAAAGTACAAGTGGAACTTGTCATTTCATCGGACGGTCCTTAGTATCTTGGTTCAGCAAGAAACAAAACTGTGTTTCACTATCGACATGTGAAGCAGAATATATATCTGCAGCTTTAGCATGTGCTCAAGTCATTTACATGCAACAAACACTACAAGATTTTGATATAAAATTAAATAAATCTATAATATATTGTGATAACACAAGTGCAATTAATTTATCTAAAAATCATGTCAATCACTCACGAACTAAACATATTGACATTCGTCATCATTTTCTTCGTGATTATATTGAAAAGGATATAGTATTTAGAATTTGTAAATTCTGAAAATCAATTAACTGATATTTTCACTAAACCTCTCAACGAAAATATTTTTGTAAAACTAAGAAGAGAACTAGGTATAATTTATTTTAAAGAATTATAATATTTGAAATTTTATAAAATGAAAATATTTTTTTTTGTAATTGCTAGCACTTGGAACTCAGCACCTCTAGATTGGAAGTCCTGTGTCTTTACCATTTCTCTATTTATTATTTCACAACTATTTCTATAATACACTTATTCTTATATATATTAGTTTCATTTGTTTAAAGTTTTTTTTAAACCATGCAAAATTCTGTTTATTCTACTCCTTTCATTATTTATTGGTTATCTCTTGTTCAACCATTCATTTACTCTATTTTTACAATACCTATTTTATATAAATTTGAGGTTTGTTTGTTTATTTTCTCTCCACCTTGTTTGTTTGATTCAAATATTGATTATTCCTTTCAACAATGTCTTCCCAAAAAAACTCCCAAAATGACTCTACTTACTCTTCTTTAGATTTTTCCACACCACCCTCTGATTCTTCTAGTATACCTACACCTACTCCATGTTATGAACTTGCCAGAACATCCAACTATCATACTGGTTATACTCCAGATAAGAAGAAGGCACATCGTTTCTTATTCTTTGGTTCTCCGTCAAACAAAACAAAAGATTGATGATATACATCATTATCAACGGGAATCAATAGAAATACAACGAGAAATGTACTATGAACAAAAGGTTAATTCAAAATGACCTAGCTTTCTGGAGCAACTTGGCTGGAAATTCTGCGGGGCATCTACATCCGACGTTCATCAACCCACAACGTCTTCCTATCGGTATCCATGGAATCAGTCACCACAACCTCCTCCTGTGTCTCCAAATTCATGGGAACGTGGAAATCACTGGTCTCCATTGAAACCATGCAAAGAGAAGACTAAAGTTGAACCGGAAGATTACATGACTTCGCATTCATCCACTTCTTCTTCATCTAAATAATTTTTATATATCTTTTCTCTTATTTCAATCTAATTTGTATGCATTCTTTGTTTAATATATTATATATATTTTTTTAAGCAGAAAGACTGGTAATGCTGAAAAAGAGCATTCAGTCGACTGACGAATTTTGGTCAGTCGACTGACGAATTTTGGTCAGTCGACTGAATCTGGAAACATAAAGTTTCGGGAAATTGATCAGTCGACTGACCAAATTCGATCAGTCGACTGACTGGCTTATCTGGGCCTATTAACTCCTGTTTCACCTAGTTTTACCCATATAATCTATCTTCTTCACTTTTACTCCTCACATTTACTTTCTACCAACAGAATTTTAAAACCCTAGCCCTCCAAATTTTCAAATTCCATTACTCAATTATTAATTCTAATGGCACCAAGACAACCAAAATGCTCTAGAAATACTTCATCCTCAACCTCTGAACCTATATACACCAAATAGCTCAATGGCTTTATGATGCCACCGCTATCCAAAGATGGAACAAGATGAAGGAAGCTCGCTTTCTAGAAGGATCATTTGTTGTATTTCCTGACTTCGCAGCATATAGAATTCAAGATCTTGCTAGAAGAAGTCGTCTAGAATCTCTCCTTGACTACAACCGGAACAATCTCAAGATAATTCATACAATGGTAAAACTCGTTTACGCTAACTTGAATTTGGGTCATCAAAATCCAAGAAACCATAACAACTACGTATGGAGTTTAGTTTGTTGTCAACAAGTCTTCTTGTCGTTAGATAGAATTGGACACATCCTTCAAACACCAACAAATGGTATTCCACTAGAAGATTTGAATGTTGTTTTAGAAGAACGAGATGAAGTAAGTCATAGATTTTTGGAGGACGACATGATAGAATTAAAATCTACCGCCTTACGTCCTACAACCTGAATTATGCATCGAGCCTTAATGCGCACAATCCTTCCTCGTACCAGGTCTTACGAGCTTGTCTACCCAGAGAATTATAGAGCTTTATATGCAATTTGGGGTGATATTCAAATTAATTGGCCTAAGCTTATACTTGACGAATTCCTAGCCTTCAACTAAGGATGGATGAACATCATTTACTATGGTGAGTATATTATGCGGCTCCTAATGAATCTACAAATTCCAGTTCTAGAATCCGACACTTCCTCAGTTAAAACACTAAATAACCGCACAATTAGTTTGATGAAATGCCTCTAAGACCGCTCACTATCATGACATTCCAAGATTGGCAATCAAGGCCTCGCTAACAAGCTGCTACTCCACAACAATGAAGAGATGAAATACGCACCACCACCCTATCCCAAAGCACCTGAGAGTCCATTGATCTCATTGCACGTAATCAAGTAATTTTGGATTCTCGCATTAAAAATCTTGACAAGAAGATTGACAGGAAGTTTGACAAGATCAAAAGCTTTTTCGAGATTCTATGGGATGCAATCTCTTGTTCCTCCTTGACCACTGCAGAACCTTCACATCATGATCTGGGAAAACGCTCGGCACCTCATTTTACTTGGTCTACATCCGAAGAACATACAAGTTCTGACACTAGTGGAAATGGTGGTGGCAGACAATATATGGAAAGCTCTTCACGAGGCAAAGAACCAGCACAAGAAGAAGAGGAAGAAGAAACAGATTCAGACTCTGATGAGTGATGACGGTAATTCATGATGGTGGTAGTAAGTTACTTTCTTAAAAACATTCTAGTACCGTTTATTTTCTTTGATGTTGATGGGCTTGTATAAATAGCCCGGTTTTAAAAAAATGTATGTTTGTTTGTGATTGTTATTTAATATGCTGTTAGTTCACAATGCTTATGTGATAACATATTATATGGTTGTTTATTTCCTTTTTGTCGATGACAAAGGGGGAGAAATTTGTATGACTAACCAATTTTTGTAGGATTAGATATGTCGTCACATATTCAGAGGGAGAAATATATAACTTCTGGTATATAATTCTTAATATATAGCATCATCAAAAATAGGTTGTCATCAATCAAAAAGGGGGAGAATGTTGAATCATGAGTTTTGATTCATGACAAAAATCTTAAACGACCAGTGATGAGACTGTACGATCAAGCGACAAAAAGAGAATGAGATATGCAAGCTAATTAAACTACAAAGGAGATGAGACTACAAATCTAAGTATAGTATGATTATTTACTGAAGTTTTAGTCTTAGATATGGTTTATAATTGTTAAAATCTATCCTCAAGTAGTTTGCACATAGTCAAAGTAGTTTTAAAGTTCAAATTTCTTAATATATATGCAAACTATGCACCGACGACCAGGTCAGTCGACTGACCGAAAACAACCCATCGACTGAACCTGTTCAGTACACAGAAATGCACCATTTTACTCTATTTTCGAATATTCAGTTGACTGGTCGATTTTGCTCAGTCGACTGACCGGCTCTAACGGCTATTTTTTCTGAAGAGTCACTTCTAATTCCGAAGAGTTTCGATCCAAATTGAAGAGATATGGCTGCACCTTTTGATTGAAACTTTTTGTGAATAGTTGTAACTATTTGTTCACTATATAAACACATTAGAATCACTTCTCAAACTACAGAATTTTATTTTGATTTCTTGCTATATTCTCTACTATCTATCTCTGCAATCTAAAAGCAATCACAATTTATATATTGCTTGAATCTCCGAATTAGTTAACATATTCTTCGATTCTAAACAATATCTTCCTTTCATATCTTCACACACACAATATATACTTGAGGATTTGATTATAGGAAGGGTGTACTATTAAAGACATATCCATGTTATTCAGAACACAAGCGTCAACTATTTACTTGTACCACTAGAAGTCATGTTCGGTTGTTCAGGCGGTAAAAGTCCTCTTTGGCTGTTTGAGGCAGAAAAATCATGTTCGGCTGCTCAGGTGTTGTATACCTATTCCTCCGGGTTAAGAGAGGGGTTATAGAGTTTAAATCCAGAGTGTAGTCTGGGACTGGATGTAGAACAGGAAGTTCGAATCAGTATAAAAAGTCCTGGTGTGCTTATTTCATTACTATTATCTATTATCTAGTTTATATTTCTGCACTATTATAATATTCCATATTACACGATCCTAAGTGTTAACTATCCACATAGCTTACACACCTTCACGTTTTGGTACATAACATGAAAAAACCCCATTAACATTTCGAAAATGGGTATTCAGGCTTTTATGACCGCTTATCCCAAGGTGCATCTTTTTGTTTATAAATACAGTGTTCTATGGAATCCCTAAAGCAACTCAGCTCTATCTTTCTTTATTTTTATAATTTCCTATTCATATCCAAATCTTCTGGACTAATGTGGATTATCTCTGCTAATTACAAAATATGATGATTTACAAATCAACTCTAAAATAGGCCTTATAATATGTCATTCAACACAACATGACATCACGAAAACAGAGGTGGACCTCGTTTGTCGTATTTTAGTTGCATCTAATCGAAATATTCTCTGGAAATAATGGAATCGATTAACAAACCACGACGGTCAATCTTAGGGTTTTCCAATCAATAATGAAATGGCGACGAGGGGATATCCGAGGGTACCAGGCCATAGAGGAGGACGAACGGAGTTGATCTACATGGTTGGATTTTGTCATTAATGTTTAGGTCGGTCAGAAAATTAGTCAAAGCGGCGATGGCTAGAGATCAGCATATGTGTCAGCGGCAGTTGAGGGGGCATCGCGGTGGTTGGGAATTTGAGCAAGGTCTTGGGGATGATGATGGTGGCATTAGATCAAGGTCTAATGTAGTGAGTTGGTGGTGGAAAGCGCCTGAAATGGCAACATCGGACTATGTCGACCCGAGGAAGAAGAATGTAATAATTTTATTTGGTCCTCGTAATGTTTCTAGATATGATTTAAACCCTACATCTTCTAATCACCATATCTTTTGCATACTACCTCTATTTCATGCGTGGTTTGTTTCGTTGGGTTCATGGTGAGATTCTCAAAATTTTGGCATGTGGTTTGGTGACTTTTAGAGTTATTTGTGGAAATGCAATGGCGGAGTTCAATGGTCGTTAGTATTTATATTTTAAAATAATAAATATGTATTCACTGATACATACATCCATACATATGTGTGTATACATATGAGTGTGTGTATACATATTCCTGTTGAGATATATTATGCCCTTTTTATGATTGTTTGGTTATTGTTATGTTTTTGATATGACAAATGTTCTATTTTGGTTATTTATATTTTTAATTGTTGCATTGTTGGGTGATGACATTTTATAGCAACTAATTGTATATTTACGAAAATAATTAATTGATGGAGAATAGGTAAATAAGATTATTTACAAATTTTGAGTAATATTTGTGAATAATTGCAGTTTAACAATTTGTATTGGAATTGATGTAAAAAAATTAATAAGGTTATTATTTATTCTGCGAAAATTCATAAATAATGATTGAAAATCTATTTTAAGATGAATCTAGAGAATTTATTATTATTTATAGAGTTAAGTAAAATTTAATGAATAATAATATGATTTTGGAAATATCGTATTATTTTTGAGTAAATGATAATACCATTAGTTTCAAGGAGTTTATAGAAAATGGTATTGTTATTTTTATTTAAAATAAATGTAATGAGAGATACTAGAGAATAAAAATAATAATAACAATGTATTTTCAAAAGTATTTTGGGTTAAATTATTACTATTTTCAAGGTAAATACCAATAAAAGGATTTTTGAGATTTAATGAAGAACATTATTGTTTTGAGTTAAATAGTAATCAGTGTTTGCGAAGGATAATAAGATGATTTAAATAAATATTATTATTTTGATGTGTAGTAATTATATTATTGTTTTTGATTGAATAAATATATTTTGAGATATTTCAAGCAAGGTTTGAGATCTCGATTTCGAACTCAAAGTCTTGATCTTTTGTAATTTTAGGAATTTTGGTCAAATTCATAAATTTCGAGAATCCCAATTCCAGATTTGGTTTTGGATCTTGTTATTTATTTTTCATATAATTATACTTTTTTTTAATTTATTGAAATAAAACCACTACATCATAAATGGCCTTCTGCAACACAAAAAAATGTTTGGTCAGGCCTATAAAATGTTGTCATAGGTCTATGGCAACACTTTTCGGGTGATGCAATTTTTGCTGTTGCCTTAGACCTCAAAGGCAACATTTTGACTATCGAAGGCAACATAAGTAATATTTTTTTTTGGCAAAGCCAGCGGGGTTAACTGGGCCCCTACCAGTTTTATTGCAAACTACAATAAAAAGAACTACAGAGGATTAAACAAAAGGTAGAAAAAAACAGAAAATAGACACATGAGAATGAAAACAACACAATCATGCCCAAACTTGAATCATAGACTGAGGGAAGTTGCTAGCACAGTTTTTCAAAAGCTTGTAGGTGCGGCACTTGACTTCATTCCATATTTCATTTTCATTTCTTCTAACATTTTCAAAAACTCTGGAATTTCTCTCTCTCCATATCACTGCCATATAAACTTTCAAACAAACTGCCATTACTCTACCTTTCTCAGTTCTCCACCTTGTTGATTTGTATATAATACTCCACAGAATTATTGTTGTGTGACCAGTCAGATTAGTACCTGTAAGACCACCCATCTTAAATAAGATATGTTACAAAGCAGGACAATCGAAGTATAAATGTTCAGTTGTTTCTTCTTCAATTTCACAGTACAAGCACCTAGTAGGACAGGCCATCCCATACTTGTGCAACAGACTTCTAGTAAGTAAAGCACTGTTAATCACCTTCCACAACATAAGATTATCCTGTGGAACAGAGTCACTTGTCCAAATAACTTCATACCAATTTGCAGCAGGCAGAGGAACATTTTCAGTGAGGGAATTGTATACTTCCTTGACAGAGTGAGGTTTGCTGTGCCATTGCACATTATTACTTTGAACAGCAGTGAAAGTAATTTGTTGAATATTAGACCAAGTTTGCTGTATGACATGGTTACTGCTGAATGGTAACTGAATTTTACCATTATGTAAGAACACATTAGCATCGGCAGACAAATGAATACCAGATTGGATGATTTGAGTGCAAGAACACAATTTAGATAAGATTAGGCCATTTCTAACCCAAGGTTCATTCCAAAAATTTACAGCAGATCTGGCATTAACTGGATATTGTATCATAGGAAGATAGACTTCTCTGTACTTTAGCAAGCTTCTCCAAGTCCAACTACTCAGTTGTGGGATTTCCATAATCCAGAAATGCCTGTTCTTGATATTGTAATGCCATGTCCATTCTACCCATAAATTACTTCTTCTATTTATGATTGCATCAAATTGTTTACTTATAGCTGCAATGTTCCACTTCCTGACATCTAATACTCCCAGCCCACCAGATTTCAAGGGTGCTTCAAATTTGGAAAATGCACACGGTACAAATTTTCTATTGTGTATACTTCCTGTCCAAAAGAATCTATTCATTGCTGATCTGACTAGTTGCAATAGAACCCTATTTAGGTCTATAGCAACACCCATAGGTATCTGTAGCAACATTCCAAAAACGTTGCTATAAATATTAACTTTCTGAAGTTGTAGGGCCCACAATGTAGAGCATATTTGATTTTTTAATAGAAATAAATATTTATTTAATAAAATGCTATTGCACAGAATTTGATATTCAAACAGTAATTTATTTAAATAAATATTTTATTTCAACATTTGAAATAGTACAAATTCCTGACTCCACTATTTTACAATTCAATGATATATAACACTGATATTCACGTATACAGATATTCCTCACTACATCACTCAGTACAAATTCTTTCTAACTGCCTGCAAATGACTGTTGACTTGCTCGTATTTTAAGTCAGGATCCTTCATTAATGTTAATATGTTTGTGGGTGTACATGTAGCCTCTGCATAACATCAAAATTATGTATCAGAATATATTTCATGCATTATTATGTAAAATAAATCAAAGGATATATATTTACTACTTTGACTGATTAGATAATAAAATCTTACTTTCAAGGCCACCCAATTCCTCCACTGCTTCATTGAATTTAGCTTCTCTTTCTGTCGACCATAATCGTCTCATCCTTTTTAGAGGGCGAGGAGGAATATGACACTCAGTAATATTAGATCCATTCGATTCTGTTGTAATATTTGAAGGTGAACTAATGGCTTGAGATGGATTTGCTGCAGATAAACGGTTTGGCTCATATGCTCTTTGTTTACCCCTTTCTTTCTGCATTTTTATAAATGAAATATTCTGTCAGTGCATGAAAAACCATTTGAAAATGTTAGCTTGCTAGACATGTAATATTCAAGCACGTATATTATCTTCTTGAATTATTTTGACCTAAATAACATATATAACATATACCTGAATGTGACTATTAACCATGTTGTAGGTCAGTTCAGGGCATTCTGACTTTAACAGTTCAAGTACAATGTTAGGCTTGGCATCTGCATAAAATTCAGAAGAGAAAACATCAATATAATTTGATCGCTTCGTATGCATATGTTTAAAGAGAAAATAAACAGTAAGCATACTCCAAATTCCTCCTAGCCTCCTAGGTCATTAACTGCATGTAGGGCATTCCTCCTAGGTCAATTATGGCCGAAGGCAAGCCGAGTAGCGGGTCCGGACATATGCCTTCTACTTGCATTGCTTTCTACTCCTTTAATTCCTATCCTCCATCTCCTCACCTAAATCTGCTTGAATCCCCTACGGTCAAACACCAAAACTCTACTGCAAACTCTTTTCAATTTCCAATCACCACATTAGCTTCTCTCCTTAACCAATACACAGCAGCACTCTACCATTGTCAATACAAACAATCTCCAAAGCCTCACAGTTGCATGCTCCTCCATCCCCATGTTTCACCAACATCACTTCTTCAAACAAGCAAAACAGCAACTCACTATCAAAAAACTGCAATTGCAACCACCCTTCACCATATTACAACTTTCCCAAACTTCCCAAATTTCACCAACCTTCAATACTCTATAAACACCAGAACACTCACCATCATTCAATCCACACTTCGTCAACATCCCACCAATATCCTAAAACCTACCACCTCTTACAACTTACCTTTAATCCTCCACTTTCACACTCTTGCAATATCAAACTCCAAACTCCGTCTACATCTCTTTGCCAACATTCAGGCATCACATTGCCAACTGAAACTCCTTTGCATCACCTACTTCCACCATCACTTCCATAACTTACCAAACCAACCAACCTTCAACCAATACAACTACATCCAGATTCAATGGTGAACCAACCAACCTTAATGCTTGGATGAGAACACTCTGCACTCAGTCCGAGTTATGAACTTGCGATGGAGGCACAGGGCATCCAGAAGCAGTAGATACCCAGCCAGATTCTGAAACATTAACAAGTTCCAAAAGAGCATTTGCACAAACATATGAGGGGCGTACTACCTTATTGAAATTACCAGTACCATTCCCATTCTTATCCTTAATAATGTCATCATCTTGCAATCTATTACCATTAGCAGATAAGTTTTCAACAAATAAATCATAATTTTCCGAACATCACACCAAAGGCCTTCAGTACCAAGTGAAGCAACCGCAATCATAGGGGAAAGTACGAAGAGATCGGCCTGGGATGTACCTGATATGGGAGTCGTGGATGGACTAATTATTACGAGAATGACAGCTAAATCTCGAAGAACATTCGAAGGATCAACTAACGGATTAACAAAAATCACAAGAACCACTGTCGCGTAGCTTCGCCTAAACCCAAATACGTCATCCAATCACACCCCTAACTCTGACAACTTAAATACGAATTTCAATTTGGGACTTCGATTTGCTGATTTGGTTCGATTGAGGAATCAATCTAATTATTGGGTTTCTGATTTTGCGTTTTGAGTCTGCATTTTTAATTTGATTTTGCATTTCATCGGAGAGAAAAAGTGGAGAAGTCGATAATTTACCCAGAAAACTGAAAGGGGGATCGGCGGGAAAATAAAAATTTGGGACAAATTGCAGTGGTGATCCGTTTTATCAATCGGATTAAATGTGGATCGTTGGATCGTATTCACGCAGATTGCTAATTTTATTAATTTTTTAATTTGAATACATCTATAGCTACTGCAACATCTTGTTGATACCTATGCTAACACCTTGAAGTGAGTGTTGCAATAGACAAAAATCAGCATACCTATCGTTACATTATAGCTAGCAACACCTTGTAATTTCGTTGCAGTAGGCCATCTATGGCGTAGTGAACATATAAATTATATTTAATTAAAAATAAAATATAAACGAACAATACTGATTTTATATAAATATTTATGACACTAAATATAATTTATTCATTACTTCATTTTTAGTTTTTTTAGTAACAACGTTTATATATTTTGTGAATTTATATATTATTAAGTTAATAATTCATATTTTGAATATTCATATATTTGAAACTCAATTTTTTTTTTTGAGTTTATTTTGTGAAAACTAAAGTTAAATAGTTTTTATTTATTGAACTAGGGTTTCGATTTGGTTTCGTTTCTGTCTCTATTGAAACATAAACGGAATGATTGCACTCTCGGTGTTCCGATCAAAACCCCAAACCCTGATTTAAAGTAATATCTTGATAACAAAGGATTTTTGAACTATATTATCATTTTGAGAAAAAATATTTCTTTATAATAATAGAAATAAACATATAGTTTATGAAAAAATAACAAAAGAATGAATTTATACTTAAATAAAAATAACCAGTGTGAGTACACCATTTTGGATTATTATGATATATGTGTTAATTATTGGTTGGAATTGTTATATATGTTGTTTGTGTTAAGATGGAATCATATTAAGGCGAGTTACTTGATGTTATACCATTACTACTATGCGAACGTTGCATAGTTTATTATGGTTTTTATTCTATTAATGATGTGATGTTGTTACTAATATAGAGTGGTTAGTACACATTTGATGACTTTGATGTTTTTATTACTAATATAGGGTAGTTGGTGCATAATAAATGGGTTTAATAGTTTGTTACTAATATGGAATGGTTAGTACATATTTGGTGGATTTGTGCTTGCATTTATGCAATTGATGTGGTATTACTAATTATGGTGATTAGGATATATATGACAATTTTTGTTGTTGTTGATTTATTTGATGTTTGGGATTGACATTGACCATTGTTAATTTTGTGTGATGTTTTATGGTTGTGTGTTGTTGTTATTATTGTCACCCCATATTTATGATGATTGATTATGGTGGCATAGTAAATTGTGATGTTTTCTGCTTATATTGGTTTCATGAATGTTAATGTTTGCAGTGTTAAGTGCTAATAAGTATTTGATGCAGGAGAAGAGAAAGAAAACCAAACTACGTGGGCTTGATCCTAAAAAGGTATGTAGGTGTTCTTTTCCTTTGTAATAGCTACTAGATCCATTTGGTTGGGCTGGAGTGTATAGGATAAGGCACGGTCCAAAAATAGTTGTCAACGTTTCCTTTTTATTCAATATGTCCATGTATTTTTAAAGCTTGTATGTAGATGCAAAGAAGAGAAAAGAGGTATGGATGCATGTTACATCTACAAGTTGGTCTATGGATCCATCAAACATAAAAACAATTAGACACTGGAAGAGATGAAACATAGTCAAAAACGAGAAGTTTTATGGGAATGAATGGATATTAACGAAGATTCATTAAGGATTTCTCACGTATAGCAATACCTTTAACTAAGTTGACCATGAAGAATGAGAAGTTCATATGGATCGATAAGTGTGAAGGGTTATTTTAGGAATTGAAAAGATTCTTGACGAATGCTTCTATGTTGGTTGTAACTAAAGGGAACCAGGGTTTAGTTGTATATATTGATGCTTAAGGAATTAGATTAAGAGCAGTGCTAATGCAAAGGTGGAGAGTGATAACTTATGCATCTCAGCAACTAAACTGCATGAATTTTGCTATCCAACCCATGACTTATAATTGGTAGTTGTGATCTTTGCACTGAAAAATTGGAGACTTTACCTATTGGGGGAATGGTTTAAGTTGTACATGGATCATAAGTCTCTTAAATATTTATTCAGTTAAGGTAATAGAAATGGTTAGAGTGCTTAGCGGCATTATGATTCCTATATTGATTATACGCCAGGTAAGGGGAGCAAAGTTACCAATGCTTTGAGTAGAAAGCAACAAAATGGAGTGTAAGCCGTGATTAATGGATGGAAAGCTTTAGAGGCGTTAACTTCTTACGGCGTACATTTTAAGTTGAATGCAGGATCAAATTAGCTTCTAGGTGCACTACCAAGTTTGGAAGTTCGTTCAATACTTATAGACAGATATTTGTAAGACAACGAGAGGACCCATTATTAGCAAAAAGAATCAGGCGATAGAGATTAGTGTGGACATCGAGGATTTAATGGGATTCAAGAATGACTCGAAAGAATGGCTCAAAAATAAAGGAAGGTTATGCATCCCAAATGCGGGAAATATTTAAAGGGAAGTCTTAAAGGAGATTCACTGGTCGAAGTTTGTGATTCATCCCTAAGGAACTAATATGTATCGTGACATAAAGCCTGCATTCTTTTAGGATGTAATGAAGGGGGGTGTCGATGAATGTGTAAAGAGTGTTTGACATGTCATCAAGTAAAGGCCGAGCATCAAAAGCCGAGCATATTACTTCGGACTTTTGAATTACCAACTTGGAAGTGGGATTTAGTTTCTATGGACTTTATAGATGGATGGCTAAGGTCGAGAAAGACAAATGATAGATATGGATAGTAGTGGATAGGCTGACCAAGAGCACCCATTTCCTGGTAAAATCAACAAGGGCGATCACTAGCTTAGAAAATCTATGTGTGAAGAATGTGGTGAAACCATGGGATTCCGAGTAACATTGTTAGCAATGAAGATCCTTCATTTACCAATGAGTTCTGGAGAAGTCTATAGAGTACGTTAGGCATAGAGTTAAACTTAACTATGGCTTACCACCTACAAGTAGATGGTCAAATGAAAAGGGTGGTTCTAATTGTATTTGCTGAAAACACGTGTCATTGATTTTAGAGGATCATGAGTAGATATTTGTACCAAGTAGAGTTTGCCTACGATAATAGCAACTAATCAAGTATTGGTCTAGCATTCATTTGAGGCGCTATATGGGAAACCATGTAAGTCATTGTTTGTTGGTTATACATAGAATATAGAGTCGTGTGTGGACTCGGATTGGTAAGAGATGCCATCGAGAATATAGAGTTGATTCACACTTAGACGTAAGTCGCATGTTAAAGCATAAGAACTATGCGAATAGGAGGCACAAAGAGCTAAATTTCACAGTAGGTGATCATGTTTTTAAGAAAATTTCACCTATGCGAGGTGTTATGCACTTTGGGAAGGCATGGAAATTACTCCTAAATACGTGGGTTCATTTCCTATTAAATAAAGGATCAATAAACTTGCTTATTAAGATGAGTTACCTAGTTCTCTAGCGGATGTGCATAATATTTTTCAAACTTAGCATTTAAGGAAATGCATGCATGACCCTAATAAGATAATGGAACTGAGGACCATTGAGGACTTGTCCATAGAATTAGTTTTGATATATATATTCGAAGACCGAAAGGAATAGTGGGTCAAGATACGAAGGAGCCGAGGAAAAAATTTATTAGACTTATTCGCGTTTAGTGGAGTGACGATAGTGATTATTGTACCTGGGCAGTAAAGGACAAGATTAGGAATATCTATCCTAAAGTATTTTATACTTGTGTGTGTGTGTGTGTATTAGCAGTGTCTTTTGGATGACTATTGTATGAACTAGTAGGGGAACTAGCATATCTTGTGTTATTATATGATTACGTGCTAGTAGTTGCACAAATGTAATATGATTGATGATTAATGATTTTACACTAGTAGGTTGTCATCCATGTAAATTATATATGAATGACTTTACATTAGTAGGTTGCTAGTGTATTACCCTGTACTAGTGTGTACTGTTGTATTGATGACAGTGGTCATTGTTCTACCTTGTTAACATTTTGAAAATGATGTTCCTATAAGGAGGGGAGACCGTAACACCTTATATTTTGCAGTGTCATTCAATGGGTCTAACTAATAATGTGATTAATTAAACAATAATTAAAGGAATTTAATTAGAAAATTACTCAAAGGGAAATTTAATTGATCTTCTATAGTGGGACATAATGAGGGGCCAAACCCACCAAGAGAATTCCCTACTTCGTTCATTCGTTTTCTCATGTAACCCAATACTAAAAACAAAAAAGGGAGAGCAAAAATGGAGGCTAGCTACTAAAGAAGAGTAAACTAAAGCTAATCAACGTGAATATAGGATATAAACTTTTAAAGCAAGAAATCAAGCTAAGATCTATATATTAGATGAGTGGTAACATCCTTAATTTTGGGTTCACCCTAGCTGTTTGAACTCCAATCTGTATTTTTTTATCATAAATGCATGGATATGGATTTGTAATATGAACCTATATGTTTTATATGAAAGCTTAAAAACTCCTTTGACCGTAACTTGAATATATGAGCTTAAATCATTATAATTGTCAGTTGTGAGGCATAGAATATCATTTCATAGATATGATTTATATTTGGGAATTTTCCCATATTTTTATAACTTATTATGAATTTTCCAATGGGAAAATTGGTTAATTTTAGGTTTAAATAATTTGAAATGTGGGAAGTAATTATTTTGGTCAAAAAAATTTATTTGTAGTAGACGAGGTTGAAATTGATTGTTGGGAATTTCGCTAGACTTTTCCATGTATTTAGTATTTAATATAAATTGTTAAAGGCAAGGGAAATAAAGAGAAAATTTTAGAAAAATCTCTTAATTAATTAATTAAGTAGTTGAAAGAAGTGTTAGTTGATTCTTGTAATTTCACCGAAGAATCTTGTAAACGAAAAGAAAGAACAAATGTAAATTAGACAAATGAAAATTTTGATATAAAAGATATTACTTTGTTATGTAATAAAATAGTTTTCAACTTAATTGCGAATTTTCCGTCACGTTGTTGATAAAAACCATGCTATATTAAGCTATATTGGCCATATTTTCATTATGAGACACTGATCATACTTTCACTAAGATATTTATATTGTCCATACTTTCATCAAGAAATAGTGCATATTTTCGTTAAGAGAAATTCCATATTTTCATTAACATTTGTGATTCTATGTTTCGTAGCAAAAACTATTTGTTTTCATTAACAAGTAACTCATGCTTTCGCAAAGGGAAAAGCCATGTTTTCAATGATATAACACTCACATTTTGGTTAAGCCATATTGACCATACTTTTCTTAAACTATATTGGTCTTACTTACATAAAGCTATATGAGAAGCCACAATGGTCATACATTCATTAAGTCATCTTGGTCATACTTTTGTTAAGAAAATTTTATACTTCCACTAGTAATATAAGTATACCTTTAAAAACATTTTGGAAGCTAGTTTCTAATGAGTTGAACTTGGATTTTATTGCATGACTTTGAAAATGAAATGTTATAAAATGTATATTAATAAGTTAAAAAGTAATAACTTATAGAAAGGATGGAAACAACTAAAGCTTAGGGTAAGCTAAAAAATGATAAGATATATCATTTAAAAAATGTGAAAGGTAAAATGTTTGATCTAAAAAGATCAAATATTTTCCTGACCTAAATAAGAAAAGGGTCCAATAAATGTGTAGGTGACACAATGATAAATGAAATAAAGACATGAACCCAGTTTGTTAAATATACTCACTCATAAAGGAATTAAAATGGCAGGGGTGTCAATGCTTAGACAAATCCAATCAAATGAATATAATAAGGTAAATAACTCTTTTGTGAGTGAAGTGACATCAAAATGAATGTAATTACAAACTAGAATGCGTGAATTGATAACGTGAAAAGAAGCAGTTTATGTTGGATCAGATTAATTGGTAGTGGGGTCAAAGGCAGAATTTCAGAAAATATATTCCTTTTATTAATTTGCACAAGGTCCTATTTTACGTTTGTATGAATAAAATTTATTTCTACTAAATCAGATTTAGTATTTACTAATAAAAGATTTTAAGAAATATTTTAATTTATTCAAAATGTTTATTTGTTTTTTAATGTTCAATACTAATTTTTTATTATTAATTTAATTTATTCATTTCTAGTTTTACTTTAATTTAATATTTTAATATTTTGATATGTTCGTATTTAAAATACAAACATCATAACGATATTAAAGTATACTAACCTAGGGTATAATAGAAAAATTAACCATTGTGACCTACGGTTAATATTGGTGTAAGTGATAAATTAGATGTCAAAATAATTTCATGGGATATACATATGTATCAAATGATCAAAATTATATTTACACTAACATAATTTAAATATATTATTTTGGTATATTTATTTAGTTAACTTATATATATTATAAATATATCATATATATAATGTTTCAAAATAAATTTATTATTTATATATGCCATATATTATATCTATATATATTCTAAAATACATTCAAATTATATTTAAATATATGTATATATAAGATAAATTTAAAATTCAAATTCAAGTATATTTGACTTTTTTAAAACATCCTATATATATGTATGTTTATATTTATATGTATGTATGTATGTTTATATATATATTATATACACACAAAACTATTTTTTCGGCAGCAGTCAGTAAAAGAAAAAATAATCTTTTTTATTAAGTATCTGATCAGATATTTATTCATTTGAAAATTTCAAATTTCAAAACTCGAAATTAATTTGAGCTTTTTAAAAAAATAACAAAATTGGTGTTTTGTTTAGAACTAAGATCCGAAACTTATTTAAAATATACTTTTTTACATTGAAATTTCCATATAGAAATTTCATATAAGTATACATACATACATACATACATACATATACATACATACATACATATATAATTTTGTAGCCAAGAGCAGAAAAATATTTTTTCTATTTTCATGGTGGAATTTAAATATGGATAAGAGAAGCAAAAGTGAATATGTATGTATGTGTGTGTGTGTGTCTATATATATATATATATATATATATATATATATATATATATGCATGTATGTATGTATGTACATTAAAATGAAACCAATGAGTGCTCTCCTAAGTTGGAGGATCACTCATTTCCCTCAAAAAGAATATATTAAAATGAAACCAATATCTTTCACCTTTGAAATATAGCCTACATTTGAACATGTTGTTTGTTGGTTGTTTCTTCCTTGAACCTTCATTCTTCCCTTTGGTTACGGTTTGCAACGTTGTCGCCTTTTCTTCACCAACGATCATTGGGGGCTAGGTTGTACGGAATTAAGAGAGAAAAGAAATGGAGGTCATCTATTTATAGCCAAAAGATACAAAAATATTTCCTATTTTCTCTCAAAACCTAGAAGCCTATGCTCTCATTCCCCCATTCAAATTATAGTTGGCCCTATTTATGACCATGCTTGGTCAAAATTGCCTTTGACCCCTCTTGAACCAGTTGATTAATTATATTATTCAAGCTCTTTTTTCAATCGAACTAATGCACAATTTTTATACATCATTCTAATATATTTTAAGCGTCAAATAAATAATTAAAATGCCATAGAATATTAATACAACATTTATATTAATTTATAATATTTATAAATAATTTTTACATTGTTCGAATTTGGAAATAACTCACAATGTCGTTGTGTTGACACTCTACTGCAAACTGGTTCTTCATCAATATTTAAAAATTCAAATATGAAAATCTGTATAGACTTTGTTGAAGTAAAATATTGGGTATAAGTTCAATGATTACAGATTATTTAGGCAAAATCAAATTTCTAATCTATAATAAGCTCACCAAGTAACGACTTACACATATTCTTTTGGTCATCACTATATCACTTAGGTATCTAGAGTTTGGTCTAAGGTCAAAAACCTATTAATATTTGTATTTAATTGTGTAGATGACTTTAAATTCCTTGGTTCAATCCGATAACATTTAGCGATCAACCGGATTACTTTGGCCAGAGATTTTGACTTTTAAGTTGACTATCAATTACGGTGATATTAACCTTCTACAACAAAGGAGATGAATCCTCCCTTGGGTAGTGTTTCACTTCAAGTAGTTCAACGTATACCTAACTATGGTTTTAATAAGTTCATCATGCTAAGTATTTAACCATAATCAAAGTATAACCTAGTTACCTAATATTGATAGTACCCTCAAGTCTGAAGGCTACTATACATTGTTACCATGAGATCTTTTATTTTGACTAAGTTGTGTTAACCTATAGAAGACTCTCATCAATTTGTTCTATGATTGTTCCAAACAATCATAAGTACGTAACCCTTGGTGGTCTCAACGATCATGAGTAAATCACCGTCCATCTTACGGAGAGGGTTACGTAAATCAGTCTCAACAGAGGTATGAATATCCTTTTCTCAATACACCTTGACTAAGAACTATTTAAGAAGTAAGTGAGAGAGTGTGTGAGTATTGATTCAATACTCATGGTTATGAACATATTCGTAACTATAATCGATAAAATAATGCTCCTAAGAATTTTCTACTTATACATGTTCAATGTATTTAATTTGTTATTTATATCTCTATATAACAACATATATAAAAGAAAATACAACCAGATGAATACATCATTTCAAACAAGATTCTCTATAAGAGTTAAGTTATATAATCAAAATACATAATACCTCTAGGGAACACCCTTAACTCTATCAGTTTTTAGTTCTAAGAGAGGTTATTGACACTTAGTGAGGATGTTTGCTAGAATATGCTAGGTTGTTACATACAATCCTTAGGAGGATAGGTTGTCGCTGGTCATGTCAGCTCCTAAGGTGAATGAATGGTCAGTCACCAGTGACATTGGTCAGGGTGAATTAATGGTAGATAAACCAGATGTGGTGACAACTAACTAAAATGAAATAAAATTGGTAAATGATACCTAAATAAGAGTGTAGATTACACTGGTAAATGGAAATGGTGTTATTTGACATGCTTCGTGAAGTGATAATAAACATAGGCTATACTTATATTCGAAAGTAACATTAATATGAAAATATGCTAAAAGGTATAGTTGTAGTTGTGAATGGAACCATAATGAAATGATATGGTTCGTAACATTATGATAAATATAGGATATACTTATGGTAGAAATAGTGCTTATATGATCGTATTCATTTTATGATGTTCTATATATTGCATGATATGATGTAATTGTTGTTGATGAATTAGTGAAGTGAAACCCGTTCCACAAGGCAATGTGATCGCACTCTATGTGTGTGTGTGTGTGTGTTTTAGAGTGATACTAGCCTTTTTATCTGACTCATGTGTTCTGTTTTCCCTATATACTTACTGGTACTCATTTGAGTGAATTACTAGATGAAGATTCTTCTTCATCTTTGCAAATTTATATTTATTCCATTGTACATAAAACTAGGATTTATAACAGGTTAAGTGAACGTAATGGCATCTTCATATGTCAAGCATGCCACTCTTTTTTATGTTTTATTGTATTTAACCATATGCAAGAACATTCCGGGAAGTAAATATGTTAAAGACAAATTACGTAACTAAAAATTATTTAGCTGCTCGGTTTATATTGTTGTTGAAAACAAAGTCTGATTTTACTTTGGCGCTTGAAAATTATTGCGGTGATGACTACAGCACCATCGATATTTACTTTCGCATCTCAGATTGGAAAATGTTGGAAATAAAGTGGAAACTGCATATCAAAAGTTGTATAGTATATATAATATAAATACAAAAGGCAAGAAGAAAATAAACGGTAAATTATTTTTACTTCTCTTTCGAGAAAAACGTATAAGACGGCCAAAATTTCTCTAAAAAAATAAAGAAAAAGCAAATGATATTATATTTTATATAATATATAATAAGATCAACATAAGTCTGTATTTACTACCAAATGCATATAACTTCAAGTAAAAATTCATTGAAGTTTGAATAAAGATTAATTTGTTATGGACATAACATTATACTTTATAAATACCCAGTCCACTAAATATAAATCATTTATTTAACATTTCAAAGAATTGGAAGATACAAGCTTTCGCTTGGTTCAAAACAAGGAACTAAATGAAATTATTTCCAATTAAAAATCCATTGTCAATTAAGAAATTTTTTAATATAGGTAACCCTTTCATGGTTATATAGCTGAACACGTAGAATATTTTTCTTGTGTAAATTGCTAATAATTTTGATTATTTAAAGTGACTATTTGGATACTAAGACTAAATAAAGGACAATTATATAAACTTTGTACACAAAATAAAACATTTTTTTGGAACCGATACTTTATTTACTAGAGTAAAATAGGGGTACAAAAGTATGGCCATTTAGGGAACAAACTATGGTAGGAGTATCAAAATATGTTTAGGAACTCAAAAGCCAGTTTACAATAAAATAAAATAGAACACGCACCTAAAATAGGCACGTGTTATCCACCCAAACAAAAAAAATTAAAGGTACATGTAATTGCCATTGTCTTCATTTATTTTCTCAATTTCTTCAATTATGAAGATAATCTAATTAGCCAAAGTTATCTCATCCAATAAGTAATGGCGACTGTTCCATGCGGACTCAAACCAGAGCTTCACGTATTCGACGATCCTCTATAGTGCTGCACCGTCTTCTCTCTAAATTGGTACTTCCGCTGTTTGTTTGCCTTTGAGCGTTTCCACACCCTGCAGTAGATTGATTTGATGATGAGGATCCTTGTCCAAACTCTTCAAAGATATGTTCCCATCCTCTATTTTCATCTTCTTTGATGTTTGTACTTTTCAATAAAATTCTGCAGTCCACCATAATTTGCTCAGATTTCATGTATGCTGGAGTTTCGATTTGTTGAAAGGTTCGCATATTATGTTCTATCCATATGTGCCAAATTATTGTTGTAATAACAATATCCACCAAGTTGTTGCAAGCTTTAGTGTTGTTTCCGTTGAAAGCCACTTAAAATACCTCATGTATGTCACTTGTAGTAAGATTTGGTAGCCGCAATTTTTTCTTGTAGTTTTCCAGAATGCTATTTGAGTATGAACGATTAAAAGAAGATGTGTTTTGACTTTATTTCCTATTTGCATAGGACACAAATCGGGTTAATTGAGTTGTTCCATCTCGATAGTCTGTCTTTGGTATGTAATTTGTTCAATTTTGCTAGCAATGCACAAAATGACATTTTAGGAGCACATGATGTGTTCTAGATACGTTTGCGCTAGTTTATTTCAATATTCCCCACTCTGACCTGGTTCCAAGCTGAGTGAAAAGAAAATTTCCCGTTGCTTTGCAGTTTCCATCACCAATAATCTTTAGCACTGTTATGATTTAACCGGATTATGATAATCACTTGGATAATATTGGTTGATGGATAGTGATTATCTTTCCTCCATCGTCCTTTGGAGAGTAGAGAAGAGACGCTCATGTTGTTGCTATCCATAACTTGAAAATATTCCTCTCCCATCATATCCACTAATGACCGACCGCTAATCCATATGTCGAACCATAGATTTGCGTTCTCTTAGTTGACCACTATCCTCTCAATTGTCTCTTTGATTTTTGAACTTGTGTTAAGCAATAGTTTCCACGTTTCCACGAGTATGATACATTATTATCTTTTTTGATAGCCCAAAAATTTCTATTGTTGCAATATCTACTTTTCATCCATTTAGCCCATAAACCATTGCCTTGTATCAATATCCATGTAAGTTTCAGAGCAATTGCCTTCATCAAATCTTGCAACTTTCTAATACCAACTCCTCCTTTGAATTTTGGTCGACACAATTCATCTCAGGACATGTTATGTCTTTTGTCTTTCCAAACAAAGTTTGCACACATTGCAATGATTTTGTTTATTATTGATACTAGTAACCGAGAGAATTGAATCCAAGATGTAATCATTGGATAAATTATTGTTTTGGTTAATTCTATTCTGTCCGCTACATTCATCATCCTATTTTTTCAATTATTGAATTTCTTGTGGATTTATCTAGCAGCACCCCGAAATATCTAGATTTCAACTTGCTGTAAGATAGAGAGATTCCCAAATATAAAACTGGAAGGTTCCCTGGTTGTACCTTCAATAGATTGAGGATTTCATTTTTGAATTTTGTCACTTCGCTAAAATAAAGTGTAGTTTTCTATTCATTCATTTCTAAACCCACAGACTCTTATTATATTCATTATTTTGTTTAAACTTTCAGCATATTTGACGTTGACTTCTGTAATAACTAATTTATAATTTGCATGCAATAAATGCGTGAGAATAGGTTCAGTAGGAAAGATTGGCTCAATGCTACCCTTATAGTACTCTAAGTCTAATAAAATTGTAAAAAGTTCAATTACAATGGCAAACAGTAAAGGATATAATGGATCTCCTTGCCTTATGCCTCTATTACTGCCAAAGAATCCTATTGGGCAGCCATCAAGGAGGACAGAGAACGTAGTTGTGGATAAGTATTCATATATCGAATGTGTAGATTTACCTGAGAATCCCATACATAATTGCATATGATATATAAATTCCCTATCCACTTTATCATAGGCTTTATAGGTCTATTTCATGCACATTTTATTACCCGTTTTCCTATTGAAGCTTCTTACCATTTCATGTTCTAGAAGAGAATTTTCTGTGAGAATTCTCTTTGGGATGAACACATTTTGACTTATTGATATTAAATTATCAAGATATTGTATTATTCTATTGTTAAAAAAATTAGCCAAGATTTCGTAGATTACATTACATGGTGAAATTGGTCTATAATCAGACAGAGTCTGTGGGTCTACATTCTTAGGGATTAGGCATAAGAAGGTATGATTAATATCCTTAATGATCTTTGACTGCTAAATGCACAACATTGCTTGCAAAACATCGTTTTTGATTAATTGTTAATGCATTTTATAAAACCTTGAATTGAATCCATCTGGGCCAGGGGAGCTGTTGTCATTGATTTGGAAAACTACCACTTTGACTTCCTCCATCTCAAATGGCCTATCCATATCATTTCGTGTCTTGCCTAAAAGAATTTTTTTACAAGTGATATGTGCAAAGCTATTACTTATGGAAGAGGTATTAAATAAATCTATAAAGAAGTTTAGAGCTTCCCTGTTTAAGTTTTCATTTGCATTAATCCAATTTCCTTGTTCATCTACCATCAGGTTAGTTCTTGCTTTTGGTCGTGTTTCAGCAAATTTAGAATGGAAAAAGTGAGTAATTCTATCTCCATGTGCAAGCCATTTTATCTTTGAACGTTGAATGTTTTCCATGGCTTTCCTGGAAGGAGTTCTGAAAGCTATTCCACTTTTTGCTTGTACAGATTCTATATTTGTGAGTTATTTGGTTGATTAATTAAGTTTGTATATGCCTCGTCTAACTCTCGCCTCATCTGATCCACGGTCTGCTCCTTGTTGTAGTGTTTTTTACTCCATCTGTTAAGATGTTCTTTCATTCTTTTCAATCTTGAGATTAACTGAAACAAACAGATTTCCCACCCAACTTTCTCCCCACGTTGATTGGATAATATCATGGTATCATTCCTTAATATTCTATGAGGAGTTGTAATTAAAATATGTTCCTTTTCTGGGTGACCGAGAGATAGCAAATTAAATACTATAGGAGTGCGGTCACTCGATGAGTGTTTCACAAAGAAAATCAAGAAATAAGGAAAATTACTGTAGCACTTCCTATTAATAAAAAGTCAATCTATTTTACTGTGTACTGGCATATTTACTCCTCCCCTCCACGTGTAATAGTTGCCTAAGCTTGGTGGTGTAATAAGATCTGAAGATCTTATACAATCCACAAAATATGAATCTGGTATCCTATAATATTTACCATTGTTAATTCTATCTTTGATCGTAGAAGATAACATTAAAGTCACCTACCACCACCTAGGGTGAATTAATGAAATCAGCCCAAGTTTTAATATATTCCCATAATTCTATTCTCTTTTCTGGTTGGTTGTGCACATAAACTATCGTGCAGTAGAAAGAGAGACCCACTCTTTTCTGTACTAAGATCGTAATATATTGCTCATTTTTATTTATGACCATGTTTGACCATATGCTAGTATCCCAAAGGATTAGTATTTTACTTTTATTTTGTTCGTCCAAATTAGAAGTAAAATCCAACCCCTTAGCAAAGTGTTTAACAATGTCATTGATTTTGTTTTCATGATGTTTATTTTCTAAAAGCCCCACCAAAGTTGATTGTCTTTGCTAAATAGTACTAAAAATGATGGCTTATTTGGAAGGGGAGTTGAGGCCCCTCACGTTCCAGACTAATAAACTCATAGAGGAGTGTGAGATGGTTCACTGCCTAATTTCTTGTTAGAGGGAGTGCTCACATTACTCTTAGTTTGCTTCATTTTTTACCTTTAGATTTTAGATGAGTAATGATATTTTGCTATGCTGGGTAGTCAATTATATCAGCTGATTTTGTTGTCGAAAACTCGAATGAAACCTCATCCTATCACTGCTTTCTTGGTTGCTTCGATCTGTTTCGTGATCCAATGCTATCTTTAGGCTGTGTCTGCTTGGGTTCATTTGTCACGCTATTTATTTGAATTTTGTCAATGGACTGCATTAAATGGTCATTTCCTTCCATGAGTTTATTAGTATCCTATGTTCCATTTTCACTTTGTATTTGTTCATGTTCCTGTTGTACATTTGTTGTATGCTGGGAGTTGTAACTTAGTTTAGGACAGTGAACAAAAAAGCGACTTATATAAGTCGATCCAAATTAGCACTTAATGTATTATTATATTTCTATATGCTTTGAGATTGTGATGTGGCGGTGTTGTCTTGAATTTCGTTATCCTCATTAGATAGTGTCTTAGAGCATTCCTGCTCCATGTCTTGTTTGTTTGTGCATATATATGGATTTATACCAGTTGCTTCACCTTGCTGTGGTGTTTTTCGCCAGGCCATTCAATCCTATGTCCTGATTATTATTTTGTAATTGAACATGTAATTGTGATTCTACTATGCAGTTTTATTGGTGACTGTTTTATGGAATTTTTTTTGTAGTAGGATTTGCGCTTTCTTTGTCTGTCGTTGTTTTAGCCTTCCAAGCTTTTTCGAACGTGCCAAACTTCAAAGTGTGTCCAAAACAATTATAGCTTGGGCATACAAAAGGTCTCCGTTCATACTTTACGAGTCGGAAGTAAACTTCATTGTCTTTGGTGACTATCATAACTTCTTTTAGGAATTTGAAGCTGTTATTGACTTCAAAGTTTACAGAATCTAACGTAAAAGTAAGTCATCTTATAGAATATTATAGCAAATAATTCACTTGAACGATTGTATAATAAAAAGTTAGTACATTTAAGTTTAATGATTGTATACTAGTTAGCACTTACAAACTTGCACTGAGTTGTTATAATCAAATTATAAGAAGTTTAGAGAATTACACGAAGTTTCCAAGAACACTAATGGGATTGGAACCATCAATCTTTAGTTTAAATCACTTCTCTACATACTACATACATTGCCATTTCGATAATTTTTTATAATTTGTTGTTCTTCACACCCGAGCAGCTATATCGGCATCCCTTATTTTGCTTTTTTTCAAAAATAGACCAAATTAACCTTTTGCCTAATGTACTTTCTTAAAACTTGCCTACATTTAGCATCCATTGGATGAACTTAAATAAGCTACTTATTGATTTTTTGAAATCCAAAATCAATTCATTTTAACTTTCAAAAATAAAAGGAGTAACTTATTTAAGTCCATCTAAACGGGCTCTTCATCTAGCACCCGCTGACCCACCTATTGTGTGGATGATATTTTCACCGTCATTACTTTAGCTCACTTCTCAGATTAGCACTAATTAAAAGTTGGACTTAGTTAGCATTGAAATACTTATTTAACTATAAAATTGAATGTAGTCATGATTATTTTATTAGTAGTCTATGATTGTTGTCAATAATCCATATTTATTGTCAACTAAATCTATGTGACCCAGATGGCAAAGTGATAACAAAATATGCATCTATGTTTTCGTTATTATAATATCATGTATCACTATTAATTCATACTTACTATTATAGTTATTGTGCTTTTACAACCATTTTGGGGTATCTCTATTATTCTAATATATGCTTTTAATTTGAGTAATTACCTAAAAATAGATTTCAATTATAATAAGATGTTTGATTTGTTAAAATATTGTATTTATTCTAGTAGGAATCTATGATTGAATAGGAGATTAAGTATAACAACTGATTTCTTAAAAAATGTACATTTATTGTTATATGTTACTAGGTATAGAGATTAAGTAATCCAAAACTTATATATCAACATAGCTAAAAAAAATTATATTTTATAACATATGTCATTGAGGTAATAAAAGACTAATATTGTTATATCTCAAATTGTACTTTATATACTTTTTGTTATCTAACAATAACTCCAATGAAACTATTTATGCTTGATTAATCTCAAATCCATGCTTAGATCTACACAAGCCACCAAGACACGGGCTAGATAAGAGTGAATAAATAGGCACGATGCAAAAACGATATGATACAGTTGTAAAGATCATTTCACTATAATGAAAAACAGTGCATGACAATAATAATCTTACGACAAGTATATTAACATTTTGACCATTATAACTCCACTCTTCAACTACACTAGGATTAGTGGAACCTTACATTAATTTTGACTTTATTAACAAATTTGAGAATCCATGTTAACTAAAAATAGAACACTGCATTAATGTGTAGTTAAAATCAAATGTAACTCATGAGTCAAGCTTTATTTAACTATCCTCGTAAACTAATTTTTATGAGCAAACTAATAAAGATGGGTAAAAAAACCTTTCAAACATACTTTCAAAAAGAATTATTAAGGAACCAAAGAAAAAAGACGAATAATAAATGAAGAATATCATACATCATGTGTAAATTTGGATTGTTCTAATTAATTATCAAACCAAATAATCATAACCAAATAACAATCAAAATTGACTAAAAGAGAATTACGTAGAGAACGCATTAAATTCAAAGACATGAGAAGCATCGGAGAGGAGAAAATATACCTTAATAGAGTAAATTACAGTCAAAATATTCTAAAATATAAACCAAATGGAGTAACATTAAACGTTGTAAACAACAATTGTAGGAGGGAAACTAGAATGAAACTCAGTTTTATATTCATTTATGATAGATAGAACTTTAAAATATAGTAGACTGAAGTTTATTTTGGTGGAAACTAGAATCCACCTCATCAAAGACCCTTCTCAAAGACACATTTTAAATTGCACCCTCGTTTTTATTTTTGGTAAAAATATTGTTTTTTTCTCGAAATTAAATCATAACTTAATCGCATGTTTTGTTACATATATAAAAGAGTGATCCTCATATTGAGGAGAGTACTCAATATTTTTTTAGAACAAAGTTCAAACTTCTTTATTAATATCTAAATATAAATAAATTAAGTGATAGGCCTAAACACTTGAGAAATATATACAAATTCACCCCCAAATTACAATATAATTTGGGACAGTCCGCATTAAAATTCACTAAGGCCAAAAGCCTGCACATACATCATCGACTTACATATGGAATACTTCAGTTGCAGTGATAACTAAGCACTTCATTCATTTGCTTCACTTTACTTTCTTCTGAAAGTAATGGAGGAATGTTCTTTTCTCTAACTTTGCTAAAAAGACGAAAAATATGCTGTTAATGTTTCTAGCAATAAAGCGTTGCTTTGCCATCTCTCATCTTCAAGCTTTTTAAAGCACAAGCACCATAGCTGCTTCCAAAAATAAAGGATGAAAAGGGTAGATCTACATAGATCTAGAGTTGATTTAAGTAGATTTGCTTTCCCTCTCCACAAAATTGTGCTTTTGCCACTACGTCGGCTTTTAACTCACAACGGCTACTAATAACAATACAATACTGGCGGATCTACTTATGTCTGGCATGGATCTGAGTAGATCTTCAGATATGAGGTGCATGCAAACTCCACTAGATTGGTGAGGCTTATCCAGAACATGGAACGAACACTTAAGAAAATAAGTTTTCGTTATCTTATACTGAATATCAGTTTTGATTCCCGCAACAGGCCGTAATTGAGCAGCTTTATGTCTGACGGGTTGAACTGGGTAGATGGTTACCAAACTAATTTTGGCTAGCTTTACCTTTTAATTATTGATAATTTGTAAATATTCTTGCGATTCCCTATAATATAAAATTATTAATGAAATATGTAACTTAAAATAGGGACCAAACCTGGCCAGAGGTACCAACGCATGGCAACGGTAGTTCATACGATCATTACTCATGGAAAAACCACCTACACGGGTGGTAAGTAAATTACTGGCATTTTTACATACCCTTTCATCTTCCTGATTAATATATGTGTTGTGCTTAGATTTATTTGGCAAATTTTGACATGATTTGTTATGTGCTTGCAAATTGTTGTTTTTGAGTATAATTTTACCCCAAACACCATATTGTTTTGTTTTTTCCATATTGACCATATACAAGTTGAAAACGTAATTAAGGCCAAATCCTTGCTTTTGCAATTCTGTTTAAATCTTAAAGACATGTTTTCAATTGTTGTTCTTAAGTCCAATGTGGTTGTATGAGATGCTACCAATTCTGCACCACTTCCATATTTATGCACCGAATTCGCACCTAAAAGATAAGTGTTACACACTCTCTTAATATTAATTACACAGGATACATAATGGATCAAAACTGGTGCACCTTTCAATAATGTGATTCATTGTTGGTAAATAATTGTTAAGGGCCTTAAATACACAGATTGACATTTTGGGGAAGTGAATTCTATTCCAAACATGAATTCTATTCCAAACAATCTCTTCCTATGGTACATTGTCAAATGAATGCTTACTAGTTTTCCAAATGTTTTAAACTGATATTTACCATCTTTATTGTAAGTCCAAGCATAGTAGTCTTCGTAACTGTCATTCCATATTTGAACTCTCTCCACCTCTTCCCTTAGTTTCATGTAACTGAACTTGTCTATATGCCACATTCCATCCTCCAAATAACATGAACCTTGAACTTTTCGCCTCTTGTCCTTTCTAATATTTCAATTCCTAATTTGTTAATCACCCTACCCCCGTAACCATGGATCAAACCAGAGTGAAGGAGATTCATCATCAACGATGCGTTTACCCATATGTTTAATAGCCTCCTCTTTATTTTGCAACATAAACTTCCATATCATGAATCATTATTCTTGATACTCACCTCCTATAAAGATTGATTCCTAAAGTAATTTTCTCTCAGAAGATTAGCCTAAAGACCTTCCACATTCACTAACTTCCACATTAGTTTGACAAACATAGATTTATTCATTCCACCTTCACTTTTTTCTTTACATAAGACCTCCCACTGAATATTGATCTTTCCTTTCCACAGGAAATTAAGACATAAGGGGATTACCTTATTAATTGTAACAATTGAAATTTTGAAACATTTCACCAATCTTGTATAATAGGGTAGATTCTAGACTTGAAAAGCTCGAACCTCCCTGTTAAACTCAACATTTTAGTTTTCTAACCATTAATTTTCCCTTTCATTCTTTCAATTAAACTCACATAGTCCATGTCCTTTAAGTTGACACTCGACAGTGAGATCCCCACATACTTAATTGGTAATTTATCTTATGCAATGCCCAAATTCCTTGCTATTTCCTTTGCATTATCGATGCCACTCCCAAACAAAATTTTTGATTTCTCACTGCTCAACTGAAGGCATATTGTTTCATACATCTTTTTAAAGGCATATGGCATATGCTGCCCCTACCTCCGCTTTTTCAAAAATCATGATGTTATCGGCATATATAATATGCAAAATCCAAAAATTATTCACCTTGAATGGGAAAATGTTCCCTTCCCTCATTTTTTGGTCCATTAGAAACATGAAATACTCCACGGAAACCGAGAAAAGAAACAAAGACAAAGGATTGCCTTGCTGGAGCCCGTTGTCGCTTTGTAAAAACCCATGCGGACTACCTTGATTGATGATCGAGAAACTAGGGGTGCGGATCATTTCTTGAATTATATGAATCCATTAGTCTGTAAAGTTCATTTATCTTAACATATGAAGGATGAAACCACTAGTTATAAAGTCATATGCCTTTTTCAAATCAATTTTGATACATATGCTTTTGTTGTTCGACCTCTTAAATCCTCTTACGATTTCATGAGCCATCAAGATACCATCTCCAATTGAGAACTCGTGAATAAAAGTGCACTAGGTTTGAAAAAATGAGATCTCTCATAAACCATCACAACCTATTGCATGGTACCTTTGCTAAGGTTTTGTATAATGTGTTATAGCATGATATGAGCCTGAACTAATGAATTTCACTTGAGGTCTTATTCTTTAGGATAAGGTGAAAAAAGTATGATTATACTCCTTAAGCAATTTTCCTTTGTCAAAAATATCATTAACTGTTTCCGTTAACAAATCTTTCATCTGATTCCAATGGATCTTATAAAACTTTGCATTCATACTGTCTGGTCCCAGAGTTGTGTTGTTGAAAATGGCTTCCTTAAAATTTTAGGTTCAATTCTATCATTCATGAAATTTTTCCCATATTTAGAATATTTTTACAGACTACTTGTGGCGTGTTGTTTAGGTAGACCTGATTAAACAACTGCTTGTAGTAACTTATTGCTTTACCCACAAACTCCTTTGAATTGTTGCATATGTTCCCATCTATAGAGATGCTACTACCCCAATTGCTTTGACATTTTGGCATAAAAATATGTCATAGCTTCATCACTTAGGAGCAGATGACTTCTATTTAGTGTCTATGTATTTTTATTGAATAGCTCGTTCAAGCTTAGATATCGCCTCTTGTAATTCGTTACCAGTCTCCTCGTTTGGTCAATTTTAAGTTTATGCTGCAATTCACCACATTTTCTTCTATAGAATTCCAATTTCTTTTGTGCTACTTTTGTTTTTGCTCCAACATCGTAACTTACCCCCAACTGCCTTTTGCTTTTGAATAAGCTTGAACAAGGCTCTACCTTCAACTTGAGTATACCAACCTGCATTAAAGATGCTTTAATAACTCTCAAATAAAGCCTGATGGTTCATGTACTTGAATGGTGTAGGAAGGTCAATTTGTTGTTCCAACAATGCAACTAATATAGAAGTATGATCACTAGGTCCTAAAGGTAGATAACTAGCACTGAAATATCTGAATTTGTCTACCCATACCAAGTTGACCACGATTCGGTCTATTTTGGTTAGCATGTTCTTGTTTGGCCTAGACCACCAAGTAAATTTTTACCCTTTTACATTGATCTCTAAAAGCCCAATTTTCATCATAATTTGGTCAAGCTCCTTCATTTTGCTAAAGGGTACCCGAGTTCCTTCTTTTTTTTAACCAACCACTCTAATACAATTGAAATCACCTAAAATTATCCAATGCTTGTAAATAAAAAGGCATCCTCTTCCAAGTTCCTCTATGACTCCCTTAGATATTAAAAGTTTTGGGCATTAACAGATGTTCTGTTACAACTAGCGACCCCATTTTTGAATAGCTCCAGAGTTACGTTGTAACAACTTTGCTTTCTACGCTGTAATAATAAATAAATTTAATTAAAATAAAATTGTTCGAATTCGATATTTGATAATTTATATTTTGAAAATAAACGTTAGGCAACTAAAATTTTATTTAACATAATATTTTTATTTGGTAATTTAAATAAATTAATAATTTCTTTTTTATATATTGAATAATTAAATAGAGTGAAATGATATTGAGTTGAATGAAATTATGTAATTATCAAATTATATTTTGCAGCATAATGTGTAAGTCAATTTATATTGGATTGGAATCTTTACAAATAAAATGCAGGAGTTATTTAGAAAGAAAGGAAAAATTTAAAATTAAGCCAAAGATAATAAACAAGGCCCAAACTAAACTCAAGCCTATACTCCTTTCTCCTTTTCTCTAGAAATCTCCTATCCTACTTCGTATTCAAACCTGAACCCCACTTCTCCTTACCACGTGCCCTAATCCCCAAAACATGATGGATATGAGTCATGATTTCTAGATATGGATGATTCAACCATTTGATGTTGTTTCATGATTTCTGATTTGATGATTTTTTTTATATGGGTGACGATTTTATGCTGGGTTTTGTGCTGTTCTACATTATATGATATTTGGGATTGTTTGAGATAACATTATAATATTTATATCCAGTAAATACATAGTTTCAATGTGTTAAGTCAACCTTTGTTTTAGATATAGTCTGACCCGTGTGTTATTTATATAATACTCGGGTCAGTCCGAGACATTTTAAGTTCAGGGACAATGAGACCGGCTTTTGTTTTCCGAGCATAGGGGAGACTAGATATTTGGTATTGTAGATTATTATTCTATATTGTATAGTCTCTTATGTGTATATCATTGTGATGTGTATTGGACATATACTGTATATTGGATATTATATATATATTATCGCCGCGATTGACTCTATGATCTCTTAAGTTTACTGTATATTTTGTATTGTTCTATCCTGAAGGCAAATGTATATATTTCTTTATGCCAATACTATGTATGTATAGGTGAGTTATATATATTCGATGTTTAAATACATACCAGTGTTAGCCCAAGGAAATATTCACGTGCGTACCCTATATCGCTTTATTCTCCATATTATCCAACAGTATTACTCTATAGTACTCTAGGATAGTATGAGTATAGAGGTGGGAGTGCTACAAATTGGTATCAGAGCAAGGTTTAGAATAATATAGAGTAAGAGACGCGAGTTTTAGCCTTAGATGAGACTTGGAGTCCTTATCCACTTTGGTGTGTTTGGTAGTTATACTGTATTAAAGTGATAGTAGGAGATACGATGATTACTGGGGTAATCATCTGGGTTGTATTTGTTTTTTTCCTAATATATATTATTTTATCCCTATCACTACTTCTCTATGTTTATCTCTGAGTGGAATTTAAGTTATTGATGGAGGTAGTGAAGTAAAGAGTTGTCAGTCAGACCAATAGTGTCGGCATTGGTGAAGATGAATAAACCTCTATGTGGCTTTGAATAGAGCAGTTTGATCTAGTAGATGTAACAACCCTGCATTTTGTAACTATTTTTATTGTATATTTCAATTATTTTAATTTGAATTTTTGATTTAAAAACTTTATTTTATTTTGAAATTATTTTTAAACTTGTTTTATTTCAAACATTTCATTTCAAATATAAATTTTGATTATTGTGTGAATTTTAATTTCATTTCTGTTTATTTTGAATATTTTCCCGAAATATTGATTTTTGGTCAATCTGGGTTGATTTCCTATTTTTATAGGCTGTTTTCATATTTTCTGCTATTTTCTTCATTAAAAATTATATTTAAATTAAATTTTAAATATTTATTTTGTGAATGTATTTTTATTTTATGTTATTATTTATGTTTCAAAATATATTTCAAGCTCATATGAATTTTCTAAAATTTATTCTATTAAATTTCAAATTTTCTAGACTAGTTTACTATTTTTAGCTATTTTCTTAATTTAACTTTATATTATTGATAAATATTTATATAAATTATTATATTTTGATAAATTTTCGAAATTTTATCTGGGATTACTATTATTTCCAGAAATGTAAGGTTATAAAAAAAAATTAAAGAAATTTGAAAAGGTTTATGACTTTTGATTTCCTAAGGCCTTTTATATTCCACCTTTTCACATTTTACAACATCTTTTCATTCAATTGGCTGCCTTAACTCATTCTCTTCAGCCGACCACTCCCATATCATTTCACATGAATGTTTTCTCCTCAACTCTGAAAAAAATTTCGGTCATTCTCTTTGGAAAAAAGTTTGGTAAAATTTCTTTCTTCTTTTCCATTGTTTTCTTCTTGTTTATGTTGTTTTCACTTGCTTTCTCACCTTCTATACTAGGCTCCTCTCCACTCCAGCACCATGGCCGCCTCCACCACCATCCCCTCTGACCAACAGCACCTCCAGCACCTTCCCATGCCATAGTCGAGCCCCTATGTGATGAAACTCCACCAAAGTTTGCACAAACATCACCTATATGCATACAAGCCGAGCCATCCACCTTCCATCACCTCTCTCCACCACATGGCCGACCATATACCACCACCACCTCCTGTTCCATACCTGACACATCATGCCACATCACCACCTGACCCCCTGAGCCATGGTCGTGCCCCTCCATGCCTTGCCCGAGCCTTGTAGTGGCCTTGAACCCATGCTTTTGCCTTGTATTGGTAGTTTCTACATCACCAAATGTTGCACCACTTTCTCTAGGTTAGGCCGACCCATACACCACCACCACCAGCCTTTTCCTGACCCATACACCTCTGCCACACCTGTAGTTGACCACCTGAAGACTGGCCATGACTTGGAGTGCCTTGGCTGTGACCTTTAGTGCCTTGAAACCAGTGTGTGTTGCCTTGTAGTTGTTGTTTCATGCTCACATACCTTTGCTTCATCATTTTCCCATGCTATGGCCGACCTTTAGGAACCCAAACCTGATCTAAAACCATGTTGTAGCCGTGCCATTTCAGATCATAGCTGAAGCATAGATGGTAGAAAGCAAGTGCAAACACTTTGGCTTTGTTTTATGCATCCAATTCTAGCATTGTTTAATGGTATCTTGTGTTGAAACTTATTTGCTGTTATACTTGTTTTGTTGAATGTATCCAAGGAGATTCATCTTTGGCTCTCTAACTCAAATCATATGCGTGTTGTCGTGCCCTCGAAGATTCTATGTCGTGTGTTTTGGTCGTCATCTCCAGCGTAAACAAGTGAGTAATTCTCACCAGACAATGTGTACTTATATAACTAGTAAACTGACACCATTTGAATCTGTAAAATTATATCATCCTGTTATAACTGTTATATTATGATCATATAATGTTTACTCCTGTTATTACATATGCTATATCATCTATTACTGTTATATGATGTTAATTTGTTCATTTTATCAGTTTATCACACTGCAAGTTCCCTGTAGATTAGGTTCATTATGGGTTGAAATGATACATACCCGAACGGACTTTAGAACAAGGGAAAATCGTTATGGGTTGAAATGATAGGCCTGAGCGGTTTTCAAATTCATTTATTTTACTTGGGATTGCGGGTTTGAAATGATAAAACTCGGTTTTTCTTTGTAAACTGCGGATTGAAATGATACATATCCGTAACACTTGACCTAGGCTAGAAAATTTTATATCGACCCGTGGTTTATATATTTTTCTAAATTTTTTAAAATATTTTAAAAAATGTAAATATGATGATATTTTGATTTAAACTTTATTAAAATGATTTCTATAAAATATTTGTGATTTTCTACAAATTAAATAAGTGAATTAAGTAAAGGGTGAAGTAGAATTTGAAATATAAGTTAATTTTGGAATTTATGATTTTGTTTATAAATGGAATTTATGTAAAGTAAGAATATATGACAAATTTGATTTAAAAATGAATTTAATGATTTTATTAAGAAATAATGATTTTATAAAGTGTTAATGATTTTGTATAACTTAAAATATGAAATCAATGAATATTTAAGCTGAATTTGGAAATATAACTTAAATTGAATTTTGTGGAACTTGTTTAAAAGTGAAATTTTAATTAAGTAAAATAAATGGAAATAAGTTATATTTTGGAAATTTAAACTTAGTTGTTAAGTTAAGAATTTAATTAAAGAAGTGAAAATTTAATTGTTATTTAATTTGATTTTGTATGGAAATTGGACTTTATAAAATCACAGAAATAAAAGTATTTAAATGATTGTTTTTAAAATGTGAAAATATATGATTTTATAGTTAAAATGATTTATATTAAAAGTTAATTATGTGTGAAATTGTAAATAAAACTCTGAATTTGATTTGACAGCATTTTTGAAATATAATGTAAAAGATATTACAGCATTTTTAAAATGCCGTAGTTGTTTTAAATGAACTAAAAGGCTAATTTGAACTAAAGGTTATTATAGCACTTTGTAAGTGCTATAGTTGATTAATTTAACCAAAGTTTACTTGAAATTAAAAGAAACCTATTATAGCATTTAAATGCTGTCTTTTGTTAATGAACTGTTTTTAAACATAACATTTCGTAGCATTTTCTTAGTGCTGCGAAAGTTGAATTTTCTTTGTTTAATAAATTCAAATGAATAAATGATCTTTGAAAAAGATTAAATTTTGGAAATTAAATATTTAATTATTAAATATAATGAATTGACTTTAAATGATTTAAATGGAATAGTTGATTTGGGAAATACAACTATTTTGAAATGTGATTAAATGGTATTTAAATTTAAATTGAAATAAATGATGGAATTGAATTGAAACTTTGGAAATTTTAATACTTGATTTGAAAGTATAATAATTACACTTTTAAATGGTTTAAATGAATTATTTTGATTGAAATATAAACTATTTAAAAGGTGACTTGAAATGATAATAAATGAATTATATCTTTAAATTTAAAAGGTATTTAAAGTTGAATATTTAGATTTGAACTCAAATGATATTTTGGTATGTTAAAATGATTTGAAATGAAGTTTTGGAAAGGATATGATATTTTGATATATTGAAATGATTTGAAATGAAGTTTTGAAATGATATGATATTTTAAATATATTGAAATGGTTTGGAATTGATTTAATCTTTATTTTGATAAAGATTTGGATTTGAAATGATATTCTATTTTTAAGTATAAACTGTTTTAAATTTATAACCACGGGTTATAATAACGATTGGTTGTTAAAGAGACCGGGATCGGATATGGACATACTCTCTGTCGATACCGAAAACCACTTTAACAACTGTGTACGCGGTGGAGTTTCCAAAATGAAGTAGGATGGTGACGACGATCCTAAGGTATATACGTGGACCCAACTCCCGTGAGTTGGCATAAGGTGGCTAAAACAGGAGCGATCTCGGACCAGTGAGGTAGCACCTCTTATCGGACACACTTCTTCGATACCATTCTATTACTTGTGATTGATTTGGTGCGCACCCTTGATTTGGGAGTGTTGTTCGAGGTGGAGCGGTAGTGGCTTCTATGCGTTTCCATCAGTCCGTGTGCGTAATTGGTATATCTACCCTGGCATTGCCTTGTGTGCCGTGTCACCTATCATATCGAGCCCACTACGATTTTGGTTTAAAGATCCGACCGCGTTAAGGTTCACCATCCCCTTAACGCTATTTTCTATATGAGTATACTTTACTAATTAGACGCTACTGTATATAGCGTATATTACTACATAGTAAATAGTTTAACGGATCCTTAAAGAATGGGCGATCCCAAGCATTCTTTAAGTTACTTGTACCTTTATTACAGTTCACTTGAGTTGGTTTACATTATATAAGTATATATTGTCCTGACTCGAGTGTTTTGTGTTTTGCTTTACGCTCGGGTCAGCCTGAGTTATTCACAGATTTGGATTTCCGCTCTCTTGGAGATTTTAATCGTTGGAGATTATCTGCTTGTCTTGTCCTATCTATTTCTGTTCTGTTGTTCTACTCAGCTTGTACTTGGTTATTGTATTTAGACTTATGTTGTACTTATTTCTTCTATTGTATCTTATTTAACTCTGATATATTTACATAGTAGCTTCATGAACTACTATTTCTTTTACTTCCGCTGCATTATTTTACTCTGTGTTTGTGATCTGTGATTATATTTATTTACTGTATATTCTGAGATTTGCCAAATTTTATTTACAACACGGTATTTTGAGCAATTCAATTCCGGCATGAGTGTCTACCTATACACTTAGAGGGTGCAGCATGATAGGGGGTTCTCGCATTTGGTTTGGTAGCGAGCGAATGACTCTTACTCCTACATGTCCCTGCGGGGTTGGTGCAATCGAGAGGCTGGCTGTAAAGGCAGAACACGGGTACAGCTGTATGCTACGGTGGGCGTTACCCCACTGACGCGGTCCGTTACAGTTGGTATCAGAGCTTTTGTAGCTCTAGGCAAAACTTAGAATGTATGGTAAATTTATTTACAGAATCACTTTCATTCGAGCTTGAATCTCTTCCTTTTGATTCGAATTTCCTTTGAATTTTGGGACGTTCCCTGCGGTTCCAAAATCCATTCTTGTCCATCACTATTCATCTTCTTGTGATTCTGGAGTATTCCATAACTCCGCTTCGAATGAGTTTTATAGTGAATTGGCGGTCTCGCCAATACTCTAATGACTTGTAAAGGGGGAAACTCCTTTACAATTAGCATCGATTCACCAGAGATTTATATCTATCCTTGGTTTAGATGCTAATACCTTTTGTTATTCCAAACTCTATCTTTTAAGATCGGATGTAGATTTACCCCATAAAAATCCACACTTGATCTTATTCATTAAGTCACGGTTGACCCGGTTAAGGTTGCCCGCGATTTATCTAATCTTATCCATCTTCATATTTTGTTAATTAATCATCTTGTCTTTTGTTTCCAAAATATCTCTAAACTTTTTGAATTGTGCTTATAAATCTATGTTTGTTTTATATATTGTGTTGTTTGAGTTGTTGATGTTGATTTGGGCTTCCGATCGATTCGTCTGATCAACGCTATCGATAGGATTTCTAAAACACTTTGACAGAACAAACTGACACAATATTTTTAAATTGTTAATGAAATAAAATTTGATATATAAGTAAATCTATGGAACTTAATAAATTGATTTGAATTGATTATTTGAAATGATAATACTTGATTTATCATTTATTGTTCTATAAATGAATTTATAAATAGTTGTTTGTAAATTGATTTGGGAACTGAAATAAATTTAAATTAAGAATTTGAGAATTTAATTTCCGATGGTTTCAAACCTTGTGTTTAAAGTGTTAAAAGGATATATTATTTAAAGTATTTTTGAATAAGAAATTTGTTTCCAAAGAATTTTAAAGTTTTAAAATTTTAGTGCTCTTCTCTTTGTCGCTGGAAAATAATTTCGGTGATGACCGCGGCATCATCGACGTTCATTTTCGAGTTTCGAAGTAAAGAGACCATTCTGTAGTCTTGCTACAGCTTTGTTTTAGGAAATATAATTGATTTGAATTTCTAAAATATGATTTGATTTATAATATATATAGATATATGATTTAAATTTGATTTGATAAATTATGTACATACATTTATTTATCTCTAAATGGTTTGAAAAGAATCAGAAATTTTATTCTTAAATTCTATCTTAAATAATAACTTCAAGTATAAAAAGAAAATCAAAATTTTGAATAAACATTCAAGCTTGAAATGATTGAATTAGAATGTTTATATTGTATATTAATTTTAGAAAGTTTTATATGTATAGTTCTCAATTGCATTTCAATATAACTTACCTTAATGTTTAGAAGTTAACAATGTAATTGGATAATATACAGTATAAAAAGTTTTATAAATAAAATTTGAGTGGTTATAATTAATGTTATTCACTTAAATTTTAGTTATAAAAAGATTAATAGAGGTAAATAGACAAAAAGGTTAATTGAATAATCTACAATATAAATGATGTTAAAGGAACTAAAAATAAATTAAAACAGTTATAATAAGTGTAAGTATATTTAACATAGGTGATAAAATTTATTGAGAGGAATAAATTTAATTTTAATTAGGAATAAAGAAGAATTAAATTTATTGAATGTTATACACTTAATTTTAATCAAATCCATGGTTTTTGAAATTGTTAGTTTAAGAAAATTGGATGATAAGATAATGTAATTAGAGATAGTTAAGATTTATTTAACTTGTGTAAAATTAATTATCAATTTAAGCTGAAACCATGGAAATTTCAAACCTATTATCTTATTTTGTTTTTCGAACTTATTATCTTATTTTGTTTTCAAACTGTTTGTTAGTTGATCTTATTTTTCCTTATCTTGCTACAAACTGGTATAGGAATCTTTCTATACTCTTTCTGTTTAGAAATCTTTCTATAATCTTTATAATCTTTGGTACCCATTTTTAATCTGAGCACTGCTTGCCATCCATAGACCGTCGGTCAAGCGGAAAGGGTGAATCAGATTCTAGAGGATTTTTTCGTGCTTGTGTTCCTGATTCTGGAGAATCTTGGGAAGACCATCTCCACCTTGTTAAACTTACCTATAACAACAGTTATCAGGTATAATTTCAATCTCCTAGTCATCTTGTCTTAATCCTATTCCACTCTATCTTTTTCTGTGCTTTCCCGTACCTCATTCCTTTTCGAGGACGAAAAGTTTTGAGTGGGGGAGAGTGTAACAACCCTGCATTTTGTAACTATTTTTATTGTATATTTCAATTATTTTAATTTGAATTTTTGATTTAAAAACTTTATTTTATTTTGAAATTATTTTTAAACTTGTTTTATTTCAAACATTTCATTTTAAATATAAATTTTGATTATTGTCGAAATTTTAATTTCATTTCTGTTTATTTTGAATATTTTCCCGAAATATTGATTTTTGGTCAATCTGGGTCAAACTTTGATTTTTCAAATTTAAAATTAAATATTTAAAATCTTAAATTGTATCTTTTATTATGAAAATTGATATAATAACTTGAACACCGTTTTTCGTTTCGTTGAAAACAAAGTTAAACTGTTAAAGTTATGTACATTTCAAATTTGAGTATAAATTATTTTAATATGTGAATTTATTTTAATTTTTTTTTAATTGTGAAATTCCATCTCTAAATATTTTAGAATAATAATAGAATTTTTCCAAAATTTACTGTGTTGATTTCCTATTTTTAAAGGTTGTTTTCCTATTTTCTGCTATTTTCTTCATTAAAAATTGTAGTTAAATTAAATTTTAAATATTTATTTTGTGAATGTATTTTTATTTTATGTTATTATTTATGCTTAAAAATATATTTCAAGCTCATATGAATTTTCTAAAATTTATTCTATTAAATTTCAAATTTTCTAGACTAGTTTACTATTTTTAGCTATTTTCTTAATTTAACTTTATATTATTGATAAATATTTATATAAATTATTATATTTTGATAAATTTTCGAAATTTTATCTGGGATTACTATTATTTCCAGAAATGTAAGGTTATAAAAAAATAAATTAAAGAAATTTGAAAAGGTTTATGACTTTTGATTTCCTAAGGCCTTTTATATTCCACCTTTTCACATTTTACAACATCTTTTCATTCAATTGACTGCCTTAACTCATTCTCTTCAGCCGACCACTCCCATATCATTTCACGTGAATGTTTTCTCCTCAACTCTGAAAAAAATTTCGGTCATTCTCTTTGGAAAAAAGTTTGGTAAAATTTCTTTCTTCTTTTCCATTGTTTTCTTCTTGTTTATGTTGTTTTCACTTGCTTTCTCACCTTCTATACTAGGCTCCTCTCCACTCCAGCACCATGGCTGCCTCCACCACCATCCCCTCTGACCAACAGCACCTCCAGCACCTTCCCATGCCATAGTCGAGCCCCTATGTGATGAAACTCCACCAAAGTTTGCACAAACATCACCTATATGCATACAAGCCGAGCCATCCACCTTCCATCACCTCTCTCCACCACATGGCCGACCATATACCACCACCACCTCCTGTTCCATACCTGACACATCATGCCACATCACCACCTGACCCCCTGAGCCATGGTCGTGCCCCTCCATGCCTTGCCCGAGCCTTGTAGTGGCCTTGAACCCATGCTTTTGCCTTGTATTGGTAGTTTCTACATCACCAAATGTTGCACCACTTTCTCTAGGTTAGGCCGACCCATACACCACCACCACTAGCCTTTTCCTGACCCATACACCTCTGCCACACCTGTAGTTGACCACCTGAAGACTGACCATGACTTGGAGTGCCTTGGCTGTGACCTTTAGTGCCTTGAAACCAGTGTGTGTTGCCTTGTAGTTGTTGTTTCATGCTCACAAACCTTTGCTCCATCATTTTCCCATGCTATGGCCGACCTTTAGGAACCCAAACCTGATCTAAAACCATGTTGTAGCCGTGCCATTTCAGATCATAGCTGAAGCATAGATGGTAGAAAGCAAGTGCAAACACTTTGGCTTTGTTTTATGCATCCAATTCTAGCATTGTTTAATGGTATCTTGTGTTGAAACTTATTTGTTGTTATACTTGTTTTGTTGAATGTATCCAAGGAGATTCATCTTTGGCTCTCTCACTCAAATCATATGCGTGTTGTCGTGCCCTCGAAGATTCTATGTTGTGTGTTTTGGTCGCCATCTCCAGCGTAAACAAGTGAGTAATTCTCACCAGACAATGTGTACTTATATAACTAGTAAACTGACACCATTTGAATCTGTAAAATTATATCATCCTGTTATAACTGTTATATTATGATCATATAATGTTTACTCCTGTTATTACATATGCTATATCATCTATTACTGTTATATGGTGTTAATCTGTTCATTTTATCAGTTTATCACACTGCAAGTTCCCTGTAGATTAGGTTCATTATGGATTGAAATGATACATACCCGAACGGACTTTAGAACAAGGGAAAATCGTTATGGGTTGAAATGATAGGCCTGAGCGGTTTTCAAATTCATTTATTTTACTTGGGATTGCGGGTTTGAAATGATAAAACTCGGTTTTTCTTTGTAAACTGCGGATTGAAATGATACATATCCGTAACACTTGACCTAGGCTAGAAAATTTTATATCGACCCGTGGTTTATATATTTTTCTAAATTTTTTAAAATATTTAAAAAAATGTAAATATGATGATATTTTGATTTAAACTTTATTAAAATGATTTCTATAAAATATTTGTGATTTTCTACAAATTAAATAAGTGAATTAAGTAAAGGGTGAAGTAGAATTTGAAATATAAGTTAATTTTGGAATTTATGATTTTGTTTATAAATGGAATTTATGTAAAGTAAGAATATATGACAAATTTGATTTAAAAATGAATTTAATAATTTTATTAAGAAATAATGATTTTATAAAGTGTTAATGATTTTGTATAACTTAAAATATGACATCAATGAATATTTAAGCTGAATTTGGAAATATAACTTAAATTGAATTTTGTGGAACTTGTTTAAAAGTGAAATTTTAATTAAGTAAAATAAATGGAAATAAGTTATATTTTGGAAATTTAAACTTAGTTGTTAAGTTAAGAATTTAATTAAAGAAGTGAAAATTTAATTGTTATTTAATTTGATTTTGTATGGAAATTGGACTTTATAAAATCACAGAAATAAAAGTATTTAAATGATTGTTTTTAAAATGTGAAAATATATGATTTTATAAGTTAAAATGATTTATATTAAAAGTAAATTATGTGTGAAATTGTAAATAAAACTCTGAATTTGATTTGACAGCATTTTTGAAATGTAATGTAAAAGATATTACAGCATTTTTAAAATGCTGTAGTTGTTTTAAATGAACTAAAAGGCTAATTTGAACTAAAGGTTATTATAGCACTTTGTAAGTGCTATAGTTGATTAATTTAACCAAAGTTTACTTGAAATTAAAAGAAACCTATTATAGCATTTAAATGCTGTCTTTTGTTAATGAACTGTTTTTAAACATAACATTTCGTAGCATTTTCTAAGTGCTGCGAAAGTTGAATTTTCTTTGTTTAATAAATTCAAATGAATAAATGATCTTTGAAAAAGATTAAATTTTGGAAATTAAATATTTAATTATTAAATATAATGAATTGACTTTAAATGATTTAAATGGAATAGTTGATTTGGGAAATACAACTATTTTGAAATGTGATTAAATGGTATTTAAATTTAAATTGAAATAAATGATGGAATTGAATTGAAACTTTGAAAATTTTAATACTTGATTTGAAAGTATAATAATTACACTTTTAAATGGTTTAAATGAATTATTTTGATTGAAATATAAACTATTTAAAAGGTGACTTGAAATGATAATAAATGAATTATATCTTTAAATTTAAAAGGTATTTAAAGTTGAATATTTAGATTTGAACTCAAATGATATTTTGGTATGTTAAAATGATTTGAAATGAAGTTTTGGAAAGGATATGATATTTTGATATATTGAAATGATTTGAAATGAAGTTTTGAAATGATATGATATTTTAAATATATTGAAATGGTTTGGAATTGATTTAATCTTTATTTTGATAAAGATTTGGATTTGAAATGATATTCTATTTTTAAGTATAAACTGTTTTAAATTTATAACCACGGGTTATAATAACGATTGGTTGTTAAAGAGACCGGGATCGGATATGGACATACTCTCTGTCGATACCGAAAACCACTTTAACAACTGTGTACGCGGTGGAGTTTCCAAAATGAAGTAGGATGGTGACGACGATCCTAAGGTATATACGTGGACCCAACTCCCGTGAGTTGGCATAAGGTGGCTAAAACAGGAGCGATCTCGGACCAGTGAGGTAGCACCTCTTATCGGACACACTTCTTCGATACCATTCTATTACTTGTGATTGATTTGGTGCGCACCCTTGATTTGGGAGTGTTGTTCGAGGTGGAGCGGTAGTGGCTTCTATGCGTTTCCATCAGTCCGTGTGCGTAATTGGTATATCTACCCTGGCATTGCCTTGTGTGCCGTGTCACCTATCATATCGAGCCCACTACGATTTTGGTTTAAAGATCCGACCGCGTTAAGGTTCACCATCCCCTTAACGCTATTTTCTATATGAGTATACTTTACTAATTAGACGCTACTGTATATAGCGTATATTACTACATAGTAAATAGTTTAACGGATCCTTAAAGAATGGGCGATCCCAAGCATTCTTTAAGTTACTTGTACCTTTATTACAGTTCACTTGAGTTGGTTTACATTATATAAGTATATATTGTCCTGACTCGAGTGTTTTGTGTTTTGCTTTACGCTCGGGTCAGCCTGAGTTATTCACAGATTTGGATTTCCGCTCTCTTGGAGATTTGAATCGCTGGAGATTATCTGCTTGTCTTGTCCTATCTATTTCAGTTCTGTTGTTCTACTCAGCTTGTACTTGGTTATTGTATTTAGACTTCTGTTGTACTTATTTCTTCTATTGTATCTTATCTAACTCTGATATATTTACATAGTAGCTTCATGAACTACTATTTCTTTTACTTCCGCTGCATTATTTTACTCTGTGTCTGTGATCTGTGATTATATTTATTTACTGTATATTCTGAGATTTGCCAAATTTTATTTACAACGCAGTATTTTAAGAAATTCAATTCCGGCATGAGTGTCTACCTATTCACTTATAATGGATGCGAATGGTTGAAAATATCGGGTCGTTACAGTAAAGATCAGAGTGAGCAGCAGATACTGATAAATATCTTTCCGCTAAAGGCGTTTGTTTGTTTGATGTGTGTTTGGTTGTATCAATTTTTGTTTTCAATTGACCTAGTCTGAAATGTGGAAATTTAGTAGGAGTTATAACTCAGATTTTTTTAGACCCACTTGAATCTAGATGGTGCCAAATAAAAATAAAAGTCATCGGTTTATCCAAATCTGAACCATTATGGATTAATAAAATTTCTTTAAGTAATAATAATAACAATAATAATATAACTAAAGATGTGAAATGAGAAATTAAATTAAATTAATTGAATGTTTGATTGATATTACAGTTGTGTAATGATTTGTACCGTTATTAGTGATTACTGAATTGAATGTATATAAAATTTTTAAAATAAGTATGATTTTTAAACAAGCAAATGATTAACAAAATATGAAGATTGTTTTACACAATGATTGAAAATATGTTAATGGTTTATTCTGGTGTTAATTTGTCTGTATAGCGATTTAAGAATTTTGATTGCTATGTCTGAGCAACGATATCAATAGGGATTCCTAAACGCTTATATGTGGCAGTCTGACATGATATTTTTGGGAATGGTATAAGAAATATTTTATTTAAATTTGAGCAATGTTTTATGAAGTGATGTATTATTTTAGAAATGAAAAATAATATTTTTCTAGATTGAAATATTCTTGAACAACGAATGCAGCTATTGGATATTAGTGTGAAGTTGAGATTACTAGCGAGGCAATGTTGATATATTATCTTAGGTAATCAATATTGCAACCAACTAGCGAAACGAATCACTAGAATTTGTGGCGTGGCAACGTTGTATACTTTAATAAAATTAATTTATGGATTATTTATATATAAATATAATTATTTGTTTAAGGTTGTATTAAAAGAATTTTGCAATGAAATATATATATATATATAATAAATTCATTTTGAGTTAAAGATAATTTATAAAGTGAAAAATAAAATAAACATATTATGAGAAAATATTTTGAAATCATTTCAAGCTAACCACGGTATAGTGGTTACCGATATCTATCTATCTATGTATAATTTGATGTTCCAAGATTACAAATATAGTATGCTCATTTTGCTTCATTGATGCTCAAATGAGGTTATTACTATAATTGTTTGTAAATGGTGACTAAAATTGAAATTTTGACCTAAACAAATTAGATCTTGTTGATTTATGACATTCTAACTAAAAAGACATTGATGTAAAAGTAACATATGGTACAAATGGATGATAATAATAGTAAGATACAGACTTAAAAGTACTTGTATATTGATTTATATAACTGTATGCCTTCTTTTCACAACCCATGTCTTATTCTCTACGTCGGTTACAATAATACAATAAACTGCAAAAGATTTTGTAACAATTTTCTCAAACTATGCTCCAACAACCTATACAAAATCATTTACCAAATTGGAATGTGATCAATGAATGGAGATACGGTATACAAATAACCTACACAATCAGAAAATGTTTAATTTTTTTTAAAAAGTGCAGATCAAATGTTGTTTATTTTACTTTTTATTGATTAGCATTGTGGTCTAATAAAGAAACTTATACAGCCCACAGAGTTGTGAATAACATCACTATGATCAATTTTATGTTACAAGATTAAAACAAAAGAATGAAGTGGAAAAACAAGTACGAGCCTATCACTACCTTGAGTCGTAAGATAATTTTTAACTCAATAAATTTTGAAGAAAAAAATTTCAAATTTTTGCAGCTCCTAATTTTTCCAAAATAATATTTAAAAATAAAAATAAATTAAAATATGCGGTTTAAAGAAGAAAAATAAAATGACGTGGAAGCATTAATTGATTTTAGAAACGTATACGTGGGTTTGATTGTTTATAAACTTTACACTTGAAAATGCTCTATGAATATGGTCATAGCTTTTGATTGTATTATCAGATTTTGTTGAATTTTATTTCTTTTGAAATACATTTTAATATGAAAAAAAAATTATGTTCGTCACTTACTGAAAATTTGAAGTTTATTAGTGTGTAAACATGTTTGAAAATTGACTGAAATTTCTGGCCCGAGAGTGTATTTTCGAAAATATGTGTTGTGTTCGTTTGTCCATAACTTTCCAACGGTTAATCCAATTTCAACGATTTTTCCCATTCGAAAAGCTAAGAACTTAAGTAACAAATTTTATTTTAAGCGTTTCCCAAATATTTGTCTTTTTTTAGCTTAAATATTCATGTTTGTGAAGTGGGCCTATGTACATATATTATATATTAAAATCTGTTATACTTATCTTGAGAAAATTCACCATAGCTCGATATCTGTTCTATGTTTTTACAATTCAAAAGATGTTTTGGAAAGCTAACACACAACATAACAATTTACTTTTAACACCATAAATTGATTTAGTGGTTTCGGCCTTTGAAAATTAGTTGGAAAGTTAACAATAAACGTTATATTGCTTTTATAATAGATGATCACATACTTACTATTCTTCTTTTTATATGTGACTAACGTTAAAATTGAGTTAAGTATATGTGCTTTTGGAGCTTATTTGGATTAGTTTGCAGCGATAGCTCACTTTTGCTCGCATAAAAGCGAAATTGTTCGTTTAAATGCTAATAAAAAGGTACGTTTTACGTGATATTGATGTATATTGTGATATTATATTATTTTCTCGTGTTTCGGGATGCTCCGTGTTGAGATGTATATTATATCATGATATTATTGTGTTGTGATTTCTCAGAACGCTCTCTATATAAAGGAGGCTCCTTTAAAAAATTTCGAGAAATCCGACACTTTGAAAATTTTCACAATTTTTTTATCATATATGAATATAGAAGTCGTTGAATTGAATCTATTTAAATTGTAGTATATGATAAGAGAATTGGAATAAGAGTCACATAAAGGATTGAGTAGTTAAATTTGATAGAAGATTGTAGATAGAAGGAAATTCATGGTATGAGTTGTTTGACGTCTCCCTATAGGAAATTGGGAGGATGCAATTTTCATAAGGGGGAGTCTATAACAACCTTGTTTTCTACACTATAATAATATATAAATTTAATTAAAGTAAAATTGTTCGTATTTGATATTTGATAATTTTTATTTTGAAAATAAAGTTTAGGTAATTAAAATTTTATTTAATATAAGATTTTGATTTAATAAATTGAAATAAATTAATAAATTCATTTCGAATAATATATTGAACAACTAAATAAAGTTAAACGATGTTGAGTGAATGAAATTGTGTAGTTATCAAATTATATTTTGCAGAATAATGTGTAAGTCAATTTATATTGGACTGGAATTTTATTTACAACTAAAATGCATGACTTACATAGAAAGAAAAGAAAATAAACAAGGCTCGTACTCCTTTCTCCTTCTCTTTAGAAATCTCCTATCCTACTTCGTATTTAAACCCGAACCCTACTTCTCCTTACCTCATACCCTAATCCCCAAAATTAAAAAATATGCAAAAAAAAAATCACGCGATCGATCAGCGACATGAGGGAATAGGAGCAACGACTTGCAGGCTTGGGCATGGGCGACTTGTGATTGGCAATGAGGGAAATTGTGGCGGTTGGTGATGGTCATGTGTGTAGGGGAGGTTGAAGTCGACTGTGGTGACTAGCTTTAGGCAATGGTTGGCATGGGCATGCGTCAATGCAAGGAAGGGGGAGCCGATCGTGAATGGTGGTGTTGGCAGATGAAGACTGCGACGTGGAAGCTTGGCTGTGTGGTTGGTGCAGTCGACCTCGGACATGGCAGCGATGTAGGCATTCGCTGATTTGGTCTTACTAGCATCGTTTCGATGAGTATTACACTCATAACTACATTTAAATTCTTTTGAAAGTTTTCAATATTTGTATGCCCGATAATTGGTTGCATAGCTTGGTTGAATTGTTGTGATTATCAATGGAATTGTGTGGTTAAATATTTGTTTAGATATGGGATTGTTTGTTGTGATATTAGATATGATATTGAATTAGGTAGTAAGATTTTGAATACGTTAGATTGTCAAAAATGCAGGAAACGTCGTCCATTTCCATTTCTTATTTGTGTTGTTCATTTATATGTTGTGTGAGCATTGTTTGAATGGTTGGAATTCGGTGTAATTCAATTTGACCACACTATAAAAATTTATATTGATGATTGATGGTTTTTGAAGGATCTTGCTCTGTAATGTATAAATTTAGATGTTTAATTTATTTTCTACTTTAAAAGGATTTTAAAAGCATTGGAAATTTTATTTAAATGTTTTGAATTTTTATTAGGTATTTTATAAATAATTTACTAAATTTTATTCAATTAGCTATTTTTTTATACTTAAGTGTAAATTGAATTATAAAAATAGATAAAGCTTTCTATTGGTTATAAAACACTTTTTAAAATCAATATAATAATATATTATAAGTTTCAGAATTGTTTTAAAAGAAAATTAATATATTGCTATTTTATAAAACATAGTATGAAACATAATAATATTGTTTTAAGTGATTTTTAATATAAAGGTTATTTAAATATTTTTAAAAGAGTTTTCAAACCTTGGATAAATGTAGAATTTTATTTTATGAAATAATTATATGATTTTGGGACATTTTTTGAATGTATAAAAACTCTTTCTATAGTGTGAGAATTTCAAATATAGTGTTTTATAAAGGAAAATGTTTTATTTCTAATTAGCTTGAGTATAAAGAGAAGATTTTGGATTATAAATTATGGATTACAATGAAAAGAATTATTTTGGTAGTTTATAAATTTATTTTAAAGTATATTTTATGAAATTTTGAATATAATAAATGTTTTGAAAAATATATATTTATGGACTTGGAATATAATATATTGATTTGGATGTTATAAAATTATTTAAAATAGTATTTAATCATAGAAAAATTATGAAATAGTTTTTCTATGTAATGTTTAGTTTTATAAACTATTTTGGGACTCTAAAAGAAAGGAACTAGTTTTCTAATGTTTTGGTGTAGATTAAATTATTATTTAAGGTTGAGAAATTGGCTATTTATTCTAAAAATATATATATTATATTTAGGTATTAGTTAATTATTTGGTTAATTCTTTCATATATTTAGTATCTATTTCTAGGTATTTATTTTGTTATAAATGAATCATTATTAAATGTTGAATTGTTTGTTGTTATGTTTATTTATTTGAATAATCTATTTTTGTATTACTTTTTTGATCATTTTTCTCTCGTATATATGAATTAGATTATATGACTGATTCACCATTGATGTTGAGTTATTTAGTGATTTGGAATGATAGATGATGACATCTCTCTATATGATTTTCTGATGAATTTTATTCTATGTAGCGACGAATCTGAATAAATGGAGTTATAATACCGTTTGGTAATGGACTTTCGGTTCTATTTCTCCGGTTATTTTTTGGACTCGTTATATAGAGTATTGAAGGAGCGAGTGTGATGCGTGAGCATTAAATAAATGGACTAGTAACACACGATGGTATAGGACGTCGTTGTGTTATTTATTCTTCTTGTTAATGGTACTCATATGGGGATTTATTATGTATGATGGGGCTTGCTGCGTGAGTCATGTACTTAGCCGTGTGTCAGCATATGTATCGTGATGTGTGTTGACACGAGTATATAGCTGTATGTCAACTGGTATATATATTTAGTATTTGTCTATTCACTGTTCGAATTTCTTTATAGTACGGAAGTTGAACTAGATTGGCTAGTATCCGTCCTAGCGGCCTGATTGCAATGGTCATGCCCCGGATCTGTGATACCATAGCCGTGTATCAGCATTCTATATAGCTGTGTGTTGGCAACATATATAGCCATGTGTCGGCAATGTATAGCCTCTACGTGTCAAATAGGCCAGCAGTTTGTTACCATTTGGGGCCATGTGTAAGGTCCTGATCAATGCATAGCATAGTCTTACAATGTGTTTATGACATGTGATGAATATGAGTCACGGTGTTCGTCAAGTTAAGTAAGACTGTAGGAGCCATGTTAGTGGAATACATGTGTCATGTTTTCCATTTACTTTGCAATCTCCTTGAGCAATTGTGTAACACCCCGTAAAATTTAATAAGAAATTAAGTAATTAAAATAATGTTAAAACCGAAAATTTTGTAAATGTCAAAATTTGACCACGAGAGTTGCACCATTGCATTCGTGGTGATTTTCTGATCAATTTCCATATATAATATGTTGAAATCGAAGTTAAAATGAAAAGGTTATGCTCGTTTGAAGTTTTCAAATTCAAATTAATTCAAACGAGTTTAAATTTGAATATTTGAATATGAAATTAAAATTTTGAATTTTGAATTTCAAAATATTGGCTGAGATTAATGTTTGAGAAAACGTTTAAGTTAACATGGGTTAACATAAGAATTAATTGAGTAATTAATAAATTAAAATGGGAAATAAATTAACGTAGAAAACATACGCACATAAAAAGGGACCGGTCGACCCATAGCAGTTGATCGGTGGGTCAAGGCGGTCGACCAGTGGGAGGCAAAAATATGGGTGTTGGCTAGGATTTTCTTATTTTTAACGTTCTGAATTTGTTTATTTTTAATCCAACGATCGTCGTTCCACTCCACTTCTATAAATGGCATCTAGACCCCCACTTTTCCTTCAGAAAATTTTGGGAACGCTAGCGAAGCTCTGTCAAAATATTTCCCTTTAGTGTTTCAGAAATAGTACACTTTTCTGGTAAGTAATTCTAGTTTCTAATCTCTAATTTAAATTAATCCTTCTTCTCCCTATCTTCTGATTTCTGAAATCGAAATTATAAATACAATCTATTTGATATATATTCAAAAAGAGGAAGATCTAACATAGGATTAGGAGCGGTATAAATCAAATCTCATCTTCTTCTTTAGATTCCAGAATCAGTTAGGATTTTCAGGTGAAAGGTTTAGATGTTTAATTCTTTTGATTCCTGATTTTATTCCTCTAGTTTCTGATTCTAAATCTAATTTCTATATACAATTCACTTCGTCGTATATCTCAAAAGCGGGAGATCTGAAAGAGAATCAGGCATGGTGGAATTAAATCCAGTTAGGAAGCAAACAGTTATCTGTGAGTGGAAATATCAAGTTTTTCACATATTTATAATTGAATAGTATTTATTTGGGTTTCATGTATGCCTTGGGAAATTTTGGTAAACGAAAGCATAACATCTGAAACCTCCAGAATTTCCCTAAGTAAATATCAATTTTTGTATATGTTGGAATTATAATTGTTTTTGGTATTGGTATATTAGAATCTAATTAACTGTTATAATTAGATAATCTATGGCCAGTTTAATCTATTTTCCCCCTTTTGAATTGAAGTGTTAAAGGGTTCAAAAAAAATTAGAATGGTGTGTAAATTATGAATTAAATTGTTTGTAGTTTGCACCTCTAGTTCTACCATTTAAATAAATAAGGAATTCCTCTCTCACTTCAAAATGTTGTATACGAAGGTTGAATTTAATATAAGCAATTTAATTTGTGATGATTTGTTTTTTAAAATGGAAAAAGGATTATAGTGTATTAATATGGAACGAGTGTAGATTTTCCATGTTTGTACAAATCTATTTCATTTGGCTATGGTAGTCGCATTTCTTGTTGGAATTATAGATTTGTATGAGACTAATATTTCAAAATACCTTGTAAGTGAATTATTATCGAATTATTGTAACGTAATGATTAGACTTTAAATTCCATGCATAAAAATATATGTATATAATATTAACGCATTTACTATTAAAGTTAATAATAACGTAATGATTATAGCGTATTGAACATATTGATTAGAATTAATAGGGTAGTAAATAACATTAATTTTTAGGAAATAAGTTAATGTAAATTAGGAAGTTAATCCCTAATTAGGGGCGTAATAAGGGGATACCTTATATGGTCTCAATTATTATTCATGTAGGATGATATATGTATATAGTGGATATACATATAAGTTATGACTAATTTATAGGGATGCGAGGTTAGTCCAAAGCTACATAGAAGTCTGCTCGGTTAAATCTGACTACTAACGGTGTGACTTTGCAAACTAATGTGGGACATTGCCTATAATAAATAACCACAGTGGACGCGATGTTAGTCCCAATTATATAGGGTAAACCTTCCCAGTTAATCTGGCTATCAATACCTACGAATGGTCAGACTAATGTGTGACGTCACGAGTGTGTTATGAATCATAAATTGCGTTTTGGTTGTGGTAGGTGAAATCCTTCAAAAGGATCCGCTTCGGGTTTTAGGTATTAAGTGGTTATGGTAGGGCCCGCCTCTTTTTAGGAGAAGTATTAAGTGATCTGATGGAATTTCTTACGATGCCAGCTAGTGAGAACCATGTAGGGACATGCCTCGAGTTAGGTCTTAAATGACGGGAACATGCCAATTTTATAGGTCTTAAATGGTTAGAGTCTGCCTAAGTCCTAATGAAAGAGGTATTAAGTGGTTTGGAGGTTCTCACTCTCGCATTGCTAACGATAGTTGCGTTAGAGTTTGGAAATGGGTTAGGTATTAAGTGACGGGGACCTGCTTATTTTATAGGTCTTAAATGGTTAGAGTCTGCCTAATCTCCAATAAAGGGTATTTATTGGTTTGGGTGCTTTCCTTTGCATCATTGATGTTAGTTGCGTTAGAGTTGTATGGTTAGACTGGAAGAGCCTTCAGGCTTACAATTGACTTTTGTATAGTCAGACGGGAAGAGCATTTGGGCTTATAGTTGACTTTATATGTATGTTATGATCTTAATACATAAGGCATATTTCTTATTTAAATAATACTGCCCAAGTACAATTATGGTGAAGCTTGAAATTTTCATTTCACCACACATTTGTTGTTTTGACCCACTCCTCATTACAACACGGGTTAGAGAGAGTAATGTTGATTTAGGAGACAAAGGTGGAGGTGAAGACTTATGGCAGTTATCTATCTATTTATGCTTTTTAAGTATTTTTATTGTACTTAGTTCGGATAGTTATGTTATTCTGAGATATTGTACTATGGAGAGTTTATGTAAACATGTTATAATATTTAACATGTTATGTTTCTGAAATGGTTTTCTTTATGAAATAGACAATTGTTTTTTATATTATATTTTATCCATTCCGCTATGAGATTCTGAAAGTATATATAGATAGCTCTGCGTACTGCGTATTGTTTTAATTTTATCAACCTAACAGCTCGCCCTAAGATAAGCCTAAGTTTCGACAGGCTTTTATTGGGTCAGAATTAGGTCTGTTTCGAGGCATATTATTACAAAGTGTGTTTGTCAGTCTCCCGTCTGGTTCTGGTGTGTGTGATATAGACATATACTTATATATATGAGATGATGAGCTACGATTATATCTGTGACTGTGTCCAGAGTATGATCAATCCCCATATCCTTCTTAGGCGTGTGTCGCTGAATACCTTTCTCATTGACATGTGTTGCCTATTTATCTTTTTTGTTGCCTATTATCTTTCTCAGGCATGTGTTGTCGATTATTCTTTATAAGCATGTGTCACCAATTATAGCTTTCTTCGATATGTATCTATGTTTTGCATATAGATGATTATTTATATTGGTATTAAGGATATTTTTTATTGAGATTAAGTGATATATTTGGGCTAAGCTACATTTAACATGATTATACATGGTGATATCTCTTTTATAGATATTTTCTGGATTTAGATGATAATTTCTGGATATGATGATTCACCCATTTGATGTTGTTTCATGAATTCTGATTTGACGAGTTTTATACGAGTGATGACATTTTATGTTGGGTTTTGTGGTGTTTTACGTTATATAATAGTATTGATTGAGATAACGTTATAAAATTTATATCCACTGTATACAGGGTTTTGGCATGTTAATTGACCTTTGATTTAGATATATCTGACCCGTGTGTTATTTATATAATACTCGGGTCATTCCAAAACATTTTAGTTCAGGGATGATGAGACCTGCTTTTATTTTCCGAGCATAGAGGAGACTAGATATTTGGTATTGTAGATTATTATACTGCATTATATAGTCTCTTGTGTGTGTATCATTGTGATGTATATTAGACATATACTATATATTGGATATCTATATATTATTGCTGCGATTGATTCTGTGATATCTGATGTTTATTGTATATTATGTATTGTTCTATCCTTGAGGTAAATATGTATATTGTTTTGTGCCGATACTGTATATGTATATGTGAGTTATATCCGATGTTTAAATATGTACCAATGTTAGCTCAAGGGGACATTCACGTGTGTACCCCGTATCGTCTTATTTCTGTATTATCTGACAGTATTACTCTGTAGTACTCTTGGATGATATGAGTATGGAGATGGGGGTGCTACATATGTGCCAATTTCTTATACTCAAAATGCTAACATACCACATCTCTAATTAATCAACACTTAGACTCTACATTTATAACAACATTAAACATTACTTAACATTAGACAATTCCCTTCAAAATTTCTCATTGGCTTCTCCAGGTCAAACAATCTTAACTTGATTTCTAGAACCCCAATACAATCCACATCATATTTATGCATTAGTTTCTTTAACTCTAAAACTCTGCTCGGTTAATGCAAAGCCCAGGAATTCCAACATATGATAGTCGTTTAGAGGTTTTGGTTCTACTCCTTAACTCCCTGCCTTAATCCGTAACACCTTCGTTTTCCTCCTTTTTCTCTCCAACGATCTCAGCCCATTCTTGGTTTTTCTTAAACAACAATGCTTTTTTAGTTGAATTATGTTTTTTGACTTACTGGTGAGGCTCCTGGGTTCTTCGATAGTCCTTTCTTAGCCTAAGGAATGATCATATAAACTAGATATGCCCCCACTGCTTCATAGCCTCTGTTGAGGTTGATTCTTCCTATAAAATTCTCGTCACATTTAAAATCTTGATAATTTAAGCTTTTACAGTTATCTGTGGACAAAACATGGGAGTTAGGTTCAATATTAGCCATGGTGGAGTCTGATCATGATATATGGAGTTCACTCTGGTGGAATGGGATAGAAGGCGGTGTTATGTGCAATGAAATATCATCTTTGGACCCTTGTTGGGGGGAGAGGTAACTAAAATAGATACTTATGCACTTAGTGTTGCCTCTTCTCTCCTTTCAGAGAATCTTAGGACACTAAATCCTCACCATCCTTTACTTGGCCTTCCTTTAAAGTTGTTGGTTCATTTTGTTCCACCACTACTTGTATATGGCAGGTAGACTCTTTGGCACCTGAAACGCCTGATAATTCTTTTATAATAGAATTTTTCACTACATTAAGTTGCTCTAAAGCTTCTACCACTTCTTTTAGTGATTTTCCTGGATTCATTTCCTCTCCCTTCATACCTTCCTCTTTGATTTAGGTTCTCTTCCACCGCCTTCTTCCTTGAGCTGTTTTCACACCTCGACATTGGGCATTCATCAATATAACCTCCTTTAACAACATCATCCTTTGGGACTACAGTTTTCCCAAAGACCTTCACCCTCGACGCTTCTACATTGTCTTATTCCACCAAACTAGATCCTAAAAACTCCTTTTGCTTCTTTACGACTACCTTAGGTTGATTTTCCTCTGCATTAACTACATCTTTTACCTCACACTTTACCTCTTTAGGTTGCCATGCTTTAACCAACATACATTGTCTTCTAATATATCCAAAACAGTAGCTGTTAACACATCTTGAAAAAGGATTCTCGTATAAGGCCTCTTGTTTGAAAAATTCCTCACCTTCCCTTACAACCTCTAAGAAATTGGAAAAACCTACCTCTCCTTTGATGTTAACAAGAAACTGAGCGAACGAAATCCTTGTTTTATTCCTAATGGCATTATTGAGATTTAGTGGAGCACCTACAGTGCAGACCACACCGACATAGATGTAAGGAGATCTCTATCTGACTTCAGCTTAGGACTTGTGGGTAAATGGGGTATCCATATAATGCGGAATGGATCTTAAGGCTATTTATACACTTGAGAGGGTAAAGTGTGTATTAACTACTTACTTATGAATTTAAATCTCTTTCTACTCAAATTGCAAACAAAAACAAGTAATCACAGAATAAGTAAGTAATAAAGTAAAATGTTGTACAGTAAATAACATCATGGATTTTTATACTGGTTTGGATTAACCAATCCTACATCCAGTCCGGTACTAGACCATACAAAATTTCACTATCACCACTTGCTTTTCATAGGTAGCAAGAACACCTGTACAATCTTGATTTCACAGGCTACAAGATGCACCCTCTTGATTTATCGGGCTATAAGATCACCCTCTTCATTCATAGGCTACGAGTACACCTTCTTCATTTTACAAACAATGGTAGAGTATGACAAGTAGTCGTACCTTTAATATAGATTCTTGTAGATTCGGTACAATGATCCTATAAACCTCCAATAGTAATATATCTTTGAATTTTTTAAGGAATAGGATGAAATCAGAGAGAGAATGATATGAATTCAAGTATAAACTCTCTGATATTGTGTGGTTTGCAAATCCTTGAAGAATTGGAGTGAAAGAGTATGGATTTGCAAAGAAAGTGGAAGAGTATGCAATGGATTTCTTTCATAAAAATATGGATATGAATGAGTAAGAGAAAGAAGAGAACGTTGATGTGAAAATTCATTTTCCAGAGCCTTTAAATAGTGGTTAAAGAGACGTGTCTTTTGGTGAAGAGATGGCGGAAAAATCCCTTCGTTTGAGTTTTAAAAAACTTAAAACCGGTAAGTATGTCGGCATACATGAAGGGCATATTTCAACATATGTGTGCTTTCAAAAATTCAGAAACTCCAATAAGGTGTTGCAGATTTTTAGATTTCAAAGTACCTCATATGTATGGATATTTTATGATTCGGTTGAGGTCAATGGTTGATGATCTTCAAGTATAATTGCCATGGGGTCTTTAATAAAGATTCTAAGATTCATCACTTCAAATATCTGTTGTCATTTCATTTTTCTTTAATCAGTTTTGTTCTTACATTTGCTTTGATTAATCTTCACATATATAATTCATTTTGCTTCCACTTGGTCCTTGTTTATCTCTGTAAAATGTCTCCATAATATATCTGAAAGTACTGCACAACTCGGAGAAATGTTAGCAATAATATTTACATGGTTGTTGTCATCAAAATTAATATCTGATGTATTAACAATATCTCCTTTTTGATGATAACAACCATATAAATATTTGAGAAATAAAATATAATATTGTTATATTTGACACCTCCTAACTCTATGCACTCCTCTATCATTTTGCCTAGTATATTTTTACATTTTCTCCTCCTTTCTCATCAGCAAAAAGGGTAGAAAAGAATCGCTTAAACATAACTAGACAATATGCATAGAGTTCGTAGATAGAGATATATATAAACATATATAAATGGAACTCGTGAAGGGAATCGAAATCAATAATCTGTTGTATGCTTCGAACGTCCATTATCATATGCTTTGAACATCCATTGTCAAAATTAATACATATGTTGTATGATTTGAACATCCGTTATCAAAATAAATGTATATAACTAGACGGTATGTCTTCTTATCATATGCTTTTAACATCCGTTATCTGGTTCGGTACCTGAAAAATATAAAATACATGCACTGGTACCTATTTTATTTTGCAGTCCATGGGGTTAAGGTTTGGGAAGCCAAACTCATGAAGAATTTGAACGCCCTTTCAAAATATAATCATTAGGTAAATGAACTTTACTAAAACTATTATCAATATATTTTTCTTTCTCAATATTATCTAACCTTCTAGTAATCCATAAATTATTGAACCTATTTAGTGGTTTTAACTTTAATTTTCTAGGTTTTGGTTTGAACTTGGTAACCTTAACAAATTTAGTACTTTGAATACTATTTTTCTTTGATTTGGGCTTAGGGGTGTATCCAAGTCCATATTTATTATTAGTGAATTTAGACGCGGATAATAAATTTTATAGATTATTCTTCCCTTTGTTAAATTTATCAACATCGGTTTTCATTTTATCAAAGCCCTTACAACAGTTAAGAATAACATTGTCCAGAGATGTTATTTATCATTTAGATAAGTGATCTCTGACTTCGTCGAAAAAATTTCTGATTTTAAGGATTCATTTTTACTTTTCAGTTTTTCAAAACTTTTAGGTTTTAAATCCTTTCCATCATTAAGTCTTTCAATTTCATCTTCTAGACATTGTGCTTCTTTAGTTAACATTTTGTTAAATATTTTTAATATATCTATCTCTGCTAAACTAATCTTGTATTCTTTTCTAAGCATTTTATATCCCTTATACATATCATTTAAAACATTAATAATTTATTTGTTAAAATTTCATACATGGTCATCCTTTGCCTTGAAGCACATGTTGGCATTTTCGGTTTCTGAATCACTATCACTTGATGATGTATCGGAATCATCCCATGTTGCATTGAAGGCATGTTTCCTCTTCTTATTAAAAGTGTTTAAAGAGTACTTTGATTTCTTCAGATTTAGACAATCTCTTTTCAAATGATCGGGTTTATCACATTTAAAACACTTAACAACATTTCCATTTCTAGAATTATAGTTCTTAGTTTTTCTAAGTTTGTTCATCTTCTTATATTTCAAGAATTTCTTGAAGGTCGTGAAATCGATTTCCTCGGCATCATCATCATCATCAGGTTCATGATTGTCATTTGTAGCATTGAGTGCCAGTGATTTCTTCTCATTTGCTTGATTCTCTTTTCTAGCTTGCAACTTTACTTCATAGGACATTAGATTACCAATTAAATCTTTTATTTTCATAGTACTAATATCATTGGCTTCTTCGATTGCCAAAGTCTTCTAATCGCGTTCACTATTAAGTGAATTCAAGATCTTTCTGATTTGGTCCTCTTCAGTTACATTCTTTCCTAATGATATTTATGCATGTGATATATCCTGAAATGTAGAATACATATCAAAAATGGATTCATTTTGTTTCATTCTAAACAGTTGAAATTGGTTAGTTAACATGGATATCTTTGTCTGTTTAACTTTGCTAGTGCCTTCGTATGTGACTTACAGTGTTCTCCAAATTTCATATGCACTTTTACAAATAGACGCTTTGTTAAACGCATTTATCCAAGGCGTGGAATTAAATATTCATAGCCTTTGAAGAGGTGAGTGCTTCTGTCTTTTGATGGATGGTCCATTATGCATAATTCATTTGGGGATAAGTGTACTCGGTTTAGGTAATGTTCCAAATATCTAAGCAATTAGATTGCAAATAAGTTTTCATCTTACAAGCCCAATAAGCATAATTACTACCATCAAATAGTGGGGGTTTAGCAATAGATTGTCCTTCTACAAAAGTGTTAAAAAAAGTGTTATTAGTGTTATTAGCCATTTATACTTTCATAAACCGAGCTATGAATTTTGAAAAACCAGTAGCTCTGATACCAAATGTGGATAAATGCGGTGTCCATAACACAACACAGAATGGATCTTAAGGTTATTTATACAATAGAGAGGGTGAAGTGTGTATTAACTACTTATGAATTAAGATCTCTATCTACTCAAATTGCAAATATAAATAAGTAAGTAATAAATAAAAAGGAAGTGAAGTAAACGACATCAGAGATTTTTATACTGGTCGGATTGACCAATCCTACATCCGGTCTTGTACTAGACCGTATAGAATTTCACTTTCACCATTTGTTTTCCACGGGTGGCAAGAACACATTTACAATCTTGATTTCACGGGCTACAAGATGCACCCTCTTGATTTATCGAGCTACAAGATCACCCTCTTGATTTCACAAGCTACAAGAACACTTTCTTCTCTTTACAAACAACGCTAGAGTATGACAAGTAGTCGTATCTTCGATACAGATTCTTACAGCTTTGGTACAATGATCCTATAGATCTCCAGTAGCAATATATCTTTGAATTCTTTGAGGAATAAGATGAAATCAGAGAGAAAATGATATGAATTTTAGTACAAACTCTTTGATATTGTGTGGTTTGCAAATCCTTGAAGAATTAGATTGAAAGAATATGAATTTATAAAGAAAGTAGAAGAGTGTGCAATGGATTTCTTTTACAAAAATATGAATATGAAAGAGTAAGAGAAAGAAGAGAAAGTTTATATGAAAATTCATGTTTCAAAACCTCTAAATAGTGGTTGAAGAGGTATATCTTTTGGTGAAGAGATGGAGGGAAAATCCCTTCATTTGAATTTAAAAAAAACTGAAAACCGATAAGTATGTCGACATATGTGTGCTTTCAAAGTTCAGAAACTCCAATAAGGTGTTGCAGATTTTCAGATTTCGAAGTACCTCATATTTGTGGATATTTTGTAATTCGGTCGAGGTCAATGGTTGATGATCTTCAAGTATAATCGCCATGTGGTCTTTAACAAAAGATTCTAAAATTCATCACTTCAAATGTCTCTTGGCATTTCATTCTTCTTCAATCAGTTTTGTTTTTTATTTGTTCTGATTAATCTTTATATATATAATTCATTTTGTTTTCACTTAGTCCTTATTTATCTTTGTAAATATCTTCATAATATATCTGAAAGTACTGCACAACTCGAAGAAATGTTAGTAGTAATATTTATATGGTGGTTGTCATCAAAATCAATATCTGAAGTACTAATATTAAGTTTTTGTCGAAGAAACAAGGCCTCTCCTCCTAAAAAATTTCAACATTCCTCAGATGCGAATCTCACTACAAAGAAATCATTCTCCCTTCTTTGGATTGAAAAATCAACCTTTATTTTCCACAAGCAAACGCCTTCAAAGATTTGTAGTATGGTCTGGGAGACCAGCCACATACAACATAACACAATTTTCCCAACTGCTCTCACTCTCAGCCTCCCTAATCGCCTCATTTGAAATTTTCCTCTTCCTCGTCCCGTTCACAATGCATGAAACAACAAAATCCAATAATTTATTAGCCTCGTCACCAAACATAGAAATGCCCTTTAAAGCATCACTTTACGTAACCTTTTTCGCATCGCTAGCAATTTGAAGTTCGTTGAAGTTCGTTCTTCCCTTCTACTTCCCTCACTCCTAGGCCACGGAAATTAACATTGATTTTCTTCCTATTTTCTCCCTGACAACCTTGACCAACAATGGCAAGATCCATCCTGCTCTATCGTCCGTTTGCTCTTTTTCTTCACTACTTCCCTCCAACCTCCACGTCCTCCGCGCTCCCTTCTCCACTTCTGCCGTGACACTTGTCGGTGTCTATGAGGAGAATTTGAGTATGATAGAAAAATAGAAGAATAGACTCAATATTATTCGTTGTTATACATAAAATATAAAGAAACATAAAGAAACTTCAAGCTGCCAAAAAAAGCTTAATATTACAAGTATAGAATACTAGCGTAAACTTAAGAAAAGATACAAATGTAAGGGTTGGTAATGCTTGCTGCATGCAGTGCTGCGTTGGCTGAATATGATGCGTAGATGTTGTAGAGTGCAATGAAATAGCATGGCCAATTGTATCACAAGCAGAACTAAGATGATCCCGTGACCTGATAGGCTAAGTGTGATGAACTGAACTGAAATGCTGCTTTATAAACTGAACTGCAATGGCGATGGAAGCTAATTGTGAGGGGCAGAACAGAGCTGTAATGGCAATTTTCCTCAAATGCCTACCTAAGTCAATTGCCACACCAAGTTCAGCAACCACTGATCTTGATCTTACAAAGCAAGTGGTTACTTGAATGATATCTGCTTTCATGTGAGGGTCATGCGCATGACATTTTTGTGGTCCAAGTGTCTAATAACGGCGGATAAAATCGTTTGCTCATATCCTGAGCTTTTTACAAAATAAAACATTTCGTTTAACACGTGCAAAACCAGTCCATTTCCAGCTCCCCGATGCTTGCCAGTGTGGAAGTAGCATCGGGTCAATATTCGAGCAACTCAGAGCTGGACTGGAAGAGACGGGCATGTAGACTGTTGAATAATTGTGTCGATGATTCGAGAATGATGAAGATGATAACTGCTGTACTTCTGACTTTAAGGATCTACTGCGTAGATTCTTTTAGACAATAGTTCAACCCAACAGGTACAAACGGGTTATCGAACTATCGACTTCAGGATTCAATGAAGCGTTGAAACAGCGTAATCGGATTCAAAACTTGTACGATTTTGATCCGACCAAGAACACTCAAATTTGATCTCTGATGATGCAATTCAGTAGAGAATAAAATGAAGAAGAAGAGAATTGATTTGCAACGTTTCTGCGTTTGTAACACCTTACAGGGGTCGCAAACTGCGGTGAAAAAGCAGTGTTTTGCAACATTTTCTAGGTGTCGCAGATTTGGAGGAAGAAGAAGAAGATACAAGGAAAAGAGATTTTGTTATTCTTTTAATGGTTCATGGGCGTCACTATTTATAGTAGAAGAGGAAGTGTCAATTCGTCAAACGTTGCATTCTTTCCAACAGTCCGAAACCGTTACAAACGGTCGCGCATTTTCGTAACAGTTTTAAATTTGTACTAAACGGTCGCGTTCCTTCATTCAAATGACTGGTCAAAATCTGCATCCGGCCCGTTAAAAAAAAATTAATTCGTTAGTTTAGACCCGAACCCGACCCGACTGGCCGGGCGGTGGTGATGCATAACTTCCCTCTTCATATTAAAGGAAAGCTTTGGATGTCCAAAGAGCCCAACTTTATTTAGAGAATCCTATATTTAATCAAGTATAATCCCTTATTTTTTTTAGATGTATGACTATACATTCCACCTTTCTTCTTCCATCTTCTTCCCACTACTTCGCTCTTCAAAAACAAATCCAAATCCAAAACTAATTTTCAAAATTTCCAACATAAACTGAACCGGTTAACTGAGAACAAGGTGCAAGGAACATTTGAAGGCCAAACTTCTGAGTTGGAGTGCCTGAACGAGTCTGAACTGAACTGATTTAATCAGACATGCAAGAAGTCGATGCCTTCATGTAGCACATAAACATGGGATCCTGAACAAGAGAAGCTGATGCCTGCATGAGAACATGTGAAAAGTCTGGTCGGGGCTTTGCTGATGGAAAACTGTGCTCAGGGTGAGCACAACGGGTCAGGGCTAAAGTGCTCTCAATATAAGTACTCTGAAATGTAGCTTGCGTTGGAAGAACCGAGCTCTGAGCATAAACGGAGGGACGGGACAAACGTTAGCAAAAAAACTGGAGTGAGCTTCGGTGCATCAGGCATAGAACTAGCCAAGATGTTAGTTCTCTACCAAAAGAAGAGGAAGATTAGTGCAGTAGGGTGTACCGTGTACTAGTGCACATTGTCTGAGACGAGATCTCATATATGACTTACTTTTAGTTCTCCCTCTCAAAATTAAATAGTCTCATGCAATAATAAATATCATAGAATGTGTGCTTCTAAACAATCTCATGTCTTTTTCCAAAGAAGCGAAAATATTTATAGTTTTTTCTATTTTTTTCTGCAAATATGCTAGAACTAAAAACATGAGTATTTTTAAAATTTATTTTTAATGAAGAACGACGGTGTATTTTGAAATGTGATGACGCTCTATAAAAGTTTTTTTATTTTAACGAAAGTTGGACGATGAATTGATTTTAACTGGTATTTGAAAAAGTTAGAAGAATGAACGTGCCAATTTGTAATTGTAAAACATTTATTATTTGATATAGCTATAACTGTTTTATCAGTATTCGAATAATAAAGACTTTCGAATCATAGATTCAGAAGACAGAATTGAATTCAAATTAAGGAGAAAACAATATTTTAGATCGGATAAAAAATGAAAGTTGAGAATATTATATAATAGAGCAGCTACAGGGAGATCTATAATTCTTGGTAGCCTCTTGATTGTACCAATTAAATATACAAAATACACAGTTGGATTTCATGCGATGGAAAAGAGAGAATGTTAAAGCATGAGTGAGGATCGTACAAATCCAAACAATTATTTTTCAAATCCAATATCTAAAATGAAGAAATTTCGAAAAGGCCAAGACTGAAGGGGTTACACACATGCCCGTTGGTTCATTTAGCATAGCTAGAAAAATAAAATGCCCGAAAGTCTAATAACATTATCAATTTTTGCATTTATCTACAACCTTTATACCTTCTACTTCAAAACATTAAAATGTAAGAAAGAATATCAATCTAAATTTACTTGAAGTAATTTAAAAGCTTGGATTGAGCATGAGCTGACTAATTTACATAAGCATAACTTTCAGAAGTTCCTTATGGTTTCAACACAAACTTTTCAACAATAACATTCAAAGGATAGCATTAGATTACACGTTGAAGCACGAAAACACAGATACAGTATTACCATTCATTAGAATTTGTAAAGCCCTCAGAAATTTACATATGCAGGACACGGCTGAGAGCGAAAGATGACTACAAGTACAATCACAAAGAAGCACAAGTTAACATATTGACAAATCTTTGATGAGGCGTCTAGCCCAGAAATTCTAAAGATAAAAAGTTCAGTTTTGCTTATTCTCGAAAATATGTAAAGTTGATAATAAAATAAATAAATGTCAACAAATATTATCTTAGTCAAAATACAAAAACCCTGATCAATTCTCCAACAAAATCTAAGTGCTATCAAATAGGACCCGTTTTAATAGCATAATCCAAATCTGCAATGAGATCTTCTATATCCTCAATGCCAACAGATATTCGAACCAAATCATCGGTTAATCCACGAGCTTCACGCACAGCAGTAGGAATGCTTGCATGCGACATAAAACATGGTAAGCTCATCAGTGATTTCACACTTCCTGCAACCACAAATTACCTTTTACGTAAATATTTAAGATACAAAATATTTAGAGTGTCAACTGAGGCAAAAGGAACCTGCACTGATACAGTTTCCATATAATAAGAAAAATATCATGTTTCCATTAGTTTCGTGCTTGTTTATGACAATACTTGATCATCGATTATGAAAGATAAATATGCGGATAAAAAATGAAATAACAATAAACTGGAAACTAAAGGCTCATTTCTTGCATTTGTTCACTATTGCATCTTCAAGCTTCCAGATTGTGAAAAATCATACAGTATATACACCATCTTTACCTTCCAACCCTTTATACATTTTGCATAAATACAGAAATAGCATCTAAGTTCATATAAATAATAAAGACTCAGACGTGGGAGAGTACTAGCATGTTATTATGTTTGTTAAAATGCAATGTGACAATAGTACAATCGCTTATGTGATTCCTACGGAGGGATAATTTGGCAACGCATTTTGGATGAATAATCTTCAAACTGCAAGGATTTTAAACCACAAACTGGTTTGTAAGACGAAGATATGAAGGGACCTGTTAATTTACAAATTCAAGAATGCATCAGGATAAGGCAAAATCCTATCCAGCATTGCTTGAAACCCTCTTCTTCGAATATCCTCCCAGAAAAGTACAGTTATACGATCCGACATTCTGCTTTAGTATTGATTGCTACTCCTTTCTAGTATACTCTCTTTCCTTGTTACAAATGCAGTTGTCTAAACATCTTGGATATCATCTATGGTTCGAGTGTGATAATGAGGTGGTAGTGTACTTCTAACTTCAAAGATCTATATAGTAGATTCTTTCAAACAAAAGTTCAACCCACTAAGTATAAACGGGTTATCGAATTATTGGCTTTCAGAATTCAATAAAACCTTATAATAGTATAATCGTATTCAAAGTTTATACGACTTTGATCCGAACAAGAAACACTTTAAAATTTTGGAGGCTGATGATGCAATTTAGTGGAGATCAAAAAATGAAATTGGAGAAGAAAAACTAATATCTCAAGTGATTTCTGTACTGTCTTTATATAGGCAGAGAAGAGGTGCTTCTAACGATCGCGTCTGTTGACTGCAGCTGCCAAATTTTCCACCTGTTTCAAAAATAGCATCCCTTGGCTGCAACAGTCAGAAATCCCATCTCTTTTCAAATGTGGCACCTGTTGGTTTTCCCGCCTTCCTAACAGTTCGAATTTTTAACTTCTGGACTTGTATACGGGCTAAATAGCCCGTTAAAAAAACTGTTCAAAAAATTTATTCTGGATGCAAACCCGACTCGATCGGACGGCGGCGCATGATAAGATACATGGCCTTTTTTTCAATCGAAAAGAAAACATTTAAGTGCCCAAAGGGCTCAACCCTCTTTTGAGAAATCACTATATAAACAAAACTGTTTTTGTTTATCCTATGACGTAGGACTTAACATCCCTCTTTCTTTATTCTCTCTTCTTCCAAAACAAAAAACCCAAATCAATTTTGAACATTTCAATATTCTCCTCCCATTTTCAAATTGAAAACAAAACAAACGGAATGGTTGCATCACTTAGGTGATTGCCTACGTATCCAACTGAGATCAAGCAGATGTAGTTCAAAGATTAAGAATTTGCATCATCGTGAAAACAACACCCATCTTTTGGATTTGAATATCTTTTGGATTTGAACCTTCACTTAGTCTAAACCCTTCAAAGCGTATCGGGTGAACTAGTCTTAAACCAAGTACTCCAATGATAAAACCGGAACGGTCATGCATATTGATTTCCGTAAGTAGAGTATTCTATATACCCATCACATTAATGGTTATGTGCTTTTAATCCTGCGTTCATGAGTCTACTCTAGAAAATGGTCTTGTTTTCCCAGAAAACGGCCTGATTTTCGTATTCATATAGGTAAGCCGCTTAAGGTGTTTGTACAATACATCTTGTTAGATATTTAGACTTATTAAGGATCTTCATCTATCCTGGCTCATACAAAATCCAACAATAATTTATGAAAAATAGTTTTAGTGTTTCATAATCATTCGCTTGACATGTCGGTACCCATTGAACCTTGTTTATCATTTTCAAAACATAAGTTGAGTTTCTGTTAAGGACGATCAACCTCCACTCACAGACTTTAGTCTCATTTCTTTTGATTTTATTGGAACCATTGTCTTTGGAAGACTCTTAGTCAGTGCCTCAGCCAAGTTTTTTTTTGTTTATATATAATCGACTGTGATTACTTTTCCTTTGATTAACTGTCTCATCATCTGATGTTTGAAATACATGTCTAGGTTTTTCATTATATGTTTTGTTGGAAACATTATAAATCGTAGTCCAGTTATCACAATTAACAATGACGGCAGGAGATGGTTTTTTCCACGGAGGAATTTCTATTAGAAGGCTCTTAAGTCATTCAGTCTATTTACATGTATTGGCTAATGCAATTACTTCTGACAACATTGTTATGTTAGAATTACAAGTCTGATTCTTAGAACCCCAAGACACGACAGCACCTTCTAATGTAAAGATCCATCCAGTCGTAGACTTGGATTTGGGTTCTATATTGTTCCGGGTTGCATCATTGTATTGTTTTAATACAACATGATATCCTTTATAATATAAATCATGGTCTATGAATCCTTTCAAATAAACTAAAACTTCATAAATAACTTTCTAATATTCATAATTTGAATTACTCGTAAATCGAGACAACATGCTTATAGGATGTATTATGTCTGGTCTAGTGCAATGCGTAACATACATAAGACTCCCAATAATACTGGAATATTCAAGTTGAAAAATAGTTCGTCCAATATTCTTACTAATTAAATACTAAGATCTAAAGGAGTTGTAGCTGGTTTGTCATTTCAACGACTGTACTTCTTCAAGAACTTCTTTGATTCATTGTTTGATAGCATTTGCATCCATTCACAAACTGGTAATTTATCAGATGCGTAACATACATAAGACTCCCAATAATACTGGAATATTCAAGTTGAAAAATAGTTCGTCCAATATTCTTACTAATTAAATACTAGGATCTAAAGGAGTTGTAGCTGGTTTGTCATTTCAACGACTGTACTTCTTCAAGAACTTCTTTGATTCATTGTTTGATAGCATTTGCATCCATTCACAAACTGGTAATTCATCAGATGAATGTGAAAACTACTTTTTCAAATGGTGATTTAGAAGAAGAAATATATATGGAACCACAAGGTTCCATAAATACAAGCCAAGAAAAGAAAGTTCGTAAATTGGTAAAATCTTAAAGTGTTTCTTGCTCATACAAACTTCGAATCTGATTACACTGTTATAAGACTTCATTGAATCCTGAAATCAATAATTCGATAACTCTTTTGTACCCGAGGGTAGAATTATTCTCTGAAAGAATCTATTATACATATCCTTGAAGTCAAAAGTATAATATCGCTTCATTATCTATAGGAGTTCTATCGGATATTGCCTCCAAGCCATCTTCTAAAATGTAGAACAATTTAAGGATGATCGTAAAGTTCATGGTCTCTTGTCACCGAGTAAAGTTATCTCCGTCAAATCGTTCCAAACGAGTCAGATGTCGATTCATGACTTGCAGGAAATTAATATTGCTCGAACATTCCATAATTGAAAGTATTATCTGAAAATTATTGGATATCTTCATTGGTTCGAGCTTGAGAATGAAGTGGTAACTGTACTTCTGACTTCAATGATTTATATAATAGATTCATTCAGACAATAATTCAACTCACCAAGCTACAAATGGATTGTCGAATTATTGATTTTTAGAATTCAACGACGCTTTATAACAATGTAATCGAATTCAAAGTTTGTACGACTCTGATCAAACAAAGAAACACTCTAAAATTTTGGATGCTGATGATGCAATTTAGTGGAGATCAGAAAATGAAGAAGAAAGAAGAAAAACTAATATCTCAAGTGATTTTCGTACTGTCTTTATATGGACTGTCATTATATGGTCAGTGACGAGATACTTCTAACAGTCGCGTATGGTGGATGCAACCGCTAGATTTCCCGTCTGATTCAAAAATCGCATTCTTTGACTGCCACAATCAGAAATCCCGCCTCTTTTCAAATGTCGCGCCTATTGGTTTCCCTGTCTTTCTAACAGTTCGAATTTTGAACTTTTGGATTGCATACGGGCTGAGTATTTCATTAAAAACTGTCCAAAAATATATTATGGACCCAAACCCGCCCCGCCCTGGCTCGTTCAGTTGTATGGTGGTTGCGCATGTGACAAAATATGCGGCCTCTCTCCTCAACCCAAGAGAAAATATTTAAATACCCAAAGGGACCACCCTCCCTTGAGAAACCACTATATACACTACTATTTTTTCTTATTCTATGATGTGGGACTTAACATCCCTTCTTTTTTCTTCTCTCTTATTTCAAAACAAAAACCCAAATCAGTTTTGAAAATTTCCATCATTTTCAAAATAAAAATAAAAGGTAACGGTTGCATCACTTAGGTGACTGCCTATGTACCCAACTATGATCAAACTGACGTAGTTCAAACATTAAGATTTGCATCATCGTTGAAACCAATACCTAAAGAAGAGGTATCTTTCGAATTTAAACATTCACTTAGGGTAAACCCTTCAAAGTACTATCGATGTCGTTGGTGAACTAGTCTTGAACCAAACACCCCTATGATAAAACTGGAACTGCCACATATATTGATTTCTATAAGTAGAGTATTATGTATGTCCAACACATTAATGACCATATGCTTTTAATCTTGAGTTTATGAGTCTAATTTAGAAAGCGGTCTTACTTTCGTACGAAACGGTCTAATTTCCATAATCATATAGGTAAGTCTTTTAAGGTGTTTCTGCGATACACCTTGTTAGATATCTAGACTTATTAAGGATCTTCATTCATCATGTTTCATGCAGAATCCAACACTTATGCAAAATAGTTTGTGTTCCAAAATTATTCCCTTTAACCTTGTTGATACCCATTGAACCTTGTTTATACTTTTCAAAATATAGGCTGAGCTTCTGTTAAGGTTGAAACCTTCATTCACATACCTTCTCATCTCTTTAATTTTATAGGTACCATTGTCATTGAAAGATTCTTAATTAGTTAGTCAGCCAAGTTTTTCTTCATTTTAAATTAATCGACCGTGATTACTCCTCTTTTAAGTAACTGAGGCTCACATGTCTACACTTCTCATTATATGTTTTGTTAGAAACGTTATAAATCGTAGCCTGATTCTCACAATTATTCATGACTACGAGAGATGGCTTTTCCATAAAGGAATTTCTATTAGAAGATTCCTAAGTCCTCTTTTAAGTAACTGAGGCTCACATGTCTACACTTCTCATTATATGTTTTGTTAGAAACGTTATAAATCGTAGCCTGATTCTCACAATTATTCATGACTACGGGAGATGGCTTTTCCATAAAGGAATTTCTATTAGAAGATTCCTAAGTCATTCAACCTCTTTACATGCATCCACTAATGCAATTAATTCTGACAACATTGTTGAGTAAGAAATACAGGTCTGCTTCTTGAAACCCCAAGACACAACATCTCCTAAAGTAAAGATCCATTTAGTCATGGACTTGGATTTGGATTCTACATTGTTTCATTTTGCATCACTATATCTTTCTAATGCATCAGGATATCTTTTATAATATAATCCATTGTATATGGTTCCTTTCAAATAAGCTAGAACTCTAGAAATAACTTTTCAATGTTTAAATCATGGATTACTCGTAAATCAACACAACAAGCTTATATCATGTGCTATGTCAGGTCTAGTGCAATGCATAGCATACATAAGACTCAATAATACTGGAATATTCAAGTTGAAAAATAGTTCGTCCAGTATTCTTCACTAATTTAATACTAGGATCTAAAGGAGTCGAAATTGTTTATCATTGCAATGACCATACTTCTTGAGGAACTTCGAATCGTTGTTTGATAGCATTTGCATCTATTCACAAACTGGTAATTCATCATATGGATGTGAAAACTTCTTTTATAAATGGTGATTTAGAAAAAGAAATATATATGGAACAACCATAAGGTTCCATAAATCCAAGTCAAGAAAAGAAAGTCTGTAAATTGATAAAATCTTAGAGTGTTTCTTGATCGGATCAAAGTTGTAAAAACTTTAAATTCAATTGCACTTTATAAGACTTCATTAAATCATGAAAATCAATAATTCGATAATCCATTTGTACTTGGTGGGTAAGATTATTGTTTGAAAGAATCTATTATACAGGTCCTCGAAGTCAGAAGTACAATATTCGCTTCATTATCTATAGGAGTTTCTTTAGATATTGCCTCCAAGCAATATCAAATAATGATAAATAATGAAAAGACAGCTTTAAATGTATCAGAAAAGACAACAAAAACTCAAAGAAGTGATTGGAACAGCACCTAAAGATATCAAATCTTAAATTAACATCCTGATTGAACAAGTTAACGAATTAAAACTGTGGAAAATGGACTGAAAAAGAAACTTGAAAAAACGCCCAAAAATTAATCAGAAAAAGCTCGAATAAACACTCGAAAAGTAGATCGAAGGCATTCTACGGGTCCGCTTGAGGCAAACCTCGGAGCATGCCCCGGAGTAGCACCCTTGAGTTTGGAACACTAATGAACGAGTGCTCCAAGCTCAAGCGGACCTAAAGCATGCTTCGAGTCTACAGGGGGCTTCTACATGGGGCTTGCACTAGAGCGGACTTCAGGGCAACACTCGAGCAAGGAGCGCTCCAAACTCAAAACGCTCGTGCTAGAGCACTCCAGTCAAGCAAGGAGTGCTGCAGGCTTGAGCGGTTTACCTGGAGTTCACTTCAGGTCCGCTCAAGCATGCCCTATAGAATGACCTGGAGTTGCACTCAAGAGTTTGAGCGCTCCGGTCAAAAACAGAATGGCCCGGTCCTAAAATAAATAAATAATCTCTGATTGGAAGAAAAAACAATCGAAAACAAAAGCAGAACACTTAGAAAAGAATGTTTCCATGCAATTTCCAACCAACCCTTCATAGTTACAAATACCTCGCTTCAGAATGGAGAAAAGGATGAGAAAAGAAAAAATGTTCAGAAAAAAAACTCCTCAAAAAGCCAAAAAAAAACAAAAAAACAAAACTCCGAAGTTTTGTCTACCACAATGCTGACTTTAATTTACGACTGTTGTACTCAAATCGTTGTAAATGACATAAATATAAAAAGGGAGATAATAAGCGCAAGAAAGTGGACGTAAACCAATTACTGCAGAACCACTGTAAATCAGGTGTCATTTACTTATGGTACTTTTAACTTTATCTTGTATGTGTTTATTCATTTATAGTTTTCGTTTATCTATTACTCGTCTATTTTTCTTCCTACTCTTTTATCCTTAAACTCTTCCGAAAATTCTGTAGAATATCTTTATCCAAATCTATTAACCGAAAATATGTCATTAAAAAATATATCGAGGTTTGTGGTCAAAAACACCGCAAACACATCCATATCAAAAAAAATGTTATGCTACATTAGTTAGTTAGTTTGTTTATACACACACAAATTTGAAACAACAATTATTTAACTAATTCGCTAAGATTTAATTTCTAATCAAGAAATGGAGGTCAAACAAAAGCTAGAAAAACTACCATCGACTTTCAAATCATGGTTTAAGGTTCCGGCCGGAACCCCGAGATTCCGGCCACCTCGGTTCGGTTCCGACCGGTGGCAGGACGAGATTAAGTTAAAATCTCGTCCAGCCAACCTTCAGTAAAAAAAATCAAAAACCAAATAAAAAACCAGTAAATCGAAACAAATTGTACATAAATTTACGAATTGGAAAGCAAAATTACCAGTCAATGATCAAAAATTCAAAATTCGAGAAGCAAATTCAGGACAGCACAAATCAAGCATCGAGAGGAGAAAATCGAGAAGTCGTCGTTGTCGATTTTCATAGCAGCAGGCATCGCGATTGATTTCACAGTAGTCGTCGAGGTGTGTGGTTTTTCTTTTTGATGATGCGTAGATAATTTAGGGTTAGGAACTGAATAGTAGTGTAGGTGGGTTTGAGTTAGTATGGTGGGTTTGGGTTTGAATGATGGGCTGGGCTAATTTTATTTATTGTTTTAGAGAGATTGGAAAATAATTTTTAGTATTGTTATGCAATTATATTGTCATGCGAATTTCAATGATTTCCCTTTAACCACTAAAGCTTTACTAAACAATTCAACTCAAAGGAATGGTTTTTGGATGCAATAATATTATATGTTGTATTATTATCTCTTTATGCATTGTATTTTGTATTTTATTTGCAATGCTTATTATTACTTTTTAATTACAAATACAGAATTATGGTATAGAGACCGAAACCGAAACAAAAACCGAAACATCCGAAATTTTCGAAATTGACCGAAACCAAAAAAATATGAAATGACCGAAACCGAATTCTCGAACCTTGTTTCAAATAGTCCTCAAACTTTTGGTTCTGTAAGAACTTCGTTAGTAACAATCTCACATAATACCTTTAAATTTCTCGTCTTTTACCACTAACAACAAATACTGTTAGCACACAAATTTCAAGTCGTGGTGAACACATATTGTTTATGCATGCAGGTATGTATATATTTTCATATGGTAAATGGTGATTGTTTTAGAAGAGTTCACTCTTTAAAGGTTTATTTTTTCTCAGAAATAGGCTGAACGCGCTTTCCTCTTGTTGATATTTCTTTTAAATTTGACTTGATGTATGTGCAATGTGTATTTATAATAACTGTCAATGGAAGATGTACTGGGTTTTCAAAAATGTCATATGCTAAGTTTTAACGCTTTTAAATGAGAACAGAGCACTTAAGTGTAGCAACTAGTGACAGATGTTATGATTTCTTTATTTGTTTCATATTCAATGTTATTTGACAAAACTAAGCTACCAGGGATACTACTTTGCAATTTTGATGCCTTGCATTTTAATTTGTCGTTCTATTCCGTCTCTTGTCCGAGGTGCCATCTGAACACTATTTTATTTATTTATTTTATTAATGTTGAGAAAATAGGCATTTTTACTGTAACTTCTTTACTTCGACAAAATGAAATATAATTACATTAAAAACACTCATTTACTTTGTTTAATTACTAAAGCACTTTATCTTCTAATATAATTTGAAATTTTGATTATGTATTATATTTCATCTCAAAAATACATTGACGATCAATCAACAAAATATATTCCTCCTTATAATTCAAAATAGACATGCAGAGTTTTGGGGTTTCCCAGAGTTTATTTAATTGGTTCTCTGGTTCTAAAAATATAAAGTTGCCATAAAAGTTAGGCTTTGTTTGCTTAAAATTTTGAATGCTGAATGTTGATTGTTAAATGTTGAAAGCTAGATATTGATTGTTGAATGTTGAACACTAAATTAAAAAAGGTTTGTCAGTACCTCAGTTATTCATTTTGACGATAACAACCTTAATAAACAACAATATACATTCATATAAAATTTGGATACTAATATTTTGTCAAGTTATATAGTATATAGTGCAGGATATTACATGGGTATTGAATCAAAGGTTGTACTATAAAGAATCAAAGAATGGATATGAAGACTTATGAGTATAAAGATCAAGATATAAAGATATACTATACTATAGTATATAGAGTCATAGAATATTGTTAAAATCTCTGGTAGCAATCTTTGATCTCTATCTTATTTTTCTATCTTTTATATTTTTTATATAAAATAAAATTTTCAAATATATTTAAAAATATTTTATAAAAATTTCCAAAGTTTAAAATGTTTATAAATTATGATTAAACTAGTTTACAAAATATCAAATCATTTTACAAAGCATAGTATTTTTAACTGTTAAGAAAAAGTTTTTTTTTCCAAAAATCACGTACATATGTCGACATATGTATACTGAGTATGTTGACATACATGCCGCAATTTAATTTTTCAAATTTTGAATTGAAAAGTCTATTCGTCGTAACTCTTCGTGAACAGACACGTCTGTTTATACACTATATATAGAAGGTTTCAATCGAATTTTTTAGTAGTTATTAAATTGTTTTCTTCCCTCTTCTCACTCTCTCAAAATCTCCATTGAAAATATACAAAAAAGAATCAATTCATACCTTTGTGTATTGATTCAATATTACTTTTTTATTGTTTTGAAATCATCTCTCCCTCTCAAATCAAAGAACAAAGTGCTATCCAAAAGGCTATATGACCCATTGTATCCAAAATTCAAGAAATTGTCTTTGGAAAAACCATTAAACTTCATCTGCATTTGCTTGGATGTGATTGTAGCCCGTTCAAATCAATTGGGTGTGCTTGGTAGCCCAAAAATCCAAGTGGATGTGATTGTAGCACGTTCAAATCGATTGGGTGTGCTTGTAGCCCATCCAAATTAAGTGGGTGTACCATGAGCTTGGAAAATCAGGAGGGTGTGTCCCGTAGCCTCGAAATCAGATTGTAATTGGTTTTGCCTTCTGTCCGTTTAAAGATTGACATTTGAAAAGGAATATGTACAAGCAATTATACAAAACTGGATGTAGAAGAAATTCGAGTCGGTATAAAATCTCTAGTATCATCTCTCTAACTCTCTACTTTATTTTATTGTTTTTATTTTATCTGTGATTGCATCTGTAATTGATTGTCGATATAATTCTATGTTGATAATATGTGATTTAATATTAAACTTGAAAGATGTTTAAAAAGATTTACAAAAATTAGAAAACATTATTCATCCCCCTCTAGTGTTTAATTAGCTTTAATATCCATAATTCCGCAATCCACACTTGGTATCAGAACACTAGGTTTTCAAAAACTCGTAATTTGATTTTTGAAAAGTTTAATAGTTAGCAACACTGTTGGTACATTTGTTAACACTTTTGTCAAAGGACAAACTACTACTAGACCCTCTTTTTTTAATGGCAGTAATTACACTTATTAGTCATGTAGAATGAAAATTTACTAACAGTCTAATGATTTAGATATTTGGAATGTTACACAAAATGAGTACACTGAGCCTAAAACTAATTTTGCACAATGGACTGTTGGCCAAAAGACACTTGCACAAAATAATTCTAAAGCTATGAATATTTTATTTTGTTCGCTAAATAAAAATGAATTTAATATGAAAACAAAACCCCTGGAACTGCAACTAAATGCTTTAACTGTGATGCAACATCAGACTAGTCAGAACAGATTAACAAAAAGCGGCAAAAACGGTATCTTTTGTCCAATAATTTTTATTTCATTTTTTGGTGGATTATGGTTTTTAGGAATATCATATAGATTAATAATAATATTGGATGAATATAAGTATATATATAAGAATATATTAGCTTAGTTTTATTTTTAAAAATTTCGAGCTATATGTCGACACTCACAAGTAATATGTCGATATACATGCCAGAAAACTGAAAATAGAAATTTCAATTCAAATTTCCCCCTCTATTGCACTTTACTCCCATGTTATGAAAATGCACCTTTTTTACCAGAGAACATGACTCTTCACTCTCTATTAATTAAATCTATCTCTATCCATTCATTCAATTTTATTTCAAATTTCAAATATTTCTTCACTAATTTATCTCATCAAAAACTCAAAAAAGGCTTCCTCTAGTCAAAATCCTAAGACCATAAGGCTCTCTAACAAAACTAGAAGTTTTCTCTTCAATGGGAAAGATGTCATTGAAGCCTATATGGAGTATTCTGCTTTCGGAAAGTTTTTTCCGGAAGATTTGCTAAATTCAAAGATTTCTCCTTTTATGGTTAACAAGATCTTTGTTTTGAAAATGAAACTTTTGGTTTAATTGAATCTTCTCAATGATTTTGTTTAATATCCGGATTTGGTCAAAATATTTTATGTGAATTTAACTGGAAAATTTTATCAAGGAGAAGAATGTCAAGTTTGGAGTCAAATTGTTTTAAATTATGAACTTTTGGGTAATATTCTTGGTTGTAAATCTAATGACATTGATCTCTCCACTTTTCGAATTGTTGAACAAAATCATGAAGTTTTTCACGATATTTTTGAAAGTGATGAAGAATTTGAATTTAAACACAAGATTCTTCGACCAAAATCGAGGCTTATGAGTCCTATTTTACAACAAAGTATCACTCCGAGGACAAGTAATTACAATAACCCTACTCAAAAAGTTTTTAAATCTCCTTTTGCTATTTATGGTCATTACAACATCAATTTGGCATAAGTCATTTTAAATGACTTTGTTCAAAAGAACATTTCTAGACGTGAGAACACGCTCTTTTATGGTGTATCTTAGTATAATTTTCACATATTTTGGTATTGATTTAAGAGGAGAAAAATAAATTCCTTGAAAAGTTTTCAACAAAGCCAATATCTCCCTTTTGTACATTCCAACATTTTCCGAACCATATGAGACGCTTCCCGAAAAAGAACAAAGGTTAGCATATGAAGAAGAACAAGGGATCTAACAAGTGGAAGAAGGCGATGAAATAGAAGTGGAAGAGGAGGAGGAAGTGGATACTTCTTAGAAAGTTTTGATAAACCATCCCATCCCTACAACAAAGAGATCCTAAGGAACCAAGAAAAGCTTCTTAAAAACCAAAAAAAGCTTAAAAGATCATTAAGTAAAAAATTTCACCTCTTTCTAACAAAGTGGGAAAATTCTTTGGAAAGATCATTCGCAAACTTTGCAGCTCATCATCATCAGCATCAACTACTTTCTAAGCTCATCTAGTTGTTTCCTTATGATATCTAGCTTTGTATTGTGTGCTTTTAGTTTAAGTTCATGCCGTTTTTATATATCTTCTTTTATTAATCTTTGAAATCCATGTATCTTTCAATTCTAAGTAATGAAATATATCTATTACCGTTCTATATTATTTATTAGTCTCTGGAAGTTATAAAAATATAATGGTATAAGTTTAAAACAAAAACTATAATAAAAACATAAATTTTGCAATTTATGACATGTATGTCGACATACATGTACCCTATATGTCAACAAATAACGGCCAGATGATAAAAAAAAATTAAAACTTAAAATTAAATAACTACCACATATTCAACTCATTCAAACGACTTTCAACTCCTATATAAGTCTATTTCTTTCAGAAAACTCACACATCACTTTATTCTATATTATTTTCATTTTCAAACATAATTTTACAAATATATCTTCTCCACATCAGAAATCATGTGAAAATCTTGAACAAGCTCTTCAATTTTTTAATGATATTATCTCTTTTATCTTAAAAAATCAAAGACATTTAAAGTTAAGTCAAATGCAGATGATCAAGGAATAAGAGAAGCATTTCGATACCATTTGATGGATGATTTCTTCCTTAATCAAAGATGAACCATCCATCAACCCGAAGTGCACTATTAACAAGGATAATGAAGATTGGGATGTCATCAAAGCAGATCCAATCTTTGCGTCCGACGGTTGGGTTGAAGTTCCACGAAACGACTAGTTATTAGGTTTGGGTTTAATATGTAAATATATATGTATATATACATACGTACATACATACACACACATACTCTTAAGATTTGGTTTGATTGATTTGGTTTGTATATTTGGATTGAATTTGATCGGTTATGTGTGTTTTTCTAAAGTCATGTTATCTTATATAATCATCATATATATCGTGCTTAGTTTACATTAGTGCATTGTTTCAAAGTATATAATAAATATATCATCATCATAATCATGTATATCACCTTTACTTAGTTATTGATTTTGAATCAATAGTTCCAAGTATTTTGAGGGAGTTTTTACTTTTTCACCAATTTTCGTTAATGACAAAGGGGAGAAAATATAAAATATACATATATTCATGGGGAGTTATCTAACTCAGGGGAAGTTATATCATATTTTATATCTACATGATATTAATGGTTGTCATCATCAAAAAGAGGAGATTGGTAATACCTCGGTTATTGATTTTGATAATAACAACCTTAATAAACAACAATATACATTTATATAAAATATAGATAATAATGTTTTGCCAAGTTATATAGTATATGGTGCAGAATATTATACATGTATTGAATCAGACTGTATAGTATAATAACTCAAAGAATGGACATGAAAATTCATGAGTATAAAGACCAAGATATGAAGATCTCAAAGACTATAGTATATAGAGTCATAGAATATTGTTAAAGTAGCTGCTAGCAATCTTTGGTCTATATCTTTTATTTTTCTATCTTTTATATTTTTTAAATAACGTAAAATTTTCAAATATATTTAAAAATATTTTATAAAAGTTTTCAAAAGTTTAAAATGTTTATAAACTATGTTTAGATTAGTTTACAAAATATCAAATCATTTTACAAAGCATAGTATTTTTAAATGTTTTAAAAAGAAATTTTTTTTTTCAAAAATCACATACATATGTCGACATACATGCCGCAACTTAGTTTTTCAAATTTTGAATTGAAGTGTCTATTCATCGTAACTCTTCGTGAACGGACACGTCTGTTTATACATTATATATATGAGGTTTCAAACGAATTTTCTAGTAGTTATTATCTTGTTTTCTTCTCTCTTCTCACTCTCTCAAAATCTCCATTAAAAATACAAAATTCTATTCAAAATCAAATAGAATCAATTCATATCTTTGTGTATTAATTCAATATTACTTTCTTACTGTTTTGGAATCATCTCTCCCTCAAATCAAAGATCAAACTGTTGTCCAAAAGGCTATAGGATCCATTGTATCCAAAGTTCAAGAAATTGTCTTTGGAAAAATCGTCAAACTTTATTTGCATTTGCTTGGATGTGATTGTAGCCCGTTCAAATCAATTGGGTGTGCTTGTTAGCCCAGAAATCTGAGTGGGTGTGCTTGTAGCCCGTCCAAATCAAGTGGGTGTACCCTGAGGCTGGAAAATTAGGAGGGTTGTCTCGTAATATTGGAATCGAGATTGTAATTGGGTTTGCCTTCTGCCCGTTTAAAGATTGGCATTTGAAAAGAAATCTGTACAAGCAATTGTACGGGACTAGATGTAGGAGAAATTCGAACTGGTATAAAATTCCCGATGTCATCTCTCTAACTCTCTACCTTACTTTATTGTTTTTATTTTGTCAGTGATTGCATATGTGATTGATTGTTGACATAATTCTACGTTGAAAATCTGTGATTTGATATTAAACTTGAAAGAAAATTAAAAGGATTTACAAAAGTTAGAAAATACTATTCACCCCTCCCCTCTAGTGTTTAATTAGCCTTAAGATCCATAATTCCACAACCCACGAGGTTGTTTGTTTATATTTTTAAAACTTCCAATTGAAACTAATGGAAATAGCTATTTTGACGATAATGCCATTTATATCAATTGGTAAAGTGTACTGCTAAGAGCACCATACTTTCCCTTTCTTAATGTCATTTTCTTAAAAAAAATACGATTAAAATCTCATCTTCTACTTTTTAATACTAAAATGTAAAGGCCACCACATTACAACGTATGCGGCAATTTACTGTCGAGCGGTGGTTTTTCGCCCTATAGAATAATAAACTGCAATAGTAAATCGCCGTACGGTGATTTCACAAATGTCAAAGACCGATTCATGCGGTGATTTGTTACCAAAATATTATGAAGCACAAATTTATGTTCCTTACTATTAAATTTTTAATGATATTTGTAAGAATAAATCATGGTGTCCTTAGCACCTCACTTGGTTAATCACATGGTTATTATTAAAACAAAAACTTTGAACTATAAATTTAAATTTTTAAAAGCTTGAAATTTGAAAGGAAAAAATTGGAAATGGGTTTTGTGGAAATTTGAATAATGGATAATTATTTAAAGTTATTAATTTTGGAAGATTTAAATTTAAGTTTGTTATGTTTCAAAATTAAATTTTCAAAAAATTAAATTTCATGAATTAAGTTTCTAGAAAATTTATTTAAAATTTTATTTAATAAAGAATAATTATTAAAATTCTATAATTTAGAAATTTGTAGTTTCAAATATTGTTTTTGAATATTTAAATATTATTTGATTTGGTTTTCTTTTTTTTTCTTTTTGAAAAAAGAATCTGAATTTAGAGAAGTAGCAAAAAGTATATCTTAAAAAATTGAAATCTTAAGCAAAATGGATATACAAAATTTTCTATTTTCAAAATTTTGAACTTCTAATATTTCTTTTATAGTAATGTACAAATGTAACTAAGGGTATATATGGAAGAAATTATCATTAAGCATTCAGAATCAAAAAAAGCATTATGAAAATACTTAACATTTTTTCACTAAATAAGAGTTTCAAGTCTAAATACTTGTTCAAAACAAACAACTTAGAACTCATTAATTTCTCACTTCTTCCAAATATGATTTTAATAGTTTCTTCATTTTTCTTTCTTATTATAATTATTTTCTCTATTTCAAATATTTTTGGAATATAACAGATCTACTAAAATAAAAAAAACAAATTGTTCCCTATTATTGTGCTTTTAATAATGAAATCATGATTATTCTGTACACAAATTTTTAAATATAGTCATGGCATAAATTTTATCATGCATAAATTTTGTTACTTTTGTAAATTATAACAGTGCTTTGTTTATTTTGAAATTTACTGATGATAAACTTAAAATTTGTTTATATGTGTATGTGTGTCACTCATATTAAATAACAAATGAGTTTCTTGTTATACGTAGTTATTGTTTTTCTAGTTATTGAATGCAAAATTATTTGTACCGAATTATGTGGCGAGCGCTTATTTCCGTATAGGCTCTGCCTAGACTCTACATTTTTAGCGCCTAGTGCTCCACTTTGCCTAGAACAGCGTAGTGATGAAGTGTACTGGCAACATACATGGAGGCTAGGAAAAATCAAAAGAACATGATAAACCCACCAAAAAAAAATCAAGCAGAAATTAAATGCCTAAATTACAAAAGGTTTGATTATGCATGTGCATTCTTATATGATCGATTAAGTACCAACTGAAAAAACAACATGTATGATGACATGAAAGAAAAGTTTTTAAAAAAAAATCTTACCAAAGCTAACAGTAGTCTTGAAATACTTCACAGTGTCAACAATATGTTTTGAGAGGACCAGTGATCCTGTCAAGAAACTCAAAACAGAGCCAGCTCCTTTGGCCTGGAAAGTAACAGGTAAGTGTTAAGCTCAAATTATTAATGAATCTTGTATTAAGAATGAAGTCAATAACGGTACCTGAGAATAATGTAATAAGTGACCAGGATGGCTAGAAAGTCCTGCATAGTAAACCTGTTTCACCCTTGGATGACCAAATAGAAACTCAGCTATCTTCTGAGCATTTTCCTGTCAAAGATCATCAAGACAGTAAAATTGATTATTGTTGATATGCAGAAATATTAGGCAAATACTGCTTTATAGTTGAAAGAAAAAAAATACAAGTTGGGTTTATGTTGCACCTGTTGTTTCTCCACACGTAATGCCATGGTCTTGACACCTCTTAGACAAAGCCAACAGTCGAATGGCGCTAATCCATTGCCTTCTGCATTTTGTAGAAATGCAATTGATTTCGCCAAACTGATCAAAGCCCCCAAAAAAAAAAACAGTTTGAATATTATTGTGAAAGAATGTATGCAACTATTAAATTATTATGAGAAAGACGTGCACGAAATTTCACATGACCTAAAGTAAGAGACTTTGATCAGTCTTTACATTCACCAGATTCATTTCAACCAGCTCAACAATGAGAACAAATATAAAGGATATAAGATGGCAAACAAAGTCATTCATTGTTACCAGCGAGAATCATATCATATAATAAAATATCTATCACTAACATGTATTTAAATCTTGATTAATTCTATTCAGACATGTGATATTGTTGAGTAGCCCTCTTAAATTAAAAAAAAAATCCAGGACAAAATTGCCCTAATGTTATTCACCCATCTTTTTACCTCTCATCATGTCTTCTTTTTCTATTCCTCTTTTCCAATAAACCCTAAATTTAATTTTAAATAAATCTTCAAACCTTATGCTTGAATCAACAGGTTGTTATGATGATAATACAAATATAATAGAACCAAAAGAGGTAAAACTTGAATTTCATGTTGTTTTGATTTTACTTTTTTAATTTGAAAATTCACATTTCACGGAAGAGGTCAAAATTGAACTTTATGTTGTTGCATGATTTTGTTGGAGTGATTTATTTTCTGGTGGAATTTTTTATTGATTTGATTTTTTACTAGGGAAGAGCATGAGGGGAAAATTTAATAGTAAGATGGGTATACTCAGCGAAAACATGGGTATAATGGTTTTTTCAGTTTTGTGTGTGTGGGGGGGGGGGGGGGGGGCAACCCGGCAACTTTTCGGGTTTAAATAGAATTAGTATTAAATCTTTACAAGATTTTAGCTCTAGAATCAAAATTTCCTTGAAAAAAACAAATAAAAAACAAGTTGAAGAGAAACCTACTTGTCAAGTTATTGATAAAAGAAAATTGGAAAAACAAATATAGTTCTTTGATAAACATGAGATAGAGACTGGAATCTGATATTACGTGCTACTACTTCAGATACAACATGCTGCTAAACAGCTATAATGAAAGAGGATTATACACAAAGAAATGTTAACCAAATATGAAAAGCAACACCTCTATCCCATAAAACTGATTACCTAACTAGTAGTAAAAGGTGTTGCTAGCTTTCTTTTATGTTAACAGAATAGCAACCCATAAAGTAAAAGTATCTGATAGAAACCGACTAAGCTTCAACTACCAAGCAGCAACAGATTCATACAAAGATGGACTTCAAGAAAGTACAAATCGTCAACAAACAGCTACTTAGAGTAAATAAAACCAATAAAATAATAACTAAAATGCCCATATATGATATAACAGACTCAACCTTTCATCTTTTACAGCAAGGACACCTGACATAACATCACTATGGCCAGATATAAATTTAGTAGCCGCCTCCATAACAATATCTGTAAAATAAATAAGCTATGTTAGCAGACGATATGATGTAATGATGGAATCCAATACATATTGTTTTTTAGCTATATACCTGCTCCAAGTTCTAATGGTCTACATAACACTGGGGACATGATGCTATTGTCCACCACAACGATGGCTCCTCGTGCACGTGCAATTTCTGATATTTTCTAAACAGGGACAACATGAAGGAAGATTGGTTTCACTGGAATATAATATATATAAATTTCAACAGCCCACAGATACTGAAAGATGTATGATATTAGGTCAGCACTCTAGTGAGACTATAAAATTGTATTTGCCATGTAAATAAGGGAATCCTGTATTTCTTAAAACATGAATGAGATTATAATCAGTTACACTGCGAAACGACAGTTGGTGGCAACCTACTATGAACAACAGAATGTTGTTCATATATGATTGAACTATGAAGTACTGTGTAATGATATTCTTAAAAGAAAAACAATCAACACAGTTTTTGATGGCACTAATGTCCTGATTAACATATAGAAAGTACTAGTGGGTTCAACTCACAGAATATAATTTATGCAGCTCTATCCATTATCACGGAGAATGATATAATCTTAAGTGTTTTCAACTGTAAGGTCAAAGGAGCAAAGTATTGTAGATTAATGTTGCTCAAACTTCCACAAGTATAGTCGTAAACACTTATTCAACTGAATAACGTGTTAACTTCATTTGATTTTACTGTTTAAGATAGTAATGATCACGTGACACTTTCATTTGTCTAATCCTTCAACCAAAGAGAGGCAATGGTTTTGCTCACCACCACAAAATGACAAGATGGGTGAAAAAAACCATCCTCCTACATATTGATAGCTCAATTTTTTAGGCGCAGTTGCAATTGCAACGCCACTCGTTTGAATGTCGTTGAAGCTGCAAAATTCTGGCATTAAAAAATTTGTTGCAACTACATGTCAATTTGCAATAGCATGCAACAAATACCAACTTTTATCGTCAGTGTAGTTAAACAAGATTACTGCTGCAATTAGATCTAACCAAATACATTTGTAGTTTTTGTACAATTTTTACTCCAGTTGTTTGATATAAAATAAATTAAAGCATTATTAACACAGTGCATACCCTTATATCCGTAATCAACTGGCGTGGATTAGTTGGACTTTCCAACCACACTAGCTTTGTGCTGGTAGTCATTGCAGATTCAACCTCATTGATATCACTTGTGTTTACTTGTCTGTTATTTCAAGAACCATAAAGATTATATCATTATTCCAACTTTCTCTTTAAGAAGATTGTATATCGAAAGTTATTTAAAAAAAATTCCCCATATCATAACCCCTCAAAGGAAATATAACAACATATAAACTTTGTAGCAGTATTTTTAATTTGTGATCCAGGGAGGCATAGATTTATGTTCATATCGCTAAAATTAACTGAGTGGTTGAACAATATTTGATAAATTTCAGAAACAATTTTCAGCAAATTTTTTTTACTTTCAAGGTAACTTTTTATACAAAAGTTTTTCTTAAGACTTTTGAATTTTATACCAAAGAAATTATGCAGATAAGAAGAAGTGTTGAACTAACTTCACTGTGATTCCTCTCTGCCTAACTAATTGAAGCAATCTATCAGAGCCTCCATACACATCATCACCAGCCACAATTTCTTGACCTTGAGGATTCAAAACAAAATTTGACATTAAACTAAAATAAGTATGACAAAAACTGAAGTAAAATAGTTATGCTTACCAGGTGAAACAAGTTTTGTGACTGTAGTTAACGCAGCCATTCCACTAGTAAAACAAAATGCTGAGTTGGCCTTCTCAAGCTTAGCCATAAGACTGTAAATTGTAAAAATATATAAGATATTTATTCGTGATCTAATTAAAAATATGTTAATTAATTTTTAAATTTTAGCAATTACCTTTGCAGGACATCTCGCGTAGGATTACCAGTTCTGGTGTAGTCATAGGGACCATTCTCTGTAGCTGAAGGCTAAGAATACCATATGAAGCAAAGATCAATTCAAAAACTTGCTAAAGCTAAGACAAGTCAATGAATTAGTGATGCATTGTCACTTCAGAATATAGTTTCACTTTGGTGTTTGGATTCAATATGCGTAAAAATGCTCCTTTAGAACGCAGAATGAATTAGTGATGCATTATCACTTCAGAATATAGTTTCACTTTGGTGTTTGGATTCAATATGCATAAAAATGCTCTTTTAGAACCCAGAATGAATTAGTGATGCATTATCACTTCAGAATATAGTTTCACTTTGGTATTTGGATTCGATATGCATAAAAATGCTCTTTTAGAACTTAGAAGACACTGAATTTCTTTTACAAAGCCACAAAACCTCTGAAATCGACAAAGGTAGTAGTTATTATAATCTTCATAGCTTGGACATGGATTTGTTTACACTAAAACATAATAGCACCATATGTATGATCCATTTACAAGTTTAGCATATTAATAACATATATTAACCATATGTATGATCCATTTACAAGTTTAGCGTATTAACAACATATATTAAGTCACCATTCATATCAATCAAGTCTTAGTCTGCTTGTCAAATCCTCTACCTTGGCTTTGCCAGTCTGCCTAGTTGTATTTTTCACTAGTATTCGACCTCATTTTTTGTTGTGTCACTTATATGCATTTCACTGGTTAAACTTTGGCAGTTAGTGCTACTCCTAAAAAATGTAGGATCCTAGGATACATATTTCTCATGGCAACACATTGCATCATATTATGTTTTTGGTTGAGACAAAACCCTCATAGTAGAAAACCTAACTCCAAATTCCTCAAATTTTCTTTTCCTCTATGAAATGGTTCATACTCATATTGAATCTTTTTTGAATCATCGCTGTTTTGCTTACATATCTCGTTGGAATAAGATTTGATTTTTCTAACACATATACTGATATAGCCAATACAGGTTTACAGAAACTTATGTCTACAATTCAAATGTTTGCGTAATGATCATCACAATGAGATGGATTTCCTCGAGCTCAATTTACTTTAAATACAAATATACCTGATGAAATGTGGATGTTTGATACAGAGGGGTACTCATAGCCCCATAAGGATCAAAAGAATTCTCAGCGCTAGTCAAAATCGTCGATATACTCGGTTCCCTCAGCTTCAGGTCTGCTTCTGCAACATTTCAGCAAACAAAACCCGCTCAATCCAAAATAAAGACGAAAGGGGAGAAATCTCAAAAAAGCGAACCTAGTTTGGAATCACCCATGAAATCAGTAAACCCCTCCGCCATAACTGAAGCACTTAGATCTCTGTCCCTATCTGCTTTGCAAATCGATTCGAACTTTTTCGGGGTAGAAGAGAGAACCAAATTTTGTTTTGAAGTTGAGAAAATGCATGAATTTGTTGGAGGCTGAAATCGAGGAAGGAACGATGAACTTACAGCAGTTGCTGACATTGACAGATTCTACAGAGAGTATACGTTTTGCTGGTGGCCGAATTGGAGGTGGTGGTGGATTTAGGAGTGGTGCATGCTCTTCAAATAGAACGGGCTAATTTCTTGTCTTTTTCGAGAAAGACGGCGTTAAAGGCAGTGGTTATAAGCCACCATGGTTATCTGTACAAATATTGATCCTCAATGTCCAACAAAGCAAAAAAGTGCTATTTACAACAAATCTATATAGAACGCATAAAATAAAGCTCTTTTAATTCTATGAAAAATTATATTAGTCCATCGTAATATTCATAATCTCACTTATTTTTGTTCAAACATTAATTGAAGATGTAAAATTGAAGGTATATTAGAATATTTGATGGAAATGAGCTTTAAACTTTTAGACAATTGAGGAAAGTGAGATAGAAAAGTAATAATAGTACAAGTTCTCTGGTTTTAAACAAATGCATTGTATTGGAAAGTAGCAAACAAGATTATTTTAGGTTCAATAGAGTACTGCATATTACATGAAAAATTATATGTTAAGAAACTTTATCCCTACGAAGGCAATGGTGAATGAAACAAAAATCATAGAAAATACTGTTGAATCCAGACTTAGCATTACAATTCACTAAAGCATTGTTAATGCAATACCTACGCAAATTTTTTCTTCATGTGAATGATGGTTCTACATATCTGTTAAGACGTCAGTTAGTTAGATTTACCCATATCTACTTCTTTGTGCAATCTATTAAGTTGGGATAATTAATTTAAGTTTTAATAACAATAAAAAACATGTTGTCATGTCATTTCATCGGAAAAATTAGTTATTTGATAAGAATTTATACTAATATATCCTATCTTAAAATTGAATATGCGAGCTATGATAATTTTTGAAATGCAATTAAAACTAAAACAAATAGTTAACTATTTCATACATGCGATCATTTGTTATCTTGTTAATGAAGATACCTTATTTTATGGAATAATATTATATTTATTAATGTATTAGAATTGAGTACCTTGGAAAATGAAGTGTTCTCAAGTATCGGTGAATCATTGATTTCTAATCAAATATGCGGCTCGTTGATTCATGAATTTTGAAGTTAGAAAAGTTAACTAATTAAAATATGCGGCATGTTGATTCATGAATTTTGAAGTGAGAAAAGTTAACTAATTAGGATAAAAATCAATATTTAGCTCGATAATGATTCGTGAATTACTTTCTTTCTTGATCTTCAATTTCCTTAATCAAAGTGTTTTAATTTGCACATGTTGGATCCCTCAAGGACGTGAAGTCCCAAAACTAAATGAATTACTTCAAAGTTATTATTTCAAAATGTGAACAATTAAACATGGAGAGCAAAATGATGAATGCATTATCCTTTGATGGTTTCTTATATATATTTTTATACGGCAGACGTGTACGTTGGAATTTAATACATCTTTCTAAATTTTAAACTCATAAGCTCGTATAATTTCATAGAATGCTTGAACATCAAGGTAAGCATAAGTTCCAGTGCATTAGAATGTCAACATCTATATAGGGTCACAAAAATTACCGGCATCGCTATGCATCACTAAATTGGCATCACAATGGAATTGTTAAATTTTTATTGATGATCATTTTTCTGTAGGAGCTTTTGGTGTTGCTAATTAAATTAGCAATGCCATATAGATGCCAAAAGCCCATTAGAAAACTATATGTTTGTAGTAGTGTACATACCAAAATAACATTATACTCTTTTAATTCTGAAATACAAAACTAAAAAAACAAAAACCCCTAAAAATTAATAGTCTTATTAACATAATCGTAAAGTGATTCCATATGCCCGTCAAAAAAATATGGTAATCCTAACCAAACATACATTGTAACTAAACGAAAGTCGCATGGTAGATTACCAATCTTCGACTTGGTATATTACCAATGTTCGACTTGTTTAAGAGAAAAAATGCATTTGTACATATACTATACTGGTTTATTCTATGCTAAATATTCCCAACAGTTTTCTAATCTTATTATTAAATAATTTGGTGGAATAAAATTATTTGAAATTGAAAATTGTGAGCAGCAATTATTGCATACAAATACGTTAGAAAATCATAAATGGAAAAATAAGAAAAATTACGTAAATAGAAGAAGGATGCATTACAAACTAAAATCACGACTACATAGTTTATGTAAATAAACAAAATACCCTTATTTAGTTTATGTATATCAGGTCTCTATCGATTGACATCCTTTATTAGTAACTGCTATTCTTACACCCATTTTAATACTTCAGACCTATATAAATTTCAAATATTCAAAATGCAATAATATTTCCTAAAAACATTAGATTGATAAACTGCTTTCACCATTAAATCCAAAAAAATTATGATTTTTTAAATGATATGTGTTATGCATACGTAAATAACAAGTCATTGATTTTTTTGAAAAATTGTATCATTTTCATATAATTAACATATTTATAACTGCGTCATTCAAAATGTAACTATAATTGCATCATTCAAATTAGTATGTTCAAAATTGATAAATATGTAGTTTAAAGTCAATTTCATATTTGGTATGCAGTTAAAATTATAACTGGATTTTCATAGTATAGTTAAATTATTATCATTGAGATCGAACAAAATTATCAAATGCAACAAAAATTAGTTTTGCATCAAATAAATGCAGTTAAAATATTCAAATGCAACCATAATTGCATAATTTCAAAAATGTAGTAAAATAATAACCACTTTTGCTTAATGCATTCAAATTATAGCTGCATTAAGCTTGAATGAATCATCGAATTCAACAAAAATTATTAGTACATCACATAAATGTAGTTGAAATATTCGAATGCAACCATGCATGATTCAAAGTTCTTGTTATATTATAACCGCATTCCAAAACATACTGTTAAATTATAACTGCATTTTCTTAATGTAGTTAATTTATAACTGTTGTAAGATTAAATAAAATTATCAAATATAGTGAAAATTATTATTATATCCCATAAACTACAATTAAAAAATTCAAATGCTCTAAATCAATTCAAAAATGCTTATAAATTATAACAGCATTTTCTTAAGGGGTTTGGACCAAAGGTCCCTATTCTCAAAGCACATGCACAAAAAGTCTCTACTCATAAACCTATGTAACTTAAGTCCCTATTTTGTTACTTTTTACCATCCCCTTCCAAAAAATCGGCCCAACATTGAAATCAGGAGCAAAAGTAGCATAAATTAGCCAAAAACTAAAAATAGAAACCTAATTTTCATAACTTTTTCGGGAGGGACTTTTCTTCCATCATCTTTCTATTCTGGAAAGTTGGCAGTCATTCCCTGTTTTCTTAATGTGGTTAACTATAACAACATTAAGTTTGAATAAATTATCAAATACAATCAAAAATATTACTACATTACATAAATGTAGTTACAATATTCAAAGACAACCATAATTGCATAATTTTGAAAAAACTCCTTTCAAATAGGTAGAGAGGCAATAACTGTATTATCATAATGCAATCAGTACTAATATATAAAGGTTATGATCATCCATAATAATGTTGGTGCAAAACTGATGTACACAGTAGTGACATAAAATAACTTGATTACACAAATGCAGGTAAAACTACTATATAAAATTATGATTTTAAAAAATTTACTTTAGCTATCAATAACGGATATCATTGAAAAGCTTATAGAATTCCTATTTTAATGGTGAGAATGAATTCTAAATCCGATTGCTATACAAAAATTTATTACATTTTAGAGATTGAAATTAAATTAGTTAGTGGATGTTGATTTTGTTCGTTTGTGATGTTAAAGTAGCATCTAATTTTTGAAAAATTACAAGCAAGGATCCGCTTTACAATTAAAAAAACAGGCCCGAAGTTAATATTCTACCTTTTATTAACTTCATACATGGATGAAAAACATAAACAAAATAATTTAGTTATATAAATTATTTTCACAAAGTAGTTGATTAATTAAATTAGCGATGCCATAGCGATGCCAAATGCTCATTAGAAGCTATAGGTTTGTAGTGGTGTACAGACAAAATTCACATTATACTTTTAATTCAAACATACAAATTTAAAAAAAGGAAAACCCAAAGCAATTAATAGTCTTATTAACATAATCATGAAGCAATTCCATATGTCCATAAAAAAATCTGGTTATCCTAACAAACATAAATTGATAATTGAATGAAAGTCTCATAGAAATCACAATTTGTATACTTAGCTCGTTTTCGACATTCCAACTTAACTATTCCTTGTCCAACAGTGAAGCTGGGTAAGTTAGAGCACTAGTTGCATATTAAAGCCTTATCTTGGCACTTCATTCTTAAATCTCACACATAGATAAATCTACCTCCTCATCTTTTAGTGTTAAGTATAGTATTAATGACTCTCATAAACGAGTAAGAAATCAACATGATTAACACCTTTTTGACATTCCCAACTTAAACTATTCTTTGATCAAGAGGGAAGCCGGTAGGTTAAAGCTTTATTGCTCATATCCTTACTCGAACATCAATCTTAACTCTCACAAATAGATAAGCCTACACCATCGGCTTAAAGCGTTAAGAAAAGTTAATTACTTTTCAAAAAAATAAGCAAACAACAAGATTAACATGTTTTTGACATTCCAACTTAACTATTCTTCGGTTAAGAGGGAAACCGATAGGTTGGAGCTCTATTGCTCATATCCCTACTCGATATCAATGTTAACTCTCACAAATAGAGAAGTCTACCTCGTTTGCTTTTAGTGTTAAGCCTAGTCAACTATCTTTTTCAAAACTTATAAATACTTTAAAAAAACTTGTAAATAGGGTTTAAATATCTATGTAAAATATTACTTGAAAATAACCAATATATAATTTGATTGAAAACATTTTTTATATTATAAAACCTCTTTACTTTGAAAATATATATATATAACTATTAAAAATATATTTAAACTTCAAACCAACTTTAAAATGCTTTAAAATAGGTTAGAAAACATCTCTAAAAAGATTAGAAAAAAATACCAAATTTAAATATTGTTTTTAAACACTTAAAACCATAAGCGGCTTACTACAATATTTATAAATGCTGTTAAAAAGCCTTTGTTAAAGAACACATTGAAAAGCACAACCATTGCGACTAGTTTTAACCACTTTAACAAATGATTTAAGACATGAAATTTTTATATTAAGTACTACCCTTAGAGTACTTAAAAACCATGGATAGAAACCAGTGGTAAAAGATCTTCTAGTTTATTTATAAAAATTCCTAAAAATAGGCTATATTCGCGAAGTGTATCTATAACACCTTTTTGTTCTAACTTTCACAACTTTGGTTCTCAATTTCTATAACTTTCCAAACCATTTCTTTACCATCCAATACACCAAAATATGTGTAGAGAACAACCAAATCAAATCATCCTAAGATAAGTCCATCAAACTTCCATTTACACAAGTTAAAGTTAAGGGGTATCGAAGTGCACTTATGGCGACTTTTCCTGCTTCAAACACTTTCAAACATACTTCAACTCAACACAAAATCTAAACAACCATTTAAACATCAAGTCAATGTCACGCCACATGTTTAAGAGGGTAATAGAAGTGAGTTATACAATATAAAGTTGTCATTTACTTTTAAAAGCAAGAGGGGTCCAAAGTTTATAACTTTAATTAGTTAATGTCATATTAACTTTATATTTCAAACACAACATATATATACACAATATATACAAACAAGATAGTGAGATAACTCACTTAGATACAAGCAAACACATGCTCAAGCATAACCGAATTTAAGAACACTTCCTACCATCACCTTGCAACCACCTTCCTTCTTTCTTTGCTTCACTTGATATTCCAAGGCAAAATGCCTTGTTTTTCCTCACTACCAATCAATGAGGGGAGAGGTTGGCTTTGCTTCTTCAAAATATAACATGGTGAAAGGTGTTGTAATATTGTAATAAGTCTTGTGGCAAAGTTTGAGTGGATTTGAAGTTGTTTTGCAATTTTTTTCTTTAGAACATATGAGAAGAAGAAGACATGGAAAAGCTTGGTTTTGCTTTGTGAATTTGTGATTATTTTACAAGGGTATGTCCCTCCTTATATAGATTTCATAAGATATTGCCTAAACTTGTTCTCGCCCCCCACCATGCCATGGAAGCCTTACCTCTACACATGCCTATCACTTCTCCTTTACACCTCTTTCTTTTAGCAAAATACATTAATACCATTAACATGCTAATATCTCTTATACATTAGAAACTTATAGAACATTCCATTTGATTTATGAATCAAAGTGTGTCAATTAGTTCCAAATGTGTTCATTTGATCATTAGATAAGTGCATAAGAGTTCGAACAACTTATATTGAATAAAAAAGCTGTTTATCGATAAACCAATTTTCGGTCACATTATCGATTTTTCTTCAGTATTTATTTTTGTAAACAATTTTCAAAAACAAGTTTACTATCATTAGTTATGATTTAAAAGGGAGTTAAGAAAGTGAATAAATCACTTTAATAACATTTGATTCAAGATTTAAATATTTAAATAATTCAGATATTTAAATACGAAGTGTTCAAAATTCTGGGTCGTTACATTCGGTGCTCTAGGATACTCCGCACCAAATGTTAGGACCACTATTTTACAAAATTCTTTTATGAATTCCTTGGCAGTAGAATCTACGATTTGGACGTACTCATCTTGCTATCAACGCTTTCCCATACGCAAAAATAAGTAAGGAATTTGACATTTTTTTATGCGATGAAAAGACCCAATTGACCACACTTATTATTTCTTTGTGTGAAATATAAATTTCTCTCCCCTAACCTTATCATAACTCACTCAAATATGTTTCTGAACATTCAATACCTTAATCTGAACTTCATCATGTCAAAACGTGGATCGTCGTTAAAGTAATATGTCATTATTCGATCATGCCCCAATTGATAATTTTATTTTTTCAAATATATTTACGCCTTAGGCACTCCCACCTTATTTGGAAGATTCCTCCATCTCATGTTACTGAATAAGCTCTATGCTTTAGATGCTATTGCTTGTTGTTGAGAATCTTCACGTGTATAACTATCACTCGAAGAGGAGAAGGAGGAAGAGAAGAAAATAACCTTTTTATTGGATTCATGTTTATATTTGATGTGTGTTTTGAGTTTCAAAAATAACATTATATATGTAAGCTCTTGGAGTTGCATAAATATCTCAAAATCTACTAAGAGATTTATTGAAGTTTGTACTATATGTTTATGTATTTACTATAGCTTGTCCTACCCACTAGGATATTTATTGAAGTTTGTACTATATGTATGGATATTTACTATAGCTTGCCCTACGCACTATGATATTTATTGAAGTTTGTACTATATGTTTAGATATTTACTATAACTTGTCCAACATACTAGGATATTTATTGAACTTTGTACTATATGTTTAGATATATACTATAGCTTGTCCAACTCACTCAGATATTTATTAAACTTTGTATTATATGTTTAGATATTTACTATAGTTTGTCCTACCCACTATGACATTTATTAAAGTTTGTACTATATATTTAGATATTTACTATAGCTTGTTTTACCCACTCGGATACTTATTGAAGTTTGTACTATATGTTTAGTGTTAGCACCAAAATTGGTCGCTAACCTCGTTGAGAAAGATTGTGTAGAGATATAAGTGATGAAGTTAAATTAAACAAGGAAGAATATGCTAAATTAAATGCAGAAAGTAAGAACACCGGATTTATAGTGGTTCAGCATAATTGCCTACGTCCACTTTGAGGTTAAACTTTATTGCTTTACTTGATGATTGATTACAGATACAATCCGTAGACCAAACACTTGAATACAATTGCTAAGTAAAGAGGATGAGTCTTGAAAGCGGCAGAGTCTCCCCAGTGTTCTCGAAAAAAGGTCCCTTTTCACTGTGCCCCTGCCCCTCTATTTATAGACAAAGATGGGTTGGACTTCCCAGATGGGCTTGGCAGCCAAACACCTTGGCCCAAATGGAGTAGTCGCTATATGCCGAACCAAACAGGCCGAACGGTTGGATGCCGAACCACACTCTCCATGCCGAACAAGGCGCTTGTCGTGTGGGAAGAGTAGGCTGAATAGCCAATGAAGCCGAACGTGCCTTCTGGCCGAAAGAAGTATCTGGCCGAACGTGCCTTCTGGCCGAACGAAGCCCTTAGCCGAACGATGCCTTTGGCCGAATGAAGTATCTGGCCGAACGTGCCTTCTGGCCGAACGAAGCCCTTAGCCGAACGATGCCTTTGGCCGAACGAAGTATCTAGCCGAACGTGCCTTCTGGCCGAATGAGCCTTTTGGACGAACGAAGCCCTTAGCCGAACGAAGTATCTGGCCGAACGTTGCCTCTGGCCGACCGTTGCTAATGCCGAGCGCTTCTGGATGCCGACCACCCTTAGATGCCGAGTACTCCTGGATGCCGAGTACTTCTGGATGCCGAGTACGCAGTTGCCTGGTCAGATCTCTAGGAAACACTTGCCCCCCAAAGTGTATTACGTGACTGAACGTGATACGCTTTGAATTACGTAACCTCCACGTTTCGTTTCAAATCCTTGACTAACTTCTAATGGAGATGCCTTCTTGAGAATATCAGTGGTTGTGGTGTGCGCCTGATGTGGTATAAATGCCGAATGATACGTTCGTAGCCGAACGTTCCTCATGTGCCGAGCAACACTACGTTTTGAAGCCGAACGCTACGGCTTTGACCGGTTCTACCGGGTATAGCCCCTTCGACTTCCACTTTCTCCCTATAAAACCAGGCACCCCCCTCTTCTCTCCTTTTACACTTTTACTTCTGTCACTCCATAAAGACTTGCAATCCTCGCCAGTCAATCAGACTTAAAGCCTAATCAATCCTTCCTAAGCTTCGATCTACAAACTAGGTATTACCCCTTCTACGATTTAAATAGTTTCAACACGAGACAGCCGAGTGGGTCATGTAGAAAACTTTTGATTAGGTCGTCTTTATTGCTGAACGATGTGAGGCGAGGAGGAATGACCAGGAGTGTTCGCACATAAGATCATTGGGCTATTAGCTTCTTCGTGCCGAATCGAAGCTAAAGGAGAAGAAAGAAAAGTGGAAGTGTTGGAGGTGGTAAGGGTGTCGAACGACATAACTCTGGTTCGGCGTATGTTATCATGCGCCGGACAGTGAAATGGAAGGCCAAGGTGAAGGCATGAATTAGTGGGATGCCAAACGATTACGAATGCCGAACAATATCTTAGCCGAACAAACGTAAATGCCGAACCATGTTAAGGCCGAACACTACTCAAATGCTGAACAATATCTCAGCCGAACAATACCAAGGCCGAACACTACTTAAATGCCGAACAATATCTCAACCGAACAATACCAAGGCCGAACGCTACTTAACTGCCGAACCATACCAAGGCCGAACAATACCAAGGCCGAACATTACTTAACTACCGAACCAATATATGTCGAACAACATAAATGCCGAACAATGCAAATGCCGAACAATACAAATGCCGAACAACATAAATGCCGAACCACAATTCACCGAACGATTGTGAATGCTGAAAACCACTTTGGCCGGACAAAACTTAGCCGTACGTGCCGAATGATACCTTTAGCCGAGCAGGAATTAGGCCAAACACTTATTAACCATGCCTATTCATATAGCAAAACAAGGACCAGGACCTAAGCATACTAGCATATATGAAACTGACCCGGATCATTAACTTCCTAGCTTTAGTAGACATAAATCTGAACTTAGATTAACATACGTTTTCTGAATCTGGAACTGTAATCACCACAAGGCGGGCTTTTTGAGACGGTCAGCGATGACGATCTTCGAAGGCGACGATTCGAAGCTCATTTTCATATCTTTGTAACCTTCAGATTCTCAATGCTTATACACGATTGCTTGCACTAGTTTTACACACCACGTGGGGGGAATACTCATGCTGTTAATTCTAACGTTGAACGTTTTTCAAGTATAGTTTTCACAGGCGCTTAGACAGATTCATTATTTATTGGGGATGTCTAAAAGGTCTAGTTCCACCACTATATTTGATAGGCCTGGGCTGTCATCAAGGCAAGAAGTCGCTGACACTTCAAATCCGTCGACTTCCCTTGCTCATAACTTAGCTCCTGATGCCCTGGAGGCAACAATTCTCTTAGACAATCCGATCGACTCATAGGCTTCAAAGATTAATGAAGTCGCACTTCAGCGAATATGCTCCATCCATGGAATCCCCTTTGCCGATGTGTTGGTCCCGTCGCGACACGATCGTCCTCACCTGCCCCCAGTCGGATATACCGCTTGTAACAAGTTCATGTGCTGGATGGGCAGCGTGCCTCCATTCAATTTATTTCTTCGGGACGTGTTGCAGTACATAGACATCGCCCCGTCGCAGCTGCATCCAAACGGTCACGCGTTCATATACGGGACCTACCTACTCTTCATGGCCGTCTTCTCAAGGCCTCCAACTTCTGGCGACATCAGATATATTTACATGATCAAAAAGCGGAAAGATAGCCCCTCTTTTATGTTCCTCGAGCCGTACCACAAGTGCCAGATTTTAACCGGGGCATGTAGCAAATTCTTCCTGTACAAACAGGAATGGTTCTATGTGCGTTGCCCACCCGGTTAGGCGAGGAGATGGGTCGAAGGCAGTAAGTCTCCTCCCTGAGTCTACATTCACGCTCAACCGGAGCTATGCTTTTTCTAACTCCATGTTTCATCTTTTTCAGGTATCAACCCGCGTCCTGAGGGCCGAGGATATTCCGAGGCCGTCGAAGCCATTAGAGCTCTTCTTGCCAAGGAACGGGACATCCGAACCCTCCTTTCAAATGAATCACTATCGAGGTTCGGACTGTTAGCAGGTGGTCGCCGGATTAGTCTCCCGGAGGGTGTTTCCATTCCCAAGCCTGCATCCGGTAAAGGGAAAAACAAGTTGGATCGTCATCACGCCATACTCCCGATGCACACGAAGGGGGTGAACACAAGGAGGATGAAGCTCCTGAGACTCAAGGCGAGAATGTGGGTCCCGCTTGGAACCCGGCGGTCGAAGTGCACGATATTGAAACGTCGTCCTCTCCTTCGAAGGGAAAGAAGAAATTGACATACAAGATACGGAAGGAGAAAGTTGGCGGAACTTCAAAAGTTACGCTCATCCCGTCAGAGAAAGAGGCTTCTTCACAGCATATGGAAAGTTCTTTAAAGGGTCTGTCGAACCTTACCATCCCCGACGATATACTCAATTATGGTTTCGACGATCCGGAAGCCCTTATGTTTCATTCGCCTACTAGAGGCAACGCGGGAGTTCAACCCCCAGTCCAGGGAGATAACACTCCAATCAGTAAAGATAAAGGAACCGGTCTGTCGGGGGGAACACTAGGACACACACGAACAACACTTCAAGTTTTTTCATTACCCCGATTTTTCTTAACTCGTTGTTATTTTTATTCTTTGCAGGTGACATGGGGCGCTCCCACGGACTTGATCGCCTCCACAGTTCTTCTATATTCCACCATCTCGGATGGGATTCGGGCTCGGGTAGACGCAGGGACAGAGATGATTACGAGGATCGAGACAACCGTCCTCGCGATTCTTCTTATCGAAAGAAAACATATTCTCAACCTTCACATTCTCGTGATCCTCTTCCTCAAACTGAGACAGATAGAGAGAAGCTTTCACAGAAGGGGTCCCTACCCGATGTCTCCCGAGAACAACATTCCGGTTCGTCGAGCACAAGGCAAACTCGGGAGCATCGGAAAAGAGCAGAACTTTCAAAGCCTCCTCCCCCTATTCCTGCGGCTAACCCCACTATAGCAGAGAAGATGGTCGAACTTAAGGCCAAATTCCCAAAAATCTGTTTTGATGGCCTGAAATTTCTCCCAGTTATTCATCACATCCCAGGGCATGTCAAACAGAGCGCTCTTGCCTGCAACAACGACGTCTATGTTCAACATGACGCGTTTGCACATTTGGTTGAGAAAGTCTCGGAGGTATCTATTGAGCGACAACATGAAATTGATCGTTTGAAGCTGGCTTTGACAAGGATATCATCAAGAGTCAAGATGAAGAGCTTGCTTCATATAAGTCGAAACTTGAAGCTGCAGAGCAGAGTGCAAAAGACACTGCCGAGGCCGTCACACGTCTATAGGCGACCCATAAAAAGGAACTTGACGAAGCAGTTCAACGCAGCGGAGCCCTTGCCTTAGAAAAAGATTCTGTCCAGAAAGAAAGGGACGTGCTTGCCCTGCAAGTCAAAGAGCTGAAAGAATTGCTCTCTAAAGAGAAAGAGGAGAAAACAGCTGCTCAGGAAGAGTCCCAACGATACTGTGACGAAATTGTTGCTACTCGGCTCTTGAAAACAAAGCTCGATGATGAACTTGCTAGGGTTGAGATAGTGAAAAACGAAGCCCGCGAGGAGGGTAAGAGAAAAGCTTCTGAGGAGATTGACTCTCGCCTCGAAGCAGCTGCAAAGGCCGGTAGAGAAGAGGTCAAGTGCATGTTTGACCCGCTAATTGCTGAATTCAACGCCCGCGTCCTCATGCACCGCGACTTGACATTCCTAGGCTAGGGCTATCTTGAATCTCTTGCTGAGGCCTGGGAAACTTTAGTGAAGATCAGAAAGATCGAGTCGGGCTTTGAGGAAGTTGATGAGGATGCCCTGGTGAAAGAATTTCTCGGGGGAACGAGCCAACGGACTTATCTGCAGCTTTGGCTCTTTATAGCAAAGGCTCTCCCCTACCAAAAGAGAAAAACGACGAAGCTGGCACATCTGGGGCTAAGGCTGTAGCTCCTCATCTTGCTGCTCCTCCTCCTGCTCAATCGGCCAGTCGGCCAACACTTGACCCATTCGAGCAGCATGCCGGCTATGATCCAGAAGATCCCGGACTTGGCGTTCACGTGCTATGCCCTATATTAGAGGGTGAAACTCCACGCACAACTGATAGCCAGCCAGAACCCGGTACGAAACTCTTCTTCTAGGAGTTAAAAGATATGCCACTTTCTGGTAGCGGTTATTTTATCCTGATGCTCATTCTTTATGTTTTTTATGCAGGCTGCTCTGATCCCGAACCGACTCCAAGGAGTGATGACACCAAGGAGAAGGCAGAGAAAAGCAGTAATATCGCTCATGCGGGTGTAACTCCCGGCCCTGAAGCTCAAGTGATCAGGGCGCTAGATGATGATAAGTCTGACACTTCATCTCCCGTCGAAGGGAGTGATGAAATCGAAATCACTGGCGCCTTCGAACATACTTCGAAGATGAGCATGAAAGAGCGTCTCGTCGAAGAGGAGAAAAAGAAAGTCGAGATAAAAGTCGAGCCTGAAATACTGGAACTTACCGACCCGCGTAATAGACCTTTGAAAAATCATTCTCCCCGGCAAATCCAAACCGCTGGATGTTCCTTCTCCCACTCCTGACTCTGCTTCCTTGGCAAGTAAAAAATCCAAGAAGAAACATGAGGGAGAGGAGTCATCGGAGAAAACAAAAGAAGACAAGAAGAAGAAACCGAAGAAATAATCGCTATACTCGTTCAACGAGATTTTGCTTAAGTCTTGCAACTACTTTTATCTTTTGTTTCCGTAGTTTGTGTAGATAGGTTCTTGACTCCAAGTTTTGGAGGAATAACTATGTAACCCCATTTTGGACTATTAAATAAAGTTTAGTTCCTTAGTCATTTGAACGATTCTTTTACTTCTTTAGCTTTCTGAATAACTGCGGTCAAAACTCAAGCACTTATGAGTTGCACATTTCCCAATCCATTCTCGTGTTGTTCGAACATTCCTCGGAGTGACATACTTCTTGTTCTACATTTCTTGAGTACTTAGAATTTTTTCTAAATCCGCATTCTAGGGATTTAGAGTAAGTTGATCCGCACTCAGGGGATTCGGAGATTCGAATCATTTATACTCTAGTCCGCGCTCCGGGGACTTAGAGTACTCCAGCCCGCGCTCAGGGGAATCGGAGATTGAAGTCGTTCATACTCTAGTCCGCACTCCGGGGACTTAGAGTACTCCGGTCCGCGCTCAGGGGACTCAGAGATTCGAATCATTTATACTCTAGCCCGCGCTCCGGGGACTTAGAGTACTCCGGTCCGCACTCAGGGGACTCGGAGATTGAATCGTTTATACTCTAGTCCGCGCTCCGGGGACTTAGAGTACTCCGGTCCGCGCTCAGGGGACTCGAAGATTTGAATCGTTTATACTCTAGCCCGCGCTCCGGGGACTTAGAGTACTCCGGTCCGTGCTCAGGGGACTCAGAGATTGAAGTCGTTTATACTCGAGTCCGCACTCCGGGGACTTAGAGTACTCCAGTCCACACTCAAGGGACTTGGAGATTCGAATTGTTTATACTCTAGTCCGCGCTCCGGGGACTTAGAGTACTCCGGTCCGCGCTCAGGGGACTCGGAGATTTGAATTGTTTATACTCTAGTCCGCGCTCCGGGGACTTAGAGTACTCCGGTCCGCGCTCAGGGGACTCGGAGATTGAAGTCGTTTATACTCTAGTCCGTGCTCCGGGGACTTAGAGTACTCTGGTCCGCGCTTCGGGGACTCGGAAATTTGAATCGTTTATACTCTAGCCCACGCTCCGGGGACTTAGAGTGCTCCGGTCCGCACTCCGGGGACTTGGAGATTGAAGTCGGTTATACGAGTTCGTACATCATACAGAATAATGTAACTCCAGCAATTCGTCACCCGACAGTGAGATATAGAAACATTAGTGATTCATGGGAAAGACGGCTTCAAGCCTTTATTAATGAAAAACAACTAAATCGCCTGATTACAAGGTCAAAAAGAAACTAAGTGACAATAGAACAAAAACATAAAGGAAATAACTATGCCTAAAACAAGAAAGAAACAGGCTAAATGTAATAATGTCACAAATGTTCGTTGTTCCATGCTCGGGGTAGTGTTACGCCATCAACGGTCGCTAGCTTGAATGTTCCCTCTCCAAGCTTCCGTTCAACGACGTATGGACCTTCCCAGTTGGGATTCATACGTGATGGTACCGAGAAAACTTGTTTCAAAACGAGATCACCCACATCAAAAATCCTTGGGCGGACTCTGCCGTCGTAATATCGCTTGACTCGGTGCCTATGTGCTGCCGCCCTTAATTCAGCCTCTTCACGTTTTTCATCAATGCAATCCAGCGATTCCAATAAGAGATCCTGATTCATCCTGGGATCATAATATGTCACTCGATGCGATGGAACTTCCAGTTCCACGGGTATGACGGCTTCCGAGCCGTAGGCCAATGCGAATGGAGTGTGGCCAGTCGCGGACTTGTGGGTAGTTCTATAAGCCCATAATGCTGTTGGGAGTTCATCTACCCACTTGCCTCCGGCTTTTTCCAAACGCTTCTTCAGTATGGACTTGATTATTTTGTTCACGGCCTCGACTTGCCCGTTAGCCTTTGGATGCGCAACGGCGGCGAACTTATTCTCAATACCGTACTTTAAACAGAAATCTTTGAATTCTCTGCTTTCAAACTGTGTTCCGTTGTCCGTAATGATGGTTCGAGGGAGACCAAAGCGGCATATAATGTTTCGCACAATGAAATTAATGACCTTCTTAGAGGTGATTGTGGCTAAAGGTTCTGCCTCGGCCCATTTCGTGAAATAGTCGACTGCAACTATCGCTTATTTTGCACCACCCTTGGATATAGGCAAGGAGCCGACTATGTCGATTCCCCAGATTGCAAATGGCCAGGGACTAACCATTTGTGTGAGTTCTGTTGGTGGAGCTCTCGGGATTTTCGCATATCTTTGACACTTGTCACATTTCCTCGTGTAGTCGGCTGCATCCCGATTTACAGTCGGCCAATAGTATCCGTAGAGGAGGATCTTTTTTGCCAGCGTTTGCCCTCCAATGTGGTCGCCACACTCTCCTTCATGAACTTTCTCCAGGACCCGCTTTGTCTCATCATGGGCAATGCATCGTAATAAGGGGACTGAGAACCCCTTCCAATACATTACTCCATCATGAATTACATATCGTGCGGCTTTTCGGATGACTTGCCGTCTTTCGCTCCTTTTTTCTGGTAAAGTCCCGGTTGTCAGGTATAGTTTGAATGGGGTTATCCATGACTCTCTTTCGATTCCTGTTTCCAACACAAAATCAACTTTCATTGCGTCTATGCTTGGAGCACGTAAAGTTTCAACAGGAACCAATCCCATTTGCTGTGCATCGCCAGTGCTCGCGAATTTAGCCAACGAGTCGGCTTCTTTGTTCTGTTCACGTGGGACATGTGAAATGTCATAGTGCTCCAAGTTCGCCAATAGTTCATGAACCATAGCAAGGTACGGAGCAAGCTTCTGTCCCCTTGCTTGGTAATCTCCCCGCACTTGGTAGACCACCAGTTGTGAGTCACAAAAGATTTCGACTGATTTAACCCCAAGTTCTCCAACGAGTTTTAAGCCAGCAACCAGTGCTTCATATTCTGCTTCATTGTTCGTAGCCGGGAAATCGAGCTTTAAAGCGTAACATATCGATTGATTTTCTGGAGTTACCAGAACTATGCCAGCTCCGGAGCAACGGTCGTTTGATGCCCCATCGGTGTACAATTTCCATCGAACAGGGGGAATGACACTGTGATTATCTGGTTCGTCAGATACAGTAAACTCAGCAATGAAATCTGCTAATGCTTGTCCTTGTATGGTTCTTCGTGGCAAGTAGATAATATTGAACTGGCTCAACTCGATATTCCACTTCAGCAATCTCCCGGAAGTTTCTGGTCGCTGGAGTACCTGCCGTAGGGGCTGATCAGTATAGACACTGACTGAGTGTGCTTGAAAGTATGGGCGCAGCTTACGTGATGCAATCACTAAGCAATATGCCAATTTCTCGATTTTGGGGTAATTTCTTTCTGCCCCTGTTAAACGTTTACTAACGTAATACACCGGCTTTTGGACTCGGTCCTCCTCACGGACCAAAGCCGCACTTATAGCATGCAGGGATACGGCGAAGTATACGTACAGCATCTCGTGGTCTACCGGCTTTGACAGCACTGGAGGACTTTCCAGATGCCTCACCAGATCTCGGAATGCTTCCTCACAATTAGATGTCCATTCGAAATTCCACTTCCCTTTCTTTATTATATCAAAGAAAGGAATGCACTTGTTTGTGGCTCTGGATATGAATCGACTCAGCGCAGCCACTTTTCCATTCAATCTTTGCACCTGTTTTATAGTTCTAGGCACTTGCACATCTCGAATGGCTTGGATTTTGTCTGGGTTAGCTTCAATTCCCCTATCATTGACAATGAATCCCAAAAACTTCCCCGACGCAACGCCGAAGGAACACTTCAGAGGGTTGATCTTCATCCCATAATATCTGAGTATATCGAACATCTCCGCTAAGTCTCGAATGTGGTCATTTGACTGTCGTGACTTCATGAGCATGTCATCCACATAGACTTCCATCGTTCTACCAAGCTGGTCTTTGAACATTCGATTCACCAAACGTTGATAAGTTGCTCCTGCGTTTTTCAATCCGAAAGGCATTACTACATAGCAATATAGCCCAACGTCTGTGACGAAACTGGTGTGTTCTTGGTCCGGAATATGCATCGGGATTTGATTGTAGCCTGAGTATGCATCCATGAATGATAACAGTTTATGCCCTGCAGTGGAGTCGACCAACTGATCAATCCTAGGCAACGGGAAACTGTCCTTGGGGCATGCCTTGTTCAAATCAGAATAATCTACGCAAGTTCTCCATTTCCCATTTGCCTTTTTCACCAGCACGGGGTTCGATACCCATTCAGGGTAGAGGGCGTCGCGGACTAACCCATTGGTTTTGAGTTTGTCCACCTCCTCTCTGAGAGCAGCGGACCTCTCTGGGTCCATCCCTCTCCTTTTTTGTTTAACCGGGACGTATTTCGGGTCTATGTTCAACATATGACTCGTAATGGCAGGAGAAATCCCGCACATATCAGAATGCGTCCAGGCGAAAACATCAAGATTTGCTCGGAGGAAATCACTAAGGTCTTCAGTCATTGCGGGACCGAGTTGCGATCCGATCTTTAGTACTCACGATGGGTCGTCTCGGCTGACTGAAATATCAACTGTTAATTCAGCCGGCACTGCCTTTTCTTCCCTGGGTTTCTCATCGTCATCTCTCGGATCTATGTCTCTGAAGATCCAAGAATTATGCCCGAGCCAGGGCTCGGGCACTACTTGTCAATTATCAGAATTATGGATGCGAATGGGATTGTCCGCAACCTTTCCTTTCTCCCTCCGATGAGCCTCTCAGAGCTCAGCCACATAACAGGCACGACCAGTCGCTTGGTTGCCATGAACAACACCTACTCCTTTGTTAGTTGGGAACTTCAAAGTTAAGCACCACAGGGCTAATGCTGCCCTAAACTCAGCCAGGGCCGGTCGGCCCAAGAAAACATTATACGGAGAATCCACATCCAAAACTACGAAGGGTAGGATTCGCACCCTCCGACGTTCGCCTTGTCCCAGTTCAACTGGTAACTCAACATAACCCACTGCATCGGTCGCTGCGCCATTAAAGCCATGTATACGAGCTTTGGACGGTTTCAAGTCCTTTGTTTCCATTTTCATCTGGTCATAAGCCTTCTTGAAGATGATGTTGACAGAACTTCCACAATCAATCAGAATTCTTTTCACATAGGCCGGTCCGATTGTCGCGGATATGACCATCGGGTCGATGGTAGGAGCTTCAACTTGGTCAGCATCTATGTTTCTGAATACTATATCGTCTGTCATCACGCACAGCTGTTTAGCAGGGGTCCCATCCTCTGCGTTGGAACAACACTCGAAATCTGCGTGCTTCAGGGAACTAGCATACCGCTCCATCTCTTGCCAATTCTTATTCGCGGGGTGAGGCCAGCCGATGATCGTGTTTATGACTAGTCTACCCATAGTCCGGGCAGGCTCTTCGGGATGACGTGGAGCTGGTGCACGACCTAGGTTGGATGTTCCCTGTCCTCCCTCCTATGGATCCTTCACAAACTCCTGTAACTTTTTCTGCCTGATCAACTTCTCTATAGCATCGTGTAGGTGTCTGCACTCTTCCGTATTGTGCCCATAAGTCTCATGGAAGCGGCAGTATTTTCCGGTCCGCTTCTGTTTCTTGGTTGACTCCTTTGGACGTGGTTTTCTGTACTGAAAGGTATTGCAGGTTGATAGATAAATGTTCTCCAGAGACGCATTCAGCGGGGTATACTCGTTGTAGCTTGGAATTCTCGGCTTCCACTTCCCTGCTTCTCTCTTCTTTCCTTGACTTCTTCCTCCGGATTCCTTAGGCTGCCCGGGTTTGTTCTGGACATTGACTTGGATTTTTCCCGAGTTGTCTCCGGACTGCTTCACAGCAATGTTGCTTTTTACGGATTCCTGAACAGGTCCCGGGGCCTTATCTCGCCTTACCCACCTGGCTTCCTCTCTTCTTATGAACTGGTGTGCCTTTGAGTAAAAACGCTCTAACGTAGTTGGAGGTTTTCCTGCCAGCCAGTCTCCAAACTCGGAATTCGGTTCCACACCTCGCATCACAGCCATTAGAATTGCATGATCATTGGGATTACTGACTTCAGCCGCCGCAACATGGAATCTTTGTAAATACTCTTTCAATGACTCCCCAGGATTTTGGATTACACTTGATAGAGACATTACGTCCTTTGGACGAGTAGTGTGTATCCTGAACTGCTCAATAAACTTCTTTGCCAACTCCTCGAAACTGGATACGGACCGCGGAGGAAGTCGGGTGAACCACATAGTAGCGATCCCAGATAGAGTAATTGGAAAGCATCTACACTTGGTTGCATCATTTGCTCTAGCTGAATCCATCATCCACTCGTACCTCATGACATGCTGTCTGGGATCAGTCTTTCCCTCATAAGCAGGGATAGTTGGCATACTAAACTTTCTGGGGTATGCTGCTTGTAGAACAATGTCTGTGAATGGAGTATGACTTCTTGACACTCCCCAATCGTCATTCGATAAGCCTTGATTCTCTTTCATTAATTGCCTGATCATGGCTGTCAGGTCTAGTGTTTGTATAGAAGGTGGAAGGCTGGAGTCTGTTCTACGTGACTGATCATGTTGATGCCTCCTCTGCTGGCGATCTGCCAAATGTGCATCTTGAGGTTCGACATCGTTAGCGTTTTGATGGTCTGGGCCTCCAGCCTCCACCTGCACTCCAGCTCCTAAGTTTCCAGCTCTGACTTGGTCACGGTCTCCAGTTGTTCGGACAGCAGCACCTGCCCGTGCAGTTTCAGTCTTACAGCGCCTACGCCTAGGGGTTCATCGGATGAAGTTGAGCTGTCGGATGAGGAGTAAGGAGCGGGATTTCCCCCAGCATTCTGTTGCTGTTGTTGAGTGAGTTGTGCCATCAGGTTAGCGTTAGCTTGCATCTGCTCTCCTAGTTGTCTCATGCTTTCCCTGAGTTCTCTCATCAAGTCGTTGAACTCTATTCTGGTGACAACCGGAGTCTGGTCCTGGGCGGTAGTTCCTACACCCGGAATCGTTGGCTGATTGCTAGGTCCTGCTTGTTGCACGCTAGCAGTCTCGTGGGCGTTCGCATTATGAGAAGCTGACCTGGTATGCGGTCTTGCCATTGTAGAGTTATTGGTATGAACTCTGAGTAGAATCAACGAACGTCCTATCAATGAGTCGGATCTTCTTTGGGGGATTTATTCAATCCAGTAGCTTCAAAGAAGATCCTTAAGGTCTGAGAATTCAATTCTCAGTGAAAGCACCAAAGTGTTAGCACCAAAATTGGTCACTAACCTCGTTGAGAAAGATTGTGTAGAGATATAAGTGATGAAGTTAAATTAAACAAGGAAGAATATGCTAAATTAAATGCAGAAAGTAAGAACACCGGATTTATAGTGGTTCAGCGTAATTGCCTACGTCCACTTTGAGGTTAAACTTTATTGCTTTACTTGATGATTGATTACAGATACAATCCGTAGACCAAACACTTGAATACAATTGCTAAGTAAAGAGGATGAGTCTTGAAAGCGGCAGAGTCTCCCCAGTGTTCTCGAAAAAAGGTCCCTTTTCACTGTGCCCCTGCCCCTCTATTTATAGACAAAGATGGGTTGGACTTCCCAGGTGGGCTTGGCAGCCGAACACCTTGGCCCAAATTGAGTGGTTGCTATATGCTGAACCAAACAGGCCGAACGGTTGGATGCCGAACCACTCTCTCCATGCCGAACAGGGCGCTTGTCGTGTGGGAAGAGTAGGCTGAATAGCCAACGAAGCCGAACGTGCCTTCTGGCCGAACGAAGTATCTGGCCGAACGTGCCTTCTGGCCGAACGAAGCCCTTAGCCGAACGATGCCTTTGGCCGAACGAAGTATCTGGCTGAACGTGCCTTCTGGCCGAACGTGCCTTCTGGCCGAACGAAGCCCTTTGCCGAACGATGCCTTTGGCCGAACGAAGTATCTGGCCGAACGTGCCTTCTGGCCGAACGAGCCTTCTGGCCGAACGAAGCCCTTAGCCGAACGAAGTATCTGGCCGAACGTTGCCTCTGGCCGACCGTTGCTAATGCTGAGCGCTTCTGGATGCCGACTACCATTAGATGCCGAGTACTCCTGGATGCCGAGTACGTAGTTGCCTGGTCAGATCTCCAGGAAACATTTAGATATTTACTATAGCTTGCCCTATTCACTCAGATATCTATTAAAGCGTGCATTATATATTTAGATATTTACTATAGCTTGTCCTACCCACTAGGATATTTATTGAAGTTTGCACTATATGTTTAGATATTTACTATAACTTTTCCTACCTATTAGGATATTTATTGAAGTTTGTACTATATGTTAGGTATTTACTATAGCTTGTCCTACCCAATCGAATATTTATTGAAGTTTGTACTATATGTTTAGATATTTACTATAGCTTGTCCCACCCACTTAGATATTTATTATACCTTGTCCTATCAACTCAGATATTTATTTAAGTTTGAAGTATATAGTTAGATATTTATATGGCAGTACTGTAATGTCAATCACAAATAAATGACAGAATATAATCCAATACAGATACACATGAATAACATAGTCCAAAAAAAGCAGAATACAACATGAATAACATAAGATATACTCCAACACAAGTGTAGTAGAGTCCAATACGATAACATAGTCTAATAAAAATACATAAATAATACATCCTAATGCAAGGAACAAAGGAACCAATCCTCAAATACAAGTACATAAATGAAACAACCAAACAAATCAACTAATGATCATCGTCGTAATCATCCTCGTCGTCGTCGTCGTCATAATATGGAATCTCACTATCAGGGTCAACCCCACTAACTCTAGCATGCATGAAATCTAAAGCACCACACAAATCAACTGCCGTATCTGCATGAGAAATGCGTCTAGGTCGATGGTGGTATTTAGCCTCATCCTCAACAATCAAATCCTGAGCACGTCTCGTCAGATCTAGAACTCTCTACTCGTACTCCTCTATACTGTGTATGTTATCTCTTTACGTAACATCCCTAAGACCAACCTGGATATGAAATAAATCCTCATATGGAAATGATGCTGGATATGGATAACCAGTGATCGACAAATGTGGTACGTCAACATATTGATCCTGGCCGGATGAAGTAGGTATAGCAATAGACCATCCATATACTCCATATCGAATCTCAGTTGGTGGAGCAACAAACCTCTGAGTGGGCTGAGATAAGTCCTGCATAATAGGGGATGCAACACCAGGACGAATGGCAGATAACCCAACTAATTCAACAACTCCTCCATGTGTAAAATCCGCAAACGGTGGGGGAGTGTAGAATCTATGCCAAAACTGAAGGTAATCCAAGTCAGGAATGATGAAGTAACTCAATTCCCACCAACTGTTTTCCGCTGCAAGCTCTATGGAGGCCATGGAATACACTTTGAGAAAGGATTTATAAGGATGAGGATCATCATGAACCATGTCTCCTTCGTATATCTAATGCCAACATCGCTCACCATGATACTACATACAACTAACGATCAGAGGAGATAGTACCAATGGAACCGTCTGCTCGAAAAAATACTACGTGTGAAGTATTAGAATAAGTCAAATATGGAGATCCATCATACAGCTGCCAAATGTTGTCAGAACATGTACGCTGTAACTCTATCTGGTTCTATGCAATCGTAAAAACATGATTGGCCTCATTGCCACATACTCTATGCATAAATCCTAGGAAAGAATAATGCTAATTGGCAGTCTTTAGTTGGGTGAGCCAGATTATGGCTATACTCGTACCACCAATACTATAAGACTTCCCAAAAGCCATATAATGATTCACCATAACTAGAAATCACACACTGTATGTACGATGACCTATACAAGTTGGCCATGATAGTCATGCCCTAATCATAAAGAATAGGGAAGAAAGATCAAAGTCTATAACCGTTGCAATATGTCCTGATGGCAGTGTACTGGATGGATTAGAAAAGAAAAGGCTTCCCATCATGTACAAGACAAATAGCCTAGCTATCTTCAAGTCATTGGCAGAGCTGTATGCCCACGGGTTTCCAACGGTAGTTTGGTCAACAGGATTTGCCACGTTGGCAAACTTGCCGTTGGAAGCCGTTGGTATAACCCCGTTGGTGCCGTTGGAAGTTGTTGGAAGCCGTTGAAACGTATACCAACGGGATTTTCAACGGCCTCCAACGGCTTTCCAACGGCCTCCAACGGCTTACCGTCGTTGGAAAGAGCCGTTTCTCTTGTAGTGATTGCCCAAGCATTTCCCTAATAGTGTCCCTGATGTAACTTACTATAATCTGTGTACCACATGATAAGCATGGCAAAATAGGAATACTAGCTACAAATAGTAGATTATCATGTCTTTATTACTGCTCATCGTAAGGTAAAGGAAGGCGTAATCAAATAGAAATACAGGTAAGCAAACCAAAATCTAAAGGACTAACACCCATCTCCCTAAAAGTGAAGTGAAATGTGTGGGCGATCTTCCACCAGAAAGAAGCTAATCCACCACACAATTGTGCATCATAATTTGAGGTCAACTGTATGCCTAAAGTAAGGAATATGTAGGAATAAGCAAAATTCAATGCAGTTTTGCATGTAAATTAAACAACATACAAAAAAAATCCTAAAATCCGACATCACCAAAAAATCTGATAATACATTGATTGACATCGACTGCTACGATCTCCCGATATAGACGAAATACGGATGCAAGAGACCCATAAGTTTTTCCTTCCCTCGCCTATTAAGAAAATTAGTTTTCCTATTAACTTCCTAAACTAAATGTACAGCTATACAATTTATAAACTAAAATGTGAACATTGTACCAAGCCTAAATACAGAACCATACAATTAGTATAGAACCATGCATTATATACCATATTTTTTGAATACGTAAACAATATATGATAAATGCTGCTAATTAGTATCGTTGTGTTTAAATGTAAAATTTTACTTACAGTGATGTCGACACCGGTAGAAACATGCACTTGTTCATCGGGCAAAACACGAAAATTGATCAACTCTTTGTTTGGCCCTAAGTTTTGATCGATAATCGGAGCCAAAGCAGAGTCTTCGGAAACAACCCTCACTCACCGCCTTTGAGATATCACTGTTCCATTACCCCTATGCCTTCTCGAAGAACTGGAGCTTGGACCTTCACCACCATCATCTCCACTGCTCCCAATATTTTTGGAAGATCTATCGCCATAGCGAACTGCATGCAAAAACCTCTCATCTTTGGTTAAATTTTTTGCAAAATAGGGAAGAAAATGGGTTTAAAATGAGTGGGTTTGGGGGAATTTTCAAATTGTTTTTTGGGTTTGGCTAGGGAGAGAGGGGGAAGAATCTATTAAATAATAGTAAGCGGAAGAATTTAAATCTCTCTCATTGATTCTAGGGGTTATCTTTATTCTCCTTGATTCTCTCAAACTGGATATTTTATTTTCAAAATTCTATGATCTACCCCTTTATAATTATTCTATTAAACTTTTCACGTTATTTTACATTTGAATACCTACTTGAAAGAATCTATAATTATTTTCAAATATTTAACGGTTCTCTTCCAAAATTTCACATTATAGTCCACATATTTGAATTAAATACGTAATCCAAAATTTAAATTAATTGATAAACTTAATCAACTAATATTTATTAATAAATCCTAAAAGATGAAATTTTCAATATGAATGTTATAAGCGCATTAATAAATTGGTAAAAAAATCATTTAGATGCAAATATATGTAAATCACATAACATAAATTATGTACATTAACGACAATAACAAATTTATTTATGATTTATTTACTAAATGAATCTATCTTACATTGCACTATAAAATTTTATTAACTTCAAATACCTAAAAATTTGACTTTTTTACTATTATTTAGAAACCCTTCTTGATTTTCTTTTAACATTTGACATTCAAATATATATATTTAACTAATTATGTAATCTAAATTTAAACTATTGAAATAACAATGATTAACTAATATTTGTTAATCCATCTAATAAATCCTAAAAATAAGAGGATTTCAATATATATAATATTCGTGTATATAAGAAAAATGATAAAATTATTTCTTATTTATTATGATATATGAAGATATTTAAATCAAATAATATAAAATGTATAGATAAGTAATAATAACTCTTTTAATTTCTAATTCGTTTACCTCAGAAATATATCATACATTATATAACATAATTTCATTTTTAACAACCCTTAAAAGATAATTTTATACTTTACAATATCACGATGAGAACGCACGGATTAAACCGATAGAAATTAGATTATACAAACATTCTCACTTTCAACATGTAACCAAACCATACTCAACTCATAACTCAACTAAATACTACATAACATTTTTTGGCAACTATCAAAGTTGCAAGCATGACCCTTTACATGAACATGAAATATATGGTTAACTACAAGGATAAAATTGTTTAAAAATGGAAACTTAAAATGAATAAAAGTTCATGTCTGATTCAAAAAAAGTTCACATGTAGATAAGCTAACTATAAGATCTAAGCTCTTCTTAATTTAACTTTTTCCCCATTAACTACTTATATTTAATTAGTTATGTCGATCATTAATTTAAATTATTCAAATAAATTCAATTATATTAACAAACTGGTGACATTACGTGTTCACTCGTGTGTGTGTGTATTACTCCTTTATATATATATATATTACATAACATAAATAATTTAAATATATAGTGTTAGCAATTTTAATTTATAATTTTTTTGAGTTAGGACATTAATTTTTACATAGTTAGCGAATATTGAACCTCAACCTTATATCTGAGCGTCTCAAGTCATTTTAGTTTATTATTAATATATCACAATAAATTATCACATATTACATAATAAAAATATATTTTAGCAATAATTAAAATATATATAATATTTTTTAACAACATTACCGTGTGCAACGCACGGGTTACACACTAGTAGTTTACTAATGGAAGAAGCCGGTTATTCTATACTAGTTTATCCAGCATTAATAATGCCGGATAAATTAGCGGACTTGATTGAATTTGAAACCCAACACGAATTGCCACATGGGGTTTCTTTATTAGATCTTGAGTTATTCGACATTATAAATATCGGATAACTTGGCATTTTTTTGCTGTTGGGGTAACACTAGAGGTCAGTCAATGAAATTGGCCACATGGCACCACCGACTGACCCTTAGTGTTGATGATGCTCTTAAGCTTTCCAGCTTTTGAGCTGTTAAATGGTTGATTATTCAGGGAGTCGCAATGTTAGGCGCCTAATAAATAAATGCCCAGTGTTAGACGCTTGCTTAATAAATGTCCAATTCTAGACGTCTATTATTGTCCAACAACTATTTCCCAATGGCTCATTTACCTTAAATCAATAGATAATTCACTTTCAATCTTCAAGAATTCATCAAATTCTTTAATATTTTTTCTACTAAACCACATTAATCCTATATCAAATTCAATCTTCAAAATGTCTTTTCCATTTGAAGAGTTATACATTATTCGAATTCACAAAACTATGTGTTCGAATACGATAATGAGCAAAATGATACTCCTCTTAGTCAGCATGCATCCAACTCATGACAAAGCAACAAAGATTATGACTTATGCAACATTTACTGTCATTATTTCAAAGATTCGACTAAGAGTAATGATCAAAGTGGGGATAACTTTTGAAAGAAAATAATGAATACTTGCAGTGTAAACATTCGGACAACACACGTTCATTGTCAGCAATTCAAAGTCGATTTGAAAAATTAATAGGTAAAATCAATTTTACAAATCATAGATTTGTAAAATAAAGAGAGCGAATCCTGGTGGAAATGGAGATGAATATTATTTGGTATATTCTTGATTTTCATTTATTCATTAATGCAAAATCTTATTATTTATTCTTTTTTCTTTTGTTCTCAGGAAAGAATAACGGATGAGGAATTCATAAAGCTTTTGCAAGGGAAAACAATGTTAGAAAATCACACTATTACTAATTTGGAAATTGTTATGAGTTGTTTACAAGTCAACCAAAGTGGAATTCTAACAGTGAAAAGCCTATGAGACTTTAAAAGAAAGGAGAAGAGGAAGAAAAAACATCAAACCTATCTTATGGCTCTAGTCCAGGAGACTCATCGATTAGAGAAATGCCATTTGAGGGGGAAAATAAGATGGATATGCTCACTTGGAGACCCAATGATGATTTTAGACCAATGGGGTCCAAAGCAGCAAAGAAGAAGAATAAGGTCGAAGCTCGCTTGAATTCTATAGTGTACGCCACCCATAAAATTCACGAAAGAAGACATCAAGATAGAACCAAGCTAGCACAGAACAAAATTAATGTAATGCAAAAGTTTTTGGAAATTAAGCAACAACAGTTAGAACTTGAACGTTTAAAAGCGGAAACAGAACGTCAAAAATATGAACTATCGGTTATGGAAAAGGATTTGACAGGAATTGATGAAGTTCAAGTCTAATATTGGATGGAGTGCAAAAGGCGAATAATGATGGCTAACTTCCCTCCAATGTAGTTTATATTAACCTAGCAATTTGTATTATTAGCACTCTACTTAGCAATCTATTTTATTTGGTTATCAATTAGTGGTCTGCTATTATAAATTCCATATAAACAAAGTACCATACACGATGACTGGTTTTGTAAGGCCAAATAATACTAGGGTTATTACTCAAATTTCTCGCAAGTATGATTAGTCGGCCAGCATATCAAGGCCCGACCCCTTCTAGGTCAATTTGTACAACAAGATTCGGGCCATCAAAGGCAAGCCAGCCAACAATCCTAAGCCCGACCCAAATCCATATCTACTAGCACTTCTTAGACTGGCCCAGTTTGAGCCGCCCCATACTCAACCTGACTCGAACCTAGCAAATTTAACAAGTCATAGATAGGCCAGCCTAGATACAACTATCTCATTACTTGACTAACTCAAAGCGACCAGTCCATGGCACGGCTTTATCTCAGTCTACCTGTAACTAGTCCTAAAATTCCCATCTCGTCACTATATCTCAGCCTTTCCCTTCACGCTCTAGCCTCAGTGGTTTTATCTTTATTCTCAGCAAATTTCGGCAACAAGTGATCGATCATCACTACGCAAGAAGCTTCTCTCCAGCCTTACTACTTGGAAAAGTGTGCTAAGCGTCGAAAGTACAACTTAATATGACTTGGTACATCTACTATTGCTGCATGTTTGATAAAAGCATACCTACTTCTATAGCATGCTGCCTTTCTCGGTAAACAAACACGTGCCTAATACGACCTCACACCTGATATGCATATCAACCACATATTCATATCACCTTTTTAGTAGTTCTCCATTAACCCATGTGACTAAACTGATGGCCAAGAGTGGTTCTCGCATATTTCATTGCACATCTCAACCATCCATTGCCAATTTCAGCTGCTATATATACCCCTTGTCATACAACATCAAAGATGTTAATTTTTAGTTGAATTTTAACTAATCTCTAAGCTCAAAATTCATTTCTAGTAAGAAACTCCTCATAAGCTCTTAAGATTAGTATCATCATAAGCTTAAATGCTCTAAAATCTTATTATTCTCTTGTAATTCGTGTAATTATAAGAGATAAGTATAGTAAGAGATCTTTATATTTCAATAAGGCAAGCTTCTACCGGACCACTGTATAACTCATATTTTTTCAAACGTGTAGGGGGAAGTGGACTTGGCCGATTCTGATGTTTCTGTTGTCCGGTGCCATTGGAGCAGCAAAATTGCAAAAAACTATCGCGAAACAATAAACAGCATCTAACCATCAGGAAAGAGGCCTCATTGGATGAGTGAAGCTGTCTTTGATGAGTTCGCCACCTAGTGGAGCAACGAGGATTTTGTGGTAAATCTATCATATATTTAATTTAAATTGTTTGAGGCAAATAATATATAAATAATTAAAACTGTCAAAACAATTTTTGTTTTCAATTTAAATTTGCAGAGGCAGTCCGAGAGGAATTCTGCAAACAGGAGCAGGAACCCCGTTACACATCGCGGTGGTTCCAAGTCTTTCCAGCATCACCGGGAAGATTTGGTATAATTATTAAATAAGATAAATAGTTAATTATTTTAAGTTTTAATTTGTTAAAATATAAATAATGTATGTTTATATGTGCATATTTCAGGAGAGACAACACGGGGGGGGGGCTGTTAGTTATTGGGATGTGTTTACCCATACACATGCCTTGACTCAGGTCGATGATTTCAGCGCAGTTTCTTACCCTTGGGACCACGATGACAAAGCGCGTGCTGCCTATGTAAGTATAACATAAGTAACTAAAACTTACAAGTTAATTGAAATAACGTTAACTAAATTCAATTATATTTTGCATGACGGCAAAAGTTCCAGGAAGCACGGACAGCCTTACTTGAGGATACGGGACGAGCTCACTTGACCCTCGATGAGGAGGACGCCATTTTTGAGTCTATCATGGATCCAGTGACCCACGGCAGACGCGACGGATATGGAACCCAATCGGTAATTTTAAGTTAAATTTTAAGTTAGTAAATATCCTTATACTAGTGTATTCCATTCATATTTTGAACTATCCTTATACCCACGGCAGACGCTTCCATATCCGTAGTTTGTTTTATGAATTTGTTAGTGAATATATATAGGTTAGTTAATTTGCAATTATTTTAATACTAATTTTTTTAGTGTAGTTGATAATTTAAATTTGTTTACAGGCTCAGACAGCCCAAAGAGAATATCTAAAGGCTCAAGATAAGGAAGAGATTGCGCAGCTATGAGCCGAGCTTGCCGAGATGCGGGAACGCAATTTGCTGCATGAAGCAAGGACAGAGGAGATGAACCGGCGTATGGCGGAGTTCATCGCATAGTATGGACAGCCTCCTTCATCTGGTGGTTCTGGTGCAGAGTGATTTAGGTATGTTTTGTTATTGGCATGTATATTTTGGAGTTGGTGAGAATTTGATACATTCTGATGGTTTCTGTGTATATTTGGATTTGATACATTCTGATGGTTTGGTTGTGGATGTTGGTTTGGATTTTTTGATGTTGGTTATGTTTGGATATTGGTTTATGTTGAAATATATGCATGATTTGGTTATATCTATATGTTTGGATATGTTTTGATATAGTTGTTATATATATATGCTCGAAATGGAGCTGTTTTGATATAATTTTGGTTGTGTGTGGCTGGAAGCAAGCACTGCTGGTTTTATTTAAAAAATATACCCAGATTTCCAACGGCTTCCAACGGCGACCAACGGCACACTAGTCATTTACGTCCAACGGCTTCCAATGGCAAATTCCAACGCATTCCAACGGTAGTTTGATCAACAGGATTTGCCACGTTGGAAAACTTGCCGTTGGTATAACCCCGTTGGTGCCGTTGGAAGCCGTTGAAACGTATACCAACGGGATTTTCAACGGCCTCCAACGGCTTTCCAACGGCCTCCAACGGCTTACCGCCGTTGGAAAGAGCCGTTTCTCTTGTAGTGATTGCCCAAGCATTTTCCTAATAGTGTCCCTGAGGTAACTTACTATAATCTGTGTACCACATGATAAGCATGGCGAAATAGGAATACTAGCTAAAACATGTAGTAGATTATCATGTCTTTATTACTGCTCATCGTAAGGTAAAGGAAGGCGTAATCAAATAGAAATACAGGTAAGCAAACCAAAATCTAAAGGACTAACACCCATCTCCCTAAAAGTGAAGTGAAATGTGTGGGCGATCTTCCACCAAGCTAATGCACCACACAATTGTGCATCAGAATTTGAGGTCAACTGTATGCCTAAAGTAAGGAATATGTAGGAATAAGCAAAATTCAATGTAGTTTTGCATGTAAATTAAACAACATACAAAAAAAATCCTAAATTCCGACATCACCAAAAAATCTGATAATACATTGATTGACATCGACTGCTACGATCTCCCGATATAGACGAAATACGGATGCAAGAGACCCATAAGTTTTTCCTTCCCTCGCCTATTGAGAAAATTAGTTTTCCTATTAACTTCCTAAACTAAATGTACAACTATACAATTTATAAACTAAAATGTGAACATTGTACCAAGCCTAAATATAGAACCATGCAATTAGTATAGAACCATGCATTATATACCATATTTTTTGAATACGTAAACAATATATGATAATTGCTGATAATCAGTATCGTTGTGTTTAAATGTAAAATTTTACTTATAGTGATGTCGATACCGGTAGAAACATGCACTTGTTCATCGAGCAAAACACGAAAAATGATCAACTCTTTGTCTGGCCCTAAGTTTTGATCGATAATCGGAGCCAAAGCAGAGTCTTCGGAAACAACCCTCACTCACCGCCTTTGAGATATCACTGTTCCATTACCCCTATGCCTTCTCGAAGAACTGGAGCTTGGACCTTCACCACCATCATCTCCACTGCTCCCAATATTTTTGGAAGATCTATCGCCATAGCGAACTGCATGCAAAAACCTTCTCATCTTTGGTTAAGTTTTTTGCAAAATAAGGAAGAAAATGAGTTTAAAATGAGTGAGTTTGGGGGAATTTTCAAATTGTTTTTTGGGTTTGGCTGGGGAGAGAGGGGGAAGAATAGTTTACTAATGGAAGAAGCCGGTTATTCTATACTAGTTTATCCAGCATTAATAATGCCGGATAAATTAGCGGCCTTGATTGAATTTGAAACCCAACACGAATTGACACGTGGGGTTTCTTTATTAGATCTTGAGTTATTCGACATTATAAATATCGGATAACTTGACATTTTTTTGCTGTTGGGGTAAAACTAGAGGTCAGTCAATGAAATTGGCCACATGGCACCACCGACTGACCCTTAGTGTTGATGATGCTCTTAAGCTTTCCAGCTTTTGAGCTGTTAAATGGTTGATTGTTCAGGGAGTCACAATGTTAGGCGCCTAATAAATAAATGCCCAGTGTTAGACGCTTGCTTAATAAATGTCCAATTCTAGATGTCTATTATTGTCCAACAACTATTTCCCAATGGCTCATTTACCTTAAATCAATAGATAATTCACTTTCAATCTTCAAGAATTCATCAAATTCTTCAATATTTTTTATACTAAACCACATTAATCCTATATCAAATTCAATCTTCAAAATGTCTTTTCCATTTGAAGAGTTATACATTATTCGAATTCACAAAACTACGTGTTCGAATACGATAATGAGCAAAATGATACTCCTCTTAGTCAGCGTGCATCCAACTCATGACAAAGCAACAAAGATTATGACTTATGCAACATTTACTGTCATTATTTCAAAGATTCGACTAAGAGTAATGATCAAAGTGGGGATAACTTTTGAAAAATAATAATGAATACTTGCAGTGTAAACATTCGGACACCACACGTTCATTGTCAGCAATTCAAAGTCGATTTGAAAAATTAATAGGTAAAATCAATTTTACAAATCATAGATTTGTAAAATAAAGAGAGCGAATCCTGGTGGAAATGGAGATAAATATTATTTGGTATATTCTTGATTTTCATTTATTCGTTAATGCAAAATCTTATTATTTATTCTTTTTTCTTTTGTTCTCAGGAAAGAATAACGGATGAGGAATTCATAATGCTTTTGCAAGGGAAAACAATGTTAGAAAATCACACTATTACTAATTTGGAAATTGTTATGAGTTGTTTACAAGTCAACCAAAGTGGAATTCTAACAGTGAAAAAGCTTATGAGACTTTAAAAGAAAGGAGAAGAGGAAGAAAAAAACATCAAACCTATCTTATGGCTCTAGTCCAGGAGACTCATCGATTAGAGAAATGCCATTTGAGGGAGAAAATAAGATGGATATGCTCACTTGGAGACCCAATGATGATTTTAGACCAATGGGGTCCAAAGCAGCAAAGAAGAAGAATAAGGTCGAAGCTCGCTTGAATTCTATAGTGTACGCCACCCATAAAATTCACGAAAGAAGACATCAAGATAGAACCAAGCTGGCACAGAACAAGATTAATGTAATGCAAAAGTTTTTGGAAATTAAGCAACAACAGTTAAAACTTGAACGTTTAAAAGCGGAAACAGAACGTCAAAAATATGAACTATCGGTTATGGAAAAGGATTTGACAGGAATTGATGAAGTTCAAGTCTAATATTGGATGGAATGCAAAAGGCGAATAATGATGGCTAACTTCCCTCCAATGTAGTTTATATTAACCTAGCAATTTGTATTATTAGCACTCTACTTTTTATTCTTAGCAATCTATTTTATTTGGTTATCAATTAGTGGTCTGCTATTATAAATTCCATATAAACAAAGTACCATACACGATGACTGGTTTTGTAAGGCCAAATAATACTAGGGTTATTACTCAAATTTCTCGCAAGTATGATTAGCCGGCCAGCATATCAAGGCCCGGCCCCTTCTAGGTCAATTTGTACAACAAGATTCGGGTCATCAAAGGCAAGCCAGCCAACAATCCTAAGCCCGACCCAAATCCATATCTACTAGCACTTCTTAGACTGGCCCAGTTTGAGCCGCCCCATACTCAACCTGACTCGAACCTAGCAAATTTAACAAGTAAGTCATAGATAGGCTAGCCTAGATACAGCTATCTCATTACTTGACCAACTCAAAGCGACCAGTCCATGGCACTGCTCTATCTCAGTCTACCTGTAACCAGTCCTAAAATTCCCATCTCGTCACTATATCTCAGCCTTTCCCTTCACGCTCTAGCCTCAGTGGTTTTAACTTTATTCTCAGCAAGTTTCGGCAACAAGTGATCGATCATCACTACGCAAGAAGCTTCTCTCCAGCCTTACTACCTGGAAAAGTGTGCTAAGCGTCGAAAGTACAACTTAATATGACTTGGTACATCTACTACTGCTGCATGTTTGATAAAAGCATACCTACTTCTATAGCATGCTGCCTTTCTCGGTAAACAAACACGTGCCTAATACGACCTCACACCTGATATGCATATCAACCACATATTCATATCACCTTTTTAGTAGTTTTCCATTTACCCATGTGACTAAACTGATGGCCAAGAGTGGTTCTCGCATATTTCATTGCACATCTCAACCATCCATTGCCAATTTCAGCTGCTATATATACCCCTTGTCATACAACATCAAAGATGTTAATTTTTAGTTGAATTTTAACTAATCTCTAAGCTCAAAATTCATTTCTAGTAAGCAACTCCTCATAAGCTCTTAAGATTAGTATCATCATAAGCTTAAATGCTCTAAATTTTTATTATTCTCTTGTAATTCGTGTAATTATAAGATATAAGTATAGTAAGAGATCTTTATAGTTCAATAAGGCAAGCTTCTACCGGACCACTTTATACTTTGTGTTATTTACATTATTTTTTTATTTTACTTCTCATTTTACATTTTTAAGCCTATTGTTTGTAAGTAACATTTGCTAACACAAACGCATTAGTCTAATTCTGAGGTTGGCTGAATTTTTAGTCAATATTTTTGCATTAGAAGGAGGCGTACCCTAAAAGCTCTCGCATTTCTTCATTTTTTTCTCCTCTACAAATGTATATTCTAGTTGTCATCATGAATCCTAATGGTTTTGAATGAAGTTATCAACTCTAATTACCATAAGGCTAATGGTAACATTGTTACCATTTCCAATAGTCCCATCCCTAGACTTGGCAATGACATGTGGCGAAGTGTGCTTCAAGGCATAAACAATATAGGATCTCTTGTCCATGAAGTGAATGATTTGAAGTTAAGGTTGGACACTTAGACGACCATGAACTTTAGTCCTCCACCTCCTCCAATAGCTAAACTGACCCCTCTCCAATCTACTGTCCTTGGTGGCTACAATCTTGTCAACACCGCCCAGGAGAGGATGGCACTTGAAACCCCAGCCGGGTAGACCATTCACCATGTGATAATGCATATTGCGCATGGGTCAAGTCACTTTATTGAAATTGACCTAGAACTAGCCACCCATAGGGAGCCAAGACATCATTGTTCTCCTTCAGTAGAACGACCGTCAACTTTTGAATGCCTTCGGACAGTAGACAAAGCTAGAGATTTAAGATTCAAGCATCCTAGTGGTGGTGCCCATGCCATCGACGGAGAACAAAAGGCCCTCTAGGAACACTAATGATCCCATTGGGGTGTGGCCAGGCCTAGATCAAGAGAAGGGTGGGCCGTAGGGCTGTAAATTTTGTACGAGTGTCCGATGTCCGTTCGTGTCCGTAACCGAAATATGTCCGTCCGAGTCCGTTCGATTTTCATTTAGGACACGAGCTAGGACAAGAAAATTTGTACGAGAAAAAATATTGTCCGGTCCGAGTTCGTTCGAATTCGTCCGAATTTCTTATAGTTCGGTATATCTGATGGAAATTCTATTAAACAACATAAAATTTAATGTAAATAGCATTGTCCGTCCGTGTCCGTTCGGGTCCGTGTTCGAAAAATGTATGTACGAGTCCGTCCGATTTCATTTAGGACACGAGCTAGGACAACAAAATTTGTACGAAGATAAATCTCGTCCGGTCCATGTCCGGTCCGATTTTATTTAGGACATAAACTGAACACACCTCCGTCCGGTCTGGTCCGACCGATTTACACCCCTAGTGGGCCGAGCATTTATGGTCACCCTCTATGCATAGGGAGAGGAGAGCCTCATCTGTAGGTCATCATTATCTCCATCGCTCTCCAACACATCATCGTCATCGGTCTCGCACTCCATAAAGGCGTTAGTTGAGTCCAGTGCCGGTCGTAGGCCAAATACTCCGCAACAGGCAGATGCTAGCTAGCCTTTGGGAGGAAATGGATCATCTTTGTAGACAAACCAATGGAATGCAAGCCTAGAATGTCGGTGCAAAACAATATCCGATGACGAGAATAGAGAGCCATTCTCTGAGTAAATCTTGCACACATACATCCACGGGTATGCCTTGCCACCTATTGACAAATATGATGGGAGTGTTGACCCATCAGTTCACAGCACTGCTTTCAACTCCACCACTCGGGCTGGTCAACTTTCCAACCCAACAAAGTGTCTGTTATTCCCATCCACTCTAACTGGATCGGCCTCCCGCTAGTTCATACATCTACGGCCAGGTAGCATCCATTCTCGGGCCTAGCTTTGCACATATTTCAAGACCAGATTCTTTGCTTCCAAGGCCCATGTTTTGATAGTTAGTGAGCTAGGTAACATCAAATAGGGCCGACTAAGTATCTTCGGTCGTATGTTAATCACTTCAATAACGAATCCATTCGGGCTAGGAGTATTGATAAGAACAACGGAGTTATGGCCCTTTGCTTGGAGGTCAGATACAAGTCCAAAATGTGGAAGGAATTGCAGAAGTAGTCGGTCATGTCCCTAATAGATTTCTATCAATGGACGAACGACGTCATGAGAATGGAGGACACTAATCTTTCAAACAGCGAAGATGAAGCCCAATGTTCAAACAAAGTCGGAGCTAGTGAGATAATCGATCGCCGACACAATTGTCGACAAAAAAACATTAGAGGCATGTAGAAGAGGGCACCTAGTACAAGCATAGGTATGCTTATTATGCCACCCTGACTCGAGATATGGAATCCATATATCTTACAACCAAGGACCGTGTACTTTAAAAGACCATCCACCGCTAGAGCTAGGAGAAAGGAGGAATCTCACGGCCATAGCAAATACTATAAGCTCTATTAAGTCAACAACCACTCCATTGATGAGTGTAGTATATGAAGGATGAGAAAGAAAGGTTTATCCAAGAAGGAGCATTCATAGAGTTAATTCGGAAACAAGTCGATCAAAGAGCAAGTCACAACAATCAGTTGACTCAACACTAGCAACCTAACAACAATGCCGCAGGTGTTATCGACATTTGTTCTATATGTGCAAGCCCGCATATGGCTAGAAGTAGCCGGGAGAATATTCTCGGTACTAGAGAGAAGTGGGTTCAGATGGTCACATATATTCTCCAGAGCATCAAGCATCTAAAGCGCCCGGGCTAGAGACATATCAGCTTATCATTTTCACTATCGAAGATAGGGAAACCGTCTCCTTCCCCATCATAACCCCATGACCATGACTATTGCAATTGACAACTCTAATATGAACTAAACACTAGTGGATGGGGGTAGCTCAGTCAATGTCATGTTATAGCTTGTCTTCGAAGCACTCAAACTTCCTACCTCTGGCCTCACTCCTTGCGCCTTGCCAATATACGTCTTTGGGATATGGGCATTATTCCAATAAGGACTACCTCCCCCATGACCACATTCGACAAAGAGCCCCTTGCTTTAAAGATACAGGCGAACGTTGTAGTAATTAATTGTTCGTCTACTTATAATCGCTTAATAAGACGATCGACCCTCATGGAACTTAAAACGATTATCCCCTACAACCGTCTCATCGTGGAGATTCCAGTCCAAGGTGGGGTCGGCTAAATTAGAGGCAATCAACAAATAACTAGGGTGTGTTACGAGACCTTCCTCAGACAAGATAAGAAGGATGTCCTCATGCCTCAATAAGAATTTGCAACAACCAACGGCGAGCCACTCAAAAGAACCTTTGACCCGGTTAGCACTCAGATTCGAGCCGAGACCGCCCCCAGGTTTAAAGAAAGACATCTACATTAATAGCTTCCCCTGTTTAAAGACCCACCTAATGAAGTTATGGCTATCAAATACGTGTCACTCAGGAGAGTGCTTGAGCTGAACGACACTCGCATTTGCGCCAGAACCATCCTTGCCCTTGAAGAAGTAGTTATGTCATGTTATCCAAGAGAGTGTTTGAGCCAACCACTACCCGGACTCGTGCCGAGGCTGTCCTTATCCCTGAAGTGACTACTGCCGCTGGTATGTCACCCACGAGTAAACCAAAGCCTATCAGCACTTCAGTTCGTGTCGGGACCACACAAAGCAGTGAAACTACATCAACTAGCTGCGTGTCACCGGAGAGAATCCTCGAGCCCAACAACACTCTGGTTCATGTCGGGACCACCGCCGTAGTGAAGACTAGGATGACATGGATCCTATTTCCTTGGTTACTCCCCAAAAATCAAAAGAGCTCATCACGACATGGAACTAGCAAGTCACACCTAGTTGGCAAGCAGGGATGTCCAATATAGCAATTCATATCTTCTCAACGCTGGAAGATCATCTATGAGAACCGGTGGCAATCTCAATGCCTCGACTCAAGCATAGCCGTCTGTTTCAATCGAGGACATCATAGAGCACATTGTTTATGCGTTAAATCAATGCAACTTAAAAACCGACCCTGATTGGGATGATAACTTGCTCGATCCCTACATGGGAGACTAAATATTAAAAGTGAGCTAGCTACTCCACTCGAATTGATATCTATAGATGGTGCCGACCCTAGCAAATTTGTCAAGATCGGGGTCGAGCTCAACATAGAAATCAAAGATGAACTGGTCAAATTCCTACAGCAAAGCAAAGCCGTGTTCACTTGGGGGTATGCTAATATGACTGACATCGATCCAAGAATCATCTTCCTATGAGTTATAGAATTATGGATCTTAAGGCTAATTAAACATTAGAGGGGAGATGAATAGCGTTTTCTAACTTATTTTTTTGCAAGGCAGTGTTTTCTAACTTATTTAAATCCTTTAAAAAAAAATTCAAGTTAAATATTAAATCACAGATTAACAACACAAAATTATACTATCAAACTATCACATATGCAATCACATATAAAAATAAAAGTGGTAAAGTAAAGTAAAGAGTTAAAGAGATGACACCAGAGATTTTATACTGGTTTGGATTTCTCCTACATCTAGTCTCATTCAATTGTTTGTACATATTTATTTTCAAATTCCAATCCTTAAATAGGCAGAAGGAAAACCCAAATACAATCTCATTCCGAGGCTACGAGACACACCCTTCTGAATTTTTTGGTTCAGGGTACACCCACTTGAGTTGAATAGGCTACATGCATACCCACTAGATTTTCGGGCTAATAAGCACACCCACTTGATTCGAATGGGCTACAAGCACACCCAAGCAAATACAAATAGAGCTTTATAGTTTTTCCAAAGACAATTACTTGAACTTTGGATATAATGGATCCTATAGCCTCTTGGACAACACTTTGACCTTTTAATTGAGTGAGAGATGTTTTCAAAATAGTAAGAAAGTAGTATTGAATCAATATAAAGAAGTATGAATTGATTCTATTTGATTTTGAAGAGAATTTGAGTATATTTTCAATGGAGTTTCAAGAGAGTAAGAGGAGGGATGAAAATAAGTAAATCTAAACTTTAAAATTCTTCGAACTCCCCTTTATATAGTAAATCAACAGATGTGCCCGTTTTTGAAGAGTTACGACGAACAGACACTTCCATTTAAAATTCAAAAAACCACTTGGCGGCATGTATGTCGATATACCATCAGCCTATATGCTGACATATGCATGTATATTTTGAAAACTTGTTTCTTTCAAAATGTTTTTGAAAATCGTATACTTTGTAAAATAGTTTGATAGTTTGTAAAATAGTTAGAACATAGTTTATAAACATTTTGAACTTTGAAAAACTTTTATAAAATATTTTAATATATTTTGAAAATTTATTTTGTTAAAAAATATAAAAGATAGAAAATAGGAGATAGAGATCAACGATTCAAGGACTTTAACAATATAAGCTATGACGCTATATACTAAACTACAATCTTGAGATCTTTATATCTTGGTCTTTGTACTCATGAGTCTTCATATATATCTTTTGAGTCTTTATACTGTATAGTCTACGATTCAATACCAGTGTAATATTCTGCACTATACACTATATATCTTGATAAAAGATTAGTCTCTATATTTTATATAATTGTATATGGTTGTCGTCATCAAAATCAATAACTGAGGTATTAACAATCTCCCCCTTTTTGATGATGATAACCATTAAATATTCCTGTATATAAAATATGATATAACCCCCCCTCAAGTTACATAACTCCCCCTAAATATATGCATGTGTATATTTTATACTTTTCTCCCCCTTTGTCATTAATAAAAATAGATGAAAAATAAAAACTCCCCTTATATAATTTAGAAACTATATAGTCAAAATCAATAATTAAGTACTAAAATAATCAAAGCATATTAAGCACGATGTAATTAATATATGGAGACTTTAAATAAATAAGATAAGATAATCTTTATTTAATAAAGTCAAACAATACATATCAAATCATCAATTTAAGTATACATATTAAACATACTAAACAAAATCAAAACCTAAGAATACTAATCAATCCAAACAAATCCAAATTTAGGAGTATTAATAAGTTATATATTTACATATTTATAATCAAACCGAATAACTAGACATTCCTTGAAACTTTAACCAAACCGTCGGGTCCAAAGATTGGATTTGCTTTGATAGCATCCCAATTTTCATTATCCTTGTTGATAGAGCATTCTAGATTATTTGTTTGATCATCTTTGATTAAGGAAGAAATCAACCATCGAATGGCATTGAAATACTTTTCTTGCTCTTTTATCATCTGCATTTTACTTAATTCTAAATGCCTTTGATTCCTTAAGATAAAGGTAAGAATATACTTGAAAGATTGAAGCATTTGTTCAAGGTTTTCACACAATTTTTGATGTGGAGAGGACATTTTTTGTAAAAAATGTTTGAGAATGAAAAAGAGTAGAGAATAAAATAACGAGTGATTTTTATGAAAAGATAGGCTTATATAGGAGTGAAAAGTCGTTTAAATAGATTGAATAGGTGGTAGTTATTTTATTTTTAAATTTTAAAATTTTGCCCAACGGCCAACATATGTCGACATATATATTGTATGTATGTCGACATACATACCTGAAGATGCAAAAGTTATATTTTTGTTATAGTTTTTGTTATCATTAAATTCCATTCTAATTTAATGACTTCCAAAGACTATTAGAATAATATGTAACAACAAGAACAAGATTTCATTACTAATAATAGAAAATTACATGGATTTTAAAGGAAAAACAAAATAAATACAAGAAAATGACATGAAATTAAACTAGAAGTATACCAAAATAAAAGCTATATATCACAAGGAAATAATTAGATAGACTTGGAAAGATGTAGACGACGATGATGAATTTCCACCAAGTTTGTGAATAAATTTTCCAAAGTATTTGTCCACTTTGTTGGAGAGGGAAGTGAACTTTTTACTAAAGAAACTGAAAGTGTGTATGCTTGTGCACACTAATTATGGATCGTGTAATATGGACTGACAATATATGCGGAATGTTATTTACAATTGCTATACAAGTAAATATTCAATAAACTAGCTATATAGCAATTCACAGATATGGAATAGTAAATGCAGTAAACTGTAAAAATCACACCAGGGATTTTTATACTGGTTCGGACCTCCCGTCCTACGTCCAGTCCCAGACTCCTATCTGGATTTTCACAACCAACTACCTCGCTTCACCCGGAGGAACAGGTTTACAACACCCGAACAGCCGAACGGGATTTCGTGCCTCTTACAACACCGAGGACTTCAACAAAAACAAATACAATTGCCGTTGACAACTTGTGCTCTTGATAACACGGATTTGTCACTTGTAGTACACCCTTCCTATAATCTTATCCTCAAAGTATGTGAATGATGTTTGTGAAGATTGAAGGAAGTATATTATTTATTTGAATCAAAAGATATGAAATAATTTCAATGATTCAATAAGCAATTGAAATGTTTGAGAGCTCAAGACAGAGATCAATAGAATAGAGATTAGAATAATAGAATTGGTTATTTGGAATAATGATTTCATGATGTTTATATAAGAAATAAACAGTTGTAACCCTTTGTGAAAAGATACAAACAAAGGTCATGATCATTGGTGAAGAGAAAGAGAAGCAACCGTTGAAGAAAAGGAAGTGTCTATACGAAAGGTTGCTCTCTGTTTGAAAACGGTCGACAGGTCAAAAATGGCCGGTAGACAGGATTTCAAATATATAGACGTTATGTGCATGTGTGCACGTTCTTTGTGCAATTTACACAGAAACGGTCGACCGCCCAAAAACCTACCGGTCGACCGGTCCCTGTCAAATTGCATAATGAATGTGCAATGCCATTCAAACGTATATATATTGATTATATTGAGGTGCATGATTATCTGAGGATAGATTTTAACAAGTTTAACACTATTACAACATCAAATAATCAACCTATAATCTAGAGTACCATATGTAGCTCTTTTGTGTTTCTTTATAGCCAAGATGTCTTCTTTTTGTCGATCGCCTTTATTTCTTTGTCAGAAATCAAAACTTCATGGACTATGTGACTCAACATTCTCCCCCTTTTTGATTGATGACAACATATATCTGAAGTTCTGAATCTCCCCCTGAATATGTGATCTCCCTGAGATTTTGTCTGTATTCTTTATATATATATATATTCCTGCAAATAATTGCTCTTTCTCCCCCTTTGTCATCGACAAAAAGGAGTAATAGATAATGGAATAATATAGGAATGTATCAACCAGAATATCCATTTTCCTCTTTTCTTAAGCGTACCTGCAAAAAATATAATTAAGACCATGGTACCCACTTTTTATAGGGTCCTAAGAGTTAGATCTTAGGAATCCAAACCCATACGGGTCCGGTATCCCCTTTATATACATAATTAGAATTATAATGCACAGTATTCATGAAATTCTGAATATATTTGTTCCTAATCAAATTGTTATTTGTTTTAGGAACCCATATTTTGATAGTCTTGACATTTTTCTTCTGAAATTTCACAACTGGCTTTGGTTTGGAATATAATAAACTAAGATTTTTCTTAGCTTCAGTCTTTTGTACTTTCTTTTTCCTTTCATTACCAAGATGTTTCTTGGTTTCTTGTTTCTTATATCCCAAACCTTGTTTATTTGAAACAGATTGTGAACTTTCAATGATTTTTGTCAAATTTTCTCGACCTTTGTTAAAGTTAGAAACATTTTGAGTTATGTCATCTAACTTAATTTGTAAGCTCGCCTTTTCTAGGTCCAGATTTTTGACTTTTGCCTTAAGCTCATGATTTTCAGTAGTGAGAGCATCATTTTTCTCTTTTTGAGTTTCAATTTCTTGACTCAAAAGAGATAATTGAGAGTCAACATTAGATGATGATTCTTGAAGTTTTTCAAGTTCTTCTTCTAATATTTTCTTCTCGTCTTTTAACATATCTCGTTCAAACTCTGCTCTACTCAAATCTGCTTTGGCTACTTTTAATTGACGTTTTATGTCTTTATATTTCACTATCAATTCAGAATTAATATCAAGTAATTCATCAAATGTAGGAATTTGTACCTCATCTTCTGTTGCCATAAAACAAACATTAGCTTGTTCATTCTCCTGATCACTTTCACTTTCAGATGAAGATGAGTTTGAATCATCCCATGTAACTGAGAAGGCTCGTTTCTTTGACTTGTCCTTCTTATATTTGAATTTATCATTTTCTGACTTCTTCTTCTGTTCTGGACAGTCCTTTTGCATGTGCCCCTTTTTGTGGCAGTTGAAACATTCTATTGCGGATGAAAATGGTTTATTTGATCCAGGTTTCCTTTTGTTGTAACGACTGGCTTTTCGATATTTTAGGAATTTTTTGAATCCTTTTGCAATGAATGCTAGATCTTCATCTTCAGAATCTGATTCATTTTCATCTTTCTCAGCATGAAATGCTACATTTTTCTTTTCTTCTTTCTGTTCTTTTCTAGCCTGCAAATTTGCTTCATAGGACATTAAATTTCCTATCAATTCATCTGGCTTCATGATGGAAAGGTCATTAGCTTCTTCAATTGCTAATACTTTTCCTTCCCATTCACTAGTCAGAGAATGTAGGATTGTTGAAACAACATCAAAATCTGAATATTTTTGCCCTAATCCGATAAGTGCATGATGAATAGTTTGAAACCTTGAATACATATCATTGATTGTCTCATTCGGTTTCATTTTGAAATTTTGAAACTGACTTTTCAGCATAGCTATTTTGGCTTGTTTAACCTTGTTAGTACCTTCATGAGTGGTTTTCAGCGTTTGCCAAATTTGATATGTAGTAGTGCAGATACTAACACAGTTATATTCATTTTGGTCTAATGCACAAAACAACATATTTATTGCCTTTGCATTTACGGCTGCTGCCGTTTTCTCAGCCGCTGTCCATTCTGAATATTCAGTTGTTGGATTCACTATTTCTTTTTGGGTAGCATTCCAAGCATCATAGCTATTTGATTGCATAAAAAATGACATACGTGTTGCCCAATAGCTATAGTTAAGACCATTAAAGAATGGAGGTCTTTGTGTTGATTGACCTTCCGTGTAAGTGTTAGTGCTAGTGCTTGCGTTATTTGCCATATTACAAGAATATATCAAATAACGGTGTTACGGTTATATGATGACCGTGCTCCGATACCAAATGAAAGTGTGTATGCTTGTGCACACTAATTATGGATCGTGTAATATGGACTGACAATATATGCGGAATGTTATTTACAATTGCTATACAAGTAAATATTCAATAAACTAGCTATATAGCAATTCACAGATATAGAATAGTAAATGCAGTAAACTGTAAAAATCACACCAGGGATTTTTATACTGGTTCGGACCTCCCGTCCTACGTCCAGTCCCAGACTCCTATCTGGATTTTCACAACCAACTACCTCGCTTCACCCGGAGGAACAGGTTTACAACACCCGAACAGCCGAACGGGATTTCGTGCCTCTTACAACACCGAGGACTTCAACAAAAACAAATACAATTACCGTTAACAACTTGTGCTCTTGATAACACGGATTTGTCACTTGTAGTACACCCTTCGTATAATCTTATCCTCAAAGTATGTGAATGATGTTTGTGAAGATTGAAGGAAGTATATTACTTATTTGAATCAAAAGATATGAAATAATTTCAATGATTCAATAAGCAATTGAAATGTTTGAGAGCTCAAGACAGAGATCAATAGAATAGAGATTAGAATAATAGAATTGGTTATTTGGAATAATGATTTCATGATATTTATATAAGAAATAAACAGTTGTAACCCTTTGTGAAAAGATACAAACAAAGGTCATGATCATTGGTGAAGAGAAAGAGAAGCAACCGTTGAAGAAAAGGAAGTGTCTATACGAAAGGTTGCTCTCTGTTTGAAAACGGTCGACAGGTCAAAAATGGCCGGTAAACAGGATTTCAAATATATAGACGTTATGTGCATGTGTGCACGTTCTTTGTGCAATATACACAGAAACGGTCGACCGCCCAAAAACCTACCGGTCGACCGGTCCCTGTCAAATTGCACAATGAATGTGCAATGCCATTCAAACGTATATATATTGATTATATTGAGGTGCATGATTATTTGAGGATAGATTTTAACAAGTTTAACACTATTACAACATCAAATAATCAACCTATAATCTAGAGTACCATATGTAGCTCTTTTGTGTCTCTTTATAGCCAAGATGTCTTCTTTTTGTCGATCGCCTTTATTTCTTTGTCAGAAATCAAAACTTTATGGACTATGTGACTCAACAGAAACGTTTCAGCTTCTTTTAATTTTTAAGAAGCTTCTCTTGGTTCTTTAGAATCTCTTTGTTGGAAAGATGAGATGGTTTTTCGAAGCTTTCTAAAGAAGTATCCATTTCCTCCTCCTCCTCTTCTTCTACATCCATTTTCGTCCCCTTCTTCCTCTTCTTCTTATTATATTTCTCGCTCCTCTTTCCATGCCAATATTTCTTCTTTTTCAACAAGTGTTTCATATGGATAGAAAGAAGGTGGAATATGCATAAGAGAAATGTTGGCCTTGTCAAATAATTTTCGAGAAATAGTTGATTCTCCTCTTAAATCAACACTAAAATATATGAAAATCCTAGTAAGATACACACCATGGTAGAGTGTATCCTCATGTCTTAAAATATTATTTTGAATAAAGTCATCGAAGATGACTTATGCCCATTTGAAGTCCTAGTTTCCATAAATAGCAAAAAGAGCTTTAAAAACTTTTTGAGTAGGGTTATTGTAATTACCCATCCTCGGAGTGATACTTTGTTGTAAAATGTAACGACCCGTAAATTTCAACTGTTTTAATAACGTAATTAGTTAAAATTTTGTGAAATTTTAAACGATAAAATTTTGAAATAAAAATTTAATATTTGGAATACGTCTAGTTAAACATAGCAACTGGTAAATTTTCGTCCGAAAATACGAAAGTTTATTTCGCGCGTAAATTTACTTCAATTTAATCAGTTAAAAAGCGTTGAAAATAAAACGTTTTCAAAACCAAAATATTTTTACATAGGAAAATTCTAAACCATCTTCTGAGCAAGATTTCAGTTTGTCGTTTTTCCAAATTCGGACATCTTTGGCTCCGTCGTTCTTATTTTCTACAAAATAGCAGTATTCTGGTACCGATATCGATTTTTATCGGATGATCGTACCACTGATTTCTATATACCGTTTTGATCGTCTCATCGTGCTGATCGCTGCAGTATACTCAAATGTAAATTTCGAGATCCGGAAAACAGCGAAATTTTCGGAAACGATCTACGTATCGGTACTTGTTCTGAACCCTTTTGTCTTCCTTGTGTCACTCCACTTTCCCAACGTAGAATACCAATTGACATTGTCATCAATATTTTCAGTTGTGACTCTTGAATTCCTACTGTTCAATAAATTTTGGTTTGACCATTCATTCGGTAAGGACGCTTCAAAATAGAGATTTATATCTTAACTTTCTGTTCACTTTCCTTTTCCCAACATGCCTGTACTTCGTTTCTCCTCATCCCTTCTCTGTTTCATCTTTCCTCTATCAAGCCCATGCTGCAGCCACCCACAACTACCGTGCCTTCCTTGCAACCCGAACCCAAGCACACCGCCTCGACCTCATCCACCAAGGCGACCCCGCAAGCCACGCTCCGGCCTAGTCACCGACTGCCTCGCCTGCCCAGACCACCACGACAGTCACCCCTCCAGATCCGCCTCTTCCCCATGACGCAGCAGCACGTCCCCTCGCCACCACTTCGAACCCCATCAGCCACGGCCACCTACCCACGTGACCACCTCCTTGCTCTCCGACGGCAACCATCACTCTTCCCCTCTCCCCTCCATGCGAGACAGCTGGGCGACCACCTTGCTATCTTGTTCTTTAGCCTTCCGTGTAGGTATATATGTAGATTATGGTATAGTATAGAAGCAGTTTAAAAATGATACAGTGCATATTTTTACAACATATGTCATTTATACTTTGCCAGCTATTTTCGTGCATGCATGTGTTCTATCAAAAGTCTGGGCATACTATTCCTACTCTTTTATAAGTTGTATATGTTATTTTTATGCATATTTCATGTTATAACTTACACATTATATGTTAGTTTAGGATGAGTTATACAATTTGCATACGTGTGTTATATTTAAAAGTTTTGGGGTCTGCGTATATTATATTCAAGCATTGAGGTTGCATAAGTATGTTCATATATAAGAGATAAGTTTATTTTAACATCTATATTCAGATGGCTTGCTGTTTTGCAAAAGTTTGGTATGAGTTTTACATGACCTGTACATTTGGTACAAAGCTTTATATATATAATAATCTTATATTAAGGTATCCATATTAAATATTTACTTTATCTGATTGAGAATACATATACTGATTTTGATTTTGTTATTATATAAAGGCATATTAGTTTGAATGTAAGTTGATTTTACTAATACAAAACCGATAATAAGTATTGTTTTAATTATATAACATACAGTGTTCTACTTTATCAGTTTAAAACTTTTGGGTACTAGGTTATTATTCTATATAGGTTGTCTGACTAAAACAATGGACTTGAAACAATATAAATATTTTATGCGTATGGGTCTATTATATAACATATATCTAGTATATCTGTTGAGTTATCTTTAGTTATATAGTAGCTGTTATAAAAATATAAAATGTCAGTCTGTTGCTCCTATATATATGATGTTTTAAAGTGTTGCATATCTTATATCCACTGCAAGGTAGAGCAAAAGGTATTATTTATAATATTATATTTAAGCTGTAGCCTGTGTCTACTCTTGCATAGCCATACTACAATCCTAAAATAGTAACCTTCACTTCTGTCTGAGTTAAGATGTTTTAATATAAACTATATACATTGCAGACGCTATATATATTGAGTGCGGTCTTGGGATATTTTACTAGTGTAAATATCGTATATTTTAAAGTACGTAAATGTTTAAACGTTTTATTTAAATTTTTTTTTATAACATAGTATATATGCATGTTATAGATATAGATATTCGATACATAATGAAGATGTTTTATTTTGCTTTGTGTTTAAAATTAAAAGTCGATTTTAGATTTTCGACGATTTTATTCTAAAACGTGTCTGGAATCGAGTAGTGATTTTTGAAATATAATTTATATAGTTATATATAAGTTCATTTATACCAATTTTCTTCATCGATCTAGTTCTGATTCGTTTTATCAATTCCTTATCTATCAGCTTTGCCCGTCGGGACTATTTTGTTCATCGAATCGCGTCCATCCAGCTTTTCTTTGGAATTCGTAGTTTGTTCTGTCGTCAAATATCTCTAGCCTCGAAAGGTGAGCACTCACTCACGATTAACGTTCTTTTATTTATTAGATTTGATTTCAATTGAAACGACAATTGAAATATGCTGCTGTTAGTTGATTACACTGTTTTATATGCTATTACCTGTATCAGTTCACCTGTGACATCTGACACCATTATCTGTTATATATATGAAATGATAATCCAGTTTGGTTGTTAATTGATTGATTTTTGATGTTTATATTGGACGTTAAATTGTTAATGTTAAAATGATAAATAGTATGAAATTGAACTTGATATAGGATAATTAATTGTTAAATTTGATTAATTGACATTTGTATAATATGACCCTTATCTGTTAAATTTATTGACACGTAGGATTTGTTTAATTACATTTTGAATCACTGAATGTACGTTGTTAAATTGATGACGTATGAAATTGTAATTGAACGACAAGTGAAACCGTAATGTTATAATCTTTAATCTACTTGAAATGATAGAGTAGATTCTAGAAATAATTATATTAATTCGTACAAATAACAATGCGAATTAATACGGTTATTTCGGGATTATTTGAATCGATTATTGGATTGATATTGATTGTTGTTATTGCTTGTTTATTTACTTTGACACCATCCCAGTTATCACACTGCAAGTTCCCTCTGTTATGTTTTGATTTTGAATTGAATTGGAATCGGGTTGAAATGATAAATACCCAAAATTGAACTTTGACCTAGGATAGAAAATTTAATAAACCCGATTGGTCAATAACTTGATTTTGAATTAAGATAAGGATTTTATTTGAAAAAAATATATGGTTTTGAAATGAAGTTGAAATTTGAATTTAAGTGAAAGGAAATGTTAATGTTTAATAATCTGAAACAAATTATTAAAAATGTAATTGATGAAAGAATGTTGTTTAAGTTGAGAAACTATTGAGTTAAGTTGGAAATTATAATTAAGTTTGAAATTATTAAACTTTGAAATTATTTAATAATTAAGTTTTGAATTATTTAATAATTAAATAAGATTGAATTATTTAATGATTAAATTAAATTGAATTTTGAATAAGTGAATTTACTTCGTAATACTTGAAATTGAGTTTCTTTATTAATAAAGTTGGAAAATCATTTAAGTAAGTAAATAGGTGAAATTGAATTTCTTTAACAAGAAATAAAATGTGATATTTTTGGAATTAATGTAAGACTTGAAATTTAAAGAATTTGATTTGATGAATTTAATTTAATTCAAAATTGTAAGTTTTGATTTAATGAAGTTGAACTTAAGAATGGATTTAATGAATTGGGAATTTAATGGAAATTGTTTTTGAATAACAGATTTACTTCACGAATATTGAATGGAATCGATAAATGAATGTAAATTGATTTGAATGTTAAATTAAATTAATTTAAATGATTTTGAAATGAAACTGATATACGAATTTGGATCAATATTTGAATTGTTTTAAATAGAAATTGAAATTGAATTATAAGATTTTGAAAGTGTAATTTGGAAGTTTTGAAATGTAAATTTATTGAAATGGTTTGAAAGACAAATGAAATGCTGGTTTACGAATTGAAATCGAAATCGAAATTGATTTGGTTTTTGAAATCTATAAACGACCAATCGGTGTAATAATTACGAAAGTTATTAAAGAGACCGGGATCGGTAATGGATATACTCTCTATCTGAACCGAAACCACTTTAATAACTATACGCGGAGTGTTGATCCAGAACGAAGTGGATGGTTTTGGTGAACGCGTTGACTGAAGAAAGAGAACGATTTTGGATGACCCCTGATATGACTAAAACAGGAGCCGCGCCGGGCCATTGAGGTTCGCCACCTCTAGCGGACACACTTCTTCGTTACCATATCTATTACTTTTGTGATTCGATTTGGGTGCACCCCTCGATTATGGGAGTGTTGTTTCGCGGTGTTGGGGTAGTAGCTGCTATGCCCAACATCAGTCCGGATCACGCAACTACTAGTATCCTAGTTGGTATCGCCTCATGTACCTTGTCATACTGATTATCCTATTCGCGACCACTACGATTTTGATTTGTACCTTTAGTATATGGATTGCCCTCTGGTGACTTCCGGTTTTGGGGAAACTACGGTCTTGTATATGCTTTTGGGAATAAACAGGTTAAGAGGTGTATGGGCCCTGCTTAACCCTACTTTGATATCTTTATATTACTGATAGACATTATCTACTTAGCGTACATTACTACCTAGTAGATAGTTTAACGGATCCTTAAAGGATGGTTATTCCAAACATCCTTTGAGTTACTTGTATTTCAATTGCTATTTCACTTGAGTTGGATTTATTAATATAAGAATGTTAATCCTGACTCGAGTGTCTTGTGTTTTTGCTTTACGCTCGGGTCAGACTGAGTGTACCAGTATTCGAGACTCACCTTTGGAGTTGGAGCTTTGCTTGAAGATCCAGCCATCTATTCTGCTTTCAGTATTCGATGATTCCAATGATGTATTCTGATTTGTATCTGATGTATCGTATTACTCTTCTGTTGTAAACTCTGATGTATTTTTATATATTCATATAGTAGCTTCATGAACTACTATCTCTTTTATTTCCGCTGCATTTATTACTCTGTGTCTGTGATTATATCTATTTACTGTATATGTTCAGTTTTGCCAAATTTAAATTAACAACGCGGTATTTTGAGCAATTCAACTCCGGCATGAGTGTCCACCTATACACTTATAATGGACGCGAATGGTCCAAAATATCGGGTCGTTACAGTTGGTATCAGAGCTTTGGTAGCTCTAGGCAAAACTTAACATATAAGGTAAAGGTATTTACAGAATCACTCTCATTCGAGTTTCAATCTCTTCCTTTGATTCAATTTCTTTGAATTTTGGAACGTTCCCTACGGTTCCAAATTTCATTCGTGTCCCTCACTATTCGTCTTCTTTCAGTTCTGGAGCATCACATAACTCCACCTTGAATGATCTTTATAATGAATCGGCGGTCTCGCCAAACTTCGAATGATTTGTAAAGGGGTGAAATTCCTTTACAATAGGCATTGATTTACCGGAGATTTCTATATCCTTGGTTTACGATGCTATCTATTACTTGATATACCTGAATTCCATCTCTTGAGATCGAGTGTTGATTTACCTCGGAATTCTACACCGATCTTATTTTTTTTTCAAATTACGGTCGACCCGGTTAAGGTTGCCCGTGAATTAAATAAACTCATCCATCTCTCGATTGTGGTATTTGAATTATCTTATCTTCTGTTTCAAACTTATTTCGAATCAAAATTCTCTTTGATTTGATTTCCATCAAATTTGAATCCCTATCCTTGCTTTGAAATCCATTCCTGTATCGTCAAGCAAAGAAGTGTATTTGTAAATTAATTTAAATGATTTATATATTGTGTTGTTTGAGTTGTTGATGTTGATTTGGGTTTCCGATCGATTCGTCTGATCAACGCTATCGATAGGATTTCCAAAACACTTGAACAGAGCAAACTGACACAATATTATTTTAAAATTTGGAAAATGAAATAAATTTGTTTGATTATATTGTGAAAATATAAGTAAAATTTTCTAGAATTTAATAGGTTAATGAAATTGGTTGTTTGAAATGATAATATTTGATTATCATTTATTATTCTAAATGAATTTATAATTATGGTTTATAAATTGATTTGGAATTTAAAATGAACTTAATTCAGAAATTTGAGAATTTAGTTTCCGGTGATTTCGAACTTTGGTTTTTAAAAATTTAAAGTATATAGTATTGGAAGTATTTTCGAATAGAAATCGTTTTCAAAGAATTTTTTTAAATGTTGAAATCAGTGCTCTTCTCTTTGTCGCTGGAAAATAATTTCGGTGATGGCGGCCGCATCATCGATATTCATTTTCGAGTTTCGAAGTGGAGAAACCATTCTGTAGCTTTGCTACGGTTTTGTTTTGAAAAATATTTTGATTTGAATTTCTTCAGTATAATTTGATTTATATATAAGTATCTTATTTTAAAATTTAATTTGATTTCATATAAATATATTATATATCTCTCTAAATTGTTTAAAGTTAATCGGAAATCTAATTCTTCAATTTTGTTAAAGGATGATTTAATTATAAATAAAACAAAAATTTGGAATAAATATTTAAACTCGAATAATTGAATTTGGAAAATTTTATTTGTATATTGTTCAACTGCATTCTAATACAACTTACCTATATCATTCAGAGTTGAATATGTAATTGGATAATATATATAATATAAATTGGATTTATAAATAAAATTTGAGTGGTTGTAACAAATGTTATACAGTTAAATTTTAATTATAAATTGTTAATAGAGATAATAGAATAATAAGATAATTGAAAAATAAATTTGTTTTGAAAGAATTAATAAATTGAAATTTGATCAATATATGAAAATACCTTGAATTTAAAAGCAATTAGTAGATGTAAATTAATTTAAATCGAAACTTTTATGGTTTAAATTAATTTATATGGGTTAAATATATGGGATTAGATATATTGAGTAGAATAAATTTAATAATAACTTGTAATAAAGAAGAATTTAAAATTGTTGAAAAAATATGATTATAATAAAAGTTATTCAAATTTATGGTTTTAGAAATTGTAAATTGAAGATAATTGGATGATAAGATAATAAATTTAGAAATAGTTGAGATTGATTTTAGTGAACTCAAATGGATTAAATCAATTATTCAATATCAATTAATTTAAATTTGAATTTATATGGTTTAAATTAATCGTTATTTTGTATTTCAAATCTGTTTTTCTTTCTGGTTGTTTCTATTCTCCTACCTCGTTCCTTTTCGGGGACGAAAAGTTTTGAGTGGGGGAGAATGTAACGACCCGTAAATTTCAACTGTTTTAATAACGTAATTAGTTAAAATTTTGTGAAATTTTAAACGATAAAATTTTGAAATAAAAATTTAATATTTGGAATACGTCTAGTTAAACATAGCAACTGGTAAATTTTCGTCCGAAAATACGAAAGTTTATTTCGCGCGTAAATTTACTTCAATTTAATCAGTTAAAAAGCGTTGAAAATAAAACGTTTTCAAAACCAAAATATTTTTACATAGGAAAATTCTAAACCATCTTCTGAGCAAGATTTCAGTTTGTCGTTTTTCCAAATTCGGACATCTTTGGCTCCGTCGTTCTTATTTTCTACAAAATAGCAGTATTCTGGTACCGATATCGATTTTTATCGGATGATCGTACCACTGATTTCTATATACCGTTTTGATCGTCTCATCGTGCTGATCGCTGCAGTATACTCAAATGTAAATTTCGAGATCCGGAAAACAGCGAAATTTTCGGAAACGATCTACGTATCGGTACTTGTTCTGAACCCTTTTGTCTTCCTTGTGTCACTCCACTTTCCCAACGTAGAATACCAATTGACATTGTCATCAATATTTTCAGTTGTGACTCTTGAATTCCTACTGTTCAATAAATTTTGGTTTGACCATTCATTCGGTAAGGACGCTTCAAAATAGAGATTTATATCTTAACTTTCTGTTCACTTTCCTTTTCCCAACATGCCTGTACTTCGTTTCTCCTCATCCCTTCTCTGTTTCATCTTTCCTCTATCAAGCCCATGCTGCAGCCACCCACAACTACCGTGCCTTCCTTGCAACCCGAACCCAAGCACACCGCCTCGACCTCATCCACCAAGGCGACCCCGCAAGCCACGCTCCGGCCTAGTCACCGACTGCCTCGCCTGCCCAGACCACCACGACAGTCACCCCTCCAGATCCGCCTCTTCCCCATGACGCAGCAGCACGTCCCCTCGCCACCACTTCGAACCCCATCAGCCACGGCCACCTACCCACGTGACCACCTCCTTGCTCTCCGACGGCAACCATCACTCTTCCCCTCTCCCCTCCATGCGAGACAGCTGGGCGACCACCTTGCTATCTTGTTCTTTAGCCTTCCGTGTAGGTATATATGTAGATTATGGTATAGTATAGAAGCAGTTTAAAAATGATACAGTGCATATTTTTACAACATATGTCATTTATACTTTGCCAGCTATTTTCGTGCATGCATGTGTTCTATCAAAAGTCTGGGCATACTATTCCTACTCTTTTATAAGTTGTATATGTTATTTTTATGCATATTTCATGTTATAACTTACACATTATATGTTAGTTTAGGATGAGTTATACAATTTGCATACGTGTGTTATATTTAAAAGTTTTGGGGTCTGCGTATATTATATTCAAGCATTGAGGTTGCATAAGTATGTTCATATATAAGAGATAAGTTTATTTTAACATCTATATTCAGATGGCTTGCTGTTTTGCAAAAGTTTGGTATGAGTTTTACATGACCTGTACATTTGGTACAAAGCTTTATATATATAATAATCTTATATTAAGGTATCCATATTAAATATTTACTTTATCTGATTGAGAATACATATACTGATTTTGATTTTGTTATTATATAAAGGCATATTAGTTTGAATGTAAGTTGATTTTACTAATACAAAACCGATAATAAGTATTGTTTTAATTATATAACATACAGTGTTCTACTTTATCAGTTTAAAACTTTTGGGTACTAGGTTATTATTCTATATAGGTTGTCTGACTAAAACAATGGACTTGAAACAATATAAATATTTTATGCGTATGGGTCTATTATATAACATATATCTAGTATATCTGTTGAGTTATCTTTAGTTATATAGTAGCTGTTATAAAAATATAAAATGTCAGTCTGTTGCTCCTATATATATGATGTTTTAAAGTGTTGCATATCTTATATCCACTGCAAGGTAGAGCAAAAGGTATTATTTATAATATTATATTTAAGCTGTAGCCTGTGTCTACTCTTGCATAGCCATACTACAATCCTAAAATAGTAACCTTCACTTCTGTCTGAGTTAAGATGTTTTAATATAAACTATATACATTGCAGACGCTATATATATTGAGTGCGGTCTTGGGATATTTTACTAGTGTAAATATCGTATATTTTAAAGTACGTAAATGTTTAAACGTTTTATTTAAATTTTTTTTTATAACATAGTATATATGCATTTTATAGATATAGATATTCGATACATAATGAAGATGTTTTATTTTGCTTTGTGTTTAAAATTAAAAGTCGATTTTAGATTTTCGACGATTTTATTCTAAAACGTGTCTGGAATCGAGTAGTGATTTTTGAAATATAATTTATATAGTTATATATAAGTTCATTTATACCAATTTTCTTCATCGATCTAGTTCTGATTCGTTTTATCAATTCCTTATCTATCAGCTTTGCCCGTCGGGACTATTTTGTTCATCGAATCGCGTCCATCCAGCTTTTCTTTGGAATTCGTAGTTTGTTCTGTCGTCAAATATCTCTAGCCTCGAAAGGTGAGCACTCACTCACGATTAACGTTCTTTTATTTATTAGATTTGATTTCAATTGAAACGACAATTGAAATATGCTGCTGTTAGTTGATTACACTGTTTTATATGCTATTACCTGTATCAGTTCACCTGTGACATCTGACACCATTATCTGTTATATATATGAAATGATAATCCAGTTTGGTTGTTAATTGATTGATTTTTGATGTTTATATTGGACGTTAAATTGTTAATGTTAAAATGATAAATAGTATGAAATTGAACTTGATATAGGATAATTAATTGTTAAATTTGATTAATTGACATTTGTATAATATGACCCTTATCTGTTAAATTTATTGACACGTAGGATTTGTTTAATTACATTTTGAATCACTGAATGTACGTTGTTAAATTGATGACGTATGAAATTGTAATTGAACGACAAGTGAAACCGTAATGTTATAATCTTTAATCTACTTGAAATGATAGAGTAGATTCTAGAAATAATTATATTAATTCGTACAAATAACAATGCGAATTAATACGGTTATTTCGGGATTATTTGAATCGATTATTGGATTGATATTGATTGTTGTTATTGCTTGTTTATTTACTTTGACACCATCCCAGTTATCACACTGCAAGTTCCCTCTGTTATGTTTTGATTTTGAATTGAATTGGAATCGGGTTGAAATGATAAATACCCAAAATTGAACTTTGACCTAGGATAGAAAATTTAATAAACCCGATTGGTCAATAACTTGATTTTGAATTAAGATAAGGATTTTATTTGAAAAAAATATATGGTTTTGAAATGAAGTTGAAATTTGAATTTAAGTGAAAGGAAATGTTAATGTTTAATAATCTGAAACAAATTATTAAAAATGTAATTGATGAAAGAATGTTGTTTAAGTTGAGAAACTATTGAGTTAAGTTGGAAATTATAATTAAGTTTGAAATTATTAAACTTTGAAATTATTTAATAATTAAGTTTTGAATTATTTAATAATTAAATAAGATTGAATTATTTAATGATTAAATTAAATTGAATTTTGAATAAGTGAATTTACTTCGTAATACTTGAAATTGAGTTTCTTTATTAATAAAGTTGGAAAATCATTTAAGTAAGTAAATAGGTGAAATTGAATTTCTTTAACAAGAAATAAAATGTGATATTTTTGGAATTAATGTAAGACTTGAAATTTAAAGAATTTGATTTGATGAATTTAATTTAATTCAAAATTGTAAGTTTTGATTTAATGAAGTTGAACTTAAGAATGGATTTAATGAATTGGGAATTTAATGGAAATTGTTTTTGAATAACAGATTTACTTCACGAATATTGAATGGAATCGATAAATGAATGTAAATTGATTTGAATGTTAAATTAAATTAATTTAAATGATTTTGAAATGAAACTGATATACGAATTTGGATCAATATTTGAATTGTTTTAAATAGAAATTGAAATTGAATTATAAGATTTTGAAAGTGTAATTTGGAAGTTTTGAAATGTAAATTTATTGAAATGGTTTGAAAGACAAATGAAATGCTGGTTTACGAATTGAAATCGAAATCGAAATTGATTTGGTTTTTGAAATCTATAAACGACCAATCGGTGTAATAATTACGAAAGTTATTAAAGAGACCGGGATCGGTAATGGATATACTCTCTATCTGAACCGAAACCACTTTAATAACTATACGCGGAGTGTTGATCCAGAACGAAGTGGATGGTTTTGGTGAACGCGTTGACTGAAGAAAGAGAACGATTTTGGATGACCCCTGATATGACTAAAACAGGAGCCGCGCCGGGCCATTGAGGTTCGCCACCTCTAGCGGACACACTTCTTCGTTACCATATCTATTACTTTTGTGATTCGATTTGGGTGCACCCCTCGATTATGGGAGTGTTGTTTCGCGGTGTTGGGGTAGTAGCTGCTATGCCCAACATCAGTCCGGATCACGCAACTACTAGTATCCTAGTTGGTATCGCCTCATGTACCTTGTCATACTGATTATCCTATTCGCGACCACTACGATTTTGATTTGTACCTTTAGTATATGGATTGCCCTCTGGTGACTTCCGGTTTTGGGGAAACTACGGTCTTGTATATGCTTTTGGGAATAAACAGGTTAAGAGGTGTATGGGCCCTGCTTAACCCTACTTTGATATCTTTATATTACTGATAGACATTATCTACTTAGCGTACATTACTACCTAGTAGATAGTTTAACGGATCCTTAAAGGATGGTTATTCCAAACATCCTTTGAGTTACTTGTATTTCAATTGCTATTTCACTTGAGTTGGATTTATTAATATAAGAATGTTAATCCTGACTCGAGTGTCTTGTGTTTTTGCTTTACGCTCGGGTCAGACTGAGTGTACCAGTATTCGAGACTCACCTTTGGAGTTGGAGCTTTGCTTGAAGATCCAGCCATCTATTCTGCTTTCAGTATTCGATGATTCCAGTGATGTATTCTGATTTGTATCTGATGTATCGTATTACTCTTCTGTTGTAAACTCTGATGTATTTTTATATATTCATATAGTAGCTTCATGAACTACTATCTCTTTTATTTCCGCTGCATTTATTACTCTGTGTCTGTGATTATATCTATTTACTGTATATGTTCAGTTTTGCCAAATTTAAATTAACAACGCGGTATTTTGAGCAATTCAACTCCGGCATGAGTGTCCACCTATACACTTATAATGGACGCGAATGGTCCAAAATATCGGGTCGTTACAGTTGGTATCAGAGCTTTGGTAGCTCTAGGCAAAACTTAACATATAAGGTAAAGATATTTACAGAATCACTCTCATTCGAGTTTCAATCTCTTCCTTTGATTCAATTTCTTTGAATTTTGGAACGTTCCCTACGGTTCCAAATTTCATTCGTGTCCCTCACTATTCGTCTTCTTTCAGTTCTGGAGCATCACATAACTCCACCTTGAATGATCTTTATAATGAATCGGCGGTCTCGCCAAACTTCGAATGATTTGTAAAGGGGTGAAATTCCTTTACAATAGGCATTGATTTACCGGAGATTTCTATATCCTTGGTTTACGATGCTATCTATTACTTGATATACCTGAATTCCATCTCTTGAGATCGAGTGTTGATTTACCTCGGAATTCTACACCGATCTTATTTTTTTTTCAAATTACGGTCGACCCGGTTAAGGTTGCCCGTGAATTAAATAAACTCATCCATCTCTCGATTGTGGTATTTGAATTATCTTATCTTCTGTTTCAAACTTATTTCGAATCAAAATTCTCTTTGATTTGATTTCCATCAAATTTGAATCCCTATCCTTGCTTTGAAATCCATTCCTGTATCGTCAAGCAAAGAAGTGTATTTGTAAATTAATTTAAATGATTTATATATTGTGTTGTTTGAGTTGTTGATGTTGATTTGGGTTTCCGATCGATTCGTCTGATCAACGCTATCGATAGGATTTCCAAAACACTTGAACAGAGCAAACTGACACAATATTATTTTAAAATTTGGAAAATGAAATAAATTTGTTTGATTATATTGTGAAAATATAAGTAAAATTTTCTAGAATTTAATAGGTTAATGAAATTGGTTGTTTGAAATGATAATATTTGATTATCATTTATTATTCTAAATGAATTTATAATTATGGTTTATAAATTGATTTGGAATTTAAAATGAACTTAATTCAGAAATTTGAGAATTTAGTTTCCGGTGATTTCGAACTTTGGTTTTTAAAAATTTAAAGTATATAGTATTGGAAGTATTTTCGAATAGAAATCGTTTTCAAAGAATTTTTTTAAATGTTGAAATCAGTGCTCTTCTCTTTGTCGCTGGAAAATAATTTCGGTGATGGCGGCCGCATCATCGATATTCATTTTCGAGTTTCGAAGTGGAGAAACCATTCTGTAGCTTTGCTACGGTTTTGTTTTGAAAAATATTTTGATTTGAATTTCTTCAGTATAATTTGATTTATATATAAGTATCTTATTTTAAAATTTAATTTGATTTCATATAAATATATTATATATCTCTCTAAATTGTTTAAAGTTAATCGGAAATCTAATTCTTCAATTTTGTTAAAGGATGATTTAATTATAAATAAAACAAAAATTTGGAATAAATATTTAAACTCGAATAATTGAATTTGGAAAATTTTATTTGTATATTGTTCAACTGCATTCTAATACAACTTACCTATATCATTCAGAGTTGAATATGTAATTGGATAATATATATAATATAAATTGGATTTATAAATAAAATTTGAGTGGTTGTAACAAATGTTATACAGTTAAATTTTAATTATAAATTGTTAATAGAGATAATAGAATAATAAGATAATTGAAAAATAAATTTGTTTTGAAAGAATTAATAAATTGAAATTTGATCAATATATGAAAATACCTTGAATTTAAAAGCAATTAGTAGATGTAAATTAATTTAAATCGAAACTTTTATGGTTTAAATTAATTTATATGGGTTAAATATATGGGATTAGATATATTGAGTAGAATAAATTTAATAATAACTTGTAATAAAGAAGAATTTAAAATTGTTGAAAAAAATATGATTATAATAAAAGTTATTCAAATTTATGGTTTTAGAAATTGTAAATTGAAGATAATTGGATGATAAGATAATAAATTTAGAAATAGTTGAGATTGATTTTAGTGAACTCAAATGGATTAAATCAATTATTCAATATCAATTAATTTAAATTTGAATTTATATGGTTTAAATTAATCGTTATTTTGTATTTCAAATCTGTTTTTCTTTCTGGTTGTTTCTATTCTCCTACCTCGTTCCTTTTCGGGGACGAAAAGTTTTGAGTGGGGGAGAATGTAACGACCCATAAATTTCAACTGTTTTAATAACGTAATTAGTTAAAATTTTGTGAAATTTTAAACGATAAAATTTTGAAATAAAAATTTAATATTTGGAATACGTCTAGTTAAACATAGCAACTGGTAAATTTTCGTCCGAAAATACGAAAGTTTATTTCGCGCGTAAATTTACTTCAATTTAATCAGTTAAAAAGCGTTGAAAATAAAACGTTTTCAAAACCAAAATATTTTTACATAGGAAAATTCTAAACCATCTTCTGAGCAAGATTTCAGTTTGTCGTTTTTCCAAATTCGGACATCTTTGGCTCCGTCGTTCTTATTTTCTACAAAATAGCAGTATTCTGGTACCGATATCGATTTTTATCGGATGATCGTACCACTGATTTCTATATACCGTTTTGATCGTCTCATCGTGCTGATCGCTGCAGTATACTCAAATGTAAATTTCGAGATCCGGAAAACAGCGAAATTTTCGGAAACGATCTACGTATCGGTACTTGTTCTGAACCCTTTTGTCTTCCTTGTGTCACTCCACTTTCCCAACGTAGAATACCAATTGACATTGTCATCAATATTTTCAGTTGTGACTCTTGAATTCCTACTGTTCAATAAATTTTGGTTTGACCATTCATTCGGTAAGGACGCTTCAAAATAGAGATTTATATCTTAACTTTCTGTTCACTTTCCTTTTCCCAACATGCCTGTACTTCGTTTCTCCTCATCCCTTCTCTGTTTCATCTTTCCTCTATCAAGCCCATGCTGCAGCCACCCACAACTACCGTGCCTTCCTTGCAACCCGAACCCAAGCACACCGCCTCGACCTCATCCACCAAGGCGACCCCGCAAGCCACGCTCCGGCCTAGTCACCGACTGCCTCGCCTGCCCAGACCACCACGACAGTCACCCCTCCAGATCCGCCTCTTCCCCATGACGCAGCAGCACGTCCCCTCGCCACCACTTCGAACCCCATCAGCCACGGCCACCTACCCACGTGACCACCTCCTTGCTCTCCGACGGCAACCATCACTCTTCCCCTCTCCCCTCCATGCGAGACAGCTGGGCGACCACCTTGCTATCTTGTTCTTTAGCCTTCCGTGTAGGTATATATGTAGATTATGGTATAGTATAGAAGCAGTTTAAAAATGATACAGTGCATATTTTTACAACATATGTCATTTATACTTTGCCAGCTATTTTCGTGCATGCATGTGTTCTATCAAAAGTCTGGGCATACTATTCCTACTCTTTTATAAGTTGTATATGTTATTTTTATGCATATTTCATGTTATAACTTACACATTATATGTTAGTTTAGGATGAGTTATACAATTTGCATACGTGTGTTATATTTAAAAGTTTTGGGGTCTGCGTATATTATATTCAAGCATTGAGGTTGCATAAGTATGTTCATATATAAGAGATAAGTTTATTTTAACATCTATATTCAGATGGCTTGCTGTTTTGCAAAAGTTTGGTATGAGTTTTACATGACCTGTACATTTGGTACAAAGCTTTATATATATAATAATCTTATATTAAGGTATCCATATTAAATATTTACTTTATCTGATTGAGAATACATATACTGATTTTGATTTTGTTATTATATAAAGGCATATTAGTTTGAATGTAAGTTGATTTTACTAATACAAAACCGATAATAAGTATTGTTTTAATTATATAACATACAGTGTTCTACTTTATCAGTTTAAAACTTTTGGGTACTAGGTTATTATTCTATATAGGTTGTCTGACTAAAACAATGGACTTGAAACAATATAAATATTTTATGCGTATGGGTCTATTATATAACATATATCTAGTATATCTGTTGAGTTATCTTTAGTTATATAGTAGCTGTTATAAAAATATAAAATGTCAGTCTGTTGCTCCTATATATATGATGTTTTAAAGTGTTGCATATCTTATATCCACTGCAAGGTAGAGCAAAAGGTATTATTTATAATATTATATTTAAGCTGTAGCCTGTGTCTACTCTTGCATAGCCATACTACAATCCTAAAATAGTAACCTTCACTTCTGTCTGAGTTAAGATGTTTTAATATAAACTATATACATTGCAGACGCTATATATATTGAGTGCGGTCTTGGGATATTTTACTAGTGTAAATATCGTATATTTTAAAGTACGTAAATGTTTAAACGTTTTATTTAAATTTTTTTTTATAACATAGTATATATGCATTTTATAGATATAGATATTCGATACATAATGAAGATGTTTTATTTTGCTTTGTGTTTAAAATTAAAAGTCGATTTTAGATTTTCGACGATTTTATTCTAAAACGTGTCTGGAATCGAGTAGTGATTTTTGAAATATAATTTATATAGTTATATATAAGTTCATTTATACCAATTTTCTTCATCGATCTAGTTCTGATTCGTTTTATCAATTCCTTATCTATCAGCTTTGCCCGTCGGGACTATTTTGTTCATCGAATCGCGTCCATCCAGCTTTTCTTTGGAATTCGTAGTTTGTTCTGTCGTCAAATATCTCTAGCCTCGAAAGGTGAGCACTCACTCACGATTAACGTTCTTTTATTTATTAGATTTGATTTCAATTGAAACGACAATTGAAATATGCTGCTGTTAGTTGATTACACTGTTTTATATGCTATTACCTGTATCAGTTCACCTGTGACATCTGACACCATTATCTGTTATATATATGAAATGATAATCCAGTTTGGTTGTTAATTGATTGATTTTTGATGTTTATATTGGACGTTAAATTGTTAATGTTAAAATGATAAATAGTATGAAATTGAACTTGATATAGGATAATTAATTGTTAAATTTGATTAATTGACATTTGTATAATATGACCCTTATCTGTTAAATTTATTGACACGTAGGATTTGTTTAATTACATTTTGAATCACTGAATGTACGTTGTTAAATTGATGACGTATGAAATTGTAATTGAACGACAAGTGAAACCGTAATGTTATAATCTTTAATCTACTTGAAATGATAGAGTAGATTCTAGAAATAATTATATTAATTCGTACAAATAACAATGCGAATTAATACGGTTATTTCGGGATTATTTGAATCGATTATTGGATTGATATTGATTGTTGTTATTGCTTGTTTATTTACTTTGACACCATCCCAGTTATCACACTGCAAGTTCCCTCTGTTATGTTTTGATTTTGAATTGAATTGGAATCGGGTTGAAATGATAAATACCCAAAATTGAACTTTGACCTAGGATAGAAAATTTAATAAACCCGATTGGTCAATAACTTGATTTTGAATTAAGATAAGGATTTTATTTGAAAAAAATATATGGTTTTGAAATGAAGTTGAAATTTGAATTTAAGTGAAAGGAAATGTTAATGTTTAATAATCTGAAACAAATTATTAAAAATGTAATTGATGAAAGAATGTTGTTTAAGTTGAGAAACTATTGAGTTAAGTTGGAAATTATAATTAAGTTTGAAATTATTAAACTTTGAAATTATTTAATAATTAAGTTTTGAATTATTTAATAATTAAATAAGATTGAATTATTTAATGATTAAATTAAATTGAATTTTGAATAAGTGAATTTACTTCGTAATACTTGAAATTGAGTTTCTTTATTAATAAAGTTGGAAAATCATTTAAGTAAGTAAATAGGTGAAATTGAATTTCTTTAACAAGAAATAAAATGTGATATTTTTGGAATTAATGTAAGACTTGAAATTTAAAGAATTTGATTTGATGAATTTAATTTAATTCAAAATTGTAAGTTTTGATTTAATGAAGTTGAACTTAAGAATGGATTTAATGAATTGGGAATTTAATGGAAATTGTTTTTGAATAACAGATTTACTTCACGAATATTGAATGGAATCGATAAATGAATGTAAATTGATTTGAATGTTAAATTAAATTAATTTAAATGATTTTGAAATGAAACTGATATACGAATTTGGATCAATATTTGAATTGTTTTAAATAGAAATTGAAATTGAATTATAAGATTTTGAAAGTGTAATTTGGAAGTTTTGAAATGTAAATTTATTGAAATGGTTTGAAAGACAAATGAAATGCTGGTTTACGAATTGAAATCGAAATCGAAATTGATTTGGTTTTTGAAATCTATAAACGACCAATCGGTGTAATAATTACGAAAGTTATTAAAGAGACCGGGATCGGTAATGGATATACTCTCTATCTGAACCGAAACCACTTTAATAACTATACGCGGAGTGTTGATCCAGAACGAAGTGGATGGTTTTGGTGAACGCGTTGACTGAAGAAAGAGAACGATTTTGGATGACCCCTGATATGACTAAAACAGGAGCCGCGCCGGGCCATTGAGGTTCGCCACCTCTAGCGGACACACTTCTTCGTTACCATATCTATTACTTTTGTGATTCGATTTGGGTGCACCCCTCGATTATGGGAGTGTTGTTTCGCGGTGTTGGGGTAGTAGCTGCTATGCCCAACATCAGTCCGGATCACGCAACTACTAGTATCCTAGTTGGTATCGCCTCATGTACCTTGTCATACTGATTATCCTATTCGCGACCACTACGATTTTGATTTGTACCTTTAGTATATGGATTGCCCTCTGGTGACTTCCGGTTTTGGGGAAACTACGGTCTTGTATATGCTTTTGGGAATAAACAGGTTAAGAGGTGTATGGGCCCTGCTTAACCCTACTTTGATATCTTTATATTACTGATAGACATTATCTACTTAGCGTACATTACTACCTAGTAGATAGTTTAACGGATCCTTAAAGGATGGTTATTCCAAACATCCTTTGAGTTACTTGTATTTCAATTGCTATTTCACTTGAGTTGGATTTATTAATATAAGAATGTTAATCCTGACTCGAGTGTCTTGTGTTTTTGCTTTACGCTCGGGTCAGACTGAGTGTACCAGTATTCGAGACTCACCTTTGGAGTTGGAGCTTTGCTTGAAGATCCAGCCATCTATTCTGCTTTCAGTATTCGATGATTCCAGTGATGTATTCTGATTTGTATCTGATGTATCGTATTACTCTTCTGTTGTAAACTCTGATGTATTTTTATATATTCATATAGTAGCTTCATGAACTACTATCTCTTTTATTTCCGCTGCATTTATTACTCTGTGTCTGTGATTATATCTATTTACTGTATATGTTCAGTTTTGCCAAATTTAAATTAACAACGCGGTATTTTGAGCAATTCAACTCCGGCATGAGTGTCCACCTATACACTTATAATGGACGCGAATGGTCCAAAATATCGGGTCGTTACAGTTGGTATCAGAGCTTTGGTAGCTCTAGGCAAAACTTAACATATAAGGTAAAGATATTTACAGAATCACTCTCATTCGAGTTTCAATCTCTTCCTTTGATTCAATTTCTTTGAATTTTGGAACGTTCCCTACGGTTCCAAATTTCATTCGTGTCCCTCACTATTCGTCTTCTTTCAGTTCTGGAGCATCACATAACTCCACCTTGAATGATCTTTATAATGAATCGGCGGTCTCGCCAAACTTCGAATGATTTGTAAAGGGGTGAAATTCCTTTACAATAGGCATTGATTTACCGGAGATTTCTATATCCTTGGTTTACGATGCTATCTATTACTTGATATACCTGAATTCCATCTCTTGAGATCGAGTGTTGATTTACCTCGGAATTCTACACCGATCTTATTTTTTTTTCAAATTACGGTCGACCCGGTTAAGGTTGCCCGTGAATTAAATAAACTCATCCATCTCTCGATTGTGGTATTTGAATTATCTTATCTTCTGTTTCAAACTTATTTCGAATCAAAATTCTCTTTGATTTGATTTCCATCAAATTTGAATCCCTATCCTTGCTTTGAAATCCATTCCTGTATCGTCAAGCAAAGAAGTGTATTTGTAAATTAATTTAAATGATTTATATATTGTGTTGTTTGAGTTGTTGATGTTGATTTGGGTTTCCGATCGATTCGTCTGATCAACGCTATCGATAGGATTTCCAAAACACTTGAACAGAGCAAACTGACACAATATTATTTTAAAATTTGGAAAATGAAATAAATTTGTTTGATTATATTGTGAAAATATAAGTAAAATTTTCTAGAATTTAATAGGTTAATGAAATTGGTTGTTTGAAATGATAATATTTGATTATCATTTATTATTCTAAATGAATTTATAATTATGGTTTATAAATTGATTTGGAATTTAAAATGAACTTAATTCAGAAATTTGAGAATTTAGTTTCCGGTGATTTCGAACTTTGGTTTTTAAAAATTTAAAGTATATAGTATTGGAAGTATTTTCGAATAGAAATCGTTTTCAAAGAATTTTTTTAAATGTTGAAATCAGTGCTCTTCTCTTTGTCGCTGGAAAATAATTTCGGTGATGGCGGCCGCATCATCGATATTCATTTTCGAGTTTCGAAGTGGAGAAACCATTCTGTAGCTTTGCTACGGTTTTGTTTTGAAAAATATTTTGATTTGAATTTCTTCAGTATAATTTGATTTATATATAAGTATCTTATTTTAAAATTTAATTTGATTTCATATAAATATATTATATATCTCTCTAAATTGTTTAAAGTTAATCGGAAATCTAATTCTTCAATTTTGTTAAAGGATGATTTAATTATAAATAAAACAAAAATTTGGAATAAATATTTAAACTCGAATAATTGAATTTGGAAAATTTTATTTGTATATTGTTCAACTGCATTCTAATACAACTTACCTATATCATTCAGAGTTGAATATGTAATTGGATAATATATATAATATAAATTGGATTTATAAATAAAATTTGAGTGGTTGTAACAAATGTTATACAGTTAAATTTTAATTATAAATTGTTAATAGAGATAATAGAATAATAAGATAATTGAAAAATAAATTTGTTTTGAAAGAATTAATAAATTGAAATTTGATCAATATATGAAAATACCTTGAATTTAAAAGCAATTAGTAGATGTAAATTAATTTAAATCGAAACTTTTATGGTTTAAATTAATTTATATGGGTTAAATATATGGGATTAGATATATTGAGTAGAATAAATTTAATAATAACTTGTAATAAAGAAGAATTTAAAATTGTTGAAAAAAATATGATTATAATAAAAGTTATTCAAATTTATGGTTTTAGAAATTGTAAATTGAAGATAATTGGATGATAAGATAATAAATTTAGAAATAGTTGAGATTGATTTTAGTGAACTCAAATGGATTAAATCAATTATTCAATATCAATTAATTTAAATTTGAATTTATATGGTTTAAATTAATCGTTATTTTGTATTTCAAATCTGTTTTTCTTTCTGGTTGTTTCTATTCTCCTACCTCGTTCCTTTTCGGGGACGAAAAGTTTTGAGTGGGGGAGAATGTAACGACCCGTAAATTTCAACAATTCGAGTGTCATTTACACTACTCCAAATTTGTCCTTGAAATTTTTTTCCATTTAAATTTGCATAAAACATTTTAACCAAATCCAGATAACACCCAAAATCATTCTGAGAAGAGTTGACTAAACCAACAATTTCATTTTGAAAGCAAAGATCTTGTAGACCATAAAAGGAAAAATAATCAAATTTAACAGATCTTTCGGGAAAAACTTTTCCAGAAGTAGCATACTCCATATAAGTATCAATGGTTTCTTTTTCATTGAAAAAAAGCCTTTGGTTCCCTTTGAGAGCCTTATGGTTTTAGGAGTTTGTCTTGAGGAGGCTATTTTTGAGATTTCGAAGAGATAAGATAGGGAAGAGATTTTTGAATTTTGAAATAAAGTGAGTGAATGAATGGATAAAGATAGATTGAATTAATAGAGAGTGAAGAATCATGTTCTCTAGTCAAAAAGATGCCTTTTCAAAATGTGGGGATAAGTACAAAAGAGTGGGGAATTCAAATTTTGAATTTGAAAAGAAATTTCAAATTACTAGCAGGTATGTCGACATATGGGTTGGGTATATTTTGACATATAGCCCGTAAAATCCAAAACTAAAACTTAGATAAAATATTCCTATACACAAACGCACACTCTTATATTCATCCAATATTAGTATTAATTTATATATTTTTTTAAATCACATGAAACAAAAATAAAGTAAAAATTAAATATAAAAAATACCACTTTTTTCTTCTTTTCTTTGATTAGTTCTGATTAATTAACTAGTGACGTGAAACACATGTTTGTGTCCTCGGTATCTTGTTCATTGTCGCTTGAGGAAGTATCTGAATCATCCAATGTTGCTGTGTAAGCCCTCTTTATTTTTTTGGATGAATCAGTAATTGGTGAGATCTTTTATTCGGATGCAGACAGTCTCTTGTAGATAACGAATTCATCGTAGTTGAAACATCTAATTGCAATTTTAGTTCTAGGAGTCTTGTTTTTAGGTCTTTGAAAGTTGTTCATCTTTCTATACTTCAGGAACTTTTTGAAATTTTTGGTCATGAAAGCAATTTCTTCATCAATGTTATCGTCTGAATCTTGATAGTCAGTTGTTGCATTAAAAGCGATGGATTTCTTTTTTGTTGCCTTGCTTTCCCTTCTGTCCTACAATTGTGCTTCATAAGAAATTAAATTTCCTATTAACTCTTTAATTTTCAAGGTACTAATATCATTATACTCTTCTATTGCTACAGTCTTTTGATCCTATTCCGAAGAGAGTGAATTGAGGATTTTTCTAACCGGGTCATCTTTAGAAAAGTTTTTACCTAATGCTACTAAGGAATGCACTATATCTTGAATTTATAGTAAATGTCAGAAATATACTCATTTGGATTCATTTTAAACAACTAAAACTAATTAGTTAGTATGGAAATTTTGGTGTGTCTAACTTTACTAGTGCCTACATGCGCAACTTGCAGTGTTCTCCAAATTTCATATGTAGACTTATAAATAGAGACTATTAAATTCATTTTTATCTAGTGAGTAAAATAAAATAATCACGGCTTTAGAATTATTCCGCGCAAGTGCCTTTTGGTCAATAGTTTATTGTGAAAAGTTATTTTAGGGTTCTGTGCACTCATTTTGTGTAATATTCCAAATATCTAAACTATTAGACTGTAAATAAATATTCACCTACATGACTAATAAGTGTCCTTCGACAAAAGTGTTAACAGATATACTAACAATGATGCTAGCCATTTATACTTAAAAAAAAAAATCAAATTACGAGTTTTTGAAAACCTGTTGCTCTGATGCCAAATGTGGGTTGTGGAACTATGGTCTTAAGGCTAATTAAACACCAGCAGGGGGTGAAGAGTGTTTTCTAACTTATGTAAATCTTTTTAAATTTCTTTTAAGTTAAATATTAAATCATAGATTAACAACATAGGATTATATTATCAAACAGTCACGGATGCAATCACGGATAAATATAAAAACGGTAAAGGAAAGTAAATAGTTAGAGAGATGACACTAAAGATTTTATACTAGTTCGGATTTCTCCTACATCCAGTCCCATAGGATTGCTTATATAAATTTCTTTCCTAATGCCAATCTTTAAACTAGCCGAAGGCAAACCCAAATACAATCGCGGTTCCGAGGCTACAAGACACACCCTCTTGAATTTCCAGGCTTATGGTACACCACTTTGATTTGAACGGGCTACAGGCACACCTACTAAATTTCTTAGCTACTAAGCGCACCCACTCGATTTGAACGGGCTACAAGCACATCCAAGCAAATACAAATAGGATTTGATAGTTTTTCCAAAGACTTGAACTTTGGATCCAATGGATCATATAGCCTTTTAGACATCGCTTTGATCTTTGAATTAAGTGAGAGTTATTTCCAAAACAGTAAGAAAGTAGTATTGAATCAATACAAAGAATTACGAATTGATTCTATTTGATGTTGAAGAGAATCAAAGTATATTTTTAATGGAGTTTTCATGACAGTACGTAACAGGAGGGAAGAAAATAAGTAAATCTAAACTTTAAAATTCATTTAAACTCCCCTTTGTATAGTAAATCAACAGACGTTTCCATTCGTGAAGAGTTACGACGAATAGACACTTCCATTCAAAATTTGAAAAACCTCTTGGCGGCATGTATGTCGACATATCATCAGCTTGTATGCTGACATATGCATGTATATTTTGAAAACTTGTTTCTTTTAAAATGTTTTTGAAAATCCTATACTTTGTAAAATAATTTGATACTTTGTAAAATAATTTGATACTTTGTAAAATAATTTAATACTTTGTAAAATAGTTTGAACATAGTTTATAAATGTTTTGATCTTTGAAAACTTTTATAAAATATTTTGAAATTTATTTTGAATTTCAAAATTTATTTTGAAAATTTATTTTGTTAAAAATACAAAAGACTAAAAATAGGAGATAAAGATCAAAGATTGCTATCAAGGACTTTAACAATATAAGTTATGACTCTATACACTAAATTATAATATTGAAATCTTTATATCTTGGTCTTTGTACTCATGAGTCTTCATGTCTATCTTTTAAAGTCTTTGTAATGTACAATCTTCGATTCAATACCTGTGTAATATTCTGCACTATACACTATATATCTTGATAAAACATTTAGTATCTATATTTTATATAATTGTATATGGTTGTTTTCATCAAAATCAATAAATGAGGTATTAATATTTCCATGCACTAAATATCAATATAAAGGCAATCCCCATTCATTAAAAGCATAGACAACTTAATGCAGAAAGGTATCGAGCTCTCACGGAAGAGGTAGCGAAGCTGTTGGCCAACAATATCATCCGGGAGGTAGAATATCTGGTCTCAATAGCCAATCCAGTAATGATTAGAAAACCAAATGCATCTTGGAGAACTTACATTGGCTTCTCTGACCTAAACAGAGCTTGCTTTGAAGACAACTTTCCATTGACTCGAATTGATCAGCTAGTTGTAACAACCCGCATCTCCGAACACACCGATCCAAAGTCCAAAAATGGCTTCTATATTCACATCATACTAGGAAGTATGAATCGTTGGGTTTTTGTAGTTTACATGATAGAGAGACAATTGCAATTTAAAACAGTCTACACTTTCAGATCTCATGGTGGAAGAAAATAAAATATAAGCACTAAATATAATCTGAAATAATATGGTTTCAAGATAACCATGATCTGTACAAGTCCTGATAAAATAGAGTCCTTGGACGATAATACAAGGAAAGTCTAACTAATAAATAAAATAAGTTACATAGGAGGATAACTATCAATAACTACATCTCTGTAGCGCCAGGTCAACTTCTCAACGCACCTTGTCGAATTCGAAATGGAGGGGTCAAACAAGGTCTGGTGAGTGAATTATATCACTTGTTGTATAGTGTTAACAAGTAATTAAAGTTTAGTTATAACCTACACATCCTATAGGTGTTCCTTAGTGTGCATGTACTATATGTATAGGGAATTAGTTACTTTGACATTATGGGTTGACTATCCATAATGTACCTAAATCGCATTATGGTTTATGAATGTTTACAATCACAAGTGGAACATACCCAGACTGAACAACCCTATAAATACCTTCTAGTGAGTATTGCCTCAATGATAGACCACCTAATTGTATGTTGAGTTAACATTCTCGATAGAAGTCTCTTGGGTTGCACCAAACCATGCATACATCACAATGTTCGCCCTACTCATTGAATCATAGTCCAATAATGCTGTCCATTTATGCATTGAGTAACCTCCTCAGTAGTGTCCATATCCTAAGCTCCATATCATTACAAAAGTAGCAACAAGGGCCGAAATTAACCCTTCTATAGGATTAACAGATCCTACTGCAACGAACATCTTTTCTTACTCTTTGCAGCATCCACCAATAGGTGACCAACTATAAATGGTAAGAACTTCTAATTGCTATATAATCGTACGTTGTGTTGAGTTTCACGTTGTAACGACCCATAATTTAATCACTTTGAACTTGAATAGTTAGTATGTTTTTAAATGATTAAATAATGGATTTTATATCTAGAATAAAAATTTGGATAAAACATCTCGAATAGATTTTTAAAACTGATGTAAAATGTTAGTTTAAAAATGGTTCGAGTTATAAGGCGGTTAGGGGTACCAATTTATTTAAGAATAAGTTTGCCTAATAAACCAAACGAGAATGATTACTTAAGAAAAGAATTTTCCTAATAAAACATAATAGTATAATTACTTGCCTAATAAAACATAATAGTATAATTACTTGCCTAATAAAACAAGAAAGAATTATTAACCTTGCCTAATAAAATAGAATAGTATAATTACTTGCCTAATAAAACAAAATAGCATAATGATTATTATATTCCATACGGATGGTTGCCATTGGACCAAAATCTAGTCGAATCAGGTTATGCATGCGGATGGTTGCCATTGGACCAAAATCTAGTCGAATCAGGTTAGGCCATAGTTGATAAGGAGGATTCCTATTAAACCAAAATGTGGTCGAATCAAATTAAGCCATAAAGATGTTTTCTATTGGACCAAAATGTGGTCGAATCAAATTAAGTCATAAAGATGTTTTCTATTGGACCAAAATAGGGTTGAATCAAATTATGCCATAAGGCCAGTTTCTATTGGACCAAAATCTGGTCGAATTAGGTTTGCCTATAGGAAATTACTAAAGTACCCTTCTTTTCACCTATAAATAGCCAAGTCCACATCTCATTTTAATTCATTCACAAACTAAAGAAAAGAGCTAAATTTCATTATCAAAGGCGAAGTATTCCAAGTCTCCAGCAAAGCAAATAAGATATGAGTATATTTCTTGTTTTCATAGTTTAGTGGGTATAACTTATTCTGTAAGTATATTCCTTGTTTTCATACTTTAGTGGGTATAACTTATTCTGTGAGTATATTCCTTATTTTCATAGTTTAGTGGGTATAACTTATTCTATGAGTATAGTTTAGTGGGTATAACTTATTCTGTGAGTATATTCCTTATTTTCATAGTTTAGTGGGTATAACTTATTCTGTGAGTATATTCCTTGTTTTCATAGTTTAGTGGATATAACTTATTCTGTGAGTATAATTTAATTATTTTACAATGAGTGTAACCTTAATCTCTTTCCTTTGACTCATTCACATTTTAATAAATGTTGTGTTAACTATTGATTGTAAATTTTTAATAATAATGGGTCTGTTATTATTCTTATTTGGTTGTTTGATTTGTGATCGGCCAGTTTATGAGCAATAACCTTGACGTTTAGTTAAAGGGAACTTACACCACCTTTTAACTTAGGATTGACATTTAGTGACTTTTTGGTTAAAAGGAAATAACACCCCTTTTAGCTATCTCATTTGATTAAGAGGGAGCTTTACCCCTCTTGGTCGTATTCTCCTTTAAAGATGATGGGTTTAAGTTATGATTTGAGTGGAAGTTTTAAATCTTGGTTTAAAGTATTTTAAAGGAGCTTCGAAATTTATATAATGATTTTAATGGGTTATTTATGGAAAGTAAATAGTCCTATACTTGGCAATAAAAGCCGATGAGTAGATTGATCCTCTATTTGTGAGATCTAGAACCGAAGTGTCTAGATAAGGCTAGGAGCAACCAGTGCCCTGACTTACCTGGCTTTGTTTCTGGGTGAGGGATAGAGTAAGTCGAGAATATCGGAAATGTGACAAGTGTAGGAGATTTGATTTCCATAAATGATCTTTATAATTATGATGGTATGGAAAACATTCGCCTTTCTTGTAGACAATTGTTTTTTTACCCATTTAAGTATGCTTTTGAAATATGAAATCCTCCCAAATATTTTGTGAATATACTTATACCAGTGAGATAAGTATATGGATATGTTCCAAGCATTGAAAGAGTATAAGATTTAATTTCCATATACGATCGTTTTGTTATCCCCGATAATTGATATCTTAACTATCAATTTCGATACCCTTCTTCCTTTTGTTTTTGTTTCGTCAATTGAAGACGATTTATTGCTCATTTAGAGCATTGATATCCTTTATCGAAAATGACTAAATAAAGAGCGAGTGGGGGCCAAGCTATGTGGGGTTGCTCTCAATAGGGTATTGTCACATCTACTCTAGATTGGTTTCGGTTGTATGCGCACAGAGATATGAAATAATCGGATACTCGGTAAGGTGGGCGGGATCCGGCTTGGAGGTTTCCGAGAGCCATCGTAGTTCTTATGTATATTTTATAGAGGTATACTTTCAATAAGGGGGGTACACCCTCCTAGTCATTGTTGGAAAAATTCCTTTTCCTTATTTTTGATTCAAATCTTTGGATGATTCTTTCTTAATTGCATCGGGAAGCGTCTTGCGCTCTTCACGGTGTTTAATTATTTATGTCCATTCTTTTATGCTTGGATGTTGTCCTTGTGAGGGGAAACCCATTTTGCATTTTTGTGACGTGGTCTCACTGGTTATTTTGTGTGTTTTATTTTTTTTATTTGGAGTTTACTCATACCGGACTTATTGTCTGACCCGAATTGTTTATTTTCCCTAAACTCTCGGGTACTCATTTATATTTGAGTAGTCCAAAAATGACAGGTTTCTTTGGGCTCTTTTGAAGATGATGGACGAGCAGGAGGCTCCTTATTTATCTAGCTATTTATTCCCGCTGTTATGAGATGTTGGCTCTATGTATGTATATTTAAAGGCAGGTTACTATAACTACCTAGACTGGTTGTAGTACTTTTGTTGTAACTCTGATCACTTCATGTTGGGAGTGACCTTATGTACTGTCTTATTTTATGTTATATATTTAACTGTTCCATTGTGAGATTATTGTTCTATTCTTATATTTTACCCCATGACAATTCGTCTTTCAAATACTTGGGCAACGACACATGAATACCATGGATGTATTAAGTGTCGTTCTCAGGGGTCAGAAAGGTGGGTCATCACATACGTTTAACAACTTCATGAAGTGAGAACTTAGGGCATCACCAAGTTAATACTATTCCAATCAGTTGCACGACTCCATTCAATTATGTGAACTCCCAAAAGACAATGAAGTGGGAATAAGTTTCCTCGATCCATCCTACTTGGCCTACACTGGGTCTAGGTTCAAGCAGGCTTTATTCAGTAATCCAGATGTCTAAATTTTAATTCAGGCATCTGATCCCTTGCATAAAAATTTGGCTATAGGCATTCAGATGTCTGAATATAGTCAGATTTGTACCGATTATTTCAATTTTGTATTTTCTAAAATCCATACGTCTGGTTTGAAATCCAGATACTTGAATTAATATTTTTAGATCTGTTATCTTATTCATTTTGTTTATCTTCTTTCTGGATTCAAGTATAGATGTAAGGGTTCATTTTTTACTAGTGTTTTTGGTATAATTTCTGTTTTGTTTAGGCACAACTTCAACTAGTTTATCTCAACAATTGTATATAACATTTCAGTCAATTACCCATATATATTTAAATCAATAGTCTATGTACATTTCAAAGTTAATAGAGTCAATTTTAGATAAATTCCAAAAGGAGTATTCAATTACTTTTAATTTATTAAAATCAATCCAAACTTGTCATATAAAAACCAGACCTATAGAATTAGAGTAGTGTTAACCCAGAAATTGGATCAACATCCAAAAATCAGTTGAAAGCACCAATTCTTTTACAATAGATGTAAAAGCAGTAGAAATCCCAGATCAAGCAAGTAAGAATAGCAAAAAAGTAAAGAACACATAAGAATTTTTATAGTGGTTCGGCAATCTCTGGCCTACGTCCACTTTGTAGTTTGTTATTCGTTGTCTTTTCTCCAGATTACAATGAATTATATTAGATTTACCGCTATCTAGTGGATCTCAAATTTACAATGTAGTTTTTAGAGAGTTTGAGAGGTAGAGGATAGGAGAGAAGAAGGAGAAGAAGTCCCCGATGGTTGAGAGATCAGATATAGAGTGAAGAGCTGAAGGTCATGGCAGAGATCTCAAGATGAAAGATCCTTCCTTGGTTGCAGGTAGACTAGTATTTATAGAGAAACAGTCATGTTGGGTCAGATGTTCACTCAAAGTAGGGTCCAAGATCAGCCTGAAGTCACCAACCTAATCACAGTATCCTACGAGTTAACCAAACATGTCGGTAGCGACTTAAACATGTCGGTGCTGACATGTTTCCTTAGTTCAAAACACTTCGAACCTTTTAGCGTCCATCTTCCTACTTCATTTTGCAATGTCCCATGTTGTTTTCTTCGATGGTTGGTTGATTTTGTTGATTGTTCCTTCTTTACTTGATTTATTCTGCTGTTCTAGCTGTCATCTCATCGACTCTTGGAATTGGTCGTCCAAAAACTCTTGGAAATCTCTTGGACACATGTGAGTGTACGATTGTGGAGCAAAAACATATCGGCACCGACATGAACAAGTCGGCACCGACTTGTTTACTTAGCGTATTTTTGAATGAATTTTCTATAAACCATCCCTTTGCTTCATCTAAATGTGCCTCCAAGATTTCAAGTCGTTTCGTCCTTGTTTTAATCTTCTAAGTCCAGTTGTAACCTGCTTTGGCTCAAAAGTGGGTTAACATTTGTCCCCCAAAGTACATCTTTCGAATGTAAGGTGTGCTTTGCTCAAGAACAAGTTTCAGTAATCAGTCTTTGATAGTTGAGCTCTCCGACTATCCGTTGATCTTAATCTTGGTGAATCATCCAGTTCCTTTGGATTCTCTTGCAAATCATAGGTCGTTTCGAACCTATTGTAGCTAAAGACTTATCTCTGCTTAAGGGTTGTTTATACAACATAATCATTCCAATTTCATTCAAGGTTATTACATCACATAATTATCCCATGTTCATCCCGGATTATCTGTTTTACTCTAATACAAGGCGTTCAAATCCTTTTATTAAAATCAAATTTGTTTTCGCTCTAAGGTTCGATCTCTCCAAATCATTTTACAATCAATTTAATGTACGATCTCTCCGAATCGTTCATGATCCAATCTAGGACTCGATCTCTCCAGATAATTTAATGTTCTAGTTAAGACGCGATCTCTCCGGGTCGTTTGGCGCTTTATTTAGGTTTCGATCTCTTTGGATCGTTTGTCACCCAATCTAAGATTTCGATCTCTTGAATCCTTACTGAGTTGCTTGCTCTCCAGCAAAGGGACTCAACGACCAAGCAAGCCCATATACTCACTCTCCAATAAGAGGACTTACTTTTCACACAAGCCTATCTACTCGCCCTCCGATAAGGGAGCTTTCACCTTGCACTCTAGTCCCGTCTCCCTAGACGAGGCTTAAAGCAATCAATATCCTGCAAGTCCATCCGCTTGCTCTTCGGTGAGAGGACTTGCACCTTGCACTTCGGTCCCATCTATTCGGACGGGACATAAAGAGATCAATATTGGTCATCACATTCAATGTGGATTTCTCAAAAGTCAAATATTCAAATCAAAGCAAACAAGCAGAAGTCCTAATCATCCATCCCAGACATCCGACTCAAAGCGTGGCTAGGGACCAATCTAGTTCTCGTACACGTGTAAGCTGGTCGAGGTTATTATCGTCCCCTAAATAGTCATTCTAGACATCCGACTCAAAGCGTGCCTAAAGACCAATCTAGGCCCCGTACACGTGTAAATAGTTTGTGGTTATTATGATCCTAATTATTCAAAGCAAGAAAAAGCGAAGCAAAGGAGTCGAACCTGACTCCCGACCATCCCGATCATAGGATTTTGAGTCTCAAACTAGATCCCTGGTTGTTCCTTAATGCATTTGTTGCATATAGTGGTTGCTTCGGCCGTACCATCGCAGTTTGGTTCCTCATGTACTGTTGTAGCTTGTTGCTCCAAACCAGTTCTTCTATCAAAGCACGAAAGTGTCGGCACTCATTCGTTTCATGTCCCTCCAGCTCATGTAAGATGTAAAACTTTCCAGCTCTCCGATAAGGGATCTTGCACCTTGCACTCCGGTCCCGTCTCTCTAGATGAGGCTTAATGCAATTGATATTGTGCAAGTCCTTCCACTTGCTCTCCAAGGAGAGGACTTGCACCTGCACTCTGGTCTCATCTCTTCGGACGGGACATAAAGCTATCAATATCGATCATCACATTCAATGTGGATTTTCAAAAGTCAAATATTCAAATCAAAGTAAACAAGAAGAATTCCTAATTATCCATCCCAAACATTTGACTCAAAGCGTGCGTTGGGACTAATCTAGTTCCTATACACGTCTAAGTGGTCCAAGGTTATTATCGCCCTAAATAGTCATCCCAGACATCTGCACCTTAATAGGCCCGAATGTGTGAATGACATTACAAAATAAACAAGGTAATGTACGTCGTTGGCCAACATGAACATATTAGCCCGTATGTGCGTTACTAGTCAATAAAATACATCCATTAGCAACCATCATACAAAACATTCCTAATGACACTATAACAACCCGCACCTTAATGGGCCTCGACTAAATCGAAATCTAAGTCCAGTAGGGTACGGATCGTTGGTTTTGGTAACCTGTAATAAACACAAGTATATTAGAGTGTGATCAATATAAACTCGCAGCAAAATTGAAAATACAATATAACATGCATATTGACTAAGGCTACTACCTCAGAATATCATTCCTTAGATATTTAATTGCCTTGTCAGCGCCAAGCATAAATAAGAAGACTTCATCATCTACCATTCCTGTCTTGCTCCAATATCCAGTCCTTCTAAATCCCACTATGGGTTGTTATGAGGAGGGTGTCAGAATAACGTTCTGCTGATTGGAAAATTACATACTTTATCCATCCCATTAATTTATGCTGATTGATTTCCATTTAAATGTAATGTCCATTATTTATGGCTAATCCATTAATTCTTATATGTGCGTACGATATACCTAACCTAACCTAACCTTCTTTAAGGTATCATTGTATATATATGTATTTGTATTCATATTTATCTAAACATTTCACTCCACAAAAACCCTGGCCACTTAATACTTCTTAAATAGGAAGGAGGTAGGCCCATTAGCCATTTACTACATCAAGTCCCATAAGCGGGCCCTTCGCAATGTCAATGGTAGTCAATCGGTTCTAGCTACAGAGACCGATGACCCCTATATACGACTTTGTAATATAATATATAAATTAATTGCAGTACTATTAACACAACTCAAAGACTCGTTTAAGTTTTAACTAGCCCACCTCCACTAAACTAATTTTCTGCCTAACCATCTATTTTTGAGGTTTGTGCGTCTCCCATACGGATTCTACACTAGTAGAAAGCACAATCCAGCTGGGCATTACTTTTGCTGGCGCTTGCTCAGGATCGCTTGGCATCAAAGCCTATATGCCAGACCTACTGCTAAATACCGGTACCAACAACTAGCATAGCCTGCCAACCCTCCATAGCTAAGATCCAGTTTAAACTAACCTAAGCAAGTCAAGGAAAATGCCACTTTCGGTTACTTACTACCTCTTATTAGATATGAAGCAGACCCCATTCCCAAATGGTACTGGGCCATTTAATACTTCAAATCCAAGGAGAACCATCGGTATATTTGCTCTTACATATCCGCAACGCATATCCCTTCCCCACGGTCCTATGATTGTAGATATCTCACATCAGTAGTAAGTATACACAACTGTTGGTAGCCTTTATGTAAAAGACATAATTTGGTTATGTAACACTACTGACCTCACATCCTAACCCACTAAACCAAACCTACCACCCAAAGCCTAAGTGTAGGGCTAGGCCCACTAATTCACGTTTGTCCTACACATATAATTTAAGCTATATAATTTCCTACCGTGAAAATTATATTGCTTCCTATGTATAACTAATAGTATCGATAGTTACTTATTCGTTACGTTATTATTCTAATTTATACGCTTAGGCTTTGGTTTCCTTGTAATGTCTAGTAAATGTCTATTACCCGCAATAATTGTTATTAATGCCATAATTGGACAATCCCCAATTAATCCTTATTTAATTCCTTTAATCTATTTACCAGTTTCAAAATTCACCTAATATGGCTACTCATTTTACATAGTTGCCATATTAAATTTTCTAATGACATTTATTTAATAGTTTCAAAATCAACCTATTATGCCTATTCATTATCTTATAAATGCCATATTAATTTCCCTAATCAGTCCTTATTCAATTACCTTTTAACTCTCTATTAATTACAAATTTATTGCCCATTAAATTTGTAATTAATGTCTATAAATCCTAGTTCGTTAATTCTTACGCTAGTAATAACTAATACATATATAATCGTAAATTACGCTATTTATATATTTCTATTTTTGAACGTTAAGCGTGGTTATACATACATATTGTTTGCACAAAAAATGGGCAAACACCTCCAAGTCGTATGATTTAGTTGATTTTATGTTGTTTTTAGTGATCTGGGTGATTAGTGCAAATATATGAAAAGCAGGGACTAAACTGTAAAAGACACGCAGATTTATAGTGGTTCGGCCAGAACGTGCCTACGTCCACTTTATATGTTATTCTCCTTTTACTGTTCAGATTACAAGTACAAAGCTTTGATACAAGTATATGAAAGTTGTTTGAAAGTTCTATCCGTGCTTGAGCTCTCAAACTTGTCCCCCATTGTTGTACCCCTACCCCTCTATTTATAGAGTGAGGCTGGGGGTAGGGGTCTTGGATGTATATAGCTGTTGGCGGGCCTGGGCAGATGTAATCTGGCCTGGCAGTGTTGGTTCGGCAACACCTTGGTCCGGTGATGAGAGGGACGTGGATTGGTTCGGTGGTGAGACTTTGGGTTTGGTTCGGTGGTGAGACTCTGGGTTTGGTTCTGTGGGCAGTGGAGTGGCTGGTTCGGTAGTGTGGAGCAAAGGTTGGTTCAGTGGTAGGTGGAGTGGCCTCTGATTCGGTGGTACCTGGGAGGTAGCTGGTCCGGTAGCACCTGGGAGGTAGCTGGTCCGGTAGTGAGTGGAGCTGGGTTGGTTCGGTAGTGTTTACCTTGGCTCGATTAGGCTTTGGAAATGAATTGGTTCGGTCTTCCATGGTTGTGAATCCGGTTCGGCAGTGGTGGAAACACACCCAACATTTGCCCCCCAAAGTAGGGCATATGCCAGCATATGTCGTGCTTTGTTTCAGCTTGGACGTTCCCATTCGGTCCTACGTGCCGAACCAGTTGGTTCGGTCATCTTTGTTTGCCTATAAATATGGGCTTCATGTCTCTCGTTATTCCCTACCAAGTGAGATAGCCGAATCAGATTTGCCGGATCACGCTTGACTATCGAATCAGGTGATTGCCGAATGACTTTCGCGTTTCAAACTACTGAACGAACTCGTGGAGTTCGAGTACCGAATGAACTCAAAGACTTGTCTTACCGAATGAACTCGGGGCACTTTAAGTACCGAATGAACTCGAAGTCTTTGGACTACCGAATGAGCTTCGATGTCTTAGGATGACCGAATGAACTCGAAGTCTTTGGTCAACCGAATGAATTCGATGTCTTTGGTCAACCGAATGAATTCGAAGTCTTTGGACAACCGAATGACGCTTCATGCTTGAACTACCGGTTGAGTTCGAATGCCGGACGAACCTTGAACCTTTTATGTTTCGAATTACAAATGAAATTCTAGATTGTACGCACTTGCTTGTTTATATCTCTACATCCTTTGTTTTAACGATGTACTCTCGTGTTGCAGATAATGTCTCACAAAGTTGAAACTCGCTCTAACAAGAAGAAATCCCAGGACAGAGAAGATCCTTCCGTAGTGCCCCCAGCTCAGTCAGGACCGGGACGTCATGGGCCCACCCCGAGGTCACTAGCAGATGGGTACGGCCCTCAGGAGCTTCTGAACTCACCTCCTGACTGTTTCCCTAGCTCTCTCAAAAGCGAGCAGCTTGATGTTATTTCTCGCTCCTTTGGGATTGACAGAGCGCGCATGCTATTGCCGGGGGAGGGAGTGATGCCATATAGTCCCCTCGAAGGATATTTCGCTTACAGTAGGTACCATTGTATGTGTGGGGCTATTCCCCCGATCAATGCTTGGATACTCAGCTTCATCACCTACTTGAAGGTGGCTCCATTTCAGCTTCAGCCTAACTCCTACGCTATCCTGGTGAGCCTATTTGTCATTTTTCAGAGGAGATACGGGCGTCCTCCCTCCAACCGGGAGATGCGGTATTTGTACAATCTGAGAGGCTATAAGAAGGGGTCTCCATACATTAGCTTGGAATCAGCCGTATCTTTCAAGCCGGTCCTGGACTTATATTCGAAGTTCAGCATGTTCAAGAAAGAATGGTTTTTCATCAAGGATGACTCTGTTTCCATCCGTCGCTTCACCTCTGGCTGTAAGTTGAAGCTTATTTATGATTTCCGTTCTAACTGCAATGCTTCTTCTCATGTGCTTTTATTTCTTGCTAGCGACAGGTGGCTTTGCGGTCGTGGAAAACGATCGCCTGGTTCAGATGGCTGTGGAAATAGAAGCCATTATGGGAAGGGATAGGTCGGCTTCTTACTTGATCAGGAACGCTACACTTCTGGGGCACAACCTGATTCTACCACATCAGTCTGTGGTCAAGTAGAGAGACACGGCGGAGGAGAGGGCTGCCAAAGCTACAGGAGGGGCCACGGCGAAGAGCAGCAAAAGGAGACCCTTCTTGATGCATCCAGTCGCCGGGGGAAGAAACTCAAAAAGTCCGATGGACCCTCTCCCAGCACACATCCAGATGTTCAGGAGGAGGAAAAAGTGGAGGGGGAAAAAGGCGAGGATGAAGGAGGTGAGGCGGAGAGCGGAAGTGGTAGAGAAGGTGACACTGATTGTCACGGCGATGATGGCGGCGAAGGACAGGGCGATGATGGCACCGGGGCTTTGCCTCCTGGGCAGGCAGGCGTGATTCAAGAGTGGACAGATGACGCTCTCCGCCAAGCCTTTGAAGAGTTGGAGGAAGGACCGGCCTTCGCGGAGAAGCCCAAGAAAGCCGATAAGGCCGGGACCGACGCCGATTTATCTTCTGGGAGTGCTTCTACTGAGGCAACTTCTGCGATTCAAGGTGAATTTCTCTTTATTCCTTTTAATTCTTGAATGATGGCTCAATGCATGCTGGTGATACTTGGTTTTTATTCCAGGAGCAGGCAAAACGGCCAAGACCTCAGATCTTTGGCACAGGCTTGAACAATACAGACTCCTTAAAGCTTCTGCCAAGCCGAAGCCTCCTACTAACTGCCCTGGAGACGTAGTCGGTTATCGTCCTCTTCTTGGAGTTATTAAAGAAGATATACAAAAGAGGAAGAGGAGTCGATCTTCGTTTGAATCTCTTCCTGGTCCTCCGGCCCTGCTCCAGCCTATTCACGATATTACGGAGGATGATACTGAGTTTATGCCTTCCCCACATCCGTTTGAGAATCCAACCTTCACCCCGATAGATCACCCTGGCTTGGTTCGTAACCCGTTTGCGGGTCATCCAGACCTGGACCCGGCCTCTCATGACATCTCCTTCGATGAGGCTACTGGTGAGCACCTTCTCCCTCGCAATCCTATGGTACGGGTGCTTGACGAAGCTAAATCCCTGGACCTTGATTTTCTTACCACCCGGGTTGTAACTCTGGGGGATGAAGCTAAGGCGAACATCGACCGGGTTGCCGAGGAGACCAAGAAATTGATGGGGCATCATGCCCGACTAGTCAAGGCCAGGGAGGAAATTGGGAGTGCGAACATTCAGTTACGGTTAATGGTTTCCGACCAGGCTAAGCAACTTGCCGATCAAGCCATTCAAATTTCTCAGCACGAGGCCGCATCCAGGCAACTGAAGAAGACTATGGAAGAGGCCAGCAGGGCAGAGTTGCGAAAAATGGAGGCCGCCTGCAAGGAGCGGATTGACATGGCCATTGCGATGGTGGATGAGGTTCGACAAGCGGACCTCGAGCGGGTACAGGAGTTATTGGGGAGACTCGAGGCCGCGGAGATTGCTCAGTCCAGGTTGAAGGAGGAGATGGAGGCGATGAGGATATCCCTTCAGGCTGACCACTCACGATATCGATCGGAGAGGGATGCTGCCATTGCAAAGCTGCGTGCTTCTGAGGCCCGAATGAAGGAGCTTGAGGAAAACGAGGGGATGATGGATGAGATGCTCCAGGATATGTATTTCCGCACTTGGAAACAGGGTAACTTATCCTGGATGGATGATTACCCCCGAGTTATAGCCAGGATTTATCTCAGGGCTCTGGAGGAGGCTAGGGCTGATGCGGATAAAGAGGGTGGTGCGGTCTTCAGAATGGATGTGGTCACTGCCCAGTTTACCAAGGAGGAGAAGGTGGCGGTGAAGGAGGGTATGCGGCTGCTTGCCGCTGAGGAGGCAGGTGTGCAAGTAGAGGATGATGATCAGGATGGTCAGGAAGCAGGCGCTGGTAAGCCTTCCCTCCTAGTCTTTCCGTTAACTTGGTTGCTTATCACTAATGAATTCTTTCTTTGACCGGACAGGTGGGCAGCAGGACATGGGTAAAGCTCCGATGCAGCCGGCTCCTTGACTTGACCTGGATATCTTTTTGTGGACTTGACATTGTTGTATATGTTAGTCCCAAAATAGTAATGTAACTTTTAGGTTGTAATTATGCTACTTGTAATAAACAACATTATTCCTGACGTGTAATTTTTTAAATTAAGCTGATTTTGTCGTTTTTGAATGTTTTTTGCTATTTTGACACGTTGTGTGAGAAATATAGCTGTGCGTGTGCTTGTAATTCAATTGTGTTTGATGTCAAGTTCTCGCTGAAAACATAATTTCATGCCTTGCAATGCTAGTGTGATGTATGAATAAATTATAGCCATGTATTTGTACACAAAAGAAGAAAATACCGCCTTTCATGTTCTAATTGTAGACGGCAGTTTTTGAATATCTTGTATGGCCGAGTATGGAAAGCGGCCTAGTGTCCCGTTGTGAGTTCCCACTCCCATTAGCGAATATCTCCTATTCTTTGTCCTGTACTTTAGGGATCGTTATAGAGGATAGGAGAAAAGTCTTTTAAATAAAATTGAAATATGAGATAAAGTAAAACTTCCAATCACGGAAGGCCTTCGATGTGCTTAAGTTCGTGGCAAACGGGCTTTGTAGTCACTTTCCCTAGCTGTGGGTCTTGGAGACATTTGTCACCCATCTTACGCCTCCGCGGGGAGTTAATCTTTTTTACCACAGCCGTACTTAAGACACACCGGAGCCGAGATCGCGCACAGTAACTACCCGGGCCATTATGGCCCGCAATCGTGGGTATTATTCGATTTACTGTGGCCGGCTAGCGTGGGTGCCGATCGTCAACCGTGAACTACCCCTGGCTGGCCACACCTTATGTTGGGGCTTAAAGTAGGTTCACGGCTGCCGGCGAGCCGAACGCCGTAATGAGCTGCCTCGGCTATAGTCGGCCTTCTCGGTGGCTTATAATCGGCTCATTACAGTGGGCTTTGAGGGCCGTCGCGAGCAATGAGTTAACCCGCAGCAGAGGGATGCCGGAGCAAAAGTGTCTCATTGGCGAGGGCATAGATTCGTACAGTACATGTTAGGTATTATCCAGGAGAAGTCGTGCTGTGGAGCACCTTGAGTGAAAATGCTATTTTCACAGGGTTTTGTTCAACAGAAAAGGATAAAGTTAACAACCAGCCAAGATATAAAGGAACAAGCTAAAAAAGAGACAAGGTTTTTAAAGTGGTTCAGCATGAAAATGCCTACGTCCATTGATTCTCTTTGTTAATTCACTTCATATGGGCAGTACAAGTTAAGAAAAGTCTCGACGGAGGTGTTGGATGTTCCATGCCCTCTGGAACACCTCTCCGTCCACTGTTGACAAAATATAAGCTCCATTGTGGAGATCTTTATGAATTACATATGGTCCATCCCAGATTGGATGTAGTGCTACGGGGCAAGGGAAGATTCGCTTGAGGACAAGATCTCCTTCTTGTAAGATACGATGTTTGACCTTGGAGTTGTATTGTACTGCCACTTTTTGCTTGTGGGCTGCTGCTTTGAGGGCTGCATCATTTCTTCTCTCCTCAATTAGATCCAAAGACATGTGAAGGAGTTCTTCGTTCTCTTCTGGGTTATAGTGGATCCTACGGTGGGAAGGCACAATGGTTTCAACTAGGAGCATAGCCTCCGATCCGTATGCCAAAGAGAAAGGAGTATGCCCCGTGGATGTTCTGAAAGATGTGCGATAGGGCCACAGTGCCGTAGGGAGTTCATCCACCCAAGCGCCCTTTGACTTTTCGAGTTTCTTTTTGATTAGAGTTTTCAGAATTTTGTTGACGGCTTCGACTTGTCCGTTTGCCAGGGGATAAGCTACGGAAGAGAAGCTTTTGTGAATTCCGTGCTCTTGGCACCAGTTGGCGAACTCCTCGCTGTCAAACTGAAGTCCATTGTCCGATATAATTTTGAATGGGACTCCGTACCTGCATAGAACATTTTTGATCAAGAAGTTAATAACTTTCGCTGAAGATACTTTATTCAGGGGTTCTGCTTCCACCCATTTGGTGAAATAGTCGACTGCCACTATAACATATTTGGCCCTGCCTCGGCCCATTGGCAGTTCGCCGATCAAGTCGATTCCCCATACTGCGAAGGGCCAAGGGCTGGTCATTTGAGTAATCTCAGTTGTTGGTAGCCGCGGAATCTTAGCAAACTTCTGACATCTGTCACATTTTCTGACGAAATCTAAGGCGTCCTTGCTTAAGGTGGGCCAGAAATATCCATATCAAAGTATCTTTTTTGCCAAAGTCTGCCCTCCAGTGTGATCTCCGCAGCTTCCTTGATGGATGTTGGATAAGATTTCCTTGGCTTCCCTTCCAGCGACACACCTTAATAAGGGGTTAGAGAAGCCGCGCCGATAAAGGATGCCTTCTTGTATTGTGTAGCGGGAAGCGTTCGTCAAGATTTTCTTGACTTCGTTACGCCCGTTGGGTAGTGTGCTACTTTGTAAGTAGTCTCGGATGGGGGTCATCCAAGTTGCTCCTTCGGTTGCAGCTATCAGATTCACTTGCTCAAAACTTGGGGTCAGTTGCTTTGAGATCGCTACTGCTCCGGAAATAGCGCCGTCTCTCATGCTAGCTTGCTTCGCCAACTCGTCGGCCTCTTGGTTCTCTTCCCGGGGGATGTGTTTGATTAAATAGCGATCCAATCGATTGAGAAGCAACTTGGTCTTCTTTAAATATGCCGCGAGTCGTTCTTCTCGAGCCTGGAATTCTCCTAGTATTTGATTTACAATAAGTTGAGAATCGCTATGAAGACACAAAGAATTGGCTCCGATTTCTAAGGCAAGTTCTAATCCAGCTATAACTGCTTCATACTCTGCATCGTTGTTGGTGGCAGCGAATTCCAACCTTATAGCATAGTGTAGCTTATTTCCCCTGGGAGTGATTATTACCACACCTGCCCCCGAGCCTTGTTCGTTTGACGCACCATCCACAAAGAGATTCCACTTGATGTCTTCTGCTACTTCCGATTGCTCCTTACCTTTGTTGGTAGTGAATTCGGCAATGAAATCGGCCATGGCTTGTCCCTTGATGGCGGTGCGAGGATGGTAGGTGATATCATATTGACTTAGTTCAATGCACCATTTAAGTAGTCGCCCAGAAGTGTCGGGACGATGGAGTACCTGCCTCAGTGGTTGATCGGTCAGAACTCTGATGGAATAGGACTGGAAGTAGTGACGCAGTTTCCATGATGTGATTAGAAAACAGTATGCTAGTTTCTCAAGTTTAGGATATCCGGCTTCCGCCCCTGTAAACCTCTTGCTTACAAAGTATACTGGCCGCTGCGTGCGTTCATCTTCTCTAACCAATGCGGTGCTTAGAGCATGAGATGACATAACAAGGTATATGTATAGCTCTTCGCCTTTGTTCGGAGTTGATAGTACTGGTGGTCTCTGGAGGTGTTCGATTAAGTTAAGGAAAGCTGTTAAGCATTCGTCAGTCCATTCGAATTTTCCTTTCTCTTTCTTTAGAGCTTCGAAGAAGGGGATGCATTTGTCGGTCGCTTTAGAGATGAATCTGCTCAAGGCGGCCACCTTCCCATTTAGGCTTTGCATTTCCTTTCGGGTAGAAGGTATCCTGATATCTTTCAGAGCTCGGACTTGTTCAGGGTTTGCTTCAATTCCTCTGGCATGGACGATGAATCCTAGAAACTTTCCTGATGATACTCCAAAGGAGCACTTTAGAGGATTCAGCTTCATTCCATATTGACGAAGTACTTGAAACATTTCATCCAGGTGGCTTACGTGATCGTCGGCTCCCCTTGACTTTACCAGCATGTCATCCACATAAACTTCCATAGTTTGTCCTATTAGCCCTGCAAACATTTTGTTGACGAGGCGCTGATAGGTGGCCCCTGCGTTTTTAAGTCCGAAAGGCATTACCTTGTAGCAGTACAATCCCTGATCAGTGACGAAACTGGTGTGGTCTTGATCGGGAGCATGCATAGGAATTTGGTTATATCCTGAGTATGCGTCCATAAAAGATAAGAGTTCGTGCCCGGCTGTGTTGTCCACAAGTTGATCGATTCAGGGAAGTGGGAAGCAATCCTTCGGGCAGGCGTCATTTAAGTTGGAGAAGTCAATGCATGTTCGCCACTTCCCATTAGCCTTCTTTACCAGCACCGGGTTGGCGATCCACTCTGGGTAGATGGCTTCTCATATGAAGTCATTGGCAAGTAGGTTCTTTACTTCTTCATCGAGGGCTGCTGATCGTTCTGCCCCCATACTTCTCTTTTTCTGTTTTACTGGCGCCTTGGTAGGGTCAATGTTTAGTACATGGCATGCTATGTCAGGGGAGATTCCGGTCATGTCAGCATGTGACCATGAAAATACATCCAAGTTGTGGCGGAGAAAATCAATGAGTTGTTCCTTCAATTCTGCTTTTAGTTGGGACCCGACTTTCAATAGTCTACTCGAGTCATGTCGGTCTACAGATACAAATTCCATAGCTTCTACAGGCTCGGCGGTGCCCTCCTCCTCTTTGTCCCTGGGGTCTAATTCATTGAAAGGGTCGTTGGTATATCGAAGAGGAGGGGCTTTCTTTAGTTGCTATGCTTCCAAACTCTTTGTGCAGAGGGCAATCTCTACACTCTTCCCTTTATCCTTCCTGTGGTTGTTGCGAAGTTCAGTTACATAGCAGTCTCGAGCAATGTCCTGGTCTCCTTCTACTTCCCCTATTCCATTGTCCGTTGGAAATTTCATCTTCAGGCACCATGGGGCCAGGACAATTTGGAAGTCAGACAAGGCTGGCCTTCCTAAGAAGGCGTTGTAGGCCGAGTGGTTTTCTATCAGCACAAATGTCTGTTTCCGCACAACAGAGCGGGGATGACTTCCTATTTCAACGAAGAGGTCTAGTTGTCCGAGGGGCATCTTCACATCTCCCGTGAAACCGTGTAGTGGTTTATTGCAGGGAGAAACATCCTTCATTGACAGTTTCATTTTTTCGAATGCATGCTTGAATAGGATATTTACTGAGCTTCCAGTGTCTACTAGAATTCGGAAAACTTCGACTGGACCGAGCCGGGCAGAGATAACCATGGGATCCATGTGAGGGTACTGCCTTCACTCTAGATCACGGCTACTGAATGTGATGTTATCACTCTCTTTCCGCTTCGGGTGGCGCTCTTCTATAACAAAATTAACGCAGTCTTCATTGTTTCTAAGTGACTTTCCATATCTTTCCATCTCTGCCCAGCTTCTGTTGGCGATGTGTGGTCCTCCCGAGATGGTATGGACCACTATCTTCTCTTGACTGGAGCCGCTAGTGTTGCGATTTCCTCTGCCTACCTCTGGGGATGGTAGCCTTGGGTTCTCATTGGCAATAACTGGAGTCCTGTTTTGACCTTTTACATAGCGTTCCAGTCTCTTCCTTCTGATGTGTTCTTCAATCAAGTCCCGGAGATGATGGCATTCATTGGTATCATGCCCATGAGATTCGTGGAAGCGGCAGAACTTTCCAGATTTAAGTGCGTTATCTAATTCCTTCTTGTATGGTGGACGTTTGTATCTAACTTCGTCTTGGGTGGCAAGGAAGATGTTTTCGACGGTTTCATTCAAAGGAGTGTAAGTGTCGAATCTCGGTCCTGGCCGATATAGGCGCTTTTCTCCCTTCTTTCCCCCAGCATTATCTCTAGAATCGTTTCTTCGAACGTCCTTTGCTACAGCGGGCGTGTTGCTGTGAGCTGCCTTATTTTGTTGCCCTGCCTGCCCCTCAGTGGCAGCGTCTTCAAGCCTCATATATTTCCCGGCTTCATGGAAGAAATCGGGTAAAGTAGCTGGTTTTTCTTTTGTCAATCTTCTAGCAAATTTAGTATCCGGATGCACCCCACTACAAAGGGCCATTAAGATAAGCTTCTCATCGGCATCTTGGACTGCGGCCGCTGCGGCATTGAATCGGGTTAGATATTGCTGCAGCTTCTCTCCAGGTTTCTGTTTGATACTGGATAAGGAATAAGCGTCCTTGGGCTGCTCCACATGAATGCGGAACTGGCTGATGAACTTTTCTTTCAACATCTCCCATGAGCTGATGGATCCTTGGGGTAGATGGCAGAACCAGGAGGTAGCTAGATCTGCTAAGAATAGCGGAAAGCATTTGCACAGCACTCCTTCTGTTGCTCCACTCATGAGTATATGCTGTGTGTATCTCTGTAAGTGTACAACGGGGTCAGAGGTTCCTTTGTAAGGTTCCATTGTTGGCATTTTCTATTCTCGGGGGGTGATGGCAATTTCGATATTGCGGGCGAAGGGGCTGGTTACCCTAGCGCCTATCCGTCGATCTCTTTGATCCCGTTGGACGCACTCTCTGAACAAGTGTGCCATCCTTTCATCAGAATTAGGAGCAGATAGAAATGAGTTCGGTTCTGCTCTGTGGGATTGATTCCGTCCAGATGACCTGTAGGGATGGTATCGTCTATCATTCCTGACATTTTCCAGTGGCTGTCTTTGGTCTTCTGGGAGCATGCTAGGGTCGGCTACAGTTGGCCCTTGCCTTGATCTTCCCCTACTGGGTTCTGATCTAAGCACTTCCTCGGGTCCAACTTCAGGCTGGACTCTAGCTCGGCCCCGTTCACTGGTGTTTCCGTGGTTATGCAGTATGACAGGCTCGACTACAGTTGACCTCCGCCCGGTACCTCCCCCGTTGGGTTCGGTTCCAAGCGTTTCTTCAGGTCTAACTTCGGGCTGAGCTCGGTCTCGACTCCTACCATGGACGCTTCTGTCGTTAGCTCCTTCGAAGAAGGAAGATCTTTGTTGTCTCTGAGATCCTTCTGACTGGGACTCACCCCATAATTCGGTGTTGCGGTTGGACTCTTCAGCATCCCTTAAGCGTGACATGAGTTGGTCCACCAAGGCTTCCTGCTGGGATGTGAAGCGGTTAGTCACTTCAGCCACAACCCTGTCTAGATCTGCCCTAGTAATTACTACCGGCTGTTCTGTGGCAGGGGTTGTCGGATCTGCCTGACCTTCATTTGGTACTGCTGCTGGAATGGGACGATTTACTTGATCTGTGACCACTGGATCTGGAAGACTGCTGGTTGCGATGTTTTTTCCTTTGTTAACATCTTTCTTCTTCTTAGGAGGCATGTCTTCCAAGCAATGTGCGACGCTGATAGGAAGATAGTTAAGGGAGAAGCTGAAGTCCGGGGTTCAGCGCTCTCAGTGAAAGCACCAAAAATGTTTGCACAAAAAATGGGCAAACACCTCCAAGTCATATGATTTAGTTGATTTTATGTTGTTTTTAGTGATCTGGGTGATTAATGCAAATATATGAAAAGCAGGGACTAAACTGTAAAAGACACGCAGATTTATAGTGGTTCGGCCAGAACGTGCCTACGTCCACTTTATATGTTATTCTCCTTTTACTGTTCAGATTACAAGTACAGAGCTTTGATATAAGTATATGAAAGTTGTTTGAAAGTTCTATCCGTGCTTGAGCTCTCAAACTTGTCCCCTATTGTTGTACCCCTACCCCTCTATTTATAGAGTGAGGCTGGGGGTAGGGGTCTTGGATGTATATAGCTGTTGGCGGGCCTGGGCCGATGTAATCTGGCCTGGCAGTGTTGGTTCGGCAACACCTTGGTCCGGTGATGAGAGGGACATGAATTGGTTCGGTGGTGAGACTTTGGGTTTGGTTCGGTGGTGAGACTCTGGGTTTGGTTCGGTGGGCAGTGGAGTGGCTGGTTCGGTAGTGTGGAGCAAAGGTTGGTTCAGTGGTAGGTGGAGTGGCCTCTGATTCGGTGGTACCTGGGAGGTAGCTGGTCCGGTAGTGAGTGGAGATGGGTTGGTTCGGCAGGACTTTGGTCCGGTAGTGAGTGGAGCTGAGGTCTGGTCCGGTAGCACCTGGGAGGTAGCTAGTCCGGTAGTGAGTGGAGCTGGGTCTGGTCCGGTAGCACCTGGGAGGTAGCTGGTCCGGTAGTGAGTGGAGCTGGGTTGGTTCGGTAGTGTTTACCTTGGCTCGGTTAGGCTTTGGAAATGAATTGGTTCGGTCTTCCATGGTTGTGAATCCGATTCGGCAGTGGTGGAAACACACCCAACACATATACATACATACATATACATATATATACACATACCATACATACATACATACATACATACATACATATATAATTATGGATTTCTAAATAAGAACATTCTTTTTCACATTTTAATTTATCAAAAATATCCTTCTAAAAAGGATTACCTTTATAATTTTTCATAAATCAATCCAAAATTGAGATCTTTGCTTCATTTGAAATTACAAAGAATTATTTCTTTTCTTTTATTGATATAGACAGTGTAAACTATGGAGAACAATATCCATACTCTACACATCTCTTTCCTTTTTTGTTTATTCCTTATTAATTAAAACGACACACTTTTATATATATTTTAGAAATTGGATAATTTATGGAAATTACATGGAACTCGCTCCAAATAAATCAAGACATAGAAATTCACATTCCAAGGGCAACCTAATTATAGATCTGGAACAATTTTACAACTTTATTTACATTCTACAAATGAATATTTGGGACTAATTTCAAATTTCCAGATTAGGTTGCACATGCTATTCTTATTCCAATTACCTATTTTATAGAATGTGTAGGCACTAATCCTATACATTTGTTTTAAGCCTACAATTCATCAGATCTTATTTAGGCATAATATTAAATAAGAATTCAATGAGATAAATTTCAGTGTTATAAATAAATTATATAATTTCCCTGTAACAACCTGCATATTTTACGAATATATATTTAAATGCTTTATTTAAATATATCATCGTTAGTTGAATTAAAGTCTGAAATGTGACTTTTTGTAAACAGTCAAATTCGGACTCGAGACCACTTTCATTGAGTCAAAACGACGTTTACAACTTGTTTAAGTATAAACATCGATATGTTTGGAGTTGATTAGGACTTTGGTATTTTCATTTGGGCTTTGGGTTGTGTTCTAGCCCATTAACCCAATAAATGAACCCAAACCTTCTACCAAATACCTCCCACTCCACTCCTCTTCATTCATTCCATTTCTAATTTCCTAATACACTCAATCCCTAGGAAAAATGATGGGAAGAGGAAACTAAATTCCTAAGCCCTAGTTCTCGTAGGAAATTCAAATTCAAGTTCTAAAATCAAGGAGAAGCTTACGTATGCATCCTCTTCATCTTCTCCATCTCAATCCCCATTCAATTCTTAATTTTTCCTATAACCTAACTTAGGAAAAACTTTACATTTGATAGTAGATTGAAGATTCTAGAGGTGTAGTGAAGAGGAATTGGTCTAAGCTTGTTTTAGAGATTCTCATTTCTTGTTTTTGAATTTAAAGGTGAGTTCTTGAACTCACATCTATGTCTATAGCTTTCATTGTTGTTAGGTATGAATTCCTAACATCTATTTCATGTTCAATTGCTTTTGAATTGAATTGGTTTGGTGAATTTCCAATTTTGGTATTTTGAAGTCAAAATCTATGAAAATCCTACTATGGATGTTTGGACATGTTGTTTGGAGTGTATTGAAGAGCCTATAGGGCTGGGTTGTCGCTTGGCATAAATCCCTAGCCACCATCTCTCATTCAATCGCTTCCGAGTTGATTTGGCCATCAATGGTCTAGGTAAATTTTGCCTTGAGCTTCAGCTTAGACGTCTAGGAAAACACTCAGACGTCTGAGGCAAAGGAATAAAAAATTCCAGACCTACAGCTCAGACGTCCGAGGTTATCCCCAGACATCTGAGCGATTTGGAAGAAATTTTCAGACCTTCAGCTCAGACGTTTGGGAAAACCACCAGACGTCTGGCACTGTTAAATTCAACCAATTTGCCTATTTTTATGCGGGTTTCCGTTTTATCGGTTTTTGTTGATCCGGTTAGTTCTTGTCATTTATTATCGTCTTTGATGACTTCTTTTCTGGATTTTTGGGAATATCCATTTGATGGATTTGATATCGATTTTCATGGTTTTAATTCACGTCGTCGAATGTGAATTTTTGGTGATATATTGTTTTTACAATCATTTCTATGATTTGTCACTTTAAAATACAAAGGCTTCTATACTAGTAGTAAATACTCAAACTCTTTCACAAAAATGATTTCAACATCACTTTAATACAAAGCTCATTTTTAAAACCATTTTCCAATATATTAGTATATACAAACCTTTACCTCATTCGTACGAGAAATCCAATTAAATGACTTAGCAAAACAAATGGTATGAAACGCTTGCGTTTACTTCGTCGGTTAATTCTTAGACTTGTTCGATTGAAATCTTGTGACAATTTTTGAGTGGAAATCTACAATTTGTTCGTAAATATTTAAGTTAAGCCAGTGGTTATGGGACATGAAGCTAAACTCATTTATTTACTAGCTTAGTATAATTTACACTTCTTTTTGATTAATGATGATCATTTTGTGTTTTAGACTAGCGATATGCGATGTCTCTTTGTCCGTGTAGGGGACTATACCCCGTTCTGTGGAGCTTCGGCTCAATTTGGTGGGGTAGCGACCCATGGTCTTTCGACCGTTCGTGGAGCAATCAGCTCAACGAGTCTGTGCATGAGGCGTATCTTTTAGGGTGCGTCGATGTTCGGCTCGTTCATCCTAAAGGGGGGACGATACCCTGTATTTTTATGGGTTAGCGACCCATGGGATAGTGTCCCGTTTGTGATACACGTGTTGGTGAGTTTTCATGCTCCCGTTTGTAATAGGCCTCTTTCCTCCCTTTTTGTGATTTATGGATTTCTAATTGATGATTTCTGGAATTTGTGTTTCACCAATATTTGTGATTTGCATAGATAAGCTTTATTAATATTTGTGACTTGGTGAATAAAATAAAGAATATGACATTCTTTTTGGTGTTTGAGAAAATTTGAGGTGTTGTATGATTTTTGTTGTTATCATATATATTTGTCATATCTCTTATCCTATCTCATCTTACATGATAATTATAGCTAGACTGATCCATTTATTATTTTTCTTCTTAAATAATACTCAGGTCAGACTGAGTGTTTCAAGTGCTTCCTCTTGACTTCTTAGCAGGGATTAGCTTCTGACTTTTGGCTAACTACTTTAGCTTAGTAGTTTTTTTATACATTCAAGATAAAGACTCCTTGATGTATACATATTCTTTTGTCTAGCACTTGTACCTATTCTTTTGTGATGTAGTGGATTTTGTATGACCACTACTTTGATGTTCACTTCTATGTGTTATATTCATATCTGTTTCAGCCTTAGTGATATGAATATCTGTGACTGATTTTGTGTTATGCTTATTTTATATTTGTTTCCGAAGGCCATATAGCCACTGTGTAGTAGCTTTGAGTTTGTATTTGATATGTCAGTTTTCCTCTTCAAATGAAATGCATGACCTACTATCTGACATATCGGTACTCGCACGAAGTAATTACAGAGATGGTCGCTCCTCAATATCCTTATTCTTTGTGCTAGTCGATGGCATTACCCCGAAGTGTTCTTTGGCTAGTGTGAGTATAGAGGTGAGGCGTCACAGCACTCACCTTTTTAAGATATCTAAATCTCTAAATCTAAATCCAATCCTTTACTTGACTTCTTTTTTCATTCTAATCCAAAAGAATATGTATAACAAGGTATAAAAATATTATTAGAATCATAGATCTAATAAGAGATTGGAGGTTAAGTGGAATATAGATTGAAATTTACCATTTTCTATAATATTGATTCGCTTCTTCTCTTCTTCTCTTTTCTTTTCCACTCTTCTTCGATTATTTTTGTGTGTGTGAATAATATAATTTATAATTTTAAGAAATAGTGAAGAAAGGAAAATGACAGGGCCGCTGTTAGAATAAGAAAATATAAGAAGAGAAGCGAGGAGTTGGGCCTTTATTTTCCCTACTATTTCCAAATTCGGAAAAGGCACTACAACCATTGGTGCTAACTTTCCCGAACTGCCAGACCTATAACATGTCTAAGTGGTGAGACCTTTACGAAGACCATGTCACCCACTGGGAACTCCAACTCTGTGTGCCTTCTGTCAACATATGATTTCATTCTATCCTGTGATGTCTTCATTCATCTACGGATCAAATCTACTTTCTCCAAAGTCTCTCTAATCATGTCCGTTCCAAGAATGATTCTACATGGCCTCGTGTACAATTCCTCGAACGATGCCATCTTAATACTTTTTTGACAGCTATTATTATATACAAACTCTACCAAAGGCTTGTGATCCTCCTAAGAACTTCGAAAGTCCAAGATACACATCTATAGTAAATCTTCCAATACCTAATTCACCCTCGTACTTTGTCCGTCCGTCGGTGGGTGATACACGGTACTCAAGTTTAGTTCGATGCCTAAAGCCTGCTGAAGCCTCCTCCAAAACTCGCTAGTGAAAAGAAGATCTTAATCATTGACAATACTAGAAGGAACTCCATGCAAATGACCTATCTCCTTCACTATAAGGTTGCCAAAGATGCAGCTATCCTTATACTCCTAATTTGAATAAAACGAGCATATTTGGTTAGTTGATCGAACTATGACTTAAATATTCTTGTTCTCCCTTCTATTCCTAGGAAGCCCATCAACAAAATCCATGGAGATACTCTCTGATTTCCACTGCGGAATATCCAAATGTTGTAATAATCCACCAGGCTTCTTCCGCTCCACCTTTAATCTTTCACAAGTCACGCACTTGGAAAAATCTTTGCTTTTTATTGTATCTTCATACTTGGTCGATAAAATACTGTAACACCCCTAATCTTTAATAACATTATTTAGGAGATTTAATTAGATAAATTAAATAGAATAATGTAAATAATTAGAGTGATAAGGAGAAAATAAAACTAAGGGCCGAGCTTAATTAAATAAATGGACTTAGGAATGGTTTATAAGCAAATTAATTTGCACAAGGGCATATTGGGAAATAGCCGCACCTTATTACCATAACCCTTATATATATCCACGGTTTACCATCCATTCATGTTTATTTTCTCATTTTCACAAAATTTAAAAACGTAAGAAAAGAAGAGTTTAGAGCCGGCCATTGCTAGGAGAAGAGAAAATTCAAATCAAGCTAAGGAATTAAATCAAGGGGAATAAATCTTAATCCCAATCCAATCTCCTTATCCTAATTAAGTTGAATAATAATTTATACCATCTCTATTTTGTTTTAATCATATGTTTTCGGGTTTAAGATTAAATCCATTTTATAATGTTTTGGATGATGATATGCTTGGATTTATAACATGCTTGATTTAAATCAAATTGATTAAATATGTATTTATACGGTTTTAGGGTAAAAACCGATTGTTGATGATTTTTGAATGCCATGGAAAAATTATATGTTATGATAAATATAATTTTGGAGATGGGTTTTAATTTTTGTAATTTTCCAAGCTATGGGAAAATTCGATATGAATTTTCAAAGGAAAATATGTATAATTGGGTTTAAAATTTTAATTCGATTATTTCAGGAGGAATTTGGGTCTGAAATTTTTGTATGTTAGATAACATGTTGAAAGTGAATTTGGAAATTAAATTGTTTTAGAAGGAAGGACTTATTTGCATTATCGGTTTTACTAAATGGAAGGGCTTAATTGTTAAATCTTCATTGATTTAGATCTGAAATAAGCGACAGTTACTTTGTAAGGATTTGAAAAGTTTTAAGGAAACCAATCAAAGGATTACAAATAGGCAGGTGTTATCCAGCCTTTTGGCCCGGCTATATTCAGATCGACTAGACAAGTTAGACTAGACGATCATCGAGGAAGACAGCTCGAAGAGACGATTATTAGGCTTAGAGATCAAGCACAGGTAATGATATGAAGCACGATCAACCGAGGTGAAGAGATAGACTCTCCAGAATATTCTAAGTATGGAATAATGCTTCCCCTAAGCAGAGGATCAGTGTCTATCCCTTTCCCTAGGGGATCGGTACATATCCTCAATTTTTGTTCCAAACTTGGTAAGATCAATAAAGAGTGACAAGGAAGGCCCCATGAAGCTACATTTCAAGTTTCAAGACATTTGGAGTTCGTATGCTCAAGTTATGGGCAATTACTTCACCTATCAAAAGGGATCGGTATAAAAGGGATCGTTCATATTCAACTTTCACTACATATTGCAACAATGATCGGTCAATAACTCAAAATCTACATATGCTATCAACATGAAACTTGGAGTATAAGCTAATTAGGACATGTGGAACACCCCATAGGGATCGCATGGCATTTGGAGTAAGTTGGAGGGATCGGTAGAAATCAGAATTCAAGCAATACCACTTCACAGAAAATGCGATATCTCACAAATCATACATCGGAATTGCACGAAATTCGGGGAGCAAGTAGCTAACATCATAGGGATTGCATCCCATTTGGATGCATTAATAGAGATCCGTACCGAACCCTATTGTGAGCCCCGATGGGTCTGCAAATTTTTGGGTCTCCTCGCCTTGGTCTCCTGAACCTTCTGCCAAAAATTCGGTCCGATCCGTGCACGTCTTCCCTTATAAATACAGCAAGCATGGCGTAAGAAAAGGGATCTGGCTTTCTCTGCCGAGGCTCTGCCATTTTTATTCTTCACTTTTGTACTAATGGATTCCAGCTGATCCAAACATTCTTGTAATGATAATCAAGTGGAAGATCAATAAAAATATACAGTGGACGTAGGCCAAGATTGCCGAACCATTATAAAAATCAGTGTGTTCATTTATGATATTAGCTTTGTTTTAATTTCATTCTTAATTTAATCTCTACTAGATTCTATTGGGTGTTGATGCCCATTTTTGGCGTCAACAGCAGGTTAGTTATAAAGTAATTACTAAAGATAGCATTAATTCAGCCTTACCCAGAAAAGTTGGCTCCGCCTCCTTCAGAAGCACCTTTCGACTCCAATGCTTCCGCTTCGACTCAGTCGAAACCCACTAAAGCCGAAACCAATACACATGGTATCAATGAGATTGGTATGAAGTGGATTGGAGAACGGCAGAAGGCATGGTGTCGAAAGCAATTCCTCTAATGGGGTCAAAACCTTTACTTTGGTTTCAAATGATAAGCCCCTGCCTTGTTTTCATAAAAGCTTTCGAAGGAGTCGAAACTTATGCTTTCGAAGGGGTTTTCCAAATATCTTTCGAAGAAGGTTGCCATCATAAGTTTTTAAAGTATAAGCTTTCGATTGGTTTCCTTTATTTATAAAATAATGCTTTCGGAAATGATGGTTCCGACCTAGTTGAAACCCTGCTACCGTTCTTTTGCCTTTTGGGTGTATTGCAGTCATCAATGCTTTCGAAGGGTGGCCTTTGTTTTAAACTTGTACTAAGCCACTTCCTAAATGCTTTCGAAAGGGGTTCAAGGGTTTCAAAGGCAATGGTTTCGAAAAGGGGTTTCGACAATAACCTTCAATGTTTTACTTAAATGTTTAGAAGCTTTCAAAAGGATGGTGCCGACGCCATCAAACTTTCCCCAAACAATTTTATATAAAGATTAAAGGTTTCGAAAGAGACAATTTCGTATATATTCACTTTGACCCAAAAGATGTTTTTAGGTAAACCCAATGGTTTCAAAAGGGGAACTTTCATTGGTTTCGAAGCTATATTTCTAAGAACTAATAAGTAATGCTTTGGTACTTTCGAAAGGTACAATTTAGTTTCGAAAGAGATGATTTAAAAGAGCTTCAAAAGGTATATATTTAGTGTTTTGAAAAGAAGTTTTCAATGCTTTCGAAGGGGGTTATCCAGGGGTTTCGAAAGTAATGTTTTAAGGTTTCGAAAGCCTTAGTTTTCAAAACAAATGACCCAATCTCATTTTAAAGGAAAAACCATGGCATAAATAAAGAGTTTTGAAATGATTTTAAGTATGGAGTTTTGAAGAAGTTTTCCTTGATTAATAGGTTAAAGGGATTAACCATGTTTTATATAAATTGATTTCAAGGATATTAAACCACATGTGTTGGTATTATTATGTTATTTTGTTTGCTTCTTCACACACACATATATATATATATATTCACATTGTAATGGACCCATAACTGTATCTTTGGGAAGGGCAGAATAACCAGCTAGATTGACCCGGTAGTGAATATAAATTAAAATTAACTCCTGAATGAGTAGAATTACATCTAAGAGGGCAGGAAGACCAGAATATAGGATGCTAAAATATTGATTAAAGAAGTTGTCAGGGAGACAGGTTCATAGTAAACCCATGAAAACTTAGTTTAGGAAAAGTTATTGGTAGTAGCCAATAGGTTCATAGTAAACCCATGAAAACTATTATTAGAAAGAGTTATTAGTAGGGGCCAATAGATTTGTAGTGAACCCATGAAAACTATATCCGAATTAAGTTATTGACGGATGTGAATAGGTTCCTAGTCAATCCATGAAAACTAGGATAAGAGGGAAGCTATTGTGTTACCAATAGGTTCAGGGAGAACCCATGAAACAGTAAAGTTATTAGCAGGGGCCAATAGGTTCTTAATGATCCCATGAAAACTATGAAACTGGATAGGGAGTCCATAAGTGTTAAATAGGTTAATAGTCAACCCATGAAAAATATTAGGTTAGTAGTAACCCTAGAAACTATAACTAAGACAGATAGTCAAAATGAATGGGGATGGGTAATCCAGAATTGATTTACTTTTTTTTCATATCATCATAAAATTTTGAACTATTATGTTTTAACCATTGTGGATGTCGGAGCACAGTATATGGTTTTATAAAGTTTTAGGATAATAGTGAGGGAAAAACCCATTCCGCCAAGCGGCATAGTCTCACTAGATATCTAAATAGTTTGAGATGGTAGATTATTATTCATACCAGGCTTTATGTCTGACTCGAAGTTTATGTTTTCCCATTAAACTCTCGGGTACTCAATTAATTTTGAGTATTTTGAGAGTTGAGGTTTTTAGGTGCCTCTTTAGACGAATAAGCTTCCGGAGATGTGCAGGAGGCATGATAGCTATCTAGAGTTCTCTTTTATTTTGATTCCGCTGTGTTGTTATTGTAAAGGAAAGTTGTTTAATTGCCTATATATATACTCTGATCATCCAAGGAGGCATCTTCATATGTCGCTCTTGGCATATGTTGTAATAAATATATTTTCTCTGAACGTGGTTCTCGTATTGGGATTATGTAATGAATTTGAAATGTTTTGAAATGGAATGAGAAAGTTGTTTGTAAATTTTAAATTTTTTCCATATTCATGTGTTTCTGTTATATCAATGTATCTAACATTACAGTATTTGGTCGCCGAGGATTAATAATTATGGATGACTGCAGCATCTGTAGCCGTTAGTTTTGGGCCTCCAAGTGGGGGATGTTACAAGTTGGTATCAGAGCATAGGGTTACAAAACATAAAAGAAATTTAAACCTAAAGGATTTTCAAACATAATCCAATGAATCAGAAAATAAGATCGGGGTTTGGGTTAACGCTATAGTAACGTACTTGTATTTGATATGGATATATATATATATATAAGTGCGTATTCCCCTCTTTCTTAGACCATTCTTCTGTATATTATAAAGGCTCGTATGCAGATTTACGAGAAAGAAATGGAGGTAGGAAACAGAAGAGGAAATCTCAGTGGAGGAAGCACCGTAACCGACGGAAATGTTAGACCCACCAAAAGGAACTCGGGTCGACAAGCTAATTCTAACCAAAATGCTGATGCCAATGTAGGTGCTGGAAATCCACCAGTAGATATGGGGGCGATGTATCAGTTCTTTGTCAATATGATGCAAGTAGGAGTTGCTGCTGGTATTGCTGGAAATGTTGGAGAAGCTAATCCTATGGCTCCAGTTGGGGATAAATATGCTAAGTTGAGCAAAGGCTACACCAGTCTTAGTGGAAAGCCATTTATGAGGATGGAGAATGCCATAGAGGTAGAGAATTGGCTTTTGCATTGTGAGAAAATATTTGCTGATTTGGGTTTAGATGATGAGAAGATGAGAAGGTTGGCCTCCAGGAAGTTGCAAGGGTCAGCACTTCATTGGTGGAATGGTATTACTGTCGAAGTTTCGGAGGAGGAATTGACTTGGGCTGATTCTCGAAGGAGATTTGAGCAAAGGTTTATGTCTGAGGTTGCTAAATCAGCGCTGCTGAGGAAGTTTTTGGATCTGGAGCAGGGAGAGATGTAGGTTGTTGAGTATGCCACTAAGTTTGATGAGTTGTCCCATTATGGATATAATACTATAGACACCGTCATCAGGAGGAATGAGAGGTTCATTAGGGGACTAAGGCCCGAGATTGCTAGGCCAACCCTGCCACATCTCCGTGATCCTAGTAATGTAGTGGTGGAGATGGAAATTCGCCATAAGGAAATGCTTGTTGTTTGTGCTAGAGAGAAGCTAGTTGAAACCCAAGGTTCTCAGGGAAAGAAGAGGAAGTTCTGTAAAAAAGAAGAGAGCCCAGAAGGGAGAGAAGGCCAAGAAGGCAAAGGCTGATTTATTTTGCTTCAAGTGTGACAAGAAGGGTCATTATGTTCATGAGTGTCGGTCAAGCAAGGGGGAAAAGGCTGCAGATAAGAGGAATGTGAAGTGTTTTAACTATGACCAAGTTGGGCATTATAAGAATCAGTGTCCAGAACCGTTCAAGGTGGGCAAGGGAAAGGTTTTTGTTGTTGGACCATCATCTACTAAGCCGACTACAGCTGATAAAGGGAAGACCGTGATGGAAGGTACACTTTTGATTCAGAGTATACCAGTTAGGATACTATGATACTTGTGCATCACATTCATTTATATCTCAGAATTTGGTTGATAGGTTATGCTTAGAACCCACATACCTTGTTACTTTCTTAAGGGTTGCGAATCCAATAGGAGGGTATGCAACTCTAGGGATGAGATATGACCAGTTAGAACTAGATTTGTTAGGTCATTAGTTTGCATGCAGTCTGTATATTTTTGATTTCGTAGATTTCAGAATCATTTTAGGTATGGATTGGTTGAGTAAGTATGAGGCTAGGATATTTTGCCAAGATGAGGAGATATCACTGAGACACCCTAATAGTCATAACCGAATTATATTCTCAATGGAGAATTCTGACTGTAGTAGTTGTGCTTTGTTAAGTGCTATGGAAGTGGGAGAAGAGTTAAGACAGGTACGAGTAGCAAGAGAGTTTGCAGATGTCTTTGAGCCTATCATAGGACTACCACCAAAACGAGCTGTTGAGTTTCAGATATATCTTGTGCTAGGAGCTGAACCTGTAAGTAGACCACCTAGCAGGATGACACCGACCGAGATGAAGAAATTGAAGGTGCGGCTAGTGGATCTAGAAGAAAGGAATTTTATTAGACCTAATAATTCGCCTTGGGGAGCGGCCGTGGTGTTTGTGAAGAAACCAGATGGGTCGTTGAGGATGTGCTTCGACTACCGTAAGTTGAACGAAAGGATGATCAAGAATAAGTACCCTTTGCCGAGAATTGAGGATCTATTTGATCAGTTGTGTGGAGCCAGAGTGTTTTCCCAGTTGGATTTGGCGACAGGTTTCCATCAGTTAAGAGTGGCAGAGGAAAGTATTCCTTTGACAACATTTCGGACTAGATATGGTTCGTATGAGTGGTTAGTAATGCCATTCGGGTTAACGAATGCACCTACTTTCTTCGTGGATTTGATGAACCGAGTTTTCCAAGAGTACTTGGATAGGTTTTTGCTGGTGTTTATAGATGACATTTTGGTATACTCTAAGGATGAAAGGGAGCATGAGGATCATCTTAGAGTAGTGCTTGAGACGCTGAGGCAGCATCAACTAAAAGCGAAGTTTTCCAAGTGTCATTTTAAAAGAAAGAGGTTAAGTTTCTTGGTCATGTGGTTTCAGAGAAGGGCTTGTCAATCGATCCAGATAAGATCGAAGTTGTTAACAATTGGAAGAGACCAGAGACGGTGACTGAGATTAGAAGTTTTCTTGGATTACCGGAGATTCATCAAAGATTTCTCACGGATAGCAACACCTTTGACTAAGTTGACCAGAAAGGATGTGAAGTATGTCTGGTCCGAAAAATGTAAGGAAGCATTCCTTAAGTTAAAGAATTTGTTGACCAACGCAACAGTGCTAGTAGTTCCAGACGGAAACCAAGGGTTGGTGATATATACTGATGCCTGTGGGACTGGATTAGGAGCTGTGTTGGTTAAAACGGTAAAGTTATTGCCTACGTGTCACAACAGCTTAGACCGCATGAAGTGAGATATCCTACTCATGATTTGGAGTTGGCTGCGGTGATCTTCGCATTGAAGATTTGGAGACATTATCTCTTAGGGGAGAGATTTGAACTATACACAGACCATAAGTCTTTAAGATACTTATTCTCTCAGAAGGAGCTGAATATGAGACAACAGAGGTGGCTGGAATTTTTAGCAGCTTATGAATTTGGTATAGAGTATACTCCTGGGAAAGGAAATAAAGTAGCGGATGCTCTTAGAAGAATGGAAGGATTTATAAGCTTTGACTACTTGTAGTGTGCAGTTAAGATCGACTACTAGTTCTATTCAGAGTACAACCATGTTGTCTTGTTTAAAAGTTCGTCCAGTGTTGATCAAGAGGATTGCTTCTAAGCAGAAAGAGGATCCAGTATTAGTCGAGAAGATCAGAAGGCTTGAGGTTGGAACTGAGATCGATGATCTAAAAGAGTTTAGTCTTGACCAGAGGGGATGGTTGAGAAAGAAGGGACGGTTGTGTGTCTCGAATGTTGAGGAATTAATTAAAGAAGTTCTTGGAGAATGTCATCGGTCCAAGTTTACGATTCATCCTGGAGGGACCAAGATGTATCAAGATATGAAGAGGAGCTTCTATTGGGAAGGTATGAAGAGGGATGCTGGCTTTTGGGTTAGGCAGTGTGCAAACTGTCAACAAGTTAAAGCCGGACATCAGAAGCCGAGTGGATTGCTTCAGCCTTTAGAGATTCCAATTTGGAAATGGGATTCGATATCCATGGATTTTGTAGATGGGTTGCCAAGGTCAAATAGAGGAAATGAAAGTATATGGGTCATAGTGGACAGGTTGACCAAGAGTGCCCATTTCATTCCAATTAAGTCAACCAGGACGACACCTGTTTTAGCTAAGTTGTTCATGAAGAACATAGTTAGACTTCATGGAGTTCCTAGTAGCATAGTCAGTAATGGAGATGTTTTGTTCACTAGAGAATTCTGAAAGAGTCTACAGGATGTGTTAGGCACTAAGCTCAAGATGAGTACTACATATCACCCTCAGATGGATGGGCAGACAGAGAGAGTCAATAAGATACTTGAGGATTTACTGAGAGTTTGTGTATTGGACTTTGGTGGATCTTGGGAAGATCACCTACATTTGGTTGAGTTTTCCTATAATAATAGTTATCAGACTAGTATAGGAATGACGCCTTTTGAAGCTTTGTATGGAAGACCATGCAAATCACCAGCATGTTGGTTGGAGACTGGAGACATATTAGTCTTAGGTCCAGATTTGGTTAGGGAGGCGTCAGAGAAGATTGAGTTGATCTGAGAAAGGATGAAGGAAGCTCAGTCCAGACAGAAGAGTTACGCAGACAAGAGACATAAAGACCTAGAATTCTTAGTTTGAGATAAGATTTTCATTAAGGTATCACCGATGAAGGGTGTGGTATGTTTTGGAAAGTCAGGGAAACTGGTACCGAGATATGTTGGTCCATTCTAGATTATAGAGAGGATTGGAAAGCTCGCATACAGAGTAGATTTGCCGAGCAGTATGGCAGGTGTCCATAATGTATTTCATGTGTCTCATCTTCGCAAGTATGTGCATGATCCATAGACTACTATTCCTCTGACGGGGTTGGAAGATTTGGTAGTAGAGCATAATTTGACATTTGTTAGATAATCAGTTCAGGTTGTGGCGAGAGACGAGAAAAGATTGAGGAATAAGACAGTCAAGTTGGTGAAAGTTTAGTGGGGCGACAACGAGAAGGACTATACTTGGGAGACAGAAGATAAGATTAGAGATACTTATCCTGATCTGTTTTGAGGGTATGTCTATATTACATTTATATAGATAGTTGCTAGTCAGGTAGAATAGTATGGTTGTTAGGAATCGTTACAGATGATTGCTATGTTTTGTGTTTAATCCTTACTGAATTTCGAGGACGAAATTCTTAAAGGAGGGAGCCTATAGCACCCCTAAAGTTTAATAACATTATTCAGGAGATTTAATTAGATAAATTAAATAGAATAATGTAAATAATTAGAGTGATAAGGGGATTGAGATTTGAAAATACAACTAAGGGCCGAGCTTAATTAAATAAATGGGCTTAAGAACGGTTTATAAGCAAATTAATTTGCATAAGGGCGTATTGGGAAATAGCCGCACCTTATTACCATAACCTTTATATATATCCACGGCTTACTATACATTCACGTTTATTTTCTCATTTTCACAAAATTTAAATACATAAGAAAAAGGAGCTTAGAGCCGGCCATTGCTAGGAGAAGAGAAAATTCAAATCAAGGTAAGGAATTAAAGCAAGGGGAATAAATCTTAATCTCAATCCAATCTCCTTATCCTAATCAAGGTGAATAATAATTTATACCATCTCTATTTTGTTTTAATCATATGTTTTCGGGTTTAAGATTAAATCCATCTTATAATGTTTTGGATGTTGATATGCTTGGATTTATAACATGTTTGATTTAAATCAAATGTTTAAATATGGATTTATACAGTTTTAGGGTAAAAACCGATTGTAGATGATTTTTGAATTCCATGGAAAAATTATATGTTATGTAAAATATGATTTTGAAGATGGGTTTTAATTTTTGTAATATTCCAAGCAATGGGAAATTTTGATATGAATTTTCAAAGGAAAATATGTATAATTGGGTTTAAAATTTTAATTCGATTATTTCAGGAGGAATTTGGGTCTAAATTTTTTGTATGTTAGATAACATATTGAAAGTGAATTTCTATAATTTTTGGGGATTTTTTCTAAGTGATTCACTTTGGAAATTAAATTGTTTTAGAAGGAAGGACTTATTTACATTATCAGTTTTACTCAATGGAAGGGCTTAATTGTTAAATCTTCATTGATTTAGATCTGAAGATAAGCGACGGTTACTTTGTAAGGATTTGAAAAGTTTTAAGATAACCAATCAATGGATTACAAATAGGCAAGTTAGTTATAAAGTAATTACTAAAGATAGCATTAATTCAACCTTACCCAGAAAAGTTGGCTCTGCCTCTTTCAGAAGCGCCTTTCGACTCAAATGCTTCCGCTTCGACCCAGTCAAAACCAACCTAGCCAAAACCCACTAAAGCCGAAACCAATACACATGGTATCAATAAGATTGGTACGAAGTGGATTGGAGAAAGGCGGAAGACATGGTGTCGAAAGCAATGCTTCTGATGGGGTTGAAACCTTTACTTTACTTTCAAATGATAAGCGCCTGCCTTGTTTTCATAAAAGCTTTCAAAGGAGTCGAAACTTATGCTTTCGAAGGGGTTTTCCAAATAGCTTCCGAAGAGGGTTTCCATCTTATGTTTTTAAAGTATAAGCTTTCGATTGGGTTCCTTTATTTATAAAATAATGCTTTTGGAAATGATGGTTCCGACCTAGTCGAAACCCTACCGCCACCGTTCTTTTGCCTTTCAAGTGTATTGAAGTCATCAATGCTTTTGAAGGGTAGCCTTTGTTTTAAACTTGTACTAAGCCACTTCCTAAATGCTTTTGAAAGGGGTTCAAGGGTTTCAAAGGTAATAGTTTCGAAAGGGGGTTTCAATGCTAACCTTTAATGTTTTACTTAAATGTTTAGAAGCTTTCGAAAGGATGGTGCCGACGCCATCAAACTTTCCCCAAACAATTTTATACGAAGATTAAAGTTTTCGAAAAAGATAATTTCATATATATTCACTTTGACCCAAAAGATGTTTTTAAGTAAACCCAACGGTTTCTAAAGAGGAACTTTCATTGGTTTCGAAGCTACGTTTCTAAGAACTAATAAGTAATGCTTTGGTACTTTCGAAAGGTACAATTTGGTTTCGAAAAAGATGATTTAAAAGAGCTTCGAAAGGTATATATTTAGTATTCTGAAAAGATGTTTTCAATGCTTTCAAAGGGGATATCTAGGGGTTTCGAAAGTAATGTTTTAAGGTTTCGAAAGCCTTAGTTTTCAAAACAAATGACCCAATCTCGTTTTAAAGGAAAAACCATGGCATAAATAAAGAGTTTTAAAATGATTTTAAGTACGGAGTTTTGAAGAAATTTTCCATGATTAATAGGTTAAAGGGATTAACTATGTTTTATATAAATTGATTTCAAGGATATTAAACGTCAGGTGTTGGTATTATTATGTTATTATATTTGCTTCTTCATATATATATATTCACATTGTAATAGACCCATAACTGTATCTTGGGAAAGGGTAGAATAACCAGCTTAGTTGACCCGGTAGTGAATATAAATTAAAATTAACTCCTAAATGAGTAGAATTGCATTCAGGAGGTCAGGAAGACCAGAATATAAGATGCTAAAATATTGATTAAAGAAGTTGTTAGGGAGACAGGTTCATAGTAAACCCATGAAAACTATGTTTAGGAAAAGTTATTGGAAGTAGCCATTAGGTTCATAGTAAACCCATGAATACTATGTTTAGTAAAAGTTATTGGGAGTAGCCATTAGGTTCATAGTAAACCCATGAAAACAATGATTAGAAAGAGTTATTAGCAAGGGCCAATAGGTTTGTAGTGAGCTCATGAAAACTATAACCGGATTAAGTTATTGACAGATGTCAATAGGTTCCTAGTCAACCCATGAAAACCAGGATAAGAGGGAAGTTATTGTGTTACCAATAGGTTCAGGGAGAACCCATGAAACAGTAAAGTTGTTGGAAGGGGCCAATAGTTTCTTAGTGATCCCATGAAAACTATGAAACTGGACAGGGAGTCCATAAGTGTTAAACATGTTAATAGTCAGCCCGTGAAAACTATTAGGTTAATAGTAACCCTAGAAACTATAATAGAGACAGATAGTCAAAATGAATGGGGATGGGAAATCCAGAATTAATTTACTTATTTTGCATATCATCATAAAATTTTGAACTGTTATGCTTTAACCATTGTGGATGCAGGAGCACAGTATATGGTTTTATAAAGTTTTAGATACTAGTGAGGGAAAAACCCATTCCGCTAAGTGGCATGGTCTCACTAGATATCTAAATGGTTTGAGGTGGTAGATTATTATTCATACCAGGCTTTATGTCTGACTCGAAGTTTATGTTTTCCCCTTAAACTCTCGGGTACTCAATTGATTTTTGGTAGTTTGAGAGTTGAGGTTTTCAGGTGCCTCTTTAGACGAATTAGCTTCCGGAGACGTGCAGGAGGCATGATAGCTATCTAGAGTTCTCTTTTATTTTGATTCCGATGTGTTGTTGTTGTAAAGGAAAAGTTATTTAATTGCCTATATATATATACTCTGATCATCCAATGGGGTATCTTCATATGTCGCTCTTGGCGTATGTTGTAATAAGTATATTTTCTCTGAACGTGGTTCTCGTATTGGGATTATGTAATGAATTTGAAATGTTTTGAAATGGAATGAGAAAGTTGTTCATAAGTTTTTAATTTTTTTCCATATCCATGCGTTTCTGTTATATCAATGTATCTAACATTACCGTATTTGGTCGCTGAGGATTAATAACTATGTATGACTGCAACATCCGTAGCCGTTAGTTTTGGGCCTCTAAGTGGGGGATGTTACAAATACCATCTTCATGTCAAGACATATTTTTTCACCACCAGGATCAATGTCATCTTATAACGATGGGACTCTTCCAGCCCATGTTAAAAAACTCCTTAATAAGAGAAACACACAACCTACTATCTCTTCGTAGCCATCCCCTAAAATCAAAGGAATAACGTTCCAAGTGACTCAAATGTTCTCCTGTGTTCAGCTTCTCCTAAATGCCCAATAACTTCACATTTTGCTTCTGACTCAAACCAATATGGTCCATAAGTGAAGGTGAAATATCTAAAGAAGCCAATAACCCTGGTGTGATTTCTGGTGAAGCTCAGAAATTAAATTTAGAAATGAACTCCAGGTGCTTCTGCTCCAAAAACATAGGGTTTAACACTACATGTTTTCTTCTCAAGGCATCAATTACAGCATTGCCTTTTCATGTAGTATATAAAACTCTGAAATCATATAATGCCAAGAACTCTATCCACCTTTGCTGCCTTAAATTCAAATCTTTTTGGAAGAACAAATACTTAAGAGACTTATGATTTCTAAATAACTCAAATGCTCCCCCAAAAGATAAGCCTCCAAGATTTGAGGGCAAAAACAATAGCTGTCAACTCAAGATCATGGATTGGATAGTTTCTCTCGTGTACTTTCAACCATTGATCAACATAACAAACAACTCTACCCTCCTGTATTAAAACAGCACCAACCCTATACCACAGGCATTAGTATATACTGCAAATGCTTTCGAACCGTCAGGGAAAACTAAAACATGCACTAGTCAACAACTCATTTAGCTTAATAGCAGCATGTTCGTACTTCAAATTCCATGAGAAAACTAAACCTTTCTTTGAAAGATGTGCCAATGGTACATAAATTTTTGCAAAGTCATTAACGAACTTCCTACAATAGCCAGCAAAACCAAGAAAACTTCTAACTTACATAGCATTTTTTGGTACGTGCCAATCTTATACTGTAGAAACTTTACTAGGATCGACTGATAGTCCATACTCAGAGACAATATGTCCTAAAAGTGAATCTCCTTGCGCTAAAAGTGACATTTGGAAAATTTTGCCTTAAGCTTTACTTTACGGAGGGTGTTGAGTACTTCTCCTAAATGCAACTTGTGCTCTTTCTCGCTTTTAGAATAGACAAGTATATCATCAATGAATACTACCACAAACTTATTTAGCAACCCTCTAAATACTTGACTCATGAGGTTGATAAAATATGCTGGTGCATTGGTCAGTCCAAATGACATGACTAACTAGTACCACTCATCAAGCTCACAAGGTGTACAACAAGTGGTTTTTTGAATACTATCCTTGGCTAGATCAAGCTGATGGAATCCCATAGCCAAGTTAAGCTGAGAGAATACCTATATTCCAACTAACTGTCAAAGAGACCGTCTACATGTGGCAGTGCATAACGATTCTACTTTGTCACCTTACTTAATTCATGATAATCGACACAAAGCCTTAAAGAACCATCTGCTTTAGTAGCAAAGACAGTAGGTGTTCCCCATTTTGAAAGACTTCTCCTAATAAAACCTTTCTCCAACAAGTAATTCATATGTTTATTCAGCTCGCATCTTTCTCTATGAGCCATATGCTTAAGGGGTAAGGCAAAAGGTCCAACATTCTCTTCTAAGTAAATTCGAAATTCGATCTCCCAATGAGGAGGAAGACCAAAAACTTTGACATATGGGCAATCACAAATATAGGTATGGAGGCTAACTCATCATGTCACAGGTCTAGAGAATACAAGTAATGCAACATAACGAAACTCTTGGGATCACAGTAAACCTTAAGGATGCGCCCACTGTAAGTACCCAAATGAACTACCTTCCTATCACAATCCAATACTGCACCATACATAGTCATCTAGTCAATTCCTAAAACTAAATCAAACCCAGAAAATCCCAATACAAAAGCACTGCAATCAAATTTGACACCCAAAATATATAATTTCAATCCCTTATAAATCAAGGATAAAGGGATCGATCCTCTAACAGTGTTCGTTACTATAATTGGATCTGTAAATATACTAGTCTCTAAGCGCAATTCATTCTACTAACTTACTTGAAATGAATGAGTGTGATGCTCTGATGTCAAATAAAGTGCGTATAGATAAATTAGAAAGAGTTAACACACCTTAGATGACAACTTTCTTTCCATTTTCCATAGCTGGAGCTGAGCTCGACCTAGGAACTACATCAATAAATAAGCTGGAACCACCTAGATAGAAGTTTTAAGCAACCTAGATACTCCCTCTTCATATAACCAAGTTGGTTGCAGTTGCATCATCTTATCTTTGCTAGATTCGTTTTGTAGCTCTTAGCCACATGCCCTATGAAACCACACTTCCTACACCCGAGCTCCTGCTTCTTTATTTTGTCTTGAACTCCCATTCCACCCTTACGTCGATTCTGTTGAACCAGCTTCCCTTCTACCTTCTTAGGTCCGTCCTTAGTGATTGAATACAACAGGGCCATCTCAACCAAGCTCTTAAAAGTAGCTCTAGTGGGTACATGACTCAAAGCGATATTCCTCAAAGATGGATTTAACCTTTTAGCAAATTTGTCACCTTTTTCACTGGTGTATTGATAAGGTCTAGGCCATACTTGGCTAGTTGATTGAACTCATTGACATACTCCTTTACACTGTGGTATTCTTGCTCCAAATAAATGAAATTCTCTAGCTCCACTTCCTATTCTGGCTTCGATATAAACTTAGTCTCAAAACGCCTCTTAAAATTAGTCCAAGCAATTCTAGTCTCATATGTCTCTATAATGACAATCTCCTACCAGATCGAGACCTCTATTTGAAAATGCCATGAAGACAAATGTCTCTTCATTTCATCCTCCACACCCATTATAGCAAATATCCGATCATAATTCCTCAACCATGCCCACTTCTTAACAAATGATTCAGTCCTAAAATAATTCTTTCAACCTAGATTTTGGAAATCCCAACATAGCTCGAGGAAGTCCAAAGTGGGCGGAAGAGCTAGGGCTGTACCTTACGCTTGCACCATGGGTCCTTAATTGGGGTTAAGATCGGTTTGGCCAATTGCTTGAAGATACCAGTAGAACCATATAGGAACGTTCACCTCCAAAACCTGAGTTGCTTCACTAGAACCTCTTTCAGTTAGATTGCTCAACTCACTTATCTATGATCATGAATTATTAGCAATTTTCCTCAGATAGTATTAAGCATTACTGGAATATGAGGGTGTTTTTGTGTTATACTTATAGACACACACACACACAAGTATGTTCTCTCAATATCAGCTGTATCAACTCGCACCTCCTGACAAACCCATCTGAAGCCCAAAAACTGGTTTTGAATTCACATTATGCCAAGAAGTATGATTCATTATGTTTTTGAGGTTTACATAATAAAGAGAAAATGCAATCATAAAACATTCTACAATTTCAAATCCATAGCAGAAGGAAATAAAATACAATTAATGAAAATAACCCAAAATAATATAGTCTTAAGATAACCATGGTACATACAAGAGCTGATAAAGTAGAGTCTCCAAACGATAATACAACAAAAGTTTGGCTGATAAATAGAATAAGGTACATAAGAGGATAACTGTAAATAACTATATCTCTGAAGTTCCAAGTCACCTTCCCCATACACCTTGTCTAAATTGCTTCACATACTGCCATATCCTTATGTAATAGATATAAATGGGAAGAAATGAAGACTATCCAACAAGGTATGGTGAGTGAATTTTATCGCTGGTGGTATGATGTTAATAAGTAATTAAAGTTCAGCTATAACCTACATATCGTAGAGGTGTTCCTTACTGTGAGTGTATTATATGTATAAGGAATTAGTTACTTCTACATTATAGGTGCAATATCCCCAATGTACCTAAGTCCAATTATGATTTATGAAAGTTTCCACTTGTTAACTGCTTTTTTAACCCAATAGAAATCAAAGTGAACTAGAATATCTACAACAAGTCAAAATATCTCAAGGATCGACCAAGAAGACCAGAAGGAAAAGAAGAGAAAGACCAAAGAAGAAAAATGCCAAAAAGCTTGCATATGGATCGCTAGCGATCCATAAAACTTGCATATGGATCCTCCAGTCGTCCTGCATCATGATCTAATATGTTCCCTAGAGACGTTTGCCAAGTTTCATAACATACCAAACAATCTAGCTCGGGAAGTGAAGACTCACCTGATTCAAGCTGTTTGATCAAAAGCAGCTAACTTAAAATGGACCTACAAAACTCTTACGAAGTCAGATTGACTAGAAATTTTTGGAGAACATTTAGAAAACATAGAAGAAGGCTTACAAAAAAATGAGATCATTTGGAGTTGATTTGATGGATCGCTAGCGACCCATCTATATTGGGCCCCACCATCTCAAAATTTTATGGTGGGTCCTTGACACCCTCTAAAGTATTCCTGCAAAGTTTCGTTCGATTTTGTTAAGATTTGTGCGAGTTATGGATGATTCTTCTGGACCAGATGACCCATGAAGATGGATGATCAAACTAACTCCAATGGACTTGATATTTGGACAAGGCACTTAAATAGAAGATAGGAAGACAGCCAAACAAAGATCACTAAAAATATACTAAGTGGATGGGTAGCTAGCGATCCATCCCTATGGATAGCTAGCGATCCAACAAGATAGGTCAGATCGCCCTCAAACTTTCCGAGCTCCTTCGTTGCACTAAGTAAAGGCTTCCGGTAGAAAAAATGCTAAGTTGATGGATAGCAAGCGATCCATCCCCTATGGATAGCTAGCGATCCATCCCTTATGGATAGCTAGCGATCCATAGAAATTACTCAGATTGATTTGAGATTTTCGATGACGACTTGGCATAACAACTGGACTCTTCTACACTTGGACTTCTGGCCCAACACTCACTGAATTCCCCTATAAATACTCACCTACCTGCAACTAGAGATGGATCTTTTTTCGGGGAGAGAGCCGCCATTACTTTATTGGAATTCCTTCACTTCTTCAACTTTCTTCTCCCTCACAATAGTCATCAAGGGGGTTACTGTGATTCTCCAATCAACCCATGTACTTATGACTTATTCTAACTCATTGTAACTTAGATCTAAGGACTAACTAGTTGATATCCAAAGAGATTCAACTAGTAGAATCATAATAAAGATTGATTAAAGTGGATGTAGGCCAGAGCCAACCGAACCACTATAAAAATTCTATGTCTCTTTTCTTACTTCTTCTTTTTATTTGTTGTTTATCTGAGATTTGTGCTATTATCTACACTGGTGCTTTCACACTTATTGTAGGGTGTTGATCCATTTTTTGGGTTAACATTTTGATGCTTTCACTGAGAACCTTGAATAAGATCTGAAGAACTGAAGTTTGAATCTAAGATTTAGAGAAGATGAGTAGGCCTAATACTAGATCTAGAGCTGTAGCAAGTCAACCAGAGCCTGGGGGCAGCCAAGAGGTGTCCTCAATTTCTCATCAACCCATCCATGTGATTAAAAAAGAAACAGAAAAGACGATGAAGGAGATGCAAGATGGGATCTTGCCTAGGCAACAAGAGATGATGGATAGCTTCTTCTAGAGGATGGAGCAATAAGTGATAGCTAGATCTACAGAGAATAAAAATCAAACTCCAGGGAACAAAACTGGAGCAACCAGAGTTGGATTGGAACAAGGTGGAGTCTTGCCCCCATGCCCAGAGCAACTGATACTTGGGGGCAATGCTGGAATCAACAACAGAACCCAATGCAGGAGCATCTGGAGTTAGAGCAAAACAAACTAAAATAATGCCCACATGACTTGGGGGCATGACAGATTTGGATCTAGGATAAGCTTTAATGCCTGAAATGGGTGATGTTGGAGCTAGAGTAGCAAATTAGAGTATGGATACATGACCTAATGAGCCGAAACTAGAATCCCATAGTTGGAATAAGGGGCAGGTTTGTCCCTTACTCTCTGCCTTCTGCCTTTTCCACCTTTAATAACCTCATGCCGCTTACACGTGTACGGGATCCCGAACGGTCCCTAGGCACGCTCTGAGTCGGATGCTTGAGATGAATATTTAGGACAACAATGACCCTAGATCGCTTAGATGTGTGCTAAACCTAGATTGGTTCCTAGTCACGCTCTGAGTCGGATATCCAGGATAATTGCTTAGGATAATAATCCCAGACTGCTTGGACGTGCAAAAAACCTAGATTGGTCCCTTGCCATGCTCCGAGTCTGATGTCTGGGATAGACATTCAACTGATTTTGAACGCCATGGAGTCCCGGCTAGAGAGACAGGACCAGAGTGTAAGATGCAAGTTCCCTTGCCGGAGAGCGAGTGGATGGACTTGTACGATATCGAATGCCATAGAGTCCCAACTAGAGAAATGGGACTGGAGTGCAAGAAGTAAGTCCCCTCACCGGAGAGTGAGCGGATGGGCTTACTTAATCCCCCTTAACTTAATAAGCAAATGATCCGAAGAGATCATCCCCCTTAACTTAACAAACAAACGATATGGAGAGATCATCCCCTTAACTTAAAACATTACAAGATCCGGAGAGATCGCACATTAAACTTAACATTAAACGATCCGAAGAGATCGCGCATTAAACTAAACATTGAATGATCTGGAGAGATCACACATTAAACTTAAACGATCAGGAGAGATCGAGCCTTAAAATAGGTTTGATTTAATAAAAAGATTTGAACGTCTTATAAACAGAATAAAACTGATAAATCCTAGATGAACACATGATGATTTCAATATATGTTGTGATTCTGATATATGATGTGATTCTGTTATATGATGTGATTTTTGTGTGAAGCAAAAATTGATAGTGATGTAAATCTCGAATGAACATGGGTCAATTAGAGATATGTGATGTAAATGGAGATATGTGATGTAATTGGAAACATGTGATTTAATTAGAGATATGTGATGTAATAACTTCGAATGAAATCGGAATGATTGTGATGTATAGATTACACCTAAGCAGAGTTAGAGTCCTAGGATATAACAGGTTTGGAACGACTTGTAATTGATGAAAGAATCCAAAGGAACTGGATGGTTTGCCAAGGCTAAAGCCGTTGGAAAGCTCAACATTCAAAGACTCGTTAGTGGAACTTATTCTGGAGCAAAGCACTCCTTTCATTCAAACGACGTACTTTAGGAGGCAAGTGTTAACTGGGTTTTTAACCCAATAGAATTTAAATGGAACTAGAACATCTACAATAAGTCAAAATATATTAAGGATCGACCAAGAAGACCAGAAGGAAAAGAAGAGAAAGACCAAAGAAGAAAAATGCCAAAACAAGCTAAGGCGATGGATCGCTAGCGATCCATCACCAATCGGTCGCTAGCGATCCATAAAGCTTGCCTATGGAACCTCCAGTCCTCTTGCATCATGATCTAATATGTTCCATAAAGCTAGCGATCCATAAAGTGAAGACTCACCCGATTCAAGCTGTTTGACCAAAAGTGGCTAACTTAAAATGGACCTACAGAACTCATACGAAGTCGGATTGACTTGAAATTTTGGGAGAATATTTAGAAAACATAGAAAAAGGCTCACAGAAAAATGAGATCAATTGGAGTTGATTTGATGGATCGCTAGCGACCTAACTAGATGGACCGCTAGCGACCCATCTAGAGTGGGCCCACCATCTCAAATTTTTATGGTGGATCCTTGACACCCTCAAAGTATTCCTACAAAGTTTCGTTAGATTTTGTTAAGATTTGTGCGAGTTATGAATGATTCTTCTGGACCAGATGACCCATGAAGATGGATGATTAAACTAACTCCAAACGACTTGATATATGGACAAGGCACTTAAATAGAAGATAGGAAGACAACCAAACAAAGATCGCTTAAAAATATGCTAAGTGGATGGATAGCTAGCGACCCGTCCCCTATGGATAGCTAGCGATCCATCATGATAGGTCAGATTGCCCTCAAACTTTCCGAGCTCCTTCGTTGCACTAAGAAAATACTTCTAGTAGAAAAATATGCTAGGTTAATGGATAGCTAGCGATACATCCCCTATGGATAGCTAGTGATCCATAGAAATGACTCAGATTGATTTGAGATTTTCGGTGATGACTTGGCATAACAACTGGACTCTTCTACACTTGGACTTCTGGCCCAACACTCACTGAATTCCCCTATAAATACTCACCTACCTGCAACTAGAGATGGATCTTTTTCCAGGGAGAGAGACACCATTACTCTACTAGAATTCCTTCTGTTCTTCAACTTTCTTCTCCCTCAACAGTCATCAAGGGAGTTACTGTGATTCTCCACTCAACCCATGTACTTATGACTTATTCTAACTCATTGTAACTTAGATCTAAGGACTAACTAGTTGATATCTAGAGAGATTCAACTAGTAGAATCATAATAAAGATTGATTAAAGTGGACATAGGCCAGAGCCAGCCAAACCACTATAAAAACTCTGTGTCTCTTTTCTTACGTTTTCTTTTTATTTGTTGTTTATATGAGATTTGTGCTATTATCTGCACTAGTGCTTTCACACTTGATTCAGGGTATTGATCCATTTTTTGTGTTAACACCACTCATAGGTGGAACATACAAAGACTGAATAGTCCTAGAAATATCTTATATTTTATTGTCTTAAAGATAGACCACCTATTATATGTCAAGTTAACATTCTTGATATTAGTCATTGGGTTGGACCTAACCTAGTATACATCACTGTTATCCAGCTCCATAACCAAGCTATATTGGATGAGTAGGATAGATTAAACCGAAGAATAACTAAGAAAAAATCCAGAAGGATAACTTCTAAACTCAGATATTAAGTTAGACTAATGAATGAAGCCGTTAGCATGCCAAAGATCTTCAACATTGTCTACATGCCAAGTCAACTCAGATGCCGAAGTCAAAACTCAAGACCCAAGGGAAATCTTGGATTGGTACCGATCCATAGCCATGGTTCGGTACCGATCCCTAAAATTGCCTCAAATGACCCCTAACCTTACGTTGTGTCAAACCATGGTGGTTGTTGACCCAAACAAGCAATGCAAGATGGTTCGCTAGCGACCCATGACCCAAACGATCGATGGATAAATCCAAGTTTCAAAGCAATTAAACCAAGTGCTATTTCCCAACCTCAAAACCAAAGAATTCACCAAAGTTCAAGATTGTATTGATGCATCCAAGTTTTGTAGATGAAGATACAAGTCTACGAAGCGACCTCAAGGGATCAGAGAAGGCTAAACGGTCAATCCTATGGATCGCTATCGATCTGTGGGGCATCATTCAGTACTGATCCATGAGACTTGCTGAGTTGGCTATAATCTTTTTAGGAAAACTCCCTCTGAACGTAGGGAACGTAGGGAGAACATGGTAGAGGCAAATCCGACGATCTTCATCTATAAATAGAGGGTGATAGACATTATTTCGAGATGCTTTTTTTCCGCAGTATAAATTTTTGTACTATTATCGTAATCTCTTGGGTCAGTACTAATCCATAGATTATCGATCCATAAGATAACATTGTAAAAGCTTTGTAGAATCACAAACAAAGTTCAAGTGGAAGTAGGCCAGTGTTTAGCCATACCGCCATAATTGTTGTGTGTCATTTTTTTTTGTCATTTTATACTTTATTATCTTCTATAAATCTTTTTGGGTGTTTATATAAATTTTTAGCGTAAACATTTTGGTGCTTTCAATGAGAGCATATCAATCTCTCACTATTTGGATCTATTTTTTACTTTTGGATTGCTTTAGTCCATGATGTAGATCCGTTAGCTTCATTTCTATAATCCACAACTATTTAGATTTTGACCAATCTATCATAGGATTAATGGAAGTAATGGCTCCATGAAATACTAGGGAAAAGTCTGTTGCCTCTAGACCCAGTGATGAAGTTGAGAATATTAGCTCTCAACGTATTGAAGAGGTCACTCAAACAACAATACAGAAACTCAGAGTGCCTTGGATATTATTACTTAGGGTGAGATGGATAAAATAATGAAAGAATTGAATGGGAAGTTACTCACGAGCCAAAACGAGATGATGAAATAGATGAAGGAGAATCTGGCTTTGATGACTCGGATATCCTAGGGTCTTAGAAGGACCAGGAAAGAACTATTACCTTCTGATTCAAAAAATGAATATAGCTCCTCATCGTCCAGTGAGAAACACAAAGAAGGGTAGCCAAAGGTGGAAAGGAAGGATGCCGGGACCTCGAAGAGTAAAGAAAACAGGGTCAGAAGCGCAAACGCACCGTTCGATACCCAACTATCCCTACGGATCGGTACCAAACTCACTTCTCATGGAGTTGACGTAGGGAACATTGATGTTTTGGATGGTGATGTTGTTGTTGGAGATGAACCAGTGTTGGATAGTTGGAACATTGGAGTTCAAGTTGCGGTTGTTGATAATTCATGCAGAAATTATAGAAGCAGATCATTTGGACGAATGTCTCTCCTAGAGACAAGAGAACGAAGAGGTCATCGAACTAACTGAGACCATTTGCAAAGTTTAACACTTGGGGCATGCCACGATTTTCACCTTTCAGTTGATCTAGTAGAACCATAATTTTTGGTAGATATGGTGAGTGAAAACCAACACAGTCATAACGATGATTGGAGTTCTTCTCCTTGTAGAAACCCATTCATGGAAGAGATATTGTAGGAGGAATACCCAAGAAGGTTCACTATGCTAACTACAATGTCCTACAATGGGGTGATGGACCCAAGGCAGCATTTGTTGAAATATAAGTGGCATATGGATAGGGTAAGGGCAACATATGCTATTAAATGTCGATGTTTCCTAATATTTTTAAAAGCCGTTACTACATGTGGTTCACCCGACATCCACCGAGATCCATATCTTTGTTTGATCAGTTGGCTAGAAAGTTTATCGAATAGTTTCACTTGCACACAACCCATCCAAAGGATGTAATGTCATTGTCAAACATTTTCTAGAGTATTGGAGAGTCACTGACGAACTTTTTAAGTAGATTTAATGCAGTAGTGATGGAGGTGAGAAATGCGAAGGAAGATATTGTTTTGATGGAAATAATCATGAGAATACACCCTGATATCAATTTCGGAAGATGGCTAAAAAATGAAACCTACATCGACTATCAATGAATTCCATAGGAAGGCAACCTAGTATTTGCGCTTGGAGGAAACAAATACATCGGCTGGAAGAGTTGGTGATAGACAGTCAAGTAAGGTGGTATAGAGTAATGTTGCAGTGAAGCAAGAGAGAGTTCTAGAAACATGGATGTAAACGTGGAAAACAAAGGTTGCAATCAAAAAAGGAGTAACTAGGGAAGCAGAGATAGAAAACCGAACCCTAAGAAACATTTAAGATTCCTAAAGTATGAGGACTATACGCCGTTGAAAACTAAATCGAGAATACTTACCTTGTGATGCAAGGTACAGAACATTACAAGAAACCAGCTCCGAGTGAATTAATGGAAAAGGAGAAGAGATTTGGTTCCACGAGACGCACGACCATAATGCAAATGAATGTAGGCATTTGCATGATGTGATAGAGGACCCGATCAGGAAGAAAAACTTCAATAATATGTGAAAGCTCCGTAGGATGGCAGGCAAGGAAGTGCTCAACCCCAAGGACAATTGCTCTAACGGGGCCAAGCTGGGCCTAATGATGATGAGCCTAGGCAGCTTGGAAAAAGACCTGTTATAAATACAATCACTGGTGGGCCTCATCCAGCTGAGAAGAGTTGGAAAGGTATGCGAGTTCTTTGAGGTAGGTTGCATAGGAAATTTTCTTCATTGTTGAAGACGAAGTTTCGACAAAGCAACTAAAGACCATGACCGATGACATAGTATTCATAAATCAAGATGTAGACGGGATTGAAGCACCCAAGCTTGATCCGTTGGAGATATCGACCATGACTGGGTTAATAACTATGAAGAAAGTTCTTGTCGATTATAGGAGTTATGTGAATATACCGTTTAAGAAAGCTTACGACCAGATAATGATGGATGTTCATGATCTGAAGCCTTATAAATCCCAGATTCAAGGATTTATCTAAGAGGCTGCGGAGCTTATGGGATATGTGGATTTACTGATGGTTTTAGGTGAAGGTTATCACAAGACAGTGTGGGTTGTGATGTTCATTGTAATGGACAATATTCTACATATAACGCCTTTCTAGGTCGACCGGCCCTAGCTAGTTTTCAAGTGGCCCTAGCTCCATGGTGCCTAATAATGAAATTCCCAATGGAAAATGGAACGAGGGTCATTCAAGGTAATCAGAATATAGGACAAGAATGTTATGTCGGAAGCTGAGCGAAGCAAAGCAGTGTGAAAAGGAAGAAGACTCTTTGCGTAAATCAATGATGCATAACAACCACTGCCTAAGCCATGGCTCGGTCGGCATAGCAGATTTCACAAAGCTATGGATTTGAGGAAAGAGTCGGAGGATGCGAGGGCGGTCCCTGTCGAGTTGACGATTAGCATCCCGGTCAGTTAGGATGATCCTACTCGGGTTTAGAAAATTGGATCTCAACTATGCATGAAGATGAAGAAGGAATTGACAGGGTTTCATTGGGTGAACCTGGATGTGTTTGCCTGGATGCATTCTGACATGTAAGGAATATCGCCAGAGATAGCATGCCATACATTAAATGTAAACCCCAGATGTCACCCTGTGAAACAGAAGCGACGTAGCTTAATCCGGAGTGATCCATTGTGCTAAATGAAGAGGTAGATAAGCTAAAAGCTAACAACTTCATTCGTGATGCTCTATACCCTGAATGGGTATCCAATCCGGTCTTTGTTAAGAAATCTAATGGGAAGTGGAGGACAAGCATCGACTATCCAGATTTAAGCAAGGCATGCCCGAAGGACAGTTTCCCATAGCCGAAGATTGACCAACTAGTGTTGAACCGCTGGCCACAAATTGCTATCATTTATGGATGCTTGTTCTGGCTATAACCAAATTCTAATGCATATCCCGGACAAGAACATACCAGTTTCATAACCGACCTGATATTGTACTGTTAACTTGTCATGCCGTTCGATTTGAAAAATGCCGGAGCCACCTAACAAAGACTGGTAAATTCCATGTTCAGAGATCAGAACGGACGTTTGATGGAATTCTACATGGATGATATGTTGGTAAAATCATGGCAACCAACAAACCATTTGAAGATTTGTCTGAAATGTTTGGCATGCTCCGAAGATATGGAATAAAGCCCAATCTGTTGAAATGCTTGTTCGAAGTTGCATTAGGGAAGTTCTTGGGTTTTATTATGAACTCGAGAGGAATTGAGGCCAATTCAGAAAAGATTGAAGCCTTGAGAAATATTGAAGCCCCAAGGACGATAAAAGAGGTACAAAGTCTGAACGGAAAAGTAGCTGCATTGAGTCGATTTATCTCAATGGATATTGTAACACCCTTAATTTTGAGTAACATTACTTAGAATATTTAATTAGATAAATTAGATAAAATAATGTGTTGAGATAAGGGAAATGATATTTGACAATTAAATAGGTTGTGCCTTAATTAATGAGTTAATAAGATTTATTATAACTAAAATAAGAGGAGGAATAATGTGAGTGGCAAAATAGGAAAATGTCTTATTTCCTAAACATAAACTCTTCCATTTTCATTTCGTCACTTACATTCACTTCATACAAACTAAAACCAAGTATAGGTCGACCCTTGCTAGAGATTTAAGAAGAGACAAAGCTAGGAAAATCAAAGAATAAAGCTTAGGGGGATCAAATCAACATTTAAATCTCAGTCTCTTTATCTAATCAAGGTGAATAATAGTTATCCAACTCACAGTTGTATGTTTATTTCGGTTTATTGATTAAATCCGAATTATATATTATTGTTATGCCATATTATGATTGATTGGTTGATTATATGCTTGAATGATTGATTATTGGATTTATTATGGAATTAAATAATAGGGTTTAAGTGTGGAAACCTAATTTATGACATCCAAATGGATTGAAATTTGGATATGATGTTTATAACATTATTTTAGAAGCGGGTTTTTAATTTCATAATTTTCCAAGCAAGTATGAATATTTTATGAATTTCCTAAGTGAGGAAAAAGATTTATTTCAGGTTTTAATAATTGAAAATAATTAAATAATGTTTTTGGTTCCGAAATTTTTACATGTTAAAGAATATATTAATTCGGATTTATTAGGGTTTTTGGGGATTTTTTCCAAGTGTTTATGATTTTATGTGAATTTATTAGGCTAGAAAGGCTTAATAATTATATTAAAATAATTATATAAGCTAAATTGTTTGCAAAATACTTTGGAATGATAAATCTAGTTACAACAGTTTTCTAGAAATGAAATTGACAAGTATAGATTTGACCAATAGAAATTGGACATGGGTTGAGAGTTGGTGAAAAGAAATTGTTTTTTAAAGAAATAAAGCAGTTTTTATGTCAGTTACGAGTTTGCCATTTTGTTGATAATTGATGCTAAAGTCCAACTATGTTGTCATCAATCAGAGGATTTGCATATGATATCAACTATATTGGTATAGAATGAATCAACTCAGGTTGAAGTATAGTTTATATGGGTTCGCAGCATTAAATTACTTGCGATATGGATGATCTCGTAACTTTCAGCATTACTTTGTTTTAACCCTATCAATGTCGACATAAAATTAAAGCATGCGGTATTGATCCCACAACTACATACTTCTGATATTAAGGATAGGTGGCATTGATGCAGCTTACCTATGCCGCATCTATCTATGCCGACATTAGCATACAATGGCAATGATGCCACATATTTTATTTCGGCTTTTACTATATTATGCAATAATGCGTCTAGTATTACATTCGAGATAAAAGTATTATCGCAATAAGGTCGCACAACTTAACTTCGACATTATTCCTTTAAGGATGCAATGCCGCATATGTTACTTTCGACATTAATGGTATAAAGTAGATATGATGCCGCTGATTTTATTATGGCAATGATGTCGCAAGTAAATGATTTCAGTAATCTTTGTATAGCGACATAGTAGCACAGTTTTATGAAATTAATATCAACTGTTTTAAGGAATTGATGTGGGAGGTCATCAATGTCGACATCCCTGTTTTAAACTTGGGAGCTATACTTTATACAAACCAAAGGCTATGCTGCTTATATTTGGCAACCTATGTATAATGGTATAGAACGTAGATGATTTTGGCCTCATGGCCTTATGTTTTATAAATCATAATGCTTTAACATGATTTCAACATAGAAGGGTGCGACGACCCATATCGGCAATATTAATGCCGCGTTTTATCAATCTACATAGCTTTATTTTATTGCTTCATAGCCTAAAGTTTTGAGGTGCGACCACCTTTAATGATTTCAAAATTAATAAAACTATTTTGAAAAGTATATATTTTGGCATAATATTATGAATAAGTAAAGAGCTATATTTTCCTTGTTTTAAGTATGTTTTCAAAGGTAATCATTAATAAAGAACGATCTTTTCAAGGAAATGTAGTGGGTATTTAGCCCTTGATTTTATAGGAGAATTAATCACCATCAGATAAATTATGATGGAACATCTTGACTCAAGGATTATATATTAGAAAACCAGATAATGCGAGGTAAGGTAGCGCCATATGCTTCAACTGTTAGCCCCTAGTTGATATCGGTCGATATTTCCAGCGTGTAGCACTTTTTTAGGGATAAAACTAAAAGTAGGTTTACGCACAGAAAGGAATATATAGCTTAGATAGGCTATTGGTTGGTCTGCAAAACCATTAGGTTCATAGTGAGCCTAGCAAAACTATGAGATAAACAGATAGTCAGGATAACACTAAGATGATTGCATTTGGACGAACAGTCATGTTTCCTCCTAACGGTAAGTTGAAGAATTTTGGTTTATCTGGTAGGCCCAAGTCAGCCATATAGGTTTGTAGTGACCCTAGGAAAACTATGAAGTAGAGACAGACAGTCAATTAATTGAGACAAATTGGTTAGTTTACCTAGGTAGCATGCATGCATATAATTGTTTATGTTCATATAACCATTGTGAATGCTGGAGCATGATTGTGATTGACATATTTTCAGAAGATACTAGTGAGAGGAAAACCCGTTTCGCACGGTGGCATGGTCTCACTAAATATCTATTACCAAGACGATATACTATTATTCACACCAGACATTTTGTCTGACCCGAAGTTTTTGTTATTACTTTTGCTCTTGAGTGCACATTTGTGTAGTTCGAGAATAAGGTTTCCAGGTTTTAGGTTTGATGAATAAAGCTTTCGAAGACATGTAGGAGGCAGACCTAGCTATATAAGAGTCTATTTATGTTCGTTGTGCTGTTATCATTTTGTTTGAATGTATGTAATGGAAGAAATTTCATTTATCTAGTAGTAAACGTTGATCAACCAAGGGGCATCTTCACATGTCGCTCTTGGAGTATTTTGTAATAATTATATTTTATCTGAGCATGGGCAACGTTTTGGGATTATGTAATGAATATGTAAAATAGTAATGAAATGTGTTTTAGAAATTTTCATATTCCTATGGTTTAATGGTAACAATACTAGTAACTGGTCTTATTTTGTCACAGGAGAATAATACTATTGATGACTGTAGCATCGGTAGCACTTATTTTCAGGCCTTAGAATAAGGGATGTTACAACTTGGTATTAGAGAAAATATTTATGTAAACCCACAGAATTTTGAACTTAAAAGAGTTTTGAAAACATAATCCAAATGAATCAGAGAATGAGATTGGGGTATGGGATAATGCTATAGTAACGTACTTGTATCTGCTATATATAAGTATATATCTTGTCGCTATTCTCTCCCTCTCTTAGATCGTTCTTCCGTGTCTTACTAAGGTTGGAATGTATATTTAAGGAAAGTAAGATATGGAGGTAGGAAACGGAGGAGTGAATCTCGGTGGAGGAAGCACGACAACAAATGGAAATGTCAGGCCCAACACTAGAAGGAATCCCGGTCAACAAATAGCTGCTAATGTGGGTGCTGAAACACCGCCGGTAGATATGGGAGTTATGCAGTGGTTCTTTGTAAATATAAGGCAAGCTGGAGTTGCAGCTGGATCAGTTGGTGGTAATGCTGGAGGAGCAAATCTTGAAGTTCCTGTTGTCAACAACTATGCTGTGCTGAGTCGAGATTATGCTAGGCTCGGAGGAAAGCCATTTATTGGAACAGAGGATGCTATCGAAGTTGAGAATTGGCTATTACACTGTGAAAGGATTTTTGTTGATTTAGGCCTAAATGATGAGCAGAAGAGCAGATGGGCATGTAGGCAATTGCAAGGAACTGCGTTGTACTAGTGGAATAGTGTAACTGTGGGGGTACCAGAGGAGAACTTGACTTGGGCTGAATTCAGGAGAAGATTTGAAGAGAGATTTATGTCTGAAATATCCAAGTCAACTTTACTTAGAATGTTTGCTGAGATGGAACAAGGTGATATGTCGGTGCTTGAGTATGCGACCAGGTTTGAAAAGCTGTCCAAATATAGATATGCCAGCGTGGATGCGGTAATCAACAGGAATGAGAAGTTCATTAGAGGATTGAAACCAAAGCTTGCCAGAGCAACATTACCACATCTTAGAGACCCTTGTGATATTGTAGTGGAGGTGGCATTGAGGAATGAAGAGATGCTTGCACTGTTTAGTAATAACTAGCCGGTGGAGACTCAGGGTGGTCTGGGTCAAAAAGGAAATTCTTTAAAAAAAAGGAAGCTTAGAAGGGTTGAGCTACCAAGAAAGGAAAAACTAATGTTGTTTACTACAAGTGTGACAAGAAAGTGCACTTTGCTGACGAGTGTCGTTCCAGTGGTGGAAAAAGGTCATTGGAAAGAAGAACATCTAGTGTTCCAACTGTGACCAGATAGGGCATTACAAGAATCAGTGTAGAGAACTAGCTAAGGTTGAGAAAGGAAAAGTGTTTTCTTTGGAACCATCTGTCTCAAGACCAAAAACAGAGGAGACGGGAAAGGCTGTGATGGGAGGTACACTTTTGATCATGGCATACATGTTAAAATATCGTTTGATACTAGTGCATCACATTCTTTCATCTCTTATTATTTGGTAGATAAGCTTAGTTTAGAACAATCATACCTTGTTACTTCCTTAAGAGTTGCGAATCCGATAGGAGTGCATGCAACTCTTGGGATGAGATGTGACCATTTAGAGTTTGAGTTGTTAGGTCATATATTTGCCTGCAGTTTGCATGTGTTTGATTTTATGAGCTTTGGAATTATATTAGGTATGGATCGGTTCAGCGAATATGATGCTAGTATATTTTGCCAAGATAGGAAAATATCACTAAGACACCCTACTAGCAGCGATCGAGTTATATACTCAGTAGAGAACTTGATTTTTGATGTTTGTGCTTTATTAGGTGCAATGGAGGAGGAAGACGAGTTGAATCAAGTTTTTGTCATTAGAGAGTTTGTAGATGTTGTTGAGCCAGTGATAGGATTACTGTCGAAATGAGCTATTGAGTTTCGAATAGATCTTGTACCTAGAATTGAACCCAGACTGCCTAGTAGAATGATACATACTGAGATAAAGGAGTTAAAGGTGCAACTAGTGGACTTAGAAGGAAAGAGTTTCATTAGACCAAGTAGTTTGCTTTGGGGAGTGGGTGCGGTGTTCGTGAAGAAACCGGACAGGTCATTCAGAATGTGCATCGATTATCATATGCTGAATGATAAGATGATAAAAAATAGATATCCTTGCCAAGAATAGATGATTTATTTGATCAGTTGAGTGGAGCCAAAGTATTTTCCCAGTTGGATTTGGTGACAGGGTTCCATCAATTGAGAGTGGCAGAGGACAGTATTCCTTTGACAGCGTTTCGAACAAGATATGGTTCGTATGAGTGGTTAGTAATGCCATACGGGTTGACTAATGCGCCTGCTTTCTTCGTAGATTTGATGAACCGAATCTTCTGAGAGCATTTGGACATGTTCGTGTTAGTATTTATAAATGACATCTTGATATATTATAGGAATGAGCAAGATCATAAGACTCACCTTAGCATAGTGCTTGAGACGTTGAGGCAACATCAATTAAAAGCGAACTTTTCGAAATGTCATTTTTGAAAGAAAGAAGTGAAGTTCCTTGGTCATGTAGTCTCAGAAAAAGGGTTGTTAGTAAATCCAACTAAGATTAAGGATATAAATAACTGGAAGAGACCCGAGACGGCGACCAAGATAGAGAGCTTTCTTAGATTAGCTGGCTATTACCGGAGATTTGTCAAGGATTCTCACGTATAGCAGCACCGATGTAACAACCCAGCTTTCTATGTCGTATAATAAATAAATTTAAACTATAATAAAATTGTTCAAAATTGATATTTTATAATAATTATTTTTAAAATAAATATTTATTTAATTAAATGCTATTTAATATAAGCTTTGGTTTTAATAAATCGAATTAAACTACTGAATTCTTTTCATATAATATATTGAATAAATTGTTTTGAATTGAACATAAAATATTTTTAAAGTCTAAATCAATTTAAATTAAATTTTTAAAAAATTAATTACAAGGGTTATCCAAAAGAAAAGAAGAAAAAAATATAGTAATTAAAACAAGGCACAAACAAATCAAGCCCAAACCTAAACCTCTCTCCCCCTTATTCTAGAATACTCCTCCTTAGCCAAATTAAACGAGTGTTGTGCCCTATTATTTCAATTGAGCCCTAATCATTCAAAAAATTGAAATTGCATAGAAATAAATAAACGAATGGGGCAATTTCTGTTCGCCTACACGTCAGCACGGAGGGGAGGAGCGCTATGTTAGGATGGGGTGCGCAACGATGCTTGGCTATGGGGAAGATGGTGCGCTCGCGACTGAGGAGTGCCACAATTTGCTATTGCAAATGGAGCAGTCGCATACGTGTGAAGCTAGCAAGGTTGAGGCGCCTATAGTTTAGCTAGAGTGGCATACGACATTCGATTCGAGCATGAAAGCGGAGCTCTGTTCTTGGTAGGGTGACTATGTTGGAGTTTATACGATGGTGGCTAAGGTAATGGCGTCGGCATGGAAACCCATGCAAAAATTTTGGAGCTGATATTGATGAAGGTTGGCGTTGCTATTGCATAGAGGAAGTTGCAATATGTAATGGAGACGACTGCTGCTGGTGTAGTGGAATGGATGTCAACGCAAGATTTGGGTACAATATTGTTGAGTTTTGGTTGTTGACTAATGTGCGATTTGGGAATGTTTGGATAATGATCGCTTAAGCTGAGTATTTCTCACTCACAACTATATTTAATTACACTCATATTTTTTATATACTATTATCCCATTTATTTATAAAAATTGCTTAGTTGAATCACATGTGAATGTTGATTGTTTGGTTGGATAAATTATTTGATTAGGATGATTGATTGGTTGTTGTAATATTGGATGTTATTTGGTTTGAGAGGGGAGTTTTGTGTTTGTTGGATGTCCAAAATGCAAAGGAGATACTATCCGCTTGCATTTTAATTCGTGTTATTTATTTATATTGTGTGTATTGTATAGATGACCGAAATTCGATTGAATTCGACTCGACCACACGATAAAAATCTATATTGATGAATTATGGATGATTTTGAAGAATTTTACTCCCTGAGTTCTATTTTAGATGATTTATTGATTTACCCATTTTAAAATAGTTTTGAAAGTTTTGGGAAATTAATTATGGGATTTTAAAATTTATTTGAAGTGTATGTTTATAAATAAAAATATGTATTTGAGAAATAAAATGAATTGTTGGAAATGGTTTCAGAAATAATAGTGGTTTAAAATAAAAATAGATATTTTCCAAAAAATAATTAAATTTATAGAATTAGTTTATTTTATGGATTTTGTATAATTGAATGGTTTAATAATATTTTTGAAAAGGGATTTCGAGCATATGAGTTTATTTTTAATATGAACCAATTTTGAGAAATTGTTGAATGGTTGAGAGTATTTTAATATAAATCCCTTTTGTATATATTTTAGTGATTCGAAATTGATTTGTTGATATTATGAGAAATTTTATGTGATAAGAAGATTTTATATTATAAATTACAATTTCAAATGAAAAGAACTATTTTTTAGATTTATAAATTTATTTTAAAGTATTATTTAGTTATAGAAAATTTTGTATTTGTTTCTATAATTATTTTTTATATGTATAGTGATTTTGGAAGTTTTGGAAAATACATTTATAGATAAGGATTTAGAAATGGAATTTGGTAATTGAATCTGTATTGTGATTAAATAAACAAAGTGAATTCATTATTTAATATATATATTTGGTATCTATTTCTAAGTATGTATTTTTTTGTAAAGGATTCACTATTAACTAAGAGTTGTTAGTTGTTATGTTTATTTATTTGAATAATTTGATTTATTATTAAGAGTGATTTGCTTATTGTTATATATACAAACACACACTTATTTGAATAATCTATTTTTATATTACTTTTCTACGCATCATTTCCTTGTACATTGAATTGAATTGAACGAATGATTCACCCTTGAGATGGATTTGATTAATGAATTTAATATGATACGGTCATTACATCCTTATTTAATTTATTGATATTTATTCTGTGTAGCGAGAAATATGAATAAACGGAGTTGTAATACTGTTTGGGATGGGGCATTCGGTAACATTTCTTTGGTTATTATTTGGACTTGTTATATAGAATAAAGAAGGGCGAGTGTGATGTATGAGCTATATATAAACAGACTAGTAACACATGGTGGAATAGGATGCCATTGTGTTATTTATTCAGTTATTCTTTTGCTCGTAGATGACACTCAATACGGGGATACGGTGTGTGAAATTCACTACGGTGAATATATTATAGTCATGTGTTGACTATGTGAAGCTGTGTGATGATGATTATATTGAGCCATACGTCAGTGCATGTATTTAGCTATATGTCAGCAAATGTTAACGCCATGCATCGGTACATGTCTATTACTGTGTGATGGCTATTATATGTATATTAGAAGTATATGTCTATCACTATCCAACTCCCTTTATGTTTCGGGAGTGAACTAGATTGGCCAGTATCCACCTTGGCAGCCTGACCGTGGTGGTTATGCCCCAAATCCGTGACACCCCAATGTCTTGTGTCGGCATTGGCCGTGTGTCGGCAATATTTATAGCTATGTATCGATGATTGTAGGGTCGTGTGTCAGCGATGATTAACCCCTTGTGTCACCTAGGCTAGCAATCTGTTTCCATTAGGGGCAAAGAAGGGTCATGACTAGTGCAGAGCGTAGTCCTACAGCGTGTTTATGACACGCGGTGGATAAGAGTCACTGTTCGTCGAGGTAACCGATGACTGTAGGAGCCATGCTGGTTAGGCATGTGTCTCGTGTTCGCTAGTTACGTGTGTAGTCTCCTGGAGCAAGTGCGTCTGTCGGTCTCTCGTTTGGTTCTTATGTGATGTGATTTAGACAAGTACTCATATGATTATACTAGAGACCGTGTATTGAGTATGATCAATCCCCATATCCTTCTTTGGCGTGTGTCGCCTATTATCTTTCTTTAGCTTGCGTCGCCAACTATAATCTATTTTCATGTATTGCTTTTGTAACTCACGACGTGTGTCGCCAACTACTATTCATTGGCCTGAGTTGCCAATTATCTATCCTAGATGTGGGTCATTGATTATATTTATTTGGCGCCAACTATATTTTCATAGGTGTGTGTTGCTATTACTATGTTTTAACTTATATATGTTTTTGGTATCTCGAATGTTGATTTTTAGATATGGATGATTCACCCATTTGATGTTGTTTTATGGTTTCTGATTTGATGAGTTTATATGGGTGATGACATCTTTATACTGGGTATTGTGGTGTTCTACGTATATGATATTTGGATTGTTTGAGTTAACATTATTATTATATTTTATTTATTTATACCTAGTATAGACAGAGCTATATATGGTTATTGACATTGGATTTAGATATAGTCTAACCCGCTTATTATTTACATAATACTCGGGTTAGTCTAAGACATTATAGGTTCAGGAACGATGAGACCAACTTGTATTTTATGGGCATAGAGGAGACTAGATATTCTATATTTTAGATATCATCATGTATTTTATAGCCTCTTATGTGTGTATTGTTGTGATTTGTACTAGACTTATATTGTATATTGTATATTATATATTATCGCTACGATTGACTCTATGATCTTGTATATTTTCTGTATATTGTGTATTGTTCTATCCTGGAGGCACACGTGTTCATTGCTTTGCGCCGATACTGTGTACGTCTAGGTGAGTTATTTATTCGATGTTTAATATGTACCAGTGTTAGCACAAAGAAATATTCGCCTGTGTTCCCCATATAGCCTCATTCTTCATATTATCTAACAGTATTACTCAGTAATACTGTTTGGATAGTATGGGTATAGAGGTGGGGTGTTACAACCGATGACTAAACTGACAAGGAAGGACGTGAAGTATGTTTGGACCGATATATGTGATGAGGCATTCCTGAAGCTAAAACATTTATTGACTAATGCGCCCATGTTAGTTGTTCCAGATGAGAATCAAGATTTGGTGGTGTATACTGATGCATGGAGAACAGGATTAGAAGCTGTGTTGATGCAAAAAGGTAAAGTGATTGCCTACGCTTCTCGATAACTTAGACCGCATGAAGTTATGTATTTGGAGTTAGCAGCTATAATCTTTGCTTTGAAAGTATGGAGACATTACCTTTTGGGAGAAAGATTCAAGTTGTTTATGGATTACAAGTCTTTGAGATATTTATTCTCTCAGAAGGAGTTGAATATGAGGCAGCATAGGTGGTTAGAGTTCATAGCAGCTTATGATTTTGGTATTGAGTATACGCCAGGGAAAGGAAACAAAGTAGCTGATGCATTTAGCAGAAAACATCAGAATGCAGCATTAGCAATGTTAGCGGAGTGGAAAGATTTAGAAGCATTGACTACTTATAGTGTACTGTTATGGTCCATGGCTAACTCTAGTCGGCATACTGCTATGTTGTCTTTTTTAGAAGTTCGACTGGCAATGATCGAAAGGATTGTTTCTGAACAGAGAGATGATCCATTATTAGCTAAACGAATCAGAAGACTTAAAGGTGGAGCTGAGATTCATGATTTGAAATATTTTTATCTTGACCAAAATGGATGGTTGAGAAAGAAGGGACGATTGCGTGTTCCAAATGTGGGAGACGTAAGGAAGGAAGTTCTTAGGGAGTGTCATCAATCGAAATTTACCATTCATCCTGGAGGAACTAAGATGTACCATGACATGAAGAGAAGTTTCTTCTGGGAAGGTATGAAAATGGTGTAGGCTTATGGATAAATCAATGTCTAAATTGCCAACAAGTGAAAGCCAAGTGTATTGCTTCAATCTTTAGATATACCAGTGTGGAAATGGGATTCTATATCTATGGATTTCATTAAGGGGTTACAAGGTTGAATAGGGGAAATGAGAGTATTTGGGTTATAGTGGATAGAATGACTAAGAGTGAATATTTCATTCCTGTTAAGTCGACAAGGACGACACCTTTTTTGGCTAAGTTATTTATGAAGAATATTGTCAGACTGCATGGGATTCCTAGTAGCATAGTCAGTGACGGAGATTCTTTATTCACTAGCGAATTATGGAAGAGTCTATAAGAGGTTTTGGACACTAAGCTCAAGATGAGTACCGCTTACCATCCATAAACAAATGGGAAAATGGAAAGAGTTAACAAAATCTTAAAAGATTTGTTAAGAGCTTGTGTGTTAGATTTTGGAGGATGGTGGGAAGACCATCTACACTTAGTCAAATTTTCCTATAACAATAGTTCTCAGACTAGTATAAGGATGGCCCCTTTTGAAGCTCCATATAGAAGGCCATGCAAATCACCCGTATGTTGGTTAAAGATTGGAGATAGACTAGTTCTTGGTCCATATTTGATGAAAGAAGCCACAGAAAAGATTGAGTTGATCCAAGTGAGAATAAAGGAAGCTAATGTCAAGGTAACACCAATGAAGGGTGTAATCCGTTTCGAAAAGTCAGGGAAATTGGCACCTAGGTTTGTTAGACCATTTCCTATTATGGAAAGGATCAGGAAATTCACCTATATGATAGAGTTACAAAGTAGTTTGGCAGGAATCCGTAATGTTTTTCATGTTTCTCATCTTAGGAAGTGTGTTCGTAATCCAAAGACTACTATCACTCCGACCACATTGGAAGACTTAGTGGTGGAATCAGACCTGACTTTTGTTAGGCAACTAGTTTGTATTGTGGCTAGAGATGAAAGAAATTAAGAGACAAGGCAGCCTAGACAAGTGAAGGTCCAGTGGAGTAACAACGAGAGAGACTATACTTGGGAGATGAAGGATAGGATTATAGACACTTATCTTGATTTGTTTTGATGGTACGTTTTATACCCGCATTATATCTTTGTTATGTACATTATCGTAATTTCGAGGACGAAATTCTTTAAAGAGGGGAGTCTGTAACACCCCTAATTTTGAGTAACATTATTTAGGATATTTAATTAGGTAAAATAGATAAAATAATGTGGTGAGATAAGAGAAATAAGGTTTGACAATTAAATAGGTCGTGCCTTAATTAATGAGTTAATAAGATTGATTATAATTAAAATAAGAGAAGCAATAATGTAAGAGGCAAAATAGGAAAATCGTTATTTCCTAAACATAAACCCTTCCATTTTCAATTCCTTACTCACATTCTCTTATACAAACTAAAACCAAGTAGAGGACGGCCATTGCTAAAGATCTAAGAAGAGAAAAGGCTAGGAAATCAAAGGATAAAGCTTAGGAGGATCAAAGCAACACTTAAATCTCAATCACTTTATCCAATCAAGGTGAATAATAGTTATTCATCTCAAAATAATATGTTTATTTTGTTTTATGATTAAACTCAAATCATATGTTGTTGTTATGTCATATTATGATTGATTGGTTGATTATCTGCTTGAATGATTGATTATTAGATTTAGTATGGAGTTAAATAATTGGGTTTAAGTGTGAAAACCTAGTTTATGACATCCAAATGGCTTGAAATTTGGATATGACGTTTATAACATTATTTTAGAAATGGCTTTTTAGTTTTATAATTTTCCAAGCAAGTATGAATTTTTTATGAATTTCCTAAGTGAGAAAAGGGATTTATTTTGGGTTTTAATTATTTAAAATAATTGAATAATATTTTTGGTCTCGAAATTTTACAGGTTAAAGAATATATTAATTTTGATTTATTAGGACTTTTAGGGATTTTTCCAAAGTGTTTATGATTTTATATGAATTTATTAGGCTAGAAAGACTTAATAATTATATAAGTTAAATGGTTTGCAAAATACTTTGGGAATGATAAATCTGGTTTATAGTAGTTTTCTGGAAATGAAATTGATAAAGTATACTTTTGACCAATAGAAATTGGATGTGGATTGAGAGTTGGTGAAAAGAAATTGATTTTTAAAGAAATAAATATGTTAATTATGAGTTTGCCATGCTGTTGATAATTAATGCCGAAGTCCAGCCATGTCGTCGTCAATCAGAGGGGATGATACAATATCAACTATGTTGGTATAAAATGTCAACTCAGGTTGAAGTATAGTTTATATGGGTTCACGGCATTAAATTACTTGTGACATGGACGATCTCGTAACTTCCGGCATTACTTTGTTTTAACCCAGTATCAATGCCGACATATACCTAAAGCATGCGGTATTGACCCCGCAACTACATACTTCCAATTTTAAGGATATGTGGCATTGATGCAGCTTACCCATGTTGCATCTATCTATGCCGACATTAGTATAGAGTGGCAATGATGCCGCATATTTTATTTCGGCTTTAACTATATTTTGACGGTAATTCCGCTAGTATTACTTTCAAGATAAAAGTATTATGGCAATGAGCCAGCATAACTTAACTTTGACATTATTCCTTTAAGGCCGTAATGTCGCATATGTTACTTTCGACATTAATAGTATAAAGCGGATATGATGCCATTGATTTTATTATGGCAATGATGTTGCAAGTAAATGATTTTAGTAATCTTTGTATAGTGGCATAGTAACCCAATTTATGAAATTAATATCAACCATTTTAAAGCATTGATGTCGGAGGTCATCAATGTCGACATCCCGTTTTAAAATTGAGAGCTATACTTTACACAAACCAAAGGCTGTTTCACTTATATTCGGCAACCTATATCTAATTGTATATAATGTAGATAATTATAGCCTCATGGCGTTATGCTTTATAACTCAGAATGCTTTAACATGATTTCGACATAGAAGGGTGTGACGACCCATATCGATAATATTAATGCCGCATTTTATCAATCTACATAGGTTTATTGTATGGCTTCAAAGCCTAAAATTTTGAGGTGCGACCACCTCTTAATGATTTCAAAATTAATAAAACTATTTTGAAAAGCATATATTTTGGCATAATATTATGAATAAGTAAAGGGCTATATTTTCCTTGTTTTAACTATGATTTCGAAGGCAAATCATTAATAAAGAATATGTTTTTAACGAAATATAGAGGGTATTTAGCCCAAAATTTTATAGGAGAACTAATCACCATCAAATAAATTGTAATGGAACATCTTGACTCAAGGATTAGATATTAGAAAACCAGATAATGGAACTAGTGTAGGGTAGCACCTATGCTTCAATTATTAGCCCCTAGCTGATATTGGTCCACAATTCCAGTCTGTAGGGCTTTGTTAAGTGTAAAACTAAAAATAGGTTTATGCACAGAAAGGAATGTATAACTTAGTTAGGTTATTGATTGGCCTACAAAATCATTAGGTTCATAGTGAGCCCAGTAAAACTATGAGATGACAGATAGTCAGGATAACACTACGATGAATGCGTTTGGACGGACAGTCCAATTTCCTCCTAACGGTAAGTTGGAGAATTTTGATATATCTGGTAGGACTGAGTTAGCAATATAGGTTTGTAGTAACCCTGGAAAAACTATGAAGTAGAGACAAACAGTCAATTCATTGAGACAGATTGGTCAGGTTTACCAAGTAGCATACATGCATATAATTATTTATGTTTTTTTAACCACTGTGAATATAGGAACATGACAATGATTGACATATTTTTGGAAGATACTAGTGAGGGGAAAACCCATTCAGGACAGCGGCGTGGTCTCACTAGATATCTATTACCGAGATGGCATATTGTTATTCACACTGGTCTTTTTGTTTGATCTGAAGTTTTTGTTTTTCCTCTTTACTCTCGACTTCTCATTTGAAAGTTCGAGAGTAAAGTTTTTAGGTTTTAGGTTTGACAAATAAAGCTTGCAAAGATTTGTAGGAGGCAGAGCTAGTTATATAGGAGTCTATTTATCTCTACTATGCTGTTATCATTTTGTTTGAATGTATGTAATGGAAGAAATTGTATCTGTCAGTAGTAAACTCTGATCAACCAAGAGAGCATCTTCATATGTCACTCTTAGAGTATTTTTTAATAATTATATTTTTTCTGAACTTGTGCAATGTTTTGGGATTATGTAATGAATATGGAAAATATTAATGAAATGTGTTTTAAAGAATTTCATATTCTTGTGCTTCTAATGTTAATGATACTATTCACTGATCTCATTTTGTCACCTAAGAATAATACCATTGATGACTGCAGCATCAACAGCCCTTATTTTCGGACCTTAGAATGAGGGATTTTGCTACTACAGACAAATGTATACCATTTTTCGATGTCCTTAAGGTAAGAAAAAGAAACTTTGCCTGGATGTAGGAGTGTAAGGATTCTTTTCAAGCCTTGGTTGATCATTTGGAAAGACCACCTATCTTGTCAAAGCCTTTAGATGGAGAAGACTTATTTGTTTATTTGGCAGTATATGTTCATGCTTTGAGTGCTACCCTTGTACGTGAAGAGACCAGGATCCAAAGGCCAGTGTATTTTATCAGCAAGCGATTGACAGGGGCAGAAATAAATTTTCCAAAGTTGGAAAAGCTAGCCTATTGCATATTGATCGCATTGAGGAAACTCTGTCCCGACTTCCAAGCTCATCCAATTAACGTGCTGACTGATCAGCCCTTAAGACAGGTTTTTCAATGACCTAGGACTTCTGGGAGATTGTTGAAATCGAACATTGAATTAAGTCAATAAGAAATATCTTATCATCATAGGAGAGCGATCCAAGGCCAAGCTTTAGCCGATTTTATTGCTGAGTTCACAACTCGGGATGATGATAGAGAGTTAGATATGAAGCGGAATGCTCAATGGAAGTTGTACATAGAGGGAGCATCCAATGACCATTGCCTGGGTATAGGAGTGGTTTTGGTAACCCTTCAGGACCGATCAGTTTGATATGCCCTAAAACTTGAGTTTCTCGCAACTAACAATGAAGTTAGTATGAAGAGTTGATCGCGGGACTTAAAATAGCAAGAAAATTGAGGGTCAAAACTTTACACATATGTAGTGACTCTCATTTGGTGGTCTTCCAAGTGAGGAAAGAATTCCAGGCCAAGGGGGAGAGACTAGGCCCCTATCTGATGAAGGTTTTGAAACTGCTCAATGACTTCAAGTATTACATGATAACATACATCCCTAGGGAGGAAAACACGAAAGCCGATTCACTAGCCAAGCTGGCTAGTTTTGAGGATGAACAACTTATGGATTTAGTTCCAATAGAGGTATTATCTGGTCCAAGCATCAACCCGATGGATGTCAACTAGATTCGGGAGGCTGAATGTGAGAGAGAATCATAGATGACTCCAATTAAGAATATTTATTGAAGGGAACCCTTTTGGAGGGAAGAAATGAATGAAGAAAGCTCCTATGCAAGGCTGCACGATTTATTGTACATGAAGGAGTATTATATAAAAGAGGGTTCTCTGTTCCCCTACTGCGATTGTGAGAAATACGGATTACGGATCTTAAGGCTAGAATTAACACTAGAGGGGGGGTGAATAGTGTTTTAAGGAATTACTAATTCTTTTTGAGTTTATATCAATTTGAACACAAATGTATGCAATATTCAGACACAGATATGATCACAGAATCAAACACAGATGCAGATATAAAGTAAAAGCAATAAAGGAAAGAACACACCGGATTTTATACTGGTTCGGAGTTACCCTACATCTAGTCCCGCAACACAAGTACAGATTTCCTTTCAAAATCAATTCTTACAATTACACCCTCGATTTCAAGGCCACGAGGTACACCGCTCCAGATTCACAATCCTCTAGGTAGAGATACTTGATTTTACGGGCAACAAGTTCACCCGATTGATTTTCCAGGCTACAATCACATCTTTTCTCGCTCAATTGATTACAAAGAAATCTATAACTCTGAATAGCACTGGGATCTTGTTGAGATAGTGATAGAGAATCAAACTAGAGATGATCTAGTTAGATTCAATGGTGATTTCGGCAGAGTAATGGTAAAAATGTATATAAAGAAATGTAGAAGAAGAAGAGAAGTGAAATCAGAGAAAATATGAATATAAATTCGTTTAAAACTGCCCCTATTTATAGTAGAACAACAGCCATGTCCATTCGTGAAAAGATATGACGAATAGACACTTCTTTTGAAATTCAAACTTTTGAAATCAACTGTCACCTTGTCGACAAGGGGTACTTGGGGTTGTCGACAGGCCTAAGTTATTTTTGGTAATTTATTTTTCTTTGAAAATAATTTCTATCTTGTATTAAAACTAATTTAAACTTTATAAATATACTTAACTATAGTTAAAATACATAAATAAGTATAGAGAATAATATTTTGGTATATATAAAATTTTACTATAATTTTATATTTAAATCTAAGTATAAATATTAAAAGTTAAATATATTATAATTAAAAGATAGTTTAAAACCAAGAATAATTTGATATTGAAAATATAGATTATTTTGAGGCTAAAAGTATTTTAAAACCAGGATAGATGTTTTTGATTTAAAAAGGAAGATTTTGAAATCATTTTGAAAACAAGATATAATTTTGTAAAACATTTGAATAAAAGTTAGTGGATACAAAACAATGTTCCACTAGATTTTTCGTAGGTTCCATCCTACTTAGGGTTCCATCCCTTTAACGGGCTCGAAGTGGATTCCATTCCACGAATAAAATGAATTTTAAGATGTCAGTGCTTTTCTAGGAGTTTTAACAAAATTCCTAACTAAATTACATATCTTGAAATCTTGAACTCTTAATACTCATGAGTCTTGAATCTTGATATCTTCGATCTTGAATTCATCAGTTCTTGAATCTCTATACTGTACAGTCTTCATTCTTTGGTACCTGCATATACATCCTGCATATACATATATATTTAAACAATACTGTTAGTATTTATATTTTATAATCTTATTCTAATGTTGTTGTCATCAAAACCAACTTCTCAGGGACTAACAATCTCCCCTTTTTTGATGATGACAACCTTTGTTTATAAAATATCACTTCTATCCTAATAACTCCCCCTAAAACTAATAACTCCCCCTTAATCTATGCCTAACTATCCTATTTTATACTTCTCCCCCTTTATCATCAACAAAAACTAAGTTTAAATCTATACAACTCCCTCTTAATCTAATACTATATTACATGTGATTATAATGATAGTGTTACCATAAATAATCAACACTTAATTCTTAAACTAAAACTTAGCCCTTAATAACTAACTCTCCTAACTAAGAATCCATATATGATAATATTTATAATAATGATAATGTGAGAATTCAAATATGAGAACACAAATCATTTATTAATTATATAATGTTATATTTACATTTGCGTAGAAAACGTAAGTAAGATCATATACAAATAACGATAAGTAGAGAGAAAAGAAACTAATGTGTATCCTTGACAATGGGAGATCTATGAACCGAGCAATTTGGGTAGTGGAAACAGAAATTTCCACGTTGTTCGACTAGATTTCCATCCTTGTCAAAGCACACTTCGCCAACGCAAACAACTTTGTCGTCATCTTCAGCATGCTCTTCTTCCATGGGGGCTTCTTCTTCTTCTTCCTCGATGTCCTCTTGCACTTGAACACCTGAAGATTCTTCATCGATCAAGATGGGATTGGCGTGATTGTCCATTAGAAACTTTTGCAAGTTTCTAAGGATTTTGCCTTGCCGTTCTTGTTCTTTGGCCATTCTGATTTGCACCATTTGAATTTCAGTCATAAGTTGCGGTGCATCCTTCAAGGAAACCTCCATTTTCATCACTCGTGCAAGCGTAGTTTGTTGAAATGGTCCGGTAGAAGGAGAAGGGAACGAAAAGGTTGAATTTTTGTTTGATTTGGAGGAGGAGGCCATTGTTTTATTGTTTTCAGAAGTTAGAACAGAAAGAATGAACAGAATTTCGAAATATATAACCACCTATTTGAATTTTGGTGGGAAAATTAAAAAAAAATCGTTATATGTCGACAGGGGTAAAAGAGGGTTGTCGACAAGGTACTTATATTTTTGCTGTTTGATTTATTTTAATTTAATTTGAATTATACTTGTTATATATTTATATTCTATATTTCAGTTATTGAACAAATACCTAATTCTCTTCTTAATTTAGAAAATATAGATTCATTTAAGGGTTTTGTTAATATATCAGCAATTTGATTCTTGGAATTGATATAATCGAGAGTAATTACTTCCTTACTTATATTATCTCTGAGAAAATGATGTCTAATATCAATATGTTTAGTTCGAGCATGATAGTAGGATTTTTGGATAAATTTATTGCACTAGTATTATCACAATAAATTGGTGATTTTGAGATATTTAAACCAAAATCTTTTAAAGTTTGTTGCATATATATTACTTGAGAACAAGCCAAAGCAGTAGAAATATAATCTGCTTCGGTTGTTGATAAAGAAACTGTGTTTTGCTTTTTACTAAACCAGGAAACCAGAGAATGCCCCAAAAAGTGACAAGTTCCACTTGTACTTTTTCGGTTTGATTTACAACCAACATAGTCAGCATCACAGTAAGATATTAATTCAAAAGAATCAATTTTAGGATAAAATAAGCCATAATCAAAGGTGTGTTTAACATATCTTATGATACGTTTTACAGCTTTTAAGTGGGTCTCTTTAGGTTGGGATTGATATCTTGCACAGAGACAAACACTATGCATGATATCAGGTCTACTAGCAGTGATATAGAGTAGTGATCCAATCATTCCTCTATATAACTTTTGATCTACATCTTTCGAGAGATCTTCTTTACTTAGGTACTCATTGGTTGCCATGGGAGTGGGTTTTCCACTTGCAGCAGTCAAAACAAATTTACTAACTAGGTCTTTAGTATATTTTTCTTGACTAATAAAGATACCATTATCTAATTGTTTTATTGCAATCCTAGAAAGAAGTTTAATTCACCCATATGACTCATCTCAAACTCTTTTGTCATTATTTTAGAAAATTCTTTATTCATTTCAAAATTAGTTGATCCGAAAATGATATCATCTACGTAAACTTGTACTAGTTGAATATCATTTTTATTTCTTTTAGTAAAAAGAGTATTATCTACTTTACCAATTTCAAAGTTTGATTGTAATAAGTAAGATCTTAGTCTATCATACCAGGCTCTAGGAGCTTGTTTTAGACCATATAGAGCTTTATTAAGTTTGTAAACATGATTTGGTAATTTTTCATCTTCAAAAAGTGGTGGTTGTTCAACATATACTTCCTCTTTTACAAATCCATTTAAAAAGGCACTTTTAACATCCATTTGAAATAATTTGAAATTATTATGATTTGCGAAAGCAAGTAGGATTCTAATGGCTTCTAATCTTGCTACGGGAGCAAAGGTTTCATCACAATCTATTCCTTCTTCTTGATAATAACCTTGAGCGACTAACCGGGCTTTATTTCTAACGACCTCACCTTGTTCATTCATTTTATTTTTATAAACCCATTTAGTTCCAATTATAGTTTTATTTTCAGGTCTAGGAACAAGTTCCCAAACATCATTTCTAGTGAATTGATTTAGTTCTTCTTGCATAGCCAAAATCCATGAATCATCAGTTGATGCTTCTTTTGGATTTTTGGGTTCAATAGTTGATATAAAGGCTACATTGCTCATTTTACTTAGTTGATTTCTAGTTGTAACAACAGATTGCATATCTCCTAGTATATTTTCTATAGGATGATCTTTTAAAAGTTTAATCTTTTTATTAGGATGATTAATTTCATTATTAGTTTCAGTTGGCTCCTGATTTTGAGTAATTAAATCCTCTTCATCATTTGTATCTTCAAAATTTTTGAGATTTTCATCAAATGAAACATGCATTATTTCTTCGATGGTGTTAGTTCTTAAATTAAACACTCTATATGCTTTACTTCTATTAGAATATCCGATAAAGATACCTTTGTCGGATTTAGGATCAAATTTATCTAAGTTTAAAATAAAACATTTACTTCCAAAAATTCTAAAATAAGATACCTTAGGTTTCTTTCCGTGAAGAAGTTCATAAGATGTCTTATCAGTTAAAGGTCTAATTAAAATTCTATTTAAGATATAACAGGCGGTAGCAACTGCTTCTACCCAAAAATGATTTGGTAAATTACTATTCTAAAGCATAGTTCTCGCACACTCTTGAATCGTCCTATTTTTACGTTCTACTACTCTGTTTTGATGTGGAGTTCTTGGAAATCAGAAATTGTGAGTTATTCCCTTTTTATTGCAGAATTCCTCAAACTTTTCATTTTCAAATTCACCACCGTGATCACTACGGATGGTTATAATTTTTACAGAAAGTTGATTTTGAATCCTTTTTGTAAAGTTCTTAAAACTTTTAAAAGTATCACTTTTATGTTTAAAAAATATTTTCCATGTAAATCTAGAATAATCATCTACAATTACAAAAACATATTTACTGTGATTTATTGACTGAATTTGAGATGGACCAAATAAATCAAGATGAAGTAATTCAAGAGGTTTTGAAGTTGAAATCATATCTTTTAATTTAAAGGAACCTTTTCTAAGTTTTCCTAATTGACATGCATCACATAAACTATCTACTTTAAAATTCATTTTAGGGAGACCTCTTACTAGATCATATTTTGACAGTCTAGATAAGAGTTTGAAGTTCAAATTCCCAAATCTCTTATGCCAAATCCAAGGGTCACTTGTATTTGCCAAAAGACACAGGTTATCATTTGAAACTTTCATACTAAGAATATAAATATTCTTTTTCCTAATTCCCTCAAATATTATGGTTGAATTATTATCTTCAATGTGACACTTATCTTTTTCAAATTTAATTTTATATCCTTTATCGCAAAGTTGACTAATACTTAGCAGATTATGTTTCAGATTCTTAACTAGCAAAACATTAGTAATAATAGGAGTTTCATCATTACCGACATTGCCGATGCCAATCACATATCCTTTTGAGTTGTTTCCAAAGTTAACCATTCCTCCGTCTTTGTATATTATATCATTCAGCATATCCGTATTACCAGTCATGTGTCTAGAGCATCCACTATCAAGTATACATTTATTCTTTTTGATCTGCACAATTTGTCCATTGTGGATTGATTCCTCAACACCCATAAAACATGTTTCCGGCACATCATACAATTTTGGTAGACAACATGAATTTGAATATCGATTATATGCAGACTCATGAGACAGTGATGATCTGAATATTTCTAAACTAGCATTAACAAGTTTTTCAAACATAGCCATTTTAAAAGCTTTTTTAAAATTCATATTATGAAACTTTGAAAACCTTGCTCTGATACCAAATGTGAGAAATGCAGATTACAGATCTTAAGGCTAGAATTAACACTAGAGGGGGGGTGAATAGTGTTTTAAGGAATTACTAATTCTTTTTGAGTTTATATCAATTTGAACACAAATGTATGCAATATTCAGACATAGATATGATCACAGAATCAAACACAGATGCAGATATAAAGTAAAAGAAAAAAAGGAAAGAACACACTGGATTTTATACTAGTTCGAAGTTACCCTACATCCAGTCCCGCAACATAAGTACGGATTTCCTTTCAAAATCAATTCTTACAATTACACCCTCGATTTCAAGGCCATGAGGTACACCGCTCCAGATTCACAATCTTCTGGGTAGAGATACTTGATTTTATGGGCAACAAGTTCACCCGATTGATTTTCCAGGCTACAATCACACCTTTTCTCGCTCAATTGATTACAAAGAAATCTATAACTCTGAATAGCAATGGGATCTTGTTGAGATACTAATAGAGAATCAAACCAGAGATGATCTAGTTAGATTCAATGGTGATTTCGGCAGAGTAATGGTAAAAATGTATATAAAGAAATGTGGAAGAAGAAGAGAAGTGAAATCAGAGAAAATATGAATATAAATTCATTTAAAACAGCCCCTATTTATAGTAGAACAACAACCATGTCCATTCGTGAAAAGATATGACGAATAGACACTTCTTTTGAAATTCAAACTTTTGAAATCAACCGTCACCTTGTCGACAAGGGGTACTTGGGGTTGTCGACAAGCCTAAGTTATTTTTGGTAATTTGTTTTTCTTTGAAAATAATTTCTATCTTGTATTAAAACTAATTTAAACTTTATAAATATACTGAACTATAGTTAAAGTACATAAATAAGTATAGAGAATAATATTTTGGTATATATAAAATTTACTATAATTTTATATTTAAATCTAAGTATAAATATTAAAAGTTAAATATATTATAATTAAAAGATAGTTTAAAACCAAGAATAATTTGATATTGAAAATATAGATTATTTTGAGGCTAAAAGTATTTTAAAACCAGGATAGATGTTTTTGATTTAAAAAGGAAGATTTTGAAATCATTTTGAAAACAAGATATAATTTTGTAAAACATTTGAATAAAAGTTAGTGGATACAAAACAATGTTCCACTAGATTTTTCGTAGGTTCCATCCTACTTAGGGTTCCATCCCTTTAACGGGCTCGAAGTGGATTCCATTCCACGAATAAAATGGATTTTAAGATGTCAGTGCTTTTCTAGGAGTTTTAACAAAATTCCTAACTAAATTACATATCTTCAAATCTTGAACTCTTGATAATCTTGATACTCATGAGTCTTGAATCTTGATATCTTCGATCTTGAATTCATCAGTTCTTGAATCTCTATACTATACAGTCTTCATTCTTTGGTACCTGCATATACATCCTGCATATACATATATATCTAAACAATACTGTTAGTATTTATATTTTATAATCTTATTCTAAGGTTGTTGTCATCAAAACCAACTTCTTAGGGACTAACAACGATGTGCCGCCAATGAGGAAGCTAAAAGGATCTTTGTGGATGTTCACGAAGGAGCCTATGGCGATCACACTAGTGGAAAACATTGTCAAAGATGATTCTTCGCTATGGATATTTTTGACCTACTATCAATAGAGATGTAGCCGATTACACCGGGAGGTGTGATCGATGCAACGATTCACAAAAATTCCTAGAGCGCCGCCAATGGAGATTACACAGATGGTTAGCCCATGGCCATTTAAGGTACGGGGAATCGACATTACTGATGTGCTACCGATGTCGAAAGGCAGAATGAAATACGCCATCATTGCATGACTATTAGATGAAATAGGTTGAAGCAGAACTACTCGCCACAATCACCATGAAGAAGGCGATCAATTTCGTAATAAGGAACATTATCTATCGATTTTCGACAATGGGACCCAATTTGATATCACAGAATTCAAGAACTTCTACAGCAAATATTAGATAGAGAAAAGATTTTCGATGGTAGCACACCTGCAAGTGAATATACAAGCGGAAGTGGTAAACAAGATGATCAAATCCATCCCGAACAAACGATTGGTAAAGGCCAAGAGTAAGTGGGTCGATGAATTATCATTAGCACTTTTGGCTACCGAACAACCCATAAGTAAACTACCGGTCATACCCCATTCACTTTGGCCTACGAATCAAAGGCCATGATTCCAATTGATTTGAAAGTGCCTTCCCATCGAAAGATCCATTATGATCCTATTGAAATCCCTCGATATGATTGACAAAAAGCGCGATGAAGCTGATTTGAGAGCCGCCACTCATCGAAAGCAAGTGGCTCGACACTACAATGTTAGGGGTCAGGAATCGAACCTTTTAGATCGACGATCTGTCCTTAAATGAATTTTCCCTAGTCCTGTAAAATAGGCACGAGTTGGGAAGGTCCGTATGCTATTGAACATAAGCTTGGAGATGGAATATTCAAGCTAGCGACCGTTGATGGGATTTCTCTCTTGTGGGCATGGAATAACGAGAATCTACAATGCTATTTAGCTTATAATTTAACTTTGTATGTATTTGGTCAACTCTGATGTAACAAGACAAAATCTGCCTTTTTCTTATGAATCTAAAATGAATTGGATTTTAGGATCAATGAATCTGTGTTCTCATTAGCGCAATCAAATGTTGTAAGCAACGACAATATAATATGCATGTGTATAATGCAGGTATGTGGGTGCCCGGAGATAAGTACCATTTGAGTTTAATGGTTCATGATCGGACTTAAGGAACAAAACTATTCTAGGTATTTAGAGATAGATGCCAATCAAATTCTCCAACCCACGTTTTAGGTGCAGGAGTATAAATATTTAAGTGTCTAGTGAGATAATACATCCTAAAAGCTTTTGCCAGAAGCTTGGCAAAGTATGACCCCTTGCCCAAAGGATGGCAAGGCCAACGGTCGACGCCCAGAGTTATGTGGGATCTAACACAAGCATCCAAAGATAGATGTTAAAGCATCCAAAGGAAGGCATCATGGGATTAGGTATATACGATCAATGCACAGAGCTAGGTGAGACCAGATAAAACATCGAAGAAATATACATTTAAATCACCACTCAAGGTGATCAATCTCGGTCGATGCCCGGAGATAAGCGAGACCAAACATGGATGCCCAGAGTTAGTTACCCAAGCTATTACTCTCTTAACACAGAGAATGACATAAACTCGATCGCTATCACTAATCGAATGAAGGAAGCTCGATTAAACGAATGGACGAAAACATTTCTTAATATATAAACAGGTAGTCATAGGACCTGAAAGGAAAGAAATCTAGTCTTTATAAACAAACTTCCTTAACAAGAAGGCGGTGGCTATATCCAAACAACATCAGCCTATTTACATAGGTTTGAAGCTGAACAAAAAGCAATAGAAAAACAAGGAAAAACTGCAACTAAGTTTTCTTCCTCCTCCTCTTCTCTTTCCTCCCATTTCCAAAGGAATGTATACCATATTTGTTGGGTTTCCTTCTGCTCATTTTCTTGCCTTTATTATTCTTTGGGAATTAATATTTTGGGTCATTCTCCCAATCATAGTCACTTCCCAGAGACTCAGGAGCCATGCATAGATTACCTCCAGAAGTAGGAATGGTAATGGGAGCAAAGATAGATTCCATAGGCAGTGAGAAAGACAGAGGGGGAGGAACTTCACTAGTTATTCTTTCTTAATCTCCCTAATCAACATGTCCTGAGATCATTGCATCTCTAGCATTGCATGCCCTGGCGAGTGTTTATCGACTCCAGTAATGATAATGTCTTCATCTCCCTAAGCTTCATGAAGATCACCCGTGGCTTCCTTTTCTAAAGAATGAATCCTTTCAGCATCGAGACTATAACAACCATATTTTACGTATCATAGTATCGTTAAATATTACTTTTAAATTCATATGAGGTCGTATGAATCTGTCACTTTAGAAAAGGACACTTCCTATCTTTAGAATTTTCTCAAATGATTTTACACCTGAAATTTGTAGTGGCTATATCTTTTGATAGAAGCTGAATTAGCATCCCAAACCACTTCCAAGGGGATGATATGATGGTTTCCCTTTCTATGGAGTGGTCATAATAGCGATTTGAACTTTCTAGCTAGAAGATATGGCTGTTTGAAGATTGGCAGTTTTTGGAGCAGCTTAGTGGGTAATTAGTGAGTTTGGATGAAAGCCCACTAACCCATTTTTGGTTTGGAGACTGTATTTGGCTGAACCATCATCCCCAAATCACTTTTTCCTTTTCCCAAAATAGTATAAACCTCCATTAATCCATTCTCCACCCAAAACCTTCTCTTTTCTCGTCCAAATCAAGTCTAAATCATATATTAGAGGTAGATTAGCAAGGGGATTCATTAGAAATCTTCAAATCCACATTTTTTGGGAGGGAAAATTACATCTTTGTCATTGGTTTTTGTATTTGCATGCAAATCTCCACTTTTTTGCTGTTTGGTAAGTGATTTATCATCTCACACCTTACTACATATATATTTATAGGTTTTAATATGTTTTGAATCCATTTTTAAAGTCAAAATTAAGTTTTAATCCTGTTTTAAAGTGAAACCTGAAGTAAAAACAAATTTAAAATATTTTAAAGCATTTTAATCATGTTAATTAGATGAGTGGTTGTCTTGATGTGTGTTAGGCTAGGTGTATCCACATATTTTCTGACTATAATGGAAATAACGGAAGACAGTGTTACTATAGATATGTATATTAAGCATCTAGGGAAAGTATATCAAGATTATAAATGCATGACGAGTTGATAACTTTATGATCATATATTGAACTTCCAAGTCAGTAACAAAGCAAGCATCTAACATGGAGTCATCAAGCCAGAGGGGATGCCGAACACATAAAGCAAGGGAAATATTGAGCTTCAACGTTGTTACTACAAATAAAGATATCGAACATGAAGGAAGAACACATCGAAATTCAAGATGTCAAGTGTGAAGAAAGAAAAGCAGTCTAGAATTCAGTATGGGGTGTCGAACTTCAAGCAACCTCAGGGAGATGTTAAACCTCTATAATCAATGGTGTGACAAGTCTCCAAAGGTATCAAATTCCAAGCAGTTGGCAAACCCAAAAGGTATCGAACACGAGCATAGCAAGAAGGTTATCGAACCTTAACAATCAAAAATATATCACATTAAGGTATCGATTCTCTAAGGATGTCGAGCTACAAGTGTTATCGAGCTTGAATGAAGGAAGAGGAGGTTCGAGGTTTAACAACTGTAGAAGTTGTTGAGCATGTAAGGAGGAAGAGATATCATGTCCTAAACAATTTCTAAAGATACCGAGCATATAACAAGCCCAAAGTGGTGTCGAATATCAACAAGTACCAAGATACTATGGTACAAGGATATCAAACCTAAAGACAATCAGAGGGATTTGCTGAACCATAATAACATAAAGTTATAATAGAATGAAGAATAAAGAGGGGTGCCGCATCGTTAAGAGGTATCGAATACATAGATATTGAGCCTTTACAACTATGACTGTTGTAAAGCGTCCACAAGCGGCAAGTGGTCTCGAGCTTTACAAGCAACAAAGATGTCAAATTTCAAAGGGCATAAAGAATATTTAATGTCAACAGTTATGAAGGATGTCGCATATCATCAGTACAAAGAAGGATTCCGTTGTCGAATGTCATCAACACGAAGAGGGATGTCCAATGTCATCAATATGAAGAAGGATGTCAAATATCATCAGTACAATAAAGGATGCCAAATATTAGCAATACAAAGGGATATCGAATATCAGCAATTCACGTAATATATCGAAGGACACGTGGCGGCCATACCGCCTGTTGCTAACCCTATAAATATAGATCCCATGGCTACATGGGGGGGGATCATTTCTTTCCCTGCTTCTCGAGTTAAAAAGTTGTAAACCCTAAATTAATTTGGGGATTTCTTAATACAATCATAAAATTTTATACATAAGGACTTGGACAATAAACTATGCATAGCATAATTCCTTCGACATATGTATCTTTGACTATTATTAGAATGGACGTGCATATAATTTATCTTCGGACTTGAACTTGGATTTGGACTTGCGCATTGACTATTTGAACAAGGCTATTTAAGTCCGTGCCTAAATTAAAGATTACTTTGCATAACAACTATTATGCTCATTGACATATGAACAAATGATTGTACTATATGTAAATTGCCTATTTGGTCCATTAAACAAATTATGGACTGTTGCACAATTATGTGACTTTCCTATTCTACCCTTGAACATCTGACATGAACTTTTGAATAGCCTCATGGCTATTAAAGCCCATGGGCATTATTGAGACCATTTCGAATAATACTATCTTATGCAACATCTCGAGTGTTAAACCAACTTTTGGAGGTCAATGCTCTAAATGAAGAGATTGTAAAACGAACAAACCTGGAGGAAAATATCACTCCAAACTTCAATTTAGAAAATGTGGAAACTGGGCAGCCTTCGATGCCAGTGAGGCCAACAGCCAGTGTGGCCAAGATTCAAGATCTAGCACAACGGCTTACAATGATGTAGGAACTCCTCAAGAGGGTTCTTCTTAGAAGTCCTTAAAAAAAATCACTGAAGGAGGAGAAGAAGTGGAATCTCCAAGGACGAATCTAGATACCTCGCTACTCAAAAGCAAAGATAAGGGTAAAAGCATCATGGGTCTGCAAAGAAAGAAAGAAACTCAAAATGAAGGGCAACAATGTATTCCCCAAACTCCAAAGACAACGAAATTAAGATGAATCATCAAAGAGAGAGCCAAGAGAGAAGAATAAGTAGATCTTCCGAATAGTTAGGCAGCTCAATTTCAAGCAAAGAATACAAGCCCTACAAAGGGGATTATCATAATAACGAAGCATACCTGAAAGACATAGCTAATAAAATAGTGAAATACATGCTTGATCTTAAAGGGAAGAGGACCCTTGATCCAAGGGTAAACAATAATCCCCGTAAAGCTCCATTTACAGAGGAAATAATGTTTGTTGGAATCCGTCGCACATCAAAATCCTGCCATTGAAGTATAACAGAATCACTGACCTTTGATGGCTATCTTTTGGCTTTTGAGAGTGAAATGGATTTGCATAATGCTTCTGGAGTGGTGCATTGCAGACTCTTCCATACAACTTTTCAAAGAGCAACCGCCAAATGGTATAGACACTACAAAGAGAAAACTATTTACTCTTGGAAGCAATTTTCTTATGAGTTTCAACATATTTTTGCATATGCAAAGATCCTACTATTGACCCTATTGTACTGGAAAATGTCAAATAAAGATAAGGAGAGTTGCTCGATGTATATCTGAAGAGATTCAACATTGAGGCACTAAATGTGGAAAACATGACCGATAGAGAAAAATAATGGCAGTGCGCTTAGGTTAATTGAACAGACCCCTTTTTGGAAGGAACTCTATGTGCATGGGTGTAGAGATCTTTTCATTTTTAGGCTGATAAGTTTATCCCTATGCATGAAATGTATCATGCTAAGAAGAAATCCCAGCTAAAGAAGGAAGAAGGAAAATTTGGCAATGATTACCCCAACAAAAAACCGAGGTGGGATGAAAATATAAGAGGGTGATGGGAGGAGATCCCTAAATCTAACTATGTGGCTTTGAATAAACCCTTTTCCTATATTTTTCTTTGGCTAAAGATGGAGGGAACTTTCCTACTTCGTACAAGGCAAGGAACAATCCATAACCAAAGAAGAGGGGAGACTTTTACGCTTACCATAAGGCAAACGAACATAAAATCGACGAATGACGTATTTTGATCGGAATAATGCAAAACATGATTATATCTGGATCTTTGAAGGAGTTCGTCAAGGAGAATCAAAAACCCTACAATCCTGAAGGGAACAACCAAATGCTCCAAGCAATATTGCAAATTTCATAGAATGATTCCCAACCAGACTTCATTTCTCTGATCAACCACGTACATGTCGTCCATGGAGGTCCCCATCTCACTGGAAGCAGCAAAGGGGCCAAGAGCAGATATATAAGGGAGGCGAGAAATGGAATCTTTTCTTTTCAAGTGAAACCACCGTTCAAACACCGTAAATATCAACTACAAATGCCTAACCTTAAAATAACCCTACAAGAGCCGAGGGGAATCCGTCACCCGCATAATGACCCATTGATGATAACTAGGCTTTCTGTGGCAACAAAGATCATAGTGGATACCGAGAGTGCAGTAAATGTCATATTCAAGCACTCTTTCGATTAAGTGGGTATTCCAGAGGAGAAGTTGGAGCCAAGCTTTGAGCCTATCTTTGGGTTCAATAATAAAGGGTCTACTCCAATATGCCAAATCAAGCTCCTAATGCATATGGGAATTCTGCCACATTCTAGAACTTTCGAAACTCTATTCGTGATAATGGACCAACCTTCCTACGAAAATGCTTTCTTTAGAAGACCGGCCCTAGATAAAGTGAATGGTTTGGTTTACCGAAATATCTAATGCTAAAATTCTTGACTAAGAATGGTTGGAGAATAATAAGGGGAGCAATTTAACTCCCAGGAATTGTATTTTGCTACACTTGAGCAATTCAAAAGAGACAGTATTTCTTGTTATGATTCGAAGAAAAGTGAATTAAGAAAAATTGAAATTGAAGAGCCCTTGGATGGTAGCCCTTCAAGCCGACTACCCAAGGAAAATAAAAAGTCGAGAATAGCTAAATAGCCCAAGGATATGCTATGAAGATTTAACTTTTCTACGAGGAAATGAAAACGAAAAGAGGCGTGCCAGGTGGGCAGCGAAATAGAAGGTGAAGAGGTCATTACTAAATTAGATTATAGAAATGAAACAGAAAGAATGAAAAATGCCGAAGACATAGAAGAGGTAGCCTTATATTCATTTGACCCAATATAAACATTAAAGATCGGAAAAGAGTTAGGCGACAAGCAAAGATGTGATGAGCTTGAATAAGAGAGTAGCAGCTTTGAACAATTTATATCCAAGGCCACTAATAAGTGCATCTCCTTCTTTGATGTGATCAAGGAAAAGAGGAACTTTGAATGGGGAGAGGATTGCCAAAAGGCCTTCAAAGAATTGAAAGATCATTTTGAAAAAACCCCAATCCTATCTAGCCTTGTAGAGGGGGAGAATTTATATCTCTACACGGCAGCCTTCGAACATGCAGTAAGTTCGGTTTTAAAAAAGAGGAAAATAAAACTTAACTTCTAGTATATTATACTACTAAAAGGCTTAAAGAGGCAAAGGTTGGATATCCAGGTATAGAGAAGTTTGCATACTGTTTAATACTTACCGCTTGAAAATTAAGGGTCTACTTTCAGGAACACCCAATCAAGGTATTAACTAATTTTCTACTCAAATAAGTTTTCTAGTAAACCAAAGGCATCAGGAAGACTAATAAAACGGCGAATAGATCTTAGCCGGTATGATATTGAGTTCAAACCCCGAATATCGATTAAAGGTCAAGTCCTGGCTGATTTTGTTAATGAATGCACAAGTTTCATTAAAGAAATATCAGAAAAAGAAAAGGATTTAAAGCCCCTATTGGACACTGATTACATTACGTAATGAAATTGGGCTTTCTCTCCATAAATAATGTAGCTGAGTATGAATCAATAATGGCGCGACTTACCTTAGCCCTTCAGTTGAAAATCCCAAGGATCGAAATTTTTAGTGATTCTCAATTGATGATAAATCAGCTAAATCAGATATATTTAACAAAAGATGTCAAATCGATCCTTTACTTCCAAAAGATACTAAAGATGTTAACTCAATTTGAAGATTTCTCAATGCAAAAAGTGTCTAGAGGGAAAAATACCAAAGCTTATTCTTTGGCCAAACTAGCTAGTTCAGGAGGATCACCGTAAACTCGAATTGTGCCAATAGGCTTCCAACAAAATCCCAGCTATTTGAATCAAAAAGGGCACAAACACCCAGAAGATTATGTAGTAGAGATTAAATGAAGAAAAGTAAATGAAAACGAGGAAATAAACAAGACACGGCCGTTTATAGTGGTTCAGCAAAGTAAGGGCTACGTCCACTTTGAAGTTTTATTGCTTATTTCTAATTTGGAGGCAGAAGTTCTTAGGGGTCGGTGGATCAGTACATGAAACACCCCACACCCCTTAGTATACCCAAAAAGGCACACTAAAGGATATGGTGCGTTATAGGGATAGCTAAAACAGTACAGAGACTAAGATTCACAAGACAAATAAGTAAAAACAGCGGAAACATTTACATGGTAACTTATTATTCAAAATAAAACTTCATAAATAAGTCTGAAAAACATCACGTGTCTCAAATACCAAATACACATGTTTTATGAAAAATGCATCTCAGTCTCATAAAATCAAAGTACAATAAAAATAATCATCCCTCTCATAAGTACTAGTACATCAAAAGCCAAATGAAAAGGAAACTGAAAAGAAGAAGAATACATGAAGAATGAGAAAGCTCTGCAAATGGGTCTCCAAGAAATCCAAATCTACTATCCTTGCCTCTGCTGGCCTATGGGGGAAAAAGGGGAAATAGAGGAGTGGGTCAGACTATAAGTCCGGTGAGTGAAAGTAACTACTAGTATTTTTAAGCAAGATAAAGATAATAGACTTAGCAACAGTCCTAGTATGACAGGAAATAAAGGAAAGATAAAACTAGGATAAAATACTGTTTAACTGTTTGCTTTGATTGTGATTGTTTGCACTTGTCTTAGATAACTGCTCTGATTAGACTGAAATTATAATCCTATTTTAATTAGGCTGAAGTCCTAGTTCTACCCATTGATCGGCCTTCTATCTCTGTTGTGCCACTATGAGCTAGTCTCATCCTGTAGGTCCCACAGCAAAAGACACCTGTTTAGCGCTTGGAACGTAGTAGCGAATTACAACCCTAATCGATGCCACACGGTCGGACACCGTTGGTACACACTTACTGTTGCCCCCCTCTTGTGACCTCTTACTCACCCTGTTAGCATAAGCGTGCCCAGCCTCACCTAATCTGTTGTGTGACCATCAGTCCTAGCCTAAAAGGGTCTTGCCCAGCCTCACCTAAGTGCTTTGTGAGACCTTCAGTACTAGTCTGAAAGGGAATGCTGTTGGTACGGGTCCTAACAAACAAAATCTAGTTGCGCCCCTTGGCCAAATCCCCTAATTTGAGCTTCTATTTATTGGCCACTTATTTAACCTGTGTCCCAGCCTCACCTAACTATTGTGAGACCATCAGTCCTAGTCTGAAAGAGTCATGCCCAGCCTCACCTAATCTGTTGTGAGACCATCAGTCCTAGTTTGAAAGGGAATGCTATTGGTATGGGCCCTATTTCTGTTCTTACTTATTAACTTAGTGTAAGTTTTAAAATAAGCCTCTTCTGTTATTTCTGCTCTGTTTTCTTATTAACTTAATCTAAGTCTTAAGATAAGCATTTACTGTTCTTTCTGCTCAATTATAACCTACATTATAATTGTTATTCTTCTTTTCTATCTTTTTAGTTATAACCACTAGTTATAAACATGCTTGCAAATGTCTCAAATTTTCCTATTTCGGTCTATCATCATTTTATTACAGTCTTTCTTATTTTACATCTAGTTTCTGTAAATTTAGTGTTTATTTCTATTTAATCCATATTTGTGAATTATTCTCTTTTTATTATTTTATTTACGTAAAAAGGAATAAAAAGAAACTAACATTTACAGGCTGAATTCTAACGTAAAATAGATGTAAATAAATGTCAATAACTGTAAATAATAGTAAATAACTGAATAAAATAGCTAACTAAAAATAGCTGAATAAAATAGACTGAAAAGAACTTTAAAAAATTAACTGTAAATAACTTATATAAAAATTGTCTCAAAATTGCAGAAAAACTACAACTATTGAGAACTCTATTTTTTTAAATTACTTAAAAATCTAAAATAATTACTAAACACTCACATGTGGTCCTTAACTCTATTCCTTGGTCTTCCTTAATCCACTTCTAGAGCGTAGAATATTTTTATCGAAAAGATCTTCTCCTTAGAAAAATATTCTATTTAGGGTCCAGCCTCAGGCAATGAACCCAAATAGGAGAAAATCTGAATGAGAAAAATAGCTAGGTCTAGGGTTCTATTTATAGCGTCACTTAGGGATCTCAGACCATTGGATTTGAAGATTAAATCTGGTGCAACCACGTCATAGGCTCGCTGGGAACCATCGGATGGAAGCACGAACGCACAGGATTGGAGAGAAGTGGCAAAATGACGTGTTCGAACAAAACTGCATCAAAAGAATTGAGCAGGTCGACCTGAAATGAGTGAGGGTCAACCTATATATATAGAAGGTCGACCTATGCACATTAGGGGTCGACACTAAGGTCGACCTGACCCTATTATATATATATATATTTCTTGTTTTATTTTCTGTTTTCTTGTTTATTTCGTAACTGCTTCGTTTTAACTCGGATTTTGACAAACTATATATGTAAATTGACTAGAAAATTACCACGGACACAATGGTGCAACTCCTATGGATCAATTCTGATAATTTCAAAAACTTATTTTATTATTTAATTAATTCGTTAATTAATTATTATAGCTTAAATTTTGGGTTGTTACATTCTCCCCTCCTTAAAGGATTTCATTTCCGAAATCTCCAAGGACAGAAGAATGGAATAATTATTTTCATCCAAATTCTACAACCATATACTCAACCATCGTCCATTACATCCATTGTCCTTAAGCTTTCTAATGCAATTTATGATATATGCAATAGTGTAATGTCAATGTCTCTAACTAATGCAAAAGATTAGATTGTCTACTGATTCAGTCGACCTCCTTTTTATGCAATCATGTCCATGCCATGTATCCAAATGAATGCAAATTCCCTAATGGCAACTGATAGAACTATATGTGTGCTACAATCATCATCCAAATGCAACAATCATATGCTAATCATCCATTTATAGCAACCATGGAAATAAAATAAAAATGCAAATGCGCACACATCCATATGCATATGCTTTAGTGACCTAGTTAGGCCGATCCCTAAGAGATAATAGTGCCTAGTGTATTAATATGCGTCCATTAGCATCCACTAGCAAACACTTGCAACCACTAGTGTCCATCATACATAACATGTTCTAGTAACATGTTTACATTCAGTCCTACCATCCATAGGTTAAGTCCTAAGATATACCCTCCCAAAGGATACTAAAGGAAAGAACCTATTCAAAACTAAACATGGAAATAGGAAATTCAAAACATACCATCGAAGAGATACAGATAAGAGATATGGATTTTCTCTTCAGCCTCCCATGTAGCGTCTTCAATGCTGTCTTGTAATGCCCCAGAAATTCATGGAATCTTATTTTGGTTGGATTTTGAAAATATATGAATTTATTTGTATAGGAATATATGGAATTAATTGTGTGCAAGTGTGTGTGCATGTGTGCACGTGCACACTGATATGGCACAAGGAAGAACTCCAAATCTCCTGAAATTAAAACAAGAATTAAAAAGCATTACAAACATGATTTTGTGATATGGATATTTGATTTCTGGAATTATATGAATCATCCCAGAAAATAAGAAAAGTAAGTTTTGTTTTGAATCAGTAAACAGATTTTATTTAAAACCTAAAAAAAAAATATGTTACAAGGATTTGAAAACCTGTATGCACATATAGGTGCATATCTTTCTGAAATTAAGGAGGAGTTAAATAAGCCTAGATAAGATATGTATGCATATGTACATTTCTGTAAGTACTGAAAATATTAAAAGAAATAAGCAAGGAAAAGTGTAACACTAAAATAGCAAAAGACAAATTGCAAGCAAAATAATTGCTATAGGCAGAAAATAGAAAGGAGGATTTTTAGAAAATAAACAAGTGACAATGTCATACAATTATCATGACTTGATAAGAATATGATATTTTGGAAAAGTAAAAAGGGGAGGTAAGCATCACATATGGCCGGGGTATTAAGGGTGAAAAATAAGCAAATATGAAATGCAAAATGCATGAGTTTTGGCCAGGGTAGGAATGGGATTTTACAATGATAAAACCTTAGAAAAACCTCTCTTATAAATCCAAGTATGAACCAGAAAAAAATCATTGGCTACCCAAGACATTTAAGAAAACAAAGAAGAAAAATATTTGCAAGCAGAAAAGCAAGTTTTAAAAGGTTTCTTTTCTGGATTAAGCAAGAGAAGCATTTTCTGTGAGTAATCTCACTAAACCCATGGCATTAAGTCCTGTTATGAGGCAACCAAGCTTATGTTATTTTTCTACATATTTCTGATTTTATTACTATGGTTTTAATGGATGCTTTAATGGGTGTTTATGAATGCTTTTGATTGCTTTGATGGTTGAGTATTTTGCTCTGTTTGGTTACACCCAAAAATGTTAAAGTATGAAATCATGAAAGTAAATAGAGAATACTTGTAACTGGTTCAGATATGGCATGAAAAATATAGAAATCAAAATGTATATGAGTTGCATTACACTTGTGTAGGTGCTGAGGCTCAAATGAAAGATCCAAGAGTGCAATGGAAATATCCAAAAGTGCTGAACCCTTGATCAAAAAGAAAACCCATGAGCCAGAAATATTGTTTAAGCTAGATCTTGAATTTAGTTCAAACATGGTTGCTTATGAAACAATAATAACCCACATGCCTAGTCTTTATTCCCAGTTGTAAATATTCTTGTATTTTCTTTAAGCCATAATATTTGAAAATATGATTTCCATTGGACATGAATGTTAGCTTGTTCTTGAATTATGCTTGTAAGCTCTATGTAATGTTTCATGTACACTGTGATTCAATCACCTAGCTATCTCATGATAGGATCAAACATGAACACTTAGTAAATAAACTAAGGATTGTGAGCCAAGAAGACTGCTGGAATGCTTGTTGTATTTAAAGTATGCAAGTTGGCACATGGTTTGTTTAAGCCCTGAGATCTTTGTGCAATATTGTGAATTATTTTATTGCAATGTGTCCCCGTGATTCCTTATGGCAGATGAGGCTAGGAAGTAATTTGGTAAATGCAACCTTAAATTGATAAAGTAGGAACTTGAGTTATTCCTAGGATGGAAGGACTAGAGCTATGATAGTTCCTGAGTATTTCTGTTTGACATGTATGTTTGCATAGTTGAAAGTGTGTACATAATTAGTTTTAATACTGAGCATATATGCACAATATTTCAAAAACAAGTCAGACAAATTGATTAAAGAAGTTATGCCAACCCATACAAAATGCTTATGTCTCACTTATCTACTTAATATCGTGGAATTTTTGATATTGCTCATCCAAGATCTTGTATCTGACCCTTGTTTGCTTATGGCATCTGGGGGGTCTCATTTAAAATGGGGCAGCCTCTAATGCTCTTTCAGGAAATGCTGGTTCTAAATAGGAAGCTGCTATGGCTAATGAGAATGATTGGATAAGCATGCTAAATTAGAATTAAATAAGAACTTAGAATGAATTATTTGCATGTAATCTGGGAAGTTTTTATAGTTCCGCTATGGTTGTTATGTAATGATCTTGAATGTTTGGATTTATTTAGTTGTTTTAATTGAATCTATTATTGTATTAAGTTTGGGATTAACCAAAGACTTAGTTGAATCTATGAAAGAAAATATATATTTGAGTATTATGGTGGAAATCTATAAATGATATATGCCTGTATTTGAGAAATGGATACGTATATACATATACTGTATTAGTTAATTTCAAGTTACTTAAAACTTTAAGTTTGAAGGTTAAAAATCTGAATTTTTAGCTAGAAGTAATATTTCAAGAATTTAGTAATAATATGCAGAAGTGTTTTGATAAAAGAAGAATATATATATATATATATATATATATTTGTGCATTTTATAAAGAGGTGTACATGTTCTAAGGAATTTTCCAAGTGTCTTAAATCTGAATTCACAATGCAATAGCCAGGCACTAATGTTTTGATGATCTAGTCATGAGGTTAACCCACTTCAAAAATAGTGAGGTCTGGGTTGATCAAGATGACCAGAGTTTTTGGGTGTAAAGGAAGAAAATGCATTTGTAAAAATCTGAAGCTTTCTTTGCAAATGCAAGTACAAAGACATTTTCAAACACTTGAGCAATTCTCTTTTATTTATGAGAAGCTTTCTTAGTCCAGAGAGCACAGTACAGCTGATATGCACACATATTACTTAATTACTACTTTTGTTAAGTGACCATAAAATCTGGATTTTCTAAATCCAGTAAAAGCAACCTGTAAAGTAGGATGCAAGCTGAAGTAACTCCGGGATTAGAAAATGAATCTGGTTCAGAAAAAAAAATACAACTACATAGGTTGTGGAAGAATTACTCAACTGACTTGGCCATAAGTAAAGGAATTTGTGATAAAATCACTTGTGTTGAAAATGATAAATGAGTATATCATTTTCCTTTCTGGCTTTGATCAAATACCAAATAATTAAACTAAAATTATGGTGGCTTGCTATATAATCTGAGATCACTTTGCTATCTCAAACTAACAGACAATCACTATAGGAATGGTCAAAAATTACTAAGTATAGATTGCATATGATTATGGGATTCATTACCCTGACTCAAATATCAAAAGGCATGGAAAATGAGCTATGTACTGGTTGATTAGAAACTCAAATTCAATCAGGATGCACTCTTGCTAAACAACACTCTGATCCAAGCAAGAGGGTCACATACATCTTCATATGTATGTGAATATATTTATTAATGAACTGATATAAATATATTAGTAGAAAAATTAGGATCCTGGATAATTTAGTAGAAAGGCTAAATGACTCTAGGAAATTTATTGATGTAAAAAAAAATCCTAGTAAAAATTAGGTGAAATAACTAGGGTCATTTCATTTGGTATCAGAGCTATGTTAAAATTATACATAGCTAAGAATGATTGTATTGATTGATTGAAGTACTATAACCATGTGTATGTACTGATTGTTTGTTTGAGTAAAATAATAATTCAGATAGAAAGTTATAGCAAAAGAAAATACTCATGATAAACTAACCCTATCTACCCATACTCTAGTTATCCAAACATGGTAGGAAGAGGATCTCATCACAATGCAGGACCAAGTACACCACAAATGCTTGATATGCAAGACTTTATGAGGGCTTTAAGGGATGGAGTAGGGCAGAGACTTGAGAACCCACATGAGGAACTTTCAAAACTATTAAAGACTTATACCAATCTGGGAGGCAAGAGCTTTGAAGGGACTGAAAATGTGATGGAAATTCAAGCATGGTTGAGAACACTGGACAGAATTTTCAATGACATGCAATTGGATGATCAAAGGAAGAGGCAAGTGGCCTCAAGACAACTGAAAGGTGTGGCTTTAAGCTGGTGGGAGGTAGTCATAGCTGGGAGAATTGAGAATGAAATCACTTGGAATCAATTCAAGGAGATGTTGGAAGCTAGATTTGTTCCAGCATCAGCCAAAACTCTATTGCTTGAAGAATTCATCAGACTTAGGCAGGGAACCTTTAATGTGACTGAGTATACTCATAGGTTTGAGGGCTTGTCTAAGTATGGAGCCATGCTTGTGGATGATGAGGTATCAAAGAATGATAGGTATATTAAGGGTTTAAACCCAGGACTTAGTAGGGCTATGTTGCCATATGTAGATAAAACTTTTGATCAAGTCATTGATCTGGCCTTAAAATTTGAGCAACATGACAAGGAAAGGGAGAAGTATAGGAGTTTTAATAACAACAACAACAAGAAAAATAAGGGAAGATATCACCCCTATGACAAAAAGAAGGAGGAGACAGAAAGCAAGAAAACCAATGATACTAAGACCACTGATACAAAGAGAAAAATAACATGTCATCATTGTGGAAAAGAAGGACATATCAAACCAAGGTGCCCAGAATTGAAGGGAGGAGCTTTCAAGTGCTACCTATGTGGTAAGGAGGGACATATCAAGAGAAATTGCCCTGAGTATAAACAGCAAGAGAAGCTAGCAAGTTTGGAGAGCAAAAGCAAATCCACAGTAGAGGCTATTGCAGAAAACCATGGTCAAGTGGAAGGTACCTTATTTATTTGTACCCTACCTATATCAGTAGTGTATGATACAGGGGAAACACATTCTCTGATTTCCCATGAATTAGTTGCATTGCTTAAATTAAATTGCATACTGGTTGAAACCCCTTTGTTAGTGCAAAGCCCATTGGGAAGTTCTAGTATTTTAAACATGATTTGTGTGGATGTGGAATTAAACATAGGAGGAAATGTTTTTATTTCCAATTTATATGTTTTAAATTACCCGAATATAGGTGTTATATTGGGTGTAGACTGGTTAAGGCAATACAAAGCCATAATTAATTTAGACTCATCCACCATATCATTACAAAATTCTAGAGACCAAAGAATCACAATTTTGTGTGAAGTAGCCAAAGAAAGGAAATTATATCATTTGATTGACTTAAATAAGGATCCCAGTGAGCCTTCTATTAAAGAAATCCCCATAATTAACAAATACTTGGATGTGTTTGGAGAAGTTGAGGGTGTTCCACACCACATACCAGTGGAATTTCAGATTAGTCTGATACCAGGAGCAAGTCCAATTATTAAGAAACCCACTAGGATGGGGCCAAGTGAGTTAAAGGAATTGAAGAAACAGTTAGAAGAATTGGAAAGCAAAGGATTTATAAGACCAAGTAATTCATGCTGGGGTGCTCCAGTAGTGTTTGTAAGGAAACATGATGGTACTTTAAGAATGTGCATAGATTACAGGGAGCTAAACAAAGTCACTATCAAAAACAAGTACCCCTTACCTAGAATTGATGATCTTTTTGATCAACTTAGTGGAGCAAAAATATTTTCTAGGTTAGACCTGGCATCTGGATTCCATCAAATGAAGGTTGAGAACTCAAGTGTTAAGTATACAGCCTTTAATACTAGGCATGGTTTATATGAGTTTCTTGTCATGCCATTTGGGTTGACAAATGCCTCATCATACTTTGTAGACTTGATGAATAGGATATTCAGGGATTATTTAGACAAGTTTGTGTTGATTTTTATTGATGATATTTTGATTTATTCTAAAATAGTAGAGGAACATGAAAATCACTTACACCTTGTTTTGTCTAGATTAAGAGAAAAAGATTTAAAGGCAAAATTTTCTAAGTGTGCATTTTGGAAAGAAGAAGTGCATTTCCTTGGGCATGTTATATCTGCCAAAGGCATTTCAGTAAACCCCAATAAAATTGTGGCTATCCAAGCATGGAAAAGGCCAAGCACAGTAGGAGAAGTTAGGTCATTTATGGGAATGGCAGGGTATTATAGAAGATTTATAAAAGATTTTTCTAAGATGTCATCACCTCTTACCAACCTAACTAGAAAGAACCAACCCTTTATATGGACTGAGAAATGTGAACAAGCCTTTAGTAAAATCAAGGAGGCCTTAGTCAATGCACCAGTGTTGAGAGTACCAGAAGGAAATGAGGATTTGATTGTTTATACTGATGCAAGTGGTTCTGGGCTAGGAGCTGTATTGATGCAGCAAGATCAAGTTATAGCCTATGCATCAAGACAATTGAAGCCACATGAGTCAAAGTATGCAACCCATGATCTTGAGTTGGCAGCAGTAGTGTATGCACTAAGGCTCTGGAGACATTATCTTCTAGGTGCTAAGTTTATTTTATACACTGACCATAAGGCATTGAAGTATCTCTTTTCACAAAAAGATTTAAATATGAGGCAACATAGATGGGTTGAGTTTCTAGCAGCATATGATTTAGACATACTTTATACTCCAGGAAAAGCTAATAAGGTTGTAGATGCTTTGAGCAGGCAGCATGCAAAAGTAGCCATGTTAATGATAGAAGAGTTTAGAAATTTATCTCTACTTACTGATTTGGAAATTGAGGAAAATAGTGAGGTAAACATGGAGATGATTGAAGAAGGGAGTAAAGGAAAATTAAGTTTGATAACTTTGCAATCAGATTTAATTTTGAAAGTGGGGAAAATGCAAGAGGAAGATCCAGATTTATTAGAAAAGAAAACTTTAATAGAAAAAGGAGAAGAAGTAGCAAACTACCACATTGATAAGAATGGTTACTTAAGGAATAAAGATAGGATATGTGTTCCAAAGGATATAGGATTGAAGGAAGAGATACTTAATGAATATCATAGGAGCAAATATTCTATACATCCAGGCAGCACCAAGATGTACCAAAACTTGAAGAGGGATTATTGGTGGAAAGGGATGAAAACTGATGTGGCCAAACATGTTGCAAAGTGTATGACTTGCCAACAAGTCAAGGCAGAAACCCAAAGACCCTCAGGCCTATTACAACCTCTAAGTATACCACAGTGGAAGTGGGAAGATATATCTATGGATTTCATAGATGGTCTGCCTAGATCAAAGAGAGGAAATACAAGCATTTGGGTAGTAGTTGATAGATTGAATAAAGTGGCACACTTTATACCAGTGAAGGCAGAAAGAAATGCACCTAAACTAGCTCAAGTATTCATGAAAGAAGCAGTAAGGTTGCATGGAATTCCTAAAACTATAGTAAGTGATAGGGACACAATCTTTGCATCCAGATTTTGGAAGAGCTTTCAAGAAGCCATGGGAAGTGAGTTATGCTTGAGTACTGCATACCACCCCCAATCAGATGGTCAAACTGAAGTAATAAATAAAGTTTTGGAGGATTTGTTGAGGGCATGTGCATTGGACTTTGGAGGTAATTGGGAAGATCACCTCCATTTGGCTGAATTTACATATAACAATAGTTATCAAAGCACCATAGGCATGGCACCATTTGAAGCCTTGTATGGCAAACCATGTTTGTCACCAATATGTTGGGTTGAAGCAGGAGAAAAGGCTATCTTAGGGCCTGAGTATGTTAAAGAGACTACAGAGAAAATTGAACTTGTGAGGAGAAGAATGACAGCAGCTCAAGATAGGCAAAAGAAGTTTGCAGATGTAAGGAGGAAGCAGGTAGAATATGAAGTTGGTGATCATGTTTTCATCAAAGTTTCACCTATGAAGAAGGTGTTGAGGTTTGGCAAGCAGGGAAAACTTACCCCAAGGTATGTTGGACCTTACAAGATTTTGGAAAGAGTAGGTTCATTAGCATACAAGTTGGAGCTACCAGAAGAGATGAGTGCAATGCACAATGTATTTCATGTATCACAACTTAGGAGATGGGTGCATGATAAAGAGGAAATTCTAGATAAACCAACTCAAGTTCAAATAAATCCTGATTTGGTCTATGAAAAAGAACCAGTGGGGATTATAGCTAAAGAGGAAAAGAAGTTGAGGAGCAAAACTTTGAAATTGGTAAAGGTTCAATGGAGCCTAGACCCTAATGATTGTAAATGGGAGTTAGAGGATACGATAAAGATGGATTACCCTAAACTTTTTGCAGTGGAAGGTAAAATCTAAATTCTTAAAAAGTTTTAATATGTATGGTTGTTTTGACTGAATTGGTTGCTTATGCAATGTTTGATAGATTTTATAAAAATCTGGAAATACTTAAAGTAAAAATGAGAAAATTGTGAGGACACAATTCCTAAAAAGGTGGGGTGATTGTAATGCCCCAGAAATTCATGGAATCTTATTTTGGTTGGATTTTGAAAATATATGAATTTATTTGTATAGGAATATATGGAATTAATTGTGTGCAAGTGTGTGTGCATGTGTGCAAGTGTGTGTGCATGTGTGCACGTGCACACTGATATGGCATAAGGAAGAACTCCAAATCTCCTGAAATTAAAACAAGAATTAAAAAGCATTACAAACATGATTTTGTGATATGGATATTTGATTTCTGGAATTATATGAATCATCCCAGAAAATAAGAAAAGTAAGTTTTGTTTTGAATCAGTAAACAGATTTTATTTAAAACCCAAAAAAAAATGTTACAAGGATTGAAAACCTGTATGCACATATAGGTGCATATCTTTCTGAAATTAAGGAGGAGTTAAATAAGCCTAGATAAGATATGTATGCATATGTACATTTCTGTAAGTACTGAAAATATTAAAAGAAATAAGCAAGGAAAAGTGTAAGACTAAAATAGCAAAAGACAAATTGCAAGCAAAATAATTGCTATGGGCAGAAAATACAAAGGAGGATTTTTAGAAAATAAACAAGTGACAATGTCACACAATTATCATGACTTGATAAGAATATGATATTTTGGAAAAGTAAAAAGGGGAGGTAAGCATCACATATGGCCGGGGTATTAAGGGTGAAAAATAAGCAAATATGAAATGCAAAATGCATGAGTTTGGCCAGGGTAGGAATGGGATTTTACAATGATAAAACCCTAGAAAAACCTCTCTTATAAATCCAAGTATGAACCAGAAAAAAATCATTGGCTACCCAAGACATTTAAGAAAACAAAGAAGAAAAATATTTGCAAGCAGAAAAGCAAGTTTTAAAAGGTTTCTTTTCTGGATTAAGCAAGAGAAGCATTTTCTGTGAGTAATCTCACTAAACCCATGGCATTAAGTCCTGTTATGAGGCAGCCAAGCTTATGATATTTTTCTACATATTTCTGATTTTCTTACTATGGTTTTAATGGATGCTTTAATGGGTGTTTATGAATGCTTTTGATTGCTTTGATGGTTGAGTATTTTGCTCTGTTTGGTTACACCCAGAAATGTTAAAGTATGAAATCATGAAAGTAAATAGAGAATACTTGTAACTGGTTCAGATATGGCATGAAAAATATAGAAATCAAAATGTATATGAGTTGCATTACACTTGTGTAAGTGCTGAGGCTCAAATGAAAGATCCAAGAGTGCAATGGAAATATCCAAAAGTGCTGAACCCTTGATCAAAAAGAAAACCCATGAGCCAGAAATCTTGTTTAAGCTAGATCTTGAATTTAGTTCAAACATGGTTGCTTATGAAACAATAATAACCCACATGCCTAGTCTTTATTCCCAGTTGTAAATATTCTTGTATTTTCTTTAAGCCAGAATATTTGAAAATATGATTTCCATTGGACATGAATGTTAGCTTGTTCTTGAATTATGCTTGTAATCTCTATGTAATGTTTCATGTACACTGTGATTCAATCACCTAGCTATCTCATGATAGGATCAAACATGAACACTTAGTAAATAAACTAAGGATTGTGAGCCAAGAAGATTGCTGGAATGCTTGTTGTATTTAAAGTATGCAAGTTGGCACATGGTTTGTTTAAGCCCTGAGATCTTTGTGCAATATTGTGAATTATTTTATTGCAATGTGTCCCCGTGATTCCTTATGGCAGATGAGGCTAGGAAGTAATTTGGTAAATGCAACCTTAAATTGATAAAGTGGGAACTTGAGTTATTCCTAGGATGGATGGATTGGAGCTATGATAGTTCCTGAGTATTTCTGTTTGACATGTATGTTTGCATAGTTGAAAGTGTGTACATAATTAGTTTTAATACTGAGCATATATGCACAATATTTCAGAAATAAGTCAGGCAAATTGATTAAAGAAATTATGCCAACCCATACAAAATGCTTATGTCTCACTTATCTACTTAATATCATGGAATTTTTGATATTGCTCATACTAGATCTTGTATCTGACCCTTGTTTGCTTATGGCATCTGGGGTGTCTCATTTAAAATAGGGCAGCCTCTAATGCTCTTTCAGGTAATGCTGGTTCTAAATAGGAAGCTGCTATGGCTAATGAGAATGATTGGATAAGCATGCTAAATTAGAATTAAATAAGAACTTAGAATGAATTATTTGCATGTAATCTGGGAAGTTTTTATAGTTCCGCTTTGGTTGTTATGTAATGATCTTGAATGTTTGGATTTATTTCGTTGTTTTAATTGAATCTAGTATTGTATTAAGTTTGGGATTAACCAAAGACTTAGTTGAATCTATGCAAGAAAATATATATTTGAGTATTATGGTGGAAATCTGTAAATGATATATGCCTGTATTTGAGAAATGGATATGTATATACATATACTGTATTAGTTAATTTCAAGTTACTTAAAACTTTAAGTTTGAAAATTTAAAATCTGAATTTTTAGCTAGAAGTAATATTTCAAGAATTTAGTAATAATATGCAGAAGTGTTTTGATAAAAGAAGAATATATATATATATATATATTTGTGCATTCATAAAGAGGTGTACATGTTCTAAGGGATTTTCCAAGTGTCTTAAATCTGAATTCACAATGCAATAGCCAGGCACTAATGTTTTGATGATCTAGTCATGAGGTTAACCCACTTCAAAAATAGTGAGGTCTGGGTTGATCAGGATGACCAGAGTTTTTGGGTGTAAAGGAAGAAAATGCATTTGTAAAAATCTGAAGCTTTCTTTGCAAATGCAAGTACAAAGACATTTTCAAACACTTGAGCGATTCTCTTTTATTTATGAGAAGCTTTCTTAGTCCAGAGAGCACAATACCGCTGATATGCACACATATTACTTAATTACTACTTTTGTTAAGTGACCATAAAATCTGGATTTTCTAAATCTAGTAAAAGCAACCTGTAAAGTAGGATGCAAGCTGAAGTAACTCCGGGATTAGAAAATGAATCTGGTTCAGAAAAAAAATACAACTACATAGGTTGTGGAAGAATTACTCAACTGACTTGGCCATAAGTAAAGGAATTTGTGATAAAATCACTTGTGTTGAAAATGATAAATGAGTATATCATTTTCCTTTCTGGCTTTGATCAAATACCAAATAATTAAACTAAAATTATGGTGGCTTGCTATATAATCTGAGATCACTTTGCTATCTCAAACTAACAGACAATCACTATAGGAATGGTCAAAAATTACTAAGTATAGATTGCATATGATTATGGGATTCATTACCCTGACTCAAATATCAAAAGGCATGGAAAATGAGCTATGTACTGGTTGATTAGAAACTCAAATTCAATCAGGATGCACTCTTGCTAAACAACACTCTGATCCAAGCAAGAGGGTCACATACATCTTCATATGTATGTGAATATATTTATTAATGAACTGATATAAATATATTAGTAGAAAAATTAGGATCCTGGATAATTTAGTAGAAAGGCTAAATGACTCTAGGGAATTTATTGATGTAAAAAAAAATCCTAGTAAAAATTTGGTGAAATAACTAGGGTCATTTCATGTCTCCCCACTACACCTTAACCAAAGGTACTTCCTTATTCATAAGCTTCTTGATATCACGTCCAACGATCTTGGTAGGAATGCGATGAACCGATACTTCTCTCTCCACTTCAACTTCTTCAAGTTGACTAGGTTCCACAACCTCTGCTGAATCATGTAAGCACTTTCTCAAGTTCAAAACATGGAAAACATCATAAACTCCTGCGAGCCTCTCCGGTAGCTTTATCCGATACGCCATCTTCCCTTCTCTTTCCACAATAGGGAACGGTCCTACGAATTTGGGAGCAAGTTTCCCACTTGGTCCAAATCTCACTACCTTTCTTAGCGGAGATACCTTAATGAAAACCAAGTCTCCTACCTCAAACTCAATATCCCTTCTTCACTTATCTGCATAAAATTTTTGCCTATCTTGAGCCGTCTTCATCTCCTTCTGATCAAATCAATCTTTTCCGAAGTCTCTCTAACCATGTCGGGACCTAGTAGCAATCTCTCTGTAGACTCCAACCAACATGAAGGCGACTTGCACAGTCTTCCATAAAGAGCTTCAAAAGGTTCCATCCCAATGCTAACTTGAAAACTATTATTATAAGCAAATTCCACTAATGGAAGATGCTCCTTCCAAGTTCATCCAAAATCAAGAATGCACATCCTCAACAAATCCTCAAGAATTCTATTAACTCTCTCCATTTGGCCATCCGTCCGAGGGTGATAGGCCGTACTCAATCTAAGCTGCGTCCCTAATGCCTATCGCAGGCTCCTCCAAAACTCGCTAGTAAAGATAGGGTCTCTATCGCTTACTATGCTAGAGGGAACTCCATGAAGTCGGACTATCTCACGAACATATAAGGATGCCAAAATAAGGTGTTGTCCTCTTACTCTTGACCGGAATGAAGTGGGCGCTCTTAGTCAAACGATCTACAATCACCCAAATACTGGTATTCCCCTTCCTAGATCGGGGTAAACCATCTATGAAGTCCATCGAAACACTATCCCACTTCCATTCGGGTACATCCAATGGTTGAAGCAATCCACCGGACTTCTACTGGTCTGCCTTAACTCTTTGGCATACAAGACACTTAGCTACAAACTCTGCTACATCCTTCTTCATGCCACTCCAATAAAATACTCTCTTCATGTCTCTATACATCTTATCACCTCCCGGATGAATAGTCATTCGAGAATGATGTGCTTCTGCTAGAACTACTCTCATCAAATCACTAGTGCAGGGGATACAAAGTCTTCCATTTCTCCTTATCCATCCTTTACTATCAATGGAATAGCGTTGGAGATGTCTAGAGACCTCTCCTATGCTAATCCTCTCTAGAATATCCATAAGCTCTGAATCCTCTCGCTGTCTTGAGCCAATCTGATCTATGAGGGTAGGTTTAACCTCAAGTGCTGCCAATAATCCAGGGGTAATGTCCATAGAGGGCTTAAAAATCAAAGGTGGAAATAAACTCTAGGCTTTTTCACTCTATGAACATTGGACTAAGGGTTGCTTTCTTCCTACTTAATGCATCTGCAACCACGTTTCCCTTGCCAGGGGTGTAAGCTATCTCAAAGTCATATGATGCCAATAACTCCATCCAACACTGCTGCCTTAAGTTTAAATCCTTCTGTGAGAATAGGTACTTCAATGACTTATGGTCAGTGAAAAGGTCGAACCTTTCTCCTAGCAAGTAATGTCTCCAAGACTTGAGCGTGAAAACAATAGCAGCTAACTCCAAATCATGGGTAGGGTAGTTCTTCTCATGAGTTTTCAACTGTCTACTTCCATAGCATACTACCCTTCCTTCTTGCATCAATACTGCCCCAAGACCCGTCCCACATGCATCAGTGTATACTGTAAAAAGCTTAGCTCCATCGGGTAAAACTAACAATGGTGCACTAGTAAGGGTCCTCTTTAGCATCGTGAAGGAATCCTCACAATCTACGTCCCACACGAATGTCGCATTCTTCTTAGTAAGGCGAGTAAGTGGTGCTAAAATCTTAGCGAAATCTCTGATAAACTTCCTATAATAGCCAGCCAAACCTAGGAAGCTTTTAAATTCGGTAGCATTCTTAGGGGCCTTCCAATCTTGTACTACTACTACCTTAGCGGGATCAACAACTAGACCCTCTCTTGACACTACATGCCCCAAGAAACGCACCTCCTTACGCCAAAAGTGACACTTCTAGAATTTTGCCTTCAATTGATGAACACGAAGTGTACGAAGAACCTCCTCAAGATGAATAGCATGCTCTTCCGTACTCTTGGAAAACACCAAAATGTCGTCCACGAATACTACAACGAACTTGTTTAGGACATTTTGAAAAACGCGGCTCATCAAATCTACGAAATAGGCTGGGCATTGGTTAGCCCAAACGACATACCAACCACTCAAAGAACCTGTTGGGTGTCCTAAATGTTGTCTTATCTATGCTATTGTCAGCGACCCTAAGCTGATGAAATCCAGTGGCTAAATCAAGCTGTGAAAATAATGAAGAGCCAACTAACTGATCCAAAAGATCGTCTATCCTAGGAAGTGGGTAACGGTTCTTCTTTGTGAGCTTATTCAACTCTCTATAGTCTACACAAAGTCAAAGGGAACCATCCGCCTTTGTAGCAAAGACGACTGGCGCTCCCCACTCAGATATGCTCCGTCTGATGAAGCCTTTCTCCAATAGCTCACCAATCTGCTTACTTAACTCCTTCTTCTCCCTAGGAGCCATATGTCTCACGGGAAATGCCACTAGCTTAGCATTGTCATTCAGATAAATCCTAAAGTCAATCTCTCTCTTAGAAGGTAGTCCCCTAACCTCCTTAAAAATGTCTAGGAAATCTCTAACGACTGGAACGGAATCTAACTCTCCTAGTGATGAATCAAGGGAATAAAGGAAGCTCAACATGACAGACCCCTGTGGGTCGCAAGAAACCTCGAGAGTCCTACCGTTGCATGTCTCTAATCTGACGACTCTCCTCTCGTGGTCCAATATCGCTCCGTAAGTGGATAGCCAATCCATCCCCAAAATCATCCCATATCCCGAAAATCCCTGTACATAGGCGTCACAATCAAACTCTACGCCTAGTATACAAATTTTCAAACCCCTACAAATCATGGATAAATGTGCCGATCCTCCTATGGGGTTTGAAACAACTATAGGGTCTACTACTAGAGAAATATGTAAGTGTAAACAATCAACTAAGGAACTAGAAATGAAAGAATGAGATGCTCCAGAATAAAAAAGAGTCCGAATGGGAATATCCAAAATAGAAATCAAACCTTCTACAGAGACTTTCCTACCTCGATCTGGTCCACTACTAGAAGGTACTGCACCCAAAGCCTGTACCCGCGCTGTAGGTGTGCCTGCTCTCTACCCCGTCCTCTGAGGACAAGCTCTACTAAGGTGTCCAGGCTGCCCACAATTGTAACACTTCTCCTTCATCGAGCCCTTCTTACAGTCCTTTGCGAAGTGCCCAACCAATCCACAACTATGATATTTCCCGCCTTTTCTGATCTGCTTTTGAGGTCCTCCTTCTTTCCTCTTGTCCTTATCCTTCTTATTCTTCCACCACTTCTTCTTAGAGTTTTCTAATATAGGGACCTCCTTAACCTCTCCCTTCAGCTGCCCAGATGCAAGCTGAACTCTCTATCGGTCCTCCAATCCTAACAGCCCAAATATCCGCTCCGTATCCCTTAACTAAGCTTGTGCCTCCACGAAATCCACCATGCCAGAAAACGTTCTGCCTCCTAGACTAGCGAAGTCCTTGCATAGCTTAGAAAAATTTGCTGCTGCAGGTGGATTAATGGGATCTCCATCCGCTGGTGCTGGATTGGGCGCTTTCCCTTGCACCTCTGGTATCGTAGCTTGGAGGTATCTACGAAACCAGCCAGGGACTTGGACACGCTCTGGAAGGTTTGGGGCATCCACCATTCCATGCAAAGAAAAGAAAATTTAGGCTCGAAAGAATCGAAAGAAGGTTGAACTGGACTTTGAGGGGATTTTTTATAAAAACTCTCTTATACTTGAAAACCATTTCTATAATAAGAGTTTCTTTCTGAAAAATACTTTTAAAACATGTTATCTTTGAAAATACTTTACTCTTTAAAACAATTTTTTAGGAATCCTGTAACCTTAGGCTCTGATACCAAGTGAAACACCCCCACACCCCTTAGTATACCCAAAAAGGCACACTAAAGGATATGGTGCATTATAGGTATAGCTAAAACATTACAAAAACTAAGATTCACAAGACAAATAAGTAAAAATAGCGGAAACATTTAAATGGTAACTTATTATTCAAAATAAAACTTCATAAATAAGTCTGAAAAACATCACATGTCTTATATACTAAATACAAATGTCTTATGAAAATGCATCTCAGTCTCATTAAATTAGAATACAATAAAAATAATCATCCCTCTTATAAGTACCAGTACATCAAAAGCCAAATGAAAAGGAAACTGAAAAGAAGAAGAATACATGAAGAATGAGAAAGCTCTGCAAATGGGTCTCCAAAAAATCCAAATCTACTGTCATTGCCTCTGCTGGCCTATGGGGGGAAAAGGGGAAATAGAGGAGTGGGTCAGACTATAAGTCTGGTGAGTGAAACTAACTACTAGTATTTTTAAGCAAGATAAAGATAATAGACTTAGCAATAGTTCTAGTATAAAAGGAAATAAAGGAAAGATAAAACTGGGATAAAATACTGTTTAACTGTTTGCTTTGACTGTGATTATTTGCACTTGTCTTAGATAGCTGCTCTTATTAGGCTGAAATTCTAATCCTATTTTAATTAGGTTGGAGTCCTAATTCTACCCGTTGATCGGCCTTCTATCTCTGTTGTGCCAGTGTGAGCTAGTCCCATCCTGTGGGTACCACGGAAAAAGACACCTGTTTAGCGCTTGGAATGCAGTAGCGAATTACAACCCTAATCGATGCCGTACGCTCGGTCACCGTTGGTACACACTCATTGTCGCCCCCATCTTGTGACCTCTTACTCACCCTGTCAGCATAATCATGCCCAGCCTCACCTAATTTGTTGTGAGACCATCAGTCCTAGCCTGAAAGGGTCTTGCCCAGCCTCACCTAAGTGCTTTGTGAGACCATCAGTACTAGTCTGAAAGGGAATGATGTTGGTATGGATCATAACAAACAAAATCTAGTTGCACCCCTTACCCAAATCCCTCAATTTGAGCTTCTATTTATTGGCGACTTATTTACCCTGTGTCCCAGCCTCACCTAACTATTATGAGACCATCAGTCCTAGTCTGAAAGGGTCCTGCCCAACCTCACCTAATCTGTTATGAGACCATCAGTCCTAGTTTGAAAGGGAATGCTATTGGTATGGGCCCTTTTTCTGTTCTTGCTTAGTAACTTAGTGTAAGTTTTAAAATAAGCCTCTTATGTTATTTCTGCTCTGTTTGCTTATTAACTTAATCTAAGTCTTAAAATAAGCCTTTACTGTTCTTTCTACTCAATTATAACCTACATTATAATTGTTATTCTTCTTTTCTATCTTTTTAGTTATAACCACTAGTTATAAACATGCTTGCAAATGTCTCAAATTTGCCTATTTCAGTCTATCTTCTTTTTATTAAAGTCTTTCTTATTTTACATCTAGTTTCTGTAAATTTAGTGTTTAATTCTATTTAATCCATATTTGCGAATTATTCTCTTTTTATTATTTTATTCGCATAAAAAGGAATAAAAAGAAACTAACATTTAAAGCTGAATTCTAACGTAAAATAGAAGTAAATAACTATAAATAACTGAATAAAATAGCTAAATAAAATAGCTGAAAAAATAGACTGAAAAGAACTTTAAAAAATTAACTGTAAATAACTTATATAAAAATTGTCTTAAAATTGCAGTAAAACTACACCTATTAAGAACCCTATTATTTTAAATTACTTAAAAATCTAAAATAATTACTAAACACTCACCTGTGGTCCTTAGCTCTATTCCTTGGTCTTCCTTGATCCACTTCTAGAGCGTAGAATATTTTTATCGAAAAGGTCTTCTCCTTAGAAAAATATTCTATTTAGGGTCCAGCCTTAGGCAATGAACCCAAATAGGAGAAAATCTGAATGAGAAAAATAGCTAGGCCTAGGGTTCTATTTATAGTGTCACTTAGGGATCTCAGACCATTGGATTTGAAGATTAAATCTGGTGCAACCACGTCATAGGCTCGCTAGGAACCATCGAATGGAAGCACGAATGCACAGGATTGGAGAGAAGTTGCAAAATGACGTGTTCGAACAAAACTGCGTAAAAAGAATTGAGCTGGTCGACCTGAAATGAGTGAGGGTCGACCTATATATGTGGAAGGTCGACCTATGCACAATAGGGGTCGACCCTAAGGTCGACCTGACCCTATTATATATATATATATATATATATATTCTTGTTTTATTTTCTGTTTTCTTGTTTATTTCGTAACTTCTTCGTTTTAACTTGGATTTTGACAAACTATATATGGAAATTGACCAGAAAATTATCACGGACACAATGGTCCAACTCCCGTGGCTCAATTCTGATAATTTCACAAACTTATTTCATTATTTAATTAATTCATTAATTAATTATTATAGCTTAAATTTTTGGTTGTTACAGTACAATTCCAACACTCAGAGTTCTAGAGTTACAAAAATGTAAGTAAAAAGGGAATTCAAGCCCAAATGATCCTAAAAAATGAGCCTTAACCCCTATTTATAGAGGTAGGGGCCTAAAATCTTTTCTAAAATATCTCTAGAACATTGTGCACGATTTGAGCAATTCTCCTAAAATAATAGGTGCCACCTCAACAGAAGCTGGGAATCGGTACCGATCCCTAAGTGGGAGTCGGTATCGATCGGTACCGTTCCCTAAAATGTCCATATTTGGCATCTTCAATCCCTTACCTTGAATCTTCTTATAGTTAGCTTCTTGATTCCATATCCATTTGTACTTGTTTTAGCTTGTTTCTGAGCCCAAATGATGGAGTTGAAGGAGAACAAAGTTGTAACTTCAAGTGTTCTTGAAGTTTGATGGAGAAATACATTGAATCAACAAACCAACTTTGGAAATAGGCTTTTGGCACCGAGATAAGCATGTAGGCATTAGATAGGGTCCACCCAAGTCGTATTTGGGAGTCGGTACCGATCCCTAGTAGGAGTCGATACCAATCCCCAACTTGGGGGATCTCATTACCTTGTTGTTTTGATGATTCTTAGCTTTGACTTCATGGCTCTGTCGGTGCTTTGTTTCTGGACTCCTGGGCTATCTCTCTGAACTTTTCACCTTGATAGCTCCAAGTTCAATCTGTCCAGTTCATTCAGATTCTGCCTGGTCAAAAGGTAGGATAACACTTGCCCCCAAAATACATCTCATCTCCAATGTGATGTGCTTTGAATTGAGACAAGTTCGGATTTTTGTGAAGGATTCCACTCCGTGCTTTGAATGGTCGTTATCTTCTCGCGAATCGATTCCATGAATTGTCATATCCGTAATGATCAGTTGCGACATTCTGTTAACATCCGGGACTATAAATCTAGAATATGATCTCGCGATCTGTTATTCCATGTCTAATGATTTTATACCAATTCCATCCATGAGTTCCCTAGGTATATGTCTAAATTTCCTTCAACTTTAGTCATCAAGTATTGGGTATATACACATGGCTCATCATGCATGCATAGGCACTCACATACATATGCATAAACCATGCGTATGCTTGTACATGTTTGTTTGTTTTTTTTTTTGGAAATATTTGGGACTCGGTACCATCCCCAATTTAGGAGTCGGTAATGACTCCTCACTTGGAGAAATTTCTTCAAATTTCTTCTGGCTTTGAGGGTTTGGGGTTGTAGCATTATAAAACCCATTTCCCTTTACTTCATCTCCTCACTTTACTTCTACCCTCGAGTTGAAACCTTTAATCCCTACCATTACAGTCTTCAAATCCAACATGAGCCTTTATCCTCGCCTGAACCAAGGGCCTCGCCACCCATCTTCGCTATTGCTTGACATCGTCCACGTCTCCGCTCATATCCTTGGTCGGATCTGCCTTCACCAACCCGAACCCCAACTCGAGATCCTGCTTTTGAACCGATCCCTAACCTTAACTCCAGGTCAAACAAAATTAGGTAGGATGATGGTGACTGGTGGCATGTGAATGGACATGGAGTTAGGAGCGAACATTGAATGAGCTTACAACTTTGGTTCTTGAGGTCGGTAGGGATGAAGGAGGAAGGTGGGATTTGCCTAATTATGGGTGTCTCGGGATCGTTACCGATCCCCATACTTAGGCAACAATTTTCCTACTCCAAGCTTTGCAACCGAACTTTGCCTTGGAGTATCACACTGAATTTCCTCTTTCATCTCAAACATTTTCGAAGCACGGCTGATAACATTAAGCTAGTCGGGATGGTCAGCGATGACGGTCACCTTGAGCAACATTTAGACTTTAAAATGAACTGCTAAAATAAACAGTTAAATAATAACCAAAATCCGAACTACACCACACTGCACCATATTGCACTTTAGTATAGGGGGCATAGTTTATAGTTAATCCTCTAATGTTGATTATCTGTCAAGCTTTTTATAGAAATGGACCAAAGACGTTCCAAACATCTAGCTGCTTAGACTACAGGTACTTCACCTTTAAAATATATCAAATTTGATGCAGAATCAAGCTCAGCTACAACTTCTCAGGCCCAACAAACTCCTATCCAACAAGAGCAGCATTCAAAAATTCCACGTGTTGATCAACAAAATCTAAAGAACTCCAAAGTATAGCAACAGATTCCTAAAAATGTGGTTGAACTGGTGGATGGGGCACAAATAGATCAAGCACACAATACTCTTAAGAATGCTGTAATACTGAATAACTCGGTCGATTATGTTCCCTCCAAAATCAATGAAGGATCTCTTCAAAGGATATGAAGTAAGCATGGAATTCCATTTGATGATGTTCTGACACCATCTTGCGATCAGAGAGCTCACGATCCTCCAGAAGGGTATTATACTTGCAACAGATATATATGCGTGGCGGGTTGCGTCCCGCCATTTAATCAATTCGTCTGTCGAGTCTTAAACTTTATGAGACTTGCTCCCACACAACTGCATCCAAAGAGCTATGCTTTTCTTCTTAGCACTTATCTAGTTTTCTCTGAGCATTTGAATCGAGTGCCTAGCGATGAAGAAATCTGAGTAGCTTCAAAAGCCGCAAAGAAAACCCGTCTCTTATTTACTTGGAGCCGATAAGAGGTTGCAGAATCGTTTTCGGGACTTGGAACAAGCTGAGTTATTTCAAGGTTGAGTGGTTCTATGTACGCTGTCCACCTGGGTTCGCTTGTAAATGGATATCCGGACGTAAGTTTTATTTCAAATGCCATCCGTTTTGCCTTATAGTCTGCATGCTTAATTTATCTTTCACGGTTGTATCGATGTTCTAGCGATACCCAGCAGCAAATCACTTTCGGATACCATCAATACTGTTATTTGCAGTCCCAACCGAGGATAGGTATATAAGAACTCTATTGATAGATGAGAATCTTCTCGCTCATGGCTTATTAGAGGAAGGTCGCAGTACCGGCATAGTACCAGTTGTCTACATTGAGGATGATGATGATACAGATGATAGCATTCTGCCCACAGGAGGCGAAGTCGATCTTAAGTTGCACCCATTCCCAAGTCTTGAGGTCGGAGCTATAGGAAACATGGAACTAGAGCACGAAAGCGTCGAGGAAGGCCAAATGATTGGAGAAGGTGGTGAGGCCAGCCAAAGTAACATTGAAGTGGGCCACGAATCCCAGACCGAAAAACTCAGAGACGACCCAGGGCCTGCTCCCAAAAGAATTCGATTGTAAGAATTCCAAAGTCGCAGACTTCCACTCAGTCTCCACCAGTCACAAATGAAGAGAAGACTACATCTATTCCTTCGACGGGCACATTCGCCGGTCTATGGCCTATCCCTATGAAGATTAGCTCTTTTGACGTGGGTAACATCAGCATCAGTGACATTGGATCTCCGATCCGCTTTGAGAAGGACATCATTCCAACCGGTGCGGGAGAGGTTACTCCTATGAGTAAAGCTCTAGTACATGGTCCGTTGGGGGGACACTAGAACACACATACACACACATGCACTTCATGACACTTGCACTTGGTCTGTTTCCTAGCTCGTTCGATCTAACTCATCCCTATTTTCTTTACAGGTTCAATGGATAAGAGAAAGCATTCTTTCTGATCCATGGAGGAAAAAGCGTATCATGTTCAACACCCCCGGCCGAGCTCATACCATTAAGGGAGTTGTCGAGACTATGATTCAAGCTACTGCTCCAGTCGCGATAGAGACGACCGGGACAAGAGTAGTTACGACATGGACCGTTCTTCTCATGACTCTGCTTCTAAGCGCCGACCTAGATCCAGATCATCTCGTTCTAGAGGCCCAGATAAGCAGCCTGATCACTGCGATGATATTCCACCGGCTGACTCTTCTTAAGCTCCACCACCTACCTCTGTCCCTTTACAATCCACGACATTATCTCACTCCAGTCGATCTTTTGAGCGCAAACATCATAAGAGTGGTTTTGATACTTTTCATCAGAGGCCAAGCAAAGGAAGCGTTGTTGCTTCGGCCATTACGGAGGAGCAAAAGGTAGATACTACAAGGCGGATGGTCGAGCTTAAGAACGAATTCCCCAACATTTTCTTTAATGGAGTTATGTTCTTGCCAAACTTAAAGAGAATTTCTACTGAAGTCCAACAGAGGACCATCGACTGCACAATCGATGTCCAAAATCAATATAATGAATGGGCGAAGCTGGCTGAAGCGATTTCAAAAGTCTCAAGAGATAGGTTGCAAGTAGAGAACCAGAAACTCATTGAGGTCGAGAATAATAGAATCATAGCCACTCCCAACACTGGGCTCAGGAATTCAAGAAAATCTCAAGCCGAAGCGGAGAAGAAGTCCAAAGAGGCCATTAAAGCACTCGATGCAGAGAGATCCAAGCATTTGAACGAGATCGAGCAAGGGTGTCATCGGAACCACGAGCTTGTAATGGAAAGGGATGTTAGCAAGAGGAACACAGCTGAATTGAAAACTAAGCTCGAGCGTAAAACCAAGGAAAAAGATGAAGCGTAGAAAATTGCTTAGGATGCATGTGACGAGCTAGTCATCATTAGGATAGAGAGGGGCAATGTGCTTGAAACGGTCAAGGAAATTGGTGCTCTTGTCAAGAGAGAAGTTGAAGCTACAGTAAAATAGACCGAGGAGTGGGTAGAAGAGAAAATGATGAAGAAGTTTGAGCCACTGATCACTCGGTACAACGCCAACGTGCTTAAATTTTAGAAGCTGGAGTGGTTTAAGGAAGATTACCCTTTGATGCTTGCCCATTTCTGGGAACGGGTTATCGAGGAAGAGAAAGAATTTCTTAATATTGATAATATTGATATGGAGCAGCTGGAATAAGAGATTTTGAATGGAGATGAGCCCAAAATCCTTCATGATAACCAGCATCTTATTCATCCAGAACTTGATGCAACCACTTAAATAGAATTTGGCAAAGGTTCCGGCTTTGCGCATCATGATGCTATAGCTGGCCAAACTCCCGAGACTCAAGCTGCTCCTAATTTCACCGTTGATTCCTCTACCAATGCCGGTTATGACCTAGAGAAGTCACAGCTCCCGAAATCCACTGTTGTCTCCCCTATTCCCGAGAGAACTCTCGACAGCACTCCAGCTCATGTGGAAGTTCAAACTAAAGAAGGTATCACGTTGACTTCTCTTGTTTCCCAAAGATTTGACGTGTCATCGGTCAACATCACTAACCTCCCTCTTTGTACTTCTTTAGCTAGAGGCCAGCTTGCAATTGCTCTGCTTCCTCCAAAGTATTCTCAAATGAGGCCACAAATATCAGCGATAGAGTCTATAACCATCATGATTTCGACAATAATTCCTAGCACCACAGTTGAGGAGATCCCAGGCCTTGACGAGAACATGATAGATGCTTTATTGGATGAAGGAAATGATGAGAATCAGGGGATTCAAGTTGATGTGGATATTATTATTATTGGGGTCTCCCAGTCACTATCGAGTCCCTCCATGCATAAGCTTGAGCAAAAACTTAAGGTAGATATCCTCCTTGCCAGTTAAATCAAGCAGGAGCAAATAGAAGTTTTCCCTCCTCCGTTGTCGATCGCTTTGCCCGGGCAAACCAGTTTCACTCCAGTTTACATTCCTTCGCCGGGGGTGCTCAAAGTATGTCGACAGTATTCTCACAAAGCTTTCCAGCCTCCATTTCGTCGTCCGGGAGCAGCCAAAGTGTGCCTGCTGGATCTATGCAAAGAACTCTTCCTAAAGGCCAAGGCGGTAGAGGAAGAGGTGGAAAAAGGGAAGGAGAAATCTCGAGTGAAGTCTCCTCTAGTTCTAAGAGAAAAGGAAATCAAAGAAGAAACAGTTGTTAGTTTTTTTTCGGTATATAGACTTCTTTTGTTTGTTGGCTGGCCTTGTATGGGTTTGTCCCCCGTTGCTACTTTTTCGCTTTTGGTGTGAACCACTTGTTCTTAGCTTTTCTAGTTTGACGTTAATAATAAAGATGTTTTGTTTTATAAAAATCTTTGCTCAATTTGTTTTAAGTACTTGAGAAATACGCTTTCCATTCAATGTACTTGGAATTCATATCTTTTAGTGGTCATTTTCGGAACAACTCCTTAGTCCATTTTATAATTTGCCAACTTCGCACTGCTCCAGTGAATATAAAGCAATCCTTATGGTAAACTGTTTGCGCCAAAAATGGTCACAAACCCCGAATGTTGTGAAAGCACCAGTGTATGAATACAAATCAGCAATATTCAAACACAAATCTCAGATCCAAACAAACAACAAACAGCAATCCAAAAATAATGAACAAAAACACGAGATTTATAGTGGTTCGGCTATCTCCGGCCTACGTCCACTCCAAAGTTTTTATCTTTTATTGATCGATGTTTGAAGATTACAATTTCCTATCGCGTAGTACAACGGATTTTATGGTTATAATCTGAATCTAAGGCAGCAATGGTGATCTGGAGTAAATCTGGCAGAGTCCGGGCGCTCTTTAGCTCTCAAAATTGTCCGACCTCTTTTCTGAATGACCAGGGGCTCTATTTATAGGTGTAGGAGGCTGATATTTCGCCTAAACTGAAGGGAGACCAGTTCCAGTACGTCAGGGGGCCCACATGCCCGCTTCCTGGAAATCCGGGCCCACTTTGGGATCGATTCGAAGCTATGTTCGAATCGACCAAGAAACCGTCCAATCGAGCTGAAATTTGGTGAGAACATTCTTTAACATGTGCTCAAGCTACTGTGAAAATTTCATAGCATTTGGACTTGTAGGTCTTGAGTTATGATCGATTCAAGATCATGTTTCTGGTTGATAAGCTCCCCTCGAATCGATCTTCCTTCGAATCGATTAGGTCGAATCGATGGTGTCGCGTGCCCAAGTGATGACGTGGTGCGTGTTTCCCGGGTCAATCCTCCTTTTCCTCCAAGTTTACTGGGTCGAATCCTGGGTTTCAGCTGCTTCCTCTGGGTTTCAATGGATTCGAAGCCATGCTTCTTCAAATCGATTCGAATGGATGTGCGTTCGAATCGATCAAAGAAAGTATTGATCGATTCGAAGTTGTCTCCATAGGGTAGATTCGAAGCACTACAACTGGATGGATTCGAAGGACTTCCACCTAAGGGATACGAAGTGGAGTAGCTTCATGGATTCGAAGGAACTCAATTTGATGGATACGAACCAGATGTGTGTGACGTCTCTGCCATTCTGATTGATGCGGAGGCGATGGATTCGAACGTAGCTCCTGCCGATGGATACGAAGACGTTGGTGCGAAGTCCATGGATTCGAACCGAGACGTGATGAGAATGATCGATTCGAACTACGCCAAACCCGATGGATGCGAACCAGATGGATTCGAAATTTCCATCACCTCAACTTTGATGGATCCAAACAGCATATTTTCCCTACCTTGTATCGATCATATTTCCTTCATACAAACTCCGATTAACCTGAAACTTAAAACGTAGCATCTCCTAGTCCTCATCATCATCTCCAATCGATTTCGTCCTAATCGGAGCTCGGCCAAATTTTGACGATATCCATTGCAGCCTTGTTTCCTATTGAACTCCAATCCTGATATCCAGCCAATTTGTTGATATTCCAGCTTTGACCAAAAAGCGGGATAACATAAACCACTTAAAACAGTGGCTTGAATATCCTTTTCCAGGATAATAAGTCCCAACTACACCAAACATCCGGGCGTGGGTTTAAGTTAACTGCATAAAATCGTAGTCCGTGCATCCTCATTCAGGATGTTAGCATTTGATCAGCCTAACTTTGAGCATTGACCGAGGGCTTACAAATTGGAACTCTCCTTACTCCGAGCGTAGACCCTCCATTTTCCCTACTCCGAGCAAGATGTTAAGGATTAGACAGACTTATCATGCCTGTTTTCGTTTATACTTCTGCCACTAGTCCGGGGACGAGAGTTGAGTGAGCGATCAATCGTATCACGCTTGTTTTAATTTGTACTCATGCACTCTATTCAAAGGTAAGAGTAGGCATACAGATGGTTGTGTCATGTCTATATTCGAAGGCAAGATCCAGTTTGCGGATGAAAGTGTCTCATCCGGCTTAAATATATACTCCGGCTCCTACTTTAGGAAAGAGAGTTACGGTACGGAGGCTCGTATCACATCCGATTTGAGTTTATACTCTTGCCCTCAATCCAGAGGCAAGAGTTAGGATACAGATAGTCATATCATGTCCAGCTTATGTTTATACTCCGGTTCCTACTCTAGGAGTGAGAGTTAGGATGCAGAAAGTTATGTCGTGTTTGGCTTATATTTATACACATGCCCCCAATACGAAGGAAAAAGTTAGTTAATTCCAATCTCTGGCATCAAAAAGGGACTTTACAGGCCTGAGCATGGGCCGTAGAAGTTTGACCGGTGTTGATTCATGAGTTTTGATTCATGACACAAGCTTCAGAGATCATACGACGAATTACAAAGAGAATACTATACGAAAGCGACAAAAAGAGAATAAACGTATATTGTGCACTACAAAGGAGACAAGACTACAATCCAGAGATTAGTATGAATATTTTAGTGTATTGAGTCTTAGAATATTGTTAAAATCATTCCTCAAGTAGTCACACACACACAAATTGATTTATATTGAATTATACATAAATAAGTGTGCACTGTGCAAATGACAACAGGTCGGCCGACCGACCAGGAACTTCGGCCGACCGACTCTGTGTCAAGTGCACAGATATGCACCGTTTTATTCATGTCTGTAAACTCAGCTGACCGGCCTAGGTTTCTCGGTCAACCGACCAGAACATAACGGCTAGTTTTCTGAAGAGGTGCAATTGTTCATGAAGAGGAATATCCTTTAATCCAACAGATATGGACACAACTCTTGATTGAAACTCTTCATGAAAGATTATAACTATTATACAACTATATAAACATGTTCAATTCACTTCTACAATAACCGATTCTTGTTTATAATTCTGAAATCTATTCTCTATTTATTTCTGCAAATAAAATCATTCATTCTTATTCAATATCACTAGAATCCTTGAATTAATTCATATACTTCGATTCTATGTGATTATCTTCCTTCTAAATCTTCACACACATATATACTCTTGAGGATTTGATTATAGGAAAGTTGTACTATCAAAAGACAATCAGTGTTATTCAGAACACATTCGTCAACAAATTATTTGTATTAAGTTGAAGTCCTCTTCGGCTGTTGAGGCGGAAAAATTCCTGTTCGGCTACTCAGGTGTCGTATACCTATTCCTCCGGGTTAAGTGAGGGGTTTAGTTTAAATCCAGAGGGTATTCTGGGACTGGACGTAGAACAGGAAGTTCGAACCAGTATAAAAATTCCTGGTGTGCTTACTTTAATTTTTATTTTACTGCTATTATCAGTTTCCGCATTTATATACCATATTACACGATCCTTAGTACTACACGTACACTTTCATTTGGTATCAAAGCATGGTTATCCTATAACCGTCACAAAGTTATTTGATATCTATTTCTAGTAATATGGCAACAACACATACTAACAATTTTGACACTAACACTAATACTAGTTTCATAGAGGGTCAATCAACTTCACGACCTCCTCTTTTTAATGATATAAATTATAATTATTGGTCAACTAGAATGAGAATCTATATGCAATCTAGTGGATTTGATATTTGGAATGTTATACAAAGTGAGTACACAACTCCTACTGGAGAATACTCAACTTGGAGTAACACACAAAAACTAGATGCTACATCAAATGCAAAGGCTATGAATATTTTATTTTGTGCATTAGATAGAAATGAATTCAATAGAGTTAGCATGTGCACTTCTGGCTATGAAATTTGGAGAACACTTAAGATAACACATGAAGGAACGAACAAAGTTAAATTAAGCAAAATCTCTATGTTGAAAAATCAATTTGAAAATTTCAAAATGAGGCCAAATGAATCTATAAATGACATGTACTCTAGATTCCGGGATATTTATCATGCTTTACTATCACTAGAACAAAAGTTTACTGATTTCGATGTTGTTACAAAAATCTTAAATTCTTTAACGGACGAATGGGAAAGAAATGTCCTAACCATTGAAGAAGCAAGTGATTTGTCAACATTAAAACCAGAAGAATTGATAGGTAATTTAATGTCCTATGAAGTAAATTTGCAGGCAAAAAGAAATGGAGCACAAGAAAAGAAAAATGTGGCATTCTAAGCAGAAAAAGATGATTCCGACTCAGATAATGAAGATATGGCAATGATCGCTAAAAATTTCAAAAAGTTTTTTAAATTCAACAGAAACAAATTCAAGGGAAACAAAAATAATTCCAACAACAATTCCAATAGCAGCAAACCATCATCTTCAGCAATGGAATGTTATGAATGCCATAAGAAAGGACACATGAAGAAGGATTGTCCAGAGCATAAAAAGAATAATTTCAAGAAGGACAAAACCAAACGAAAAGCTTTTTCTGTCACTTGGGACGACACTGACTCATCATCCTCATCAGAGAGTGAAAGTGATAATGAACAAGCAAATGTGTGCTTCATGGCTTCGTCAGATGATGTACCACATAAGAAGAGAGGAAAATGGATTTTAGATAGCGGTTGCTCAAAACACATGACTGGAAACAAAGAAATGTTGTTAAACATTATATACTCAAATAGAGGAGCAGTCACCTTTGGAGATAACTCAAAAGGATATATCATCGGCAAAGGCGATGTCAGTAGCAACGGTACCTCTAATTTACCTCTCATTACTAATGTTTTATTAGTTAAAAATTTAAAACACAATTTATTAAGCATTAGTCAGCTATGCGATAAAGGTTTTAATATAACTTTTTCAGAAAATAAATGTAATATTTTTTATAAAAATAATAACACTATTTTCGAAGGAAAACGAGATAAAAACATTTATATCTTAAATATGAATGTTAATAATGATTCAAATTTGTGTTTAGTAGCTAAAGAAAATGATTCTTGTCTTTGGCACAAAAGATTTTGTCACATCAATTATAATACTATCAACAAACTAGCTAAAACCAAATTAGTTAAAGGATTACCCAATATAAAATTCAAAACTAATATATTTTGTGATGCATGTAAATTAGGAAAACTAACAAAATCTTCTTTTAAATCAAAGAAAGTAATATCTACAGAATAACCACTTGAACTTTTACACATGGATCTTTTTGGTCCAACTCAAGTGCAGTCTATTAATCATAATAGATATGTATTTGTTATTGTAGATGATTTTTCTAGATATACTTGGATTTTCTTTTTGAAAAATAAAAGTGATACTTTTGATAATTTTAAAATGTTTGTTAAAAGAATCCAAAATATTAAAAGTTTAAAAATTAAAAATATAAGAAGTGATCATGGAGGAGAATTTGAAAATGAAGCTTTTGAACAATTTTGTAACAAGAAAGGTATTAACCATAATTTTTTGTTTCCCAGAACACCACAATAAAATGGAGTTGTAGAAAGGAAAAATAGAACGTTACAAGAATGTGCAAGAACTTTATTAAATGGAACCACTTATCGAAACATTTTTGGGCAGAAGCTGTAGCTACTGCTTGTTATGTATTGAATCGTGTTTTTATTCGACCATTAACTAAGAATACTCCATATGAACTTCTAAATGGAAGAAAACCAAATATTTCATATCTTAAAGTTTTTGGTTCTAAATGTTTTATTTTGAATACTAAAGATCAGCTAGGCAAATTCGATCCAAAATCCGATGAAGGAATATTCGTTGGATATTCGGAACGAAGCAAGGCTTATCGAATTTATAATAAACGAACTCAAATTATTAAAGAAAGCTTACATGTTTCATCTGACGAAAATTTTAAATATATAAATCCAAATGTTACTATTGATTCTGATGATGAAACTACTCAGAATGAAAATAGCAATACTAAAAAAAATTTTGTTAATGATCATGATATTACTGAAAATGAGAATATTACTCCTAATATAATAAAATCTCCACCTAGAATTTTACGAGATCATCCTGTGCAAAATATAATTGGAGAAGTAAATACAAACGTTAAAATCAGACATCAATTAAATCAAGTTGGTCATGTAGCTTTTCTCTCTAACATAGAACCTAAGAATATAAAAGATGCCTCAACTGATGACTACTGGATTCTTGCCATGCAAGAAGAAACTAAATCAATTCGAACGAAACGAAGTTTGGGAACTCGTTCCTAGACCTAGTGATCAATCAGTCATTGGTACTAAATGGGTTTTCAAAAATAAAGCAGATGAACTAGGAAATATAACCAGGAATAAAGCTAGATTAGTTGCACAAGGATATAATCAAGAAGAAGGAATTGATTACGAAGAAACGTTTGCTCCAGTCGCCCGACTTGAAGCAATACGAATCTTATTAGCTTTCGCGTGTTTTCATAATTTTAAACTTTATCAAATGGATGTTAAAAGTGCTTTTTAAATGGTTATATAAAAGAAAATGTTTTTGTTGAATAACCACCACTTTTCAATCATGAAAAATATCCAGATCATGTTTATAAACTCAAAAAGGCATTATACGGTTTAAAACAAGCACCACGTGCTTGGTATGATCGTCTTAAAAGCTATTTATTAGAATCTGGTTTGAAATTGGTAAGGTAGACCAAACGCTTTTTATTAAGAAAACTAAGAAAGATATTTTAATAATTCAAATATATGTTGACGATATTATTTTTTGGCTCGACAAATGAAAAACTATGTCAGGAATTTTCGACTATAATGACAAATGAATTTGAAATGTCTCATATGGGAGAATTGTCATATTTTCTTGGATTACAAATTAAACAAATTGAAAATGGAATTTTTATTAATCAAGAAAAATATTGTTATAATTTAATTAAACGATTTGGTCTGGAAAACACTTCTGCGAAACCAACTCCTATGAGCACAACGATTCATCTCGATAGAGATGAGGATGGCAAAAGTGTTGATCAGAAACTATATCGTAGTATGATTGGATGTTTACTATATTTAACAGCAAGTCGACCCGATATAATGATGAGTGTTTGTTTATGTGCTCGATTTCAAGCAAATCCCAAAGAATCACATATGCGAGCAGTTAAACGTATTATTCATTATCTAACTAAAACCAAAGATTTCGGGCTATTCTATCCGAAAGAATGTCCTTTCGAATTAGTCTCCTATAGCGATGCTGATTTTGGAGGAAGTCGGACGGATCGAAAAAGTACGAGCGGAACGTGTCATTTCATTGGATGTTCGTTAGTCTCTTGGTTTAGTAAGAAACAAAACTGTGTTTCCTTATCAACGTGTGAAGCAGAATATATATCTGCTGCTTTGGCATGTGCACAAGTCGTATACATGCAACAAACACTACAAGATTTTAATTGTCATCTTGAAAAATCTATAATTTATTGTGATAATACTAGTGCAATAAATCTTTCTAAAAATCCGGTCAATCACTCACGAACAAAACACATTGATATTCGTCATCACTTTCTTCGTGATTGTTTGGAAAAAAGATTAATAAATTTAGAATTTATTAATACTGAAAATCAAATTGCTGACATTTTTACTAAACCGCTAAATGAAAATATTTTTATAAAACTTAGACGTGACTTAGGAATAATGTCTTTAAAAGATTTATAAATAAAAATATGAAAAATATTGAAAAACAAAAATTGTTTTATTTCTGACCAAAGCGGAACTCGAACTTATGACCTCTGACTTGCTTGTTAGATGTTGTGTTATAGCTACTTGAGCTATGGGTGTTTCTTGTTTCAATTCTTTTTAAAGTTTGTGTTATTTATTCTGGTTTCAGAAAAACTATTTTTAGTTCTAAAACTTATAAATCATACATTTACGAACAGCTTTATTGTTGAAATTCTATGATTATAGTTAAAACTAGTTCCTATCCACTTATTTTTCAGCAAACAAAATGCTTATATATACTATGCTTATGTTTCAAAATATATACTAAGAAAGTTTTAAAATCAAAACTTGAAAATGTCTTCAAACAATGACTCTATAATTCAGACAACTCTCATCTATCATATACATCTCCGGATGATGATGGTTCCGACCACATTCCTGAAAACGGACCCTATCCTATGTTTCCCTTACCTAATCGTGTCCTTAAATTCTCTCCTTCTCCGGATAAAGACCCTCGACATGGCTGGAAACCATGGGAGAACACTCATACTGGTTATACACCGGAAAAGAAGAAAGGCAATAAAGCAATGGTCATATCTCCATCAACTAAACAGAAGATAGATGAGATACATCACTATCAACAGCAACAATTGGACCTACAAAAAGAGTTATACTATGAGCAGAAGATTACGTCACGACGTTTGAGCTTTCTAGAACGGATGGCTATGAAAGTTTGTTCATCAAAGAAGGATGATGTTGCTGAACCTACTTATAGACCTTCATCCTCTTCAAACCCCGTTCAAACTCCAATAGCTCCAAGATGGTCACCTATAGAAGATGTTCTGTCTCCAAACTCATGGGAACGTAGATTTTAACGAACGGTGGCTAAAATTATATATATATATATATGTTGTTGTTTTCAATAAAGATGTATAAATATAATGCAATAATAATATAATTTATATTTCTATAATTTTTGTTGAAAAACAGCAAAAATATGCATTTCTAACAGGGTCGGTCGACCGAATATCTGAGTCGGTCAGCCGATCCCATCCCGAAACTTTCAACTGCACATTTCTAGCACGGTCGGTCGACCGAAGACCCTGAGTCGGTCAGCCGAACCCTTCCCGAGAGTTTCAGCAACTTTCACATTACCAGATCGGTCAGCCGACCCAGACTACCGGTCGACCGAACGTATAAATCTGATGTTCATATTCCTTTTTAACAACCCATCCATTCACTTTTTCAACCTACCTCCTCACTCTTACTTTCCCAATTACAGTTTTTAACCCTAGCCCCCGTTAAAACTTCTCAAATTTTGTTACTTTTCTTTCAAATGGCTCCCAAGAAGAAATCAAAAACTACCAATGCTTCATCTTCATATACTCCAATGGATACTCAAATTGCTTCATGGCTAGTCAATGATATAGCTCTTCAAAGATGGATACAACTTCAAGACGCAAAAATCTTTGAAGAATCATTTGTAAGCTACCCTGATTTCATTTCTTATGGTATTGAAAATGCCGCTATTGAGAGTGGAATTGATACATTCCTTGACCATAGAAAAAATAACTTGAAAATCAATCATATTATGGTCAAATTATTTCTAGCAAACCTTAATCTCGTTAATCCACCAAGAAACACTGATAATTGTGTTTGGACATCGGTTTGTGGTACTTCAATTTTCCTCTCCATTGATCGAATTAACCATATTTTAAATGCCCGACCGGGTGGAATTTCGTTACACGATGTAGATTGTAATATATCAACTCGTACCGGATAAGCCATCTATTTTTTGAAGATGACGCTACTGATTTAAGACAAACTTCATCCCTTCGACCTAAAGCCAGACTCTTTCATCGATTCATGATGAAATCTCTAGTTCCTAGAGGTGGTTCATATCACTTAGTATATCCCGAAAACTTCAAAGCATTGTATGCTATTTGCGGAAATATACGAGTAAATTGGTCACAACTTCTTATGGATGAATTTCTCTCTTTCAACCAAGGAAAAATGCTCCATATTTATTATGGAGAATATATAATGAGGTTGATCAATAGCTTCGTCACCCATGCTCCGGAGTCCGAAACATCCAAAGTTCGTTCTTTTGATTCAAGGACCATAAAACTAATGAAGTTGCCCGATGCACCTCCTAGATTCATAACTTTTAACCAATGGCGTACTACTCCTAGCGAACAACTACATCGTAGCTTCTCCACACCGCAACCATCAACTCATGCTACGGAACGTGTAACTCGCCAACATTCAATTCAAAGACAAACTCCCGGTACTAGTACGGAGGCGGCCATTGATATTTTGGCTCGAAATCAACTAGCTTTTGATGCCCGACTACGAAAAATTGATGGGCGTTTCAAGAAAATTAAAGGCTTCTTCGTAAATTTATGGGATGCCTTATCATGTACTTCCGAAGCCGGTGCCTCTTTTGTTGCTCTCGGAAAAAGACCAGCGCCAAACTTCTCTTGGTCTACTTCAGATAACACAAGTTCCGGTACATCAGCAACTCACATTCCTCACACTCAAAGACGTGGTAAGGAACCGGTTCCTCCGGAAGAAAATATTCGTCCAGAATTCTGGGATTCCGATGATGATGAGGAGTGATCGTATTGTTTTACAATTTAATTTCGAGAATTTCTTTATGAACAATATGTCTATTGTTAGATTTTGTGTAGTAAGTAAACATCATTAATATTCCTATCTTGTTTCAGTATGTATTATTTAAAACTCGATGTTTTCTTACTTATGTTACATGTTCCATATTTCTTTTACATATTACATCTAGTAAGTATTCCATTTTGTTGATGACAAAGGGGGAGAAATATATGAAAGCTAACAAATTTTTTGCAGAAAAGTCGCCATATATTCAGGGGGAGAATTATAATATATATGTAAATACTACTTCGTCATATAAGTATTGTCATTAATCAAAAAGGGGGAGAATGTTGATTCATGAGTTTTGATTCATGACACAAGCTTCAGAGATCATACGACGAATTACAAAGAGAATACTATACGAAAGCGACAAAAAGAGAATAAACGTATATTGTGCACTACAAAGGAGACAAAACTACAATCCAGAGATTAGTATGAATATTTTAGTGTATTGAGTCTTAGAATATTGTTAAAATCATTCCTCAAGTAGTCACACACACACACAAATTGATTTATATTGAATTATACATAAATAGGTGTGCACTGTGCAAATGACAACAGGTCGGCCGACCGACCAGGAACTTCGGCCGACCGACTCTGTGTCAAGTGCACAGATATGCACCGTTTTATTCACGTCTGTAAACTCAGATGACCGACCCAGGTTTCTTAGTCAACCGACCAGAACATAACGACTAGTTTTCTGAAGAGGTGCAATTGTTCATGAAGAGGAATATCCTTTAATCCAACAGATATGGACAAAACTCTTGATTGAAACTCTACATGAAAGATTATAACTATTCTACAACTATATAAACATGTTCAATTCACTTCTACAATAACTGATTCTTGTTTATAATTCTGAAATCTATTCTCTATTTATTTCTGCAAATAAAAGCATTCATTCTTATTCAATATCACTAGAATCCTTGAATTAATTCATATACTTCGATTCTACGTGATTATCTTCCTTCTAAATCTTCACACACATATATACTCTTGAGGATTTGATTATAGGAAAGTTGTACTATCAAAAGACAATCAGTGTTATTCAGAACACATTCGTCAACAAATTATTTGTATTAAGTTGAAGTCCTCTTCGGCTGTTGAGGCGGAAAAATTCCTGTTCGGCTGCTCAGGTGTCGTATACCTATTACTCCGGGTTAAGTGAGGGGTTTAGTTTAAATCCAGAGGGTATTCTGGGACTGGACGTAGAACGGGAAGTTCGAACCAGTATAAAAATTCCTTGTGTGCTTACTTTAATTTTTATTTTACTACTATTATCAGTTTTCGCATTTATATACAATATTACACGATCCTTAGTACTACACATACACTTTCAACCGGTACCTATCTCCGGATAACTGTGCACCTGCATTAATCATATGCAGATTCATTTGAGTTGAACATGTCATAACTCTTAAGAAACGAAGAGACGGAATTTTTGGATTGAAAGGCCGTTTTATTTGATTAAAGATTGAAAGTGATAAAATTCTGTCTTATTACATGACTTTAGCCAGTATAAATTTATTCTCTAAGTGAAATAGCATCGTAGATGCTCACTATTTCACGCCCTCGGGAGTGAGATCCCGTCCGTAGTTGCCAGCTTGAAAGTGCCATCTCCAAGCTTTTCCTCTATTGCGTATGGACCTTTCAAAATTGGGCCCAAGTTATTAGGGTCAGAGAAGATTCATTTGGGAACCAAATTGCCAATTTCAAAGGTTCACCCCTAACTTTGGTGTTATAATATCGTGCGACTTGGTGTTTGTGCGCAACTGCTTTCAACTCAGCTTTGGTCCGCTTCTCATCGATCATATCAACAGACTCCAAATGGAGTTTCTCATTCGTCTGTGGATCTTAATGGGCAACCTGATGAGAGGGTACTTCCTATTTGATCATGATCATAGTCTTTGATCCGTAAGTCAAGGGGAACAGAGAATGGCCAGTCGCTGACTTGTGGGTGGTTTGATATGCCCAGAGTGTTAACGGGAGTTCATCGACCCACTTGATTTTGGCCTTCTCCAATTGCTTCTTACAAATGGACTTGATAATCTTGTTCATAGCTTCAACCTATCTATTCGCCTAAGGATGTGCTACCGCTGCAAATCTCTTATGTATGCGGTGTCGGTGGCAGAAATCCTTAAACTCTGTACTATCGAATTGGGTCCCGTTATCGATAATGATCGCTTGCAGAATGCCAAAACGACAGATGATATTCCAAATAATAAAGTTATTACTTTCTTCGTGGTAATCGTGGCCAAAGGCTCCGCCTCAGCCCATTTAGTAAAGTAATTAACCACCACGATGGCGTACTTCACACCACTTTTAGGTATCGACAATACACCGATGATATCAACTCCCCAAACTACAAATAGCCAAGGACCGACCATTTGGGTAATTTTCGTCAGTAGGGCCCTCGGGATTTTAGCAAATCTCTAGCACTTGTCACATCTTCGGGTGTAGTTAGCTGCATCTTGATTGACAGTCAGCCTGAAATACCCGTAACGAAGGATCTTCTTTGCCAGGGTCTGCACCCTAGTGTGGTCACCACAGGCCCCTTCATGAACTTCTCTCAAAGCTTGTTTCGGTTCGTCGTGAGCGACACACTGTATCATAGGAATAGAGAAACCCTTCCTATACAGTATTCCTTCTTGCATGATATATCTTAAAGCTTGTCGAAGGATTTTGCATTGTTCATTACTTCTCTCTGGAAGGATTTGACGCAGCAGCGGAATAACAAAATAATGATTCTGTGAAAGTAGCAATCGATGGAATGGAAAATACTGAATGGCCCAAATTCGTTGATCCGAAGATACCGAATTCTAGCTATCTTCGTCACGTTGATCGCGCACGATACCGTGAAAGAAGATCTGCAATTCTTCAGACGTTGATCAAGCGCACTTGATACCGTGAATTGGCTTCTACGATCGTTGATCCGAGCGCACTCGAATGCCGAAAGAGGAGATAGGAGATTACACTCAACTACCGATTTAATGAAAGCACAAAGCTAACAAACAAAATTTTTATTCAAAATCAACTTACCCTTACAAATGGCACCATCCCGCTATTTATAGCTTTACAACACACGCCATAGAAAACTGTACAACCCATAGGTCGTCCACGACCTAAAACATCACGACCTAAAAGTAGACGAATTAAAAATAGACGACTTACAACTTACTATAGGTCGTTCACGACCTAACAGATTACAACACAACGACAACATCTTCACGACCTAAAACAAGTAGATTACAACAAGTAATCGATTAACAGTATTTACAACTCAACACATTACAAACCATCACGACTTACGACCTAACATATAAGCGACCTAAAAATGTAAGGCAGCGACTCAAGAAATCCAGGCGGCATGAGCTTCAGCGACTTATAACAGTTGGCGACCTAAAACTTCCCGCGACCTAACTTAGGTCGTAGGTCGTTCATGCGACCTATCGTAGGTTGTAGCTCGTGAAAGTCTTCACTCGAATCATCGGAGCGACCTATCTTAGGTCGTAACTCGGTTACGCGACCTAACTTAGGTCGTAGCTCTTCTCCGCGACCTAGCATAGATCGAAACATATCTCCGCGACCTAAAGTAGGTCGTAACTCGTTAGGTTGTTTGAGCGCCTTTCCCTTTAGTTCGTTAGCTCGCGAGTCTCCACTAGGTCGTTTGCGAGCTTCACTAAGTCGCTGGAGCGACTTAAAGGCCTCGTTAGGTCGTTCACGACCTAACACTTTACCAACTTGAGTTGCATCATCCTGGAATGATTTAAAGGACTCGTTAGGTCGTTCGCGACCTAACACTTCAACATTATGGGTGTCATTCTGGGCTGCATCATCCTTCCTTGGTTTGGAAAAATTCGTCCTCGAATTTGCGCCCTCTTCTTCCACAACAAATTCATTCCCATGATACGGTATAAGATGCTTAACATTAAACACGTCAGAAGTGTACACATCCTCCGGTAGCTTCAGCTTATAAGCGTTTTCATTGATCCGTTTCACAATCGTTACAGGACCAATCTTTCGAGCTTTAAGTTTATTGTATGCTCCCACTGGAAAACGATCTTTTGTTAGCACATCATAGACTAAATCTCCTTCATTAAATTCAACGCTTCTTCGCTTCAAATCCGCAGATCGCTTATACTTTTCATTCGCTTTCTCCAATCGTTCCTGAACGATTTTATGACATTCTGCCAATTCATCAACAAAATCAACAGCCCGTTTAACGGTTCCCTTTGGTTATGGTACTATCGTCAAATCCAACGACCCCTTTGGTAAACTTGAATACACTATCTGAAAAGGACTGAAACCCGTACTACGGTTTATAGCATGATTACGAGCAAATTCTGCTTGACATAACTTCACATCCCAACTCTTCAGATTATCCTTTATAAGGCACCGTAATAAATTTCCCAAAGATCTGTTGACAACTTCGGTCTGACCATCGGACTGCGGATGGTAAGCACTACTGAAATTTAGCTTTGTCCCCACCATCTTCCACAAACTCAGCCAAAAATGACTTTAAAATCTAGTATCCCGATCGAAAACAATGGATTCTGGTAAACCATGTAAGCGATACACTTCTTTAAAGAATAACTTAGCAACACGGACAACATTAGCTGTCTTCTTACAAGCGATGAAATGTGCCATCTTTGAAAACATGTCCACTACAACATATATCGAATCATTCCCCCTCTGAGTTCTCGGTAATCCCAAAACAAAATCCATACTGATATCAACCCATGGTCTAATCGGCACGGGTAACGGCATATACAATCCTACATTCGTCGCTGTTCCCTTGGAAACTTGGCAAATATGACATCTCTCCACAAACTTTCCAACTTCCCGCTTCATCGAAGGCCAATAATAAGATTGAGAAATCAATTGCAAAGTACGATCTTGGCCCACATGACCTTCCTCATGCAACTCCTTTACAATCTTCATACGTAAGCTGCACTCCGGTATACATAATCGATTTCCCTTAAAAAGAAAACCATCCACCATTACAAACTCATCCGTCTTTCCCTCCTCGACTTCATCTACATACTTCGCAAAGTAAGGATCATCAGCAAATAGTTCTGGTAATACATCAAACCCCGTCACTTCAACCTTCATTGTAGTCAGCAAATGATTCCTTCGACTCAATGCATCTACCACTCTATTCGTGATTCCAGATTTATGCTTCACCACAAATGTAAATTGTTGTAAGTATGCAATCCACGAAGCATGCCTTGCCGCAATCTTGTCCTGTCCCTGCATATGCTTCAACGCTTCATGATCAGTATATAAGACAAATTCTTTATGAAACAAATAATGTCTCCAATGTTTGACAGCTTGCACGATAGCATAGAATTCCACATCATATGTATTATATCTCATCTTTGCTCCCGATAGCTTCTCACCGAAATATGCAATAGGACGACCTTTCTGACTCAACACCCCTCCAATTCCAACCTTCGATGCATCAGTATGCAATTCAAACAACAACTGAAAATCTGGCAACACTAGAATTGGTGCTGTCGTCAAAAGCTCCTTGATTTTCTCAAAAGCAACCCCAGCTTCCTCCGACCATAAAAATTGTTTCCCCTTCATACAATCAGTCACTGGAGCCATCACGCTACTGAAGTGTGGAATGAACCTTCGGTAGAATGACGCTAAACCATGAAAACTTCTTACTTCGGTTATCGTCCTGGGTTGTGGCCAATTTCTGATTGCTTCAACTTTATTCTGATCCACCTGTATACCTCCTCCCGATATAACATATCCCAAAAATAAAACACTATGCGTCATGAACACGCATTTCTTCGTTGCAGCATAAAATTGTTCTTGTCGCAGAACCATCAACACTTCTCTCAGATGTTGCAAGTGTTCTTCTGGATTTCCACTATATATTAGTATGTCATCAAAATACACCACCACCAACTTCCCAATGAATGGTCTAAAAATCTGATTCATCACTCGCATAAATGTACTCGGTGCATTTGACAACCCGAACGGCATGACCAGCCATTCATACAATCCTTCACGTGTCTTAAATGAGGTCTTCCATTCGTCCCCCGGTCTGATTTGAATTTGATGGTAACCACTCTTCAAATCAATCTTCAAAAATATAGTAGCTCCACCAAGCTGATCCAACAAGTCATCCAGTCTAGGCATAGGAAATCTGTATCTCACAGTAATCTTATTCAACGCCCGACTATCAGTGCACATCCTCCACGTCCCATCCTTCTTCGGTACTAACAATGCTGGCACAACACATGGACTTAAACTTTCCTGCACACGCCCCTGTTCAAGCAATTCTTCCACTTGCCTTCTCAACTCCTCATGTTCTTTTGGACTCATTCTGTAGTGTGGTCTATGAGGCAACACGGCTCCTGGAACAAGATCAATTTGATGTTGAATGTCTCTCAACGGCGGTAACTCCGTTGGTAGCTTCTCAGGAAATACATCGTCAAATTCTCCCAACGCTGGCTTTACTTCTTCAGGAATCTCAACCACTTCATGACTCTCACGTCCAATCAACAAGAATACTTCAGGCTCCTCTTCTACCTCCTTAACAAACTCCTTCAATGATAACAAATTTTTCAACTCTTCAATCTCCTCCAACTTGTTTTCTTCTTGTTGTCGCTTCTTAGGAATCAAAGTGATTTTAGTTCCTTCAAACATAAAACTATAATTGTTAGTACGTCCATCATGTTGCACAGCCCTATCTTACTGCCACGGTTTCCCAAGCAACAGATGACATACATCCATGTCCACAACATCACACCAAATTTCATCCTTGTATTTCTTCCCAATTGAAAAATTAACACAAGCTCTTCTTCCAACTTTCACCTCCCCACCTTTCCTTAACCAAGCTAACTTGTAAGGTTTCGGATGCTTCTCTGTCTTCAATGATAACTTCTTCACAGCTTCTGTAGAGATAATATTATCACAGCTCCCCGCATCAATACCAAACTTGCAAACCCTTCCCAAGATAGTACATGTTGATTGAAAGATGTTACTCCTCAACTAGCTAGTTTCCTCCTCCTATTTTGGTGTTAAACATGACCTCTTCATCATTAATGAATACCCTTCATCTCCCGACACATTCTCTTCCTCCTCATCATGTAGTGAATTAGAACAGTCAGCCTCTACCTCATCTTCCTCTGCCTCAGCAATCATAGTTCTCTTCTTCGGTTTCGGACATTCGCTGCTCTTGTGTCCTACTTCTTGACAATTATAGCATTTGAAATTAGTGCTGACCTTTGGCTTAGCCACTTCATGAACAACTGGTTTACTCGATGCTTTAGGAATATTAGAACTACTACCCGCTCCTTTGTTTTGCCCCGTAAAACTTGGAAACACACCTCCCCCACGTCTTCCTTGTTTCTCCCTAGCCAACGCCTTTTGATGTGCTTCTGCCACAGATATAGGGTCGAACATGTTCACCATATCCTGTATCTGTGTTCTAAGTCCACCCACAAATCTAGCAGTCAATTGTTCTTCTGTCTCCATAATGTCATTTCGAGCAATCAACTGGTAGAACTCATCTACATAGTCAGTAACTGCCTTCGTCCCTTGCCTCAGGTTTTGTAATCTCTGATACATTAATGATTGGTAGTTGTAGGGTAAGAAAGTAGCCTTCATCAATTTCTTCATCTTTTTCCAAGCAACAATCCTTGACTTCCCCATCCGTTCTCTAGTAAGTTTGGTTTGCATCCACCATGCCATAGCTCTCCCCCTCAACCTAGTAGCAACCAACTTCACCTTTCGATCCTCCGGAACCTCCTTGAAGTCAAAAATTTCCTCAACATAAGCTAACCAATCAAGAAACTCCTCGGCTTGCATACCTCCCTTGAATTCCGGTATTTCAGTTTTCATTCTAGACTCCCACTTGTGATCATACTCCGACTGATTTCTTCCTTGTCCTCGTCCTCGTCCATGAACACTACCACCATCAAACTCCTCCTCAAAATCTGATGTATATCGATGTCGATCCTGACCACCAACATCTCTACTACCTTCATTTCTTCCACCAACATCCCTTCTATCTACATTCCTCCGATCTTGATCATTCACATTTCTCTTACGTCTTCGATCATCATCATTTCTATAACGATCTCAACTCACACTTCTATGATCATTATCAACACTTCTCTCCCGATTGGAATGTGGTGAAACTCTACTTCCCCCATTTTTAGATTCAAGTGAAACCCGTCTCCGATTTTGATTCATCTCCAACATCATCTTCTCTAATCGGCCAATCCCTTCATTAAGCTTCTCACTAAAGTTTTCGTTTATTCTTTGTTCCATCTCATCAGCTTCTTCTCTTCTATACAAAGCTTCAACATTCTTGATGGCGATTAGCTCTTCTCGGCGGCATGATTGATTCTTCAAAAACACTTCAATTCTCGGTGTGAACAAATATGATGCACGGCCTTCAACTTCAATCTTTGGCTCTACTTCAAACTTTGGCGCGCAAAGCTTCCACGCAAAATTCAAACACTTTTCCTCCTTAGATCCAAAATGAGATGGATCGATAACTCCAAACTTGTTGCAACTTGCGATGAACACGATGAACAATCAACTTTTCCAAATGATGTACGGCTTCACTTATCTTCAAACTCTTCGAATAAATTGGCTCCAAGACTCGGCTTAGCTATGATTGGCTAAGTCTAGCTCTGATACCAAATGACGCAGCATCGGAATAACAAAATAATGATTCTGTGAAAGTAGCAATCGATGGAATGGAAAATACTGAATGACCCAAATTCGTTGATCCGAAGATACCGAATTCTAGCTATCTTCGTCACGTTGATCGCGCACGATACCGTGAAAGAAGATCTGCAATTCTTCAGACGTTGATCAAGCGCACTTGATACCGTGAATTGGCTTCTACGATCGTTGATCCGAGCGCACTCGAATGCCGAAAGAGGAGATAGGAGATTACACTCAACTACCGATTTAATGAAAGCACAAAGCTAACAAACAAAATTTTTATTCAAAATCAACTTACCCTTACAAATGGCACCATCCCGCTATTTATAGCTTTACAACACACGCCACAGAAAACTGTACAACCCATAGGTCGTCCACGACCTAAAACATCACGACCTAAAAGTAGACGACTTAAAAACAGACGACTTACAACTTACTATAGGTCGTTCACGACCTAACAGATTACAACACAACGACAACATCTTCACGACCTAAAACAAGTAGATTACAACAAGTAATCGATTAACAGTATTTACAACTCAACACATTACAAACCATCACGACTTACAACCTAACATATGAGCGACCTAAAAATGTAAGGCAGCGACTCAAGAAATCCAGGCGGCATGAGCTTCAGCGACTTATAACAGTTGGCGACCTAAAACTTCCCGCGACCTAACTTAGGTCGTAGGTCGTTCACGCGACCTATCGTAGGTCGTAGCTCGTGAAAATCTTCACTCGAATCATCGGAGCGACCTATCTTAGGTCGTAACTCGGTATCGTGACCTAACTTAGGTCGTAGCTCTTCTCCGCGACCTAGCATAGATCGAAACATATCTCCGCGACCTAAAGTAGGTCGTAACTCGTTAGGTTGTTTGAGCGCCTTTCCCTTTAGTTCGTTAGCTCGCGAGTCTCCACTAGGTCGTTTGCGAGCTTCACTAAGTCGCTGGAGCGACTTAAAGGCCTCGTTAGGTCGTTCACGACCTAACACTTTACCAACTTGAGTTGCATCATCCTGGAACGATTTAAAGGACTCGTTAGGTCGTTCGTGACCTAACACTTCAACATTCTGGGTGTCATTCTGGGCTGCATCAGGATTCCTCTTTGCAAGTAATCCCGAATCGAAGACATCCATGACTCTCATTTAGGTTCAGTTTTCAAGATCTAATCGACATCCATCTGGTCGATACTCGGAGCTAAAAGTACTTCCACTAGAACTAGGCCCATGAGTTGCGCATCTCCGAAACTAGCCAACTTTGCTAGCGAGTCGACCTTTTCATTTTCCTTTCTGGGATTATAAGTAATCGTGTTATATTCAAAGTCTTCAAGCAGCTCAAGAGCCCGGTTTAGATAGGGAGCTAGCCTTGCTCCTTTTGCCTGATGCTCTTTCCGGACTCGCATACCACCAGCTGGGAGTCATAGAAAATGTGTAAAGTCTTTATTCCCAGCTCCCTAGCGATCTTGAGTCCTACAATCAAGGCCTCGTATTCAGCTTCGTTGTTCGTTGTCGAAAAATCATGTTTTAAGGTGTAGCTGATCGGGTGTTCTTCGGGAGTGACAAGAAGGACTCCGGCATCGGAACATCAATCGTTAGATGCACCATCCATGTACATCTTCCATCCAATTTCCTTTTCTCCATTGCTCTCCGGAGGATCGTCTCGTGCAGTGAATTCAGCTATGAAATCCACCAAGGTCTGACCCTGGATTGCTCTCCGAGGGTGATAGGTGATATCATACTGGCTTAATTTAATGTTCCATTTTAACAGCCTTTCGGAAGTCTTAGGTCGTTGCAAGACTTGTCATAAAGGCTAGTCGGTAAGGACACTAATCAGATGAGCTTGGAAATAGGGGCGAAGCTTTCTTGAAGTGATCAATAGACAATATGCGAGCTTTTCCAGTCTTAGGTAGTTTCATTCTGCTCCTGTCAACCGCTTGCTAGTGTAGTAGACCGGTCGCTGGATGCGAGATTCCTCATGTACAAGTGCGGTGCTCAGAGCTTGCACCGACACTTCCAGATATAAGAAAAAATACTCATCATCCACCATTTTTTATAGAATGGGAGGTCTCTCCAAGTGATCTACCGGAGCCTGGAATGTGTCTTTGTAGTCTTGATTCCCCTCGAAATTTTTCTTTCCCTTCTTGATCACCTTGAAGAAAGGGATGCATTTGTCAATTTTTCTGGAGATAAATCGACTCAGGGCGGCGACCTTCCCGTTTATGCTTTGGACCTCCTTGATCGTCTTTGGAATTTGGATCTCTCAAAGCCTTGATTTGTTTTGGATTGGCTTAAATTCCACGAGAGTCGACGATGAAACCCAAGAATTTCCCTAACGTAATACCGAAAGAGCATTTCAAGGGATTAAGCTTCACCCAGTATTGTCAGAAGACACCAAACGTTTCTACTAGGTCATCAATGTGGTTTCTCAAACATCATGACTTCACAAGCACGTCGTTGACATAAACCTTTGTCGATCGTCCAGTTTGGTCTTTAAACATCTGGTTCATGAGTCACTGGTAAGTCGCTCCTGTGTTATTTAGTCCGAAGGGCATGACCAGATAGCAATAGATTCTGAGGTCAATGATGAAACTGGTGTGTTCCTGATCTGGGACGTGCATCGAGATTTGATTGTATCCGGAGTACGTGTCCATGAATGAAAGTTACTCGTGTCCAGCAATTGAGTCCACCAATTGATCTATTCTTAAGTGGGAAGCTGTCCTTCGAGCATGCTTTATTCAAGTCTGAATAATCGATGCATGTCCTTAACTTCCCGTTATCTTTCTTTACCAAAATAGGGTTTGATACCCAATCCGGGTATAAGCCATCGTAGATAAAGCTATTATCCATTAGCTTATCTACTTCTTCTTTGAGCATAGCGAATCTCTCCGGATCCAGGCTGCGATGTTTCTGTTTCACAGGAACATATTTAGGATTTATGTTTAATGCATGGATCGCTATCCCGGGCGAGATCCCACACATATCCTAGTGTGTCCAGGCAAACACATTCAGGTTTTCCTGGAGAAAACCAACCAACTCCCTCATTACACTGGTACAGAGCTGAGATCGACATTCAGGACTTTACGTGTGTCATCCTTACTGACTGGAACAGTGACTGCCAACTCTGTAGGAGCTGCTTGTCCACCCTTTGGCTCTTTTCATCAGTCTAGTCATCGTAGAGCAGACTAGTTTGCCCGAGTCGGGGCTTAAGCGGTAGTTGCTATGTGTCCTAAGCCTTTATGCAGAGGACCCCATCTACACTCTTTCCTTTCTCCTTACGCCTTACTTCCTTCAGTTCAGTGACATGGCACTAGCGGCTAGCCACTTAATCTTCGTGCACGATCCCCACTCCATTATTTATAAGGAATTTCATAGTTAAACACTAGGGAGCGATGACCGCTCTGAATTCAGCCAGAGCCGGTCGACCCAAGAATGCGTTGTAAGCAGAATAGATATCCAACACTAAAAATGGCATGACCCGCACCCGCCTGCAGTCGTCCTCAACAAGATCCATCGATAATTCGAAAAGTCTTATGGCTTTAGTAGCCATCCCGTTGAACCCCTGTATACAAGATCAACAAGGCTTCAAATCTCTTTCCTCCAACATTATTTGATCGTAAGATTTTTTGAACAAAATATTGACTGAACTCCCACAGTCAACAAGCACCTTACATACTACAGCAGGACCTCTCGTGGTTGAGATCGCGAGTGGGTCAATCGTTGGAGCCACCACTCTGTCAGCATCCATGTTCTAGAAAATAATATCGGTTGTCATAGTTCGAGATTGTTTTGCCGGAGCTCCAACCTCGATAGTATAGCAACTTTCGTTCTCGGCATGCTTCAAGGTTACAATATATCTATCCATCTTTGCAAAGCTCTTATCGGGAGATTGAGGCCCACCAATGATTGTGTTTATCACTAATCATTTTTCTGGCCACCTGAATGCATCAACACCAGGCTCAGCTTACCCCCGCTGGGAAGACTACCCAGGGGCACTAGAATGCCTACCATCCTGCGAGGCTTTTACATATTGCTATAGTTTCTTTTCCTTATTAATTCTTCAATCATGCCGTGCAAGTGCTTGCACTCATTAGTATTATGATCGTGGCTCTCATGGAATCTATAGCAGTTGCTTCCTCTCTTTCTCAATTGACTCCTAGGATCCAGCTTCCCATACGATTCAGTATTCTGAGTAGCCAAATAGATGATCTCTATCGAGTTGTTCAATTTAGTGTAGTTGTCATACTTGGGACCTCTGAAATGACTCCTGTTATCTGGCTTTCCCTTCTTTGCCCCATCATTATTTTTTTTTCCTCCTTTGTTCTGATTACCTACTTTCACATCAACATTTCCAAAGCTTCTTCGAGATTGCTTTACAGCAATATTACTCTGATTGGCTTATTTGAACTTCCAGCATCAGTTTTCCATAGACGTTTACGTGCGTCCTCTTGATGTAAATACTCATTAGCTTTTCTACAGAAAGCTTCCATTATTGACGGTTGCTTCCTTTCTATCCAATCCCAAAAATCCGAGTCGGGATGATTTCCTCTACAAAGCACCTGCAACATCATATCTTCCTTTGGATCCGTTATTTTCATTACAACTGTGTGGAACTGATTTTGATAGTCTCGCAACGACTCACCTTCAGCTTGATATATACTAGACAATGACATCATGTGTTTCAGTCATGAGGTGTGCAAACGGAATTACTCCATGAATTTCTATGAAAATTCAGCAAAAGATGATATGGACCTCGGAGGAAGCCGAGTGAACCATATTATTGCCACCCCTTCTAGGAAAATTGGGAAATAGCGGCACTTCACAACATCCAAAGCCCTGGCTAAATCCATGTGCTATTCATATCTTAATAATTGTTGCCTAGGATCCGTTGTTCCTTCGTATAACAACATCATTGGCATGTTGAACCTCTGGGGGTATCTGGCGTTAAAAATGTCCTCTGTGAATGGATTTCGACTAGCATAAGTTCTCCAATCATCATTAGTTCTGGATCTATTTTCACTACCAACCTCCTAACCATATCCTCTAAATAGTCCGAATTAACAAGTTCGACTGAGCGGTGGTGATTAGGTCCCGCCCTAAGTGTTCGGCCTAGCGAACTCTCCTGGAAAGCTGCTCGATACTTAGGCTCTCCAAACTTTGGTGAACCCATTCGTCCAACATCTCGTGGGCTGCATCATCAGCAATATTGTGATTTTCCAGATTCAAACCTTCAACGACACGTCCAGGGACGACATCCATGCCGCCTTCCAAAGCATGGGCTCTGGGCCCACCATTTTGGGGATCGGTATCGAGTCCAAAGTGAGGGTCGATACTAATCCCTGAATTTGTGCCTGGGCTCGTCCTCTCCCTTGTATAGATGTTCCAACAGCGTATGGAGTTTTCTTCTGTCTTCCTTCATTCCATCTTCACTCGGATTAAGAAGAACTCTCTAATTCTAAGTTGGAATCCCTTCTACTCCATCTGCGGCTGTTTGGAGTCAACTCATTCAGTAGCCTCAAGCTCTGTTGCATTGTATTGTTCATCTCTTGTTAGTTAGCTTGGAATATGTCTTCCATCTGCTTCATCATCCTATCCATCTCCACTCTGGTTACAACGTCAATTGGAGTCTGGACCTCGAGTTGAGTTGGTTGGACAACTCCATCTCCTTGCCGAGGATTCCGATTCTCGATTTCAGTAGTAGTTTGGAATTGGTAGAACGATCTTTTCTTGACGGGGCCATAACAAAAAGCTTTTGGTAGACCTTTGCAAATCTGAGTTATAGAATTAAAAGATAGAGAAATTGGACCTATCTCTTGGATATAGGAAATCCAATAGTAGATGATGGATCCAGTGGCCTGAGAATATGTCCTTCTCAGTGAAAGTACTAAAATGTTTGAACAAAAAATGGCACAAACACCCAGAAGATTACATCGTAGAGATTAAATGAAGAAAAGTAAATGAAAACAAGGAAATAAACAAGACATAATCATTTATAGTGGTTCAGCAAAGCAAGGCCTACGTCCACTTTGAAGTTTTATTGCTTATTTCTGATTTAGAGGCAGAAGTTCTTGGGGTCGGTACAGCTCCAACACTTAGAATTTCAGAGTTACAAGAATGTAAGTAAAAATGGAACTCGAGCCCAAAAGATCCTCCAAAATGAGTACTACCCCCTATTTATAGAGGTAGGGGGCCTAAAATCTCATCTAAAATATCTCCAGAACGTTGTGCACGAATTTGAGCAATTCACTCAAAATAGCAGGTACCACCTCAACAGGAACTGAGAGTCAGTACCGATCCCTAAGTGGGAGTCGGTACCGGTCCCTAAGATGTCCATATTTAGCGTCATCAATGTAACATCCCCTATCTGGATGTTTGAAGCTAAGCGTTATAGATGCTGCGGTCATCCATAGTATTAACTTCCGGTGACCAAATACAGTAATGTTAATGGTATCCATAATATCAGAAGCACATGAATATGAAACAAAATCACAGATTTCAAAAACAACTTTTCAGATTACATTTCACAAAACCTATTTCATATTCCTTTATATAATCCCAATCGTTTCCCAGGTTCAGATCAAATATAATTACAAAATACACCAAGAGTGACATATGAAGATGCCCCCTTAGATGACCAGATACTATATAGACTGAACTGTCTTAAATATAACACAGTGGAATAAAACAAAAACTGCAACTCCTAAATATAGCTAACATCAGCCTCCTGCTCGTTTTCGGAAGCTTTATTCGCCAACCTACTAAAACCTATAAATCCTTAACGCTCAGCCTACTCAAATCAATTTTGAGCACCCAAGAGTTTAAGGGGAAAACATAAACTTCAAGTCAGACATAAAGCCTGGTGTGAATAATACTAAACATCTCAGTTGTTTGATATTAAGTGAGACCACGCCGCTTAGCGGAACAGATTTCCCCTCACTAATATCCTTTTAAAACATATCTTTTGCAAATCATAATCCTGCAACCAAAACTGGTTAAAACTGTAAAGCATTATCATGTAAACATACATTTCAGGTAACAAATGGACTATCTGTCCGAACACTATAGTTTTTTATGGCTAACTACTAACCTTTGGCTGACTCGGGCCTACTAGACAATATAAACAAATAATCTAACATTTGTTAGATACTCCTCTTCTGGACGGTCTGTCCCTAACTTACATTCTCCAAGTCAACTGATCCTAATGGTTTTGCGGGCTCACCAATAACCTACCTTTGCACAAATATATTCCCTTCTGTGTGTAACATCATTTTAGTCTTATCTATGAAAAGCCGTACACACTGGAATTTTAGACTAAATTAGCTAGGGGCTAATAGCTAATGTATAGGGTGCGACACTATACCAGTACCATCTGGTATACAAATATCCAAGTCATTTTACTTAGGGTAATCATCCCATAAATTTTTCTTGGAAACCTTTTAATCTCAAATTGATTAAAAACCTTTAAATCAAACTTAAACAAGGAAAATGTATACTCTATGCTTTACTCAAAATAACCTTGCCATGTTATATATACTTTACTCAAATCTTTGTTGATGAAAGCATTTAAACTTTTGAAAGTACCCCTTTCGAATCCATTGAAAGTACTCCTTTCGAAACCAAGTAAACCCCTTTCTTTCACCTAGGCTGAAAGGGCAAAACATTCCTTTCGAAACCATTCATATAAATCTTTCGAAACCATTGAAAACCTTTCCTTCGAAAGCTATAAAACCTTAGACATCCTATTTTTAAAACACTTAAACATTGCTTTTCGAAAACATTGGAAAACCTTTCCTTCCAAACCTTTCAAAACCTTCCTTTTAAACCTTTCAAAACCATTGGGGAACCACCCCTTCGAAGCCATTCTTTAAAACCTTTTGAAAGCATTAAAACATCAAACCTTTCGAAAGCCTTTGGGTTCAAGTAAAACATGTGGAAAACCTTTCGAAACCATTTAAAACTATCTCCTTCGAAACTATTGGGTTCTACCTTCAATAGAGCAAAAGGGTCATAAAACATTTAAGTTGAAAGCACTCTTTTGAAAGCAATTCCTAAGTAAAGAAGTGGTGGTGTCGAAACCAACCCTTCCAAAAGCATTGGAGAAGTGGCCTGGTGTAACGACCCATATTTTTTATAATTAAAAATATTAAATTTAATAAGATTTTTGGAATTTAATACTGTGAGAAATTAAAATTTATGATTTATTAATGAGGAAAATTATTAAAATATAATTTAATAGTGTTGAATGAATGAAATTGACAACTATTTGATGTAATTTCAATTAACGGTAATAATAAAGGTTATTAATAAATGTTATTCCTAGTTGAAAGATAATTGTAGAGGTTAATTTGGCTATAATGGTAGGTTAATAAGAAATAGATTAAATGTTGTATTAAAGATAAAAATAATATGTATATAATTGAAATTGGTTATTATAGAATAGGAAATCAGTTTTGGGTAAGTAATTTATAACCCTTGGTTGTAAACAATGAATTAATAGATATGAATTACTAAGTTGTAACAATTGATTTATTTTCATCTTAATTATTATTTAATTCATTGAAATTAATTTGGAGATTAATAAAATTAATGTAATGGAAATATTGCAATTATTATGGTAAAAGACGTTAACTGTAGAGTATGAGAATAATAAGATGGAAACTTATGTTAAATAAATTTCACAAGATAATAGTTGATTTAAAATAAGATTGTAAATCAAAATAAAAAGATATGTTGGAATTTAAATTATAATAAACTAGGTTTTATTCCTATTGTAATTTAACGCTGAAATTAATGTAATATTTAAATGTTGACTTTAACATGGAAAATTTAATTTTTAAAAATATTATAAATTTCTATGTAATCAAGAATGATGAAAGTTGTTAGTTTTTAATTTAGAATTTAAAAGCGATTAAATTGATTTTAAAATAATAATTTATTTAATTAACTTGTAAAATTTTCCTTTTTGGGCATTGTCTCGAATATCGACAAAACCAGTTTCATCGGATCCATAATAGTGAATTATTATAGGATTTCAAGTTTCATAGCGATTGGACTTATCGTTTGATCGTGCGAGCTCGAAACGTGTAGAAATCAATTGAATGAATTTAATTAAAATAATTTGATTTTAAAAACTAACTTCTATATACAATGGAATTGGGGTTTGAAACTAGTTCCATTGGATTTGAAAATATTGAAAACCTATATTTCGATATATAGGATGACCTACTTTAGTTTTGGGAACAAAACGGGCTTTTCGGGCCTTTGTTATCACTTCGACCCATTCGATCTGTTCCATCCATTGTTGTTTCAGCTTTGTCTATATATAGGATGTTATAAACCCTAGCAGCTTCTTATTTTCATTTTCTGTACGTACAAATTTCTATCTCATATGTTCCTTCCCAATGGCAGACATCACAAAACCCTAAATTCCCAATTCCAAATCAAACTCCAAAATTCAAACTCCTCAAACCCTATCATATAATATATCGTTGCGAAGCTCTCGATGAATGTAATCTACATCTACAATTCATTTTTCGATAGGAGGTTCGGTTTGGCCAGAAATAAGTGAAACAGTCTCGGCCGTCCATATTAGGGTTTTGTTTTCAACGGTGGATCTTCATCGATATGATTATCAGAGGCCACTGGTTGATAGAGGGGAGCAAGGCAAGTGCGTTGGTACAGTTGATTCATCCCAGAGGTGAAGAGATTCACCATGATTGGCGAACCAAGGTGAACGGCGGTGGAGGGGATCTGGTGAGTCACGGCGTGCGGCGTGGGTCCCAGGGTTGCACCTGGACATGGCGGTGACGGCGACACTCTCTGATGTGGTCGGAGGCGAGCGTAGCGGCGGCAGCAGGCGTTTGAAGGTGGCGGCTGTAATTAGGGTTTGATTTGTTCATATGAGTGTTGAAGATGGTAAAGCAAATTACAGTAATGCCCTTTTTATGTTTAATTTAAAATTTAAAATTTTCAAACTTCTAATTAGCATAACTTTTGCATACAAACTCGGATTTGGACGCGGTTTCTTTCGTTGGGATCATATCGGAATTCCGGACAACATGAAACTTGTTTGGTCAAATTTGGAGACTATTCAAATTTTGGGCTTTACTTGGATTTTTAATCGACTATAAATCAAAGGTGAGTGATTTTACCCAATCACGCAATACTAAATCTTCTTATGTTAGTTGAATTAAATTTATGATGTGATAAGAATTTTATTGGTTGCTGTTTGGTAGTTTAAATTGACATTTTAATTGTAATTGAATTTTATATTGAATTTAATTGACATTTAAATTAATATTAGATTTAATTGCTAGTTGAATACCTGATATTGATAACCAATGAATTGTTGTGAACTATTGGCTGATTTGGATGTTGATTATGATGGATGTTTATTTGTTGATATTTTGGATGACTGGATGTTTATTTATTTTTATATATCTCTGCTATCACTCTTTATATTAAGCGATAGCATATAAACTGTTATTAAATTATTTCGAATAAATTAATAAATAGTTTGAAATGATATATACATATGACACTTTGATTTGGATTGAAATGATATATATCCATCCCTATAATTTAAAATTGAAATAACTGATCACTAAGCCATGGGGTACAAAATTATATATGGACACTGGCGGTTAAATTCAATAGTTTTAACATCTTGATTGTTGGATTTTGATTAAATGATGTTGTTTTAAAGGAAATTAATTATGGATTAAATGAATTGAATATTTCTAATTCAAGCTTTGAAATGTTGAAATTAAATTTGGAATTGAATTGGAAATGTGAAGTTATAATCGAGGTATGACTTAAATTTTGGAAATTGAATTATTTTAAGATCCAAACATTAAAATTGAACAATGAGGTTTAATTTGATTTAAGTATTTTAAATCGGTAAATTGAAATTGGACTTGAAATCGATATGAATTGAAATGGTTTAAAATAAGAATTTAGTTGTTTAAATCATTAAATTGAATTGTTGAATCGAATTTGAAGTTAAAAATGGATGTTTTGAAAATTGAAGTTAATTCGAATTGAAATTGAAATCAAGTTGTTTTGAACTAAATCAAAATTGAGTCGATTGAATTGAAAGATTGGAAATTGAGTTTTGTTGATTTGAAATTTTGGACATGGGTCCAGATTTGTTGAAATGGAAGGGAATAGTTTGATTTGATATTATTTTCAAAATAAATTATTTTAATATAAACTATTTAAACTCTATTTTTTTAAATAGTCAAATTATTTTGATTTTTCCAAACTATTTCACCATATAAACCATTTTCAATACTCAAACCACTTTATATCAAACTATTTCAAACTATTTATAACTATTCAAACTATTTCTAAAATTTCAAACTGTGCAAAGTTGGAATGTTTATATTTAAATTGTTAATTTAAATGCGAATGTGGTTATAACCTAAGTTGGAATTTGAAATGATATTTTCAAGTGGAAATGACATATTTTGAGTAAATATGGTATTTTGAAATGAAGTGGTATTTTGAAGTGAATATGATATTTTGATATTAAATATGAATCGTTTTCGAAATGTATAAGAACCAACCAGTGTGAAAAATGATGTTTGGTTGTTATAGAGACCGGGGCATCTTGTTGGCATACTCTCTATCAATATTGGAACCACTTTAACAACTGTATACACGGTGGATGTTATCCAGAATGAAGTGGTTGAATTGGAGGCGTTTGCTGGATTTGAAGAAAGAGAACGATGATGGATGACCCCGACACTTGTGTAAATTGGAAATAACTAAAACAGAAGCCTATGTTTGGCCAAGGGGTTCACAACCTTTAGGGGCCATCACCCTTTCATGTTATTATATTGATTTTAGACTCAATCAGTGCACCTTAATTTGATTTTTGGGGGTGGTGGACTCGGTGGGCAGTCGTAGCTACGATGCGTTACCACCAGCCAGAAAGGGTAAACTGGTAGAATCATACCTTGGGCATTGCCTCACGTGTCTTGTTATACTTTTATTCTTATACGCGACTACTACAATTTTATTTTAGTGTTGTCTTATCACGGCACCTCCCTGACTACCGACGTTACTGGTGGTGTCAAAGGCAAACTGTAGGACAATGTTTAAAAATGTGTTAAGGGGGATTAATGTAAAGCCTTAATGCTAGGAAAAATATTTATTTTGTTGATTAGACACTACATATATAACGTATCTTACTACATATAGATAGTTTAACGGATCCTTAGGAGATGGAAAATCCTATAGCATCTCTTAAGTTATTGCACACTCATTATACACTGGATAGGAGATGTAAAATCCCGTAAACATCTCTGAAGCTATTACACTCATATTTACTTGTTGATTTAACTTACATAAGAACTTTTAGTTCTGACTCGAGTGTTTTGTCTTTTCATTACGCTCGGGTTAGCCTGAGCTTTTCAGTGTTGAAGACATTATTTCTGGAGGACGAAGACGGAGTTTGGTATATTATATTATTAGTATTATTCCACTGCATCATTATTGGTATGTTGTTGATTGTACTCTGATTATGTTGTAAAAATCGTGTAATCAAATGTATATTGTAAAACAGCTTGATGAACTGTTTATTTGATTATTATATTATGTCATTCCGCTGCGAGATTCTGTGTTTTATTTTCCTTCTTTTCTCTTATTTTCTTATTCACCCCATTGATAATCTACCCTTTTGAATGATTTAAGTTGGACATGTGTGGTTTATTGTCGATTTAAATCGTCCAAAAAGGTGGGTCGTCATACTTAGAGTTAAAAACAAAGTCGCCCTTACGAAACCACTGACTTCGAAAGGTAGAAAAGCGGCAGCAAGGGGTTTCGACCCCATTCGAAAGAATTTACTTAAAACAAAGGCGCAACCCATTTCAAAACCATTTCTTTACTCAATTTGACCCGGTCGGAAGCCAACCAAGTCGAAAGCATTACTTTCGAAACCAATGCGCATAACAGGAAGGTGATGGTGGCAGAGCTACTAAGTCGGAACCCTAGGTGCCAAAAGTGGCGAAACAGGTAAAAAGCCTATTTAAACTAAATTTTATCTTTTTAAAGTAATCTTTCAACTAGCATGCCTTATTTGTTAAAATATGATTGGTTGCTAATTTCTTTTTTAAAATTACTGCCAATATTTATGAAATAAACAATTTAATTAATTTACAAAATACCCTTTCTCCTTTTATAAATATATAAAACATTTAAGTCTCATACGTTAAATAATTTTATATATCTATTAAAACATTTAGGAAAATTCTACAAAAATGCAAGAAAATCATTTTTAATATGTTTTCCAACATATATTAATTTTGGACCCAAAACATAAATAATTTAGCCGTAAATTATTTTAACCCAAATAATCAATTTCTTCACTAGAAAATTAATATTAAATCCATATTAATTCAGAAAGTTATGAAAATTGAAACTCATCTCTAAAATATCATTTCCGATCTAAATCTAAAATCGCAAGGCATTTGGATGTCATTAATAGGGTTTTCACATCAAAACATATCATAAAAGATATATGAATAAGCATAAATCATCAACAAACATATATAAACATTTAATCATTCAGAAACATGGCATAACCTTACAAAATAAATCGGGTTTAACCTTAAAACCGAAAGCAATATAAAATATGAGATGTAGTCATTATTCACCTTAGCTATGAGATTAAGAAGTTTAAGATTTGAATGGATTTGATTTAATTAATCTTATTCCTTTAGCTTTTCTTCCTCTTGTTCTTGCTAATGGTGGCCGACCTTAATATTTAATTTTTGCAAATGAATGAACGTGTGAAATGAATTCCTAAGGGTTTAGGGTATTAGAATACTCTTATTCCAACTTTGCCCCTCACCTATTTCCTTTACCTATTTTATTGTAGTTCATTTTAGTTCATCTATTCTTTTAGGCACGGCTACCCCTTAGTTTGATCACAAATCTCAATCCCCTAATCATCACATTATTTTATTTAATTTAACTAATTAAATATCCTAAATAATGTTACTAAAAATTAGGGTCATTACAGACTCCCCTCCTTAAAGAATTTCGTCCTCGAAATTACGATAAGGTATACAAAAAATCAAACATAAAGATAAAACATACCATCAAACAAATCAGGATATGCGTCTCTAATCCTGCTCTCAGTCTCCCAAGTACAGTCTCTCTCATCATCGCTCCACTGGACTTTAACTAATCTGGCTGTCTTGTTTCTAAGCCTCTTCTCATCTCTCGCAACTATAAGAGCTGGGTTTCTAACTATAGTCAAATTTGGCTCTACTACTAAGTCCTCTAATACAGTCGGTGCTATAGTAGTCTCTGGATCTCTAACACACTTCCTTAGATAAGAAACATGAAAAACATCGAGGACTTCTGCCAACCTGTTGGTAATTCTACTCTATACACGAGTTTCTCGACCCTCTCTATAATAGGAAATGGTCCTAGAAATCTCAGTGCAAATTTCCCTGATTTTCCAAATCTAATCACACCCTTCATTGGTGATACCTTAACAAACACATGATCTTCAACTGAGAACTCTAAGTCTTTCCGTCTTCTATCTGCATAACTCTTTTGCCTAGATTGAGCCTCCTTCTTTCTAGCCCGAATCAACTCAATCTTTTCTGCAGCTTCTCTAACCAAATCTGGACCAAGAACCAACCTATCCCTGGTCTCTAACCAACAAACGGGAGATTTGCATGGCCTTCCATACAAAGCTTCAAATGGTGCCATCCCTATACTAGTTTGATAACTGTTGTTATACGAAAACTCGACTAAGTGTAGATGGTCTTCCCATGATCCTCCAAAATCTGACATACAAGCTCTTAACAAATCCTCCAAGACTTTATTAACTCTTTCCGTTTGTCCATCGGTCTGTGGATGGTAAGCGGTACTCATCTTGAGCTTGGTTCCTAAAATATCCTATAGACTCCTCCATAACTCACTAGTGAACAAGGAATCTCTATCACTTACTATACTACTAGGAATTCCATGAAGTCTAACTACATTCTTCATAAATAATTTAGCCAGATTTGGTGCCGTCCTAGTTGACTTAACTGGAATGAAATGGGCACTCTTGGTTAATCTGTCCACTATGACCTATATACTTTCGTTTCCTCTGTTTGACCTTGGCAACCCATCTATGAAATCCATAGAAATAGAATCCTAATTCCATACCGAAATACTAATGGTTGAAGCAACCCACTCGGCTTCTGATGTTCGGCTTTTACCTATTGATAGTTTAAACACTGCTTTACCCATAAGCCTACATCCTTCTTCATACCTTCCCAAAAAAAACTTCACTTCATGTCTTGATACATCTTAGTTCCTTCTAGATGAATAGTGAACTTCGAATGATGGCATTCCTCCAAAACTTCCTTCCTTATGTCTCCTACATTCGGAACACATAACCTACCTTTCTTTCTCAACCACCTATTTTGGTCAAGCCTAAAATCCTTCAAGTCATCGCTCTCTGTTCCATCCCTTAACTTCTTGATCCGTTCAACCAATACTGGATCCTCCATCTGTCTAGAAGCAATCCTTTCAATCATAGCTGGTCGAACTTCTAAACAAGACAACATAACAGATCCTCCTTTAGACCCGCCTCAAATCTCCATAGCACTCTGCAAGTTGACAACGCTTCCAAATCTTTCCACTCTGCTATCATTGCTAACACTGCATTCTGATGCTTTCTGCTAAGCGCATCTGCAACCTTATTTCATTTCCCTGGTGTGTATTCAATATCGAAATGATATGCAGCTAAAAACTCTAACCACCTCTGTTGTCTCATATTCAGCTCCTTCTGAGAGAGAAAAATTCTTCAACGACTTATGATCCGTATATATCTCAAACCTCTCTTCTAAAAGGTAATGTCTTACACCTTCAATGGAAATATCACCGTAGCTAATTCCATATCATGTGTTGGATATCTAACCTCATGCGGTCTAAGATGTCGAGAAGCATAAGCAATCACTTTACCTCTCCGCATTAACACAGCTCCTCATCCGGTTCCACACGCATCCGTATATACTACCAAATCCCGATTCCCTTCCGTAACGACTAATACAGGTGCATGAGTCAATAAGTGTTTCAAGCTCTGGAATGCTTCCTCACACTTATCGGTCCAAACAAACTTCACATCCTTTCACGTTAGCTTGGTCATCGGTGGGGCTATCCACGAAAAATCCTTAATGAACCTCCGATAATACTCAGTTAATCCAAGAAAACTCTTTATCTCAGTCACTGTCTTGGGTCTTTTCCAATTATTCACCGCTTCAATCTTAGTCGGATCTACGGATAACCCTTTCTCTGAGACTACATGACTAAGAAATTTCACTTCCTTCTTCCAGAAATGACACTTCGAAAACTTCGCCTTCGGCTGATTTTGACCGAGCGTCTCAAGCACCACTTTAAGATGAACTTCATGCTTCCTTTCATCTCTATAGTATATCAAAATATCATCTATAAATACCAACATGAACCTATCCAAGTGCTCCCGGAAAATTTGGTTCATCAAGTCCACAAAGAATGCTAGCGCATTAGTTAGTCAGAACAGCATCACTAACTATTCGTACGATCCATATCTAGTTCTAAACGCCGTCAAAGGAATGCTATCCTCTACTACTCTAAGCTGATGGAAACCTGTTGCTAAATCCAACTTAGAAAATACCTTGGCTCCACTCAACTGATCGAACAAATCGTCAATTCTAGGCAACCGATATCGAATCTTTATCGTCTTTTGATTCAACTTACGATAATTGATACATAACTTCAACAATCCGTCCAGCTTCTTAGAAAACACTGTGGCTGCCACCCATAGTGAACTACTTGGCCTAATAAAATTCTTTCCTTCCAAATCCACAAACTGCACCTTCAACTCTCTCATCTCTGTAGGTGTCATCCTACTTGGCGGCCTACTCACTGGTTCTGCTCCAAGCACCAAATCTATTCAAAACTCAATGGCTCTTTTCGGTGGTAACCCTACTACCACCTCGAAAACATCCGCGAATTCTCTAACCATGAAAACTCGATTCAACTCATCTTCCAACTCCACAACACCTAACAAAGCATTCACCTCACAACTAGGGCTTCCTACGGTATATACAATTAGATCACTATAGTCAGGGTGTCTAAGTGATATTTTCCTATCATGAATACTTAACCAATCCATACCCAAAATAATTCCGAACCCTACAAAGTCAAACGTATGCAAACTGCAGACAAAGGTATGGTCTAACAAATCAAACTCTAGGTGGTCACACTTTATCCCAAGTGTTGCATACCCTCCTATCAGATTTGCAACCTTTAAGGAAGTAACTAGCTATGTGGGTTATATGTCAAGCTTATCTACCAAACAATGAGACACAAAAGAATGCGATGCACTGGTATCAAACAGAACGCTAACAGACATACCATGAATCTGATGCGTACCTTCCAACACTGCCTTCCCTTTCTCCTATGCCATTGGTCCTGATGTAGCTGGCTCCAATGCAAATACTATGCCCCTTCCATCCTTAGCATGCTCTTTGCATTGATTCTTATAATGACCAATTTGATCGTAGTTGAAGCATCTGATATTCTTCTTCCCGATCACTTCTTTTGCCTTTCTAGTACGACATTCATTAGCAAAATGTCCCTTCTTATCGCACTTATAGCAAACAACCTTCGACTTTCCTTTCTTTGCGGCTCCACCTTTCTGAGCACCCTTCTTATGAAAGAACTTCCTTTTCTGACTCTGTGTTAATCGACGGAATTTCTATCGAGTTAGAAAACCATCGAAAAAAATTCTAATTAAATTTTACCGCAAGCGCACGACATACAAAAGTTAGTACGTGGCGAGTACGGGTCGATCCGTAGGGAATTTTTAAGATTTTAAAATTTCCAATTCAATCAAATCAGACCAAAGTGAGATGAAATTGTTAACTACAAAAAAGAAGCTAAAGCTAGAATTAAAATGTGATTTAAAAACTATTAGACTAGAGAACAATTTAGAAGCAAATCCACTCTCATATTTTTGTAAATCAACAAACAAATAATTTGTGATCTCTAGCTTTGATATTAAGGGAAATAATTGTTGTATTTATCATAAGTATGGTTTGTTTATGTTATTAATTAACATAACTCAAACCATCAAACTATAATACAACAAATAAACCACTTATCAATTCTCATGAAAATGAAGCCAAAGCAAAAGCTATTTTAAGTATGATCTATTTACTATTGTAACCAGTAATATAGATCATCAAATTTTATTTTTACTTTCATTTCAAGATCAAAAATTAATTAGCAAATGATGATGTAAATTGTGTTTATGTTGAATAAGAATAGCTCATTTGCATAAGAAATATAAGCTATCAAACCTACTTGTATAAACTTACATCGAAATTCACTTTCAAGAAGCACAAGCTAAAGAGATCATAAATCATAAAAATGTTAAAATTACATAATATTTGAGAGCTTCATTACCTATGAATTGAAGGGGTTTAGCTACTCATTTGTGTTATCAAATCAACACATGTAAGTTTCAACATTGAAAATGAAAGAAAGTAGAGAATAACAAAAAAAAGAAGATTAACTACTAGAAGGAAATTAATTAGACTAGTGCATAAATGTAAATCTAAGCTATGAACATAAAAAGAAAGAGAACATAGAAATAAACATTAACAATAAAACAAAGAAAAGCATGCAGAAAAGAAAGGAGAAAGAGGCTTGGAAGCCATTTTTATTTTACTTTGATTTTTGTTTACAACTTGCTAATTTCCTAAGCAAATATATGAGAGAGTAGAAGATATTTACATGTACATAAGAGGGCTATTTATACATGCATAAAACCCTAATTCAATTTTTAGGGTGCTTCCTAAAATGCCCTTTAGGAAGTGTGGCCACCAATTAACCATTAGCCACTAATTAATCCATCATTTAATGTGCATGAAGCTTTAACCTCCACTTAGTTGTCCATTAGCTTCTAATTGTAGATTTAGGTAAGTGGATGGGGTCCTCCATGATCTTGAACTTGAATTATTTCCTCTTCATTCCTTTGTATTTCCTTGTGCATGCATATATCATCATGAATCCCTCTTCCATATGCATCAAAATATCCTATAAAAATAATAAAAATTGTCCAAGTAAAAATTCTCAAATTGACACATGCACAAAAATGACCATTTTTTCCCTGAATGAAGATGAATATATGATGATTTGAAAATAATTGAATTTTGGTTTTAACCATGTTAAAATGCCCAAATATGATGTTTATTTAAATAAAAAGAGATAAAATATGGATGTAAATATATGCACATTTACGTGCACATCAAATACCCCCACATTTATCTTTTTATTCGTCCACGAATAAAGGAAAACTAAGATAAATCCGTTTTCGTAGGGAGCACAATCGCATTGAGCGTATGCAAGAAGCCGTTAAACTTCTGGGTGTCCCCAGTAGGACGAGTGTTGTCTCGTGAGGGTTTTCAGCGGATACTACCCACAAAATTTAAATACAAAGTGAAAATATTTACAAAGTGCAAGATTTATTTACAATGGGATAAATGCAAGTTTTTTTTGAAAATATTTACAAATGAAGGATTCACTTTTAATTCGACACTCATAAGTTAAATATAGGTTTTAGTCATAATCTTGAAAATTTAAGTCATTTACTTATCAAAATTTCCAACAAAAACTAAGTTATCATAGCAAATAGACAATAGTTTAACTCGTTGTTTCAGTCGATAATATAGTATAACTATGAAATAGATCCTTAGTTGATTATCAAAGTTTATCAAAGTGGTATTTTCATTTCTTTCCAATAACAAGTCAAATCAAACAAGTTAAAATGATGCTTGGATTTCAATTGCTTACTCTCTCTTATTTGAAAATTTTATTGATATTAACAATATTTACATATGCCTAACTCAGGTAAACTAAGGAGTCTGGGACTGGATGTAGAATGGGAGTCCAAACCAGTATAAAAATCCTTGGTGTCATTTACTTTACTATTTACTTTTTATATTCATATTCCACACTTATTCTTTTTATATTCTACTACGGGCTCTTTAGCCAGGACAAAAGGAACTATTTCTAATGGGTGATTCGTTCGGCGAATAGCTGGGTGGGATCGAGAAGATTTAGAAGTAGACTTTGTTGCAGTCAATGTTGTCGAGATAGATTTAGTATTAGAGTCAACATATCATGATGTTGAAGGACCTGCAGCCATAGCCGAAAGATGTGAGGAACGTTTACAATCCATAACTATTAAAGATTTACACGTAAGAGATCTCAAGCATATTAAAAAAGCTTTAATCTTCATGCTGGAAGATGGGCCCTATATAATCGATGTACTAGACCTAACGGAAGCCAACGTGTGTTGATCGATCGGATCTCATACATTAATGGGGGCAGTAAGTGCAATTCAAACTATGTAGTGAGTGTATTCGGTGTCATGTAATTCAAACTGTGCAGTGTGCGCATCTAATTTTATGCAATTCAAATCCATCATTTGGTAAAAATATTGACAGATAAATCGTCCAAGTGCCAATTTGCATTCAAAGTGACCGCATCAGAAACTATCCAAATGAATCATGAATCATCGATCATGGCTCGACCAAATTTAGTATGGAGTTCCATTTGAAAATTTTGGGAATGCTTAGCCAATTTTACGTTAAAATTTGGGTCATAGTGAAAAACTCGAGTCATCCTTGGGCAGGACTCAAAGCCGACTTGAGTCGAAGCTCATAGAACTTAAGCTCGAGTCATGCTCGAGAAAAATGCCTCTTGCTTCGAGTAAATTTTGAATTTTCCAAGGTGTCCCTTGCAGTTCTAATTTTTGGTATAAAATTCCCCTAGTATAGGATCAACCGATCCATAGAGGAATGGAAACAAAGTTCCACTAGCAACCGAGCATAATCGAAGTTCAAATCAACGACGATCGTCCCTCAATCATGCCATTACCCACCTAAAGTAAATTGATTTGAGTGGGTTTGTAGATGCTTGAATTTTGGATTTCGACACGTTCAAATGGTTCAGTGCTTAGGATTTAGGATATGGAGCTGATGATTCTAGTTGCATCGATGATAGGAGAAGATGGAAATAACGGCTTGAAGCGATGGATGGTGAAGGTGAAGACCAGCAATGGTGAGCTTGAGAATGAAAGGTATCGAGGCACAAAAGGGAAAGCAAGTGAAATTAATAAGTGTTGGTTTGGTATATATATGAAAATCGACCCATAAACATAGGCAATAAAATTGCCTAAATATGAGGTACCATTCCATGGCCCATGAATCGGTACTGATCCATTAAATATACATACATACATATATATGTGTGTGTGTGTTGTGGGTGTGTGTGCGCGTGTATGTATGCATGCATGTAAATAATAAATGTGTGTATGTATGTGTGCATGCATGAAAAAGCAAATGGAGTTCTAAGAGAACAAAATCCTACTTATAAAGTTCGAAGAAATAAGTCATTGAAAACCCTCCAATATCAGAATGGAAAGCTCAAAGTGCATGCTTTAGTTTTTATACTAAGCAAAAGTTGCAAGCACAAAATCGTTCAAAGGGATACGATAATTGGCAAGAGATGCAATGCTTCGTGAAAACAGTTCAGAAAACAAACATCATCTATTCAGAACAAAGACCGATGATGTATAATTCACAATTTATCTTAATCCATTCCATATCTTGTTAACACAACATATACTGTGGAGGGAAAATGTTATCCAGCTATATAACTAAGCCATATTAGATGAGAGATAGATTAAACTGAAGAATAACCAAGCAAAAATCCAGAACGATAACTTCTAAACTCAGGTATCAAGTTGGATCAATGAATGAAGTCATCGGCATGCTAAAGATCTTCAAAATTTCCTACATGCCAATTCAACTCAGATGTCGGAGTCAAAAATCAAGACCCAAGATAAATCCTGGATTGGTACTGATCCATAGCCATGGTTCAGTACCAATCCTTAAAATTTTCTCAAATGACCCCTAACCTTATGTTGTGTCAAGCTAGGGTGGTTGTTGACCCAAACAAGCAATGCAAGATGGTTCACTAGCGACCCATGACCCAAACGATCGATGTATAGATCCAAGTTTCGAAGCAACTAAACCAAGTGCTTTTACCCAACCTCCGAACCAAAGAATTCACCCATATTCAAGTGTATATCGATGCATCCAAGTTTTATGGGTGAAGATACAAGTTAACCAAGCGAACTCGAGGGATCGAAGAAGGCTAAATATTCAATCCTATGGATTGTTACCAATCCATATGGCATCGTTCGGTACTGATCCATGAGATTTGCTGAGTTGGCCGCGATCTTTTAAGGGTAACTCCCTCTAGGCATAGGAAACGTGGGACAGAACGTAGTAGAGACAAATTCGGTGATCTTTATCTATAAATAGAGGGTGATGGGCGCTATTTTGAGATCCTTTTTTCCTACATTCTAAATTTTTGTACTATTATGTAATCTCTCGGGTTAGTACCAATCTATAGACTACTGATCCACAAGATCACATTGTAAAAGCTTTGCAGAATTATAAAAAAAGTTCAAGTGGACGTAGGTCAGTGTCTAGCCAAACCACTATAATTGATGTGTGTCATTTTCTTCTTGTTTTTCATTTACTTTCTTCACTTTATTCTCTTATATAGATATTTTGCTTGTTTATGCCAACTTTTGGCATACACAATCACAATGCTCGGCCCAATCATCGAATCATAGTCCAACAATACTTGCCCTTTATGCATTGAGCAACCTCCTCATTAATGTCCATATCCTAAGCTCTATATAATTGCACAAGTAGCAATAAGGGGTGGATCCAACCCTTATATAGGATTAATTGATCCTACTATGATGAATGTCTTTGCCTATTCTTTCTAGCTTCCACTGACAAGTGGCTAGGACCGACAATGAACGGTAAGAACATCTAATTGCAATATACTTGAATATCACATTGAGTTTCATGTTTAACAAATTCATGTAGTGAAAACCTAGGACGTCACCAATTGGGATACTATTCCAGCTTATTGCACAACTCCATTCAATATGTGAACTCCCGAAAGACAAGGAAGTAGGGATAAGTTTCCCCAATCCATCCTACTTGGGTTGCACCAGGTCCAGGTTCAACCTAGGCTTGCTTCAGCATTCAAATGTCTAAATTTTAATTCAGGTCCGATCCCCTATATAAAAATTTGACTATTGGCATTCAAATGTCTAATCTTATGTTCAAACATCTTACTTCGATTCCAAACGTCCGAATAAGGGTTCAAACATTTGAATCCAGTCAGATTTGTACCGATTCTTTTCTGTTTCGTATTTTCTGAAATTCAGATGTCTGGTTTAAAATCTAGACGTCTAACTCGATATTTTCAGGGAATGTTACCTTATTCATTTTGTTCATCTTCATTGTGGATTCAAGTACTGATGCGAGGGTTCATTTTTAACAAGTTTTTTTTGTATAATTTCTGTTTTATTTATACATAACTTCAGCTAGTTTATCTCAAAGATTGTATACAACATTTAAATCATTTACCCATGTATATTTAAATCAATAATCTACGTAAATTTCAGATTAATAGAGTCAAATCTATTTAATTCCAAAGGGTGTATTCATTTACTTTTTATTTATCAAATTCAATTCAAACTTATCATATAAAAACCAGAACTATAGAATTAGAGTAGTTTCAATCTAATTTACCATTCCCTCCTAAGTTATAATGATTATTTTATCAATCCATTACCTAGGAATTTCCAGTTCTTTCAATTCTAAGTACTTTAAGTAAAAAAAAGCATTAATTCCGATCAAAGTCATATTTTCAGTTGTAAGAAGGTATTTAAACGAAGTTTAAATACTTGTTTACAACATGATCACATCGTATGTAACAACTCTGAATTTTTCAGTGTTGTTATAGTAATAAATAAGATTTAAACTAGAAATTTTAAATGAGAAATATTAATTTTCCTCAAGAAATAAAATTGGAGAAATTAGAATTTAAGTGTTTTAATTGAATAATCATTGAAATTAGAAGTTGGAATATTTAAAAATCTATATAATATTGGAAGCAAAATATACAATTTATTGATATTAATTTCTTGTTTTAAACTTGTTAATGAAGTGATTAGCGTATTTTAAATATTGTGAAATTCATTTGGAATAAATTAAATTAAGTGGTGTTAAATTTGGTAAAAACAATTTAATAAGCTACTTACTTATGATGTGTTTTGATATTATTTTAGAACACTTAGCCAAATTATTTGTGAAGTCATTAGTTAGTTAAATTAATTAGAAGAGAGTATAAGGAATAAAAGAAATACATTAATTTCTTATTGTATCTAATCATAAAACCTAGCCCATTTAAGACCTTAAGTAAAATGTGGTAATACCTTTTCATTCTTCTCAATATCCAAGTGTTGTACGTTCACAACCAAAAGAAAGAAATCAAAACTAGGGTTTTCTACTTGCAAGCAAAAATCTTCATTTTTAAATAGAAAGAAAATTCTGAAAATTAAGAGAAAATTCAAGGTATGTTAATAGAACCCTATTTCATCTCCTAGTCTTATTGATTTCAATTTTATAGTTGTAATCTTTGTTGTCCTTCTTTTGCTTTGAGGCAATAGTTAGGGTTAATGAAGTCTAAGTGAAAAAATTATTAGGAATGGGTTGTAGCATGCTAATAAAAGGAGAAAGGTGAGTTAACCCTCACAACTATCTCTTATTGAATTCAAGTTACTGATTGTGTTGATTGAATGAACTGTTACTGAATGATCGTAAGTTTGGTTGTGATGTTTTCATAACTAGTTGCTAGATTTTCTAAGTTGTTGAAAACCTTAGACATTTAACCTCTTATAGTATTAATTCCATGATATTTGAGCATTGCATGTTGCCAAGTTCATCACATACATAGTTTATAGAGGTTGTAGTTCGAAAACTAATAGAAACGGACCACTAGGGAGGCCTTCCAGGCAGCGCAACTAGTGGTCCGGTCCACTTTGCCTAGTGCATCGGTCATGGCCTGGAATGCGTTCTAGGCCATGCTATGTGACTTCCTTGACAGCCCGTTCGACTCCCACTTTGCCCGATGTATTCTTGACGTCTTGTGTTGTGTGCTAGTACCTTGGTTGTGATGATTTGGATGCATATTATGAAGTTTAAAATTAATGAATTGATGAATTCATTTTGATGATTTAATTCCATAGAGATGCTACTATGGATATATGAAGTTACACATGACATTGCACACAAGTTTATTGCACTATTTCAACTAGTGTATTTAAAAGAAATGTTTTTTAATCCAAACCGTTTTCTAAATTATTTGAAGTATGATTATTTTCTACAAAAGAATGTTTGGAATATTTAGTGTTATATATAAGAGATATTTAATTATAATATCAATGATTTAAATGGGTTTAGAATGATGGTTTTAAAAGTGTAGTTATAAATACCGATGTATAAATTTATAAAAGCTTTCTAGTATATATGTACATATTCTAGTTTATAAAAAGGATAGTTTCAAGAAGGATTTCAAAGCAAATTGTTTTCATATAATTGCACGACATTGATCGGATGAGGAATCGATTCAAACAGTTTAATAAAACGAGTGGTATGAAATGCTTGCATTTATTTTACCGATTAGTTCTTGGACTCGTTCGATTGAACATTTATTTTGCACGAGTAGGATTTATAATCACTTAGCAAATAATTAAGTAACGTCAAGTGGTTATGGGACACTGCGCGATAGTTTTCTAGTTACTAATTGAAAGTAGATTACACTTATCGAGTGGAGTTTACTAACTTATAATAAACATTTGAGTAAACCCGAGTGGTTATGAGACATGCGGTCGTTTCTTAAATGATTACTTATAGGAAGTATATAATACTTATTTCGTCAAGGTTTAGACTCATCCATGGGTAGGCCGTTTTATGCGGATTTTGTGGGTTTTCAAGACCCATATCTGGTGTTACTCATTTACAATGAGTTATTACTTGCGATGTGCTTGTATTTGTATTGACATGTGATGCACTTGTCTATTAGGCTAGCTATTGATGACGATGAGAGATGTACTAGTCATATAGTCGACTAGCGATGTGCTTATTTTACGTGCGATGTGCACATCGATGATAATAAATTAGTGAAGTGCTTATTTATTATATGCAAAGTGCATGACGTTAATTATTGACTTACAAAATGTTGTCTTTTGCTTGCATTCATGATTGAGAATTATTATGCTTTTAATAATGGTTGCCATCACTTTAATGTTGTCAACTGAATTAGTATAGCCTAACATTAAGTCACAAAGTTCATATAAAGTATCAAGTAGATTAGTGAAGTACAACCTATGATATTTTACCCTTGATGTGATGTAGTCTATTATTACTATGGACTAATTTTTGATAATTAGAGATAGTCTGACCTGGGTGTTTTCTCGGGTCAGACTAAGACTTGACAAGTATAGGGACTCAGCGACCTTGGATGTAAGTTAGTTTAAGAAGTCTATTTATTTGTTGTTACTGTTTTTGATGTACCGTTGGAGTCTAGCTTTTATGCTTGTTCTATGCTTGTATTAGTTGTAGACTTTCGTAGTTACGCATATTTGTAACCTGTCAGTGTTTATATATGTATATGTAATTAAATGTGAGTCCACTATTTTCTTTAGTAGACTTATACTTTTGAGAGATAATCATGTATATTATTTCCATTGCGACATTTGATTATGTGTTGTATATTATGTTACGTATTGTTCTAAATTATATTAAACCTCTATATTATTGTTTTGTACCTAGATCAGATATGTTGAATTACCACTTGTAAGAAAGGAAAAGTAAAATGTAATCATATTATTCGACATATCGATACTCGCCCAGAGTAATTTTACGGATGGGCACTCCTTACCAACACTATTCTTTGCAATAATAGACAATATTACCGGTAATAGCCTTGTCAGTATGGGTCTTTGGATGGGGCATTACAGCTTTGTATCAGAGTAAAGGTTTAGAACAATATAGAATATAAGGAACACAATTCTTGGCCTATATAGACTTAGAGTCCTATCCCTTGGGTGTGTCAGGTAGAGTTTAGGATTTATTTTCTATTTAGATATGAGTATAAATGATTATTGGGAATAATCACTAAGACGTATTTGTGAAAATTTTAAATTACTTTATAAATTATCTATATAAAATGGTTTTAGAAATTAGTGTTAAGTAGTGAAGTCCTTATCCGTTAGAGATCAGAGTTGCGTAGCGGAAGTTGATACTGTTTCCACTGAGTACAACAGTTAGGTGTTTATTTATATTTGATTGCATGATATGTGCATGGACGAATAGATGAATTCTTAAATTGACATTAATAGATTTTCAATTATATGAAGATATACATATATATATATATATTGATGAAGAATAATCAGAAATTAGTTTTGTGTTAAATTGCTTGTTGATTGCTTTAAGAATTCCTATCGATGCGTTTGATCAACGTTATCTATAGGGGTGCCTAAATACTTCAATAAGATAGTCAGACACAGTGCTTTGAGCTTTATATTTTTAAAGGTTTAACAAAAGTTATAAATAATATTTGAAAAAGAGATAAAGTTTTAATTGAGTTAAATATTCTTTTGAAAGGAAAAACATTTTTGAAGAGTAAATCAAGAAGAGAAATTTATTTTCATAAAAATTTATATGTTTAATAAATTTTAGTGGTTTATAAAATTTTATTGTATTGGTTTTGTTGACGGATGCAGCTATCGAGCATTAGCAATAGCAAAGATCTATAGTGAGGCACAGTTGATTTTATGATCAACATCGCAGCCATTTGAAAAAGCAATTTGCTATAAATAAATGGCAAGGCAACGTCATTATATTATTTTTGATATATATGAAATTGTTTGTGATGCTTGTGCTTTGTTATGTATATAGTTTCATGATTTAGATGAATGATAATTTTAAGTCCTAATCTAAAATAAGTTATAACAGGAGATGTAAGAAATAGTGTAAATAAATTTTGAAATTCCAAAGTAAGAAATTATTTGAAAAGAAAGTTTGAATTTTGTAATTGATGATTTAGAATTTAAAAAGGATAAATCTTTTATTTGAACTGGTGTATAATACCATAAGAAGTTCATATATATTGTTTGAAGAATATAGAGTTAGAAAATTATTTTGAAGAAGAGATTTATCCGAAATCAAATCATTTAAATTTTGAAAGGAAGTTTGAAGTTTGAATTATAAACTTTTATGAGATATATATTTTGAGAGCCTTAGTTCTATAATATGGGGAGTGCTAATAATCGATGTAGTGTTACCTATTGATTTAAATGCTCTCGAGTAACACTTCATCGAAAATTGTACAATACATTGAATATAATGTTTGAGTGGTACTTACTAGCCCATTAGCAAATACTCAAATTTCACCAAGTAGTATGAGATGCCTTGGTTAAATTCTGGTTATTGCTATTAGGAAGTATTTAACACTTTAGAGTTGTATTCTCTTTCGGTGTTTGGTGGGACTAATAGATCCTTAAGAGAATGTAGTACAGGTTTTCCATTATAAGGAAAATTCTTTTGATTTGATTATTATATATGACTTCTTATTAGAAGTTTGCTTTCTTAGTTTATAAACTTCAAATGAAGAAATTTGAATTGAATGAGATTAAAAGATGAGTCATGAATGAATACTTGTGATGATATGAGTTGATTGTTAGCTTGAATATGATAGATGATGATTGTGGTTACAACATGATTTTAAAATATGATAAATCCATTAGAATGTTTTAAATTGAAATACAATTATTGAAATGCAATTTGTGAAGTATAATTCGTGAAGTATAATTTGTGAAGTACAAATTTTAGAGGAATTAATATTTGCTTTAAAAGTGGAAAAAATTATGAAGGACAAATTTTCGGAAGAAATTAATTTTTTGGAGAAATCAATTTTTGAAAAGACTAAGCAAAGACTATTTGAGATATTGATTTAAAAGAAGTGAGTTTTTATAAAAAGAAGAAGTAATTACATTGGAAATTTATTAAAAAAATCTAATTCTTCAAAAATAATCAGGATGAATAAATAAACTAGATGTTTTAATCTTTTGAAAAAGGAAGTTAAAAGATTTTATACAAGTATAAATACAAGGATTTTCTTGTAATACTGCATGGTTATTTTGTTGTTTGGATGCTTGGTTGCTTATGTGTTAGTATATACTTTGAAAAATAAAAATATTATTATAGTAATATGTTAATATTAATTATAGACTTTGCTCCGAATTAGAAATTGCGGGGATGCAATTTCTTTAAGGGGGGAAGTCTATAACAACCCTGATTTTTTCAGTGTTGTTAGAATAAATAAATAAGATTTAAATTAGAAATTTAAATGAGAAAAATTTATTTTCCTCAAGAAATACAATTGGAGAAATTAGAATTTAAGTGTTTTAATTGAATAATAATTGAAATTAGAAGTTGGAATAATGATTTTAAAAATCTATATAATATTGGAAAGCAAAATATATAATTTGTTGATGTAAATTTCTTGTTTTAAACTTGTTAATGAAGTGATCAGTGTATTTTAAATATTGTGAAATTCATTTGGGATAAAAATTAAATTAAGTGGTGTTAAATTTGTTAAAAACAATTTAACAAGCTACTTACTTATGATGTGTTTTGATTTTATTTTAGAACACTTAGCCAAATTATTTGTGAAGTCATTATTTAGTTAAATTAATTAGAAGATAGTATAAGGAATAAAAGAAATACATTAATTTCTTATTGGATCTAATAATAAAACCTAGCCCATTTAAGACCTTAAGTAAAATGAGGTACTACCTTTTCATTCTTCTCATTATAAGTGCTGTACGTTCATAACCAAAAGAAAGAAATCAAAACTAGGGTTTTCTACCTGTAAGGAAAATTTTAATTTTTAAATAGAAAGGAAATTCTAAAAATTAAGAGAAAATTCAAAGTATGTTAATAGAACCCAATTTCATCTCCTAGCCTTATTGATTTCAATTTTATAGTTGTAATCTTTGTTGTCCTTCTTTTGTTTTGAGGCAATGGTTAGGGTTAATGAAGTGAAAAATTTGGTAGGAATGGTTTGCAGCATGCTAATGAAAGGAGAAAGGTGAGTTAACCCTCACAACTGTCTCTATTTGAATTCAAGTTACTGATTGTGTTGATTGAATGAATTATTATTGAATAATCTTAAGTTTATTTGTGATGTTTGCATAACTAGTTGCTAGATTTTCTGTTTGCTGAAAACCTTAGACATTTAACCTTTTATAGTATTAATTCTATGATGTTTGAGCATTGCATGCTGCCAAATTCGTCACATAAATAGTTTATAGAGGTTGCAGTTCATAAACCGATAGAAACGAACCACCGGGGAGGCCGTAGCACTGCCTCGAACACGTTCCAAGCAGCACAACCGGTGGACCAGTCCACTTAGACCGGTGCATCGGTTGTGGCCTAGAATGTGTTCTAGGCCATGCTATGTGACTTCCTCGACAATCCGTTCGACTCACACTTTGCCTAATGTATTCTTGACGTCTTGTATTGTCTGCTAGTACCTTGGTTGTGATGATTTGGATGCATATTACGAAGTTTTAAATTGATGAATTAATGAATTCATTTCGATGATTTAATTCCATAGAGATGCTACTATGGATTTATGAAGGTACACATGACATTGCACACAAGTTTATTGCACTATTTCAATTAGTGTTTTCAAAAGAAATGTTTTCTAATCCAAACATTTTCTAAATTATTTTAAGCATGAATATTTTCTACAAAAATAATAATTGGAATATTTAGTTATATATATATAAGATATTTAATTATAATATCAATGATTTTAAATGGGTTTAGAATGATGGTTTTAAAAGTATTTATAAATACCGATTTATAAATTTATAAATGCTTTCTAGTATATATATGCACATATTTTAGTTTATTAAAAGGATAGTTTATTAAAAGGTTAGTTTTAAGAAGGATTTCAAAGCAAATTGTTTCCGTAGAATTGAATGACGTTGATCGGATGAGGAATCGATTTAAATAGATTGATAAAACCAGTGGTATGAACGCTCGTGTTTGTTTTACCGGTTAATTCTTGGACTCGTTCGAATGAACATTTATTTTGCATGAGTGGGATTTGTAATCACTTTGTAAATAATTAACTAACACTAAGTGGTTATGGGACATTGTGCGAACTTATCTAGTTACTAATTGAAAGTAGATTACACTTTTCTAGTGGAGTTTACTAACTTATAGTAAACATTTAAGTAAACTCGAGTGGTTATGGGACATGCGGTCGTTACTTGAATGATTACTTATAGGAAGTATATAACACTTATTTCATCGAGGTTTAGACTCGTCCGTGGGTAGGCCGCTGTATGCGGATTTTGTGGGTTTTCAAGGCCCATATCTGGTGTTACTCATTTACAATGAGTTATTACTTGCAATGTTATTTGTATTGACATGTGACACACTTTTCTATTAGGCTAGCTATTGATGACGACAAGAGATGTACTCGTATTTGGTGTTGACTTGCGATGCGCTTGTCTTATAGTCGACTAGCGAAGTGCTTATTTTAAGTGCGATGTGCACGTCGATGATAATAAATTAGTGAACTGCTTATTTATTATGTGCGAAGTGCACGACGATGATTATTGACTTGCGAAGTGCTTGTCTTTTACTTGCATTTGTGATGGAGTATTATTATGCTTTTAATAATGGTTGCTATCACTTTGATGTTGTATACTAAATTAATATAGCCTAGCATTAAGTCATGAAGTTCATATGAAGTATTAAGTAGATTAGTGAAGTACAACCTATAATATTTTACCCTTGATGTTTATGTAGTGTATTATTACTATAGACTAACCTTTTTGATAATTAGAGATAGTCTGACACATGTGTTATTTTAATGCTGGGGTCAGACCGACACTCGACAGGTACTGGGACTCAACGACCTTGGATGTGAGCTAGTTTAATAAGTCTATTTTGTTGTTGTTATTGTTTTTGACGTACCATTTGAGCCTAGCTTTATGCTTATTCTATGCCTATATAAGTTGTAGGCTTTCATAGTTATGCATATTTGAAACCTGTCAGTGTTTATTTATGTATATGTAATTAAATACGAGTCTAGTATTTTCTTTATTAGACTCATACTTTTGGGAGATAATGTTGTATATTATTTTTGTTGCGACATTTGATTCTGTGTTATATATTATGTTATGTATTGTTCTGAATTATCTTAAACCTCTGTATTATTGTTTTGCGCCTGGATCGGATATGTCGAATTACCACTTGTAAGAAAGGAAAAGAAAAATGTAATCACATTATTCGACATATCGATACTCCTCTAATGCAATTTTATGGATGGTCGCTCCTAACCAGCCTTATTCTCTGCACCAACAGACAATATTACCAGTGATACTCTTTGTTAGTGTGGGTCTCGGGGTGGGGCGTTACATCATAGTTAAATCCACTCGCCGTTTAGCTTTTTCTTCCCTTCATATGGAGAATCATCTTTTCTTGATCTCTAAGCCTTGATTTTTTCCTTTTATCTCTCTCTTTCTCTTTTAATTTAATTTGTTATGTTTTATTTTGGTTTAGGAATTCGAACAAGAGACTAGAAAAATGATGTTTAGATCTAAGGTTTTGAGGAAGAAGAAGGAATAGAGGTAAGTGGAGGCTAGGGTTCCTATTGAAGAGCTCAAGCCTTAGCCACTTATTTATAGTTGAATATTAAGGTTATTAGGCTTAATCTCAAAATCTTTATTTATGGAAATGCCACTGAATCTATTTTCCACTAATTTTGACCTGTTTTATCAAATGCAACAAGTTATATTTGTTTTCTAGCTGTAAACAACATTCTGAATGCAATGGAATATGTCCCGAGGCCTAAGTCCAATATTTGTGAAATTTTACCTTTTTGTCCTTTTTATAAAATTACATTTTTGCCCTTACTAGTGTTTTAATTTATTATTAAAATTTCCGAGGAGTTAGAATAGTAGATGTGGCCAGTGGACATGTACCTTCATTGACGCTTATCCTTGGTACAACCAGATTTCCATGCACCGCCCACACCAAGAGCACACTTCCTTCATCACTAATGTTGGCCTATATTGCTATCGTTCCATGCCATTTGGGTTATGAAATGCAGAGCCACTACCTATCAATTGCTCGTTAACTACATATTCTCATAACAAATCGATCGGTCCATGGAGGTATATGTGGATGAGATGTTGGTAGAATTAAAGACGACCGGGGAAATATACAGAGCCTAACCGAGATTTCAGCAACTTACTCTAGTAAAATATGAAGCTATATGCAAAGAGTGTTTATTTGCATCCAGTTAAGAAAGTTACCTTTTTATGGTGTGAGCACAGTGGGAATTGAATCCAACCTTGATAAAATCCAAGGCATCCAAGACATGCAAGTCCTGAATTAGTGATGAAGGCTACTGACCTGTGTCTCCTCTTCTTCGACCACATTAAGGAGGAAAAGTTGTTTACTTGGAACGACGAGTGCACTAAGGTGTTTGAAGAGTTGAAGCACTACTTAGCTACACCTCCGGTACTGTCCAAGCCTGTCAACGGGGAGGATTTATCCTCTATTTTGTAGTGCCTGACCACGTGATCACCACTGCATTGATTAGAGAAGATGAGAAGGTTCAATGGATGATCTATTATGTGAGCAAAAGGCCGTCGGATCCCGAGACAAGATACACAAGTTGGAAAAGCTAGCTTTCTACCTATTCGTGGTAGCTCAAAAAATCCGGCCGTATTTTCAAGCTCATCCCATCAAAGTCCTGACCAATAAACGTTGAAGGAAGTTCTCAATCGACTCGAGATAGTGGGCCGACTACTGAAGTGGTCCATCGAGCTTGGGCGACACCATATCTCTTTCCAGCCTTGCACTTCTATCAAGGGTTAGGTTATTGCAAATTTCATTACTGAATGCTCAAGCCCGGACAACGGTGAAGAATAAGACCATCACCAATCAACAAGCTTAGCGTCTATACATGGATTAGCATTGAATGAGGAGGGTAAAGGCTAGCATGGTCCTTGTCAGTTCTGAATGGGGATAACATTGTTTTATAGTCTACCTTATTTTCAAGGCGACCAACAATAAAGCCAAGTACAATGCTGTCATGGCCGATCTTAGGATGGCGAAGGAATTAAGTGTGGACAACATCCATGTATTCAATGACTCATCATTGGTCGTCAATCAAATCGACGATTGTTTCCAAGTCAAAGGAAAAACATTGCCCTTGTATGTAGAAAAAGCCAAGAAGATAATTAATACCTACACCGAGTTCAAGCTAGTGCAGATACCTAAGGAGAAGAATGCCAAGGCCGATCAATTGGCCAAGACAGCAAGCAATCAAGAAGAAGCCGCTCCTTGGGTTCCATTAGAGGTTCGAGATGCTCCCTGCTACAAGCCAAGGACAACAACAATGGATACTGATGTGCTGTCTGTGGACAATTGGGTGGCTCCCTTGATCAAGTACATAGTAGATGAAGAGCATCCAACCGACCATAATAAAGCCCGAAAAGACCTCTACTAGGCTCCTCATTACACCATCATGGATGGGAAACTTTATAGACGGGGGTACTCTACACTACTTCAATGGTGTGTGTTTGAAGATAAAGTTGGTCGGACTCTAGAAGTGTTGTATAAAGGATTTTGTGAGGATCATGCCGAGGGGTAGAGAATAGTAAAGAAGGTCGCTTGGTAAGGCTATTATTAACCTACTATGATCAAAGATTTAATGGATTACGTAAAGAAGTGTGACTGGTGTCAACAGTTCGCCAAGATTCGTAGAGCCTCTCCTACCATTCTTACTCTGACGACTTCCACCCGACCATTTGGTGCTTAGGGAACTAACCTGATATGAAAGATGCTAAATGCCGAGGGAGGGTATAACCAAGCCATAGTCGCCATCGACTACTTCACTAAATGGATCAAGACCGAGCCGCTCACTAGGGTCGTCACCTCTAAGATACTTGTTTAACGACAAATTTTCCATCGAATTAGAAAATAACCGATAAATTTAAATTAAAAATATACTACAAGTGCACATCGTACAATTTTAGTACGTGGCGAGTATGAGTCGATCCGCATGGAATTGTTTAGATTTAAAATTTTCTATTCAATCAAATTAAACCAAGATTTGAAGTTGTGATTAGCTAAAAATGTAAAACAAAAAGCTAGAACAAAAGTGATTGAAAATATGGGATTAGAAAACAATTTAGAGGCAAATCCACTATCATATTTTTACATAAATCAACACAAAAATAATCTATGATCTCTATTTTTGATCTTAAGTGGAATTAGTTATGTATTTATCATAAGTATGGTTTATTTATGTTATTAATTAACATAACTTAAACCATCAAACTATAATACAACAACCAAAGCCACTTACCAATTCTCATGAAAATGAAGTTAAAGCAAAAGCTATTTTAATTATGATCTATTTACTATTGTATTTAGTAACATAGATCATCAAATTTTGTTTCTACCTTAATTTCATAGTAAAAAATCAATTAGTAAAATGATGATGTAAATTGTGTTTATGTTTGAATAAGAATAGCCTATTTGTAAATACAGCATAGGCTATCAAATTCAATTTTATAAACTTACATCAACATTCACTTTTCATGAAGCATAAAAGAGACCATAAATCACAAAATATGTTGAATTTACATAATTTAGAGAGCTTCATTACCCCTAAATTGAAGGGGCTTAGCTACTCATTTGTGTTATCATTTCAACACTAGTAAATTTCAACATATAAAAGCAAGCAAAATGAAAGCAACATATTATAAAAAAGAACTAAACTATTTGCATAAAAGTAAAACCAAGCTACTAACATGAAATGAAAGAGCATGTAAACAAAAATGAACAAGAAAATAAAATAAGAACAAGAGGCTTAGGAAGCCATTTTTATTTCATATAACTTTGAGGCTACAACTTGCATGCTAATATCCTAAGTGATTAAAAGATCCATTACATGAACATAAGAGGGCTATTTATACATGCACAAAACCCTAATACATATTTTAGGGGGCTTCCCAAAATACTCTTTAGGAAGTGTGGCCACCAAGTTATCATTAGTATCTAATTAATCCATCATCAAGTATGCATAAAACTTTAACCTCCACTAACTTATATATTAGCTCCTATTGTAGATTAAGGTAAGTTGGTAGGTGGGGTCCTCCATGATGCATAAGTTTGAATTATTTCCATCTTCGTTCCTTTGTTTCCATCCTTGTGCATGCATATTTCCATCCAAAACTCCTATAATTAAAAAGAAAATGTGCAAATAAATACTCAAAATTAATTCATGCACAAAATTACTATTTTACCCCCACATTGATGTATGAATGATGACTTGAAAGCATATTTGAAATTTGGTTTTAAACATGTAAAAATACCAAATTATGACATTTATTTAAATAAAAATAGGTTGAATATGGATGTAAATATATGCACATTTACGTGCACATCAAATACCCACATACTTATCTTTTTATTCGTCCTCGAATAAAGAAAAACTAAGATAAATCCGTTTTCATAGGAAACATGATTGCATTGAGCGTATGCAAAAAGCCGTTAAACCTCTAGGTGTCCCTAGTAGGACGAGTGTTGTCTCGTGAGGGTTTTCAACGGATATTACCCACAAAATCCAAATGTAACATGAGAAATTCCTAAATGCAAGATTTATTTACAAAGAGATGGATGCAAGTTTTTTAAAAATATTTACAAATGAAGAATTTACTTTCAAATCGACACGAATAAGTTAAATATAAGTACTGGTCATTATAAATAAATTTATGTCCTTTTACTCGTCAAACTTCAATCAAAAATTAAGTAATCATCACAATTAGACTCTAGTTTGGCTAGTTGTTTCAGTTGATAACATAGTGAAACTATGAAACAGATCCTTAGTTCAAATTCAAAGTGGTATTTACATTTCTTTTGAATAACAAGTCAAATCACATAAGTGCAAATAATGCTTGGATTTCAATTGCTTACTCTCTCTTCATTTGAAAATGTTATTGATATTAACAATATTTACATATGCCTAACTCAGAAAACTGAGGCCATATATATGACCTATGCGTTGCCTTTCGGGCTTATGTGAGGGGAATATAGAGCATGGCGAGTGTACACACAAGTATGTACACCTATCGACTGTAGGCGTTATTAGTGAAAGAATTTTTTTTATATACATACACCTAACTCAGATAAACTGAGTCTAGATATGTCGATCATGCACTGCCATTCGGGCTTATGTGAGAAGGGTATAGAGCATGGCGAGTGTACACACTTGCGTGTGAACACATGACCCTAGGTGTTAATAAAATACATACATATATAATTTTTTTTCTTTCTTGTTTTTTTGTTGTTTTTTTTATATGAAGAGAGATTTTTACAATATCATCTTGGCATTACTTAAGTTAAAAGATTTAAAATGTTACCGCCTTTACTTTAAATCGACCACTTATTAAACAAAGATTTCAATTAGGATATACTTCATAATTATCACCCACGAACCTTCCTATGTACTAGTTAAACCATCGTTACTTGTAATCAAACTTTATTTTTAATTTTGTTAAGACAAAATTTTTTTCAAAAATTTCAATTTAATAATCAAAACTTATAGTCATCCTATAGTGTCTCTTCAAAAATAAATCAAAATTCTAAAAAGAAAAAAAATTGCTTTGAGATTTTTTTGTTTTTTGTTTTAATTTTTTTTTGAGTTTGGGAAAGAAAATGCAAAAAATAAACCATGAAAAAATCAAAATGAAAATGAGACTCCCCCCACACTTGATATTGACTGTGTCCCCACAGTCAATGAACAATATAATGAGTGTAACGTGGAAAAATATGTACATATTTACAAAAGAGGGTTAACATTTCTTACTAGACGTAGCTTGGCTCATGAAGAATCATGAGCTCCTCCTCTTGGTTACTTGACAATTCCAAGAAAGGTTTCAAACGATGATAGTTGACTTTGAAAATCGATCCATCCTTGGGGGTTTGTATTTCTATGGCACCGTGTGGAAAAACAGTTCGTACCACAAATGATCCAATCCATCTCGATTTTAGTTTCCTAAAGAATAAATGAAGTCTAGAGCCATACAAAAGAACTTTCTAGTTTGGTGAAAACTTTTTTCTTAGGATTGACTTGTCATGAAAAACTTTTGTTCTTTCTTTGTAAATTTTCTCGTTTTTATATGCGTCGTTCCTAATCTCTTCTAGTTCTTGATTTGCAATTTTCTATTTTCACCGGCTTTCTCAAGATAAAAATTTAAGTTCTTTATTGCCCACAACTCTTTGTGTTCGATTTCAATAAGTGAACGACAAGCTTTCCCATAAACTAGACGAAATGGGGACATTCCAATGTTAGTTTTAAAAGCACGTCGGTCAATTTCTGAGACCAATCTTTTTGATTTTTGTTAACAGTTTTCTTTAAGATTTGTTTTATTTGATGATTTGAAACTTCAACTTGGCCACAAGTTTGAGGGTGATACGGAGTGGATAACCTGTGGGTTATAACATATTTCTTCATTAAAGTTTCAAAAGAACGATTGCAAAAATAGGTGCCGTTATCACTTATTATTGTGCGAGGTGTGCCGATCCTCGAAAAGATGTTTTCTTTAAGGAATTTCACAACAATTCTATGGTCGTTGATTTTACACGGAACGACTTCGACCCATTTCGAGATGTCATCGATAGCAAGAAGTATGTACAAATTTCCAAAAGAATTGGGAAAAGGTCCCATAAAGCCGAGATCCCAAACATCAAAGATTTTGATCGTAAGAATGGGGTTTAGAGGCATCATATTCTGTCAAGAAATTCTTCCAAGCATTTGGCGTCGATCGCAAGTTTTACATAATTCGAATGAGTCTTTGAAAAGAGTAGGCCAATAGGAACCACACTGAAGCACCTTTTCAGCAGTTTTTCGAGGACCGAAATGTCCACCGCATGCTTGATCGTGGCAAAACGAAAGAACACTCCTTATTTCATTATCCGGGATGCAACGTCGAATGATTTGGTCGGAACGGTACTTAAACAAGTACGGATCATCCCAATAGAAGTACTTGACTTGGAAAAGAAATTTATATTTGTCTTGTTTCAACCAAAATGAAGGAGTTTCTTTAGTGACTAGATAGTTCACTATGTCGACATACCACGGATCGACAGAAATAGAAAGGAGTTGTTCACCGGGGAAGTTTTCATTGATTGGTAAAGGCGATGGTGCGTTGGGAAGACGAGACAAATGATCAGTTATGACATTGTGGGATCCTTTTTTGTCCTTGATTGTAAGATCAAATTCTTGTAGTAAAAGGATCCAACAAATTAAGCGAGACTTAGCACCCTTTTTAGCGAAAAGATATCGAAGAGCGGAATGGTCCGTGTAAACAGTAATGTGTGAGCCTATTAGATATTGTCTGAACTTTTCAAGTGCGAAAACTACTACTAGTAACTCTTTTTCAGTGGTTGTGTAGTTAAGTTGAGCATCGTTCAGAGTCATACTAGCATAGTAGATAACAAGAAGAATTTTGTTGATGCGTTGTCCTAAGACAGCACCAACTGCAAAGTTCGTAGCGTCACACATTATTTCAAATGGAAGATCCCAATTCGGTGAGCAAATTACAGAAGCAGAAACAAGTTCGTTTTTGAGACATTCAAAAGCAGAGATACAATCAGAGTTAAAGTCGAATGGAACGTCTTTTCAAAGAAGAGTCGTAAGAGATCAAGCAATCTTGCTAAAATCTTTTACAAAGCATCGATAAAAATCCACATGTCCAAGGAAAGAGCAAATATCTTTAACAGATTTGGGAATGGGTAGATTTGCAATGACATCGATTTTCGCTTTGTCTACATCAATGCCTTTATTTGAAATGACATGTCCAAGGACTATGCCTTGAGTGACCATAAAGTGGCATTTTCCCCAATTTAGCATCAAGTGTTTATCCTTGCATTGTTTAAGAACCAATTCAAGATGGTGCAAGCATTCGGAAAAAGAGTTTCCAAAGATAAAAATTGTCCATAAACACTTTAAGAAAACGTTCGATCATATCAGAAAAGATGCTTACCATGCATCTTCGAAAAGTAGCAAGAGCGTTACAAAGGGCATACATCGATAAGCAAAAGTGCCAAAGGGACACGTGAAAGTTGTCTTCTCTTGATCTTCGGGAGCGATTGGAATTTGGTTATAGCCGGAGTAACCATCAAGAAAGCAATAGAATTCATGGCATGCTAAACGTTCGAGCATTTGGTCAATAAAAGGAAGAGGGAAGTGATCCTTATGTGTTGCGGCATTTAATTTTTGATAGTCAATGCAAATACGCCAACCCATTTGAGTACGAGTTGGAATAAGTTCGTTTGAATTGTTCTTGACAATGGTAAGTCTAGACTTTTTCGGTACAACATGAATTGGGCTAACCCATGAACTATCAGAGATTGGGTATATGATACCATTGTCAAGAAGTTTGAAAATTTCATCACGAACTACATCCTTCATTTTTGGGTTAAGCCTTCGTTGCGCGTCACGTACAGGCTTGGCATCGTCGATTAAATGAATGCGATGTTGAACAAGAGAGGGACTAATCCCCTTTATATCGATGATCGACCATCCAATTGTGTCCTTGTTTTTGGACAGAATTGAAAGTAAGAAAGTTTCTTGATCAAAAGAGAGAGTTGCAGAAATTATGGTGGGAAACATTTCGTTGTCACCTAAGTATGTGTACTTAAGGTGATCGAGAAGGGGTTTATGGTCCAACTTTAGGGGTTGCTCGGTCAAAGAATTAGGTTGATATTTGGACTCAATTGGAAGCGATTCAGAAGGGAGTGTGTATTCAATCTCCTTGGGGATTTCGTGTAACAATCTTTCGTACTCGGCCTCGCGTTCATCGTTAAGGTCAATCATCTCATTTTCGAAGTTTTCGTGAATGGCACTAACTTCCAACATTTGGTCGCGAGGTTCATTCGATTGGTTTTCAAGATTGAAAATGTTAAGATCCAAAGTCATGTTTCCAAAAGAAAGTTTCATCAAACCTTTGCGACAATTGATCAAGGTATTTGAGGTGGCTAAGAATGGTTGGCCCAATATCAAATGGATTTGACTCGCAGGGTTGGTCACAGGTTGTGTTTCGAGATCGATAAAATCAACGGGGAATATGAATTGCCCTACTCTAACGAGCACGTCCTCAATTTCTCCTACGGGCTTCTTAATGGAACGATCAGCGAATTGAAGCGTGACCTTTGTTAGTTTGAGCTCACCTAAGCCTAATTGTTCGTACACAGAGTTTGGAATCAAATTGACACTTGCGCCTGAGTCTATCAAGCATTCGTTAATCGGCTTGTCTTCAATTGTACACGAGATTGTGGGGCAGCCAGGATCTTTGTATTTAACGGGAATGAATTTGGATAAGACTTCACTCAAACTGGCCGCTAAGAAGACTTTCTTGGGCACTTGAGTGTGTCGCTTTTGGGTACATAAGTCCTTAAGAAATTTAGCGTAAGTTGGGACTTGTTGAACGATGTCAAGAAGCGGGATGTTAACTTTCACTTGTTTAAAAATTTCCAACATCTTTTCCATTTAGTCCGAATGTTTCTTGGGTCGAAGACGATGTGGAAATGGAACACAATACTCAGTAGGCGGGTCTACTTGAGTAGAAGAAGAATTTTGATTGGCATTCGATTTAACACTTGGCTCCACGTTCTATTCAGATTCGTTTGTTGTTTTAGAAATGTCAAGAGGGGTTTTTGGTAAATCGTTTGGATTAACGACTTGATTATCGATTTGTTTACCGGAACGCAGAGTTGTGATAGTATTCAATTGGGTTACGTTGCTACCTTGAACAACATGGGCTTGATTTGAATTAGCATTTTGATTTCTAGGATTTGGAACAGGCTGGCTTGGGAATGTGCCTCGTTCACGTTCACTTACAGACGTGGCTAATTGACTTATTTGCATTTCAAGTTTAGCAATTGATTGGCTTGTGTTTTTCATATATGAGGTAAGTAAATTTTTCAAATTGTTGTTTGATTGGAGACTTTGAGTGGTTGCTTTAGCCAACATTTCAAGACTTTTTTCAAGTGAACTTAAATGTTTATCGTCTTGGGTAGGGGGAGCAAGATTTGGTTGAAAATTTGATCGTTGTGGTTGATTTTGTGATGGATCCACAAAATTTGGTTGAATATGATTGGGTTGAAAGGGAGGATTCGAAGCATTATTCGGGAATGCTTGAAAATTGGGACGAACCACATTCGTGTTGGGATTGTTTTCGTTTTAAGCAAAATTCGGATGATTTCTCCAACCAGGATTGTACGTTGGAGAAAACGGGTCATTTTAACCTTGTTGAAAGCGTTGAATTGTTCGACAGAATTATGGCACTGATCAGCTATATGATTCAGATCGTTACATTTGTAACACATGGGTTGGGAAGCTTGGTTCATTTGGTTTGATGAGATTCATCATTGCATCAATTTTAGCTTCCAAAGCCAAAGCTGATCCTATCAAGTATGCGCTCGATCATGAGTAAATGGATTTTTCATTTGAATGTTCCCATTGGGACGATTTTTCGGCTAGGTTTTAAAGAAATTGCCTAGCATCATCGTGATGTTGGGCGAGAAAGTTGCCTTGGCACATTGATTTGAGCATGGTTCGTGAGCTGTTTTCGAGTCCATCGTATAAGATTTGGCAAAGCGTTCATTTTTCGAAGTTATGGTGTGGACATTTTATCAAGAGTTCTTTAAATCTTTCAAAATATTTTCCGAATGGTTCTCCCCTAAATTGATGAAAATTGACGATTTCGTTTCGGATTTTAGATGTTTTTTCCAAGGGTTAGAACTTTTATAAGAGAACTTTCACAAATTCTTCCCAAGTTTTAATCGAGTTTGATGGTAAGCTGTACAACCATTTTTCAGCGTAATCCGTAAGAGCAAATGGAATTAATCAAAGTTTGATTTCGTCATCAGAAAGTTGTTGGAGTTTCATGGTTGCGCAAACTTGTTCGAATTTCGTCAAGAAATTGTATGGGTCATCGTGCTCCAAATTGCCAAATTTTGGAAGCATGGCAATGTGGTTCGAGTGAATTTCGAAATGGTTACCCGTTGGAGCGGGTAATGTGATGCAAGATGGAATAGAAACTCTATCGGGAAAGATTCTATCCATAAGAGTTCGAGGGGCGTTCTCGTTTATTCGAGTAAAACGATTTGTAGAAGGGTCATGAGTCCAACGATTCGTAGAAGTGTCACGAATCCAAATACTCATGCACTAGCGAGAAAAATAAGGGGAGAGAAAGAAGTTAGAATTGAGTTTATAGAAAGAAGCAAGGTTTAGAAAACGAAGTGAGAAATTGTTTGTTTTTTTATACCCTTTTTTTAAGGAGGAAAAATATTTACAAGAGAAATTTATTTTTCAAAAGAGAAATTTGATTTTTGTTTAGTTTTTTGGCTTTTCAAATTTTTTTATATGTTTTTGTTTTTGTATTTTTTTTTGTTTTTGAATTTTCAAATATTTACCAAAAATAATTTTTGTTTTTGTTTTAGAAAATGCAAAACGGGAATTTGATTTTTGTTTTTGTTTTATTTTCAATTTTTATATGTTTTTGAAAAGATTATATATATGTTTTATTTATTTTTGTTTTTCAAAAAAAAGAAACTTAAAAAAAATTTTGAATTTTTTTTTGATTGAAAAATTTCAAAGGAAAGAATAAAAGGATTTTTTGGATTTTTTTAAAATAAACTAAATAAAGTTAAATTTACAATTTTTTTTTGGTTTTGGATTTTTTTCTTTTTTTAAAATATGCATGAACTAATGCAACTAAATGAATGCAAAGGACTTAATTACAAAATTTCTGTCCTTAGTAGCTTCTAACCCAAAATTGTATAATCACACTTTGTCTTAAATCAACAAAATAGGTAACAGACAGGAGTTATCGGTGCACCACGAATCACCGTAGCAATGCAACTAAAGGTTTAAGTACCTACAGAGAAACAACCAATATAATATTTACGAATCACCGTAATATTTATAACTGATTATTGCTATGCCGTAGCCTAGACACCAAGAAATAAAATTGTTCAAAGAAGACAACTATCAAGATACAAATTAAGCCCTAGGTGAGCTCGTGACTCCCTTGAGTCTGAAGTCTAACCGTTATTATTAGTCAATTTCTAGGATGAAATGCAATTTGTGGGCCAAGGAAAGGGTGATGAAATCCCCCACCTTATGTGGATATGGGTGGTGCCCTTAAAATATAATAAAAACAAGATGGAATGAATGCAAAACAGAAATAAAACGTGAATAAACAATGCAACCGCGAATGGCTTTTTGTTTTGTTTTTGTTTTCGAATTGTTTTTTTATAAAATGCAAGTAACCAACAATGTAATTTAAATAAAGCTGGAGATGAGAGCACGATATCAAAGCGTGTAGAATTATTAGTATTTTTTTAGCGGTGATTTTTTTATAAGCAAGTAAAGTAAAGCAAGCAATTCCTCTCGATTTTCTATTTTGGCAACCTGAAACTAAAAACAACATATATGCAAGTTTTTTTTAAAAAATTAAGATGGAACGTAAAGCAATTTAAAACAAAAAAAATTAATTTTTTTTCTTTTTTTTAAGGATAAAACAAAGCAAAACTAAAAGAAAACAAACTCTTTTTTTTATGAAAACAAAACCTCCTAATAAAAGAAAATAAAGCAAAACAAAAAAAAACAAAAAATTTCTTTTTTTTATAAATACAAGTTTCAGCCCAAACCTGGCCCAAATGCCAAACAATTCAAACACCCCAAAACAATTTATACCCAAATTTCACCTCCCCGTTTTCTCTTAAAAAAATCAAAATCAAACAAAAGGGCAAGGAAAACTTCAAAAGGAAAAATGTGTATGGAATCGCAAATCAAAGTTGATCGTAGGTCTCCGATCGCGAGTTTGCCTTCGGCCACAAGAGAGTGCGATTGGTGAGGCTGGTGGTCGAAGGGGATTTTCGATGGGATGTTCGTGAAGTTGAAGTTGCATGAGTTTCAGGTTGTGGGGGATTGCGGTGAAGTCGCGGTCGATTTGGGGGTGATTTGAGGTTGCGGGTGGTCGCTGTTTGGATTACTATGTGGTATGTGGGTTGTCGAAGCAAGGGGATGAAGTCTTAGGTGCGACGGTTGCGGAAGTGATTTGCGGTGGGATTGCAGTGATGGGATAGCGTAGGTTGGTGGAGATGGTTGTTGATTCGATGTTGTTTCGGACGTAGCGGTTGAAGGGAGGGGATGCAGAGCTTTGTCAAAGTGTGAGGTTGCATGCGATTGTTCAGGAGATTGAGGGTAGCGTTTTGCTTCTAGGATCAGTGGGATGGTCAGGTATGATGTAGTTGTGAATTTATTTGATGCACTGGTATATGTGGTAGTGGAAAATGGTCCGAGGGAAGGGGAAATGCACTGCACAGTAGTGAAGGGTGGGTATGGGAAGTTGAATGCAGCGCACAAGTTTTGTACTAGAATGTGGCAAAGTGATTGCAGCAGTGATGTAGGGTGAAAGGTGGAAGAGGTTGGTTCTTGTGGAAAGAAGTATGTATTGACTATGATGGTCTGGAGTATGGGATGGTCACAGTGATGGTCTGGAGTATGGGATGGTGGATGGCAATGCAATGGAACAACAAGAAATTTATAGGGTTGTATATGCAATGGAATGATGAAGTATGTTTGTATATGCAAAGAAAACTGTGATGAAGTTTGGATGAATGGGCAGGGAGGATGGTAGTGAGAAAATTGACAGTTTGATAGAGAGCAGCAATGAAAGAATGTTAGCAGTTGAATGTTAGTAGAAGTATTGAAAGAATGAAAGAATGGTGGAAGTGAGGAAATTTTGTTGATGATGAATGTGGTGGTATGTGGGGTGATTGTATGTGGTGGTGTGTATATGTGCAGTGTAATGGTGAAGGGTGTTGCAAGGTGTGACAGTTGTTTGGCAGAGGAGAATGTGAAAGCCTGAAAGGCAGTGATATAGTAAAGGAGGAAGTTAATGAAGGGGGTATAGAGATGGTGATGGCCGAGACGTATATGTGGAGTGCAGGTTGTAGAACAGTGGGCAGATGGTTGGGATGTTTGTGAGATGTGTACTGGGCAGTGGAGATTGGTGAAGAATGGTTAGGCAGCAGTGTTGATGAAGCACTATGGCATGTGATTTTTTCAGGTGAAGTTTTGTATGTAGTTGGAAGACAGTGCACAGAGGTGATAGACAGTAGGGTCAGTGAATGGAGGTGATACAGGGGATGGTTTTGCTGAATGGCAGGGGGACTGGTAGTATGAATAGTGAAAGGAATTGTTGTAAAACAGAGAACAATTGTGTGCAAAGTGCAGTTGCACAGTTTTGAAATTGTGTATGTAAAATGTAAAAGCAAATGCAAATGTGTAAATGCAAATGCAAATGTAAAATGTGAAAGTAAAAAAAAAAAAATATTTTTGTTTTTGAAATTGTGTATATTTTTTTTGCTTTTAATATAAATGCTAGTAGAAAAACAACAAGCACTCAAATCAAAATGCAAGCAAAAATCAAACAACAACCACACAACACAAATTTTAAAAAAAAAATTACAATGCACACACAATAAAATCGAACAACAAATAATTCGAAGAATAGAAATAAAAATCAAATTAATTTCCCAGCAACGGCGCCAAAAGCTTGTATAACGACTAATTTTCCATCGAATTAGAAAATAGCCGATAAATTTAAATTAAAAATATACCGCAAGCGTACGGCGTACAATTTTAGTACGTAGCGAGTACGGGTCGATCCGTAGGGAATTGTTTAGATTTAAAAATTTATATTAAATCAAATTAAACCAAGATTTGAAGTTGTGATTAGCTAAAAATGTAAAACAAAATGCTAGAACAAAATTGATTGAAAATACGAGATTAGAAAACAATTTAGAGGCAAATCCACTCTCATATTTTTACATAAATCAACACAAAAATAATCTATGATCTCTATTTTTGATCTTAAGTGGAATTAGTGATGTATTTATCATAAGTATGGTTTATTTATGTTATTAATTAACATAACTTAAACCATCAAACTATAATACAACAACCTAAGCCACTTATCAATTCTCATGAAAATGAAGTCAAAGAAAAAGCTATTTTAAGTATGATCTATTTACTATTGTATTTAGTAACATAGATCATCAAATTTTGTTTCTACCTTAATTTCATAATAAAAAATCAATTAGTAAAATGATGATATAAATTGAGTTTATGTTTGAATAAGAATAGCCTATTTGTAAATACAACATAGGCTATCAAATTCATTTTTATAAACTTACATCAACATTCACTTTTCATGAACCAAAAAAGAGACCATAAATCACAAAATATGTTGAATTTACATAATTTAGAGAGCTTCATTACCCCTAAATTGAAGGGGTTTAGCTACTCATTTGTGTTATCATTTCAACACTTGTAACTTTCAACATAGAAAAGCAAGTAAAATGAAAGCTAATTAGAATAAAAAAGAACTAAACTATTTGCATAAAAGTAAACTAAGCTACTAACATGAAATGAAAGAGCATGTAAATAAAAATGAGCAAGAAAATAAAATAAGAACAAGGAAGAAGTAAAAGAAAGAGAGGCTTAGGAAGCCATTTTTATTTCATATAACTTTGAGGCTACAACTTGCATGCTAATATCCTAAGTGATTAAAAGATCCATTACATGAACATAAGAGGGCTATTTATACATGCACAAAACCCTAATTCATATTTTAGGTGACTTCCCAAAATACCCTTTAGGAAGTGTGGCCACAAAGTTATCATTAGTCTCTAATTAATCCATCATCAATTACGCATGAAACTTTAACCTCCACTAACTTGTGCATTAGCTCCTAATTGTAGATTAAGGTAAGTGGGTAGGTTGGGTCCTCCATGGTGCATGAGTTTGAATTATTTCCATCTTCATTCCTTTATTTCCATCCTTATGCATGCATATTTCCATGGCAGACCTTCATATTTCCATCCAAAATTCCTATAATTAAAAAGAAATGTGCAAATAAATATTCTCAAAATTAATTCATGCACAAAATTACTATTTTACCCCCACATTGATGTATGAATGATGACTTGAAAGCATATTTGAAATTTGGTTTTAAACATGTAAAAATACCCAATTATGAAATTTATTTAAATAAAAATAGATTAAATATGGATGTAAATATATGCACATTTGCGTGCACACCAATACTAAACTTTGTCATCAAGAACATTGTCTACCAGTTCGGCTTGCCAAAGAAAATCATCATTGACAAAGGCACCCAGTTTAAGAGCAGCCTTTTCCGAGACTTCTATGCAAGAAACAGGATAGAGAAGTGCTTCTATTCCATCACCCATCCTCAAGCAAACAACTAAGTAGAGGCTATCGACAAAACCATCAATTCAACACTCAAGATGTGCCTTACAAAAGCCAACGGAAAATGGACCAAGGAATTACCGCTCGTCCTTTGGTCCTGTTGCACCTCAACTGCACTTCAATTGGTCGTACTCCCTTCTTACTTTCTTATGGATATGAAGCCATGATACCCTTTGAAGTAGACGTCCACTCACCTCAGCGTCACACATACGAGCCTGAATATAACGATGAGCTGCTCAAGCTTGGGCTTGACACCATTGAATAACAAAACGCTGAAGCAAAACTCCGCACAGAAGCCTACAAAAGGAAGATAGCCAAGCACTACAACTCCATAGTGAAGCTTCGACAATTCATTATTGGTGATCTAGTAACACGCTATATTTTCAGAAATACCAAGAACCTAGTTGAAGGAGTGCTCGCCACGAACCGGGAGGGCCATATATCATTAGTGTCGTCTTGTCCAATGCAGCTTACCGCCTCTCACTCCAATATGGAACACAATATCCCACACTTGAAAATTAGAGCACCTTTGGGCCTATCATATATGAGCCATAATTATAAGGTTGTTGTAAAAATCTGTTGTAAATAATATAATGAAGACTTCAAAGTCAATTCTTTTGGTACAACTATAGGCTATCCAATAGAGGGTGAGTTATTATGTACTCACTTTCTTGCTTGGGGACTGCCGACCTCTACCATAAAAGACCGCACGAGCCACGCTCCCCTCTTTGCCAGCCAACTATCCAATGAGGGTGAATTACTATGCATTCACTTTCTTATTTGAGGACCGCGAACTGCACCGTTTAGTTTATGTGACATGACTCTCCCCTTCGTGTTGGGAAGCATAGATGACCGGAAGATCGACTTCAATGGTCCTGATTCCCTCACCCACAATGCCGCTCGTTCCTCATACTGGATGGGACACTATTATCGAGACTGACGCTATTACCCAGAGTGACATCGAGCTCTAACATTAGTAGTGCGCCCGCATAAAAATAAGCTGGACACCATGTCAACTGGTCACTTGTCACTCAGGAGAACCCTCAAGCCACTCAGCGCTTCGATTCGTACTAGGATTGCCCGCCACTCCATCTTTCTACATATAACCAAAGAGAACCCTCAAACCACTCAACGCTCTGGTTCAAGCCGGGACCGCCTAACTTATCAACTGGCTGCGTGTCACTCAGGAGAACCCTCGAGCCACTGAGGGCTCGGATTCATGCGGGAACCACCGGCCACTCAATCTATCCATGTGTCACATAGGAGAACCCTTGAGCCACTCAGCGCTCCAGTTCATGTCGGGTCGCCCAACAAAGTCAATAATACAAACAACCTCAGCAACCATGTGCCTACCTCCATGTTCAACAATGGCCAAGCTACTCTGCCAACCATGGTTGGTTTGTCATTAAGATAAGTTCTATTTATAATAAGTTTACATGGCTCATATAAATGGGCCGCAATCACCGCCTATTCCATTACCATACACTACTATTTTTCTATCTTGTGAAAATTTCAAGTGCAGATAACATGGGGCTATGCCGATTACTCAAAGTACACTACCCTACTAATCACGCACAAGTACACTACCCTACTAATCACGTACAAGCAAGCAAGAAAAGATAGACAATCAAACACTTAAACAAGTTTCACATGCAAAAAATGTTTCTATTCATTCCTACTGAAATTGTGGGGCACAAAACCCACCCACTAGGCTTACAAAATCAAGATAGAATAAATTTACAAAGCCAACCCACTAGCCGGCCAGGCCAACAACTCGATATGCTCCTTTATCAAAATGGCTGATACAACCAACCCAACTACCTCCATCTCGGCAGCTACTTAAGCCAGAGTCGCAGGAAGGACCACGACGTTGAAGTTGTAAATGGAGATCGACAGGCGGTAGTTTTCCTTAACAGATACTTTACCATGTTCTGCGGTTGGTTCTTCCATTTGTTCTCCTTTTCCACCCGAGCAGCCTCCATATCAGTAGAAAACTAGCTTTTAGTTGTATGCGAGTTCGGGTCGTTCGATAAAGCATTGAACTTATTGTCAGCCTTCTCCAACTTCTCCTTGAGATCCTCAACCGTCGTCTCTTGTAACATCCCCTCTCTAGAGGCCCAAAGCTAAGCGCTACAGATGCTGCAGTCATCCATAATATTAACTTCCGGCGACTAAATACGGCATTTTAATGGTGTCCATAATATCAGAAGCACTTGAATATGAAAAAAAATCACAAATTTCAAAAGAGAACAACATTTTTCTGATTACATTTCAAAACTCATGTTTCACATTCAAATTACATAATCCTATAATCGTTTCCCAGGTTCAGATAAAATATAATTATTACATAAATATGCCAAGAGCGACATATGATGAGGTCCCTGGGTTGACCAGAGTACTATATAGACAAAATTGTCTTAAAAACAGCACAATGGAATAAAACAAAACAAAACAGCAACTCCTAAATAATTATCCGTCAGCCACCTGCTCGTCTCCGAAAACTTTCGTTAACTTACTAAAACCTGAAAAGCCTTAACCCTTAGCCTACTCAAATCAATTTTGAGCACCCAAGAGTTTAAGGGGAAAAACATAAACTTCGAGTCAGACATAAAGCCCGGTGTGAATAATACTATACATCTCGGTTATTTGATATTAAGTGAGACCATGCCGCTTAGCGGAACGGGTTACCCTCACTAATATCCTTTTAAAACATATCTTTTGCAAACTTTTATCCTGCAACCAAAACTGGTTAAAACTGTAAAGCATTATTATGTAAACATACATATCAGGTAACAAATGAACTATCTGTCTAAACACTATAGTTTTGTTTGGCTAACTACTAACCTTTGGCTGACTCGGGCCTACCAGACAATATAATCAAAATAATCTAACACCTGTTAGACACTTCTCTTCTGGATGGTCTATCCCTAATTATCTATTAAATACTCCTCTCCTGGACGGTCTGTCCTTAACTTAACATCTCTCAGGATCACCTGATCCTAATGGTTTTGCGGGCTCACCAATAACCTATCAGTGTACAAATATATATTCCCTTCTGTGTGTAATCATAATTTTAGTCTTACCTGTGACAAAGCCCTACACACTGGAATTTTGGACAAAATTAGCTGGGGCTAATAGCTAATTTATAGGGCGCGATCCTATACCAGTCCCATCTGGTATTCTAATATCTGAATCATTTTAATTAGGGTAATCTTCCTTAAATTTTCCTAGAAAACCTTTCATCTCAAATTGATTTAAAACCTTTAAACCAAACTTAAACAAGGAAAACATATACTCTATGCTTTACTCAAAATCACCTTGCCATATTATATATACTTTACTCAAACCTTTGTTGATGAAAACATTTAAACCTTTGAAATTACCCCTTTCGAATCCATTGAAAGTACCCTTTTCGAAACCAAGCAAAACCCTTCTTTCACCTAGGTCGGAAGGCCAAAACATTCCTTTCGAAACCATTCAACCTTCCTTTCGAAAACATTGAAAAACCATTCCTTCGAAAGCATTAAAACCTTAGACATCCTTCTTCAAAACCTTTAAACATTACCTTTCGAATACATTGGGAAACCTATCCTTTCAAACTTTTCAAAACCATTGGGGAACCACCCCTTCGAAACCATTCCTTAAAACCTTTCGAAAGCAATAACATCAAATCTTCGAAAGCCTTTTGGTTCAAGTAAAACATGTGGAAACACCTTTCGAAACCATTAAAAATTAACTCCTTCGAAACCATTTGGGTTCTACCTTCAACAGAGCAAAAGGGTCATAAAACATTTAAGTCGAAAGCACTCCTTCGTAAGCATTTCCTAAGCAAAGAAGTGATGGTGTCGAAACCAACCTTCCAAAAGCATTGGAGAAGCAGCTAAGTTTTGAAAGCGAAGTATAACTTCTGAAACCATTGGCATCAAAATGTAGAAAAGCGTCAGAGAATGGCTTCGACCCTGACGAAAGCATTTACTTAAAACAAGATGCGCAACCCATTCGAAACCATTCCTTTAAAACATTTGACTTAGCTGAAAGCCAACCAAGTCGAAAGCTATACCATCAAAAGCAAAGCAGGCACATTTTTCATTTAAAAACAAAGATACGCTTCGACCTTTTTGGAACCTTTTGTCTCGACCCAGTGCCTTCCGCCTTAGTTCAATTCACTTTGTACCAAGTTATTGATACTATGCGCATTGGTTTCGATGGCATGGAGGCGGCAGTACTTAGTCGGAATCCCTGTGTCGAAAGTGGCGAAACATGCCAATAACATGTAAGAACTGATTTTTACTTTAAAAAGAATTCCTTTTCAACTAACCTACCTTGTCTATCAGAATATTATTGGTTGCTAATTTTCTTTTCTAAAAGTGCTGCCAATATTTCAGAAATAAACAATTTTATTTATTTATAAGATACCCTTTCTCCTTTTATAAATATATAAAACATTTAAGTCACATACCCTAAATAATTTTATATATTCATCCAAACACTTAGGAAAATTATACAAAAATTCCAGAAAATCATTTTTAATATGTTCTCTAAAATATATTAATTCCATACCCAAAATATTAATTATTTAGCCGTAAATAATTTAAAACCCAAATAATCATTTTCTATACCAAAAAATTAATATAAAATCCACATTAATCTAGAAATTATGAAAATTGAAACCCAGCTCTAAAATATTATTTCTGATCTATATCTAAAATCGCAAGGCATTTGGATGTCATTAAATAGGGTTTTCACATTAAAGCATATCATAAAACCTATATGATTAAGCATAAATCATTAACAAGCATATATAAATAATTAATCATTCAAAAACATGGCATAATTATGCAAAATACTTCGGATTCATCCTAAAACCGAAAAAAATTAGAAAAATGAGATGTAGTCATTATTCACATTAGCTTTTAAGATTAAGGATTTGAGATTTGAGTGAATTTGATTTTGATTTAGCTTCTTCCTTTAGCTTTCTTCCTCTTGTTTTTAAAATGGTGGCCGGCCTCTACTTGATAAATTTTAGTAAATGAAATGAACGTGTAGTATGGATTCCTAAGGGTTTAGGGCATTAGAATATTCTTATTCCAACTTTGCCCTTGTCTATTCCTTTTGTCTATTTTATTTCATGTTATCTCGTTTTGATTTACTCATTAACATGGCATGGCTACCCCTATTAATCACAAATCTCAATCCCTTAATCATCACGTTACAATATTTTATTTAATTTAGCTAATTAAATATCCTAAATAATGTTACTAAAAATATGGGGTGTTACAATCTCCCCTCCTTAAAGAATTTCATCCCCGAAATTACGATAAGGTACACAACAATTAACCGTAAAGGTAAAATATACCATTACACAAATCAGGATAAGCGTCTCTAATCCTACTCTCAGTCTCCCAAGTACAGTTTCTCACATCGTCGCTCCACTGGACTTTCACTAATCTGACTGTCTTGTTCCTTAGCCTCTTCTCATCTCTCGCGACTATACGAATCGGCTTTTTGACTATAGTCACGTCTGGTTCTACTACTAAGTCATCTAACACGGTCGGTGCTATAGTAGACTCTGGATCTCTAACACACTTTCTTAGATAAGAAACATGAAACACATCGTGAACTCCTGCCAATCTGCTCGGTAACTCTACTCTATATGCGAGCTTCCCGATCATTTCTACAATAGGAAATGGTCCTATGAATCTCAGTGCCAACTTCCCTAATTTCCCGAATCTAATTACATCCTTCATCCATGATACCTTAATAAACACATGATCTCCAATAGAGAACTCTAAGTCTTTCGGCTTTCTGTCTGCGTAACTCTTCTGCCTAGATTGAGTTTCCTTCATCCTAGCTCGAATCAACTCAATCTTCTCTGCAGCTTCTCTAACCAAATCCGGACCAAGAACCAACTTATCTTCTGTCTCTAACAAAAAAACTGGTGATTTGCAAGGTCTTCCATACAAAGCTTCAAATGGTGCCATCCCTATTCTAGTCTGATAACTATTGTTATATGAAAACTTGACTAAGTGTAGATGCTCTTCCCATGATCCTCCAAAATCTAACGCACAAGCTCTTAACAAATCCTCCAAGACTTTGTTAACTCTTTCCGTTATGCCCATCGGTCTGTGGATGGTAACCGGTACTCATCTTGAGCTTGGTTCCTAGAATCTCCTGTAGACTCTTCCAGAACTCACTAGTGAACAAGGAATCTTTATCACTTACTATACTACTAGAAATTCCATGAAGTCTAACTATATTCTTCACAAATAACTTCGCTAAAACAGGTGTCGTCCAAGTTGACTTAACTGGAATGAAATGGGCGCTCTTGGTTAGTCTATCCACTGTGACCAGTATACTTTCATTTCCTCTATTAGATCTCGGCGACCCGTCTATAAAATCCAAAGAAATAGAATCCCATTTCCATATCGGAATAACTATTGGCTGTAGAAACCCAGTTGGCTTCTAATGTTCGGCTTTTACCTGTTGACAGTTCAGACACTACTTCACCCATAAGCCAACATCCCTCTTCATTCATTTCCCAAAAGTAACTTCTCTTCATATTCTGATACATCTTAGTCCCTCCTGGATGAATAGTGAACTTCGAAGGATGGCATTCCTCCAAAACTTCCTTCCTAATGTCTCCTACATTCGGAACACATAATCTTCCCTTCTTTCTCAACCACCCATTCTGGTCAAGACTAAAGTCTTTCAAGTCATCGCTCTATGTTCCATCCCTTAACTTCATGATCCTCTCGGCCAACGTTGGATCCTTTTCCTGTTTAGAAGCAATCTTCTCAATCAATACTGGTTGAACTTCTAAACAAGATAACATAACAGATCCTCCACTGGATCCTGCTTCTGATCTCCACAGCACTCTGCAAGTCGACAACGCTTCCAAATCTTTCCATTCTACCATCATTGCCAACACTACATTCTGATGCTTCCTACTAAGTGCGTCTGCAACTTTGTTTCCCTTTCCTGGTGTGTACTCAATACTAAAGTCATAAGCGGCTAAAAACTCTAACCACCTCTGCTGTCTCATATTCAGCTCCTTCCGAGAGAACAAATACGTCAACGACTTATGGTCCGTATAAAGCTCAAACCTCTCTCCCAAAAGGTAATGTCTCCACACCTTTAAAGCAAAAATCATTGCAGCCAACTCCAAATCATTCGTTGGGTATCTAACCTTATGCGGTCTAAGCTGTCGAGAAGCATAGACATCACTTTACCTCTCTGCATCAACATAGGTCCTAATCCAGTTCCACACACATCTGTATATACTACCAAATCTTGATTCCCCTTCGGAACAACCAATACAGGTGCATGGGTCAATAAATGTTTCAAGTTCTGGAATGCTCCCTCGAACTTCTCGGTCCATACAAACTTCACATCCTTTCGCGTTAGCTTGGTCATCGGTGCTGCTACCCGCGAAAAATCCTTAATGAACCTCCGATAATATCCAACAAATCCAAGAAAACTCCAAATCTCAGTCACCATCTCTGGTTTCTTCCAATTATTAACAGCTTCGATCTTATCTGGATTGACTGACAACCCCTTTTCTAAAACCACGTGACCAAGTAACTTCACTTCCTTCTTCTATAAATGACACTTCGAAAACTTCGCCTTCAGTGCCTCAGCGTCTCAAGCACAATTCTAAGATGATCTTCATGCTCCCTTTCATCCTTAGAGTATATGAAAATATCATCTAAAAAATCAACACAAACCTATCCAAGTGCTCTCGGGAAACTCGGTTCACCAAATCCACAAAGAATGCCGGCACATTAGTTGGTCCGAATGGCATCACCAACCATTCGTACGATTGATATCTTGTTCTAAACGCCGTCAAAGGAATATTATCCTCTGCTACTCTAAGCTGATGAAAACCTGTTGCTAAATCCAACTGAGAAAATATCTTAGCTCCGCTTAACTAATCGAACAATTCGTCAATTCTAGGCAATGGATATCGATTCTTTATTATCCTCTCATTCAACTTTCGATAATCGATACATAGCCTTAATGATCCGCCTGGCTTCTTAACAAACACTGCGGCTGCTTCCCAAGGCAAACTGCTTGGCTTAATAAAACTCTTGCTTTCCAAATCTACCAACTGAACCTTCAACTCTCTCATCTCTGTAGGTGTCATCCTACTTGGCGGTCTACTCACTGGTTCTGCTCCAGGCACCAAATCTATCCGAAACTCAATGGCTCATTTCGATGGCAATCCTACTACCGGCTCAAAGACATCCGCAAATTCTCTAACTATGAAAACACAATTCAACTCATCTTCCAACTCCACTACACCCAACAAAGCATTCGCCTGCAATTAGGGCTTTCTACAGTATATACAATCCGATCTCTATAATTAGGGTGTCTAAGTGATATTTTCCTATCGTGGCAAAATATCCTAGCATCAGACTTACTTAACCAGTCCATACCCAATATAATTCCGAACCCAACAAAGTCAAACACATGCAAACTGCAAACAATGGTATGACCTAGCAAATCAAACTCTAAGTGGTCACACTTCATCCCAAGTGTCGCATACCCTCCTATCGGATTTGCAACCCTTAAGGAAGTGACTAAATATGAGGGTTCTAGGTTAAGCTTATCTACCAAACAACGAGATATAAAAGAATGCGATGCACCAGTATCAAACAGAATGCGAACAGACATACCAGGAATCTGAAGCATACCTCCCAACACTGCCTTTCCTTTCTCATGCGTTGTTGGTCCTGATGTAGCAGGCTCCAATGCAAATACCTTGCCTCTTCCATCCTTAGCGGGCTCTTTGCATTGATTCTTATAGTGGCCAATCTGATCGTAATTAAAACATCCTATGTTCTTCTTCCCGATCACTTCCTTCGCCTTTCCAGTATGACACTCATTCGCAAAATGTCCCTTCTTGTCACACATGAAAAACACAACCTTAGACTTTCCTTTCTTTGTTGCTCCACCTTTCTGAGCACCCTTCTTATGAAAGAACTTCCTCTTCTGACCTTGCCCAACCTGGACCTCCTTCGCCTTAGTCTTCTCTAGACAAGCAAGCACCTCCTCGTGTCTCAAAGCCATCTCTACAACCACATCACAAGGGTCTCTGATATGAGGTAAGGTAGCCCTTGCCAACTCAGGCTTCAACCCCCTTATGAACTTCTCATTCCTCTTCAACACAGTATCCACAGTAGCATATCCATACCTAGCCAACTCCTCAAATCTTCTAGCATACTCCAAAACAGACATCTCTCCCTGCTCCAACTTAGCAAATTTCCTGAGCAAAGCAGACCGCGCCATCACAGACACGAACCTCTCCTGAAACCTTCTGCTAAACTCAGCCTATGTCATATCCACTCCATTTACTCCACCCGTCACACTATTCAAACAAAATAAAGCTGCTCCCTGAAGCTGTCTCGAAGCAAGCCTCCTCTTTTGCTCATCATTGAGCCCTATGTCTATAAAGATCCTCTCACAATGCAGCAACCAGTTCTCCACTTCTATAGCATTCTCAGTTCCAATAAATGGCTTCCCTCCTTGACTAGCATAATCTCTGCTCAAGATAGCATAATGGTTGACCACCGAAGCTTCTTGAACTTCTACTCTAGCATTTCCTCCAACCATCCAGTAGTAACACCCGCCTGCATCATACTCACGAAAAACTGATACATAGCTCCCATATCCACTTGTGGGACTCCAGCACAAACATTCCCTGCTTGTGCCTGACCTTGGTTTCTCCTGCTATTCGTTTTGGAAATTCCATTTGTGGTGGTGCTTCCTACAAGATTCACTCTTCCATTTCTAGCGTCCAAATTTGTATTCAAGCCTCATGAGATACAGAAAAATAGCCTAAGAGAGATAGGAAACTAAAGGTATAGTGTATACTTATAAATAGCAAATACAAGTACGTTACTATAGCATTATCTTATACCCCCGATCTTAACTCTAATTCCTTAGGATTATGTTTTCAAAAATCATTTTTAGTTAAAGTTTATCATAAACCTATGCTCCGATACCAAGTTGTAACATCCCCTATCTAGAGGCCCAAAGCTAAACGCTACAGATGCTGCAGTCATCCATAGTATTAATATCCAGAGACTAAATACGGCTATGTTAATGGTATCCATAATATCAGAAACACTTGAATATGAAACAAAATCACAGATTTCAAAAGAGAACAACATTTTATAGATTACATTTCAAAACCCATGTTTCACATTCAAATTACATAATCCCATAATCGTTTCCCAGGTTCAGATAAAATATAATTATTACATAAATACGCCAAGAGCGACATATGATGATGCCCCCGGGTTGACCAGATTACTATATAGACATAAATGTCTTAAACACAACACGGTAGAATAAAACAAAACAAAACAGCAACTCCTAAATAGCTATCCGTCAGCCACCTGCTCGTCTCTAGAAGCTTTATTTGTCAACCTACTAAAACCTTAAAAGCCTCAACCCTCAGCCTACTCAAATCAATTTTGAGCACCCGAGAGATTAAGGGAATAAAATAAACTTCGAGTTAGACATAAAGCCTGGTGTGAATAATACTACACATCTCGCTTATTTGATATTAAGTGAGACCATGCCGCTTAGCGGAACGGGTTTCCCCTCACTAATATCCTTTTAAAACATATCTTTTGCAAACCTTTATCCTGCAACCAAAACTGGTTAAAACTATAAAGCATTATTATGTAAACATACATATCAGGTGACAAATGAACTATCTGTCCGAACACTATAGTTTTGTTTGGCTAACTACTAACCTTTGGCTGACTTGGGCCTACCAGACAATATAATCAAAATAATCTAACACCTGTTAGACGTTCCTCTTTTGGATGGTATGTCCCCAATTTTCTATTAAATACTCCTCTTCTGGACGGTCTGTCCCTAACTTAACATCTCCCAGGGTCACCTGATCCTAATGGTTTTGCGGGCTGACCAATAACCTGTCTGCATACAAATATATATTCCCTTTTGTGTGTAATCATAATTTTAGTCTTACCTGTGACAAAGCCTTACACACTGGAATTTTGGACTAAATTAGCTGGGGCTAATAGGTAATGTATAGGGTGCAACCCTATACCAATCTCATCTGGTATTCTAATCTCTGAGTCATTTTACTTAGGGTGATCTTCCCTTAAATTTTCCTTGAAAACCTTTCATCTCAAATTGATTTAAAACCTTTAAACCAAACTTAAACAAGGAAAACATATACTCTATGCTTTACTCAAAATCACCTTGCCATGTTATATATACTTTACTCAAACCTTTGTTGATGAAAACATTTAAACCTTTGAATGTACCCCTTTCGAATCCATTGAAAGTACCCTATTCGAAACCAAGCAAAACCCTTCTTTCACCTAAGTCGGAAGGCCAAAACATTCCTTTCGAAAACATTGAAAAACCATTCCTTCGAAAGCATTAAAACCTTAGATATCCTTCTTCAAAACCTTTAAACATGTCCTTTCAAATACGTTGGGAAACCTCTCCTTTCAAACCTTTCAAAACCATTGGGGAACCACCCCTTCGAAACCATTCCTTAAAACCTTTCGAAAGCAATAAAACATCAAACCTTTTGAAAGCCTTTGGGTTCAAGTAAAAAAGTGGAAACACCTTTCGAAACCATTAAAAATTACTTCTTCGAAACCATTTGGGTTCTACCTTCAACAGAGCAAAAGGGTCATAAAACATTTAAGTCGAAAGGACTCTTTCGAAAGCATTTCCTAAGCGAAGAAGTGATGGCGTCGAAACCAACCTTCCAAAAGCATTGGAGAAGCGACTAAGTTTTGAAAGTGAAGTATACCTTCCAAAACCATTGGCGTCGAAAGGTAGAAAAGCGGCAGCTAAGGGCTTCAAACCCGATGAAAGCATTTACTTAAAACAAGAGGCGCAACCCATTCGAAACCATTCCTTTAAAACATTTGACTTAGGCGAAAGCCTACCAAGTCAAAAACTAAACCGTCGAAAGCAAAGCAGGCACATTTTTCATTTAAAAACAAAGACACGCTTTGACCCCTTCGGAACCTTTGGTCTCGACCTAGTGCCTTCCGCCTTAGTCCAATTCACTCTGTACCAAGTTATTGATACTAGTGCATTGGTTTCAATGGCATGGAGGCGGTAGTACTTGGTCGGAACCCCTGTGCCCAAAGTGGCGAAACATGCTAAAAGCATGTAAAAACTGATTTTTACTTTAAAAAGAATACCTTTTCAACTAACCTGCCTTGTTTCTTAAAATATTATTGGTTGCTAATTTTCTTTTCTAAAAGTGCTGCCAATATTTCAGAACTAAACAATTTTATTTATTTATAAGATACCCCTTCTCCTTTTATAAATATATAAAACATTTAATTCCCATACCTTAAATAATTTTATATATTCATCAAAACACTTAGGAAAATTCTACAAAATTCCAGAAAATCATTTTTAATATGTTCTCTAACATATATTAATTCCAGACCCAAAATGTTAATTATTTAGCCGTAAATAATTTAAAACCCAAATAATCATTTTCAGACCAGAAAATTAATATAAAACGACATTAATCTAGAAATTATGAAAATTGAAACCCTTCTCTTAAATATTATTTCTGATCTATCTAAAATCGCAAGCCCTTCGAAACCATTAATCATTCAATAGGGTTTTCACATTAAAACATATCATAAAACCTATATGATTAAGCATAAATCATCAATAATCATTTATAAACCATTAATCATTCAAAAACATGGCATAATCATGCAAAATAATTTGGATTCATCCTAAAACCGAAAACAATTAGAAAAATGAGATGTAGTCATTATTCACCTTAGCTTTTGAGATTAAGGATTTGAGATTTGAGTGAATTTGATTTTGATTTAGCTTCTTCCTTTAGCTTTCTTCCTCTTGTTCTTTAAAATGGTGGTCGGCCTCTACTTGATAAATTTTAGTAAATTAAATGAACGTGTAGTATGGATTCCTAAGGGTTTAGGGCATTAGAATATTCTTATTCCAACTTTTTCCTTGTCTATTCCTTTTGTCTATTTTATTTCATGTTATCTCGTTTTGATTTACTCATTAACATGGCACGGCTACCCTTATTAATCACAAATCTAAATCCTCTGTTATCCAGCAAATTATTCACCATCCTTAAGAAGAAATTAAAGAATAACTTCCTGACTTCCTTGCATTTATTACCTTAAATAATTAATAAAAATCAGCCATATCTCCACCATAAATACCAATTCATTACCCATCAAAGCCGTATTTAATGCCCAACAAATGCTATGATAACCTGCTTATCTGTTACTAATTAATGCCAACCATTTCCATATTAAATATTCCTTAATTCCCTTCATCCTTACCTTAAATAAGAAGATTATGGTGCAATTAATATCAGCCTAGTCAGCGTCACTACAATTCAACACCAACACTGGGTCAAGACTTACAGCTATAAATACACCTAACATTGCAAAAGAAAAGGAAAACCGAAACAGAAAATGTGACTTCTCCTCTCCTCCTCAAAAATCTCTTGTAATATGAAACTACAAGTGATAAATAAATTATAAAGTGGATGTAGGCCATAGATTTCGCCGAACCACTATAAAAATTTCGTGTCTCTTTTATCTTTTCTTCTTTTTATCTGCTTATTTTTGTGATCTGTGTTGCTATTTTCTGGATTGCCGTTAAGGCTGGTGCTTTCACACTCAAATCAGGGTGTTGATCCATTTTGTGGGTTAACATCCTCTAATCATCACATCATATTATTTTAGTTTAATTTAGCTAATTAAATATCCTAAATAATGTTACTAAAAATATGGGGTGTTACATCTCTGCCCTATCCCTCGCCTCAGCCGCCTCTCCGCCTTCTCAACAGCCACATTGCCTCCTTGGTCGCTGCCAGGGCATCCTTGAGCACCTTTCGAGTCTGCTCCCTTTAATTGACTTCCTCTTCAAGATCTAGGAATTCGTCCCGGACTCGGATGGAAAGATGGGCAATTTGGAAAATTAACGTTAGAAGAACATTCCGGAAAAAGTAAAATTCAAGTTTGGAAGCTTACAAGAAGGGCGTTCCATGTATGCGCATTAATCACTTACTCCTTAGAGTGTTGGTTGCATTCGAATCTAGGCTGGTGGGTGGATGACTTGATCTCTATGGACATGAGCTGGAAATACCTCAGCAGTTGATCCAGGCCTTCATGATCAGCAGCCCGATGAATCTTCAAAGACACTCGCCCCAACTATAACGCCCCCCACTTTGAGACTTGAAGATGAACACCGATGATGCTGCAGTCATCACTAGAAATATCTTCCAGCGATGGAAATGAGTTCAGTATATTCAAATATAGTCTAAGTAAACACAACAACTAAATATTTTTATTACATAGAAACTATCTTAACATTCATTATATATATCTTCTTCAAAATTAACCCCAAAGTTGTGCCCACGTAGGGGTCAAATAACAATAGAAAATTACGTAGTAAAGATTCAAGTCAAATATGATGATGCTGCCCGGACTCATTAAACAGCAGAAATAACATCTTTATTTGCTAAAAAAGCCAGTATTGTGGCTTATAACACAAATCTATCTAACCCCATAAACTAAACCTACTTAAATGAGTACCCACGAGTTTATGGGCAAAGCATAATAAAAACATGGGTTAGACATAAAGTCTATTGTGAATAATATTTACCCAAAACAAGCATATAGTGAGACTAGGCTAAACTACACGGAACAGGTTTTCCCCTCACTGTCCAAAACATTATAAATAAAACAATCCTAGTTTACATAGTCCTCATTACTACTGCACCTTATGTGCTCTTATACAATTTCCTATTGCTACTGCGCCTTATGAACTCTTATGCCGCTTCCTTTTACTACTGTGCCCCCGACACAGTCCCCTCGCAGTTTCCATTTTTGATAGTTTGATACTGCCTAGAATCATCCCTCCATGGTATTCTCTAGATTCATTCATTAAATTTAAACTGCATTGACCCAACCTCATGTAGTATTCTTTTTAAATTCATTCATTAAACTTAAACTGCATGGACTCCACCCACTGTAGTATTCTTTTAAATTTATTAACTAAACTTAAACTGCACAGACTCGGCCCTCTGCAGTATTCTTTTAAATTCATTCACTAAACTTAAACTGCATAGACTCAGCCCCTTGCGGTATTCTTTAAATTCATTTATTTGTTAAGCTCAAGACCACAAAGAAAAAGCCACATGTAGTCCCTATGTATTTATTTACCTAAATTATGGACTACTATGAAACAACCACCCGAAGTCCCCAAACACTTGTTTTGTTAGAAACTGCATAAAATTAGCCCACCATAGTCTCCTGGAAGTTGAATGCCTCTCCTCACCTTCACAAGGTGTGCATTTGAGTGAGCGTCCCCATCCGACATCAATAGCCCTTCCAATCGTACCTTTAGTGCATGAGTTCATTCCCTTAATAGCCTTAAGCTCTCCCTGAGTCCTACCTAATTGTCTTAGTTAGGACTTATTCACACCTTTCCTTGACCTAGAACCACCCTACTCCAATTTGTTAAGGCAATACACGCATTACTTATTAAGAGAATGCTTTCATATTACGGAGCAATATGCCTTTTACATATGGCGATGCAGTTTAGTCTCTTCCAACTTTATAGTTTTACAGTGCAACATGTCTTCTACATATTACGACGTGGATCTACTTTCCCTTGAAAGTCCACAGATTCCCGGGAAATCACTACCCCATCCCAGTATGCATAGTTTGCTTTTAAAACATTAGACCGCCATCTAAACTCTATACTTGACAAAGTCTAACATGTTTGGCAGCGTCTTTACACGTGTCACTATCTAATTCACTATGAGTTCACTTTCTGTTATTGACAATGTCTCCTATTTATCTAACACTTATTTCACCATATCAATTTTAATTTACTAGCGTCTGTGTCATTCTTTTTCCTTAGTACAGTTCCCATCTCATATTAGCTTACTTTCCTCATAGAAAACCTTAATCAAATCCTAGAAAATTCATGGACAATTGTTCTAATATACATTATGCTTGATTTAGATTTGTACATGTATTTCCCTTATTTATTTTCGAGGTATTCTCCTTCAAAAATTCATAATAAATCATTCTGACATGGGAAATCTCTCAAACCAAAAATCCATTTCTAAAATAATGGTTAGAACTTTATATAAAACTTTTGTAGCATTTAGAAATCATTAGAGTAGGAAATATATCTAAACACCCCATGTTCATCTATTTTTCCCAAAACATCCAGTAAACATTTTACTTATTCAATTAAAATCCGTATGAATTCCCATCATATATAAAAATATACAAAATCATACCGCAACCAAATAATTGTGTACGGTAAAATAAGTTTAGTATTACTCACCTAGATCTTTGAAATATCTTACTTTAGTCTTCTTAATCCCACTTTAGCTTGTGTTTCCTTATCTTCTCTTTATTTGCTCTCTTTAGGCTATCACCATTAATGTTCCTCTCAAGCTTTTATTTTATTTTTAGTAGAATGAAATGAGTGAATGGAAAGAGTAATGCTTATTATGTGATTTGGGCTTGGGCCCTCATACTCTTTTTCATTAATTCATTACCTTTTTCTTCTTATTTAGCATATCTTGGCCTAATAATTAATTATTAAATTAATCATAAATTACGAGTTGTTATGGTCTTCCCCCTCAAAGGAATTTTTCCCCTGAAATTCAATTAAGGCACGATAGTGATTACCAATCTACCCCATGCTTACTTTTCGCATACACATGAATTCTTAATTCATTATAAGGTACTAGTGCTATCTACTAATACTTCGATCAACCATAATATTCATGTCTATATATTGTCTATAATAATATAATTCATTACATAGCTCATATGCTAATCTGAAACAAATAATTCTAGATAGGTCCTCCTAACCTTATACTATGTTTCCCATGTGCTATCTTCTCGATCTATGCTCCACTAAACACATACTAGCTTCACCACCTTGTTTCAAAGCCGCTTCTCAACCTGATCCACTATCTACATCGGTCTGTGCATGTACGTCATATACAGATCTATAACCAGGTCTTCTATTGCCCTCGGATTAACTACTACGTCCGGATATCTAATTCCGTAGATGTGATATATGAAACATAGTATAGGTTCTTGCAAAAATGCTAGGCAGTTCCACTTTATACGCCACCTTCCCATTCTTTTCTATGATCGGAAACGATCCTACATATCTGGGTGATAACTTTCCAGCCTTCCAGAAACACATCACGCCTCTTATTGAAGAACCTTTCAAAAACACCTCATCACCTACTGTGAATTCTAATTCCTTCCTCCTCGTGTCGGCATAAATATTTTGCCTAGACAATGCTGCCTTTATCCTAGCTCAGGTCAGCTCTACATTCTCAGTAGCATCCTTAACCACTTCTGGGCCCAACATGACCCTATCCTCTACCTCCTACCAACATGTAGGTGATTTACATGGTCTTCTATATAATGCCTCAAATGGAGCCATTCCAATACAACTTTGGTGGTTGTTGATGTATAAAAACCCTACCGAATGTAAATAATCCTCCCAAGATCCACCGAAGTCTAAAATGCAAGATCTCGGCAAGTCTTCTAGGACCTTGTTGACCCTCTCGGTCTACACATCGGTCTATGGATGGTATGTAGTACTCTTGTGCATCTCTGTACCTAATACCTTATGCAAGTTATGCCAAAAATCACTGGAGAATAATGGAACTCGGTCGCTAATGATAGTGCTAGTCACCCCATGCAATCTCACTATGATGCAGTGCAACCCATAATATTCCAAGGCCTAAGTCGTCCACGACATAACGAAGCTGAAGTAAGTCGTCCACGACATAAAGAAGCTGAAGTAAGTCGTCCATGACATAACGAAGCTGAAGTAAGTCGTCCACGACATAACGAAGCTGAAGTAGAAGTGTTAGGTCATCCACGACCTAACGAAGCGGATATAAGTCGTCCACGACTTAACAAGAATAAGAAAGGGGAGCAACAGATTCAAGGCACGTCGGAGCGTGTTAGGTCGCGTACGACTTATATGGAACGACTTAATGAAAGACTAGAACAAGGCGGTGAAGCGAGTTATACGGAAGAAGAAAACCAACGACTTAAGATAAGTCGTCTATGACCTACGACTTAGTTAAGTCGTCTGAAATCCTTAAGTCGTGAACTGGGTTAAGTCGCTGAAGTCTTATTCCCTAAGTCGTCCATGTTATAAGTCGCATGAAGATTGGCCTGAAGATGTTTCTTAACTCGTTACCGACCCAAGCTAAGTCGTGTGTCGTTTGTTTCTTGAGTCGTGTACTTTGTAAATAAGGTGTGTTGATTTTGTTAAGTCGTTAACGACTTAAGTAGGTCATATGTCATGATATGGTGTTGTAATGTGTTGTATGTTTCTTATGTCGTGAGTAGTTAGGTCGTATACGACCTAAGTGTTGTAAATATCTGTGGTTTAACTGTTTGAGTCGGAGCTGTTGATAAGTCGTCGCCGACCTATAGTAAGTCGTAAGTCACAGGTGTGTTGCAGATGGTACTAAGTCGCAGGTTATAAGTCGGAAACGACTTAAGTGTTGTATATTTTGGTGCGTGAGTTGTAACGCCTATAAATAGGCAGGTTGGGTCATTTTGTAAAAGTTAGTTGATTTGAATAAAAACTTTTGTTTTGTTAGCTTTGTGCTTTCACCAAATTGGTAGTCGAGTGTAATCTCCTATCTCCACTTTCGGTTAATCGAGTGCGCTCGATTCAACGATTGCTGAAGCCGATTCACGGTATCTAGTGCGCTAGATCAACGTACGAAGAATCACAGATCTTTAAACACGGTATAGTGCGCTATCAACGTGTTTGGGATAGCTAGAATTCGGCATCTTCGGATCAACAAATTTGGGCCGTTCGGTATTCTTCATTCCATCGATCGCCACTTTCACCGTATCATCATTTTGTTATTTCTGCTGCTGCACCATTTGGTATCAGAGCTAGACTTAGCCAATCATAGCTAAGCCGAGTCTTGGAGCCAATTTTTACTCGAAGAGTTCAAGTCGTGTTCATCGCAAGTTGCAACAAGTTTGGAGTTTTCGATCCATAGCATTTTGGATCTAAGTTCGAAAGGTGTTTGAAATTTGGAGTTGGAGCCGAGAGTAGATTGAAAGTGTATCATTTGGTATCATTTGATCATTTGTTTGTTCAAGGCCGAAAGTCAAAGTTTTGAAGAATCAACCATGCCGCCGAGAAGAGCTAATCGTCACCAAAACGTAGAAGCTTTGTATAGAAGAGAAGAAGCTGATGAGATGGAGCAAAGAATAAACGAAAATTTTAGTGAGAAGCTTAATGAAGGGATTGGTCGATTAGAGAAGATGATGTTAGAGATGAATCAAAATCGGAGAAGGGTTTCACCTGAATCTAACCATGGGGGAAGTAGAGTCTCACCACATTCTAATCGAGAAAGAAGTGTTGATGATGATCAAAGACGTGGGAGGAATGTGAATGGTCGAGAACGGAGGAATGTAGATAGAAGGGATGTTGGTGGAAGACGTGATGGTAGTAGAGATGTTGGTGGTCAGGATCGACATCGATATACATCAGATTTCGAGGAAGAGTTTGATGGTGGTAGTGTTCATGGACGAGGACATGGACAAGGAAGAAATCATTCGGAATATGATCACAAATGGGAGTCTGGGATGAAGACTGAAATACCAGAGTTCAAAGGAGGTATGCAAGCCGAGGAGTTTCTTGATTGGATAGCTTATGTTGAAGAAATATTTGACTTCAAGGAGGTTCCAGAGGATCGTAAAGTGAAGTTGGTTGCTACTAGACTGAGGGGGAGAGCTATGGCATGGTGGCAGCAAACCAAACTTACTAGGGATCGGATGGGGAAGTCAAAAATTGTTGCTTGGGAAAAGATGAAGAAACTGATGAAGGCTACGTTCTTGCCTTATAATTACCAATCACTAATGTATCAGAGACTACAAAACTTGAGGCAAGGAACGAAGACGGTTGCTGGTTATGCAGATGAGTTCTACCAGTTAATTGCTCAAAATGATATCATGGAGAGAGAAGAACAATTGACCGCGAGGTTTGTCGGTGGACTTAGAGCACAGATCCAAGATATGGTGAACATGTTCGACCCCAGATCTGTGGCCGAAGCACATCAAAAGGCGTTGGCTTGGGAGAAACAAGGAAGACGTGGGGGAGGTGTGTTTCCAAGTTTTACGGGGCAGAACAAAGGAGCGGGTAGTAGTTCTAATCTTCCTAAAGCATCGAATAAGCCGGTTGTTCAAGAAGTGGCTAAACCTAAAGTCAATACCAATTTCAAATGCTATAATTGCCAGGAAGTGGGTCATAAGAGCAGCGAATGTCCAAAACCAAAGAAGAGAACTATGATTGTTGAAGTGGAGGATGAGGATGTCGAAGAAGATCTCAATCCACAGCATGATGAGGAAGAAGAAGTGTCGGGAGACGATGGATGTAATCTGATGCTACGAAGATCTTGTTTAACCCCGCAGCAGGAAGAAGAGTTGAGTTGGTTGAGAAGTAACATTTTCCAGTCAACGTGCACTATTTTGGGAAAGGTCTGTAAATTCGTCATTGATGCTGGGAGTTGTGATAATATTATTTCAACGGAAGCTGTAAAGAAATTGAAGTTGAAAACGGAGAAACATTCTAGTCCTTATAAACTTGCTTGGTTGAGGAAAGGAGGAGAAGTAAAGGTAGAGAGGCGAGCTCATGTTCCATTTTCTATCGGAAAGAAATACAAGGATGAGATTTGGTGTGACGTAGTTGACATGGATGTTTGCCATTTGCTGTTGGGAAGGCCGTGGCAGTACGATCGTGAAGTACAGCATAATGCTCGAACGAATAGTTACAGTTTCTTGTTCGAGGGCACGAAGATTACCTTAGTTCCGAAAAAGCGACAACAGAATGAGAACAAGCTGGAGGAGATTAAGGAATTGAAAACCTTGTTGTCATTGAAGGAGTTCGTGGAAGAGATAGATGAGAGTCTTGAAGTTTTTATGTTGATTGGGCATGAAAGCAGTGAAGTTGCTGAAGTTCCAGAGGAAGTGAAACCTGTTTTGGAGGAATTCGAAGATGTGTTTCCAGAGGAGTTACCGAAGGAGTTACCACCGCTTAGAGACATACAGCATCAGATTGACTTGGTGCCAGGTGCTGCATTGCCTCATAGACCACACTATCGGATGAGTCCAAGGGAACACGAGGAGTTAAGGAGATAGGTGGAGGAATTATTGGAACAGGGGCGAGTTCAGGAGAGTTTGAGTCCTTATGCAGTGCCAGCTTTGTTGGTACCAAAGAAGGATGGAACGTGGAGGATGTGCACAGATAGTAGAGCATTGAACAAGATAACAGTCAGATACAGATTTCCGATGCCGAGGCTTGATGATCTGTTAGATCAAATTAGTGGGTCTGTAATCTTTTCTAAGATTGACTTGAAGAGCGGTTATCATCAGATACGAATTAGACCAGGGGACGAATGGAAGACAGCATTCAAGACGAGGGAAGGATTGTACGAATGGCTGGTCATGCCGTTTGGTCTATCGAATGCACCAAGTACATTCATGAGAGTGATGAACCAAATTTTCAGGTTGTACATTGGGAAATTTGTGGTAGTTTACTTTGATGATATTCTGATCTACAGTGCTAGTACAAAGGAGCATGTTCAGCATTTGAGGAAAGTGTTAATTATCCTTCGTGAAGAACAATTCTACGCTGCTAAGAAGAAGTGTGTTTTTATGGCGAGGAGTGTTTTATTTCTGGGGTATGTTGTATCGAAAGAAGGAATACAGGTGGACCAAAGTAAAGTTGAAGCTATCAGAGATTGGCCGCAACCCAAGACGATAACGGAAGTTCGTAGTTTTCACGGGTTGGCTTCATTTTATCAAAGGTTTATTCCACACTTTAGTAGTGTGATGGCACCTGTTACAGATTGTATGAAGGGCAAACAGTTTGCATGGTCGGAGGAAGCAGGGGTTGCTTTGAGCGAATCAAAGAACTTTTGACGTCAGCACCAATCCTAGTACTACCAGATTTTCAATCGGTATTTGAACTACATACTGATGCATCCAAGGTTGGGATTGGAGGAGTGTTGAGTCAGGAGGGACGTCCAATTGCATATTTCAGTGAGAAGTTATCAGGAGCGAAGATGAGATATAGTACGTATGATGTGGAATTTCATGCTGTTGTACAAGCCATTAAACATTGGAGACATTACTAATTTCACAAGGAGTTTGTACTGTACACTGATCATGAGGCATTGAAACATCTACAAGGGCAAGAGAAGATTTCAGCAAGGCATGCATCATGGATTGCGTACCTGCAACAATTTACATTTGTGGTGAAGCATAAATCTGGAGTTACAAACCGTGTGGCAGATGCGTTGAGCCGAAGGAATCATTTGTTAACAACAATGAAGGTTGAAGTAACGGGGTTTGATGTGTTGCCAGAATTATTTGTCGATGATCCTTACTTTGCAAAGTTTGTTGATAAAGTCAAGGAGGGAGAGACGGATGAGTTTTTGATAGTGGATGGTTTTCTGTTTAAGGGAAATCGATTATGTATTCCAGAGAGCAGTTTGAGAATGAAGATTATCAAGGAGTTACACGAGGAAGGTCATGTGGGCTGTGATCGTACATTGTATTTGGTCTCTCAGTCTTACTTTTGGCCATCAATGAGGAAAGAAGTGGAAAGGTTTGTGGAGCGATGTCATATCTGTCAGGTTTCGAAAGGAACTGCGACCAATGCTGGATTATATATGCCGTTACCTGTACCAAATAAGCCTTGGGTTGATGTGAGTATGGATTTTGTTTTGGGGTTACCGCGAACTCAAAGGGGAAACGATTCCATTTACGTGGTGGATGACCGATTTTCGAAAATGGCACATTTTATTGCTTGTAAGAAGACGGCGGATGCTGTTCATGTTGCTCAGTTATTTTTCAAAGAAATATATCGACTTCATGGATTGCCAGAATCTATTGTGTCGGATAGGGATACTCGTTTTCTGAGTCATTTTTGGCTAAGTTTGTGGAAGATGGTCGGAACGAAGCTGAATTTTAGTAGCGCTTACCATCCACAAACTGATGGACAAACGGAGGTGGTTAACAGATCGCTGGGGAATTTATTGCGATGTCTGGTGAAAGATAATCTGAAGAGCTAGGACATGAAGTTATGCCAGGCAGAGTTTGCTCATAATCATGCAGTGAATCGTAGTACGGGATTCAGTCCATTTCAGATTGTATACTCAATTTTACCCAGGGGACCGTTGGACTTAACGGTAGTACCAGAACCGAAGGGGACGGTAAAACGAGCTGTAGATTTTGTTGATGGATTGACTGAATGTCATAAAATCGTTCAGGAACGATTGGAGAAGGCAAATGAGAAGTATAAACGATTGACAGATCTGAAGCGAAGAAATGTTGAGTTTAATGAAGGAGATATGGTATATGCTGTGTTAACAAAGGATCGTTTTCCAGTGGGCGCTTATAACAAGTTAAAAGCCAGAAAATTGGTCCTGTAGAAGTTGTGAAACGAATTAACGAAAATGCTTATAAATTGAAGCTACCGGAGGATGTGTACACTTCTGACGTGTTCAATGTTAAGCATCTCGTACCATATTTTGGGAATGAACAATTTGATGTGGAAGAATTTACAAATTCGAGAACGATTTTTTCTCAACCTGGGAAGGATGATGCAGCGCAACCCATAATATTCCAAGGCCTAAGTCGTCCACGACATAACGAAGCTGAAGTAAGTCGTCCACGACATAACGAAGCTGAAGTAAGTCGTCCACGACATAACGAAGCTGAAGTAAGTCGTCCACGACATAACGAAGCTGAAGTAGAAGTGTTAGGTCATCCATGACCTAACGAAGCGGATATAAGTCGTCCACGACTTAACAAGAATAAGAAAGGGGAGCAACAGATTCAAGGCGCGTCGGAGCGTGTTAGGTCGCGTACGACTTATATGGAACGACTTAACGAAAGACTAGAACAAGGCGGTGAAGCGAGTTATACGGAAGAAGAAAACCAACGACTTAAGATAAGTCGTCTACGACCTACGACTTAGTTAAGTCATCTGAAATCCTCAAGTCGTGAACTGGGTTAAGTCGCTAAAGTCTTATTCCCTAAGTCGTCCATGTTATAAGTCGCATGAAGATTGGCCTGAAGATGTTTCTTAACTCGTTACCGACCCAAGCTAAGTCGTGTGTCGTTTGTTTCTTGAGTCGTGTACTTTGTAAATAAGGTGTGTTGATTTTGTTAAGTCGTTAACGACTTAAGTAGGTCGTATGTCGTGATATGGTGTTGTATGTTTCTTATGTCGTGAGTAGTTAGGTCGTATACGACCTAAGTGTTGTAAATATCTGTGGTGTAACTGTTTGAGTCGGAGCTGTTGATAAGTCGTCGCCGACCTATAGTAAGTCGTAAGTCGCAGGTGTGTTGCAGATGGTACTAAGTCGCAGGTTATAAGTCGGAAACGACTTAAGTGTTGTATATTTTGGTGCGTGAGTTGTAACGCCTATAAATAGGCAGGTTGGGTCATTTTGTAAAAGTTAGTTGATTTGAATAAAAACTTTTGTTTTGTTAGCTTTGTGCTTTCACCAAATTGGTAGTCGAGTGTAATCTCATATCTCCACTTTCGGTTAATCGAGTGTGCTCGATTCAACGATTGCTGAAGCCGATTCACGGTATCTAGTGCGCTAGATCAACGTACGAAGAATCGCAGATCTTTAAATACGGTATAGTGCGCTATCAACGTGTTTGGGATAGCTAGAATTCGGCATCTTCGGATCAACGAATTTGGGCCGTTCGGTATTCTTCATTCCATCGATCGCCACTTTCACCGTATCATCATTTTGTTATTTCCGTTGCTGCACCACACTACTACCTTCACACACACACAAATATATATATATATATATATATATAAACACACACACACACATTGCAAGGCAAGTCGGCTTTATAGTGGGTCGTGCCAGTATTTATTAATCAAATTTATAACAGGTGTACTTCACATGCGCAGTACTACTAAGAACATTAAAAATAGGAGTTTGGTAGAAGACCAAACTACTAAAAAGGAACAGACAAAAGCTAAACCCCACCCAAATAGGATGACCCTTCATTAGACAAATCAGACCCAATCACATGAACATATAAGCTAAACATCTTCCCAAGGAAAGGAACGAAATCCAAGGAATCCTCAAAGTAAAAGAAAATCATATCCCAGTTATTATCCTGAAGGATAGCACTGTTTTGCTCCCCATTCTCACCCTCTTGCGAAAGAGAATCACCTGATACCTGGTAGACTAAAAATCTATACTCACCCACCATATAAGCAACATATTTGTAACAACAATCTCTCATGGGGAAATAACAAAACTGAGTTCCTTCATGAACCCAAACTTCCATATTAGAATACCAAGATAACATATCTGGAGACAAGCTAGATCCAGAGTCGGATAAAGGAATATCAATGTCAATCCTCATAGGACTAAGGGCTAGCACTGATATCTTACGAACCCAAATTTGCTTCACCACCTTTGGGAAAGGAATTTTCTGTGGAAATGGAATGACAATGTCTTCCTTCATCAAAGGAATGGGGGATGGAGCCGTATCATGATGCTTGCAAGAATTTGCCAAATGACCAAAAGAACAACAAGTAGAGCATATATAAGGTTTCCACTTATAATTTACTTCCACTATTGCAACCTGCCCCGGAGCAGGTTTAACAGGTAAAACAGAAGGCAGCAAGCCAACAGGCTTAGTCTCAATCAAAGCCTAGAATAGCCTAGTCTATCCCTCCTAACCGTAGCAGCATCCGAACAAGCCAAATCCCCAACCAGGTTAGCCAACCAATTAATGCCAATCATAGATTGTAATACATATGGGATTTTGGTGAATTCAAGCCAAACAGGAATGGATAAAACCTGTTCTCTAGCAGAGTCCACAAAGGGATTCCAACAAGTAACTACGAATAGTTTCCTTAATATAATAGTTGGTTCTACTTCAAGGATTTTTAGACGACCTTCTGGACATGCAAATTCAAAGAAAAACATGGAGTTCTCACTTTTCATTTTAATTTTTCCTTTCAGTCTCCACTTTTCCATCAAGTTATGTTTAACTATCGAAATAGGCGGGTTTTCATCAAGAAAGAAACCAACAAGTTGACCACGCCAAAACTCAGAACCCACTTTAATAACTTCCACCGGAGGAATAGTGATACCATTGAGCATGGAGAGAACTCACCCAAATTACGTGGCTTCGACGAGAAAAGAGAAGCCTGATTAGTTTTAGTCGATTCATGAGCAAGAGGATTCATACTGGGATAGATTTTAGGCATGAGCAAGATGTATTAACTACTAAAATAAGGCCAGGCACTACAGTATCATTCTTATAGTTACCAAGGAGCACTGAAGTTGAATCTTTGAATTTTCATTAGGGGCAGCAAAATAAAAATTACCACCTGGAGTGCCTGAAAATGCTTGGTCAGGAATACCACCAAGAGCAGGACTTATAATAGGGTATAAAGATACATGTTTTATTTGGTTTATTTGGGCAAGAACATAGACATTTTGCGCATGTACTAAACCATATGATAAACCAGAGCTAAAAACATATGCAGACCCAACATTTTTATCTAATTCAATATCATTTTCCAAGCCAGCTACTGTATCAACCCAACGATTTCCAATATTTGCAGTATCTAATAGAGAGGATAGGGGATGCTTACCAACAATGGAAGTGGAACCCAAAAGAGGAATGAAAGCATAAGTTGCTTCATCAATTTTAGATAACAGCGTCGAGAGGGACAGAGCCTTATTATTAATAATATCCCCAGCCAAGTTTTGCATTAAATCACTGACAAGACTCAAAGTTTCGAGAGATGGCTACTAGAGGACATAGTAGTAGTAGTGAGGTTATCAGCAATGCAAACAGGATCAACAAGACTAGCGAAAAATGGATATTCGTTCTCATAAATAGGATAAGCAGGAACTAACTGGATGGCATCGGAGATAGCAGTAGGAAGGACTACCAAGGGCGAACCCCACAATGCAGAGCAATTAGGCGAATGTCCAGACTCACGAACCAGAGGTGGATTGACATTGTAGCATTGGCCAGAATGAGTCAAAGTTGCTTCCTTTTCGAGACCAAGACAAGTGAATCTGAGAACTTAAGCTTATTTTTCTTCTTCTTTGGCATGGGAAAGACAAGGCAATGTGAAAGGCTAAGAGATGAATAGAGGAGGGGGAAAATGGATGAAGAAGGCGACGGTCAGACAAAATTAAATAAAGAGGCGGAAAGGGCAGACGCCATTTTCAAAAGAATACAATTTATTAAAAATTTGGTTAACTTAGCTAAACATACACACACACATACATACATACATATGTGTGTATATATCTACTAACCTCGACTGCAGTTCTTGTAGCCTTCATTGGAATGAAATGGGCATACTTAGTTAGTTTATCAACTATGACCCATAAGCTTTCATTCTCGGTCCTTGCCCTTGGTAACCTATATACAAAGTCCATAGATACCAAATCCCATTTCCAAACTAGAATCCCCAAAGGCTGCATGAGCCCACTAGGTTTCTTATGTTCTACCTTCACCTGTTGGCATGTATGGCATCTTTTCATATACTCTCCAACATCTTCCTTCATCCCTTCCAAGAAGAAACTTCCCTTTATATCTCGATACATCTTAGTATCTCAAGGGTGAAAGATGAACTTTGAACAATGACATTCATCCAATACTTCCTTCCCCAGTCCTTCTATACTTGAAACATACAACCCTCCATCCTTCCACGGCCTGCCTTCTTTATCAACACTGAGTCCCTTCAGCTCTACTGCCTCAATCCCCGAGTCTAAGCTCCTTATTATATCGGCGCAAAACTTATCTTCCTTCTGCAGTCTAGCGATCCTTTCTATGAGCACAAGCTTTACTTCTAGGCATGATAACATCCCAGATATACTACTCGAACCTACACTAGACCGAAACTATACATTACACACAGACAACATTTCCAAGACGGTCCATTCTTCTATCATAGCCAAAACACAACTTTTTTGTTTTTGGCTTAGGGCATCAACTACCCTATTCTCCTTTCCTGGGGTGTACTCTATCCGAAAATCATAACATACCAAAAACTCTAACCACCTCTGCTGTCTCATGTTCACCTCCTTTCGAGAGAACAAATATCTTAAGGACTTATGGTCAGTAAATAAATCAAATCTTTATCCTAATAGATAATGTATCCAGACCTTCAATGCGAAGACAACGGCTGCTAACTCCAAATCATGAGTTGGATATCGAACTTCATAAGGTTGTAACTCGCTAGATTAGTATGCAATTAATCTACCCTTCTACATCAATACTACTCCTAACCCTGATCTCGATGCATCAGTATATACAGTCATATCATCATTCACATTAGGTATCACTAACACAGGCCCATTCATCAATTGATACTTTAATTCCTGGAATGATGTCTCACACAACTGCGTCAAGTACACTTCTCACTCTTTCGTGTTAGTCTAATCATTGGCGCAGCTATACAAGAGAAGTTCTTAATGAATCTCCAGTAGTAGCTGGCCAAGCTTAAGACACTTTGCACCTTAGTCACAGTCTCGGGTCTCTTTCACCCATTTACTACGTCAACCTTTAAAGGATCCACTGCTAACCCTTCTTCCGAAACTACATGGCCTATGACACTTCCTTTCTCCAAAAATGACATTTAGAAAATTTTGTTTTCAACTTATGTTGTCTTAACGTCTCCAACACAAGCCTCAAGTGAACTTCATGCTTTACGTTATCCTTCAAGTATACTAAGATGTCATCTATGAACATCGAAACATATCTATCCAGCTGGTCTCAAAAAATTATATTCATCAAGAATACAAAGAACGCTAGCGCATTGGTTAGTCCAAACGGTATTACTAACCACTCAAATGAACCATATCTTGTTCTAAACGCAATCATAGGAATGCTTTCCTCCGCAACTCTCAACTAGTGGAACCTTGAAGCCAAGTTTAACTGCGAAAATACCTTAGCTCCACTCGACTGATCAAATAAGTCATCGATCCTTGGCAAAAGGTATCCATCCTTCGTCTTCTTTCATTCAGCTTATGATAGTCTATGCATGGTCTTAAAACCCATCGGACTTCTTCACGAATACTACCGCCGCTCCCCAAGGTGAGCTACTTGACCTTACAAAGCTCTTTCCTTCTAAATCTACCAACTTCTTCAATTCCACCATCTTCTTCGAAGGCATTCTAGTGGGAGGTCGATGGAATGGTTCAATCCCTGGTAGTAAATTTATACAAAACTCCACTGCTCTTAGAGGTGGCTATCCCAAAATCGGTTCAAACACATCCGGTAACTCCTTCACCACTCGCACTGCTTCTAGTTCTTCCTTCTCCAAAGATAAAGCAAACCAAACACCTTTGCGTCCATTTCTAAACTCTTTTAAAACTACAAACACTTTTTCATTTCGGTCTGGGTGACCCAAAGTTATTATCATTTGGGCACAATATATCCTAGCATAGTAGTGCTCCAACCAATCCATCCCTAAAATAACCCCAATGCATATGAAGTCAAACTTGTGGGGATCACACAATAACTTACACTCACCTAACTCAATACCAAAGTTAGTACATCTTAATTCGAGAGTGACATATCCTCCTATCAGATTTACTACACGTATAGACGTAACTAAATAGCTAATCCTTAATCCTAGTTTATAAACAAGATCTTTAGCTATAAATGAGTGTGTGACACCGTTACCAAACAGTACTCTAACTGAAATAATGCAAATTAAAGCCATACCTTCCAGAATTTTCCCTTTTCCTTTTTCCTCGACGGATGGTCCTTCCCCTGGTCCCTCCAAAGCATAAGCATGTGCTTTAAGCTCTAGGCAATCCTTCTTAAGATGCCCTATCTTATCACACTTAAGGCACTTCACTCTTTTAAGTTTCTTCGATGCTGGACACTTTGTTGCATAGTGTCCCCTATGTCTGTAGTTAAAACAAACAACCACTGTAGTAGTAACCTCTCTATCTTTTCGTTTTGGCACTCCCTTCTTGCATGTGGTATATGGGGTAAACTTCTTTTTCTGCTCTGCTTTAGGCCTCGTCTCCACTCTTCTCCGCTCCTTTTACATTCTATCATACCTTCGAGCCATGTTAACTACAAACTCGAAAGGAGATGCTAGATGAGCCATCACTTTATGGTCAAGACCCTGCTTCAAACCCCTAATTAACTTCTCATTTTTTTATTAGAGTACTAATGATCTCCCTGCCATACTTAGCCAAAGAGTTAAACTTCTAGATGTACCCCTCAACTGTAAGGTTACTCTATTTCAGATCAATAAAATCCCTCATTCCCTCCATTAGTCTGCGTACTTTCTATACAGCAACATACAAGTATGATATGTATGTATGTATATAGCAGTGCATCCCCTTCCCAGGTTGCTTGTTTTATTCTAAATACTGCTCCGATTATCTAGCTCTGTTATACTTAAGTGTCCCCTTACCTATGCTTTGATAGCAAATGTCCCGCTCTTTAAGAATTGAAGATGAACACCAATGATGCTGCAGTTATCATCAAAATTATCTTTCAGCGATGTAACGACCCGAAAATTTTAATAGTTTTAATAATATATTTAACTTGAATTTTGTGAAATTTTAAACATTAAAATTTTGAAATATAAATTTGATATTTGAAATGCGTCTGTTTTAATATAGCATCTGGTAAATTTTCATCAGATAATTTGGAAGTTTATTTTCTAGTGTAATTTTATTCCAATTTATATCAGTTAATATTGATGATAATAAAATGTTTTCCAAACCTGAATATTTTTCTACAAAAAATTTGTAAATCATCTTCTGAGTGAGACGCCATATTTCATTTCATCAAATTTGGACTTCTATTGCTCCGCTCATCTTATTTCTGACATTTTGACAGCATTTCGGTACTGATATCGACTTTTGATAACTCGATCGTACTACTGAGATCTGTATACCGTTTTGATCGTCTCGTCGTGCTGATTTCTATGGTATATTCGTTGTGCATTTCAAAGTCTGAGGGACAACGAAATCTACAGAATGATTTTCGTACCGGTTCCGTAATTTGACCCTTGGATACCCCGTGACCATTCGTTTGTCCATCGGGTAATACCAATAGCCTCTAGCTGTTGATATTCCGGTTTCCAACAAATTTGACTTTTGGGTTTCTTAATTGATTTTATATCATCTCGGTTCGTTTTATGTTGTGCTCTGCTACCTTTTCATCGTGGATTTAAAATTCATATTATCGTTTGCTTCCACTTCCTCTTCCCTCTTTTCATTTTTCCCATTCCCATTCTAGTACGCAGAGCCGAGCACAACTACGCGAGACAAGCAGCACCACTTCGCATAGCATGCAACCACTACTCGTGCGATCCTCTCCAGACTTGACCAGCCTCTCGCGCACAGAACTCGGCCACCATATCGACTTCTCCACCCAGCCTCTGGCCTTACTCCTCCCTTCACGTAGCCGAGCCGACTAACTACCCAAACAGTGACATGTGCCCAAAGTCGACTTGGGGGGGGAAACGAAAGAGGGGAATACATATCTGGGTTATATCTATTTGCCTGGAAATATTTTTACTGTAAGTTTTATATATATTGTTTATAAGTTGCTGTTATATATATTGTTTACACTTAGATAGATATACGCATATAAGTTATATAACTTACTTTTTTTTGGTCTGTTGTTCTTTTCTATAATTTATATATCATTTGAAAATATAGGGTGTGTTGGGTCTGTGAATCACATATATTTATGTATCATATATGTCAGTATATATACATATAGAAGATTAATTTAGTTTGTATAATATGCTTCTGTGAATTATATATGTGTATAGATTCTATATATATTACCGTATATATATGTATGTGTTGTAGTATATTATTATATAAAAGTAAGTATATATATGTTTTCAAAAGTTTTATTTGCTTAGCAGTGAATAAAAAAATTATGGTTCATAATTTGTTTATATATTAGTACGTATGTTATAACATATTTGAATGATATTTGTATAATAATGAAATATATGCAAGCTTATATATATCGGCTTACATCAATATATATCTTTGATTTTGGTTATAAGCATATTAATATACTGTTAGTTATATATGCCATATGTGGACTGTTTATACATTTAAGTATGTATTTTTGTTTTGAATATATAAGTTTTCAAAAAAAAAAAATATATATACTATAATATATAAAGGCTGCGGCTCACATATTTTCATATTTTTTCCATTTGCCTTTTTAAATATTGATACTAAAGTCTATATGTGATGTTTGAATACCATTGATTTTATATAATTCCTACGTGTGTATATATATATATATAAGTAATTATCTCAAATTATATGATGTATATATGGTGATTTGATATATGTGTTTTAATTTAAATTTATGAATTTGGGAACCATGTATATATATATATTTAATTCGATATGTGTTTGAAATTTAAAATATGATTTTATATAAATAGTTATATATAGTTATGCATCTAAGGTCATTTATACCATCTATCTTCATCAATCCGATTCTGATTCGATTTTTCAATTCCTGTTATCAGCTATATTGTTGGATTCGTCCTAGTCTTGCTTTGCTTTGGAATTCGTAGCTTGTTCTGTTGTCAAACTCCTTTAGCCTCGAAAGGTGAGCAATCACTCACGATTAACGTTCTTATATTTATTAAATTTGATTTCAATTGAAACGACAATTGAAATATGCTGGTGTTAGTTATTTATATTGCTATATATATATATACCACTATCTGTATCTGTTCACCTATGACATCTGACACCATTATCTGTTATTTATATTGCTATATATATATACCATTATCTGTATCTGTTCACCTATGACATCTGACACCATCATCTGTTGTTTATATTGATGATATATGCCTGTTATGTTATTATCATATCTGTTATCACTTGCAAGTTCCCTGTTAGTATAGAATTCACTATGGGTTGAAATGATACATACCCGAACGATCTGTAGAATAGGAGAAAATCGTTATGGGTTAAAATGATAAACCCAAGAGATTTTCATTTGAATTGAATTTGGGATTGCGGGTTGAAAAGATATATACCCGTATATATATTTAAATTGCGGATTAAAATGATAAATATCTGTATCACTTGACCATAGGATAGAAAATTATATACAGACATCGTTGGTCTATATATAAATATTTGAAAATTATTTCTATGATTTTTGAAAAGAAATATATGGTTTTAATAAACATTGATTTTTAAGATTTATTAAAGTTGATTTAATAAAGTTGATATATAAGTATTTTTTTAATATCTATATTTTATATATAGAGTTTATAATGATTCAAGTTGGGAAGATAAATTTGAAATTGATTTGAAAGTATATTTATTTAAGAATTTTACTTAGATAAGTTGAGTTGAAATTTATTTAATTTGAAATTTAAAGATATGATTTTATAACTTGGATTTGATTAAAAATGACTTAAATGAATATTTCAAATTCATATAAATTTAAATGGAATATCTTGTTTAATTAAATTTGTAAATTGAACTTGTTTTAGATGTTATTGAAATGATTAAGTAAATATTTCAAAACTAAATGATAGAAAAGGGAATTTGATATATATATATATATACATGAAATTATCGAATTTAGTTTTGAAATGTTGAATATTTAAAGCTTTGAAACTGAATTGAAATTTAATGGTTTATTTTGTGTTTCAAATCTATATTTGAAATCGATATAATTTGAAATGATTTATTGAGAAATTGAACTGAGTTGAAATTTATGAATGGAGATTGAATTAAGTTGAATTTGGAAATCGAGTTGATTTTAATCGATTTGTGAATTTGTTGAAACTATCTTTATTATATAAAGTATTTTAAATTATATTTAAAACTATTTTATAAACTATTTTAATATAAACTATTTTAATATACACTATTTAATATACGTGGAAATTAGCCACAAGGGCCGCTTTAGCTAGTGCAATTAGTTTCTAGGACGCACAACTGAAATAATTACTTTTAAGGACAAAATGCAAAATAATTAGTTTCTAAGGTCTAAAAACCTATGAATTATGTCCTTGAAAGTAATTGGACTGCTGACTTTGTCCATAAAAGTAATTATTTTGCTGACTTTGGCCTTGAAATTTATTTCTATGGATGCGTGTCCTAGAAACTAATTGGACTACAAAGTTTGTCCTTCTAGTGAAATGCCCCTTAATATAAACTATTTTTTTTTGGCAAAGCCAGCCGGTTTTATAGTGGGCCGTCCACTTTTTATTACGAACGTAATAAAAGTTGAAGTACAGGAGTAAGGTAAAAGCACCTTAACTACTAAAAAGAACAAAGAAAATACTGCACAGGAGTGTGACAGCATGTCACAACTACTAAAAGTAACTAGTAATGACTAGGACTCCTCCGAAGAGGAAGAGACACCAGCAACAACATCCACCTGAGAAGGATCCTTCCCAATCAAACCAAAGAAAGGGCAAAACAGTACAACAAGAGAAGGATCATAAATCTCAGCATCAGAAGTGTAAATAAAAGATCGATCCCAGGAAGAATCAGCTAACAGGACGGAATTAACCCCAGCATACGAACCGTCCAAGACAAGAACCAAGGAATCACCAGAAGGACTATAATAAAGGCATCTAAGGTCAAGAGGATTGGCGGAAACATATCTAAAATAGGAATTATCCACCGGGTTGAAACGCATGTCAGATCGGAGGTCAACCCAACAACGCTCAGTCTCAGCCCAGACAACATGAGGTAGAGACTCAGAAAGATCCGAAACATCAGGGGCATCAGCAGAACAATCACCAGGAATAATGGATGTAGGGCGTGCAAGAGAAGGCGGGGGATCAGGGTCAGATAAAGGATCAGCAGGAGGAGGAGCAACCTGAGCTTTGGGAACCCATTTCCTAAGCGGCGGCCGAGGCAGAGGGATCTTAGGAGGAGCAGGGGAAACAACAGAATGCGAGCAGGTAGTATCTACGTGGCCAAAGGAGTGACAGGTGGAACAAATGTCAGGGACCCAACCATAACGAACACGAACATCCACCACGTGGCCAACAGCAAGCTGAACAGGAATGGAGGATGGGAGGGGCTTAAAGGGAGAAATCTCAATCAAAGCTTTAGCGTACACCAGCTTATCACGCGCAACGGTATTAGAATCAAAACATTTTAATTTACCAACATTGCAAGCGAGCCAGTTCAAACCAAGCAGCGGTTGGAGAGCAGAAGGAATTTGAGAAAAATAAACCCAAACAGGGATAGAGAGAACTTGCTCACGGGCACTTGCTACCGTTGGAGTCCAGGGGGTAATAATAAATGGTTTCCCATCGAAAAAGGAAGGCTCGGCCTCAAGAACACGACTGCGATCTTCAGGGGAGGAGAACAACAAGAAGTACATGGAGTCAACCAACTTAACACGTAGATTACCACGCAGACGCCAGGCCCTACGACAAACAGCAGACGCGTCAAGAAGGCAATGCTTAGGGTCCAGAAAAAAACCAACCAAATAATCAGACCAAAAGTCGATACCAGCTTGCATAACATTAGGAGGAGGGATCATCACTCCATTTTCCTCAACGATATCAAAATCAATTGGTACATAAGCACCAGCATTACGAGGTAACGATGTAAACAGTGAAGACCAGGATTTGGTACCAAGAACAGGAGAAGCAGCAGGACAGACATCAATACCATCAGAGGACGCAAGAATAGGACCAGGAGGGGGAGAGGCTGCTAACAAAGAACCACTAGATCTCAAACCAGAGAGAATGGGAACAACTTTCTCATGAGCAAACGGACGAACAACTGGAGTGCATCTATCACAACCGGAAATATCAGCAGGAGTTTGATGCATTAACTCACAACCCAACACTACAGAATCACCACCATTTGCAGCATTAACATCTCCTAAGGCTACATCTTTAGCACCACAAACAGAATCAACTTCGAACACTTCCGAAGGAACTGAAACACAAGTATCAAGACCAACAAAAGTACTCAACTCAACATGTCGCAAACCTGGACTTACGACAGGAGCAGGGATCGAAGACATAACTGAAGTCAGGGGAGTAAACTCAGCATCAGAAAGCGTGGGAGGCATCGAACACGTGGACACAGATAGCTTGAATCTTCTTCCAGATCTAGTAGATGAGGGCGAAAGGGGAGGAGCATCGGGGAGGGAAGGAAGACGAGAGGGAGGGCTTTGCATAGGATGGGATGTACGGAGGGAGAAGAGGGCGAAGGAAGAGATGAGAAGGAACTACCGAGAAGAGGAAGAAGGAATCGGCCATAAGAACGTACAGAAGAAAGCCATTGAAAGATGTCTTACAAATAATCAATTGTAAACTTTGGGGCCATGGATACTTTGTATTCCATAGCCTTCGGTTAGCCGGTTTTATAAGTGGCCGTGCACTATGTCTCATTATTGTGGCCGCTGGGTATCGAACCGGTGCCACTACAACACAATGTAGCAACTCCACAATATAAACTATTTTAATTATACTAATTCTTTTAATATATAATATTGTTTTAATTTATAACTATTTTACATAAATTATTTTATTTTATAAACTATTTTATTATATATACCATTATTGATATCTAAACGGTTTAAGGGAAATGCTATAATTTCAAAGTGTTATGATTTCCAAAATGCTATAATTTCAAAAATGTTATGATTTCAAGGCTATGGTTTCAAAGTGTAATGAATTTCAAGGTTTTGATTTCCAAAGTGTTTTGATTTTTAAAGACTATGATTTCGAAAACGTTATAACTTTGTAAAGTGATATGATTTTGGAAATTGATATATTTGAAATGGAAATGATATCGTACTGATTTGGTTTTCGAAAGGAAATTGATATTTTAGTTTTGAAGTATAAACTATTTTTGAAATGACCGCGGTGTTATAATAACGGTTGGTTGTTAAAGAGACCGGGATCGGATATGGGCATACTCTCTGTCGATACCGAAAACCACTTTAACAACCGTGTACGTGGTGGAGATTCCAGAATGAAGTAGGATGGTGGCGACGATTTCTATTGAGGTATATACGTGGACCCGACTCCTGTGAGTTGGCATAAGGTGGCTAAAACAGGAGCGATTGACGGGCCAATGAGGTAGCTCCTCTGATCGGACGCATTCCATCGTATACCTTTCTATTACTTTGTGATTGATTTGATGGCCATCCTCGATTTTGATTCGGGAGTGTGTTCCGAGGTGGGCGGTAGTGGCTGATATGCGTTACCACCAGCCCGGATGCGTAATTGGTATATCTACCCTGGCATTACCTAGTTGTGTCATGTCACCTACCATATCGAGCTTTACTACGAGTTTGGTTTTGTGCCGTAGACTGTGGAGTATTTAGGGTAGCTCCCGATCTGGGGGTACGCTGATACGGGATAGACTACTGGTACTATTATGTGTTAAGGGGAATATTGGGTCACTCCTTAATGCTATTTTAAAGTAAGTATATTTTACTATTAGACATTATTATAATAGCGTATATTACTACATAGTAGATAGTTTAACGGATCCTTAGAGGATGGTTATCCCAAACATCCTTTGAGTTACTGTATTTCAGTTGATATTTCACTTGAGTTGGATTTATTGATATAAGAATGTTAATCCTGACTCGAGTGTTTTGTGTTTTGCTTTACGCTCGGGTCAGACTGAGTGAAACAACATTTGAGACTCACCTTTGGAGTTGGAGCTTCGCTTGGAGATCCAGCTATATCGATTCTGCTATCAGTTATTCAGTTGATTCCAGTGATGTATTCAGATCTAGTATTTGACTATTTTATTAAGACATCTATATATTCGAGACTTCTGTTGTATCTTGTTTAACTCTGTTATATATATAGTAGCTTCATGAACTACTATTCTTTTGTTTCCGCTGCATTATTGTTATATTACTCTGTGTCTGTGATTCTATGATTATTTATTTACTGTATATGCTGAGTTTTGCCAAATTTAAATTAAAAATCTGATATTTTGAGCAATTCAATTTCCGACATATGTGGATACGAATGGCTGAAAATTTCAGGTCGTTACAAGCAATGGAATTGAGTTCAGTATATTCGAATATAGTCTAAGTAAATAGAGTAGCTAAATATTTTCATTACATAGAAACTCTCTTAATATGCATTACGTACGTCTTCTCCAAAATCAACCCAAAAGCCATGCCCAGGGAGGGGTCAAATAACAATAGAAAATAACGTAGTAAAGAGTCAGGTCACCATACGATGATGCCACCCGAACTCATTAAACAGTGGAAATAACATCTTTATTTGCTAACAAAGCCTCCAGCTCCATCTTCGATCTGTGTACTATGGCTTCTGGTATAAACCTGTCTAATCCTATAAACTCAACCTACTCAAATGAGTACCCATGAGTTTATGGACAAAACATAATAAAAACAAGGGTCAGACATAAAGTCTAGTATGAATAATACTTACCCAAAACAAGCATATAGTTAAACCACGCTGAACAAAACATAACAGGTTTTCCCCTCACTACCCAAAAATTATAAATCAAACAATCCTAGTTTACACAGTTCTCATTTACTATTGCGCCTTATGTGCTCTTACAAGATTTCCTATTGCTACTGCGCCTTATGCACTCTTATGCGGTTTACTTTTACTACTGTGCCCCAGATGCAATCCCCTTGTAGTTTCCACTTTCAAATAGTCTTTAGTCCGAGATTGCCTAGAATCAGTCCTCTACAGTATCTTTTAGATTCATTCATTAAACTTAAACTACATAGACTCAGCCTCCTGTAGCATTGTTTTAAATTCATTCATTAAACTTTAACTATATAGACTCGGCCCCTATAGTATTCTTTAAATTCGTTTATTTCTTAAGCGCTGGACCACAAAGAAATAACCACATGCTGTCCCTATATATTTATTTACTTAAATTATGGACTACTATGAAACAGCCACCAAAAGTCCCCGAACACTTGTTTTGTTCGAAATTACATAGAATCAACCCACTGCGATCACCTGGAAGTTGAATGCCTCTCCTCACCTTCCCAAGGTGTACATTCGAGTGGGCGTCTCCATTCGTTGTCAATAGCCCTTCTAACCCTACCTCTAGCGTATGAGTTCTTTCACTTAATAGCCATAGGCTCTCCTCGAGTCCTATCTAATTGTCTTATATTAGGTTTCATTTACACCTTTCCTTGGAACAGACCCACCCTACCCCAACCTGTTAGCGTAATACACCTTTTACTTACTAAGGGAATGCTTCCAAATTGCGGTGCAGTATGCCTTTTACATATGGTAGTGCAGTTCAGTCTCTTCCAACTTTATAGTTTTATGGTGCAACATATATTCTATATATTTCGACATAGATCTACTTTCCCCTGAATGTCCTGGGATCCTCTTGGCAAATCACTACACCATCCTTGTATGCGCGGTTTGCTTATAAAACATTAGGCCGTCACCTCAGCTCTATACTAGACAAAGTCTAACACATCTAACAACGTCTTTACACATGCCACTATCTAATTCATCATGAGTACACTTTCTGTTATTGACAATGTCCTTTATTTTCCTTTTCAACTTATTTTCTTCACAGAAAACCTTACTAAAATCTTAGAAAATTTGTGTATATCTGTTTCTAACATACTTTATATGGATTTTGATTTTTACAGGTATTTATATTATTTATTTTCTAGGCATTCTCCTTCAATGATTTATAATAAATTATTCTGACATGAGAAGCCTCTCAAACCAAAAACCCATTTCTAAAATTATGGTTAGAACTTCAGATAAAACTTTTTTAGCATTTATAAATCACTAGAGTAGGGAAATATACCTAAGCACCCCTTGTTCATCTATTTTTCCCAAGACATCCATTAAACATTTTACTTGTTCAATAAAAATCCATACGAAATCCCATCATATATAAAAGTAAACAAAATCAAACTGCAACCAAATAATTGGGTATGGTAAAATAGGTTTACTCACCTAAATCTTTGAAGTATCTTGCTTTAGTCTTCTTAATCCTTCTTTAGCTTGCATTTTCTTATCTACTCTTTATTTACTCCCTTTAGGTTATCGCCGTTAATGTTCCTCTTAAGCTTTTATTTTATTTTTAGTAAACTATGGAAAATAATATCCATATTCCTTATTAATATTTTAGAATTGGTAGGCTATCAACATTTTTAGTGGATGGTGTAAACTATGGAAAAAAATATCCATATCTTACACATCTCTTTCCCTTTTTGGTATATTCCTTTTTAATTCAAACAACATGCTTTTATACATATTTTAGAATTGGATAATTTATGGAAATTACATGGAACCTGCTTTACAACTCAATTATATATCTGGAATAATTTTACAACTTTACTAATATTCTATAAATGAATATTTGGGACTAATTTCAAATTTTCATATTAGGTTGTACATACTATTCCTATTCCAATTACTTTATTGAATGTGTAGGCGCAAATCCTATATGTTTGTTTTAAGCCTATAATTCATCAGATCTTATTTAGGCATAACAATTAAATAAGAATTCAATGGGATAAATTTCGATGTTATAAATAAATTTTATAATTTCCCACTCACCTTTAAAGCTTTTCAAATTTCCCAAATCCGAATCCAATCCTTTACTTGACTCCTTTTTCAATTTAATTCAAAAGAGCATGTATAACGAGGTATATACATATTATTAGAATTACAGACCCGAAAAAGAGATTGGAGATTAAGGGGAATACAGATTGAAATTTACTTTTTTCCGCAGTATTGATTTGCTTCTTCTCCTCTTTTCTTTTATTTTCCATCCTCCTCCAATTTATATATATAATATTTTATAATTTTTTGAAAATAGTAGATAGGGAAATGGCAGGGCTTCGCTGTTTGGATTGGAAAATTTGAGAAGAGAAGTGAAGGGTTAGGCCATTATTTATGGGTGTACGAACCTATCGTAACCGTTAGATTAAAATAACTAAATCTGGGTCATTGGCCATAGTTCAAACCTTAGCGCCTTTATGCAATCGGTTGACCGCCCAAGGAGGGGGTCGACCGAAGGGAGGTCCTTTAATTATTTTCGTTTGAGCTTCGGTCGTAAAACTCCAAATATGAAAGTTGCTCAGAAATTCCTCAAGAACGCAATGGTGTAAGTTTTGTGACCAAATTCTAACATTTTCCCAAATTCCATTTTTGGAGCTTTATTTATTATTATTAATTAATAGTGATTTTATAGGGTGTTACACATTACCTACGGCTATCTTCAATTGCTGGACATATTCACTAAGCATCATAAAGCTAAAGCTAGCAAGATCAATATAAGTACTTGTTAAAGGACAAGCTAAGAAAAGGAATGGAGGGACGAGGACGAAAGAAAAGAAAACAAAGAGAATTTACTGGGGGTTTGGAACTTGTTGTTTCTTAGTTTGGGTTGACCCCTTGAGGGATATAGAAATACTTCCCCATCTAACTTGGGGTACCTTTGCTAAGAACACCTATGAAAACAGCATACTTAGAGCTTGATTGAAAATGGAAATAGTTGTCGGTCGGGTATTCGACTTCCTTCTGCAATTGGAAGAGCATGTTGACCAATTGAGCAGTCGGCTCAGGAAGATTGAGATTCACATAGGCGACATAAAGCCTGTATAAGAATTGGTAGCCATCGGGAGTAAGTTGACCGAAGGTAAGCCCAAAAGCATTGAGGGAATAAATGAAGAAGAAGTGAAGAGGTTGCATATCCATGATCATTAAGTAGCCCAAAGACCAAGCGAAGTAGCCTGGGGGAGGTCCGTTCGAACGGCAGCCATTGGGTATCTCACCATCCCGACATTACATCCATAACCAGCTAGGCTCTTAGCCAAGTTTACCTTTCTCTCTACTATCTCAGAAGCATTGAGGCCAGAGACACCTGCCATTGTAGATCCAGAGATTTCTATCTAAAACACAAGTTTCCTAAGTTAAAACTACAATTTCCTAACATCCAAGCCTAGCAAGACTAAGGCCAAATCTCACTGGGACGGAAGTTGGACAATCGTCTTCATGGCATCCCCCGATCAAGCACCCATTAAAGGCTAGCTCATAACTCAAAGAAACTCTCCTAAGCTAAGTTGCAGGCCTTGTGGCCTACATATATCATTTTACTTTTTACTTGAAGCCCAAATCTATCGACTTGGGCCCAAAAATATAGCCCAACACCAATATGTTTTCTAAAAATAATAGGCCATTGTAAAGTTCATCAACGTCGACCAACCACCATTGACATGGCAACGATGGTCGATCGACGTCTAAAAGATGACCGGAGAGCATGGATTCCGACCAAACAACAACACAGAATCAAACTCAAAATCAAACCTTTCAAAAAAGAAGCAAAGCAAAAAAACTATTTTCTATGGCAAAAGCTCCATATTCATTCTAAAACTCGAAGAAGAAACATAGATGAATCAAAGGTAAAGAAGTTTATTATTTGTAGAAGATGAAAGCTTTAAAAAAAATTAAGAGTTTTAAAAGTTTTAATGGTAGAAATAATCAAGCTGCGGTAAAGAGTGGGGGAGAAGAATGTCAGGGGAATTTATATACCTACACCCTCGATCATAACCATTGGATATAAAAGGAAAATATATCACAACCGCTTAGGTATAATCAATGCAATTATCACATCACACACATTGGAAACATAGGCTCCCACTGTTATGCTTGGAAAAGAAAACCATCTCAACTAATGATATAGCTCTATGTGTAGCACGCATTAAATACATGCAAAAGGTTCGATTGGCAAGATCTTCATGATTTAACATGCTCGCCCCTACTCAGAGAGACGGGCTTGGGGCTTGAATTTCTCCCAAGTAACATTAACCGGCAACACATCAAGGCTCGACAACTTCCTGGTCAATTTGCAAAACAAGATTCAAGCCATCAAAGACAAGCTGGCTAACAATCCTAAGCCTGACCCCAATCTTTGTCAGCTAGCACTTCTTAGCCCGATCCAGTCCATGCTAGCCCATACTCAACTTGGCTCCATCCCAACAAATCGAACAAGCAAGTCACAAACAGGGTGGCCCATACCCAACCTGGCTCCATCCCAACAAATCCAAAAGGCAAATCACAGGTAGGCCGGCCCAAACACATCCATCTTATGACTTAACCCAGCTCAAAGCGACCAGACTATTGCCCATCTCTATCTTAGCCCGCTTACGATCGGTCCCACACAACCCGACTTTTCACTATGTCTCGACTCATCTCTTCATGTTATAGCCTTAGCATTTTCATCTTTATTCTCAGCAAGCTTCAACAACAAGTAATTGAACATCACTTTGCAATAAGCTTCTGTCTAGCCTTACTACCTAGAAAACTATGCTAGACGTCGAAAAGTACGACCTAATATGACTTAGTACAACAACTACTACTTCCTATCTGATAAAAGCATATCTACTCCTATAGCATGCCGCCTTTCTCAGCATAAAACAAGCACTTAGTATGTCCTTACAGCCTGCATGCATATCAGCCAAATATTCATATAGCCTTTAAAGTAGTTTTGCATATAAACTGCTATAAATACCTCTTGCCATACAACATCAAAAAGGTTTATTTCCAGTTGAATTTTAGCTGATCACTAAGCTCAGAATTCATTTTCCAAAAAGCAACTCCTTATAAGCTCTTAAGTTTAGTATCATCATCAACTTAAGTTCTCTAATTTCTTATTAGTCTCTTGCAATTCTTTATAATTGTATAAGATAAACATAATAATATATCTTCATAGGGGATGTAGGCCATCCAGTGCTTTCATGCGTTTCTCTAATCCTCACAGCATCATCCTTATTTAGAGAACCGAGGTACTCGGTGTTGTAAACGTCTGCTACACATTGGCATAATTTTTCAAGAGTTTCTAATGCAATACTCGCTACAATCCTATTTACATCGCCTAATGCATCTGCAAGGATTCCATAAGATAACGTCATCGATGTGCAGTCATTTTTTGATGTCTACTTAAACCCTACATTTTTGAAGCATTTGGCTTACGAATAAAATATTTATTATTCCTTTGAATACTTGCCAAAATCCTCTAGAATAAATCTCTTTGCACTCTGTATCTTCTCTGAAACATATCTGGCTCATACGTTAAAGCAGTCTTATGATTTATACGTTAAAGTAATCTTATTGTTAAGTAGTCCAACAGAAGAGTTTCATGGAATGAGAAAATGATTACGATTCATACGTTTCTAACCAAAGGCCAATCCACTATACATTTCGGATGTTGAGCCATAAGCTTCTGGACAAGGTCTGTTATTTCTTGCATTTCCTCGGCTTCTTCTCGCAGAATCTCTTCCTCTTCAGAATCATTATTGAACACCATAGTACATTTGAGAAAAGATTAAGTAACCATTTAGTATATAATTGTCTTATATGTGAGAAAAGATGAAGTTTATAATGCATTATTTGAGAAGAATATTGAATTCCTTATATAAGAGAATTGGAATCTGCTTTAGTAAAGTTTGTGGACATGTGTAGATAATTATTTTAGAGTGTTGTCAACTCAACTTTAACACATTGTGTCGTATACTATATCGATTTGACATGGCGTTGCAGAATCTGCTTTATTAAAGTTTGTGGACATGCGTAGACAATTATTTCAAAGCATTGTCAACTCAACTTTAACACATTTTGTGGTATATTATACCGATTTGACATGGCATTGTGGAATCTGCTTTAGCAAAATTTGTGGACATGTGTAGAAAATTATTTAGAGTGTTGTTAACTCAACTTTAATACATTTATGGTTTAGTGTACCGATTTGACATGTTATTGTGGAATCTACTTTATTAAAGTTTATGGATATGAGTGGACAATTACTAAGAGTGCTGTCAACTAAACTTTAACACATTGTGTGGTATACTGTACTGGTTTGACATGGTATTATGGAATCTACTTTAGTAAAGTTTGTGGACATGTGCATATAATTATTTCAGACTATTGTTAACTCAACTTTAATATCATTGTCTAGTATAATACCGATTTGATATGACATTATGTAATCTGCTTTATTAAAGTCTGTGGACATTTGTAAACAATTAATCTAGAGTGTTATGAACAAAACTTTAATACATTGTGCAGTACACTGTACCAATTTGACATGGTGTTGTGTAATCTATTTTAGCAAAGTTCGTGGACAAGTGTAGACAATTATTTCAAAGCGTTGTCAACCCAAATTTAGCACATTTTACGGCATACTGTATCGATTTGACATTGCATTGTGGAATCTACTTTAGTAAAGTTTTTGGACATGTCTAGATAATTATTTCAAAGTGTTGTCAACTCAACTTTAGAAAATCGTGGGGCATACTATACCAATTTGACAAGGGTTGTGGAATCTCTTTACTAAAGTATGAGAACATGTGAAGACAATTATTTCATAGTGTTTTTAACTCAATTTTAACACGTTGTGTGGTATACTATACTAATTTGACATGACGTTGTGGAATCTGCTTTAGTAAAGTTTATGGACAAGTGTACATAATTATTTTAGAGTGGTCTCAACTCAATTGTAATACATTGCGTGGTATACTGTACCGATTGGACATGGCATTGTGCAATCTGCTTCAGTAACATTTGTGGATATATGCATAAAATTATTTCATAGTGTTGTCAACTCAACTTTAACACATTATATGGTATACTGTACTAATTTGACAAGGTATCATGGAATGTGCTTTAGTAAAGTTTGTGGACATGTATGGATGATTCCTTCAGAGTGTTGTCGACTTAACTTTAATACATTATGCAGTATACCGTACTGATTTGACATGACATTGTGGAATCTGCTTTAATAAAGTTTGTGGACATGTGTAAACAATTGTTTTGGAGTGCTGTCAACTCAACTTTAACACATTATGTGGTACACTATACCGATTTGATATGGCATTTTCAATAAGAAATACATTCAAATGAAAGGGTACATGACATTTTGCATTGTAGAGATATAACACATAACATAGTAAACATAGAAATACAAACAAACAATAGGGTACATGATAGGTTGTAGAGTTAGAACATATTAGTACTCTCATAAACTATAAATTAGATCGAATAAAAGATGATGTAAGTTGGTTTTAAGCAGCGAGGCAAACATTTCAGCTCTTCGAGGTAGTGGCACGTCGAGCCAAAAGTGTATCCCGCACCGATTGGGGATACCTAAAGAAATAACGTCAAGTATTAGGATCTACTATTGTAATAATGTCGGAATGAGCTACTAGGCCACAGTTGCAGTAAAACGCGTTACAGTTCATCTCTTCAATAAGAGTTAACTCTCGCTCTTGAACCAATGCTAGACTTTCTTGGTTTTATGGTGAGTCTTATTCCTTTTATATTTCCACTATGTAGTCAACTGCATGTTGAGGTAGAGCGTCGCCGATCCACTCGTAAATTTCGCATACGTGGAAGTGACATTTTAGATAGTGACGTCCAACTTCAAAGCCATATTGCACAACATACAGTAGAGATATAAGGCACAAAATAGTAGATTGTTGTCGAGTCCCTGGCTATAACCCTTTCTTTTTGTTGTTGTGAACAAGTTATTTCTGCCCTCGTAGGTCGTAGTGGATAAGGGGTGCATGTATAATGGTTGACATTCTACGAAAAATGAAAAACGTTTTTCCTTAAGAAAACCTGAGAAGTGATTTTGAAAGGAAGAACAATATCGATGTTATTTTTGGGGTTTTGAAAGCAAGAACAAGTACATAACACTTATTTTTAATCTTAAACTATATCACTTTACATCATGCTAATAACGTCCATGTAATAAAATCAGTAACAGAACAAATGCTTGTATAATAGAATCAATAACGACCCTATAAATAATATCATTATAAATCATGCCAATAAAAGTTGTTTCGTAATCAATAGTAGAACTAATATCTATATAATCAACATCATGCGAATACATCATCAGTAATGAAATAATATACATGTCTATACATACTCAATTAGATAAATAAACGCTCACCCCAAGTGTATCGCGTCGTCATCATCATCATTATGTACATAATCAAAATGAGCAGGACTGCCATCACTCACCTGGAATGCCACCAATTGAGCTTGCATATCCTCAATCTATGCTTGCAAAAGCTTTCTCTCGACCGTATGCTACCAACTAAGAGTCTGAAAATAAGAGAGTGACATGTATTGAAGACAACAATATACCATGTGTGCTCATCCAACCTAGTGCATTTTGTAATTAAAAATACTATTTGACTAGACAACATGTAACTAAGGTTATACAATGAATTACTAATTTATTTAATTATCCTAAAAGGAGGATATAATCTAGTTGAAAGAATACTAGTAATCTCATGATCTGAAGAATAGACTATGGGCTGCTCGATAAGAGTACCACTGATGTCGTATACTCTAAAACTGTAGTCGAGATCAAAATCCATCGGTTGCTGCGAGTACTGAGATGACATGGGATCAACAGAAAACGAGGGGCCTAAACTCTACCAATAGCTGAACGAGAACCTACATGATTGGAGTTTATTCCACGAGAATAGTCAGGTAACATGAAATGACATAGAGCAACTCTGGCCCAGTAGACATCGAAATCACCATCGGCTAAGAAGAATGTTGAAGCGTCTACCCATTCAGCCTATCGTAGTGCCAATAGATATTGCGATCCAATAGTACGACCTCTTCCGAACATGTCATGATAGAGATTCTCATAGTATACGTATCTCACTAGTCGTCTAAAACCAACATCTCTCTACCAAATACCAAATAGAAAGAAAGGTTAGTGTATGCAAACCAATCCTCCATTCGGAAGCATGATATGAAATACCAAGAGGACGAACATCAAACATCTAGCCAGTCCATGTCAAGTGGATCCAATATCCAGCACACGACGCCCGTAAACTGTTACTCATACTCCTCAAGTCAATCAAAGATCGGGCCTCCATCAAATCATGCCAAACCCCTATAAGCACATAAGGAACGTACTGTAGAGGACCCTTCGTCTCGTGCGGGGAAATTATGTCTGTGCCGCTTGGCTAGTTGTCCCAACAATGTGGGGATGCATGTTTTTTGTGTATTCATAGTACTAGCACAACAAAATATACCAAAACACAAACATCTTCTTATACCTCGCCTAGAGCGTAAGAGTCAAGAGCTATGCACATACATCAAGTATAGACGTCCCCCAGTCTATAGTATGGAGCTGATTTAGATTGGCTATTGCGGCAAGATAGCCTAATCTAATGATCCCCTTTTGGTTCAAAAAGAATATCGAACCAAATAAAAATAGAAGAAAGGACCTAATGACAACATCACTCATAGCATCACCATCTCTATGTTGTGTAATGTACTATTGTAGGTATGTCAAGGGAACAACATCGAAACTAATAGCTTCATCCTCGAAATGGGGTAGATGAGCGGTTTATAAAGCAGGAGTCTCATACTCATCGTCAAAAGGAAATGAAATCTTATTTGGGTCACTTATCTCAATGCCAGTCGTCATATAAAAATTGGTTGGAGTAATGCCAAGCTCAAAATAAGGAAAATAGAACATATGTGTGGTAGGCCACCACCTTTCAACTAGGGTGAAAATGTGAGGATGATTAAAAGACTGAGGGGGTCTAATCTATAGAAATAGGCAAATGGATCGTTCTGTAGCCTATCTACTAAAGCCGGAGGGATTGTATTATAAAACTGTCCAATACACTTGGACCAACTACCCCAACAACTGATATACTTGGTGTATAAAATAAACAATAGTTCATAATTAATATATGATTAACTGAACATTAACATACTTGAATTATATAATAAATAATAATAATAAATACAACTAATTAACTAATATATGAATAACATAACATTTGTACCGAGACTTATTTTATATTTATAATTATACCTCGACTGTATCTAAAAGCGGTCCACATATGATGTGTGTGTATCTATCCAGAAGCTCCTACAAGTTCCATAAGTCAAAAATCATCATTTTAAAATTAGGGATAATGTGAAGCAAACCAGCTTGCTCCTCTATCTATCTCAGAATGATACATCTTCCAATTTTAGTTGCATGTAGTGACACATCAATGCTTTTTTCAATTTATAAAAATCAATTGAGGATAAAGAATGTAACATCCCCTATTTTGAGGCCCGAAGCTAAGCGCTACAGATGCACCAGTCATCTATAGTATTAACTTCCGGTGACAAAATATGGTAATGTTAATGGCATCCATAATATCAAAAGCACATGAATATGAAATAAAATCAACATAGATTTCGAAACAGTTTTCTGACTACATTTCAAATCAATATTTCATATTCAATTACATAATCCCAAAACGATTCTCGGGTTTTGATCAAATATAATTATTACAAATTACACCAAGAGTGACATATGAAGATGCCCCCTTGGATGATCAGAGTACTAGATACATAAAAATATCAGACATTAATACATCACAGCGGAAACTCCTACATAGCTAGCTTTGCCTCATGCATGTCTTTAGAAGCTTATTCGTCCAACTTACTAAACCTAAAATGTCCTTAACTCTCAAACTACTTAAATTTAATTTTAAGCACCTGAGAGTTTAAGGGGAAAACATAAACTTCGAGTCAGACATAAAGCCTGGTGTGAATAATTCTATTACATCTTGGTTTACTGATATTAAGTGAGACCACGCCGCTTAGCGGAACGGGTTTCCCCTCACAATATCCTTTTAAAATCATACCTTTTGCAAATCAAAATCCTGCAATCAAACTAATTATAACAATAATAGTAATAACATATATGCATATAATTCAGGTAATCAAGGACTATCTGTCCGAACAATATAGTTTTATCGGGCTGACTATTAACCACTAGCTGACTTGGGCCTACTAGACGTAATAAATATTCTAATTTCTATTAGATACAATACTGGACGATCTATCCTTAACTTACTTCTCCTAGGGTCAACTAATCCTAATGGTTTTGAGGGCTCACTAATAACCTACCTCTACTCTCTATATTCCTTTCTATGTGTAACATCATTTTAGTCTTACCTATGACAAAGCCTTACATACTGGAATTTTGCACTTATATTAGCTAGGGGCTACAAGATAAAGTATAGGGCGGGACCCACACCAGTCCCATCCGATCTTCTAATATCTGAGTCATATACTTAGGGTTAACTACCCTATTCAATTTTCCTTGAAAACATTTCTTTCAAATTGATTTAACCCTTTTAAATCATACTTAAACAAGGAAAATATATTCTTTTCTTTACTCAAAATACCTATGCCATTATATATGCATTTTACATAAAACAATGTTGATGAAAAATTAAAATTAATAGGGTTATCTATCCCTTCGAAACAAGATAAATACTTTAACCTTGAAAACATTAGGTTGAAAGGCCAAAACCTTCCTTTCGAATGTATTGGAAATAGACCTTTCGAAATCATTACTTAAAATCTTAGACATCCTCTTTTGAAGACATTAATCATATCTTTTGAAACACTTAAAACAAACATTTCGAAACACTTAAAACATACCTTTTAAAACACCTAAAACATACCTTTCGAAGGCATTGCATTCAAGTAAAAAGTTAGGGAAGCATAGCTTCGAAACCAATTAAAAGTATTACTTTTGAAACCATAGTTTGAAAACAAAACAAAACAAAATACATAGCCCTTATGGGGATTTACGCGAAAGCTATTCCTTCGAAACACTTAAGGTGACGATGACTTACTTCCACATATATACTTGGGTTTAAACAAGCGGCTTCAACCATGTCGAAAGGTATGGGAGCGACACCCAACCTTTTGCATGTATAAGCTAAAAGAAAGGCAACTTCAATGTTTGTGGAAGGGTATCGATTTGAAACACTACCCTCCATATCATTGATTTAAAGAGTGTTACGAGCGGTTCTTACTAAGGCAAAGGGTATAAATGCGGCAGCTAGGGTATCGAATGAGTTCACGAGCAAATAAAGGCGGCTTCAACCCTTTCGCAAGCATGCCTTCGACACCATCCTTTCCTTCCGCCTCTCTCCAATACACTACGTACCAAATGCTTGATACCATGTGCATAGGTTTCGAATAGGTGCGAAAGGTTTACTGTATGGTGACAGAAGCAAGCAAATGATAGCGGCGAAGTTATAATTCGATATAAAACTGATTTTATGCCTTTTAAAGTAATTCCCTTCCACCAAACTTAAATATTTTGCCAAAATATGATTGAATGTCGATACTTTACCAAAATTCTTTCTAAAAAGTTACCAAACTCAGCATTGAACAATTGAAAACATTTTAGAAAATAACCCATTCTTCTTCTTAAAATAGTTAAAACATTTAAGCCCTTCAACTTGAATAATTTATTGACCATAATTAAGCACTTAGGAAAAATCCCCAAAAATCACAATAATTCACATTAAAAATGTTTTCTAACATATATAAATTTCAAACCTGAAGGCATTATTTATTGCCTTAAATAATTTAAACCCAAAATTAACTATTTTCTCTTATAGAAAATTTATAATAAATCCATATTCACTTGGAAAATTATGAAACTTGAAACCCACTTCTAAAATAATATTTTTGACCATATATAAAAAACGCAACTCATTTGGATGTCATATGATAGGTTTTCTAATCTAAACATATCATAAAATTCTTATTAAATCTCCATGAATCATCAACTTAAAACATATAATTATTTAATCACTATAACATGGCATATACTTGCAAAAGTAAACAGGTTTACCTTTAAACCGAAATCATTCATCAAACTCAAAGATGTAAATTAATTATTCACCTTGGCTTTATGTTAAGAAGGTTGAGATTTTCCTTCAGATTGATTTGCTTAAGCTTTCTACTTGAATCCTAGCTTTTCTTCTCCTTGAATCCTCTTAATGGTGGCCAGCCAAATTCTTTAGGGTTTTAGTTTTATTTATGAAAGTTAAAATGAATGAGGAATGAAGAATAGAAGGGTTTAGGGTATAGGAACAAAGGCTATTCTTATTTTACCCTTACCATATTCCTCATACTTACTTATTTTAATTCTCTTTTACTAATATATTCATTAAAGCATGGATCCTTCTTAATTAACAAATCTCAATCCCTTAACTATCAACATTATTTCATTTAATTTATCCTATTAAATGTTCTAAATAATATTAGTCAAAACTAGAGTCATTACAAACTCCCCTCCATAAATAATTTCTTTCTCAAAATTACGATAAGGTACCCACAACAATCAAACATAAAGGTAAAACATACCATCAAACAAGTTAAGATAAGTGTCTCTAATCCTGCTCTCAGTTTCCCAAGTATAGTCTCTCTCGTCGTCACTCCACTGGACTTTGACTAACCTGACTGTCTTTTTCCTTGGTCTCTTGTCATCTCTCGCAACTATATGAACTGGTTTTCTAACTATAGTCATATCTGGTTCCACTACTAGATCCTCTAACACAGTCGGTGTAATAGTAGCCTCTGGATCTCGAATACACTTCTTTAGATGAGAAATATGGAAAACATTGTGGATTCCTGCCAAACTATTCGGTAACTCTACTCCATATGCGAATTTCCCAATCCTTTCTATAATAGGAAATGTTACAACAAACATTGGTGCCAATTTTCCTGATTTTCCAAATCTGATCACTCCTTTCATCGGTGATACTTTGACGAAAACATAATCTCGAACCGAGAATTCTAAGTTTTTCTATCTCTTATCAGCATAACTCTTCTGCCTAGACTGAGCCTCCTTCATTCTAGCCCGAACTAACTCAATCTTCTCTGTAGCTTTTCTAACCAAATCAAGGCTAAGAATTAACCTATCCTCGGTCTCAAACCAACAAATAGGAGATTTGGTCTTTCATACAAAGCTTCAAACAGTGCCATCCCTATACTAGTCTGATAACTGTTGTTATACAAAAACTCGACTAACTGTAAGTGGTCTTCCCATGATCCTCCGAAATATAGCACACAAGCTCTTAACAAATCCTCTAAGACTTTATTAACTCTCTTTGTTTGCCCATCTGTCCGCGGATGGTAAGCGGTGCTCATATTGAGCTGGTACCTAAAGTATCTTATAGACTGCTCCAGATTTCACTAGTGAATAAGGGGTCTCTGTCGCTTACTATACTACTTAGAATTCCATGAAACCTCTCTATATTCTTCATGAATAACTTAGCTAAATTTGGTACTGTCCTGGTTGACTTAACAGGTATAATGTATGCACTCTTAGTCAACCTGTCCACTATAACCCAGATACTCTCATTTCCTCTATTAAACCTTGGCAACCCATCTATGAAATTCATTGAGATAGAATCCTATTTCCAGACTGGAACATCCAAAGGCAGAAGTAACCCGTTTGGTTTCTGATGTTCAGCTTTTACATGTTGACAGTTCAAACACTGCCTCGCCCATAAGCCTACATCTCCCTTCATACCTTCCCAGTAGAAACTCCACTTCATATCCTGATACATCTTGGTCCCCTAGGACGAATCATAAATTTTGATCTATAACATTCTCTAAGGACCTCCTTCCTTAGGTTTTCGACATTCGGGACACATAATCGTCTCTTCTTTCTCAACCACCCTCTCTGGTCAAGACTAAAATCCTTCAGATCATCAATCTCAATTTTAGCCTATAGCCTTCTAATCTTCTCAGGTAACATCAGGTCATCTCTCTACTTAGATGCAATCCTTTCGATCATCATCGGTCGAACTTCTAAATATGATAACATGGCTGTTTCTCGACTAGAACTAGCCTCAGATCTCTATTGTACTCCGCATGTAGTCAATGCTTCTAAATCTTTCCACTCAGTTATCATTGCCAATACTGCATTCTGATCTTTTCTGCTAAGTGCATCTGTAACCTTATTTCCTTTTCCTGGTGTGTACTTAATACCAAAGTCATATGTAGCTATGAACTCTAACCATATCTGCTATCTCATATTCAACTCCTTCTGAGAGAATAAATATCATAGTGACTTATGATCCGTAAATAACTCGAATCTTTCTCCCAAAAGGTAATGTCTCCACACCTTCAATGCAAAAATTACCGTAGCTAATTTCAAATCATGAGTTGGATATCTAACTTTATATGGTCTGATCTGTCGAGAAGCATAGGCAATCACTTTACCTCTCTGCATTAACACAGCTCCTAATCTTGTTCCACATGCGTCCGTACATACCACTAAGTCCCGATTCCCCACTGGAACAACTAACACAGGTGCATTAGTCAATAAATGTTTCAGTTTCTAGAACGCCTCCCCATACTTATTAGTCCAAACAAACTTCACATCTTTCCAAGTTAGCTTAGTCATCGGTGCGGCTATCTACGAGAAATCCTTTATGAATCTCCGGTAGTAGCCAGCTAACCGAAGAAAACTCTTTATCTCGGTCACTTTCTCGGGTCTCTTCTAATTATTCACTGCCTCGATCTTAGCCGGATCTACGAACAATCCTTTCTCTGAGACTACATGACCAAGAAACTTCACTTCCTTCTTCCAAAAGTGACACTTTATAAACTTTTCCTTCAACTGATGCTATCTCAGTGTCTCAAGCACCATCCTAACATGAACTTCATGATCTCTTTCATCCTTGGAATATATCAATATGTTATCTATGAATAGTAATACAGTTATGTCCAGATGCTCTCGGAAAATTCGGTTCATCAAGTCGACAAAGAATGCTGGCGCATTAGTTAGACCAAACGACATCACTAACCATTCGTATGATCCGTATATGGTCCTAAACGCCATCAAAGGAAAACTATCCTCTGCTACTCTAAGTTGTTGATGGAACCTGTTGCCGAATCCAACTGAGAAAATACCTTGGCTCCACTCAACTGGTTGAACAAATCATCAATCCTAGGTAACATATATCGATTCTTTATCGTCTTCTCATTCAACTTTCGATAATCGATATACAACCTCAACGATCCATCTGGTTTCTTAACAAATACTGCGGCTGGTCTCACTGGCGAACTGCTTGGTCTGATAAAATTCTTAGCTTCTAAATCCACCAACTGCACCTTTAGCTCCTTCATCTCGGTGGGGGTCATTCTACTTGGTAGTCTGCTCACAGGTTCAGATCCAGGTACTAAATCTATCCGAAACTCAATGGCTCGTTTCAGCGGTAGTCCTATAACATGATCAAATACATCTGCGAATTCTCTAACAACGAAAACTCGATTCAACTCATCTTCTTCATCCATAACACCCAACAAAGCGCAAGAATCTAATTTTAGGTTTTCTACAGTGTATATAATCCAATCAATACAACTAGGGTGTCTAAGTGATATTTTCCTATCATGGCAAAATATCCTAGCATCATAATTACTTAACCAATCCATACTCAAAATAATTCCAAAACCTACAAAATCAAACACATGCAAACTGCGAGCAAATACATGACCTAACAATTCAAGCTCTAACCGGTCACATCGCATCCCCAAAGTTGCATACCCTCCTATCGGATTCACAACCCTTAAGGAAGTAACTAGGTATGAGGGTTCTAGATTATGCTTTTCTACCAAACAATGGGATATAAAAGAATGTGATGCACCAGTATCAAATAGAACTCTAACTGACATACCATGAATCAAAAGCGTACCTTCCAACACAGCTTTTACTTTCTCCCATGTCGTTGGTCTTGAGGTAGCTGGTTCCAATACAAACACTTTTCCCTTTCCATCCTTGGTCGGTTCCTTGCACTGGTTCTTATAATGTCCAATCTGATCACAGTTGAAGCATTTCACTCCTTTTTTGTCAGTAGCCTTTTTTGCTTTGCATGTCCGACACTCGTGAGCAAAATGTCTCTTCTTATCACATTTAAAGCAAACCAGATCAGCTTTTGCCTTCTTGGCAGCTCCTTCCTTCTGAGCTCCCTTCTTGTGGAAAAACTTTCTCTTCTAGTTCTGCCCACCTTGAGTTTCCACTGCTTTGTTACTATTAAAGAAAGCGAGCATCTCCTCATTCCTTAAAGCCATCTCAATAACTACGTCACATGGATCCCTAATATGTGGTAAAGTTGCTTTAGCAAGCTCGGGTCTCAATCTACGGATGAACTTCTCATTCCTTTTAATAGTTGTATCAACCGTAGCATATCCATATCTCGATAATTCCTCAAATCTGGTAGCATACTCAAGCATTGTCATGTCTCCCTACACCAACTCAGCAAACTTCCTGAGCAGACTTGACTTGGTGATCTCTGACATGAATCTTTCCTCAAACCTTCTTCTGAATTCTACCTAAGTCATAGCCTCTTCGGTTACTCCTACAGTAACACTGTTCCACTAGTACAGTGCTGCTCCTTGCAACTGTCTGGATGCCAATCTCCTTTTATGCTCATTATTAAGTCCTAAATCAGCAAAAAATCCTTTCACAATGAAGCAACCAATTCTCTACTTCAATTGCGTCCTTAGTGCCGATAAACGGCTTTCTTCCAAGCCTAGCATAGCCTCTGCTCAATATTGCATAGTTATTGACCACCAGAGCTTTTTGATTTCCTTCTCCAACATTTCCTCCAAATAATCCTGCAGTAGCTCCAACTTGCATCATGTTGATGAAGAACTGATTCATAGCTCCCATATCAACTTGCAGCGCTCTAGCACCCACATTAGCAGCTCGTGCCTGACCTGGAGTCCTTCTAGTGTTTGGTCTGGCATTTCCATTAATTGTGGTGCTTCCTTCACCAAGGTTAACTCTTCCATTCCTGGCATCCATATCTTACTTCCTTAAAATATGCTTTTGAGTCTTTGTAAGATATAGAAGAATAGCCTAAGGCAGATGGGAGAATAGAGATGAAGCGTATAGTTATATAAAGTAAATACAAGTACGCTACTATAGCGTTATAACATACCCCAATCTATTCTCTAATTCCTTAGGATTATTTTTTTCGAAAATCCTTTTAAGTTTAAAATTTCTATTAAATTTTCATAAACCTATGCTCTAGCACAAGTTGTAAAATCGCTTATTTTGAGGCCCGAAGCTAGGCGCTATAGATGTTGCAGCCGTCTATAGTATTAACTTCTGGTGATAAAATACGGTAATGTTAATGATATCCATAATATCAGAAGCACATGAATATGAAATAAAATCAACAACAATTTCAAAAATAGCTTTTCTGTTTACATTTCAAATCAATATTTAATATTCAATTACATAATCCCAAAACGATTCTTAGGTTTTAATCAAATATAATTATTATAAATTACGCCAAGAGCGACATATGAAGATGCCCCATCAGATGATCAAAGTACTAGATAGCTAGACATATCAGTCATAAATACATCACAGTGGAAACAATACTAAATAACTCCTACATAGCTTGCTTTGCCTTCTGCATGTCTTCGAAAGCTTATTCGTCCAACCTACAAAACCTGAAATGTCCTTAACTCTCAATCTACTCAAATTTAATTTTGAGCACCCGAGAGTTTAAGGGGAAAACATAAACTTTGAGTCAAACATAAAGCCTGGTGTGAATAATTCTATTACGTCTCAGTTTACTGATATTAAGTGAGACCACACCACTTAGCAGAATAGGTTTACCCTCACTAATATCCTTTTAAAATCATAACTTTTGCAAACCAAAATCTTCCAAAAATTGATTATAACAACAATAACAATAACATATATGCATATAAATCAAGTAATCAATGGACTATTTGTCCGAACAATATAGTTTTAACGGGCTAACTATTAACCACTAGCTGACTTGGGCCTACCAGGCATAATAAATATTCTAACTTCTATTAGATACAATACTGGACGATCTGTCCTTAACTTACTTCTCCTAGGGTCAACTGATCCTATTGGTTTTACGGGCTCACTAATAACCTACCTCTACTCTATGTATTCCTTTCTGTGTGTAACATCATTTTAGTCTCACCTAAGACAAAGCCCTACACATTGGTATATTAGCTAGGGGCTACTAGCCAAAGTATAGAGGCGACCCCACACTAGTCCCATCCGGTCTTCTAATATCTGAGTCATATACTTAGGATTAACTACCCTATTCAGTTTTCCTTGAAAACATTTCTTTTAAATTGATTTAACCCTTTTAATTCATACTTAAACAAGGAAAATATATTCTTTGCATTACTCAAAATACCTATGCCATGATATATGCTATTTTCATAAAACAATGTTGATGAAAACTTAAAATCAATAGGGTTATCTCTCCCTTCGAAACAAGATAAATACTTTAACCTTGAAAACATTAGGCTGAATGGCCAAAACCTTCCTTTCGAATGTATTGGAAATAGGCCTTTCGAAATCATTACTTAAAATATTAAACATCCTCTTTTGAAGCCATTAATCATATCTTTCAGAACACTTAAAAAAAACCTTTCGAAACACTTAAATCATAGCTTTCGAAACACTTTAAAAACACCTTACGAAGGCCTTGGGTTCAAGTAAAAAGTTAAGGAAGCATAGCTTCAAAACCAGTTAAAAGTATTACTTTCGAAACAATAGTTTTAAAACAAAACAAAATACATAGCCCTTATGGGGATTTACGCGAAAGCTATTCCTTCGAAACACTTAAGGTGACGATGACATACTTCCGCATGTACACTTGGGTTTAAACAAACGGCTTCAACCATGTCGAAAGGTATGGGAGCGGCACCCAACCTTTTGAATGTATAAGCTAAAAGAAAGGCAACTTCAATGGTTGCGAAAGGGTATCGATTCGAAACTCCACCCTCCATACTCATTGATTTAAAGTGTTATACGAGCGGCTTCTTACTAAGGCGAAGAGTATAAATGCGGCAGCTAGGGTATCGAAGGAGTTCACAAGCAAATAAAGGCGGCTTCAACCCTCTCGCAAGCATACCTTCGACACTATCCTTTCCTTTCGCCTTTCTCCAATACACTATGTACCAAATGCTTGATACCATATGCATAGGTTTCGAATGGGTGCGAAAGGTTTACTGAGAAATGTGATGAAAGCAAGCAAATAAAAGTGATGAAGTTGTAATTCGATATAAAACCGATTTTATGCCTTTTAAAGTAATTCCCCTCTACCCAACTTACATATTTTTCCAAAATATGATTGGTTGCCGATACTTTACCAAAATTCTTTCTAAAAAGCCACCAAACTCAGCATTGAACAATTGAAACATTTTAGCAAATAACCCATTTTTCTTCTTAAAATAGTTAAAACACTTAAGCCCTTCAATTTAAATAATTTATTAACCATAATCAAGCACTTAGGAAAAATCCCCAAAAATCACAATAATTCAGATTAAATATGTTTTTCTAACATATTTAAATTTCAGACCCGAAGGCATTATATAATTGGCTTCAAAATTTAAACCCAAAATTAACTATTTTCTCTCATAGAAAATTTAAAATAAATCCATATTCACTTGGAAAATTATGAAACTTGAAACCCACTTCTAAAATAATATTTTTTTACCATATATCAAAAACGCACCTCATTTGGATGTCATATGATAGGTTTTCTAATCTAAACATATCATAAAATTCTTATTAAATATCCATAAGTCATCAACTTAAAACATATAATCATTTAATCACTATAACGTGGCATATACTTGCAAAAGAAAATAGTTTTACCTTTAAACCAAAATCATTCATAAAAAACAGAGATGTAAACTAATTATTCACCTTGGCTTTGTGTTAAGAAGGTTGAGATTTGCTTTTAGATTGATTTGCTTAAGCTTTCTCCCTGAATCCTAGCTTTTCTTCTCCTTGAATCCTCTTAAAGGTGGCCGGCCGAGTTCTTTAAGGTTTTAGTTTTGTTTGTAAAATTTAAAATGAATGAGGAATGAAGAATAGAAGGGTTATAGGAACAAAGCCTATTTCCATTTTACCCTTACTATATTCCTCCTACTTACTTATTTTTAATTCTCTTTTATTAATACATTCATTAAGGCACGACTCCTTCTTAATTAACAAATCTCAATTCCTTAACTATCTCCATTATTTCATTTAACTTATCCAATTAAATATTCTAAATATTGTTAGTCAAAATTAGGTTCATTACAAAGAATTAGAGGGGAGAGATTGGGCGTCCCTTTTATACGCGCCCAACGTCGGGTGCCTATTTAATAGGCGCCAAATGCACAAGCCATATTAGATAGGCGCCTGATGTTCTGGCACTAATCAAATAAGTGCCTAAATGTAAAGCGCCTATTTAGTAAGCACCTATGATCAGGTGCCTATTAAATAGGCACCTAACTGTGGGTCATCCCCTTAATATTAAGGGTTAAATATTCAACCCTTAAGTAGTTGGAGATGCTCTAAGCTAATGGGCATTGTTAAGAGATAGAGAAAAATTAGCCATGGACGTCGGACGTGAACGTATTATTTTCCTCGCGACACATAAATAGGGCAGGACGGTTTTTTACTCCATTCTTACGTTGGACGCGTTGAATGCATAAACAGGGTAAATTTTTACTACGAACGCGCTCTAAAGGCGAGAGAAAATCTCATAGTTTCAACATCTTGTAATTTTCAACCTAATCGGAATGTTAAAACATAAATGGACAGTTATTCTATGATAGTAGATTATATAGTAGGACAATCTTACATCACTAAATAACTTGTAGATATGGTGAGTAAGTACAGGTGGTTAGACATGTAACATTGAGATTCATTTTTTTATACTAGCATGTGACGACTTATATGAATACACTGTTGGAACCAGTCCTGTTCGAAGCAGGTAAATTGGATAAATTTTAATAATATCCCTAATTTGATCTTAGTGGGACTATAAAGTCTAATATTGTACTAGATCTAATCCTATTATTTTAAATAACATCATATTTTATTTGATTTTCATGATTTGATTAATTAATGTATTTTCATAAATTAAATATTTATATGTTTTGAGTATATCATTATATACTCATGTGTATATACATGTGTAATGTGAAACATAGGAAGGTGTACAAGGTTAATGTATACATAAATAGATATTGAGATTTATATCCACTATGTACACATTGGTCATTTATGTATGTGTTAATTATCTCAAAACATTATTCGATATATTTATAAAATATATTAATATAATACAAATTTCAAAATTATTTATTTATATAATCAAATATCTAATCTTATTTTGACTTAATGAATAAATTTTAAATTCAAAATTTGTATTTATAGTATCAAACTAATATTTAGTAAAACATTTTAAAATTTAAAACCAAATCTTGAAATTATTAGTTAAAATATATTTAATTAAATTTAAATATGTATACATATAAAATTAATTATCAAAGCCAAAAATAATTATTTTTATTTATATCTTTTATTCAAAATACACATCATTTAATATGTATAAATAATATATATGTATATATATTATAAAATAAATGTTATAAAATTTATATGTATATATAAAACATTATTCGGCCAGTAAGAAAAAAAAATTGAAAGATAATTTTAATAAATGTATGTGTATATATATACACATATTATAATAGTAAAAATTAATACTTAGTAAAGATATAATATAATATAATAAAACCAAGTGTAAGCTAGAATTTTTTTAATTTAAACGGTTGAAATTTATGTTAAAATAGTTATACACACACATGTATGTACCTTTAAATATGATTTTAAATGAATATTAGGTTTTAAAACTAACAAATAATCTTTAAAATATTAAAATTTATTTATGATTCTTAGAAAATTATAATATATATTAAAGTACATATATGGTCGAATTATAATGTTTACCTATATATCTAATTTCAAATTTTGTATTTAAATAAATTGTTTTATGTAAAATTGATGTTTAATGAGATATAACACATTTATAATTAAGGGAGATATTAATGCTAAAACGACGGATTTTCTATCGATTAGAAAACCGCCATTAAAAATATTATTGTTAAAAACTGCAAGCGCACGGCGTACACTTGTAGTACGTATGCGAGTACGGATCGATCCGCAGGAAATGAATTAATATTAAATTCTACTCAATCAAATTAGACCAAAGTTTGAAGATGTGTTAACTAAAATTTCTAAAAACTAATGAAAAGAAGTTTGAAAACTAAGTATGAGATTAAAAACAATTTAGGAGCAAATCTACTCTCATGTTCATATAAATCATCATTCATGAAGTTATGATCTTTTCTTTTCTTTTTGTCATTTGTGAATTAATTGATGCATTTATCATAAGCATGGCCTAACTGTGTTATTAATTAACACACTTAAACCATCAAAATCTAATGCACCCTCTAACCCACTTACTAACTTTAATGAAAATGACATGAAATTAAGACCAGAATCTATTTTAAGCATGGCTTATTTACTATTTAATTAGTAACATAAACCATCAAATTTTTATTCTAATTATATTTTCATTACCATAATCATATGTAGATGAAGAGGTAATTAGTGATTCATATGACTAAGCATAGCCTATTTGTTTTGAACAAAATAGGCTATCAAACTCAATATTAAACACAAAGTCACATAAACATCAACATGTCATTAAGCACAAAAAAGGAAGATCATAACATGAATTCATTTTGTTGATTCATTATGAATCATGAGAGCTTTATCACCCCTAAATTGAAGGGGTTTAGCTAGACATAATTGAATTCATGTTAACATAAAATGATTTTGACAAAACCATGCAAGAAAGAAAGAGCTAATCGAAAGAAGAAGGAACCAACTACTTGCATAAAATAATTCTAAACTAATTGCATGAATTAAAAGAGAGCATAAGAGAATAAAAAAACATAAAAGGAAGCATAAATAAAAATTGCATGAAAGTGAAAACAAGGCTAAGAAGCCATGGAAGAAACTTTTATTTATATTTGATTTTGTGGCTACAACTTGCATGAAAGGTAAGAAGATAATTACATAAGTCATAAGGGGTATTTATACATGCTTAAAACCTAAATTCATATTTTAGGGGACTACCTAAATTGCCCTTTAAGAAGTGTAACCTCCCAGTAATCATTAGCTTCTACCTAATCCACCATTAATATTTGCATGTGCATTTTAATCTCCATTACCTTTTAATTGTGGTCCATGAGTTAGTGGGTAGGTGGGCTCCTCCATGTTGCATGAATTCTTTTATTTCTTCATTCCTTTGTCTTCCTTCACTTGTGCATGCATACATACATGAAACCACTTCCAATAATCACTCAAATTCCTACAAAACAACATTAAAATGTGCAAGTAAATTTTATCAAAAATTAACACATACAAAAATGACCATTTTCCCCCATATAAAGATGAATGAATGATGATTCGAAAACACTTTAGATTTTGGTTTGAACATATAAAATACCATAATATGCCCATTTAGTTAAATAAAAGTAGATTGAATATGGAAGTAAAAATATGCACTTTTACGTGCACATCAAATTCCCCGACACTTATCTTTTTATTCATCCTCTAATAAACTAAAACTAAGATAAATCCGTTTTCATAACAAGATTGCATTGAGCGTATGCAACAAGCCATTAAACCTCTAGGTGTCCCTAGTAGGACGAGTGTTGTCTCGTGAGGGTTTTCAACGGATACTACCGACAAAATCCAAATGCGATATGTAGATTCTACATGAGGAAAATTTTCAAAAATATTTACAAATGAAGAATTTACTTTTAAATTGACACGAGTAAGTTAAATATAAGTTCCGGTCATTATCAAGAAATTTAAGTCCTTTTACTTGTCAAAACTTCCAACAAAAATTCAGTTATCATCACAATTAGACTCTAGTTTGGCTAGTTGTTTCGGTTAATAACACAGTGCAGCTATGAAATGGATCCTTAGTTGATTATCAAAGTTTTTCAAAGTGGTATTTTTATTTCTTTTGAATAACAAGTCAAATCAAATAAGTGAAAATAGTGCTTGGATTTCAATTGCTTGCTCTATCTATTTTTTGAAAAGTATTAACATTATTATTATTTACACACTTAACTCGGATAAACTGAGGCTAGATATATTGATCATGCACTGCCTTTCTGTAACGAAGCTGACTTTTTGACCCTTAGAAGTCGACACTAATTCATCCTCGGTATTCATATACCAAACCACCAAGTGCCGGAAAGATAGATTGTTAGGGGACAGAAAGTAGAAAGGAAAGATTAGGAGAAAATGAACAAAATGGAATCTCGCAACGCAACGGAATAATATATAATGTAATCAAGTCTTTACAAATCCGAGATCTTTTTTTTAATACATATACATATCAGAGTTGGACAGTTATTACACTTCTCCTTACAACAGCAGACAAACTACACATAACACATACACAACGGAAGATATCCAAAATACGAGAGTATGTCGTAGGCCTCCAACTCGACTCCATAGCTCTAAAGCGTCTAAACCTAACCTGGTAAACATGCTCGGTCTGACCTGAGCATTATAATGAAATAACGTCCAAGTCAGTCTGGAATACCAGCGTGAGTAAACTCAAATCACAAAAAAACTTTATTGATTTATTAACTTGAAAAATACTTTGAAATCAAAGGTAGCTTGTAAGACCTCGCCGCACATAAACATGGACGGGTTTTTACTTTACGATAACCAAAACACTTTTATAGAAAATCCAGTGATATTATAATAATGTCTAAGGGTTTAAAGTAAAATATTAAAATAGCTGGAATGCTTTCATCTCACGTTCCAACATATTTGGTATACAGCTAAAACCGTAAAGCTCGTATTAGAGAATGGATTCCAACCAATGACTGGGCTACTGGGGTACCGCTCATCACAGTACACCTCTAGAACAATGTACCGAGATCGTACCTAATCACACCTGCCAACACAGGACCGGCCCAACCCTTGCTGGATAGTATCGAATATGTCATCACCCTGGTTGTTCCCAACCGTTTTACTGAGCTCATATGCACAACTGAATCTGGAAATATGAATGGTCATCTAGAAAGGCGATGACATATCCTAATGGGTGAGACCTACATAGCCCTGCTAAATCTCCCCTATTTTAGTCATTCCTGGTTGATGAGGCTTGAGGCTACGTTTTACCTTTCTTTAGCACTTTCCATATGGAATGCTAACACTGCCCTCCAGGCATCAATGCAATGCTAGCATTCATCCATACAAGTTCATTCTGGGACTGAAAGAAACCGAAAGCACTACTTCTTTTACATCCATTTTGGGGAATCCTTTCCATGGAAAATAGAAAATAGCCCTTGCACTTTAAAACTCCGTCTTCGATTCCATTCTCTTCAAGATGTCTTCAATACGAAACGCTGAGTTAGATCGAAGTGGTTTTCAGATAGCATATTCGATCCCGATCTCTTCGAAACAACTTTCGACAGTCCCGGTAACTCAATCTCGGTTCTTTAGGAATTAAACAGACAAAGATAAGAGCAGATTTCCCATCCTAACTGTTAGTGGAAGTCTTTCCTTATTATTCACCCTAGAAGAACGAAACGAGTTTATTAATACAGTATACCACCTTCGACGGTAACTGTACAATATAATTCCCACGTTTCTCCTAGATATTTCCAAAGTTGCGTTTTTGTCCAGATTTGATAGTTGGTTATTTAACTATCAAATAAACAAACATCCAATCATGATTTAATTTCCGTATGGAATCCACTATGCCTTTATAATTCTCTTTAATTAATAAAACCACTTTATAAAACTTGATCAAAAGATCTTTTCAAAACACTATTTCTAAACCCCTTACATCTCCTTTATACTTGGAAAACATTTATATACTTATCTCAATGGTATAAGTATATTACCAAAACATTTTACCTTTCATGCCTTGAAAATAAAATTATATACTTATCTTATCGGTATAAGTATATTTACAAACTTTTCAAAGTTTCCTTCTTTCCAAATCCCATATTAAATAACCAAACATTTCTTCCAAATAAAACATCTTGCTTATCCTTTATCAAAAATTCCCTTTTTAAAAGCTCATCTCATATTTCAATTAACTTATAACTTTCAAAATAAAGTTATTACCAATTTTTATAAACCATTAAGTTCATTTATAAGCCTCTTTCCAAATCTCTGAAATGATTTATAAACCTTTTTCCTATTTTTAAAACTCTTTATATAAACTTTTTTATACTCCTTTATAAAATATCCTTTATAAATATCAGTTACAAAACATCATTTGTAAAACACCTTAATAACCCTTTTCGTTAGTAAAAATCCCTTTCTATAAACAAGTTATCATTTATAAATACCTTTATAAGAATTATATAACTTGAAAAACCATTTATAAACCCTTAGCCTCAAATTAATTAAAGAATTAAAGTAAATTCAAAACCATACTTTATAAATTCCAAATGAGGCTTAGCAGTCCCAATGATACTAATTTAAGTTACCATTTAATTTCAATTTGATTCCCAAATCACACAATAATTATTTACATAAGCTACCATATATGTAAATACAGTTCATGTCCAATCAAGGAATAACACGTCAATATAACTAATTGGCATATACAAGTCCAAATAACATAAAATCAAGATGGTGATTTATCCTGCTAAATAAATGTCCAAACTATTCAATCAATTTATAGTAGAACGGAGATTTATTTTGCTTAACACATGGCCACACAATCAAATACTTACACTATAGCAGAATGGTTTTTTGTTTTGCTAACGGATGCCATTTAATTCTCATAATCATATGGGTTACTTAAGGTTTCGGACAAGATCCTTTGATTTGGAATCAGTTCGCGTTAAAAAGAAAATTTATTTAAAACACATTGTTTCATTTTTAAATCACCTTTGAAAATATTTAAATAGATTTAATCAACTTAAATGTAATTAAATCTTAATTAATCCTAATTAAATCAAGATTAAATCATAACTAAATTCTAACTAGTCTTAATGAACTTGATTAAGTACTAATTAGCTTCCTAATGCAACTTAGTTAAGGTTAAATCAAATTCTTTAAAAGTTAAACCTTAATTAATCAAATATTAATTAAATAATCTATTAATTAAATAAATAAATAATTAACTATTAATCTTAATTAAATAATTAATTAATCACTTAATTACTTCTTAACCACATTAATCACTAATTAAAACTTCTTTAATTAATTAGCCATCATTAACTTAACTTAAGTGAGGATTAACCCCTAATCACCTTCTTAATTACCAATTAAGTGCCAATTACCTTTTAATTAACTAACTAATTAATTAATTAAATTACAAACTTAATTACTTTTTAATGTTACTAATTATGTTTGAAAACTTTTTACAAAATAGTTTCAAATTTAAAATAATGAAATAAAAATTCAAAACTTTAGTCGAACTACATCCATAGCGACTATTGCTATGAGTGCAGTTCACTTTAACATATTTTTAAAGCGTAAACACCTCACTAACTTTACCATTTCATGTTTATAAATCTTTTAGAAAGTTTTACAAACTTCAAACTTAGATATACAAACTTTAAAAACCAAGTTAAAACTTCTAACTCTTTAAAAAAAACAAGATTCCATTCGGGTCTCGGATCCGTCGCAATTACGTACAAAGTTGCTAACTTTGTTTCTAAACATCATGGCCTTAGTTCACATATACTGTTTGTACCAAAATTGGGCACAACACTCTTCGGAAGTCTTTGAAGAGATAAAGTGAAGAAATTAAATGTAAAAAGAGGATTTAGCTAACAAAAACTCCAAATTTCAGAAATGAGAATAATTAAAATGAAGGGAGACACATGAGTTTAGAGTGGTTCGGCGTATTGCCTACGTCCACTATGAAGTAGTTTGCTTTATTGATCTTTCTTTGGTGTTTACAATTGATTTCAGCAAATTACAACGAATAACAATGATTTGCAGTAGTGAAATTCGTTGGTAGCAGCACCAATGGAGTTCAGATCTGGCGAAGTCTGAGCGTTGGAGATCTCAAAGAGGAAGAAGAACCCCTTTTCTACTGGCTTTGGGGGTATATTTATAGGTGTAGGAGGCTGATATTTCGCTCAGATCTCGGGAGACCCTCTCTGGTACGTGACCAGGCCCGCAAGCCCAAGCCCGTGAAGTTTCGGTCCGATCCATGATCGATACGAACAGATTTCGTATTGATCAAGATTTCATCCAATGGAGTCGAAATTTGGCGTGGACATTCTTTAGCATGCACGTAGTCTTCTGTGAAAATTTCATAGCATTTGGACTTGTAGATTAGGAGATATGATCGATACGAAATGCGATTCTCGGTGCCTGTTTGGTTCGACTCGCTTCTGTTTCGACTCGCTCTGCTCGACTCGGTTCTGCATGACTCGGTGACGTGGCGCTAACCTGTATTGAGTGTTGTGCTTTGCTCTTCATCGATGGACACGAAGTAGACGCCTTCAGATGGATGCGAAGTCGACGAAGTGGAGCGAGTCGAAGTATGACTTGAGGCGGAGCGATCCGAAGTGAGCATTGATCGAGCGAGTCGAAGTGTGTGTTGGTTGAGCGAGTCGGAGCGTGCACTGGTCGAGCGAGTCGAAGAAGGCATCTGTTGGAGGCGAAGCGGAGCGAGTAGAAGTAGTCGCTTGTGAGTGTAGCGAAGCGAGTCGAAGAAGTCGCTATTGATGGTTGCGAAGCGAGTCGAAGGGAGTGAGTCGAAGATGGCTTTTGCGAAGCGAGTCGAAGGGAGTGAGTCGAAGATGGCTTCTGCGAAGCGAGTCGAAGGGAGCGAGTCGAAGTTGGCTTCTGATGGTTGTGAAGCGAGTCAAATCTGAGCGATTCGACCGGTGGTTGGTTTTCATCCAATTTTGTATCGTTCATAACTTGAGCATACGAACTCGGATTGACCTGAAATTTGGAACGTTAACTCTCATAGCTTCGCTTGTCTTGTCATATCAATTTTGGCTCGATCCGGACTCGGACAAAATTCGTCGATATCCATAGTGAACCTGCGTATAATCGATTTTCTAGACGAACTGTCTTTGGTCTCTAGTCAAGTTCTTGGTGTCACGGCCTTGCCAAAAGGTGGGATAACATTTGCCCCCCAAAGTACGTCTTGTGAAAACATGATGTGCTTTGAAGTGCTGCAATCTTTATTCTGAATAGTCATCGTCTTTTCGATGAAAGTTGTAATCTTCGACTTGTTTTTCTCGATAATGTAAACTGTTGATGGTCAACTGCTGTACCCTATATTGTTGCGACTGATTGCTGTATGCCAGTGGTTACCCGTTTGTTGTTGCAATCGTCATTGGATGAGTTTCTGATTCCTGAAAATCTGGAATATCGAATATTAGTCCGACATTCATGCATATATGTTAACCTGACTCTCGCTGACGTTTGCACGTCCACAAGTCGTTGTCAGTTTATTCTATTTTTTGAATTACGCATCGATCCTCTCCTGAACCGATGTGAAATTCACTGCAACAATGCTCGATGGTTGCTTTTGAATGTTCCTTCGTAATGATCCTTTCCTGAATCGATGTGAGGGGTTGAAACACCGAAGATGATTTTCATTTGATTTATGGATGCGGAGCAAGTATTTCGTGTTGATGTGAAGTATTTCGTGTTGATGTGGATGGAGTCACTGGATACGAACATGCAATTCGTATCGATTGAGTTGTCCTCTGGAAGTCATGGTTTTATGGATTCAAACTGGTTGTTCGACTCAGTCTTGGTTCGAACTGCTTAGGAGTCGGAGTCGAAACACACAGGAGACGGAGTCGAAGGGAAGCGAGTCGAAATGCACAGGAGACGGAGGAGCAAGTCGAAATGATGCCTTGTATTTCTGCATCGGAGACGGAGTCGAAGTCAAGCGATACGAAGGGGAGCTTCGCATCGATGCACTGGAGACGGAGTCGAAATGCGCGTTCGAATCCACCGGGATGCGAATCGTCTATTCCTTTTGTTTTCGAGTCCATATAAATAGTGTGTACTTAGCCATTTTTTCATTTTTTACTTTTCGTTTTCCTGCCTTGCCTTCGTATCGCTCTGAGACTCGAGAAAACAAAGAAGAAAAACACTCTTGCCTTCGAACTGATTTACATCTTCAATTACTCGAACCAATTGACAGATTTAGGTAATCCATTGAGAGAAACCATCGTGTAAACGATGAGACTCGATTCTTAACTCCAAATCAATCAGAGTCGTGATCGATCGAAAATTCCTTGGCCTCAGGTTCGTGTCGATCTGGAGTAGGGGTCTAGAGATGATGAGGCGGAGGCCTTCATATCGATCGATGGTGGAGCCTCGCATCGAGTCGAATGCTTTGAACCTGTGGATCGATACGAAGGTGCTGTGTCTGATGGACTCGAAACGATTGCCCTGGATCGAGTCGAAAAGTATGTCTTTTGATCGAGTCGAAATAGTGGCCTTGGAATGGTTCAAAGTGGAGTGCCTTGGGATCGAGTCTAACTGTGTAGTTTTTGATCGAGTCGAAGCAGAGGCTTTGGATCGAGTCTAACCGCGTGGTTTGGGATCGAGTCGAAGCGCGTGGTTTGGGATCGAGTCGAAGTAGAGGCTTCGAAGCGAGTCGAAGCGCGTGGCTTTGGACCAAGTCGAAGCACGTGGTCTTGGATCGAGTCGAACTGCACAACCCCGAACGATCGATTCGAACTCGAGCCTTAGCGAGCGATTCGAACTTAAACCTGAGTGATTGTCTCGAACTTGAAATTTGATGATTGACCATAGATTTAATTTCGACGATACCAAAAATTCTAGTGCCTTTGACCACTTAACTCCGACGAACTTCAGACTTGCTTAACTAGACTTAATTGTTTCACCGCACACCTGATTGCCTATTGAAGTTCATCGATGAAACTGGAACCTACTAAAATAATAACACATTTTAACTCGGACTGATAGCTAATAACTGGATGGCACGGTTGTGACAGTCAGCGATGACGGTCCTTCCGACTGAATTCCGAAGTCTCGTCGTTTACATGCTTTCCTTAATCCTGTAGATCTTCTCCAAATGATATATAGTACTGCACCGCACATCACACACTCACACACTTTACACTGGAGGATGTACGAGCGTTATCGTTTGTTTAACAATGATTTTTTATAAGTTAGCTAGTCATGGACCCTTCAAGTTCTCAGCGGCCGGAAATCCCAAGTTCTATTCCTCCAACCATAGAAATACCTGTTATTGAAGCCGAAGTTATAGATCCAGCTCCGGACGATCGTCCAGGTGCCCGGTTTATTTATAGTCCACCAGATTCAGTGTCGTCGGGTATCTCCGAAAATATGCTAGGATGGATTTGCTTAAGGCATGGTTTGTCACTTGACGACGTGTTACTTCCAGGGCCAAATGACAGGCCACATAATCCCCCGGAGGGGTTTATTGCTTTCAACCGTCACGCTTGCACAGCGGGGACACTTCCTCCCTTCAATCAATATATAAGGGAGATGTTATCGTTTCTTGGCATAGCTCCATCTCAACTACATCCCAACGGGTATGCCTTGTTGAACAACACCTTTGTCCTGTTTATGGAGATCCTCTTTCGACCGCCGAAGCCGATCGAAATTATATATTTATTCAACGTCAAGAGCCGTGGAGACAACCCTTCTTTCACCTTCTTGGAAGCGGTCAAAAACTGCCACATTGTACTGGGCTCCTGGGGAAGGTTAAGTTACTATAAAACTGAATGGTTCTACGTTCGGTGCCCCCCTGGATTTGCTAGGCGGTGGTTGGATAGACGTAAGTGTTGCCTTTTTTTTTGAATCATTGAGATACTAGTAACTGACTTCAAAAATGACATACTTTTCCTTTTTTATACCCGCGATCTCTCGTCCTGACGGCGCATACTTCAGAGAGCTTGTTCGGATTCTTCAAGCGTTTCCGGGCGAAGAGAGGCACATTGACTTGGTCCTGACCGACAGGAATTTGAGGACTGTCGGGCTGATAGAACGGAGGCAGAGCATTTATCTGGAAGGGACACATAGAGTGGTCTTGAGGAAACGGGTGAAGCGCAAAGCGCCCGCAGCCGTGATAGCCGAGGAAGTTGATCCAGAAAGAACGCCTACCGATACCGAGCTCCCAACTGGGCCTTTTGCCGACGTCCGGGATTCGGGAGGAAGAAGAAAAGGCAAGGCTGCTGCTCACAAATGCCCTAAATCTGAGAGATTTAAATCTGTGGTCGTGTCTTTGCCCGTCCCGGGGATTAGAATTGCGGAGGCTTCTCCCCTGCCGGTAGAGAATCTTTTTGAAGGGCTTGCCGATGTTCCGATTCTGGATTTTGTGTCGTCTCAACACAACGCCGGGATGGCGGAGCTTGACAGTGCTCCTGAACTGAGTGGGTCTCTTGCTACGAGTGCGGCCGACATTTCCGGTTGGTCGGGGGATTGCACATGCATACACTTCACTACACCGCATGATTCACAACTGTAAATCGTTCAACTTAGGAAGTCACTAACTCTTTCCTCGCTTCTTATTTTCAGGTACTATGTCTGGGAGAGGATCGATGCTTGGGAGTCTCCGCTCGGCCCGGAAGTATTCTTCTTATTATGATTCCCGCAGGAGGGACTCGGATAGAGATTAGGACAAGTACGGGCGTGATAGAGATAGAGAGTATATACATCGGTCTAGATCGCGTTCTCCTCCTCCTAGACTTCCATCTCCTCCTCCTGTTCACACTTCAAATCCACCAGAGCCTCCTCGTCACAGGCTGTCTTCTCATGCTTCTAGGTCCGAAACTCATCTTCAGAGAATTGAGACTACAGCCTCCATGATTATAGAGTAGGTCCCCGCCGAGCCCACAGGAGAAGGGGCCCTTAAATTAGCTCAGATGAGGAAGGATTTTCCGAATATCTGCTTCGATGGCTATGTCTTTCCTCCTCACTTAAAGAGAATTCCATCAGGGGTAGAAGGCACGATGCATGATTATGTCCACGACATCTACACCCAATACTGAGAGTGGGCTAAGGCTGCAGAGAAAGCTTCCAAAGTGACCTTTGAGTGAGCCAAAGCACTTGAGAAGATGGAGACCGAGCTCGCTCAAAGGGATCAGATCATTCAGGTGCTTACTGCTGAGTCTGCGTCTTCTCGGAAGTCTGAGATTGAGGCCATTAAAAAGGCTGACGAAGCGAAGGCGGCAATGGAGAGGTTGGGACAGACTCATGTTGCCCTAGTGGAGGAGATGGGGCACCAGAATACTAAAGTCACCGCCGAGCGGGATGCGGCGGTCAAGGAGCTTAATGAACTCAAGGCCAAATTTGCTGATATGGCCAAGGATAAAGATGATGCAAACAATGCAGCCCAGGAGGCGTGCGAACAAGCTGTCCTGCTCAGGGATGAACGGGATGCGGCCGTGGCTAAAGTCCATAAGGTGGAGGCTGAGGTGGAGGAAAAAGTGAAGTTGGCAGAGTCCAGGCTAAAGGCTGACATCGAAGACCTCCTCGTTGTTTACAACGCTAACGTGCTGAGGCACATGGGTCTATCCTGGCTTGATGATTTTTCGACGCATCTTTATAATGCTTGGAGCCGACTGGTTGAGGAGGAGAAGGAGGCGCATCAGGGCGAGTCCGTGGATGAATTCGAACTCGAGAATCGCATTCTGACTGAGGATGAAAAGAAGGTTCTCCACGAGTCGATGATTCTGCGTGAGAAGGAAAGACTTGGCGCCCAGCACTTTGAAGTGGGAGAGGGCTCTGGAGTTGACCACCATGAACCAAGTCTTGAAGTTCCCGCGTCAACCCAGCCCGAATCCTCGTCCGCGGTCGATCCCCAGGCCGTTCCTGCATATAATCCAAATCAATCGCAGATGTCTTCGGCTGCAGCGCAAGTTACTGATGCCGCTCTGCCGCCTACGAGTCAAACTGAGGAAGGTATTCTGAACATTCCACATATCTTTCTTAAGTCGAAATCTTCGATCGAGTTAAGTTCTAACAGTTTTCTCACTATTTGTCCAGTGATTGATGCTGCACATGTCGGACCTCCTACTACCCAAGAATTACATCAGACACAGGAGGCTATCATTACCGAAGCAATCATCACGACTACAACTGCCCTGCTCGACGACATGTAGGGGAGTACGATTGTGTTTGATGAGCAGTTAATGGAAGAACTCTTTCGTCGTCATGGCGATCCTTTAGCTGACTTGTCATTCGTCATGGGCGGAGGAGTTCCTGCCACAAGCTCTTCGATGCCGACTACTGACTCTCCCAGCGAGGCTCGTTCGGGTACTGAAGAGGAAATCTTGGCACAAATTGCCGCTGAAATGGACGCTGCAGCGCATGGTGGCAGTTTTGGAGGTGGGACGGCGGCACTTGGTCCAGCTCCGCTTAGAATGATATCGACTTGCGGTACATTTTCATACACTAGTGTGGCCATGACATCTTCCACATTTGATCATGTTCCCCCACTCCGCCCGCAGGGAGCATATTCACATGAGTTCGGAGGAGGACGTTGACATAATGCCCTCGCCTGAAGACCAACCGCCGAAATGCAAAGGCTCGAAGAGGAAGATTAGCGGTGGATCCAGCGGGTCTACACCGAGGAGGAAGCCAAGGAAGAAGAAAGATTAATCATGCTTCCTCGGTGTATTTTGACTTTCATTTTGTTGGCCGTGTATAGATGCGGGTTCGGCCCCTGCTAGTAGGAATTTTTTGAAAACTTGTACATTAACTTTTTTTATAAATGATTGTTATCCCGCCTTTTGGCAAGGCCGTAACACCAATGAATTGACTAGTAACCGACGACGGCCCGTCCTAGAGATTAGTTATACACAAGCTCACTATGGATATCAACGAATTTTCTCCGAGTCCGGATCGAGCCAAAATTAGTAGGACATGACAAGCTAAGCCATGGGAGTCAACGTTCCAAATCTCAAGTCAATCCGAGTTCATATGCTCAAGTTATGAACGATACAAAATTGGATGAAAACCAATCACCGGTCGACTCGCTCCCTTCAACTCGCTCCACAACACTCAGAAGTGACAACTTCGACTCGCTTCGCTCAGAGGCCAACTTCGAGTCGTTTAGGTTCGACTCGCTTCACAGCCATCAGAAGTACCTACTTCGACTCGCTTCGCTCAGATGCCCTCTTCGACTCGCTCCATTCGAACCACTGATCGACTCCATTGGCGAAGCCACTGCTCAACCCTCTCAGGACGCTCCATTTCGACTCGCTCGACCAGTGCATACTTCGACTCGCTCGATCTGGGCACAGTTCGACTCGCTCAATCGGTGAACATTTCGACTCGCTCGAAACAACATCAAGGGCAGAGTGAGATTCAGGCGCCACGTCACCGAGTCGAATGGAAGCGAGTCGAAACAGAAGTGAGTCGAAGGAAACAGCCTACCGAAAACCTCATTTCGTATCGATCATATCTCCCAATCTACAAGTCCAAATGCTATGAAATTTTCACAGAAGATTACATGCATGCTAAAGAATGTCCACGCCAAATTTCGACTCCATTGGATGAAATCTTGATCGATACAAAATCTGTTCGTATCGATCACGGATCGGACGAAAACTTCACGGGCTTGGGCGTGCGGGCCTGCTCACGTGCCAGAGAGGGTCTCCCGAGATCTGAGCGAAATATCAGCCTCCTACACCTATAAATAGACCCCCAAAGCCAACAGAAAAGGGGTTCTTCTTCCTCTTTGAGATCTCCAATGCCCGGACTCCGCCAGAGCCAGATCTGAACTCCATTGCTGCTGCTACCAACGAATTTCACTGCTGCAAATCATTGTTATTCGCTGTAATTTATTGAAATCAATTGTAAACATAAAAGGAAGATCAATAAAGTAACTACTTCATTGTGGACGTAGGCAATACGCCGAACCACTCTAAATTCTTGTGTCTCCCTGCATTTTAATTATTCTCATTTCTGAAATTTGAATTTTTTGTTGGATAATTCCCTTTTTTTCCATTTAATTTCTTCACTTTATCTCTTCAAAAACTTCTGAAGAGTGTTGTGCCCAATTTTGGTACAAACACTTTGGTGCTTTCATTGAGAGGATCCAATTTTTCTCCTGCTCTTTGGATCTCCTATCTATATTGGATTGCATAAATCTAAGAAGAAGATCCAGATCTATAACTTTGAAGCCCTTCCATTCTATTCAGATTTGCAATCAGATCTAGGAAAGGACTTCATCAATTCATTATGGTGAGCACACGTACCACTTCTACAGCTGCTGATCAAGGAGCACGGGATCGACAAAATCTCGTGCAATCACCTCCATCCAACCAAAATGCTGCAAGACCTTCAGATCCATCAGGTCCAATCACTAGACAAGAATTTCAGACATTGCTTCAAGAGTTGACCCAAAGTCGACAGCAGCTCACTGAACAAATGCGCGCCAACACAGAGTTGACTAACCAGCTAAATCGCCAAAGGTGAAGAAGATCCAGAAGAGACCAAGGTTCTCATTCTTCCACGGAGAGTTCAGCCTCCTCAGATGGCCAAACCAGATCCACACGCCCACGGCTAGGTGTAAGCTACACCTAAGCCACGGGACACCAACCTGCTTCAAATCTTAGGCAGCCTAGAACTGGACCATCCGCTAGTCTTCGTACAGAACCTTCGTCTCGAGGAGGTGCTGCTCCTTACCATGTTACCAGCAACATTGCTACTACCACCACTGCCGGACGAGGAGGTGATGCTAGAAATCAAGCTGATCCTCAACGTAACCAACGAGAGTAGACTACTGAGCCTTATGTCCCCGATGATGTTGAACCAAGGAGGTGAGACACGGACCGTCGAACGCGTCCAGTCTAGACTCGCGCTATGGAATCCGACCACATCTTGGCACAGCATGCTCCCAACATCCGAATGCCGGATATACCAACGATGATTCGTCAAATGATCCATGAAAGTCAGGGTCTCAGTAATGACGACTGGGGAATCTCCCGGAGTCATACCCCTTTCACCGATGACATATTATATACTGAACCACCTCGGCATTTCAGGATGCCAGCTTTTCCATTTTATGAAGGAAGTTCTGATCCCAACCAACACGTCCTAAAATATGAATGGCTGATGAATGCTGCGAGAGCTGATGACGCAGTGAAGTGCCATAGTTTCCCCATTTCCCTAGGGGGCATCGCTACCATGTGGTTCACTCGTTTGCCACCACGATCCATCTCTAACTTTGACCAGATGGCCACCAAGTTTGTCGAGCAATTCCGTATGCACGTGGCGAGGCCTAAGGACATTAACACTCTGTATAGTGTTACACAAGCCCCCGGAGAAACACTTAGACGTTACTTGGAGCGATTCCATGCTGCGTGTGCAGAAATAAGCAATCCCAATGATAACTTTATCCTGATGGCATTGACTAACGGGATTGATGCTGATTCCGAGTTCTGGAATTGGTTAGCTGGAAAACCACCTGCGTCATTGGATCGTTTCTATTCCAAGGCAGCCCAATTCCTGAGAAGGGAGGATGCGAAACAGTCTAGGAAGAAGGATGACGCAGGGCCCAACATCGAAGGAATACAAAGTAACATCGCTGTTAAACAATCCGGAGATAGTTCTAGGAAAATTCAGTTGAACGTACAAAATAAACAGAATCAGCAGAGAGACAATGGAAAGAACAAAAAGCGCGATCAGAATCGTGGTCCACGGCGTAGAGCTTCCATGTACGATAATTACACTCCATTGAACATGTCATTGGAAAATGTGTATTTGCAGACCTGCAATACCATGCAATACAAGAAACCTGCCCCAAAACCGCCAACTGAGAGACAAATCCAAACAGGAAAATTCTGTAGATTCCATGAGAGTTATGGCCACAACACCAATGAGTGTCGTCACGTACAATACCTCATTGAAAAACTGATAAGTGAGCGGAAGCTGGATCAGTATGTGCAGGCACCGCAGGCTGGTGGTGCAGGCCCGTCAAATCAGAATCGTGCGCCGAATCAGGAAAGACAGGAGGAACCCGCTCGTACAAACGGGAGGTTAGTTATCAATACGATAAGTGGTGGTCCTCACCCAGCAGATCGAAGCTGGAAGGAGATGGAGTCGTATGCCAGTTCTATCAGGCATGCGGACTTCGAGTGTTGTAGTAACTTTGACGAAGGAGCCCCGGCCAAGCAACATAAGACGATGACGGATGACATCGTGTTCAGGAACAGAGATGCTGATAAAGTCGAGGCCCCCACTATTGACCCACTGGTCATCTCAGCACAAGTAGGTCCCGCTTGGATGAAGAGGATCTTAGTTGACAGTGGGAGCTCTGTGAATATTTTGTTCAAGCGAGCTTATGATCAAATGAAAATGGAAGCCACGGACTTGAAGCCTTGTCAATCTCGAGTCTATGGTTTCAACGGAAGTGCTACTATACCCACCGGAACGGTGGAACTGCCAGTAGAGTTGGGAGTTGGAGAACGTCGGAGAGTACGGATGTTGTAGTTCATTGTTTTGGACATAGACTCCCCTTACAATGCTTTCTTGGGTCGACTGGCCCTCGTTGAATTCAGGGTAGCCATCGCCCCGTGGTGTTTGACTTTAAAGTTTCCCACTGGTCATGGAATAGGAATCATTTATGGAGATTAGGCTGCTGCCAGAGCCTGCTATGTTGCTGAGCTGCGGGAGGCGCAGCGAAAGGAAAAAGGAAAGGGCGTGGAGGAATCTCTCTGCGTCTGTTTTACCGATAATTAACAATTAACGCCCGGGCCCAGGCCCGGGCACCCCAGCCAATTCCTCAAGGATCTTGACCCGAGAGAAACTGAAGACGAAGGAGAATCTAAAGAAAGTCAAGCATCCCCGGCCGAACTGACAATTGATGTCCCAATTGACAATAACGATGATTCAAAAATGATAAAGATTGGATCTCAGCTAAGCCAGCAAACTCAGGAGGAATTGGTTGAATTTCTGCGGGCAAATCTTGATGTATCTGCCTGGACACATTCTGATATGTGTGGGATCTCGCCGGACATCGCGAGCCACACTCTGAACATTGACCCGCGGCATGTCTCGGCCAAACAAAAAAGGCACGGTATGGATCCTGAGAGATCTACCGCCCTTAAAGAAGAAGTAGAAAAGCTTGAAGCGAACGGATTCATTCGAGATGCGCTATATCTTGAATGGGTGTCGAATCCCGTGCTCGTCCGAAAGCCGAACGGAAAGTGGAGAACGTGTGTCAATTATTCCGATCTGAATAAAGCATGTCCCAAAGACAGCTTCCCGCTTCCCAGAATTGATCAGCTAGTAGATTCGACAGCTGGGCATGAACTCTTATCCTTCATGGACGCGTATTCTGGCTACAATCAGATACCGATGCATTTACCCGATCAAGAACATACCAGCTTTGTAACCAATCTAGGACTTTACTGCTACAAGGTTATGCCGTTCGGACTCAAGAATGCCGGGGCTACTTATCAACGATTGGTCAATCGGATGTTTGCCAAACAAATCGGGAAAACAATGGAAGTATATATAGACGACATGCTTGTGAAGTCATAACTCTCCACCGACCATGTTAAAGACCTGGAAACTATGTTCAACATACTTCGAGAATACAAAATGAAGCTCAACCCACTAAACTGTCACTTTGGAGTTGCATCCGGAAAGTTCCTTGGGTTCATCGTTAACGCTTGGGGAATCGAAGCTAATCCTGAAAAGATTTGGGCAATCAGAAACGTTGAAACTCCCAAACCTATAAAACAAGTCCAGAGTCTCAATGGAAAGGTAGCGGCATTGAGCAGGTTCATTTCAAAGTCCACTGACAAATGCATTCCCTTCTTCGATCTGATTTAAAAAGGGAAGCGAAACTTTGAATGGACCACGGAGTGTGAGGGCGCTTTCCAAGCACTAGTTCAACATCTATCCACACCACCAATACTGTCAAAGCCTATTGATCATGAGAAGTTGTATGCATACTTGGCGATATCAGAAAACGCTATCAGCACTGCATTGGTTCGAGAAGAAGACGGGATACAGAAGCCAGTGTACTACGTCAGCAAACGATTGACTGGGGCTGAAAGAAACTATCCAAAACTAGAAAAGTTGGCTTATTGCCTTGTAATCGCATCAAGAAAAATCCAACCATATTTCCAAGCACATCCCATAGTTGTTTACACCGACCAGCCGTTACGACAGGTCCTTTCGCGGCCTGAGACGTCTGGTAGGCTACTCAAGTGGAACATCGAACTGAGTCAGTCTGATATTACATACACTCCAAGACGTGCAATCCAAGGACAAGTCCTCGCTGATTTCATAGCTGAATTCACCGTTCTAGAGGACTTGCCCGAAACCAGTAAATCCCCCGAATATGTCAGGAAACTGTATACTGATGGTGCATCGAACGACCGGTGTTCGGGCGCTGGTGTTGTGCTCGAAACCCCCGAAGGTCGATTTATATGCTACGCTTTGAAGTTTGACTTTCATGCAACCAATAATGAAGCTGAATATGAAGCCCTCTTAGCTGGCTTGAAACTCGCCAGAGATCTGAAAATTATCGCTATGGAAATTTATTGTGATTCACAATTGGTTGTGTGTCAAGTACGGGGAGAGTATCAGGCAAGAGATCGAAGGTTGGTTGCTTACTTAGCTCGAGTTCAGGAAGCATTGAATCAGTTCGATTACTGTGCCATCTATTGTATACCTTGGGAGCGCAACCAAAAGGCCGATTCATTGGCAAAGCTAGCCAGCACAGGTGAAACTCAGCAAATGAGACTCATTCCCGTAGAAACGCTATCTTCCCCAAGTATCGATCGGACAGAAATAAACCGGGTATGCGAAACCGTTCCCGAAAAGGATTCATGGATGACTCCACTCAGAAATTACATCGAGCACGGAACCCAACCGGAGCGCAGGAGTGAAAAGAGACAAGTTCTTCGAAAGGCCTCGAGATTTACCATCCAGAATGGACTCATGTACAGAAGGGAGTACCCAGTTCCACTACTCCGATGTATCGCTCACGATGAAATTAAACAAGTGTTGCGCGATGTGCATGAGGGAGAATGTGGCGATCACACCGGGGGGCAAGCACTTGCCAAGAAAATACTTCGCTGCGGATATTACTGGCCTACCATGAATCGTGATGCGTTGGACTATGCAAAGAAATGTGATAGGTGCCAGAAATATGCCCGAATCCCTAGAGCTCCTCCTACTGAGATAACGCAAATGGTCAGCCCATGGCCGTTCGAAATGTGGGGCATCGACATCATCGGTGCTCTACCTCTGGCAAAAGGTGGTGCGAAGTACACCATCATCGCAGTTGATTACTTTACAAAGTGGGCTGAAGCCGAAGCTCTCGCTACCATTACAACGAAGAAAGTAATCAACTTTGTGGTTCGTAACATCATCTGTCGATTCGGTCTCCCACACACCATTATTATAGACAACGGAACCCAATTCGACAGTGCTGAATTCAAAGATTTCTGCAAACGATTTCACATCCAAAAGAAATTCTCCGCAGTTGCACACCCTCAGGCAAACTGACAGGTCGAAGCAGTTAATAAAGTTATAAAGTCCATCCTGAAGAAACGACTGGAAAAGGTCGGGGGTAAGTGGGTCGATGAACTTCCTATGGCTCTATGGGCTTACCGAACAACCCACAAGACCGCGACCGGCCACACTCCATTCTCTCTTTCTTACGGTTCAGAGGCCATTATTCCAGTCGAGCTAGAAGTACCTACTCATCGTGTGACATACTATGATCCAAAGACAAATGCTATATTACTCGCTGAATCTCTCGATATACTGAATGAGAAGTGTGAAGAGGTTGATTTGAGGGCAGCTGCGCATCGAAGTTGAGTCGCCTGATTGTACAACGCCAAGGTCCGTCCCCGAACCTTCGAACTGGGCGATCTCGTCTTAAAAAGAATCTATCCGGTTCCTTCACATATGAAGCCGAGATGGGAAGGGCCGTATGTTATTGAACGAAGACTCGGAGATGGCACATTCAAGTTATCGACCGTCGACGGTCTTACCCTGCCAAGAGCTTGGAATAGCGAAAGCCTTCGCCGCTATTACACCTGACAGGCTATTTTTATCCATTCACTTTACTTTCCTTTTCTGCAGTTTGTTTATGCATTTCGAAATTAGAACTTGTAATAAGGCAACTGACTTTGCCATACTTTCTTATTTCAGCAATAAAATGCAACCTCTTCGAGCCAGAGCTGTGATTTACTTGAAATACTTCATATGACCAGCACTATGCACGGAGAGCTAAGTTTCACCATACGGTGGGATTTATTCAAATAGAGAGTGACTGCGATGCAACCAATCACTCGCTAAGTGAAACCCGAGCTCGGGGGCAAGCCATCACACCAAAGTCAAAAAAAGGATTGATACACGACAATCCTTCATCAACTCCGTACTCCCAGAGCGCGAGTCGGAGTATAAACATCAACTCTGTAGTCCCAGAGTGCGAAGCAGAGTATAAACATCAACTCCGAGTTCCCAAAGCGCGAGTCGGAGTATAAACATCAACTCCGAACTCCCAGAGCGCGAGGCGGAGTATAAACATCAACTCTGTATTCCCAAAGTGCAAAGCGGAGTATAAACATCAACTCCGAACCTCCATTGCGCGAGTCGGAGTATAAACATCAACTCCGTATTCCCAAAGTGCGAAGCGTAGTATAAACATCAACTCCGAACTCCCAGAGCGCGAGTCGGAGTATAAACATCAACTCCGTACTCCCAGAGCGTGAGTCGGAGTATAAACATCAACTCCGAACTCCCAGAGCGCGAAGCGGAGTATAAACATCAACTCCGTACTCCCAGAGCACGAAGCGGAGTATAAACATCAACTCTGTACTCCCAGAGCGCGAAGCGGAGTATAAACATCAACTCCTTATTCCCAGAGCGCGAAGCGGAGTATAAACATCAACTCCGAACTCCCAGAGCGCGAGTCAGAGTATAAACATCAACTCCGTATTCCCAAAGTGCGTAGCAGAGTATAAACATCAACTCCGTATTCCCAGATTACGAAGCGGAGTATAAACATCAACTCCGAGTTCCCAGAGTGCGAACCGGAGTATAAACATCAACTCTGAATTCCCAGAGCACAAATTGAGTATAAACGACAACTCCGAACTTCCAGAGTGCAAGTCGGAGCATAGACATCGACTCCGGATTCCCAGAATGCGAAGCGGAGCGTAAACACCAACTTCAAGTTCCCGAGGCATGGATCGAAGTATAACTGTCAACTCCAAACTCCCGGAGCGTGAGTCGGAGTACAAATGCCAATTCCAAGTCCCCAGATTGCGGACATATGATTGAAACTCAAGCTGGCATGACCAACCGCCAGTAAACGAATGAGGATCCTCGGAGCGCGGATATGATCATCGACGATCGGACAAGCATGAATAAACCTCTCAGTCCCCGTTTGTCTCAAACACCCATTCGGTGACACTTGAACTAACATGTTATATGTAAGAAACGATCATCGACTGATGATCTACAGCTCACCACCAAGACTGGGGGGCAAGACTTAAGCATTGACCATCGACTGAAGCAATGCGACGTCAAAATTTAACTCGCTTCCCGGTCACAAACCATGTCCACAGTTTCCGTACTTGGCAAACAAAAACAAACTTGATTCAGAAGCTAAAACTTCACAAGTACGCTTCAGATATTGAAACACTTGGACAAATACACAATGACAGAAAAGAAGCCAAAAAAGAGAAGTTTCATTTCTATCGTTTATAAAAGAAGTTCGTGTACAAGTTTCCAAAATTCCTACTAGCAGGGGCCGAACCCGCATCTATACACGGCCAACAAAATGAAAGTCAAAATACACTAGAGAAGCATGTTTAATCTTTCTTCTTCCTTGGCTTCCTCCTCGGTGTAGACCCGCTGGAGCCACCGCTAATCTTCCTCTTCGAGCCTTTGCTTTTCGGCGGTTGGTCTTCATGCGAGGGCATTATGTCAACGTCCTCCTCCGAACTCGTGTGAATAAGAATGCTCCCTGCAGGTGGAGTTGGAGGAACAGGATCAATTATAGAAGGTGGAAGGGGCACGCTGGTGAGGAAAACAGTACCACTGGGAGATATCATGCTAAGAGGAGCAGGTCCCGGTGCTGCCGTCCCACCTCCGAAACTGCCGCCATGAGCCGCTGCTGCCATTTCAACGTCGATTTGAGCGAACATCTGCTCTTCAGTTACTGCTCGAGCCCCGTTGAGAGCATCAGCGGTCGGAATTGATGAACTTGCAGCAGGATTAGTTCCACTCATGACAGATGGCAGGTCAGCAAGAGGATCGCCGTGACGACGAAAGAGTTCATCCATTAGCTGCTCGTCAAACATAATTGTACCTGCTTGCAGATCGTCAAGCGAAGCAGCTGTACTCATGGTGATTGCTTCGGTCGCAATAGCCTCCTGCGTTTGATATGGCTCTTGAGTAGCAGGAGGCATGGCCGGTGCGGCATCGATCACTGGACAAAGAATGAGAAAACTGTTAGAACTTAACTCGATCGAAGATGTCGACTTAAGAAAGATATGTGGAATGTTAAGAGTACCTTCCTCAGTTTGACTCGTAGGCGGCAGAGCGGCATCAGTGACTTGTGATGCAGCCAAAGACATCTGCGGTTGATCTGGATTATAAGCAGGGACGGCCTGGGGATCAACCGCAGACGAGGATTCGGGCTGGGTTGACGCGGGAACTTCAAGACTTGCGTCATGGTGGTCAACTCCAGAACCCTCTCCACTTCAAAGTGCTGGGAGCCAAGTCTTTCCTTCTCACGCAGAATCATCGACTCGTGGAGAATCTTCTTTTCATCCTCAGTCAGAATGCGATTCTCGAGTTTGAATTCATCCACAGACTCGCCCTGATGCGCCTCCTTCTCCTCCTCAACCAGTCGGCCCCAAGCATTATAGAGATGCGTCGAAAAATCATCAAGCCAGGCTAGACCCTTGTGCCTCAGCACATTAGCATTGTAGACAACAAGAAGGTCTTCGATGTCAGCCTCTAACCTGGACTCGGCCAACTTCACCCTCTCCTCGACCTCAGTCTCCACCTTCTGGACCTTAGCCACAACCGCATCCCGTTCACCCCTGAGCAGAACAGCTTGTTTGCACGCCTCCTGGGCTGCGTTGTTTGCGTCATCTTTCTCCTTGGCCATATCAGCAAATTTGGCCTTGAGTTCATTAAGCTCCTTGACCGCCGCGTCCCGCTCGACAATGACTTTGGTGTTCCGGTGGCCCATCTCCTCTACCAGGGCAACGTGAGTCTGTCCCAACCTCTCCATCTCCGCCTTCGCTTCGTCAGCCCTTTTAACGGCCTCAATCTCAGATTTTCGAGAAGACTCGGACTCAGCGGAGAGTACCTGAATAATCTGATCCCTTTTGCGAGCTCGGTCTCCATCTTCTCGAGTGCTTTGGCTCGCTCAATGGCCACTTTGGAAGGTTTCTCGGCAGCCTTTGCCCACTCCCAGTACTGGGTGTATATGTCGTGAACGAAGTCGTGCACCGTGTTTTCCACCCCTGATGGAATTCTCTTTAAGTGTGGTGGGAAGACATAACCGTCGAAACAGATGTTCGGAAAGTCCTTCCTCATCTGGGCCAATTTGAGGGCCCCTTCTCCTGTGGGGTCAGCTGGGACCTGCTTTGTAATCATGGAGGCCATGGTCTCAACTCTTTGAAGATGAGTTTCGGACCTAGAAGCATGAGAAGACGGCCTGTGACCAGGAGGCTCTAGTGGATTTGAAGTTTGAACAGGAGGAGGAGATGGGAGTCTAGGAGGAGGAGAGCGTGACCTAGATCGATGTCTATACTCTTTGTCACACCCATACCTGTCCTGGTTAGAGTATTCGCGATCGCGATCTCTATCTGAATCCCTCCTGTGGGAATCATAATAACCAGAAGCTTTTCGGGCTGAGCGAAGATTCCCGAGCATCGATCCTCTTCCGTACATGGTACCTAAGAATAAGAAGCGAAGAAAGAGTTAGTAACTTCCTAAGTTGGGCGAAGGACAGTTGTGAATCATGTAGTGTAGTGAAGTGTATGCATGTGCAACCCCCCGACCAACCGGAAATGTTGGCCGCACTCGTAGCAAGCGACCCGCTCAGTTCAAAAGCACTATCAAGCTCCTCCGTCCCGGTGTCGTGTGGAGACGACACAAAATCCGGGATCGGAATATCAGCAAGCCCTCCAAAAGGACTCTCCACTTGCGGGGGAGGAGCCTCCGAAATTCTAATCCCCTGGAAAGGTAAAGACACGACCACAGATTTAAATCTCTCAGATTTAGGGAATTTGTGAGTAGCGGCCTTGCCTTTTCTTCTTCCTCCCGAATCCAGGACATCGGTAGAAGGCCCAGCTGGGAGCTCGGTATCGGTAGGCGTTCTTTCCGGATCAACTTCTTCGATGATCACGACCGCGGGCGCTTTGCGCTTCACCCGTTTCTTCGGGACCACTCTCTGTATCCCTTCCAGATGTATGCTCTGTCTCCGTTCTATCAGCCCGACAGTCCTCAAATTCCTGTCGGTCAGGACTAAGTATATGTGCCTCTCTTCGCCCGGAAATGCTTGAAGAATCTGAACAAGCTCTCTGAAGTATGCGCCATCGGGACGAGAGATTGCGGCTATAAGGAAAAGTATGTCAGTTTTGAAGTCAGTTACTAGTATCTCAATGATTCGAGAGAGAAATGGCAACACTTATGTCTATCCGACCACCGCCCAGCAAATCCAGGGGGGCACCGAACATAGAACCATTCAGTTTTATAATAACTTAGCCTTCCCCAAGAGCCCAGTACAATATGGCAGCTTCTGATCGCCTCCAGGAAGGTGAAAGAAGGGCTGTCTCCACGGCTCTTGACGTTGAATAAATATCTGATTTCGATCGGCTTCGGCGGTCGAAAGAGGATCACCATAAACAGGACAAAGGTGTTGTTCAACAAGGCATACCCGTTGGGATGTAGCTGGGATGGAGCTATGCCAAGAAACGATAACATCTCCCTTATATATTCATTAAAGGGAGGAAGTGTCCCTGCTGTGCAAGCGTGACGGTTGAAAGCAGTAAACCCCTCCGAGGGATTGTATGGCATGTCATTTGGCCCAGGAAGTAGCACGTCGTCGAGCGAGAAGCCATGCCTTAAGCAAATCTGTCCTAGCATATCTTCGGAGATACCCGACGGCACTGAATCTGGCGAACTACAAATAAACCGGGCACCCGGACGATCGTCCGGAGCTGGGTCTATAACTTCGGCTTCAATAACCGGTATCTTTATGGTTGGAGGAACAGAACTTGGGATTTCTGGCTGCTGAGAATTTGAAGGGTCCATGACTAGCTAGCTTATAAAAAATCATTGTTAAACTGACAAATAACACTCGTGCATCCCCTAGTGTAAAGTGTGTGAGTGTGTGCTGTGCGGTGCAGTACTGTATATCATTTGGAGAAGATCTACAAGATTAAGGAAAGCATGTAAACAACGAGACTTCGGAATTCAGTCGGAAGGACCGTCATCGCTGACCGTCACAACCGTGCCATTAGCTATCAGTCCGACTTAAAACGTGTTATTATTTTAGTAAGTTCCAGTTTCATCGACGAACTTCAATAGGCAATCAGGTGTGCGGTGAAACAATTAAGTCCAGTTAAGCAAGTCTGAAGCTCGTCGGAGTTAAATGGTCAAAGGCACTAGAATTTTTGGTGTCATCGAAATTAGATCAATGGTCAAACATCAAAAGTTCAAATTCAAGACGATCACTCAGGTTCAAGTTCGAATCGTTCGCTAAGGCCCGAGTTCGAATCGATTGTTCGGGGTTGTGCAGTTCGACTCGATCCAAGACCACGTGCTTCGACTCGATCCAAGACCACTCCTTCGACTCGGTCCGAAGCCACGCGCTTCGACTCGCTTCGAAGCCTCTACTTCGACTCGATCCCAAACCACGCACTTCGACTCGATCCAAAGCCTCTGCTTCGACTCGATCAAAAACTACGCAGTTCGACTCGGTCCCAAACTTTTAGTTCGACTCGATCTCAAGGCACTCCACTTCGAACCGTTCCAAGGCCACTGTTTCGAATGAATCAAAAGAAATACTTTCGACTTGATCCAGGGCCATCGTTTTGAGTCCATCAGACACAGCCCCTTCGTATCGATCCACAGATTCAAAGCATTCGACTCGATGCGAAGCTCCACCATCGATCGATACGAAGGCCTCCGCCTCATCATCTCGAAACCCCTACTCCAGATCGACACGAAGCTGAGGCCAAGGAATTTTCGATCGATCGCGACTCTGATCGATTTGGTGTTAAGAATCGAGTCTCCTCGTTTACGTGATGGTTTCGCTCAATGAATTACCTAAAATTTGTCAATTGGTTCAAATAATCGAAGGTATGAATCAGTTCGAAGGCAAGAGTGTTTTTTCTTCTTTGTTTTCTCGAGTCTCAGAGCGATACGAAGGCAAGGCAGGATAATGAAAAGTAAAAAGTGGGAAAATGGCTAAGTACACACTATTTATATGGACTCGAAAACAAAAGGAATAGACGATTCGCATCACGGTGGATTCGAACACGCGCTTCGGCTCCGTTTACAGCGCATCGATGTGAAACTCCCCTTCATATCGATTGGCTTCAACTCCGTCTCCGGTGCAGTAAAGCAAGAAGTTCGAATCCAAGACCGAGTCGAACGAACAATTCGAATCCATCAGGGAAGTGTACTTCGACTCGCTCCACTTCGACTCGTTCAGTTCGCGTCCATCATCGAGTCGGACAAGCACTTCGTACCCATCGGACCCTGCATCTATCGATGCAAAATTCATGTTCGTGTCCATAGTTTCCAACTCCTTCCCTAGGGCATCGATACGAATAGTCAGCTCGAATCCATCAAATCATGGCTTCCAGAGGCCAACTCCATCAACTCGACATACTTACTTCACATCCATAAATCTAATGGAAGTCATCTTCATTGTTTCAACCCTTCACATCGATTAAGGAGAGGATCGTTACGAAGGAACAATCAAAAGCAACCATCGAGCGTTGTTACAGCGAATTTCACATCGGTTCAGGAGAGGAACGGTACGTAATTCAAAAGTAAAATAAACTGACAATGACTCGTGGGCGTACAAACGTCAACGAGAGTCAGGTTAACATACATGCATGAATGTCAGACTAATATTCAATATTCCAGATTTTCAGCAATCAGTCACAACAGTACAGGGTACACCAGTTGACGGTCAACATTATCTAGAAAAAACAGTCGAAGATTACAGCTTTCATCGAGAAGACGATGACTATTCAGAATAAAGATTGCAACACTTCAAAGCACATCATGTTTTCACAAGACGTACTTTGGGAGGCAAATGTTATCCCGCCTTTTGGCAAGGCCGTGACACCAAGGAATTGACTAGTAACCGACGACGGCCCGTCCTAGAGATCAGTTATACACAGGCTCACTATGGATATCAACGAATTTTCTCCGAGTCCGGATCGAGCCAAAATTGGTAGGACATGACAAGCTAAGCCATGGGAGTCAACGTTCCAAATCTCAAGTCAATCCGAGTTCATATGCTCAAGTTATGACGATACAAAATTGGATGAAAACCAATCACCGGTCGACTCGCTCCCTTCAACTCGCTCCACAACACTCAGAAGTGACAACTTCGACTCGCTTCACTCAGAGGCCAACTTCGAGTCGTTTAGGTTCGACTCGCTTCACAGCCATCAGAAGTACCTACTTCGACTCGCTTCGCTCAGATGCCCTCTTCGACTCGCTCCATTCGAACCACTGATCGACTCCATCAACTTCGACTCCATTGGTGAAGCCACTGCTCAACCCTCTCAGGACGCTCCATTTCGACTCGCTCGACCAGTGCATGCTTCGACTCGCTCGATCTGGGCACACTTCGACTCGCTCAATCGGTGAACATTTCGACTCGCTCGAAACAACATCAAGGGCAGAGTGAGATTCAGGCGCCACGTCACCGAGTCGAATGGAAGCGAGTCGAAACAGAAGTGAGTCGAAGGAAACAGCCTACCAAAAACCTAATTTCGTATCGATCATATCTCCCAATCTACAAGTCCAAATGCAATGAAATTTTCACAGAAGACTACGTGCATGCTAAAGAATGTCCACACCAAATATCGACTCCATTGGATGAAATTTTGATCGATACGAAATCTGTTAGTATCGATCACGAATCGGACGAAAACTTCACGGGCTTGGGCGTGCGGGCCTGGTCACGTGCCAGAGAGGTTCTCCCGAGATCTGAGCGAAATATCAGCCTCCTACACCTATAAATAGACCCCCAAAGCCAACAGAAAAGGGGTTCTTCTTCCTCTTTGAGATCTCCAACGCCCGGACTCCGCCAGAGCCAGATCTGAACTCCATTGCTGCTGCTACCAACGAATTTCACTGCTGTAAATCATTGTTATTCGCTGTAATTTATTGAAATCAATTGTAAACATAAAAGGAAGATCAATAAAGCAAACTACTTCATAGTGGACGTAGGCAATACGCCGAACCACTCTAAATTCTTGTGTCTCCCTGCATTTTAATTATTCTCATTTCTGAAATTTGGAGTTTTTGTTAGATAATTCCCCCTTTTTCCATTTAATTTCTTCACTTTATCTCTTCAAAAACTTCCGAAGAGTGTTGTGCCCAATTTTGGTACAAACAATGATAGAAATGAAACCTCTCTTTTTTGGCTTCTTTTCTGTCATTGTGTATTTGTGCTTGTTTTAGCTTTCGAATCAAGTTTGTTTTTGTTCGCCAAGTTCGGAAACTTTGGATATGGTTTGCGACCGGGGAGCGAGTTGAATTTTTGCGTCGCATCGCTTCAGTTGATGGTCGATGCTTGAGTCCTGCCCCCAGTCTCGAGGATGAATTGTAGAATTTCAATCAGCGATTGCTTCTCGCTTTCGTCATGTTGAGCCTAGTGCCACTGAACGGATGTTTGAGTCAAGTGGAGACCGAGCGGCTTTTCCACGCTTGTCTGATTGTCGATGATCATATCCGCACTCCGGGGATTCACATTTGTTTACTGGCGGTTGGTTACACCGGCTTAAGTTTCAGTCATATGTCCGTGGTCTGGGGATTTTGAATCGGCGTTTGTACTCCGACTCGCGCTCCGGGAACTTGAAGTTGGTGTTTATACTCCGACTCGCACTCTGGGAGTTCAGAGTTGATGTTTATACTCCGGTTCGTGCTCTGGGAACTCGGAGTTGATGTTTATACTCCGACTCGCACTCTGGGAGTTCGGAGTTGATGTTTATACTCCGCTTCGCACTCTGGGAATACGGAGTTGATGTTTATAATCCAATTCGCGCTCTGGGAATTTGGAGTTGATGTTTATACTCCGACTCGCACTCTGGGAGTTCGGAGTTGATGTTTATACTCAGGTTCGCGCTCTGGGAACTCGGAGTTGATGTTTATACTCCGACTCGCACTCTGGGAGTTCGGAGTTGATGTTTATACTCCGCTTCGCACTCTGGGAATACGGAGTTGATGTTTATACTCCAATTTGCGCTCTGGGAATTTGGAGTTGATGTTTATACTCCGGTTCGCGCTCTGGGAACTCGGAGTTGATGTTTATACTCCGACTCGCACTCTGGGAGTTCGGAGTTGATGTTTATACTCCGGTTCGCACTCTGGGAACTCGGAGTTGATGTTTATACTCCGACTCGCGCTCTGGGAGTTCGGAGTTGATGTTTATACTCTACTTCGCACTCTGGGAATACGGAGTTGATGTTTATACTCCACTTCACACTTTGGGAATACGGAGTTGATGTTTATACTCCGCTTCACACTCTGGGAGTATAGAGTTGAATGAAGGATTGTCGTGTATCAATCCTTTCTTTATTTTGATGTGATGGCTGGTCCCCAAGCTCGGGTTTCACTTAGCGAGTGATTGTTTGCATCGCAGTCACTCTCTATTTGAATAAATTCCACCGTATGGTGAAACTTAGCTCTCTGTGCATAGTGATGGTCATATGAAGCATTTCAAGTAAATCACAGCTCTGGCTCAAAGAGATTGCATTTTATTGCTGAAACAAGAAAGTATGGCAAAGTCAGTTGCCTTATTACAAGTTCTAATTTCGAAATGCAGATACAAATTGCAAAAAAGGAAAGTAATCTAAATGGATAAAGATAGCATGTCATGTGTAATAGCGGCGAAGGCTCTCGCTATTCCAGGCTCTTGGCAGAGTTAGACCGTCGACGGTTGATAACTTGAATGTGCCATCTCCGAGCCTTCGTTCAATAACATACAGTCCTTCCTATGTCGGCTTCATATGCGAAGGAACCAGATAGATTCTTTTTAGGACGAGATCGCCCAGTTCGAAGGTTCGTGGGCGGACCTTGGCGTTGTACAATCGGGCGACTCGACTTCGATGCGTAGCTGCCCTCAAATTAGCTTCTTCACGCTTCTCATCTAGTAGATCGAGAGATTCAGCAAGTAGCATAGCATTTGTCTTTGGATCATAGTATGTCACATGATGAGAAGGTACTTCTAGCTCGACCGGAATAATGGCTTCTGAACCGTAAGAAAGAGAGAATGGAGTGTGACCGGTCGCAGTCTTGTGGGTTGTTCGATAAGCCCATAAAGCCATAGGATGTTCATCAACCCACTTGCCACTGACCTTTTCCATTCGTTTTTTCAGAATGGATTTTATAACTTTATTAACAGCTTCAACCTGTCTGTTTGCCTGAGGGTGCGCAATTGCAGAGAATTTCTTTTGGATGTGAAATCGTTTGCAGAAATCTTTGAATTCGGCACTGTCGAATTGGGTTCCGTTGTCTGTAATAATGGTGTGTGGGAGACCGAATCGACAAATGATGTTACGAACCACAAAGTTGATTACTTTCTTTGTTGTAATGGTAGCGAGAGCTTCGGCTTCAGCCCACTTTGTGAAGTAATCAACTGCGACGATGTCGTACTTCGCACCACCTTTTGCTAGAGGTAGAGCACCGATGATTTCGATGCCCCACATTGCGAACGGCCATGGGCTGACCATTTGCGTTATCTCGGTAGGAGGAGCTCTAGGTATTCGGGCATATTTCTGGCACATATCACATTTCTTTGCATAGTCCAACGCATCACGATTCACGGTAGGCCAATAATATCTGTAGCGAAGTATTTTCTTGGCAAGTGCTTGCCCCCGGTGTGATCGCCACATTCTCCCTCGTGTACATCATGCAACACTTGTTTAATTTCATCATGAGCGATACACCGGAGTAGAGGGACTGAGTACCCCTTCATGTACATGAGCCCATTCTGGATGGTAAATCGTGAAGCCTTCCGAAGGACTTGTCTCTTTTCACTCCTGCGCTCCGGCAGAGTTCCGTGTTCAATGTAATTTCTAAGTGGGGTCATCCATGAGTCCTTTTCAGGAATGGTTTCGCATACCCAGTTTATTTCTGTCCGGTCGATGCTCGGGGAAGATAGCGTTTCTACGGGAACGAGGCTCATTTGCTGGGCTTCCCCTGTGCTGGCTAGCTTCGCCAATGAATCGGCCTTTTGGTTGCGCTCCCGAGGTATACAATAGATGGCGTAGTACTCGAACTGATTCAGTACTCCCTGAACTCGAGCTAAGTAAGCTGCTAACCTTCGATCTCTTGCCTGATACTCTCCCCGTACTTGACACACATCCAATTGCGAGTCGCAATAGATTTCAACTGCGATGATTCTCAAATCCCTAGCAAGTTTTAAGCCAGCTAAGAGGGCTTCGTATTCAGCTTCATTATTAGTCGCATGAAAATCGAACTTCACAGCATAGCATATGGATCGGCCTTCGGGGGTTTCGAGTACAACACCAGCGCCCAAACACTAGTCGTTTGATGCACCATCAGTATACAACTTCCAGACGTGTTCGGGGGATTTACTGGTTTCGGGCAAGTCCTCTGGAATGGTAAATTCAACTATGAAATCAGCAAGGACTTGTCCTTGGATTGCTCGTCTTGGAGTGTAAGTAATATCAAACTGACTTAGTTCGATGTTCCATTTGAGTAACCTACCAGACATCTCAGGCCGCGAAAGGACCTGTCGTAACGGCTGGTCGGCGTAAACAACAATAGGGTGTGCCTGGAAATACGGTCGGAGTTTTCTTGATGCAATTACAAGGCAGTAGGCAAACTTTTCTAGCTTCGGATAGTTCCTTTCGGCCCCAGTCAATCGTTTGTTGACGTAGTATACTGGCTTCTGTATCCCGTCTTCTTCTCGAACCAAGGCAGCGCTGATAGCGTTTTCTGATATCGCCAAGTATGTATACAACTTCTCATGATCAATAGGCTTTGACAGTATTGGAGGTGTGGATAGATGTTGAACTAGTGCTTGGAAAGCGCCCTCACACTCCGTGGTCTATTCAAAGTTTCGCTTCCATTTTCGGATCAGATCGAAGAAGGGAATGCATTTGTCAGTGGACTTTGAAATGAACCTGCTCAATGTCGATACCTTTCCGTTGAGACTCTGGACTTGCTTTATAGTCTTTGGAGTTTCAAGATTTCTGATTGCCCAAATCTTTTCGAGATTAGCTTCGATTCCCCGAGCGTTAATGATGAACCCAAGGAACTTTCCGGATGCAACTCCAAAATGACATTTCAGTGGGTTGAGCTTCATTTTGTATTCTCGAAGTATATTGAACATAGTTTCCAGGTCTTTAACATGGTCGGTGGAGAGTCGTGACTTCACGAGCATGTCGTCGACATATACTTCCATTGTTTTCCCGATTTGATTGGCAAACATCTGATTGACCAATCGTTGATAAGTAGCCCCGGCATTCTTGAGTCTGAATGGCATTACCTTGTAACAGTAAAGTCCTAGATTGGTTACGAAGCTGGAATGTTCTCGATCGGGTAAATGCATCGGTATCTGATTGTAGCCTGAATACGCATCCATGAAGGATAAAAGTTCATGTCCAGCCGTTGAATCTACTAGCTGATCAATTCTTGGAAGCGGGAAACTGTCTTGGGACACGCTTTATTCAGATCGGAATAATCGACACATGTTCTCTACTTCCCGTTTGGCTTTCGGACGAGCACGGGATTTGACACCCATTCAGGATATAGCGCATCTCGAATGAATCCGTTCGCTTCAAGCTTTTCTACTTCTTCTTTAAGGGCGGTAGATCTCTCTGGATCCATACCACGTCTTTTTTGTTTGACCGGGACATTCCGCGGGTCAATGTTCAGAGTGTGGCTCGCGATGTCCGGCGAGATCCCACACATATCAGAATGTGTCCAGGCAAATACGTCAAGATTTGCCCGCAGAAATTCAACCAATTCCTCCTGAGTTTGCTGGCTTAGCTGAGATCCAATCTTTATCATTTTTGAATCATCGTTATTGTCAATTGGGACATAAATTGTCAGTTCGGCCGGGGATGCTTGACTTTCTTTAGATTCTCCTTCGTCTTCAGTTTCTCTCGGGTCAAGATCCTTGAGGAATTGGCTGGGGTGCTCGGGCCTGGGCCCGGGCGTTAATTGTCAATTATCGGTAAAACAGACGCAGAGAGATTCCTCCACGCCCTTTCCTTTTTCCTTTCGCTGCGCCTCCCACAGCTCAGCAACATAGCAGGCTCTGGCAGTAGCCTGATCTCCATGAATGATTCCTATTCCATGATCAGTGGGTAACTTTAAAGTCAAACACCACGGGGCGATGGCTACCCTGAATTCAGCGAGGGCCGGTCGGCCCAAGAAAGCATTGTAAAGGGAGTCTATGTCTAAAACAATGAACTGCAACATCCGTACTCTCCGACGTTCTCCAACTCCCAACTCCACTGGCAGTTCCACCATTCCGGTGGGTATAGTAGCACTTCCGTTGAAACCATGGACTCGAGATTGACAAGGCTTCAAGTCTGTGGCTTTCATTTTCATTTGATCATAAGCTCGGTTGAACAAAATATTCACAGAGCTCCCACTGTCAACTAAGATCCTCTTTATCCAAGCGGGACCTACTTGTGCTGAGATTAACAGTGGATCAATAGTTGGGGCCTCGACTTTATCAGCGTCTCTGTTCCTGAACACGATGTCATCCGTCATCGTCTTCTGTTGCTTGGCCGGAGCTCCCTCATCAAAGTTACTGCAACACTCGAAGTCTGCATGCCTGATAGAACTGCCATACGACTCCATCTCCTTCCAGCTTCGATCTACTGGGTGAGGACCACCACTTATCGTATTGATAACTAACCTCCCGCTTGTACGAGCGGGTTCCTCTTGTCTTTCCTGATTCGGCGCACGATTCTGATTTGATGGGCCCGCACCACCAGCCTGCGGGGCCCGCACATACTGATCCAGCTTCCGCTCACTTATCAGTTTTTCAATGAGGTCTTGTAAGTGACGACACTCATTGGTGTTGTGGCCATAACTCTCATGGAATCTACAGAATTTTCCTGTTTGGATTTGTCTCTCAGTTGGCGGTTTTGGGGCAGGTTTCTTGTATTGCATGGTATTGCAGGTCTGCAAATACACATTTTCCAATGACGTGTTCAATGGAGTGTAATTATCGTACATGGAAGCTCTACACCGTGGACTACGATTCTGATCGCGTTTTTTTTTATTTCCATTGTCTCTCTGCTGATTCTGTTTATTTTGTACGTTCAACTGAATTTTCCCAGAACTATCTCCGGATTGTTTAACAGCGATGTTACTTTGTATTCCTTCGATGTTGGGCCCTGCGTCATCCTGCTTCCTAGACTGTTTCACATCCTCTCTTCTCAGGAATTGGGCTGCCTTGGAATAGAAACAGTCCAATGACGGAGGTGGTTTTCCAACTAACCAATTCCCGAACTCGGAATTAGCATCAATCCCCTTAGTCAATGCCATCAGGATAGAGTTATCATTGGGATTGCTTATTTTTTAACACGCAGCATTGAATCGCTCCAAGTAACGTCTAAGTGTTTCTCCGGGGGCTTGTGTAACACTAGACAGAGTGTTAACGTCCTTAGGCCTCGCCACGTGCATACGGAATTGCTCGACAAACTTGGTGGCCATCTGGTCAAAGTTAGAGATGGATCGTGGTGGCAAATGAGTGAACCACATGGTAGCGATGCCCCCTAGGGAAATGGGGAAACTACGACACTTCACTGCGTCATCAGCTCTCGCAGCATTCATCAGCCATTTGTATTTTAGGACGTGTTGATTGGGATCAGAGCTTCCTTCATAAACTGGCAAAGCTGGCATCCTGAAGTGCCGAGGTGGTCCAGCATATAATACGTCATCGGTGAAAGGGGTATGACTCCGGGAGATTCCCCAGTCGTCATTACTGATACCCTGACTTTCACGGATCATTTGATGAATCATCGTTGGTATGTCCGGCGTTCGGATGCTGGGAGCATGCTGTGCCAAGGTGTGGTCGGGTTCCACAGTGCGAGTCTGGACCGGACGCGGTCGACGGTCCGTGCCTCGCCTCCTTGGTTCAACATCCTCAGGGACATAAGGCTCAGGAGTCTGCTCTCGTTGGTTACGTTGAGGATCAGCTTGGTTTCTAGCATCACCTCCTCGTCCGACAGTGGTGGTAGTAGCAATGTTGCCGGTAACTTGGTAAGGAGCAGCACCTCCCCGGGACGAAGGTTCCGTACGGAGACTAGCAGGTGGTCCAGTTCTAGGCTGCCCAAGATTTGAAGCAGGTTGGTGTCCCGTGGCTTGGGTGTAGCTTACACCTAGCCGTGGGTGTGTGGATCTGGTTTGGCCATCAGAGGAGGCTGAACTCTCCATGGAAGAATAAGAACCTTGGTCTCTTCTGGATCTTCTTCGCCTTTGGCGATTTAGCTGGTTAGTCAACTCTGTGTTGGCGCGTAGTTGTTCAGTGAGCTGCTGTCGACTTTGGGTCAACTCTTGAAGCAATGTCTGGAATTCTTGTCTAGTGATTGGACCTGATGGATCTGAAGGTCCTGCAACATTTTGGTTGGATGGAGGTGATTGCACAGGATTTTGTCGATCCCGTGCTCCTTGATCAGCAGCTGCAGAAGTGGTACGTGTGCTCACCATAATGAATTGATGAAGTCCTTTCCTGGATCTGATTGCAAATCTGAATAGAATGGAAGGGCTTCAAAGTTCTAGATTTGGATCTTCTTCTTAGATTTATGCAATCCAATATAGATAGGAGATCCAAAGAGCAGGAGAAAAATTGGGTTTTCTCAATGAAAGCACCAAAGTGTTTGTACCAAAATTGGGCACAACACTCTTCGGAAGTCTTTGAAGAGATAAAGTGAAGAAATTAAATGTAAAAAGAGGATTTATCTAACAAAAACTCCAAATTTCAGAAATGAGAATAATTAAAATGCAGGGAGACATAGGAATTTAGAGTGGTTCGGCGTATTGCCTACGTCCACTATGAAGTAGTTTGCTTTATTGATCTTTCTTTGGTGTTTACAATTGATTTTAGCAAATTACAACGAATAACAATGATTTGCAGTAGTGAAATTCGTTGGTAGCAGCAGCAATGGAGTTCAAATCTGGATCTGGCGGAGTCCGGGCGTTGGAGATCTCAAAGAGGAAGAAGAACCCCTTTTCTGCTGGCTTTGGGGGTCTATTTATAGGTGTAGGAGGCTGATATTTCGCTCAGATCTTGGGAGACCCTCTCTGGCACGTGACCAGGCCCGCACGCCCAAGCCCGTGAAGTTTCGGTCCGATCCGTGATCGATACGAACAGATTTCATATAGATCAAGATTTCATCCAATGGAGTCGAAATTTGGCGTGGACATTCTTTAGCATGCACGTAGTCTTCTGTGAAAATTTCATAGCATTTGGACTTGTAGATTAGGAGATATGATCGATACGAAATGCAATTCTCGGTGGTTGTTTGGTTCGACTCGCTTCTGTTTCGACTCGCTCTGCTCGACTCGGTTCTGCGTGACTCGGTGATGTGGCGCTAACCTGTATTGAGTGCTGTGCTTTGCTCTTCATCGATGGACACGAAGTAGACGCCTTCAGATGGATGCGAAGTCAACGAAGTGGAGCGAGTCGAAGTATGACTTGAGGCGGAGCGAGTCGAAGTGAGCATTGATCGAGCGAGTCGAAGTGTGTGTTGGTTGAGCGAGTCGAAGCGTGCACTGGTCGAGCGAGTCGAAGAAGGCATCTGTTGGAGGCGAAGTGGAGCGAGTTGAAGTAGTCGCTTGTGAGTGTAGCGAAGCGAGTCGAAAAAGTCGTTGTTGATGGTTGCGAAGCGAGTCGAAGGGAGCGAGTCGAAGATGGCTTCTGCAAAGCGAGTCGAAGTTGGCTTCTGATGGTTGTGAAGCGAGTCGAATCTGAGCGATTTGACCGGTGGTTGGTTTTCATCCAATTTTGTATCGTTCATAACTTGAGCATACGAACTCAGATTGACCTGAAATTTGGAACGTTAACTCTCATAGCTTCGTTTGTCTTGTCATATCAATTTTGGCTCGATCCGGACTCGGACAAAATTCGTCGATATCCATAGTGAACCTGCGTATAACCGATTTTCTAGATGAACTGTCTTTGGTCTCTAGTCAAGTTTTTGGTGTCACAGCCTTGCCAAAAGGTGGGATAACATATACAATCATGCATCACATAATATACATCATCCTTACCATATACCATATATATACTCACAAGATTCATGCTTACTAACTACATAATATCACAACCAAATCGCATAACAAAATCCAACGACTAACACTATTCAAATCAATGATTATCAGCATCATAACTAACCATTCTTAACACTATATACTCATCACATATAATTCTCATGATTTCAGCTAACCTTTATACTAAAAAGTGAGTTAGTTTACTCACCAAACTTTCGCAAAAGCTACCTGAACTTAAGCTAAACTTGCCAACGACTCACTAGCTTTGAAGAACGAATGCTTTAAGTGCTAGAAACCCTCAAAATGGGCTTGGCCCAGGTGTATGTAGGCTCGGCCAGAGGTTTGGGGGTGGATGTGGGGTAGTAGCTTGAAGGTAGAGGAGCTTCGGGTTATCATCGATTTCAACAAAAATGGATAGAATATGGGTCAAATCCACTAATTTTTGGAAAGGTAAATCACAAAATTTTAAAAAGTGGTCAAAATAAAGTTTTTAGGAAATTCTTTCCTCTATCATCTCAACAAAGAATCACTCATTCTCGATTTGTTTTGAAGAAGTTATGATCAAAAGAAGAAGGGTAATTTTCAGACTTGAAATTCTGGGGAAAAAATTGCTTTGCAAAGATTGGGTATTTTGTCATAGCTATGTTCAAAATTGGAAAAAGTGGTCAACTAGAATGTTGTAGCCACTAGAATTTCAGGTGACTTAAAAAAAGACCACCATTTGAGGTGGGAATAAAGAAGTTATGATTGGAGGAAGAGGAGGTAAGAAAATGAGAAAATCAAGGGCTATTTATAAGCAAGATCTCACACCTCATTATTTTGTCAAGTCACATCATCTCTTCTCTTCCTCTCTCATCTAAAATCCCTCCCCTCTCTAGTTATATCACTTAAGTAATGATGGCTAATGATGAAAATATCAGGTGATATGACAAGAGATAAATATATATATTTATATATAAGTTTATTATTTTTAAACCCATGAGTTGTCACATCACTTCTTAAACATAATTAACATAAGATAATATATTTTTAAGTGTATTATTATATAGTTAATTATCTATCATATATGTGTATATATAGTGCACAAAGACGAACAATGTTTCCGATAACTTTCCGGTGTCGAAAGGTTGAAATTTCGGAAAACGTTCTTCGGTCACATATTCTGTTTTTCTACGAACTGTTTAATTTGGTAAACAAATTTTGTAAACGATTTTACCATCATTATTAATTAATTAAAATGAGTTTATTTATTTATAATAATTCATTTATTGTCCATATAAAATTTATATAAAATTTCCTAGTTTAAGCGACGAAACCCTGGGTCGTTACATTCTACCCTCCTTAAAAGAATTTCGTCCCCAAAATTACACCATAGGAACACCTAATACTATTCATAAGCCCACATGATGTTCATAGATCAATCATAACAAAATTTGATTCGATCACCTCTCGAATACATAACTTCACCTCCGAACTAGTATCGCTTACCCGATTCTCTAGTGCGGACTCTGATTAGGTTCCTTGATTTGGAACCTCTGTTCTCCTTGCATAGTCTACTATGATAGAAACCTTTGGTCCCCTACCAAAAATCCTCATCAAGTTCTTGCCGTTAAAAGTCGAGTAATAGATCCTTATTCGGAATGGTGTGAAACACCTCAAAGTCATATACTCGAATCTTAGATCAAAACTATATGAGAAGGAGAAATATTCTACGCCCAATCTTCGCATTTATCTAATTGGTTCTCCCTAATACCAATTCTATTTCCACAAAAGTTATTTATGAAAACATTTCATAAAATCGATTTAGGTTCAACTTGTATAATACTCCATTACATCCTAAGAGTATATACCCATATTAGATTTAACTATTTCATTTTGCATTTATCTTCTTAAGAAAACTCAAGATCCAAATACCCGGCTTTCATTTCAAAACTTTTTCAAATAAAACTCTATATTTCAATCATAGAAAATATATATCTATAGCCCGAGTAACTCCAAAATGATACTAAGTGACTAGGTACTACCAAACAGTATCATACATTCCCTTACAAAAAAGAGTAACACTCAAGAGAAGTGCTTACCATTCGAACACATCTCTTCCCCAATTTTAAGTTATTTTCGAGCCACTCGAACTAGTTAACTTTAAAATATTTCTTTCTTTCAAAATCTCATTTCTGAAACAATGCCATACATTTTCTAATAAAACATTTATCACCAACTTGTTTTGGTTTTGTTCGGATTGAACTTGTTTCGATCGTATAATTAAAGAGAATAATTTACTAATTGTATTACAACGTTTGCCTAGGCAAACGTCTAATCGTCACTTAGAAGATTATCCCGATCATCACAAAACAATCGAGACTCATTCCCCCAAACCAATCTAAAGAAAATACTTCTTTCTTAACATTTTCATTTCCAACAATTTTTTTTATTGGAACCAAACTATTTTCAAATAATACTAATATCACTTTCCAAAATCTTGAAAATCATTTTTCAAAAGCAATGGGATTTAAGTTCTTAAGTTTTCAACTGAAATTCTTTTTATTTAAAAGAGGCATCTTATTTGTTCCATTTCTAAATATTTATTTCCAAATATTCTAACCTTTAATAAATACCCTTTAATCGAATCAAATTTTAATCCAATATTAACATCGAACACCTCATAGTCTAATTGTGAAACTTAATTCACAAGGTATTCTTTTCTTGTTTTTCCCTATTCCTATTTACCCAACCCATATCTTAAAAAGGAAACTTCCTATACACACCAAGCATAGTCAATGCTTAACTGGACGAACATGACTAAACAAGCCTTAAATTATAATAATAACATATTATTATCTCCTAATACCTCAACCAACTATACTATACTATTTCTAAAAAACATTCTTTTTATATATGAAATATATTCTAGTTAAATTTATTGCATTTACCCAATTTCAAAATAATACCGTGTCAATTAAACTTATTTAAGTGTTTAGGAAATCCCTATCGATAATGTTGGCCAAATGCATCGACCGGAATTCTTAAGCCACTTAACAGATCAAACAACACAGTATAAAACACTTTTATATCACTAACAAATACACACTCATACACACACACACACACACAAACTCATTCTAGGGTATTACTAACCCTATCTCTAATGAGTCTACCCCACTAAAGCCTAGGTGTTCGCTCAACCTAAGATCTGATACTAAATGTAACGAACCTGGCTTTTCGACCCTTAGAAGTCGACAATAATACATCCTCAGTATACATATGCCGAACCACCAAGTGCCAGAAAGGTAGATTGTTAGGGAAAAGAAAGTAGAAAGGAAAGATAAGGAGAAACTGGACAACATGGAATCTCACAACGCAGCGGAAAAATATATAATATAATCAAGTCTTTACAAAATCTGAGACCTTTTTTTAATACATATATATATAGATATATCAGAGTTGGACAATTATAACCCATGTCCTTACAACAGCAGACAAACTACACATAACACATACACAACAGAAGATATCCAAAATACGAGAGTACGTCCTGGGCCTCCACTCGACTCCAAAGCTCCAAAGCATCTAAAGCTAATCTCGAAAACATGCTTAGCCTGACCCGAGCATTATAAGGAAATTGTAATGGCCCGCCTTTTCGGACGGTTTAAATCATCAATAAACCACACATGTCAAACTCAAACCATTCAAAAGGGAGGATTGTGATGTGGTAAATAAGAAAAGAAGAGAAAGAAAAAAAACAAAACACAGAATCTCATAGCGGAATGACAAAATATAATAATCAAATAAACAGCTCATGAAGTTGTTTTACAAATAACATTTGATTACACTTTTATAATATAGATCAGAGTACATACACCAGGAATAAATAAATAATGTAGCGGAACAACAAGATGCAAAAGTATAAATATAATAAATAGCATACAAATCTTCGTCTTCGTCTTCGTCCTCCAGAGATAAATGGTCTTCAATACACTGAAAAGCTCAGACTGACCCGAACGTAATGAAAAGACAAAACACTCGAGTCAGAACTAAAAGATCTTATGTAAGTTAAATCAACAGTAAATAAATATGAGTGTAACGGCTTCAGAAATGTTTACGGGGTTTTACATCTCCTATCCAGTGCCTAACGTGCGTGCAATAACTTAAGAGATGTTCAGGATTGCCATCTCCTAAGGATCCATTAAATTATTACTATGTAGTAATATATGCTACTATAATATGTCTATCAGTAAAGCAAAGTATTAAAATAGCGTTAAGGCGTTACCCATATCCCTTTTAACACATTTTTATATATTCCCGTAGTCTATACAGATATTGTAAGCTCCACCAAACCGGTGGTTTACTCAATGAGCACTCCACAGGTACGATACAAACCAAACTCCTAATGGGCGCGATAAGGCATGTGACAAGGCATGCGAGGCAATGCCAGAGTAGGATTCTACCGTTTGCATTCCCGGACTGGTGGTAACGCATAGCAGCTATTACCGCCCACCTCGCACCTCGGAACACACTCCCATAATCAAATCGAGGGGTGGCCACCAAATCAATCACAAAGTCATAATATTGTATCGAAGAAATGTGCCCGATAGGAGTAGCGACCTCACTTGGCCCGGAATAGCTCTTGTTTTAGCCACATCAAGCTGACTCGAGGGAGTCAGGGCTATGATAATACCTCATATAGAATCGTTTGCCAAACCATCCTACTTCATTCTGGAATCTCCACCATGTACACGGTTGTTGAAGTGGTTTTCTGTATTGGCAGAGAGTATGACAATATCTGATCCCGGTCTCTTTAATAACCGAACGCTTATTTCACACCGGATGGTTCTTTTATATTTCCAAAACCAATTCATATTTGATATCAAAAATATCATATTCAATTCAAACCATATCACTTTCGAAATCATATTCATTTTCGAAATCATTATCACTTAGTAGGTTAAATCCTTATTGCAAAATCATATTATTACTTAAAACATGTCATTTCACCAGAAAATATCATTTTCAAATGCCAACGTAAGTTACAACATCATTTAACCATATTCGCTTTTAAACCATGGATTTAAATATAAACAATTCAACCTTGCACCATTTTATTTTTTTGAAATTAGTTTAGATGGTCATAAATAGTTTTAAAATAGTTTAAAGCAGTTTAAAATAGTTAAAATTGTTTAAAATAGATTACAATAGCTTAAAATAGTTTAAATAGTTTAAAATTGATTAATTAAAAATAAAACAGCTCAAATAGTTTAAAATAGATTAAATTAGATTAAAATAGTTTAAATTAGATTAAATAGCTTAAAATAGATTAAAAATGGTTTAAAATAGATTAATTTGCTTAAAATAGATTAAAATAGTTTAAATGGTTTAAAATAGAACAAATAGGTTTAATATAGTTTAATAGTATAATATAAAATGGTTTGAAAATCTAAATAAATCTGAATTTAAAATCATATATTTTTAAATAGTTTATATTAATATAATTAATTTGAAAGTAATATCAAATTAAACTATTTCTTCCATTTCAACAAATTTGGACCATATCCAACTTTCAAATTAACAAACTCGCTTTTTATCTTTCAATTCAGATTCTCAATAAAACCATTTAAATCTACGTCGATTTCAAATTCATGTTTGAACTATAAATTTAAACTAATTCAAATTTAGTAGATTTCAAAGTTCAAATATTCAAACATTTTCAGTAACTTAATTTCGATATATTTCATTTATATTTCAAAAATTCAGCTTTGAAATTTCAATTTAAATCCTTTTAAACAAATCATTTGAACCAGTTTCAATTTCAACATTTAAAGCTTGGATTTCGAAAATAATTCTGTTTATATAAATCGAATTTTATTTCAAAATATCATTTAACTGGATTCAAAATTTAGGATTTAAAATCATTTAATTTAACCAATCCGGTGTCCGTATATAATTTTCCACCCTATAGTCAAGTGATACGGACATATATCATTTCAATTCACAATAAATATAAATTTACGGGTATATATCATTTCAACCCGCATTCTTGAATTAAAATTCAAAATCCATAAAATCGCTCAAGACTATCATTTCAACCTATAACGATTTTCCCTAATCTATCAGTTCGGGTATGTTCCATTTCAACACACAGTGATTTCCTAACAATAACTAAGGGAACTTGCAGCGTGATAACAATATATCATTTAACATATACTCAATCATCCAAATATCCACAATTAAACATCCATCACAATCATCATCCAAATCAGCCAATAAATCATGTCAATTAACTGGTTATCATTATCGAGTATTAAATGGCAAATTTAAAATTCAATATTAAATTAAATGGCGATTAAATTCAATAAGAGTCAGATTTAACTGGAATTACAATTTAAATATACCAAACAGCAACCAATCAATTTCTAATTACATCATAAATCTAATTTAACTAACATAAAATAGTTTAGTAGCTGTGAGTGGGTTAAAACACTCACCTTTGGTTTCAAATTGATTTAAAATTCAAATAAAGGCCCAAATTTTAACATTTTCAGAATTTGATCAAACAAGTTCCATAATATCCGAAATTTCGATACGACCGTAGTGGAGAAAACTACGCGTGAATCCGAGCTCGTATGAACAAGTTATGATCGTTAGAAGATTGAAATCTAAATTTAAATAAATTAGAATATAAACAAATCAAACATTACCACGTCACCAAGCTTGAACAGGAACCCTACATCATCTCGCATACGCAAATCTACACGATAAAGGCCGCCACTTCATCGTCCACGAGCGTCGCCTACAGCCAGTCACGAGCCACGCCACAACCACACAGATGGCGCGTCACCACCTCCGCAGCTTCCCACGACCTTCGACCCCCCTTCACGAACTTGATCGTCGCTGGAAAAAGGGACAGCCGCCACCACAAATGCTCTAACCCTAATCAATTTTCTAAGGCGATCTAACCGATGATTTGACAAACGACCAACTCCGATGAACTCCCTACGCCAATAATTCGCTGTTACGGATCACTACGACAAGTCCGATCAAACGACAAGTTCGATCGCTACGAAACTAGAAATCCTACAATAATTCACTGTTACGGATCAGATGAAACTGGTTTCTTCAAAATCCGAGACAGTGGCCAAAATGGCTATTTTCACGTTAATTAAGTAAATTATTATTAAATTGATTTAATCACTTTTCAAATTCAAATTTTATAACTAACAATTTTTTTATCATCTTTGATTACCTAGTAATTTATAATCTTTTAAAGTGAATTTCCATGTCAAATCCAACGTTAAATATTGCACTAATTACAGTGTTCAATTTCAATTGCAATACATTCATTAATTATAATTTAAAATCCAATAAATTCATTTATTTCAATTTATATCTTATTATTCCATCAATCATTACTTTATGGATATGGTTAACATTGGTTTACATCTTATTACGTTAATATTATACAATTATCATCTTAATTCATATTAACTGTAATATTTAAATAGATTAATTGCAACATTTCACTTATATTAAATTTTATCGATTTCCAAATTAATTTACGGATTAGATAACAAAACAATAGTTGAAGCAATTATCGTACATTGACAATTCAAACACATTTCCAAGCTTATTATTTACAAACGAAATCTACTAGATTTACATACTATAGTTAATTTATTTTCATATTCCGATTAATAACATATAATTACAACATTTAAATCCAACATTCAATTTATCTCTTATTTACAGTTCTAACCAAATTACTTTACAATTATTCCAATTGATTGAGATTACATTAAAATAGTTGTTATTAACATTCAAACAACATTATTAAATCTTGTTTTTAACCATTTTCTCTTCAATAAATCACAAATTTAAATTTCTTACAATATTAAATTTCCAAATCTTAATAAGTTTAATATTTTAATTATCGGAAAAATACGGGTCGTTACACTCTCTCCCACTTAAAATTTTTCGTCCACGAAAAGGGAAAGGAAGGAGTTAAGATATTAATATATTTTATTCAAAGTATTCAATTTTATTACAATTAATTTGAGTAATTAAGTATTTTAAATAAAATATACCAATTAATAACAATTAAATCTTCATATTCAAGTTTAATAAAGTTTGATGATATTTCCACTTTCACAAAATTTTCTAAGTCGGCAGAGTCTCCATTGTACGGAGAGGTCTGGGAGAAATAATAATATCAATAATAAGCATATATATATAATATTTCAAAATAAAATATCCCAAACCAAGGGAAAATAATATAATATCGCTATAAAACCGTAATCCGAAAACGTACCTATTTTTCGGGCAAACAACGCTTATTTATGAAACCAAAAGCGGTAGCTATTGCTTCCATAAACCTGTATTTCACTTATATAATCCAAAGAGTTAGAATTATGTAAAAAGAGTAATATTTAAGTTGTTTCAATTTAATAACAATTGCAAATCACACAACATAGGCAAACAAACAGTACAACCATTACATGCAACAAAAGAATCAATTATACATCCATAACAACCAATAGTAATGGTTTGTTCCGGTTCAGAACTTTTAATTGTACAAGGGTGCTAAACAAACTATTAAGTGTACCATGCGCTCAACAGCCTTAGATAATAACTTAATTGATTATTTATACATCCTTATACAGTTAGAAGTATCCTTTCCCAAACATCCATAAGCCAAAACAACCAAGAATTTCAAGTATTATTTAAATTTGTTCTTATTAATTTCCTTTCACGTTATTTACTGTGCATCTGTTTTCATCTTCATTCATACAGTGATTATTTTCATTAATTTACATTCATTACTTACAAAATTCATTTCCCATTCATTTATACAATGCCATTTTCCCCATTAAATTTACATTCATTTATTTACATAAATTATTTCCATTCAATTATTTAAATTAATCAATGAATTCATTATTGAAGGATTACATACATTTCATTTCAGTTTAATTCACATTTATTATTAAATTATATACTTGATTTCCATTAAATATTTATATTCATTAGTGCATAAATCCATACTTAAGTTCCTTAACTTTTTAATTTACATTCATCCTTCCTTATATAGTGTCATTGAATATTAAATCTATTTTCTAAATCATTTCAACTTTCGGAAGTTATAATCATTTACCTACAGTATTCACTTTTCTATTAAATTTTGATTACTAGCATTTCAAATTATTAACTTAAGTTTGTAACATTTTTATAACATCAGAATTCTTATTTATAGACATAATTCCATTGAAAAATTCATTACTTAAGTTTTACTCGTATAATATTCCATTACATATTCTTATTAACATTATAACTTTTTAAACATTTCTGGTAAGTTATATATATATATATGTTTTAATAATGCAATTGAATATTATACAAGTTTACCTTATTCACTTTAATTAACAAAATGTTCAATAATTACTTCTTCCAAATTTTCATATCTTTTGATTTACAGGTTACAAATTTCCATTTCTTATATATTTCATTAATCTCTTAGCACCTAGTTTCTTATTACACATTTTAGAAATTTCCAATTATTAATATAGTCAAGATTTCATTCATTACAATAATTGAAATCCCTAATTTCTAGAAACTCAAGAACTAAATGTCGGGTACATTTCAATCATTTTGAAAATTATATATATATATATATATATATATATTCATATCCTTTATAGATCAAATCATATTTAGGAATTCAAAGTTAAGATTTGTTTATCAAAACAAATGTGTAGTAAAACTACTACAGCGATCTTCCCACTTTGAAACTCGAAAATGAACGTCGATGATGCGGGCACTCATCACCGAAATTATTTTCCAGCAACAAGAGAGGGGAGAACAGAACTTGTTTCCTTCCAAAATTCCTTTAAAACATTTCTTTTAAATCGCATTGAAAATATTTATATCTGAAAATACTTCCAAATACTACTAATATTATATTCCAAAATCTTTTGAAAGCCAAATTCAAAACCCCGGAACTTAAGTTCTTAAAATTTCAATTTATATTTACTTTATTTGTATATCTTATTTTGCAATCAATATTATAAAATTTCATTTCCTAACAAACAAACATATTACATACAACTTTATCCATTTATAAAAATTATTCTTTTATATATACAAAATATAATACTAGGTAAATTTATTTCATTTACCTATATTTCAAAAGAATATTGCATCGGTCTGCCCTATTAAGTGTTTAGAAATTCCTATCGATGTCATAGCGTCCTATGTACCGACCAGAATTTATAAATACTAAACAGATCAAATTAACACAATATAAAACATTTTATAACACTAACAAATACGCTCTCTAATTATATATACACTCAGACAACTCATTCTAGGGTATTGCTACCCTGTCTCTAATGAGTCAGACCCCACAAAGCTAAGGTTATCGCTAAACCAAAGCTCTGATACCAAATGTAACGGCCCGTCTTTTTGGACGGTTTAAATTGACAATAAACCACACATGTCAAACTCAAACCATTCAAAAGGGAGGATTGTTATGGGGTAAATAATAAAGGAAGAGAAAGAAAGAAAATAAAATACAAAATCTCACAGCGGAATGACAAAATATATTAATCAAATAAACAGTTCATGAAGCTATTTTACAAATAACATTTGATTACACTTTTACAATATAGATCAGAGTATATACACCCGGAATAAATAAATAATGTAGTGGAATAACATGATGCAGAAGTATAAATATAATAAATTACATACAAATCTTCATCTTCGTCCTCCAGAGATAAATGGTCTTCAATACACTGAAAAGCTCAGAGTGACCCGAGCGTAATGAAAAGACAAAACACTCGAGTTAGAACTAAAATATCTTATGTAAGTTAAATCAACAGTAAATAAATATGAGTGTAGCGGCTTCAGAGATGTTTACGGGATTTTACATCTCCTATCCAGTGTCTAACGTGCGTGCAATAACATAAGAGATGTTCGGGATTGCCATCTCCTAAGGATCCGTAAAACTATTTACTATGTAGTAATATATGCTATTATAATATGTCTAGTAGTAAAGTAAAGTATTAAAATAGCATTAAGGTTTTACCCATATCCCCCTTAACACATTTTTATATATTCCCGTAGTCTATACAGATATTGTAAGCTCCACCAAACCGGTGGTTTACTCAGTGAGCACTCCATAGGTACGATACAAACAAAACTCGTAATGGGCGCGATAAGGCATGTGACAAGGCATGCGAGGCAATTCCAGGGTAGGATTCTACCGTTTGCACTCTTGGACTGGTGGTAACGCATAGCAGCTGCTACTGCCCACCTCGGAACACACTCCCATAATCAAATCGAGGGGTGGCCACCAAATCAATCATAAACTCATAATACTGTATCGAAGAAATGTGCCCAATAGGAGTAGTGACCTCACTTGGCCCGGTATAGCTCCTGTTTTAGCCACATCAAGCTGACTCGAGGGAGTCAGGGCTAAGATAATACCTTATATAGAATCATTTGCCAAACCATCCTACTTCATTCTAGAATCTCTACCACGTACATGGTTGTTGAAGTGGTTTTTGGTATTGGCAGAGAGTATGAAAATATCTGATCCCGGTCTCTTTAAAAACCAAAAGCTTACTTCACCCCAGATGGTTCTTTTATATTTCCAAAACCAATTCATATTTGATATCAAAAATATCATATTCAATTCAAACCATATCACTTTCAAAATCATATTCATTTTCGAAATCATTATCACTTAGTAGGTTAAATCCTTATTTCAAAATCATCTTATTACTTAAAACATGTCATTTCACCAGAAAATATCATTTTCAAATGCCAACGTAAGTTATAACATCATTTAACCCTATTCGCTTTTAAACCATGGATTTAAATATAAACAATTCAACCTTGCACCGTTTGCTTTTTTTGAAATTAGTTTAGATAGTCATAAATAGTTTTAAAATAGTTTAAAGCAGTTTAAAATAGTTAAAATTGTTTAAAATAGATTACAATAGCTTAAAATAGTTTAAATAGTTTAAAATTGATTAATTAAAAATAAAATAGTTCAAATAGTTTAAAATAGATTAAATTAGATTAAAATAGTTTAAAATAGATTAAATAGCTTGAAATAGATTAAAAATGGTTTCAAATAGATTAATTTGCTTAAAATAGATTAAAATAGTTTAAATGGTTTAAAATAGAACAAATAGGTTTAATATAGTTTAATAATTTAATATAAAATGGTTTGAAAATCTAAATAAATATGAATTTAAAATCATATATTTTTAAATAGTTTATATTAAAATAATTAATTTGAAAGTAATATCAAATTAAACTATTTCTTCCATTTCAACAAATCTGGACCATATCCAGCTTTCAAATTAACAAACTCGTTTTTTATCTTTCAATTCATATTCTCAATAAAACCATTTAAATCTATGTCGATTTCAAATTCATGTTTGAACTATAAATTTAAACTACTTCAAATTTAGTAGATTTAAAAGTTCAAATATTCAAACATTTTCAATAACTCACTTTCGATAAATTTCATTTATATTTCAAAAATTCAGCTTTGAAATTTCAATTTAAATCTTTTAAACAATTCATTTGAACTAGTTTCAATTTCAACATTTAAAGCTTGGATTTCAAAAATAATTCTGTTTATGTAAATCAAATTTTATTTCAATATATCATTTAATTGGATTCAAAATCATTTAATTTAACCAATCCGGTGTCCGTATATAATTTTCTACCCTATGGTCAAGTGATACGGACATATATTTTTTCAATCCGCAATAAATTTAAATTTACGAATATATATCATTTCAACCCACAATCCCGAATTAAAATTCAAAATCCATAAAATCGCTCGAGTCTATCATTTCAACCCATAACGATTTACCCTAATCTATCAGATCATTCGGGTATGTATCATTTCAACCCACAATGATTTCTTAACAATAACTAAGGGAACTTGCAATGTGATAACAATATATAATTTAACATACGTTCAATCATCCAAATATCCACAAGTAAACATCCATCACAATCATCATCCAAATCAGCCAATAAATCATGTCAATTAACTGGTTATCATTATCACGTATTAAATGGCAAATTTAAAATTCAATATTAAATTAAATGGCGATTAAATTTAATAAGAGTCAGATTTAACTGGAATGACAATTTAAATATACCAAACAACAACCAATCAATTTCTAATCACATCATAAATCTAATTTAACTAACATAAGATAGTTTAGTAAAACACTCACCTTTAGTTTCAAATCGATTTAAAATTCAAATGAAGCCCAAATTTCAATAGTCTCAGAATTTGATCAAACAAGATCCATAATATCCGGAATTTTGATACGATCGCAGCGGAGAAAACCGCGCGTGAATCCGAGCTCGTATGAACAAGTTATGATCGTTAGAAGATTGAAATTCAAATTTAAATAAATTAAAATATAAAAAAAATCAAACATTACCACGTCACCAAGCTTGAACATGAACCCTACCCATCATCTCGAGTACGTGAATTCACACGATACAGGCCGCCACTTCATCGCCCATGAGCGCCGCCTACAGCCAGTCGCGAGCCACACCATAACCACCCAGATGACGCGTCACCACCTCTGCAGCTTCCCACGACCTTCAACCCCCCTTCACGGACTCAATCGTCGCTGGAGAAAGGGACAGCCGCCACCACAAATGCTCTAAACCTAATTAATTTTCCACGGCAATCTGATCGATGATTTGACAAACGACCAACTCCGATGAACTCCCTACGCAAATCTCCTCGCGACTGTACCCTTGAATCGATGATCCATCGCCGATGATCAACCACTACAATGAATGTCCGAGAATGTTTTGGCCAATCCCGGACAGACGAAAATTCGATTGCAAAAATGAACAGCAGATTTGGGTTACAGTCATCGAGAGCTTTCCAACAATATATAATTCGATATAGTTTGGGGAGTTTGAATTTCAATTTGAATTTGAAATTGGATTTAGGGTTTGGAATCTGCAGCCATTAGACAAAGGAAGAAGCTGATGTTTTAATAGACAGATACGTACAGTAATAAGAAATAAAAAGGCTACTAGGGTTTAGAAAAATCTATTTATATAGACAAAGCCCGATAATAATGAATAACATATCGAATTGGTTCGAAATGACAATAACGACCCGAAAGGCCCATTCCGTTTTTGAAACGAAAGTAGGTCATCCCATATATCAAAATAGATATTTTCGATATTTTTAAACTCAATGGAATAGGTTCCAAACCCTAATTCAAAAGTATGCAGAAGTTAGTTTTTAAAATCAGCTTATTTCAATCGAATTCATTAAATTGATTTCTACGCGTTTTGATTCCGCACGATCAAACGAGAAGTCTGATCGCTATGAAACTTGAAATCCTACAATAATTCACTGTTGCGGATCCGATGAAACTGGTTTCGTCGAAATCCGAGACAGTGGCCAAAATGGCTATTTTCACGTTACTTAAGTAAATTATTATGAAATTGATTTAATCACCTTTCAAATGCAAATATTATAACTAACAATTTTTTATCATCTTTCATTATCTAGTAATTTATAATCTTTTAAAGTGAATTTCTATGTCAAATCCAACGTTAAATATTTCACTAATTACAGTGTTTAATTTCAATTGCAATAAATTCATTAATTATAATTTAAAATCCAATAAATTCATTTATTTCGATTTATATCTTATTATTCCATCAATCATTACTTTATGGATATAGTTAACATTGGTTTACATCTTATTACATTAATATTCTACAATTATCATCTTAATTCATATTAACTGCAATATCTAATTAGATTAATTGCAATATTTCACTTATATTAAATTTTATCGATTTCCAAATTAATTTACCGATTAGATAACAAAATGATAGTTGAAGCAATTATCGTACATTAATAATTCAAACACATTTCCAAGCTTATTATTTACAAACAAAAGCTACTAAATTTACATACTAGTTAATTTATTTTCATATTCCGATTAATAACATATAATTACAACATTCGCATCCAACATTTAATTTATCTCTTATTTACAGTTCTAACCAAATTAACTTTACAATTATTCCAATTGATTGGGATTACATTAAAATAGTTGTTAACATTCAAACAACATTATTAAATCATGTTTTTAACTATTTTCTGGTTAATAAATCACAAATTTAATTTTCTTACAATATTAAATTTCCAAATCTTATTTAATTTAATATTTTAATTATCGGAAAAATACGGGTCGTTACAGAAATAACTCCCAGGTCAGTCTGGAATACCAGCGTGTGACGCCCCACCTCGATACCCACGCTAGCCAAGAACACTATGGTGTAATGTTGTCGACTAGCACGGAGAATAAGGCTGTTGAGGAGCGACCATCCGTGTAACTTCTTTGTGCGAGCACCGATATGTCAGATAGTAAAACATGCATTTCATTTAAGGAGGAAATCTGACATACCGATAAAAACTCAAAGCTATCACACAGTGGCTATATATAATCTTCGGAAACAAATAAAGAAATAAACATAACACAAATCAGTCACAGACATCCATATCACAAAGGCGGAAAAAGATATGAATATATATATAACACATGAAAGTGTACATCAGAGTAGTGGTCAGAAAGATCCACGATAATACAAAATAATAGCAACATGTGCTATACAAAAGAATACATCTATGAGTCGATATCTCAAATGTATACAACAAAAACTACTAATCTAAGTAGTTAGCCAAAAGTCAGAGTAATCCCAGAAGAGAAGTCAAGTAGAAGCACCTATAACATCTCGGTCTGACCCGAGTATTATTTCATAAGAAAATAATAAACGTATCAGTCTAGCTAAAAATATCAGATGACATGATATAGAATAAAAGATATGGCATAAACATATAATAACCATAATGGCATAATACTATAAGTATGTAAATGATAATCAACAAGAGAGTAATCAATATCACAAGAATTCTTCTCAAAGATCCAAATCCACAAAAAGGGTAATGACACACGAATTCACCAATGTACAAAAATTGATAAACATATCAATGAAAATTATGAAAATTGGTGAAGCGCAAATTCCAGAAATCAACACACGAAATCCAGAAATCACAAAAAGGGGGGAGGCCTATCACAAGAACGGGAGCATGAAAGCTCACCAACATATGTATCACACGAACGAGAAGCTATCTCATGGAAGCTATCCATTAAATTTTGACACACGAACGGCCCGAAGACCATGGGGCGCTACCCCACATATGTGATGTAGAAACATCACACAAACGTGGTTTAGTCTCCCTCGTAGACAAAGAGACATCGCACAATTGCTAGTCTAAATCACAAAAATGATCATCATGATCATCAAGAAGTGTCAATCACACTAAGCTAGTAAATATATGAGTTTAGCTTCATGTCCCATAACCACTTGCTTAACTTAAATATTTACAAACAAACTGTAGATCTTCACTAGGAAATCGTCACAAAAGGTTCAATCGAACAAGTCCAAGAATTAAGCGACGAAGTGAACGCAAGCGTTTCATACCACTCGTTTTACTAAGCCGTTTAATTAGATTTCTCATCCGAGTGAAGTAAAGGCTTGTATATACTAGTAGATTGGAAAACGGTTTGAGAAAAAGAGTTTTGTAATAAAATAGTGTTGAAATCGAGTTGATAAAAGAGTTTTGATATTTACTACTAGTATTGAAACCTTCATATTTTTAAAGTGACAAGTCACAAAATTGATTGTAGAAACAAATCAATCCGCTAAACTTCACATTCGAAGACGTGAATAAAATCCAAGGAAATCAGCTCAAATTGCATCAAAGTAGGAGTAGATGGTGCGGCCAAGCATGCCGAGCGACCTAACAAAATACAGGTCGAACGACCTAAGTGTAAAAAGGCAAGCGACCTAACGTCTTAACAAAGCCGTGCGACCTAACGTCTTAACAAGGTCGTGCGACCTAACGTGCTACGACCAAGTGGTCGAGCAATTTAAGGGGTCATGCGACCTAAAGAAAATAAGGTCTAACGACCTAAAGTAAACAAGGTCAAGCGACCTAAGAGAGAACAGGTCAAACGACCTAGTGGGTTGCGACTTAGGGGTGAGCGACCTAAGCACGCGACCTAAGGGGTGAAGATTGAGCGACCTATCGACCCAAGCGACTCAGTGTGGCCGAGCGACTTTACGTGAATGGCCTAAATGGTTGAACAGGCCAAGCGACTTAACGTGGTAAGCGACCTAAGGAACGGGCGAGCTATCTGCTGAGCGACCTAAGGCGAACGAGCCAGGCATGCGACCTAGTGTAGAACGAGCCATTGCCGAGCGACTTAAGGTACGAAGCGACCTAACGGAATTGCGACCTACGACCTAACTCGTACGAACGACCTAACTCATACAAACGAATTAAGGCCAGAAACGAGTTATGCTCAGTGCGACTTTTCGACAGAACGACCTAATGCCAGGAAAATGCTTAAACACACGAAATTTGGAGTTTTTCACCAATTCGATCCAAACCAAATGCAAATGCACATGCACAAGTGATAGGGAATCATTCCCAACAATCCAATGACAGTTATAGGCAAGAATGTGAGATAAAAATCTCATCTTTTTCATGAAATTGATGGTGGAGAAGCTTAAAAGTAATGGAAGGAGCTTGAATCCAATGTCTTCACTTTGAATTTGGAGTTAGTTGTTGGATTTGCAAATGAACAAGAGCTTTGGAGTTTTAATTTCCCATTCCCTCCACCATTTTTGAAGAAGCTTTAAGTGTTAGGAAAATGAAGAAGGAATTAATGAAGAGGAGAGGGGGTTGGGACTGACTTAGAAGTGGTTCAGCCCAAACCAAAAGCTCAAAGCAAAAAGTGACGAAAATTTCACTATCTCCAAATATATCGAAGTTTACACTAAAAAAGATCGCAAACGTCATTTTGAACTCAATGGAGGTGGTCTCGAGTCCTAATTTGACCGTATGCAAAAAGTAGCTTTTCGGACTAACATCCGACTAACGATAAAATATTTAAATAAAATATTTAAATATAAAATCGATAAATATGCGGGTTGTTACACAGCGTGAGTAAACTCAAATAAAAAAAACTTTATTGATTTATTAACTTGAAAAATCCTTTAAAATCAAAGGTGTCTCGTAAGACCTTGCAGCACATAAACATGGACGGGTTTTTACCTTACGATAACCAAAACACTTTTATAGAAAATCCAGTAATACTATAATAATGTCTAAGGGTTCAAAGTAAAGTATTAAAATGGCTGGAATGCTTGCATCTCACATTTCAACATATTTGGTATACAACTAAAACCACAAAGCTCGTATTGGAGAATGGATTCCAACTAATGACTGGGCTACTGGGTACCGCCCGTCACAATACACCTCTAGAACAATATACCAAGATTGTACCTAACGACCCCTGCCAACACAGGACTGGCCTAACCTTTGCTGGATAGTACCGAATATGTCATCACCTCGGTTGTTACCAATCGTTTTACTGAGCTCATATGCACAATTGAATCTGGAAATATGAATGGTCATCTAGAAAGGCGATAACATACCCTAATGGGTGCGACCCACATAGCCCTGCTGCATCTCCCATGTTTTAGTCATTCCTGGTTGATGAGGCTTGAGGCTACGTTTTACCTTTCTTTAGCACTTTGCACTTGGAATGCTAATACTGCCCTTCAGGCATTAATGCAATGCTAGCATTCATGCATACAAGTTCATTCGGGGACTGAACGAAACCGAAGGCACTACTTCTATTACATCCATTACGGGGAATCCCCTCCCATGGAAAGTAGAAAATAGCCCTTGCACTTTAAAACTCTGTCTTCAATTCTATGCTCTTCAAGATGTCTTCAATACGAAACGTTGAGTTGGATCGATGTGGTTTTCAGATAACATATCTGATCTTGGTCTCTTCGAAACAACTTTCGACGGTCCTAGTAACTCAATCTCGATTCTTTAGAAAATATACAGACAAAGATAAGAGCGAAGTTCACATCCTAACCGTTAGTGGACGGATTTCCTTATCATTTATCCTAGAAGAACGAAATGAGTTTATACGTACAGTATAGCACCTTCGACGGTAATTGTACCATATAATTCTCCCGTTTCTCCTAGATATTTCCAAAGCTACGTTTTTGTCCAGATTTGATAGTTGGTTATTTAACTATCAAATAAATAAACATCCAATCATGATTTAATTTCCATATGGCATCCACTAAGCCTTTATTAATTCTCTTTAATTAATAAAACCACATTATAAAATTTGATCAAAAGATCTTTTCAAAACACTATTTCCAAACCCCTTACATTTCCTTTATACTTGGAAAACATTTATATTCTTATCTCAACGGTATAAGTATATTACAAAAACATTTTACCTTCCATGCCTTGAAAACAAAATTATATACTTATCTTATCAGTATAAGTATATTTACAAACTTTTCAAAGTTTTCTTCTTTCCAAATCCCATATTATATAACCAAACATTTCTTCCAAATAAAACATCCCGCTTATCCTTTATCAAAAATTCCCTTTTTAAAAGCTCATCTCATATTTCAATTAACTTATAAATTTCAAAATAAAGTCATAACCCATTTTTATAAACCCTTAAGTTAATTTATAAACCTCTTTCCAAATTTCTAAAATGATTTATAAACCTTTTTCCTATTTTTAAAACTCTTTATATAAACCTTTCTATACTCCTTTATAAAATATCCTTTATAATAACCCTTTTCGTTAGTAAAACCCCTTTCTATAAACAAGTTATCGTTTATAAATACCTTTATAAGAATTATATAACTTGAAATACCATTTATAAACCCTTAGCCTCAAATTGATTAAAGAATTAAAGTAAATTCAAAACCATATTTATAAATTCCAAATGAGGCTTAGCAGTCCCAATGATACTAATTTAAGTTACTATTTAATTTCAATTCGATTCCCAAATCACATAATAATTATTTGCATAAGCTACCATATATGTAAATACAGTTCATATCCAATTAGGGAATAACACGTCAATATAACTAATTGGCATATACAAGTTCAAATAACATAACAACGGGATGGTGATTTATCCTGCTAAATAAATGTCCAAACAATTCAATCAATTTATAGTAGAACGGATATTTATTCTACTTAACACATGTCCACACAATCAAATCACTTACACTATAGCATAATGGTGTTTTGTTCTAGTAACGGATGTCATTTAATTCTCCTAATCATATGGGTTACTTAAGGGTCTGAACAAGAGATCATTTGATTTGGAATCAGTCCGAATGGCATCAAAGGTATACTATCCTCTGCTACCCTGAGCTGATGGAAACCTGTTGCCAAATCCAACTGAGAAAATACCTTTGCTCCACTTAGCTAGTCGAACAAATCGTCATTCCTGGGCAGTGGATATCGATTCTTTATCGTCCTCTCATTCAACTTTTGATAATCGATACATAGCTGCAACGATCCATCCGGCTTCTTAGCAAACACTGCCACTACACCCCACGGCAAACTGCTCGGCCTGATAAAACTCTTGCCTTCTAGATCCACCAACTGCACCTTCAACTCCCTCATTTCTGAAGGGGTCATCCTGCTCGGCGGTCTACTCACTAGTTCGGCTCCCGGGACCAAATCTATCCGAAACTCAATGGCCCGCTTTGGCAGCGATCCAACTACAGACTCAAACACATCTGTGAATTCTCTAACCATGAAAACTCGGCTCAACTCATCATCTGAATCCAAAGCACCCAACAAAGCAAACACTACAGCGCTAGAACCTTCTACGGTGAAAACAATCTGATCGCTACTATCTGGATGTCTAAGAGATATCTTCCTACCCTGACAAAATATCTTAGCATCGTACTCACTTAACCAATCCATACCAAGGATAATTCCAAACCCCATAAAATCAAACACATGCAAACTGCACACAAAAGTATGACCTAACAGATCAAACTTAAACTGGTCACACCTCAACCCTAGAGTTGCATACCTTCCTATTGGATTCGCAACCCATAAGGAAGTAACTAAATATATGGGTTCAAGGTTAAGCTTATCTATCAAACATCAAGATATAAAAGAATGCGATGCACCAGTATCAAATAAAACGCTAACAGACATACCAAGAATCTGAAGCGTTCCCCCAAGAACTACCTTTCCCTTCTCCTGGGCTGTTGGATTAGAAGCAGCAGGCTCCAATGCATACACCTTGCCCTTACCATCTCTAACGGGCTCCTTGCACCGGTTCTTGTAATGGCCTATCTGATCACGGTTGTAGCACCTGACATTCTTCCCCTTAGCCACATCCTTTGCTTTCCCTGAGCGACACTCATTAGCAAAGTTCCCTTTCTTATCGCATTTATAGCAGACAACCTCAGACTTCGCTTTCTTGGCTGCTCCACCCTTCTGAGCACCTTTCTTGGGAAAGTACTTCCTCTTCTAGCCTTTCCCAACCTGGACCCCTTTTGCCTTGCTCTTCTCCAGAGACTCAAGTACTACTTCCTGCCTCAAAGCCATCTCCACAACATTATCAGAAGAATCTCTAAGATGGGAAAAAGTAACACTAGCTAATTCCGGCTTCAATCCTCTAATGAACTTCTCGTTCTGCTTCAACACTGTATCTATAGAGCATACCCATACCGGGCCAACTCTTCAATCTTCCTAGCATACTCAACAACAGACATCTCACCCTACACCAGCTCAGCAATCTACCTAATCAAAGCTGTCTATGCCATTACAGACATAAACCTCTCCTGGAATCTCCTCTTGAAATCCTCCCATGTTACCGTCTCCTCATCAACTATCGTTGTCACACTGTTCCACCAAAACAGTGCGGCTTCCTGAAGTTGCCTAGACCCTAACCTTCTCTTCTGCTCATCATTGAGCCCCAGATCTGCAAAAATCCTTTCGCAGTGCAACAACCAGTTGTCAACTTCATTGGCATCCTCCGTTCCCACAAACGGCTTCCCTTCTAGCTTCACATGATCCGCTCATCTTAGAGAAATGATTAACTACCGGAACTTCTGGAACCCCTGCTCCTACAGCATTTCCTCCTAACACTCTAGCTGCAACTCTTGCCTGCATCATATTCCCAAAAAACTGATACATAGCTTCCATTCCGACTTGCGGGACCTCAACACCAACATTCTATGCCTGACCTTGGTTTCTCCCAGCATTGGGTTCGGCATTCCTTTCGGTGCTTTCCCCTCCTTGGTTAACTCTGCTTCTTCTACCATCCATATTTGTATTCAAACCTCATGAGATACAGAAAGATAACCTAATCAAAGATAGATGAATGGAGATAAAGTGCCTACTTATATATAGCAAATACAAGTTCGTTAATATAGCGTTATCCCAACCCCAATCATACTCTAATTCTTTTGGATTTTTGTTTTCAAAACCATTTTTAATTAAAATTTTCATAAACCTATGCTCTGATACCAAGTTGTAACATCCTGTATTTCGTCATCGGAAGTTAATACTATGGATGACTGCAGCATCCATAACGCTTAGCTTTTGGCCTCCAGATACGGGATGTTACAAGTTGGAGCTCCGACAAAATAGCAGCGTACAATGGCAGATGACATTGTGTTCAGAAACAGAGATGCAGATAAGGTAGAGGCACCAACGATCGACCCGATGGTAATTTCAGCCATGATTGACCCTGCCTTAGTGAGGAGGATTTTGGTTGATTTTGGAAGTTCCGTAAATTTAATTTTCAAAAAGGCCTACAATCAGATGAGGATGGAAGCCAAGGACTTGAAACCATCTAAAGCCCGCATTCATGGCTTTAATGGTGCTTCGACCGTAGCCGTTGGTTATGTCGAATTTTCCATGGAGTTGGGAGAAGGTGGCTGAAGGAGAGTGCGGATGTTGCTGTTTGTTGTCTTGGATGCTGACTCTCTATATATATTTTTTCTGGGCCGACCAGCCCTAACTTAATTTCAGGCAGCTCTTGCCCCGTGGTGTTTGACTTTGAAGTTCCCAACCGATAATGGTGTTGTAGTTGTGCATAGTGATCATGTGACTAGATGTGCCTGCTATGTAGCTAAATTGAGAGAAGCTCGACGAAAGGAGAAAGGTAAGGGTGTGGACAAGTCTCTACGCATCCAAATCACCGAAGATTACACAACCAGTGCCTAGGCCTTGGCTTGGGTGCCACAGTCAGTTGTATAAAGACATATATCCGAGGGATGAGGAGGAGGAGCCCAAAGAGACCAAGGCTGCACCGGCTGAGCTAACGATTGACATCACGGTCAGCCACAACGACCCATCACGTATCCTAAAGATCGGATCACAGCTCAGCCCCCAGATGATGAAATAACTTTCTGTTTTCTCCGAGCGAATCTTGACGTGTTCGCTTGGACTCATTCTGACATGTGTGGGATTCTGCCTGCTATTGCGAGCCACGCAATGAATATCGACCTGAGCCATGTCCCAGTGAAACAGAAAAGGCGTGGCATGGATCAAGAGAGATCTGATGCTCTTAAGGAGGAGGTGGATAGGCTCAAAAGCAATGGGTTTATTTGCAGTGCCATCTACCCAAAATGGGTATCTAATCCTGTACTTATGAGAAAGGCGAATGGAAAGTGGTGGTCATGCGTTGACTATTCAGACTTGAACAAGGCGTGCCCAAAAATAATTTTCCCCTTCCAAGGATCGACCAGCTGGTAGACTCAACCGTAGGGCACGAATTGCTATCTTTCATGGATGCGTACTCTGGATATAACCAAATCCAAATGCACATTTCTGATCAAGCGCACACCAGCTTCATTATCGATGTTTTATTATATTGCTATGTGGTGATGCCATTTGGATTAAAGAATGCTGGAGTGGCCTATCAACATCTAGTCAACATAATGTTTAAAGATCAAATTAGAAAGACGATGGAGGTATACGTGGATGATATGCTTGTGAAGTCATGATAATCTAGCGACCACATTAGAGACTTGGCAGAAATGTTCAATGTCCTCCGATATTACAAAATGAAGATCAATTCCTTGAAATGTTCTTTTGGCGTAGAATAAGGAAAGTTCTTAGGTTTTATCGTCAATGCCCGTGGAATCAAAGCTAATCCCAAGAAGATTCATACAATTCGCAACATCCAAGCGCCAAAGACCATCAAACAAGTACAGAGCCTAAATGGAAAGGTTGTCGCCCTAAGTCGATTCATTTCCAGAGCTATCGATAAATGCATTCCTTTCTTTGATTTGATTAGAAGAGAGAAAAGGAATTTTGAATGGACACAGGATTGTAAAGACGCATTCCAAGCTTTGGTGAACCACTTAGAGAGACCTCCCATCTTGTCAAAGCCGGTGGATCACGAAGACTTGTATATTTACTTGGCTGTGTTGGTACACACTATAGGTGCCGCACTGCTTCGCGAAGAGAATCGAATCCAAAGACCATTCTATTATGTTAGCAAGCGATTGAGAGGAGCTAAAAGGAACTACCCAAAAATAGAAAAATTAGCATACTACTTGTCGATTTCTTCAAGAAAGCTCCGCCCCAATTTTCAGGCTCATCCCATCAACATTTACACCGATCAGCCATTACGACAGGTCCTGCAGCGATCTGAAATGTTTGGAAGGTTACTCAAGTGGAACATTGAGCTGTATCAATTTTACATTACTTACCTCCCTCGAAGAGCCATCCAGGGATAGGCACTGGTAGACTTTATAACCGAGTTCACTACATAAGATGATTTCCCAAAGACCAGTGAAGCCGCTACCAATCGATGGAAAATTTATACTGATGGAGCTCCAACGACCACCGTTCTAGAGCCAGAGTCGTACTATTAACTCTTGAGGATCGGTCAATTTGCTACTCCTTAAAGATTGACTTCCTTGCAATAAATAATAAAACTGAGTATGAAGCTTTGATTGCTAGACTCAAACTTGTCAAAGAACTGGGAGTAAAATCTCTTGAAATCTTTTGCGATTCCTATTTGGTGGTATACCAAGTTAGGGGAAATCACCAGGCTAAGGGACAACAACTCGCTCCATACCTTATCCAAGTCCAAGAGCTATTGGCTGATTTCGAGTATTATGGCATCACGCACATTCTCCGAGATCAAAACAAAAAGGCTGACTCATTGGCAAAGTTTGCTAGCACTAGAGATGCATAATAGATAGGCTTGGTTCTAGTCGAAGAACTAGAGTATAAACCAGATGGAAATCGACTGGGTACTAGAGATGGAGCCTGAGAAGGAGTCATGGATGACTCCGATTAAAGACTATTTGATACAGGGAGTCCTTCCCGAACGGAGGAATGAGTCATGTATAGAAAGGGTTTTTCTATCCCCGTGCTCCAGTATACCACTCGTGATGAAATAAGATGAGTCCTAAAGGAAGTTCATGAAGAGGAATGTGGTGATAACACTGTGGGAAAACCTTAGCAAAGAAAATACACCATTACAGGTATTATTGGTCAACTATCAAGCGAGATGCTGGTGATTATGCTAAGCAATGCGACAAGTGCCAAATATATGCAAAAGTTATGAAATCTCTGCTGACAAAAATCACACAAATGGTTAGTCCATGGCAGTTTGCCATATAGGGCATAGATATTATCGATTCCTTACCGATCTCTAAAGGTGGTGGGAATTACGCCATCATCGCAGTTTATTACTTCAACAAATGGGCCGAAGCAGAACCTTTAGCCATGATCACAACAAAGAAAGTAATCAACTTCATCATCCGGAACATCATTTGTCGTTTTGGCCTTCCGTGAACTATAGTAACTGATAATGGAACCCAATTCGACAACACTGAATTCAAAGACTTCTACTGTCGGCATTATATTGAAAAGAGATTTATGGTAGTTGCTCATCTTTAAGAAAATGGACAAGTTGAAGTTGTGAACAAAATCATAAAGTCCATTTTGAAAAAGCGTTTGGAAAAGGTTAGAGGCAAGTGGGTGGATGAACTTCCAACAGCATTATGGGCATATAGAACCACCCACAAGTCTACGACTGGTCATACTCTATTCTCCTTTGCTTACGGGTCTAAAGCCATTATTCCTGTTGAACTTGAAGTCCCTTCTCATCAAGTGGCCTACTACGATCTTAGAATGAATAGAGATCTCCTTTTAGAATCTATGGACTTTGTAGATGAGAAGCGCGAAGAAGCTGATTTGAGGATAGCTGCACATTGACACCAAATGGTCCCATACTACAACATTAAAGTCCATCCTAGAACCTTTGAAATCAGCGATCTCGTCCGGGTACGAGTTTTTCCTATCCCGTTATATATAAATCCTACTTAGGAAGGCTTATATGTCATTGAACATATGCTTGGAGAGGGAACTTTCAAGCTAGCGACTATTGATGGCTTCACACTCCCAAGAGCATGGAATAGCGAGCATTTACCATGCTATTCCACTTAGTTTATTCTACTTCATTTAATTGTATTCAATTTTAGAATTTGCTTTAACATTTGATTTTCCAGATATGTAATAAGATAAATTATGTCATTTCATTTCATTTGGCAAATAAAGTTTTAAATTTCCTTCATATCTGTGATTGCTGTAGTATTACATATTAGTTACGATACCTGACTAACTAATATTGGCATGTCTGAGCAGTTTCCAGAGTTTGAAGCTAGCTAATTACGTTAGTTCATGATTGAACTAAAAAAAATGAATGTGGTCCGACCGTTCATTTGATGATTCTCGTTCATAACCCGATGGTTGGAGTACATAACGAGGGATGGATGTGACTCGACCATCCGATAACCAAGTTAATCCCACCAAGCGATGGAACGAACATGAATCAAAAGCGATCGTGATAGATCGATCGCTCGCTAAGTCAAACCCCGGACTTTGGGGTAAATCAATCAATTAAGGAAAGTACGATTCGACTATTTTTCAAAATATCTTTAAGTCCCCAGAGTGTGGGCCGGAGTATAAACACGAGTTGGGTACGATTCTACCACCTCCCAACAAACTCTTATCCCTAGAGTGTGGATATGAGTATGAACAAATAAGATGAATGCAGTTCGACCACTCACTATTTCATAAACTCTGATCGAAAACCGACAGGAGGGGTATAAATTCGCTAAGGATGGAATTCGACCATCCACTATCTAACTCCGCTAACCTAAGACTGGAAGGAGTATAATCACTCAAACTGATGAATCCGACGGCATAACACTAGGGCTTGAGCCCAATATTTGATACAACTTAAGGCAACGACCACATGAAGGCTGATGTGCACGTAAATGTACATATTTTTACCACCATATTTAATCTAAATAAATTACATAAATGGTCATATTGGGTGTTTTAACATGTTTAAACCAAAATTCAAATTATTTTCAAATCGTCACATATTCATCTTCATATAGGGGCAAAATGGTCATTTTTGTGCATATATTATTTTGAGAAAATTTAATTGGAAATTTCTATATTATTTTATAGGAATTTGGCTTCATATACAAGTGGATTTATGAAGATATATGCATGCACAAAGAAGATACAAAGGAATGAAGATGGAAATAATTCAAAGTCATGATCATGGAGGACCCCACCTACCTTAATGTACACTTAGGAGCTAATGCACATGCTAAAAGCCCATTAAAGCTTCATACACACTTAATGGATGATTATATGATACTAATGATTACTTAACCACCACACTTCCTAAGGGAGTATTTTGGGCATTCCCCAAAAAAGTGGATTAGGGTTTCATACATGTATAAATACCCCTTATGCTTCATGTAACCTCTCTTCCTCTTAGTTAGTTTTAGCTTAGATAAAAAAATAAAAGAAAGCTCTTTTTCTCTTTTCATGGCTACTTAGCTATTTCTTTTCATGTAATTTTCCTTTTTTTATGCAATGTTAATTAGTTTTATTTTATTTTATTTACATGCTTCTCTTCTTATGTTAGTAGTGTAGTTTACTTTTCATGCAAGTAGATTGGTATTTACTTCTTTTTACTTAGCTTTTCTTTTCATTTTGCTCTCTTTTTCCTCTTCTTTTTGTTCAATGTTGCAAGCTACATTTGTTTATATGATAATAAATATAAGAGGTTAAACCCTTCAATTTAGGGGTAATGAAGCTCTCCAATTATGTAGCTTCAACATGACTTGTTGATTTTGATCTCTTTTGTGCTTAAATGAATGTTGATGTGATTTATTGTTTCATGTTGAATTTGATAGTCTATGTTGTTCATAACAAATAAGCTATGCTTAAACAATCAGAAACAATAATTACCTCTTCATATACATATGATGATGGTAATGAAGTGAATGTTGAAATCAAAATTTGATGGTCTATATTTCTAATTAATAGTTAATAGGCCATACTTAAAATAGATTTCATTTTCAACTTGTTGTCATTTTTCATGGGAGTTAAAAAGCAGTTTAAATGGTGTGTTATAGTTAAATGGCTTATCTTGAGCTAATTAATAGCACAAATAGGCCATACTTATGATAAGCACATCAATTAAACTTACTAATGACCAAAAAAGAGAGATCATAATTTCAAGTTTTGTTGAACTATGTGATCTAAAGAGTGGATTTATCTCTAAATTGTCTTTCTACTCTCATATTTTTATCACTTTCTTTTCGTTATTTTTCTACATTCTTAGCTTAACAATCTCTCGACTTTGGTTAATTTGATTGCATAGAGATTTAAAATAAAAAATTCCCCGCGGATCGACCCGTACTCGCCACATACTAACTTTTGTACGTCGTGTGCTTGTGGTATTTTTATTATAAATTCGTTTGAAAGTTTTCTAATCCGATAGAATTTCTGTCGATGAACAAGTTTTTGGCGCCGTTGCCGGGGAATTATTTTGGTTTTATTTTCTATTCTTCGAATTATTTTTCGTTTGATTTTATTGTGTATTTGTCTTGTGTGTTGAGTTGCATTTAAAAAAATATTTTGTTTGTGTGATTTGTGCTATCATTGTTTATGTGCATCTCTTGTTTTCTAGTTTCATTTGACACTAGTGTGTGGCCCGTGCTACGCACACGGGCAGTAGAGTTGTAAAGATGGTCCAAAGTTTTGAAGTTATTGTTTGGAGTTTGTAGTTATATATTTTATTACTTTGTTGCTTGTGCTAAATTTTTGCCAATATCATTGAGTACATGAACTGGTGAATATGCTTCGCGTTTTCGTCGTATATTCTGGTCTCCAACATGTAATGGAATACAACATAAATCATCAAAAATAAACTTTTTCATAGTAAACGTCCAATCCAACTTCGAACCAGTCGGTTGAAGACCAAACCCCTTGCCTCTTGTGTATATGATGCAACCCAACATAATTTTGATTGCTACTTGTTTAGTACATTTTAATTACGTGGTGTGTGCATATAAATATGTGTGTAGTGTGTGTATGTGTGTATAGTGTGTATTGAATCACACTTTAATTTTTAGTTTTGATTAAAAAATTACGTTTTTATTAGACAACACATAACTCACTGATCGCTAAAAGAAATTTAAGATGTAAATAGCATACTAACTGTGATAAAATTTTAGTTAAACAAAAAAAGTAAGAGCACAATGTAAACCGTCGTTAATCTATTTTATTAGAAAATACAGAAATAAAAAATTATTAAGCAGAAAATACATAAAACATTATCATAGTTACAACCTTACATAAACCGTCAAAGATGAATCTCCCTCTCCACTAAAAAACCACAGTAACATTCTCAATAAAACCAACGACTTCTAAATATAATCCACGTTAAAATCTGTATATGTGAATTCATTGTTCTCACGCATAATTACATGAACATAGGTCAAGCACTGATTGATTGATCACTCTGAATGATTTAATTTAGACCACCATTTAAATTGGTCAACTTTGAGTAGATGCATTCAACATGCCTATCTCAGTATGACAATACTGTCTGCATAGCAGAAATCAAAGTAGGTAGAAACTATGTAAATTATGCTAAATAGACAAAACATTACATAGTACTTGAGAAGCAGTTAACAACTGACAACATATATTTGTAAACAGCCACCCGAGTCCATGTCATCAAGAACTGATTAACTATATTATAACACATACTTGCGATTTACCCAACTTTCAAGTTGTTATTCGGAGGTTTTTATTTATATTTAGGCACTTTCCCATTTAAATTCTTATGCTATATAGTGAATTCTTGTTTCTTTTTGATTGTGTAACCTTGTAAAGTGACAGTTCGGCTAATGGTGAATATGAGCCATGAGACCGTTCTTGTTATTTTTTTACATAAGGTGGACACAGTACCATCCACACTTCAAAAGATGCAATGCCTCAAGCTATTTCTGATGCTGGAATCTAAAAGTACATTCAGACATATAAAAAATAAAACATCCACATCGGCATAATTTAGGATACATATATGTGCTTTGGTCCATTTCCACTTAAGATCTTTTATTTAAATGCCATAACTAAAATTAGTAATGAAGAGCTTTATAAATTATTCATTATCCACACTTGTTGTAATAACTAATAATGCATGCTCTGATCAGGAAATTGTTTTTAGTTTGTGCAACTTTGACATAGGCATCTATAAAGTAGCCACCCTCAAATGAGCCTGATATTTCACCACAACATCCCTCTTCCTCACATTTTATTATTTATCAAGTAGTTTACTGGAAAAATATATGTACCAGCTAACCTTTTTCTCTCATATATGTCATTTTTCTAACAAATAGCTTTAAATGGAAAGCATAAATATACCAACAGACCTTTTTTCCCATATATGTCAAGCATAAGTTCACCTCGTTAGTTTTGAAGCTTAAAATGTATAAATCTTGCTTTCTTATCAACATGAATATGGGTACCAAGCTTCCGTCATACTTTACATAGATGCCATGCAAAGGTCCTTGAACAAAAACAATAAATTTATCCACTTCCTTCTCAACTCTAAAAGACCTGCAATTTTGTACAATCTTTCATTAGTGACAATGCTCGGAATTGTTAATTGCAAAATTAAGTTGGCTTATTTTTGCATCAACAGTCTGGAAAGTTTTCTGAAAACCTTCATTTTAGTAGATTGGACGCTTTACCCTACCGACTCCATATTCATCTTCTTGTTTAATATCAATTACCTTAGCTAGGGAGCAAAAACATATTATATTGTACCAAAAACTGCTCCTACTAAAACAAAACAGCTCATAACTTTACCACGTAATACAACACTCCTAACATACACAAACTACCGAAATGCATTATATTTAGATAACTAATAAATAAGATGTTAAGTGCTTAGCCACATGTACTTACAAACATTCCAAAATAATTCACAATAACAATTCAAAAAATACCAGCAAGAATCAATAATACATTAATACTATGACTGACCTCCATTTCTACAACCAGCATCCTAAAAGAAAAGCAGCAGAACCTCAAACATTAGCATTTTAAGCACTGGGAAGAAGCTTATTTTCAAACAGTAATAGTTGACTGATTCCAAGGATTATTGAACCAGATGGAAAAATTCCTCATACTGCCATCGACAATCTGTTGTATTGTTTAGCAGGTTCTTGATCCAGTGGCACCTATAACAACAGAGCCCTTTTTAGTTCAAATTACGTGTTTCTTGGAAATAACAAAAATATTGCAACAATATTTTTTTACTTCAGAAAAAAGTGAAACTACTTTTAACAAAGATGATATTTATCCACATTAAAACCATGTACGTGCCCTTAAGCGATAAGAGTAAGACATTGAAATTGTGAAAGTTCTATAGTGTTGTTTGCAGCCTTATGAAGCTATATATTGAAGTTTTCCTCCTTGAAGTCTGCGAAGTTCATTTATGTGTTTACTTATTTTATAGATTTATAAGAGTATTGACGTAGAAGCGGTAGCGACACTTGCAAATCATGCAATCTAATTTATTTTTTAAATTCTTTATCAAATACCATTAAAAAAATTCAATTTTTATGTGTCCAAGCCAGTAGTTCAAAATATCCAATTTTTATCCGAGTGTCAATTGACCCAAAAACTGGAAGAATATTACTGAAATTATTCGAAAAATCGTTAAGAAATTCATTACACGCATAATAATATATGTTGCAAATTTTGCAAACAAAACGGTTGGCGAAAGACTAAGAGCCTTGGACATAGCAACATATTTTACAGTCAAACACCGGTATTTAAATAGCATCGTTGGTCGATAAAATCAATGCCAATCTGTAGTTAATTGATGCTGATATGTTCCATAAAATCATATTTTGGCCTCTTCAAAACCTGCACCTTCTATAAACCAGATTCTATTGCTAACGGGGTTTGTATATTCATATATTTTTAAAATTTGTTTTTCTTCCCAATTTAAGATTAGTTGTAATGTTTGCAGAAATGAGTTGCTTTTATTTCACTATTTGATTCAACGGCAGAAATATATAATTACAAAAGAATATGATTGAGATAAGCAAAATGCGTCATAATCATATGTAAAAGAGCAATAAAAAAATAAAATATATTTTCTTTAGAAACTATATCATTTTGTCTTCAAATCATGTAATTAAAAAATTAGCGAATTTGAAAGCAGGAGTAATACTGGAAACTTATTATCATACTGCAAGCATACAGAGTTTGGAATAGTAAAATTATATTACAGTAATATCAACAAAAAAATTCTTAGTAATAAAAACAATAGTATTCTTAGTAATAACGGTGTTAAATGTTTCTATTGAAAGTTGAGGTAGATAAACTATTAGATTACATACACCACATTAAATACTCCACTCCGGGTTATTCGAAAAACAGAGTATTCATAATAATTAAATGTATGATTAGCAGTTTACTGTAACTTGTGAACCCTTAAATTATAATTTCACAAATTTTTTGCCTCATATTAGCACATAAACTGATGGTCTTCAATGTAGATATTTATTTGCTATAGATATTTTTTCACTACTCTTTACATCGCAATATTATATTTTTTGGATACAAAAGGTAGTATGAACACAGCCTAGTCCATTTTGATAGTCAGAGCAAAACTGTCTATTAAGAAGATATCTATATGCACATAGTGAAGATATAACGAAAAGAGCTCATTAATAATGATAGGTAATAGTAACTTCGTTTAAATAAATAAACTGTACTGGAAGAAACATATGAGTTAAACTCATGAAACAATTATACAATTAAATGAAAGTGTATTATTGTCATCTTATAAAAGGATATAGTGAAACTAAATATGCAAATGATAAGAACATAACACTAATAGTATGAGTGATAATCAAAATAACACACATTCTCAAAATTTTGGACAACAAATAACATTTCAATTCAAACCAATGCTTATCCTAGTTTTAACAGGGACAACAAATACATGAATTTTGCTTAGATTTTGACAATTAGTTGCATCTGAAGAATTTGAAATGCATATGAATCATAAGTAAATGATTGAAACTGAATGATTTTAACTATAGGAAAAAAATAAATGCAACATTTACTGTGGAATAACAAATACTGCTGTCACTTTTACCTTCAATATCTCGAATGAATCAAATCCAACAACTATTGAGTAATAACATCAGCAAACGGTGCAGTCAAATTCAAAGCAATTTAAGTGTAAATCCATAATAACATATTCCTAAATTCAGAAGAAATAAGTAAATCGAACAACTGGAAGAAAAACAGAGAAAATCGCTACCTTAAAAGGAGGGTAAGTGATCTTCCTTTCTGAGATGAGATGGGTTGAAGGCTGCAATAAAGAAGAAGGAGGCGCCCCCGTCAAAGTGATTGTCGGTTTTGCATCTGTAGGAGTATTAGGTATGTTACTTTGTACGAAATTGGTAGATTTTACCTACCTGTATTCCTCAAGAAACATGGATGAGAGAGAGAGGGCTAGTAGGAACGGTTATAAACGTGATGACAGTTTGTAAAATATAAAGTATGCAACAGAAGGAAGTATGGAAAAAAATTAGTTGTGAATCATGTGAGTGAGGGGTCTATAATAGGACACATGTCAGTCTATTAAAGTGCTGGATTCTCCTTTCCTATTTAAGTAATATTAAGAAGATATCTATATGCACATAGTGAAGATATAATGCAAAGAGCTCATTAATAATGACAGGTAATAGTAACTTCGTTTAAATAAATAAATTGTACTGGAAGAAACATATGAGTTAAACTGATGAAACAATTATACAATTAAATGAAAGTGTATTATTGTCATCTTATAAAAGGATATAGTGAAACTAAATATGCAAATGATAAGAACATAACACTAATAGTATGAGTGATAATCAAAATAACACACATTCTCAAAATTTTGGACAACAGATAACATTTCAATTCAAACCAATGCTTATCCTAGTTTTAACAGGGACAACAAATACATGAATTTTGCTTAGATTTTGACAATTAGTTGCATCTGAAGAATTTAAAATGCATATGAATCATAAGTAAATGATTGAAACTGAATGATTTTAACTACAGGAAAAAAATAAATGCAACATTTACTATGGAATAACAAATACTGCTGTCACTTTTACCTTCAATATCTCGAATGAATCAAATCCAACAACTATTGAGTAATAACATCAGCAAACGGTGCAGTCAAAGTCAAAGCAATTTAAGTGTAAATCCATAATAACATATTCCTAAATTCAGAAGAAATAAGTAAATCGAACAACTGGAAGAAAAACAGAGAAAATCGCTACCTTAAAAGGAGGGTAAGTGATCTTCCTTCCTGAGATGAGATGGGTTGAAGGCTGCAATAAAGAAGAAGGAGGCGCCCCCGTCAAAGTGATTGTCGGTTTCGCATCTGTAGGAGTATTAGGTATGTTACTTTGTATGAAATTGGTAGATTTTACCTACCTGTATTCCTCAAGAAACATGGATGAGAGAGAGAGAGGGCTAGTAGGAACGGTTATAAACGTGATGACAGTTTGTAAAATATAAAGTATGCAACAGAAGGAAGTATGGAAAAAAATTAGTTATGAATCATGTGAGTGAGGGGTCTATAATAGGACACATGTCACTCTATTAAAGTGCTGGATTCTCCTTTCCTATTTAAGTAATATTAAGAAGATATCTATATGCACATAGTGAAGATATAACGCAAAGAGCTCATTAATAATGACAGGTAATAGTAACTTCGTTTAAATAAATAAACTGTACTGGAAGAAACATATGAGTTAAACTGATGAAACAATTATACAATTAAATGAAAGTGTATTATTGTCATCTTATAAAAGGATATAGTGAAACTAAATATGCAAATGATAAGAACATAACACTAATAATATGAGTGATAATCAAAATAACACACATTCTCAAAATTTTGGACAACAGATAACATTTCAATTCAAACCAATGCTTATCCTAGTTTTAACAGGGACAACAAATACATGAATTTTGCTTAGGACAATTAGTTGCATCTGAAGAATTTGAAATGCATATGAATCATAAGTAAATGATTGAAACTGAATGATTTTAACTACAGGAAAAAAATAAATGCAACATTTACTGTGGAATAACAAATATTGCTGTCACTTTTACCTTCAATATCTCGAATGAATCAAATCCAACAACTATTGAGTAATAACATCAGCAAACGGTGCAGTCAAAGTCAAAGCAATTTAAGTGTAAATCCATAATAACATATTCCTAAATTCAGAAGAAATAAGTAAATCGAACAACTGGAAGAAAAACAGAGAAAATCGCTACCTTAAAAGGAGGGTAAGTGATCTTCCTTTCTGAGATGAGATGGGTTGAAGGCTGCAATAAAGAAGAAGGAGGCGCCCCCGTCAAAGTGATTGCCGGTTTCGCATCTGTAGGAGTATTAGGTATGTTACTTTGTACGAAATTGGTAGATTTTACCTACCTGTATTCCTCAAGAAACATGGATGAGAGAGAGAGAGAGGGCTAGTAGGAACGGTTATAAACGTGATGACAGTTTGTAAAATATAAAGTATGCAACAGAAGGAAGTATGGAAAAAAATTAGTTATGAATCATGTGAGTGAGGGGTCTATAATAGGACACATGTCACTCTATTAAAGTGCTGGATTCTCCTTTCCTATTTAAGTAATAGATAGATTTGCATTTCTATTTAAAAAACACACACACATTTCAAAATAAAAATTCATTTCATTTTTCAGTTTTTTTACAACACTATAACAATTTTCAAATTTCATTTTCAATTACAAACTACTACATCTACAAACAGTTCACATTACTTCACTGTCTGTCTTCTGTGCAACATATCCCCTGACCATTGCCTAGCATCCAACCATAAGACCAAACAACATCATCAGCAACTCTTCCTCCAAAACATCTTCCCGGTTCTGACCACACAACCACCATCTTACTGTTTGTAGCAGTGCATAACATCACCATTCCCTTCCACAATCATCTTCCTCGGTCAACTACTATTGCCACTATCATTCATCACTTAACAGCCCCTCAATATTCCCCTCTGCCCTGCCATACAAAACTGTGCAGTGTCGAACATTTCCAACTATCAAGCCTGTACCCGCATTTCACTACCATCTGCCACCATTTCATACGACAACAAGCTATATTTTCATCTTCAACACACATTACCCTACATATTCAACCTCATCTCACTTCTGTCAACAACATAACCTGACTTCTACACTGCCCTGCTCCACTTTCTCCACCTGAACCCACCAAAACAACCATCCAATATTTGCTACATTCGACATACCAGACCATCTCCAACAAAACTACCATCTTCAATCTCATAACACCTCAACTTTCCACTGCACTACATTACATCCCCATAAACCTACTGTTAGCACCAAAATTGGTCACTAACCTCGTAGAGAAAGATTGTGTAGAGATATAAGTGATGAAGATAAATTAAACAGAGAAGACAATGCTAATTTAAATGTAGAAAGTAAGAACACCAAATTTATAGTGGTTCAGCGTAATTGCCTACGTTCACTTTGAGATTAAACTTTATTGATCTTCCTTATTGTTGATTACAAATACAATTCGTGAATCAAATGCTTGAATGAAGTTGTTAAGTAGAGAAGATGAGTCTCAAAAATGGCAGAGTCTCCCCGGTGTTCTCTCCAAAAAAGGATCCTCTTCACTGTGACCCTGCCCCTCTATTTATAGGCAAATATGGGCTGGACTTCCCAAGTGGGCTTGGTGGCCGAACACTCTAGCCCGAGTACGGTGGTTGCTGCTCGCCGAACCAAGCATGCCGAACGCTATAGTGCCGAACGGTCCTTTCCATGCCGAACGGTCCGTCTGATGTGTGGGAAGTGCAGGATGGTTGCAATGAAGACCGAACGTACTTCTGTCCGAAGCTCTCGACCGACCAATGCGTGCAAGCCGAACGATATTGTTACCTCGAGTAGCTGTGCGTACCGAATGTCTTCAGAATGCCGAGTACTCCCGCTGCCGAGTACTACCCCGAGTACCATGGGATGCCGAGTACTCTTGTTGCCAGGTTCTACTTGATGCCGAGTGCTCTTGTTGCCGAACACTCCTATCGCCGAGTTCTATTGATGCCGAACGCTAGCTGACGCTGGGCATTGGTCGACGCCGAGTGCCAGTCGAAGCCGAGTAGTTTTGTATGCCGAGTACTACGCCGAACGCCGAACACTACTTGACGCCGAGTATTTCTGGATGCCGAGCACTACTTGACGCCGAGTCATCTGGATGCCGAGCACTACGGATGCCGAACGCTATGGATGCCGAGTACTTCTCTGGGTACTAGTTGCCTGGTCAAATCTCCAGGAAACACTTGCCCCCCAAAGTGTATCGCGTGGCCGAACGTGATGCGCTTTGAATCTAGTTCAACTTTCCTTGGCGATGTCTCCTCGAAAATGCCTGCGACGAAGGTGTGTGACGAGCGTGGCCCGGACGCCGAACGCTGCATTCGAAGCCGGACAATCCTCATGTGCTGAATCGACACTTTGCTCTGATGCCAAACACTGTGGCATTGACTGGTTCTACCGGGTATAGCCTTTTCAACTTCTACCTTCCCCCTATATAACCAGGTCCTTCCCGTCTCCTCTCTTTTACCTTTTCACTTCTGTCACTCTTCAAAGATTTGCAATTCTCGCTAGCCGAGCAGATTTACAACTTGACCATTCCTTCTTAATCTCCTAACTGCAAACTAGGTACTATTCCTCGTATAACTCGAATAGGTTTCAAGAGAGATGATCAAGTGTGTCATGTAGAAAGCTTTCGAGTAGGTCGTCCTTATTGCCGAACGATAATGCGAGGCGAGGAGGAAGGATTTGGGGTGTTTGCACATAAGGCTATTGTATTTAGCTTCATCTCGCCGAACCAAAGTTAAAAAAGGAAGTTGGAGGTGTTAAGGGTGTTGGATGGCACAGCTCTGGTTCGGCGTATGTTGTCATGCGCCGAATGGTGGAGGCTGCCAAACAGTATTTCATCTGAATAAACTAAGGCCGAACACTCGCTAGAATGCCGAACAAAACCCAAGCCGAACACTCATTAAAATGTCGAACAATAACCCAGCTGAACAAAACCCAAGCTGAACACTTATTAAAATGTCGAACAATAACTTAGCTGAACAAAACCCAAGCCGAACACTCTTAGATGCCGAACAGTATCAAGGCCGAACAATACGATTGCCGAACAGAACTTAGACCGAGCCAAACAAAGCCAAACACTATACCTAGGCCGAACAGTCTGAATGCCGAACAGGACCTAACTGAACACTTGACACGCCGAACGAACATACACGCTGACATATACTTAGGCCGAACAATACAATTGCCGAACACCATTTAAATGCCGAACAGTATAAATGTGAAACTACACTTAGGCCGGTCACTCTATAAATCATATGTTATCTGAATCTGGAACTGTAATCACCACCAGGCGGGCTCTTTGAGACGGTCAGCGATGACGGTCTTCGAAGGCGACGATTCGAAGCTCATTCTTATATCTTTGAAATCTTTAGATTCTTATTGCTTGTACACGAATGCTTGCACTAGTTCACACACCACGTGGGGGGGAAACTCGTGTTGCTAATTCTAACATCCAACGTTTTTTAAGTATAGTTCTCTCAAGCACTTAGCCAGGTTCGTTATTTATCGGGAATGTCGAGAAAGTCTAGCTCCGCTACTATATCCGACAGGCCTGGGCCGTCATCAAGGCGAGAAGCCACTGATACTTCTAATCCGTCGACTTCTCCTGCTCATAATTTAGCACCTGATGCCCTGGAGGCAGCAATTCTTCTAGATAATTCGATCGATTCACAAGCTTCAAAGATCAACGAAGCCGCTCTCCGACGGATATGCTCCATTCATGGGATCCCTTTCGTCGATGTGTTGGTCCCTTCGCGACACGATCACCCTCATCTGCCACCGGTCGGGTATACCGCCTGTAACAAGTTCATGTGTTGGATGGGCAGGGTGCCTCCGTTCAATTTGTTTCTTCGGGATGTATTGCAGTATGTTGACATAGCTCCGTCGCAGCTGCACCCGAACGGCCATGCGTTTCTATACGGGACCTACTTACTTTTCATGGCCGTCTTCTCCAGACCTCCAACCGCTGGCGATATCAGATACATCTATATGATCAAGAGACGGAAAGACAGTCATTCCTTTATGTTCCTCGAGCCGTACCACAAATGCCAGATCTTGACAGGGGCATGCAGTAAATTCGCCCTGTACAAACAGGAATGGTTCTATGTGCGCTGCCCTCCCGGTTTTGCGAGGAGATGGGTTGAAGGCAATAAGTTTCCCTGCTGAGTCACCATTCGCATTTAACCGGAGTCATGTTTTTCCTAACTCTCTGTTTTCATCTTTTCAGGTATCAACCCGCGTCCGGAAGGCCGAGGATATTCTGAGGCTGTCGAAGCCATTAGAGCTCTTCCTGCCGAGGATCAAGACATCCGAGCTATCATTTCAAATGAATCACTGTCGGGGTTTGGCTTGCTAGCCCCTGGTCATCGGATCAGCCTCCCAGAAGGTGTCACCATTCCCAAACCTCCGTCCGGTAAAGGGAAAAAACAGGCCGGGTCGTCGTCGTGTCGCATTCCTGATATGCATGAAGACAGTGAGCGCAAAGGAGACGAAGCTCCTGAGACTCATGGCGAGAATGTGGGTCCCGCTTGGAATCCGGCAATCGAAGTTCAAGATATTGAGACGTCATCCTCCCCTTCGAAGGGAAAGAAGAAGTTAAAATATAAAGTGCAGAAGGAGAAAGTCGGTGGCACTTCAAAAGTCACGCCTATCCCGCCTGAGAAAGAGGCTTCCTCGCAACACCTGGAAAGTTCCTTGAGGGGTCTATCGAACCTTTCTATTCCCAAAGATATACTTAATTACGGGTTTGATGATCCTGAAGCCCTCAAATTTTCTTCACCCGCTAGAGGCCATGCGGGAGTTCAACTCCCGGTCCAAGGAGACAACACTCCGATTAGTAAAGATAAACGAACTGGTCCGTCGGGGGGAACACTAGGACACACACGCACATACGCATTCCATCATACACTTCAAGTTTTTTTCTTATCTCACGGATTTTTCTTAACTCGTTGTTATCTCCATTCTTTGCAGGTGATATGGGGCGTTCTCACGGACTCGATCGCCTTCATGCCTCTTACATATTTCATCACTCTGGACAAGACTCTGGTTCAGGCAGACGCAGGGGCAGAGACGATTATGAAGATAGAGACAACCGTCCCCGTGAGTCGTCTCACCGCAAGAAGGCATATTCTCAATCTTCGCAGTCTCGTGATCCCCTTCCTCCAACTGTGCCGGATAAAGATAAAACTTCACAGAAGGGTTACCACTCTGATGCTCCTCGAGAACAACACTTTGGTTCATCGAGTACGAGGCAAGTTCGGGAGCAACGAAAAAGAGTGGAACTTTCAAAGCCTCCTCCTCCTACTCCTGCGGTGGACCCGACTGTTGCGGAAAAGATTGTCGATCTTAAGGCCAAGTTTCCGAAAATTTGCTTCGACGGTCTGAAGTTCCTCCCAGCCATTCATCATATTCCCGGGCATGTGAAGCAGAGTGCCATTGCCTACAATAACGACGTCTATGTTCAACATGACACGTTTGTGCACTTGGTGGAGAAGATCTCAGAGGTATCCGTTGAGCGCCAACATGAGATTGATCGCCTGAAACTGGAGGCTGGCTGCGACAAAAACATCATCGAGCACCAAGACGTAGAGCTCGCTTCGTATAAGTCGAAGCTGGAAGCTGCTGAACAAAGCGCAAAAGATACTACTGAGGCAGTTACTCGTTTAGAGGCGGCTCACAAAAAAGAGCTTGACGAAGCAGTCCAACGCAGCGGTGCCCTCGCCCTAGAGAAAGACTCTGTCCAAAAAGAGAGGGATGCGCTCGTCGTGCAAGTCAGAGAGCTGAAAGAATTACTCTCCAAGGAGAAGGAGGACAAGGTAGCTGCTCAAGAAGAATCACAACGATACTGTGATGAAATCGTCGCTACTCGTCTCCTGAAAGCGAAGCTCGATGACGAACTTGCCGGGGTTGAGAAAATGAAGGATGAGGCCCGTAAGGAGGGCAAAAGAGTGGCTGCGGAGGAGATTGATTCTCACCTCGAGGCGGCCGCAGAAGCCGGCAGGGAAGAGGTCAAATGCATGTTTGACCCGTTGATTGCTGAATACGGAGCCCGCGTCCTCATGCATCGCGATTTAACGTTCTTGGGCGACGGCTATCTCGAATCCCTAGCCGAGGCCTGGGAAACTTTGATAAGGATCAGGAAGATCGAGTCGGGCTCCGAAGAGGTCGATGAGGAGGCCTTGGTGAAGGAGTTCCTTAGGGGGAATGAGCCATCGGATTTATCCACAGCATTGGCACTTTACAGCAAAGGCTCTCCCCTTCCACAAGAGAAAAATGATGAAGCCGGCCCGTCCGGGGTCAATACTTCTGCTCCTCATATTGCTGCTCCTCCCGCTGCTCAATCGGTCGGTCGGCCGACACTTGATCCATTCGAGCAGCATGCTGGTTATGACCCCGAAGATCCCGGGCTTGGTGCTCATGTGCTATCCCCTATCCTGGAGGGTGAAACCCCACACGTCACCGATAGCCAACCGGAACCTGGTAGGAAATTCTCCTTTCTCTAAAAGTTGAAAGATCCCGTCATTTTTCAGCGGTGGTTACTCGTTCTAACGCCCATCCTTTATGTTTTCATGTAGGTTGTTCTGACGCCGAGCCAACTCCGAGGAGCGATGACGCCAGGGAGGAGGCAGGGAAAACAAGCGATGCTGTCCACGCGGGAGTACTCCCTGACCCGATGCTCAGGTGATCGGGGCGCTGGATGATGATAAACTCGACACCTCATCTCCTGCCGAAGGGAATGATGAAGTTGAAATCACCGGCGCCTCTGAGCATACCTCGCAGATGAGCATGAAGGACCGCCTTGCCGAAGAGGAGAAGAAAAAGGCCGAGGTCAAAGTTGAACCTGGAATCCTGGAACTTACCGACCCACGGAACAGACCTTTGAAAATCATCCTCCCGGGCAGGTCCAAACCACTAGATGTTCCGTCTCCTACTCCTGACTCCGCTTCCGTAGCAAGCAAGAAGTCCAAGAAAAAGCGTGAGGGAGAGGAGTCATCGGAAAAGACAAAGGAAGACAAGAAGAAGAAATCGAAGAAATAATCGATACACTCGTTCAACGAGCTTCTTGCTTAAGTCTTGTAATTGCTTTTATCTTCCGTAGCTTGTAGTTTGTATAGACAGGTCTGAATTTTGTAGGAGTGATCATGTAACCCCATTTTGGACTGATCGAATAAAGTTTTTAGTTTCTTTTTCGTTCGAATGATTCTCTTGCTTTTCTTTGGTTTGATGACTAATTGTAGCCATAACTCAAGTTCTTATGAGTTGCCTTATCTCCCAGTCCATTTTCATGTTGTTCAAACATCTTCGGACGTGGCATACTCCTTATTCCACATTTCTCGAGTACTTGGACCTTTTTTCTAAATCTGCGCTCCGGGGATTTAGAGTAAGTTGATCCGCGTTCAAGGGATTCGGAGGTTCGAAATCGTTTATACTCTAGTCCGCGCTCTGGGGACTTAGAGTACTCCGATCCGCGCTCTGGGGATTCAGAGATTTGGAATCGTTTATATCTAGTCCGCGCTCCGGGGACTTAGAGTACTCCGACCCGCGCTCTGGGGATTCGGAGATTTGGAATCGTTTATACTCTAATCCGCGCTCTGGGGACTTAGAGTACTCTGATCCGCGCTCTGGGGATTCGGAGATTTGGAATCGTTTATACTCTAGTCCGCGCTCCGGGGACTTAGAGTACTCCGATCCGCGCTCTGGGGATTCGGAGGTTTGAAATCGTTTATACTCTAGTCCGCGCTCTGGGGACTTAGAGTACTCCGCTCCGCGCTTTGGGGATTCGGAGATTTGGAATCGTTTATACTCTAGTCCGCGCTCTGGGGACTTAGAGTACTCCGATCCGCGCTCTGGGGATTCGGAGGTTTGAAATCGTTTATACTCTAGTCCGCGCTCTGGGGACTTAGAGTACTCCGCTCCGCGCTCTGGGGATTCGGAGATTTGGAATCGTTTATACTCTAGTCCGCGCTCCGGGGACTCAGAGTACTCCGATCCGCGCTTTGGGGATTCGGAGATTTAGAATCGCTTATACTCTAGTCCGCGCTCTGGGGACTTAGAGTACTCCGATCCGCGCTCTGGGGATTCGGAGATTTGGAATCGTTTATACTCTAGTCCGCGCTCCGGGGACTTAGAGTACTCCGATCCGTGCTCTGGGGATTCGGAGGTTTGAAATCGTTTATACTCTAGTCCGCGCTCTGGGGACTTAGAGTACTCCGCTCCGCGCTCTGGGGATTCGGAGATTTGGAATCGTTTATACTCTAGTCCGCGCTCTGGGGACTTAGAGTACTCCGCTCCGCGCTCCGGGGATTCGTAGATTTGAAATTGTTTATACGAGTCCGTACGTCGTACAAGATAATGTAGTTCGTCATTCAACTATGAGATACAGAAACGTTAGTGATTCATGGAAACTACGGCTTCAAGCCTTTATTAATGAAAATCAACTAAACTGCTCGATTACAACTTTAAAAAGAAACTACGTTATGACTGAACGGAAACATGCAGGAAATAACAGTGCCTAAAATAAGAAAGGAAACATGCTAAATGTAATAGTGTCGCAGATGTTCACTGTTCCATGCTCGGGGGAGTGTCGTGCCATTAACGGTCGCTAGCTTGAATGTTCCCTCTCCAAGCTTCCGTTCAATGGCGTATGGACCTTCCCAGCTGGGATTCATACGTGATGGTACCGGGAAAACTCATTTCAGAACGAGATCACCCACATCAAAAATCCTTGGGCGGACTCTGCCGTCGTAGTAACGCTTGACTCGGTGTCTATGCGCTTCCGCCCTTAATTCAGCTTCTTCACGCTTTTCATCGATGCAGTCCAGGGATTCCAACAAGAGATTCTGGTTTGTCTTGGGATCATAGTATGTCACTCGGTGTGATGGAACTTCAAGTTCCACGGGTATAACGGCTTCAGAGCCGTATGCCAAGGCGAATGGAGTGTGGCCGGTCGCGGACTTGTGGGTAGTTCTATATGCCCATAATGCTGTCGGGAGTTCGTCTACCCACTTGCCTCCAACCTTCTCCAGACGCTTCTTCAGTATGGACTTGATTATTTTGTTGACGGCCTCGACTTGCCCGTTAGCTTTCGGGTGTGCCACGGCGGCGAACTTCTTCTCGATGCCATACTTTAAACAGAACTCTTTGAACTCTCTGCTTTCAAATTGCGTCCCGTTGTCCGTAATGATGGTGCGTGAAAGGCCAAAGCGGCATATAATGTTTCGTACAACGAAGTTAATGACCTTCTTAGAGGTGATTGTGGCCAAAGGTTCTGCCTCAGCCCATTTTGTGAAATAGTCGACCGCAACTATCGCATATTTCGTGCCACCTTTGGATATAGGCAAAGAGCCGATTATGTCGATTCCCCAGATCGCAAATGGCCAGGGACTAATCATTTGTGTGAGTTCCGTTGATGGAGCCCTCGGGATTTTCGCACATCTTTGACACTTGTCGCATTTTCTTGCGTATTCCGCGGCGTCCCGGTTTACGGTGGGCCAGTAATATCCATAGCGGAGGATCTTCTTTGCTAGCATTTGCCCCCCAGTATGGTCGCCACATTCCCCTTCATGAACTTCTCTTAAGACCCGCTTTGTCTCATCATGAGCGATGCATCGTAATAATGGGACTGAGAATCCTTTTCGATACATTGACCCATCCTGCATTACGTATCGCGCGGCCTTTCGAAGGACCTGCCGTCTTTCGCTCCTTTTTTCTGGTAAAGCCCCGGTCGTCAGGTACAGTTTGAATGGGGTTATCCACGATTCCTTCTCGATTTCCGTTTCCAACACGCGATCGACTCTCATCTCGTCTATGCTCGGGGCATGCAAGACTTCAACGGGATACAATCCCATTTGCTGCGCATCGCCGGTACTCGCAAACTTAGCCAACAAGTCGGCTTCTTTGTTCTGTTCGCGCGGGACATGTGAAATGTCATAACGCTCAAGACTCGAGAGTAGTTCTTGGACCTGAACAAGGTACGGAGCGAGCTTTCGTCCCTTTGCTTGGTAGTCTCCCCATACTTGGTAAACTACCAACTGTGAGTCACAAAAGATTTCGACTGATTTGATCCCGAGTTCCCTGATGAGCCTTAAGCCAGCGACCAGTGCTTCATATTCTGCTTCGTTATTTGTAGCCGGGAAATCAAGCTTCAAGGCATAACAGATTGATCGGTTTTCTGGAGTTATAAGAACTATGCCCGCGCCGGAGCAACGGTCGTTTGATGCACCATCAGTGTATAATTTCCATCGAACGGGGGGAAGGATGTCGTGATCATCCGGTTTGACGGGTATAGTAAACTCAGCGATGAAATCTGCTAATGCTTGTCCTCTGATGGCTCTTCGTGGTAAGTAGGCGATATCGAATTGGCTCAACTCGATGTTCCACTTTAGCAATCTTCCAGAAGTTTCCGACCGTTGGAGTACCTGCTTCAGGGGTTGATCGGTATAAACACCGATTGAATGCGCTTGAAAGTATGGGCGCAGCTTGCGTGATGCAATCACCAAGCAATAAGCCAATTTCTCGATTTTAGGGTAATTCCTCTCTGCCCCTGTTAAACGCTTGCTAACATAATACACCGGCTTTTGGACTCGATCCTCCTCACGAACCAGAGTCGCACTTATCGCATGTGGGTATACAGCCAAGTATACATATAACATTTCGTGGTCAACTGGTTTTGACTGCATTGGTGGACTCTCCAGATGCCTCACCAGATTCTGGAATGCTTCCTCACAACTAGACGTCCATTCAAAATTTCTTTTCCCTTTCTTTATTATATCAAATAATGGGATGCACTTGTCAGTTGCCCTGAATATAAACCGACTTAACGCAGCTACTTTTCCATTTAAGCTCTGTACTTGCTTTATAGTCCTGGGTGCTTGCACATCTCGAACAGCTTGGATCTTTTCTGGGTTGGCTTCAATTCCCCTAGCATTGACGATGAATCCCAAAAACTTCCCCGATGCAACGCCGAAGGAACACTTCAGAGGGTTGATCTTCATCCCATAAAACCTGAGTATGTCGAACATTTCAGCCAAGTCTCGAATGTGGTCGTTTGACCGTCGTGACTTCACGAGCATGTCATCCACATAGACTTCCATCGTTCTACCCAGCTGGTCCTTGAACATTCGATTCACTAAACGCTGGTAAGTTGCTCCCGCATTCTTCAATCCGAAGGGCATCACTACATAGCAATAAAGCCCGACATTCGTAACGAAACTGGTGTGTTCTTGGTCTGGAATATGCATCGGGATTTGGTTGTACCCGGAGTATGCATCCATGAATGATAGCAGCTCGTGTCCTGCGGTGGAATCGACCAACTGATCGATCCTAGGCAACGGGAAACTGTCCTTAGGGCATGCTTTTTTCAAGTCGGAATAATCTACACAAGTCCTCCATTTCCCATTCGCCTTTTTTACCAGCACGGGGTTGGATACCCATTCAGGGTAGAGGGCGTCGCGGACGAACCCATTTGCTTTGAGTTTGTCCACCTCCTCTCCAAGAGCGGCGGACCTCTCCGGATCCATTCCTCTCCTTTTCTGTTTAACTGGAACGTATTTCGGGTCTATGTTCAATATATGACTCGTGATGGCGGGGGAAATCCCACACATATCAGAATGCGTCCAGGCGAAAACATCAAGATTCGCCCGGAGGAAGTCGCTAAGGTCTTCAGTCATCGCGGGGCCAAGCTGTGATCCGATCTTTAGTATTCGCGAAGGGTCGTCACGGCTAACTGAAATGTCAATCGTTAATTCAGCCGGTGCCGCCTTCTCTTCCCTGGGTTTCTCATCGTCGTCTCTCGGATCTATATCTCCGAAGATCCGAGAACTATGCCCGAGTCAGGGCTCGGGCACTACTTGTCAATTATCCGCATTAAGGATGCGGACGGGATTGTCCGCAACCTTTCCCTTCTCCTTCCGATGGGCCTCTCGAAGCTCAGCCACATAACAGGAACGACCAGCTGCTTGGTCGCCATGAACAATACCTACTCCTTTGTCAGTCGGGAACTTCAAAGTTAAACACCACGGGGCTAATGCTTCCCTAAACTCAGCCAGGGCTGGCCGGCCCAAGAAAACGTTATATGGAGAATCCACATCCAAAACTACAAAGGGTAGAATTCGCACCCTCCGACGCTGGCCTTGTCCCAGTTCAACTGGTAACTCAACATACCCTACGGCATCGGTCGCTGCGCCGTTAAAGCCGTGTATACGAGCCTTGGACGGTTTCAAGTCCTTTGTTTCCAGTTTCATTTGGTCATAAGCCTTCTTGAAGATGATGTTGACTGAACTTCCGCAATCAATCAGAATTCTTTTCACATATGCTGGTCCGATCGTCGCAGATATGACCATCGGGTCGATGGTCGGAGCCTCTACTTGATCAGCGTCTCTGTTTCTGAACACTATATCGTCTGTCATTACGCGCTGCTGCTTAGCAGGGGTCCCATCCTCCACGTTCAAACAGCACTCAAAATCCGCATGCTTAAAGGAACTTTCATATCGCTCCATTTCTTGCCAATTCTTGTCTGCGGGGTGAGGCCCACCGATGATGGTATTTATGACTAGTCTACCTACGGTTCGGGCAGGCTCCTCGGGATGATGCGAAGCTGGTGCACGACCTAGGTTGGACGTTCCCTGTCCTCCTTCCTGTGGATCCTTCACAAATTCTTGCAACTTCTTTTGCCTGATCAACTTCTCGATAGCGTCGTGCAGGTGTCTGCATTCCTCCGTATTGTGCCCATAAGTCTCATGGAAGCGACAATATTTCCCAGTCCGCTTCTGTTCCTCGGTTGATTCTTTTGGACGTGGCTTTCTGTACTGAAAGACATTGCAGGTGGATAGGTAGATGTTCTCAAGCGGCGCGTTCAGCGGAGTATATTCGCTGTAGCTTGGAATTCTCGACTTCCACTTCCCCACTTCTCTCTTCTTCCCTTGATTTCTTCCTCCAGACTCCTTAGGCTGTCCGGGCTTGTTTTGGACATTGACTTGAACCTTTCCCGAGCTGTCTCCGGACTGCTTCACAACAATGTTGCTCTTCATAGACTCTTGGATAGGTCCTGGTGCCTTATCTCGTCGTACCCACCTAGCCTCCTCTCTTCTTATGAATTGGTGTGCCTTTGAGTAGAAACGCTCTAGCGTAGCCGGAGGCTTTCCTGCCAACCAGTCTCCAAACTCAGAATCTGGATCCACACCTCTCATTACAGCCACCAGAATTGCATGGTCATTGGGGTTACTGACTTCATTTGCCGCAACGTGGAATCTCTGTAAATATTCCTTCAATGATTCCCCGGGATTTTGGATTACACTTGACAGAGACATTACGTCTTTTGGGCGTGTAGTGTGTATTCTGAACTGCTCAATAAACTTCCTTGCCAACTCTTCGAAATTTGATACGGACCGCGGAGGAAGTCGGGTGAACCACATTGTAGCGATCCCAGAGAGAGTAATCGGAAAGCATCTACACTTGGTGGCATCATTTGCTCTAGCTGAATCCATCATCCATTCGTACCTCATGACATGCTGCCTGGGGTCAGTCTTCCCTTCATACGTGGGGATAGTAGGCATACTAAACTTCCTGGGGTATGCCGCTTGCAACACAACATCCGTGAATGGAGTATGACTCCTTGACACTCCCCAGTCATCATTCGATAAGCCCTGATTTTCTTTCATCAATTGCCTGATCATGGCTGTCAGATCTGGTGTCTGTATGGAAGGCGGGAGGTTAAGGTCTGTTCTACGTGCCTGTCCATGCTGGTGCCTTCTCTCCTGGTGATCTGACAGTCGCGCGTCTTGGGGTTCGACATCGTTAGCGTTTTGATGGCCTGGGCCTCCATCCTCCGTTTGCACTCCGGTACTGAAGTTTCCAGCTCTTGCTTGGTTACGGTCTCCAGCTGTTTGAACATCAGCTTCTGCTCGTGCAGCTTCAGTCTTACGTCGTCTACGCCTGGGAGGTTCATCAGAGGAAGTTGAGCTGTCAGATGAAGAGTAAGGAGTAGGATTGCCCCCAGCATTCTGTTGCTGCTGTTGAGTGAGTTGTGCCATCAGGTTGGCGTTAGCTTGCATCTGCTCTCCTAGTTGTCTCCTGCTTTCCCTAAGTTCTCTCATCAAGTCATTGAACTCTACTCTGGTGACAACTGGAGTCTGTTCTTGAGCGGCAATTCCTGCACTCGGAATCGCTGGTTGATTGCTAGGTCCTGCTTGTTGCACGCTAGCAGTCTCGTGGGCATCCGCATTATGAGAAGCTGACCTGGTACGTGGTCCTGCCATTGTAGAGTTATTGGTATGAACTCTGAGTAGAATCAACGGATGTCCTATCAATGAGTCGGATCTTCTTCGGGGGATTTGTTCAACCCAGTAACTTCAAAGCAGATCCTTGAGGTCTGAGAATTCAATTCTCAGTGAAAGCACCAAAGTGTTAGCACCAAAATTGGTCACTAACCTCGTAGAGAAAGATTGTGTAGAGATATAAGTGATGAAGATAAATTAAACAGAGAAGACAATGCTAATTTAAATGCAGAAAGTAAGAACACCAAATTTATAGTGGTTCAGCGTAATTGCCTACGTCCACTTTGAGATTAAACTTTATTGATCTTTCTTATTGTTGATTACAAATACAATTCGTGAATCAAATGCTTGAATGAAGTTGTTAAGTAGAGAAGATGAGTCTCAAAAATGGCAGAGTCTCCCCGGTGTTCTCTCCAAAAAAGGATCCTCTTCACTGTGACCCTGCCCCTCTATTTATAGGCAAATATGGACTGGACTTTCCAAGTGGGCTTGGTGGCCGAACACTCTAGCCCGAGTACGGTGGTTGTTGCTCGCCGAACCAAGCATGCCGAACGCTATAATGCCGAACGGTCCTTTCCATGCCGAACGGTCCGTCTGATGTGTGGGAAGTGCAGGATGGTTGCAATGAAGACCGAACGTACTTCTGTCCGAAGCTCTCGACCGACCAATGCGTGCAGGCCGAACGATATTGTTACCTCGAGTAGCTGTGCGTACCGAATGTCTTCAGAATGCCGAGTACTCCCGTTGCCGAGTACTACCCCGAGTACCATGGGATGCCGAGTACTCTTGTTGCCAGGTTCTACTTGATGTCGAGTGCTCTTGTTGCCGAGCACTCCTATCGCCGAGTTCTATTGATGCCGAACGCTAGCTGACGCTGGGCATTGGTCGACGCCGAGTGCCAGTCGAAGCCGAGTAGTTTTGTATGCCGAGTACTACTGATGCCGAGTACTACGCCGAACGCCGAACACTACTTGACGCCGAGTCTTTCAGGATGCCGAGCACTACTTGACGCCGAGTCTTCTGGATGCCGAGCACTACGGATGCCGAACGCTACGGATGCCGAACGCTATGGATGCCGAACGCTATGGATGCCGAGTACTTCTCTGGGTACTAGTTGCCTGGTCAAATCTCCAGGAAACACCTACTGTCCATCTTCTACATCAACTGTTCCTCACAGTGCCAAACAGACTGCTTTGACAATTTCCTTATTCCATCAACCTCCTCCACCCAATCATTCAAATACCACTTCTTATACAACATTTAACCTGCTTCCTTGTCCCACGGCAAACTCTGACAATCAACAACCTTCAACAGTTCTGGCAAATACAAAACTGAGACTCCATTACCATCCCTCTGTCCAACCACATCAACCGTTTTGCCTGATTACCAGTCATCTCCCCCATCAACTGTTCTGCCAGTGCCACTTGACAGCAATTACACATACTCAACCATACTTGACATCCACTGACAGCAGCTACAACCAAACTTCCACAACCTGCCTCCATTCCCCTGTACAAACAAACAAATAATCACTGCCTCAATACTTACACTCTACCACCATACAACAACTTACCACATCACTATGCATCAAACTTCAACATCTTACTACTGAATATACTGTCACACTGTCAATAAATACCCTACATACAGTTACTTACCCTTTCAGACCAACATCTCATTATTCAACCAAACCAACAGCAGCCTTTCCTACTACCACAAACCAATCGACTTCGACGCCGACAACTTCATCTCCATCTCACCAGCGATCCCTTAACCGTCGACCACGACATCTCCTCCAGACTCGAATCCAACTCCCACTTCAATCGCAACCCTTCATCCAACACCACTGCAATTCACGAACACAACAATCCAACAACTGCCAGATTGCCTCAAATCACCTCGCCAACCCGAAATTGCCCTCCAAAATTGTGAATTCGAGAATTGGATTGGGACAGTGGCGAAATTAATTTTGGGAATTTGATATAAGAAACGCATGAGTCAGCGAATTTGTATTTGTTTTTCTTTTTAAGTTGAGTCTCTGATTTTTTTAGCTGAGTCTCTGATTTTTTTAGTAGCGTATTTCAATGTTTCAGTGGGCCGATTTGTTTAGGCTTGAGTGTTTTATGTAGTTTTGTTTATTTTGGTTTGGTTGGGCCTGAGTGTTTTGTTTGGTTTAATTTGAGTTAAACTCTTTAATTTGAGTGATTTGCGTATTAAAAAAAATTGTAATTTGAGTTGAGTTGAAGTGTTTTTAAGTTGTCTTTTAGTTAAAAAGAAAAAAACTCATTTACCTAAAATAAATTGTTTTCTTTTAATTTGTTTTAGTCCATTTGTTTTTAGTTACACCCTTATTAAAAAAAACAAAGAAAACAAAAACAAAAACAAAAACAAAAAACTTTTTAAAAAAGGGGTTGTTTTGATTTCATATTTTTCTTAGTTTCTTTCTTGATTAAAAAAAATTGTATATATATCTTGTTTTTATTTTCAGGTTGCAGAAAATAAAAGGAAGAATAGCGTGCTGAAAACTGCCGCTCTGCTTGCTAAATAAATTGCTTGCTTATAAATAATTCTACTGCTTTTAACCTCTATCTATTGTTTTTATTTGTCTTGCATTGTAGTTTCCTTGCATTTTAAAAAAATTCAAAAACCAAAAAACAAAAACAAAAATCCATTCGTAGTTGCATTGTTAATACACGTTTAATTCTGTTTTGCATTTCATTTTAGAATTTTGATTAATAATAACGATAGCTCTTAATTGTATATTGACAATTCGTCTTCTTTGAACAATTTTATTTTTCGATGTCTAGGCTATGGCAGAGCAATAATCAGTTATAAATATTACGGTGATTCGTAAATATTATACTGAATTGTTTCTCTAAAGGTACTTAAACCTTCGGCTGCATTGCTACGGTGATTCGTGGTACATCGATAAATCATGTCTGTTACCTGACTAAGAACTATCTTGTTGATTTAAGACAAAGTGTGATTATACAATTTTGGGTTAGGATAAATCATTTGTAATTAAACCATTGCATTCATTTAGTTGCATTAGTTCATGCATATATAAAAAAAATATTCAAAATCCAAAACTAAACAAAATTGTAATTATTCCTTTTTCCTTTGAAATTTTTTTTATCAAAACCAAAAATCCAAAAAATATAAAATCTTTTCAAAAAAAAATGAAAAATAAAAAACAAAACAAAAAAAATTAAAATTTCTTTTTGGAAAATAAATTCCTTTTGTGTAAATAATTTTCCTTTATAGAAAAAAACCAAAAACATTCTTGAAAAATGTCTGAGTATCTGTTTTCTTACTCGCTAGAATTTTACAATAGCTGTGAAAATCAATATAATCCATATAATTTCACACCAAATTCGTATGGATATTTTAACGACAACTATTGTATAAACGATTCAAATTTTGAACTACAAAATTTTCAAAATGATGAAGAACCCTCGAATCTCGAAAAAAGTATCGAAATGATTTTGTCGTTACTTGAACTCTCTACACAACAAAATCAAGAGATAAATGATTTGTGTAATTCATATTTGGGCAATGATTCAAGTCAAAGTTTTCAAAGTAATCAAAATTTGAATTCACTCCAAAATTCAAACGATTTCGATTATAACCCATGCCGATTCAATTTCGATCTTCAAATTGGATTTCAAAATCAAAACAAAAATGAAAACAACTTTTCAAATAATTTTGGCAATGGTAATAATCTCGACTACGATACGAGTGAAATTTTTTGTTCTCAACAAATCCAAATCGAAAATTCTCAAGTTAATAACTATAAATTGGATTTTGTTGAACAAATGGACGAAATCTACAATGATCACATGGATTTGTTGTTCGAAACATATATGAAACAACGTGAGAAACAAAACCAAATCCCAACATGTGATGAGTCAAATGATAATCCATCTTTTACCTAAATCGACGATTTTCAAACAACAACTTTTGAAACTAAAAATGATGATCTTAATGAAGTTGTTGAAAACACGGTAATTGAGTTGGATTTCAATTCTTTTGAGGGTGAGAAACTCGATTTAAGATTCGATCTTCCTTTTCCCGATTTTGAAATTTTGACACAACAACTTTAGATTTTGAACTTGACACATGTAATAAAGTTGTTGATAATTCAATAAAGGATGACGAATTCAGTGAACACGATTTCTTTGGACTTTTCGAAAATGAGTTGTTAAATTCTGAAGGGGAAGATTTAAATCACCATCTTGATTTTGAAATCGATAATTCGGAAGAATTTTCCAATGATATGTTAGAATTTCAAATTGGTGAAAATAAGCTTGAATTTCAATCAATTGTTTTATCAACCCCGGAAATCATCAAAAATAAAACAACTCATACGATTTTTAATAAAATGACATTCGTTTTTCCAAATCAACATTCAACTATGAAATCTTATATGATTTGGTTTTCTACGCTTAAGTTGTGGCTCGCACACTTGACGAGACGAATGAATCGGTCTTTGGAAGACCAATTCATTTACTCTTTAACATCATATTTTCTGATGTCTTGTAAATAACCATCCTTTTATTTTCATTTAAATAAAGGTCATATTTTTATTTTTCTCCTTCCACTTAGGTTGACTGTGGGGACATAGTCAAAATCAAGTGTGGGAAGAGTCTCATCTTCATTTTTATTTTTTCATGGTAATTTTTAATTTTTCATGGTTTATTTTTACATTTTCTTTCCAACTTGGAGAAAATACAAATCTCAAAAAATTGTTTTTTAAGCATTTTTGATTTATTTTTAAAGAAATGCTATAGGATAAATATATGGTTTATTAAATTGAAATTTTTGAAAATTTATTTGTCTTAACAAAAATAAAAATGAAATTTGATTACAAATAACAATGGTATAACTAGTATATAGGAAGATTCATATGTGTTAATTATGAAATACATCATAATTGAAAATCTTTGTTTTAAAAAGTGGTTGATTTAAAGTAAAGATATAACATTTTTTTGTTTTCTTAGTTAAATGGTGCTAAGATGATAGTGCGAAACTCTCTTTTCTAAAAAACAAAAAAAAAACAAAAAATATTTCTTGTATATATGTATATTTTTTAATAAACACCTAGAGTCATGTGTTCACACTTGTGTGTTCACTCGCCATGTTCTATACCTTTCTCACATAAGCCCGAAAGACAGTGCATGATCGGTATATCCGGCTTCAATTTATCTGAGTTAGGTGTATGTATATAAAAATTCTTTCACTAATAATGTCTACAGTCGATAAGTGTTCACACTTGTGTGTATACTCACCACGCTCTGTATTCCCCTGACTTAAGTCCGCAAGGTAGTGCATGGGTAATATATCTGGCCTCAGTTTTCTGAGTTAGGCATATGTAAATATTGTAAATATAAATAAAATTTTCAAAGAAAAAAAATATAGAGAGAGTAAGCAAATGAAATCCAAGCACTATTTTAACTTGTTTGATTTGACTTGTTATTGAAAAGAAATGAAAATACCACTTTGATAAACTTTGATAATCAACTAAGAATCCATTTCATAGTTACACCGTGTTATCAACCGAAACAACGAGTTAGGATAACTTGATTTTTGTTGGAAATTTTGACAAGTAAATGACTTAAATTTGTTGATAATAACCAAAACTTATTTTTAACTTATTTGTGTCTATTTAAAAGTAAATCTTTCATTTGTAAATATTTTCAAAAACTCGCATTCAACTCTTTGTAAATGAATCTTGCATTTTGTAAATATTTTCATATCGCATTTGGATTTTGTGGGTAGTATCCGCTGATAACCCCCACGAGACAACACTCGTCTTACTGGGGACATCCAGAGGTTTAACGGCTTGTTGCATACGCTTAATGCAATTGTGTTTCCTACGAAAACGGATTTATCTTAGTTTTTTTCTTTATTCGAGGACGAATAAAAAGATAAGTTGTAACGACCCGTAAATTTTAAATAATTTTATTTGTTTTATTTATATATTAATTGGAATTTTGTGAAATTTTAAACGATAAAATTTTGAAATATAACTTTGATATTTGGAATACGTCTAATTAAACATAGCAACTGATAAATTTTCATCTGATAATATGGAAGTTATTTTCTTGAGTAATTCTATTTCAATTTAAATCGGTTAAAAATTGATGGTAATAAAATGTTTTCCAAACCTGAATATTTTTCTATAGAAAATTTGTAAATCATCTTCTAAGAGAGGCGTCATATTTCGTTTCTCCAAATTTTGATTGTTATTGCTTCGTTTATCTTATTTCTGGCAAATTAGTAGCATTTTCGGTACCGATTATCGACTTTTGGTCGGATGATTGTACCACTAATATCTGTATACCGTTTTGATCATCTCGTCGTGCTGATCTCTACGGTATATTCAATTCCCTGTTTTGAAGCCAGATATGCAGCGGAATTCGTGAAAACGATTCCGTATCGGTACCGGTTTTTGGTGCCTTTTCGTTTCTGTAACTTTCAAGGTTCCACCGTTTAAACTGTATCGCCTCTAGCCTTTTTATATTCAGAATTTAATAATTGGATTTTCAAATTCTCTATTTCCAATTCATTACCAATCGGTTCATTTCTCCATCCAGTTTCCTCTTCTCTTTATCATTTTTCTGTTCGTTAAAAAAAATTAAATAAAGGAGTCTGCTCCTTTGCCGTTCCACTCTCTCGTTTCACCACGTATCCAGACCGAAGCTTGCCGAGTTTTCCCTCAAACCCGAACATCATCAAAATCGTTCGCAGCGCCAGTGATTCCTTGTCCGCTTCACCCAAGGCCACTACCTCCTTAGATCTGATCTGATCTCGTCCCTCACCTGTAGCCTCCCTCTGCCACGACCGAAACTAACCTGACCCGCCCACTACTGCATCACAGCCAGACCACCTACCAAGGTAAAATTCTTGAATCCTTTTATTCTTTCTATATATTAGCCTATATATATATATATGTTCTGCCGATATGTATATATCTAAGTTTATATAAGTTATATATTTTATATAGGTCATATGTGATCTGTAGTTATATATATAGTTATAGTAGTATATATTTTGACAAGAGTATATTGTTTACTGAAGTATAGCATGCATTCTGTTGGACTTTCGAGTATATATATATTAAGTTTGTAATATATGTATTTTATTATCCTGTGTACAAAGTATATGCACATCTTGTTTGCTTGTTTATGGGATTGTATATATATTTATGTTTATGGTTTTAGGATTGTTAGTTATAGAACTCTATAGTAAGTGGTGTGTGTGTATATATATATATATATATATATATATATGTGATACGGCTACAGCATACATACATTAGTTTGCATCTGCTAGGCATGTAAGTTTTGAGATATTATGGATAACTTATATATGTCAGTTTTTTTTAATGTATTTAGTTATATATAGCTGTTTATATAAAGTGTGACAAGTTATCTATTTTTATAATCTGGTTTAAACTAGTTATATATATATATTTAATCCATCTGTTTATATATGTATATTTTATATATATATATCAGTTTATATATATTTATAGTTAACTGTCGAATTTTATAAAATTTATAATGTTGTAAATTTACTTGATTTTCTTTTTGACTAGAATCTGAAGCCTTAACCTCCTTTTGTCTAAATTTGTATATAGGTTCACAGATGTACGTATATACGTTATAAAAGCTGGTTGTTTACTAAATTTTTTACTGTATACATATATTTCATTTCTACAATATAAGGGCTACATTTGTAAGGTGTTCATAAGATAAATCTATATTGTCTTTTTGAGTTCATATATGTATTATACAGTTACGGTTAGCTGCTCTATTGGTGAGTTATACATTTTGTCAGTTTATGTCATATTCGGTTTATAAAGAGAATATGTTGCAATTCGTTAGTTATGTATCTATGTATAAATATTTGTTTATATATGCATGAGTTTAGTATGTATATAGTTTGGAAAAGAAAGGTATAAATGGTTTCATATAAAAAGTAATGGGATGTGTATATGTAAAACAATATTGATTTTAAGAATAAACAATGATTTTTAATTATATATATGTGTTATTTTGATATTTGTTTTAAATTAAATTTTTTATTTCACGTGAATATATATATATATATATATTCTATTTCTGTCAAACTGATTCAGTGTTCTCATCGATTTCTAATTATCAGCTTTATCAGTCGAATTCGTGCCAATCTTGCTTCGCTTTGGAATTCATGCTCGGATTCGTAACACATCTCATTCTCGTTCATCCCTCTAGCCTCAAAAGGTGAGCATCACTCACGATTAACGTTCTTATCTTTATTAAATTTGATTTCAATTGAAACGACAATTGAAATATGCTGCTGCTAGTTATTTACATTGCTATATATATGCCATCATCTGTATCTGTTCACCTATGACATCTGACACCATTATCTATTATTTATATTGCTATATATATGCCATTATCTGTATCTGTTCACCTGTGACATCTGACATCATTATCTGTTATTTATCACTGATGATATATGCCTGTTACTGTTGTTATATTTTATCATATCTGTTATCACTCTGCAAGTTCCCTGTTAATATAGAATTCACTATGGGTTGAAATGATACATACCCGAACGATCTGTAGAATAGGAGAAAATCGTTATGGGTTGAAATGATAAACCCAAGCGATTTTCATTTGAATTGAATTTGGGGTTACGGGTTGAAAAGATGTATACCCGTATATATATTTAAATTACGGATTGAAATGATTAATATCCGTATCACTTGACCATAGGGTAGAAAATTATATATAGACACCATTGGTCTATATATAAATATTTTGAAATTGATTTCTATGGTTTTGAAAAGAAATATATGGTTTTAATAAATATTGATTTTAAAGATTTATTAAAGTTGATTTAATTAAGTTGATTTGAATCAATATAAATATGTTTAAGTATTTATGTAAAATTTATATTTTCAAATATAGAGTTTATAATGATTCAGGTTGGAAAGATAAATTGAAATTGATTTGAAATTATATTTATTTAAGAATTTTACTTAAATAAGGTTGATTTGAAATTTATTAAATTTGAAAATTGAAAGATATGTTTTATAACTTGAATTTGATTAAAAGTGACTTAAATGAATATTTCAAACTTATATAAATTTAAATGGGATATTTTGTTTATTTAAATTTTTAAATTGAAGTCGTATTTTGATGTATTGAAATGGTTAAAGAAATATCTCAGAAACAAAATGTAATGAAATTAAATTGAGATATAAATTGAATTATCAAATTTAGTTTTGAAATTTGAATATTTAAAGCTTTGAAATATATTGAAATTGAAATGGCCTATTTTGTGGTTCAAATATGTATTTGAAATTGATAATTTGAAATGGTTTATTTAGAAGCTGAATCGAGTTGAAATTGATGATTTGAGATTTGATTAAATTTTAATTTTGGAATTCGAGTTTATGTGAATTGATTTGTGAAATTTGAGGAAGCTATTTTATATAAAGTATTTTAAACTATATCTAAAACTATTTATATTTTACTTTATAAATTTTAATATAAATTATTTTAATATAAATCATTTTCAATATAAATTATTTTATTATAAACTATTTTAACTTATAACTATTTTATATAAACTATTTTATTGTATAAACTATTTTTCTATATATACAAATTTTAATATCTAAACTGTTTAAGAGGAAAGTGTTAGGATTCCAAAATGTTATGATTTCAAGCTATGATTTCAAAGTGTTATGAATTTCAAGGTTTTGATTTCCAAAGTGTTTTGATTTTAAAAGACTTATGATTTCGAAAGCGATATAACTTTGGAAAGTGATATGATTTTGGAAATGGATTTATTTGAAGTGAAAGTGATATCGTATTGATATGGTTTTTGAAATGGCAATGATCTGTCGGTTTTGAAATATAACTATTTTGAAATTTTATTAAATGACCATCGATGTAATAATACGTAGTTATTAAAGAGACCGGGATCGGATATGGACATACTCTCTGTCGATACCGAAACCACTTTAATAACTAATATACGCGGAGTGTTGATCCAGAACGAAGTGGATGGTTTTGGTGAACGCGTTGACTGAAGAAAGAGAACGATTTTGGATGACCCCTGACATGACTAAAATAGGAGCCGCACCGGGCCACTGAGGATCGCCATCTCTAGCGGACACACTTCTTCGATACCTTATCTATTACTTATGTGATTCGACTTGGGTGCACCCCTTGATTTGGGAGTGTTGTTTCGCGGTGTTGGGGTAGTAGCTGCTATGCCCAACATTAGTCTGGATCAGGCAACTACTAGTGTCCTAGTTGGTATCGCCTCATGTACCTTGTCATACTGATTATCCTATTCGCGACCACTACGATTTGTTTTGTGTTATACCTATGGGGTACCCTCTGATAACCACTAGTTTACGGTGGGGCTTACGGTGCTGTATACACTATGACATGGTAAAAATGTGTTAAGGGTGGAATGGGTTATGACTTAACGCTATTTTGATATCGTACTTTACTGATTAGACATTATCTACTTAGCGTACACTACTACATAGTAGATAGTTTAGTGGATCCTTAGAGGATGGTTATCCCAAACATCCTTTGAGTTACTTGTATTTCAGTCGTTATTTCACTTGAGTTGGATTTATTGATATAAGAATGTTAATCCTGACTCGAGTGTTTTGTGTTTTCTTTACGCTCGGGTCAGATTGAGTGTACCAGTGTTCGAGACTCACCTTTGGAGTTGGAGCTTCGCTTGGAGATCCAGCTATCTATCGATTCTACTATCAGTTATCCAGTTGATTCCAGTGATGTATTCAGATCTTGTATTTGACTATTGTATTGAGATATCTATGTATTCGAGACTTCTGTTGTATCTTGTTTAACTCTGTTATATATATAGTAGCTTCATGAAATACTATTCTTTTGTTTCCGCTGCACTATTGTTATATTACTCTGTGTCTATGATTTTGTGATTATTTATTTACTGTATATGCTGAGTTTTGCCAAATTTAAATTAACAATCTATTATTTTGAATTATTCAAGTCTGACATGTGTGGATTATTGTCGATTTGAATGGTCCAAAATAGTGGGTCGTTACAGTTGGTATCAGAGCTCTGGTTTTAGGCAAAACTCAGCATATAAAGTAAAATTCAATTACAGAATCACTTTCGTTCGAGCTTGAATTCCTTCTTCTTTGACTCGGTTCCTTTGAATTTTGGAACGTTCCCTTCGGTTCCAAAGTTCATTCGTGTCTCCCCTATTCGTGTCTTTTTAATTCTGGAGTATCCCATAACTCCACTTCGAATGATGTAACGACCCATAAATTTTGATTGGTATTAATAACGTAGTTAACTGAATTTTGTGAAATTTTAAATAATTGAATTTTGAAATAAAAATTTATTATTTGGAATACGTCTATTTTAATATAGCAACCGGTAAATTTTCATCTGATAATACTGAAGTTTATTTTCCTATGAAATTTTATTTCAAATCAAACCGGTTAATAACAGTGAATTTAAAAGTTTTCCGAAACCAAAATATGTCAACAGGAGAAAATTTATTCAGATCATTCTGAATCAGACTGCGAAATTCGTTTTTCCAAATTGGACTTCTATTGCTCCGTTTATCTTAATTTCAGTCAGATTAGCAGCATTTTCGATACCGATTATCGACTTTTGATCGGATGATCGTACCACCAATATCGGTATACCGTTTTGATCGTCTCGTCGTGCTGATCTCTGCGGTATATTTATTCCTGCCTTTTTGAGGTCCGGTATGCGACAGAAACAATAAACTGTTCGTAATAACGTACCTTAAACTGTGACTCTACAAATTTACTTTGGGTTCAAAAATTTGAAACTTGCGGTCCAATCAAGCAATAAATTGCTTTAATACCATTGCTGAATCAATGTTCATTTCAATTTATTTTTGTCTGTACGTTTATTTAGGGTCTCTTCATTCTCCACTGTTCATGTTTTATATATTTATTTCCTCTGATGCTGTTTCTTCCGGTAGCATTTCGAAAAAAAGGAAACGTAAAAAATTTCTGTACGTTTCATATTCATTTATTTTCAAACGGTTCATTTTACTTGATAACTTTCCCATTTCTTTGATTGATTTACTGAATCCTCGGGTTCGACTTTTGCCTTTCCTTCCATTATAAAAATTAAAGATGATTCCTTTCTTCTTCTTTCTGAATGTTCAGAGGAAAATATATCTTTAATACTCATGTTGTTCTTCTTCCTCCACAAACTTCTCCCATCTCCCACTTGGTCTCAGCCGAAACTCAAAGGAGCCTCCTCCTCCTTATCCACCTAAGCCATGCAACTATGCCACGTCCCACCCCTCTGAACCACCTGACACGCTCATCGACCTCTCCGCCTTATCTCCGATCTTGTCCCACCATAGCAGCCGCCTACAGGCATTAGTCTCCAACCCGCCACCATTGTCGCTCAGCCTACCTCCTTCGTTGGATCCGCCTGTGCCATCCTATCACCCAGACCCTGCTCCGCCACCTTCCTTCCCACATCCGTCTCTGCCCTGCCGTCGACCACTCCTCTGTTTAATTTTGTAACCTAACCCACTGCCAATTGCATCGTCTACCAAACACCCTGGCACGTTCAGCCACACACGGCCCGCCAAACCATCAACCCGAGCCCTCCTTCTTCGGCCACAGCACCTCACCGAGCCTCCGCCTGATTCCTCCACCGTGCAGCCTGCCTCCTTCTTGCACTCTCCTCTTATATTCTTCACAAATGGTATCATATCTATATTTTATATTAGATTAAATTGTATTTATATATTCTGTATATGTATATAGTTGTTTGCTATATAAATAAGGTGTAGTGTATAAATTTTTATGGGTTTAGTTTATATGTTACAGTACATATATATGAGTTTAAAAAGGTTAGAGTATTGTTATAGATTATATTATGAAGTGATCGATCACTTTACTCCTTTTATGAGCTATCACCTTACATATCAAATATATATAAGTATATATATTAAAGATGGTACCTATTTTGTAATCGCATTTTTCTTTTGCTGTGCCGAAGCAGGGATATATGTACCTATACAAAGCTATGTAGTATATAATGTGTTTCAAAGATAATGTTTGCAGATGTTTTATATTTGGAAGTGATATAAAGAAGTACTATCTATAATTGCATTGATATATAGGTTACAGAGACAATATAAGTCTATTATATAATAAGATTTGGTCATAACATAATAGTCATGATCTGTTGTTTATGTTTCACCTGTTGTTGATATGTTATCTATATAGTCATAGTTAGTTTATATGTTAGTTTTGTGTGTCATATACATAAGTTGAATTTTAAACTGATTTTTTTTATACTAAAGATGGTTTTAAATATAACATATAGTGGTTATATATATCAAATTTAAACTTTTGGATTGTCGGTTGATTTTGTAAGTTATATAAATATATACTTTAAATTGTTAAGTTTTGATGCCTAAATTTATAATAGATTATTTTTATATAAGCTGCTATTCTTAGATGTAGGGTATATGACTTATTTTTCCTATTTGTAAAACTTATGAAGTTATATAAAAATTTGTTTGTTCGTATACATACAGGTTATATTAGTATTTTGAAAATATACATAGTTATATATTATGTTATACTTACATGTATATTAATAGTTGGAGAGTATATATATGTATTTATTTCAAATTTTATTATGTGGGTATGTTTGTTTTATTATATGGGTTTCATTTAAAACAATGATTTTATTTACATATATATACTTATTTCATTTCTTTTATTTGTCTTAAATTAAAGGTATTGATTTCAAGGAAATAATAAATATATTTATTTTCTGGTCCTATCAAACTGATTCTTTTCTATTTATCAGTTTTGTCGTCAATTCGTGCCAATCTTGTTCATTTGGAAATTCGCTCTTGGATTCGTAACCCATTTCAAATCTCTCTAAGCCTCGAAAGGTGAGCAATCACTCACGATTAACGTTTTTTGTATTTATTAAATTTGATTTCAATTGAAATAACAATTGAAATATGCTGTTGTAGTTATTTAAATTGATATATATGCTATTATCTGTAACTGTTCACCTGTGGGATATGACACCATATCCCGCTGTTTATATTCTATTGTTATTGATGATATATGCCTGTTGTTTTATTTTATATTATCTGTTATCACTCTGCAAGTTCCCTGTTAGTATAGAATTCACTATGGGTTGAAATGATACATACCCGAACGGACTTTAGAATAGGAGAAGATCGTTATGGGTTGAAATGATAAACCCAAGTGATTTTCATTTGAATTGAAATTGGGATTACGGGTCGAAATGATATCTACCCGTATATATTTAAATTTCGGATTGAAATGATAAATATCTGTATCACTTAACCATATGATAGATATATATATACAAACACCGTTGGTCCATATATATAAATATTTTGAAAATAAACTCTATGGATTTGGGAAGAAAATATGGGTTAAATAAATGTTGATTCTTAAATCATTATATATAAATGGTAATGATATATATATATATAGATTAAATTATAATATTAAATTTAATTAAGTTTGATTTAATATATAATATGGTTAAGTACTTATATCTATATTTCAAATAGATTTGGTAAAAAAAAATTTATAAGTTAAGGTTAGGAAGATAATTTGAATTTAGTTAAAATTGATTTAATAAAGAATTTTATTTAATTAAACCTATTAGGAACTTATTGAAATTGAGATGTAAGATATGATTTATACTTGGGTTTGATTTAAGTAATTTAATGAATATTTCTTATTTAAATAAAGTTTAAGGAAATATTTAGTAAAAATGAAATTTAAGGCTAGTTAAATGATATTGAATTTATTAAGTGAATATTCCCTGATCAAATAAAAATAATGTTAAAACAAGTGCTATATGAAACTGTTAAATTTAACTTTGAAATGTTGAATATTAAAGCTTTGAAATATATTGAAAATTTAAATGGTATATTTAGAACTGAATTGAATTGATGAATTGAGCTTTGAATAAATTTGAATTTGGAATTTGAGTTAATATGAATCGATTTGCGAGACTTGAGGAAATTATAAATACTTTACTTTATAAATTATTTAACCTATATATATACTATTTGTAAAATAGATATATTTGAAATGAAATGATATTTGGGTTTTGAAGTATAAATTTAATTTAAATGACCACGGTGTTATAATGTATATTTCCACCTTGTAGATAGTTCTGCAGATCCTTAGAGGATGGTTATCCCAAACATCCTTTAAGTTACTGGTATTTCAATTGATATTTCACTTGAGTTGGATTTATTGATATAAGAATGTTAATCCTGACTCGAGTGTTTTGTGTTTTGCTTTACGCTCGGGTCAGACCGAGTGACACAGCATTTGAGACTCACCTTTGGAGTTTGGAGCTTCCTTTGGAGATCCAACTATCGTCTCAGCTTTCAGCTCTTCTAGTTGATTTGTTCAGAGAAGTCATCTATTCGTACTGAAGACTTCTCTGTACTTGAGATATTCTGTTGTATTTTATTTTAACTCTAATGTTTATATAGTAGCTTCATGAACTACTATTTTATCTATTCCGCTGCGTATTATTGTATTACTCTGTGTCTGTGATTCTGAGATTGATTTATTTACTGCATATGCTGAGTTTTGCCAAATTTAAATTAACAATCTGATATTTTGAATTATCCAAGTCAGACATGTGTGGATTTATTGTCGATTTGAATGGTCCAAAATAGCGGGTCGTTACAGTTGGTATCAGAGCTTTGGCTCTAGGCGAAACTTAGCATATATTGTAAATTTATTTACAGAATCACTTTCGTTTGAGTTTAATCTCTTCCTTTTGACTCGATTTCCTTTGAACTTTGGAACGTTCCCTACGGTTCCAAAATTCATTCTTATCTCTCTCTATTGGTATTCTTTTGATTCTGGAGTATCCCATAACTCCACTTCGAATCATCTCTATAAGAATAGGCGATCCCGCCGATCGTTGAATGATTTGTGAAGGGGTGAAACTCCTTCACAATTGGCATTGATTCACTGGAGATTTCTATATCTTTGGTTTAGATGCCGCTATCTCTTGCGATCGAATGTTGATTTTTCTTGGAATTCTGCATCAATCATATTCTTGAAGTCACGGCCGACCCGGTTAAGGTCGCCCGCGATTTATATAAGTGTATCCATCTACTATTTTGTAATTAATTATCTCATCTTCGTTCGAGCCTATCTTCGAATCAGAATCCTATTTGATTAGAGTCCCTCTAAGTTGAATTTCTATCTTTGTTTTGAAATCCATTCTTGAACCATCCTTTGAAAAATCAGGCTTGTTTATATTTTAGAAATTGTTTTATATATCGAAATTATTATATTCTATATATAAAAGTGAAATGTTTCGATAAAGATTATAAACCCTTTAAAATAAGAATTTGAGGTTTCGAAAGGATTTGTAATTTTGAAAAATTATATAAGAAATTGAGTTATATAAAAATGATTTATAACTGAAGGATTTTAAATTTTGGAATTTGAGAATTGAACCCCGGTATTTTGGAATTGGTTTTAAGATCTTGAAAAATATAATAATAATATGATTTAAAATATTTTCCGAATAAGAAATGTTTCAAATGATTTTAATGAGTTTCGAAGAAATTTCAAAAGAAGTTTGAGAAAATAGAAGTCCAGAACTCACTTATGTCGCTGGAAAATAATTTCGATGATGAGTGCACGCATCATCGACATTGATTTTCAAGTTTCAGAGTGGGGGATAGGCCACTTCAATAGCTTTGCTATGCGAGTGATTTTGTGAAACCATTTTGATTTCAAATTCCGAAGTAAGATTTGATATTCGAAAGATATATGTATATATATATTTATATTTGAAATGATTTGAAGTAAGCCGGTGTTCAGTCCTCGAGTTTTGGATTTGATATAACCCTATCCATTTAAAATTGATTTACTGATTTGTTGCTGATTTCCAACTCTTGAATTTTAAAATGATTTCTTCAACTATTTTGAAGGTTCGAGCACTTCCAAATCAAGGTTAACTTTTCAAAGCTAAGAAATTTTGAAAGGTATAAAATATATAAGTTTGGTATGTATGTTAAAGTATGTAGTAATATGGTTTAAATAAGTTGAAACTGTTTTGTTAAGTAAATGAATAAGGCAAATTTTAAATTCTTCTAATATGAAATTTAGATTTGAAATGTTTTGAAAGAATTTGGTCTTCAAAATATTTTGAATAAAAATGTTTTAACTTAGTAACATCTTTATGAAACTATATATTTAACAAGTTGGAATAAATATATAAGTTGTACGTATGCTGTTTTATTCGCATAATTATTTTGATCCAGGTTTGAGTACACAAGTTCGAGGTGAATTACACCATTTCGTGTTAAGATTTTTCATTCGATTCTTGATGGCGAATATTTGATATGGATGTTGGGATTGATTCTAGAATTCTCTATCATAGTATATGGCTATGCAAGGAGACTGATGGCTTCTAGTCGAGAAACCACATCGAAATCCGCATTAGAGTAGTCGAATGAACAATACTAGTTCGAAAGCGAACTTTTGTGATCGAGCGAGCGATCAAATGTGATTCTGCGAAATGATGACGTATGTACATCTTATATTCTAATATCATTGATATATTTTGACGCTGAAATTGAAAGCTGTCATGTTAGAATATCTTTGCTCACTAAAAGAAAATTTCCAATTTAAATTACAAAGATATATAACCCATAAAAGCAAAGATATTCAATCCCATATGGCTCTTCATACAGCGAAATTTATTTTGTAAAATTTGAACCTTATATAAGATGGACCTTATGTAAGTATAAGATGATTTTGAACATTTAATTTTGGAAGTGAAGTGGTTGACTTAAATTATATTGATTTGGAAATTTGGATTTATTTCCTAAATTTATTATTTTGGAAACTTTGGAACTAAAGATATTTAATTTGAGAAGAAATAATTTGGTGAAATTGTATATGATTTTGAAATTGAACTGATATTGAAACAAATTGAAATTTGAGAACCTTATGTTACTAAAAACTTGATTTGGGAGTTGTCGAACTTATATAAAATTGATTTGTATGAGTATGAAATTGATTCGAAAACTATGGATTTGAAAAAGGGTACTCAATTTGAAAAGTGAAATCTTATATAATTAAAGTCGATATAAGTGTGATTTGATATACTTTTGATTTTGGAAAAGTATTTGATTTGAAAATTAAATCTTATATATAATGGATTTTATATAAGTACGATATTTGAAAGTGATTTGATAAGGTACTATATGATACATATTTTCGAAGTAAAGATATGGAAAGTGCCTTCTGCTTGATATCCGATTTGTGGCCACATCTTGGATTCATTCTATCGATATTATTCTCTCTGATTTTTGGTTTTCCGGATATGATACTCGAGTGTCCTTCGAATTCCATGGCGTTACCCATGGTCTTACGAACTCGACTGCATAGCGTAATTCGTAAGGCAGTGATTGCTTAAAAGGTACGGATGTTTCCTGGGGGATCCAGGCGTAACCATTGTGTATCTGCGATCTATGGTCGGGTTAGTGGCGTAATCCGCAAGGCAGAGATTGCTTAAGGGGTATGGATGTTTCCTGGGGGATCCAGGCGTAACCATTGTTATGTATCCTGCGGTCCACAATTTTGTTGCATGGCGAAATTCGCAAGGCAGTGAATGCTTAAAAGGTACGGATGTTTCCTGGGGGACCCAGGCGTAACCATTGTGTATCTGCGATCCATGATTTGATTCGTTTTGTTGTTTGGATTGTACTTTCCATATCTGTTTTTAAAAGTTTTCCAGTATTTTCACTGGGTGTTGAAACAAGTCTACTAAGTACCTGGAGAATTCTAGTTTTGCGCCTGATCAACGTACTACCAGAGTCTACAGGAACAAGGATAAACTTGTTGAAACATCGAGTTATAAAAGTATTTTCGGAAGGAAAATTTGTTTCGATGTAAAAGTATTTTATTATAAAGGTATTTTATTATAAGAGTATTTCCAACAAAGAAATTTTGTATTAATATTCGAAATTGAAATTCTTATGGTTCTAAATTAATTATTCGTGCTCGATACTATTCTTTTGAATCTACCTTATCTGCTCAGCTTTATTTATTCACATATATTCTGTTTTTCCAAGTCCTCCTTCTTTTTCTTGTTGACTATATCCTTCTTAAATATTGTTTATTTATATACTACATGGTTTAATAGTAAATTATGAATACTTTTGAAGTTATTTATTTAATAATACAGATTTAAAGGAAATGATTATTGATTTATTAATAATATTTGAAAAATACTTTAGATAAAATTAATAAATTTAGGAAGTTTGGATTTAATGTTTTCAATAGCTTCTTTGAAATATAACTAGGGATGTAAATAACTGTTTTCAAATAGTTTTCATATCTTTATAAAGGTGTTATTTAAACATATAAACGGTATTTATAAAGGAAGCAAGAAAATTTTACAAATGAGTTTGGAAGGTATTAAAGTATTAAAGATAATTGAATTGCAAATGAAGTTTTCAAATGAATATTTCAAGTAAAATTTATATATAGGTTCAAATTAATTGTTTAATCTTGACTTTAAATCTATCTTTTCTGTCTGGTTGTTTCTATTCTCCTACCTCCTTCCTTTTCGAGGACGAAAAGTTTTGAGTGGGGGAGAGTGTAACGACCCATAAATTTTGATTGGTATTAATAACGTAGTTAACTTAATTTTGTGAAATTTTAAATAATTGAATTTTGAAATAAAAATTTATTATTTGGAATACGTCTATTTTAATATAGCAACCGGTAAATTTTCATCTGATAATATTGAAGTTTATTTTCCTGTGAAATTTTATTTCAAATCAAACCGGTTAATAACAGTGAATTTAAAAGTTTTCCGAAACCAAAATATGTCAACAGGAGAAAATTTATTCAGATCATTCTGAATCAGACTGCGAAATTCGTTTTTCCAAATTGGACTTCTATTGCTCCGTTTATCTTAATTTCAGTCAGATTAGCAGCATTTTCGGTACCGATTATCGACTTTTGATCGGATGATCGTACCACCAATATCCGTATACCGTTTTGATCGTCTCGTCGTGCTGATCTCTACGATATATTTATTCCTGCCTTTTTGAGGTCCGGTATGCGACAGAAACAATAAACTGTTCATAATAACGTACCTTAAACTGTGACTCTACAAATTTACTTTGGGTTCAAAAATTTGAAACTTGCGGTCCAATCAAGCAATAAATTGCTTTAATACCATTGCTGAATCAATGTTCATTTCAATTTATTTTTGTCTGTACGTTTATTTAGGGTCTCTTCATTCTCCACTGTTCATGTTTTATATATTTATTTCCTCTGATGCTGTTTCTTCCGGTAGCATTTCGAAAAAAAGGAAACGTATAAAATTTCTGTACGTTTCATATTCATTTATTTTCAAACGGTTCATTTTACTTGATAACTTTCCCATTTCTTTGATTGATTTACTGAATCCTCGGGTTCGACTTTTGCCTTTCCTTCCATTATAAAAATTAAAGATGATTCCTTTCTTCTTCTTTCTGAATGTTCAGAGGAAAATATATCTTTAATACTCATGTTGTTCTTCTTCCTCCACAAACTTCTCCCATCTCCCACTTGGTCTCAGCCGAAACTCAAAGGAGCCTCCTCCTCCTTATCCACCTAAGCCATGCAACTATGCCACGTCCCACCCCTCTGAACCACCTGACACGCTCATCGACCTCTCCGCCTTATCTCCGATCTTGCCCCACCATAGCAGCCGCCTACAGGCCTTAGTCTCCAACCCGCCACCATTGTCGCTCAGCCTACCTCCTCCGTTGGATCCGCCTGTGCCATCCTATCACCCAGACCCTGCTCCGCCACCTTCCTTCCCACATCCGTCTCTGCCCTGCCGTCGACCACTCCTCTGTTTAATTTTGTAACCTAACTCACTGCCAATTGCATCGTCTACCAAACACCCTGGCACGTTCAGCCACACACGGCCCACCAAACCATCAACCCGAGCCCTCCTTCTTCGGCCACAGCACCTCACCGAACCTCCGCTTGTTTCCTCCACCGTGCAGCCTGCCTCCTTCTTGCACTCTCCTCTTATATTCTTCACAAATGGTATCATATCTATATTTTATATTAGATTAAATTGTATTTATATATTCTGTATATGTATATAGTTGTTTGCTATATAAATAAGGTGTAGTGTGTAAATTTTTATGGGTTTAGTTTATATGTTACAGTACATATATATGAGTTTAAAAAGGTTAGAGTATTGTTATAGATTATATTATGAAGTGACCGATCACTTTACTCCTTTTATGAGCTATCACCTTACATATCAAATATATATAAGTATATATATTAAAGATGGTACCTATTTTGTAATCGCATTTTTCTTTTGCTGTGCCGAAGCAGGGATATATGTACCTATACAAAGCTATGTAGTATATAATGTGTTTCAAAGATAATGTTTGCAGATATTTTATATTTGGAAGTGATATAAAGAAGTACTATCTATAATTGCATTGATATATAGGTTACAGAGACAATATAAGTCTATTATATAATAAGATTTGGTCATAACATAATAGTCATGATCTGTTGTTTATGTTTCACCTGTTGTTGATATGTTATCTATATAGTCATAGTTAGTTTATATGTTAGTTTTGTGTGTCATATACATAAGTTGAATTTTAAACTGATTTTTTTATATACTAAAGATGGTTTTAAATATAACATATAGTGGTTATATATATATCAGATTTAAACTTTTGGATTGTCGGTTGATTTTGTAAGTTATATAAATATATACTTTAAATTGTTAAGTTTTGATGCCTAAATTTATAATAGATTATTTTTATATAAGCTGCTATTCTTAGATGTAGGGTATATGACTTATTTTTCCTATTTGTAAAACTTATGAAGTTATATAAAAATTTGTTTGTTCGTATACATACAGGTTATATTAGTATTTTGAAAATATACATAGTTATATATTATGTTATACTTACATGTATATTAATAGTTGGAGAGTATATATATGTATTTATTTCAAATTTTATTATGTGGGTATGTTTGTTTTATTATATGGGTTTCATTTAAAACAATGATTTTATTTACATATATATACTTATTTCATTTCTTTTATTTATCTTAAATTAAAGGTATTGATTTCAAGGAAATAATAAATATATTTATTTTCTGGTCCTATCAAACTGATTCTTTTCTATTTATCAGTTTTGTCGTCAATTCGTGCCAATCTTGTTCATTTGGAAATTCGCTCTTGGATTCGTAACCCATTTCAAATCTCTCTAAGCCTCGAAAGGTGAGCAATCACTCACGATTAACGTTTTTTGTATTTATTAAATTTGATTTCAATTGAAATAACAATTGAAATATGCTGTTGTAGTTATTTAAATTGATATATATGCTATTATCTGTAACTGTTCACCTGTGGGATATGACACCATATCCCGCTGTTTATATTCTATTGTTATTGATGATATATGCCTGTTGTTTTATTTTATATTATCTGTTATCACTCTGCAAGTTCCCTGTTAGTATAGAATTCACTATGGGTTGAAATGATACATACCCGAACGGACTTTAGAATAGGAGAAGATGTTATGGGTTGAAATGATAAACCCAAGTGATTTTCATTTGAATTGAAATTGGGATTACGGGTCGAAATGATATCTACCCATATATATTTAAATTTCGGATTGAAATGATAAATATCTGTATCACTTAACCATATGATAGATATATATACAAACATCGTTGGTTCATATATATAAATATTTTGAAAATAAACTCTATGGATTTGGGAAGAAAATATGGGTTAAATAAATGTTGATTCTTAAATCATTATATATAAATGGTAATGATATATATATATATATATAGATTAAATTATAATATTAAATTTAATTAAGTTTGATTTAATATATAATATGGTTAAGTACTTATATCTATATTTCAAATAGATTTGGTAAAAAAAAATTTATAAGTTAAGGTTAGGAAGATAATTTGAATTTAGTTAAAATTGATTTAATAAAGAATTTTATTTAATTAAACCGATTAGGAACTTATTGAAATTGAGATGTAAGATATGATTTATACTTGGGTTTGATTTAAGTAATTTAATGAATATTTCTTATTTAAATAAAGTTTAAGGAATATTTAGTAAAAATGACATTTAAGGCTAGTTAAATGATATTGAATTTATTAAGTGAATATTCCCTGATCAAATAAAAATAAAGTTAAAACAAGTGCTATATGAAACTGTTAAATTTAACTTTGAAATGTTGAATATTAAAGCTTTGAAATATATTGAAAATTTAAATGGTATATTTAGAACTGAATTGAATTGATGAATTGAGCTTTGAATAAATTTGAATTTGGAATTTGAGTTAATATGAATCGATTTGTGAGACTTGAGGAAATTATAAATACTTTACTTTATAGATTATTTAACCTATATATATACTATTTGTAAAATAGATATATTTGAAATGAAATGATATTTGGGTTTTGAAGTATAAATTTAATTTAAATGACCACGGTGTTATAATGTATATTTCCACCTTGTAGATAGTTCTGCAGATCCTTAGAGGATGGTTATCCCAAACATCCTTTAAGTTACTGGTATTTCAATTGATATTTCACTTGAGTTGGATTTATTGATATAAGAATGTTAATCCTGACTCGAGTGTTTTGTGTTTTGCTTTACGCTCGGGTCAGACCGAGTGACACAGCATTTGAGACTCACCTTTGGAGTTTGGAGCTTCCTTTGGAGATCCAACTATCGTCTCAGCTTTCAGCTCTTCTAGTTGATTTGTTCAGAGAAGTCATCTATTCGTACTGAAGACTTCTCTGTACTTGAGATATTCTGTTGTATTTTATTTTAACTCTAATGTTTATATAGTAGCTTCATGAACTACTATTTTATCTATTCCGCTGCGTATTATTGTATTACTCTGTGTCTGTGATTCTGAGATTGATTTATTTACTGCATATGCTGAGTTTTGCCAAATTTAAATTAACAATCTGATATTTTGAATTATCCAAGTCAGACATGTGTGGATTTATTGTCGATTTGAATGGTCCAAAATAGCGGGTCGTTATAAATGATCTCTATAATAAATCGGCGGTCTCGCCAATATATAAATAATTTGTAAAAGAGTGAAACTCCTATACAACCAGCATTGATTCATCGAAAATTTCTGTATCCTCGGTTTATGATGCTATCATCTTTTGCTATACCGAATTCTATCTCTGGCGATCGAATGTCGATTGTCGCAGAATTCTACATCGAATTTATTCTTGGAATCACGGTTGACCCGGTTAAGGTTACCTGCGATTTATATAAGTTGGTCCATCTTCTGTTTGAAAACTTAATTATTTTATCTTCCTATCGGGTCTACCTTTTAGTTGAATTCTTTTAGTTAGAGTTTCTCTAATATGAATCTCTATCTTTGTTTTGAAATCCATTCGAGGATATCCGAGTGAGGGAGTGTATGTGTAATTAATATAAAATATTTTATGTTTATAGTGTGTTGTTTGAGTTGTTGATGTTGATTTGGATTTTCGATCGATTCGTCTGATCAACGCTATCGATAGGATTTCCAAAACACTTGAACAGAGCAAACTGACACAATATTGATTTCAAATTTGGTAAATGAAATAATTTTGTATGATTATATTATAAATATATAAGTAAAATTTTCTGGAATAAAAAAAAGAGGTTAATTAATTGGTTGTTTGAAATGATAATATTTGATTATCATTTATTGTTCTAAATGAATTTATAATATGGTTTATAAATCGATTTAGAGTTTAAATGAATTTAAATCAGGAATTTGAGAATTTAAATTTCCGATGATTTCAAACTCTGATTTTAAAATTTTAAATGTATATTATATAAAGTATTTTCGAATATAAATGATTTTCAGAGAATTTTAATGTTTAAATCAGTACTCTTCTCTTTTGTCGTTGGAAAATAATTTCGGTGATAGCGGCCGCATCATCGACATTCATTTTCGAGTTTCGAAGTGAAGAGACCATTCAATAGCTTTGCTACACTTTGTTTGGAAATTTAATTTGATTTAAATTTCTGTGGTATTACCTGATTTATTATATATATATATCGATTTAATTTTGATCTGATATATACTATATATATTTATCTCAAAATTGTTTGAAGTAAATCAGAGATTTAAATTCTTAAGTTTATGATTTAAAGATGATTTCAATTATAAACTGAAGTCAAAAAATTTGGATAAATATTTAAACTTGAACTAATAGAATTTGAAAATTTTATTTGTATAGTACTAAAATTGCATTTCAATATAACTTACCTAAATTATTCAGAAGTTAAAATGTAATTGGATAATATACAATATAAAATGATTTTATAAATAAAATTTGAGTGTTTATAATAAATGTTATACACTTAGATTTTAATTATAAAAAAAAATGCTAAAAAAGATGATAAAATAATATGTTAATTGAATGAGATGAATATAATAAATTTTGTTCTGAAAGAATTAACAAATTGAAATTAGATCAACTTATGGAAATACCTTAAATTTAAACCAATTATTGAATATAAATTAATTTAAATCGAAATTTATAAATTAATTTATTTGGCTTAAATATATGTAATAAGATATATTAAGTGGAATAAACTTAATAATAATTTAGAATAAAAGAATTAAATTTGTTGAATAAAATATGAGTACAATATTTGATTATACAAATTGATGATTTAGAAATGGTTAATTGAGGATGACTAGATAATAAGATAATGAATTTAGAAATAGATAGATTGATTTAACTTAAGTGAACTCAAAGGGATTTAACCAAATTGTTAAATATTAATAAATTTAAATTGAAATTTATATGGTTTAAATTAATTGTTTTACTTGTATTCCAATCTATTTTCTTTCTGGTTGTTTCTATTCTCCTACCTCGTTCCTTTTCGGGAACGAAAAGTTTTGAGTGGGGGAGAGTGTAACGACCAGTAAATTTTAAATAATTTTATTTGTTTTATTTATATATTAATTGGAATTTTGTGAAATTTTAAATGATAAAATTTTGAAATATAACTTTGATATTTGGAATACGTCTAATTAAACATAGCAACTGGTAAATTTTCATCTGATAATATGGAAGTTATTTTCTTGAGTAATTCTATTTCAATTTAAATCGGTTAAAAATTGATGGTAATAAAATGTTTTCTAAACCTGAATATTTTTCTATAGAAAATTTGTAAATCATCTTCTGAGTGAGGCGTCATATTTCGTTTCTCCAAATTTTGATTGTTATTGCTTCGTTTATCTTATTTGTGGCAAATTAGTAGCATTTTCGGTACCGATTATCGACTTTTGGTCGAATGATTGTACCACTGATATCTGTATACCGTTTTGATCGTCTCGTCGTGCTGATCTCTTCGGTATATTCAATTCCCTGTTTTGAAGCCAGATACGTAGCGGAATTCTTGAAAACGATTCTATATTGGTACCGGTTTTTGGTGCCTTTTCGTTTCTGTAACTTTCAAGGTTCCACCGTTTAAACTGTATCGCCTCTAGCCTTCTTATATTCAGAATTTAATAATTGGATTTTCAAATTCTCTAGTTCCAATTCATTACCAATCGGTTCATTTCTCCATCCAGTTTCCTCTTCTCTTTATCATTTTTCTGTTCGTTAAAAAAATTAAATAAAGGAGTCTGCTCCTTTGCCGTTCCACTCTTTCGTTTCACCACGTATCCAGACCGAAACTTGCCGAGTTTTCCCTCAAACCCGAACATCATCAAAATCGTTCGCAGCGCCAGTGATTCCTTGTCCGCTTCACCCAAAGCCACTACCTCCTTAGATCTGATCTGATCTCGTCCCTCACCTGTAGCCTCCCTCTGCCACGACCGAAACTAACCTGACCCGCCCACTACTGCATCACAGCCAGACCACCTACCAAGGCAAATTCTTAAATCCTTTTATTCTTTCTATATATTAGCCTATATATATATGTTCTGCCGATATGTATATATCTAAGTTTATATAAGTTATATATTTTATATAGGTCATATGTGATCTGTAGTTATATATATAGTTATAGTAGTATATATTTTGACAAGAGTATATTGTTTACTGAAGTATAACATGCATTCTGTTGGACTTTCGAGTATATATATATTAAGTTTGTAATATATGTATTTTATTATCCTGTGTACAAAGTATATGCACATCTTGTTTGCGTGTTTATGGGATTGTATATATATTTATGTTTATGGTTTTAGGATTGTTAGTTATAGAACTCTATAGTAAGTGGTATATATATATATGTGTGTGTGTGTGTGTGTGTGTGTGTGTGTGTGTGTGATACGGCTACAACATACATACATTAGTTTGCATCTGCTAGGCATGTAAGTTTTGAGATATTATGGATAACTTATATATGTCAGTTTTTTTATGTATTTAGTTATATATAGCTGTTTATATAATGTGTGACAAGTTATCTATTTTTATAATCTGGTTTAAAATAGTTGTATATATATTTAATCCATCTGTTCATATATGTATAGGTTATATATATATATATCAGTTTATATATATTTATAGTTAACTGTCGAATTTTATAAAATTTATAATGTTGTAAATTTACTTGATTTTCTTTTTGACTAGAATCTGAAGCCTTAACCTCCTTTTGTATGAATTTGTATATAGGTTCACAGATGTACGTATATACGTTATGAAAGCTGGTTGTTTACTAAATTTTTTACTGTATACATATATTTCATTTCTACAATATAAGGGCTACATTTGTAAGGTGTTCATAAGATAAATCTATATTGTCTTTTTGAGTTCATATACGTATTATACAGTTACGGTTAGCTGCTCTATTGGTGAGTTATACATTTTGTCAGTTTATGTCATATTCGGTTTATAAAGAGAATATGTTGCAATCCGTTAGTTATGTATCTATGTATAAATATTTGTTTATATATGCATGAGTTTAGTATGTATATAGTTTGGAATAGAAAGGTATAAACGGTTTTATATAAAAAGTAATGGGATGTGTATATGTAAAACAATATTGATTTTAAGAATAAACAATGATTTTTAATTATATATATATGTTATTTTAATATTTGTTTTAAATTAAATTTTTGATTTCACGTGAATATATATATATATATATATATATTCTATTTCTATCAAACTGATTCAGTGTTCTCATCGATTTCTAATTATCAGCTTTATCAGTCGAATTCGTGCCAATCTTGCTTCGCTTTGGAATTCATGCTCGGATTCGTAACACATCTCATTCTCGTTCATCCCTCTAGCCTCGAAAGGTGAGCATCACTCACGATTAACGTTCTTATCTTTATTAAATTTGATTTCAATTGAAACGACAATTGAAATATGCTGCTGCTAGTTATTTACATTGCTATATATATGTCATCATCTGTATCTGTTCACCTGTGACATCTGACACCATTATCTATTATTTATATTGCTATATATATGCCATTATCTGTATCTGTTCACCTGTGACATCTGACATCATTATCTGTTATTTATCACTGATGATATATGCCTGTTACTGTTGTTATATTTTATCATATCTGTTATCACTCTGCAAGTTCCCTGTTAATATAGAATTCACTATGGGTTGAAATGATACATACCCGAACGATCTGTAGAATAGGAAAAAATCGTTATGGGTTGAAATGATAAACCCAAGCGATTTTCATTTGAATTGAATTTGGGGTTACGGGTTGAAAAGATATATACCCGTATATATATTTAAATTACGGATTGAAATGATTAATATCCGTATCACTTGACTATAGGGTAGAAAATTATATACAGACACCGTTGGTCTATATATAAATATTTTGAAATTGATTTCTATAGTTTTGAAAAGAAATATATGGTTTTAATAAATATTGATTTTAAAGATTTATTAAAGTTGATTTGAATCAATATAAATATGTTTAAGTATTTATGTAAAATTTATATTTTCAAATATAGATTTTATAATGATTCAGGTTGGAAAGATAAATTGAAATTGATTTGAAATTATATTTATTTAAGAATTTTACTTAAATAAGGTTGATTTGAAATTTATTAAATTTGAAAATTGAAAGATATGTTTTATAACTTGAATTTGATTAAAAGTGACTTAAATGAATATTTCAAACTTATATAAATTTAAATCGGATATTTTGTTTATTTAAATTTTTAAATTGAAGTCATATTTAGATGTATTGAAATGATTAAAGAAATATCTCAGAAACAAAATGTAATGAAATTAAATTGAGATATAAATTGAATTATCAAATTTAGTTTTAAAATGTGAATATTTAAAGCTTTGAAATATATTGAAATTGAAATGGCCTATTTTGTGGTTCAAAAATGTATTTGAAATTGATAATTTGAAATGGTTATTTAGAAGCTGAATCGAGTTGAAATTGATGATTTGAGATTTGATTAAATTTTAATTTTGGAATTCGAGTTTATGTGAATTGATTTGTGAAATTTGAGGAAGCTATTTTTATATAAAGTATTTTAAACTATATCTAAAACTATTTATATTTTACTTTATAAATTTTAATATAAATTATTTTAATATAAATCATTTTCAATATAAATTATTTTATTATAAACTATTTTAACTTATAACTATTTTATATAAACTATTTTATTGTATAAACTATTTTTCTATATATACAAATTTTAATATCTAAACTGTTTAAGAGGAAAGTGTTAGGATTCCAAAATGTTATGATTTCAAGCTATGATTTCAAAGTGTTATGAATTTCAAGGTTTTGATTTCCAAAGTGTTTTGATTTTAAAAGACTTATGATTTCAAAAGCGATATAACTTTGGAAAGTGATATGATTTTGGAAATGGATTTATTTGAAGTGAAAGTGATATCGTATTGATATGGTTTTTGAAATGGCAATGATCTGTCGGTTTTGAAATATAACTATTTTGAAATTTTATTAAATGACCATCGGTGTAATAATACGTAGTTATTAAAGAGATCGGGATCAGATATGGACATACTCTCTGTCGATACCGAAACCACTTTAATAACTAATATACGCGGAGTGTTGATCCAGAACGAAGTGGATGGTTTTGGTGAACGCGTTGACTGAAGAAAGAGAACGATTTTGGATGACCCCTGACATGACTAAAACGGGAGCCGCGCCGGGCCACTGAGGATCGCCATCTCTAACGGACACACTTCTTCGATACCTTATCTATTACTTATGTGATTCGATTTGGGTGCACCCCTTGATTTGGGAGTGTTGTTTCGCGGTGTTGGGGTAGTAGCTGCTATGCCCAACATCAGTCCGGATCAGGCAACTACTAGTGTCCTAGTTGGTATCGCCTCATGTACCTTGTCATACTGATTATCCTATTCGCGACCACTACGATTTGTTTTGTGTTATACCTATGGGTACCCTATGATAACCACTAGTTTACGGTGGGGCTTACAGTGCTATATAGACTATGACATGGTATGTGTTAAGGGTGGAATGGGTTATGACTTAACGCTATTTTGATATCGTACTTTACTGATTAGACATTATCTACTTAGCGTACACTACTACATAGTAGATAGTTTAATGGATCCTCAGAGGATGGTTATCCCAAACATCCTTTGAGTTACTTGTATTTCAGTCGTTATTTCACTTGAGTTGGATTTATTGATATAAGAATGTTAATCCTGACTCGAGTGTTTTGTGTTTTCTTTACGCTCGGGTCAGATTGAGTGTACTAGTGTTCGAGGCTCACCTTTGGAGTTGGAGCTTCGCTTGGAGATCCAGCTATCTATCGATTCTACTATCAGTTATCCAGTTGATTCCAGTGATGTATTCAGATCTTGTATTTGACTATTGTATTGAGATATCTATGTATTCGAGACTTCTGTTGTATCTTGTTTAACTCTGTTATATATATAGTAGCTTCATGAACTACTATTCTTTTGTTTCCGCTACACTATTGTTATATTACTCTGTGTCTGTGATTTTGTGATTATTTATTTACTGTATATGCTGAGTTTTACCAAATTTAAATTAACAATCTATTATTTTGAATTATTCAAGTCTGACATGTGTGGATTATTGTCGATTTGAATGGTCCAAAATAGTGGGTCGTTACATAAGTGTGGAGGTATTTGAAGTGCACGTAAATGTTCATATTTTTACCAACGTATTTAATTTAATTAAATAAATGATCATATTGGGTGTTTTAACATGTTTAAACCAAAATTCAAATTATTATCAAACCGTCGCATATTCATCTTCATATAGGGGCAAAATGGTCTTTTTGTGCATATATTATTTTGAGAAAATTTAATTGGAAATTTCTATATTATTTTATAGGAATTTGGCTTCATATACAAGTGGTTTCATGAAGATATATGCATGCACAAAGAAGATACAAAGGAATGAAGATGGAAATAATTCAAAGTCGTGATCATGGAGGACCCCACCTACCTTAATGTACACTTAGGAGCTAATGCACATGCTAAAAGACCATTAAAGCTTCATGCACACGTAATGGATGACTATATGATGCTAATGATTACTTGGCCACCACACTTCATAAGGGGGTATTTTTGGCATTCCCCAAAAAAGTGGATTAGGGTTTCATACATGTATAAATACCCCTTATGCTTCATGTAACATCTCTTCCTCTTAGTTAATTTTAGCTTAGATAAAAAAATAAAAGATAGCTCTCTTTCTCTTTTCATGGCTACTTAGCCATTTCTTTTCATGTAATTTTCCTTTTTTTATGCAATGTTAATTCGTTTTTTTTCATTTTATTTACATGCTTCTCTTCTTATGTTAGTAGTGTAGTTTACTTTTCATGCAAGTAGATTAGTATTTACTTCTTTTTACTTAGCTTTTATTTTCATTTTTCTCTCTTTTTCCTCTTCTTTTTGTTCAATGTTGCAAGCTACATTTGTTTATATAATAACAAATATGAGAGGCTAAACACCTTCAATTTAGGGGTAACGAAGCTCTCTAATTATGTAGCTTTAACATAACTTGTTAATTTTGATCTCTTTTGTGCTTAAATGAATGTTGATGTGATTTATTGTTTCATGTTGAATTTGATAGTCTATGTTGTTCATAACAAATATGCTATGCTTAAACAATCACAAACAATAATTACCTCTTCATCTACATATGATGATGGTAATGAAGTGAATGTTGAAACCAAATTTGATGGTCTATTTTCTAATTAATAGTTAATAGGCCATACTTAAAATAGATTTCATTTTCAACTTGTTGTCATTTTTCATGAGAGTTAAAAAGCAGTTTAAATGGCGTGTTATAGTTTGATGGCTTATGTTGAGCTAATTAATAGCACAAATAGGCTATACTTATGATAAGCACATCGATTAAACTTACTAATGACCAAAAATGAGATATCATAATTTCATGTTTTGTTGAATTATGTGATCTAAAGAGTGGATTTATCTCTAAATTGTCTTTCTACTCTCATATTTTTATCACTTTCTTTTTGTCATTTTTCTACATTTTTAGCTTAACAATCTCTCGACTCTGGTTAATTTGATTGAATAGAGATTTAAAATCAACAATTCCCTACGGATCGACCCGTACTCGCCACGTACTAACTTTTTTACGTCGTGCGCTTACGGTATTTTTATTATAAATTCATTCGACGGTTTTCTAATCCGATAGAATTTCCGTCGACGAACAGAGGCCTTAAGTAAAAGATTAGTGGACAATTGTCCGAATTAATGAGCAACGAATTACAAGTACATTGAATGGGAAAGTAATAACTCAACTACTTAAGCAAAATTCACACAAGAGTTCGATAAAAGTAAAAGTACTTTATTTGTGTAGACTTGGAAAACCAAGTACAAGTATTCACAGTAAAAGAATAGAAAAACGGGGGCCGATCCCGTACAAATTCGACCAATAGAAACCCAAAAGTCTTAGGAGCTTGAGTGCATGCGAAGAATCACTTCCTCCTCGGCTTTCTTATCTTCTTCTTGGAATTAGGAGATATTTCACTTGAGCTTTCTCTACTCCTCTTCTCCCCTCTTTTCCCGCTTCCTTGGCCTTTAACCGGAGTAGACTGGGTTGATCTAGTAGGTGCATCTTGAGCAGATTTTGGCTAAGGAGCAGATGTATCCATAGTTTCTCTAGTCAAAATGATGGAGATGGGGGGGAACGGTCTCCATTTTCTCCTGCTTGACTTTCACCTCAAAAGCAATGTCCGCTTCAAGTTTCTATGCCATTTCTTGCATAGAGGGATTTGATAAGGGTTAGGAAGCTCCGATAATCACAACGTCGTTATCAGTAGGAATATATTAACGTGGATCGCTTTCTTTCCTCAATAAAGCATCCACCAGGTGCTCGTCGATCATAAAAGTTTCCGCTTTTGGGACATTTTGTATTGTTGCTAAAGCCATGATAGTAACGGACTACGTCACTGGCACCTGAGGTCATGGTTGGAATTCTTCAGGAAGAAGTGGAACTGCAGCCAATAGATCTAAAGCTGAGGAAACATAACTAAGAAGATTAGATATATCGACCGACGACACTTCATCTTTTTGGAGGACATGTGTGTTTAAGGAAATACCTTCTCTAGATTGATCTCTCATGTGAGCCACAGTGCCATTGGAACCTCCTTCCATAATTGGGGAGAGCCCATTAGATGTAGCAATACGCGATTTCTCCGGACTGTAACCGAGCTCATTAGAAGGATCCATAGTTGTGCTGGGAATAGCTTGGGTCATCGGATTCTAGTAATCTCCGACACTATATGATGTGGACCCAGAACCCTCACCAACTTCATGTTGATAAGTTATGGCAGGCTCTTTTTGAAGTATAAGCTAGGTTTCATGAAGAACTTTGGGTTCATCGTCCAATAGAATTTCGCCTTCCAGCCTCATTAAACCAAGTTGTTTAGTGCCAAGAGCCTCTTTCTCCTCCTGAACAAGATGTTCCCAAGTGCGTACAAGGTGGTAAGGGTAGTCACCCCGGAGCCACTCCAAGTTTCTATACTTCAAGACGTTGGCATTATAAAAAATGAACAGTGGTTCCAATTCCTTCATAACCTCCTCCCTGACCTTTTCTTTCACAGCTTCCACTTCTCATTTAACGAAGACATTAATGTCTTTAGCCTTTTCGACAGCCGCGTCCCTTTAAACCTTGATGGTAACCAATTCCTTATAGGCATCCTAACTAATTTTCTGCACTTCTTCTTTGTCTTTGGATTCGCGTTTGAATTTTGTTTTATACTCAACTGCGCTTCTTTAAGCCGCATCCCTTTGTAGCACCAGTTTATGATTCCAACGATGAAGCGCTTCAACTTCGGCCAAGTGCCTGGATTTCTTATCTTCAAGTGCCTTGATGGTTGTCTCTGCTTTTCTCTCGGCTTCTACCTATGAGTTCCTTAAATATTCTAACTCATTACTTAGAGTTTCGATGATCCGCTTGTCCTAGGCCTCTTGGCGGTTCAGTTTCTCAATTTCAGCCGCTCTCTCCCAGGACACTATGAAAATCCCTTCCGCCGCTTTCATCCACTCATTATACTGCTTGTGGATATCAGTCACACAATCAATAGTCGTTTGCTGGACTTTTTCACGAACTTTCTTAAGATTAGGTACAAAGAAAAATCCATCAAGACATACATTTGGAAAATCTGACTTAAGTTGGGCCATACGAGCGGCAGCATCGGCTTGTTGAGCTTCGACGACAACTTGGGTGTCAGCGCTTTCTTTACCTGACCTCTATTGGTGAACATCATGTCACCAATGATCACTGGGTTGCTGAGGATAGGATGGAACAACAGACTGTGAAGAAACTGAAGTAGAAGGTGGACCACAGGATGTCAATAGGAGGAACATCGTCGTGACGATTTTATTGCTTTTTATAATCTTTAGGGGGAGGAGATCTAGATTTAGACTGATATTTGTCACGGGAGGACCTGTTCGTCACCTTTGTTCTGATAATCACGGTCCTGGCTGGAGCAAATGCTAGGGTCATATTCACAACCACTGCCTTGACAATACAGGCCTGAGCGAGAATCAGGATTCTGGCGTGATATTTCCTACAGAGACTTAAATATGTGCTTCTACAACATTGTTGTTTCTGTAAAGAAAATAAAGAACAAATCAGTTCTAAGTATTAAAGGACTTGGAATAGGTGCAATGTAATATTGTGAAGTGCGTGCGAACATGCGTGTCCTTGTGTCCTCCAATGGACTAGTTATCGAAGCTTTACTAACAGATGTAACCTCTCCACCAGTGGTAGGAGGAATTCCGGCCCTAGCTCCGGTGGGAGATTCTGGCCTTCGATGCTCATGTCAGTAAAATGAAAGGCACCAATATCATTTGGTATCGGAAGATCAGATAGTGCCTTGAATGTTTCGTTTAAGTGTTCTGATGGTTGAGAAGCAGACCGATCCAGAATAGCCTGGGAATCAGTGGATAGCTTGGGCTGTTTAAAGAGATGACTCTTGAAGAACCTGCACATAAGCTTCTTCTTTCTTCCTTTTTCGAGAGTGGGGGGCTGCGAAGTGTGCGAAGATCCGGCCGCAACCCCAAAACTAGAACCCACTTCGTCACCGCCGAGATCGTCACCCTTATCTTCCGCTGCGTCTTTATCAGTAGCTTCCTAAGCTCACTCAACTAGGGGCATAATAGGATTAGCTTGATGGCCTTCATCACCATCCACATCCCGCAATTCAGCCACTATAACTCCAGCGGTGACCAATAACCATATGCTACCACCTTCTTCCAACAAGCCGTAGGTAATGAGACGTTCGTCGGTAAGGAGATTCTCAATATCTCTATCTTCTGATAGAATCCTTTTTAGCATCGAGACCGCTTCTGAATATTGTTTTCCATCAGGTCGTGGATAAGAACCAATACAAACCAGAGAAATTGCTTAGTTTAAGATAAGATCTGGATACGAGCACTCAAGATATTAAGGAGTAACACTTACGTCCTTCCAACCACCGTTTGGCAAAGCCGGGCGGGCAGTGGATATAGAACCATTTGCTTTTGAAGGCACTCAACTTGTTCCAAGTACAAGTCAGGATCTGGCACTTCTTGACTGACTTGAGGAATGTAAATGAAAGGCTTCCCTTTTGACGCTTAAAGGTGAAAATGAATCGAATAACTTTGGGAGTTGGAGGATGGAACGAAAACTCCATGAATGCCATATAAGTACAGTCAAGCAGGGTATAGCCGTTTAGATGTAGTTGTGCCAGCGCTAGCCTCATATGATGTAATATTTCTCGGATTCACGAGTTAAAGGGCGGCACACATCCTGCCCAACACATGAACATGTTGCATGTAATGAACCCTTCAGAGGGGATATGAGCTCTATTATCCCAGGTCCGAACCCTTACGTCATTAAACGGAATCTTGTGTCTGGCACAGATTCTACGAAGTGAGGCTTCATTAATCTTCGAGTCCATAGAATCCTCTGGATCTTCCAAAAGTATATCATCTTCTAGTGTGTCAGGAGCGGGGTCTATCACTTCTGCTGGAAGAACGAGATTGATAGAGAAGAGGTCTAATGATGGACAGGAACTTTCAGATTGTTCAGCTTGATGATATGGAAAAATTCATCGGAAGCAGCTGTGGAGCTCGATTTTTCACTCGTACAATTGTGTTGTAAAATCTATTCAGAGGACATGGCAGTTAAATGCCCTGAGCATTTGGAACCCATGATTACTAAATTCGGTAGATAATCATCATTAGAATAAATAACCTGTACCCCATATCCAGAGTAAGTGCTAGTGTTGTGTGTCGAAGTGCCATGCAAAGTAGTGACAAATAATAAAGAATTAAAGATGGAAATTGTGATGAGACTTCAGGGTTCGATTGGAGTGACCGTCATTGATGACCGTCTCAACAGTTCTTTGCATTGATAGGGAATGATTCAACTTGGACCTTCAGATCGATTGTCATTAGTCTTAACTTCGATTTTTATACTTAGAAATAGACGATCTTCAAGAGAATTGTTCAAGGCATTTGTCTATGTCATAGTTCGAATGTCATGTATTTCCAAGTATGCAGTTCAAGTCATGTGCAGGTCATGTATGTTCACTCAAGTGTTCAAGGCCGAAGCTCGTCTCAAATTCCAAGTTCATGTGATCAAATTTCATTTTAAAGTTCGTTGCTGAAACTTGATCGTTTCATTGAAGTATAGCCTATCGATCCATAAAGATCCTCCATAACCAAATCAGATGTCGCACCAAATCTGATCGTTCATATCATCCTCCATCCGATCGATCGAACCAGTTCTTCAACCGATCATTTGAACCAACCTTCCACCGATCATTCATATATGACCATTCCAACCATCAACCAAGATCCACACTTAGCTGTGATTCTCATCGCCAAAGCATGCCATTGTTATACGATCTTTGAATAACGATCGGTTAAGTATTAAAAGCATTGTTCCACATCAAAAATGCTACTCCACACAACAATGATCGGCCTGCCGCTTCCTTTCGACAACAAATCCACTTCTCCATCTCCAGAACGACCGGTATAAGGAAAACAATTGTTGGAAAGCTTCATCTCCTCCAACCTTCATCGAATCTAACGGTTCCACCGTTCCACTCAAACATCAATGGACATAAACCCGAAGTCTCACCATCAATAGCCAAGTTCGACTTACCTATAAAAAAATTCAAAGGACGGAGTCAATTTCAAATCGATTGCTCATGAGATTTGGGGAGATGAAATTAATAATAAGGGGCTCGGTGAATAAGATACTCGATGGGAAGTTAAATGGTGGAGGAGTGGTCTTCGATTTAGGAGTCGGATCATTGTTGGAACGATGAAGAAGAAGGGGCGAGCGATTTATTTTCTTTTCAGTTCAAGTAGGGACGATGCAAAATGAAGTGAGAAAGTTGGGTGCGGAGAAGTAGAATTATTTATATAAGAGAATGGGCTGATCCTTTAGAGCCCAGGAGCAGGATTGATCGTTCCATTAAGACAATGTTACTATCGTTCTATTACGATCATTTTAGAACGATCGGTATAAAACGATTCGATATTTTGCCTCAATAGTGAACAATCGAATGTGATCGTTTTACAAAATACTTGATAACGACCTGTGAACGTGCAGTCGTGACCGGGGGTCAGGTATAAACACGTATGCATGCTAGTATACGTTCCAAAAATTCAGTTTTTGAAATCGACAAAAGTTGAATCCTCACCTGAAATCAATTAGAGAAGGGTTTAAGCTAGATTGCTAGAGCTTAATAATTCCTAGTGACGATACAAGATAATCACCAACAAACCGTAAACCAGTATTTATAGTGTTAGAAGTCAACCAATAATCATGGCAAATAGAAAGAGATGCGACTCTCCATGAAAAAGCGACTCAATGGGAGAATGGTGACTGTTTAGTAAATTGAATAAAATCTATTCTGAAGACTCAAGTTTTCAACAATTCAAAGCACGGCATGTTCAAATAAGACGTACTTTGGGAGGTAAGTGTTATCCGACCTTTTGGCCCTGCTATATCTGGACCGATCAGATGGGACCGACTCAATTGTCATCAGAATCGATGCATCAGGATAACGACCATGAACTCAAGAGATTAGACAAGTGCAATGACCTGAAGCAGTAGCAAAGCAAAAGATGAAAGCTCACTACTCCCTGAAGATGGATCAGGTACGATCCATATGCAACATTATGGGTCGTATCGTATCGATTCCACAATTCAAATCAATGATGATCGATCGATATCTCAAAATCTACAAATCTATTACACATGAAACTTTGTGAACATCAATATACTAAAGAGAGGACCTCCTAGAAACGATCGCATGACAAAATGAGCTACTAAGAATGATCGATATACATCGTTGATGAACGATTGTATCGTTTCAGCTTCAACAATTCAATTCAATGAAGATTAATCAATATATGAAGGAGCTTGTAGGAACGATCGCATCCTCATTGGAGAAATCATGAACTATCGGTACCGATCGTTCCAACGATTAAATTTGCACCTGAGATCGTTTGTATGGGCCTGTACGAATCTGGAGAGTCTTCTGTCGAATTTCCAGCAAGATATTTCGACGTCTTCCCCTATAAATACAGGCTTCTTTGTTCATTGAGGGGATCTTTACGCTGCTTGTTGCTCTAGACTCCATTATAATCAAGAATAATTATCAATAATTCATTGTTGTCAAGTTTACAAGTGATCAATATAAGTTTACTCTTCATAGTGGATGTAGACACACAACATCAAACCACTATAAATCCTTGTGTTTCTATTACTACTTAGTGCTTTTTGCTTTTACTTATCCTCTCTGTTTAATTTTGATTATTCTTCATTTATTTCTCTACTATTCTATTCTTGAGTGTTTGTGCCCACTTTTGGTGCAAACAACTACCTTGGATCAGTGGAATGGAAACGTATACCGTTGATCCGTGGACTGGATCTAGTGGCTTTGAGCTATGGATGAGTACATTGGAAACTATGATTTTCCATTAATCCCTTGTAGAGGAATTGTCATATGAGTTAGCATATTTGCATTGCACATTGAGTGGAAGTGAGGATTGTTTGATGGATACTATGTTTGCTTTAGTCGTTTCTCTTGTAGTCTGTCACTCTAGGGATGTCGCAGGATGTAGGTATTGTGGATGTGGATACCTAGGCACCCGGTATTGTAACTAGGGTATATCATACCTTTATGATGATAGTAGAGTACATATTATATTTGTTATGTGCTAACTCTTTAGATGCGGGCACATGTCAGATATGTTCGTATACCCTTGTTCCTTACTATATCGACTTGTATAGTATTTTGAGATTCCATATCATTCATACCAAATTATTATCTGACTAGAGGTTTTATGCTTTACATATTATTATCTTAGGTACTCTTAAACGAGTAGATTAGATAGAAGATCTAGATGGTACATGGTGGCAGTGCAGAGGACGAGAAGGATAGAGCTTTCTCGTATTATATATGGAATTACTATTACTATTCCATTGTGCAATACCGTGGAGCCTAGACAGTGTTTGTTATTATATTTTTAGTTTATTATCACTTATATAAACTCTATTATGACCTTGTATAGCCTTATGAACCGGTGTACTCTAATATTTTGGTTCATTTTAGTTATACTGTCTCACCCGTTTATATATTATTATATTTGATTTGATTTGCTATGAGATATACGACAAAAACTATGATTATACTCTTCTATTTCCTTTGACAATCATTCTACATTGGTCGGGCACCACAGCAGGGCACACTTCAAGTATGTAGGGTGCCTAATGTGTAGGGTGGTCATCACATTTGGTATCAGAGCTTAGGTTACTAAATTAAATCGAGTTGATACTTGGGTCCTGTGGAGATAGAGAAGGAGTTATCACCCTAGACTGGATTTAGGGTATATATACATATGAGAGACATCACACTTGTCATATATTTTGATTTTCAAAACTGTATAGTAATATATATAGTATATAATTCGCATGCGCACAAGAGTACCATTAATGTAGTTTCTTATGAGAGACTGATCATTCTTGTTACATATCAAGAATCAGCCAATATACAAGGAACACTACAAGGAACTCCGTTTCTGGAGTTGAAGAAGGAGCGGGCTCGAGGGATGCCAACCTTGACATACAGATTATATTCAATATGATAATGGCGAACAGGCTGCAAAATGCCCAAGAAATTGCTTCTAGTGTTGTTGTTGTGATGGTGCTCAAGTGTAGGTGGCCAAAGTCGATTTCGCAAAGCTAAATAAGGATTTAGCCAGCCTTGGTGGCAAACCGTACCAAGGAATGGAATCGGTTATGGAAGTGCAGAATTCGTTGGATACCTGGGAGTGAACTTTTGGTGACTTGGAGTTGGACGATGCAATAAGGAGGAGGTTGCTCGGGGAGAGCCATGAACTGGTGAAACGCTATTAAGGTTGCCATGCTCGAGAACTGCTTTACTTGGGACCAGTTCAAAACTAGATTCGAGGAGAAGTTTATTCTGGCTGCTTAGAAGTTGATGTGGTTAAGGAAGTTTGCAGACTTGAAGCAGGGGGAATGTCTGTCTTCGAGTATGTTGTTGAGTTCAATGCCTTCTTGAAATATGGGATGTCTTTCATTGACACTCCCTTAAAGAAGAATAAGAAGCTGATTATCGGATTGGATGACTACTTGGGTGAGAAGCCCATGGGGTATATTGATGAGTCGTTTGAGAAGGTGGTTGAGAAAGCCCTTCGGCTTGAGAGTTTGTACCCTAAACCCAAATATGTTGCTGCTGCAAAGGACGAGCAAAAGCCCCAAGTTGGGGTATATTTGCTTAGGTCTTGTAACTACTTTTTATTTTTTCATTTCCGTAGTTTGTGTAGATAGATTTTTGACTCCAAGTTTTGGAGGAATAATTGTGTAACCCCATTTTGGACTATTAAACGAAGTTTAGTTTCTTTGTCACTTGAACGATTCTTTTGCTTCTTTAGCTTTATGAATAACTGTGGTCAAAACTCAAGTTCTTATGAGTTGCATAATTTCCCAATCCTTTCTTACATTGTTCGAACATTCCTTGGAGTGGTATATTTCTTGTTCCACATTCTTGTGAACGTAGAATTTTCTCTAAATCTGTGCTCCAAGGATTTAGGGCAATTCAATCCGCATTCAGGGGATTTAGAGATTCGAATTGCTTATATTCTAGTCCGTGCTCCGGGGACTTAGAGTACTCCGGTCCGCACTCAGGGGACTCGGAGATTGAAGTCGTTTATACTCTAGTCCGCGCTCCGGGGACTTAGAGTACTCTGGTCCGCACTCAGGGGACTCGAAGATTGAAATCGTTTATACTCTAGTCTGCGCTCCGGGGACTTAGAGTACTCCGGTCCGCACTCAGGGGACTCGGAGATTGAAGTCGTTTATACTCTAGTCCGCGCTCCGGGGACTTAGAGTACTCCGGTCCGCACTTAGGGGACTCGGAGATTGAAGTCGTTTATACTCTAGTCCGCGCTCCGGGGACTTAGAGTACTCCGGTCCGCACTCAGGGGACTCGGAGATTGAAGTCGTTTATACTCTAGTCCACGCTTCGGGGACTTAGAGTACTCCGGTCTGCACTCAGGGGACTCGGAGATTGAAGTCGTTTATACTCTAGTCCGCGCTCTGGGGAATTAGAGTACTCTGGTCCGCACTCAGGGGACTCGGAGATTGAAGTCGTTTATACTCTAGTCCACGCTCCGGGAACTTAGAGTACTCCGGTCCGCACTCAGGGGACTCGGAGATTGAAATCGTTTATACTCTAGTCCGCGCTCCGAGGTCTTAGAGTACTCCGGTCCGCACTCAGGGGACTCGGAGATTGAAATCGGTTATACGAGTTCGTACATCATACAGAATAACGTAACTCCAGCAATTCGTCACCCGACAGTGAGATATAGAAACATTATTAATTCATGGGAAAGACGGCTTCAAGCCTTTATTAATGAAAAACAACTAAATTTCCTGACTACAAGGTCAAAAAGAAACTAAGTGATAACGGAACAAAAACATAAAGGAAATAATTGTGCCTAAAACAAGAAAGAAACAGGCTAAATGTAATAATGTCACAAATGTTCACTGTTGCACGCTCGGGGGAGTGTCACGCCATTAACGGTCGCTAGCTTGAATGTTCCCTCTCCAAGCTTCCGTTCAACGACGTATGGACCTTCCCAGCTGGGATTCATACGTGATGGTGCCGGGAAAACTCGTTTCAAAACGAGATCACCCACATCAAAAATCCTTGGGCGGACTCTGCCGTCATAATAACGCTTGACTCGGTGCCTATGTGCTGCCGCCCTTAATTCAGCCTCTTCGCGTTTTTCATCGATGCAGTCCAGTGATTCAATAAGAGATCCTGATTCGTCTTGGGATCGTAATATATCACTCGATGCGATGGAACTTCGAGTTCCACGGGTATAACGGCTTCCGGGCCGTAAGCAAAGGCGAATGGAGTGTGGTCGGTCGTGAACTTGTGGGTAGTTCTATAAGCCCATAATGCTATCGGGAGTTCATCTACCCACTTGCCTCCGACTTTCTCCAAACGCTTCTTCAGTATGGACTTGATTATTTTGTTTATGGCCTCGACTTGTCCGTTAGCTTTTGGATGTGCAACGGCGGCGAACTTCTTCTCAACGCCATACTTAAAACAGAACTCTTTAAACTCTCTGCTTTCAAACTGTGTTCCGTTGTCCGTAATGATGGTTCGAGGGAGGCCAAATCGGCATATAATGTTTCGTACAAAGAAATTAATGACCTTCTTAGAGGTGATTGTGGCTAAAGGTTCTGCCTCGGCCCATTTTGTGAAATAGTCGACTGCATCTATCGCGTATTTCGCACCACCTTTGGATATAGGCAAAGAGCCGATTATGTCGATTCCCCAGATTGCAAATGGCCAGGGACTAACCATTTGTGTGAGTTCCGTTGGCGGGGCTCTCGAGATTTTCGCATATCTTTGACACTTGTCACATTTCCTTGCGTAGTCTGCAGCGTCCCGATTTACGGTTGGCCAGTAGTATCCATAGCGGAGGATCTTTTTTGCTAGTGTTTGCCCCCCAGTATGGTCACCACATTCTCCTTCGTGAACCTCCTTCAAGACCCGCTTTGTCTCATCATGTGCGATGCATCATAATAAGGGGATCGAGAACCCCTTTCGATACATTAGTCCATCCTGCATCACATATCGCGCGGCCTTTCGAATGACCTGTCGTCTTTCGCTCCTTTTTTCTGGTAAAACCCCGGTCGTTAGGTATAGTTTGAATGGGGTTATCCACGATTCCCTCTCGATTCCTGTTTCCAACACAAAATCAACTTTCATCGTGTCTATGCTTGGAGCATGCAAGGCCTCAACGGGAAACAATCCCATTTGCTGCGCTTCGCCAGTGCTTGCGAATTTGGCCAATGAGTCGGCTTCTTTGTTCTGTTCACGCGAGACATGCGAAATGTCATAACGCTCAAGGTTCGACAGTAGTTCTTGAACCATAACAAGGTACGGAGCAAGCTTATGTCCCTTTGCTTGATAATCTCCCCGCACTTGGTAGACCACCAACTGCGAGTCACAAAAGATTTCAACTGATTTGACCCCGAGTTCTCCAATGAGTTTTAAGCCAGCAATCAGTGCTTCATATTCTGCTTCATTATTCGTGGTCGGGAAATCGAGCTTCAACGCGTAACAAATCGATCGATTTTCCGGAGTTACAAGAACTACACCAGCGCCGGAGCAACGGTCGTTTGATGCCCCATCGGTGTACAATTTCCATCGAACGGGGGGAATGATATTGTGATTATCTGGCTCGTCGGATACAGTAAACTCAGCGATGAAATCTGCTAATGCTTGCCCTTGTATGGCTCTCCGTGGCAAGTAGGCGATATCGAACTGGCTCAACTCGATATTCCATTTTAACAACCTCCTAGAAGTTTCTGGTCGTTGGAGTACCTACCGTAGGGGTTGATCGGTATAGACACTGACTGAGTGTGCTTGAAAGTATGGGCGCAGCTTACGTGAAGCAATCACCAAGCAATAGGCCAATTTCTCAATTTTAGGGTAATTTCTTTCTTCCCCCGTTAAACGCTTACTAACGTAATATACCGGCTTTTGGATTCGGTCCTCCACGCGGACCAAAGTTGCACTTATAGCATGTGGGGATACGGCCAAGTATACGTACAACATCTCGTGGTCTACTGGTTTTGACAGCAATGGAGGACTCTCCAGATGCCTCACCAGATCCCGGAATGCTTCCTCACAGTTAGATGTCCATTCGAAAGTCCTCATCCCTTTCTTTATTATATCAAAGAAAGGAATGCACTTGTCCGTGGCTCTGGATATGAATCGACTCAGCGCAGCTACTTTTCCATTCAAGCTTTGCACCTGTTTTATAGTTCTGGGCACTTGCACATCTCGAATGGCTTGAATCTTTTCTGGGTTAGCTTCAATTCCCCTAGCATTAACAATGAATCCCAAAAACTTCCCCGACGCAACGCCGAAGGAACACTTCAAAGGGTTGATCTTCATCCCATAATATCTGAGTATATCGAACATCTCTGCCAAGTCTCGAATGTGGTCGTTTGACTGTCGTGACTTCACGAGCATGTCATCCACATAGACTTCCATCGTTCTACCAAGCTGGTCTTTGAACATTTGATTCACTAAACGCTGATAAGTCGCTCCTGCGTTTTTCAATCCGAAGGGCATTACTACATAGCAATATAGCCCAACGTCTGTGACGAAACTGGTGTGTTCTTGGTCCGGAATATGCATCGGGATTTGATTATAGCCCGAGTATGCATCCATGAATGATAACAGCTCGTGTCCTGCAGTGGAGTCAACCAACTGATCAATCCTAGGCAACGGGAAACTGTCCTTGGGGCATGCCTTGTTCAAATCGGAATAATCTACGCAAGTTCTCCATTTCCCATTCGCCTTTTTCACCAGCACGGGGTTCGATACCCATTTAGGGTAAAGGGCGTCGCGGACGAACCCATTGGCTTTGAGTTTGTCCACCTCCTCTCTTAGAGCAGCGGACCTCTCTGGGTCCATTCCTCTCCTCTTTTGTTTAACCGGGACGTATTTCGGGTCTACGTTCAACATATGACTCGTAATGGCGGGAGAAATCCCACACATATCAGAATGCGTCCAGGCGAAAACATAAAGATTCGCCCGGAGGAAATCACTAAGGTCTTCAGTCATTGCGGGGCCGAGTTGTGATCCGATCTTCAGTATTCGCGATGGGTCGTCTCGGCTGATTGAAATGTCAACTGTTAATTCAGCTAGCGCTGCCTTTTCTTCCCTGGGTTTCTCATCGTCGTCTCTCGGATCTATGTCTCTGAAGATCCGAGAATTATGCCCGAGCCAGGGCTCGGGCACTACTTGTCAATTATCAGTATTAAGGATGCGGACGGGATTATCCGCAACCTTTCCTTTCTCCCTTCGATGGGCCTCTCGGATCTCAGCCACATAACAGGCACGACCAGTCGCCTGGTCGCCATGAACAACACCCACTCCTTTGTCAGTTGGGAACTTCAAAGTCAAGCACCACGGGGCTAATGCTGTCCTAAACTCAGCCAGGGCCGGTCGGCCCAAGAACAAATTGTACGGAGAATCCACATCCAAAACTACGAAGGGTAGGATTTGCACCCTTCGACGTTCACCTTGCCCCAGTTCAACTGGTAACTCAACATACCCCACTGCATCGGTCGCTGCGCCATTAAAGCCGTGTATATGAGCTTTAGACGGTTTCAAATCCTTCGTTTCCATCTTCATCTGGTCATAAGCCTTCTTGAAGATGATGTTGACAGAACTTCCATAATCAATCAAAATTCTTTTCACATAAGCCGGTCCGATCGTTGCAGATATGACCATCGGGTCGATGGTTGGAGCCTCCACTTGGTCAGCATCTCTGTTTCTGAACACTATATTGTCTGTCATCACGCGCAGCTGCTTAGCAGGGGTCCCATCCTCCACGTTGGAACAACACTCAAAATCTGCATGCTTCAGGGAACTAGCATACCGCTCCATCTCTTGCCAATTCTTATCCGCGGGGTGAGGCCCGCCGATGATCGTGTTTATGATTAGTCTACCAACAGTCCGGGCAGGCTCCTCGGGATGACGCGGAGCTGGTGCACGACCTGGGTTGGATGTTCCCTGTCCTCCTTCCTGTGGATCCTTCACAAACTCCTGTAATTTTTTCTGCTTGATCAACTTCTCTATAGCGTCGTGTAGGTGTCTGCACTCTTCCGTATTGTGCCCGTAAGTCTCATGGAAGCGGCAGTATTTCCCAGTCCGTTTCTGTTCCTCGGTTGACTCCTTGGGTCGTGGCTTTCTATACTGAAAGGTATTGCAGGTTGATAGGTAAATGTTCTCAAGAGACGCATTCAGTGGGGTATACTCGTTGTAGCTTGGAATTCTAGGCTTCCACTTTCCCGCTTCTCTCTTCTTCCCTTGACTTCTTCCTCCGGATTCCTTAGGCTGCCCGGGCTTGTTCTGGACATTGACTTGGATTTTTCCCGAGTTGTCTCCGGACTGCTTCACAACAACGTTGCTTTTCACGGACTCCTGGACAGGTCCCGGTGCCTTATCTCGCCTTACCCACCTAGCTTCCTCTCTTCTTATGAACTGGTGTGCCTTTGAGTAAAAACGCTCTAGCGTAGTCGAAGGTTTTCCTACCAGCCAGTCTCCAAACTCAGAATCCGGATCCACACCTCGCATCACAGCCATTAGAATTGCATGATCATTGGGATTACTGACTTCAGTCGCCGCAACATGGAATCTTTGCAAATACTCCTTCAATGACTCGCCAGGAGTCTGGATTACACTTGATAAAGACATCACGTCCTTTGGACGAGTAGTGTGTATCCTGAACTGTTATATAAACTTCTTCGCCAACTCCTCGAAACTGGATACGGACCACGGAGGAAGTCGGGTGAACCACATAGTAGCGATCCTAGATAGAGTAATTGGAAAGCATCTACACTTGGTTGCATCATTTGCTCTAACTGAATCCATCATCCACTCATACCTCATGACATGCTATCTGGGATCAGTCTTTCCTTCATAAGCTAGGATAGTTGGCATACTAAACTTTCTGGGGTACGCTGCCTGTAGAACAATGTCCGTGAACGGAGTATGACTTCTCATCACTCCCCAATCGTCATTCGATAAGCCTTGATTCTATTTCATCAATTGTCTGATCATGGCTGTCAGGTCTGGTGTTTGTATGGAAGGTGGAAGGTTGGAGTCTGTTCTATGTGATTGTCCATGCTGATGCCTCCTCTCCTGGCGATCTGCCAAATGTACATCTTGAGGTTCGACATCGTTAGCGTTTTGATGGTCCGGGGCTCCAGCCTCCACCTGCACTCCGGCTCCTAAGTTCCCGGCTCCGGCTTGGTCACGGTCTCCAGCTGTTCGAACAGCAGCACCTGCCCGCGTAGTTTCAGTCTTACGGCATCTACGCCTGGGAGGTTCATCGGAGGAAGTTGAGCTGTCGGATGAGGAATAAGGAGCGGGATCACCCCCAGCATTCTGTTGCCGTTGTTGAGTGAGTTGCGCCATAAGGTTGGCGTTAGCTTGCATCTGCTCTCCTAGTTGTCTCCTGCTTTCCCTGAGTTCTCTCATCAAGTCGTTGAACTCTATTCTGGTGACAACCGGCATTTGGTCCTGGGCGGTAGTCCCTGCACCTAGAATCGTTTGCTGATTTCTAGGTCCTGCTTGTTGCACGCTAGCAGTCTCGTGGGCGTCCGCATTATGAGAAGCTGACCTGGTACGTGGTCTCGCCATTGTAGAGTTATTGATATGAACTCTGAGTAGAATCAACGGACGTCCTATCAATGAGTCGGATCTTCTTTGGGGGATTTGTTCAATCCAGTAGCTTCAAAGCAGATCCTTGAGGTCTGAGAATTCAATTCTCAGTGAAAACACCAAAGTGTTAGCACCAAAATTGGTCACTAACCTCGTTGAGAAAGATTGTGTAGAGATATAAGTGATGAAGATAAATTAAACAAGGAAGAATATGCTAATTTGAATGCAAAAAGTAAGAACATCGGATTTATAGTGGTTCAGCGTAATTGCCTACGTCCACTTTGAGGTTAAACTTTATTGCTTTACTTGATGATTGATTATAGATACAATCCGTAGATCAAATACTTGAATACAATTGATGAGTAAAGAAGATGAGTCTTGAAAGTGGCAGAGTTTCCCCAGTGTTCCCGAAAAATGGTCCATTTCACTATGCCCCTGCCTCTCTATTTATAGACAAAGGTGGGTTGGACTCCTCTGGTGGGCCTGGTAGCTGAATAACTCGGTCCAGATGGACTGGTCCATATATGCCGAACCAAACAGGCGAACGGTCGGATGCCGAACCATCTTCCTCATGCCGAACGATGCTTGTTATGAGGGAAGAGTGGGCCGAGCAGTAATCGTAGCCGGACAAGCTGGGAAGAATGCCGAACAAAAGTGAGATGTCGTGTGGGGAGTGTATGCCGAGCAATGATTGAAGTTGACTAAGGTTAGATGAATGCCGAACAATCTTTGGATGCCGGACGAACCTAGAAGCCGAACACTCCCAGATGCCGAGCACTACGTGGATGCCGAGCACTCCTGGATGCCGAGCACTCCTGGATGCCGAGCACCCCTGGATGCCGAGTACCCCTGGATGCCGAGTACCCCTAGATGCCGAGTACTCCGTTGCCTGGTCAAATCTCCAAGAAACAACCCCTGATTGTGACAAACCTTGTTGGAGGCTCAATTAGTCTTTTCATGGCTTTTCGTGGCCTAGTGTTATCGGGTCACGGATGCTATTTTGTTTGTCATCGCTTTATGTTGATTTTTTTTGGGTTCGGGATTACCTTGGGGATGGATTGGCTTAGGGAGCATGCGGCAGTTGTGCGAGAAGCTAGAGGTGATAATCGAGGATGTGGAAGGGCGAATGGTAATGATAGGCTGCCTACTGGAAGATAGGGTGTTGGTTAACTTTCTATATTCGCTTGAAATTCCACATAAAGGGTCGTCATCTGTGTGCATCGCTAGAGAGTATCCGGATGTCTTTAAGGAAGTGATAGGATTGCCACCGCAAAGGGAGATCGAGTTTTAAATCAGACTTGGTGAAAGAAGCAAGACCTATAGTTATGTCTTTGAGGCATATGGAACCAGAGAGTAGAAGGAATTGGAGGTGCAAGTGAATGACCTATTGAGGAAAGGCTTCATTCATAGAAGCATATCTGAGTGGGGTGCACCTGTTGTGTTTGCAACTATGGCGAATGGCTCTTTGAGGCTATGTGTGGATTATCATCAGTTGAATAAGATGATAAGGAAGAACAAGTACCCACTTCCATGTATTGATGACCTTTTCACTCTGCTGCATGGAGCAATGGTGTTTTCTCAAATGGATTTTGGCGATGAGATTTCACCAGCTTAGAGTAGTGAAGGAAAGTGTGCATTTTACTGCGTTTCGTATGCCATCGAATTTCTATGAGTGGTTGGTGATGCCATTTGTATTGACTAATGCTTCGACATACTTTATGGATCCGATGAAAAGAGTTTTCAAAGACCAGCTAAATAAGTTCGCGTTTGTGTTCATGGATGATGTTCTGATCTACTCCAGAACTGAAGAGGAGCATAAGATGCACTTGAGAGTCGTGCTAGAGATATTAAGGAATCATAAGATAAGAGTGAAGTTCTCTAAGTGTCACTTCTGGAAGGAAGAAGTGAGATTCTTGGGTCATGTCGTGTCTGGACAGGGAACAGCAGTGGATTCTACAAAGGTTGCAGCAATCCAGGATTCGAGCCAACCCAAGAATGCTACGGAGGTGAGGAGTTTCCTAAGTTTGGCGGGATATTATAGACGCTTCATATAGGACTTCTTGAAGATAACAGCATCGTTGACCAATCTGATGAAGACGAATCAGGCCTTTATATGGGATGCAAGATATTAGCATGCATTCGTGGTCTTGAAGAAGAGGTTAACAACTGCACCAGTATTGACCATTTCAAGTGGGAATGAAGAGTTGACAGCGTACACCGATGCTTATGGTACTGGTTAGGTGCAGTGTTGATGCAGAATGGAAAAGTTGTTGCTTATGCTAGTTGACAACTAAAGCCTCATGAAAGGAATTATCCAACTCATGACTTGGAATTGGCAGCGATGGTTTTTGCTTTGAAAAAATATAGAGGTATAATTTATTAGGAGAGGTTTGAGTCATATACGGACCATAAATCCTTGAAATGTCTCTTTTCTCAAAAGGACCTTAAACTTCGGCAGCAATGGTGGTTGGGGTTCTTGGCCTCTTATGATTTTGGTATCTTCTACACTCCAAGAAAAGGGAATGCAATTGCGGATGCGTTGAGCATAAGACATGCTGGATTAGGTGTAATGTTCTTAGAGTGGAAGCATATGGGGTATATAGCTGGATTTGATTTCAGGTTGCATTTTGAGCCTTAGCCTGAAATTGGCAAGTTTATTGATTAGACCTACTCTTATAGAAAGGATTCCTACTAGTCAGAAGTGAAATGCCAGGCTAGCAGAAATCATGGTAAGGATAAAGGAGAGAGTAGAATCTGAAGACATAAAGCGGTATGGAATCGACCAAGATGGTTGGCTTTATAAAGATGGAAGACTGTTTGTTCCCGATGTTGATGGATTATGGGATGAAGTACTTAGAGAATGCCATTATTTCAGATTGACTGTTCGTCCTGGTGGTAATAAGATGTATAGAGATGTGAGGCAAACTTACTACTGGGAAGGCATGAAGAGGGATGTTTGTAAATTCATTTTGAAGTGTATTAACTACCAGTTAGTGAAAGCAGAGCAGAAAAAGCCTAGTGGGTTACTGTAGCCTCTACACATTCCTAAGTGGAAATGGGAGCAAATATCTATGGATTTTATAAATGGCTTGCCAAGGACTAAAACAGGATATGATAGCATATGGGTGGTGGTAGATTGGCTGACCAAGAGCATATGGTTCATACTTGTCAAGTCAAATAGGATGGCATCTAAGCTGGCCGAGTTGTATGTGAAATGGATTGTACGATTCCATGGTGTGCCGAAAAGCATTGTGAGCGGCAGAGACCCATTGTTTACTAGTGGATTTTGGAAGAGCTTACAAGAAGCATTGGGAACCAAGCTGCATCTTAGCACAGCTTATCACCCGCAGACGGATGGGTAGACCGAGAGAGTGAATCATATATTAGAGGACTTTTTGTGAACTTGCATTATAGACTTTGGAGGATCATGGGACGATCATCTGCATTTGGTAGAGCTCGCATACAACAACATCTATCAGTCAAGTATTGGAATGGCTTCGTATGAAGCATTGTATGGATGACAGTGTAACGCACCTTCATGTTGGTGGGAAGCATGCAAGAAATGATTAGGGGGACTTCAAATAAAATTGAGATCGTTAAGCAATAAATGAAAGCTGATCAGGATTGACCAAAAAGTTATGCAGATAAGAGAAGGAAAGATTTGGAGTTTTCTGTCTGAGATATGGTATTTGTGAAGGGTTCTCTTCTAAGGAGTGCAGTTCAATTCGGCAGAAAGGGGGAGCTGGCACCTAGATTTGTAGGACCCTTTTCGGTAATAGAGAGGATTGGGAAGCTAGCATGTAGAGTCTTGCCTCAGAAGATGGCGGGCGTGCACAACGTTTTTCATATCTCCTATCTATGGAAGTTTGTGCATGACTCGGACATTGTGATAGAAGCAGATCAGCTAGAAGATGTTGAGGTAGAACCAGAAATTTCTAGGTCTCGTAAGCCGCTTCGCATTATTGGAAACGATACGAAATAGCTTAGGAGAAAGATAGTTAAGTTAGTTAAGGTGCAATGGAGCGAAAGTGATAGCGATTGTACATGGAGGATAGAAGAGAGCATAAGGGCGACTTATCTGCAGCTCTTTAAATGGTGAGACCCATTGTTTATAGTATCTCCTTTCACTATTGCATATTATGATTGGTTGATTAGTATTCCGCATGCTAGGGTAGGCTTATTTTGTTATTGGTTACTTGGCTGCTTGGTTGATATGTTTGATGGTTGCAAGTGGCTAGTAGGCATGCAGGATAACAATGGTTGCTTATACTTTGACTTGTTTGGGATTTTGGGGTTGAAATTCGTAAAGGGGGGAAGAGTATAACGACCCGTATTTTACATATCAGAGGATCGTAAAATATTCCTATTTAAGTCATATGAGGTCGTATGACTATAATTTTGGTATATGACTCTTCGAGGTATTCTACACACTTGTGATTTTTCCCAAATTTCTGTATGACCATTTTGACCCTGGAAATCTATTTTTGGCTATAACTTTTGATAGGAGTCAAATTAGGGGCTCTAACCTGTTTCATTGCTTCGAAATGGTGGTTTCTCATTTTATAGAGTGGTCATATTAATAAATCAGACCTATAATTGGGAAGTTGTGCCTATTTTAAGTTTTAGAAACTACTCGCCAGAATTACTGTGTAATTAGCAAGCCCAATTAGTTGGCCCATTAGTCTTATTTGTGGAACCTATAAATATGGACTGAGATAGTTGAATGAAAGATTTCCCTCTCATTCTAAATCGATTCCAAACCCTAATTTTCCCTAGATCTACTCTAATTCACCTAGATTTCATTCAAAATAGGACTAGATTACTAATTAGTGACTAGGTCTTCATTTAGAAGATTGTGCTCAACATCTTGCCCGAATTGAAGTACAATTTTCAGCTATTCGAATGGAACGACCATTTTTTTGCTTGAATTTGGTGACTGGTGAGTGGTTTATGACTTTTCACTCTTCTATGTAGGATTATATGTTAGGGTTTTATGATTATATGCTAGAATTGCTAGATTTGACATAAATTTGATAAGATTTAACATAATTTGGTAGTAGAACCTAATCTAACCCTAATTACATGTTTAATAAGCATATAATCTAAATTGTCTTAGAATTCATCCTATATGTGTATGCATGTTCATGATTTTAAGAACATCCGTGATTAGAATATGATTGCTTGTCTTTTTTTAATGATTTGCATGTTTGATTGGATGAAATTGTATGCTATGTTTTGTTTTCTTATGCTTTGATGTGTTTGCTAGCGTTGTGATTGCATAGGAAGTTAGATCGGAGAATTGAGCATATCAGAAGCTAAGTTGGTCAGAATTGGACGAAACTTGGAGGATAAGCTCTATGACATGGTGGAGGATGGCATGGAAAATTGCATCAAAATTGGAGCTAAGTCCTAGAGTTGGTACCAAGTTAGGGGCTTGAGTCGACACTGACTCAAGGGCATAACTCGGATGGCATGGAGACTGTGGGGATGAGGTGAGCAAGGCTCTGGAACATTGTTTGTGGTTCAAGGTAGGAAATTGGCTAAGTGTGGAAGGACAAGACGAATATAATTCTACGACTTGAAGGTGGATGCTTGGAAGAGAAGACTTGGATGCTACGATTGATAGTTCAGGGTCATGGCATCTAGGAGGAAGGAAAAAGAAGTTGGAAAGAAGCATGGACCAAAATCTGGCTAGAGGTCGACTCGGTACCGAGTTAACCCACTAAGTCAGTACCGAGTTAAGCAGGGAGGTCCAGAGAAGGTGCAACCTCTAGGGATGCATATATGGGTTCATCAGGTAGTGATACAGGTGGTGGCTCATTCACATCATGAAGAATTATGATATAACAACGCGATGAAACTATGATTTTTGGTTGATGACTCGTATTTGGAGTAGGTATTGAAAATGGAAGCTCGGGATATACGAGGCTATGAATAATAGAATGGATTGATTGAGTAGGGCTCGTTATCCAATGTGGAGCAGTGAATGCTCGGATGCTATGGGAGTGCCAAAGAATCGTTGATAACTCAGAGTGTTCTTATTGTACTCATAGCAAGGATATTTTATAATGAGGACGTCCATGGATTGGTAGCGAGGATCCGTATACCTTAGATCACTAGATTGGGTCTAGTGTTTGGCTTCAGGCTGAGTGACAGAGGGTACAATGAGAACCAGGATTTTCATTACTCCCTGGTATTATAAGATGGCTATACGAGTTATCATATATTCAGGCCTATGGAGGGTGATAGCTAGGTTTTGCTTGACAGATGCTATAGTTGTTATGATTGCTATGGTTGCTCTTTTGGGTAGGCTATCACCTATAGGTATTATGGACAGAAAGGACACTAGAGATAGGGCTGATTGGATTATTTCCATCCTATGTTGTGTATGGTACCCTTATGATGTTGTTATTTAGCATATTATTATATGTGCTAACTCTTTGGTTTTAGGGATAGGTCATGTATGAATCATATGACTGTCTATTACCATATTTTCCTACATACATTTTGACACTCATTTACCGCTCACGCCAGACTATTGTCTGACCCATGGTTTTATGTTTTTGCTTTTTATTATCTTGGGTACTCTTAAATGAGTAGACTGGATGATAGGTCCAGATGACACAGTAGCTATTCAGAGGACGAGTTAGAAGGAGCTATGATGTATATTATACTATATATATATGGATTCCTTTGCTTTTCGCTGGGTAGCACTGTGGAGCCTTAGTAGTGCTGTTATTTCTGTTTCATAGTTTTGTTTGAGAGAGTGTTGTAGTGAGGTTTTGTTGTATATATTCTATATGACATTTGTGTACAACTTTGTGATATTACTATGAGGTTGTTTCGCTTGGTTATCACTCACTCTTCTGTTGTATATGTGATATTATATTTTGTCCTTGCACTGTGAGATACACGACAGGTTATATGCTGCATTTGTTCATTTCAACCTCAATGATCGTTCTATATCGGTCGGGCATGGTTACAGCATACTACTTTGTAATTTTTGTACTTGTGGTATAGGGCGGTCGTCACAATGCCATACTGATAGTTATGCACCTAGAGAGCAGAAGGAGTTGGAGGTGCAAGTGGCTGACCTGTTTAAGCGAAGGTCCATTCATCGGAGTATATCTGAATTGGGTGCAGTAGTAGTATTCACTACTAAGATGGGTGGCTCTTTGAAGTTGTGTGTAGATTATCGTGAGATGAAAAAGGTAATGATAAAGAACAAGTATCCTCTCCCGTGTATTGATGACTTGTTCGATCAACTCCACGGTGCAAAGGTGTTCTCTCAGTTGGATCTTGGGATGGGGTTTCACCAGTTGAGAGTGATGAAGGAGAGTATAGCGATCACTACTTTTCTTACGCTGTCTGGTTTGTATGAATGGTTGGTTATTCCATTCGAGCTAACCAATACTCCAACATTCTTTATTGATCTCATTAACTGTGTCTTTAGGGATCAGCTAAACAAGTTTGTGGATGATATTCTAGTCTATTCTAGGACAGAGGAGGAACAAAGACCCAATTGAGGATTGTGCTTGAAGTATTAAAGAAGCATAGGTTGAAAGCAAAGTTTTCAAAGTGTCACTTCGGGAGGAGGGAAGTGAGATTCTTGGATCATGTCCTTTTGGAGCAGGGCATCATAGTAGATCCGACAAAGACGGCAGTGGTTTAGGATTGGAACCAACCAAAGAATTCCTAAGATTGGTGGGATATTATAGACATTTTGTTAAGGACTTCTCGAAGGTAGCAACACCGTTGACCAACTTGACGAAGAAGAATCATACTTTTGTTTGAGATGCGAAGTATGAGAATGCATTCTTGGGTCTGAAGGAGAGGTTGACAAGTGCATCAGTATTGACCATTACGAGCAGGAATGAGGAGATGACAATATGCATTGATGCTTATGGTACAAGATTGGATGCGGCACTGATGCAAGGAGGCAAGGTTGTCACCTACACTAGTCAACAACTGAAACCGCTTGAGAAGAAGTATCTGACCCATAATTTGGAGTTGGCAGCTATAGTTTTTTCTTTGAAGATTTGGAGGCACTATCTATTAGGAGAAATGTTCGAGCTGTTCATGAACCACAAATCCATGAAATACCTTTTCTCTCTGAAGGACCTCAACCTTCATCAGTAGTGATGGTTGAGTTCTTAGCCTCTTACGACTTTAGCATTTCCTATACCTCCGGTAAGGGAAATGCAGTTATCGATGCTTTGAATAAGAGACATGCTAGTTTGAAGGTGATGTTCCTAGAGTGGAAGCAGTTAGAGTATATTGTTGGTTATGACTTTAGATCTTATTGGGACTTAGAGCCAGAGATGTTTGCTAGTTTAACGATCAGACCTACTTTAATTGAGTGGATCGGTGTTAGTCAGAGGTAAGATACTAGAATGGTAAATATCGTGGCGAAGGTAGAGGTAGGAGTTGAGTCTACGGAGGTGAAGTAGTACGGGTTTGACTGAGATGGTTGGCTTCGTAAGGATGTGAGATTTTTTTATTCCTGATGTTGATGGATTATAAGACAAGATACTCAATGAGTGCCATCTTTTTAGGGTTGACTATACATTCCAGCGGTAATAAGATGTACCATGATATAAAGTAGGCATATTACTAGGATGCAATAAAGAAGGATGTAAGGACATTCATCTCAAAGTGTAGGAACTACCAGTTGGTAAAGGTAGAGCAGAAGAAGCCAAGTGGGTTGATGTGACTACTTGAAGTTCCCAAGTGGATATGGGAGCAAGTTTCAATGGACTTCATCGATAGATTTCCGAGGTCCAGAGGAGGGTATGATAGCAATTGGGACATGGTTGATAGATTGATGAAGAGTGCTCGATTCATACCCATTAAGTCTAGTAGAATGACACCCAAGTTGGCCGAGTTATATTTGAAATGGGTTGTGCGATTCCATGGTGTTCCAAGTGCATCGTGAGTGACCGAGACCCTTTATTCACTAGCATGTTTTGGAAGAGGTTACGAGAGGCGTTGGGGATGGAGCTGCATCTCAGTACAACCTATCACCCACAAACTGATGGTTAAACTGAGAGGGTGAATCATATTTTGGAGGATCTCTTGAGAGCTTGCATACTCGACTTCGAAGGCTCGTGGGATGATCATTTGCATTTGGTAGAGTTCACATATAACAATAGTTATCAGTCTAGTATCAGTATAACACCGTACAAAACATTATATGGTCGACTATGTAATGCCCCTTCATGTTGGTGGAAAGCGGGCAAGAAACTATTGCTCGGGCCAAATATAATTAGAGAGACCTCAAAGAAGATTGAGATCATTCGACGATGAATGAAAGCTGCTCTAGATAGGCAGAAGAGCTACTATAGTGAGGGAAGTTGGTGCTAAGATTCGTAGGTCCTTTTTTGAAAGTGGAGAGGATTAAAAACCTAGCATATAGGGTTGACCCACCTTAGAAGATGGTGGGCGTGCATAACGTATTCCACATCTCCCACTAGCGGAAGGTCGTGCATGACTCAGGCATAAAGATTACACCAAATCAACTTGATGATACCGAGATTGAACCAGAAGCTTTGAGACCTTATAGGCCAATTTGAATTGTTGGATGCGATATGAAAGAACATAGGAGGAAGATGGTGGAGTTAGTGAAGGTTTAGTGGGGTGAAAGTGAAAGCGATTGCATGTGGAAAACGTAGAAGAGCATGATGGATGCATATCTGGAGCTCTTTGCATGGTAAGGCCCACTATTTATCGTGTTCACTTTCACTTTTGATATCATATAGGATAACTTAGTATCACGCATGTTAGGATAGGTTTATTTATACCTTTGATTGCAAGGCTATCTGTTTGAGATGTTTGATGTTTGTTTATGATTGTTGGGCATGCAGAGTAACTATGTTGACTATTCTTGACTTGTTTGTGGATTTCGATGGCAAAATTCATAAAGGGGAGAGAGTGTAACAACTCATATTTTACGTATTGAAGGGCCGTAAAATACAATTATTTAATTCATATAAGGTCGTATGATTCCAGAACTTTGGTAAATGACTACTAAGGACAATTTCCATACTTAAAATTTTTATCGAACGGTTTGGAAATATAAATTCTTGTAAAGCCTATAATTTTTGATAAAGATTGAATCAGGGTCGGAAACCACTTCCATTAGATCGGGATTGTAACACCCCATAAAAATTAATAAGAAATAAATGAATAAATTAAACAAGATAAGGCTAAAAATGGAAATTTTGTAAAATCTGAGTTTCGCTATGAAAGTTATGCTATTGCACTCGTGGCGACTTTCTGATTAATTTCCATATATAATGTTTCGAAAGCGTAGCTCAAATGGAAAAGTTATGGACGCTTGAAGTTTTCAGATTCAAAATAATTTAAATGGAATTCAAAATCAAATAAATAATTAATTCTTAAATGTGAAAGTTGAAAATTAAGATTAATTAGACTTAAGGGTTAAGTAAACATAAAAGTAACTTTAACGTTAAAAAGTTAATTAAGGAATTGACAAAATACACAACGGTAATAAAATAAAATGGCCCCAAAATAAGAGGACTGGTAGACTGCTCACTAGGACTGGTCGACCCTCTAGTGTAGACGGTTGACCGGTTAACGAGGGCGACATCTAGGGTTTTGCATATTTAAATAGTGAAAATTTTATTAATTTAAACCAACTTAAATCCGAAGGTTCTGATGCTTTCTAATCACTATAAATAAGAGCCTAGCCCACTCACTTTTATTTACAAATTATTTTGGGAACCAAGCGAAGCTCTGCCATTCTCTCTCCTCAAAGATTCGGAAAATTACTTTAGGGTTTTAGGTAAGAATTTTAGGTGTTTATTATTTAATTTATAATCATTTTCTCCTCAAATTCCTAAATTTCTGAATTTAATTCGCATAGAATACCCTTATATATTTCTAAAAGGAGAAATCTATAAGAGAATAAAGCAGGCATATCAAATCCAAAAAGGGAAGAGCTAAGGACTGATTGTGAATGGAAATTTGAGTCTTTCTTATTTTAGTAATTGAATAGTATAACTTGGATTTGATATCTGCCTTTGGGGAATTTTGTTTATGCAAACATCATACTAAAATCCCAGAATTTCCTTAAAGCGAAATGTTAATTCTTAAGTTTGAATCTCAATTATTCAACATTAGAATAATGGAATTGTGTAAGTATTGCACATTCTATTCCACTTCTTATCTTTTTCTTTGGATTTGATTAAGTGTTTTGAAAATAATAAGTTAGAAAACTATGCAAGGTATGGATTCTTTTATTCGTAGTTTGCACTGCCTATTTCCAAAATTTAAATAGAAATTCCCTTTTTTAGTTTTATTCGAAGAAGTTAAATAGAGCAAAAAGTATTTGAATTGTAACTTTTTTATTAATGATTGATTCCATTATTTTAGTATAACATAAGTTGGTTATGGATTCTATTTTATACAAGTCTGTTGATTTAACTGTGGATATTGGGTATATGGAATATGTGTTGATATGAATTGAACTTGTATAAATTTGAAGTTTTGACATTTAAATATTAGTATAGGGTGCAATCTTCGCACGTTTATTTTAGACTCGTGTATATATTACTGTAAATAACACATAATTATAATGTATTAATTGTGTAGTTAATATAATATTAATTATCATTAAATCCCCCTTAGGAAATTAGTTAATTGTAAAGGTGAAATAAGATTTTTTTTCTTATAAGGCCTTAATTTGTAATGCAATGAGATGTAGGATAATATATGAAGAGAGTGCTTGTAATATCCCCTATCTGGAGGCCCGAAGCTAAGCGCTACAGATGTTGTAGTCATCCATAGTATTAAGTTCCGGTGACCAAATACGATAATGTTAGTGGTATCCATATTATCCGAAGCACTTGAATACGAAATAAAATCATTACAGGTTCACTTTTCTGATTACATTTTAAAACAATATTTCATATCCAAGTTAAATAATCCCAAAAGTTTCCTAGGTTCAGATTAAATATAATTATTACATAAATACACCAAGAGCGACATACGAAGATGCCTCATTGGATGACCAGAGTATTAAGTAGTCATAATAGACCTAATACAACACAGCAGAAACAAAACAAAACAACTCTTGAATATAGCTAGCATCAGCCTCCTGCTCATCTCCGGAAGCTTTATTCGTCCACCTACTAAAACCTGAAAATCCTCAACCCTCAGCCTACTAAAATCAATTTTGAGCACCCGAGAGTTTAAGAGGGAAAACATAAAATTTGAGTCAGACACAATGCCTGGTGTGAATAATACTAAACATCTCGGTTATTTGATATTAAGTGAGACCACACCGCTTAGCGGACGGGTTTCCCCTCGTTATTGTCCTTTTAAAACATATCTTTTGCAAATCTTAATCCTGCAACCAAAACTGGTTAAAACAATAAAGCAATATCATGTATGCATACAAATTAGGTAACAAATGGACTATCTGTCCGAAAAATATTGTTTTGTTTGGCTAACTACTAACCTTTAGCTGACTTGGGCCTACTAGACAAAATAAACAAATAATCTAACTTCTGTTAGATACTCCTCTTTTGGACAGTCTGTCCCTAACTTAGTTCTCTCAGGGTCAACTGATCCTAATAGTTTTGCAGGCTCGCCAATAACCTATCTCTCCTTTATAGATTCCTTTCTGTGTGTAACATCATTTTAGTCTTACCTATGACAAAGCATTACACACTTGAATTTTGGACTTATGTTAGCTAGGGGCTACTAGCTAAAGTATAGGGTGTGACCCAATACCAGTCTCATTTGGTATTCTAATATCTGAGTCATTTTACTTAGGGTCGTCTACCCATAAAATTTTCCTTGAAAACATTTTCTCTCAAATTGATTTAAACCTTCAAATCATACTTTAAATAAGGAAAATATACTCTATGCTTTACTCAAATAACCTTGCCATGTTATATATACTTTACCCAAAACTTTGTTGATGAAAACATTTAAACCTTTTAAAGTACCCTTTTCGAAACCATTGAAAGTACCCCTTTCAAAACCATGTAATTACTTTGCTTTATAACCTTAGGCCGAAAGGCCAAAACATACCTTTCAGAACCTTTTTTAATAAACCTTTCGAAAACATTGAAAGATCTTTCTTTCGAAAGCTTTAAAACCTTAGACATCCTCTTATCAAAACGCTATAAAAATTGCCTTTCGAAAACATTGGAACCTTCCATTTAAAACCTTTCGAAACCATTGGGGAACCACCTCTTCGAAATCTTCATTTAAAACCTTTCGAAAGCATTCAAATACTTTTCTATAAACAAACCTTTCAAAAGCATTGGGTTCAAGTAAACACGTGGAACAACCTTTCGAAACCATTTAAAACCATTCCTTTCAAAATCTTTGGGTTTAACTTCCAATAGAACAAAGGGTCTTAAACCAACTAAGTCGAAAGCACTCTTTCAAAAATAATTTCCTAAGTAAAAGAAGTGATGGTGTTGAAACCAACCCTTCGAAAGCATTAGAGAAGTGGCAAAGTTTTAAAAACAAAGTTACCCTTTCGAAACCATTTGCTACGAAAGGTGGAAAGTGGTAGCAAGGGGTTTCGACCCCTTGGAAAGCATTTACTTAAAACAAAAAGGCATAACCTCTTTCAAAACCATTCCTTTAAAACAATTTGACCAAGTCGAAAGCTAACCAAGTCGAAAGCATTCCTTTCGAAAGCAAAGCAGGCACATTTTCATTTAAAAACAAAGTAAGGCTTCAGCCCCTTCAGAACCCCTTGTTTCAACCCAGTACCTTTCGTCTATGTCCAATTCACTACATACCAAGTCTTTGATACCCTGTGCTTTGGTTTCGATAGAGATGGAGGTGGAAGTAAAGTGTCGAAGGCTAGGTGCCGAAAGTGGCGAAACATGTAAAAAGCATGTATAAACTGATTTTTAATCTTTTAAAGTAATTCTTTTCAACTAACCTACCTTGTTTGTCAAAACGTGATTGGTTGCTAATTTCTTTTCTAAAAGTACTGCCGAAATTTCTGAAAGAAACAAATTAAATTATTTACAAAATTCCCCTTCTATTTTTATAAATATATAAAACATTTAAGTCCCATACCTTAAATAATTTTATATACTTAATAAAACACTTAGAAAAATCTATAAAAATTCCTACAAATCACTTTTAATATGTTTTCTAACATATATTAATTTCTGACCCAAAACATACATATATTAGCCGTAATTAATTTTAAACCCAAATAACCATTTTCTTCACTAGAAAATTAATATTAAATCCACATTAATTCGGAAAATTATGAAAATTGAAACCCATCTCTAAAATATCATTTCTAACCTTATTCTAAAATCACAAGGCATTAGTGTTTGTACCAAAATTGGGCACAACACTCTTCGAAATCTTTGAAGAGATAAAGTGAAGAAATTAAATGTAAAAAGAGGATTTATCTAACAAAAACTCCAAATTTCAAAAATGAGAATAACTAAAATGCAGGGAGACACAAGAATTTAGAGTGGTTCGGCGTATTGCCTACGTCCACTATGAAGTAGTTTGCTTTATTGATCTTTCTTTGATGTTTACAATTGATTTCAATGAATTACAGCGAATAACAATGATTTGCAGCAGTGAAATTCACTGGTAGCAGCAGCAATGGAGTTCAGATCTGGATCTGGTAGAGTCCGGGCGTTGGAGATCTCAAAAAGGAAGAAGAACCCCTTTTCTGTTGGCCTTGGGGGTCTATTTATAGGTGTAGGAGGCTGATATTTCGCTCAGATCTCGGGAGACCCCCTCTGGCACATGACCAGGCCCGCACGCCCAAGCCCGCACGCCCAAGCCCGTGAAGTTTCGGTCCGATCCGTGATCGACATGAACAGATTTCGACTCGATCAAGATTTCATCCAATGGAGTCGAAATTTGGCGTTGTCATTCTTTAGCATGCACGTAGTCTTCTGTGAAAATTTCATAGCATTTGGACTTGTAGATTGGGAGATATGATCGATACGAAATGAGGTTCTCGGTAGGCTGTTTCCTTTGACTCGCTCCTGTTTCGAATCGCTTCCCTTCGACTCGATGACGTGGCACTTCCTGGATCGCACCGCCTTTGACGCTGCTTTGAGCGAGTCGAAGCGCACACTGATTTGAGCGAGTCGAAGTGTATAATGGTTGATCGAGTCGAAGCGCATGGTTCGATCGCTTCGAGTAGTGACTTTGCCAACCGGAGCTGACTTCGATGGAGTCGAGTAGCTGTCTGAGAGGAGCGAGTCGAAGTTGATGGAGTTGACCGGTGGTTTGAAGTGAGCGAGTCGAAGAAGGTAGCTGAGCGAAGCGATTCGAAATAGGTACTTCAGATGGCAGTGAGGCAAGTCGAACAGGATAGAGTCAAAGTTGGTATCTGAGGGAACCGGAGCGAGTCGAACGGTATCTGATTTTCGTCCAATTTTTCATCCTTCATAACTTGAGCATACGAACTCGGATTGACTTGAGATTTTGAATGTTGGCTTCCATGGATTAGCTTGTCATGTCCTACCAATTTTGGCTCGATCCGGACTCGGACGAAATTCGCCGATATCCATAGCGAACCCGTGTATAGATGATTTCTAGGATGGGCCGTCATTGGTTATCAGTCAATTCCTTGGTGTTACGGCCTTGCCAAAAGGCGGGATAACATTTTCCCCCCAAAGTACGTCTTGTGGGAATATGACGTGCTTTGAAATATTGTCATCTCTACTTTGAATAGTTATTGTCTCGTCGATGAAAGCTGTAATCTTTGACCGTTCTTCTTGATAATGTAAACTGTTGACTGCTGTACCATGTATTGTTGCAATTGATTGTTGTATGCTAGTGGTTGCCCATTTGCCGTTGTAATCGTTATTAGATGAATTTCTAATTTCTGAGAATCTGGAATATTGAATATTAGTCCGACATTCATGCATATATGTTAATCTGACTCCCGCTGACGTTTGTACGTTCCCGAGTCATTGCCAGTTTATTATTTTCTGAATTCCGTATCGATCCTCTCCTGAACTGATGTGAAATTCATTGCAAAAATGCTTGACAGTTGTTTTTGAATGTTTCTTCGTAACGATCCTCTCCTGAATCAATGCGAAGGATTGAAACATCGAAGGTAATTTTCATTGGATTTATGGATGCGAAGCAGACATTTCGAGTTGATGGAGTTGGCCTCTGGAAGCCATGGTTCGATGGATACGAAGTGCTCGTTCGACTCGATGATGGATGTGAACTGAGCGAGTCGAAACGGGGCGAGTCGAAATGAATTTCCCTGATGGCCGTGAACTGGGCGAGTCGAAGTGTGTTCATATCGAGCGAGTCGAAGTAAGCACTTGGTCGAGCGAGTCGAGGCAAAGCACTGGTCGAGCGAGTCGAAGTAAGCATTGGTTGAGCGAGTCAAAATGGGCTTCCCTGATGGCTGTAAACTGAGCGAGTCGAAATGGAGCGAGTCGAAATGTGCTTCCTTGATGGATTCGAACTGCTCGTTTAGCTGCACCGGAGAGGGAGTCGAGGACAAGCGATACGAAGGGGAGCTCCGCGTCAATGCACTGAAGAGGGAGTCGAAGCACGTGTTCACTCCATTGGGATTTGAATCGTTTATTTCCCTTGCTTTCAAGTCCATATAAATACCTCGTACTTAGCCATTTTTTCACTTTTTACCTTTCATCTTTATCTGCCTTGCTTTCGTGTCGCTCCAGAGCTTCTCAAAAGAAGAAACTTTGCCTTCGAATCGATTCCTATCTTCAACCATTTGAACTAACTGACAAACCTTAGGTAATCCATTGAACGAAACCATCACGTAAACGAGGAGACTTGATTCTTAACACCAAATCGATCGGAGTCGTGATCGATCGAAAGCTCTCTGGCCTCAGCTTCGTCTCGATGGAGTATGGGTTTCGAGAGGATGAGGCGAAGGTCTTCGTATCGATCGATGGTGGAGCTTTGCATCGAATCGAATGCTTTGAATCCATGGATCGATACGAAGGGGTCGCGCCTGATGGACTCGAAACGATGCCCCTGGATCGAGTCGAAAAGGTTGGTTTTTGATCGAGTCGAAGTGTGCAGTCTTGAGAGCGAGTCGAACTGTGTGGTCTCAGGAGCGAGTCGACGTGGTTGCTTTGGACCGAGTCGAAATGCGTAGCTTCGGGGCGAGTCGAAGTGGTTGCTTCGGACCGAGTCGAAATGCGTAGCTTTTGGATGGAGTCGAAGTAGATGGCTCTGGAACGAGTCGAATTTGCACTCCATCCTTCTGATCGAGTCTAACCCAAACGCACACGACTATAATTCCTCGTTGCGAACATGGCTCTCGTGAGCAATACAAATTTGATCACCAAAAAATTTGAAACTTCTCACACACTCGAACAACTGCCTCCGACGAGCTTCAAATTGGCATACTTGGACTTAACCGTTTCACTGCATATCTGACTTCCTATCGAAGCTTGTCGATGAAACTGCAACTTATAAAAATGACACCAAACTTCGATTTGGAGTGATAGTTAATAACTAGATGGCATGGTTGTGACGGTCAGCGATGACGGTCCTTCTGACTGAATTCCGAAGTCTCGTCGTTTACATGCTTTCCTTAATCCCGTTGATCACCTCAAATAATATACAGTATTGCACTGCACAACACATTCACACACTTTACACTGGGGGATGCACGGTTGTTATTTGCCAGTTTAACAATGATTTTTTATAAGCTAGCTAGTCATGGATCCTTCAAGTTCTCAGCAGCCGGAACTACCAAGTTCTATTCCTCCAACCATAGAGATACCGGTTATCAAAGCCGAGGTTATAGAGCCAGCTCCGGATGAGTGTTTGGGTGCTCGGTTTATTTGTAGTCCGCCAGATTCAGTGCCGTCGGGTATCTCCGAAGATATGCTTGGACGAATTTGCTTAAGGCACGGTTTGTCGCCTGACGACGTGCTACTCCCCGGGCCAACTGACAGGCCACACAATCCCCCAGAGGGGTTTACTGCTTTCAACCGTCATGCTTGCACAGCGGGGACACTTCCTCCCTTCAATGACTATATACGGGAGATGTTATCGTTTCTTGGCATAGCTCCATCTCAGCTACACCCCAACGGGTATGCCTTATTGAACAGCATCTTTGTTCTCTGTATGGAGATCCTCTTTCGACCGCCGAAGCCGATCGAGATCCGATATCTATTCAATGTCAAGAGCCGTGGAGACAGCCCCTCTTTCATCTTCCTGGAAGCGGTCAGGAGCTGCCATATTGTACAGGGCTCCTGGGGAAGGTTAAGTTATTATAAAACCGAATGGTTCTACGTTCGGTGCCCCCCTGGGTTTGCTGGTCGGTGGTTGGATAGACGTAAGTGCTGTCATTTCTCTCTTGAATCTGGGAGACACTAGTAATTGACTTCAAAACTGACACACTTTTCCTTTCTTACAGCTGCAATCTCTCGCCCCGATGGCGCATACTTTAGAGAGCTTGTTCGGATTCTTCAAGCATTTCCGGGCGAAGAGAGGCACATAGACTTAGTCCTGACCGACAGGAATTTGAGGGCTGTCGGGCTGATAGAACAAAGATAGAGCATACACCTGGATGTGGTGCATAGAGTGGCCTCGAAGAAACGCATGAAGCGCAAAGCGCCTGCAGTTGTGATCACCGAAGAAGTTGATCCAGAAAGAACGCCCACCGATACTGAGCTCCCGACCGGGCCCCCTTTTGATGTCCAGGATTCCGGAGGAAAAAGACAAGGCTGCTGCTCACAAGCGCTCTATATCTGGGAGATTTAAATCCGTGGTAGTGTCTTTGTCCGTCCTGGGGATTAGAATTGCGGAGGCTTCTCCCCCGCCGGTTGGGAATCTTTTTGAGGGACTTGCCGATGTTCCGATTCCGGACTTTGTGTCGTCTCAATACCACGCCGGGATGGAGGAGCTCGATAGTGTTCATGAACCAAGCGGGTCGCTTGCTACGAGTGCGGCCGACATTTCCGGTTGGTCGGGGGATTGCACATGCATACACTTCACTACACTACATGATTCACAACTGTACTTCGCCTGCCTTAGGAAGTTACTAACTCTTTCTTCGTTTATCATTTTCAGGTACTATGTTTGGGAGAGGATCTATGCTCGGTAACCTTCACTCAGCCCGAAAGGCCTCTGGTTACTATGATTCCCGCAAGAGGGACTCAGACAGAGATCGCGACCGCGAGTACTCCCACCAGGATAGATACGGGCGTGAAAGGGATAGGGAGTATAGACATCGGTCTAGGTCGCACTCTCCTCCTCCTAGACTTCCATCTCCTCCTCCTGTTCAAACTTCAAATCCACCAGACCCTCCTCGTCACAGGCCGTCTTCTCACACTTCCAGATCTGAGACTCATCTTCAGAGAGTCGAAACTACATCTTCCATGGTTACAGAGCAGGTCCCTGCTGATCCCACTATAGAAGGGGCCCTTAAGTTGGCACAAATGAAGAAGGATTTTCCAAATATCTGTTTTGATGGCTATGTCTTCCCACCACACTTAAAGAGAATTCCATCTGGGGTGGAGAACACGATGCATGACTTCGTTCATGATATATACACCCAGTATAGAGAGTGGGCAAAGGCTGTCGAAAAAGCTTCTAAAGTGGCCTTCGAGCGGGCTAAAGAGATCGAGAAGATGGAGACTAAGCTCGCAAAAAGGGATCGTATTATTCAGGTACTTTCTGTTGAGTCCGAGTCTTCTCGGAAATCCAAGGTCGAGGCCATTAAGAAGGCTGATGAAGCGAAGGCGGAGATGGAGAGGTTGGGGCAGACACACGTCGCCTTGGTGGAGGAGATGGGCCACCAGAACACCAAAGTTACCGCCGAGCGGGATGCGGCGGTCAAGGAGCTTGATGAACTCAAAGCCAAATTCGCCAGTTTGATCAAAGAAAAAGACGACGCGAACAACGCAGCCCAGGAGGCGTGCGATCAGGCTGTTCTGCTCAGGGGAGAATGGGATGCGGCGGTGGCTAAAGTCCAAAAGGTGGAGACTGAGGTCGAGGAGAGGGTGAAGTTGGCCGAGTCCAGGCTAGAGGCCGACATTGAAGACCTCCTCGTTGTTTATAACGCTAACGTGCTGAGGCACAGGGGTCTGGCCTGGCTCGATGATTATTCGACGTATCTCCACAGTGCTTGGGGCCAACTGGTTGAGGAAGAGAAGGAGGCGCACCAGGGTGAGTCTATGGATGAATTCGAGCTTGAGAATCGTCCGTTAACTGATGATGAAAAGAAGATTCTCCATGATTCTATGATCTCCTATGAGAAGGAGAGGCTCGGCACCCCGCACTTGGAAGTAGTAGAAGGCTCAGGGGTTCATCATCATGATGCAAGTCTTGATCTTCCGGTGTCAACCTAGCCTGAATCTTTGCCTGCGGTTGGTCACCAGGTTGTTCCTGCTTACAATCCGGATCAGCCGCAGATGTCTTCGGCTGCTGCGCAAGTTACTATGTCGCTCTGCCGCCTACAAGTCGAACTGAGGAAGGTATTTTGAACATTTCACTTCTCTTAAATCGGAATCTTCGATCGAGTTAAGTCTTAACAGTTCTTTTATTCTTTGTCCAGTGATCGATGCCGCACTGGCCTTGCCTCCTACCACTCAAGAATCATATCAAATGCAGGAGGCTATCGTGACCGAGGTGACCACCATGAGTACAGCTGCCCCGCTTGACGATCTGCAGGGAGGTACGATCGCGTTCGACGTGCAGCTGATGGATGAACTCTTCCGCCGCCACGGCGATCCTCGTGCTGACTTGTCATCTGTTATGAGTGGAACTGATCCTGCTGCAAGCTCTTCAATGCCGACTGCTGATGCCTCCAGCGGGGCTCAAGCAGTAACCGAAGAGGAGATGTTTGCTCAGATTGACGCTGAACTGGCAGCAGCGGGTTATGGCGGCAGCTTTAGAGGTGGGATGGCAGCATCGGGACCTGCCCCGCTCGGAATGATGTCTCCTAGTGGTTCTGTCTTTCTCACCAGCCTACCCATTCCACCTTCTGTAATTGATCCTGTTCCTCCGACTCCGCCCATAGGGAGTATTCTTATTCACACGAGTTCGAAGGAGGACGTCGACATAATGCCCTCGCCTGAAGACCAACCGCCGAAAAGCACCGGCTTGAAGAGGAAGACTGGCGAGGGCTCCAGTGGGTCCACATCGAGGAGGAAGCTGAGAAAAAAGAAAGATTAGGCATGCTCTCTTGGTGTATTTTGATTTGCATTTTGTTAGCCGTGTATAGATGCGGGTTCGGCCCCTGCTAGTAGGAATTTTTTGGAAACTTGTACACGAACTTCTTCTATAATCAATAGAAATGAAACTTTTCTTTTTAGACTTCTTTTCTGTCGTTGTGTATTTGTCTAAGTGCGTCAGTGTTTGGACTGTACTTGTGAAGTTTCAGTTTTCGAATGAAGTTCGTCTCTGTTCGCCAAGTTCGGGTATTGTGGACATGGTTTTCGATCGGGAAACGAGTCGAATTTTGACTTCGCATTGCTTCGGTCGATGGTTGATGCTTAAGCCTTGCCCCCCAGTCTTGGTGGCATGTTGTAAAGCATCAGTCAGCGATTGCCCTTTTCTCCCAGCATGCTGAGTCTAGTGCCGTTGGATGGGCGTTTTAAGGCAGACGGGGATTGAGCGGTTTATTCGCGCTTGTCCGATCATTGACGACCATATCTGCACTCCGGGGATCCTTATTTGTTTACTGGCGGTTGGTCACGCTGGCTTGAGCTTCAATCATATGCCCGCTGTCTGGGGACTTGGAATTGGCATTCGTACTCCGACTCGCACTTCGGGAGTTTGGAGTTGATAATTATATTTCGATCCATGCTTCGGGAATTTGAAGTTGGTGTTTAGGCTTCGTTTTGCATTCTGGGAATCCGAAGTCGACGTCTATGCTCCGACTTGCACTCTGGAAATTCGGAGCTGATGTTTATACTCCAGCTCGCGCTCCGGGAGCTATGAGTCGATGTTTATACTCCGCTTCACACTCTGGGAATGCGGAGTTGGATGTTTATACTCCGACTCGCGCTCTGGGAGTTCGAAGTCGGATGTTTATACTCCGCTTCGCACTCTGGGAATACGGAGTTGGATGTTTATACTCCGACTCACGCTCTGGGAGTTCGAAGTTGAATGTTTATACTCTGCTTCGCACTCTGGGAATGCGGAGTTGGATGTTTATACTCCGACTCACGCTCTGGGAGTTCGGAGTTGAATGTTTATACTCCGCTTTGCACTCTGGGAATACGGAGTTGGATGTTTATACTCCGACTCGCGCTCTGGGAGTTCGGAGTTGAATGTTTATACTCCGCCTCGCACTCTGGGAATACGGAGTTGGATGTTTATACTCCGACTCGCGCTCTGGGAGTTCAGAGTTGAATGTTTATACTCCGCTTCGCACTCTGGGAATGCGGAGTTGGATGTTTATACTCCGACTCGTGCTCTGGGAGTTCGGAGTTGAATGTTTATACTCCGCTTTGCGCTCTGCGAATTCGGAGTTGGATGTTTATACTCTGACTCGCGCTTTGGGAGTTCGGAGTTGAATGTTTATACTCCGCTTCGAACTCTGGGAATACGGAGTTGGATGTTTATACTCCGTCCCGCGCTCTGGGAGTTAGGAGTTGAATGTTTATACTCCGCTTCGCACTCTGGGAATGCGGAGTTGGATGTTTATACTCCGACTCGCGCTCTGGGAGTTTGGAGTTGAATGTTTATACTCTGCTTTGCGCTCTGGGAATGCGGAGTTGGATTTTTATACTCCGACTCGCGCTCTGGGAGTTCGGAGTTGAATGTTTATACTCCGCTTCGCACTTTGGGAATACGGAGTTGGAGAAGGATTGCCGTGTATCAATCCCTTTTTTGACTTTGATGTGATGGCTTGCCCCCGAGCTCGGGTTTCACTTAGGGAGTGATTGGTTGCATTGCAGCCACTCTCTATTTGAATAAATCCCACCATATGATGAGACTTAGCTCTCCGTGCATAGTGATGGTCATATGAAGTATTTCAAGTAAATCACAGCTCTGGCTCGAAGAGGTTGCATTTTATTGCTGAAATAAGAAAGTATGGCAAAGTCAGTTGCCTTATTACAAGTTCTAATTTCGAAATGCATAAACAAATTGCAGAAAAGGAAAGTAAACTAAATGGATAAAGATAGCCTGTCAGGTGTAATAACGGCGAAGGCTCTCGCTATTCCAAGCTCTTGGCAGGGTAAGACCGTCGACGGTCGATAACTTGAACGTGCCATCTCCGAGCCTTCGTTCAATAACATACGGTCCTTCCCATGTCGGCTTCATATGTGAAGGAACCGGATAGATTCTTTTTAAGACGAGATCGCCTATTTCGAAGGTTCGCGGATGGACCTTGGCGTTGTACAATCGGGCGACTCGACTTCGATGCACAGCTGCCCTCAAATCAGCTTCTTCACGCTTCTCATCTAGTAGATCGAGAGATTCAGCAAGTAATATAGCATTTGTCTTTGGATCATAGTATGTCACATGATGAGAAGGTACTTCTAGATCGACTGGGATAACGGCCTCTGAACCATAAGAAAGAGAGAACGGAGTGTGGCCGGTCGCCGTCTTGTGGGTTGTTCGGTAAGCCCACAGAGGCATAGGAAGTTCATCGACCCACTTGCCCCCGACCTTTTCCAGTCGTTTCTTCAGGATGGACTTTATAACTTTATTAACTGCTTCGACCTGCCCGTTTGCTTGAGGATGTGCAACTGCGGAGAATTTCTTTTGGATGTGAAATCATTTGCAGAAATCTTTGAATTCAACACTGTCGAATTGGGTTCCGTTGTCCGTAATTATGGTGTGTGGGAGACCGAATCGATAGATGATGTTACGAACCACAAAGTTGATTACTTTCTTCGTTGTAATGGTAGCGAGAGCTTCGGCTTCAGCCCACTTTGTAAAGTAATCAACTGCGACGATGGCGTACTTCGCACCACCTTTTGCCAGAGGTAGAGCACCGATGATGTCGATGCCCCACATCGCGAACGGCCACGGGCTGACCATTTGCGTTATCTCGGTAGGAGGAGCTCTAGTAATTCGGGCATATTTCTGGCACCTATCACATTTCTTTGCATAGTCCAACGCATCACGATTCACGGTAGGCCAGTAGTATCCGTAGCAAAGTATTTTCTTTGCAAGTGCTTGTCCTCCGATGTGATCGCCACACTCTTCTTCGTGCACATCGCGCAATACCTGTTTAATTTCATCGTGAGCAATACACCGGAGTAGGGGAACTGAGTACCCTCTTCTGTACATGAGTCCATTCTGGATGGTAAATCGTGAGGCCTTCCGAAGGACTTGTCTTTTTTCACTCCTCCGCTCCGGCAGGGTTCCGTGCTCAATGTAATTTCTGAGTGGAGTCATCCATGAATCCTTTTCGAGAACGGTTTCGCAAATCCAATTTATTTCTGTCCGGTCGATGCTTGGGGAAGATAGTGTTTCTATGGGAACGAGTCCCAATTGTTGAGCCTCACCTGTGCTGGCTAGCTTTGCCAATGAATCGGCCTTTTGGTTGCGCTCCCGAGGTATACAATAGATGGCGTAGTAATCGAACCGACTTAGTGTTTCCTGGACTCGGGCTAAGTAAGCAGCCAACCTTCGGTCTCTTGCTTGATATTCCCCCTGTACTTGACACACAACCAATTGTGAATCACAATAAACTTCCACAGTGATGATTTTCATATCTCTGGCGAGTTTCAAGCCAGCTAAGAGGGCTTCGTATTCAGCTTCATTATTGGTTGCATGAAAGTCAAACTTCAAAGCGTAGCATATAGATCGACCTTCGGGGGTTTCGAGTACAACCCCAGCGCCCGAACACCGGTCGTTCGATGCACCATCGGTATACAGCTTCCAGACATATTCGGGGGATTTACTAGTTTCGGGCAAGTCCTCTGGAACGGTGAACTCAACTATGAAATCAGCGAGGACTTGTCCTTGGATTTCTCGTTTTGGAGTGTAAGTAATATCGAATTGACTCAGTTCGATGTTCCACTTGAGTAACCTACCAGACGTCTCAGGCCGCAAAAGGACCTGTCGTAACGGCTGGTCGGTGTAAACAACAATGGGATGTGCCTGGAAGTATGGTCGGAGTTTTCTTGATGCAATCACAAGGTAGTAGGCCAACTTTTCTAGCTTCGAGTAGTTCCTTTCAGCCCCGGTCAATCGTTTGCTGATGTTGTATACCGGCTTCTGTATTTTGTCCTCTTCTCGGATTAATGCAGCGCTGATAGCGTTCTCTGATATCGCCAAATATACGAACAGCTTCTCATGGTCGATGGGCTTCGACAGGATATGTGGTGTGGATAGATGTTGGACTAGCGCTTGGAAAGCGCCCTCGCACTCCGTGGTCCATTCAAAGTTGCTTTTCCCTTTTTGGATAAGATCGAAGAAGGGGATGCATTTGTTAGTGGATTTTGAAATGAACCTACTCAATGCTGCTACTTTCCCATTGAGACTTTGGACTTGCTTTATGGTCTTGGGAGTTTCAAGATTTCTGATTGCCCAAATTTTTTCAGGATTAGCTTTGATTCCTCGAGCGTTAACGATGAACCCAAGGAACTTCCCGGATGCAACTCCAAAGTGACATTTCAGGGGATTGAGCTTCATTTTGTATTCTCGAAGTATGTTGAACATAGTTTCCAAGTCTTTAACATGGTCGGTGGAGAGTCGTGACTTCACAAGCATGTCGTCGACATATACTTCCATTGTTTTCCCGATTTGATCGGCAAACATCCGATTGACCAATCGTTGATAAGTAGCTCCGGCGTTCTTGAGTCCGAACGAAATAACCTTGTAACAGTAAAGTCCCAGATTGGTTACGAAGCTGGTATGTTCTTGATCGGGTAAATGCATCGGTATCTGATTGTAACCAGAGTACGCGTCCATGAAGGATAAGAGTTCATGCCCACCTGTCGAATCTACTAGCTGATCAATTCTAGGGAGTGGGAAACTGTCTTTGGGACATTCTTTGTTCAAATCAGAATAATCGACACATGTTCTCCACTTTCCATTCGGCTTTCGGACGAGCATGGGATTCGACACCCATTCAGGATATAGTGCATCTCGAATGAATCCATTTGCTTCAAGCTTTTCTACTTCCTCTTTAAGGGCGGCAGATCTCTCTGGATCCATACCACGCCTTTTTTGTTTGACAGGGACATGCCGCGGGTCAATGTTCAGAGCGTGGCTCGCGATGTCCGGCGAGATCCCACACATATCAGAATGTGTCCAGGCAAATACGTCAAGATTTGCCCGCAGAAATTCAACCAATTCCTCCTGAGTTTGCTGGCTTAGCTGAGATCCAATCTTTATCATTTTCGAGTCAACGTTACTGTCAATTGGGACATCAATTGTCAGTTCGGCCGGGGATGCTTGACTTTCTTTAGATTCTCCTTCGTCTTCAGTCTCTCTTGGATCAAGGTCTTTGAGGAATTGGCTGGGGTGCCCGGACCTGGGCCCGGGCGTTAATTGTCAATTATCGGCGAAACGGATGCAGAGAGATTCCTCTACGCCCTTTCCCTTCTCCTTTCGCTACGCCTCCCGCAGCTCAGCAACATAACAGGCTCTGGCAGTGGCCTGATCCCCCTGAACGATTCCTATTCCATGATCAGTGGGAAATTTTAGGGTCAAACGCCATGGGGCAATGGCTATTCTGAATTCAGCGAGGGTCTGTCGGTCCAAGAAGGCATTGTAAGGGGAGTCTATGTCCAAAACGATGAACTGCAACATCCGTACTCTCCGACGTTCTCCGACTCCCAACTCTACTGGCAGTTCCACCATCCCAGTGGGGATTGTGGCACTTCCGTTGAAACCATGGACTCGAGATTGACAAGGCTTCAAGTCCGCGGCTTCCATCTTCATTTGATCATAAGCTCGCTTGAACAAAATATTCACAGAGCTTCCATTGTCAACTAAGATCCTTTTTATCCAAGCGGGACCTACTTGTGCTGAGATGACCAGTGGATCGATAGTGGGAGCTTCGATTTTATCTACGTCTCTGCTCCTGAACACGATGTCATCCGTCATCGTTTTCTGTTGCTTGGCCGGAGCCCCCTCATCAAAACTACTGCAACACTCGAAGTCTGCATGCCTGATAGAACTGGCATACGACTCCATTTCCTTCCAGCTTCGATCTGCTAGGTGAGGACCACCACTTATTGTATTGATGACCAACCTCCCGTCCACGCGAGCGGGTTCTTCCTGTCTTTCACGGTTCGGTGCACGATTCTGATTTGATGGGCCTGCACCACCAGATTGCGGCGCCCATACATACTGATCCAACTTCCGCTCTCGTATCAGTTTTTCAATGAGGTCTTGTATGTGACGACAATCATTGGTGTTGTGGCCATAACTCTCATGGAATCTACAGAACTTTCCTGTTTGGATTTGTCTTTCAGTTGGTGGTTTTGGGGCAGGCTTCTTATACTGCATGGTATTGCAGGTTTGCAAATACACATTTTCCAATGACGTGCTCAATGGAGTGTAATTTTCGTACATGGAAGCTATGCGCCGTGGTCCACGATCCTGATCGCGTTTTTTGTTCTGATTTCTATTGTCCCTCTGCTGATTATGTTTATTTTGGACGTTCAACTGAATTTTTCCAGAACTATCTCCGGACTGTTTAACTGCGACGTTACTTTGGATTCCTTCGATGTTGGGCCCTACGTCATCCTGCTTCCTAGACTGTTTCGCATCCTCCCTTCTCAGGAATTGGGCTGCCTTGGAATAGAAACGGTCCAATGACGCAGGTGGTTTCCCAGCTAACCAACTTTCGAACTCGGAATCAGCATCAATCCCCTTAGTCAGAGCCATCAGGATAGAGTTATCGTTGGGATTGCTTATTTCAGCACACGCAGCGTGGAATCGCTCCAAGTAACGTCTAAGTGTTTCTCCGGGAGCTTGCGTAACACTAGACAGAGTGTTAACGTCCTTTGGCCTCGCCACATGCATACGGAATTGTTCGACAAACTTGGTGGCCATCTGGTCAAAGTTAGAGATGGATCGCGGTGGCAAACGAGTGAACCATATGGTAGCGATGCCCCCTAAGGAAATGGGGAAACTACGACACTTTACTGCGTCATCAGCTCTAGTAGCATTCATCAGCCATTCGTATTTCAGGACATGTTGATTAGGATCAGAACTTCCTTCATAAACTGGCAAAGTTGGCATCCTGAAGTGCTGAGGTGGTTCAGCATATAAAACATCATCGGTGAAAGGGGTATGACTTCGGGAGATTCCCCAGTCGTCATTAGAGAGACCCTGACTTTCACGGATCATTTGGCGGATCATCGCCGGTATATCTGGTGTTCGGACACTTGGAGCATGTTGTGCCAAGGTGTGGTCGGGTTCCACAACGCGAGTCTGGACTGGATACGGTCGACGGTCCGTGTTTCGCCTCCTTGGTCCAACATCCTCAGGGACATAAGGCTCAGGAGTCTGCTCTCGTTGGCTACGTTGAGGTTCAGCTTGGTTTCTAGCGTCACCTCCCCGTCCGGCAGTGGTGGTAGTAGCAATCTTGCCGGTAACATGATAAGGAGCAGCTCCTCCTCGAGTTGAAGGTTCTGTGCGGAGACTAGCGGATGGTCCAGCTCTAGGTTGCCCAAGGTTCGAAGTAAGTTGGAGTCCCGTGGCTTGGATGTAGCTTACACCTAGCCATGGACGTGTGGATCTAGTTTGGCCATCGGAGGAGGCAGAACTTTCCGTGGAGGAGTGAGAACCTTGGTCTCTTCTGGATCTTCTTCGCCTTTGGCGATTTAGCTGGTTAGTCAACTCCGTGTTGGCGCGCAGTTGTTTCGCTAACTGTTGTCGACTTTGGGTCAACTCTTGAAGCAATGTCTGGAATTCTTGTATAGTGATTGGACTTGATGGATCTGAAGGTCCTGCAGCATTTTGGTTGGATGGAGGTGATTGCGTGGAATTTTGTCGGTCCCGTGCTCCTTGATCAGCAGCTATAGAGGTGGTACGTGTGCTCACCATAATGAATTGATGAAGTCCTTTCCTAGATCTGATTGCAAATCTGAGTAGAATGGAAGGGCTTCAAAGTTCTAGATCTGGATCTTCTTCTTAGATTTGTGCAATCCAATATAGATAAAAGATCCAAAGAGTAGGAGAAAAATTGGTTTTTCTCAGTGAAAGCACCAAAGTGTTTGTACCAAAATTGGGCACAACATTCTTCGGAAGTCTTTGAAGAGATAAAGTGAAGAAATTAAATGTAAAAATAGGATTTATCTAACAAAAACTCCAAATTTCAAAAATGAGAATAACTAAAATGCAGGGAGACACAAGAATTTAGAGTGGTTCGGCGTATTGCCTAAGTCCACTATGAAGTAGTTTGCTTTATTGATCTTTCTTTGATGTTTACAATTGATTTCAATGAATTACAGCGAATAACAATGATTTGCAGCAGTGAAATTCGCTGGCAGCAGCAGCAATGGAGTTCAGATCTGGATCTGGCGGAGTCCGGGCATTGGAGATCTCAAAGAGGAAGAAGAACCCCTTTTCTGTTGGCCTTGGGGGTCTATTTATAAGTGTAGGAGGATGATATTTCGCTCAGATCTCGGGAGACCCTCTCTAACACGTGACCAGGCCCGCACGCCCAAGCCCGTGAAGTTTTGGTCCGATCCGTGATCGACACGAACAGATTTCAACTCGATCAATATTTCATCCAATGGAGTCGAAATTTGGCATGGTCATTCTTTAGCATGCACGTAGTCTTCTGTGAAAATTTCATAGCATTTGGACTTGTAGATTGGGAGATATGATCGATACGAAATGAGGTTCTCGGTAGGCTATTTCCTTCGACTCGCTCCTGTTTCGAATCGCTTCCCTTCGACTCGATGACGTGGCGCTTCCTGGATCGCTCCGCCTTTGACGCTGCTTTGAGAGAGTCGAAGCGCACATAGATTTGAGCGAGTCGAAGTGTACAATGGTTGATCGAGTCGAAGAGCATGGTTCGATCGCTTCGAGTAGTGACTTTGCCAACCGAAGCTGACTTCGATGGAGTCGAGTAGCTGTCTGAGAGGAGCGAGTCGAAGTTGATGGAGTTGACCAGTGGTTTGAAGTGAGCGAGTCGAAGAAAGTAGCTGAGCGAAGCAAGTCGAAATAGGTACTTCAAATGGCAGTGAGGCGAGTCGAACAGGAGCGAGTCGAAGTTGGTATCTGAGGGAACCAGAGCAAGATCGAAGGAGCGAGTCGAAGGAGCGAGTCGAACGGTATCTGGTTTTCGTCCAATTTTGCATCCTTCATAACTTGAGCATACGAACTCGGATTGACTTGAGATTTTGAACGTTGGCTCCCATGGATTAGCTTGTCATGTCCTGCCAATTTTGGCTCGATCCGGACTCGGACAAAATTCGCCGATATCCATAGTGAGCCCGTGTATAGATGATTTCTAGGATGGGCCGTCATTGGTTATCAGTCAATTCCTTGGTGTTACGGCCTTGCCAAAAGGCGGGATAACAATTAGGATGTTATTTAATAGGGTTTTACATTAAAACATATTATCTAATTCATATGAATTTGCATAAATCATCAACAAACATATATATCCAATTTAACAATAAAAAACATGGCAAAACCTTGCAAAATAATTTGGATTTAATCTAAAACCGAAAACAATCAAAAACATGAGATGTAGTCATTATTCACCTTAGCTTTGTGATTAAGGAGTTGAGATTTGAGAATGGTTTTGATTGATTAAGCTTCCTTCCTTTGATGGCTTTATCTTCTTCTTGTTCTTCCTTCGTGATGGCCGGCCTCTTATGTTTAATTTTTGCAAATGAACATGTAGAATGAATAGCCTAAGGGTTTAGGGTATAAGATATACTTATTCTTGTTTTACCCTTCGTCTATTTGCCTTAACTATTTATTTTAGTCCCCCTTTAGTTCATTTGTTATATGGCACGGCTACCTTTCTATTAAAACAAATCTCAATTCGCTTATCATCACATTATTTTATTTAATTTAACTAATTATATATCCTAAATAATGTTTACCAAAATTAGGGTCGTTATAGACTCCCCTCCTTAAAGAATTTCATCCTCGAAATTACGATAAGGTACTCAACAAATCAATCAAAAAGGTAAAACATACCATCAAACAAATCGGGATAAGCGTCTCTAATCCTGGTCTCAGTCTCCCAAGTACAGTCTCCCTCATCGTCGCTCCACTGGACTTTGACTAATCTAACTGTCTTGTTCCTTAGCCTCATCTCATCTCTCGCGACTATACGAACTGGCTTTCTAACTATAGTCAAATTTAGTTCTACTACTAAGTCCTCTAGCACAGTCGGTGATATAGTAGTCTTCGGGTCTTTAATACACTTTCTTAGATGAGAAATATGAAAAAAATTATGGACTCTTGCCAAACTGTTCGGTAACGCTACTCTATATGCGAGTTTCCCGATCCTTTCTATAATAGGAAATGGTCCTACAAATCTCGGAGCCAATTTCCCTGATTTCCCGAATCGAATTACACCTTTCATCTGTGATACCATAACAAAAACATGATTCCTACCGAGAACTCTAAGTCCTTCCATCTTCTATTTGCATAACTCTTCTGCCTAGACCGAGCTTCCTTCATCCTAGCCCGAATCAACTCTTCTCTACAACTGCTCTAACTAAATCCGAACCAAGACACTACAACAAAATATATTTTTCGCAGCACAAATTCGCAGGGATTTAATGAAAAGGCTGTGATTATTGGGGGATCATTAATGTAGAAAAGAAAACAAAATGTTAAAACGCTGCTGCTTAACGTGGAAATGTATGAAGCGGGGAAATGAAAAAGATCCTGCCTTTCTCACGAGACACCGAAGCATCGAATCCATCTCTCCCACAAATCATTAATCCAAAATTTCATTAAAAATTGAAATCTTATAATCTCTATCTAAATCTTCACAACTCTACAGTCAACCGTAAGCTTCGTCAATCCTCCAGTTCCCCGAGCTTTAGAAATTCTCCAGTGTTGTACATCTCCAAAAGTCGTCGATCTTCATCACCTACTCCGCATCTTCAAAAATCGGCCGACATCAGCCTTTGAAGGTATAATCATTAGATTTGGAGCCTCCATATTCGGGTAATCTTACTGTTTCTCCATTTTTTAGATTTGATTAATTTACGAACCAGGAAGCAGCTAACAATACATAAATGAATATGCTATTTCTGGTTGTATAATTCAGTCACGTACATATATATGATTAAATTATGGAATAATAATAGGGAGTACTTTTCTGTGTTATTGGAAAACTGGAAGAAACATTTTGGTTATGTTCATTGTGTTATTGGACATGAAATGATTAATCATAAACTGATTTGAATGGTCATTTTAATTGGTACAATTGCTTGTTGGAGGTTGATAGCCGATTGATATTGTTCATACTGAAAGTCTATAGTATAGTGGATCGATTATACAAATGACAAGTATATGACTAATTTAAACTATAGTGTAACAATAGTAAAGTATGTAAATAAGAATAATCACACCAGGGATTTTATACTGGTTCGGACCTCCCATCCTACGTTCAGTCCCGAAGCTCCTCTTCGGAATTTCCTTTCACCGAATAACCCTCACTTCACACGGAGGAACAGGTTTACAATAGCAGAGTTTCTTTGTCAACTGTGTGTTCTCTATTACATGGATTTTGACTATATAGTACAAATGCTTCCAATATATATCTAGAGAGTATTATCTATGAGGAACTGTATATTTGGAAGAGTAGAATACAAGTATAGATTTCTAGAGATCAAGAATATATCAGAGTATAAGAGTAAAGAGCACAAGTAAGTAAGGTGAGATCTTCTCTTGGATTCTTGATGCTATTTATAGTGGTAGAGAGATTCCTTGAGTAGTTGCATCCATTAATAAGTGTTCTATGGTCGCTTCTGATGGTGATGAAGAGTTGCAGCGAAGAGAAGCGAAGGTGTCTTTTCAATTGCGGCAGTTGTAATTTGAAAGTTATCAGCCGAGTTCAGTTTCAGACGTCTGGAATATGTCTCAGACGTCTGGCTCTCTATATTTTTTGTATATAGTAGACTTTCAGACGTCTGAGTACATTAACCAGACGTCTGATTCTGTCTGGTTTGTAATCCAGAAGTTTGAGAGGTTCGTCCTCAGAAAGTTTGGAATGTTTTGCTGGAGGAGAAGGTATTGAGGTTGGCCAATCTTCAGAAGGTGGTGTTGGACCGCGAACCCTTTGGAGTACTTCTTTGAGAACCGATAAGACAGTTGAAAGAGATTCTTCAACTGTTGCTAGGCGTGTAGCAAACGATGTTTCGAATTGGTCAATCCGCTTAGCCAAAAGTTTTTGATTTTGAGATAATATATGTTGATTTCTAAGGGTAAGATCTCTAACACTTTCATTTGGATTTGTATCCGTTCGAGTCTCCATAATCTCATCCTGTCCTGGATAATCAAATGGTGCAGGAGGAGGTGGGGTTGCTTCTCGATGGTGTTCCTCCTCTTGAGATGGTGAATTGTGTGGTTGTGGTGGAGATTCAACTTGTCTAGTTTGACGATTGTGCGTCCAATCTTCGAAGGATAGAAATTCTGGGGGAATCTCGGGTAAGTGCATAAGTGAGAAAATTTTGGTGGAAGCATATTTTGGTGAGATTTCTTCGAAAGTCGATAGGTAGGATGGGATGTTATGTGCACGAAGAAGTCGTATAATATATGTCGGGTAAATAATTGATGGCCGTGATCGAGTCCAAAATTGTTTGAGCACGTCAAATATGAATTTGGCCCAATTCACCCTTGTTCCACTAAATAAAGCATATAAGGCTTTGTGCTCTAACTCGGTTATTTTCTCATGGCTTCCCATACGTGGAACGATGGTATTGATTATCATTCGAGTTAGGAGTCGTGCTTTTGGGCGTAGATATTTAGAGGCAAACTTTGGCATTTCATCTTCCCAAATTTGATGTGTTATACTATTTCTTGGCTTGAAGCGCATATCGGGAATGTTATATAAATCTTCGCCCGTGTCAGAACATCCTACGGTTCTACCTATTATGCCAGGAGTTAGTATAATCGTGTTGCCATACACGCTAGACCATAGCCAGTTATCTTCATATTCAGTGTTCCATACTGAAGTGCTATCCAAGTTTGCATAGAAAAGAAATATTGCCAATTGATCGATTTGGACGTCATTAGGAGTGAACGAAATTAATGTTTCTAGTCCGGCATTCTCACACATTTCATCCAAATCGTACATTGGAAATTTAAGTAGATTATAGAAAGGACCTGTGTGTAGTTTTTTCTTTTGTATATCTTCATACCTCTTGATTGAATGTGGTGATCTATTCATCCATTTTTCAATTTGATCATCCGAGCAAACTTGGGGATTTGAAGATGATGTTGGTTGGTCTTGTTTTCGTTTTGATGTCTTGAGATTGTTAGTTCTAGGAGGCCTAGTGATTTGAGCTCGCGTAAAAAAGGAAGTTTTTGAGAGAAAAATCATCAATGGTGAAATCGCAAATGAAAAAATTTGAGATGAAAGTAAAAAATGACGTTATCTGGGTTGATTTAAGGAGTCGATTGAATTTCAGACGTTTGGATGCTAAATCAGACGTCTGGTTTGCCCTAAATTGAACACAGTAGATAAGTTCAGATGTCTGGTTTATGAGTTAGACGTCTGGTTTGATCGAATGTGGAAAATTTGACAGTCAGAGAGTTTTACCAAACGTTTGGGAACAATTGTCAGACGTCTGAAAGTTTCTGATTTTTAAATTTGAGTAGACATAGCAAACTTTCACACGTCTAGGAGGTATAACAGACGTCTGATATATGCACAGTGGAAAAAATTGACGTATATTAGAGTGTCAGACGTCCGATTTAGGCAATTTTTCTAAAAATAGCCTAAAATTTGATGGTTTTGCTTATTTCTTGATTCTCTATTTTATTAAAAAACAAAATGTATTTTTATTTGTGTAAAATAACAAACAAACATAGATACATACAATAACAAAAATAGAATAATTTATTTAGAAGGTGATGGAGTTTTACGATCTCCTGACTTGTTATCTTTCCATGGTTTAAGTAGAGACCATATATTTCCACGTTCGTGGGTTCTTGGAGAGGTAGAAAATCGTCTCGGTGAAGGATCCGAAGGTGTACGATATGAAGACGAGGGATCTAAAGAACTACAAGGCTTTGGAAGCGGTTCATGGACATCTTTCTTCCGTGACGTACAAAACTTCATCACTACTTGCTCCAAAAAGCTTAGCCGACGTGCTGTAACTTTTTGTTCAAAATATAGTTCTCGTTGAAGATCTATTTGTTGTTTCTGATAGTGATGAATTTCATCAATTTTCTCCTTTGTGTTAGGAGAGACAAATAGAGATCTTTTAGTTTTCTTGCTATCGGGAGTAAATCCCGTGTGATATGAGGACCACCTATACGTTGGTTCTTGATTTGGTGTAGGTGTAGGAAACCGTTGTGGTGTATCAACCGAGCTATCCGGCGTAGGCATCGAGATGGAAATATAAGAGTTATCAGAAGACATGGCTATATTTTGTTTCTTGAAGAAAATATGAATTGTGTGTATATAATTTTTCTTGAAGTATAACTGTTTATATATAAGTTAAAAAAATTATTTATAGAAAAACTAACTATCTAAAAAAAACAAAGGGTGCACAAACTATTTATTATAATTTGTGGATAGAAAAACAAATGAGTAAACATAGCCTAGATGAAGCAGTGATTATTAAGTAAGGAGATCATGAAGAGAGCAAATCCCTAAACCACGTCGGAGTTTAATAAAAGTTTGTTCATTTAGTGGTTTTGTAAAGATGTCTGCTATTTGATTTTCAGTATTTACGTACTCTAATGAGATATTTCCTTTTTCAACATTGTCTCGTAGAAAATGATGTCGTATATCTATATGCTTAGTTCGTGAGTGATTAAAAGGTTTTTTGATAAATTTATTGCACTCGTGTTATCACAATATAATGGAGATTTATTGATAATTTTGCCGAAGTCTATAAGTGTTTGTTGAATGTATATTACTTGTGCACTTGCTAGAGCTGCTGAGATATATTCGGCTTCACAAGTAGATAAAGAAACACAATTTTGCTTTTTGCTAAACCATGAAACTAATGATTGTCCGATAAAGTGACATGTTCCACTAGTACTCTTACGATCTATTCTACATCCACCGAAATCCGCATCGCTATATGAAACTAGTTCAAACGATGATCCTTTAGGGTAAAACAAACCATAATCTCTAGTACTAGATAGATAACGTAAAATACGCTTAACAGCTCTTAGATGAGATTCTTTTGGTTTTGCTTGAAATCGAGCACAAAGACATACACTCATCATAATATCGGGTCGACTAGCCGTCAAATAGAGTAAAGAACCAATCATGCTACGATATAATTTTTCATCAAAATCTTTTCCATTATCATCCTTTTCTAAGTGAACAGTAGAACTCATCGGTGTTGGTTTGCTTGAAATTTTTTCCATTCCAAAGCGTCGTAATAGGTCGTTACAATATTTTTCTTGATGAATAAAAATATCATTTTCAAGTTGTTTTATTTGTAAACCCAAGAAGTAATTTAATTCTCCCATGTGAGACATTTCAAATTCATTTTTCATAATATTTGAAAATTGATTACAAAGATTTTCATTAGTTGAACCAAAAATAATATCGTCTACGTAAATTTGCACAACTAAAATATCGTTATTTTCTCGTTTAATAAATAAAGTTGTATCAATTTTACCTATTTGAAAACCAGATGTAATTAAGTGATTTTTAAGTCGTTCGTACCAAGCTCGGGGAGCTTGTTTTAAACCATATAAAGCTTTTTGTAATTTAAAAACATGATCGGGATATTTTTTGTGAACAAATAATGGGGGTTGTTCCACATATACATTTTCTTTAATAAAACCATTTAAAAAAGCACTTTTGACATCCATTTGAAATAGTTTAAAATTGTGATGAGTTGCAAAGGCGAGTAATGTACGAATGGCTTCTAATCTAGCTACTAGAGCAAAGGTTTCGTCATAATCGATACCTTCTTCTTGATTATAGCCTTGAGCAACTAAACGTGCTTTATTTCTAACAATATTTCCATTCTCGTCTGCTTTGTTTTTAAATACCCATTTTGTTCCTATAACTGATTGGTCTTCAGGTCTTGGTACTAGTTCCCAAACATTATTGCGTTCAAATTGATTTAATTCTTCTTGCATAGCTATTATCCAAAAGTTATCATTTGAAGCTTCTTTATAATTTTTTGGTTCAAAATTTGACACAAATGCTACATGGCTTATTTGATTAAGTTGATTTCTAGTTACTCTAGAATTGAGATCTCCAATGATATTATCTTTTGGATGATTGTTAAGAATTCTAGGGGATGATATTAAAGTGTTATTTTGCACATTTGTTTCATTATTAATAGAATTTGTTGAATTTGTTAGTGGAATTATTTTTTCTTCATCATTAGTATGATGGTTAAATAGATTTTCGTCGAACGAAACATGTAAACTTTCTTCAATAGTATTATTTCGTTTATTAAAAATTCTATATGCTTTGCTACGATCCGAATATCCAACAAAGATACCTTCATCGGCCTTCGAGTCAAATTTTCCTAAGTTATCTTTTGTATTTAATATAAAACATTTTGAACCGAAAGTTTTAAAGTATGATACTTTAGGTTTTCTTCCAAAAAATATTTCAAAACAAGTTTGTTTAGTCATAGGACGTATGGTTACTCGATTTAACACATAACAAGCTATGGCAATAGCTTCTGCCCAAAAGTGTTTTGGTAAACCACTACTATTTAGTAGTGTTCGTGCACATTCTTGTAACGTATGATTTTTTCTTTCTACTACACCATTTTGTTGAGGTGTGTGAGGAAAAGAAAAATTATGACTTATTCCTTTCTTATTGCAAAAATTAGTAAAAAGATCGTTTTCGAATTCTCCTCCGTGATCACTTCGAATATTTTTAATTTTCAAGTCCATTTGTGTTTTAATTCTTTTAGCAAATATTTTAAACATACCAAAAGTATCGCTTTTATGTTTTAAAAACAAGGTCCATGTATATCTCGAAAAATCATCAACTATTATGTAAACATATTTGTTGTGATTTATAGATCATATTTGTGTTGGACCAAATATGTCAAGACCCGATTCTAAGGCTTCCGAAAATCGACATTAATACGTCCACTGTATCAACTGCCGAACAATCGAATGCCGGAAAACCGAACCCTGAGGGTTTAACAAGAAGAGGTAGAAGAAGAAGAAAGAAAAAGAAAAAGCAACAGAAACAATATCAGAATCTCACAATCGCAGCGGAACAACATATAATAGATCCATGAATAATCTTCAAATCAAGAACTATATTAGTTTATACATTACATCATCAGAGTCAATAAACAACACAACACAACACTGGACAGTTATATAAACTTGTCCTCATACAGAATACACAGCGGAATAATAATATCATATACAAGTGATACGCCTCGCCAGCCAGCTCGCCACTTGAGCTCCACAACATCTCCTGAATCCAGAATGACCTGAAAACCAAACTCTAGGCTGTCCGTGTGGAAAATGATGGGCACCCAGAGTTTAGAAAGAGAACAATAAACTCCAGGTCAGTCATGGGACTGGTGTGAGAACTTAAAACAGTTTATCTTTAAAACAAACAACAAAAGAATTTTCAACATTGAAATCCGCAATGTTTTTGGAAAATGAAACTACCATAAGACCTCCCACCACACACACAATGCAATCGCAGACTTGGAGGAGATTTCTTCTTATGATAGTCAAATATGCTTACTACGCAAGAAAAACTCTTTTGACATTATTGCTAGTGCATAGTGTGAAATTCTTTCGAAAATACAATATAAATCTTAGCCAGCATAGGTACCATTATATTATGCCTGCTATAGCTGCCGCCTGAGGAGACAAGTTATACAAATTGCAATCGTAAAGGGCTCGTATTGTTTCTTTGGATTTTTCAACAAATGGTCAGGCTAAGGAACTTCCTACTGCCACATGGGTACGCCTCTGGCGGGACGTCCCGAGAGTCAACCTGCTCTCTGCCAACACAAGGTCGGGTTACCTCTTACACTAGGTAACTACTACACGAATATGCCACCCCCCTCGGTCCTTTGGGACCTTTATTTGAGGCGCCTCAACAAAACAACAATCACACAGTAAATGAGATTGGAGTAACCACATAGGTTAAATACCATGGCTCCATACCTGATACCACCCTTTTCCAGAAGGAAATGACATACCCTAAAGGGAGCGACCCTCATAACCTTGCCGCATCATTCCTGTTTCGACCATTTCCGGGGTGTGAGGTCTGACGAAGTCTCGTCCACAAAGCTACGCTTTTTCACAAAGCCACGCTTTGATCAACAAATGATCAGTAAATAATCATCACACGGCAACACTCGGCATGCCACATGACCAAATTGGGAATATATCGCTGATAACCTTCAAATACATAACCTCTGAGCTCGTACGTCTCAGAGAAGGGTGTTAAGCTAAGAGAATAAATTCTCCGCCACCAACAGAAATGTATTTGAAAGAAATCTGCTTTATATCTCAAAATGTAATGTCAGACACGTAACCATACAAGTCTGTTCCGGGTTCGAACAGAACCGAAGGCACTTCCAAAGAAGCCCTTGCAATCCGGGTATTCACAATCCCGATCGAACTTCCCATCACAAAGGAAATCTCTATACCGTAGCTAACGGTGCAGAGACAATCGATAGGTCATCCTATCATTTTCACAAATACCCCGGTCTTCACCACCGGTCTTCAAATGTTATCCATATCGTCATATCACTTATTCGGAATGGGTTATATGACACAAAGGTCCTTTCCCGGCTAAACCGAATAGTGAGCACAATATTTAAAACATATGGATATAGGGATTTCAATTAAGTAACAACTTATTACCCAAATCCTTTCCTTTAAATGGTTTAAACAAATTACCATTTTAAATCTTTAAACAAAAAGATTTACTTCACAAAGTTCACCCAATTTCACAAAGATTCATTCACAGATTCCCAAATCAATTTCCATTTCAATTGGATTAACCCATTAAATCTTTAAATCAAGATTTAACTGATAGCTTTCAAAAAAACACGTTTCCAAAGACTTATCTGTAACTTGGAAAACCATTTCCAATTCAAATTTGAAATTCTTTTAATACAAATTGGAAATTCATTTCTTATATCAAAGCTTTTATCATTTGGAAACAAACAGTTTTCGTTTAGGAAAACTGATTACAATTTTACATGAGTTAAGGCCACTCAAGGAAAAAAACTTGGATTTAAATTTCCAAAACCATATTTTAAATGGATAAAAACCCATATAAACACCTTTTACACTCGTATAATCCTTTGACCACAATTTCCAAGTTAGTGAATTCAATTTCAAATATTAAATTCAAATTTAAATCAAATTATTCAAATTTCAATTTTATTAAGTTATTTAAAATAACTCTTATTTTGAAACTCATTTTCAAAAACCTTCAATTCTAATTCCAAAACTAATTTGGATTCAAAAATTCAATCTTTAGAATTGTTAAAAATCTGTGACTTAACTGATTTCCACATGAAATCCACATTTGTGTGTGTACGGTGTAATCAAGGGGTTTAACACAATAGTGCAACAACATTCAACCATCACAGATTCAAATATAACAATGTATTTGATAAGCGGTATAAACTATAACGCTTATCTTTCATTCACAGATCATAGATATATAGATATCACAGATAAACAAATTACAGATCACAACACAAATCAGGATATATCACAAAGCATCACATATTTGGGATATCAAATAATTCAACCATTCGATAAAATCCAAACATCCATAAGTAAGATTAATTTAATTATCTGATTAATTTAAATCAGATAAATTTAAAGTCAGATTAATTTCTAAACACCAAATCAAATTTCCAATTAATTTCCAAATTATTCCCTTTTTAAAAATAAATTTCTTTATCTCTTCAAATCTATTCAAAACCAATTTTGAATAAATCCTTTAACTTATAAATAATATTAGCCGAAATCCATTTATTAAGGCTTTTTCCCAAAATTTGGAATTTAATTCAATATGGTCCAAAAATAAACTTTATCTTTTTAAAACTCCCTTTTTATTTATCCAATTCTCAAAATAATTTTTTTTGATAAATTTTCAACTTGAATTTCAAAAATCCAATTTTATTTACTTCTGGTATCCAACGATACCAAATATATATCCGGCTAAACCGTAGCCTTCAACAATTTCAATCACAAAGATAATCACACGGAGATTATAAATAATCAACACACAACATATGAAATAATTTCAAATGTTTGAGGAATCCAGTTGAATCCCTTCAACCTATTTCCCTGCATCCACAGATATTAGCACAACAATCAAATATCAATTCCACTTCAAGGTGGAATATCGCGGTATATGGGATTTATAAAATACTATCCGCTATTATGCGGCGCAATGGGGTCTCATCCGCTATATAATGCGGGAAATCAACTCCAAATACATATATAATACCAATTTCACTTCGGGGTGGAATATCGCGGTATATGTGTTTAATATAATAACCTCCGCTATTATGCGACGTATAGGGTCTATTTCAATACATCCAATGACAATCATCATCCAATTCACACAATCAAGCAATATTAAATCTAACTATTTAAAATTTAAATCGAAACAAATTCGATTGAGTGAGAAGTTCTCACCTTGCTTCCAAAAACAGTTGTAGTGTTTTATTTCGAATAAAATTAAACACGCGTTTAATTTTACCCAAAATTCAAACTAGCTCCAACCAATCCCAATCCAGCGCCATTGCGTAGTTCTCGTTAATACGAACCTGACGCAATTTGTTTCGTGCGAAACAGACCTCGTATGAAGAAGTTACAACGTTTTAAACATTGTACGAATTTAAATAAATTAATTTACTATTTCTTTTATTTTTAAAACCCTACATTCATTTCTGGCCGTTGATTTCATTTGCTCCAGATCTGGCCGCTTGTTTGTGCTTCTTCCTCAACGTGAAAAACACGTACAAACTAACCCATAACCGCCCACATACATTGAATTTTCGCCACCTCCTCGAGCCACTTGAAGACGATCGAGCTCCACCACGTCGAAGGCCTACGCACGCACCACCATCGGCCCAAGCACCATGAAGCTCGGCCCCCTATGTGCCTTGAAAAACGTGGGTGAAGGCAGCACGAACGCGAGTGATTTCCTCCCTCTATGGTCGACGATTCGTCGACCTACCCGTATGGATTTGAAGCTCTCGTAATCCTCTTCAAGTTTGTAGTTGAAAGTATTTGCCAATTCTTTACGGATTAAGAGAGATTAAGAGGAGAAGAAGATGAAATTCTGGCCATTAAATTTCTTAGGGCCGGCTGCAATTAGAAGAGAGGGTTTGTGCAAAACAAAGAAAATGAGGCCTTATATAGAAAATTTCTCAAAACACTATTCACCCGAATTTTTCCGAACTCCAAACGAAGCGTGCCGGCTGACGTTTCTACGGTTTAACCCACGTTCCGAACACAATGGAACGTGTTTCGAGAGCTAATTCGGCCATATGTGCGAGTTACGGAAATAAACGATCAAATTTAAATTAAAATCGATTAAAACGATTTCTACGCGTTTTGGCTTTCCCCGGACAAACTGTAAGTCCGATTGACACGGAATTTGAAATCTTACAATAATTTAACTTTCCGGATCCGATGAAACTGGTTTCGTCGAAATCCGAGACTGTTTGAAAAATGACTATTTTTACTCGTCGATTAAATATTAAAATATTCAATTTCAACGAATTAACTTTTAATTCAATTTTAAAAGTTCTATAACATCATTCTAACTCCAATATGATTTAATATAACTTTATAAATCATTTTTAATTACATTAAACCCAATTTCCAATTATTTACGCAATTTCAAATATTAAATTGTTGATTTAATTATCCAATTAAATCTCTATATTCGAAATTAAATTTATTCGACTTACAAATCTTACTTGTTAATATTTAAAATTAATTAAATATACGAATTTCAAATGATAGAAATTATGGGTCATTACAAAATAAATCTAAATGTAATAATTCTAATGGTTGTTTTGTAGAAATATTATTTTTAGATTTAAAAGAGCTTTTCTTTAGTTTTCCAATTTGACAATCGTCACATAAATTTTCTACTTTGTAATTTATTTTAGGAAACCTCTAACTAACTCGTATTTTGCCAACTTATTAACATTTTTCAAATTGATATGACAAAATTGTTTATGCCATAACCATGGATCATTATGTTTGGCGGTTAAACATAAATTTGAATTTTTATTTATATTCATGTTTAATACATAGATATTTTTGTTTCTAAAACCTTCAAATATAAGTTGTTTGTTATTATCTAAAATATTACATCTATCTTTTTCGAAATTTATTTGAAAACATTTGTCGCATGATTGACTAATACTTAGTAGATTGTGTTTTAGATTTTCTACTAATAAAACATTTGTAATAATAGGAAAATTAGAAATACCAGAGTTGATGACTTCTCCAATGCCCACGACATATCCTTTTGAATTATCTCCAAAGGTTACTGTTCCACCATCGATGTATGTTATATTTGATAACATTTTTGAATTTTCGGTCATATGCTTGGAGCATCCGCTATCTAGTATCCATTTCTCCTTATGTTTTATTTTGAGTACCTGCAAAGTAAAAAATGTTTTAATTGGTACGCATATACTTTTGTTAGGGTCCTAATTGTTAGGAGAAGGTAGCCATACCCAAGATGGTTTGGTACCTTTATAAATATAATTTTTATTATAGACTACATTCTCTAAGTAATTATTAATATGTTTTTGTTTAATCAAATTATTATTTGTCTTAGGAATCCAAATTTTCATAGTTTTGGTATTCATATTAGACGTAGGTAAACTTTTAGTTTTTTTATACCTAATTTTTTTTGCATCATTTCCTTTTTGTTTAAAAGTATTTTTAAATCCTATTCCATTTCTATTGTCTGATGGTTTTGAAGTTTTGATAAGATTTTCCAAATCTTGTTTTCCTTTATTGAATTTTGACACATTATTTGTAATTTTATCTAATTTTTCTTTTAATTCTAAATTTTCAATTTTCAATATTTCAATATTGCTTTTCAAGTTGACATTTTCTTTTAGCAAATTATACATCACTATTTTAGTGTTTTCAAAATCAATAGTAATAGCCTTACTTTCTATCAAATTATTTTTAATTTTTTCTTGAGATAATTCTAGTTCTTCTTCTAAGATAATTTTTTCACCTTTTAACATTCCTACTTCAAGTTCTAATATATTTATTTTGGCTATATATTCTTTGTTCAATTTTTTAATTTGTCTAAATTTATCATCTAATTCCATGCTAAGTTCTAATAATTCGTCATAACTAAGTTCTGGACATACCTCATCAGTTTGTGCGATAAAACACACATTAGCTTATTCTCCGTCACTATCACTATCACTTTCAGATGATGAAGAATCCGAGTCATCCCATGTTACTTTAAAAGCCTTCTTCTTTTTGAGTTTTTCAAGTTTGTTCTTCTTTTTATCATTATTGAGTTTAGGGCAATCCTTCTTCATATGTCCGTATTGATCACACTCATAGCACTTGATTTGAGATAGGTTTGTTGTGTTGGACTTCCCTTCTTTTTGGAATTTGGTCATCTTTCTAAATTTCTTGAATATGTTATAATTCTTGGCAATGAAGACAATCTCTTCTTCATCTAAATAAGAGTCATCGTTTTTTGTTGCTTGGAATGCTATGTTCTTCTCCTCCGAATTTAGTTCTTTTCGTGCCTGCAAATTAGCTTCATAGGACATTAAATTTCCTATCAACTCCTTAATTTTGAGAGTAGAGAGAATATTAGCTTCTTCAATAGCTAATACCTTCCTTTCCCAATCCGATGTTAAAAAGTTGAGTATTCAAGAAACTAAATCAAAATCAGTAAACTTAACTCCTAATGCCATAAGATCATGTTGGATAGTTTGAAATCTAGACTACATGTCAACAACAGTTTCGTTTTGCTTCATTTTAAATGATGAGAATTGGTTTGCAAAATTGAAATCTTAGTTTGTTTGACCTTTGTTGTACCTTCGTGTGTAATTTGTAAGGTATGCCAAATGTCAAATGCAGTTGTGCATAACATGACACGTGAAAATTCATTTTTATCTAGAGAACAAAATAAAACGTTCATAGCTTTAGCATTGTTTGATGCTAAGGTCTTTTGTGCATCGGTCCATGTGTTCATAGCAGTAGTAGGTGCTTCATATTTATCTTGAGTAGCTGACCAAATTTCTAGACCATTAGCTTCCATAAAAATTCTCATACGTGTTGACCAATATGCATAGTTAGAGCCATTAAAAAGTGGGGGTCGTGCTGTGGATTGTCCTTCTTGAAAAATACTTGCCATATTAAAATGATTCAAACACGTGTTACTGTACTTTGATCAAACCTTGCTCTAATACCAATTGAAAGTCTATAGTATGGTGGATCGATTATACAAATGACAAGTATATGACTAATTTAAACTATAGTGTAACAATAGTAAAGTATGTAAATAAGAATAATCACACCAGGGATTTTATACTGGTTCGGACCTCCCGTCCTACGTCCAGTCCCGAAGCTCCTCTTCGGAATTTCCTTTCACCGAATAACCCTCACTTCACCTGGAGGAATAGGTTTACAATAGCAGAGTTTCTTTGTCAACTGTGTGTTCTCTATTACACGGATTTTGACTATATAGTACAAATGCTTCCAATATATATCTAGAGAGTATTGTCTATGAGGAACTGTATATTTGGAAGAGTAGAATACAAGTATAGATTGCTAGAGATCAAGAATATATCAGAGTATAAGAGTAAAGAGCACAAGTAAGTAAGGTGAGATCTTCTCTTGGATTCTTGATGCTATTTATAGTGGTAGAGAGATTCCTTGAGTAGTTGCATCCATTAACAAGTGTTCTATGGTCGCTTATGATGGTGATGAAGAGTTGCAGCGAAGAGAAGCGAAGGTGTCATTTCAATTGCGGCAGTTGTAATTTGAAAGTTATCAGCCGAGTTCAGTTTCAGACGTCTGGAACATGTCTCAGACGTCCGGCTCTCTATATTTTTTGTATATAGTAGACTTTCAGACGTCTGAGTACATTAACCAGACGTCTGATTCTGTCTTGTTTGTAATCCAGAAGATTTATTCAGACGTCTGGCTAGTGCACCCAGACGACTTGTATCTGTCTGGTTTGTGAATGTTGCTTTTCTTGTATCTGTGTTGTCGCTCTTCTGATTCTATCGACTTGTAGCCTCTTGATACGTTCTTCGAGCCTTGTTCTTGTCTCTCTAGTGATGTTACTTTAGCAATTACCTACAAATATATATATATATATATATATATATATATATGCATATTCGATTTCCATTGTATAGTTGTTGTTATCGAAAACGTAGATTTGAATTCCTAACACATACTAGCAATGTTTTAGTCAGAAAATTTATTCTTTTTTGTTGCTCTAGTGCTTGCTAGTAATAAGAGTACATTTTCTTTTCAATTCAACTCGGCATTCACATATGAGTGAGTGAATATTAGGATCTCAAAGTACAAATCCATAGAGATTTTGAGGTAATGCAAGATATATTTGTTTTGTTCTCTTGATGGAAATGTAAATGCTTGCGGATTGAATTTAATATTATTGGTTATACTAGCTTCTTGTTTCTACTGCCACCTATGGTCATCGGCTATAGAAACTCCTCCATTGCTAGTTAGCGAAATTACAATGATAATGTGTTATAAATTTCTGGTCCTCTCGAAACTGTTTATGCTGGATACTTGGTTAAAGCTAGCTAGTCAATCTTTGATATTGCTTAAAGGTTGAGTTTCATAGATCATGTGCTAATATAAATCTCTTCAAGCCGTACAAAATTACAATGTTACAATCCACTGAACTGCAATTTAGGATTAAGTATTTTCTTCGTCGTAACATACACTATATTTAGAATACCAATTATCTTTTAGAATGCAGTTTTATTTTCTTCATCGTAACATACAATATATACAGAGTGGGAAAAATGCATGCAGTTTATTATCTTTTAGAATACCAATTATTTCAACTCTATCCAAGTATGCGTAATTTTATGCTCATGTGATCTAGTTTTTAATATAAAATACATGTTTGTCTTTTTAATATCTAATACATGTTTTATGTCTAACTATTATGCATGGCTATTGCAAAATCACCCAATATTCTCCTATAGTTATATTAAGCATTAATGGCTTACACACTGTAGATTGAAAGTTGTGATCTATCAAATGATTATAAAAAGAACCTGACATGTTGTGTACACACCTACATCCTCCCAGGAAACTGCCAAAGAATGAGACTTTTTTTTATTATTATAGCTGAAACTTGAAAGTTTGAGTTATTTCAGTATCTTGTTGCTATCTTTTTTATGGTATATAGTTTAGTTATTCGTTGTTTTAATTTTCATAACTATTGCTTAGGAATCCATTTGCTTCATGGGCATTAAACCCATCCTAGTTAACACAAATATTTGGATACCTAGGTTAAGTATATGGTTCATGACCTTGTCATTAACGATTCCAAATTATTTTGTCCTAATTTGAACAGTACAATCTTCAGCGATTTTCCACTTTACTCAAAAAGTAAAATGTAACTTGATTATCTTGCTTTGTTGGATTAAGTGATTACTGATAAATCAGTGAAGCTTATATTTTTGTACGTTGAGATTAATACTCAAACCCGAATATTTGCATTTCACCAAACTATATTATTTGTTTGTTTGTTTATTTCTCTCTCTCTTTTTTTCTTAAAAAAGAAAAACTATTTTTGGTCTTATAAGTTGCTAACCTTGCCAACAAGTTTTACGTAGTATTTTCTGTTTTGATTTTTTTTCTTTGAAGTCTGAACCTGTTAAAGTGAGGCCAGTTGTACATCTTTTTTAGCAACGTGTACATTTCATACAACTAGTAGGCATTAGTTTTATCTTATATTGCTTAAAGTAACTCATACTGTTACTTTTGCTTCCTTTTGAACCTTGGTCATTTCATAAGGGAGGTCATGCATGGTTTGTCTAGCGGCAAGATGGTTTATTGCATAAACGAAAATGATGTTAGAGGTGGAGTTGGAAGGGATATGAGTAAGATGATAGTGGATCGGTGTTTGGTTGATTGGTGTTAGTAAATGCAGTGATGGGATATTAGGTATGTTTGGTTGATCAAATGAGTCATGGATTGGTGTTTCATGGAAACTTAAATCTGGTGCATTGGCATTAAAAGTAGTGGTGGAGGTAATTGTTGAGGCATCGGATAAGGTGGGGATGGAAATACGAGGTAAAATAGCTATAGATACTTCGTGTTGTCAGTAAATGTAGACGTGTTTAGGTAAAATGGTTTGGAGAGGTAGGTTGCTTGTTGCATTTTTTAGCTGCAACAAGATGTTTGTCATCAGTAAAGAGTTCAAGTAAAGCAAAGCTATTTGATGAGATATTGTTATCAGAGCTGCTTGTTGATGCGATGCTGATTGCAATAGGGGTATCTGCTCAAACAAGGCAAATTATTTTTTGTTTTTTTATTTTCGTTTAAAACAAGGGCGTTGGCTTAGTTGGGTAATCATTTGATGATTGGTCCTGCCAATTCAGAATAAACAAATGCAACTTCACTAAAGAAAGCGTTGGCTCTTCTGGTGTCCAAATCCACACCGACTCTGGTTTCCTCACATTGCTCCAAGAAGATGAGTTGGTTGGCGGGCTTGAAGTGATGGATAAGACTGGTTATTAAATTACCAAAGATATTATGTGCATTTGTATCACAATGCATGGTATGAATACTCAAGTGTACAAGCTCAGTTAATTAAGCGGTTAAAGGAAAATTGCAACTTTAGATTCTCGACCTCTAGATATTAAAACATTGGCTCAGACAAACAAAACCAGGATGCAAAAAATCTGGCAAAAGCTGTAGTAACAAAACAACATAATGGAGAAGATGCAAAAATAATTGGAGAAAGGCGAAGAAGCGGTAAAAACTGCAGACAATAATAGAGAAGAGGATGCAAATGATAGAAGGTCAAGAGGTGGAAAAACCATACAAAGTGAAGAAAATAATGAAGAACAAGGTAATGCAAAAAAAATTGTTAGAAGGCAGAGTGACTAAAACTGGAAAAACTACAAATAATAATAATGGGGAAGATGGTGAAAATAAAGTGGATGTTAACATTGACATGCCAATTGCAAAGGGGCAAACTGGATTTCATTTATTTTTCGTGATATAAGGTATTATATATTTGTTTGTTTGTTTGTTTGTTTGTTTTTGTTGTTTACTGAAATTGGATGAAGAAATCTGCTTTTTCTGAAACTAGTTAAAATGAAAAATATGCATTTAAAAGGGCGTAGGTTATTGAAAAGAACAGCATGACGGGTTCTGTTTGCTTAATTTGGAGGCATGGGTGCATTGTGCACCTTCTCTTTATACACAATAACTTGCAACTTTTTTAAGAAGTCAAAAATTACTCTGGTAAATCTTGATAATCATGGTACAAATTCGACAATAAGGGAAATTTTCAAAATCTTGACATATTATGTAAATTACTTCATTGAATTAAATGGGCATGTTTTATTCGTTAGCATTTAGATCCTGGTCATCATGGCACAACGTTGATGATAGGAAAATTTGAAAGTATTTGATATGTTCTGTTAATTGCACCATTGAATTCATTGGTCAACATTCAATTTTTTTTTCTCCAAGGTATATTCAACACTACGTGGTCGCTTAGCAGTGCAAGAAAATTGTCAAAATCTTAGCAATAAGACTTTGCGGGAACTAGTGCGATAACAAGGTTAGTCCCAACATTAACTCTTAAAGATATTTGATTATTTATTTCAGCACAGCGCATTTTCAAAAAATATTTGGTAATTAGTGCACAATAATATTTTTCAACATTAACCCTTTAAAATATTTGGAAATTATGCATGGAAGTTGTTTCATTAGTAATATCGCTTTGTTATGCCTAGAAGTTGTTTCGTAAATACCTGAGTTGTGCAAATTGATTTATTTAGACACTTAATTTTTTTTAAATCAGTCGAAGCATATAATTTTATGTATTGATCATTTATTGTGAGTTATATAATGGAACGTTGAAATTCACATGCTGCTACTTTAGTTTTTGCTTGTGCTAATGTTTGTCAGTTGACTGTATTTATTTTATTTTAGTAAACTATTTCAAATCCGAGATGCTTATTTTTTTCATTTATTGGGTTCGTGACATAATGGAACTACAAGTGAAGGCAATACAAATTGACCAAATAAAACATTTTATGTTTTGCAATGTCCTTCTAGTGTAAGTTTAATATGTCATATACATTTTCATTTTCTATTCATTTTTGTTTATTTTTGTTCAATTTATCTTTGGTTAGCTCCATTAAGAATTATAGTGAATTTTTTAAAACTCCTACACAAGTTTTGTACCATTTTATAATTTCTCAATATCAAAACAATACCTCTATGTAACAGCGGTTGATGTTCCTTTCAAAAAAAAACAATGGTTAATGTGTGACCATCTCATATGTTACTCCAAACGAAAATAGCGTGATGTGTTAGCAGCTTTATGCTCTTTTCTTATCATTTATTTAGAACAATTCAAGTCTCCAGTTAGTTAGGAAGAAATAATTCAACAAGATGGATGTCTCCTATTGGACAGTATACCAGCATGTCTATTGATTCTCTATAACCGTTTATGCAAACTGAGCACAGCTCAGTTGAGCAAACTGAGCACAGCTCAGTTATGCAAACTGAGCAATGCTCGGTTTATGCAAACTGAGCATATGCCCAGTTATCCAGTTTATGTAAACTAAACACATGCTCAGTTTAAGTAAACTGAGCATGTGCTCAGTTTATTTAAACCGAGTTATGCTCAGTTATCCAGTTGATTACACATCCTACGGTTGATTGTTCATTATTGTCCGGTTTTACTAGTTCATATTTCTAATCGATACTCCATGCACAAAAAACTATTTCGTATACTTTGATAATTTCTATTGACCTCACCCCACAAATTCTTTGTTAATTTGTTCCAGTATCTTTAACCTAGTATGTTCTAATTATTGAGGGGTCCCAAAGTAAAAACGTGCATAAATTTTAAATTCCTCGCTACTTGGAACGATTGTTTATCAGTTATTTGTTCCATGAAAATACTTGTTTGGGATAAGATAATTTTTTTTTGCCAGAAATTTTTATTACTTTTATAATTCTGAGGAGTTATGCATGGACATCTAATACATAATCAAAGTAGTAAGCAATAAAAACTTTAGTTTGTCATTGTATGTTATCGTTTTAAACGTTGATTGCAACCCGAAGTTTTAAGCATTGAGAGTCAAATAAATAAAAAGGTTATCAAGACTTATTTATTTGCTGTATAATTACTCTAAACAACTTATTTGAAGCAGAATATAACATATGACCCCTATTGGACAATGGTATAAAGCATATCAGAGTTTTTCCTTTTGTTTTATAAAAAGTTATCTAAGTTTTACAAAATATAACTAAATTTATATAATTATAATAAATTATAAAATATTAACCAAGTTATTCAAATTTTATAAGAAGTAACTAAATATATATAATAATACTAATAATAAATTAACCAAGTCCATAAAAATTAACTTTCTTAACTAAGTTTTATACAAATTAACTAAATTTATAATAGTAATAATAAATTAACTAAGTTTATGATAATTATAATAAAAGCAATGAATTATAAAATATTAATCAAGTTTACTAAGTTTTATTAAAAATAACCAAGTTTATGTTTACTACTAATAATGTTCAACCGTGTCTTTTTTGAAGTATCCAAAATGCCCTTCCCTCTACAATTTTGTTCGCGTCTTCTTTCTACAATTTCATTCCACTTTCTTTGTAAACCTAATTGCCAGGGAGATTCACTGCTCATCCTCCTCATCCCTAATCACGTGCTCTCTGTACTAAATCGATCGACGCCGTTGCACCGATCATCACTACTCGCGTGCTCCTCCTCAGAAATTATCGACGTCTCTTACTGCTAAATCGATCGACGTTGTTGCACCGCTCATCCTCCTGCCCTACGTCGCTTTTATACTTTTATTTATGAATTTTCCCCTAATCCGAATACTGCTGCTTAGAGATATTGTTGTCATCAATCGACAGCCATTGTCATCAGCGGATGTTGTAGTTGCTGACTTATCCTACATCGCTTTTCGCTTTTAGGTATGGTAGACTTAACCCTAATTTCATCGATACTTATATTTATGAATTTAAGCTCAATTACCAATTGATGTGGTTACTGTATACAAGTTATACACTGACATCAGTCTGCACCAACAAAAAAAGATCCATGATCAGCTCATGCTTAATTATTTACTAAGTGCCACCACATTAATTTACTAAGATAAATTTTTATTTTTAATTGTTCCATTTCCGATTTTAAATTTTTGAGAATTTGTACTTACTACAGGCTGTAGCTACAAGGAGTCTGCAAGATAGAAATACAAAGTTGTATTTATGTTAGAGAAATTGCGACTCGAAGGAGGAAAGATGTTGAAACAATGATGCTTATAAGGTATCTTTCTAAATTAACGTGTGCTTTGTTTATTGATAATATTTGTTCATATTTTCCAAAATTTTAAATTAATGCTTAAGGATTAATTGCATATCATGTATTATTGATGATACTCAATCATATATTTTGTTTTCAATGAATTATTTTGTTAAGTTTTATAGGAAGTATATGGACTCGAAAAGGGTGATGTTCACCTTAACACAGAGAAATACATACACATATTACATCCATGGTTGAATGGTTGTGGTAGTATACTATACAATTTATTGACATACTCCTTACTTTTAACCTCAAACGTTGACATGGCTTGGTTATTTGGGCATGATCAATCATGCGAATAGTTTTCTTCTGTTTGCACGTATGTTTTATGCCAATGGGCTGTACTTATTTCCACAACTGTTTTGAGTGTTTGTGTTTGCTCTGAATTTCTGTAAAATACCTCCTACAATCTGAACCATGACCAATAATTTACCATGATTTGTAGGGTTGGGCCCTTAATTTGGATATTTGAATGACAATTTTTTATGTTAGTTGAAGACTGTAAAAATAGCTTACATTTGCAAAAGTAAACATTTCCCTCTATGGAATCAGTGTACTTATGTTAGCCCAATCAAATGAAGGATTTGTATATTGTAGTTGTTTTAATGGTTCAGCCTAAACATGTTTTATTTGAGCATTTTCTTTGCTAAATACTTCAGAAAGTTAAAAAATAATAACTGAATTTAATTTACATGTTATTATAATATTATTTCATCTGTTACTTTTTACTCGCATGCATTAGGTATATGGTTGCTTTAGCATGCAAGCTATGTTTGTGTTACATGACATTTATGCAAGTTGTATTTTGTTGCACATTTTGTATAAATATCTCAAATTTAACCATTACGCAGTGCTAGATTAGAATTTTCTTCTAAGGAATAACTCAAGTCAAATTAAGTTTCAGTGGAGTAGAAGGATACTAAATATCACATATCCTTATCGCCACTACGATGATAGTAAAAACATACCATTGTTTCAATTTTTTTGGATGTAAGGACTTTTCATGGGGTATTTAGTTTTCCCTTGGACGTTGATTTCCAAATGACTCGAGGTTTAAACCCATCCAAAAAAAATCAGGTGCCAAATTCATTTACTCTCATATGAAAATAATAAACTTTAAATATTATTACAATTTGAATATTTTTATTTTAGATAAATAATGGCTCCGGAAAGCATTTAGTCAAAACACTAGCAATGCAAAGCTTTTTGGTAAACTGTAAGTTGATAAAATATTGAAAATTAGAATGTCTACTTTCATGAATATAATTATACAAAAGTTCAATCACCATTATTGCAATTTCGTGCACTCTTAGTTTTTCTTGGAACCAAAATATACCAATATTATGCAAAATTTGTCCATCAGTCAAAATGTGATGTCTTCACTTTGTGATTTAATTTGAATTAAATAAATTTATAGGAACATGTTTTCAAAACTATATAACTATTCTTATATTTCCCTACCTTCTCATTGTTACCGCATTTTGCTTCACAACTTTGGGGCGTGGTAAATTTTTTCATTGGCATAAATTTTTAATGAGAAACATATTGGGTTTAAATATGATTTATTAGTTTATTGTTACATTATTCGAATTTGATGTTTAGTTGGTATATACATTTTATAATTGTTAATTTTCATGCTAATGTTGCATATTTGTTATATGACAGTGATGAAGTCTCATATTACATAATCAAGTGCCTTATATATGAAATTTTTATTTTTAAATGCAATTATCAAGCTTCATGTCTTACATAAGCCTGGTTAAGAGAGACTACTAATTAAATAAATTCAATCCATGGTTTTCTAACATGTCCTTTTGAAATCTTGAAAATGCCATTCGCATCTAGCTACTCCAAATCCATATTTTGTCGTTCATTTTGAACAACCATGTAAGAGAGCGTTTAGAATATAATTAGGAATGTTGTATTTTGCTCTTTTCACAGTCTATATAACTATTTTTCAATTGGTAAAAATAATGTCACTTAAGGTATAATTTGTGCATTCCAGCACATGATTGTTTGATTTCAGGTCATGGATTAGTATGTTGTATGCGCACTCAAATAGCTCTTATGTATTTGCAGCATCCATCCAGCATAAAAAGCTCATCAAGTACCATCTGTAATTACTGTTTGTTCAAGCTACAGCTTTTACTTAAGTTTTGAAATTGTTATCATGCATATCTGAATTTATAAAAGGTGAGCTTTGCATCATGTACTTAAGACTATGATCTTGATAACTAATAATAAACTGTAGTGAAAACTCCTCTAGATAATTTGTTATGGTGAATGGTTTGTGGATGATACATTTTCCCTCTTAAAATGTTTCTTGAGTCAAGTACTGATTTTTTTCTTTCCCCAATAAAATGGATACTGGGTTAGCTTATTGGTCTGACTTGCTCTTCGTTTAATTTGTTCAATTTACTTCGATTAGGCAGCTCAATCGATCATTGGTCCGACTTAGTGTTCATTTAATTATTCAATTAACTTAGATTAGGCAGCTCGATCGATCATTGCAGTCTCAGGTTAGGATTCACCGTTCATTTAATTTGTGTAATTTCTATCTTCCTTTAAAGCTTTTGTTTTATATTGTAAATTTTGTAATTTCTATCTTCCTTATTATTGTTGTTGTAATTATGCCTGAAACTTTTTATTTTTTTATTTTGATGGTATTTGATCTTACTTACTATTTATTATAACCTTGGTGCAGTTGGTCTCAATGATAATGATTCCTCCAATCAGCAGAGTTTACAAGGTGAGGAGATGTAAGCTAATTGATTCCTCCAATTAGCATGTATGTTTATCAATTTTATAATTTTTTATTTTGTTTGATTTTATTCTGTTTGCTTTTGCGTTAAGACGATCTGTTTATCTTTATAGTAGCAAACTGTTACGAAGTTTCAAAACCCTTTTTTCCTTTAGTAGTTTGTGGTTGGGCAAAGTAATTAATGCTTTGAACAATGCAATCAGTTTTATGAGATATATCTTTCCCAAAGCATAGACAGTTTATCGAATACATGTATAGTAATACAGATCAACTTTTAAAAGATGACTGCGTATTATTAATTATTGCGCATCTTCAATGCTAAGGGATAAAAAGTGTAAGAGGGAACTTCACTTTTTGCTCGGGCTCCCACTCAACTTTAACCTTCAACCACTTTTACAAAATAATCAATTGGAGATTGAATCAAGTGCAAACATCGTTTTATGTTTTGGAGATTCCTCTCAAATTTTCGTACCTAATTCTGTTTACTAACAAAAAAAGCAATGAAGTTTTAAACCAATGAACGAATTTCTTAAACCTTTTTTACACTTCAGTAGAATTAAAATGATGGCACCTTTGTAATTATTATAGGAAAAAGAAGGCAAAACCAACAACTTAAAGTTGTTTATGTATACTAACTGAACATAAATTAGATGAGATTGCTAAAGCTTCTACTGCAGCTCAAGAGTATAAAAGTTTTCTTCTTGATTTGAATTACTGTAAGGTATGTCATTATTTGAACTGTTTCTCCTATCTATTGCACTAAAAAATGTTTGAGTTCTATATATATTTGTGAGTTTGAATGGAGATGTAAAAAAGACAAGTTGTTTTTGTAAACACATAAATATACTCTTTTTAACATCCAAAACCAAAAAAACAGCACAAACAAATTATTTAGAAGCATTGAAACTTGGCTTAAGAATGCAAAATGTAATGCTTTTGAACTATAGCTTTGCTCTATAGTGCCTGGCTATCTGAATATATTTTTTGAAGTTTTCTGACAGAATACATATAATTTATATATGTAAGATCTATAGAAAAGTCCGCTTTGGCTTTGTATTGCCTTAACGTTACATTGTTTGCACTGCTTTCTTCCTGCATTAGAACCTTGGTTAGGAGCACTTGCAACCCAGCATATTTGTTGTCCCAAGAGAACTCTTTTACAGCCTAACCAGTACCACCGAAAGAAGCAGAGTTGTCAATAACATAGTTTAAGTAGCTTTTATCATCTGTTTCCTCAAAAAGCCATGTAGAAGCCCAAAGAAGTTCATCCTTTGCAATAAAAACAAATAACATATATCCCAAGTTATTTAAAGAAAAAAGATTATGTACATAAATAATAAGTAAATGACAAGTTGGGCATACATATTATCCAGTGTAAGATGGATAGAAATCTTTAACTGAAGGGATGGATTAATCGTATTGGCCTCTAAATGCGTCGGAAAAAGAGAAAAGCCGTACAGCAATTGCACAATTTAAGTTCATATATAATAATCTGGATATACAATAGTATGCACTTATGTATGGTTTTACCTGTTTCGCATGTGATAGTAGTAGTTTAGAGTAGCTAGAGTCGTATGGCCTAAAGGCGATGGAAGCAGCAGCCAAAGCTGCTGCAGTCTCTCCAGCAATATCTACCCTGGATTCTCTGCATCAACTTTACAGACATATTAGAGTAAAGGAAACCGCATTCTTTTTTTAGATGGGATCAATATCATAACACAAATATTGATATATATACTAATGTTTAACCTCAGAGCGTGCGTGTGTTCAGTGATGAAATGGCTGACAAACTTTTAATGCAAGTTTTATTTATGGAATATTTTGGTTGTCAAAACTCATTGAATCGTATGAATCATATTAGAAGATAATAATAATAAATAGATGGCCCATTCTTTCTGGTAATGCAACACTCAACAGCTAATAATTATTAGTTTGTTTATAGTTAACTGCTCATATTAAATAGTTGTTGAAATGAGTATTAACTTCTAGCCTGCACTTATGTAAGGATAAGGATTAAGTTGGGCATAATAAATTTTGGTAGCAGCAAACCTATCATCCAGGAAAAATATAGCTGTAATTTCATCATCTTATTTTATTTTGACAATTTTAACATAGACCATTGCTGCCTGAGGTAATTAGATGTTTGTACATCACATAACTTCTCCTTTTGGAAATCCAGGTGACTTAACATGGTTATGTACTTATGTGTGCAGATAATAGTCAAAACAATATTTTAACCATGGCATTTAGCTAAATTCTTAAAAGGGACACTGAACACCTAGGGTTGGTATCATCACAATATAATATACATATGGATATATCTAGAAAAATAGAGAAGGTCGGTGAATAGATAAGTATGAAACATGTGCATTATGTGAATTCCTAAAATGTGCTGGAAGCGTGTTGGGCCTGTTGGCATTTGCAGTGAGTGCCCAAGTGATAGTTATATTATTTATATTTATAACGGGATAGTTATATTATTTATATTTATAACGGAATGTAGATTCTAATTCATGTGTAAATATGAAATATAAATTATGGTTAGTAATTTTTTTCGTAGATGATTTTGTTTTAATTTAGTGAATACGAGGAGGGAAGAAAGATTGTTTTTTTCTAAAATATGCAAGTCAGTTGTGACTATGTTATATTCTCCTTTCTTTCCAAGTGACATATCTACACATGCAAAACTGTAGTATCTGAGCATTAACAGTATCTGAGCATTAACATAGGCAACTTCTTTACATTGTTCTTCACATTTATTCCAAGTGTAACTTTCTTATTATCAGTAGAGGTTTCGGATTACCAATGTTGACATTATCAGTAGAGGTTTCAGGCTTGGCATTATTTCTATCAACGTTTTAATGAGATAAAATTATAGGCTTTTGAACACAGCTTCTTAACGAATGCCTCTCACGTTGTCTAAAACCTGAACAACACAGAAAACCAACGAATTTGTGCACACATAAATAGAAACAGGCTACGTTACAGAGCCTGGAACCACATCTCAACGTGGCCTATGATGTTGGGGTACTGATCTTACCACAATATTGGCTGATAACAAAGATACAAATTTATTTATATACTAATGTCCTTTTCAGACTGATCCAAAAAAGACTAATGCTAAGCTACAGAACTGTGGAAGAACTTCATAGAAGAAAATGAAGAAGTAGGCATCCAAACGGTTGACCACTGTGGAAAACCACTTCGTCCACCAACATCTACACTGTCTGCTGTTTTTCCAATTTTATTTTATTTTATTTGCAAACTGTTTGTTTTATTCACTTTGTGCTTTCATTTGCTTCCAACCTGTAACTCCTGCTTTGCTTAATGTAATTGCTGTTTGAACATCACTGCATGTTTGTACATCTACCAATCTTTGTCAACAAAACCAGCAATTTAATAACATATGAGCAGGTGGCCTAATATATACACCGTGACACAATTCTACCTGTATGTTATGGCACTATAATTTTGAGCACATTGTTAAGTTACAATTTACATATATTAGCGTGAAAGTCAGCTCTGTGGTTACTTTTACAGTCTTCGAATCCTAATTGTATGGCATTTTACTCTGTATTTATTAACCTATATTCAGGAAGAATATACACCTACACTTCTATTTCACTACTTTATATCCATTATTATTACAATATAACTTCTGTATGTTGTTTCAGTGTTCCACGTATAGTGGCCCTATATAGCTTGAGTCATATATGTGCCACTTTGTTTACATACTGTGTGCACTGAATTGATACTTCGCAGCAAAATTTAAGTGGCAGCCACTACCACAGCAAACACTCTGTTTGCTCTGTTCCTCAATATCTCCAACAAGTATATTTAAATGCCCACAAATATATGTAGTATGTTCACTGACAACATCCCTACATTCACTACAATTATTTTCACCCCAACCGTGACCTTATTGGAAACGCATACCTGACTCCACCAGAACCCATCATCTTTGCAGCTACTCAAATTACCATCACCATCACTTTCCTACACCCCTCCTCAACAACTGCAACCTGACCCACAACCCCAGAACGCGACTGCAGCCTCCTTCCCTCCTACGACCATGCAGTTTGAAGAGTCAGTGCTCGAACTGATTTAGAGCAGAAAGGCATTGTGTTAGAAAAAAGGTTGTGGATTGTGAAGATTTGGGGCTAAGGCAATGGATTTCTAGGAGTTGAAACGTGTAGGAGAATATGGGTTGTAATAAAGACTACAAATTTTAGGATACTAGAAGACGCATCACTGAAATATATTTAAGGATCGATGGCGTGACTCTCATATTTATTTGGGGGTTAGTAGCAAAATATTGAATGAGATAGGAATGATTTGTTAAAATCTCCAAGGAATAACAAAAGGAGGGAGGAAGTTGAGGATAGGGCTGTCAATGGATACTCGAAAATCTGAAATCCGTCCACATCCGCATCCAAAAAGCGAATAATACCCGATATTCAAAAAAACAGATGCGGATGCGGATGCCAAAACATTCACATCCGAAAATTATCTGTCCGGTTTATGTCAAGATCATAGTTCAAATCATGTGTATTTTAATACAGTAAATGATATTCGTTTATTATTTTATTAAGTTAGTAGTTTATATTATATGCACTTAATACTTTTTAACTGCTCGAAATTATTTATTATCATCATATTTGTTAATTTTTCACATTTATATAATCAATGAGATTGAAAAATATTTATGTTAAACTAAATTTATTTTTGTAATTCTTGATTTATCGGTCGTTAGCAGATAGAATAATTATCTGATATCCGTCCGTATCCGCGGATGCGGATATCCGATATTCGAAAATGATTTCGAATGCGAATGCAGATGCAGATACGCTACGGATATGGCACTATCCGCATCCGAAAGCATCCGTTGATATGCCTAACTGGGATGAATCCATATTTATTTTGGTTCAATTTAAAAGTAAGAAACATAAAATGTTTTGTGATTATTACTCTAATAGTAAGCTGTGAATAATCAAAATTTAGAGTTGCACTGAATTCATTTAACTTAGATGAAGCCAAATATATTTATTTAACTGTAAAATTCATAGAGTTGCACTGTGTAGTGGTCATGATATTGTTTTTTAATTAAGTGTTCATTAATTTAAAGGAAAGTATTGCAAGACTGGAAGGATTATTGTAAACATTTATATTATTACTGACACTATTATGTTTGCATCTTCTCTCACTGACTGTTCTTTGAATATGCGATATGTGTATGAGTGTAAATTTAGTTTAAATTGAATAAATAGTTTATGCAATTCACTAAAGCATTGTGTACGTTTAGAAATTATGCTCTATACTCTCATTCATTTCATTACCTAAACTCTTTTAGAAAAATGTTTATTTGCTTCATATTAGATAGAAGATTGGGTTAATGTTTGATTGATGCATTAATTGATCCTACTACTTTTCTTGCAGTTGCATTATTCGCTTTTCTTTCATAAGTTATGTTCAGTTTAAGCGGACAGAAAGTTACCAAGATAGCAGCAGTACCATTAATTTACATGGTTAAAGAACGCTAAAATACATTAATAAATACTGATGGAAACAATAACAGATTAAGTCACGAACAGTTTCGTTGGTTCAAAAGTTACCACTTGGAGCTTCTATTGACATTTGCAGTCATAAAAACTGCCAACGGCTCCAACGGAATCTTTAAGTGCATCACAAACTGACCATTATAATAATTTATTGGAAGCCACTTTTCAAACTTCAAAATATAAACATATAACATGGTTGTATATCAGAGTCGCATTTAAAATTTGAAATTTCAAAAAGTCACTGTGAAAATACTGTTCATTGATTTCCATTGTTAATAGAATTATGAAGTGATGATGTATGCTCACATTCCACGTTTGCTAAAGAGCATATACATGTAAAAGTACAAATATTATTTCCATTTTCAATATTATAAAAGACGAATGATAAAACTACGAATACTTTCAAGTTATTGGCTCTATGAATATTCTTCATTTGTCCCTGTCTTTCCAGTCGTTGCTTTAGATTCGATTTATGCTGACTATGGTGCTACCAAATCTACTTGCATGGATGCAACTATAAATGTATGTACGTTGCGATTATATGCAGGTCCACCTGGACGTGCATATGTACTCGTATATAATAATAATAATAGTAATAAATTAACTAAGTTTATAAAAATTAACCAAGTTTAAAACAATAATACTAACAACAACAACAATAAGAGTCAGAGTAGTAATAACAACAAAAAACAGACTAAGTTTATAAATATTAACCAAGTTTCATAATAATTAACTAAGTTTAGAACAAAAAAAAATCAACTATAAGTTTTATAAAATTTAGCTAAGATTATATTAATAATAATAATACTACTACTACTAATAAATTATAAAATATTAATCAAGTTATCTAAGTTTTATAAATATTAATTGTAACTAAATTTATATAATAATAACAATGAATTATAAACTATTGACCAAGTTATCTAAATTTTATAAAATGTAACCAAGTTTATATAATAATACTAATAATAATAAATTAATTAAGTTCATAAAAGTTAACTTCGTTAACTAAGTTTTATAAAAATTATCTAAATTTATCATAATAATAAAAAATTAACTACGTTTATAATAATTATAATAATGTAATAATTATAAAGTATTAATTAAGTTGACTAAATTTTATAAAAAATAACTAAGTTTGTATAACAACAACAACAACAACAACAACAACAATAATAAATTAACTAAGTTTATAAATTTAACTAAGTTTAAAATAATAATAATAAAATCAATACTAATAAATTATAAAATTAACTAATTTTCATAAAAAATAACTAAGTTTAGAACAACAACGGTAACAATAATATTGATAAATTATTAACCGATTTAACTAAGTTTTATGCCAAAAGCTCGCTCTTCATGATCTACGCTTAGCAATGGTTCATTATGTCGTCAACTCTATATGTCGTATGTTCAGCAACTTTATTGTGCCCTTTAGCTCTTAGATATGTTTGCAACGCACCATAAATGCTTTTCCTACACATCAGTTGTACTTGCCGTCTTGGCATTTGCTCTGTTACATACCATGAGTAGCACATTGCACAACATTGCACCTTATTCTTCATCCTGCCTTGGCCTTTCGAGCTGCACCATGTATTTGGCGGTAGTTAGCTGCACCATGTATTTGCACCATATACATGTTTTTCACCATGCATTATTCTGTACGGTGCAACTCAATGTTCACCTTTTACTGCAGTGCAACCTATTCACTTCAGTTTTTGTAGTAGAGATCACACTGTAGTGCAGCGCACTCTACTCAGTACACTCTTTGTAGTAAAGACAAGGAATCTGGCTAATCATCTCACTTTCAGGCTACACTTGCATCTCAGTTTTCTTCTGCAGTGTGCAGTTTAGATCAGGTCCTCTATGCATAGCTCAATGCCTTTTTCACTTCAAATCAACGCGTAGTCCTGTTTACATTCGGGCTTCAGTTTGTTTCAGCTCGGTAAATTATTTTTTGATAATTGTTTGGTGGTTGATTATTTTGCAATATTTTGATATATATGAAATTTCTATAATGTACATGTATTCTAAATCTTGAAACAAGGAAACTGTCTTTTTTGCGCGTGCAACACATAACCATTTACACAGTATGTGCCACTTTTTTTTTTAATAATTTGTTATATTTTACTGCAAATACAAGCTATATGGTGTTGAGTTACATGTAATTTCTGAAGAATGATATGGAACTATATTAATGGTGAAATTGTTCACAAAGTTAATATTAAAATTATTTGTTACATGACAGCACGCAATGATAGTACTCAAAGGATTAGTGGCTATGTCATTTGGGGGAACAGAAGAACTTGTTTCAGTTGGAGTTTTGACTCGTGACGCTAACAAGAACCTTAGTGCTGGTATATCTTCTATCTTGGAAAGCAAACTGTCCATCCCCAAGTCTCGATTCTTGTAATACCCCAAAATTTTGTGAAAAATCATTTTTGAAAAATGATTTAATTTTTGAAATATTTAGATTTAAATATGGTGAAGTCTCTGGAATAAATAGTGTGCAAGTATATGTGTGCACGTGCACACTGAAATGGCACAAGGAAGAACTCCAGATTTCTTGGATTTAAAACAAGAATTAAAGAGCAATACAAACATGATTTTGCAACATGGTTATTTGATTTCTGAAATTATATGGATCATCTTAGAAAATAAGAAAATTAAGCTTTACTTTAAATCAGTAAGCAGATTTTAATTAAAACCCAGAAAAGAAAATTATACATAAGTATATGTTATAAGAATTTGTAAAACCTGTATACATATAGGTGCATATGCTTCTGAAATTAAAGAGAAATTAAATAAGCCTAGATAAGATATGTGTACAAATATATATATATTTTTAAGTACTGAAAAGTATATATATATATATATATAAGCAGGTAAAACTATAACATTAAAATGACATGAAATGTGATACAAGTTAATAAGCTTGTATAGGCAAAAATAGTAAAGGAGAATTCTCAGGGATAATTGAAAAATAAAATAAAATAGTCACACTTTTAACATGACTAGGTGAGTGGCCATTTTCTATAAAGTAAAAGAAAGAAAATGCAGCCTTTAAATTGGTTAATATGGCCGGGGTATTATGAATGCAAAATGCATGATGCTAGCCAGGACAAAAATGGAATTCTGTTTCAACCAAACCCTAGAGGAAAAATGCATATAAATAAGCAGTAGAATTGTCTTTACCCCGGGCTGCACAAAAACTAAGAAAAGAAGAAAAAAAAATATTGGAAGGAAGGAGAAAACACTCAAACAAGAATTTTCTGGATTAATAAGAAGAAACATTTAGGTGAGTAATCTCACTGAGTTCATGGCATTAAGACCTGAGTTGAGGCAGCCACTTTCTATTGCCATTTATATATATATTCTGATTTTGATGTATATGATTTCATCAATGCTTTTTGGATGTCTTATTTTAAATCTGATATGATTTAATATGGATGATTTTGATGATCTTTGATTGGTTGAGACATTTGTCTTTGGATGTGTATCATACTGTTTTATTTATACTCATAAAGATTGAAGTCTAGGATCTTAAAATTATATAGAGAATACTCTCAACTGTTATAGATCTATGGCATGGAAACTTTACAAAAAAAATGTTAGGAGCTGCATTATACTTGGTATAAGTGCTGAGGCTTGAAAAGAAAAATGTTAAGGGTGCAATGGAAATTTTTCTAAGTGCTGAGCCCTTAATTAAATTAAAAAAAAAAAAGAGAAACCCACAAGCTAAAATTATGATTGAACCAGATCTTGAATCTGAATCAATTATAAAGGCTTGCAGATCAATATAACATGCCATGTCTCTTTTACAGTTGAAAATGTTCTTATATTTACAAGATCAAGACATATTGACCCCATTCAGGAGATAACTATCTGCTTATTTCTGAAGAGAATTATGCTAGGAAAGATTATGGATGTTTCCATGTTTGCAGTGACATGTTCACTTAGCATATTTGATGTTAGGATATAAGACAATACACTAGTAAATAAACTAGGGAAGGGAAGGCCAAGAAGACTGCTGGAATGCTTGTCATATTTGAAGTATGCAAGTTGGCACATGGTTTGTTTAAGCCCTGAGATCTTTGTGCAATGATGTGAATTAGTTCATTGCAATGTGTCCCAGTGATTCCTTAGTAGCAGATGAGGCAGGGATTTAAATTGAATAATACAACCTGTATATGAAGAAATAGGAGTATGGATATTTCTTAGGTTGAATGGTATGGAACCAAGATGGTTCCAGTGAATGCAATTGTTGCAAATAGATAATTATGTTTGTATGAATAGGTATGCAAGTGAGAGAATGATAAATGAATATATCATACCTGAATCAACTTAATTATACTATGATAAAGTAATTGATTGCAGAAATTTGCTTAAATAACAAGTTAGTACCCATATATTCTCTATTGCTTAATATCATGAATGAATTGATGTTACTCATACCAGATCATAGATCTGACCCTTGTTTGCTCATGGCATCTGGGGTGTCTCATTTTAAAATGAGGCAGCCACTTATGCTCTTTTAGGTAACCCAGGCACTAAGTAAAAATGAAGTTATGGCTGTTATGGAGGAGTGAATGAACATGCTAGTTAGTTTCAATAAGAGCTTAAATTGATTATATATGCATGTATTCAGAAAAAAAATATATTATGTTTCTAAGATTTCCAGTCATGTATTGAATATTTTATGGTTAGATGAACTAGTTGTATCATGTTAAATATATTGTTATGCATTAAGGTTTAAAATCTCAAAGGAAAAAGAATCTGAGTGGGAAACAAGAAAATGACTTTAATTATTGATATGGATGTTTGGAAGAGAAATATGCATATGTAGTTGAGCTACTGCTTTGTATAATTTATATATATGTATTAGCTAATCTTGAGATATAGCAGAGCACTGAGTTTTAGAACAAAATCTGGATTTAGCAAGAAGTAAACTTAAAAGGATTTTATCTTCTTTTTACTGAAATGCTTTGTAAATAAGTTTGAATTCATTTCTGAATTGTATTGAGGAAAGTAAATTGTTTTTTTCTAAAAGCTTCAGACAGAATGCAATGAGAGGTATCTCCATTGCTTTGAACTAGTGTGGCAGATACAGGATTCAGGAGTTAACCAGCTTCAAATAAATGAAGTATTGGTTGATCATGATAGATTGTATTTTGAAAATAAAAATGCATTTCAAAGCTTAGTACATTTAGCAATTGTTTCACCCAGTTTTCTGGAAAATGAGCAGAGATATTGACATGTACATGTATATCTGTGTACATGTTGATATTTGAGCAAAAATATGATTAAATTCCTAGATCAGTTGTAGGAATGGGTTTTTAAAATAGTTATGTAAGAAGAATTGTTTTATATGTTAGGTTATAGGCAAAAATTAAATATATATGTACAATTATAGGTAGGTATCAGATTTCTAAACCATAGAGGAGAAAAAAAAAAAAAAACCAAAATTTGTGTTTGAACCGACCAGCATAGTACTCAAACTCGTGACCTCTTGTGTATAAGTTAGGCGCGTTTCCATTACGCCTAGATGTTGCTTGTGTTCACTTAGGATCCACTTTCTTTTATACTGAATTTGATATTATCCAGACTTTAACACAGTCATCTATATTAAAAGCTTGTTTACCACTGATTATTACTTGATCATTGCTTAATTCTAATGACAGACTAAAGTACATGTTTCTAGTGGATTTTATGGCCAAAAATCAGAATACAATAATTAATCTGAATTGTTAAAAATCTAAATCAAACAGAATGTTCTTGTACAAAAAAAAATAAAGTATATACTCTGAATTTAAACAAGAAGAACACATACATCTTCATATGTATGTGTATGTTATTAGATATACACTGATATATTTATATTGGTAAGTTATTTTGATCCTGGATATATTTTGTTTATTGGAAAAAGAAAATGACCTTGGGAAATATATTTGTAAAGAATGATATATCTATATATCATCTCTTAGCAAAAAAAAAAAAATCCTTATGAAATTAGGGTGGAAATGGGAGGGTCATTTCAGTTTGGTATCAGAGCACTTGGTTGCATTGATTGTTAAGTATTATAGAAATGTATTATGTCTGTTTGTTTTGGATGAAATAATTTAGATAAGAAATTAGAAATTATAGAAGTACTCATAATATACTAATACCATTTACCCAGAATTTAGTTAGCAGACCATGGTAGGAAGAGGATCTCATCACAATGCAGGACCCAGTGCACCTCAAATGCTTGATATGCAAGAATTTGTGAGGGTTTTAAGAGATGGAATTGGGCATAGGCCTGAGAACCCACATGAAGAGCTTTCAAAACTACTGAAGACTTATTCCAATTTGGGAGGCAAGAGTTTTGAAGGAACTGAGAGTGTGATGGAAATTCAAGCATGGTTGAGAACACTTGATAGGATTTTCAATGACATGCAGTTGGATGACCAAAGGAAGAGGCAAGTAGCTTCTAGACAACTGAAAGGGGTAGCTTTAAGCTGGTGGGAGGTGATCATAGCTGGAAGAAATGAAAATGAAATCACTTGGAATCAGTTCAAGGAGATGTTGGAGGCAAGATTTGTACCAGCATCAGCCAAGACCATTTTGCTTGAAGAATTTATCAAACTTAGGCAGGGAACTTTGAATGTCACTGAATACACTCAAAAGTTTGAGGGGCTATCCAACTATGGAGCAATGCTAGTGGCAGATGAAGCATCCAAAAATGATAGGTATATAAAAGGACTGAACCCAGGACTTAGCAAAGCTATGCTACCATATGCAGATAGAACATTTGATCAAGTAATTGATCTGGCTTTGAAACTGGAACAACAAGAAGGATAAGGGAAGATATCACCCTTATGATAAAAAGAAGGAGGAGGCAGACAACAGGAAGAGTAAAGACACAAAAGCCAGTGATACTAAGAAGAAATTGGTTTGCCATCATTGTGGAAAAGAAGGACACATCAAACCAAGGTGCCCAGAGTTAAAAGGAGGAGCCTTCAAATGCTACCTATGTGGGAAAGAGGGGCATATGAAGAGGAACTGTCCTGAGAATAAACAGCAAGGGAAATTGGCAACTTTGGAAGGAAAAGGCAAATCTGCAGTGAAAATTGATGCTGAAAATCATGGCCAAGTGGAAGGTACATTACTCATTTGTGCCATACCCATACCAGTAGTATATGATACTGGAGCAACACACTCTTTGATTTCCTATGAATTAGTTAAAGTGTTAAAATTAAACTGCATATTGGTTGAGACCCCATTGCTTGTACAAAGTCCCCTAGGGAGTTCTAGTGTTTTGAACATGAATTGTGTGGATGTGGAGTTAAACATAGGAGGAAATATTTTTATTTCCAATTTATATGTTTTAAATTACCCAAATATAGGAGTCATATTGGGGGTAGATTGGTTAAGGCAATTTAAAGCCATAATTAATTTAGACTCATCCACCATATCATTGCAAAATTCTAGAGGCCAGAGAATCACAGTTCTATGTGAAATAGCTAAGGAAGGGAAATTGTATCATTTAGTTGACTTAGAAAAAGATCTGAGTGAACTAACCATTGAAGAAATTCCCATAGTTAATGAATACTTGGATGTGTTTGGGGAAGTTAAGGGTGTTCCACACCACAGACCAGTTGAGTTCCAAATTAATCTCATTCCAGGAGCAAGTCCAATAATCAAGAAACCTTATAGAATGGGGCCAAGTGAACTGAAAGAATTGAAAAATCAGTTGGAAGAATTAGAAGGCAAGGGATTTATAAGGCCAAGCAATTCCTGTTGGGGTTCTCCAGTAGTGTTTGTAAGAAAACATGATGGTACCTTGAGAATGTGCATAGATTACAGGGAACTAAATAAAGTAACCATCAAGAATAAATACCCATTGCCTAGAATAGATGATCTCTTTGACCAACTCAGTGAAGCTAAAATATTTTCTAGGCTAGACTTAGCATCAGGATTCCATCAAATGAAGGTTGAAGACTCAAGTGTTAAGTATACTGCATTTAACACAAGATATGGCTTATATGAATTTTTGGTTATGCCATTTGGTTTGACAAATGCTCCTTCATATTTTGTTGATTTGATGAATAGAATATTTAGAGATTATTTAGACAAGTTTGTACTAATTTTTATTGACGACATTTTGATTTATTCCAAGACAGTGGAAGAGCATAAAAATCATTTGCATTTAGTTTTGTCAAGGCTAAGGGAAAATGATTTAAAGGCAAAATTTTCAAAATGTGCATTTTGGAAAGAAGAAGTGCATTTCCTTGGGCATGTTATCTCTGCCAAAGGAATATCAGTAAACCCTAACAAGGTAGTGGCAATCCAAGCATGGAAAAGGCCTAGCACCATCAGTGAGATTAGATCATTTATGGGGATGGCAGGATATTATAGGAGATTCATAAAAGATTTCTCAAAAATATCATCACCACTTACCAATTTAACTAGAAAGAACCAAGCCTTTGTATGGACAGAAAAATGTGAGCAAGCTTTTATCAAAATAAAGGAAGCTCTGATTAATGCACCAGTATTGAGAGTGCCAGAAGGAAATGAAAATTTGGTTGTGTACACTGATGCAAGTGGCTCTGGGTTAGGGGCTGTGTTGATGCAGCAAGACCAGGTGGTAGCCTATGCATCTAGGCAATTAAAGCCACATGAAACCAGGTATGCAACCCATGATCTTGAACTAGCAGCAGTTGTGTATGCTTTGAAACTTTGGAGACATTATTTGTTAGGTGCCAAATTCATTTTGTACACTGATCATAAGGCACTGAAATATTTATTCTCACAAAAAGATTTGAACATGAGGCAACATAGATGGGTAGAGTTCCTAGCTGCCTATGATCTAGATATACTGTATACACCAGGCAAGGCAAATAAAGTTGCAGATGCCTTGAGTAGACAACATGCCAAAGTAGCCATGTTGATGATGGAAGAGTTTAGGGATTTGTCTATACTTACTGATTTGGAAATTGAGGAAAACAGTGAGGAACAAATGATGCCCATTGAAGAAGGTGAAGGTAAAGGGAAGTTAAGTATGATATCTCTGCAATCAGATTTACTTCTTAAGATTGGGCAAATGCAGGAACAAGACCTAAACATGATGGAAAAGAAAATGCTCATATCAAAAGGGGAGGAAGTAATAAATTATCAAATTGATAAAAATGGTTATTTAAGGAACAAAAATAGGATATGTGTTCCAGAAAATATAGAATTGAAAGAGGAAATATTAAATGAGTACCATAGGAGTAAGTACTCCATACACCCAGGTAGCACCAAGATGTATCAAAATTTGAAAAGAAATCTTTGGTGGAAGGGGATGAAGTCAGATGTGGCCAGATATGTTGCAAGGTGCATGACTTGCCAACAAGTCAAGGCAGAGACACAAAGGCCATCAGGACTATTGCAACCCCTTAGTATACCACAGTGGAAGTGGGAGGACATATCTATGGATTTCATAGATGGTCTGCCTAGATCTAAAAAGGGAAACACAAGTATATGGGTAATAGTGGATAGGCTAACTAAGGTAGCACATTTTATCCCAGTTAAAACAGAAAGAAATGCTCCAAAATTGGCTCAAATATTCATGAAAGAGGTAGTAAGGTTGCATGGCATACCCAAAACCATTGTGAGTGATAGAGATACCATCTTCACCTCAAGGTTTTGGAAAAGTTTTCAAGAGGCTATGGGGAGTGAATTGTGCTTAAGCACTGCCTACCATCCACAATCAGATGGTCAAACTGAGGTGGTGAACAAAGTCTTAGAGGATTTGTTGAGAGCATGTACACTGGACTTTGGAGGCAACTGGGAAGACCACCTCCATCTAGCTGAATTCACATACAATAATAGTTACCAAAGCACCATAGGGATGGCACCATTTGAAGCCTTATATGGCAAGCCATGTTTATCACCTATATGCTGGGTAGAGGCTGGAGAAAGGGCTATTCTTGGACCTGAATATGTTAAAGAAACTACAGAGAAAATTGGGTTAATAAGAAAAAGAATAGCAGCAGCTCAAGATAGGCAAAAGAAATTTGCAGATAGGAAGAGAAAGCAAGTGGAATATGAAGTGGGAGACTTTGTTTTCATCAAGATTTCACCTATGAAGAAAGTCATGAGATTTGGCAAGCAAGGTAAGCTTACACCAAGGTATGTTGGACCCTATAAAATTCTGGAAAGAATTGGTTCATTGGCTTACAAATTAGAACTACCAGAGGAAATGAAAGCAATGCATAATGTTTTTCATGTGTCCCAACTTAGAAGATGGGTACATGATAAAGAAGACATTTTGGAAGAGCCTACCAAAATTCAAATAAATCCTGACTTGGTTTATGAAAAAGAACCAGTGGGGATTGTAGCCAAGGAAGAAAAGAAATTAAGGAGCAAAACCTTGAAACTAGTTAAGATCCAGTGGAGTAGTGATCCTAATGACTGCACATGGGAGTTAGAGGATAAAATTAGAATGGATTATCCTAAGCTTTTTGCAAATTAAAAGGTAATTTTTTTTTTCTGGAAAAATTATTTGTTATGCATGGTTGATATGGTTGAATTTGTTTGCTTATGCATATATTTGATAAGTTTTCAGAAAAGAAAAAGATGCTCACTATAAATGTTAGACAAATTGTGAGGACACAATTCCTAAAAGGAGGGGTGAATGTAATACCCCAAAATTTTGTGAAAAATCATTTTTGAAAAATGATTTAATTTTTGAAATATTTAGATTTAAATATGGTGAAGTCTCTGGAATAAATAGTGTGCAAGTATATGTGTGCACGTGCACACTGAAATGGCACAAGGAAGAACTCCAGATTTCTTGGATTTAAAACAAGAATTAAAGAGCAATACAAACATGATTTTGCAACATGGTTATTTGATTTCTGAAATTATATGGATCATCTTAGAAAATAAGAAAATTAAGCTTTACTTTAAATCAGTAAGCAGATTTTAATTAAAACCCAGAAAAGAAAATTATACATAAGTATATGTTATAAGAATTTGTAAAACCTGTATACATATAGGTGCATATGCTTCTGAAATTAAAGAGAAATTAAATAAGCCTAGATAAGATATGTGTACAAATATATATATATTTTTAAGTACTGAAAAGTATATATATATATATATATAAGCAGGTAAAACTATAACATTAAAATGACATGAAATGTGATACAAGTTAATAAGCTTGTATAGGCAAAAATAGTAAAGGAGAATTCTCAGGGATAATTGAAAAATAAAATAAAATAGTCACACTTTTAACATGACTAGGTGAGTGGCCATTTTCTGTAAAGTAAAAGAAAGAAAATGCAGCCTTTAAATTTGTTAATATGGCCGGGGTATTATGAATGCAAAATGCATGATGCTAGCCAGGACAAAAATGGAATTCTGTTTCAACCAAACCCTAGAGGAAAAATGCATATAAATAAGCAGTAGAATTGTCTTTACCCCGGGCTGCACAAAAACTAAGAAAAGAAGAAAAAAAAAATATTGGAAGGAAGGAGAAAACACTCAAACAAGAATTTTCTGGATTAATAAGAAGAAACATTTAGGTGAGTAATCTCACTGAGTTCATGGCATTAAGACCTGAGTTGAGGCAGCCACTTTCTATTGCCATTTATATATATATTCTGATTTTGATGTATATGATTTCATCAATGCTTTTTGGATGTCTTATTTTAAATCTGATATGATTTAATATGGATGATTTTGATGATCTTTGATTGGTTGAGACATTTGTCTTTGGATGTGTATCATACTGTTTTATTTATACTCATAAAGATTGAAGTCTAGGATCTTAAAATTATATAGAGAATACTCTCAACTGTTATAGATCTATGGCATGGAAACTTTACAAAAAAAATGTTAGGAGCTGCATTATACTTGGTATAAGTGCTGAGGCTTGAAAAGAAAAATGTTAAGGGTGCAATAGAAATTTTTCTAAGTGCTGAGCCCTTAATTAAATTAAAAAAAAAAAAGAGAAACCCACAAGCTAAAATTATGATTGAACCAGATCTTGAATCTGAATCAATTATAAAGGCTTGCAGATCAATATAACATGCCATGTCTCTTTTACAGTTGAAAATGTTCTTATATTTACAAGATCAAGACATATTGACCCCATTCAGGAGATAACTATCTGCTTATTTCTGAAGAGAATTATGCTAGGAAAGATTATGGATGTTTCCATGTTTGCAGTGACATGTTCACTTAGCATATTTGATGTTAGGATATAAGACAATACACTAGTAAATAAACTAGGGAAGGGAAGGCCAAGAAGACTGCTGGAATGCTTGTCATATTTGAAGTATGCAAGTTGGCACATGGTTTGTTTAAGCCCTGAGATCTTTGTGCAATGATGTGAATTAGTTCATTGCAATGTGTCCCAGTGATTCCTTAGTAGCAGATGAGGCAGGGATTTAAATTGAATAATACAACCTGTATATGAAGAAATAGGAGTATGGATATTTCTTAGGTTGAATGGTATGGAACCAAGATGGTTCCAGTGAATGCAATTGTTGCAAATAGATAATTATGTTTGTATGAATAGGTATGCAAGTGAGAGAATGATAAATGAATATATCATACCTGAATCAACTTAATTATACTATGATAAAGTAATTGATTGCAGAAATTTGCTTAAATAACAAGTTAGTACCCATATATTCTCTATTGCTTAATATCATGAATGAATTGATGTTACTCATACCAGATCATAGATCTGACCCTTGTTTGCTCATGGCATCTGGGGTGTCTCATTTTAAAATGAGGCAGCCACTTATGCTCTTTCAGGTAACCCAGGCACTAAGTAAAAATGAAGTTATGGCTGTTATGGAGGAGTGAATGAACATGCTAGTTAGTTTCAATAAGAGCTTAAATTGATTATATATGCATGTATTCAGAAAAAAAATATATTATGTTTCTAAGATTTCCAGTCATGTATTGAATATTTTATGGTTAGATGAACTAGTTGTATCATGTTAAATATATTGTTATGCATTAAGGTTTAAAATCTCAAAGGAAAAAGAATCTGAGTGGGAAACAAGAAAATGACTTTAATTATTGATATGGATGTTTGGAAGAGAAATATGCATATGTAGTTGAGCTACTGCTTTGTATAATTTATATATATGTATTAGCTAATCTTGAGATATAGCAGAGCACTGAGTTTTAGAACAAAATCTGGATTTAGCAAGAAGTAAACTTAAAAGGATTTTATCTTCTTTTTACTGAAATGCTTTGTAAATAAGTTTGAATTCATTTCTGAATTGTATTGAGGAAAGTAAATTGTTTTTTTCTAAAAGCTTCAGACAGAATGCAATGAGAGGTATCTCCATTGCTTTGAACTAGTGTGGCAGATACAGGATTCAGGAGTTAACCAGCTTCAAATAAATGAAGTATTGGTTGATCATGATAGATTGTATTTTGAAAATAAAAATGCATTTCAAAGCTTAGTACATTTAGCAATTGTTTCACCCAGTTTTCTGGAAAATGAGCAGAGATATTGACATGTACATGTATATCTGTGTACATGTTGATATTTGAGCAAAAATATGATTAAATTCCTAGATCAGTTGTAGGAATGGGTTTTTAAAATAGTTATGTAAGAAGAATTGTTTTATATGTTAGGTTATAGGCAAAAATTAAATATATATGTACAATTATAGGTAGGTATCAGATTTCTAAACCATACAGGAGAAAAAAAAAAACCAAAAATTGTGTTTGAACCGACCAGCATAGTACTCGAACTCGTGACCTCTTGTGTATAAGTTAGGCGCGTTTCCATTACGCCTAGATGTTGCTTGTGTTCACTTAGGATCCACTTTCTTTTATACTGAATTTGATATTATCCAGACTTTAACACAGTCATCTATATTAAAAGCTTGTTTACCACTGATTATTACTTGATCATTGCTTAATTCTAATGACAGACTAAAGTACATGTTTCTAGTGGATTTTATGGCCAAAAATCAGAATACAATAATTAATCTGAATTGTTAAAAATCTAAATCAAACAGAATGTTCTTGTACAAAAAAAAATAAAGTATATACTCTGAATTTAAACAAGAAGAACACATACATCTTCATATGTATGTGTATGTTATTAGATATACACTGATATATTTATATTGGTAAGTTATTTTGATCCTGGATATATTTTGTTTATTGGAAAAAGAAAATGACCTTGGGAAATATATTTGTAAAGAATGATATATCTATATATCATCTCTTAGCAAAAAAAAAAATCCTTATGAAATTAGGGTGGAAATGGGAGGGTCATTTCAATTCTATCCTAAGTTCTATGGAGCCGAGGCAAGTTATCCAATTCATTAAGAAAATTTATTTTGTTGTCATATATCCATTACCTTTGTGTTGCAAATATCAATATGTTTTAGCTGCCATACTCAAGAATATATTTAGTATTTATAAAAAACAGTATTCAATAACTCATATGTTGGATGTCCATGACAGTATCTTCCCTCTGTCGTTAAGCATAAATAGATAATACCTGTTGTACCTTTTTGTTATCTTTTCTAAAATCTCTCAACATCGTTTTGACATTTTACTCCTCTCAAGTAGCTGCACTGGATATAATTATATGTCAGTTTAGTCACTCATTTTTCCAAGAAAAAATTATTATTTATTTTTAGTGGTTGTCCCCATTTTACAGCATTCTTTTTTACATAACTACCACAATCTCGATTAGTAAAAGAATTAGACATTGGTGGTAGTAAAGTCAGTTTCAGCTATCTACGAAGCTAAATATAATTGCAAGCATAACCAAGAAGCTAGTGAGTTATAAAATTAAGAATACAATTGGGCAATCACAGTAGAACAGAATTTCATGAAACATTTCTTTAGTAATTTTTAATGTATGAATTTTGAAACTTCTGCTACATGAAACTATAGCTCGAAGTTTTCCAGTTTTTTGTTTATATTTTAAGTTTACTATCATATTTATATTTACGTATATGAGTTGGAATAGCAATAAGATACTCTAATTTTGAGTAGACAGCAAATGATTCCATCTGTCTCCCCACTCAACTACAGCTTGGATTATTTTCTCCTGTCTACCTGCGAAGATTGTTTGAGAGAATGGGTGCAACTTATATTAAGTTGGGTCGGGTAGGATGTTTTACAAGTTGGCATCATATTATATTTATTATTTAGTAGCTACAAGAATTCAATATATTCACCAGAGATGCCTTATTGTTGAGCATACACACACACCAAAGCATTTTCTATTTGGGAACTAAATATCCCATAGCTTCGGCAAAATTTTGCTTTGTGCTAATTAACTATACATCTAAATTTTCCTAGCCATTCCATATGTACATGACTATTAAAAAAATTTAGTCAATAATAAAAGTTGTGGGGAAATGTACCGGCTTAAAGAAAGTTGATATCATCCATTAATGCATTTTTTTCATTTTAGAATGCCACTATGTTAGTTGGTCTTGGGAAGAACCAGTGCACCAGAATGTAAAATAAGCTCTCAATTATTTCTCATAGATGCTGCCTAAGTAATCAATGTTACTTTTTATAATATCAAAGCTGCCAAGATACTCCCCATTTTTGCCTGGCATGTAATATTAAGCTGCGCGCTATTAACGCAAATAGTCTAGTTATATGAGAATACTTGTTCTCTTTTACCGCTAATCTCTAATTGCATTTTTTCTTCTTATAGGCATATTGGACATTTGAAGGAGACTAGCTTGGACTTTCCACGATTTATATTTTCTCTTTTAGCAAGCTCTTTTTGTAAGATTCTATGTTGTTAACATTTGTGCTTAAAACATTGTTCATGAAATGTTGTATATGACTAGTATGAAATTGATGTAGCTTTGATTATGTCATTGATTATATTTAATCTTTGTAATTATTTGTAATGTCAAATTGTATCTATTAGTGTTTTATAAATTGAGTCTACTGCAGTAGTTGTAAAATGTAGAAAAAACATTGATATGCCGTAGTATTTCAAAAAAGCTGCATAACTTATTTTTGCAGCGTTTCAAAACTGCTGCTGTATTACTGATTCATCTGAAGTCATGCAGTTAGACCGTGTTACCAAATCGTTGCTAAATGAATTTGAAGTGTTTAATTAATGCTGCAAAATTAATTTACTGCAGTGTCTTTTAAAAGCTTCGATAGCCATTTATTAAGCAACATTTCGAAAACGCTGCGGAATTTCCTGACTCTATTACAGCATGATATTAGGCAGCCGTCTTCGAGAAGATGCTAATGATTATGGCAACACTTTTAAAAGGCTGTGAAAGCTCTTTTTTGTTGTAGTGAGAACCAACCTATCCCCGATCTCTAACCAACAAACTGGAAATTTGCATGGCCTTCCATACAATGCTTTAAATGGCGCCATCCCTATACTAGCTCGATAACTGTTGTTATACGAAAACTCGACTAAGTGTAGATGGTATTCCCATGATCCCCAAAAATCTAACACACAAGCTCGTAACAAATCTTCCAAGACTTTGTTAACTCTTTCCGTTTGCCCATCAGTCTGTGGACGGTAAGCGGTACTCATCTTGAGCTTGGTTCCTAAAATTTCTTGTAGACTTCTCTAGAACACACTAGTGAATAATGAATCTCTATCCCTTGCTATACTACTAGGAATCCCATGTAGTCTAACTACATTCTTCATAAATAACTTAGCCAAAACAGGTGTCGTCCTAGTTGACTTTACTGGAATGAAATGGGCACTCTTGGTTAACCTGTCCACTATGACCCATATACTTTCATTTCCTCTATTAGATCTTGACAATCCATCTATAAAATCCATAAAAATTGAATCCCGCTTCCATACTGGAATATCTAATGGCTGAAGTAACCCACTTGGCTTCTGATGTTCGGCCTTTACCCGTTGGCAGTTCAGACATTGCTTTACCCATAAACCCACATCCCTCTTCATTCCTTCCCAGAAGAAACTCCTCTTCATGTCTTGATACATCTTAGTTCCACCCGGATGAATGGTGAAATTCGAACGATGACATTCCTCCAAAACTTCCTTTCTTTCTCAACCACCCATTCTGGTCAAGACTAAAACCCTTCAGGTCATCGCCCTTGGTTCCATCCTTTAACTTCTTGATTCGTTCAACTAATACTGGATCCCCCTTCAGTTTAGAAGCAATCTTTTCGATCATTGTCGGTCGAACTTCTAAACATGATAGCACTACAGTTTCTCCACTAGATCCAGCTTCAGATCTCCACTGTACTCTACATGTCGTCAATGCTTCCAAAGCTCTCCACTCAGCTATCATTGCCAATGCTGCATTCTGATATTTTCTACAAAGTGCATCTGCAACCTTGTTGCCTTTTCCTGGTGTATACTTAATTCCAAAGTCATAAGCAACTATAAATTCCAACCATCTCTACTGTTTCATATTCAGCTCCTTTTGAGAGAATAAATACTTCATGACTTATGATCCGTATATAACTCAAATCTTTTTCCCAAAAGGTAATGCCTCCACACCTTCAGTGCAAAAATCACCGCAGCCAATTCCAAATCATGCATCGGGTATCTCACCTCATTCGGTCAAAGCTGCCGAGAAGCATAGGCAATCACTTTACCTCTTTGGATTAACATAGCTCCTAACCCAGTTCCATAAGCATCTGTATACACTGCTAAGTCCTGATTCTCTTTCGAAACAACTAACACAGGTGCATTAATCAATAAGTGTTTCAAGCTCTATAATGCTTCCCCACACTTATCGGTCCACGCAAACTTCATATCTTTTCGCATTAGCTTGGTCATAGGTGCTGCTATTCACGAGAAATCCTTTATGAACCTCTCATAATACGCAGCTAATCTAAGAAAACTCTTTATCTCAGTCACTGTCTCGGGTCTCTTCCAATTATTCACCGCATTGATCTTAGTTGGATCTACATACAACCCTTTCTCTGAGACTACATGACCAAGAAACTTCACTTCCTTCTTCCAGAAATGACACTTCAAAAACTTCGCCTTCAGCTGATGCTGCCTCAGCGTCACAAGCACCACTCTAAGATGAACGTCATGCTCCCTTTCATCCTTAGAGTATATCAAAATACTATTTATAAATACCAACACGAACCTATCCAAGTGCTCTCGAAAAAACCAATTCATCAAATCCACAAAGAATGCTAGTGCATTAGTTAGTCCAAACGACATCACTAACCATTCATACGATCCATGTCTAGTTCTAAACGCTGTCAAAGAAATACTATCCTCTGCTACTCTAAGCTGATGGAAACCTGTTGCTAAATCCAACTGAGAAAACACCTTGGCTCCACTCAACTGATCGAACAAATCATCAATTCTAGGCAACGGATATCAATTCTTTATTGTCTTCTCATTCAAATTACGATAATCGATACATAACCTTAATAATTCATCCGGCTTCTTAACAAACACTGCGGCTGCTCCCCAAGGTGAACTACTTGGTCCGATAAAATTCTTGCCTTCCAAATCCACCAACTGCACCTTCAACTCCCTCATCTCGGTAGGCGTCATCCTGCTTGGCGGTCTACTTATTGGTTCTGCTCCCGGCATCAAATCTATCTGAAACTCAATGGCTCGTTTCGGTGGCAATCCTAATACGGGTTCAAAAACATCCATGAATTCTCTAACCATGAAAACTCAGTTTAACACGTCTTCTACCTCCACAACACCCAACAAAGAATTCACCTCACAACTAGGGCTTTCTACGGTATATACAATCCGATCACTATAGTCAGGGTGTCTAAGCGGTATTTTCCTATCATGACAAAATATCCTAGCATCGTATTTACTTAACCAATTCATACCCAAAATAATTTTGAACACTACGAAATCAAACACATGCAAACTGCAAACAAAGCTATGACCTAACAAATCAAACTCTAAGTGGTCACATCTCATCCCAAGAGTCGCATAACCTCCTATCGGATTTGCAACCCTTAAAGAAGTAACTAAATATGAGGGTTCTAGGTTAAGCTTATCTACCAAACAATGAGATATAAAAGAATGAAATGCACCAGTATTAAAGAGAATGCTAACTAACATACCATGAATCATAAGCGTACCTCCCAACACAGCCTTTTCCTTTTCCTCTGCTGTTGGCCTCGAGGTAGCTGGCTCCAATGCAAACATTTTGCCCTTTCCATCCTTAGCTGGCTCTTTGCACTGGTTCTTATAATGTCCAATTTGATCGCAGTTGAAGTACCTGATATTCTTCTTCCCGATCACCTTCTTTCCATCACCCGAACGACATTCATCGGCGAAATGCCCTTTCTTGTCACAATTATAGCAGACAACCTTTGCCTTCCCTTTCTTTGCAGCTCCACCCTTCTGAGCTCCTTTCTTATGGAAGAACTTCCTTTTCTGACTCTGCCCCGCCTGGTCTTCCTTTGCCTTATTTCTCTCTAGAAAAGAAAGAATATTCTCATGTCTTAAAGCCATCTCTACTACAACATCACAAGGATCCCTGATATGAGGTAATGCAGCCCTGGCCAATTCAGGTTTCAACCCCCTAATGAACTTCTCATTTCTCTTAATCACGGTATCAACAGTAGCATAACCATATCTCGCTAGCTCCTCAAACCTTGTTGCATACTATAGTACAGTCAGGTCTCCCTGCTTCAACTCAGCAAACTTCTTGAGCAGAGTAGATTTAGGGATCTCCGACATAAACCTTTCCTCAAATCTCCTTTTAAACTCAGCCCATGTCATTGTCTCCTCATTAACTCTGATTATAACACTGTTCCACCAGTACAGCGCTGCTCCTTGTAACTATCTAGAAGTGAGCCTTCTCTTCTGCTCATCATTGAGCCTTAGATAAGTGAAAATCCTCTCGCAATGAAGCATCCAATTCTCTACTTCGATTGCGTCTTCAGTACCAATAAATGGCTTTCCTCCCAACCGAGCATTTTCTCTACTCAGAATAGCATAGTTGTTGACCACTGGAGCTTCTTGATTTCCTCCTCCAACTACTCCAGCAGCAACTCCCGCTTGCATTATGTTGACAAAGAACTGATACATTGCTTCCATGTCAACTTGCGGGACTCCAACACCCACATTTCCAGCTTGTGCCTGACCTTGGTTCCTTCTCGTATTTGGTCTGGCATTTCCATTTGTAGTTGTGCTTCCCCATCCAAGGTTAACTCTTCCCTTTCTAGCATCCATATATGTATTCAAGTCTCGTAAGATAGAGAAGAATAGCTTAAGTGAGATAGGAGAATAGAGATATAACGTATACTTATATATAGCAAATACAAGTATGTTACTATAGCGTTATCCCATACCTCGATCTTATCTCTAATTCCTTGGGATTATGTTTTCAAAAATCATTTTAGTTTAAAGTTTTTCATAAACCTACACTCTGATACCAAGTTGTAAAATCCCCTATTTGGAGGCCTGAAGCTAAGCGCTATAGATGCCGCGGTCATCCATAGTATTAACTTTCGGTGACCAAATACGGTAATGTTAACGGTATCCATATTATCAAAAGCACTTGAATATGAAATAAAATCATTATAGATTTAAACACTTTTATGATTACATTTTAAAACAACATTTCATATCCAAGTTACATAACCCCAAACGTTTCCTAGGTTCAGATCAAATATAATTATTACATAAATACGCCAAGAGAGACATATGAAGATGCGCCCTTGGATGACCGGAGTACTAAATAGTCATAACAGACTTAATACAACACAACATAAATAAAACAAAACAACTCTTAAATATAGCTAGCATCAGCCTCCTGCTCATCTCTGGAAGCTTTATTCATCCACCTACTAAAACCTAAAACTCCTCAACCCTCAGCCTACTCAAATCAATTTTGAGCACCCGAGAGTTTAAGGGGAAAACATAAACTTCGAGTTAGACATAATGCTTGGTGTGAATTGATATTAAGTGAGACCACGTCGCTTAGCAAAATGGGTTTCCCCTCACTAATATCCTTTTAAAACATATCTTTTGCTAATCTTAATCCTGCAACCAAAATTGGTTAAAACAATAAAGCAATATCATGTATGCATACAATCAGGTAATAAATGGATTATCTGTCCGAACATTATAGTTTTGTTTGGCTAACTACTAACCTTTGGATGACTCGGGCCTACCAGACAAAATACACAAATAATCTAACTTCTGTTAGATACTCCTCTTCTGGACAGCATGTCCCTAACTTAGTTCTCCTAGAGTCAACTGATCCTAATGGTTTTGCGGGACCACCAATAACCTATCTCTCCTCTATAGATTCCTTTTTGTGTGTAACATCATTTTAGTCTTACCTGTGACAAAGTCCTACACACTGGAATTTTGGACTTTTGTTAGCTAGGGGCTACTAGCTAAATTATAGGGCGCGACCTATACCAGTCTCATCTGGTATTCTAATATCTGAGTCATTTTACTTAGGGTCATCTACCCATAAAGTTTTCCTTGAAAACATTTTCTCTCAAATTGATTTAAACCTTCAAATCATACTTTAAATAAGAAAATATACTCTATGCTTTACTCAAATCACCTTGCCATGTTATATATACTTTACCCAAAACTTTGTTGATGAAGACATTTAAACCTTTGAAAGTACCCCTTTTGAAACCATTGAAAGTGCACCTTTCGAAACCAAGTAATTACTTTGCTTTATAATCGTAGGCCGGAAGGCCAAAACATATATTTCGAAACAATTCTTAATAAACTTTTCAAAAACATTAAAAAACCTTTCTTTCGAAAGATTTAAAACCTTAGACATTCTCTTATCAAAACACTATAAACATTGCCTTTCGAAAACATTGGAACCTTTCATTTAAAACCTTTTGAAACCATTGGGGAACCACCCCTTCGAAATTTTCATTTAAAATCTTTCGAAAGCATTCAAATACTTTTCTATAAACAAACCTTTCGAAAGCATTGGCTTCAAGTAAAACATGTGGAACAACCTTTCGAAACCATTCCCTTCGAAACCTTTGGGTTTAACTTTCAATAAAACAAAGGGTCTTAAAACAACTAAGTCAAAAGCACTTTTTTGAAAACAATTTCCTAAGTAAAAGAAGTAATGGTGTTGAAACCAACCCTTCGAAAGCATTGGAGAAGTGGCTAAGTTTTAAAAACAAAGTAACCCTTTCGAAACCATTTGCTTCGAAAGGTGAAAAGCGGCAGCAAGGGGTTTCGACCCCTACGAAAGCATTTACTTAAAACAAAAAGGCATAACCTCTTTCGAAACCATTATTTTTAAACAATTTGACCCAGTCGAAAGGTAACCAAGTCGAAGGCATTCCTTTCAAAAGCAAAGTAGGCGCATTTTCATTTAAAAACAAAGTAAGGCTTCAGCACCTACGGAACCCCTTGTTTTGACCCAGTACCTTACGCCTATGTCCAATTCACTACGTACCAAGTCTTTGATACCCTATTCTTTTGTTTCGATGGAGATGGAGGCGGAAGTAAGGTGTCAAAGGCTAGGTGTCGAATGTAACACCCCTAATTTTTGATAACATTATTCTGGAGATTTAATTAGATAAAGTAAATAGAATAATGTAAATGTAAGAATGATAAGGGGATTGAGATTTGAAAATGTAACTTTAAAGAGGCTGTGCTCAATTAATAAATTAAATAATAGGCTTTATATGGTAATTAATCAACGTAAGGGTATTAGAGTAATTGTCGCCTACACATCTACTACCCTTATATATATTCACATTTCATTTCCCATTCACGTCATTTTGCAAAAACAAAATACAAAACGTAAACAAAGGAAAGAGGAGCCGGCCATTACTTAGGAGAAAAGAGGAGAAATTAAATCAAGAGTTAAGCGATTCAAGCTAGGGGAATTAATCTCAATCAAATCTCAAATTTCTTATCCTAATCAAGGTGAATAATAATCTAGATCATCTCTATTTTGTTTTTATGATCATTTGTTTTCGGATTTAAGATTACATCCATTTTAATAATGATTTGGATAATGATATGCTTGGATTATAACATGTTTGATTCAAACAAGATTGTTTAAATATGACTTTATGCGGTTATAAGGGTAAAACGGATTAAAAAATTATTTCGAATGCCATGAGAAAATTTTATGTCGTGTAAAATATGATTTTAGAGTTGGGTTTCAATTTTCATAATTTTCCAAGCTATGGAAGATTTAATATGAATTTTTAAAGGAAAATATGGTTAATAGGGTTTAGAAATTTATTTCGGAAATTATATTAAGTAATTGGGTCTGAAATTTTTATATGTTAGATAACATATTAAAAGTGAATTTCTATAATTTTTCGGGATTTTTCCTAAGTAATTTGCTAGGGAAAATAAATTATTTTTGATGAAGGACTTAATTGCTTTATTGGTTTTGCTTAATGGAAGGGCTTATTTGTTAAATTAATCCTTGTTTAGATCTGAAATTATGCGGCGGATATTTTTGTAAAGAATTTGAAAAGTTGTGGCAACCAATCACATGTTTACAAGTAGGTAGGTTAGTTAGAAAGTATTTGCTTTAATTGACATTAAATAAATTTTACCTAGAAAAGTGGGTTCCGCCTCTTTCAAAAGTACCCTTCGACCCTATGCTTCTGCCTCCAACTAAGTTGAAACCTACCAGCTAAGCCGAAACCAATACACAAGGTATCACAAGTATGGTATGTAGTGGATTGGAAAAAGGGCGGAAGGCACGGTGTTGAAACCATTGCTTTCGATAGGGGTCGAAAACTTTTTTTTTACTTTCAAAGGATAAGCGTCTGCCTTGTTTAAATAAAAGCTTTCGAAGGGATCAAAACACACGCTTTCAAAAGGGTTTTCTAAAATGGCTTTCGAAGGGGTTGCTGCCTTTTTGGTTAAGTGTAGCTTTTGAACGAGACCTTGTGTTTTGTACTAATGCTTTCAAAACAAAAAAAGATGGTTCCAACCTAGTCGAGACCTTGCTGCCCTTCTTTTAGCCTTTCAAACGTATTGAAGTCATCAATGCTTTCGAAGGGAAGCTTTTGTTTTAAACTTATACGAAGTCACTTCCTAAAGGCTTTTGAATGGGTAAAATGGTATCGAAGGCAATGGTGTCGAAAGGGGGTTTCGATGCTGACCTTCAATGTTTTACTTAAAAGTTCTAAGTTTTCGAATGGATGGTTTCGAAGCCATCAACTTTTCCACAAACAATTTTATATGAAGATTAAAGGTTTCGAAAGGGATACTTTCGTATATATATTCAGTTTGACCCAAAAGATGTTTTTAAAGTTAAACCCAATGGTTTCGAAAGGAGTACTTTCATTGGTTTTGAAGCTATGCTTCTAAAAGTTATTAAGTAATGCTTTAATACTTTCGAAAGGTATGTTTTGAGAGTTTTGAAAGAGATGTTTTAAAGTGTTTCGAAAGGTATATGTTAGTATTTTGAAAAGAAGAATTAAATGCTTTTGAAGGAGGTCATCCCAGGGTTTCGAAAGTAAAGTTTTAAGGTTTCGAAAGCCTTAGTTTTCAAAACAAATAACCCCATCTCATTTTAAAGGAAAAACCATGGCATAAATAAAGAATTTTGAAATAATTTTAAGTATGGATTTTTTGAGGAAGTTTTCCTTGATTAATAGGTTAAAGGGATTAACCAAGTTTTATATAAAAAGATTTCAAGGATACTAAACCATGGGCGTTGGTATTATTATGTTATTATGTTTGCTTCTTTATATATATATATATATATCCACATTATAATGGACCCATAACTGTATTTTGGGGAAGGGCAGAATAACCAGCTAGGTTGACCCAGTAGTGAATATAAATTAAGTTAACTCCTGAATGAGTAGAATTACATCCAGGAGGTCAAATAGACCAGAATATAGGATGCCTAAATATTGATCAAAGAAGTTGTTAGGTAGACAAGTTCATAGTAACCCCATGCAAACTATGTTTAGGAAAAGTTATTGGCAGAAGCTAATAGGTTCATAGTAAACCCATAAAAACTATGATTCGAAAGAGCTATTGGCAGGGGTCAATAGGTTTGTAGTGAACCTATGAAAGCTATATCTGGATTAAGTTATTGACAGAAGTCAATAAGTTCCTAGTCAATCGATGAAAACTAGGATAAGAGGGAAAGTTATTGGAGTTTCAAATAGGTTTAGGGAGAACCTATGAAACAATAAAGTTATTGACAGGGGCCAATAAGTTCTTAGTGATCCCATGAAAACTATGAAACTGGATAGGGAGTCCATAAGTATCAAACAGTTTATTAGTCAGCCCATGAAAACTATTAGGTTAATAGTGATCCTAGAAACTATAAAATGACATAGCTAGTCAAAAATGAATGGGGATGGGAAATTCAGAAATTGATTACTTCTTTGCATATCATCATATTATTTTATATTGCTATGTTTTAACCATTGTGGATGCAGGAGCACAGTATATGGTTTTATAAAGTTGTAGGATACTAGTGAGGGGAAAACCCGTTTCGCTAAGCGGCATGGTCTCACTAGATATCTAAATGGTTGTAGATGGTAGATTATTATTCATACCAGGATTTATGTCTGACTCGAAGTTTATGTTTTTCCCCTTAAATTCTCGGGTGCTCAATTGATTTTGAGTAGTTTGAGATTTAAGGTTTTCAGGTACCTCTTTAGACGAATAAGCTCCCAGAGACATGCAGGAGGCAAAATAGCTATTAAGAGTTCTTTTCTATTTTGATTCTGCCGTGTCTTGTTGTAAAGGCCAAATTTGTTTAATTTCCTAGTTATACACGCTGATCAACCAAGGGGGCATCTTCATATATCGCTTTTGGCGTATGTTGTAATAAATATATTTTATCTGAACGGAGTTATCGTATTGGGATTATGTAACGAATTTGAAATGCTTTGAAATGGAATGAGAAAGCTGTTTGTTGATTTTAAAATTTTTCCATAACCATGTGTTTCTGTTATATCAATGTAGCTAACATTACCATATTTGATCGCCAAGGATTAATAACTATGGATGACTACAGCATCTGTAGCCGTTAGTTTTGGGCCTCCAAGTGGGGTATGTTACAAGTTGGTATTAGAGCATAGGTTTATAAAAACTTAAAAAAAATTCAAACTTAAAAGATTTTTCAAAACATAATCCAATGAATCAGAAAATAAGATCGGGGTTGGGTTAACGCTATAGTAACCTACTTGTATTTGATATATATATATATATATATATAAGTACGTATTCCCCTTTCTCTTAGACCGTTCTTCTATATCTTACTAAGGCTCTTATGCAGATTTACGAGAAAGAAGATATGGAGGCAGGAAACGGAAGAAGAAATCTCGGTGGAGGTAGCACCACAACCAATGGAAATGTTAGACCCACCAGGAGGAACCCGGGTCGACAAGCTAATGCTAACCAAAATGCAAATGCCAATGTGGGTGCTAGAAATCCACTAGAAGATATGGGGGCGATGTATCAGTTTTTCGTCAATATGATGCAAGCTGGGGCTGCTAATGGTGTTGCTGGAAATGTTGGAGGAGCTAATCCTGTGGCTACAGTTGGGAATAATTATGCTAAGCTGAGCAAAGATTACACCAGTCTTGGTGGGAAGCCATTCATTGGAACGGAGGTTGCTATCGAGTTGAGAATTGGCTGTTGCATTGTGAGAAAATCTTTGCTGATTTGGGTTTGGATGATGAGCAAAAGAGAAGGTTGGCTTCTAGGCAGTTGCAAGGGTTAGCACTTCATTGGTGGAATAGCCTTACTATCGGGGTTCTGGAGGAGGAGTTAACTTAGGCAGATTTTATAGGGAGATTTGAATAGAGGTTTTTATCTGAAGTTGCTAAGTCAGCGTTGATGAGAAAGTTTATGGATTTGGTGCAGCGAGAGATGTCGGTAATCGAGTATGCTACTAAGTTTGATGAGTTGTCCTGATATGGGTATGCTACTATAGACACGACACCGATATCAGCAGGAATGAGAGGTTCATTCGGGGATTGAGGCCTGAGCTTGCTAGGGCGACCCTGACACATATCCGTGATCCTTGTAATGTGGTTGTGGAGATGGCAATCCGCTATGAAGAGATGCTTACTATTTGTGCTAGAGAGAAGCCAGTTGAAACCCAGGGTTCTCAAGGAAAGAAGAGAAAGTTATTTAAGAAGAAGGGAGCCCAGAAGGGGGAGGCAGACAAGAAGGCAAAGGCTGATTTAGTTTGCTTCAAGTGTGACAAGAAAGGTCATTATGCTCATGAGTGCCGGTTGGGCAAGGGGAAGAAGGCTGTAGATAAGAAGAATGTGAAGTGCTTTAACTATGACCAAGTTGGGCATTAAAAGAATCAGTGTCTAGAACCAGTCAGGGTGAACAAGGGAAAGGTTTTTGCTGTTGGACCATCATCTGCTAGGCCAACTGCAGCTGATAAAGGGAAAACTATGATGGAAGGTACGCTTTTGATTTAGAGTATACCAATTAGGGTACTATTTGATACCGGTGCATCACATTCATTTATATATCAGAATTTGGTTGATAGGTTATGCTTAGAACCCACATACCATATTACTTCCTTAAGAGTTGCAAATCCGATAGGAGGGTATGCAACTCTAGGAATGAGATGTGGCCAGTTAGAACTTGATTTGTTAGGTCATAAGTTTGCATGCAGTCTATATGTTTTCGATTTCGTAGATTTCGGAATCATTTTGGGTATGGATTGGTTGGGTAAGTATGAGGCTAGGGTATTTTGCCAGGATGGGGAATAATCACTAAGACACCCTGATAGTCATAACCGAATCATATTCTCAGTGAAGAATTCTAACCAGAGTAGTTGTGCACTGTTAAGTGCTATGGAAGTGGGAGAAGGGTTAAGTCGGGTTCGAGTAGCAAGAGAGTTTGCTGATATCTTTGAGCCAGTTATGGGACTACCACCAAAACGAGCTATTGAGTTTCAGATAGATCTTATGCCAGAAGCTGAACCTGTTAGTAGACCACCTAGCAGGATGACACCGACCGAGATGAAGGAATTGAAGGTGTAGCTAGTGGATCTAGATGGAAGGAATTTTATTAGCCCAAACAGTTCGCCTTGGGGAGCGGCCATGGTGTTCGTGAAGAAACCAAATGGGTCGTTGAGGATGCGTATTAAGTTAAATGAGAGGACGATTAAGAATAAGTATCCTTTGCCGAGAATAAATGATCTATTTTATCAGTTGTATGGAGCCAGAGTGTTTTCCCAGTTGGATTTGGCGACAGGTTCCCATCAGTTAAGGGTGGCAGAGGAAAATAATATTCCCTTGACAACATTTCGAACTAGGTATGGTTTGTACGAGTGGTTAGTAATGCCATTCGGATTAATGAATGCACCTGCTTTCTTCGTGGATTTGATTAACCGAGTTTTCCGAGAGTACTTGGATAAGTTTGTGTTGGTGTTTATAAATGACATTTTAGTGTACTCTAAAGATGAAAGAGAGCATGAGGATCATCTTAGAGTAGTGCTTGAGACGCTGAGGCAACATCAGCTAAAAGCAAAGTTTTCTAAGGGTCATTTTTAGAAGAAAGAGGTTAAGTTTCTTGGTCATGTGGTTTCGGAGAAGAGCTTGTCAGTCGATCCAGATAAGATCAAAGCTGTTAATAATTGGAAGAGACCAGAGACGGTGACTAAGATTAGAAGTATTCTTGGACTTGCTGGCTATTACCAGAGATTCATCAAGGACTTCTGGCTAATAGCAGCACCTTTGACAAAGTTAACCAGGAAGGATGTGAAGTTTGTCTGGTCGGACAAATGTGAGGAAGCATTCCTTAAGTTAAAGCATTTGTTGACCAATGCACCTGTGTTAGTAGTTCCAGATGGAAACCAAGGATTTGTGGTGTATATCGATACATGCGGAACTGGATTAGGAGCTGCGTTGATGTAGAAGGGTAAAGTGATTGCCTACGCGTCACGACAGCTTAGACCGCACGAAGTGAGATATCCTACTCATGATTTGGAGTTGGCTGCGGTGATCTTCGCATTGAAGATTTGGGGACATTATCTCTTAGGGGAGAGATTTGAGCTATACATAGATCATAAGTCTTTAAGGTACTTATTCTCTCAGAAGAAGCTGAATATAAGACAGCAGAAGTGGCTGGAATTGTTGGCCATTTATGATTTTGGTATAGAGTATACTCGTGGTAAAGGAAATAAGGTAGGGAAGCTCTTAGCAGAAGACATCAAAATGTGGCGTTATCTATGTTGGCAAAGTGGAAAGGTTTAGAAGCTTTGACTACTTGTAGTGTGCAGTTAAGATTGACTGCTAGTTCTAGTCAAAGTACTGCCATGTTGTCATGTTTTGAAGTTCGACCAGTGTTGATCGAAAGGATCGCTTCTAAACAGAAAGAGGATCTAGTGTTAGCCGAGAGGATTAGAAGGCTTAAGGTTGGAAATGAGATCGATGATCTGAAGGATTTTAGTCTTGACCACATGGGATTGTTGAGAAAGAAGGGACGGTTGTGTGTTCCGAATGTTGAGGACTTACGGAAAGAAGTTCTTGGAGAATGTCATCGATCCAAGTTTACAATTTATCTTGGAGGGACCAAGATGTATCAAGATATGAAGAGGAGCTTCTATTGGAAAGGTATGAAGAGGGATGTTGTCTTGTGGGTTAGACAATGTGCAAGCTGTCAACAAGTGAAAGCCGAACATCAGAAGTCGAGTGGATTGCTTCAACCTTTGGAGATTCTAGTTTGGAAATGGGATTCGATATCCATGGATTTTATAGACGGGTTGCCAAGGTCAAATAGAGGAAATGAAAGTATATGGGTCATAGTGGATAGGTTGACCAAGAGTGCCCATTTCATTCCAGTTAATTCAACCAGGACGGCACCTGTTTTGGCAAAGTTGTTCATGAAGGACGTAGATAGACTTCATAGGATTCCTAATAGTATAGTCAGTGATAGAGATGCATTGTTTACTAGTGAATTTTGGAAGAGTCTACAGGATGTATTATGTACCAAGCTTAAGATGAGTACTGCATATCACCCTCAAATGGATGGGCAAACAGAGAGAGTCAATAAGGTACTCGAGGACTTATTGGGAGCTTGTGTATTGGAGTTTGGGGGATCTTAGGAAGATCACCTACATTTGGTTGAGTTTTCCTATAATAGCAGTTATCAAACTAGTATAGGAATGGCGCCTTTTGAAGCTTTGTATGGAAGGCCATGCAAATCGCCAGCATGTTGGTTGGAAACTTGAGATAGATTGGTCTTAGGTCCAGATCTAGTTAGAGAGGCAACAGAGAAGATTGAGTTGATCCGAGAAAGGATGAAGGAAGCTCAGTCCAGACAGAAGAGTTACACAGATAAGAGGCGTAAAGACCTAGAATTCTCAGTTGGAGATAAGGTTTTCATTAAAAGATCATCGATGAAGGGTGTGGTATGATTTGGAAAGTCAGGGAAACTGGCACCGAGATAAGTTGGTCCGTTCTAGGTTATAGAGAGGATTGGGAAGCTCGCATACAGAGTAGAGTTACCGAGCAGTATGGTAGGTGTCCATAATGTATTTCATGTATCTCATCTTCGTAAGTATGTGCATGATCTAAAGACTACTATTCCTTCGACAAGGTTGGAAGATTTGATAGTAGAGCCTAATTTGACTTTTGTTAGACAACTAGTTCAGATTGTAGCAAGAGATGAGAAAAGATTGAGGAACAAGACAGTCAAGTTGGTGAAAGTTCAGTGGAGCGACAACGAGAAGGACTGTACTTGGGAGACAGAAGACAGGATTAAAGATACTTATCCTAATCTGCTTTGAGGGCATGTCTATATTAGATTTGTATATATGGTTGTTAGTCAGGTAGGCTAGTATGATTGTTAGGAGTCGTTGCAGAAGACTGCTATATTTAGTATTTAGTCCTTACTGAATTTCGAGGATGAAATTCTTTAAGGATGGGAGCCTATAGCACCCCTAATTGTTGATAACATAATTCTGGAGATTTAATTAGATAAATTAAATAGAATAATGTAAATGTAAGAATGATAAGGGGATTGAGATTGGAAAATGTAAATTTAAAGAGGCTGTGCTCAATTAATAAATTAAATAAATGGGATTTATATGGTAATTAATCAACGCAAGGGTATTAGGGCAATTGCCGCCTACACTTCTACTACCCTTATATATATTCATGTTTCATTTTCCATTCACGTCATTTTGCAAAAACAAAATACACAACGTAAACAAAGGAAAGAGGAGCCGGCTATTACTTAGGAGAAAAGAGGAGAAATTAAATCAAGAGCTAAGGGTTTCAAGCTAGGGGAATCAATCTCAGTCAAATCTCAAATTCCTTATCCTAATCAAGGTGAATAATAATCTAGATCATCTCTATTTTGTTTTTATGATCATTTGTTTTCGGATTTAAGATTAAATCCATTTTAATGATTATTTGGATGATGATATGCTTCGATTATAACATGTTTGATTTAAACTAGATTGTTCAAATGTGACTTTATGCGGTTTTAAGGGTAAAACCGACTAAAAATTTATTTCAAATGCCATGAAAATTTTTTATGTCATGTAAAATATGATTTTGGAGTTGGGTTTCAATTTTTGTAGTTTTCCATGCTATGGAAGATTTAATATGAATTTTCAAAGGAAAATATGATTAATTGGGTTTAGAAATTTATTTCGGAAATCATATTGAGAAATTTGGTTTGAAAGTTTTATATGTTAGATAACATATTGAAAGTGAATTTCTGTAATGTTTGGGAATTTTTCCAAAGTAATTTGCTAGGGAAAAAATAAATTATTTTTCATGAAGGACTTAATTGTTTTATTGGTTTTGCTTAATGGAAGGGCTTATTTGTTAAATAAATCCTTGTTTAGATCTTAAATTATGCGGCAGATATTTTTGTAAAGAATTTGAAAAGTTGTGGCAACCAATCACATGTTTACAAGTAGGCAGGTTAGTTAGAAAGTATTTGCTTTAATTGGCATTAAATCAGTTTTACCCAGAAAAGTTGGTTCCGCCTCTTTTAGGAGTACCTTTGGACCCTTTAGATTTCAGTTGCTTTAATGGGCACAGGTACAAAATATCTCGGAGATGGTGCACTTTAGATTTGAAGCAGTAAGTGACCCGAAGATATTCCGTGCAATATTAGCTAGATAGTACCGGAGAGGAATCCACTTTAGGAAAGGTAGTAAATTATAGGGACATGCCTCAAATAAGGTATTAAATGGTCAGAGTCTTCCTAGTTTCCATTAAAGAGGTATTAAGTGGCTTGGGTACTATCGCTTGTTAAGACATTATTAATAGTAAATATGGGTTTTTGGGTTGAATGAATCATGGACTGGAAAACCCTTAGGGCTTACAGTCTGGAAATCTATAATATGGTTAAATACATAAGATATATCCTTATTTAAATTATACAGCCCAAGTACCGTTATAGAAAGGCTCGAGATTTTATTCACCAGACATTATTGTTCTGACTCCCTCCTTATTACAACACAAGTTAGAGATATTGATGCAGATTTTCGGAGGTGGCGGCAGAGATGCAGACTTGTGGCAGTTACTAATGTACCCATTAAATGATGTTGTAACATTGGAATATTATACTTGGGATGGTTGATGATTGTTTGTGGTATTGTATTATATTTTTATGACATTTGGATTTTTGATAAAATAGGTACCGTTCTAATATTATATTTTATCCTTCCGCTATGAGTTTCTAAATGTGTAGATACATACTCTATGTATTGTTCTTTATACCAACCAATAGCCAGCTTTGGAATGGGTCTAAGTTTCGATGGGCCTTTTCTGGGTCGGACTTTAGGCCTGTTTTGAAGTGGGTTACTACAATTGGTATCAGAGTATATGTTACCCGATCAGTAGGGATAGGTATATGCATGAGTGGCATACTTGTTAATTTTAAAAGCATTTTTCAAATCTTACTATATATATGCGTACATACACACACTTATTTTGAACATATGCCTAACTCTATAAATTTTGACTATAGAAGTAATTATAACCATATTCCAAAAGGATGGGCGAGATGACTATGAGTTGGAAAAATAAATAGTTAAATTTATATTCCTACCTCGATTTCCCACGGGTTGGAGGCCGTGTCTTAAGGAGTGGACTAAGAAGAGCATCTTCACAATAGATAGAAGCACGCCAGAAGTAGAAGGGTACTTGACTCCTTTTATTAGACATAGACTGCTTTATAATTATGGATTTCAATGGATTTCCAATTAAAGATATACATTTCATCCAGATAGATCGAAGATAAGAACCTATATATTGTAATCATCTAGAAGTAAGGAATGATAGGAGTGAAGCAAGACGTGAAGAAGGAAGTGGAGCAAGTTCCGGTAAGAATGTGTACCTTAATCACCACAAGGAGAAAATCGGATTTTTATGAAGATTAGGTAGGGAAGAAGGAAGGTTCAATAGAAAAGGAAATTAAAGTCAATTTCTAAGTCCAACCCCATAAAAAGGAATTCGATAAAAGGTTTTTGAAAAATTCCCTTGAAATGTTTTGAATAGATTTTCAAAGGATTATTAGAAAGTTGTTGTTTTAAAACAGTAAGAAAATTTAGAAATTCATAATTTAAAATTTTGTTGAGTTAAAAGTTTCTTATTAAAATATTTTTGGTAAAAAGGATTTTCATTTTTGAAATGCTAGTTTAAAATTGGTTGAGTTAAAATGTTTTTAATAAAGGGATTTTTTGTTTTTAAAATAAAGCGTTGATTGGACTTGATGATTTTTCCTATCTCATAAATTTGGAAGTTCTTTTTTCTAAATTCTTTTTCAAAAGGGGATAAATGGAAATGGAACTTGATTAAAATAATGTAGAAGCCATTTAGGTAGGAGGAATATAAATAGAGGCAATATTGGGAGATTTGGATAGAAATAACATTAGGAATTTATGTAAAATAGTAGGATTAGTAATATAGTTAGGGATAACATAGGAGAGAATGGATAGGAAAATGATAGGATAGAAGTTTACCTGTTCTACTCCATATTTCATTGTTTAAAGTTATAGAAGATGTTTTGAATCAAAAGACCAACTTTTAAAGGAATAAATCTTTGATGCAGGAAGTTTTTGATGGAAGGAAATTATTTTTCTTCTTTTTGAATTAAACAATCCTTTTTGAATTTTTGATTTAATAATAGTTTGATTTAATAATTAGGTTTTGCATGTTTTGGGTTAAAAATCATAATTTTAAAAAAAGTAAGACTTTGAGGTAAAAGTCTTTGAGAAGGGAAAATATGTTGCTTTTGAATTTGGGGATAAGAATAAAGCAGTGAATGTTTCGAAAAATTGTGTTCGATTGCTTTTGAATTTTTTTTGGTTCAAATGCTTTTGAGAAGTTGAATTCAAATGTATTTGAAAGGTTTTGTAATAGAAATAAAAATGAAAATAAATTAGAATATGGTGTTTAAATGCTTTTGGGAATTCGATTCTTCAAACTGTTTTGCAAGTTGGAAATACTTTTGGAAAATATGTTTAAAGGGTTTCTAAGTTTATATTTTCAAAGATAAAGGTTTCAGATTAGGTACTTCATGATTGTGAAATTTTGGTTTTATAAACTAGAAATAGAATGTACAACCTGATATGGAAATTTGAAATCGGTCTTAAATATCTATTTGTAGAGTGTGGTAAAGTTGTAAAGATATTCCAAACCTATAACTGGGTTGTAAATTAGATTTCCCTAGTTGACTTGGAATGTGAATTTCTATGTTTTGATTTATTGGAGCAGGTTCCGTGTAATTTCCATTAGTTATTCAATTATAAAATATGTATAAAGGATCGTCGTTTGAATTAACAAGGGATAGACCAAAAAGAAAAAGAGATGTGTAAGATATAGATATTATTTTATGTAGTTTATACTGTTTATTTCAATAAAAGAAAAGAAATAATTCATTGTAATCTCAAACGAAGCAAAGATCTCACTGTTGGATAATTCATGGAAAATTATAACGGTGATCCTTTTTGGAAGAATGGCTATGATAAATTAAAATGTGGAAAAGAATTTTCTACTTTAGACATTAGTAATTAGAAATAAGACACACACACACACACACATGTATTAACATAAAAAGTATATATAGAAATAGCATAATTTACGATCGTATGCGTATTAGTTAGTAATTAACTGATTAAGATTTATGGACGTTAATTACATATTTAATTGGCAATAAATTTGTAATTAATAGAAAATTGGAAGGAATTAAATGAGCACAGATTAAGGAATTAATATGGCATTTGTGGAGGAAACGAATCGATATAATACAGGGATTTTGAACTATTAAAAAGAAAAGGGGTTAAATGGGAATTGATTAGAGATTGTCCAAGTAAGCATTAATGACCAATTATTACGGCTGATGGGCGTTTATTAAAACTAAGAATGAGAATTGATGAAGGTGGTTGATGGTGGAATGACATTCTAAGAATGTCCATCTTAATTTAGTAAGGAGTACTAGGACCCCAACATCATTAACACCAGTTAATGATAAATGACAGTTTCCACCAAAAAAAATATTTCAGAGTCTTTGGGTTATAATCGCTAACTGTCTCCTTTAGGGTATTGGAAAAGCGTACGATATGGTATGAGATATGTTCCTATATTATTAGTGGGTTACTTTATAGATGGGATTAGACCGCTTGATAAATATATACGTATTAAGAAACAGTATAAATAAGGAAACCTCATAAGGACAATTAACTAGCGTTAATCTATAGGTAAGGCTGAAAGTTAATAATGAAATGTGGTTAGCAACTAGAATTAAAGATTGCATCAATCCCAAAACTTTGGGATTTTGGGAAAAATAAATTTTAGCCTGCAGAGTGTCACCATTCACCCTGAAAGAGATAAGATGTATAAGGATATGAAGATAATTTCTATTGGTCAAGGATGGAGAGAGAGTCGCTGAATTCGTTCCAAATGTTTGACGTGCCAAATGATTAAGACTGAGCAGGAAAGCCCGAAGGATTGTTATTACCATTAGAGATTCCAACATAGAAATGAGAGCATATATCGATGGAATTTATAGATGGGTTGCCTAGGAGCCAAAGAGGCAATGAAGCAATTTGGGTCATAAAGGATAGGAGCAATAAGACCATAGCATCACTAGCACAGATTTATATCAAGGAGTTGGTTCGACTTCATGGTATTCCGGTTAGCATCGTTAGTGATAGGAACCCTTTATTTACTAGATAATTTTGGAGGAGTTTACAATTATCTTTAGGAACTTCATTATATCTTAGCACTTCTTACAACCTACAGACTAACAGATAAACTGAAAGGGTGAATAGGATTTTGGAGGACTTGTTAAGAGCTTACATCAAGGACTTTGGAGGACGTTGGGAGAAGCACTTACCTTTAGTGGGATTCACATATAATAATAGTCACCAAACAACGATTGGTATGGCACCCTATGATGCGCTTTATGAGAGGCCATGCAAATCACCAAATTGTTGGTGGGGAACCACCGGCAAAATTCTACTCGAACCAGATTTAATTCTTAAGTCTTCAAGAAAGGTAGGATTGATTAAGTAGTGTATAAAGGCTGTGCAAGATCGCTGGAAATCCTATGTAGACAAGCGAAGAAAGGAGTTAGAGTTTGAGGTTAGGGACGTATTGTTCGTTAAGGTTCCTCTTCTCAAAAAGGTCGTAAAATTTGAAAAGTTGGGAAAATTGGCACCAAGATTTATTGGGCTTTTCCCAATTTTGAAAAGAATAAAAAGATTTGCTTATCGTGAGGAGCTACTAGATAAATTGGCAGGAGTCCATGAATTTTTTCATGTTTCGCACTTGAGGAAATGCCTTCATAGCATAGCCATTGTAGTAGAGCCTGATCAATAGAGGGACATTGAGACAGAGCCCAAACCATCTCGTGCCACCATACACATTGTGGAGCACAGAATTAGGAAGCTCTGCAACATAGAAATTAGGCTGGTTCGAGTACAATTGAGGGAAAATCCAATGGAAATCATGAGGACTTCTCGTCCTAAGCTTTTCATTGGTAAACTTTTCTCTCCAAAATTAGGTTTTGGTTGCATCGTGGTTGTTAGTAGGCCTGTAAACGGATGCAATCGGATACGGATAGTGCTGTATCCGTATCCGTATCCGAAAATGAAAATCCATATCCGAATCTGTATCTAATATCCGCGAATACCCGTTGAATATTATCCGTATCCGTATCCGTGAATATTTTCGGATATCCGAAAATATCCGTATCCAGCTTAGCGAATACAGATATTTTTGGATATTTGAAAATATCCGTATCCGAACCTCAAAATGTATCCGAAAATATCCGAAAATTAATCAATATAATGCATATTTCATTTTTTTGGACTGAAAAAAAGATGAAAAAACCTTGTAATACATAAATTACATCAAATTAACAATAGCTAATCTAATCACATAAAATCCATACGAAAAATCCATAGGCTAATTCAATCATAGCAAATCATAAAAGCAAACATGCATCACACATCTTCTTAATTGTAACAAATACCAAAAAATAAAAATCATCTTCATAACATACATATAGCCTAAAATATTGCATTCTTTTTCCATGAAGTGGTTAATGCTCCAAAACCAAAAGATTACCCTGCAAAATACCATGGGTTGTATTTTTGTAAAATGAAGTATATTTATATTAAATTTATGGATATAAAATAACATATTAATATATATATTTAATTTCAAACCGGATGGATATTTATCGGATACAGTTACAGCCATATCCGTATCCGTATCTGTATCCGAAATATGTTTCGAATATCGGATATCCGCATCCGCTTTTCGGATATCGGATATTTTTCATGTTTTCGGATACGGATGCGGACGGATTTCGGATATTTCGGGTACTCATTGACAGGCCTAGTTGTTAGATTGGATGGTAAGAGGTGGTTGCCACACTTTTCACTATCACTTTTGTACTTATATAGAAATTTTATGCATGTTTGGGATGTTTTGCATACATACCTATATGCCACGATCATACACTCACGCTAGGATTGAGCTCATCTATAGTATGTCTACACACATAATCGTATTGCACATTTGGTTGAGTAGATGGATGTGTAGATAACTTGGTTGTATAACATGAATATTATGGCACGTTATGATGTCCTCCTCTTGAAGATTTCGAGGACAAAATTATTTTTAAGAAGGAGAATGTGACACCCTGTAAAAATTAATAAAAAATAAATGAATTAATTAAATAAGATAAGGCTAAAAAGGGAAAATTTTATAAAGTCGAAGTTTGGCCATGAAAGTTATGATGCTGCATTCGTGACGATATTTTGATCAATTTTCATATATAATGTTTTGAAAATGGAGCTCAAACGGAAAAGTTATGGACGTTTGAAGTTTTGGATTCAAAATAATTTAAATAAAATTCAAATTCAAATAAATAAATAATTCTTAAATTTGAAATTTGAAAATTAAATGTAATTATACTTATGGATTAAGTAAACGTTAAGATTAACGTTAACATTAAAAAGTTAATTAAGGAATTGAATAAATACACAACGGCAATAAAATAAAACGGTCCCAAAATAAGAGGACCGATCGACCGCTCACTAGGACTAGTCGACTGCCTATAGACTGGTCGGTCGGTTAATGAGGGTGGGGCTAGCGTTTTGAGTATTTAAACGGTGCATATTTTATTATTTTAAATCGACTTAAATCTGATGGTTTTGGTGTTTTCTAACCACTATAAATAAGTGTCTAGCCCCCTCACTTTTATTTACAAATTATTTTTGGAACCAAGCGAAGCTTTGCTAGTCTCTCACTCAAAGATTCAGAAATTTACACTAGGGTTTCAGGTAAGAATTTTGGGAGTTTATTATTTAATTTCTAATCCCTTTCTCCTCCAATCCATAAATTTCTGAATCTAATTCGTATACAATACCTTATTGTATATTTCTAAAAGGAGATATTTATAAGAGATTAAAGCAGGCACATTAAATCCAAAAAGGGAAGAGCTAAGACTGATTGTGAGTGGAAATCTCAGTCTTTCTTATTTTAATAATTGTAAAGTATAACTTGAATTTGATATATGCCTTTGGCGAATTTTGTTTATGCAAACATCACACTGAAACCCCAAAATTCCCCTAAAGCAAAATTTGTTACACCTCACACCTCTAGGCATCCCGAAAATTGGACATGACTAGAAGCACGGGTGGTCGGGTGAAATAAAAATCCATAACATAGCACAGAGACTAAGGCAACAACATAAAATGGTTAAAATATTACAGCGGAAGAAAACTTTCACTAATTATAAATTAATAGCAAAATAGCTTCATTAAAAACAACATTATCCCAAATCTATTTCTGAAACCAAAATTACCAAGTAGTCTCCACTAAAACATAAAACGTAACAAAGTTCACAATATAGGTCCCCATATATAGAGTAAAGTATGGAAAAGAGAAACGAAGTACATGAAACAAAAGAAACAAAAGTTGAAGGTAACAACTGCTCCAATGACCCTCCAAGCTGCAAAGAACTACAACCTAGACCTGCCCTCCTGTGATTTAGGGAAAATAGGAAAAATTGGAATGGGTCAGACATAAAGTCTGGTGAATGAGAAATAAAATGAAGCAAAAAGAATAAAACAGTTTAATTCTAGGTCTTCCCCAGATATCGTAAAGGGTGAACAGTATAATGCAGTGAATCCTTCTTAGATACAGTTACTAAGAAGCCAAAGTCCATGGTCACTCTAGGGAAGTCAACCATGCAGTAATACTAAACGTCAATCGGTCTGTCGGACCTCCTGTCCTTACCTACCCGCGTGCTACAGCGTGAAAGTCATGCTCTTCACCCATGCACTATGACTAAATGCCTCTTACGTCTGACCGGCGCCGACTCAAACAACCTCGTAGGACCCCGAAGTTGCGCTCAGGCTCCGCCAAACTGGACTCCTATCCTCTTGTCTCCTTGGTCACCAACATGGACTTGCCCCTATCCAAACTGCCGGTCCTCCGAAAGAGTGCCCGCAGTTGGGTCGGCTGCGCAAAATCATCCAACGATCTGCCTAAAGAAACCTACGTCGGAGCACAGTTGTTCTGTTCTGTTCGCGTCGATCTGCCTGAAGAAGCCAACGATTACGGATGTTATCTATCCTACGTACTAGCAACCTATAAAAGGTAACAAACATCCTTGCGAACCTACTTGCCCGCTCCTAGTACGTACAACCAAAACTATATTTTGGTCTTAACTGCATGAAACACCTATCCAGACCTTTACAAGGTCTGCCTACCAAATCGCTTCCAGATTAATTAATTTTACCGTTACGGTTTACATACTGTTTATTTCCATTAATCTGCTTTAGGCCATTTTTACATACGATTTGGTTATTTCACAATTTTCCTTTTTCTTACATAAATGGTATTTCAATTTCACGTCCGTTCAGTACGTATGGTTTGTCTGTAATTTTTATGCCATTTTGCTACAGATTTACACTAGCTTTTAGGGTCCATTTAATTTACATTTTTTTCCACCCTAATTTACGTTCTCCTTTTAGAGATTTAATCTGTACAAAATTTTTATCCAACATCCACAAATCATTTAATTACACAAAATTCCACTTTTACATTTTTAGGCCGCATATGAAACAAACAATTATGCCAATTAGACTTCCCAATTTTGCTCCAAAACCATATTCTAAATTATGTAATTATATCAATCAAAACCATAATTTTATTTAAGTAACATATTCTAAATTTATTCAACTAACATGTTCTACCATTAGAAATTGAATAACAATTCTAATTTAATTTAATTAAACCTATCTTATTTACGCCATGAAACGTGAATAACAATTTGTTTGTTCCAAATTTCAACCCAAACATGAATTAGAATTGAGAAGTGGAAGAAGAAGAAGATACAATAATTTACATAAATTTCAATCTTGTTTATGCCATAAAACGTGAATAGACAATTTATATGCCCCATATTTTAAACCAAACATGAATTAGATTTGAGAAGTGGAAGAAGAAGAAGATACAATAATTTACATCTATTCTCAATTAATAACATAAATTAATTCATATTAACGTGCCAGAAAAGAACTGAAATTGAACTACTTTATTTTTCTATTTCATATTAATTCCCACTCACCTGGCACTTGAGCTTGCATAAATTTGAAAAAAGCTTTGCTTTAATCTTTCTCCCTTTGATTCTTCTAAATTCCCAAAATTGCTTGAATATATATAGATAATTTAATTTGGTAGAGATTTGTTTATTTAGTAGAGAAAAGGAGGAAGAATAATACCCACTAATTTTACTGTAGAATTATGGCGACGGCTGAATAAGAGATTAGGTTTAGGTTAGATGGTTTATTTATAGATTGTTTGAGTGAATATAATCCATTAGATTATTTTAGATTAAATCTGGTTCTTTCATACACTTAATGGTTATCCATTCTAGCCCATACACATCACTCAACCAATAAAATTTAGCCATCTCATCCTATTACATCATTGGAGCGAATGGGAAGCCGTCACATGTCAGAAACAACGCTGAAATACGTAGGAAAATCGCTGGAAACGAACCAGCTATAAGAAAACATCGCTCCAGATTTTGGGCGACAACAGGACTTGATCCCTGGTCACTAAGTAAGTCAACATGCGCCTTTACCACTATACCAAAAGCGCTTTTAATTTCTTTTAATTATATTTCCCATAAAATATCGGGGTGTTACATTCTCCCGCCTTAAAGGATTTCGTCCCCGAAATCTCCAAAGATGGAAGAACATAATTAACAAACAGCATCCAAGAACTACGTCCATCTACTCAACCATCATCCATTTCTACCATTGTCCTTATTTTTACCTAATGCAATTTATGATTTATGCAAAGTGAAATGCATATGAACTTACCTAATGTGAAAAGCTAGTCGGTCTACTGATTCAGTTGACCTCCTGTAATGCAAGTATGCTTATGCCATGCAACAAAATGTATGCAATTACCCTAGTATAATTGATAATTCTATAGGTATGTTTCAATCATTCACCCAAATGCACCATCCATATACAACATCCATTTATACACACACACACACACACACAAATATATATATATATATATATATATATATATATATATACACACACATAACATGCCCTAATGACATGTTTACAACCAAGCTACCATCCATAGGTTTCACCAAAAGATTATCGAAAAGACCCTAACTAAAGAAAGATCAAAGGTCAAAGATAGGATATTTAAAGTTTACCTTCAAATAGAAAAGGATAAGAAGTTCGAATTCTCTCCTCAAATTCCCATGAGCACTCCTTGGGGTCATCTCCCCACTGAACCTTCACTAGACGAACTTCCTTGTTGCGTAATCTCTTGACGCCGTGTTCCAATATACGGGTGGGTGTACAACGCAAAAGTGATTCGCGCTCTACCTCGACTTCCCTTAGCTGATCGGGTTCTACTACTACTGCGGAATCATGTAGACACTTCCTCAGATGCGAAACATGAAAAACATCGTGAACTCCTGCCAACTTATCTGGAAGATCAATTATGTATGCCGCTTTTCCAATATGTGCGGTAATAGGGAATGGTCCTACAAATCTCGGTGCCAATTTACCCACTGAGCCAAATCTCATAACGTTTCTCAAAGGAGAAACCTTGACAAAAACCATATCTCCAACCTTAAACTCCAAATCTGAACGTCTTCTGTCGGCATATGACTTTTGTCTATCTTGTGCAGTCTTAAACCTCTTGCGAATCAAATCCATCTTCTCGAAAGTTTCCCTCACCAAGTATGTTCCAAGCAAGATCCTATTGGTGGTATCCCACCAACAGGCTAATGATCTACATGGTCTACCATAGAGGGCCTCGAACGGTGCCATCCCAATGCTTGCTTGATAACTATTATTATACGCGAACTCCACCAAAGGTAGGTGGTCTTCGCAAGAGTTTCTGAAGTCAATGATGCACATTCTGAGAAAATCTTCCAAAACCCTATTTACCCTCTCAGTCTGTCCATCTGTCTGAGGGTGATATGTTGTGCTCAGATTCAATTCTGTTCCCAAGGCTTGCTGAAGACTCCTCCAAAACTCGCTGGTGAATAATGGATCTCTGTCACTCACAATGTTGGCGGGAACTCCATGAAGCCTAACTATCTCCCTTACATAAAGAGTCGCCAAAGATGCTGCTGTCATATTACTCTTAATGGGTATAAAATGAGCGCTCTTTGTCAGTCTATCCACAATGACCCAAATGCTCATGTTCCCTCTCCGTGACATTTGTAATCCATCCACGAAGTCTATAGAGATGCTCTCCCATTTCTATAATTGAATATCCAATGGCTACAACAGTCCTATGGGCTTCTTCTGTTCAGCCTTTACGCTTTGGCAAGTGATGCACTCGATACATACTCCACCACCCTCTTCTTCATTCCGGGCCAATAGAATACCCTCTTCCTATCTCGGTACATCTTATCACCACCGAGGTGCACTGTCATCCTAGAATGATGTGACTTAGCCAACACTGCATCTACTAAATCCTCACTACGGGGAACACAAAGTTTACCATCCCTTATAAGCCATCCCCTAGTGTCCATGGTATAGCGCCTAAGATGTGGTGATGACTCTCTACCAAGCTTATCTAAAATGTCCTTTAACTCTTCGTCCTCACCTTGCCTTGCTCTAATCTTCTCCATCAAAGTAGGCTGGACGTCAAGGGCTGCTAACAATCCTGGAGCTAAATCCGATGGAGGTCTAAAATCAAAGGTAGCAATGTACTCCAAATGCTTCCATTCTAAAAACAGAGGACTTAAAACCACTTTGCGTCTACTCAATGCATCTGCCACTACATTACCCTTGCCAGGGGTATAGGAAATCTCAAAGTCATAAGAGGCTAAAAACTCCATCCATCTTTGCTGTCTCAAATTCAAGTTTTTCTGAGAGAATAGATACTTCAAAGACTTATGATCCGTGAAAAGCTCAAATCTTTCTCCTAAGAGATAGTGCCTCAAAGACTTGAGAGTAAAAACTATAGTTGCCAACTCAAGATCATGCATCGGGTAATTCTTCTCATGCGTTTTCAACTGTCTACTCGCATAGCACACTACCCTACCCTCTTGCATTAGTACCGCCCCTAGCCCCGTACCACAAGCATCCGTATAAACCAAGAAAGGCTTGGTTCCATCTGGTAATACCGATACGGTCACGGTAGTGAAAGCTTCCTTCAACCGACCAAAGGCATCCTCACACTTGGCATCCTAAACAAAAGCTGAGTTCTTCTTGGTAAGGCGAGTAAGTGGAGCTGATATCCTAGCGAAGTCCTTAAAGAACTTCCTATAGTAGCCCGCAAGACCAAGGAAACTCCTTATGTCTGTGACAATCTTAGGGGTCTGCCAATCCTGTACTGCTGCCACTTTCGTCGGATCTACTGCAAGTCCATCCTCCGAAACAATGTGCCCCAAAAAGCGAACCTCATCCCTCCAAAAATGGCACTTGGAAAACTTCGCCTTCAACTTGTGTGCTTGCATGGTCCTAAGCACTTCTTCTAAGTGAACAATATGCTCCTCCTTGCTTCGCGAATAAACCAAAATGTCGTCGACGAACACCACAACAAACTTGTTCAACGATTCGCGAAATACTCGACTCATCAGGTCCACAAAATATGCCGGAGCATTGGCTAGCCCAAATGGCATGACTAACCACTCAAATAACCCATCCAATGTCCTAAACGCAGTCTTCTCAATGCTATCCTCCGACACACGCAACTGATGAAATCCCGTGGCCAAATCGAGCTGCGAAAATACCATGGCTCCTACTAGCTGGTCGAAGAGATCGTCTATACGGGGAAGAGTATAATGATTCTTCTTCTTCAGCTTATTAAGCTCCCTATAATCCACGCAAAGCCTGAGATAGCCATCCATCTTAGTGGCAAAGATGACGGGTGCGCCCCATTTAGAAATGCTCCTACGAATGAAGCCCTTCTCCAAAAGCTCTCCAATCTGCTTGCTCAACTCACGACATTCCTTAGGAGCCATATGCCTTACCGGTAAAGCAATCGGTTTGGCATTTTCGACAAGAGAAATCTTGAACTCGATCTCTCTTCGAGATGGAAAGCCATCAACCTCCTCGAACACATCTGGAAAGTCTCTAACAACGGGTACCAAACTCAAACTATCGGGCGATAAGTCAAGAGAATAAAGGTAGCTCAACATGACTGATCCTCTAGGATCACAAGATATCTCCAAGGTACATCCACTACAAGTGCCTAACCTCACTACCCTCTTATCGCAATCAAGAACTACACCATACATGGATAGCCAATCCATACCAAGAATCAACCCGAACCCGGAAAAGCCCAATACAAAGGCACTACAGTCAAACTCAACCCCTAAAATAAACAATTTCAAATCCCGACATAACATGGACAAATAGGTCGATCCTCCTATGGGATTTGATACTACTACCGGGTCAGTCACTAAGCAAGCATCAAGACCAAGACCCTCTACCAGAGTACTAAATATAAAAGAGTACGAAGCTCCAGAATCAAATAGGGTACGAACAGGAAAATCAAAGATAGATAACACACCTTCGATGATCACCTTCTTTCCCTTGTCCACAATTGGACGAGTACTAGAGGAAGGATCTGCCTCTAAAGTATATGCCTGAGCAGGCTGTGAAGGTGTCTGTGAACTGTCCTTGGGTTTTGACAGACAATCTTTTTCATATGCCCCACTTGATCGCAAAGATAGCACCTCAGTCTCGGTCGCTCTCGTACCCTTCTACATTCCTTAGCAAGATGACCTGGTTTTCCACAAGTATTGCACTTCCAGTCCTTCCTTGGAACTTTCCTTTTTCCACCTGACCCTCCTCCTCCTCTCCTCTTTCCTTTCCACTGCTTCTTCCCATCACTCTTCTGTGCCACATCTCCTTTCTTCTCAGTATCAACAAGTAACGCCATCTCTACCAATCCCTCAAAAGTGGCTCCCATCGGAATGTTGCTCACCGCCAAACTCTACAATGGCTGACTCAAACCCTTAACGAACTTCAGCGCCTTCTTGTGAGGAGTACTGATCAGGTCTAGTCCAAATCTGGCAAGCTCATTAAATTGATTAACATATTTCTTAACTGTCATATCCCCTTGCTTGAGCTGTATAAATTTCTCTAGCTGCACTCCCTCTTCAGCATGCGATAAGAATTTCCTCTCGAACCTAGTACGAAAATCCGCCTAAGTCAAATTATCAGCCTCAGCCTCCACAATCTCCCACCAACAAAAAGCCTCTCCCTGCAATTACCATGAAGCCAACTGCCTCCGAGCCAAGTCCTCAAATCCCATAAGTCCAAATATTCGCTCACAACTATGGATCCAAGCTCTCGCTTCAGTATATGACTCGGTACCAAGAAACGGCTTGCCTCCTAAGCTAGTGTAGTCCTTGCATAACTTGGGAAAATTAGTCATGCCCGGCGGACGGGCTGGAGCCCCTTCCGCTGGAGCAGCATCCCTAGTTGGTGGCTCTGCTTGTGCAGTAGCCTACAAATAACGTCTGAACCAAGCAGGCATATTAAAGCCTAGAACTTTGAGGATATCTTGCGGTTCATACATTTCTATCTGTGGATGTTAAAAAGATGGGATTAGGTACTCCACAAATAGTTCAATAAATAGGGAGGAAGATATATGAGGGACCCATTTCTAAAATTTATTTTTTTCCAAAATATATACATATACATTTAAAAGTATTATTTGGAATATCCTTCAAAAATTATTCGAAAACCTTAATGTTTTTAAAATATTTTTAGGACTACCGAAACCTTAGCTTTGATACCAACTGTGACACCCCACACCTCTAGGCACCCCGAAAATCGGACATGACTAGAAGCACGGGTGGTCGTGTGAAATAAAAATCCATAACATAGCACAGAGACTAAGCCAACAGCATAAAATGATTAAAATATTACAGCGGAAGAAAACTTTCACTAATTATAAATTAATAGCAAAACAGCTTCATTAAAAACAACATTATCCCAAATTTATTTCTGAACCAAAAATACCAAGTAGTCTCCACCAAAACATAAAGCATAATAAAGTTCACAATATAGGTTCCCATATATAGAGTAAAGTACGGAAAAGAGAAACGAAGTACATGAAACAAAAGAAACAAAAGCTGAAGTTAACAACTACTCCAATGACCCTCCAAGCTGTAAAGAACTACAACCTAGACCTGCCCTCCTGTGATTTGGGGAAAATAGGAAAAATAGGAATGGATCAGACATAAAATCTGGTGAATGAGAAATAAAATGAAGCAGAAAGAATAAAACAGTTTAATTCCAGGTCTTCCCCGGATATCGCAGAGGGTGAACAATATAATGCAGTGAATCCTTCTTAGATACAGTTCCTAAGAAGCCAAAGTCCGTGGTCACTCTAGGGAAGTCAACCATGTAGTAATACTAAACGTCAATCGGCCTGTCGGACCTGTTGTCCTTACCTATCCACGTGCTACAGTGTGAAAGTCATGCTCTTCACCCATGCACTGTGACTAAATGCCTCTTACATCTGACTGGCGCCGACTCAAACAACCTCGCAGGACCCCGAAGTTGCGCTCAGGCTCTGCCAAACTGGACTCCTACCCTCCTGTCTCCTCGGTCACCAATGTAGACTTGCCCCTATCCAAAGTGTCGGTCCTCCGAAAGAGCGCCCACAGCTGGGTCGGCTGCGCAAAATCCTCCAATGATCTACCTAAAGAAGCCTACGTCGGAGCACACTTATCCTGGTTCGTCCGCGTCGATCTGCCTGAAGAAGCCTACGATTGCGGATGCTATCTATTCTACGTACTAGCAACCTATGAAAGGTAACAAACATCCTTGCGAACCTACTTGCCCGCTCTTAGTACGTACAACCAAAACTATATTTTGGTCTTAACTGCATTAAACATCTATCCAGACCTTTACAAGGTCTTCCTACCAAATCGCTTCCAGATTAATTAATTTTACTGTTACAGTTTATATACTGTTTATTTCCATTAATCTGCTTTAGGCCATTTTTACATCCGATTTGGTTATTTCACAGTTTCCCTTTTTCTTACATAAATGGTATTTCAATTTCACGTTCGTTCAGTCCATATGGTTTGTCTGTAATTTTTATGTCATTTTGTTACAGATTTACACTAGCCTTTAGGGTCCATTTAATTTACATTTTTTCCACCCTAATTTACGTTCTCCTTTTAGAGTATTTAATCTGTACAAATTTTTTATCCAATAGCCACAAACCATTTAATTACACAAAATTCCACTTTAACATTTTTACGCCACATATGAAACAAACAATTATGCCAATTAGACTTCCCAATTTTGTTCCAAAACCATATTCAAAATTATGTAATTATACCAATCAAAACCATAATTTTATTCAAGTAACATATTCTGAATTTATTCAACTAACCTTTCTACCATTAGAAATTGAATAACAATTCTAATTCAATTTAATTAAACCTATCTTATTTACACCATGAAACATGAATAACAATTTGTTTGTTCCAAATTTCAACCCAAACATAAATTAGAATTGAGAAGTGGAAGAAGAAGAATATACAATAATTTACAAAAATTTCAATCTTGTTTTTGCCATAAAACGTGAATAGACAATTTATATGTCTCATATTTTAAACCAAACATGAATTAGATTTGAGAAGTGGAAGAAGAAGAAGATACAATAATTTACATCTATTCTCAATTAATAACAGAAATTAATTCATATTAACGTGCCAGAAAAGAACTGAAATTGAACTACTTTATTTTTCTATTTCATATTAATTCCCACTCACCTGGCACTTGAGCTTGCATAAATTTGAAAAAAGCTTTGCTTTAATCTTTTTCCCTTTGATTCTTCGAAATTTCCCAAATTGCTTGAATATATATAGATAATTTAATTTGGTAGAGATTTGTTTATTTAGTAGAGAAAAGGAGGAAGAATAATACCCACTAATTTTGCTGTAGAATTATGGCAACGGCTGAATAAGAGATTAGGTTTAGGTTAGATGGTTTATTTATAGATTGTTTGAGTGAATATAATCCATTAGATTATTTTAGATTAAATCTGGTTCTTTCATACACTTAATGGTTACCCATTCTAGCCCATACACATCAGTCAACCAATAAAATTTAGCCATCTCATCCGATTACATCACTGGAGCGAACGGGAAGCCGCCACATGTCAGAAACAACGATGAAATACATAGGAAAATCGCTGGAAATAAACCAGCTAAAAAAACATCGCTCCAGATTTTGGGCGACAACGGGACTTTATCCCTGGTCACTAAGGAAGTCAACATGCGCCTTTACCACCGTACCAAATGCGCTTTTAATTTCTTTTTAATTATATTTCCCGTAAAATATCGGAGTGTTACAAAATTCTTAAGTTTGAATCTCAATTATTCTATATTAAAATAATGCAATTGTGTAAGTATTGCATATTCTATTCCACTGTCTATCTTTTCCTTTGGACTTGATTAAGGGTTTTGAAAAGATTAAATCGTAAATGGTGTGTAAGGTACAGATTCTTTTATTCATACTTTACACCGCCTATTTTCGTAATTTTAATTGAAATTCCCTTTTTCAATTTTATTCGAAGAAGTTAAGTAGAGCAAAAAGTATTTGAATTGTAACTTTTTTATTAATGATTGATTCTGCTATTTTAGTATAACATAAGTTGGTTGTGGATTTTACTTTATACAAATTGTTGATTTAATTGTGGATATTAGATATATGGAATATGCGTTGATATGGAATTGAACTTGTATAAATTTGAAGTTTTGACATTTAAACATTAGTTCAGGATTCAATCTTCGCATGCTTATTTTACATGTGTATTTAGCATAAATAAAGTACAATTATAACATATTGATTGCATAGTTAATATAGTATTAATTATCATTAAATCCCCCTTAGGAAAATAATTAATTATAAAGGCGAAATAAGAGCTTTTTTTATAAGGCCTTGATTTGTAATGCAGTGAGATGTGGGATAATATATGAAGAGAGTTTTTTAGATTATGTCTAAGTTATATGTATGTGAGGTCGGTTAAAAGCAGACAGAAGTATGCCAAACTAATCTGGCAACCAGTAGTGTGACTTTGGGGCTGATGTGAGACATCGCATACCATAAGTAACCATGAAGGACGCGAGGTTAGTCCTAATTTTGTAGGGAAACCTGCCCAGTTAATCTTGCTACCAGTACCTACGAATAGTCGGACTAACGTGAGACATCACGGTTGGTTACTGGTCATAATACGAAGGACCTGCTTTGGGGATCGAAGGCAGCAAGTGGTTGGTTGATGGCCCGCCTCTTCCCCATAATAGAAGTATTAAATGGTCAGTGTAAATGGTTGGGCACGGTAGAGGATATCTCACAGTGGGTCTGCTTCAGATTTGAAGTAGTAAGTGGCTTGAAGAGATTTAGTGCAATGTCAACTGGATAGTACCGGAGAGGAGTCCACCTTGGGGTACGTAGTAAATGACAGGGACCTGTCATAAGTAAGGTATTAAATGGTCAGAATCTACCTAGTTTCCATTAAAAAGTATTAAGTAGCTTCTTTACCATCTCTTACATTGTTAAGACATTATTGACGATATTTTTGGGTTGAAAGAATAATGGACTATAGAAGCCTTAAGGCCTATAGTTTAAAAGCTTATAATATGGTTAAATACATAAGACACATTCTTATTAAATTATACCGCCCAAGTACTCATATTGAAAAGCTAGAGATTTTATTTACCAAACGTTGTTGTTATGACTCCCTCCTCATTATAACATAGGTTAGAGATGTTGACGCAGATTTTTGGAGGTGGTGGCGGAAACACAGACATGTGGCAGTTACTATTTATCTACTAATGTTATTTCCTTTATTTATGATGTACCCATTAAATGATGTTGTAAATTTGGAATAATGTACTTCATATAGTTGATGATTGTTTATGGTATTGTGATTTATTTTTATGACATTTAGATTTTAATAAAAAGGGTACTCTTCTGATCTTATATTTTATCCTTCCATTGTGTGAAACACCCCACCTCTATACCCATACTATCCAAAAGTATTATAGAGTAACACTATCAGATAATATGGAGAATGAGGCTATTTGGGGTACACATATGTGAATATTCCCTTGAACTAGCATTTGTACATATTAAAACATCAAATAAATAACTCACCTATACGTATACGGTTTCGGTACAAAGCAATAAACACGTATGCCTGCAGGACAGAACAATACACAATATACAGTAAGTATCGGAGTAACATAGAGTTAGAATCGCAGCGATAACATATGATATATAATACATGATATGTGCTGATACAAAAGTTTTCAAATGTTATATGTCTCAACGTATTGAGATGAACAGTCAATATACAGCTCAATGCCAAATATATATAGTGACCCAATGTCATATAAATATCATACAATAAGCCTAATATATGTCTTCTCTAAGCCCAAGAAAACATATGCTGGTTAAGTGTCCTTGTACCTAAAATGTCTCGGGCTGACCCGAGTATTACATACATAACACATAGGTAGGACTATGTCTAATCAAGAATCATAATAATGGTGGCATAGTATAAACAAGGAAGAATAATAAAAAATCACTACCAAAAATACTCGAAACATCAAAGGACATGTCAAAGTGTATATATATATAGATATATAGAAATATATGCCTGGAGTATCTGTATAATGACATTAATAATCTTCAAAGAATCATATCTCACAAATAACTTGAAACTATACAAAGTCAGCCGGCTCTGATATCAAAAGATGCCATTATCCATATAGAAATATATCAAATCAGAAATCACAGAATCAACATAGATGGTGAATCACACATATCCAGAAATCATCACTAAATCCAAAAATATCAATAAATGAGATATCACTAAGTATAATCAGGCTTGCATGAAGCATTGTCCAAATATATCTCTCAATTTAAATGAAACATCGTCATCAATACATATATAGAATATAGGATCAGCTGGCTATCAATATAAATGAAAATCCACTATACTATGGATATGTACCACATGTATAATATCATCTCCTTATATAGAAACTATCAGAATACATCATAACGGGAGTTGACCGTACGATAGACACGAAGTCCCAAGTAGAGCCATATATAAGACTATGTGGGTCATCAAACCCAAAACTATACTCAAGTGAGGTGTATTAATAGCATATGCTAATCTACTACTCCGTTAGTACCAAAATGGAGACTGATAGAACGAAGCAAGCTCTAGAGATGTGGAATCTCTATAGTCTTAATTACCTCCACAGTCATCGTGACACGTATCCACCGATGTGCTCGTCCGCACGAGGACTAATAAGTCATGACACTACACTCGCCCCTAGAGGTAACAGACTGTTGGCCTAGGTAATACAGGGGCGAACGCACAAAGCAAAAGCACGAAGATTGTAATGACCCGTAAATTCAATCAAACTTTAAAAAAGAATTTTAATTGAAATTTTGAATTAATTATTTTAAACTTTAAATAAATTTGAATTTTAAATAATTTTTTTTGGAATATTGAGTGTTTTATTTTTCAAAATTCAATGAAATAGAAAAAATTTCTGAAATTTTAAATTTTGGTCAAACTTAGTCAAAAATTAGACCTTTGGTTGAAAATTTTAAATTTGAATTTTAAAATTTTATTGTTTTTATATGATACTAGACTGAATTCTGATCTCCACTCCACTTTTCGTTTTGTCAAAATCAAATTCCTATTGCTCTAAAAATATAAAATACTATGAAAAATTGACATGAATTTGTAGTGTTTAGTTGTGTTTTATTTGGCTAAGTCCTATTGGGTTTGTTTGGTCTAATGGGCCTTGGTTAACCAAGAGACTCTAGTCATCCCAAGAGTCTTGAGACCATTCCTTTGCCTACGACCTTTTGTTTCTTATCTGACTAAACATCCACGTACATAATTTTTCTCCTGAGAAGCTTTCTCTTCACTCTTCCTTCTTCCTCTCCAAATCTTTAGAGAACTCCAAATATTAATCTCCAAATTCTCTAATCAAAACTTCTTTCTTCCTCCTTTAAAATCCTTCCACCCTCTCCCCTATAGCCACCGCCCTCTCCTCCATCTCCAAGGCCATCTCCTCCTCCTTATCTCGGCCACCAATCACCACTCCAAGGCCGAAATCTTACCCACTTTTCTAGGCATAGCCGAGCCAAACCATCTCCAAATCCACCAATTCAACCACCATCCCCTCCTTAGCCTTAGCCGCACCCAATCCCCCACCTAACTCTACCTAGGCCGCACCTAAACCCATCCAAAAAGCCCTTGACCGAGCCCTATTTCAACCCTAGGCCGAGCCCCTTTAACCCCTTTCTTCCTTCTATTTAAAAAAAAACAAAAGTTATATATTTATATATATAATTTATGGTTCTTCAATTCAAGTCCACTTTATTTGCTTTGGAATTGTGATTCAAGTTCATATCTATTGTTTCGTCAATTTTCCTAGCCTCGAATGGTGAGCTATTCACTCACGATTTATAATCTTATGCTAAGTGAATGAATATCAATTGATATGTTATTGGAATGTTGCAATAGTTTGGATTTTGCATAGTTTGTATATGATTTTGATATGGTATATGTCCACTTATGTTCACCTATAATCTTGACATGATACTGTTATTTATAATATGTTGTTTATTTATAAAAATAGATGTGATGATATGCGTAGGATATATGCTTCATGATGTTAATATGAAATTGCTAAGTTGAAAAAAAAGAAATGTATATTGATTTAAAAGTTGTCACACATGTTATGAAAATTGTCGCTATTATTGTATGTAAATAAAATAATGTGTGAAAAAAGGGGAAAAAAGAAAAGAAAATGATGTGTTATGAAATAAAAAGAAAAAAATAAAATTTATATGCATATACGTGTTATGTTTGTAATATAGGAAATCACCTAAAGTGCTATGTTAGAAATGATTGCATATTATGTTATGTTATGGTAGCAATTTTATGTCACATGACATGTTAAAATATGAATTTATGCTATGTTATGTAATTTGTTATGCAAGTAATATGCTATGTTATGTAATTTTTTATGCTAGTAATATGCTATGTTATGTAAATCATTATGCAAGATATGTGTTATATTATTTATTTTATGCAAATCATGCTGCAAGTTCCCTTAGTTTTAGGAAATCACTGTGGGTTGAAATGATACATACCCGAACGATCTTTTAGAATCGTTATGGGTTGAAATGATAAACCCAAGTGATTTTATTGATTTTGGAAATTTGGGATTGCGGGTTGAAATGATATATACCCGTAAAATTTAAATTATTGTAGATTGAAATGATAAATATCCGTATCACTTGACCCTAGGAGAGAAAACTATATACGGACACCGTTGGTCTGTTTTTAAAGTGATTTCTGAAATTTTGGAAAGATGTGTTTGAGAAAAAATGTGATTTTAAAATTTAGTATAAAGATTTTATTTTAAAACATATATGTAAATTTAGATTTTTTTTAAATTATTTGTTTTAAGAATTTTAAGTTTATAAGTTATGTTTTAAAAATGTAAATTTTAAGGTTTTACTTATAACTTTATTTTAAAATATTTAATATAAGATTTAATTTAATAAAATTTAATAAAAATAAAATATATATTATGTTTTAAAATATGTAAATTAATGTAATAAATAGACTTTTGTAATAACTTTAATAAATGAGATTTGGAAAGGTAAGTTGGAATTAATTTGTAATTGAAATGGTTTTAAGAATTGAATTCAAATAAGAATTGATTGAAACTTATTGATTTTAAAGACATGACTTTATAATTTGATTTGATTAAGGGTGATTAAGTGAATATTTCAAAATTAAATAAAAATTGAAGTTGAATATAATTTTGATTTTAATTGTAAAATGAGATTTATTAAAGTGATTTTATAAAATGACCACAGTGTGAAATAAGCGTTTGGTTGTTAAAGAGACCGGAATCGGATATTGTCATACTCTCTGCCAATACCGAAAACCACTTTAACAATTGTGCACGTGGCGGAGAATCCAGAATGAAGTAGGATGGTTTGGCGAACACTACTGGAAAGAAGTAAGAGAACGATGATGGATAGCCTTGAACTTCGGGTCATAATTAAAATGACTAAAACAGGAGCCATGCCGGGCCAAGTAGGGTCGCTCCCCTTATCGGGCACATTTCTTCGAAACCATATCTATTACTTTTGTGATTTGGTTTTGGTGTGCACACCTTTGATTTGGGAGTGTGTCTCGAGGTGGGCGGTAGTAGCTGCTATGCGTTACCACCAGTCTGGATCCGCAAAATGGTGGTATCCTACCCTAGGCATTGACTCGCGTGTCTTGTTATATTTATCCTGATCGCGCCCATTACGAGTTTGGTTTGTATCGAACCTATAGAGTGCTCCCTGAGTATCCCACTGGTTTGGTGGGGCTTACAGTATCTGTATAGACTATGGTATTTATATAAAAATGTGTTAAGGGGGATATGGGTAACGCCTTAACGCTACTTTAATATTTTACTTTACTGTAGACATTATTTATGTAGCGTACTCTATTATGTATGTAGATAGTTCCACGGATCCTTAAAGGATGGAAATCCCAAACATTCTTTAAGTTATTGCATTCCATTTGGACATTTCACTTGAGTTGATTTACCTGCATAAGATTGTTAATCCTAACTCGAGTGTTTTGTGTTTTGCTTTATGCTCGGGTCAGCCTGAGTACTACAGCATTTGAGACTCACCTTTTGGAGCTTGGAGCTTGGCTTGGAGATCTATCTTTATCCATTCAGCTTTTCAGTTATCTCAGTTATTTTCAGTTATTTCTAGTTGTTTATGTTCAGACTTGTCATTTGCTTCTGTATTAGAGACTTCTTTGTGTTTGGACTTAGGTTGTCTTTGCTTTTGGACTCTGATGTTTTTGTAGTAGCTTCATGAACTACTATTTATCTTTTCCGCTGCGTATTGTTGTATTACTCTGTGTTTGTGATCTGTGATTGATTTATTTACTGTATTTGCTAAGTTTTGCCAAATATAAAAACAATATGTTGTTTTGAGCAATTCAAATCTGACATGTGTGGTTTATTGTCGATTTGAATGGTTCAAAATAGTGGATCGTTACAAAGATATATAAATATAAAGTGTCACGATTTTAGGGCACGACCCCATGATTAGCCTGCTAGGGTGGGTTCTAGCCATTTGGTCCTCTACAACAAACATAATAGGAGTGCATCATAATAGTGGCATATAGAATCAATGCATATAGACATGGAGTCTTGGTCATCGTTAGGCATGGAGCCATGTATAACTATGTATCACCTCACACTATCCACTCTATTTCCGTCATGTGAGTGTCATCTACATACAATGAATAATCGAATAAATATCACAACAACGTCCTATACCACTACGTGATACTCAAACGTTTATTCACTGCTTATACACTACACTCAATCTACATACCTTTCTATATATTGAGTCTAAAAAATAACCGAAGAAATATTACTGAAAGTCCCATACCATATGGTATTATAACTCCATTTATTCAGATTTCTCGTCATATAGAATTAAATATCACAAAATCCTGCAGAATGATGTCATCACCATATCATATTAAAACACAAGTCAAATCCATATCAACAGTGAGTCATTCAATAGATCCAATTCATGATACAAGGAAAGAATGCACAAAGAAGTAATATAAAATAGATTAGAAAACCAAATATTGCGCATAACATTTATTCCACAATTATCTTTAACTAATTTCTATTTAAAATAATTATAAAACATTCAAATCAATTATATATATATATATTCAAATCAAATATATACATTTTCAAAACTTGAATTACATAGATATTAAGATTTATAAATATACTTTTATAACTATAGAATATTTATTAAGTAACAATTCATATTTTATTTCTATAAAATACTAGTAAATTCACTTTATTTATTTAACAAACATAAAAATCATATTTACATTATATTTAACACATACACACACGTATATTAGAAGTTTTGCTTTATTCACTATATATTTATTTTAGTTTATTTATATTTAGTAAACATATATTTATTTATATTTTAAAGTAAGTTTATATACCTAATACATGTACCATCACACAAAAAAACACACAAAAGCAGGTTGAGAAAATAAGGTCAAAACATGGGGAAATACACAACAATTCAATGTCAAGTACTCTAGACATGTACATAAGCATTACATCAAGCATAAGAATATGTAGACATACGCGCGCGCACACTGAAACACACACACGGCTACACACTCACACTACTACACATACACACTACTGCATATACACACCCATGGAAACATACATACTACTACATACATACACACTCTAACAAACTCTTACGAATACAGCCACTACTCACACAAACACGGTACACAACACACACAAACACATTCACGTACATACACAAACACATTAGCTCACATATATGCACAAATTCACAAAGAAATGGGTCGACCGATCGATCGACCGGTGGCCCCAATTGGTCGACCGGTCGGTCGACCAGTGGCCCCAATTGGTCGACCGGTCGGCGACCATTTCAACCCAATCGATTGCCAGTATTAATGATTCTTCACCTTTATCGGTCGTCCCATTATTAACTTGATGCACATACTGATTCTCTCAAGCACAAATTCAAACAATACAAATATAGATTAGAGCATAGGTATATGAGTGAAAGATAGTCACCTGTAACTTGCATCTTCCTCATCTTCTTCTCTCTTGAATGCATGCACAATCACACCACAGCAGCAACTAAAAATTTAAATTCCTTTTTGCTGCACATGCTAATTGATGAAGAGCATAAAATATTTGAATTTGGGATTTTATATTAATTTCTTTGATTTATTATTGAATTTAAAAGGAAGAGAATTATAGAAGAAGAAGTAAGTTAACTAAACAAAGTATGAGAATCCTTTTACTAAACAAAGAACACTATCGATATAAGATCTGGAAAATAGATTTGGGTTGGCTTTAACCTAAGAAAAAATAAATAAATATTTTTGTTTTCTCTTTATATATTAAAACAAAATTCTATTTAATATTAAATAGATTCTAACTCTTATTTAAAATCACTTCTTTACCCAATTAATATTAGATTTCAAACACATCACTTTTATAAAATATTATTTTCACATTTAACCTATTTAAAATTTAAATATCCTATATTTCACAATCTTAAATCCTTTTATTAAATATTTTAAATATCCTATATACGCTTATATTCACAAATTATCAAACATAATAAAATAGAGCGATGTTGCCTCGCCATCTATTATAGTGATTACTAATATCCATTGGCTGCAACATTAACCACATAATAAATACTGTCTCGTCAGTGATCATAGTTGTGCACCAATATCCAATGGCTGCAACCATCACTAAAATACATACAAACATATAAAATATTCATTACAAATATGAATTCCAAGTATAACTCTCACTAGAATAACTAACTCTAGCCAAAATACTTATATTTTACTCGAAATATTTGCATTTATTAACATTTGTGTTCAAATGTCTCGCTCTAGTGTTTAAGAATCTTTATCGAATACGTGTGGCCCCGCATCGACCAAAATCCTTAACTCACTCAACGGACAAGTTAACACAATTTCATTCCCAAAATATCTGTAAGTATTGCTTTCGCAAATCATTTAATATATTATTTTCAATGAAACTTTACTAATTAGTTTTTAAATCCTCATTTAATACCATACTTATATAATTTGTACTTTCTAAAAGATATCAAACTAAAACATTCACTTGACTTCTAAAATCATTTGATAATAATAATAATCAATATTTGTATATGTCATAAATCTTTACTTCTATCAAATACTCCAGAAGTTTAAAACATTTCCAAATTTCCTTTAATTACTATCATATGTATAAACATACTTTACAATAAACCATTTCGACAAACATTTTTATGATATCAAATAAACACTATTCATATCCATTTATAATAAATATAAATCAATATTGAAATTCACTTCATAACTTGGTAAAATGCACTTAAATTTCAAAACTAAATTCAACACCAGCGATTTCAAATATCCAAATAAACAAAAGAAACTAAAAGATTATACCTAGCGGAAACTAATAAATAGATTTTTTGTTGCGCACTCTGATCAAAATCAAATCAAAGCTCAACTACACAATATCAAACCAAACACCACAAAAAACCATAAATACAAGTGCTACTGGTTGGACTAACTCCTTTCATCTTTGCTACTCCAACCATGTTAAAATTCATATTTGAAGGAAAAGAAATTAATTATATATTTAAATACATTTATTTGTAAACCACAAATATGTCCATTGATGATTACCCTAGTAATCATCCTATATAAATATTATATACTATCTCTTATTATGAAAATTACCCAACTCTCCCATGGGTTAGGGACTCTAGGTCTCATCTAAGGCCAAGACTCGTGTCTCTTATACTCTGTATTGTTCTAAAGCTTTCTTTGATACCATTTGAAATACCCCACCTCTATACCCATTCTATTCAAGAGTATTACGGAGTAATACTGTAAGATAATACAGAGATGAGGTTATTTGGGGTATACACATTTGAATAGTCCCTTATATTAACACTGATACATATTAAAACATCAAATAAATAACTCATCTATACGTACACAGTATCGGCACAAAGCAATAAACACGTGTGCCTCTAGGACAGAACAATGTAGAATATACAGTAAATATCAGAGTAACACAAGTCAAAATCACAGCGATAACATATAATATATAATATGTGATATTGTACTCATACAAAACATCTCAAATGTCATATGTCTCAATATAATTTGATGAACAATCAATATACAACCTTAACCCTAAAGCGAAGTATGAGAATCAGGAGGAGGTATCAGGAGGAAGAAGTAAGTTAACTAAATGAAGTATGAGAATCCTATTACTGAACGAAGAAGACTCTCGATATAGGGTGATCTAGAAAATAGATCTGGGTTATTTGGGTTTTAACCTTAAAACAAACAAATAAATAAATATATTTATTTTCTCCTTTTATATTAAAACAAAATTCTATTTAATATTGTGTAGATTCCAATCCTTATTTAAAATCACTTCTTTACAAAATTAATATCATATTTCAATCACTTTAATAAAATATTATTTTCACATTTTAACTTATTTAAATTTTAAATATCCTATTTTCACAATTTAAATCCTTTTATTAAATAACTTCAAACCCAATTTATCAAATAAACCTCCAAATTCCAATTTAATTAATAAATTTTGATTTAACTATTATATAAAAATCGGGTTGTTCCACTGTGAGTTTTTGAATGTGCAGATAGATAGCTCTGTGCATTGATCTTTATACCACAACCCACAGCCAACTTCGGAATGGGTCTAAGTTTCAATAGGCCTTTTCTGGGTTTGAATTTAGGCCTATTTCGAGGTGGGTTGTTATAGGGATGTTGGTTTCTCTTTTAATAGTGTGGTCATAATAGGAAAACTGACTTACAGTTTAGGAGATTTGGCCATTTTAAGTTTCATTTGCGGATGGATAGATTAGTAGGCAATTAAACTAAGCCCATACTTAGGCCCACTAACTAATTTTGAAAATTGTGCCTATCTGGGGTGATGGGACAGAGATAGATCATTTCCCACTTTCAAACAATGATTCCATATCTCCATTAACCCTAATTTCATAAAAAAACTCACCTTTTTCTTAACATCTTTGCCAAATCCGTCAGTAGAAGGGTAATTAGTAAAGGGGATTGAAGATCTATCATTTTGGTTGCTTTGAGTTCGTGTTCTTTGCTGTCCATTTCAAATTTAGGGGATTAAATTGGTATTTTTGGTATTAGGTGAATGATCATTGATCTCTCACCATCCTATGCCTGTTCATATAATTAAAGTTAATGTTTTTAATATGATTTTGATGCTAAAATGGTTTTGAACTTTAATTTATTCCAAAAAAAACTATGGTCGAATTTAAAATGATTAAAATGGATTTTAAATGATTTTACCACCTCTTTTGGATCATATTGTCATTTTAGTGCAAAAATAGATCTAAGCTAAATCGTGTATGCTAATCATGTTTGCATGGACTGTATATGTTGAGTGAATGCTTGTGGATGATATGTATGTTTAAATATATTTCTTTGATATGGTTTATTAGTGCTTTTAGATTACTTACGAATCAGACATCAATTTGAGCAAAACGAAGTTAAAGTTGCTCAAAATAGGATGGAACTTAGAGGAGAAGCTTTGGAGGTGGGAAGGAGCTTACATTTCAGATCCCAGCTTGATTAGAGGGGATTAAGTGGTAGAAATCAGGTCGGTGGAAGATATAGTTTAATTCGTTGGTGGAGAGTTGCTTCAGGCCAAAGGTGGTAAGACTTCGAGGGAAGCTATATGCGTATGAATGAGGCTTTAAGGGGAAAATGCAATCAGGTCAATGGAAGGAATGCTTTGGGCCAAAGACAATGAGACTTCGGAGTGAGTTTCAGACCAAGGAGAAGGATGGGTTTCAGGAGCTCAAATTCCAATTTTTGGCTAAGTATAGATGTTAGTATCGACCACTTTAGGTTGGTACCGATCTGTTTTCCAGGTAGTAGACGAGGTCTGGGGACTTGGGGAGTTGTGATATAATAAATGGGAGCTCTAGGCAAGCGAAAGATAACAAGTTATCAATCTAAAAGACTTAACCAAATTTGGTTAAGTATTGGCTAAGTAATTTATGCTGGTACTGACTTCTTTAGATCGGTACCGACATGAATTGATAAGGCCAACCTTGGCCAAATTTCACGGGATGCTTTGAAGTTCCCGCAGGTCATGCTGAAGGTGTTTGTGCATTCGTTCAACATTCAGTTGCGATGTGGTAGCAGGATAAAGGATGAAGACTTCAAAATTCTGTTTTATTCATGTGTCGTTGCCCAAGTATCTGAAAGACGAGTTGTCATGGGGTAAAATATAAGAATAGAATAGTAATCTCACAACGGAACGGTTAAATATATAACATAAAATAAGACAGTACATAAGGTTACTCCCGAACATGGAGTTATCAGAGTTACAACAAAAGTACTACTATCAGTCTAGGTAGTTATAACAACCTGCCTTTAAATATACATACATAGAGCCAACATCTTATAATAGCGGAAATAAATAGCTAGATAGATAAGAAGCCTCTTGCTCATCCACCATCTTCAAAAGAGCCCAAAAAAACCTGTCGTTTTCGGACTACTCAAATATAAATGAGTACCCCAAGAGTTTAGAGAAAACAAACAATTCGGGTCAGACAACAAGTCCGGTATGAGTAAACTCCAAATAAACAAAATTGAACACACAGAATAACTGGTGAGACCACGTCGCAAAAATGCAGAACGGGTTTCCCCTCACAAGGACAACATCCAAGCATAAAAGAATGGACACAAATAATTAAACATCGTGAAGAGCACAAGACCCTTCCCAATGCAATTAAGAAAGAATCAATACAAAGATTTGAATTTAAAATAAGGAAAAGAATTTTTTCCAACAATGACTAGGAGGGTGCGGCCCCCTTATAGAAAGTATACCTCTAGAAAATATACTTGAGAACTACGATGGCTCTCGGAAACCTCCAAGCCGGACCCCGACAACCTTACCGAGTATCCGAGTATTTCACATCTCCGTGCGCATACAACCGAAACCAATCTAGAGTAGATGTGACAATACCCTAATGGGAGCAACCCCACATAGCTTGGCCTCTACTCGCTCTTTATTTAGTCATTTCCGATAAAGGATATCAATGCTCTAAATGAGCAACAAATCGTCTTAGATTGACGAAGCAAAAACAAAAGGAAGAAGGGTACCGAAATCGATAGTTAAGATATCAACTATTGGGGATAACAAAACGATCGTATATGGAAATTAAATCTTATACTCTTTTAATACTTAGAAAATATCCATATACTTATCACATCGGTATAAGTATATTCACAAAACATTTGGGAGGATTTCTTATTTCAAAAGCATACTTAAATGGGTCAAAAACAATTGTCTACAAGAAAGGCGAATCTTTTCCATACCATCATAATTATAACGATCATTTATGGAAATCAAATCTCCTACACTTGTCACGTTTCCGATAATCTCGACTTACTCTATACCTAGCCCAGAAACAAAGCCAAGTAAGTCAGGGCACTGGTTGCTCATAGCCTTGCCTAGACACTTCGGTTCTAGATCTCACGGATAGAGGATCAATCTACTCATCGGCTTTTAGTGCCAAGTATAGAACTACTTACTTTCCATAAATAACCCATTTAAATCATTATATAACTTTTGAAGCTCCTTCAAAATACTTTAAACCAAGATTTAAAACTTCCATTCAAATCATAACTTAAACCCATCATCTTTAAAGGAGAATACGACCAAGAAGGATGAAGCTCGCTCTTAATCAAACGAGACAGCTAAAAGGGGTGTTATTTCCTTTTAACCAAAATGTAACTAAATGTCCATCCTAAGTTAAAAGGTGGTGTAAGTTCCCTTTAACTAAACGTCAAGGTTATTGCTCATAAACTGGCCGAGCACAAATCAAACAACCAAACAAAAATAATAATAGACCCATTATTATTAACAATTTACAATCAATAGTTAACACAACATTTATTAAAATGTGAATGAGTCAAAGGAAAGAGATTAAGATTACACTCACTGTAAAATAATTAAATTATACTCGCAACATAAGTTATACCCACTAAACTATGAAAACAAGTAATATACTCACATCCTATTTGCTTTGCTGGAGACTTGGAATACTTCGCCTTTGATAATGAAATTTAGTTCTTTTCTTTAGTTTGTGAATGAATTAAAATGAGATATGGACTTGGCTATTTATAGTTGAAGAGAAGGGTACTTTAGTAATTTCCTATAGCATAACCCGGTTCGACCAAATTTTGGTCTAATAGAAACCATCCTTATGGCCTAATTTGATTCGACCACATTTTGGTCCAATAGAAAACATCCTTATGGCTTAATTTGATTCGACCACATTTTGGTCCAATAGGAATCCTCCTTATCAACTATGGCCTAACCTAATTCGACCATATTTTGGTCCAATGGCAACCATCCGCACGGCATAACCTGATTCGACCATATTTTGGTCCAATGGCAACCATCTGCATGGCATAACCTGATTCGACCAGATTTTGGTCCAATGGCAACCATTCGTGTGGAATATAATAATCATTATGCTATTCTATTTTATTAGGCAAGTAATTATAATATTCTATTTTATTAGGCAAGGTTAATAATTCTTTCTTGTTTTATTAGGCAAGTAATTATACTATTCTGTTTTATTAGGGAAGGTTAATAATTTTTTCTTGTTTTATTAAGCAAATTCTTTTCTTAAGTAATCATTCTCATTTGGTTTATTAGGAAAACTTATTCTTAAATAAATCGGTGCCCCTATCCGCCTTATAACTCGAACCGTCTTTAAACGAACATTTTACATCGGTTTTAATAATCCATTAGAGATGTTTTATCGAAAATTTTATTTTAGACATAAAATCCATTATTTAATCATTTAAAAACATATTAGCTATTCAAATTCAAAGTGATTAAATTATGGGTCGTTACATCCTCCTCTCCTTAAAGGAAATTTGGTCCTCGAAATTAATCTGATAAACTCAAGAAATCAAAGAAACCCAAATGATATCATATATATCACACAAAGATACAAGAAAAGTGACCTTAACACAACTAGCGAGTATGCTAAAAAGAAACAACAACTACATCAACTTGGGATAAGAATCCCTAATATAGTCCTCAGTTTCCCAAGTACAATCTCTAACATCTCCACTCCACTGAACCTTAACAAGATTTACAACCTTTTTTCTTAATCGCTTTATATCTCGAGCGATAATACAAATAGGCCGCCTAAGAATGGTTAGGTTAGGCTGAACCTCCAAATCAACTTGTTGTCCCGGTTCTACAATCATCGAAGGGTCGTGTACATACTTACGTAAATGAGATATGTGCAATACGTTGTGCACATCTGACAGTCGATCTGGTAACTCCACTTTATATGCAAGTTTACCAATCCGGTCCAGTATGGGAAAAGGGCCAATATATCGAGGGGCTAACTTCCCTGTCTTCCCAAACCTACGACACTTCTCAGAGGAGAGACTTTTACAAATACCAAGTCTCCGACTAAGAACTCTAGATCCCTACGCCTTTGATCTGCATAACACTTTTGCCGAGCTCGCGCTTCCTTCATCTTTTTTCTAATATCAGCTACCTTCTCATTGGCTTCTAAGATTATGTCGGATCCAAGAACAAGCTATTGAAAGTCTATACAGGGTGGATCGTGCAGTGTATATGTAAGTATATGTGGCAAAATATATGATGCAACTAAAACAATATTAATCTAAGTAAATAAGAATAATCACACCAGGGATTTTATACTGGTTCGGACCTCCCGTCCTACGTCTAGTCCCGAAGCTCCTCTTCGGAATTTCCTTTCACCAAATAACCCTCACTTCACCCGGAGGAACAGGTTTACAATAGTAGAGTTTCTTTGTCAACTATGTGTTCTCTATTACACGGATTTTGACTATATAGTACAATTGAACTTCTTATATCTCTTGGATGATTGAATACAATATTGTTCGAGAGAATATAGAAGTGTATGATCTCAGATTTTCAGATTGTATAGCAAGTGGATGATTAGAACAAGAGATGATCAAGATAGAGAGTCGAGTTGTAAGGTAGTCAGATCTCCTCCTTTCTCTTGATTCCTGATGCTATATATAGTTGTAGATAAATATGTTGAGTAGTTGCATCCATTAATGAGTGCTCTATAGTTGCTTCTGTTGATGATGAAGAGTTGCAGCAAAGAGAAGCGGAGATGTCTATTCGAATGTGACAGTTGAAGTTCTTCTTTGAAATCCGAGTTTGAAATCAGACGTCTGGTATTTGTATCAGACGTCTGGTAGTATATAATTTTTATATAGGGTAGATTTCCAGACGTCTGGGTGTATCTACCAGACGTCTGGTCTTATCTGTTTTGTATTCCAGAGGATTTCTTCAGACGTCTGGCTAGTGCACCCAGACGTCTGAAACCTGTGCATGTTGAATCTGTGCATCTGTGTCATTGCTCCATTAATCCTATCGACTTGTAGTCTTTTGTAACTTTCTTTGTGCCTTGTTCTTGTCTTTCTAGTGATGTTGCTCTAGCAAGTTCTTGTATACATATATATGTACATTTGATTTTCATTGTATAGTTGTTGTCATTAAAACTATGAATTTGATTTCCTAACAGCTATCTCCAGATTCAATCCAACACGATGGAGAATGACATGAACGACCATAAAGAGCTTCGAAAGGAGCCATACCAATGCTTACTTGATAGCTGTTATTATAAGTGAATTCGACTAAGGGTAAATGATCTTCCCAAGAACCCCTGAAGTCTAGAATGCATGCTCGCAATAAATCTTCCAAGATCTGGTTCACTCTCTCCGTCTGCCCGTCTATTTGGGGATGGTAAGCTGTAATTAGACTTAGTTCAGTCCCTAAAGCAGTCTGCAGTCCCTCCCAGAACCTACTAGTGAATATTGGGTTTCGGTCACTTACAATACTACGAGGAATCCCATGGAGTCTCACAATCTCCTTCACATACAAACTCGCCAGACTCGTAGCAGTCCTAGTCAGCTTAACAGGAATGAAATGGGCACTCTTGGTTAGTCGATCGACTATAACCCAAATGCCATCGTTACCTTTTCTTGACCTAGGAATCCCATCAACAAAGTCCATAGAAATCTGCTCCCATTTCCACTTTGGGATCTTAAGTGGCTGAAGCAGTCCAGCTGTCTTCTGCTGGTCACTCTTAATCTGCTGGCAGTTTGCACAAGGACTCACAAAGATTGAAATATCTCGCGTCATCCCCTTCCACCAGAATACCCTCTTCATACCTTTGATCATCTTGGTCACTCCTGGATGAAAATATAACTTTGAATGGTGGCATTCGGCTAACACTTCTTGCCTAAGTCCATCAAAGTCTGGAACACAAATACGCCCATTCATTTCACTACAACAAAAACACCCTATTACAACTGTATTTTTACAACTGCCCAAAAAGGGCAGTTGTAATAAAGGTTTTTTACAACTCTTTTTTTCAGAAAGTTGTAATAAACTTATTTTCAACAACTCTTTTATTTTGCCAGTTGTAATAGATGTCTATTGCAACGTTTCTTTTTTGCCAGTTGTAATAGATACCATTTTTTTAACAACTTTTCATTTTTGTCAGTTGTAATAGATGTCTATTACAACCTTTTTAGTTTGGCAGTTGTAATAGATATATATTTTTAACAACTCTTTTTTTGTCCGTTGTAGTAGATGTCTATTACAACCTTTTTTACTAGTTGTAATAAATGCTTATTATTTACAACTCTTCTTTTCTGTCAGTTGTAATAGATGCCTATTACAACCATTTTTGCTAGTTGTAATAGATGCATATTTTTAACAAAATTATTTATAAATTTTTTTAAAAAAGTTTTGAAATAAAAAAATCCAACACAACATACAAAAGCTAATCTCAAAATAATAATTCATAATTAGTAAGAAATATTAATAATTGAGAAGTAACATTCTGCATTTAATATTTTATAATTATGATCAATAGTTATGTTTAATATTTAAAAAATAATAATAAATTATTGGGGCTAACTCCTTGAAAAACTTGGCGGTAGCTCCTTAAATCTTGGCGGCAAAGGAATGAAATGTAGGCGGGAAGAATCGAAATTTTGGCTCCAGATTACACTCCCTAACGCAGGCAAGTATTCGTCTCTTAAATTACAATCAATCCCAAACTCTTCCTCCTCCCGTTTTAAATCGATTTCATTCTAGAAAACACGAAAATAAAAACAAAAAGAAATCGTGAAATCAAAACAGGAAACGTGGAGTGTTGCGATCAATTTTGGGATGTTGCGATTGGTTTGGATTTGGATGGAATTTTCGATTCGTGGTTCCGATGAGCGTCTAATCGCTAGTCATTCGAGACTAAAGTGGTGTTTCAGGCGATTGGTGATCGCGAATTTCCAATTAGGTTATTTGTAGATCTGTGAACTTAGGGAGGCGGTCAGCTAAGTTCAGGCGATTGGGATTCGTGAATTCGAGACTAAAGTGGTGTTTCAGGCGATTGGGATTCGTGGTTCGGATGAGCGTCTAATCGCATGGGTTTTTGATGAATCGCGGTTGTAGTGGAGTTTGCGGTTACTGATTATGTACTGGTGAATCTGAGTCTGTTGTTTTGGGGAGTTGGTGGTATGTAGTGGCACTTATGTGAATTTGGCAGCGGAGTTCAGTTCGGGGATGGTGATGTACTGTAGGATTTTAGTGTTGCAGGCTGAAGAACGATTGTGTGTCGTGGTTAGCTGATTGAGAAGTTGAGGCTAATACAGGTAGTTGTTGATTGAGGAGGAAGGGTGCTCGAATGATGTAGGAGGTTCGGTTTGTGACTTGTTAGGCTTTGTTTGGGTTGCTCAGGTGTTACCGGTGGTGTGTAGGCGGCTTCAAGATGAATTGTTATTATTGCCATTGTAAGTTTAAAATATAACTAATCAATTCTTCTATTTGTGATGATTTTTGAGTTTTTTGAGCCGGCTAATAGCTATGACTTTTTATAGATTTTGACTCAAGACAGCTATATTGAATGTTGATTTGATATGCCCTCGTTCATTTACAATTTCCTTTCCGGGAATCAACAGAGGACCAAATACAGCTACTTCACATACTCATCTACCTTCATTTCTAAACAGAGAAAAACATGACATATCACCAAAATACACCTTCATTTCTAAATAGAAAAAAACATGACATTTCTAAACTCCAGTAGCTATTACAAACACTTGACTCTTGTACTAACAGATCTTTTGGTTAAACTCCAGTAGTTTTCCTTACATGTAAGTTTACTTTAACAATATGTTGCCTTCAGTTTCACCATAATGCTTTATTTTTTTAGTCTCATCGGAGTAGCAACAACGTCACAACTGGTGTTAATATAAAATTTCAGCAGCAGCTTAGAAAGTGCAAATTATTGAGTTGGCAAAGGAATGTTGTCGCAGAAGCAACAATCGCATCTACCGACCCTACTGTTTTAGTGCATCATGTACCACTAGGAGCAGACGCTTGGAAAGTTTGGTCGATGCAGTGGTGGATCCTGAAGCTTTTCTATTTATGCCTACTTCAGATATTTATACGATTAGACAAGCGGTTGAGACGTCTATTGCTTGGCATAAAGAATTTATCTCTTTTGATTAGTACGTATATGTACTTTTACTGATTTATGTTATGGATTTAGTTATGTTTTGGAACGGAGTTGTGAATTCATAAATGGTGTAAACTAGAATTGTTTTTGAATGTGAATGGTTCGTGTGTTTTAAGTATTTGAATGGTTGTTGTTATTATTAATGAAATATTGGTTTTAATTATAATATCACAAAATTTATGGTTAATAGCAGTTGTGAAAAGATGAATTATAGTAGTTTGTAGCAGTTGTAAATTTTTTTGGTGCAACTGTCATCACTAGTTGTAAAAAGTCTTTTACAACTGCCGAAAGCAGTTGTAAATAAATCTTTTACAACTGCTATTTGCAGTTGCAAAATGACTTATTACAACTGCTTATGCAACTGTAAGTGTCCGTTGTAAAATAATCCCGCTCTATTACAACTGCGGATATAAAGACTGGCGGATGCCAGTTGTAATAGACCTATTACAACTGTTTTTGGCAGTTGTGAAACGGTATTTTTGTTGTAGTGTTTTCAATATTCCACGGAGATCAATCTCAAAGCTAGAAACAACACCTTCTTAACATCCTTCTTAGGTCGAGCCAAAATAGGATCTTCCTCTTGACTGGATGTAATTCTCTCTAACAATACTGGCTTAACTTCTAGGTCTGCAACCATTGCTACATTCCTACTCAGTGCATCAGCAACGACATTTGCTTTTCCAAGGGTATAAAGAACCTCTAGATCATAAGAAGTGAGAAACTCAGCCATCTTTGCCGCCTCAAATTCAAATATTTCTGGGTAAAAAGGTATTTTAAGGATTTGTGGTCCGTGTATAACTTGAACCTTTCACCCAAAAGATAATGCCTCCACATCTTTAGTGTGAAGACAACAGCCAAAAGCTCCAAATCGTGCGTAGCATAATATTTGTCATGCGACTTTAGATGTCGACTCGCATAAGCAATAACTTTCCCATGCTGCATCAGAACTGCTCCCAATCTGGTTCCATAAGCATCTGTATATACGGGTAAACCTTTGCTCCCATACGGAATGGTCAAACAGGAGTGCTAGTCAACTTATCTTTTAATTCATTGAATGCTTGATCACACTTAGAAGTCCAAACGAACTTAACATCTTTCTTTATTAACTTTGTCGAATGAGAAGCAATCTTCGAGAAGTCCTTGATAAGCCTACGGGAAAAACTAGCCAATCCCAAGAAACTTCTAACTTCCATCACACTTTCGGGCTTCTTTCAGTCTTGAACCGCAACAACTTTAGCTAGGTCCACTGATATGCCTTCTCCCGAAATAACATGCCCTAGAAACCTAACTTTGGATTTCCAGAAATGGCACTTGGAAAACTTAGCCTTCAACACATGGATTCTTAAGGTATCGAGTACGACACGGAGATGATATTTGTGTTCCTCTTCTGTCTTTGAATAGATAAGAATGTCATCAATAGAGATGGGAACAAATTTATTAAGAATATCTCGAAATACTCGATTCATTAAGTCCAAAAAATAAGCGGGTGCGTTAGTCCATCCAAACGGCATAACTAACCACTCGTAAAAAATTTCTAGAGTCTGAAAAGCTGTTAAGGGAACACTCTCCTCTACCACTATTAATAGGTGGAAACTGGTGGCAAGATCTAATTGAGAAAATATTCGAGCACCTTGGAGTTGGTCAAACATATCGTCGATCCTTGGCAAAGGATATTTATTCTTGATAGTCCTTTTGTTCAACTCCCGATAGTCTATGCATAACCTTAGAGAACCGTCCGCCTTTGTAACAAAGATGACTGGCGATCCCCAACTCGAGGTACTATATCGGAGCAAGCCCTTCTGCAACAAGTCATAAATCTGCCTTTCTAACTCCCTCTTCTCTTTCGGAGCCATCCATCGTAAGGGTTGTACAATAGGTCTGGTTCTCGGAACCAAATCAATATGGAACTCGACTTTATAGTGAGGAGGTAAACCTTGCACCTCATTAAAAATATCTGTGAAATCTCGAACAACCGGCACATCTCCTAGCTCCGCTTTAGCCACTTCGAGTAAATAGAGAAAACTGCTCATTAACTTCTTGGGCTCTTCACAACTAATATCAACACCAACATCTCCAGCATCACTAACTCTGATGAGCCTTCTACCACAATCCAAGATAGCTTTAAACTTAGATAACCAATCCATTACCAACAACACTCCAAAACCAATAAACCCAAGAACAAAGAAGTCAAAAGGAAAGAGATGATTTCGACAAGAAATAGGTACATTTAAACACACAGTGTCAAGATTTGCCGAACCTCCAATTGGATTTGACACACAAAGAGGATTACTTATGATAACATATTTAATGTTTAGTTTGTTCATTAGATCATAAGAAACAAAACTATGGGAAGCTCCTGTATCAAATAATACCCTTACAGGAATATCATAGATGGATAATGTACCTTGCAACACTTGCTTCACTTTTTGATCTGAAGAAGTGGATGGTATCTCTTCAATGGTAAAAGTCTGTCCTTGTGATCCCTTTTTAGGAAAAGGGCACTCATTCTTCATATGTCCTGGCTGGACACAATTAAAAGATGTGCCAATTGGGTAATTATTTGCAAAGTGGCCCATCTTATTGCACTTGAAACAAAGAATGTTGGCCAAGTTGGTCTGCTTCTTCTATGCTGGAGCGCCATCTTCGGGTTTCTTCCCTACACCCCGCTTCTTTCCCTTAAACTTATGCTTGATGTTTAGCTTTCCTTCAACTGGTATAACTGATAAAGGCTTGGCACTTACTGCTGGTACTACACCCTTCTGGACTCTTTCCTTAATATCAAGATCCTCAAACCTCAAAGCCATGCTAATAATGTTGGTGAACGTACCCATAAGATGATTGGTCATTTCACGATGGAACTCTGGTCGCATTCCATTCACAAACATTTCACTTTTCTTGAGCGGTGTGTCTATCAATCCAAGTCCAAAACAGAACAAAGCATTGAACTTATGCTCATACTGCGACACCGTCATATCACCCTGCTTTAAGTCAATGAAACTTCTAAATAACCGAGTTATTCCGGCTTCTGGAATAAACTGTGCATCAAAAACTTCCTTGAACTGGGCCCAAGAAAAATCCTCCTTCGGAGTACTACCTGTTTCTGAATCCCACCAATCCATCGCGGACTTTTGAAGTTATCGCCATGCCAACAGCCGTTTCTCCACATCCTCCAACCGAAGATCTCCAAATATTCTTTCACAAGTTCGAAGCCACATCTTCACTCTAAGAATATATTCAGTCCCATAGAATGGTTTCCCACCCAAAGTGGTAAAATTTTTACACAAAGCCGCAAAGTTCATAGGGGTCTGAACTTGCACTACCATTTCCTCTACGGGATCTACAGCTGACATAGTAGCATTTCTAGGTTGCCTGCCATTGGTAGCCGTGCTAGTTCCAGATCCTCTTCTTTCTTCTCTTCTTGTATTCATTTTCTATTATCTAAACAAATAATAGGTATCTTTAGAATACAAAAATAGGATTAAAATGGGTTATGGAAATAACACCAAAGGATCAAAAATGAGACTTTAGAGGATAAATATTATTATTATAAAATTTACAAATACGCTCTCTTAAGATTAACTCATTCTAGGGCATCACTTACCTTACCTCTAGTGAGTTGTACCCCAATCAGGCTAAGGTGTTCACTCAACCAAAGCTCCGATACCAACTATGATGACCCACCTTTCTGACCCCTGAGAACGACACTTAATACATCCATGGTATTCATGTGCCATTGCCCATCTTGTGCCGTTGCCCAAGTATCTGAAAGACGAGTTTTCATGGGGTAAAAATATAAGAACAAAACAATAATCTCACAATGGAACGGTTAAATATATAACATAAAATAAGATAGTACATAAGGTTACTCCCCAATATGGAGTTATCAGAGTTACAACAAAAGTACAACTATCAGTCTAGGTAGTTATAACAACCTGCCCTTAAATATACATACATAGGCCAACATCTCATAATAGCGGAAATAAATAGCTAGATAGATAAGGAGCCTTCTACTCGTCCACCATCTTCAAAAGAGCCCAAAGAAACCTGTCATTTCTGGACTACTCAAATATAAATAAGTACCTGAGAGTTTAGGGAAAACAAACAATTCGGGTCAGACAACAAGTCTGGTATGAGTAAACTCCAAATAAAAAAATAGAACACGTAGAATAACCGGTGAGACCACGTCGCAAAAACGAAGAACGGGTTTCCCCTCACAAGGACAACATCCAAGCATAAAAGAATGGACACAAATAATTAAACATCATGAAGAGCGCAAGACGCTTCCCGATGCAATTAAGAAAGAATCAATCCAAAGAATTGAATTTAAAATAAGGAAAAGGAATTTTTCCAACAATGACTAGGAAGGTGCACCCCCCTTATCGAAAGTATACCTCTAGAAAATATACTTGAGAACTACGATGGCTCTCGGAAACCTCCAAGCCGGACCCCGCCAACCTTACCAAGTATCCGTGTATTTTACATCTCCGTGTGCATATAACCGAAACCAATCTAGAGTAGATGTGACAATACCCTAATGGAAGCAACCCCACATAGCTTGGCCCCCACTCGCTCTTTATTTAGTCATTTCCGATAAAGGATATCAATGCTCTAAATGAGCAACAAATTGTCTTATATTGACGAAACAAAAACAAAAGGAAGAAGGGTATTGAAATCGATAGTTAAGATATCAACTATCAAGGATAACAAAACGATCGTATATGGAAATTAAATCTTATACTCTTTCAATGCTTAGAAAATATCCATATACTTATCTCATCGGTATAAGTATATTCACAAAACATTTGGGAGGATTTCATATTTCAAATGCATACTAAAATGGGTCAAAAACTATTGTCTACAAGAAAGGCGATACCATCATAATTATAAAGATCATTTATGGAAATCAAATCTCCTACGCTTGTCACGTTTTCGATAATCTCAACTTACTCTATCCCTCGCCCAGAAACAAAGCCAGGTGAGTCAGGGCGTTGGTTTCTCCTAACCTTGCCCAGACACTTCGGTTCTAGATATCACAGATAGAGGATCAATCTACTCATCGGCTTTTAGTGCCAAGTATAGGACTACTTACTTTCCATAAATAACCAATTTAAATCATTATATAAATTTCGAAGCTCCTTTAAAATACTTTAAACCAAGATTTAAAACTTCCATTCAAATCATAACTCAAACGCATCACTTTAAAGGAGAATACGACCAAGAGGGTTGAAGCTCCCTCTTAATCAAATGAGAAAGCTAAAAGGGGTATTATTTCCTTTTAACCAAAAAGTCACTAAATGTCCATCCTAAGTTAAAAGGTGGTGTAAGTTCTCTTTAACTAAACGTCAATGTTATTGCTCATAACTGGCCGAGCACAATTCAAACAACCAAACAAGATAATAACAGACCCATTATTATTAACAATTTACAATCAATATTTAACACAACATTTATTAAAATGTTAATGAGTCAAAGGAAAGAGATTAAGATTACACTCACTGTAAAATAATTAAAGTATACTCACAGAATAAGTTATACCCACTAAACTATGAAAACAAGGAATATAATCACATCCTATTTGCTTTGCTGGAGACTTGGAATACTTTGCCTTTGATAATGAAATTTAGTTATTTTCTTTAGTTTGTGAATGAATTAAAATGAGATATAGACTTGGCTATTTATAGGCGAAGTGAAGGGTACTTTAGTAATTTCCTATAGCCTAACCTGATTCGACCAGATTTTGGTCCAATAAAAACCAGCCTTATGGCCTAATTTGATTCGACCACATTTTGGTCCAATAGAAAACATCCTTATGGCTTAATTTGATTCGACCACATTTTGGTCCAATAGGAATCCTCCTTATCAACTATGGCCTAACCTGATTCGACCAGATTTTGGTCCAATGGCAACCATCCGCATGGCATAACCTGATTCGATCAGATTTTGGTCCAATAGAAGCCATCCGTGTGGAATATAATAATCATTATGCTATTTTGTTTTATTAGGCAAGTAATTATACTATTCTGTTTTGTTGGGCAAGGTTAATAATTCTTTCTTGTTTTATTAGGCAAGTAATTATACTATTCTGTTTTATTAGGCAAGGTTAATAATTCTTTCTTGTTTTACTAAGCAAGTAATTATACTATTCTGTTTTATTAAGCAAGGTTAATAATTCTTTCTTGTTTTATTAGGCAAGTAATTATACTATTCTGTTTTATTAGGAAAATTCTTTTCTTAAGTAATCATTCTCATTTGGTTTATTAAGCAAACTTATTCTTAAATAAATCGGTACCCCTAACCGCCTTATAACTCGAACCGTCTTTAAACTAACATTTTACATCAGTTTTAAAAATCCGTTCGAGACATTTTATCCAAAATTTTATTTTAGATATAAAATCCATTATTTAATCTTTTAAAAACATATTAACTATTCAAGTTCAAAGTGATTAAATTATGGGTCGTTACAATTTATGCTCATTGGGTACTTGGAATGGCTACCCTAGATCAGTGGAATGGATCTGTATGTCCTGGATTGGTGGAATGGGTCTAGTGTTAGCTTTAGGCTGTGAGCGAGTATACCGAAAACCAGGATTTTTCCGTTAATCCCTGACAGAGGAATAGTCGTACGAGTTATCATATATTCAGGCACATTGAGTGGCAGTGAGGATTGATTGATGGATGCTATGTTTACTTTAGTTGTTTCTCTTGTAGTCTATCACTCTAGTGATGTCATGGGATGTATGTTTTATGGATGTTGATACCTAGATACTCGATATTTTACTTAGGATGTAGTACAACTTTATGATAATAGTAGAGTAGCATATTATATTTGTTATGTTCTAACTCTTTGGACGTAGGGACATGTTAGGTATGGTTTGTATACCCTTGGTCCTTACTATATCGACTTGTATAGTACTTTGAGATTTTTTTCGCTCACACCAGACTGTTGTCTGACTCGAGGTTTTATGCTTTCTTTCTTATTATCTCGGGTACTCTTAAACGAGTCGACTAGATAGCAGGTCTAGGTGGTATGTGGTGGCAGTGAAGAGGACGGGCAACATGGAGCTTTTTCGTGTACATATGGATTTACTGTTGCTATTTTGATGTGCTACTCTATAGAACCTAAATATCGTTCATTATTATATTTAAAGATAGTTCACCCTTGTATAAACTCTATTCTGATCTTCTATAGCATTGTGATCCTATGTACTCTGGTATTTTGGTTCATTTTAGTTATTACCATCTCGCCTGTTTGTATCCGTGATGTTTATTATTATTATTATTATTATTTTTCGATGCACTGCGAGATATATGACATGTTCTGTAATTGATACTCTTCTTTTTACCTATAATAATCGTCCGACATCGGCCAGGCACCGCAGCAGTGCACTCTTTAGGTATATTTGGTGCTGGAGGTATAGGGCGATCGTCACAAAACCTTTCATTTCTCTCACTTAAAATTATTCAATTAGTTAGGAGAAGATTTTTTTTATTTAGAGAGAGAAACTCTCTCTTTAATTAAATTGATTGATTCATTAAATAATATATATGACCAAACTAATACTTGGCATATATAGTGAGTATATCCAAATATACTTGAGCGTAAAACATGCAAGTGCAACATATAAACAATGTACATGGCTAATGTGACCGTATGTAGATGTTGAGATTTACACCGCAACAGACCCATTTGTCCTGTTACATATGCCTTTGTTGCCTAAAGATTTGATTATATATATATATATCTGTGTGTGTGTTAAAATTAAGTTTGACTATTTTATATGTTTTGAAGTTATAAATTAGTTTCAATTAAGCAAGAGTTTGAAATTAAATTTTACAGTTCTACACAACATTAAAATTTATTAATTTGAGTTAAGAAAAAATACATATATAATTATCCATATATAAATGATTGCAAGTTATGTTTAAAATTTAAAGACAACATATGTATGTAAAGTTTGTAATTTATTACATATGCACATATATGTTTTAATTTAAAGGTGACGGATTACATAAAGTTTATAATTAATTAGATATGCACATATATGTTTTAATTTGAAGTTGACAAATTTAAATTGAACTTTTAATTTAGGAAGGAAATAAATCATTTATGATCTTACACAAAAGTCCACTTATAAATTCCAGATTGAAATAACTTTTACTATTATGTATAACCTAGAGAACTATATTTAAAAAAGCAAATATATAACATAAGAAAACAATTTTCAAGGTAAGTTTAAATAATCAACATATAAGGTTTATTTATGTTTGTATATTGGATTTTTATAAAATCGTATCACTTAATAGAAATAGTTTTTCAATCAAAATTATTTTATCTTAGAAAAAACAACAATTTCCAAAATAATAACAGAAATAATCAAACAACTTAGGCACGTGTAAATTCATTGTAAAAAGATTCAGATCTAAATTATATAAGGAATATGAAAAAGTAATCAAATAAGATTAAGGATCCAAAATATATTAACATAATGAAGAAATAGTCCAACGAGATGTAGAACAAAAGGGGATCCAGATTGGGTTGCAACGTAGATATATAAATAGATGAGATGTAGAATTTATAAAATATAAATCGTGTGAATATAATGAACACATGATTAAATCAAATCAGAATGTTTCCTTAAGGTATAGTCAAAAGTTGCAACCCGAATGAGGAAGAGAACTCCTAGATCCTTTTGAATCACCTCTAGCTTTTGCATCTGAAGCGTCGCCTCTTATTTATTTTATTCATTTTAATTAAATTCATTTTAGCAATTTTACTCCATAAAAGCCATGGAATTTCGGCCATGAGAGGGAGAGGGAGAGGGAGAGAGGAGAGAGAAAATTAATTGTCACGAGAGTGTATGAATGAATTAAAGCTTTTTTATAAAGGAAACCTTGAAACTTTCTGATTCCCTCCTTTAAAACCTTCCTTCTTTAATTCTTCAATAGATCTCATTAAATCTCTCCTCCAATCATTCATGGAGGCTATAAAAGAGGGATTACGGGCATTAAAAGTTTCCCAAAACCTCATAGTAATTAATCTATTTAAATCTAGTTTAAATATTCTATCTATATAGTATATTTGTACATACATATATAACTTTTATATACGTGCTTTATTAAATACTAATGTTGTTCAAATAGGTAGATTAAAATTTAGTAATTAAAATTTAGTAATTAAAATTTTATAAATATTAATTACTTTAATTAATTTTAATGATTATAAATTGATTAAATTGCATGGATTTTCAAAATATTCATCATTAAGGTTGTGCGACTCAAAAGTGTAAATCCAGTCAGTGATTAATGTAGAACAATTTGAATATTAATGTTCAAATGTAAGCATAGCTAGTGGTGCGATATTTTGGCTAAATTTATCGTTTACACTTCTTTTCAGTAAAATTGAATTTTACACTTATAAGTTGTACCCAGTAGTAGTGATTATTTACACCAATTCTCTGGTCAACACATCACATTAGGACTTACAGAATTTGGTTTTGGTCAAAATTCCAACATCGTCCATATTCAACTTGATTAGTCAAAACACAAAATCTTTAGTTCAGTAATAACAATTACTATTAATCATACTGCTTTAGCCAACTACAGTTGTCCGATGAACGCCATACCACAATTTAACTACAATCAAAGTTGATTGTTCACATTGAAGTTCAACAGTATTCTTAAGTCGAGAAAACAATGTAATATCATCACTTTGAGATTCTCTATTTCACCTTAGTTATATTAGCCAACAAAAAACTCTCGAGTGAGCCAGTTATCCAATAACTATCGGTGCATAACCCCTTGGTGCCCCCAGCACCTATAAGTAATACAATGTCTAACATTTAGAGAGTATTGCACACTCTAGTCTCAACAAATGTATCGATATTCCATCTTGAAACATCTTGACTAGGAATATTTAAAAAAATACGTTATTTTTAATGTGATAAATTTCTCATGATTACAACGCATTGTAATTACTATCACTTAACATATCATTTAAGGGTTTTCAATTTAATATACTTTATATTAGTTACTTAATTAATTATATCACATTATAACAAGTATATAATAGAAAGAAAATGCTTTTTATTTTTGAACAAGATTGGCTATCGAGTTAGTATATGTAACAAATTACATAATTGCCCCTAGGGCATATCCCTAACTCTATCAATCTCCCACTTGCATTTGGGGACAATCATGGAATCTTATTCCAACCCCTTTGGCTAGCGTTCTCAAAAATAATAGTCCCTTAGTGCACGGGTATGCTATACTATTTTAATTATCTACTCTGTCAATGAACTCTCTCGACGTTGATAAACTGCATTTATCATGTGGAATTTTTGTGAGTATGTCTCTCGACTTCCAGTGAGCTTTAGGTTCTTTTATAAAATTTATCGCAACATTGTTATTTTATAATGATGTCATGGGATTATCAACATTTGAAATCACCCCTAGCTCAGTTATAATTTTGTGCATTTATTTATAGTTCTTTCATTGCAAAGCTATTGAATGTGATGTACTTAGTCTTTGGTTAAATCAGCCACTGCTTATTATTGGAACGTTTCCAACTTAAAGTTCTTAACTTAAGATTGAACATGAATTTTGGATTGACACACTATACACGATACCAATTATGAGGTTCGAGTCTATGCACTCCTTCATAAGGAGTTAATTGTTTCTATATAAAAAATTCTCTAGTATTTCGTAAATGCTCAAGAATAGTCTCAATTTTTGTATATAATCTTAAGTCAGATTCGATACTTGTTCTATGAATCAAATACATAAGTGATGTGTGATATTGTAGACAACATAACATGTATGATATTTCCTATTGCCAATGCATAAGGAACCCAACTTACGTGCTTTATACTAAATGATTTAATATAATGTCTATGTATATCATTTTAGGACATTCCTAACATCCCATTATACTGATTATAAAATATGTCTATTCAAATCATATATTGAGAATTAAACAACTAAACTGAAATGATTTTAACACCAATATATTGTTAACAATCATAAGTTTGTTGTTTACTTATGGTCTTAGAAATATTTTTGCATCTGCTAATATTATTTCTTACATACACATGCTTCCTCTGCATTTTGATTGAAAATCAAACGATTTGATTTCTCTACCAAAATACTTGCTTAACTCTGATGCTTATCGCTCTAGTAACCCATAAACTTAGAATCGCTCCAACTAAATTCAAAACGTTTTGGTTATTAAATGCAAATAACATATTCTAAATCATTGTTTAGAATTTCTGTTTCAATATACATATACCAAAACTCAAAATCATATCGAGCGATAATTTTATAAGTAAAATCAGGACTAACTGAAGTATATTGAATAATGAATCTGTTATGTTAATTTTAATACTCGAAATTTATGATGTTATTCCATCAACATAGCTTACTGTTGGGCCAAAAAGTGGCACAACACCCCAATTCAAGTTAAAGAGAGTAGATCTAACTATAATCAGCAAGTAAACAATAGAAAACACATGAATTTTATAGTGGTTCGGCTAATCTCTAGCCCACATCCACTTTAATCTGAATATGGAATGTTTTTGTCATGAATAAAAGGATCACACAATTCAAATCAACTTATAACAATAAAAAATAGTCTTCTTAGTGACAAACTTGAGTAGAGTAAGAAGATGAAGAATGGAATGGCCAAAAAGTCCTCGGCAAGTTGCCATGGGCTTGCTATTTATTAGAGAATCACCAAATGAAGTTTCCAGATCATAAAATACCATTTCAAACTCCAGATCCAACAAAGTAGGAGGGAGATGAGGACCCATGTAGCATAAAATCACATCGGTACCGACATGAATCATGTTGGTACTGATCTGATTTGCTAGTTGCAAACCATATGGCCCTTTTATTTTCGACCTTATATCTTCGATTCTTCAAGTTTCGAGCACTTTTGCCTTAGAAATCTAGTTGTTACCAAGAAGTTTCGACATGTACGGTACTTGTCCTTTTCTGTATATCCTTTTGGAGTTGTTCAACTACTTCTTCAGAATTGGGCCCTAAGACAGTCACTTTACTTGCAATGACTGATATTTTACTTATCAAAAGGATTTTTATTTAGAGTCGTATGATTTTATAACTTTGGAAAATGACTACTAGTGACATTTTCCATCCTTGGAATTTTTATCGGATGATTTTGATGTTGAAAATCTTATATGGCCTATAAATTTTGATAGGAGCCAAATTGAGGTCAGAAACCATTTCCATTAGATCAGGATGATGGTTTCTCCTTTTGTAGAGTGATCATAATAGGAAAATGAACTTAGCGTTAGGGAATTATGGCTCTTTGAAGTTTCACATGATTTTGAACAGCTTAACGGGTAATTAGTGATTTAGTTGTTAGACCCGAAGCCCATTTCAGGATTAGAATCATGATGGGGTTGATGGGACTTCTCCTTTTGACTTTCACACTTCCCAAAATAGTTAGAGAGCCAACTAACATTCTCTAGCCTTAAACCACTCATAACCATTACTTTAATTAGCCAAATCTTATCATTAAGGATAGATCAGCAAGACTAGCAATTTGGATTGGCGATTTGCTGTTGGAGATCACTTGGAGCTCTTTTGATTCTTGGATTTTGTGAACTCTTGGGTTGCTTTGGATTTCTTGGATTTCAAGTGAGTGGTTATGACCTTTCACTTACTAATTATTCATTATACACCCTAAAATGATGTTTTAAAGGTATTTCTAAACTCTAAATATGATTTAAACCATCTTTAATCACATATGAAAATTTCAAATGATTTGGAAAAGATTTGTAAAATTTGTATTCTTGTGGATCTCCTTGTTCTTACGGATCTTCTTCTTTAGATTTAGGCATCACTTTGATGTGTATGGACGTATGCTTATTAAGGTATATGCATGTAATGTATACTTCAATGTATGTTAGTTGAATGGTTGAAAACGTCAATCGAATTCGATATAGTTATAGGAAAAAGCTATGGATCAGTGACATCCATAATCCAAATGATATGCTATCCATGAGGTAGGTGGATCGGTGGTAATATGGAGACTATGGTTCGGTGGAAGATTGCTTCGAGGAATGCTCATGTTATGGGATGGATCACTTGGAGTCTTGGAGGGATTTGGGTTGGATCGTGAGTGAAGATGGATGGGTTGTGTGATGGTGGTGAGAAAGTCCATTGTGAGAGATTAGTAGTCTTCTTGCTTTGAGCCAAGAAAGGGATGGATTGGGGTTGCTTCGAGTTAGGCATGGGCTTACTTAGGGTTATGCTTTGTAAGGATTTCTCTAAGTATTAGATCGATGGCCATGGATCGGTACCGATCCATGAGGTATCAACCGCTGATGATGATGGATCGATAAAGGAGAGTTCCACATAGGGGAGCATGGCTTGTTGCATTAAAGTGTGGGATTGGTGATAGGATGGACCGGTGATGGGATGGATCAGCGGTGATGGTTCGAGGTTGCATGGTTCGATGATGGAAGTTTGTGAGGTGGCTTCAAGTCTTCATGTGCTTGCTTCGAGTTGCGAGGACAAATGCTTCGAGCCTTCACGTTTATATCTACTTCAAGCCCTAAGAGCTTCTACTTTGGGCTAAGGGTGGGGTTAGTACCTAACCATAAGGTTCAGTGGCAATTCTTGATGATGATGATACATAATTTGATGATGATGATTCCATGATGGGAAAGGATAGTTTCAATGATGGATAGATGTACTTCGAGATGCAAAGTAGGTGACTATGAGTTGGATTAAAAGAACTGTTGGAGGAAGGCTACAAGACAAACGATGACATTTTGTGACTAATGATGGCCATCGAGAATAGTTCCCAACTACGACAACTTCAGAGTTGCAAGGATAATTCCAGGATGATCTCTACTATAGATTACGTGTGCAAAGGGATTGTTGATACTCAAGGGTTTCCATAGTACTCATAAAGCAGGGTATGTACTTGGGGCGTGATGGCTTCTAGAGCGTCGTAGCTCCTTGTTTTTAGATGAGAGGTTTGCATACCCCAGACTAGTGTGATGGTTAGTCTAGTTCCTGCCCTACTGAGTGGCATGGATTAGAGTACCGTGAAACAAGGACATTCACTATCGTGATGGGCAGTCAAGTCCTCGAGCGTGATGGCTTAGGCAAGTTATCAAATATCCAACGCACCGAGTGAGTGAATATGAGGATGAATGATAGATTCTATGTTTGCATGATTGATTATCACCTTAGGAATGTCACATGATGTAGCTATTATTGATATAGATACTTGGACAGTCCTTATCACTTTGATGTATAGTACACCAATGTTGACTATGATGTAGAGTAGCACATATCTTGTGCTAGTATATTCACCATTTTATGCTTTGCTAACTCTATGGATGCAGGGACAGGTCAGGTATGATTTTTAATACTATTTCTCCTAGTAAATTGACTTTATAGTATTTGTGACTTACTACCGCTCACACCAGACAATTGTCTGACTCGGGATTTTATGCTTTGCTTCCTATTATTTCGGGTACTCTTAAGTGAGTAGATTAGGGATATTAGGTCTGCTGAGCATGTGGAGCCGGACAGGAGACGAGCAGGAGGTTATACTCTCATATTATTATATTTAGCTATTATTGCTTTTCATTCTGCTATGCAGCACTATGGAGCTTACTAGTCCTATTATCTATTTTGAGACAGTCATCTATTTTGAGTTATTGTTAGTTATATAAACTTTATCACTTATGTTGTATGGCTGTATGGATCTGAGTACACTGATTTCTATGAATCGTTCAATTATTATTATCTTGTGTGTTTTATAACTAAGATGTTTATTATTATATTTTATTCGATGCGTTGTGAGATATATGATAGGTTTTGTGATTGATTTACTTTACAACCTTGACTATCGTCCTACATCTGTCGGGCACCTTTGCAACACAGTATTCAGGTATTGTTAGGTGGCTATGGTGTAGAGCAGTCACTATATTTGGCATCAAAGCTTAGGTTATGTAGTTTAATGTAAGAGATACAGTGGTCCACTAGAGATAGGGTATGAGTTCTCACCCTATATTGGATCAAGAGTGCATATATATATTGTTCAACAGCTTAATTTCTATCGAATTAGAAAACCGTCGAAAAATTTATAATAAAATTTATACCGCAAGCACATGGCGTACTAACGTAGTACGTGGCGAGTACGGGTCGATCCGTAGGGAATTGTTGATTTTAAATCTCTATCCAATCAAATTAACCAAAGTTGAAAGTGTGATTAGCTAAAAATGTAGAAACTAACAAAAAAGAAAGTGATAAAGATATGAGAGTGTGAAGGCAATTTAGAGGCAATTTCCACTCTCTAGATCACATAAATCAACAAAATGAAGTTATGATCTCTCTTTTCTTGTCATTAGTTTAATAAGTTGATGTGCTTATCATAAGTATGGTATATTTGTGCTATTAATTAGCACAATATAAACCATCAACTTATAACACAACCACTAATACACATTTAACTCTTATGAAATATGACAACAAAGTTGAAAGCAAAATCTATTTTAAGCATGGCCTATTAACTATTGTTTAGAAATATAGACCATCAAATTTTTAATTTCAACAATCACTTCATTACCATCATCATATGTAGATGAAGAGGTAATCATTGTTTGTGATTGTTTAAGCATAGCCTATTTGGTGTTAACAATATAAGCTATCAAATTCACATCAAAAACAACAAGTTAAACCACTTCAAATGATTCATTAAGCACAAAAAGAGAGCATAAACATCAAAATGTTGCATCTACATACTAGAGAGCTTCATTACCCCTAAATTTTAGGGATTAGCCCTCATATTTGTTATCATATGAACAAATGTAGAAAGCAACATGAAACTAACAAGAGGAAAAAGAGAGCAAAATGAAAGGAAAAATTATTCTACTTGCATAAAGTAAAAGAGATCTACACTACAACATGAAAGGAAATAAACAAGGAAAGGAAAAGATCATGTATTAAATTGCATAAAAAAAGAAAATTACAAGAAAATAAAAATGGATAAGTAGCCATGAAAAGAGAAAGAGAAGAGCTTTGTTTATTTTGAGCCTAAAACTAACTAAAGAGAGACTAAGGAAGAGGGTTACATGAAACTAAAGGGGTATTTATACAAGTTAGAAACCCTAATGCATATTTTTGGGGAATGCCCAAAATTCCCTTGCAGGAAGTGTGGTGGCCAAGTTATCATTAGCTTCAATAATCCCTCACGTAAATGTACATGAAACTTTAATGGCCTTTTAGCATGTGCATTAGCTCCTAATTGAAAATCAAGGTAAGCGGGTGGGGTCCTCCATGTTCATCACTTCGAATTATTTCCATCTTCATTCCTTTGTATCTTCTTTGTGCATGCATATTCCTTCATGAACCCACTTGTATTGAGTTTAAATTCCTACAAAATAGTATAGAAATTTCCAATTAAATTTTCTCAATTTAATATATGCACAAAAATGAGCATTTTTCCCTTGGATGAAAATGAATATATGACAATTTCAAATAATTTGAATTTTGGTTTAAACAAGTTAAAATACCCAATATGTTCATTTATTTAATTTAAATAGATTAAATATGGTGGTAAAAATATGCACATTTACGTGCACATCAAATACCCCCACACTTATCTTTTTATTCGTCCTTGAATAAAGGAAAAAACTAAGATAAATCTATTTTCGTAGGAAACACGATTGCATTGAGCGGATGCAACAAGCCATTAAACCTCTGGGTGTCCCCAGTAGGACGAGTGTTGTCTCATGAGGGTTTTCAGCGGATACTACCCACAAAATCCGAATGCGATATGAAAATATTTACAAAATGCAAGTTTTATTTACAAAGACAAGAATGCAAGTTTTTGAAAATATATACAAATGAAGAGTTTACTTTTAAATCGACACAAATAAGTTAAATATAGGTTTTGGTTATTATCTTGAAATTTGAGTTATTTACTCGTCAAAATTTCCAATAAAAATTAAGTTATCGTAACAAATAGACAATAGTTTAACTCGTTGTTTCAGTTGATAACACAGTGTAACCATGAAATAGATCTTTAGTCGATTCTCAAAGTTTATCAAAGTGGTATTTTTATTTCTTTTCAATAACAAGTCAAATCAAATAAGTTAAAATAGTGCTTGGATTTCATTTGCTTACTCTCTCCATTTTTTTTTTTGAAAATTTTGTTGATATTAACAATATTTACATATGCCTAACTCAGATAAACTGAGGCCAGATATATTACCCATGCATTGCCTTGCGGACTGATGTGAGGGGAATACAGAGCGTGGCGAGTGAACACACAAGTGTGAACACTTATTGACTGTAGGCGTTATTAGTAAAATAATTTTTATATACACACACCTAACTCAGATAAACTGAGGCCAGATATACCGATCGTGCACTGCCTTTCGGGCTTACGTGAGAAGGGTATAGAGCATGGCGAGTGAACACACGAGTGTGAACACATGACTCTAGGTGTTTATTAAGAAAATATATACATATATACAAGAATTTTTTTTGTGTTTTTGTTTTTTTAGAGGGAGAGTTTCGCAAAATCATCTTAGCACCATTTAACTTGGAAGACAAAAAAATTGTTATATCCTTTACTTTAAATTAACCAATTTAAAACAAAGATTTTCAATTAGGATGTATTTCATAATTAACATGTATGAATCTTCCTATATACTAGTTAAACCATCGTTATTTGTAATCAAATCTTCATTTTTTATTTTTGTTAAGACGAATAAATTTTCAAAATTTTCAAATTAACCAAAACCATATATTTATCCTATAATGTTTCTTTAAAAATAAATCAAAATGCTAAATTTTTTTTGACAATTTATATATATATATATAATTTTTTTTAGAAGAAAAATTAAAAATTAATCATGAAAAATCAAAAAAAGGATGGGTCTCCCCCCACACTTGATTTTGACTGTGTCCCCACAGTCTACCTAAGTGAAAGGAGAAAAATAAAACAAAAATAAAACGAAGACCTATATTTACATGAAAACGAAAATATTATTATTTACAAGAGTTCAGAAAGTATATTGTCAAAAAGTAAATGAAACGGTCTTCCAACGACCGATTCATTTGTCTCATCAAGTATGCGAGACATAGCTCAAGATCGAAAAACCAAACCGTAAAAGATTTCAAAATTGAATGTAGATTTGGAAAAACGAATGTTTTATTAAAAATCATACGAGTTGTTTTATTTTGGATGATTTTTAGGGTTGATAAAACAATTGGTTGAAATTCAAGTTTATTTTCACCATTTTGAAATTCAAATTTATCATTGAAAACTTCTTTAAAATTATTGATTTCGAAATCACAATGGTGATGTAATTTTTCCCCATCAGGATTTGACAACTTGTTTCAAAAAGTCCGAAGAAATCGTGTTCGTTAAATTCGTCTTCCTTTGTTGGATTATCAACAACTTTATTGCATATCTTAAGTTCAAAATCGAAAGTTGTTGTATTCAAACTTTCAAAATCGAGAAAAGGAAGATCGAATTTTAAATTTGGTTCCACACCCTTAAAAGAATTGAAATCCAACTTAATTATCGTTTTTTCAACAACTTCATTAAAATCATCATTTTCAATTTCAAAAGTTGTTATTTGAAAATCGTCGATTGGGGTAAAAGGTGGATTATCACTTGACTCGTCACACATTGGGATTTGATTTTGATTTTGTTTCATATACGTTTCAATCAACAAATCCGTGTGATCATCGTAAATTTCGTTCATTTGTTCAACAAAATCCAATTTATAATTATTGACTTGAGAATTTTTGATTTGAACGGGTTGAGAACAAAAAATTTCACTCGCAACGTGGTTAAGATTATTCGCATTGCCAAAGTCGTTTGAAAAGTTGTTTCCATTTTCATTTTGAGTTTGAAATTCATTTTGGAGTTCGAAATTGAATTGGCATGGGTTATAATCGATATCGTTTGAATTTAGAATTGAATTCAAATTTTGAAATCCTTGACTCGAGTTATTACACAAATATGAATTACACAAATCATTTGTACTTTGATTTTTTTGTGTAGAGAATTTAAGTAAAGACGAAATGCTATTTTCAAGAGTCGAGGGTTGGTCATCGTTTTGAAAATTTTGTTGTTCGAAATTCGAATTATTTTCACAATAGTTGTTAAAATATCCATACGAATTTGGAGTGAAATCATATGGATTATATTGATTTTCACAACTATTGTAAAATTCAAGTGAATATGGAAATTCGGACATTTTGAAGAATGTTTGGTTTTTTTTATAAAGGAAAAATAATTACAAATAAAATTTATTTTTCAAAAGGGAAATTGAATTTTGTTTTGTTTTTTGGTTTTTCAAATTTTTTCTTTGTTTTTGAAAAGGTTTTATAATTTATTTTGGATTTGGGTTTTTCTAAATTTTTTTGGATTTTTGAAATTTCAAAAAAAAAAGGATTTAAAAATTGCAAAGGAAAAGGAAAATCTACAATTTTTTAGTTTTGGATTTTAATTTTTTTTTAAATATGCATGAACTAATGCAACTAAATGAATGCAGGGGTTAATTAAAAATGTTCTAACCCAACCTAAAATTGTATGTAACGACCCGTAAATTTTAATAATTTTTATAACATAATTAATTGAATTTTTGTGAAATTTTAAATAATAAAATTTTGAAATAAAAATTTGATATTTGGAATACGTTTAGTTTAACATAGCAACTGGTAAATTTTCATCAGATAATATGTAGGTTTATTTTCTTGTGTAATTCTATTTCAATTTAAATCAGTTAATAATTGATGATAATAAAATATTTTCCAAACAATATTTTTATACAATAAATTTGTAATTCATCTTTTGAGTGAGACGTCATATTTCGTTTCTTCAAATTTGGACTGCTCTTTCTCCGTTTATCTTATTTTCAATAGATTTGTAGCATTTTCGGTGCCGATATCGATTTTTGGTACGATGATCGTACCACTGACATCTGTATACCGTTTTAATCGTATCGTCGTGCTGATCTCTACGGTATATTCATTTCTGTCTTTTGATGCCCGATACACGGCGAAATCAGCATATCGGTTGGTCGTATCGGTGCCATATTCGTGCCTTTTGCTCTCCTTTGTCTTTTAAAGTCCTCAGCCGTGTAAACCTGATAGCCACCTACATTTATTTCGCTGATAGCAACGTAGTGTCCTTTGATATTTCCATTTATCTTTAAATTTATTTTTGCTTTTCAGTTCATATTCTATCAACTTTGCTCCTCTCCTTCTTTTGTTCTGCATTATAAAAAAATATATTGTGGCTTGTCTCTCCTTACCATGTACCATTAGCATCCAACCCATCAGCTCTCACGCGGCCATTTCTTCATCGGCCATTCCTCCAGTGTAGCGAAGCTTTCACCACATGTGTGTAGCCTCCAACCTCGGCCTCACATCCCCTCAGTTTTGCGTAGCCTACGGCAGCACGCAAGCCTAGTCGATAGCTAGCCACCATCTTCCTCCTCAATCATCGCCGGCTCTTTGTATATGTGGGTTAATATATATGTTTATATTTTAAAATGAATTCACACAGGTTTGTATATATATTTGTTGTGTTATGTGTTTTATTATATACATATATACGTGGTTGTTGGGTATATGCGTGTTGCATGTATATATGTAAGTTAAAGGTTAGCTTGTATATTAATACATATATATATATATATGTATATATTTTTTTCTGCAGTTTATATTTTACAGTTTGTATAATCTGTTATGTATATAGATATGTTTAAGTTATTAAGCTTTGGGTTCTTTTGTTTTATAAATTTTCTATTACAACATATATAGGTTTACAGTAAGAAATATGTGTAATAATATATTAGGTTATAAAGGTTTGTTTGTTATACGAAATATATGTTTATAGTACATATATATTATAAAGTACATTTTTATATGTTCAAAGTGTTATGTTGTAATTACAGTAGTCTATATATACATATGATTTCTGTATATATATAAGAAAGTTATATAAATGAAGTATATACTATATATTAACTAATATATTTTGTTATTTATATGATCCCGTTGTTGAATATATTATATAAAGAAGTATTTTATATATAGTTTCAACAGTTTCTTTTATTTTTCATTGTCTACCTATTTGCTATATATATAAATTTTATAAGCTATATTATCTGTATGTTAGATATATATCTTCGAGCATATATCAGTAAGCATATGTTGTTTGTATAGCTGCATTTTGGGTTGTGTTTTAAAAATTCAAATATGTGTCGGTATATACATGTTTAAAAAGTATGTATATTATATGATTTATATATATATATATATATATATATATATATATATATGTAACGACCTGGAATTTTGGACATTTGAAATTGGAATATTTAATTAATTTTAAATATTTAAAAGTTAGTTTTAACTGGAATTTCAAATACCACTGTTTATTGGGTAATTTAAATTATTGGATTTAATAATTGGAAAATTGGGTAAAATATGAAATCTGGAGTTTCGAGCTTGTTAAAAATAATTTGAAGGCTTATAAAATTTGTATTGATCATACTGAAGATAATTAAAATGTTAAAATTTAATTTAAAAGTGTTTTGTACAGTTTTAAAAATATATTGTTTAAATGGATATTTAAAATAGCCTTCTGAGGCACAGTCTTGGATTATGACGAAACCAGTTCCATTGGATCCATAAAAGTGTATTATTATCGGATTTAAATTTTCGTGGTGTTTGGAGTGATCGTTTGGCCGTACGGTTAGTAAACGCGCTGAAATTGATTCGAAAATTCAGTATTATAATATGGTCCAAAAAGCTATCTTCTCCATACGATCGAGTTAGGCCTCAAAACCTTTTCCAGTGCGTTCGAAATAGGGGTTTAACATTATAAACGCCTAGCGGCACGCCTCGATTGGAGATCGAGATTGTGAGTTGCGGAAACCGAGATGATTTGAATTTGAATTTAAATTTAAAACATAAATAATATTATTTCATTTGAAAAACTGTAGTCTTTGCAGACACGTTGAGAGATCTAAAGCACGCATCCCTTGCCTTTTCAGATTTGCATATAAGTTCTTTTGTTTAAAGATCAGTCATTTATCTATTATATATTGTTCCGCTGCGATTGTGAGATTCTGATGTTGTTTTCTATTTCTTTTTCTACCTCTTTCTTCTTTAACCCTAATGGTTCGGTTTTCCGGCATCCGATTGTTTGGCATTTGATACAGTGGACGTATTGATGTCGATTTTTGGGCGTCGAAAAATCGGGTCATTACATATATATATATATATATTCTCAGGTTATTCTTTATATATATATATATATTGTGTGTGTGTTAGTGTGTATATATATACATTCTGTTATATTAGTTTTATAAAGTGGAATTGTTTCCTTATGCAACTTGCTGCTATATATAAGGATACATATGCAAGATTTTATATTAGTATATATTTATTATTGTACAAAGCAATCGTGCAGTTAGCTGTGAAAAACAGTAAAATGTGTATACAAAGATATATTTTGTATGAAGCTAAATTTATAAAATTGATATGTATAGATCTTTATTTTAATATAAGTTTTAAATTAAATATTATCTCTACATAATTATATATATATGGGTAAGTTTTAAAGTTGCAATTGTTGTTTATTTATATGTGTGTGTGTATATATATAGATTTTGAAATTTATTTGTTTATTTTAAATTATAGGTTGTATATGATTTTTATATAAATAGTTATATATAGTTATATATAGTTATATATAAATTTACTTATACCATTTATCATCATCAATCCAATTCTGATTTGATTTCGTCAATTCCTATTTATCAGCTTTGCTCGTCAAATTCGTGCCAATCTTGCTTTGCTTTGGAATTCGTGCTTGGATTCATAACTTCATTCTCGTTCATCTCTAGCCTCGAAAGGTGTGCACTCACTCACGATTAACTTTCTTATATTTATTAAATTTGATTTCAATTGAAACGACAATTGAAATATGCTGCTGTTAGTTATTTACATTGCTATATATATGTTATCATCTGTATTAGTTCACCTGTGACATCTGACACCATTATCTGTTATTTTATCACTGATGATATATGCCTGTTACTGATTGTTATATTATTATCATTACTATTCTCACTCTGCAAGTTCCCTGTTAGTATAGAATTCCCTATGGGTTGAAATGATACATACCCGAACGATCTTGTAGATTAGGAGAAAATCGTTATGGGTTGAAATGATAAACCTAAGCGATTTTCATTAAATTGAATTTGGGATTGCGGGTTGAAAAGATATATACTCGTATATATATATTTAAATTGCGGATTGAAATGATAAATATCTGTATCACTTGACCATAGTGTAGAGAATTATATACAGACACCGTTAGTCTATATATATAAATATTTGAAAATGATTTCTATGGCTTTGGAAAGGAGTATATGGTTTATTAAATATTGATTTTTAAGATATTATATATAAATGTATTTTATAAAGTTTAAAATTTAGATTTTCTAAAAATTATATGTTTTGAAAATTGTATAGTTATAAGTTAGTTTTTGTAATAATAAATTTTAAGAATTTATTTATAATTTTTCTATTTTTAAAATATATAAATAGATTAATATTTAATGTTTTTTAAGTACTTATTTATAATTTACATTTTTAAATATAGAGTTTATAATGTTTTTAATAAATTCAGGTTGGAAAGAGGAATATAAATTGGGTTGAAATTATATTTATTTAAGAATTATACTTAAATAAGTTTGATTTAAATTTATATAAATTGAAAATTTAAGATATGATTTTATAACTTGGAAGTGACTTAAATGAATATTTCAATTTTACATAAATTGAAATGGGATATTTTGTTTATTTAAAATTTGTAAATTGAAGTTTTATTTAAATGATATTGAAATGATTAACTAAATATTTCAAAACTAAATAATATTGAAGTAAATTTGATATATATATATATATGAAATTATCGAATTTAGTTTGGAAAATGTTGAATGTTTAAAGCTTTGAAATATAGTGAAATTGAAATGGCTTATTTTATGGTTCAAATATGTATTTGAAATCGATAATTTGAAATGGTTTATTGAGAAACTGAATTGAGTTGAATTTGATGAATTGAGATTGAATAAATTTGGAATTTAAGTTGATTTTGAATCGATTTGTGAAATTTGAGGAAGCTATTTTATATTTTCAATATAAATTATTTTAATATAAACTATTTTAATATACTAACTATTTTATTATAAACTATTTTATTATAAACTATTTTAACTTATAACTATTTTTATATAAACTATTTTATTTTATAAACTATTTTATTATATATACTATTATTAATATCTAAACCGTTTAAAGGAAAGTGTTATGATTTCCAAAGTGCTATGATTTCAAAAATGTTGTGATTTCCAAAGTGTTATAATTTCAAATGTTTGGTTTCGCAAGTGTTGTAACTTTGAAAGTACTATGACTTTGGAAATGAATATTTATTTAAGTGAGAAATGATATCATATTGATATGGTTTTGAAATGGAAATGATATTTTGGTTTTGAAGTATAAACTATTTTGAAATGACTGCGGTGTTATAATAACGTTTGGTTGTTAAAGAGACCGAGATCGGATATTGTCATACTCTCTGCCAATACCGAAAACCACTTTAACAACTGTGTACGCGGTGGAGTTTCCAGAATGAAGTAGGATGGTGGCGACGTTCTTGAGGTATATATGTGGACCTAACTCCCATGAGTTAGCTTAAGGTAGCTAAAACAGGAGCAATTGACGGGCCAATGAGGTAGCTCCTCTGATCGGACACACTCCTTCGATACCATTCTATTACTTTGTGATTGATTGGGTGCACCCCTCGGATTTTTGGGAGTGTGGCACGAGATGGGCGGTAGTGGCTGCTATGCGTTACCACCAGCCCGGAAGTGTAATTGGTATATCTACCCTGGCATTGCCTAGTTGTGCCGTGTCACCTACCCTATCGCGCCTTATACGAGTTTGTTTTGTACCATACCTATGGAGTGCCCTCTGACGACGCCCAGTACGGGGGAGATTACGGTACTGTATAGACTATGGGAATATATATAAAATGTGTTAAGGGGGATATAGGTAACGCCTTAAAGCTATTTTAATAGTTTATTTTACTTTAGACATTATTATACTAGCGTATATTACTACATAGTAGATAGTTCCACGGATCCTTAGAGGATGGTTATCCCAAACATCCTTTAAGTTACTATATTTCAGTTGATATTTCACTTGAGTTGGATTTATTGATATAAGAATGTTAATCCTGACTCGAGTGTTTTGTGTTTTGCTTTACGCTCGGGTCAGACTGAGTGGCTCAGTGTTCGAGACTCACCTTTGGAGTTGGAGCTTCGCTTGGAGATCCAGCTATATCTATTCAGCTTTCGGTGATTCAGTTGACTCCAGAGATATATTTTGATCTTGTATTTGATCATTGTATTGAGACTTCTATGTATTTGAGACTTCTACTATATCTTGTTAACTCTATTATATATATATATATATATAGTAGCTTCATGAACTACTATTCTTTTATTTCCGCTGCTTATTACTATATTACTCTGTGTGTGTGATTATGTGATTATTTTATTTACTGTATATGCTCAGTTTTGTCAAATATAAATTAACAATCTGATGTTTTGAGCAATTCAAGTCTGACATGTGCGGATGCGAATGGTTGAAAATTTCAGGATGTTACAGTTGGTATCAGAGTTCTGGTTTTAGGCAAAACTTAGCATATGTAGTAAATTTAATTACGGAATCACTTTCCTTCGAACTTGAATCTCTACCTCTTTGACTTGGTTTCCTTTGAATTTTGAACTCTCCCATTCGTTCTGAAATTCATTTTTGTCTCTCACTATTCGTGTTTTCTTAATCCTGGAGCATCACATAGCTCCACTGTATGATTTGTAAAGGGGTGAAACTTCTTTAGAATCGGTATTAATTCACCGAAGATTTCTGTATCCTCGGTTTAGATGCTGCTATCTTTTGTTGTGCTCGAATTCTATTCTCCGGTGATCGAATGTCTATTTGTCTCAGAATTCTACATCGATCTAATTCTTGTAATCACGGTTGACTCGGTTGAGGTCACCCACGATTTGTATAAGTCCATCCATCTTCCTATTTTGTAATTTAATCATCTTATCTTCGTTTCGAGCCTATCTTCTAGTTAGAATTCTCTTTGATTTAGGTTTCCCTTGAATTTGAATCTCTACCCTTGTTTTGAAATCCATTTTTGTATCATCGAGTGAGGGAGTGTATTTGTATTAAAATGTTTTATAGTGTGTTGTTTGAGTTGTTGATGTTGATTTGGGTTTTCGATCGATTCGTCTGATCAGCGATATCGATAGGATTTCCAAAACACTTGGACAGAGCAAACTGACACAATATTGTTTTCAAAATTGGTAAATGAAATGATTTTGTATGATTATATTATATATAAGTATAGATTTTCCTAAAGTTAAATAATTAATTGAATTGGTTTTGATTTTATTATCCTGAAAACCAATGACTATTGTCACATGATATAAATAAATGAAATTATAAAACTTGGTTTATAAATTGATTTGGAATTCAAATGAATTTAAATTAAGAATTTGAGAATTTAAATTTCTAGTGATTCCAAGCTTTGGTTTTAAAATTTTAAAGGGCATATTATTTAAAGTAATTTCAACAAGAAATCATTTCCAAAGAATTTTAAAAGTTTTAAAACCGTACTCTCCTCATTTGTCGCTGGAAAATAATTTCGGTGATGACGGCCACATCATCGACATTCATTTTCGAGTCTCGAAGTGGAGAGGCCCTTAGTAGCTTTGCTACACTATTGTTTTGAAAAATAAATTGATTTAAATTCTTGAGTATGGCTTGATTTATTATAGGTATATGATTATAGATTTGATTTGATATATAGTATATATATTTATCTCTAAACGGTTTGAAGTTAATCAAAAATATAATTCTTAAATTTATGTTAAAGGTGATTTTAATTATAAAATGAAGCCAAAATTTTGAATAATATTTAAATTTGAAATAATTTAGTTGGGCAAAGTTTACTTGTATAATACCCAATTTCATTCTAATATAACTTACCTAAATTATTCAAAAGTTGAATATGTAATTGGATAATATACAATATAAGATGCTTTTATAAATAAATTTGAGTATTTATAATAAATGTTATACACTTAAATTTTAATTATAAAGATGTTAATAGAGTTAAATAGAATAATAAGTTAATTGAATAATAGATGTGATGAATAAAATAAAATTTTGTTTTGAAGAAATTAATAAATTGAAATTAAATCAAATACCATGAATTTAAAATCAAATATTGAGTATTAATTAATGTAAATTGAAATTTATATGGTTTTAAATTAATTGTTTTCTTTTGTTTTTAATCTATTTTCTTCTGGTTGTTTCTATTCTCCTATCTCGTTCCTTTTCGGGGATGAAAAGTTTTGAGTGGGGGAGAGTGTAATGACCCGTAAATTTTAATAATTTTTATAACATAATTAATTGAATTTTTGTGAAATTTTAAATAATAAAATTTTGAAATAAAAATTTGATATTTGGAATACGTTTAGTTTAACATAGCAACTGGTAAATTTTCATCAGATAATATGGAGGTTTGTTTTCTTGTGTAATTCTATTTCAATTTAAATCAGTTAATAATTGATGATAATAAAATAATTTCCAAAACTGAATATTTTTATACAATAAATTTGTAAATCATCTTCTGAGCGAGACGTCATATTTTGTTTCTTCAAATTGGACTGCTCTTGCTCCGTTTATCTTATTTTCGACAGATTTGTAGCATTTTCAGTGCCGATATCGATTTTTGGTACGATGATCGTACCACTGACATCTGTATACCATTTTAATCGTCTCGTCGTGCTGATCTCTATGGTATATTCATTTATGTCTTTTGATGCCCGATACGCGGCGAAATCAGCATATCGGTTGGTCGTATCGGTGCCATATTCGTGCCTTTTGCTCTCCTTTGTCTTTTAAACTCCTCAGCCATGTAAACCTGATAGCCACCTAAATTTATTTCGCTGATATCAACGTAGTGTCCTTTGATATTTACATTTATCTTTAAATTTATTTTTGCTTTTCGGTTCATATTCTATCAACTTTGCTCCTCTCCTTCTTTTGTTCTGCATTATAAAAAAATACTGTGGCTTGTCTCTCCTCACCATGTACCATTAGCATCCAACCCATCAGCTCTCACGTGGCCATTTCTTCATCGACCATTCCTCCAGTGTAGCCAAGCTTTCACCACACGCGTGTAGCCTCCAACCTCGGCCTCACATCCCCTCAGTTCCGCATAGCCTACGACAGCATGCAAGGCTAGCCGATAGCCACCATCTTACTCCTCAATCACCGCCTGCTCTTTGTATACGTGGGTTAATATATATGTTTATATTTTAAAACGAATTCACACAGGTTTGTATATATATATTTGCTGTGTTATGTGTTTTATTATATACATATATACATGGTTGTTGGGTATATCCGTGTTGCCTGTATATATGTAAGTTAAAGGTTAGCTTGTATATTAATACATATATATAAGTTTATATTTTTTTCTGCAGTTTATATTTTACAGTTTGTATAATCTATTATATATATATAGAAATTTTAAGTTGTTAAGCTTTGGGTTCTTTTGTTTTATAAATTTTCTATTACAGCATATATAGGTTTACAGTAAGAAATGTGTGTAATAATATATTAGGTTATAAAGGTTTGTTTGTTATATGAAATATATGTTTATAGTACATACAGGACCGGCCCTGGCCCAAGGCCACTAAGGCGGTGGCCTAGGGCCTCCGATTTCCAGGGGCCTCAAGCTTTGATTTATATATATGATATATAATATGATGTTCACAATATTTACATGAAGTAATATAGCTCAGTGGTAAAAGTGTTCCACTTCCTCCTTGACCACCTAGGTTCGACTCCCGCACTTGACATTTTCACCGTTTTGCATTTTTCCTCACTTTCTTACTTCTTCTCAGCCTTAGGCCTCCAACTTGTCAGGGCCGGCCCTGAGTACATATATATTATAAAGTACATTTTTATATGTTCAAAGTGTTATGTTGTAATTACAGTAGTCTATATATACATATGCTTTCTGTATATATATATAAGAAAGTTATATAAATGAAGTATATACTATATATTAACTAATATATTTTGTTATTTATATGATCCTGTTGTTGAATATATTATATAAAGAAGTATTTTATACATAGTTTCAACAGTTTTTTTTATTTTTCATTGTCTACCTATTTGCTATATATATAAATTTTATAAGCTATATTATCTGTATGTAAGATATATATCTTTGAGCATATATCAGTAAGCATATATTGTTTGTATAGCTGCATTTTGGGTTGTGTTTAAAAAATTCAAATATGTGTCGTTATATACATGTTTAAAAAGTATGTATATTATATGATTTATAAATATATATGTATGTATTCTCAGGTTATTCTTTATATATATATATGGTAGTGTGTGTATATATACATTCTGTTATATTAGTTTTATAAAGTGGAATTGTTTCCTTATGAAACTTGCTGCTCTATATAAGGATACATATGTAAGATTTTATATTAGTATATATTTATTGTTGTACAAAGCAATCATGCTGTTAGCTGTGAAAAACAGTAAAATGTGTATACAAAGATATATTTTGTATGAAGCTAAATTTATAAAATTGATATGTATAGATCTTTATTTTAATATAAGTTTTAAATAAATATTGTCTCTACATAATTATATATATATGGGTAATTTTTAAAGTTGCAATTGCTGTTTATTTATATGTGTATATATATATAGATTTTGAAAGCTATTTGTTTATTTTAAATTATAGGTTGTATATGATTTTTATATAAATAGTTATATATAGTTATATATATATATCAGCTTTGCTCGTCAATTCCTATTTATCAGCTTTGCTCGTCAAATTCGTGCCAATCTTGCTTTGCTTTGGAATTCATGCTTGGATTCATAACTTCATTCTCATTCATCTCTAGCCTCGAAAGGTGAGAAATCACTCACGATTAACATTCTTATATTTATTAAATTTGATTTCAATTGAAACGACAATTGAAATATGCTACTGTTAGTTATTTACGTTGCTATATATATGCTATCATCTGTATCTGTTCACCTGTGACATCTGACTGACACCATTATCTATTATTTTATCACTAATGATATATGCCTGTTACTGATTGTTATATTATTATCATTTCTGTTCTCACCCTGCAAGTTCCCTGTTAGTATAGAATTCCCTATGGGTTGAAATGATACATACCCGAACGATCTTGTAAAATAGGAGAAAATCGTTATGGGTTGAAATGACAAACCCAAGCGATTTTCATTAAATTGAATTTGGGATTGCGGGTTGAAAAGATATATACCCGTATATATATTTAAATTGTGGATTGAAATGATAAATATCCGTATCACTTGACCATAGGATAGAGAATTATATACAAACACCGTTGGTATATATATATATATATAAATATTTGAAAATGATTTCTATGGCTTTGGAAAGGAGTATATGATTTATTAAATATTGATTTTTAAGATATTATATATAAAGGTATTTTATAAAGTTTAAAATTTAGATTTTCTAAAAATTATATGTTTTGAAAATTGTATAGTTATAAGTTAATTTTTGTAATAATAAATTTTAAGAATTTATTTATAATTTTCTATTTTTAAAATATATAAATAGATTAATATTTAATGTTTTTTAAGTACTTATTTAAAATTTATATTTTTGAATATAGAGTTTATAATGATTTTAATAAATTCAGGTTGGAAAGAGGAATATAAATTGGGTTGAAATTATATTTATTTAAGAATTATACTTAAATAAGTTTGATTTGAAATTTATATAAATTGAAATTTTAAGATATGATTTTATAACTTGGAAGTGACTTAAATGAATATTTCAAATTTACATAAATTGAAATGGGATATTTTGTTTATTTAAAATTTGTAAATTGAAGTTTTATTTAAATGATATTGAAATGATTAAGTAAATATTTCAAAACTAAATAATAGTGAAGTGAATTTGATATATTTATATGAAATTATCGAATTTTGTTTTGAAAATGTTAAATGTTTAAAGCTTTGAAATATAGTGAAATTGAAATGGCTTATTTTATGGTTCAAATATGTATTTGAAATTGATATTTTGAAATGGTTTATTGAGAAACTGAATTGAGTTGAATTTGATGAATTGAGATTGAATAAATTTTGAATTTTGGAATTTAAGTTGATTTTGAATCGATTTGTGAAATTTAAGGAAGCTATTTTATATTTTCAATATAAATTATTTTAATATAAACTATTTTAATATACTAACTAGTTTATTATAAACTATTTTATTATAAACTATTTTAACTTATAACTATTTTATATAAACTATTTTATTTTATAAACTATTTTATTATATATATACTATTATTAATATCTAAACTGTTTAAAGGGAAGTGTTCTGATTTCCAAAGTGCTATGATTTCAAAAATGTTGTGATTTCCAAAGTGTTATAATTTCAAATGTTTGGTTTCGCAAGTGTTGTAACTTTTAAAGTACTATGATTTTGGAAATGAATATTTATTTAAGTGAGAAATGATATCATATTGATATGGTTTTGAAATGGAAATGATATTTTGGTTTTGAAGTATAAACTATTTTGAAATGACCGCAGTGTTATAATAAAGTTTGGTTGTTAAAGAGACCGGGATTAGATATTGTCATACTCTCTGCTAATACCGAAAACCACTTTAACAACTTTGTACGCGGTGGAGTTTCCAAAATGAAGTAGGATGGTGATGACGTTCTTGAGGTATATACATGGACCTAACTCCCGTGAGTTAGCTTAAGGTGGCTAAAACATGAGCAATTGACGGGCCAATGAGGTAGCTCCTCTGATCGGACACACTCCTTCGATACCATTCTATTACTTTGTGATTGATTGGGGGTGCACCCCTTGGATTTTTGGGAGTGTGGCTCGAGGTGGGCGGTAGTGGCTGCTATGCGTTACCACCAGCCCGGAAGTGTAATTGGTATATCTACCCTGGCATTGCCTAGTTGTGCCGTGTCACCTACCCTATCGCGCCTTATACGAATTTGTTTTGTACCATACCTATGGAATGCCCTCTGACAACGCCCAGTACGGGGGAGATTATGGTACTGTATAGACTATGGGAATATATATAAAATGTGTTAAGGGGGATATTTGTAACGCCTTAACGCTATTTTAATAGTTTATTTTACTTTAGACATTATTATAATAGCGTATATTACACTACACCAGAAAAGACTTTTGGTAGCATTGAAAAAACGCTATTATAACTTATGGTAGCGTTTTAGAGAACGCTGCTATACGACATGCAACTAAAAGTCTAAAACTTTTTGTTGCGTTGTAGTAAACGCTACCAAAAGTCACTTTTAAATGCAACTATAGGTATTTTCTGTAGGATTTAAAAAACGCTACCAAAAGTCACTTTTAAATGCAGCTATAGGTTTTTTTCTGTAGGGTTAAAAAAACGCTACCATAAGTCTTCATTTTTTGGTTGCATTATTTGTTTATTTGCTTTTTTTGATTTTCAGTAGCGTTTTTAAAATGCAACTGTATCAATCATATGATCATCATATTCAAATAATTGCAAAAGCATGCTAATCTCACAATCAAATATAATATCCATAATCAATTCGATAGTAGTTTTTCAACAAAATAAGTCACATACTACAAGCATTCACAGACAAGTTTCCACAAATGGTACTAACAAAATACGACAACATATATAACAATTAAATTCATGTTCGTTGCTTGATTATCATTAGTTCTTTGTTGTCGACAGTCTTCGCTTCGAAATAACTAATTACCTGCAAACGAGTTTAACAATCAACAATATGTGTGTGTGTGTGTGTGTATATATATATATGTATGTATGTATGTATATATATATGTATATATGAAAATCATGTAATCTATAACTCGATATTCTATATTAACACATATTAACAAAAATTGTTCTATTTTTATATGCATCCTATATAGTTCCCCAACGAATACACAATTTTCAATTTACACAGATATTCAGATCAAAACTGGGTTAGAAGTCTTAAAATCTACGGTTCTTGATGGCCCTTGGCGAACATATTTGAAAAACATATATATCAATATCTAATGGCCTTTAGCAAGCATATATGAAAATCTACGGTTCTTGATGGCCCTTAGCGAACATATATGGAAATTAAATATTTAAGTAAACCCTCAGAGTCCGTTAATTAGTATTTAGAATAGAAAACATAGCAAGGCAGTTTACAAACCAAAGTACTCTAATGGCATTTTTTAAGGATGAATTTCATGCCTGCTTCGGTCCGATTCTTCCAATTCAAGAATCCATATTCACCTTTTGCATATAACTGTTCTAATGATTTCAACCAGCAGAAGAAAATTAAAGAAAAATCATAATAAAGGGACTGAATTATGTGAGTTTTCTCTTGTAGACACAATGGGATTCCATCGGCAAAGATGCTAGCTAAAAGAATTGATTTGGCCAAAATTTTGAATCTAAAGGGCATACCTTAATATTAAATCTCCAAGGTGCAAAGGCTCAACTTTAATTCATTTCCTGCGATTTCATACCCATTTAAAGCTGAAAGAGCAATATCCGCTACTCAAACATCATCAAACTCTATAAATTTGGTATTGTTGGTTTTGCGGAACTTCACATATCTATGAGATATAAGGAATAATTACATATCAAATTATATAGAAAGAAACATATTTGATGTGAGTTGAAGTCTGACCAAATATGTGAAGGATGTCATCATTTAGTATGGACATGTCGAGGTTGGATATTAGAACAACATAATAGAACAACACTATTGCTTGTTTTGTTCTCTGGAATTTCCTGCTAATAGATAGTCCACAATTGAGACATTAAAAACCAATATTTACTTGTATTACATCGGAGTTATTGTATATGCAGTAAGTCTGTACGTTCAAGATGTAAAACTGCACATCAAGTTTTTGCCCTTTAACTGTCATGGCATGAAGCATCCTTTCTGCATTTTGTGCGGCTCTGATATCATAGTATGAAACCATCACAATTCCCAGATGTTTATAGAATGTATGAAATGCATGTATGTCTCCGTGTTGCTGAAAATTCAAAAAAAGAAAAAATAAATAAATAAAAAATCATATGAAGAGCATGTAAATTAAGCTAAAACAAATTGGCGGTTGCAGGAATCTCAAGCAGAACTGTAACCTTCCCATCAAGAGCTCCCTAAACCTTACAACATCAAGCACAATACATTAATAGTAAATTTGATCAGCTTTCTCAAATATTAAACAACCTCATTCAAGAAGTTAAAGGAAACAAAATCCCTCCTCGACAACCAAATCTAGTTTTTGCATATGTGTAGTTATTTGGAATCATGCAACTTTACCTTTAAGAGGAACAAGTTCTCCAGTATTTTTATTATTTAACTTTCTTTTGGTAATTGAGTATATTGGAACCGTCGGTTTAGTCAATATCAATAAAGAAAAAGGATGGCATCTACAGGTTTGCATGAATTTAAAATTGCATATTCTTGTGTGGATTAGATATGTCTAGGTTTGTATGGAATATGTGTTATTATTTTAGTATCTGTATCAGTATTTACCAATAATCTATGGTGCTAGTGTCACCAATAGTTTAACATCTTAATGATGTAGATTACATGTACACTTTAACTGAAATAATTTTATTAAAATATATTCGTTGTTAAAAGGGCATAAGTTTTGTATACAGACGCTCTTAATTTTAGATGTATCCCTACTTTATTTTTCAATTAAGGGATCAAGCGATCCATTCTATATTTTTCAGAGCCCACGGGACCAGAATCAATGTACCATTGTTCAAGTCTAACTAAACTCATTGATAGCTCAAATGCATATTATAATTCCAAATAAGACCTTATGGTACTTACATTTTAATAAATAAAAATGACATAGTCAAGATAAACAAAACCAATATGGAGGATGATTTGAGTTATAAAACTTATCGATGCATGTCCCGGGCCCATAGGGGTGATCAATAATAAAAGGCATGGATGGAATCAAATCAAATTGGTTGTTGAAGTGTATTCTAGCTGATTTGTACTTGAATATTGCCTACACATTGGTCATTCATATTGCCTGCATGTTGAATGCACATGGTTCATTCCTTTTACCTGCACATCGCTAACACTTTGCTCATATATATGTTTCCTGCACATTGGCCATTCTCTTTTCTACAACCTACCCAATAACCAATGCTTCAACCTGCTCAATATAACATCATGCTTAAGTGTGAGCATATACATTTTATATATATACACACATATTTGGTTCTACATAAGTTTTTCCATGGACACTTGCTCAAAAAAGGTTCCCTGCATTATTTCATTACTATTATATTCTATATATACATATTATTTTCTACCACAAGTCAGTTCTTAAGTGTTAGTATAAATTTTGCTAAGTAATATCTCTCTATCAGTAAACATAACTTGAATACTTTGCTAGCTAACTACATCAGACGGTTATAGGTTACTACACCCTACAAGCACCACCAAAGCGAAAAAAATTATACATACAAGAACCACAATATTCCGTTAGAATCACATTTCCAGATCACCAAAATCTTACATATTTCCAAAAGTAATCAAACTCCACAAAACTCCTATTATTGTGGAATCAAAACGAAACACAAAAATAGTGTGGCCAACTCTGGCGTTGGCTCCTTTAACATTATTCATCGAGCTGAACTATTTTTATAGTGATACAATATGCATGAAAGTGAAACCAACTGAAGAAGACAACATGGAGTGTTGAACTGAAGAAGATAGCAAAGAGATCTGAATTAAAGTAGACAATGTGATGTAATATAACATTAACCATTTAATGCAGTGTACTCTTAACTGATTGGTAATACAGTAGAACTGATCCAAAATGACCGAAGCGTTAGTGAAAATTAGGTAGTCAATAAGCAATGAAAACAATAACAAGTTGATGTAATATGAGAAATAGATTTAAGGGGTGGAGTATTTGCATTAAAACTTGTACCTATGATAGTGCATCAGATGAATTAAGAACCATGCTACGTACAACATATTCTTAACTTGCTAAGATTTAGCACATTGGAGCATTAATTTAGCAAAATTTGTTAAATAATTTCATAAAAAACAGAATTTAGTAAAACTAGACATATATTTGTTCATATCATATATCCCCCTTGCAGACATATGCTAAATCTAGAATAAAAAATAATGAAATTAATAATGTCAACTTTTTAAAATAAAATTTTCACTGGAATAGATGAAAGCCAATTCTCAAATTATTTGCATTAAAGTTTAACAATTACCTATATAATTAGTACAAAAATCAATAGGAAAAAATGTGCAGTTTGTGTATTTAATATAGATATTTCATTATAATAATAATGTAGTATGTATACTATGCTGCATTACTTAAAATAACAATGGTTACAAGCTTGATCATATTGTCTCCTCGCAAGATTGTTTTGCTACCTCGATAGCAAATTGAAAAGGGAAAAAATGAACATAAGATGAAATCAAGCACATGCACCAATATAGGAGTTCAGCCATGTAAAAGTATACAATTACCTAAGTATCTTCACTACACTCATCGCAGACTTAATAACTCTTGCTTCTAAATTATTGCCAATAATGCCTTTTTGCAAAATCCAATCCCATACTGCAGAGTTACAAAGTTAATATGAAGTTGGCATTTAATAGTTTCAACTCTCAAGTCAAGGTATATAATGTATTATGTATTATTTGAAGTGAACATTTATCAAGGAAATGCTAATTTTGTCATAGTTCTTGCAAATCACGGTTATTATAGCACTTCATTTAAGAAATGTACCTCGAAAGATGCTACTTAACTGCTTTTGTTTGAGCAACATGGTGGTAAGCTTTGAGTTTTGCAACTAGCTTAGTTGCATCTTTGACGGCATTTATAGCGAGTACCTAAAGAGAATGTTGTTAGAGATTATTGCATATATAAAAGAAATGTGTGACATAATCAAGTACTCAACACAAGAAAATACCTTTGGAATAACTAGAAGATCCTCAGCAAACTCAATTGCTAATTACTCCCTTGAACCTAATGTTGTTGCAAGGTACTCCAAGTACACGGACAATGTAGACTCCACCGCACCACCACCAACAACTACCCATATCATTGATCCACAAAAATGTCATATATTAGAAGCAATGGAATGTCGTAGTAAGAAAATTGCTCTGTTTCAAAATCTAAATAGAGTTTACTACCTGCGTATTTTCACCGTGATATGAAACTGATCCCTCTAACATTGACATCACAAACCCCTTCTCTAGAAGTCATAACACCTTGTTAATTTCATGATTCATGCAAACTGATTCGATCTACAATTGTAGCATGCATGTATTTAAAATTAATAATATTATCATATCCATAGCATGTAGGAGTTTGTTCAAACCAGTGTTAGGGAACATTTGGACGAAGAAGGACAAAATTTTGTACATTTATGGGGTATGTATGAGTTTGGACAAAACTTTGGATGGCTATACAGAATTATTTTAAGATTGAAACTGAGTCATGTGGACAATATATACTGATGCGGTCATGTAGAAGAAAAAATCAAATACCTAATAATTTTTTCCTGACTTACATTAGAATTTGAGTTATTTTAAAAAATATGATATCATTTCATGCTAGCATATAATACGAGGTATCATATGTTAAATAACAGGACCCGAAAAAAGCTACGTATAAGGACTAGGTCAACATGCGAAACAATGCTAGCTATAGATGCTATAAGTTGTTTAGATTTTACTAAGCTTGTGGCTAAAGATTTATCACACTTGTTCCTTAGTATATCGTATTTCAAGAAGTTTAGCTCCATATTACAAAAATATTTTAATAACTTTACATAGTAATTTCTTGGAACAAGGTAAATTAGTCAGCTAGTTATAATACATCGGAGTTCAATGCCACCGTGCATTTGTGCTCATAAACTTTCTAAGCAAGAATTGTCTAAAGTCCCTTCAGGAACTCAGAAACATTAGCAATTTCACATAAGTTTCAACTCAAAACTCACAAGTTTGCTACCGAGGCAGCAATACAAGTATGATCACTAATGTGTTAATGTGATGTTTATTCCTCCTAGGTTAATTAGTTTCTTTTTAAGTGATGCAAAAGACTAGGTACATACGTAAAGTCAACACACCGTTCAAGAGGCACTCATAGAAGAAGAAAAATCTACTTATTGTTCCATTTGATAGAATGATAATAATCAACCATCATTGAGCATAGTAAAATTTTTCTTTCACCAACTTTGTTTTGTCATATCATTTGTATTTTACAAGGTATACCCATGAATTATATATCTGGTTTAACATTTTTTTAGTATTTGCTAGCATATTATTGATAGTAGGTTTGAACTTTTGACAGGTAACATAATATTTAATTGTTCATATGTATTGAAAATTGTCAAAAGTAACTATTTTTGAAACAACATACAATAATAACTACTACTAAATGGTTGTTCATCATGCAATTTAAATTGACATATATATCAGAGCAATAAACTAAAAACAAAAAAATAAGTAATGATTTCTAAAATGAACAAACAAATGAACCCCATCACTTAAAACATATTCATCGAAAGTGGTAAGAAGAATAGTGGAGAAGAAAGCCAAAATGGTATACTGATTCATTTTTAGGAATTATGACAAACACTTTATGGTCTTAAAACATGAAGTATTTCCTACGGAGTTAAAATTAACAATAAAAAAAATTTCGAACAAAATACTCAATTATACTCAGGCTTTTATTTAATTCCTATTACAATCCCAAACTAAGACAACATATAGTAAGTTTAATCACCTATAAGTAAGTTGAACATATAACAATTCTTATACTGCATAGATCCATGATTATTGAAGCACCCAACATAATATATTACATAGATTAGAGTTTTTAGGATAAGATGATAACAAAACATAGTAAAAAAATATAAATACCTCAGCCAAATTAGGGCTTTTATGAAAAGCCTCGATTTGTTTTGAATACCGATTTAGGGTTTTTGTAGAAATCAAAAGCAAGTAAACATATGTAGATTGAAGGAGTGGACTGACGAAATGGAGAAGAGTAAATTGAAGGAGAGGACTAGCATGAGAATTGAGAAAAAACTGGGATGAGAAGAATTTTCTGAAGTGTAAGGAAACATGATAATGCAAAAGCTTAGAGGAAACATACTAATTTTATTTTTTCTATTAGCGGGATATGGCGGTGAAATTTTGGCAGCGTTAAATGAAATAAAATGTACGTAAGATAAAGTGTAAAATAATATTTGTTGCACTTAGCTTTAAACGCTGCCAATAAATGCAACTAAAGGCAGGTTTTCTTGTAGTGTTACTACATAGTAGATAATTCTACGGATCCTTAGAGGATGGTTATCCCAAACATCCTTTAAGTTAATGTATTTCAGTTGATATTTCACTTGAGTTTGATTTATTGATATAAGAATGTTAATCATGACTCTAGTGTTTTGTGTTTTGCTTTACGCTCGGGTCAGACTGAGTGGCTCAGTGTTCGAGACTCACCTTTGGAGTTGGAGCTTCGCTTGGAGATCCAGCTATATCTATTCAGCTTTCGGTGATTCAGTTGACTCCAGAGATATATTTTGATCTTGTATTTGATCATTGTATTGAGACTTCTGTTGTATCTTGTTAACTCTGTTATATATATATATATATATATATATATAGTAGCTTCATGAACTACTATTCTTTTATTTCCACTGCTTATTACTATATTATTCCGTGTCTCTGATTCTGTGATTATTTTATTTACTGTATATGTTGAGTTTTGCCAAATATAAATTAACAATCTGATATTTTGAGCAATTCAAGTCCGACATGTACGGATACGAATGGTTGAAAATTTTAGGATGTTACATTGTATAATCACACTTTGTCTTAAATCAACAAGATAGTTCTCAGCCAGGTAACATGCAGGAGTTATTGGTGCACCACGAATAACCGTAGCAATGCAACCGAAGGTTTAAGTACCTTCAGAGGAACAATCACTATAATATTTACGAAGCACCGTAATATTTATAAATGGTTATTGCTCTGCCATAGCCTAGACACCAAGAAATTAAATTGTTCAAAGAAGACAAATGGTCAATATACAATTAAGAGTTATCGATTTCTAACCGTTATTATTAATCAAAATCTAGAATGAAATGCAAAGCAGAAATTAAACGTGTATTAACAATGAAACTACGATGAAATTTTTGTTTTTTGGATTTTCGAATTTTTTTCTTAATATATCAATGCAAATGCAAGCAACCAACAATACAAAACGAACAAAAACAAGAGATAAGAGCACAAGACTAGAGTGTGCAGAATTATTGGCAATTATTTTAAAGCAGCATTTTTTTTATATAAGCGTGCAAGCAATTTATTTTTGGCAATCACTTCTGCCACCTGCAACCTGAAAAGAAGTCGAAAAGGATATGTACAATATTTTTAAAAAAAATTATATAATGATGGAACTTAAAATGCAAACAAACAAAGGCAAACAAAACAAATGAAAACAAACAAATTAACTTTTTTTTGGAAACGTAGAAAAAATTGCAAACTAAAAAAAGATTAAGAGAAGAGCTTACAGTAACTAAAAAAAAATTAAAGACACACGACCCATGCTTTATACCCGGCCCAAAAAAAAATTCCTTGAAACAAGTCACAACACACAACTGCACACTTGAAACAAGTCACAACATTCAAAAATCACGAACAAATCAAATTTTCAAACCAAATTCAATTTGCTTCTGCTCTAATCATGCTGGATCGCGAATTCGCAACGTGATTGGAGGTTGATTGGAATCACGTAAGGTGAGTTGATTGGAGTCGTGTGTTCGCCGAGGGGTTGAGGGTGATTGGTCAGTTGAGGTTTCAAAGTGGTCGCGAATTGGATGATGGAGGCGAAGAGGTTGGTCGCAATGGCGTATAGGAATTGGAAGGTTCGAGTTGTGTGATGGCAGTTGAAGGCGATTTGATTTCTCGGTAGAGGAAGTGAGCGATTTGATGGTCGCTGAGGCGATTGTTGTGGTGATTGATGAACGACTGAATTGTAGGGGATGGTGACGTGAACTGCAGAGGATGTCAGAGATGGAGGTCGGTGAATTGGTATTAAGGGGGTCTGTTGTTGAGGCAAGGGTTGCTCTGGTTGTTGAATTAATGACAGTGGCAGACTTATGAAGCTTGAAGCAATGACAGTGGTTGAAGCAGTAAAGGTTGGTAGCAGCAGTTAAATGTGTATTAGTGACAGTGGTGGATTCGACTGTTATTTTTTTTCGATTGTTTTTTTTTGAAATTGCCTGATGTTTGGTGATGGCAAGTTTTGGCGGGGTTTTGTGCAGTGATGTTGTGATGGTGGTTACTGGATGTTGGAGAGTAGTGTCTTGATAGCACAGTGGGTTAGTGAAACACTGCTGTGATATAGCGACAGTTGTAGTCTGAAATGGTGTAGTATGTAGATAAGGTGAAGTGGTGATTCGACAGTGCAGTAACAGTGGCTTTGTATGATGGTAGGGTAGTCGAGGCAGTGCAGTAAATTGGAAGTTTTAGAAGTGGATGGTTAATGCGACAGTTGTGGTTGTAAGTGGTTCTGTGGCATGTTGGTTGTATGAGAATGGAGAGGTAGAAGTTTTTATGTATGATGGTAAGCAAAAGTGGTTTGACAGAGGTTTGCAGTAGGAAGTTTTGGCAGCAGTAGTTAGCAATGAAGATGAGAAGTTTAAGAGTGCTGTGAAGTGGATATTGGAAGTCCGGTATGTTGTCTGGAGAAGTAGTGATTCTGCTGTCTTATGGGATGTGCAGTGGGGTGTCGGGGGAAGTCTGTGCTTGTAGGCAGTGGTTATGAAGTTGGAATGAGCACAGTAGCAAGGAGGGTAGGGGGCTGATGTGTGGCACTGTCAGCTGTGGAGTGATGGGCAGAGCTGTGTAGCCGAAGTTATAAATGCACTGCAATGTGATGTATGTAGTAGCAATTGTAGATGAAGACAGAATTGGAGATGCACTGTTTGATGGATGATAAGGAGCAAGGTTGATGAAGCTTGTATGTGACAATATTGTGATCAAGTGGGTTTATGTGGAAGGAATGTAGAGGCACAGTACACAAGCACAGTTTGATGTGCACAGTGAAAGTTGATGGTGGATGAAAGGCAGAGGTTATGGTTTGATGGTCAGTAGTTATGTGGAGATGTTGTTTGAGATTGGTGAAATTTTTATGGCACTGTTAAGGGTTGATAACAGGAAAATGGTCTGGTATACAGTGTCGGTGAATGTGCAGGGGGTTGTGATAGGCTTTTGGAGTTGATGTGTGCGGATGTGGGCACTGTTGCACAGAGAAGTGGATGTAAGGAAGGAAGTGAATTTGCAGGCAGTGTCAGTTGTGGCAGGCAAGTAGGGGAATGGTGGAACAGTCAGCAGTGGAAAGGAAGCAATGCAGAGTTGAAGTTGTGGAACAGTCAGTTGTGGAGTTTTGTTTCAAGCAGTGAGCAGAACAAAAGAGAATGTTGTAATGGGTTTTAGGAAGTAGAATTGAGAGAAACAGAGAAATGTAAATAGAAATGTACCACAAAACAGTATGTAACAATTGTAAAAAAATATTATGCAATAGAGAATGACCAGTTACAATGTTTGAAATGCTCACATCAGATAGCACAGAGAACAAAATTAAAGAGGGAATGAATTGCATAAACAAAATGCAACAAATGATTAAGCTTTTTTTTACTGAAAATGCTAAACTGAAATGATTTTTTTTGTTTTTTTTAAAGAAAGACGAGAACACAAACTGAAACAAAAGAACACAATGAAGAGAAGTGATATGGCAAGACAGAAGTGCACAAATGAACACTGAAATTATAACAGTGCAATGTAACAGAGAAGTGTATCACTGTGTGCAACACAGTTTAAAGTAATGGAGTGAGAAAACAATTAGCATTTTGATTTATTTTTAAAGAAACACTATAGGATAAATATATGGTTTTGGTTCATTTGAAATTTTTGAAAATTTATTTGTCTTAACAAAAATAAAAAATGAAGATTTGATTACAAATAACGATGGTTTAACTAGTATATAGGAAGATTCATACGTGTTAATTATGAAATACATCCTAATTGAAAATCTTTGTTTTAAAGTGGTTAATTTAAAGTGAAGGATATAACAATTTTTTTGTCTTCCAAGTTAAATGGTGCTAAGATGATTTTGCGAAACTCTCTCTCTAAAAAAACAAAAACACAATAATAATAATAATATTTCTTGTATATATGTATATATTTTCTTAATAAACACCTAGAGTCATGTGTTCACACTCGTGTGTTCACTCGCCATGCTCTATACCCTTCTCACGTAAGCCCGAAAGGCAGTGCATGATCGATATATCTGACCTTAGTTTATCTGAGTAGGTGTGTGTATATAAAAATTATTTTACTAATAACGCCTATAGTCAATAAGTGTTCACACTTGTGTGTTCACTCGCCACGCTCTGTATTCCCCTCACATCAGTCCACAAGGCAATGCATGGGTAATATATCTGGCCTCAGTTTATCTGAGTTAGGCATATGTAAATATTGTTAATATCAACAATATTTTCAAAAGAAAAAATGGAGAGAGTAAGCAAATGAAATCCAAACACTATTTTACCTTATTTGATTTGACTTGTTATTGAAAAGAAATAAAAATACCACTTTGATAAACTTTGAAAATTGACTAAAGATCTATTTCATGGTTACACTGTGTTATCAACTGAAACAACGAGTTAAACTATTGTCTATTTGTTACGATAACTTCGTTTTTGTTGGAAGTTTTGACGAGTAAATAACTTAAATTTCAAGATAATAACCAAAACCTATATTAACTTATTTGTGCCGATTTAAAAGTAAACCCTTCATTTGTATATATTTTCAAATACTTGCATTCTTGTCTTTGTAAATAAACCTTGCATTTTGTAAATATTTTCATATCGCATTAGGATTTTGTGGGTAGTATCCGCTGAAAACCCTCACGAGACAACACTCGTCCTACTGGGGACACCCAAAGGTTTAACGGCTTGTTGCATCCGCTCAATGCAATCTTGTTTCCTACGAAAACGGATTTATCTTAGTTTTTTATTTGAGGACGAATAAAAAGATAAGTGTGGGGGTATTTGATGTGCACGTGAATGTGGAACGACACTAAAAACTTGTTTAACAGTGGGACTTCTATTGAATTAGAAAACCATCGAAAAATTTATAATAAAATTTATACCGCAAGCGCACGACGTACAATCGTAGTACGTGGCGAGTACGGGTCAATCGCAGGGAATTGTTGATTTTAAATCTCTATTCAATCAAATTAACCAAAGTTGAAAGTGTGATTAGCTAAAAATGTAGAAACTAACAAAAAAGAAAGTGATAAAAATATGAGAGTGTGAAGGCAATTTAGAGGCAATTTCCACTCTCTAGATCACATAAATCAACAAAATGAAGTTATGATCTCTCTTTTCTTGTCATTAGTGTAATTAGTTGATGTGCTTATCATAAGTATGGTATATTTGTGCTATTAATTAGCACAATATAAACCATCAAACTATAACACAACCACTAGTACACATTTAACTCTTATGAAATATGACAAAAAAGCTGAAAGCAAAATCTATTTTAAGCATGGCCTATTAACTATTGTTTAGAAATATAGGCCATCAAATTTTAATTTCAACAATCACTTTATTACCATCATCATATGTAGATGAAGAGGTAATCATTGTTTGTGATTGTTTAAGCATAGCCTATTTGGTGTCAACAATATAGGCTATCAAATTCACACCAAAAACAACAAGTTAAACCACTTCAAATGATTCATTAAGCACAAAAAGAGAGCATAAACATCAAAATGTTGCATCTACATACTAGAGAGCTTCGTTACCCCTGAATTGTAGGGATTAGCCTCTCATATTTGTTATCATATGAACAAATGTAGAAAGCAACATGAAACTAACAAGAGGAAAAAGAGAGCAAAATGAAAGGAAAAATTATTCTACTTTCATAAAGTGAAAGAGATCTACACTACAACATGAAAGGAAATAAACAAGGAAAGGAAAAGATCATGTATTAAATTGCATAAAAAAAGGAAATTGCATGAAAATAAAAATGGCTAAATAGCCATGAAAAGAGAAAGAGAAGAGCTTTGTTTATTTTGAGCCTAAAACTAACTAAAGAGAGACTAAGGAAGAGGGTTGCATGAAACATAAGGGGTATTTATACAAGTTAGAAAACCAAATGCATATTTTTGGGGAATGCCCAAAATGCCCTTGTAGGAAGTGTGGTGGCCAAGTTATCATTAGCTTCAATAATGCCTCACTTAAATGTACATGAAACTTTAATGGCCTTTTAGCATGTGCATTAGCTATTAATTGAAAATCAAGGTAAGTGGGTGGGGTCCTCCATGTTCATCACTTTGAATTATTTCCATCTTCATTCCTTTGTATCTTCTTTGTGCATGCATATTCCTTCATGAAACCACTTGTAATTGAGTTTAAATTCCTACCAAATTGTATAGAAATTTCCAATTAAATTTTCTCAATTTAATATATGCACAAAAATGACCATTTTTCCCATGGATGAAGATGAATATGTGACAATTTCAAATAATTTGAATTTTGGTTTAAACAAGTTAAAATACCCAATATGATCATTTATTTAATTTAAATAGATTAAATATGGTGGTAAAAATATGCACATTTACGTGCACATCATACACACACACACACACACACGAGAGCATGTACTTGATATATTTTGGTTTTTAAAACTATATAAGGGTGTGTGTGTATTGTATGAAGTTGCACGGCACACACGAGTACTACTTATGTAGAATTTCCTATAGGCTGACTGACCGTCCTTATTACAGGTTGAAGGCTGAGTTGTCAAACAACGAATGCTGCTAGGAACTCCATCTCTGGAGTCGAAGATGGAGTTGGCTCGAAAGTTGCTAATCCCGAATTGCAGACAATGTTCAATACCATGATATAGAACATTCTGCAAAATGCTTAAGTAGCCGCTTTGAATGTCGCTATTGATGGTGGTGCTCCAGTGCATGCATCCCAAGCCGATTTCGCTAAGTTTAACAAAAACTTTGTTAATCTAAGAGGAAAACTGTTCCAAGGAACAAAACTGGCAATGGAAGTGAAAGATTGGCTTGACACCTGTAAAAGGATTTTCGATGACTTGGAGCTGGATGATGCTATGAAAAGGCGATTGGCTTCCTGACAGCTTCAAGGGCAAGCCATGAACTGGTGGAACACTATAAAGGTTGCTACTCCTGAAGACTAGTTCACATGGGACCGGTTCAAAGCTAGATTGGAAGAAAAGTTTATTCCCCCAGCTTAGAAGTTAGTCTTGCTCCGTAAGTTTGTGGACCTGAAGCAAAGAGACTTGTTTATCTTCAAATATATTACTGAGTTTGAAGCCTCGTTGAAGTATGGGATGTCCTAGATACTCCGTTAAAGAAGAACGAGAAGTTCATCATTGGCTTGAATGATTACTTTTGGATAGAGGCTCATGGTCACATTGATGAGACTTTTGAGATGATAGTCGAGAATGCCGTGAGGCTTGAGAGTTTCTATCCAAAGCCAAGGGCTGTTATCCCTAAAGAAGAGCCGAAGCTGCAATTGGTTGGGGAGCCAAGAAGAAGTGGAATAACAAGAAGAGGAAGCAATTTCAAGGAAAAGATAGCCAAAAGAAGAGAAAATCTTTGGTGATTTGCTACCAATGCGGTGATAAAGGCCATTACAGTAGAGAATTGCAAAGCCGAAGGAAAGAAATGCTATAATTGCAACAAGCTTGGGCATGTTCAGAAGGACTGTCCAGAGCCATTGAAGTAGAAGCAAATGGTGAAAGCATACGCTCTAAACGCCATCTCGACTTCGTTGAGTGTTTCACCAACGAGAGAGAAGGGGAAGAGCATCGTTATTCAAGGTATGCTTTCCATTTATGATGTTCCCATATATGTTTTGTTTGATATTGTAGCTTCACGTTCCTTCATATTTAGTGACTTGGTAGACAGATTGAGATTGAAACCCGAAATTATTGACTGACCTTTGATTGTGATGAACCATGTTGAAGGTTCTACTAGTCTGTATATGGTTTGTCCTTATCGAATCATGGATGTTCTTTTGATTGTGATTGCTTTGTATTGGGTTTAGTTGGGTTTGGTATTATATTGGGTATGGACCAGCTTCATAGATACATGGTAATAATGGATCGTGAGAGGTCATTGGTGACTATAGGGATAGAAGATGAATGGAAGGTAGTATTGGATTGCCTACCAGATGATGACGTGATGGTCGGTTTTCTACATTCACTCAATAATCCACACGATGAGCTATCATCAGTGCCTATAGCTACGGAGTACTTGGACGTATCTGAGGAGGTGACCGGACTTCCACCGCACGAATAGATCGAGTTTCGTATTGATTTAGTGAAAGATTCCAGGCCAATAGTGATGCCTTTGAGGAGGATGGCAGCTAGAGAGCAGCGGAAGTTCGGGGTGTTACTAAATGACCTATTGTGATGAGGGCTCATTTGCATAGAGGTAAAGTTGTTGCATATGCTAGTCGACAACTAAAGCCACATGAGAAGAAATACCCAAACCATGATATAGAGTTAGCAGTGATTGAGTATGCACTGAAGATCTAGAGCCACTACTTTTCAGGACAAAGGTTCAAGTTGTTCACCGACCATAAATCATTGATGTACCTCTTTTCGTAGAAGGATGTTAACCTTCATTAACAGCGATGGTTAGAGTTTCTAGCCTCCAATGACTTGTAACTGCATATACATCGGGAAAAGGGAATGAAGTTGCTGATGCATTAAGTATGAGACATGCTAGCTTGGGAGCTATGTTCCTAGAGTGGGTGCAGTTAAAGTACATTGCTAGTTATGATTTTCAACTGAGATGTAAGCTAGAGCAAGAGATATTGGCGTGCTTGACAATCAGGTCTACTCTAACTGAGCAGATTGTTACTAGTCAGAGGTGCAATGCTAGATTAGTTTAGACTATTTCTAAGATTGAAACTGGAGTAGAGTCTGAAGAGATGAGACAATATAGACTTGACCGAGATGTTAGCTCCATAAAGATGGGAGATTGTTTGTTCCAAATGTCGATGGGTTGAGAGATGAGGTGCTACAAGAGTGCCATCATTCGAGATTCACTATCCGTCCCGGCGGTAATAAGATGTACCGCAATATGAAGCAGGCCTATTATTGGGAAGGGATGAAGAAATACGTTGGGACATTTATCTCAAATGAACTGTCAGTTGGTTAAGATAGAGAAAAAGAAGCCTAGTTGATTGATGCAACCGCTAGAAGTTCCCCAGTGGAAGTGGGAACAAGTTTCGATTTATTTCATCAATAGACTGTCGAGGACTCGAGCAGGTACGACAACATTTGGGTCATAGTCCATCGGTTGACCAAGAGTGCTAGATTTATGTCCATCAAGTCAAGTAAAACGAAATCCAAACTGGCTGAATTATATGTGAAATGGATAGTATGATTTCATGGTATGCCAAAAAGTATTGTGAGTGATCGAGACCCATTGTTCACTAGTGGGTTTTCGAAGGGCTTACAGGAGGCGATAGGGACGGTGCTGCACCTCAGCACAACTTATCAACCTCAAACCGACGACCAAACTGAAAGAGTGAATCATATCTTGGAGGATCTCTTGAGGGCTTGTATAATCAACTTTAGAGGCTCGTGGGATGATCACTTACATCTCGTTGAGTTTGCATATTACAACATTTATCGGTCCAGCATCGGTATGGCACCATTCAAGGAAATATATGGCCGATCATGCAATGCTCCTTCATGTTGGTGGGAAACAGGTGAAAAATAGATACTTGGGACATATATGATTAGAGGAACCCCGGACAAGATCATTCGACAATGGACGAAAGCTGCTCAAGATAGACGGAAGAGCTACACCGATAAGAGACATAGAGATCTAGAGTTCTCAGTCGGTGATATGGTATTTATAAAAATATCTTGATTAAATAATGTAATTCGGTTCGGTAGTAAAGGGAAGTTGGCACCGAGATTCATTGGTCCTTTAACTATACTCGAGAGGATTGGAAACCTTGCTTAAAGAGTCAACTTACCTCAAATAATGACAGGTATGCACAATGTGTTCCACGTTTCTCACTTGCAGAAATTTATGCACGACTCAGGCGTGACTATCGCACCAGATCAACTAGATGATATCGAATTAAACCAGAGGCTTCGAGACCTCATAGGCGTATTTGTATTGTTGGACATGATACAAAGCATCTTAAGAGGAAGATAGTGAAGTTAGTGAAGGTTCAGTAGAGAGAAAGCGAAGGCGATTGCACTTGGGAGACCGAGGAGAGTGTGAGGACAACGTATCTAGAGCTCTTTACTTAATGAGACTTTATATTTATTGCTTTTACTTTCACTTATGGTATTATGAAGTATATTTTAGTATAGTATCATGCATGTTAGGATAGGCTTGGAAGTTTCCTTTTTCATTTGATTTTTGTGCATGCATGGTTGATGTGTGATGATTGCCTATGCATTTATATAGTTGTAAGGCATGCGAGACAACCCTATTGATTTTATTTGAAATTTTAAAGGCAAAATTCCTAAATGGGAGAAGAATGTAATGGCCCGTATTTTACATATCAAAGGATCATAAAATATTAATATTATTTTTATTTAAGGTCATATGATTCTATAACTTTGGGAGACAAATACTATAGATATTTTCCATGCTCAGAATTTTTTTCAAACGATTTGGAGCCTAAAAATCTTCTATCACCTAGAACTTTTGATAGGAGCCATATTAGGATCTAAAATCACTTCCACTAGATTGGGATGACAATTTCTCTTTCCGTAGTGTGGTCATAATAGTAAAATAGGTTTACCATTGGGAAGATTTGGCAGTTTGAAGTTTAACTAGATTTTGAACAACTTAATGGGTAATTAGTGAGCTAATGGTTAAGCTCAAAGCCCATTTTGGGATTAGCATCATGATGGGGCTGATGGAACTTCTCCTTCTCACTTTCACACTTTCTAAAATAGTTAGAAAGCCACCATTAACATTCTTCGGCCTTAAACCACTCATAACCCTTACTTTAATTAGCCAAATATCATCATTAAGGAGAGAGTAGTGAGATTAGCACTTGGGATTGGAGATTTGCTGTTAGAGATCACTTGAAGCTGCTGTTGATTCTTGGATTTCACGCACTCTTGGATTGCTTTGGATTTCTTAGATTTTAGATGAGTAGTTAGGACCTCTCACTTATTAATTAGTCATTATACACCTTATAATGATGTTTTAAAATGATTTCTAAACTCTAAAATATGATTTAAACCCTCTTTAATCATATATGTAAATTTGAAATGATTTGAAAAAGATTTTTAAAATTTGTGTTCTTATGGATCTCCTTATTCTTATGGATCTTCTTCTTTAGATTTAGGCCGCATTTGGATGTTTGTGGACGTATGCTTGCTAGGGTATATTGTATGTAATGTATGCTTGTATGTATGTTGGTTGAATGTTGATTTAGTAAGCTATGGATCAGCGACGGCCCATAAAAGTCAACTACTTCATATTATGTGCAATCCATTGGGTAGGTCAAGAAGGACCCCCCTAAATTTGTGTTTCATGTTTCAAGTCGTTTGGAGTTTGTTTGCTCAAGTTATGGCGAACTAAAGATGGATCGGTGGTAATATGAAGACTATGGATCGGTGGAAGATTGTTTAGAGGCATACTCGTGTTATGGGGTGGATTACTTTGAGTCTTGAAGGGATTTTCTTTGGGTCGCGAATGAAGATGGACGGGTCGCATGATGGTGGTGAGAAAATCCTAAGTGAGGGATCGATAGTGTGTTTGCTTCGAGTCAAAGAGGGGATGGATCGGGGCTTGCTTCGAGTAAGGCATGGGCTTACTTGGGGTTGCACTTTGGAAAGATTTTTCTAAGTTTTGGATCGATTATGGATTAGTACCGATCCATGGGGTATCAATCGGTGATGATGATGGGTCGATGAAGGAGAGTTCCATATGGGGGAACATGGCTTGTTGCATTGAAGTGTGGGATCGATGATGGGATGGATCGATGGCGATGGTTCGAGGTTGCATGGTTTGATTATGAAAGTCTGTGAGGCGGCTTAGTGCTTCATGTGCTTGCTTTGAGCCACAGGGACAAATATTTCAATCTATCATGTTTATACCTACATCAAGCCCTTAGTGCTTCTACTTCGGGCTAAGGGTGGGGTCGATACCAAACCATAAGGTTCGATGGCGATTTTAGATGACGACGATACGTTATTTGATGATGATGATTCTGTGATGGGAAATGATAGCTTTGACGATGGACAGCTAAACTTTGAGATGCAGAGTACGTGACTATGAGTTGGATTGAAGGAACTGTTCGAGGAAAGCTACAGAACAAACGATGACATTCTACGACTAATGATGGCTGTCGAGAATAGTTCCCCACCACGACGACTTCATATAATTGTTGTAAGGACAACTCTAGGATGAGCTCTGTTATGGCTAACATTCGCTAAGGGACTGTTGATACTTGAGGGTTTCCAGAGTATTCATAAAGTGGGGTATGTACTTGGGGCGTGATGGCTCCTTGTTTTTAGATGGGAGGTTTGTTTACCTGGACTAACATGATGGTTAGTCTAGTTCCTGGCCAATTGAGCGTCATGGAATAGAGTACCATAAAACCAGGATGTTGACTACCATGATGGGTAGTCAAGTACTCGAGCGTGATGGCTTAGGAAAGTTATCAAAAATCCAACGCATTGAGTGAGTTAATATGAGGATGAATGATGGATGTTATGTTTGCTTGATTACTTATCACCTTAGGGATGTCACAGGATGTAGATACTTGGACGCCCTTTAGTACTTTGATGTATAGTACACCCATGATGACTATGATGTAGGTAGCGTATATATTGTGTATATACTAACTCTGTGGATGCTGGGATGGGCCAGGGATGATTTTCCATACTATTTGTCCTGGTATATTGACTTTATAGTATATGATACTTTCTACCACTCACACCAGACTGTTGTTTGACTCGAAATTTTATGATTTTCTTCCAATTTTTATGGGTACTGTTCAATGAGTATATTAGGGGTATCAGGTTTGGTGAGCACATGGAGCTGGATAGGAGACGAGTAGGTGGCTATACTCTTGTATTATTATATTTAGCTTTTATTACTTATCATTCCGCTTTGCAAAGATATGGAGCTTACTAGTGCTATTATCTATTTTGAGACAGTTATCTATTTTGAGTTCATTATCAGTAGTATAAACTCTATCACTTTTGTTGTATAACTGTATGGATCTGAGTACTCTGATTTATGTGATTCATTCAGTTACTGTTGTTTCGCCTGTTTTATATCTGAGATGTTTACTATTATATTTTATTTGATGCGCTGTGAGATATATGATGGGTTTTATGATTGATTTACTTTACAACCTTGACTATCGTCCAATATTGGTCGGGCACCGTTGCAGCGTAGTATTCGGGTATTATTGGGTACCGGTAGTGCAGAGCTAACGTCACATTACCTATCCACTTCTTGACCATTGCCCCAGAAGCTATCAGCAAGCCAAATAACTACTCAGTACCAACCAGAAAAGTAATCGGCATCAACCTTTGTACTTAGCACATTTTAAGCTTCAACTCCTTGAGGCTTCTTCCATTGCCATCCCAAGCTTGCTTCCAAGCCCTCGATCCATCTTACCTTTATCCTGATGTCTAGATTCATTTGAAAGCTGTTTGGTCGTAAAGCTAGATAACACTTGCCTCCTAAAGCACGCTTTGTCTAATTATTCATATTTAGCAGAAAAAGCAACTTTTACTTCTTTTCATGATATTGGCAGCAACATATATTCTTTTCCTACATCATTTAAAATCATTCTGCAGATGATATTTTTAAATTAGGTTGTTTGTAGCTGATCATCATCAAATACGTCGGTATACTACTGAACTGCCTGTGCTTGAATTTTTTTGCATCAAATATAAGTTTACCCTTTTTATTTCATAGTGTTCGCATGTTATTTCTGCATTTTTTATTAATATTTTTGCATAGAAATTTTTGAACTTGTGTCTCCCTCAGTCAACCAACTAATTTTTATTTTTGATTTTTGAACCGCATCAATATATTTTTATGCATTTTTTCCTTAATTAGGTGCTTGTGTTCATCATTTCTTCATATAATTACACGTCCTTAGGGTTGCTGTCAAATGCTAATAGCTTTCCATTAAAATTCGTTTCCAGTTTCCTTAAATCATCAGTGTCTTATGCTCTTGTTTTGTTCCAAATTTTTGAATTTTGTGTTATTCTCCTTAACTTGGTCATAAATATTTCAATGTCATTGCCCCAGGCAAAATCTAAAAAAGCAAATACTACGTGTTCTTCATAGTCATTTATAGTGTGCCAACTATTGATATGTCTGACGGGTTTCCATTTTCCTTAACTATTTTGTGCATGAAGTTTAATGATTATTGGGGTATGGTCACTCAGAGTTGATGTAGTGGCAACATCAACAAAACTTTGGAAGTGTGGTAGAAATGTATCACTTATGAGAACCTTATCAATATGTGTTATTATCCCTTTTCTTCTCCATGTGAATGAATAACCTTATATATTTTCCTTTGCAAGGCCAAATATGAGTAAATAGTTTATAAACATTTTGAGATGAGAAAATAGCACTGGAAGCCCTCCTTTCTTGTCCTTAAGGTTTAGCACATTATTAAAATTCCTAATAAGAAGCCATGCTTTGTCTACTGCGCTTGCAAAGTTAACTAATTGTTGCCACGACAATTCCTTGTCTTACTACAAATTGCTTGCGTACATAATATTTAGAAATATAGTTTATTTTGAAGTGTCATCTCGATTCCATGGGTATCCGTTCAACTACCTTAAGTAGCAGTCGTACCACTTTTCATGCTGAGGTCAAGATCTATACCATCTCAGCCAGGTGAGAACTCCTTTTTCTTCTCTCTTTTCCTTTTCTTTTTTTAAATATAGAGCCAATAATTCATCTTGATACTAACCACTTCCTATCAATACCGAATAGACTACTAAGTCATCCTGAGAATATAAGTCTCTATTATAACACCCCGTGAATTTTAATAATGAATTAAAATATTAAAAATGCAAATTTACATAAAAGAACGAAATAGTAAATTTTCACAAATAAATGAATTTGGGAATTTTGAATTTTCCATTGTATTAGGTAGAGTTTTCTAGCCCAAATTCATGTATAAATTGTCAGAAATGGATACTGTATAAAGAAGATACGAAGCATTTACCGTAGCTTTTGTTTTGCGTTTTGTGTCTATGTAGAAAATAAGGGATTTATGCTAGAATATGGTAAAACTTAATTGTTAAGAAACAAGTTAAATGTGAATTTAAAAGATGAGAAGAAAAGGGTGTTTATGCACATAAATATGAAAATGCTTCAAGTGGGAAGTATTAATTGCTGCACTTAAAAGATTGAATATGTTAAAAAGAATGGAACAAAAATAATTAATGCAAAGAGAGAAGGAGCATTAATTACCCTTTTTGGAATTATTTGAAATTAGGATAAATGTGTATACATTTAAATAAAGGGTTATTTGAAAGGAAATGCGTAGATAAAAAGTGCTAGTTATTAATGTATACGTATATATGTTTAAAACGGTTAATAATACTTGCATGCATTCATAAATCTGATTTATCAAATACAAATTAGGATATGAATTAATTGATTTACTGATTGATTAAGGGAAGCATTTCTTGAAGAAAAAGGAAAGATAGGATATTAATTAAAAAGGATAACGCTGATTTGAATTGTAGGCGTTAATAAATACAATCAATTGCAAAATTGATTGCGTAATTAAAAGACGTAATGCAAGATTTATTATTTATGCATATGTAGTTAGATACCAATTAATAAAATTGGTATGAATTCAAATTGATTGATAAATGAAATTAATGACATAAATGAGAATTCTATAACCATCGCATTAACGAGGGAAAAGGAGTAATGTTTATTTAGGCAACAAATTAAGGTAATAAGAAAAGGAAGATATTAATGCATGTTTGAAAAGAATAACAGTTTATGCAAGAGGAAAAGGTTTATTTTTAAAATCGGCATTTAATAAAAGTTAAACATTTTGAATGATATGTTTAAAAATTATATGTTTGGATAATAAACTGTTTTTAAGGGAAATATAGAGAAAATATGTTAGTTAACAAAATATGGAATGAAAATTAAGAGTATTAATTATGATTAGAATTTTAATTGACTGACTTAAGTGGTAAATTTGTTGCACTGATTTGAACAGTGTAATTGTTGGAAAAGGAAAAGGGTTTATTTATACAAATAAAGGACACGAATAAAGAAATGATTTTTTGTATAAATAAATCTTTACTGAAGTTCTTCAATAAGTAAAGAGGAAACCAACATGTTTGTGTATATATGTATATGTGTGTGTGTGTGTCTATATATATATATATATATGAATATACTTCTGAATTAAATACATGGTAGTTTGCCATATTTAATTTTAGTAGTAAAGTGTAAAATGTGAATAAGTATTATGGACTAAATTGGTATAAATGAATTAATTAGCCTAACATAAATGATGGTAATGGGGAGATTTTATTTAGGAAGGAAAGTAAATAAAAATTGATTTATTGATATATGGATTGATTGATGTTATAGGCATGTACACATATTCTTAACCTTAGGAGGAGATTTGATATATTATTTTAAAACATGTCTAGGTTCATTGGATTAGATCTAATGGTGTAGGTTTAATAAGATAGGATTACTTGGAAATAAAGCAATCAATCAATGGTTAGGATTAATATAGATCTCCTATAAATTAAACCACTAACCTAACCTAATTCTTGACTCTTCTCTCTAATCCTAGTTGTCATCTTCTTACCTTTCCTCCATTAATTCTTATATTTACATATAAATAAGCAAAAATAAAATCAAAATCAAAGAATGAGATTAAAGAAGATCTAGCAATTTGAGAGAAGACTAAGCGGATCTAGGAAGGAAAATAGTAGGATTGGGACCAGATCTAAGGGAAATACACTATCTAGAGATTGAAATTAAAGCTAAGGATTAAAGCAAGGGGAATTAATCTCAATCAAATCTCAAAGTCCTTATCCTAATCAAGGTGAATAATAATCTAAATCATCTCTATTTTGTTTTATGATTATTTGAATTTTGGGTATAAGACTAAATCCATTATAATGATGATTTTGATGATGATATGCTTGGATTTAATGTGATGTTAACTCAAATAAGATTATTTGATAAATGATTTACACAGTTTTGAGGCTAAAACTGATTATATTGATTTTCGTATGCCATGAGAAAATTTTATGTTACGGAAAACATGATTATAGAGAATTTTTTTTTGAAACTAGGTTAATTTATATCAAATATAATGGGCTGTGCGGCCCAAAGCTTTTACAACCGATAAGAGGAAATACACTTTACATTACAGGATTTCCGACAAAGCCAAACGAAAACCTAAAACTTTCCTTTCATGGCGGCTCCCAGCTCTCTCCTCCACTTGATTCGGTCAACTCCTTCATCCTCAACTTCTCCAATTGTCGTGCTTCTTGTACCGTTGCAGTGGTGAGAATTATTTTTGGAATCCTATCTAAAATCAAGCTTATATCTCTGCTAATCTGATTCGTGATGGCTAACACGTCTTTTTGTTTCTTGTTGAAAGCCCTCTCATTTCTCTCCCTCCAGATGTGCCAGATAGTGGTTGTGAGTCCAATTTTGCCAATTTCCTGCAACACCTTCGAGAGGCCGCTCCCATTGTTCAGGTATTCTACTTCCTCCTTAAGTCTCTGGGTGTTATTATTTCTTGAGTAATTTGACTTTTGTATGTTCCACACCCGTGTGCTGTATTCGCATTCAAAAAACAGGTGTTCATGACTTTCCTCCAAGTCATTACAGAGGTAACATGTAGTGTTTTCCACAATTCCCCAATTAAAGAGTCTGTCTTTGGTTGGTAGTTTTTTGAGTAGAGCTTTGTATAAAGTATGCGCCATTTTTGGGTTATTCGACCTGCTCCATACCAACTTCGTCCATATATTCTGAGGGTGTTTGTTTCGCGAATCTTCCCAAGCTTCTCTGAACACAAATTTACCATCTGAATTATTCTTCCATACCCAGTTGTCCTCTCCTTTCTCTGTTTGAATGATTTTCCGTTGAATCTCTTCTTTGTAGTTTAAGCATAATAGGTTTTTCTCACATTGCCATTCATTGTTATCGATGATCTCATCTACTTTGCATGTTGGGCCTCCATATGCTGAGAAACTTTCCCACCCTAGTCTATCAATGAAACTCTGTGAATTTAGCCATGGGTCTCTCCATAAGTCTGTGTTATTGCCCGTAGCTATCTCTCTGTCTATATAAGTCTGCAGTTCATTTCTGATTTTTAAAATATTTTTCCATACTGTAGAAGCATTGTTATCTATTCTGATAGTCCAGAAATTATCTTTCAGATATCTTGCTCTCATCCAATTTGCCCACATATTTTTTGATGTTATGATATTCCAGGCTAATTTCAAACCATATACTTTCTTGAGTTCATATAAATTCTTAAGCCCCACTCCTCCTTCTTCCTTTTTCCTACAGAGATCTAGATATTTAATTTTATGTATTCCTCCTTTCCATAGAAAATCTGCACAAACTGAGTTAATTTTTGCAATCGAACAATCAGGGATTTGAAAGGATTGTAACCAGAATCTTACTTTAGATGTGACAACAGTGTGAATTAATTCAACTCTTCCCGCAAATGACAGCAATTTTGATCTCCATCCTTGTAGCTTGTCTCTGATATCATCTATTAACCTGCCACATTCTGAATCGGTTATTTTGTTATTTGATAGAGGAATCCCCAAATATTTAACTGGTAGGCAACCTTCTGCAACCCCCAGTTTTCCCAGCATAGCCTGTTTGTTAGTACAAAATTTATTGAAATAACACTTGGTTTTTAGTTCATTCAGTTTGAGGCCAGCTGCTTTCTCCAAATCACTGAAAATAAACTTGACCTTCTCAATAGCTTTTAAACTCCCTTTCATCACCACTAATAAATCATCAGCGTAAATTAAGTGAGTAACCTGTGGAACAATATTATAAACAGGCTGAATAACCTTTTGAAAGCATGCAATCTCCATTTGAAGAGAAAACCATTCCATAGCTACCGCAAACAAATATGGGGACAGAGGGTCACCTTGTCTGATACCTCGATTACTATGTATATAACCTTTGGGTGCTCCATCTATCATAACAGAAAAGGTAGGTGTTTCTAGCGCAAACTTTATAAGCTTAACTAGCTTTGCAGGAACCCCCATTGACTCTAGCATGTGTATAATGAAACCTCTATTGATTCTGTCATACGCCTTTTGCAGGTCAACTTTGATACATAATTTGTCAGCTCCCTGTTTATTAAAGTCCCTTATCAGTTCGTGTGCCATTAGAGAGTTTTCATATATCATCCTGCCTCTGGTAAAAGCACTTTGGCATTGTGAGATTAAAATTGGGAGAACTCTATTTAGTCTCATACATATAATCTTGCTAAGAATTTTATACACGACATTGCAGCAAGCTATAGGTCTGTAGTCTTCTATTCTCTCTGGGGATTTAGACTTTGGAATTAGCGTTATGAAAGTGTGATTGATTTCCTGTATAAATTCCCCTGTATCCAATGCTTCATTATAAGCTCTGAGCATGTAATTTTCAGGTGCATCCAGTTCACTTTAAAGAAGGATGCCCCCATGCCATCGGGGCCAGGGGAGGAATCAACATGAATGGACCAGATGGCTCTCTTCACTTCCCTTTCTTAAATCCTAGTTGTCAACATGGCAGCACCAGCAGAGGAAATTTTCCTCCTGCAGTTAACCTGAGGTAAGTGATTGTAATTTTCTCCATTATATAAATTTGTGAAGTATGAGATTGCTTGCTCTTCTATGTGTTTAGTGTGTCTAGATGAATTTCCATGTTCATTCAAATAATTCTTCAAATTGTTGTGGTGCTGTCTTATAGACATCTTAGTATAGAAAAATTTATTGCATTCATCTCCTTGCTGTAACCATTTCTCCTTGGCTTTCTGTTTTATTTCTATTGCCTGCTTATTTAGTTCATTTTTAAGTTGTTTTTGAAGGTTGTAGAAATCAGCATTTAGTCCTTCATGTAGGGGGTCATTGTCCAGTTGACTTTGAATATCGCCTAGCTGTTGTTGGATTGTTGTAATGGTGTCAGTGGTTCTTGTTCTACACTTATTCCAATCTTTGAGTCTTTTTTCATGATTTTGATGAGCATAACAAGTCGATACACGTGGTTACCTGGAGGAATTCTGACTGTGTTAAAGTTTACTACTTCATCAAAACCATCAATCATGGGCCAATGATTTGCATATCGGAAAGGTTTTCCTTTATGTGTTTCATCATCATCATTGAATTGTATCAGGAGAGGACAGTGGTCACTAGTAGAACAAGGTAGCACAGATACTTTAAATTTTGGAATTTTGTTAAACAGTTCATTATTTCCAAATGCTCTGTCTAGTCTAGATGTTATTTTTTTGGCTTCACCACTTTTCCATGTATATTTCAAACCTGAGTGTGAAGCTTCCACAAGACCGCTGGCGAGCACACAATTATTAAATTCAGCAACCTGTGAAACTTTCAATGTAAGACCCCCTTTCTTTTCATTTGTACTTAAAACTGCATTGAAATCTCCTGTAACTAACCATGGCATATTTATACCTTTAGAGTTGGCTGTTATTTGTTCCCACAATTCCTTTCTTTCAGATGGAAAATTCTTTGCATAAACAAAAGTGACTACCATCTCCAATCCCCCAACATTCTAGAACTTTATTGTGATTTGTTGTTCTCCCATATTCATAATAGAACTATTCCAGTAGTTATTTTCCCAACCAACTAAGATTCTGCCTTTTGTCTGTGAATTTGTATTTGAATTATGGATAAAAGACCATTGGTTCCCCATTTGATGTTTAAACATCTCTATACCTTGATCATTGCATTTATTTTCTAATAGAGCTAAATAGAAGGCATATATTTGGCCTTTATGTTGTGGAGGTCTAATTTTCTTATATCATTATTTAGACCTCTCACATTCCAACATAGGATGGTCATTTATGATTTTTGGTGGCTTTGCTCCTTGTTAGTGGAGCAGAACCTACCATGACTGATTTCTCAGTCCTCTTCTTATCCTCAATAATGAACTGTTTTTCATATTCTGCATTACTTTCAATATATTTGCTCAGGTCTTCTGATTCATCTTCCTCTTCCTCATTTTCAGATGACTCCAAATCAATGCCCAGCTTGTGGACATCAGCTAGGGAACTTGGCATCTCCTCCTCAATATCTTTTTGATCCTCAGTTGTTGGAACTAGACCCGTTACCACTACCTCCTCAGTCGGAAAGGGACTATCTATGTCTGCCACCAGTGGAGAGTTCTCTAAGTTAGATCCCTTCTCTAACTGAACAGGAGATTGAAGAGATTCTTGCCTTGATCCGTAGTCCATCTCCATAAGCCGCTGATGTGATAGTTGACTATGAGGGGAGTTGTTTTGTATATGATTTTTTGTGGCCTCCTCATCTTTTTTTGACTGACTGGATTCTGGTATATCAGAGTTGGGCTCTGCTATGTTCTGTGATTTCTCTACCCAAACTTGTTTTGTTTTGTCTGCTTTATTGTTTTGGCAGTGTTGATTTATGTGACCAAAGCACATACATTCTCCGCATCTAGGCGGCACAAATTCATACTCCACCTGCTGGATGTATTCATTCCCCTGCTTATCAATTGCTTTTACTGTTTTTGGCAAAACAGTATTTGCAGATATCTCCACTAGAACTCTGGCATATTTAATACGCTTAAATTTCCTTGTATCTTCATCAATATCAATAGGTTTGCCTATTAGACTTGCTAATTTACTTATGCATCGCATATTCCATAACGCTAGATCCAGGTTATTAAGTTTAATCCATATTGGATAAGTTGTCAACATGACCTTTTCAAAGTTAAAATCAGCCTCCCATTGTCTCATGAATATCAGCTTACTATCCATAAACCACGGACCACCCTTCAGGATTCAGTTGTAATCCTCCTCCAATTCAAATTTTATAAGATAAAAGCCATTATCACGAGGATACACATCCCATGACCCTTTAGGGTACCATACTCTTCTGATATAAGCATTAAAGTGTATGTAATAGGGCCTTTTACCTGCCATGTATGTATAGATCGAGTGTTGCCATATCCGCTTAGATTCCGCATAATCTTCCTCATCTATCAATTGATACAGATCCCCTCCGATTGATTGTGGTTCATAGTAGTTTGCGAATCCTTTCAGCTTGATTTTGCTGCCTACAGCTTCAACCCATGATTTTGCTTTTGTAGTGATTATTTTAGGGTTTTGTTTGATGACATCTGTAAACGACTTCTTTGCCTTTCCCCTGTAATTAACCTCCTTCCATCCGCCTCCTCCTTCATCGTCTTCCTTATTAGTTTCTAGGGTTTCGGGAACTTTTGCTGCAGTCGCCATTTCTAGCAAAAAATATCTGTTTAAGTTATATATATATATATATATATTCAAAGGTGGAACTATAACATCCCGTATTTGGAGGCCAAAAGCTACATGATTATAGAGATGGATTTTAATTTTTATAATTTTCCAAGCTATGGAAAATTTATTATAAATTTTCAAAGGAAATATGAATGCTTGGGTTTAGAAATCAATTTCGGTTATTTTATGAAGAATTGGGTCTGAAATTTTTATATGTTAGATAAAATATTGAAACTGAATTTTTATAATTTTTGGGGATTTTTCCTAAGTGATTTACCATGCAAATTAAATTATTTTAGAAGGAGGATTTAATTGTTTTGCTTAATGGAAGGGCTTAATTGTGAAAATTAATCTTTGTTTAGATCTAAAATTATGCGGTAGTTATTTTGAGAAAGAATTTGAAAAGATTAAGGCAACCAATTAAATGTTTACAAATAGGCAGGTTAGTTATAAAGTTATAACTTTAAATAGTATTAATGCAGCCTTTACCCAGAATAAAAGTTGGTTCCGCCTCTTTCAGAAGCACCTTTCGACCCATTACTTCCGCTTCGACCGAGTCAAAATCTACCAAAGTCGAAACCAATACACAAGGTATCACAATGATGGTACGTAGTGGATTGGAGAAAGGCGGAAGATGTGGTATCAAAACCATTGCTTTCGATGGGGTCGAAACCTTTGTTTCACTTTCCAAAGATAAGCGCCTGCCTTGTTTTCAAAAGAATGCTTTCGACCAAGTCAAAACCTTTTTAATCTTTCGAATATGTTGCTTTCGAATATGTTGCCGCCTCTTTGTTTAAACGGAGCTTTCGAATGAGTTCCTTTGTTTAGAAATCAATGCTTTCGAAAAGGGTGGTTTCGACTTAGTCGAAACCTTGCTACCAACCTTATGCCTTTTGAAGGTATTGAAGTCATCAATGCTTTCGAAAGGTAGCTTTTGTTTTTAAAATTGTAATAAGCCACTTCCTAAAAGCTTTCGAAAGGGTTCAAGAGTTTCGAAGGCAATGGCTTCGAAAGGGGGTTTCGATGCTATCCTTTAATATTTTACTTAAATGATTTAAGCTTTCGAAAGGATGGTTCCGAAGTTATTAATTTTTTCCCCGAACAATTTTATATGAAGATTAATGGTTTTGAAAGGGTTACTTTTGTTTATATTCACTTTGACCCACAAGATATTTTTAAAGATAAACCCAATGGTTTCGAAAGGGGTACTTTCAATGGTTTCGAAGCTATGCTTCTAAGAGTTTATAAGTAATGCTTTAATACTTTCGAAAGTATATTTTGGTTTCGAAAGAGATGATTTAAAGAGCTTCGAAAGGTATATACTTAGTGTTTTGAAAAGAAGTTTTCTATGCTATCGAAGGAGGTTATCCAGGGGTTTTGAAAGTGATATTTTAAAATTTCAAAACAAATAACCCAATCTCATTTTAAAGGAAAAACCATGGCATAAATAAAGATCTTTGAAATAAAGATTTTGAAGAAGTTTTTCTTGATTAATAGATTAAAGGGATTAACCAAGTTTTATATAAAATGATTTCAGGGATATTTAACCACAGGTGTTCGTATTACTATATTGTTATGATTGCTTCTTCATATATTTGTTCACATTGTTATGAACCCATAACGGTACTTTGGGGAAGGGCAGAATAACCAGCTAGGTTGACCCAGTAGTGAATATAACTTAAGAAACGTTAAAATCTTAATTAAAGATATTGGCAGGGGCCAATAGGTTCACAGTACGCCCATGAAAACTTTGTATAGCAAAAGATATTGGCAGGGGCCAATAGGTTTATAGTTAGCCCATGAAAACTATATCCGGATTAAGATATTGACAGTTAGTCAATAGGTTCCTAGACAACCCATGGAAACTAGGATAAGAAATTAAGATATTGACAGTTAGTCAATAGGTTACTAGTCAGCCCATGAAAACTAGGATAAGAAATAAAAATATTGGAGTTACCAATAGGTTCGTAGTAATCCCATGAAAACTATGAATCGGACGGGTAGTCCATAAATATTTAACAGGTTATTAGTAAGACCATGAAAACTAATAGGTAAATGGTAACCCAAGAAACTATAATTGTGACAGATAGTCAGAATGAATGGGGATGGATAATCCAGATTTAATATACTTGTTTGCGTATCATCATATTATTTTGAATTGTTTTTAACCATTGGGGATGCAGGAGCATAGTATATGGTTTTATAAAGTTTTTAAGATACTAGTGAGAGGAAAACCTGTTGCGCTAAGCGGCGTGGTCTCACTTGATATCTAAATGGTTTGAGATGGTAGATTATTATTCATACCAGGCTTTATGTCTAACTCGAAGTTTATGTTTTTCCCCTTAAACTCTGGGGTACTCAATAGATTTTGAGTAGTTTGAGAGTTGAGAATTTCAGGTTCTTTTTAGACGAATAAAGCTTCCAGAGATGTGCAAGAGGCAAGAAAGTTAATAAGAGTTCTTTATATTCCACTGTGTTTTGGTTGCAAAGGCAAACCTGTTTTATTGCCTTATTATATACTCTGATCAACCAAGGAGGCATATTCATATGTCGCTCTTGGCGTATGTTGTAATAAGTATATTTTGTCTGAACATAGTTACGATTGTGGGATTATGTAATGAACTTGAAATTTTTTTGAAATGGAATATGGAATGTGTTTTGATGATGTAAATTTTTTCCATATTCATGTGTTTTTGTGTACCAATGTACCTAACATTACTGTATTTGGTCGCCGAGGATTAATAACTATGGATGACTGCAACATCCGCATCCGTTAGTTTTGGGCCTCCGAATGGGGGATGTTACATCTATACCAAGCCGTTTTTTTACTCTACACTGCCATTTCTTTGTTCTTAAGTTTTCGGTCCCGATATCGTGCGACTCAATTTCCTTAGTCAAAACCGCTTGTTGTTGACCAACTCAAGCCACCACCATCTCCCCCAAGCTGTTGTCACCACCAGACCTCCATTTTATCCATCATTGCTTTCTTTAGAGAAGTCGACCGCGAGTTCGCTTAGGTCCAGATCTTGATTCAAAGTTTAAAAGGTGGGGCTCCTTGATTCCATTGTCGTTATAGTTTGATGATGTTAGGGTTGGTGATGGCTGGCAATTGCCTATGACTTGAGAATGGTTGGGGACCTCGATTGGTGTTTGATTTTTCTTTAAACATTGGCCATGGAAAGACCTAAGGAACCTTAAGGCTTGACCCGTGATTGCCTCGAAGTCAACTCAACAATTCCTAATTCCCATTGACTTGGTAGCAATCCCACGTTAATGCTATTCTTGCTTTGGGCACTTACATGATACCTTTGTTTTGCCATGATTCAATACCATCACACACCATGATGCTTGAATTAACTTCCTCTAATGTTTGGTTGGTCACCAAGCATGGTTTTAAATTTTGATGAGATGGTTCTTTCCAAAGAACAACCATGTCGAACGCACTTCGACATTCGAATGATTCCATCATACATCACTTGTAGTTATTGCACAATCTTTTGTTCCTGCGAAGAACACTGCATGCCGCCCTAGACAGCAGTTCCGTTATTGACTATCCGACAATAACGGGTAAGACCCAACAAAAAGTTCCATCGTGCAGTGTGGTTCATTTACTAGCATGAGTAGAATATCTATACTGAATGCACCATTTGTCGTGTATAGGACATAGGAAACACACTGCATAGATTGACACTTCCAATTGCTTCGATCGACATTCTAAATCTGGTTAATCAACCCACGTTGATATCCGTTGGATTTTGGGCACTGGTCAGGGGTTATATTAAAATAAAATTTCAAAATAAATCATACCTGACCATGTTCAATATCAAGTTTTCTAGTCTAGAATGACATGCCATTCTCCTCGCTTTGGCATTAGCACATGGCCGTCAACTCATCCTGAAGCTGGGTCTACCACGGCTCAAGCTTGGACATCCATGCCTTCTGGAACCAGGCTCTCAATCACAGCTGAGTTGTAGGGGATGATTGTACCAGTATCTCCAATCTAAGGTCCACCTCCTCCTTTCAACAAGCAAGTCGATTTAAGGGTTCTAGACGATCCTCTAGAACAAATGTTGTCAGTTCTAACAGCAAAGTCACTCAAAACTATATGCCTTCAACATGGAATTCTAGAGCGTCCTGCTTCCAACATTTGACCAACGGGCGCATAATTCTCCATAAGGTTATATAGCTTGCAACAAGTACACATGCTTAAGCAGGGTTGTACCATCTTTTAATCCATTCCTCCTAATATTCCTCTAAAACTTGGGTTCGCTCCCACTCAAGTACACACTAATAAATACGCCTTGTCGAACTTCCTGTATGTTCTATTCATGACACAACTTCATCGGCCACCAACCTTTAGGGAGTTAACACACCATTCGAGCTTCAAACAATAAAGCTAGTCACCTTCCTTGTTAATAATAGAAACCTGGTGCTGCTACAAAGTTATCGAGGCACTACACAATAAACATTCATACTTCAACAATGAGTGCTTCTTCATTCTATATCCTTTCGAATTCAATTGGCTTTGGTTGTCCAGTAGTAAGACCTCTTCCTTTCCATTCTTCTCCGTACTTAGATTCTTACCATCCAAGTGTCTAACTTCTTATCACTCTCTTCATAAATATTCTTGCTCAAGGTAGAAGTGACACACACTCCAAGACTCTAAGGACCCTCAAAAGAGTCAACATTCGATTTCGCACCACCGCTTACCTTTTTACGAATGAGAACTTTGACAATACGTCTTTCTACACCCTGAACGATTCATGGTTCCAGTCAAACTTCCACTAAGAGGGTCTTGAGTATCTACTAGGTCTTTTGGCCTTATTCACAGCTCTAGCAAAGATAACTAAGAGGGCGCTGAAGGCCCTTCAAGCATGGAGACCGTCAATGAAATTTCCGATAGAGCGGTGGAAGAAGATATTGACAATGGAGTGTAAGTAAAGAGAAGAGAGAGTGGAGATGGCAACGATATCCGAATGAGGAGAAGAAAGGGAAGGTGGAGAGGAAGATAAGGAAGAAGGAGAAAAAAGAGATGAAGAGGAGGATGAAGAAGAAGACGATGATGACGAGGAATTTGATCGAGAATGAGATGAGTTGTACGGAGAGACGTCTCCTGAGGGTATCGAAATTCCTGCCCCATCATATTCGAAGCAAATAATCATTAGGATCTCCCAGCAGTCCACTGAATCGAGCATGACAACAACCGTCGGGGCGACTATTTCAGCCGGTTCTTCAAAATATATCCTTGACTCGCTAAGCGATCTTGACATCCCGATCAACGATCTTCTTAAGGAGTATCCTTCACGTTTCAGTTTCCAATCCAGGGATCTCTTAGCCAAGGGAGGCATAACTCTATCTTTAGAACCTTTTGAACACGATCTTTAGAGTACTTAGGGCAACACCAACACTCCACACACTTCTAGGAACATGAACAATGATATCCTGCTTTTGCCCTTACTTCGGTGTTTTAAGACTAATACGATCCTTTCTTTCATTTCAAGTACAATGGGAAGAGATTGATTCCATTACATACGATCTAGCATCAGTGAACATCTAGGAATCACTCCTAGTCCTTATCCTTACTGCTTCTCCTTGTAGTGAGAGACCGAAGAAGAAAGGCATAAGTGGAAGGAGAAGGGATACTATGAGGATAAGGAAAGGAGGAAGTGATGGGCTTAGGAAAGAGAACAACATTATCTAGGGAAGAAGTCTTGTGATTTCCGTTACTGTCATGGTCCTATCTCTGGCTCTTCTCAGTTACATTCTCAGCCCATGCCTTGTTCTCAACAAGTTTTGGCAATTCGACCCCTAGTTACCACTATATCCACCTCCTAAAGGTCCAAGGAGGCTTCTGCTCTTCAAGTTCCACCCTACCTCCTTTAGGCTCATCAACGGGCGTTGACTAAGATCCAGGCCTCTTTTCCCAACCTTTGCCCGATGAGTGTGAAGTTTGATCAGATATCAAGAACATTCCCCTTGAAGAAGCCAACTGTAGAGTTAGAGGGGTTGCTGAGCTTGTTGATCAACTCTATGAATGGAAAAAACTTACTTTCGCTCTCTCCACTGTCAACAGAATCAATTAGATGGACATCCGGTCGTTTGAATCGCAGATGAGGGATTACAATAACTGATTATAAGAGAGAGGTGGCCAAGCTTACAAAACAAAAGGAGGAAGCTTAGAGTTCAACTGAGAACTCTAAGGCCCACATTCAGGATACCAAATACACATACTAGAGCCCTCATCGTGTTAAATGACTAGCTGCACAAGGCACACCGTGAGAACGATCAACTCATAAACTAGGCTAAGGCTAATGATACAATGATCAAAGAGAAAGACATGACATTTCAGGCCATAGACACGGCAATCCAAATGCTCAAGGTTGAAGTTGAAGACTCAAGGCCAGTCGTAGTGCCGAAACGGAAGCGAAACTAGAAGTTCAGGTCGTGCTTGGTGCCATTGTTGAAATAAACGAGCTTAAAAACCAAGCCACGAAAGATAAAGAGGAAATGAACTCCACCTGCAGTAATTCTTGGAAAATGTGATTAAAGATAAAAATCTAAAGTGTTCGGGAAACAGCCATCCTGTGACTCTGGCAGACGCATGGGAAGAAATCTGACGCTATGCGACTGCGTCCAGTAAAAGCCTCACAAAGATCAATTAAAAGTCAAATACTTGGATGCCGACAACATCATAGCCTTAGAGAAAGGCAAGGCAATTCTAGCAAAAGAGGATGTGGGTATAAGCAAAGCGTCGGTCAAGGCTCCTTTTGGTCCTAGCGCATAGGGCCAAGCAAAACCATCGTCTCCATAATCCTAAGAGCCTATGATTGAAATTCTAACTTTTGTGGGGCCAGCTCCGAGGCCGCCCTTACTATGATTCTAGCTTCCATTGCCATGGCCACAAATGACCCCTACATTTCTGTCTCTATTTCTCAACCCATTCAGTCACCAAGAAAAGAGTGTGAAGTCGCCGCATTCATGCAATAACCCGTTGTCGAGAAGCTATTAATTAATAAAATAATAATAATTAATGAAGTAAGTGAGGTTTTGAATTAATTAATATGTAATTTGACGCTTAAATGTTTGTTCCTTCTTGACACTGCCGATCTCCAGGCAACGCCAAATTCTTGAAGGTCGAGGTTGAATTATTCGATTGACCCTTGTAAGAGTCTTCCCTTCCTGACGTTGCCAATCTTCAGGCAATGCCAGATTCCTAAAGGTAGGGGTCGAATCATTCGATCGACCACTATACGAGTTTTCCCTTCCCGACATTACCAATCTCCAAGCAACACCAAATTCTCAAAGGTTAGGGTTGAATTATCTGATCGACCCCTGTAAGACTTTTCCCTTCCCGATGTTCCCAATCTCTGGACAGTTCTAGATTCCTGAAGGTTGAGGTCGAATTATCCGATCGAACCCTGTAAGAGTTTTCCCCTTCCGACGTTGCCAATCTTCGGGCAATGCTAGATTCCTAAAGGTAGGGTCAAATTATCCAATCGACCCATGTAAGAGTTTTCCCTTCCTCACGTTGCCAATCTCCGAGCAAAGCCAGATTCCTGAAGGATGGGGTCAAATTATTCGATCAAACCCTGTAAGAGTTTTCCCTTCTTAATGTTGTCAATCTCCGGGCATCGCTAGATTCCTGAAGGTTGGGGTCAAATTACCCAATCAACCCCCAACATATGTTCATTCCCCTCGGTCCCCATTCTTGGACCGAGGAAATTTATACCCAATTGTCATGCTAATCACACAACATAGAATTTCTTGCTTGCGTGAAAACGGATCCACCAGTTCACGAAGCTAATTACATATATTAACGAAAATGTGGCAAGTTGTAACATCTCTCACTAGGAGACTTGAAAATAAATGCTAATGATGCTGCAATCATCACCTTGATTATTTTCAAACGACCAAGAGTGGGTTCCATATATTCAAAATAGTCTAAGTAAACAGAACATCAAAGTGTTACATTCCATCAAATTTGTCCTAATATTTGTTACATACATTTTCAATATAATCCCAAGTCGTACCACCTAGGGGTCAAAATATAATCATAGAAATACATAGTAGAGTGTCAGGTCAACATATGAAGATGCCACCGAAACACTTATAACAGTTAAATTAGCATATATTAATAAATAACTTGGCCTTCAATACCTAGGAGTTTAAAGGGAAAACAATGATAAAAATGTGGATCGGACATAAATTCTAGTGTGAATATTACTTACCTAAAAATACAACATAAATACATAGTGATACCACGCCGTATAACACGGAACGAGGTTTCCCCTCACTACTTACAAGACATCATACATAATACCACACACAAGTAAAAGGCATAATTACTTACCTTGGAAACTTCCCTAGTTTCACTTAATATAATTTACTACTACGCCCTTACGCAGTTCCTACCTGGTTCCAAATGGATTGTATAAAGATTTGATGCTGCTCGGAATCACCCCTTAACAACCACCCTTAAATTTTCTATTTGTTTTACACATACTGCACTGATCCCAATCGCCGCATTATTATTTATTTAGCCCTAGACTACTATGCTACCCCACCCATAGTCCCCATTCATATAAACATATTAATATTAAGTTCAAATCTATTATGAAACAGCCACCCACAGATTCTCCCTTCTTTCCTTTTTACTCATACTATTTAACTAGACTTGGACCACTATGAAGCAGCCGCTCGCAGTCCCCTATCCCATTTTTATTCATTTATTTCTGACCTGCTATGAATCATCCACCTACGGGTCTCGCTAAATTATTATTTAATTCTGGATGACAAGGAATCAACCACATGTAGTCCTTTACTGCATAGAATCAGCCCCTGCAGTATAAATTTTTATTTTTATTTGAGGTTGCATAGAATCAGCCCCTCTAGAATTTGAATGACTCTCCTCACCGGAAGTTTCTTTCGGTGTGGATTTTAGCAAGCATCCTTACTGGCATCAATAGCTCTTCCACTCTTATCACTTCGGCGCAGTACATACTGCCCTGACCAATGTGTGCCGTATGCTCTTTACTTATTGAGCATGTTCTTTTTCAAATTGCGATACGGTATGGCGGCGAAATTTGTCTTGCTCTCTTCATAATTATGGCGCTCTATCTTTCGTAAAAATAGCGGCACTTAACTACTTTCTCCAGAAAGTCCTTACCCAATGCAATTTTATTTGGCGCAATTCTTCTTCGAGACGTTTGACCACCATCTTTATAGCTCAGTACCTGACAATATCTGACACTTTTGACAAAGCACGTTACCTCCTTTACACATGTCGCTATCATATACGTTACTTACTATTTTCTGACATTTACAGAGTCCTTTATTTATCTTTTTGGCTATTTTTATGGATGTTGTCCCCTTATATTAATATTTTAATACGTATATGATTTCCACTAACTCTCAATGCAGATCCCCTTCCACCAGCGCAGTTCTTCATTAGTTATGGCTTATTTTATGTAGAGTAAGTCTTATAAAATTCCAAAAAGTTCATGAATAATTCTTTTATCCTTTCCTTGCCTTTCGTTTGAATTACAAGTTATTTTCCTATTATCTTTTCTAAGTGTTTACTTTAAAAATTCATAACAATTTATTCCTAAGCTATGAGCTTTTCAAGTTACTAACCCATCTTTAAAACAATGGTTAGGATATCATAACAAGTTTTCATTTTGACATAAATCTATATGAATACCAACAAAATAACATGATCCAATCAACCAAAACGAACTGAATAAAAGGTTAGGTATTACTCACCTAAATCTTTAAGAAATCTTGTTTAGATCTTCTTCTCTTTTCCTTAACTTCTGTTTGCTTTATTTTCTCTTTATTCTCATTTCTCTAAGCTCCACCATTAACGTATCTTTCGAGCTTTTATTTTAATTTTAGTAGAATGGAATGAATGAATGGAAAAGGGTCATGTTTATTGTCCTACAATTATTTGGACTTTGACCCACGTATTCGTTTTCATTAATTCATTGTCCCTTTTTCTATCTTACTGAGCCCCTCTTGGCCCTTTAATTAATTAATTAAATGATTCGTAATTTATGGGTTGGTACAGTCTTCCCTCCTTAAGGAAATTTATCCTCCGAAATTCAGTTAAGGCTCGGTAACAATTTGCCAACTATCTCATGCTTATCCTAAGCATAACTATGAATTCCCAATCCAAAATTAAAATGTACTAGTGCTTTTTACTAATACAATAATCAACCATAATATTCATATATATATATATATATGGTTCATAATCAATGCAATATAATATATAGCTCATACGCTATTTGGAAATGAATAACTCTGGATAGGTCTTCTTGACCTTGTCCTATGTTCCCCATGTGTGGTCCTCCCGATCTGCTCTCCACTGAACTCAGACTAACTTCTCTACCATGTTTCGAAGCCTCTTCTCATCTCGGTCCAGTATCCAAACCGGTCTTCGCACATATCTCATATTTTACTCTAAGGCCAGATCTTTTACTACCTTCGGATTAATTATTGTGCCTGGATCTTTAATGCATTTCTGCATATATGATACATGAAACACATTATGGATCCCGGCAAAAACACTAGGGAGTTCCACCTTATACGCCACCTTCCCAACCATATATGTGATTGGAAACGACCCTACATATTTGAGTGCTAGCTTCCCAGGCTTCTCAAAGCGCATCACACCACTTATCGGAGAAATCTTGACGAACACCTGGTTGCCAACTACGAGCTTCAGTTCTCTTCTCCTAGCATCAGCATAACATTTTTGCCTTGACTGCGTCGCTCTCATCCTAGCTTGGATCGACTCTACTTTCTCGGTAGTTTTCTTAACCACTTCTGGACCCCATACGATCCTATCCCCCGCCTCTAACCAACATGCAAGTAATTTATATGGTCTTACATACAATGCTTCGAATGGAGCCATCTCAATACTGCTCTTGTATCTATTGTTGTATGAAAACTCTACCAAGTGTAAAGAATCTTTCCAAGATCCACCGAAGTCTAAAATTCAAGCTCTAAGCAAATCTTTTAAGACCTTATTAACTCTCTCGGTCTGCCCATCTGTTTGTGGATGGTACGCAGTACTCATGCGCAGTTCACACCCCATAGCACCCTGCTAGCTAAACCAAACTCATTGGTAAATAATGGAACACAACCGCTAACAATAGTTTTATGCCCCCTGTTTAATCTCACTACTACCTCATATATATCTCTGCTAACTTCGGCTCAGTTCTTATGGCCTTTACTGGAAGAAATGGGCATACTTAGTTAGTCTGTCCACGATGACCCATACGCTCTCATTCCTTGCCATCGATCTTGGCAACCCATCTATGAAATCCATAGATATCGAATCCCATTTGCAAACTGGAACATCCAAAGGCTGTAAGACCCACTTTGCTTCTGATGTTCTTCCTTCACTTGCTGGCATGTAAGACATCTTCTCCCATACTCTCCCGCATCTTTCTTCATCCCTTCCTAGAAGAAACTCCTCTTTATATCTTGTTACAGCTTCATACCTCTAGGTTGTACGGTAAATTTTGAATGATGACATTTGTCTAATACTTCCATCCGTAGTCATTCTACACTCAGAACATACAACCTTCCATTCTTCCGCAGTTTGCCCTCTCTATCAGCACTGAATTCCTTCAGCACTACCGCCTTAACTCATGAGTCCACTTTCTTACTATGTCTGCGCAGAACTCGTCTCCGTTCTATAGTTCAGCTACTCTTTCTACCAGTGCAGGCCTAACTTCTAAGCATGCTAGCATTCTGAATGTACTACTCGAACGTACACTAGACCAAAACAGCACATCACACGCAGACAATGTTTCTAAAATAGCCCATTCCTTTATCATAGCCAAAACACAACTTTGATGTTTTTGGTTTAAGGCATCGGCTACTTTATTGCCTTTTCCTGGGGTATACTCTATCCTAAATTATATGATGCTAAGAACTCTAACTATCTCTGGTGCCTCATATTTAGCTCCTTCTATGAAAACAAATATCTCAAGGACTTATGGTCGGTATACAACTCAAACCTATCCCCTAAGTGATAATGTATCCAAATCTTCAATGTGAAGACAACTGCTGCCAACTCTAAATCATGAGTTGGATATCAAATTTCATATGGTCGCAACTGCCTAGATGCATAGGCAATCACCCTGCCCTTCTGCATCAATACTATACCCAATCCTGCTCCTAAACCATCTACATACATAGTCATATCATCATTCCCTTTAGGTATCACTAACATAGGTGCATCTGTCAATCGATCCTTCAATTCTGGAATGCCTCGTCATTGGCGCAGCTATATGAGAGAAGTCCCTAATGAATCTTCGGTAGTAGCCAGCCAACCCCAAGAAACTTCGTACCTCAATAATAGTTTCATGCCTCTTCCATCCATTCACTAAGTCAACCATCGAAGGATCTATGGCTAACACTTCTTCCGAAATTACAAGGCCTAGGAACTTTAGTTCCCTTCTCCGAAAATGACACTTGGAGAACTTTGCCTTTAACTTGTGCTCCCTCAATGTCTCCAGCACATGCCATAGTTGAACTGCGTGCTCCTTCTCATTTCTGGAGTACACTAAGATGTCATCTATGAACACCAACATGAACTTATCTAGTTGATCTTGGAAAAATCTATTCATCAAATCAACATAGTATGTTGGTGCATTCTCAGCCGAAATGGCATCACAAGCCACTCATATGAACGATACCTTGATCTGAAAGTAGTCAAAGGAACACTGTCCTCCGCAACCCTCAAATGATGAAACCCCGTAGCTAAATCTAGCTATGAAAATACCTTAGCTCCATTCAATTGATAAAAAAGGTCATCAATTCTCAGCAAAGGATATCTATTTTTCATCGTCCTTTCGTTCAACTTTCGATAGTCTATACGTAACCTTAATGACCCATTGGACATTTTCATAAATACTACCTTTGCTCCCTATGGTAGCTACTTAGCCTAACGAAGCTTTTACCTTCTAACTCAACCAACTACTTCCTCATTCCTCCATCTCCTTCAGAGGCATTCTACTAGAAGGTTGACTAAATGGTTCAGCCCCTGGTAGTAAATCTATATGGAACTCTACTATTATCAAGCATGGCAACCCCAAATCTGGTTCAAATACATCTCAGAACTCCTTCACTACTCATACTACTCCCAACCTTTCTTCTGTTTCTGAAGCTAAAACAAACAAAATGCTCATATGCCTATTTTGCACTCCTCTAAGAACATGTACATTCTATTCTGGTGGTCTGCATGGCTAAGAGTAATAATTCTTTTGGCGCAGTGCATATTTGTGTAGTTTCTCTCTGACTAATCCATCCCTAAAATAACTCCAAAGCCTATGAAATCAAATACGTAGGGATCATAAGAAAAATTACACTCGCCCAACTCTATATCTAGCTCAGTGTATCTCAATCCAAGAGTGGCATATCCCTCTATTGGATTAGCTACATGTATGGAGATGGCTAAATAGGTAACCCCTAACCCAAGTCTATCAGCCAATTCTTTTGTTATAATGAATGTGTAGCACCAGTATCATATAGTACCTTAACTAAAATACCATAAATTAGAGCCATACCTTCCTAGACCTTCCTTTGCCTCTCTCTTTGGTATATGGTCCTTCCCTTGGTCCCTCTAAAGCACCAACCTACGCCTTAAGCTCTGGGCAGTCCTTCTTCAAATGCCCTACTTTATCACACTTGAAGCATTTAGCCGTCCCAAGACTCTTCGGCATTGGACACTTGGTAGCATAGTGTCCCTTCTATCCGTAGTTGAAACAGAGGACATCTGTAGCAGCTTCTCCTTTCCTCCACTTCGGCACTACCTACTTGCCTTTGGTATAAGGAACAAACTTCTTCTTCATCTCAGCTTTGGGTTTTGTCTCCACTCTCCTCCGCCCCTGATACATCCTATCATACTCCCTGGCCATGTCAACCACGAATTCAAAAGGAAATGCCAAGTGAGCCATCACCTTATGATCTAACCCTTGTTTCAAGCCCATGATGAACTTTTCATTCTTCTTCATTGGAGTGTTGATGATCTCCCTACCATACTTGGCCAAAGAATTAAACTTCTAAACGTACCCTTCCATGGTAAAGTCTCCCTACTTTAAGTCTATGAACTCGCGCAATAACATGCTCTACTACTTGGATATAAACCGAGCCTCGAATCTTTCTTTGAACTACACCTAGGCAATCTCTTCCTCTGGTGTTCCAACAATAACTATCTCCCACAAATCCAGTGCATCCTCCTGCAACAGCCATGAGGCCAGCCTCCTCTTTTGCGCATCATTCAACCCTAGGTCTACATTATCCATTCTTAGTTTCTTAGCCAGTTTAGTACTTCAACTGTAGGCTCTCACCTAGTAAACACTTTCCCTCCTAAACTCTTGTAGTCTTTACACATCTTTGGGGAATCCTCTCTTACGACAACAGACCTTGGCCCAACCACTCTAGGCGCATTTTCCCTTATCATCTGAGCCATGAAATCTCAAAACAAAGCATTCGCATCCATGCCCGCCAAATTTACTAGCTGTGTAGGTTCCACCCCTATTGCTCTTGAGACTTCTCCCTTGCTTCCTTCATTGATCTACACACTTTCCACATCTCTTCTTGCACTTGCCCCTCTTAACATAATTTTCCTATTCCTCAAATCCATCTAGCCTTTTCTGTTAAGCAAGCCTTCGTCAAAAACAAAAGGAAGTAGCAAAATAATAATAGAGAGGTAGATATATTTTCCTATATATCTATACATCAACTTGCAAATACGTTTTATTTATATATATAACCATATAATAGCGCATCCCATCCCCAGGGTGTTCTTCTTATTCTATGTTCTTACTCCTACTTCTAACTTTGTTTTACATAGATTACCCTAAACCTATGTTTAGATACCAACTGTAACATACCTCACTTGGAGACCCGAAAATAAACGCCAATGATGCTACATTATCACCTTAGTTATTTTCAAGCAACCAAGAGTGAGTTCCGTATATTCAAAATAGTCTAAGAACATAGAACAACAAAATGTTACATTCCATCAAATTTGTCCTAATATTTGTTACATACATTTTCATTGTTAACCCCAAGTCGTACCCACCCAGGGGTCAAAATATAATCATAGAAATACATAGTAGAATGTCGAGTAAATATATAAAGATGCCACCCAAACACTTATAACAACAAATTTAGCATACATTAATAAATAAATAGGCCTTCAGCACCATCTTCGATCTTTGACATGTGCTCAATACAACCTGCCTATCCTACGAACTCAGCCTACTCAAATAAGTATCCATGAGTTTATGGGGTAAATAATCATAAGAACACGGGCCAGACATAAAATCTGGTGTTAATAATACTTACCTAAAAATACAACATAAATACATTGTGAGACCACACCGTATAACACTGAATAGGGTTTCACCTCACTACTTACAAGACAACATACATAATACTACACACAAGTAATGGCCATAATCACTTACCCTGGAAACTTCCCAAGTTCCACTTAATACGATTTACTACTACAACCGTATGTAGTTCCTACCTTGTTCCAAATGGACCATATAAAGGTTTGATGTTGCCCGGAATCATCCTCTAAAAACCACCCTTAGATTTTCTCTTTGGTTTACTCGTACTGCATTGACCCCGGTCCCTGTAGTATTATTTATTTAGCCCTGGACTACTATGCTACCCCTACCCGCAGTCCCCATTCTTATAAACTTATTAATATTAAGTTCAAATCAATTATGAAACAACCACCCACGGATTCTCCCTTCTTTTCTTTTTATTCATATTATTTAATTAGACCTGAGACCACTATAAACCAACCACCCAAAGTCCACCATCCCATTTTTATTCATTTGTTTCTGACTTATTATAAATCATCCATATGCAGGTTTTATTTAATTATTATTTAATTCCAGACTACAAAGAATTGACCATATGTAGATCCTTACTGCATAGAATCAGCCTTATGCAGTATTAATTTTAGTTTTAATTTGAGGTTGCATAGAATCAACCCCTGTAGACCTTTGGAAGTTGAATGCCTCACCTCACTTAAAGTTTCATCAGGTGTGCATTTGAGTAAGCATCCTTATTCAGTGTCAATAGCCTTTTCACTCTCCACTTTAGCTCACATCACTTCGGCGCAGTACACCCTGCCCCGACCCATGTGCCCATTATGCTCTTTACTTATTGAGCGTGTTGTTTTCCAAATTACGGCGTGGTATGGAGGCATAATTTTTCTTACTCTCTACATAATCGCGGATTTCTATCTTTCATAAAAATAATGGCGCAGAGCTACTTTCCCCAAAATGTCTCAAGATTCCATTAGTAAATCACTACTCCACTACCCAGCGCAGTTTATTTGGTGTATTCTCCTTTAAAACTTTTGGGCACCGCCTCCTTAACTCAATGCCTGACAATATCTGACATTTCTAACAAAGCACATTACCTCCTTTACACTTACCACCATTAGATACGTTACTTTACCATTTCTGACATTTACAGAGTCCTTTGTTTATTTTTTCGGCTATTTCTATGGATCTTATCCCCTTACGTTAATATTTCAATACATATATCATTTCCACAAACTCTCAGTGCAGACCCCTCATCCACCAGCGTAGTTCTTCATTTTTTCTAGCTTATTTTACGTAGAGAAAGTATTATAAAATTCCAGAAAATTTGTGAATAATTCCTTTATCCCTTCCTTGTCTTTTATTTGAATTACAAGTTATTTTCCTTGTATCTTTTCTATTTGTTTACTTTAAAAATTCATAACAATTTATTCCTAAGCCATGAGCTTCTCAAGTTACTAACTCATCTTTAGAACAAAGGTTAGGATATCATAACAGGTTTTCTGTCACGACCTAAAATTTTCGACTTTCGAAAATTCGACATCGATACTCACTTTATCGACTGCCGAGCAATCGAGTGCCGGAAACTCCAATAGTGAGGGTTTTAAGAAAAAGAAAAAGTAGAAGAAGAAGGAGATAGAAGAAAAAGAGAAGAAAGAAAGAAGAAGAACAACAGAAAACATCTGAACGACATCAATAGAAACACAGAACATAGACAATATCAGAATCTCACATATCGCCAAGGTTTTAAATCTCACCGAGATCAGCCGAGATGAAAATCCGAGATATTAGCCAAAATCCGAGATTTGGCAGCTTGGTTAGTTATAAGTCTTTTAAATATCGCCCGAGACAGCCGAGATATTTGCCCGAGATATTGGCCAAAATCCGAGATTTGAAACCTTGCATATCGCAGCGGAACAATATATAATAGATAAATGAATAATCTTTAAAACAAAGAACTATATCATTTTATACATACATCAATCATCAGAGTCAATATACAACAATGGACAGTTATATAACTTGTCCTCATACAGAGTATACAGCGGAATAAATACTATCAGATACAAATACTACGTCTCGTCATCCAGCTTATCTCCAAAGCTCCAGAATATCCAGAATATCCTGATAATCTGACTCTAGACTGCCCGTGTGGAAATTGGTGGGCACCCAGAGTTTAGAAGGGAAACAATAAACTCCGAGTCAGTCATGGTGACTGGTGTGAGATCGTAAAACAGTTATTCTTTAAAATAAACAACAGGATAATTTTAAAGTCAATTCGAAATGCTTTTGGAAAATGAAACTACCATAAGACCTCCCGCCACACACACAATGCAAACGCAGACTTGGAGGAGATTTCTTCTTATGATAGTCAAAGATGCTTACTACGCAAAAAATCAAATTCTTTTTGATATTATTATTAGTGCATAGTGTAGAAAACATTTCGAAAGTAGAATATAAATCTTAGCCAGCATAGGTACCATTATATTATGCCCGCTATAGCTGCCTCCTGAGGAGACAGGTTATACAATTGAAATCGTAAAGGCTCGTATTGTTTCTTTGGATTTCCAACAAATGGTCAGGCTAAGGAACTTCCTATCCACGATGGGTACGTCCCTGGAATAGACGACCCGAGAACCTAACCGGATCTCTGCCAACACAAGGCCGGGTTACCTCTGCAAAAATAGGTAACTACTGACACGCGTATGCCATCCCCCGATCGTCACCGATCTTCCCGAGGATCCCCGATTTCCAACAAACCACAAAGTAATAATAACTGTGCAGCGACCACAGAGGTTAAGTATCTGGGCTCCATACCATGATACCACCTTTATCCAGAAGGAATGACATACACTAAGGGGCGCTACTCCCTAGAACCTTGCTGCATTCGTCCTGTTTCGACCATTTCCGGGGTGTGAGGCTCGACGAAGTCTCGTCCACAAAGCTACGCTTTCTCAAAAAGCCCTGCTTCGGGTCAAACAAAAATGATCAACCTATGATCACAAAGATATAAGATCAAACAAATGATCATATCGCAAATGATCAAACACTGATCATTTCACAGCAACACTCAGTATGCCACGTTACCAAATTGGGATATATCGCTGATAAATTTCAACTACATAACCTCTGAGCTCGTACGTCTCAGAGAAGGGTGTTAAGCTAAGAGAATAAATTCTCCGCCACCAACAGATATGTATTTGAAATAAATCAGCTTTATATCTCAAATTGTAACGTCAGACACACAATCCATACAAGTCTGTTCCGGGATCGAACAGAACCGAAGGCACTTCTCACGAAGCCCTTGCATATCCGGATAATTTTCTAATCACGTCGGGACTTCCCGTCACTAAGGGTGATAAAACCTCTAAATCGAAGATCAGTCGATGTAGAGTAACTCGACGGTAATCCTTCCGTTTTCAAAAATATCCGGTCTTCAACACCGGTCTTCGAATGCAATTCATAACGACGTATCACATATTCGGAATGGGTTATACGACCCCATGGTCCTTTCCCGGCTAACCCGAATAGTGAGCGATTATTTAAAAATAAGTGTGGCATTCAAATTCATCCAATTCACAACAAATACCTATCTAAAGGTAATTATTGATAGTCGGTTATTTAACTATCAATAAAGATGCGCAACATCATCAGATTCCAAATAATGTTCCCAAATTATTTTATCTTCCAAAATATCTTTACTAGATGTATAATTTCCACACTTTAAAAATAAATCAACGTTTATTTTTAAACAACTTCCCATTTCTTTTTATAAATTCCATAGTGAATTTATATTTCAAAATATCTTCTGATATACGATTTTCAAATCGTTTTCAATATTCAATTTCAATTTATCTTTACAAAGATAAAAGCTTAAAACGTTTCATTTCATTCTGGAAAAGTATTTCCATACTTATTCAAAAATAAGTATTTCACAAATCTATTTATTTTCAACATTTGAAAATGTTCGATATACTTAAATCAAATTAAGTATATATTCATTTCTTTAAGGAAATCTATTTTCTATAACGACATCAATTTGAGTCAAAACGAGTGTTACGTAAAACATCGTTACGACGACTCAAAAATCACTAGTATAGGGATTCGGATTTTAAGATAGATATATAAATCCCAATACTACATAAAACATTTCCTTTCGGAAATCATTTACTATAACAACAGTGTTATAGTCCACCATTTCCTTAAGTTTCTCAAAAACGTCTATTTCAACAATAAATGTTGAAATCTATGGTTTCGATTCGTAATACATTTTAAAACATCTTTAAAATGTTTAACTTTATTTTTAATATCACTTCTTCAAAAATGAATCCATTTATTTTAGAATTTTATTCACTGTCCAAAATCGTGAATATAATTCACTTAACCCAATTTCAATCTTTTCTACACATTTTTATTTCAATAAAAATTCGCTATCCAAAATCGCGAATATATCTTCTTTAACATTCTAATTTATCAAATCCAATTGATTTCGAATTTATAAAACAACGTTTATAAATCCTATTTCTATTTTCTAACGATTTCAATTTAATAAATCTCCTTTATTACCAATTTGATCTATAAATCTTCTTTAATGATCTATTCAATTCACAATTCAATTTTTCTACCACAATCCATATTATAAGTTAAATACTTATAATTTCATTTATTCCACAAAAATCATTTTCCATTTATAAGTTCACAATTTATAAATTTCATATATTTATAAATTCTAAAAAATTCATTTTAACACTTATAAAAACTCGTTTTATAATACCAACATTTTTAATTTATAAAGTGTCAACTTTATAAACCTTTTAAATAAACCGTTTATAATATTTTTAAAATCTCAACTTAAACCATTTTATAAATCAATCAACTGTTTATTCCAAAAATCACTTTTCGGTTAGATTTCACAAAGGTCTTGACTTTTATAACTTTAAAATTTGAACGTTTATTTATTTAAAATAAATCACTTCAAAAATTTAATAAAACGTAAAATTTCAAAGATCACTTTAAAAATCCTTTTAAATTAAAAGTCGTTATTTTTAAAACTTGAATCCGATGATGCTACAGCATCAAAACAATCAATCACAACAATCTAATATCATATATCATCATATGATAACAGAATATATTACAATATCTGTAAATAAATAAATACAGTTGAGGAATCCAGTTGGATCCCTCCAACCTGTTTCCCTGCATCCAAAGATGTTAGCACAATACCAATTCCGCTCCAGTACGGAATTATCGCGGTATATAGGTTTTTATAAATCCGCTTACTAACGGCGCAATAGGGTCTCATCCGCTATACGAGGCGGGAAATCATCAATCCAATATATACATATGCCAATATGTATATATTGCTATATATATAATAGATATATCCTACTATATCTAATATCACATCCAAATAGCAATCATATCAAATCAATAACTTCAATTCAATTAAAAATCTGAGTGAGAAGATCTCACCTTCGCATTTATTTTGCAATCCGTTTCCATTTCAGTTTCGTTTTCTCGATTTTTAACCTGGTATAAATAATTTATACAATTCTATTAATACTCGAATTAAATCCAACAATTAAATTATCGTTTAATCTATTTACTCAACCAAAAGTTTTTATCTTATCTGATTTAATTCTCAAACCAATAAAATATTTTCCATTTGAAACTAACATTTTAATTCAACTAAAAATTTACTTTTAAACAAATTTTCTTAATCGTAAACTGTATACATTTACAACTCTGTTTAACTTTACAGCACTTAATATTTCCATTTCCAAAATTCTATATACATATATACTATTTCCTGCTTAATTCTTAAAATAAGAATGTGTGTGTGTGTATATTTATTTTCTGTTACTGTCTATCTATTTTATTTATTTTCTTCAAAACTTATGTATATTAGATTTAAAACAGTTTGACTGTATATATGCTACTGTAAAAAATTTAAAACTCAACAGTAATTCATTAAACTTCAACATTAAATTGCAGAAACTAAAGAATACCTTACTATCATTTTCGATCGAACAAACACCACATCGCCAGTATACGACGTTGAATCCTAATCCCCTTGCGCGGCCTCGACATCGTACTCGAGCTCGCCACCAACATCGCATCTCTTCCATTGCCATCCCATTCACGAAGCTCCTCCACCTCGCTCGCCGCTCGAACGAGTTCGTCACCGCGAGACATCCCAGCCACCACGACCTCCGCGAGTCACCTGAATGCTTCCACGATCGAATTCGAGTAAGTCGAGCTCCAAGCCCTTAACTGTCGAACGCGAAACCTTCCAGATTTCGAATTCGCGACCCCCAACGCCTCCCACTGCCTTGCACGCGCGCCACCCCATGCTATATCGAGACGATTTCAAAGTTGCCCCAAATCGATTCCAGTTGCCACGAACAAGCTCGCGCCTGTATCGCCTTCGTCGTACGTAACTCGCGTGCCGCCGCCCACCACTGCCGCGTGCGCACGCCACTGACATCGATCGCATCCCTTGCCCTAGCCGCGAACGAGACCCACGCGACCATCGCGATTTTCCTCGCGTTCGAACACCTCCATCAGATCGACAATGGCCATCGATTTATACGAGATAGGGGCGCGATTATATTTTATTTTTTTCTCAGAGGGAGGCGGCCATTATTATTTCGAACGTGAATTTGTTTTTAATCTGGGAAGGGAGAAGAGTATTTGAAAATGAAAAGAGATGGTTGGCACGATCCTTTTCGCGATTGCAGGCGCGATTTCAGGGAGGAGAACGTGGTGATGATTTTGACCATAAATTTAAATTTTAAAATTGAATTCAATTAAATTTCTACGCGTTTAATTATCATGTGCTCTCTTATCAACACCGAAAAATACGAAACTTGGAATCCGATAATAATTCGATATTACGGACCCAACGGCACTAGTTTCGTTGAATTCCGAGACAGTCTGAAAATTGACTATTTTAAATATCGATTCGAACAATTAAATTCAAAACTGAACAGAACAGTTTCAAATTCAATCCTGACAGTTCGATTAGCTTCGGTATTATCAATACGAATTTTAAAAGCTTTCGAAATATTTTTCTTCAACTTTAAATTGAAGATTTAAATTTTATTCAACTTACAATAGATTAAATTTTAAAGTTTAATCGCAGATTTCAAAATTATATCGGGGATTCAAATTAAATTACCGTTCAAATATCTAAAATTAATTAAATATTCTCAATTTAAATCTGTTCAAAATTCCGGGTCGTTACAGACTTCCCTCCTTAAAAGAATTTCGTCCTCGAAATTACAAGTTAGGGAAAATGGTCCTTAACTCGTCTACTCTTTTTCTCAAATTCAATAACTTTATCAATTTTTCAAAACAAATCTTTCTACTAAAGATTCGTTATTATCTCAACTAACTTTCTAAACCTTTCATAGTTTTCAAACAATATTGTTTACTTCAAAATTCAAATTCGAGTTTAAATTCAAATTTTAAACTTTCAAATTTTCTCAAAAATTTTCTAACGCCCTAAATTTCCGAAAAATTTCGCCAGCGTCTCCTTTGCGCGGCTAATACGGCACTACTACAAAACGTCCCTACGGACTCTCAGATTTCAAAAAGAAAAAGAAAAAGCCAAGCGGCTAGACAAGAAATCATCAAAAACTCATATTATAATCAAATACGTACCTTTTGTCGAGCAATTCAAATTATCTGTGAAATCAAATTCAATTCCCTTTATACCTGTATATCTACTAGCCATAATATCTAGTTATAACATCCAATTATTTTGCAAATTTTATTACAAAATTTTCAATATAAACTGCTTATATCATTTTTACTTCACTGTTGAAGTTATACATATTCATTATCATTTAATTTTACATTTCACATTCATTTGAACTTATAATTCACATTTTCAATTCTATTGGAATTCAATTTATCTTCATTTATAATCATTGAATTTAATTCGTTCAAACCTTATCCATTTGGTCAATAATCAATTAGCTTCACTTACTAACTTTCAGTTTAATACTTCATTTATCATATTCAATCCCAGTTCTATTTACTTTCAAATTCAAAATGAATTTTAACATTCAATTTCATTTTCTGGCACTTGCAATCGCAATTTATTCATTCATTCGCTAATTCATTCGTTTTTCAATTTGAATTTCATTCTAATCAAATTTCAAATATTCTATAAGTTATCTACTTATTAATATTTCGTAAGTATTTTAAATAGGATTCCAGAGTCGTTTCAATTTTTTTCAAAACCTTTTTTTTTTGAAAACAATTCAAATCATTTTTTGAATTTCAAAACAAAACCCAAATTTTTTCAAACAACTTCCTTTTAAAACAATTTGGCAGCAATTCCTCTTCTGGAAACCCGAAAATGAACACCGGTGATGTCGCGATCATCATCGGAATTATTTTCCAGCGACCGAAAAGAGTTTAGAGCTTTTCATTCTTCCAGAACACTTTTCAAAACCTTTGAAATTCATTTTCAAATCAAAAAGGAATTTAAACTTTCCAAATCTCCAAAATCTTCAAATTCTTTTCAAAACATTTCCAAAAACTTCTCTGGAATTCCGTTTTAAATTACAATTCACATTTATAATTTACATTCTTAAATTTCATTTATATGTGAATTAATTTCTTTAACTTTGGAGTTACGATTTCAATTTCTTATTCGATTTCATATAAAAATGATAACTTTCAATATTATCACTTTCCTAACATCCATGCAACCATATACTGTAATAATTTACAGAAAATCAATTCTTTTATATACAAAAATAGTTTTGGGCAAAATTATCTCATTTACCCCATTTTAAAATCAATACTGTGTCGGTTTATCTTGTTTAGAGTTTAGAAACCCCTATCGATTACAGTTAGCTAGACTGCACCGACCAGAATCCATAAACAATCAACCGATAAGTCAACACAATACAAAACAATTTTATATTCACTAACAAATACGCGCTCATATCTATTATTACACTCAACTCATTCTAGAGTACTGCTGACTCTATCTCTAATGAGTAACACCCAACAGAGCAGGGTTGTCGCTTAACCATATGCTCTGATACCACTTTGTCAACGACCTAAAATTTTCGACTCTCGAAAATTCGACATCGATACTCACTTTATCGACTGCCGAGCAATCGAGTGCCGGAAACTCCAATAGTGAGGGTTTTAAGAAAAAGAAAAAGTAGAAGAAGAAGGAGATAGAAGAAAAAGAGAAGAAAGAAAGAAGAAGAACAACAGAAAACATCTGAACGACATCAATAGAAACACAGAACATAGACAATATCAGAATCTCACATATCGCAGCGGAACAATATATAATAGATAAATGAATAATCTTTAAAACAAAGAACTATATCATTTTATACATACATCAATCATCAGAGTCAATATACAACAATGGACAGTTATATAACTTGTCCTCATACAGAGTATACAGCGGAATAAATACTATCAGATACAAATACTACGTCTCGTCATCCAGCTTATCTCCAAAGCTCCAGAATATCCAGAATATCCTGATAATCTGACTCTAGACTGCCCGTGTGGAAATTGGTGGGCACCCAGAGTTTAGAAGGGAAACAATAAACTCCGAGTCAGTCATGGTGACTGGTGTGAGATCGTAAAACAGTTATTCTTTAAAATAAACAACAGGATAATTTTAAAGTCAATTCGAAATGCTTTTGGAAAATGAAACTACCATAAGACCTCCCGCCACACACACAATGCAAACGCAGACTTGGAGGAGATTTCTTCTTATGATAGTCAAAGATGCTTACTACGCAAAAAATCAAATTCTTTTTGATATTATTATTAGTGCATAGTGTAGAAAACATTTCGAAAGTAGAATATAAATCTTAGCCAGCATAGGTACCATTATATTATGCCCGCTATAGCTGCCTCCTGAGGAGACAGGTTATACAATTGAAATCGTAAAGGCTCGTATTGTTTCTTTGGATTTCCAACAAATGGTCAGGCTAAGGAACTTCCTATCCACGATGGGTACGTCCCTGGAATAGACGACCCGAGAACCTAACCGGATCTCTGCCAACACAAGGCCGGGTTACCTCTGCAAAAATAGGTAACTACTGACACGCGTATGCCATCCCCCGATCGTCACCGATCTTCCCGAGGATCCCCGATTTCCAACAAACCACAAAGTAATAATAACTGTGCAGCGACCACAGAGGTTAAGTATCTGGGCTCCATACCATGATACCACCTTTATCCAGAAGGAATGACATACACTAAGGGGCGCTACTCCCTAGAACCTTGCTGCATTCGTCCTGTTTCGACCATTTCCGGGGTGTGAGGCTCGACGAAGTCTCGTCCACAAAGCTACGCTTTCTCAAAAAGCCCTGCTTCGGGTCAAACAAAAATGATCAACCTATGATCACAAAGATATAAGATCAAACAAATGATCATATCGCAAATGATCAAACACTGATCATTTCACAGCAACACTCAGTATGCCACGTTACCAAATTGGGATATATCGCTGATAAATTTCAACTACATAACCTCTGAGCTCGTACGTCTCAGAGAAGGGTGTTAAGCTAAGAGAATAAATTCTCCGCCACCAACAGATATGTATTTGAAATAAATCAGCTTTATATCTCAAATTGTAACGTCAGACACACAATCCATACAAGTCTGTTCCGGGATCGAACAGAACCGAAGGCACTTCTCACGAAGCCCTTGCATATCCGGATAATTTTCTAATCACGTCGGGACTTCCCGTCACTAAGGGTGATAAAACCTCTAAATCGAAGATCAGTCGATGTAGAGTAACTCGACGGTAATCCTTCCGTTTTCAAAAATATCCGGTCTTCAACACCGGTCTTCGAATGCAATTCATAACGACGTATCACATATTCGGAATGGGTTATACGACCCCATGGTCCTTTCCCGGCTAACTCGAATAGTGAGCGATTATTTAAAAATAAGTGTGGCATTCAAATTCATCCAATTCACAACAAATACCTATCTAAAGGTAATTATTGATAGTCGGTTATTTAACTATCAATAAAGATGCGCAACATCATCAGATTCCAAATAATGTTCCCAAATTATTTTATCTTCCAAAATATCTTTACTAGATGTATAATTTCCACACTTTAAAAATAAATCAACGTTTATTTTTAAACAACTTCCCATTTCTTTTTATAAATTCCATAGTGAATTTATATTTCAAAATATCTTCTGATATACGATTTTCAAATCGTTTTCAATATTCAATTTCAATTTATCTTTACAAAGATAAAAGCTTAAAACGTTTCATTTCATTCTGGAAAAGTATTTCCATACTTATTCAAAAATAAGTATTTCACAAATCTATTTATTTTCAACATTTGAAAATGTTCGATATACTTAAATCAAATTAAGTATATATTCATTTCTTTAAGGAAATCTATTTTCTATAACGACATCAATTTGAGTCAAAACGAGTGTTACGTAAAACATCGTTACGACGACTCAAAAATCACTAGTATAGGGATTCGGATTTTAAGATAGATATATAAATCCCAATACTACATAAAACATTTCCTTTCGGAAATCATTTACTATAACAACAGTGTTATAGTCCACCATTTCCTTAAGTTTCTCGAAAACGTCTATTTCAACAATAAATGTTGAAATCTATGGTTTCGATTCGTAATACATTTTAAAACATCTTTAAAATGTTTAACTTTATTTTTAATATCACTTCTTCAAAAATGAATCCATTTATTTTAGAATTTTATTCACTGTCCAAAATCGTGAATATAATTCACTTAACCCAATTTCAATCTTTTCTACACATTTTTATTTCAATAAAAATTCGCTATCCAAAATCGCGAATATATCTTCTTTAACATTCTAATTTATCAAATCCAATTGATTTCGAATTTATAAAACAACGTTTATAAATCCTATTTCTATTTTCTAACGATTTCAATTTAATAAATCTCCTTTATTACCAATTTGATCTATAAATCTTCTTTAATGATCTATTCAATTCACAATTCAATTTTTCTACCACAATCCATATTATAAGTTAAATACTTATAATTTCATTTATTCCACAAAAATCATTTTCCATTTATAAGTTCACAATTTATAAATTTCATATATTTATAAATTCTAAAAAATTCATTTTAACACTTATAAAAACTCGTTTTATAATACCAACATTTTTAATTTATAAAGTGTCAACTTTATAAACCTTTTAAATAAACCGTTTATAATATTTTTAAAATCTCAACTTAAACCATTTTATAAATCAATCAACTGTTTATTCCAAAAATCACTTTTCGGTTAGATTTCACAAAGGTCTTGACTTTTATAACTTTAAAATTTGAACGTTTATTTATTTAAAATAAATCACTTCAAAAATTTAATAAAACGTAAAATTTCAAAGATCACTTTAAAAATCCTTTTAAATTAAAAGTCGTTATTTTTAAAACTTGAATCCGATGATGCTACAGCATCAAAACAATCAATCACAACAATCTAATATCATATATCATCATATGATAACAGAATATATTACAATATCTGTAAATAAATAAATACAGTTGAGGAATCCAGTTGGATCCCTCCAACCTGTTTCCCTGCATCCAAAGATGTTAGCACAATACCAATTCCGCTCCAGTACGGAATTATCGCGGTATATAGGTTTTTATAAATCCGCTTACTAACGGCGCAATAGGGTCTCATCCGCTATACGAGGCGGGAAATCATCAATCCAATATATACATATGCCAATATGTATATATTGCTATATATATAATAGATATATCCTACTATATCTAATATCACATCCAAATAGCAATCATATCAAATCAATAACTGCAATTCAATTAAAAATCTGAGTGAGAAGATCTCACCTTCGCATTTATTTTGCAATCCGTTTCCATTTCAGTTTCGTTTTCTCGATTTTTAACCTGGTATAAATAATTTATACAATTCTATTAATACTCGAATTAAATCCAACAATTAAATTATCATTTAATCTATTTACTCAACCAAAAGTTTTTATCTTATCTGATTTAATTCTCAAACCAATAAAATATTTTCCATTTGAAACTAACATTTTAATTCAACTAAAAATTTAGTTTTAAACAAATTTTCTTAATCGTAAACTGTATACATTTACAACTCTGTTTAACTTTACAGCACTTAATATTTCCATTTCCAAAATTCTATATACATATATACTATTTCCTGCTTAATTCTTAAAATAAGAATGTGTGCGTGTGTATATTTATTTTCTGTTACTGTCTATCTATTTTATTTATTTTCTTCAAAACTTATGTATATTAGATTTAAAACAGTTTGACTGTATATATGCTACTGTAAAAAATTTAAAACTCAACAGTAATTCATTAAACTTCAACATTAAATTGCAGAAACTAAAGAATACCTTACTATCATTTTCGATCGAACAAACACCACATCGCCAGTATACGACGTTGAATCCTAATCCCCTTGCGCAGCCTCGACATCGTACTCGAGCTCGCCACCAACATCGCATCTCTTCCATTGCCATCCCATTCACGAAGCTCCTCCACCTCGCTCGCCGCTCGAACGAGTTCGTCACCGCGAGACATCCCAGCCACCACGACCTCCGCGAGTCACCTGAATGCTTCCACGATCGAATTCGAGTAAGTCGAGCTCCAAGCCCTTAACTGTCGAACGCGAAACCTTCCAGATTTCGAATTCGCGACCCCCAACGCCTCCCACTGCCTTGCACGCGCGCCACCCCATGCTATATCGAGACGATTTCAAAGTTGCCCCAAATCGATTCCAGTTGCCACGAACAAGCTCGCGCCTGTATCGCCTTCGTCGTACGTAACTCGCGTGTCGCCACCCACCACTGCCGCGTGCGCACGCCACTGACATCGATCGCATCCCTTGCCCTAGCCGCGAACGAGACCCACGCGACCATCGCGATTTTCCTCGCGTTCGAACACCTCCATCAGATCGACAATGGCCATCGATTTATACGAGATAGGGGCGCGATTATATTTTATTTTATTTTTTTCTCAGAGGGAGGCGGCCATTATTATTTCGAACGTGAATTTGTTTTTAATCTGGGAAGGGAGAAGAGTATTTGAAAATGAAAAGAGATGGTTGGCACGATCCTTTTCGCGATTGCAGGCGCGATTTCAGGGAGGAGAACGTGGTGATGATTTTGACCATAAATTTAAAATTTAAAATTGAATTCAATTAAATTTCTACGCGTTTAATTATCATGTGCTCTCTTATCAACACTGAAAAATACGAAACTTGGAATCCGATAATAATTCGATATTACGGACCCAACGGCACTAGTTTCGTTGAATTCCGAGACAGTCTGAAAATTGACTATTTTAAATATCGATTCGAACAATTAAATTCAAAACTGAACAGAACAGTTTCAAATTCAATCCTGACAGTTCGATTAGCTTCGGTATTATCAATACGAATTTTAAAAGCTTTCGAAATATTTTTCTTCAACTTTAAATTGAAGATTTAAATTTTATTCAACTTACAATAGATTAAATTTTAAAGTTTAATCGCAGATTTCAAAATTATATCGGGGATTCAAATTAAATTACCGTTCAAATATCTAAAATTAATTAAATATTCTTAATTTAAATCTGTTCAAAATTCCGGGTCGTTACATTTTCATTTTGACATAAGTCTATATGAATACCAACAAAATAACATGATCCAATCTACCAAAATGAACTGAATAATAGGTTACACCTAAATCTTTAAGAAATCTTGTTTACATCTTCTTCTCTTTTCCTTAGCTTGCACTAGATTTATTTTCTCTTTATTCTCGTTTCTCTAAGCCACCACCATTAACATATCTTTTGAGCTTTTAGTTTACTTTTAGTAGAATGGAATAAATGAATGGAAAAGAGTCATGTTTATTGTTCCACAATTATTTGGGCTTTGGCCCACATACTCGTTTTCATGATTTCATTCTCCCTTTTTCTATCTTACTTAGCCCCTCTTGGCCCTTGAATTAATTAATTAAATTATTCATAATTTATGGATTGTTAAACAAGTCCTGCCTTATTACATTGCCCAAGACTCCCTAGTTGGCTTGTTTGCGAAAATAAAATAAACTAAATATAATAGTGACGTGGTAGGTCACTGTTCTATGCCCGTGAAATTAGGATTCCATCAACGGAAGCTAGCTTGAATGTTCCATCTCCAAGCTTTTATTCGATTGTGTATGATCCATCCCAGTTCTCACCCAATACCCCCATAATAGGGAGAACTCATTTTAGAATGAGATCCCCTACTTCAAAAGAACGGTTTTGGACCTTGGCATTGAAGTGTCATGCTACTCTTTTCTAGTGAGCAGTTAATCTTACTTCCGCTTCCTTCGTTTTCTCATCAACCAAATTGATGGGCCCAAACAAGAGTTCCTCATTTACTTTTGGATCCAAATGCCTTTTACGACGAGATGGGACTTCTAGTTCTATCAGGAACATATTTTCTGATTCATATGACAAAGCAAACGACGAATGTCCAATTATTAACTTGTGGGTCATCCTATAAGCCCGTAATGCTAGTAGAATCTCATTGATCATGTTGCCTTTAGCTTTAGTTAATTGCTTCTTTAAGGTGGACTTGATGATTTTATTCACCACCTCCACTTATCTATTTTCCTATAGATGTGCTACCGCTAAGGATCTCTTCTTGATTCTATACCGCTTGAAAAATCCTTGAATATGGTACTTTCAAATTGAGTTCCGTTGTCCGTGATAATCTTCTGAGGTACTCCAAACCTACAAGTGATGTTCTATATCATGAAGTTGATTACCTTTTTCATTATGATTGTGGTAAGCGGTTCAGCTTCAGCCCACATCATGAAGTAGTCCACTATGATTATTGCGTATTTAGCTCCACCTTTCGCGATCGGTAGCGCACCGATTAGATCAATTCCCCAAACCACAAATAGCCATAGGCTAAGAATTTATGTAAGCTCTTAAGACGGGGTTCTCGGGATCTTCACAAATACCTGGCAACAGTCGCACCATCTAGTGCAATCAGCTGCATCGTGATTTATTGTTGACCAAAAATATCCATAGCAAAGTGCCTTTTTGGCTCGAGTCTGCCCCCGGTGTGATCACCACAGCTTCCTTCATGGATTTCCATAAGGATCTTCTTTGCATCGTCGTTGGTTACACACCGAAGCAAGGGGTTGAGAATCCTCTTCTATACAATACACCTTCTTGCATCAAGGATCGTTTGTCTCTCAGAAGGTTCCCCTTGAGCAAATATTCCTCGATCGGAGTCATTCATGACTCTTCTTCCTCCACGATCTCCAAATCCAATCGACATCCATTTGATCGATGCTTGGAGCCGTCAAAACCTCCACTAAAACCATGTCCAATGTCTGTTGTTCCCCGGAACTAGCCAGTTTAGCCAATGAATCAGCTTTGGTGTTCTCCCCTTTGGGGATATGCATAATAGTGCATTTCTTAACACTATCCAACAGTTCTAGTGCTTTTGTCAGGTAAGGGGAAAGTCTTGCACCTTTAGCCTGATATTCCTTTCTAACTTGACAAACCACCAGCTGGGATTCACTAAATATGTGGAGTGTCCTTATCCCCGGTTCCTATCCTCAATTCTTATATTAGTGCTTCATATTCAGCCTCGTTGTTTGTTGTAGGAAAATCAAACCTTAGTGCATAGCAGATTGACCATTCTTCCGAGGTTTCGAGCACTATTCCTATGCCCGAACACTATGCTTGAACAATGTTCGTTTGAAGCTCCATCTACGAATAACTTCCAATGAGAGAGTGTGGTTGTGTCATTGTCATCCTCACCATCCCATGCTGTAAACTCAACAATGAAATCTGCCAATGCTTGCCCGTTTATCGCTCTGCTTGGATGGTAAGTGATATTATACTGGATTAACTCTATGTTCCATTTCAGTAAACTTCCCGAAGTCCCAGGTCGGTATAATACTTGCCCCAGAGGCTGATCCGTCAATACTTTAATTGAAAAAGCCTAAAAATACGAATGCGGCTTCCTAAACACAATCAGCAAGCAATACGTGAGTTTTTCCAACTCGGGTAGTTCTTTTTAGCTCCAATAAACCGCTTACTGATATAGTAGACCAAACTTTGGATTCTCGCCTCCTTATGTACAAGGGTCACACTTAGTGCATGAGGAGATACTGCTAACTAAACAAATAAACCCTCCCCTTTCAACGGTTTGGATAGGACTGGTGGTATTTCCATGTACCTTAACAACTCCTCGAAGGCATTCTGATAGTATTGATTCCACTCAAAGTTTTTACTACCCTTCTTGAGAGCATCAAAGAAAGGTATGCATTTTTTTGTTACCTTTGAGATGAACTACTCAAGGCAGCAATCTTCTCATTCAAGCTTTGTAGTTGTTTCTTCATAATCGGGATAGTTAGAATTCATAAGGCATTAATCTGCTCATGATTAGCCTCAACACCCCTTGCATTAACAATAAATCCGAGAAACTTTCCCGATGCTATCTTAAAAAAGCATTTCAACGAATTTAGTTTCATTACATACTTCCATAGGACCTTGAACTTCCCTTAAAGATCATCCAAATGGTTTCATGATACTCACGACTTCATGAGCATGTCGTCCATGTATACCTCCATTGTCAGTCTAATTTGATTCTTCAACATAGAATTTACTAATCTCTGGTAAGTAGCTCTGGCATTCTTCAAACCGAATGGCATTACTCGATAGCAATACAATCTCAAATCCATTATAAAGTTGGTATTCTCATAATCTGATATGTGCATCAGAATCTGATTATAGCTCGAATGAGCATCCATAAATGAGAGCAACTTATGTCATGTGGTTTCGTCCACCAGCTGGTCAATTTTGGGCAAAGGAAAGCTATCCTTAGGGCATGCCCTATTCAGATCTGAATAGTCGACACTTGCACATCATTTTTCATTTGATTTCTTGACCAACACTACGTTCAATATCCATTTGAGGTATAAAACATCGCAGATGGACGAGTCCTAGCACTCACTAGTGAAGTCGAAAGACTTTTATGTTTTGACTTAAGGTTTGGTGAAACATAAAAGACTAGTTGGAGCCTTATTGAAAAAATAAAATGGTAACACTTAACCTTTCTAATATTATAAGAACATATGCTATATAATGTTATAATAATCGACATTGATAAATTTGTGCATTTAATATGTTTGATAAAACATTTATCAATTAAGATATACAAATGAATTGAATTGAAGATTGATAAATAGAAATATAACATATACTTACTAATAATGATTATTGCATGTTAATGTTTCAACAACCATTCAAGCCCCTGATTCTACAACTACTAAATATGTTCGTAATTTGGTCGCTTAAATATTTATTTGGTCGAGACAAAGCAATACAATACTATGAATATTTCATCTGTATACAATCGCATATGAATGTTATATGGTAAACGATCACACTTTGTAATATATAATATTTCGATGAAATTACTTCATCTGAAATAAGCAAATAAATCATAATGTAAGATCGAGTGATCAGTTTGATTGATTACAATAAAAGATAATATTGTATTAAATGTAACACAAGACCAAAACTATAATATAGATCTAAAAACTCGATTGCTAAAATGTCAGTTTGATCAATTTAAGTAAGGTGCATCATATTTGATGTCCTTAAATGTTAAGGATAATCAAATGAATTTTTGTAAAGAGTTCGTTATGATATCATAGTATAAGATTTCTTATGAATGGTTCGACCATTTAGAAAGAATAATGAAAATACAAGAGTAGATATGTTTAAAGATACAATTAGGATAAAGAGAGCGAGTGGTCGCTTTTGCTTCATAAAGTAACATCGAAAACGAGAATTGTAACAATAATTGATACTTAACATTGGAATAAGAAATACGATTTCTATGCTGAAATGTATTTTCATACATAGAATTGTTTTCTATGAGATTTATTTCTTTAAGTTCAAGATATTTGATCAAAGAATCCTCCATTGTAAACTAGTTGCAGCATATGAAATAAATAATCTATATTAAGTGAATGATGGACCTCCGAATTCAATACGCTATCATAGTAATAGCGGAAATAATGGTAGAGTGCCATGTAATACTTATTGATTTCATCAAATTACGAAAATTGTTTTCATAAAATGTGTCGTTTACATTATTTATGAAATATTGACTATTTTTTAGTGTCAACTGAAAAGTAGACATAGTTATATTTTAATGTGAATACTATGAATATTCGCTATAAAATAAAACTATAATGAGGTATTTGTTTTTATAACAAAAGTGATGGATTGAAAAATACTGAAGTATCTAAAATTATTTACAATTATTTTAGCATTATAGACTAAGCCATAGTTTTGAGAAATAATTGTTATTATATGGTTATGAATCATATGATACTGGTTAGTTATATCTCAGACAATTAAAAGCAAAGCACCCATTTGGTGGGAGCATCATAAGAGTTAATAAACTATTTGGATTGATACATATGAATATATGCAACTATAAGTCTATTAATACCAAAACAATTCCATGTACTTCATCAGATTTGCTGATGAGCTATCACAGACATGGATATGTGTATTTAATATGCATGTATAAGTCCATGATAATCTCATTGAATATAAAATGGAAGTAAATTATATGACATGTGACAAAAATGATTCAATTTGATTTAATGAGTGAGTACATTGGAAAGAGTTCTGTATGTACCTAATATGAATAAAGATTCGGTCTCAAAGATTACTCATCCATATAATACATAATGATGTATTGATAAGGAGTAATCGAGCGTTGTTGAATAGAGCATGGCTAATGATGAGTGAACTTGAGTTAAATACTTTTTATAAGGTGTGTACTTATGAGTAAGACACAAGGTTAAAATTAATATCATCTAGAAATAGTTTAGAAAACCATAAAATATAAGGGTTTATAAGAAAATCTTATATATCCTATGCCAGGGAGTTGCTAGGTTATGCGAGTCGAAAGACTGCACGTAATAATTATACGTAAGGGATCTTGTATAAGTCGTGCCAAGAGAATTTTGGAAAAGATAGTCATTAGATGACTAATTTATGTTGTGAACATAAATATATTATGAACTAATGCAAAAATCATTTTTGTATAAGGAAATTCATAAAATGCTTATAAATGCCTGTTCCATTTCACTAAGAAACAACTGTTGTTTCAAGAAAAATACCAACTTCATAGCGAAGGAATTTCTTTGAGAAATTATTGGTATAAAATGAACTTGGATACGATCCCATGATAAAACTGATTACAAAGGATGAAATGAAATTGACAAACCTAAATGAGCACAAATACATTAGAATGTCTAATGATTATTCTTGTAGATTAAAGAGAAACTGTGAGTTTCTTATCAATATCAAGAATATATAATTCTTGGTTGTTTAATTAAACCATTAAGAATATTAACTCTATGATATGGTACGATGCAAAAATCCGAAACATATTTCAAGTATAGTATCAAAATATGATTTTGATAGTTGTACTCGAAGGGATATGATCCGTTGGCCGCAAATGTATATTGAAGAGAAAGACTAACACAGTTGGAATATAATGAGAAATACCGATAAGAATAAAATCATAAATTTCAATGATTGAAATTAATGTAACTGATTCACCATTCGATGTGCTCAAGTTGGTTCAGATTTTACTCACAAAATTATTGCATGGTGTGACTTTATGTTTTGGTACGTATGTGTTGAAACGGAGAATTCTAAATAATGATTTAGAGTAAACTATTTACACATAATAACCAAAGTGTCTCAAAGTAAGTGGAAGTGATATTGAGTTTGTGAGTTTTTGAACATGATCCAAGAAAAAAATATGAAAGTGTCGTTCAATAAGCATCAAAATTAAACTAGAGATATCAAATAGTACAATTATCAGTCAAAATGCAGAGGAAGCGTGTGTTCATAAGAAAGAATGTTAAAAAGTACATAAATTATTTCTAAACCGTAAGTAAACAACAAAACACTGCTGATTGTTAATGACATACTTGTGTTACAATCAGTTTTAGTTATTTTAATACTCAACATTGGATTTGTAGATGATGTCTCTTATAGTAAAGTATAAAAGATATTGGGAATTTACCAAACTATATGCAAGGACACCTTATTAAAATGTTTAATACGGAACATGTACGATGGATTCCTTATGCTTTGGCAATAGGAATTATCATACATGTTATGTTGTCTATGATATCATGATTTTTTTATGTATTTGATACATGAAGTAAATATCAAATCCAACTAGATACCACTAAATCGTTTTTGAGGTGTTCTCATGTATTTATAACATACTAGAGAATTGTTTATAAAAACACCAAACTCCTGATGAAGGAGTGTTCAGTCCTAAAGTTCATAAGTCATATTGAGTATAATATATCAATAATAAATTCAAGTTGAGAATCATTAAATTGGAAGGTTCCAATTAGAAAAGATTGCAGGTGATTCAATGAGAAGGCTAAGTACATTGACTTGAATAATACCATAATAAAAGCAATGTATATATAATAAACACACTAATTTATAACCGAGCCAAGGGTGATTCCAAATGTTAGGAATCTTATAACATTGCTATATGATAATAATGTCACGATATAGTTCATAATAGAACTTAGATTTCACTAGAAGTTGAGAGACATACTTCGAATTCTTCCACATGACAGTTTATCAACGTTGGGAGAGCTGATTGACAGAGTAGATAATTGAAGTATAATAGCATACCCATCCACTAAGGGACTGACGTAATTGGTTTTGTGGAAACTGATTGGAGAAGTTGGAATAAGATTTCATAAATGACCTAAGTGCAAGTGGGAGATTGATAGAGTTTGGGGTATGCCACAGGGGAAATTATGTAATTTGTTATGTATATCTAACTCGACAATCAATCTTGTTCGAAATAAAATGTGTTTTCTATCTATTATATACTTGATATAATGGGTTATATTAATTAATTAAATTAAAAGTATATTTAATAGAAAATCCATAAATGGTATGTTTGCGTGATAATAGTTACAAAGTGCTATGACCGTGAGAAATTTATTACAATAAAAATAAATATATCATTTTAAATATTCCTAGTCAAGATGTATTGAGATTGGATATCGATACATCCCTTGAGACTAGAGTACATAAAGCTCTCCAAATGTTGGGTAGTGTATTATTCATGGCTGCCAGGGACACCAAGGGTTGTGTATTGATACAATTTGGATAACTATGGAACGACTCACTCGACAGTTTTCTATTGGTTAATATAACTAAGGTCAAAGAGAAAATATCAATGTGAAAAAATTACACAGTTCTCTTGAATTGAGAATACTGTTGATCTTCAATGTAACTCCGTTTTGATTACAGTTAAATCATGGCATGGCGTCCATCGAACGACTATTGTTGGGTCGAGTGGAAGCATTGGAAGTGAAATACTATTCAAGAGAGATTTGTCTCCTCAATCATATGAAGTTATATTACGGTCAACTAAAGTCAACTCAAAGTCAAAGTCTTTAGCAAGAGCAATTTGGTCAATAATAATTGTTATTATTGAACCAAGGACTTTGTATTTGGACTATAGAGTTAAATATGGATGATATTGAAATTTTGACCATTACCAAATTCTATAAGCCCAAAGTGATATAGTTTTGACGAAGAGAATTGGTGTATATAATAGTTACAACTGGTTGGAATATCCCTCATTCTGAGGCCCAAAACTAACCGCTATGGATGTTGCAGTCATTCATAGTTATTAATTACCGGTGATAAAATGCGGCTATGTTCATCGTATCAATAATCAGAAGCACATGAATATAAAAAAAATTCAAACATAATTCAGAAGTAAATTTTACATTCCATTTAAAAATATGATTTCACACTCATTACCCAATACCATTCGCAATTCCACGTTCAGCAAAATTACAATTATTACAAAATACTCTAAGAGCGACATATAAAGATGCCCCATTGGTTGATCAGAGTCTAACACTTGGCAATTGTATAACTTGCCATTACATTCATACAGATAAAACCAAACAACACAGCGGATTAGATAGGTACCCTTAAATAGCAAGATTGCCTCTTACACATCTTTGAAAGCCTATTCGTCTAACTGGAAACCTTAAAACCTTTACTCCTGACCTACTCAAATGAGTACCCGAGAGTATAAGGAGAAAAACAAAAACTTCAAATTAGACAAAAAGTCTATTGTGAATGATAACCTACCATCTCGAACCAAATAGTTATTTAACGAGGTCATGCCACTGAGCGGAATAGGTTTCCCCTCACTAGTATCTTACCCAAAACATCTAAACCATATACTATACTCCTGCATCCATAGTGGTTATAATAATATAATAATATGCAAATATGCAATACCCACTGGATTACCCATCCTAAGTTATTGGACTACCCATCTAAGTTTCCATTGACCATCCATCTTATACTTATATGAACTACCCATCTCACATATATTAATTCTTTGGATTACCCATCCCCTACCATGTTGACTACCGATTACCCATGGTTTCATTAACAAAATTATGTGTATTATCCATCTCATATGTACTTATTACTAGAATTACCCATCCCTTACCATATGGACTACCCATCACACCTTGTTTAGCTATTTAAATTATGTGGACTATCCATCACACGTATCCTATTCGTTTAAAATTGATGTGGACTATCCATCCCCACATCCTATAGTTTTCCTAGGTTAACTATGAACCCTTCATTCACCTCATAGAGACTATCCATCTCTGACATGATGTGGACTATTCATCTCACATCCCATAGTTTCCTAGGATAATTATGAACCCATCATTCACCAATTTAATCCATGTTAAATCTACATGTTCAACCTATGTTTATTAGTATCCCCAATTAGGTTGTATACTCTTTAAAGTTATAACATCTCAAATGACTTGCATTGGTATCCCCAATAATCTATATCGAACTTATTGAAGAAAATTTTACATTGGTATCCTTAATGATTAGTGTCAAAATCCATAAAATAAAATACATTGGCATCCCCAATGATAATAGTTGAAATCATTAAACATATAGCATGTCGAAGCTAATTTACATTGATGTTCCCAATGATAGTGTCGAAATTTATAATTAAATGACATTGGTATCCCCAATAACAACGGCAAAAAAGAAGACTTAAGGCTCTTCGCCCTTAATAAAGAAGATAAGCGACATCTACGCCGCACTATTTATAACGTCGAACCTCTAACCAAGGTTAGAAAACAAAACCTAAATTTTTCTAAGTATAAAACTTCTTGTCGAAATAATGTCGTTGACTTACATTCATTATAGGTTATCCACCTATTAAAAAATGCCGACACCAATAGTCACGGCAGCAATGCCATAAAACATCATTGCCGAAGCAAAAAAAAGGGACCTTGTCGACCTTGTTGACAGTGGCACCAAGACTCGCAATGGCTGTATAAAACATTTTATTTGAAAACTAGCGGCATCAATGCCATCACATTGTTGACACTGAAGGTAATAAAAAGCAGGCTGCCGGCCTTAATGAACTTCGGCCCCAAAACATAGTGGCAATAAGAAATGCGGCGATTATATGCGACTAACAATTTAGAAGAATCTCGATAGTGTAGTGCCGCCTATAATAGGTTGTCGTCTAGGTCGACTTCGACGTGGCTGGAATCACTCACAACTAATTAAGTAGTTACCATGTGCTTTGTCGACGTCGATACACTTGGTTACAGCGCTGCGCTAGCCTTGGTATGGAGAAGAACAGCATGGCACTATCGTAATTGTTAATAAAACTAAATTTCTACTACTAAAATTAATCTCTTTTCAACAACTTTAACTCTTATCTAATTCCTATTAGATAGTAAACATCTTTACCCATTTTCTTTTTAGAAAACTGCTACCCATTAGTTTTAAAGTTCCAAAAACATTAATCAAATTAATTAATTAATATCTTTAATTAATTATCCATTTAAATGCTTATCTAGCATATAAATTCATAATAATTTGAAATCACCTAGGAAAAATCCCCAAAAATTTCAAAAATTCGAAAATACCGTATTATTTACCATATAAAATTTCAAGGTCAAATACTATATTTAATTATTTTTAACAATTAAAACCCGAAATTAACCCAATTTCCATCTTAGGAAATTCATAAATATTTATTTTAACTTGGAAAATTATGAAATTAAAAAACCATCTTCAAAATAATGTTTTACTCAACGTACCAAAAAATCAATGCATTTGGAGATTTAAAAACTTGTGTTTTACCCTTAAAACCCACTTAAATAATTTCATAAAAATCCCATAAATCATTATTTTATCCAAACAATGATTAAACAACCACATCTAGGTAAATAAAATAATAATAATTCGAGTATTATCCATAATCGAATATAAACATAAGTAAAAGAGATGGTTCATGTGTTATTCACCTTAGATTTAATGTTGGAGTTGAGATTTGTTATTGCTTGAGTTTCCTTAAGCTCTTACTCTTCAAATCCCCTTTATTTTGATCTCCTATAGCTTGTTAATGGCCGGTCTTAGTGTGTTTTCTTTTTGGTTGTTTTGATGTTGTGAAAAAATGAGAATGAATATGAAGGGGAGAGGGTTTATGGTTTAAAAGATGAATCTACCTATTTTGCCCCTATCGTATATTCTCTTATATGCTAAGCTTTTAAAAAAATCCCGTTACTTAATTCATTAAAGTATGACCTTATGAAATTTCAAATCCCATTATCCTTAAACATTTACATTATTCTATTTAATCTATCTAATTAAATATCATGAATAATGTTTAACTAAAATTAGAGGTGTTACACTGGGTAACACTTAAAAAGGTAAAATTGGATTTTACCAAAATAAAGTAAGCAATAAATTTAACCAAAATATCACATCACCTTCTAAGTAACGTATGAATATTAATATTCGAATAGTTTGATATTAATCGCTGACCAAATTTACACCTAACGGGTCACACAATCGAAACAGTGAATATTCCTTTGACCAAACGATTTAATTATTTTCTAATTGTCATAAATTAGTTAAATTAATTAATATTTATGAAATATTAATTATAAATTTTATTTTGATTTGATGAACAAATATTATTAAATATGTTTATAATAGTTATAAATCTATTAATTGATATACGATATCGATACACGTTTAAATAAGATTTAAATGCAATATAATTTGTTCGGGCTTTAATGGGTTTAAATCCCATACGGGAGCTGATATGTTCAGCCACGATGAAGCATAGGGGGTGGCAATGTGATGGCTAAAAGGTCTAGGGTTTGAATGGATAAAAGTGGTAAGAGAAAAATATGGATCTTGATCCCAAAATATATCTTCATTCTCACCTCTATAAAATCATTTCACCCACTCTCATTTTTGTTGATTTTTGGATCCTCCGTCTACATCCTCTCTAGCTAAAAATAATCCTCTCCACTTTCTCCAATTCTAAACACAAATCAAAGTAAAACTAACTCTATTCGATGGCTGGTGGTAATCGGTTCAGGGACTAGCACTCTACTAGATTGGAAATAAGTTCAAGAAATAGATCTCATCATTTCAAGGTGTCATAATAAGCTTTGGAAATAAGGTAATATCTAATCTACGATTAAAATTTAATTTCTAAATAGTTGATATATTATCTATTGCTTTCTTAGTTCGGGGATGATTCTAACATATCGATATATCATCACTCAAGATCGGTTGTATGAATACACACAAACACACATATATACATATATATATATATATACATATATGTTTATAAATAAAAAATATGACACACTCCTACCATTAATGCTCTCGGGACAATAAATAAAAAAACAAGATTTTTTATATTATTTAATCAATTTAATATTCATTATTTAAATTATGAAATATTATTTAAATACAATGCCTTATGCCATAGAAAATATGATTTTATAATTTTATATATTTAGTTTGATACCCAAAATATACTCGACATAAACAAAATAATTTTTATATATTTATTATTATTTTAAATATATTTAAATTAATTAATTAAATAATCTAATTATATTAATATATATATATTATATAAAATATGTTTTATATTATAAAATTAAATTAGTGCATGACTTGCTTTCGGCAGCAAGATAAAAAAAGTTTTTTATATAATTTAAATATTAGCCAAAAGTTAAAATTGAATTTTAAAATTAATTTTAAAATTTAAAATGTGTGTGTATATATAATATTTAAATGTTATATTTTACTCGTATTTTTACTAAGAAATTTAAATTTCAAATTAACTTTTGAAAAGTAATTTTTATTAATTTATGTTAGTTTTCATACGGAAATACACACACGCGCACACACACATATATATATAGAACCAAATTTTGTCATGAGCATTATAATAGGTGTATATTTTATTTATATACTTTATATACATATATATTTTAGTTAAGTATATTTCTATAATTTATTATTAAAATATTTACAAGATATATATGTGTGTGTGTGTGTGTTTAATAAAAATTGATTTTGATTTCGAATTTCCAGTAAAATAAATATAATTTAATATAATTTTAAATATATACATGTACATACTTATATATATTATAAATTCCATATATTTATATATACATTTATAAATAATTTTCAAAATAATATAGATTTATATATTTTCATTTATTTATTTTCAATATTTAGAATACATAAATAATATATATACACACACACATACACATTTGAACGATATATCTCTATACTAGATGAGCAAAAATGTCTATCTCTATACTAGATGTTTGCAACCAAATTGGCCACAAACACCCAAGAATAGGCTTAAGTAGTGAAATAAATGAAGAAATTAAATGAAAGCAGAGGAATAACACTGAATATCAAGAAAAATGCAGCATAAAGCAAAAACAACAAGATTTATAATGGTTCGGCGCTGATTATGTACACTTTGAATACTCTCTTTATTGCTTCGCAATTCACTTGATTACAATTACAATCAGTAAGAAATTGCAAGAGATCAGAAAAGAATAAAGGAAGTTGGTTACAATAATGGATGAGTTTCACTTGCAACCCGAAAGTCCCTCAAAATGACACCTTATGCCTCTATTTATAGATGAAGGCAGCCTTCAATCTGACTGAAACTTCGGCATCTAGATCTCCTCGACCATATGGGCCCACCATAGGGAGGACCAGGCCCAACTCTCAATGGATAGGGGTCGATACCGACCCCTCCATGAATCGAGTTTGGGCTAGCGATCCCTATGGTAGCTTCCTTTTGGTCTATAATGATGGCGTTTCAATTATCAAGGTGATTGGATGCATGGAGCTCTAGTTCTCGTAATACTTTAGTTGGAATCTTAACTTGGTCTGGATTATACCGAACCCTCTTGGTCCCTCGATGTATGTCAACTCATCTCTAAGCCTTGCCAGGAACACTATGTCGATCCACATTTCATGAACCATACCCTTCCGATCCATATCCTACAAATGAAACATGCCGATCCCTTTTGCTTAACCATACTATGTCGATCTATATTGCTCCAACCTCATCCTACCGACCCTTATTCCATGACTATCAACATGCCGACCCCTCTAGCTTTATCATACCGACCCATAGCTTACGAACATACCATGCCGATCCCTTCCGCTGACCATCAATATACCAATCCCACTGGTTTTACAACCTAGGCCGATCCCACACCATCTCAATCATATGCCGAAGCACATTCTCCACACATATTATGCCGACCTGTGACCATATTAAATCTATACCGATCCATCCATATTTCATCTAATTTGTCAAACATTCATGTCGATCCTATTCCAACCAGGCCTAACCCCGTAATCCAACATCCCGCATCATCCGCCTATTAACTCCATTTATCTCGGGCTTGATACAACTGCCCAAACATTATATCTTGGTCATGTGGTTGTTGTCTCATGATCATTATTCACATCAGTAGTCGAGTCTGGCCCCCGTAATCAGATCTATGTAGCCGGACCAAGGCACCGGGTAACAATTGCCCTCCAAAGTATGTCTTGTGAATAACATAACATGCTTTGAATTGGAAAAAATCCGAGTTCCCGGGAACAACTCTATCCAACTTCCTTGTTGATCAATGTTCATTTATTAACCTTCGATGATACAAGTTTGATGTTGTACTCCATTAGTATGCACAGATTTGGTCATATGGGATCTCCAGGTTCTCTTCTGATTTGACATCAAGCTTGATTATTTCAAGCTAAACCGCCACTTCAGTTACTTTCAAAAAGTTGAATTCATAAATCTCTTCTATGCATGGTCATACACATGTTTCTATTGTTGACTTACGGACATGTCTGGACATTCGTTGGTCTTTGCCAAGTTGTTTTATTTTGTATGCATCCGTTTACAGTTTAACCTTCATGATATCGGTTGCCATTCGGTTTTCAAACATCCGCTATTTTCTTCTACTTTCCTTTTTATCTCAGTTATATCCATCATTCATGTGTTTCTCCCCTTTTCTTTCTTTTTTATATTGCATCATTACATATACATTTTTTTGTTTTTATCATTATTATTATTATTATTATATATATATTATGAGGGATCAGCATTCGGTATGTCGATCCCTTAGTGGGCTAATGCAGATAGGGGTCGGCATGCCTTGAGGCCAATCCCTTTTTAATCTTGTGACCGAGTCACTTGGTGTGACCGAGTCCCTTCCCTTCCTTGTCGTCCATATGAAAACTCGTAACCCTCTCCTTTCTTTTTTCACTTTACCTTCCCAGCACTTAACTCCCTTTTCCTTCGCTCTTTGCCCAACCGAACGCTTTGAAGAAAAACAAGTTTCCTCTTTAAACTTGAATTCGAGTGTGAGATTCCATTTCTGATCTCCATCACCATCAATTCATCTTTAGTCCAAGCTCCAACCTCGTAATCTGCACTGAATAGGTATGATTCCCGCCCACAATCACACAAATCGAGTCAAGGATCCTGAGCTTGGAGGAGTTAGAGCGTCGTTTAGGTGTGTTACTTAGCGGTTATGTTAAGTCACGTGGAAGAGGAGGAGAAGATGAAGGAGCGGGATATGGAGAAGGAGGAAGGAGAAGAAAAAGGAAAAGGAGAAGGGGATGAAAAATAGGGGTTCGGTAGAAGCTTTTTGAAGGGATGATAGGAAGTCTAACTTTAGGATTGGATAGGAGGAATTCGGAGAGGGATCGACGTGATATTGTGATGTTGTTTGGTGAGGGATAGGTGAGAAGTAGATAGAGAGAGGTCGATATAAGAGATGGTTTTGATGAGAGGGGTCGGTAGAGACTATGTTTGTTTGAGGGATCGGTGCGTGGGTGTTAGGCGAGGGTTCGGTGTTAGTAACTTAGGTGTAGGGATCTGCGTAGATAAAGGTCTTAAGAGGGATCGGTGTAGAGGCTTATCCATAGGGATCGGCTTAGGAATTAAAAAGTAGGGTTCATCTTGGAATCTTAAGTATATGGGTCGGCATATAGGCTATAAGGAAGGGATCGATGTTCTCACATAAGTTGAAGTGTAGGGGTCGGCTACGAGACTAGGGCATAGGGATCATCATTTAAAGTAGGGATCAGTGTTGACCATAAAAACCAGCCTAACTCATGTCATTCAAACATTTAATTGCACACTGCCTTGCCTAAACATAAAATGACCGAGAACAACGCGGCTTGCATACTTGGACCAACGACCTTAAGTTTGAACGAACAAATTCTCAGTCTACTTAACATGAACTAAGTATAAAATTGGTTAAACGGACTTGAACAATGGACATCATAATTCAGAATGTCAACATCCGATCCCAAAGCTTTGGTTGCCTATCAACCTTCACGTCGCTTGGGATGGTCAATGATGACGGTCTCTCTGGACGAAACCTCTAAGCTTTGACATTTTACTTTTTCTTCTCTGATTTCAAACTGCTTATGCTTATTCCATATTGCACTACACTAGTTCACACACGACACGGGGAGACAAGTTTTTATTTCTAATATTGATTGTCTACTGAGTATAGCTGTCATAGATTCAAGTTACATGGAGCGCTCAATCATAATGTCTTCTGAATCGGTCGCGAGATCGATCTCTGCCACCCTATCAGACAAACCTGCTCCGAGTCATCAAGCAGAACAAGTAGAGGCATCAGACCCCCAAGCAAATCTTCTTTTAGACATCCCAGTCTTTCCTATAGAAGTTATTGACCCGGCTCCTGATGTCGTTGAGGGTGCCATCATCTTAAACAATCCAGCTGATTCACAAGCATCCAGAATCGGCGAAGCCTCTCTTCGTCGATTTTATTCCATCCATGGGATTCCTTTCAAAGACGTTCTAGTTCCATCAAGGCAAGACATACCTCACTTGCCCCTAGCCGGATATACTACTTGTAACAAGTTCATGTGCTGGGCCGGATGTGTGCCTCCCTTCAATTCTTTCATTCGAGAAATATTGAGATATTTAGGGATCGCTCCTACTCAACTGCACCTTAATAGTTATGCTTTTATCCATGGCACTTCTCTTCTCTTCATGAACGTCCTGTCCCGTTCGCCAACTTCTGAAGACATTCTATACATTTACAATTTCAAAAGACGGGCTAATAGTCCTACGTATGTCTTTCTTGAACCCTTGCCCAAATAACAGGTCTTAACAGGCGCATGGAATAAGCTCTCCTTATTCAAACACGAATGGTTCTATGTACGGTGTCCTCCCTGCTTCGAAAGAAGATGGTTGGAAGGACATAAGTGCAATTTCTGCCTTTATCTTTAATTCAAAGATTCAAATCGCAGCTTCTTTCTTAATCGTACTAACATCTCTAATTCTTTCAGTTGTTTGTCCTCGACCTGAAGGCGTCGAGTATTCCAAGGCTATTGCGGCCATTCGTGCCACTCCCATTGAGGATCGGGACATCAAACTCCTTATCACTGACGAGCTGCTCTCATTGTTCGAGCTGTTGTAAGATGGCCGCAAAATTGGGCTTCCCAGTAGCAAAGTGGTCCCGAGAATTGATGTCGAAAGAAGGGTAGAAGCAAGTGACCCCGTGGTGCCCCAAGTTGAGGGAACCTAGGAAGACATTGAAGAAGGAGAGATAAGAGAATTTCAAGATGCGAGGCTGAGAGGTGAAGGCGTAGGTCCCAAAAAAGCGTCGGTAGTCGAAGTGCCACAGACCAGCCAAATGGAAACTCCCTCGAAGAGGAGAAAAAGGTTAGTGTACAAGTTGTGGAAAAGCAAGGCTGGGGCAAACTTCAATTCGTCATAACCCCAATCGAAAAGGAATCATCTTCCCAGCAAATGGAAAGTTCGCTGAAGGGACTTTCTAACATCTCGATTTCGGATGATATATTAAATTACAACTTTGCCAACATTGAAGGGCTTAACTCTCCCGCAAGAAGTGGCAAAGGTGTGTAACCTTCCACCAGGGAGGAGGAAACTCCAATGAGTAAAGCTAATGTTACTGGTCCGTCGGGGGGAAACACTAGGACACACACAAACACTCGCACTCCACCATTCACTTGTGATTTACTCTTCACGTTATAACTTCTAATATACTTCTATTCGGCTCTTTTTACAAGTGCAATGTCACATTCACATGCTTTTGATCGCCTTCCAGGCTTTTCCACTTACTATCGCTTGGGGCGAGATTCTGAATCTGGGAGACGCAGAGGCAAAGACAAAGGGCGAGACAAAGATTATTATTCTTGAGAATCCTCTTCCTCGTCCAGACGGAAATCTCAAACACACGCTCCCCACCATATCAATCCATCAAACCCTCCTGCTCATAGCGGAGACAAATCCTCTAACCGAAGTTCCTAAGCTGCTGCACCCCACGATCAGCACACCGGGTCATCAAGTATAAGGCAATCGCGCCAGCGCCAAAAGCACCCGCTAGTTTCTTCAGAACAACTCCCGTCGATTCCTGCCCATGATCCTACCATGGTGGAGAAATTAGCTGAACTCAAAGCTACCTTCCCAAAAATTTGCTTCAACAGGCTCAAGTTCCTCCCCTCCATACACGCCATTCCTGGAAGTACCAAAGAGAGCTCATTAGCATGCATGAATGACGTGTATGTCCAGCATGAAGCGTTTATAAGCAATTTCATTTGAATTTTTTTTATTTCATTGCAATTTACAGTTTACATTGTACATACGTTTTACATTGTTATTCTCTTTATCAAACTGTGCACTGTGCACGTCAACCACCTGGGGGTATTTGATGTGCATGTAAATGTGTATATTTTTACCACCATATTTAATCTATTTAAATTAAATAAATGATCATATCAGACATTTTAACTTGTTTAAACCAAAATTCATATTATTTTCAAATCATCACATATTCATCTTCATCCAAGAGCAAAATGGTCATTTTTGTGCATATATTAATTTGAGTAAATTTAATTGGAAATTTCTATATTATTTTATAGGAATTTGTCTTCATATACAAGTGGTTTCGTGAAGATGTATGCATGCACAAGAGTGAAGATAAAGAAATGAAGATGGAAATAATTCAAAGGCATGATAATGGAGGACCCCACCTACCCACCTACCTTAATGTACAAATTAGAGGCTAATGCACATGCTTATGGAATTAATGGCTTCATGTACACTTAAATGATGATTAGTAGAAGCTAATGATTACTTGGCCTCCATATTTTCTCAAGGGTATTTTGGGCATTCCCGAAAAATATGAATTAGGGTTTCATACATGTATAAAGACCTCTTATGTTTCATGTAACCCTCTCCCTTAGTCTTTCTTAGTTAGTTTTTAGCTTAAAAATAAAAGAAAGCTCTCTTTCTCTTTTCATGGCTACTTAGCCATTTTTATTTCTTGTAATTTTTCTTTTCTTTCTTATGCAATTCAATATATGCTATTTAAATTTACATGCTCTCTTTCTTATGTTGTAGTGTAGATATCTTTTCTTTTATGCAAGTAGAATAGTTTTCCTTACATTTTGCTCTCTTTTTCCTCTTGTTAGTTTCATGTTGCTTTCTACATTGTTCATATGATAACAAATATGAGAGGCTAATCCCTATAATTTAGGGGTAATGAAGCTCTCTAGTATGTAGATGCAATATTTTGTTAATTCATGCTCTCTTTTTGTGCTTAATGAAGAATGATTGAATAGGTTTAATTGTTGTTTTTGCCTTGAAGTTGATAGTCTATATTGTTGACACCAAATAGATTATGCTTAAACAATCACTAACAATAATTGCCTCTTCATCAAAATATGATTATGGCAAAAGAAAGTGATTTGAAATTAAAATTTGATGGTCTATATTTCTAATCAATAGTTAATAGGCCATACTTAAAATAGATTTCATTTTCATTGTTAAATTTCATGAAAGTTGGTAAGTGGTTTAAGGGGTGTGTTATAGTTTGATGGCTTATGTTGGCTAATCAATAGCACAAATATGCCATACTTATGATAAGCACATCAATTAAAGCACTACTGACCATAAAAGAGAGATTATGATTTAATATGTGTTGAACTACATGATCTAGAGAGTGGATTTATTCTCTAAATTGTCATTTAACTCTTATATTTGCATCTCTTTTCTTTTAGTTAGTTAGTTAATTTTCTAATTCTCTAGCTTAACTTTCATTCCAAATTGGTATAATTTGATTGAATACCATTTTTAAAATCATCAATTCCCTGCGGATCGACCCGTATTCGCCCCGTACTACAAGCGTACGCCATGCGCTTGCGGTTATTTTAATTTGAAATTTTTCGGCAAATTTCTAATCCGATAGAAACTTTGTCAATTAACAAGTTTTTGGCGCCGTTGCCGGGGAATTTCTTTGATTTTAATTTTCTATTCTTCGAATTATTTTGTTTGATTTTTGTGTGATTTTATTTTTTGTGTTTGCTTGCATTTTGTTTTTTTTATTAAAAAATAATATATTTGTGTGTGTTTGTGTTTTCAATTTTATGTGTGTGCTTGTTGTTGTTTATTTTCATTTTGCATTGCATTTCAAAAAAAAATCATATACAATTCAAAAAGAAAAAAAATTCCATTTCAAATTGCATTTACAGATTTACAGCTGCATTTACATTTTTTTTACTATTGCATTTCCTTTTTCACATTTACAGGAAAAAAAACTACACTGCGACTTTCACTCTCTCTGTTTTCACTCACTGTTCACAGCCCAAAACTGCCTGCATCACTTCCCGACCACTGCAGCTACATCCATACTTCACCTACTTGCCTCAAACCTCTGCACCATCAACCCATCTTTGCCCAGTTCAAAACAACATCCACTACAGAACAGTGACCATCACAACATCCACTTCACATTCATCATCTCCCTCTTCATCTCTGTGCATTTGTGCACTTGTGCACTGCAAACATCCTTTCTTGTGACCATACAAGCCACTACAACAATTACCCATACAAGCAAACTCCACTTCTGCCATTGCTTTCCACATCTCGACATACACATTCACCTTCTACTTGCATGCCTGTTGCTTACATCATTTCCACTTGCCTATCAACAGATCATCACCTCCTCCAGTATTATCAACTGTCAACACGTCTACAACCCACACTGCTTCCACACACAAAAAAATTGCTTGCACCTGTCATAGAAAACTACTCTTTATAGCCTACTTCTTCCTTCGTACCTCTGCCAATCAGCTACTAACATTACACTACGACCAACTCCTCGATACGCTGCCTGCTTACTTCTTATTACTGACTACGATCAATATACCACTACAAATACACCATCAACACTCTACCACTCCAACAACATTTCATACCTTTTCTTCACTGTACAAGTGCACAAACATCACCACTGTGCAAACCCACCCTGTACAAACTTTTCATTCATCAAACATGCTACAAATCGTCTTCCTCACATCATTCAAACTGCTCACTATATCAATAGCCTTCATACCACAAACTGCCACTTCATTACCATCACCAACCCAATCAGCTACATCCAAGAGCTGACATACTCATAACCACCTTCTACGACTACTTTTACCATCATACATTGTCTGCTTCCACCTGCAAGTCTATATACCATCATTGACCATCCCTCTAGCCGCACACATTCCACAAAACATACATCACACTACTACATATCCACACCAAAACAATAAACTTCATTTCTCTGACCACACACTCCTCCTTCTGTCACAAAAGCACCCACTTATACACCATTTCATCAACTGCCCAAACTACTCGCAATACAATACGACTGCCTACAACAGCTGCCGCCAGATCAACTGTAACAGTGAAAACTTCCCTTTCATACTCACTTCATATTCACTGCATTACAAACCACAGTCAGTGCTTCAATTTCTACCTCTGCTAACCTTCTACCTCACTGACCTTCTCATCAACATTCATTTCTACAAGCATATCATACCATAAACACCAATTGCATAACACTATCGACTTCAACCCCAAACCACCATCTTGCTGTAGCCAACATCAACCACACAAGCCTATCTCTTCCCTGCTGTCATCGCCTTCATCCAAAAGCTACTTGCATTTCCATACACAGCAGCACAAAACAGTAGTAGCACTCATACACCCTCAACCTCCACAGCATTGCCACATTTTCCACTTTCGCAACCTCACCCTCCTCAAAACCAAATCGCTGTTTCAACAAACCAGAATTCACAAACTCCTGCTACCCAATTCAGCGACCATCAAAGCATCCACTTCCTCTACCGAGAAATCAAACCGCCTTCGTTCCACAACCGACAATGTCTCAATCCCCATTGCGACTCCCCAGAGCAGCAAATCGAACCTACGCCAACAATCGAACCATGACCAACGAACCATCGCAATGCAATCACCTCCTCGAACCATAATTCAAACTTGAGCAACGAACGTGGACTTGGAATTCTATTTTCTTTGGGCGATTTCGATTTTATTTATTTTTGGAGAAGTCGGAGCAATTGATTTTTATTGGTTTTAGGAACTGAGATTGTTTCTGCGTGTTTTACCAATTAGCAACAGAATTTTTGTCTGGACTGGGTTGTGTTTGTGGATGTGTTTTGTTTCAATTTTTTATTCTTTTTTTATATTTTTATTTTAGGTCCATTTTCTTTTTGGGGGTATTTGATGTGCGCGTAAATGTGTATATTTTTACCACCATATTTAATCTATTTAAATTAAATAAATGATCATATCGGGCATTTTAACTTGTTTAAAACAAAATTCATATTATTTTCAAATCGTCACATATTCATCTTCATCCAAGGGCAAAATAGTCATTTTTGTGCATACACTAATTTGAGTAAATTTAATTGGAAATTTCTATATTATTTTATAGGAATTTGGCTTCATATACAAGTGGTTTCATGAAGATGTATGCATGCACAAGAGTGAAGATAAAGAAATGAAGATGGAAATAATTCAAAGGCATGATAATGGAGGACCCCACCTACCCACCTACCTTAATGTACAAATTAGAGGCTAATGCACATGCTTATGGAATTAATGGCTTCATGTACACTTAAATGATGATTAGTAGAAGCTAATGATTACTTGGCCACCACATTTTCTCAAGGGTATTTTGGGCATTCCCCAAAAATATGAATTAGGGTTTCATACATGTATAAAGACCCCTTATGTTTCATGTAACCCTCTCCCTTAATCTTTCTTAGTTAGTTTTTAGCTTAAAAATAAAAGAAAGCTCTCTTTCTCTTTTCATGGCTACTTAGCCATTTTTATTTCTTGTAATTTTTCTTTGCTTTCTTATGCAATTCAATATATGCTCTTTACATTTACATGCTCTCTTTCTTATGTTGTAGTGTAGATTTCTTTTCTTTTATGCAAGTAGAATAGTTATGCAACATTTTGATGTTTATGCTCTCTTTTTGTGCTTAATGAATCATTTGAAGTGGTTTAACTTGTTGTTTTTGATGTGAATTTGATAGCCTATATTGTTGACACCAAATAGGCTATGCTTAAACAATCACAAACAATGATTACCTCTTCATCTACAAATGATGATGGTAATAAAGTGATTGTTGAAATTAAAATTTGATGGCCTATATTTCTAAACAATAGTTAATAGGCCATGCTTAAAATAGATTTTGCTTTCAACTTTGTTGTCATATTTCATGAGAGTTAAATGTGTATTAGTGGTTGTGTTATAGTTTGATGGTTTATATTGTGCTAATTAATAACACAAATATACCAAACTTATGATAAGCACATCAACTAATTACACTAATGACAAGAAAAGAGAGATCATAACTTCATTTTGTTGATTTATGTGATCTAGAGAGTGGAAATTGCCTCTAAATTTCCTTCACACTCTCATATTTTTATCAATTTTCTTTTGATAGTTTTCTACATTTTTAGCTAATCACATTTTCAACTTTGGTTAATTAGATTGAATAGAGATTTAAAATCAACAATTCCCTATGGATCGACCCGTACACGCCACATACTTCAATAGTACGCCGTGCGCTTGCGGTTATTTTATTTCTAAATTCGTTCGACGGTTTTCTAATCCGATAGAAATTCTGCCGATTAACATTTTCATTGAGCGCCGGCATGAAATTGATCGCTCAAGCTGGAGGCAATTCACGATAAAGATATCATCAAACATTAAGATGCTGAGCTGATTGAATATAAAGCTCAAATTGTCGTAGCATAGAAGAGCATGAAGAACACAACTGAGGTGGTAAGTCGTTTGGAAACTTCGCATAAAAAGGAACTAGATGCGGCACTCCATCGCAGTGGCACCTTGGCTTTAGAGAAGGACTCCTTACAAAAGGAGAAAGACGTCTTAGCTTGCCGTGTTGAGGAGCTTGAAAAATTATTGTTTAAAGAAAAGGAGGAAAAACTTGAGGCATAGGAAGAGTCGTAGAAATATTGCGAGGAGATTGTTGAAACAGGGAATTTACAAACGAAACTTGATGAGCAACTTGCCCAGATCGAAGTCTGAAAGAAGTAGCCCGCGAAGAGGGCAGAAAAGAGGTGCTCATAGAAGCCAACTTCCAAGTTGAGGCCGCCACCAAGTCCAGTAGGGAAGCGATCAAGAACTTGTTCGATCCGCTCATTGTCGAATATAATGCAAAAGTTCTCCTTCACCACGACTTGACCTTTCTAGGCGAAGGCTATCTCGAATCGCTCGCCGAAGCTTGGGAGATCATCATAAAAATCAAGAAAGAAGAGTTGGGAGTGGCAGAGCTTGATGAATATGCACTTGTGTAAGAAGTGCTCCGAGGAAACGAGCCGTCCGACTTGGCCACCGCGAAACTTCAATTCTGCAAAGCTTCTACACTGGCTAAGGGAAGAGAAGATATCGTAGGATCTTCTGGAACTGAACCCAAGGGTCCTTCTCCTACTCAATTGGTTGGGATGTCATCTTCTCTACCCATGGAGCGACACGTCGGTTATGATCTAGACAGGCCCGACTTGGCCCACACACGCTGTCTCCCATACTTGAAGGGAGCACTCGATGACAACTGAGAGCCAACCGGACGCCGGTATCGTACTAGATTTTCTTGAATTCAAAATGTTGTTATTTTTGGCACATAACAGTCATCGACTAACGCATGTGCTTTAACTAACTTTTGCAGGCCACCCCAGTCCAGAGCAAACTCCTAGGAGCAATGTCGCCACGGAGTAACAAGAGAAAGTGGCCGAGGCTCCAGTTGTTGCGGATATTCCAAGGCCTGATGCTCCGGTCATCGATGCGCTCGAGGAGGATAAGCCTGAAGATCCGTACCTTAGCGAAGAGTGGGATGATGTAGTAATCACGGGTGCCATGGAGCACACTGTTAAGAGCAGTATGAAGGAGCAGATTGAAGAAGAGAGATCGAAGCACGAAGTTAAAATGGAACTTGTTGAGGCCGCGGTTGAAGATCCTATTCCCGCGCCTTTGCAAGTCATTCCACCTAGTGGGATGATTCCTGTCGAAATTCCTCCTTCTTCAAGCATCTCCGCCAAGGGCAGCAAAGGATCCTGAAAAAGACGCTCGATTGATTCAGCTCCTGAAAAGCCGAAGAAGGAGAAGAATCAAAGAAATAGTTGGTGTTTTGCATTATTGTACATAGTTTGGATAAGTTAGGCGTGTGTTTCCTTTCTTGGTAGTAGGCGTACGGGCGTGGATCCCAAACTTTTAAATAATTTGTAAGGAATCTTTGAGATTGTGCATAAAAGTTCTTGTCTTTTGATTAACCATCGTGTGAATTATTACTTCAATAATAGAATAATTTCTTCCCATTTCATGTACTTGTAATAATTTTCACAAGTCTTGTTAACAATTCACTATCTCGATTTCGAAGCCTCTTCGTAGGCGCCATCTTAAGTCGTAAACAATGCCGAGCCGGAACTGCAACTAACGGTTGTATCTTACCGCTAACAGTTTGAGTCTCTTCTATTGATTTGAGATCGGAATTCGTGGGATAGAGAACAATTGAAAACTTGTCCTCCACCCATTAGGTTTTCGAGTTAGCCTGTGGTCTTTAGAATTTCCTAGTCCGCGGTCAAGGACTTAGAAATTTTTAGTCCACAGTCAGGGACTTAAGATTTTCTAGTCCACAGTCAGTGACTTAGATATTTTCGTTAAATCGTTTATACTCTAGTCCGTAGTTAGGGACTTAGAGTACTTTAGTCCGCAGTCAGGGACTTGGAGATTTTCGTCAAATTGTTTATACTCTAGTCCGCAGTCAGGGACTTAGAGTACTGTAAACTGCAGTCAGGGACTTAGAGATTTCCATCAAATAGTTTATACTTTAGTCCACAGTGAGGGACTTAGAGTACTCTAGTCCGCAGTCAGGGACTTGGAATTTTTTCATCAAATCGTTTATACTCTAATCAGCAGTCAGGGACTTAGAGTACTCTAGTCCGTAGTCAAGGACTTAGATATTTTTGTCAAATCGTTTATACTCTAATCCTCAGTCAGGGACTTAGAGTACTCTCGTCCGCAGTCAGGGACTTAGAGTACTCTAGTCCACAGTCAGTGACATAGAGATTTTTTGTCGTTCTCCTACCATCGACAACTATTATTCCTTATTGCGAGCTTTGCTTTTTGGTTCATCTGCGGGAATCGCCAGCCGAGCAAACTTACAAAGCCTCCCTTGTTCGATCTCATCGGGGATCGGTATGACTGATCGACTTCTTACTTTGTGAATCTGTTCATACATCGCAGATGTCGATATCAATTAGTTCCAACACATACTTAGCATGACATGCAATAATAGTAGCTTATGCAAAGGAAGCTTCAAGATTTTATTCATCATAAGAATAGGAACAGAATAACTTGTCTTATTACATATCAAAAAGTCAAACACCAAAGCAAATATTGAAAGCAACTAGTACTGAAATATAAAAGAAATAGCCTAGGTGAAATAGCGTCGTAAATTCTCGCTACTCCACGCTCTTGGAAGCGTCACACCATCAACAGTCGCTAGCTTGAAAGTTCCTTCTCCAAGCCTCTGTTCAATGACTTATGGTCCTTCCCATGTCTTGTTCATGTGCGACGGGACCAAGAAAATCCGTTTTAGGACAAGGTCGCCAACTTCAAAGGTCCTCGATCGGAATTTTGTATTATAGTACCAGGTGATTCGATGTCGATGTGCAACTGCTCTCAAATCGTCCTCCTCGCGCTTCTCGTCGATAAAGTCCAATGACTCCAATAAGAGATTTTGGTTCGTTCTGGGATCGTAGTAAGTCACTCGATGGGAAGGGACTTCGAGTTCTACAGGAATTACCGCTTCGGTTCCGTAAGCGAGAGCAAATGGAGTATGGCCAGTAGCGGACTTGTGAGTAGTCATGTAGGCCCAAAGTGCGGTGGGAAGCTCATCCACCCACTTGCCTCTAGCCTTCTCTAAATGCTTCTTCAGAATAGACTTGATAATTTTGTTCATAGCTTCGACTTGTCCATTCGCCCAAGGGTAAGCGACCGCCGCAAACCTTTTTTTAATAAGATAACTTCGACAAAACTCTTTAAATTCGGCGCTATCGAACTGAGTCCCAGAGTCAGTCACAATAGTCCGTAGGAGACCGAAACGGCATATGATGTTCCGAACAACAAAGTTAATAACTTTCTTGGTTGTAATCGTGGCTAACGGTTCCACCTCGACCCATTTGTTAGAGTAATCAACCGCGACAATCGCGTATTTCGTGCCACCTTTGGAGATTGGTAGAGAGCCAATGATGTCAATACCCCAAATAGCAAATGGCCATGGACTGACCATTTGTGTGATCTCCGTTGACGGGGCTCTTGACACTTTAGCATATATCTGGCATTTGTCACATCGCCTAACATAGTCAACTGCATCCCGGTTCACATTCGGCCAGTAGTATCCATAACGGAGTATCTTTTTTGCTAAAGTTTGCCCCGCAGTGTGATCGCCACGCTCCCTCTCATGGACTTCACTTAAGACCGGAGTAAGGGAACATAAAACCCTTTTCTGTACATAGTTTCTTCTTGCATAATATACCATGAAGCTTTACGAAGGACTTGTCGCTTTTCGTTCCTCTTCTCGGGCAAGATTTCATGCAACAGGTATTCTTTAAATGGAGACATCCATGATTCCCTTTCGGGTTCCGTTTCTAGTACTCGATCAACTTCCATCACATTTATACTTGGGGTATGTAGTATCTCAACTAAAACCAAGCCCATCTGTTGTGCATCACCAGTACTCGTGAACTTTGCCAACGAGTCAGCTTCCCTGTTCTGCTCACGCGGGATATGCGAAATGTCATAGTATTCGATATCTGCCAACAACTCCTGAACTCGGGTAAGATATGGGGAAAGTCGTTGTCCCTTTGCTTGGTAGTCCCCTCTAACCTGGTACACCACCAGTTGCGAGTCGCAAAAGATTTCAATAAATTTCATCCCGAGCTCTCTAGCAAGCTTAAGTCCAGCAATTAACGCCTCATACCCGGCTTTGTTGTTTGTAGCAGAAAAATCAACCTTCAGAGTATAGCAAATCAACCGGTTCTCAGGGGTTACAAGAATGATGCCCACTCTGGAACAATGATCGTTGGATGCTCCATCGGTATATAGCTTCCATCGTACAGTAGGGATTACGCCACTCTTAGGGGGCTCGTCCTGCTTGGTAAACTCGACTATGAAGTCTGCCAATGCTTGTCCCTGGATAGCTCTTCGAGGAAAATATGTAATTTCGAACTGACTGAGCTCGATGTTCCACTTAAGCAGCCTTCTAGACGTCTTAGGTCATTGTAGGACCTGTCGTAAGAGTTGGTCGGTGTAGACGTTGATTGGATGTGCTTGGAAGTACGGGGGAAGTTTGCACCACGTGATCACCAAGAAATATGCTTATTTCTCTATCTTCGAGTAGTTTCTCTCTGCCCTCATTAGTTATTTACTGACGTAGTACATCGGTCTCTGAATTCGGTTCTCCTCACGAATCAAAGTGGCACTTATGGCATGTGGCGATACGACCAAGTAAATATACAACTCATCATGATCTACTGGCTTTGACAAAACAGGTGGTTTCTCCAGATGATTCACCAAAGCTTGGAATGCGCCTTCACAATCTTGCATCCCCTTGAAATTCCTCTTCCCTTTCCTTGTCAAATCGAAGAAAGGAATGCATTTATAGGTCGCCTTAGAAATGAATTGACTCAAAGCAGTGACCTTTCCGTTCAGACTCTGCACTTGCTTAATAGTTCTGGGTGCTTGTATATCCCGAATGGCTTGACTCTTTTTTGGATTTACTTCAATTCCTCGTGCATTGACAATAAAGTCTAGGAACTTCCCTGACGCAACATCGAATGAGCACTTCAAGGGGTTGATTTTCATGGTATAAAATCAAAGGATATCGAACGTCTCCGCTAAGTCTCTAATGTGGTCACTTGATCGTCGTGACTTCACGAGCATATCGTCCACATAGACTTCCATCGTCCTCCCGATCTGATCCTTAAACATTCAGTTAACCAAACGTTGATAGGTCGCTCCTACATTCTTTAATTCGAACGGCATTACTACACAACAGTATAACCCAACATCCATGAAAAAACTGGTATGTTCTTGATCTGGGACGTGCATCGGGATTTTTTTATGCCCGGAGTACGCATCCATAAATGATAACAATTCGTGCCCTGCAGTTGAATCAACTAGCTGATCAATTCTAGGAAGGGGAAAACTATCCTTGGGGCATGCCTTGTTCAGGTCTGAATAGTCAATGCACGTTCTCCATTTCCCATTTGCCTTACCAACATGGGGTTAGATATCCATTCGGGATAGAGGGCATCGTGAATAAACCCATTGGCTTTAAGTTTATCCACCTCCTCTTTAGGAGCAACGGATCTCTCCGGATCCATGCCTCGTCTTTTCTGTTTCACCGGAACATACTTTGGAACAACGTTTAATGCATGGCTCGCTATAGCAGGTGAGATCCCACACATGTCAGAATGAGTCCATGTGAATACAACCAGATTCGCTCAAAGGAAATCAGTAAGTTCTCTCATCATCGAAGGCTTGAGTTGCGATCCAATCTTCAATACCCACTACGAATCATCGTGGCTGACTGCGATATCAATCGTCAGCTCAGACGGCATTGTCTTGGTCTCCTAGGGTTCCTCCTCATCGTCCCTTGGATCTATATCTTTATAGAATCGACTGTGATGCCCAAGCCAAGGCTTGGGCACCATTTGTCAATCTTCAATGACTTGGATGCGGACAGGTTTGTCCATACCCTTTACCTTCTCTTTCCACCGAGCCTCTCTCAACTCAGCTACATAACAGGCACGCCTAGTCGCCTGATCACCATGCACAACACTTACCTGTTATCAGTCGGAAATTTCAATATCAAACACCATGGGGCAAGAGCTGCCCGAAATTAAACCAAGGTCTGACGCCCCCGAAAAACATTGTATGTTGAACCAACATCCTAAACAATGAACGGTAGGATCCACACCCTCCTACGTTAAACTTCCCCCAATTCGACCAGTAATTCTACATAACCACCTGCCTCAGTAGCTAGCCACACCATTAAAACCGTGTATACGAGCTTTAGATGGTTTCAAGTTGTTAGCCTCCATCCTCTTTTGATCATATGCCTTCTTAAAGATAATGTTCATAGAGCTTCCGCCATCAATCAAAATCCTTCTCACCGGAGCGGGGCCAATCATGGTGGAGATAAACATCGGATCAATAGTAGGGGCCTCTACTCTATCAGCATCTTTGCTATTGAATACTATATCATCTGTCATTGTACGATGTTGCTTGGCCAGAGTTCCATCCTCCGTATTCGAGCAACATTCAAAATTTACATGTCTCACTGAACTAGCATAGCACTCCATTTCCTGCCAACTTCTGTCCACAGGATGTGGTCCACCAACTATCGTGTTTATTACCAACCTTCCACTGGTCCATGCAGGCTCCTCAGCCCTGCATGGAGCCTGCCCTCGATTGGCGTCAGACGTCCACTGACCGCCATCCTGTAGATTTTTCACAAATTGCTGCAACTTTTTCTCCCGAATCAATTTCTTAATGGCATCGTGGAGATGCCTACACTCATCCGTATTGTGCCTGTAACATTCATGAAACCAACAGTACTTCCCGATTTGCTTTTGTGCCTCAGTCGATTCTTTTGGATGCGGCTTCCTATATTGGAAAGTATTACAGGTGGATAGATAGATATTCTCCGGGGATGCATTCAAAGGTGTATAGTCGTCATACAAAGGAAACTTGGACCTCCACTTTCCAGGCTCCCTTTTTCGGTGGTGATTCCCTTCTCCACTCCTTTTATGTTGACTCGGCATGTTTTGAACATTGACCTGAACATTCCCAGAACTCTTGCCAAACTGCTTTACTACGATGTTGCTCTGTACCGCTTCCCAGCTTGGCCCCGTAGAGTTGCTTTTTCTAGACAATCTGGCCTCTTCCTTTCTCATGAACTGGGCCGCCTTAGAGTAGAAGCGCTCCAGCATAGCCAGCGGTTTTCCAGCTAGTCAATCACCAAACTCGGATTCGGGGTCAACCCCTCTTGTCATAGCCATAAGTATCGCGTGGTCATTAGGGTTACTAACTTCAGTGGCAACAACATGAAATCACTGCAAGAAGTCCTTCAGTGATTCCCCCGGAGCCGGGATTACACTGGACAATGACATCACATCTTTGGGGCGAGTAGCGTGAATCCTGAACTGCTCCACAAATCTTATTTCCAGCTCATCAAATCTCGAGATTGATCGCAGGGGTAGTCTTGTGAACCACATCGTAGCAATCCCAGAAAGAGTTATGGGGAAGCATCTGCATTTGGTAGCATCATTCACTCTTGCCGAATCCATCAACCATTCATACCTCATGATGTGCTGCCTTGGGTCAGTTTTCCCTTCATAAGCAGGCATCATAGGCATGTTAAACCTTCTAAGATACTCCACATGTAAAATACTATCGGTAAATAGGGTGTGGCTCCTAGAAATTCCCCAGTCATCGTTTGTCAAACCTTAGTTTTCCCTCATTAGCTATCTGACCATTGCGGATAAATTCGGTGTCTGGATAGGTGGCACCAAGTGATGGTTGTGCTCCACCACGCGTGAATGTTCCAGTCGGTGCCTCCGAGTCATTTAACGCCTCCTTAGCCTAATATCCTCCTGATGTAAATTCTGAGCATTCACTTCGTTATCATTCTAGAGAGGTAGTTGGTTGGCATCCAAGCATGCTCCAGCGTCCAAGTTTCCAAATCCAAGTCGAGTACGACCCCCAGCTGCAATTGAGGAGTCGTCCCCCTAGTTGAGGGATCGGTACCGACCCCTAGGAAGGGATCGGCACCGACCTGACTTGGCAGGCCACGGTGGTCTGCCAAGTGCTGCTCCGATGTTCCTACTCGTGCGGCTTCAACTCTACGGCGCTTTCGCCTGTGATGTTCATCTGAAGAAGTCGAACTATCTGACGCCGAGTACGAAGCAAGACCTCCTCCGGTGCTTTGGGGCTGCTGTTGAGCAATCTAGTTCATCAGGTTGGAATTAGCCTAAATTTGCTCATTTAATTGCCTACGACTTTCCATGAACTACCTCATCAAGTCATTAAATTCGGCTCGGGTAGTGGAATCAGCGGGGTTCCGAACTGCAGCGGGCTCTACATTCACATTAGCAGGTTGGTTGCTTGGGCCCCCTTGTTGGACACTAGCAGTTTCGTTGGCATCAACATTGTGGGAAGTAGATCAGGTGCGCCTTACCATACCGGATTCCATTGCATAGATCTTGGGAAATCTAAATAGTATCTGCAAGCCTCTAAGGACGAATCGGGATCTCCTTCGAGGGATTTCTTCAATCCAATTGCAACAAAGGTGATCTTGATAGCCTGAGAATTGTGTTTCTCAGTGAAAGCACCAAAATGGTTGCAACCAAATTGGTCACAAACACCCGAGAATAGGCTTAAATAGTGAAATAAATGAAGAAATTAAATGAAAACAGAGGAATAACATTGATTATAAAAAATTGCAGCAGAAAGCAAAATTAACAAGATTTATAGTGGTTCGACGCTAATTGCCTACGTCCACTTTGAATACTCTCTTTATTGCTTCACAATTCACTTGATTACAGTTACAATCAGTAAGAAATTACAAGAGATCAGAAAAAATAAAGGAAGTTGGTTACAATAATGGCAGGTTTCATTTGCAACCCGAAAGTCCCTCAAAGTGGCCCCTTGTGCCTCTATTTATAGGTAAAGGTAGCCTTCAATCTGACTAAAACTTCGGCATCTGGATCTCCTCGACCATATGGGCCCACCATAGGGAGGGCTAGGCCTAACTCTCAATAGATAGGGGTCGGTACCGGCCCCTCCATAAATCGAGTTTGGGCTAGTGATCCCTATGGTAGCTTCCTTTTGGTCTATAATAATGGTGTTTCAATTATCAAGGCGATTGGATGCATAGAGCTCTAGTTCTCATAATACTTTAGTTGGAATCTTAACTTGGTCTGGATTGTGTCGAACCCTCCTCGTCCCCCGATGTATGCCGGCCCATCTCTAAGCATTGCCAGGAACACTATGCCGATCCACATTTCATGAACCATACCCTGCCGATCCATATCCTACAAATGAAACATGTCGATCCCTTTTGCTTAACCGTACCATGTCGATCCGTATTGCTCCAACCTCATCCTACCGAACCTTATTCTCTAATTATCAACATGCTGACCCCTCTAGCTTTATCATACCGACCCATAGCTTACGAACATACCATGTCGATCCCTTCCGCTGACCATCAATATGCCGATCCCACTGGTTTTACAACCTAGTCTGACCCCTCACCATCTCAATCATATGCTAAACCATATTCTCTACACATATTATGCCGATCCATGACCATATTGCATCTATACCGATCCATCCTTCATCTAATTTTTCAAACATTCATGCCGATCCCTATTCCAACCAGGCCTAACCCCGTAATCCAACATCCCGCATCATCCACCTATTAACTCTATTTATCCCGGGCTACAACTGCCCAGACATTATATCTTGGTCATGAGGTTGTTGTCTCGTGATCATCTTTCCCATCAGCAGTCGAGTTTAGTCCCCGTAATCAGATCTATGTAGCCGGGCCAAGGCATCGGGTAACACTAGATGATATAGATTCATCTATTTCTTCCGCTACGGACTTACCTAGTTCCATCAAGGTGAAAGAAAGACATTGGATGAGATGGTGCTAGATATAGATTCTAATGAAGGGCAAGACAATGCTCAACCTATGGAAGACTTGAAGAGGTGACCTTAGATTCCCAAGATTCATCAAGAATAGTAAAAGGGGGAAGATAATGGAAAAAAGCATTAAAAAAAACTAGCTTCGTTCCTATAATTGAATAAAGACATCTTTGCATGGACCCAGACTGATATGGAAGGGATCTACTCAATAATAATGTGTCATGCGCTTAATATTGATCCAAAGTTTACTCAAATAAGGCAAAAGAAGAGGCAATTCGACCAAGTTCGCACTATAGCATTACAAGAAGAAGTTAAAAAAATGATAGAAAATGGGTTTAGTAGGGAGTGTTTTATTCGAAATGGCTAGCAAATCTAGTTTTAGTTAAGAAATCTAATGGAACGCAGAACGTGCGTTGGTTATACAGATTTAAACAAAGCATGCACCAAAGACTATTACCATCTCCCAAGAATCGATCGATTAGTAGATGCCACAAGCAGTCATAAATCACTGTCATTCATGGATGCATATTCAATGAATAATCAGATTACGTGTAAGCTTGATGAAGAACACACTAGTTTATTGACTAATTGGGGAATGTATTGCTATAAGGTAATGCCATTTGGACTAAAAAATGCAGGGGCTACGTACCAAAGATTGGTGAGTAGAATGTTTCAAGAACAATTTGGAAGGAACATGAAGGTTTATGTGGATGATATGCTAGTAAAATCTAAAAAAGAGAACGACCATGTGGAGACTTGAATGAAATGTTTGGAATATTAAGAAAATATAAGATGAAGTTAAATCCAAAAAATGCTAATTTAGAATTCAATCAGGAAAATTCATGGGATACATCATAAGTGCGATACTAATAGAAGCTAATCCTAATCAAATCAAGGCAATCTACAATATGGCATAACAAAAAACGAGTAAAGAGGTAATAGGATTGAATAAGAGTTGTAGAACTTCATCGTTTCATATCTAAAGCTACCAATAAGTGTATTACTTGCTTTGATGCATTCAAACAACAAAAGACCATTGAATGGACCGAGGAATGCCAAAAAGCTTTCCAAAAGTTAAAAAACCATTTGGAAAAGCCATAGATACTTACTAAGAAAGAGAGTATTTGTTCTTGTATATAGCAGTATTAGAATATGCAACTAGTTCGGTTCTGATCGGATAGGAAGTCTGAATTCAGTTACCCTTATATTATGTGAGTAAGAGCCTAAAAGACGTTGAGACTACATATCCAGTTATAGAAAAACTAGCCTATTGTCAACTCTTATTAGCATGGAAATTAAGGTTATATTTTCAAGCACACCTAATCAAGGTTCTAACCAATTACCCATTAAGATAGATCCTTAGCAAACCCAAAACATCACGAAGGTTAATAAAGTGGGGGATGGAGCTAAGTCAATACAATATCGAGTATCTACCATGAGTATCAATCAAAGGACAAGCCTTAGCTAATTTTGTAACAGAATGTATAGGATTTATCGAGGAGCAACTGGAAAAGGAGAGGCAACTCGACCAAAGTGGAAATTATATGTTGATGGAGCATCAAATGAGCAAGAAGCCAGGGTAGGTTACATAATAATTACACCCGACAAGGCATAGGCTACATTACGCAATGATGTTAGGATTTTCTACAACTAATGACATAGCCAAGCATGAATCCAAGATCACGGGATTAACCTTGGCCCAATAGCTAAAGATTCCAAGAATTGAGATTTTTAGTGATTCGCAATTGGTTGTGAACCAACTAAAGAGGACATTCCAAACCAAGGATGCTTGACTAGCTTAGAATGTAAAGAGAATTCATGAAATGTTGATTAGGTTTGAAGACTTTTCTATACGTCAAATGCCAAGTGAGAAGAACGCTCAAGCGGATCCTCTGGCAAAATTAGCAATTTAAGGGGGGCACCTAAAGTAAAAATCAACCCCATTGGATTTCAAAAAAAAACATAGTAATGAGTTAGGAAATGAGGAAATAGATTATAAGCCTTAGGTGTAACTCGGTCTCAAGTTATGTGGTTAATATCGGATAATACCGCAGATATTTTTTCAAAATATCACTTAAAATATCATTACTAATATTTGTTGATATAACACTGCGATATTTTGTGTAAAATACCTAATACATTTTAAGAATATTATTCATTATTATATATGTTAGAAAAATATATTTATAACTAAATATCTTTATATTGTCAATATTTTTTTTTTATATATAGGGAATGAAAATATGTGGACCATATTAGAAATCCTAATGCACTAATTTTTCAGTTCTAACCATACACTTTTCGTCTTCTTCATTAGTCTTTCAATAAATAAAACTATACTTATTCCACTATTTTATATGTTTTATTTTCCATGAAGACTTTACCACTAAAAACAAGATCATAAAAAGCTACTTCTCCTTTTAGTTATTTTTTTGTTCACCATTTCTACTTGGCAAGTTAACTTACTAAAATTCATTTTACTAATTATTATCATGCCAAGAACTAAAAGTTGAAGAGCTGTAAATTTATATATTTAACATATTGACAGGGAACGAGCTAAAGTAGTAACTGGTGTTAATTTAACATTGCTTATTCGATAAATTAAGTGAAAATGAAAACGAAAAAACTATAACTGTGGAAAGAAAGGGAAAGTAATATAAATGATTAGACTACTAAAGAAAAAATGAATATAGTCCAAAAATGGCGAAAACACCAACGATGGACATTATACGAATTTAATGATTTTTACGAGCCTATATTTTGATTTGTATTTAATAGAATACCTCAGAAAATAGATTTTAATATGTAAAGTATATACAATTAGTCTCTGATAGTAATTTAGCATTATTGATCCAAATATTTGTAACCTTAACATTAATATAACATTATAACATAGTATAATATCGTTTATAACATATTCTACACACGTATGATATTTTATCAATATTATCACGATATTTTAAAATATCTCATATCGGTACTTGACTGATATATACTCTATACCGATGTAAACTGCTTAGGTCTCAAGTTCAAAAATTGATATATGATGAGAGAAATACTAGATAGGATGGTAAATGTGGAAAAGCCTCTGAAAGAACAAGAAAAAAAATTATAAGGACCAATATTCCAATAGTTGGATGGCACCCTTAATCAAATATTTGTAAGAAGGTGTGTTGTCCAAAGAAAGAAATGAATCGCAAAAATTAAGATATCAAGCCCCTTCATACACCATAGCTAACGGAATATTATATAGAAAAGGGTACTTAAAACCTTATTTGAGATGTATCACCCAGGAAAAGGGAGCTAAGCTACTAAGGGATGCCTATGAGGGGTTTTGTGGGAATCACTCCAATTGGGTGAAATTAGCAAAGAAGGTAATGAGGCAAGGATATTAGTATCCCTACATGACTAAGGACGCTTTAACCTACGTTAAAAGATGTGACAAATGTAAAAAAATCCAAAATTCCACGGTTGTCGCCAAGAAAATTACCACAATTGCTAATCCATAGCCCTTTGACATATGGGGGATTGACTTGATAGGGCCACTTCTAGTCTAAGAAGGAGGAGCAAAGTTTGCATTAGTAGCCATTGATTACTTCACCTAGTGAGTGGAAGTCAAACCATTACCAATTGTCATCAAAAATGTAGTCAACAGATTTGGACTTCCAAATAAAATTATCTCTGACAATGGAACTCGGTTTGAAATGGAAGAATCTACTCATTTCGAAGAGAAAATGGAATAATAAAAAGCTTTTTCTTAGTGGCTCACTTAAAAGCCAATGGGGACCAGAGGCAGCAAATAAAACCATTAAGAATATCTTAAAAAGCGATTGGGTAAAGCCAAAGGAGATTGGATAGAAGAACTTCCTCTCGTTTTATGGTCATATATAACTTCTACAAGAACAACTACTGGACATACTCTGTACTCATTGAAATATGGATTTGAAGCAATGTTACGGATGGAGATCAAAATTCCTTCGTGTCGAAGAATCTCCTATACTTTTGAGACGAATCAAGAAACAAAGAAAAAGTCACTTGATTTGCTTAATGATTTAAGAGACCAAGTTGCCATACGAACAGTCAAATACTAACAAAGAATCTCTAAGTATTATAACTCAAAGATGAAAGAAAGAGCATTCAAGAAAGGAGATCTAGTTCTGAGAAGAGTAATGGCCAGCAATAAAGATCAAGCGGATGTCTTACTGGGACCATATTGGGAAGATCCACTAGTTATTCACGAGGTTATCCCCTCAGGAACTTATCGATTAAGCAAGCCAAATGGGAATGTAATATTAAGAACATGGAATGTTGACCACTTGAGACCATATTTCATAGAATTGGATGAATAAAATGGATTATCAAAAGTCTTTTCTTTCCTTAAATAATTACCCCCGGACTGAGATGCAATATGACTGAATTGAATCCTAATTTGACAAGATTAGTGAGACTTATTAGGCAGAAGCACACCTCATATATGGGAGAGAATATTTAAACCTTTGATCCCACAATTGGGCCTAGTCAAAACACTCATCCAAGAGATATGTATGAGAAGTTTTTGGTCCTACCTCAAGGCTTGGACAAATCAACCATCCAAAGAGTGCTGATTGATTAAGTCTTTGATCCCGTTGCTGGGCCTGGTCAAAGCACCCATCCAAGGTAGATGGACAAGAAGCCTTTGGTCCCACCGCAAGGCCTGGCTAAAGCAACCATCCAAAGAGTGAAGGTCAATTAAGTCTTTGATCCCACTGCAAGGCTTGGCCAAAACCACATTTTAAAGAGTGATGGTCAGTTAAGCCTTTGATCACGCCGTCGGGCCTGGTCAAAACACCCATCCAAGGGAGATGGATGAGAAGCCTTTGGTCCCGCCGTAAGGCCTGGTCAAAGTAACCATCCAAAGAGTGATAGCCGATTAAGCCTTTGGTCTCATCGCCAAGCCCAGTTAGAGCATTCGTCCAAAGAAAAAAACAACAGAAATTCCTATGGTAAAAATTATTCTTAAAAAAAGCAACTATCCAAAGAAGAATGAACGATTAAACTCAAAGCAAGCAAGAACAAAGCAATTTTTCTCGAGGATATAAGAAATTTCCACCTTGAGATAGCAATAATTAATTTTGGTAAAGACTATTTTCAAAAGGTTTCAAGAGAATTGACTTATTTTTAAAAGATCTATTTTTCGAAGAACATACTTTCGCGATTATATATGTATGTATGTATGTATGTATGTATAATCTTTGTTTAAAATGACTTTTAAGTTCATAAGAAATTTTTCTTCGATAAACCAAAGTTATTAAAACACAAGGAATACATGCATCTGATGATGGAAAAGTTTGATAACAAAAATAAGGTTGGAAATTTACTTAAGCTAAAGCATAAGAAAACTTCTTATAGGAAGTGGGAAAGTGTTATATCCAAATTTCTAAGGATAAGTATTGTGTGGTGACATTGGAGGATGAAAGATAAAGTTATAAGAAGTTGACAAATATAAGCTATCAAAGGTAAAGATGAACCATCAAATGGTGGTTTTTGGAGCCATTGTAAGAGGAGGAATATGAGCTGTTGAATGATGAACCATGGAGGGATCGAATGTTGATTTCTCAGAGCTATCGCATGATAAATACAGAATCCATCGAAGGTTAATGTCTCAGAGATATCACATGTTGAATACAAAAGCCATCAAAGGTTGATTTCTCAGAGCTATCACATGACGAATATAGAAGCCATCAAAGGTTGATTTCTTAGAGCTATCTCATGATGAATATAGAAGCCATCGAAGTTTATTTCTCAGGGCTATCGCATGATGAGTACATAAGCCATCGAAGGTTAATTTTTCAGGGCTATTGAATGATGAATACAAAAGCCATCAAAGGTTGATTTCTCAGAGCTATCACATGATGAATATAGAAACCATCGAAGGTTGATAATATCGAGGCAATCAGATGATAACATAATTGAATTACTGTAGGATGACATCTTATAACTGTCACATCATGATCAAATAAACTATTGTGAGACGATGTCTTAAAACTAGCCTACATAAAATTTACATCAAATAAACTATTTTGGATGAGTCAACAGTGCCACGTCATCATGATTTAGAAGAGAGACTGTGCCATATGTCACTTGGAACATAAGTCACGTCATAAGATTATGACTGCTCAATTCCACCAAATAACATGTGTCAGGATCCAAAGATCTGGAACTTCTATAAATAGATATGTAATCAAAGCTTTGTAATCAAGGACTTATACTTTGAACAATTGCATGCTTGACTTCCTTGAACTATTAACTTGCATGTATGACTAATGAAATGTATGATGAAACAATGAACCTCTTTCAACTTGATTTCTTGAATTTGTGTAAGGCCCAAAATTTAGTCTAACAACATACAACAATAGTTATCAATCTAGCATTGGTATGACCCCATTTGAGATATTATATGGCCTACCATGCAACGCTCCTCCATGTTGGTGGGAATCAGACAAGAAACTGATACTTGGACCAGACATAACCAAAGAAACTTTGAAGAAGGTCAAGGCCATTTGATAATAAATGAAAGCTACTTAAGATAGACAAAAGAGCTATGTTGATAAGAGAGTAGAGATTTAGGGTTCTCTGTTAGTGATATGGTTTTTGTCAAGATCTCTTCATTAAAGGATGTAGTTTGATACTAAGGGCAAGTTGGCGTCGAAGTTTGCAGGTCCATTTTCGATAATTGAAAGGATAAGGAACTTAGCAATAGGGTTGACTTACCTCAAAAGATGGCAGGCGTGCACAATATTTTTTACGTTTCTCATTTATAGAAGTTTATGCACTACTTAGGCATAACTGTTACACCAGATCAACTAGATGAAATCAAGATTGAGTTAAAAGCTTTGGGACCTCGTAGGCCTATTCGTATAGTTGGACATGATACGAAACGGTTTAGGAGGGAGATGATGAAGTTTTTGAAAGTTCAATAGAGTGAAAGCGAGAATGATTGCCCTTAGGAGACTCAGGAGAACATGAGGACTGCTTATCCAGAGCTCTTTACTTGGTAAGATATTTATTTCATTGATTATCTTTCACATTTTATATCACATCTAGTAATCTATTGCTAGTCTAGTACTCTACATGTTAGGGTATATGTAGATTTTATTTCTTGCTTATGGGTGCATGTTTGATAAGCTTATGGTTGTTGGGCATGCAAGATAACTATGCTGTTTAACTTTACCTTGTGTTATGGTATTTCGGGGGCTAAATTCCTAAAAAGGGGGAGAGTCTAACTACCCGTATTTTACGTATTAAAGGATTATAAAACATTATTTTAAATTCAAATTGGGTCGTATGAGGCTATAACTTTGGGAAATATTGAGTATTGACATTTTTGACCCATAGAAATTTTACTTGGCAATTTTGACCTTAAAAACTTGTAAGGCCTATAACTTTTGATAGGAGCCAAATTAGAGTTTGAAACCACTCCCAAACGAAACATATGATGGTTTCTCTTTTCGTAGAATGGTCATAATAGATTTTTGGCTTCGCTTTTTAGGAGATATGGCCATTTGAATTTATTTAGTTTTTCGATAGATTGGTGGGTAATTAAGGAGACCGTAATTAGGTTCATTAACCTATTTTGAGATTTGTGCCTAATGGAACTGATGGGGCAAACTCTCTTCATTATCACACTTCCAAAAAATAGTTCTAAATCACCATTAGTTGATTTCTTACACAAAATCTCTACTTTATTTCGCCAAATCAAGGGATTAGCAAGGGGATTACTGAAGAATTAGTGAATTGCTTATTTGGATGTCTTAGGATCGAGAAATTACTGTTCATCATAGATTTTTCTTGGTATTTGTGTTAATTAGATCTTAGGTGAGTAGTATATATCTCCCACTATATGATGTTAGTCAATATAGCTTAAAATGATGTTTTTAAAATGGTTTTAAATGTTAAAACGATATCTATGGTAGATCAAAACTTACATTGGTTTTAAAGTGAATTAAAAAACTAAATGTTGATTTTACTCCCTTTTTGACCATTTGATCAAACCGATCGTCTCATTTCAATAAATTTAGTTTAGGATGCTATAAATGTTTGAATCATATTTGTATTGCTTAAATACAATGCTTTTATGTTGAGTAATGCTTGTATATGGTCGTTTGAATATATGTTTGATTCGGTTTGATATATTGAGTGACCGGTGTGCTTTTTAGTGAATCGAGGGGTTAAAGTGCTCAAAACATGTTGTGATTGATATGGAGAGCTTAGGATGGCATAGGAATCCTACATTTAGGGTCATAAGTCGTTGGTGCCAAAAAGATGAAGTTAAGGAAAAGAGAAGGAGTGGTCAGTTGTAGATCTTCGGGGATTTTAGTGTTGGACTTCGAGGAAATGGATGGAAAACTCTAGGCTTGGATTTAGAATACACATGGAGCTCTTACCATTGAATATAATGGCTACAATCGAACATCTTTAAGATGAACAATTTGAAGATTTGGGACATAGTAACAATGACTTTGGGATTAGGGAGTCGCGCACATGTGTGACTTCGGGCAAAAAACTTATGGCAAATGGTTTCCTAGGAGTTTCAACACTTCCAAAAATGGCTAAGTGTTGGAACCATATGGTCTATTTTAATCATTTATGATCGATGTTAACCACAAATGTTGATGAGGTATTTTAGCAAACTCTTCGAGGAGCATGCTACAGTAGATCACTTAATGTTTTGGATGTCTGCTTTAATGCACATGTGTAACACTTCATATAATAAACTTTAATTAATAAATAATTAATAAGGATCAAAAATTAAATTTGAGCAAACATTACAGCTTGGCCATGAAATTTACACCATTGTGTTCGTGGCCATTTTCTAAACTAGGTTCATATTTGGAGTTTTGCGATAGGAATTTAAACGAAGAAATTATCAGTGTTTGAGGTTTTCGCAACGAAAATAATTAAAAAGGAACAAAAGGAAATAAATAATAATTTTATGGACCCCACTGGCCGACCCACACCTTGGGCCGGTTGACCATTAGTGGTCGATCGCCTACAGGTCGATCGCTTGCCGAGCAGGGGCTATGGTTGTACTTTGGCCTAACGACCTGAATTTGATTATTATAAATCTAACGGATATGATTGACTCTAACGTCTATAAATACGGGCCTAGCCTTTCACTTTTCTTCTCATATTTTCTTATCAAACTAGCGGAGCTCTACTATTTTTCCTTCTCCTCTATTTCTACTAGTTATAAAATATTATATTATATATATATATAATCGGAGAAGGGTAGGTAATAAAAGAGAAGAAGAGAAGGAGCAAATCAATATCATGGAAAAAGATAAATTTCATTTTTATAAATCTATATTCCACTTAACCTAAATCTCTTCTCAGATCTATAATTTTAATTGTATGTGTATATATCTTGTTATACATATTTTTGGATTGGAAAATAAAAGGAGTCAAATTAAACGGATTAATTCAGATTTAGGAGATTTGGAAATTTTGAAAGGTGAGTGGGAAATTATATGATTTATATATAACATTGAAATTTATATCATTGAGTTTTATTCAATTATTATGCCTATGTAAGATCTGTGAAATTGTAGGCTAGGAAGAACATGTTCAATTGAAATCTCGCCTACATATTCTTTAAGTTAGGTAATTGGAATAGGAATGATATTTACACCATAATCTGAAAATTGGAAACCAGATTCAGATTTGTTAAAGTTGAATGTTGATAGGATTGCAAGATTTATCCTAGATTTATGATAATTTGGGTGTAAGTAGTTAGCATAGATTTAGATTGCCCTAATTTGTCTTGAAATTTGAATTTCCAGGTTTTAATTTATTAGGAGCATTTTAAGTACAATTTAATTGTATCTATCTCCATGTAATTTCCATAAATTATCTAATTCCACAATCATGCATAAAAAATACATCGTTTAAAATAATAAGGAATGCACCAAAAGGAAAAAGATGTATAAAGTACGAAGGTTCTCCTTGGTGGTCTACACTGTCTATTTCAATAAACGAAAAGATATAATTCATTCTAATTTCAAACGGAGCAAAAGTCTCATTTTTGTGTAATTTATGGAAAGTTATAACGATAATCCTTTTAGGAATGATATCTCTGACATATTAAAATGTGAAAATAAAGGTTCCTTACAAAATGTACATATCAGTATGTTTTGGAATTCCCTAAGCATAGGAATTAATGAGTTAGAAATATGAATATATATATATATATATATATATGAGCGTTCAATGGCACCCAAGTAGTGAAACACCCCTATGGCCCCTTGATTTCCACCACACAATATGAATTAAATAATATGGCTTTCTATTTCTTCCCACTAGCTATATCATTTAATTTAGATTGTGTGGCGGAAATCAAGGGGCTATAGGGGTGCTACACTATTTGGGATGCCATTGAACGCTCCTTATACACACACATACATATAACTGCGCCTACCGATTAAATTTATAAATATATATAGCGGAATATATGATGATATTCATATTAATGACTAAATATTAATAGTAAATATTAATAGTATAGTAAATTATAGAACTAGGAGGACTAGATGGAAAAAAATAGTAACTCCAAAATTAGTAAGGCAATAAATGTGCAGTTAATTGGGAGTTACAGGAATTAAATAGTGACATAAATGTGTTTTATGGGATTGATTAAGGAGTTTCATATGGAATTTACGGGGAAATGAAATAGGCATAAAAGGTTGAATTAGAACGAATAAATAAAGGTCATTAGTGATTGTCCAATTTGAATAATAATGACCCTTTATTATGGAGAATTGACATTTATAAGACGTAAGAGGGAAATATAGAATATATGTAATAAGTGTATAAGATAAGAATTAAATGTTAAGAGGCAGTATAATTTTCATGATAGGAAATTATATAGCCATAATAATACGTTTGGGATGAGTGTGAATTAGTGGGCCTAGTCCAATATTAGGCCTAGGATGATTAGTTTGGTTTAGTAAGATGAGGATGCGAGGTCAGTAGAGTTACACAACAAAAGTATGCCCTTCGCGTAGAGACTACTAGCAGTTGAGTAAACTTACTACTGATGTGGATAATCTCCAACCATAGGACCCACAGACAAGGGACATACGAATGGATATTAGTAGAGGAAAATATACCAAGGGTTTGCCTTGGTTTTGAAGTATTAAATGACGCAGTACCTTCAAGGATGTCAAGGGGTTTACTTCGGGGTGGAAGGTATTAAATGGTCATTGTGTATGCCTCCTCTCTATTTAAGAAGTCTTAAATAACTTACGATGGTACTTAATAGGGAAATTGGATCTGCTTCAATTCTAACAAAAGCTATTAAGTAACTAAATTGGACATTTTCCTTGACTTACATTAGGTTAGTCTAGATGGAATTTCAGCTATGGGAGATAGACGAGCTATGTCGGTACTATTTTTGTACCGGTATTTAGTAGTAGGTCTGGCATATAGGCTGTGACCACTAGTAGTCCCGAGCGGTCATTAGCAAAGACTTAGGTTTGCACTGACGGATTTCGCTTCCTACTAGTGTAGAATCCGTATGGGATACGCCAAGACCTCATTTTTTAATTAGTTGCTTGTTTGTCAAAGGTGGGCTAGTTAGCCCTTAGATAATTCTTTGAGATGTGTTAGTAATATTACAATTAAATTATAAAGCTGTATCTAGAGAACACCAATCTCTATAGCTAGAACCGATTGACTAGCAATTACGTTTCGGAGGTCCCACTTCGGGGTTGAGGTATTAAATGACCGATGGGTCTACCTCCTTCATATTTAAGAAATATTAAGTGGCCGGGATTTTCTTTTGGGTAGTATAACGTTTAGATATATATATATATATGTGTGTGTGTGTGTGTGTGTGTGTGTGTCTATATATAGTTATACCTCGAAGAAGGTTAGACATATCGTACACATAGATTGAATTATACCGAATAGCTATGAATAATGGACATAACACTTAAGTAAAAATCAATCGGCATAAATTAGTGTTATGGATAAAGTATGTAATTTTCTAGTCACCGGAACGTTGTTCTGACCCCTTCCTCATTACAAACCATAAAATAGATCTAGAGAGACAAGCTACCGATGAAAGATGGGAACTACAGATGGTGAAGTCTTCTCATTCATGCTTGGTGCTGGCAAGGAAATCAGATACCAAATGAATAATATTGATTCCAAGGTAGTAGCCTTGATCAGCATATATCTTCTATCATATTTTTCTATTCTGCTGTGAGTTTATGTAGATAGCTTTCTCATATACTTATGTTTATTATAGGTTACCAAAACCAACGATCTGTATCCTAATGGACTTGGCTTTCGATTTAATCGAAATTCAGACCCATTAAGATGCAAGTTGTTACATTTGTTATCAGAGCTTAGGTTAGTTTGTCATAGGAATTAGGATACGTTGAGATAATGTATTTGTATTTTTACCTATAATTATATATATATATTATACGTCAAACTCTACAAATTCCAACTATAGAAATAGTTGTAACCATATTTTTAAAAGATGGATGAGGCAACTATGAGTTGGAACAATAAATTGAGTTAAACTTATATACCTACCCCGATTACCCCACGGAGTGTAAGCAGTACCGTAAGGCATTGACCAAGAAGAGCGTGAGTGCGATATATAGAAGGACTCCGGATGTTCAATGGTACTTGACTCCTTTGTTGGGCTTAAGCTGTCTTATGAATGTGGATTTTAATGGATTGTCGATGGAAGACATACATTTCATCCAAACATATGGGAAGTAAGAGCCTATATTGCAAGCATCCAGAAGCAAGACGTGATAAAGGATCCAACAAGTTCCTGCTTGAAGGTGTGCGTTAATCACAACAAGATGATAGTCGGATTTTTGATGCGGACGAGTTAAGAATGAGTAGAAAAAAAAGAAAAGTTCAAAGAAAAGGACAAATAAAGCCCATTTCTGAGTCCGACCCCAGTTGAAAGAATTTGACAAAAAGATTTTGGAAGTTCCTTGAAATGTTTGAATGGTTTTTTAAAGGATTTATTTTAATAGAAGGACCATACCATTGCAAAGTTATTGTTTTGAAAAAGCAAGAAAATTTGGAAGTTTTAATGGGTATTTAGAGATTCCTAGTAAAGTTTAAAAATTGGTTGGGTCAAAAAGTTTTGATTTAAAGGTTTTTCATAAAGGGATTTTTCATTTTTGTAAATGGAAGATATAGCATAGGCTTGGCTAGATGATTTTTCCTATTTTTGTAAATTTAGAAGTTCCATTTTAAAATTCTTTCTAAGATGTGAATAAATGAAAATGGTACCTGATAGAAAGGGGGTAAAGCAAATAGAAAGGAAGGTATCTCTAATAATGAAGATAGGAGGAATATTTCGTATAAGGAAAATACGGCGAAAAATAGCTAAATTAGATTTATACATATCTATTTTCATATTATTGAAGAAAAGCTCAATGACTAAAGTAGGCGAACGCACTGCAATGAATCAATGTGGAAAACAATAAAAGAGAGAAAGGCTATGCTATGTAAGGAGAAGCTACTTAAAAGCAATATAGGTAGGAGAAATGTTAATAGTAGCAATATTATGAAATTTAAATAGGAAAGACGTTAGGAATTTATGTTAGTAATCTAGTTAGAAACAGTGTAGGAAATTAGAGGCAAAAACATAGGAAGAATGGAAAATTTCCATAAATATGTGCAATAATTGTGCATATCTTTTAAATGTTCCCCTCGTGTGTTATTAGAATCTCAACTAAGGTTGAAAGAGGAAATAACATGAGTAGTAGGAAAATAATAGGATGAAAGTTCTCCTTATCTACTCCATTTTTCATTTTTAAAGCTATTGAAGATGTTTCTGAAAAAAATGGTTTGGTATGACAATTGAGTTTTTGAATGCAAATAAATGTTTTGAGTTTAAAAATCCTACTTTTGAAGAGGTGAATCTATGGTGTAGAAAGTCTTTGAAAAGGAAAGCTGGTTAGAATAGGAAAATTTTAGGGCTCCTTTTGGAAACCAAGCTATTTTTGTAAAGGTTTCTAGGTTTATATTTTCAAAGATAAAAATTTTAGATTATGTACTTGATGACTATGAAGTTTTATTTTTTTAAAGAGTTGTGAAAAGCCAAACCAACTCTTGATATGGAGTAAATAGAGATGACTGCCTATGTAAGATGGGGTAAAAGTCAAGGCTATGAATAAAATAACTATGACTGATCGTAGGGTAGCAACAAGGAATCCCCGTTGTATATAAGGAATATTGGCATGAACCTAAGAGTGTTGATTAGACATGTGTGAAAGCCATAAGAAGAACCCTTAAAGGAATGGTGAATGGCATCAAAGTACACTTTTGCGAGTTCTAGGGTATACTTGCATGAGAGATCAAGAAAAATACTAAAGTTTGTAAATACTATTAAGAGATTTTGATTGAAAGAAGATAGTAGTATGATTGAAGAAGAGGGTAATGAGATGGCAAACACACATAAAGGATGTTGATTGACTCAAGATTAAAGAAGCTAAGTTAGGTGGTAGGAAAGTTATTCCACCACGCTAATTTTCCGATGAGTTATTCTAAATGTATATAGTTTATATTTCTTACCCATTACAGTGTGAGAACATAATTTATCCCATAATCGAATGTAATAATTGAAATCGAGTGTAATAATTGAAAAAATGGATGGACCTTATTTATAAGAAGCCAAGAAATGAGTTATCATGTGGGTTATAGTAGAATGGTATAATAGAAATGTCCATTTTAATCGAGTAAGGAGTCATAGGGCCATAACATCATTAATACCAGTTGATGTTAGAGGACAGCTTCCAACAATTGTTTCTTTTAGGATATTTGGGTTGTAATCGCTAGTTGTCTCTTTTCATGTATTTAAAAAGTGTACGAATGTTCCTATTTTATTACTATGTTGATTTTCTTGATGAGCTTTGACAGCTATTGTTATCTAGCCTTTTGACCAGGCCATATTCAAAGAGACTGGACGAGTCAAACCTGGAGTTATCGAGGTAGGAAGCCTAGAGAGATAGACTAGGAGTCCAGAAAACAAGCACAGCTAAAGTCGCAAGGCTAGTGCTAGAACAACCCAAAAGGACCTAGAAACCCTCAATGTTAGGGGTCGTTGCCGACCCCACTCCATGGGTTGGTACCGAGTCCTGTTTCCACCTCAGGTGGACCCCATCTTCTTCCTATGACCTCTTCTTGATGTCAATAGCCTATTTTCAACATCATTTTGTTGGTTCAATGAAATTCTCCATCGATCTCAATGAACACTTGAAACTGCAACTTTTTTCTTCGACAACTCCATCATTTGGACCTGGAAACAAGCTAGCATTGGTGCAAGTAACTATGAAATCACAAAGCTAACAACAAGACGAGTCAAGATGAAGATTTGAAGATAACCAATATGACCATCTTAAGGGTCGGTACCAACCCCTACCTATGGATCGGTATCGATCCCTACCTCCTGATGATGTGACACCTACTTTTATGGGAGAATTGGTCTACATGATGGATAATGGCTTGGAGATATTTTGTGCGAGGCATTAGGCTCCTTACCTCTATAAATAAGAGGGTAGGGCTCATTTTTAGGGTCTTTTGGTTCTAGTTCTTCCCTACTCTATATTCTTGTCATTCTGAGAATCTAAGTGTTGGAGTTGTACCGACCCATAAGAACTTCTACCTCTAAGTCAGTTATAAGCAATAAAATCTTAAAGTGAACGTAGGAATTGCTATGCCGAACCACTATAAACGATCATGTCTTGTTTATTTCTCATTTCCATTTAGATTTTTTCATATTTTATTCTCTATATAAACTTCTGGGCGTTTGTGACATTTTTGGTTCAAACATTTTGGTGCTTTCACTGAGAACGAGATTCTCAGGCTGTTTGGATCCATCATCTACTATTGGATCTTCTATATCCAAGAGATAGATCCAATTTCACTGCCTTTTAATTCTACAACTCAGATTTGCAAAGATCTACTAGAAGCTTTCTGCTATAGCCCCATTAAGAATAGACTGTTCTACCAATTCCAGAGCTAATACTGAAGCTAAGAATCAGAATCCTTAGCAAGGAGATGGAGTTGTCCAACCTACTCAAATAGAGATCCAGACTCAAACCGACATCGTGACCATAATGGAGATGGATAGGATGATGAAGCTGATGGAAGATAGATTCCAACCTAGTCAGAATGAGATGAATCAAATGATGCAGCAAAGCCTGAGATAGCTGAATGAACTGACTCAAAATAGTCATAGAAGGAGTAGAAGGGATTCTAGTTCTTCGTTTGAAAGTTCCTCATCATCCGAGCAAAGACGGGGGAATAGGAAGTAGAAAAGGATTCATAATGCTGTCAAAACATCGTACCAAGCAGGAAGACGAGCACCAGGCTAAAGTTTGGGGATCGGTATCGACCCAATACTAGGGGCCAGTACTGACCCCTCCAATGGTCGGCCCGAAGCCCATCCTCTGGAAGGCGGCGTGGACGGACTTCAGGATGCGCCGCTGGTGGTCAAAATATGGAGAATCGTGCTGCTGTTGATGATACTGCTCACGCGAATCAAACAGGGGGACTACCGGATGTATGGATCTCCTGGAGGCTGGAGAAGCTAGGTATCGAGGGCCAAACTGAGAGCATTCGCCGGGCCGAACACTTGTAGTGTAGCCCGATTACCACCATCAAGTCGAACACGTCCTGTCTTCGGGATTCAACCATATGTCGTACTCATGCTCATCAACAGAGCTTTATGCATCGCCAGCACTTTATGGGGTACTTCGAAGTCAGCAAGAAAATCTTGGCTCTATGATATTTCCAACTCATAGTTGCTTTGGCCGTTCCTTCGGAGTGGAACTACAACTACTTCTATAGTTGGAACTCTTAGAATCTAGCATAAAAAAATAATATTACTAGATAGGAAAGTATGAATACGTTCTCTTAGTTTATCCTAATCCTGCTGATCTATTAACCTAGGCTCTGATACCAAATATAACAACCCGCATCTTAATGGGCCTAAGTTTCGACAAAAATCGAAACCTAAGTCCATCAAAGCACAGATCATTGAATTTGGTACCTGCAAATAAACATGAGCATTATCAATGATTTATAGAAATCTAAACTCATAGCGGAAACAATAATAGGATAAGAATACTAACTATGACTACTACCTTGGCATTAATGTTATTCCTTGGATAGTAGATTGTCACATCAGCATCGAGCATGAGAGAAAGAAGACTTCCAACAACAAAGCACATCCAGCTCCAGTGACCTATTCCTCTAAATTATATCTTATGGGTTCTAACGAGGAGGGGGTCAGAACAACATTCTGATGACTGGTAAAATATAAATTGTCCATGACATAAATTTATACTTATAGGTTTCCATTTAATTGTTATGTCCATCAAGGTTAGCAACTCTAATCTAACCTTACATTGCACACACAATTACATACTTACCCCTTCCCAAGGTACGAAATACTAATGAAGCCATATCACCCACCCAATACTTCCAAGCCCATTTACCACTTAATGCTTCTAAATATGAAGCAGGCTTCTATAGTACTTTTAAAAGAGAAATAGGCAGACTTTGTCATTTACAACCTTAATTAAGGTAGACCCCGCCATTTAGGACTTATTCCCAAGGTGGTTTCTTATCAATGTTGTCAATGGTTAGTGGGTCCTAGCTACAAGCCTCTAACCACTATTTAAGGCTTTCGACATTTAATGTCCAACTATCACTGCATCTATCTCCGATAAAATTGCAGTCATGTAATAAACGGTACCCAAGCCACTTAATAACTTTTACTAGAAAATAGGCAGACTCTGGTCATTTAAGACCTTAACTAAGGCAGACCCCATCATTTAAGACTTATCCCCAAGGCATGATCCTAAATGGTACTATTATTATTACGGCCTTAGCAATGTAAGAGACTGTACCCAAGCCACTTAATACTTCCCAGTGGAAAATAAGCAAACCCCGTCATTTAAAATCTACTTCCAGAAGCATGCTCCTCGATGGTACTATCCAACTATCATTGCTTGGAAATCTCATTGGGCTACTTAATACTTCTTTTATAGGAAATATGTGGACTTTACAGTCACTTAAGATGCCAGACCTGAAGCGAACCCTTCCTGAGATATCCACTCTCACTCTTTAATTATAAATATGGCATCTCGTTGGGTTGTTTCTTTCGGCAAGGAGGCGGACCCTTCAGCTATTTAAGACCTCAACACTGAAGTAAACCCTTTTTAGAGACATCTTTATTTAATTATTATTTGGAATCTCTCTAGGTTGCTAAATACTTCCACTTAAGAGAGAGGCAGACCCTTTAGCCACTTAAGACCTCAAACCAGAAGCGAACCTCTATGGTGATATCCCTCACCGCTCCTTCAAATTTTGGACTATTTAATACTTTCCAATTGAGAAAGCAAGCCTAATCTCTCACATCATCATGGGTCTTAGGATTAGTGATATCTCACATCAGTGGTAAGTGCACCTGACTGCTAGTAGCCTCAAAGTGAAGGGCAGTCTTCCGTCGAGTGACTATACTGACCTTGCATCACTAACCTACTAAGTCCAATTAACCATCCTAAGTCTTTATTCTTAGGTAGATATTGGACTTAGTTTACTACTTCCCTTTTTATTTAAGGCAATAAAATTTACCTTAAATATTTATCTACCCATAAATCCCCGCTTAATGCTCATAAATGTCAGTTTGTCTATAAAATCCTAATGGGCATTTATGTATGATTACTAATTTCAAATTAGTAACCTTTTATATCTATTCCATTTTTATAAGTCACATTAATCCATTTAACTTATCAAATTATTGCAACTCCCATATTTATTACCATTTATTGGAGTTACAACCTTTTAAATTCTTTTCTCATTAGTTAATTATCTGAAACGTGAATATTACGTGCAAGCGTCATTATTAGCTTTTTTAATTATGATAACCGTGGTAATTACGTACAAATATTTAATTTTATCAAATATATTCTAGTTGTAAATCTTCACTAGAATATACTTTTCCATGTTAAGTTGTTGGAATCATATCTAAAATGATTATGTTCTATAATTTCCATAAATTAGTCCAAAACAAAGATTTAACTTTAAAATATAAAAGACTACATCATTTGAAGTTACAAGGAATGATCATTTCTTTTTATTACTGAAATAGATAGTGTACACTACAATGAGTTCATACTTTACACATCTCTTTCTATTTGCATATATTCTTTGTTAGATCAAACATTGTATCTTTTTAAAAGGGAAAGAAATCAAACTAATTTACAAATATTAAACGGATCTAAATTCCAACAATTCCAAATATAGAGAAGTTTATATTCTAACTAGATTAGGGTAACAATCCAAGTTTATAAAATTATTATACAACCTATTTCAGATCTAAAAAAAATTCATTCAAATCAATATTCTAAATTCATACTTTTGGGACTAATTTCCAGATCAGGTTGTATACAATGCTAAATCAATTCATAAACAAGAATATGTAGGCGATATTTATTATACTCGGATCATATTCAATCCGTTGCCTACAACTCATATACAATTATCCAATTAGGCATAAATATCAAATAAACACCAACGGGATAATTTTCATAGTATAACGATCTATAAGATTTCCCACTCACCTGTTAAAAGCAATCCAAATCTCCGGATCTGAAGTAGAACTTTTGATTCATCTCCAAATCCTTTTTGATCCAAGAGATATGTACAAAAGGGTATATACATACATTAGAATTATAGATCTGAAAAGAGATTTGGGATTGGAAGAGAAAATAGATACAAATATATATAAATATACAAATTACCTCAAATACGCATATGGTTGATTCTCTTCTCTTTTTTATTAGATTTCTACTCTTCACCAATTTGTATGAATATAGATAAAAATACCTTATCTTTATTATTTAGAAAGAAAGTGGAGAAAAAGAAATAGCAAATCTTTACTACTGCCTATCATAAAAATATGAGAAGAGAAGGGAGGGTTAGGCCTGAATTTATAGGCGCTAGAATCAACCAGAACCGTTAGATAGAAATATATTAAATCTGGGCTGTTGCAGCCTAGGTTTATTGGAGCCACTGGGTCGCCACCGGTCGACCGCCTTTAGGTGGTCGGTTGACCGCTAGAGGTCAACCGTCACCAACAATGGGTCGGCCTATGGGCCCGGGTAATTACTATTAAAACGTTAATTTCTTCTTATTTAATTATTTTCGTTCCGAATTCATTTTTCATCTGTAATTTCTGGACTCCGATCGCAAAACTCCAAATATGAAAGTTGCTCAGAATTTCTCTACGAACGCAATGGTGCAAATTTCATGGTTAAATTCCATCGTTTGCACAAATTCTATTTTTGGAGCCTAATTAATTAACTAACTAATTAAATAACTTAAGACAAATTACGGGGTGTTACATTCTTCCCACTTAAAAAGGATTTCATCCCCAAAATTTCACCAATGACTAAGTCAAGGTTTTGGTTCCTAATTATGTAAACTACGCAACCAATGAGTGTACGATAAATTTTGCAACCAAATATGCATAAGTGCATAGTGTATAACTGTATCACAATACACAAAATATGTATGCAGAATGATTCTAAATCGGATCCTCTTATATGAATGCATTTCTTTTGAAAACACTTTTGAAAAATATAATGCAAACAACCTATATATATACTGGCAGTTCTACATATATGCAGCTTTTTGAACAATAAATTCAACCAAAACTCCCATACTCCTACAAAGAGAAGTATGGAGCAACCAATTTTGCATCCACTTTCTATCATCCAATAATCTAACGCATTGAAAAATCATTTTGTAAACTTTACTCTTATGTCGGAAAAGGAATTTAGGCGGAGAATTTAACATCCTTACCACACTATAATCTTCCTATTCCCGTAGTACAGTGGAAATTTCTTCACTGCCCCAGATTTACTCCAAATTTTCCATGCACAAAACACATAAGAAGGCTTATTTCAAGCTCTAAAACGGAATTAAGTCTAAAAATAGACTTGCGCGCGTCATTGATATGGTATGAAAATAGAAATTCTAAGGCTAAAACAGCTTTTCCCTTGTTATCACTTGCATTTATCGCATCATCGATCCTAATGCACCATTAAATTCGCAAATTCTAACTTTATTTGTTTTCCCTATGCCTAACGTATGGCCTTCAAAGTCAAAGTTTTCACAAAAATCTTTCTCACTTTTAAAATTTGTACGTCATTTGAAAAATAAAATCTTACAATATTAAGGCGCACATTTTCCCTTGAAATACAATTTTGAACAAAAAGTCTAAAAATAATTTCAGTGTTAAAAATAACTAAAATACAAATTTTTTTAAGGAAACTTTTCAAATCAATGGAAAAAATTTCAAAATATTTTCCTTCTCAAAATTTTTGATAAATCAAGCCAAAATTCGAGCGTAGTCGGAAGTTGGTTATGCACTAAACGCATAAACCAAATTCCTAAATTCTACAACTAATCTTTACTCAAAATTGATATTTTATTTAAAAAAGAAGTCAACGCGTCTATTATTCAAAAAATTTAGCTTTTAAAGAACATGAGCAATGACCCATGATATCAAAATAACTTTCTCATGTCCTTCGCTAAAATTTCTAACTATTCTAAACAACCAGTCTTATATTGCTTTTACTGTTAGTTAATTGTCTTTATAAGATTCGCATATTTATAATGTTTCTGTACTATGCATATGTATAGAAGCGGTTCGCTTATCTAGAAACAATAAAACATAAAACAAATAGAAACTCGTGCGTGCCTTTTATAAGAGACAACTAACAGTTTTACAACCCAACAACCCAAAAAAAGAACAAATGCTGGAAATGAAAGATACAACAACTCTAAATAAAACACTGCCTAAGAACTGTGAGAATGTCTCGCTCCACGACTAGAGCTCGATCCATTGCCATAACCACGGAATGGTTGTAGCATTGCGGCTATGCATCCAATCTCACGCCCTAGGCATTACTACTCTATCCTAATCTCTCGAAGCTATGCCAGAACCTAACGGATAGTAGCAAGCTCAGGACTCATGTAACCCTCGGTGCCCTGCACTATCCCCTGCTGCTGTGGCTATGGCTCTAGTGCTGGTATAGGTGGCGCTGTAGGCAGTAAAGGAATATTTATCCTCTTAATGGTAGTTCAGTCGATGGAGGGAGGGACCTTCCTTACTACTGACACTCCGCTCAAATTTACCCTGTAATGTCTAAACACTCGAGTGAGCAAATGACAATATGGAAAGTGAGTCCTCGAGGTACCAACTCCATGATCGACCAAATGGAGCATCAAGACATGAGCCCAATTGATGGCTACACCGCCAATAATAGAATAGGCGGCTTTCCACACTGAGATGTAGATCTAGTCAAGGCTCCCCGTCTTAGAAATAATGTTGTGCTAAATGATGTGCAGGACGAGATGGGCCACCGATCGCATATTGTCGATCCCCCAATCATCGACATTCGCAGAAAAGATCCGATGTAGAATCTCAGGATCAGTCATCTCTATGTCGTCCAAATCAATGCCTACTGCAGATACCTACCAAATCCCAGCGAGATCATCATCTGACATCTCAATCCGAGCTCCCTTCACCTCGGACTCAATGTAGCTGTTGCCATCATCAAAATTCTGCAGCATCTGTGCATCAAAAAGACGGATGTAGCACGGGTAATATTCCTGCTCATAAGGATTGGTGCAAGTCTTGCTGCGACAAAAAGCTCTTTAAGCCCAAGAGCGATGAAATCTCTTAACTTCACTGGTCGTCCGTGAAGGAAATCAAAGTCCACCGTTCCGAGATAGGTGGCGATCTTCCACTCACTCCGGTCAAGCCAAGCGGCTTCTTGCAAAGTGAGGCCGGGATGACGAGAGAAAGAGCCGTCGGTACGTGGCGGTCCATGGGCTGAGAGGCGGTTGGAAAAGGGAGAAGAGGGTTTAGATTCGGAGTAGTGGTGGGGAAAGATCTGATGCGCAAGGATTTTGGCATCGGTTGGTGGAGGAATGGAGGAGAGGGGCTTTGATTAAGCGGAGGAAGGGGAAGATGGAAATGGGTTCGGCTAAAGAAATTAAAGAGGGAGGAAGAAAGTGAAGGAGTTATGACGGCTGAAGGTTTGGACGTGACTTATAGTCGAATTCCCGTTTCGGATTTGGCCCGAATCCACCCAGCGGCCGACCGCTTGGTCGACCGCTAGCCCAGATTTGTGCGTGGCCTGAACCTGGACCTAATAGGGCCGGTTAAATTAATTAATATTCTAATGACCGTTCCGCACAACATCTTTGTGAGAAATGCGGATTAAGGATCTTAAGGCTAGAATTAACACTAGAGGGGGGTGAATAGTGTTTGAAGAAATTTGTTAATCTTTTTGAGTTTATCTTGTTTGTGCCAAAAATGGTCACAAACCCCAAGTGTTGTGAAAGCACCAGTGTACGAATACAAATCAGCAATATTCAAACATAAATATCAGATCTAAGCAAGCAACAAACAACAATCCAGAAATAATGAACAGTGACACGCAATTTATAGTGGTTCGGCTATCTCTGGCCTACGTCCACTTCAAAGATTTTTATCTTTTATTGATGTTCTTCGCTGATTACAGATGATTACATCAAATACAATGAATGAATCTGAATATGACAGCAATGGAAAGGAGTAGAATTGAATCCGGCAGAGTCTGGATGTTGAATGGCCCAAAAGATCCCTTTTCTGTAGGCTTCAGGGGGCTATTTATAGGCGTAGGAGTCCCAGATCTCGCCCAAACTTCAGGAGACTTCTTCTGGCACGTGAGGGGGCCCACGCGACCGACTCCACCAAGTTTCGACTCGATCTGCGATCGATACAAAGCAATTTCGTATCCATCAAGAAATGATCCAATCGAGCCGAAACTTGACAGGATTGCTCTTTATCTTGTACGTAAGCTACTGTGAAAATTTCATTGCATTTGGATCAAGGGTTTGCGAGATATGGTCGATACGAAATTGGTTTGCTCGATGGCTGTTTGGTTCGAATCCATTCATTCGAACTGATCACTTTGACTCGATGGCAACGCGCGTGAGCAGGTTGACGTGGCGCGCGCTCTTCGTGTCGATCCGTTTCTCACTCCGGTTTGATCGAGTCACTCCGGGTATTTCGCCGCGTTCGCATCCATAACTCACGCGTCATCTCTGGCCTGTTTGACTCAGTGGATACGAACAAGCAATTATTCACGGATTCGAGCAAGGATTCCTGATGGATACGAAGTGGTCAGCGCCTCATGGATGCAAAGTCATCTGATGGATTCAAGACAGATGGGTACGAAGGACTTGCATCCCCGATCGATACGAAGACGATGGATTCGAATGGAATCTCATCCATGGATACAGACCGTGTTTGGTTGGATGGATACGAAACAGGACGTTGTTGATCGATACGAAGCGCATGTCCTGTTGATGGATACGAACTCGGTCAATGCTAGTTGAGGTTCATCGATGGATTCGAACTCGATCGATGCGAAGTTGATGGATACGAATGGAGACGTGATGGTGAATACATACTCTATCGATACGAAGCTAATGCTGCTTGATGGATACGAAAGTGTGACTTTTTTCATCAACTTGCATCGATCATATCCTGAGCATATGAACTCGGATTGACTTGAAATTTGGAATGCAGGTTTCCATGGCTTTGCTTGTCATGTCTCGTAAATTGCGGCCCGATCCGGACTCGGACAAAATTCATCGATATCCATGGTGAACTTGTGATGTAACTGTCCTACAGGATGAACTGTCATTGAGTTTTAGTCAGTTTTTTGGTGTCACGGCCTTGCCAAAAGGCGGGATAACATATCTTACTTTGTTAACAATGTATACAATCAGACACAGATATGAACACAGAATCAAACACAGATGAAAATATAAAGTAAAAGTAGTAAAGGAAAGAACACACCGGATTTTATACTGGTTCGAAGTTACCCTACATCCAGTCCCGCACAACTAAGTACGGATTTCCTTTCAAACTCAATTCAACAATTACAACCCTCGGTTTCAAGGCTACGAGGAACACCCTCTAGAATAACAATCCTCTGGGTAGAGATACTTGATTTCCGGGGCAACAATTTCACCCAATTGATTTCCAGGGCTACAATCACACCTTCTCTCGCTTAATTGATTACAAAAAGTCTATAACTCAGATTAGCACTTGGATCTTGTAGAGATAGTGGAGAGAATCAAAACCAGAAATTATCTAGTTAGATTCGATATTGATTTCGGTAGAGTAATGGTGTAATTTGTAAATAAGAAAGTGGAGAAGAAGAAGAGAAGTTAAATCAGAGAAAAGTGTTATAAAATTCGTTGAAACTGATCCCTATTTATAGAAGAACAACAGTCATGTCCATTCGTGAAAGGTTATGGCGAATAGACACTTCTTTTGAAATTTGAATTTTGAACTCAACTGACACCATGTCGACATGGTCACCATAGGTATGTCGACATCCCAAAGCAATTTTTGATGATTTGATTTTCTTTGAAAATAACCTTTATCTTATATTAAAACTATTTTAAACTTTACAAATATACTTGACTATAGTTGAAATTCATAAGTAAATATAAAGAACAATATATATATATTATTTAACTATAATTTAAATCAAAGTATAAATAATTTAAAAGTTAAATATATTATTTGAAAAGATAGTTTAAAATCAGGAGAAATTTTGACTCTGAAAATAAAGATGTTTTGAGGGTAAAATTATTTTAAAATGGAATCGAGGGTTTTGAATCTTTTTAAAAAGAAAGTTTTGAAATCATTTCGAAAACAAGATAATTTTGAAAAATCATTTGAATTAAGCTTAGTGGATACAAAACAATGTCCCACTAGATTTTCGTAGGTTCCATCCTACTTAGGGTTCCATCCCTTTAACGGGCTCGAAGTGGATTCCATTCCACGAATAAATTGGATATTAAGATGCTAGTGCTTTTCTACGAGTTTTAACAAATATTCCTAATAAAACAAACTTAACCTTGAAATCTTGAACTCTTGATAATCTTGATACTCATGACTCTTCTATCTCTATATCTTGAATCTCTATACTGTACAGTCTTCATTCTTGATACCTGCATGGTTAGAACCTGCATATACATATATATCTAAACTTGTAATGTTAGTATTTATATTTTATAATCTATTCTAAGGTTGTTGTCATCAAAATCATCATCTCATGGACTAACAATCTCCCCCTTTTTGATGATGACAACCTTTGTTTATAAAATATTCCTTATATCCTAATAACTCCCCCTAAAACTAACAACTCCCCCTTAATCTATGCCTAACTACCCTATTTTATATTTCTCCCCCTTTGTCATCAACAAAAAACTTACTCCCCCTTATTCTTGGACTTCAGTACCTGCATTGATAAACTATACAACGGAATATATAATATATAGATTAAGAAATAATGATACTTATGAGCATAATAACTTAATTAAAGACTATATTCATTTCAGTGTATATATATATGTTTCACACACCAAACTTCAAACCAAATAAAATCAATCCACACAAAGTATCAATTCAAACCAAATTAAATCAAACAAATTAATTCAAACAAATCAAACAAAGAAAATTAAACGTTACGAGGAACATCTACCCATCCATCTTCTCCAAATATAGGGTCTGCTTTAATTGCATCCCAATTCTCATTGTCATTGGTGAGAGAGACAGGAGGATGTGCTTCATTATCATCCTTGTGTAAAGAGGAGGTCATCCATCGTATTGCATCGAAGTGTCTCTCTTGTTCCTTGATCATCTGCATTTGACTCAATTCTAAGTGACGCTGGTTTCGTAGAATAAAAGAGAGAATATTCTTGAATGAATTGAGTGTTTCTTCAAGATTTTCAGATAGATTGTGAATAGGATTGGCCATAATTGAATTAGAGAAAGAAATGAAGGATATAGATAATGAGAAATAAATTTCAGTGAAGATTTCTGGAAGAAAAAGGTATATATAGGTGTAGAAATTCGTTTGAAATGAATAGACATTTGGTAGTTGTTCAAATTTCAAATTCAAAATCAATAGTCACTTCTGACCAGTACATGTCGACATGGTCTTCTAGGGGATGTCGACATGGGTTATTGAAAATTTATGACAACTTTGATTTTGTAAATAATTGTGTATATGTATATATTTATATAATATACTAACATTTATTCTAGAGATAAGATAAGATAAGATAGATAATAGAAAGGAAATTTCATTTCATTACGATAATACAAAGATTAAGCATAATGAACTACACGAACATTCGAAAAAAAACAAACTAAGAAAAATACAATAAGATACTAAAAGATAAAACTTGTTAGAAGATGAAGATGATGAAGATAGTCCAAGTTTCTTGTTTACTTTTGAAAAGAACTTGTTCATCTTCGAAGAAATGTTATCCAACTTCTTACTAACGGATCGTTTTAAAATCCGTTGATTCTCCACAATTATCTTTTGGTTTTTGAGAAGGGTTTTGTTGGATGGATTGGAAGGATATTCGATGCTTTCCAAAGAGGTTTCACCTTCTTCTTCTTCTTCAATTTCCATTTCATCCCTTTCTTCTCTTTCTTCCTCTTCCTCTTCTTCCATTTCCTCATGAGCCAAACGCTCTTCCTTTTTGGTAAGGGTTTCATAAGGTTGAAAAACATATGGGATTTTCATAAGTGAAATGTTTGAGATATTAAAAACTTCTCTTGAAATAAATTCTTCTCCTTTGAAATTTACTCCAAAATAGTTGAAAATCCGAGTAAGGTAAATTCCATGATAAAAAATCTTTTCTCCCATTTCCAAGTTTTTAGGACGAAGTTCATCCAAAATAACTTGCACCCAATTGATATCATAATTTCCGAACATAGCAAAAAGTGCTTTGCACACTTTTGAAGTAGGATCGTTAAAATTTCCCGATCTTGGGGTCAAAGTATGTTGTAAGAGAAGATTGACAATTCTTGCTTTAGGACGAAAGTTTCAATTCTTAAATTCAAAGTTTTCATCTCCTTCAAAAATATGATGAAATGTCTCACGATCATGTTCATCGATTTGAAAACTAGAAAGATCCATTCCCGTGCTTTTGCAATTTAGAATGGTACCCAAAAGATCACAATTCAAAACAATTTAAGTGCCTTTGACACTACTCCAAATTTCATTCTCATTTCCAATATAAAAACCACGGTTTAAATTAGCATAGAAGATTTTGACAAGATTAGGATAGCAAACAAAATCATTTTGAGAAGAGTCAATAAGACTTAAAACACCATTGTTTGCAAAAAGAGAATCAATTTCATAAGAAGAAAAATCTTGAAAAATAGCAAATTTTCCGGAATGAACTTTGGCATAATTAGCATAATTGATGTACGCTTTAACTGCCTCCGGATCATTGAATAATTGCTCTTTGAGTTTTTTGGAAATTCTCATGGTTGAGGGGTTGCTTGAAGAAGCCATTAGAGTAGAGAGTAGAGAGCTTGAAGATATGAAGAGAGAGTTTGAATTTGAAAATGAAAGTGAAAAGATATGATAAAAGATAGTGAATAAATAGACTTTCAAAGGACATATTCTCTGGTCAAAAGGTATCTTTTCAGACAAATAAATGAAGTGAAAAGGTGGAGGGAAATTCAAACATTTGAATTCAAAATTTGAAATTCAAATTCAGGTAGGCATGTCGACATCATGGTAGGGGCCATGTCGACATGTGGCTTTGAATTTTCATGACATGATTTTTCCTAAGTTATCTAATATACATATATATAAATATTATTACTAATGTCTATATTTCTGAAATATTATTGTACTTATAATATATTTCAGAATGTGTCAAAAAATAATAAAAATAATAATAAAATAATAGTAAAAAATAAAAAATAAATATTTTAAAATTCAAACAACATATTAATTCAAAATCAATCAATCAATCAATTCAAAAACAACCAATCAATCAATCAATTCAAGCATGCAATTTCAGCCAATGTATTGTAAATGTGTACCTTTTTCAGAGTCCGTGTCTTTGGTATCGACTAAATCGAGAATTGCTGTGAAACACAGTTTTGAATTATCTTTCTTCTGTTCATCGTCGCTGGAGGATGAGTCAGAGTCATCTAGAGTAGCAGTGAATGCACGTTTCCGTTTCTTTGCAGAATCATTGTTTGTAGGAGGGTTTTGCTTGTCTGGATGCGGACAGTCTCTTTTGATATGACCTGGTTCGTCACAATTGAAGCATTTGATAAAGTTTGGTACTGTAGTCTGATTACCGGAATTCTTAAAGTTGTTTCTCTTGGAACTATTCAATTTTCTATACTTCAGGAATTTCCGAAAATTCCTGGTCATAAATGCTATCTCTTCATCATTATCACTATTTGAGTCTGATCCATCGATTAATGCATTGAATGCCATTGATTTCTTTTCAGATGCTTTGCTTTCTCTTCTCCCGATCATTTGAACTTCAAACGGCATTAGATTTCCAATCAATTCTTCTATCTTTAAAGTACTGATGTCATTTGCCTCTTCAATTGCAAGTGTCTTTTGATCCCATTCTGGAGTGAGAGAATTTAAAAAATTTCTAACTTGATCTTCTTCCGAAAATTCCTTTCCCAAAGATATTAAAGAATGCACAATATTTTGAAATCGACTATACATATCTGAAATAGACTCATTAGTATTCATTTTAAATAACTGAAACTGATTTGTGAGCATGGAAATTTTGGTCTGTTTAACTTTGCTTGTTCCTTCGTGAGTTACTTGCAAAGTTTTCCAGATTTCATATGCAGACTTACAAACTGACACTCTATTGAATTCATTTCTATCCAGTGAACAAAACAGAATATTCATTGCTTTAGAATTATTTTGTGCAATAGTCTTTTGCTCAGTGGTCCATGGTGCAGAATTAGTTGTGGGTTCTGAATATTCAGTTTGTGTGATATTCCAAGTATCTAATCCTACAGATTGTAAATATATTTTCAACCTACATGCCCAATATGCATAGTTACTGCCATTAAAAAGTGGTGGTCTGGCAGTAGACTGACCTTCTACAAATGAACTAGTGTTGGTGGTAATAGCAGTACTAGTGTTAGTAGCCATTTTGAAAATTTTCAAAATTTAGATAATGAAACTTTTGAAAACAATGCTCTGATACCAAATGTGAGAAATGCGGATTAAGGATCTTAAGGCTAGAATTAACAGTAGAGGGGGGAGTGAATAGTGTTTTAAGAAATTTGTTAATCATTTTGAGTTTATCTTACTTTGTTAACAATGTATACACTAATCAGACACAGATATGAAGACAGAATCAAACACAGATGCAAATATAAAGTAAAAGCAGTAAAGGAAAGAACACACCGGATTTTATACTGGTTCGGAGTTACCCTACATCCAGTCCCGCACAACTAAGTACGGATTTCCTTTCAAACTTAATTCAACAATTACAACCCTCGGTTTCAAGGCTACGAGGTACACCCTCTAGAATAACAATCCTCTGGGTAGAGATACTTGATTTCCGGGGCAACAAGTTCACCCAATTGATTTCTAGGGCTACAATCACACCTTCTCTCGCTTAATTGATTATAAAAAGTTTATAACTCAGATTAGCACTTGGATCTTGTAGAGATAGTGGAGAGAATCAAAACCGGAAATTATCTAGTTAGATTCGATATTGATTTCGGTAGAGTAATGGTGTATAAATAAGAAAGTGGAGAAGAAGAAGAGAAGTTAAATCAGAGAAAAGTGTTATAAAATTCATTGAAACTGATCCCTATTTATAGAAGAACAACAGTCATGTCCATTCGTGAAAGGTTATGGCGAATAGACACTTCTTTTGAAATTTGAATTTTGAACTCAACTGACACCATGTCGACATGGTCACCATAGGTATGTCGACATCCCAAAGCAATTTATGATGATTTGATTTTCTTTGAAAATAACCTTTATCTTATATTAAAACTATTTTAAACTTTACAAATATACTTGACTATAGTTGAAATTCATAAGTAAATATAAAGAACAATATATATATATATTATTTAACTATAATTTAAATCAAAGTATAAATAATTTAAAAGTTAAATATATTATTTGAAAAGATAGTTTAAAATCAAGAGAAATTTTGACTCTGAAAATAAAGATGTTTTGAGGCTAAAATTATTTTAAAACAGAATCAAGGGTTTGAATCTTTTTAAAAAGAAAGTTTTGAAATCATTTCGAAACCAAGATAATTTTGAAAAATCATTTGAATTAAGCTTAGTGGATACAAAACAATGTCCCACTAGATTTTCGTAGCTTCCATCCTACTTAGGGTTCCATCCCTTTAACAGGCTCGAAGTGGATTCCATTCCACGAATAAATTGGATATTAAGATGCTAGTGCTTTTCTACGAGTTTTAACAAATATTCCTAATAAAACAAACTTAACCTTGAAATCTTGAAATCTTGAACTCTTGATACTCTTGATACTCATGAGTCTTCTATCTCTATATCTTGAATCTCTATACTGTACAGTCTTCATTCTTGATACCTGCATGGTTAGAACCTGCATATACATATATATCTAAACTTGTAATGTTAGTATTTATATTTTATAATCTATTCTAAGGTTGTTGTCATCAAAACCATCATCTCATGGACTAACAATCTTCAGCTTAACCCATCTAGAAAATTTCTACCTTCCACACGATGGTATCCACCTTACCATGTAGACCCTTCCTTGGCAAGGTTGCGATAGCCTCAGCAAAACTGTTGCGACCAACAATACTTTCAAAAATCCAAAAATATTCCAGCTACTATTTCATGTCTACTTTGCATGGAAATATTTTCTTCCATTTGTTGGTGGGTTCAACAACACTTCTAACTACATAAGCTAATAAAATTGATGTCATTCCTATTTTTTCCATGCCTTAAAGAGAGAAAATATAAAACCCTCAATAACCAAAAAATCCCTGAGCTAAGTGTTTGCTCCTTTATACTTGTTTCTAAATAATAGAAACTATTTTATACCAAAAACTTCCCTTAAAAGTCAAACTTATATATAAATATTTCAAGGTTTCCAAAAACCTTTTTAAAACACAAATTTCCTAAATTGGAAAACTATTTTCTTGCCAAAAATCAATATCAAGCTTTTACTGATATATATACATATCAATATTTAAGTATTTAAAGAATTTATCTTTCATAACTTAAAATTTTCTTAACACGACCAACTTAGTGGTATACGTGTTTCCTTGAAAATGAAAATTTCAAAACTTCCCCAAAACAAAATTTCCAGAACAAATCTTTGGGAAAAGAAATCCTTTGGAAACCCCTTTTTCAAAAATCTAAGGAATTTCCAAAAAATACTTTTTAAAAATTCTCTCACGGGTTTTAGACTAAGGAATTGACATTAATTATTCAAATAAAAATCCGGTTTGCCATCAAAGAGGCGATCAATGAATGCTCCCTAACAAAACTTGCTTCCGGACAATTCGACATACGGACTCTAATTTCCCATCCATCTGGAATAATCATGTGTCTCCGATTAGATTTCAAACTCCAAAATCACAAGGTGGCTAAAATCTCAACCATCAAGTCGAACACATCCAATCTTTTGGATCAGCCATATGTCGTACTCATGCTCTTCATTAACAGCACTTTATGTTTCACCAACACTCCATGGGGTACTCAAAAGTCGACGTGAAAATCTTAGCTCTAAGATATTTCCAACTCATAGTTGTTTTGACCATTCCTATGGAATGAAACTACAACTAATTTTATAGTCGGAAATATTAGAATCTAGCGTAAAAATATAATATTACTAGATAGGAAATTACGAATACATTCTCTCAATTTATCCTAATCCCTTTGATCTACTAACCTAGGCTCTAATACCAAATGTAACACCCCGCACCTTAGTGGGCCTAAATTTCAACAAAAATGGAAACCCAAGTCCATCAAAGCACAAATCATTGGATTTGGTACCTAGAAATAAGCATGAGCATTATTGGAGATTTATAGAAATCTAAACTCACAACAGAAATAATAATAGGATAACAATACTAACTATGACTACCTTGGAATTAATGGTATTCCTTGGATAGTAGATTGTCACATCAGCATCGAGCATGAGAGAGAAAATACTTCCAACAACAAAGCATATCTTGTTTTAGTGACCTGTTCCTCTAAATTATACCTGTGGGTTGTAATGAGGAGGGGGTCAACACAACATTTTGGTGATTGGAAAAATATAAACTGTCCATAACATATACTTATAACGATAAGTTTCCATTTAATTGTTATGTCCATCAAGGTTAGCAATTCTAATCTAACCTTGCATTGCACACATAATTACATACTTACCCCTTCCAAAGGAACGAAATACTAATGAAGCCATATCAACCACCCAATACTTTCAAACCCATTTGTTAGTTAATACTTTTAAATATGAAGCGGGCCTCTATAATAATTTTAAAAGAGAAATAGGCAGACACTGCCATTTGCGGCCTTAACTAAGGTAGACCCCATCATTTAAGACCTATTCCCAAAGTGGTTTCCTAACAATACTGTCAATGGTCGGTGGGTCCTAACTACAAGACCTTTAACCACCATTTAAGGCTTCCGACATTTAATGTCCAACTATTACCATGTCTATCACTGATAAAATCATAGTCTTGTAATAAATAGTACCCAAGCCACTTAATACCTTTTATTAGAAAATAGGCAGACTCTGGTCATTTAAGACCATAACTAAGGCAGACCCCATCATTTAAGACCTATCCTAAAGGCATGCTACTAAATGGTACTATAATTATTACGGCCTTAGCAATGTAAGAGACTATACCCAAGCCACTTAATACTTCCCAGTGGAAAATAGACAGACCCTGTCATTTAAGACCTACTTCCAGAAGCGTGCTCCTCAATGGTACTATCTAGCTGTCATTGCTTGGAAATCTCATTGGGCTACTTAATACTTCTTTTATAGGAAAGAGGAGGACTTTAAGTCACTTAAGACCCTAAACCTGAAGCGAACCCTTCCAGATATATCCACTCTCATTCTTTAATTATAAATATGGCATCTCATTAGGTTACTTCTTTCGGTAGGGAAGCAGACCTTTCAGCCACTTAAGACCTCAACATTGGAGTAAAACCTTTCTAGAGACATCCTTATTTATTTATTTGGAATCTCACTAGGTTACTTAATACTTTCATTTAAGAGAGAGGCGGACCCTTCAGCCACTTAAGACCTCAAACCAAAAGCGAACCCCTATGGAGATATCCCTCACCGATCCTAATTTCAAATTTTGGACCATTTAATACTTTCCAATTAAGAAAGCAAGCCCGTCATCGTGAGTCCTAGGATTAGTGATATCTCACATCAGTAGTAAGTGCACCTGACTGCTAGTAGCCTCAAAGTGAGGGCAGTCTTTCGTCGAGTGACTCTACTGACCTCGCATCACTAATCTAATAAGTCCAATTAACCATCCTAAGTCTTTATTCTTAGGTAGACATTGGATTTAGTTTACTAATTCCCTTTTTGTTTAAGGCAATAATATTTACCCTTAAATATTTATCTACCCAAAAATCCCCGCTTAATGCTCATAAATGTCAGTTTGTTCATAAAATCATAATGGACATTTCCTAAGACATTTATGTATGATTTCTAATTTCAAATTAGTAACCTTTTATATGTATTTCATTTTTATCAGTCCCGTTAATCCATTTACCCTATCAAGGTATTGCAACTCCCATATCTATTACCATTTATTGGAGTTACAACCTTTTAAATTCTTTTCTCCTTAGCTAATTATCCTAAATGTAGATATTACATGCAAGCGTCATTATTAGCTTTTTATTTAATTATTATAAGCGCAGTAATTACGCACAAATATTTGCTTTTATCAAATATGTTCTAGTTATAAATCTTCACTAGAATATACTTTTCCATGTTAAATTGTTAGAATCATGTTTAAAAAGATTATCCGCTATAATTTCCATAAATTAGTCCAAAACAAAAGATTTAACTTTAAAATATGAAAGATTACATCGTTTGAAATTACAAGGAATAACCATTTCTTTTTATTATTGAAATAGACAGTGTAAACTACAATGAATTCATACTTTACACGTCTCTTTCTCTTTCTGTTGGCATTTATTCCTTGTTAGATCAAACGCTGTATCTTTCTAAAAGGGAAAGAAATTAAACTAATATACAAATATTAAACGGATCTAAATTCCAACAATTCCAAATATAGAAAAGTTTATATTCTAACTAGATTAGAGAAATAATCCAAATTTATAACATTAGTATACAACCTATTTCAGATCTAGAATAAATTTCATTGAAATCGATATTCTAAATTCATACCTTTGGGACTGATTTCCAGGTCAGGTTGTACATAATGCTAAATCAATTCATAAATAAGAATATGTATGCGATATTTATTATATTTAGATTGTATTCATAAATAAGAATATGTTGAGTTATTACTTGATCTTTGCTGCAATGTGTGTTGTTACCTGATTCTGGCCGATCCCTATGGAGGGAAGAGGGCTGATCCCTCTTGCTTAGTCCTTTTGAGGTGCGATCCCTAGAGTAGACTTCCTAGGGTCCCCAAATCCTGCTCCCAAAGTTTCATATGTATTAGACTTATGGATCTCGAGATATCAATTATTTTTCATTGATTTGCACTTGTTTGGATGAAGTAAGCTGAACCCTATGATTCAGAGGGATTATAGCCGATCCTTTTTCTGTATTAAATTATATTCCATACTTAGAACGTTATGTATATCATATCTCTTGATTCCGTTCAATCGCGACTTCATATTACCATCTGTAGTTGATTTCTGACCCCACAATCACTGCTCTAGGCTTATTGGCTGTTGACCCAAAAAATGGACCAACACCCTGGTTTAAGTTTTAAAGAACCAACCCTGTTTTTGCAGAGCAATATCAAAGATCACAGATATAGAAAAGATGCAATAAAAGAAAATAGACAGAGGATTTTTATAGTGGTTTGGCTGTTAACGAAGCATACGTCCACTTTATAGTTTTATTATAGACTGATTGCTATTACAAGAGCTGTTTGATTACAAAGCTTTGGCTATTTCCTAGCTAGATTGAATATCTATAGTTAGAATCCACCGGAGAATCATGGTGTATTCCTTCTGAGATTATTGTAAGGGAGGTAGGAAGTGAAGAATAATTCGAGCAAAGCTTCAGCAACCAGTCCGGAGAGGCCCCTCTTTATGTTGCAGGTGGCACGGTATTTATAGAGGTTGGAGGGTTTCTGGGCCAGGCCTGACATCATCAGCTCATAGATAGACTACAGACGACCTAGGAGGCTCTGGCTCGCAAAATGAGCCAACACCATGGGTCGTCGGCGACCCATAGACTTGGTTCATTTTGCGGACCAAGTTTTGTCTCCTTCCTTCATTTTCCATAACTCGTATGTTTGAAGTTTTGAGGAAGTGCATGGGTTGCTGACGATCCGACCACATAGGACTATCCTAGATTTTGAAATTGGAGATGTTTTCATAGACATTCATCGTTGTCGTTACGTTTTGATGGCAAGTCACTAGCCGCTTACGTTCAACTTGTTGGGCTATAGGAATGCTGGTCTCATGGCTTAGTTGATCCCAATCATCGCCTTAACCGTATAGCTTGGCCTTTGTCAATCTCTAGTCTTAGCTTCTCTGGTTAAGTCCTAAACCATCCTGCCTGCTTAAGGTTGTCTTGTTTTCTATTGGTATCTGTTGGGTTGAAAACCAGGATAACGTTTGCCCCCCAAAGTACGTTTTCGTTGTAAACAAGGTGTGCTCTGGAAGTTGTCGTTTTCAATATCCATTTGCCGACTTTCAAATGGTTGCATTAGAGTTCTACGCATATATTAACCCAACATCATTGGTTGACTTTCTTTGATTTTGACTATTATTACTTGTCACAATTTATCATGTTTCCGCTTTTAGCTTTCCGGCATGCCTTGGAATGAGGAACAGTTGTAATCGATCAAATTTGAGGCAAATAGGTAGAGCTTTCTTCCTTTAAACATATATATGCATCATCTCTTTTTTTTATGGGTCGCTAGCGATCCATGGGAGATGGGTCGCTAGAGACCTATTTGAATAAAACATTTTCCAAGGTCGGGTCGCTAGCGACCCGATTACTTAGTGAAATATTTCGATCTTTTCTTTGCCTACTTATATTCCTTAGCCGACTTATGCTGCTCACTTTACCCGAGCAACTTCAATTCCCTTAGGTGATCGAGTGTTCTAGCGATCCAAATCAGTTGTTCCAACGACCCTGCCTACTTTGCTCGATTTATTCGTTGTCAATCCATCATCTTGTTCGAGGTTAAGCCCTAGCTGATCCATCATCTTGTTCGAGTTTAAGCCCTAGCCGATCCATCATCTCGTTACAGCAGACCCATCATTAGCTCGCCCACAACCTGATCCGTAGCTCGTCAAGTTTAATTCACGATTCTTGCTGTGCCACCGAATCAAACCAAGGTGGGTTGCTTGATTGATTTGTTAGTTGCTAGGTCTATACAATGATTTGATGTTTGGTTTTCGCTCGTGACGTTGATTAGAAGATCTCGGGTTGATTGTGGTTCTTTGGAGGAAAATAGTAAACTGAGTCTCGAGTTGTCTCTTGGGATGACATTCGGGCTTTTGGCCCAAGGCTTGACGCGTTTTGCTACCTTCGTCCATTGAACCAGAATTGGCTGGTTACCAGTTTGCGGACATTACGTGCATGACGTTTCATTAGTTGACCTTGATTCTCCTGAGAACTTAGGCTTATCTTGTTTACCTATTGCACACTTACTGTCCCTGCGGTGAGAAGAGTTTTCTGTGTCGCTTTGGACGATGGATCTGTTATCGATCATAGACCGATAATGGGTAAGTGCACAAGCAGTACAAACAAAAACCGAAAGCGAAGTTACATGGGAAGTCCTTTTCTCCTTCCATTATGAGCGAACTATCTACACGGGATAGGGCATTTGTGGTGCTTCGGACACCTAGTTTACCTCGTATAGATAGCACACTGCACCTGCCCCAGTTCATACTTGAAATCCGACATGCTAGTCTTAAGTTAATGTTACCTCAGAATTCAAGTGTGATAGGGGAAACTCATGAAAATAGGATGGATTTACCAATAGATTTACCTAACCTTTTACAGACGCGAGTTCTATTATATAGAATGAAGCAACCATCCACGCGTCGTAAATCAAGTGGACGAAGCCCTGCGCTTTTCGAAGCTGAATCATCATCTACCTCAGAGGCCCGATATAGTCAACTAGTTCCGGTTGGGCCCACTGTAGACCACACGCCTCATAACTTCCGAGTTCTGCTTAATCCGCCTGAAAGGGCCCCGTCAGTGGTTTCCTCTAAGGTTCTCCATAATATATGCACACAACATGGGATTCCCGAAGAGGACGTGCGCCTGCCGGCGAAAGAGGAGTTTGCTCACATGCCTCCCCCAGGGTTCAGAGCTTGTCATCGATATATGTGTTTGAATGGAGCCATGCCCCCCTTCAATGATTTCCTTTGCGAGACGCTCTCAAACTTGGGGATTGCCACATTCCAGCTTCATCCAAATGGTTACGCCATTCTTACCTGCCTGCACATCCTTTTCATTCGGACGTTCCACCACGCTCCGATTTTTGATGAGTTGCGGTACTTCTTGGCTTTCAAGAGGAGAGATGACTGCCCCTCTCTGATCATAATAGAGACCTAGCAGAATCAGAAGATTGTCTTGTGGTTGCAAAGCAACTTATCGCAGTTTAAAACACAGCACTTCTTCGTCGGGTGCCCCGAGAGGTTCAACCGCCGATGGACGACAGGGGGTAAGTTCTCTTATTCTCTGTTTTCCGAGCTTTGGAGTGATGTAATGGAGTTTCTAATTGATTGAGTGTTCTTTGTAGTTATCCCAAGGCCGAACAGAGACACAACCCTTAACAAAATCTACCAAACTTTAAAGGCCATTGATGCCGAGGAGAGGTGCGTTAGAGTTTTGCTGGCGGACGAGAAATTGCACCAATACAGATTGTTAGCTCTGAGCAGGTCCATTGCTCAGATTGAAGTTCCCTCTCCCTATAAAGCCAGAATTCGTGCAAGACCTTCCTCTTCTTCACATGATTTTGATGAGGGTTGGGAGATAGGCGGCCCTTCCGAAAGATCATCCGACGAGACTTGTGAGGAGGATACCCCGGCTGGTCTAAGTGGTTCAGCTAGAATGTCTCCAATCCAGGAAGAAATGGAAGTTGATCCCATGCATAGAGAAGGCAAAACTGCGATGGACTCAGAGAAAGAGGAGGGGGAGTTAGAAAGCAGCAGTGATGAAACCACGGCCAATGATTAATTTTCGTCGGCATCTGAGGGTGAAGACTCAGAGACTTAGGACGAAACTTCGGGCATGAGTCCCGCCCTTTTGGATTCGCCTCCTTCTGACACGAGTGGCAAAGGCAAGGCCCCAGAAACTAACAAACGTCAAGATTCTCCAAGCAAAACTGTCGGGGCAGACCTTGGAGATTTTAGCGATGTATTCGTCAACTTCAATGCCCTTATGAAGGAAGATTTCAAATTCGACACGACACCGTCCTTTTCAAGTGGTATCGTGTCATCTATCGGCCTAACATTACCTATAGCACCGAAGCCGGCCTGCTCCTCCCTTCAACAGTCGTTCGCTCCGGTTTGTGACGACGCCTTAGGCCCATATTAGGAGCGCACGACACATCACACTAGGATTACACTTATTTTTCTTCTTTCATTCCCTCGCATATTTGCCTAACTCATGTTGTATTTTTGAAATCTTTCATGTTTACTATATTCTAAGTATGACGAGAGGACGGGGCTTCTACGACGATGTCGAGGATTATACCGATTTGCAACGCTACCCGTAGCGCCCCTTTAGCCGTCACCAAGTCCGAGAAACGGAAGACAAGTATAGGCGGAGGAAAGAACATGAGGCTGAGACCTGCCACCAAGAGGAGAGAGACAAGGCTCGTTTACACAGAGGCGGGTATGAGAAAAGACAGTCTCATGAGGAAAGAGAGGAGCCGTCGAAGAAATCAAAGTTTAACCACCGCCCTCATCCTTCCGAGCTTACTTCGAAACATATTTCGATGGGTCAAGGGTTCCTATCTCTTCTGCCACTGTTATGCCCCCATCTTCCTCCATTGTTACTGCTGCCCCTGGCACATCTCATCCCAACTGGAGGCCAGCCTTTACTCTTCTTGCAGGTCCCCCTAAGCTTGAGGCGGCTCTTCCAGGCTGGTTTTTGAAAGGGGTTAAGTTTGACATGGATCTTCATCCCATCCACAAAGATTCCTATGTGTCGCGGCTCCAAGCTATCCAAGATGATCTCGAGTAGGCTGAGAAATGGGAGAAGCTTTGCAAGTAGCTCGTGGACACCAATAGGAATAATTACTAGGAGATCCTCTCTTTTGAAGCTGGGAAAGATGATTTTGAAAAGGCGTTGGCCGATCGGGACGGTAAAATTAAACAGTTGGAGGAGGACAAGGAGACACCGCTCCGGGATAGTAGGAGAACTACCAGTCTTATGAAGGAGATGGAAAATGCGCATGAGAGGGCCGATATCGTCTGGAGAGATGAAATAAAAAAGACTCATGCGGAGGAAGCAAAATTGAAGGAAGAAGTGGTCGCTTGCAATGCTGTCATCAAAGCTCGGAGGAAGACGATTGCCGATCAATCTCTGATTGTCGAGGGGCACAATGAAATGATTTTTGACCAAACCAAGACAATCGAAAAGTTACAGGCTCAGGTCGCACAACTCAGTGCCGACAAAACTGCTGTTGAGATTGAAAAGGCCACGGTGATAGCAAGTTATTTGGATCTCCAGCATACTTTTGATCAGAAGATGGAGAAATTGGATGCGACGATCCTGAACTTTTACGTTAACTCCTTGCTACATCAGGGGAGCCTTCGCTACCTTGGCCCGAAGTTCCCATGCACTCTCGCCCTCGTTTTGGGAAAAAATCTTATCTCATTTTGTCGAGAACGGCGATGTTTACTCGGATCAAGAGTTGCGGGAAGCCTATCTCAATGAGGAGTCCAAGAAGGCGCTTCTTGAAGGCCAAGAGATTCTTCAGGTTAAATGGGAGAGGGAAGCCACTGAAGCGGCCTTGATGACTACCACAGATGTGCTTGCCAAGCCTGTCATCTCTGATGTGGGCGAACCGTCAAGTCAACTCCACAACCAGCCAGCGAGCTCGAGGCTCGATGTTGTTCCTCATGTGGTGGATCCTTCCAAAGAAGGCAAAGGGGATGAGTTTGAGGTTGTTGTTCACGACCCTTCCTCTGGCGTAGGTAATGCTCATGCTTCTCCCGAATTTGGGGGCCTCCATCTTACACCACAGGAGCAAGAGGAGTTTAATGCTTTTCTTTTTGATCTTATAGGTCCATCCACTCTTCCTGTTGACGCTCCAGCTACTTCGGTGCTTGTGCATGCTGCCATCTTTACATCCTTTAAGATTGTATCCATCCCTGCTCATGTTCCCACATCTACATCTAGCTCACAACCAAGACCAGAGGTCGAGAAGATTAAGGGGCTTCATGGCTTGGACGACCCTTCGGCATCTCTGGAAGGTGATACAACTGCCGCAGAGGCTAAGGAGCAGGAGATTTAGGCGGAGCAACCACAAAAGACTCCACAAGATTTGGTTGCCATTAAGAAGGAGAGAGTGGAGGCGGTTAAGGCTTCGAAGAGTTACCGGAAGTCCATAAAACGTAAGGGGACGGGGAGCTCTTCTGGAAAATATTCGGAGGAGGAGGAGATCGCCACCGAATTGCACGTTGACATTACTAGCAGCGACACTTCTCCCAAAAAGAAGCAGAAGCTGCCAACCAGAGGTGGGAAAGGAAGTGGTGGCAAGAAGCGTTGAGTGGCCAGTATAAGGATGGGCTGGATTTTGTCATATAGCTTGTGGGAAGCTTGGCTTGTTTCATCTCTTATTGAGTCATTATGTCCAAGTGCAAAGTCTGCACTTCTTGTCCTAGTTGTAGAGTCTGTAATTTTATTTGTTGGCCATTGTTGTTTGGGTGCGACACCCACATTTTGATCCTGTGTATAGAAAATTACAAGCAATACAATGGTATTTTGACACTATTTTTATCTATTTATATATGCTCTGTGTACATGTGCTTGTTTCATTTCATATTTTGCTAGTTCTGCGATCATAGCTGAAGTCCTTCATTTGTAGTGATAGAACTGTAATGGAACTTAGAGATTAATAGCACTTAGAGGATTTTTGTTTAGAAGTTCACAAAACTTTTGGTAATTTCCAAAACTGCTTAATTTTGTTTAGAATCCTCGTTTAGAAATCCATAAAGTTTCAACGATTTCCAAAAGTTGGAAATTTTGCTTAGGACCCTTGTTAATTTTGAGATAGAGCTTGCGAATTTATTGTTGTTTGGAGTGACAAGACTTGTGGACTTATTGTATTCATGTGATTTTGTCTTCGTACAGATATATGCCCCCCAATTCACAGGGTTGTTAACTCCAAACAAATTTCAAGTATCCGACGTCTTCGGGTAACGGGAGAAGTTTCAGCTGGAGTGCGCAGCTTCTGGGGTTCCTCGGCACTGCCTATCTCCGGGCAACGCTAGGAGTTGGAATTTGGAGTTCCCAGGCATCGCCTATCTCCGGGCGATGTGAGAAACTTGAATTTGGAGCTCCTCGGCGTCTCCTATCTCCGGGCGACGTGATAAACTTGAGTTTGGAGCTCCTCGATGTTACCTATCTTCGGGCGATGTGAGAAGCTTGAATTTGGAGTTCCTCGACGTTGCCTATCTCCGGACGATGCTAGAAACTTGAGTTTGGAGCTCCTTAGCATTGCCTATCTCCGGGCAACGTGGGAAACTTGAATTTGGAGTTCCTCGGCGTTGCCTATCTTCGGGCGATGCGAGAAACTTAAATTTGGAGCTCCTCGGCATCGCCTATCTTCGGGTGACGCGAGAAACTTGACTTTGGAGTTCCTCGATGTTGCCTATCTCCGGGAAATGCGAGAAACTTCAATTTGGAGCTCCTCAACGTAGCCTATCTCCAGGTGATGCGAGAAATTTGAATTTGGAGCTCCTCGGCGTTGCTTATCTCTGGACAATGCGAGAAACTAGAATTTGGAGTTCCTCGGCATCACCTATCTTTAGGCGATGCGAGAAACTTGAGTTTGGAGCTCCTCGGCGTTGCCTATCTCCAAGCAATGCGAGAAACTTGAATTTGGAGTTCCTGGGCATCGCCTATCTCCGAGCGATGCGAGAAACTTGACTTTGGAGCTTCCCGGCGTTGCCTATCTCTGGGCAACGCAAGAAACTTGAAATTGGAGTTCCTCGGCGTCGCCTATCTCCGGGCGATGCGAGAAACTTGAGTTTGGATCTCCTCGGGCTTGCCTATCTCCGGGCAACGCAAGAAACTTGAATTTGGAGTTCCTCGGCGTCGCTATCTCCGGGCGATGCGAGAAACTTGAGTTTGGAGCTCCTCAGCGTTGCTTATCTTTGGGAAACACGAGAAACTTGAATTTGGAGTTCCTCGGCGTCGCCTATCTTCGGGCGACGTGAGAAACTTAAGTTTAGAGCTCCTGGGCATTGCTTATCTCTGGGCAACGCGAGAAACTTGAATTTGGAGTTCCTCGGCGTCGCCTATCTCCGGGCGATGCGGGAAACTTGAATTAAATTTGGAGTTCCACAGCGTTGCCTATCTCCGGGAGATGCGAGGAACTTGAATTCGTGGCCCTCTTGATGCAGCCGGAGTGGCACCGTTTTTCAAAGGGCCAAGATCGGGTTCTGCCGATTCAACGGTTTGAGTCGGTTTACTTCCACCGACTCGTCGGGTTATTATTATGAACACAGTTTGGGTGATTCAAGAAGCAAACTTTATTAAGAAAAGCATGGCAGATTCTTTGTCTATTTACAACGCCACCGGCATATCCGCAATGGCTTATTTGCTGAAAACTAGAAAATACATAAAGTTGCTTTTAAATGAAATATCGGCGGAGCGATTCGCTGTTCCAGGCTTTGGGAATTACGATCCCGTCGACGGTCGCCAGCTTGAAGGTCTCGTCACCAAGCTTTTGATGAATGACAAATGGTCCTTCCTAGTTCGGTCCGAAGGCTCCCGGGACAGGGTAAACTCGCTTGAGCACGAGATCGCCGACTTCGAAGGTTTGATTGTGTAATTTGGAGTTGAAGTATCATGCGACCCTTTTTTGGTGGGCGGAGATTCTCAACTCTGCTTCCTGACCTCTCTCTTTTCATCAACCATGTCTAGCGATTCGAGTAGGAGTTGCTCATTTTGTTGTTGATCGAAATTCTGCCTTCGGTGCGAGAGGACTTCTAGCTCAACAGGAATCATTGCCTCTGAGCCATATGCCAATGCAAACGGAGTGTGGCCGGTTGCCGCTTTGTGTGTGGTTCTGAAGCCCATAGTGCAAGTGGAAGCTCATCAACCTAGTTTCCCTTTGCTTTTGTTAGTCGCTTTTTGATGGTGGACTTGATGATCTTGTTTATTGCCTCCACTTGCCCGTTTTCCTACGGATGAGCCACCGTGGAAAAGCTCTTTTCAATTCGGAAGCGCTTGCAGAAGTCTTAGAACTCGGTGCTTTCGAATTGTGTTTCATTATCAGTGATGATTTTTTGTGGCACATCAAACGAGCAAATGATGTTTTTAGTTACAAAGTTAATAACTTTCTTTGTGGTTATGGTGGTCAGTGGTTCCGCTTCGGACCATTTTGTGAAATAATCTACGGCCACTATAGCATATTTGGCTCCTCCTTTTGCTATTGGAAGGAGGCCAATCAAATCGATCCCCTATATTGCAAACGGCCAGGGTCTGACCATCTGCGTCAGTTATGTCGAAGGAGTTCTCTTGATTTTGCTGAATCTCTAACAGCGATCGCATCTTCTGACGTGATCTGCGGCATCGCAGTTTACTACTGGCCAGAAGTAGCCATATCGAAGGACTTTCTTTGCCATTGTCTGCCCCCCAGTGTGGTCTCCGCACTTGCCTTCCTGCACTTCCTCCAGGATTCGTCGTGCTTCATCGTCGGTCACACACCTAAGAAGAGGGGTCGAGAATCCCCTTCGATAGAGTATTCCATCCTAAATCATGAACCGCGGTGCCTTCCGGAGTAGCTTCTTCCGTTGGTTTCGGTCTGTTGGAAGGGTTCCCACCAGGAGATAGTCTTTTATTGGTGTCATCCATGTGTCGGGTTCCGCAGCGGCCTCGATAATCCATTCTACATCCATTTCGTTAATGCTTGGGTAGATTAGAGTTTCGACTGGGACCACTCTCAGCGACTGGGCTTCTCCAAAGCTTACCAACTTAGCCAAAAAGTCCGCCTTGGTGTTTTGTTCCCATGGTATGTGAGTTATAGTGTAGTGCTTGATATCGCTTAGCAGCTCTTGCACTTTGGAAAGATACGGGGCCAGATTTTCGCCACGCGCTTGGTACTCTCCTTTCACTTGACATACGACCAGCTGGGAGTCGCTATACATATGAACGGACTTTATTTTGAGTTCCTTCACGATCTTCAGTCCTACGATCAACGCTTCGTATTCTGCTTCGTTATTTGTAGCTGGGAATTCCAGATGCAAAGCATAGCTAATGGCTCGACCCTTGGGGGTTTCGAGCACTACACCTACGCCCAAACAGGGGTTGTTTGATGCACCGTCAACGAAAAGCTTCCATTGTGCATCCATTTGTGACTGAACTTCCTCTTCATCATCTCTTACTGTAAATTCAGCAATGAAGTCGGCCAATGCTTTCCCATTGATTTCTTTCCTTGGATGATATGTGATATTGTATTGACTCAACTCTATGTTCCACTTGAGTAATTGTCCGGACGTCTCCGGTCGGCATAAAACTTGTTTCAATGGATGGTCGGTCAGCACCTTGATCGGATGAACCTGGAAATACGGTCTTAGTTTTCGAGATGCGATCAATAGGCAATACGCTAGCTTCTCTAGTTTTGGGTAATTCTTCTCAGCCCCGGTAAATCGTTTACTAATGTAGTACACAGGTTGTTGGATTCTCGCTTCCTCCCGTACGAGAGAGGGGCTCAATGCGTGCGGGAAATTGCTAAGTAAACGAACAAGTCTTCTATATCGACTGGTTTTGATAAGACATGAGGAGTTTCCATGTGTCGCATAAATTCTTCGAAGGTCGTTTGACAAGCTTCGCTCCATTCAAAGTTTTTCTTTCCCTTATTTAGCGCATCGAAGAATGGTATACACTTGTTTGTAGCTTTTGAGATGAATCGACATAGTGCTGCGACTTTCCATTCAAGCTTTGAAGTTGTCTCTTATTCTTAGCAGCCTGGACTTCCCGTAACGCTGTTATTTGCTCTGGATTTGCTTCGATGCCTCGGGCACTCACTATGAATCCTAAGAATTTCTCGGAAGCCACACGAAGTGACATTTAAGTGGGTTGAGCTTCATTCCATATTTGCGGAGTATCTCGAACATTTCAGCGAGATTATCTAGATGGTTAGCAGCTACTCAGGATTTGACTAACATATCGTCCACGTAAACTTCCACAGTTTTCCCAATCTGGCGCTTGAACATAGTATTCACTAGTCTTTGATACGCTGCCTCTGCGTTTTTCAGACCAAATCGCATTGCTCTATAGCATTATAATCCTAAATCAGTGATGAAGCTGGTATTCTCTTGGTCTGGTTCATGCATCAGGATCTGGTTATAGGCCGAGTACGCATCCATAAATGACAGCAGTTCATGTCCCGCTATTCCATTCACCAGTTGATCAATTCTGGGGAGTGGGAAGCTATCCATTGGACAGGCTTTGTTAAGGTTTGAAAAATCAATACATGTTCGCCATTTTCCATTAGACTTCTTGACTAGGACCGGGTTTGATACCCATTCGGGGTAGGTTGCATCTCGGATGAAGCCGTTGGCCAGCAATTTATCCACCTCTTCTCTCAATGCCTTGGACCGTTCAGGGCCCAAGCTGCGCCTTTTTTGTTTGACTGGAGTGAATTTGGGGTCAATGTTAAGGGCATGACAGGAAATTTCAGGTGATACTCCAAACATATCAGAATGTGTCCAGGCAAATACGTCTAAATTGATGCGGAGGAATTTGGTTAATTCTGACCGCATCTTGTTTCCAAGATGCGACCCGATTCTCAGGACCCGCATTGGGTCATCCATACTAACTGGGACAGACACCATCAGCTCAGCTGGTGTTGCCCGATCCTCCCATGAGCTCTTCTTCCTAGGGTCCAAAGCCTTGTCGAATCGGCTATGGTTCCAAAGCCAGGAGTGGTTCTGTAGTTGCTATTCCGAGGGTTCACGAATGTGGAGGGCTTTCCCCACATCCTTTCCTTTTTCCTTTCTTTTTGACTCACACAACTCCACGATGTAACACTCCCGAGCGACGCTTTGGTCTCTTTCACAATTCCGACTCCGTGCTCAGTAGGGAACTTCATCGTGAGGCACCATTAGGCCAACGCTATCCTAAAATCAGCTAACGCGGGCCGCCCCAAGAACACGTTGTACGCTGACATTTCATCCACGATCACAAGAGTCTGAATAAGGGTGACTCATCACTCTCCCTCTCCAAGTTCTACAGGTAGGTCAATTTTTCCCACCAGTTTCTTGGGTTCTCCAGTAAACCCCTGAATCTTCGTTTGGCACGCAAATACGCTTTTCATGCCTATCTTCATCTGATCGAAAGTACGTTTGAAAAGTATATTAATCGAGCTTCCATTATCAACCAATACTCACCGAACTACTGCGGGCTCAAGTCCTACTGTTACCACCATTGGATCAAGAGTTGGAGCCTCAATTCCTTCGGTGTCCCGATTACGGAACACTATGTCATCGCTCAAGACCTTTTGCTGCTTGACCGGGATTTCATCATCTATTGTTAAGCACGGCCCATTCGGGGCATATTTTAGTGAACTAGCATATCGCTCCATCTCTCCCCAACTTCTTTGTGCAGGATGTGGTCCCCCAGATATTGTCCCGATAATGAGCCTTTGGTCAATTCGTTTCGACCCTTCTTCGCTAGTCCTAGCCTGATTTCCTAGTTCCTTAGGAGGTTGCAGGACCATAGCTTGCTGGGTTTTCGTGGCCCTTTTACACATTGTTGAAGCTTATTGTCACGGATTAATCCTTTAATGAGGTCCTTCAGGTGGTGGCATTCATTTGTGTTGTGTCTGTGCGTCTCATGGAAGCTGCAGAATTTTTCTGAGCGCGTCTACTGTTTAGTTGCCTCCTTTTTGAGGGGTTTCCTATACTCCTCAGTTTCTGGTGTTGCGAGATAAATATTCTCCGGATTTTCATTCAGGGGGTATAGTCTCCTAGGCCAAACTCTCTAAACCTTTTGTTGCGCCCACCACCATTTTTCTTGCCAGAGTTCTGATTTCCTCTCTTCTTGTTCCCATTCTTCCCTACGCCCCTTGGTTATTCTCGGGGTTGCGTGTGTTTTGATTTGCCATCGTGCTATTCTGTTCGGTATTCATCTATTGCATTCCAACAGCCTTTCTTTCCAGCTCCTGCGCCTCTTCCAACCTCAAGTACTGGCTTGCTTTGTGGTTGAAATATTTCCTATTGGTGGGTTGCTTCATCTTGATCCATTTCTCGAACTCCGTCTCTGGATGAATAACACAGACTAAAGCCATAAAAACCATGTCTTCATTGGGGTTGCTCACCTCTATCACCGCTGTGTTGAACCTGCTCATGAACGATCTCAACGACTTGTTGTGCCCTTGAACCAGTCCGGATAGGGACATGACGTCTTTCGGTTGTGCAGTATGAAGTCTGAACTGGTCAAGGAATTTCGTTGCAAGTTGATAAAAGTTAGAAATAGACCTTGGGGAAGTCTGGTGAACCACATAGATGCAACACCTTCTAGAAAAATGGGGAAACACCGACAGTGAATGGCTTCCGAGCATTGGCTCCATCCATATACCAACTATACTTGTACAAATGAGGTTTTGGGTCCTTAGTTCCATCGTAGGAGGGGATGGTTGGCATAGTGAATTTGTCTGGGTATCTTTCATTCAAGATCTCATCGGTAAAAGGGGTCCGACTTGAGGCACATCCCCACTCATCATCCTTTTGACTTTTACTTTCATCCATCGGCCTCTTGATCATGTCTACTATATATGCCTCTGATGTTCGGTGGTCCTGGGGGTGGTAGTCATACACTACGCCATGTGTTTAGTTCGACAAACAATCTTGGCGCGTGGGTTGATGCCTAGGTCCTCCTGTCTTCGGGAGAGCCATTCCCGCAGGACCCCGTTGGCTTGCATTTGGCCTAATTGGGGCAGTTTGGATGTTTTTAGCATTATCTAATGCGTTGGCATCCTCCTCTACCTGATTACCCTGTTCTCCGTTTTCCGAATCGGAGAGGTTCACAGCCACGTCTTCCAGTGGGGTCTTGGCCCCTTGATTCAAATTCAAATTTGGTTGCATTGCGTCAGGTAGGGTATTCTCATTCTCCTCTAAGTTACACCCCGTTGTTACCCTTCTCAATGGATGCTTTCCGTTTCTCCTATGCAAGTCGGAAACAAAGGAATTTTCCTGCTCTATAGCAGTAGCTGGTTCAGGGATAGCCCTTGGAGCGGGGTTTGATTATAGAGTTATCAAAGCGTTGAGCTTATCCATTAGAGCCTTTTGACTATCTTCCATTCTCTGATTGATTTCTTCAGCCATTTTGTTCAACTCGTCCCTGGTGACAACTTCATGCTGACTAGAGGACCCTGGTGCTTGATTCCCTATGTTAGCAGCATTTACTTCAGCCTGCTGGAGGCTAACACCTTACGCGGCTATTGTTGCCCCTATGGACCTTCCAAAGGCAGTTCTTCTCCTTCCGGGAGCCATTGACTATTAAAACCGCAAGTTCTTTAATCAAAGACTAGAGATCTAACTTCTGGATTTATGCAATCCAAAGTAGATAGCTAGATCTGGATCCTGAATTGAAGTTTCTCGGTGAAAGCACCAAAATGTTGACCCAAAAAATGGACCAACACCCTGATTTAAGCTTGAAAGCACCAGTCCTGTTTTTGCAGAGCAATATCACAGATCACAGATATAGAAAAGAAGCAATAAAAGAAAATAGACAGAGGATTTTTATAGTGGTTCGGCTGTTAAAGAAGCCTACATCCACTTTATAGTTTTATTATAGACTGATTGCTATTACAAGAGCTGTTTTATTACAAAGCTTTGGCTATTTCCTAGCTAGATTGAATCTCTATAGTTAGGATCCACCAGAGAATCACGGTGTATTCCTTTTGAGATTATTGTAAGGGAGGTAGGAAGTGAAGAATAATTCCAGCAAAGCTTCAGCAACCAGTCCGGAGAGGCCCCTCTTTATGTTGCAGGTGGCACGGTATTTATAGACGTTGGAGGGTTTCTGGGCCAGGCCTACCATCATCAGCTCATAGATGGACTACAGCGACCTAGGAGGCTCTGGCTCGCAAAATGAGCCAACACCATGGGTCGTCGGCGACCCATGGCCCATGGGTCGCTAGCGACCCATCGACCTGGTTCATTTTGCGGACCAAGTTTTGCCTCCTTCCTTCGTTTTCCATAACTCGTCTGTTTAAGTTTTGAGGAAGTGCATGGGTTGCTAACGATCCGACCACATAGGACTATCCTAGATTTTGAAATTGGAGATGTTTTCATAGACATTCATCATTGTCGTTACGTTTTGATGGCAAGTCACTAGCCGCTTACGTTCAAATACTTGTTGGGCTACAGGAATGATGGTCTCTTGGCTTCGTTGATCCCAATCATCGCCTTAATCGTATAGCTTGGCCTTTGTCGATCTCTAGTCCTAGCTTCTCTGGTTAAGTCCTAAACCATCCTGCCTGCTTAAGGTTGTCTTGTTTTCTATTAGTATCTGCTGGGTTGAAAACCAGGATAACATTGGCCTTGATGACAGTCGAATCTAACTTGTCTAATCAGTTCGGATATATCCAGATCAAAATGCCGGATAACACTTGCCACCCCCCCAAAGTACATCTTGAGTTGAATATGACGTGCTTTGAATCAAAGCAATTTAGCATCATAGAAAAGAAATCCATCCAGTTTTCTGTACAGTCGCTATCCTTCCGTCGAATTATTTTCCCAAAGTGTCGCATCTCTCTTTGATCATCGTGATGCTTGTCGATTTCCAATAGTATAACATCAGGATTATATTCCATCAGTTGCTATCTATGTATGGTACTATAAGGCTAGTGAGCTTTGGCTATCTGATTCAGTTTCGACCTTGAAAGCTTCAGGTTTGAATTCAATTTCTGTCGATTCTTGAATGTCTAGAATATTCACGTGCATATGCAGGTACACGTTCTTATCGCTGGCTACCAGATACGTTTGCACGCTCACGGGTGGTTGCCAATTTTCATTGAATTAGATGCAATTTCACTGCATTTTATATTTGTTTACTTTATATAGTTTTTATGTACATGTTTGCATGCACCCTTTTCTCTCTCATTTTCTTTTATATTTATAAGGATCGGCATTCCTCTAGCCGACCCTCCCCCCCCATTTTTTATAATAGGGATCATAATTCTCCTTTAGTCGATCTCTTCTTCCTCTCTTCTTCATTTTCTTTCTTTTTCTTTCTTTATATATATATAGGGATCAGATTGGATCCCCAAGTCGAGGGATCGTACCCGAGCCCTTCATACGTACGGGATTTAATCCTTTTGGCTTCGTGAAGCCGCTAAGGCAAGCCGATCCCACTAGTCTCGTATATAAACTAACACTCTCCTCTCCATACCTCACTTTAGCTCATTTCTTTATTGCTTTCATTTCCTTCAACACTGAACCCTCTCCTCCTTCCTTAGAGTCGAACCCCCTCTTCCTTCCTTTAAAACTATCATCATCTCCATCATTTAATCCACCACCCCCACGAATTCAAGAAATTTGCCTAGCCCATCTCGCACGTGACAATCTACACTCAAATACATATAGGTAGGTTTTGATTTGCATACGATTTTGATTCATGACGAGACGATGGGTTCGGCCTCTCCATGGGTTGAATTAGGTGAAGATAAGGAGGAGGTAAGGTGTGAGGAGATGCCTGGAAATTTGTTAAGTGGAGGAATCAGTATTACTTGAGTTTAAAGGAATCGGTGTAGAAGGTTGAAGTGGAGGACGAGAAAGGTTAAGTAAATGGATCGATGCAGTGGCTATGAGAGGGATCAGTCGTGGTTAGGTGTAGGAAGGGATTGGTCGTATATCGATGCAGAGAGGGATTGGTTGTTTGTGGAGTAAAGAGGGATCGGTCATTTATGAAGCATGGAGGGATCGGTTGAACTAAATTCAGCAAAGGGATTGGTCATATTGGTTTTGGCATAGGGATCGGTTGTTTACTTTAGGAGAGGGATCGGCTATAGGGACTTAGCCGATTCTAAGCCTTTGAATTGAACTTGAACACTTGAGTAAACCAATCCATATTCACTAAAATGAACAAACGGAACCAATCCAATTTAACGAACTTGAACATATGATGATAATGAACAACAGGACTTGCTTATCCAACTTTGCATTTGTAATTGAATAACTAAACTTTCAGGACTTAAACATGAATTAAAATTTAACATATGGACTTCAATAATGAACTTCACACTTCGATACATTGATGGTCAATCCCAAAGCTTACACAACCGATTAATCTAAATGCCAGTTGAGACAGTCAGCGATGACGGTCACTCTGGTCAGAATCAAAAGTCTCGTCACTTACTTTTGCTTTTAATTTTGAACTGTTTATCTTTGCACTGCACAACACTGCACCATACTAGTTTACATCTAGCATGGGGGGACAGGCTAATTTTTCTAATCTTAATTATCTATTGAGTTTAGTTAATATGGGCTCCATACTTTCAAGGCGTTTAACTGCAATGTCTTCAGCACAACCTTCTCACCACAGTAATCCAGGTGCCGAGTCAAGTTTTGAGACTGTATTCGATAGACTTTCTCCTAAACATCAAACTGAGCAACAGGAGATTTCCAGCCTGTTGATTGAAATTTTCTCTGATGTTCCCATCCTTCCAGTGGAAGAAATAAATTTTGCCCTTGTCATTATATAATGTGTTGTATTTCTGGATAACCCAATGGATTCCTAGGCCTCTAGGATTGGTGAGGCTGCTCTCCGCTGGTTGTGCACTGAACATGGGATTCTGTTTGGAAATGTTCTAGTTCCTTTAGTGAATGATACAGCTCATTTCCCCCCAGAGGGATATATGGCAAGTAATAAATATATGTGCTGGGTCGGATGTGTGCCGCCTTTTATTTCCTTTATTCGAGAGATGTTAAATTATCTAGGAATAGCTCACGCTCAGCTACATCCGAATAGTTAGGCTTTTCTTCGTGGCACTTTCTTGCTATTTATGGATGTTCTATTCCACCCCCCATCTCCTGAAGACGTCGGGTTTATCTACAATTTTAAATGATGGACAGGAAACCTTTCTTATACTTTCCTCAAGCCTTCGCCCAACTATCAAGTTCTGATCGGTGCTTGGAACAAGCTCAGTATCTTTAAAAACAAATAGTTCTACATTCGTTGTCTGCCTGGCTTCACGTGGCGATGGTTGGAAGAACGTAAGTGTTGCCTTCGCTTTATTCTCAAATTCTTTGGCCCAAGTCGTATCCTAATCTAACAAATATTATGAAAATTTATAGGTGTCCATCCACGTATAGAAGGCGGTAGTTATTCAAGGGCAGTTTCTGCAATCCGCACCACCCTAGTTGAGGACAGGGACATCAAATCCCTTGTAACTGATGAATGGCTATTTCTTTTTGGGCTATTAGAAGAAGGTCGCAGCATTGGGCTTCCGGGAAGCATTGCGTTGTAAAGAAATATTATGGAACAAGAAGGTGGAACTAATAGCCCTGTCGTGCCCCTAGTCGAGGAGGCTCAGGACGATGCCGAAGAAGGTGAAATTAGAGGTGATGAAGCCAACCAGTTTGGCGATGCTGATGCAGGTACGGGCAAAGCGCTTGTGGTCGAATCATCACAAGGCATGCAATCTAATGCGCCAACAAGAAAAGGAAAAAGGCTAGCGTACAAACTCCATAGGAGAAAAACTGCTAAAAAGTCTGAGCTCACCATCACCTTTGTTGAAGATGAGCCTTCCTCTCAGCCTTTAGAAAGTTTGATGGAAGGATTCTCAAATCTACCGATCCCAGACGACATTAAGACTTTTGACTATCCTAACATTACTGTCGGGGGGCTTAATTCTCCTACCAAAACCGGTGATGACATTCTCCCACTAGCAAAGGGTAAAACGCTCCTATGAGTAAGGCTACAAAAACTGGTCCATTGGGGGGACACTAGGACACTCACGATCACGTGCACTTCACTACACAATTTTTTTCTATCTTATGTTTGATGGTTACTTGCATGCTCTTGTTTGTTTTGTATGTGCTATGTCTAAATCTTATGCCTTCGATCGCTTGAGGGACTCCTCAACTCAGTATGGATCCAGTCATGGTCCAAACTCGGATAGGCATTGTAAAAGGGATGACAGCCGGGAAAAAAGCTATCGTTCAAGGGAGTCATCATCTTCTAAAAACAAGTCCAAATCTCAATCATCACACTAAGAATCTCAGCCCAATCCTCCTGTACACAGTGGTGACCAGACCTCTTCCCATGTTCTCCAAACTATTGTGTCGCCTGAACATTATTCGTGTTCATTTGGATCTCGACGGCCTCGCGATCGTAGGTCAAGTAAACGCCCAATTGTTACTTCTGATCCAGCTTTGACTACCACAGCTCCTGAGACCTTTACGGCGGAAAGATTGGCCGAACTTAAGGTCAATTTCCTAAAAATCTGCTTTGATGGGCTGAAGTTTTTCCTTCTATCCATACAATTCCAAGGAGTGCTAATGAAGCAACCCTACCTAAGTCTTCATATTGTTTGAGTGACTCAATTTAGTTTATGCTAAATTCAGGGTTACTTACTTCCAAGACCAACTATTTTCTTTCTTTTATTAGATTTTTTTTATATTTTATTTATTTTCCCAAGATCCAATTTGATCAATATAGAAATATTGATATACTTCTTTGTAAAAACTATTCGTATGTACATATAAACATACAAATCATTTTAATTCTAATATCAGACTTTTTTTTTGAATAAAGTATAACTCAGTTTATTTTAAACTAAAATACCTATGTTTTAGCCACAGTAAAAAGAATTGGGAAAGACCCCCTCCCATTTGAATCTTTGTGCAAATTTACTAACCAATTCCTGTTTGTTTATTTTTGTTTGACAATTGTATATTTAATAGAACATGAGAGTTACATCATCACATTCAAGCTTTTGCAAAATTGCTTTTCAAATAGCCAAACAGAGGTTGTGCATGCTTCTGTGCACCTGTGTGCACATAAACATGTACATCTGCTATTTACTACACCTGAATTTTCAGGTTGATCAACTTGATTAGATTAGATCCCTATACTGTCTTGTTATAATTTACTAACTTTGTTCATTCATTTAAACATCAAAATTATACAAATCTGGGTTCCTACTTTTCTATGTCTTCAGATTTCCTGTATATATGTTTATTCTCATTTTATAGTATTTATAGTTAATTTGTAAATGAGTTCTAATCTCTAAAGTAGACTAGTACATATGTGTATATTACTAGCTCCCATATGGCTCAGTTCTACCACTAATTTTATTATTCAATTCTTGAATATTGCATGTTTACAAATTATGATATAAGCTAAATACTTCTATCTTTTTCCACTGAGAATAATTCCCTCACATAGTAATTTCTTTTAAACCATTCATTACATCACCATCAAAATTCAGCACAAATACAATATTTTTACAGAAAGTCTTCTAGCTAAAATAAAACATAAAGGACATCCTTCAGCAAACATTCATAGTTCAATGAATTAGCAAATTTCTTCTTAGCATCACACATCTGCATCTTATCACTTAGCCTTCTCTTTTCCTGTAGACATCTCATGACCTGCTCCATAATACATATGAAGCACCCATTTGATGCAAGCAACAAACAGGTCAGACTTATGTCTGGTGTAAGTAGAATCACTTGTTAATGCATAAAGACTAATGAAATATGTTCCATTATTATAGTTTCTGTTCTCAGAGGTTAAGTGTTTTATTCAAGGTAATAAATCTCCTTCTCATGTTCAAATTTACAAAGTGTTATTCCAATGGTGTGTGTGTTGTTAAATAATAGGTGTGTATTCTTAGACTAACTTGTCATCAAAAGCATTGGTTCAGAAAAAAACCTATCAACCATCATACATACACACAGGTTGGTGCTAACACCCAAAACATGCACAATCATGCACAAACATGCACCAACAATATTCATGGTATTGAGCCAAAGTATCAACCTTGAGTCTACATGTTAGGACTCCCATATACTTCTAGCCTATTTACCCTTGCATGAATAATTATTTCATGTTATTCTAAAGTCCAGTATTACATTCATGGTTGCACTGGTACACACTGCCTGGAACCACTATCTGGTTTCCAGTGCACTACAAGCTATTTGGGCATAAACATGCCATGTGCAAACTCACACCCCAACCTTGATGCAAGCCAACCACTATGTCATACCCACTTCCCTCATACCCAACCTGATAGAGGTGACCCACATCCTTAGTTTAATTACTAAGTTCTTTCATATGACCCAATATTATATATGCAGTGTCATGCCCAAAACTGTTGTATGCTAACCAATATGTGCTAGCATTTTTCATACATCCATCAATCATTCACCCATTCATCCATTCAACAATTTAATCAGTCACACTTGTAATTATTTCAAGTCAGTTTCATTCAGAGATATATCCTTAGCTAAAGCATAGATCTGAGCATTTTAAGAAGTGAAATGCCACTGTGGTTCCCCAGTAATAAGGTTCTCACAATCAATCCACACATTAAAGTGTATTTGCTTGTTACTCAACCCTATTTCCAAAGAATACTTACTGATGGATTAAGACTCAGCATATGGAAATTCCATTGCACCCTAACCATCTTTTCAGTTGCAAGACATAAGCCAGAGAACCCCTTCCTCTTACTGCCTTGCACCCTACTTTCCTTATTAATTCATGCTTTAACTAAAAATATTTCTCAAGTTCATAAACATATAAATAAATCAGTTGTTATTCCTTCATTAAATTATCATATATAAACAAGCATAGGTTGAGTGATAATAAAGCAATGAAAGTCACAAAATCTCAGGAGCAACAGAAAATTGCTAAACTAAAAAAAATGCAAGCAAAGCATCAAACATAAATTAAAATAACTAAAGGTTAATGGATGCCTTTCATAGGTCTTAATGCCTTGCCAAGTGAGGGTTTACTCACCATAGTTCTCCTTCCCAAGTCTTGGTTTAGGCCTGCCATTGATTTTCTAAACTGCTGCCTATTTTTTTTTCTAATTTTGTTTTCTGGTTCTAACATATAACCGTAGGAAATAATGATGTATATAAGGGAGTTACTAGGGTTTTAAGGTTATTTAAGTAATTTATTTTTATCAGAAATCCCATCACCATTTCTGATTTCACCCATAGTTCACCCTCTCCACTTTCCTTTCCCACCATTTCTCTTTTTTCCTTGTCTTGGCTACTTTTGGCAAATTTCTCCACATATTATATGCATGACTGTGGCTCGGGCATTGTTTTTCTTTTCTGGTTTTAATCATGTATATAAACTTATTTGTATAACCAGCTATATGTGTGTATCAATCAAATATTTTGCACATCTTATATATTCATGCATTTCCTATCTACACAAGCAACTATGCTCCTATTTAATCTATGAAAATTAAGACTAAAATCTGCCTAAGTTATTTATGTATTGTAACTAGGCTAATGTGTACACACTAACAAGTCATGTACTCATTTATTATTATTATTATTATTTTGTATTTATTTACAAGGCCTTTACTCACAAAAGTGCCTTGTTCATGTAGCTGACTAAAACAGTGTGCACATGCACAAGAGCATGCACACTCACTCACACATACACAAGTATTTTCAAGTTTTATTTTAACTAACTGTCTTTCTTTTATAAAATATTCAAAATACATATATATATATATATATATATATTTTATATGCTTGCCTAACTATGGGCTGTCACAGCTAAAGCGAGTTCGCTTGCATGTGTCAATGATGTTTTTGTGCAGCATGAAGCATTCTAGCATTTAGCCGAAAAAATCTCTAAGGTGTCTACTGAAAGGCAGCATGAAATCGATTGCTTTAAACTAGAGGAGGTCCATGATAAAGACAAAATCAAACACCAAGATGATAAGATCATAGAGTTGACAACGAAGCTAACCGCGACAAAGAAGAGTGCTAAAGAAACATTCGAATCGGTTAGTCATTTGGAAATGGCTCACAAAAAGGATTTGGATGCAGCCCTTAACCGCAGTGGTGTGCTTGCTCTGGAGAAGGACACACTAGAAAAAGAGAAAAACATTCTAGCCTGCCGCGTTGAGGAACTCGAAGAACTTCTTAAGAAAGAGAAGGAAGAAAAACTTAAGGCTTAGGAGGAGTCTCAAAGGTACTGTAAAGAGGCCATCGAGGCTCGGTAGCTGAAAATTAAACTTGACGAGCAACTCGTTCAAATTAAAGTTCTCAAGGAAGAAGCAAGGGAAGCTGGTCGGAATGAGGTTAGAGAGAAGATTGAGTCCTAGTTGGAGGATGCCAAAGAGGTTGGCCGGAATGAGATTAAGGACATGTTCGATCCATTGATTGTTGAATACAATGCTAAAATTCTAATCTATCGTAACCTGAGTTTTCTTAGAGAGGGCTACCTCGAATCGCTTGCCGAGGCTTGGAAATATATCGTTGAAATTAAGAAGAAAACCCTTGGCGAAGCTGATTTGGACGAGGAGAAACTGGTACAGGAGATCCTTCATGGGAATGAACCTTTAGACCTAGTCGCTTGAAGGCTCCAATACTTCGATATTTTAGCACCCTCTAGCAAAGGAAAATACATCGCTGAAGCTTTGGATTGTGATCCCAACGATCCCCCTTCACTTCAAACAGCTGGAACTTCAGTTTTACTTGGCCCCAGATGGGATCTGAGCTATGATCTGGACAGACATGGTTATCCATCAAAGGTGCTGACTCCTATTCAAGAAGGGAGCACTCTTGCGACAACTGAAAGTCAGTCGGACACGTATATCTCGCTCTATTCTCCCTTATTCAAGAGGTTCCATTCTTCATGCCCAATAGTTCTGGGCTTATTTGCCTGGTGAATCTGCAGGTCTTCCAGCTCCCAATCAAACTCCAGAAAGCAGTGTTGTTGTGGAGCAACAACCGACATTTACTAAAATTCCAGCGGCTGCCGATATTACAAGGCCCAATGCTCAAGTTATTAGAGTCGTCGATGATGAAAAGGCCAAGGATCAACCACTGCATGTTGTGATCACGAGTGCCTCCGAACGCACTGATGAGCTCAGCTTGAAGCATTGCATCTAGAGAGAGAAGTCATTGAAGAAAATGCTAAAGCTGAACCCATTAATGTGGACGTCGATGATCCAAATCTCGTCCCACTGCAAGTCATTCCATCCAGCAGGTCGATTCCCAGAGAACTCCCTCCAACCTCTGAAAGTTCTCCTACCTAGGGTAGTAAAGGATCAAAGAGAAAGACAGGCGGAGGCTCAGGTGGATCCACTCCTAAGAAATCTAAATGAGAGAGATGGCAAAAGAAGTACCCATCACTTCGGCTTAGTTTGTATATAGTTTGTATAGCTATTTTTCTTTTCTGTTGGTCTGATTGTGAGGGTATGGCGCTCGCTTTTGGAAAAACTTGTACTACAATTTTCAAGTTTAATGTGTAAATAAAAGTTCTTTATTTTCCATTAAACTCTTATGTGAACTTGTTTAGGTCGTCGAGCTATTACTTTTCCATTCAATGTACTTGTAATTCGTTGCTCGTTAATTCAGATAATCATCCGTTAATTTTTACTCAAGACCTCCAAGTGGTCGTGGCCTCAAGTTATACCAAACACTGGACTCGAGCCGTAATGTTACGCCGTCGGACTCAGCGTTTTAAGTAATTATGCTCCTGCCCCCAGTTTTAGGGTAGCGGAGTTAGATAGTGGATGGTCGAACTCCATCCTTAGCGAGTTTATACCCCTCCTATCGGTTTCAGGTCGGAGTTTATGAAACTTTAAGTGGCAAACCGCACTCATCTATTTGTTTATACTCATAATGTAACGACCCATATTTTTACGGATCGAAACATCGTAAAACAGTTGATATTTGGTCACATTGTTGATAAGTCGTCCAGAGTCTAAGTCTTAGGTCATATGAGGGTTTGGAGCGACCTAATGAAGTTGGCGAGTTAAGGGGTAGGCGACTTAGTGAAGTGGAGCGACCTAAGGATTAGAACGACCTAAGGAGTTAGGTCGTGTGATAGTTAGGTCGTTTAGAAGATAGGTCGTGTGGTGGCTTAGGTCGTGGGGTAGGTTAGGTCGGTTGGAGCGACCTATAGGATGTTGGCGACCTAAGGTTTTGAGCGACTTAAGGGTTTGCAGCGACCTAAGAGAGCTAGTGAGTAGCGACCTATAGGAGTTAGCGACCTATAGGAGGATAGGTTGGCAACGACCTAAGGAAGGAGTAGTTAGGTCGTATGACCTGTGTGTAGTTATTTTGTGATTGTTTTGTTCTGAACTTTGCGGGGTTCGGAATTATTTTGGGTATGGACTGGCTTAGGAAGTATGCGGCAAAGGTTGATTGTGAAAGGTTGGAGGTGACAGTCGAGAATGTGGAGGGGCGAAAGATTGTGATACGATGTAAGCATGAAGAAGGCGTCTTCATGAGCTTCATGTATTCGCTGGTTGTTCCACGGGATGGACTGTCATCGTTGCCAATCGCTAATGGATTTGAGGATGTCTTTGACGAGGTCAAAGGGTTACCGCCGTATAGAGAGATCGAGTTTCGAATAGATCTAGTTGAAGGAGCCAGACCTGTTGTGATGCCTCTTAGGCGGATGGTGCCTAGGGAACAGCAGGAGTTGAAGGTGCAGGTTGATGACCTTTTACATAAAGGATTCATTCGGCGTAGTGTGTCCGAATGGGGTGCACCAGTGGTGTTCGCAACCAAAGCAGATGGATCGTTGAGGTTGTGTGTGGATTATCGTGAGCTGAATAAGGTGACTAAGAAGAACAAGTATCCATTGCCGAGAATCGATGACTTGTTTGATCAGCTTCACGTAGCTAAGGTGTTTTCTCAGATGGATTTGGCTATGGGATTTCACCAGTTAAGAGTGGCTAAGGATAGTGTGCCGAAGACTGCTTTTAGGACACCATCCGGTTTCTTTGAGTGGCTGGTAATGCCGTTTGGATTGACTAATGCGCCAGCATATTTTGTGGATCTTATGAATAGAGTGTTCAGAGATCAGTTGAGCAAGTTCGTGCTAGTGTTCGTGGATGATATTCTGATTTATTCCAGAACTGAAGAAGAGCACAAGACGCACTTGCATATTGTTTTGGAAATCTTGCGGAAACATCAGCTGAAGGCTAAGTTTTCGAAGTGTCACTTCTGGAAGAGTGAAGTGAGGTTCTTAGGCCATGTTATCTCTGGAAATGGAATAGCGGTTGATCCCGCTAAGGTGGCAGCAATCCAGGATTGGGTTAGACCTAAGAATGCATCTGATGTGAGAAGTTTTCTTGGATTAGCAGGATATTATCGACGGTTTATCAAAGACTTCTCCAAGGTAGCTGCACCGTTAACAGGATTGACGAAAAAGAATCAAGTATTCAGATGGGATGCTAAGTGTGAGCAAGCTTTCGGAATCCTGAAAGAGCGACTGATAAGTGCTCCTATTTTGACTATTCCAAGTGGGAATGATGAGATGGTGGTTTACACCGACGCATGTGGTATTGGACTTGGAGCAGTGCTGATGCAAAGGGATAAAGTTGTTGCGTATGCAAGTCGACAACTGAAGCCGCATGAAAGGAATTATCCGACTCATGATTTGGAGTTAGCGGCGATTGTTTTTGCTCTGAAGATGTGGAGACATTACCTATTGGGAGTTCGATTCGAGTTGTTTATAGATCATAAGTCATTGAAGTATCTTTTCTCCCAAAAGGATTTGAATCTTCGGCAGCAGCGATGGCTAGAGTTTTTGGCATCATATGATTTTGGTATAGCCTATACTCCGGGAAAGGGTAACGCAGTGGCAGATGCGTTAAGTCGAAGACATGCAGGATTGGGAGCCATGTTTTCAGAATGGAAGAATCTCGAGTATTTAGCTGGATTTGACTTCAGACCTAGATGTGAATTGGAACCTGAGATGTTGGCAAACTTATCGATAAGACCGACTCTTGTGGAAAGGATTGGCGGGAGCCAAAAGCGAGACGATAAGCTTGTCAAGATTATCCATGATTTGGAATCTAGATTGGATCCAGAAAAGGATAAAGGATTTGAGGTCGATCGAGAGGGTTGGCTTCGGAAGCAAGGACGACTAGTTGTTCCCGATATAGATGAATTAAGAAGTGAAGTTCTGAAGGAAAGTCATCACTCAAAGCTGACAATTCATCCAGGTGGAAATAAGATGTATTGGGATATGAAGAGAACCTATTACTGGGAAGGTTTGAAGAAGGATGTTGGAAATTTTATTTCCAAGTGCATGAACTTCCAGTTGGTAAAAGCTGAGCAGAAGAAGCCAAGTGGATTGCTTCAGCCGTTAGAAGTTCCTACATGGAAGTGGGAGCAAGTATCGATGGATTTTATTGATGGGTTACCTAGAACAAGAACGGGAAATGAAGGGATTTGGGTCATTGTAGATCGTTTGACTAAGAGTGCAAGATTCATTCCTGTTCAATCGACTAGGACTGCATCAAAGTTGGCAGAGTTGTATGTTAAGTGGATAGTTCGATTCCATGGTATTCCGAAGAGTATAGTGAGCGATCGAGACCCATTGTTCACTAGTGGATTTTGGAAGAGCTTCCAAGAAGTTTTGGGAACCGAGTTGTGTTTGAGTACAGCTTATCACCCTCAAACAAATGGTCAGACTGAGAGAGTCAACCGAGTTTTGGAAGATCTCCTCAGAGCTTGTGTTTTGGATTTCGGAGGATCATGGGAAGATCACCTTCATTTGGTGGAATTTTCGTATAATAACAGTTACCAGTCAAGCATTGGTATGGCACCGTATGAGGCATTGTATGGAAGACCGTGTAACTCTCCGACATGTTGGTTAGAGACAGGAGAAAAGCTGATGCTTGGGCCAGAGATGATTCGACAGACTTCAGATTGCATAGAGATCATTCGGCAACGAATGAAGGCAGCCCAGGACCGGCAGAAAAGTTATGCCGATAAGCGTCAAAAGGATTTGGAATTCGACGTAGGTGATATGGTTTTTTGTGAAGATTTCTCCTCTGAAGAATGTTATTCGATTCGGGAAGAAAGGAAAATTGACTCCGAGATTTGTTGGACCATTCCCGATCACCGAGCGAATTGGAAAGCTCGCCTATAGATTGGAGTTACCAGAAAAGATGTCGGGTGTGCACAATGTTTTTCATGTGTCATATCTACGGAAGTATGTGCACGACTCGAATACAGTGGTTTCTGCTGATAGCTGTGAAGATTTCGAAGTTGATCCAGTCGATAGGAGGCCTCGTAAGCCGCTTCGTGTTGTGGAAACCGACACGAAACAGCTTAGGAGGAAGATAGTTAAGTTGCTCAAGATACAATGGAGTGATGATGATAACGACTGTACATGGGAGGTGGAAGAGAGGATGAAAGCAGCTCATCCTGAACTCTTCAAGGTATGGCCCTAGGGTGTCGTGTCATCTAACGACATTGTAACTTGTTCTAAGTTTTAGAATTCTGCATGCTAAGCTAGAATTGGATGCATGGTTTGTTGATTGCTATGGATGGTAGGCATGCAGAATAGTCTTTGATTGCTCTGTTTGTTTGGAATTTCGGGGGCGAAATTCCTAAGGGGGGAAGAATGTAACGACCCGTATTTTTACGGATCGAAACATCGTAAAACACTTGACATTTGGTCGCATTGTTGATAAGTCGTCCAGAGTCTAAGTCTTAGGTCGTATGAGGGTTTGGAGCGACCTAATGAAGTTGGCGAGTTAAGAGGTAGGCGACTTAGTGAAGTGGAGCGACCTAAGGATTAGAACGACCTAAGGAGTTAGGTCGTGTGATAGTTAGGTCGTTTAGAAGATAGGTCGTGTGGTGGCTTAGGTCGTGGGGTAGGTTAGGTCGGTTGGAGCGACCTATAGGATGTTGGCGACCTAAGGTTTTGAGCGACTTAAGGGTTTGCAGCGACCTAAGAGAGCTAGTGAGTAGCGACCTATAGGAGTTAGCGACCGATAGGAGGATAGGTCGACAACGACCTAAGGAAGGAGTAGTTAGGTCGTATGACCTTTGTGTAGTTAGGTCGTAAGCGACCTAAGGTAGATTGCTAAGTATAGTTAGGTCGCTAGGCCATTAGTCAGTTAGGTCGTGTGTGTGTTAGGTCGCGTGAGTGTTAGGTCGCGTAAGGGTTTAGCAGTTAGGTCGTGGATGCGCATGTGTTAGGTCATAGAAGTGCGCATGCGCTAAGTCGTTAGGTCGTAGGTCGCGAGGAAGCGCATCTGGTTAGGTCGTAGGTCGCGAGGAAGCGCATCTGGATAGGTCGTAGAGGCTTGGGGCTGTTAGGTCGAAGATTTTAGGTCGTGGGGTTTTAGGTCGTAAGGGTTCTTAGGTCGTGGACGACCTAACTCCGAGCGAACAACCTAAGGTGGATTTCAGCCTATAAATAGGAGGGTTCTTCTTCATTTTTGGGATCCGGATTTTGAAGCGACGAAGTGCTGCCATTTTGAGAGCTCGAGTTCTACACTTCTTCACTTCTTTTCTCCACTCTAATCTAGTGATTACTTCCATCCAAATCGAAGATCCAAGAGCTTAGATTGAAGATCTTCATCCATCGAAGAGAGATTTCATCGTTTGAAGCGGATTTGTGATAGATCGAGTTAGATCCTTCGCTGTCCAGATCTGAAGTGTGTTTCTTTTGAGGTGTTTAGGTGATTTGGTGAGTGGTGATTATCTCTCACACGGATCCAAAGGAGTATATCGGATCGTTGGCTTGATTTTGAGTTAAAGTAGTGATTTCCATGCATTTTCCTAATCCTAAGTATAGATCCATTGTTCATAATGATTTGGCATCCATTTTACTACATGTTAACCTATGCAAGTTCATTCATCAAGACTATAGAGATATTGCTCATGTTTTCATGCTTGTTAGACTTTTGACTCTTTAATTACAAAATTGCCATTATTGTTATAATAGTCTATTTAGATCATATTTGAATGCTTGATTACTTGGATTAATGTTTGATTTGATTGATTGCTATGAATTAGATGATTGATGATTTGATTTAGACAAGATGGTCAAAGATGATTCAAAAGCTAAGGGAAAGGCTCTTGAATTGGAAAAGCTGCTCGTGGCATATGTAGCGGATGATGAAGCTCATATGGATAGATTTGATGATGATGTTGAGATGAGGCTTTGCTATGATGATGATGAGGCAAAGCATGATATGAGATAGCCTTGGTTTAGTCCAGACGGGATCATTCCAAGCATGTTGATAACTCGGTGAAATGGTTCGAGTTGAGGATAATGGTTGGCTCGAGAGGCGCTTGAGCTAGTATGGAAATAGTCGTCGAGGAGGATGACTAGAAGGCTGAGATCTCATCGTTGTTGAAGGTTCTAGCATGCTCAAAGCAAGAGTACGTTGGGCAGATTCGATAGTCCCTGAAGGCTACTGATTGGTAGTCAAGTACTCTGGGCAGATTCGATAGTCCTAGGCACGGGTCACGATGACGTGCAGAGTTATGTCTAGAACCGGGGTTTCCATTAGCCCTTGACGGACGGATGAAATAAAGAGCCAGTCATTCAATTAACGATGATATCGAAGCAATGATAACAGTGATAGCCAGAGTCATGGATGTTTGGTTGTATCATCATTCGGTCTCAAGAGCGGTATTTTCTAGGTGCTTATCTGATCTTGGTTTAGGCCTTGGGGGTTTGTACTTGGAAAACATCGCCCTTGACTCGAGTGATAATTGCTTTACTTTAAATTGTATGCTTTGCTATGTTTGCTTCTGCTTAGTGTGTGTCTGGGGGCTATCACTGTAGAAAGAGGTGGAGTGGGAGGGTTGTATTCCTATTCCTTTTCCTTTATGCTCTTTTGGTATGTTGTTAGTTAATTTACCGCTCACTAAGACTGTTGTCTAACTCAAGGCTTTATGTTTTAACTCTTATTGCCTTGGGCTGTTCATCCATTTTGGGACGGGCAGACTAGGTAGCAGGTGACAGGTGCTGTTCTTGCTTTCCACGGTGCTGATGTCGAAGACGAGCTGGAGGCTTGCATATTATCTTCTTACTATATGTACTGGATGTTCCGCTGCTTGTATATTCTCTGAGTGTTATGTAGTGAGGCTTGATGTATTGACTGTTCAGATGTTTGTATTCAACTATTATGAAGTTTTATTGATGAGATTCTATTCTGTGAAGCTTCACTATATATATATTCTATTGTATTTTGTCCATGCGCTGTGAGTAATACGATAGATTTGTGTTTATATTCCACTCCACAGCGCATTATTTTGTCCATGGCACACTTTACAGCGCATTATCTCTAGGTTCGGTCCAGGAGTCGTGGGCGGTCGTCACATCCGCACTCCGGGGATGAGAGTTAGTTGGCAGGTGATTGGATCACACCCAATTTGTGTTTATATTCCACTCCACACTCTCGGGACTTAGTGTTATTTCGGAAAATAGTCGAACCATACTTTCCTTAATTGATTGATTTACCCCCAAGTCTGAGGTATAACTTAGCAAGCGATCGGTCGTGTCACGATCGCTTTTGATTTATGTATGTCCAATCACTTAGTGAGATTAATATGGTTATCGGATGGTCAAGTCACATCCATTTCTCATTAAGTACTCCGTCCATCGGGTTGCGAGCAAGAATCACCGAATGAACGGTCAGACCATGTCCGTTTTTTTAGTTCAATTGTGAACTTGTGTAATCGGCTGGCTCCAAACTCTAGGAACCTGCTAGAACATGTCAATATAAGTTAGTCGGGTATCGTAACTAATATGTAATGCTACAACAATCACATGAATGAATGAAATTTCCAACTTTATTTGCCAAATGAAAAGGAATGACATAATTTGTCTTATTACATATCTGGAAAATCAAATGCTAAAGAAAATTCGAAAATTAAATACAACTGAATGAAAAAGAATAAACTAAGTGAAATAGCGTCGTAAATGTTCGTTATTCCCTGCCCTTGAGAGTTGTTTGTACCAAAATTGGGCACAACACTCTTCGGATGTGTTTGAAGAGATAAAATGAAGAAATTAAATGAAAAAATGAAGCAGATCTAACAAACACACCAATAAACAGATAAGAAAATGCACAGAAACGCAATAATTTAGAGTGGTTCGGCGTATTGCCTACATCCACTATGAAGTTGATCACTTTATTGATGTTTCTTTGATGATTACAATTGATTGCAGCAAGTTACAACGAATAACAATGAATTACAGCGGTAAAATTCGTTAGCAGCAGCAGCCATGGAGTTTAGAGTTGAATCCGGCAGAGTCTCGGCGTTAGAGAATTCAAAGATGAAGCCCCTTTTCTGTATGCCCTGGGGCTCTATTTATATGTGTAGGAGGCTGATATTTCGCCCAGATCTTGGGAGACTACTTCTGGCATGTGAGTAGGCACGCGCGACCAAGCCTGTGAAGTTTCGGCCCGATCCGTGATCGATACGAACGGATTTCGTATCGATCAAGATTGCGTCCGATGGAGTCGAAATTTGGCGTGGACATTCTTTAGCATGCACGTAAGCTTCTGCGAAAATTTCATAGCATTTGGACTTGTGGATCTCGAGTTATGATCGATGCAAGTTGGAGTTTTTCCATCCGCGATCGATACGAACGAATTTCGCATCGATCAAGACTTGCTCCGATCGAGTCGAAATTTGGCGGGAACATTCTTCATGTTGTATGTAAGCTGCTGTGAAAATTTCATAGCATTTGGACTTGTGGATCTCGAGTTATGATCGATGCAAGTTGGAGTTTTTCCATCCGCGATCGATACGAACGAATTTCGCATCGATCAAGACTTGCTCCGATCAAGTTGAAATTTGGAAGGAACATTCCTTAGGTCATATGTAAGCTACTGTGAAAATTTGGTGGCATTTAGGTTTGTAGATCTCGAGTTATGGTCGATGCAAGTTTGGATTTCTCAACCGTGATCGATCAATATCTTGAGCATACGAACTCCGATTGACTTGAAATTCGGAACGTTGGCTCTCATAGATTTGCTTGTCGTGTCATATCAATTTTAGCTCGATCTGAACTCGGAAAAAATTCGTCGATATCCATAGTGAGCCTGCGTATAACCGATCTCCAAGACGAACTGTCATTGGTTTCTAGTCAAGTTCTTGGTGTCACGGCCTTGTCAAAAGGCGGGATAACAAGAGTGTGGCACCATCAACAGCCGCTAGCTTAAAATTTTCCTCTCCATGTCTCTGTTCAATGACATACGGTCCTTCCCAAGCAAGATTAATGTGTGGCGGGATAGGAAAAACCCATTTCAAGATGAGATCGCTGACTTCAAAGGTTCTAGGTTGGACCTTAGTGTTGTAGTATCGGGTGACTCAGTATCGATGTGCAGCTGCCCTCAAATTAGCTTCTTCGCGCTTCTCATCTACAAAGTCTAGGGATTCTAAGAGGAGATCTCTATTTGTTCTGGGATCATAGTAGGTTACTCGATGAGAATGGACTTTGAGTTCAATAGGAATAACGGCTTCGGAACCGTAAGTAAGGCCGAATGGAGTATGGCCAATCGCAGACTGGTGGGTGGTTCTATAAGCTCATAATGCTATTGGGAGTTCATCCACCCACTTGCCTCTAGCCTTATCCAAACGTTTCTTCAGAATGGACTTTATAATTTTTTTCACAGCTTTAACTTGTCCATTTGCTTGAGAGTGAGCAACTGCCGCAAATCTCTTTTCATTATGATGCCGACAGTAGAAACCATTGAATTCAGCGCTGTCTTATTGAGTCCCATTATCAGTTATAATGGATCGTGGAAGGCCAAAATGATAGATGATGTTTCGAACAATGAAGTTGATTGCTTTCTTTGTCGTCGTCGTGGCCAAAAGTTCCGCTTCGGCCCATTTGGTGAAGTAATCAACTGCTACGATTGCGTACTTCACGCCACCTTTTGAGATCGGAAAGGAATCTACAATATCTATGCCCTATATGGTGAATGGTGATGGACCGACCATTTTTGTGGTTTCCGTCGACGGAGCTCTCGAAACTTTTGCGTACATTTGGCACTCATCGCATCGCTTAGCGTAATCAGTAGCATTTCGGTTGGCGGTTGGCCAGTAATATCCATAACAAAGTATTTTCTTTACTAGGGTTTTCCCCCAGTGTGATCTCCACATTCCCCTTCATGAACTTCTTTTAGGACTCGTTTTATTTCATCACGAGTGATACACTAGAGCAGGGGAATGGAAAAACCCTTTCTATACATGACTCCTTCCTGAATAATATATCATGAAGCTTTGCGAAGGATTTCCGTCTTTCATTCTTCTGTTCGGGAAGAACTCCCTATAGCAAATAATCTTTAATCAGACTCATCCACGACTCCTTTTTACGCTCCATCTCAAGTATCCAGTCGATTTCCATCTAGTTTATGCTCGGAGCATCTAGTACTTCAACTGGGACCAAGCCTATTTGTTGTGCATTCCCGGTGCTAGCAAACTTTGCCAATGAGTCGGCTTTTTTTATCCCATGGAATGTGAGTGATGTCATAATACTCGGAGTCAGTCAATAGCTCCTGGACTTGGATAAGGTACGGAGCGAGTCATTGTCCTCTAGCCTGATAATCTCCCCTGACTTGGTATACCACCAACTGGGAATCACAAAAGATTTCAAGATATTTTATCCCATGTTCCCTAGCAAGTTTGAGTCCAGCAATCAGAGCTTCATACTCAGCTTCATTGTTTGTTGTAGGGAAGTCAAGCTTCAAAGCGTAGCAAATTGATCGATCCTATGGAGTTACCCACAAGATTCCGGCTCTAGAACAACGATCATTAGATGCTCCATCCGTATACATTTTCCATCAAATGGTGGGGGTTGCACGGCTCTTTGGGAGATCATCTTGCGTAGTCAATTCTACTATAAATTCCATCGGTGCATGTCCCTGTCTGTGCAGTTAATGCCCCGCTATATCCCTGCTATAACTCCGATATATCTTATAGCGGATTCCTACCGCTACGATTTTTCCATATATCCCCAACCTATAGCCTTTCCGCTTTAATCCCCACTATTTCCGCTATATCCCGTTATTTCCGCTATATTCCGCTATTTCCGCTATATCTTCTATAAAAAATTAGATTGAAAAATGATATTTATAGGCTATAAAAATTATGAAATTAATTAATTTCATTGAATTTTTGATATATGTTTAGAAATGATAATACTTTAATATTCTACTAAATTAAATTAAGTTATATAACAGTTTTACGTTCATTTACTACAATACATTTGCACATATTTATATTTAAAATTATTTTTGTATTAATTATAATTCAATTGAATGTTAATTTTTCACATAATTACTATCTATATATTTGTAAAAACAACAAGTATGGTATTTATATGCTATTTTAGAGTAATCCGATATATCCCGCTATATCTTCGCTACATCCCCGCTATGACTTTTTGCACCTCTACCGCATTGAATCCACCGAGCGCTTTAACTGCACAGGTCCCTGTATGGCTCTCCGAGGGAGATAGGTGATGTCGAATTGGCTCAGTTTGATGTTCCACTTCAGTAACCTTCCAGACTCCTCAGGTCACTATAAGACCTGTTGTAATGGCTGATCGGTGTAAACATTAATGGGATGAGCCTAAAAATAGGGGCAGAGCTTTTGTGAAGCAATCAACAAGCAATACGCCATTTTATTTATCTTCAAATAATTCTTTTCAGCTCTTATTAATCGCTTTCTAACATAATAGACTGGCCTCTGGATCTGATTCACCTTGCGAGGCAGTGCGACACTTATATCGTATACTGACACGGCCAAGTAGATATACAAGTCTTCATGATCCACTAGCTTTGACAAGATGGAAGGCCTCTCTAAATGGTTCACCAAAGCTTGGAATGCGTCTTCACAATCCTATGTCCGTTCAAAGTTCCTTTTCCCTCTCCTAATCAAATCAAAGAAATCGACTTAGGGCAGCAACCTTCCCATTTAGGCTCTGTATTTGTTTGATGGTCTTTAGCGCATGAATGTTGCGAATTGCTCGAATCTTCCCGGGATTAGCTTCGATTCCGCAAGCATTGATGATGAAACCCAAGAACTTTCCTAATGCAACACCAAAAGAACATTTCAAAGGATTGATCTTCATTTTGTATTGCCAGAGGATATCGAACATTTCTCACAAGTACAGGATTAGATACCCATTTAGGATAAAGGGCGTTGTGAATAAACCTATTGCTTTTGAGCCTATCCACCTTCTCTTTAAGGGTTGCATATCTCTCCGGATACATGCCACACCTTATCTGTTTCATCGGTACATGCCTTGGGTCGATGTTTAATGCATGGCTCGCAATGGCAGGCGAGGTCCCACACATATCAGAATGAGTCCAAGAGAACACATCAAGATTCGCTTGAAGAAAACCAGTAAGTTATTTCATCACTTGGGGACTGAGCTATGATCCGATCTTTATGCCCCATGACGGGTCATCATGGCTGACCATGATGTCGATCGTTAGCTCAACCGGTGTAGCCTTGGTCTCTTTGGGCTCCTCCTCGTCATCCCTCGGATATATATCTTTATAGAACCGACAGTGGTGCCCGAGCCAAGGACCAGGCGCTGGTAGTCAATCTGCAGTGGCTTGGATGTGGAGAGATTTTTCCACACCCTTACCTTTCTTCTTCTGTTGAGCATCTCTCAATTCAGCCACATAGCAGGCACGTCCAGTCGCTTGATCACCATGCATAACTCCAATACTGTTATCAGTTGGGAACTTCAAAGTTATACACCACGAGGCAAGAGCTACTCAGAATTCAGCTAGTGCTGGTCGGCCTAGAAAAGCATTGTATGGAGAGTCGACATCCAAGAAAACAAATGGAAACATCTGCAGTCTCCTGCGGTCACCTTCTCCCAACTCCACGGGCAATTTGACATAACTGACAACTTTGGTCGCATCACCGTTAAAGCCATGAATGCAGGCTTTAGATGGTTTCAAGTCCTTGACTTCCATCCTCATTTGATCGTAAGTCTTTTTGAAAATTATATTCATGGAACTACCACAGTCAACCAAGATCTTCCTCACCAAGGCGGGGTTCATCATGGTCGTAATGACCATTGGGTCGATCATCGATGCCTTCACCTTTTTTGCATCTCTATTTCTGAATACAGTGTCGTTTTCCATTGTATGCTGTTGTTTTTCCGAAGCCCCATCTTCTGTACTTAAACAACACCAAAAATTCATATGCTTGATTGCGCTAGCATAGCACTCCATCTCATGCCAGCTCTTATCAACTGGATGCGGTCCTCTAACTATTGTATTGATCACTAATCTTCCACCAGTCCATGCAAGCTCCTCGGCACTGTGCAGCGCTTGTCCTCGGTTGGGGTCGGATGTCCCCTGCCTGCCATCCTGTAGGGTTTTAACAAACTACTGTAGTTTTCTTTCCCAAATCAGTTTCTCGATAACATCCTGGAGATGCCTACACTCATTCGTGTTATGACCATAGCATTTGTGGAACTGGCAATATTTTCCAGTTTTCTTTTGCGTTTCCGTGGATTCTTTTTGAGGTGGCTTCCTATACCGCATAGTTTTGTAGGTAGACAAGTAGACGTTCTCTAGGGATGTGTTCAATGGTGTTTAGGTATCATACATTGGAATCCTTGACTTTCCTCTTCTAGAATCCCTCTTCCACTCACGGCTCCTATCACCGCCTTTCTTTTGCTGATTCGGATTATTTTGGACATTCACTTGAATTCTTCCGGAACTCTCCCCGGATTGTTTCAGCGCAATGTTACTATGCACTCCCTCTACACTTGGTCCCATAACATTCTTCTTCCTAGACCATCTAGCTTCCTCTTTCCTCAAGTACTGTGCTACTTTTGCATAGAAATGCTCCAACATTGCGGGTGGTTTGCCAGTTGACAATCGCCAAAGTCAAATTCTAGGTCAATCCCTCTTGTTACCGCCATCAATATTGAATGGTTATTCGGATTACTAACTTCTATGATGGCTGTATGAAATCTCTCTAAATAATCTTTTAGCGATTCTCCCGGAGCCCAAATCATGCTTGATAGGGAAATTACATCTTTGGGGTGATTCGTATTCATATGGAACTGCTCAACAATTTTTTTTGCTAAATCGCCAAAGCTAGAGATTAACCATGGGGGTAATCTTGTAAACCACATCATTGCTATGCCAGAGAGAGTGATAAGGAAACATCTACATTTTATGGGGTTGGTTTTTCCCTCATAAGCAGGCATCGACGGCATACTGAACCTCCTTGGATACTTCACATGAAGGATATTGTCGGTGAATGTGGTATGACTTCTCGAGATCCCCCAATCATCATTGGTCAAGCCTTGGCTCTCCCTTACTAGCTATTTAACCATAGCAGATAAGTCTAGTGTTTGGATAGTTGGATCCAAGCGGTGGTCGTGCTCCACCTCATGGGAATGGTCCGGTCGATGTCTACAGGCCATTCCATGCCCTCTTGGCTCAACATCCTCTCGATGTATATCACGTGCATTCACTTCACCATCATTTTGGGGAGGTAACTTGTTTATGTCCACCTGAACTCCAACATCTGAATCAATCGCAGCGGCTCCAGCTTGTGCTCCAACATGAAAAGGGAAGCTTCCTCCTTTGGAAAAGGGGTCGACCCCGATCCCTATGGAGGGATCGGCCCCGATCGGTCTTAGCAACCTAGATACGTTTGCTTGTTGATGTCCAGATGCTTTTGCATGATATCTGTCAATCCTACGACATCTGTGTGTGTGATAATCATCTGATGAACTAGAACTCTCTAATGAAGAACAAGGGATTGGCTCTCTTCTAGCTTTCCTGCGTTGTTGATCTTTGAGTTGATTCATTGTATTGATATTGGCTTGAATCTGCTGGTTCAACTATCAATGGCTATCCATAAGCTCTCACATCAGATACTAGAAATCAGCTCTTGTAATGGAATCGGCTGGATTTTGGACATCAACTAGATTGGTAGCATTAACATCTACCGGTAGATTGCTCTAGCCTTCTTGTTGGATGCTAACGTTCTCGTTTCCTTCTACGTTTTAAGAGGTAGATCTGGTGTTCCTAACCATTATTGATAGTCTTCCTTAGACTTTTGCAAATCTGAATAGAATAGATAAACTACTTTAAGATAATTCTGGATCTCTTCCGGGGATTTATGCAATCCAGTAGCAGTAAATGGATCCAAATAGAGCTGAGAATCTTCTTCTCAGTGAAAGCACCAAAATGTTTGCACCAAAAATTAGCACAAACAACCAATAGTGATTTGTAGAGGAATAAATGAAGAATATTAAATGTAATCAGAGGAAAAATAGCAATTAAATAACATAAAATCAAAGCAATAACAAGAACACAACAATTTATAGTGGTTCGGCATTGTTTGCCTACGTCCACTTTGAAGAGAAAGCTTTATTAATCACTTTGTAAACTGAGCACAATATGGATCAGATGAAAATCCTTAATTACAAAAGAGTACAAAACAATAAGCAGCATAAAGATCCCGAACATGAATAATCAAGCCTGTATTTATAGAGGAAGGCGACGAAATATCTCCCTGAAAATTCGACAGAAGCATCTCCAAAACCATGTGGGTCCATAGAGTGATCGCATGGTCCAAATCCCAAAAAAAGGGATCAGGGCCGATCCCTATTTTGGAATAATTTAGGGGTGCGATCCCTATTGGATCTTCTCCACGTTGTATTATGCCTAGCTTCCAAGTTTCATGTTGAAATATTACTCGATCTTTGCTGTAATGTGTGTTGTTACCTGATTCTGGTCGATCCCTATGAAGGGAATAGGGCTGATCCCTCTTGCTTGGTCCTTTTAAGGTGTAATCCCTAGGGTAGACTCCCTAGGATCCCCACATCTTGCTACAAAAGGTTCATATGTATTGGACATATGGATGTCGAGATATCGATTGTTTTCCATTGAGTTGCACTTGTTTGGATGAAGTAGGTTGATCCCTATGATTGAGAGAGATTATAGCCGATCCCATTTCTATATTAAATTATATTCCATATTTAGAACGTTTTGTATATCATATCTCTTGATTATGTTCGATCACGGCTTCATATTACCATATATACTTGATTTTTGGACCCTACAATCATCGCTCTGGGTTATTAGCCTTGATGACAGTCGAGTCTAATTTGTCCAATCAGTTCAGATATAGCCGGGTCAAAATGTCGGATAACAGCAACTATAGCCTGAGCCCTGGCTCAGGAAGCCCAACCGGTTTCACGATGAAATGGACTGGCGTAAAGAGCTAGAAGGTGGAAGAGCATCTCCCACCAAGTTGACGTTCGCTGTTTCGGTCAGCTAGGATGATCCGAATCGGGTCCTAAAGGTCGGTTCGCAGCTCGGTGCAAGAGTGATGAAGGAGTTAGTTGGTTTTCTAGGTGCAAACCTGGATGTGTTTGCTTGGACCCACACATATATGTATGGGATCTCACCGAAGATAGCGAGTCATGCATTAAATATAAATCCTAAATGCGTTCCTATGGAACAGAAACATCGTAGATGGGTCCGAAGAGATCCGATGAACTCAAAGAAGAAGTAGATAAGCTAAAGGATAATGGATTCATCTACGATGCTGTATACTCGGATTGGGTATCTAATCCTATCTTGGTGTTAAAAGCTAACGGGTAGCGGAGGACATGCATCGACTAATCGGACTTGAATAAGGCATGCCTAAAATATAGCTTCCCTTTGAGGATCGATCAACTAGTGGACTCAACCACTGGAAACGAGCTACTTTCATTTATGGATGTATTCTCTGGATACAACCAAATCCCGATGCATTTCCTAGACCAGGAACACACCAGCTTTATTACTGAATTCAGACTTTATTGCTATCTGGTCATGCACTATGGATTAAAGAAGGTAGGAGCAACTGACCAAAGGCTTGTGAATCGAATGTTGAGAGACCAGATTTGACAATCACTAGAAGTCTACGTGGATGCCATACTTGTGAAGTCATGACATTCAAGAAACAACATTGATGATCTGGCATAGATGTTTGGCATCCTTCGAAAATACGGGATGAAGCTCAATCCTTTGTAATGCTCTTTTGGAGTTGCGTTAGGTAAATTCTTGAGTTTCATTATGAACTTCCATGGGATTGAAGCCAACCCAAAAATGATCGAGGAACTGAGAAAAATCAAAGCCGCAAAGTCGATCATGGAGGTCCAAAGCTTAAATTGGAAGGTTGCCGCCCTGAGTTGGTTCATTTCCAGAGCCACAGATAAATGCATCCCTTTTTTGAGGTGATTAAGAACGAAAAAGGAACTTCGCATGGAGTCGCGAGTGTAAAGACGCATTGCAAGCTCTGGTGAATCACTTGGAGAGACCCCCATCCTTTAGAAGTAGGTGGATGATGAGGACTTGTTTATATAATTGGCAGTGCTGGTGCATGGATTTAGTGCCGCATTTGTACACGAGCAATCTCGCACCTAACGTTTGGTTTATTACATCGGTGAGCGATTGACAGGTACAGAATGAAATTACCCAAGACTGGAAAAGCTCATGTACTACCTTTTGATTGTAGTGACTTGAGACTTTTGGAAGGCTGTTGAAATGGAACATTGAACTGAGCCTCTACGATATTACTTATCATCCTCGGAGAGAAATTCAAGATCAAGCATTGGTGGATTTCATAGCTGAATTCACTACACGAGATGACCCTTCGAAAAGCAGTGGTCAAAAAGAAATTGGATGGAAGATGTATACGAATAGTGCATCTAACGAATGGTGTTTCGGTGCTAGAGTTATACTTGACACTCACGAAGAGCACCCGATCTGCTATGCCATGAAACTCAACTTCCCAGCGACGAATAACGAACCTGAATATGAGGCCTTGGTTGTGGGACTCAAAGTTGCCAAAGAATTGGGAATAAAGACTTTGCACATTATATGCGACTCCCAGCCGGTAGTTTACCAAGTTCAAACGGAGTTTCAAGAAAAAGGGGCGAGACTGGCTCCTTATCTGAACTGAGTCCTAGGGTTGCTCGTTGAAATTGAATATTACAGAATCACTCATATTCCCAGAGAGGAGAATGAGAAGGCCGGTTTACTGGCTAAACTAGCAAGTTCTAGAGATGCGCAGCTCATAGGCTTGGTTCCAGTGGAAGTACTTTCGGCTTCGAGCATCGACCAGATGAATGTTGATTGGATCTTGGAGATCGGGACTGAAAGGGAGTCATGGAGTCAGGATTATTTGCAGAGAGGAATCCTTCTGGAGATAAGGAATGAATGATGAACACTCTTTTGACAGGCTTTAAGGTATATCATGCGGGAAGGAGCACTGTACAGGAAGGGTTTCTCTATCCCCATGCTTCAGTGCATCACTCATGACGAGGCTAAGCAAGTCTTAAGAGAGGTTTATGAAGGGGCCTGTGGTTACCACACCGATGGTCAAACCCTAGCGAAGGAGATCCTCCACTACGGATACTTCTGGCCAATTATCAATCGAGACGTAGCTGATTGCACCCGCAAGTGTGACGAGTGCTAGAGATTTGCTAAAATATCAAGGGCCCCACCAATAGAGAATAATCAAATGGTCAATCCTTGGTCGTTTTCAGTTTGAGGGATTGATATCATCGGTGTGTTGCCAACATCCAAACTTGGCACGAAGTGCGCCATCGTTGTAGTTGACTACTTTACCAATTGGGTTGAGGCAGAGCTATTGGCCATGATCACCACAAAGAAAGTAATCAACTTTGTTGTCTGGAATATTATCTGTCATTTTGGTTTTCCATATGCAATCGTTACCAATAATAGGACCCAATTCGACAGTACCGAGTTCAAAGATTTCCGCTGCCGTCATCGCATGGAGAAGAGATTTGTTGTGGTGGCACATCCTCAGGCAAATGGGCAGGTTGAGGCTGTGAATAAGGTCATCAAATTAATTCTTAAGAAGTGGTTGGAAAAGGCCAATGGCAAATGGGTCGATGAATTTGCAATAGTACTATAGGGTTATCGAATAACTCACAAGTCAGCGACTGGCCATTCTCCATTCGTCCTAGCCTACGGATCAAAGGCTATGATTTTGGTTGAACTGGAAGTACCTTCTCATCAAGTGATCCACTACAATCCACGAACTAACGAGCAACTCCTACTAGAGTCTCTTGATATGATCGATGTGAAGCGCGACACAGCTGAGTTGAGGGTAGCTGCATACCAACACCAAGTCGCACGATATTACAACACTAAGGTCATGAATCATACTTTCGAAGTTGAAAACCTGGTTCTTAAATGAATCTTCCCTAGCCCTGGAAACTTAGACTCGACCTGGGAATGTATGTACACGGTAGAGCAGAAGTTTAGAGATGGAACCTTCAGGCTTGTGACGACAGATGGGATTTTTCTCTTGAGGGCGTGGAATAGCAAGCACTCGCGACGCTATTTCACTTAGAAATAAATTTGTAAATAATTGGCTAGGGTAGTGTAATAAGACAGATTCTATCATTTTCCGTCTTTTATGGAATAAAACAGCTTTTCGAATCCAAGACTCTGTTTTTCCATCACTTAAGAATTGTGATTCGACCGACTCGAATGAATCTGCATGAGAATAATGTAGGTGCGTAGGTACCTAGAGTTAGGTGCCAACCAAGACTTCTGCGGTCCATAATCGGACCCTTGAAGTCCTTTTCGGTATCCGAAGATTTATACCAGCCAACTCTTGCCTTTGGATTGAGGGCATGAGTTTAAACAAAATGGATGTGACCCGACCATCCATCAACCAACTCTTGTCTTTGAATTAGGGGCAGCAGTATAAACTCAAACCAGATATGACATGACCGTCCATATATTAACTCTCACCCTTGATGTGGGGATAGGAGTATAAATAAAAACGAACTTGATACAACTGTTCACTCGCTCAACTCTTGTCCTTAGATTAGGGGGCAGATGTATAAATAAAATTAGACGTGATAAGACCATCCAATCCTCAACACCTTGCTCGGAGTAGGCAAAACTGAGGATCCATGCCCGACGTAAAGCGGTAACTAACTTACGATCCTTCGATCGATGCCCAGAGTTAGGCGCGATTGAACATAAACACCCTGGATGAGGATGTAGGAACTACGATCCTAAGTCGTTTATTTAAACTAGTGCATGAAGTTTGGCACGATCGAAAATTGTTGTCCTAGAAAAGGATACTTAAGTCGTTGATCCTAGGTGGATAGTCTCAACCAGTGCCCACAGTTTGGCACTTTAATGATTACTCTGCGTTCATAAGAACAACTAAAGGCCGAAAAATTATAAAACGGACTAAGGATTTGGTCTGACACTAACAGCTTAAAGAAGTAGATCGCAAGTACATTGAATGGAAAGCGTATTTCTTAAGTACTTAAAAAAATCCATACAAAGAGTTAATGAAACAAAAACCTTTGTTATTCACAATAAATTTAAAGAACTAAGTACAATTGTTATCACACTAAAAACAAAAACCAAAAGTGGGGGCCGAACCGGCACAAAGCCGGCCAAAACCAAAAAGGGTCCATGTACACAAAACAAACCGGCACTCATTTTTCGTCTTCATTCTCCTTTTCTTCTTTTCCCACGCTTACTTTGTCCTTGGAGCCCTTTTCTTTTCTCTTTCCTCCTTTTCCCACGCTTACTTTGTCTTTGTATGGAGTTCTCTGCGTAGATTTAGCCGGTACGCTTTGAGCACTCCAAGGCAGAGGAATGGAGGCCGGAGTGCTTTGCAGGATCCTATGGGTATGCTTTGAGAACTCCCGGGCGGAGGAATATGGACTGGAGCAACGATAGTCTGCCCGGACAAGGTGATGGATAGAGGAGGAGGGATGACCTCCATTTTCTCCTGCTTGATCTCTATGGAAATGAGGATATCTTTCCTAAGTTCCTGCCTAAGCTCGTGCATGGTGGGACTCAACAGGGGATTGGAGACCCCAGTAATAACAACATCTTCATCAATCTGAGTTTCCTAAATCCCACCAGCTCCTTCATCCAACAAAGCATCAATCATCTGCTCGTCCAGGTCGGGAGTATCTTCAAGCAGGATGGTTGGAATCGTTGTTGAAGTGGTAACGGTAATTAATTCTATTACAGGCACTTGTAGTCTTGGCTGAGAGTCCTTGTTGGGAAGCGGAGCAATGTAGGGCTGACCTGAAGCTTGAGAAACAAAGAAAGAGATTAGCTATGTTAATAGGCAACACGTCAACTTTCTACAGTACTGAAGAAGTCAATAAGATAATTTCTTCGCTTTGGAGCTCTGTGCGGGCCGGAGTTCCATCAGAGTTCCCCTTAAGAATCGAAGAGAGAATGGTAGGCATATGGATCTCAGGCCTCTCAGGATCATACCGAGGTGTCGGAGCAGCTTTGGATCCAAGCATTTGGCTGGCAGTAGCATCATGTGGTGTCGATCTAGAGCCTTCGCCCATGTCTTTATGCACTATCGAGGCAAGCTTCGGATAAAGAATAAGTTAAGCGTCTTTTAGAATATTGGGCTCATCTCCTACCAAGACTTTTTTTCTCCAGTTGCTTCAAATCCACCTCGCTACCTTCGAGAAAGCTTTTGCTTCTTCAACAATCCGTCCCTAGGAAAGGGCGAGGAATTTTTTACAATCATCTTTAAACCACTCCAGATTTCAGAATTTGAGCATGTTTGCATTGTACTGGTTCAGCAATGGTTCAGTTCTTCACCACACGTTCTTCTGCACACTGCTCTACGACCTCAACTTCTTTTTTGACGAGTGTGTCAACATCATAGCAAGTTCGAGCGCTTTATTTCTTTCCTCCCTAGAATCAAGCAACTCATTACAATAAGTCTGAGCTTGCCAGAGCACGTCATCCTTTTCTTTTGTTTCATGCTCTAGCTTGGTTTTCAACTCAGCCGCGTTTCTGTTTGCGATATCCCTCTCCATTACCAGGGCATTGGGTTCGGTGGAAAGTCTTCTCCATTTCATCTTGAGGCTTAATCCATGTTGAACCTCCAATCTATGGTTTCAATGATAACAACCATATATCTTCTCAATTTACAGGTATACACTACAAGAGATCACTATGCTCAAAGATATCGGGACTCGAAGACAAACAAAGATTTATGGACAGTACTGTTACTAATATGTTAATAGTCTTAGATAAACAATGTAAGATCTCCTTGAGTACACATACACATAAAATTCAAATATATAAGATTTGCATCAAAACATGTTTTACTTCTGGAATTGCAAGCCATAAACGTCTGTGGAAAACCAACAGACGTCTGTGACAAGGCTAAGGAAAATTATTCCTGAAGCTACAGATGTCTGTGATAAGGCTCGGGATTACTATCCCCAAAGCCACAAACGTCTGTGGTTTTCCAACAAACGTCTGTCATTTGGGCAACTGCAAAATTCTGAATGGATGCTTATGTTTAATCGAATAATATTATCTCTTCATCAAAAGGTTGCAGCCATTAAATTAAATAAAGTTTATCTAACGGTAACAACTCCTCATCTACATCTCCTTAATCCTATAAATACCTCAAAGATTGAGATTTACAAATTAACTATTCTCTTGATTTCTTATTACTCTCTATTTACATATTTGTGCATCTATTGCTTACGTATTCTCAATCTATCATAACCAAAATATCATTTTGGTTAAACCGCTTCCTACGACTTAAAGTATTCACATTCACATACTCAAAGGAGATCATAGAAAGAATTGTACTATTAGTCAACATCCATGTTATTTTGAACATAAGATTATCAATGAAATACTTTTGTATTAGCCTATTCCTCCAAGCAAAGTGAGGGTTATTTGGTTAAAGGAAATACCGAAGGGGAACTTCGGGACTAGACGTAGGAGGGAGGTCCAAACCAGTATAAAATATCTGGTGTTCGCTTTTATTATTTACTGTCTTTATATTCAGTTATCATTCTCTGCTTAGTGTAACTAGTAATAAACACTCTCACACTTATATATAAGTTCCATTATATAAAGATCATATAGACTTTAATTTGGTATCAAAGCAAGGTCATATCAATTTACAGTAACACGTAGTTGAAAAATTCATTAATATGGCAAGCACTTTTCAAGAAGGTCAATCAACTGCTTATCCTCCACTATTTACTGGTTCAAATTATAGTTACTGATCAACTTGTATGAGAATTTTTATGGAAGCAAATGGGTTAGAAATAAGGCTAGCAACTCAAAACAAATATGAAGCACCTAAAACGACATTAGCACTTGGACCGATGTGCAAAAAGCAGCGGCATCTAACAATGCCAAAGTTATGAAAGTATTGTTTTGCTCACTAGACAAAAATGAGTTTTCACGTGTCATGCTTTGCACCACGGCATATGATATATGGTGCACTTTACAAGTCATACATGAAGGGACAACCAAAGTCAAGCAATCTAAAATCTCGATTTCACAAAACTAATTTTCATCTTTCAAAATGAAAGAAAATGAATCAATTATTGATGTGTATGCTAGATTTCAAACCATTCAACATGATTTCATGGCACTTGAAGTCAAACTCACAGATTTTGATTTAGATATATGAATTTTAAACTCTTTGATAAATGAATGGGTAAGAAAAAATTTAGCCATCGAAGAAGATAATGATCTTTCTTAACTCAAAGTCGAAGAGCTAATAGGAAATCTAATGTCGCATGAAGCTAACTTGTAGGCTAGAAAAGATCAAAATCATGAAAGAAAAACATAGCATTTCAAGCAAGTAACGAAGATTCAGATTTAGATGAAGATGAGATTGTTTTTATTACCAAGAACTACAACAAATTCAAGAAGTTCAAGAAGACGAGATTTCAAAATGGTGGCAAACCAAACTCAAATCAAACATCGATTGAATGTTATGAGTGTGACAACATTGGCCGCATGAAGAAGGATTGTCCATAGCTCAATAATGATAAAAAGAAATGCAAGTTTGAGAAATTCAAGAAAAAAAAAGTTCCTTTCAAGTAACATGAGACATTCAGATTCATCTTCTTCATCTAATAGTGATAGTGAAAGCGACTCAAAACAAGAAAATATGTGTTTTATGGCTGACACTGATGAGGTACTCCATGAACTTACTTATGGTGAAATAATGGAAGTTATCATTGAATTAGATAATAAGTATAGAAGAATAAAAAAAATTAAATAAGGAATATATAGGAAAGTTAACTAAAGCAGAATTAGAAATTGGATTATTAAAAGATGAAAAAACAATCTTGGAAGAAGAATTAGAAATTACTCGACGTTATTATCTCAAAATGACATCTTATTACATGAGTTAGAAAATTATAAGTTGGAAAAGGTTAATTTTGAATAAGAAAAATTAGAATTACAAGCAAGTTTAGATTCTAATAATATTGAAATTTGTTATCTTAAAAGTAAGTTATATAAAATAACAAATAATGTGACAAAATTCAACAAAGGAAAACAAAATTTAGAAAATTTGATTAAAATATCTAAAGCATCTGGAAATTAAAATGGATTGGATTTTAAAAGAAAACAAAAGTCAATGAATTATAGCACATTATACACCAAATTCAAAAGGCCAAAGTTAGAAACTAAGATTAAGAATTCGTACACAAATATGGTCAGAATATGGATTTCTAAAACAAATAATAAACTAATTAGACAAAAGTATATAGATGAATATTTAAAGAAAGTTGTATATACCTTTGCTAAAAAAAGTTGTATATAACAATAATTATATTTCTAAAGGAACCAAATCCTCGTGGATATGGCTACCTTCTTCCACTAACACGTAGGACCCTAAACAAAGAATGCGGGTACCAATTAAAATTTTCTTATTTTTGCAGGTACCCAAAATTAAAATAAAATGTAAAGAGAAGTGGATACTTGATAGTGGTTGCTCCAAGCACATGACTAGAAATGCTCATATGTTATCAAATATAACATATATCGATGGTGGCACTGTGACATTCGGAGATAATTCACAAGGATTTGTCATTGGCATTGGAGAAGTCATCAATATCGGTATTTCTAATTCTCCTATAATTACTAATGTTTTGTTGGTAGAAAAGTGAAACATAACTTATTATGTATGAGTCAATTATGTGATAAAGGATTTAAAATTGATTTCGAGAAAAAAAATGTAATATCTTTGACCAAAATAAAAATCTAATTTTTGAAGGATTTAGAAATCGAAACATATATGTTTTAAACATGAATGTTAAAAACAACACTAATTTATGCTTCGCCGCAAATCATGATGATCCATGGTTATGGCATAAACGTTTTTGTCACATAAATTTTAAGAATATCAACAAACTAGCTAAAAATGAATTCGTTAGAGGATTATCAAAAATCAACTACAAGGTTAAAAACCTGTGTGATGCTTGTCAATTTGGTAAATTAAAGAAAAGTTCTGTTAAATCTAAAAAGGAAATTTCCACAAAGCAACCTCTCGAACTACTCTATCTAGATTTATTCGGATCGACTCAAGTACGTTTAATAAATTATAACAAATATGTTTCCATAATTGTTGATGATTTTTCAAGATATACTTGGACATTATTTTTAGAACATAAAAGTGACACTTTGAAATGTTCGAAATTTTTGCTAACCGAATTAAAAATTTGATGAATTAAAAAATTAAAAGTATATGAAGCGATCATGGAGGTGAATTTGAAAATGAACTATTTATAAATTTTTGCAACAAAAAGGGACTTAGTCATAATTTTTTATTTCCACATACACCGCAGCAAAATGGTGTTGTAGAAAGGAAAAATCGAACTTTACAAGAATGTGCACGAATTTACTAAATAGTAGTAACCTACCAAAAAGTTTTTGGGCCAAAGCTGTTGTTACCTTATGTTATGTATTGACGTGTAACACTTAGACCAATGACTAAACACACATGCTATGAAATATTTTTCAAAAAGAAACCTAAAGTATTGTATTTTCAAGTATTTGGATCAAAATGTTTTATTTAAACACAAAAGACCATCTAGGAAAATTCGATTCTAAAGCTAATGAAGAAATTTTTGCTGGCTATTCGGATCGAAGTAAAGCATTTAGAATTTTTATTGAACGAACAAACATTATAGAAGAAAGTCTTCATGTTTCCTTTGATGAAAATTTTAAAAATAATAAAAATGATGATGATGAAGAAGTTATAAATAATAATAAAACTAATGTACCTATACATGATGATAATAGTAATATCAATATCAATAACAATAATAATAATAATATGATAATATCACCACCTAGGATATTAAAAGACCATCCAACTGATATTATCGGTGTCTTAAATACAAAAGTATCAATCAGAAAACAATTAATTCAAATGAGTTATGTTGCATTTATATCAAACCTTGAACCTAAAAGTTATAAAGAAGCATCAAAAGATTATTTTTGGGTTATTGCAATGCAAGAAGAACTTAATTAATTTGAGAGAAATGACGTATGAGAACTTGTACCAAGACCAAACGATCAATCTGTAATTTGAACAAAATAGGTTTTTAAAAATAAAGCGGATGAAAATGGAAACATTGTTCGAAATAAAGCAAGATTAGTAGCTCAAGGATATAATCAAGAATAAAGAATTGATTATGAACAGACATTTGCTCCAGTAGCATGTCTCAAAGCAATACGAACATTACTTGCTTTCGCATGTCATCATAATTTTAAACCTTTTCAAAGGGACATAAAAAGTGCATTTTTAAATGGATTTATAAAAGAAAAGGTTTATCTTTAACAACCTCCTCTATTTGTTCATGAGAAATATCCCAATCACATATTTAAACTTAAAAAGGCTCTATATAAATTAAAACAAGCACTCGTGCCTGGTATGAAAAAAATAAAAACTCATTTACAAAATTTTGGATTTCAAATTAGGAAAATTGATTCTACATTATTTATAAAAAGAGAAGATAGTGATATACTAGTTGTACAAATCTATGTTGATGACATCATCTTTGGGTCAACTGATGAAAAACTATGTTATGATTTCTCTAATATAATGAAAAATGAACTCGAAACGTCGCATATGGGAGAATTAAATTTCTTTTTAGGTTTACAAATAAAACAATTAAAATGGAATTTTTATAAATCAAGAAAAATATTGTAAAGAATTACTAAAACGATTTGGAATGGAAAATACTTCAAGTAAACCAACTCCAATGAGCACAAGTTTACATTTAGATAAAGATGAACTGGAAAAGATTTCGATCAAAAATTCTACAGAAGTATGATAGAATCTTTGTTATACTTAATGACTAGTAGACCGGATATTATGATGAGTGTATGTCTATGTGTAAGATTTTAAGCACAAACTACGAAGTCACATCATCGAGCAGTTAAAAGAATTCTACGATACTTAACCCACACCAAAGGTTACAGATTTTTCTATACTAAAGGCAGCTGTCTCGAACTTGTATCATATAGTGATGTAGATTTTGGTGGTTGCAAGACAGATAGAAAAAGTACGAGTGGCACATGTCATTTCATTGGTCAATCTCTGGTTTCGTGGTTTAGTAAAAAGAAAAATTGTGTCTCTCTCAACATGTGAAGCCGAGTATATATCAGTAGCCTTAGCTTGTGCACAAGTAATTTATATGCAACAAACTCTTTAAGATTTCGGTAAAACTATAACCAACTCTCCTACATATTGTGGTAATACTAATGTTATAAATTTATCCAACAATCCAATTATCCATTCTCGTACAAAACATATCGATATTCGTCACCATTTTTTAAGAGATAATGTAGAAAAAGGAATGATCTCTCTTGAATTTGTTAACACCGATATTCAAATTGCCGATATTTTCACCAAATCGTTATGCGAATCAACCTTCATAAAGCTACGGTGAGACCATGGTATATGTTCAATTAATGAATTAATTAATTAATGTATGCCACTATTATTCATCATTATGAACATTATTTTTCTATAACTTAAATTTAATTCAATAAATCTTTTTACAACCATAATAATAAAACAGTTAACAAATTAATGGTTAGAACAACTCTATCCATACAAAATTCTAACTATAAATAGATTATATAATCTATTTATACATGATTAAAAAAAATGAAATCATAAATATTATTTAAAAATTTAAAAACTAATCATGTCTTCTGATCATGACTCCATTTATTCAACTATCGACTTTAGCTCACCTTCATCAAATAGCACATATGTATCAACAACTAAAACCACACCTCCGTCAATTCGATCAGCCTCGGTAAACATTATGGCATCACCTACATATCACACCGGCTTCTCTCCTAAGGAAAAGAAAGACAAACGAGAAATTCATCTAGAATCAACATCTTTCAACACCAAAGTTGATGCAATATATCACTATCAACAAGAAATAATGGGAGTTCAACGGGAAATGTATTATGAACAACAACGTCAAGGATCTCATCTTAACTTTCTCGAAAATTATATTCTAGTAATTTGTGGTCATTCACCAACTAAAAATTGTATTCATCAAAAATCTCCTCGTTTAACAGAAACTCCTGTAAAAGCTTATAACATTACTCCAAGAAATTTGTGCGTGTTAGGACCATCAAATCAAGACTGGATTGATACTCCAGCTTGGCCAAGTTGGTCTCCACTTAAACCTTAAGATAAGCAAATAGCACAAACTCTTGGGATCAATCTAAAATCAAAAGTTCTTCCGATGATAATTAATTCTTTGTACTTATATATATATATATATATATAGACACACACACTTATATATATACATAAAAATAAAAAACCATATAATATATAATTATTTTTATGATTATTGGTTATAATAATTGTTTTTATAATGAATCTATGGAAATATCCAGTTCATATAAATAAAAAATTCTACCTTCCCACAGACGTCTGTGAAGAAGAGACAGAGGTCTGTGATATTTCTCAAGAAAACAATACAGAGTGATCTCAGACGTTTGTCACTTCTTCTCAGACGTTTGAGCCAACTATCAGCTATTACCGAAGCCTAATTCGTATATATTTCTTTTACCCTCCCTTCAACTATTTACCAAACTATCGTCAAATCTAAAACCCCAATTCTAAAACCCTAATTTCTCAAAACTCTAATTCATCAAAAATGGCTCCCAAGGCAAAAAAAATCCCGTTAGCAAAAGATCAAAGAAAGATCAATCTTCATCCTCTCAAACCCATCTTGTCACCGATGCCCACATTCAAGAATGGCTTTGAAATAGCACAATTGCAAACAAGAGATTTGAAGAACTAAAACAAAAAAGCTTCATTCCGGTCCATTCTACTGATTGTGCAAGTTTGGAGAATATGGAATTCAAGAACTCACCATCGCCTCCGGCTGTTGAGATTTAATCAATTTTGACGAAAATGAGGTACAAATTGATCAATTGGCCATCTTTCTTTTTTATGCAAACTTATGTAGTAATGATATTTGGACACCTGAGAATAAAGATGTTTGATTATGGACAAATGTTTATGGTCGCGTTTTGAAAAACAGCATAAACACAATTGGTCGTTTACTTTATTGTTCCTCTACTGGACTTGAATTAGGGGAAATTACCGACCAATGAAATTTTCCACGTGATGAAATAACACAACAAATTTGGGAGGATAGAATGCCACAGTGGAAATCTGTCTATTTACGCCCAAAAGCTAGGTTATTAAACCATATGATAATCAATACGATAATTCCCCGTTTAGAAAGTCATGAACAAATATATGAAAATGACCACAAAGCCCTCTATGCTATATTTGGTGGGATTCAAGTAAATTGGGCTAAATTTATTCATGACGAAATTAAAAGCTTTTAGACTCACCACCGATGCACAATTATATATACTCCATTTATCATGCGTCTCTTACACGATCTCGGGGGACCTTCTTATATATCTCATTTTAAAGAAATTCCTGTCAAAGAAAGTGGTATAAGATTTTTATCCTTTATTCATCTTCCCGAAAGACCATCTCCAATCATATCGCTGGCACAGTGGACTATGCAGCATCAACAACAAATGTATCTGGTTCCTACTCAACAAACTCAACCTCCTCCTGCTCCACAACAAACTCATTTAGCTCGTCCGTCACAGCAACTTGGTTCCTCTCATCATACTACCGAATATTATTCCGGTTCGAATATTCAAGGAGCTCACACTTAACCAATGCAAAATGAATCCATCAGTTATTTAACACATCGAAATCAAAAATTAATCATGGTCAACCAGCGAGCTTTGAACACTAAAATGACCAGTTTGGCACGATCTTTTTCAACAAGAATGACTAAAATGGAAAAAACTTTGGAAAAGGTTGTCTCCACTTTATGAAAAATAATGAGAAAAGTACGTGGCAAATCATCTTCTCGATCATCGTCTTCTCCTTCATCTGCACCACCTTCTCGAACATAAACACCAATCTATCATGCTCATACCTCTCATAAAGGAACTTCTCAGGATAGAGGCAAGAATATTGAGCAAGAACAACCTATATATGAGGAAGAAGATAGTGACGATATGTCTTTGTCCGATCCTAACCAATCTCACCATCAACATTATATGGCTTTCCAAATATAATGATCAAACTCAAGGGCCAACCGAATACCAACAGGATCCATCCGCATATTGGGAATATTAAGAAAACAATGGCGGACTGTCCTATTCGTCAAACCAGTATCACTAGCTTCTTTCATTTGCTCTCTTTTTCCTTTGAACTATGGTATTTAACTTTGACGCATTGTTGTATTACTTATATTTTTGTTCTATCTGTTGTTGGACTTGTGTTTGTTTATCGTTGAATTATCTTATCTCCTATTTGTTTTTGACATATCTATAAGTTGGTCGTATATATGTTTTATAATGTGTACAATTTCTTTTATTATGTTTTGATAATGAAAACGTGGGAGAAATATATGTATATACGTATGGGGAGATAAAATTAAGGGGGGTTTATTTGTATCATGACTAACGATTGTATAGCTGTCATCATCAAAAATGGAGATAATGTTAGAACCTCCACTCTATGGTTTCAATGACAACATATATACAACCACATGTATTATATATATCTTCTCAATTTACAGGTATACACTACAAGAGATCACTATGCTCAAAGACATCGGGACTCGAAGACAAACAAAGATTTACGGACAATACTGAGGTCATACTAATATGTTAATAGTGTTAGATAAACAATGTAAGATCTCCTTAAGTACACATGCATACATACATAAAATTCAAATATACAAGATTTGCATCAAAACATGTTTTACTTCTGGAATTGCAAGCCACAGACGTCTGTGGAAAACCAACAGACGTCTGTGACAAGGCTCAGGAAAATTATTCCTGAAGCCACAAACGTCTAGGGAAAATCAACAAATGTCTATGATAAGGCTCGAGATTACTATCCCTAAAGCCACAGACGTCTGTGGTTTTCCAACAGATGTATGTCATTTGGACAACTACAAAATTCTGAATTGATGCTTCTGTTCAATTGAATAATCTCATCTCTTCGTCAAAAAGTTGCAGCCATTAAATTAAATAGAGTTTATCTAACAGTAACAGCTCCTCATCTACGTCTCCTTAATCCTATAAATACTCCAAAGATTGAGATTTACAAATTAACTATTGTCTTGATTTCTTATTGCTCTCTATTTACATATCTGTACACCTACTGCTTACATATTCTCAATCTATCATAACCAAAATATCATTTTGGTTAAACCACTTCCTACAACTCAAAGTATTCACATTCACATACTCAAAGGAGATCATAGGAAGAATTGTACTATTAGTCAAAATATGTGTTATTTGGAACAAAAGATTGTCAGAGAAATACTTTTGTATTAGCCTATTCCTCCGGGCGAAGTGAGGGTTATTTGGTTAAAGGAAATACCGAAGGGGAGCTTCGAGACTGGACGTAGGATGGAAGGTCTGAACCAGTATAAAATATTTGGTGTGCTCGCTTTTATTGTTACCATCTTTATATTCAGTTATTATTCTATGCTTAGTGTAATTAATAATAAACACTATCACACTTATATATAAGTTGCATTATATAAAGATCCTATAGAATTTCAATCCGCTCCTCTTCGAGTGCCTTGGTAGCCTTCTCGGTTTCAGCTTGAGATTTTCTCAGTTTCTTGATCTCAGCATGGAGATTAGCAATGATTCTCTTATTGTCATCTTCAATGAGTTTTTTATTGTCAACCTCTAGCTGCCTATCTCCAGAGACTTTGGAAATTTCTTAGCTAACTTCAACCATTCGTTATACTGATTGTGAATGTCGATCACACAATCGATGGTCATCTTTTGTGCGTCAGTTGGGATTCCTTTTAGATTAGGCACAAACATAAGACCATCAAAGCAAATATTCGGAAATTCTTCCTTTAGATTGGTTATTCGGGCATTGGCCGCAACTTGTTCCTCCGTAAAGGCCGGTGGGACCACAGCAGTTTCTTTGCCAGGCCTGTGATGGGAAGTTTTAGAGCTATTCTTGTGATGCCTACGACCATAGGATCGACTGGAGTGAGATGGCACCGGAGGTTGCACAGGGATAAAAGATGGAGGTGGAGGTCGGGAGGTATTGCCCAGTGATATGTCATCGCGACGATCGGGTTGCTTTTCTAGACCTCTAGGAGGAGGTGATCTAGACATAGGGTAACACTTATAAGCATATTTATGTGATAAGCGATCTCTATCGTAACCACTTCTATCTCGGTCATCTCTATCTTGGCTAGAATGATAGCTTGACTCGTAATCGTGACCACTCCCCTGATGGTACGAGCTCAACCGAGGCCTTTGTGCTGGGATGCTTTCTCCTCCAAAGATCAATATATGTATTTCCTTTTCTCCATGGATCCTGTAAGGAAAACAAGAACAAGTTAGATCCAACAACTAAGGACACAAGTCAAGTGCAAGTGTTGTGAAGTGCACAAGTGCGTGAGTATCATAGTGTTCCCCGGACGGACCGTGACATGGAACTTAACTCATGGAAGTAACCTTTTCCATACTGATAGAGATGAAGTCCTTATCGACATGGATAGGGGAGTCGTTGCTTTCAATACTAATATTACCGACATCGAAAGAACCAAATTCGGTAGGAATTGGCCATAAGCCAGCAAATGTGCATGTTGAAGAAAAAGATGGAGTTTTCTCTGCATCTGTTATTAGTGGGGGCTGGTTAGAAGTCTGTGCCTTAGAGATTTTCACGATCAACCTCATCTTCGGAGTAGGCAGTTGATCATCCTAGATTGTTTAGGCGGAAACTCATGACCCACATCAATGTCACCTTGGCCAGCCTCAGCAGTTTCACCAATAATTTCGCCTTCCTTGACGTCTTCCGATACTTATTCAATATTTCCTTCAACTCCAGCCCCAGGACTTAGGACTGGGGGAAAATCTGGATTAGTCTTGTGATGTGCACGTAAATGTGCATATATATACATCCATATTATATCTCTTTTTATTTAAATAAATATCATATTTGGGCATTTTAATATGTTTAAAACCAAAATTTAATTGTTTTCAAATCATCATATATTCATCTTCATTCAGGGGCAAAATGGTTATTTTTGTGCATGTGTTAATTTGAGAATTTTTACTTGGACATTTTTTATGATTTTTATAGGAAATTTTGATGCATATGGAAGAGGGATTCATGAAGATATATGCATGCACAAGAGAATACATAGGAATTAAGAGGAAATAATTCAAGTTCATGATCATGGAGGACCCCACCCACTTACCTAAATCTACAATTAGAAGCTAATGGACAACTAAGTGGAGGTTAAAGGTCATGCATTAAATGATGGATTAATTAGTGGCTAATGGTTACTTGGTGGCCACACTTCCTAAAGGGCATTTTAGGAAGCATCCTAAAAATTGAATTAGGGTTTTATGCATGTATAAATAGCCCTCTTATGTACATGTAAATATCTTCTACCTTTAATTTTTACTTAGGAAATTAAGCAAGCAAATTGTAAACTCAAAGTTACATGAAATAAAAATGGCTTTCAAGCCTCTTTCTCTTTTCTTTTCTACATGCTTTTCTTTGCTTTTATGTTAATGTTTATTTCTATGCTCTCTTTCTTTTAATGTTTATAGCTTAGATTTACATTTATGCAAGTAGTGTAGCTTTAATTTTTATGCAAGTAGTTAGTAGCTAATCTCTCTTTCTTCCTTTGCTTAGTTTCCATTTCATTGCTTTTTAATGTTGAAATTTACAAGTGTTGATTTGATAACACAAATGAGTAGCTAAACCCCTTCAATTTAGGGGTAATGAAGCTCTCCAATTTTATGTAATTTCAACATTTTTATGATTTATGATCTCTTTTGGTTTGTGCTTTATGAAAGTGAATTTTGATGTAAGTTTATACAAGTGGGTTTGATAGCTTATGTTGCTTTTGCAAATGAGCTATTCTTATTCAACATAAACACAATTTACATCATCATTTGCTAATTGATTTTTGATTTTGAAAAGAAAGTAAAAACAAAATTTGATGATCTATCTTACTAATTACAATAGTAAATAGATCATACTTAAAATAGCTTTTGCTTTGGCTTCATTTTCATGAGAATCTATGAGTGGTTTATTTGTTGCATTATAGCTTGATGGTTTAAGTTATGTTAATTAATAACATAAATAAACCATACTTATCATCAATGCAACAATTATTTCACTTAATATCATAACTAGAGATCATAAATTATTTGTTGTTGATTTACAAAAATAGGAGAGTGAATTTGCCTCTAAATTGTTCTCTAATCTCATAGTTTTTAATCTCATTTCCTTCTAATTTTAGCTTCATTTTGTTTACAAATTGTAGTTAACAATCTTCTCTCCACTTTGGTCTAATTTGATTGATTAGAAAATTCTAAAATCTAAAATATTCCCTGCGGATCAACCCGTACTCGCCACATACTAAAATTGTACGCCGTGCGTTTGCGGTTAAAATTAATTCAAATTTTTTTTGCATTTTTCTAACTCAATAGAAAATTTGTCGTTAACCAAGTTTTAGGCACCGTTGCCGGGGAATTGATTTGATTTTGATTTTCTTTTCTTCGTATTATCTTTGTTTAGTTTTTGTGTGTTTATTTGATTTTTGTGTGCATTTTGTTGTGTGCTTGTGTTTCTTGTTTGTTTTTGCATTTGCGTATTTTGTTTTTAAAAAACACATACACAATTCAAAAGAAAAAAAGTTCATTTCATTTGCTCTTCATCAAATTTCATATAAATCATAGTTTTACATTACATCCATATTTCATTTTTTTTCATATTTGACAGTTCCCTGTTTCTACACTACAAAGTTACTCTACATTTTCTGCTCTCTGTTTCTACATTTTCTTTGTTCTCTTTTGTTACAATACTGCTACTTGCCCACTAACCCACTGAACTGCTGCACACCTTGCCTGAAACATCCATACATCACCATACAACATCCTCCCTCAACCTCACCAGTCAATACCCTTGCTACTTCACCTCTCCTACAAACTCCACACTCCAGCCATTGAACCACTTCAAAACCCACACGTCACAACATACGTACTACTGCTGCTGACAACACAACAAACATCATCTACAAACCATTTTCTTTGCTCCTTCGTCACAAAACCACCTCCAAAACCAACCTGCAACACCACCAAGTGCACACCATTCATACCATCCTAGTCATCACCAGATACTGCTGCTACATACTTCATATCACAACTTCAGACATACAAGCTACAAAACTCCTTTTGTTATCCCACTACATTACTGCATTTCTGAAACTTCCCTCTACTCAAAATTTCATTTGCCACATTGAAGTGCACCTCTGTGCATATCATTGAATAACTGCTCATACAACCCTTCCTAGTGCAATAATTCATCAATATCAGTGATTCTTGCCTCAACACAACTACATTCACCATCCTCGACCAACAAAATAACCCGATTACAACGTCATTCACTACATCCCCTCTCCTTGTCACTCAAATTAAACTTCATTTCAACAAAACTGCAACCACCACTGTCTGTCATCCCCACCTGAAAAGCAACACTTCACAAACCACTACCATATCCACCAACATCCACAGTTCCATTTACCTCTCTGACTGTTGTCTGCCTGCCACCAATCCTCACCAGACAGTTACAGTCCCTGCCAACCATAGTTCAACCAACACACTACATCATATACATCAAATACCACAACAACCCACTGACTTGCCTTCCTCCTCCATACCCCACTACACATCCTTCCTTCTTCAATCAATCCCACTGCAACCTCCTCACATTTGTCACTGCCATCAATACCCCTGCTCACTTGCATATTTCAACCTTATTGCCTTACTTCATCACCACTGACATTACCTCTCTGCAACTACACCAGCCACCCCTCGGCCTCAACTATCACCCTGCTTCACTGTCAACTACTACTACAACCATTCCACCGTACAAATTTTGCCTCATACCACCTGTGCATATCTGCTTACTACATCACATACTGTCTTCACTTTCTCTACATCACCTTCCCGCTGTCAAATAACCAACCACTTCCAACCTGCTCTCACTTCGACTACCAGCTCTTTCGCCGATTCACTAAAGTCGAACCGCCAGCAACCCAATTGCAAATACCACAACCCGCATCCAATTCCGCCCCAAATTGCCTTCAACTCGGCTTGCTACCACCACAGTACAACCCCGAGTCGAACAACCTCTGCCCATAACAACCACAAAATCACCCAAATTTCATACGCGACCACCATTTTTTTCTTCTTCCTCTTTTTCTCTAGTTTATTGTAATTCGATTTCAATTTTTTTTTAGAGAACGAAGTGAAATTGAGTTTGAACGAGAAGAATAGGAATCGGGTTCGAACAAGTGAACAAATTTTCTTTTTTTTCTTTTCTCTGATACCTTTTTTTTACTTTGCTGTTTTGGGTTGGGTAGATTATTAGGCCGGGCTGTTTGAAGAGCTAATTCTTTTTTTTAGTTTTTACTTTTAAGTTTTAAGTTTTCTTCTCCCAAAAATTAAAAAATAAAAATAAAAAAAATAAAAAGAAAATATTTGCTTTCTTTTAAATTGTTTTTAGTTCTATCCTAACCTAAAAAAACAAGTTTCGGTTTGTTTGATTTTCAATTTGTTTTGTCTGTTTTATTTTTACTTGTTTGTCTTGCTTTGATTTGATTTCTATTTCATTTAAAAAAAGAGAAAAAGGAAAAACAAAATTGTATATATATCTTGTTTTTATTTTCAGGTTGCAGAAAATAAAGGGAAAACTTGCTTGCTAAATTGCCTTGCTTGCTTGCTAAAAAAATTTGCCGCTAAAAATTAAGAAAAATTGCTAATAATCTGCACGCTATGGTATCGTGCCTGTTTCCCTTGTTTTATTTGAATTGCATTGTTGGTTGCTTGCATTTGCATTTATATAAAAAAAATTTCAAAATCCAAAAACAAAAACAAACTTCATTTTAGTTGCATTGTAAATTCACGTTTAATTTCTGCTTTGCATTCATCTCATCTTATTTTCTTTTCTAAGAGCAATACCCCAATCACATAAGGTGAGGGATTTCATTACCCTTTCCTTAGCCCACAAACACATTTCATCGTATAAATTGACTAATAATAAAGGTTAGACATTCGACTTAAGGGTGTCGCGAACTCACCTAGAACTTAATTGTATCTTCACAATTGTTTTCTTTGAACAATTTTATTTCTTGGTGTCTACGCTACGGCAGAGTAATAGCCATTTATAAATATTATGGTGATTCGTAGATATTATAGTGGTTGTTCCTCTGAAGGTACTTAAACCTTCGGCTGCATTGCTACGGTGATTCGTGGTGCACCGATAAACCCTGCCCGTTACTTGGCTGAGAAATATTTTTGTTGATTTAAGACAAAGTGTGATTATACAATTTTGGGTTAGGAGCTACTATGGACAGAAAATTGTAATTAAGTCATTTGCATTCATTTAGTTGCATTAGTTCATGCATATTTAAAAAAATCCAAAAAAAAATTTGTAATTTTTACTTAACTTAGTTTTTAATTCCAAAAAAACAAAATCCTTTTCCTTTCCTTTGAAAATTTTCAATCAAAAAACAAAAATAAAAAAAATCTTTTCAAAAAGAAAAAAAATTAAAATTCAAAAAAAAAATCAAATTTCCCAAAACAAATTTTTTCTTTTGGTAAATATTTGAAAAATTCAAAAATAAAAACAAAAAAAACATATAAAAATTTGAAAAGCCAAAAAAAAAATCAATCAAACTTCTCTTTTGAAAATAAATTTCATTTGGTAAATATTTTTCATCCTTTAAAAAAAACAAACAAAATTTTCACTTTGTTTTTCAAATCTTCTTTCATTCTCTAAACTCGTTTCTAACTTCTTTCTCTTCTCGACTTTAACTTGTGCATGAGTACTTGGACTCGTGACACAACAACAAATCGTTGGACTCGCGACTCGACAACTAATCATTTTACTCGAACATACGATCCTCCTGAAATGGCGAACGAGAATGCCCCTCGAACTCTTATGGATAGATAGAGTTTCTATTCCATCTTGCATCACGTTACCCGCCCCTACGGGTATCCATTTTGAAATTCACTCAAACCATTTTGCCATGCTTCCAAAATTTGGCAATTTCAAGCATGATGATCCATACATCTTTTTGACTAAATTCGAACAAGTTTGTGCAACCATCAAACTCCAACAACTTTCCAATGACAGAATCAAACTTCGATTAATCCCCATTCGCTCTTACGGATTACGCTAAAAAATGGTTGTACAGCTTACCATCGAACTCGATTAAAACTTGGGAAGAATTCGTAAAAGCTTTCTTACAAAAGTTCTACCCCTTGGAAAAAACGAGTAGAATCCGAAATGAAATTGTAAACATTCATCAATTCAAGGGAGAACCATTCGGAAAATATTTTGAAAGATTCAAAGAGCTTTTGATAAAATGTCCACACCATAACTTTGAAAAATGGATGGCTTGCCAAATCTTGTACGATGGACTCGAAAACAGCTCACGAACCATGCTCGAATCAATGTGCCAAGGCAACTTTTTTGCCCAACATCACGACAATGCTTGGAAATTTCTTGAAAACTTCGCTAAAAAATCATCCCAATGGGAACGTTTGAACGAAAAATCAATTTACTCACGATCGGGTGCACACCCGATAGGATCTTCTTTTGCTTTGGAAGCTAAGATCGACGCAATGATTAAAAAATTCGATAACGTTTACTTATCGAATCAAATGAACCGAGCTTCCCAACCAATGTGTTATAAATGCAACGATCCTAATCATATAGTCAATCAGTGTCCCAATTCTGTCAAACAAATCAATGCATTCAATAAAGCCAAAAACGACCCGTTTTCTCCAACGTATAATCTTGGTCGGAGAAATCATCCAAATTTTTCTTGGAACCAAAACAATCTCAATACGGTTCATCCCAATTTTCAAGCATTCCCGAATAATGCTTCGAATCCTCCCTTTCAACCTAACCATTTCCAACCAAACAGTGCGGGTTCATCTCATAATCAACCACAACAATCAAATTTTCAACCAAATTCTTCTCATCTTCCCCAAGACGATAAACGTTTAAGTTCACTTGAGAAAACTCTTGAAACATTGGCTAAAGCAACTACTCAAAGCCTTCAATCAAACAGCAATTTGCAAAATTTATTGACCTCATATATGCAAAACACAAACCAACCGATTGCAAAACTTGAAATGCAAATGAGTCAATTAGCCACGTCTGTAAGTGAACGCGAACGAGGAACATTCCCGAGCCAGCCCCTTCCAAATTCCAGAAATCAAAACGCAAATTCCAATCAAGCCCATGCTGTTCAAGATAACAATGTCAACCAATTGAATGCAATCACAACCTTACGTTTCGGTAAACAAATCGATAATCAAGTCGTTAACCCAAACGATTTACCAGAAACCTCTCTCGATGCTTCAAACGAATCAGAACAGAACGTGGAACCAAACGTTGAATCGAATGCCAATCAAAATTCTTCTTCTACTCGAGTAGACCCGCCTATCGAGTATCGTGTTCCATTTCCACATCTTCTCCGACCCAAGAAACACTCAGACCAAATGGAAAAGATGTTGGAAATTGTTAAATAAGTCAAAGTTAACATTCCGCTTCTTGACATCGTTCAGCAGGTCCCCACTTACGCGAAATTTCTTAAGGACTTACCCAAAAGCGACACACTCAAGTGCCCAAAAAAGTCTTCTTAGCTGCTAGTTTGAGCGAAGTCTTGTCCCAATCCATGCCCATCAAATACAAAGATCCCGGCTGCCCTATGATTTCGTGTACAATTGGTGACAAGACGATTAACAAATGCTTGATAGACTTAGGTGCGAGTGTCAATTTGATTCTATATTCCGTGTACGAACAATTAGGCTTAGGTGAGCTTAATCCCACAAAAGTTATGCTTCAATTCACCGATCGTTCCATTAAGAAGCCCGTGGGAGAAATCGAGGACGTGCTCATTCGAGTAGGGCAATTCATATTCCCCGTTGATTTTATCGTTCTCGAAACACAACCCGTGACAAATCCCGCGAGTCAAATTCCATTGATTTTGGGCCAACCATTCTTAGCCACCTCAAATGCCTTAATCAATTGTCATAACGGTTCGATGAAAATCTCTTTTGAAAACATGACTTTGGATCTCAACATTTTTAATCTTGAAAGCCAATCAAATGAACCTCGCGACCAAACGTTGGAAGTTAGTGCCATTCAAGAAAACTTTGAAAACAGGACACTTTATCTTAACAATGAACGCGAGGCCGAGTGAAAAAAATTATTTCACAAAATTCCCAACGAAATTGAATACACTCTTCCCTTTGAATCGCTTCCAGTTGAGTCCGAATCTCAACCCAATTCTTTAATCGAGCAACTCCCGAAGTAGGACCTCAAACCACTTCCCGATCACCTTAAGTACGCATACTTAGGTGATAATGAAACATTTCCTATCATAATTTCTGCGACTCTCTCTCTCTCTCTCTCAATCAAGAAACTTCTTTACTTTCAATCCTGTCGAAAAACAAGGAAGCGATTGGATGGTCGATCTCCGATATTAAGGGAATTAGCCCTGCTTTTGTTCAACATCGCATCCATTTAATCGACGATGCTAAGCCTTTTCGTGATGCACAACGAAGGCTTAATCCAAAAATGAAAGATGCGGTGCGTGATGAAATTCTTAAACTTCTTGACAACGGAATCATTTACCCAATCTCCGATAGTTCATGGGTTAGCCCAATTCACGTTGTACCCAAAAAGTTTGGGCTAACCGTTGTCAAGAACGATTCAAATGAACTTATTCCAACTCGTACTCAAACAGGTTGGCGTGTTTGCATTGGCTATCGAAAACTAAATGATGCAACACATAAGGACCACTTCCCTCTTCCTTTCATTGATCAAATGCTCGAACGTTTAGCCGGCCACGAATTCTACTGCTTCCTCGATGGTTATTCCGGCTATAACCAAATTCCAATCGCTCCCGAAGATCAAGAGAAAATGACTTTCACATGTCTATTCGGTACCTTTTCTTATCGATGTATGCCATTCGGACTTTGTAATGCTCCTGCTACTTTCCAACGATACATGGTTGGCATTTTTTCCGACATGATTGAACGCTTTTTAGAAGTTTTTATGGACGATTTCTCTATCTTTGGTGATTCTTTTTCTGATTGTTTATATCATCTTGAGTTGGTTCTAAATCGATGCAAAGAAAAACATTTGACTTTGAATTGGGAAAAATGCCACTTTATGGTCAAACAAGGCATAGTCCTTGGACATATCATCTCAAATAAAGGCATTGAGGTAGGTAAAGCGAAAATCGATGTAATTGCAAATCTACCCATTCCCAAATCTGTTAAGGACATTCAATCATTTCTAGGACACGCTGGCTTTTACTGACGCTTTGTGAAAGACTTTAGCAAAATCACTCGTCCTTTGACGTCTCTCCTCGAAAAAGACGTTCCTTTCGATTTTAACTCTGATTGTATCTCTTCTTTCGAACGTCTTAAGAAGGAACTCATTTCTGCTCTAATCATTTGTGCACCCAATTGGGATCTTCCTTTCGAAATAATGTGTGATGCTTCTAACTTTGCGGTTGGTGCTGTCTTAGGACAACGCATAAACAAAATCCTTCATGTCATTTACTACGCGAGTATGACTTTGAACGACGCTCAACTCAACTACACAACAACCGAAAAAGAGCTTCTAGCTGTCGTTTTTGCGCTCGAAAAGTTTCGACCTTACTTGATAGGTTCACACATTACAGTGTACATGGACCACTCTACGCTTCGATATCTCTTCGCTAAAAAGGATGCTAAATCCCGTTTGATTCGTTGGATCCTTTTACTTTAAGAATTTGACCTTACAATTAAAGACAAAAAAGGATCCGATAACGTCATAGCCGATCACTTGTCTCGTCTTCCGAACGCACCATCTTCTTTGCCAATCAATGAAAACTTTCCCGATGAACAACTTCTTTCAATTTCTATCGATCCATGGTACGCTGATATAGTGAACTACTTAGTCACTAAAGAAACTCCCTCATCTTGGTCCAAACAAGACAAATGCAAATTCATGTCCTAAGTGAAATATTTCTATTGGGACGAACCATACTTGTTCAAATATTTCCCCGACCAAATCATCCGACGTTGCATTCCGGATAAGGAGATCAGGAGTGTTCTTTCGTTTTGCCACGATCAAGCGTGCGGTGGACATTTCAGTCCTCGAAAAACTGCGGAAAAGGTGCTTCAGTGTGATTTCTATTGGCCTTCTCTTTTCAAAGACTCATTTGAATTTTGCAAAACTTGCGATCGATGTGAAATGCTTGGACGAATTTCTCAATGAAATATGATGCCTCCAAACCCCATTCTTACGATCGAAATCTTTGATGTTTGGGGTATCGAATTTATGGGACCTTTTTCCAAATCTTTTGGAAACTTGTGTATCCTTCTCGCTGTCAATTACATCTCAAAATGGGTCGAAGCCATTCCTTGCAAAACCAACGACCATGAAATTTCTCAAAGAAAACAACTTTTCGAGGTTCGGCACACCTCGCACAATAATCAGTGATAACGGAACCCATTTTTGCAATCGATCTTTTGAAACATTAATGAAGAAATACTCGATAACCAACAAGTTATCCACTCCATATTATACTCAAACTTGTGGGTAAGTTGAAGTTTCGAATTGTCAAATAAAACAAATCTTGGAGAAAACCGTCAACAAAAATCAAAAAGATTGGTCTCAAAAATTGACCGACGCGCTTTGGGCTTACCGTATTGCTTTTAAAACTAAACTTGGAATGCCCCATTTCGTTTAGTTTACGGTAAAGCTTGCCATTTACCCATTGAAATCGAACACAAAGTGTTGTGGGAAATAAAGAACTTAAACTTTGATCTTGAGAAAGCTGGCGAAAACCGAAAATTACAACTCAACGAACTAGAAGAACTTAGGAACGATGCGTATGAAAACGAGAGAATTTACAAAGAAAGAACAAAAAAATTTCATGACAAGTCAATCCTAAGGAAAACGTTTTTGCCTAACCAAAAAGTTCTTTTATATGACTCAAGACTTCATTTATTCCCTGGGAAACTTAGAACGAGATGGACCGGACCATTTGTGGTACGAACTGTTTTTCCACATGGTGCCATAGAAATAAAAAACCCCAGAAATGGATCGATTTTCAAAGTCAACGGTCATCGTTTGAAACCTTTCTTGGAATTGCCCAGTAACCAAGAGGAGGAGCTCATGATTCTTCATGAGCCAAGCTACGTCTAGCAAGAATGTTAACCCTCTTTTGTAAATATGTACATATTTTTTCCCCGTTACACTCATTATATCATGCATTGACTGTGGGGACATAGTCAAAATTAAGTGTGGGGGGGAGTCTCATTTTCATTTATTTTTTTAAGTTTCAAGGCATTTTTGAATTTTCATTTTCTTTTAACTTAAAAAAAATCTCAAAATCTCAAAAACATTTTCTTTTTAGCATTTTGATTTATTTTTGAAGAAACACTATAGGATAAGTATAAGTTTTGGTCAATAAATTGAAATTTTTGAAAATTTATTTGTCTTAACAAAAATAAAAATGAATTTGGATTACAAATAACAATGGTTTAACTAGTATATAGGAAGGTTCATATGTGTTAATTATGAAGTATGTTCTAATTGAAAATCTTTGTTTAAAAAGTGGTAAATTTAAAGTAAAGGATATAACGTTTTTATCTTCTAAGTTAAATGGTGCTAAGATGATTTTGCAAAACTCTCTCTTTTTCTAAAAAAACAAAAAAAAATATAAGTAAAAAAACATCTGTATATCTGTATATATATTTTTAACACCTAGAGTCATGTGCTCACACTCGTGTGTTCACTCGCCATGCTCTGTACCCTTCTCACGTAAGCCCAAAAGGCAGTGCACGATCGGTATATCTGGCCTCAGTTTATCTGAGTTAGGTGTATGTATATAAAAATTCTTTTTTTAATAACGCCTACAGTCGATAAGTGTTCACACTTGTGTGTTCACTCGCCACGCTCTGCATTCCCCTCACATCAGTCTGAAAGGCAGTGCACGGGTAATATATCTAGCCTTAGTTTACCTGAGTTAGGCATATGTAAATATTGTAAATATCAATTAAATTTTCAAAAAAATAGAGAGAGTAAGCAGTTGAAATCTAAGCACTATTTTTACTTGTTTGATTTAACTTGTTATTGAAAAGAAATGAAAATACCACTTTGACAAACTTTGATAATCAACTAAGGATCCATTTCATAATTACATTGTGTTATCAACCGAAACAACTAGCCAAACTATAGTCTATCGGTTATGACAACATAATTTTTGTTGGAAGTTTTGACAAGTAAAAGGACTTAAATTTCTTGATAATAACCAGAACTTATATTTAACTTAAGAGTGTCGGTTTGAAAGTGAATCCTTCATTTGTAAATACTTTCAAAAACTTGCATTCATCCCATTGTAAATAAATTTTGCATTTTGTAAATATTTTCACTTTGCATTTGGATTTTGTGGGTAGTATTCGCTGAAAACCATCACGAGACAACACTCGTCCTACTGGGGACACCCAGAGGTTTAATGGCTTATTGCATACGCTCAATGCAATCGTGCTCCCTACGAAAATGGATTTATCTTAGTTTTCCTTTATTTGAGGACGAATAAAAAGATAAGTTTGGGGGTATTTGATGTGCACGTAAATGTGCATATATATACATCCATATTTTATCTCTTTTTATTTAAATAAATATCATATTTGGGCATTTTAATATGTTTAAAACCAAAATTCAATTGTTTTCAAATCATCATATATTCATCTTCATTCAAGGGCAAAATGGTCATTTTTGTGCATGTGTCAATTTGAGAATTTTTACTTGGACATTTTTTATGATTTTTATAGGAAATTTTGATGCATATGGAAGAGGGATTCATGAAGATATATGCATGCACAAGAGAATACATAGGAACGAAAAGGAAATAATTCAAGTTCATGATCATGGAGGACCCCACCCACTTACCTAAATCTACAATTAAAAGCTAATGGACAACTAAGTGGAGGTTAAAGCTTCATGCACATTAAATGATGGATTAATTAGTGGCTAATGGTTACTTGGTGGCCACACTTCCTAAAGGGTATTTTAGGAAGCACCCTAAAAATTGAATTAGGGTTTTATGCATGTATAAATAGCCCTCTTATGTACATGTAAATATCTTCTACCTTTCATTTTTACTTAGGAAATTAAGCAAGCAAATTGTAAACTCAAAGTTACATGAAATAAAAATGGCTTCCAAGCCTCTTTCTCTTTTCTTTTCTACATGATTTTCTTTGCTTTTATGTTAATGTTTATTTCTATGCTCTCTTTCTTTTAATGTTTATAGCTTAGATTTACATTCATGCAAGTAGTGTAGCTTTAATTTTTATGCAAGTAGTTAGTAGCTAATCTCTCTTTCTTCCTTTGATTAGTTTCTATTTCCTTGCTTTTTAATGTTGAAATTTACAAGTGTTGATTTGATAACACAAATGAGTAGCTAAACCCCTTCAATTTAGGGGTAATGAAGCTCTCTAACTTTACGTAATTTCAACATTTTTATGATTTATGATCTCTTTTGGTTTGTGCTTCATGAAAGTGAATTTTGATGTAAGTTTATACAAGTGGGTTTGTTAGCTTATGTTACTTTTGCAATTGAGCTATTCTTATTCAACATAAACACAATTTACATCATCATTTGATAATTGATTTTTGATTTTGAAAAGAAAGTAAAAAAATTGATGATTTATCTTACTAATTACAATAGTAAATAGATCATACTTAAAATAGCTTTTGCTTTGGCTTCATTTTCATGAGAATCTATGAGTGGTTTATTTGTTGCATTATAGTCTGATGGTTTAAGTTATGTTAATTAATAACATAAATAAACCATACTTATGATCAATGCAACAATTATTTCACTTAATATCATAACTAGAGATCATAAATTATTTGTTGTTGATTTACAAAAATAGGAGAGTGGATTTGCCTCTAAATTGTTCTCTAATCATAGTTTTTAATCTCATTTTCCTTCTAATTTTAGCTTCATTTTGTTTACAAATTGTAGTTAACAATCTTCTCTCCACTTTGGTCTAATTTGATTGATTAGAAAATTCTAAAATCTAAAAAATTCCATGCGGATCGACCCGTACTTGCCACATACTAAAATTGTATGCCGTGCGCTTGCGGTTAAAATTAATTCAAAATTTATCGGCATTTTTCTAACTCAATAGAAAATTTGTCGTTAAACATCTTACCACCTTCAAGCGGGTTGTCTTCATCGTCGTCGTCCTCACTAGTAGCTATTTGGACGATGCCAGTGTTGTGGCCCTCTTCTAACAAGCCATAGGCAAGAAGATTTTCATCTGATAAGAGAGTTCTTATATCTCTATCTCCTACCGAAACTGCCATAAGAGTGCTAGCAGCATCTGAAAACACCGAGCTACTGGGTCTCATCGGAATATCTGGATAGTGAAGCAAGGATATGAGTTAAGTCTGCATACTATAAGGAAAATTCGTACAATATAAATGAGATGGAACTTACGTCTAGATATCCATCTTTGAGCATACCCGGGTCAACATCGAATATAGAACCACTCACCCTTGACGTAGCTTAACTTGTTCCATGCCCCAGCAACTACTCTACAACCTCTGATCGGTTCCAAGTAAATCAAAGACAGACTCTCTTATTGACTCTTGAAGCAATAAATGTACCGGATCTCCTTATCGTTGGGTACTCGGTTCAAGTGCTCAGAGAAGACCATGTATGTATTGAGGAGGAAAGCATAGCTATTCAGGTGCAGCTGTGTCGATGCCAAGTGCATGAAATTCAGAACTCGATGGACAAACTTGTTGAATGGTGGGACGCAACCGGCCAAACACATATATCTATTGCAGGCGGTGTATCCTTCCGAAGGGTTGTGTGGTCTTTGATGATGGGAAGGAGCTATAACATCTTCAAACAAATCTCGTGCTTATCACTTATTCTGCAAAGCGATCCTTCATCGATTTTAGAGGCAACAGAATCAACAGGATTATCCAATATTATGGCATCCTCAAGGGTGTCAGGTGCTAGATCTATTTCTGGCCCACATACCGGCTCTACAGGATTCTCAGGAACTTGTTGTTCAATTTGAGAATTTTCTAAATTTTTTTCTTCAACCTACTGAGTTTCTTGTTGTTCCTGCTGAATTGGAGTTTGTTGTGCATGCTCTACTGGATTTTGTTGGGCATGTGGAGTCATGGTTGAACTTGACTTGGCATTGGATTCGACATCTCGAAGTGGATGTACATATTGCTTGACCAGTAAGACGTTTGGAACATCTCTGATCCATTTTTATAAAAAAACTCGAGAAATAATCAACATTAGAAGATTAAGTGTAAGCTGTACCCCTCTTGTAGAAGTGGATTTTAGTGCGGTGTCGTGCGGTGTTGTGAAGTTTAGGTTTTTAATATTATTTAACAGTTCGTTTATAAATTCTAGATATCACTCGACGTGATCATCATTGCTGACCATCTCGACAATTTTCAAATCATTGGCCATGCTTTGGAAAAGGTTTTGGACCGAGAAGTGGACATTTGTTCACAAGGCAGATTCTCATGTAAACCAAAATTTTGGAAAATTGCCTAAGTGTTGGAGTTGTACAACTCCAAAACTTAAACGAATTCCACTCCTCATCTTCCACTTCCACCGATCCCAAACCACGGCCGACCATGTCCAATCCCAATCCATGGCTGTCACTGTCAACTCATCCACATTCGTGTTCATAGCCGATTCACCTACCTAATTATATATGATATGGAGTTCATGGATTTAGGGCCTGGGTCGGTTGAATTAAGACAAGGTGGACTCATGCTCAGGCAAAGTCTCAGGTAGCAGCACTAGCGAGATCGAGGTCGGGGGCGATGAGTGCCGGCAAGGATAATCGGCGAAGTTCAACTTGAAGGCGAGAGTTTTTTCAATGGAAGACTTGAGCCTATGTCGGTGAACAATAAGCAAGTAAGGAGATAAATGAAAGGAAGATGGGGTATATACCTTGGACCCGAAGTTTTAGCATCAAAACTTAGGAAATATCCTAAATCTCGAGTCGGTACCAACCCCTACCTATGGGTCGGTACCGAGTCCTAAAGTTTAAAAAAACATAAGCATATATTTGTATACACGTGGAAATGTATTAGTGCCTACACATGTGATCGACCATGTATTGCACTCCTACCCACTCAAGAACGTGCACGTGAACATGTGTATGTATATATATATATATATATATATATATATCCAATACCCGACAACTAGACTTAAAGGGAAATCAAATTCAAACCTGAGAGTTCTATGGATGGAATTGGTTTAAAATCGTCCGACTTAGAATGACAGAGCATAAGAATATGTCCCAGATTTATAATCTCATATGCTGGTAGAGCATCGTGACGAATGACAATGGACATAACGTTTCACAACAATGATTCGCAAGAAGGATAACGATCATTCGAAACATGGAGTAGAGTCCTTTGCAGCAACTCTAAGTTGTCTCGATTCAAAGCACATCACGTTTGAAATAAGATGTACTATATGGGCAAGTGTTATCCGGTCTTTTGACCAGGTCGTATTCGGAGAGACTAGATGAGTCAAACCTGGAGTTATTGAGGCAGAAAGTCTAGAGAGATAAGCCCAGGAGTTCAAGAAACAATCACCGACAAAGTCGCAAGGCTAATGCCAGAATAACTCAACCCAAAAGGACCCGGTAACTCTGAAAGTTAGGGGTCGGTACCGACCCCACTCTATGGGTTAGTATCGAGTCTTGTTTCCACGTCAAGTGGACCCCATCTTCTGCCTATTACCACTTCTTGATGCCAAAATCCTATTTCCAACGTCATTTTGTTGGTTCAATGCAATTCTCCATCGATCTCTACGAACACTTGAAACTGCAACTATGTTCTTCTACAACTCCATCATTGGGACCTAGAAATAAGCTAATATTGGTGAAAACAACTATGAAATTACGAAGCTAACAACAAGATGAGTCAAGACGAAGACTTGACGATAACCAATATGGCCATCTTATGGATCTGTACCGACCCCTACCCATGGATCAGTACCAACCCCTACTTCCTGATGATGTAGCACCTACTTTTATAGGAGAATCGGTCTAAATCATGGATTACGGCTTGGAGATATTTTGTGCGACATGTTAAGCTCCATACCTCTATAAATAGGAGGATATGGTTCATTTTTAGGATCTTTTGGCTCTATTTCTTCCCTACTCTATATTCTTGTAATTATGAGAATCTAAGTATCAGAGTTGTACCGTCCTCTAAGAACTTCTACCTCTAAGTCAGTAATAAGCAATAAAATCTTAAAGTGGATGTAGGCCTTGCTTTGCCGAACCAATATAAATGATTGTGTCTTGTTTATTTATTATTTTCATTTAAATTTCTTCATATTTTATTCTCTACATAAACTGTAACAACCCGTATATTTGGACCATTTAAATTGACAATAATCCACACGTGTCAACTTAAATAATACAAAACACGAATCATTATGGGATTATAAGTACATAAATGTAAATGAGAATCAATACAACATCACAGACACAGAACAGTCACAGAATAATGCAGCGGAAAATACATCGTCATAATAGCAGTTCATGAAGTTACTACAGGAATACAACAATGTCTCAACATAAAGTGACTGAGAGGAAATACATAAATGTCCAACAGACCAGTACATCAATACTGGAATGGAATAAACTGATAAAGATAAATGCTAAGTCTTCAGAATCTTCAACCAACCTTGATCAGCAACTAGATAGCTTCAGACTGACCCGAGCATATACAAAAGAAACACTCGAGTCGGGACTCAAAATCTTATACAAGATAATCAAGTGCAAGGAATAATGTCCATAACTCAAAGATGAATAAAATAACATCTCTAAGGATCCGATAAACTATTTATATATACAATAGAATACGATATGTAGATAATGTCTAATCAGTAAAGTACGATATTAAAATAGCGTTAAGGCGTTACCACAATCCCCCTTAACACATTTTATAATGTCATAGTCTATACAGCACCGTAAGCCCCACCGTAAACTAGTGGTTATCAGAGGGTACCCCATAGGTATAACACAAAACAAAACGTAGTGGTCGCGAATAGGAATCAGTATGACAAGGTACATGAGGCGATACCAACTAGGATACTAGTCGTTGCGTGATCCGGACTGATGTTGAGCATAGCAGCTACTACCTCAATACCGCGAAACAACACTCCCAAATCAAAGGGGTGCACCCAAATCGAATCACAAAAGTAATAGATACGGTATCGAAGAAGTGTGTCCGCTAGCGGTGGCGAACCTCAATGGCCCAGCACGGCTCCTGTTTTAGTCATGTCAGGGGTCATCCAATATCGTTCTCTTTCTTCAGTCAACGCGTTCACCAAACCATCCACTTCATTCTGGATCAACACTCCGCGTATAATAGTTATTAAAGTGGTTTTCGGTATCGACAGAGAGTATGTCCATATCCGATCCCGGTCTCTTTAATAACTACGTATTTATTATCCGATGGTCGTTTAAGTTAAAGTTTAAACAAATCAAAGTCCAAAAGTCAAGTTACAGATTCGACTTTCAAAATTTGACATTTCACGATTCAATTTATTTCAGATATTTAAAATCATATTTCCAGATGAAATTTTAGTTCACACATTTGAGTTGACAGTATAATTAAGTATTCCAGTTCAATTTAATAAGATCTAAATTTCACTTATTAAATTTTAGTTCATAATCAATGGATTCAATTTAATGGTCAATTTAGTTCAAATCATTAAATCAAATTCTATTCATTTCAATTCATATTTGCATTCATCGTTACATTAAATATAATCATAAATTTGATTAAATCAATTTCATTAACTAAATTCCTTTTTATCAAAATAGCTTCATTTGATTTATTTACCAAATTCAATTAAATTTCTATTTAAAGAAATCCAATTTCATTTATTTGGTTCCATGATTTTCATAACACAAATAAGTTTATTTACGAGTTACAAATCAACTCAATTCATATTCAGTTTACAATGTCCTGATTTAATTAATTCATTAAATTTAAACTCATTTTAAATTTAAATTATCACTAAATTAAATCCATAAAACTTTAGTTAGTTTTGTATTCCTCTTAAGTCAAATTTCACTTAATCTCAAATTAATTTATAACACATTCCAAATCTGTTTAATTAAAACTGAGTTTTAAATCTTAATCTAACAAATCTAATAAATTTTTTAAATTATTAAATTCTAACTTTACTTGTTTCTAAATCTCCTTTTAATTATTCAACTTACTTAACTTTAAATTTTCCTAAATCAAATTACAAATTTTCTCAAATTAAATTTGTCAATTCATTTTATTCAATTAAATAGATTTATTAATCCGTTTCAATTAAATCCATTAACTTATTTCAAATAATCCATTAATTTATTTCGATTAATCCATCAATTCATTTCAATTAAATCCATTAAGTTCGTTACTTAATTTCAAAACAAATTGTTAAGTTCATTCTTAAATTTCAAATAGATTTCAATAAAATGATTTCGTTGACCAATCGGGTTTCTTATTTAAATTATCTATCTGAGGCCAAGTTGTTTTAATTGGGTATTTATCATTTCAACCCGGTTTTATATAAACCGTTCAGGTCTATCATTTCAACCCATAACGATTTATCCTTATTCTAATGTCCGTTCGGGTATGTATCATTTCAACCCATAGTGATTCTAAACTAACAAGCAACTTGCAATTCAATTAAATATATAAACAATATAAACTCAGATAAACACAAATACTTGCATGGCAATTCACTTTCATTTCAAATAAATCAATGGTTATTTCCATTAACTATTTAACACATCATATATTAAATCCAAATTATTCCGTGAATAAAACATCGTCATTTCATGTGATACACTTTGTTAAATCCTAACATCAACAGTTAAATTTATTTAAGTGCCACAATTTCAAAAATAGATATAACATCATGTCAATAGTTTAAATCATATTAAATCAACTAACAATACATGTTGTACATTAACAATTTAGAACTAATAATATTCTAATTTAACTTGCATAGCAATTAACTGTTTATTTTAACAAATTTTTAACAGTCAACAACTTAACATCCAAATTACTATTAACAACCATTTTCACTTGATTATCATAGCATAATAGATTGAGTTGTGAATAAAAATTATTCACCTTGCGTGGTTAGAGATTTGACGACGAAGCACGAAGACGAATAGATAAGATACTCTAACAAGCACGACACAAAAGCGAACACAAACTGCAATCAACAAATAATTAATTTGACAATTTGTTCAATACAATATATATATAGATTGTATATATAATCATACCAAAGCAAAGAAACTAGATAGATCCGACAAGCTGAATGGAAGCCTAAGTCTCCGAAGCAGTAGCTAGAACAAAACACAGTAAAACACTGTATGTGAGCAACCAAAATTTTCAAAGTTATATACTGCTATTTAATATACAGTTTCATATATATATTTATATATAAAACGGAAGTGCACTGAAATACGGCTGCGGCCAAGGCGAGGCACAGCAGTGACGGCGGAGCAGGGGATAGCACGGTGGTCGAGGGTAAGGCGGGCTGATCGCTGGCGGGTTGGGCTGGGTCTGGTTGCTGGCGGGTTGCGGGCTGGGGTTTGGTGCTGGCGGGCTGGGTCTGGTGCTGGCGGGTTGCGGGCTGGGGCAGTGGTGCTGGCGGGTTGGCTGGGGTCTGTGGTTCGGGTGGGTCGCTGGGTTCGGCTAGGTCTGGTGGACGTGGCAGTGGAGGGGAAGGCGGACGTGGGTAGGGGCAGTGGAGGTGGACGGCGACGTGGAGGCGGACGGCGACGTGGGCTGTATGGAGTAGAGGCGGACGGTGACATGGGCTGTGGGGAGTGGAGGCGGACGGGCAGTGGGTGACGTGGGCGGTGGGGAAGTGGGTAGTGGAGGAGTGGGTAGTGGAGTCTCATTTGCTGGGAGAAGACAAACTAAATAAAGAAAATTATGCAGAGGGGAAGAACGAACCAGTGAACAGTTTTGCAAAAGAATGGATTATGACGAGGCTTGGTTTATATAAAATAGTACAGAGATTCAAAGGGTCTCAAATTGATTGTCTCGGTAACTGAAATGGCTATTGGCTTTTCAAGACAGCTGAATAGTCAAAAGACTCCTATAATTCTAAACGGGGTAGACAGTTTGGGTACCCGTTTGTGCTGCGTAACGGATCGGTTTTGTAATCTGTTAAACAATTGCAACTTTCAACTCCGAACACCGATTAACACAAATAAATATACCATTTTGATCAGCGCGACGAGACGATCAAAACAATATATAGATATTAGTGGTACGATTGAATTATAAAAATTTGAATTTTCTACTACGGAAAAATGCAGCAAAAACGCAGAAAAATAAGATCGACGGAGCTAAAGAAGTCCGAATTTGGAAAAACGAAAAATGACGTCTTAGTCAGAAGATAAATTAGAATTTTTCTATGTAAAAATATTCAGGTTTGGAAAACATTTTATTATCATCAATTTTAACTGATATAAATTGGAATAAAATTACACTAGAAAATAAACTTTAAAATTTTCTGATGAAAATTTACCAGTTGCTATGATTAATTAGACGCATTCCAAATATCAAATTTGAACAGCAACGGAAGTTGTTTGTGAAAATTTGAATTTCTACACTCAATAAATGATTTTAAAATTTTTAAACTGGGTCGGAATTTCAGGGTCGTTACATTCTCCCCCACTCAAAACTTTTCGTCCTCGAAAAGGAACAAGGTAAAGGGTGGAAGAACAGATAGAAGAGATACGATGGATATAGAATAGATTATCGAAAAATATAGAATATAGAATAGAGTTTACCTTCCACAAACAATTCTAGATTAGAATCCCGAATACTCTCCTCGGTTTCCCAAGTGCAATCACGATCATCGGGACTCCATTGGACTTTGACTAGGCTAACAGATTTCCTTCTAAGCTGCTTCGTATCTCGATCGACTATATGAAGTGGTCTCCTTTAGATAGTCAAATTTGGCTCAATATCTAATTCATCTAGCTGAGCAATAGGAATGGTCATGAATGGATCACGCACGACTTTCCGGAGATGTGAAACATGGAATACATTGTGCACGCCCTTAAATTTTTCTAGTAATGCGACTCTATAAGCTAGTGTACCAATTCTCTCAGTGATAGTGAATGGTCCAACAAATCTAGGAGCAAGCTTCCCTCTTCGACCAAATCGAATAACATTCTTCAAAGGTGATACCTTCAGAAATACCTCATCCCCAACCTGGAATTTCAAATCTCTTCTACGCCTATCTGCATAGCTCTTCTTCCTATCCTGTGCAGTCTTCATCTTCCTTCTGATCTCATTAACCTTCTCAGATGCCTCCATAATCATATCTGGGCCAAGAAATAATCGATCACCAGGCTCAATCCAACAAGCTGGCGATTTGCATGGCCGTCCATATAAAGCTTTGAACAGTGCCATATCGATACTCGCCTGATTATAAAGATGGTTAAATTTCAATTCAAGTTTGCTTGTTCAAATTGAAAATTTTGATTTACCTGATAACTGTTATTATAAGTGAATTCAACCAAATAGAGATGGTCCTCCCAAGATCCACCGAAATCAATAATGCATGCTCGGAGCAGATCTTCTAAAATCTGATTTACCCTCTCAGTTTGGCCATCTGTTTGAGGATGATAAGCTGTGCTCAGATTCAGTTTAGTGCCCAAGACGTCCTGAAATGCCCTCTAGAATTTACTAGTGAATATAGGATCTCGATCGCATACAACACTAGACGGAACTCCATGAAGTCTAACAATCTCTCTCATATAAATCTCGGCCAGACTCGAAGTAGTACGAGTGCTCTTTACAGGAATAAAGTGAGCAGATTTGGTCAACCTATCAACAATAACCCATATACTCTCGTTACCTTTTCTGGTCCTCGGTAATCCATCGATGAAGTCCATAGAAATCTGATCCCATTTCCAACACGGAATCACTTGGGGTTGAAGTAAACCGGCAGTCCTCTGGTGATCGGCCTTGACTTGTTGGCAAGTGGTGCATCTACTGACATATATAGAAATATCTCTCTTCATCCCACTCCACCAATATAAACGCTTCATATTACGATACATCTTAGTGACACCAAGATAAAATGAAAGTGATGACTGATGGTTCTCTCTAAGCACTTCTTGTCTCAATCCATCGACATTAGGAACACAAATACGGTTGTCAATCCTCGGAACTCCATTACTATCTACTTGTGCTCCCACTTTACTGTCAGCATTTCCAACTCTACCAAGAACTAACTCCTTCATACGATAGAGCAAAGTGTCCTCATATTGTTTAGCTTTGATGCGATCCATAAGAGATGGAGAGATGACGAGCTGAAATAACATGCCTTCAACAAGATTACAACAAGACAATGCTTTGCTGCGGCTCAAAGCATCTGCTATGACATTTGCTTTCCCCGGAGTATAGGTAATGTCGAGATCATATGCAGCTAAGAATTCAAGCCATCGGACTTGTCTCTAGTTCAAATCCTTCTGATAAAAGATATACCTCAAGGACTTATGATCAGTGAATAATTCGAATTTGGTTCCCAAAAGATGGTGCCTCCATAGTTTCAAACAAATACAACTGCAAGAAGTTCCAGATCATGTGTTGCATAGTTTAATTCATGGGTCTTCAACTGACGACCCGCATAAGCAATAACCTTTCCATTTTGCATAAGGACAGCGCCTAAACCTTCTCGGCAAGCATCTGTATAGACAGTTAATCCCTCACTTCCATCAATTACCGCAAGAACAGGGGTTGAAGTTAACTTGTGCTTCAACTCATTAAAAGTTGATTCACATTTCTCACTTCAAATAAACTTAACATCCTTCCGAGTTAAAGCAGTAAGTGGGGCAGAAATCTGGGCAAAGTGCTCAATAAATCTGCGATAATAACCAGCTAAGCCCAAGAAACTACGAATATCTGTAGGAGTTTTAGGAGTCTCCCAATCCTGTAGATTAATTGATTCAAATTAAAAGGAGATAAGATTGTTTGAAGCGGAACAACGAATAAGATAGAACTTACATTGATTACAGCGATCTTAGCTGGATCGACCAAAATCCCATTTTCTGAAACAATATGGCCAAGGAATCTCAGTTCGTCTCGCCAGAAGTGGCATTTAGAGAACTTGGCTTTAAGCTGATGGTTTCGGAGAGTTTCCAGAACATAACGGAGATGTGTTTCATGCTCTTTCTCGTCTTTGGAGAAGACGAGAATATCATCAATGAATACAAGAAAAAACTTGTTAAGGACATCACGGAAGACTCGGTTCATCAAGTCGACGAAATAAGCAGGTGCGTTGGTCAAACCGAATGGCATAACCAACCGTTCATAGAATCCATTCTCGGTACGGAAAGCTGTCTTATGGATACTATCTTCTGCTACTCTAAGTTGGTGGAACCAGGTGGCTAGATCAAGTTGTGAGAAGACTCTAGCTCCATGGAGCTGATCGAATAAATCGTTGATGCGAGGCATCGGATAGCGGTTTTTGAGAGTGCGTTTGTTTAGTTCTCTGTAATCAACACTTATGCGAAGAGATCCATCTGATTTGGTGACAAATACAACTACGGCGCCCCATTCAGAACAACTTCTCCTAATCAAACCCTAAGCAAATAGATCCTCAATTTGAGTTTTTAGTTCAGCTTTTTCTTTAGGAGCCATCCTTCGATGTGGGAGAACTACGAGAGTAGCTCCAGGAATAAGATCAATGCGGAAATCGATTTCCCGTTTAGGCGGTAGAGAGTTGACCTCTCCAAATACATCGGGAAATTGCTGAACAATAGGAGTGGAGTCAAGATCATCCGGGTGTGCATCAAGAGAGAATATGAAGCTTCCGGCATATTTCTAAGGTGATTTGCATTCAATGACAAGTGGTAGACCCTTGTCACTGACTAAAGAAATAGAATGAGCTTTGCATGAAATAACAGCATCGAATTTTCTTAACCAATCGGCACTTAATAAGATGTCAAATGCTTCGAAGCCAAGCACATAAAAATTCCAAGTTAATCGATATCTTCCATACATAAGTACAACCCCTTTACAAACTCTACTGAGGTTGGCAAGTCCTCCAATAGGGTTGGAGACACATAAGGAAGTAGTGGTAAAAGTAGGTTCTAATTTGAGTTTACTACAAAGATCAATAGATATGAAACTATGGGAAGCGCCAGTGTCGAATAATACTCTAATAGGTAAATCTTGTAATGAAAAAGTACACCGTAAGGTACCTTGGTCATCCTGGGCCGGTGGTGCAGGTGTGGTGATAGCAAATACTCCAGAAGTGGTGCCACGCTTATGCATTGGGCAGTCTTTCTTGAAATGACCAGGCTGGAGGCAGACATGGCATAGATCTCTCCTAGTCATAGAAGGTGATTGAATAGCAGCTCCGGTAGATGGACAGCTATTAGCATAATGACCCTTCTTATTGCATTTGAAGCAAGTGATATTAGCAAGGTCGATTGGGCTTTTCTGGGCATATCCCAATCCTGTAGTCTTTTGCCAAGCTTTCTTTTGTTGATCAAAGTTTAGCTTCCTCTTTTCGGGCTGGCTAGAAGAGGACTAAGTAGGAGTGGCCTTGGCAGTAGGTCCCTTAGGCTTCGCCTCATATCTAAGAGCATAGTCAACAAGCTCTGTGAAGGTGCAGTGGGTGTGGCCAGTAAGCAAGTCATAATATTCTGGTCTAGCTCCCAAAATGAATTTCTCGTTCTTCAGAAGTGGTGTATCAATCAAGCCAGGTCCGAACTTGGAGAGTTCGTTGAATTTCCTCTCATACTCAAAAAAGGTCATACTGCCTTGCTTAAGATCCATAAAAGCTCTATAAAGTTGGGTTTTCCCAGCAGCTGGCATCCATTGTGCCGAGAAAGCATCCCTAATCAAACAGATGGACTAGATGAATAAAATTCCAAAGATTGAAAGAAGAATTTAGACTACGAAATCCAAACATATTTATACCTAAACTGGGCCCAAGTGATGTTGTTCTCCTCGATACGAGAAGTAACTGATTCCCACCAGTCCTGTGCGGCATCCTGAAGTTGCCAAGCAGCCAGCTGACGCTTCTGAGCATCAGTTATCTCCAAACCAGAAAATACCTTCCCTAAGCTTTTAAGCCATTACCGAGCCTCGATAATGCTCTCGGATCCAGAAAACTTAATACCTCCAAGCTGTGTATACTCCTTACTAAGAGTGGTTAATTTGACTGGAGCTGGGGCGGCAGGTGCAGCCTGAGCAGGACCATTTCCTCTTCCTCCCCTATTGTTTCTTCTGGTACTCATCCTGAAATACCAAAAGAGATTTAGAACCAAGGATAGAAATCATAGAACTCTAAGGAAAGTCCAATCAACGAATCAAAAGAAGTTTGAATTGAAAGGATTTGGATATTGAATCGATTCTCCTCGTTCTAGGGTATTACTACCCTATCTCTAATGAGTTTATATAATCCTGAACTAAGGTTTTTAGGGAAACCAAAGCTCTGATACCAACTGTAACAACCCGTATATTTGGACCATTTAAATTGACAATAATCCACACGTGTCAACTTAAATAATACAAAACACAAATCATTATGGGATTATAAGTACATAAATGTAAATGAGAATCAATACAACATCACAGACACAGAACAGTCACAGAATAATGCAGCGGAAAATACATCGTCTTAATAGCAGTTCATGAAGCTACTACAGGAAATACAACAATGTCTCAACATAAAGTGACTGAAAGGAAATACATAAATGTCCAACAGACTAGTACATCAATACTGGAATGGAATAAACTGATAAAGATAAATGCTAAGTCTTCAGCATCTTCAACCAACCTTGATCAGCAACTAGATAGCTTCAGACTGACCCGAGCATATACAAAAGAAACACTCGAGTCAGGACTCAAAATCTTATACAATATAATCAAGTGCAAGGAATAATGTCCATAACTCAAAGATGAATAAAATAACATCTCTAAGGATCCGATAAACTATCTATATATACAATAGAATACGATATGTAGATAATGTCTAATCAGTAAAGTACGATATTAAAATAGAGTTAAGGCGTTACCATAATCCCCCTTAACACATCTTATAATGTCATAGTCTATACAGCACCGTAAGCCCCACCGTAAACTAGTGGTTATCAGAGGGTACCCCATAGGTATAACACAAAACAAAACGTAGTGGTCGCGAATAGGAATCAGTATGACAAGGTACATGAGGCGATGCCAACTAGGATACTAGTAGTTGCATGATCCGGACTGATGTTGAGCATAGCAGCTACTACCTCAACATCGCGAAACAACACTCCCAAATCAAAGGGGTGCACCCAAATCGAATCACAAAAGTAATAGATATGGTATCGAAGAAGTGTGTCCGCTAGCGGTGGCGAACCTCAATGGCCCGGCGTGGCTCCTGTTTTAGTCATGTCAGGGGTCATCCAATATCATTCACTTTCTTCAGTCAACGCGTTCACCAAACCATCCACTTCATTCTGGATAAACACTCCGCGTATAATAGTTATTAAAGTGGTTTTCGGTATCGACAGAGAGTATGTCCATATATGATCCCGGTCTCTTTAATAACTACGTATTTATTACCCGATGGTCGTTTAAGTTAAAGTTTAAACAAATCAAAGTCCAAAAGTCAAGTTACAGATTCGACTTTCAAAATTTGACATTTCACGATTCAATTTATTTCAGATATTTAAAATCATATTTCCAGATGAAATTTTAGTTCACACATTTGAGTTGACAGTATAATTAAGTATTCCAGTTCAATTTAATAAGATCTAAATTTCACTTATTAAATTTTAGTTCATAATCAATGGATTCAATTTAATGGTCAATTTAGTTCAAATCATTAAATCAAATTCTATTCATTTCAATTCATATTTACATTCATCGTTACATTAAATATAATCATAAATTTGATTAAATCAATTTCATTAACTAAATTCCTTTTTATCAAAATAGCTTCATTTGATTTATTTACCAAATTCAATTAAATTTCTATTTAAAGAAATCCAATTTCATTTATTTGGTTCCATGATTTTCATAACACAAATAAGTTTATTTACGAGTTACAAATCAACTCAATTCATATTCAATTTACAATGTCCTGATTTAATTAATTCATTAAATTTAAACTCATTTTAAATTTAAATTATCACTAAATTAAATCCATAAAACTTTAGTTAGTTTTGTATTCCTCTTAAGTCAAATTTCACTTAATCTCAAATTAATTTATAACACATTCCAAATCTGTTTAATTAAAACTGAGTTTTAAATCTTAATCTAACAAATCTAATAAATTTTTTAAATTATTAAATTCTAACTTTACTTGTTTCTAAATCTCCTTTTAATTATTCAACTTACTTAACTTTAAATTTTCCTAAATCAAATTACAAATTTTCTCAAATTAAATTTGTCAATTCATTTTATTCAATTAAATAGATTTATTAATCCGTTTCAATTAACTCCATTAATTTATTTCAATTAATCCATTAATTTATTTCGATTAATCCATCAATTCATTTCAATTAAATCAATTAAGTTCGTTACTTAATTTCAAAACAAATTGTTAAGTTCATTCTTAAATTTCAAATAGATTTCAATAAAATGATTTCGTTGACCAATCGGGTTTCTTATTTAAATTATCTATCTGAGGCCAAGTTGTTTTAATTGGGTATTTATCATTTCAACCCGGTTTTATATAAACCGTTCAGGTCTATCATTTCAACCCATAACGATTTATCCTTATTCTAATGTCCGTTCGGGTATGTATCATTTCAACCCATAGTTATTCTAAACTAACAAGCAACTTGCAATTCAATTAAATATATAAACAATATAAACTCTGATAAACACAAATACTTGCATGGCAATTCACTTTCATTTCAAATAAATCAATGGTTATTTCCATTAACTATTTAACACATCATATATTAAATCCAAATTATTCCGTGAATAAAACATCATCATTTCATGTGATACACTTTGTTAAATCCTAACATCAACAGTTAAATTTATTTAAGTGCCACAATTACTAAAATAGATATAACATCATGTCAATAGTTTAAATCATATTAAATCAACTAACAATACATGTTGTACATTAACAATATAGAACTAATAATATTCTAATTTAACTTGCATAGCAATTAACTGTTTATTTTAACAAATTTTTAACAGTCAACAACTTAACATCCAAATTACTATTAACAACCATTTTCACTTGATTATCATAGCATAATAGATTGAGTCGTGAATAAAAATTATTCACCTTGCGTGGTTAGAGATTTGACGACGAAGCACGAAGACGAATAGATAAGATACTCTAACAAGCAGGACACAAAAGCGAACACAAACTGCAATCAAACAAAGAATTAATTTGACAATTTGTTCAATACAATATATATATATATATTGTATATATAATCATACCAAATCAAAGAAACTAGATAGATCCGACAAGCTGAATGGAAGCCTAAGTCTCTGAAGCAGTAGCTGGAACAAAACACAGTAAAACACTGTATGTGAGCAACCAAACTTTTCAAAGTTATATACTACTATATAATATACAGTTTCATATATATATTTATATATATAATGGAAGTGCACTGAAATACGACTGCGGCCAAGGCGAGGCACAGCAGTGACGGCGGAGTAGGGGACAGCACGGTGGTCGAGGGTAAGGCGGGCTGATCGCTGGCGGGTTGGGCTAGGTCTGGTTACTGGCGGGTTGTGGGTTGGGGTCTGGTGCTGGCGGGTTGCGGGCTGGGTCTGGTGCTGGCAGGTTGCGGGCTGGGGCAGTGGTGCTGGCGGGTTGGCTGGGGTCTAGGGTTCGGGTGGGTCGCTGGGTTCGGCTGGATCTGGTGGACGTGGCAGTGGAGGGGAAGGCGGACGTGGGTAGGGGCAGTGGAGGCGGACGGCGATGTGGGCTGTGGGGACGTGGAGGCGGACGGCGACGTGGGCTGTGGGGAGTGGAGGCGTACGGCGACGTGGGCTGTGGGGAGTGGAGGCGGACGGGCAGTGGGTGATGTGGGCGATGGGGAAGTGGGCAGTGGAGGAGTGGGTAGTGGAGGCGGACGGGCAGTGGGTGACGTGGGCGGTGGGGGAGTGGGCAGTGGACGAGTGGGTAGTAGAGTCTCATTTGCTGGGAGAAGATAAACTAAATAAAGAAAATTATGCAGAGGGGAAGAACGAACCAGTGAACAGTTTTGCAAAAGAATGGATTATGACGAGGCTTGGTTTATATAAAATAGTACAGAGATTCAAAAGGTCTCAAATTGATTGTCTCGGGAACCGAAATGGCTGTTGGCTTTTCAAGACAGCTGAATAGTCAAAAGACTCCTATAATTCTAAACGGGGTAGACAGTTTGGGTACCGGTTTGTGCTGCGTAACGGACCGGTTTTGTAATCTATTAAACAATTGCAACTTTCAACTCCGAACACCGATTAACACAAATAAATATACCGTTTTGATCAGCGCGACGAGACGATCAAAACAATATATAGATATCAGTGGTACGATTGAATTATGAAAATTCGAATTTTCTACTACGGAAAAATGCAGCAAAAACGCAGAAAAATAAGATCGACGGAGCTAAAGAAGTCCGAATTTGGAAAAACGAAAAATGACATCTTAGTCAGAAGATGAATTAGAATTTTTCTATGAAAAAATATTCAGGTTTGGAAAACATTTTATTATCATCAATTTTAACTGATATAAACTGGAATAAAATTACACTAGACAATAAACTTCCAAATTTTCTGATGAAAATTTACCAGTTGCTATGATTAATTAGACGCATTCCAAATATCTAATTTGAATAGCAACGGATGTTGTTTGTGGAAATTCGAATTTCTACCCTCAATAAATGATTTTAAAAATTTTAAACTGGGTCGGAATTTCAGGGTCGTTACATAAACTTTTGGGTGTTTTGTGCCATTTTTGGTTCAAACAGCTATATATATTAGGAAACTGTGTAAATAAGAAAATCTCATAAGGACACTTAACTAGTGATGATGTTATTAAAATTATAAGTTTAAAAAATGAATTAGGAAATTAAGTTATAAACTAGAAATAGAGAATGCTCGAATCCAAAAAAACAAGAATTTTGAAAAAAAAAATTTAGTAAGAGAAGGACACGGAAAGGTTGTTGCGAAATCATGGGTCGCTATCCCTATGCCTTGAGAACTAAAATTTATAAATAGGCTTGTGTGTTATGTTGAATATGCAAGTATATGATTTTTGTTTGATGATAATAAACATATATATATATATATATTCATTCAAATGTATTTGTTAATTGTACTATTTTATTTTTCACATAATTAAATAAATATTTGTTGAATAAAATAAATAACGTAGAATTTAAATTCAAACAGATATTTTATTCAAACAAATATTTTATTACAATTTTTGAATAGTACAAAATTTGAGCTCTCACTATATATATACAAAATTTCAATTACAATACAATTTCAAATCACAACATAATTTATCACTATACAATTATCATTTACATTTGCACCTCACTACATATCACTTGTTCACTCATATTTGTTCTTCAACTATATTCTAATTTGTATCCAGCATCTGAATTATCTGCAAAATAGACACTGACACGGTAAAATTGAAAAAGAAATATTTTTGTAGTGTAAAATAAAATGTGTGTTTGAAAAATGTTATATGCCTCAGTTATTTGGGTTGTTCGTCATCATTTTCGTTTTGAATTCATTAAACACGATCAACCTATGACATGCACAGTGTATCACTGTATATGCCACAAGGCCGTGCACACCGATATATACTTGATAAAACTGCAGGGACAGGTGAGCACAAGGTCAAACCCAAGCCGAGGCTGGATTCAACTCAGGTGCATGCAATACAACATACAACATCTCAAATATACACATGAGAGCAAACAAGTATGGCTCGAACAATACAAAACTGAGGTGAACACAGACCAGTTCAATATGCAAGCAATCAAGCTAAAGCGAGGCAACAACCCAGTACAAACACAAAGTAGCACTTGAAGCAAATGCAAGCAGACCACATATGAACACAATAAAAATGTCAACAAGCTCCATATCAGACCAACAGCAAGTGCAACCAGATCAGTAACACACAACATATGCATATGGCAGCACATGATGCAATGCAACAAAGGTACCAACATGACACTGCAGCTACCAATTGAACACAATATAACAACTAAATGAACCAGAGGACAGTGCAATCAACATGTACAAAGGGCTGCAACCAAATTTACAAAATCCAAATCAATGGCCACATGAACACACACACACACACACACCAGATTTCCAGTGAACCAAGCAATTCAGAGAATGCAAGTTACGATACAAACCATCATACAAGTGAATGCAGCAGTTTTCAAGAGGAAACAACATATATGCAGTAATGAACAAGACTGCAATACCAAAGTACAATCACACATATATGTATACATACATATATGTATGTATATACGTATGAATACATCACATGAAAATAGAGGCAACAACAAAGTTGTGCCAGACTACAAGAAACTGCATAAACATTCATAAATAGAACCATAAACTGACTGAAAGCAATGCAAGTGTACAGACCAACACGAATAACAAGAAATGCAGACCAGTCGAAGTCAACACGCAACAAGACTTCAATACAAGTACAAATCCAGATAACATGAAGTACAAGATGCAATAAAGCAGTGGACACAAAGTCAACCTGAAAGCTTTTAAGAAATGAAGTAGTGGAACAGTACTGGTGCAAAGAACAGTAAGGCAAAAACATAACAGTGAACAGGATATCACAATACCATCTTGGATCAGATCAAACATCAATGCACAAGACTGAAATTCAAAAGCAGACTGCAGTTCTACAATGAGATGAGATACAAGTACACACATCAAACAACAAGTGATCCAAGAGGAACCACATTGCAACAAGTCTCGACCAAGTGGATAGGCACAATAATTATACACATATATACATACATATATAAGTATGTACATACATGTTGTATGTGCATAGTTACTAACAGTAGCAACAAGAACAATGAAGCAGAACGCATAGCAATTATCTAATGGCAAAGCAATTCACGAAAATTCATAACTATTAGTTACAGTTTTAACAAAGTCAAGGCCAAGGTAAAATTCAATCAGAGGTCGTATGAAATAGCGAATGAAATATTAAACAAGTCGTTGGTAGTAATGAATGGAACCAACTCAAACTGTTCAAGCAAAAACCAAATGGCCGAAGTCATAGCAGAAGACTACGGAATCAAAATTCAAACACTTCAGGGAAAAGAAGGAACCGACTAAAGCAAGTCAACAATGAACAAGTCAGAGTAATCACCAACATCCAATCAAAATCGAATGGCCGAACAAAATTATCATGAAGAATTCAAACAATATATACGAACATAAATTAAGGGGATCGATCCCTATAAATTCCTTTAACATCATCGGCATTAAAGGTATTCGAGTTCAAGCAAATCATAGAGCCAAGTTTAAAATTAAATCCCAAATCGGTAACTCGAATCGAAGTCGAGCAAAATTGAAATTGAAATAGAAAATCACGTACCAATTCATAGCTTTCAAGCTCGACACATTTCAAGCAGCTGAAGCTAAGCAAAGAACAAAGATCGAAGAAGTATCAAACTGAATTGAGGTTCGACAGTAAAACTGATCAACGACCAAGCGGTGGCTTCAAAGCAAAACAAACCCTAAATTTTGAAGTGGAAAAGGAACGGTCGAAGAAGAATAAAGGGGAGACGTTCTTCTCAAGCTATTTTCTAAAGTGGGCCTATCTAGTTTACTATGGGATTAAGTATAAAGAGGGTTTTATTTTTTTAAGTGTTTTTATTTTGTAATTTTTCTTTTAAAATTTTGTAACTTTCTAGTCGTGTGATTAGGGACAAACTACGGGGCATAGTTTGAGAATTCGCAACTCAGTGGCTGAGTTGTAGTAGGGTTTTGAGCGTAGAGTTAGGTTAGTCGATAGCGGGTATCGCGAGTTTCCATGTGTAAGCGTCTGACTATTTAATTTCTAGTAGAAACCTCGGGGGCAGTACATAGGTAGGGTTTTGCCGAAGCTGGGTAAATCTTTGTTGTTCTATTTCTGCTTTTTATTATTCTGCTATTATCTGTGCTAAAATTATATATATATATATATATTTCTTCATTAATTTTTATTATTATTAGTATCACCCTATTCACCCGCCTCTAGGGTGTAATCGATCCTACAAGTGGTATCAGAGCAGGTTAATAGCAAGGATGTCTAACCCTAGTTGCAAATCTAGCGAGAATCAGTCCAATAGTATTCCCCCTATTTTTGATGGAACAGATTTTTTAAATTGGAAATTAAAAATGGAATTTTATTTAATATCTGTTAATTTTAAATGTTGGGATATTATTGAAAATGGGTGTGATGTAGTAGATGAGAAAAATACTTCGATTAATGCTCTTGCTATGCATATACTATATTCTCGTATTAATCGAAATAATTTTAACTATATCTCTCATTGTGAAAGTGCACAGGAAATCTGGAATACTTTTGATCAATATATGGTGCAAAAGTCAACAACGGTGAGAAATCCTCCACAATTGACTCGGTTGAAGAAACGTGCTTGACAGGATTTACAAAAGACAACAGTAATGAAGATTCAATAGCCGATGAGATACGTGATATTTCATTCAATGATTTAGTTCTCTTGTGCCATAAATTATTTGAAAATAATAAAGCCCTTGAGATGAAAAATAATAAGTTGAAAAGGGAACAATCTAAACTGTGACAAAAAAATAATGATTTGGAAAATGAGCTTAAAATATTAAGAAAATAAAAATTCTAATTGTAAAAGATGTTTGAACTATGAAAAAGAATTTGCCTATTTTCATGAAAACTTTCAAAAGTTAGAAAACGAAATTTTAATTCAGGAGAAAAACAAAACTGAGTTGATTTGTAAAAATAATATTTTGCAAAAAGAGTTGGAGAGTTTTAAGAGGTCGGAAAGTCCTAAATGTGCGATTTTTTAAAAGAATTAAATGAGCTCAACGAAAATTTGAAAACCCTTGTAAAAGAAAACGTGATTTTAAGCAAATCTGAAATTATTCGATTAAATCACGAGTTTGAAAAGGAGATTGAAAAAATCAAGGATTTTGAAAAAATTGAATTTAATAAACTCCAACTTTTTGAAACTGAGATGTTAGAAATTGAGACTAAAATTAAAGAGCTTCAAAATGAAAATATGAGATTGAAAATGAATAATTTTGAAAAGAGAGATAGTACCATTAGTTGTTGTTCGAAAATAATAAATGAAAATAAACTTTTAAAATCCAAAGTTAATAAACTTGAGTTGATCACTCGGAAATTTTCACTAGAGAAAAATCATTTAATATGCTCTTAGAAAATCAACTCTTCGAGAATAAAGGGAAAGGATTTGGATTTACAAAAGTGTCAAAATATGAACAAAGGACTGATAACACTATTAAGGGGAAAAGTGTGATACCAAAATACATAAAGTGTGGAAATATTGGACATGGCAAGAATAATTTTCGAAATATATATAAACACAAAACCGTTAAAAAAATATGGATTCTAAAAGTACAAACATAAATGGTTTGAAATTTAAACAAATTTGGATTCCCAAAGGTACAAATGTAGATGTTAAAGGTTTGTTATATAGACAAATTTGGATACCAACTATTTCAATAGATAATAATAATGGTCCTACATTCTTAGTTAGACCACTTTCCTTCTCCAAAATTTAGACACATAAGTGGGCTAAGGAACAAATTTGATGGAGATGGATTTCGAGTTGTTCTAGGAAATTGATAAACTAAAATTTAAATGTTCCTTAGCCTATAAAGATTAGATGGAGATCATCGCATTTCGGATATCACGACATCAAAGGAAAGTGAGGTATGATCTCTCAACTCAATTTTTTTCACATATTGTTAATTATGTTTTCATCTACATTGTTGAAGTATTTCTGCCATATCTTGAACATCTCGATTTTTGAAATTCTTGAAGTTAAGGAAAGCTAACCGCTAATGCTTGAACTCGAATTTGTTTTTTGCTTCTAGATTTGTGCAAAAATATTGACCAATCATCTTTTTATCATTGAACTATTTCTTATAGATTTGCTTGGACTAACTATATTGCAAGTTTAGGTGATAAGAGATGTTGTTTTTGTATTGGTTGATGATTACACGTGGATATATTTGTTCATTTTACTGTTTCTAGATCTGACAATATGTTCACTAGTTGTTTATGTACACGTTTTCAATCAAATCCTTAAGGAATCACATTTTAAAAGCTGTAAAAAGGATTTTTAAGGTATTTGTTGAAACTTCGCGGTCTGGTCTATGACACCAACTAATGATAATCTTGAGTCAAAGGGAAATTCGGATGCAGATTACACTGGTAATCTAGTTGATAGAAAAATTACTAGTGTAACGTGTCTTATGTAGAGACATTCATTAGTTGCGTCACATTTTCAAAGAAAATATCTGCATATTTCTCATTTCAACTGATTTTCAATTAGCAGACATTTTTCTTATAAAACCCCTTCCAGAAAATAGTTTTTGTTGACTTCGTTTTAGATTAGTCATTTTAGAAAATTTGATTTGATCTTAAATAACTACATTAACTAATCTGACTCCCTACTAATTATCGAAAAGATAAATAGTGATTGAAAAAATGATGAGTGTTGATATTAATCATATATTATGACTTGAGACGGTATATTTTGTAAATTTCTTTAAAAATTAAAACAAGATTTATAATAACTTTTGTTGGTAAAAATTCCATGACCATCTCTATTTCTATCATATTTCTAACGACCATCACTCATCAAAATCCAATATAATATGTCAAAATGTGGTATTTTAAACAGGAAATTATTCGTTTTTATTTTTTTTAATAAAAACATCCAAAGTATTCACTCTCATTTAAAAGTCCTCACGGTTATGCATGGGTGAATTACTTGGAATATTTGTTTATGTGCTTTCATGCTCATTTAAAAGTCCTTACGGTTATGCATGTATGGAACACATATCAAAATTGGTTATTAAAGAGACGAGTTGATTCTAATCCCATTTAAAAGTCCTCATGGTTATGCGTGGTTAGAAGATACTTGAAATTCATTTTTTTTAAATAAAATTGGGAATACTACTAATCTCATTTAAAAGTCCTAACGGTTATGCATGGTTAGTAGATATTCAAATTCTTGATATAAATATACCATAAATAGACACAACTATATGGTTTTATATGCCGACATCATCCCTATCACTCTAAAATTGAATATGTACCTAACAGAGTATTTATGATTTTTGTTTGATTTTTTATTGAAATTTAATATTTATACTCGATTGGGTATTAATGTTGTATTAATGTCTATCACTTTATCTCTAACACTATTACTCTTTTGCTGATAATAAAAGGGGGAGAGAGAATTTAAGATTTTGGTTGGCAAATAATTCAAGTCATAATTTTTATTTGCATATTCTCATCTAAGTTTATTTGCAAATTTTTATTTATTTTCATGCATATATGAAGGGGGAGCTTTGGTGTAGGGGGAGCATTCAAATAGGGGGAGCAAATAGAATGATCAAATACATTTAAAAAAATTAAAATCTTAAATATATGTTTGTTATCATCAAAAGGGGGAGATTGTTGAATATGAAAGTATATGATTTTTGTTTGATGATAATAAACATATATATATATATTAATTTAAATGTATTTGTTAATTGTACTATTTTATTTTTCACATAATTAAATAAATATTTGTTGAATAAAATAAATAACACAGAATTTAAATTCAAACGGATATTTTATTCAAACAAATATTTTATTAAAATTTTTAAATAGAACAAAATTTGAGCTCTCACTATATATATACAAAATTTCAATTACAATACAATTTCAAATCACAACATAATTTTTCACTATACAATTGTCATTTACATTTGCACCTCACTACATATCACTCGTTCACTCATATTTGTTCTTCAACTATATTCCAATTTGTATCCAGCATCTGAATTATCTGCAAAATAGACATTGACACGGTAAAATTGAAAAAGAAATATTTTTGTAGTGTAAAATAAAATGTGTGTTTGAAAAATGTTATATGCCTCAGTTATTTGGGTTGTTCGTCATCATTTTCGTTTTGAATTCATCAAACACGATCAACCTGTGACATGCACAGTGTATCACTGTACATGCCACAAGGCCGTGCACACCGATATACACTTGATAAAACTGCAGGGACAAGTGAGCAAAAGGTCAAACCCGAGCCGAGGCTGGATTCAACTTAGGTGCACGCAATACAACATACAACATCTCAAATATACACATGAGAGCAAACAAATAAGGCTCGAACAATACAAAACTAAGGTGAACACAAACCAGTTCAATATGCAAGCAATCAAGCTACAGTGAGGCTACAACCCAGTACAAACACAAAGGAGCACTTGAAGCAAATGCAAGCATACCACATATGAACATAATACAAATGTCAACAAGATCCAGACCAGAACAACAGCAAGTGCAACCAGATCAGTAACACACAACATATGCATATGGCAGCACATGATGCAATGCAACAAAGGTACCAACATGACACTGCAGCTACCAATTTACACAACATAACAACTAATGAACCAAAGGACAGAGCAATCAACATGTACAAAGGGTTGCAACCAAATGTACAAAATCCAAATCAATGGCCACATGAACACACACCAGATTTCCAGTGAACCAAGCAAGTCAGAGAATGCAAGTTACGATACAAACCATCATACAAGTGAATGCATCAGTTTTCAAGAGGAAACAACATATATGCAGTAATGAACAAGACTGCAATACCAAAGTACACTCACACATATATGTATACATACATATATGTATGTATATATGTATGGATACATCAAATGAAAACAGAGGCAACAACAAAGTTGTGCCAGACTACAAGAAACTGCATAGACATTCATAAATAGAACCATAAAATGACTCAAAGCAATGCAAGTGTACATGCCAACATGAATAACAAGAAATGCAGACCAGTCGAAGTCAACATGCAACAACACTTCAACATAAGTACAAATCCAGATAACATGAAGTACATGATGCAATAAAGCAGTGGACACAAAGTCAACATGAAAGCTTTTTGGAAATGAAGCAGTGGAACAGTACTGGTGCAAAGAACAGTAAGGCAAAAACATAACAGTGAACAGGATATCACAATACCAGCTTGGAACAGATCAAACATCAATGCACAAGACTGAAATTCAAAAGGAGATAGCAGTTCTACAATAAGATGAGATACAAGTACACACATCAAACAACAAGTGATCCAAGAGGAACCACATTGCAACAAGTCTCGACCAAGTGGATAGGCACAATAATTATACACATATATACATACATATATATGTATGTATATACATGTTGTATGTGCACGGTTACTAACAGTAGCAACAAGAACAAGGAAGCAGAACGCAAAGCAATTATCTAATGGCAAAGCAATTCACGAAAATTCGTAACTATTAGTTATAGTTTTAACAAAGTCAATGCCGAGATAAAATTCAATCAAAGGTCATATGAAACAGCGAATGAAATATTAAACAAGTCGTTGGCAGTAATGAATGGAACCAACTCAAACTGTTCAAGCAAAAATTAAATGGCTGAAGTCATAGCAGAAGACTACGGAATCAAAATTCAAACACATCAGGGAAAAGAAGGAACCGACTAAAGCAAGTCAATAATGAACAAGTCGGAGTAATCACCAACATCCAATCAAAATCGAATGGTCGAACAAAATTATCATGAAGAATTCAAACAGTATATACGAACGTAAATTAAGGGGATCGATCCCTATAAATTCCCTTGACATCATCGGCATTAAAGGTATTCGAGTTCAAGAAAATCACAGAGCCAAGTTTAAAATTAAATCCCAAATCAGTAACTCGAATCGAAGTCGAGCAAAATTGAAATTGAAATAGAAAATCACGTACCAATTCATAGCATTCAAGCTCGACACATTTGAAGCAGCCAAAGCTAAGCAGAGAACAAAGACCGAAGAAGTATCAAACTGAATTGAGGTTCAATAGTAAAATCGATCAACGACCAAGCGGCGGCTTCAAAGCAAAACAAACCCTAAATTTTAAAGTGGAAAAGGAACGGCTGTAACGACCCGCTATTTTGGACCATTCAAATCGACAATAAATCCACACATGTCTGACTTGAATAATTCAAAATATCAGATTGTTAATTTAAATTTGGCAAAACTCAGCATATGCAGTAAATAAATCAATCACAGAGTCACAGACACAGAGTAATACAAGATATGCAGCGGAATAGATAAAATAGTAGTTCATGAAGCTACTATATAAACATCAGAGTTAAAAATAAAATACAACAGACTATCTCAGATGCAATGAAGTCTCCAATCCAAACAGATGACTTCTGTGAACGAATCAACTGGAAAGCTGGAAGTTGAATCAAAAGTTGGATCTCCAAAGGAAGCTCCAAACTCCAAGGATGAGTCTCAAATGCTGTATCACTCAGTCTGACCCGAGCGTAAAGCAAAACACAAAACACTCGAGTCAGGATTAACATTCTTATATAAATAAATCCAACTCAAGTGAAATATCAACTGAAATACAAGTAACTTAAAGGATGTTTGGGATAACCATCCTCTAAGGATCTGTAGAACTATCTACAAGGTGGGAATATACACTATGACACCGTGGCCATTTAAAATTTTTTTACTTCAAAACCCAAATATCATTTCATTTCAAATATATCTATTTTCCAAAATAGTATATATATATAAATGATTTAAAAAGTAAAGTATTTAATTTCCTCAAGTCTAGCAAATCGATTCAAATCAACTTCAAATTCCAAATTCAAATTTATTCAAAGTTCAATTCATCAATTTAATTCATTTCTAAACAGATCATTTAAATTTTCAATATATTTCAAAGCTTTAATATTCAACATTTTCAAAGTTAAATTTAACAGTTTCATATAGCTCTTGATTTAACTTCATTATTATTTAATCAGGGAATATTCACTAAATAAATTCAATACCATTTAACTAGCCTTAAATTACATTTTTACTAAATATTTCCTTAAACTTTATTTAAACAAGAAATATTCATTAGATTACTTATGAATCAAACTCAAGTTATAAATCATATCCTACATCTCAATTTCAATAAGTTTCAAATCGGTTTAATTAAATAAAATTCTTTATTGAATACAATTTCAACTAAATTCAAATTATCTTTCTAACCTTAACTTATTCAAATTATTACCAAAATCTATTTTGAAATATATTTTAAATACTCAACATATTATATGTATTTAAATCAATCATTCCCATTTATATATAATAATTTAAGGCTCAACATTTATTAAAACCATATATTTCTTTCCAAAACCATAGAATTCATTTTAATATATTTATATATGGACCAACGGTGTCTGTATATATATTTATCATACGGTTAAGTGATACGGATATTTATCATTTCAATCCGACATTTAAATATATACGGGTAGATATCATTTCGACCCGTAATCCCAATTTCAATTCAAATGAAAATCGCTTGGGTTTATCATTTCAACCCATAACGAAATTCTCCTATTCTAAAGTCCGTTCGGGTATGTATCATTTCAACCCATAGTGAATTCTATACTAATAGGGAACTTGCAGAGTGATAACAGATAATATAAAATATAACAGCAGGCATATATCATCAATATAAACAACAGATACTGGTGTCAGATGTCATAGGTGAACATATACAAATAATAGTAATAACAGGCATATAAATACTAGATACTGGTGTCAGATGTCACATGTGAGCATATACAGATAATAGCATATACAACAATTTAAATAACTACAACAGCATATTTCAATTGTCGTTTCAATTGAAATCAAATTTAATAAATATAAGAATGTTAAATCGTGAGTGATTACTCACCTTTCGAGGCTAGAGAAGAACGAGACGAGATGAGTTACGACTCCAAGCCCGAATTTTCAAAGCAAAGCAGGATTGATACGAATTTGGACGGACAAAGCTGATAATAAGGAATTGACGAATTCAGATCAGAACTAGATTGATGAAGATAATTGGTAAAAGTGAATTTATATATATATATATATTTTAATTTTAGACAAATACACTAAAATACTATAAATTTCAAAATCAAAATTAATACATAATTAAGCTTATATAAGTAAGCTACAAAGTCACAATATATATTAAATTTAAAAAAAAATCAAATAACTTTACTTTATTCCAATACAGGGAACTATCACTTTAAATATATTAGACTCTCTTATAAAATAGAATCCCGATACACATATGTATATATAAATTAAGATTAGTATCTATTTTGAAACTCATTTACAAAAATCAAAAATCCAACTATATCGAAGCCATACTAAAATCTATACATTATAAATAAATAATATTTATAAATACTGCACTCGGACATATTGCAATACATATAATGACGTACATAGTCATAAACCCAGAAAACGTATAGTTTGTAAACTTTTATGTATATATATAAATAACAGTTTTAGTTCCAGATCTCAATATTAAATATAAACAACCAATTGTAATCTCTATACTTTATATATATACAATACCGTAATATCCATATACAGACTGATAACATATGCAAAAACAAATAACAGGCTGAAATCAATAACTTACATACAAAAGTTCATGCGGTTACAAGGTGATGGAGGCTGGGTGAGGTGCTGACGTGGTTGAAGGAAAGAGGAGCTGGGTTCGAGATGGTGGAGTTTGCGAGGCCTACTCAACTGCGCACGGTTGAAGCTCTCGATGAGACAGCAGTGGGCGGAGACGAGCATAGGTGGTCGGAGAAACTGATGAGGGGCCAATGGGAAGGGGAGCACAGAACAGAATCGGAGGTGGAGATGCAGTCGAGTGGGCTGTGCTTGGAGATGTGGAGGAAGAGGGGATAAGGTCAGGGTAGGTGGCTGCGTGGGTTGGTTGATCGGGTCTGGAGCTGGTGGTCATGGAGATGGTGGGCGCGGGCCTCTGGCGGTGGTTGGCAGTGGTGGAGGAGGAAGCTCGGGGCGGCAGAGGAAGGTGAGGGTTTTGGCTACGCGTCGAGGCGCTGCCGAGGCGTTGGTCAGGGGAGGAGGTTGCACGGTGGAGTGGCGGAGGGAATGGTTGTGGCAAGATCTGGTGGTGGGAGAAGCACGAGGCTGATTGGAGGGATTGTGTTGATGGGTTCGGCGATGTACGGCTGCGGCATGGCGGGGTGGAAGGGATGAGTGGCCATCCGAGAACGTATTCTTTGATGTATACTCAAAAAAGAAAGAAAGGGAAGTGTAGAGTTTCGGCATTAGGAAGCATGTGAGCAGTTTAAGAAGAAGGAAAGAAATAATAAAGAAATAAATAAAATAAAATGAAAAGAACACCAGCTATACAATGCAAACTTATATATACCCTATTTGACAGAAGACTGAGCGACTAAATCAATGAATGAGCCGGTTCCACAAATTGTAACAAAAAGTATAAATTTGACGATGGGCAATAGAGAACGTCAAAGCTGAATTGATGGGAATAGTGATGGTCATGTATTAATCTCAGCAAAACAATATTGGGAAAGAGTAACGTTTGAATTTAAGGCTAATTATTATAATAACTGATGACCGTTGAAGTTATTCAAGCAATTAATGGGTTGATTGGTCAGCACGCTTTCAAATTTGAAAAGGCACAGGAAGTAACGGTTGAAATTTGTGATACCCATACGACGAACAGTTTATTATATCCGTCGCGTACCGGACTTCAAAATACGAAAATAAATATACCGCTGAGAACAGCACGACGAGACGATCAAAACGGTATACAGATATTAGTGGTACGATCATCCGATCGAAAGTCGATAATCGGTACCAGAAATGCTGCTATTTTGCCAGAATTAAGATAAACGGAGCAGTAGAAGTCTAAATTTGGAAAAACGAATTTCGCAGTCTGATTCAGAATGATCTGAATAAATTTTCTCCTGTTGACATATTTTGGTTTCGGAAAACTTTTAAATTCACTGTTATTAACCGGTTTGATTTGAAATAAAATTTCACAGAAAAATAAACTTCAATATTATCAGATGAAAATTTACCAGTTGCTATATTAAAATAGACGTATTCCAAATAATAAATTTTCATTTTCAAATTTTATTGTTTAAAATTTCACAAAATTTCAATTAACATATTATTAAAACTATTAAAATTTACGGGTCGTTACAACGGCAGAAGAAGAATAAAGGGGAGACGTTCTTCTCAAGCTATTTTCTAAAGTGGGCCGCTCTAGTTTAATTTGGGTTTATGTATAAAGAGGGTTTTATTTTTTTTAAGTGTTTTTATTTTGTAATTTTTCTTTTAAAATTTTGTAACTTTCTAGTCGTGTGACTAGGGACAAACTACGGGGCGTAGTTTGAGAATTCGCAACTCAATGGCTGATTTGTGGCAGGGTTTTGAGCATAGAGTTAGGTTAGTCGATAGCGGGTGTCGCGAGTTTACTTGTGTAAGCGTATGACTACTTAATTTCTAGTAGAAACCTTGGGGGAAGTACGTAGGCAGGGTTTTTCCGAAGCTGCGTAAATCTGTGTTGTTTTATTTCTGCTTTTTATTATTCTACTATTATTTGTGCTACAATTATATATATATACATATATATTTCTACATTAATTTTTATTATTATTAGTATCACCCTATTCACCTCGCCTCTATGGTGTAATCGATCCTACAAGTGGTATCAGAGCAGGTTAATAGCAAGGATGTCTAACCTTAGTTGCAAATCTAGCGAGAGTCAGTCCAATAGTATTCCCCCTATTTTTGATGGAACGGATTTTTTAAATTGGAAACTAAAAATGGAATTTTATTTAAAATCTGTTAATTTTAAATGTTGGGATATTATTGAAAATGGGTGTGATATAATAGACGAGAAAAATACTTCGATTAATGCTCTTGCTATGCATATACTATATTCTCATATTAATCGAGATAATTTTAACTATATCACTCATTGTGAAAGTGCACAGGAAATCTGGAATACTTTTGATCAATATATGATGCAAAAGTCAACAACAGTGAGAAATCCTCCACAATCGACTCGGTTGAAGAAACGTGCTTGATAGGATTTGCAAAAGACAGCAGTAATGAAGATTCAATAGCCGATGAGATAAGTGATATTTAATTCAATGATTTAGTTCTCTTGTGCCAAAAATTAATTGAAAATAATAAAGCCCTTGAGATGAAAAATAATAAGTTGAAAAGGGAACAATCTAAACTGCGAAAGAAAAATAATGATTTGGAAAATGAGCTTAAAAATATTAAGAAAAATAAAAATTCTAATTGTAAAAGATGTTTGAAATATGAAAAAGAATTTGTCTATTTTCATGAAAACTTTCAAAAGTTAGAAAACAAAATTTTAATTCAGGAGAAAACAAAACTGAGTTGATTTGTAAAAATAATATTTTGCAAAAAGAGATGGAGAGTTTTAATAAGTCGGAAAGTTCTAAATGTGCGATTTTTGAAAATAATTAAATGAGCTCAATGAAAATTTCAAAACCCTTGAAAAAGAAAACGTGATTTTAAGCAAATCCAAAATTATTTGATTAAATCACGAGTTTGAAAAGGAGACTGAAAAAATCAAGGATTTTGAAAAATTGAATTTAATAAACTCCAACTTTTTGAAACTGAGATGTTAGAAATTGAGATTAAAATTAAAGAGCTTCAAAATAAAAATATGAGATTGAAAATGAATAATTTTGCAAAGAGAGATAGTACCGTTAGTTGTTGTTCGAAGATAATGAATGAAATAAACTTTTAAAATCCAAAGTTAATAAACTTGAGTTGATCACTCGGAAATTTTTCACTAGAGAAAAATCATTTAATATGCTCTTAGAAAATCAACTCTTCGAGAATAAAAGGAAAGGATTTGGATTTACAAAAGTGTCAAAATATGAACAAAGGACGGATAACACTGTTAAGGGGAAAAGTGTGATACCAAAATGCGTAAAGTGTGGAAATATTGGACATGGCAAGAATAATGTTCGAAATATATATAAACACAAAACCGTTAAACAGATATGGATTCCAAAAGGTACAAACATAAATGGTTTGAAATTTAAAAAAATTTGGACTCCCAAAGGTACAAATGTAGATGCTAAAGGTTTGTTATATAGACAATTTTGGATACCAAAGATTTCAATAGATAATAATAATGGTCCTACATTCTTAGTTAGACCACTTTCCTTCTCCAAAATTTAGACACATAAGTGGGCTAAGGAGTGATGGAGATAGAATTCGAGTTGTTCTAGGAAATTGATAAACTAAAATTTAAATGTTCCTTACCCTATAAAGATTAGATGGAGATCATCGCATTTCGGATATCACGACATCAAAGGAAAGTGAGGTATGATCTCTCAACTCAATTTTTTTCACATATTGTTAATTATGTTTCCATCTACATTGTTGAAGTATTTCTGCCATATCTTGAACATCTCGATTTTTGAAATTCTTGAAGTTAAGGAAAGCTAACCGCTAATGCTTGAACTCGAATTTGTTTTTTGCTTCTAGATTTGTGCAAAAATATTGACCAATCATCTTTTTATCATTGAACTATTTCTTATAGATTTGGTAGGACTAACTATATTGCAAGTTTAGGTGATAAGAGATGTTGTTTTTGTATTGGTTAATGATTACATGTGGATATATTTGTTCATCTTACTGTTTCTAGATCTGACAATATGTTCACTAGTTGTTTATGTACACGTTTTCAATCAAATCCTTAAGGAATCGCATTTTAAAAGCTGTAAAAAGGATTTTTAAGGTATTTGTTGAAACTTCGCGGTCTGGTCTATGACATCCAACTAATGATAATCTTGAGTCAAAGGGAAATTAGGATGCAGATTACACTGGTAATCTAGTTGATAGAAAAATTACTAGTGGAACATGTCTTATGTAGAGACATTCATTAGTTGCGTCACATTTTGAAAGAAAATATCTGCATATTTTTCATTTCAACTAATTTTCAATTAGCATACATTTTTCTTATAAAACCCCTTCCAGAAAATAGTTTTTGTTGACTTCGTTTCAGATTAGTCGTTTTAGAAATTTTGATTTGATCTTAAATGACTACATTAACTAATCCGACTCCCTACTAACTATCGAAAAGATAAATAGAGATTGAAAAAATGATGAGTGTTGATATTAATCATATATTATGACTTGAGACGGTATATGTGACGCCCCACCTCTATACCCACGCTAACCAAGAACACTACGGGGTAGTGCTGTCAGTTAGCACGGAGGATAAGGCTGTGGAGGAGCGACCATCCGTGTAACTTCTTTGTGCGAGCACCGATATGTCAGATAGAATAGAATGCATATCTTTTAAGGAGGAAATCCGACATACCGATACAAACACACGGTGGCTATATATGATCTTCGAAAACAAACATAGAAATATATGTAACACAAATCAGTCACAGACAATTCATATCACAAAGGCGGAAAAAGATATGAATATAACACATGAAAGTGTACATCAGAGTAGAGGTCAAATAAGATTCACGATAATACAAAATAATAGCATCACGTGCTAACCAAAAGAATAAGTACACAACATAGAGTCTATATCTCAAATGTGTACAACAAAAAACTACTACTCTAAGTAGTTAGCCAAAAGTCAGAGCAATAGATCCCGGAAGAGGAGTCAAGCAGAAGCACCTGTAACATCTCGGTCTGACCCGAGTATTATTTATAAGAAAATAATAAACGGATCAGTCTAGCTATAAATATCAGATGATAAGGTGTAGGCTAAATAATATGGCATGAACATGTAACAACCAAACGGCATGCTACTATAAGTCTGTAAATGATAATCAACAAAAGATCAATCAATATCACAAGAATCTTCCCAAAGATGAAATAGGGTATCATACCCTAAACTTGTATTCATAACAAGTCAATAACACATAAATCACCAATGCACAAAAACTGATATCATATCAATGAAAATCATGAAAATTGGTGAAGCACAAAATTCCAGAAATCATCACTAGAAATCCAGAAAACACATAAAAAGGGGGGAGGCCTAACACATGAATGGGAGCATGAAAACTCACCTACGCGTATCACACAGGAATGAGAAGCTATCTCATGGAAGCTATCCATTAAATTTCCACACAGTAATGGCCCGAAGACCATGGGGTGCTACCCCATATTTCACACAGGAATGGCCCGAAGACCATGGGTTTCCACACAGAAATGGCCCGAAGACCATGGGAGACATCGCTCAATCGCTAGTCTAAATCATAAAAATGATCGTCATGATCATAAGGAAGTGTCGATTACACTAAGCTAGTAAGTATAAGAGTTTAGCTTCATGTCCCATAACCACTTGCTTAACTCAAATATTTACGAACAGATTGTAGATCTGCACTAGAAAATTTGTCACAAGAGTTTCAATATGTGTGAATCGAAATCACACCAATGAGGTATAGACTAACCTTGAAGATAAAGAGATATGTGTGAATCGAAATCACACAAATGGTGTCTAGTCTAACCTCGCAAACAAAGAGACATCGCACATTGCTAGTCTAAACCATAAAATGATCATCATCGATCATAAAGAAGTGTCGATTACACTAAGCTAGTAAATATAAGAGTTTAGCTTCATGTCCCATAACCACTTGCTTAACTCAAATATTTACGAACAGATTGTAGATCTCCACTAGAAAATTGTCACAAGAGTTTCAATCGAACAAGTCCATAAATTAACCGATGAAGTAAACGCAAGCGTTTCATACCACTTGTTTTGCTAAGCCGTTTAATTATATTTTCTCATACGAATGAGGTAAAGGTTTGTATATACTAGTAGATTGGAAAACAGTTTTATAAACGAGTTTAATATTGAAAATAGAGTTGAAATCCTTTTGATGAAAGAGTTTTGATATTTACTACTAGTATTGAAACCTTTATATTTTTAAAGTGACAAGTCATAGAAGTGATTGTAGAAACAATCAATTATAAAAGTTCACATTCGAAGACGTGAATAAAATCTAAAGAAATCAATTCCCAAAACCATCAAAGTAAGAAGTTCTGTTGAATGTTTTACAGATAAGGTCTGCCTACGCAGAGTTGTACGGGGTTCGACCTAGTGAAGACAAGCAACCTAAGTTTAAAAAGGCGGGAGACTCAACAAAGTGGCCGATAATAAATGATAACAACAAAAAGGGAATCAACACGACTTGATTAGAGTTGGATATTCAAGCTAAAAAAGGCAAATAGGCAAAACACAGCAGATTCAGACGTCTGAGATCAAGAATTCAGACGTCTGAATCTGGAAAATAAACTATTTTCCAGAATAGAATTCAGACGTCTGAATCCTAGATTTCAGACGTCTGAAATAGGCACTTTTTAGCCTATTCCTTTTCTGGTTCAAAACGAACCAATTCAGACGTCTGAAATTTTGATTCAGACGTCTGAATGCTGGGAGAAGAAAATTCCCAGTATTCCATTCAGACGTCTGAACCATACGTTTCAGACGTCTGAAACTGTTATTCAGGGCATTCCCTGAACCTAGGCCAAAAAATGGCCAAACGACATCGATAACGATCGGTCGAGCAACAACGACTAAGGAATTGCACAAGGATAAGTGTTAGGAATTCATACCTAACAATCGAAGATAATTAAAGACTTAGATGTGAGATAAAAATCTCACCTTTGAACCCAAACAAATAAAGAAGAAGCTTTGAAGCAATGTCAAGAGCAATTACTCTTCACTCTCAACACAAGAAGCTCCAACTAAGATCAAAACAAGCATTTCCCAAATTTAGGTTTAGGAAATAAATTGAAATTGGAAAGAGAAAGAGTTGGAGAAGAAGGAGATGAAGCTTACCAATGGGTTCTCTTTGAATTTGGAGTAAGAATTTGAGATTGCAAGAGAAACTAGGGCTTGGAGTTTTAATTCTTTTTCTTCTCCTCCATTAATCTTCTTAGAACTGAAAAGTGGAGGAAGAGGGAGTGAATGAAGAGGGGGGTTTCAGTTTGGGGTATTAAGTTGGCTAGTGGGCTGAACCCAAACTCAAAACCCAATAGAAAAAGTAGCAAAATTCGACTTACTCCAAACATATCGAAGTTTACACTCAAAAAGATCGCAAACGTAATTTTGGACTCAATGGGGGTGGTCTCGAGTCCCAATTCGACTGTTTGCAAAAAGTAGCTTTTCGGACTAAAATCCGACGAACGGCGAAATATTTAAATAAAATATTTAAATATAAAATCGATAAATATGCGGGTTGTTACAGTATATTTAGTAAAAAATTTAAACAAGATTTATAATAACTTTTGTTGGTAAAAATTCCATGACCAACTCTATTTCTATCATATTTCTAACGACCATCACTCATCAAAATCCAATATAGTATGTCAAAATGTGGTATTTTAAACAGGAAATTATTCGTTTTTATTTTTTTTAATAAAAACATCCAAAGTATTCACTCTCATTTAAAAGTACTCATGGTTATGCATGGGTGAATTACTTGGAATATTTGTTTATATGCTTTCATGCTCATTTAAAAGTCCTCACGGCTATGCATGTATGGAACACATATCAAAATTGTTTATTAAATAGACGAGTTGATTCTAATCCCATTTAAAAGTCCTCATGGTTATGCGTGGTTAGAAGATACTTGAAATTCATTTTTTTTAAATAAAATTGGGAATACTACTAATCTCATTTAAAAGTCCTAACGGTTATGCATGGTTAATAGATATTCAAATTCCTGATATAAATATACCATAAATAGACACAACTATATGGTTTTATATGCTGACATCATCCCTATTACTCTAAAATGGAATATGCGCCTAACAGAGTATTTATGATTTTCGTTTGATTTTTTATTGAAATTTAATATTTATACTCGATTGGGTATTAATGTTGTATTAATGTCTATCACTTTATCTCTAATACTATTACTCTTTTGCTGATAACAAAAGGGGGAGAGAGAATTTAAGGGTCCGTTTGGTTTTGTTTTGAGTTTTGTGTTTTGTGTTTTCAACATATACTACAAAATACAAAATAACATGAGAAATTTTTTTACAATTCTTAGCCATTACAACGATGGACGGAAAATGGAGGAGAGGAATAGTTTTCCGTCCTTTTGTTATGTCTCAAAACACGAAAAATCAATTAAACTTGTTTTCTATTTTCTATGTTAATTTCATTTTTAGAAATGATGTGTTTTCCAACAATGTATAAGAAATGCGCACTTTTATTCAGACGAAAACTAAAAACTAAAAACAGGAAACCAAACGGGCCCTAATATTTTGGTTGGCAAATAATTCAAGTCATATTTTTTATTTGCATATTCTCATCTAATTTTATTTGCATATTTTTATTTATTTTCATGCATATATGAAGGGGGAGCTTTGGTGTAGGGGGAGCATTCAAATATGGGGAGCAAATAGAATGATCAAATACATTTAATAAATTCAAAATCTTAAATATATGTTTGTTATCATCAAAAGGGGGAGATTGTTGAATATGAAAGTATATCATTTTTGTTTGATGATAATAAACATATATATATATTAATTTAAATGTATTTGTTAATTGTATTATTTTATTTTTCACATAATTAAATAAATATTTGTTGAATAAAATAAATAACACAGAAATTAAATTCAAACAGACATTTTATTCAAACAAATATTTTATTACAATTTTTGAATAGCACAAAATTTGAGCTCTCACTATATATATACAAAATTTCAATTACAATACAATTTCAAATCACAACATAATTTTTCACTATACAATTGTCATTTACATTTACACCTCACTACATATCACTCGTTCACTCATATTTGTTCTTCAACTATATTCCAATTTGTATCCAAATCAATGGCCACATGAACACACACACACACACACACCAGATTTCCAGTGAACCATGCAATTCAGAGAATGCAAGTTACGATACAAACCATCATACAAGTGAATGCAGCAGTTTTCAAGAGGAAACATCATATATGCAGTAATGAACAAGACTGCAATACCAAAGTACAATCACACATATATGTATACATACATATATGTATGTATATACGTATGGATACATCACATGAAAACAGAGGCAACAACAAAGTTGTGCCCGACTACAAGAAATTGCATAGACATTCATAAATAGAACCATAAAATGACTCAAAGCAATGCAAGTGTATAGACCAACATGAATAACAAGAAATACAGACCAGTCGAAGTCAACATGCAACAAGACTTCAACACAAGTACAAATCCAGATAACATAAAGTACATGATGCAATAAAGCGGTGGACACAAAGTCAACCTAATAGCTTTTCAGAAATGAAGCAGTGGAGCAGTACTGGTGCAAAGAACAATAAGACAAAAACATAACAGTGAACATGATATCACAGTACTAGCTTGGATCAGATCAAGCATCAATGCACAAGACTGAAATTTAAAAGGAGACAACAGTTCTACATACAGCTGAGATACAAGTGCACACATCAAACAACAAGTGATCCAAGAGGAACCACATTGCAACAAGTCTCGGCCAAGTGGATAGGCACAATAATTACACACATATATACATACATATATATATGTATGTATATACATGTTGTATGTGCACAGTTACTAACAGTAGCAACAAGAACAAGGAAGCAGAACGCAAAGCAATTATCTAATGGCAAAGCAATTCACGAAAATCATAACTATTAGTTACAATTTTAACAAAGTCAAGTCCGAGATAAAATTCAATCAGAGGTCATATGTAACAGCGAATGAAATATTAAACAAGTCGTTGGCAGTAATGAATGGAATCAACTCAAACTGTTCAAGAAAATATCAAATGGCCAAAGTCATAGCAGAACACTACGGAATCAAAATTCAAACACATCAGGGAAAAGAAGGAACCGACTAAAGCAAGTCAATAATGAACAAGTCAGAGTAATCACCAGCATCCAATCAAAATCGAATGGCCGAACAAAATTATCATGAAGAATTCAAACAGTATATATGAACTTAAATTAAAGGGATCGATCCCTATAAATTCCCTTAACATCATCGGCATTAAAGGTATTCGAGTTCAAGCAAATCACAGAGCCAAGTTTAAAATTAAATCCCAAATCGGTAACTCGAATCGAAGTCGAGCAAAATTGAAATTGAAATAGAAAATAATGTACTAATTCATAGCATTCAAGCTCGACACATTTAAAGCAGCTGAAGCTAAGCAAAGAACAAAGATCGAAGAAGTATTAAACTGAATTGAGGTTCGACAGTAAAATCGATCAACGACCAAGCGGCGGCTTCAAAGCAAAACAAACCTTAAATTTTGAAGTGGAAAAGGAATGGCCGAAGAAGAATAAAGGGGAGACGTTTTTCTCAAGCTATTTTCTAAAGTGGGCCGCTCTAGTTTAATTTGGGTTTAAGTATAAAGAGGGTTTTGTTTTTTTAAGTGTTTTTATTTTGTAATTTTTCTTTTAAAATTTTGTAACTTTCTAGTCGTGTGACTAGGGACAAACTACGGGGCATAGTTTGAGAATTCACAACTCAGTGGCTGAGTTGTAGCAGGGTTTTGAGCGTAGAGTTAGGTTAGTCGATAGCGGGTGTCGCGAGTTTACGTGTGTAAGCGTTTGACTACTTAATTTCTAGTAGAAACCTTGGGGGTAGCACGTAGGCAGGGTTTTGCCGAAGCTGGGTAAATCTGTGTTGTTCTATTTCTGCTTTTTATTATTCTGTTATTATCTGTGCTGCAATCATATATATATATATATATATATTTCTGCATTAGTTTTTATTATCATTAGTATCACTCTATTCACCCCGCTCTAGGGTGTAATCGATCCTACATGTTATTGCTGTTTTGAAATAAGAGGGAAGGTTTTCCAAATCTAGGATTAACTACACAATGCAAGGGTCAATCATATGCATTAACCCACTGACTAATTCTCGATTGCATTAAGATATGGCTTGATTTTTTTTGAGGATGGAGAGTAAAATGTTTTGAAAAATTGTGTTCAAATGTTTTAAAAAATTGTGTTAAAATGCTTTTGGAAAGTTGTGTTCAAATGCTTTCGAAAGTTGTGTTTAAATGCTTTTCAAAAGTTGTGTTCGAATGCTTTTGAAGATTTAACTTCCAAACTATTTTTCAAGTTTGATTGGAAGGGGGAAAAGGGTTTTAATGAAACATAAGAGAATTTCCGATTTTCAAGTTTCACATACTCAGCGTAGGGTAGGTCGATGTGTTAGTGAATATGAGTTTTTACTGTCCGACAAAGGATGACAGTATACAAAACATAGAGAATAATAAGGGAAAAATCTATTTTAGCTTTGGAATTTCTATTTTCATATCTTGTTGATAGGGAACAAAACTTACGTTTAGAATAATTCCTTTTTAATATCCAAAAATAAACCTTCTTATGCAAATTATACATGGAAAAGTTGGAAAAAAAATTAAGGATAAAAGAGAAAGTTCCAAAGTTAAATGGAATATGTATCCAAAAGAACGGTGGAAATGTAAAATTCTCCATCTAAATTTCTTTTCTATCATAGGAGTATAGATATAGAAAAAACTGGATTTTCAAAATTTTGGATGTTAGAAATTATGTGTTAGATACTGGATGGTAGGGATTGGATGCAAAATTTATTGAACCATACCCCTATTCGTAGGAGTGTGGAATTTGTTGTGTGAAAAATAATTTTTGATTTTTGAAAATTTGCATACATATAGAACTACCAATATATATAAGTTGTTTGCATTATATTTTCAAAATGGTTTTAAAAGAATGGGTTCATATAAGAGGTGTCGATTTAGAATTATTTAGCATACATATCATATATGTTGTGATACAACGTGCAATTATATAAGTTTGGCTGTAAAATTGGTTGTACACAAATTGGTTGAAAAGTGTAGATGGTTATGTGATATGTTACATGATTAAACTCTTGAGGAATTTCGAGGACGAAATTCTTTTAAGAGGGTGAGAATGTAACACCGCACAGAATAAACGGTAATCAATAAATAATTAATAAGGCTAAAAAAGGGAATTTGAGCAAATATCATAATTTGGCTATGAAACTTTCATCACTGTGTTCCTAGCGATTTTTTGAGCAACTTTCATGTTTGGAATTTTGCGATCGAAGTTCAAACGAAGAAATTATCAGCGTTTGAAGTTTTCGAAACAAAAATAATTAAAAATGAACAAAAGAAAATAAATAATAATAACTGTGTGGACCCCACCGATCGAACCACTCCTTAAGTCGGTCGACTGCTAGCGGTTGACCGGTTGTCAAGTGGCGGCTAGGGTTGAATCTTGACCAAACAGCTCGGATTTGATTGTTTTAAATCTAATGAATACGATTTATTCAAGCGTCTATAAATATAGGCCTAGCCCCTTACTTTTCTTCTCATATTTTCTGATCAAAGTAGCAGAGCTCTACCATTTTCCCTTCTCGACTATTTCTATTAATTATAAAATATTATATTATATATACGAGTACTTTGGCACGTGCGGTGTACATGCGGAGGAGGAATTGGTATTAAAAACTCTATTTGCAAGGTTCTTTGAATTTTATGAAATGACTTTGACGTGTATGCAATGTTGCATTTGTTATGCGTGTACATGCACAAATCTATCATTTATCAAAATGTGAATGAGACTAAGTTATTTTAGGAAATAATCAAAAAGGTAAAGAAAATAATTAATTATTACATGGATATTTAGAGAAATTTAAAAAATATTAAATTAAATTAGCGCTTCTAGTAGTTTGAAACATAGAAAACTTGCATCATCTCTCTTTTAAAAAGTATTTAACCACCATATTAAGTTAGCGCTTCTAGTAGTTAGCGCTTCTAGTAGTTTGAAACTCTTTCTAGTCGATCTTTTATCTTCAATGCCTTATGTTCCAAGCATCTTTCCTTTGTGATCGAGTTATTCTTGATAGGTTCTTAATACTTCTTTGTTCATCTTTTTGCTTGCTTCTCATGAATCCTTAGAATTGTTAGTTTATCCTTGAAAGAAAGCACTCTGTGGTGGTCGCTTAAGTTAGAGCTTCACGTGCAAGTGGTTTTGGAGGTCCATAGTAGAGCAAAAATCTCTCGGTACCAAGTGGTTCATCTCAGTACTAGGTGATCTTCTTGCCCTTCCATAAGTGTTCCCAGGTTTGTGAATTGTTTCATCTTCATCTCGATGTTCTAATTCTAGTGGAAATCTGCTTAGTCAAAAAGTCTGTTAATACATGATTATCCATGCCTTATGTCCTAATTTACTATATCTATTTTTATAGTACTTTGAGAATGTAGACCGCTCTTACCGGTCTATTGTTTGAATCAAGGTTTTATGTTCTTCTTCTTATTATCTTGGGTACTCTTAAATGAGTAGACTAGATAGCATGTATGAGATAACATATAGAGCTGTTTAATGGATGAGCAGGAGGCTACACTTTAGATTTATCAACTTTTGGAGCCTATCTGCTTTATTTTCGCTATGAAGCACTGTGGAACTTTTTCAGTGCTATACTATATTTATCTAAAAATAATTTATTCTCAATTTATTATTTGACATATAAACTCTATTATATGCTTATATAACTATGATGTATCTCTATACACTCTGATTTGATTTTGATTCATATAGTTATATTTATTGTCTCACTTATTTTATATTTATGTGATTATATATATTATCTTATGCCCTGTGAGATATACAACATGTTTTTTTGGATTTATTTACTTTACAACCTTCGATTACAACTCTACATCGGTCAGGTACCGTTGCAGTGCACTCTACAAGTTCTATTGGGTACCAGAGATATAGGACAGTCGTCACTTTAAGCAACAGGCAATGACAACCAAGTAATGTTTTTCAAACCATATCCTTTTCTGATGAGATAAAGAAAATCATAATATATAAGGAAGAAAGTGACTACTTGAACTGGCTAAATGATGTTAAGGGCATTTTTAGCTGTAAGTCAGCAAATAATTTCATCAATCCAAAAAATAACATAGTTAGCTGGCATAATTTTATATGGGATAAAATACATTGTAAAAAGTTGATGATCTACTTATTCAAAGTAGTTACTAATAAGCTATCAACAAAACAAAAACTCATTCAGAGATAAGTACCCTTTGCTAATGATAAATTATTATGCAACCATGAAATAGAAGGCGCAAATCATTCATTTTTTGAATGCAACTTTACTGCATATGTATGGAGTTCGTGTAAACTTCGATTTGGGTTACAGGCAAGAAATAGTTACACATTATAGAATGAAATTGAATATCTCATACAAAACTTTAAAAACAAAGACAGACTTGGAGATATGATAAGCCTAGTAACTTCAATTTCATTTTGGGTGATTTGGAAAGAATGTAATTCAAGAATTTTCTCTAGTAAATCTAAAGATAAATTATCAGTTTGTAAGGAGATAGAGTTATACCCGGAGATCAACATGATCAAATTGAACATAAAGGCAAGCACATCACAATTATATGCTAAACCACTTGAATTTTAGGGAATACCTTTCAATTGCAAAGGGAAACCACCAGACCTCCCACTCTAGCCTCTAATCCCATTTGCATAAGTTAGAGCAGAAGAAAAGATGAAGCTCCTACTTCAATGGATAGTTGTAGTTAAAGGAGAAGCGCTCGCGGAACCTAATTTTCTTCAGATTATCGTTGATTTAAGTGAAAATTTGTAAGATCCAAATTTAGACAGCCATTAAAGGAAACCCTATTTCAAATTGAAATGAACTTAGGGTTTTTCCTTTTTATCCTTTGTACTATAATTGTAGTTACATGGGCCAAGTATTGTCTTGTATATGGGATGGGCTATTTTATATTATATTTTTAGTGTTAGCAAATGAAATAAAGTACCCGCTTTTAAAAAAGGATAGGGTTGAAATGTATTTTAGTTTAGAAGATTCTGAAACTGAAGGTTTGTAAAAATTTGATTTAATAAATTAGAATAAATATATCAAAAAAAGAATAGATATGGGTCATTGACTTGAATTAGGCAAGGTTAAACATGGATCAATAGGATTACACTCAGGTGATAAATTCGACTACCATCTCATGGGAAGAAAGTGAAACATCACTTGATTTCGGCAAAGAACTATTGCATTCAATGCAACTAGATGAATCTTCAGGAAAAGAGAATAAAATTTACTTTGTGATCGCAAAACTGTAAACTTGGAGGGCATGTGTCATGCACGTAATTACACCAATAACAATTTACTACGTGATCATTGAATAAGTACTTTCCTAGTAATAAAAAACCACTTCGATGAGAGGAATTCTTACCTCACGAAGACATTAAACACATGTGATATTTATAATTTGGTTGAATCGATGGGTTTGATTGATATATATGGATGTCATGCCCCACCCAAAAATACATCTTTGGCAACACAATGTCACGACAGGTGTTCTATGAGACCTCCAAAGGATCAGATCGCCTACCTCTCCAGTTTCATGGTTTTCTTTGAAGCAGTAATTGATGATGTGGTTACCTCCATTCTTACCTCTTAGGTCTAAAATTCACTACAATGGTTGTTGTCACATCCTAACGTTATTGTCACCGGTACATTAGGCACGTCCATTGGACATGTGCAAAAACATTGAGAGAAACTCATTTATTATGAAATAATGGTCATATGCATAGATAATAGCTGACACAAATAAATATGTGAGCCAACTTCCTTTTAATGTGAAATAGTATGAATACATATGCAGAAAACTCATTGTTATATTTTCTGGCATCGATTTTATTACACATTGAATGGAAAAAAAATATTGTGAGATTTACACTTTGTTTATTTATTTAGGAATATTCATAAGCTTGGAATGAGTGCATGGAAAATAGTTGTTCGACTTGTTTCAAATTCTTTAGATATTTATAAAATTAAATAAAATTATTATAATATAAGTTTTCAAAATGATTCTTCAATTTACATTGATAGAACCTCAATATATTTTATTTGACACCATTGTAATAAAAATAAAACATGATTCACATGCACTTTTTATTTTTTAAATGCAATTTGATAAGCTCACTACCAATCAAACAATGCACTATATAAATGAATACCAATAAATACCTTTGATTGCACCTTGTTACCTTATAACCTCTTCATATTCACATTGTACTACTCATTAGATCCAAACGCGGTGATATTCGCATAACAAAATGTCCTCAAACTTTATTGTTAGCATAACTAATAGCATAGGTAATATGGTAAAATGAAAAGCATCAAATGAAGTTTTTCCATTACATATGATCAAAATGTACTCAAACTTTATTCTTAACATAACTACTAAACATGGACAATATGATAAGATAAAAAGGTTCAAAATGGAGTATGACCACTATATATAAAGTACCAAGGCATGCCCTATGGAACCAAACTTCTCTCTTCACCAAATACTAATAAAATGTGAGAAACATATAAGAGATATTGTAGTTAAAATATGCTAATTTTCAAGTTCACAGTTAAACTATATTTATTTATCTATAATAGTGTATATCACATGCTGTGGTCTGCATAGTTAATTAAGACACCAATGTCTTATTTTCCTCTTTATATACTTCACAAATTATTGGCTCTACATATGATCGAGGAACATCCGCCTTTTTTTATTAGATAAGGTCAAAGGTTAAAAAAAATGCTTGAAATTTGTATAATGTCTATCTGTTTTGCAGATTTTGAAAGCGACTAAGGATCGTAATATGGAATATTATCAAAGTTATCTACTAGTGCGGAATATAAATATAACAGTAAATAGTAAAGTAAATGACACCAGAGATTTTTATACTGGTTCGAACTTCCCGTTCTACGTCCAGTCCCAGACTCCTTCTGGAATTTAATTATCAACCCTCTCTTAACCCGGAGGAATAGGTATTACACTGCCTGAGCAACCGAACAGAACTTCTCCCGCCTAAGCAATAGAATAGGACTTCAACCGCCTGAGCAACCGAACAGGACTTCAATAATACAGATAATTTTCTTGACTGACTGTGCTCTTTTAACAGCATGGATAAGTCTTTAGAGTACACCCTTCCTATAATCTTCTCCTTTGTGGTATATAGTGTAGTTCATGAAGATAGGAAGTTAATTTAATCACAAATGAATATGTGCTTGAATGTGCAAGTGATTTGAACAGAGATTTGAATGCAAATGACAGTATGATTAGACAATAAGTATAAGAGAATAGAATCCGAAATTAGGTCATTAAAACAAATGAATTGAAGGCTATATATAGTGTTTAAGTGTTGTAACTTATCGTGAAAAGTAACGATCAAAAGATATGGAAACAACTCTTGAATCAAGGGTTGTTTCTGTTTGATGAATGGAAGTGGCCGTTCAGAAAATAGCCGTTATGCAATTTCTGTCGCCGAAAGAAAAAAAATTCAGTCAACTAAAATTTAAAAAATTCGAATTAGAAAGAGATATGTACAAAATATTTATAATTCAGTCAACTGAAATGGTCAGTTCAGTTGACTGTACATTCATATGCATTGTGCATGTGCACAGATATTCAGTCGACTGAACTGCCAGTTTCAGTCGGCTGAATACCATATTTTCTACCATATTGAAGTTCTTTTGAGAAATTTTTTTGCTTGAACTTCTAGTAAAATACTAGGCATTTGTAACCTGATTTGTAAACATTTTTTAAGTACATGTGCATATACCAACTTGGAGAGATTTTAACAAAAATCAACTACTAGACTAGACTATAGATAAACCATAAACAATATTGAAACTTCTATCTGAATTTCGGTCTGCAATCTATTGTCGAGTAGAATAGCATCTTCTCCTGCAAATATGGTTAGTTCACATAATATTTACCTATATAGTTGTCATGATCAAAACATCAAAATACAAGATTATAACATTCTCCCCCTTTTTGATGATGACAACTATGTAAGTATTTTTTAAAAAACTTTATAAAAATGATTTTTACTCCCTCTGAATGAATATTATAAAAATGATTTTTACTACCCCTAAATGAATATTACCAAACAATTTATCCCGCTTTGTCATCGACAAAAAGGAATAAATAGATAGTATGAGAAATATATATAAGCATAGAAACAAACATATATTATAGGGAAAATAAAATGAACCGAGCATCATAGATAAACATGAACATGAAATTTTAAACAACAATGTCATAGAATAACATCAAAACAACGAAAACATAAAATAATGTCTTAAATGATAAGATGGGCATAAGAAAACATAAAAACTAGACCTCCTCACTATTTGAAGCTTCTTCCTCTTCTTCTTCATCGGAGGTAGGCCATGAAAAGGGAGCGGGATTCTCGACAATACCGGTAGAGGTAGAGCCGGTACATGATATTCTCTCCCAAACCTTGTTCAAGAAACCTTTGATGGAATTAAGCTTCTTATTTGTTTTGATGACATTTTTCTCGACGGTGGCTAATCGTCGTCCAAGCTTACTTTGGTTGCGGGAGAGCATGACAAGTGCTTGCTTTGGAGTAATGTCACTATGAAGCTCATGGATCTCGTCGTCGTCTTCTTCTTCCTCTTGACGGGGAGGTTGAGATGATGATGAGGCAATGTTTATATCCCGGGGTTAAGGAATCCCTTGATTTCTATTGGCAGCCCATTGTTGAAAGCTTATGTTTTGTTAAGCTTCCGGGAATTTGGGAAGATTCATAAGACTTAGAGTCTTTGAATTGAGTTCGCCAACAGTTATGAAATCGGCATCGGGCAAAGAGACTCCAAAATATTGAAGAATATGCATTATGTACGCTCCATAGTGAATGGTCTTGTAGTTTCTCTTATGGTTGACGGTGAGGAACTTGTCTAAAACAATTTTGGCCCAATTTACTCTTTGAGAAGAGTAAATAGCGTAGAGATCTTGGAAATCTCTCTTGTAAACTTTCTCGTAGCTGCCCGTACAAGGTTGTAGAGACCGAATGAGAGCTCAATAAAGAATGTGTGCCTTTGGACGTAAGGCAACGAATTTCAAGATTATTAAGTCGTCTGACAGAAAACGATGAGAGACTTCGTCTCTGTTTTACATGTCAACTTCAACATCATCGATATCCACTCCTTCTGATGGACATCGGAGAATATGGCCAAGTCTTTGAAGAGGAAGATAAATTTTGATGCCGCAAACCAACGTCCAAATACAATCTTCTTTCTTCCTTGGATCTTGGTGATCTAAATTCATATTGGCAAAGAACAACTTAATTAGAAGAGGAAATTTTTTGAGATTATTTGAGTCATACCCAATTAAATGATCGATGCCACTAACTTCTGCAATTTCTCAAATGGTATATCCATTAAAGTCAGCGAATTTGACAAAAGATCCTTCAAAGATTCAAGAATTATTCATTGAATTGAATCTTGTTACTGCCATCTCATTGTGAAGCCAAGAGCGGATTTGGCTTTCGGAAGGACCGAAGGGGGATCCGCGAGCTCGTTTGCTTCGTGGAGCCATTGGTTTGAGAGGAATTTGTGGAAAAATTTTGATTTTTGGAAATGGAGGCTAGGGTTTCTGCTGAAATGGAGTTGTTTGGGTAAGTGGGAAATAAGAAGGAAGAGTGAGTTATGTAGTAGGTTGGTGAAAAGGTATATTGGGAAATGTGTATAGGTATTTAAAAAAAAATTACACGACCCAGTCGATTGAATTGGGTGTCTCGGTAGACTGGTATGCAGGCTTTTCAAACCCGCATGTTTTCAGTGCAAATTGAGGAAATTCAGTCGACTGTTTGTATGGGTTCAATCAACTGAATGCTGAGTCAAATTCAAAGACATTGAAGCTTCAGTCGACTGAATGTATGGACCAGTCGACCGAGTTGCAGAAAAAAATAGGCCGCAAGTTTACAGTTCAAAATTTGGGGTATTCAATCGACTGGATTGAACCATTCAGTCAACTGACTGCAGGGTAAAACTTCAATTTTCTTTGAATAGTCAGTCGACTGGGTGGCCTCAATCAATCGACTATATCTGTTGAAAGTTCTGATATTTGGCTTCTCTTCTAGTTCTTCTTATTTTATTAAAACAATACATACATATACATATATATATATTAGTTATAATCTTAAAATTATTCAAAATTATATACTTAATATTCAAGAAAACATACAACTTATAGAAATTAAAACAATAATCAAAACGACTTAATTTTCGGAATTGTTTGAGTCATCCGAATACGGTTCAACCTTAGTGATTTCTTGTAATGGATGGAGAGGAGACCATACATTACCACTTTCCCAAGAGTTTGGCGACAGTTGAGGACGTTGATGGTTTCGTTCCCAAGAGTTCGGCGACACTTGAGGACGTTGCGGAGATGGTTGATGCACACATTGCTTTGAGGATGATCAACAAAACTTCAAAGCGAATTATTCTAGGAAGCTTAGGCATTTTGCAGTCACTTTTTTCTCATAGTACTTTTCGCATTGAAGTTCTACTGTTTCTCTTTGATAATGGTGTATGTCATCAATCTTTTCTTTAGATGACGAAGAGTCAAAACCTAAGTTTCGTTTAGCTCTTTTTTCATGTGGCGTATACCCAGTGTGATGATTTGGTGAGGGTGTAATCTTGACTGGATATATACCGGAGTTGTATTATTTAAATTGTTTGATGACTCAAAGGTTGGAGTGCTAAACACTAGTGATGATTGGTTGGATTCTTATTGCGATGGCATCGTAGAGATGTTATATTAGATGAAGGTGATTGAGCTGAAATAGTTTTATAAACGAGTGAGGATAGAAGAGTTGAGTTTGAGGAATGAAAAATGATGCATATTTATACTAATCTTATACACTAATTCAGATTTTTACAGATTGAGGTGAAAAACGTCTGGAGATTCTCAACCAAGAAAAAATGTGAGGTAAGAAAAACTAAGAATTAATGGCCATACGAATAATTAAAGGTGATGTATGATGTTGAAACACGAAATATAATAGCACATTGAAACAACATACAACTTCCTCCCAAGAGACTTGAGTTCGAGTGCCGGCAGCTCCAATTTTTTTTTTAGAAAAAAATTTATACCAAAATTTTATAAAATAATATATAATTATAATTCATGTAACGATATAATTCCTAGTTCTCATCGTAATTTAATAAAAATATTTTCATTTAAGGGTTTAGTAAATATATCGGCTATTTGATTTTCTGATGGTACAAAATCTAGCGATATATTTCCTTTTTCTATATTATCGCGAAGAAAATGATGTCTAATATCAGTGTGTTTAGTTCTAGAATGATTTATTGGATTTTTCAATAAATTTATAGCGCTTATGTTATCACAATAAATTGTAGATTTAGAAAGTTTTATTCCGAAATCTTGTAGTGTTTATTGCATGTATATTACTTGAGTACATGCCAAAGCAGCAGAGATATATTCTGCTTCACACGTCGAAAGTGAAACACAATTTTGTTTCTTACTAAACCAAGATACTAAAGATCGTCCAATGAAATGACAAGTACCACTTGTACTCTTTCGATCCGTTCGACATCCTCCAAATTCAGCATCACTATATGATACTAATTCAAAAGGACATTATTTTGGATAAAAGAGACCGTAGTCTTTAGTCTTGCTTAAGTATCGCAAAATTCATTTCACTGCCCACAAATGTGATTCTTTGAGATTTGCTTGAAATTATGCACACAAGCATACACTCATCATTAAATCTGGCCGACTAGCAGTTAAATAAAGTAATGAATCGATCATACTACGATATAGTTTTTGGTCAACACTTTTGTCATTTTCATTTCTATCGAGATGTACCGTAGTACTCATAGGAGTTGGTTTAGACGAAGTGTTTTCCATACCAAATCGTTTTATGAGATTATTACAATATTTTTCTTAATTAATGAAAATTCCATTATTTAATTATTTAATTTGTAAATCTAGAAAATATGAAAGTTCTCCTATGTGAGACATCTCAAATTCTCTTGTCATATCTGAAAATTCTTGACATAACTTTTCGTTCATGGAACCAAAAATAATGTCATCTACATAGATTTGTATTATTAAAATATCATGTTTATCTTGTTTTATAAACAAAGTTTGATCTACCTTTCCAATTTTAAAAGAAAAAGCAATTAAATAATTTTTAAGATGGTCATACCAAGCACAAGGTGCCTGTTTTAAACCATATAAAGCCTTTTTTTAATTTATAAACATGATCTGGATATTTTTCATGTGCAAATAAAGGCAGTTGTTCTACATATACACTTTCTTTTATAAAACCATTTAAAAATGCACTTTTTACATTCATTTGGTATAGTTTTAAATTATTAAAACATGCATAAGCTAATAAAATACGAATAGCTTCTAGATGAGCTACAGGAGCAAATGTTTCATCATAGTCCATTCCTTCTTCTTGATTATAACCTTGAGCAACTAGCCTAGCCTTATTTCGAATAATATTTCCTTGCTCGTCGGCTTTATTTTTGTAAATCCATTCTGTACCGATAATAGCTTGATTACTTGGTCTAGGGACTAAGTCCCAAACGTCATTACGTTCAAATTTATTTAATTCTTCTTGCATAGCTATAATCCAGTAATCATCAGTTGAGGCTTCTTTAGCATTTTTGGGTTCAATGTTTGAAAGAAAAGCTACGTGACCCATTTGATTTAGTTGATTTCGAATTCTTACGTTAGTATTTACTTCTCTAATGATATTTTCAACAGGATGATTTCTTAGAAGTCTTGGTGGAGTTCTAATTTCATTATTATTTGGTAAATTGTTGTTTATATTATTTGCAATATTTTCTAAATCATCTTCTGTGTTATTTGTTTTAGAAACAATTTCTTCATGTTCATTTTTATGATTAAATTTGAAACTTTCATCGAATGACACATGAAGTGTTTCTTTGATTACTTTAGTTCTTTTATTATAAATTTTATAGGCTTTGCTTCGTTCCGAATATCCAATGAATATTCCTTCATCGGATTTTGGATCGAATTTACCAAGATTGTCTTTTGTATTTAAAAGAAAACATTTTGAACCAAAAACTTTAAAATATGATATATTGGGTTTTCTTTCATTAAAAAGTTCATATGGGGTATGCTTTGTTAATGGTCTTATGGAAACTCTATTTAAAACATAACAAGCAGTTGCTACATCTTCTGCCCAAAAATGTTTCGGTAGAGTACTTCTATTTATTAATGTTCTAGCACATTCTTAAAGTGTTCTATTTTTCTTTTCTACAACTCCATTTTGTTGCGGAGTTCTAGGAAATGAAAAACCATGAACAATTCTTTTCTTATTACAATAATTTTCAAAGATCCATTTTCGAATTCACCACCATGATCACTTCGAATGTTTTTAATTTTTAATATTTTGAATTCTTTTAGCAAATATTTTAAAATTTTCAAATGTATCACTTTTATTTTTCAAAAATATTGTCCACGTAAATCTTGAGAAATCATCAATAATTACAAAAACATATATATTATGGTTTATAGACTGAACTTGAGTTGGTCCAAAAAGATCTAAATGTAGTAACTCAAGTGGTTGTAATGTAGAAATTATTTTCTTTGATTTAAAAGAAGATTTTGTTAATTTTTCTAATTGACAAGCATCACAAATACTTTTTACTTTAAAATTCATTTTTGGTAAACCTTTAACTAAAGTATTCTTAGATAATTTGCTTATTGCTTTAAAATTTATATGACGAAATCTCTTGTGCCATAATCAAGGGTCATTTTATTTGGCTACTAGACACATACTTGTGTTATGATTAACTTTCATATTTAATATGTAAATTCCTTCAAATGTAAGATTATTATTCTGATCAAATATGTTGCATTTATTTTCAAAAAAGTTATATTAAAACCTTTAGCACAAAGTTGACTTATACTAAGTAAATTATGTTTTAAATTCTTAACTAGTAAGGCGTTTGTAATAAGAGGTAAGCTAGATGTACCATCATTGCTTACATCACCTTTGCCGATGATATAGCCTTTGGAATTATTTTCAAATGTGACAGATCCTCCATCTGAGTAGATAATGTTAGATAGCATATCTTTGTTTTCTGTCATATGTTTTGAGCAACCACCATCAAGTATCCACTTTCCTCTTTTCTTAGTTGGTACCTGCAAAAAATATAGGAATGACGTTGGTGCCCGCTTTTTATTAGGGTCCTAAGAGTTAGATCTTAGGAAGACAAACCCAAGAGGGTTTAGAATTCCCTTTATAAGTAAAATCTTTATTTTTATGTACTGAGTTTATAAAAGATTTAATATACTTATTTCTGATTAAATTATTATTAGTTTTTGGTACCCAAATCTTTATAGTATTTGTGTTGCTAATTTCTTTCTTTTGAGTGAAAATCTTTGGTTTTGGTTTTGCTTCTACAAAATTCTTATGTAAACTGAAATTTTTATATGATGAGTTATTCTTCTTTGAACTAGTTTTTGAAGAATTTGTGTATCCTAACCCTTTTTTTATTAGAAGTAGTTTGAGAATTACTAATAAATTTAGAAAGATTTTCTCTTCCTTTATTAATATTATATACATTTTTAGTGATATTCTCAAACTCAGTTTTAAGACTGGTATTTTTCAATTCAAGAATTTTGACATTTGATTTTAAATCATGATTTTCTGAAGCTAATGTCATATTCTTTTCTTTTTGCACTTCTATTTCAGTTGATAGCATAGTGAGTTGAGAAGAGACGTTAGACAAAGATTCTTGTATTTTAACAAGTTCTTCTTCCAAGATTTTCTTTTCATCTCTTAGCATATCAACTTCTATTTCATTTCTGTTTAATTTTTCTAGAGTATCTTTATACTTTTTTTAACTTCTTTTAGTTTATCCAATAGCTCTGAGTTTATTTCTATTAGTAAGATCACTTACATCGTTAGTTGAAGCCATAAAGCATATATTGGCTTGTTCAGAATCACCGTCCGTGTCACTGTCTGATGATGAAAAGTATTTTGAATCATTCCATGTAACAGAGAATGCTTGATTCTTCTTATACTTGTCCTTTTTATTCTTGTATCTGTCTTTCTTTCGATCAGGACAGTCCTTCTTTATGTGACCCTTCTTATGACATTCATAACATTCGAGATTTAAAGCTGATGGTTTATTAGTATTGTCTCTCCTGTTGTTTCCGAATTTCTTGTTCTTTCTAAATTTCAAGAACTTTTTGAAATTCTTTACTATAAATGCCATGTCATCTTCATATGAGTCCGGGTCTTTTTGTTCAGCCTGAAAAGCTATATTCTTTCTATCTTGGGCTTGATCTCATTTTGCTTGCAAATTAACTTCACACGACATGAGATTTCCTATTAACTCTTCAGGTTTGATGGTAGAAATGTCATTAGCTTCTTTAATAGCTAAGACTTTTTGTTCCTATTCATCCGTTAAAGAGTTTAGAATTTTTGAGACAATATCAAAATCGGAGTATTTTTCTCCTAGTGCTAATAGTGAATGATATATGTCTTGGAATCTAGAATACATATCATTTATAGTTTCATCTGGTCTCATTCTGAAATTTTCGAACTGATTTTTAAGCATAGAAATTTTGCTTTGTTTCGCTTTGCTTGTTCCTTCATTTGTAACTTTAAGAGTTCGCCAGATTTCATAAGCAGTTTTACACATACTAACTCTATTAAATTCATTTTTATCTAAGGCACAAAATAACATATTCATGACTTTTGCATTTGAAGTAGCATCTAATTTTTTTGTGTTTGACCATTGTGCAAATGGTGTGGTAGGTATAGTGTATTCATTCCGAGTGACATTCCAAGTATCATATCCATATGCTTGCATATAAATACTCATTCGAGTTGACCAATAGTTGTAATTTAAACCATTAAATAGTGGTGGTCGTGCAGTGGATTGACCTTCAATAAAACTTGTGTTGGTGTTATTTTCCATATTAACTGAATATCAAATAACTGTATTACGGTTATATGATGACCTGCTCTGATACCAAATGAAAGTGACTAAGGATCATAATATGGAATATTATCTAAGTTATCCACTAGTGCGGAATATAAATATAACAGTAAATAGTAAAGTAAATGACACCAGGGATTTTTATACTGGTTCGAACTTCCTGTTCTACGTCCAGTCCCGGACTCATTCTGGAATTTAATTATCAATCCTCTCTTAATCCGGAGGAATAGATATTACACCGCCTGAGCAACCGAACAGGACTTCTCCCACCTAAGCAACAGAATAGGACTTCAACCGCCTGAGCAACCGACCAGGACTTCAATAATACAGAAAATTTTCTTGACTGATTGTGCTCTTTTAATAGCATGGATAAGTCTTTAGAGTACACCCTTCCTATAATCTTCTCCTTTGTGGTATATAGTGTAGTTCGTGAAGATGGAAAGTTAATTTAATCACAAATGAATTTGTGCTTGAATGTGCAAGTGATTAGAGCAGAAATTTGAATGCAAATGGTAGAATGATTAGACAATAAGTATAAGAGAATAGAATCAAAAATTAGGTCATTAAAATAAATGAATTGAAGGCTATATATAGTGTTTAAGTGTTTTAACTTATCGTGAAAAGTAACGATCAAAAGATACAGAAACAACTCTTGAATACCATATGCACTGTGCATGTGCACAGATAATTCAGTCGATTGAAATGGTCAGTTCAGTCGACTGAACATTCATATGCATTGTGCATATGCACAGATATTCAGTCGATTGAACTGCTTGTTTTAGTCGGCTGAATACCATATTTTCTATCATATTGAAGTTCTTTTGAGAAACATTTTGTGCGTGAACTTGTAGTAAAATACTAGGCATATGTAACATGATTTGTAAACATTTTTTAAGTACGTGTATGTGTGCATGTACCACCTTGAAGAGATTTTAACAAAAATCAACTACTAGACTAGACTATAGACAAACCATAAACAATATTGAAACTTCTATCTGAATTTCGGTCTGCAATCTATTGTTGAGTAGAATAGCATCTTCTCCTGCAAATATGGTTAGTTCACATAATATTTACCTATATAGTTGTCATGATCAAAACATCAAAATACAAGATTCTAATAGATTTTGGTAGCTAATAATTAGTGATTGAATGTAACTAAATACTAAAAAGAAAGAGATGGATGCTACGTATACAAGTAACAAATGTTTGTCATTGTGCAAGTATTTAGTTATTGCTGGTATATTAAAAGTATTAAAGATGCTTTTTCCATCCATACATGAGATATCCTACAATAAGTAATAATTAACTTCTCAAATAAAAATCAAGTCTAGATAATCTAGTATTGTTGCTAATATATTAACAACAGGTTTATGCTTGCGGCTTATAGCCCCTTTGGATTTAAGATATTTCAGATAATGTGATACGGACATAACAAAATTTTGCAACCAACAACGTAAAAAAAATGGATCTACTAAAAAAATACATGCTTTTACTCTGCATTTTGCACAAACTATAGCAGATGTTGATGCTGATTGTACAATGACTATTACTTTGTACAAATGAAACCCAAAACATAAAGTCCATGCATTTTTGGCCTCTTTGAGGCAAAGGTAACAACAATAATGGATGCAATAGTGTCATAGTGGTGATACCTGAAATTATAAAATATGTTCATTGTTGGACGGGGAATTTCTTGTAGTCATTGGAACACATCAAAAGACTGGTGAAGGTCTTGCGAATAACTGCAATGGATAAATTGAAATTTGTAGTAACTGATTAAATAATAACTTGGAAAATGTAAAGGAGACGGAAATCAATCAATTGTAATTTCACTTGATGAATGTTTAGTCATGCGAAACAACTTCCAAAATTAGATTGAAATTGAAATAATAATAACTGTTTCTAATCAAATTATTTCAGACACTTTCAACCCATGATCATTTAAAAATAAAATAATCCTGAAGATAAAAATCCAAGGTTAGAACATTATATAAGGGTAGTTCTTTACAATTATTAAAGGAAAATGACATGTATAAGTTCAATAGAGTGAAGATAAAAACTGCAATTTGCATTGTTTTTTAGATTTGTTTATTTATAAAATTACATGACATTGTCAAAGGATTGAATTTTGTTTTCTGATTGTGCAAAAATATGCCAACACGAAGTAGATACTCACATAAAACATTCACAATTTGCAATATTCATAGTAATTAGGAAAACATTTCAAGCTCCATTCATGTTAATTTGCTTATGAAAAATAATTTTAAAATGCAATTGCAAAACTATTAGATAGAGTCGTGCAAAATACACCCCGTTACATGCTCGATTTTATCCATCTGTTTCATTTGGCAGTATATTGCCGAATGCACTTGAAAATTTTCGGTGGTATACTGCCGAATGCAGTATAATTTTTTAATTCGTAGACCGGGTCGACTTATACGTTTTAAAATCATTTTATATATTCCTTTCCTAGTTCTTTTATGGTTGTTTAAGGGGAAGTTAAAACATAAGTGTGAGCTAACTAAATCAATGATATATCCGTTTCTTCAAATGGGTATTATTCCTGGTGCTTGGCATCCCGGTTGTCCCCGCTCATGAAAGGGCAAGCCGATACAATAGGTATTGCCATGCGAAGGGCTTTACTTGGAGAAATAGAAGGAACATGTATCACACGTGCTAAATCTGAGAAAGTGCCACATGAATATTCTACGATAGTAGGTATTGAGGAATCGGTACATGAAATTTTAATAAATTTAAAAGAAATTGTATTGAGAAGTAATCTGTATGGAGTTAGAGAATGGGAAAGACGATTTCACTATATTTTTGACCTGGAACAGGACCTATCACAAGAATATTTCTTTTATTAGGACGATAACTCAGAAAAGACAGATTTCCTATCTTTTCTTTCTCGTTCTTAAAATAAAACCAGCATTCTTAAGACCAAAGAGTCGGGCGGAAAAAGGGAGAGAGCTCTCTGTTCCTGGTTCTCCTGTAGCTGGATTCTCCGGAACCACAAGAATCCTTAGAATGAATGGGATTCCAACTCAGCACCTTTTGAAATTTTGAGAAGAGTTGCTCTTTGGAGAGCACAGTACGATGAAAGTTGTAAGCTGTGTTCGGGGGGACTAATTTAAAGTAAATTGTTAATGGTTCCAATTTGCCCTGAATTTTGCAGACGATTCCACATATCGAGGTCGGAATGGGATCGGGTCATTATTTTAAAATACTAAAAAATTATAATTTCTAAAAGAAAAAAGAAAAGATTGGCCGATAATTTTAATATTTAATAACTTTATCTATATCCACAGTAATCCATCCATATTAAGATTTAATTGCATAGGCGCATAATAGATCGATATGAACATCATGAGCTACCCCGTAATAAAACCCGTTGTTGCTGATATCTCCTTCTCAGTTCCTTCTTCCATAACCCGAGCTCGGAGAAGGAAGAGATAAGAGGGCCCTATGGAAAATGTGGTCAGAAATCCATAATAGAGTCCGACCACAACGACCGAATTTATTATCTTCATGCATAAGGATAATAGATTACCTAGTAGAAAAGATTTAAAAATCATCACAAACCTCCCTTTTTTCTTTTCTATTTCAATTTCTCGATTATTATATGATGATTTCTTAACTTTCCATATATAGAAAGAGATGTCATTCAATCGAGATTCCCGTTCTTGAAAATCGGCACTTCTCCAAATCCAGAAAACAGACGGGATTCTAGGATTACTTCTTTGGGCAAATACTTTTATGCATACAAGATTCTGATTGTTTAGCGGATTAGCCCAAACTCTCACCGTCCTCCCGAGGTAATCATCACGCTGAGAGTCAGCAGTATCGATCCCCATATCTATCGCTGACGCCTGCCCAGGTGGTGGATGTTCGATCCTTCTTTTTCGCTGGGTTGGTAATAATATAGATAGAAGAGATAGGAGAGGCGACCCCAGTATCTTAATTAGAGGTCCAGTTCCGCAATTAATATACTGGCCTAGAGGTCCAGCTTCAATTTTTGGAAACTTATGAAATTCTTCCGTTAAACCCTGATTAATGAACCTACAAAATCCCTCAAATTGTATCTGACTAAATAACCAATTATGATCGACAGTATATGGCCAATCGAAATCGAGTAAAATAGAGCATGTGGCGAGGTGTATTTAGCATGACTCATTAGAAAAGTAAAACTCCAACTGTGTGGACAACCGAGGTTCTGAATGCACATTTGCGATTTGGAGCAAACGTAGAAGAAGAGATCATAATATTCAAAAGGGTGAAAAAATGCATAATTCAAGTATTGATAGTAAATTATCAAACAAAGGATGAATAACTAAAAAATGGATGTTTTCGAAAATCCTAAAAGCCTCACATGAAGTCACACTTGAAGCCTATACAGTCTGCTGTAGTCAGAACGTCACCGACCATCCATCCATGCTTTCAATCCCTAATTTAATCATGTAGTTTTTTGCCTCTTTTGTTCAAAGAATGAAGAACAAATACTTTTATTCTCAAAAGTACTAAACATTTATTCTATGTTGTTTTTGTTGTGTTTGATTCTTCTTCGATTTAAAATTGAGAAGAAAGATGAGAAGGATGGAGAAAGTGGGCATACCACATACCAAGTAATTATCGCGAATGTCTAAAGTTACCCTATATTGATACCAAAAGATTTAGCTATGACGTGATAACAGTATGTGGAGGGACACGTTAAAATGGTGAGAAAAAGTTAAGTGTAAAAGAAATTACAAAAGTACCACGGATAAATCTATATACTTAGAGGGCATTTTTGTAATTGCAAAAACTTCAAATTGGGATATTTCTATTAGATGTAGATGATTTTGACAAATTTAAGATAAAAATTCTATTTCTTTCCTACGAATATTGTAACAAACCACGACGTTATATTTTCATCTTTAACGCATATTTCATAAATAGAAGTTAATTTTTGACCGACAAGGAGATCGAAGTTTGAATTATTATACCCTGTATGTGATGAGTATTAATAAATAATTGTATTGCTCTATTGCGGTGGTAGGCACAATCGAATCATATTACATGTTTGTGTTATTTACGTTCATAGAATTTTCTAGCGGGTTTTTTTCATTTTTTATATCGTCAATATGCATTCAATATTTTCGATGTTAATTCTGCAATCAGAGATTGCAAAACCTTTACTATATTGTCGTCGAACTTTATCATCAACACTAGTCGAGATTGGCACTTTTTCAATCGTCTTACTTATCAAGGTCAAATTAAAAGAACAAAATCTATTCAAATAATCATTCAACTTGGTAAAAGAGCAACGTGATGCAAACAATTTATGAATGGATACCTTTCCCAATAGAAAATTATTGATACTTCAATTCTCATGTAAAAAAAAAAAGAAGGTTGATGTGGGTGATTTTAAATTGTAAAAAGTATTTAAAATTATGTGCCAATAAGCTAAAAGGAGATCGGACCTAACTGGAAATTTCCTCATTGGATTAAAAAAAAATTAGAACCAAGAACGTATAAGTTGGCAAGAACAGATGATGTGCTTATAACGACATTCTGGAATGTCCAACACATAATAAGTTACAATCAATAAAATCGCATCCAACATAACAAATGTCCTCATTTAGAGTAATCCCGTAAAAAAATTATTTTTTGTAAAGCGACATTTAATGTGTGTAAAGATCATTTTAAGTCCGATTAGTAGTAACAATTGTGATTCTAGTATCTAGGATTGTGATTCTGTGAAATTGCATAGCACAATAAGAAATCGCTTCTTGTGATAATTCGATTTTTCCTTGTTTAACACGATCGAATGATTGCCATATGAACTCCTCAATTTTTATTTTCAACGGTATGGTGAACCGTATTACAACCTTTCAAATTGTTGATCTTAAATCTCGATGTTCTTTCCAGTGTCAAAACCATCTCTATTTTTGGCAAGAGTTGAGATAAAATACACTAGTTTGAATCCATAAACGACTAAGTTGAACACCAAACTTTTTTAAAAGTATATGTTGCTTATGAAGCATAATTATCAATATGCACATCAATGGTAATCGAGAATAGATTACAATGAATTAATAATAAAAAGTACATGTTTTACAAATCAACACCCCAAGTAAAATAGTGCTGAAACCCAATATCCCTACCGCTGATATGAATTAATCACTCAAAAAAAGTTAACAATGCACAATACACAATATAAACAAAAAATAACAGGGACTGGGAGAGAGGAATGTTAAAATGATCATGCAGAAAAAGGCAAGCAGGTGAATCTGTTTCTCAAAAGCTTCGTCAAATCTCAGCATTTTAGTTGTTTTTGAAGAACACTGTGTGATTCTGCAACAAACTTTGATACGATGGGTGTGTTGTTGCAATGAATTCTCAAATGAAGTAGTCTTGTTGTACCACAGTGACAAAATCAGGTGTTAACATGTCATCTTCTCTGCCCTTTCCAACCTCCCCACTGCCTTGAACGTGCCAGTATATTTTTGGAGGCAGCGGTGTGTAATCTGTTCATTTGTTTTCAAAAGAAATCTCATCAGCCTTATCATTATGTTTGTATGTGCAATCATCTAAAGGTTTTAGAGTGAATCATAAAGCAGTTGTTTCTGTATGTTATTGAGTAATTAGTCATGGATTTACACTAAACAAGCAAAAATTAAATGGGTTGACGATTATGAGTTTGTGTAGCAATCATCATAACTCAACTTTGGATAAAAAAAGGTAAAAAACAGACTACATTTTATGCATATGATGTATGAGAGGTAACGACGTATCAACTAATCCATGATGCATAGAATATATTAAGGTGGTTTCGATACGACATTACTTCAATTTATCTGAAAAGTGTCATTAAATAGTTTTCTCGTAAGAGGCATCCAAAAAAGAAGTGGATAGTATTATGACAATGACAGTATAAATTCCACATAGATTGAGAAGCATATATACCTGTGTTTGAGGGTGGATCGGATTCTCTTGTAGAATGCAAAACAGTAGTTCCAGAAAGTATTGTGATAAATCCACACATTTCTGATGCAATACTGCTTGCACTCTGTCCTGAATAATCCTATTGATTGTAGGAACACGTTTTTATAGTAGGAATGTGTAGAAGAATAATTTGAAATTTTTTGGACTACAATACCTTGAACATTATTGCGCTTGCTAATATTGTCAGAGTTGTGAACATGGCATAGTATATTGGAGAAACTAAAGCTGTGTGGAATGTGTCCAATGCCTGAAGTGAGAAAAGGTAACAGATTATATTCCGGTCTACTATGATGAGAGAAGAAAAAAACTAGTCTGATAAAACATTTTATATATTTATTTCAAAATATTATTCAAGCAAGTTGAAAAGATGTGGTTACAGAGGCGTTAACTACCAAGTTGAAAAGGTGATGTGTGTACGGATTACATAAAATGTTGATCCATCTGATGAATTAATATTGGGTGTATGAAATAGAAACAGCAAAAATAATAGATGTAACAAAATTGCAAGATGCTGTAGATTCTAGCCCAACAGTTTCTCTCAAAGTTTATTGTTACCATTCGAACACTTAAACTGAATTTTGGAAGTAGATTACTGTGGGAAACAATCATGATTGAAGCAGTAGTTACGTTGCCCAGTCAGAATAAAAGGTAATGGTTGAAAAAATAGAACAAGATTTGCGAATTTCTAGTAGATAAAAGGAGAAAAAATGATTCTAATATTTCTGTATATAATGTAAAATATATTAAAAAAAAATCATGACTTTAACTACGATTTTAAGTTTTTCTGTCCTTACTTACATACAAAAAGAAAAAATAATAATATCATTCGTACTCATAACTCAAGTTGGGTAACTCTGAAAAAGTCCGAAGGTAAATCCTTAGGCATTTCTTGAGTCGTCTCTAACCTCTTTTGTTTGTTTCGTCTCGAATCTTTTTTTAGTCTCCATCATTATACTTAGAATGAAATATTGAGACAATTAAAAATAGTGTTTCCTTGTTCCGGAATTCTCTCTCTTTACTTTTAAAAATCATTAGGTTTAGACAATACTTCGGTGATCTTTATCCCTTTTTCAAAACGGCAGAAACATAGTGTAGAATCTATGGATGATAGGATCCTTCAATAGTCAGCGACCATATTTTATTTTTCACACTTTGCAAGTCAGCAAAAAGTAGTTGAGGAATGAGGATAAACATCCTACCTACCCCAGTTACAGTACTAAACAATCAAATCGCTTAATCTAGAGAAGTGAGTAGCTTACCTTCTCCAACTTACATGATGTTTTAAATCAATACTGGCCGACTAAGAAAAACAGCCTCTGTGCAATTAAAATACAGTGATCATGAAGGCACTTCTGTTTCCAGGTTACTAATACCAGACAAAATTTAATAAATGTGAGTATAAAATTTGTTCTTTGTAATACCATTTTTTTTCACTTAGTAAGAAACTACCAATCTACGATAAATTACCGTCAAGTCATGTTTAAACGACCGTACGACATCATACAACCGTAGCACATAACTTTACACGATAACAAATCACCGTTCGCTAGAAAAATGTCATCCTGCTTAAACTATGGTAGCCCCATCTATTTTGGCATTAAGAATAATTAAATTAAATTAAAATTGTATTTTATAAAAATGGTAATAGGAAGTGTAAATTGAGGTGCCCTTAGCAGCACAAATACATCAAAATATTGTATAGAGTGAACTGATGTTTTTATACAAATGGTCATTAAAGTCATTCACTAATAAGTATAGTCCAGAGAATCACATCATTACAACTCTACCTCACCTCCAAACCAGGTGGTCGTCTGATGATAAAGTGTTGGGATTGTGTGAACCAAATTTTCACCAAAAATTTACTGAATGGTGAACATTATTTGGAGCTAACCCTGATATATTCATTAGTTGGAACTTGGAAGGTGAAATGTGCTAAAACTGTACTCTGAGCCATGATTTTTTAACTAGGATGCCTACAGTTACTTTAATTATATGTATATATTAGTATATATTATCTGGTTCATATGATGCTGTGTTTAGACCTGTCAATTTAAGATTCTAAGAATACATGGTATACCAATTGATGTCTTAATCACATGCAAACTAAGATATCAGGTCTAGGTCGGTAACAAGTCATATTCAAATCAGATCCAATAAAGCTATTGTTTCTAATTTGTATCCTAAACTGATTTTTACATAGTGGTAAACATGTAGTCGCTATTCTTGATTCAAGACTATAAAATTCAAAAAATATGCAAATAAAAGTACATACACGATGGCAGTGCAATTAACAACGTTGCATTACCTTGTTTAAGTAAATCAACTGAGTGATGATACAGGAGATAGCAACAGCAACGAATATCCATGTTTGGAGATAACTAACTTGGTTGATGCCCTCTATAGTTAGCTTGATTGCAATTCCAATTGCCTTTATACTCATAACCTGTGTCATCAAACGAATAGTAATGCATGGAACAAAGTGTAATGATAATGGTGCCCTAGAACACATTGACTTCATAATAAAACTCAGTGACACTTACCGTCAAAGAGCCTATTAAAGAGCAAATTCCCAGGTACACCATAATGTTTTTAGTACCATAACGTGGAGAACAATGCAACATCAGTATAAGAGACAGCACAATAGCTGCTGTAGAATATATCAGAAATGCTGGAAAATTAAGACAAACAAATCGATATTACAACAGTTTATGGAAGAGAAAAGAAATCATGCTCAGATATCTATAAGTTTCTATACCCTCTAAAACTTCCTGATGATACTTCAGTCACATAAACTATAATTTTTTCAAATTTAGCAACTTTAACCCTTAAGTTGTTGGTCATGCGGATATGTGTACATGCGCTTATAGTTGCAAAATTTAGAGGTAACACCACATTAAAGCTATAAATATTTTACCAGGTTGAGTTGCCAACTCCCAAATCTGTTGTACTGAGCTTGGAGTTCTTTCTTCTGGTGCATGTAGCACAATTACAGTGGAACCAACTATGCATAGAACACAACCTAGAACTCCCATTCTTTGTAGTTTCTCTTTCAATATAAAATGTGCCAAAACAGCACTGAAACAAAAATACCTTTTCATCAACTTATTTGCAAAGTAACATAATATATACCAAAATACTATCTATCTGTCTATGGTATTGCTTATTTGCTTAGTAGTTACAATCGCACTTCTAAGCAAACAAAGTAAAACCATAGCTAAAGTTCCAATCAACTTGCTAACTAATGATTATCCTTTTAAGATCACAAGGTGAAAAATTACTGTTATTAAATCAAAATAGTTTCAAAAACTCAAACCTTACAATGATGCTCAAAGCACCAAGCGGTGTAACAAGGACAGCAGGAGCAAATATATACGCCACAAAATTTGCTATTTCTCCAACGATCACTACATATATTGAAATGATTACCCGAAATTCATCGCCAGCAATTATGGTCCAAATGAATAAATACAAATATAACTCACTTGTAATCATTCCAGTCCACCACAGAGGCTCCAACAAATATCCATAACCTCCCTGTCCTAAAAATCCCGAAATTCAGAAGGAGAAGCAGAATATCAAGATGAAGGAATCAAGGTTTATTTCTAATACCAGCACGTGCACCAGTAGAGCCGGCACGTTTGAGGCCTTTTTTCTTGAAGATGAAGCTAGCTCCAATAAAGGCGGAGGAGGCGACGGCGAGAATAAAACCCTTTAGGTTATCCTCGAAGGCCGAAGAAGACCGGCCGTTGGTTGAGATCGCATCCATCGGTTGAACTTCAGAGAAAGTCTCATCTACACATGGAGTCGAATATTTTAATATTGATAAGGGACTAGAGATTTGAAAGAAATTGAATTCAAAAAGAGGGAAGACGAATAAAAACACAAGGTTATGATGTTGAATCTCTGTCTTGTGTAAATTGTCTGCCCTGTCAAAAGGTACCGCCTGTGTCCGATTTACACTTGTCACGTTTGCTAAAAGAACAAAGCAGTTTACCTAGAAAAGTTAAGCAAAAGGTCAGTGGTAAGTTTTAGTAGGAACACTCCCGTAAGATCCACATTTGTCAGCACAGGGACAAGGAGCACGACTGCTGCTAGCTTTTAAGTGTGTAAACGGGTAAAGTAATTCATAAATATTGGTAATGTTTGTGTTATCGGTTATAAATCAAAATTTTAATCATTTTTTGTCTATATAATTTTGTTAAGTGATTTTATTCCAACTAAAATTTGATTTTACCATTTTGTTAATAAAATGTGATATACATGTTGGAATTGACCGCTTTTAAGGTTTGTTGGATAGATTAATAATTATTAGTTACTTAAATTTATTTTAATGATTTATATCTAATTATTAAATTAATTAATTAATTTAAATATCCGAACTTAAATGAAAAATAGTAAGATTTGGATAGAACTTTTATTGTCAATATCATAAACATATAGATATTTGAGTGTAAAACCATGAAAATAATTAGAAAACATTGTGTGACAACTTATAAAAAAATTCAAAAAATACGAGAGAACTAAAGAGAAAAACTTCTTTAACTAACTTTTATAACTAGTGAGAGGGTTGGAAGTTCTCCGTCATGCTATTATTTATTTAGTACATAATTTGTTGACATATACAAAATATAAATTAAAGTTATATAGTACATAATTTATTTAGTACATTATTTAAACGTTTATGTATAGTTTTTATTATGTGATTTATATATTTTTATATTTGAACATAAAAAATTTCCATTTTGTTAATATAAATATGATATGCACATTGAAATTGTTTTTTTTTGTGATTTAATAGACAAAACAATGAATAATAGTTAATTGAGTCTATTTTTGGATGGTTGGAATTATGATATTTAATTAACTTAAATGTATGGATTTAAATGTAAAATATTGCAGAGACCAACTAAAGGTATTTAACTCTAGAAATTATAAAAGATGTGTATTTGAATGTAATATGGTTGGTGAGAATTAGTAGACAAAACAAAGAGGGGTTCCCGCCACCTCTCATTTCTTCATTTCTGTGTCGTCCTCGTTTCTTCTTTCTCATTTTTTTATCTCCTCAATGCTTATTTCGTCTGTCACTTACATTTCTTTTTCATCCCACCCTATTTTTCTTTGTTTTTCCCTAGATCCGCGTTTTGGCTTCTTCGCGTCGCTCCTCCATTTTTTGTCGTTGTCCTCTGGTTCTTCCCTCTTCTCCATACTCGCATCTACCTCTGATCTTGGCTATTGCTTTTCAAGAGCCTTGGAATTCTCTCTCCACTTCGGTTGTCGTTTATAGTCATGGTTTGAGCATGGTCTCCTGCTGCCGAGTGTCTTTGTCGTGTGCATATTTTGGAGGTTGAGCGGTGCCTAAGGATGGCAATGAGGCAGGTTGTGACGGGTTTTTCATGCCCCAACCCCACTCTGGATTTTTCAAACCCTGACCCAGACCCGCCCCGTAGACCCGGTGCGGGTCTAGGATTTTTACCTCGAATTTTTATCCCGAACCCGGAACCCGTTCGGATTAGGGTAGACCCGCCCTGCCCCAAGATCTGGTGAGACTTTATGTATTCATTCAAGATTGTGTATTAATGTATATATATTTATTTATTTTATTTGTAAGAGACATTATCAATAAATGACACTGAATATAAATCACAATATGTTTGCAATAATAATGAAAAATAATAAAAATAAGGTGTAGAATAATAGTTCAAAATATACACATATGTTAATATATAATTATCAATGGCATATAATTATCAATGGCACAACTTAATATTATAAAAATCACATAACTTGTTGAATGAACATTATAATATCCGTGATATAACTAGTTATGTGTAAAAGGATTAATAAATCATCATTATAGTAGTAAAGTAATTTTATAATATATCAGTAGTGCGGATCGGGTTGGGGCGGGTCAGCCAAGCCCTAACCCGACCCTAGATCCGGAGCTTCCAAGAGCGGGTCGTGGGTCTACACGCTCCGATGACTTGATGGGTGGGTCTTAGCGGGCGGGTCAAAACAGAGACGGGTCTACCGGGTTTAGACCCTAGACCCGTCTCATTGTCATCCCTAGTGGTGTCGTACCTTTCATAATGGAGGTTTCGACTTAGCATACTGTTCACATTTCGCACAGATTGTATTTGGCAAGCTTCTTCATATCCCGGTTCAAGTTCTCTACAGAATTTCCTGAATAGAGGTATGGATTTAGATGGTAAGTTTGTTGGGTCTTTTGGGTTATGTATGCTCATCAATGTCAATCTGTTTGCTTTTTGTTTTGGTGATTGAGCTTTGCGTCAGTTTTTCTTTTTGTGCTTTGTAATTATGTGTTTGTCTTGGGTTTGCAAATTTGAGTCTTGTAATGGGTTTGGCGGCAGTCGGTTCTTGCCGATTTGGGCATGTTGTTGTGTTGTTTTGTGTATGGGTATTTGGTGGTATGTGTTATAGTTCCTTCTTTGTAATATCTGCTCTAGCCGGGTGGGATGGTGTTTTCTATGAGCTTCAGTGAGCTATGTCTATCATCAGTCTTGCCTCTTTTCATCCACATCCTCTTCTCCATAGGGATTTTCTTGGGCAGCCGATGCGAGTCTTTGGGTGTGTGTTGTTGTGCTTTATGAGCATCCTGGTTGATGTTTTACTATGCTTAATGGAACTCATCTTCATCCGTCCCTATCTACGCTAAGTGATTTCTATGTGTAGAAGTTTGTTGGGATATATGTCGGCTTGTTACACTTTAGCCTCTTGGGTTTGGTGATCTTCTTTTTATGGAATTTACTGAATTTCTTCGCGGTGCCAGTGGGAATTTGGGTAGCTCTTGTTCTACCTTTGATATTTTTGGAATTTGGGATGTTCATCTCCTTTGTTTTGAAATTGTGGTCTACGGGCACTTTTGCATGTTTTGTTGTGTATCTTTTATTATTGTGCTTGTAATTTGTGATTGATAGCCGTTGAGGCGCTTATGTCTCACACCTGTGTGTCAATATCTGTGCGATGGACGGACCACCTTAAGAACCGATGGGCTACTAGTCATGCCTTGTTGGTCGATTATCATATATATATATATGTATGTATGTATGTGTATATGTATATGGATGTATGACCCTCGAGTCGTACAAACCACATAATAAAATAAGCGAACTTTTTAAAAATAAAATAACATGCGAGAATTAGGAAGAGAGTAAATTGCCATAAGTGCATATTCATTTTATATTATTATATATAAGTATGTACCATGTGCATTGCACATGGTATGATTTAGAAAAATATTTTGAAAGAATTGAATTTACTGTAAAATATATGATGAATTTGTTAAGATTACTAAATTATGTATTGAACATATTCTTTTTTAAGTATGTTATTTTTGTTATGTGATCTATGTATTTTTATATTCGTATAAAAAAACATATTATCGATTTTTTGATAATACGAGTTAGATGATAATTTATTATTTTTTAGCATTTAATATTTATTACGAAAATGAATGAAAGTTGGTATTCTAAATTAATTTTAAAATTAATAATTTATAATTTCAATAGATAATATTTATATACATATATTTTGAGTTTAACATTTTGCTTTTAGTGCTTTTTTTAAAAGATAAATGCTATATGAATTGTATTTCAAATATTACTCTTGGAAAACGACAATAATACCTAAAAATGAAAGTATGACAGTAACGAATCGGTATATTTTTATGCATTTTAAGTTATTGCGGTTAATGTCCATCAGAAATTAGTACATAATACTATCAAAGTGATAATAAACACAGTATTTGTTTAATGTTAAATGAAATTTGATTAAAAGAAACACTACAAATTATATTGTTACGTTAATTTTGTAAAAGTAATAACTTGGTTTGCAAACCATTATTTCATACCTTATTAACATTAATTTATAATAAAACTTCAAAAAATAATTAACATTTGCTTCAAAAAGACAATAAAATATAAAAGAAAAATAATTCTAATTGAAATATTATATATTTTTATTTATTAATTAAGTAAATTACGTGTATATATATAAGTAATATTTTTCACAAAAGTTATTAACTGAAAATATTCATTTATTTCAAAATTACAAACTACGATATTTATCAGTTATCATTAGTTTAATATTATTCTTAACAAAAATAAATTTTATTAATGATAAAGAATTCACTTGATGTACCAATTTTAAAAAGAAAGAGCATTGTCTTTATTTGTAACTAGTGTGAACCTGTGCTCCGCATACGGTCATAATGAAATTATGGCAATGAAAATCAAATAGCTATGTGTAGTTGAAGAATTTAAAGTTTTTTTACATGTGTCGATAGACCCATGTTGAAATATGAAAATTTTAGGGATTTATGTGACAAATATGTACGGGTAATCATGTTTTGTTCTATACGTTGGATTGAACTGAGCAAAAGGAAAGTAATGTTTGGTGAAAGTTGTACACTTTTGGATAGTACATTGGATAACAGGAAAAGTAGTAGGATATAGTGAGTATAGTTAAAAGCAGAAGTCAGCATGCATTGACTGGAAACAAACCGATGAATGGAAAAAGTGAATTAAAAGTGGTCAGTATATACGTAGGCCCAAAAAATGGTTGCGTATACTACACCAGGTAACAAAAAGTTGGAGGTATTATATTGGAACCCAAAGTAGCTACAGTCTACTGTTGAAAAAATGCAGTATTGGTCGGTGGAAAAAATTCACAACGTATGAAGTAGAAAATGACCCAAGCTGAATATTTTTGCAATTATAAGTGTATATAGTATTCAGGCCAGAAATGGCAGCTATCAATATTTAATAAAACAGGAGAAAATTGTACATGTAAAATAAATCTGTCTGCATGCAGCTAGAAACAGAAAGAAGAAGCTTAAAATATAGTGTAAATGGCAACATAAGCTAGTAAAATGCAGCGCATGTCAACCTGTTGATCATATTTGTTTATTCAATGTGCTGCTATTCCATAAACATGTACCTGCAGAAGAAAATATGGCCATGTATATGAGTATTCAAAGTGAACAATGTGTGTGTATTTGTGCAAGGATGACAAAACAGGGAATGTCATTATGCCAGCATTGGTAACGTTGAATTCACCTATGCCGTAGATCATCCCTTCTGTTAGTTTGTCAAGGAACAGTGAAAGGAAACGTGGTCCTACCACTGCATGTATTTCGCCACCCTAAAATAAGACAGTTCATAAGATAAGAAAAACTTGAATAGTAACAGTTTGTTGCAATAGGAGGACATGGAGCTAGGGCAAGTAATTAGAAGTTGTATACAATTGGAGACATAGTTATGTTATGAAGTTTGTAACGGTCAACTGGAGTAATGGTTGTGTGAAATAAAAGAGCGTATGGATAAAGCATGCAGTTATTTACCTGTAGACGGAAAAAGTTAAAGCACGTAAAATCAGAACACTTTATTTCGATTAGGAAATCGGATACGGAAAAAGAGTTGTATAGAAGAGATCTTGTTCGACTTGTGATCTCTGTTGTCATGTTTAGTTCAAGTGGGATACAACTATGTGCTATAGGCTGGAGTGCTGTAATTTGATCGGGCAAGTTTTGGTGTATTATTTTTCATTGATTAGGCTTAAACTAAGAAGGATAAAATGAAGGTGTATATTCTCAGCAAGGACAAAAGAAAGATGAAGTGGAATATTTTGAACAGTCGGTTTCAGATAAGACTGCAAACAAAGTGAATGGAGAAGGAGTAACAGAATATAACTTCAGTTGCGCATAAAATCATACAGTTGTAGTTTGTAACCTGAGGAATGGATATCTATTTGAAATCAAAACGCCGGAAAACGAAGATAAGGACAAAAAAAGAAAATAAGGGAAAGACAGTGTTTTTCTGATGAACATGGTCAATATCAGTCGTAGACTTCTGTTGTCTTCCAACCAAATTTTTTTATGAACAGGTAAACGATCAAATAAGTGCCTTCTATTATTTTTAGTATTGGTGTAAAATCAGTTGCGCGCACACACGCACACATAGAGAGGAGAAAAATTATGAAATGAAATTGCAAGGTGTAAAACATCATTCTTGATTAGTGAAAGAGTAACTTACTTACTGCAAAAGTAGAGTGGAAAAGAGTGCAAAACGTTTAATCATTTAGCAGACTGTTCTATTTCTTTGTTGGTAAAAAAGGTAGTGGATCTAACCTTGTTATCGAGGAGTTGCATGTAGAAGCCAAAAATGTCATTGCTTTTCAGATTGATGGAGTCCCATAGCCTGACAACACGAACCCGGATTTCTGCTCCAACGCTGTTAACAGTTAGTGATTCTATAGGTGAGTGTGCGGTATCCATTATTAGAAATGATGGAGCAGAAATAATGAGTTAACCAACTAATAGATGGCTGGTAGATTGTATAAGACTGTAGATGTAACAGACTGTGACCTTTGGTAGTCCGTTGAAATAAATGTACTGCAGTTAAAAGCAAATGGATACTATTCGGTCTAAATTTATGATACTTATTGTCTTTAATTGTATGTTGTAACTTGTAGGAATTTAAACTGACAGAAGTCATTTTTGTAATTTAAAAACTGTGTATGGTGACTATGGTCTGTATTATTTATCTGCGGACAGAAGATGTTTTGAACATATAAATGTTCAACTCATTCTTCAGTCAATATTACAAAACTCTACTGCCAAACTGGAACAGAACTAACAATTTCTTGGCAGCAGATACATATGAAATAATAGTATTATACAGTCAGAGTAAGTGTGTGCAAGTCTGCACAAATATAGTAACATAATAAATGTACTATAGACAGTGTACTGTAGGCGGTGTAAGAAATGCTATTGTGATGCAATGTATAAATTGCAAAGACCTAAACACATATTAATGTTAAAAAAATCAACATTCTGTGCATGTGCTGCTGGTAAACCACCATATTAGTAAATACAATTTTGACTTAGAATTGAGGTAAAGACAAAGAACTTATCTGCATCTGACTGTCGTGGTATTGAATATAGTTTTTGAGGGTTTTTTATTTTCTGTTCCAGTTCTATCTGTGTGCATGAGTATTCCCGAACCTGGAGGATAATTTCGAGAAGTTAGTTTTGAGTGGATGTATGGTATGGGCGTAATAAGTTTCGGTGGAGTATGCAACGTACCTTTTGGGAGCCTGTTCTCTTCTTAAGTTGTTGAAGAACTGACTTTTCGGTTTGAGAACGTTGTAGACTTTCGGGGTCTATGTAATGCAATCGACCTTTAAAATCAACTGTAAACAGTTAACACGTTATCTGTTGGTGCGGTAATGCGTTCACATTATCTATCTGTGATTCAATCCGGTCTCTAACTCATTTGTAGACGTTATTGTAAGCTTCAAAATCAGTTGTAGGATCACCATCAGAGCCTATATCGATCAATTGATCATCATACCTGTTTGCAGAGAAAAAATAGCTCAGACAAAAATAAACCTAAAAGCATTTATTATTAAAAATAAACCAATTGTTCATCAGACAAACAAATAAAATTTTGTAATTGTCCATATGTACACATCGAAACTAAATAATAGTCCTGTAGCATAAAGTTCTGTTAGCATTGTTATTAAAGTTTATAAGATCATCGATTAAGATTTTTTAATAAAGGAAGTATTTCAATGGGCTTCAATGACCGATTGGACTGATGTACATGTGGTAATTTAGCAGCGTTGAATGATTCTGCAATGGCTTGAATTTACTTTTCCCTTTGAATACATTTATGCATATACATGTAACGTCAATGTATAACGAAAAACATTGTTAAACATGTAATTTTGCTGATAATAAAAAGGAAACAAAAATCTCAGCCTACCCCCATTAAAATTTTGCATTAAAATGTTCTGTCCTACCTTGGCTTTCCATAATTCTTTCGCTTGTTTCTCTATCACTGACTGAAGAACAAAACAGACAAAAATGTGAAGAATCATATGTCATAGTTACCAATAATTTAGCAAAGAAAGGCCACCATATAAAGTCATGCTGTCATACATGTTTAGCTAAATCCATGGTAAGAGATGAGATATATTCTGTCTTGACCAACAATGAAACACCTTTATCTATAGGTTGTTCTTTCGCTCTGATGCCATCACGTTTTACCGAAGTGACTATCTCAGTAGGACGCAGTATTTCTTCATCTTCTAGATCAAGGGTTGGGCAACAGCAGCTGGACTGGATAAATTGTAAAGTTTACGGATCAGTAAAAAGTGGAAGATATGGTATGAAAAAGGTTGCAAAATAGTTTTCATTTACTCTTTAAATTCAACTTGCAGTCCTGTCCAGACGTAGATAGAATGGTTCGATTTCTTGTTGCCTCCTGTAGAAAAAAATTTATCATTACATGAAAACCCAACATACTACCTGTCAATGCCTTACATTTATCAATTGTTGAACAATAAATTCATTGAAATAATACCAAATTATTTCGTATAAATTTATCACCAAATACATGCATATAAGTATGAAGCTTGAAATGAATTTATCATTAATAATAAGTCCATTTAAAAAATAGGGTGTTGCTCCAAATACTGTTCTGAAATTTATTAAAAGAATTTAGTTAATTATGAGCATGAAGCATTAAATCATATTAGTAAACCCATATACAGCATAATAATTGGATAATTTAGCATTTTCAGTTGAATTAGCATAATGAACCATTACATCAGACGAAATCGTTTGTATGGTCTAACAAATATATTCCATTTTACATCATCAGTAAGAATAGTTATAATTTCAATGTTCTTATATTCCACCCCATTAATTGTGAGTTATCGAAATGCTAAAAAGTAAATAAGGACCGTTCAATATATTGCTATTATTTAAACTATATTCACCAAACATTAGAATAAATAACAAACATCCCATTTCTAATAGACAGTAAAGGAAAGCACTGTAGCACATAATATTGTAATTCACATACAATTGGAAAAAAACAGAAAATGGAGAAAAATAGAAGTATAACTATCAAAAGATAACATAATAAATTCTTTTTTCAAAACCATAAATTTGTATTTTAATCGAGTGTTGTAGACGATTGTAGTCTTTATAGATTACAGTAGAAAAATAGAAAGGTAAATTTCAAAAAAATAAAGTGTTTTTGAATCTTGAAGTGCATTGAAAATCATTGAAAAGTTACTGAAAATAATACTTTTGCCGATCATCAAATTGTAAATTATAGAACATGAAAAATAATTTCATCTTCCAATTTAAGGTGCATGGAAAATGAAGGAAGCACAGAGCAGTGTAGTGCACAGGTAACATGTTTAAATGTTGCACAAAGCTAAAAAGAGGAATATTCAAGAACTATCTTGGTTTAGTTTATTCGGATTAGGTGTCCTGATTTAATTATCTTGAATTATTTTTCAATGATGTGTGTATGAACATCTCTTATTTCATTCGTTTTCATTGATGTTAAAAATGCCAACGCAAACTTTTATAGTGTGTGTCACTTCATACTTCTTAAAATCATTGAACCTAATTTGGATTGACTCCACAACAGCTGAAATAAAGTTTGATACCGACATACAGTATTGTTCAAATAATATTTTTTGAAATAGAGGGAAAAAATTGAGATTAACCAATCTTTGACACCGACATCATGTTAGTCGGAACAGAGATTAATTCAGGTATGACAAATTACTATTATGCACTGTAATGGCCCGACTAAAGGGAGGGACCTAACAAATTCACTACAACTTGCATTCCATTTTGTGCCCGATCCTAATGTTGAAGGGTTTACAGTCTGACTAAAGTAATGAGGTTTACTGTTCAAACATTTAAGTTCACAAAGTAATGAATGTATGGACCGATTTTTGCTTCGAACCATCAAATTATATTACCATATATATTTAGGACACTGGACGAAAAGTAGTATATTAGTACAACTTTAACTACAAAATAGTAGAGGTAGCCAGTAAACTTCTTAAGGCAGTTTAATTTAAAAAATCCAATTATAGAAAAAGACCATATATTATATTTCGTATACCGTATCTAACCATAATCAGGTGATTAGCTATCTAAGAGCTGCAATTAATGTATCTTTGTTTGTTTGCTTATATCGGTATCATTATAGTTCTAATTAAATTGGACATTTCATTCAGTTCAACTTTTGGGGAAAATGGCTAAAAGGAAATTGTTTCAAATTGCGTAAGTTTAAAAAGTTAGATAAAATACACTTCAAAGAAAGAAAAAAATATTACAAAATTTGAGTATTTTTGTGATATAATGACCAATGTTTGTGTCAAGTTTTTTTTCTTCAGTGTGGCAATTTTCATAGCAAAAAACGGAGGCAAAAAAAATTACCACAGTTTTGAATTTGTTTTGTCTTTGAATAAAATATTTTACCAATGTTTTACGGTGCCTCATTCCCTCATTTTGAAGATCAATTTTGTTTTTCATGCTCAAGCTTAAATCCTTTTTGTAATATATTCCTTGGTTTCAATTATAATTTCAGAATAAACTATTTGACATGCAACCATTTTGAATAGAAGAACCCATGCTTGGCATATGGATCTATTCCATAAAATACCAAACCATGAATTTTTGGTTTTTTCTTTGTATTCATAGCTATTGAGAAACAAGAATCAATTATGATTTAGTAATCGTGCATATATGAATAAATTCACTATTTAGACCATAATAAGTGGATACTCTAAATTCCTTTAAGTAAGTTAGCGCATTAAAAATTTGTATTAATATTCCAAATATTTTAAGAACACAGCTTATGCCAAGTCCAATATAGAAGAGTAGTCATTCCATAGTAAAATAAATCAATATTTTAGTCCATAACTAAAATTTTGGGTAGGCTGAAATTGGACATTTTACTAACTACTAACTTTGACAACGTACTTAAATTCATAGTTTACTTACTGTTCACTTCCATAAGAGCTATAAAGTTGTAGAACAAAAATTATTAATATGATTAACACAAATATTAGTATATTGAACATGTCACCTTTTACACGCTGATGAGAGAACCAATGGATATTGCCTGCATAAATCCAATTTCAAATTCAATTACCATTATATGTTTTAACAATAATATTCAACTCCCTACATTAACACCTTAAATTCTTTTCAATAGGAAAATCAATCTTTTACATTCAACTCAGTTAGTTATATTTCTCTTTCTTCTTGTTTGAATATCCTAATATTGACACTGCTCAAGTATATGAACTCATCTCAGGTGGTCCTTGGTGATCTAAAATGGTGAGATTTTGTATCCTTTAGTTTCTTGTTACCATAACAGAGGTTTGATTCATAGTATTTGTATTTAATACTCTTCTTGTATGCAACCTATATTTATACATTATGCAAAATATAATCAAATTGTTATCTTTTTCACTTTGGTGATTGATGATAGGCAGTAAAACATAATATAGTGAAGGCAAGCTTACCTTTAAATGACTTTGATCTTCATTGTTACTGAAGCCATCCACCTTTACCAACCCCCTAACCCGATTTGTGAAGTAGCCACTAAGTAAATAAGCTATGAGTTGTAATCCCTTATAGTAAATTTTAAAATATATCTGTTTTACAAAAAGCAGGACCCCATGTCAAATGACCAAGTGTTTGAATGGACTATTACCTCTGTAATTTGTTCTAGGAAAAAGAGATAACCTGATTCTTATGCATTGTATTACATTGACAAAAAAGAAAGAAGCATAACATTCATCAGATTAGACAACTTGATTAATAGTTTCTAAACATTAAAGCAGACATATTTTTGTTAAATCCCAAAGTTAGGAATATTGGAAAGATAATAATTTTAAAACCCCAATCACAATTGATCAAAACAATATACGTGCCATTTTTATTATGACATTATTATTAGCAAGTTTCTTCCATGTAACACTTCTAGCATGAATCATTTGCTTATAAAACATGTCCAGTTATCAAATATGACAATACAATTCATCTATTCAACATGCTCAGATACTACAATAGAATATCCATTATAGACATCGGTATCATTTATTTAAGACAACAATTCCTATTAAGTTTTTTAATTGCAATAGCTGATAATTGCCAATTATCAATACAAACAAATATCATAAATTTAGTTCACGATAATGCAATAATAGTGTTGTTGAAACAACGAAAAGCAAACCAAGTATTTCTCTCAAGATTCCAGATTAGTAAAAGTTTTTATTTTGCTACCTGAGCATTTCACTTCAGAAAACATGAAAGAAAAACATATGCCTAACCCATATCTCCATTGAAAGTAGCTCCATTCTTCTTGAATGTTGTCTCTGCTACACAAACTGGCATAGGGATCAAAGTTAGGAAATCTTGCATATCATATATTTATGCTGAAGTGTGAAAGCTTGTTGTCAAACATAAGTGAAAGGACTATTGTTAGGTACAGTACTTTATTGCATTAGCAAATTAAATTTTGCTTACTGACAACATTGTCGCATGACTCTAATAGTAAAGTTGATAAAAGAAAAATCACAGAGGTGACATAAAGTTCAACGGATCTGTCACACAAATTCAATTCGGTTTAAATGTTTGAATATCTTTATCTAGGTATGTCAAGGTAGTAAATGCAAAAAAAATTCTCAAATAATGTTCATCGAATGTTTTAGTTACTACATAGAAACCACAGTTTGTGCAAATTTACTTTGCCATTATACTGAATACATTATTTTCAGAAGGATCCTCAAATTTCAGGATTTCTGTACCAACCTAAGTTGAGGGTGTATGAACAACAAAATAATTATAAGTAGGATGTATAAAATCTAGTCCTTCAACCTAGTTAATATGAATTTAAACTGAAACTAAAATCCAAGAGGCAGCAAAACAAATAGAGGACAACAGTGAAAACCATAATGAACAACAATGAAACAATTTGACACATAACGAAAAAGCAACAAAGTACATGAAACGGGGGCAACGAAAACAACAATCAAATAAATAGAATGCAACAGTGCACCTGAAACGCGGTAAATCAAACACTTTATATCTTCACGTCGATTAAAATCAGCAGATAAAAAGGCGTGATGGTCTTCAACTTAATTGCAGCAGCAAAATAACTAAGAGATAGAAAAAGGTTAAATGGAAACAAATACAAAAGCAGAAAATGGTGTACGATTAGGGAATAGCCCTTACCTGAATTGGAAGTCTACGCGAGGAAGAAGAAAGCGAGGAAGTAGGTGCAATTTAACCTAATTAGGCGAATAATTCGAGAACAATTCAACGGAGTTTGATTTTATTCATAGTACAGTTCTAGAGGAGAGAATTTATCGATTTCCACCGGAGGAAAAGGGGGAAGAGGAGATTAGGGAGACGGGAATTGATTGGTTTCAGCTGGATGGAATGGGGAAGAAGGGATTATCGTTGGTGAGAAAGAAATTTTCAAATGTACGGAAAGGAAGAGAAGAATATCGAGAGTAAAGAAGGAAATAAAGACGTAGACAATTCACTTTCTCAAGTTTGGAAAGGCCTGTGTGCTCTTGAAACCAAACTCACTAATAATATAATAGTATAGATAATATACCCACTTTAGGATGAAATTTTACATGTATTTTTCTTCGTATTAAAGAACTAAATTTAGAAAGAAATGAATTATGTAAATTTGAATGTAGAATAATGTAAAAGAACTAAGAATAGTTTTGCAAATAATTTTTGAGAGTTTAAGTTATATGGACTTGAAGGAAATATTAATTTTATAGTTTTGTCAATATAAATGTGGCATATAATACGTCAAATTGTTAATTTTTAGGACTTACAAATAATAAATATTAATTACTTGGATTTATTTTAAAGTTCAAATTCTAGATCATTAATTAATTTAAATATATTTACTTAAATATAAAATAATATGATAACAATCTAGGAGAATGTTAAATTTTTTTATAGAAACTATTAATTAGTTGCTATTTTAATGTAAAATGATAATGAAGAGAATTAGTAGAACTTTCTAACAATTATTATAATGATAAATTATAGGAATTTAAAAATAAAATATCCGGAGGGAATTAAGAAAGAGGAGAAAATCCTTAGAATTAATAAGAGATTATAATATTCTTCTGCTTTACTATTATTTAATAGATTAGTACAACAAAACATTTGTATTTAAACTGAAAATAACATTTTTTATACTAAAACAACCCAACAGTGGGCTATTTATTTGATTGTAATTATTTGAAAATAATTTTTTTCTTAATTTTTCATTCATTTCATTTACGCACTAATAGTATATGGATGAAAAAATTATTTGTAGTATTAGAAACAAAAATAGTAAAATAAAATGTGTAGTATAAAGCATGTTGGATATCTTTAGCATTTTTTTATAATATGAGAGATTTGTACATTTTAAAAATGTAGGATGCATATGTAAGAGCATGAACGACAGTTGTAAAAAACTCAAACCGAGAGCAATTCATATTTTATTTTGTTTCACCACACTCTAGTAGTTTGATGGGAAAGCGAGAATCCTCACAACTCCGAGTGTATACAACAAAATGATTTTCTGAAAATTGTTTCTCACATAAATGGTTTTGTAAAACTGTATAACCATTTTTTTTATGATACTAAACATAAATGGATTCTGTTAAAACAAGATTTGATACAATTAATTTTGATGGTTAGATTTCCATCTAGTTTCCACCTCTCTTGTAAAGGAAAAAACATCCAACGATCAAAATTTATTATTTCAAATCTTGTGTGTTCCGATATTCACTCCCTTTCATTACACCGTTTATGTTAAGTAAACATCACGCTTAATCCAACTCCTTAAAAAATATGAAAATATCTATAAACTTCTGAATTTATATACTGAAATTCCTACTATGTATTTTTAGATTTTCCAAGAGTTGACTAATTTCCTCAATTAATTAACGGCATATTAGTTTGTTTCAAATTGCTTTTTATTAGAACTTGGCATTTTGGTGATGACAACCAAACGGCAATACTACCGATGTATTTAATAAGCGTTACAAGTTTAAGTTAAGTAGTACTAAGTTATAACACGAAGGCAAGTTATATAGTTGAAATATATAAAGATGATACATCTATGCACGACGACCAAATCGAAGCAAACATGATTACAAAGGAGTATACGAACTATATAAGAGTTGTAATGTAGTTGGAAAATCTATTAGAACATGACAAAATTGAAGAATCACTCGAGGATGGTAGAATAGACACACAAGTCAAGTATGTTTTTTATCAAGTCCTTGTAGTTCAGATTTGTTAAAATCCCATAAATGATCGTCAAATCATTTCAAAATTTAACACAAACAACTGAATTCAATATAGTATTTTTCAAATTTTCCAATGGCAATAAAAATGATCAAAAGTGCAAGCAAATAAAATAAATTTTTTAGTAAAGCACGACAATTTGGCTGAAAAACGAGATAAAAGATCTTGTGTTTAGAATAACAACTATATTTTAGCATGACTGTCTAAAGCCTTTTCTAACCCAAATTTGTTGACAAGTGTTGTCTAATGTCCTATGTTTGAAATTCATATAATGACTATATCTAGAAAAATCACTTCGTTTTCATCACTCCTCTTCAATTTTTTTTACTTTTCTAATGGATTGTGACTACTCTAATAAAATGTTGCCATCACTATACAAAACCCAAACATCTCCATTGATCAAAGAATATTTACTTTGATATATACTGATTTTGCTATAAATTGCTCTATAACTATTATTTTCTAAATTCAACTATTTAATCGATCGTTTTTCAATCGCATCCATTGTAATAATCAAATAGTAATCTTCTCGGATCAGGTGCATTGGTGATGGGTTAAAATGGTAAATTAAAAAAAATCTTTTTGCTAGTTTGTATAAGATAGTATTTTTTGTTTATATGAATAATAATTTTATACAAAATCATATTAAGTATTTATTAATAAAAGAGTTTGAAGTATATTTTCATTTTGTTTAATTTTTATGTAAATATTTATTTATTTTTATTGTTTAATAATAATATTTTATTATTGATTTAAAATAAATTAAATTTATTAATTTAATTTATGTTTCAATAAACATATTTACTATATTAAAAGTAGCAAACTAACCTATGGGTATTATAGGAATATATATCATAACTAACCATTGTAATTTATGGTTAATATATATGCTAAGGTCGTAAATCAGGGATGATGTCATAAACATACATATACATAAGTATACTTATGTAACGACCCGTAAAATTTTAACTGTTTAATAACGTAATTAGTTGAAATTTTGTGAAATTTTAAACGATAAAATTTTGAAATAAAAATTTGATATTTGGAATGCGTCTAGTTAAACATAGCAACTGTGAAATTTTCGTCCGAAAATATGAAAGTTTATTTCGCACGTAAATTTACTTCAATTTAATCAGTTAAAAAGCGATGAAAATAAAATTTTTCGAAACCCAAATATTTTTACATAGAAAAATTCTAAACCATCTTCTGAGCAAACGCTATTTTTCATTTTTCAAAATTCGGACATCTTTAGCTCCGTCGATCTTATTTTCCTGCGTTTTTGTTGCATTTTCCGCTAGTAGAAAAATTCGAAATTTTATAATCAAATCCTATCACTAATATCCATATGCAGTTTTGAGCATTCTGCCGTGCTGATCTCTGCAGTGTATTCAATGCTATGTTTTGAGATTCGTTACGTAGCGGAATCAGCGAAAATGATTTCGTTCGGGTACCGGTTTTAAACCTTTAGTTTCCTTACTCGTATATTCTACCGTTCAAAAATCGAACAGACATCAACTTTTATTGTGTCTTGAATTCAAGCAAACATTTATTGTCTCCGGTTTCAAAAAAAAAATTTACGTGCAAAAATCAGAGAGGTTTGCTTTTATTTCTTGCATTCGTTCATTTTTCCCATTTACTATTGCTCGGAAAAATGACCTACTCGTGTTTCAAATCCTCTTCTTCTAGTTCATTTTCTTCATTTGAAAAGAAGAGAAAAAATGAAAGGCCTGAAGCCATCAATTTCGAGACCACCTTCCACTGACCTCGCCGCCACCGTTCACACCACCCACCTACCATCGTCTGACCGCTTTCCACACGTCGCCACAGCAGCTCCGCCCTCCTTTGCTTCATCACCGCTTCCTCCCTTCTAGCAACCGAAAACCCAATGATGTATCACCAAAACCGGACCCATTCTCACCTCCAATGCCTGCTCAGCCTTAGCCTCCCCTTGCTCGCCCTCTTTTCCACCGCCGTTCATTCCTCCTCAGGCCAGCGACACATCACCTCAGAGCAGCCTTAGCCACCACTCCTATGTCTATAGCCGACCCCAGCCTCTCTGTTATTTGTTTAAAGTAAGTTATATACATTTTTTGTATAAGTTTATATATATATTGTTTAATAAATAACGTGTTAAGTATAGTTCTAAATTATGAGTATATATATTAGCTTTACATTGATCTGCTATTTTGAAGAGGGAATTTGTATGCACAGTGTAGATTTGTTGTTTACATACTATATATTTGTTTATAATTATAGTATTATATATATACCTATGTAAGTCTATATATATGTGTCAGGATGTGATTTTGGTTTTACAGTCATTTAAGTTGTATATAGGTTGTTGAGTCTGCTAGATGCGTACACAAATATAATTGATTTTGGACAAATATACAGCAGGGTTGGATAACTTAATATAAGTTTAAAGTATAGTTATATATGTAAGAGTTTACTTAAGTTATGTGTATGTGTAGTGTATAGTTGTCAGTGCTTGTTTCGGCAAATATATGTATATTGTTTAAAAAAAATATGATACGTACATAAGTTATACATATATATTGGTATGTATTATACATGTATATACAAGTTTTATAAAACTATAGTTGTGTGTCATATGTTCTACAGGCGTGATGGTTATATATACCAGTTGTTTATTTGTATCCTGTATATATGTAAGCTACTTCGTTTTGTCTTGTAAATGCTGTAAAGTACTGTTTTATATTTGTTGTAAAAGCAAATACATATAGAATTTGATTTATGTGCCTTGAGCCAATATTTTTATTTTAACAAAGGAAGTTATATTCAGTTCGTATGTTTTAAAGTATTGTAGTCTGCATATATGTTGATGGTATTCTCAATGTATTGGTTATATTTGTGGTCTGTTAGGTCATACGAGTTATATTTCAGTTTATATATATATATCTATGACTTCAAATAGACATGTGTATAGATCTTTATTTTAATATAAGTTTTAAATTAAATATTAACTCTGTATAGTTATATGGGAATATATATAACAGGATTGTTTGTATATAAATCTTTCTCAGTTGCAGATAAGTCTGTATTATATTATGTTAGCTTCATATATATTGATATTTAAACCATATACGTATATATTAGCATAAATTTTAAAAATTATATACATATATACGTTTTGTTTTCCGTATATGGATTTGGAGTAAATATTGATATTAATAAATATAATAATAGCATATATTTTGTTCAGTTCGTGTCAAGCTAATTTGATTTATTTTCATCAATTCCCATCTATCAGCTCTATTCGTCATGTTCGTGCCAATCTGGTCTTGCCTTGAAAATCGCTAGTTGGATTGGTAAATCTCGCAAATTTCAAATTGCAGCTTGTTATGTTGTCTATCCTCTCTCTAGCCTCGGAAGGTGAGCAATCGCTCACGATTAACGTTCTTTTATTTATTAAATTTGATTTCAATTGAAACGACAATTGAAATATGCTGCTGTTAGTTAACTACACTATTATATATGCTATTACCTGTATCAGTTCACCCGTGACATCTGACACCATTATCTATTATTTATGAAATGATAATCTAGTTTTGGTTGATAAATGATTGATTGTTTGATTGTTGACATTGGACGTTAAATTGTTAATGTCGAAGTGATAAATAATTTGAAATTGAAATCAACGTAGGATAATTAGATTTGATATATGTGTTAAATTTGATTAGATGACATTTGCATAATATGACCCCTTTAAATGTTTAAATTATTTGACACGTAGAATTTTGGTTAAGCACACCTTGAACCTTTGAATGTATGTTGTAAAATTTATGTAGTATGAAATTTAATAATTGATATCAAGTGAAGAACCGTATAATTATTAGTGTAATAATCTTTAATCTACATGAAATGATAGTGTAGATTATAGAAAAAATTATATTAATTTGCACAAATAACAATGTGAATTAATACGATTATTTCTGGATTATTTGAATTAATTATTGGATTGTTATTAATGTCTGCTATTGCTTGTTTATTTACTTTGACACCATCCCAGTTATCACACTGCAAGTTCCCTTTGTTATGTTTTGATTTTGAATTGAATTGGAATCGGGTTGAAATGATAAATACCCAAATGAACTTGACTTAGGATAGAGAATTAAATAAACCCGATTGGTTAATGATTTGATTTTAAAATAAAATGAAGATTTTATTTGAATAAATAATATGTTTTGGAACGAAGTTGGAATTTGAATTTTAATGAAAGGAAATATTAATATTTAATAATCTGAATCAAAATATTAACATAGTAGATGATGAATGAACGTTGTTTTAAAATTTGGAATTATTAATAATTAAGTTTGAAATTATTTAATAATTAAGTTTTGAAATTATTAAGTAATTGAATGAGATTGAATTATTTAATAATTAAATAAATTGAATTCTTTAATAAGTGGAATTGAACTTCTTGAATAATTGAAATTGAGTTTCTTTATTAATTAAGTTTTGGAAAATTATTTAAGTAAGTAAATAAGTGAAATTGAATTTCTTTAACAAGAAATAAAATGTGATTTATTGAAATTAATGTAAGACTTGAAATTTAAAGAATTTGATTTGATGAATTTAATTTAATTCAAATTTGTAAGTTTTGATATAATGGAGTTGAACTTAAGTAATTGATTTAATGAATTGGAAAGTAAATATAAATTGTTTTAAATGACAAATTTACTTAATGAATACTGAATAAAATCGATTAATGAATTTAAATTGATTTGAATGTTAAATTAAATTAATTTAAATAATTTTGGAATGAAACTTGTATATGAACTTGAATCAATATTTGAATTGTTTTAAATAGAAATTGAATTATAAGATTTTGAAATTATGAATTTGGAAGTTTTGAAACGTAAATTATGGAAATTGATTTAGAAAGACAAATGAAATGTTGGTTTACAAATTCTATTTGAAATTGAATTTGATTTGGTTTTGAAATATGTTAAACGGCCAATCGGTGTAATAATTACAAAAGGTATTAAAGAGACCGGAATCGGTTAGGGACATACTCACTGTCTAAACCGAAAACCACTTTAATAACTATACGTGGAGTGTGATCCAGAATGAAGTGGTTGGAATGATGTACGTGATGACTGAAGAAAGAGAACGATAATGGATAGCTTTGACACTTGTGTCAAATTGAAAATGACTAAAACAGGAGCCGTGCCGGGCCAAATGGGGGCTAGCTACCTCGAGCGAACACACTTCTTCGAAAACTACTCATTACTTGTTGTCGATTGGTGCACCCTTGATTTTGGGAGTGTTGTTTCGCGGTGTTGCGATCGCTGCGGCGATGCGTTCTCACCAGTCCGGATCAGGCAAACGGTAGTTTCACTACCTTGGGTATTGCCTCATGTGCCTTGTCATACTTATATCCATATATACGCGACCACTACAATTTGTTTTGTGTTATACCTATGGAGTACTCCCTGATATCACACTAGTTTACGGTGGAGTTTATAGTGCTGTATAGACTATAACGCTTATATAAAATGTGTTAAGGGGGATAATGGTAACGCCTTAACACTATTTTGATATTTTATATTACTGATAGGCATTATCTACTTATCGTACACTACTACATAGTAGATAGTTTAACGGATCCTTAAAGGATGGTTATTCCAAACATCCTTTGAGTTACTTGTATTTCAGTTGTTATTTCACTTGAGTTGGATTTATTGATATAAGAATGTTAATCCTGACTCGAGTGTCTTGTGTTTTGTTTTACGCTCGGGTCAGACTGAGTGTACCAGTATTCGAGACTCATCTTGGAGTTGGAGCTTTGCTTGAAGATCCAGCTATCTATCCAGCTTTCAGATATCCAGTTGATTCCAGTGATTGTATTCTGATTCTTGTATTTGACTATTGTATTCGAGACATCTGTTGTACCTTATTTAACTCTGATATGTATATAGTAGCTTCATGAACTACTATCTTTTATTTCCGCTGCAATTATTACTCTGTGTCTGTGATCTGTGATTATTTATTTACTGTACATGCTCAGTTTTGCCAAATTTAAATTAACAATTCGGTATTTTGAATTATTCAAGTCCGACATGTGCGGATGCGAATGGTCCAAAATAGTGGGTCGTTACTGTTGGTATCAGAGCTTTGGTAGCTCTAGGCAAAACTCAGCATATAGGGTAAATGTATTTACAGAATCACTCTCATTCGAGTTTCAATCTCTTCCTTTTGACTCAATTCCCTTGAATTTTGGAACGTTCCCTCGGTTCCGAAATTCATTCGTGTCCCTCGCTATTCGCTTTCTCATTCCGGAGTATCCCATAACTCCACCTTGAATGATCTTTATAATGAATCGGCGGTCACGCCAAACTTCGAATGATTTGTAAAGGGGTGAAACTCCTTTACAATTGGCATTGATTTACCGGAGATTTCTGTATCCTCGGTTTACGATGCTATCTATCTCCTGCTATACCTGAATTCTATTTCTTGAGATCAAATGTAGATTTGTCTCGAAATTCTGCATCGATCTTATTCTTGAAGTCACGGTCGACCCGGTTAAGGTTGCCCGCGATTTATATAAACTTATTTATCTTCCTATTTTGTTATTTAATCATCTTATCTTTGTTTCGAACCTATCTTCGAATCAAAATTCCCTTTGATTTGAGTCATCAAATTTGAATCCCTATACTTATTTTGAAATCCATCCCTGTATCGTCGTGCGAGGTAGTGCATTTGTTATTAATATAAAAATGTTTCTTTATTGTGTTGTTTGAGTTGTTGATGTTGATTTGGGTTTTCGATCGATTCGTCTGATCAACGCTATCGATAGGATTTCCAAAACACTTGAACAGAGCAAACTGACACAATAGTATTTTCAAAATTTGGTAAATAAAATAATCTTGTATGATTATATTATAAGTATAAATTTTCTGAAATTGAATTGTTAACTGAATTGGTTGTCAGAAAGGTAATATTTGATTTTCACTATTTGTTTTGTAAATCATTGATTATTCTAACATAAAAATAAATGGAATTATAAAAGTTGGTTTATAGATTTATTTAGAAATTTAAATAAATTTAAAGTAAGACTTCGAGAATTTAATTTCCTAAAATTTCAAGCTTTGAGTTTTAAAATTTTAAAATGTATATTATTGAAGGTATTTTCAAATAGGAACCGTTTTCAAAGAATTTTAAAAATGTTGAAATCAGTGCTCTTTTCTTTGTCGCTGGAAAATAATTTCGGTGATGACGGCCGCATCATCGACATTCATTTTCGAGTTTCGAAGTGGAGAAACCATTATGTAGCTTTGCTACGGTTTTGTTTTGGAAAATATTTTGATTTGAATTTCTTAAATATGACTGGATTTATATATATATATATATATAGTATATACGTAATTATTTCTAAAGGGTTTGAAATTAAACGGAAATTTAATTCTTAAAAATCATGTTAAAAGATATTTTCAATTATAAATAAAGCTAAATTTTGAATAAGTATTTAAACTTGAGATAATTGAATTTGAAAATTTTATTGGTATAGTATTAAATTGCATTTCAATATAACTTACCTAAATTATTCAGAAGTTAAAATGTAATTGGATAATATACAATATAAAATAATTTTATAAATAAAATTTGAGTGTTTATAATAAATGTTATGCACTTAGATTTTAATTATAAAAAATGCTAATAAAGATGATAGAATAATAAGTTAATTGAATGTGATAAATAAAGCAAATTTTGTTTTGAAAGAATTAACAAATTAAATTGAATCAGCTTAATGAAATACCTTGAATTAAGATCAATTATTGAAAATTAATTGATTTAAATTGAAATTTATATGATTAGAATTAACGGTTGAACTAACAAATTTAAATCGAATGACTATTTATTACTTTAATATAAATGGATTTAACCAAATTAAAAAAATAATATTTAAATTGAAATTTATATGGTTTAAATTAATTTATATGGTTTAAATATATGTAATAAGATATATTAAGTGAAATAAACTTAAACAAATTTGGAATAAAGAAGAATTAAATTTGTTGAATAAATATGATTTTATTAAATGACTATTCTAATTTATGATTTTAGAAATTTGCTAATTAAACATAATTGGATAATAAGATAATAAATTTAGAAATAATTAAGATTGATTTCACTTAAGTGAAATCAAATGGATTAAATCAAATTATTGAATATTAATTAATTTAAGTTGAAAATTTATATGGCTTTAAATTAGTTGTTTATTTTGTTTTCAAAACCATTTTTCTTTCTGGTTGGTTCTATTCTCCTACCTCCTTCCTTTTCGGGGACGAAAAGTTTTGAGTGGGGGAGAGTGTAACGACCCGTAAAATTTTAACTGTTTAATAACGTAATTAGTTGAAATTTTGTGAAATTTTAAACGATAAAATTTTGAAATAAAAATTTGATATTTGGAATGCGTCTAGTTAAACATAGCAACTGGTAAATTTTCGTCCGAAAATATGAAAGTTTATTTCGCGCGTAAATTTACTTCAATTTAATCAGTTAAAAAGCGATGAACATAAAATGTTTTCGAAACCCAAATATTTTTACATAGAAAAATTCTAAACCATCTTCTGAGCAAACGCTATTTTTCATTTTTCAAAATTCGGACATCTTTAGCTCCGTCGATCTTATTTTCCTGTGTTTTTGTTGCATTTTCCGCTAGTAGAAAAATTCGAAATTTTATAATCAAATCCTATCACTAATATCCATATGCAGTTTTGAGCGTCCCGCCGTGCTGATCTCTGCAGTGTATTCAATGCTATGTTTCGAGATTCGTTACGCAGCGGAATCAGCGAAAATGATTTCATTCGGGTACCGGTTTTAAACCTTTAGTTTCCTTACTCGTATATTCTACCGTTCAAAAATCGAACAGACATCAACTTTTATTGTGTCTTGAATTCAAGCAAACATTTATTGTCTCCGGTTTCAAAAAAAAATTACGTGCAAAAATCAGAGAGGTTTGCTTTTATTTCTTGCATTCATTCATTTTTCCCATTTACTATTGCTCTGAAAAATGACCTACTCGTGTTTCAAATCCTCTTCTTCTAGTTCATTTCTTCATTTGAAAAGAAGAGAAAAAATGAAAGGCCTGAAGCCATCAATTTCGAGACCACCTTCCACTGACCTCGCCGCCACCGTTCACACCACCCACCTACCATCGTCTGACCGCTTTCCACGCGTCGCCACAGCAACTCCGCCCTCCTTTGCTTCATCACCGCTTCCTCCCTTCTAGCAACCGAAAACCCAATGATGTATCACCAAAACCGGACCCATTCTCACCTCCAACGCCTGCTCAGCCTTAGCCTCCCCTTGCTCGCCCTCTTTTCCACCGCCGTTCATTCCTCCTCAGGCCAGCAACACATCACCTCAGAGCAGCCTTAGCCACCACTCCTATGTCTATAGCCGACCCCAGCCTCTCTGTTATTTGTTTAAAGTAAGTTATATACATTTGTTGTATAAGTTTATATATATATTGTTTAATAAATAACGTGTTAAGTATAGTTCTAAATTATGAGTATATATATTAGCTTTACATTGATCTGCTATTTTGAAGAGGGAATTTGTATGCACAGTGTAGATTTGTTGTTTACATACTATATATTTGTTTATAATTATAGTATTATATATATACCTATGTAAGTCTATATATATATGTCAGGATGTGATTTTGGTTTTACAGTCATTTAAGTTGTATATAGGTTGTTGAGTCTGCTAGATGCGTACACAAATATAATTGATTTTGGACAAATATACAGCAGGGTTGGATAATTTAATATAAGTTTAAAGTATAGTTATATATGTAAGAGTTTACTTAAGTTATGTGTATGTGCAGTGTATAGTTGTCAGTGCTTGTTTCGGCAAATATATGTATATTGTTTAAAAAAAAATATGATACGTACATAAGTTATACATATATATTGGTATGTATTATACATGTATATACAAGTTTTATAAAACTATAGTTGTGTGTCATATGTTCTACAGGCGTGATGGTTATATATACCAGTTGTTTATTTGTATCCTGTATATATGTAAGCTACTTCGTTTTGTCTTGTAAATGCTGTAAAGTACTGTTTTATATTTGTTGTAAAAGCAAATATATATAGAATTTGATTTATGTTCCTTGAGCCAATATTTTTATTTTAACAAAGGAAGTTATATTCAGTTCGTATGTTTTAAAGTATTGTAGTCTGCATATATGTTGATGGTATTCTCAATGTATTGGTTATATTTGTGGTCTGTTAGGTCGTACGAGTTATATTTCAGTTTATATATATATATCTATGACTTCAAATAGACATGTGTATAGATCTTTATTTTAATATAAGTTTTAAATTAAATATTAACTCTGTATAGTTATATGGGAATATATATAACAGCATTGTTTGTATATAAATCTTTCTCAGTTGTAGATAAGTCTGTGTTATATTATATTAGCTTCATATATATTGATATTTAAACCATATACGTATATATTAGCACAAATTTTAAAAATTATATACATATATACGTTTTGTTTTCCGTATATGGATTTGGAGTAAATATTGATATAAATAAATATAATAATAGCATATATTTTGTTCAGTTCGTGTCAAGCTAATTTGATTTATTTTCATCAATTCCCATCTATCAGCTCTATTCGTCATGTTCGTGCCAATCTGGTCTTGCCTTGAAAATCGCTAGTTGGATTGGTAAATCTCGCAAATTTCAAATCGTAGCTTGTTATGTTGTCTATCCTCTCTCTAGCCTCGGAAGGTGAGCAATCACTCACGATTAACATTCTTTTATTTATTAAATTTGATTTCAATTGAAACGACAATTGAAATATGCTGCTGTTAGTTAACTACACTATTATATATGCTATTACCTGTATTAGTTCACCCGTGACATCTGACACCATTATCTATTATTTATGAAATGATAATCCAGTTTTGGTTGATAAATGATTGATTGTTTGATTGTTGACATTGGACGTTAAATTGTTAATGTCGAAGTGATAAATAATTTGAAATTGAAATCGACGTAGGATAATTAGATTTGATATATGTGTTAAATTTGATTAGATGACATTTGCTTAATATGACCCCTTTAAATGTTTAAATTATTTGACACGTAGAAATTTGGTTAAGCACACCTTGAACCTTTGAATGTATGTTGTAAATTTTATGTAGTATGAAATTTAATAATTGATATCAAGTGAAGAATTGTATAATTATTAGTGTAATAATCTTTAATCTACATGAAATGATAGTGTAGACTCTAGAAAAAATTATATTAATTTGCACAAATAACAATGTGAATTAATACGATTATTTCGGGATTATTTGAATTAATTATTGGATTGTTATTAATGTCAGCTATTGCTTGTTTATTTACTTTGACACCATCCCAGTTATCACACTGCAAGTTCCCTTTGTTATGTTTTGATTTGAATTGAATTGGAATCGGGTTGAAATGATAAATACCCAAATGAACTTGACTTAGGATAGAGAATTAAATAAACCTGATTGGTTAATGATTTGATTTTAAAATAAAATGAAGATTTTATTTGAATAAATAATATGTTTTGGAACGAAGTTGGAATTTGAATTTTAATGAAAGGAAATATTAATATTTATTAATCTGAATCAAAATATTAACATAGTAGATGATGAATGAACGTTGTTTTAAAATTTGGAATTATTAATAATTAAGTTTGAAATTATTTAATAATTAAGTTTTGAAATTATTAAGTAATTGAATGAGATTGAATTATTTAATAATTAAATAAATTGAATTCTTTAATAAGTGGAATTGAACTTCTTGAATAATTGAAATTGAGTTTCTTTATTAATTAAGTTTTGGAAAATTATTTAAGTAAGTAAATAAGTGAAATTGAATTTCTTTAACAAGAAATAAAATGTGATTTATTGAAATTAATGTAAGACTTGAAATTTAAAGAATTTGATTTGATGAATTTAATTTAATTCAAATTTGTAAGTTTTGATATAATGGAGTTGAACTTAAGTAATTGATTTAATGAATTGGAAAGTAAATATAAATTGTTTTAAATGACAAATTTACTTAATGAATACTGTAACGACCCGTTATTTTGGACCATTCGCATCCGCACATGTCGAACTTGAATGATTCAAACTACCGAATTGTTAATTATATTTGGCAAAACTGAACATATACAGTAAATAAATAATCACAGATAACAGACACAGAGTAATAAATGCAGCGGAAATAAAAGAGATAGTAGTTCATGAAGCTACTATATAAATGTATAAGTTACATCATAGTTAAACCAGATACAACAGAAGAGTAATACGATACATCAGATACAAATCAGAATACATCACTGGAATCATCGAATACTGAAAGAAGAATAGATGGCTGGATCTTCAAGCAAAGCTCCAACTCTAAAGGTGAGTCTCGAATACTGGTACACTCAGTCTGACCCGAGCGTAAAGCAAAACACAAAACACTCGAGTCAGGATTAACATTCTTATATTAATAAATCCAACTCAAGTGAAATAGCAATTGAAATACAAGTAACTCAAAGCATGTTTGGAATAACCATCCATTAAGGATCCGTTAAACTATCTACTAGGTAGTAGTGTACGATAAGTAGATAATGTCTATCAGTAATATAAAGATATCAAAATAGTGTTAAGGCGTTACCATTATCCCCCTTAACACATTTTTATAAGCGTTATAGTCTATACAGCACTGTAAACTCCACCGTAAACTAGTGGTCTATCAGGGAGTACTCCATAGGTATAACACAAAACAAATCGTAGTGGTCGCGTATAAAGGGATACAAGTATGACAAGGCACATGCGGCAATACCCAAGGTAGTGAAACTACCGTTTGCCTGATCCGGACTGGTGAGAACGCATCGCCGCAGCGACCGCAACACCGCGAAACAACACTCCCAAAATCAAGGGTGCACCAATCGACAACAAGTAATAAGTAGTTCGAAGAAGTGTGTTTGCTTGAGGTAGCTGACCTCCATTGGCCCGGCACGGCTCCTGTTTTAGTCATTTCCAATTTGACACAAGTGTCAAGGCTATCCATTATCGTTCTCTTTCTTCAGTTATCACGTACATCATTCCAACCACTTCATTCTGGATCACACTCCGCGTATAGTTATTAAAGTGGTTTTCGGTTTAGACAGTGAGTATGTCCCTAACCGATTCCGGTCTCTTTAATAACTTCCGTAATTATTACACCGATTGGTCATTTAATAAATTTCAAAACCAAATCAATTTCAATTTCAAATAGAATTTGTAAACCAACATTTCATTTGTCTTTCTAAATCAATTTCCATAATTTACGTTTCAAAACTTCCAAATTAATAATTTCAAACTCTTATAATTCAACTTCAATTTCTATTTAAACAATTCAAATATTGATTCAGGTTCGTATATAAGTTTCATTCCGAAATCATTTAAATTAATTTAATTTAACATTTAAATCAATTTAAATTCATTTATCGATGTCATTCAATATTCATTAAGTAAATTTTCCATTCAAAACAATTTCTATTAAATTTCCAATTCATTAAATCCATTATTTAAATTCAACTTCATTTTATCAAAACTTACAAATTGAATTAAATTAAATTCATCAAATCAAATTCTTTAAATTTCAAGTCTTACATTAATTTCAATAAATCACATTTTATTTCTTGTTAAAGAAATTTAATTTCACTTATTTACTTACTTAAATAATTTTCCAAAACTTAATTAATAAAGAAATTCAATTTCAATTATTTACAAAGTAAAATTTTCACTTATTCAAAAGTTCAATTTCTCTTATCAAAGAATTCAAATTTTATTTGATTATTAAATAATTCAATCTTATTTAATAATTAAATAATTTCAAAACTTGATTATTAAATAATTTCAAACTTTAATTATTAAATAATTTCAAATTTAATAATTTCAAACTTAATTCAATCGTTTCTCAAATTAAACAACGTTCTTTCATCAATTACATTGTTAATATTTTATTTCATATTTTTAAATATTAACATTTTCCTTTCATAAAAATTTAAATTCCAACCTCATTTCAAAACCTTATCATTTATTCAAATAAAATCTTTATTTTATTTTAAATCAAATTATTTGACCAATCGATTTTATTTAATTTTCTATCCTAGGTCAAAGTTTTAATTTGGGTATTTATCATTTCAACCCGATTCCAATTCAATTCAAAATCAAAGCATAGCAAAGGGAACTTGCAGTGTGATAACTGGGATGGTGTCAAAGTAAATAAACAAGCAATAACAACAGCCAATATCAATCCAATAATCAATTTAAATAATCCTGAAATAATCGTATTAATTCGCATTGTTGTTTGTGCAAATTAATATAATTATTTCTAGAATCTACACTATCATTTCATGCAGATTTAAAGATTATTACATTACGGTTCTTCACTTGTCATCTATTTACAATTTCATACATCATTAGTTTAAACAACATACAATTGATGGTTCAAGGTGTAGTTAACACTATTTTTCTACGTCTCAAATGATTAAACATTTAAGGGGTCAGATTTAACAAATTCAACTAACCAAATTCAACACATATGTCGATTCAAATTTTTAACTATTCTTCGCCAAATTCAGTTGCATAATATTTATCACTTTATACATTAAAATTTACATCCAATATAAACATCAATCAATCAATCAATTATCAACCAAACTGTATTATCATCGCATAAATAATTAATAGATAATGGTGTCAGATGTCATAGGTGAACAGATACGGGTAATAGCATATATAACAGTATAAATAACTAACAGCAGCATATTTCAATTGTCGTTTCAATTGAAATCAAATTTAATAAATAAAAGAACATTAATCGTGAGTGATTGCTCACCTTTCGAGGCTAGAGAGGATTTGACGATGAAATCGAATTACGAATCCAAGCACAAATTCCAAAACGAAGCACGATTGAACGCGAATTTTGACGACAAAGCTGATAAAAGGAATAGACGAATTCAAATCAGAATTTGATTGACGAAAATGGTATAAGTGAGCATATATATATATATATATATATATAAACTAATTTCATATATGAAGTCATATTCTAAACTCACACCACTTAAATTTAAATAAATAGGTATATATAACTAATAACTAATACATATAAGGTAACTTGTATAAACTTATAAATATAAACCGAGAGTCACATAACCAATATAAATTTTTACATATACTCCTGACGCAATAGAAAGTCTATATAAATACATAACATTTAACTTAGATGTATATACATTAACATATATTAACAATATATATATAACTTGTATAAATGAAATATATAACTCATACACTTATAACGTTTTAAAATCAACATTTATTACAAAATCAATATAAGCAACTCATTATAATATATATAACTGAACGGTAATTGCAAAATTTAAGATCTATGTATAACATACTATAAAATTTACTTAGCATATATATATATATATATCAATTGGTGTACATAGCCATAACTTAGAGATAACTATATATATTCGTATACAAACTCTTATATATATATAGACTGACACCTAAACCACACTTTATCAACATATACTAATACGTATACAAATAAACATATAATACAAACATTTGAAACATAATTATAGGATATAAGTAGGCACGGTTGTAAACATACACACACCTATATATACTTAAATATGTAACAGAGCCACTGCACTTGACTTATTTTCAAACAATTGAACAAATTTACACCCAAAACAAAACAGGCTTATAATATAAACTATATGTAACTAACAAAACATATAATTGTTTATGTTTTTCAAACCAAAAGTAAAAAATACTTTAACAATTTATAATTTATATACCTGCAAATAAAATAGAATGGAAGTTAGGCAAAGGAGGAGATGAAGGGAAGTGCCGCATGACTGGGTGTTCTGCTGTCGCAAGGTGGAGTATCAGAGGCCGAGGGCATAGCAAAAGGGAAAGGCGGTTGGAGGGAAGCTCGGCCATTGGCGGTAGAGCTGCTGTTGAGGCTCGTGGGGAAGGAGGTTGTACTTGCGGCAGTGGGTTCGACAACGTGAAGGCTGGGGTTTAAGGCCGAGGCTATGGAAGGTGGCTATGAGGGTGGCGAGCAAGTGGTGGGTTTGCAGTGGGATGTCGTGGCAACGGGAAGTGATGGGAACAATGTGGCTTGATGCTGGAACTAGGTGGTGGGAAGGCTGGGAGATGGAGGCGGCGCTCGGGTCTAGGTGGCGAACGAGTTGAACTGGCGGGGTGATTGGAAAAGAGTGGTCGATCTGGGAGGAGGCTCAAGGCTGGCGACGTTGATGAAGTGGCGAACGGGAAATAGGCGAGGTTAGCAGTGCTTGGGTGGCCGTGGCGAACTGGCTGCTGCTGTGTGTGTCGAGGGGAAATGGTGGACTCGGTTGGCCATGGAGATGCTCGGGGAAGGACGGGCTAAAGCAGGCAGTCGAGAACAATGGCAGATGAGCATGCTACAATATTTCAAATGAACAGACATTGAATGTCTGTTATGGAGGCAGGCACAAATAGAATAAGGAATAAAAGTGAAGGAGAGGAGAATTTCCAAAAGGAGAGAAGACGTACAGTGAATGTAGGTTTTAGCATTTATTTATTCATATTTTTTTTTCGAGAGTAGCATAGAAACGAAAAGACCCGATAGAAGGAACGTACACAGGTTGTAAATTGGAATAGGGTAGAATAGTGAAGGTCAAACGGCAAATATTGATTACTGGTGTCGGTTGATTTTCACGGTGGGTAAAGAATGACGAATGGACACAACAAATTTAAAAAGGCTCCAAACCGAAACTGGTATGACTGATCGGTTCACCGATTTCATTGTGTCCATACTTTGAAATACAGAAGTGAATATACCGCAGAGATCAACACGACGAAACGATCAAAACGGTACACAGATATCAGTGGTAGGATCGAATTATAAAAATTCGAATTTTCTACTACGAAAAATGCAAGAAAACACAGAAAAATAAGATCGACGGAGCTAAAGAAGTCCGAATTTTGAAAAACGAAAAATGACGTCTTCCTCAGAAGACGGTTTAGAATTTTTCTATGTAAAAATATTTAGGTTCCGAAAATATTTTATTTTCATCGCTTTTTAACTGATTATATTGAAGTAAATTTACGCGCGAAATAAACTTTCATATTTTCGGACGAAAATTTACCAGTTGCTATGTTTAACTAGACGCATTCCAAATATCAAATTTATATTTCAAAATTTTGTCGTTTGAAATTTCGCAAAATTTCAATTAATTACGTTATTAAAACAGTTGAAATTTACGGGTCGTTACACTCTCCCTCACTCAAAACTTTTCGTCCCCGAAAAGGAACGAGGTAGGAGAATAGAAACAACCAGAAAGAAAAACAGATTTGAAATACAAAATAACAATTAATTTAAACCATATAAATTCAAATTTATTGATATTCAATAATTGATTTAATCCATTTGATTTCACTAAAATCAATCTCAACTATTTCTAAATTCATTATCTTATTATCCCATTTTCTTCAATTTACAATTTTTAAAACCATAAATTTGAATAATCTTTTATTATATCATATTTTATTTCCAACAATTTAAATTCTTCTTTATTACAAATTATTGTTAAATTTATTCTACTTAATATATCTAATCACATATATTTAACCCATATAAATTTATTTAAACCGTAAAAGTTTCGATTTAAATTAATTTATATTTACTAATTGCTTTCAAATTCAAGGTATTTTCATAAGTTGATCAAATTTCAATTTATTAATTCTTTCAAAACAAATTTATTAATTCTTTCAAAACAAATTTATTTCATTATTAACTGAGTTTTACTTATTATCCTATCTAACTCTATTAACATCTTTATAATCAAAATTTAGTGTATAACATTTATTATAAACACCCAAATTTTATTTATAAAATTATTTTATATTGTATATTATCCAATTACATTTTAACTTATGAATAATTTAGGTAAGTTATATTGAAATGCAATTTAGTACTATACAAATAAAATTATCAAATTCAATTATCTCAAGTTTAAATACTTATTCAAAATTTAGCTTTATCTATAATTGAAAACATCTTTTAACATGATTTTTAAGAATTAAATTTCCGTTTAATTTCAAACCCTTTAGAGATAATTATGTATATACTATATATATTAAATCAAATTAAATTTAAAATAATATTCCCATATATATATATATATAAATCAAGTCATACTTAAGAAATTCAAATCAAATATTTTTCCAAAACAAAACCTTAGCAAAGCTACAGAATGGTTTCTCCACTTCGAAACTCGAAAATGAACGTCGATGATGCGGCTGCCATCACCGAGATTATTTTCCAGCGACAAAGAGAAGAGCACTGATTATATCATTTAAAATTCTTTGGAATTGATTTCTATTCGAAATTTCTTTTTATAATATGCATTTTAAAATTTAAACCCAAAGTTTGAAAACACCGGAAATTTAATTCGCACATTCTTGATTTAAATTCATTTCAAATTTCAAATCAAATTATAACCAAGTTTTATAATTTTTTTTTATAATATGCGATAATCAATGGTTTACAAAACAATAAATGAAAATCAAATATTATCATTTTTGACAACAAATTCATTAACAATTTAATTCAGAAAACTTATATTTATATATAATATAATCATACAAAACTATTTTGTTTACCAAATTTGAAATCAATATTGTGTCAGTTTGCTCTGTTCAAGTGTTTTGGAAATCCTATCGATAGCGTTGATCAGACGAATCAATCGGAAACCCAAATCAACATAAACAACTCAAACAACACAATAAAGAAACATTTTTAATATTTATTTACAAATACACTTCCTCGCTCGACGATACAAGAATGGATTTTTAAAGCAAAGATATAGATTCAAATTTGATGGACTCAAATCAAAGAGAATTTTGATTCGAAGATAGGTTCGAAACAAAGATAAGATGATTAAATAACGAAATAGGAAGATGGATAAGTTTATATAAATCGTGGGCAACCTTAACCGGTCGACCGTGACTTCAAGAATAGGATCGATGCAGAATTTCGAGGCAAATCGACATTCGATCTCAAGAAATAGAATTCATGTGTAGCAGGAGATAGATAGCATCGTAAACCGAGGACACAGAAATCTCCGGTAAATCAATGCCAATTGTAAAAGAGTTTCACCCCTTTACAAATCATTCGAAGTTTGGCGAGACCGCCGATTCATTATAAGGGTCATTCGAAGTGGAGTTATGGGATACTCCAGAATTGAAAGAAGACGAATAGTGAGGGACACGAATGAAATTTGGAACCGCAGGGAACGTCCCAAAATTCAAAGGAATCGAATCAGAAGGAAGAGATTGAAACTCGAATGAGAGTGATTCTGTAAATACATTTACCTTATATGTTAAGTTTTGCCTAGAGCTACCAAAGCTCTGATACCAACTGTAACGACCCGTTATTTTGGACCATTCGCATCCGCACATGTCAAACTTGAATGATTCAAACTACCGAATTGTTAATTATATTTGGCAAAACTGAACATATACAGTAAATAAATAATCACAGATCACAGACACAGAGTAATAAATGCAGCGGAAATAAAAGAGATAGTAGTTCATGAAGCTACTATATAAATGTATAAGTTACATCAGAGTTAAACCAGATACAACGGAAGAGTAATACGATACATCAGATACAAATCAGAATACATCACTGGAATCATCGAATACTGAAAGCAGAATAGATGGCTGGATCTTCAAGCAAAGCTCCAACTCCAAAGGTGAGTCTCGAATACTGGTACACTCAGTCTGACCCGAGCGTAAAGCAAAACACAAAACACTCGAGTCAGGATTAACATTCTTATATTAATAAATCCAACTCAAGTGAAATAGCAATTGAAATACTAGTAACTCATAGGATGTTTGGAATAACCATCCTTTAAGGATCCGTTAAACTATCTACTAGGTAGTAGTGTACGATAAGTAGATAATGTCTATCAGTAATATAAAGATATCAAAATAGTGTTAAGGCGTTACCATTATCCCCCTTAACACATTTTTATAAGCGTTATAGTCTATACAGCACTGTAAACTCCACCGTAAACTAGTGGGCTATCAGGGAGTACTCCATAGGTATAACACAAAACAAATCGTAGTGGTCGCGTATAAAGGGATACAAGTATGACAAGGCACATGAGGCAATACCCAAGGTAGTGAAACTACCGTTTGCCTGATCCGGACTGGTGAGAACGCATCGCCGAAGCGACCGCAACACCGCGAAACAACACTCCCAAAATCAAGGGTGCACCAATCGACAGCAAGTAATAAGTAGTTCGAAGAAGTGTGTTCGCTTGAGGTAGCTGACCTCCATTGGCCCGGCACGGCTCCTGTTTTAGTCATTTCCAATTTGACACAAGTGTCAAGGCTATCCATTATCGTTCTCTTTCTTCAGTCATCACGTACATCATTCCAACCACTTCATTCTGGATCACACTCCGCGTATAGTTATTAAAGTGGTTTTCGGTTTAGACAGTGAGTATGTCCCTAACCGATTCCGGTCTCTTTAATAACTTCCGTAATTATTACACCGATTGGTCATTTAATAAATTTCCAAACCAAATCAATTTCAATTTCAAATAGAATTTGTAAACCAACATTTCATTTGTCTTTCTTAATCAATTTCCATAATTTACATTTCAAAACTTCCAAATTAATAATTTCAAACTCTTATAATTCAACTTCAATTTCTATTTAAACAATTCAAATATTGATTCAAGTTCGTATATAAGTTTCATTCCGAAATCATTTAAATTAATTTAATTTAACATTTAAATCAATTTAAATTCATTTATCGATTTCATTCAATATTCATTAAGTAAATTTTCCATTCAAAACAATTTCTATCAAAATTTCCAATTCATTAAATCCATTATTTAAATTCAACTTCATTTTATCAAAACTTACAAATTGAATTAAATTAAATTCATCAAATCAAATTCTTTAAATTTCAAGTCTTACATTAATTTCAATAAATCACATTTTATTTCTTGTTAAAGAAATTTAAATTCACTTATTTACTTACTTAAATAATTTTCCAAAACTTAATTAATAAAGAAATTCAATTTCAATTATTTACAAAGTAAAAATTTCACTTATTCAAAAGTTCAATTTCTCTTATCAAAGAATTCAAATTTTATTTGATTATTAAATAATTCAATCTTATTTAATTATTAAATAATTTCAAAACTTGATTATTAAATAATTTCAAACTTTAATTATTAAATAATTTCAAAGTTTAATAATTTCAAACTTAATTCAATCGTTTCTCAAATTAAACAACGTTCTTTCATCAATTACATTGTTAATATTTTATTTCATATTTTTAAATATTAACATTTTCCTTTCATAAAAATTTAAATTCCAACCTCATTTCAACACCTTATCATTTATTCAAATAAAATCTTTATTTTATTTTAAATCAAATTATTTGACCAATCGATTTTATTTAATTTTCTATCCTAGGTCAAAGTTTTAATTTGGGTATTTATCATTTCAACCCGATTCCAATTCAATTCAAAATCAAAGCATAGCAAAGGGAACTTGCAGTGTGATAACTGGGATGGTGTCAAAGTAAATAAACAAGCAATAACAACAACCAATATCAATCCAATAATCAATTTAAATAATCCTGAAATAATCGTATTAATTCGCATTGTTGTTTGTGCAAATTAATATAATTATTTCTAGAATCTACACTATCATTTCATGCAGATTTAAAGATTATTACATTACGGTTCTTCACTTGTCATCTATTTACAATTTCATACATCATTAGTTTAAACAACATACAATTGATGGTTCAAGGTGTAGTTAACACTATTTTTCTACGTGTCAAATGATTAAACATTTAAGGGGTCAGATTTAACAAATTTAACTAACCAAATTCAACACATATGTCGATTCAAATTTTTAACTATTCTTCGCCAAATTCAGTTGCATAATATTTATCACTTTATACATTAAAATTTACATCCAATATAAACATCAATCAATCAATCAATTATCAACCAAACTGTATTATCATCGCATAAATAATTAACAGATAATGGTGTCAGATGTCATAGGTGAACATATACGGGTAATAACATATATAACAGTATAAATAACTAACAGCAGCATATTTCAATTGTCGTTTCAATTGAAATCAAATTTAATAAATAAAAGAACATTAATCGTGAGTGATTGCTCACCTTTCGAGGCTAGAGAGGATTTGACGATGAAATCGAATTACGAATCCAAGCACAAATTCCAAAACGAAGCACGATTGAACGCGAATTTTGACGACAAAGCTGATAAAAGGAATAGACGAATTCAAATCAGAATTTGATTGACGAAAATGGTATAAGTGAGCATATATATATATAAACTAATTTCATATATGAAGTCATATTCTAAACTCACACCACTTAAATTTAAATAAATAGGTATATATAACTAATAACTAATACATATAAGGTAACTTGTATAAACTTATAAATATAAACCGAGAGTCACATAACCAATATAAATTTTTACATATACTCCTGACGCAATAGAAAGTCTATATAAATACATAACATTTAACTTAGATGTATATACATCATATATTAACAATATATATATAACTTGTATAAATGAAATATATAACTCATACACTTATAACGTTTTAAAATCAACATTTATTACAAAATCAATATAAGCAACTCATTATAATATATATAACTGAACAGTAATTGCAAAATTTAAGATCTATGTATAACATACTATAAAATTTACTTAGCATATATATATATATATCAATTGGTGTACATAGCCATAACTTAGAGATAACTATATATATTCGTATACAAACTCTTATATATATATATAGACTGACACCTAAACCACACTTTATCAACATATACTAATACGTATACAAATAAACATATAATACAAACATTTGAAACATAATTATAGGATATAAGTAGGCACGGCTGTAAACATACACACACCTATATATACTTAAATATGTAACAGAGCCACTGCACTTGACTTATTTTCAAACAATTGAACAAATTTACACCCAAAACAAAACAGGCTTATAATATAAACTATATGTAACTAACAAAACATATAATTGTTTATGTTTTTCAAACCAAAAGTAAAAAATACTTTAACAATTTATAATTTATATACCTGCAAATAAAATAGAATGGAAGTTAGGCAAAGGAGGAGATGAAGGGAAGTGCCGCATGACTGGGTGTTCTGCTGTCGCAAGGTGGAGTATCAGAGGCCGAGGGCAGAGCAAAAGGGAAAGGCGGTTGGAGGGAAGCTCGGCCATTGGCGGTAGAGCTGCTGTTGAGGCTCGTGGGGAAGGAGGTTGTACTTGCGGCAGTGGGTTCGTCAACGTGAAGGCTGGGGTTTAAGGCCGAGGCTACGGAAGATGGCTATGAGGGTGGCGAGCAAGTGGTGGGTTTGCAGTGGGATGTCGTGGCAACGGGAAGTGATGGGAACAAGGTGGCTTGCTGCTGGAGCTAGGTGGTGGGAAGGCTGGGAGATGGAGGCGGGGCTCGGGTCTAGGTGGCGAACGAGTTGAACTGGCGGGGTGATTGGAAAAGAGTGGTCGATCTGGGAGGAGGCTCAAGGCCGGCGACGTTGACAAAGTGGCGAACGGGAAATAGGCGAGGTTAGCAGTGCTTGGGTGGCCGTGGCGAACTGGCTGCTGCTGTGTGTGTCGAGGGGAAATGGTGGACTCGGTTGGCCATGGAGATGCTCGGGGAAGGATGGGCTAAAGCAGGCAGTCGAGAACAATGGCAGATGAGCATGCTACAATATTTCTTCAAATGAACAGACATTGAATGCCTGTTATGGAGGTAGGCACAAATAGAATAAGGAATAAAAGTGAAGGAGAGGAGAATTTCCAAAAGGAGAGAAGACGTACAGTGAATGTAGGTTTTTAGCATTTATTTATTCATATTTTTTTTTCGAGAGTAGCATAGAAACGAAAAGACCCGATAGAAGGAACGTACACAGGTTGTAAATTGGAATAGGGTAGAATAGTGAAGGTCAAACGGCAAATATTGATTACTGGTGTCGGTTGATTTTCACGGTGGGTAAAGAATGACGAATGGACACAACAAATTTAAAAAGGCTCCAAACCGAAACTGGTACGACTGATCGGTTCACCGTTTTCATTGTGTCCATACTTTGAAATACAGAAGTGAATATACCGCAGAGATCAGCACGACGAAACGATCAAAACGGTATACAGATATCAGTGGTAGGATCGAATTATAAAAATTCGAATTTTCTACTACGAAAAATGCAAGAAAACACAGAAAAATAAGATCGACGGAGCTAAAGAAGTCTGAATTTTGAAAAACGAAAAATGACGTCTTCCTCAGAAGACGGTTTGGAATTTTTCTATGTAAAAATATTTAGGTTCCGAAAATATTTTATTTTCATCGCTTTTTAACTGATTATATTGAAGTAAATTTACGCGCGAAATAAACTTTCATATTTTCGGACGAAAATTTACCAGTTGCTATGTTTAACTAGACGCATTCCAAATATCAAATTTATATTTCAAAATTTTGTCGTTTGAAATTTCGCAAAATTTCAATTAATTACGTTATTAAAACAGTTGAAATTTACGGGTCGTTACACTCTCCCTCACTCAAAACTTTTCGTCCCCGAAAAGGAACGAGGTAGGAGAATAGAAACAACCAGAAAGAAAAACAGATTTGAAATACAAAATAACAATTAATTTAAACCATATAAATTCAAATTTAAATTTATTGATATTCAATAATTGATTTAATCCATTTGATTTCACTAAAATCAATCTCAACTATTTCTAAATTCATTATCTTATTATCCCATTTTCTTCAATTTATAATTTTTAAAACCATAAATTTGAATAATCTTTTATTATATCATATTTTATTTCCAACAATTTAAATTCTTCTTTATTACAAATTATTGTTAAATTTATTCTACTTAATATATCTAATCACATATATTTAACCCATATAAATTTATTTAAACCGTAAAAGTTTCGATTTAAATTAATTTATATTTACTAATTGCTTTCAAATTCAAGGTATTTTCATAAGTTGATCAAATTTCAATTTATTAATTCTTTCAAAACAAATTTATTAATTCTTTCAAAACAAATTTATTTCATTATTAACTGAGTTTTACTTATTATCCTATCTAACTCTATTAACATCTTTATAATCAAAATTTAGTGTATAACATTTATTATAAACACCCAAATTTTATTTATAAAATTATTTTATATTGTATATTATCCAATTACATTTTAACTTATGAATAATTTAGGTAAGTTATATTGAAATGCAATTTAGTACTATATAAATAAAATTATCAAATTCAATTATCTCAAGTTTAAATACTTATTCAAAATTTAGCTTTATCTATAATTGAAAACATCTTTTAACATGATTTTTAAGAATTAAATTTCCGTTTAATTTCAAACCCTTTAGAGATAATTATGTATATACTATATATATTAAATCAAATTAAATTTAAAATAATATTCCCATATATATATATATATATAAATCAAGTCATACTTAAGAAATTCAAATCAAATATTTTTCCAAAACAAAACCGTAGCAAAGCTACAGAATGGTTTCTCCACTTCGAAACTCGAAAATGAACGTCGATGATGCGGCCGCCATCACCGAGATTATTTTCCAGCGACAAAGAGAAGAGCACTGATTATATCATTTAAAATTCTTTGGAATTGATTTCTATTCGAAATTTCTTTTTATAATATGCATTTTAAAATTTAAACCCAAAGTTTGAAAACACCGGAAATTTAATTCGCACATTCTTGATTTAAATTCATTTCAAATTTCAAATCAAATTATAACCAAGTTTTATAATTTTTTTTATAATATGCGATAATCAATGGTTTACAAAACAATAAATGAAAATCAAATATTATCATTTTTGACAACAAATTCATTAACAATTTAATTCAGAAAACTTATATTTATATATAATATAATCATACAAAACTATTTTGTTTACCAAATTTGAAATCAATATTGTGTCAGTTTGCTCTGTTCAAGTGTTTTGGAAATCCTATCGATAGCGTTGATCAGACGAATCAATCGGAAACCCAAATCAACATCAACAACTCAAACAACACAATAAAGAAACATTTTTAATATTTATTTACAAATACACTTCCTCGCTCGACGATACAAGAATGGATTTTTAAAGCAAGGATATAGATTCAAATTTGATGGACTCAAATCAAAGAGAATTTTGATTCGAAGATAGGTTCGAAACAAAGATAAGATGATTAAATAACGAAATAGGAAGATGGATAAGTTTATATAAATCGTGGGCAACCTTAACCGGTCGACCGTGACTTCAAGAATAGGATCGATGCAGAATTTCGAGGCAAATCGACATTCGATCTCAAGAAATAGAATTCATGTGTAGCAGGAGATAGATAGCATCGTAAACCGAGGACACAGAAATCTCCGGTAAATCAATGCCAATTGTAAAAGAGTTTCACCCCTTTACAAATCATTCGAAGTTTGGCGAGACCGCCGATTCATTATAAGGGTCATTCGAAGTGGAGTTATGGGATACTCCAGAATTGAAAGAAGACGAATAGTGAGGGACACGAATGAAATTTGGAACCGCAGGGAACGTCCCAAAATTCAAAGGAATCGAATCAGAAGGAAGAGATTGAAACTCGAATGAGAGTGATTCTGTAAATACATTTACCTTATATGTTAAGTTTTGCCTAGAGCTACCAAAGCTCTGATACCAACTGTAACGACCCGTTATTTTGGACCATTCGCATCCGCACATGTCAAACTTGAATGATTCAAACTACCGAATTGTTAATTATATTTGGCAAAACTGAACATATACAGTAAATAAATAATCACAGATCACAGACACAGAGTAATAAATGCAGCGGAAATAAAAGAGATAGTAGTTCATGAAGCTACTATATAAATGTATAAGTTACATCAGAGTTAAACCAGATACAACGGAAGAGTAATACGATACATCAGATACAAATCAGAATACATCACTGGAATCATCGAATACTGAAAGCAGAATAGATGGCTGGATCTTCAAGCAAAGCTCCAACTCCAAAGGCGAGTCTCGAATACTAGTACACTCAGTCTGACCCGAGCGTAAAGCAAAACACCAAACACTCGAGTCAAGATTAACATTCTTATATTAATAAATCCAACTCAAGTAAAATAGCAATTGAAATACAAGTAACTCAAAGGATGTTTGGAATAACCATCCTTTAAGGATCCGTTAAACTATCTACTAGGTAGCAGTGTACGATAAGTAGATAATGTCTATCAGTAATATAAAGATATCAAAATAGTGTTAAGGCGTTACCATTATCCCCCTTAACACATTTTTATAAGCGTTATAGTCTATACAACACTGTAAACTCCACCGTAAACTAGTGGGCTACCAGGGAGTACTCCATAGGTATAACACAAAACAAATCGTAGTGGTCGCGTATAAAGGGATACAAGTATGACAAGGCACATGAGGCAATACCCAAGGTAGTGAAACTACCGTTTGCCTGATCCGGACTGGTGAGAACGCATCGCCGCAGCGACCGCAACACCGCGAAACAACACTCCCAAAATCAAGGGTGCACCAATCGACAACAAGTAATAAGTAGTTCGAAGAAGTGTGTTCGCTTGAGGTAGCTGGCCTCCATTGGCCCGACACGGCTCCTGTTTTAGTCATTTCCAATTTGACACAAGTGTCAAGGATATCCATTATCGTTCTCTTTCTTCAGTCATCACGTACATCATTCCAACCACTTCATTCTGGATCACACTCCGCGTATAGTTATTAAAGTGGTTTTCGGTTTAGACAGTGAGTATGTCCCTAACCGATTCCGGTCTCTTTAATAACTTCCGTAATTATTACACCGATTGGTCATTTAATAAATTTCAAAACCAAATCAATTTCAATTTCAAATAGAATTTGTAAACCAACATTTCATTTGTCTTTCTAAATCAATTTCCATAATTTACGTTTCAAAACTTCCAAATTAATAATTTCAAACTCTTATAGTTCAACTTCAATTTCTATTTAAACAATTCAAATATTGATTCAAGTTCGTATATAAGTTTCATTCCGAAATCATTTAAATTAATTTAATTTAACATTTAAATCAATTTAAATTCATTTATCGATTTCATTCAATATTCATTAAGTAAATTTTCCATTCAAAACAATTTCTATTAAATTTCCAATTCATTAAATCCATTATTTAAATTCAACTTCATTTTATCAAAACTTACAAATTGAATTAAATTAAATTCATCAAATCAAATTCTTTAAGTTTCAAGTCTTACATTAATTTCAATAAATCACATTTTATTTCTTGTTAAAGAAATTTAATTTCACTTATTTACTTACTTAAATAATTTTCCAAAACTTAATTAATAAAGAAATTCAATTTCAATTATTTACAAAGTAAAAATTTCACTTATTCAAAAGTTCAATTTCTCTTATCAAAGAATTCAAATTTTATTTGATTATTAAATAATTCAATCTTATTTAATTATTAAATAATTTCAAAACTTGATTATTAAATAATTTCAAACTTTAATTATTAAATAATTTCAAAGTTTAATAATTTCAAACTTAATTCAATCGTTTCTCAAATTAAACAACGTTCTTTCATCAATTACATTGTTAATATTTTATTTCATATTTTTAAATATTAACATTTTCCTTTCATAAAAAATTAAATTCCAACCTCATTTCAAAACCTTATCATTTATTCAAATAAAATCTTTACTTTATTTTAAATCAAATTATTTTACCAATCGGTTTTATTTAATTTTCTATCCTAGGTCAAAGTTTTAATTTGGGTATTTATCATTTCAACCCAATTCCAATTCAATTCAAAATCAAAGCATAGCAAAGGGAACTTGCAGTGTGATAACTGGGATGGTGTCAAAGTAAATAAACAAGCAATAACAACAGCCAATATCAATCCAATAATCAATTTAAATAATCCTGAAATAATCGTATTAATTCGCATTGTTGTTTGTGCAAATTAATATAATTATTTCTAGAATCTACACTATCATTTCATGCAGATTTAAAGATTATTACATTACGGTTCTTCACTTGTCATCATTTACAATTTCATACATCATTAGTTTAAACAACATACAATTGATGGTTCAAGGTGTAGTTAACACTATTTTTCTACGTGTCAAATGATTAAACATTTAAGGGGTCAGATTTAACAAATTTAACTAACCAAATTCAACACATATGTCGATTCAAATTTTTAACTATTCTTCGCCAAATTCAGTTGCATAATATTTATCACTTTATACATTAAAATTTACATCCAATATAAACATCAATCAATCAATCAATTATCAACCAAACTGTATTATCATCGCATAAATATTTACTTAATGAATACTGAATAAAATCGATTAATGAATTTAAATTGATTTGAATGTTAAATTAAATTAATTTAAATAATTTTGGAATGAAACTTGTATATGAACTTGAATCAATATTTGAATTGTTTTAAATAGAAATTGAAATTGAATTATAAGATTTTGAAATTATGAATTTGGAAGTTTTGAAACGTAAATTATGGAAATTGATTTAGAAAGACAAATGAAATGTTGGTTTACAAATTCTATTTGAAATTGAATTTGATTTGGATTTGAAATATATTAAACGGCCAATCGGTGTAATAATTACGAAAGTTATTAAAGAGACCGGAATCGGTTAGGGACATACTCACTGTCTAAACCAAAAATCACTTTAATAACTATACGTGGAGTGTGATCCAGAATGAAGTGGTTGGAATGATGTACGTGATGACTGAAGAAAGAGAACGATAATGGATAGCCTTGACACTTGTGTCAAATTGGAAATGACTAAAACAGGAGCCGTGCCGGGCCAAATGGGGGCTAGCTACCTCGAGCGAACACACTTCTTCGAAAACTACTCATTACTTGTTGTCGATTGGTGCACCCTTGATTTTGGGAGTGTTGTTTCGCGGTGTTGCGATCGCTGCGGCGATGCGTTCTCATCAGTCCGGATCAGGCAAACGATAGTTTCACTACCTTGGGTATTGCCTCATGTGCCTTGTCATACTTGTATCCATATATACGCGACCACTACGATTTGTTTTGTGTTATACCTATGGAGTACTCCCTGATATCCCACTAGTTTACGGTGGAGTTTAGAGTGCTGTATAGACTATAACGGTTATATAAAATGTGTTAAGGTGGATAATGGTAACACCTTAACACTATTTTGATATTTTATATTACTGATAGGCATTATCTACTTATCGTACACTACTACATAGTAGAAGTTTAACGGATCCTTAAAGGATGGTTATTCCAAACATCCTTTGAGTTACTTGTATTTCAGTTGTTATTTCACTTGAGTTGGATTTATTGATATAAGAATGTTAATCCTCACTCGAGTGTCTTGTGTTTTGCTTTATGCTCGGGTCAGACTGAGTGTACCAGTATTCGAGACTCACCTTGGAGTTGGAGCTTTTCTTGAAGATCCAGCTATCTATCCAGCTTTCAGATATCCAGTTGATTCTAGTGATTGTATTCTGATTCTTGTATTTGACTATTGTATTCGAGACATCTGTTGTACCTTATTTAACTCTGATATGTATATAGTAGCTTCATGAACTACTATCTTTTATTTCCGCTGCAATTATTACTCTGTATCTGTGATATGTGATTATTTATTTACTGTATATGCTCAGTTTTGCCAAATTTAAATTAACAATTCGGTATTTTGAATTATTCAAGTCCGACATGTGCGGATGCAAATGGTCCAAAATAGCGGGTCGTTACAACTTATATCTTTTACATTAATATAAATTATATATGTGTGTGTATATGTGTATGTATGTATGTTTGTATGTATGCATGTTTGCATGTTTGTATGTATGCATGTATTTACGTATGCATGTATGTACGTATGTATTATTCTTAGTTCGACCATTGGTTTATTAATTAAGATTATACATATATACATATGTGTAATATAATAGTATTTAAATGTATAGTACACTATAATATATATTCGGCTTGTATATATGTGTGTGTGTGTGTATTATAAATTAGTTAGATTAAATCAGACACACACACACACATATATGTATGTATTAAATTAATAAAGATTTATATATTTAATAGTTTAAAACATAGAACTCAAAATAATTTGACTAAATCAAATAAGATAATTTTTTATTAAACTTTACAACCCAAAAAATTATTATTTTATTAATAAAAATACGTATGAATTTTGAATTTAAAAAACTACCTTGAATTATTGAACTATTTATATTTTAAAATCACTTTGACTTCTTTCAAAATAAAATAATTTTTTTACAACTGCAAGCTCGGAGTATAAAATTACTTTTATTTTATTAATTCAAATTCTGTACTTGTACACACATACTAGTATAGGAGCACACACAATACGTGTGTTAATTACATAATTCTCATTTAGAAAAATTATCATTCAAAACATAAAGAACTACAATGCACTTTCAAAATAAGAAGTATTTAAGTGTTCTGTATATTCCATAATGTAGGTGCAAGTTAATTGGTTAAACTTTCACCTTGGGATAGCATGAAGTTATTGCAGTTTGAATAAAAAAACTAGCGAATTCTGCATATTTGGAGTCTAAATATGAGAATGTTGTCTATTATTTGCTAAATACAACTGCTAGTCACCATGGAGAAATGGAGCGTACATTTTGAATATGAGGTACCGGAGTGCATCGTATTGTTCGCAATATAGATGCGAGTTCATTGGTCAAAGTTTCAACTAATTTTAAGTTAGTTTGAACAAAAAATTTGACTTCTGCCTAGTCGGAGTCTAAATATAGGGCGTAGCCTATTATTCATTAAGTATGAAAATGCGGCCAATTATTTGCTAAGTACAACTATTAGCCACCACAGAGAACTATACGTACGCTCAAAACAAAAGGTATCTTAGTGTTCCAAATTGTTTGTATTATAAATTTGAGTTCATTGGTCAAAGTTTCACCCGATTTCGAGTCGATATAAAGAAGATACTGCAGTTTGAATGAAAAAATATCGACTTCTACCTAGTTGGAGTTTAGACATAGGGATGTAGTATGTTATTTGCTAAATACAATTATTAGTTACGGTGGAGAACTATAATGTACATTCAAAATACAAATGTTAAGTTTCCAAGTGTTCTATATTGTTTGTAACTTAGGTGTGAGTTCATTGGTCAAAATTTCGTCTGATTCCGAGTTAGTATAAAGAAGTTATTGTGGTTTAAATAAAAAATAGCGATTTCTTCCTAATTGAAGTTTAGGTATGTGTAGCCCGTAATTTGTCAATTACAACTGTTAGTAATCAAGTAGAGCTATATTGTACGTTTAAAATATGAAGTGTCCGAGTGTTCAGTATTGTTTGTAATATGTAGGTGCGACTTCATTGGTCAAAGTTTGTGACAACCTAATTTTTAAGCAACAATTAATCAATATTAATAATAGTAATTAACCGATTAAAATGAATTTTTAAGTACTAAAAGAGAATAATTTTTATAATTGATTTAATAAAAGGGTTTAAATTATAAATGTAAGAGAATTAAATTAAAATAATATAAAAGTGTGAAATAATATTTTATAAAAGTGATGAAATTAAAATATAGTATCTGTTAATGAATTTTCTTATTAACGCCAAAAGTATAAGGAAAGTGAATTTGGCTAAGCTAAAGTGATCCTAGGCTAAATTGCTAGAATAGAGTATGCACCATATCGAATCCTTGAAAGTCTTATGTATGTTCAACATCAAAGCTAAAGTCATGTCGCATGTCATATCAGAGTCAATAGTTTAAGTCGTGTAGAGCAATCAAACTCAATATTATGAGTGCTTTTGGAATTTGAAGCATGTTATGATGTAAGAATCACAAATGCTTTGGAACTCGAAAGCAAGCCATAATTTTAGTAACCTTGTTTTTATTCAAAACAACGTTGAATGTACAATGCCGTATGTGTAATATTTCAAGTGCTACAATCGGCCCTAAATCTCCAAATCAATTTAGGGTTACAAGATTTAAAATGTAAGAAAGGAACAAGAATGATTCGCCCCTTCTCCATTATCCCTGTAACGTATCGGGTTTTGCCCGCTCGAAAATCAACATCCGTACTTCACATTGTACTAGAATGCCGCAGATTCGAACGTTCAAATCCGATTCGCCGGAGCTATAACACAATTAAGTAAATAACACAGCGGAAGAAAAGAATAATACATTGATATATAATATCTGATACAACAGAGTGATACAATGAATATCAATATACATCAGAGATATGATACAACAAATAGCAGCGGAAAAGAAAAGATAACAACAGCAGCGGAACAATATCAATAGAAATGATAACTCCAAAATGATCTTCAGACAAGAATGAATCCACAACTCCAAGATAAGCAACTCCGATGAATGAACTAGCTCCAGATAATCTACTAAACCTGAATATCTGAAAAGAAACCCAACTCTAGACTGCTCGTGTGGAAAATTATGAGCACCCAGAGTTTAGGAAGGGAACAATAAACTCCGGATCAGTCATGGGACTGGTGTGAGCAACAAAAACAGTTTATCTTTAAACAAACACAAAAGGTTTTAAAACATTGAAATCCGCAATGCTTTTAGAAAATGAAACTACCATAAGACCTCCTGCCACACACACAATGCAAACGCAGAATTGGAGGAGATTTCTTCTTATGATAGTCAAACATGCTTACTACGCAAATCATTGGATTATTATTATTAGTGAATAGTGGAAAACAATTTGAAAGTATAATATTAATCTTAGCCAACATAGACATTTCGAACTATGCCTACTATAGCTACCATCCAAACAGTGTGGCGCCACCATAAGTGAATGGCAGGTTCTACAACTAAAACCGTACAAGTTCCGTATTGGAGAAATGGATTTCCAACAAATGGTCAGGCTAAGGAACTTCCTTCCGCCGCATGGGAACGCCTCTGGCGGGACGCCCCGAGAGACAAACTGTTCTCTGCCAAACAAGGCCGGGTTACCCCTGTAACAGGTAACTCACGAATATGCCACCCCCCGGTCCTTTGGGACCTTTATCCGAGGCCTCGATAACCAACATCACACATAATAAGTGTATCCACATGAGTAAGTATCAGGGCTCCATACCATAATACCACCCCTTTCCAGAAGGAAATGACATACCCTAAAGGGCGCGACCCTCATAACCTTGCCGCAACATTCCTGTTTCGACCATTTCCGGGTTGTGAGGCCCTGACGAAGTCTCGTCCACAAAGCTACGCTTTTTCAAAAAGCCACGCTTTGGGTCAACAGATGATCAACCTATGATCACAAAGATATAAGATCAAACAAATGATCATATCACAAATGATCAAACACTGATCATCACACAGCAACACTCAGCATGCCACATTACCAAATTGGGAATATATCGCTGATAACCTTCAACTACATAACCTCTGAGCTCGTACGTCTCAGAGAAGGGTGTTAAGCTAAGAGAATAAATTCTCCGCCACCAACAGAAATGTATTTGAAAGAAATCTGCTTTATATCTCAAAGTGTAATGTCAGACATGTAACCATACAAGTCTGTTCCGGGTTCGAACAGAACCGAAGGCACTTCTCACGAAGCCCTTGCAATTCCGGATAATTTCCAATCACGTCCGGACTTCCCATCACAAAGGGTGATAAAATCTCTATATCGGGGCCAGTCGATGCAGAGACATTCGACGAGTTGTCCTTTCATTTTCGAAAATATCCGGTCTTCACCACCGGTCTTCAAATGCTATCCATATACGACGTACCAGTATTCGGAACGGGTTATATGACACAAAGGTCCTCTCCCGGCTAAACCGAATAATGAGCGCAATACTTTAAAACATATGGATATTGGGATTTCAATTAAGTCACAACTTATTACCCAAAATCTTTCTTCAAATGGTTTAAACAAATTACCATTTTTAAATCTTTAAATAAAAAGATTCATTTTAACAACCTTAAATGGTTTAACAATTTTCCACATTTTTATCTTTTAAACAAAAGATTCATTCACAGATTTTCCAAATCGATTTCCATTTCAATTTAACTCGTTAAATCTTTAAATCAAAGATTTAACTTATAGCTTTCAAAACTCGTTTCCAAAGATTCATTCATAGCCTTTCAAAACAATTTTATTTCAAGTTAGATTAACTCGTTCGGTCTTTGAATCAAAGACTCATTTCATAAATTTCAAAACATTTCAATTCTATTTCAAACTTGAAACCGTTCAACACAATTTGGAAATCCTTTCTTATGTGAAAGCTTTTACTATTTGAAAACAAATAGTTCCGTTTCGGAAAATCCAGTTATATTTACATGAGTCAAAACCCTTGAATTAAATTCAAATTTCCAAATCAATATTTTAAAATAGTTTAACCCATATATAACTTGTACAACATCTTTAATCCCTAGTTTCAAATCATAGAATTCAATTTCAAACTTGAATTCAAATTTAAATCAAATTATTTAAATTTCAAAACTCGATTAAGTTATTCAAAATAACTTTTATCTTTGAAATTCCATTTCAAAAGCTTTTCACTTTAAACCCAAATTTCTAATTTCAAAATCAATTGAAATTAAAATTTCAATTTCAAAAACATTAAATTTAAATTATCTGTGACTTAACCGATTTCCACGTGAAATCCATATTTGTGTGTGTAAGAGTGTAGTCAAGGGGTTTTACACAATAGTGCAACATCATCAATCATCACAGATATATCAATATCGATAAGCGGTATAACCCACAACGCTTATCTTCATTTACATTTTCACAGATAAAATAAATTTATCAATCACAAGGGTTCATCATTACAATTCGATGTGGGTTTCGGATAACCAACTGGAATCCGACTCCCTGTCGCATCGAAGTTTAAATATCGTTTACGGGTCAAGGGTTTTATATTCACACAGTAATATATCACAGAACAGAAATCACAGCTCAGCACAACATAAATCAGGGTATATCACAAAGCATCGTACATCAGGGATGTCAAACAATTCAAATCATCCAATAAAATCCAAACATCCATGAGTAAGATCAATTAATCAGCTGATAAATTTTTAAACCAAATTAATTACTTATGAATAAATTACTAATCCTGGTTAATTAACATTAATTAATTAATTCTCAATTAATTATTCCTTGACCACCTTCGTTAGTTAACCTTCAATTAATTAATCATCCTCAAATTAATTACCTTAATTAGTTAATCACATAATTAATTATCCTTTAATTAATTATTCTTTAATTACTTGGTTAATCAAACTTGAATCATTAATTAATTAGCCTTAATTACTTTCATTAAGTAATTATCTTTAAGTAATAAATTACCTTAATTACTTGCATTAATTAATCTTAATAAATCACCTACGAAAACACCGTAATCTTCCTTAATAACTTTGAAATCAATTTATTAAAACTTTAATGTTAATAAAATTTAAACACTTATCTTATATTAACTTCTAAATTAAAATATTAATTCAGATTTTAATACATTATTAAGTATCAACAAAATTTATGAAGTCTTAAAATAAATACTTGATTTAAATTTCCAAACATAATTAATTCATTAATACTTAAATACAGTTTGAAGATAATTAGCTTAATTTTTATTAGACTGAAATCTGAACCCAACACTCGAGACAAACTCAGCAATTCCCGAGCCCATCTTCGAGTTTCACCCTTCCTACTTTTTCTTCGAGACCAACCCTCGTTTTCTCGAGCACGTCCCCGAGTCGACTTCTTTCTTCCTCGATCCTCAAACCACTCAGCAAAGCAACGAATATAGGGGAACACGCGTGTACGTGCACACATGGTCGAGGCACCTCCGACCATCACTGCTAGCCTCCCCAAGTCGACGACCATCTCAACATTGCCTCGACCACCGACAAATATCACCGGTCTTCTCGAATTCGAAAACGAGTTCGCAACCCAAACCTGGAACAGCGAGACCCATCACCACCCAACTTGGAACGCCGTCGTACACACAATCTCGACCACCGGGCAGCTTGAAACTTCGGCTATCCACTCGTCGTCACCCTCTCTACTATCACCCGGAATTGCGTGCAACTCGATTCACGAGGGAAGGCGCTTCGATCGTTTCCCTGACCACCTTAAAAATTAGGTTAACTAACTTAAACTCTTCACCGCCGCTACCACGATGAACCGGAACACTGCCCATCATTTTTCCCCGACTCACCGTACTCCCCTCTACCTTCACGCAAAACCCCGAGCTTCAACAATTCTCCGATCACTTGAATTTGCCCCAAACCCATTCTCAGTTCACCTACGAACTGCACCCAAACTACACTACTAAAAATCACGAAACCCATCTCAAAAATCATCATTTCTAATACGCATTCAAGTTATAAATATAAATCACCATTTCGTGAAGTTCGAATTTTGGCAAATTTAAGGTTGACACTGATTTTCTTGAGTTCCTGAGTTATTCATAATGCATTTTAACTTAAGTAATATCCTAGTCTAAAGTTTGAAATGAAACAAACAATATTCTTCTGAATCCTAAGTCTAAACAAAGATTTAATAGAAGAATTTGAATTTAATTCAAGGCATGAACAAACACTGCAAACAGAAAATTATAAGTATTCCCCTGTCTACATACAACCTACTTCAACAATTCAAAAATATAAGCATGTAACCATACTTCACATATACGATATTGATCACGACAATAACATTCATCCTAATTTATACTTTAAGTTTTTATAGTGTAGTTACTCACCAGACAAAAAAAATGAGCAGAGCTTTGATAAAAATGCTTGATTCTGGAGACTTTGATTTCCTTTAAAACTGAAGTGTTATGTTGTTGAGAAGATTTAAACTTTGAACTAAACTGAAGTTGCTTGACTATCTACCTTAAACTTTGATAATTAGTTACAGGCTTTAGAAAATGTTTTGAGGAGAAAAGTTTCAGGCTTTGGAAATTTCCTGGTTTGCCTTGTTTAAATGAACGAAAAGAAGAAGGGTGCTTGATAAATAGAAAACAGGTATTCAGGCTGGTACAAGATTTTTCATTTCGATCAGAGATTTTTCTTGCAAAAGGAGGCTGAAAGGATTTTCAAACATTTCGAATTGACTTAAGTATGCTAGCATTTAATGTATGTGTACTCTATGTCTCTTACTTTGCCTTTCCAAACCTCACCTACAAGATTCTTAATATTTTTCTCATGCCTGGTTATGCTTTCATATATTATACATGTACAAAGATCTTTTATTTTACTTTGTTTATTTGCACAAAGAAATTTTATTTTGTACTTTGTTTATGTTCTTGCCTGCATTGTTTGTCTCGGCTGACATATTTTATTTGTGCTTGCTTTTCTTGTACATGGATGTATATAATTTCTGTCTTGTTTATGTTTTACATATCTATTATCAGGTTTCATTCATATTCCATTTGCCTAGTTTGTATTTATCTCTAGTACAAATATACTTGCTTGCATGCTTTATTTACTTTGCCTTAGTTACTAGTTATTTATTTACAATTTAAATTCAAATCAAATATATATCTATATATATTATTTCAAATTTAGTCACATATGTTCAAATACAGATATACATTCTCATGCATACATATGTATACAATATTTTAATTTTAAAGTTTTAACTATCAACATTTTATAAGTCATTTATTAATTAGATACGACTTAAATATTCAAATTCAATATATACAGAATATATTTGGATATCGGGGAAACTCGCATCACCTTATCGATTTATTCCACAAATATTAATTCAAAAGTAAATAAATTATCATTTTAAATTTATATAAAATCCGGGGTCGTTACAGACTTCCCCCCTTAAAAGAATTTCGTCCTCGAAATTACCAAGGAGACAAAAAGATAGATCAAGAATATTTCATTGAATCAAACTGAATATCAATTCTGCATTTGGCTTACCAAATCAGAATATCAATAATACACACAAGAACGAATCTGTTTTAACACTTCACAAAATACTCGGGTTATCCAGATCTACGAAATATGCAGTGGCATCGGTCAGTTCGAAGTGATAACTAACCACTCGTAGAATATACTGGGACCCAAAAGAATAGATAGATATAAGGATACAATTTCAAAATTTTTAGTTTAGAAACTAAAGTATACTTATCAACCATAGCAATCAAAGCAACCAATACATCCAAACAAACAATTTTGGTCCATCCGGAGTTTATGTCCCATATTAATATATCGAATTCCTTTCTGGATCTACCAGAAACTATCGAAGAATTGAGAAAAGATGACGAACAAAGAGACTGATAGAGAAAATTTGTTTCCACTATTGTTACATCCGTACTTCACATTGTACTAGAATGCCGCAGATTCGAACGTTCAAATCCGATTCGCCGGAGCTATAACACAATTAAGTAAATAACACAGCGGAAGAAAAGAATAATACATTGATATATAATATCTGATACAACAGAGTGATACAATGAATATCAATATACATCAGAGATATGATACAACAAATAGCAGCGGAAAAGAAAAGATAACAACAGCAGCGGAACAATATCAATAGAAATGATAACTCCAAAATGATCTTCAGACAAGAATGAATCCACAACTCCAAGATAAGCAACTCCGATGAATGAACTAGCTCCAGATAATCTACTAAACCTGAATATCTGAAAAGAAACCCAACTCTAGACTGCTCGTGTGGAAAATTATGAGCACCCAGAGTTTAGGAAGGGAACAATAAACTCCGGATCAGTCATGGGACTGGTGTGAGCAACAAAAACAGTTTATCTTTAAACAAACACAAAAGGTTTTAAAACATTGAAATCCGCAATGCTTTTAGAAAATGAAACTACCATAAGACCTCCTGCCACACACACAATGCAAACGCAGAATTGGAGGAGATTTCTTCTTATGATAGTCAAACATGCTTACTACGCAAATCATTGGATTATTATTATTAGTGCATAGTGGAAAACAATTTGAAAGTATAATATTAATCTTAGCCAACATAGACATTTCGAACTATGCCTACTATAGCTACCATCCAAACAGTGGGGCGCCACCATAAGTGAATGGCAGGTTCTACAACTAAAACCGTACAAGTTCCGTATTGGAGAAATGGATTTCCAACAAATGGTCAGGCTAAGGAACTTCCTTCCGCCGCATGGGAACGCCTCTGGCGGGATGCCCCGAGAGACAAACTGCTCTCTGCCAAACAAGGCCGGGTTACCCCTGTAACAGGTAACTCACGAATATGCCACCCCCCGGTCCTTTGGGACCTTTATCCGAGGCCTCGATAACCAACATCACACATAATAAGTGTATCCACATGAGTAAGTATCAGGGCTCCATACCATAATACCACCCCTTTCCAGAAGGAAATGACATACCCTAAAGGGCGCGACCCTCATAACCTTGCCGCAACATTCCTGTTTCGACCATTTCCGGGTTGTGAGGCCCTGACGAAGTCTCGTCCACAAAGCTACGCTTTTTCAAAACGCCACGCTTTGGGTCAACAGATGATCAACCTATGATCACAAAGATATAAGATCAAACAAATGATCATATCACAAATGATCAAACACTGATCATCACACAGCAACACTCAGCATGCCACATTACCAAATTGGGAATATATCGCTGATAACCTTCAACTACATAACCTCTGAGCTCGTACGTCTCAGAGAAGGGTGTTAAGCTAAGAGAATAAATTCTCCGCCACCAACAGAAATGTATTTGAAAGAAATCTGCTTTATATCTCAAAGTGTAATGTCAGACATGTAACCATACAAGTCTATTCCGGGTTCGAACAGAACCGAAGGCACTTCTCACGAAGCCCTTGCAATTCCGGATAATTTCCAATCACGTCCGGACTTTCCATCACAAAGGGTGATAAAATCTCTATATCGGGGCCAGTCGATGCAGAGACATTCGACGAGTTGTCCTTTCGTTTTCGAAAATATCCGGTCTTCACCACCGGTCTTCAAATGCTATCCATATACGACGTACCAGTATTCGGAACGGGTTATATGACACAAAGGTCCTCTCCCGGCTAAACCGAATAATGAGCGCAATACTTTAAAACATATGGATATTGGGATTTCAATTAAGTCACAACTTATTACCCAAAATCTTTCTTCAAATGGTTTAAACAAATTACCATTTTTAAATCTTTAAATAAAAAGATTCATTTTAACAACCTTAAATGGTTTAACAATTTTCCACATTTTTATCTTTTAAACAAAAGATTCATTCACAGATTTTCCAAATCGATTTCCATTTCAATTTAACTCGTTAAATCTTTAAATCAAAGATTTAACTTATAGCTTTCAAAACTCGTTTCCAAAGATTCATTCATAGCCTTTCAAAACAATTTTATTTCAAGTTAGATTAACTCGTTCGGTCTTTGAATCAAAGACTCATTTCATAAATTTCAAAACATTTCAATTCTATTTCAAACTTGAAACCGTTCAACACAATTTGGAAATCCTTTCTTATGTGAAAGCTTTTACTATTTGAAAACAAATAGTTCCGTTTCGGAAAATCCAGTTATATTTACATGAGTCAAAACCCTTGAATTAAATTCAAATTTACAAATCAATATTTTAAAATAGTTTAACCCATATATAACTTGTACAACATCTTTAATCCCTAGTTTCAAATCATAGAATTCAATTTCAAACTTGAATTCAAATTTAAATCAAATTATTTAAATTTCAAAACTCGATTAAGTTATTCAAAATAACTTTTATCTTTGAAATTCCATTTCAAAAGCTTTTCACTTTAAACCCAAATTTCTAATTTCAAAATCAATTGAAATTAAAATTTCAATTTCAAAAACATTAAATTTAAATTATCTGTGACTTAACCGATTTCCATGTGAAATCCATATTTGTGTGTATAAGAGTGTAGTCAAGGGGTTTTACACAATAGTGCAACATCATCAATCATCACAGATATATCAATATCGATAAGCGGTATAACCCACAACGCTTATCTTCATTTACATTTTCACAGATAAAATAAATTTATCAATCACAAGGGTTCATCATTACAATTCGATGTGGGTTTCGGATAACCAACTGGAATCCGACTCCCTGTCGCATCGAAGTTTAAATATCGTTTACGGGTCAAGGGTTTTATATTCACATAGTAATATATCACAGAACAGAAATCACAGCTCAGCACAACATAAATCAGGGTATATCCCAAAGCATCGTACATCAGGGATGTCAAACAATTCAAATCATCCAATAAAATCCAAACATTCATGAGTAAGATCAATTAATCAGCTGATAAATTTTTAAACCAAATTAATTACTTATGAATAAATTACTAATCCTGGTTAATTAACATTAATTAATTAATTCTCAATTAATTATTCCTTGACCACCTTCGTTAGTTAACCTTCAATTAATTAATCATCCTCAAATTAATTACCTTAATTAGTTAATCACATAATTAATTATCCTTTAATTAATTATTCTTTAATTACTTGGTTAATCAAACTTGAATCATTAATTAATTAGCCTTAATTACTTTCATTAAGTAATTATCTTTAAGTAATAAATTACCTTAATTACTTGCATTAATTAATCTTAATAAATCACCTACGAAATCACCGTAATCTTCCTTAATAACTTTGAAATCAATTTATTAAAACTTTAATGTTAATAAAATTTAAACACTTATCTTATATTAACTTCTAAATTAAAATATTAATTCAGATTTTAATACATTATTAAGTATCAACAAAATTTATGAAGTCTTAAAATAAATACTTGATTTAAATTTCCAAACATAATTAATTCATTAATACTTAAATACAGTTTGAAGATAATTAGCTTAATTTTTATTAGACTGAAATCTGAACCCAACACTCGAGACAAACTCAGCAATTCCCGAGCCCAGCTTCGAGTTTCACCCTTCCTACTTTTTCTTCGAGACCAACCCTCGTTTTCTTAAGCACGTCCCCGAGTCGACTTCTTTCTTCCTCGATCCTCAAACCACTCAGCAAAGCAACGAATATAGGGGAACACGCGTGTACGTGCACACATGGTCGAGGCGCCTCCGACCATCACTGCTAGCCTCCCCAAGTCGACGACCATCTCAACATTGCCTCGACCACCGACAAATATCACCGGTCTTCTCGAATTCGAAAACGAGTTCGCAACCCAAACCTGGAACAGCGAGACCCATCACCACCCAACCTGGAACGCCGTCGTACACACAATCTCGACCACCGGGCAGCTTGAAACTTCGGCTATCCACTCGTCGTCACCCTCTCTACTATCACCCGGAATTGCGTGCAACTCGATTCACGAGGGAAGGCGCTTCGATCGTTTCCCTGACCACCTTAAAAATTAGGTTAACTAACTTAAACTCTTCACCGCCGCTACCACGATGAACCGGAACACTGCCCATCATTTTTCCCCGACTCACCGTACTCCCCTCTACCTTCACGCAAAACCCCGAGCTTCAACAATTCTCCGATCACTTGAATTTGCCCCAAACCCATTCTCAGTTCAACTACGAACTGCACCCAAACTACACTACTAAAAATCACGAAACCCATCTCAAAAATCATCATTTCTAATACGCATTCAAGTTATAAATATAAATCACCATTTCGTGAAGTTCGAATTTTGGCAAATTTAAGGTTGACACTGATTTTCTTGAGTTCCTGAGTTATTCATAATGCATTTTAACTTAAGTAATATCCTAGTCTAAAGTTTGAAATGAAACAAACAATATTCTTCTGAATCCTAAGTCTAAACAAATATTTAATAGAAGAATTTGAATTTAAGTCAAGGCATGAACAAACACTGCAAACAGAAAATTATAAGTATTCCCCTGTCTACATACAACCTACTTCAACAATTCAAAAATATAAGCATGTAACCATACTTCACAGATACGATATTGATCACGACAATAACATTCATCCTAATTTATACTTTAAGTTTTTATAGTGAAGTTACTCACCAGACAAAAAAAATGAGCAGAGCTTTGATAAAAATGCTTGATTCTGGAGACTTTGATTTCCTTTAAAACTGAAGTGTTCTGTTGTTGAGAAGATTTAAACTTTGAACTGAACTGAAGTTGCTTGACTATCTAGCTTAAACTTTGATAATTAGTTACAGGCTTTAGAAAATGTTTTGAGGAGAAAAGTTTCAGGCTTTGGAAATTTCCTGGTTTGCCTTGTTTAAATGAACGAAAAGAAGAAGGGTGCTTGATAAATAGAAAACAGGTATTCAGGCTGGTACAAGATTTTTCATTTCGATCAGAGATTTTTCTTGCAAAAGGAGGCTGAAAGGATTTTCAAACATTTCGAATTGACTTAAGTATGCTAGCATTTAATGTATGTGTACTCTATGTCTCTTACTTTGCCTTTCCAAACCTCACCTACAAGATTCTTAATATTTTTCTCATGCCTGGTTATGCTTTCATATATTATACATGTACAAAGATCTTTTATTTTACTTTGTTTATTTGCACAAAGAAATTTTATTTTGTACTTTGTTTATGTTCTTGCCTGCATTGTTTGTCTCGGCTGACATATTTTATTTGTGCTTGCTTTTCTTGTACATGGATGTATATAATTTCTGTCTTGTTTATGTTTTACATATCTATTATCAGGTTTCATTCATATTCCATTTGCCTAGTTTGTATTTATCTCTAGTACAAATATACTTGCTTGCATGCTTTATTTACTTTGCCTTAGTTACTAGTTATTTATTTACAATTTAAATTCAAATCAAATATATATCTATATATATTATTTCAAATTTAGTCACATATGTTCAAATACAGATATACATTCTCATGCATACATATGTATACAATATTTTAATTTTAAAGTTTTAACTATCAACATTTTATAAGTCATTTATTAATTAGATACGACTTAAATATTCAAATTCAATATATACAGAATATATTTGGATATCGGGGAAACTCGCATCACCTTATCGATTTATTCCACAAATATTAATTCAAAAGTAAATAAATTATCATTTTAAATTTATATAAAATCCGGGGTCGTTACAGTCCCTAAGTCTGTATTTATAGGGGTTGAGGGATGCGACATTGTTGCCACATATCCATGCGACATGCTTGGCTTTCGACGTCGATATTGATGGCGCATGACACTATATCTCAGTTAATGATGAACTTCGGAATGGTGTGCTAGCACTTTGCGTCTATATCGCCATAATAACCTTCATTCATGATATCTGTTATTAGCGTTCCTTAAAGGTTGATGGAGCACGATATCGCTAAAGCACGACATTGATAACTGGCATTATTAACAAGCGGTAAAATTAGCAATGCACGGTATTGATTTGAGTCAGCGTTGACAAGAACCGGCATGGATGTAGAAGTGACGTCGACAGGAACCGGTATCAATGTAGGTGTGGCATTGATAAGAGCCGGTATCGATTTCAGGCAAAATTGATAACATCGACATGGATCACAAGCGGCATTACTAGTAGACGACATTGATAATAGGGGACATTGATGACAAATGGCATTAATAACAGGCAGCATTGATGATAAGAAGCATTAATAATAGGCGGCATTGATAGAAGATGGGATTACTTTAAAGGACGACATAAGAATAAGGCAACTTTAGAGAGATACGGTATTAATCCGAAGTGGCATTGATTCTCCTGGTTTCATGAAGTAAATGCTACATTGATAGAATGCGAAATCAATATGAGGCACCATCGATGTTGCTATAACATTGATGGTTTACAACATAAGATCCTTCGGCATCATTCATTCATTTTTATGGGCGATATGCGGCATTGACGACCTTTAGCACTCTTAGCTTTATTGATGTGAGATCATGATTATATCGCGATGTCGCATTCCTTCGAGATTGATAATGGCGGTAACATTTGCCTCCCTAGTATGAAGGAAGTGTGACGCCCCATTCCGAGACCCACACTAACAAAGAATATAACAAAGTAATATTGTCGGCTAGTGCACAGAATAGGGCTAGTTAGGAACGACCATCCGTGAATTTTACTTTAAGCGAGCATCGATACGTCGATTAATATGCTATATATTTCTTTAATCAAGAGAATTGATGTATACAATTCAGGCTTAAAATAAAACTATGGTAGGTATAATAAAAATTCAGAACAACATATAATAATATACATATCACAGAATCATAGATCAGACACAGCGGAATACAAATAGATATATGCCTGAACTGACTCAACATAGATACATGATGTAGACTACACATATACAAAGTGTTACATCTCAAAATATGAATATGTACACAAAAGGAGTCTAGCTCAACAAGATACAACATAATGTCAAATATATACATAGGATGGCATATGTAAACTACTAGTTAACTGATAGGACATCCAATCTAAAGCATCAAGCCGGAGGACCTAAAATATCTCGGTCTGACTCGAGTATTATAAAAATAATAAGCAGGTCAATCTAGACTAAGATAAAGGGGTTAGCAAAATGAATGATAGATAAAGTGAACTAGATCTCATAAATAGTCATATATCGACAAATGTCAAACATGCATCAATAACTTCAAATCACCAAATAATAAAACTCAAGATATCTTCTTAAAAGAAAAAAAATCCCCGAAATGATTTAGTGATAATTCAAACAACATCAAATCCAGAAATCTCACAAATAGAATCCAAAATCTCACAAAAAGGGGGGAAGGCGCCAAACTCCAAGATAGGTGAAATAAATTAACTTACATGTATATAACTCCAAGATAGACGTATAAGTCTATAGGAATGAGTCCTATAAGCATCAAGATAGGTATGAGATCTTTAAACATCAAGATAGGAACAAGTCTTATAAACTCCGAAGCGAATCATAAACTCGTCGATAAAGGTGTTAGATACTTTCATATAGCAACCGAATAGATAACGACCATGTGTCCCATGCCACACGGGTTTACCCAAACGTTTACTATACAATAGTAAACTACAATCATGTGTAATAACGGTTCGGTCGAACAAGTCCAGGAGTTAATCGGTAAAACAAACACGAGCGTTCTATACCACTCAATTTATTTAACTATTTAAATAAATTTCTTATTCGATCAATAACGTGCAATTTTATGAAAATATTTCTCTTTTAAAGTCAATTTTGAAATATTTGTTTATAATGGAAATGTGTGTGTGTATATAAGTAGCTTTTCAAACTATCGTTCCAAAACATTTCTAATGCCATGGCATATGAAAATAGACACTATACATATTACTAAAATTCTTTGTATGAATATATATATATATATATATATACACTACGCCATAAATGACCTTCTGCAACACTTTTGCAAGGTGTTGCCAGCTAAAATGTTGCGACAGCTATAAAATTTTGGTCCTACTGCAACGTTGCATTTTTGGTGTTACCTTAGCCATAAAAATGTGTTGCTCTAGCTAAACAAGTGTAACACGATGCAACATTTTTATATAGTGTTGCAATAGATGTATTCAGATTAAAAAATTAATAAAATTAGCAATCCGCATGAATACGATCCAACGATCTACATTTAATCTGGTTGTTAAAATGGATCACCACTGCAATTTGGCCCAAAATTTTGTTTTCCCGCCTAAACTAGTTCAGATCCCCTTTTGGTTTTCATTTCAATTCGTCTCCTCCCATTCGCCTCCTCCCAGTCGCTCACATTCGCCTCCTCCCATTCGCCTCCTCCCAGTCGCCTCCTCCCATTCGCCTCCGCCACCAAATTGTCACCCTCACCCCCAGCTACCCCCTGACCCATCGCGACCATCTAGCTCCAACCAGAGCCCTGTCACGACACCAAAACCCGAAGCCAAACAAAGTTTTCCGTTCAAACCCCTTTTGCCACCGCTGTCGTCGCCATCAGCTCTCGCCTCCAACAGAAGACCTGCTCGCCACCAACCCCTCTACCTTTCTCCTTTAGACCACTTCACCTGAAAACCCTTCTAGCACCTTAATTTCTCCCAAAACCCGAACTGCTGCCCTCGAGATTTTGGTTCACTTCGTACTTTCCATCGCAAGTTCAGAGCAGATCCCAGGATGATCTCTTCGTACTTTCCCCTATGATTGCGGTTGCTTCACTTGGTACTGGTAATTTCAATAAGATAGTATGCCCCCCATATGTTTGTGCAAATGCTCCTTTAACACTTGTTAATGTTTCAGAATCTGGCTGGGTATGTACTGCTTCTGGATGCCCTGTGCCTCCATCGCAAGTCCATCGCAAGTTCATAATCTGGTTGGTTGGTTCACCATTGAATCTGGATGTAGTTGTATTGGTTGAAGGTTGGTTGGTTGGTTTGGTAAGTTATGGAAGTGATGGTGGAAGTTGGTGATGCAGAGGAGTTTCAGTTGGCAGTGTGATGCCTGAATGTTGGCAGAGAGATGTAGACGGAGTTTGGAGTTTGACAATGGTAGAGTGCTATTGTGTATTGGTTACGGAGAGAAGCTAATGTGGTGATTGGAAATTGAAGAGTTTGCAGTAGAGTTTTGGTGTTTGGCCGTAGGGGATTCAAGCAGATTTAGGCGAGGAGATGGAGGATAGGAATTAAGCTCAGTCTTCATTTGTGCATCATTTTACTTCATTTGTGCATCAGATTTAGGGACTGCGGTGCCCCGGACCCCCGCCGGCGCTGCGCCCGGACCCGCTTCTCGGCTCGCCTTCGGCTCGGCATATATTTGTCAGTGTCGGTGTATGTATAAATTGAAACTGCATATGTAATGAGTGAACTAAGTGATGTAGTGAGGAATATCTGTATATGTGAATATCAGTGTTATATATCATTGTATTGTAAAATAGTGGAGTCAGGAATTTGTACAATTTCAAATGTTGAAATAAAATATTTATTTAAATAAATTACTGTTTAAATATCAAATTCTGTGTAATAGCATTTTATTAAATAAATATTTATTTTTATTAAAAAAATCAAATATGCTCTACATTGTGGGCCCCACAAATTCAAAAAGTTCATATCTATAGCAACATTTTGAAATGTTGCTACAGATACCTATGGGTGTTGCCATAGACCCAAATAGGGTTCTATTGCAACAATATTACTTATGTTGCCTTAGATAGTCAAAATGTTGCCTTTGAGGTCTAAGGCAACGGCAAAAATTGCATCACCCTAAAAGTGTTGCCATAGACCTATGGCAACATTTTTCGGGCCTGAGCCAACATTTTTTTTGTGTTGCAGTAGGCCATTTATGGCGTAGTGATATATATATATATATTATAGATTTGTACATAAATGGTCTTGTATAAAATGATTGGATTTGGAATCAATTATTTGTAAATTCGGGTTGAAAAACGTGCATCAAAAGTGTGTAATTCTTCCAAGATCCATGGAACAATCTCTATGGTATATAAAATAAAAACATCGAAACAAATTCAACAATTCATAAATCACAAGTTCGAAAAATATCAATAAAATTGACATGAAATGCAGCATTAAAATTTAGCAATCAACTTCTGGAATTCAACAAGGCAAACGAGCGACAAACGGGTCGATCGAAAAAATATCGAAACGTATCCTAGATGTCAGGTTCAGGCTACAACCGGTGCACCGATTCAACCAACCGGCCCACCGATTGATTCGCCTGGGCTGACGTCCAGGTGACTCCGGTGACCTTCTGTCGATTCGTTTTCGCTCATTCTTCCTGTAATACTTCTATAACGATCTAAGGTATTGAATAGGCAGTCATGCATGCATATAAACATGTATAATTGGATGAAATTCATGATTTCATATGTTGGGTTTCAGTAAACAGCAAATACAATTCAAGTAAACAATGAATCGATCAACATTTAGATCATATACATTTTGAATTCAAACATAATCATCTAACAGTAGTAACAATATATCTAAGGCTAGAATTATTGAGATAAACTCGCTTAAACAAACCTGGAATGGAAGGTATTAGCCTAGAAACCTCAACCTAAGCTATGATCAAAGATTGGAGGAGAAAGATTAAATTCAAAAATTAAAAACTGAAATTAACCAATAAATAGATGCATAGATATGTAGAAGAGATTACCTCTTATCAAAATACACTTGAATAGATTAAAAGCCCTTTGATTTCACTTTTAATTTGGAAAATTTGAGAACTAGGGTTTAGGACCTAGAGTATTTTTGATTTTCTGGTTTCAATGTTGAAATGAGAATGAGAAGTTTATATGTACTAGTTTCTCATTCTTTATTTCCTTGTTTGGGCTAAATGGGTTAAGATGTAAACCCATTAGCCAAGTGTTACTAATTTTCCTTAAAGAAAAGTGTTGCTAATTTGTCTTGTTTCATTTGAACACTTTATAAACACTAATTTGTATTAAATAATGTTCGAATTTAACCAACACTGATTTCTATAATTTTCTCATAATAAATAATATGTCAAATTCTCATTTTTATTAATATTGAAATATATTATCAAATTTAAATACAGCTTTTTAAATTTATTTATTCATTTTCTCCAAAATTGTTTTTATATTATTAAGAATTACTACATAAAAGGACACTTTAAATAAATTCCCAATTTATTCTTATTCCATATCCATTTTGAATTTGAAAACACAAGAATTATAAATTCCCTAAATTTATCCAATCGATTAAATATAATTAATTAAATCATATTTTAAATTTTAGTTCAAGGTAATCTCGACCGGGGTTGTTACAGACTTCCCCCTTGTAAAAATTGCATCCCCGCAATTTTTTTGAGGGAAAAGTTGATAACGAATTACAAAGAATGGATATTCTTGAAGGAAATTGAGCTATGATCGAGGATTAACTCAAAATAAGAGATCCATCATCAATGAACTCAAGATATAGACTTAGTAACTGGTAGGATATACCGGCATTGTTTGCATGTTTAATATGCTTGTTATGTAGTTCTTATTGAATTTCAAGGATGAAATTCTTTAAGGAGGGGAGTTTGTAACACCCCTAATTTTAGTTTAATATTATTTAGGAAATTTAACTGGATAGATTAAATAGAATAATGTAGTGGGATATGGGAATGAGATTTGATTATTTAATTGGGTCATATCAGGTAATAAAATAGTTTTAGAAACTTAACATATAAGAGGATATATGAGAGTGGAAAAATAAGAATAGATCCACCTTTTATCCCTTAAACCCTCACCCTCTCATACATTCTCACTTATACTAAAAAACAATCAAAAAGAAAAAACCTAGAGGCCGACCATTTCAAAGGGGAAGAAGGGAATGAAATCAAATGGGAAACCAAGGGATTCAAAAGTTTCATCAAATCTCAACTCCATCATTCATTTTAACATGAATAGTAAGTAAACCATCTCTTTTATCATTGTGTTGAATTCAGCTATGGGTAATACCCAAAATATTTTGATTCTTTTACCATGTTATGGATGTATGATTATTGTTTGGATAGAATTATGATTTATGTAATTTTTATGAAATTAATGAAATGGGTTTTAAGGGTAAAACCTAAGTTTTTGATGGCCAATTGATTTGATTTTATGGTAGGTTGTGTAAAATGTTATTTTGGAGATGAGTTTTTAATTTCATAATTTTTAAAGCTAAGATGAATATTTTATGAATTTCCAAAGGACGAAATAGCTTTTATTTTGGGTTTTAATTATTAAAAATAATTTAATAATTATTTTGGTCCTAAAATTTTGATAAATGAAAGAATACGTTAATTCTGAATTTCTATGATTTTTGAGGATTTTTCCTAAGTGATTATGATTTATTATGAATTTATTATGCTATATAAGCATTTAAATTAATAATAAATTAAGGATATTAATTAATTAAAGTTGATATATGTATTGGGAAAGTAAAAACTGGTTGTGGCAGTTTTTTGAAAATATTTGGACAAAAGTATATTGTTATCAATAGAAATTTTACAAAGAATAAGAATTGGTGGAAAGAAAATGCTTTAAATAAAAATAGAACAATTTTTATATTAATTACGGGATTGCTATCGTCGTCGTCATAGATGCCGCAATCATCTATGCCGCAGTTATGCTTTTCGACAATAGCTATAGTGGATGCATACAATATCAATCTCAGTTGATATGGAATAAATCCACTTGGTTGAAGTGAGAAGTATGAGTAATGTCAGCATTCATGCCTTCAGTATCAACGATGCCGCATATCTTAATGCTGCATGGAAATGACGCAATTTTTCACCATAGTCTTAAATGACACCACATACCACTATTTCGATGCAAACTATATTAAGGTGGTGATGCCGCATGTTTTCAATATCGACGCCATAGCTCTAGGCAGTGATGCCGCAAGCAATATTTTCGATATTAACTGTTTTACGGCAATGGTGCCGCTATTACTTGACTTTGGTATATAGAAAATTTATATCGTGGTTTGTCAATGCCGACACCCTATGTTTTATGGCATAGAGCCGAAGTACTACGTTTTTCAACGTTATAGTATTAATGCCGCAAGTGACTGATTTTGGTGATAATGCTAAGCAACATTAATGCCACTGCTCTTTATTTCAATGTCGATAAGGCTTTTTTTATGCTAAATAAAAGTATGTTTTAAAGAGGCAAGATAGCCTATGTTTAAAAAGTTGATAACCTTATGATTTCAGAACTTAGCCACGTGATTTATAGAATCAAGTTTTTTTTTTCTAACCTTGGATTGATGTTCAATATTGTTATAGAGACATGAATGTCGTATGTTCTTTATATTACTATGTTAATGGTGGGAATCCATATGTATGATGATTTCGACGTTGTTCACTGGGGATACTAATGTATATTATTTTATAATTTCCACACCAACCATTGGGGATACCAATGTATTTTATTTTATAATTTTGACATTGGAATACCAATGCATATCACTTTAAGATGTTATAAGTTTAAGGAGTATATAACCTAGTTGAGGACACCAATAGATATAGGTTGAATGTTTGGGTTAAACATGAATTAAAACTGATAAATGATGGGTTCATGGTTATCCTAGGAAAACTATGGGATGTGCGATGGATAGTCCACATCATGCCGGAGATGGATAGTCTCTATATGGTTGATGAAGGGTTCATAGTCACGCTAGGAAAACTATGGAATGTGTGATGGATAGTCCACATTATTTTAATTAAATGAAAAATGTGAGATGGATTGTAACATCCTCCATTTGGAGGCTCAAAACTAACCGCTACAGATATTGCAGTCATCTGTAGTTATTATTTTCGGTGACCAACTGCGGTAATGGTAGATACATTGATATACCAGAAACACATGGATATAAAAAAAATAACTCAATTTTAAAACAAATTTGTCATTCCATTTCAAATCGCATGTCAAATTCATTGCATAATCTCAATTCATAAACCACGTTCAGAGAAATATAATCATTACAAATTATGCCAAGAGCGACATATGAAGATGCCCTCTTGGTTGCTCAGAGTCTAAACATAGGCACTAAATAACTTTGCCATTACATCTAATTACACAGCGGAATCAAACAGAAAGAACTTTTAATAGCTAGTTTGCCTCTAGCACGTCTCTGGAAGCTTATTTGTCTAAAGGAGAACCTGAAAACCTTAACTCTCAAAATCAATTGAGCACCTGAGAGTTTAAGGGGAAAACATAAACTTTGAGTCAGACAAAAAGTCTGGTGTGAATAATAACCTACCATCTCGAACCATATAGATATCTAGTGAAACCACGCCACTTAGCGGAACGGGTTTTCCCCTCACTAGTATCTTAACCCAATTTATAATAACCATATACTATGCACCTGCTTCCACAATGGTTAAGAGATAACATAATAAAATGCATCATGATGACATGCAAACATGCAATATCCTCTGGATTCCCCATAACCATTCACCTGACTATCTGTCTCAAGTTATGATTTCTAGGGTCAATATTAACCTATTAGTTTTTATGGGCTGACTAATCACTTGTTCTAAGCTTACAGACTATCTGTCCAGCTTTATAGTTTTCGTGGGATCACTAAGAACCTATTGGTGTCCACCAATAACATTATCCAATCATAGTTTTCATGGGGTCACTATGAACCTATTGGATTCTCCAGTAATATCTCTCTTGTCATAGTTTTCGTGGGCTGACTATGAACCTATTGATCTCTATCAACAACAAGTTTCAGACATAGTTTTCATGGGATTACTAAGAACCTATTGGCCCTGCCAATAACATTTCCCAAGACATAGTTTTCATGGACTAACTAGGAACCTGTCTAAACCAATAGTCTTTTTGTAACGACCCGGATTTTTCGTCGTTTGATTTTGAATATTTAAGTTGTTTTAAATATTGATTTGGAATATAATTTGATTTTTGAATATGAAGATGTTGGTTGAAAATTTGAAAATGAATTTAAAATTCCAAATGTAGCGATTTACTGAATAAATTTAATTGTTGAATTTATAATTGAAAATCGTTAAATAATTGGAAATTGGAGTTGTTTATGAATCAAAAGGATTTCTAATGTTGGTATAAATTCTATTTGAATTAAATATTAGTTAGTAAGATTTTCAAACTGAAATTTTGAGCGAAAAAAAATCGACGCGTTAAAATAGCGATCCGGGGCACAGTCTCGGAATTCGACGAAACTAGTTTCATTGGATCCACAATAGTGTATTATTATTGGATTTCAAATTTCATAACGTTTGGAGTTACCGTTGTTGTACGATCTGAAAACGCCTAGAATAATCTAATTGAATTTAATTTAAATAGTCGATTTAAAAAGCTATCTTCCATATACGATCGAGTTAGGTCTCAAAACTTGTTCCATTGCGTTCGAAATAGGGGTATAACATTATGTTTGTACCAAAATTGGGCCCAACACTCTTCAGAAGTTTTTGAAGAGATAAAGTGAAGAAATTAAATGTAAAAAATGGATTATCTAACAAAAACTCCAAATTTCAGATATGAAAGCAATTAAAATGCAAGGAGACACAAGAATTTAGAGTGGTTCGGCGTATTGCCTACGTCCTCTATGAAGTAGTTTGCTTTATTGATCTTTCTTTGAAGATTACAAGTGGATTCAATGAATTACAACAGAGAATTATGATTTGCAGCAGTAAATTTCGTTGGTAGCAGCAGCAATGGAGTTCAGATCTGGATCTGGCAGAGTCCGGGCGTTCGAGAGCTCGAAGAAGAAGAAGAACCCCTTTTCTGCTGGCTTTGGGGGTCTATTTATAGGTGTAGGAGGCAGGTATTTCGCTCAGATCTCGGGAGACCCTCTTTGGCACGTGACCAGGCCCGCGCGCCCAAGCCCGTGAAGTTCTGGTCCGATCCGTGATCGATACGAACAGATTTTGTATCGATCAAGATTTCATCCAATGGAGTCAAAATTTGGCGTGGACATTCTCTAGCATGCACGTAGTCTTCTGTGAAAATTTCATAGCATTTTGACTTGTAGATTAGGAGATATGATCGATACGAAATGGGATTCCCGGTTGGCTGTTTCGTTCGACTCGCTCTGTTCGACTCGCTCTATTCGACTCGCTTTCGTTCGACTCGGTGATGTGGTGCTTGAATCTTTGGATCACTTCTGCCTTTGATGCTGTTTTGATCGAGTCGAAAGATGCACTGATTGAGCGAGTCGAAGTGTGCATTGATTGAGTGAGTCGAAGTGGAGCATCCTGAGGGATTCGAACAGTGGCCTCGCCAATGGAGTCGAAGTCGATGGAGTCGAACAGTGGTTCGAGCGGAGCGAGTCGAAGTAGGCTTCCCAGATGGACTCGAACAGAGCGAGTCGAAGAAGGATCTTCTGAGGGATGCGAGTTGAGCGAGTCGAAGAAGGCATCTGATGGAGGCGAAGCGGAGCGAGTCGAAGTAGTCACTTCTGATGGTTGCGAAGCGAGTCGAAGTAGCTGCTTCTGATGGTTGCGAAGCGAGTCGAACTGAGCGATTCGACCGGTGGTTGGTTTTCATCCAATTTTGTATCGTTCATAACTTGTGCATACGAACTCGGATTGACTTGAGATTTGGAATGTTGACTCTCATAGCTTAGCTTGTCATGTCATACAATTTTAGCCCGATCCGGACTCGGACAAAATTCGTCGATATCCATAGTGAGCATGTGTATAACCGATCTCTGGGATGGATCGTCATTGGTTTACTAGTCAATTCCTTGGTGTCACGGCCTTGCCAAAAGGCGGGATAACATTTGCCCCCCAAAGTACGTCTTGTGGAAACATGATGTGCTTTGAAATGCTGCCATCTTTACTCTGAATAGTTATTGTCTTTTCGATGAAAGCTGTAACCTTCGACTGTTCTTCTTGATAATGTAAACTGTTGACTGTCGACTGTTGTACCCTGTATTGTTGCAACTGATTGTTGTATGCTAGCGGTTAGCCATTTGCTGTTGTAATCGTTATTAAATGAGCCTCTGATTCTTGTAAATCTGGAATATTGAATATTAGTCCGACATACATGCATATATGTTAACCTGACTTTCATTGACGTTTGTACGTTCACGAGTCATTGTCAGTTTATTTTATATTGAATCCCGTATCGATCCTCTCCTGAACCGACGTGAAATTCGTTGTAACAACGCTTGATGGTTGTTTTTGAATGTTCCTTCGTAACGATCCTCTCCTGAATTGATGTGAAGGGTTGAAACATTGAAGACGATTTTTATTGAATTTATGGATGCGGAGTAAGTATTTCGATTCGATGGAGTTGGCCTCTGGAAGCCATGATTTGATGGATTCGAACTGCATAGGAGTCAAAGTCGAAACGCACAGGAGACGGAGTCGAAATGTGCAGGAGATGGAGTCGAAGGGGAGACGGAGTCGAAATGATTGCTTGTATTGCTGCATCGGAGAAGGAGTCGAAGATAAGCGATAGGAAGAGGAGCTTCGCATCGACGCACTGGAGACGGAGTCGAAGAGCGTGTTCTAATCCACCGGGATGTGAATTGTTTATTCCTTTTGCTTTCGAGTCCATATAAATACTCTGTACTTAGCCATTTTTTCACTTTTTACCTTTCGCTTTCCTGCCTTACCTTCGTATCGCTCAGAAACTCGAGAAGAAAGAAGAAAACATTCCTGCCCTCGAATCGATTCTTAATCATTCGAACTAACTGCCAGTCTTAGGTAATCCCCTAAGCGAATGCAACATGTAGACGGCGAGACTCGATATTTAACACCAGATCAACCAGAGTCGTGATCGATCGAGATCTCTTTGCCTCAGCTTCGCATCGATCTGGAGTAGGGGCTTCGAGATGGTGAGACGGAGGCCTTCGTATCGATCGATGGTTAAGCCTTTCATCGAATCGAGTGCTTTGAATACGTAGATTGATACGGAGGGGTTACGTCTAATCGATTCGAAGCGATGGCCTTCGATCGAGTCGAAGTGGACGTTTGTGATCGAGTCGAACTGGAGGTTTGGGATCGAGTCGAACTGCGTAGTCTTGGGATCGAGTCGAACTGCGTAGTCTTGGGATCGAGTCGAACTGGGGGTTTTGGGATCGAGTCGAACTGGAGGTTTTGGGATCGAGTCGAACTGCGTAGTCTTGGGAGCGAGTCGAACTGGAGGCTTTTAATCGATTCGAAGTGTTGCGCTCTGATCGATTCGAAATCCCCAGCCTCTTGATCGAGTCGAACTTGCATGCCAACCTTCTGACCGAGTCTAACTCATACGAAGATGACCATGACTTATCGATGCGAACACGGATCTCGTGAGCGATACGAATTTGATCATTAAAAAATTTGAAAATCCTCGCACATTTGAACAATTGACTCCGACGAGCTTAAAACTTGCATAACTGGACTTAACCGTTTCACCGCATATCTGATTGCCTATCGAAGCTCGTCGATGAAACTGGAACTTATCAAAATGACAAAGAACTTTAACTTGGAATGATAATTAATAGCTGGATGGTACGGTTGTGACGGTCAGCGATGACGGTCCTTCCGACTGAATTCCGAAGTCTCGTCGTTTGCATGCTTCCTTCAATCCTGTTGATCTTCTCAAATGATATACAATAATTACACTGTACAACACACTCACACACTTTACACTGGGGGATGCACGAGCGTTATTGTCAGTTTAACAATGATTTTTTATAAGCTAGCTAGTCATGGAACCTTCAAGTTCTCAGCAGCCGGAACTCCCAAGTTCTACCTCCAACCATAGAGATCGGTTATTGAAGCCGAAGTTATAGGGCCAGCTCCGGACGAGCGTCTAGGTGCTCGGTTTATTTGTAATCCAAAAGATTCTGTGCCGTCGGGTATCTCCGAAGATATGCTAGGACGGATTTGTTTAAGGCACGGTCTGTCGCTTGACGACGTGTTACTACCTGGGCCAAATGACAGGCCACACGATCCCCCGGAGGGGTTTACTGCTTTCAACCGTCACGCTTGCACAGCGGGGACACTTCCTCCCTTAAATCAATATATAAGGGAGATGTTATCATTCCTTGGAATAGCTCCATCCTAGCTACATTCCAATGGGTATGCTTTGTTGAACAACACCTTCACTCTATTTATGGAGATCCTCTTTCGACCGCCGAAGCCGATCGAAATCAGATATTTATTTAACGTCAAGAGCCGTGGAGATAGCCCTTCTTTCACCTTCCTGGAAGCGGTCAGAAACTGTCACATTGTAATGGGCTCCTGGGGAAGGCTGAGTTACTTCAAGACCGAATGGTTCTACGTTCGGTGCCTCCCTGGGTTTGCTAGGCGATGGTTGGATAGACGTAAGCGCTGCAATCTTTCTCTTGAGTTATTGAGATAATAAAAACCAATTTCAAAACTAATACACTTCTCTTCTTTTACAGCCGCGATCTCTCGACCTGACGGTGCATACTTCAGAGAGCTAGTTCGGATCCTCCAAGCGTTTCCGGGCGAAGAGAGGCATATCGACTTGGTTTTGTCTGACAGAAATTTGAGGACTGTCGGGCTGATAGAACAGAGGCAGAGCATACAGCTGGAAGGGACACTTAGAGTGGTTCCGAAGAAATGGGTGAAGCGCAAAGCGCCCGCGGTCGTGATAACCGAAGAAGTTGATCCGGAGAGAACGCCTACCGATACCGAGCTCCTAGCTGGGCCTTCTTTAGATGTTCAGGATTCCGAAGGAAAGAGAAAAGGCAAGGCTGCCGCTCACAAACGCTCTAAATCCGAGAGATTTAAATCCGTGGTCGTGTCTTTGCCCGTTCCGAGGATTAGAATTTCAGAGGCTCCTCCCCCGCAAGTAGAGAATCCCTTTGCAGGGCTTGCTGATATTCCGATTCCGGATTTTGTGTCGTCTCCACACGACGCTGGGATGGAGGAGCTTGATAGTGCCCTTGAACTGAGCGGGTCGCTTGCTATGAGTGCGGCCGACATTTCCGGTTGGTCGGGGGGTTGCACCTGCATACACTTCACTACGCTACATGATTCACAACTGTAAATCGTCCAACTTAGGAAATTACTAACTATTCCTTCGTCTCTCATTTTCGGGTACTATGTCTGGGAAAGGATCGATGCTCAGGAATCTCCGCTCGGCCCGAAAGGCTTCTTCTTACTATGATTCTCGCAGGAGGGACTCGAATAGAGATCGCGATCGTGAGTACTCTAACCAAGACAGGTATGGGCGTGATAAGGACAGAGAATATAGACATCGGTCTAGATCGCGCTCTCCTCCTCCTAGACTTCCATCTCCACCCCCGATTATTGTTCCACACCTGCCAGAGCCTTCTCCTCACAGGCCATCTTCCCATACTTCTAGATCCGAGACTCATCTTCAGAGAGTCGAGACCACGGCCTCTATAATTACAGAGCAGGTCCCAGCTGATCCCACAGGAGAAGGGGCCCTTAAATTGGCTCAGATGAGGAAGGACTTTCCGAACATTTGCTTCGATGGCTATGTCTTCCCACCACACTTAAAAAGAATTCCGTCTGGAGTAGAAGGCACGATGCATGATTATGTTCATGACATCTACACCCAGTATAGGGAGTGGTCAAAGGCTGCAGAGAAAGCTTCTAAGGTAGCCTTTGAGCGAGCCAAAGCACTCAAGAAAATGGAATCCGATCTTGCTTAAAGGGACCAGATCATTCAAGTGCTTACTGCTGAGGCCGAGTCTTCTCGGAAATCTGAAATTGCGGCCACCAAAAAAGCTGATGAAGCGAATGTGGCCATGGAGAGGTTGAGGCAGACACATGTTGCCTTGGTGGAGGAGATGGGCCACCGGAACACTACAGTCACCGCCGAGCGGGATGCGGTGGTCAAGGAGCTCAATGAACTCAAGGCCAAATTCGCCGACATGGCCAAGGAAAGGGATGATGCAAACAGCGCAGCCCAGGAGGTGTGCGAGCAGACTGTTCTTCTTAAGGGTGAGCAGGATGCAGCTGTGGCTAAAGTCCACAAGGTGGAGGCTGAGGTCGAGGAGAAAGTGAAGTCGGCCGAGTCCAGGCTAGAGGCTGACATCGAAGACCTCCTCGTCGTTTACAACGCTAACGTGCTGAGGCACAGGGGTCTAGCCTGGCTCGACGATTACCCAACGCATCTTTATAACGCTTGGGGCCGACTGGTTAAGGAAGAGAAGGAGGCGCATCAGGGCGAGTCTGTGGATGAATTTGAACTCGAGAATCGCATTCTGACTGAAGATGAAAAGAAGATTCTTCACGAGTCAATGATTCTGCGTGAGAAGGAAAGACTTGGCGCCCAGCACTTTGAAGTAGGAGAGGGTTCAGGGGTTGAACTTCATGAGGCGAGTCTCGAAATTCTAGTGTCAACCCAGCCCGAATCCTCGTCTGCGCTCGATCCCCAAGCTGTTCCTGCTTATGATCCGGATCAGCCGCAGATGCCTCCGGCTACAGCGCAAGTGATTGAAGCCGTTCCGCCGCCGTCAAGTCAAACTGAGGAAGGTATTCTGAACATTCCACATATCTTTCTTAAGTCGAAATCTTCGTTCGAGTTAAGTTCTAACAGTTCTCTTATTCTTTGTCTAGTGATTGATGCTGCACCGGCCATGCCTCCTGCTACTCAAGAATCATATCAAACGCAGGAGGCTATCGTGACCGAAGCAGTCACCGTAAGTGCAGCTGCCCCACCCGACGATGCTCAGAGAAGCACACTTGTATTTGATGAGCAGTTGATGGAAGAACTCTTTTGCCGCCATGGCAATCCTTTAGCTGACTTATCATTCGTCATGGGCGGAGGAGTTCCCGCCACAAGCTCTTCGATGCCGACTACTGACGCTCCCAACGAGGCTCGTTCGGGTACTGAAGAGGAAATCTTGGCACAAATCGCCGCCGAAATGGATGCCGCAGCGCATGGTGGTAGTTTTGGAGGTGGGACGTGTGAGAAATGCGGATTAAGGATCTTAAGGCTAGAATTAACACTAGAGGGGGAGGGGGTGAATAGTGTTTTAAGAAATTTGTTAATCTTTTTGAGTTAATCTTACTTTGTTAACAATGTATACACTAATCAGACACAGATATGAACACAGAATCAAACACAGATGCAAATATAAAGTAAAAGCAGTAAAGGAAAGAACACACCGGATTTTATACTGGTTCGGAGTTACCCTACATCCAGTCCCGCACAACTAAGTACGGATTTCCTTTCAAAATCAATTCAACAATTACAACCCTCGGGTTCAAGGCTACAAGGTACACCCTCCAGAATCACAATCCTCTAGGTAGAGATACTTGATTTCCGGGGCAACAAGTTCACCCAATTGATTTCCAGGGCTACAATCACACCTTCTCTCCCTCAATTGATTACAAAAAGTCTATAACTCAGATTAGCACTTGGATCTTGTAGAGATAGTGGAGAGAATCAAAACCAGAAATTATCTAGTTAGATTCGATATTGATTTCGGTAGAGTAATGGTGTAATTTGTAAATAAGAAAGTGGAGAAGAAGAAGAGAAGTTAAATCAGAGAAAAGTATTATAAAATTCGTTGAATCTGACCCCTATTTATAGAAGAACAACAGCCATGTCCATTCATGAAGAGTTATGGCGAATAGACACTTCTTTTGAAATTTAAATTTTGAACTCAACTGTCACCATGTCGACATGGTGCCTATGGGCATGTCGACATCCCTCAGCCAAATTTGATGTTTTGAATTTTTATAAAAATAATATTTATCTTATATAAAAACTATTTAAAAATTTATAAATATACTTGAATATAGTTGAAATTCATAAGTGAATATAAAGAACAAGATATATATATATTATTTTAACTATAATTTAAATCAAAGTAAATAATTTAAAAGTTAAATATATTATTTGAAAAGACAGTTTAAAATCAGGAGTAATTTTGACTCTGAAAATAAAGATGTTTTGAGGCTAAAATTATTTAAAATCGGAATCGAGGGTTTTGAATCTTTTTAAAAGGAAAGTTTTGAAATCATTTCGAAAACAGGATAATTTTGAAAAATCATTTGAATTAAGCTTAGTGGATACAAAACAATGTCCCACTAGATTTTCGTAGGTTTCATCCTATTTAGGGTTCCATCCCTTTAACGGGCTCGAAGTGGATTCCATTCCACGAATAAATTGGATATTAAGATGCCAGTGCTTTTCTATGAGTTTTAACAAATATTCCTAATAAAAAAACTTAACCTTGAAATCTTGAACTCTTGATAATCTTGATACTCATGAGTCTTCTATCTCTATATCTTGAATCTATATACTGTACCGTCTTCATTCTTGATACCTGCATGGTTAGATCCTGCATATACATATATATCTAAACTTGTAGAGAAAAATGTGTGATCCTCTACGCATAGAGGAGAGCACACATGCGAATATATATATAACACGAATATAAGGAGCTGCCAATATGCCTGGCAGGTAACAAGAGCAAAAAATAAATAAAGATAGCTAATCTCAGGTACTCGAAAGATGAGTTCCGGCAAGGCCACCACCCATCTCACCTCAATATCAAGTTCCGGCATGGCCACCACCCGATATTAAGATGTTAGAAGTACCAAAAAGGCTAAAACAAATAAGAAAGCTCCAAAAGGTCAGACCCAAAAGAAGTGAATGCTCTGAAGAGGATCTGCTAAAATAAGGAGACCACTCTGAATGCTCTGAAAAAGAAGAAGGAGTGCCAAACTGGAGAAATAGAACATCCTGAAAAAAGTACTCCATAACGAAGATAGCAGAATCCTATATCTGAGGGAATATCAGCAAGAAGTCCTGGATGAAGAAACTCTGCTCTGGTAACCTATCTACTATCTGATATCTAGCAAACTGAAGATGAGAGAAACCTGCAAAATGAACCTAATACACAATCTCCCAAAATCTATATCTGAAACAAGACTAGGAAAAAAGTTAGAATGATACATATATATGTATATTTATATAGTAAATATACATATATGTGTATAAAAAAGGGATGAAATAAAATAAAAAAACCTAAATAAGACAAAAAGGACAAAAACTAAAGGAACAAAAAAGCTGTAAACATAAACGACGGATCAGACTGATATATCTTAAATCATAAGAAAACTTTGATTTAAGGTGAGATTATCATAAGAATTAGGAAAAATATTAATAATATTATTATTAGTGTTATAAAATCTATTGTTAAGATTAAAAAAATTAATATTATAACTAACCTTGCTAAGATACCGTTTGAAATGGATATTTTTAGCTAATTTATATTTGGGATTAGAAATCCAATTAAGACAAAATGTAGATATTGAAAAAATCAATTTGTTGAGATGACTATTATTATTATTAAAAATTCTTTGATTTCTCTCAAACCAACTAATAATAATAAATAAAGTATCTAGTAAAAATCTAATATTTTTATTGAATTTGAATCTATAATTTTTCCAGTAGAATTCACAATCCGAAATTTTATTAATTATATTAAAGTTAAAAATTTTGAAAGTATTAGTAAGGATGTAATTAGAGTCCAAACATTCATAATATAAATGATTTATGTCCTCAAGATGCAGTTTGCAAAAATAACATTTATTATCATTATGAATGTTTTTTCTCTTTAAAAATTCTATTGTATTAAGTTTTCCATGAAGTATTAACCACATGTGAATTTTGGATTTAGGAGGAGCATTAGATTTCCACAAGTATTTAAAAGAGTTATTTAAAGTACCCGAAAAATTAATAAATCTATAAAAAGATTTTGGAGTATATTTCTTACTCTTATCCCATTCCCAAAATCATTATCATTATCAATGTTATAAAGCTCTAATCTAGCATAAAGCAAAGAAAGTTGTCTAAGGGTAGAACCTATTAAAATTCTGTTAAAACTGAAATTCCAAGGAGGATCATTTTCCGAAGAATACACATCCTTAATTAAAGCAAACTTAAAGTTGCAAATATCATACAATTCCTTAAATTCAAACTTGAGAGGCAATACCGAAATCCAACTATCATGCCAAAAGGAAGTACAATTTCCTTAATGCACAATAGTCTTAGTTCCTAAGTTAAAAATTTCAAAACACTTTAAAATATTTTTCCAAAAATTAGAAAAATAACTGGAAGAAGAAAAATCAAATTGATGTAAATTGAAATTACCGTTATAATAATATTTGGAAATGATCTCTTTCCAAATAGCATTATCATTTATATCTTTAAACTTCCAAAGCCATTTAGCTAAGAGAGACAAATTCATGTTGCGCAAATTAATAACTCCTAAACCACCCTCCTTTTTAGTTTTACAAACAGTTTCCTAGTTTACTAGACATTTTATATTATTATTAATATTATCCCCACTCCATAAGAAATCTCTTCTAATTTTATCGATTTTATCAATAACCCAATCTGGAAACAAATGCATAGACATCCAGTAGATCGGTAAAGCTGATAAAACCGAGTTTATTAAAACAAGCCTACCTGCTCTAGATAGAAATCTTCCATTCCAATTAGAAATCTTATTTTTAATTTTATCAATAATAATAAGCCAATCATCATGCTTGAGTTTTGAAGGTCTAATCACAAACCCTAGATATTCAAAAGGAAAATTCATACTTTTGCAATTTAGAGTATTAGAAACTAAGTTTTCTACTCTTTCAAAATCATTTAAAACAAGAACCGAACTTTTGTCAAAATTTATTTTTAAACCAGATAAAAGCTCAAAACTGTAAAGAATAAACTTGAGAGTAATAATGTGCCTAGGAAGATGAGAAGAAAAAAGTAAGGTGTCATCCGCAAATTGCAGAACCGATATACCATTACGCGAAATGTCATTTCCAATACTTCCTAGAGATCCATTATCCACTGCTCTCTTAATAATTTTAGAAAAAACATCAGCGGCTAAGTTAAACAACAAAGGTGATAAGGGATCCCCTTGCCTTAAACCTCTCTTTGACTGTATTTTATTACCTAGAATACCATTAACCATAATACTAGAATTTCCAGTTTTAAGCAAAGTCAAAATCCAACTAATCCATCTATGACCAAAACCTCTAGCGTGAAAAATATCTACAAGAAAATCCCAATCTACTAAATCAAAAGCTTTAGCAAAATCAAGTTTTAAAATCGCACAAGTTATATTATTTTTACAACAGTAATTAATATATTCTTGAACAGCAGCCACACCATCAGTAATATTTCTCCCTTTAATAAAAGCCGATTGTGAACAATCAATTAAATCATTCATTTTTAAACTAAGTCTATTAGCAAGAACTTTAGAAATGATTTTTACTGAACAGTTGATCAAAGAAATAGGTCTAAAATCTTTTAAGTTGTTAGCTCCTACTTTTTTATGCAGCAAAATAACATTTGCGAAATTAAATCTCCCTAATTGCAAATTTCCATTATAAAAATCATTAAACAAATTAATTAAGTCAAATTTTAAAACATCCCAAAAAGTTTTGTAAAATAAAATAGGAAAACCATCAGGTCCAGGTGATTTATCACTTGGCATATCATTAATTGCTTTCCTAATTTCCTCTTCAGTAAAAGAATTATCTAACTCTGATAAATCAACAACAGAATCCGATGGATACAGATCTATCCATCTAACATTGATTCTATGTTTGCTTTTAGAACCAAAAATATCCTTATAATAGTTTGTAAAAGCCTTATTAAGATCTCTTTGGTCAACTAACTCTATATTATTAACAAATATGGAGTTAATTGTATTACTACATTTTCTACCATTAGCTATATTATGAAAAAATTTGGTATTATTATCACCTTCGTTGATCCATTGAATTCTGGATCGTTGTTTCCACATAACCTCCTCCTTTTCTAAAATAGAATTTAATTCATCTTTTAAATTAGTAAGAACATTACGTTCACCTATATTTAGAGATCTAGATTCTTCTATCTTATTAATTTTGAGCATTTCATTAAGAATATTGTCTTTTTTAATTTTAAGATTTCCAAAAACATTTTTGTTCCAGTTTTTAAGAAAAGACCTAAGCTCCCTAAGTTTAAAAACAAAAACTTTTGCAGAATTTTCCTTATTTCTAATATTATGAAAACTCAAAGAAACCCATTTACCTTTTACAATATTTACAAAGTTAGATTCCAAAAGCCACATCTTTTCAAATTTAAAATTGTTAAAAATAACTCTAAGATGCTCACAAATAAGGATAATTGGACAATGATCGGAGTACGTATATGGTAAACCAGTGACTCTACAGATTGGAAATTTATCTTCAATCTCATCACTGACAAAAAATCTATCAAGAAGAGCCATGGAAGGAGACTCTCTAGCGTTACTCCAAGTAAACTCCCTATTTGAAAGGGGAATTTCGATCAAATTAGAATTGATAATAAAATGATCGAACTCCTCCATTGCAGAATAATCCCCTTCCCTGGGAGAACACTCGCCTATGAAACGCGTAACATTAAAATCACCCCCCAAAATCCAAGAACCCGGAGCTAAAGATCTAAATTCTAGGCACTCTTCCCATAAAATTCTCCGACCAATTTTTGAGTTAGGCCCATAAACATTAGAAATATTTAAAAGCGAATTATCAGAAAGATTAATAAAAATAATATGAAGAGAATGTTGTTTAGTAATACATTGAAGCATCTTAAAACAATTATCCCGCCACCCTATCATTACACCCCCTGAAGAACCCACAGAAGGTAGAAAACCCCATTTTCTAAAGTGATAACCTCCTAATCTTCTAAAGAAATGAAAATCTGGACAGTCAATTTTTGTTTCTTGAAGTAAAGCAATGTCAATAGAATAATCTTTAAAGAACGCTCTAACCTTATCACACTTATTCAAATCATTCAAACCTCTAATGTTCCAACTAATGATCCTCATAAGCTAACTGAACTAGCCCTCTCTAACTCCTTACGCCTAATATACTCTCTATCAATCTCAATATCAGAAAAAATAAATGAAGTATCACAAGCAAGCTGTCTAAACTCGGAAGATGATAAGCTGCCTAAAGCGTAGGTGGTGTATGTACTACCCATAAAATAACTCATACCTGAGCCTGGATTCGAAGCGCCACACATGGCACTCAATCCAGGTAACTCACCAAAAGACTGTGGATGGCAATTGCGTATCCTAGCACTTTGACGAACCGTCCCACTAGAAGCTACTGATTCCCTGCACCTTCTTTTCTTCGACGAAGAATAGCTAGGAGCTGATCTACTACCACTCTCAAGCCAAAATGAATCCGAGCCCTTGACTGAACTAGACCCTGCCTCAACAAAAGAGAACAATGATAAAGTACCATCTCCTGAAGAGATACCCGATGCAGCTTCCACCTTCCTATGATTAACTAACCCAAAATCCACCAAAGATACGCTGTCACTTGTGCATATGTGCACATCAGCTACAACCTCTTTCAATGCCATCCTAGATTCAGACCCAACCTCCAACAGATTATCCAAATCAACAGAAGACTCTAGTTCGTCTAGAACATCAACTACTTCAGATCCCAAAATCCAATCCATAAGATTTAAACAATTCGAATTGATATCAAAAAGTGGCTTAGAAACACACAAACCCAAACTGAAATCACTATCACTCAAGACTGCTGCATTATCAATTAATAAGTCATCACCGAAGAAACCTGGAAAAATAACAATATCTGTTGGACGAAGCACACTAGCATTTGAAAGATTTAACAAATTGTCGAAGTGCTTCTCCACATCTAACAACGAGTTCCCAACAACAGAAGGTTCCTGCTCAACTAGATCAATATCCATCACATGAAGAATGTCTGACCAATCAGGACTACCAGAGCACAAAAAACAGCAATCAAAAGAGCATTTCCCTTCTTTGAAATCAGAACTAAATATACACTCCTTCAAAACAATCGAGCGATTAGCTAAGTGTTTCGGGATATCAAACAGACCACCAACTTCTTCTAGATTGTCCTGAGACTGCGAATCATGCACAACTGTATCAATGTGCATATCATCAAGAGAAACATTGATCAAATTTTTGAACTCATCATCAACATAATTCTCTGGATCAACAATAAAATCTAACTCATTAAGCTGCTCAGGTGACAAGATCCAATCTCTAAAATCAACAAACTCACAACCATCTGAAAATGCATATTCATCAGAATCTATTGATAACCCCAAATCGTCCTTCAACTCACTGTCACTTTTACAGGAATCCAAACTAGAGTTCTGATCAGATAAATCAAATACCAAAGGCAGATTAACTGCTGAAATTGTTGACCACATATCTTTACCCACTGAAGAAACTCGATCCACCTCCATTTGCAAAGTGTTTTGATGGTCCAAATCGTGGTCAAACAAGAACTCATTAACAAAAAAACAATTCATTAGACTGTCACCTTGACTGTCTCCATCAATATCAACCGAGGCTACATTACAAACCATCTCTGCCGAATGATTTTCCATCAAACAATCAGACAAGGAATGGACACGCTTGTCACTATCCATTACTTCCTCAATGAACTCTAAGGAAGATGTCGAATCTAGATATTCGAAACTGTTTGCAGTAGGAATCACGAAGTTCTCCAAACTTCTATTAAGATTTTTGCCTTTTTTGGATTTAACAAGAGTAAAATTATCTTTCAATTCAATTCCAGGCTTAGTAGTTGATGAATGATCAAACGCTACAACATCGGGGTCGATCGACATAGGGTCAAAACTTGAACAATCCTTATTTAGAACAGAACCAGTAAAATCTTTTCCTGTAACACCAACTGGATATTCCTTTTTCGAGTTAGGACGAGTAACAGTCTTGCCAAAGTAAAGCTCTGGATCCCTAAATTTGTCCCTGTACCCTTTACCGATATTTGGCTCGTTTATAATGTTGAAGTGATACAGCAAATCCTCTAAGTACTTGAAACCTTCAAAACGATTTTGCCAAAGATGATCAATAAGAATCCCCTTCAACAACATACATTTTAAGACGAATTGGAAGCCGTGCTCAACCAAAGAATCAGAAGAAACCAATTCGTTCGATCTGGACGAACAAGCATGTTTCTTGTGCCCAGATTTGCCTCAGGTGAAACAAATGATAGGCTCGCGACATTGAGAAGCCAGATGATTATATCCGCCACATATGAAACAGAAGGTCTTGCTTTTTCTTGAATCGATCCAATTCTTCTTTTTTAAATGCGAACCAGATCTTTGAAATTGGAAAGAAGGCTAAAATTCTTTTACCACTTGCGCATAAGAACGATATGGGAGAGATTCTCGATGGAATTAATCTGAAGGGAAGGAAGAAAACGGAAGAATCAAGGAAGAAGTATCACGATGAAGAGATGCAGACGCCATTTTCTTTCGTTGAAGGTATCAACTCATGGACTAACAATCTCCCCCTTTTTGATGATGACAACCTTTGTTTATAAAATATTCCTTCTATCCTAATAACTCCCCCTAAAACTTACAACTCCCCCTTAATCTATGCCTAACTACCCTATTTTATATTTCTCCCCCTTTGTCATCAACAAAAAACTTACTCCCCCTTATTCTTGGACTTCAGTACCTGCATTGATAAACTATACAATGGAATATATAATATATAGATTAAGAAATAATGATACTTATGAGCATAATAACTTAATTAAAGACTATATTCATTTCAGTGTATATATATATGTTTCACACACCAAACTTCAAACCAAATAAAATCAATCCACACAAAGTATCAATTCAAACCAAATTAAATCAAACAAACAAATTAATTCAATCAAACAAAGAAAGAAAATTAAACGTTACGAGGAACATCTACCCATCCATCTTCTCCAAATATAGGGTCTGCTTTAATTGCATCCCAATTCTCATTGTCATTGGTGAGAGAGACAGGAGGATGTGCTTCATTATCATCCTTGTGTAAAGAGGAGATCATCCATCGTATTGCATCGAAGTGCCTTTCTTGCTCCTTGATCATCTGCATTTGACTCAATTCTAAGTGACGTTGGTTTCGTAGAATAAAAGAGAGAATATTCTTGAATGAATTGAGTGTTTCTTCAAGATTTTCAGATAGATTGTGAATAGGATTGGCCATACTTGAATTAGAGAAAGAAATGAAGGATATAGATAATGAGAAATAGATTTCAGTGAAGATTTCTGGAAGAAAAAGGTATATATAGGTGTAGAAATTCGTTTGAAATGAATAGTCATTTGGTAGTTATTCAAATTTCAAATTCAAAATCAATAATCACTTCTGACCAGTACATGTCGACATGGTCTTCTAGGGGATGTCGACATGGGTTAGTGAAAATTTATGACAACTTTGATTTTGTGAATAATTGTGTATATGTATATATTTATATAATATAGTAACATTTATTCTAGAGATAAGATAAGATAGATAACAGAAAGGAAATTTCATTTCATTACGATAATACAAAGATTAAGCATAATGAACTACACGAACATTCGGAAAAAAAAATAAACTAAGACAAATACAATAAGATACTAAAAGATAAAACTAGTTAGAAGATGAAGATAATGAAGATAGTCCAAGTTTCTTGTTGACTTTTGAAAAGAACTTGTTCATCTTCGAAGAAATGTTATCCAACTTCTTACTAACGGATCGTTTTAAAATCCGTTGATTCTCCACAATTATCTTTTGGTTTTTGAGAAGGATTTTGTTGGATGGACTGGAAGGATATTCGATGCTTTCCAAAGAGGTTTCACCTTCTTTTTCTTCTTCTTCAATTTCCATTTCATCCCTTTCTTCTTCTTCTTCCTCTTCCATTTCTTCATGAGCCAAACACTCTTTCTTTTCGGCAAGAGTCTCATAAGGTTGAAAAACATATGGGATTTTCATAAGTGAAATGTTGGAATGGTTGAAAACTTTCCTAGAGACAAATTCTTCACCTTTGAAATCCACTCCAAAATAGTTGAAAATTCTAGTAAGGTAAATTCCATGATATAAAATCTTTTCTCCCATTTCCAAGTTTTTAGGACGAAGTTCATCCAAAATAACTTGCGCCCAATTGATATCATAATTTCCGAAAATAGCAAAAAGTGCTTTGTACACTTTTGAAGTAGGATTGTTAAAATTTCCCGATCTTGGGGTCAAAGTATGTTGTAAGAGAAGATTGACAATTCTTGCTTTAGGACGAAAGTTTCGATTTTTAAATTCAAAGTTTTCATCTCCTTCAAAAATATGATGAAATGTCTCACGATCATGTTCATTGATTTGAAAACTAGAAAGATCCATTTCCGTGCTTTTGCAATTGAGAATGGTACCCAAAAGATCACAATTCAAAACAATTTGAGTGCCTTTGACACTACTCCAAATTTCATTCTCATTTCCAATATAAAAACCACAGTTTAAATTAGCATAGAAGATTTTGACAAGATTAGGATAGCAAACAAAATCATTTTGAGAAGAGTCAATAAGACTTAAAACACCATTGTTTGCAAAAAGAGAATCAATTTCATAAGAAGAAAAATCTTGAAAAATAGCAAATTTTCCAGAATGGACTTTGGCATAATTAGCATAATTGATGTATGCTTTAATTGCCTCCGGATCATTGAATAATTGCTCTTTGATTTTTCTGGAAATTCTCATGGTTGAGGGATTGCTTGAAGAAGCCATTAGAGTAGAGAGTAGAGAGCTTGAAGATATGAAGAGAGAGTTTGAATTTGAAAATGAAAGTGAAAAGATATGATAAAAGATGGTGAATAAATAGTTTCAAAGGACATATTCTCTGGTCAAAAGGTATCTTTTCAGAGAAATAAATGAAGTGAAAAGGTGGAGGGAAATTCAAACATTTGAATTCAAAATTAGAAATTCAAATTCAGGTAGGCATGTCGACATCATGGTAGGGGCCATGTCGACATGTGGCTTTGAATTTTCATGACATGATTTTTCCTAAGTTATCTAATATACATATATATAAATATTATTATTAATGTCTATATTTCTGAAATATTATTGTACTTATAATATATTTCAGAATGTGTCAAAAATAATAAAAATAATAATAAAATAATAGTAAAAAATAGAAAATAAATTTTAAAATTCAAACAACATATCAATTCAAAATCAATCAATCAATCAATTCAAGCATGCAATTTCAGCCATTGTATTGTAAACGTGTACCTTTTTCAGATTCTGTGTCTTTGGTATTGACTAAATCGAGAATTGCTGTGAAAAACAGATTTGAATTATCTTTCTTCTGTTCATCGTCGCTGGAGGATGAGTCAGAGTTATCTAGAGTAGCAGTGAATGCACGTTTCCGTTTCTTTGCAGAATCATTGTTTGTAGGAGGGTTTTACTTATCTGGATGCGGACAGTCTCTTTTGATATGACCTGGTTCGTCACAATTGAAGCATTTGAAAAAGTTTGGTACTGTAGTCTGATTACCGGAATTCTTAAAGTTGTTTCTCTTGAAACTATTCAATTTTCTGTACTTCAGGAATTTCCGAAAATTCCTGGTCATAAATGCTATCTCTTCATCATTATCACTGTTTGAGTCTGATTCGTCAATTAATGCATTGAATGCCATTGATTTCTTTTCAGATGCTTTGCGTTCTCTTCTCCCGATCATTTGAACTTCAAACGACATTAGATTTCCAATCAATTCTTCTATCTTTAAAGTACTGATGTCATTTTCCTCTTCAATTGCAAGTGTCTTTTGATCCCATTCTGGAGTGAGAGAATTTAAAAAATTTCTGACTTGATCTTCTTCCGAAAATTCCTTTCCCAAAGATATTAAAGAATGCACAATATCTTGAAATCGACTATACATATCTGAAATAGACTCATTAGTATTCATTTTAAATAACTGAAACTGATTTGTGAGCATGGAAATTTTGGTCTGTTTAACTTTGCTTGTTCCTTCGTGAGTTACTTGCAAAGTTTTCCAGATTTCATATGCAGACTTACAAACTGACACTCTATTAAATTCATTTCTTTCAAGTGAACAAAATAGAATATTCATTGCTTTAGAATTATTTTGTGCAACAGTCTTTTGCTCAGTGGTCCACTGTGCAAAATTAGTTGTGGGTTCAGAATATTCAGTTTGTGTGATATTCCAAGTATATAATCCTACAGATTGTAAATATATTTTCATCCTACATGCCCAATATGCATAGTTACTGCCATTAAAAAGTGGTGGTCTGGCAGTAGACTGACCTTCTACAAATGAACTAGTGTTGGTGATAATAGCAGTACTAGTGTTAGTAGCCATTTTGAAATTTTTCAAAATTCAGATAATGAAACTTTTGAAAAAAGGGCTCTGATACCAAATGTGAGAAATGCGGATTAAGGATCTTAAGGCTAGAACTAACACTAGAGGGGGGGGGTGAATAGTGTTTTAAGAAATTTGTTAATCTTTTTGAGTTAATCTTACTTTGTTAACAATGTATACACTAATCAGACACAGATATGAACACAGAATCAAACACAAATGCAAATATAAAGTAAAAGCAGTAAAGGAAAGAACACACCGGATTTTATACTGGTTCGGAGTTACCCTACATCCAGTCCCGCACAACTAAGTACGGTTTTCCTTTCAAAATAAATTCAACAATTACAACCCTCGGTTTCAAGGCTACGAGGTACACCCTCCAGAATCACAATCCTCTGGATAGAGATACTTGATTTCCGGGGCAACAAGTTCACCCAATTGATTTCCAAGGCTACAATCACACCTTCTCTCGCTCAATTGATTACAAAAAGTCTATAAATCAGATTAGCACTTGGATCTTGTAGAGATAGCGGAGAGAATCAAAACCAGAAATTATCTAGTTAGATTCGATATTAATTTCGGTAGAGTAATGGTGTAATTTGTAAATAAGAAAGTGGAGAAGAAGAAGAGAAGTTAAATCAGAGAAAAGTGTTATAAAATTCGTTGAAACTGACCCCTATTTATAGAAGAACAACAGCCATGTCCATTCGTGAAGAGTTATGGCGAATATACACTTCTTTTGAAATTTAAATTTTGAACTCAACTGTCACCATGTCGACATGGTGCCTATGGGCATGTCGACATCCCTCAGCCAAATTTGATGTTTTGAATTTTTATAAAAATAATATTTATCTTATATAAAAACTATTTAAAACTTTATAAATATACTTGAATATAGTTGAAATTCATAAGTGAATATAAAAAACAATATATATATATATATATATATATTATTTTAACTATAATTTAAATCAAAGTAAATAATTTAAAAGTTAAATATATTATTTGAAAAGATAGTTTAAAATCAGGAGTAATTTTGACTCTGAAAATAAAGATGTTTTGAGGCTAAAATTATTTAAAATCGGAATCGAGGGTTTTGAATCTTTTTAAAAGGAAAGTTTTGAAATCATTTCGAAAACAGGATAATTTTGAAAAATCATTTGAATTAAGCTTAGTGGATACAAAACAATGTCCCACTAGATTTTCGTAGGTTCCATCCTACTTAGGGTTCCATCCCTTTAACGGGCTCGAAGTGGATTCCATTCCATGAATAAATTGGATATTAAGATGTCAATGCTTTTCTACAAGTTTTAACAAATATTCCTAATAAAACAAACTTAACCTTGAAATCTTGAACTCTTGATAATCTTGATACTCATGAGTCTTCTATCTCTATATCTTGAATCTCTATATTGTACAGTCTTCATTCTTGATACCTGCATGGTTAGATCCTGCATATACATATATATCAAAACTTGTAATGTTAGTATTTATATTTTATAATCTATTCTAAGGTTGTTGTCATCAAAACCATCATCTCATGGACTAACAGGACGGCGGCACTTGGCCCAGCTTCGCTTAGAATGATATCGCATGGCGGTACATTTTCTGACACTAGTGTGGCCATGCCATCTTCCACATTTGAGCCTATCCCTCCGACTCCGCCCGTAGGGAGCATTCCTATGCACTCGAGTTCGGAGGAGGATGTTGATATAATGCCCTCGCCTGAAGACCAACCGCCGAAGAGCAAAGGCTCGAAGAGGAAGATTAGCGGTGGCTCCAACGGGTCTACGCCGAGAAAGAAGCCAAGGAAGAAGAAAGATTAAACATGCTTCCTCGGTTTATTTTGACTTGCATTTTGTTGGCCGTGTATAGATGCGGGTTCGGCCCCTGCTAGTAGGAATTTTTGGAAACTTGTACACGAACTTCTTTTATAAACAATAGAAATGAAACTTCTCTTTTTTGACTTCTTTTCGGTCATTGTGTATTTGCCTAAGTGTTTTAATATCTGAAATGCACTTGTGAAGTTTCAGCTTCCGAATAAAGTTTGTTTTTGTTTGCCAAGTTCGGGTACTATGGACATGGTTTGTGACCGGGGATTGAGTTGAATTCTTGCGTCGCATCGCTTCAGTCGATGGTTGATGGTTAAATCCTGCCCCCCAGTCTAGGGGATGAGTTGTATAACATCCATCAGCAATTGCTTCTCGTTTTCGTCATGTTGAGCCTAGTGCCACTGAGCGGATGTTTGAGTCAAGTGGAGACCGAGTGGTTTTTCCACGCTTATCTGATCGTCGATGATCATATCCGCACTCCGGGGATTCTCATTTGTTTACCGGCGGTTGGTCACGCCGGCTTAAGTTTTAATCATATGTCCGCGATCTGGGGAATTGGGATTGACATTTGTACTCCGACCCGCACTCTGGGAGTTTGCAGTTGATATTTATACTTTGATTCATGCTTTGGAAACTTAAAGTTGGTGTTTACGCTCCGTTTCGCACTCTGGGAATCCGGAGTCGATGTTTATACTCCGGTTCGCACTCTGGGAACTCGGAGTTGATGTTTATACTCCAATTCGCGCTCTGGGAATTTGGAGTTGATGTTTATACTCTGACTCATGCTCTGGGAGTTTGGAGTTGATGTTTATACTCCGGTTCGCACTCTGGGAACTCGGAGTTGATGTTTATACTCCAATTCGCGCTCTGGGAATTTGGTGTTGATGTTTATACTCCGACTCGCGCTCTGGGAATTCAGAGTTGATGTTTATACTCCAATTCGCGCTCTGGGAATTTGGAGTTGATGTTTATACTCCGGTTCGCACTCTGGGAACTAGGAGTTGATGAAGGATTGTCGTGTATCAATCCTTTCTTGACTTTAATGTGATGGCTGGTCCCCGAGCTCGGATTTCACTTAGCGAGTGATTGGTTGCATCGCAGTCACTCCCTATTTGAATAAATTCCACCGTATGGTGGAACTTAGCTCTCCGTGCATAGTGATGATCATATGAAGCATTTCAAGTAAATCACAGCTCTGGCTCGAAGAGATTGCATTTTATTGCTGAAATAAGGAAATATGGCAAAGTCAGTTGCCTTATTACAAATTCTAATTTCGAAATGCAGAAACAAATTGAAAAATGGAAAGTAATCTAAATGGGTAAAGATAGCCTGTCATGTGTAATAGCGGCGAAGGCTCTCGCTATTCCAAGCTCTTGGCAGAGTAAGACCATCGACGGTCGATAACTTGAATGTGCCATCTCCGAGTCTTCGTTCAATAACATACGGTCCTTTCCATGTCGGCTTCATATGAGATGGAACGGGATAGGTTCTTTTTAAGACGAGATCGCCTAGTTCGAAGGTTCACGGATGGACCTTGGCGTTGTACAATCGGGCGACTCGACTTCGATGCGCAGCTGCCCTCAAATCAGCTTCTTCACGCTTCTCATCTAGTAGATCGAGAGATTCAGCAAGTAATATAGCATATGTCTTCAGATCATAGTATGTTACACGATGAGAAGGTACTTCTAGTTCAATTGGATTAACGGCTTCTGAACCGTAAGAGAGAGAGAATGGAGTGTGGCCGGTCGCGGTCTTGTGGGTTGTTCGGTAAGCTCATAGAGCCATAGGAAGTTCATCGACCCACTTGCCCCCGACCTTTTCTAGTCGTTTTTTCAGGATGGATTTTATAACTTTATTAACTGCTTCGACCTGTCTGTTTGCCTGAGGGTGTGCAACTGCAGAAAATTTCTTTTGGATGTGAAATCGTTTGCATAAATCTTTAAATTCAGCACTGTTGAATTGGGTTCCATTGTCTGTAATAATGCCGTGTGGGAGACCGAATCGACAGATGATGTTGCGAACTACAAAGTTGATTACTTTCTTCATTGTTATGGTAGCAAGAGCTTCGGCTTCAGCCCATTTTGTAAAGTAATCAACTGCGATGATGGCGTATTTCGCACCACCTTTTTCCAGAGGTAGAGCACCAATGATATCGATGCCCCACATCGCAAACGGCCATGGGCTGACCATTTGTGTTATCTCGGTAGGAGGAGCTCTAGGAATTCGGGCATATTTCTGGCACCTATCACACTTCTTTGCATAATCTGACGCATCGCGATTCACGGTTGGCCAGTAATATCCGTATCGAAGTATTTTCTTGGCAAGTGCTTGCCCCCCGGTGTGATCGCCACATTCTCCCTCGTGCACGTCGTGCAATACTCGTTTAATTTCATCGTGAGCGATACACCGGAGTAGAGGGACTGAGTACCCTCTTCTGTACATGATCCCATCCTGGATGGTAAATCGTGAGGCCTTCCGAAGGACTTGTCTCTTTTCACTCCTGCGCTCCGCAGGGTTCCGTGCTCAATGTAATTTCTGAGTGGAGTCATCCATGAATCCTTTTCGAGGACGGTTTCGCGTACCCGGTCTATTTCTGCCCGGTCAATGCTTGGGGAGGATAGCGCTTCTACGGGAACGAGTCTCATTTGTTGAGCTTCACCTGTGCTGGCTAGCTTCGCCAATGAATCGGCTTTTTGGTTGCGTTCTCGAGGTATACAATAAATGGCATAATAATCAAACTGTTTTAGCACTTCCTGAACTCGAGCTAAGTAAGCAGCCAACCTTCGATCTCTTGCTTGATACTCTCCCCATACTTGACACGCAACTAATTGTGAATCACAATAAATTTCCACTGCGATAATTCTCAAATCTCTAACAAGTTTCAAGCCAGCTAAGAGGGCTTCATATTCAGCTTCATTATTAGTCGCATGAAAATCGAACTTCAAAGCATAACATATGGATCGGCCTTCGGGAGTTTCAAGTACAACACCAGCGCCCGAACACCGGTTGTTTGATGCACCGTCGGTATAAAGCTTCCAGACGTATTCGGGGGATTCGCTGGTTTCGGGCAAGTCCTCTGGAATGGTAAATTCAGCTATGAAATCGGCTAGGACTTGTCCTTGTATGGCCCGTCTTGGAGTGTAAGTGATATCGAACTGGCTCAGTTCGATGTTCCACTTGAGTAACCTACCAGACGTCTCAGGCCGCGAAAGGACCTGTCGTAACGGCTGGTCGGTGTAAATAATAATGGGATGTGCCTGGAAATACGGTCGGAGTTTTCTTGATGCAATAACAAGGCAATAAGCCAACTTCTCTAATTTCGGATAATTCCTTTCGGCCCCAGTCAATCGCTTGCTGACATAGTAGACTGGCTTCTGTATCTTGTCTCCTTCTCGAATTAATGTAGCGCTGATGGCATTTTCTGATATTGCCAAATATACGAATAACTTCTCATGATCAATAGGCTTCGACAGGATAGGTGGTGTGGATGGGTGTTGGACTAGTGCTTAGAAAGCGCCTTCACACTCCGTGGTCCATTCAAAGTTTCGTTTCCCTTTTCGGATTAGATCGAAGAAGGGAATGCATTTGTCGGTTGACTTTGAAATGAACCTGCTCAATGCCGCTACCTTTCCATTGAGACTTTGGACTTGTTTTATGGTTTTCGGAGTTTCAAGATTTTTGATAGCCGAGATCTTTTCAGGATTAGCTTCGATCCCTCAAGCGTTGACGATGAATCCAAGGAATTTTCCAAATGCAACTCCAAAATGACATTTCAGTGGATTTAGCTTCATTCTATATTCTCAAAGTATATTGAACATAGTTTCTAGGTCTTTAAGATGGTCGGTGGAGAGTCATCACTTCACAAGCATGTCGTCTACATATACTTCCATTGTTTTCCCAATTTGGTTGGCAAACATCCGATTGACCAATCGTTGATAAGTAGCCCCGGCATTCTTGAGTCCGAACGGCATAACTTTGTAACAGTAAAGTCCCAGATTGGTTACGAAGTTGGTATGTTCTTGGTCGGGCAAATGCATCGGTATTTGATTGTAGCCAGAATACGCGTCCATGAAGGATAAGAGTTCATGCCCAGCTGTCGAATCTACTAGCTGATCAATTCTGGGAAGCGGGAAACTGTCTTTGGGACATGCTTTATTCAGATCGGAATAATCGGCACATGTTCTCCACTTTCCGTTCGGCTTTCGAACGAGCACGGGATTCGACACCCATTCAGGATATAGCGCATCTCGAATGAACCCGTTCGCTTTAAGCTTTTTTACTTCTTCTTTGAGGGCGGCAGATCTCTCTGGATCCATACCACGCCTTTTCTGCTTGACCGGGATATGCCGCGGGTCAATGTTCAGGGTGTGGCTCGCGATGTCCGGCGAGATCCCACACATGTCAGAATGCGTCCAGGCGAATACTTCAAGATTCGCTCGTAGAAATTCAACCAATTCCTCTTGAGTTTGCTGGCTTAGCTGAGACCCAATCTTTATCATTTTTGAATCATCGCCATTATCAATTGGGACATCAATCATCAGCTCGGCCGGGGATGCTTGACTTTCTTTAGATTCTCCTTCGTCTTCAGTTTCTCTTGGGTCAAGATCCTTGAGGAATTGGCTAGGGCTCCCGGGCCTGGGCCCGGGCGTTAATTGTCAATTATCAGCAAAACGAACGCAGAGAGATTCCCTTACACCCTTTCCTTTTTCCTTTCGCTGCGCCTCCCGCAGCTCAGCAACATAACAGGCTCTGGCAGCAGCCTGATCTCCTTGAATGATTCCCACTCCACGATCAGTGGGAAATTTTAAAGTCAAACACCATGGGACGATGGCTGCCCTGAATTCAGCGAGGGCCGGTCGGCCCAAGAAAGCATTGTAAGGGGAGTCTATGTCCAAAACAATGAACTGTAACATCCGTACTCTCCGACGTTCTCATACTCCCAACTCTACTGGCAGTTCCACCATCCCAGTAGGTATAGTAGCACTTCCGTTGAAACCATGGATTCGGGATTGACAAGGTTTCAAGTCCATGGCTTCCATTCTCATTTGATCATAGGCTCGTTTAAACAAAATGTTCATAGAGCTTCCACTGTCAACAAAGATCCTCTTCATCCAAGCGGGACCTATTTGAGCTGAAATGACCAGTGGATCGATAGTGGGGGCTTCGACTTTATCAGCGTCTCTATTCCTGAACACGATGTCGTCTGTCATCGACTTCTGTTGCTTGGCCGGAGCCCCTTCATCAAAGTTACTACAACACTCGAAGTCCGCATGCCTGATAGAGCTGGCATACTACTCCATTTCCTTCCAGCTTCGATCTGCTGGGTGAGGACCACCACTTATTGTATTGATAACCAACCTCCTGCCTGTCCGAGCGGGTTCTTCCTATCTTTCCTGATTCGAAGCACGATTCTGATTTGATGGGCCCGCACCACCAGATTGCGACGCCCGCACATACTGATCCAACTTCCGTTCACGTATCAGTTTTTCAATGAGGTCTTGCAAGTGACGACACTCATTGGTGTTGTGGCCATAACTCTCATGGAATCTATAGAATTTTCCTGTTTGGATTTGTCTTTCAGTCGGTGGTTTCGGGGCAGGTTTCTTGTACTGCATGGTATTGCAGGTCTGCAAATACACGTTTTCCAACGACGTGTTCAACGGAGTGTAATTATCATACATGGAAGCTATACGCCATGGACCACGAGTCTGATCACGTTTTTTGTTTTGATTTCCATTGTCCCTCTACTGATTCTGTTTGTTTTGTACGTTCAACTGAATTTTCCCAAAACTATCTCCAGATTGTTTAACAGCGATGTTACTTTGTATTCCTTCGATGTTGGGCCCTGCGTCATCCTGCTTCCTAGACTGTTTCACATCCTCCCTTCTCAGGAATTGGGCTGCCTTAGAATAGAAATGGTCCAATGACGCAGGTGGTTTTCCAGCTAACCAATTTGCGAACTCGGAATCAGCATCGATTCCCTTAATCAATGCCATCAGGATAGAGTTATCATTGGGATTGCTTATTTCTGCACACGCAGCATGGAATCGCTCCAAATAACGCCTAAGTGTTTCTCCGGGAGCTTGTGTAACACTTAACAGAGTGTTAACAACTTTAGGCCTCGCTACGTGCATACAGAACTGTTCGACAAACTTGGTGGCCATCTGGTCAAAACTAGAAATGGATTGTGGTGGCAACCGAGTAAACCACATGGTTTCAATGCCCTCCAAGGAAATGGGGAAACTATGGCATTTTACTGCGTCATCAGCTCTTGCAGCATTCATCAGCCATTCGTACTTCAGGATGTGTTGATTGGGATCAAAGCTTCCTTCATAGACTGGCAAAGTTGGCATCTTGAAGCGCCGAGGTGGTTCAGCATATAATACGTCATCAGTGAAATGGGTATGACTCCGGGAGATTCCCCAGTCGTCATTACTGAGACCCTGACTTTCACGGATCATTTGATGGATCATCGTTGGTATATCCGGCACTCAGATACTTGGAGCATATTGTGCCAAGGTGTGGTCGGGTTCCGCAGCGCGAGTATAGACCGGACGCGGTCGACGGTCCGTGCCTCGCCTCCTTGGTTCAACATCCTCAGGGACATAAGGCTCAGGAGTCTGCTCTCGTTGGTTACGTTGAGGATCAGCTTGGTTTCTAGCATCACCTCCTCGTCCGGCAGTAGTAGTAGCAATGTTGCCGGTGACATGGTAAGGAGCAGCACCTCCTTGATTCGAAGGTTCTGTACGGAGACTAGCGGATGGTCCAGCTCTAGGTTGCCCAAGATTCAAAGCAGGTTGGTGTCCCGTGGCTTGGATGTAGCTTACACCTAGCCGTGGGCGTGTGGATCTGGTTTGGCCATCAAAGGAGGCTGAACTCTCTGTGGAAGAATAGGAACCTTGGTCTCTCCTGGATCTTCTTCGCCTTTGGCGATTTAGCTGGTTGGTCAACTCTGTGTTGGCGCGTAGTTGTTCAGTTAGCTGTTGTCGACTCTAGGTCAATTCTTGGAACAACGTGTGGAAATCTTGTCTGGTAACCGGACCTGCTGGATCTGAAGGTCCGGCGGCATCTTGGTTTGATGGAGGCAATTGCACGGGATTCTGCCTGTCCCGTCCTCCTTGATTAGCAGCTGTAGAGGTAGTCCGTGTACTTACCATGGTGAGGTGATGAAAGTCCTTTCCTAGATCTGATACAGATCTGAATAGAATGGAAGGGCTTCAAAGTTCTAGATCTGGATCTTCTTCTTGGATTTGTGCAATCCGATATAGATAGGAGATCCAAAGAGCAGGAGAAAATTTGGGTTGCTCTCAGTGAAAGCATCAGAGTGTTTGTACCAAAATTGGGCACAACACTCTTCGGAAGTTTTTGAAGAGATAAAGTGAAGAAATTAAATGTAAAAAGAGGATTATCTAACAAAAACTCCAAATTTCATATATGAAAGCAATTAAAATGCAAGGAGACACAAGAATTTAGAGTGGTTCGGCGTATTGCCTACGTCCACTATGAAGTAGTTTGCTTTATTGATCTTTCTTTGAAGATTACAAGTGGATTCAATGAATTACAGCAGAGAATTATGATTTGCAGCAGTAAATTTCGTTGGTAGCAGCAGCAATGGAGTTCAGATCTGGATCTGGCAGAGTTCGGGCGTTCGAGAGCTCGAAGAAGAAGAACACCTTTTATGCTGGCTTTGGGGGTCTATTTATAGGTATAGGAGGCTGGTATTTCACTCAGATCTCAGGAGACCCTCTCTGGCACGTGACCAGGCCCGCGCGCCCAAGCCCGTGAAGTTCTGGTCTGATCCGTGATCGATACGAACAGATTTCGTATCGATCAAAATTTCATCCAATGGAGTCGAAATTTGGCGTGGACATTCTCTAGCATGCACGTAGTCTTCTGTGAAAATTTCATAGCATTTGGACTTGTAGATTAGGAGATATGATCGATACGAAAGGGGATTCCCGATTGGCTGTTTCGTTCGACTCGCTCTGTTCGACTCGCTTTCGTTCGACTTGGTGACGTGGCGCTTGAATCTTTGGATCACTTCTGCCTTTGATGCTGTTTTGATCGAGTCGAAAGATGCACTGATTGTGCGAGTCGAAGTGTGCATTGATTGAACGAGTCGAAGTGGAGCGTCCTGAGGGATTCGAACAATGGCCTCGCCAATGGAGTCGAAGTCTATGGAGTCAAACAGTGGCCTTGCCAATGGAGTCGAAGTCGATGGAGTCGAACAGTGGTTCGAGCAGAGCGAGTCGAAGTAGGCTTCCCAGATGGACTCGAACGGAGCGAGTCAAAGAAGGCTCTTCTGAGGGATGCGAGCTGAGCGAGTCGAAGAAGGCATCTGATGGAGGCGAAGCGGAGCGAGTCGAAGTAGTCACTTCTGATGGTTGCGAAGCGAGTCGAAGTAGCCGCTTCTGATGGTTGCGAAGCGAGTCGAACTGAGCGATTCGACCGGTGGTTGGTTTTCATCCAATTTTGTATCGTTCATAACTTGAGCATACGAACTCGGATTGACTTGAGATATGGAACGTTGACTCTCATAGCTTAGCTTGTCATGTCATACCAATTTTAGCCCGATCCGGACTCGGAAAAAATTCGTCGATATCCATAGTGAGCCTGTGTATAACCGATCTCTGGGATGGATCGTCATTGGTTTACTAGTCAATTCCTTGGTGTCACGGCCTTGCCAAAAGGCGGGATAACACATTAGGAATGCCAGGCAGCATGCCTCAATAGGAATTCAGGATTTTAAGTTGTTATAACGAGATATTTTGATTATAATATTAAATGAATGAATGAATTATAAATTAAACCCTATCTTCTTCAATACGCCGTTACCTTCGGTATTTATCTCGAGCCTCTCTCCTCCTAAGTGTTCTGTTCGAATTGATACACATAGAAAAAAAGGGAAACGAGAATGAAATCTTGTTCCAGAAAAAAAATACTCGATCGAGTTAATTCGCGCGAGGTTTGGGTCGAATTCGAATTCGATTGTCGCGAATTGTTCTCGTACTAACTCGAGTGCGGCAAGGAGAGACGATGGGCGCCGTGTTCGAGTGTGGGGAGGGGTTCATGATGTTGGGGATTCACGCATACGTAGGATGTTGGAGGAGAGGTTTCAGGCGATGGTTCTGGTGGTCATGGCGAGCTCGGTCGGGGCGTACGATAGTGAGGTTGCGTGGGAGTGTAAGCGACTTTGGTGGCGCAGTAGAGGGTAGGGCACACGAACTGGAGGCGGGTGGTTCGGTGTTGTGTGTGTTCGAGAGGAGGGGGAAAACGATGGTGGCAGGAGAGAAGGCGCATGCGTGGGTTTATGCCGGGAACAGTGGCGAGCACGAAGTTGGGTTCGATCGGGATTAAGAAGGTAAACATGGGTAATTAATTTAATTATTGTAATTAGTAAAATGAAATTTTAATTTAAAATCAAATTATTATATTGTGAATATCTTGTCGTGCGAGGTCCAAAAATCATGAAACGAGTGTGTCGGAATCATTATGGGAAACACTACAATTTGGAATTGGAACGATTAGCAATTTTGAAAATCAATGTGAGTAAATCTCACTCTTTTTGGATTGCTAGATTTTAATTTTAAATAGGTAAAATTAATTCTGGATGTTTGGTTGGATTGATTACCTGTTGAATGATATTATATTATATATAGTAGTATATATATACTAGTATTTGGAGTGATATTCCCGCACATTATAGCGGATGAGACCCTATGAACCTCGCATAATAGCGGATGACCCTTTATACCGCGATATCCCCCTCGAAATGGGATTGGTATTTTTATGTTGTATTAACATCTGTGGATGCAGGGAAACAGGTTGGAGGGATCCAATTGGATTACTTAAAAAAATGTTGATTTTAAATTTCATATATAATGATATATGATGTGATAGAATAATCTGTTATAGATTATTGTTGCGATGTAAATTACTGGATGTTGTTGTAGCACTGGTCTGAATTTTGATATTTTAAATACCATAAATATATTTTTAAAAATCGAAGGAAAAAGGGAATTTTTTATATAAAAATATTTATATTGGAATTGGGGTTATTTTAAAGAAATTGAGTTAGAAAAATATATTTGATTTTTGGACATACTTAACTTCTGTGAATTTATAAATGGAGATTTTTAAGAATGAATTTTATAAAAAGAATTTATAAATGATATTCGGGAAAAATATTAAAAAAATGGAGTTGAAGTAGATATTAAAAATAGATTGGAAGTTATAGATGGGATTTATAAAGGAATGGATTTATAAAAATGGAATTTTATAAACGAGATTAGTTTTATAAAAGGTGAAACTCAAAGGAGTTATAAAATTTATAAACGATGTTTATAAAAAAGGGAAATGATAATGGTTGATGAATTGGAATAAAAATTCATAGTGTGAAATTATACCGAGGTATGGAAATAGTTTTGGGAAAAATAGTAGGATCTATTTTTGGGAAGTGGAATGGCTAGAAGATTGGAAAGGAATCGACATATTGTGAATCGAGAGGGATTTATAAATTAAAATTGGTTATTGGAACTTTAGATATATATTTTATTCAGAAATTAAGTTTGTTTTAAAAGGAAATTTAAAAAAAAAAGCTATAGAATTTTAATCTAGTTAGGATTGAGATACTTTGGTAAGTAGATTTTCAAATATTAAGTATTTATTTTAGTAAAATCCTAACTTTTAAAATCAGCTTTGAAAATTTATCTGTTTATCTAAAAATGGGTTATTGATGTTTATAAAAGTGTTTTAGATATTTTAAATAATTATATGAACATGTTTTTAAAAATAAATTATTATCCTTTTTAAATACTTATTATTATATATATAGAGCTTTGAAGTGATTGAAATTTTTTATTTATAAATTCTCTCGAGATTCGTAAATGGGGTTTTTAAATGGATATGATTTTGAGGGGAGGAATTTTATAAGGGATTTGGAGGAAATGGAATTTCAAAATGTTAAATATGGGAATTTTGAAAATGAAATCTGAATTTATAAAAGAAGTTATAAATTGTTGAATGGGATTTTAAATAAGTATATTTGGATTTGGAAATTGAAAAGGAAATTATTAGTGATTCCGAAGACTTATGAAATAAGTTACAAAATATTCTCTTAAGTGTTGATATTTGAAAAGATTTTGGAAAATAAGACTTATAGTATTTTTCCTAAGAATAAAAATGGAAATTTAGGAATATTTCTAATGTCGAGATGGTTTGGAAATATTCTGTGGATTTAAGTATTTGAAATTGTTTTCAAATATTGGAATAAGGAAAGGGATTTGAATATATATCTTATTAAAGATATTTTGAAATAAATGTTTGAAGAATTATAAAATAAGGCCTAGTGTCTGCTTATGGATGTTTTATTGATAGTTAAAAAACCGACTATCAATATTGGCCAATTTCGTTAATCCTTTCAAAGAGACCGGGATTTGATTTAATTATCTGAAAACCACTTCGATCCGGTTTGAACGTTACGAATGAATACCGTGAAGATGATGAAGACGGTGATTTGGTTTGTCAACCCAGGACAACTTGTATGGACGAATGCTATCAGAACATCATCATTGGAGGACGATGAGCATTCTAAGTGGAATTGTTTCTTGAAAGGTAACGCTTAGCCTCGAGCCTCATCAACCGGGAATGACTAAAACAGGGGAGATGCAGCAAGGCTAAGTGGGTCGCATTCAATTAGGGTATGTTATCACTTTTCTAGATATCCTCGGAAACATATATATTATGGATATGGTTGTGCATGAAAGAAGGAGCGCTCGATTTTAAGGGTGGGAACACCCAGGGTGATAACATATTCGATCTATCCAGGTTAGGGGTAGGCCGGTCTTTTGTATCAGGGGATCCCAGCGAGGTCCTTGGTACATTGTTCTGGAGGTGTACTGTGATGGGCGGTACCCCAGTGGCCCAGTCATTGTGTGGAATCCATTCTCCAATACGAGCCTTTACGGTTTTATTTGTAGAGCCTAGTATGCTGGAATTTAATTAATGTAACGATTTCGGCTATTTGAATAGGTATTTGTACTTAGACACTATTATAATATCAGAGAATTTTCTATAAATTGTTTTGGTTATCGTAAGTGAAAAACCCATCATGTTTATGTATGACGCGGTCTTACAAGATACCTTTGTTTTCAAAGGATTTTGAGAAAATTTAATAATTCAAATTTGAGTGTGTTTTTTCATGCTGGTTTTCCAGACTAACTCGGGTGTTATTTTATTATAATGCTTAAGTCAGACCGAGTATTACAGTTTCAGGTTAGAATGCTATGGAGATCAGGAGACGAGCTGGAGGAGTTCGGACGTATTCCCGTACTTGGTTATATTTCCGCTGTGTGAGGACAAGTGATTATAACTGTCCAATTTAATGTGTTGATTTTTGTACTTTGATGATTGTAAGTATAAACAGATACAGATTCTTTTGTATAAAAATCTGTTATTATATATATATTTTGTTCCGCTGCGATTGTGAGATTCTGTGTTGTTGTTTAATTTTCTTCTACCTTTTTCTTCTTCTTCACCCCTAATGAATCGGTATTTCCGGCACTTGAATATTCGGCATGTTATACAGTGGACGTATTGACGTCGATTTTCGAGGGTCGAAAATTCTGGGTGGTTACACTTTTGATCAGTCTTGGGCATCCTATATTCTGGTCCATGTGACCTCCTGGATGCAATTCTACTCTCACAGGAGTTAATTCAATGTATATTCACTACTGGATCAACCTAGCCTATTATTTTGCCCTTAACACCCCAAAATGCACTTATAGGTTATAAATGAAGTGAATATGATTTCACAAGCATACATGATAACTGATCAAATAACACAACAATGTAAACATCCATGGTTTAATTTTCTATAACCATTTTCTAGTGAAATATGGTTAATACCCTTAACCCACTATCTTTAGCAAGGAAAGCTTCCTCTAAAATTTTAAAGTTAAATGCCATTTCAAAACTCTTTTATATTACCATATGTTTACTTTAAAAATGAGATTTGGTTCTCTGATTTGAAAACTAAGACTTTTGACTATATCCTTCGGATCATTGTGACATCATGAGTTACCCTCCGTCACTCTCCCATTTTGACATCATGGAACAAACAAGCCCTCCGTGTTAGAACCTCCATTCTATGGTTTCAATGACAATAACTATACAATTACATATATTATATATCTTATCAAGATTACAGGTATATACTACAAGAGATCATCATGCTCAAAGATATCAAGACTCGAAGACAAACAAAGACTTATGGACCATCTATGATTAGTAAGGTTATAATAGTGTATTAAGAGTCTTAGAAAAACATTGTAAGGTGTCCTTGTGTATATATGCACACACGAATTCATATACATAAAATTAGCACTCAAAACATACAACATTTGAATTGAAAACTATGATAATCAAATAAGGCCATCCACATACGTCTGTGGAAAAGCCAGAGATGTCTGTGAATATTTTTGGGAAATTATTCCCTAAAGCCACAGACGTCTGTGGAAAATCCATAGACGTCTGTCATCTGACAACTGCTCTAATTTGAAAGGATGCTTTATTTCATATTGAATGGTAACATCTCTTCTTCAACGGTTGTAGCCATTAAAACAAATAGAGTTTGTTTAATAGTGACAACTCCTCATATGCATCTATTCAAACCTATATATACACTTCAAAGATTGAGAATTGGAATTAATTATTATTCTATTCTTTTGATTTCTTATTAACTTTCAATTTACAAATTTGTGCATCTCTTGCTTACATAATCTCAATCTATCATAATCAAAATACCATTTTGATTAAACTACTTCCTACAACTCAAAGTATTCATATTCACATGCTCAAAGGAGATCATAGGAAGATTTGTACCATCGGTCAAAATCCGTGTTATTTGGAACAAACGATTGTCAGAGAATTACTTTTGTATATAAGTTGCGTTATATAAGATCCTATACTTTTTCATTTGGTATTAGAGCATGGTCATTTCAATCTACTGTAACACGTAGTTGAAAAATCATTAATATGGCAAGCACTTTTCAAGAAGGTCAATCAACTGCACATCCTCTACTATTTACTTGTTATAACTATGTTTACTGGTCAACTCGTATGGGAATTTTTATGGAAGCAAATGGATTAGAAATATGGCTAGCAACTCAAAACAAATATGAAGCACCTAACACCAACATTAACACTTGGACTGATGCACAAAAAGCAGCGGCATCTGACAATGCCAAAGCTATGAATGTACTGCTTTGCTCACTTGAAAAAAAATGAGTTTTCACGTGTCATGCTTTGCACCACTGCATATGATATATGGCACACTTTACAAGTCATACATGAAGGCACAACTAAAGTCAAACAAACTAAAATCTTGATTTTACAAAACCAATTTTCATCTTTCAAAATGAAAGCAAATGAATTGATTATTAGTATGTATGCTAGATTTCAAACCACTCAACACAATTTCATGACATTTGGAGTCAAATTCATAGATTTTGATTTAGTCACACAAATTTTAAACTCTTTGACAAATGAATGAGAAAGAAAGGGTTTAGCCATCGAAAAATAATGATCTTTCTCAACTCAAAGTCGAAGAGCTAATAGGAAATCTTATGTCGTATGAAGCTAACTTGCAGGCTAGAAAGGATCAAAATCATGAAAAGAAAAACATAGCATTCCAAGCAAGTAATGAAGATTCGGACTTAGATGAAGATGTGATTGTTCTTATTGCCAAAAACTACAACAAATTCAAGAAGTTCAAGAAAATGACCAGATTTCAAAATGGTGACAAACCCAACTCCTCAAATCAAACATCAATTAAATGCTATGAGTGTGACCAATTTGGTCACATGAAGAAGGACTGTCCACAGCTCAATAATGATAAAAATAAAAGCAATTTTGAAAAATTCAAGAAAAAGAAAAGAGCTTTTCAAGTAACATGGAACAATTCAGATTCATCTTCTTCATCTGACAGTGATAGTGAAATTGAATTAGAACAAGCAAATGTATGTTTTATGGCTAACACTGATGAGGTACATCCTGAACTTACTTATGAGAAGATAATGGAAATTATCATTGAATTAGATGATAAATCTAGAGAATCAAAAAATTAAACAAGGAATATGTAGGAAAGTTAACTGGAGCAGAATTAGAAATTGGATTATTAAAAGATGAAAAAATACTCTTAGAAGAAGAATAATAAATTATTCAAAAAAAATGTGCAACGTTATTATCTCAAAATGACATCTTATTACATGATTTAGAATATTATAAGTCAGAAAAAGTTAATAATGAAAAAGTAAAACTAGAATTACAAGCAAATTTAGATTCTAGCAATATTGAAATTTGTGATCTTAAAAGTAAGTTAGATAAAAATAACAAATAATGTGAAAAAATTCAACATTGGAAACCAAAATTTAGAAAATTTGATTGAAATATGTAAACCATCTGGAAACCGAAATGGATTGGGTTTTAAAAGCAAACAAAAGACAAAGAATTATAGCACATTATACACAAAATTGAAAAAGCCAAAGTTAGAAGCAAAGACTAAGAATTCATATACAAGTATGATCAAAATATGGATTTCTAAAACAAATAAATAACTAATAAGACAAAAGTATATTGATGAATATTTAAAGAAAGTCGTATATAACATTAATTACATTTCTAAAAGAACCAAATCCTCATGGATATGGCTACCTTCTTCCATAAACATGTAGGACCCTAAACAAAGAATGTGGGTACCAATTAAATTCTTCTTATTTTGCAGGTATCCAAAATTAAAATAAAAAGTAAAGAGAAATGGATACTTGATAGTGGTTGCTCCAAGCATATGATTAGAAATGCTCATATGTTATCCAATATAACATATATCGACGGTAGCACTATGACATTCGAAGATAATTCAAAAGGATTTGTCATCGGCATTGGAGAAGTCATCAATATTGGTATTTCTAACTCTCCTATTATTACTAATGTTTTATTGGTAGAAAATTTAAAACATAACTTATTAAGTATAAGTCAATTATGTGATAAAGGATTTAAAATTGATTTTGAGAAAAACAAATGCAATATCTTTGACCAAAATAAAAATATAGTTTTTGAAGGATTTAGAAATTGAAACATATATGTTTTAAACATGAATGTCAAAAACAACACAAATTTATGCTTAGCCACAAATCATGATGATCCATGGTTATGGCATAAACATTTTTGTCACATAAATTTTAAGAATATCAACAAACTAGCTAAAAATGAATATGTTAGAGGATTACCTAAGATCAACTACAAGGTTTAAGAACCTGTGTGATGCTTATTAATTTGGTAAATTAAAGAAAGGTTCTTTTAAATCTAAAAAGGAAACCTCCATAAAGCAATCTCTCGAACTACTTCATCTAGATTTATTCGGACCGACTCGCGCCCAATAAATCATAACAAATATGTTTTTGTAATTATTGATAATTTTTCAAGATATACTTGGATATTATTTTTAAAACATAAAAGTGACACTTTTGAAATGTTCAAAGTTTTTGCTAAACGAATTACGAATTTAAACAACTTAAAAATTAAAAGTATACGAGCGATCATGGAGGCAAATTTGAAAATGAACTATTTATATATTTTTGCAGCAAAAAGGGAATTAGTTATAAATTTTCATTTCCACGTACACCTCAATAAAATGGTGTTGTAGAAAGGAAAAATCGAACTTTATAAGAGTGTGCATGAACCTTACTAAATATTAGTAACCTACCAAAAAAAATTTGGGCTGAAGTTGTTGCTACCGCATGTTATGTATTTAATCGTGTAACACTTAGACCAATGACTAAAAACATATGTTATGAAATATTTTTCAAAAAGAAACCTAAAGTATCGTATTTTCGAGTATTTAGATCAAAATGTTTTATTTTAAACACAAAAACTATTTAGGAAAATTCGATTAAAAAGCAGTTGAAGGAATTTTTGTTGGCTATTAGTATCAAAGTAAGGCATATAGAATTTTTAATAAACGAACAAATATTATAGAAGAAAGTCTTCATGTATCATTTGATGAAAACTTTACAAATAATAAAAATGATGATGATGAAGAAGTTATAAATAAAACTAATATACCAATACATGAAGATAATAACAATAATATCAATAATAATAATGATAATGTCATAATTTCACCACTTAGGATATTAAAGGACCATCCAATTAATAATATTATCGGTGATTTAAATACAAAAGTATCAACCAAAAAACAGTTGAATCAAATGAGTCAAGTTGCATTTATATCAAATTTTAAACCTAAAAATTATAAAGAAGCATCAAAAGATGATTTTTGGATTATTGCAATGCAAGAAGAACTTAATCAATTTGAAAGAAATTACATATGGGAACTTGTACCAAGACCAAACGATCAATCTGTAATTGGAATAAAATGGGTTTTTAAAAATAAAGCGGATGAAAATGGAAATATTGTTCGATATAAAGCAAGATTAGTAGCCCAAGGATATAATCAAGAAGAACGAATTGAATATGAAGAGATATTTGCTCTGGTAGCACGTTTCGAAGCAATACGAACATTACTTGCTTTTGCACGTCATCATAATTTTAAAGTTTTTAAAATGGATGTAAAAATTGCTTTTCTAAACGGCTTTATAAAAGAAAAGCTTTATGTTGAACAACCTCCGCTATTTATTCATGGGAAATATCCCGATCATGTGTTTAGACTTAAAAGGGCTCTATACGGATTAAAACAAGCACCTCGTGCTTGGTATGAAAGATTAAAAACTAATTTACAAAATTTCGGTTTTCAAATTGGTAAAACAGACTCTACTTTATTTATAAAACGAGAAAACAATGATATATTAGTTGTACAAATATATGCCGATGACATTATTTTTGGATCAACTAATGAAAAATTATGCAATGAATTTTCTGACATTATGAAAAATGAATTTGAAATGTCACATATGGGCGAATTTAATTATTTTTTGGGTTTGCAAATAAGAAAATAGAAAATGAAATTTCTATAAATCAAGAAAAATAATGTCGAGATTTATTAAAACGCTTTGGAATGGAAAATATCTCAAGTAAACCGACTCTGATGAGTACTAGTTTACATTTAGATAAAGATGAAAATGGAAAAGATTTTGATCAAAAATTATACCGAAGTACGATAGGATCTCTGTTATATTTAATGGCTAGTAGACCGGAAATTATGACGAGCGTATGTTTATGTGCAAGATTTCAAGCACAACCTAAGGAGTCACATCATCGAGGAGTTAAAAGAATTCTACGATACTTAACTCGCACGAAAGAATACAGACTTTTCTATCCTAAAGGTAGCTCTTTCGAACTTGTATCATATAGTGATGCAGATTTTGGTGATTGCAAGATAGATAGAAAAAGTACGAGTGGCACATGTCATTTCATTGGTCAATCTGTGGTTTCATGATTTAGTAAAAAGCAAAATTATGTCTCTCTCTCTTAACATATGAAGCCGAGTATATATCAGCAGCCTTAGCCTGTGCACTAGTAATATATATGCAACAAACTCTTCAAGATTTCGGTAAAATCATAACAAATTCTCCTATATATTATGATAATACTAGTGCTATAAATTTGTCAAAAAGATCCTAATCATTCTCAAACAAAACACATTGATAGTCGTCACCATTTCTTAAGAGATAATGTTGAAAAGGGAATTATATCACTTGAATTTGTAAATACCGAAGATCAAATTGCGGATATTTTTACCAAACCACTAGATGAACTAACTTTTATAAAATTAAGACAAGATCTAGGAATATGTTCTTACAATGAATTAGTAAACTAAGATTAAAAAAAATTATTTAACTCATATAAATTGCACAAAATAATTCCTGTAAATAATTTTATCCTCATAAAAACTAACTAACTTCTGCTAAAATTATATGGTTAAATTTTTTCTTCTAACAAATAAACTTTTATATATAGTAAAACAACTTTTATATAAACCATTTTTTCTGCAAACTAAATACATATTTTACCAAGCTTCATTTGCAAAACATTTCTACTCAAAATGTCTTATGATCACGACTCCACTTATTCGACTATCGACTTTAGCTCACCATCATCGAATAGCACCTACGTATCACCAACTAAACCCAAACTACATCAATTCGATCGGCCTCTCTAAACATTATTGCATCACCTATATATCACACTGGCTTTTCTCCTAAGGAAATGAAAGAAAATGGTCAATTGATCTAGAATCAATACCTCTCAACAACAAAGTTGATGAAATATATCACCATCAACAAGAAATGATTGCAGTTCAACAAGAAATGTATAATGAACAACGACGTCAAGGATCTCATTTAACTTTCTTGAAAAATGCATTCTAGCAATTTGTGAACATTCACCAACAAAAAATTGCATACGTCAAAAATCTCCTCGTTTAAAAGAAACTCCTATCAAAGCTTATAACATTACTCCAAGAAATTTATACAAGCCAGGACCATCAAACCAAGACTGGATTGATACTCTAGCTCATCCGAGTTGGTCTCCACTAAAGACGTTAGTTGAAGAAACAAAGATTGAGCCAAATTCATGGGATTTACAACAAATTAGAAAATCCGACCCCTCTAACAAAAACTAAGCTTATGATAGCATTTCGTTTAAAATATTTACTCGATATTGTAATTTTATGTATATATTGTTGTATGAAAATTTTTAGTACAAGTTAAACATTTTTTATTTCAAAGCAGATATATTCTACACAGACAGGCATAGACGTCTGCCACTGGTTTCAGGAAAATATTTCCTGAAACCACAAACGTCTGTGAAAACCCCACAGACGTCTATGATTGGTTTCGAGAAAAAATTTCTTGAAACCACAGACGTCTATGATTCTCTCATAGACATCTGTCATTAGCCTCGGGTTCAATTTGCTGCAGACCTATATATTCATTTTTTACCCCCTTTTAACTATTTACCAAACTATCTTCAAATCTACACTAAAACCCTAGTTTCTAAAGCTCTAATTGCTCAAAAATGGCTTCCAAGGCAAAAATTTCCGTTAACAAAAGATCGAAGAATGGTCAATCTTCATCTTCTCAAACTCTCCTAATCAGCGATGCCCATATTAAAAAGTGGCTTCAAAGTAGCATGATTGCTAAGAAGAGATTTGAAGAGCTAAAACAAAAAAAGCTTCATTCCGGCCCGTTCTACAGATTGTGCAAGTTTGGCGAATATGGAATTCAAGAACTCACCATTGCCTCCGGCTGTTGAGATTTAACCAATTTTGATGAAACCGAGGTACAAATCGATCAATTAGCAATCTTTCTTTTTTATGCCAACTTATGTAGTAATGATATCTGGACCCCTGAGAATGACGACAGTTGGTAATGGATAAGTATCTACGGTCGCGTTTTGAAAATAAGCGTAAGCACAATTGGTCGTATATTAGATTGTTCCTCGTTCGGTCTCGATTTAGAAGAAATTCCCGACCAGAGAAATTTACCACGGATGAATAACACATCAAATTTGGGAAGATAGAATGCCACAGTGGAAATAAATTTATTTATGCCTAATGGCTCAGTTATTAAATCGTATGATAATCAATACGATAATTCCTCGCTTAGGAAGTCATGAACAAATATACGAAAACGATCACAAAGCCCTCTATGCTATATTTGGCGGGATATAAGTAAATTGGGCTAATTTTATTCATGACAAAATAAAAAGCTTTTGGTTTCACCACCGATGCACAATTATATATGCACCATATATTATGCTTCTCTTACATGGTCTCCGTGTACCTTCTTATATTTCTCATTTTGAAGAAATCCCTATCAAGGAAAGTGGTATAAGATTTTTATCTTTATGCACCTTCCCCAACGACCACCTACAATCGTCTCGCTAGCCCAATGGATCATTCAACAAAAACAACAAATGTATCCAGGTCCTCAGCATCTTCCTGCTCCTCAACAAACTCATTCACCTCGTCCTTCATGGGAACCTGCTTCCTCTAGTCATACTACCGAATACTATCTGATTCGGAGATTCAAGAAGCTCGCATTGAACCAATGCAAAATGAATCGATCCATGATTTAACACTTAAAAATAAAAAGTTAATCACGGTCAACTAACGGGCTTTGAACAATAAAATGACTGGCTTGGAACTACCTTTTTCAACATGAATGACTAAGATGGAATTTTTTATAGAAAAAGTCGTCTCCATTTTAGGAGAAGTGATGAGAAAGTACATAGCAGATCATCCTCTCGATCATCATCTTCTCCGTCACCTACACCACTTCCTGAACTCAAACACCAATTTACCATGCTCATACTTCTCATAAAGGAACTTCTCATGACAAAGGGAAGACTATTAAGCAAGAACAACCCGAAGAGAAAGAAGAAGATAGTAATGATATGTCCTTGTCTGACCCTCACCAATTTCAACATTAACTTTACATTGCTTTCCAAGGACTTCCCATTCAAGAAAATGAAGAGTATAACGATCAAAATAATTGGCCAGCAGCATAGGAGAAAGATCCTTCAGCATTCTGGGGGTATATGAAAATTATGATGGATTTTCCTATTCTTCAAACCAGTATCACTAGCTTATTTTATTTGCTCTTCTTCTTCTTTTTTAAACTATGTTATTTAATCTTCATTTTGTTTTGTAAGTCTCTTGTCATGTTTATTCTCTATAACTTATCTTATGTTTTATTTTTTGACATGTCTATGATTATATATCTATATTATATGTGCATAAATATTTTGTTTTGATAATGACAAAGGGGGAGAAATATATGCATATACATAGGGGGAGACAAATTAAGGGCAAGTTATTTTTATAATAACTAACGATTGTATAGTTGTCATCATCAAAAAGGGGGAGAATGTTAGAACCTCCATTCTATGGTTTTAATGACAACAACTATACAATCACATATATTATATATCTTATCAAGATTACAGGTATATGCTACAAGAGATCATCATGTTCAAAGATATCAAGACTCGAAGACAAACAAAGACTTATGGACCATGCTAAGATTAGTAAGGTTATAATAGTGTATTAAGAGTCCTAGAAAAACATTGTAAGGTCTCCTTGAGTATATATGCACACACGAATTCATATACATAAAATTAGCACTCAAAACATACAACATTGGCATTTAAAACTATGATAATCAAATAAGGCCATCCATAGATATATGTGGAAAAGCCACAGACGTCTGTGAATATTTTCGGGAAATTATTCCTTGAAGCCACAAACGTTTGTGGAAAATCCACATATGTCTATCATCTGGAAACTATCTAATTTGAAAGGATGCTTCATTTCATATTGAATAATAACATCTCTTCTTCAATGGTTGCAGCCATTAAAACAAATAGAGTTTGTTTAACGGTAACAACTCCTCATATGTATCTATTCAAACCTATATATACACTTCAAAGATTGAGAATTGAAATTAATTATTATTCTATTCTTTTGATTTCTTAATAACTTTCAATTTACAAATTCGTGCATCGCTTGCTTGCATAATCTCAATCTATCATAATCAAAATACCATTTTGATTAAACTACTTCCTACAACTCAAAGTATTCACATTCACATACTGAAAGGAGATCATAGGAAGATTTATACTATCGGTCAAAATCCGTGTTATTTGGAACACACGATTGTTGGAGAATTAGTTTTGTATTAGCCTATTCCACTAGGTGCAGTGAGGGTCATTTGGTCAAAGGAAATACCAAAGGGGAGCTTCAGGAATGGAAGCAGGACGGGAGGTCTGAACTAGTATAAAATTTCTGGTGTACTCGCTTTTATTATCTTTCTTATTTATACTCTGTTAATTTACTCTACTTAGTATAATTATCAGTACATACTTTTGATAGAGTCAGGGGTATGCCCTAGGGGCAATTATGTAATTTGTTACATATATCTTACTCGTCAACCAATCTTGTTCGAAATAAAAGGTATTTTCTTCCTATTATATACTTGATATAATGTGATTATATTAATTAATTAACTTAAATAAAAGTATATTTAATAGAAAAATCCATAAATGGTATATTTTGTGATAGTAGTTACAAAGTGTTGTAACCGTGAGTAATTTATCACAACGAAACAAATATACCATTTTAAATGTTCCTAGTCAAGATGCATCGAGACTGGATATCGATATATCCGTTGAGACTGGAGTACGTAACGCTCTCCAAATGTTGGGCAGTGTATTACTCATGACTGCTGGGGGCACCTAGAGGTTACGTACTAATAGTTATTGGATAACTATGGAATGACTCACTCGATAATTTTCTGTTGGTTAATATAACTAGGTCAAACAGAAAATATCGATGTGACTGATTTACATAGTTCTCTCGACTTGAGAATACTATGGATCTTCAATATGAAAGCTTCGCTTTAATTATAGCCAAATCATGGCATGGCGTCCGTCGAGTGACTATAGTGGGTCGAGTGGAAGTATTGGAAGTGAAGCACTATTCAAGAGAGGATTCGTCTCCTCAGTTATATGCGGTTAGTATCACAGTCAACTCAAGTCAACTCAAAGTCAAAGTCTCCGGCCAAAGCATTTCGGTTAATAATAATTGTTATTATTGAACTAAGGACTTTGTATTTAGACTATAAAGTTGAATGTGGATGAAGTTGGAATTTTGACCATTACCAAATTCCATAAGTCCAAAGTGATATAGTTTTGACGAAGAGAATTGGTGTAAACAAATGTCACAACCGGGTAACGCTTGTTAAACTAAAATTAGATTTTACCAAAAATGAGTAAGCGATAAATTTGGCCATAATTTCACACCACCGGCTAAGTGACGTGTGAATGTTAGCATTAGAATAGTTCGATGTTAATCGCTGACCAAATTTACACCCAAGAGTTACACAGCCGAAATGATGAATTCCCTTAAGAATGAACGATTTAATTAGTTTATAATTGCCAAAAATTAATTAAAATTCATGAAATATTAATTATAAAATTTGAATATGATTTGAGAAATAAATAATGTTATATATATTTATAATAGATATAAATGTTCCAATCGATATACGATATCGATAAGTGTTTAAATTAGATTTAATTGCATAATATTTTGGCTTGAGCTTAAATGGGTTTAAAGCCCATCATTAGGGCTGCAAATTTTGGTTTTGAAAAGTTATTGGAGGCGGCTAAAACTTAGGATTAGACCTTGAGATGGATGGCTAAAATTAAGAGAGAATAGGTAATGAGATTGTACTAATATCTCTCTTGTACAAGGCCATATATAAGGATCTCTAAATCCTTCATCAAAAACAACTTTTGGCTGCCGTAATTATCAAGTTTGCTGTTTGAAATTAATCCCCATATCAGTTCTAAGATTCTCAAATCAATTCAAGTTAAGTAAAAGCACCATTTGATAGAAAAGGTCGACGGTTCCAAACTTGGAATCTGACGGATCGAGCATAACTAGAGAAGGAAATTCATTGATTCAAGTGGACTTAAAGGCATCATCAATTGGTATTTTATTTATATATTATAGTAATCATATCATATTTTATGATTTAATATTGTTTAATCCCAAATCTGTATATATATATTAATGTTGTATATCTAGTCAGGTGAGATTTTCGTAGGTATATGTAGTTGTCACAAATTAGTTTGGTTATGTGCATGGTTATATTATTATGTATTATAATTTATGTATAAACAAATCTAATTTGCTGTAAAAAAATTAAATTTTGCCATTATTAATTATTTTATATATATTTATATATTAATTTAAATATAGACTAATGTATATTTTAAACATATACTTACATATATGTGTGTTTATAATGTATAAATAGCTTAAAATTTTTCCTTACACCTACTTATACATAATATGAATTATCAAATTCGAAAATAAATTTTTTATATATATAAATAATTTTAAATTATCTTTTATTGATTATTTGAATTGTTTATTATATCTAAAATAATTATTGCACTAAAAATTTGATTTTATATTTTCTAAAATTACTACTTCTATGCAGTAACCAACGAATTTTTTTTCAGAATTTGTTGTTAATATTTAGTACTTTTAATAATTAAATTACTTCGGTCGAACATTTCTTTTATTTATTAAAAATAATATTTTATTTCAAAAAATCATTAAAAAAATTTCAAACTTGTATTTTATGATCTTGAATTTTCTTAAATTTTAAAATTTGATTTTTTCAATATTTATTACTAATATTTTTAATTATTATGATCAAAACTATTTATTATATATATATAATAATGATAAAATTATAAATTATTATTTTATGTTTGTTATGCTAATTTCGATCTGGAAATAATTTTAAAATATATATATTTATATTTGAAGTATTTGAATGTAATTAATTATTCATATATATATATATATATATTATTTAACCTTATATATATAATTTTAATTATTATATATATATATGTTTTAAATTATATATATATATATATATAATTTTGAGACTTTTAGTTATACAATATATTTTAAATATATGTATACGTACTTACATAAATATACTTTGCATTATAGATTTATGCACATATTTAGACAACATACAATACATACAAAATGAGCTAATGTGTCCGTTGCGATATAAATTCCAACATCTATATACGGGCATGTTATACCCTTCATGAATTATTATGTTACACATGCACACACATATGTATATGTATATGATACACGTATGTATATATATATATTAAATCATTCAAATTAACTTTACATTACAAAATATTTAAATTTAAATAAAATACATGATTTTATTAAAAACAAATTTAGAATTTTTCTAAATGAATTAGATTTCATAGGCCCAATAAAGATCCAATAGGATGAATATTTTTTGAAATACACCCACCACTACTGCTGCGGGCTGGCCCAGTTTCAACAATGGTATCGAAGCCCAATAGCCTATGCGGTCTAAATTAGTCATGTTAGGGCTAACTTATTAAGCTTGCCCACTTAGTACGGTGTCTAGAAAGGTAATGTCTAAGATTGGAATTGGGTAATCAAGTACCATGTCTTACCTAGTTACCAGCATGGCCTAAAAGGAAAAGTGAGCCCAAATGTTGCTCCTAATAGAAAAGGCCCACCTTAATTTGGGCCTTGGGCTAATTTTCAAAATTGTTTTGAAAATTAATGTTAAAGATTTTAAATTTAATAGTTGAATTTAAAATAAAACATGTATATTATAAAAAATTATAATACTACATAAGTTTTCAAAATGTTTGAAAGGATAATGATATTTTCAAAATGTTTGAAAATATTTATATAATAATTCCAAATTCTAAATTTATTAATAAGATTAATAAAATAAATTAATTAAATATGTTAATTAATTAATGCATATATGCATGTATTATATATGTTGATATATGTTATGCTATTTTAAAATGTTTAACATAACATAAGTATACATATATGTATACAAGATAAATTTTGAAATTAATAAATTTTAATAAAAATTGTTTAATTGAATAAATTAAAGGTTAATTAATTAAATGAAATACACATATATATGATATATGTGTGTTACACTATAAAAGTTATAGTATACTCTATAAATGTTATAGTAGATACGTCCAATATAAAAGTTATATTGGAATACTAATCTAGATTAATTAAAGAGTTAATTGATTAAAATTAGTTAAATAAGATTTAATTAATGATATATTAATTATAAGACTATCATATAAGTGATATGAAATATAAAATTTATATATATATATATATATGATATGTGTATAAACTAAATATAGAACATTAAATAAACCCAAATAGACTTGAGAAATAAATACATATGTAAATGTACATATACCATGATTTCTGATGTGTTTGACACTTGAATTGCTGGGGTATTTCATAAGAAATATATTATTCTATAAGTCGATATCACTTAATATATATATTGAAGATTATGAATCTTCAATATAATGTTGTTCTCCACCATATATATATTAATAAATTACTTACATACTCCTTAGTTGTTGAGCAAACTCAAGCCAGGGATGTTATGCGTAGTATTATTAATATATTGAACATATGAGGTAAGATAACTATATGTATTTGTTGAGCAAACTCAAGGTACATATACTATACTTAGGCCATCACGATATGGTAGGTATGAGTGAATAATCACTTTCAATTTATTGAGCAAACTCAAGGTCTAAATGAGATTAGAATAAGGAAAAATAGGTTAGGAGTTGTATGTGATACAATCTATAAGGAGTTATCCATCGTTTGTGGGGCTATGATTTGTTGAGCAAAATCAAGGTCAGAATACCAAAACAAACGAGTCCTAACACCCACTAGTGAAGTTGTAAGACTTCTATGTTTCATCTTAGGGTTTGGAGAAACATAAAAGACTAGTGCGAGCCTTATTAGAAAAATGAAATGGTAACATTTAACCTTTCTAATATTGTAAGAACATATGCTATATAATGTTATAATTATCTACAATGATAAATTTGTGCATTTAATATGATTGATAAAACGTTTGTCAATTAACATATATAAACAAACTGAATTGAAAGTTGACAAATAGAAATATAATATATACTTACTAATAATTCTAATTGCATGTTATATAATGTTTCTATACCCATGCAAGTGCCTAATTTCAACTACTTAATACATTTGTAAGTTGGTCACTTATATGTTTATTTGGTTTAGACCGTGTATTGCATTTTATGAGTTTTTGAACTCTAAATGCAATTCAAGCATATGGATATTTGATCCATGTACTTTCACATATAAATGTTGTATAGTGAACAGTCATAGTTTGTGGGGTACAATATTTTGATGAAGTTAGTTCATTCGAAGTAAGCCAATAAACAGTATTTTAAGATCATGTATTCAACTTGAATGATTTCAAAAGGATCGATTTGTGTTAATGTAACATAAGACCATAAACTACGAGAGACATCTAAGAACTCGATCGTTGAAATGTCATCTTGATCGGTTTACATAAAGTGCAACATATTTTATGTCTTAAATGTTAAGAATAATCGAATGCGTTTTTGTAAAAGGTTTGTTATGATATTGTAGTAAGGTTTTTGAATAGTTTGACCATTTGAAAGAAAACGAATGTATAAGAATAGACGTAATTTAAGGTAAAGTTGGAATGAAGAGAATGAATAGTCACTTCTGCTTCATAGAGAAATATTGGAAACAAGATTTGTAATAATAATTGATACTTAATATTGGAATATGAAATATGATTTTTTACTCCGAAATGTATTTTCATATAGAAAATTGCTTTCTATAACATTTATTTCTTTGAGTTCAAGATATTTAATCAAAGAATTCTCCACTGTAAACTAGTTGCATCATATGAAATAAGTAAACTATATTAACAATATTAAGTTAATGGTGGACCTCTAAATTTAGTACGCTATTATAGTAATGGTGAAAATAGTGGGAGCATGCCATATAACACCTAATGATTACATCAAATTATGAAAACGGTTTTCGTAAAATGTACCGAACGTTATTTGTGAAATAATGTTTATTTTTGGTATTGACTGAAAAATAGATATAACTATATTTCATATGAGTATTATGAATATTCATTATGAAATAGAACTATATTATGGAATTTGTTTTCATAGTAAAAGTAATGCAACAAAAATACATATGTATCTAATATTATTTATAGTTGTTTTGGAATTACAGACTAAGCCATAATTTTGAGAAATAATTTTACTATATGATTATGAATCATATGATACAGGTTAATCATATCTCAAACAATTAATGGCTATGCACCCATTCAGTGGGAGCATCATAAGAGTTGATGAACTCTTTGAATTAATACATATTGATGTATGCAATCACAAGTCTATTAATACCAAAAGAGTTCCACATACTTTGTTATATTCATCGATGATTTATTACCAACATGAACATATGTATTAAATACACATGTAGTAAGTTTATGATAAAATCATAGAACATAAAAGAAAAGTAAATAAAATAACATGCAATAGAATAAAATAATTTGTTTTGGTCGAATAAGTGAGTATATTGGAAAGAGTTCCAAATGTACCAAAAAATGAATATAGATTCAATCTAATAAGTCACTCCTCCATATGATACATAATGATGCATCGATAAGGAGTAATAAAACATTGTTGGACAAATTACGATTAAGTGTGAGTGAAGTTGAGTTAGTTTCTTTCTATAAGGTCATGTACTTAAGAGTAGTACACAAGGTTGATATTATTTCATCTAAACAACAGTTTAAAAAATCATACAAGATAAGGGTTTGTAAGAAATCCCAACATATCCTAAGCCAAGGAGTTGGCAGGTTGTGCGAGTCAAAAGATTGCACGTAATAATTGTTCATGTGGGATCTTGTATGAATCTCCAAAAGGTTTTTGGAAAGGTCTATCATCAAATGACATATTTATGTTTTGAACATAATTTTTGTAAACTAAATTCAGTTTTATAAATAAAAAGGTTCATAAAGCGTTTATGAATCCTTATTCTATTTACACTGAGAAATAATTGTTGTTTCAAGATATATCAACTTCATTGTGAAGGAGTTTCTTTGAGAAATTTTTGATAGTTAAATGGAATTGGATCTGATCCATAGATAGAACTGATTGTATGAGATGAAGTGAAATTAACTAACCTAAATGAACATATAGCATTAGAATGTCTAATAAGTATTCTCGTACTTCGAAGAGAAACTATGAGTTTCTTATTAATGTCGAAAATATACATTACCCTCGGTTGTTCAATTAAACCATTAAGATTGTTGACTCTATATGGTATGATGCGCAGATATGAAAGAATTCCAAGTACGCTATCAAAATATGATTTTGGTGGTTGTAACCAAAGAGATGTGATCCATCGGCCGAGATTGTGTCTTCGTTGGAAAGACTAATGTGGTTGGAATCAAATAAGCAATGTTGATAAGAATAATATCGCAAGTTTTAATTGTTGAAATTAGCATAACAAATTCGGTATTCAACATGCTCAAGTTAATTTAGAGTTACCCACAAAACTATCGCTCGATAAGACTTAGTGTTTGGTACTTATGTATTGAAATAGAAAATTCTAAATAATGATTTAGAGTAAGCCGTTTACACATATTAACCAAAAATGCCTCGAAGTCAGTGGGAGCGATATTGAGTTCGTGAGTCTTTGGATATGATCCAAGAAATGATACGAATTTATCATCTTATAAGCATCAATATTGAATAAGTATTTTGATAGAAATATCAAATAGTTTGATTTTCAATCAAAATGCAGAGGAAGCGTGTGTTCATAAGAAAGAACGTTAAAAGGTACATTGGTATTTCAAAACTATAAGTAAACAACGCGTTGTTGATTTTAACAATATGCTTGTATTAAAATCAACTTTAGTTGTTTTAATACTCAATTTTGGATTGTAAATGATGTCTTTTATGGTGAGTATAAAAGATATAGGGATTGCCCTAAAACGATATACAAGAGCACCCTATTAAAAAGAGAACATGTAAGTTGGATTCCTTATGCATTAGCAATAGGAATTATCATACAGGTCATGTTGTGTATGATATTGTGTTTTGTTTATGTATTTGATACATGGAGCAAATATAAAATCCAAATTGATATCAATAAATGGTTGTTTGAGGTGTTCTCGAGTATGTATAAAATACTAGAGAATTGTTTATAGAAACAACGAACTCGTTATGGTGGAACGTTTGGACACAAACTTTTATAAGTGATATTGAGTATAACATGTCAATGATAAAATTCAAGTTAAAATCTTTAATTTGAAAATGTTTCAAAATAAAAGTGATTGTGGTCAATTCAACGAAATATTGAAAACATTAACTTGAATAGCGCTACAATAAACCAATGTATATAAATCTAAATGCACAAATTTATAATTGAGCCAAAGGTTATTCCAAATGTTGAGAATCCCATAATATTGTTATAAGATAAAAATGTCATGAAATTGGTCATGATAGAACTTAAACCTCACTAGAAGTCGAAAGACATACTTCGAATCGTTCCACATGATAAAGGCAGTTTATCAGTGAGAGTTAATCGACAAAGTAGATAATTAAAACATAATAGCATACCCGTTCACTAAGGGATTGATCTAATTGGTTTCGAGAAAACTGATTGGAGAAGTTGGAATTAGATTCCATAATTCACCCCAAGTGCAAGTGGGAAATTGATAGAGTTAGGGGCCTGCCCTAGGGGCAATTATGTAATTTGTTACATATATCTAACTCATTGACCAATCTTGTTCGAAATAAAAGGTATTTTTTCCCTATTATATACTTAATATAATGTGATTATATTAATTAACTTAATTAAAAGTATATTTAATAGAAAAATCTATAAATGGCATATTTTGTGATAGTAGTTACAAAGTGTTGTAACCGTGAGTAATTTATCACAATGAAACAAATATACCTTTTAAATGTTCCTAGTTAAGATGCATCGGGACTGGATATCGATATATCCGTTGAGACTGGAGTACGTAACGCTCTCCAAATGTTGGGTAGTGTATTACTCATGACTGCTGGGGGCACCTAGAGGTTACGTACTAATAGTTATTAGATAACTATGGAACAACTCACTCGTTGGTTTTCTGTTGGTTAATATAACTAAGGACAAACAAAAAATATCGATGTGACTGATTTACAAAGTTCTGTCGACTTGAGAATACCGTGGATCTTCAATATGAAAGCTCCGCTTTGATTATAGCCAAACCATGGCATGGCGTCCATTGAGTGACTATAGTTGGGTCGAGTGGAAGTATTGGAAGTGAAGCACTATTCAAGAGAGGATTCGTCTCCTCAGTTATATGTGGTTAGTATCACAGTCAACTCAAAGTCAAAGTCTATGGCCAGAGCATTTCGGTTAATAATAATTGGTATTATTAAACCAAGGACTTTGTATTTAGACTATAAAGTTGAATGTGGATGAGGTTGGAATTTTGCCCATTACCAAATTCTATAAGTCCAAAGTGATATAGTTTTGACGAAGAGAATTGGTGTAAACAAATGTCACAACCGGGTAACGCTTGTTAAACTAAAATTAGATTTTACCGAAAATGAGTAAGCGATAAATTTGGCCATAATTTCACACCACCGGCTAAGTAACATGTGAACGTTAGCATTAGAATAGTTCGATGTTAATCGCTGACCAAATTTACACCCAAGAGTTACACAGCCGAAATGATGAATTCCTTTAAGACCGAATGATTTAATTAGTTTATAATTATTATAAATTAATTAAATTAATTAATATTTATGAAATATTAACTATAAAATTTGAATATGATTAGAGAAATAAATAATGTTATATATATTTATAATAGTTATAAATGTACCAATCGATATACGATATCGATAAGCGATTAAATTAGATTTAATTGCATAGCATTTTTGCTTGGGCTTAAATGGGTTTAAAGCCCATCATTAGGGCTGCAAATTTCGGTTTTGACAAGTTATTGGAGGCGGCTAAGTCTTAGGATTAGACCTAGAGATGGACGGCTAAGATTAAGAGAGAATAGGTAATGAGATTGTCCTAATATCTCTCTTGTACAAGGCTATATATATGGATCTCTAAACCCTTAATCAAAAACAACTTTTGGCTGCCATAGTTATCAAGTTTGCTGGCCGAAATTAATCCCCATATCAGTTCTAAGAATCTCAAATCAATTCAAGTTAAGTAAAAGCATTATTTGATAGAAAAGGTCGATGATTCCAGACTTGCAATTCGACGGATCGAGCATAACTAGAGAAGGGAATTCATTGATTCAAGTGGACTCAAAGGCATCATCAATTGATATTTTATTTATATATTACAGTAATCATATCATATTTTATGATTTAATATTGATTAATCCCAATGTATATATATTAATGATGTATATCTAGTTATGTGAGATTTTCGTAGGTATATGTAGTTGTCACAAATTAGTTTGGTTATGTGCATGGTTATATTATTATGTGCATGGTTATATTATTATGTGTTATAATTTATGTATAGACAAATCTAATTTGCTGTAAAAAATTAAATTTTGTCATTATTAGTTATTTTATGTATATTTATATATTAATTCAAATATAGATTAATTTATATTTTAAACATATAATTACATCTATGTATATTTCTAATGTATAAACAGCTTAGAATTTTTCCTTACACCTATTTATACATAATATGAATTATCAAATTCGATTATTTGAATTGTTTATTATATCTAAAATAATTATTGCACTGAAAATTTGATTTTATATTTTTTATAATTACTGCTTCTATGCAGTAAGCCATTGAAAAAATTTCAGAATTTTTTGTTAATATTTAATATTTTTAATAATTAAATTACTTCGGTTGAACATTTCTTTTATTTATTAAAAATAATATTTTATTTCAAAAATCATAAAAAAATTTTGAACCTATATTTTATGATCCTAAATTTTCATAAATTTTAAAATTTGACTTTTTTTAATATTTATTACTAATATTTTTAATTATTATGATTAAAACTATTTATTATATATATATATATAATAATGATAAAATTATAAAATTATTACTTTATGTTTGTTATGCTAATTTCGATCTGGAAATAATTTTAAAAAATATATATTTATATTTTAAGTATTTGAATGTAATTAATTATTGTGGGAATTAACCACAAGGGCCTCTTTAGCAAGTGAAATTAATTTCTAGGACACACAACTAAAATAATTACTTTTAAGAACAATACGTAAAATAATTAGTTTCTAGGGCCTGAAAACTTATGAAATTATGTCCTTGAAAGTAATTGGATAGCTGACTTTGTCCTTGAAAGTAATTATTCTACTGACTTTGGTCTTGAAAGTAATTATTTCAGATGTGTGTCCTAAAAATTAATTGGACTGCAAAGTTTGTCCTTCTGGTGAAATGCCCCTTAATTATTCATATATATATATATATATTATTTAACCTTATATATATAATTTTAATTATTATATATATATATATGTATAATTTTATATGTTTAATTATGTGTATATATTTATACAAATGTTTTAAATTATATATATATATATATATATTTAATTTTGAGACTTTTAGTTCTAAATATATTTTAAATATATGTATACGTATTTATATAAATATACTTTGCATTATAGATTTATGCACATATTTAGACAATATACAATACATACGAAATGAGATAATGTGTCCGTTGCGATGTAAATCCCAACATCTATATACGGGCATGTTATACCCTTTACGGATTATTATGTTACACATGCACACACATATGTATATGATACATGTATATATATAAATTAAATCATTCAAATTAACTTACAGTACAACATACTTAAATTTAAATAAAATACATGATTTTATTTAAAACAAATTTAGAATTGTTCTAAATGAATTAGACTTCATAGGCCCAATAAAGATCCAATAGGATGATTTTTTTTGAAATACACCCACCATTACCGCTGTGGGTTGGCCCAGTTCCAACAACTTTTACATTAGTATATAAGTTGCATTATATAAGATCCTATACTTTTTCACTCCATCCCTTTCCATTTAACTAATGGGCTCGAAAAAACAGTTATGCCCCTTTTGCCACTCTACTCTAGCGGCAGGACCTTTCAAAATCATTGCTTAAGCAATGCTGTAGGCCCCTTCCACTACTTCTTTGAAACCGTGCGGAAGAACTTTGTCGACAACATTGATTGGGTGCAGCACAACCCTTCCACCTCTATAGTTAAACATGCATGCAGAAGGACCCTTTCGACACTATCGACTAGTGTAGAAGGTACCTTCCGTAATGGTAGGACTTACTTAAGTATAAAGATGCAGATGGTATGCTGTTGACGCCATTGATTGGTGTGGCACACCCTTTTCGTCTTCATTGACTAACGTACTTGCGGAGCATATAAGAGTGGAAAGAACCCCTTTGACACTATCTACTAGTTCGTAAAATTCTTTCCGTGATAGTTGGATCAATTAATGCGGCAGTTCACACTTGTTAAAGTGTATGTACGCAGAGGGACCCCTTCGACACTATTAATTAGTGCGGAAGGACCCTTTCGCCTTCATTCTAGACAAGGCTATATGTTAACTACAGCGACATCCCTATCCCCTTAGTGTCCAAAGAAAAGTGATATTGTATGCTTTCAAAGGCATCAATGCTTTCGAAGGCAAGTGGCGTTGCTGTAATTATCATAAAAATTGATTTTTTTTAAACTAAGTAAAGCAATTTCTTTTGTTACCCAACCCCTTATGTTTAAATTTCCTATTGGATAACAAAACCTTTATAAAATTCTTTTCAGAATTTGCTGTCGCATGTAATCCCTAATGCTCCAATATTTAATTAAAAATTATTAACTAACCCCTTGTATTTAATTAATCATTAAATACTAATCTTTCTAATTAAATCCAAAACTCACTCAAATCTCTTGAGAAAAATCTCAAAAATTCACATAAATTCCAAAACGATAATATCTTTATCATATAAAAAAAATTAATCCGAAAATAATTATTTGATTCCTTAAATTAATTAAAACCAAAATATTCATTTCTTCCACTCGAAAATTCATAATAAATTATCCATAGCTTGGCATTTTATAAAAATTTAAACCCATCTCCAAAATAATGTTTTACATAACATATTCAAAAATCATGGCATTTAGAAATCACTTTGCACGATTTTAGCCTTAAAACCGAACTATATTATTCCACAAAATCCTTGTTTAAATTATAACATGGCATTTAAATCAAAACATATCATCATTCATCAAATCATATGGTTTTAAACCTCAAACCCAAAATAAAACATTCAAGATGACTTATATGAGATGGTTTAGATCATTATTCACCTTGTTTGGATAAGGAACTTGAGATTTGTTCTACCCTTTAATCTTCCTAGAATCTTAGCCTTTAATTAATTTTTGAGCTCCTCTTCTCCTAGGGTTATGGTTGGCCTTGTTTTTCTTTTTTGTTGTGTTTTTGTTTTGTAATAATGTAAATGAGAATGAGAATGTGGTAAGGGGTTTTAGGGGTTATGGGGTTCGGCTATACCCATTTTACCGTTGCCTTATTCTCTTAAGTTTCTAAGTCATAACTTTTTCTCATTAATTAATTTAGTTAAGGCACTACGTTAATTAGTTTTCAAATCTCAATTCCCTTATAACTCTAGTCCCTGTATTATTCTATTTAATTTATCTAATTAAATCTCCTTAATAATGCTATTTAAAATTAGGGGTGTTACATGAACAGTTCACATAACTTTGGTACTGAAACCATGTGCGACGGGTAGTCCATATAGGAAGGGATAGATAATCCATAAAAATATTTATATGTGAGATGGGTAGTCTACATAAGTTTAAGATGGATAGTTAAAAGAAATTAAGATGGATAGTCTAATAAACTGGGATGGGTAATCCAGGGTATGTTTGCATGATTGCATATGATTATGTTAATATGTTCTAACCATTGTGGATGTAGGAGCACGGTATCTAGTTAATGTGTTTTGGTTAAGATACTAGTGAGGGGAAAACCCGTTCTGCTTAGCGGCGTAGTCTCACTAGATATTTTATTTTGGTTCGAGATGGTAGGTTATTATTCACATCAGACTATTTGTCTGACCCAAAGTTTTTGTTTTTCTCCTTAAACTCTTGGGTACTCATTTGATTAGGTCGGGAGTAAGGGATTTTAGGTTTCCAATTAGACGAATAAACTTCCGAAGATGTGCAGAAGGCAATCTAGCTATATTAGGAGTTCATATTTATCCACTATGATGTCTTGAATGTAATGGAAAAACTGTATAATTGCCAAGTATTAGGCTTTGATCAACCAAGGGGCATCTTTATATGTCGCTCTTGGAGTATTTTGTAATAATTATAATTTCTCTGAACATAGGATTGCAAAGTGGATTATGTAATGAATATGGAATCTTATTTTGAAATGAAATGTAAAAGTTTATTACTAAATTGTGTTTGAAAATTTTCATGATCATGTGCTTCTAATTATTGATATGATTAACGTAGCAGCATTTTGTCATCAGAAATTAATAACTATGGCTGACTACAACATCCGTAGCGCTTAGTTTCGGGCCTCAGAATGGAGGATGTTACAAGGTTGTATAACTATCTAGGCTGTTGATAGGTTACTTACTTTGATTGATGTACGTACATCACAATTTTCTTTTGTAAAGATCATTGGTATATTATATATTACTCGTCACTTTCTTTGATTTGTTTTAGCTTTTCTTTTCTATTACCCCTACAATTTTTCTTTCCAGCACTTGGATGCTCGGACGTGAATACCGTGGATGTATTAGTGTCAACTTCTGAAGGTTGAAAGGTCAAGTCATTACAGTTGATATAAGAGCTAGAGGTTAAGTGAGAACCTTGGCCTTGGTGGGGTCAAGTCATTAGAGATAGGGTTAGTAATGCCCTAGAATGAGTTTGAGTGCATTATATATAAGAGCACATATTTCTTAGTGCTATAAAAATGTTTTATATTGTGTTGTTTGATTTATTGAGTGACTTAGGGATTCTGGTCGATACCTCTGGCCAAAGTTATCGATGGGGAATCCTAAACACTTGAACTAGGCAAACATACATAGTATTATATTTTTTTGAAATTGGTAAATGAAATAATTTTACCTAGGATTATACTTTATGTATAAAAAAATAATTTTCGAATTGGATTCAAAATAGAAAACGTATTTTGATAAAAGAAGATATTGATAAATGAAATGTTTCCATAGAAAATTTTGGGGAGATAAAAAGAGATTGGTATAAGCAAGAACCAATAAATATAAGTACGTAAGTTTACGTAGATCATTTCTTCGCTCCGAGATTCGGATACATGACTTTGAGGTTCCATATTAGTCCGAATAAGGATTTATCACTCGATTCTTGACAACGAACACTTGGTAAGGGTTCCTAATATGAAACCGAAGTTTTTTTTATCATAGTACAGGGCTATGTAAGAAGAACGGAAGTTTCTAATCAAGAAGCCAGATCGGAGTCCGCACTAGGGAAGTCGAGCGAGTGATACTAGTTCGAAAGAGAAGTTATGTATTCGAGTAAGTGATCGAATCAGATATTGCGTACGGATGGTCTATGTACATTGTACGGGCTTATGAATAATGTAAGTATTCATATGTTAGCTTGTTTTCTTCTTTGTTTTGGTTGGAATGAAATTTTGGGGTCGAAATTCTTTTAAGGAGGAAGAATGTAATGACCCGAAATTTTATCTCTTTGATTTGTGAGTATTTGATTAAGTTTAAATGTTTAATTAATGATTTTTAATGTTCAAATAACCATCTTTTAGTTAATAAGTAATGATGGTGAACTCGTTTTAAAAATTGGTTTACAAAAATATATACTTTGAAGTAAAAGTGAATATGTGATCGAAAAACTTCTTTTGAAAATCAACTTTTTATTCACTAAAAGCTGTTCAAAATTTTTGAAACTGGCATAGTAGCAAATGAACATATAATAACAATTCAAAGTATAACAAATAGGTTAATTAAAGTAAGTAGTCATTAGAAAATTCTAGAAAGTGATTAAGTGATTAAATAAAGAAAGAAGCCTTTTTTCTTTATTTAAAATTATTAAATATCAAATGATTTGATGTACACATGAATTAAGGCAAGCACAAGGGTTCTTATGCCTTTCACATCTCTTTTCATTTCATTATTTTCATTTTTCAAAAGTTTTCAAAAAGCTTTAAAAGTAGAAAACTCCAAAATGGCTTCTTTACTATCTTTTTCAGTTCTCTCTTCCAAAACTCACTCAAATCTTCTTTAGCTCTCTTCAAATTAAAGAATGTTCTTTAACACACTATAACAACACACCCTAGCCTTTAAAAAGTTGAGCAAAGATGGAGCGGGAGGGGGGATCTAGCATTGTCGTGAGAAATTGGTGGAGGGAGAAGGAGTGATTTTGAGTTTTCAAGGGCAAAGGTGGGATCTGGTGAATTTTGTGATGTTAGGAAGTTAATCCTTGGATCTACTGCTTGATTTGATTTGCTATACTTGGTCTGGAAGTGAGATTTCTAACCTTAAAAATTACCTTATATATATATATTTATATATATAGGATAAAAATAGTATTTTGTGTGATAATTAAATTATATTATGATGTGAATGTTGATTCTTATTTTGGAAAACATATTGTTGTATGTTGTTATACTTTGAAAAGCACTTTAATTTATTGGTTTAAATAGCATATGTAATTAACTTGAAAATACTGACTTATATTTTAAAAACATATGTAAATCCGATGGAATATTACTTTGATTTTGGCTTGGACTTATATTTAAGCATATGTAAAAGAACATAAGAATTAGTAGGGAACTTGGACTTGAAATGGAAGTGTCCATATAGCAATAGTCACTACAAGAGCACTTTGATGAAATGTATAATATTCGTGTTTGAGTATTTTGCTTTCATATATAAAATGTTGTATATATGATTTCTATACTTCTTATGATGCAATGTGATGTGAAGTTGAGAACTTTTCTATTACTTGAAAGTTGACTTCTTTGATATAAATGGAAATTGCACTTGATAACATGCAAATTTAGACGCTAAGCCTCTTTCTGAATTTTACAAGTTATACTTTTGGATTTTATTTGTCTTCTACTTTTATTTTGAAGTGAAATATTTTCTATACTTATAATAGTATAAAATGTAGAAAGAAATGGAGTTTAAAAGCTATATTATTTATAAAATCATGTTTTGAAAGTTATGATCCATATAGCGATAGTCGTTATGGATGCAGTTTTGAAAATCTATGATTTTGATAAAATACAAAAAGTTATATGTTTTAGATATTTGTAAATTCCTTAAAAAAATGGTTTATAAAGGTTATATAAGTATTTTAAAAGAGATTTGTGATGTAAAAGATTTATTTTGAGATGTTTAAACAGGTGGTTTATTTAAAGGAAATCGGTTTACTTTTCAAAGTCGATTTTTTTTAAAAGATGATGGTTTTAAGTCATGATAAAACAGAGTTTTAAACTTTGTTTAAAAGTGTTTTAGAGGAGTTTTGAAACTTGATATGAGATTTAAAGGAATTATTTGAGATAATAAAGTAACTGTTGATTTTGATATAAAAGAAAGATCTATTCATTTTAAATCAAAAGTGGTTTTCAAACAAGGATTTCCAAGTGATATTTGATATGAAAATTTTAAAGGGTATTTAAGGATATTTAAGTGGAATTTTAAAGTGACTATAATATATAATTATAGTAAAATATTTTAGGAAGTGGAAAACAAAGTTTGGTTTGTTATGCTTTATTTAAATGAATAATATATGGAATTATGGAGTTTTATACTTGATATTAGACTTTGAGGTAGGTAGACTTCTACCTATCCTAAAGATAAGAATGTTATATAATAAAGATTTGAGAGGTAATAATACCCCAACTTGAACAGCTACATTGTTATCTTAAGGATAATTTTAAGTTTGAAATCGAAGGTTGATGTTTGGTATATAAAGTATTATTCCCATATATAATTGGGTTATTTATGGAAATTTAGTAGTCCAATACTTGGTACTAAAAGGCGATGAGTAGACCGATCCTCTATCTATGAGATCTAGAGCTAGAGTTTCTAGGCGAGGGATAGAGTAAGTCGAAATATCCAAAACATGTCAAGTGTAGGAGATTTATAAAAGAATTTTTATAAATAGATTTTTTTAAGGAGATTTATAAAAGGAGCTTTATAAATAGATTTTTAAAGGAGATTTACAAAAGGAATTTTCCAAAAGGAAAGAGATTTGTTCCATAAATGATTTTTATAAATTATGGTGGTATCGAAAGTATTCTTTTCATACTTAACACCAAATTAGGAGGTATGAAAACTCGTCTCTATATTGAGATGTAAGAATGTGTGGCGAGGCAAGGAGAGTATGCTAACTTGTCTGACTACATTGTTAATCGAGGGATAGTACTGTTTGAAATTGGAAATTAGTGGTAAGTATATTTGGTCTAATTTCCATACGATCTATTTACTTACACAAAAAAGTGGTTTTGGGTTTATAGTAAACAATGCTTTTAAAGACAGTTGGTTTTCGACCAAATTTAATATGGTTTGCAAAATATGAAAGCTTCCCTAAGATTTGAAAATATACTTATACCCTTGAGAAAAATGTGTAAATACTTTTATAAATATTGAAAGTGAACTGTTTTATGAGTATACTTATATAATTAAGATAAGTATATCAGTATTTTTCCAGTATTGAAAAGAGTAAAGAGCGTTTGTGAGTATATCTTTTTTAAAATGTATTTTAAGGTAAATAATTGAAAGGTTATTTTTAATTAATGAAAAGATTGATTAAAGAGGCTTACTGGTTGCTTATGTGCTTAAGTCATGCTTGGTTTCTTAAGAAATTAAATCTCTGATTCGATCGTTTTGTTTATTTGATGGTTAAATAATTGACTATCAAATCTTGACCAAATATAGCTTTGGAAATATCTAGAAGAAACATGGAAATTATATGGTACATTTATCTTTGGTGATGCTATACTGTACGTATAAACTCGTTGTGTTCTTTTAGGACAAATGATAAGGAAATCTGTTTGCTTAAACTTCTAGGAGGTGATCTTCACTCTTATGTATTGTATGTTTATTTTTAGAAGAATCGAGTTGAGTTTACCAAAATCTATCGATTGGCTTTGGAGCGACCGATGAGCAAGGAAGTGTACTTATATGAGATGACTTGAAACTGTAACCACTCCGAAACCATACACGTGTTCAATGCTTTAGAAGAGGTTCGCGATTGGCTCGAGATAATGGAATTGAAGACAGAGTTCCTTGAAGTGCAAGGGCTACTTGCTACTAATCCTGAGGGTGATTTCAAAAAGGATGTAGTATATGTAGTGCCTTCGGTTTGTCCATATCCTGTACAACTAGTATGGATGAATGCTGACATTGCATTATGCTTGGAAGGCAGTTTTTGCATTCCAAGTGGGAATTGCTAAGAGAGGAAAAAGCTAATCGTGACCTCACAAGCCTCACAACTCGGTAATAACTAAAACAAGGGAGATGCAGCAGGGCTATGAGTTCGCTACCATTGGAGCATCATTCCTCAGATCTAGGGCAATATTTATGAATTTTGGTATGCGTGCACATGGGAGAGTGGGGCCGGGTGCAATAGGTTTGTAGCCTTGGTGTTAGGGGGATGATGTAATCCAGCTTGTCATGTTAGAGGGGCATGCCGGCTCTGTGTTGGTAAAGGTGCAAGGTTTGTAGTCTCGGTACATTTTCTCCAGAGATGTATTTTACGGAAGGTAGTCTCTTAGCTTGTCATTGTATGGAAATTGAGCTCCAATGCGTGCCTTATGGCTTTTAGTTGTAGAGCCTAGTACCGTTGAATTTAATTATGAATAACCATTCCAGATATGTTATATATTTATGTTAAACCCTAGATAATATTATAATATCATTGGATTTCCTATAAAATGGTTTGGTTATCGTAAGGTAAAAACTGTCTGTGTTTATTTAAGGCGTGGTCTTACGAGATACCTTTATTTTCGAAAGGTTTTATAAGATATAACAACCTATATGAATTGAGTTTCTCACGTTGGTTTACCAGACAGATTTGGGTGTTATTCTCTTATAATACTCGGGTCAGATCCGAGCATTTTTCCAGATTTAGTTATGGATGCTTTGGAGCTTTAGGAGACGAGCTAGATGATTCCAAGACGTATTCACGTATCTTTATTTCCATTGTATTTTCTTGTTTGTGTTTATCAGCAATTGTAAGGATTAGTTGTTATAACTATCCAGGTTGATGATAGGTTAGTTACTCTAATTGATGTATGCATATCACAGTTTTCTTCTGTAAAGATCATTAGTATATTATATATTACCCGTTACTTTGTGAGATTCTAATCTCTCTTTTCTTTTCTTTCACCCCAATAATTTGTCTTTTCAGCACATGGATGCTCGGCACGTGAATATTGTGTTTGTATTAGTGTCAACTGCTATGGGTCGAAAATGCGGGTCGTTATAGAGATTCTAAAGGAATTTTATTTTGAAATTTACATTGCAACTTCGCTACGGGCTAGCCCAGTTCATTCTATGGTATCAGCACCCAATAGTTTATGCGGTCTATATTAGTTATGTTTGGGCTAACTAATTAAGCTTTCCCACTTAGTACGGTGTCCAGAAAGATAATGTCTAAGATTAGAATTGAGTAATCAAGTACCATGTCCTACATAGTTACCAGGCTGGCCTGAAAGGTGAAATGAGCCCAAAGGTTACCCCTAATAGACAAGGCCCAGTTTGAATTAGATCTTTGGCTAGTTTTCAAAATATTTTTTGAATATTAAGATAATATTTTAAATTTAAAATCAAAACATGTTTATTATAAAAGGTTATAATATATAACATAAAATTTTGAAATGTGTTAAGAGGTAATGAAATTTTCAAAATGTTTGAAAATATTTAAATATTAATTTCAAATTTTAAAATCTATTAACGAGATTAATAAAATAAATTAATTTAATAAGTTAGTTAATTAATACTTATATGCATGTATTCTATATATTGATATATATTATGTTATTTTTAAAGTGTTTTTGATAACATAAGTATAGATGTATGTATATAATATAATTTACCAAAATTAATATAATTTAATTAACATTTTTCAATTAAATGAATTAATTAAGGTTAATTAATTAAATCAATCAATTAAAGTTAATTAATTAAACAAAAATACATACATATATAAGATATATGTGTTATACTATAAAGATTATAGTGTGTATATATATAAATATTCAATATAAATGTTGTATTAGGATAATATAAATTAATTAGAGGGTTAAATAATTAAAATTAATTAGATAAGCTTTAGTTAATATAATGTTATACATAATATTTTTATATAAGTTAATGAAATATAAAAGTTATACAATAATTGAACTTATATGATATGAATGTATAAACCAAAGGTGGAACATTAAAGAAACCCAAATAGACTTAAGGAATTAATATATACATAAATGTACATTTACCGTGATTTCTGATGTGTTCGACACTTGAATCACAAAGGTATTTCATAAGAAATACATTATTCCATAAGTCAATATCACTCAATATACATATTAAAGATTATGAATTTTTAATAAAAAGTTGTCCTCCACAGTTTATATTGATAGATTGATTGCATACTCTCTATTTGTTGATAATCTCCAAGCTAGAGATGTTATGTGTAGCACTATTAGACGAGGTCAGATATATGCATGTATTTGTTGATATTCCTCAAAGACACACATTATACTTAGGCCGTCATGAAATGATTGGTATCGGTGAATAATCTCTTTCAATGTGTTGATATGATTAGGACATAGACCATGGGTTAGGAGTTGTATTTGATACGACCTGTAAAGTGTTATCCATAGCTCGAGGGCCTATGATTTTTTGATATTCCTCAAGGTCAAAATTCCAAGTCAAGCGAGTCTTAATTCTCACTAGATAAATCAAATGATTTATATGTTTTTCTTAGGGTTTTGATAAACATAAAAATCTAGTGGGAGGCTTATTAGAAAAATGAAATGGTAACAGTTAACCTTTCTAATATTATAAGAACATATGCTATATAAGGTTACAACAATCTATATTGATAAATTTGTGCATTTAATATGGTTGATAAAATATTTATCAATTAAAGTACACAAATGAACTGAATTGAAGATTGACAAGTAGAAATATAATATATGTTTACAGTTAAATACTTCTTGCATATTAATGTTTTCAATGCTCATGCAAGTGCCTAATTTTACAACTACTAAATACGTTCATGATTTGGTCGCTTACGTGCTTATTAGGCTGAGACCTTGTATTGCATACTATGAGTTTCAGACTCTAAAGTAATACAAGACTATGGATATTTAATCCATATACTGTCACATATAAGTGTTATACGGTGAACGGTCATAGTTTGTAATGTCTTGCACTTCGATGAAATTAGTTCATTCGAAATAAGCGAATAAACCATACTATAAGATCGAGTACTCAGTTTGATTGATTATCATGAACATCATATTATGTTAAATTAACACTAGACTAAAACTACAAAAAGGATCTATGAACTCGCTTGCTGAAATGTCAGTTTTGATCGGTTTACGTAAAGTGCAACATAATTGATGTCGTTTAGGATGATTAAATGCACTTTTGTAAAGAGTTCATTATGCTATTTTATTATGGTTTCTCTTTCGAATGGTTTAACCATATAAAAAAGAAAATAAATGTACAAGAGTAGACATGCTTTGAGGTAAAGTTAGGATGAAGATAGTGAACGGTCACTTCTGCTTCATAAAGAACATCAAAAAACGAAAATTGTAAAATAATAATTAATACTTAACATTGGAATAAGTAATATGATTTATATTCCAAAATGTATTTTGATATAGAAAATTGTTTTCTATGAGATTTATTTCTTTGGCTTTCAGGTAACTGATCAAAAAACTCCCCACTGCAAACTAGTTATAATATATGAAATAAATAATCCATATTAAGTGGATGATGGACCTTCGTATTCAGCATGCTATTATAGTAATGGCGGAAATAGTGAGAGCATGCCACATACCACTTATTGATTGCATCGGATTACAAAATTTATTTTTGTAAAATGTACCATATGTCATTTATAAAATAATATATGTTCTTCGATGATGACTGAATAATAGACATGGTTTTATTTCAAAGAGAATACTATGAATATTCGTTATGAAAAAATTATAATGTGGTATTCATTTTCATAAGGAAAGTAATGCATTGAAAAATACTAAGTATCTAAAGTTATTTACAATTATTTTGGAATTGTAGACTAAGCAATGGTTTTGAAAAGTAATTTTTTGATCATATTCTTATGAATCATATGGCACTAGTGAATTATACCTTAGATAATTAAATGTAAAGCGCCCATTCGGTGGGATCTTCATAAGAGTTGATGAAATTTTTAGGTTGATACATACTGATCTATGTAATCATAAGTCCGACAATACCAAAATGGTTCCACGTACTTCATTATATTCGTCGATGAATTATTGCAAGCATGGATATATGTATTTGATACATATAGGGCATGTCTATGATAACTTGATAGAATATAAAATGGAAGTAAAATAAAATAACAAAAGAAATGATTTGATTTGATCGAATGGGTAAGTGTATAGCAAACAGTTCCAAATGTACCTAAAATGAATATAGATTCCGTCTCAAGAGTCACTTCTCCCTATAATACATAACGATGTATTAATAAGGAGTAATGGAACTTGGTGGACAAAGCAAAATTAATATTAAGTGAAGTTGAGTTAAATTCTTTTTATAAGGTGTGCACTTAAGAGTACACAAGGTTAAAATTAATATCATCCAAAGAATAGTTTTCAAAATCATACAAGATAAGGGTTTATAAGAAACCTCATCATGTCATAGGCCAAAGAGTTGGCAGGTTGTGTGAGTCGAAAGACTGCATGCAATAATTGTACGTAAAGGATCTTGTGTGAATCACTCCAAAAGGAGGTTTGGGAGCGATAATCATTAGATGACTAATTTATGTTATGAACATAAATATTGTAAACTAATACCAAATCAGTTTTACATAAGGCAATTCATAAAATTCTATGAATGCCTGTTTCGTTGCACTAAGAAACAACTGTTGTTTAAAGAAATACCAAATTTGTAGCGAAGGAATTTCTTTGAAAAATTATTGGTAGTAAAATGGATATGTATATGATTAAAGGTTAAAACTGATTACAAGGGATGAAATGAAATTAACCAAACCTAAATGAACACAACACAATGTCTAATATGTATTTTTGCACATCAAAGAGAAACTGAGTTTCTTGGTAATGTCAAGAATAAGTACCCCTGGGTTGTTTAATTAAACCATTAAGAGTAGTGATTCTACGATATGGTACGATGCACAAATCTGAAACAGATTCCAAGTACATTACTAAAATATGATTTTGATAGTGGTACCTAAAGAGATATGGTCCATCAGTCAAAAATCTGTCTTTAAGAGAAAGACAAATGCAGTTGGAATGAAGTAACATATAGATAAGAATAAAATCGTGAATTTCAATTACCGAAATTAGCATAATAGATTCGCCATTCAATATTCTCAAGTTGATTCAGATTTACTTATTAAATTATCGCCTAATATGACTTTGTGTTTTGGCACATATGTATTGAAACAGAAAATTCTAAATAAAGATTTAGACTGGATTGTTTGCACATAAGAACCAAAGTGTCTCGATATCAGTGGGATGGATATTGAGTTTGTGGGTTTTGAATATGATACAAAAACCAATATGAAAGTATTGTTCGATAAGCATCAAAATTGAACAAGTATTTTGATAAATATCAAATAGTTTGATTTCAGTAAAAATGTAGAGGAAGCATGTGTCTATAAGGAGAACGTTGAAGGTACATTGATATTTCCAAATATAAGAAAACAATACGCTATAGATTGTTAATGATGTACTTGTTTAAAAAATCAGTTTTAGTTATTTTAATACTCGATGTTGGATTTGCAAATGATGTCTTTTATAGTGAGTATAAAGGACATTGGGAATGTCCCAGACAATATGCAGAAACACCTTATTAAAATGTTTAATAAGGAACATGTAAGATGGATTCCTTGTGCATTGGCAATAGGAATTATCATACATGTTATATTATCTACAATGTCATGATTTGTTTATGTATTTGATACATGAAGAAATATCAAATCCAAATTAAGACCACTAAATTGTAGCTTAGAGTGTTCTCATGTGTTTACAAAAAACAAGAGAATTGTTTATTGAAATAATGAACTCCTTATGAAAGAATATTCAGACTCATAGTTCATATGTGATAATGAGTATGGTATGTCATTATAAAATCATTTTCAAAGATTGGTTAAAAAGCTTTAATTTGGATATGTTCCAAATGAGAGATTGTGGATGACTCAATAAAATGCCAAGTACATCGCCTTGAATATATAGCGCCACAATAAAAAAATGTATATACATAGTAAATGAACAAATTTATAACTAAGCTAAAGAGAAATTCCAAATGTTGAGAATCCCATAACATTGTTATATGATAAGAATATCTTAATATAGCTCATAATAGAACTTAGAGCTTACTGGAGGTCAAGGGACATACTCTGAATTGTTCTACATGATACAGACAGTTTATCGACATCTGAGAAAGTTGATTGATATGGTAGATAATTAAAACATAATAGCATACCATTCAGCAAGGGACCGACCCGATTGGTTTTGAAGAAACTGATAGGAGAAGTTAGAATAAGATTCCACGATTGACCCCAAGTGCAAGTGGGAAATTGATAGAGTTAGGGTATGCTCTAGGGGCAATTATGCAAGTTGTTACATAAATCTAACTCGATAACTAATCTTGTTCGAAATAAAAGGTGTTTTCTTTCTATTATCTACTTGATATAATGTGTTATTAATTAAATAATTTAATTAAAAGTGTATTAATAGAAAATCCATAAATGGTATGTTTTGTGTTATTAATCACAGAATGTTGTAACCATGAGCAATTCATCACAATGAAAATAAACATACCATTTTAAATATTCCTAATCAAGATGTATCGAGATTGGATATCGATGCATCCATTGAGACTAGAGTATATTATGTTTTCCAAATGTTAAGCAGTTTATTACTCGTGACTGCTGGGGGCATCAAGGGGTTATATATTAATAATTATTGGATAACTATGGAATGACTCATATTAAATCAAAAATTGGCATAACACTCGTGATGCCAAGTATGATGAGCCTAATTCTGATTTTAACACATACGATGACACGACTAAACATGGTTTAGTTGGTGTTGATCAAATAGTGCTAAGGAATAGGGAATTAGCCTAACATTCAAGACCAAGTACAAGACAATGTCATTAAGAAGTGGTTCCATGATGCCTATGAGCCTTTGGAATAGGATACTCGAAAGCCAATACAGTTCCATGGAATAAGATATTCGATAGCCCATATGGTTTCTTGGAATAAGATTCGAGAGCCCGTATGATCTTTTGGAATAAGATATTCAAAAGCCAATGTAACATAATCAAAAGAGAAAGAATATAAGCCACAATTATGTGCAATAGTCCATTAAGCATGTTAATGAACTAAACAAGCAACCGTCATGATTCGTAATCCAATGTCCATATGTAATAAGCAAGATAGAGTTACGCATATAAACATTAGATTAGACCAAAGCTCATGTAATTCTATGTGTAATAGAATCATAATTGCTTTAGGTCCAAAGAGCTTTATTGTATGCATATTCATGTCCAGTAATGTCCAAAGTGCACAATCAAGGTAGTAGGCATTTCCAAGTCCATGTTCTTATAAATTGAGCATGATTATAATTAAATTAGAGTTTTTCCCAAATCAATTTAGGGTTACAAAAGTCTAATGTTGAGAGTAAAGAAAAGAAATAATCGCCACTCCTCCTTACCCCTAGGTCCGTATTTATAAGGGTAGAGAATTTTGGCACGGCTGCTCTGTGCCACCTTCGGTACCGCTTCGGCATCAATCATCTTGATGGTTCTTGGTACTATGCCTTATCTTTAATGAACTTTGGCCTTCCTTTGCATGTTGATGGACTACGACATCATTAAGTGCGGTATTGATATTAGACAACATTGATAACCAAATGGAAATGATAATCATGTAGTATTGATAATATGCCACATTGATAATCGGGCGGTATGGATAACAAGCAAATTGAAGATGCATGGCATTGCCTGGAAGGTGACATCAATAAGAGGCCGCAATAATAAGAGGCAGCATTGGTGATAAACAACATAAAAATGGAGCAGCATTAAATGAAAGCAGCAATGAAGAGATGTGCCATTAGAAGAAAGAAGCATTGAAGAGATGCGACATTAGGAGAAAGGGGCATTGAAGAGATGCGGCATTAGAAGGTAGCGACATTGAAGAGATGCGCTATCAACCTAAGACGGTATCAGCTAGATGTGACGTTTATCCTATCTTTATGGATGAAGCGCGCTATTGATAGAACACAACATCAATGAGGTGTGACATGGATAATACATCATGCCACTATGACGTTGATGGCTTACGTTATACAATACCAATGGTGCACGACATCAATTCTTGTCTTGGTGAAATATTGTATTGACCTTATACAATTTCATCTACTAGTAACATGCGAGATGCGGCGTTAATTGCACTTAATATCGTTAGTTACCTTGATGAATTGCGGCATTACCTATATGTCTTCATTGATGAAATGCAGCATTGCCTATTAACCCTCATTGATGTAGGGCGGCATTTTAGGCCTTCGATGTCATTAAGTGTGACATTATTCTTCAGCTTCGACATAAATTCCTTTGCTTATATCCTTTGGAAATTATGTGGATAACATTTGCCTTCCTCCTGTATAAAAGATGCTTTTTACACTTAGTCTAAAACCAAAAATTCTACTGCATTGCTGATGTCTTACAAGGTTTTCTTTTTAACCATATTTTCCTATACAATACAGTACAAGTGATGATTTTCATTATAAACTTAGTATTTAAATCCTTGGTAACCCTTTTTAGGTTCAATTAGGTTATGAATTGACATGTATTTTTTTTAATCTGGGGAATCCCACATATCTTTATTTAGTCAAGATTATTTTCAAAATATCATCGAATATTATTAATTTTCCGAATATACGCTCAGGATATTGTTTGTTAATAATATCCCTTTTTAAGGAAAAGACTAGAAAGTCTTTTAATGATGATGGTTCCATATGTGGAAATGCAAAAGACCATGTAGTTGTTGTAATTTCCAAAATTAAATAATTAGTAAGTTATTCGATGATATCATAAGAGGGAGGATCAAAAATTCTACTGGCGATAATAATATCTTAAATAAGAATAAACCAGAAAACCACATTGGTTAAAAGATCAGAAAATCCATCTAAATACAAGGCTAGAAATTTTTTCTACCGATTGAAGGTTTCTTTTGCCTTAAAGTACAATTGTTTGGTATTAACAGATCTTCCTCTAGAAGATTGTTTTTGCTTTGGAGCGCTAATGGCTGATTTCTGATAGATCTTCCTCTAGAAGATTGTTTTGATCCATTCTTTTAGATAGAGTGCTATTGACTTGACTGATTTCGTCCGATACGTTTGGTTAGCTATCTTAAGCAGAACTAAAGACTTATCCGACCTCTCTCTAGGAGGCACTTCAATCAGCCTTATAGGCGGTGCTAAAGGCTGGTCGGTGCTTTGGCCAGGCCATTTTCAAGCAGGACCAATGGCTTACTCCATCATCTCTCCAGAAGGCGCCTTAAACAGGCCGTTTTTAAGCGGGAATAAGGGCTTATGTTTAACATATTTTCCTCTAGAAGATTGTGAGGGCTAATGGCTTATTTTTGATAGGTCTTCCTCTAGAAGATCATTTTGGAGCGCTAATAGCTCACTTCTGACAGATCTTCCTCTAGAATATTGTTTTGGAGCCCTAATGGCTCATTTTTGACAGGTCTTCCTCCAGAAGATTGTTTTGGAGCACTAATGGTTCATTTTTTACAGACCTTTCTCTAGAAAATTGTAATGTTCTCAATTTGAATCGAACCCTTTTAGGTGATGATTTAAGTCTTGTACTTTATTTCAACTTCTTTATTCATCCACTGGTGGGAAGTATGGTCTCAAATGTTCAACATTCCAGTTCTTGCTATTACATTGCCACCAGGTCAGTATAATCGATAAGTTCCTGGTGGGATTACTTTATGAATGACAAGAGGTCCTTCCCAATTAGGCCCAAGCGGTCCATCTCCTGGATTCTTAGTGTTTGCCATAATTTTCCAAAGTACCAAATCTCTTTTTTGAAATGATCTTTCCTTGACTTAGGAGTTGTAGTATTTGGTTATCCTACGCTGGTATTCAGCTATTTATATGGATGCTTCGTTTCCTAGATCGTTGATTAGGTCTAAGGACTCTATTTTCAATTCCTGATTTGGATTAAATGCATATGTAGTTCTTCGATGAGAAGGCACTTCAACCTCGATGGGAAGCATAGCTTCGCATCCATATGTTAGAGAAAATAGGGTATGTCCTGTTGTAGCTTTGGCAAAAGTTCTATATGCCCACAACACAAGAGGCAGTTCTTCTACCCAATTTCCTTTTGCTTTGCTCAATCGTTCCTCTAGGATGGTCTTAATAGTTTTATTAGCAGTTTTGACTGCTCCATTAGCCTTAGGGTGCACAACAGACGAAAAGCTCTTGATAATTCCATTTTTATCATATAATCGAGTAAATTCCTCGCTTTCAAACTGGTCTCATTGTCAGATATTATCTTATGCGGAATTCCAAATCTGGTGACAATATTCTTGATTACGAATTTGAGCACTTCCCCTGATGTGATGTTTGGAAGTGGTTCTACTTTTACCCATTTTGTGAAATAATTGATGGCCACCGATGCGTATTTAGCTGCTCTTTTTGGTATAGGTAGCGGCCCAAAAAAGTTGATTCTCCATACATAAAAAAACCATGGGTTTCAAATCGAAGTCAACTTACTTTGTGGCATATGTGGGATCTTCGAGAACTTTTGCCATTTATCGCATCTCCTTACATATTCTTTAGCATGGCTAGTCATCTGAGGCCAATAGAAACCTTGTCCTATAACCTTTTTGGCTAGCTTTATGCCACTAGAATGGTCCTCCAAAAACCTTCATGGGCTTCTCTTAATAACTTTGCTCATGTTTCTGAACTAACATCTCAAGTAAGGGAGTGAATATCCTTTCTTATAAAGTATTCTGTTTGCCATAACGGAAGTTGGGTCTTGGTGTTTTATTCTCCTTGCCTCATTTTATCTACTGGCAGTTTTCCTTCTGTTATATAATCGACGATAGGTGTCATCCAATTATTCTCATATTGATTGTTGATCTCTGCATAGGAAGATTTTTCCTAAAAGATTTCAATTTCATTTTCCTTTTCCCTGTGTTTTAGGGCTTGAGATTTGGTCAACACTAAGGATTCACTTTCTGGATTGAGGCCTTTTCCTCTATACTAGGATTTGATTGGTAGCCTATTGTCATAATTCAGGCTTCTGGTGCTTCTTGCGAGCTGGCTAACTTAGCCAAAGAATCAACTTAGGAGTTATTTTCTCTTAGCACTTGGTGTATTGAGAAATCCTCAAATTGGATCAACATTTTCAATATCTTCTTTACATATAACACTAGCTTGGAATCTTTCGTTTGATACTTCTGGTTTAACTGATCACCATCAATTGTGAGTCACTGGAAATCTCAACCCTAGGAATTTTCATTTGTAGGGTCAAGGTAAGTCCTGCTATCATCGATTCATATTCTACCATATTATTAAAGGCCAAAAATCCCAATTTCTTTGCATAATGTAGTCGGTGTCCATCGGGGGTAATAATTACATATCCTGCTCTAGCCCCTTGTTCGTTTGAAGCTCCATCTACAAACAGTTGCCATTTAGACTGTAGATCTTTTTCTTTCTTTGAGTGCTCTTTGATGAATCGCGTGAATTCATTAACAAAATCAGCTAGAGCTTGTCCTTTAGTTGCCACCCACGATAGAAATTCAATATCATACTGACTAAGTTATATCCCCTATTTTAGTAATCTTCCAGAAGCTTCGGGTTTACTAAAGACTTACTTGAACGGGAAGTTGGTTAAGACCTTAATTAGATGTACTTGAAAGTAGGCTCTCAATTTTCATGCTATGAGCATCAAACAGTATGTTATTTATTCTGTAACTGAATATTTGGTTTCTGCATCTTTAAGCCTTCTTCTTGTATAGTATATCGGAAGCCGAATCCCCTTTTCTTCTCTTATTAGAATAGGACTAACTGCATGCTTAAAAACTGCCATATATAAATGAAGGTTTTCCCCTTCTACGGGGCTGGTTAAAATTGGTGGTCTCTCCATATGATATTTCAGCTCCTTCAAAGCTTTTTGACAATCCTCTCCCCATTTGAAGTCTTTCTTCTTTTAATCACATCGAAGAATGGGATGTATTTGTCGGTGGATTTGGAATGAATTTATTCAATGCTGCTACTCTTCCATTCAAGTTTATCACATCTTTACTTATTTGGGTTCTGTCGTATCCTTAATTGCTTGGATCTGATCAGGGTTGGCTTCTATTCCTTGAGCACTAACAATGTACCCCAAACATTCCAGATTGGATGCCAAAAGAACATTTTTGCGGGTTGAGCTTCATTTAATATTTTTGCAATACTCCGAACATTTCTTCAAGATCACTTAGATGGTTGCTTTCTTCTTGAGATTTGACCAACATATCATTTACGTATACTTTATTATTATGACCAATTTGTTCCCTAAACATTCTATTTACTAATCTTTGGTAGGTGGCTCCGGCATTCTTTAATCCGAATGACATTACTTTGTAGCAATATGTTCCTTAATCTATTATGAAGCTAGTGTTCTCCTCATCTGGCCTGAACATTAGAATCTGATAGTATCTGGAATATGCATTCATGAAAGATAGGAGTTCGTGTCCACTCATTGCATTGACTAACTGGTCTATGCTTTGAAGGGGATAGTAATCTTTTAGGCATGCTTTATCCAAGTTGGTATAATCAACACATATCCTCCATTTCCCGTTAGACTTCTTAACTGGCATTAGATTGGCCAACCATTTGGGATAAAGTACTTCTCTGATGAACCCATTCTCTAGTAATCTCTTAACTGCTTCTTTCAAAGCTTTGGATCGAAATTTGTCAAACTGCATTTTCTTTTTTCTGATAGGTGTGATATTTGGATTTATATTCAAGGCATGACACATAACGGTCAGATTTATCCTAGCCATATCTGAATGGGTTCAGGGGAACACATCTCTGCTGGATTGAAGAAACTGAATTATTTCTGCTTTAAGTTTGCTATCTAGCTTCATTCCAACTTTTACCGTCTTCATTGGATCGGTCGAATCCAAGCATCTCTCCTTAAGATCTTCTGTGGGCTTTATTCTCTCTTGCTCTCCTCTACAATCTAATTCAGTGATGGCCTTCTCACCCACTATTTCGCTTTCTACTAAGTTTGCTTCTTTCCTCTTCCTTTTTCTTTCAGAAAAGTTAAATTTTCTAAGTGCAAGTTTGAATTTTCCACCGGCCTCGGTTTTTGCTTTGGATTTTTAGCTTGAAAAACCTTCACCCAAAGGCTATGTAATATCAATTCCGATAAATTCACATAGCTTCGAGTCATAACAAGAAAGATGGCCTCATTTGTATTGCTTAAGTGTAGCAAAGTACATTTCACGGGAGCTAAATTGCTCTCTCCTTATTGTTCCCCCAACCACTTATGGTCAAGTATTTTACCATCAAGTATGTTGGTGAAATGAAAGCATCGAATTCATCCAAAGCTAGCCTCCCAAAGAAGGCATTGTAATAAAAAGGCTAATCCATTCTGACAAAGAGAGTCTTGAAGGTCCTAGAATGCGGTGGGATTCCCATCTACACCAGAAGTCTTATCCCCCCAATAGGATTTGATCCATTATTATTGAACCCAAAAATAGGCTCAAAACAAGGTTCTACCTTTTACTATGGGACTTCCATTTGGTCAAAGGCATGTTTAAAAATCACATTGACCGCGCTCCTCGTTTCCACTGGGATTTTGGTAACCACAGAGGGTCCGATTTGAGCAGTGATCATAAGTGGGTCATTGTAGGGATGACGAACCCCTCTTAGCTCTTACGGAGTGATGGTTAAGCTATGCATTTGAATTTGGAACCTGGGATTATTTAGGGTGGTTCTTCCTGAATAGAGAAAAATCCACCTCTTTCCTCCCTAATGTATCGATTTCTGGCTCCCTTGCTATTTCCAGACAAACATAGACTTCCATGAATTACATCAATGTGGTTGATGGGTGGAATAAAATTTGGTTGAGTATTATTTTCTACAAAGTTTGTGGTGTTACTTGGGAGCCTCTGATTGTCTTCATCAGGACATGCCATTTTTTGATTATCTTTGATAAATTCTTTCAAGTGTCCTGAACGGATCATGATCTGGATTATCCCAATCAACACACAACATTCGTATGTCTTATGCCCATTTGCCTTATGATAAGCACAATACTCTCCCCTTCCTTTTGATTCATGGTAATTCTTAGCTTTATAGGGAACTAGAAAGTCGTTGCTTTCTTTTGCTGTAGTGAAGATGTAGGATATCGGCTTATTTAAAGCAACATAATTGGATTTCGAGACCTCTTCCCATCTCGGTTTTTTATTACCGTGATTGGAGTCAGATTTTCTCATTTCTTTCTTTGTCTGGGACTTCTTCCTATCATGAAACATTTCATCCATACAGATGAACTTATCAGCTTGAAAATGAAAGTCTTGGAGATCCTTGCATCCATGAAGGTAAAGCTCTTGTCAGAAAGGTGTCTGGTCAATCAGCCCTGAGCGAACTGACATCAATTTGTCTCTATCGGTCATATCCTCTACCTTTAGCTCCTCTACATCGAATCTCTTGAGATAGTCACCTAACTGCTCTTTGGTCTTTGCTTGACGTGAGCCAATACGCTGAAGTCAATCGTAGGATCCTTATAAATGCAAAACTATGCTGAGAACTCATAAGAGAATTGCTTCCAAGTGTATATGGTATTCCTCCGATAATGTCTATACCACTTAGCTGCTGCTCCTTGGAAGGTGGTAGGAAAAAGTTGGCGGCGTACAGCTCTTTGAGCGTTATAGAGATCCATCTGAATTTCGAATTTCAGTGGGTAATTGTTTGCACCAAAAGTTAGCAAAACACTCAATATATTATATGAAGAAAAATAAATGAAGAAATCAAAAATAAATAGAGGAAACAAGCAGAAAACAAGCAAAAACAATGATAAACATATTTATAGCGGTTCGATATTGAATGTCTACGTCCACTCTAAAGAAATAACTTTATTAATAACTTTTATTTCTGAATACAAGAGGGATAAGATCAGAATCCATGATTACAATGGAGTACCAAGAAAACAACAGCGTAAAGATCCTTCAAATGAACTATGAACTCTGTATTTTTAGGGGTAGATGACTGATTATCTTCCTGAAAATTCACCAACAGAATCTCCAAATATAGACGAGTTAAATCAGGAAATTTCAAGGCCCAATTCCCCATATAGGGCGATCGACCCCGATCGATCAAGATGCCCATGTGGCATGTTGCGATCGGTATGGTCGGTCCTCCTCCATGTTGGCTTCATGTTTCCAAAGTTGTTTGCATAGTTGCTTTCATGTTCTTAGAGTTATCGATCGATTCCTGTTGAGTTAAACTATTGATTCAAGTTGTTCATATCCATAGTGATCCAATCCGATCCCCTAGCTTAGGGAAGCACTAATCCATACTTAGAATGTTCTGTAGAGTCTCTCTCGACTTCGCTTGATCATTACTTCATATTGTCATCTGTACTTGATCTCTGGTCTCTGTGATCACTTCTTTGAACTACTTTCCTTGTCCATCATGTAGTCCAAATTGTCCAGTCAGTCCGGATGTAGCCGGGTCAAAACGCTGGATAACACTTACCTTCCAAAGTACGTCTTGTTTCGAACATAACTAGCTTTGAATCGAAGCAAGTTAGAATCGCTGGGAAGAATCCATTTAGTTTCTTGAACAATTGTTATCCTTCCATTAAATTGTCTTTTCGAAGAGTCGTATCTCTCTCCATTCATCATGACACTTGGTCGATATTTATCAATATAAATATGGAGTGTAATCACCAGTTTTTGTCTATGCTCGGTTCCATCGAGCTTGTTGATCTAGTTAGAAGGCTTTGGTTATCTGTAGTGGTTTCTTTTCTGAGAAATCCAAGTGAGAACTTAACTTCTGTTGATTCAAGAAATCAAATGTTAGATATGTACACGTGCACGTTCATGGGCCATTCCTAATTTTATGTGGTCGAAATATATTTGCATTGCTATATTCTACATCACCCTTCACATTTCTTTTTTCTTTTTCTAAACATTAGTAAGGGATCGGTATGAATCCCCAGGTGGAGGATCGGATCTGATCCCTTCATCTTGGTGGACTTAGCCATTTCGTGGCTATGTGGAAACGGACCGAACTCGTATTGGTATTTAAGCTAATAACTCAGTTCGTTTTCCTTTATTTGCTTTATTTCATACTTCAGCAGATCCGATCCTTTAGTCCTCCTTGCTATCGCCATTAACAAGCTTTAGATAAGAAAATCACTAATTCTCTTATTCCTTTCATCAATCCGGTCCTTCTCTATCCTCTACAGCTTTCACCATCACCTCAAATCAATTCGCCGCCTTCATTAATCCAATCTCAATACCAAACTTCAATATTCCCTACTTGAATCGAACCCGACCCTTCACTCTCTCTTTGTTATTGCTTCTTTCGAATGTAATTACATATATGGGTATCGACTTTGTTATATGTGATTGAAGTAATAAGTGACGAGATAACTTGGGTTTATTCATATTTGTGGATATAGATTCAGGGTTCGGTAGCATGGAGTGGGGCAATTGACTGATTGTAAGTTGTTCACTTGCATTTGTGGGAATGAAGGAGTGGATTGGTGTTGTTAGAATAGAGGGATCGATGTAGATCCGCGATTAACATAGAGTAGATAAAGTGGAGTGGCGAGGAGAAGGGATCAACTCATGGGAACGGATGGAAGCATGTTGGAGATGAAGTAATGAAGTCTAGGGGATCGGCTATGGCACATCGAAGTTGAGCTAGGCAATCCATCATAGTGGGGTCGGTCGCTTGATGGAATGGAGGGATAAGTTACCTTGGGGGTCGATTGGAGGCATACAGATTTCAATATGGTTTAAGACAACGCTGCCTAGGTGAGGGATCAGTTATGATCCCTTTGCCTATGAGGACTTAGGCGTTTCTCCTTGAGCTGAATATGGGTGTTTGAATTCGAACGATCGCATACTTGACCATATGAACTTGTAATAGGTCATGATTTAGAACTTGAACACATGCACACGAACACATATGGACTATAATATGATCTTGAACTCGAACATGAACCAGACTTGAACATACTAACATGTGAAAATGGACTTCAATATAAACTTGAATTGTAGCATATGCCTTGAACAGATTTGGATGCTCATTTGAATTCGAATGCAAATATCAGACTTCAATATACCGATAACTAATCCCGGACTTAGATAAAATCCACATCCATCTATGTGAAATCTGATTGGGATGGTTAGTGATGACTGTCACTCCAGTTGAACCCCAGAGTCTCGTCATAACCGTCATTTCAATTTTGAATTGTTTATTCCTGCACTACACAATACGGCACTACACCACACTAATTTACACTTAGAATGGAGGGAAATGTTAATTTTTTAATGGTTACTACCTGCTAGGTTTGATACCTATGGGTTCCAGACGCTCGGAGTGTTTAGCTGCTATAGGCATTGAACAAACTACTTCATACGATAATCCTGATGCTGAGTCAAGTTCTGCAACAATTTCTGCTTGAAACTCTCTAGGCCATCAATCCGAATAGCTTGAAATTCTCAACAGGTGCAGGAAATTCCTTTGAACTTAGAAAAAGAGATTGAGCCAGCTCCTGACACTTTAGAAGATATGATATTTTTAAATGATCTGGAGGATTCCGTGACTTTAAGGGTTGATGATGCCTCTCTCTGCAGACTGTGCATTAAACACGGAATTTTGTACAAGGATATGTGAGTCCCATCTTGTAACGATAGGGCTCACTTGCCCCCAGAGTGGTATACTACATGCAACAAGTTTATGTGCTGGGCTGGTTGCATTTCGCCTTTCAATACATTCATTCTGAAAATGTTACACTATTTATGCTTGGTGCTAGCTCAGCTGAATCTGAATAGCTACGCATTTCTGCACTGCATGTATACGATATTACTTGAATTCTTATATCGTGAGCCGACTCCAGAAGACATCAAACCATTTACAATCCCAAGTGACGAAAGGGAAGCCTCTTGTACACTTTCTTCAAGTCAGCCACTAACTTCCAGGTCATAACTGGTGCTTGGAACAAACTGAGCGCTTTTAAGAATGAATGGTTCTACGTGTGCTGCTCGCCTGGTTTTGTAGGACGGTGGATGGAAGGATGTAAGTGGCGCTTTAAACTCAACTTTAAGTGCTTTTATTCAAGTCGTATCTTGAACTAAGCAGTTATTATTGAACATTGCAGGTAGCCATCCATGTCCTACTGGCAACATGTACTTGGATGCGGTTTCAACGCTAAAAAGTATACCGATGGCAGATAGGGACATCAAATCTCTTCTTACGGACGAGCGCCTTTTTGTCCGTGGCTTACTAGAAGAAGGCCACAACACGGAACTGTTAAGAAACACCAAGAAGGAAGTTGTAGAAAGAAGAGGCGCTATTGGGCAAGGGGTGATGAAGTTAGTCCTATCATGCACCTAGTCGAAGGGGCTTAGGATGTCGTCGTGGAAGGCAAGGTGAGTGGCGATGTTAATGAGACTGGTCGTGATGATGTGAGCTCAAGTCATGAGCCTGCTGTCGGATCCTCCCAAGACTCATAGCACCCAGCCTCAGAAAAGAGAGGAAGAAAAAGGATCGTTTATAAGCTTTATAGAGGGTAGGTCTCCAAGAAATCCAAGTAAACCTCCGCTGCAGTGGTTCAATCTATCTCTCTGCCTCCAGAAGAGTTATTTGGGGGACTTTCAGACACCCTAATTCCGGATTATGTTGGGAATTATAATTTCGCCAATTTAATCCTCATGGGCTTTGAATCTCCTATTCGATTCGGTGCTGACATTCCTCCCGCTAGCATGGGAGAGGTTACACTATCAAGTAAAGCTCCAGTGACTGGTATGTCGGGGGAACACCAGGACACCCATGATCATGTGCACTTCACTACACGACACTTGACTATATTTTACTCCAATTATTCATATACACTTTCATTTTGTTTGCAGGCTCAATGGGACACCTCTACAACTAAGATCACCTGAAGAGATCAGTATACTCCCAACTGTCTTATTTTGGGCCTATTCGAGGTCTGGACCCTAGTCGAGATAGAGAAGGTTATGAAGAAAGAGAAGATCGACACCAAAGCCACCAATCCAAGGACCCGTTGTCTAAGCATAACTCAAAATCTTAGTCTTCTCACCACAAGGGTGTCGGTTAACAGCCCACTGCACACAGTAGTAGTGAGTCATTGCCTCATGCTCCTACTTCGGCTACTACACCCGAGCAACATTCGGGTTCTTCCAGCATCCGTCGATCTTCAGAGCGCCAGTCTAGCATTGAAGGTCTTGATACTTTATTCTATAAGCACGATAGACGGGCCTTCTCAGCCCCAACTACTCTTGATGCCACTACCGCTGAGAAGATGGCTGAGCTCAAGGCCACATTTCCTAAGTTGTGCTTTGATGAGTTGTAACATCCCCTACTTGGAGGCCCAAAACTAATGGCTATGGATGCTGCCGTCATCCATAGTTATTAATCTTGGCGACCAAATGCGGCAACGTTAGATATATTGATACACAGAAACACCAGAATATGAAAAAAAATTAAAACATCAAACAAATTCCACATTCCATTTCAAAACATTTCAAAATCATTAAATAATCCCACAATCGTAACCATGTTTAGAGAAAATATTTTTATTACAACATACGCTAAGAGCGGCATATGAAGATGCTCCCTTGGATGATCAGAGTATATATAGGCAATTTAACAACTTTGCTTTTACAACAACACAGTGGAATCAAAATAAAAGAGAACTCTAAGTAGCTATCTAGCCTCCTGCACATCTCCGGAAGCTTATTCGTCTAAAGAGGTACCTGAAAATGTCAACTCTCAAACTACTCAAAATCAATCGAGTACCCGAGAGTTTAAAGGGAAAACATAAACTTCGAGTCAAACACAAAGCCTGGTATTAATAATAATCTACCATCTCAAACCACTTAGATATCTAGTGAGACCACGCCGCTTAGCGGAACGGGTTTTCCCTTCACTAGTATCCTAAAACCTTTATAAAACCATTAACTGTGCTCCTGCATCCACAATGGTTAAAAAAATCTCCAAATAATATGATGATATGAAAAACAAGTAAATTAATTATGGATTACCCATCCCTATTCATTTGGACTATCTGTCTCAGTTATAGTTTCAAGGGTTACTATTAACCTAATAGTTTTCATGGGCCGACTAATAACCTGTTTAACGTTTATGGACTCCCTATCTGGTTTCATAGTTTTCATGGGATCACTAAGAACCTATTGGCCACTGCCAATATCTTTACTGTTTTATAGGTTCTCCTCGAACCTATTGGTAACTCCAATATCTTTATTCTTATCCTACTTTTCATGGGTTGACTAGGAACCTATTGACTTCTGTCAATATCATAATCCAGATATAGTTTTCATGGGCTGACTACAAACCTATTGGCCCCTGCCAATATCAAATCATAGTTTTCATGGGCTAACTATGAACCTGTCTTCCTGAAATCTTTTTTATACATAGTTTACATGGGCCGACTATGAACCTATTAGCCCTTGCCAATATCTTTTCCTATACACAGTTTTCATGGGCTTACTGTGAATCTATTAGCCCCTGCCAATATCTTTAATTAATTTAATTATATTCACTACTAGGTCAACCTAGCTGGTTATTTTTCCCTTCTCCAAATTATCGTTATGGGTTCATTACAATGTGAATATAATTGAAGAAGCAAACATAATAACATAACAATACCAATCCCGTGGGTTTAAAATCTTTGAAATTATTTTCATATGAAACATGGTTAATCCCTTTAACCTAATATTTAATATAGGAAAGCTTCTTCTTAAAACCATTTCAAAACTCTTTTACTTAGCCATGGGTATTTTCCTTTAAAATGAGATTGGGTTATTTGTTTTGAAAAACTAAGGCTTTCGAAACCTTCAAAACTTTGCTTTCGGCCTCACTGGATAACCTCCTTCGAAAGCATATAAATATCTTTTCAAAACATTAGGCCCTTGCCTTTCGAAACACTTTAAAACCTCTCTTTCGAAACCTTTCGATTATAATAAAGTATTACTTATTAACTCTTAGAAGCATAGCTTCGAAACCATTGGAAGTATCTCTTCCGAAACCATTGAAAGTCCCTCTTTTGAAACCATTGGATTTATATTTGGAAATATCATTTGGGTCAAAGTGAATATAAACGAAAGTATCTCTTTCGAAACCAGTCTTTATCATATAAAAGTATTGGGGAAAACTTGATGGCGTCGGCACCAAACTTTCGAAAGCTTCAAATCATTTAAGCAAAACACTGAAGGATAGCATCGCAATCCCCTTTCGAAACCATTTCCTTCGAAACCCTTGGACCCTTTCGAAAGCATTTAGGAAGTGGCTTAGTACATCTTAAAAACAAACACTACCCATCGAAAGCATTGATGACTTCAATACGCTCGAAAGGCAAAAGAACGACACCTGGGTTTCGACTAGGTCGGAACCACTATTTTCAAAAGCATGATTTCATAATTAAAGAACCCATTCGAAAGCTTGTACTTTAAAACATAAGATGGCAACCCTCTTCGAAAGCTGTTTAGAAAACCCCTTTCGAAAGTATATGTTTCGACTCCTTTGAAAGCTTTAATAAAACAAGGCATGCGCTTTTCTTTGGAAAACAAAACAAAGGTTTCGACCCCTATCGAAAGCATTGGTTTCGACACCATGCCTTCCGCCCCTTTTCCAATCCACTACGCACCAATTTTTTTGATGCCTTGTGTATTGGTTTCGGCTTAGTGGGGTTTCGACTTGATTGAAGAAAGAAGCTATGAGTCGAAAGGTACTTCTATTAGAGGCGGAACCCGCCTTTCTGAGTAAAAGCAGATTAATGCTAATTAAAGTAAATTCTATTTAACTAACCTACCCACGTGTAAAAATGTGATTGGTTGCCTGAACTTTTCAAATTCTTTACCAAAACAACTGTCGCATAATTTCAGATCTAAACCAAGATTAATTTAGCAAATAAGCCCTTCCATTAAGCAAAACTAATAATGCAAATAAGTCCTTCTTCTAAAATAATTTAATTTCCATAGCAAATCACTTAGGAAAAATCCCCAAAAATCATAGAAATTCACTTTTAACATGTTATCTAACATATCTAAATTTCAGCCCCAAATTCTCAATATAATTTTTGAAATAAATTTCTAAACCCAATTAACCATATTTTCCTTTGAAAATTCATAATAATCTTTCCATAGCTTGGAAAATTATCAAAATTAAAACCCAACTCCAAAATCATGTTTTACATAACATATAATTTTTCCATGGCATCCAAACATCATTTACAATCGGTTTTGCCCTAAAACCGGATAAATCCCCATTTAAACAGTCTTGTTTAAATCAAACAAATTATAATTCAAGCATATCATCATCCAAAACATCATAGAAACAAATTTAATCTTAAATCCAAAAACATATGTTCATAAAATAGAGATGATATAAATTATTGTTTACCTTGATTAGGATAAGGAGATTGGATTGAGATTAAGATTGATTCCCCTTCTTTAATTACTTAGCTTGATTTGATTCCTTTTCCTTAATAATGGTCGGCTCCTCTTGATTTACGTTTTTGAAAAATGACGTGAATGGGAAATGAAACGTGAATGGTGTAAGGAACAAGAATATATATAAGGGTAAGGGTTATGTGCGGCTATTTCCCAATATACCCTTATGTAAATTAAATAACTTAGAAACCATTCTTAAGCCCATTTAATTTTTTAAGCACGACCTTAATTTAGTTTCATATCTCAATCCCTTTATCACTCTAATTATTTACATTATTCTATTTAATTTATCTAATTAAATCTCCTGAATAATGTTATCAAAAATTAGGGGTATTACAGGCTCCCCTCTTTAAAGAATTTCGTCCTCGAAATTCAGTAAGGACTAAATACGAAAAATAGCAATCATCTGTAACGACTCCTAACAACCATACTAGTCTACCCGACCAATAATTATCTATATAAATCTAATATAGACATACCCTCAAAGCAGACCAGGATAAGTATCTCGAATCCTGACTTCTGTCTCCCAAGCACAGTCCTTCTCGTTGTCGCTCCACTGAACTTTCACCAACTTGAATGTCTTGTTCCTCAATATTTTCTCATCTCTCGCTACAACCCGAACTGGTTGTCTAACAAAAGTCAAATTAGGCTCTACTACCAAATCTTCCAACCTTGGAGGAATAGTAGTCTCTGTATCATGCACATACTTGCGAAGATGAGACACATGAAATAAATTATGGACACCTGCCATACTGCTCGACAACTCTAGTCTGTATGCGAGCTTTCCAATCCTCTCTATAATTTGGAATGGACCAACATATCTCGGTGCCAGTTTCCCTATAGGGTCGAGGTAATTAAAGACGTCCATGGCTCATCTTACAGCGATCTGCCCCCATCTTGTTCTTAATATTTTCCTTTCTAAGTTTCTCTGCGAGCTCAGTAATCTTATCCTGCCTAGGCATGTCGGTGGATGTTGCTTGACACTGGGGCAGCTTGAGCTATCTGTAAGGAATCTTCAAGCTTGTATATCTTGAACATGGCATCCTTCCTTGTTTCATCTAAAGTATTAATTAGTTCAACCCTAGTCTTCTTTGTGTTTCTAGAGAAACCACCAAAGTATTTAAGAGCACCCGCCTTCCATCCCTTCCCCTGAGAGTAAGAAAGCACCTTCAGCTCCTAACACTCCATTGGCTGCTTGTAATGAGTTGCCATCTCTTTTAGTTTACCTTGGAAGTGTACTTCCAATTTATTCTTCCATACGTCCACCAACGAGGGATCAATACCCACAAGAGGAGCTAGGGCCTTGTCTAAACTAGTCCCTTCTGCCTCTTTTCTACCCTCGACACCCTTTTCCACTTCAATATGATGGGCAGTTTGAAGATTCATATCCTCAATAGTTTTTCTCAACTTCTTTATCTCTACTTTATAAACAACCCCATAGAGCACCTCACTATCTTTCAAGGATTGCTATAGTTCATTTACCTTCAAATCAACAGCTTCAACCCCAATGTGCAACTTGACATTATGTTATTGATGATTAAGTGCATCCTTAGCTTCTTTAAGCTTCGAAAGGGCTTCCTTCAAATTTTTTCAAGCCTTTAGTTGGTAAGTGTTAAATGGATATTCTCATCTTCCAAGGCCGTAGTGGAAGTCGTGACGGCCACCTCAAACTCAGACACACTTGTATCACCCATACCATAAATAATGGGGACGAAGGGTATATCAGATTCATAGGCCCCAATAAACTCAGTTGGAGACTGACGCAGCGGATTAATCAAAACAATATAGATCGTTGAATGTAGCAATCGATGGATTGATGGATACTGAAATGCCCGAATTCGTTGATCCGAAGATACCGAATTCTTAGCTATCTCTGACTCGTTGATCCGAAGATACCGGGAAAGAGATCTACGATTCTTCGACGTTGATCTTGCGCACAAGATACCGTGAATCGGCTTCAACAAACGATGATTCGAGCGCACTCGAATGACGTAAGTGGAGATAGGAGATACACTCGACTACCAATTGAAATTGAAAGCACAAAGCTAACAAAAGAGAATTTTATTCAATATTCAACAACCTCTTTACAAATGAGACTCACGGCCTATTTATAGGCGAACAACTTTACAACAGAAATTTCACTAACTCCTAAGTCGTTTCCGACTTAACAAATATTCCGACTCAACATAAGTCGTACACGACTTACGACTCAAAAGAAATGACTCAAAAGTAAACAACTCAAAACAGGCGACTCACCATAAGTCGTTACGACTTAGCAGATTACAACACAATCACCACGACTTACGACTTTAAACAAATGTGTTCTACGACTTACAAAAATATACAGACTTATTACAACACTTAGGTCGTAGACGACCTAACGACATAAAACTCATACGCTTTACGACTTAACAAACAACGGCAGAGATTAACTCGCAGAAGAATCAACGGCACCAGGCTTCAGCGACTTAAAAACAGGCGGCATCAACGACTTAAGGAAATCAATGGTTTAGATTAACTCGCAGAAGAATCAACGACAACATCTTCACGCGACTTACGACTCAAGAACTTCACGAGTTAAACTTCCACGACTCACGAGTTAATTCTTCTAGGTCGTAACTCGCTTCCTCTTCATGCCTTTTGTTAAGTCGTGGACGACTTATACCTTCAGCTTTGTTAAGTCGTGGGATTTCACTAGGTCGCTGCCGAGTTATACTAAGTCGCTGGGATGACTTAAAACCTTCGTTAGGTCGCGAACTCGAGTTAACTCCTTCCCCTGGTTTCCAGTTAAGTCGTAGCTCGTGCTCCCATGCCTCCTTAGGTCGTAACTTGACACGGTCAACTCGTTCTTCATCATTAGGTCGTGACTCGTTCATCACTTCTACCTTGTTAGGTCGTGAACGACCTATAAACTCCCTAGGTCGTGAACGACTTATGCCTTCAACATTCTGCGCTGCATCATCCTCCCTAGGTTGAGAAAAATTCGACCTCGAATTTGCACCCTCTTCTTCTACAATAGACTCATCGCCATGATATGGTATAAGATGTTTAACATTGAAAACGTCAGAAGTGTATACATCCTCCGGCAACTTCAACTTATAGGCATTCTCATTAATTCGTTTCATGATTTCTACAGGACCAATTTTCCTGGCTTTCAACTTGTTATAAGCGCCCACTGGAAAACGATCTTTTGTTAACACTGCATAAACCAAATCACCTTCCTGAAATTCAACACTCCTTCGTTTCAAATCTGCGGAATGTTTATACTTCTCATTTGCTTTCTCCAATCGTTCCTGAACGACTTTATGACATTCCGTCAACCCTTCAACAAAATCAGCAGCTTTCTTAACTGTCTTCTTTGATTGTGGCACTACCGTTAAATCCAACGGTCCCTTAGGTAAGCTTGAATATACTATCTGAAATGGACTGAACCCAGTACTTCGATTCACAGCATGATTATGAGCAAACTCTGCCTGGCATAACTTCACATCCCAACTCTTCAGATTATCTTGTATAAGACACCTCAGCAAGTTTCCCAATGATCTGTTTACCACCTCAGTCTGTCCATCTGTCTGCGGGTGATAAGCACTACTAAATTTCAGCTTCGTTCCCACCATTTTCCACAAACTCAACCAAAAGTGACTCAAAAACCGAGTATCTCTATCCGACACAATAGATTCTGGCAATCCATGAAGTCGATAGATCTCCTTGAAAAACAATTTAGCAACATGAACAGCATCCGCCGTCTTCTTACAAGCAATAAAATGTGCCATTTTCGAGAATCGGTCAACTACCACATAAATGGAATCATTACCACGCTGTGTTCTCGGTAATCCCAACACGAAGTCCATACTCACATCAACCCATGGTTTAGTTGGTACAGGTAACGGCATATATAAACCAGCATTAGTCGCAGTTCCTTTCGAAACCTGACAAATATGACAACGCTCCACAAACCTCTCTACCTCTTTCCTCATTGATGGCCAAAAGTAAGACTGTGAAATCAACTGTAAGGTACGGTCTCTCCCAATATGTCCTTCTTCGTGTAACTCCTTGATAATCTTCATTCTCAGACTACCTTTCGGTATGCACAATCGATTTCCTTTAAAAAGAAAACCATTGACCATCATAAATTCATCAATCTTCCCTTCATTGTCCCGTTCAACAAATTTCTTAAAATAAGAGTCTTCTGCAATCTGCTCCAGCAATAATTCAAAAACAGTCACTTCAACTTTCATCGTTGTCAACAAATGATTCCTTCTACTTAAAGCATCAGCCACTCGATTCGTCACCCCTGATTTGTGCTTCACAACGAAAGTAAACTGTTGCAGATAAGCAATCCATGATGCATGTCTCGCTGAAATCTTATCTTGCCCTTGCAAATGCTTCAATGCTTCATGATCAGTATACAGAACAAACTCTTTCTGAAATAGATAATGTCTCCAGTGTTTAATAGCTTGCACAACAGCATAAAACTCCACATCATATGTACTGTATCGCATCTTCGCTCCTGACAACTTCTCACTGAAATAGGCAATAGGACGACCCTTTTGACTCAACACTCCTCTAATCCCAACCTTCGATGCATCAGTATGTAGTTCAAACAACATCTGAAAATCAGGTAATGCTAGAATTGGTGCTGTCGTCAACAATTCCTTGATTCGTTCAAAAGCAACCCCCGCTTCCTTCGTCCATGTAAATTGTTTACCCTTCATGCAATCAGTAACAGGTGCCATCACACTACTAAAGTGTGGAATGAACCTTCGATAGAATGAAGCCAACCCGTGAAAACTACGAACTTCTGTTATCGTCTTGGGCTGCGGCCAATCTCTGATCGCCTTAACTTTACTTTGGTCCACCTGTATACCTTCCTTCGAGACAACATACCCCAGAAATAAAACGCTATGCGTCATGAACACGCATTTCTTCGTTGCTGCATAGAATTGTTCTTGTCGCAATACCATCAGCACTTCTCTAAGATGATTCAAATGTTCCTCTGGACTCCCACTGTAAATCAGAATATCATCGAAATACACCACCACAAACTTCCCAATGAATGGTCTAAAAATTTGATTCATTACCCTCATGAAAGTACTCGGTGCATTGGATAAACCAAATGGCATGACCAACCATTCGTATAGACCCTCCCTGGTTTTAAAAGCAGTCTTCCACTCATCGCCTGGTCTGATACGAATTTGATGATATCCGCTCTTCAAATCAATCTTCGAAAAGATTACAGACCCACTAATTTGATCCAATAAATCATCGAGCCTCGGCATCGGAAATCTGTATCTGATTGTGATCTTATTTAATGCTCTACTATCTGTGCACATTCTCCACGTTCCATCCTTTTTTGGTACCAATAAAGCTGGTACAGCACAAGGACTTAAACTCTCCTGCACACGCCCCTGCTCAAGCAATTCTTCTACCTGCCTCCTCAACTCTTCATGTTCCTTCGAACTCATTCGATAATGTGGTCTGTGTGGCAACACAGCACCTGGAACAAGATCTATCTGATGTTGTATATCCCTCAACGGTGGTAATTCCGTTGGTAACTCCTTTGGAAATACATCGTCGAATTCTTTCAAAACTGGTTTAACTTCTTCTGGTATTTCAACCTCTTCACTGCTTTCTCGCCCAATCAACAAAAACACTTCAGGCTCTTCCTCAACCTCCTTAACAAACTCTTTCAAAGATAATAAAGTTTTCAGCTCTTCAATCTCTTCTGACTTACTTTCTCCTTGTGATCTCTTCTTCGGAACTAGGATAATTTTCGTGCCTTCAAACATAAAACTGTAGCTATTGGTCCGACCGTCATGTTGTACTGCTCGATCATACTGCCATGGTCTTCCCAATAATAAATGACAAACATCCATCTCTACTACATCACACCAGATCTCGTCTTTGTATTTCTTCCCAATAGAGAATGGAACACGAACTCGTCTATCCACTTTCACTTCTCCTCCTTTTCTCAACCATGCTAACTTGTATGGATTCGGATGTTTCTCTGTCTTCAACTTCAATTTTGTCACAGCCTCGGTTGAGATAATATTATCACAGCTTCCTGCGTCGATCACAAACTTACACACCTTTCCCAATATAGTACATGTTGACTGAAAGATATTACTCCTCAACCAACTAGCTTCTTCCTGCTTCGGTGTTAAACACGATCTCCTCAGCATTAGATTACAACCTTCATCTCCTGACGCAATATCCTACTCATCCTCCTCAACTGGACTAGAACAATCCCCATCACCATCCTCATCCTCAACTTCTGCAATCATGGTTCTCTTCTTTGGCTTTGGACACTCACTGCTTTTATGACCCAATTCCTGACAATTGTAACATTTGAAACCATTGTTAACCCTTGCCTTCTCAGCCTCCTTCACCACTGGTCTACTGATAGGTTTAGAAACATTAGAACTTCCGCCAACACCCTTCGCTTGATTGTTAGAATTAGTAAACACACCACTTCCTCGTCGTCCCTGCTTCTCCCAAGCCAACGCTTTCTGATGTGCCTCTGCCACAGATCTTGGATCGAACATATTAACCATATCCTGGATCTGCATTCTCAATCCTCCAATAAATCGAGATGTCAATTGCTCTTCTGTTTCCATAATATCATTCCTTGCAATAAGTTGATAGAATTCATCAGCATAGTCATTTACAGATTTCGTCCCTTGTCTCAAGTTTTGCAAACGTTGATACATCAAAGATTGATAATTGTAAGGTAAGAACGTTGCTTTCATCAATTTCTTCATCTTCTCCCAAGATTCAACTTTTGAATTTCCCATCCGATCACGTGTAAGTTTGGTCTGCTGCCACCACGCCAAAGCTCTACCCCTCAACCTTGTAGCAACCAACTTCACTCTACGATGTTTTGGAACTTCTTTGAAGTCAAAAATCTCCTCAACATTAGCCATCCAATCTAGAAACTCCTCTGCTTGCATACCACCTTTGAATTCAGGAACTTCAGTCTTCATCCCCGACTCCCACTTGTGATCATATTCAGAGTAATTTCTTCCTTGTCCTCGTCCTTGTCCTCGAACACTACCACCATCATACTCCTCTTCAAAATAAGATGTATATCGTTGTCTATCTCGTCCACCCACATCTCTACTACCTTCACGCCTACCACCATCATTCCTTCTATCTACATTCCTCCGTTCACGATCATTCACGTTCCTCCCACGCCCTTGATCATTTTCAACACTTCTGTCTCGATTGGAATGTGGCGAGACTCTACTACCCCCATGGTTAGATTCTGGTGAAACCCTTCTCCGATTTTGATTCATTTCTAACATCATCTTCTCTAATCGTCCAATTCCTTCGTTGATCTTTTCACTAAAGTTTTCATTGATTCTTTGCTCCATCTCATCAGCTTCTTCTCTTCGATACAAAGCTTCTACGTTTTGGTGACGATTAGCTCTCCTTGGCGGCATACTTGAAAACTTTACAAACTCTTCAACACTTCAAAATTCAAACACTTTTCGGACTTTGATCCAAAATGAAACGGATCGAAAACTTCCACTTTGTAGCAAATCGCGATGAACACGATGGACAAAGTTTTGGCCTCCACTTCAAATTCGATCAAACAACTTCGAACAATGATGAACACTTCTTCCTCTCGGCCACGGCTCAAACTTCAAACTTCTCGGCCAAACAACTTCAAATTGAATAGGCTCCAAGTCTCGATCTAGCTATGATTGGCTAGAACAAGCTCCGATACCAAAACTGACGCAGCGGATTAATCAAAACGATGTAGATCGTTGAATGTAGCAATCGATGGATTGATGGATACTGAAATGCCCGAATTCGTTGATCCGAAGATACCGAATTCTTAGCTATCTCTGACTCGTTGATCCGAAGATACCGGGAAAGAGATCTACGATTCTTCGACGTTGATCTTGCGCACAAGATACCGTGAATCGGCTTCAACAAACGATGATTCGAGCGCACTCGAATGACGTAAGTGGAGATAGGAGATACACTCGACTACCAATTGAAATTGAAAGCACAAAGCTAACAAAAGAGAATTTTATTCAATATTCAACAACCTCTTTACAAATGAGACTCACGGCCTATTTATAGGCGAACAACTTTACAACAGAAATTTCACTAACTCCTAAGTCGTTTCCGACTTAACAAATATTCCGACTCAACATAAGTCGTACACGACTTACGACTCAAAAGAAATGACTCAAAAGTAAACAACTCAAAACAGGCGACTCACCATAAGTCGTTACGACTTAGCAGATTACAACACAATCACCACGACTTACGACTTTAAACAAATGTGTTCTACGACTTACAAAAATATACAGACTTATTACAACACTTAGGTCGTAGACGACCTAACGACATAAAACTCATACGCTTTACGACTTAACAAACAACGGCAGAGATTAACTCGCAGAAGAATCAACGGCACCGGGCTTCAGCGACTTAAAAACAGGTGGCATCAACGACTTAAGGAAATCAATGGTTTAGATTAACTCGCAGAAGAATCAACGGCAACATCTTCACGCGACTTACGACTCAAGAACTTCACGAGTTAAACTTCCGCGACTCACGAGTTAATTCTTCTAGGTCGTAACTCACTTCCTCTTCATGCCTTTTGTTAAGTCGTGGACGACTTATACCTTCAGCTTTGTTAAGTCGTGGGCTTTCACTAGGTCGCTGCCGAGTTATACTAAGTCGCTGGGACGACTTAAAACCTTCGTTAGGTCGCGAACTCGAGTTAACTCCTTCCCCTGGTTTCCAGTTAAGTCGTAGCTCGTGCTCCCATGCCTCCTTAGGTCGTAACTTGACACGGTCAACTTGTTCTTCATCATTAGGTCGTGACTCGTTCATCACTTCTACCTTGTTAGGTCGTGAACGACCTATAAACTCCCTAGGTCGTGAACGACTTATGCCTTCAACATTCTGCGCTAAATTAGTAGCAATTAAGTTGGAGACCCACGAGGACCGACTAAATTAGTAGCAATTAAGAGTTGACTCAAAGGAAATCAAAATGTGCAGAGTTAAGACTAAATAGAAATGTATTTCATAAAGAATATTTTTATATGGTAAGTCCAACAAATCCGCGTACAAGAGATAATGATAATATGTAATGCTTAATCTCTATTTAGATTCCTAATTTTAAGCCTAAACCACTTCAAGTAAGGACTATCAGGCGGAAAAAAGCCACTTTCTAAAGTATACTGCCACCGACACAGTACAAAATCACTAAGTGATCCCTTCTCTTTAACTATTTGATCAATCATGGAGAGCAACCCTTGGGTTTCATCCCTAAGATTTGTGAACGACCCATCTAAATCTTTTTCATGCCTACAGATCACGGCTACACTAAGACTAAGGCGGTCTGTGGTTTGAGTTTGGAGTTTTCCACACTTTCCTTCAGAAGTTTAGTAAACATAACTTCCTTATAAGACTATAAAAACAAAAGGACGAAGATGACATAGTCATTCAAATGTGATAACAAAATAGAATGACAATTAGAGAAATTAGCCTAAACAAAATTAAGTAAAGAATTCATTTTTGTTACGGGCTAGGAAGTTTAGGATCATATACAAAAGGTTAGGTAATTGATTACATGAGCTTGGGAAGTTTAGGTGACCTCGGCTTCCTTGGACACCCCATCCTCATTTAGCTATAGAGAAGTACCATGGAAGACGAAAGAAGAAGCATTCTCTACGGCTAGTTCTTCAGCCTACTAGGCTCTGCAGTAGTTAAGAGCATCTTTGATCTTTTCAGGGTCACCTAGGAAGCTAAGGTTAACCTCGGTGGAAAATTGACGTTGAACCGAGGCTTACATATGATAAAGCACGTAGTAGGTGATCCGATAGAGGTCGTTTTGGGATTTCTTCAAAGCCTTCTCCTTCTCTTCTAGTTCATTACCCTTAATCCAAGGCCTCTTATGTAGCCTTCACCTCCCTTTCATCTTTGGCCCAATATGCCTTAAATTCTTCCTTAACTTTAGTCTTCTCGGAAGCAGCCGTAGTAAGGTCTCCTCAAGCTTGGCGAGACGAGCAAGGCCCACAACCTAATCACCTTCCCCCCTCTTTCGAACCTCAATTGCTAATTCTAACATCTATAAAAAACAACAATAGGTGAGGATTGATTAAGTAAACGATCGATATATGAAGAAGGGAATAAAAAACTTACGTAAGTCCAAGATATCTCCAGTTTTGCGGCAAGCTCAAAGAAGGGGAGCTCAGGAAGTGAAAGGGCTAAAGGAAAAGAAGTCGAGGCAATACTCGATAAGTTATATAGAGTGACCTTTCCTAACCTCATAGTGAGGTAAGTAACAGCACCCTCAAGCAGGGGAAAGTAGCGAGTGCAAGGGTCTTGGAGGGATTGAAGAGGTGGAATAAGAAGTGCTACTAAAGAGGGAGGAGGAGGAGGCATGGTAGGTTTCTTAAGAGGTTGGCTAGATGCCTTACCCCCATCAAGCTTCCTTTTTTGATTTTTCCTCTTCGCCGCTGCTAATTTCTTAGGATCGAGAAACACCGTAGCGAGATCACCAACCGTTTCACCTGTACATGAGAGAAATCCTAAGGTCGGTAAAAATCCTTGCAAGGGTCAGGAGTGTAAAGTAATAATTCTTTAATCCATTTTTAGCAAATTATACCCCTAGGTTCATATGAAATTGAGGGAAACTTAAAAATGGAACTAGAGAAGTTGTGAAGTGGGAGCAAAAAGTCATGCTTTTGTAACATCAAATCAATGAAAAATAATTTCATTCCCCTCTCGTTTTCACCTGAACCAAAGATGCAGTTCTTACAGGACTCGTATAACTCAATAGCATGATCAGAATAAACAGGATAATTAGGCGTGGATAGAAGGAAGAAGGGAAGTAATAAAGTTAGAGATAAAGAAATATTGGTTGATCCATTTCTAGGTATTGCGAGGAACAGATGTAAGGATCGATTTTTGCTTGGGCATAATAAAATCCAACAACCCCCCTAAAGGACTCTTGTGAATGTCGAACAAAAATTAGAACTCACCAAAGGTAGGAGGGGAACCATTTCCTATGTAAAGAATAAAAGTGGAAATAATAAGGGAGTAAGAAAGGGGGCAAGTTGGTTAGGAACGAGGTCGATAACGGTTAACCATTCACGAAGAATTGGATTTAGGGGTAGGAAAGCTTGCATCGTATAATAGGGAAAAGATTTCAATTTCATTTTCCTTTTCCCTGTGTTTTAGGGCTTGAGATCTGGTCAACACTAAGGATTCACTTTCTGGATTGAGGCCTTTTCCTCTATACTAGGATTTGATTGGTAGCCTATTGGCATAATTCAGGCTTCTGGTGCTTCTTGCGAGCTGGCTAACTTAGCCAAAGAATCAACTTAGGAGTTATTTTCTCTTAGCACTTGGTGTATTGAGAAATCCTCAAATTGGATCAACATTTTCAATATCTTCTTTACATATAACACTAGCTTGGCATCTTTCATTTGATACTTCTGGTTTAACTGATCACCATCAATTGTGAGTCACTGAAAATCTCAACCCTAGGAATTTTCATTTGTAGGGTCAAGGTAAGTCCTGCTATCATCGATTCATATTCTACCATATTATTAAAGGCCAAAAATCCCAATTTCTTTGCATAATGTAGTCGGTGTCCATCGGGGGTAATAATTACATATCCTGCTCTAGCCCCTTGTTCGTTTGAAGCTCCGTCTACAAACAGTTGCCATTTAGAATGTAGATCTTTTTCTTTCTTTGAGTGCTCTTTGATGAATCGTGTGAATTCATTAACAAAATCAGCTAGAGCTTGTCCTTTAGTTGCCACCCACGATAGAAATTCAATATCATACTGACTAAGTTATATCCCTTATTTTAATAATCTTCCAGAAGCTTCAGGTTTACTAAAGACTTACTTGAGCGGGAAGTTGGTTAAGACCTTAATTAGATGTACTTGAAAGCAGGCTCTCAATTTTCATGCTATGAGCATCAAACAGTATGTTATTTATTCTGTAACTAAATATTTGGTTTCTGCATCTTTAAGCCTTCTTCTTGTATAGTATATCAGAAGCCGAATCCCCTTTTCTTCTCTTATTAGAATAGGACTAACTGCATGCTTAAAAACTGCCATATATAAATGAAGGTTTTCCCCTTCTACGGGGCTGGTTAAAATTGGTGGTCTCTCCATATGATCTTTCAGCTCCTTCAAAGCTTTTTGACAATCCTCTCCCCATTTGAAGTCTTTCTTCTTCTTAATCACATCGAAGAATGGGACGTATTTGTCGGTGGATTTGGAAATGAATTTATTCAATGCTGCTACTCTTCCATTCAAGCTTATCACATCTTTACTTATTTGGGTTCTGCCGTATCCTTAATTGCTTGGATCTGATCAGGGTTGGCTTCTATTCCTTGAGCACTAACAATGTACCCCAAACATTCCAGATTGGATGCCAAAAGAACATTTTTGCGGGTTGAGCTTCATTTAATATTTTTGCAATACTCCGAACATTTCTTCAAGATCACTTAGATGGTTGCTTTCTTCTTGAGATTTGACCAACATATCATCTACGTATACTTTATTGTTATGACCAATTTGTTCCCTAAACATTCTATTTACTAATCTTTGGTAGGTGACTCCGGCATTCTTTAATCCGAATGACATTACTTTGTAGCAATATGTTCCTTAATCTATTATGAAGCTCGTGTTCTCCTCATCTGGCCTGAACATTAGAATCTGATAGTATCTGGAATATGCATTCATGAAAGATAGGAGTTCGTGTCCACTCATTGCATTGACTAACTGGTCTATGCTTTGAAGGGGATAGTAATCTTTTAGGCATGCTTTATCCAAGTTGGTATAATCAACACATATCCTCCATTTCCCGTTAGACTTCTTAACTGGCATTAGATTGGCCAACCATTTGGGATAAAGTACTTCTCCGATGAACCCATTCTCTAGTAATCTCTTAACTGCTTCTTTCAAAGATTTGGATCGAGATTTGTCAAACTGCATTTTCTTTTTTCTGATAGGTGTGATATTTGGATTTATATTCAAGGCATGACACATAACGGTCAGATTTATCCTAGCCATATCTGAATGGGTTCAGGGGAACACATCTCTGCTGGATTGAAGAAACTGAATTAGTTCTGCTTTAAGTTTGCTATCTAGCTTCATTCCAACTTTTACCGTCTTCATTGGATCGGTCGAATCCAAGCATCTCTCCTTAATATCTTCTGTGGGCTTTATTCTCTCTTTCTCTCCTCTGCAATCTAATTCAGTGATGGCCTTCTCACCCACTATTTCGCTTTCTACTAAGTTTGCTTCTTTCCTCTTCCTTTTTCTTTCAGAAAAGTTAAATTTTCTAAGTGCAAGTTTGACTTTTCCACCGGCCTCGGTTTTTTCTTTGGATGTTTAGCTTGAAAAACCTTCACCCAAAGGCTATGTAATATCAATTCCGATAAATTCACATAGCTTCGAGTCATAACAAGAAAGATGGTCTCATTTGTATTGCTTAAGTGTAGCAAAGTACATTTCACGAGGGCTAAATTGCTCTCTCCTTATTGTTCCCCCAACCACTTATGGTCAAGTATTTTACCATCAAGTATGTTGGTGAAACCACTACGCCATAGATGACCTTCTGCAACACAAAAAAAATGTTGGCTCAGGCCCGAAAAATGTTGCCATAGGTCTATGGCAACACTTTTAGGGTGATGCAATTTTTGCCGTTGCCTTAGACCTCAAAGGCAACATTTTGACTATCTAAGGCAACATAAGTAATATTGTTGCAATAGAACCCTATTTGGGTCTATGGCAACACCCATAGGTATCTGTAGCAACATTCCAAAATGTTGCTATAGATATTAACTTTCTGAATTTGTGGGGCCCACAATGTAGAGCATATTTGATTTTTTAATAAAAATAAATATTTATTTAATAAAATGCTATTGCATAGAATTTGATATTTAAATAGTAATTTATTTAAATAAATATTTTATATCAACATTTGAAATAGTACAAATTCCTGACTCCACTATTTTACAATTCAATGATATATACCACTGATATTCACATATACAGATATTCCTCACTACATCACTCAGTTCACTCATTACATATGTAGTTTCAATTTATACAGACACTGACAAATATATGACGAGCTGAGTGCCGAGCCGAAGGCGAGCCGAGAAGCGGGTCCGGGCGCAGCGCCGGCGGGGGTCCGGGGCACCGCAGTCCCGGTTAGGTCGAACAAGTGGTCACCGCCCGATTCATCCGATTTTGGAAGATCGAGCCTTCTTTGAAACGACGTAAAATGATGCACAAATGGTAATTGCAAGCACTACAACAATAAATGAGGCAACTGTAATAACTGGACCAATAGCCACCTTCAAACCGTCAACAACCCCTGCCGAACACTCACAACACCACAATAAAACTTCTACCAACAATCACCTATACCACTCACAACCTGAACATTGTAATCATCAATTCACCATCAAACAGCAGTACTACATGAAAACGTGCACTAGATTATAAAACTGAACTTGGAGCTCCTAAGTTCAACACTATTTCCCTTAACAACAATTTAAAAATAAAACACTAAAAATTATCTATAAGGAGGATGTATATAAACAAGTCTGTGAGTATTAACTAGTAACCGACATGAAGAAAATGATATAATGTGAATTATATACACATGATACCTGTAAAAATATAACTAGAAAATGATATATAGTTCCAAAGGAGCATTTGCACAAACATATGGGGGGCGTACTACCTTATTGAAATTACCAGTACCATTCCCATGCTTATCCTTAATAATGTCATCATCTTGCAATCTATTACCATTAGCAGATTAATTGTTGCGAGAATGACAGCTAAATCTCGAGAGCAGTTCGGGTTTTGGGATAAATTAAGGCGCTAGAAGGGTTTTCAGGTGAAGTAGTCTAAAGGAGAAAGGTAGAGGGGTTGGTGGCGAGCAAGTCTTCTGTTGGAGGCGAGAGTTGATGGTGACGACAGCGGTGGCAAAAGGGGTTTGAACGGAAAACTTTGTTTGGCTTCGGGTTTTGGTGTCGTGACAGGGCTCTGGTTGGAGCTAGATAGTCGCGATGGGTCAAGGGGTAGCTGGGGGTGAGGGTGACAATTTGGTGGCGGAGGCGAATGAGGAAGCAGAAGAAGAGGAGGGTGACAATTTGGTGGCGGAGGCGAATGGGAGGAGGCGAATTGAAATGAAAACCAAAAGGGGATCTACTCTGAACTAGTTTAGGCGGGAAAACGAAATTTTGGGGCAAATTGCAGTGGTGATCCATTTTAACAACTAGATTAAATGTAGATCGTTGGATCTTATTCACGCGGATTGCTAATTTTATTAATTTTTTATTTTGAATACATCTATTGCAACACTATATAAAAATGTTGCATCGTGTTACACTTGTTTAGCTAGAACAACACATTTTTATGGCTAAGGTAACACCAAAAATACAACGTTGCAGTAGGACCAAAATTTTATAGCTGTCGCAACATTTTAGCTGGCAACACCTTGCAAAAATGTTGCAGAAGGTCATCTATGGCGTAGTGAACGAAAGCATCGAATTCATCCAAAGATAGCCTCCCAAAGAAGGCATTGTAATAAAAAGGCTAATCCATTCTGACAAAGAGAGTCTTGAAGGTCCTAGAATGCGGTGGAATTCCCATCTACACCAGAAGTCTTATCCCCCCAATAGGAGTTGATCCTTTATTATTAAACCCAAAAATAGGCTCAAAACATGGTTCTACCTTTTACTATGGGACTTCCATTTGGTCAAAGGCATGTTTAAAAATCACATTGACCGCGCTCCTCGTTTCCACTGGGATTTTGGTAACCACAGAGGGTCCAATTTGAGCAGTGATCATAAGTGGGTCATTGTAGGGATGACGAACCCCTCTTAGCTCTTACGGAGTGATGGTTAAGCTATGAATTTGAATTTGGAACCTGGGATTATTTAGGGTGGTTCTTCCTGAATAGAGAAAAATCCATCTCTTGCCTCCCTAATGTATCGATTTCTGGCTCCCTTGCTATTTCCAGACAAACATAGACTTCCATGAATTACATCAATGTGGTTGATGGGTGGAATAAAATTTGGTTGAGTATTATTTTCTACAAAGTTTGTGGTGTTACTTGGGATCCTCTGATTATCTTCATCAGGACATGCCATTTTTTGATTATCTTTGATAAATTCTTTCAAGTGTCCTGAACGGATCATGCTTTGGATTATCCCAATCAACACACAACATTCGTATGTCTTATTCCCATTTGCCTTATGATAAGCACAATACTCTCCCCTTCCTTTTGATTCATGGTAATTCTTAGCTTTATAGGGAACTAGAAAGTCGTTGCTTTCTTTTGCTGTAGTGAAGATGTAGGATATCGGCTTATTTAAAGCAACATAATTGGATTTCGAGACCTCTTCCCATCTCGGTTTTTTATTACCGTGATTGGAGTCAGATTTTCTCATTTCTTTCTTTGTCTGGGACTTCTTCCTATCATGAAACATTTCATCCATACAGATGAACTTATCAGCTTGAAAATGAAAGTCTTGGAGATCCTTGCATCCATGAAGGTAAAGCTCTTGCCAGAAAGGTGTCTGGTCAATCAGCCCTGAGCGAACTGACATCAATTTGTCTCTATCGGTCATATCCTCTACCTTTAGCTCCTCTACATCGAATCTCTTGAGATAGTCACCTAACTGCTCTTTGGTCTTTGCTTGACGTGAGCCAATACGCTGAAGTCAATCGTAGGATCCTTATAAATGCAAAACTATGCTGAGAACTCATAAGAGAATTGCTTCCAAGTGTATATGGTATTCCTCCGATAATGTCTATACCACTTAGCTGCTGCTCCTTGGAAGGTGGTAGGAAAAAGTTGGCGGCGTACAGCTCTTTGAGCGTTATAGAGATCCATCTGAATTTAGAATTTCAGTGGGTAATTGTTTGCACCAAAAGTTAGAAAAACACTCAATAGATTATATGAAGAAAAATAAATGAAGAAATCAAAAATAAATAGAGGAAACAAGCAGAAAACAAGCAAAAACAATGATAAACATATTTATAGCGGTTCGATATTGAATGTCTACGTCCACTCTAAAGAAATAGCTTTATTAATAACTTTTATTTCTGAATACAAGAGGGATAAGATCAGAATCCATGATTACAATGGAGTACCAAGAAAACAACAGCGTAAAGATCCTTCAAATGAACTATGAACTCTGTATTTTTAGGGGTAGATGACTGATTATCTTCCTGAAAATTCACCAATAGAATCTCCAGATATAGACGAGTTAAATCAGGAAATTTCAAGGCCCAATTCCCCATATAGGGCGATCGACCCTGATCGATCAAGATGCCCATGTGGCATGTTGCGATCGGTATGGTCGGTCCTCCTCCATGTTGGCTTCATGTTTCCAAAGTTGTTTGCATAGTTGCTTTCATGTTCTTAGAGTTATCGATCGATTCTTGTTGAGTTAAACTATTGATTCAAGTTGTTCATATCCATAGTGATCCAATCCGATCCCCTAGCTTAGGGAAGCACTAATCCATACTTAGAATGTTCTGTAGAGTCTCTCTCGACTTCGCTTGATCATTACTTCATATTGTCATCTGTACTTGATCTCTGGTCTCTGTGATCACTTCTTTGAACTACTTTCCTTGTCCATCATGTAGTCCAAATTGTCCAGTCAGTCCGGATGTAGCCGGGTCAAAACGCCGGATAACACTTACCTTCCAAAGTACGTCTTGTTTCGAACATGACTAGCTTTGAATCGAAGCAAGTTAGAATCGCTGGGAAGAATCCATTTAGTTTCTTGAACAATTGTTATCCTTCCATTAAATTGTCTTTTCGAAGAGTCGTATCTCTCTCCATTCATCATGACACTTGGTCGATATTTATCAATATAAATCTGGAGTGTAATCACCAGTTTTTGTCTATGCTCGGTTCCATCGAGCTTGTTGATCTAGTTAGAAGGCTTTGGTTATCTGTAGTGGTTTCTTTTCTGAGAAATCCAAGTGAGAACTTAACTTCTGTTGATTCAAGAAATCAAATGTTAGATATGTACACGTGCACGTTCATGGGCCATTCCTAATTTTATGTGGTTGAAATATATTTGCATTGCTATATTCTACATCACCCTTCACATTTCTTTTTTCTTTTTCTAAACATTAGTAAGGGATCGGTATGAATCCCCAGGTAGAGGATCAGATCTGATCCCTTCATCTTGGTGGACTTAGCCATTTCGTGGCTATGTGGAAACAGACCGAACTCGTATTGGTATTTAAGCTAATAACTCAGTTCGTTTTCCTTTATTTGCTTCATTTCATACTTCAGCAGATCCGATCCTTTAGTCCTCCTTGCTATCGCCATTAACAAGCTTTAGATAAGAAAATCACTAATTCTCTTATTCCCTTCATCAATCCGGTCCTTCTCTATCCTCTACAGCTTTCACCATCACCTCAAATCAATTCGCCGCCTTCATTAATCCAATCTCAATACCAAACTTCAATATTCCCCACTTGAATCGAACCCGACCCTTCACTCTCTCTTTGTTGTTGCTTCTTTCGAATGTAATTACATATATGGGTATCGACTTTGTTATATGCGATTGAAGTAATAAGTGACGAGACAACTTGGGTTTATTCATATTTGTGGATATAGATTCAGGGTTCGGTAGCATGGAGTGGGGAAATTGACTGATTGTAAGTTGTTCACTTGCATTTGTGGGAATGAAGGAGTGGATTGGTGTTGTTAGAATAGAGGGATCGATGTAGATCCACGATTAACATAGAGTAGATAAAGTGGAGTGGCGAGGAGAAGGGATCAACTCATGGGAACGGATGGAAGCATGTTGGAGATGAAGTAATGAAGTCTAGGGGATCGGCTATGGCACATCGAAGTTGAGCTAGGCAATCCATCATAGTGGGGTCGGTCGCTTGATGGAATGAAGGGATAAGTTACCTTGGGGGTCGATTGGAGGCATATAGATTTCAATATGGTTTAAGACAACGCTGCCTAGGTGAGGGATCAGTTATGATCCCTTTGCCTATGAGGACTTAGGCGTTTCTCCTTGAGCTGAATATGGGTGTTTGAATTCGAACGATCGCATACTTGACCATATGAACTTGTAATAGGTCATGATTTAGAACTTGAACACATGCACACGAACACATATGGACTATAATATGATCTTGAACTCGAACATGAACCAGACTTGAACATACTAACATGTGAAAATGGACTTCAATATAAACTTGAATTGTAGCATATGCCTTGAACAGATTTGGATGCTCATATGAATTCGAATGCAAATATCAGACTTCAATATACCGATAACTAATCCCGGACTTAGATAAAATCCACATCCATCTTTGTGAAATTTGATTGGGATGGTTAGTGATGACTGTCACTCCAGTTGAACCCCAAAGTCTCGTCATAACCGTCATTTCAATTTTGAATTGTTTATTCCTGCACTACACAATACGGCACTACACCGCACTAATTTTCACTTAGAATGGAGGGAAATGTTAATTTTTTAATGATTACTACCTGCTAGGTTTGATACCTATGGATTCCAGACGCTCGGAGTGTTTAGCTGCTATAGGCATTGAACAAACTACTTCATACGACAATCCTGATGCTGAGTCGAGTTCTGCAACAATTTCTGCTTGAAACTCTATAGGCCATCAATCCGAATAGCTTGAAATTCTCAACAGGTGCTGGAAATTCCTTTGAACTTTGAAGAAGAGATTGAGCCAGCTCCTGACACTTTAGAAGATATGATATTTTTAAATGATCTGGAGGATTCCGCGACTTTAAGGGTTGATGATGCCTCTCTCTACAGACTGTGCATTAAACACGGAATTCCGTACAAGGATATGTGAGTCCCATCTTGTAACGATAGGGCTCACTTGCCCCCAGAGTGGTATACTACATGCAACAAGTTTATGTGCTGGGCTGGTTGCATTTCGCCTTTCAATACATTCATTCTGAAAATGTTACACTATTTAAGATTGGTGCTAGCTCAGCTGAATCTGAATAGCTACGCATTTCTACACTGCATGTATACGATATTACTTGAATTCTTATATCGTGAGCCGACTCCAGAAGACATCAAACCATTTACAATCTCAAGTGACGAAAGGGAAGCCTCTTGTACCACTTTCTTCAAGTCAGCCACTAACTGCCAGGTCATAACTGGTGCTTGGAACAAACTGAGCGCTTTTAAGAATGAATGGTTCTACGTGTGCTGCTCGCTTGGTTTTGTAGGACGGTGGATGGAAGGATGTAAGTGGCGCTTTAAACTCAACTTTAAGTGCTTTTATTCAAGTCGTATCTTGAACTAAGCAGTTATTATTAAACATTGCAGGTAGCCATCCATGTCCTACTGGCAACATGTACTTGGATGCGGTTTCAACGCTAAAAAGTATACCGATGGCAGATAGGGACATCAAATCTCTTCTTACGGACGAGCGCCTTTTTGTCCATGGCTTACTAGAAGAAGGCCACAACACGGAACTGTTAAGAAACACCAAGAAGGAAGTTGTAGAAAGAAGAGGCGCTATTGGGCAAGGGGTGATGAAGTTAGTCCTATCATGCCCCTAGTCGAAGGGGCTTAGGATGTCGTCGTGGAAAGCGAGGTGAGTGGCGATGTTAATGAGACTGGTCGTGATGATGTGAGCTCAAGTCATTAGCCTGCTGTCGGATCCTCCCAAGACTCATAGCACCCAGCTTCAGAAAAGAGAGGAAGAAAAAGGATCGTTTATAAGCTTCATAGAGGGTAAGTCTCCAAGAAATCCAAGTAAACCTCTGCTGCAACGGTTCAATCTATCTCTCTGCCTCCAGAAGAGTTATTTGGGGGACTTTCAGACATCCCAATTCCGGATGATGTTGGGAATTATAATTTCGCCAATTTAATCCTCATGGGCTTTGAATCTCCTATTCAATTCGGTGTTGACATTCCTCCCGCTAGCATGGGAGAGGTTACACCATCAAGTAAAGCTCCAGTGACTGGTATGTCGGGGGAACACCAGGACACCCATGATCATGTGCACTTCACTACACGACACTTGTCTATATTTAACTCCAATTATTCATATACACTTTCATTTTGTTTGCAGGCTCAATGGGACACCTCTACAACTAAGATCACCTGAAGAGATCAGTATACTCCCAACTGTCTTATTTTGGGCCCATTCAAGGTCCGGACCCTAGTCGAGATAGAGAAGGGCTAATCTAAAAGCCTAACTCTCACTCCTAACAATGTAAAACTATGGCACATCCTCTTAAGCATTCATACGTGAGTGAGGATGCATGGAAATCTTGAACTAACAACTAATAGTTGTAGGTCTGCGCCATAATTTAGTACCAAAAAATAAGGAAGCGCTACCATCTTGATGTGATAGAATAACGACGCAGTCCTATAAACATCGACCCCAAACAAAAAACTTAAGGGATGGAGTGATGGAAAGAAACTATCCCGCAACTATAGGCCAAACCTCACACCTCATAGGCAAACCAAAAAGACTCAACTCCATCCTCCAAGATCGTTAGATCTAACTTAAAGGCAAGAGTGATGACGCAGTCCTTTAATGATTGAAAGCAGTTTAGAACAAAATCACGTGAGACAACACCTTCAAAGATGGCAACTCGATCTCGTCAACCAAGCAATGCGGCCCGACTTCAATTATCCCCACATTGCGATATGCTAACATAGCATAGTAGACGGCGTAGTACACCTTTAGAAGTTTTATTGCAGTTCTAAGGCAAAATGACATCATGATACTCAGTAAGGCAAAGTTCCAAAGTACCAAGGAGGATATAAGCTCTACCTGAAAAGAAAGACAACACCTCATTGCAACCCCATCCACCTTTAGGAGTAGAACATAGGCTTGGTACTTTGCAGAATCGGAAATGTACAAGCTATTCCAATACCGAGTTTTCCCCACCTCAATCAAAAACACTCCCGCTACAACTTCAAGTTTTCCGCCTAAAGACAAAAATTCAACCGCTTAAATTACAATTTCTCACCAAAGGCCACATCAGCAATCTACTTACATCAAACAAACAATATTGATGGTCAACACATGGCACAATCCAAAGGCGGAAATTAAGAGAGCAGAAGAATGACATTGGCAGTCCACGTGCATCTCGGCACTATAAATGGACAGAGCATTATAGCGGAGAATGGGGGAATTTTTTCACTTTATTCTTTTGGGCACGCAAATTTTTTTTGTACTCTTTCCCATTACTCTTTGTACTAAGAATATAAAGAGAAGAAAGTGTTATTTTACCCATGAATGTAGTATTCCTTAACATCCGAACCATGTAAATTCTCTATGTCCTTTTGTTTTTTCCAGTACTTTACTCTACAGTTTTACCTATTCCATCAGCTTTGATATTAAGATAACCAATTGATTTAGTGTACTTCAAATTTATGCTCTTATAATATCATATGCATTAAAGTAATATAATTACTCCTTATTAAGGCAAGAGTAACATCACTTAATTTTGCTGATTTATAATCACGGAAGCATCCAGCATCGTGATTACTTTGTAAAAAATACTTTGGTGTTTGTGAGACGAAAAATCTCACCAACAGGTGGGGTTAGTACTAGCTTGGCTCGTCACCTGAAGGTAGCATATAAACCATACTAAAATATTAACTCCGGGAATATCCAGTATATCCGCACGGGTGCTAGTCCATGCCCTGGTTTCTACCCCATCGGTATTGGCTGCGTTGGTCTCTATTCCAGTTTGGATTGAATTGCTCATTTCAACTATCTGTAAAAATGGAAGTTATTAGCAACTTCGCAATAGATAGTAAATAAACTAGAATAATAAATGCGTGTATGCATATGTACTTTGAATTCGTATATTATTATATATATAATAGAAAATACAAAAAAACTCTTCTAGTACGTTCCTAATTCTTAACCTAGTTCCTAACCTAAACTCTACTATGCAATAACCCGCCCTTTTCAACCCTGGGTCCAATGCCCGAACCGATGCCAACACTCGAGAACCAAAAGGGTGACTCGTTGGGGGTAAGATAAAATATGCATACAGTCATAGGCAAGCATCAGATATCAGATACAATTCTAAACTAACATTATCTACTTTCAGAGTCTCATGTTGGAATGAATTAAATACAATACATAATCAATACCATAGTCCCATCACCATAACACGTCTGCACATGTCTGAAATGTCAAATACATATGTCTGAATAAATATAGGTACAATCCAAACCCGTACACATAAAGTCAAATCCAAGTACAACACTACACCATATATATACAATACATCATCGAATCTCCATCTTTGATACTATCTCATCTCTAAACTCTATCAACCTGGATATATAAATATATATATATATATCGCAAAATAAGAGGGGGTTAGACATAAGACTAGTGAGTGAGCCGTACTCGACTCTATATATACTACAAAAGTAATACTATAACATGATATGAGTCTATCGTTTGGCCACCATACGTTCCGTTCCACGCTATACCTAACCGTTATACACATCTAATCATATCTCATCATGTCTATATGGATTCACACCCTCGACTAGCCTCATGCCCAACAGGATCGCTTGTCATCCTCATGCTAACTAATTGGACTCACACTCTGGACTAATCTCATGCCCTACAGGGTCGCTTACATCCACTGGTCCACCTGATCTGCCGAAGAACTATAAGGGAGCAGTGTCATTCCTGGATCACCCAAATGTGTCATAGGTCTGCATTCGTATCCGCATACATACTTTGGGCCGTCTACCTACGCCCCAGACTCGTTCACATCCACGTTCATAGTCATATCACATTTCTATGTCATAACAGTATATACACACCACTTCAAAAAACAACCAAATTATCACACACATTCATTCATTTCATAGCACCATTATCCATCCTGTCATGCCTTAGATCACCTTCTAAAGCATAAGAGGAAACGAAATTCGAATTATACGTTATTTATTTATATAGGCCAAAGCTGAGGTTCATTCTGGTAGTTTTAATGTACCGATGGACCATTGGTCACAAACCAGTGAGTGATGTGCATTATTTTTGAAGGTTTCAGGTTTCAAAAATTTGATGTTTTCATCATTATTCTCTCCTCTGGCCACTACTGCTTCGTTTCTAATGGTCGAGGAACATGCCTTTACCATAGCCTTAAGTTTCTAAGTTGATTTTGATCGTTTATTTCACAGATTTTAGTGTATAATCATCATATTTCTAGATTTATTACTAAACCTAGTTTCTAAGTACTAATTCCATTGGAATCCCTTCCATATCCCCTTTAATATGAATTTAAGTGTTATAATGTGTTTGTCTACTCTACTACACTTTACATGCCATAATTATAATGTTATAACTGCATTATATGAAGAGGCAAGCACAAATCACTTACAAACTACTTATTCCTGTCCAGATCTTCGCTATCTAGGTTTCTATGCTCCACTCTTCGGGATTTCCACCTTCAAATCACTATTGGGTCTTAGCCTTGTCTGCTAGCTTCACGATGCTTTCCGTTTTGTCTAATTTGGTGGAGTTTTAAGTAAGAAAATCTAGTTTGATTACGAGTAGGTTTAAAGAAAGATGGACGAAGAAGAAGAACAAGTGTCAAGTAGTTAGTTTCTGAAATGAGATATGTGAATTTAGTTTTAACCAGAGGAGGGAAAAACTATAAGTCCGTCAGTTTTCAAAATTCAAATTTAACCAGTTTTGCTCCCGCTAGACTCGACGACGTTTCGACCGTATATCCTCTATATGTACCCTAAACGAGGCAAACCAAGACACTACACGAATCAAAAAAACGAGACGATCGTAATGACTCTGTTTCATCATTAGTTCCCAGTATTTTAAAACCGACCATTTTGCTCCTCTTTATATTAAATTTATCATAAATTTCAATTATTTTCATATTATCACATTATTAATATTTAATTAAAATATTCCTTAAGTTCTGGGGTATTACATCAGGGTATCTATGTGCTCCAAAATTGTGATTCTGGGCTTCATTTTAAAGATATAAATCTACCGTTGAAGAACAATACAGTTTGCCAAGGGCTTACCCTATATGCCGTTGTCAACGCATCCCATAGCTTCTTCGCCTCCTTTATGTGAGAAAACTCCCTAAGGATCTCATCTAAAAAGCACAACTTAATGGTGGTAAGGGCCATTTCTTCCTTCTCCTCCAATTCCTCCGCCGATAGGCCTTTCAATTTATCGAGCTCTAAAACTACTTTAAAAGTCTTCTCCTTCTTAAGCTCACTTCCATCTTTAGCCTCCAGGTACAAAAATCTCATTTTCCATTGAATCGATTTACTACATAATTATTCAAACCATCCTTGGATCCAACCAAAGCCAACCAACCTCCAGTGACTCCCTAGCTCTGCTACCAACTGTTAATGTAATTCTACTGAATCAATCTAGAGTCATCGATTAAGAGACTAAAAGATCCGCTGATATTAATAATTATAGATCCAATAATAAGAACAAAATTGGACCCAAAATTTTCTTTTTTTAATGGATTTGAGAAGATACAAGAAAGATTACAAATTAAAAAAGAAGATTTCTAGATTAAAATATTTGTTTTTTCTAATCATTTTATTTGCTTGATTACAATGGTTAAAGCCTATGCATTTATATAAAAGTAAGATAGCTTGAAGAGAAAGAAACTTTGAAGTTTTCCACTAGAAAATATCTTCTCCAAAATAACATGACTTTGACTCGGTATAAATTTTTTATTTTATATATTATGACAAATAATTTCAACAATTATAAGTCCCATATTTGAAATAATTAATCCACGCTTCATATTTGGGGACCGATGACTATAAGAGATGGTTGAAAACTTAAAAGCCATATTATTGCAATTCCTATCATTTCCAAATTATATGGTTAACTTTACAAGAAAAAAAGCTACATGTCCCTGTTTTTGTGTTGTTATAAGGAAAGTCGCTGCAGAAATGAATATGTAAATTAGGTCCTTATTTTTGAAAAATAGAAGACGCAAGGTAACTTGCATTTTTCTGACAGAAAATGTAAGAGAACTTGGAGTTTTCTTGTAAAAAAATATAAAATTCTATAAAATTTTATAATGGTAAAAAGATGTAGTTATTTACTAAAATTATACTTATATAACAATTATTATTATTTACAAATAAATTAATTTGATTTTTTAATTTTTGAAAATTCATTTTTGAAAAGCGCAAGTTAACTTGCACTTTCTAACAACAAACTACAAGCTAGTTTGCGCTTTCTGATTTTAAAAAATAGGGATATAATTTACATTATCATTGGTATAAGGACTTTTTTATAACAACATTAGAAATAGGAAACTGGTGTGCAAAGCTCCTTAATTTTATCCTTCATAATTAATCAGGTAATTAAGGATATTGTGCGGTTGCATGGATACATATATTTTGTTATAGCAAAATATAATTTCTATGTAATATTTACAAGTAACAATATATCATGTTATTTGCATAGTTCATAATTATGTTAGCATCAATGAACCAATTTCAACATCATAATTATGAACATCCTTAAAAAATTATACCGTTTATTAGAAGAAACTCAAGGGTTGCACCTATAGGCGTAACACAGATTTGTCATAGTAAAATAGTTAAAACTTTAATTGATTTTCTTAAAGGTAGTTAAATTTGTAAAAAAAAATACGATTTTCAAAAGTAAATTTTTATATATTAAAAATGCACATCATTTCGAAACCTACAAAATTTATCATTTAAAGATGCAAACAAATCTTAAATCCATGAGTGCTATCCTCCTTCGAAGGATCAATCATTTTTTTCAAGAAAAGAAAACAAATCTTAAATCCTACTTCTCTACAAAAAGTTATCGCAAGTTGAAAATTAACTTTTTTTCGTAAACTGTTAAGTGATGACCCTCTTTACATTATAATTAGTAAAGTGGAACTCGAAATTAATATCCGGTTGTCATTACATGTTTTGTTTTAAGTTAGTGAAAGATTACACAAATGTTTTTGTCAAGATTGCACCATTGCATGGTTGATCTTCTCGTCATTCCGCTGGTTGGACTAATCAAACCAACTGTTAGGAAGGCACCAAACCGATCGTTAGGGAGTCAAATCAACTATTAGGCTTGCAAAAATAAATCGTGTGAAGCAAAAAAAAGAAAAGAAGAATGAACATATCTTTAATATGCCACCTAAAATATTTTCAATGTTATTGACTTTATTCTCTCGTATTTTTAATTATTACCAATTGTAGATATTTTTCCAACATATTATCATATGATGTTTAACTAAAATCAACGAAAAACTGCACTAGTACACAACCGTATAACGGTGGAAAATCGAACGTTCGATTTCATAATTTTTTCATTTTAAAAGTTAGCGTGGTTTATTATTATTTTTTGGTTAAACATCAAAAAAGTAATATGCTAGGAAATAATTGGAATTAGAGAGATTAAGGGAGACGTTATTGGAACGAACAAAGTCTAACAACAATGAAGAGATTTAAGAGGAAATGTTAAAAAAAAAAAATTCTTTATTTTTTTTCTTGGCCTCACACAATTTTGTTTTGCAAGTTTGCAGTAGACAAACTTTCCTAACTAGTTTAACCGCACAATGGTGGGAAACCGACCGTTAAGTTGTATAATTTTCCAAAAAGAAAAATAGCTCTTGCAATGTTTCATTGATTAAACATATAATAATAATGTGCTGATTTTTGTTAATACTAATACAAAACGTGTTATGTACATGGATCTACTTATCTTTTTTTAAACATTAAATTTCTTTACGAAATATCATACATAAATATAATTATCAAATTTAACGCACGCAATAGTTGAAGATATTTAGTTTGAACTACACAGAGTCTCACTATAATGTCCACGCCCTTGATATAGATAGGTATAATACGGTTGATAAACCTAGGCATAATAAAGAAAATGTTTGCGTTTAGTCTACTTGGTTAATATCTGGCCGTTGATCTCATTAAACGGTCGGTAATTGATTATCCTTCTATAACTTCAAAAAATAGCATGAGTAAAGTGCATATGTATTTTCATATTCAATCATTAGATGTAAATTGCTACTAAAGCACTTATTTTTTAAAATAAATTATTATATTCTTCTGTAAGACATGCAAACAAAGAAAGAAATATAAAAGTTAATCAGACATAAGAACAACAAGTGTGAAAAATGTTACGGGTTTAAATAACAAAGTATTAATGCTCACAGATTCTGTAAATTGAAACTAAACTATTGAAAGTTATTGTGTAGAAACATATAACCTATAGTTGTCATTATGATTTAGCCACATAGTAATTCATTAAACAATATAATAGCCTTCAACCAAAGTAGACAAGCTTGCTGCAATAGCACTGATTCGATCAAAAAGGAGGTATGCAAAATTAGTGTGAGCTTGTTGCACAACAATTAAAAAAAATATGCTTCATAATATTGCTAAGTAAACATTATTCAATAATTGAATGCTAAAACTTCCATGACAAGCTAAAGCAGAACATTAACCTTATCATAAACTCGAGAAAACTTGAATAAAATATCCATCAAAAATATGTTTCTTCTCTTATCATAGCTACTTCTTGTTCTTCGAACTCTACTATGAGTTTCTCTTGTTATGACTTACGTGTTGTTATTCCATCAATTTCTTTATTGATTTGCTCAAATGTATCAATTTTCTCCTAATTCACTAACAACACTGATACGGCTGTATCTCTCATGTTTCTCTGAAACAAATATAACTAACGGTTACAACTAAGTTTCTAGGTTTCAAGAAAGTGAACAGGCAATTGGTTTAGTAGTTTTATCAGTTTACAAACCAACCACAAACAAATCAACACATAGTTGTTCATACAAGTTAAACTAAACATTTCATTCATGATGGCTTGTCGAAGGCTAGTGTGTGAAACAAAATATTTGTTGTTTTATTCACTGCCAAACGATAGCTTGCTGAAGGAAAACCGTGACTTCACTCAAAGTACCATTAGAATATGGTTATACATATGCAAGTTTGGTCATGACTTACTAAAGAATGATGAAAGAGTATAGCATGATGATATTAACATAAATAAGAAGGCAAGTTTGGTCAAACAAGTCAAAACAAAAAATACATTATCATAGTCAATTTTCTTAGCTTTTACATCAAACAATCATCCGAAGTAAATAATTACATACTTTCAATTGTAATACAGAATAACTAAAAACGTACAAAATTTAAAACCATTAAACAATTATATAAAAAACCTAGAAAACAAAAAACAGCAAATACCTTTTATAATCAATCAACTGGGGGAAAAGTCATGCGGATCTACGGACAACATTGGTGATGGAGGTGTTGGGATCCGTTGGTGCCGGCAGCTGATCAGGTGCAGTGGTTGCAGATCTGCGTATGGTGGTGGAAAGATTAGGATTAGGAAGGTGCAGCGGACAGCTGACAGCGGTCGAGATGCGGCAAACAATGGTTGTTTCGATGTCTGAGACGGGGATAGTGGTCGAGATACTATAATTTAGGGTTTTTTCATTTTTGATTTGTTAAAACTGATTGATGAGCCATTCGTTTGTTTTGGGACAAAGGGGGCGACGGTGGCGGTGAGAAGGAAAGAACCGGGATTTGACATAAGAATGGAAAGAAATGAAGCGCGGAACCGCGGAGAGAAAGGAGGAGTGTTTTTTTAGCTTCAGGAAAATTGATTTTGGCTAGTAGAAGTAAGTAAACCTCCCTACGGTCGGTAAGTAAACCTCCCTACGGTCGGTTTGATAATTGTTTTAATTTTTTTTTTTTTAAATTATGCAATTGAACAATCGATTTTCTACCGTCGTACGATTATGCTAGTTGACATTTCTATGTGCTTTTAGTGATTGGAGGTATGCATCCGATTACAATTTGAAGCAATCAAAAACCATGCGAAGTATTTTTACGCTTTGTCGTTTCCACTGTCTAACTATGATTGGCTTGTTACACGTTAATTAGAGAAATTATTACGTAAAAACTATCAAGGGTCGGGAATATTTTCCATTTTAGAAAGATTGCATTACTTCTCGAAGTACACTCAAAATGCCATGCACATAACCAATCATTCGAAGATTATGGTAAGCACGTAGGTTTTATCTTAGTTGAATTGTATTTGTGTTTACGTATTATTTTTAATAGAATGGACAGTTACCTATATTCGCTTCACAATGATAGCTGCTAGTTAAAGTAATGAAATATCAACGAACTCAAATATGGAACTGCAATAACGACAGCAATTGTTGCTGTTAATAAGAAAAGGATTACATATGTCGGAACATCAACGATAACAGCAACGTGTTTGTTATACAAACATGGAAATAAAAAAGTACCTTCTTAATGTAGAACTGTTCTAATATATTACTTAAGAAATACTACATGACGGCAAAACATCTCCAACCACCAAAACTGTTACTTACTAAGTGGAACTTTAAAACGGGGTGGGGGACTGCATTTGGATATATTTGATTAAACGAGCATTTTCTTTGTGATGCACCATATTTGGAGGGTTCTTAAATGGGAAATAAAGAGTGAAATAAAAATAGTAGTTCTATGCTGCCCTTAACATCATATGCCATATTTTTACCCTTCCTAAGAAAATATGGCATAGGAAGTAAATTAAATGCTAAAAAATATCGATAGTTACAAAAAATGTCTTACTAATGAAAATATACTAACAGCATTCACAGTAGGAAATCGGTTCGCCAAACTTTATACAAGGAGAGAAAAAAAGATGGACGCAACCATGGGCTCCACCTCATCTCCTCTCCTCCAATCTACCCAAACCCCACTTGTCGGCGTAGTAGACTACCGAAACCGTCCTATCACTTCCAGATCAACCACCGGCCGTTGGATCTCCGCCTCCTACATCATCGGCGTCGAAGTAGCAGAAAGGTTCGCCTATTATGGAATCTCCTCCAATCTTATCATGTTTTTGACTGGTCAACTCAAGGAGTCAACGGCTGATGCGGCTGCTGCGGTCAACGCTTGGTCCGGTATTTCTACTTTGATGCCCTTGATTGGCGCTTTTGTTGCGGATTCTTGTCTCGGGAGGTATCGGACTATTGTTATTTCTTCTATGATTTATGTTCTGGTAAGTTTTACTGTTTTACTATGGTTAAATTAATTTATACTGCAACTGCAAGGACGTGATTAAATTGACATATTTTATGTTTGTGAACAATCATATAACCGGAGGGAAAATGTGTAGGATTGATATAAATTTCTTTCTAGTATTCTCTGAATTAAATATGGGGTAATATGAGATGTCCCTTGTGTGGTAGTAGTACTACTGTAAAAACCTATGGCATGAATTAGAAAACAGTAATTGCAACTTTATGCTAATTTTAAACTAAACAATCAATGATATGATGTATGAAAAGGTAATCACTTATATTATTAGAAATTAAAAATAATAATATATCTAATCATGATGATACTATTTATTTTCTTGCAAAACAAATAATTAATGTTTTTCTTGAGCTAAAATAAACGTGACATTGTGTTAAATAGACAAAAAGTATTCAAATTTATCTAATATCATAAGGATTTTATGCAAATTGTAAGGTAATTAGTAAAAATAAAAATAAAGCAGCTCATGCTTATATGCTAGCATTTTTTTTTAAACATGAGTGATACTATATTCAAACAGATCATTTATTTTGATATTTCCTGAATTGGAACTCAAGATCTGAACCTCAATCTAGGACACCTACAACTTGTCATTTGAGTTAATGGTTCTTCACGCTTATATATATACTAACATAAAGGCATGTATAGTCCTACTATGCTATTTCATATTTTTAGTTAGTCAAGTAGCTCATGTAAAATGAAAATATCAACAAGCAATGAATAATACATGCAGGACTTATAATATTAGTTCATAGGCAAATGCTACAAACACTCGTTTAAAAGCGACTATCATAGATACTTGACATTTTATTGGATCATGCAACAACAGTGGGACCTACATTCATTTTAGGCACCGATAAAAGTAATTCAATATGAAAAGGATAGCCAAAAATAAGATGACAAGCAAATTATACAGTCGCCCAAAAGCCACTGCTCTTAGCAAAACTCTTAGTTTATATGAATAAGTAGATGGGAGCATCTATTACCACCCCTTATTTTGCTTTTCACCCCCGGTAAATTTAAAAAAAAATTATTTTGACAAAATTACCCTTAACCCTGTAGCTGTATATCATAAAAATAACAAAAAGTTAGGTCTTTAAAAAACCAAGTTCAGAGCAAGCGAGGAAATATAAGAAACCAAGCTTCAAGTGAGTGGAGAAATACAAAAAACCAAGCTTCAAGCGAGTGAGAAAACACAAAAAACCAAGTAAGGAGCGAGTGAGGAAACCCAACAAACCAAGCTTGAAGCGAGTGAGGTAACCTAACAAACTACGCTCCATTGAAGTGTACGTGTTTTTTTAAAAACCTATCTTGGTTCAAGCGTGGTTTCATACAAAACCTTACAAATCCTTGCTCGGTCCGAACAAGGTTTCATATGGAACATTGCTCGTTCCAATTGAGGTTTTATATAAAACAAAGTTCAGTCCGAACGTGATTTTATATTAAAAACTGACGTTAGAAATTAAAAATAACAGGGTTATTTATGGAATAAACTGGGGGTTAAAAGAAAATAGCAGGGTGAGTAGTTTTTCTTTAACTAAACGGGGTGTGCAAGGCAAATTTCAGGGTGCAAATAGAGCTAGCCTAAGTAGATAGGACAGTTAAATCATAAATGCGAACTAATTAATGGACTATGCCGCACACAATCAAGATGTTAACGAATGCTAACCTGAACCCATGATCGGAATTTAATAAAAATGCAAGTGAACAGCTTTCTAAGTCTACCCAGTACTAGTTTCAATGAAACAATGCAAAAGCAAGTACAAGTACGCCATATGCAACTCATACAACGTTAATGCTTACATATACATGCAATACTCCAAACATATTAGTATGAAGACACAAGTCATCGTATAAACATTAGGAAGAAACATTTCAATGGTTTCATGTTAAACTATAATAGGTAACATGGTATGATGGTAGTCAATAACATACACCAACATATCAACTTCCGTCTATTTATCCGTTTTCAAATCATATAACAAAATATTAGTGCAATGACAAGGATAGAGCCGTACACCCGGGGACAAAATATAAGTTCAATGACAAGGATAGATGTGAGATAATTTTAATTAAGGCTTTATGATAGTAGAGCCAGTAGGATGCAATCAAACACAGTTAACTAAGTTGTATTATAACCATCCATTACCATGACTTAATTTAGCTTTGTAAGCCCAACCAAACATACGATATGTTCTCGTGGTTTAACAAACTTGAGACTGAACTATGCATAGAGGAAATGATATGGTATATTTTGCATATACTACTACTTCAGATTTTCATGTTCCATTGTTGTACTAATAAGCCGATCAAGTAATTGCGCCGTTCAAAAAGTACGGGTCCGTTTGATTTATTTTGTATTTTATGTTTTGTATTTTCATCGTTAATTACAAAATATGAAAAGAGGGAAGGGACTTAGGTGTGGCTTACGTTATAAATGAAGTGGATGTGTGAATTGAATGGAATAAAATCCTACATCGCAAAATATTTGAAGTAATAGTGGTATATATATGAGATTAGTAGCACATAACAATGGATATTCCTTTTGTTACAAGATGACTTGACAAGACCAAATTATATGTTCGATGGAGGCGATATTAGGATGTTCAATCAGGATGTCGACATATGGGACTTTGACCGTTGATGCCGCCTAGACACGTTGAAGCGTACGCGTACGGACCTGGATACGCAGGAATGCCGAAACGTAACATGGTATCAGAGCCTTCATGATTTGATGGACCAGTATGATGCAACATGACCGAAGCATGGCTCCTGCTTGACCATGAGATGCTCGTCAAGGTGGAGATATGGTAGTAAGCAGCCCGCTCCCACTGCTTGTGAGAACTCAGAGTAGCAGCCTGACTCAACTGCGAAGAGGACTCGCATTTTAAATGGAGTGGGTACGTGGATTGAATGTAATAAAATCTCTCATCGCAAGATATTTGAAGTAATCGCGGTATATATATGGAATTTGTAGCACGTAACAATGGAGATTCCTTTTGTTACAAGATGCGTTGACGAGACCAAATTATATGTCCGATGGAGGCGATGTTAGGATGTTCAATCGGGACGCCATCATAGGAGACTTCGACCGTTGACTCCGACTATATACAGTGAAGCGTATGTGTACGGAACGCGTTGAAGTGTCGAAACACAACATGGTATCGGAGCCGATGGTTCGAGGGACATTAAGATGATGCAAGAGTGACTGAAGCAAGGACTACTTGAGGCTTGGAGACATGTAAGCAGCCCGACCCCACTGCTAGATATGCAGCATGTCCCACTGCGTTGAGAACTGATGCTCCAAGATGATTTGAGTGGAAAGTACTCGTCTTAAGATGGAGATTTGGTAATGCAACCTTGCCTAAATGCGTAAGAAGTGAGAAAAAAGCAGTCTGATCCCATTGCAGAACTTCTTCAGTATGCTCCAAATGAAAGGTTAGTGGAAATGCTCGCTAAGGTGGAGAATTGTTAGACGTGGCTTGCATTTGAGAGTGCGTGGATTGAATGATAAGTTTACATCGTAAGAAATATGGCGCATAGCATGGTATACATGTGAGATTGGTGGCACGTAACATTGAGAATTCCTTTTATTGCAAGCAAGTGTTGCCAAGAACATGTATGTGCTAGTTGGGAGGCGATGAATGGATGTTCAATCGGGACGTCGGTACATTGAAGATTCTTTAAGTGACGCCATCACACACAATAAGTCGTGTAACCTATAAGTTGTGCTAGACGTCTGACAACAAATTTACTGTAACCTGTGAGTTGTGTCAAATGTCTGTGAGGTCTTGCCAGACGTCTGGGAACAAGTTTTCTACAACCTATGTGATGTGCCAGACGTTTGGGAGGTCTTGCCAGACGTCTGGAACAGTTTTTCAACAACCCGAGAGTTGTGCCAGATGTCTAACATGGAGGGTCAGACGTCTGGGCACCTGTAGCATGCATAGTGGATTTACGAAGCTAAACGTCCGAGGGGTTTTGCCAAACGTCTGACTCACTGCAGTTTTGACTTTTTGATCCAGGTTTTGTATGCTGGTTTGTGAGGGTTTAAAGGGGCAAATCGGATATTTGTCAAGAAAAGGGAGTTCACTATATAAGCTATTTTTAAAATTCAAAGTAGGGTTTAATTTCAATCCTAACTTCTAATCAAAGCAAGGGTTTATCAAAACCTAGTTTTCTTCAACTCTAATCTCCACAAAATCATGTTCTAGAATAAATATTGTGATCATTGTAATCAATCTTTTGTACTCTTCTCATTATAGTAATAAAAGCTATCTTCAAAGTGGATGTATACTAACAAGACGTTAGTGGAACCACTATAAACTCGTGTGTGATTTATTTATCATTATTGCTTTGTTTTCTATTGCTTGTGTTTGAGATAATCTTATTTGGATTGGTTATTTTCTATTTTGGTGATTGTGATCGGTTGTTTTTACACATCTAACATCGACCTCGTCTTTCCGCTGTGATTTTGGGGTATGAATTAGATTGTGATCAAGTTCGAATTCCCGTAATAACATTTGGTTTATTTTATATTTTACGTTTTGGATTTTCAATATTAATTACAAAATATGAAAAGAGTGGAGGGACGATAAAGGGAATGAAAGGAAGATAGAGGGGATGAAGGGACGACGGAAGGATCAATTGTTTATCGTGCTTCTGTTATTTTCCAAAGCACGAAAAATAAAAATAAAAATTGTTTTCTATTTTGTGCGTTAACTTCGTTTTTTAAATTGATCGTTTTTCATAATATACATGTGTCGTACGCATTTTTGTATGGACGAAAACTCAAAACTAAAAACGATAAACCAACCGCAACCTACACTTTTTGAGTCATGTTAGCTGCAATCATTATGTGTATGGAGAAAGAAACCATTCTAGTTGGCCTATCTTCAACATAGCTCTCCTTAAGACATTGCAAAGTTCTTTTGATTTCATCCTTACATTGATTTCAGTACTTTATACAAACAAGTTTTGTGCTACATGATACACCGTCTGAACTGAATGATATTGCTCACAATTGATATCCATGTTGTTTTCCTCCTGCCAAGAAATTCCAAGTAGTGATATTATAATAACTAGTTCACACTAAGCAGAAATGATGATGAACTGAATTAGCTTTTTCATGATTCTAGATGTTATGCCTCTAGTGGTATAAATAACAGAGCTTGGTAGATCCGTGACTCGAGCCAATATTAAACCATTTAAAGACCATAAAATGGTTTAAATAATGGCTCCAGGTAGTGTAATAACTTAGTTTCATTCAACTAAAACAACTTCATCATCTTTTCATTTAATGTTCATGTATATACTTGATTCATTTTTGCTTGAAAAATTAAAATTATAGTAATAAAGATTCCCATAATATGTTGCACTTGAATATGATGTCGTGCCCTTAAAATGACGGTCTTCTGTTTAACTCGAACAGCCATAAATTCAAAGTAGTTGATTTCATGTCCATTACATTCCATAGTGATTTTGTTAGATAATCGTAACCCAATAAATTTACAAAATAGACCATACTTAAATAATAAAATGTTGATAAAGTAAAAGTTCAATCCATACGTAGTTTGTCTCTACTTTGAATTGAAGAACACTACTCAAAATAGGGCTGTCAATGAGTATCCAAAAAATCTGAAATCCGTCCGTATCCGTATTCTAAATATGAAAAAATTATCCAATGATATGGCCATATCTGTATCCGATAATTATCCGTCCGGTTTTTAATCGAGATTATAGTTATTATTTTATGTATTTTAATACATAAAATGATAGTTGTTTACTATTTTATCCAGGTAAAAAAATTAATATGTATATAAAAATCAATTTTTACCGCTTAAAATTATTTTTTATATATTTAGTACAAAAATGATTTATAATAAATCAAAATTTTCTATTTATTTGTTTAGATTTATTGGTAGTGAACCGATCGAAGAATATTCGATAAATATCTGATATCCGTTCGCATCCGCGGATACGGATATTCGACATCCGAAAATGATTTCAGATATAGTAACAGATATGACACTATTTTTATCCGAAAGCATCTGTTTATAGGCCTAGCTCAAAATTCCAACATGTACAAAACCAAATGCTCTCTCATTATATTTACTGTATAAAAGTTTATAGAAAAATAATAGAACACTTCTATATTATTGGAAGCATAAACTGATAGTGCCACCCCTCCCCAAGTGTAATAAATCAGTAATCACTATAATAACATATGAATAAATCAAAAGTAACAGATTTTAAATACCACCTTAGCAACGAGAGGTCTGATATGGCTGTTTGCTGCCTCTTGAAAGAAAATTTACCCTAGAATGAACAAAAATATATGTAATCTTTCAAGAAAGGTTACATTTTGATTTTAACAAATTCAAAGCCGCTAAATTGTTAAAATATTATTTGTAATTTTTCTATTGAAATAATTATGAAAACTATTACAAAATGAAGAAAAGATATTAAAAGAATAACGAAAATATATCATCTCAAAGGGTTGCCCACTGGATAAGGTATCTATTTCGAATCATGGAAGCGTAATCCCCTTTGAATTAACTGAAGTATGTGTTGTGAAGTGAGACATGAATCTAAAGAATGCTACGTTAGATGTAAAACTTGCAAAATCCTTGATCACTCTGAAAGGGATTGTTAGAAGAAGAAGAAATATGAAGGAAATTCTGTTTAAGTTCAGAAGGATGAGCAATTATTTTTTTGCATGACCGCTGAATAAGTATCACAAAATATATAGTTCTTGGATAGTGGTTGTAGTAGTCACATGACTGGGAAGCGCGACATGTTTGTAGAGTTCGATGAAAATATTTCTACTGATGTCAAACTTGGTGATGGAAAACGCAAGGAAGTTAAAAGCGAAGGTATTATTACAGTCAACACAAAATGAGGTAACACTAAATAAATACACGATGTTCTTTATGTTCCTAGCATTTCTCATAATCTCTTAAGTGCTGATCAATATCTAAAAAAAGTGTATAAGCTGCTTTTTGATGATTTTGAATTTCAAATTATCAATAGGAAAAAAAAGAAATTGTGGCAATTGTTAAAATGTCATATAATAAAGTTTTTCCTCTTCTCATGCCACAAAGTGATAAATTTGCATTCAAGTGTGAAAAAGATAATGAATTTTAATTGTGTCATCGGAGATATGGTCACTTAAATTACCAAGGTCTTTCACTTTTGAACACAAAAAATATGATGATTGGATTACCTTTAATTGAGTTGATTGACAGTGTTTGTGAGTGTTGTATTTATGAAAAAATGCATAGATTACAATTTCCATAAATAGCTTCCTATGCTCAAAGTCCTCTTGAATTAATATACCGTGATATTTTTTTATCCAACAAGAACACCCTTTCTCTCAATGATAGAAGACATTTTCTTTTATTTGTGGACGATTATGGAAAGAAGATGTCCTGGATTAAAGACCGTAAGCATTCTCTAAATTTCTGGAGTTGAAAGCATATGTTGAAAAACAAAGTGGTGTAAAAATCGAAGCTCGCAAAACTGATCGCGATGGAGAGAATATTTACACTCCATTCATGAACTATTGCAAGGAACAAGGCATAAGGCGTCAATTAACTATCCGCCATACTCCTCAGCAAAATGGTGTAGTAGAACGGAAAAACAGAATAATAGAGATGACAAGGAGTATGCTAAAAGGCAAAAATCTTCCAAATAAACTATTGGCTGAAGCAGTTAATATCGATATCTTTATTCTCAACTGATCCCCAACCAAATAAGTCCCTCCATATAAAGCTGGACATGGAAAGAAACTTCAAGTGAATCATTTCAAAGTATTTGAATGTTTTGCTTACTCACATGTTCCATCACAAAGTAGGGATAAGTTGATAAAAAAAAGGAGGGGAGTACATTTTTATTGGCTACCGTGATGAGTCCAAGGGATGTTGTCTTTATAATTCCAATTTGGAAGAATTTCTAGTGTCTAGAGATGTGTTTGATAAAATAACCACATGGAGTTGGGCTCAACGCTCTTCTCAACCGCCACTTACATGTGAATCTTTTAAGCAAGTAGATGTCCAAGAAACTCCTGCATCTATTGCAACTCCTCAAGAAAATCAATGACATGAAGATGAAAATATTTCTGATTTTTAATCATCTTCGAGAAAGATGTGCTCTATCCAAGACATATATGAACCTTGCAAATGTGTTTTTTTCCCTCTTGTAAACCGCAAAATTATAAGCAAGCTGCTAAGGATGTAATTTGACAAAAGACGATGAATGAGGAGATTGCTGCTATAGAGAAGAACCATACTTGGAAACATGTAGATTTACCAAAAAACAAAGAAGTCGTTGGCCTGAAGTGGATGTACAAAACCAAGTTTCATAAGGATGGAACAATTCAGAAGCACAAAGCCCATTTAGTTGCAAATGGTATTCTAAACAAACTGATGTAGATTTTACTAAAACATTTGTACCATTTGCTCGAATGAAAACAAGGACAATTCTAGCTTTAGCTGCTCAGTTGGAATTACGAGTATTTCAGCTCGATCTGAAGTCTGTTTTTTAAAATGGAGAACTTAATGAAGAAGTTTATGTACAACAATCCGAGGTTTTATGCAAGGGGGAAGGAAAATAAAATATACATATTGCACAGAGCAATCTATGGCTTGAAACAAGCGCCGAGAGCATGAAACATCAAAATTGATATATTTTTTTTTGCAAAATGGGTTCAACAGAAGCATGAGTGGCGCAAGGTAAACAATATTTTCTTATTTTGTGTCTTCGTATTGATGACTTGATTTACACGGGCACACATGCAAAAATGGTTGAAGATTTCAAAAGGCCATGATTAAGGAATATGAAATGTCTGATTTAGGTAGCGTGAAATATTTTCTTGGGATTCAAGTTCAGCAATCAAAAGATGAGATTTGTGTTTTTCAAGAGAAATACACTTCTAATTTGCTCAATAGATTCAATATGGATAATTGCAAGCTAGTTGCAACTCCACTTGTTATGAATGAAAAATTGAATTTAAATGATGTGCTCTAAAGTTTGATGCTAAAACCTACTAAAGTTTAGTTGGATCATTGCTCTATCTTACTAACAGATCTGATTCTGTCTACTCTGTAGTCTGCTTTCTAGATTTATTCATGAATCAAGTAATCTTCATTTCTCAGCAGCTAAAAGTATGTAAAAGAAGATGACAATAAACTTGTTGACTTTACTGACAGTGATTGGACAAGTTCACTTGATGATTGAAAAAACACTTCAGGTTACGTTTTTCGTTTGGGTTCAAAAGTTATTTCTTGATCTTAAAAGAAGTAGCAAACCATTGCCTTGTTATCAACGGAAGCATAATATATTGTAGCTACGGATGCAACTTGTGAAGCAACTTGGTTAATAAGAATACTTGCAGATTTACAACAAAATGATGAAACACCTACAACTATTTGTTGTGATAACAATCTGCCATTGTAAACAAAGAATCCAGTATTTCACAGCCGTTCAAAACACATTGAGATAAGACATCGTTTTATCCGTGACTGTGTGAGCAATGGAGAAATTCAGCTGGAATATGTCAGTACAAATGATCAAATTGCAAATATCTTCACAAAGGGAATTTCAATAGAAAAGTTCAACTACTTTAGAAGCTGTTTGAAAATTACAAATTAAGAAGAAGCGTTAAAAATATAATTTGTAGTTTTTCAATTTTGAAATAATCATGGAAAGTTGTTGCAAAATAAAGGAAATATATTAAAAAATAACGGAAAGATATCTTAGAGAATCACGGAAAGAACTCTAAATATGTTGAAGATAATTGTTAAAATAAATATGGAATATATCAATTGAGATAATTGAGAGAGGTATATGTAAATAAATGGTGGAGAAGATTCTAGAGAATTTCTTTAATGTACAAATCTGAGCTATAAATAGCCAAGCAATTGTAAGCATTTGTAAATCAAGCAAATCAAGGGAAAATTAAGCGAGTCTTAAGTTAATAAAAAAGCTCTATTGTAAAAGGGGATCTTCTTATCAATTCTTCTTCACTTTATCATAAATCGCGTATTCCAACCTGCATAACCAACAAACTCTCAGTTGAATTACAAAATAGATTAGTCACAACAATTATAAAACGGATTTTCAAAAAAAAGAAAACAATTATAAAACGGGTTACATATAGCAAACAGTCAACCAATCAAATTAAAATTCAATTTTGAAAGCATTAGCTATTATCGAGTGTTTTCTGAATTCTTCAAGCACCCGATTAGTTGTAACTACATACTTTTGTAAATTGAAAATTTGCAGTCTACACCGTAAAAATGCGCACTCTACACTTTAAATATTTACAGTCCACGCTGCAAATATTTATTTTACAAACATTTGCATTTTAAACTGCACATATTTGCACTTTAAACTATAAATATTTGCGGTTTAACTGCAAATATGTTCAGTTTAAAATACATATATTCACTGAAAACATTAACGTTGGTGTTTCATGAAACATTTTTTGAGAAGAGTTGTTCAGGTATTAAGTTTGAAAATAAGGGATCATGATTTGCACAATAAAAAATGTTGTGGATGTGCCTTTGGACTAGTTACTCAATGACAAAATTTAAAAGGACAAAGAATAACTTGTACCTTTAATCTTTTCCTGACAAACTAAAGGCATAAATGTGCAAGTTAAACTTCAAACTGTGGAAGTTTAAACATGTTCTATGGTCAATTAGTGAGGATGCATCAGGTTAAAAACTATGTCAACTCTAAATGAAAAATTAGTACTTTGTTAAATCTCATCGATACACCTCACCCTACAATCAAAGCAGATGAAACAAATTCATTAAAGTTTAAAACTGAATATGATAATTGTTCCTGAAGAAAAAAATTGAAATCTCAATTAGCAGTAGAACATGGAGTACCTAATGCTTCAATGCAATTCCGATACATGTTTAAAAATGTTCTATTTTAACTGGATTGCTTGTGCTAATTAAGATGTGTACAGCACAATGGAATGCTAAAGAAAAATAATCTGTAAGGTGTAGGCTTCTAGCTAGCCCATGACCTTATATAACTACATCCAAAATTTACACGAGGTATTATTAGTGAATGCGTTGTGATTATAAAAAGACATATATATGTATGTGTGTGTGTGTATATATATATGTGTGTGTGTGTATAGAGCTAGGATCCGCAGTCACTCTTATTTAGTACCATCACCTAACCCCCAGATATCAACCGCATGTTTACATTTAAATAATTGACTCATGTGACAAGAGAGAGAAAAAACAATTATTAAAATAGATCGATTATTTAAATATAAACATGCTGATATCGAGAGCTAGTGATGGTGCTAAATAAGGAGGGCTGCAGATTCTAGCTCATATATATATATAATTAATGTAATATTATACATTCAGTTGAGAAACCATATGGCATCTGCCAATAATTAAAGTTTTCCTTCTGACTGCAAGTATTAGTTCGATTATTTTAAAACTATATGTAGTTTGCCAATGAACAAACTATATTATCTCACAACGACAGCTAAGAGCTATGCTTTTATATAGTAATTTCAAACTATTGCAGTTGCTTGTTGAATTCTATAAAGATGACCAAGTTAAAAATAAGCATGAATGATGAGAGAATGAACTTTAAAAAATTGCATTCACACATACCTCTGCCAAATATGCATATTTATGACTATATAACCTTAGTGAATCATTTTCTTGCAATGACAGTTCACATATTGATTTTTTGAACATGAAAATAAAGATTTTTTTTTAATATTCATCCATAAAAAACATTTACATAAAACAACACAAACTAATTATAATATCAGAAAGTAAAAAGAACAGTACTACGTTTTATATTCGATCGGTGATTGGGGACGGATCTGTGGGTGGCTTTGGTGGTGGAGACGTTGATATCAAGCGGTGTTGGCAGTTGAAAGGGTGCAGTGGTGTTTGATTGGTGCTCGGTGAGAAAAGATGGTTTGGGGCTAGGGTTTAGAAACAACATTTTTTGGAAAACGAGTCGAAATAAAGAAGAGAAAATGAATATTTTGGAGAGATGAGATATTTTTGAGTGAAAAACCAGTTGACGATTTGCTTGAGAGAGATAAAATTGGGTTTGAGAAAGAGGACGAGTTTGAAGAGCTACACCTTTTTTTACTACATCTCAAATCCTCCTTGATTTCAATCACAAATGTACTTCTCTCTTGTCACTTCAGGAGAGAATGAATATTATTTAATTCGGAACATGTGATTGAAATCAAAGAGAATTCAAGGAGAGAGGTGTTATATTTAACTCGGAACATGTGGTTGAAATCAAGGAGGAATTGAGGTGTAGCAAAAATGAGGTGTAGCCGATCATATATATATATATATATCTCAACCACCACCCACAGCCTCATACATGTTAAATTTTAGCGCCACTATATGGAGAAATTGAAGTAGCTTGGTGAAGGAGTAGACGATTCGCAAATCGGAGCTCGGAGGTAGAAGTTATGGCGATGAGAAGGGAAGTGATGCTTAGAGCAGCAGCACAGACGTCTGTCGTGGAGTGACTGACGTCTATTGCTTTAGGGTTTTGAAACCCGAGGCTTGGGACATACGTCTGTCACTTTGGGACAGACGTCTGTGGTTTCAGGAAACGTTTTCCCGAAACATATGACAGACGTCTGTGACGATTTTTAGCCTATTTTTCAACTCGGGCTTGGTGTGATGATTTGTGATATTCGGATGGGTAATTTTGGAATTTTACATAGGTTTTCTACTCTCTTATATAAGCTATTTTCAGGATTAGAGACTTGACGACTACAAGGGTTTAATCTAGGGTTTATCCTCCATTAATTAGGGTTTATCTAAACCTAATTTTCTTCAATTCTCTTCTCCACAAATCAATTCTATTAGAATTTTTTTATCATTGTAATCAATCTCTTGTACTCTTCTCATTGGTATTAATAAAGGCTCTATCTCAAAGTGGATGTACACTAACAAGACGTTAGTGGAACCACAATAAATTGGTGTGATTTATTTTATCATTATCGCTTTGGATTTATATTGCTTGTTTGGTGATTGTGATTGGTTTTGCATTGGATTGAGATTGAGATATTGATTGGTCGTTTTTGCACTTCTTACTACGATTTCGTTTTCCATTGTGCTTTGGGTTTTGATTTGAGTCGAGTTAGAATTCCCACAACATTAGATATCCGAGCTTTGGTGTTGGGTAGGTGGCTGTAGAAATGTCGGAATCAGATAATACCTCAGGTAGTTCCTCAATGGTTAATCCAAGTAGTGTAGCGTCATTTGTACGTGGATCGTACGCGTCTTTGGGATCACAATTGGTTATAGACAAGTGGAATGACGATAATGATTTTGAAAAGTGGCAATGAAAGCTGAAAGCGGTTCTTAGGCGGAATCGGGTACATCGGGTAGTGTTTGATACACATTTGTTGCCAACGGACATCTCGGATGTTGAGAGAGAGAAGAAATGGAAGAGTTGGCATTCACTACACTTCAACTTGCTACGAGGGAGAATATTATCTTCGAAATTAGTGGTAAGACTACCGCTAAAGGTATTTGGAACAAGTTGGAGGAGTTGTATATGAAGAAGTCGCTAACTAATCGTTTGATCTTGTTGCGAACGTTCTTCACCTATAAGATGAAGGAAGGTACTTCGCTAAAGGCGCACTTGAATATCTTTGATGATTTGCTAATGAAGATGAAGGTGGTAGATTTGAAGATCGAGGAAGAACAAAAGGCGATGATATTGTTGTGTTCGTTGCTGGACCGTTATACGGGTTTCTCAAATAGTTTGATCTATAGTCGGGATACTTTGACTCTAGATGATGTCAAAACGGGTCTTCTTAGTGAGAAGTTGCGGGATCAAATGAAAGAGTTGGGTAAGGAAGTAGTGGTGCTCGTAGCGGTCACAGTTTATTTGTGGAGAAGGAAAGATATGCGAAGAAGGAGAACCGTGGACGTTCTAAATCAAGAAACCCCGGTTGAAGAGGAAAATCGAAGGAAAGAAAGGGCAGGTGCTATACTTGTAAGAAACCCGATCATTGGAAGAATGAGTGTCCGGACAAGAAGAATGCAAAAAAGGAAGTAGCATCTTCATTCATAGTGGTGGAAAGTGGAGTTGGTGAAGGAGACGTAGATGTGTTGACGGCAGTAGCATCAGATGTTTCAGGTAGCGAATGAGTGCTCGATTCGGGGGCGTCTTATCATATGACGTCGAGTATGAATTGTTTTTCTTCTTATATCGACAAAGAAAGAAATTCAATTGTTATGGGTAATGGTGTTATTTGTAAGTCGAAAGGCATTAGTTCCGTGCAAATTCGGATGTTTGACGGAGTGGTTCGTACTCACTAATGTACGCTATGTTCGCGGACTTTGGAGTCTCTTATCTCTTTGGGGCAGCTGGATTCTTTAGGTTGTAAGATCACTATTGAGAGTGATAGCTTACGAGTTTCAAAAGGTACGCTTGTGGTGATGAATGGTGCTAGAACTCATGGTGTTTATTTGCTTTAAGGAGTGACTATAGAAGGTGAAACTTGTGTGGGAGTTGATAGTTCTCATGGCTTGGATGCGACTAGGTTGTGGCATTTGAGGTTGGGTCATGTCTCGGAGAGGAGTTTAGATATTCTTCGAAAGATGGAGATGATCGATGAAGAGAGTTTTAACAAACCAGAGTTTTGCGAGTAATGTGTCATGGGGAAACAAACTAAAGTATCATTCAGTGAAGCAAACTAAAGTGTTACACGGAGAGGATGAACCGTACTCTATTAGAGAAAGCTCGATGCTTGAGATGAACATCGGGTTTGTCTAAGGGATTTTGGGTCGAAGCGTTGTCAACCGCAATGCATATTATTAATCGAATTCCGTGCTCGCTATCGTTAACAAAATTCCGGAGGAAGTGTGGAAGGAAAAGAGCATTGACTTGAGTTATCTTCGTGTGTTTGGCAGTCCGGTTTATGTGCATGATCCGGGAAATGATAAGCTTGAGCTTAGAGCTTTCAAGGGGATTTTGCTTGGTTATACGGACGGTGTAAAAGACTATCGGATTTGGAATCCGGAAACGAAGAAGGTTGTGAACTCTCGTCATGTTACTTTTAAAGAGTCGGCTTTGTTCAAGGAGAATAAGAGCTCATCGGATGTTTCGGATTTGGTTCATGCTGAATTAAATGAGAAGAAAGTTATTCTCACATTTTATCCAAGGAGTAGAGTAGTTGGAGATGCTTGTGAGAACGAAGCGGTTGATGTAACATCACATAGTCCACGAGGTGCCTCTAGTAGTGTTGGTGATGTACATGATTTTAGAGAGGATTCGGTTCAAGGTGGAGCCAAAAGAAGTTTGGGTGATGGTATTGCTAGTCGGGTGGGTCGTCATGCTATAAGGCCACCCGATATATATGGTGATTAAAACTATCTTAGCTTTTGTGATAATTTGGACTATGCTTTTCATGTAATTCAAGATAAGTCGATGGACCTTGATGATGTCATGGAGTCGAGTGATAGCTCGAAGTGGATTTGTGCCATGGAGGAAGAGATGCAATCGTTGTTGAAGAATCAAACTTAGTATTTGGTTCCACTTCCTAGAGGAAACCGTGCTATTGGGCGCAAATGGATATACAAGGAAAAAGAACGATGGGAGATACAAAGCTAGGCTAGTGGCTAAGGGATTTGCACAAAGGAAGGGAAATGAGTATGATGAGATATTCACACCGGTTGTGCGCCATACTTCAATCCGGATATTACTTGCTATAGTTGTTATTCACGACTTGAAGTAGAAGCAACTTGATGCGAAACCCGCCTTCTTGCATGGTGACTTGGATGAAGACATCTACATAGAGCAACCAAAAGGTTTTGTTGTGAATGGTAAGTCAAATTTGGTTTGCAAGTTAAAGAAATCACCATATGGTTTAAAGCAATCACCTAGACAATGGTACAAGAGATTTGATCATTTTATGCTTGAAAATAGTTTTGATAGAAGCATCAATGATGCTTGTGTGTATTTCAAGAAGTTGGAAAATGATTATTGAGTGTATTTACTCTTGTATGTGGACGACATGCTCATTGCTTCAAAAGATAAAAATGAAATCCACAAGTTAAAACTGAGTTTGAAATCGAAGTTCGAAATGAAGGATTTTGGAGAAGCAAAAAGGATATTGGGCATGGAAATAGAAAGGGATCGAAAGCGTTTTGAGTTGAAATTGACTCAAAAGGAATATATAGAGAAAATGCTTTGCCGGTTTAGCTTGAAGAATGCAAAAGCGTCAAATACACCTTTACCTTTGCATATGAAGCTTTCGAGTAAGGGATCATCTATGTTAAAAAAACAAGGTTTATATGGCAAATGTGTCATGTGCCAGTGCGGTTGGAAGTCTAATGTATGTTATGGTGTGTACAAGACCCGATATTGCAAATGCCGTTGAGATGGTTAGTCGGTAAATGACTAATCCGGAGAAATTGCATTGGGAAGCTGTGAAGCTTATATTGAGATACCTTAAAGGTACGTCATCTCATGGCCTTGTTTTTGGCCGTAGTGAGGGGATGAATTGCAAGTTGGTTGGTTATTGTGATTCAGACTACGCTGGTAATAGAGATCGAAGAAAATCAACTTTCAGATACGTCTTCACACTTGGTGGTACAACCATAAGTTGGAGATCAAGATTGCAGACTGTAGTTGCTTTATTCACCGCGGAGGCGGAGTTGATAGCCATGGTGGAGGCGGCAAAGGAGACCCTTTATTTAAGGCGATTGTTGTGTGACTTGGGATTCGAGCATGATAGCATCGATGTTCGATGTGATAGCCAAAGTGCTATTCACTTGGCAGAGGATTTGACGTTTAGCTCGCGGACTAAGCATATTGAAGTGAGAGTCATTCTTAGTAGCCATGGATGAAGATAAGCAAGTATATCTTCGAAAGTGCACACAAAGGATAACGCGGTAGATATGTTCACTAAAGCGTTGCTGGTTGAAAAGTTCGAGCATTGCTCGAACTTGATTCGTTTGTTGAAGTGCTAGGTGCCACGTGGTGACATGGTTGAGAAAGAAGCTTGGTTGTAGATGAGAAAGAGTATCGGTAAGAGCTAGTTTACACTCTATAGCGCTTTTGTCTTTTGGTGAGATGGTTTTGGATTTGGGTGCTTTCAACACTTCGTTAGTGGACAGAAGCTTTCTCTGAGTTCGTTGATGGAGTGCAATGAGCGGTGGCTTTGCCGGAGCTCATTGAGAATGCATTCAAGCTTGTTTGGTTGAAGATAGAAGTGGTGATAGTTGGTGCTATCGGTTGTTAATGATGGTATGGTACCATTGGAGTTGGAGATGGATATAGTGTCGAGGTGGAGTGTTGAATTTTGGCAACACTATATGAAGAAATTGAAGTAGTCGGAAATAGTAGTCGGAAATAGCTTGATGAAGGAGAAGACGGTTCGCAAATCGAAGCTCAGAGATAGAAGTTATGGCGAAGGGAAGTGCTGCTTGAAGCAGGAGCACAAACGTCTGTCGTGGAGTGACAGACGTCTGTTGCTTCAGGGTTTTGAAACCCGAGACGTATGTGGTTTCAAGAAACGTTTTCCCGAAACATATGACAGACGTCTGTCGTAAAGTGACAGACGTCTGTGATGATTTTCAGTCTATTTTCAGCTCGGGTTTGGTGTGATGATTTGTGATATTCGGAGGAGCAATTCTGAAATTTTGCCTAGGTTTTCTACTGTCATATATAAGCTATTTTCAGGATTCAGAGAATTGATGACGGCAGGGGTTTAATTTAAGGTTTATCGTACATTAATTAGGGTTTATCTAAACTTAATTTTCTTCAATTCTCTTCTCCACAAATCAATTTTATCAGAATTTTTTATCATTGTAATTAATCTCTTGTACTCTTCTCACTGGTATTAATGAACGCTCTCTCTCAAAGTGGATGTACACTAACAAGACGTTAGTAAAATCACTATAAATTGGTGTGTGATTTATTTTATCGTTATCGCTTTGGATTTCTATTGCTTGTTGGGTGATTGTGATTGGTTTTGCATTGGATTGAGATTGAAATTGAGATATTGATTGGTCGTTTTTACACTTCTTACGACAATTTCGTTTTCTATTGTGCTTTGGGGTTTTGATTTGAGTCGACTTAGAATTCCCACAACAATACACACCCACTATTTACCTTTAAAACTATGTTTACACCAAATACTCTTACTCTTCGTAAATAAATAATATGCAATCAACATGGAATGATAATTAACCACATTCGACATAGGCGTGGTTACTTAGAAAATATCGATCTTGTTGAGAGTAGTTACTCCCTACGTAACCAGACTCCACTAAAGTGTGGTTATGCAGTGGACCATTATAACAACACCACTCTCCACTGAAGTGAGTTATAGAACCACGGCCTATGTGAGCGTGGTTATTACTAGATCCACACTCTCCTTGAGCTTTGTTCGGTCTTCCTCCTATCCTCGTGAAACTACAGAGGTAAAATGATGAATTAACAATGTATGAATTTAGTGTGGTGGGAATGGGAGTTGTCTGGTGTGAGAATAGATTCAGCTGTGAATGAATTGATGAAATATACTAGACTTAATATATAGAATTTCTCTCAAAATAAAATGTTTCTTACGGTATGTTACGTCTTAAATTTCTTCTCAGATGTACCTTTATGGACTTACTTGCTAGATTCTAAAAACTAATCAATATATGTGAATCTTGGGAGCTAAACCTGTCATATTTATATTTATGATACAAACGTGCAGTTTTAAAAAGGAATTGAAGAAATGAGTTATGTTCTTGCAAGGTATGACAATAGAACTTACATACTTTCTTGCCAACATGACAAATATACTTTCAACGAAAATACCTATACAGAGTTGAAGCATTAAGCTTATGCATCCAATTATATTCATAACATGTTGTAATGTTACAAATAGATAGTTCCTTTTTTTTTTCTATAAAGAAACGAAAAGAAAAAATTATGTCACATTGCACCCTGGTTTAACCGTGTGATCTTGAAAAATGCTATAACCATGTCACATTCGAAACAAGTTATCTTTTATGCAATGATTTTAATTCAATTTTGGATTGAACGTATCACAGGGGCTAGGGATGCTAACCTTATCATCGGTAATGCCAAAGCTCAATCCATCCAAATGCGATAACAGTTTTAAGGCCACTACTTGCTCTCCCACATCTTTCCAAACTGCCTTCTTTTTCTTCTCCATATATCTTGTGGCATTTGCTCAAGGAGGCCATAAACCATGTGTGCAGGCATTTGGTGCTGACCAGTTCGACCAAAACGACCCTGAAGAAAATATCGCGAAGAGCTCCTTTTTCAACTGGTGGTATTTTTCAATGTGTGCAAGCACAGTTGTCACTATTTCAGTGCTAAACTATGTACAAGATAACATTGGATGGGGCGTAGGTTTCGGAATTCCATGCATTTCTATGTTCATTGCTCTATTTGTATTCTTGCTTGGGACTAAAACATATCGGTTTTATCCTTTAAAAGAGAAAAGCCCATTTGCTACAATTGGAAGAACAGTTATTGCCATGGTTAGAAGCAGAAGAGCCTCAGATAGAGAAGTTGAAAATGGGAAAGCATTGCTTTCTGATCAGCCCAAGTAAGATTTTCTTTTTATATTGGACAAATTTTTGATATAGGCTTGCAAAATAAACATGTTGTATGAATAGGCTCCTCTTAAAACTTATTGTAAAAATATGCCCGATTTCTATAGGTTGCGTGTTTATGGAATGCACAAGCAATATTTAAAAAAAAAATATTGAGCTTGTGCATTTTTTAATGTACAAGCAATTTTTTTTTTTTTAATATAATGCTTGTGCATTCCAAAAATACCCAAGCTGTATATTTGTATATTTGCATTTTTGGAATGTGCAAATAAATTTTCAGGACTGAAATAAACATATAGCTTATTTTGAAATGCACAAATACATTTTTGAAATGTTTATTTCAGCCCCGAAAATGTGCAAAACTCATTCCAAAAATGCACAAATACAAATATATAGCTTGTGCATTTTTGGAATGCGCAAACATTAGGGTCCGTTTGGTTTCATTTTGAGTTTTGTGTTTTGTGTTTTCAACATACACTACAAAATACAAGAAAACATAAGAATTTTTTTTACAATTCTTAGTCATTACAACGATGGACGAGAAATGGAGGGGAGGAATTGTTTTCCGTCCTTTTGTTATGTCTCAAAACACGAAAAATCAAATAAACTTGTTTTCTATTTTCTATGTTAATTTCATTTTTCAAAATTGTGTGTTTTGGAACAATGCATAAGAAATGCGCATTTTTGTTTAGACGAAAACACAAAACTAAAAACAGCAAACCAAACGGGCCCTTATATTTTAAAAATAAATAATTGTTTGCACATTCCAAAAATGCGCAAGCTCAATTTTTTATTAAAATAACTATTGTTTATGCATTCCATAAATGCGCAAGTTATACAAACCATGCATATATTTACAATAAATTTTAAGAGGAGCCATTCATGCAATATGTTTGTTTTGCAAGCATATATAAAAAATTTGTCCTTTTATATTTGAAAACATTTTTACTCTGTTGTGAAATAAAATTGAAGTAAAATATATTACAGTATTGCAATTTGATGTACCTAAAAATTATTACAAAATCGCAAGTTATTACAAATCCAACTAATGACGAGAATAGCGATATCTTAGTATTTATAGAGGATCATTTATTTTTATGAATAGGTGGGACTGTCCTCAACAAAAACTTGTAATTGATTATTTGAAGCTTGTTTGGCTGCCGTTGGGGTTTAAATTTTAAAAACTTCAACAAACTGTGTCAAACACTTGGAGATTATTAGCAGCTATAGAAGTATGTTATTCAAGTACACATAAATTTGTAAATAAATTTCTCAAATTCATTTTGTGTCCATTTGTTTACTATAAGCCTTTCCTTAAACCTCATGCTTACACTGCTAGTATAACTTTGCATTTGTTAATAAACTACATGTCACTGGTGTGTGGCCTGGAAATAAAAAAATTAGGGAGTATCTATGTTACTACTTTACTAGAACACGTTTTAAACTGTATATTGAATGTTTTTTTTTATATGATTATCCGATGCTTACCAATAACATTACCCTCCAGACTAGAAGACAACTTGAGCACAAAAGACGTAGAAGAAGCTAACATGGTGCTTAGATTGTTTCCAATATGGGCTACATGCCTAATATATGCAGTAGTTTTTGCTCAATCTTCAACCTTCTTCACCAAGCAAGGTAGCACCCTTGATCGAAGAATCGGTTCTCACTTTCAAGTTCCTCCAGCAGCGCTACAGAGCTTCATAAGTTTCACCATTGTCATTACAATTCCAGTCTACGACCGAATTTTAATCCCAATAGCTAGAAAATTTACCAAACTACCCTCAGGCTTCACTCTTCTCCAAAGAATAGGCATTGGCATGATATTTTCAACTACAGCTATGGTGATAGCAGCCTTAGTTGAAACTAGAAGGTTACAAATTGTAAAAGATTTTGGACTAGTTGATATGCCAAATGCAACAGTTCCAATGAGTTTATGGTGGTTGGTACCTCAGTATGTTCTTTATGGCATTGCTGATGTTTTTACAATGGTTGGCCTCCAAGAGTTCTTTTACGACCAGGTGCCTGATGGTTTGAGAAGCCTTGGCCTTGCACTTTATCTCAGTATTTTTGGGATCGGAAACTTCATTAGCAGTTTTATGGTTTCTTTGATAGATAACGCGACTAAGAAGAGTGGTGATAGTTGGTTTTCGAATAATTTGAATCGTGCTCATCTCGATTACTTCTATTGGCTTCTTGCTGGACTTAGTGCGTTGGAATTGGTTATTTACGTCTTCTTCGCAAGTATATATGTATATAAAAGGAAAGCAGTGATATCTTACGGTGTGATATGTGGATAAACTACTGCTTATGTTTTGATTATGGCTAGTAGGGGTTAGAAGTCATTCATATATGAATTTGTAGGTAATATATTGGCTTGAAAATTGGAGTAATACGTGATTAGGTACTGCATAAAATTGTAAATCAAGTATTTCATGTGCATTACGTTTATTTATGCATTTAAAAAATCTTGCCTCTGCTATTTTCTTAAAGACAGCTGTCCACTAATCAAAGGTTTGGTTGAAATTTTAATTTTTATTGTTCATCCAAAGTTGCGGGTTTCAACTAAAACTGAGCACATTTGTATTTTTGATTCTTCTATTTGAGATTGATCAGGTGAGAAGCTACATTATTGTAGTCTTTAATTTCTGTTTAATTGAGTCTATGTCTCCCTATTGTAATCAATACTGAAAATATTTTATTGTTGGGTCTGTTAACTTAGGTATCGTTTGTTTAAAATGCTGAACACTGATTGCTGAATATTTATAATATTGTTTGTTTACATTCTGATTAGAAATTTGTTTTATGAACATAAATTACTACTTTGACAATATTAACCCTCGAAATTTAAATTAATTATTTTTCAGTGCAAATTGTCATACAAAACACACTTAAGCATCTTATTTTATGTCTTATATTTATGCACAAATATAAAAAACAACAAACGTCTACATGTGCAAGTATAACAAAATCTACAATAAAAGGTCGAAAGTAGAAAATTTGATGACGTAAATATATTTTCTAAAAGATTGGCCGAGAAGAAAATATTTCATTATAATAAAACTGAAGCTTATGTTATGTTTGGATTATTAATTAATGTTTTCAGCATTAAATGTGTGTGTGTTCAACGTGTTGAAATAAGTGATTATAAAAATATCATATGATTTTTTCCAACTTTTCATAATTATTTAATATGTTGATTTTCTGCGTATGTATTATAGATTTTGTTAAAGTTTTCGTTTATCTTAAATAGATCGGTATCGTTCAGCTTATCGAAATTATTTATTTATAATTTTTTCACATCTGCGTTACATATTTCAATTTTTTTTCATTTTCATTCTTGTTATCCAATTTATAAATTATCATATTTTAAATTCAAATTGTATGCAAATGTTGCGGTAAGTTATCATCAATTTTTTTTCGTCGCTAGTTTTTAGTATATTTGTTTCTAGTGATTGGAGTCTGCACTATAAAACTAAAATAAAAAATAAAATTACCTTATCGTAGAAGGAGATAGAACTGAAAACAAAATTGATGTCATATTTGAACTTTTCTAATTGTTTGATATAATTAAGAAACTTTATAAAACGGTTACATATTATGTTGCATATGGGCATAATTGAAAAATGTGGTATAATAAGTGATTAACACTTACAATAAGCATTAAAATTTTGCTTATTCAATTAAGTGAACATAAGAGCTTAATAAAAACACTTATTTCAAAACAAACAAGCTAACAATCACTTATCGCTTATTTAATTAAGCATTCAGCCCTTTTTATCTCAAAACAAACATAGCCTTAGATAATTAAGCCGAACCATGTTATATATTGTGTCGCGGTTTTCTATCTTTTTGTGGTTTGTGGTAATTGGATAATTTATGTTTCCCTTTGCTAGATTCGATTGGTAATTAATCTATAGGCTTAATTTTGGGTAATCTGTAATTTTCACTATGGTTAGGCAACAGAGTGAGATTGACGGGTTGGAGGTTAGTTATCAACGATTCAACAGTTGGTTCTTCAAATAGTGAAAGTAGAAATACTAGCAATTATACAGTACTGCATCTGATCATCAGATTCTGATGGGAAGTGGAACTGCTCAATGTGGAGACGTTCAAAATTGTGATTAGCACTTGAGAAATTAATGGAACTGCCCAACGTGTTGAAGGAGATGGAAAAAGAAACAGTTACAACCTTCCCATTATAAGCCTGTCTCACAATGCAACCGTAAGCCGTGAGGAGGAAGCATGGAACTGATCTTGTTTAGCATATGAAGGCCTTAAATACTTTGATTGTGAATAAAAAAGTGGCGGGTGAAGCTGAATGATTATTCTCTAATATTCATTGCTTAAGAGTATACTCATTTGGTACTTCGATGATACCTCTGAAAGAGCTACCAATAGAGTAATACGGCTAAATGTATATAAATTAACTAATATACTTAAATATATGCTAGCTTGTTTAAGAGTTAACTAAGTATAAACTAAAATAAATCTAATCTGAAGCAGAAAGTAAAATAATGAAAGTGTACACCAGACTTATATTAGTTCGAACCTCTCATCCTACGTCCAATTTAGAACTCATTTTTTATAATTTCACGGAGAATCCTCACTTAAACATAAAAACAGATATCTACAAATTGCTTGAACTACCGTACAATCCACAAACTTCACATTTGATATTAATTAACTATTGACGATTGTTTAAAATTAAATTGGTAGTAAAAGACAACTTTGAGTAGGATTTTATTTTTGGGTCTTTGGACCATAAAAGCAGGTTCGGTAATATTGAAAATCCATATTTCGGTATATAACATTATAATACTTCGCTAAGGTTTCAATAATGGATGTTTCAGACCTTTATGCCTGCTTCAACCCAACATGCATCTTTTTGTCCATGAATAAGGTGCTTTCTGAAAATACTAGGGAATACTCCACTTTATTTTCTTCATTTTTCTAATCTCCTTTTTGGATCAAAGTTTCCTAGACTAATTGAGAAAACCTTTGCTAATTACAAAATACAGTGATTTGCAAATTAACTGAAACAAGGTTTTGTGATATGTCATTTCATACGAACAACATGAATAAAGTAGTGGGGCTCGTTTGTCGTAATCCAGTTGCGTCTGATCTGAATATTATTTGGAAGTTATGGAATCAACGAAGCAATCTCGGTCTTCCAAAATGATCAATGGCGAAATGACAACGATGGTCAACACGAGTTGCACAAGGGGAAGGTGATAGTGAGGAGAGTTCATCGGCGATGGTTGATCGGGTCAAAGATGAGAGAGTTAGTAGTATGTCCTAGGAACAATTATATAATTTATTACATATATTAACCCTATGTCAATTTTACTTATAAAAAAGGTATTTGATTTCTATCATGTACTTTGTTATATTGTGATATAATTCATTAAGTAACTGATTTAAAGTATATTAATAAAAAAAATCATTGAATAAAATGTTATATAGTTGCAAATAGTTGAGTAATTAATCATAAAATAAAATAATATTTTGTTTTAAATACTCATGATCAAGATGTTTTGAGAAAGGATATCGATACATCCATTAAGACCAGAATACATAACACTCTCCAAATGTTGGGTATTGTATTACTCATGGCTGTTAAAGATACCAAGGGTTACATACTCGTAGTTATTGAATAACCATGGAATGACTCATCTGAGCATTTAATGTTGGTCAATAATAACTAGGTCAAACATGCAATCTCAATGTGACGATGTTACAGAGTTATCTCAACTTGACAATACCATGGGACTTCAATGCGAATACTACACTTTGGTTGTAGTTAATTTATGACATGACGATCCATCGAGCAACTATAGTTAGGTTTGAGTTGAAGCATTAGAAGTAAAATACTATTCAAAACAGAACTTGTCTCTTCGGTTGTATGAGTTTAGTATCACGATCAACGGTAGTCAATTTAAAGCCAAAATCTCTGGCCAGAGTAGAACGACTAATAATAAATGTTATTATTGAACCAAGAACTTTGTTTATGGACTAATCAAGTTGAATGTGACTAATAATAATTGTTTTTTCCCATAATATATGACTTACCAATGTGTGTAATTGCAATAAATTTACCATTACCCATGTGTATTGCATTCATACCTTTGTACTCCTTGTTTTCAATATTTAGATTGCTCAAGTTATTGGTGATGTGATTGGTTGCTCCTGAATCAGGATACTAGTCTTCATCTTGAATGTGATCAGGCTTTGCTATTTCAGTTTGAGAATTTTTTACATCCAACTGATTACTTGATTCTTGCTGCATGTGTGCCATGTTTGTGCTGTAACTTGAATTTCTTTGAGTATTTGACCCCTGACCTGGAACATAGTTAAGATTTAGTCTAAAGTAACACTTTGCTGCTGTATGCCCAAGTTTCTCACATATTTGACATTTTGGTCTGTTGTTATTATTCCATCTACCTCTTCCTCTGGATCTATTTGAATATCCACCTCTTTGTGTAGATTGATCTCCTATGTTATTATTTTGACTCTTACCCCTACATTTAGCAGCAAAGTTGGCAAAGAAATCAGATTCTTGTGGTTTCTTGATATCAATTCTTGCTTCATGTGATAGTAGAATAGAGTGCACATCATCAATTGATGGTAAATTCCTTTGAGAAGTTATAATTGCTACTACTGCTTCAAATTCATCACCTAGTCCATTTAGAATTGTCATAATTTGCTCCGAATCAGAAACTTTCTAATTTGCTGCCTCTAAAGTGTCACAGATTGACTTAATCTTGAATAGATACTCTCTCATGTTATGATTGTCCTTTTTGATATTATGAAGTTGTCTTTTGTGAAACATTACCTTTGTTGTCGATTGTGAATTGAAAACTTTTTCTATTGTTGACCAAATCTCATTTGCAGTTTTGTAGCCTATCACATGAGATAGTAGATTTATATTTATTGATGATAACAACCATGAGCATATAAGTCTGTCTTGTCTATGATGTTTCAAATATTCTTCATTACTGATAATCTTGTTTTCTTGATTAGTGATACGCTTTGGGGGGATTGGTATGGTTCCTTGAATGAAACCTTCAAGACCATATCCTTGAAAGGAAGTTTCAACATGTAGCTTCCAAAGGAGATAATTTTCTTCAATGAGATGGACTGTAACCAGTTGACTTTGTGGACTGATTGTAGTTTTTACAAGCTTTTCAGCATTTGATGCAGTATGCTGTGACTCACTGCTACTGATTGGTATTTCAGAGTGGACTTCATCTACCATGATGATCTTGTATTCAACAGAGAAAAGAAGGAAGATGGTAAATAGCTAAGAATGCAATTCTTGATTAGATGACTGGATCAAGAACTTTGATCAGGACACAATCAGGTTTGTTGCAACCAGAAAAACTCAGATGATGATGAATTCTAATGAGTCTTTCTTAGGATGGCACTTTCTTTGAACTTGTGTTGATGATTTCTGTATTCTTGATTTTGTTTTTCTGAATTTTGATTGCTGATCTTCTCAGATTCAATACTGAATTCTAATGCAGCCAGAGTAATGAAAAACTGGCGAGGTAGTAGTAATTCTTTGCTGAATCTTCTTCTCAAATGATGATTTTAAAATCCGATGAGAAGAAAACAGACTCAAATGATGATTTCTTGATTTTTTTCTGATGAGTTTGATTGATGATATCACTCTTGATGCTGTTAGACGTGCGCTCTGATACCATATACAAATTTAAGATGCAGAGAAATCAAATTTAAATCTAAGAAAAATATTTTTATTTATTGATGAAGTCTGATACAAGTTGTACAGAGAATTGAATACAATATGATACATCCTTTGTACGTCTGATACATTGCTATTTATATTGTATTTGTTCTACTGGGCTTCGGTGTTCATGGCCCAATACCCGTATCCGCTTTTAATAAAGAAAAATTATTTGTAGCCGTGTGATTTCAAATGCAAGGCTGAGATCTCTTGATGCTTTAATCTCTTCAATATATACGCGACCGATTCACTATGTTATTCCAATAATCATCCTCTACACAACTAGAGAAAGTGGAGGTAAATGCATATGGTGTGTTCGTTTCAAAAAATGCTGGAAAAATAGTTAGTCGAATTGATAAACTAATACGAACTCATGTGCCAATCTCATACAAAAGCTGGGATATAGTACACTGAAAATATAAGAATGACGTTTGGACTGAATTGCTGGTAAACTAAAATCGATTTAGTTCGCTTTCAATTTTCTCTTTAACATGCATTTTGCCATATTTCTTTTTAAGTAAAATATTACTAATTTTCACACATTTTTTGAACTAGAGTCACATACAAAGGATTTTTTTTTTAAATGTCCGGAATGTTTAGGAAACACAGAAGAGAATTGAGGATAAATTATCACGACAAATTCGATAATGATGAAGATAAAATGAAATTTTGTCAACCAACAATTAGGAAAGAAGACTGAAAACAGATCAGTGGACAACTATGATCATCATAGTGGACATACAAGTCACGCTATTGTAGAACTTCAAATGGTATGTTTGTTTCATCTCTCTTCTTTTTTTGAACAGTATAGAATATAGAAACGTTGTAGTCTCATATCTTGGTTTTCACGAAAAAGAAAAGGAAACTGATCACCTGAATTAATGAAATGAAAATTCTAATGTTTTCGTTGATGTTGCCAAAACTCATTGATGCACCATGCATATTACATAAATTCAGTTTTACTCCATATTCTACCCCTGAATTCTACATGCAGATGCAATAATAAACAGGAAGTTAAGGTTCCATTGCATGCAAAATGCAATTCATATATGCTTTCTAACTTACCGTTAGCACCTTGGTCAAACTCATGTTAATCATTTTGGGCAAGAGAAATAGCACAGGACCATTTAATTAGTTTATAACCATATTATCATGCAGGTTTTTATCTTACAATGTTTTTATCTAATTCCATCTTGTTTTGAAATATTATTATCAATAGTTAGCTAGTTTGATTTATTAAATCTGATATACACAAAAACTAGCAGCTAAATTTATCATATTAATGTGCAAGTTGATGTTCACTTTATGATATATATGAGCCAATATTTAGCTATTTAACAAACAAAACTTTATTGTCGCCTCAAAATAACAATAACTAAAGATCTTACTTTTATTGCATTAACGATTGTGAGAATCTTGAGTTGGTTTGGTTTTAAATTAAACAGTTTTTTTTTTTTTTTGGTTTACTTATCTTTAACCTTTGGGACTAGATGATCAAGCTCATGCATACATATTTGTAGCTAATTACATATAAATATTTTCAGGTTGAACTTCAAGAAACTAGAAAATAAACATATTTATAAAAAAAATACTTCAAGAAGTGACATGAACAAACTATTAACTGATATTTCAAACAAACACTACAATTATTTTAGACAGTGTAACTTGATCTTCATATTTTTGACAGTATAAATTAATATCTTCTAGCTTATCACTGAAGCTTTACTCAAAGAGGCCTGCTAACTAAAAGGGCCTTCTAACCAAACTATCACCATCTAAAGAAATTTTACCCAAAGATATTACCAGGCCTCAAATACTACGGAAGTTCTTTTGCTTCATAAATGTATTTTAATTCTTTCTATGTTTATTTAGTGCCTTACATTATAGGTTGTTCATTTCAGTATGTAGCGTTAGTGCTAGCTTGAACCGGACTATATTGAATATGCAATACAATACAATGTTATTTTAATTCTGCACTGACATTTATCCTATGTTAACACTTGACAGTTTGTATTGATTAACATGTAGACAGGAAAACTGAGGATGTGTATTCATATAGAGCATGCAGTAGTAAAGTTCAAATCACATATTACATGGCAATGTGCATGAGACAAAAACAGATGCTCGTTTGTAAGTAAAAAGTTAAGAGCAGAAGTCTGGTGTACAATACAATATGTGCTTTTTGGTTAGAATATAATCATTTAAGGTGCCCGAATTATACATAGTACAAGTAGAGCACATATTTTGTTGCCACTCGCACAATCACAACATATTCCCCGGCCATTCAGTTCAGAATTGCAAACTTTTGGTTTATGTCACTGAATTACCTACGGAAATAGTTTGAGATATATAAAAAGCTTTATCTACACACATTTCATAGACTAGAAATTTATATGCTATTTCTTTCGTTATCCATATAAAACACATTTTGCTTTGTAGCAGAAATTTGTATTGATAATACACATGGTAAGTGGTTCGGCTTTGGTGCGAGAGGTCACAAGTTCAAAACTTGAGTAGTGTGATTCGAATGTTTATTGACATGTGATATATTGTATATAAAATATCATTTTAAAAAAAAAACACATTTTGCTTTGTGGTAGAAAATTGTATAAAATAAAATTACCATTTCCATTTTCTTTTATAAAATGTTAAAGCCAAAAATGCATTTATTCTTGTAAAATTGAGGTTATGCTTTATTAAAATAAAACATGCAAATATATTTTTCTTTAACACATGTTTTAGATGACCGGATTACTGCAAATCCAACAAAAGAAATCACACGCCATGAAGTATGGGAAAAGACTCACAAGAAAAAGAATGGAAACATATCAGATTCAACTTTCTCGTACTTCATAAGTTAATTAATAAATAATAACTCAAATATTTTATGAAGTTTACATGATGCATATAATATCTGAAGTATTTATTTTAGGACAAAATTGCAAAAGCAAAGGAATTAATTAATGATAGTGATGAATAGGCCTGTCAATGGTATATGTTTCAGCTCGAGCCCGACCCAAACCCGCTCTATTAATACGGGTACGGGTTTTGCCCAAACTACCTTAGTCCGACCCAGGCCGACCCGGTTGCTATTAGGGTAGGGTACGGTTTTATCGAAACCCGACCCGCTTTGAGGCCGACCCGATTACTTGTTTTCTGTAGTATCAAAATATGAGTGCTTATGTTATTTATTTACCATTTTATTTGTTTTGCATTCGGATGTTTTTGCTTACTTTTATTGGGAACTTGGCTACATCACCATCCAATTTGTATGTTAGCATTGTTTGCATATAAATTTAATACAAATTGTATGTAACGGTCCGAAATTTTATCACTTTAAATATGGAAATTAATATATTTTTAAATAATTAATAAATGGATTTTATTACTCAAAATACCCATTTTTAAATAATAACTAGTGATGAGAAAATGGTTTTCAAAATGTGTTTACTAAAATAATTAGTTCAAATTAAAAATATACGTTTACTTAAGTAAGAATTAAGATGTGACACTTTTTCAAAATTAAAATTTAAATAAAATATAAAACATGTAATGTCACTTTCATTTAACATCATGAGTACAAGGGAAAGTGTATTGTATGGTGGTCACAGGGGGGTGCCATGGGGTTGCGCGCGCAACAAGGTAAGGAGGGGCAAGTTGCGATGTGTTCAAAAGTTAGTGGAGGGTAGTATTAGTAATTTTGTAATTTCAATTTATATAAAACCTTTTCCATTTTTTTCTCTTTCATTTTCCCATTCGCTTCTCACTTTTTCAACTTCATTTTTATTTCCAAAGCTTTTCTAAAACACTTTAATGGCTTCTCTTTATTTTCCAAAGTTTAAAAATCAAAACTTTCTCGTTTTTAATCCTTTAAAACCAATTTAAACCCTTGTTCTTCCTTCTACATCTCTTCCTCTTTCAAAATCAAGCTCATACACCCCCCTTTTCAACCTAGGCTGTGCCCATAACCCCATAGGTTGAGCCATTTTTCAAAAGTCGAAGGGTAAAAATCACTTTTTTCTAAAAGATTTTCAAGATCTAAGGCCTTTTCAAAGTTCTAGTCCTATTTTGGTTTGTTTGCATAATTTTTGGTGAGTAAACTCCTTTTGTTTTGAAAAAAATGTGATCTTTATTATGTTGTCCATTGTTGTGCAATATATTGGTTTAGTTGATGAGTTATTATGTTGGTTGGTTGGTTATACGTATGCTTGTATGAGAATTAGTGAGTTAGACTTGTAAATCAAAGTCTAAATGTTGTGATTGATTTTAAAGATGTGATCTTGCTTATATTTGTGGTAATAGAATGTAAGTTATGTTGTGGTGATGTACATTGTGTTGTATATGCTAAAGAGTTGGCTCTTTGACTTGTTAAGGGACTTGAGATCCTTTGGAAACAAAATCGTGTTTTTACTAGTTTTAAATTTCTAAAAAGATTTTAAACTTTCAAACTTTATTATAGTTTTCAAAGCCTCTTACTTTTGTTTTATAAAGTGAGTAAAGTTGTTAAGAGTTAAAGTTGAAGTGTTAACTTAGAATCTTAGATAGCAATAGTCGCTATGCATGCAGTTTGAAAAATCAAACACTTTTCCAAATTTAAAGTATTTTGTCTTAAATATTTTTAAAAAAATTTCTGAATAATTAATTAAGTATAAAGGTAGTTAATTATTTAATTAAGTCTGAGTTTAATAGAAATTTAATTAATTAGTTAATTAAAGATAATTAGTAGTAAATTAGTAATTAAGTAAAGGTAATTAGTACTTAAGTATTAAGTAAGTAAGTTAATTATAATTAAATAATTAAGAGAGTTTTAATAAGTTATTAATTAAGTAAAGAGTTAATTGAGTATTAATTTTTATTTAATTAAGTTTAATTATTTTTAATTAATTAGGGTTTAATTATTAATTAATTATTAATTAGGTAGGGTTTAATTAATTTATTTATTTAGATTTAATTAGGATTTAATTAGGATTTAATTAAGTTTAATTAATATTTAATTTAGAGTTAATCATGATTCAATTAGTTGCTAAATTAGGATTAAATTATAATTAAATAAAGGTTTATTTTACACTCTGTCGGCTCTATTTCAAGGCAGCTTTCTTTGATAAGTAAATTGATTTAACAAGGGATCTCTTGTCTAAGCCATTAAGTAGATAAGCAAATATGGATAAGTTATATTAAACTTTGACACTTGTTTAGCTGAATAAACCCTTATTCTGCTACAGTTAATATGAGTAGATTATTTGGACATACTTTTAGTGGAATAAATCATCGTTCTGCTAATATATTGATTTAGACATTGAACTGTATGGTAGTTAATTTATATTGGACAAGTGATGATTTAGTTAGTGATTGCTAATTGATTTTATTTACATATATGTTAACTTATGTAAATACTTGTTATGTGACTTAAAAATTCAAATTTATGAAAAAGGTAGTTTGATTTAGTACCATTGTGGTCGCTAAGCCTCTTTTCAAATGTGTAAGTTTTGGTTTTAAATTAGGTCTATTTTATAAACAATTTGAAGTTAAGTGTTTATATAATTGTGAAAGATGTTTTAAATTTAATTTATTATTTGGTTAATGATGTTTAAAGTTAATTACTCATTTTAAAAATGAGGGTTTCAAGTTAATTAATTATTTAATTATGATGTTTAAAGGCAATTATTTATTTGATTAAGGATGCTTATAAAGGATAAGTGGTTTGGTTAAGGTAAGTAATGTTTTACGTGGTGTTTTTTTGGCCCATTAAAAATATTTTTTTTGGAAAGAGAAATCTCCCTCAAGGCTTTGTTAATATACTTATACCGTTGAGATAAGTATATGGTTATATTTTCTAAGTATTGAAAAGTTAATAGTTTGCAATATACTTATACCAGTGAGATAAGTATATCCATGCTTTTCAAGTATTGGAAGGAATTTAAGAGGTATGTGGAAATTATCTTTTGTAATAATATTTTGAATGAAAGATTTGAAAGTGCTTAATTAATGAAATATTAATTAAAAAGGCTTAGCGGTTACTATTGTGCTTAATCGAGTTTAGTTTCCTATAAAATTAATCCTTGATTTGTTATTTGTTTTATTTGATAGTTAAAAAAACTGACTATCAAATCTTGGCCTAAATAATCCTTCTTAATTTTGGTGGTATGGAAACTTTCTTTCCATACTTAACACTGAAGGATATAACTCTGGAAATATCTAAGAGAAACACGTGATTTATATGACAAAGTCATCTTCGATGATGTTGTACTGTGCGTGTAAATCTCGCTCTGTTCTCCTAGGACAAACGATAGGGAGATCCGTCCACATAAACGGTTAGGGGGTGATCCCTACTCCTGTGTATTGTTTGTATATTTCTAAAAGAACCGAAGTTAAGTTTACCGGAAAATCGTCGATTGGTTTTTGCAGTGCCCGGTAAGCGGGGGAGTGTACTTATATGAGATGACTCGAAACCGTAACCACTCCAAAACCATATACATGTTCTATGCTCTGGAGGATTTTCGTGATCTGTTGAGATATGGAAATCCATGTGTAATTTCAAGATCTGTTGAGGTGTTGGAATCCATGTGGGGTTCCAAGATCTGTTTAGGTGGCGACTCGTGTGCTGGAATGCCGGACGTAGCGTCACCAGTGGATATGACTAAAACCAAAGATAGGATGCATAGCCAGGTGTTTACTAACCCATAAGGGTGCAGTAGACTCTATCCTAGAATTACCTACGATTGGTATGCATGTGAGAGCGATGCACTCGGCTTGACCGATGGGGGCCAGCTATGTATTTCCTATGGTACATCACTAGGGATATATGCTACTTCGGAAGGATATCTCCAATCCTTGTGCAGGAGGACCATTCTCAATGGTTCCGATGGCTTCTTCATGGAATCCTACACAATTAGTGAATGCGCCTTAGCGGTTTTTGATTTTATACCTATTATTGTTGTGATGTACACTCAGAGACATCGCAGTTACTTGATTATTATATTTTCAACCCTAGGCATTATTATAATATCAGTGGATTTTCTATAGAAATGTTTTGGTTATCGTAAGGTAAAACCCGTCCGTGTTTATTTACAACGTGGTTTTACGGGATACCTTTATTTCTAAATGGTTTTTATAACTTTAAGTAATCCATTTGATTATGTTTCTCGCGCTGGTTTTACCAGACCGACACGTGCATTATTTTCTTATAATGCTTGGGGTCTGCCCGAGCATGTTTTTTAGATTCAGCTGGACATTTTGGAGCTTTCAGGAGACGAGCTGGATGCTTCCAGGACGTACTTCCGTATTTTTTTAATCTTCCGTTGTTTGTTCTTGTTGTAGTATCAGTAATTATAAGGACGGGTTGTTATAACTGTCCAGGGTGATGATGGGTTAGTGTTGTACTCTAATTTTTGTATGTATATTAAAGTCTCTTCTTTTGTAAAGACTTGTTTAGTAGTATACATTACTCATCATGTTTTGTGGGATTCTATCTTCCTTCTTCTTTCCTCTTTTCCTCAACGATCTGTCTTTCCGGCACTTGGATACTCGACACGTGAATACTATGGATGTATTAGTGTTGACTTCTGAGGATTGAAAAGATGGGATGTTACATTGCAAGTTTAAAGTATGATTTTAACATAAATATCATGAGTTAGGTACACAAGTATTACCCAGCGGGCTTGAAAAGCCCGATGGGCCGGACTTAGGTATCCTTTCAGCACCTGTCAACTGCTTGCTAACATAATACACTGGCTTCTATATTCGATTCTCTTTGCACAGTAGTGTGGCACTTAAGGCATGTACTAACACTGCCAAGTATATATACAAGTCTTCATGATCCAGAAGCTTGGACATGATGGGAGGTCTCTCTACGTGATGTACCAGAGCTTGAAATGCATCGGCACAATCCTACGTCCATTCAAAGTTTCTCTTTCCTCTACTGATTAAGTCAAAGAAAGGAATGCACTTTTCAATGGCTCTGGAAATGAACCTCCTCAGGGCGGCGACCTTCCCATTTAGACTTTGTACCTACTTGATTGTTTTGAAAAACCCTATGGGTTTGGGTCGGGCTAGGTTTTGATTAATCTAATCAGCCTTGGGTCCAGGTTTTAAGATACCCGAACCAAACCCAGCCCATTGATAGGCCTATTAATGAAGAAGGTTTGCCATTGGATGAAGACGTCTTGTCAAAAGTGATTGGCAATGATAAAAGGGGTTGGACTCGAAGTATTGATACTAAGATATCAAGGACCCAAGTTAAGGCTTCTACCATTGCACGAAAACAACTCAAAACGACCCAAGGAGACTCAGAAGAATTGAAAACTATGATGGAAAATGTAGAGGGTATGTTGAAGACATTAGTCGACTTGTCCAAGGGATACATGGGTCAAGGAAATTGCCCACCAAACATTCCTTCCAAGGTAGGAGGAAGTGGTACAAGGCAGAAAAATGTTGGAATAATACTGAATAACGACGATGCTAATCAGCAGAATACACCCAATTCGGCCAATCAAAAATGCGAAATCCTGAACTATGATTTGAAGGTCATTGCAACAGCTTCTGTATGCAGAGATTCAACAACATCCATTATACATGGATAACCTATACCTCCAATACATGAGGGTTATGGACAATATACTTCTACCGGACAAGAAAACCACCAAACCAAACCATCCTCTCGTAGTGACCTTTGTTGAAGTTGGATTGGTGGTTATGTGTGTCATCCAAAGAATGTTATTCGATATATTTAAACGCATGAGCAAGTATATAAACACATCCACTTTAGAGTTTAGTTAAAGTTTTGTTCTTGTCTTATTATCACTACACCAGAAAAGACTTTTGGTAGCGTTGAAAAAACGCTACCATACCATAACTTATGGTAGTGTTTTAGAGAACGCTGCTATACGATATGCAACTAAAAGTCTAAAAATTTTTGTTGCGTTATAGTAAACGTTACCAAAAATCACTTTTAAATGCAACTATAGGTATTTTCTGTAGGATTTAAAAAACGCTACCAAAAGTCACTTTTAAATGCAGTTATAAGTTTTTTCTGTAGGGTTAAAAAAACGCTACCATAAGTCTTCATTTTTTGGTTGCATTTTTTGTTTATATGCTTTTTTTGATTTTCAATCGCATAATTTTCATATATTCAAACAAACAATTAAATCACATAATTAGCATATACAAACAATCAATCATATGATCATCATATTCAAATAATTGCAAAAACATGCTAATCTCACAATCAAATATAATATCCATAATCAATTCAATAGTAGTTTTTCAACAAAATAAGTCACATACTACAAGCATTTACAGACAAGTTTCCATAAATGGTACTAACAAAATACAACAACATATATAACAATTAAATTCATGTTCGTTGCTTGATTACCAATAGTTCTTTGTTGTCGACAGTCTTCGCTTCGAAATAGCTAATTACCTGCAAACGAGTTTAACAATCAACAATATATATATATATATCAATAGTTTCAAGTTTCCAGCAAAGATCAACCTTTGCTGATCTGGAGGAAAACCTTCCTTATCTTGGATCCTAGCCTTTACGTTCTATTGTATCAGAGCTTTCCACCTCAAGTGTGATTGTCTTGCCAGTAAGAGTTTTCACAAATATTTGCATGCCTCCTCTTAGTCGGAGGACCAAGTGCAGGGTCGATTCTTTTTGGATGTTGTAGTCTGCCAATGTTCTACCATCTTCAAGTTGTTTCCCAGCAAAAATCAATCTCTGCTGATCTGGAGGAATTCCTTCCTTGTCTTGGATTTTGGCTTTAACATTGTCGATGGTGTCTGAGCTCTCAACCTCAAGGGTGATGGTCTTTCCAGTTAGGGTTTTCACAAAGATTTGCATCTGCGATATGAATGATCAACACAATTAAGAAACTGCTACCTTAAAATGTCATACAGTGAGGGTTTTCTTAATCTACAAGACACATGCACCTAAGGTGAAACGATGTTAAAAAATAATTACTCTTATATTAAGTAAAGTACCCCAAACCCTTTCAGATCTCCAAGTATGCAACTATTTTGACTTTTATAATTGTAAATTTTTTGTTATCGGCGTATGTTTGGAACTTCCAATGTGATTTTATTGCATATAAAGTTAAACCTATCTAAGTAAAATTTTGAAAGAGTCTTTTGCATCTAAAATAGAACGGGTAAGGATGGCTTCACATTCCAGACACAATTTTTTTCAAATGTACATGGAATGAATCACAAGAATATTATGTGTTTGCGATCATATTATCAACTCATCTCAACATATTTTCAGTTCCAAACATAAGAATGCAAAGTTATGGATTATTTTAACATGATCTTAACATAGAAGGATGGCAATATTTGACATAACCTCAATGCTAATCTGAATAGTACAATTAATCTCTTGTTGTTTACTTTGTGAGACTTCCCTTGCCATATTCAACCCCCTTTTGGGTAATTCCTCTTTATGTTTGTAACCAGAATATATAAAAACTAGTTTGCATCATCTGATTGTCAAGGAAGAAGCGATGTTCACAAATCTCTTATCATAATTTAGCCCTATATATTGATTGCCCATGAATAGTCTAAACATTCAGATTTCATCTCACGTCTATCAATAGTTAACTGTTTTAGTAATTGTATAAGGTAATGGATAATGTGGGAAATCCAAATTTGCCCCATATTTCCCATACAGCAACCAAATCTGGTCTAAAGAAATAATCAATTTTCTTCACATAATAAGACTTGAATCTATCTAAAATATAATTAAGTTCAGCACATCATTTTTGAATGCTGAAAATAAAAATCGTTGAATATAATTAATTACAGTGAAACAAAACTTATGCATGCATGCATGCATACAATATATACTATGTCTGTTTTATGAATGAAAATGGAACGCGAGAAGATAGTAATTAATGACTTACCCATACTAATAGGTTCTGCTCCGATCGAACTTTGGTACAGTCGTAGGCTCTTCTTCCACTTATAAGCTCTAAAAGAAGTACCCCGAAGCTATATACATTGGATTTGAGGGTAAGCTTACCACTCATTGCATAGTCTGGAGCACAATAGCCATATGTACCCATAACTCTGGTGGAAACATGAGTTTTGTCTCCAACCGGTCCAAGTTTGGCGAGACCAAAATCAGACAGTTTGGGGTTGAAATCATCGTCTAGTAGAATATTTGCTGCTTTCATGTCTCTGTAAATAACAGGAGGGTTCGCTACATCGTGCAAATATGTAAGTCATTTCGCAGCTCCAAGAGCAATCTTTATTCGCGTGTTCCATTCAAGTGGGGTTTTTCCAGGAGGTAAATCTACATGTTCAATTTATGTCAGATGACAAACATATAGTTAGACAAGGAGATTCACAAATTCATAAAAACAAACTCAATAGACAACAGAGTGTGATCCGTAGTTAGCAATAGTAATCTGGATGACAAAGGCTTGAACAATGAGGATGGACAAATAGTTGCAACAAAAATCATAATGTATGCATGTCGGATTTTTATAGTTTTGGGTTGATAGTAGTCAATACATGCAGGGTGGACTTGGATTGGCAATTTGCAGGGAAAAGCAAGAAGATCGCCATCTATGATATGAATGTGCTTTAAAGGGTAGAGTAAGCTTGATTATTATGATGTTTGAGTTAATATTTATCCATAGATAAATATAACATTTAATAAACAACTGAAAGATTTGAACCCAGACCATTTGATTAATAGCTCAATAGGTCAACATTTTAGAAGCACAAAATCAAAAGTAGCGGTAAGAGATTAAAACTTGTTTGGTTAAATGTATATAATTGTGACCCTTTAACCCAGTTGATGGCTCAGTCTTTACCATGACTAAAACATCAATTAATGCTATAATTGTGACCCTTTAACACTCAAATCAACATGCCAATCAGCACTTGCTAAAATATTTTATTGCTGTCCTAAAACTCTACTCACCTTATAAACATATCATGCTCTATTACTATCATGCTTTTACTACAAACCACCAGACCTGGATGTCACTTTAAATGACATCAAACCATGTTAAATATTAAATAATAACAAGATGAATACTAGTTAGCAGTTTGTAATTTCTTCAAGTGCAAAATTTAATTTATTACAAGTGTTTCTTTCTTTTAACCGAGAGGGGGCGTGAAAAGCGATAAGCTTGGAGTTGAAAGATGAGTGCTACATGCAAACTTGAACTGGCTAAACAAAGAGGATGATAAGGTTAAACAATAGAATTTCATACCAATTAATCTCAATGAAAGAGGTAGCTCTGTTTTCAGTAGCTTCAAAGCATAATTCAGAATTTCATCCTTCGAATAAATATATTTTTGAAGAGATACAGCCCTTGTTCGAACCTAGAAACTTATTATATTAGCGCATTTATATAGAAAAAGATGTGTACAAACATCTGAAAAGAAAGGGATATAAAGGCGCATATGAAATACAAAACTCGGATTACTTCAAAACCGGCAGTCTTCAGTTTCAATGTAAGTGTTCTCCCGTATAGCTTTTCATTTTGCATGTCCTTTGCCAAAGACTCTGCAATTTCAGCTGAAAAAAGGAACGGTGTCAACAAAAAGTTTGAAATATTAGATTGCAAGCAAACAAGTAGACAATATTACCAAAATAAACAGTAAATAATGTTTTTGTAAAATCTAATGAAATTGTAATCATGGAAAACCATCATTACACAAAAGAAGTGCTTAAATACAAACATATAAAGGGTCTCTGGAAGAAAGCAGAAAATAATTGAAATCGGTGAACGCGGACCCCTCCTCCTCCTGACTGGGCACGCTATTAGTTTTATTATAACTACTGGCAGTGGATTGGGGAAGTGTTGAGGGATGTTGTTTAACACTTGAAACATTGACCATCAGTACTGGTGGTTGTCACCACTAGTGTAGCAGTATCACCACCAGCACTTTTCCATCCACCATCACCAGTTATAATAGCACTACCATGCATATAACGTGTCATACCAAATAACGCTTGGAAATTATGCTGCGCAAAACTCACTTCAATGCTCTCAAGGTGTTCAATGAAATGTCCAGCACAAGTTGCATTCAAATTTACATGAAATATCATCTAATCTACCTATTATGCCATTGCAGGAGCTGCGTGGCTCGACACCAAAGTCGCTATCACCTGTTGTTGAACGAAATGCTTACTCTTCTATTAATTAAGATGGTTATAAATGCATAATTACAATCTAGAAGAACTAAAAATTGTAGAGACTTGTAAAGAACGAGTTAAAACTTAAATGTAACTCTGGTCTGACTTGTGTTGAAATCGATGCTTCCATTTTCAAAGATGATTTAACTCTGGTCTGACTTGTGTATAACTATGATATATTACTAAATCCATCAAAATGATGTTTAACTCTGTACATACTTTCCCATTCGTTATTTAAAAAAACCTAACTGAAAGAATCAAAAATAAGGCATCAAAAGGTTTAAATTAAATTAAAGCACCTAGACTTGTTCATTGTCTCCATATACTGGAAGCTCCTCCTCTTCGTCGTCTCCATTGCTCTCTTAATCAAATCGACCTCAAGTTGTTGAAAGGTTGGGTGAAGGACAGTGACATGAGGTTGCTGGAAATTAATGCTAAAGCGGAGATAGTCGTTTCGAAAGATGGAAATGGAGATTAATACTAACCCTAATTAGAGCAGAAGATTAAAATCGTTGTTGAAAATCTGAGGTGGAGCTTGTGAAACGGAGAGGAACAAATTTGTATTTTGTAATTTTACAAGATTTTTGAAAAGCGGAGAAAGTTGGGAAGGAAGGAAAAAAAATCAAAGAGAAAACAAAAGGTTAATAAAAGCGTGTGAAGGAGATAACTTTTACCAGGCGAATATATGTAACCGCCTAATTTTTCATATCCCGCCTAGCATATGTAATTGAAGCAGCATTTTAAGTCGTGAATTTTTCAATGGCGGGATAACTGGGTAATTTTTCTTTACGTTTATAATATAGAGTAAAGCATTATTAGTTGCACTTACCAATAAACGCTGCCAAATAATGCAACCGATAGCAAATTTTCTTGTAGTGTATATAACTAATTGCAACTCCAAACACAAAAAAACAACAAAAATGTCTCATTATTCAAGAGAAAACAAAATCATTTAAAACTTGTTTTCATATTAGATAAAAATTTCAAGTTTAAGAATATATAGTATATGATCGTTTAAGAATATATTTACACTTCAACATAGGCTAACCCTTGGATTTTTTGGTAATAAGAGTTAAACACTTCTTTAAATTCGGTAAATAGCTAAGAATTTTTTTCCTATTATTTTGGATATCAAAAATATAAAAATGATCCTTGGCAACATTCCCCCTAAAACTTTGCTTTACTTGAGTGCAAAGTGAATTTTCAACGAAGAGACGGTTTCTGTTGCTAAGGGTTTTACATACCATACAATTTGACATGCCATTTCAGAGCATGTAATGCCATATCCACGTCTTTACCTGGCATTGCCTGGTTCCAATGTAGCTTCTCTTTTCTTATGTAGTTTTTTCTCAATAGAGAACAAGTTATAGGCTTATCGTCATTACTTTCTTTTGATAAGAATTTTTCCTTGTAATTAGATTTATGGTTCTAGCTGAATAACATTTTAATATATTATGCTCTCATATTTTTCTTCCTTATTTTAACAATTAGTGCATTCCCTCATTAAAGGTTTTAAGCATTCAAAGATTACCCATCTTCTCGGTTTACATCAAATTGCTAATTAGAAAGTTGATTGGTGTATACTTTATGGCTATCGCAATTTACTATGTTGATTTTTGATTTTTCATGATATTATGATGTCGATCCGAGAACTAGTTCCATGGGTTTTGAACATTTTTTAATTTCTATGCATACGTATATGGATCTATTCGTAAAATTATATTCTTAAATTTAGAAAATTGTTTTTCTTTATCTAAAGTTTTAATTAAAAGATTCAGTTATATCATTCAACTATGTTGTTCTATATTGCCTTATGCGACGTCATGTTTGATTTAATATGGGATAGAGTAATATAAGGTTGTTAATGGTTAGTTATTTACTATTATTTCCCATGAGCCTTGGTCCTTTAATTTTAAACGTTTGAGGCTATGTTGCTACATTTTAAGCTAATAGACCGTGGACACCTCAGTGCTTAACTCTCAGCATGAACTAGAACGCATTATCAATTACTCCAGTATCTCGGATGCTGAACTATTAGCATAATATATTAAAGATACATGTTCTTCCAAGTTTGAATCTTGTTTTCATATTAGATGAAAATTCTAAAGTCGTTCTAGGCTGCCATTTAAGTTCTCTCGCCTTCTGATGATGCACAGCCTATGAGCGTTGTCTCTGTTGTACCACACTACCACTCTATAATTAATTAAGGTGACAAATTTGTTCTGCGGAAACTCAACAGACCAATATTTGTTTTTAATATACTTTTGTTTTATTGTTTTTAACATACTTTTGTTTTATTTTTGTATTAGAAATATTTATATTAGTCGATCCAGTTCCATATGTAAATGTATCTTTTATTACATTATTGGATGTTGAATCTGTTAATTTTCCGTTTATGTAGTCATATCCAACTAAGACATATTTTCTCCGATCGTAGCTATTCGAATGGGTAGGCGATGCCCAAAAATTAGGAGGTGATCCAAACATTAAAGTTGTTTTCTCTCCAAATAATCCAGATGGATTACTTGATAACACAGTACTAAACTCAGAATCAGGAAATACGATCCAAGAATATTTGACATAATTTTTGACAACAGTGGGAATTAACTTCTATAAGAATAACTTTGATACAATAATATTTGTTTTTGATAACTTGAACGTGTAAATAATTTCCTAATAGATTCCATGCAATCACAGGCATTCTAAATTATTTTCTCCTTTATGACTAGTCTGTTCTATGTTTTATTGTTACAGATCTATAAATATAGTCACATCTATTAACTTGATCAACAGTCTGTTTTGTTTTTTCAATTCTAGGAGCATCCATGGAAGGATCATGCTTATGTGGTTTTAGCGGTCTGTTTTTTCAATTCCAGGAGCTTTGGTCAGTTTGCTCATTCTCTGAAGGATTCTCATTTGTAGTCTATTGAAGTTGTGGTTTCAACAGTAGTTATGTGTAACTCCAGCTTTGTTGCATTAGAGGAACATTCTCTGTGTTTTGTAACTATGATATATCTATTAATGTTTTGAAACTACAATATATCTATAAATGTTTTGAAACTGCAATACAAGACTTTTACTTTGCAATATTATGTTGATACTATTTTTCATAATGATATTTGTTCCATTTTTATCTATAAATGTCTGATATTATCTACAACAATGGTTCATTTGATTTTTGTCTATAGCTTCATTTGATTTTTGTCTGTACACGTCTGTTTTGTATAATGATTTAATGTCTATTTTGTAATGTGCATAAAAAAGTCATGTAAAATAAATAGTACAAATTTAGCAATGGTTCATAGCCGTTGCTAAATCAACGACATATCACTTTAATAAATACAGTAGCAACAGCTAAGAGCCACTGCTAAAAGAAAATTTTAGAACGGCTTTGGGCCATTGCAAAATGCAATTTTCAATGGCCTAGAGTCATTGCTAATTTTTGTCGTAGTCATTTCACAACGGCTCAGGGCCGTTGTGAAATGTATTTGCAATGGCTCAAAGCCGTTGCGAAATGGTTTTTCTTAGTGACTAATAGGACACCCTAGGTCACATATAGTATTAATAAGGTCAACTGAATGTGATCACCATATATTAATAATGTAACTCTTTCACCAAACATTTTTCTGACCCACTCCTTTCCTTCCTTTTCCCCCCACCATAAGAGGATAGGGAAGTAGCTGATTGCCCTAGAGATTAGTACATGGAGAGGAGAGCTTGGCATTGGAGTTGCTGTTTATTTTCCATTACTCTCCATGTAACTATTTATCATACTTAGTATTTATCAACTATAAGCTATATTTCTGTACACTTTGGATTATGACTACGTACTATTTTAAGACTGTGTTTTTTGAGATAGTTATTTTCTATACTTATATTTTGTTTCCTTCCGCTGTGAGATCTGAAAGTGTAGAATGTCTTGGATTTTATTTGTATATTCTTAGTCTCTGTAATGTTTAAAACCCAATTGCTCATACTTCTTAACATTGATGTGAGTTTGAAAGTCACCCTATGCTTGGTCGGTGTGTCGGGAGGTGTGGGTTGTCTCATTTGGTATTAAAGCCTAGGTTTAATATTCGTTATGAGCTGGGCACATATTGAGAGAACGTACTTGAAAAGTTTTCCAAAAAGTTTTAGAAAAGTTTTCCAAAAGGGATTTCTAAAAGCGCGTGTGTGTATACATATAAAGTTTTTCAAAGGATTTACATATAAATATAATATAAAGAGGCTTTCCCTTATTCTTGCCAATATTATCTGTGGAAAAGTTGCTAATAAATTCCTAAATCATAGATAAAAAGAATGGGCGATCCTACTGGTTGCGACTCAGGTGATGAACCTAAGATTCAGGGCATGAACATCCCGATTTGGTTCTGCCGGTATCTACAAGTAAGAGGACAAGCCGAGCTTAACCCTAATAGATGACCCACTGAGCAAGTGTCAGGTGTAGTTCCAGCCTATCCACCCGCCACCAATTTCACCAATATATGTAAGGACTTTGCCCGTCTAGGAGGGAAGCCATGTACGGGGACCGAGTTGTGGACTCTAAGGCATTGATCCACACTTGTGAGAGGGTTTTTGGATTAATGGGTTTTAGAGATGATGTTAGGGGACAACTTGTTGATTAACATTTACATGAGGGGCCTTGAAATGGTAGGGTGTAGTAGTGGTTGAGACTAACAAGGGAGAGATGACATAGGGATAGTTTAGGAGATGTTTCGAGACAAATTTTCTCTCTATGGTAGAGGAAGGAGTACAGCCGGAGAAGTTCATACATTTACAGCAAGAGGAGATGTCGGTGAAGGAGTATGTGAATCAGTTTAATGAGTTGGCAAGGTTTGGAATGGAGTTGATAAATACCCCTCATAAGAAGGCTTTAAAATTTGCTAAAAGGCCGAATCAACGCCTTCAAGGTTTGGCTCTTAGTCATATTACCATGGGTGCGACTTATGAGGGATTGATGGATATGGCCTTGCTAAATACCGTCTACAAAGAGAAAGTGAAGGAGAGCCCAAGAAGTGAAGAGGGAAGACACCAGAGCAGAATAAGCATAAGGGCGGAACGGGACCCAAAGGGAAGATTAAGAAGTAGGAGATGAAGTGTAGGAAATGTGGTAAAAATGGGCATTTTGCTAAGGAGTGCAAGACGGACATCTCGAAGATCAAGTGTTACAACTACAATCAATTCGGGCACATGAGAAGGGAGTGTCCATCACCACAGAAGACATCTACTTGGTAGTTCCAGCTTACGCACTGGATGTTATTCCTAGTTCGAGGTAGTCTCCAATAAGGAACAAGGGGAAGAAGGTCATAATTGAAGGTGTGTTAATTTTATCCGATTTACCTATTCGTACGCTATTTGACACAGGAGGCATCATACTCTTTTATCTCGAGTAGACTTATAGATGAGTTGCAATTAGACGCTAGCATAGTTACAGGCCATGTAGTTGTATTAAACCCTATTGGAGGATCGGCTTATTTATCTATGATATGTAAGGGTTTGAAATTGCTTATTTTGGGGGTCGGGTTCGATTGCGATGCTTTGTCTTATGATTTTCTGGGTTTGGTTTGATTTTGGGCATGGCTAGATGATGATGTATGGGGTGATCCTAGACTACGATAGGAACGTTCTTAGGTTTGGTACTTGTTGTGGATGCAGAGGTTTATTACGATCCTAGAGTTTTAGATGTTGAGTTACCTGTATTAATTAGACCTATCACATGATGAGTTAGATTTAGTGCATGTAGTTAGAGACTGTCTAGATGTCTTTTCTGAGGTTATCGGTCTTCCATTCCAGAGATAAATAGAGTTCCAGATTTATCTTAAGGAGAATGACAAATCTGTTGCCTTACCCTTGAGGCACACAGCTCCTAAAGGGAGACGTGAGTTGAATAAGAAAGTGAATCAGCTGTTGGAGAAGGGATTCATTAGGAGGAGCATTTTAGAGTAAGGAGCACCAATTGTCTTTTCCACTAAGGTAGATGGTTCTCGGAGGTTTTGCGTTGATTATGGTGAGCAGAATAAGCGGACAAAGAAGAACCATTACACATTTCCCTACACAAATGATCTCTTTGATCGGTTGGTTGGAGCGAAGGTGTTCTCTCAGCTTGACTTGGCAACCAGATTCCATCAGTTGCATGTGGCTGAGGATAGTATTCAAAAGACTGCTTTCGTGCACTTGATGAACTTTATGAGTGGTTAGTCATACCCTTTGGACTGACCAATGCACCCGCCTACTCTTTTGATCTGATGAGCCGAGTTTTTAGTTGTTAATAAGTTCATGGTGATATTTGTGGACACATTTTAGTCTATTCAAGGAACAAGAAGGAGTAAAGGATGCATCTAGAAGAATTGCTCAATACACTCCATAGGCATAAGTTGAAGACGAAGTTTTCCAAATGCCACTTTTGGCGCAAGAAGTATGCCTATTGGGGCACGTTGTCTCTGAGAGTGGACTAGTGGTCGATCCTAATAAAGCTGCTGTAGTACAAGATTGCTTATGTGCCCAAGAATGCCATGAAAGTGGGGATTTTTATTGGTTTGGCGGGCTACTATAGGAAGTTTATTAAGGACTTCACTAAAACCTCTACCCCTCTAACCCGCCTCACCAAGAAGAATTTGGTTTTCTTGTGGGACGCGAAGTGTGAGGATGCTTTTATTAAGCCGAAGGATACATTGACTAGTGTGCCTGTTCTAGTACTACTCGATGGTACTAAGGTATTCATAATATATACCAACGCTCGGGGTATGGGATTGGGCACAATGTTGGTGCGTGAGAAGGGAGTAGTGAGCAATGCTAGTCGACAATTGAAAGTCCATGAGAAAAACTATCTTACCCATGATCTTGAGTTGGCAGCCATTGTCTTTGTACTCAATTCACAGAGACACTATCTTTTAGGAGAGCGGTTTGAGCTTCATATGGATCATAAGTTTATGAAGTATTTATTCTCCTAGAAGGATTTGATTATAAGGCAGTAGAGATGGATGGAGTTTTTGGCATCATATGACTTCGATATCTCCTATACTCCAAGCAAGGGCAAAGTTGTAGCTGATGCCTTGGGTAGGAAGAATTCGGTGTTGAGACCTATGTTATTAGAGTGGAAGCACTTGGAGTTCATTTCTACATTAAATTTCCGACCATCATCGGACATCACTCCGGGATTGTTAGCAGCTTTGAATGTGCAGCCTATATTCATGAACTGCATTGGTTCAAGTCAAAAGCAAGATAAGGAGTTATTGTATATTTTCAAGAGGCTTAGTAGAGGAGAGCATGTGAGGAATGCAGAATATGGATCTTAAGGCTAGGAATAACACTAGAGGGGGGGGGGGTGAATAGTGTTTTTAAGAAATTACTAAAACTTTTTGAGTTTATGTTAATTTGAACACAAATGTATGCAATATTCAGACATAGATATAATCACAGAAACAAACACAGATGCAGAAATAAAGTAAATGCAGTAAAGGAAAGAACACTCCGGATTTTATAATGGTTCGGGGTTACCGTACATCCAGTCCCGCACAACTAAGTACGGATTTCCTTTCAAAAGAAATTTAACAATTACAACCCTTGGTTTCAAGGCTACGAGGTACACCCTCCAGAATCACAATCCTCTGGGTAGAGATACTTGATTTCCGGGGCAACAAGTTCACCCAATTGATTTCCAAGGCTACAATCAAACCTTTTCTCGCTTGATTGATTTCCAAGGCTACAATCACACCTTTTCTCGCTAGATAGATTACAAAAAAGCCTATAACTTTGAATAGCACTTGGATCTTGTTGAGATAGTGATAGAGAATCAAACCAGAGATAATCTAGTTAGATTCAATATTGATTTCGGCAGAGTAATGATAGGATTTTGAATAAGAAAATGTGGAAGAAGAAGAGAAGTGAAAAACCAAAAAATCTGATTAAAATTCGTTGAAACTAACCCCTATTTGTAGAAGAACAACAGTCATGTCCATTCGTGAAAGGTTATGACGAATAGACACTTCTTTTGAAATTCAAATTTTTGGTCCTAACTGACACTATGTCGACATGGGGTACTAGGGCATGTTGACATCCCAAAGGAAATTTTGATGTTTTGTTTTTCTTTGAAAATAACCTTTATCTTATATTAAAACTATTTTAAACTTTATAAATATACTTGACTATAGATAAAATACATAGATAAATATAGAGAATAATATATAAAATTTTACTATAATTTTATATTTAAATCTAAGTATAAATATATTATAATTAAAAAATAGTTTAAAACAAACGAAGTTTAAAACAAACGAAGTTTAAAACAAGAGTTTATTAAAAACAAAAACAGAGAATATTTAAGGCTAAAACATCCTTTTGAAAATCATTTGAAAAGATAATTTTTAAGGCTAAAACATTTTGAAAAGAAATTTTGAAAATCATTCTGAAGTAGTTTTAAAAATCATTTTGAAGTAGTTTTGCAAGCTTCTTCCTGCAGAATATCTCATCATGTCAGGACTCGAGAACTTGTACAAAACCAGGATGTTCGTGGGTTTGTAAGCCACTTGTCATGGGTTTGTAAGCCACTTGTCGTGGGTTTGTAAGCCACTAAAAAGGTAGAAATGGGTTCCATCCAAAATAAAAATGGAGTGAAGATTTCAGTGCTATTGTGAAGTTTTAACATAATTCTAGACTCAATACTTATCTTGAATTCTTGATTATCTTGATACTCATGAGTCTTCAATCTTGATACCTTGAATCTCTATACTGTACAGTCTTCATTCTTGATACCTGCATGGTTAAATCCTGCATATACATATATATCTAAACTATAATGTTAGTATTTATATTTTATAATCTTATTCTAAGGTTGTTGTCATCAAAACCATCAACTCATGGACTAACAATCTCCCCTTTTTTGATGATGACAACCTTTGTTTATAAAATATTACTTCTATCCTATTGACTCCTCCTAAATCTAATAACTCCCCCTTAATCTATGCCTAACTCTCCTATTTTATATTTCTCCCCCTTTGTCATCAACAAAAACAAACAAACTCTAAACTATACAACTCCCCCTCATTCTTGTACTCAAGTACCTGCATTAATAAACTATATAATAGAGTATATTTAAGAACTAACTATACTTATAGACATGATATTCAATCAACGATTATAAATATATTAATGTATATTTATACAATCATAAAACCACACCAATGTATAAATCAAATCAATCAAAACAACCAATTTCAATCAAAAAAAATCAATTCAAACAAAGTAATAAAGCAAACAAATTAAACGTTACGGGGAACTTCCACCCATCCTTCTTCTCCGAAAATAGGGCCTGCTTTGATGGCATCCCAATTTTCATTGTCATTTGTGAAAGAGACAGGAGGATGTGCTTCGTTATCATCCTTGTGCAGGGAAGAAATCATCCATCGAATTGCCTCGAAATGCCTTTCTTGTTCCTTGATCATCTGTATTTGACTCAACTCTAAGTGTCGCTGGTTACGAAGAATGAACGAGAGAATATTCTTGAATGAATTAAGAGTTTCTTCAAGATTCTCGGATAAGTTATGAATTGGATTAGCCATTTTTGAAATTGTGAGAAGAATGAGAGATAGAATAGATAAGAAATAATATTCAGTAATGAATTATGGAAGAAATGGATATTTATAGGTGTAGAAATTCATTTGAAATGAATAGACATATGGTAGTTATTCAAATTTCAAATTCAAAATGAAGTGTCATTTCTGACCAGTACATGTCGACATGGTCAAGGGGGGATGTCGACATGAGGTAGTGAAATTTGATGGTGATTTTGATTTTGTGAATAATTGTGTATATATATATATATTTATATAATATACTAACATTTATTCAAGAGATAGGATAAGCTAGATAACAGAAAGGAAATTCAATTTCATTGCATAGAAGAGTGATACAATGATTAATCATAAAGATCTACATAAACACTCAAATTAAAACAAGCTTAAACTAATTTAACTTGATATGAAAATATAGATCTAGTTAGAGGATGATGAAGATGATGATAATCCAAGTTTCTTGCTGACTTTGGAGAAAAACTTGTTCATCTTGGATGATATTTTATCCAACTTCTTACTAACGGATCTTTTAAGAACCTATTGATTCTCAACAATAATCTTTTGGTTTTTGAGAGGGGTTTTGTTGGTAGGATTGGAGGGATATTCAATACTTTCTAGGGATGTTTCACCTTCTTCTTCTTCTTCTATTTCCATTTCATCCCCTTCTTCTTCTTCTTCCTCTTCCATTTCTTCATGAGCCAAGCGCTCTTCCTTTTCGGCAAGAGTTTCATAAGGTTGAAAAACATATGGGATATTCATGAGAGAAATGTTTGAGATATTAAAAACTTTTCTTGAAATTAATTCTTCTCCTTTGAAATTTACTCCAAAATAGTTGAAAATCCGAGTAAGGTAAATTCCATTGTATAAAGTGTTTTCTCCCATTTCAAAATTTTTAGGATGAAGTTCATCCAAAATAACTTGCGCCCAATTGATATCATAATTTCCGAAAATAGCAAAAAGTGCTTTGCACACTTTTGAAGTAGGATTGTTAAAATTTCCCGATCTTGGGGTCAAAGTATGTTGTAAAAGAAGATTGACAATTCTTGCTTTAGGACGAAAGTTTCGGTTTTTAAATTCAAAGTTTTCATCTCCTTCAAAAATATGATGAAATGTCTCACGATCATGTTCATCGATTTGAAAACTAGAAAGATCCATTCCCGTATTTTTGCAATTGAGAATGGTACCCAAAAGATCACAATTTAAAACAATTCTAGTGCCTTTGACACTACTCCAAATTTCATTATCATTTCCTTCATAAAATTCTCGATTGAGATTTGCATAGAAAATTTTAACAAGATTTGGGTAACAAACAGGAATCATTTTGAGAAGAATCAACAAGACTAAGAATTTGATTGTTTGCAAAAAGAGTATCAATTTCATAAGAAGCAAAATCTTGAAAAATAGCAAACTTTCTGGGATGGACTTTTCCATAATTAGCATAATTGATGTATGCTTTTATTGCCTCCGGATTATTGAGGAGTTGCTCTTTCAAGTTTCTGGAAAGTCTCATGGTGGAGGGGTTGCTTGAAGAAGCCATTAAAGTAGAGGGTAGAGAGCTTGAAGTTATGAAGAGAGAGTTTGAATTTGAAAATGAAAGTGAAAAGTTGTGATAAAAGATAGTGAATAAATAGATTTTTGAAAGACATGTTCTCTGGTCAAAAGATGCCTTTTCAGAGTATTGAATGAAGTGAAAAGATGGAGGGAAATTAAACCATTTGAATTCAAATTTTGAATTTCAAATTCTGGTACCTATGTCGACATTAGGGTAGGGACCATGTCGACATATGCCTATGAATTTCTATGATTTATTTTTCCTAAGTATTCTAATATATATATACTTATTATTTTAATGTCTATATATATATATATCTGGAGTATTCTTATAGTATATTCCAGAAAATATTATTATATTAAAAATAATAAAAATAATAATAAAATAATAATAAAATAATAATAATAGAAAATAAAAAATAAACTTAAAATTCAATCAACACACAAATTCAAAATCAATCAATCAAGCAATCAATCATCTAATTCTAAGCATGCAATTTCAATCAATTGTATTGTAAATGTGTACCTTTTTCTGAGTCCGTTTCCTTGAATTTGTTGAAGTCGTAAACTGCCGTGAAACACAAATTTGAGTTATCTGTCTTTTGATCATCATCGCTTGAGGACGAGTCTGAGTCATCTAGAGTAGCAGTAAATGCACGCTTTCGTTTCTTTACTGAATCATTGTTTATAGAAGGATTCTGCCTTTCTGGATACGGCCAGTCTCTTTTGATATGGCCTGGTTCATCACAGTTGAAACATTTGACATTTTTTGGCACTGCATTCTGATTTCCAGAATTCTTATAGTTGTTTCTCTTGAGATTATTCATCTTTCTATATTTTAGGAATTTCCGAAAATTCCTGGTCATAAATGATATCTCTTCATCATTATCACTGTTTGAGTCTGATCCGTCGGTTAATGCATTGAATGCCATTGATTTCTTTTCAGATGCTTTGCTTTCTCTTCTCCCGATCATTTGAACTTCAAACAACATTAGATTTCCAATTAATTCTTCTACCTTTAAGGTACTGATGTCATTTGCCTCTTCAATTGCAAGTGCCTTTTGATCCCATTCTGGAGTGAGAGAATTAAAAAAAATTCTGACTTAATCTTCTTCCGAAAATTCCTTTCCTAAGGATATTAAGGAATGCACAATATCTTGAAATCGGCTATACATATCTGAAATAGACTCATTAGTATTCATTTTAAATAACTGAAACTGATTTGTGAGCATGGAAATTTTGGTCTGTTTAACTTTGCTTGTTCCTTCGTGAGTCACTTGCAAAGTTTTCCAGATTTCATATGCAGACTTACAAACTGACACTCTATTAAATTCATTTCTTTCAAGTGAACAAAACATAATATTCATTGTTTTAGAATTATTTTGTGCAATAGTCTTTTGCTCAGTGATCCACTGTGCAAAATTAGTTGTGGGTTCAGAATATTCAGTTTGTGTGATATTCCAAGTATCTAATCCAACAGATTGTAAATATATTTTCATCCTACATGCCCAATATGCATAGTTAGTGCCATTAAAAAGTGGTGGTCTGGCAGTAGACTGACCTTCTACAAATGAACTAGTGACAGGGATACTAGTGTTAATAACATTACCAGTGTTGGTAGCCATTTTGAAAACGTTTCAAAATTCAGATTATGAAACTTTTGAAAACCTTGCTTTGATACCAAATGTGAGGAATGTGGAATATGGATCTTAAGGCTAGGAATAACACTAGGGGGGTGAATAGTGTTTTTAAGAAATTACTAAATCTTTTTGAGTTTATGTTAATTTGAACACAAATGTATGCAATATTCAGACACAGATATAATCACAGAAACAAACACAGATGCATAAATAAAGTAAATGCAGTAAAGGAAAGAACACACCGGATTTTATACTGGTTCGGGGTTACCCTACATCCAGTCCCGCACAACTAAGTACGGATTTCCTTTCAAAAGCAATTCAACAATTACAACCCTCGGTTTCAACGCTACGAGGTACACCCTCCAGAATCACAATCCTCTGGGTAGAGATACTTGATTTCCGGGGCAACAAGTGCACCCAATTGATTTCCAAGGCTACAATCACACCTTTTCTCGCTTGATTGATTTCCAAGGCTACAATCACACCTTTTCTCGCTAGATAGATTACAAAGAATCCTATAACTCTGAATAGCACTTGGATCTTGTTGAGATAGTGATAGAGAATCAAACCAGAGATAACCTAGTTAGATTCAATGTTGATTTCGGCAGAGTAATGATAGGATTTTGAATAAGAAAATGTGGAAGAACAAGAGAAGTGAATAACCAGAAAATCTGATGTAAAATTTGTTGAAACTAACCCTATTTATAGAAGAACAACAGTCATGTCCATTCGTGAAAGGTTATGATGAATAAACACTTCTTTTGAAATTCAAATTTTTGGTCCTAACTGACACTATGTCGACATGGGTACTAGGGCATGTCGACATCCCAAAGGAAATTTTGATGTTTTGTTTTTCTTTGAAAATAACCTTTATCTTATATTAAAACTATTTTAAACTTTATAAATATACTTGACTATAGATAAAATACATAGATAAATATAGAGAATAATATATAGAATTTTACTATAATTTTATATTTAAATCTAGGGGCATTTCACTAGAAGGACAAACTTTGCAGTACAATTAGTTTTTAGGACACACATTCAAAGAAATTACTTTCAAGGCCAAAGTCAGCAGAATAATTAATTTTAAGGACAAAGTCAGCAGTCCAATTACTTTCAAGGACATAATTTCATAGGTTTTTAGGCCCTAGAAACTAATTATTTTACGTTTTGTCCTTGAAAGTAATTATTTCAGTTGTGTGTCCTAGAAACTAATTCCACTTGCTAAAGAGGCCCTTGTGGCTAATTTCCACTTAAATCTAAGTATAAATATATTATAATTAAAAAATAGTTTAAAACAAACAAAGTTTAAAACAAACAAAGTTTAAAACAAGAGTTTATTAAAATCAAAAACATAGAATATTTAAGGCTAAAACATCCTTTTGAAAATCATTTGAAAAGATAATTTTTAAGGCTAAAACATTTTGAAAAGAAATTTTGAAAATCATTCTGAAGTAGTTTTAAAAATCATTTTGAAGTAGTTTTGCAAGCTTCTTCCTGCAGAATATCTCATCATGTCAGGACTCGAGAACTTGTACAAAACCAGGATGTTCGTGGGTTTGTAAGCCACTTGTCATGGGTTTGTAAGCCACTTGTCGTGGGTTTGTAAGCCACTAAAAAGGTAGAAATGGGTTCCATCCCGAAAGAAAAATGGAGTGAAGATTTCAGTGCTATTGTGAAGTTTTAACATAATTCTAGACTCAATACTTATCTTGAAATCTTGAACTCTTGATTATCTTGATACTCATGAGTCTTCAATCTTGATAGCTTGAATCTCTATATTGTACAGTCTTCATTCTTGGTACCTACATGGTTAAATCCTGCATATACATATATATCTAAACTATAATGTTAGTATTTATATTTTATAAACTTATTCTAAGGTTGGTGTCATCAAAACCATCAACTCATGGATTAACAGAGCAGTCGAGTCATTTGAGGCATTGTACCATTGACTCGAAGGGGTGGTTATGGAGAGATGGTAGATTATGTTCCTCTTATTATGGATTTGATTGACATGGTACTAGCCGAGTCTCATTGTTCTAGGATGGTCATTCATCTCGGTAGAGAAAAAATGTACCATGACATGAAAAGAATCTTTTATTAACCTGGTATGAAGAGGCATGTGGCAGAGTATGTGGCCAGATATATGACTTGCCAGAAGGTAAAGGCATAGCAAAAGAAGTTGATAGGATTGTTGTAGCCGTTAGATATTCTCCAGTAGAAATGGGAGGGTATTTCCATCGATTTCATCGATGGACTACCTAGAAGTAGGAAAGGGAATGCGAGTATTTGGGTTATAGTCGACCGACTGACCAAATGCGCTCATTTCATTTTGGTTAGGAGTACGAGGCCCACCGCGTGTTTGGTGACACTTTACGTGAAGGAGATAGTTAGACTACATGGAGTTCGTTCTAGCATCATGAGCGATTGAGATCCACTTTTCACCAGGGAGTTTTGGAGGAGTCTTAGGAGGCGCTCGACACCTATTTTATAGTACTGCTTATCACCCATAGATGGACGGACAGATAAAGAAGGTGAATCGGGTATTGGAGGACTTACTTCGGATGTGTATCTTAGATTTCAAAGGTTCTTGGGAAGACCACTTGCCGCTAGTGGAGTTTACTTATAATAACAACTACCAAGTGATTATTAGGATGACACCGTTTATGGCGTTGTATGGAAGGCCATATAGATCACCATTTTTTTGATGAGACACAATGGATAGGATTATTCATGGATCATATATAGTGAGGAAGACATCAAAGAAGGTAGACTTGATCCTTAGAAGGACCGCGCAGGGTAGGCAGAAATCTTACACTGACATAAGATGCACGGATTTGGAGTTCGCAGTGGGCGACATGGTTTTTTGAAGGTCTCACTACTTAGACATGTCATAAGATTTGGTAGTTCGAGAAAGTTAACACCGAGGTTTTTAGGGCCTTTTCCAATCACTAATAGAGTTGGGAAGTTAGCTTATAGGGTGAAGCTTCCTGAGAAGTTAGCGAGAGTATATGACGTTTTCCATGTGTCACATTTGTGGAAGTGTTTACATGATATAGCCGCTATAGTCGAGCCAAGTCGACTAATGGAGGTGGAAGTAGAGTGAGAGTCACTTGTTCCCCGTGCACCCACTCATATTCTTAAGCATGGTACATAGTGACTCCACATTAAAGTTATCGAGCTTGTTAAGGTCGAGTGGGGAGACAATCCAGTGGAGAGTATATGGGAGGCCGTGGAGAAGATCCGAGCTATCCATCAAGAACGCTTTTCTGGTAAGTTTCCATTTTAGTTAAATACGTACATTTAGATGTTTGGAATGGTTGCGAACGTGTCATTAGGGCATGTTTTGGATGATAGATGCCAGTAGATGTATTTATTAAATTGATCCTTTCACAGTTAGGCAAATAAATTCTTAAGTTAGCATACACTCATACCAACACTTGTTTTTTTTTACTGAATTATATGCATATGATTGTTGCATATGGATTGAATGGTTGGGCATGCATGTAACGACCCTAATTTTGATTAACATTATTTAGGACATTTAATTAGGTAAATTAAATGAAATAATGTAAATGGTTAAGGGATTGAGATTTGTATAATCTAAGGGGCAGTCGTGCCTATTTGAACTAATGAACTAAGAGAATTAAAATGAATTAAGTTAAGGTAGTAGACAAGGGCAATATAGGAATAAGTAATAAACTTATACCCTAAACCCTTGTAAACATTCATTTTACACGTTCATTTTCATAACCTAAAACAAAACAAGAGGTCGACCACCATTAAAGAAGAAAAAGGGGAAGATAAGCTAAATCAAGAGGAAGAAGCTAATCAACTTAAATCCAAGATCAAATCTCAACTCCTTAACAATAAAGCAAAGGTGAATAATAGGTTACATCCCATGTTTTTGTTTTTCGGTTACAAGGTTGAGATCCGAATTTTATTTGCAAATGTTTTTCCATGTTTTAAATGATTAATGGATACACACACACACTTGTTGATGATTTAGGCTATTTCATATGGAAATTATGATAAGAATTGATTTAAAAAACCTATTAGATGACATCCAAATGACTAGCGATCATAATATGAGGTCAGAAATATTATTTTGGACATGGGTTTCAAGTTCCATGATTTTCTGAATTATTGTGGATTTATTATGAATTTTCAAGTGAAAAAAAATGCTATTTTGGGTTTAAAATTATTTACGGCCAATATATGATGGTTATGGGTCATAAATTTAAATATGTTAGAAAACATATTAAAAGTGATTTATTGGAATTTTTGGAGAATTTTCCTAAGTGTTTTGTTAAGTATATAAAATTATTTAAGGTATGGGACTTAAATGTTTTATATGTTTAAAATAGGAGAAGGGGCATTTTGTAAATGTTTTAAATAAACAAATCCTGAATTCGGCAGCACTTTTAGAAAATATTTTGGAAAAGAAACTGTCAACCAATTATATTTTGACAAATAAGCAAGTTAGTTGGAAAGAAATTACTTTAAAAGAAAAGAAAACAGTTTTTGTAAATATATGTTGTTTCGCTACCTTCGGTAGCAACCTTTCGATCACATACCTCCGCCTCCAACCAGTTCGAAACCAATACTCATGGTATCAAAGGCTTGGTACGTAGTAAATTAGAGATAGGCGAAAGGTATAGGGTCGAAATATGGCTTTCGAAAGAGTCGAAACTTTGTTTTGGCTTTTAAAAGAAAACGCGCTTGCTTGCTTTCGAATGAGATGGCTTTCGACTTGGTTAATTGGTTTAAAGATAAGCTTTCGGCCCAGGTTGCCGCCTTTTGTTTTAAAATGGCTTTCGACAGTGTCGACACCCTTATTGCCGCAATTCTACCTTTCGACCCAACTGAGGCCACCTTACCTTTAAACATGGTTTCGAAGGGTTGCTTTCGACTTTATTGAAGAAACCGCTTCATCAATGCTTTCGATAGGGATGGTGTCGAAGCCATTTACTTTCTTTACTTAGGAAACTGCTTTCGACTTGGTTGTTTTAAGATCCTTTGTTCTATTGAAAGATAAATCCATAGGTTTCGACTTAATTGGTTTTAATGGTTTCGAAACTATGCTCCACAAGATTTTAATTGAACCCAATGCTTTCAAAAGGTTTGTTTTAAGTAGTGTACTTTAAATGCTTTCGAAAGGTTACTAATATAGGTTTCGAAGGGGAGGTTCCCTAGTATTTTCGAAAGGTAAATGGTAAAGGTTTTGAAGGGGTGATTCCCCAAAGGTTTCAAAAGATACTTAAGGTATTTTAAATGGAAGGTTTCCAATTGCTTTCGTAAGGTAAGTTTTATGTTTTTGAAAAGAGGATGTCTAAGGTTTATAAAGCTTTCGAAAGAGAGCTTTTCATTATTTCGAAAGGATTATTGTAAATGGTTTCAAAAGGTATGTTTTGGCCTTTAGGCCTAAGGCTACAAAGTAAAGTAGTTTACTTGTATCAAAAGGGGTACTTTTAATGGTTTCGAAAGGGTTGTTTAAAGGTTTTAAACAAAGGTTTCAAATGATTTACCTTGGCAGTATAGCCTAAGTGCTATAAGTTAAAAATGGTTCTAACTTATTTTGGAGGGATAGGTAATCCTCAATATAGTTCATCAATATTATTTTGGGTAAAGTACATATAACATGGCAAATAGCTTTGAGTAAAGTAAAGAGTATATTTTCCTTGTATAAGTATGATTTAATGGGTTAAATCATTTTGAAAAGGTTTTCAAGGAAAATTTGAAAGGTAGTTAACCCTAAGAGAAATGACTCAGATATTAGAAGAACGGATGAGACTGTTGTAGAGTCACGCCCTATAAATTAGCTATTATCCCCTAGCTAATTTAGTCCAAAATTCCAGTGTGTAGGGCTTAGTCACAGGTAGACTTAAATGATGGTTACACATAGAAAGGAATATATGTACAGAAAAAGAAGATAGGTTATTGGTGAGCCCGCAAAATCATTAGGATCACGAGACCCTGGGAGAAGTAAGTTAAGGACGGACCGTCCAGAAGTTTGTCTAACAGATGTTAGATTATTTGTTATTTTGTCTGGTAAGCCCGAGTCAACCAAAGGTTAGTAGTTAGCCAAACAAAACTACATTTTTTTGGACAGATGGTACATTTATTACTTGTTTTGAGCATATATGATATTTGCTATTATTGATATATCAGTTTGATTAACCAGTTTGGTTGCAGGATTTTGATTTGCAAAAAGATATGTTTTAAAGCGATATTAGTGAGGGGAATCTCGTTCTGCTAGGCGGCGTTGTCTCACTTAATATCAGTAAACTGAGATGAAATGGTATTATTCACACTATGCTTTATGTCTGACTCGAAGTTTATGTTTTTCTCCTTAAACTCTCGGGTGCTCAAAATTAATTTGAGTAGATTGAGAGTTAAGGTTTTACAGGTTTAGTAGGTGGATGAATAAAGCTTTCGAAGACGTGCAGGAGGGAAAGTTAGCTATTTAGGAGTTGCTATTTAGTTCTATTTCCGCTGTGTTGTATTAAGTCCGATATGACTATTTAGTACTCTGATCAACTAAGGGTGCATCTTCATATGTCGGTCTTGGCGTATTTATGTAATAATTATATTTGATCTGAACATGGGAAACAATTGGGATTATGTAATAGAATACGAAACATGTTTGTGAAATGTAATCAGAAAAGTTGTTTTTTGAAATCTGTGTTTTTGTTTCATATCCATGTGCTTTTGATATTATGGATACCATTAACATTACCGTATTTTGTCGTCGAAAGTTAATACTATAGATGACTGCAGCATCTGTAGCGCTTAGCTTTGGGCCTCAAGATAGGGGATGTTACAATGCATGTAGAATTGCAAGTATATTTTCATAGGATGTTGCATACATTTTGGATACATGGCATAAGCAGGTGTATCAAAGGAGGTCGATTGGATTAGGAGACCACCTAATCTTTGTATTAGTATAGGTTCATATGCATTCCATGCCTATATGTACATATTGCATCAGAATTTCACCTAAGGATAATGATTTCCAATGGTTGATGATGAGTATATGGTTGTAATTATTGATCTTTGTATGTACAAGTTACATTTTTCCATCCTTGGAGATTTCGAGGACAAAATCTTTTCAAAGAGGGAGGAGAATGTAACACTCGAAAAATTTAACCAAAAATTTGAATAAAAGAATTGAATTTAAATTTAATAATGGTAAAAATGGAATTTTTACAAACATCTGAATCAAGCTACGAAACTTGCACCTTTGCATTTGTAGTGATTTTCTGAACAATTTTCATATATAATGTTTTTAAATCGGAGCTAGTATGAAAAAGTTATTAACGTTTGAAAATTCGGAATCAAAATGAATTAAACAATTAATTAAGAAAAGAATAATTAAAATAGAAAGCTCTACTGGTTGACACTATGGGCTTGACTGGTCGACTCCTAGCTGTCGACCGCTCCCAAGCCAGGCAGTCGATCGGTCGACGTTGTGAGGTTAGGGTTTTGAGCCGCCGAACGGCCAAGATTTTATAATATTGACGATTGATATACGTTTCTACCCCTATGAATATAAACCTAGGCTAATTGTCAAAACCCTAATTCATTAGCAGTATGTCTAGACTCTATCAGAATTTTCTTTCTCCTCAAACCAGAAATTTCTTCAAAACCAAATTAAACCATTAGAGAGATTGAAGAAGAAGAGATTTTAATAAAATCAAAGGGAAACTCTACACCAATCGAGGACGATTCTAAGTGTATTACGAAGGGGATAGCTTTTTAGAGGTAAGACGGTTAATGTTCAATAAGATTATTTACATGTAATTAACTTTATTGTACCATATCTGATTAGAATTGTTTAATTTAAATTGGAAGCACTGTTTATTCAGGTTGGAAATTTCATAATAATTATAACTCATGAATATGATCCCTTTCTTTTAATCTAGATCTGGTTAATGTAAATCAATTGGATAAGAATTGATTCAAGTTTAATACACCCTTTTTGCCAAATTTAAATTGAATTGATATAACCCTATAGAAGATAACCTAAATTGAATATGAAGTTTTGGGCAATTATAAATTATAGATGACAAGTTTGGGTTCATCGTAATTATGGTTTACTGTATGCCAAATTATAATTAAAGTTATTGTAATCGATAATGATGATGATTAGAAAATAAACGATGACAATCAGTAATTAAAATACACAGTAAATAATGACGACAGGTCGACGGGCTCATTGGAGCCGGTCGACGGCAAGTGGTCGACTGGTTACAGAATTCTGGCCACGTCCTGAACCTCGGCCTAAGGCCCAAGATATTCACCAGAAGGACAAAATTTGCAGTCCAATTAGTTTCTAGGACACCCATTCAAAGAAATTACTTTCAAGGCCAAAGTCAGCAGAATAATTACTTTCAAGGACAAAGTCAGCAGTCCAATTACTTTCAAGGACATAATTTCATAGGTTTTTAGGCCATAGAAACTAATTATTTTGCGTTTTGTCCTTGAAAGTAATTATTTCAGTTGTGTGTCCTAGAAACTAATTCCACTTGCTAAAGAGGCCCTTGTGGCTAATTTTCACTAAATTTATTGTGTGTGTGTGTATGTATGGATGTTAGTATATGTAGGGAAATTAGTTCCCTACATTGGCGACGCTTGGACGTTACGGGGCTAGATTTATGCTATTTATCCAGCAGGGTCGATATTCAACTAGGGCGATTCTATCGCTAATTGAAGTCATAGGAGGTTATACGGTGGATGCACAACACTGATGATGATGCTTAGAGAAATGTGTTGCCCGACACTAACCAGAGTTCCTTGGTATCCAGGGACGCAGCGTAGTACTGTATTGTTGATGGATCCCGACGCCATGCGATAAGAGGCGTTACATTACCATTGAGAGATGGACACAAATGCGGTGACCTTGAGACATCTTTGGCATGAGTCAGCATTACGACCTTCCCCTCAATGCGTAAATATAATTTTTAAAGTCGTAATTTGGGGAACTTAGTACAAAGGTTGAAATTGTAGTTAATCCTATGTTGAGATTGTTTCAATAGCTATTGGCTGATCCTTGGTTGTTTTAAGATCCGATCATTTATTTAAGTATAAGTCTTCACAAGATGTTAATGTAGGTGTGTTTAAAACTATACCCCATAAATAAATGTAAAGAGTAATTCATGGACACAAGTAGGACACCTTAGGTCACATGGTGTATTAACAAAGTCAATTGCATATGATCGCCATATATTCATAATGTAACTCATGCACCAGACTTTTGTCTCCCCCACTATAGGAGGACAAGGAAGAGAGGCAAGCTTAGCATTGCAGTTGCTATTTATTTTCCATTACTCTCCATGTAACTATTTATCGTACTTAGTATTTATCAGACTATATGTTATATTTCTGTACACTTTGGATTATGATTACGTACTATTTTGAGACCGTGTTTACTAAGACATTTTCCGAGATGGTTATTTCTATACATATATTTTTTGCCTTCTGCTATGAGATCTGAATGTGTAGAAAGTCTTAGATTTTATATGTATATTCTTAGTCTTTGTAACGTTTAGAACCGATAGCTCCTTCTTGACACCGGTGCGAGTTCGAAAGTCATCCTAGGCATTGGATCGATGTGTCGGGGGGTGCAGATTGTCATAGATATCAAATGACTTCTATATTTCTCTTAGGGATTTAAGGAATATAAAAATCTAGTAGGGGTTTATTGGAAAAATGAAATGATTATATTTAAGTCTTTCTAATATCGTAAGAAAACATGTTGTACACATTAAAGTTATCCACTTCAATAAATTTATGCAACTACTTTAATTGATAAATTGTTTATCAACTGAAATATACTAATGAACTAAATTAAGACTGAAAAAGAAATATAAAATATACTTACCAATTTATCCTTTGGCATGTTGTTGCTTCAAGACCTATACAAGAGCCGAATTATACAATTGCTTAGTACATTCGTAATCTTGGTCATTTAAGTGTTTTTTTTGCCCAAGACTTATATTATCATCTGAATTCTTAATTCTAAAGTGATATAAGAATATGGATATCCGATCCATATTGGATCAAATATAAAAGTAGTATGGTAAATAATCATGTTCGTAATATACAGAATCTTGATGAAAGTGGATCATTCGAAATGAGCAAGTAACCATAATGCATGATCATATGGTCAATAAGATTGAATACAATGAGAATCCTGCTGTGTTGATAACAACATTAGACCAAGACTAAGAGATCAACCTAGGAACTGGGTTAGTGAAATGTCAGCCTCGCTTGGTTTACTTATGTGCAACCCATATACTACCCTTAAAATGTTAAGAATGTCCAAATGCACTTTTGTAAAGAATTCGGTGCAGTCTTGTAGTAAAATTTTCCTTTTGAATGGTTCAACCATTTGGAAAGGGAAGCAGGTGTTCGAGAGTAGGTATAACATAGACACAGTTGTGATGAAGAGTGAATGGTCACCTCTACTTCATGAAGAAACATCTAAAATGGGAATTATATAAAATACTAGTAGATACTTAATATGGAATGAGAAGTCTGATTTATATTCCAAGTTTAGTTTGTAGAAAATTGTTTTCTATAAGTGTTATTTCTTTTAGTACAAGATATTTGATCTAAAAATCTTGACTGTAAACTAGTTACATTAGATAAAATAAGTAGCTTATAATAAGTGGTTGAATGGAGCTGCATATTATTTCATGTATTGTTCTTATAATGGCGGAAATAGTGGAAGCGTACTATATGAAGCTTATTAGTGGATTCATTAAGTTACAAAAGGTTGCTTTCGTATATGTACCAAATATTATTTAGAAATTTATAAATATTTTCAGTTTTGATTGAAAAAAGATGTAGTTTAATTTTAATATGAATATTATGAATATTCATTGTAAAATAAATCTATTATAATAACGGTATTTGTTTTCGACGTTACTAGGGACCCCAAGAGGTTACGTACTGATAGTTATTGGATAACTATGGAATGACCCGTCTGACTATTGGTTAATAACTACTAGGTCAAACAGGAAATCTCGAGTGAGATATTACACAGTTCTCTCCACTTAAGAATACCATTGAACTTAAATATGGAAATCCCACTTTGATTATAGTTAAATAATAGCATGGTGACCTGTAACGCCCCACTCCGAGAGCCTCATTAACAAAGAGTATTATATGGATAATACCGTCTGCTAATGCGGACAATGGAGTATAATGAAAGCGACCATGTGTAATCTTACTTTAACTATCTACTAAACACGTTGAAAAGTGGAATTTATATTTTATTTTTTCATCTCATGTGGTTCGACATATTCAATAAATACTTAAAGCAAAACTACAATGGCTAAAAGATCTATCAGAACAAAGCATAATAGCAAAATGAACATCATCACAGACCAGCATCAGATAATAAGCAAATAGTCTCAGCACAATACAACATCAAGTACAGATCCAAATATAAAAGTGGGTACAAAGCCACTACTCACACATCCATGAGTCAAAAGAATATAAACAAGATAGTCATAATATCAGAGTATCATAAAGGATGGATAACAAGTAAAGCTATCTATAGTATAACGGATATATCCAAAGAGGAAGCACCGAAGCAAGCTAAGTCCAAAGAGACCTAACCTGAAACAACTCGGTCTGACCCGAGCATAATGTTGGAACCTGCCTTTTTCGATTTTAATGAAACAACTATATATTTCAAACTATATACTTGCTGTCAATTATTATTGCAGGAATCTACAAAGAAAAGCTATTATCATATCATCAACAAACAAAGCTCAAGCTCTCAAGTATATTGATTATTATTTCCGGTTAGATATTTTTGTACAATCTCTGATATGATGATAACAACACACACACACACAAATAGTTTTTGAAAAAAACATGTTCTACAAATATAAAATATCTTTAACTATTTAAAGATATAAAAGTATTTTCAAAAATTATAAATATCTCAAGTTCAGAATCACTAAAATAAGGAAGAGGAATAAATCAGTACAAGTTCAGACGTCTGAACCTTTATTTAGCCGTTTGTCATCAATGACAGACGTCTGATAATAAAGTTAAGACGTCTGTACTCCCTGTATTAATATTTTCTATTTTAACTGAACACAGACGTCTAAATAATTTAATACAGACATCTGTCATAAACGACAGACGTTTGAATTAAACAACAGACGTCTGTATTCACTGAAATTTGTTTCTTCTGCCTATTTGACTTTTTAAACTTACTTAGCCATCTGACTATTTTTCTCAGACATCTGAACTTGACGAACTGAAGCATCTCTTCATAAAAAATCAAATTTTGAAGAGTTGTCTTCTTCACCAAGAGTTGCACTCCTTCTAATGGTTGCAACTATTGAATTAAAACTATTCAATACTATAAATAGATATGAAAATCCACTATTTCAATTACCAATTCTTTCTATCTATTCTTGCTTTATATTGTTATAATCTCAAGTAATTTTCAAATCTCTACTTCCTACAATTGAATATTCAAATCATCATATCAAGAAGATTATAGGAAGGGTGTACTATATTGACTATATTCGTGTTACCCAAGAACACACAAGTCAAGAAACAATTTATAAATTGTATCTGAAGTCCTATTCGGTTGCTTAGGCGGAAAAGTCCTGTTTGGTTGCTCAGGCGGTGTAATACCTGTTCCTCCGGTTTAAGTGAGGGTTGTTAGAGAAATTCCAGAAGGAGTCTTGGACTGGACGTAGAACGGGAAGTTCGAACCAGTATAAAAATCCCTGGTGTCATTTTTATTACTACTATTTACTATTATTTATAATTCGGCACTTGCTAGACTAGTTTAACTATATTATCGATCCATATACACTTTCATTTGGTATCAGAGCAAGGTCATCACATAACTATAACTCAGTTATCTAATATTTAAAATAATATGGAAAATAACACTAGCAATAGCTTCACTGAGGGACAAGCCACTACACGACCACCATTGTTTAACGGATTAAATTATAGTTATTGGTCAACTAGAATGAGAATTTTTATGCAAGCTAGTGATTTGAAACCTGGAATATCATTCAAACTGAATATATTATTCCTACTACAGAGTATGCTGCATGGTCTAATACACAAAAACTAGATGCTACTGCAAACGAAAAAGCAATGAACATGTTATTTTGCGCTTTAGACAAAAATGAATTCAATCGAGTCAGTATTTGTAAAACTGGATATGAAATTTGGAATACACTTAAGGTTACACACGAAGGAACGAATAAAGTAAAACAAAGCAAGATTTCTATGCTTAAAAACCAATTTCAAAATTTTAGAATGAAGCAAGGAGAAAGTATTAGTGAAATGTACTCTAGATTCCAGGATATCTATCATTCACTATTAGCTTTAGAAGTTACTTTTACTCAACCTGATATTGTTTCAAAAATCCTTAACTCTTTAACTGATGAATGGGAACGAAAAGTCTTAGCTATCGAGGAAGCTAATGATATTTCAACCATAAAAACAGAAGAGTTAATAGGAAATCTAATGTCCTATGAAGTAAATTTACAGGCAAGATGAGCACAAGCACAGGACAAGAAAACTATCGCTTTTCAAGCAGAAAAAGAAGACTCTGAATCAGAAGACGATATGGCATTTATAGCTAAGAATTTCAAAAAGTTTTTGAAATTCAAGAAGAGCAATAAATTTGGAAATAACAAGGGTTTCAATAAGCCATCAAGCTCATCTCTTGAATGCTACAAATGTCATAAGAAGGGCCACATAAAGAAAGATTGTCCTGATCGGAAGAAAGAATATAATCTCAAAAAGGACAAATATAAAAAGAAGCAAGCCTTCTCAGTTACATGGGATGATACAGAATCTTCTTCGTCGGACAGTGATAGTGACAGTGATTCAGAACAAGCCAACGTTTGTTTTATGGCAACAAATGATGACGTACCAATTAAGAAAAGAGGAAAATGGATTCTAGACAGTGGTTGCTCAAAACACATGACAGGCGACAAAAATATGTTAACAAACATTATCTACTCAGATGGAGGATCTGTCACTTTTGGAGATAATTCCAAAGGTTATATCATCGGCAAAGGCGATGTGAGCAATGACGGTACATCTAATTTACCTCTTATTACAAATGTTTTATTAGTTAAAAATTTAAAACACAACTTACTAAGTATTAGTCAATTATGTGATAAAGGTTTTAACATAGTATTTTCTGAAAATAAATGCAATATTTTTTATCAAAACAAAAATCTTATTTTCGAAGGAGTTAGAGATCGTAGTATTAATATTCTGAATATGAAAATCAATCATAACACAAATATGTGTTTAATAGCCAAAGAAAATGATCCTTGGCTATGGCACAAGAGATTTTGTCACATTAATTTCAAAACTATTAATAAATTATCCAAAAATGATTTAGTAAAAGGTTTGCCTAAAATGAATTTTAAGATAAATAGCATTTGTGATGCTTGTCAACTAGGAAAATTAACTAAATCTTCATTTAAATCTAAGAAAATCATCTCTACATTACAACCTCTTGAGTTGCTACATCTAGATTTATTTGGACCAACTCAGATTCAATCTATTAATCACAATAGATATGTTTTTGTAATAGTTGATGATTTCTCAAGATATACATGGACTTTATTTATGAAAAACCAAAAGAAGCTATCTCATCAAATTGCCCAAAGTTTTTCATCCATAAACTCTAGATTCGATCATCTCGACGCCAAAGTCAAAGAGAATGCAAAAGAAATGAAGAATGTTAAGACTATTCTTCGTCGAATGTGGAAAAACTCGCGTGGTTCTTCACCTCCTCCCTCTCCAACATGGGGAGACTCTTAGACAAGATACTTCTCTTCTCTTTGGCTTGTCTACTCTCTACTTTGTTTTGTGAATTTCAAGTATGTTTTGTAATCTTTAAAACCTCTCTTTGGTGTACTGTTTACATACTTTTGTCACTTCTGTATAACTTGTCATCACTTACTGAATCATATGTTGCTCTATATGTGATTTGTTCTATAAGTGATTTATTCTTATGTTCTGTATCTTTTTGTATAAATGTGTATTTCTGTCCTATATCACTTTTTGTCTTTGTTTAGTATATTAAGATGTGGAACCTGTTCAAACATATGTTCAAATCTGTTTTTATACTCCAAATATTCTAACTCTTCCCCAACAAATTTTATCACTGTTATGTTCTGAACAAAGTTCATATTGCTGTTCAACAATGTGTTTTATCATCACATTTCTAACAAAACCCCTTACAAATTCCTTTTTGTTAATGACAAAGGGGGAGAAATATTAATCATTCTGCTATATAAACTATTCATATTGACATGGGAGCAAAAGGTATGTTTTATGCTAATCATTGAATTATATAGTTGTCATTATCAAAAAGGGGGAGAATGTTGGAACCTGCCTTTTTCGATTTTAATGAGACAACTATATATTTCAAACTATATACTTGTTGTCAATTATTATTGCAGGAATCTACAAAGAAAAGCTATTATCATATCGTCAACAAACAAAGCTCACGCTCTCAAGTATATTGATTATTATTTCCGGTTAGATATTTTTGTACAATCTCTGATATGATGATAACAACACACACACACAAATAGTTTTTGAAAAAAAAACATGTTCTACAAATATAAAATATCTTTAACTATTTAAAGATATAAAAGTATTTTCAAAAATTATAAATACCTCAAGTTCAGAATCACTAAAATAAGGAAGAGGAACAAATCAGTACAAGTTCAGACGTCTGAACCTTTATTTAGCCGTCTGTCATCAATGACAGACGTCTGATAATAAAGTTAAGATGTCTGTACTCCCTGTATTAATATTTTCTATTTTAACTGAACATAGACGTCTAAATAATTTAATACAGACATCTGTCATAAACGACAGACGTCTGAATTAAACAACAGACATCTGTATTCACTGAAATTTGTTTCTTCTGCCTATTTGACTTTTTAAACTTACTTAGCCATCTGACTATTTTTCTCAGACATCTGAACTTGACGAACTGAAGCATCTCTTCATAAAAAATCAAAATTTGAAGAGTTCTCTTCTTCACCAAGAGTTGCACTCCTTCTAATGGTTGCAACTATTGAATTAAAACTATTCAATACTATAAATAGAGATGAAAATCCACTATTTCAATTACCAATTCTTTCTATCTATTCTTGCTTTATATTGTTATAATCTCAAGTAATTTTCAAATCTCTACTTCCTACAATTGAACATTCAAATCATCATATCAAGAAGATTATAGGAAGGGTGTACTATATTGACTATATTCATGTTACTCAAGAACACACAAGTCAAGAAACAATTTATAAATTGTATCTGAAGTCCTATTCGGTTGCTTAGGCGGAAAAGTCCTATTCGGTTGCTCAGGTGGTGTAATACCTGTTCCTCCGGTTTAAGTGAGGGTTGTTAGAGAAATTCCAGAAGGAGTCTGGGACTGGACGTAGAATGGGAAGTTCGAACTAGTATAAAAATCCCTGGTGTTATTACTACTATTTACTATTATTTATAATTCCGCACTTGCTAGACTAGTTTAACTATATTATCGATCCATATACACTTTCACATAAAATATTCGGGTCAGGCTAGCTAAACAAATCAGTTAGATAAACTGAACAATAATCATGATAAGATAATGAGGCAACATATAACATAATAATCTCCAAAAGAGAAACATATATCATGGTAATAAAGACCAAAATCTCTCACATAGAGAAGAAACAAACATCTAAGTAGAGATGTATAACAAGCCTCCTATCATCGGCATAACATAAACACAATTGCTAGTGTAGGCATAAAACAAGTTCCACAAGGTAGTCGCGCTTATATCGTGTGGTTGCATAAAACCATCACCGAATGGCGCTACACAAGGGAATATAAATCACATAGGAAAACATTAGCGTGCTAGTACTGTACTCAATCACACAGGAAATATACCCCAGTGACACACCCATCACTTTAGCTAAGGGGCAACACCTAAAGGAGACAGTCCGAAGACACTATCCATAAGGTGATGAGCTAGAAGGAGACAGTCCGAAGACACTATCCCAAAGGAAAATAAACCCAAGGGAGACAGTCCGAAGACACTACCCCAGAGGTATCACTCAGGAAACACGTCGTAGTGGTAAAGGCTCATAGGCCCAGTACTCGTTTACCACTAACGGTAGGAATGTGTCACGAACTCTTAGCAAGGAACCCGTAAAGTAGTAACGTGAGTCCCATACCCCAACGCTCGCACTAAATGGTTTACTAACCAATCGTAAGCTTCCACACTCAAAGCAGTAAAATGTTCACCTCATGTCATTAGTAAACTAGGCCAAAAGGCCAAAACGATCAATCGAATAGGTCGGGGATTAATCGGAAAGATAAACGCGCGGATTCATGGTCCGTGTTTTATCTAAACATTTAATCACCTTTCCACTTCGCTCGAAGTGCAGACGAGTGTATATTTTACTTAGAAAATAGTTGGAGAAAGCAGATTTTTAATCGTTTGAAAACCTCTTTAGAAATAGCCTTTGAAATCCTCCTATTATGGAGTAATTAATTTAATATTTAAAATAATACTAAATAATAGTTTCAGGCTAATTTGATGGAAAATCACTTTAAAAATGATTTATAAAATCTGTGCACGTAACCTAGTGACAAATCTCAAAGAAATCGGAAAAACTCAGAAAAATACTCGAAATTATACTAAGTATAAATCACTGGAAACAAGTCGAAGTCACTAGTTCGATGGCAGATTTGAACCTGCAAACCAAGTCCAAATGGCATGAAAATTGTCAGTCATATAGACCAACATCTCTGCTCCAAACTGCAAAAAGAATTGGGAAATTCCGACTTGAAACGAAGAAACGGCGTCGTCTCAAAGTCGGACAAAAATCACAAAACTCTGCTGTGTCAAAACAGTGCAAAGGTCCAACTTTGACGACATGGTCGAAGGGTCATATGAGCCCAGATCTTGATGAAAATTTGTAGGAGCATAGTACAGTACTCCTACTTTGATATTCAACAAGAATTGTTTGGTTCTGACTTGAAACGAAGAAATGGCAATGTCTCAAAGTTGGTCCGACGATAACTGAAAATGATCACTGTTGTAAAACAGTTTCTGGGTGCTACTTCGGCAATAAAACGAAGTATCTAACGCACCCAGATCTAAACCAAACTTTGCAAGGTAGAACATCTCGATCTCATCTTTCCAACGAGACCAAAATCGATGAAATCCGACATCGGACCTGCTCGCAGCGAGGTCACGAAGTTGGGTGTTTGCACTGAAATATAACCACTGTTTTTACACAGTTTCTGGGTGCTACTTCGGCGATACAAACGGAGTAACAAACGCACCCAGATATGAACCAAATTTGGCGGAGTTGAAGATGTTGATATCATATTTCCAACAAGACTGAAATTGATAAAATCCGACATTGGACCTGCTCTCAGCGAGGTCACGAAGTTGGATGTTTGCACTGAAATATAACCACTGTTTTTACACAGTTTCTGGGTGCTACTTCGGCGATACAAACGGAGTATCAAACTCACACAGATCTGAACCAAATTTTGCAAAGTTGAAGATCTTGACCTCATCTTTCCAACGAGACCAAAATCGATGAAATCCGACATCGGACCTACTCGTAGCGAGGACACGAATTTGGTGTTTGCACTGAAATATAACCACTGTTTTTACACGGTTTCTGGGTGCTACTTCGGCGATACAAACGGAGTATCAAACGCACCCAGATCCGAACCAAATTTTGCCCAGTTGAAGATCTCGATCTCATCTCTCCAACGAGACTAAAATCGACAAAATCCGACATCGTACCTGCTCGCAGCGAGGTCACGAAGTTGGATGTATGACTGGAATATAGGGTGAACACACTAATACTTAGCCGAATTTAACTAGCAATGTTACCTTTCACCAATTCAATTCAAATCAAAAGCAAACGGACATGAATAAATGTTAGGAATTCATACCTAACATCAATGATATCAAGAGAAGTAGATGTGAGTTCAAAACTCACATTTTTAACTCAAAAACAAAGATGAGAAGCACAATCACAAGAAGAAGATCAACCACTCTTCACTTCAACCCTACAAGCTTCAATCTAATATCAAAACAAGTATTTCCTAAATTAGGGTTTAGGAATTTCTAAAATTGAAGAGGAGAAGAGATGGAGAAGATGAAGATGGAGCTTACCTTAGCTTCTCTTTGAATTTGGTGCACAAATTTGAAGTTTGCAATTGAATCTAGGGTTTTGAATTTTAATTTCCCTTTCCTCTCCCCATTTTCAGTTGCTTGAGTGTTTAAGAAAATAGAAATGAGGTGAAGAGGAGAGGAGAGGGGCTGAACCAGGTTATATGATGATTTGGGTCAAACTCAAACCCAAAAAGCCAAACAGAAAATAGCAAAATTCAACTTACTCCAAACATATCGAAGCTTATACTCAAAAAAGTCGCAAACACCATTTTGGACTCAATGGAAGTGGTCCCGAGTCCTAATTCGACCTTTTGCAAAAAGTAGCTTTTCGGACTTAAATCCGATTAACGACGATATATTTAAATAAAAATATTTAAATATAAAATCGTAAAATATGCGGGTTGTTACACGACCATCAAGCGACTATAGTTGGGTTTGAGTGGAAGCATTTAAAGTGAAACATTATTCAATAGAGAATTTGTCTTCTTGGTTGTATGAGGTTACTATCATGATCAACTATATTAAACTCAAAATCAAAATCTCTAACCAAAGTAATATGGTTAATAAATGTTGTTGTCGAACCAAGGATTTTGTTTAAGGACTAACCAAGATGAATGAGGATGGTTTTGGAATTTTGACCAAAACTAAATTCCATAAATACTAAAGTGATATAGTGTTGATGAAGGGAATTTTTGTAAATAATTGTTACTAAAAGGTAAGCTTAAATTATATAATTGAATTTTACCGATGAGATTTGTTAACAATGAATTGCGTCAAACTGTCACACCACTAGCTAAGGTGACGTGTGACTATTAATGATTGAATTTTCCAAATATTAATCGTTGGCTAAATTCACACAGGTCGATCGCACAACCAGATCTATTCACTCTCCAAAATACCACTTGATTTATGTGATTTAAAATAGTTATAAATTAATTATTATTTTTATTGTATGGAACGTGTTTAGTAAAATGGAATTGCTTCTAGAATTGTTCGACATGTTAATAACTTACTGGGTGCATATATAAAAGTTGTATATGCACATATTTATATATGATAACGATAAGGATTTAAATGGTATTATTTACCAATATATTTGGAAGGGTTTTTAGTCCACAACAGACCTGTTGGAACATGGCAACATGCAGTGGAAGTTATGGCTGAATTTCCAAAAAAGTTACCATATTGGAACTTTGTTGGGCCTATGAAGTCTAGTTTATTTAGAGCATTTATAAATTTTATTCAAGTTTATAAATTGATATAGTTTTATTTAATTTATGTTATGTAATATGTGTGTGTATCATGTACACAAATATATGCATGTGTGCATGTGCAACGTATCAAACCATGCAAGGTATAACACGCCCCCATACATATGTTGGGATTTATATCGCAATGGACACGTTATTTCATCCAATATGCAAATAATTGTCCAAATGTATGTTTATACACTTTTGTTTACATATATAAAATATTATATATATATATATAAACTTTAATCATTATTTTTTTATAAATATAAATGTATATATACTTATAAACATAATTATGAAATACTAACAATATATATGTATGTATGTATGTATTCATAATTATGTGAAAATGTTTAAATCAATTATAAATATATTAAATAAAATAAAAAATTTAAACTGTAAAGAATATATACATATGTAATATACATACAAAAGTAATATATATACATATACATATATATGTGTGTGTGTGTGCGTGTGCGCGTGTGTGCGTGCGTGTGTGTGTTATATTAATTACTTATTTATAAATAAATAAAAATATATTATAATATAGATTAACAGTTATAAATGCACGCTGTCGATGGTGTGCATGGTGCATAGTTTTCAATTCCAGTTGAGGGAGTTTTTATCGATCAGGCAGTAGCATATACTTGTGATGCTTCCTTTCCATCAGTCGTAGGCAGGAATGTTTTCAATAATGAAGCAGACTTAAATGAACTGGATTATCTTCTGTCCTTCGATTATCAAAATGATGAAATTGTTGTTGAGTTAGAGCCCAGACTTTCTGTTGAGTTAGAGCCCAGACTAGATGATGTCACTGTTGTATGCGGAGAGAACTATTATGTTGCTTCTAAAACAGAATTGAAAGATGAGTTAGTAATAGTTGCTTCAGATGTTTTGAAGTCTGACAGGTTGGAGAATAATTTTTGCTCTATCCCTAACTCCGCATCTTCGAAGAGAGGAAAGTGTAGGCGATCAGTAGCTTCTAGCGGTTCAGGTCGTCGAAGTGCTAGAATCTACAACTATCAGTCTTCTCCTTTAGGTGAGTTACCTGGATCGAGTGCCACGAGTGGTACTACGTATCTAGGCTCAGGTATGAGCCCTACTTTGGGTAGTACGTTTTCTACGTATGCTTTAGGTAGTCTTTCTTCTGCTGAATTTAGTCAGCTAGCTCGTTACACATCTTTTATTTTTACTGATATTGAGTTAGATCGGGAGTATATTAGATGTACGGAATTAGAGAGGGCTAGTTCAGTTCATCTATGAGGATCTTGAGTTGGAACATTAGAGGTTTGAATGATTTAAACAAATGTGATAAAGTTAGAGTATTTTTTAAAGACTACTCTATAGATATTGCTTTACTTCAAGAAACTAAAACTAACTTTTCTGATGTTCGTTTCTTTAGAAGATTAGGCGGTTATCACTTTAGAAAATGGGTTTTTTCCCCTTCCGTTGGCTCTTCAAGGGGATTAATGATAGGTTGGCGAGATGGTTGTTTTAAATTACTTCAATGTATTGTTAAGCAACATTCTCTTCATGTTATTCTAATTAATCTTTCTGACAACTCTTTATTAAATATTTCTAATGTTTACGGGCCTAATTCTAAAATTTATCGGAGAATTTTATGGAATGAATGCCTAGAATTTAGATCCCTGGCCCCAGGTTCTTGGATTATGGAGGGTGATTTTAATGTTACGTGTTTCATTGGTGAGCGATTTCCTAGGGAAGGGGATTACTCTGCTATGGAGGAATTCGATCAATATATTTTTAACTCTAATTTGATTGAAATTCCTCTTTCTAATAGAGAGTTTTCTTGGAGTAACGCTAGAGAGTCTCCATCAATGGCTCTTCTCGATAGATATTTTGTTAGTGATGAAATTGAGGACAAATTTCGAATCAGTAGAGTCAACGGCTTACCATATACCTTCTCTGACCATTGTCCTATTATCCTTTCTTGCGAGTATCATAAAGTTATTATGAACAATTTTAAATTTGAAAAGATGTGGCTTTTGGAATCTAACTTTGTGAACTTAGTGATATGTAAATGGAATTCTTTGAATTTCCATAATTTCAGAAATAAGGAAAATTCTGCAAAAGCTTTTATTTCTAAACTTAGAGATCTTAGGATTTTTCTTAAAAATTGGAACAAAAATGTTTTTGGCAATTTAAAAATTAAAAAAGATAATATTCTTAATGAAATGCTTAGAATAAACAAGATAGAAGAATCTAGACCTCTAAATCTAGGTGAACGTAATTTTCTTTCTAATTTAAAAGATGAACTAAATTCTATTTTAGAAAAAGAGGAGGTGATGTGGAAGCAGCGATCCAGAATTCAATGGATCAACGAAGGCGATAATAATACCAAAAATTTTCATAATATTGCTAATGGCAGAAAATGTAGTAATACAATTAACTCTATATTTGTTAACAATATAGAGTTAGTTAATCAAAGAGATCTCAATAAGGCTTTTACTGACTATTATAAGGATATTTTTGGTTCTAAAATCAAACATAGAATCAATGTTAGATGCACAGATCTGTATCCATCAGATTCTATTGTTGATTTATCAAAGTTAGATAAATCTTTTATAGAAGTGGAAATTAGGAAAGCAATTAATGATATGCCAAGTGATAAATCTCCGGGACCTGATGGGTTTCCTATTTTATTTTATAAAACTTTTTGGGATGTTTTAAAATTTGACTTAGTTAATTTGTTTAATGATTTTTATAATGGTAATTTGCAATTAGGGAGATTTAATTTCGCAAATGTTATTCTGCTGCATAAAAAAGTAGGAGCTAACAACTTAAAAGATTTTAGACCTATTTCTTTGATTAACTGTTTAGTAAAAATCATTTCTAAAGTTCTAGCTAATAGACTTAGTACAAGAATGAATGATTTAATTGATTGTTCACAATCGGCTTTTATTAAAGGGAGAAATATTACTGATGGAGTGGATGTTGTTCAAGAATATATTAATTACTATTGTAAGAACAACATAACCTGTGCGATTTTAAAACTTGATTTTGCTAAAGCTTTTGATTCAGTGGATTGGGATTTTCTTGTAGATATTTTTCATGCTAGAGGATTTGGACATAGATGGATTAGTTCGATTTTGACTTTGCTTAAAACTGGAAATTCTAGTATTATGGTTAATGGTATATTAGGTAATAGAATTCAGTCAAAGAAAGGTTTAAGGCAAGGGGATCCCTTATCACCTTTGTTGTTTAACTTAGACGCTGATGTTTTTGCTAAAATTATTAAAAGAGCTGTAGATAATGGATCTCTAGGAAATGTTGGCAATGACATATCACGTAATGGTATATCGGTTCTGCAATTTGCAGATGATACCTTACTCTTTTCTTCTCATCTTTCTAGACACATTATTACTCTCAGGTTTATTCTTTATAGTTTTGAGCTTTTCTCTGGTTTAAAAATAAATTTTGAAAAAAAGTTTAGTTTTAGTTTTAAATGATTTTGAAAAAGTAGAAAACTTAGTTGCTAATACTCTAAATTGCAAAAGTATGAATTTTCCTTTTGAATATCTAGGGTTTGTGATTAGACCTACCAAACTCAAGCATGATAATTAGCTTATTATTATTGATAAAATTAAAAATAAGATATCTAATTGGAATGGAAGATTTCTATCTAGAGCAGGTAGGCTAGTTTTAATAAACTCGGTTTTATCAGCCTTACCGATCTATTGGATATCTATGCATCTGTTCCCAGATTGGGTTATTGATAAAATTAATAAAATTAGAAGAGATTTCTTATGGAGTGGGGATAATATTAATAACAGTATAAAATGTCTAGTAAACTGGGAAACTGTTTGTAAAGCTAAAAAGGAGGGTGGTTTAGGAGTTATAAATTTGCGTAACATGAATTTGTCTCTTTTAAGTAAATGGCTTTAGAAGTTTAAAGATATAAACGATAACGCTATTTGGAAAGAGATCATTTCTAAATATTACTATAACGGTAATATCAATTTATACCAAATTGATTATTCATTTTCCCATAAGTTTTCTAATTTTTGGAAAAACATTTTAAAATGTTATGAAAATTTTAACTTCGGAACTAAGACGATAGTACATTCAGGAAATTGTACTTCTTTTTGGCATGATTGTTGGATTTTGATCTTGCCTCTTAAGTTTGAATTTAAGGATTTGTATGATATTAGTAACTTTAAGTATGCTTTAATTAATGAAGTTTATACTCTGGATAATGATCCTCCTTGGAATTTCAGTTTTAACAGAATTTTAGTAGGATTAACCCTTAGGCAACTTTCTTTGCTTTATGCCAGATTAAATCTTTATAATATTGATAATGATAATGATTTTATTAGTTAGGAATGGGATAAGAGTAAGAAATATACTCCAAATTCTTTTTATAGATTTATTAATTTTTCGGGTACTATAAATAACTCTTTTAAATATATATGGAAATCTAATGCTCCTCCTAAATCCAAAATTCACATGTGGTTAATACTTCATGGAAAACTTAATACAATAGAATTTTTAAAGAGAAAAAACATTCAAAATGATAATAAATGTTATTTTTGTAATCTGCATCTTGAGGACATTAATCATATATATTATGATTGTTTGGATTCTAATTACATCCTAATTAATACTCTTAAAATTTTTAACTTTAATATAATAACTAAAATTTCGGATTGTGAATTCTACTGGAAAAATTATAGATTCAAATTCAATAAGAATATTAGATTTTACTACACACTTTATTTATTATTATTAGTTGGTTTATTTGGTTTGAGAGAAATCAAAGAATTTTTAATAATAATAATAGTCATTTTAACAAATTGATTTTTTCAATTTCTACATTTTGTTTTAATTGGATTTCTAATCCCAAATATAAATTAGCTACAAATATCGTTTTCAAATGGTATCTTAACAAGGTTAGTTATAATATTAACTTTTTTAAACATATCAATAGCTTTTATAGCACTAATAATAGTTTTATTAATAATTTCCAAATTTATATGATGATCTCACTTTTAATCATATCTTGCTTATGATTAAAGATAAATAAGTCAGATCCGTCTCAATTTTTGTTCTAGTCTCTGTTTGGTATTAGTTTTCAGTTTATTCATTTCTTTAGTTTTTTTCCTTATAGTCTTATTTAGGTTTTTATTTCATTCCTTATAAATACATATATATGTATATTTACTATATAAATATACATATATATGTATCATTCTAATTTTTTCCTTAGTCATGTGTCAGATACAGGCTTGGGAGATAGGACTTCAGGTTCATTTTGCAGGTTTCTCTTGTCTTCAGATTGCTGGATATCAGATTGTAGAGAGGTCATCAGAGCAGAGTTTCTTCATCCAGGACTTCTTGCAGTTATCTCCTCAGATATAGGATTCTGCTATCTTCATTATGGAGTACTTTTTCAGGACGATCTATTCTCCAGTTTGACACTCCTTCTTCTTGATCAGAGCCTTCAGAGTGGCCTCTCTATTCAGCAGATCCTCTTCAGAGCAGATGCTTATTCACTTCTTCTGATTCATACTTTTGGAGCTTTCTTATTAGTTTGAGTCGTCACTCAGTGTTTTTTCTCTCTAGTCTTTTTGGTACTTCTAAGACCTTAATATCGGGCGGTGGCCATGCCGGAGCTTGATATTGAGGTGCGATGGGTGGTGGCCTTGCCGGAACTCATCTTAGGAGTACTTGAGATTAGTTATATGTATACTTGTTTTTGTTACCTACCAGGTATATTGGCAGCTCCTTATCTGTGATATATATATATATTCACATGTGTGCTCTCCTCTATGCGTAGAGGATCACACATTTTTCCTCAAAAAAAATGCACATAAATATTTAAAAAATATATTTACTTGGTCTTGCACATAACTCAGAAATAATTTTTTGTATTTTAAATATTATTTTAATTAATTTTCCTATGATTTTAATTTAAAATATTAATATAAAATAATTTTGAAAGTTAAATTTCTAGTAAAATTCTAAATGATATTTTATGCTTAGAAAGTTTATTTCCTAATTTTATGAATTAAAAATAATTTCATAGTTAATTATTTATTTTTGGATTACATTTAAAATATTTTTCATTATTCTACTAAGCATGTATTTTGTGATAATATAATTTTATAAAATGTGAAAAATAATTTTTTATACAATATATATTAATATATTTAATTTATGTAATTAAATGATTTAAATAATATTTAAATAACAACACACACACACACACACATACATATATATGATACATTACTACCATCGAATATAATATATGTATATACACTATGTAATATAACATTTATATATAAAGTATGATAAAGTAATTAATTATAAACTATATTTATATTTATATATTTATAATATATATATATATAATTAAAATAAACAAAAAAAATTCTGGGACGTGCTATTGCAAGAATAAACATAAATTTTGTTTTATAAATATACACATACATACAATCAAAACAATTGTGACAGTATAATTTGCAAATCAGAATCGTCACTTAACTAATAATATAAAATATGTATATAACAAAACATTACATTTAAGCATGGGTAATTATGTTTTGGTTAGAAATATACCTTACTTCCAATGCCTTAAATTACACCTTGAAATGATGAAGTATGCTCCTTGAAATAATTTCTGATCCAAAAGAGTGCTAGTCATTGAACCGTTGACCACCAGTTATCGAATAATAGTTGAATTGATTTGATTTAAGCTTGAGAAAATGGGGAGATGATAGGGAGATTTCGGCCAGCAATGTGTAGGGATGGAGGCTCTAAAAATATCAATAACAAATAAGAGTAGAGATGCTTAAATAGAGGAAAGGAAGGAGAGAATATGGGATCTCATCTTTTACTCAATCTCCTTCCATTAGAGCCATCCGAAATCAAGCCTCTCTCTACATGTATAAGTCGCCCAACAACCCTATGTTGCTACCAAATTTACTAGCCTCTCTCTTGGGTCATAAACCCAATTATTGTTCGAAAAATAATTTTGCATTTTAAATCTAATTTAAAATGCTTATCGATATAGTATATCGATTAATATATTTATAACTTTTTTAAATACATTTAATATTTGTTTATCAAATCAAAATCAAATTTATATATAATATTTCATGAATATTAATTAATTTATAATAGTTTTAAATTAATTAAATCTTTTGGTCAAAGGAGAATTCATCGTTTCAGTTATGCGACTTGTCAGGTGTAAATTTGGTCAGCGATTAATATCAAACTATTTGAATATTAATGTTCACACATCACTTAGCATGTGGTGTGACATTTTGGTCAAATTTATTTCTTACTTGATTCCGTTAAAATCCAATTTTACTTTGTTAAGCATTACCCAGTTGTGACTTCTATTTACACCAATTCTCTTCGTCAATACTATATCGCTTTGGACTTATGGAATTTGGTAACGGTCAAAACTCCAATATCATCCATTTCAACTCTATAGTCCAAACACAAAGTCCTTGGTTCAATAATAACTATTATTATTAGCCAAACTACTATAGCTGGAGATTTTTACTTTGAGTTGACTTGAGTTGATCGTGATACTAACTCTATATAACCGAGGAGACGGATCTTCTCTTAAATAGTGATTCACTTTCAATACTTCCACTCAACCCAACTATAGTCCCTCGATGGAAGTCAAGCCATGATTATACTATAATCAAAGTGGATCTTTCATATTGAAGATTGACAGTATTCTTAAGTCAAGAGAACTGCGTAAATCAGTCACGTTGATATTTTATGTTTGACCTTAGTTATATTAACTAACAGAAAACTACCAAGTGAGCATTCCATAGTTATCCAATAACTATCAGTACATAAACTCTTAGGTGCCCCGGTAGTCATGAGTAATACACAGCCCAACATTTGAAGAGCGATACGTACTGTAGTCTCAACAGATACATCGATATCCAGTCTCGATGCATCTTGACTCGGAACATATTTATTTTATATTATTGTGGTACAATACTCATAATTACAACTATTTGTAATTACTACTACAAACACATCATTTATGATTTTTCTGTTACATATTATTTTAATTAAACATTTTATTATTTATAACACATGATAACAAATATATAACAGAAAGAAAAATACCTTTATCACGAATGAGAATTGATTATAGAGTTAACTATTTCTCTATAAATTAATTTCCCCTAGGGCATACTCCTACCCTATAAATCTCCAACGTGCACTTAGAGCCAATTATGGAATCTCAATCACATCCCTTCAATCAACTTCTTAAGAGCCGACTGAGCTAGACCTTTAGTGAATGGATCTGCTATGTTGTTCTTGGTATCACCCCTTTATATCACGACCTCTTTCTTCTGAATAAATTCTCTAATCAGATGGAACTTCCAAAGAATATGTCATGACTTCTTATGTACTCTATGCTCCTTTTTGATCTGGATCGCTACATAATGTCATGGAATTCTCGATATCGGGAGTTACTCCGAGCTCACTTAAAAACTTGTGTATCCAGACTGTCTCTTTAGCTGCTTCATTGAGGGCGATGTGCTCGGCCTCCATCGTGGAATCAACAACTGTTTCTTTGTTGGAACTCTTCCAACTAAAGGATCTGCCATTAAGCGTAAAAACATAACCAGACACCGACTTACTATCATCTATATCACTTTGAAAGCTCGAATCCATATGCCCCTTCATAAGGAGTTCTCCTTTCCCGTATATAAGGAATAAGACCCGAGTATTTATTCAAATACTTCAGTATAAATTTTATGGTCGTCCAATGTTTTTCTCCAGGATTAGATTGGTATCGGCTTACACAACCTAATGAGTATGCCACATACGGTCTAGTACATAGCATAGTCTATTGTAACACCCCATAATTTGATGTTAGTTATTTAATTAGTTAGTTAATTAATTTAGCTCCAAAAATGGAATTTGTGCAAATGATGGAATTTGACCATGAAATTTACACCATTACATTCGTGGTGAAATTCTGAGCAACTTTTATATTTGGAGTTTTGCGATCGAAGTCCAAACGAAGAAGTTACAGATGAAAAACGAATTCGGAATGGAAATAATTCGAATAGGAAAATTAACGTTTTATATTAATTAACCCGGGCCCACGGGTTAACCCGCCACTATGAGCGGTCGACCAGGGGCGATTGACCGCTCCTTATGTGGCGGCTAGGGTTAGCATAGACCCAACGGTCTGGATTTAATATATTTCAATTCGACAATTGAGGTTGATTCTTGGGCCTATAAATTCAGGCCTAATCCTCTCTGCTCTTCTCATATTATTCTGGAGGCAGTAGCGAAGCTATTCCATTTCTTCTTTTCCACTTTCTTTCTAAATTATAAAAATAAAATACAAATTGGAGAAGAATAGAAATCTAATAAAAAGGAGAAGAGGGTCAACTATACGTGTATTTGAGGTAATTTATATATATTTGTATCTATTTTCTCTCCCAATCCCAAATCTCTTCTTAGATCTGTAATTCTAATGTATGTATATACCCATCTATACAGATTTCTTGGATTAAAAAGGATTTGGAGACGAATTTAAGGTTCTACTTCAGATTTGGAGATTTGGATCGCTTTTAAAAGGTGAGTAGAAAATTTATATATTGTTTAGGATTTTAAATCTATTTCGTTGGCATACGTTTGATTTTTATACCTAAATCAATTTTATTTGTGAATTGTAGGCTCAAATTAGTGTAGAAAATTATTGCCTACATATTCTTGTTTTAGATCTAATTTGAAATATGTTAACACCTAGATCTGGAAATCAATACCAAAGATTTTAAATTTGAAGGTTTTATATTTTTATTCCACACCTGTACTTGGTTGTAAAATAGGATTTTTGATTTATTGCACAATAAATCTATGTTATAGATTTTCCATAGTTTAATTTGTGGGAAGAACATCTGTTTGATTTTTATAAATTTATTTACGTTTTCCACTTTTTATTCAAAAAGGTGACGTTTGATTTAACAAAAAATACCCACAAACAAAAAAGGAAGAGATATGTAAAGTATAGATTTATTCTCCATAGTTTACACTTCCAATTAAAAAGAAATTATCCATTTCGTGTAATTTCAAACGTGATCAACCTTTCCTTTTTGTGTTAAACTAATTTATGGAAATCATAGCGGAAAATCTTCCTAAGGAATCTAATTCCAGCACATTAAATATGGAAAGCATATTTTAGTTATATATTTATGCCTATAATATATTGGGATATGAATAATTAGTTTTATTAGATAGTTTGTATGTATTTATTGCATTAATAAATAAGAATTGCATTATTTGTGTGTAACGTCTGTTAGTTATTATTATATTTAGGGAAGCGAACAGGTAGAATTAGGAAATATAGTATTCCTATTAATGGGCAATAAATTAGGTGTTGCCAATAATTAACAGGAAATAGAAGATTATAACCGAAATTAATGGGCAATTGATAGGAATTAATGGATAGGATTAGATTAGGGGTTACAATTGGTTAGTATGGGAATTAAAGACTGTAACTCCAATCAATAGGCAATTAATGGAAATGAATTTGGGAGTCACAATTAAAAGGGAAAATGGATTGATAGGACTGATAAAAATGGAATAGATATAAAAAGGTTACTAATTTTAAATTAGTAATCATACAAAAATGTCTTAGGAAATGTCCATTAGGATTTTATGGATAAATTGAAATTTATGAGTATTAATAAGGGATTTATGGGTAGATAAGTATTTAAGGTTATTGCCATAAATAAAAGGGGATTAGTACAAGGTTTTAAATCTCCCCGAGATCAGCCGAGATGAAAATCCGAGATATTAGCCAAAATCCGAGATTTGGCAGCTTGGTTAGTTATAAGTCTTTTAAATATCGTCCGAGACAGCCGAGATATTTGCCCGAGATATTGGCCAAAATCCGAGATTTGAAACCTTGGATTAGTAAGCTAAGTCCAATGTCACACTAAGATGGTAAAAGTAAAGATTAACGATGGTTAATTGGACTTAGTAGGTTAGTGATGCGAGGTCAGTAGAGTCACTCGACGGAAGACTACCCTTCACTTTGAGGCTACCAGTAGTTGGGTGCACTTACTACTGATGTGAGATATCACTAATCCAAGAACCCATGATGGCGTGAGAGATTGGACTTGCTTTCTTAAGTGGAAAGTATTAAATGGACCAAATTTGGAATTAGGAGCGGTGAGGGATATCTCTAAAAAGATTTACTTCAGTGTTAAGGTATTAAGTGACTATGTTAGGGCCCGCCTCCCTACTGAAAGAAGTAACCTAATGAGATTCCATATTTAGAATTAAGAGTGATGATGGATATCTCGGAAAGGGTTCGCTTCAGGTTTGAGGTACGAAGTGACTGATCTAGGATTCGCCTCTCTTCTATAAAAGAAGTACTAACTAGCCTATTGTTATTCCATATTTATAATTAAGAGTGATGATGGATATCTTAGGAAGGGTTCACTTCAGTTTTGAAGTACTAAGTAACTGATCTTGGGTTCGCCTTCTCCTATAAAAGAAGTACTAAGTAGCCTAATGAGATTTCCAAGCAATATCAGCTAGATAGTATTAGTGAAGAGTCCGCCTTAGGGTTCGATATTAAATAGCAAAGGCCTACCTATAAATAAGTGTTAAGTGGTTAGAGGCATGCCTAGTCCTTGTTACTGATATATTAAGTGGCTTGGCTACAGTCTTTCACATTGCTAGACTTTTATAACGATAGATGGGCTAGTAGTATGGCTATTATAAATTACAGGGCCATAGACAGTGGTCAATGGTCTGTGTAGCTAGGACCCAATAGACCAATAATGATGATGCTAGAAGTCCACCTTGGGAATAAGACTTGAATGATGGGGTCTACCTCGATTGAGGTCTTAAATGGCCAAAGTCTGCCTATTTCTCTTTTATAAATATTATGTGGCGATAGTAGAAGCCCGCTTCATATTTAGAAGTATTAAGTGAGAAATGGACTTGGAAGTATTGGATGGTTGATAAGGCTTCGTTAGTATTTCGTACCTTGGAAATGGATAGGTAAGTAATCGTGTGTGCAATACAAGGGTAGATTAGAATTGCTAACCTTAATAGACATAACAATTAAATGGAAACCAATCGGTATAAATTTATGTTATGGACAGTTTATAGATTTTCCAATCACCGGACCTTGTTGGCATGTTTATGCTTATGTGATAGGGGGTTCTCACATTGTGAACATTGGTGAAGCTTTGTCTCTTGCCCTTACACGTCCTGAGTGGGTTGACAGGCTAGTACCTAGGCAGTCGAGAGGCTGGCCGTAAAATAAGGAAGTGTGGTGTTACCATTTGTAGCCATGTCCTTTTTGGAGTGACCGTTTGGTTTGTTACATTTGGTATCGGAGCCTAGGTTAGTAGATCAGAGAAATTAGGATAAATTGGGAGAACGCATTTGTACTTTCCTATATAGTATTTTTATATTTTTACACTAGGTTCTAAGAATTTCGACCATAGAAGTATTTGTAGTTCCGCTCCGAAGGAATGGGCAAAGCAACTATGGGTTGGAAATATCTTAGAGTTGAGATTTTCACGCCGACTCTGAAGCACCCCACGGAGTGCTGGCACTACGTAAGGCGCTGTTGATGAAGGGTACGTGTATGACATGTGGAAGAACATCAGAGACTGGAGGTGTTCAACTTGATGGTTGAAATCTAGCTACCTTGTGATTTTGGATTTGGATGATGAGTTCCAATCGGAGATACACATTTATTCCAGATGGATGGGATATTAGAGTCTCCATGTCGCAATTGTCCGAAGGCAAGTTCTTGCTAGGTTATATCCACTGATCACCTCTTTAATGGCAATCGGGATTTTTATTTGAATAATTAATTTCAATTCCTTAGTCTAAAACTTGTGAGAGAAATTTTATAAATATATTATGGGAATGCCTTAGATTTTGGAAAAAGGGTTTTCAAAGAATTTCTTTTCTCAAGGATTTGTTTTGGAAATTTTGTTTTGGGAAAGTTTTGAAATTTTAATTTTCAAAGAAATACATATACCACTAAGTTGGTCGTGTTAAGAATAGTTTATAAAAGATTAATTTTTGAAATCCTTAAATATTTATATGTATATATATCAGTGAAGGCTAGATTTTGATTTTTGGCAAGGAAATAGTTTTCCAATTTGAGAAATTTGTGTTTTAAAAAGGTTTTTGAAAATCCTGAAATACATATACATACATACACACACACACACACACACATATAAGTTTGTTTTTTAAGGGAATTTTTGGTATGAAATAGTTTCTATTATTTAGCAACAGATATAAAGGAGGATATAATTAGCTCAGTGATTTTTTGATTTATAAAATCGAGGTTTTTAAAATATTCTCTCTTTAAGGTACAAACCAAATAGGAATGACATTCAATTTTGTTGGGGTATGTGGTTTGAAGTGTTGGTTTACCACAAGCTATTGGAATAAATATTTCTGTGCGAAGTGGGCAGAAAATAGCAGTTGAAATATTTTTAGGTTTTTGGAATTGTTGTTTGTCGCAACAGTTTTGTTGGGACTACTATGAATTGCTAGAGCATGGTTAGGGACTGGGCGGTAAACTTCGACACCGCCGTGATGAGGACAGGAATTTTTTGGATCGTGTCGAATCGAAGGAGACGGCACGAAATGATTATTATTATTTAATCCGACCCTAATGTAGTCTAGGTTCAATTAACGCCCAAAGCCCGTCTAACGGTTGACCACCTAGCGGTAAACCTAGAGTAGTCTACCAGTTAACGAGTTTTGGCACAACTTGAACCTGGAACGGGACTATAAAAGTCGTGTCTGAATTCCCCTAGTTGCCTTCTTTCGTTCCTCCTTCCCCAACAAGCCGAACCCAATCTCCATTCTCCTCCTCCTCCAAGTACCAGCCTCTCTCTTCCATTCCTCCCCTAGGCAACGCCGTTTTTCCCTAGGAGCAGCAGCCTCGCCTCCCCTCTCATGATGGTTTTTGCGCATTAGATCTTACCCTACCACCACTCCAGATCTAAAACCCTATTTCTTCTCTCCGACCACTTCTTAGCCCAAGACATATTTCCGCACTGCTGGTTTTTCCTCGCACCATTATGGTCTTAACCGTCAAGAGGCCACTTGGCTGGACCAGAATGAGCAGCCACTTTTAGGCTAGATGAGCTATTCATTGTCGTAGGATTTGCATCGATCCTTTGCTTCAAGACCTTTGAGCAGAAATGTTACCTGTGCTGCATCTGCCTTTTCGATGTCCCGTTGGCGTAGAATTTCGATGGTGGCAATAGTTTGATTCATTCGGAGGTGAAGGGTGTCTTGATTGAGCTGACTAATAGTGATCTCGCTGAGATTTTGGAGGCCTCCATGAAGGACGCGGAATTGGATGATTTTGAAGTGACCAACTCAAAGATTTTGCAGCAGATCTTTTCCTAAGATGTCGGTGTTTGAAAGACGGATAGTCTACATTTGACTACCCGATACGTTGTGCGCATCATTCAGTATAACGTCATTCCTAAGACAGGAAGTTATGACCGGATTTATCCCTTAGTGTGGAAGACCGCCTATGCTAGTATTGGCGGCATCGCTGTTAATTGGACATGCACCCTTATGATGCATTTGTTGATCAAGGATTAGCACTACACAGAGTCACTTTCTGTATTGTCACCTATCCACTCTCGTCTTTAGGTAATACGGGTGTACTTCCATGGAGAGGCAATTTAGTAGTATGTTCCTTATGCCATCATTAGATTCTTCCTTAGGAAGATAGCAATTGCAAAGCCGTCAGCAACACCAGCAGCGCCAGCGGCACGAGATTGGATGTATAGCAGCTATGCTACGACTATTTAAGGGTTGCAGCAATGGATCGAGCTCTAGCCATGGAGCAACGCATCTTGTAGTCTGTAGGCATTATTTTAGGATTTATGGTGGTGTTGTCTTTTCCTTTCTAGCATTTGTTCTTTTCTTTTAGGTTGTTTAGGTAGTAACTATTAATTGTCTCTTGTAAAAGGCACGCATGATATTATGAGTTCCTATTTATTTATTATGTTATTATTTCTGAATATGCAAGCCGCTCTTATATATGTATAGTAAAGAAGCAGTATAAATATAGAGATCTCATAAAAGACACTTAACTAACAGTAAATGCAATATAGGACTGGAACTTTAGAATAGTTGGAAAATTTTAGCGAAGGACATGATAGAGTTGTTTTGGTATCATGGGTCATTGCTCATGTTCCTTAAAAGCTAAAAAATTTAGGTAACTGGGCATAATGACATTTTTAAATAAAATGTCAAGTTTTATGGGTAAAGGTTAGTTGTAGAATTTTAGAATTTGGTTTATGCGTTAAGCGCATGGCCGACTTCCTACTACGCTGAAATTGTGGCTTAATTTATCAAAATTTCTGAAAAAGAAATATTTTAAAAAGTTCAATTTTTAGGTTTTGGTTTTGGCTCTTAAATTATTTTTAGAATTTTTGTCCAAAAATTTGATTTCAATGGGCAAATGTATGTCTAAATATTTTAGGATTTTATTTTTCAAATGACCTACAAATTTGAAAAGTGTGAAAGATTTTTGTGATATATTAGATTTTAAAGGCCACATGTTAAGCGTATGGAAGGAAAATAGAGGTAGAATTTTCAAATTTAGCAGTGCATTCGAATCGACGATGCGATAAATGAAAGCGACAACTAGGGAAAAACTATTTTAGCCTTGGATTTTCTATTTCCATACCTTATCGACGACGCACGCGAGTATATTTTAGACTCAATTCCATTTTAGTGTGAAAATAAGCCTCTTTATGCGTTTGTGCGTGGAAAATTTAGAGTGAATCTGGGGCAATGAGGAAATTTCTACTGTACTACGAGAATATTAAGATTATAAAGTGGTAAGAATATTAAATTCTCCACCTAGATTCCATTTTCGGCATAGGAGTAAAGTTTAGTAAGCGATTTTTCGACGTGTTAGATTTTTTGGATGGTAGGAATTGGATGCAAAATTGGTTGCTTCATACTTCCATTCATAGGAGTATGGGGGTTTTGATTGAATTTGTTTTCAAAAGCTGCATACATATAGAACTGCCAATATGTATATAAGTTGTTTGCATCATATTTTTCAAAAATGTTTTCAAAGAAATTCATTCATATAGGATGATTCGATTTAGAATCATTCTACATACATATTTTCTATGTGGTAATACAGTATGCACTTGTGCATGTTGGTTGCAAAATTGGTTGTACACTCATTGGTTGTGTAGTTTAGGATAATTAGGAGTCAAAACCATGACTTAATCATTGGTGAAATTTCGGGGAAGAAATTCTTTTTAAGGGGGAAAAATGTAACACTCCGTAATTTGGCATTAGTTAATTAATTTAACTTCATGTGCAAATGATGGAATTTGACCACGAAACTTACTCCATTGCATTCGTGGAAAAATTTTGAGCAACTTTCATATTTGGGGTTTTGCAATCGGAGTCCAAACAAAGAAGTTACGGACGAAAAATGAATTTGAAACAGAAATAATTCGAATAGGAAAATTAACATTTTATATTAATTAACCCGGACCCACAGGTCAACCCACCACTATGAGCGATCGACCATGGGCGGTCGACCTCTAGGTAAGGGGCAGTCAATCGCTCCCTTTGTGGCGGTTAGGGTTAGCCTAGGCCCAACGGCCCAGATTTAATATATTTCGATCTGACGGTTGAGGTTGATTCTTGCACCTATAAATTCAGGGCTAACCTTCCCTTTTCTTCTCATATTATTCTAGAGGCAGTAGCAAAGTTCTACCATTTTTTCTTCTCCACTTTCTTTCTAAATTACAAAAATAAGATATTTATATCTATATTCATACAAATTGGAGAAGAACAGAAATCTAATAAAAAAGAGAAGAGAAGAGGATTAGTTATGCACGTATTTGAGGTAATTTATATGTATTTGTATATTTTTATCTATTTTCTCTCCCAATCCCAAATCTCTTCTTAGATCTGTAATTCTAATGTATGTATATACCCTTTTAAAGATATTTCTTGGATTAAAAAGGATTTGGAGATGAATTTACGGTTCTACTTCAGATCTAAAGATTTGGGTCGCTTTTAAAAGGTGAATGGGAAATTTTATATATTGTTTATGATTTTAAATCTATTCCGTTGGCATACGTTTAATTTTTATGCCTAAATCAATTTTATTTGTGAATTGTAGACTTAAATTAGTGTAGAAAACTATTGCCTACATATTCTTATTTTTGGATCTAATTTGAAATATGTTTACAACTATATATGGAAATTAGTCCTAAAGAATTTAGAATTTGAATGTTGTATATATTTATTCCAGATCTGTATTTGGGTGTAAAATAGGATTTTTGGATTATTGCCCAATTTGTGCTGTGTTGTAGATTTTCCATAGTATAATTTCTGGAAAGAACATCCGTTTTTTTTTTAAATTTGTTTATCTTTCCACTTTTCATTCAAAAGGGTGACATTTGATTTAACAAGGGATGCCTACAAATAAAAAAGGAAAGAGATGTGTAAAGTACATATTTATTCTCTATAGTTTACACTGTCTATTCCAATTAAAAGGAAATTATCTATTCCTTGTAATTTCAAATGGAGTCAATCTTTCCGTTTTGTGTTAAACTAATTTATGGAAATCATAGCAGAAACTCTTCCTAAGGAAACTAATTTCAACACATTGAAGATGGAAAGCATATTCTAGTTAAATATTTATGACTGGAATATATTTGGGTAGGAATAAGTAGTTTTATTTGGTAGTTTATACATGTTTGTTGCGCTAATAAATAAAAATAGCATTATTTGTCCGTTATTTATGCATAACATTCGTTAGTCATTATTATGTTTAGTGAAGCGAATAGGTGGAATTAGGAAATGTAGTAATTCCTATTAATGGGCAATAAATTAGGTGTTGCCAATAATTAATAGGAAATAAAAGACTGTAACCCCAATTAATGGGCAATTCACAGGAATTAATGGATAGGATTAGATTAGGGGTTACAATTGGTTAGTACAGGAATTAAAGACTAAAACTCTAATTAATACGCAATTAATGGAAATGAATTTGGGAGTCACAATTAACAGAGATAAATGGATTGATGGGACTGATAAAAATGGAATAAATATAAAATGGTTACCAATTAGAAATTAGTAAACATACATGAATGTCTTAGAAAATGTCCTTTAGGATTTTATGGACAAATTGACATTTATGAGCATTAAAAGGGGATTTATGGGTAGATAAGTATTTAAGGTAAATTTTATTGCCTTAAATAAAAGGGGAATTAGTAAGCTAATTCTAATGTCAACTAAGATGGTATCAGTAAAGACTTAGGATGGTTAATTGGACTTGGCAAGTTAGTGATGTGAGGTCAGTAGAGTCACTCGACGGAAGACTGTCCTTCACATTGAGGCTACTAGCAGTTGGGTGCACTTACTACCGATGTGAGATATCACTAATCATAGGACCCATGACGGTATGAGAGATTAGACTTGCTTTCTTAATTGGAAAGTATTAAATGGTCCAAATTTGGAATTATGAGCGGTGAGGGGTATCTCAAAAAGGCTTCGGTGTTGAGGTATTAAGTGGTTATCTTAGGGCCCGCCTCCCTACCGAAAGAAGTAACCTAATGAGGTTCCATATTTATAATTAAGAGTGATGATGGATATCTCGAGAAGGGATCGCTTTGGGTTTGAGGTACTAAGTGGGATCTAGGGTTCGCCTCTCTCCTATAAAAGAAGTACTAAGTAGCCTAATTAGATTCCATACTTCTTATTAAGAGTGATGATGGATATCTCGAAAAGGGTTCGCTTTGTGTTTCAGGTACTAAGTGGCTGATCTAGGGTTCGCCTCTCTCCTATTAAAAAAAGTACTATGTAGCCTAATGAGATTTCCAAGCAATGTCAGTTAGATAGTACCAGTGAAGAGTCCGCCATGGGGTTAGATATGAAATGACAAAGACCTACCTATAAATAGGTGTTAAATGGTCAGAAGTCTGTCTAGTCCTTGTTAATGAGGTATTAAGTGGCTTAGGCATAGTCTCACACATTGTTAAGACTTTAATAATGATTGATGCACTGGTAGTATAGCTATTATAAATTACAAAGCCATAGATAGTGGTCAAAGGTCTCTATACCTAGGACGCAATAGACCAATAATGACGATGCTGGAAGTCCATCTTGGGAATAGGTCTTGAATGACAGGGTCTACCTCGATTGAGGCTTAAATGGCCAAAGTTTGCCTGTTTCTATTTTAAAAGTATTATGTGGGGATAGTAGAAGCCTGCTTCATATTTAGAAGTACTAAGTGGCAAATGGACTTGGAAGTATTGGGTGGTTGATAAGGCTTCATCGGTATTTCGTACCTTGGGAATGAATAGGTAAGTAATCGTGTGTGGAATGCAAGGTTAGATTAGAACTGCTAACTTTAATAGACATAACAATTAAATGGAAACCAATCAGTATAAATTTATGTTATGGACAATTTATAGATTTTCCAGTCACTAGAACATTGTTCTGACCCCCCCTGAATACAACCCACAGGATAGATTTAGAGGAACAGGTCATTGGAGTTGGATGTGTTTAGTTGTTGGAGAAGCCTTATTTTCTCTCATGCTTGATGCTGATGTGACAGTCCGCTATCCAAGGAATACCATTAATTCCAATGTAGTAGTCATAATCGGTATTCTTATCCTATTATAGTTTGCACTGTAAGTTTAGATTTCTATCAGTCTTTGATAATGCTCATGCTTATTTGCAGGTACAAAATCCAACGATCTGTTCTTTTATGGACTTGGGTTTTGATTTATGTCAAAATTTAGGCCCATTAAGGTACGAGTTGTTACATCTACATTATGGATCTTATGGCTAAATCATAGGGAATCCTATTTATATGCTCTTTCTCATCATCGGTACGTGGAGCGTCCTTCGTAGAAAGGGCGATTCCAAATTATGTTGGAACATTTCCACACTTGGAATTTTCCATACGGAACCTTTTCAGTATGGTATCTATGTACAGGGATTGGGACAATCCCAAAAGCCTCTTAAATCTATCTCTATAGATCTTTATACTTAGAATATACGTAGCTTCTCCTAAATCCTTCATTGAGAAGTTTCTAGAATGTCAAGCTTTCGCTGACTGCAACAACGAAGTGTCTTTGCCAATCAATAATAGATCATCGACATAAAGCAGTAAAAATATGATAGCGTTGCTTTGTTCCTTTCTGTATACGCACGCTTCCTCTGTGAAAACCAACTGTTTGATTACCTTATCAAAACACTTGTTCCAACTCTTTAAAGCCTATTTAAGTCCATAAATGGACTTTAACAACTTGCAAGCCTTGCCCTCACTCCCACTGACCACAAAACCCTCGGGCTGTGATACATAAACTGTTTCTTATAAATCACCATTTAGAAAATCCACCTTTACATCTATGTGCCATATTTCATAGTCATAAATGCAGCGATAGCTAGCATAATCCGAATGGAATTTAGCTTGGCTATGGGCGAAAAGGGCTCGTCATAATCAACACCTTGAATTTGACAAAATCCTTTCACAACTAGCCTTGCCTTATAAGTCTCTTCTTCTCCATTTGCATTTAGATTTTTCTTAAAGATCCTTTTGCAATCGATAGTTTTTATCCCTTTGGGTATATCCAACAAAGTCCAAACCTTGTTTTCGTACATGGAATCCATCTCGGATTTCATAGCTCCAAGCCAAAGTGCGGAGTCTTTACTTTGCAGTGCTTGTTGGAAAAACAGAGGAGGGTCATCATCTAATACACGGTCCTTCTTTTTGCCATTCATGAGAAAACTATAGTATCTTTCTGGTGCATTAGATGCCCTACTAGACCTTTTAATAGATTGCATGTTTTCGTATATGGATGAACTTGGTTCTCCCACTGTATCGGCCTCATTGTTAACTTCTTGGATCTTATCCATGTCTACAACCTCGTTGTTAATTTCCTTCGATAGAAATTCCTTTTCTATAAAGATAGCGTGTCAAGAAATAAGAAAATTTTGTTCCTCGGTATTGTAGAATAAATATCCCATCGAGTTTTTGGGATATCCTATAAATTTACACGGTACCAACCTTGCCTCTAGTTTATTCGGACCAACATTTTTAACATATGCCGGACTACCCCAACCTTCAAATATTTGAGCTAGGGTTTCTTACCATACCACATCTCATATGGTGGTTTAGGCACAGATTTAGTGGGCAACAAGTTCAACATGTGCACTGTGGTCTCTAGCACATATCCCTAATAAGATAGAGTTAACTCAGCCTTACTCATTATGGATCAAACCATATCCAATAGGGTTCGGTTCCTTTGCTCCGACAAACCGTTGTGTTGTGGAGTATACGGAGGAGTAACCTAAGAGATAATTCCATTATCTTTTAAGTATTGTTGGAAATCTTGTCCAATATACTCACCTCCTCGATATGATTGAAGAATCTTACAGCCGTTTGGTTTTCTACTGCATTTTATATTACACAAATTTTTCATAGACATCGGATTTGTTCTTCATAAGATACACATATCTTAGTCTCAAAAATTATTGGTGAAAGTAACAAAGTAAGAACTATTATCTTTGGTAATTACAAGCATCGGGCCACATACATCACTACAAACTAACCCTAAGAGTTCATCAACTCTTTCATTGCTCCCACTGAAGGGGTGCTCGATCATTTTACCATTGAGACATGACTCACATGGGTTAAATGATTCAGAATCAATTTGTGTAGTCGTTTCTCACTAATATGACCAAATCTACAATGTCAAATATAACTATCTTTTATATTATTAGAAGCATTATTCACAGAATACACATAATTAGTATTAATCGCATAAATGTCATTTTCGAAAATACCGTCATAGACTTTATTTCCATCTAAATTAATGTTTATAACATTATTTATACAATGAAATGTATATCTGGTCTCAGACAATCTAGAATCAAAAAAATCCCACAAATAAAGTCTTTTACAAAATAGCAATTATTTAATACTGATACTACCCCACTAAGCAAAACTAAATGATAATCTCCTACTGCCTTTGCATCAACAATAGATCCATCAACAACTTAGAGCCTCATATGTCTGTTTGCCATGCGATGCCAGTTGCTAAGCCCTTGTAACGAATTGCATATATGAACACCAGATCCAGTGTCTAAGGCCCAAAATATTTTATTGATTACAAAACAATTTAGAATCATAAATGTACCTGATGGAGCCATTAAACCATTCTGCTTATCTTCAAGTAGTTCGGACAATTCCTTTTCCAGTGACCTTTCTTGTGCCAGTGGTGACATTCATCCTTGTCATTGGTCTTCTTACTTTTCTTTTTCTTACCTTCTCTTTTCCACTTCTTCGAACTCTTCGAAGATGATGCACTACCCTTTATTGCAGGTAATGTCCCTTGATCCTTAGATTGTGAATCGGCCGACCTCAACATATTAAGGAGCTCCAAGAGATTCACATTCTATTGGTTCATGTTATAATTCAGTATGAATGGTTTATACTGAGGAGTAAGAGAACCAAGGATCAAATCCACTTACAATTTGTTGCTTATCTATACATCAAATTGTGAAAGCCTATCAATATAGCCCTTCATCATTAGCACATAATCGTCCATTTTCTGTCCTTTGGTCATCTTGGTATTGAACAACTTCTACGTAAGATCGTACCTTGTGGAATTTGACAGTTCACCAAAAGAGCCTTGAGACTACCAAATATCTCGTGGACAGACAATTTTCATGCTGCTTATGCAACGGCTTGTCTAACGTAGACCACACGAAATATTGGATGATCTCTTGGTTTGACACTCATTATTCATAAGCAAGTCATAGTTCAGGTCCATATCATTAGCGGGTGGTTTTTTGGGTTCACATGTAATAGCTGACCATAGGCACTTGTAAGTTAACGCTATTTTAATTGCTCTTAGCTAGTCATTATAGTTTGGTCTAGTAAGCATTTTGTTTTCAAAAAACTGTTTTGGAGTTGTCATTTTCTACAAATTTAAATGGTAGACTATTAGGACAAATTATAGTAGATGTTCTAATAATATTAGTAAGGTTAAAATTTATGTTTCATTTTACTAATAAGCTCTCGTTAATTTTTTTTAGCCAAACCCTATCTCAAAATATAGAAGTCTTTCGACTTCCCTAGTAGGTGTTAGGACTCGTTCGTCTTGGAATTCTGACCTTGAGTTTGCTCAACAAATCATAGCTCCATGGACGATGGATAACTCCTTATCGGTTGCACCATGTACAACTCCTAACCTTGGTACCTTGTCCTAATTTCACTTTCATCTTGAGTTTGCTCAACAAATCGAAATGAAATTATTAACTTGTATCTACCATGTCACGATAGTCTATGTATGGTATATGTAGCTTGAGTTTGCTCAACAAATACATAAAGTTATCCTACCTTGTCTATTCAATGTATTAATAATACTACGCATAACATCCCTAGCTTAAGTTTGCTCAACAACTAAGGAGTATGCAAGTAATTTATTAATATACATATATATGATAGAGGACAACATTATATTGAAGATTCATAATCTTTAATATATATATATATATTGAGTGATATCGACTTATGAAATAATATAATTATTATGAATTACTATCATGATCCAAGTGTCGGACACATCAAAATCACGGTATATGTACATTTACGTATGTATTTATTTCTTAAGTCTAGTTAGGGTTTCTTAATATTTCACCTTTAATTTATACATCCATATTATATCAGTTTTATTATTATATAATTTTTATATTTCATATTACTTATATAATAGTCTTATGTATAATATTACATTAACTAATTAATTTTAATTAATTAACAATTTAATTCATTTATATTATCTTAATATAGTATTTATATTTAATAGTTATTATATAATATAACCTTTATATTATAACACATATATCATAGACATGTGTCTGTTATTTAATTAATTAACCTTTTAATTTGTTACTTTAATAATATTATATTAGTTTCAAAATTCATTTCTTATACATACATCTATACTTATGTTGTTTTAAACATATTAAAACAACGTAACATATATCATAATATATAATACATGTATATATTTATTAATTTATTAACCTATTTAATTAATTTATTTTATTAATCTTATTAATAAATTTTCAAAAAGAATTGAAATTAATTTATGTTATTCTTCAAACATTTGAAAAATCTTATTATATCATAATCTTTATAATATGCATATATTTTATTTTAAATTTGACTATTAAATTTAAAATTTTCAAACAATTTTGAAAATTAGCCCAAGGCCCAACTCAAATTAGGCCTTTTCTATCAGGGGCAACCTTTGGGCTCACATATCTGTTCAAGCTAGACTGGTAGCCAGGTAGGGTAAAGTACTTGATTACCCAAACACAATCCTTCAACGCTGCCTTTCTAGACACCCTACTATCTGGGCTGTGAGCTTCATAGTTAACCATAACATGACTAATTTAGAATGCATAGGTTATTGGGCTCTAATACCATTGTTGGAACTGGACCAGCCTGTAGTGAAAGTTATAGGTGAATTTCAATTTTTTTACCCTATTGGATCTTTATTGGATCTATGTAGTCTAGTTTATTTAGAAAATTTCTAAATTTTATTTAAATTTATAAACTAATATAGTTTATTTAATTTATATTATATATACACATATATACATGTGTGTATGTGTAATATATCAAACCGTGCAAGGTATAACATGCCCATGTGTAGATGATGGGATTTATATTTCTACAGACACGTTAGCTCATCCAATATGCAAACATATCATCTGAATGTATGTTTAAATACTTTTGTTTACATATATAAAATATTTTAAATATATATATAACCTTTAATTATTTTTTTATAAATATAAATGTATAATATATATATACATATATACTTGTAAACATAATAATGAAATATTAACGATAGAGGGAATTAGGCATAAGGACAAACTTTGAAAAAAAATTAGGCTGAAGGACAACATGTTTCATTTTTGGGCTGAAGGACAAACTTTGAAAGAAAATTAGACTAAAGGACAATGCTAGTTATAACTAGCATTATATTTAGTTTTTACACTATACAAAATGCTAGTTATAACAAACATTATATTCAGTTTACACTGTACAAAATGCTAGTTATATTTAGCATTATCCTTCAGCCTAATTTTTTTCAAAGTTTGTCCTTTAGCCAAAAAATGAAACTTGTTGTCCTTCACCTTATTTTTTTTCAAAGTTTGTCCTTGTGTCTATTTTCCACTTAACGATATATATATATATATATATATATTTATAATTATGTGAAAATGTTTAAATCAATTATAAAAATATTAAATAAAATTAATTAAAAAAATTAAACTGTAAACAATATATACATATGTAATAATATATATATATATATTAATTATATATGTGAATTATATTAATTAATTATTTATAAATAAATAATAATAGATTAATACTTATAAATACACAAAAATATTTCTAATAAAAAATATTTACCCGGTCTTGCATATGACTCAAAAATATATATTTTTATTTTAAATATAATTTTAATTAATTTTCATATTATTTTAATTTAAAATATATAAAATAATTTCAAAACGTAATTTTGAAATTAAAATTTCCAGTAAAATATGAATGATATATTGTGCTTAGAAAATTAATTTCCTAATTTCATGATTTAAAATTAATTTCATAATTAATTATTGATTTTGGCTTATATCTAATATATTTTTAAATAATTTTTTTTTCTGCTGAGCATATATTTTAGATAATATAATTTTAGAAAATGTGAAACTTAATTTTTTTTATACTACATATATTAATTTGTGTAATTAAATGATTTAAATTGTAATAAATCTATATAATAAAATATTTTATTACTGTCGAATATAACATATGTATAATACACTATATATAAAATATATATAACATTTATATATAAAGTATGATGAAGTAATTAATTATAACAATATTTCTATTCATATATTTACAATATACATATCTATATTATTAATATAAACAAAAAATGTTTTTTTATTTCTAAGTCATGCTATTATAGTTATGAACATAATAAAAAAATTATTTTTGTTTTTTATTTTATAAGTATATACATACATACAACCAAAAATATTGTGACTACAATTTGCATATCAGAATTGTCACTTAACTAATCACGTAACATATGTATATATAAAACATTACATCTAAGCATGGATAATTATATTTTGGTCAAAAATATGCCTTACTTCCAATTCCTTGAAGTACAAATTAATAATGAGGTATGCTCCGTGAAATGATTTTCGATCCAAAAAAGTGTTAGTCCTTGAACCGTTGACCACCAACTATCAAATAGCAATTGAATTGATCTGATTTAAGCTTGAAAAAATAGGGGGATGAGAGTGAGATTTCGGCTAGGAATATGTAAGGATGAAGGCTAAAAAAAGATCAATAGCAAATAAGGGTAGAGATGCTTAAATAGAGGAAAGGAAGGAGAGAATTTGGGATCTCATCTTTTACTCAATCTCTTTCCCTCTGATCCATCCAAAATCAAGCCTCTCTCTACATGTATTAGCCACCCATAACCATATGTGGTTACCAAATTTACTAGCCCCTCTCTTGGGCCATGAATCCATTTATGGTGTGGACAAATAATATTGCATTTTAAATCTAATTTAAAATTCTTATCGATATCGTATACCGATTAATATATTTATAACTTTTATACACACATTTAATATTTGTTTATCAAATCAAATTTATAAATAATATTTCATAAATATTAATTAATTTATAATAATTATAAATTAACTAAATCATTTGGTCAAAGAAGAATTCACTGTTTCGATTTTGTCATTTGTCAGGTGTAGATTTGGTCAACGATTAATATTGAACTATTCGAATATCAACTTTTACACATCACTCAATGGGTGGTGTGACATTTTGGTCAAATTTATCACTTACTTAGTTTTGGTAAAATCAAATTTTACTTTGTTAAGCGTTATCCGGTTGTGACTATTATTTACACCAATTCTCTTCATCAAAACTATATCACTTTGGACTTATAGAATTTGAAAATAATCAAAATTCTAATATAGTCCATATTCAACTCTATAGTCCGAACACAAAGTCCTTGGTTCAATTATAACAATTATTATTAATTGAAATACTCTGGCCGGAGATTTTGACTTTGAGTTAACATGAGTCGACCGTGATACTAACTCCATATAACTGAGGAGACGAATCCTCTCTTGAATAGTGCTTCACTTCCAATACTTCCACTCGACCCAACAAGTCATTTGATGGACGCCGTGCCATGATTTGACTATAATCAAAGCGGAGCTATCATATTGAAGATTGATAGTATTCTCAAGTCGAGAGAACTGTGTAAATCAGTTAGATCGATATTTTCTGTTTGACTTTAGTTATATTAACCAACAGAAAACTACCGAGTGATTCATTCCATAGTTATCCAATAACTATCAGTAGTAACCCCTAATTACCCCCAACAGTCATGAGTAATACACTGCCCAATATTTGGAGAGCGATGCATACTCTAGTCACAATGGATACATCAATATCCATCTCGATGCATCTTGACTAGGAACATTTAAAATGATGTGTTTTATAATATTGTGATACAATATTCATGATTACAGCTATTTGTAATTACTATCACAAACACATCGTTTATGGATTTTCTATTAAATATATTTTAATTAAATATTTAATTATTGATAACAAATTATAAAAAAAATAACAGAAAGAAAAACACCTTTATTATAACAATTATTAACTACAGAGTTAATTATTCTACAATAAATTATAGAATTCCCCCTAAGTCATTCCACTAACTCTATTAGGATCAAGTCATGGCTGGCCAAGAAAGGTAATGAAAGGAGGGGTTTTGGCTTTTGAAGTAGTAAGAGGAGAATGTGCAGATATTTTCTTTAGTCTCCATTATAAGTTCAAACCTTAGCCTCCTTTCTTTTTCTACTTTTTTGCTTCCTCGTTCTCCATTCTTTCCATAAGATTCACCCCCTTTGCTCCATTTTACTAACTCTTTCCATATCTAATTAATTAAAACAAGATATATTAGGTGTTTGCACACATCCTGCTTCCAGCAGTATATGCAGATCTAATAGATCGAGGAGACAAACAAGATCTACGTGTGAATCTAAGGCAATTTCTCTAGGTATATTCTCATGTTTTTTATATATATTAATCACTTATGTCATATGTTCATAATATAACAATTTTATATGTGCAATTTTTGTCACCCATAATTATCTGGTTTTATATCTCACTTAATCACCTACACATTAATTGAAAGTGTTAATTGGATCTTTGTGTAAAAACATAAAAAGCTTTCCAGCCATATATTATATTTATAATTTAATTTTAAAATTTTCCAAATTTCCTAATCTATTTATAATTTTAAAATTCTTTATACTATTTTAATGATATGTAAAGGTATATATATTTAAAATGTTTAAAAATTATTTATGTATAAATAAAAAATGCTTACAATTTTATAAAAAAATTCAAATCTATATTTTATATATACAATTATATTTAAATTAATAATTGTTTAAACAATATTTTAAATCATTTTATTATACATATACAGTATAGATTTATTTTATTAAAAATAATAGTAATAATTAGTTTTGGATTATTTTTTAAAAACAAAATTCAACTTGGTTTAAAATGATTTATTTTATTTATAATTTACTTTAATAATTTTTATTACAAAATTTACATATTAATTCATTTATGAATTTTAAATGCATTATACGTTTGAAATAAAAAATTATTTTTATTTCTGGAATTATACTTATCTCATAATATATATTTGTATATATGTGTGTGTGTATGTATATTGAATATTTGAAAGATACTTTTAATTATTTAATACGTTTAAATTTGAAATTTAAAATGCTTTACTTGGTAAAAATTAGATATTTTGGATATTAAATTTAAATCAAAATTTATTGACTTGGTCAAAGTCAAATCAAGTAGTTTAAATTGTTTATTTCATTTAATATATAATTTAATTTTGAATAAATATTTACATATAAATTTGAAGTATGTTTTGTGACAACCATTGCATATATAAATGTCCAATGTATATGTTATCCTACCATTTGGCAAGGCCATGATATCATCAACTTGGCTAGAAACGGATGGTTATCAGTCTTAAGAATCAATTGTATACAATGCTATGGACGATGGTCAAGCAGATCCGAACCGGGACTTAATCGAGGTGCGATCAGTATGGAGTGACAGCATAGCTCCGTGAAGCTACATTCCAAAGTTCAAGTCAATCAGAGTTTATATGCTCAAGTTATGGACAAAGCAAGGATTTCTATGGATCGATCGGAAACGATCCATAGTGCAGCTCAAATCAGCGAAGATCGATCGTTATCTCAAAATCCATAATGCCAATTCACTTAAAACTTTCAAGAATCAACATATTGAATGGCGGATCCCATAAAAACGATCGCAAGTCAAAACTCTCAGGTTTAAGAAATACCGATCGTTTTATGCTGATCGTTCCTAATGATTGGTGTAACTCAGCAAGCAACCCAAATACGACAAAGATTGATCCATATCTCATAAACGACAACTCGGAATGACTTCATATTTTAGAAGCAAGGTTTAAAGACATGTGGGACCCCAACAAACGATCGCATGGGAATCAGAAGCAAAAATAACGATTGGTATAATTTATACTGATCGTTCCAAAACAACGAATTATGACCACCGATGGTTATGGTGGGCCCTTATGAACCTAGAGAGCCTTCTATCAAAATCTTAGCGAAATATCTTGTCATCTCACCCTATAAATACAGACCTATTGGTCCATTTTCAGGATCTTTACGCTGCTTGTTACTCTAGATTCCATTGTAATCAAGTGCTAGCTTTGTTCTACTGTTGTAATCAGATTCACAAGAGAGTAATAAAGTATAATCATCAAAGTGAACGTAGGCATACAACGCCAAACCACTATAAACCTTTGTGTTTTTGATTACTGCTTATTCTTTGTTGCTTACTTATTCATTTACTCTGTTTAATTTTACTTTTCTTCATTTACTTCTCTACAAAAACTATTCTGGGGTGTTTGTGATCATTTTTGGTGCAAACATTTTGGTGCTTTCACTGAGAACCTTGATTCTCAGCCTATTAGGATCTCTTTGTTTCTACTGGATTGCATAAATCCCCTGAAGGAGATCCATAGTTATCTTTAGGAAGTTTGCTCGTTCTACTTAGATTTGCAAAAATCTAAGCAAAGCTATCAATAATTGTGAGGAACACTAGATCTACTTCTCAGAATGTGGAAGGAAACAAAAATGCTAGAATCGAGCAAGGAGACCCGAGCAGTCAACCAATGGATGTGAATGCTGAACCAGTTGAAGTCCAGAATCCAACCGATTCTATTACGAGAGCCGAATTCAAAAATCTGATGAGAGAGCTAATGGATAGTTGTCAAAATTAAATCAACAGATTCAGACTAATATCATCTTAATGAACCAACTCAGTCAGCAACACTAAGGAAATGCTAGGAGGGACCCTACCCCTTACTCGGCATCGGAGAGTTCTAGTTCACCGGATGAGCATCACATGCATAGAATTTGCAGAACAGATGGATATCATGCAGAAACTTCAGGGAGTCAACAGGCTGACCATCGTCGTCTGCCAGGAACAATCGGTGCCGATCCCTCCTCCAGAGAAAGGAACTTTCCTATGCATACTGGGATTCAAACTGAAGCTGCTATAGCCGATTTGGATGATGGAGTTCGGTTAAATGTTGACCAAATACTTCCCCGGAATGACGATGAAGTGAATGTACGAGATACACATCGAGAAGATGTTGAAACAAGAAGGCATGGAACAGCCCGTAGACATCGACCGGACCATTCACGTGAGGTAGAACACGACCACCGCTTGGCACCAACTATCCAAATGCCGGACTTATCGGCTATGGTCAGACAGTTAGTGAGAGAAAGCCAAGGCTTGACCACTAATGACTGGGGAATCTCGAGAAGCCATACCCGGTCCATTTATAATGTCCTACATGTTGAATATCCATGGAAGTTCAACATGCCGTCGATGCCTGTCTATGAGGGAAAAACCAACCCCATGCAGCATATCATGAGATATGGATAGCTGATGGATTCTGCATGAGCGGATGATGCAACCAAGTGTAGATGTTTTCCATACTCTCTCTGGAATGGCAACGATGTGGTTTACAAGGCTACCCCCACGGTCGATCTCTAGATTTGATGATTTGGCAACAAGGTTTGTGGAGCAGTTCCGAATGCACGCAACTCGCCCCAAAGATGTAATGTCCCTGTCTAGCATGATCTAGGATTCGAGAGAATCATTAAAAGATTATTTGGAGAGATTCCATATAGCTGTTACATAAATCGATAATCCGAATGACCATACAATATTGATGGTCGTGACAAGAGGGATTGATCCAGAATTTGATTTTGGTGATTGGTTAGCTGGCAAACCAGCCGCGATGTTGGAACGCATTTATGCAAAGGCGGCTCAGTATTTAAGGAAGGAGGAAGCCAGATTCTCCAGGAAGAAGAATGTTGCGGGACTGAGTGGAGAGGTAGTACAGAGTAATATTGTTGTAAAGCAGTCTGATGAAAGCTCTGGAAAAGTTCAAGTGGATGTCCAGAACAAACCGAATCAACAAAAGAAAGGCAGAGATAGGAGCCGAGAATGAAAGAGGGATTCTGAAAGAGGGAAGCCTAGGATTCCGTTGTACAATACTTACAGGTCACTGAATACGTCCCTGGCAAATATCTACTTGTCTACCTACAGTACCATTTAGTACAGGAAGTTGCGTCCAAAAGAATCGATAGAGAAGCAGAAACAAACCAGGAAATATTGATGGTTTCACAAATGCTATGGGCATAACACAAATGAATGCAGGCATCTCCAGGATATTATCGAAAAGCTGATTGGAGAAAGGAAGTTGCAGCAGTTTGTAAAAACCCCACAGGATGGCGGGCAAGGGACATCTAACCCCAACCGAGGACAAGCACCGCACAGGGTTGAAGAGCCTGCACGAACCAGTGGAAGGTTGGTGATCAATATAATAGTCGGAGGACCACATCCGGCTGATAAACGTTGGCATGAGATGGAGCTTTGAGCTAGCGCGTTAAGCATGTGGATTTTTAATGTCGTTCAAATACAAAGGATGGAGCTTCGGCAAAACAGCAATGTAGAATGGCAGATGATATCATATTTAGAAACAGAGATCCAGACAAGATGGAGGCTCCAACGATTGACCTAATGGTCATTTCGACCATGATCGGCCCCGCTTTTGTGAGAAGGATATTGATTGACTGTGGAAGTTCTGTAAACATAATTTTCAAAAAAGCTTATGATCAGATGAGGATGGAAGCCAAGGACTTAAAACCGTCTAAAGCTCGCATTCATGGCTTTAATGATGCTGCAACTAAAGCTTTTGGTTATGTTGAATTACCTATAGAGTTGGGAGAAGGTGACCGTAGGAGAGTGTGTATTCTGCCTTTTGTTGTTTTGGATGTCGACTCTCCATACAATGCATTTTTGGGTTGACCGGCCCTAGCTAAGTTCCGGGCAGCTCTTGCCCCATGGTGTTTGACTTTGAAGTTCCCGACAGATAATGGTGTTGGAGTTGTTCATGGTGATCAGGCGACTGGACGTGCCTGTTATGCAGCTGAGTTGAAGAATGCTCAATGAAGGGAGAAAGGTAAAGGTATGGACAAGTCAGTCCGCATCCAAGCTACTGAAGATTGACAACTAGTTCCCGAGCCTTGGCTCGGGCGAGATAGGCGGTTTTATAGAGATATAGATCCAAGAGATGATGAAGAGGAGCCCAAAGAGACTAAGGCTGCACCGGCTGAGCTGACGATTGACATTACAGTTAGCCATGACGACCCTTCATGGGTCCTAAAGATCGGATCATGGCTCAGCCCCCTGATGATGAAAGAACTTGTTGGATTTCTCCGAGCGAATCTCGACGTGTTCGCTTGGATTCACTCTGACATGTGTGGGATCTCACTTGCCATTGCGAGCCATGCATTGTATATCGACCTGAGGTATGTCCCAGTGAAATAAAAAAGATGTGGCATGGATTCGAAGAGATCTCCCACTCTTAAAGTGGAGGTAGGTAGACTCAAAGACAATGGGTTTATTCATGATGCCCTCTACCCTAAATAGGTATCTAATCCTGACTTGTGAGAAAGGCAAACGGGAAATGGAGAACATGCGTTGATTACTCGGACTTAAACAAGGTATGCCCAAAAGACAGTTTTCCCATTCCAAGGATCGAACAGCTGGTTGACTCGACCGCGGGACACGAATTGCTATCTTTCATGGATGCGTACTCAGGATATAACCAAATCCCGATGCACATTCCCAATCAAGGGCACACCAGCTTCATTACCGATGTTGGATTATATTGCTAGGTGGTGATGCGTTTGGACTAAAAAATGCAGAAGCGACCTACTAGTGCCTAGTTAATAGATTATTTAAAGATCAGATTGGAAAAACAATGGAGGAACATGTAGATGATATGCTCGTAAAGTCACGATGGTCAAGCAACCACATTAGAGACCTGGCAAAAATGTTTGACATCCTCCGACATTACAAGATGAAGATTAATCCTTTGAAGTGTTCTTTTGGCGTTGCATTAGGGAAGTCCTTTGGTTTTATTGTTAATGCCCACGAAAACAAAGCTACTCCTGAGAAGATCCAAGCTATTTGCAGTATCCAAGCACCAAAGGCTATTAAACAAGTATAGAGCCTGAATGGGAAGGTCGCTACCTTAAGCCGATTCATTTCCAAAGCTACCGATAAATGTATTCCTTTCTTTGACTTGATTAGGAGAGGAAAAAGGAATGAATGGACACAAGATTGTAAAGATGCATTTCAAGCTTGGGTGAACCACTTAGAAAGACCTCCTATCTTATCAAAGCCAGTGGATCATGAAGATTTATATATCTACTTAGCCGTGTCGGTACACGCTATAAGTGCCGCGTTTCTTCGAGAAGAGAATCGAATCAAGAGACCGGTCTATTATGTTAGCAAGCGATCGGTAGGGGCTGAAAGGAACTATCCGAAGATAGAAAAACTGGCATACTATTTGCTGACTGCATCACGAAAGCTCCGCCCATACTTCTAGGCATACCATATTAATGTTTATACCGACCAGCCGTCATGACAGGTCTTGCAGCGACCTGAGAGTCTGGAAGGTTACTTAAGTGGAATATCAAACTTAGCTAATTCGACATAACTTATCTTCTTTGGAGGACTATCCAGGGTCAGGCACTGGCAAATTTTATAGCAGAATTTACTGCGCAGGATGATTTCCCAAAGAGCAGTGAAATCCCAACCATACGGTGGAAGTATTATACCGATGGAGCATCCAATGATCGTTGTTCTAGAGTAGGGATTGTGCTTGTAACTCCTGAAGATCGGTCAATTTGCTATGCTTTAAAGCTTTATTTCCCTGCAATAAATAAAGAAGCCGAGTATGAGGCTCTGATTGCTGGACTTAAACTCGCCAGAGAACTGGGAATAAAGTCTCTTCAAATCTTTTGTGACTCACAATTGCTAGTATACCAAGTCAAGGGAGATTACCAAACTAAAGGACAACGACTTTCTCCATATCTTACCCAAGTCCAAGAGTTATTAACTGACTTTGAGTATTATGAACTTACATGCATTCCTCGGGATCAGAATAAAGAGGTTGATTCATTGGCAAAGTTTGCTAGCACTGGGGATGCACAACAGATGGGCTTGGTTCCGGTCGAGGTATTAAATGCTTCAAGCATAAGCTTGATGGAAATTGATCGAGTACTAGAGACGGAGCCTGAGAAGGAATCATGGATGACTCTGATATATCGCTCATGGGAGTTCTTCCCGAACAAAGGAATACAAAGCGACAAGTCCTTCACAAAGCTTCACGGTATATCATACAGAAAGGAGTTATGTACAGAAAGGGTTTCTTCGTTCCTCTTCTCCGGTATATCGCTCATGATGAAATAAAATAAGTCCTAAAGGAAGTTCATGAAGGGGAATGCGGTGATCACACTGGAGGGCAAACCCTACTGAAGAAAATACTTCGTTATGGGTATTATTGGCCGGTCGTTAATCCAGATGCTAGCGATTATGTAAGGCGATGCAACAAGTGCCAGATATATGCAAAAGTTCCAAGGGCTCTGCCGATAGAAATTACACAAACGATCAGCTCGTGGCCGTTTGCAATGTAGGGTATAGATATTATCGGTTCCTTATAGATCTCTAAAGGTGGTGCAAAGTACACTATTGTCGCGGCTGATTACTTCACCAAATGGGCCGAAGCGAAACCTTTAGCCACAATCATAACCAAGAAATTTATCAACTTCATTGTTTGGAACATCATTTGTCATTTTGGTCTTCCACGAACTATTGTAACAGACAACGAGACTCAATTCGACAGTGCTGAATTCAAAGACTTCTGCCGTCGGCATCGTATTGAAAAGAGATTTGCGGCAGTCACTCACCCTCAAGCGAATGGACAAGTTGAAGCTATGAATAAAATCAAAAAATCCATTTTGAAGAAACTTTTGGAAAGGGCTAGAGGAAAGTGGGTGGATGAACTCCCGACAGCCCTTTGGGTTTATTGGACCACCCACAAGTCCGCGACTGGCCATACTCCATTCGCCCTCACTTACGGCTCTGAGGCTGTTATTACTATTGAGCTCGAAGTTCCTTTTCATCGAGTGACTTATTAAGATCCCGGGAAAAATAAAGATATCCTTTTGGAATCTTTAGACTTTATAGATGGGAAGCGTAAGGAAGCTAATTTGAGTGCAGCAACACACCGACACCGAGTCGCCCAATACTACAACATTAAAGTCCAACCTAGAACCTTTGAAGTTGGCAATCTTGTCTTAAAACAGGTTTTTCCTACCCCATCGCATATGAATCCAACCTAGGAAGGACCGTATGTCATTGAGCAGAGGCTTGGAGAGGGAACTTTCAAGCTAGCGACTGTTGATGGCATCACACTCCCAAGGGCGTGGAATAACAAGCATTTATGACGCTATTTCACTTAGCCTTTTCTTTTTACTTAGTTGTATTTAATTTCAGGATTTGCTTTAGCATTTGGTTTTTCAAATATGTAATAAGACAAATTATGTCATTTCTTTTCATTCAACAATAGAGCATTAAATTTTCCATCATATCTTTGACCTGCCATTGCAGTACATGTCAGTCGCGATATACGACCAACTAAATCCCACTGTCCGATGGGACTGACATAACTTGGGAGTGATTAAGATTCGATTGGTCACTTATTGAGTCAAACCCCATACTTGAGGGCAGAACGACCGACCAAAGAAAACTGAACTCAACAGTTTTCCAAATATTTCATGTTCCCAAAGTGCGGGTATGAGTATAAATGCTAAATGGAGCGACTAACCACTTATGAAATAACTCATGTCCCCAGAGTGCGGATATGAGTGTAAATGCTAAATGGGTGCGACCGACCACCTATGAAATGACTCTCGTCCCCAGAGTGCAGATATGAGTATAAACAAATAGATGAGTGCGGTTCGACCACTCACTATTCCATAAACTCCGACCTGAAACCGACAAAGGGAGCATAAACTTGCGAAGGATGGAGTTCGACCATCCACTTTCTAACTCTACTAACCTGAGACTGAGGGCAGGAGTATAATTACTCAAACCACTGAATTCGACGGCGTAACACTAAGGCTCAAGCCCAGTGTTTTATACGACTCAGGGCCACGACCTCTGGGAGGCCTTGGGATGGATAAATCTTATCGATATCCGACCCAACGAGCAACGAATCACAAATACATTAAATGGAAAACATAATAGCTCGATCATTTAAACAAGCATGTAAGAGAATTCCACACAAGATCAAAATAATTCTTATTCACACTAAACTTGTTGTTCACAATACAAGTTTATCCAAAATGAGAAGTAAAAGGGGAGTCGTACCCGTACAAACATGACCAACAAAAAGAAAAAGTAGCCATCCAAGCTACTTATACATTACACCAACCCAACGATTAGTTTTTGGATTTCCTCTCTTTCTTTTGTTTCTTGGGATTGGCTTCATCCGAACTACCACTCGATCCTCTCTTGGATCCTTTTCTACCTCGGCTTTTCTTCGAAGAAACGTCTTCAGTTATGGGGATTGAGGCGGCATCATCTTTAGAAGTAGGAGGGATCGAGGCACTCTCAACACCGGAAGCGGGTGGACCTCATCTCGGGGGATTGACCCGCCATGAGGGATTATCTGTAGCGGGATAGGAATCGGCTCATTGAAATCCATATCAACTGGGTCAGCTTTCGCCTTCTTTTTAAACAACTCTTCTTTCTCAACACACTCATTCAAGCTAAGCTCATCAGTAGGGTTAGAAGAGCCTGTGATTACAACATCCTCATCAAAAGGAATTTCATGGTGCAGGTTGCCTCCTTCCTTGAACAGTGCCTCCATGAATTAACCATTGATAACGAAGGTTTCTTCTTGAGCACCCTGAGCAGCGGCTGAAGTTGTAACTTTAATGGATTTTGTCACAACTGCTTGTGATCTCAATTGAGGCTCTTGTGAGGGAGGAGGAACGAAACCTGATAGATTTAAAGCTGAGGAAAAATAGGCGAAAAGACTAGAAATATCAACTGATAACACCCCAACTTTTTAAAAACGGAAGATGTCAGCGAAATACCTTCATCGGTATGGCTCCCAAGTTGAGCGAAATACCCTCAGAACTGCATTCAAGAATTGGAGAAAGCTGAGGCTTGTCCAGATCATACTCGGGGATGGTTGAAGAATCTGCTATGGAGCTTGGAATAGCCTAGGATGCTAGAGGAAATTCAGTTGTAACATCGGGTTGTGCCGATCTCGATCTTTCACCCACTTCATGTAAAGAGGCAGCATCAGATTCTTTCTGAAGTGTAAGCTGGATATCATGCAATGTTTTGGATTCATCGCCTAATAGCATTTCACATTCAAGTCTAGACAGGTCGATTTCCTCAGTGTTAAGGAGTCTCTTTTCCTCTGCAACAAGAATTTCCACGCACGCCAGAGCTGGTAGGGATAATCATCGCCTAGCCATGTTAGATTTTTGTGCTTGAGAATGTTGGCATTGTAAAGAATAAGAAGTGGGTCGAGCTCGTTCATTATCTCTTTCTTAACATTATCCTCGGCAGCTTCTACTTCGCATTGGACGAGTGCATCAACATCTTTGGCCCTTTCCACGGTCGTATCTCTCTCAAGTCTAACATTCAACAATTCATCACAAGCATGTTAAGCAATTTTCTGAGCATCATCTTTCTCCTTGTTTGCATACTCTAGCTTAGCCTTAAGTTTTGTATCTCATTCATGGCTAAGATTCATTACTTCGAGCTGTATCTCTCTCGAGTGTTATTTCTTGATTTCAATGATGTAACACCTAGACCATATCTAGATGACTGGACTTGATCTCCTTCATAGATTTAACGGCAGCATTAGCTTTACCCTCGTCCTCTACTTAAGAGGTCCTATAAGCCTCTAACTCATTTGTCAAAGTATTGATAATTCTTTTATTCTGAGCTTCCTAGCATTTTAACTTTTCAATTTCCGCCGCACGTTCGAAAGATACTTTCGACATCTTCTCTGTTGCTTTCATCCATTCAAGGTACTGCTTGTGGATATCAGTGACGCAATCGATAGTCATTTTTTGGACATGGTCTAGGACCCTCTTTAGATTAGGAGGGAAAAAGAACCCTTCAAATCATAGGTTTGGAAACTCTTCTTGAAGTTGTGCCACATGAGCAACTGGACCGTTCATAGGATCTTCGGCAGTGATTACGACTTCAGTGCTTTCCTTGCTATGTCTATGAGTAGCAACATGTTCACCATGATGAAGGCATTCACTAGACCACTGAGAATGAGAAGGAACTAAAGGCTGTGGAGGAACTTAAGCGGGAAGGGGACAATGAGAGAAATCGACAAGTTGGTCCCGACGATCAATTGTCTTATCGAAACCCTTTAGAGGAGGGGCCCTAGAGCTTGATCGATGCTTATCTTGAGATGGTTTATCCCTATCACCCCTATCCTGATGATCACGGTCCCGATCGGGGCGATAACTAGAATCATAACACTCTCGACTGCCACCTTTACAGTACGAGCAAAAGCGTGAACCAGAGTATTGGTGGTGTATATCCCGAAGGGAATCGAACATGCTCATTTTCTTCACCATCATTTCTGTAAAGGAAAACAAAAGTTAATCAACTTTAAGCATTAAAGGGCACAAGTTGAGCATAATGCAATGTTGAGGGGTGCAAGTGTGTGCAAGTGTCCTTGTGTTTCCCCCCGACGGACCAGATGTAGGAGCATTGCTCATAGGAGTAATTTACCCTTTAGAAGTTAGAATTTCAATGCCAGTTCTGGTGGGAGATTCCGACCCATCAACACTCACGTCAGTGAAGTGGAAAGCGTCAAGGTCGTGCGGTATTGGAAGACCAGACAAAGAATCAAGAGGTAGACTTAAACGCTTCAACGGTTGAGAAGAGGATTCATCTTGAACAACCTTAGGAGTCATCGACGACTTGAGTTGATCAAAAAGGCGGTTTTTGGGAAATTTATAAACATGTGATTTCTTGTTTCTTCTATCGAGAGCCAAAGGCTGTGAGGTCTGCGAGGATCTGACCTCGACTCCAAGACTAGATCCGTCATCATTGCGACCGAGCACATAGCCTTTATCTCCTTTGACATCAATATCGGTGAATTCCTGAGCACCCATAGCTGTGGGCACGATGGGATCGATTTGATTGCCCCTTTGACCGACTGCAGCCTGTAGTCTTACCCCTGCAGTTTGAGCAACTTTTGTTAGCTCTACATTGTGGCCCTCTTCTATCAAACAAAATGTAACAAGGCGCTCGTCCGTGAGAAGATATTCGATGTTCCTATCTTCAGGTGGTGCATTTTGAGAGTCGTGACTGCCTCCTCATAAAGATTACCGCTGGGTCATGCAATGGTGCCTGTAAAAAGAATTACTTAGTCAGGAGTACGGCCTGGATATCGGTTTTCCATGCCAATATAAAGATGATGGATAACAGTTACATCTTTCCAACCATTGTCGAGCAAAATCGGGAGGACATCTGACAAAGAACCACTCGCTTTTAAAAGCGCTTAATTTATTCCATGCGCCAGTTAGAATCTGACACTTCTTCATTGACTCAAGAAATGTAAATGAAAGACTCCATATCTGTCGCTTGAAAGAGAATATGAATCGAAGGTCATCGATGGTTGGAGGACGATGCAAGAACTCCATAAATACCATATAAATACAATTGAGAAGAGCATAGCCATTCGAATGAAGCTGCGCTGGAGCTATCCTCAAATAATGGAGAATTTCCCAAATATATGAGTTAAATGGCGGGATGAATCTGGCCCGACACATGAATTTGTTGAATGCTATATATCCTACTGGAGGTCTATGAGCCCTATCATTTTGTGACGGAACCAATACATAATCAAAGGGAATTCCATGCCTTACGCAGATTCGGTGAAGAGCATCTTCCTTAATTTTAGAGGCTACGGCATCAGCAGGATTCTCCAGAATAACTGCATCCTCCAGAGTGTTGGGAGCAAGATCAACAACTTCTGGTGGAAGAATGGGAACTACATCAGAAAAATCAAACTGTAGACCCAGCTTTTCGGTTGTTCTGAATGATGACTAGAGGACGGACTATCAAACTCGGTTTCAGAACTTGATTCCATGTCAGGATTATCATGCTGAGAAGATGATCCAGTTAGCATAGCTGCAAGACAACCAGAACGTCTAGAGCCCATTGCTATTAAACTTGGTAAAAATCATGATTAGATAAAGTAACCTATACCCCCAGTGCATAGTGAGTGCTAGTGTGATGCGGTGAAGTGCTATACAATGGTAAAAAGTTGTACAGAATGAAAAATGGAAAAGATGACAAGACTTCGAGGTTCGACCGGAGAGACCGTCATTCCTGACCATCTCAATTGTTTCCCTGTGTCATTAGGGAATGGTGCAGTTTAAGCTTCACAATCGATTGTCAGCAAAATAAAAGTTTGATTATTATGTCTGGGTCACAGATGAGTTTCAAAGGAATTGTCAAAGGCATTGGTTCACTCCGAAGTTCAAATACCATATATTTACGAATGTGCAGTTCAAGTCATATGCAGGTTCGGATGTCCACTTAAGTATGCAAGGCCGAAGCTCATTATTTAGTTCAAGTTCACCTGTTTAAGTACCATTTTTAAAGTTCATTTGCTGACAACCGATCATTCCCCAAACAAGACCGATCGTTCGCTTAGAACATTCACACCGATTGCTAGGCCTAGCACTTCCACACGATTGTTTTTTCATCGCCATCCTACCGACCGTTTGAACAAATCACCCACTCCAAAAATTCCTTAATTCCACAACTGTGGCCGATCGTTTGTAAATGATCTTTCCACATTGAAACAGCCACTCCACAACTTCGCCTTCCCCTGCAAAAGATCAGCTAAAGTCGCTATCTCCTTCAACCTTATTTCCTCCAACCTACTTCAAATCCATCGATCACATCAATCAAAACAAATATCACCAAATTAATGAAACCTGAAATCTCGTGTACGAATCACAATATGATTCCAAGGATCAACCTACCTAAGTCTGGACTTGAAGGATGGGATCGATATGAACTTGATTTTCCACGAGATCTGAAGCAACAACAATGGATAAGACGACAAAGAGAATTGACTAGAGCTTGAATAGAGAAGAGATGATTCTTGGTTGGATAATTCAGATCGTTGTTTGGAGTGATGGAGGAGAAGAGGGAGGACGATTCGTTTTCCTTTCTGCTTGAAAGCTTGAATGATACAAAAGTGAGAAGCTGAAATGGAAGTTGCTAAGTAAAATGCTTTTATATGGATAGACAGGACGATCCTTTGTAGCTCAGAAAATTGCACCGATCATTTTAAACAATCCGAAATTCTGCAAGCTCAGAAACGATCGAAAAAAAAGGTTAAGTATGAAAGCTTTTATAGAAAGAGCATATACCAATCCTTAAAATTTGAATTCCTACCGATCGTTCCACCACCCAGAACGATCCGAAAACTCCTGTGTATGTACTAACAATTGGCTTAGATTCAAAAATAGAAAAAATAAAATATATATATATATAGGAAATAACAACGATCGTACAAGGACGATCGTAAATAGATGGGTACGAAAATCCATTCAGCGATAACGATCAGCCTTGATCATCTGTTTAAAAAAAACGATCGTACAAAAGCGATCCAAACTTCTATTCAATGATAAATGATCAGTCGTGGTCATTCATACAAAACAAGAAATATCTTTGAAACCTAACAACGACCGGTGGATGTGAAATCATGATCGGGGGTCAGGTATAAACATGTATATGAACTAGTATACATTCTAGAGTTCAATTTTTTGAAATCGGTAGAAATTGAATTCGCACCTGATATCAACCGAAAACGATAAATACCAGATTATTGTGGCCTGATAGTCACCAGAAAAGAAACAAGATAATCATCGACAAGCTATGATCTAGTATTTATACTATTGGAAGTCAACCAATAATCATAATGAATAGAAGGAGACACGACCTTTAGCAAAAAGAGACTCAATGGAAAGGTAACGACCATTCAATAAACTGGATGGAATCCTTTACGACAATCGAAGCTCACGATGGTTCAAAGCACGTCATGTTCAAACAAGATGTATTTTGGGAGGCAAATGTTATCCTACCTTTTGGCAAGACCGTGATATCATCAACTTGGCTAGAAACGGATGGTTACCGGCCTTCAGAATCAGTTGTATACAATGCTATGGACGATGATTGAGCAGCTTCGGACCGGGACCCAATCGAGGTGCAATCAGTATGGAGTGACAAGCATAGCCCTGTGAAGCTAAATTCCAAATTTCAAGTCAGTCGGAATTCATATGCTCAAGTTATGGATAATGCAAGGATTTCTATGGATCGATCGGGAACGATCCATAAAACAGCTCAAATCAGCGAAGATCGATCGATATCTCAAAATCTACAAGACCAATTCACTAGAAACTTTCAAGGCATCAATATATTGAAGGGCGGAGCCCACAAAAGCGATCGCAGGTCAAAACTCTCAGGTTCAAGAAATACCGATCGTTTTATGCCGATCATTCCTAACGATCGATGTAACTCAGCAAGCAACCCAAATACGACAAAGATTGATCTATATCCCATAAAGGACAACTCGGAATGACTTTATATTTTAGAAGCAAGGACTAGAGGCATGTGGGACCCCCCACAAATGATCACATGGCAATCAGAAGCAAAAATAATGATCGGTATAATTTATACTGATCGTTCCAAAACAACGAATTATGACCACCAACCGTTATGGTGGGCTCCTATGAACCTCGAGAGCCTTCTGCCGAAACCTTAGCAAAATATCTCATTATCTCACCCTATAAATACAGACTTATTGGTTCATTTTTGGGATCTTTACGCTGCTTGTTACTCTAGACTCCATTGTAATCAAGTGCTAGCTTTGTTCTAGTCTTGTAATCAGATTCACAAGAGAGTAATAAAAGTATAATCTTCAAAGTGGACGTAGACATACAATGCCGAACCACTATAAAACTCTGTGTCTTTGATTACTGGTTATTTTATGTTGCCTACTTATTCATTTACTCGGTTTAATTTTACTTTTCTTCATTTACTTCTCTACAAAAACTATTTTTGGATGTTTACGACCATTTTTGGTGCAAATAGTATACGATATAGATGTAAATTCCAACATGTATGTATGTATATATTTATTATGTACACCCTATACTATGTTACACGTGCACATTATACATATATGAGTATATAATGATGTACTCATAAACTATATAAAATCCATGTAATTAATTAAATTATAAAATTAAATAAAATAGGATTTTATTTAAATTAATTAGATTGGATCTATTATAACCCTTTAAATTTCATAGGCCCAAAACAATCTAAGATAGGTATTTTTTTGAAATCTACATGTTTCACCTATTATAGGTTAGCCCGATTCCAACACCTATGAGATATAACGATGCATCGATAAGGCGTAATCGCATGTTGTTGGACATAATACTATTAATAATGAGTGAAGTTGTGTCAACTTCTTTCTTTAAAGAAATGTACTTAAGTGTAAGTACATATGCTAAATTTAATTTCCCCCAAAGCATAGTATATGTGATCATATAATATACGAATTTATAAGACACCGCAATCTTGATTAGTTTTAGATGCATGGTTCAATAATTATGTTATGAACATAAGTTTCATATAATCAAAATTAAATAAATGTTATGTAACTATAAAGGCAGTTCATAAATTTTTTTTGAATGCCTATTACATCGCACTAAGAAATAACTGTTGTTTTAAGAAATAAAATGTTGGGTAGGTCAAGAGGCGGCACATGAAATTTGCATGTAAGGGATCTTGTGTGGATTACCTCAAATGAGTTGGGACCAACCAACAAAAGAAACTAGTGGCACTACAATGGACTTGGATATGATCCAAAGACTCTAACAAGGAAACCGGTTGCATAAGATGAAATAAATTAGCCAGACCAAAAATAAATACAACTTATTTGAATGCCTAATAAGAATTCTTGTATGTTAAAGGAGAACTACGAGTTTCTTATCCATGTCAAGAAAAAGAATTTTTTGTAATAACCATTTCCTCAGTTGTCAACAGACATGAAGAGTATAAACTCTGTCATATGGCATGATGCTTTAAATCCAAAATGGGTTCTAAGTACATTATCGAAATATGATTTTGATATTTTTACCCAAAGGGATATAATCCATCGGCCGCAAATGTGTCTTCAAGAAGAAGACCAATACAGTTGGAATGTATTAAGCTACATTGATGAGAATAACTTTGTAAATTTCAATCGTTGAATGCTATAACAGATCCGTCGATCAAAATGCTTAAATTAATTTAGGTTCTACTTGCAAAATTATCGCCTAGTATGACTTTGAGTTTGGTATATATATATATATTGAAACTGAAATTCTATACAATGGTTTAGAATAGACTATTTGCACATAATAACCAAAATGTCATGAAGTCAGTGGAGTGAAACCGAGTTTGTAATTATTGGATAGAATCCAAGAACTGGTATGTCAGACTCCTTTAGTTAAGAAAATATTTTAGCAGAAAATCTAATAAGTTTAATCTCCAATAAAAATACAAAGGAAGCGTGTGCTTATAAGAAGAATATTAATAGGCGCTAAAATATTTCTAAAATTGTAATAAATAACAGACTACTAATTATTAACGATGTATTAACGTTAAAATCAATTTCAATTTAGCTATTTTATTAAAAATTGATTTTGACATCTTTTATAATCAGTATAAAAGAATATTGGGATTATCCTAAATGATATACAAGATACAATATTAAAATGTTTAATATGGAGCATATGAGATGAATTTCTCATGCATCGAGAATAGGAATTATTAGATATGCTATGTTTTCTACTATATCGCATTTCTCTTGTGTACTTAGCGCATTGAACGGGTATCAAATCTGAATTAATATCACTAAATGGTAGTTATGAGTATTCTCGAGTATTCACGAAATGCTAAAGAATTATTTATGGAAACAACAAACTTCTAATGAAGGAATACTCGAACTCAAACTTCATAAGTGATATAGAATATGGTTGTCAATAAATTCATTTTCAACTTCAGTTAAGGAGATTTGAGTTGGAAATGTTCCAAACAAGATGAGGTACTGATTTAACCAAAGGAAAATTATATCTTCTTGAATAACATGAAAACAAAAGCAGTATATAGAAATACACAAATTTATAACCGAGGGGTGATTCTAAACGTTGAGAATCTCGTAGCATTGTGTTTAGAAAACAATGCCATGATATAGATCGCAAAAGAACCTAAGGCTCACAAGATGTCTAGACACATGCTCTAAAAGTTCCATATGACATAGGTAGTTTATTAATGATGGGGAGATTTTTGCTGGCAGAGTAGACGGTAAAACAATAAAACAGGTTCGTTCACCAAGGGACTAGCTCAATCGGTTCTAAACTGATTGGAGGAATGAGATTAAGATTTCATAACTAACCCCAAGTGTAAGTGGGAGCTTGCATGAGTTAGTAATATTCACTTGGGGTAATTGTGTACTTTGTTACATGTATTGAATTCTGTAGTCAATATTGTTCGTAATAAAGGTGTTTGATTTCTGTTATATACTTTTTCATATAAAATATATTAGTATGAAAATCGTTCAATAAAATGTTATGTGATTTTGGTTGTAAGTTGTTGCAATCTTGAGTAATTAATCACAAAATAAAATAACATTTTGTTTTAAATATTCCTAGTCAAGATGTTCGGATAAAGTATATCGATATATCGGTTAAGACCAGAGTACGTAAAGCACACCAATTGATGGGCAATGTATTATTAATAGCTGTTGAGGGAAATAAGGGGTTATATACTCGTAGTTGTTGGATAATTTTGTAATGACTCATTCGAGAGTTTCCTGTTGGTCGATAGCAACTAAACCAAACCGGGAACCTGAGTGCGACGATGTTAAACAGTTCTCCCGACTTGAGAATACCATGGAACTTTAATGTGAATCCTTCACTTTGATTGTAGTTAAATTATGACATTGCAATTCATCGAACAACTATAGTTAGGTATGAGTTGAAGTATTGAAAGTGAAACACTATACAAAATAGAATTACCTCCTTAGTTGTATGAAGTTACTATCACGTTCAACTATAGTCAACTCAAAGTCAAAGTCAGTGGCCAGAGTAAAATGTTTAATAATAAATGTTAGTATTGAACCAAGAACTTTATTTATGGATTAATTAAGTTGAATGTGGATGATATTGGAGTTTTGGAAATACCAAATTTTATACTCCAATGTGATATAGTGTTGCAAAGAGAACGTGTGTAAATTATTTTCACTATTGGTATAGCTAAGATAATATAAAATATGATTTTTATCGAAATGATCCGTAAGTGTTGAATTTGGCCACACTGTCACACCATTAGAAAATATGAACTGTGAATGTTAATATTTGAATTGTTCAATAATAATCGCTAACTAAATTCACATCTCTTAGTCGTACAACCGTATTTGTGAATTCTTTGAAAAACCACACGATGTAATTGGTTGATAAAGTGTTACAAATTAACTAAATCAATCGATATTTAAAAAATATTAATTATTAACACATTTGATGTTTATGGTGTTATTAAAAAGTGGGATAGCTCCTAGAAATATTCTTGAAGCTATTAGTAAATATTAAGACGTGTATATAAAAGTTATATATACGTGCATCGATGTATATTTTAAGAAGCTTTAAATATATTAATTACTTAAATAGGCCTTAGGATTTTTTTGGTTGGACAAAATCATGGTTGACCATAAGAAAGAAATGCTCTAAATATTGATTTGGATTTAATTGAGGAATTAGAGAGAAATGTTTTAAAAGAGAGAATGAGAAAGGTTTTCATTCCCTCCTTAAAACAAAACATTTTCATTAATTCATTGTTCAATCTTTCCACTTTCTTCTTCCTTTTCCACAATCACCATTTTTCTTCCTGTTTCCCATGGACAAAAAATTTCCGCCTTAAATAATATCAAATAAAATAAATAAAAGTGGTTCATTGAATTCTAGCAAGATCAGGTGGTGATTCAAAGAATCTAAGAGTCGATTTAAAAATCAAGTTGTCATAAAGGGCTAGATCTAGTGAGGTAAATATTCTTCTCTTAATTTCAATATGTCACCTAGCCTAAAATATATATTTGTATTTCCAATTGCTTATTTATATGATTTTTAGTTATCGAAATCTGTTTGTAACCTTTGAGGTATTTTAAATTTTAAATTACTGCAATTACAAATGAACAAGGTATATACATGTGTTATCCCGCCTTTTGGCAAGGCCGTGACACAAAGAACTTGACTAGAAACCAAAGACAATTTGACTCGAAGATCGGTTATACACAGGTCTACTATAGATAGTGACAAATTTGGTCCAAGTCCAGATCGAGCTACAATTGATATGATATGACCCGCAAAGCTATGAGAGCCAACGTTCCAAATTTCAGGTTAATCGGAGTTCGTATGCTCAAGATATGGATCGATCGAGATCAAGAAAATCAACCTCATTCGTATCCATGTGATTTCATACCCATCCCTCGAGTTACTTCAGTTCGTATCCATCAAGCAGAAGCGACCTGGTTCATATTGATCACTCGCTTGATCGATACGAAGGAGTGAGTCAACAATCGATACGAAACGGGTCACACTACATCGATACGAAACAGCTCCTAAAGCTTCGATACGAAAGGAGTCATGACAGATTGATAGGAAGAGTATAAGCGAAGGTCGATACGAAAAGCATAAGTACGTATCGATACGAATTGGAATGAGAATCATCGATATGAAGCGGCTTCAAGTGAACGATACGAAGAAGACATGATCAAGTGGAAGAAGCGGTCGTGCGGCATGAAAAGTGCATCTCTCCTGGACTATCGCTCCACGTCGCCTGATCGATACGCACAAGCATCGATATGAAGTGATCGATTCGAACATGGATCGATACGAACTCGACAACCAACTGCAAATTCAAACTTGGATCGATCATAACTCAAAATCTACAAGTCCAAATGCTACCAAACTTTCACAGGAGCTTACTTACCACCTCAACAATATCCTTGATCGGTCTCAGTCCAAAATGAGCTAATCTTGATCGATACGAATGGAGTAGGGATCAATCAGGGATCGATCCCAAATGACCTCAGATCGATCAAGTGGGCCCACCCATGTGGGAGACGGGGTACTCTGAGATCTAAGTCGGATATTTTCAGACTATGCCTATAAATAGCAGCCATATGTCTTCAGAAAAGGGACTTTTGATTTTGCGACGCCGATACTCTGCAGGAAACCCATTGTAACTCGAGTGCTTGAGTATTTTCTATTGTAATTAGTTAGTAGACATCAATAAAGCAGCAAACTTTCCAAAGTGGACGTAGGCTACAACGCCGAACCACTATAAATTCATGTGTTCTTACATTTCTGTTTGTCTGTTTTGGCGTGTTTGTTAGATTAGCCTCTTTTTACGTTTATATTCTTCATTCTAATCTCTTCAAATACGTCCGAAGAGTGTTGTGCCCAATTTTGGTATAAACACTTTGGTGCTTTCACTGAGAAAACCCAGTTTTTCTTCCGCTCATTGGATCTACTGTCGTTGTTGGATTGCTGAAATCTAAGGAGGAGATCCAGATCTATCAAACTGTAGTCCTTCCATTCTATTTAGATTTCACCAGATCTAGGAAAGAGCTACGTCACTCAACATGGTTACTACCAGAACTGCTTCAACTGCTGCAGATCTAGAAAGGAGGGATAGGCAAAATGCCACGCAGTTGAACACAACGGGTCAAGAATCTGCCGGAGCTCCAGATCCACAAGCCCTTATGACTAGGGAGGAATTCCAGATTCTGATGCAGGAGCTAACCTAGTGCCGTCAGCAGCTCATCCAGCAGATCCGTGCCAACACGGAGCTCGCGAACCAACTGAATGAGGAAAGACGAAGGAGATCCAGAAGGGATCGTTCTTCCTATTCATCCATCGAAAGCTCGACTTCCTCTTGTTACAATCATAGACCTACACGCCAACGGCTGGATGGAAACTATGCCCAAGCCTCCGGGCATTAACATGCTCTGAACCTTGGACAAGCCAGGGCTGGTCCTTCTACGGAACACCAAGCTGGACCCTTCTCCCAAGGAGGGGCACTTCGTTATCACACCATCGATAGCCACGCAGCCGCTACCGTTGTAGACTTGGAAGCTGAGATTCGGAACGGAGCAGATCCAACCCTTCGTCAACATGTTCATGCTCCAGAACCCTATGTTCCTGAAAACCCGGAGCCAAGGAGGCGAGGACCGGACCGTCCCCGCAACATTGAACCCGACCACACCTTGGCCCCAAATGTCCAAATGCCTGACATTCCAAACATGATCCGCCAAATGATCTGTGAAATTCATGGCCTTACTAATTACGATTGGGGAATCTCCCGAAGTCATACTCCGTTCACGAATGATGTCCTTTATGCTAAGCCACCTTGCCAATTTTGGATGCCTACCCTGCCTGTGTATGAAGGAAGTTCATATCCTAATCAGCACATATTAAAGTACGAATGGCTCATGAATGCCACCCGAGCTGACGATGCGGTTAAGTGCAGGAGTTTCCCTATATCGTTGGGAGGTATTGCAATGATGTGGTTTACTCGTTTACCCTCAGATCTGTTTCCAGTTTTGATCAGTTGGCTACGAAGTTTGTCGAACAATTGCATATGCATGTCACAAGGCCAAAAGATGTCAACACCTTGTACAGCGTCACTCAAGCTCCTGGAGAGACTCTCAGGCATTATCTGGAAAGGTTTCATGCTGCCTATGCTGAGGTCGGCAACCCAAATGACAATTCTATCTTAATGACACTGACTAAAGGAATCTATCCCGATTCCGAGTTTGGCAATTGGTTGGCTAGGAAACCCCCCTACGTCGTAGGATCGTTTCTATGCTAAGGCGGCCTAGTTTTTTAGGAGAGAAGACGCTAGACGATTTAGGAAGCAGGACGATGCGGGGCCCAGTGTTGAAGGCATTCAGAGTAATGTTGTTGTGAGGCAGACCGGTGAGAACTCCGGCAATGTGCAATTGAACATACAGAACAAACAATGTCAACAGAAGGATAACGGGGGTCAAGGAAAGAAGAGAGACCCAAATCGCGGACCGGGATGCAGAGCTCCTATGTTTGACCAATATACTTCCATGAATACATCCCTGGAGAATGTTTATCTACGAACTTGTAATACTGGTCAGTATAAGAAACCAGCTCCGAAACAGTCATCTGAGAAGTAGATTCAAACTGGAAAGTTTTGCAGATTCCACGATTGCTATGGCCAAAATACTAATGAGTGTCGTCATTTACAAGCCATCATTGAGAAGTTAATCAGGTAGAGGAAGTTGGAACAATTTGTGCGGGCGCCGCAGAATAGAGGTGCGGGCCCATCTAACCCAAATCAGAGTCAAAACCAGGCTAGACCAAAGGAACCTATGCATACTGGCGGGAGGTTGGTAATAAATACAGTTAGTGGTGGTCCTCATCCAGTTGATCGGAGCTGGAAGGAAATGGAGTCGTATGCCAATTCGATCAGGCATGCAGACTTCGAATGTTGCATTAATGTTGGTAACAGGGCTCCGGCGAAACAATAGAAAATGATGACAGACGACATCGTCTTCCGAAACCAAGATGCTGATAGAGTCGAAGCCCCCATTATCGATCCGCTAGTCATATCAGCTCAGATAGGTCCTGCTTGGATGAAGAGGATCTTGGTAGATAGTGGAAGTTCCGTAAATATTCTCTTTAAACGAGCTTATGACCAGATGAGAATGGAAGCAAAAGATCTAAAACCATGTCAGTCTCGCATACATGGTTTTAATGGAAGTGCAACTGTACCCACTGGGTTGGTGGAGTTGCCAGTTGAGCTAGGTATTGAAGGGCGCCGGAGAGTCCGGATGCTATAGTTTGTTGTGTTACACATTAATTCCCCCTATAATGCTTTCTTGGGCCGACTGTCCCTCGCTGAATTCAGGGCACTGATTACCCCATGGTGTTTGACTGTAAAGTTCCCCACATACAACGGGGTTGGAGTAATTCATGGAGATTAGGCGGCTGGACATGCCTGTTATGTTGCTGAGCTGTAGGATGCGCAGCATAAGGAGAAAGGCAAGGGCGTAGAGGAATCTCTTTGCGTCTGTTTTTTAGAGAATTGACAGCTAACGCCTTGGCCTAGGCTCGGGCACCACAACCAGTTCCTTAAGGACCTTGATCCCAGAACCTTCGAAGTTGGCGATCTCATACTTAAGAGAATTTATCTAGTCCCTTCACACATGACACCGACAAGGGAAGGACCATATGTCATTAGATGAAGACTTGGAGACGACACATTCAAACTATCAACTATTGATAGTCTCACTTTACCAAGAGTATGGAACGGCGAGAGTCTCTGATGCTATTACACCTAACAGGCTTTATTTATTCATTTAGTCTGCTTTTCCCTTGAAATCTGTTTATGCATTTCGAAATTTGAACTTGTAATAAGGCAACTGACTTTGCCATACTTTCTTATTTCAGCAATAAAATGCAAACTCGTCAAGTCAGAGTGGCGATTCTTGAAATGCGTCATGCGACCATCATGATACACAAAGAGCTAAGTTCCATCTTACGGTGGGAGTTATTCAAATAAGGAGTGACTGTGATCCGACCGGTCACTCGCTAAGTGACACCTCGAGCTCGGGGACAAGCAACCATGCTAAAGCCAAAAGGATTGATACACGACAATCCTCTAACGAACTCCGGCTCCCAGAGTGTGAACCGGAGTACGAACTCCAAAACATGGGCTTGAGGAGGATGGATCCGTCCATCCACGACCTCACCTTCATTTTTTACAAGCTCGTGGAGGATGGATCCGTCCATCTACCACTTCGCTTGCCTACTCAAGGTGGATGTGATCCGACCGTCCACAACCCTGATCAACTCCTCGTTCCCAGAGTGCGAACGAAATCCTAATACTTGAACAGATGTGATCGACCGTTTGTCAACTAACTCCAGATTCCCGGAGTGTGAACCGGAGTATAAACATTGAAATGGGTGTGATTGACCACCCATCAACTAACTCTGGTCCCGAGAGCGCGAGCCGGAGTATAAACACAAAATGGGTGTGACCGACCACCCATCTACTAACTCTAAGTCCCCAGAGCGCGGACTGGAGTATAAACACAAAACAGGTGTGTCTGACCACCCGTTGATTAACTTATGTCCTTAAAGTGCAGATATAATTCTCAGTGTTAAACGGGTGTGACTGATCGCCCGCAAATAACTTAAGCCCCCAGAGCGTGGATATGACTTCAAATATTAAGCAGGTGTAACCGACCGTCGATGTACAAGTTTAATCCTTAAAGTGTGGATGCGAATACCAACAAATGAGTGAGTGTGATCCGACCATTAAAACTCATTTCACTTTAACCATGTTCCGACTAAGTTAAAGTTAAAATTATTGAAGGCGACAGCCGACCAACTACTTCAATTCTCCCCAGAGCTAGGGGCATAGCTCAAGTAATAGCCGCTAACCGAGGCATCACAACGTTGGGACTTGACTTAATGTTTAGTTATGACCTGAAGCCATGACTTCAGGACTTAACAACCAAACTCAAGTCCGATTCAGAGACTAAAGCCTCACTAGTACATTGAATGGAAACTTGAGCACTAAAACACTTAAGCAAACAAATGCAGAGCTATGCTGAAAACAAAGAGAGATTTTATTTCTACTATTCTTTGGAAAAAGACAGGTACAAAAACTTATTCCAAGAACTCCTTTAAGCAGGGGCCGAACCCACATCTATACACGGCCTACAAAAAGCAAAATGAAATCCTATCCTACCTATCTACTAAGAAAAGGAATAGGAGAACACATCTACTCCTGCGACTTCTTCTTCTTCCGCGGTGTTGACCCACTATAACTGCCGCTCGAATGTCTCTTCGAGCTTTTACCTTTCGCTGGTTGGTTTTCGGCCGAAGGAATTACATGGTCTCTTCCTCCGAACTCATGGGATCGGGATACTTTCTGAATGCGGAGCCGGAGGAATGATGGCACTTTCAGTGTAGCAAGATGAAGGAGGCACGCCAGTGTCGACGATTGTGCCACCAGGAGAAATCATACGCATAGGGACCAGGCTCGGGACCCGCCATGCCACCACCAACACTACTGACCCATTGGTCTTGCTCTATTTCGGTTATGATTTCTGCCATTATCTCATCAGCCCTTTGTGCGCTAACGCCTGCTGGATGCTGCTAGTCGGGCCCGAGGAGCTAGTTGTAAACATATCGTCACCTATATTGAAAGGCAGATCAGTGATTGGATCACTTTGGTAGCCGAGGAGTGCTTCCATCATTTGTTCATCAAGAACGAAACTGCTCTCGTGCATCTCCCCGGTTGATGTAGCGGCTGTTGTGGTTTTTGCCTCCATCAAAATAGCCTCCTATTCATGATGCAATTCTTGGGTTGCAGGAGGATCCGCTGATGCAGCATCTATAACTGAATAAAGATAGGAGAAAATGTTAGTAACGTCTTTCGACAGTGCTCCTACATTTGGATGAATGAAAGAAATGTTCAGAGTACCTTCCTCATATAGACTCACATGTAAAGCCGATGCAACTTCAGAACCATGCACGTGTATTGGTGATAAGCGCGGTTGGTCAGGATCGTATCCCGGAACAGCTGGGGGATCGAAAGAAGAAGTAGGCTCAAGTTGAGAGACTGGAACCGCTTCAGAACCTGCCTCGTGATGCTCGGCTCCGGATCCCTCTCCAACGTCTGGGTACTTGGCAGCTAGTCTTTCCTTTTCGTAGGCGACGGTGGCATCGTGAAGAAGTTTCGCCTCATCTCCAACAAGTATCTGATTTTCCGGTTCAAATTCATCAATAGTCGAAGTGTTGCGGGCCATTTTCTCGTCTTCGACCGAGTGACTCCAAGCCTTATGCAGATGGAAGGGGTAATCTTCGAGCCAGTTAAGATTGCGATTCCTTAAAATGTTGGCGTTATAAAGGACCATAAGGTCTCCAAATTCATCCTCCATCCTCGCCTCCGTCGCTTTAACTTTGCTCTCAATCCTGGCTTCGGCTTCCAGAGCCTTCAAATTTGCCTCATCCCTTTCATTCTTTAGCACCACTGCCTGATCGCATGCCTCCTGAGTAGATTTATTGGCCTCAACATTTTCCTTGGTGGCCTCAGTAAATTTTTCCTTTAACTCCTTAAGCTCCTTCAGCACAGCATCTCTTTCGGCTGTAACAGTGGTGTTCCGTTGTCCCATCTCCTCAACCAAGGCAAAATGCGTCTGTCGCATTTTTTCCATAGACTGATTAGCCTCATCAGCTTTCTTTTGGGCCTCCATTTCCGACTTCCGTGAAGACTCGGCCTTATTGTTGAGCATTTAGATTATTCGATTCTTCTGAGAAACATCGGACTCCAATTTCTCGATTATTTTTGCCCGCTCAAAGGCCACCGCTGAAGCTTTCTCTGCAGTTTTCACCCACTCACGGTACTGACTATAGGCATCGTGCACGTAATCATGTACCGTCTTTTCTGCTTCATTGGGGATTCGCTTCAAGTTCGGAGGGAATTTAAAGCCGTCAAAGCAGACATTTGGAAAATCTTTTTTCAACTTGGCAATTATGATCGCTCCCTCCCCGGTGGATTCTAAAGCGGCCTGTTCTGTAACAATGGGAGTTTCAGCCTCAGTCCTTCGATGTTGCTCGTCAGATCTCGAAGTTTGAGGAGGCACTATTTGATGTGAAGTCTTAGTAGATTTTTTTCCGGAGCCGGAGGGTTTCGAGGGACCTCTAGGTGGTGGAGAATACGATCGGGAGCGGCGCCTACTTTGGTATTGCCTCCCCCTCTCCCTCTCCGTTTCATAACGGTCACGCCTTGGCTGAAGCGGCCGCGATCATAATCTCTTCCAGACTCGCGTTTGTGAGACTCAGAATAAGAACCAGAAGAATGGCATTTGGAACGCAGACTGCCAAGCATCGATCCTTGCCTCACCATCTTATCTATAAAATGAAAAGAGAAACGGAGTTAGTTATCTCTTGAGATTGAGAAACATGTGATTAAAGGTTGTGTGGTGTCGTGAAGTGTGTGCATGCATGTGCAAACCCCCCAACCAACCGGTTATGGCAGCTGTGCTAGAAGGAGTTGGCTCCCCTATATCTAAAGCACTTTGAAGCCCCTCTAGTCTGATATCTTGATGTAAAGAAAAGTCATCCGGAATGGGAATGTATGACAGTCCCTCAAAAGAACTCTCCATTCGTGGAAGGGAAGCCTCCGCGCTTACACCAGTTATAATGGGCGGAGATAGCATGACAGTTTTACGTCATGTGGCTTTGTAGGCAATAGACTTGCCTCTTCTTTTCAGCTCTAAAGATCGAAGAATTTACGAGGACCCAGCTACAGGCTCGTCTCCAGTGGGCACGTTCTCATCACCTCCCTGTTCCGTAATCATGACACCCAGAGCTCTTCTCCTCCATGCCTCACGGGGGCCATTCTGAGAACTCTCGCCGATCTGATGCTCTGGTCTCTATCTATCAGCCCTTTGGCAATCAAATTTTCATCTGTGAGGACTTCGTCGATTTCTTTATGAATGGCTGGCACCGCTTGAAGAACCCTTACTATTTCTTTAAACTGAGCCCCTTCGGGTCGTGGAATCGAAGCTGTATAAGAAGTAAAGTGTTAAACTAGGCACCAATTGATATTGTCCTATTAATCAACAAAGAGGCTGGAGCACTTACGTCTGACTAGCCACCGTCTAGCGAATCCCGGTGGACACCGAACGAAGAACCATTCGGTTTTGAAATAACTCAGCTTGCTCCATGCTCCTGCCACTACTTGGCAATTTCTAACCGCCTCCAGAAAAATGAAGGAAAGGTTGTCCCTGCGACTTTTTATGTTGAACGGATATTTGAGCTCTTCCACGGTTGGAGGTCGGAAGAGGTGCTCCATGAAGATAACAAATAGGCTATTGAGCAAACCATACCCATTCATATGCAATTGGGATGGCGCAATCCTCAAGTAAAATAACACTTCCCGGAAAACCTGATTGAAAGGAGGAAGTGTCCCGACAGCACACGTGAATCTATTGCAAGCTGCGTACCCTTCCGGGGGTTTTGGGCTCTATCTTTTGGCCTCGGTAATAAGACATCATCGAGGGATAGTCCATGCCTAAGGAAATCCTGCCCAGCATGTCGTCAGAAATATTGGAGCGAATAGAATCTTGTGGATTTGCAATGAAGACTGCTTCCGGCAGCTCATCCGGAGTAGGGCTAATTACTTCAGTTGTGATAGCCGGCATTTCAATTACTAGAAGAGAAGGACTCTGGACATCCTACGGCTAAGAACTTCCGGGTTCCATAGCTATTGAACTCAATAAAAATTATCATTAGACGACAAGAAAACCGTGTTCCCCCCAGTGTGAAGTACGTGAATGTGTTGTGTAGTGCAGTGCTACATAATACTTGAGATTCTACAAAGGTTGAGAGATGTACAGACAACAAGACTTCGAGATTCAACCGGAGTGATCGTCATCACTGACCGTCACAACCATGCCATCCTGACTTCAGAGAATGATCCAAGTTAGAGTTCGTAAAGTTTGTCGAGTTATAGTTCCATCGATGAGCTTCGAAGGGTAGTCAGATATGCAGTCAAACGGTTAAGTCCAATTATGCAAGGGTGGAGCTCGTCGGAGTCAAATGTTTGAATGTTCAAGAGATTTCGTATCCATCAAAGTTCAAGCTAGGATCGTTCTACAAAATCCGAACTACGTATTGATCGAGATAAATTAGGCTTCGTATCGATCGCAAATGACCAGCTTCGTATCGATCTCTAACCCAGCATTTCATATCGATCCCCAATTAGGGACTTCGTATCGATCGCCTACCATGAAGTTCGTATCGATCACAAGCTCCTTGATTTCATATCGATCACTTCGGATCAATACGAAGTTTCACCACACCGGATCGTTATGAAACTCTTCCTTTCACTTATCAGTTTCAGATCGATATGAAACCCCCATTCTCCATCGATACAAAATCTAAGTTCTCCATTCCTTCATAGATATGAGATCGGAGCTAAAACGTCCCTCCGCCGGTTCTTTCATATCCATCGTCACTTCTTCTTCTCCAAATAGCTTGAACGCCGTTACCTCTCACCTTAACCATGCTCCGACCAACTCCGGCAACAACACCACCAGAATCGGCCATGAATCTGGACGAATTGGCTTTAAACTCGAGTCTCATCGTTCTAAAATGGATTATGTCAACTAATTACCTAATTTAAGTAGTTAGTTCGAGAGATTAAAAGGTTTGAATGGTTTGAAGGTAAAGGCAGTTTCTTCTTTCCAAGCGAATGATCGATACGAAAGCAGTGTGTAGGAATGAAGGCAAGTAAAAATTTGGCTAAGTCCAAAATGAATTTATATGGTTCGTATCCAGGCAAGAGACGATTCGTCTCCCAGTAGCCAAGTACCGGCCAGAGCGTTCAACTTTGGATCGATACGAAGGTCGCTGTGCAAACTAACCTGAAACGGTCACGCTACCATCGATACGAAGAAGCTTATTCGTATCCATCGATTCAGAACGATCTGAAGTGTAGCCGTTCATATCCATCAGCGATCGATCTTCAATTCCATCGATACGAAATACTAATTTCATATCCATCCATTTGAAGACCACGAGAATTCATATCCATCGATACGAAACATTTCGAAGAACCAACTGATTCGTATCGATAGCCATCGATACGAAAGAATTTTTCCAACTTCTCAAATCGATCCAGGAGAGGATCGATACGAAGGGATACCCTAAAAAAACCATCGAACGTTGTTACAACTCGAATTTCACATCGATCCAGGAGAGGATCGATGTGAAAATCGATCCAAACAAAAAACTAAAGAACTTGATAACGACCTGTGAACGTGCAAACGTGAACATGAGTCAAGTTGACATATGTGCATGTATGACGAACTAATATTCAATTTTCAGAACTGACAGGAATTGAATGCTCACCTGATGACAAGCAAAACAGTGAACAAAAAATTGCTAGCACTCGACACTCAGTTACAACAAAACACTGCATGATCATTGGCAGTCAACAATTCAACATTTATATAAATGGAAATCAATCAAAGGTTACATCTTTCGACGAAAAGACAACAACTATTCGGCGAATCAGATAGGACTCTTTGGAATGGAGATTTCAGCTTTTCAAAGCATGTCATGTTCACACAAGACGTATTTTGGAGGGCAAATGTTATCCCACCTTTTGGCAGGTCGTGACCCTAAGAACTTGACTTGAAACCAAAGACAATTCGACTCGAAGATCGGTTATACACAGGTCTACTATGGATACTGACAAATTTGGTTCGAGTCCGGATCGAGCTACAATTGATATGACACGCTAAGCTATGAGAGCCAACGTTCCAAATTTCAGGTTAATCGGAGTTCGTATGCTCAAGATATGGATCGATCGAGATCAAGAAAATCAACCTCATTCGTATCCATGTGATTTCGTACCCATCCCTCGAGTTACTTCAGTTCGTATCCATCAAGTAGAAGTGGCCTGGTTCGTATAGATCACTCGCTTGATCGATACGAAGGAGTGAGTCAACAATCGATACGAAAAGGGTCGCATTACATCGATATGAAACAGCTCCTAAAGCTTCGATACGAAAGGAGTCATGATAGATCGATACGAAGAGTATAAGCGAAGGTCGATACGAAAAGCATAAGTACGCATCGATACGAACTGGAATGAGAATCATCAATATAAAGCGGCTTCAAGTGAACGATACGAAGAAGACATGATCAAGTGGAAGAAGCGGTCGTGCGGCATGAAAATTGGATCTCTCCTGGACTATCGCTCCACGTTACCTGATTGATACACACAAGCATCGATACGAAGTGATCGATTCGAACATGGATCGATACGAACTCGACAGCCAACTGCAAATACAAACTTGGATTGATCATAACTTAAAATCTACCTGTCCAACTGCTATCAAATTTTCTCAGGAGCTTACTTACCACCTCAATAATGTCCTTAATCGATCTCAGCCCAAAAAGAGCTAATCTTGATCGATACAAATGGAGTAGGGATCGATCCTAAATAACCTCGGATCGATCAAGTGGGCCCACCCAGGTGGGAGAAGGGGTACTCCGAGATCTAAGTCAGATATTTTCAGACTACGCCTATAAATAGCAGCCCTATGCCTTCAAAAAAGGGACTTTTGATTCTGCGACGTCGATACTCTGCCGAAAACCCATTATAACTCGAGTGCTTGAGTATTCTCTGTTGTAATCAGTTAGTTGACATCAATAAAACAACAAACTTTCCAAAGTGGACATAGGCTACAACGCCGAACCACTATAAATTCATGTGTTCTTGCATTTCTGTTTGTCTGTTTTGACGTGTTTGTTAGATTAGCCTCTTTTTCCATTTATATTCTTCATTCTAATCTCTTCAAATACGTCTGATGAGTGTTGTGCCCAATTTTGGTATAAACAACATGCATGTCAATGAAGTTCGGATATGGTCATAATTTTTTAACACTAGATTCAAATTTACTAAGACCTAGTTTAAAAGAACATTTTATTTTTTAAATATTATTTATATACATATATTTAATATATAAAACAACTACATACATTTAGTATAGCATGTTTTGTTAAGTTATGCTAAAATTAATATTATTTCATATACGTGAATATACACATGTTTAGGTCTAAAATATTTTGTATTTGTTTAATTCCTTATTATATTTAGAATTTATTTGTTGTTTGGTATATATTTGACAAAGGTTGAAATTGTCTATGAATATTAATATGAAATTTCAAATGTTTGAGTAATGTTAGATGTTACCTTGTTTAAAAGGTAATTTGATTTATAAATCCTTATGTAATATTTCAAATTAATAAGTTTAATGTTGAATAAATTTGTTTAGGGATATTTGAGGAATTATATTTCCCTTCCATTCTAAAATGTTAGTTCCTGACTTAATTCAAAGATTGCAAATAAGGAAGGTGGTAGACACTTTCCCTTTTCTATTCTATTGCTAAATCTTCAAAAATATTTTAAGATATCTAATTTAATATGTAGATTTGTTTTCAAATTATGTACATAACTAAATAGATGGTAATTCACAGTATGTATGTATTTATGTGTGTGTGTGTCTAACTATATATGTGGTACTATAAATATCTATATATAAATAATATACACAAATTATAAAATATTTTGACATATATATACTTAGGCATTTATATTCTTGATATTCATATGAATTTATCATATGGATATGTAAGTATAATATCTATATATATTCAACAGATATAAATTCCAATATCTATATATACATATATAGTTATACACATGTTTACGCATCATCATACTACCATGTCATGTTAGGAATATATGAGATATATATTTAAAGTAATCGTTGAATAACATTAATTAATGTGACGAACCGAGTTGAATGTGGATGATACTGGAATTTTGACTAAAACCAAATTTCATAAATCCCGAAGTGATATAATGTTGACGAAGAGAATTGGTGTAAACAATCGTTACTAAAAGGCACTCCTTGAATTGTAAAATTAGATTTTATGGATAAAGGTGAATAAGCAATAAATTTGCTCAAATTATCACACCACTAACTAAGGTGATGTGTAAACGTTAATACTCAAATTGTTTGATATTAATCAGTGATTGAATTTACACCTACGAGTCGTACAACTGTACTAGTGAGTTATCTAAAATACCGTTCGATTTAATTGATTTGTAAATTATTATAAATTAATCAAATTAATTAATATATATGAAATATTAATTATTTATTTAATAGATGTACTGGGTGAAATTAATGATTTTTTAGATGCCATTAGTAATAAATTGGGTATGTAAATAAAAGTTATATATGTATGTATAGATATACGATATTGATGTGCATTTAAATACGATTTATATGACATTAATTTCTAAACAAGTTTGTGATTTTTATTGGCCCTTCTAGCCTATTATATGGCCGACCATGAGATGAGGGGAGGTGGAGTTTGAATTTCAGACCTAGACATGAATGTTAGGTAAAAAGGAAAATAATAAAAGGAGGAGAATTTGTCTCCCCTTCTCCTTCTCTCCCTATTTAAACCAAGCTAACCACTTATTTTCTCCAGTTGATTCCTTCTATCCCTTTCGGCCATGAGCTCCTCTACTTTCCCCATAGTTGAAAATATTTAAAGCTCAAAATACATCAAATTAAATAAAATTTATGATACTTCAGGCCATTGCATTATCTAGAGATCGATTCAAGGTGAATCTGGGTGATCCCATCAATCAACCTGTGTCCAAAGGCTATATCCCTAAGGTATCAAATCTCATTTTCATTTTATGTCATTTTCATCATGTGATATATAGACCATCTAAAGATTTTGTATATGCAATAGCTGTCTCTATTTTATCCATCATTAAATTATATTGATCCGTTTATATATCAATCAAGTTGTTGTAAAAAAACTACTTTTCATTTCCATCCATAATATATATTTTACTTGAATTTTTTTAAATTTAAAATTGTTTTTTTAATAATTTAAAAATTCTATTTATTATTTTAAAAACTATATGTATATTATATTTAAAATTATTTATAGAATTTTTAGTGTACATATATGTATTATGTTTCGGCTTAAATTTTTTCAAATTTCCGAACCTATATACATATATAAAATATTAGTAATTTATATTTAACAATTTTAGTAATGTTTATATTAATACAAATAATGTAAAATTTTAATTTATTAAATATATAATGATAATTTTGGAGTTTTATTTTTATAAAAGTCTTATTATTTCTTAAAACAAATTTACAGAAAATATTTTAATATTTAACTTTAGTGAAAAATACATACTTTGAATAATTTTAAATAGTTTGTGTATTAACAAAAGTTAAATTTATTGTTTTCGACAATGAAAATTTGTATATTAATATTTTTAATTAAATAAAAGATATTTTCACTGATTTTACAAATTTAATTTTAATTTCAAAATAGTTTACTTAGTCAAAATTAGAGATTTTAGATACTAAATTTGAATTTAAATATTGTTGGCTTGGTCAAAATCTAATCAAACATTTAAAAAAAAATTTACTTAATGTAAAATATATTTTGAAAACTATATGTAAATATATATACATACTTTAAATAACATTTTAAGACAGTCAATGCATGTATACACAACCAATGTATACGTTGTAGTTGTGAATCCCAACATCTAGGTATGTATACATTAAGTACATACACATTACTATGTTGCACATGAACGTTATACACGTATGAGTATATAATAACTACTCATTAATTATATACAAATTAACTTTAGTTAACTCATTAATTAATTAAATCATAAAATTAAATAACATTGAATTTATTTTAAAGTAATTAGATTTGATATAATAAAAGCCATTAGACTTCATTGGCCCTCTATGATCCAAAGTAGGATTTTTTTTAAATTCACCGGTTGTAAATGGGTCAGATCTAGCAGTGGTATCAGAGCCCAAATAGTCCATGCGATCTAACTAGTCAATATTTGAGCCAACTAAACCTACTTATTTAATGAGTGTCTAGAAAAGTAATATCCAGATTTGGGGTTGAATAATCAATATTTTCTCCTTTTTAGCTACAAGCCTGGCCCATTGGTGGAGTAAGTCCAAAAGGTTGGCCTAGATATAAGATCCAGAGTTATTTAGGCATTGGGATAATTTGAAATTTTAAATTATATTTTAAATTTAAATGTTAAATTTGAAATATAAAACGAAATTATATAAAGGTTATTAAATAAATTTAAATTTTTTTAAATGTTTTAAAAAATAAAATAATTAATTCTGAATTTTAATATATTATTAAATTAATTTGTAATTAAATAAAATAAAATAATTAATTAAAAGGTTAATTAATTTAACACACACACAGAGATATATATATATATATATATATATATATATATATATATATATATATATATATATATATATATTGATGTATGTATGTAACAATGATTGTTATAGTTATATATTTATCTTAAATTTGTTTAAGATGAATTATATTAAATTTTCAATTAATTTAAATACTTAGTTAAATTGTTTAATTAAATAAATGAATTAGAGCAGGGTTTTATTTTGAGATTTTGAGAAACAGTGATAGCGGTTCGACCGCGCCTTGATTTCTTCCCATTTTCAAATTTCTGTTCTGATTCTTACAATACATGAAAATTTTGCTATAGTGATGAAATTTGTAAGACATCTTATAAAGATGCATTGTTACATAATCTTCCAAAACCCATGAATAAAGACGACAAGATCCTCATGTTCGTAGGTCATTTAAGAATTATGCAGATACTATACGCAAGATTTAGATTGATATGAAGTATTATCATCGTGGATTGACCAATGATATGGCTAAGGATTGTAGGAGCGCTCTCGTAAGTTTTAAGAGTGGTAAAATTAGGTATAAGGGTTTTGCATGAAGTAAAACTTCTCTAAATTCTTTCTCCTTGCATAAATCCTTTTCATCTAATTTTGCATCGACGCTTCTATGGCACATTTGGATGACGAGATTTTTGTTTCAAATGTAGAACTAAGAAATGGTGATTCTTGGGTTATGATTTCAATCGCCCAGGGTTCTTTTATGGTAATTCAGATTGAGCAATTATCGAGTGTAATATTTGGTCATCTGGGTCCGGGGTTTTGGAATGTCAAGAAGCTTATTTGCACTAGGTTTGTTATTAAGTTTCCATGAAGGATTGTGGGAATTGAAAAAATTGGTCCTATTATCTCTCCGGGTGGCATCTTGAATTTTAGAAAATGGACTTTTTGTGATGGAAGCAGGATGTTAATACCTAAAGAGAGTATGGATTTCTTTAAAGGGAGTGCCTCTTATTTATAGGGATATAAATGCCTTGAGATGTATTTTGTTAAAAGTTGGCTCGATTGTAAGACTAGAAAGGAATTATGAATAATCTGTGGATTACTCTGTTATTAGAGTGTTGATTGATGTAAATTCGTCTTGTAAATTGCCTTCTGCGCTTAAGTTGCACATTGATGAATTTTGTCATGAGATGCTATAGAAAGATTTGTGGGTAACCCGGATGAGGAGATGATGAAATATTTTTCAAGAACATAGTTTATTTTTGTGGTATGGATGGAAAATTGTAGGTATGGAGTTATTAGAGGGATGTAGCTTCGGATCAGAGCAAAACCATCAATATTTCTTTTGATGATCTGAGGAGGTTACAATTAAGAGGAGGCTAGATGATACTATTTGTATGGATGAAGTTAATGTTTCTGTTGAAGAGTAGGTAGTTGGTAGTGGTGATGGTTTGTTTAGGGGTGATGTTGGTTTTGATGTTCAAGAAGAGACCGCTTATGATGATGATTTAGCCAGTAGGAGGTTAGCTATTAAGAAAGGAAAAATGGTCGCAGAACCTAGTGGAGGCATTTCAATGCTCAAAAGGAGAGCCAAAGGAATGAGGGATGAGGGGTCTGCACATCCTCTTGAAGGTAGTGGTTTTATCCTTGCTATTCTTAATACATTTTCTTTAGAGAAAATTTATCACATTATTATGTGTACTAGTATTATACTGAGTAATGGTGAGCAAAATATTAATGATTTTAAGTCTAAAGAACTTGAGAGGGTTAACGCTATGAAATGGTAATAGTTTCATGGAATGTTTAAGGTTTAGGCATTCCCAAAAAATGTCATAGAGTTAAAAATTACCTGTTTACTATTAATCCTGACATTGTTCTTTTGCAGGAGAAAATTTATATGTCCTAATTCTTTTATGTTCAATGCTTTAGGAGGTACATTTGTGGATAATTGGAGTTATTTGGAAGCTTATGGCAGCGCTGGGGGTATGTTTATTGGTTGAAATAGTACGTTGTGGAATTTGATGCAGGAGATTAAATAAAAACATATGTTGCATGTTGCACTTGTTTGTAAAAACCTTTGGAGTTCTTTACTTTGTCTCAAATGTTTATGGACCGCATACTAAAGATTGTAGAAGAGAGTTGTGGGATAAAGGTATTTCTTTAAGGAGTTGATTGTGGGTCCTTGGGTCATTGATGGTGACTTCAATACTTTTGGAATTGTTGGTGAAAGGAGTAATGGGGAGGGAGAGTATACGAGAGATATGGAAGACTTTAGTAATTTCATTAGAGAGTGTAAGCTTATAGATTTACCCCTCACTGATAGAAATTACACTTGGAGTAATGGTAGGGAAGTGCTTTCTCCTGTGAGACTAGATAATATTTTTTATAAATCTAGAATTTAAGGATCTACATCCCATTTACTTTCAAAAAGGCATGGCTAATATCATTTCTGACTACTGTCCCACTGTTTTTGATTCGGGGGACAATGTGAGGAGTAAACAGATGTTTAAGTTTGAAAAAATATGGTGCTTGGAAAAGGGGTTTGAGGAAATCATTAAGTCCAAATGGCTGGCTTATTTTAGTAATGATGATGCTACATGTATTATGGTTAATAAATTGAAGTATCTCAGGAGATTCTTGAAGAATGGAACAAAGAGGTATTTAGTAACATCGGATTAAAACAGGAGAAACTTGAAAATAAAATTTTAGGTCTTAATATTTTAAAAGAATGTAGATGTTTGAATAATGATGAAAGTAGCTGTCTCCATTTAAAAGAAAAGGAGATGTTGAAACTTATTGATTAAGAGGAGGAGATTTTTTGGAAGCAAAGAACTCGTACACACTGATTAAAGGAGGGTGATAGAAATACAAATTATTTTCATAGAGTTGTTAATGGTAGAAGAAGATCCAATATGATTTGTAGTGTGATATGTGAAGTTAAAGAAATTTCTAAATAAGAAGAGTTAAATTGTGCTTTACTAATTGCTATAAATCTATTCTGGGTTGCTGCAAAAACGAAAGAGTGCAGGCTGATTAGAAAGTGTTATATCCTAATATTATTGAATTATATTCGTTGTATTCTCCTTTTACTGAAGAGGAGGTTGTGTGTGCTTTAGATGAGATGCATGGTGATAATAAGCCCTTAGACCTAATGGATTTCTTAATCTCTTTTTCAAAAATTATTAGCATTGGGTTAAAGTTGACATCATGAGGTTATTTGAAGAGTTTTATATAGGAAAGTTGAATTTGGTGAAGCTAAATTGTGCGAATATTGTTCTTTTACCCAAGAAGGAAGGTTTTTTTGTCTCTTGTTGATTTTGGACCAATTAATCTCTTAAACGGTACTTACAAGATGATTATGAAAGTTCTAGCAAACAGACTCAAGTTGAAAATGGATTTGTTGATTGATAAGGCTCAGGCTACTTTTATACCAGGGAGGTTTATTCTTGATGGTGCTACAATAGTACAAGAAGTGATTTCCTACTGTGATAGAAATAATGTACCATGTGTTGTGCTGAAGTTGGACTTTGCAAAGGCTTTTGACGCTACTGATTGGATTTTTCTGTTAGGTACTTTGGTTGCTAGAGGTTTTGGAACTAAATGGGTTAATAAGATCAGAGATTTGTTGTGGTCTAGCATATCTTGTGTGTGTCAATGGTATTCCTGGTAAAACGATAGTATCTCAAAAAGGGTAAGGCAGGGCGACCCTTTATCTCCATTGCTATTTGATATTGTTGGTGATGTTTTCACCAGATGCTTAGAGTTGTTGCTCAGAATGGAGTCATTTAAAGCTTTGGCTCTGAGATTATTTCTAGTGGATTCACTTCATTGCATTATGCTGATGACACTATTCTCTTTAGCACTCTTGAACATAATTATATTGCAGCTTTAAAGTTACTACTTTATGCTTTTGAAAGTTTATCTGGATTGAAAATTAACTTTCATAAGAATCCTATGTTAACTTTGAGGAGTATTGCTTATGATGTAAAAATTGCTGATATATTGAATTGCATTGTTGGAAGCTTTCCTATTTCCTATTCAGGCTTGATTATCAGGCCGGTTTAGTTACATAAGGAAGATTGTCAACTGCTTATTGAGAAATTTGATGTCAGACTTGCTAAAAGGGAAAGTACGTCTTCATCAAGAGCTGGAAGGATTATTTTGATTAATGTAGTTCTCACTGCATTGCCTCTTTACTGGCTTCATTTCATAAGTGACCAGGGTGGGTGTTGAAGAGAATAGATTGCGTTAGGAGTAATTTCTGTTGACATAGTGGAAAGGATGGTAGTTCATTAAGTTGTTAGATATCTTGGAATCAAGTGTGCAGATCAATTGCCCAAGGTGGGTTAAGGGTTCTGAATATTACTGAGATGAAAAATGCTTTATTGTGTAGATAGCTTGGGATTTGATTAATTACAAAGATGCCATGTGGAGTAATTGGGCGATTAAGGTTTATTTCAACGGTTGTTTTCAGTGGCTTGATGATGTTGCTGCTCTATTTTTTTGAAAAAAGATATTAGCTTCATTGTTCAAATTGTGTGTAAACTACAAACTTAATGTGTGAGAAGCTTATTGTTCTGGCATGATAGATGGCTTTTGGCTATTCTTTTAGCTACTGAATTTGTTGGGTTGTATGAATTATCTCTGAATAAGTTTAATACTATTCATGAAGTCTTTATAGGAATGGAGTATGAGTTCAAATATGATTTATCATTTTCCAGAATTTTGGAAAGAAAGATAATGCATCAGTTTGTTCAGCTTGTGCAATTACTTGAAAATGTGGTGATCAATGATGATGGTAGCAATAAGTTTTCCTAAGCTTTAGATAATAAGGAATTTTCTGTCAAATCCATGTATAAGATGCTCAATTTTTCTGGAAGAAAGTTAGTGGGGCGTAAATGTATTTGGTCTGTTAAAGTACCTTTAAAGGTGAGAATACATATGTGGATTTTGATGCATAGAAAGATCACCACTATTTCTATGTTAAGAAGGAAACACATGGTGTTACAAAATAGATGTTACTTTTGTAACACTAAAGAGGGAAGATTACGTGCATCTCTTTATTAAGTATGATTTCAGTTTTTATGTGTGGACTAAGTGTATGGTGCAGCTTGATTTAGATGTTATTGGGGAGTGTATTGTATGATCAATATGAATATTGAAACTACATAAGATTCTTGTTGACTGATCATAAAAAGAGAGACATGTTTGAACTTTTGAACCTTGCATTTTGCTGGGTTCTTTGGCATGAGAGGACAATAAATGTTTGCCTAATTATCACATAAGCTCTAATTCTATTCTTTTCCTTGTTATGAAATTTGTGTACATGTGGGAGGTGTGGAGAAATGAAAGCATGTGGATGTGGTGGATAGTATTACAATAGGAGTCAAAGAAAGGAGTGGTGTCAATGTCGGTGTTGGTGTAATGTGTATGCTTGGTGGATGTTTTATATGCAGACTATGTGTTTTTTGGTATCTGTGTTTTTTTTGTCTAGGTTGCCTTTATGTAGGCTTTTGGTTTTGTAATGCATTATACTTTATGGCCTTTAAGTAGGCTTTGAGTGTGTTTGTATTTAGTCTGTTAGCTGTAAGTAGTATGTACTGTGTTGTTGTTATATGTAGTGTTGGGTTATGCGTAGTGTTGTTGTGGTAGTTTGTAATGGGTTTTGGTGGTGTATTGTCTTTGTATGTTACTTTTTATTTATTATAAGGTGCGATCATATTGATCACTACCTTTTATTTCAAAAAATAAATGAATTTATTACATAAAATTAATCAAAAGTTAATTAATTAAAATGAATACATATGTTTATATAAACAAACTTTAATGATATAGTTAATTATTTATCTTACGTAGTTCAAGATAAACAATATAAAATTTTAGGAATTTTAAATAAATTAAATATGATTAATTAATAATATTAAAATTAAAATTAATAGTTAAATATGAATCAATTAATAAGAATGAAATTAATTAAATATGATTTAATTAATAAGATACATATATACATTATACAAGTTAATTAAATTATAATAGTTATAAACAAATTAAACTTATATAACTATATATGTATAAAATAATGTAAGTGGAAATAAAGTAAACCCAAAACGGATTCTTATAATAAGTACATAAGTAAAGTACGTATACCATGATTTCAGATGTGTTTGACACTTGAATCACGATGGTATTTCATAAGAAACACGTTATTCCTCAAGTCGATATCACTTAATATATATATATATATATATATATATATATATATATATCTGTGTGTGTGTATGTGTATATATATATACTATGAATCCTTAATATATAGAGTTTCCCTCTACCATTTATATATTAATATATTACTTGCATATGCACTAGTTGTTGAACAAGCCCAAGCTAGAGCTATTATGTGTAATACTATTAATATATTGCCTAAATAAGGTAAGATACATGCATTTATTTGTTGAGCAAACCCAAGGTACATGCATTATACTTAGGTCATCGCTAAATGGTAGGTAAGAGTGAATAATATCCCTAGATTTGTTGAGCAAACTCAAGGTTGAGGTCGAGATTAGGGAAAGACCATATTGGGAGTTGTATATGATACAACCAATTGAAAGAGTTAATGGTATAGGGATCATGGTACAATCATCCCTAACTCCACACTTCATGGCAGCTACCCAACCTCTTTCTGCCTATGTCCCATCCCCATCTCTCTCCTCCTTATCAACACATCCCCTGTCCACCACTCCTCATATACCCCCTCTCGTACCTCCTGGCCCATCCCCTCTTTCATCTACCACCACCCTTGTCCTTTCTCCCGTCATCCCTATTCTCCTCAATCAAAATCTCTTTGTTCCTTCTCAACTCATTTCGCCTTCCTCTACCACCAACCATGTAGTTCCTCAATGACAACCTCCACTTGAACAAGCCTGGACTTCCTTATTTAAGAACTTTCCACGTAATGCTGGGAAGTACATGCATGTTCAATGGAATTAACCTTCAATGGAGACAACATGGTACCCCCTCCACCGGTTATCACTATTGGAACTGAAGTGTGGAGTGATTACATTGTTGGTTTTTTTCTTGACAAACCTCTCTCCTACACTGCTGTAATTGAATATCTAAAAAAGGTATGGAAGTTGCGTCGCAACATTAGAGTGAAATCTGATGGTAATGTCTTCTTGTTTCTACTAACGGCCCATGGGGATAGAAACAAGATAATAAGAGGAGACCCAATAATGATGAAAAACAAGTTATTTTTCATAAAACAATAGGATACAACCATTAGTAATATATGTGGTTCGATTAAAGCAGTTCCAATTTGTGTTCAACTTCACAACATACCAATTTTTTGGTTGTCCTCCCTTGGCATCAACTGGCTTGCAAATCGATTAGGAAAACTTATATGTTTAGATGAAGCAACAGAGAAGCAAGAAAGAATACAACATGCTAAGTGTTTGATAGAAATTTCACCTAACCATGAACTGGTTGACTCATTTTTAGTTTAGTCCCATAATAGAAACCCTCGGTTATTTCATGTATCCTATCTATGGAAATCAGACACATGTGTTAAATGTAAAGTCTTTGGACATTCAACTAAGGCATGTCAGTATGAAAAATTGAATAGCCATGACAATGAAACAAGAGATTATAATAAGGTGAAAGAAGCAGGAAAAAAGCCAGCTGAAAGGGTTGAAACAAATTTCAGACCTCATAGTGGATTTGAAAACAAAAGAGTGTGGAAAAAAGTGATATACTCCAAGAAACAAGTACAAGTTGCAGCAAAACCCCCCTTCTACTGTTAGAAATGAAACTAAAAATGTAAACATGGTTGATAATGTTGGTAACTCTGAGGTTAAGGAAAAATCGGTTGAATTTACAACTGCAACTCCTCACAAAATGTGAAATGATAAAGCCGATCTCAACAAAAATAAATTTGCGGTGTTAAGCACAGTTGATGACAATTTGAATCTTGAAATGGATGATCACATAGTGATTCATGATGAACAAGTTTGTGAAGACGATAATGTGACTAAAACCAATGAAGTTTCCATTGTGGAAATGAAACAAGGGTTTGTTGCAGCTGAAAACACCAATGAAGACATGCACACTTCAATTCATGCAAATATCAATATATCTGATACTTCCACAAAGCATGCATTACTTAACCTAACCAACACCATGGCTCTACCATCATGATCTTGAACCAGTCTAACCATAACGTTTCAAATAATGTCCAATCTCCACCAAAAAAATCCTTCCCAACCTCTCATCCTTTTGACATGATACATTAAAACAATAATATCACCAATACCATGAATTTATCGCCTGAATCATTGTCTTTATACCAAAAAACAGCATCCTTGCACATCAAACCTCCTGAAACCAATGAACATCAAACACTTCAAGCTTATCCATATTCTTCCCCATCAAATACACCTTCAAACCTCCTTCATATTGGCCATGATTTCTTTTCTCCATTTCTTTACCATCCAAAGCATGTAAACCCTCTGCCTCTGACATACTAGAAACTAGCTTCACATTCATAACCACTTCACCTCATGAGAAACATCAAAGTTTTCAGACCCCACCCGATTCCAAAAAAATGATGCATGGCTTAAAGAAGAAGAAACCTGCCTTCTTAAAGAATACTGCCAAGAAAAACCATTCATCCACATTAGCAAGGCGGAAAACAATAATCCCTCCTCCACAATCCCTCCTTGACACTGACACTGATGATGAGACTGTCAGCACAACTGCCTTATATCTAAAAATTCCACATACCACTTCTAAAGGAAGTACAAGGATTCTTAGGAAAAAAACTCACAAAGTTTAATTATGTTGCACAACTTAGCTGCATGGAATTTAAGGGGAGCCCACAAAGACACTAAACTTGAACAAGTTAAGTCTTTAATCCATGATCATAAACTCTTTCTAATCTCTCTCTTCAAAAAAAACTAAACTTTACTCTATCTTCAAGAGCAGCCAAGTATATCAATCCTTCATGGAATTTTATCACCAATCATTCTCATGCTCAATATGGAGGGCTTCTTGTGTTATATGATCCATCCATATTTGCCATATATCCCTTTCTTCATGATAGACAGCTCATCCATACTCATGTCAATCATCTTCATCTATGTACATAACATTCATATATACTGATAATTCAACCTCTCAAGACAAAAGCTCTATGACTACCTCCCTCTTCTCAGACAAAACACCCATCCATGGATAATAATTGGAGACTTTAACTGTAGCTTTCTTTCAACTCACAAATCAGGTGGCAATCCCATATCCAGTAGAGATCTTTCACCTCTAAATGATACCATATACAATGCTTCTCTTATAGAAATTCCCTCTAATGGCTCCCCCTTTACTTGGAACAATAAAAGTCAACATGGTCCTAGAACTTTAATAAAAATTGATCATGGATTCATCAACCTTAAATCACTGACACAATGGCCATCAATCCAGATCCACATTCCCATGCCTATTCTATCTGACCATTGCCCACTAATCCTATCCTTTGGTGTAGCTGACATAAATAAAAAGGTAAATTTTGAATTTTTTGATGACTGGATATACTATCCCAATTTCATGCAGGTTGAAACAAAGTTATGGAAATCCTATGCTCAAACTACAAAGAAAGTTGAAGAGCACCAAAGTTGTTATTAAATCATGGTCCAGAGGCATCTATGGAGAAGGTAATAAACTATCCACTGACATTAAAACTAATCTTGAACAGGTGCAGCAGCTTATAATGAATTCAAATAATGACCCAAACCTCTCTCAACTTGAGTCTGTTCTAATGCCAACTTGAAGCTGCCTTAACAACTGAAGCTAACCTGGCAAGACAGAGAAAACTGGTCCATGTCTGGAGATAGAAACACTAAATTTTACCATGCCTCCTTCAAAATCAAACAATCAAAAGCTTTCATTCAACAAATTTCTAATATTCATGATGTTCCTCACTCCTTAGCTCCTAATGTAGACAATGCTTTCCTTGATCACTTTACTTCTCTTCTTGGTGGAACTGATGCTCATCTTAATGACACTGCCTTTCTTGATAATTTAACCCTTCATATCATCTCATGTGATCTTCAATCCTCCCTTATATCCCCAATCTCTGATGATGAGATATAAAAATGCTTTTTTACCATGAGAAAATCTGCTGCCGGAGGGCCTAATGGGTTCAATGCAACCTTCTTTATAACTTGTTGGCTGATCATTTCCTCTGATATTCTAAAAGCAGTCCATAACTTTTGAAAAAAAAGCAAAATGCTTAGTTCAATAAACTCCACAAATCTTGCTTTGATTCCTAAGGTTATCAAACCTTTGAGTGTGTCTGATTTTCGTCCTATAGTCTGGTGTAACATAATATACAAAAGCATATCAAGAATCTTAGCCTCTAGACTAAAAGTTGCTCTCTAGACAGTTATATCTTCAAACCAAGCAGCCTACCTACCCAATAGAAGTATACTTGATAATGTACTCCTAACTCATGAGCTTTTGAATGGCTACTCATTCCCAACATATCACCTAGAGCCATGCTAAAGATTGATATAAAAAAGGCTTTTTATTCTATACAATGGTCCTCCTTAATGTGCATTCTAAATAAAATAAATTTTCCCCCAAAGTTTTCAAATTGGATTTATCAATGCATCTCCACTGTTAGATACACTTTGGTATTCAATGTTCACTCTGTTGGATACTTCAAAGGTAATAATGGCCTAATGTAAGGTGATCCCATTTCTGCATATTTATTTTTATTAATCATCGAAACACTCACAGCGGCCCTCCAGTTGCAAGTTCAAAAGAAGAATTTCATTCTACATCCTAAATGCAGGTCTCCTATGATTACTTCACTTGCATTTGCTGATGACTTAATCATATTCACAAAACTGATTGCCCAGTCATTGAATTCAATTATGACTCCTTTGAATGATTTCTACAAATTTTCTGGCTTGAAGACAAACCCTGTAAAATGTAATATTTTGTTAGCTGGCCTTCATCCTCACCAAGTCACCCGATGCCTCAACATCACCAATATGCTTCCTCTACAATCTGATATGTCCTACTTAGGCATCCCTTTAGCAACAAAGAAAATCTCCCTCTCATAGTGCATTCCCTTGTTTGAAAAAATTATGAGTGTCTTCTCCAAGTGGCATAACAAATTTCTGTAGGATCATTTTCACCCTAGAGGGGGGTGAATAGGGTATACTAAAATTAATGCGGAAATAAAAATAAAAATAGAAAGTAATGCAGTAAAGATCACACATAGTTTTACCCAGCTTCGGCAAAAACCTACCTACATGTTGCCCCCATGGTTTCTACTAGAAATTAAGTAATCAGACGCTTACAAAAACATGTAAACTTGCGATACCCGCTAACTTGATTAACCTAACTCTAAGTTCAAAACCCTGCTACAACTCAGCCACTGAAGTACTGAAAATATAGTTCGTAAACTAGTTAATCTAGAGTTTGACTAAAATAAAAAAATAAAAAAATAAACTGAAGTACTAAAAATAAAACCCTAATATTTATAACTATTCGGCCAAATAAAAAAACATAATATCGGCCCAAATAAAAAGAAAAAGATGCGGTCAAAATTAGGATGATCCTCTTATTCTTCCAGGCCGATTATTCCTCTTATCCCTTCTTTTGAAATTAGGGTTCCGTTCCAATTGACGCCGCCGCTTGGAAGTTGATCGATTGAAGTGATGATTTCACTTCGGTTTGCTTCGTCAATCGATCCCTAGCTTTGATTGCACTCGGTCGCTTCAATTGTGTCGAGCACTTCTTCGGTTATGGCTTTGGTGTGATTTTAAATTTGTTGTTTTAATTAACTTGCTAGTAACTCGACTTCATGATTTCTGCCAATGATGAATTGGGTTTAAATAGGGATAAAATCCCTAAATTTTCTTTTGTATATTTTGGTTTGAATTCGTCAAATGCTTTGCTCGGCCATTCGATTATTGATTGCACGATTTTGATGATTTCTGACTTGTTCATTTCTGATATATATTTGAATTTGTTCTATTCTTTGCTCCTACAACCAGTTCATTGTTCGCTTAGAGCTTGGGGCATTTGAATTTGAGATAATTTTGACTTCCTGATATATTGGCATCTATATTTTTAACCCGAACTTAGACTTGATTTTGATTTGTTGTATGCGTGTGCTCTGTACCTTGCTCTGACCATATGCATTGTGATTTTCTTCGAGTTAAATCTGATGTCTCCATGTATATATATACATACATATATGTATGTATATATGTGTGTGATTGCCATAGCTATTTGCTCTATCCACTTGCGTGCTTTGATCATGTCATGTATACTTTGATGTGTTGTTCATTTCTTGCATTGTTTAAGAGAACTTCCTTGATGTCTCCTTTGTTTCATGTTTATATCTGGTGCACTTCATACCTGAACTAATCTATGTGTATGTATATATATGCATATATGCATACATGTGTATATGTGAGTGTACTGATCATTGCTGCATGCTCATGTTGCCTTTGAAAATTTTGAAGTCTGGTTGCATGTTGCTTTCATGTGTGTTCATGCCTAAACCATGCCTGAATGCCTGAATGTAATGCTTGAACATGTTGTTGTTGTTTTCATTTAGAGTCTGGTCTGGTTCCATTTAAACTCTGGTTGCATGTTGTTTTCATGTGCTCACTTGTCCTTATGCATTTGTATTCTCTGAACTATTGAAACTGAACTTGATTGAACATATTCTTGTGCCATTTGAAGTCTGGTTCAATTTGAAGTCTTGTTGCCTTTGTTAGTGAATCTGGTTCAATTTGAAGTCTTGTTGCATTTTCTGTTTTGTTTTGTTCTCATGCCTCATTTTTTTTTGCATGCTCCATTGTTGTCTTTGCTTGGTTGATTTGCTGCATGCACCACTTTGTACATATGCACTACATGTTAATTTTATTTGAAGTCTGTTTGCTTTGTATGATCTTGAGATGTTGGTCTGTTCTTACATTTGCACTTGAGTTGAATCTAGTCTTGGCTTGGGTTTGATCTTATGCTCACTTGTCGCTGCAATTTTAACAAGCAAGTGTATATTGGTGTGCACGATCTTGTGGCATGTACAGTGATACACTGTGCATGTCATAAGTTGTTCGTGTAAGATGAATTAACAAAATGATGACGAACAACCCAAATAACTGAGGCAAACAATGTTTTCAAACACACACTTCATTTTGCACTACAAAATATTTCTTTTTCAATTTTACCGCGTCAGTGTTTATTTTGCAGATAGTTCAGATGTTGGATACAGGCTAGAACAAAGTTGAAGATCAAAATACGAGTGAAGAGTGAATATGTAGTGAGGTGAAATATGTATATAAAATTGTATAGTGAAAATTGCGTTGTAATTGAAACTTGTATTTGCAATATAGTGAGAATATAGTGAGAGCTTAAATTTGTACTATTTGAATTTGTAATAAAATATTCGTTTGAATAAAATATTTGTTTAAATAAGAATTCCGAGTTATTTATTTTATTCAACAAATATTTATTTAATTATGTGGAAAAATAAAATAGTACAATAACAAATACGTTTAAACGAATACATATATGTTTATTATCATCAAACAAAAATCATAGGCTATTGTATTCTACAATCTCCCCTTTTGATGATAACAAACATATATTAAGATTTTGACTATATTAAATGTATTTGGTCTTGATGAATTCTATTAGCTCCCTCTATTTGAATACTCCCCCTACAACAAAGCTCCCCCTTCACATATGCATGAAAAAAAATGCAAATAAAAAAATGCAATGAACCTAGACGAGAATATGCAAATAAAAAAATTGACTTATTTGCCAAAATCTTAACTTCTCTCCCCTTTTTGTTATCAGCAAAAGAGTAATAGTGTTATATAAGAGTGATAAAGTGATAAACATTAATTCCTAATCGAGTATGCATATTAAATTTAAAAAAAAATCAAACAAAAATCATAAATACTCTGTTAGGCGCATATTCCATTTTAGAGTGATAGGGGTGATGTCGACATAGAAAACCATATAGTCGTGTCCATTTGTGGTATTTTTATGACAGGAATCTTTTAAATACTTACTAACCATGCATAACCGTTAGGACTTTTAAATGAGATTAGTAGTATTCCCTATTTTTATTAAAAATGAATTCCAAGCGTCTTCTAACCACGCATAACCGTGAGGACTTTTAAATAGGGTTAGAATCAACTCGCCTATTTTATCCAATTTTGATATGTGTTCCATACATGCATAACTGTGAGGACTTTTAAATGAGCATGAAAGCACATAATCAGAGATTTCAAGTAGTTCACCCGTGCATAACTGTGAGGACTTTTAAATGAGAGTGAGTACTTTTGGATGATTTTATTGCTAATTGAAAAAATGAATAATTTCCTGTTTAAATACCACATTTTGACATACTATATTGGATTTTGATGAGTGATTGTCGTAGAAATATGATAGGAATAGAGATGGTCATGGAATTTTTACCAACCAAAGTTACTACAAAATTTGTTTAAATTTTTAAAGCAATTTTCTAAATATACTCTCTCAAGACATAATGTATGATCGAGATCAACACTCATCACTTTTTTCGGTCACTATTCATCTTTTCGATAATCAATAGGGAGTCAATTAGTTAACATAGGCATTCAAGATAAAATAAATAAAAAAATATAAAATCACATTTCTAAAATGCCTAAACTGAGACGAAGTCGACAAAAACTATTTTCTGGATGGGGTTTTGTAAAATTGTCTGCCAATTGAGAATCAGTTGAAATGAAGTTTATACAGATATTTTCTTTGGAAATGTGATCTCTAATGAAATGATGTCTAACATCTATATTCTTGGTGCGAGAATGATGTACAAGATTATTTGTGAGATTAATTGCACTTTTGCTATCACACATAAGTGGTAGATAATGCAATACAATTTTGTTTTCGACTTGACCATGCAACTAACGAATGTCCCAACATAAAACATCCACCACTACTTTTTCTATCAACTAGACTACCAGCATAGTCTGCATCTGAATACCCTTTTAACTCGAAGTTATCATTAGTTAGATGCCATAGACCAAACTGTAGGCTGTGCAACAGATACCTTATAATCCTTTTTACAGCTTTTAAATCAGATTCTTTTGGATTTGATTGAAACCGTGCACATAAACAAACATAGAACATAATGTCTGATCTAGAAGCAGTAAGATAAAGAAGTGATCCAATCATACCTCGATATTTCTTTTGATAAACTACCTTACCTTTTTCATCCTTGTCAAGTTTAATTGTTGTGCTCATGGGAGTTTTTGCAGGTTTAGTGTTCGACGGCAAATGTTCTATCGATTAGAAAAATGCCGATGAATTTCAAAATAAAATATAACCGCAAGCGCACGGCGTAAACTTGTAGTACGTGGCGAATACGGGTCGATCCGCATGGGATTGATGATTTTAAAATTCTATTCAATCAAATTAACCAAAGTTGAAAGTGTGATTAGCTAAAAATGTAAGAAACTAACAAAAACTAGCAAAAGAAAAATAGATAAAAATATGAGAGTTAAAAGGCAATTTAGAGATAAATCCACTCTCTAGATCATATAATTCAACAATTAATGAAATTATGATCTCTTTTTTTGGGTCATAGGTGAGTTTAAATGATGTGTTTATCATAAATATGGCTTATTTGTGCTATTAATTAGCTCAACATAAGCCATCAAACTATAACACACCCCTTAAATCACTTACTAACTCTCATGAAAACAACAATAAAGTTGAAAATGAAATCTATTTTAAGTATGACCTATTAACTATTGTTTAGAAATATAGGCCATCAAATTTTAATTTCACATTCACTTCATTACCATCATCATATGTAGATGAAGAGGTAATTATTGCTTGTGATTGTTTAAGCATAGTCTATTTGTTATGAACAACATAGACTATCAAATTCAACATGAAACAATAAATCACATCAACATTCCTTTAAGCACAAAAGATATCAAAATTATCAAAATGTTGAAGCTACATGATTAGAGGCTTCATTACCCCTAAATTGAAGGGGTTAAGCTCTCATTTTTGTTATCATATGAACAAATGTAGCTAGCAACGTGAAAGCAAAAGGAAAGGAAAAAGAAAGCTAATGGAAAAGAGAAGCTAATTAACAAGAATTAAAACTAATCTACTTTACATGAATGTAAACTACACTACTATCATAAGAAGAGAAGAAGCATGTAAATAAAAGAGAATTAACATTGCATAAAAGAAAGAAAATTACATGAAATAAAATGGCTAAGTAGCCATGGAAAAAGAAAAGAGAAAAGCTTTGATTTATTTTCTAAGCTAAAAACTAAGTAAGGGAGACTAAGGGGGGGGGGGGTTACATGAAACATAAGGTGATTTTATACATGTGTTAAACCCTAATTCATATTTTTGGGGAATGCCCAAAATACCCTCTTAAGAAGTGTGGAGGCCAAGTAATCATTAGCTTCAAATAATCCTCATTTAAGTGTACATGAAGCCATTAATTCCATAAGCATGTGCATTAGCCTCTAATTTGTACATTAAGGTAGGTGAGTAGGTGGGGTCCTCCATTATCTTCACTTTGAATTATTTCCATCTTCATTTGTTCTCTTCACTCTTGTGCATGCATGTGTCTTCATGAAACCACTCCTATTTGAGATCAAATTCCTACACAAATATATATAAATTTCCAATTAATTTTTCTCAAATTAATATATGCACAAAAATGACCATTTTGCCCTTAGATGAAGATGAATATGTGACGATTTGAAAATAATATGAATTTTGGTTTAAACAAGTTAAAATGCCCGATATGATCATTTATTTAATTTAAATAGATTAAATATGGTGATAAAAATATGCACATTTACGTGCATATCAAATACCCCCACACTTATATTTTTATTCGTCCTCGAATAAAGGAAAAAAAACTAAGATAAATCCATTTTCGTAGGGAGCACGATTGCATTGAGCGTATGCAACAAGCCGTTAAACCTCTGGGTGTCCCCAGTAGGACGAGTGTTGTCTCGTGAGGGTTTTCAGCGGATACTACCCACAAAATCCAAATGCAGGATGAAAATATTTACACAATGCAAGATTTATTTACAAAGAGATGAATGCAAGTTTTTGAAAATATTTACGAATGAAGGATTTACTTTTAAATTAACACAAATAAGTTAAATATAGGTTTGGTCATTATCTTGAAATTTAAGTCAATTACTCATCAAAATTTCCAACATAAATTAAGTTATCATAACAAATAGACAATAGTTTAACTCGTTGTTTCAGTTGATAACAAAGTGTAACCATGAAATAGGTCCTTAGTTGATCATCAAAGTTTATTAAAGTGGTATTTCATTTCATTTCAATAACAAATCAAATAAATTAAAATAGTGCTTGGATTTCATTTGCTTACTCTCTCCATTTTTTTTGAAAATTTTATTGATATTTACAATATTTACATATGCCTAACTCAGATAAACTGAGGCCAGATATATTACCCATGCACTGCCTTGCGGACTGATGTGAGGGGAATACATAGTGTGGCGAGTGAACACACGAGTGTGAACACCTATTGACTGTAGGCGTTATTAAAAAGAATTTTTATATATATACACCTAACTCGGATAAACTGAGGCCAGATATACCGATCGTGCACTGCCTTTCGGGCTTACGTGAGAAGGGTACAGAGCATGGCGAGCGAACACACGAGTGTGAACACATGACTCTAGGTGTTTAAAATATATATATACATATACATATATACAAGAAAAAATTTTTTAAAAAAAAGAGAGTTTTTGCAAAATCATCTTAGCACCATTTAACTTAGAAGACAAAAAAATGTTATATCCTTACTTTAAATCAACCACTTTTTAAAACAAAGATTTTCAATTAGGATATATTTCATAATTAACACGTATGAATCTTCCTATATACTAGTTAAACCATTTTTATTTGTAATCAAACTTCATTTTTATTTTTGTTAAGACAAATTAAATTTCAAAAATTTCAATTTAATAAACCAAAACCATATATTTATCTTATAGTGTTTCTTTAAAAATAAATCAAAATGCTTAAAAAAATTGTTTTTGGGATTTTTTTTTTAATTTTTTTTGAGTTTTTAAAATAAAAAGCAAAAATAAATCATGAAAAATTAAAAATGAAGATGAGTCTCCCCCCACACTTGATTTTGACTGTGTCCCCACAGTCAACCCAAGTGGAAGGAGAAAAACAAAAACAAAAACATGACCTTTATTTAATTGAAAATTAACCGTATTTACACGAGATCAGAAAGTATATCGTCAAAAAGTAAATGAAACGGTCTTCCAAAGACCGAGTCATTTGTCTCGTCAAGTATGTGAGACACAGCTTAAGCGCAGAAAACCAAATCATAAAATATTTTGAAGTTGAACGTTGATTTGGACAAACGAATGTCGTTTTATTGAAAATCTTACGAGTAGTTTTATTTTCGATGATTTTCGGGGTTGATAAAACAATTGATTGAAGTTCAAGTTTATTTTCACCAATTTGAAATTCAAGCCTATCATTGAAAACTTCTTCTGAATCATTGATTTCAAAATCAAAATGGTGATTTAAATCTTCCCCTTCAGAATTGAACAACTCGTTTTCGAAAAGTCCCAAGAAATCGTGTTCGTTAAATTCGTCTTCCTTTGTTGGATTATCAACAACTTCATTTCGTGTCTCAAGTTCAAAGTCCAAAGTTGTTGTATTCAAATTTTCGAAATCGAGCAAAGGAAGATCGAATTTTAAATTTGGTTCCACACCCTCAAAAGAATTGAAATCCAATTCGATTACCAAATTTTCAACAACTTCATTAAGATCGTCATTTTTAGTTTCAAAAGTTGTTATTTGGAAATCGTCAATTTTGGTAAAAGGTGGATTATCGTTTGATTCGTCACACGTTGGAATTTGATTTTGTTTTTCACGTTGTTTCATATATGTTTCAAACAACGAATCCGTGTGATCATCGTAAATTTCGTTCATTTGCTCAACAAAATCCAATTTATAGTTATTAGCCTGAGGATTTTTGATTTGGATTTGTTGAGAACAAAATTTTTCACTTGCATCATAGTCGAGATTATTCCCATTGCCAAAATTATTTGAAAAGTGGATCACATTTTCGTTTTGATTTTGAAATTCATTTTGGAGTTCAAAATTGAATTGGCATGGGTTATACTCGAAATCGTTTGAATTTTGAAGTGAATTCAAATTTTGATTATTTTGAAATTTTTGATTTGAATCATTGCCCAAATATGAATTACATAAATCATTTATCATTTGATTTTGCTGTGTAGAGATTTCAAGTAAAGACGAAATGCTCTTTTCGAGATTCGAGGGTGGTTCGTCATTTTGAAAATTTTGTGGTTCAAAACTCAAATCGTTTAAACAATAATTGTTGTTAAAATATCCATACGGATTTGGAGTGAAATCATATGGATTATATTGATTTTCACAACTATTGTAAAATTCACGTAAGTGTGGAAACTCGGACATTTTCAAGAATGTTTTTGTTTTTTTTTAGGAAAAATATTTACAAATAAAAATTATTTATCAAAAGGGAAATTGATTTTTGATTTTTCAAATTATTTTTTGTTTTTGAAAATGTTTTATAATTTTTTTGGATTTTTAAATTTCAAAGAAAAAGGATTTAAAAATTTCAAATGAAAAGGAAAAGGAATATTTACAATTTTTTTAGTTTTGGATTTTGAAATTTTTTTTTGTTTTGTTTTACAATATGCATGAACTAATGCAACTAAATGAATGCAAGGGTTAATTACAAATGATTTATCCTATGTTATCCCAAAATTGTATAATCACACATTGTCTTAAATAAACAAGATAGTTCTCAGCCAGGTAACGGACAGGATTTATCGGTGCACCACGAATCACCGTAGCAATGCAGCCGAAGGTTTAAGTACCTTCAAAGGAACAACCACTATAATATTTACGAATCACCGTAATATTTATAAATGGTTATTACTCTGCCGTAGCCTAGACACCGAGAAATTAAATTGTTCAAAGAAGACAACTTATCAATACACAATTAAAAGTTATCGATGTCTAACCGTTATTACTAATCAAAATTCTAGGATGAAATGCAAAGCAGAAAGTAAACGTGTATTAACAATGCAACTACGAATGTAATTTTTTGTTTTTGAATTTTTTGATTTTTTTTAAATATATATATGCAAATGCAAGCAATCAACAATGCAACTAAAATAAAAACAAGAGATATATACAATGCAAGGCAAATAAAAACAAATAGATATATCAAGCAAGCAATTTTTTTTTATAAAGCAAAGCGAAGCAATTATTTTTGGGCAACAATTGAGCGAAGCAAGGAACTTTTCCAATCTGCTTTGGCAACCTGAAATAAAAATAAAATATATATACAATTTTTTTTTAATTTTTTGAAAAGGAAACTTAAAAGTGCAGTTTTACTTAAAAAAATTCTTTTTTTGTGTGTAAAGGATAGACCAAAACAAAACTAAAAGAAAATATTTACAACTCAAAGCAAACCTTTTTTTATAAATAATTTTGTTTCAAACTTCAAAAACAATCTTTAATCAAGACAATCCCTAAAACAATTAAAATACAATAGCCACTTCCAAAACACTTAAATCCTATCACTTTAAAAATTAAGACTTAGCCCAAACACTTAAATTATAACCCTTAAATCAAGACAATCCCAACACTTTTAAAAAAAAATTAAAACCCGGCCCAATCATCGAATCACAAAACCTTGTTCAAAAATTCTCAATTGCAAATTACACTTCCAGAACTCTTTAAAACAAAAACTAAAACAAAAAATTAAAAAAAAAGTTCCAACTTATTTCTAACTGTTGAAGAGAAAAATCGAAGTTCCAGATATCAGTTGTGAGTTATTCGATGACGTAAGCGGATGAAGTTCGATTTGGGTATTAGCAATTTGGTTTCATGAATTGGGCAAAGTAGGCTGGCGGAGTTGTGGGGATTGTTAGGTGGTTGAACTGTGCTGATGGAGGTGGTCGCGTGGTGTCAGCCACTTGATTTTGGGTGTTCTGCGACTGGGTGAAGCGATGAAGGTCACGAAGTCGCGGCGCTGGAAATTGATGGCAGGCGATTGCGAGTTTTTTGATGTTGCAGTGGTAGGTTGGAGTATAGCTATTGATGCTCGACTTTGGGTTGATCGATTTGGCAACTGGTGTTGGTCGAGGGGATGACGAGTTGGTGGAGTGTGATTAGAAGTTCATGGCTTTGGGATGTGCAGAGATACTCGGTCTCGAGGATGCGGAAGGGGTTGTGAAGGGCAATTTTGTGAAGTTTGATGTCGCGAAGTGATTGACCAGAGGGGGATTGGCGAGGAAGTGGGTAATGTTAGAGTGGTAATGGTGGAAGACAGTCGGTGAATTATGCAGGAATGTGGAATCTGGTTTGTGGCTTCTAATGGGTAGGTGAGGTGAATAGTGGCAGTGAGTAGGGGAGAAGGGGGTAAGATTGGTGTTCTCTGAAGTGCACAGTCTTGTGAGAGGCGGTTAATGATTTATGAGGCTGATGAGGCAGGTAAGTTGTATGTTGAGAAGGCTGTGGGTTTGCAGTAGTTCAGGTGATTGGAGCAATAGTATGGTAATGAACAGTGGGTGGTCTAGTGTGACAGTAGTTTTGTTTTTTTCCTTTTTAGAGAGGATTGATTGTCAGAAGTAATGCAGTGGTATGATTGTTTGGAGATGGTTGAGAAGTTGTTTTTGTGGGATGAGGCTGAAGTTTCAAGATGACAGTGACAGTAGAATTGCGATGATATGTTAGCAGCACTACTAGTATGAATTGTTATGAACTGTGGTTTGGTTGATGTTTCTGTGGCAGAGGTGAGGGAGGTAGAAGTTTGTGGAAGACGTAGAAAGTGTCGAGTTGCACTGTTCTGCAGTTGTGTGCAATTTTGATGGTGTGGGTGTTGCAGTTTGAAGAGGAGGGTAGAGGGTAGAAGGTGGCTTGGTGAACTGTTTGTGGATGGGAATGTGAATGGATGTAGATTGATATGTTGATGGGTGTTGTGTGGTAATGAGTGTGTACATGCACATAGGATGCGCATAAGTACACTACACAGTTTGGACAGAGGGATGGTTCGTGGTGTGTACCTGTATGTGGTGGAGAGGTAACAGACTTGTTCAACCGGCAAGCAGTTAAGAGGCAATGGGGATGAAGTTGTACAGAGATGGTTGATGGTGGTTGTAACAAATTTATTGACAAGCTCTCTGATATAATTTGTTTGAGAGATGAACATACCTTTTTCGCTCTGTTTGATTTGAAGCCCTAAAAGAATTTCAACTCTCCTACCAAGCTCATTTCAAACTTTTCCTGCATGACTTTTTCAAATTTCTCATACAAAAGGTTGTTAGTGGCACCATAAATAATGTCATCAACATATATTTGAACAATCAATAGGTCATCATTTTCATGAAATAGAAATAATGTGGTGTCTACACAGGCCTTTTTGAACCCATTTTCAAGGAGATAAGTGCTAAGACATTTATACCAAGCCCTAGGGGCTTATTTTAATCCACATAGTGCTTTCTTAAGTTTATATACATGGTTCGGGTATTCTTGACATTAAAACCTCCAGGTTGTTCGAAGAATGCATCCACTTTCAAAATACCATTAAGAAAAGCACTTTGAATATCCATTTGTCTTAGTTTAAATCCTTTATAACAAGCAAAAGCTAACAAGATTCTAATGGATTCTAGTTTTGCTATAGGTGAAAAAGTTTTATTAAAATCAATTCCTTTAATTTGATTATAACCTTTAGTAACTAACCTAGCTTTGTTCCTAATCACATTTCTAGATTCATCAAATTTATTTTTAAAAATCCATTTGGTTCCTACAACTGGATAATCATTAGGTCTAGGTGCTAGAATCCAAACATCATTTCGTTCAAATTGATTTAGCTCTTCTTGCATAGCCATAAACCAACTCTCATCTTTGAGAGCTATATCTATGTCTTTAGGTTCAATTTCTGAAATAAATTCACTGTATAGACACAAATCACATAAATTTCTAAAAGAGGAACGAGTTTGAATACCTGCGGTAGGATTACCTATTACCAATTCTGGAGGATGATCTGCTTTGAATTTCAATCTCTCTGGTTCCAGATTTCTTTGGACTTCTTTTGTGGTTGTAGTTTCTTTTGGATTTTCACTTTCATCCTTTTCATTCTCCTCCTCGACATTGCTTTTGATTGTTTCCTTGCTTTGATCATCAATGCCTTCATCAAATTTCACATTGATTGACTCCACGATTGTTCTCGTCCTTTTGTTGTATACCCTATAAGCTTTGCTTCTAGAAGAGTATCCCATGAACATGCCTTCATCAGCTTTTGGCTCAAATTTTCCCAATTGATCACCTGTATTGAGAATAAAACATGGAAAGCCAAAATTTTTGAAATATGCAATGTTTAGTGTTTTGTTGAACCATAGTTCATATGGTGTTTTCTTAAGAATCGACCTAATTATGACTCTATTCATTACATAACAAGCTGTATTTACTTCCTCTGCCCAAAAGGACAAGGGTGGTTCATACTCATTTATCGTAGATCTAGCCAACTCTTGTAAGGTTCGATTCTTTCTCTCGACTACTCCATTGTGTTGTAGAGTACGTGGGGCAGAGAATTCTTGTTTAAATCCATTTTCATCACAAAAATTTTTAAATTCTCCACCATGATCGCTTCTTAGCAAAATAATAGAAACTCCTTTTTCATTTTGAACTAATTTTGTGAATTTAGTGAAGTATGAGAAAGTTTCTGACTTTTTAGGTAAGAAGTATACTCACGTGTATCTAGAGTTATCATCAACCAATACATAACAATATCTCTTACCACCTAAACTTGCAATATTAGATGAACTAGTTCAAGAACTCTAGAAGTACTTACGGTGTTCTTGGCATGAAAAGGTGATTTTTTAAGTTTTCCCATAGTACATGCTTTACATAGAGTTTCTGTTTTGAAATCATGAGATGGTAAACCTCTTACCAAACCTTTTCTTTTTAATTTGTTTAACAAATTCATGCTAGCATGTCCTAATCGTCTATGCCATAAGTTTACTTCTTCATCCTTAGCTACCAAACATTTTGAACGAGTGAGATCATCAAAAGATAGAGAGTATATATTACCTTTCCTCTTACCTGAAAATAATGTTTCTTTTGATGATTGGTCAACAATTCACAAATCAGAATCAAAAACAACATTCATTCCCTTATCACATAACTGGCTGATTGAAATCAGATTATGGTGCAGATTTTCAACATATAATACATCGTTTAAGGTAAATGTACCGTTACCTACTTTACCTTTACCGGTAATTTTACATTTATCGTTGTTGCCCATTGTGACTCTACCACCTTTGTACTTCTCTAGGCTAAGGAACTTTGATTTGTCGCCCGTCATGTGCCTGGAATAGCCAGAATCCAGGTACCACTCTTGTTGTTCCTTAACCTGCCAACACACCTACACGAGAAAAGAGTTTAGTGACCTATTTGTTTTCATAGGTCTATGATTGTTAGTGACAGAAAATTGGAAAACAAGTTTGCGTAGAACCAAGACAGTTTATGTTTGTTCCTTTTGGCACCCAGATTTGTTTGACTTTAAGGGATTTTACATTTGTGCCTTTAGGAACCCAAATTGGTATGGTTTTCGTGTGTTTGGGTCTATACCGGCAATTGTTTTGATTGTGTCCAATTTTTTCACAAATCGTGCACTTGGAGTTGACATGATTAGTTTTACTTCTACCTTTTTCAGATTGAGTGTACCCAAGTCCTTGTCTAATAGTTTAACAGTTTGTTTCCCTAATAGCATATTTAGTGATCATTCTCCTTTGGAGAATTTTTCTAAAGTTGTAGACAATTGTTGGACTTGTGACTTGAGAGATTCATTTTCATTCAATAACAATGTGCACTTTTTAATAGAATTTTCTCTCCTAGTATTTTCACTTTCTTTCAAAATCAGAATTTCATTTTCAAGCGATTTAATTTTAGTTTCTGACTTTTTTATTTCCTCTTCTAATGATGGACACTTATCACACTTAGGGTTCTTTTTTCTATAATTTTGAACCATTTGATCAAGCTGCATATTTAGTTCTATCAAACTATCTTTTTGTGATTCAATTTTAGCGTACTTCTCCCTAAGTCTTTCAAAAAAGCCATTTACTTCATGAAAATATATAAGTAATTGCGAGTGAGTAAGTTTTGATACCTCGCTTGGCTCGTCATCATCGTTGTCACTTGTTTCTCCTAAAAAGCACAGATTTGCTCTTTCACTCTCACTACCAGTGCTTTTATCATCACCTTTATCACTTTCATCCCAAGTTGCTACAAAACTTTTCCTTTTTGGTTTCTTTCCTTTGCTGAATCGATTTTGAGGACAATTTGGCTTGATATGACCAGGTTTATTGCACTTGTGACAAATGATCTCCTGCTTTTCTGAGTTGTCTAGAACTTTGACGATTCTGCTCTTTAGTTGTTGATTTAGGGCAGGATTTCTGTATTTGCGGTTCCACCTTTTGAATCTCTTTATTATCAGTGCCATTTCAGTTGCTCCTTCATCATCACCATCATCTTCACTTTCCATCGTTCCTTTAAGTGCTATTGATTTCTTTCACGTATCTCCTCCTTCACTTTCTTCCTTGAATTTGATTTCTAGCTCATAAGTGGTGAGGGTTTCGATGAGTTCTTCAACTTTAACCTGTTTTAGATCCTTTGATTCTTGAATGGCAGTCACCTTTGCTTCAAAATTTTGTGGAAGAATTCTGAGGATCTTTCGGACTATCTCCAGTTATGTGTATGGTCTTCCTAGGGATTTTGATTTGTATATAAGATTAGAAAGTCGTCCATACATTTCTTTGACACTTTCATCCTTTGCCATTGTGAAGTTCTAGTACTCGCTACTAAGCATGGCAAGGCGAGATTCTTTAACCTGGGAGGTTCCTTCATGAGTCACTTCAAGCGTGTGCCAGATTTCCTGCGCAGTTAGGCAATGTGAGACACGGTTAAATTCAATTTGATCTAATGAACAAATAATAGAATTCATAGCTTTAGCATTAGCAGTTTGCAGTTCATTTTCAAGATCTGTCCATTGATCCATAGGTTTATCAACTTCTTGATTGCCTACCATTACTGCTGGTGTGCTATATCTCGTTTCAATAATATTCCATGCATCTTTTTCATTCTAGTTTTCCAATATGCATATTCACCATTGAACATGGGTGGTCTAACTATAGACTGACCTTCAGCAAAAGCATTATTAAAAGAAGCCATTGAAGGAAAAAAAATCAAAATAAAAAAAAATGGTTTTTGATCCTAGCACCGATACCACTTGTAGGATCATTTTCACCCTAGAGGGGGGTGAATAGGGTCTACTAAAATTAATGCAGAAATAAAAATAAAAACAGAAAGTAATGCAGTAAAGATCACACACAGTTTTACCCAGCTTCGGCAAAAACCTACCTGCATGCTACCCCCAAGGTTTCTACTAGAAATTAAGTAATCAGACGCTTACAAAAACATGTAAACTTGCGATACCCGCTAACTTGATTAACCTAACTCTAAGCTCAAAACCCTGCCACAACTCAGCCACTGAGTTGCGAATTCTCGAACTACAAACTGTAGTTCGTAAACTAGTTAATCTAGAGTTTGACTAAAAAAAGTACTAAAAATAAAACCCTAATATTTATAACTATTCGGCCCAATAACAAAACATAATATCGGCCCAAATAAAAAGAAAAAGATGCGATCAAAAATAGGATGATCCTCTTATTCTTCCAGGCCGATTATTCCTTTTATCCCTTCTTTAGAAATTAGGGTTCCGTTTCAATTGACGTCGCCGCTTAGACGTTGATCGATTGAAGTGATGATTTCACTTTGGTTTGCTTCATCAATCAATCCCTAGCTTTAATTCCACTCGGTCACTTCAATTGTGTCGAGCACTTCTACGGTTATGGCTTTGGTATGATTTTAAATTTGGTGTTTTAATTAACTTGCTAGTAACTCAACTTCATGATTTCTACCAATGATGAATTGGGTTTAAATAGGGATAAAATACCTAAATTTTTGTTCGTATATTTTGGTTTGAATTCGTCAAATGCTTTGCTCGGCCATTCGATTCTTGATTGCACGATTTTGATGATTTCCGACTTGTTTATTTCTGATATATTTGAATTTGTTCCATTCTTTGCTCCTATAACCTGTTCATCATTCGCTTAGAGCTTGGGGCATTTGAATTTGAGATAATTTTGACTTCCTGATATATTGGCATCTATATTTTTGACCCAAACTCTGACTTGATTTTTATTTGTTATATGCATTTGCTATGGCTATTTGCTCTATCCTCTCGAGTGCTTTGATCATGTCATGTATACTTTGATGTGTTGTTCATTTCTTGCATTGTTTAAGAGAACTTCCTTGATGTCTCCTCTGTTTCATATTTATATCTGGTGTACTTCATACCAGAATTGATCTATGTGTATGTATATATATATATGCATATATGCATACATGTGTATATGTGAGTGTATTGATCATTGCCGCATTCTCGTGTTGCCTTTGAAAATTTTGAAGTCTGGTTGCATGTTTCTTTCATGTGTGTTCATGCCTGAACCATGCCTGAATGTAATGCTTGAACATATTGATGTTGTTTTCATTTGAAGTCCAGTCTGGTTCCATTTGAACTCTGGTTGCATTTTTTTTTCATGTGCTCACTTGTCCTTGTGCACTTGTATTCTCTGGACCATTGAAACTGAACTTGATTGAACATATTCAATTGCTTTCCTTGTGCCATTTGAAGTCTGGTTTAATTTGAAGTCTTGTTGCCTTTGTTATTGAATCTGGTTCAATTTGAAGTCTTGTTGCATTTTCTGTTTTGTTTTGTTCTCATGCCTCAATTTTGTTTGCATGCTCCATTCCTATCTTTGCTTGGTTGATTTGCTGCATGCACCACTTTGTACATATGCACTACATGTTGATTTTATTTGAAGTCTGGTTGCCTTGTATGATCCTTGAGATGCTGGTATGTTCTTGCATTTGCACTTGAGTTGAATCCAGTCTTGGCTTGGGTTTGAACTTGTGCTCACATGTCCCTGCAATTTTAACAAGCAAGTGTATATCGATGTGCACGACCTTATGGCATGCATAGTGATACACTGTGCATGTCACAAGTTGTTCGCGTAAGATGAATTAAAAAAATGATGACGAACAACCCAAATAACTGAGGCAAACTATATTTTCAAACACACACTTCATTTTGCACTGCAAAATATTTCTTTTTCAATTTTACCGCGTTATTGTTTATTTCACAGATAGTTCGGATGCTGGATACAGGCCGAAACAAAGTTAAAGATCAAAATACGAGTAAAGAGTGAATATGTAGTGAGGTGAAATATGTACGTAAAATTGTATAGTGAAAATTGTGTTGTAATTGAAACTTGTATTTGGAATATAGTGAGAGCTTAAATTTGTACTATTTGAATTTGTAATAAAATATTTGTTTGAAAAAAACATTTTTTTAAATAAGAATTCCGAGTTATTTATTTTATTCAACAAATATTTATTTAATTATGTGGAAAAATAAAATAGTACAATAACAAATACATTTAAATGGCTATATATGTTTATTATCATCAAACAAAAATCATAGGCTGTTGTATTCTACAATTTCTATCTCAACTTGGTAGACTTGTCATCATAAACTCGGTTATATTCTCTATGATAGTCTACTGTGTAGAACTTTCCTTCTCCCTACAAAGCTCATATCCATGATTAAGTCAGCCATGTACAGATTCTTGTGTGCAGGAACAATATACAACAGGAAACTATCCTCCATAGCATATAACAAGCTTGATAAACCTAAATGTTATGTAGGATTGGGAATAAAGAATTTGAACAATTGGAATGTTGCAAGCTTATTTAAAAACTTTGATAGCCTTATCAACAAAGCAGACACCCTATGGGTAGCTTGGTGCTATAATTATAATCTCAAACATGAAGAAATTTGGATGATAAAACCAAAACAGGCAAGTAGCTGGGTTTGGAAGGCTATGTTAAAGACAAGAGATGCTCTCCTTCCTCATGCCAAGATTTCTCTATGTATAACTAGCACAAGGTTCTGGACTATTCTATGGCTAGGTAAAGGTATGACACTAAAAACTCTCTTTCTCAAGATAAATGTATGCAAACTGGCATATCCCTTAGTGTTAAGGCTATATCATTTATAAGACATGGCTATATTACCCTACCACGATCAAGCAGCACTGTGGTCAATCAATTATGGGGTGCTTACAATCTAAAAGCATATCATCATGCTTCTGAAGACAGATACTTATGGACTGACATATTGAAAGAACACTCCGCTCGTATTATATACTCTGCCCTAGACAATCAGTCCACAAATGAATGATTTCATTGGCATAAAAGAATTTGGAATTCTTACTCAACTGAAAAACTAAACTTCATGCTTTGGAAAATTTTCAAAAATTCTCTTCGCGCTCTAAAGAATCTTCAGAGGAAAGGAATAAATTTTTCTACAACCTGTATGTTTTGCAACGCAAGAGAGGAAGAAATTCACCACCTATATTTCAACTTCACATTTACCTTCTTTATTTGGAAGAAAATAAAAACAAGGGGAGGTTTTAATCGGCCAAATAGGGATAGTAAAATTGAGTGGCTTAACATTTACAGAGCCACAAAATGGAAGACTTCATATATGGTTCATCTCTTGATCGTCTAGGAAGTAACAGCAAACGAAATTTGGAGAGAAAGAAATGAGAGAATATTTAATAAAAAAGAAAAAAGATGTATGGAATTATACTTAAGCATTTGCCATGAAACCAGAGGTGCATTGAAGTTGTCACCTATCCAGTTCGATAACTCCGAAGTTAGTTGTTGGGAGTGAAGGCCTTTTTTCCTATGTTTTTTTAACTTTCTTTATTTTCTTTTAGTCTCTTCTATTTATCTTAGTGTTCCTATTTATGGCTGTAAGTAGTTACTTATGATTTATAAATAAATGGTAGGGGGCTGTTCAACCCCACCAGCTTCGCAAAAAAAAGAGTTAGTGGTATACCCTAAGGGTAATTATGTAAATTTGTTACATATATCCAACTCTATACTCAATCTTGTTCATAATAAAGGTGTTTGATTTATGTTATATACTTTATTATATTGTAATATAATTAATTTAAATTATATTAATAAGAATATCCTTAAAAAAAATGTTATGCGGTTGTAGTTGCAAATAGTTGCAATTATGAGTAATTAATCACAAAATAAAATAACATTTTGGTTTAAATATTCCTGGCCAAGATGTTTCAAGAAAGGATATAGATACATCCTATAAGACCATAGTGCGTAACGCTTTACAAACATTGGGAAATATATTACTCATGGCTGCTTGGGGAAGTAAGAGGTTATGTACTCGTAGTTATTGGATAACTATGGAATGAGACAACCGAGAGTTTTTTATTGGTTAATAACAACTAGGTCAAATAGCAATCTCAATGTGATGATGTAACATAGTTCCCTCGACTTGAGAATACTTTGGAACTTCGATGTGAATACTCCACTTTGATTATAGTTAAATCATGGCATGATGATCCATCAAGCGACTATAGTTGGGCCTGGTCGGAGTATTGGAAGTGAAGTACTATTCAATAGAGCATTTGTCTCCTTGGTTATATGAGGTTTTTCACCATGGTCGACTATAGTCAACTCAAATTAATAATTCCTAACCAAACTAGAATGGTTAATGATAAATGTTATTATTGAACCTAGGACTTTATTTTTTGGACTAACCAAGTTGAATGTGGATAATATTGAAATTTGACCAATATCAAATTTAATATATCCTAAAGTGATATAATTTTGATGAAGGGAAAGTGTGTGTATTATTGTTACAAAAAGGTACCACTTAAGAAAATGTGAAATTGGATATTGCTCTTATATATATGTGATGAATTCATCCAACTTGCTTCACCACTAGATAAGGTGACGTGCGAACATTAATATTTGAATTGTTCAATATTAATCGTTGATTGAATTCACACCTCTGAATCTCACAACCGCATTTGTGAATTCTCCGAAAAACCACAAGTTTTAGTTAATTTATAAAATGTGATAAATCAATTTAATTAATTAATTTGTAAGAAATGTTAATTATTAGTTTATTTGATGTTTTTAGTATTGTTAGTAATTATTTGGATGTATATACAAAAGCTACATATGTGCATTGCACGTGTCAATTTATAATATCGATATGTATTTAAATGGGGCATTAAACATGGTTAATTACTTAACGAACTCTTTGGAAAATTAGTCCACACAAGGGCACAAAATCCTGGTGGGCTATAAGAAAGAAAGAAATGGTCTAAATATTGATTTTATTTAATTAAGAATTAAAGAGGGAAGTTTCAAAAGAGAGAATGGGAATGGTTTCCATTCTCTCCATAGAACAAATTTTCCTCCCTAATTCATTTATACAATCTTTCCTATTATTCTTTCCCTTTCATGGCTGCAACTTTTTTTCCTCTCTCTCATGGTAGAAAGATTTTTCACCTTAAATAACATCAAACAAAACAAAATAAAAGACGGTTCATACAATTTTAGTAAGAACGGGATGATTTAAGGAATCTATGAGTCGATTTACAAATTAATGTGTCACGGTGGGATAGATCTACAAAGGTAAATAAAAATTTGTTTTACGTACTTCTACGTGTTCACACTTGACCAAAATTGATATATGTAGCATATATTTAAATTGCCATTGTATATTATTAATGTCTGTTCTGTTATATATGTTTTTATAAATAAAATTCAAAAGGAATTATTGAAAAAATTAATATATATAAAGGTTGAAATTATGGAATTTGTTTACAAGAGGAATAAAATTTTAATTTTTATATGACAATAAAAATAATTAAAGGGGATTTACAATTATATTCCAAAATGATGTGTTTATTTTATGGCATTTGAATTAAATGTGAAATTTTAAGGAAAAAATGATATTTTGAGAAGTAATAATAAGATTAAAGTCTATTTTTTATTATATGAAAAATATTTTAAATGAAACCTTATTATTATACTTTGTTAAGTGTAATTTTTTTAGGTAATTTATTTTGTATTTGGTTACTTTAAATAAATAGAAAATTAATTTAAATGCCTTTGAAAATATTTATAAAGTGTATTACTTGAATATCTTTGAAATGAGAATTTTTGGAGTTGGATTATAAAAATGAATTTTAAATGTCAATGTTATAATATAAGTATTTAAAATATTTTATATAAACAGAATTTCAATTCAATAATTATTTTTCGAAGGTGATTTAAAATGGATTTAAAAGTAATTAAGGATTTTAAATATTAATTTTGAAAATAAATATTTGACCTTTGGAAATATTTTGGATTGGGAATAATATAATTTGGATTTGGTGTTTTAAAGGAATTGTTGGGTTATAAACACTTTTATTATTGTTTTGAAGTATCATATATAAGTTCAAATTCTATGAATTATTTTTTAAAAGGAGTTTTGCGACTTGTAATTTAGTAAGGGTATAAAGGAATGACTTCTTTGTATTTGAATATGAGGTTTTAAAATATTAAATTTTGGAATTAAATAAAGATTTTGGAATAGAAATGGAGTATTTAATTAAAAGCCTCTTTGGAATTAATATTGAGTTTTGGAAATTTGGTATGAAAATTTTGGAAATGGGTATTTATAATAAAACCCCTTCTATATCAATAAATGGTTGGGTCATATGAGTTGTGTGAACTTCTGTATGATGAGAATTTTGAATAAACGAAGTCGTAATACTGGCAGTATATGATGTTCGGTAATATTTCTTCGATTATTCTTTTGACTCGTTATATATGATATAGTATGATATTAAGTGTATTGAGTATTGAATCAAGTTAATAACTCCTAGTGACACTTGGTAAAATGATAGCTGGAGGGTTTACTATCATAATAAGAACATGGGAAATATAATGAATTAATCAAATGAGATGAGATGCCAGATGGACTAGATTCATCAGTCTAGGACCGAGCGACATTCTGGCTTATTTGCCACCGATCCGACGACCTGTTATACGGGGACATCGATGATGATAGGAGTGATGTATATTTGATGCAAATAATGATGCTCACGTAATAGAGAATAATATATCAAATAGGTCATGTGAGGGTACCAACAATTCTGGTCGAAGGGTACACGGATGAAAAAAACTATGTATCTTAGCTCAATCGGTATTGGAAGAGTTATAATTTTAATTGAGGGAAAGACGGATGACAGGCAAAGTATCTTGGTTGAATCAGCATTAGAAAGAGTTATAATTCTAATCGAGGGATACATACCATGTATCTTGGCTCAATTAGCACCTGTAAGTGTTATAATTCTAATTGAGGGATACATGGATGAAAATGGTTTTGTATCTTTGCTCAATCAGCGTCTGGAAGAGTGTACTCTGCACTCAACGAGTTATATAAATTAAACCATGATCAATTCATGATAACTAGATGATTAATACATGGGACTCTTAATAATTGTGATTAGGAGCGAATCACAATTGAGTAGATTTGCTATTATGATCACATTAAATAGAGTATGACTCATACATTATGACATCATATATGTTATTCGATAGGGATTCTGGTTAGAATTGAGTGCGGATGACATTCATTTGATATACTTATATTTAATTCTAGGCACAGTCTGATCGTTTATTATTTATATAATAGTCAAATAAGTTTGAGAATTTACAGGTATAGTGACATTAGCCTTCCTTGGATATTAGGCCTATCGAGGAGACGATTATAGACTATATTATATTTTGAAACTGTATTATGTATATTTATTTTGATGTCTTCATGTATGTATATATGCAATGAGGATTGAGATGTATATAACATTTAACTTGTACCGATATATATATACACACACACTATAATAGGTTAGATTCTTTATTTTGTAGACCTACTTTGTGATATGTAGTGATATTTTATTTTCTTCTACATTCAATGACTTTTTATTTTCTGATTATATTGTGTGTTGTTCTAATATGGTAAATCCATGTGTTTATTGCTTTGTGCCAATACCGAGTACGTATATTTGTAGAATATATGACGTAAGAAAATGTATCGGTGTAGCTCAATGGAATATTCATATATGGTTGCACCTAACAAGCCTCATTCTCTGTATTACCTCTATGATACTCTTTGGTAGTATAGATATAGAGGCGTTGCGTTACAAATTTTTTGGCATGTTTTCAATTCAAGACTGATGCCAAAGCCAAATTATACAACTACCTTGGTCAATAGAGGTTTTATTTCCTCGAGATTGTGTGTTGCCTTTTATGAGGTTTAAACTCTAATGCAATACAAAAATATTTATAGCTTATCCATATTCAATCACATAAAAAAGTTCTATGGTGAGCAGTCGCGTTCTTAGTTTAAGAAATCTCGATGAAATTGGTTCACTAAAAATTAGAAAGTAAACCATAATGCGAAATCATGCATTTAATACAATCAATTGCAATAAGGATCCTGTTGTGTTAGATATAGCATTAGACCAAAAGCTACGAGATGGACTTAAGAATTTGAAAATTGAAATGTCGATTTGATCAGTTTATGTAAAGTGAAACTTATTAGAATGGTATGACCATCTTGAAATGAAAGTGAATGTTTGAGATTGGATAACTTTTCAAATTTAGGATAAAGAGTGTGAATAGTCAACTCTACTTCATGAAGAGACATCAAAAATAAAAATTGTATAAAATGCTAGTAAATACTTAATGAGAAATAGTAAATATGATTTCTATTCCAAATGTATTTTCATATAGAAAACCGTTTTCTATAATAGTTATTTCTTTGAGTTCAAAATGTTCGATCTGAAACTATTAATAGTAAACTAGTTATAGCGGATGAAATAAATTACATATAATAAGTGATTGAATGGAACTTTGAATTTCATACGCTGTTATTGTAATGACAGAAATAGTGGGAGCATAAGATATGACACTTATTAGTGGTCACATCAAGTTATGAAAGTATCTATCTAATAATATCAGTATTATTTACGAGTTAATAATTATTTTTAGTATTGATTGAAAATAGGTATACTTTTGTTTTAAGATAAATATTATGAATATTCATTATAAGATAGATTTATAATAATGGTATTTGTGATGCATTAGCCAAAATATAGAAGTATTGAAATTTTTGCAATAATTTTGAAATTATGTACTAAGCCATAACTTTGAGAAATAACTTTTCAATCGTATGATTGTGAATCATACGGTATTAGTGAATTGTAACTCAAATGGTAAAGGGAAAACCACCCATTCAGTGGGAGTGAAAAAATAGTTTGTGAATTCTTTGGATTGACACAAATAGATGAATGTAGTTCAAAGTCAAACTATACCAAAATGAATCCGCTTAGATCATCAAATTAATAGATGGATTATCATACAAATAAACATGTGAATTTGACATACAAGTAGTGTATTTATGATAAATTCATTGAATATAAAATGGAAGTAGAACATAACATGCAAAGAAAAATAATAATTCAATTTGATCAAATAGGTAAGTGTATTGAAAAAGGTTCCAAAAGTATGTAAAAACAAATCAGATCCAATCTCAAAAATCACTCCTCTCTATGATATATAATGATGTATTGATATAGATTAATCGGGCATTATTGAACAAAATACGATTGATGATGAGTGAAGTTAAGTTAACTTCTTTCTATAGGGATGTGTACTTAATAGTAAATACATATGTTAAATTTAATTTCATCTAAAGCATTATTTACAAGATCATGCAAGATAAGAGTTGATAAGAAACCCCTACATATCCTAAATCAAAGAGTTAACAGGTTGTGTGAGTCGAGAGACTGTTCGTATTATTTGTTTGTGATGGATCTTGTATGGACCACCCCAAAGGAATTTGGGAACAACAATATTGCTTGACTAATTTATGTTATGAACATAAATTCCGTAAATTCAAAATTAAATCAGTTTTATACATATATGAAGGAAGTTCATAAATTGTTTATGAATGCCTCTTCCGTCGTACTAAGAAATAATTATTGTTTTAAGAAACATTAATATCATGACGAAGGAATTTCCTTTAGAGATTATTGGTAGTAAAATGTATTTGGATACGACCCAAAGATAAATTGATTACGAAGGATGAATGAAACTAACCAAACCTAAATGGACATAACATATTAGAATGTCTAATAAGAATTTTCGTACATTAAAGAGAAACTATAAGTTTCTCATCGATTTCGAGAAAAGAATTTCCTCAATAGTCAATAAGCCATGAAGAGTTTTGGCTCTACCATATGGAATGGAACATAAATCTGAAATGGAAATTAAGTACATTATCAAAATAATATTTTGATAGTTGTACCTAAAGGGATTGGATCCATCGCTCGCAAATGTGTCTTTAAGAAGAAGACCGATGCAGTTGGAATGTAGTAAGAAACATTGATGAGAATAACGTCATAAATTTGATTTGTTTAAATTAACATAATAGATTCGTCATTCAACATGCTAAATTTAATTCGTATTCTACTCACAAAATATCACCCGATACGATTTTGAGTTTTGGTAAATATATATTGAAATAGAAATCCTAGATAATGGTTTTGAATAGACTGCTTGCACATAATAACCAAAGTGCATTGAAGTTAGTAGGAGCGATAACTGAGTTTGTGAGTTATGGGATAAGATTCAAGAACCGATATGACAAACATCGGAATTAAGCAAGTATTTTGGCAAAAAAATTGAATAATTTAAATTTTTAGTAAAAATGCAAAGGAAGCATGTGTCTATAAGAAAAACATTAAAGGTACTAAAATATTTCTAAACTATAAGTAAATAACATACTACATATTTACCCATGTGACGATCAGTTTTGGTTTGGTTGTTTAATTCTCGACGTTGGATTTGAATATGATGTCTTTTATAAGCAGTTAAAATGATATTGCATTTATCCCAAACGATATACATAGACACCATATTAAAATGTTTAACATGAAGCATGTGAGATGGATTCTTTATGCATTCGCAACAGGAATTATCGCATATGCCATGTAGTCTATTATATCACATTTCGCTTACGTACTTGGGACATTGAGCGAATATCAAATCCGAATAAAGATCGCTAAATGATAGCCAAAAGTATTTTTGAGTATTTGCGCAATACTAGAGAATGGTTTATAGAAATGACAAACTCCTTGTGAAGGAGTATTCAGACTTGAACTTCATAAGCGATATTAAGTCAATCCTAAATTCATGTTCAATTTTAGTTAAGGAACTTTAAGTTGGGAAACGTTCCAAATGGAAAGTTATGGCTGATTTAACCAAAAGGTTAAGTACACCGCCTTGAATAGAGCCACAATAAAAGATGTATATATACACACAAATTTATAACAGAGCTACAAGTGATGCCAAATGTTGAGAATCCCATGGCATTGTTTTATGAAAACAATGCCGCGATAAAAATTGTAAAAGAGTCTGAGACTCACAAGTAGACAAGATACATACTCTGATAGTTCTATATGATAAAATCAGTTTATCAACAATAGAGGAGTGTTGATTAACAAAGTAGATAGTTCAGATAACATAACATATCTGTTCACTAAAGGACTAGCTCGACTGGTTTTCAGAAAACATATCGAGGGTAAGATTCCATAATTGACCCCAAGTGCAAGTGGGAGATTGAGAGAGTTAAAAGTATATTCTAGGAGTAATTATGTGATTTGTTACATGTATCTAAATCTGTGACCAATCTTGTTCGTAATAAAGGTGTTTAATTTTTATTATATACTTTGTCATATTATGCTATAATTAATTAATTAATTTAAAGTATATTAAGTAGAAAATTCTTAAAAGATATGTTATGTGATAATAGTTACAAATTGTTGTAATCGTGAGAATATTATCATAACATAGAATATCGTATTGTTTTAAATATCCATAATCAACATGTTTCAAGAAAGGATATCGATATATCCATTGAGACCAGAGTGTGTAATGCTCTTTAATTATTAGGTAGTATGTTACTTATGGCTATAGGGGGAACAAAGAAGTTATGTTCTCTTAGTTATTGGATAACTATGGAATGACTCACCCGAGAGTTTCATATTGGTTAATAACAAGTAGGTCAAATAGGAAATCTTGGAGCGACGATATCACACGGTTCTCTCGACTTGAGAATACTTTTGAGCTTCAATGTGGATAATCCACTTTGATTATAGTTAAATCATGACTTGGTGATCATCGAGCGACTATAGTTGGGTCTGAGTTGAAGCATTGGAAGTGAAACACTATTCAATAAAGAATTCGTCTCCACAATTGTATGAAGTTTATATCACAGTCAATTGTGGTCAACTCAACTTCAAAGTCTATGACAAGGGTAGTATGGTTAATAATAAATGTTATTATTTAACCAAGGACTTTGTTTAGAGACTAATAGACTTGAATATGGATGATATTGGAATTTGAACAAAATGAAATTTCTTTAAATTCTAAAGTGGTATAGTGTTGATGAAGAGAACTGATGCAAATAATCATTACTAAATAGTATCGCTTAAATTGTAAAATTCGATTTTACCGATAAAGATGTATAACAATAAATTCAGCCAAACTATCACGCCACTAGCTAAGGTGACGTCTTACTGTGTATATTCAAACTGTTCAATTTTAATCGCCGATTGAATTTACACATACGAGTCGCATAACTATATTAGTGAATTCTCCAAAATACCGCTCAATTTAATTGATTTGTAAATTGTTATAAATTAGTTAAATTAATTAATATTTATGAAATTTTTGTTATTTATTTATTTGATGTACCAAGTGCTATTATTAATTTTATAAGTGTCATAAGTAATTAGTTGGGTGTAATATAAAATATATATATATGCATATCGATATACGACATCGATATGCATTTAAATACAATTAAAATGAAAGTAATTGCTAAACGGATTTGTGGTTTTATTGGTCCTTGTAGCCCATTATATGACCGACCATGAGATGGGGGGAGGTGGAGTTTGAATTTCAGGTCTAGATCTAAATACTCGGTAAAAAGGAGAAATGGTAAAATGAAGAGAACTTGTCTTCCCTTCTTTCCCTACTTAAACCAAGTTAGCCTCCACAATTTCTCCTTTTGATTCCTCCTACCCCCTTTGGTTGTGAGATCCTCTTCATCTCCCATAGTTGAAAATAAAACCCAAATAAATGAAAATTATGGCACTCTAAGCCATCACAACATCTGGAGATTGATTCATGGTGAATCTAGGAGATCCCATCAATCAACATGTGTTCAAAGGATACATCCCTATGGTATCAAATCTCAACTACATTTTATATTATATTCATCATGTAATATATAGATCATATAACAATTAGGTATGCAATAGCTTTCTCCATTTTATCTATCATTAAATTATATTGATCATCAATCAAATTGTTGTAAAAAATTACTTTTCATTTTCGGCCATGACATATATTTTATTTGTAATTTTTTTTAAATTTAAAATTGATTTTTTTAATAATTTACAAATGTTGTGTATTATTTTAACTTACATATATTATATTTAAAAATTATTTATTATATATATTTATGTTTATGTTTATATATATTTATTTATATAATGTTCCGACATAAATAAATTCAAATTTTTAACCTATATATATTTATAAAATATTATTATACTTATATTTAATAATTTTAACAATGTTGGTATTATAAATATAAATAAATTTACATAAAATATTTTAATATTCAACTTTACTGCAAAATACATATTTTGATTATTTTATACGATTTAAATAATTTTGTATTTAAAGAAATTATTCTTTTATTATCGACAATGAATTTTTTTTATAAAATACAAAATATTTTTAATTAAATAAAAGATATTTAACAAATTTTACATATTTAAATTTAAATTTTAAAAATAGTTTACTTAATCAAAATTAGATATTTCAGATATCAAAATATAAATTTAAATTTCATCTACTTGGTCAAAATATAATCAAATATTTAAAAATATTAATTTACCTAATATAAAATAAATTTTGAAATTTATATATAAATATATATATATATACACATACATATTTTAAACAATATTTTGAGATAACCAATGCTTATATAAATGGCAACTATAGATGTAAATCCCAACATCTATATATGTATACTATAACAACCCTTAATTTTAGATTAATTTAATTAATTAATTAAAAGGCCGAAATGAGTTAAATAAATGGAAAAATGGGTAATGAATTAATGATAAAGGGTAAGAGGGCAGAAGCCCAAATTGTTGTAGGACAATAAGTATTACTCATTCATTTATTCATTCATTCTACTAAAAATAAAATAAAAGTTTGAAAGAAATACTAATGGGTGGCTTAAAGAGGGCAAATAAAGGAAACATAAGCAAAAGGCTAAAGTGAGGGATTAAGAGGACTAAAGCAAGATATATAAAAGATCTAAGTGAGTAATACTTAACCTTTTTATATCGTTTCCTAATATATGGTCTCGGTATGAGTTTGTATGTTTTCATATATGATGGAGTTTCATATGGATTTTCATGAACAAGTATAAAAATTTAATGAATGTTGTTGAGGAAAAGTAGATGAACATAGGATGTTCAAATGTGTTTCCCTACTCTAATGATTTCTACAAGTTTAATGTATGTTTTGGGGAGAAATAAACGAACATGCGATGTTTAGTGGTATTTCTCCATCTTAATGATTTCGAAATGCTATAAGTTTTATATGAAGATCTAATCATGAATATAGAATTGGGGTTTTTATTTGAGAAACTTACTAGGTCAAAATAATTTATTATGAATTTTTAAAGAAGGAAAATACCTTTAAGTTGAAGTAAAGGATAGAGAATATTGTAACAAGTGTTCATGTGTTTTCTGGGATTTTAGAAAAGTTTCCTAAGAGGAAAATAAGTTATTATGAGCTAAGTATAGCGCTGGGAAAAAGGGAGAACCGTAGGGACAAGTATAATATAAATTTTTATGGAAAAACAAGTGTCAGATAAGTAGGGGACATATCCAAATAAAAAGCGAAAAAGAACATAAAGGACACTATCAATAACAGAAAGATAAATAGTGACGAATAAGATAGCGTCACGTGTAAGGACGTGCCTGACATGACAGATTTTGTCTAATATGGAGTTTTGGCGATGGCCTAATGTCTATAAAAGAACTTCGCATACGAGGAAGAGGTATGGATTTGCAAAAAGGGATCCAGAGATTTTCAATGGAAAGTAGAGTTGCGTCGAAATTTGTGGAAGACATACCGCACCGCAAAAATGAAAAATAGGAAAGGATTGAACTGTATCGCAATATGTAGAGGTTATATAGTGCATCAATTCAGAAAGAGAACGCTTAATAAAAAAAGTGTACAATGCTCAGGGTTTAGGGTAGGGTGGTACTGCACCAAGGAAGGAAGAGAATGAAACCTTATGAAGGACAAATAGGTAGGACTCAAGGAGAGACCATGATGGTAAGGGGAAGGGCTTATGCGCTAGAAATAGGAGTGGAAGGGCTACTAATGTCGGGTGTTGATGCTCACTCGAATGCATACCTTGGGAAGGTAAGGAGAGGCATTCAACTTCTAAGGACAACGGTGGTAGTTCCGAATTAAACAAATGTTTAAGTGGATGCACACCTTGGAAAAGTGATGAGAGGCATTCATAAATGCACATCTTGGGAAGGTGTGAAGAGGCATTTAACCGTGTCGAGGGCACAAGGCAGGTGAAAGAATAATCTAAAAATAAAAATTTAAAGAGACGGCACCGATGGCGCAGTATTAAATATATTAGATGTAACGACCCGTAATTTAATCACTTTAAATTTGAATATTTAATATATTTTTAAATATTTAAATAATGGATTTCATAACATAAATAATCATGTTTTGTGTAATAAATAATGAAGGTTAACTCATTTTTGAAAATAGTTTATAAAAATAAGTAGTTCGAAGAAGAATAAAAAATGTGACTGAAAATCGTTTTTCAGATTTTTGATTTTTCATCAAACGAAGGTTGTTGTACCTTTTTGCACACACACTACATACATATAACATATAGGAATAATTAATTCACTTAAATGTATTAACATTAATCACTTTACATATAACATATAGGAATAATTAATTCACTAATTAAATGTATTGACATTAATCACTTTTTAAAACGTAATTAAGGAGGGAAGACTTTTTGTTAATCTTTTGCTCCTTTTAATATGATTTGATGGCAAGTACTTAGGCCACATGGATGGCACATGGGTGCATGATGAGGTCGTTGAAATATCAAGGGTCAGAGTGGTAATTTGGCTATGGGACATAAAGGTAATTATCCACTTTTTCCAAAGAATATATAAAGGCATACTTACTTCATTTCCATCTTGACATTTCCATTTCTCTTCTTTATTCTTTTTCTCAGTCTTCTTCATTCTTGTCCACTTATATTTTCTTAAGCAAAAATCATAGAAAAACACACTCTTTCTTCTTTAAAATTCTAAATAAACTTGAGATAATATAGTCTTCATCATCACCATTCCAAAGTCGCAAAGTTTGAATCTAAAACCCTTCGTTCTTATCATTTGCGTGAGCAAAGGAGGGAGATTCCCAGGGCTTTGAGTTGAAGTCGAGCAAGAAAGATGGTGCCTTGTGGTGTTGTTAGATTGAGGAAGGCTTATGTTGCTTTGATTTGGTCTTAGCTTGCTTGAAATTGAGTTAAACTCACTTTAATATAGTTTAAAAATTGACAAATTGTGTAAAATATAAATTATTATTTATATTGTTTATACTTGTGTATATTTTCTTCTTTGGATTTGATTCCTGCTTGGAAACGGATGGCATAAGTAACCATTGTTTTGTAGGGGAACAAAAAAAAGAGGAAGTCGAAGTGTCTTTATAGCGAATAGGTCGCTACGGAACACTTCGAATGCATAGACATATATGAGATTTACAGGGGACTTTTTATAGAGAGATCCTAAGGCGTTTCTTGCCCATGTTGATTCACTTTCATATGTATGTAATTTGTGAAATGTATGGATGAATATATATAACATATATCATATTTTACGGAAGTGTCATTATAGCGAATATCACTATACCGACACTTTGAAAATATCATCTTTCTTAAAATCTTTTGTGTTGATCTCATGCTTGGGTTTTTATAAAACAAATATTTGGTCGTTTTTTGCACCTTTAGTGCAAAAGTGGGATGGCTCAGAAAAATTTAGAACCCTAAAACTAAAGTCTTCCAAAGTTAGAAATGGATTTCCTTTATTGATTTCATAAAAAGTCATGTTTTTAAAGAATTTTCAAATGTGCTTATTTGATTTCAAAACTCTCTAAGCTTTTGCAAATACATACTAGATCCATAATATGTTGTTCTAAAAAAATAGAGTATTCGTACTTTGGAAAATTTTGGAGAAATTTTCATTTAAAAGGGACCCATTTAAAGAAATTTTCAATACTATTTATTTTGCGATGTTTTTTTTTCAATTTTTATAAAAATGGTTCTAACTTAATTTCTCTTCGTGAGATTAAAAATAGATATTTTTAACTTATTTCCAAGAATTTTTAATGTGTTTTACAAATGTTTGTGATGTGGAAACCGAGCACAAATTTGTTTTTAAAACTTTAAAAGTTTGATTCGATTATTGAAATGATTTCATCTTATCCTTAGTACCAACATCGAGAAGGTAGATTCATTACTATATGTGAGATTTAAGAACTGGAGTGTCCAAGTGAGGGCAGGAGCAACCAGTGTCGTGACTTACTTGGCTCTGTTTCTGAACGATGGATACGAATTGAAAATCGAAGTTCAGTAATAAAAGTAAGAAATTTAGTTTCTATAAACGATATCACTTATATGGAAAGGATCTAGACATATACTTAGCACTAACTGTCGAGGTAAGGAAACTCGTCTTTATCTTGAAAGTTAAGAATGCACGTCGAGGCAAAGCTTAGAGGTAACACTATCTTAACTTGTCCGGGTTCATTATTAACCGAGGGATAGTACAAGTTGGAAATCGACGAGTGATGGTAAGTGTATGAGATTTATGGTCTATATATGATCATTTTTGTTATCCCTGATAGTTGATTTCATGACTATCAATTTCGATATCCTTCTCTATGATTTGTCAATTTAAGATGATTTGTTGCTCATATTAAGCATTGATATCCTTTATTGGAAATGGCTAAAACCAATGAGCGAGTGGAAGTCAAGCTATGTCTGTTGCTCCCATTAGGGTATCTTCACGTCTACCCTAGATTGGATTCGATTTTATGCACGCAAAGATGTGAAATACTCGAATATTCGATAAGGTTGTTAGGGACTGGCTTGGATGTGCCCGAGGGAGTAATAGAGTATTTGACCCTCTCAAGTATATTTCAAGATGTAGGCCCTCCTAGTCATTGTTGTAAAAACTCCTTCTCCTTGTTTTTTATTCAAACCTTTGAATTGATTCTTTCTTAATTGCATCAGGAAGTGTCTTGCGCGATGTTTAATTATTGGTGTCTATTCTTTAGCGTGGATGTTGTTCTTGTGAGGGGAAACTTGTTCCATGTTTTGCGACATGGTCTCACGCGTTGTTTTGTGTGTTCCACTTTCTATTTGGAGTTTACTCATACCAAACTTATTGTCTAACTCGAGTTGTTTGTTTTCCCTAAACTCTTGGGTACTCATTTATATTTGATTGGTCCGGGAATAACAGGTTTCTTAGGGCTCTTTTGAAGATGGTGGACGAGCAGGAGGCTCCTTTTGCATCTAGCTATCTATTTCTGCTGTTATGTTTGTTTTATGTATGTATATGTTATATCAACAAGTGTAAAGGCAAGTTGTTATAACTGCCTAGGCTGATGGTAGAACTTTTGGTGTAACTCTGATAACTTCATGTTAGGGAGTAACCTTATGTAACGACCCGACTTTCCAGAACAAGAAAATCGAACCATTTTAGTTAAGAAGAAGAGGTAGAAGAAGAAAAATAGAAAACAACATCAGAATCTAACCATCGCAGCGGAATAAAATATAATATATATATATATATATAAGCAGATCTTTACACAAATCAAAAACTATATCTGTTTATACAATACATCATCAGAGTACATCATCAGAGTACATCAACATCCATAACATACAACTGAATACACAGCGGAAAAATAATAGCAAGTATGGGAGTACGTATCGTCATCCAGCTCGTCTCCTGAGCTCCACAACATCATCTCCTGAACCTGTTTATCTCGGTCTGACCCGAGCATCATATAAAACAATACCCGAGTCAGTCTGGAATACCAGCGTGAGGAAATCACACTCAATTGATTATTAAAGTTTCAAAAATCCTTTTGAAAATAAAAGCATCTCGTAAGACCACGCCACAAATAAACATGTCGGGTTTTTACCTTACGATAGCTAAAACACTTTTTATAAAATCCTCTGATATTATAATAGTGTCTATATACAAATACTTATTCAAATAGCCGAAATTGTTACATTCATTAAATTCCAGCTAATAGGTATACAAACAAATACCGTACAAGGCGCGTAGGGAGAATGGATTTCCATCAATGACTAGGCACTGGGGTACCACCTATCACAGTACGTGGCCTAGATCACAGTACCGAGGAGTACGCCCGCTCCCCTGCAACACAAGACCGGAATCACCTATGGGCAATTCCGAATATGATCACCCCGCGGTTGGGATCAGCAACCGCACCACTAAGCCGAAATAAAAGGAACCTCTAGACAGGGATGACCATACTCTCCAGTGGGCGCTACCCACGAAGCCTTGCTGCATAACCCCTGATTTTCAGTCATTCCCGGTTGATGAGGCTCGAGGCTAAACGATACCTTTATAGCACATATCCCTTAGAATGCCCATCGTCCGCTGACGATGTTTCGCAAGCATTCGTCCATACAAGTCCGTCCCGGGTTCGAACGGAACCGAAGGCACTATTCCTACTACATCCATTTTGGAAATATCCTCAGGATTAGTAGCGACTAGCCCTTGCACTTCACTGCTCCATCTTCGACTCCGAACTCGTTCTCACGAAACGTACAAACCGGATCGAAGTGGTATTCGAGTCTCCAGACCTAGAATCCCGGTATACGAAAACCCGATCCCGGTCTCTTCGAAACGATCAACGCATTTGGCCAATATTGATAGTCGGTTATTTAACTATCAATTAACATCCACAAGCAACCATCACACAATTAAATAATTTCCCACGTTATTTATTTGCCCAAATATCTTTCCAAGATATATTTCCGAATTTCAAAACTCATTTGAAAACAATTTCAAAACAATTCCCGCTTACGGAATACATTTCCAAATATTTATTTCCTCTGAAACACCAAGTACAAAACACTTTTAGATTTAAAATAATTTTAAAACACTTTACTATAAATATACTTTATAATATTGAAATTTAAAAACTACTTTAATAACTTAACAAAATATATACTTAAGGAATATTTAAAATGAAACCACTTAACAAATATAAACTAAATTTCTCTTTTTAAAACATAATACCAAATCACTTTTATATAATTACTACAATAATAGATTTTTGAAAATACTACTTTAGGCTTTAACATTTAGAAATAATCAATTTTCTAAAATATGCTTTTTAAAACATATTAAAACTTTTAACTTATATTTAAAATTGCTTTGGAAAAACGTACTTGGCTATCCAGATAAATACACTTCTCTTCACATCTTTTAATAATAAATCAACATTTATTTTTAAACCAATTCATATTCCTTTTATAAATTCCAACCTTGAATTTATATTTCAAATATCCTCTGATATTCCATTTCACTTTATAAACCCAGTTTATATCTCCAAAATCTCATTTCTCTTTAAATTCCAAATCTCAAAGTATTTAAATCAAATTTATAATTGATTTCCCAATTTATTTTACTTTGAAATAAATTTCTTTACTTAATCCATTTATTTCCAAATTCATTAACTTCCAGATTTTATTTCTCATTATGATTTAAAATCTTTAAACCGAAACACAAGTTTCAGATTTCCCAAATTCCTTCTTTCTTTTTAATTACATTTAAACATTGAATTAAAATAAATTTTTATCCCTTTAAATAATCATCACATAAGTTTTCTTTAAATTCAATATTTCTCTATTTATTCAAAATTCCGCCTTTCCATATTTAATTTATTCGAACTCACTAGAATTACTTAACTTAATTTCTACTCTTTTATTTCTTTCCAAAAATCCAATTCAGTTACTTTTGATAACTCATTATACTGGGAAATTCAATCCAACCAAATTATCCAATATAAATCATCACAGGATATCAACAATCATATCACAGAATATTTAAAACAAAATTAAATATTTTGAGGAATCCAGTTGGATCCCTCCAACCTGTTTCCCTGCATTCACAGACGTTAGCACAATACCAATTCCACTTCGAGGTGGAATATCGCGGTATATGGGTTTTATAAAATATCATCCGCTATTATGCGGCGCATAGGGTCTCATCCACTATATAATGTGGGAATATCAACAACTCCAATATATATATATGCCAATATATATATATTGGTATATACTACTATATATACTATCATATCAAATCAATCCAATCATTCAATCCAAATATTTAAATTTATCCATTTAAATTTAAATTAAATTCAGCTGAGTGAGATTGACTCACCTTTAACCATCAATCTGCAATCCACTTCATTATTGCCTTGGTTTTCCGATTTTGACCTTGAATAAGCAATTTATATGACTTATTAATATTCGAAATAAATCGGACAATCAATTGTCACTCATTTATTTAATTTAAACAAATTTTCTTTTTGAAACTATATATATTTATGAAAATAATCTATAGAGATTCCAAATCAAATTTTTATATGAATCCTTCAAACATTTTAAAAATTCATACTTTTCTCCAAAATCCTATCTATATATATTTTTACTGTGCCTATATATATAAATTGAAATATGTATGTATGTGTATATTTATTTTATTTTTTTATATGCTTCTCTGTAAATATACATACATATTCTAAACTTAAAAGGAAAAGTAAAACTGCAACTATCCCTTACAGTAATAAACTTTCTTCCTTTCTGTATATATAAAATTTATTAAATTGAATTAATAATGAAAATAATACCTCACTAACAACTCTTTCGCGAGCACCCTCAAACAAACAGCACTTCCTCCCCAGATCGAACTGCCTTCCTCCAATGATCGATGCACCTCGACGCCTCGTTCTTCCTTCCTTCACTTCCGAGCTCGAGACCATGCCACCATGAACCAGATCGCCACGATATCTCCTTTTTCCGCTGCCCCTTTACGAACCCAAATCCCTAGCTTGGCCACGTGTTCGAGACCACGAACAACCCTCACGCGATCGATACCTCCAATCACGATCACGAGTTTGTTGTCGCCTCATCTGGCCTCGCGATGCCCTACGGCGAACGCGACGACCCCACCCTGCCTCGATTGCTTCTCCCCAATCGAACGACATCGCGGCTACTATTTTTTTTGAGAAGGAACGAATTGATTTATATTTTGGGGATCTTAGATTTTAAAAGAAATTTTGTTCGAACCGGATAAGAAGAAGAATAACTGGAGATTTACTTTCTTTTATTTTTATTTTTTCTCTGGCTTTGCTTCGTTCGATCTGCTATGAATAACTGAAGAGGGGACGCGTGTTCTACCAGTTGAACACGTGTTTAATTAATATACGTATCTACATCTAATTACTTAGGCAAGAAGAGAACGTTGCCAGGAAGGACACATGCTCTGAATTTCTATACGTTTATATACCGTATGCTTACATAACAACTCCAAACGCTCCGAAATTTAAAATCCGATAATAATACAATATTACGGATCCAATGGAACTGGTTTCGCTGAATTTCGAGACTGTGCCTCGGACGGCTATTTTTTTATATTCAATTTCAACGATATATTTTTAAAACTAAACAAAACTCTTTAAAATTCCATTTTAAAAGTTCTATCATCTTCAGTATTAACAATATAAATTTTCTGAACCTTTGAACTATTTTTAACAGGCTTAAAATCAAGATTCAATATTTTACCCAATCCCGATAATTAAATTTAATAATTAATTATCCAAATAAATACTGTATATTTGAAATTAAAGTTAAAATTTAACCTTCGGATATTTAAAATAAATTAAATATTCATATTTCAAATATACAAAAATTCCGGGTCGTCACATTCCTTCCCCCTTAAAAGAATTTCGTCCCCGAAATTACTAGTTAAGAAGAATGATCCAATACCCATTACTATTTTCCAAAACCAAACAGTTTTAACAACACCCAAACAATCTTTTATTAATGATACACTAATCATTTTTTTAACTTCCCAAACTTATTCATAAGTTCAACCCATACCACCTACTTATCCATTCAAATTTAAATTTGAATTCAAATTTTGAATTATCAAAATTTTCCAAAAATTTTCTAACTCCTTAAATTTTCGAAAAATTTCGCCAGCGTCTCCTTTGCGCGGCTAGCTCGGTACTACTACAAAATGGCTCTACGGCCTCCCAATCTCAAAAAGAAAACAAAAAGCCAAGTGGCAGGATCAAAACCCAATTAAATTTCATATAGAAATTCAAATACATACCTTTTGTCGGGCCATTAAATTTTATTTTCTAAAATCAAAAATCCCAATTATCCATTGCTTTTATACACCTGTATATCCTACTAAGCAATAATATTCAATCACAATTCCAAAGTCATTTTATACTTTCCTTTACAAATTTCCAATATTTGTTTTACTTAAACCCGTACGATGCACATATATCATCCGTACGCAATATCACATTCGATCGCTCAATCGATCACACAATTTCACTTCCGAACTAGTATTGTCCACCCGACTTCCTAGTGCGGACTCAGATATGGTTTCTCGATCAGAAACCGTCATTCTCCTTGCATAGTCACAAACTATGATAGAGAATTTCCAGAATCAATCAACAATCCATATCCAGGCTCGCCGTTGAAAATCGAGTGAAAAATCCTGATTCGGATCGATAAAATTATCTCGAAATTCTGTGTTCGACATTTGGATCAAATAGCTATGCGAATAAAATAATATACGTACATCTTACGTATAAATTCCAATTGATTATCAGTTATATCAATTCTCTTTTATTCACATTCCTTTTTGATTGTTATCCCCTTATTCACAACTATCCCATTTCACAACTTCAGTTTTAGTCTTCATTCAACTATTCACTTAGTATATTCCAATACCAATTTTTCTTAAGAATTTCATTCTTCAATTCTTAAGTTCATATAAATTTTCTTATATTTATTTACTACTTCACCACTGAAGTGTATATATTTAAATTGAACTCCCATTTCATATGAATTCCAACTTACCTCAATTTACTACTTCATTTCCAATTTTTTCCTTAAATTCGATTCATCTCCAACTTCCAAAAATTGAATTTTATTTAGCTCGAAAACAATCCAAGTTAATTCATTCAATAACTATTTCTCAACTTATTTAAACCACTCCTCTGTTTGAGTTCAGTTTCCATTCAACATTTACTTAAGTCAATAGCTTAAGTTTATTTTCCATTTAACCAACCCTTTAAAGTTTTATTTCCATCTTTCATTTGATTCTTATTTAATCAAATTCCATCCATTTATTTATTTAATATAATTGGTTTATTTACTCAATCATTATGAATTTTATTTTCCATACTCAATTCATCTAGAATTATTTTATTAATAGCCAGGTCATTTCCAATTTATTTTCACTTATTTGGATTCATTCGCAATTCAAACCATCACTATTTTAATCCAATTTCATTAACTCACAATTCAATTTCATTAACTAAATTTATTATCTAATTAGTTCCTCCCCTGGTTAAAATTAAATACTTGCTTTTTAATTCCAAATATCACTTCACTTAATTATCTTAAGTTCAATTTATTTTATAATTCAAGTTTGGATTTATTTAAAAATTAAGATTACTCATCTTAGTCGTTTCCATTTGATAATTACAATTTCAAATTATAACTCTTAATGGTTCAAAGTAATGGATTCCCATTTATGACTTACAATTTCATTTCTATTCATAAGTTTTAACTTACTTACTTAAGATCTAGGACTATTTATTTAAGTCCATTTCCATCTTTATAATCAAATTTCAAATTATTACACTTAAGAACTTAAGAATATGAATTTCTTTACACAATTATAAGCATTTTACATTACCTTTATATCCAATTTAATTCGACTTACATTTAATTCAATTCCAATTCTCAATTTTTATTTAACTTATCTTAAGTTAAATTCAAATATATTTTATTCTCCTTCATATACTCGAATTAAATTTTAATTCTAGGATACAATTTTAAACAAGTTTTACAATTCATTCACCTTCAAGTTCTCTAACTCTTTTATCTACCAACTTATATTACTCATTTGGTTATTTTCATCTCATAATTATAATCCCAGAATTAAACTTTCATTCCCTTCTTATTTCAATCAACTTCATTCTATACTTTATATTGTTGATTCATTTAAATTTCCACATTTATATTTTAAAGAGAATTCCCAGAATTCAATTGCCCGGTTTTATTTCAAAACCCATTTTGAATCCATAAATAACTCATACATATCTGGTATATCAAATCAAATCCCAATTTCTTTTACCAAACAATTTTCCATTTGAATTTCAAAACCAACCCAGTTCACAATCATTTCCAATTTAAAACAGTTTGGTAGCAATTTCTCTTTGGAAACTCGAAAATAGACATCGATGATGCTGCAGTCATCACCGAAATTATTTTCCAGCGACCGAAAGAGAATTTAATGCTTTTATCACTTTAAAACATTTCAAACATTTTTAAATTCCAAATCCCACCAGATTTCAATTCAATTTCAAAAATATTCATGAAATAATATCACCATTATTTCCCCAAAACCTTTAAAAACTATTTTTAAATCCAAAGGAATTTAAACCTTTCCCAAAACTTCAAATTCAAAATCCATTTAATTTTATATCCAAACATTACTCTGGAATTCTATCACATTTTATTTCAAGTTATAAGTCACATTTACAATTTACATTTACAAATTTCATTTGTTTATGAATTTATCTCATTTGATTATAAATCACATTTGTAATTCACATTTGTATATAAAGTTTATTTCAATTTATAAATTTCATTTAGTCTATATTTCAAATTCCATTTTGTTATATAAATTTATTCTTCAACTTAGGTTATAAGTTTTCAATTTCTACTCAATAATGAGACTAACTCATTATTGTCATTTTCTAACAACCAAGCATCCAAATATATAACCATAATAATTTTCGAATAATTATTTCTTTTATATACAAAATAATTTGGGCAAAATTATTTCATTCACCCTATTTAAAACAATATTATGTCGAACTGTTCTATTCAAGTGTTTAGAAACCCCTTCGATACAGTTGTCCAGACTGTGCCGACGAAGGTTCATATGCCACTCAATAAATCAATCAACACAATATAAAACCATTTTATATTCACTAACAAATACGCGCTCATATTTATTAGTACTCTCAAAATTCCCACCAGAGCCAAGGTTATCGCTACCTTAAGCTCTGATACCAAGTGTAACGACCCGACTTTCCAGAACAAGAAAATCGAACCATTTTAGTTAAGAAGAAGAGGTAGAAGATGAAAAATAGAAAACAACATCAGAATCTAACCATCGCAGCGGAATAAAATATAATATATATATAAGCAGATCTTTACACAAATCAAAAACTATATCTGTTTATACAATACATCATCAGAGTACATCATCAGAGTACATCAACATCCATAACATACAACTGAATACACAGCGGAAAAATAATAGCAAGTACGGGAGTACGTATCGTCATCCAGCTCGTCTCCTGAGCTCCACAACATCATCTCCTGAACCTGTTTATCTCGGTCTGACCCGAGCATCATATAAAACAATACCCGAGTCAGTCTGGAATACCAGCGTGAGGAAATCACACTCAATTGATTATTAAAGTTTCAAAAATCCTTTTGAAAATAAAAGCATCTCGTAAGACCACGCCACAAATAAACATGTCGGGTTTTTACCTTACGATAGCTAAAACACTTTTTATAAAATCCTCTGATATTATAATAGTGTCTATATACAAATACTTATTCAAATAGCCGAAATTGTTACATTCATTAAATTCCAGCTAATAGGTATACAAACAAATACCGTACAAGGCGCGTAGGGAGAATGGATTTCCATCAATGACTAGGCACTGGGGTACCACCTATCACAGTACGTGGCCTAGATCACAGTACCGAGGAGTACGCCCGCTCCCCTGCAACACAAGACCGGAATCACCTATGGGCAATTCCGAATATGATCACCCCACGGTTGGGATCAGCAACCGCACCACTAAGCCGAAATAAAAGGAACCTCTAGACAGGGATGACCATACTCTCCAGTGGGCGCTACCCACGAAGCCTTGCTGCATAACCCCTGATTTTCAGTCATTCCCGGTTGATGAGGCTCGAGGCTAAACGATACCTTTATAGCACATATCCCTTAGAATGCCCATCGTCCGCTGACGATGTTTCGCAAGCATTCGTCCATACAAGTCCGTCCCGGGTTCGAACGGAACCGAAGGCACTATTCCTACTACATCCATTTTGGAAATATCCTCATGATTAGTAGCGACTAGCCCTTGCACTTCACTGCTCCATCTTCGACTCCGAACTCGTTCTCACGAAACGTACAAACCGGATCGAAGTGGTATTCGAGTCTCCAGACCTAAAATCCCGGTATACGGAAACCCGATCCCGGTCTCTTCGAAACGATCAGCGCATTTGGCCAATATTGATAGTCGGTTATTTAACTATCAATTAACATCCACAAGCAACCATCACACAATTAAATAATTTCCCACATTATTTATTTGCCCAAATATCTTTCCAAGATATATTTCCGAATTTCAAAACTCATTTGAAAACAATTTCAAAACAATTCCCGCTTACGGAATACATTTCCAAATATTTATTTCCTCTGAAACACCAAGTACAAAACACTTTTAGATTTAAAATAATTTTAAAACACTTTACTATAAATATACTTTATAATATTGAAATTTAAAAACTACTTTAATAACTTAACAAAATATATACTTAAGGAATATTTAAAATGAAACCACTTAACAAATATAAACTAAATTTCTCTTTTTAAAACATAATACCAAATCACTTTTATATAATTACTACAATAATAGATTTTTGAAAATACTACTTTAGGCTTTAACATTTAGAAATAATCAATTTTCTAAAATATGCTTTTTAAAACATATTAAAAGTTTTAACTTATATTTAAAATTGCTTTGGAAAAACGTACTTGGCTATCCAGATAAATACACTTCTCTTCACATCTTTTAATAATAAATCAACATTTATTTTTAAACCAATTCATATTCCTTTTATAAATTCCCACCTTGAATTTATATTTCAAATATCCTCTGATATTCCATTTCACTTTATAAACCCAGTTTATATCTCCAAAATCTCATTTCTCTTTAAATTCCAAATCTCAAAGTATTTAAATCAAATTTATAATTGATTGCCCAATTTATTTTACTTTGAAATAAATTTCTTTACTTAATCCATTTATTTCCAAATTCATTAACTTCCAGATTTTATTTCTCATTATGATTTAAAATCTTTAAACCGAAACACAAGTTTCAGATTTCCCAAATTCCTTCTTTCTTTTTAATTACATTTAAACATTGAATTAAAATAAATTTTTATCCCTTTAAATAATCATCACATAAGTTTTCTTTAAATTCAATATTTCTCTATTTATTCAAAATTCCGCCTTTCCATATTTAATTTATTCGAACTCACTAGAATTACTTAACTTAATTTCTACTCTTTTATTTCTTTCCAAAAATCCAATTCAGTTACTTTTGATAACTCATTATACTGGGAAATTCAATCCAACCAGATTATCCAATATAAATCATCACAGGATATCAACAATCATATCACAGAATATTTAAAACAAAATTAAATATTTTGATGAATCCAGTTGAATCCCTCCAACCTGTTTCCCTGCATTCACAGACGTTAGCACAATACCAATTCCACTTCGAGGTGGAATATCGCGGTATATGGGTTTTATAAAATATCATCCGCTATTATGCGGCGCATAGGGTCTCATCCACTATATAATGTGGGAATATCAACAACTCCAATATATATATGCCAATATATATATATATATATATTGGTATATACTACTATATATACTATCATATCAAATCAATCCAATCATTCAATCCAAATATTTAAATTTATCCATTTAAATTTAAATTAAATTCAGTTGAGTGAGATTGACTCACCTTTAACCATCAATCTGCAATCCACTTCATTATTGCCTTGGTTTTCCGATTTTGACCTTGAATAAGCAATTTATATGACTTATTAATATTCGAAATAAATCGGACAATCAATTGTCACTCATTTATTTAATTTAAACAAATTTTCTTTTTGAAACTATATATATTTATGAAAATAATCTATAGAGATTCCAAATCAAATTTTTATATGAATCTTTCAAACATTTTAAAAATTCATACCTTTCTCCAAAATCCTATCTATATATATTTTTACTGTGCCTATATATATATAAATTTAAATATGTATGTATGTGTATATTTATTTTATTTTTTTATATGCTTCTCTGTAAATATACATACATATTCTAAACTTAAAAGGAAAAGTAAAACTGCAACTATCCCTTACAGTAATAAATTTTCTTCCTTTCTGTATATATAAAATTTATTAAATTGAATTAATAATGAAAATAATACCTCACTAACAACTCTTTCGCGAGCACCCTCAAACAAACAGCACTTCCTCCCCAGATCGAACTGCCTTCCTCCAATGATCGATGCACCTCGACGCCTCGTTCTTCCTTCCTTCACTTCCGAGCTCGAGACCATGCCACCATGAACCAGATCGCCACGATATCTCCTTTTTCCGCTGCCCCTTTACGAACCCAAATCCCTAGCTTAGCCTCGTGTTCGAGACCACGAACAACCCTCACGCGATCGATACCTCCAATCACGATCACGAGTTTGTTGTCACCTCATCTGGCCTCGCGATGCCCTACGGCGAACGCGACGACCCCACCCTGCCTCGATTGCTTCTCCCCAATCGAACGACATCGCGGCTACTATTTTTTTTTGAGAAGGAACGAATTGATTTATATTTTGGGGATCTTAGATTTTAAAAGAAATTTTGTTCAAACCGGATAAGAAGAAGAATAACTGGAGATTTACTTTCTTTTATTTTTATTTTTTCTCTGGCTTTGCTTCGTTCGATCTGCTATGAATAACTGAAGAGGGGACGCGTGTTCTACCAGTTGAACACGTGTTTAATTAATATACGTATCTACATCTAATTACTTAGGCAAGAAGAGAACGTTGCCAGGAAGGATACATGCTCTGAATTTCTATACGTTTATATACCGTATGCTTACATAACAACTCCAAACGCTCCGAAATTTAAAATCCGATAATAATACAATATTACGGATCCAATGGAATTGGTTTCGCTGAATTCCGAGACTGTGCCTCGGACGGCTATTTTTTTATATTCAATTTCAACGATATATTTTTAAAACTAAACAAAACTCTTTAAAATTCCATTTTAAAAGTTCTATCATCTTCAGTATTAACAATATAAATTTTCTGAACCTTTGAACTATTTTTAACAGGCTTAAAATCAAGATTCAATATTTTACCCAATCCTGATAATTAAATTTAATAATTAATTATCCAAATAAATACTGTATATTTGAAATTAAAGTTAAAATTTAACCTTCGGATATTTAAAATAAATTAAATATTCATATTTCAAATATACAAAAATTCCGGGTCGTCACACCTTATGTACTAACTTATTGTTATATTATATTTAACCATTCCATTATGAAATTTCTGTTCTTTATTTTGATCCTATGACAAGTTGTCTTTCGAATGCTTGAGTAACGATACACGAATACCGGGCATGTAATAAGTTTCGTTCCTAAGGGCAAGAAAGGTGTGTGAGAAATGCAGATTAAGGATCTTAAGGGTAGAATTAACACTAGAGGGGGGGTGAATAGTATTTTAAGAAATTTGTTAATCTTTTTGAGTTTATCTAACTTTATTAACAATGTATACACTAATTAGACACAGATATGAACACAGAATCAAACACAGATGCAAATATAAAGTAAAAGCAGTAAAGGAAAGAACACACCGGATTTTATACTGGTTCGGAGTTACCCTACATCCAGTCTCATACAACTAAGTACGGATTTCCTTTCAAAAGCAATTCAACAATTACAACCCTCGATTTCAAGGCTACGAGGTACACCCTCCAGAATACCAATCCTCTGGGTAGAGATACTTGATTTTCGGGGCAACAAGTTCACCCAATTGATTTCCAAGGCTACAATCACACCTTTTCTCGCTTGATTGATTTCAAAGGCTACAATCACACCTTTTCTCGCTAATATATTACAAAGAAGTCTATAACTCTGAATAGCACTGAGAACCTTGTAGAGATAGTGATGTAGAATCAAACTAGAAGTAATCGAGTATGATTCGATGTTGATTTCGGCAAAGTAATGGTATGATTTTGTACTAAGAAATGTGGAAGATGAAGAGGAGTGAAAATCAGAAAAATATGATTAAAAATTCGTTGAAACTGACCCCTATTTATAGAAAACCAAACCATGACCATTCATGAAGAGTTATGGCGAATAGACACTTCTTTTGAAATTTGAATTTGAATTTGAACTTCAACTATCACTATGTCGACATACTACCTAGGGGCATGTCGACATCCCTCAGCCAAAAATGATAATTTGAATTTCTATAAAAATAATATTTATCTTATATAAAAACTATTTAAAACTTTATAAATATACTTTAATATAGTTGAAATTCATAAGTAAATATAAAGAACAATAAATACATAATTTAACTATAATTTTATATTTAAATCTAAGTATAAATATTAAAAGTTAAATATATTATTTGAAAAGACATTTAAAAACAGGAGTATTTTGACTTTGAAATTAAAGATGTTTTGAGGCTAAAATTATTTAAAATCAGGATAGAGAGTTTTGAATCTTTTAAAAGGAAAGTTTTGAAATCATTTTGAAAACAAGATAATTTTGTAAAATCATTTGAATTAAAATTAGTGGATACAAAACAATGTCCCACTAGATTTTCGTAGGTTCCATCCTACTTAGGGTTCCATCCCTTTAACGGGCTCGAAGTGGATTCCATTCCACGAATAAATTGGATATTAAGATGCCAGTGCTTTTCTACGAGTTTTAACAAATATTCTTAATAAAACAGACTTAACCTTGAACTCTTGATAATCTTGATACTCATGAGTCTTCTATCTCTGTATCTTGAATCTCTATACTGTACAGTCTTCATTCTTGATACCTGCATGGTTAGATCCTGCAAATACATATATATCTAAACTTGTAATGTTAGTATTTATATTTTATAATCTATTCTAAGGTTGTTGTCATCAAAACCATCATCTCAAGGACTAACAATCTCCCCCTTTTTGATGATGACAACCTTTGTTTATAAAATATTCCTTCTATCCTAATAACTCCCCCTTAATCTATGCTTAACTACCCTATTCTATACTTCTCCCCCTTTGTCATCAACAAAAATTTACTCCCCCTTACTCTTGGACTTTAGTACCTGCATTGATAAACTATACAACGGAATATATAATATATAGATTAAGAAATAATGATACTTATGAGCATAATTATTTAACTAAAGACTATATTCATTTTAATGTATATATATACATGTTTCACACAGCAAACTTCAAACCAAATGAAATCAATCCACACAAAGTATCAATCCAAACCAAATCAAATCAAACAAATTAATTCAAACAAATCAATCAAAGAAAGAAAATTAAACGTTACGAGGAACATCAACCCATCCTTCTTCTCCAAAGATAGGGTCTTGTTTGATGGCATCCCAATTTTCATTATCAACAGATAGAGAAACGGGAGGATGTGCTTCGTTATCATCCTTGTGCAGGGAGGAGATCATCCATCGAATTGCATCGAAGTGTCTCTCTTGTTCCTTGATCATCTGCATTTGACTTAATTCTAAGTGACGCTGATTACGGGGGATGATAGAGAGAATATTCTTGAATGAATTGAGTGTTTATTCAAGATTTTCAGATAGATTATGAATAAGATTGGCCATAATTGAATTAGAGAAAGAAATGAAGGATATAGATAATGAGAAATAAATTTCAGTGAAGATTTCTGGAAGACAAAGGTATATATAGGTGTAGAAATTCGTTTGAAATGAATAGACATTTGGTAGTTATTCAAATTCAAAATCAATAGTCACTTCTGACCAGTACATGTCGACATGGTCAAGGGGGGTATGTCGACATACTTCAGTGAAAATTGATGATAATTTTATTTTGTGAATAATGATGTATATATATTTCTATAATATACTAACATTTATTCTAGATATAAAATAAGCTAGATGACAGGAAGGAAATTCAATTTCATTGCATAATTGGATAATACAATGATTAAACATAAGGAACTACACGAACATTTGAAACAAACTAAGACAAATACAATAAGATACTAAAAGATAAAACTAGTTAGAAGATGAAGATGATGAAGATAGTCCAAGTTTCTTGCTGACTTTTGAAAAGAACTTGTTCATCTTTGAAGACATGTTATCCAACTTCTTACTAACGGATCGTTTTAAAATCCGTTGATTCTCCACAATTATCTTTTGGTTTTTGAGAAGGGTTTTGTTGGATGGATTGGAAGGGTATTCAATACTTTCTAAGGATGTTTCACCTTCTTCTTCTTCTTCTATTTCAATTTCATCCCTTTCTTCTTCTTCTTCCTCTTCCATTTCTTCATGAGCCAAACGCTCTTCGTTTTCGGTAAGAGTCTCATAAGGTTGAAAAACATATGGGATTTTCATGAGAGAAATGTTTGAGATATTAAAAAATTTTCTAGAGACAAATTCTTCACCTTTGAAATCCACTCCAAAATAGTTAAAAATCCGAGTAAGGTAAATTCCATGATATAAAGTGTTTTCTCCCATTTTAAAATTTTTAGGACGAAGTTCATCCAAAATAACTTGCGCCCAATTGATGTCATAATTTCCGAAAATACCAAAAAGTGCTTTGCACACTTTTGAAGTAGGATTGTTAAAATTACCCGATCTTGGGGTCAAAGTATGTTGTAAAAGAAGATTGACAATCCTTGCTTTAGGACGAAAGTTTCGGTTTTTAAATTCAAAGTTTTCATCTCCTTCAAAAATATGATGAAATGTCTCACGATCATGTTCATCGATTTTAAAACTAGAAAGATCCATTCCCGTGCTTTTGCAATTAAGAATGGTATCCAAGAGATCACAATTCAAAACAATTTGAGTCCCTTTGACACTACTTCAAATCTCATTCTCATTTCCATTATAAAAAGCACGGTTTAGATTAGCATAAAAGATTTTGACAAGATTAGGATAGCAAACAAAATCGTTTTGAGAAGAGTCAATAAGACTTAAAACACAATTGTTTGCAAAAAAAAATCAATTTCATAAGAAGAAAAATCTTGAAAAATAGCAAATTTTCCGGGATGGACTTTGGCATAATTAGCATAATTGATGTATGCTTTAATTGCCTCCGGATCATTGAATAATTGCTCTTTGATTTTTCTGGAAATTCTCATGGTTGAGGGGTTGCTTGAAGAAGCCATTAGAGTAGAGAGTAGAGTGCTTGATATGAAGAGAGAGTTTGAATTTGAAAATGAAAGTGAAAAGATATGATAAAAGATAGTGGATAAATAGACTTTCAAAGGACATATTCTCTGGTCAAAAGGTATCTTTTCAGAGAAATAAATGAAGTGAAAAGGTGGAGGGAAATTCAAACATTTGAATTCAAAATTTGAAATTCAAATTCAGGTAGGCATGTCGACATCGTGGTAGGGGCCATGTCGACATGTGCCTGTGAATTTTCATGATATGATTTTCCTAAGATATCTAATATATATATATATAAATATTATTATTAATGTCTATATTTCTCAAATATTATTTTACTCATAATAAATTTTAGAATGTGTTAAAAATAATAAAAATAATAATAATAAAATAATAAAATAATAGTAAAAATAGAAAATAAATTTTAAAATTCAAACAGCATATCAATTCAAAATCAATCAATCAAACAATCAAGCCACTAATTCTATGCAAGCAATTTCAACCAATTATACTATAAACGTGTACCTTTTTCTGAGTCCGTTTCTTTGAACTCGTCGGAGTCGTGAACTGTAGTGAAACACAAATTCGAGTTATCCGTCTTCTGATCATCATCACTTGAGGACGAGTCTGAGTCATTTAGAGTAGCAGTAAATGCATGCTTCCGTTTCTTTGCTGGTTCATTGTTCATAGGAGGATTCTGCCTTTCTGGATACGGACAGTTCTTTTTTATATGACCTGGTTCGTCACAATTGAAGCATTTGATAAAGTTTGGTACTGTAGTCTGATTACCGGAATTCTTAAAGTTGTTTCTCTTGGAACTATTCAATTTTCTGTACTTCAGAAATTTCCTGAAATTTCTGGTCATAAATGCTATCTCTTCATCATTGTCACTGTTTGAGTCTGATCCATCAGTTAATACATTGAATGTCATTGATTTCTTTTCAGATGCTTTGCTTTCTCTTCTCCCGATCATTTGAACTTCAAACGACATTAGATTTCCAATTAATTCTTCTATCTTTAAAGTACTGATGTCATTTGCCTCTTCAATTGCAAGTGTCTTTTGATCCCATTCTGGAGTGAGAGAATTTAAAAAAATTCTGACTTGATCTTCTTCTGAAAATTCTTTCCCAAAGATATTAAAGAATGCACAATATCTTGAAATCGACTATACATATCTGAAATAGACTCATTAGTATTCATTTTAAATAACTGAAACTGATTTGTGAGCATGGAAATTTTGGTATGTTTAACTTTGCTTGTTCCTTCGTGAGTTACTTGCAAAGTTTTCCAGATTTCATATGCAGATTTACAAACTGACACTCTATTAAATTCATTTCTTTCAAGTGAACAAAACAGAATATTCATTGCCTTAGAGTTATTTTGTGCAACAGTCTTTTGCTCAGTGGTCCACTGTGCAAAATTAGCTGTGGGTTCAGAATATTCAGTTTGTGTGATATTCCAAGTATCTAATCCTACAGATTGTAAATATATTCTCATCCTACATGCCCAATATGCATAGTTACTGCCATTAAAAAGTGGTGGTCTGGCAGTAGACTGACCTTCTACAAATGAACTAGTGTTGGTGGTAATAGCAGTACTAGTGTTAGTAGCCATTTTGAAATTTTTCAAAATTCAGATAATGAAACTTTTGAAAACAAAGCTCTGATACTAAATGTGAGAAATGCGGATTAAGGATCTTAAGGGTAGAATTAACACTAGAGGAGGGGTGAATAGTGTTTTAAGAAATTTGTTAATCTTTTTGAGTTTATCTAAATTTATTAACAATGTACACACTAATTAGACACAGATATGAACACAGAATCAAACACAGATGCAAATATAAAGTAAAAGCAGTAAAGGAAAGAACACACCGGATTTTATACTGGTTCGGAGTTACCCTACATCCAGTCCCGTACAACTAAGTACGGATTTCCTTTCAAAAGCAATTCAACAATTACAACCCTCGATTTCAAGGCTACGAGGTACACCCTCCAGAATACCAATCCTCTGGGTAGAGATACTTGATTTCCGGGGCAACAAGTTCACCCAATTGATTTCCAAGGCGACAATCACACCTTTTCTCGCTTGATTGATTTCAAAGGCTACAATCACACCTTTTCTCGCTAATATATTACAAAGAAGTCTATAACTCTGAATAGCACTGAGAACCTTGTAGAGATAGTGATGTAGAATCAAACTAGAAGTAATCGAGTATGATTTGATGTTGATTTCGACAGAGTAATGGTATGATTTTGTAATAAGAAATGTGGAAGATGAAAAGGAGTGAAAATGAGAAAAATATGATTAAAAATTCGTTGAAACTGGCCCCTATTTATAGAAAACCAACAGCCATGACCATTCATGAAGAGTTATGGCGAATAGACACTTCTTTTGAAATTTGAATCGACATACTACCTAGGGGCATGTCGACATCCCTCAGCCAAAAATGATAATTTGAATTTCTATAAAAACAATATTTATCTTATATAAAAACTATTTAAAACTTTATAAATATACTTGAATATAGTTGAAATTCATAAGTAAATATAAAGAACAATAAATACATAATTTAACTATAATTTTATATTTAAATCTAAGTATAAATATTAAAAGTTAAATATATTATTTGAAAAGACATTTAAAAACAGGAGTATTTTGACTTTGAAATTAAAGTTGTTTTGAGGCTAAAATTATTTAAAATCAGGATAGAGAGTTTTGAATCTTTTAAAAGGAAAGTTTTGAAATCATTTTGAAAACAAGATAATTTTGTAAAATCATTTGAATTAAAATTAGTGGATACAAAACAATGTCTCATTAGATTTTCATAGGTTCCTTCCTACTTAGGGTTCCATCCCTTTAACGGGCTCGAAGTGGATTCCATTCCACGAATAAATTGGATATTAAGATGCCAGTGCTTTTCTACGAGTTTTAACAAATATTCCTAATAAAACAGACTTAACCTTGAACTCTTGATAATCTTGATACTCATGAGTCTTCTATCTCTGTATCTTGAATCTCTATACTGTACAGTCTTCATTCTTGATACCTGCATGGTTAGATCCTACAAATACATATATATCTAAACTTGTAATGTTAGTATTTATATTTTATAATCTATTCTAAGGTTGTTGTCATCAAAACCATCATCTCAAGGACTAACAAGGTAGGTTGTTACATTTGAGAATAATCTATAAAGGGAAGCTAATTATGGGACCACGTCGGGGGCACAGTAGAAGGTGAGAATAAATTAAAGATTAAAAAATAATCTAAAGGTGGGATCTAAGAGGGTACTGTGCCGAGGGCGTAGTAGTAAAGAGGAACCACTTAAGAATGTGTAAAGATGCAATAGTAAATAAGAACTACTTGCGTTAGAACCATGATTGCTTTTTTGTGATGCTTTGGGATAGTGGGGGGACCCGTTCTGTGTAGAGCAGTCCAGTCTCACTTTGTGTTTTTTTAAGGCAATTATTATTCATACCAAACTTTATGTCTAACTCATGTTTTTATTATTGTTTTCCTCATCAACTCACGGGTACTCATTTGAGTATGCTGAGTTTATGGGATAAGCAGGTTAATAATAGGTATGCTAATAAAGATATTTTTTTCGTTGTTAAAGGAGTTCAGGCAGCATCCTCATATGTTGACCTGACTTTTTACTATGTTATTTTCTATTGATATTTGACCCCTGCTTGGGCACAACTTTGGAGGTTAATTTTGATGTAAAAATATATATACTGCATGTTATGGAAAATTTCAATGTAATGAAAATATTTGGCTACTCTATTTACTTTTTTAGTGTTTGAATATCCCGAACTCATTTATGTCGCTAGAAGATAATTCTGGTAATGACTGCAACATCATCAGCATTCATCTTCGAGTCTCGAAGTGGGCAAATAAAGGGAAGATAAGTAAGAAGCTAAAGGAAGAGATTAGAAAGAGTAAAGTAAGATATCTTAAAGATTTAAGTGAGTAATACTTAACATTTTTATAACGTTCCCTAATATATGGTCTCTGTAAGAGTTTGTATGTTTTTATATATGATAGGGTTTCATATGGATTTTCATTAACAAGTATAAAAGTTTAATGAATGTTGTAGGGGAAAAGTAGATGAAAATGAGATGTTTGGATCTGTTTCACTACTCTGATGATTTCTACAAGTTAAATGAATGTTTTGGGGAGAAATAGACGAACATGAGATGTTTAGTGGTATTTCTCCATCTTAATGATTTCAAAATGCTATATAAGCTTTATATGATGATCTAACCATAATTATAGAAATAAGGTTTTTATTTGAGAAACTTCCTAGGTCAAAATGATTTATTATGAATTTTTAAAGGAGAACGTCTAAGAAATAAGGAAAATACTTTTAAATTGAAGTAAAGGATAGAGAATATTGTAGCAAGTGTTCATGGGTTTTTTGACATTTCAGTAAAGTTTCTTGAGAGGAAAATAAGTTGTTATGAGTTAAGTACTATGTTGGAAAAAGGGAGAACTGTGAGGACACATATAATATAAAATTCTATGGAAAAAAAAGTGTCGGATAATTAGGGGACCAGATCCAAAAGGCTGAAAATAACATAAAGGACATTGTTAATAACAGAAAGCTAAATAGTGATGAATAAGATAGTACCACATGTAAAGACGTGTTTGGCATGACATATTTTGTCTAGTATGGAGTTTAGGCGGCATAACATCTATAAGAGAATTGCGCATACAGGGAAGAGGTAGAGATTTGAAAATGAGATCCAGAGACTTTTAGGGGAAAGTAGAGTTGCGCCGCAATTTGTGGAAGTTATACCACACTGCAAAAAATGAAAAATAGGAAATGAGTGAACTGCGCCGCAATATATAGAGGTCATACTGTGCCGCAATTCGGAAGAAAACACTTATTAAGACAAGTGTACAACACTCAGTGTTTGGGGCATGGTGGTACTGCGTCAAAGAAAGAAGAGAATGAAACCTTATAAAGGACAAATATGTAGGACTCGGGAAGAGATCAGGATAGTAAGGGAAAGAGCTCCTGCGCTAGAAATGGGTTGGAAGGGCTATTGACGCCAGGTGGGGACGCTCACTCGGATGCATGCCTTGGAAAGGTGAGGAGAGACATTCAACTTCAAATGGATGCTGCGGTAGTTCAAAATTAAACAAATGTTTAAGTGGATCCACACCTTGGAAAGGTAGGGAGAGACATTCACGAATGCACATCGTGGGAAGGTGAGTAAAGGCATTCCACCGTGTCAGGGGCGTGGGGTAGGTAAAAGAATAATCTAAAAATGAGAATTTAAAGAGGTAGCACTAGGACGCGATATTAAATAGATTAGAGAATAATCTAAAAAGGGAAGCTAAGTAGGGGACCGCACCGAAAACGCAGCAGAAGGTGGGAATAAATTAAAGATTAAAGAATAATCTAAAGGTGGAAGCTAAGAGGGTACTGTGCCAGGGGCGCAGTGGTAAAGAGGGACCACTTAAGAATGTGTAAAGGCTAACAGTAAACAAGAACTACTTGCGTCAGAAACATGAATGTTTCTCTTATGATGTTTTGGGATAGTGAAGGGGAAACCCGTTCTGTGCAGAACAGTCTGGTCTCACTATATGTTTGTTTAGGGCAAATATTATTCACGTTGGACTTTCTGTCTAATCCGTGTTTTTATTATTGTTTCCCCATAAAATTTACGGGTACTCATTTTAGTAGGTTGAGTTTATGGGATAAACAGGTTAATAGTAGGCGCCGTAGTACGCAGATCGAAGACGGAGTATGAGGCCTAGGTTAGCTAATAAAGATATTGTTTCCGCTGTTAAAGGAGTTTAGGCACCATCCTCACATGTTGACCTAACTTTTTACTATGTTATATTCTATTGATATTTGACCCCTACGTGGGCACGACTCTGGGGATTAATTTTGATGTAAAATTATGTGTAATGGTATGAAAAATTTCTTTGTAATGAAAATATTTAGCTTTTCTGTTTATTTTGTCTATGTTTGAATATATTAAACTCACTTACGTCGCTGGAAGATAATTCTAACAATGACTGCAACATCATCAACGTTCATCTTCAAGTCTCGAAGGGAGGATGCTACATATACATTAACTTTTTACATATTATTTTGTTGCATATGTACATTATACACATATGAGTATATAGTACTCATAAACTATATACAAATTAATTTTAACTAACTCGTTAATTAATTAAATTAGAAAATTATATAAAATTGGATTTTATTTAAATTAATTAAACTAACTCTACTAACACCCATTAGACTCCAAAGGCTCGCAGTGAGCTAAGTTGAATGAAAAGTGTTGCATCTCCGCGAGCATCTCTCAACTCTTCAAATTGAACAGCTTAAATCCATCGTTCGCTGCCACAAGCGTAAAATTGTCATTCCATGCGTCTTGGCTTCATATTAGAGTTAACACAAACTAATCAATGTAAGAAAACAAGAATCAAATTTACATCCAAAATAAGCCTCTTATGTCACCATCTTGATGCTTGATTTCTCTATATAATTAAATGGCATGTTACTTGCCTGTGATATAAGTATAACGTTTAATGTGACTTTTTCACGTCAATGAAAAAGACTCAAACATGTTGATGTGAAACTCTAGACTATCGCCGTTTTCGTCTTTCCTCTAGGACTTAGTTCCTCTTTATTACATTGCAATAGTACTCATTTAAGTAGCGTTTTGCTACCCGAATAGAAGAGTATTTTTAAGGTAAATACATGATAAGTAAAATTTAACCATTATTTGATTTGGTGGAAATGCGGAAATCATGAGTCCATTAACGTTAATTGTTCTATTGATCAAATTGGTGGATATGGGTTTTTTTCTAAATCTAAGAATTTTAGGTTCACCTTGCACTTACATCTGATAAAAGAGTTACATTCATGAAAAGCTCTTACCTTTTCATTGTTCAAAACACACTATATACAAAACAAGTAGTCAACCTTACTTCACTCCATCTTTCGGGTACTCTCGAACAAGCACAAATGCTAGGGAAAGTCGTTTGGAAGCGACTATCCATTTTACTCGCCATGTAATTGGCTGTTATTATAATAGTAGGATCCATTGTGATAGTAGGATCCACACATATATTACAGAAAACTATAAATAAAAAAATATGTCCAAGCCTTAGCCAATCACTGAACAAGTGATATGCACGTCGTTTGAGATTTTAGTGAGAAGTGGTTTAGCGGAAGGTTCTCCAGTGAAATTGCGTTTTTGAATGCTAAGAATAGTAATGTCATATTAGGATATGTAAAGTTAAGTTAATTTTTAAGTTATCGTAGATTAAATAATTATCTGAATAACGTATAATCATTAATATTTAATAAATTAAAAATAATAATTACTACTTTGTTAACCACTGATAATCATTTGAAAAATAGTAAGTCAATATTAGTTAATTAGTTTAAAGGAAAAACATGAGGTTGATAATGAAGGAAACATGTTTTAAAATTTAATTTGAAAAACAGTCAACGCTATATTAATATAGTATCACATAAAACAAAATGCTATATTATGCTAGTATCAAATAAATAGAATGCAAAATCAAACTAACATCGTATGAACTACTCTAGTTGAACTAACATAGCATTTATGTTCTTATTTAAAGAAATGTCAAATTAATATATTATTACACTTATATATAATGCTACGTTCATATAGGTTCATATAACATTCGCTTTTATAGTCCATCTGATATCTATTTTATCTAATGCTCTTTTAATATCTCATTTAGCGTCTTTCAAATTAAATTTTAAAGTTTGTGTCATTCATTCGAAAATGTGGCTGAACTTATTTATTCTTTCCATTTTACTGTAGTTTAAAAAAAATAGATTTAATAAATAAATAATCAATAATTAATTACTAGACTCCTTTTATGTCTGAAAAATAGTAAGTCGATATGTGAAGACAATGAGAAGTAAATGCCACATTTTGTGTTTGTGATTACATAATAATTTATAATTTATAATTAGAGGTTTCTTTTATAAAGAACAAAAATTTATATTTTTTTAGCCTCAAGGACACAACCTCAATATTTTAGCCACAAGGAGAAACATTCTCCCAAAATTAGTGATAATGACAAACATTCTTCTAAAATTAGTTATAAGGACAAACCGCCAAAATTATCAAGCATTACTCGTCGCACCACCACCCCCACCGCCATCACCTGCACCACCAGCCTCGCCACCACCCCCAACACCATCGGCCGCCGTCACATGCTACCGATAACTCTTAACTTAAAAACTGATACCTAAAAACTGTTATCGATAACTAAAAACTGCTGCTTAAAAACTAATACCTAAAAACTGGTACCGACAACTAAAACTGATACCCAACAGCTGATACTAAACCACCCATAATCTCCTAGGTTCTTAAATTTATCAAATTCGATCACTATTATCTAAGTTTGCAGTTCATTCTTGAACAAGTATTTCAATCATAGGAATCATCCTTGTAGAAAATTAGTTCATCATCATATTTAAAGCACAAATAGACTATACATAATCAATATCTATCCAGCTCATGAAATTGTATTGTTATCTCATATAACGATGCTTTGACTCAAACATCTCCATTCTCCGATAAAAGCTAGATCGAGTGGCTCCACTCCAACATAAAGCATGGATTCCATTCAACTAAGGTAGTGTGCATAATGGTGAGCACGACAGCGGTTCATCTCTAGGTAAAAAATAAAACAGTTTTTATAAAATACCTACTGTCATTAAAATTGATAACTAAAAATTGATTCTCAAATTAATAGTAAAACTGATACTCAAACAAAATTCATTAAATATTTGATACTAACGAAACACTAATTCAACTCAATGATCATCATATTTACTATGTAACAACTTCATTTTTTTATATAATCAAACAAACAAAACAGTAAAAAACTTCTACATTGCATTATTTTAAAAAAATGATACTCAGAAAAAACAGAAATGGTACCTAAAAACTGATTCTCGCTAAACTCAACACAGCAATACATTATTAATCAAACCAGTATGAATGCATAAACACAAAATAACAATTACAAAATATTCGCTTCAAAATGTGAATTTATGACAGTATAATAATTTTGTTATACAACAAAAATCACAAAATCACAAAATCAAAAATAACAAATATTTTCGAAAATGATACCTACAAACTGAAAAACTAATACCCGACAGCTGATACCACTTCATCTTCCCTAATTCTTCCATGGTTTGCTCTTCTTCTTTCTGGACTTGCTCTTCTTCTTTTTGGACTTGCTCTTCTTCTTCCTCGAATTGTTGTTTCTTCTAAAACACACTTCACCACGGTGTCCCTACCACTAGAGCCATCAATTTTCCATCACCGGATGACTTCAAATCGAGCTACTTCAAAATCGTAGCTGTTGTCATCCATCTTCGAACCAATCACCATCACAACCGACGCCATCGCATCAACCGCCCTCGTTGACAACGTCGTCTAAGCTTGACTTCGAATTGAAATTCAAAAGTTGTCATTCAGGCTAAAATACTGAAGACCGGTCCTTGAGGTTGAAATATTAAAAAAAAATTGTTGCTGACACTGTTTCCTGTTATATTTAATAGTCAATAATCAAACTTTAATCGTCAATTATGCATAATTGGTAATTCATAGCTGACAAATACTCGTGGCTTTCAGGCCTTCCTCAGGGTTGATTCATGTTTGCTGGATTTAAATATTTCATTTGAATCGCTTTCTGCTGGCAAATAACAAAAAATATACTTTATTTTACCATTGATAACAAATATAATTCAACCATATGGTATGCATCTGTTTGACATCGAAACTTGTTCGAGAATTTATCGCTTGTTCTTAATATAAATTCCAAAAGACGAGTATAATCAGCTTTCCTGTGACATGTTATATCGATGATTTAACAGCTCATCGCGAGTTTATATGTATCTATTGCTTGTTCCTTTTGAGAAGGGGAAAGAGCAAACTATAAATTTGGATAGATTATAAACAAATATCCAGTACCTCATTTGAATTCTCAACACGTATCTTCGTTGTTATATACTTGTATTGTTTACAACGAAAGAATAATAAAAGTCTCAAGCATCGAAGAGTTGGTTGTCCATGTGTACTAATAATAATTCATTAATGCAAAACATTTGAAAACCGAGAGGAAAATAATTGTACCAACTCACTCAAAGAGGAAAGAGACAAATGATTAGTTCCAAGTCGAAAGCTCTAAGATAAAAGGTCAAACAAATGAGATGAAAATCAATAAATCGGTTGGTTCATATTTGGCTTGCAAAATGGAAGAGAAGGGTGGAGCTAATTGCAGAAGGCGCATGTACCGCTTCTTTCGCTAATTCTTGTGCAAACTAAATTTAATACAAAAAATAAGCAAAATAGCATAAATTAGCACAGCACATGTACACAAAAGTTGAAATTTGAAACTGAAAATGTTTAAACATTAGTTACTGATTTTAATTTTATTACAAATAATAACTCTAAAATTTTATTTTAAATTTTATTTTTTCTTTACATAAGCCATTAATCAATAGTTAACCCATTTTAGATTTAAATAAGATATAAAGTAATAAACTTAAGGAAAGGAATGAAAAAATGCTTAAAAGGGAAAAAAATCAGTTTGCCCTTGCACAGAACATAGCTGAACAACTCCGAAATATGAAATATTGCAATAATATTGTCCATAATCTATTTTATAAAATCAAATTTATTTACAAGTTAATTTAACAAAGTAATTGTTTAAAAAAAAAGTAAAAGAAAATAAAATTGACGTAATACATTCAATTGTTAAATCCAAAGTCGGTTCCGTGGTATAAGTTTCACAAGGGATAACAAAATTTACTCTTATTTTTTCACATCAAATTTAACATTTTCTATACGTAAGCTAATCGATATTTTTTAATGCAAACAAGGTAAATAGAAGTTTAGTTGCACTATGAAAACATTTTAGATTTAAATAAATAATATAACGTAATAAAATTAAAGTAAAGAGTAAAGAAACATTTTGAAAAAATAAATATGGTAGGAAAATGAAAAATGATAAAATAACAGGTTACCCTGTTGTCTTGCATTAAGATTAATTGAACTCCCAATTTATCATTAAAACTAACATCTCCCATCCAGTTGGACTATAAAGCACTTTGTAATAACCAGCCATCCTGGCACCAGTAATTAACATATACAAGCAACCGGATTCCATATGTATCACGGATAACGTTCGGGTGAAGATAAAAGTTAAAATAACAACACAGAGCATATCTATCACATCAATAATTATACTATATCTCACAATAGAAGAAATAAAAATATAATATAAACATAGATATATAAAAGGCTAAGTGCTTATCATATCAAAAGACATAAGATTCGGTATTATGATACATGGTGCAAATGGTATATCAAACCTCATATACACCATGTCTCAAAATGAATATTTAGTCTAATATGTCAATATCTCAAAAATATAGGATATATATAATCATAGCGGCAAATAGCTATGGCTCTATAACTCGCCTTCAGTTGGCGGAATCCCCACCTCTAAAAAAGACTATAAAGAGAAGGACGGACATATAATATGATGAAAATGATGTATCACTAATTTGCATGATTATCAATACACTACTATATCACGTACAATACCAATGGTAATATATATGATAATAAAATTCTACCTCAACATGCATCCAACAAATTAGCAGATTTCTACTATAGTGCTAAACAGAACGTGATAAGCCTATCATATACCAGTCATCATGGAATCAACCGTGACTGAACCATCATACACTAGGCTAGTAGGCTTTGCGTCTTCAAGTAAAATCAAGACCTGCTAAGCATAGTCACCAGTGTAAGATCAATACTACAACACTTCATTGCATTGTCTCTTGCCTACAATTGTAGTGAACCCAAAATCGATATACATATGCATAACCACCACCATATGTTTAACAAGGATAAGGACAAGTAACCAGAGACCAATCACCTTTTACTGCAAAGTAGCCCGAGGTCTGTTGCCTTTGCTACCGAGATAGAACGCCATCTATCTTTGAATCGGTTTTGCCCAACACGCACAACTGAGACAACCGTACCTTGTTCTACAAATGATCTATAGATGTCAAATCCTAAAGCTTTATGTAAGGGATGCAGACTTACTTCATATACGCAACATCATAGGAATTGCACATCGCAACTGTAACGGTCTGCATTTCTTACACCTAAAGATAACACTAGATACATTCTCGGTATTCGTGCTAATCATTTAAATGTTTGAAAGATAGGTTATTTGGGGTGAAAGAAAGAAAAGATAGAATATAATCTCACAAAACGTGACGAGCAATATATAATATACACAAAATCTTTACAAAAAGAAATCGTCTTTATTATACACAATATTAGAGTACATTAATCTATTATCAACATGGACAATTATAGCAACCCGTCATTACAATTGCAGATATATACACAACAAACAAACATCAAGGACAACTAATAGCGGAAGAATATAAGATACATGAGTACGTCTTGGAGAATCCAGCTCGTCTCCTGAAAGCTCCAAAGAGATCCAGCTAAATCTGAAAAATATGCTCGGGATAACCCAAGCATTATAAGAAAAATAACGTCCGGATCAGTATGGTAAAACAAGTATGAGAAACTCAAATCAGAAGGAATTTATTTATTTAACTTGTAAAACTCTTTAAAATCAAAGGTATCTTGTAAGACCACGCTGTATATAAACATGGACAGGTTTTTACCTTACGATAATCAAACCATTTTTATAGAAAATCCAATGATATTATGATAACGTCTAGAATACAAATACATATTAATCATAGCCGAAATTGTTACATTATTAAATTCCAGCCGATATTATGATAAAGTCTGAGGGTTCGTATTGGAGAATGGATTCCAACTATGAAAGGGTAAGAGTCTACCCACCAAATTCGTACACCTCTAGATAAAATATACGGGAGGCTACAACACGTCGCACCTCTGCTACTTAGGACTGGCCCTACCCCTTACTGCATAACGTTGAATATGATCACCCATTGGTTGCGATCGAACGACCATAATGGGCTCCAAAGCATACATAGAGATATCGACACTAGATCTTGGGATGATCATACCCTAATGGGAGCGACCACATAGCCCTACCGCATGTCCCTCTTTTAGTCATTTTTCCGATTGATAAGTTTAGAGGCTACGATTACCTTTTTATATAGCAACCATCTTGGAATGCTAAAACTGTCCTCCAAACAGCAATGCAGTGCCAGCATTCATCCATACAAGTTCGTTATGGGTCTGAACGAAATCGAAGGCGCTACCTCTACTACACCCATTTTGAAATCACCATCAATATTAGTAGCAAGTGGCCCTTGTACTTTAAAAGCTCTATCTTCAATCATCTTCAAGATATCTTCAGTTCTAAATGCTTGAGTTGGATCGAAGTGGTTTCGGATTATTTATACTTATATATTAAATCTCGGTATTTTCTTTCATTTATCTATTAAATAATAGTAAAGAAGATGAATTCTAGCTCTTCAGTGTTTCTAGGATTTTTCTCACCTCTCCTTAATTTTCTCCATATATTTTATTTTAGAGTCCTAATACAATATATGTTTTTAAGAATTATTTACGATATTTTATTAATTCTCTACTCACATTCAAAGAAGTATATTTTCTGATTTCTACTAATATTTTCGAAGTTCTCCTCAATGTTCACATATAATCTATATTTAAGTCCATATATTTAATTTATTTAAATAATTTAATATAAACTGCTTAAATAAACTTAATCGACTAATATCAATTAATTTGCTAATAATTCCTGAAAATAACAATGTCAACACGCATATCACGCTCATAGTAACAAAAATGGTAATACTTAATTTTCATTCAAATGTAATAATATACATATAACATAACAAAATTAACAAACAATAATATTAACTATAATGTATAATAAATCATCAGTTAATTAAATAGTAGGTATATAAATTATAAGTCCTCTTGGTAATCTAGAAATCTTCTCCCCTCTCCTTAATTCTCTTCGATTATTTCAAATCCGTGTAAGTTATCGTTTACAATTATCCAGACTGCTGCCTTGGTACTTTCCATGATTTAACATCCATATAGCTAGATTTATAATTTGACAATTATTTACAATGTTCTCGTTAATTTTTCTCTCTTAGTAGTTTACATTCAAATCCGTATTTATAAATTAACCAAACAATAAATTCAAACTATTTAAATATAAATTTATGTAACCAATATTTATTAATTTGTCTAAAAGTTTATAAAAGAATAACAATTTAAGTTTTTATACCACTTTCGTATTAACAAAGCGATATAACTAAATTAACATTTAAATAGAAAATATATAAATCACTTAAGAAAAATTATATACATAAACAATAATATAATGTTAAATTTATAATTGATTAATCATACACTACATCTTTTATTCATTTTTAGCAATATTTAAAGTAGGAATATAATGTTTTACAACATTACCTTGCACAACGCACGTGTAACACAGTTGTTTGTATTATTTTCATTCCCGGTGTACCAATTTCTTTTTTTTAACGTGTGTTCTTTATTTTCATAATTTTTACATTATTTTATAATTTAATATCAATTACTAACGTTGATTCAAAAATACTTAAAACAATTTAAAACAAATAAAACAATAAATAATTACAAACAACTATTTCGTAGTCCCGTTTCTTTGAACTTTTTCCATTCGTGCTCTGTTCAGAATGCTTTTTTTGGGATACTTTAAAAAAGAAATATTTTGACATACATTCTTTTAATTAAAAAAAACTTTAAGTTTATTTTAATTTTCTTTTATAAAATACATTTTCATTTTCAAAAAAATAGGTTCAATTCAAAGGATATTTGAGTCATTTTACCAATCTTAACCCATGCTCTTAGTATATATATTTATAACTGATAATCGTCGTAATACATGTCTTGGCGGTAAAGAAATTCGAAAGGAGAAACGTGAAAAATAGTTTACAAAAGAGAGTACATATAACAAACTAACAAGTTTGTTTTAGAAACTGAGGTGCCCTGGTTTCACTAGAAAAAGCCACCCCTTCTCAGCCTTTATATACAATAACCCGTCTCTTTTCTTCTTTCTATTTTCAAACCCTAGTTTCTCTGTCTGAGCAGCACTTTAAAAGAAAAACAAAAATCGCTATGGCCGAAGAAACCCAACCAAAACCCACCGAGCCCGAAACAGCAAAATCCGAAGCAGCGGTATCTGAACCTACAAAACCCGAACCGTCCGTAGAACCGAAACCAGCTGAAGAACCCACACCAGGTGACGTACCCAAACCGGCTAAAGAATCCGAACCATCTGAAGAATCTAAATCAGCTGAAGAGTCGACTATAGCAACGGAAACGGCCGCAGAAGAAGCTGACGCGGCCGCCGAGGCGGTGGCGGAAGAATCAGGTGTGGCACAATCGGAATCTTTCAAGGAAGAAAGCAACAAAGTAGCTGATCTCGAAGATCCAGAAAAGAAAGCACTAGATGAGCTCAAACAATTGATTCAATCCGCTTTAGTCAATAAAGAATTCACTCCACCACCACCTCCTCCAGCAAAGTCTGAGGAGGCAAAAGTTGAAGAGAAGGAGGTGAAGGTTGAAGAAGAGGCGAAATCAGAGGATGCGAAAGCTAAAGAAGAACCTGCTAAAGTTGAAGAAGTGAAGGAGGAGAAAGCGGAAGAAGTTAAAGCTGAAGAGCCTGCAAAAGTGGAAGAAGTTAAAGCTGAAGAGCCTGCAAAAGTGGAAGAAGTTAAAGCTGAAGAGCCTGCGAAAGCCGAAGAAGTGAAAAAAGAGGAAACAATTGAAGAAGCAAAAGCTGAAGTAGTGGATGTTAAAATTGAGGAGGTGAAAGCTGAAGAGGAAGAAGCAAAGCCAACTAAGGAGAAAGAAGTAGCTTTGGAAGAAGGCAGCAGTGATGCAGTTGAGGAAACTCCTGCTGTGGCTGAAGAACCAGAACCCGAACTTGAAACTCAGGAAGAAGTGTTCATATGGGGAGTACCATTGCTTGGTGATGTAAAAAGTGATACTGTACTGCTTAAATTTTTACGTGCACGTGACTTCAAAGTTAAGGATGCTATGACGATGATTAAGAATGCAGTAATATGGAGGAAGCAGTTTGAAATTGAGAAACTCGTGGAAGAAGATCTTGACATATCTGAATTGGAAAAGGTTGTGTTTTATCATGGAATTGATAAAGAAGGGCATCCGGTTTGTTATAATGTGTATGGAGAGTTTCAAGATAAGGAGTTTTACAGCAAAGTGTTTGGGGATGATGAGAAGAGAGAGAAGTTTTTGAGGTGGAGAATTCAGTATTTGGAGAAGGGGATTAGAGAGAAGTTGGACTTTAGTCCAGAAGGAGTTTCTTCAATGGTGCAAGTTACGGATTTGAAGAACACGCCCGGGCCTGGGAAGAAGGAACTTAGGGTTGCAACCAACAAAGCTCTTACTTTGTTGCAAGATAACTATCCTGAATTTGTTGCCAAACAGGTATAATTCTTTACTCCTTGTTCACACATTGATTTTTAACTTGATAATTGTTGGTTACTACCATATGAATCTATAGTATACATATTTTATATTCCCTAATTCTTTTGCATAGCATGGATCATTTCTATTGGAATTTGCTATCAAATATATATTGTAAAGTGGTTGGGATTTATTGCATGGTAGAATAATACTGCAGTGGACGATCCTTTGTTAAGGCAACTACTACAATTGAGAATATTGTCATAGTGAAGAAACAGATGTCAAGTTTAAATTTCCTAAAGTCCATAAGCAATATGTTTTCAACTCTCGATCAAATACTTTTAGTTAGCTGTAGTAATATAAACTCGTGTTTGAATGTGGTTTTATTTCCAGTTTGATGATTCAATTTAATTAATTGATGATATGTATCTGGTTTTATTTTCAATATGATAATTCAATTTATGGTAATGCAGCATGCAAAAATCTAGTCAAATCACACTGTTTTTCTTCCATCTCAGTTCACATTTTGGACATGCTCATCAAGCATTAAATTTTCATGTTTAAGCTAGATGTGTTGACTTCCATTGAAATGCTAATGACATGTGCCATTTTTTGGACAGATATTCATTAATGTTCCTTGGTGGTATCTTGCCTACAACCGAGTAATTAGTCCATTCTTCACTCAAAGAACCAAGAGCAAGTTTGTTTTTGCTGGTCCTTCCAAATCCACCGAAACTCTTTTCAAGTTAGTAAAAAGAAAATCAAACAATACTTCTCTTTTAGTGTAGTCCAAACTTTACTAAAATTATGTTGTATGCTCGATCAGATACATAGCACCAGAACAAGTTCCTGTTCAATATGGAGGTCTTAGCAAGGATAACGATCCTGATTTCACCATTGCTGATCCTGTTACTGAGGTCACTATTAAGCCTACAAGCAAGCACACAGTTGAAATTCCAACTAAAGAGGTAAATCACTTAACTTTCTTGCATCCTCTATACCTATTTGTAAAGAATTCAAAAAACTTATTATTATTATTTTTTGGTTGAGTTACAGGGAAGTGTACTTGTATGGGAGCTTAGAGTTCTAGGCTGGGAAGTGAGTTATGGAGCTGAGTTTTCTCCAGATGCAGAAAACGGATACACGGTTATTATTCAAAAGGCTAGAAAATTTACTGCCACCGATGAAGCTTACGTGAAAAACAGCTTCAAGATTGGTGAACCAGGCAAAGTGGTTCTGACCATCGATAACACTTCATCAAAGAAGAAAAAACTTCTCTATCGATACAAGGACAATACTGCAACTGAATCCACTTAAGAGTTACAGAGGCCACATTACATATGAAGGAGATGTTTATTTATTTTTTTGCAGTTCTTTTAGTGTATCATTTGGTGGTATCTTGATCTCCTTTTGTGTTCAGTTATATTTGTTTGGTTAAAAAAGAACATATCGATTGTTGTTGATTTGAGGAACAGAGTGGCTTGCTATTTACTATCACATGTGTAAATTATTTTGTAGAGGTTGGCTGTTATGAAACTATTTTGTTATACGCTGGTTCTTCAAGAATATTTGTTTATTTACATTGTCTGCTTTAATTATTTTTCCATGGTGGTTGTACTTGTCCATGCTTCAATCATATGATCTGCCAATTTCATCTTAGTAAATAAACTTATTTACATCACGTAATTATTTTTTCCACTTGGCAACAGGTGTAATGTATTTATTATACGTGCAGTATGCAAATAGTATTGTACATGAATGATACAACAGCAGAAAAAACAAAGGTAAGATTGTCAGAGTAGAAAGAATCCTATGTTTGCAATAATTATGGTTTGTTTTTAACATTCTTAACTAATAAATGTTATGATTAGTACTATAATTAGCTTCTTGCTTTTATTTTAAATGTTTAACATAATCATTTTCAGGGCAAGGCATGTGAGTACTTATGATATATATTCAAAATATTGCATGTTCTCTTTACCTGCAGCTAACATGTTTTGCTCTCTTGACAGTTGTATGTACTTCTCTAAAATATTTATATGTACGTTTAATATTATATCCTTAAAAATACAGCTAAGTTTGGGGACATTACATCTGAATAAAGCTTGCTATTGTTTACATATGTCAAGTTTAAGTCCATCTTGTTTCTATTCTCTGGATTGTATTTTAGTGCTCCTCACCCAGCTACAATTTTGAATTTGAAATACAGTAATTAGCTATGTCCTATTAAGGGGATTTAAGCTTAATTTTCTATTAAGAAATGTTCTGTGCAGGTTGCAAAAATTGGCGACTTGCATCAATCCATCTTGTTTGAATATGATTTTAGTAGTTAAAATGAAGGCGATTGAAGCAGGTTCATTGACTGCCTGAAAAGCCTTTTTTTTTTCAATTTTTTTTTTCATCATTGATGATTTTCCTCTAATTTAAGTTGCTTCAGTAGCAAATTTACAGATTGACAATGAAGTATAATTTTGTATTAAATACAGTACGCGATAAGGCATTAGTCGCCATCAAATTTTCCTCTCAGTTCTATCCATCCAGCTTTGTATGAAAGGAAATTTAAATAAATCTATTATACTCATATTAAAAAATTAGACGGTGTCTTGGTTATAACCAAACTCAATATGACTATAGTGCTTTATAGATAAGTTACGACCTTAATGTTTTAAGCTTATTGATCATTGCTAAAAATGAACAGACTGGCGTATATTTTCAAGAGCAATAGTCATTACTCACCAAGTCGCATTGAACAAAATAAAAATAAAAGTTGGAAAGTGGTTCTTTCCACCCTGGATTGCTTCTTTCACGCAATCCAAGGAATTTTTTGGGTTTAAAAACGTTCAGCAATGTACTAGCAGTTTAAAATTCAAAAGTGAATTCTCACTTTGTTTGTTGAAAATTTAGTAAAGCAATGATGAACGTATAAAGCTTGTTTAGATTAATTATGAATTTGCACTTTGTACCGTACATTGAAAGTTTTTCGTTTTCTTTAATTAGCATTTGAGTTTTGTGTGGAATTTCTTGTAGCGATTATAAGACAAATTTCCTTTTTAACATAAAAAGGATCGGTGTCATGAAAAAGTAATTTTGGTTTTAGATTGTTGATCTCTTTTCCGTGTTTACTTCTAAACGTTGTTTGTTAACGATTGTAAGAAATCGTAACCATTAAGCAGTGAGTTAATATTCTTTGAGATGCTAAGCAATAGATATTCGTTGTATTAACCTAAATCTTTACGTACTTCCTCTTTTCAGTTGCTTTTAGCGACAACTAATTCTAACTTCAAAGTCGATAGCTAGAATATACTAAGCATTTTAATAAAATGTTTCAGATAACTTGGACCAAAAGCACCCGTGGCCTAATGGATAAGGCGTCTGACTTCTAATCAGGCGATTGTGGGTTCGAGTCCCACCGGGTGTGATATGTGTTTTCCTTCTTTTTGTGAATTTTAATGGGCTTCAAATAAACCGCCTTACTAATTTGTCACATTATCATGTTAGATTGCACTCTCATGGGCTTTTGTCGGATTGTACGCTACCTACGTAATTTTCTTGTTCCTGCCGCTGGACTTGTATTTAGAATTTGGGGTTGCCTCCCAAAATTTGGGACCGTTGCTAATCATTTTGCTCCTAAATCATCGAACTGCCTACTTTTACCATTCCAAATCTGTAGATGGTAAATGACAAATCGTACATTCCAAACTTGTATATTAAACCATCGTAGTACCCCTAACTTAACTTATATAAAACAGAATATAGTAACGTTGGAATTTTTCTTAACTCGTTCTTTTTTAACTCAGATACTCTCATCTCCTCATTTTAAGGTTAACTTTGTTTTTAAGTCTTTAATCATCCCTTGAACAATAACACCCTTCATAAAGGGTCGGTTTTTTATGAAACAAACGGGTATACGAGCGGAAAAGTTGGTTAAAACAAAAATGTGTTTTATGATGCGAAAGAGGTATTTGAACGGACAATTTAAAATGTGATTTTTAATTTAATTGATTTATATTTAACTAATCATTTTTTTATCGTGTAATATGCATTTAATAAAATAAAATAAAAGTAAAAAAAAAATCGAAATACGTTAAACTTAATTAAAACACGTTAAAAAAATACAGCGATAAGTAATGCATAGAAAATACAATAGAACTGCAAATTTTTTTAAATCCTATTTGTTGGCACGCCCTGTTTTATCATATACGTTTGATACTCTTTTGCGTGCCGATTATCCGCAATCACCGACAACAACTAGCTTTTTGCTAACTCGTCATTAAGAACATTGAATACATTTTTATTATTGGGTTGCATAACAATTATCAACGTTTCACCAAAATCAAATTCTCCTCCTTCTCCAAAACGTTAAAGGTGAGCAACCATATTTGCGTGGTTTACAGAATTTCCTATAGAATCTATCTTGTTTGTGTTGTTGCTTGTATTCGGAATTTCTAACTCCATGCGAAATTTTGTAACAATTCGCATCTTAATGGGCTCAATTTTTCGCCTAAATTGCAAAACCCAAATTCATTAGGTCACGGATCGTTGATGTTAGTAACCACCTGTAATAAACATAAATATATCAAAGAGCTATCTATACGAAGTCACAGCGGAATCGCAAAACGTAATAAAACATATATACTGACTAAGGCTACTACCATGGATATCTAGTTGTCTTGTCGGTGCAGAGCATGAATAGTTATCGAATAAAATTTTCCTTTAAGGCCTTTTTATAACAAAGATTTTACCTCAAAAGTAGGATTTTTAACTCAAACTATTTATTTAGTTTTGATTTAGAAACTCAATTGTTATATAAAACCATTTTTCAAAAATGCACTGTTATAGTTGAAAGTGACTAAGGATCATATAATATGTAATATTAACTAAGTTATCTACTAGTGCGTAATATAAATATAAAAGTAAATAATAAAGTAACTGACACTAGAGATTTTTATACTGGTTTGAACTTTCCGTTCTACGTTCAGTCCCAGACTCCTTCTGGAATTCAACTATAAACCCTCACTTGACCAGGAGGAACATGTATTACACCGTCTGAGCAACCGAACATGACTTCTACCGCCTAAGCAACATAATAGGACTTCAACCGGCCGAGCAACAGAACAAGACTTCCAATGCAAATAGTAAAATTGTTTTTGACTGAGTATGCTCATGAATAGCACTGACAAGTCAATAACGTACACCCTTCCTATAATCTTCTTCTTTGTGGTATATCACGTAGTTTGTGAAGATAAGAAGTTTATTAAATCACTAATGAAGTATTCTTGAATGAAAAATGATCAGAATAAAGTATTGAATGCTTAGAGTTCAAATAGCAAGATAGTTTAGAAAATAAGAATGAGATTAGTTATCAAAACAATGAAATTCATAGCTATTTATAGATATTTAAGAGTTGTATTCATTCATGAAAGATAGCCATGAAAAGATATGGAAGCAACTCTTGAATCAAGAGTTGTTTTTGCTCATTGAAATTAAGTGTCTTTCGAAAAAATAGCCGTTATGAAGATTCAGCCGTATGAATGGAGCAACTCAACCAGCTGAATCGATTTAAAATCGAAACAACAAGAAAATAGTGTAAAAACGACACAATTCAACCGGCTGAACATGCAAGGTCAGCCGTCTGAATATTCAAAGAAAATTGTGCACATGCACAGTATTCAACCGGCTGACCATAGCCATTCAGTCTGCTGAATTATGTGTTTTCTGTAAAATTAAGAATGTTTTGAAAAACTTTTAGCATATGAACAATGTTTAGAAAAACTTTAAATTGCGTGTGCGTGCATATACCACTTTGGAGAGATCTTAACATAAATTTACTACTAAACTCAGACCTTAGACTAAATGTTTTGCTGAAGCTTCAATCCGGAATCTAGTCTGCAAGTTGTTAGATTATTTCTCGATTAAAAACAAAATCTTCTTCTGTAAGTATGGTTAGTTCATATAATATTTACTTATATAGTTGTCACAATCAAAACATTAAAATTCTAGGTTCTAACAATAGTGTTTCTACAACATAAAAACTTGTTGAATTTGTTAAATTTGGACAACTTGTTAAACAATAAAATTGGAATGGACAAAGACAACTTGTTAAATTTGGACGATTCAAATGTATTTCAAATATTAAAAGGAAGAAGATATTAATTGATTCATGCAATAAATCAATTATGGGAAATAAATAGGAAATGTAATCAATTAATTTAAGAAAATATATTAATTGATTTAAGCAATCAATCAAATATGGAATGTATGGAAACAAATACCATTATGCTTAATTTATGTTGAAATAATTCTGAAAAGATTTTAACCTTATCCCCAAGACAGTCTTCATCCTCACACCTACACACACATATGAAGACATTTGTTTATCCTTTCAACATAAGACAAGACAATTCTCCATAAAATATCTTCAATAAGAGCCCTATTTTTGCAGTATGTGAAATTATTAAGTGATTTATTTTCTTCTCATATTGTTGTACTCCCTAGTGAAGTGAAGAAATAATAAAGGTTGTTGGGTCTGAGAACGTAGACAGAACCAAACCTCGTTATATCGGTGTGTTCTTTTCTTTCTTTCTTTGTCTGTATTTTGTGTCCTTTGATTTTCTTTTTATTCTCTTTGTTGGATTCTGTGCGGTTAAAGCGCTTAGCAGTTCTATAGCGATGGAGGCGCAAAAATTATAACGGGGATAAAGCGGAGTTACAGCGAAAAATAGCGGAGGTGCAAAAAATTTATTAGATATAAAACCAAATATTTAAAGTTAATTCATTCTTATTCTCACATCATTTATGTAGGAAAAAGAAATATTGCTTAACCTTATATAATGAAACCGAGGAATATCATGATTTATGTATACTAGATTTGGTGGCTACAAGAGATTTCTAACTTATATTGAGCACTTATGCCTTAAAATTAGGTCTTTACCCTACTTTTTTTCTTTTGTTTTAAAAGTGAACGATTCAAATCAGCCTTTGTATATTAATGTTGCTAAAGCAGGTACTAAAGTTTTTTGATTTAACAGATGTAGTGGAAAATAACGAGGCTTAAAGCGGATCTATTGTTCAATAGCGCTAAATTGAAATACCATAGCGGTTGAAGAGAGCTATGGGCTATAGCTGGGATTTTGTGGGGCTATAGCGGGGCTTTAACTGCACGTGTTGGATTAGAATTGTTGAGATTGTCCATAGACTTGATTATTGGGTGTCCTGCTTCCACTGTCCAAAAATCCGATTTTGTGCTACATAACTTCCATTCTATCATTTCCCTGGCTACTTAATATTTCTTAAATAGGGAAGTACACTGATGCACCTACACATACATATACTTATGACTCGGAATATGGTATGCATAAGTACTCTTGTACTTCAAAGTAGGTTGGAAATATCATACGCCCAAATGAAAATAAATGACTAATCCGTAATAGTAGACATAACACCTAAATGAAAACCAATCGCATAAACTAGTTTTATGAATAAAATATGTAATTTATCAATCACCAGAATGTTATTCTGACCTCCTCTTCATTATAACCCATATGATAGATTTAGAGGAACGTGATTCTAGTACATGACAAAAACGATAGGTGGAGAGGTTCACTGATAAGGCGACTAGATATCCAAGATAGTAGCCGTAATCAATATATATATATACATACATATATATATACATATATATATACATACATATATATACATATATATATACATACATATATATACATATATACATATATATATATATATATATTATATGGGTGCGCGTTGCTACATATTTTTTCATCTAACTTTCATGTATTCGGTCAATAATCTCACACAACTTCTCATTGGTTTCTCCATGACGTCTTCTCCCACAACTATGTGCTTTATTAGGACTAGAAAGTAAGCCAACGTGTAGAGTTTGTTTTAATGGAGGATTGTCTGGTGAATTCAAGTGTGGAATTTATCCACAATGAGTATTTGTTTCATCAAGTTGACTATAAAACCGATCAAAAGCCCATGTTGTATCAAATTGGGTTTGTGTAGAGGGAGGAGTTCGTTATTGAGCGGTTCTTCGTTAGTAGTGGACGCATACGATGTTTGTCTAGTTGCATTCGTCCCTTGAAATAATTGTTGCATCAACTCCAAACTATCAATCGGTCATCTTTTATATTTCAAAATAACATGTCCAGACGCCTACAAGTAAAACCATTAAAAATAATAATAAAACATAACATATGCACTATAACTAAAAACTATAAAGCGTGTATAAAGTACCTTTACACGATCATTTCACCATTCCTCGCTGTCTGTAACAGTTTGTCTTTGAATATACCAGTCGGAACCTGTTTTGTTGCACAAACTATTCTATTTAACCATTCTCTTTGAAGATTATCATATTTATATCAGACTTTACTTTCGTCTATCGATCCAATTTAAGAAATATTTTCTACAGCTCAGTTGAACTTTTTCGCTATAGCTTTGTGCACTCTTTTTTTATTACTACCACAAGCAGCATATGCTTCTATAGCATATTTCAGCAGAATTTGAGTAGCTTTGGATGACTAATTGTGTGGACTATTTTGGATGTTATGCAACAATCTAAAATTTAAAATTACAAAATTATGCAAAAATCCTAATACATTATATATATATATATATATATATATATTGTAGATAAAAAATGTACACAGAAATGTAAAAATATACCTGAAAAGATATTCGGATTGACGGGTAAAATTTGTTGATTTCTCGGATTGAAGGCATAGAGTTGGAGGTGATGATGGAGGGAATATATAAAGGGAGAGGAAGAGGAAGGAAGAGTCGTTGGGGGGAGGGAACGGCTCTATGCGCCTGAAGTGTCGGACGCCAATGTATCGTTTCCCCTTAATCTCCCAACGGGCTATTTTTGGAGAGAGGACCATCACCGCATCAGATGCGTCCGATGCGTGGCGAACGCAAGCGTGTTAACAGGGCAATAATTGTCTGCGAATGGTACCAAATTCTCCATGCCACAACAACCTTTCATATTCCCATGTACTTTCCTTTCCTTGTATGCTTTAATCCTTTTAGGAAAAACATAATATCGCATTTATTTCTCAATATATCAAAAATCATCTTCCTCCTCTCAAGTGCTCTTCCATCCAAAACTTATGCACTTACTAGTTAATGCAAACAACACTGAGTTATTAATTCATCCTTACTGCAAGCTTCCTTCATATCCAAGGTCTCCTTTTTGCATCAGAAGTCATCTTTTATTTATTTTTATCTCTTCGGTTCTACTTTTTCATGTCAAATTTAGCTATTTGGCTCTAGCTTCTTAAATGCAAATCTAAATAGAAGAAATCTTAAAATTGAAGGTACAAAGTTTTTAGTTTTTTAATTTGACAATTTACTCAATAAATCAATATTTTAATCTATGAAATTAGAGACCCTATTTGGTTAAATGAAATTTCTGGGTGCTTTGGGTTTACATGACATATGAAAATTAAAGGGATATATACATTGGTTTGGGATAGCACACTAGGAATACATTATTGGTATAACATACTACAATCCGTGTTCTCGAGCTTTGTTTCAAACATAAATTTATGCAATATGTAACATGTGGAAACTAAAAAGAGACACACATACAACGCAAAGATGAAGCATTGATAGAGTTGTATTTATGTCAACCAATCTACTCTTATTGCATTTTTTTCTAATACTCAAGAATATTTGGGTACTTTTAACTAATGAGAAAATTATTACAATAAAGTATTAGTTACAAATGAAGAGTCTCAAATTACTACAAACATCGAAAAGATAATATATTTTTACTTGGTTCCATTTTAGTGTCAACAGTTAGGAATTTGATGATTTTCCAAGATGTATTTTGGATGTTCATCATAAACCAATAGTAGATGAGTCTGGCAAGAGAGCGAAATAGTGAATTAAGAGGATTGACTTGCCAATCAATCTGGATACACCTATTACATGTTTGAATTTCAGTTATTCTATTTAACTTTTAATGTTCAAGAAAGTGTTCATCAATAGCCTTAATTATGTTTCAATTTCGATAAAAATGTTGTTACATCGTGGTACTATTTTACTTGATCTATTAACACCTTATTAAACCATAATATGTACAATTTTAGTGCAAGCATATTTAGTTGTTTTTTCTTCTTATTTGATGATTTGAATTGGTTTTCCCATGACAAATTTTTGTCCAGTGAACCAATTTCTTAAATGCATTTCAATCAATAAAAAACTCTTACCTTTTACTTTTCATTATCACAGTTGTAGTAAACCAATAAATTATTCGTTTAATTTTCGGTGTATGTGCAATGCATGGATGGGTTCATACTTCATGCTTGGTCCATGTATTTGGTTTCTTTAGATCGATAAATTTACGTTGTCAATGTTTTCAATTTCTTTAAATTAGTTTTGAAATATTTATGCATTTGTATAATGATATGCTAAATGCAAATAATGGTAAGTTTGAATTGTTGCTCACTATTTCTTGCTAGATAAACTAGATGATACTAATTACATAACAAAAAAAGCAATATTGACACTAATAAATGAAACAATATATGAGATCAATAATGCAGTCATAAACATGTTTTCAGGATAGGGGCATGTTTATCATTCTTTCGATAGAGTCGATGATGATACATATAAACTATTTCTATTATATCTATTATATTATATATTATATAGATATGAGAATGCGAGACTATTTGCATTCTTCACCTCATGCATTCTCCCTTAAAATCCTCATCTCTCATTCGTTCAAAAATATATTCACTTTTCTCCTACAAATTTTGATATGATTAAAAGGAGAATATGAGACTATTTGTATTCTTTCATTTCATGCATTTCACCCTTGAAATCCTCCTTCTCGGTCATTTAAGAAACAATATTCACTCTCTTCTAATACTTATAATACCTTTAAAAGGGAGAATACGAGACTACTTATATTTTTCCATCTAATGCATTCGACCTCAAAATCCTCATATGTCATTCATTTAAGAGGAAAAAAATACACTTTCCCCCTAATAATTTTAATATCTTTTATATAATATAATATAGTAGATAAATCATATTAATAATGAGTATATATATGTTATAGGATAGGCTATTTGGGCACAGAAATAATCTAACAAGCATGTCGCCACAATCTTATCTCTTGCTATGCATCAATACTATTCCACTTTCTTCCATAATTGAATGAAAGCTAAAAAAATTGGATACAAATCAGTTTAATAATGGAATCAAGTAAGCAATGATGATCAACAACAACAAAGAAGCTCTGCCTCTTCTTCTTTTCAAAATTGATTTCCATCTCTTACTTAGGTACTTTTAAAACCCTAATTTTAGTTTCATTTCTTAGTTGATTATCTTTGTGCTTTGGTTTTTTGGTTATGATGTTTATGTAATGATTTTATTCAAATAATCATAAAGATATCATAACTCTTAATGATAAGTTTTCTATTTTGAACAGTGAAGTATTGCTCTAATGCAGATCAATTATGTATTATTATCCCGCTTTTGAGCCAAAGCAGATTTCAATCGAACTTAAAAGATTAAAAGAAGAACGAAACGATTCACAAATTTGGGTACACAATCAGAAGGAACAAAAAAACAACTTAGAGAAATTTCAACTGAATTGGAGCTAAGTATACAGCTCGATACTACGCTATATAGGTCAGTACCGACCTATCATTTCCCTTCATTCCACTTCCTAAACTCCATACATCTCCTATACCACTCCGATTACTCCAAGTGGTTTTCTCATGATTAGGGTAAGCAATTCAAGGAATTGACGAGAATAAAGTAAAGAACACAGCTATCAGAAAGATCACTAGAATCAACCCAAAGTCGATAGAAAAGAGCTTGAAACACATGGGTCAGAAGATAGAAGAGCAAACCAAGTAAAATAATTCAACTTGCACCAAGATCTATAGGTCGGCACCGAGCTAACTTAGATCGGTACCGAGCTATGATCTTAAGTGATGGAATTCCTTCCTCTCTTTGTCATTAGAGACTTATTCTTCCTTGTCACTCCTATTCTCTACCTCGCAAACACTCTAGAAACTCCAATGAAAATCTAAGATCCACTAGATTGTGGTCTGATATGATATAACTCATTGTAATCCTTAGAGAAGGCAATGAATAACAAACTATATAGTGGACGTAGGCTAGAGATTGCTGAACCACTATAAAAATTCTTGTGTGTCAGTTAACCCACTTTTTAGCCTAGCAGGTTTCAACTAAACTTAGAAGATAAAAAAAGGATGAAATGATTCACGAACTTGGAAGCACACTTAGAAGGAGTGGAGAAACAAGCTTTGAAAGTTTCATTCAATTCGGGGCTAAGTGGATAGGTCGGTACATAGCTATCCATTAGGTCGGTACTGACCTATCATGCCTCCCCATCACACTCCCCAAACTTTACACAACTCCTATACTACTTCGACTACTCATAATCAAGTGATTTTCTCATGATTTGGATGAGAAATTCCAAGGATTGAAGAGAAGAAAGCAAAGAGTGCAACTATCAGAAATATCACTAGAATCAACCCAAAGTTGATAGGAAAGCACTTGGAACAACTCAAGTTGAAGACAGAAGAGCAACGTGAGTGAAAAAGTTCAACTTGCACCAAAAACCATAGGTCGGTACCAAGCTAAGGACCTTAGTTCGGTCTTATGCTCTTGACTCGTGCTGCTCTGATATCCCTTGTGCAACTTCAGGCTATCTCCTGGAGCTTGGTGCAAGCGGACTTCTGGACATGTACATCTGTTTCCCTATAAATACAAGCATAAATACAACCAAAATGGGATCTAATCTCTTTGCCATTAGAAACTTCTTCCTCTCTTCGCATCTACCTCTCCTCCATTAAAGTCACCTAGGAAGCTACTATTTCTTATTCTAGGACTTAGATTAGAAAATCTCTAATTCTAGTGACTCTCAAACACTCAAAAAACTTGGATCTAAAACTCAGAAGATGAAGAGACTTAACACTAGATCTAAGGCTGGAGGAAGCCAACAGAGAATAGGAGCAAGCAGGAGGTGTTCTCAAATTCTCATTAATCCATCCACATGACTAGAGAAGAGAAGGAGAAAATGACGAAGGAGATGCAGGATGGATTGATGACTCGACAATAGGAAATGCTTGAAGGATTTTTCCAAAGGATGGGACAATAAGGAATAGCAAGGACGGCTAGAATTCAGAACCAAGGAAAATGAGCTAATGCAGGAACATCTGGAGTTGGAGTGGAGCAAACTAGAATAATGCTCCCACCAGTAGAACAACTCGGTACCGACCCAAATCAACTCGGTGCTGAAAGAATGGTACTCAAGGGCAATGTTGGACTAACTTCTGGGATACTAAGAATGGATAATGTTGGAGCTAGAAACGCAAACTGGAATGCGAATGGTAAATGACCAGAAGAGTATGTGCCAAAACTTCACCATAGGAATGAAGGACAGAAAGGAGACCAGAGGAGCAGGTCAGAATGCTAATGTGCAGCAAAAGGAGTATGTGCTAGAGTATGTGCCGGTGTTCCCCCATAGAAGCAGAGGGTAGAATACAGTTGCTGGTCTGAGACTTCTGTTAAATGATAACAACATGATAGCTGAGATGATTAGAAGAATAGTTAGAAGTGGACCCAGACCAGAGTTTGGAGGACGTAAACACGAATCCATTCACTTCTAATATCCGCAATGCAAGGAATCCTCCCGATTTCAAGCTTTCGACGTTGGAAATGTACGATGGAAAGTCGAATCTAACAGTTCATCTGATGAGATACATCCGACATATGGAGGTGTTGGGTGCTTCTGAGGAGGTAATAGGGGTGGTGCTTCCTATTATACTTGATGGACTTGATGATGGTATGGTTCAGAGAACTGGAGAATGGGTCCATAAGCACGTGGACCGATCTGGTGAATATATTCTTAAGATATTTCAAAGTTCATGTCTCGCGACCGAAGACTATAACGACGCTATCAAGCATGAAACAAAGGCTTGGAGAGACCTTAAGAAGTTATTTGGCCAGATTCAATGCGGCAGCTGCATGCATTGATAAACCAGATCCATATATAATCTTAATGGTGGTAGTATCTGGAGTCGCGATCAAGACCGACTTCAGAGTGGCACTGGAAAGGGATCCACTAATGGATCTTGTGGAATTCTACTATGAAGCAGAAAGATATTTGCGTCAGAAAGATGCCAAAGTCAAGGATGCTGAAATTAACATTGTAGATGACAGAAGACTATTCGAAACAGGAAACGGAAAGGACAAAGGGAAGAGAAGAGCTGGTGATGACATCGGAGAACCAAAATGGCAAAAGAGGGAACCGAAGTTCTCTTCTTACACTGAGCTAACAGAGAACCTCAAGAGGATATATCTGGACACTAAGGGGCAGATCCCCTATCGAAAGCTAGCTAGGAGAGAGCCCACTGATCGAAAGAAAAGATCTAGAAAGTTATGCATCTTCCATATGCTAGATGGACATAAAATGAATGAGTGCCGACACCTTCCTAATTTGATAGAAGAACTAGTTTGGAGCAACCAGCTGTAGCAGTACATGAGGAACCGAACTGTAATGGTGTGGTTGGAGAAACCACCATCTACAGTGAACATTTCGAGGAACAACCAGGGATCTGGTCCAAGACTCGAAATACCATGATCGGATTGGTCAGGAGTGAGGTTCGACTCCCTCACTTTGCTTTTTCTTTCTTTGAATAATTAGGATAATAATAACCTTAGACCTCTTAAATGTATACGAAGCCTAGATTTTCTAGGCACGCTCTGACTCGGATGTCTAGGATGACTATTTAGGACAATAATAACCTCAGACCGCTTAAACGTGTATAGGACCTAGATTGGTCCCTAGACACGCTCTGATTCGGATGTCTAAGATGGATAATCAAGACTTCTGCTTATTTACTTTAATTTGAATATTTGACTTTTGAAAAATCCACATTGAATGTGATACCCGATATTGATTGCTTTAAGTCCCGTCCGGAGAGACGGGACTGGAGTGCAAGGTGCAAGTCCCCTCGCCGGGGAGCGAACGGATGGGCTTGTACGATATTGATTGCTTTAAGTTTCGTTTGGAGAGACAGGACCGAAGAGTAGGGTGCAAGTCACCTCATTGGAGAGAGAGAATGGATGGGCTTGTATGATATTGATCGCGTTAAGTCCTTGCCGAGAGTCAGGATCGGAGTACAAGGTGCAAGTTCCACTACCAGAGAAAGAGAGAGTGGATAGACTTGTATAAAAAGTAAACCCCCTCACCAAAGAGTGAGCGGATGGGCGTGCTTGGTTGTTGAGTTCTTTTATCGGAGAGCAAGCAAACTCAACAAGGATCTAAAGAGATCAATACCCTAGATTGGGCGATAAACGATCTGTAGGGATCGAACCCTAGATTGGAAGTTAATTGGTCCGGAGAGGTCAAATTCTAGATTGGGCCATGAACGATTTGAAGAGATCGCACATTAAATTGAATGAAAAATGATCCATAGAGATTAAACCTTAGTACATATACAGGTTTGATAAAAGGATTTGAATGCCTTGTAACTAGAGTAAAACATGTAAATTCCAGATGAACACAGGATGATTTTGATATGTGATGTAATAACTCTGAATGAAATCAGAATAATAATAATGTATGAATAACACTTAAGCAAGAGATAAAGTCCTTAGTTGTAACAGGTTTGGAACGAACTTTGATTTACAAGAGAATCCAATGGAATCGAACGATTCATCAAGATCAGGATCAGTGGAAGGTCGAAGAGCCCAAATATTGAAGAATGATTGTCAATGGAACTTGTTCTTGAGCAAAGAACATCTTACATTCGAAAATCATACTTTAGGGGGCAAGTGTTAACCCACTTTTTAGCCAAGTAGGTTTCAACTGGACTTAGAAGATCAAAACAAGGATGAAACGATTCATGAACTTGAAAACATACTTAGTAGGAGTGGAGAAACAACTCGGGAAAGTTTCATTCAATTCGGAGCTGTGCATAACTCAGTACCGAGCTATCCATAAGTCGGTACCAACCTGCCATGCCTCCCCATCACACTCCCTAAATTTCACACAACTCTTATACAACTCCAACTACCCATGATCAAGTTGTTTTTCCATGATTTGGATAAGCAATTCCAAGGATTGATGAGAAGAAAGTATGACGGCCGCCTTACACCACCGACACCCAATATACATAAGATAGTGCGCTGCTGTCGTGTTGATCGATGTAGAGTGACCATTAAGGTTAAAAAATGAAACAAAACACCACAAAACCTATAGTATATCTCATAGCGTATGGAATAAAATATAATATCATAGATTTGAAATAGGAGAGACGGTTATAACTAAGTGATCCAAATATCAGTGTATAGATACACAGAGTTATACATCATGAAATAGAGTTTATACAACAGAAATAAACTCAAATAACTATCTCATACTACTAATAATAAGTGAACATTTCCAAGGCTCCATAGTGTTGCACAGCGGAATAAGCATAGAAATCCATATATAAAACGAGATAGTTCCCTCCAGCTCGTCCTCTGCACAACTACTGCGTCGCACTTGGACCTGCTATCTAGTCTACTCATTTAAGAGCACCCGAGATAATAAGAAGCAAAGCATAAAACCTCAAGTTAGATAGCAGTCTAGTGTGAGCGGTAAATGAATCAAAATACTATACAAGCCGATATAGTAAGGAGCAAGGTATATAAATCATACCCGACCTGTCCCTGCAACCAAAGAGTTAATACATAATAACATAATATGCTACTTGACATATCATAAAGGTGTAATGCAATCAAGTGTGATAAAGGGTGTCCAAGTATCCCTATCTCCATTACCTTTCTCCAATGACAACTATAGAATGGTAGGTGGCTAGCGAAGCAAACATAACAGACATAACATCCATCAAACAATACTAACTGTCACTCAGTGTACTCTGGATATATGATAACTCATATGACCATTCTTCTGTCAAGGATTAATGAATAAAAATCCTGATTTTTAGTTGTACTCTCTTTAGCCTAAAGCTGGTACTAGACCCATTCTTCCGGTCCAAGATATATTGATCATTCTTCCGATCTAGGGTACCAAACAACATACTCATGGGCGTACCCACAAATACCCCTGCTTTGAGTACAAAAGAAAACACTTTGAGTATCAAAGATCCCTTTGCACGCACCTCCATGCTCTTCCTTGCTTCATCCATTTCCACGATAAAACCATTCAACATTCTATCCACGGATCACCCTCAAAGAACTCACCCATGTGGGTCATCATGACGTCAATCGACATCAAGCCTCCAACCTCGAAACCTAACTCCATGCATCATCGAGCTACTCATCCGAAGCCCTAAAAGTGTCAACCTTGGAACCTAACTCCATGCACCACCGTGCTACTCATCCGAAGAACTAGACCATCCTATCGAAAATGTTATAATTCCATAACACTGAAAGCACTCATCGAAGAGCAATATCATCAAGGCACAGAGTCGGCCTCACGAACCATCATATCGCGCTCCTCGAAGCCTCCTCACCGTCCATGTCAAAGGCCAACCAAATCGACCATCATAAATAGTGATGGGTATCGACCACTCCACAGTGGTCAATCCCAACCACTATGGTCTTGCACTTAACCAAAAATGGATAAGTACTAACCAACTGAAAACGTCCGGCGTCCATCCTGAAGTCCGTGCCCTTCCAAATCCATTTTCTTCCATCCTTAAATCCATCGACATGCATTCCAGCATTCTCTTACAACTTATCCCATTTGTATGGATTTCTGGTCAAGGGAATGAAACCCTAACCCATAGAATATTCCCTAACGCTCGATCACCAATAAATCTGCGTTTTCAACCTAACAACCAAACTAACATACATGCATCCAACAAGAATATAAATGTCCATAATAGTATACATATATAATATGTATAACCCATCCATATCAACGATTGTGGGAAATAATATCAATAATAGCTCAAGTCTAATAATTCCCTAACTATGGCACATCCATGGAAAATAAGTGATATTTTTTTAAAATCATTTTAATTTCTTTTACAAAAATCTAGTAAATATATAAGTATAGGAAAATCACATTTTAAAACCAAAAATCATTCCCGAGTGTCAATCTAATACTATACAGCCAATCATAGTATAGTGAGAGACAATATCACACACTTCATCCAAATCTCTCCAAACCAGTGCCAAATCGAAGTGTTCTTATCATGAGCGAAACGCAAGAAACCACGTTCGAAACGAACCTCGTATGCGAAAGATATAGCCTATATAAGTTTTGCTATTATTTAAACAATTAATTAACTTAATTACTTATTAATTTAAACAAATCACCTTATAATCCTCTTCCTCCTCAAATGCTAATGCCTGTACATGTGCACGCAAATGAACTCATCAACCGAATACTTCAGTCTTCGATTTCTCGCAATCTACTCAACGTATCGATGAACCAAAAGTTGCATGGCACTCCACTATGCGCGTGCTCCGTGATGGACCCAACCTTCTAACAACCAAACCTCTCCCTCTTGCTGCGACATGGAAGCGATGTGGTTGACTTCAAAGAGTCGCGTTCCACCAGAGAACATCGGCCTCGCCGAAATTTATGGGGCGGTACTTCTTGGTAGGAGAAAAATGATGGCGTAATCGAATCCACCTAACATCGTAATTAGCCGCCTAAAATCGAAACCGTAGATCAACATGAATATACATCATTGTTCAAACTGATGTCGCACTCAAGCATATGGGTATAGGCTCGAAGAGATTCCCGATATGAGTTCAATGGAGAGGTTTGGTGATTTTTCGTGGATCGATTCGTCGGATTTATTTTTTTAATCATAGGAGGAGGAGGCGGCCATTATATTTTGAAGAGGATATAATGGAACAGTTACTGATCCAATAAGAGGAGGGTTTGGGTATTTAAATAATAATATTTTTCCTTTTTGTTTAATTTTTTCAAATAAAACGGCGTGCATTTTGAGATTGTATGATCAAACAGTGCGTCTAATTGCCACGAAACTCGTCTACATGCATTACCTCATTTTTTCGGTACTGATGGTATAAATTTCATCGCTATCCAAGATTGTGCTCCGGGATGATAATTTCGTGCTTTTCGAGATAGTTTCGACCATCGAATCGTCCAATCCCAAAATATAGCAATCTATAGACTTATTTTTATTTGCAACGTCGATACGAACTCAACTGAAGTAGTCTCGAGTCCTCATTCGATCATATATGAAAAATCACATTTTCTGGGACCGTTATTTAATTAACGGTTCAATATTTAAATCAAATTGAAATATATCGTCGTTAAAAATATGGGTCGTTACATTCTCCTCTCCTTAAAATGATTTCATCCTCGAAATCCTAGGGATGAGACAACACAACCCAATACCCTCACATAAGTTGCAAACTCTCAGAAACAATCATGAAAGTGATAACAACAAAGGGAATACAATCAGATGGAGCCATCATCCTCATTTCTAAGTACTATCACTATCAGATCCAAAATCAATGTGGCTAAGCCAAATGTTTAAGTCACACACTTATTTCCAAAGAAATGGACATTGGAAAAAAAAGCGCTACCTCACTAATAGAAAGGCAAGTCAACTAAATATCACCTATTACCGACTCTCTCAACTTTTGGTAACGTTTAATACCCTATACATTGACTTTTCTTTCAATTTTGGCTTATGTTACGAAAAATTTCGGTAGTACCACCTTAGCGCGGCTAGGTCTGGGAAAAATCTCGATACAACATTGATATGTATACATCTCATATCTCATAATATAACAGATCATATTAGCAATCGTCTCAAATAAGTATGCTATATCAAACCATACCTATCCTGCATACCTAATAACCACACAAACATAGACTATAATCTCAAATGCTAATAATACAATCAAACATGCATACATAAGGTCTATCATCAAAATGTAACATCCATGCCTATCCTAGCATGCGGAATACTAAATTATCTAATATAAAACATTGAATGTGATATCCAATATGAAAGTCGACGATAAAAATAAAATCACACCTCCCGAAGAACTCCGGATAAGCAATCCTCATGCTCCTTTCAGTTTCCCACATCATATCATCTTCACTTTCACTCCATTGAACCTCTACACTCCACTTCCCTCCTTCTACCTAATTTGTATCTCATCTATTTGTATGAATAGGACTACAAGGTCTCGAAGTCCATGGTTCAGTCTCGATATCATAAACTCGATTCGGTGCCAAATATCCAAGCGTCTCTTGTAAATTCTCCCAAAACCCGCCATCGAACAACGGGTCTCGGTAACTTACAATGCTCTTGGCACATAATGGAATCACAATAACCATCCCACATACAACTTATCAAACACGGACGCCATTCTACTAGACTTAAGGAATATAATCTTAGCATTATTCGTCAACCAATCGACTGTGACTCAAATGCTATCATGTTATCCTTAGTCATCAGCGATCCATCGATGTAGTCTATAAATATATATTCCCACTACTCGAGAACAAACAATCACATTCAGGTCTGCACTGCATCACCTCTACAGACACTAATCACTCTTCTAATTTAGCTATGATCTCTACTATTCTAGCCTAATGCCTCTGACTAGTTACAATCCGCTAAATCAAAATAGGTCTGTGATCAAACTAGCCATCATCTTTGGCCATAGCCCATCGAGTTCTGAAGTAATAACTAGTGGTAAGCTCGAGCAATGCCCACTCTAGGAATATCGCTCCCAAACCTGTATGTCTTTCACTTGAAACATCAACAACTACATTTCCTATATGGACATATGGGAAATGTCAAAGTCATAGGAGGCTAAGAACTCTAACCATCGCTAGCGGTAAAGGTCAAGATCCTTCTCGGAGAAGAGATACTATAATGATGTGGAATCACTGAACAACTCGAACTCCTCTCCTAATATATGCTTCCCCTAAACCTCAAAACCGAACTCTATCGCATCCAACTCTGAATCAAGACTCGGATACTTCCTCTCGTGCGGCTTCAGTCGTCAACTAACATGTGATAACCTTACCTTTCGGTATCAATACAACACCCAGTTAAGTACCACATGCATGTGTGTACTATCGTCTCCTCATTCCCACTTGGAATGAATAACATTGATGCACTCGTCAACCTCTCGGTCCGACTAACTAATGCGTGCTTGCACCTCGCGTCTCAAATAAAAGTCTGATACTCTCTCATCAAATAGGTCAACGATGCTACTATCTTGGGTCTATTCAAATTTCGGACTACCGTAACTACAGGATCTACAACGATGTCCTACCCTGAAACAACGTCACCCAAGCATCTCACTTCCCTCCTCTAGAAGTGATACCACTAAATTCTCATCAATTATGTCCTGTGCTCCTCTTTTGTCCATGGGTAGACAAAAGTATCATCAATAAGCACTAGCATGAACCTACTCAAGTGATCCACTTTTGTCCATGAGATCTAAGGTATGCCGATACATTATTAGCCCGAACGGCATAACTAACCAGTCAAAATCAAGTAGCGTACAAAACACTATAATCGGCACACTCTCCCAATATACTCCCAGTTGGTAAAACTTCACGGTAAGGTTCAACTAAGGGAATATCTCATGCTATAGAGCTGATCGAACAAGCCATCAACAAACGGAAGTATAAACTTGTTCGTCCTCTCACTCGGCTCACGACAGCCAACAAGTATCGCCAAAGAGTCATCCTCCCCCATGGCGAACACTATAGGTGCACCCTCACTCAAATATGCTCCTATGGATGTACACTAGCAACAATAGGTCCTCTGCTCACACCTTTAGTCTCCTTGCTCCTTGGACATCATATACTTTAAAGGCATAGCTACTGGTCAAGTGCGTCTAACTAGATCGATATGGAACTCAATCTCTTTATGGTGGAAATTCGGTCACCGCATCGAATGTGTCTTGACACTCTCTAGCTATAGGCACAGATGACAATCCACCCAGTGGAGCTTCAAGCAAATATAGAAAGCTAACTATAACCCTATCCTTCGGCAGGTAGCCAATCACTATCGTCCGCTCCTCTATAGCCTCGGTCGTCACCAACAACCTCTCACAATCCACCACTATTCTGTACATCCTCATCCAGTCGATTTCCAGACCATAAATTCAAACCCTGTTAAACCTAAAACAAGTCAATAAAATACAAATATTCACGACTTGATAAGGCTAGGTCTAGACAAACCATGCACGGGCCGAGTATGTCAAACCAAGTGTAGACCAAACGTAGACAACCCTTTCTGTAACATTCCCTATTTTGAGGCCCGAAACTAAGTGCTATGGATGCTTGAGTCATCCATAGTATTAATTTTCGATGAAAAAATGTTACTAATGAATTGTCTGGCTGAGATCCCAACAAGGTTCGTCATAATCTAAAGGTTGGTCAACAATTTCAGGTCTCAATTCCAATCTATTAACAAATCACTATATATGAAGGAATATGGAATCTCTACGTTAGATAAATCACACATGAAAATGCCATAAACAGAAAGCATACTTTGGGTGGTAATGCCCTTTCCCTTCTCTTTCATCGATGGAGCAATCGACGAAATTGGAATGGCATTCAACGCATATGTTTTCATTATTTTCCCCTACTTAACTGGTCTGGGACAGTCCTTCTACACTGGGTACATGCTACTTCATCATAAAGCCCTCTTGATTGACTTCCCAAAGCTCTAGTCAATATAACTAGTTAGTCGCTTCCCAAGCTAATCCCTCAACCCAATGATAAACACTTCGTCTTTTCTGTACGTAATACTATTGGCAAAATAGATCATACTTCGACATCGCATCGGATTCGTCCACATACACCAATACAGACACATCGCCTTACTTTAAGTCTACGAACTCCCTAACCAACATCGAACTTTTAAAAAATCGAGATAAACTTCCTTCGATGCGAACAATGAACTATTCCTAAGTAAAAATGGTCCTCGGGAATCGAAGCTATAAGGAAGCTCCACAAGTTCACTATTCGTCCCTGGAGTTATCTAGAGGTTACTTCTACCTCGTTACATCATCTAACTCTAAATCATCTAAGATTCTTTCATAAATATCATCATGTCTTGCACCTTAATAGTCAACTCCATTCCAAGGAACAGTCTGCCTCTTAAACTCACGTTGTATATACACAGCTCGGTAAATCGACTCTAGATGTTTGCACTTGAGCACCATAATTATTTGATGCAGCTTGGGCATTCCAGAATAATGGTTCACACTATCTCTGTGAACATATTCTATAAATCGGGGTAAGTGGTCCCCAATCCTGCCTACTCCTCAACTCCGGAGATGGAGTCAACGACCACTTTTCTCATATGCCTAATCATTCTTAATCTATAATGAGAATGATCAGTCTCTCATAGAAAAAGCGGTATCAATCATGCTCGTGTGTGCAATATACTTATATACTATATATACTGCTATATGGTTTTGAAAACTAAAATGTATAACAATACGTACTCTCTCGTTATAAGTATACTCTAGATTCAGTCTAGGGTGAGAACTTCTACCTTATTTCTACTGAATCATTGTATTAACTCAGGTTAATCATGTAACCTAAGCTCTGATATCAAATGTAATGACCGCCCTACATCTATGATGCAGAATGGTTATCAAAGGAAATAAATAGAAATAAAATGAGGAACAGAAAAAGAGAGAAGAGAATAGAAGAAAAGGGGAAGGAATAAAACATCACATAATCACATAACCTATCGTATATCTCACATCGAATTAGATAAAATGTAATTATCAACACATATATAAAACAGTCGAGACAAGAATAACTAAGTGATCTAGATATCAAAATACAAATATACAGAGTATACATTATACAATAGAGTTTATATAAGTGTAAATAAACTCAATCGACAAACTGTCTCCAATAATAATAAATCAACACTGTCAAGGCTCCATAGTGTCACATAGCAGAATAAACAATAGTATATCCAAATATAAATCTAAGAAAGTGTCGCCTCCTGCGAATCCATTTGCACAATTCCAAGTGTTGTTTACCTGCTATCTAGACTACTCATTTAAGAGAACTCAAGATAATAAGAAGCAAAGCATAAAATCTCGAGCCAGACAACAGTCTGGTGTGAGAGATAAACAACCTCAAAATACTATAAAAGTCGATATAGTATATTAAACAGAGAGTATACTAGCCATGCCTGACTTGTCCCTGCAACCACAAAGTTAGCACATAATATCGATGATATACTACTCTATAAATGTCATAAAAGGGTAATCTATACTCAATAAATTATCAGGGTGTCTAGGTATCCCTATGCCCAATAACTACTTCATATGACATCCTTAGAGTGACAGGTGGCCAGTGAAACCATAACAAACATTACATCCATCAAACAATACTAACTGTCACTCATTGTGCTCTAGATCTATGATAACTCATATGGCCATTCTTTTTCCAAGGATTAATAAATAAAAACCCCGATTTTCATTTGTGCTCTCTTTAGTCTAAACCTGGTACTAGACCCATTCTTTCGGTCCAGGGTATACAGATCCTTTCTTCCGATCTGGGGTTCCAAAAACATACCCATGGGCATCCCCATAAATACCCTTTCTTTGAGTACAAAAGAAAACACTACGAGCATCAAAGATCCTTTAGCACACACCTCCATGCTCTTCCTTACTTCATCCATTTCCACGATAGTACCATTCTACATTCTATCCAAGGATCACCCAAAGAACTCGCCCATATGTAACTCATCACGATGTCAATCGACATCAAGCCTCTAACCTCAGAACCTAACTCCATGCATCACCGAGCTACTCATCCGAAGTCTTGAAAGTGTCAACCTCAAAATCTTACTCCATGCACCATTGAGCTACTCATTCGAAGAACTAGACCATCACGTCAAAAATGTCAAAACACCACGATCATCAAAATCACTTGTCGAAGGGCAATATCATCCAGACACAGAGTCGGTCGCACGAACCATCATATCACACTCCTCGAAGCTTCCTTATAGTCGACGTTAAAGATTGACCAAATCAACCATCATAAATAGTGATGGGTACCGACCACTCCACAGTGGTCAATACCAACCACTCTAGTCTTGTACTTAGCCTCATATGCAAAAGAAATAGCATATATAATTTTCATGATTATTTGAATAATTAATTAAATTAATTTCTTATTAACTTAAACTAATCACCTTATATTCATCTACCTCCCCAAACGCTAATGCATGTACATGTGCATGCAAATGAACCCATCAACCGAATACATCATTCTCCAATTTCTAGCAATCTATGCAACGGATTGACGAATCGAATGCTGCATTGCACTCCACTATGTGCATGCTCTGCAATGGACTCGACCTTCTAACGATCGAACCTCTCCCCTTGTTGCGACCTAGAAGCGACATGGTCAACTTCATAGAGTCGCGTTCCATCTAAGAACATTGGCCTTACCAAAAATTTATGGGGCGGTACTTCTCGGCAGGAGAAAAATGATGGCACAATCGAATCCACTTGACATCGCCTATAACCACCTGAAATCAAAACCCAAATCGATGTGTATGTACGACCATTTTTCAAACTAACGTTGCACTCAACTATATGGGTATAAGCTTGAAGAGATTTTTGATACGAGTTCATTGGAGGAGGTTTATTGATTTTCATGGAGCGGTTCGTCGGATTTTGATTTTTGAATCATATGAGGAGGAGGCGACCATTATATTTTGAAGAGGGTAATGGAACAGTAACTAATCCAATGAGAGGAGGGTTGGGCTATTTTGAAGAAGGTTCATCTAGTTACCATGAAACTCATCTGCTTGCATCACCTCATTTTTCCGGTCCGATGGTATAATTTTCATCGCTATCTGAGACTGAACTACGAGATGATAATTTTGTGGTTTTCGAGACTGTTTCGGCCATCAAATCGTTTGATCTCCAAGTGTAGCGATCTATACACTTATTTTGATTTGCAACGTCTATATAAACTCAATGGAAGTGGTCTCGAGTTCTGATTCGATCATATGCGAAAAATCCTATTTCTGGGACTGTCAATTAATTAACGATTCAATATTTAAATCAATTATTAAATATATCATCGTTAAAAATATGGGTCCTTACATTCTCCCCTCCTTAAAAGGATTTCGTCCTCAAAATCTCAAGGACGAGACAACACAACCCAATACCCTCACATAAGCAACGATACAAGGGAAAATTGTCACTTACTAACTCTCGACAACAATCATGAAAGTGATCACAACAAAAGAAATAGACTCGGAATCAGCTGGAGCCGTCATCCTAATCCCTAAGTACAATCACTATCAAATTCAAAATCAATATAACTAAGCCAAACGTCTAAGTAACGCGCTTATTTCCAAAGAAACAAACAATGAAAAACAAAAAGCCCCAACTCACTAATAGAAAGGCAAGTCAACTAAATATAACCTATTACCGACTCTCTCAACCGTCGGCAATGTCTAATACCTTATACATGGACTTTTCTCTCAATTTTGGTTTATGTCATCGAAAATTTCGGTAGCACCTCCTTTGCGTGGCTAGGTATGAGAAAAATCCTAATACAACATAGATATGTATACATCTCATATCTCATAATATACCGGTCATATATAGCAATCGTCTCAAATAAGTATGCTATATCAAACCATAACTATCCCGCATGCCTAATAACCATACAAACATAGACTATCATCTCAAATGCTAATAATACAATCAATCATGCATACATAAGATCTATCATCAAATTGTAACATCCATCCTTATTCTATCATGTGGAATACTAAATTATCTAGTACAAAACATTGAATATGATATCCAATATGAAAGCCGACAATAAAAATGAAATCATATCTCCCGAAGACCTCCGGATAAGCGGTTCTCATGCTCTTCTCGGTCTACCACATCATATCGTCTTTAATTTCACTCTACCGAACCTCTACTACTCCATTGCCCTCCTTCTAACCTAATTCGTGTCTCATCTATCAGTACAAATAGGCCTATGAGATCTCGAAGTCCATGGTTTGGTCTCAATATCATAAAATCGACTTGGTGCCAGATATCCAAATGCCTCTTATAAGTTCTTCCAAAACCCACCATCAAAAAATGGGTCTCAGCCACTTATAATGCTCTTGGCACATAATAGAATCACATTATCCATCCCATATACAACTTATCAAACACGGACGTCGTTTTACTGGACTTAAGGAATATAAACTTAGCATACTTAGCATTATTCATCAAACAGTCGACTGTGACTAAAATGCTATCACACTGTCCTCAATCATCGATGATCCATCGATGCAGTATATAAATATATGTTCCCACTACTCGAGAATAAACAATCTCAATCAGGTCCATACCGCATCACCTCTACATACACTACTAACTATTCTAATTTAGCCATGATCTCCACTAGTCTAACCTAATGCCTTTGACTAGCACCAATCCGGTAAATTAAAGTAGGTCTGATGGTCAAACTAGCCATCATCTTTTGCCATAGCCCATCAAGCTCTAAAGTCATAAATAGTGATAAGCTCGAGCAATGCCTGCTCTAGGAATACCGCTCCCAAATCGGTATGTCTTCCACTTGAAACATCAACAACTACATTTCCCATATGGATATATGGGAAATGTCAAAGTCATAGGAGGCTAAGAACTCTAACCATCGCTAGTGGTGAAGGTCAAGATCCTTCTCGGAGAAGAGATACTACAATGATGTGGAATCACTGAACAACTCAAACTCCTCTCCTAATATATGCTTCCCCTAAATCTCCAAAGCGAATGCTATCACATCCAACTCTGAATCAAGAGTCGGATACTTCCTCTCATGCGGCTTCAATCATCAACTAACTTGTGACAAACTTACCTTTCGGTTTCAATACCACACCCAATTAAGTACCACAGTCATGTGTGTACCATCGTCTCCTCATTCCCACTCGGAGTGAGTAACATCGATGCACTCGTCAACCTCTCGCTCAGACTTACTAGTGCATGCCTGCACCTTGCGTCTCAAATAAAAGTCTGATACTCTCTCATCAAATAGGTCAATGATTTTGCTATCTTGGGTTCATTCAAATTTCAAACTTCTGTAACCACAGGATCTACAACGATGTCCTACCCTGAAACAACATGACCCAAGCATCTCACTTCCCTCCTCTAGAAGTGATACTACTAAAATCTCATCAATTATGTCCTATGCTCCTCTTTTGTCCATGGGTAGATGAAAGTATCATCAACAAGAAATAGCATGAACCTACTCAAGTGATCTCTCAAAACATGGTCCATGAGATCTATAAGATATGTTGATACATTGGTTAGCTTGAACGGCATAACCGACCAGTCAAAATCAAGGTAGTATACAAAACACTATAATCGGCACACTATCCCAAAGTACTCAGAGTTGGTAAAACCTCATCGCAAGGTCCAACTAAGAGAACATCTCGTGTTATAGAGCTGATCGAAGAAGCCATCAACAAACAAAAGTAGAAACTTGTTCGTCCTCTCACTCAGCTCGCGACAGCCAACAAGCATCTCCAAAGACCCATCCGCCCCCGTGGCGGATACTATAGGTGCACCCTACTCAAATATGCTCATATGGATGAACACTAGCACCTATAGGTCGCCTTCTCGCACCTTTAGTCTCTAGCTCCTTGGACATCATATACTTTAAAGGCATAGCTACAGGTCAAGTACGTCTAACCAGACTGATATGGAACTCAATCTCCATATGGTGGAAATCCGGTCACTGCATCGAATGTGCGCGAACACTCTCTAGCTACACGTACAGATAACAGCCCACCCTATGGAGTTTCAAGTGAATATAGAAAGCTAATCATAACCCCATCCCCCGATAGGTAGCCAATCACTACCGTTCGCCCTTCCGCAGCCTCGGTCGTCACCAACAGTCTCTCACAATCCACCACTATTCCGTACCTCCTCAGCCAGTCAATTTCCAAACCATAAATTCAAACCTAGTTAAACTCCGAAACAAGTCAATAACAAACAAACATCCATGACTTGATAAGGTTTGGTCTAGACAAACCATGCATAGGCTAAATGTGTCAAACCATGTGTAGGCCAAGTGTAAACAACCCATGTTGTAACATTTCCTATTTTGTGGCTCGAAACTAAGCGTTACGAATGCTGCAGTTATCCATAGTTTTAATTTCTGGTGACAAAATGTAAAATGTTACACATGTATAGTCTGCCTGAGTCCCCAACAAGGTTCGTAATAATCTAAAGGTCGGTCAGCAAGTTCGAATCTCAATTCCAATCTATCTACAAATCACTAGATATGAAGGAATATGGAATCTTGACGTTGGATAAATCATGCATGGAAACACCATAAATGGAAACCATACTCTAGGAGGTAATGCCCTTTCCCTTCTCTTTCATTGATGGAGCAATTGATGAAATTGGAACGACATTCAATGCATATGTTTCCATTATCTGCCCCTACTTAATTGGTTTATGATGGTCCTTGTAACACCCCACCCCGAGACCCACACTAACAAAGGGTATTACTGGGTAATACTCTCTGTTAGTGTAGCGAATAAGGTTGGTTAGGAGCGACCATCTGTAAAATTTCTTTGGGTGAATATGGAATACGTCAAATAATGTGACTATTTTTTCTTTCTTTTCTACAAATGGTAATTTGACATATCCGATCTAGAATCAAAATAATAATATAGAAGTTTAATATAATTCAAAACAACATATAACATAATGTACAACACGGAATCAAACGTCACAATGGAAATAATATACATCAATATTCTCAAAATTACAAGGCTACAAAAGAAAATACTAAACTCACATTTATATACATATACATATATAAACACCGACATATCTCAAATATACATGATTACAAAAGTCTACAACATGTATAAACATAGAACAAGCATATACAAAAGACTCAAATAGTGCATCTAAAACATGAACAACATCGATTAAAAATCCTTAAGCTAGCTCACATCCAAGGCCACCGAGTCCCTGTACCTGTCAAGTCTCGGTTTGACCTAAGCATTAAAATAACACCCGAGTTAGACTATCTCTAATTATCACAAAAGGTGAGATACTAATAATAATAAACTTGCATAAATGTCAAGGATAAATATCCATAAATTATACTTCACCAACAAGATAATACTCCATTTAATGATTCCCGGTTTATAGTTAAGTTTCATGCTCATTTACAATATTCATCAAAGTCAAAGTAACCACTATAATAAGAACATAGATAATCGCATCCATATATGCAAGCAATGGTCATGCACTTTACAAGTCAATTTAAGAGATACGCACTTCGCACATCGACATAAAAGACCACACTTCGCAATTTATATCTCGCTTAAAAATGAGTAATCATAAGATGGGCTTGAAAATCCATTTAATCCGCCTAAACGGATTTACCCAAGATCGAGTCTGAAAACTCAACAAATAGATAAGTGTTATCCACTTTCGATTAGTAATTATAAAAGTGTCAACTAATGTCCCATAACTACTTGGCTATGCTCGAATATTTACTAAAAGCTAGTAAGTTCCACTCATGCAAACAAATGTTCATTTGAACAAGTCCATGAGTTAATCGGTGAAATAAACACAAGCGTTTCATACCACTTGTTTTACTAGACAGTTTAATTCAATTTCTCATTTAAGTGAGATAGTACATTTTTATAATAAAATAGTTTTATTTTGGAAAGCTAATTTAAAAATATTGATTTAAAAATATTAGTAATATGTATAATAGAAAACACGATTTAATTCATATCTACACTAATAGAAAAATTCTTCACATTCCACTTTAAAATTTGAAAGTGTATACATGTATAATATATTTTCTAAAATCATTCATGTCCAAAATACACATATTTTCCATATATATATATAAGAAACAGTTTATTTTCAAATGACATTTCCTTTATAAATAACTTTGTAAACCAGTACAATTAAAATTGTGTATTTGGCAACAAAACATAGAGCAAGCATTCCTTGTGAACACACTCATTAAAATTGAATTCAAGCATCCGAAAATGCATTAGTAGTTCATCACAACCAAGCTTCAAAACGATGCTAAAATCATAGAAAACATTAAGGCAAACAAGCAAGGTAACAAAGCAGCACAAACAAGTGGTCGAACGGACTAATAGGAGACACACAACATCACCCGAGGTTCTACCCAGGTGCATAACTGGTGCACCGATCCTTAAGGACCGGTCCATGGTGGCGTAGCCTGGGTGAAGCCCTAGGACGTGCCTTCCGTTGGTCCGTCAACGGGGGTTTTTCGACGGTGGGTGCTGCTAACTCCTAGAGCGTTATATTTGGCGTCATGCAAGCCTAGAAACCACTACATCTTGATGATTTAAATGTTCATATGATAAGGGTTTAAGTAAATAGAAAATAGGGTTTCATATGATAAGAGATAGCATGCAAGATTTAGATTAGTTTCAATACTAAATTCATCTAATTCAAAGCATAACAAATAATAATTCAAACATGCAAATCAAATAGAGATAGATGTGAGATTTACTCACCTTAAATCCATGTTTTATGCTTTCGAAACACTGAATCAAACCCTGCTTTATTTATTTCAGATTCCCTAGAAGAAAAGCTCAAACCAAAGAAGAATAAACATAAATCAAGCACTGTAAAATGGAGATATAAGGCCTTAATGAAATGTATACAAGTTTGATATCATCTACCTGAAATTATTGGCTTCATAAGAGGGATTGCAGCCTAAAGAGAATAAGGTAAAGTCTCGTGCTTCTAACTTTTGTACGTACTTCAGTTTAAGGAAAAAGAAGAATGTCTCTTTTACTAATCTTTTCTAAATGGGCTTAAACCCAACAAGGAATAATTATATTTCTTTTAAACAACAAAGTTAATATCTCTTTATTTAACCAAAAGCCATTTATTATATTTTTAAAAGCTTTAAACTCTCTTTAACCATGAACTTAAGAATGAAACCAACATTACTAAATAAATTCTTATTCATCTTATTTGAGATAAAATTTCAACAATGATTTAAAAAGAGAATTTTACACTTTAAAATTTTCTGTATAACATTACAAATGATTGCACACCAGAATCCTTATTCTTTGAATTATAATCATTCAAAGAGATAATATACTATTTCTCTAATTCTTCATTAATTTAGAATAATCATTCTAAAATAAATTATCTCCTATAATTAGACAAAGTTCACAATTTGCCTTATTTTATTCTCCAATATTATAAATTTAAAATCCTCATCTCCAAAGAATTCATTATCCTTTATAAAAATCTTAGTTTAAATTTCTCAATTAATCTTTAATTTACATCATAAAATAAATTATCTCCTATAATTACACAAAATTCACAATTTGCCTTATTTTATTCTCCAATATTATATAAGAATTTAAAATCCTCATCTCAAAAGAATTCATTATCCTTTATAAAAATCTTAGTTTAAATTTCTCAATTAAATCTTTAATTTACATCATTGTTTAATTTATTTAAGCAACTCAAAAATTAGGGTTGTTACAGTCCTTCTACATTGGGTGTAGGCTCCTTCATCATAAAGCTCTCTCGATCAACTTTCTGAAGATCTATTCAATATAACTAGTCAGTCGCTTCCCAAGATGATTACTTAACCAAATGATAAACACTTCATCTTTTTTGTACGGAATATCAATGGGAAAATAGACTGTACTTCGACATCGCATCGAATTCGGCCATATACTCTAGCATAGATACACTGCCTTACTTCAAGTTGACGAACTCCCTAAGCAACATCGACTTTTGAAAAGTCAAAATAAAATTCCTTCGATGCGAACTATGAACTATTCCCAAGTAAAATGGTCCTCGAGATTTGAAGCTATAAGGGAGCTCCACAAGTTCATTGTTCATCCCTGGAGTTATCTAGAGGTTACTTATACCTCATTACATCATCTAACTCTAAGTCATTAAAGATCCTTTCATAAATATCATCCCGTCTTGCACCTTAATAGTCAACTCCATTCCAAGGAACGATCCGCCTCTTAGACTCACGTAGTCTATACATAACTCGGCAAAGTCGATTCCAGGTGTTTGCACTTGAGCACCACAATTATTTACAACAGCTTGGGCATCCAACAAAATGATTCGCACTATCTCTGCAAATATATTCTATAAATCAGGTTAAGTGGTCCCCGATCCTACCCATTCCTCAACTCCAAAGATGGAGTCAATGGCCACTTTTGTCATATGCCAGATCAATCTTAATCTATGATGAGAATGACCAGTCTCTCATAGAGAAATTGACATCAATCGTGCTTGTGTGTGCAGTATACATATATATTATATATACTACTATGTAGTTTTGAAAACTAAAATATATAACAAATACATAATCTCTCGTATATAAGTATACTCCCTATTTAATCTAAGTGAGAACTCCTACCCTATCCCTACTGAATCACGGTATCAGCTCAGGTTAATCACTTAACCTAAGCTCTGATACCTAATGTGAAGACCGCCTTACACCTATGATGTAGAACGGTTGTTAAAGGAAAGAAATAGACATAAAGATGAGGAATAGAAAAGAAGAGAAGAGGATATAATAAAAGAGGAAGGAATAAAACATCACATAACATGTTGTATATCTCACATCAAATCAAATAAAATATAATAGTCAACACTTATATAAAACAATCGAGACAGAAATAACCAAGTGATCTAGATATCAAAGTACAGATACACAGAGTTGTACATCATATAATAGAATTCATACAAGTGATAAATAAACTCAACCGACAAATTATCTCCAATAATAAAAAATCAACACTATAAAGGCTCCATAATGTCACACAGCAGAATAAACAATAGTATATCCAAATATAAATATGAGAAAGTGTCGCCTCCTGCGAATCCATTTGTACAACTCCAAGTGTTGTTTACCTGCTATCTAGTCTACTCATTTAAGAGCACCCGAGATAATAAGAAGCAAAACACAAAACCTCGAGTCAGACAACAGTCTAGTGTGAGTGATAAACAATCTCAAACTACTATAAAAGTCGATATAGTATATGGAACAGAGGATATACTAACCATACCTGACTTGTCCCTACAACTACAGAGTTAGCACATAACATCGATGATATTCTACTCTATATATGTCATAAAGGGTACTCTATACTTAGTAAACTGTCGGGGTGTCTAGGTATCTCCATCCACAATACTACTCCATACAAAGTAACAGTCAAGGGTGTCTAGGAATCCCTGTGCCCAATACATACCTTATGCGACATCCCTAGAATGATAGGTGGCTAGTGAAACCATAACAAACATAGCATCCATCAAACAATACTAACTGTCACTCATTGTGCTCTAGATCTATGATAACTCGTATTGCCATTCCTATGCCAAGGATTAATGAATAAAAATCCTAATATTTCAGTTGTACTCTTTTTAGCCTAAAGCTGGTACTAGACCCATTCTTTTGGTCTAGGGTATACAGATCCACTCTTCTGATCCGGGGTACCAAACAACATACCCATGGACGTCCCTATAAATATCCTTACTTTGAGTACAAAAGAAAACACTTAGAGTATCAAAGATCCCTTAGAACGCACCTCCATATTCTTCCTTGCTTCATTCATTTCCATGATAGACCCATTCTACATTCTATCCACAGATCACCCTCAAAGAACCCGCCCATATGGAACTCATCATGACGTCAATCGACATCAAGCCTCCAACCGCGAAACCTAACTCCATGCATCACTGAGCTACTCATCCGAAGTCCTGAAAGTGTCAACCTTGGAATCTAACTCCATGCACCACCGAGCTACTCATCCAAAGAACTAGACCATTATGTTGAAAATGTCAAAACGCCGCGATTATCGAAAATAGTCATCGAAGAGCAATATCATTCAGGCATAGAGTCAGCCGCACGAACCATCATATCGCGCTTCAAGAAGCCTCCTCACCGTCCATGTCAAAGGTCGACCTAATCGACCATCACAAATAGTGATAGGTACCGACCACTCCATAGTGGTCAATACCAACCACTCTAGTCTTGTACTTAGCCAAAAATGGATAAGCACTAACCAAATGAAAACGTCCGACGTCCATCCTGATGTTCGAAGCCTGTCCAAATCCATCATCTTCTATCCTCAAATCCATCGGCATACATTTCGGCATTCTCTTACAAATTATCCCATTTGTTTTGGTTTTCGATCAAGGGGACGAACCCCTAACGCATGGAATATTTCCTAACACTGATCGCCAATAAATCGGCATTTTCCACCTATCAACCAAACTAACATAGATGCATCCAACAAGCATATAAATGTCCATAATAGTATACATATATAATATGTATAATCCATCCATATCAACCAAAGTGGGAAATAATATCAATAATAACTCAAGTCTAATAATTCCCTAACTATGACATGTCTATGGAAAATAAGTGATATTCTTTATAAATCATTTTAAAATAATTTTATTTTTGTTTATAAAAATCTTGTAGATATATAAATATAGGAAAATCTCACATTCAAATCAAAATCATTCCCAAGCGTCAATCTAATATTATACAACCAATCATAGTATAGTGAGAGACAATGTCACTTACCTTATCCAAATATGTCCAAACCAGCACCAAATCGAAGACCTCTCCATCACGAGCACAATGCAAGAAATCTCATCCAAAGCGAACCTCGTATGAAAAGGATATAGCGCATATAAGTTTCATGATTATTTACATAATTAATTAACTTAATTACTTATTAATTGAAACTAATCACCTTATAATCATCTTCCTCCTCAAATGCTAATGCCTGTACATGTGCACGCAAATGAACCCATCAACCGAATACTCTATCCTTCGATTTCTCGCAATCTACACAACAAATCGATGAATCGAAAGTTGCATGGCGCTCCACTTTGCACGTGCTCTATGACAGACCTGTAGCGATCCTGAACTCGGCCTTCGAAAATCAGCACCCGTACTTCACTTGTACTCGAAATGCCGCAGATTCAAACGCCGAATATGGCTCACCGGAGCTTATAACACCATTAAGTATAACAACACAGCGGAATAAAGAAAACGATGATATCATATACTACTCCAATGAATACAATATCCAAAATGATATACAACAATGATATCAATATGATACAACACTATCAGAGATAAATAATGATACAGCGGAAATAACAGAAGTGATAACTCCAAATGATCAACAAAAGAGAATGACTTCAACAACTCCAATGAATACATCAAGCTCGAACCACCATCACGTTTCACTAAGGTAAGCAAGTGCAGTCGTCGAGTGAACTCCAAACACTGAACTAGTTCCAGATACTCTATTGAACCTGACTATCTGAAAAACCCAACTCTAGACTGCCCGTGTGGAAAATTGTGGGCACCCAGAGTTTAGGAAGGGAACAATAAACTCCGAGTCAGTCATGGGACTGGTGTGAGTAACAAAAACAGTTTATCTTTAAAACAAACAACAAAAGAATTTTAAACATTGAAATCCGCAATGCTTTTGGAAAATGAAACTACCATAAGACCTCCCACCACACACACAATGCAATCGAAGACTTGGAGGAGATTTCTTCTTATGATAGTCAAATATGCTTACTACGCAAGAAAAACTCTTTTGATATTATTACTAGTGCATAGTGTACAAAATCATTTCGAAAATACAATATTAATCTTAGCCAGCATAGGTACCATTATATTATGCCTGCTATAGCTGCCGCCTGAGGAGACAGGTTATACAAATTGCAATCGTAAAGGGCTCGTATTGTTTCTTTGGATTTTCCAACAAATGGTCAGGCTAAGGAACTTCCTACTGCCACATGGGTATGCCTCTGGAGGGACGTCCCGAGAACCTACCCGGCTCTCTGCCAACACAAGGTCGGGTTACCTCTGTAACTATGTAACTACTACTTGAGTATGCCATCCCCCGGTCCTTTGGGACCTTTATCCGAGGCGCCTCGATCACAAAGCAACAATCACACAGTAAATGAGATTGGAGCAACCACACAGGTAAGCATCTGGGCTCCTATGACGACCGCCCATGACCCCTGCACCGAATCTAAAGAAAATGCGTTGTAAAGTGTGCCAGGCGACCATGGACGATTGTCACGGTAAAATAAAACAACAAGATCTATCGTATTACTCACAGCGCATGGACAAAATACAATAGAACATATATATAGTGAAGCTTCACAGAATAGAATCTCATCAATAAAACTTCATAATAGTTGAATACAAACATCTGAATAGTCAATACAACAAGCCTCACTACATATCACTCAGAGAATACAAAGCAGCGGAACCTCCAGTACATATAATAAGAAGATAATATGCAACCCTCCAGCTCGTCTTCGATATCAGCATCGTGAGAAGAGAGCAGCACCTGTCACCTGCTACCTAGTCTGCCCGTCCCAAAATGGACGAACAGCCCAAGGCAATAAGAGTTAAAACATAAAGCCTTGAGTCAGACAACAGTCTTAGTGAGCAGTAAATTAACTAACAACATACCAAAAGAGCATAAAGGAAAAGGAATAGGAATACAACCCTCCCACTCCAACCTCTTTCTACAGTGATAGCCCCCAAACACACACTAAGTGGAAGCAAACATAGCAGAGCATACAATGTAAAGTAAAGCAATTATCACTCGAGTCAAGGGCGATGTTTTCCAAGTACAAACCCCTAAGGCCTAAACCAAGATCAGATAAGCACCCAGAAAATACCGCTCTTGAGACCGAATGACGATACAACCAAAAATCCATGACTCTGGCTATCACTGTTATCATTGCTTCGATATCACTGTTAATTGAATGACCGACACATTCTTTCAGCCGTCCGTCAAGGGCTAATGGAAACCCGGGTTCTAGACATAACTCCCGCACGTCATCGTGACCCGTGCCTAGGACTATCGAATCTGCCCAGAGTACTTGACTACCCAATCAGTAGCCTTCAGGGACTATCGAATCTGCCCAACGTACTCTTGCTTTGAGCATGCTAGAACCTTCAACAACGATGAGATCTCAGCCTTCTAGTCGTCCTCCTCGACAACTATTTCCATACCAGCTCAAGCGCCTCTCGAGCATCCATTATCCTCAACCCGCTTGGAATGATCCCGTCTGGATTAGACCAAGACTATCTCATATCATACTTCGCTTCATCACATCCTCGCAAAGTCTCATCTCAACATCATCATCAAATCTATGCATAAGAGCTTCATCATCCGCCACATATGCCACAAGCAGCTTTCCCAATTCAAGAGCCTTTCTCTTAGCTTTTGAATCATCTTCGGTCTAAATCAAATCATTAATCATCTAATTCATAGCAATCAATCAAGTCAAAAATTAATCCAAGCAATCAAGCATTCAAATATGATCTAAGTAGACAATTATAACAATAATGGAAATTTTGTAATTAAAGAGTTGAAAGTCAAATAAACATGGAAACATGAACAATATCTCTATAATCTTGATGAATGAACTTGCATAGGTTAACATGTAGTAAAATGGATGTAACATCATCATGAACAATGGATCTATATGGATCTACACTTAGGATGAAAAAAATGTATGGAAATCACTATTTTAACACCAAATCGAGCCAACAATCCGATACACTCCTTTGGATCCGTGTGAGAGATAATCACCACTCACCAAACCACCTAAACAACCTCAAATCAACACGCTTCAGATCTGGACAGCGAAGGATCAAGCTTGATCTATCACGAATCCGCTTCAAACGAAGAAATCTCACTTCAAAGGATGAAGATCTTCAATCCAAGCTCTTGAATCTTCAATTTGATCTTCAACTTGGATGGATAGAATCACTAGATTAGAGTGGAGAAAAGTAGTGAAGAAGTGTAGAAGTCGAGCTCTCAAAATGGTAGCACTTCGTCGCTTCGAAATCCGGATCCCAAAAATGAAGCCAACCCCCTCTATTTATAGGCGAAATCTCCTTAAGTCGTAACTCGGAATTAGGTCGTCTCCGACCTACGACATAACACCCCCACCGACCTAAGTCTCTATGACTTAACACCCAGGCGCTTCAACGACCTATCAAAGCCCTTCGCCTTACGACCTAACGAGGTTACAACCTATGACTTAGCGACTTAACAATAGGTGCGACCTATCAGTGCCACTACCTAACTGCTTAGCATGCCGACCTACGACTTAACAAACCCCAAGTCCCTCCGACTTATACTTTCCGACCTAACAGAGCCTCCGACTTAACTGGGTAACCGACCTAACATCTCAACAGAGTCACGCCTTAACTATTTAACCACTCTACGACTTAACTCTTAAGCCAACACGCGACCTAAGACTTAGTCAACAACTCCGACCTAATAGACTACATCTTAAAGTCCACACGACCTAATACTTAACCCCTTAGGTCGTCTAACGACCTAACTACTAAGTCGTTAGCTAGCTTATCTCTTAGGTCGGTCAACTTGCTAAATTCCTAAGTTGCTATCCTACCTAAGTTGTTAACTCTTAGGTCGGTCAGTCCCATAGGTCGCTCACTCTACTAGGTCTGCCTACCCTTGAGTCCCCAATACTATAAGTCGGTCAACTTCTTAAGTCGGTTACTACCTTAAATCGGTCACTCGATCTAGGCCACCCTATGACTTAACTTCCTTAACTCGGTTAATCCCTTAGGTCGTCCCAAACTGTCAACCGACTTAAACCACAACCTCTCTTCCTTAGGTCGTCGCCGACCTACCCCATGAGTCATTAACTCGTCCAGGCTTATTTCTTAACTCGTCCAAACCTCTTAAGTCGGCTACGACTTAAGACTCAAGAAAAATTCTGCCAAAATCTGAAACGGCTTAACAGCAATGCAACCAAAGGTCAACTATTTTACGATGTTTCGATCCGTGAAAATACGGGTCGTTACATTCTCTCCCCCTTAGGAATTTCGCCCCCGAAATTCCAAACAAACAAGGCAATCAAAGACTATTCTGTACTCCTACTAACCATAACAATCAACAAACCATGCATCCAATTCTAGCTTAGCGTACAGAATTCTAACACTAGAACAAGTTACAATATCGTGAGATGACACGACACCTTAGGGCCATACCTTGAAGAGTTCAGGATGAGCTGCCTTCATCCTCTCTTCCACCTCCCACGTACAGTCGTTATCATCATCACTCCATTGTATCTTGAGCAACTTAACTACCTTCCTCCTAAGCTGTTTCGTGTTGGTTTCCACAACACGAAGCGGCTTACGAGGCCTCTTATCGACTGGATCAACTTCGAAATCTTCACAGCTATCAGCAGAAACCACAGTATTCGAGTCGTGCACATACTTCCGTAGATATGATACATGAAAAACATTGTGCACACTCGACATATTCTCAGGTAACTCCAATCTATAGGCGAGCTTTCCAATTCGCTCGATGATCGGGAATGGTCCAACAAATCTCGGAGTCAACTTTCCTTTCTTCCCGAATCGAATAACATTCTTCAGTGGAGAAATCTTCACAAAAACCATATCACCTACGTCGAATTCCAAATCCTTACGACGCTTATCAGCATAACTTTTCTGACGATCTTGGGCTGCCTTCATTCGTTGCCGAATGATCTCTATACAATCTGAAGTCTGTCGAATCATCTCTGGCCCAAGCATCAGCTTTTCTCCAGTTTCTATCCAACACATCGGTGAGTTACACGGTCTTCCATACAATGCCTCATACGGTGCCATACCAATGCTTGACTGGTAACTGTTGTTGTATGAAAATTCCACCAAATGAAGGTGATCTTCCCATAATCCTCCGAAATCCAAAACACAAGCTCTGAGGAGATCTTCCAAAACTCGGTTGACTCTCTCGGTCTGACCATCTGTTTGAGGGTGATAAGCTGTACTCAAGCACAACTCAGTTCCCAAAACTTCCTGGAAGCTCTTCCAAAATCCACTAGTGAACAATGGGTCTCGATCGCTCACTATACTCTTCGGAATACCATGGAATCGAACTATCCACTTAACATACAACTCAGCCAACTTTGATGCAGTCCTAGTCGATCGAACAGGAATGAATCTAGCACTCTTAGTCAAACGATCTACGATGACCCAAATCCCTTCATTTCCCGTTCTGGTTCTAGGCAATCCATCGACACTTGCTCCCACTTCCATGTAGGAACTTCTAATGGCTGAAGCAATCCACTAGGCTTCTTCTGTTCGGCTTTTACCAACTGGCAGTTCATACATTTGGAAATAAAATTTCCAACATCCTTCTTCATACCTTCCCAGTAGTAGGTTCTCTTCATATCCCGATACATCTTATTTCCTCCTGGATGAATTGTCAACTTCGAGTGATGACCTTCCTTCAGAACTTCACTCCTCAATTCATCTATATCGGGAACAACTAGTCGTCCTTGCTTCCGAAGCCAACCCTCTCGATCGACCTCGAATCCTTTATCCTTTTCTGGATCCAATCCAGATTCCAAATCACGGATAATCTTGACAAGCTTATCGTCTCGCTTTTGGCTCTCGCCAATCCTTTCCACAAGAGTCGGTCTTATCGATAAGTTTGCCAACATCTCAGGTTCCAATTCGCATCTAGGCCTGAAGTCAAATCCAGCTAAATACTCGAGATTCTTCCATTCAGAAAACATGGCTCCCAATCCCGCATGTCTTCTACTTAACGCATCTGCCACTGCGTTACCTTTTCCCGGAGTATAAGCTATACCAAAATCATATGATGCCAAAAACTCTAGCCAACGTTGCTGCCGAAGATTCAAATCCTTTTGGGAGAAAAGATACTTCAACGACTTATGATCTGTAAACAACTCGAATCGAACTCCCAATAGATAATGTCTCCACATCTTCAGAGCAAAAACAATCGCCGCTAACTCCAAATCATGAGTTGGGTAATTCCTTTCATGCGACTTCAGTTGTCGACTGGCATACGCAACAACTTTATCCTTCTGCATCAGCACTGCTCCAAGTCCAGTGCCACATGCGTCGGTGTAAGCCACCATCTCATCATTCCCACTTGGAATAGTCAAAACAGGAGCACTCGTCAATCTCTCTTTCAGGATTCCGAAAGCTTGCTCATACTTAGCTTCCCATTTGAACACTTGGTTCTTCTTCGTCAATCCTGTTAACGGTGCAGCTATCTTGGAGAAGTCTTTAATAAATCGTCGATAATATCCTGCCAATCCAAGAAAACTTCTCACATCAGATGCATTCTTAGGTCTAACCCAATCCTGGATTGCTGCCACCTTCGCGGGATCAACCGCTATTCCATTTCCAGAAATCACATGGCCTAAGAACCTCACTTCACTCTTCCAGAAGTGACACTTCGAAAACTTAGCCTTCAGCTGATGTTTCCGTAAGATTTCCAAAACAATACGAAAGTGCTTCTTGTGCTCTTCTTCCGTTCTGGAATAAATCAGAATATCATCCACGAACACAAGTACGAACTTGTTCAACTGATCTCTGAACACTCTATTCATAAGATCCACAAAATAAGCTGGCGCGTTAGTCAATCCAAACGGCATTACCAGCCACTCAAAGAAACCGGATGGTGTCCTGAAAGCTGTCTTCGGCACACTATCCTTAGCAACTCTCAACTGGTGAAATCCCGTTGCCAAATCCATCTGAGAAAACACCTTAGCTTCGTGAAGCTGATCAAACAAGTCATCTATTCTCGGCAATGGATACTTGTTCTTCTTAGTCACCTTATTCAGCTCACGATAATCCACACACAATCTCAACGACCCATCTGCCTTGGTTACAAACACAACTGGTGCACCCCATTCGGACACACTACGCCGAATGAATCCTTTCTGCAAAAGATCATCAACTTGCACCGTCAACTCTTGCTGTTCCCTAGGCGCCATCCGCCTAAGAGGCATCACAACAGGTCTGGCTCCTTCAACTAGATCTATACGAAACTCGATCTCTCTATGCGGCGGCAACCCTTTGACTTCGTCAAAGACATCCTCGAATCCATTAGCGATCGACACTGATGACAGTCCATCCCGTGGAACAACCAGCGAATACATGAAGCTCATGAAGACGCCTTCTTCATGCTTACATCGTATCACAATCTTTCGCCCCTCCACATTCTCGACTGTCACTTCGAACCTCTCGCAATCAACCTTTGCCGCATACTTCCTAAGCCAGTCCATACCCAAAATAATTCCAAACCCCGCAAAGTTCAGAACAAAGCAATCACAAACAAAAGATCAATCATGACTCGATACAATCAGACCACGGCATAACATACACAAACAAGACGAACCCCCAACTGGATTAGTCACAACCAATGGCATATCAACAATATCCGGTTCCAAACCTAACCGGCCTACGAGTTCACTACAAACAAAAGAATGCGACGCCCCAGTATCAAACAGAACTCTAACTGGAACACCACATAGGAAAAGAGTACCTTGAACCACCACACTCTTTCCCTTCTCTTCAGCGGTAGGAGCTTTCGAAGACGACGGAACAGCTCCCAAAGCATAAGCTTGCACAATCTGCTTGTCCCTCCTCGGTTCTGGACAATTCTTCCTGAAATGCCCTGGCTTGTCACAGTTGTGACACTTCATTGGCACCTTCGGATTCTTACAATCCTTAGAGAAATGGCCCTTCTGCTGACAATTGTAGCAAGTCACTTCGCCTTTCGGCTTCTTCTGGCCATCCTTACCCTTCTGCTGTTGCTGCTTCCTCTTCTTGTTTCCACCTTGCTGAGGTTTAGACTCTTCCATGGTCACAGCAACAACAGATCCTTCCTTAGGAAACAGACTCTCATGCCTGAGAGCTTTCTCCACAAGCTTTTCAAATGAATCGTCCAAATGATCCACCAACTGCCTCCCAAGATAACTGTCCAAGCCTGTCACAAACTTCTCATTCTTCTGATATGCAGATTCGATATACGACCGGGCATACTTGGACAAAGCTTCAAACTCAGAAACATACTCAAGAACTGGTCTTCCACCTTGCTTGAGCTCCACGAACTTCCTGAACAGAACAGACTTCTGAGCTGTAGAAATGAACTTAGCTTCAAATCTGACTTGGAATTGCTCCCAAGTAATCTCTTCCTCCGGAGTATTGATGGTAATAGAGTTCCACCAATCAGAAGCTCTCCCTTGAAGCTGTCTCGATGCCAACTTCCTCTTAGTCGCATCCTCAATTCCCAAATCACCAAAGATCCTTCTACAAGCATCTATCCACCTCTGGACCTCAATAGTTGATTCTGTTCCCACGAAAACCTTCCCTCCAAGAGCAGTATAATCTTTGCACAACTTAGCAAAATCCACTGGTTTCGGAGTTTGGACTTGAACTCCAACATCTACTGCTGCCCCCGGAACTGGTATCCTTCTCATGATCGAAGTCATCATAGCTTCGAACATAGCTGCATAATCAGCAGCCCCTTCAGTAGCACGGCCTTCCCTAGCAGCTGGTCTCCCCCTTCGACTCATTCTCAATATCTATAAAAAGGAATGATCAGAACATCTAGAGAAACAACTGCATAAAGGACTCAAACTCTACTAAGCTACTATATTATATATAGTAATCATCCATCAAAGTACAATTACGTCTCTCATACGTAGTTACGTCAGCGAGCATTGGGTAAAATCGATTAACCAAAGCTCTGATACCAAATGTGACGACCGCCCATGACCCCTGCACCGAATCTAAAGAAAATGCGCTGTAAAGTATGCCAGGCAACCATGGACGATTGTCACGGTAAAATAAAACAACAAGATCTATCGTATTACTCACAGCGCATGGACAAAATACAATAGAACATATATATAGTGAAGCTTCACAGAATAGAATCTCATCAATAAAAATTCATAATAGTTGAATACAAACATCTGAATAGTCAATACAACAAGCCTCACTACATATCACTCAGAGAATACAAAGCAGCGGAACCTCCAGTACATATAATAAAAAGATAATATGCAACCCTCCAGCTCGTCTTCGATATCAGCATCGTGAGAAGAGAGCAGCACCTGTCACTTGCTACCTAGTCTGCCCGTCCCAAAATGGACGAACAACCCAAGGCAATAAGAGTTAAAACATAAAGCCTTGAGTCAGACAACAGTCTTAGTGAGCAGTAAATTAACTAACAACATACCAAAAGAGCATAAAGGAAAAGGAATAGGAATACAACCCTCCCACTCCAACCTCTTTCTACAGTGATAGCCCCCAGACACACACTAAGTGGAAGCAAACATAGCAGAGCATACAATGTAAAGTAAAGCAATTATCACTCGAGTCAAGGGCGATGTTTTCCAAGTACAAACCCCCAAGGCCTAAACCAAGATCAGATAAGCACCGAGAAAATACCGCTCTTGAGACCGAATGACGATACAACCAAACATCCATGACTCTGGCTATCACTGTTATCATTGCTTCGATATCACCGTTAATTGAATGACCGGCACATTCTTTCAGCCGTCCGTCAAGGGCTAATGGAAACCCGGGTTCTAGACATAACTCCCGCACGTCATCGTGACCCGTGCCTAGGACTATCGAATCTGCCCAGAGTACTTGACTACCCAATCAGTAGCCTTCAGGGACTATCGAATCTGCCCAACGTACTCTTGCTTTGAGCATGCTAGAACCTTCAACAACGATGAGATCTCAGCCTTCTAGTCGTCCTCCTCGACAACTATTTCCATACTAGCTCAAGCGCCTCTCGAGCATCCATTATCCTCAACCCGCTTGGAATGATCCCGTCTGGATTAGACCAAGACTATCTCATATCATACTTCGCTTCATCACATCCTCGCAAAGTCTCATCTCAACATCATCATCAAATCTATGCATAAGAGCTTCATCATCCGCCACATATGCCACAAGCAGCTTTCCCAATTCAAGAGCCTTTCTCTTAGCTTTTGAATCATCTTTGGTCTAAATCAAATCATTAATCATCTAATTCATAGCAATCAATCAAGTCAAACATTAATCCAAGCAATCAAGCATTCAAATATGATCTAAGTAGACAATTATAACAATAATGGAAATTTCGTAATTAAAGAGTTGAAAGTCAAATAAGCATGGAAACATGAACAATATCTCTATAATCTTGATGAATGAACTTGCATAGGTTAACATGTAGTAAAATGGATGTAACATCATCATGAACAATGGATCTATATGGATCTACACTTAGGATGAAGAAAATGTATGGAAATCACTATTTTAACACCAAATCGAGCCAACAATCCGATACACTCCTTTGGATCCGTGTGAGAGATAATCACCACTCACCAAACCACCTAAACAACCTCAAATCAACACACTTCAGATCTGGACAGCGAAGGATCAAGCTTGATCTATCACGAATCCGCTTCAAACGAAGAAATCTCACTTCAAAGGATGAAGATCTTCAATCCAAGCTCTTGAATCTTCAATTTGATCTTCAACTTGGATGGATAGAATCACTAGATTAGAGTGGAGAAAAGTAGTGAAGAAGTGTAGAAGTCGAGCTCTCAAAATGGCAGCAGTTCGTCGCTTCGAAATCCGGATCCCAAAAATGAAGCCAACCCCCCTCTATTTATAGGCGAAATCTCCCTAAGTCATAACTCGGAATTAGGTCGTCTCCGACCTACGACCTAAGACCCCCACCGACCTAAGTCTCTACGACTTAACACCCAGGCGCTTCTACGACCTATCAAAGCCCTTCGCCTTACGACCTAACGAGGTTACAACCTATGACTTAGCGACTTAACAATAGGTGCGACCTATCAGTGCCACTACCTAACTGCTTAGCATGCCGACCTACGACTTAACAAACCCCAAGTCCCTCCGACTTATACTTTCCGACCTAACAGAGCCTCCGACTTAACCGGGTAACCGACCTAACATCTCAACAGAGTCACGCCTTAACTATTTAACCACTCTACGACTTAACTCTTAAGCCAACACGCGACCTAAGACTTAGTCAACAACTCCGACCTAACAGACTACATCTTAAAGTCCACACGACCTAATACTTAACCCCTTAGGTCGTCTAACGACCTAACTACTAAGTCGTTAGCTAGCTTATCTCCTAGGTCGGTCAACTTGCTAAATCTCCTAAGTCGCTATCCTGCCTAAGTCGTTAACTCTTAGGTCGGTCGGTCCCATATATAGGTCACTCACTCTAGTAGGTCTGCCTACCCTTGAGTCCCCAATACTATAAGTCGGTCAACTTCTTAAGTCGGTTACTACCTTAAATCGGTCACTCGATCTAGGCCACCCTATGACTTAACTTCCTTAACTTGGTTAATCCCTTAGGTCGTCCCAAACTGTCAACCGACTTAAACCACAACCTCTCTTCCTTAGGTCGTCACCGACCTACCCCTTGAGTCATTAACTCGTCTAGGCTTATTTCTTAACTCGTCCAAACCTCTTAAGTCGGCTACGACTTAAGACTCAAGAAAAATTCTGCCAAAATATGAAACGGCTTAACAGCAATGCAACCAAAGGTCAACACTTTACGATGTTTCGATCCGTGAAAATACGGGTCGTTACAGCTCCATACCATGATACCACCTTTTTCCAGAAGGAAATGACATACCCTAAAGGGAGCGACCCTCATAACCTTGCCGAATCTTTCCTGTTTCGACCATTTCCGGTTTGTGAGGCTCGATGAGGTCTCGTCCACAAAGCTACGCTTTACACGAAAGCCATGCTTTGATCAACAAATGATCAACGACACACATCAACACTCAGCATGCCACACTACCAAATTGGGAGTAGATCACTGATAACTTCAACTACATAACCTCTGAGCTCATACGTCTCAAAGAAGGGTGTTAAGCTAAGAGAATAAATTCTCCGCCACCAAATAGAAATGTATTTGAAAGAAATCAGCTTTATATCTCAAAATGTAATGTCAGACGTACAACCATACAAGTCTGTTCCGGGTTCGAACAGAACCGAAGGCACTTCCTAAGAAGCCCTTGCAATCCGGGTATTCACAATCCCGATCGGATTTCCCATCACTTAGGGAATCTCTATACCGGCGCGACTCAGTGCAGAGACAATCGACAGGTTATCCTATCGTTCTCACAAATACCCGGTCTTCACCATAGGTCTTCAATTGCTATCCATATACGACGTATCACTTATTCGGAATGGGTTATATGACGCAAAGGTCCTCTCCCGGCTAAACCGAATAGTGAGCGCAATATTTAAAAACATATGGATATTGGGATTTCAGTTAAGTCACAACTTATTACACAAAACTTTTCTTTCAAATGGTTTAAACACATTACCATTTTTAATCTTTTACACGAAAAGATTCATTTCACAAAGTTCACCCAGTTTCACAAAGATCTATTTATAGATTTTCAAATCGATTTCCATTTCAATTTGGATTAACTCGTTAAATCTTTAAAACAAAGATTTAACTTATAGCTTTCAAAATCATTTCCAAAGATTTATGCGTAATTTGGGAAACCATCTTCAATTCAAACTTGAAATTCCTTTAATTCAAATTGGAAATTCATTTCTTATATGAGAGCTTTTATCAGGTGAAAACAATTAGTTTCCCAAATCATTGAATTCAATTTCAAATATTGAATTCAAATTTAAATCAAATTATTAAAATATCAAGTTTTATTAAGTTATTTAAAATAACTTTTACATTTGAAACTCATTTGCAAAGCTCTCAATTCAAATTCCAAAACTATTTGGATTCACAAATTCAACCTTTGAAAATTGTCAACAATCGGTGACTTAACTGATTTCCACGTGAAATCCATATTTGTGTGTGTATGGTGTAGTCCAGGGGTTTCACACAGTAGTGCAACATCAATAAATCATCACAGATCAAAATACAAAAATATAGTTGATAAGCGGTATAACTATAACGCTTATCTTTCATTCACAGATATATAAGTCACAGATAATAATTTACATTCATCCCAGATAAATAACTACAGTACAGATCACACACAAATCGGAATATATATCACACAGCATCACAGATCAGAATATCAAACAATTCAATCATTTAGTCAAGTCCAAACATTCACAAGTAAATTTATTAATCAACTGATTCATTTAAATCAGATGTATCAATTATTAATCCGGGTTAATTATCATAAGTTAATTACAAATTATTTAAAATAAATTCCGTTTCAAATTTTATTAGTTAATCTTCAATTATTAACTAATCAATCTTAATTAATGAATCAATTAACCTTTAATTACTTAATTTATCTTAACAAATCACAATTATTAATTAATCCTTTAATTTATTAATTTAATTAACCCCTTGATTAATAACAAATATTTATACCCAAATTACTGATTATCATTCAATTAATCACATCCGGTAATTATCTATTAATCACTTTTCTAAGTAATTATATTTCCAAAATTTTCAAGTGATTATTCTGAATTATACTTAAGAAATTTTAAAGAGTTTAAAATCAATTTTCTTTTTAACTTTAACATTTTAAAATTTTCTTTAAACACTTAAGTTACAAATTTTAAATTAATTTCAAAATCCGGAAATCTGGTTTAAAATTATTTCAGGTTCTAAACTTTTAATTTTAACTTGTTTAAGTTTTTATTTTCAAATTCAATTCTATTTTGAATTCAAATTTCCCCCATACATTTAATTGTTTTTAAATTATTGAAACAAATTGAATTTGAAACTTTATTTATTTTCAAACTAGATTTCAATTTAAACTTGAATTTACATTTTAGTTCTGACTAAAAATTCAGTTTTAAAATTTAAATTTGGTTTTAAATTCTGAAGACAGAAACAGGTTCAAAACCCTGTAACCAACTTGACCCAAGCCTGGACGAATTTACTTCGAGTTCCCCCGTTCGCTACTTCGAGTATACCACTTGAATTTCTCAAGTCACACGTGTGAATCTCCTCTATGCTTCCCAGGCATACAAATACCCAGGCAACACAACACTATCAGGCTCGTGCACGTGTACAGCGTCGTCGGCCAGCTCCAGCCATCGCCACGACGTCGAACAAGTCGACATCCACCCATGCATTCATTCCTGGTCGCCAGATCGTCACCATCGTCTCGAGTTCGAGATCGAGCTAAAAATTCAAAACCTGGAAATTTGACTGGCCTCACCACCTAAAACCTGGAAATCACCTCGCCGGCACATCCCCGACCACCAAAATCCATACGACTCCGGCCATGACCTCGTCTACGACCCCGCCGCCATCACCCAAAAGCCCATCGCACTCGATCGCTTGACAACGACGAACGAATCAAATCTTTCAGCCTCAACAAAACTAGGGCTACGAACTTCAACCTCACGCCGCCGTCGCCCCAGTCATTATTACCACCTCCGACCATTTTTCTCTAACACCCAGTAAACTCCTTCACCTCCACGAACCACCCCGACATCCACAAATCACTTGATCGCCAAAAATTGGTAAAAATCCATTTTTTAAACAAAAACAAACTGCCCCTAACTCCCATCACTAAAAATCATCAATCCACGCTTAAAAATCATGACTTTCAATATAGATTCAAGTTATATCCTTAAATCAATAGTTCACGAGGTTCGAAAATCCCAGAATTTAAAGTCTTTACTGTAAAAATTTGATTTTTCACTCTATAAACACTTATACCTCATGAGACTATTTTTAAATTGTAACTTACTCTTAAATACAATTATTTTGTTTTGAAACTAAGGTCTGATATGGATTAGAAAACAAGAATTTGAAGTTTTCTGGTTGGGTTGTATTCTGGAACTAAACAGAGGAAAAACATTCACTGATACATGCATGTACACAGAGCCATTGCAACAGATAACTTTGGTTTAAATGATGAGTTGTTACTCACCTTAAACATCTTGATTTCCAGAAGTTTTAAAGTTGTAGACTTCTAAGTTGAAATTGAAATCTGGTTTGAAGTTACTGATTGGAGCCTCCTTCTTGATTCACAGGCTTTGATTGCTTGCTTTGATGTTTTTAATTTGAATTTTTTTTTGTTTTAATATAGGATGATGTTGCTTTAGATTTTTCTTAGTCGTAATGGTGAACGAAATGGAGATGATATACATATATATATAAATATGCAGGCTTTGCTTCATATGCTTTGTTTAAGGTGATAAAAGAATTATTTGTTTGTACACTTTCTTAACAGGGATTTTCTTCTATTGTTGGCTGAGATATACTTGTTTGGGGGCTGCATTAATGGCTTGTACCATTTTATTTTTCTTTCTTTTCAGCTGTACAAAATATGAAGATATTGTTGGCTTCCTATGCAAGCTTTCACACTTATATATATTTTGTTTTTCAAGTCTGGTTTCATTCATTTGCATATGTATTTGTTCTCTTTCTTGTTTGAATGTTTATACCTTTGTTTTATTTTTTTCCTTTTCCAAGTGTGCATGTTTTGTTTCTTTTTCTTTTGTTCTATTTCTTTATAACCTCACTTTATAAAATAAACAATCCCTAATTTTAATTTATGTTACTAGATCTAAATTTTAGTGTCACTTTATTTATATAATTTTATCTAATTTATCTTGTACACATCAACTTCTATTTTATTTTTAAGATTTAAATCCAAATCCAATGTATATATATATATAAATATCCATACACATATATATATATTCACATATACACATATATATATATACAATATTTAAATTTTAAATAATCTAACATAGAATTGATTTGAACACGAGGAAACTCGCTTCAATTTTCAATTAACTATACAATTTTAATTCAAAAATTCAATTAATTATTAATTTAAATTTAATTAAAATCCGGGGTTGTTACAGACTTCCCCCTTAAAAGAATTTCGTCCTCGAAATTTTCCAAGGAGACACAAAGATAGATGAAAAATGTTTCATCAAATCAACTGAACGTCTATTCTGCATTTGGCTTACCAAATCAGAATATCAATAATAGATACAAGAACGAATCTTTTTAATTTTTCACAAGATACTCGAGTTATCCAGATCTACGAAATATGCAGTGGCATTGGTCAGTCCGAAGGGATAACTAACCATTCGTAGAATATATTGGGACCCAAATTGTATTCATATATCTGTCTATTTTTGGGTACACTTTCAAAACTTTTAGTTTAGAAACTAAAGTATACCTATCAACCAAAGCAACTAATTCATCCAACAAACAATTCTGACCTATTTGGAGTTTATGTCCCATGCAAGTATATCAAATCTTCTTCCTGGATCTACCAGGAACTATCAAAGAATTGAGAAGAGATGTTGAACAAAAGAGATTGATAGAGAAAAGATTGTTTCCTTGTTGTTACAGGGTATTGACCATTTATAGTCGTATTCCCCTGTCCCCTATCTCATCCTCTTATTGCACTCATACTCACTATCAGTGAATAGTAAGAGAATTTACTGAGGCGTACGAACATATATCTTAAGGATTACTCATTCTAGGGTATACTTCACCCTATCTCTAATGAGCTACTTAATGTGTTATACTCCATAGCTAAAGTTTAACCTTCAGCTCTGATACCAAATGTAGCGATCCTGAACTTGGCCTTCAAAAATCGGCACCCGTACTTCACTTGTACTCGAAATGCCGTAGATTCAAACGTCGAATCTGGCTCACCGGAGCTTATAACACCATTAAGTATAACAACACAGCGGAATAAAGAAAACGATGATATCATATACAACTCCAATGAATACAATATCCATAATGATATACAACAATGATATCAATATGATACAACACTATCAGAGATAAATAATGATACATCGGAAATAACAGAAGTGATAACTCCAAATGATCTACAAAAGAGAATGACTTCAACAACTCCAATGAATACATCAAGCTCGAACCACCATCACGTTTCACTAAGGTAAACAAGTGCAGTCGTCGAGTAAACTCCAAAAACTGAACTAGTTCCAGATACTCTACTGAACCTGACTATCTGAAAAACCCAACTCTAGACTACCCGTGTGGAAAATTGTGGGCACCCAGAGTTTAGGAAGGGAACAATAAACTCCGAGTCAGTCATGGGACTGGAGTAAGTTACAAAAACAGTTTATCTTTAAAACAAACAACAAAAGATTTTTAAACATTGAAATCCGCAATGCTTTTGGAAAATGAAACTACCATAAGACCTCCCACCACACACACAATGCAATCGCAGACTTGGAGGAGATTTCTTCTTATGATAGTCAAATATGCTTACTACGCAAGAAAAACTCTTTTGATATTATTACTAGTGCATAGTGTACAAAATCATTTCGAAAATACAATATTAATCTTAGCCAGCATAGGTACCATTATATTATGCCTGCTATAGCTGCTGCCTGAGGAGATAGGTTATACAAATTGCAATCGTAAAGGGCTCGTATTGTTTCTTTTGATTTTCCAACAAATGGTCAGGCTAAGGAACTTCCTACTACCACATGGGTATGCCTCTGGAGGGACGTCCCGAGAACCTACCCGGCTCTCTGCCAACACAAGGCCGGGTTACCTCTGTACCTAGGTAACTACTACTCGAGTATGCCACCCGCCGGTCCTTTGGGACCTTTATTCGAGGCGCCTCGATCACAAAGCAACAATCACACGGTAAATGAGATTGGAGCAACCACACAGGTAAGCATCTGGGCTCCATACCATGATACCACCTTTTTCCAGAAGGAAATGACATACCCTAAAGGGAGCAACCCTCATAACCTTGCCGCATCTTTCCTGTTTCGACCATTTTCGGTTTGTGAGGCTCGATGAGGTCTCGTCCACAAAGCTACGCTTTACACGAAATCCATGCTTTGATCAACAAATGATCAACGACACACATCAACACTCAGCATGCCACACTACCAAATTGGGAGTATATCACTGATAACTTCAACTACATAACCTCTGAGCTCATACGTCTCAGAGAAGGGTGTTATGCTAAGAGAATAAATTCTCCGCCACAAACAGAAATGTATTTGAAAGAAATCAGCTTTATATCTCAAAATGTAATGTCAGACGTACAACCATACAAGTCTGTTCCGGGTTCGAACAGAACCGAAGGCACTTCCAAAGAAGCCCTTGCAATCCGGGTATTCACAATCCCGATCGGATTTCCCATCACTTAGGGAATCTCTATACCGGCGCGACTCAGTGCAGAGACAATCGACAGGTTATCCTATCGTTCTCACAAATACCCGGTCTTCACCATAGGTCTTCAATTGCTATCCATATACGACGTATCACTTATTCGGAATGGGTTATATGACGCAAAGGTCCTCTCCCGGCTAAACCGAATAGTGAGCGCAATATTTAAAAACATATGGATATTGGGATTTCAGTTAAGTCACAACTTATTACACAAAACTTTTCTTTCAAATGGTTTAAACACATTACCATTTTTAATCTTTTACACGAAAAGATTCATTTCACAAAGTTCACCCAGTTTCACAAAGATCTATTTATAGATTTTCAAATCGATTTCCATTTCAATTTGGATTAACTCGTTAAATCTTTAAAACAAAGATTTAACTTATAGCTTTCAAAATCATTTCCAAAGATTTATGCGTAATTTGGGAAACCATCTTCAATTCAAACTTGAAATTCCTTTAATTCAAATTGGAAATTCATTTCTTATATGAGAGCTTTTATCAGGTGAAAACAATTAGTTTCCCAAATCATTGAATTCAATTTCAAATATTGAATTCAAATTTAAATCAAATTATTAAAATATCAAGTTTTATTAAGTTATTTAAAATAACTTTTACATTTGAAACTCATTTGCAAAGCTCTCAATTCAAATTCCAAAACTATTTGGATTCACAAATTCAACCTTTGAAAATTGTCAACAATCGGTGACTTAACTGATTTCCACGTGAAATCCATATTTGTGTGTGTATGGTGTAGTCCAGGGGTTTCACACAGTAGTGCAACATCAATAATTCATCACAGATCAAAATACAAAAATATAGTTGATAAGCGGTATAACTATAATGCTTATCTTTCATTCACAGATATATAAGTCACAGATAATAATTTACATTCATCCCAGATAAATAACTACAGTACAGATCACACACAAATCAGAATATATATCACACAGCATCACAGATCAGAATATCAAACAATTCAATCATTTAGTCAAGTCCAAACATTCACAAGTAAAATTATTAATCAACTGATTCATTTAAATCAGATGTATCAATTATTAATCCGGGTTAATTATCATAAGTTAATTACAAATTATTTAAAATAAATTCCCTTTCAAATTTTATTAGTTAATCTTCAATTATTAACTAATCAATCTTAATTAATGAATCAATTAACCTTTAATTACTTAATTTATCTTAACAAATCACAATTATTAATTAATCCTTTAATTTATTAATTTAATTAACCCCTTGATTAATAACTAATATTTATACCCAAATTACTGATTATCATTCAATTAATCACATCCGGTAATTATCTATTAATCACTTTTCTAAGTAATTATATTTCCAAAATTTTCAAGTGATTATTCTGAATTATACTTAAGAAATTTTAAAGAGTTTAAAATCAATTTTCTTTTTAACTTTAACATTTTAAAATTTTCTTTAAACACTTAAGTTACAAATTTTAAATTAATTTCAAAATCCGGAAATCTGGTTTAAAATTATTTCAGGTTCTAAACTTTTAATTTTAACTTGTTTAAGTTTTTATTTTCAAATTCAATTCTATTTTGAATTCAAATTTCCCCCATACATTTAATTGTTTTTAAATTATTGAAACAAATTGAATTTGAAACTTTATTTATTTTCAAAATAGATTTCAATTTAAACTTGAATTTACATTTTAGTTTTGACTTAAAATTCAGTTTTAAAATTTAAATTTGGTTTTAAATTCTGAAGACAGAAATAGGTTCAAAACCCTGTAACCAACTTGACCCGAGCCTGGACGAATTTACTTCGAGTTCCCCCGTTCGTTACTTCGAGTATACCACTCGAATTTCTCGAGTCACATGCGTGAATCTCCTCTGTGCTTCCCAGGCATACAAATACCCAGGCAACACAACACTATCAGGCTCGTGTACGGCGTCGCCGGCCAGCTCCAGCCATCGCCACGACGTCGAACAAGTCGACATCCACCCATGCATTCATTCCCGGTCGCCAGATCGTCACCATCGTCTCGAGTTCGAGATCGAGCTAAAAATTCGAAACCTGGAAATTTGACTGGCCTCACCACCCAAAACCTAGAAATCACCTCGCCGGCATATCCCCGACCACCAGAATCCATACGACTTCGGCCATGACCTCGTCTACGACCCCGCCACCATCACCCAAAAGCCCATCGCACTCGATCGCTTGACAACGACGAACGAATCAAATCTTTCTGCCTCAACAACACTAGGGCTAAAAACTTCAACCTCACGCCACTGTCGCCCCAGTCGTTATTACCACCTCCAACCATTTTTCTCTGACACCCAGTAAACTCCTTCACCTCCACGAACCACCCCGACATCCACAAATCACTTGATCGCCAAAAATTGGTAAAAATCCATTTTTTAAACAAAAAGAAACTGCTCCTAACTCCCATCACTAAAAATCATCAATCCACGCTTAAAAATCATGACTTTCAATATAGATTCAAGTTATATCCTTGAATCAATAGTTCACGAGGTTCGAAAATCCCAGAATTTAAAGTCTTTACTGTAAAAATTTGATTTTTCACTCTATAAACACTTATACCTCATGAGACTATTTTTAAATTGTAACTTACTCTTAAATACAATTATTTTGTTTTGAAACTAAGGTCTGATATGGATTAGAAAACAAGAATTTGAAGTTTTCTGGTTGGGTTGTATTCTGGAACTAAACAGAGGGAAAACATTCACTGATACATGCATGTACACAGAGCCATTGCAACAGATAACTTAGGTTTAAATGATGAGTTGTTACTCACCTTAAACATCTTGATTTCCAGAAGATTTGAAGTTGTAGACTTCTAAGTTGAAATTGAATTCTAGTTTGAAGTTACTGACTGGAGCCTCCTTCTTGATTCACAGGCTTTGATTGCTTGCTTTGATGTTTTTAATTTGAATTTTTTTTTGTTTTAATATAGGATGATGTTGCTTTAGATTTTTCTCAATCGTAATGGTGAACGAAATGGAGATGATATACATATATATAAAAATATGCAGGCTTTGCTTCATATGCTTTGTTTAAGGTGATAAAAGAATTATTTGTTTGTACACTTTCTTAGCAGGGATTTTCTTCTATTGTTGGCTGAGATATACTTGTTTGGGGGCTGCATTAATGTCTTGTACCATTTTATTTTTCTTTCTTTTCAGCTGTACAAAATATGAAGATATTGTTGGCTTCCTATGCAAGCTTTCACACTTATATATATTTTGTTTTTCAAGTCTGGTTTCATTCATTTGCATATGTATTTGTTCTCTTTCTTGTTTGAATGTTTATACCTTTGTTTCATTTTTTTCCTTTTCCAAGTGTGCATGTTTTGTTTCTTTTTCTTTTGTTCTATTTCTTTATAACCTCACTTTATAACATAAATAATTCCTATTTTTATTTTATGTTACTAGATCTAAATTTTAGTGTCACTTTATTTATATAATTTTATCTAATTTATCTTGTACACATCAACTTCTATTTTATTTTTAAGATTTAAATCCAAATCCAATGTATGTATATATATATATATAAATTCAAATTTACTCATATATATATCCATACACATATATATTCACATATACACATATATATACAATATTTAAATTTTAAATAATCTAACATAGAATTGATTTGAACTCGGGGAAGCTCGCTTCAATTTTCAATTAACTATACAATTTTAATTCAAAAATTCAATTAATTATTAATTTAAATTTAATTAAAATCTGGGGTCGTTACCGGACCCGACCTCCTAAGGATCGAACCTCTCCCTCTTGCCGCGAATTGCAAGCAATGTGGTTGACTTTATAGAGTCACGTTGCACCAAAGAACATCGGCCTCACCGAAAATTTATGTGGCAGTACTTCTTGGTAGGAGAAAAATGATGGCGCTATCGAATCCACCTAACATCACCTATAGCCGCCTGAAATCAAAACCCTAGATCTACGTGTATGTACAGCCATTGTTCAAACTCAACAGTATGGGTATAGTGTAACTTCCCCTATCTAGAGGCCCGAAGCTAAGCACTACATATGTTGCAGTCATCCATAGTATTAACTTCCGGTGACAAATACAGTAATGTTAATGGTATCCATAATATCAGAAGCACACGAATGTGAAACAAATTCACAGATTTCAAAAACAACTTTTCTGATTACATTTCACAAAAAAAGTTTCATATTCCATTACATAATCCCATAATCGTTTCCCAGGTAAAGATCGAATATAATTATTACAAAGTACGCCAAGAGCGACATATGGTGATGCCCCCTTAGTCGACCAAAGTACTATATAGTCATAATAGACTTTTTACACACAGCGGAATCAAACGAAATGAAACAACAACTCCTAAATAGTTATCCGTCAGCCACCTGCTCGTCTCCAAAAGCTTTATTCGCCAACCTACTAATAACCTGTAAACCTCCACCCTCAGCCTACTCAAATTAATTTTGAGTACCGGAGAGTTTAAGGGAAAAAACATAAACTTCGAGTCAGACATAAAGCCTGGCATGAATAATACTATACATCTCGGTTACTTGATATTAGGTGAGACCACACCGCTTAACGGAACGGGTTTCACCTCACTAATATCCTTTTAAAACATATCTTTTGCAAATATTTTCCTGCAACCTAAAACTAGTTAAAACTGTAAAGCATTATCATGTAAACATACATACCAGGCAATAAATGAACTATCTGTCCAAACAGTATAGTTTTGTTTGGCTAACTACTAACTTTGTCTGACTTGGGCCCACCAGAAAAAATAATCTAACATCTGTTAAACACTCCTCTTCTAGACGGTCTGTCCTTAACTATCTGTTAAATACTCCTCCTTTGGATGGTCTGTCCCCAACTTAACATCTCCCAGGGTCACCTGATCCTAATGGTTTTATGGGCTCACCAATAACCTATCTGTATACAATTATATTCCCTTTTGTGTGCAATCATAATTTTAGTCTTACCTGTAACAAAGCTTTACACACTGGAATTTTGGACTAAATTGCTGGGGCTAATAGCTAATGTATAGGGCGCGACCCTATACCAGTCCCATTTGGTATTCTAATATCTGAGTCATTTTACTTAGGGCAATCTTCCCTTAAATTTTCCTTGAAAACCTTTTCTTCTTAAACTGATTAAAAACCTTTAAATCAAACTTAAACAAGGAAAATACATATACTCTATGTTTCACTTAAAATCACCTTGCCATGTTATATATATACTTTACCCAAATCTTTGTTGATGAAAATATTTAAACCTTTGAAAGTACCCCTTTCGAATCCATTGAAAGTACCCCTTTCGAATCCATTGAAAGCACTCCTTTTGAAACCAAGTAAAACCCTTAATAATTTAGGCCGAAAGACCAAAACATTCCTTTCGAAACCATCCTTAATCTTCCTTTCAAAACCCTTGAAAAACATTCCCTTCGAAAGCTTTAAAACCTTAGACATCTTTCTTTTAAAACTACCTTTCAAAAACATTGGAAAAACCTTTCCTCTTAGACCTTTCGAAACCTTTCAAAATTATTGGGGAACCACCCCTTCGAAACCTTCATTTAAAACTGTTTCGAAAGCATTAAAACATTAAACCTTTCGAAAGCCTTTGGGTTCAATTAAAAACATGTGGAAACATTGTCGAAACCATTCAAAATTTACTCCTTCGAAACCTTTGAAAACCGTCTCTTTCGAAACCGTTTGGGTTATACCTTCAAGTAGAGCAAAAGGGTCAAAAACCCATTTAAGTCGAAAGCATTCCTTTTGAAAGCTATTCCTAAGTAAAGAAGTGATGGTGTTGAAACCATCCTTCCGAAAGCATTGGAGAAGTGGCCAAGTTTTTTTTAAAAAGTATGCCTTTCGAAACCATTGACTTCGAAAGATAAGAAAAGCGACAGCTAGGGGTTTCGACCCCTTCGAAGCATTTACTTCAAACAAAAAGCGCAACCCATTCGAAATCATTTCTTTAAAATGATTTGACCAGGTCGAAATCAAACCCTTCAAAAGCAAAGCAGGCGCGTTTTCCTTTAAAAACAAAGACACGCTTCGACCCTATCGGAACCTATGGTTTCGATCCAGTTACTTCCACCTTTGTTCAATTCACTACGTACCAAGTTATTGATACTATGTGCATTGGTTTCGATAGCATGGTGGTGGCAGTACTTGGTCGGAACCCCTGTGCCGAAAGAAGCAAAACATGCCAAAAGCATGTAAAATTTGTTTTTAACTCAAAAGAGAATTACTTTTCAACTGACCTGCTATGTTTGTCAAATTATTATTGCTTGCTAGTTTTCTTTTCTAAAAGTGCTCCCAAGATTTCAGAAATAAACAATTTATTTAATTTACAAAATACCCCTTCTCCTTTTATAAATATATAAAACATTTAAGTCCCATACCTTAAATAATTTTAAATATCTATTAAAACACTTAGGAAAATTCTACAAAAATTCTAGTAAATCAAATTTAATATGTTTTCTAACAGATTTAATTTCAGACCCAAAATATTATTTATTTATCCGTAAATAATTTATGACCCAAATAATCATTTTCTCGACTAGAAAACTAATATAAAATCCATATTAATTCAAAAAATAATAAAAATTGAAAACCATCTCTAAAATATCATTTCCGATCTAAATCTAAAACTACAAGGCATTTGGATGTCGTTTAATAGGTTTTTTACATCAAAACTTATCACAAAATCTATATGAACAAGCATAAATCATCAACAAGCATATATAAACATTTAATCATTCAAAAACATGGCATAATCTTGCAAAACACTTCAGATTCATCTTAAAACCGAAAAATAATTAGAAAAATGAGATGTAGTCAATATTAACCTTAGCTTTGTGGTTAAAGATGTCAGATTTGATCTTGGTTAAGTGATTTGATTCTTCCTTTTGAATTCTTCTTCTTTACTCTTCCTAATGGTGGCCGACCTTAGCTCTATATTTTTGATTTATGAAAAATGAAGTGAACGTGGATGTTAAGGGGTTAAGGGTTTAGGGTATAAGGATTTGCCTTGTTCCTATTTTGCCCCTGCCTATTTCCTAACCTTTTTATCCTCTTTTCTCCATTTTATTTAATGTTATCTCATTTTGAATTACTCATTAACATGGCACGACTACCCCTATTAATCACAAATCTCAATCCATTAATCATCTTACATTATTTTATTTTATTTAACTAATTAAATATCCTAAATAATGCTACTAAAAATATAGGGTGTTACATATAGGCTCGAAGAGATTCTCGATACGAGTTCAATAGAGGAGGTTTGGTGATTTTTCGTCGAGCGGTTCGTCGGATTTTGATTTTTGAATCATAGGAGGAGAAGGCGGCCATTATATTTTGAAGAGGATAATGGAACAATAACTGATCCAATGAGAGAAGGATTTGGGTATTTATATAATAATATTTTATTCTCTTTTGTTTGATTTCTCAAATAAAACGGTGTGCGTTTTGAGCTCACACGGTGCGTCCAATTGCCACGAAACTCGTCTGCATGCATTTTTTCTGATCCTGATGGTATAAATTTCATTGCTATCCAAGACTGCGCTCTAGGATGATAACTTCACGCTTATCGAGACCGTTTCGACCATCGGATCGTCCGATCTCCAAATATAGTAATCCATATACTTATTTTTATTCGCAACATTGATACGAACTCAATGGAAATGGTCTCGAGTCCTGATTCGGTCATATGCAAAAAAGCACATTTTCGGGACCGTCAATTAACCGACGATTCAGTATTTAAATCAATTATTTAAATATGTTATCATTAAGAATATGGGTCATTACAGAAGAGAAGGGTGCAACTATCGAAAAGATCATTAGAATTAACCCAAGGTCGACTGAAAAGAGCTTGGAATAACTCAACTTGAAGACAGAAGAGCAATGCGAGTGAAAAAGTTCAACTTGCACCAAAAACCATAGGTTGGTACTGAGCTAAGGACCTTAGGTCGTACCGAGCTATGCTCTTGACCTGTGGTGATCTGATATCTCTTATGCAACTTCCAGCTATCAGCCTATCACCCGTATCTTAGTGCAAGCGGGCTTCTGGACCTGTACATCTGTTTCCCTATAAAACAAGCATAGTTGCAACCAAAATAGGATATGATCTCTCTACCATTGGAGACTTCTTCCTCTTCTTCACATCTAATATCTCCTCTATTAGAATCACCTAGGAAGCTATTGTTTGTTGTTCTTGGACTTAGATCAGCAAATCTCTAGTTCCAGTGACTATCAAATACTCTAGAAACGTCATTGTAAATCTGAGATCCACTAGATTGTGGTCAGATTTGAGATAATTAGTTATAGTCCAAAGAGAGAGAGAGAACAACTAATAAAAAGATTAAAGTGGACATAGGTTGGAGATTATGCCAAGTCACTATAAAAATTATTGTGCGTCCTTTTGCTTTTCTACTATCTTTACCTGCTTGATTTGGGATTTCTATTGCTTTTACATCTATTTTAAAAGAACCGATGCTTTCATCTGAATTTCTGGGTGTTGATCCATTTTTAGGGTTAACAGTGTCCTTTTACTTTTCAGCCATCTTCATTTGCTTGATCTGGGATTCTACTACTTTTACATCTATTTTAAAAGAACTAGCGCTTTCATATGAATTTCTGGGCGTTGATCCATTTTCTGGGTTAACATGTATACTTTTTATAAGGTGTGTTATGATTATAATTTTTAGAGTTTTATTTGACCATGTTTGAATCAATTGTTAATTAATTTGGAAATCTATTGGCTTACATATATAAATTATTGAAGTTTCATTAATTCTTTGTTTCTTTATATGTACTTTGTTAATTTAAACCACCAAGATGGTTCAGTCCAGTTGCAAAGGATTAGGGGAACAAGAAAAGAGTGACAGATCCCTGTTTTTGATGTTGTTATACAAAAAGTCCATGCAGAAATGAATATGTAAATTTGGTACCTATTTTTCAAAAATAAAAAAACGCAAAGTGTCTTGCACTTTTCTGACAGAAAATGCAAGATAACTTGCACTTTTTTAATTTTGAAATATTTTTCGAAATTTTCGAGATTTTCAAAAATTTTGAAAATTTTGAAAAGCGCAAGGTAACTTGCGCTTTCTGATTTTGAAAATTTATAAAGCGCAAGCTAACTTGCGTTTTATGATTTAGAAAAAAACAGGGACTTAATTTACATACTTATTTCTATAGGGACTTTTCTTGTAACACCATCAAAAATAGGGACCTTTCGTGCAAAGGCCCTTAGGGGAAAGGCTACATCTATTAACACCCATTAATCTTCCTTTCCCACCCTGGTATGTAGTAAAAAAATTACATCCCGTAATTTTCTTTTCTCACCCCGTCTTTTACCAATTTTACCCTGTTTTCTTCTATTTTCTGCATCTAATTTATCCTTTCCATCTTCTTACATTCTTCAATTCGTGAAATTTAAAACGAAGACTTACTCTGATTTAAATCATCCTCACAAAATTGAAAATTGAATCATAAAGTATTTGTTCCTATTCTTCCTTCCCAGGTTGAAGTTTATAATATATTTGTTTTCTTTCAAAATGACTAAATAACTTTTTGAGTTTCCAGAATTTAGTCAAATTTCTCTTGAAGTTGGATTCATTTAATGAGTTTGATATAAACATAAAAGTTTGCAATATTTTTAAATGGGGTTGGGAATAATGAAGATGGAAACAAACGTTGTGCCATGTTGTTTTAAATATATAGAGGCAAAGTAGGGATTTTTAATTTTTTAATTGAAGCTGGGTTGAGAAAGGGAAATAACGGGAGGCACTATATTTCTTTCTACATTAGTGGTGAGGAAATGGAACACTGAGGTATGTTGCCCTTTCTTATGTGGATCTAGCTTATATATACACAATTATTTTATTTCAAATTTCACCCATTCGTGAATTTGCTATTTGTAAACAAACCTTTATTGTATACAAATGCAAGTACATATCATACGACTACTTTTCTACTAGTATAATTATATTAAGTTGTATGATGATGTGTGAATGATATTTGAGTACATAAAATATATTGACACTAAATTAATATACATTTTCTCCATTTTTTCTCAAATGTATCTTTTGCTCAATATTATACTTGCACAAATGTATCAACTATCATTATTGTTGTTTGTATTACTATTATTTATTAGAAGAAATTCTTAAAGTTTATTAAAATAGAAAATTGCATTTGTTATCATTATTTAGAATCAAATTTGATTCTTTGAAAGGTCAAAATTTGGATCATTTTTGATGGATTGAGTGAAATCATTCAATAATATTTCAAAGAAATAAAGTTAATAAGGGAAATATGGTAAAAAATCATGTTCACTGAGTTATGATTGGTACATATTCTTTTCTACTAATATAATTTGTACTTCATATAATGGTTAATTTAGATATTGTTAAAGTAATAAATGGAAAATATTGAATTCTATTTTACAAAATGTTGAAATTTTCACCATTTGTACTCCTTTTTCCTTTGATTTTAGGAATTAATTCAAACACTCTATATTTGGGTACATTCATAAAAATGCATTTATATCATTTTTATCCAAAATTAAGATTGAATATGGAAAAACACGTTTTGTTACTTCGGTAATCCAATTTTAACATCATTCAAGAAGTCGTTGACTTTAGTTTCTACAGCTTCTCTACCATGGCCCAACACTACTTTTCCACCCTAATCATAGAAGTTTTCATCCCTAGTTTTCTTTAACTTGGTCTTATAGCACTAATAATTATAATTATTTAGATTTGAAGGTGTTTATTTTTTTTGAATTTGAAGGTGATGTATTTTGCATCACTCGACACCATAGGTTAGTAATTTTCTATTATCCATACCATATATATGTATAAAAAAATGCTTAAAATAAAGGGATTGATAAATCTATTAAATTAATCTAAATAGTTTTGTCAGTCATTTCTTTAATATTTTCCAATTTTCTACTTACAGATTAAGCATTATTGATTAAAAAGCCAAAAATAGATCACTTTCTTCTTTTGATCCCAAGTAAGATTATATTTCTTTCCCAAGTAAGATTATATTTCTTCCTTATAAAAATCTTTGGTCGAACAAAAGAAATGAAAACAATATTTGTTAGAATAGCAAGCTTTATGTCTTACTGAGTATAACTCTTACTTTATACATTATAATAAAAATAACATAGGTTCTATTCATTTATCATAACTTATTAATTAGTTATAACACATGGTGGGCTATATTTTTCAAATCAATTGTAACTATGAATAATTAATTTAATGAGGTGGTCCGTTCGTGGTATACATTTTCATAATTATAATTTTTGTTGTTGTTTATACTGGTATGAGTTTGAATATTTATTTGTTTTTTTACAAATAATAGACCTACTGGCTTCTTGATACATTTGGAGATTAGTTTAGTTTTTTACTATCATGTGACTTACTTTTTTTTTTATGTATTTATGCAAAATGATGATATATTGATTTCAGTATTTCATGTAATGATCCATTATTGTAAGATCACCATTTTATTTTCTATACTTTTCCATTATGACTTCCCTATAATAGTCGCTAAAGATGCAAGTTTACTTTTTTTAATATTCCTTTTACGTTGATGTATTTATATATTATTAAGTTGTAGTTTTCTTTTTTCTTCGGTTATTCGCTAATCACTTGTCTATTTTTGGTTGGCTGTTCAAATAAATCCTTTTACAAATTTACATATGCATTACTGCAGGAGCCAATCATCATTTGTTAACCTATTCAATTGTTATGAAATGATTGCTAATTGTTATCAAAAGAGTTGCTCTGTTTAGTCTATCGTTGTTAGTATTTCACTAATCTGTTCATTCTATTCTATTTTAATCGCATAACAAATTGTATGGACAAGCCCTGATTTTCCAATCCAGTGTGTAGGTATTTGTACTCTCCCTAAAGCTTTGCTTTAATATTTCCAAATAGTGTGTACCATGCCACAAATTGTTTTTGAAGTAATTATAAACTAAAAGTAAACTTTTTATTCTAATGTTTTTCAGCTTGATGTACTAACAGTGATAGATTAGTTGTTTAACTTCTTATTCATTCATTCATACATTCACTCACTCATTCATTCATTCATACATTCACTCATTCATACATTCACTCATTCATTCATTCTGTAACGCTTTAAAAGTGGCTTTTCAGGTATTATAATTCTTGGTGAGGCTGTTGGAGATAGAACGAAAACCTTCACAAGATATTCACATCATTTAATTAGAATCAGTTTTGATTAACTACATGGTAATCAGCATAATCAAAATTCAAATATATATTCATTCTACTTAATGGATTGCATACATAACAAAACTAATACTTGAATTGTATTATCTTTCTTTTAGGATACTAAACAAACTTTGGCAAGGGAACATCAAAAAACTTGAGGAGTTTCTATTTTTGACCTGAAATTCTTTTTGGGAATTGACATGATAGTTACTATTTTCGTTGATTAGTTTCGAAACAAGCTATGATTATCCTAACTATATATTCCTAACTCCTAAGCTGGTAAGAATTGTCAATCACATGCCTTTCTCTTTTAACGAAATGTGTGAAGAGGCAAAACTGATACACTAATGACACATGTCTTATTTTAATTGAATAATACATTTCTATATAATTTTCGCCCACCAAAATGCTAGTATGACCGAATTTTTTTTTGTTATTTTATGCGGAAGCCATATTAACCTTTAGATTTGCAGAGGCCCCCTGATTTACGCCCTTTATCGTTTGATCCGCACAATCTTACTTACAAGTTTCGGTCACTGTAGCAGCATTCTTTTGCCCATGATCGTTTTGTCAGGTAAAGTAGTAATATGTCATATAGTGGTGTTTTTAGCCGTTTTTAATCAAAATGGCAATTTAATATTCCACTTTAGATATGTTTTCCTTAATTTACTTTGATTTTTCCTTTTTGTCTCTATAATAAATTAATTAATATATCAGCGCTTTTGGCAGTTTAAATCAAAATGGTAACTTAATAAAATCGAGATCACAAATAAGTTTAAATGCTAATATTCCACCTCACATAGTTTTTTCTTAAAAAAATTCCTTCCTTTTTATTTTTATTATTTCCTTTTGTATTAGTTTTGTTTGTAGGTACAAATGCCTTTAATTTCTTTGAATTGTATATTTTTATTTGATTCCATTTTTCTAACTCTTCGTCTTAGTGACCAACATTTATTTGTTTATTTGTTTTGCTTCAAATTTGACCACCAAAATCTTATTTTGTTTATTCTTATTATTTTGCATCTAAGATTTTTGAGCATACAATTATATCCAAATAAGTATCAAATTTGAATACACTAACATCAACATGACAGGTAAAATTTAGTGAACTAACTCGATGTAGTGTTGGATGACTATTTTGCAGTTAGTATTAAAATGTTTACTTTTCTAAGTAGAATATTAGAATGTTTATTAAGAACTATCTTGATCATTCTTTGTGACATGGTTATTTTTCATAGCAGCTGCATGTGAAAAATTGATATGTTGATGAGAGCAAGCATTGTCGGCTGTGGTTACGAAGCAGGTTATTCTCTATTACATGTTTTTTTTTTATTTTTCTTAGTAATGAAACTTGCATTTTTTTAAGATAAGCTTCCCAAAAAGATACTCCTACAACTGCACATCAACAGTGAGGTCAATTGTGGAATGGTGGAAGGCTCATTAACATGTAAATTATTCCTTACTTGGAAGAAAGGGAATAAATACATAAAGTCAGTCATCGTTGTAGCAAAAATACAAGATTTCCAATGGTATTTTTTGGAAACCAACTAATGTTTTTAATGGAACAATTGAAGGTAATTTCACGAATGATTCAAGTAACGACAACAGATTCACCCAATCTACCTAATAATTGTTATATATGTTAGATTTTGCTACAAATTAAATTATTTTTATTGGTACTGTACTTTATCATATTACTAATACACTTCCTAATGTGACAAACTAGCATGCAAATTTTTTTAATCATGTATTATTCAACTTTAAAATCAAACCATTGTTTTTTCCTTTCTAAAAGTAATGTTAGTTATTCCACATGTTTTCTTTGGAGGACAAAATGAAGCAAAGGTATGTAATTTTATAATATTTGAAATAAGTAGAGATCTACCAGGAAAATACTTGCAATCAAAGGATAATATATGTTACCCCTCTCAGTAATTTTTATAGTTTGCACTCAGTTATTCTACAGTTGAATAAAAAATCTCTGAAAGTTATGCCACACTAAAATGTATGTTTTCATTATAGTAGATTATCTGTTGTTTGTTGTATGCTTATTGATTGGATATTATTGTTTATGTTGGTTTTGTGTGCTAATAATGTTATTGGCTCTTATTGTTCAATCAATCATATTTTTCAACTAGAACTTATTTGATCGAAATATTTTTAGTTTATATGGTCTCTTGGTTTTCGTTATAAAGAAAGTTTCAATTTTGTTTATGCTCTGTATGTAGTGTGCTATAAATATTATAAATTGAGATACAACTTGAACATTGTATGATATATTGTATTATATGATGTATTTAGTATATTAAATTTTGGAAATTTTAATTTGTCTTACATTAATGGTACATTTGATCTATTATTTGGTGCCAAAGATTATTTAGTATTGTGAAAAATTTATAGAAGGTTGATTGAAGGAAATACATAATGTATTGTGTCATGTGAGAAGTGGATTTTAAACTCAATTTCTAGAGACCATGAGTGTCAAAATAGATAGTAAGAGCATCTCTAGCAGAATGTGGATGGCGAGAACAAAAAAAGTCAATTCCTCCCACTCATCCAGTAGCGGTGTTGCAGGAATAAGCCTAACATTTCTTTTATAGAAATCAATAAATTATTTTCAGAAAATCGTTTAACCTATAAACGGTTTTCTGAAAGTGGTTTATAAAATTAAAACAATGTCCTTTATGTTGGTAAACGGAGCCCACTTATCCTAGATGGTTAACTAAAAATCGTTTAGGCCCTAAACAGTTTTCTAAAAATCATTTAAGAACTCATACTCAAAAAAGGGCAAATCCCTACTTCTTTCGTGTAACGACCCGTAAAATTTCAACTGTTTTAATAACGTAATTAGTTGAAATTTTGTGAAATTTTAAACGATAAAATTTTGAAATAAAAATTTAATATTTGGAATACGTTTAGTTAAACATAGCAACTGGTAAATTTTTGTCCAAAAATATGAAAGTTTATTTCGCGCGTAAATTCACTTCAATTTAATCAGTCAAAAAGCGATGAAAATAAAATGTTTCCAAAACCTAAATATTTTTACATAGAAAAATTCTAAACCATCTTCTGAGCAAGATGTCAGTTTGTCATTTTTCCAAATTCGGACATCTTTGGCCCCGTCGATCTTATTTTTCAGCGTTTTTCTTGCATTTTCCGCTAGTAGAAAAATTCGAATTTTTATAATTCAATCGTATCACTGATATCTGTATACCGTTTTGATCGTCCCGTCGTACTGATCTCTGCGGTATATTCAATTCTACGTTTCGAGGTCTGGTACGCAACGGAAGCCGCGAAAAACGAGTCACCATATCGGTATCAATTCTGAACCTTCTGTTTTCCGTGTGCCTTTTTGATTTTCCAACGTTGAAATTCGAGCAGCCACTAACTATCAATATTCCCAAAAACTTACATCCAACTGTTGCAATTCCACCTATTCATAATTTTTGGCCATTTCATTTGTTCGTTCACATTTCATTTTTTTTTTCTCTCTGAAACAAGCTGCTCAATTCCTTCCTCACTTCCTTTACAGTCAACATTCTCCAGCCTACCTTCCCTTTCCTCCATCACACTCTGATCCAAGCTACATCGCACTGCCACCGCTCAGATCTCCGCCTTGGACCACCGAGCCATCTCCTGTTCCTATCTTGTCCACCACCGAGACCTAGCCTCGGCCTGCCCTGTACTCACTGCCTCATCTCCTTGCCCGCATGCTTTTCCACGGCATCCCAACTTAAACCCGTACACCCCTTGTGCTTCGCCTTCTCCACCCAGATCTCACCCACTCGGCCGCCTGCCCTTCCAATTTTCCAAGCACAACCTCAGCCTTGCCACGCCACCTCTTCGTCTCTACTGATGCTCTGGCCGAAGACCCCCCTAGCCTTCTTCTTTTAAGGTAAATGTATGTATATATGTATCTGTATATATATATTATAAGATAAGTAGAGTTATATATATATATATATAACTATTGTAACTTGTATGCTAGTTTTACGTGTTCAGGTTTCTGTATTGATTAAGGTATTATAGTACATATATATCTAGATGTAAAGTTTTATACAAGATTTCAAAAAAACTATTGATTTATATAAATTATATTCTAGCTACAGCTTATATAATAATTTGTATAATAGTAGATATATTATATAATGGAAAGATATAAAATGTGTTTTACAGTTTATAAAGGCTATAAAGTTTGTAGATTTTTATCGGCTGTCAGCTATATCGGTTATACATGTTAGGTTTTATAAAGTATACTCATGCTAATTATAAATATTTATATGGTCAGTATGTATATATAAGTAGTATAAGAAATGTATAAAGTTTCATATATGTGAGTGCTGTTATTATTATTATTATTATTATTTTTACTGTTTGTTTGTATATATACACGTAAGTTATATGAGTATAGATATATTTGTAGTTATTTTAATATATGATCTATTGTTACAAAATATATATAAGTGTGTTATAAGTTACCTGTTTTATAGTATGTAAATTATAAAAGTTATATATATATATATTTAAGTCTTATTTGATCTGCAATGTGTATATAAATTTTATAAAGTAAGTTTACTTGGGCTTTTATAATAAAGTTGGATCTGTAGATCTACCAGGTTTTCACAATGGGTTATTTCGGTTTTGTTTAACAAACAGGTCTGTACGAATATATGTATACTTTTTGAGAAAATATATTATCATTTTTGCTTGTATATAGGTTCATGTAAGCATATACATGTGTTTGCATGTATATTAGACTATATATGTTAGATTTGTTGTTATATATAAGTTTGATTATATATAGATATATATAGTTTTAAGACACTTGTAAACTATATTAGTTTATATATATATTTTAGTTTTCATGCTTTTGTATGAGATCTTTATACAGCCTTCCTTTGATCAGATATATATATAATATGTTTAAAAGTTTATTTACAATATATACATTAGTTTATATATCTAAGTAATGTTATGGTTGGATATATATATAAGTAATTATTTAACATATTATGTATATATATTGGACTGTAATATGTGAGATTTAGTTATATAATTATATATATTAAACTGTTAAATTTTGTTGTATTGATTCAAATTTTATTATTATATATATGTTTGACTTTAATATTTGAGTTTTAGTTTAAAACAATAATTTTGAAATACATATACATATTTAATTTAATATGTGTTTGAAATTTAAAATATGATTTTATATAAACAATATATATAGTTATACACATAAGTTCATTCATACCATTTATCTTCATCGATGTCGTTCTGATTTGACTTCATTAATTCCTATTTATCAGCTTTGTCTGTCGTGCCTGTTCTTCATCGAATCGTGTCCATCTAGCTTTGCTTTGAGATTCGTAACTCGTTTGTCGAATATCTCTAGCCTCGAAAGGTGAGCACTCACTCACGATTAACGTTCTTTTATTTATTAAATTTGATTTCAATTGAAACGACAATTGAAATATGCTGCTGTTAGATATTTACACTGTTATTACCTGTATCAGTTCAACTGTGACATCTGACACCATTATCTGTTAATTATTTATGCGATGATGATACAGTTTGGCTGATAATTTATTGATTGTTGATGTTTATATTGGACGTTAAATTGTTAATGTTAAAATGATAAATAGTATGCAATTGAACTTGATATAGGATAGTTAAATGTTAAATTTGATTTAATGACATTGTATAATATGACCCCTTTAACTGTTAGAATTTATTGACACGTAGGATTTGTTTAATTACACCTTGAACCACTGAATGTATGTTGTTAAATTGATGATGTATGAAAATTGTAATTGAATGACAAGTGAAAACCGTAATGTAATAATCTTTAATCTACATGAAATGATAGTGTAGATTCTAGAAATAATTATATTAATTCGCCCAAACAACAATGTGAATTTATACGATTATTTCGGGATTATTGAATTGATTATTGTTGTTATTGCTTGTTTATTTACTTTGACACCATCCCAGTTATCACACTGCAAGTTCCCTTTACTATGCTTTGATTTTGAATTGAATTGGAAACGGGTTGAAATGATAAATACCCAAATTGAATTTTGACCTAGGATAGAAAATTAAATAAAACCCGATTGGTCAATAATTTGATTTAAAAGTAAACGAAGATTTTATTTGAATAAATAATATGGTTTTGAATGAAGTTGAAATTTGAATTTTTATGAAAGGAAAATGTTAATATTTAATAATCTGAAACAAAATATTAACAACGTAATTGATGAAAAGAATGTTGTTAAATTTGAGAAATTATAATTAAGTTTGAAATTATTAAAATTTGAAATGATTTAATAATTATGTTTGAAATTATAATTAAGTTGAAATTATTAAACTTTGAAATTATTTAATAATTAAGTTTTGAATTATTTAATAATTAAATAAGATTGAATTATTTAATGATTAAATTGAATTGAATTCTTTAATAAGAAAAATTAAACTTTTGAATAAGTGAATTTTACTTCGTAAATAATTAAAATTGAGTTTTCTTTATTAAGTAAGTTTTTGGAAAATTATTTAAGGAAGTAAATAAGTGAAATTGAATTTCTTTAACAAGAAATGAAAATGTGATATTTTTGGAATTAATGTAAGACTTGTAATTGAAAGAATTGATTTGACGAATTTAATTTAATTCGAAATTGTAAGTTTTGATTTAATGAAGTTGAACTTAGGAAATTTATTTAATGAATTAGAAATTAAATAGAATTGTTTTGAATGATAAATGGAATCGATAAATGAATTTGAAATTGATTTGAATGTTAAAGTATATTAATTCAAATGATTTGGAAGGAAACTTATATACGAATTTAAATCGATATTTGGATTGTTTAAATAAAGATTGAAATTGAATTATAAGATTTTGAAATGATAATTTGGAAGTTTTGAAACGTAAATTATGGAAATTGGTTTAGAAAGACAAACGAAATGTTGATTTATAAACTCTGATTGAAATGGAAATTGATTTGGTTTTGAAATATATTAAACGACCAATCGGTGTAATAATCACGAAAGTTATTAAAGAGACCGGAATCGGTTATGGATATACTCTCTATCTAAACCGAAAACCACTTTAATAACTATACGCGGAGTGATGATCCAGAATGAAGTGGTTGGAATGATGTACGTGTTGACTGAAGAAAGAGAACGATAATGGATGCCTTGACACTTGTGTCAAATTGGAAATGACTAAAACATGAGCTGTGCCGGGCCAATGGAGGATTAGCTACCTCAAGTGGACACACTTCTTCGAACTACTCATTATTTGTTGTCGATTGGTGCACCCTTGATTTTGGGAGTGTTGTTTCACGGTGTTGCAGGCGCTGCGGCGTTGCGTTCTCACCAGTCCGGATCAGGCAAACGGTAGTATCACTACCTTGGGTATTGCCTCATGTGCCTTGTCATACTTGTATCCCTTTATTCGCGACCACTACGAATTTGTTTTGTACCTTTAGTATATGGATTGCCCTCTGGTGACTTCCGGTTTTGGGGAAACTACGGTCTTGTATATGCTTTTGGGAATAAAAATGTGTTAAGGGTGGAATGGGCCATGACTTAACACTATTTTAATACCTTATATTACTGATAGACATTATCTACTTAGCGTATATTACTACCTAGTAGATAGTTTAACGGATCCTTAAAGGATGGTTATTCCAAACATCCTTTGAGTTACTTGTATTTCAAATTGCTATTTCACTTGAGTTGGATTTATTAATATAAGAATGTTAATCCTGACTCGAGTGTTTTGTGTTTTGCTTTACGCTCGGGTCAGACTGAGTGTACCAGTATTCGAGACTCACCTTTGGAGTTGGAGCTTTGCTTGAAGATCCAGCCATCTATTCTGCTTTCAGTATTCGATGATTCCAGTGATGTATTCTGATTTGTATCTGATGTATCGTATTACTCTTCTGTTGTAAACTCTGATGTATTTTATATATTCATATAGTAGCTTCATGAACTACTATCTCTTTTATTTCCGCTGCACTTATTACTCTGTGTCTATGATTCTGTGATTATTTATTTACTGTATATGTTCAGTTTTGCCAAATTTAAATTAACAACGTGGTATTTTGAGCAATTCAATTCCGACATGTGTGTCTACCTATACACTTATAATGGATGCGAATGGTCCAAAATTCTGGGTCGTTAGAGTTGGTATCAGAGCTTTGGTAGCTCTAGGCAAAACTCAACATATAGGGTAAATGTATTTACAGAATCACTCTCATTCGAATTTCAACCTCTTCCTTTCTGACTCAACTCCTTTGAATTTTGGAACGTTCCTTTGGATCCGAAATTCATTCGTATCCTTCACTATTCATCTTCTTCCAATTCTGGAGCACCCCATAACTCCATTTTGAATGATATTTATAATAGATCGGCGGTCTCGCCAATCTTCCAATGATTCGTAAAGGAGCAAAACTCCTTTATAATAGGCATTGATTTACCGGAGATTTCTATATCCTCGGTTTACGATGCTATCTAATCTCCTGCTATACCTGAATTCTATTTCTTGAGATCGAATGTCGATTTACCTCGGAATTCCACATCGACCTTATTCTTGAAGTTACGGACGACCCGGTTAAGGTTGCCCGTGAATTAAATAGATTTACCCATCTCCCGATTCTGTTATTGAATCATCTTATCTTTGTTTCGAACTTATCTTCGAATCAGATTTCTCTTTGATTTGAGTCCATCAAATTTGAACCCTATCCTTATTTGAAAATTCATTCCTGTATTGTCGAGCAAAGAAATGTATTTGTAAACTAATATATATAGATGTTTTAATATATGCTGTGTTGTTTGAGTTGTTGATGTTGATTTGGGTTTCCGATCGATTCGTCTGATCAACGCTATCGATAGGATTTCTAAAACACTTGAACAGAGCAAACTGACACCATATTATTTTCAAATTTGGAAAATGAAATAAATTTGTTTGATTATATTGTGAAAATATAAGTAAAAAATTTTTCTGGAATTTAATAGGTTAATTAAATTGTTTGTTTGAAATGATAATATTTGATTATCATTTATTGTTCTAAATAAATTTATAAATACAGTTTATAAATTGATTTGGAATTTGAAATGAATTTAATTCAGAAATTTGAGAATTTAGTTTCCGGTGATTTCGAACTTTGGTTTTAAAATTTTAAAGTATATTATTGGAAGTATTTTCGAATAAAAATCGTTTCAAAGGATTTTTAAAATGTTGAAATCAGTGCTCTTCTCTTTGTCGCTGGAAAATAATTTCGGTGATGACGGCCGCATCATCGACATTCATTTTCGAGTTTCGAAGTGGAGAAACCATTTTGTAGCTTTGCTACGGTTTTGTTTTGAGAAAAAAAAATTATTTTGATTTGAATTTCTTCAGTATATTTTGATTTACATATATATAGGTATCTTATTTTAAAATTAAATTTGATTTGATATAAATATATTATATATATCTCTAAATTGTTTAAAGTTAATCGGAAATCTAATTCTTAAATTTTGTTAAAAGATGATTTTAATTATAAATAAAACCAAAATTTGGAATAAATATTTAAACTTGAATAATAGAATTGGGAAATTTTTTATTGTAGATTGTTCAACTGCATTCTAATACAACTTACCCAAATCGTTCAGAAGTTGAATATGTAATTGGATAATATATAATATAAATTGAATTTATAAATAAGATTTGAGTGGTTATAATAAATTTTATACACTTAAATTTTAATTATAAAATGTTAATAGAGATAAATAGAATAATAAGATAATTGGAAAATAAAATTTGTTTTGAAAGAATTAATAAATTGAAATTTGATCAACTTATGAAAATACCTTGAATTTGAAAGCAATTAGTAAATATAAATTAATTTAAATCGAAACTTTTATGGTTTAAATTAATTTATATGGGTTAAATATATGTGAGTAGATATATTAAGTAGAATAAATGTAATAGTAAATTGGAATAATGAAGAATTTAAATTGTTGAAGAAAATATGATTATAATAAAAGATTATTCAAATTTATGGTTTTAGAAATTGTAAATTTAAGATAATTGGATAATAAGATAATGAATTTAGAAATAGTGAGATTGATTTTAGTGAAATCAAATGGATTAAATCAATTATTGAATATCAATTAATTTAAATTTGAATTTATATGGTTTAAACTAATTGTTATTTTGTATTTCAAAATCTGTTTTTCTTTCTGGTTGTTTCTATTCTCCTACCTCGTTCCTTTTCGGGGACGAAAAGTTTTGAGTGAGGGAGAGTGTAACGACCCGTAAAATTTCAACTGTTTTAATAACGTAATTAGTTGAAATTTTGTGAAATTTTAAACGATAAAATTTTGAAATAAAAATTTAATATTTGGAATACGTTTAGTTAAGCATAGCAACTGGTAAATTTTTGTCCGAAAATATGAAAGTTTATTTCGCGCGTAAATTGACTTCAATTTAATCAGTCAAAAAGCGATGAAAATAAAATGTTTCCAAAACCTAAATATTTTTACATAGAAAAATTCTAAACCATCTTCTGAGCAAGATGTCAGTTTTTCGTTTTTCCAAATTCGGACATCTTTGGCCCCGTCGATCTTATTTTTCAGCGTTTTTCTTGCATTTTCCGCTAGTAGAAAAATTCGAATTTTTATAATTCAATCATATCACTGATATCTGTATACCGTTTTGATCGTCCCGTCGTACTGATCTCTGCGGTATATTCAATTCTACGTTTCGAGGTCTGGTACGCAACGGAAGCCGCGAAAAACGAGTCACCATATCGGTATCAATTCTGAACCTTCTGTTTTCCGTGTGCCTTTTTGATTTTCCAACGTTGAAATTCGAGCAGCCACTAACTATCAATATTCCCAAAAACTTACATCCAACTGTTGCAATTCCACCTATTCATAATTTTTGGCCATTTCATTTGTTCGTTCACATTTCATTTTTTTTTCTCTCTGAAACAAGCTGCTCAATTCCTTCCTCACTTCCTTTACAGTCAACATTCTCCAGCCTACCTCTCCTTTCCTCCAGCACCCTCTGATCCAAGCTACATCGCACTGCCACCGCTCAGATCTCCGCCTTGGACCACCGAGCCATCTCCTGTTCCTATCTTGTCCACCACCGAGACCTAGCCTCGGCCTGCCCTGTACTCACTGCCTCATCTCCTTTCCCGCATGCTTTTCCACGGCAGCCCAACTCAAACCCGTACACCCCTTGTGCTTCGCCTTCTCCACCCAGATCTCACCCACTCGGCCGCCTGCCCTTCCAATTTGCCAAGCACAACCTCAGCCTTGCCACGCCACCTCTTCGTCTCTACTGATACTCTGGCCGAAGACCCCCCTAGCCTTCTTCTTTTAAGGTAAATGTATGTATATATGTATCTGTATATATATATATTATAAGATAAGTAGAGTTATATATATATATATATATAACTATTGTAACTTGTATGCTAGTTTTACGTGTTCAGGTTTCTGTATTGATTAAGGTGTTATAGTACATATATATCTAGATGTAAAGTTTTATACAAGATTTCTAAAAAACTATTGATTTATATAAATTATATTCTAGCTACATCTTATATAATAATTTGTATAATAGTAGATATATTATATAATGGAAAGATATAAAATGTGTTTTACAGTTTATAAAGGCTATAAAGTTTGTAGATTTTTATCGGCTGTCAGCTATATCGGTTATACATGTTAGGTTTTATAAAGTATACTCATGCTAATTATAAATATTTATATGGTCAGTATGTATATATAAGTAGTATAAGAAATGTATAAAGTTTCATATATGTGAGTGCTATTATTATTATTATTATTATTTTTACTGTTTGTTTGTATATATACACGTAAGCTATATGAGTATAGATATATTTGTAGTTATTTTAATATATGATCTATTATTACAAAAATATATATAAGTGTGTTATAAGTTACCTGTTTTATAGTATGTAAATTATAAAAGTTATATATATATTTAAGTCTTATTTGATCTGCAATGTGTATATAAATTTATAAAGTAAGTTTACTTGGGCTTTTATAATAAAGTTGGATCTGTAGATCTACCAGGTTTTCACAATGGGTTATTTCGGTTTTGTTTAACAAACAGGTCTGTACGAATATATGTATACTTTTTGAGAAAATATATTACCATTTTTGCTTGTATATAGGTTCATGTAAGCATATACATGTGTTTGCATGTATATTAGACTATATATGTTAGATTTGTTGTTATATATAAGTTTGATTATATATAGATATATATAGTTTTAAGACACTTGTAAACTATATTAGTTTATATATATATTTTAGTTTTCATGCTTTTGTATGAGATCTTTATACAGCCTTCCTTTGATCAGATATATATATATATATATAATATGTTTAAAAGTTTATTTACAGTATATACATTAGTTTATATATCTAAGTAATGTTATGGTTGGATATATATATATATATATAAGTAATTATTTAACATATTATGTATATATATTGGACTGTAATATGTGAGATTTAGTTATATAATTATATATATTAAACTGTTAAATTTTGTTGTATTGATTCAAATTTTATTATTATATATATGTTTGACTTTAATATTTGAGTTTTAGTTTAAAACAATAATTTTGAAATACATATACATATTTAATTTAATATGTGTTTGAAATTTAAAATATGATTTTATATAAACAGTATATATAGTTATACACATAAGTTCATTCATACCATTTATCTTCATCGATGTCGTTCTGATTTGACTTCGTTAATTCCTATTTATCAGCTTTGTCTGTCGTGCCTGTTCTTCATCGAATCGTGTCCATCTAGCTTTGCTTTGGGATTCGTAACTCGTTTGTCGAATATCTCTAGCCTCGAAAGGTGAGCACTCACTCACGATTAACGTTCTTTTATTTATTAAATTTGATTTCAATTGAAACGACAATTGAAATATGCTGCTGTTAGATATTTACACTGTTATTACCTGTATCAGTTCAACTGTGACATCTGACACCATTATCTGTTAATTATTTATGCGATGATGATACAGTTTGGCTGATAATTTATTGATTGTTGATGTTTATATTGGACGTTAAATTGTTAATGTTAAAATGATAAATAGTATGCAATTGAACTTGATATAGGATAGTTAAATGTTAAATTTGATTTAATGACATTGTATAATATGACCCCTTTAACTGTTAGAATTTATTGACACGTAGGATTTGTTTAATTACACCTTGAACCACTGAATGTATGTTGTTAAATTGATGATGTATGAAAATTGTAATTGAATGACAAGTGAAAACCGTAATGTAATAATCTTTAATCTACATGAAATGATAGTGTAGATTCTAGAAATAATTATATTAATTCGTCCAAACAACAATGTGAATTTATACGATTATTTCGGGATTATTGAATTGATTATTGTTGTTATTGCTTGTTTATTTACTTTGACACCATCCCAGTTATCACACTGCAAGTTCCCTTTACTATGCTTTGATTTTGAATTGAATTGGAATCGGGTTGAAATGATAAATACCCAAATTGAATTTTGACCCAGGATAGAAAATTAAATAAAACCCGATTGGTCAATAATTTGATTTAAAAGTAAACGAAGATTTTATTTGAATAAATAATATGGTTTTGAATGAAGTTGAAATTTGAATTTTTATGAAAGGAAAATGTTAATATTTAATAATCTGAAACAAAATATTAACAACGTAATTGATGAAAAGAATGTTGTTAAATTTGAGAAATTATAATTAAGTTTGAAATTATTAAAATTTGAAATGATTTAATAATTAAGTTTGAAATTATAATTAAGTTGAAATTATTAAACTTTGAAATTATTTAATAATTAAATAAGATTGAATTATTTAATGATTAAATTGAATTGAATTCTTTAATAAGAAAAATTAAACTTTTGAATAAGTGAATTTTACTTCGTAAATAATTAAAATTGAGTTTTCTTTATTAAGTAAGTTTTTGGAAAATTATTTAAGGAAGTAAATAAGTGAAATTGAATTTCTTTAACAAGAAATGAAAATGTGATATTTTTGGAATTAATGTAAGACTTGTAATTGAAAGAATTGATTTGATGAATTTAATTTAATTCGAAATTGTAAGTTTTGATTTAATGAAGTTGAACTTAGGAAATTGATTTAATGAATTAGAAATTAAATAGAATTGTTTTGAATGATAAATGGAATCGATAAATGAATTTGAAATTGATTTGAATGTTAAAGTATATTAATTCAAATGATTTGGAAGGAAACTTATATACGAATTTAAATCTATATTTGGATTGTTTAAATAAAGATTGAAATTGAATTATAAGATTTTGAAATGATAATTTGGAAGTTTTGAAACGTAAATTATGGAAATTGGTTTAGAAAGACAAACGAAATGTTGATTTATAAACTCTGATTGAAATGGAAATTGATTTGGTTTTGAAATATATTAAACGACCAATCGGTGTAATAATCACGAAAGTTATTAAAGAGACCGGAATCGGTTATGGATATACTCTCTATCTAAACCGAAAACCACTTTAATAACTATACGCGGAGTGATGATCCAGAATGAAGTGGTTGGAATGATGTACGTGTTGACTGAAGAAAGAGAACGATAATGGATGCCTTGACACTTGTGTCAAATTGGAAATGACTAAAACAGGAGCCGTGCCGGGCCAATGGAGGATTAGCTACCTCAAGTGGACACACTTCTTCGAACTACTCATTATTTGTTGTCGATTGGTGCACCCTTGATTTTGGGAGTGTTGTTTCACGGTGTTGCGGGCGCTGCGGCGTTGCGTTCTCACCAGTCCGGATCAGGCAAACGGTAGTATCACTACCTTGGGTATTGCCTCATGTGCCTTGTCATACTTGTATCCCTTTATTCGCGACCACTACGAATTTGTTTTGTACCTTTAGTATATGGATTGCCCTCTGGTGACTTCCGGTTTTGGGGAAACTACGGTCTTGTATATGCTTTTGGGAATAAAAATGTGTTAAGGATGGAATGGGCCATGACTTAACACTATTTTAATACCTTATATTACTGATAGACATTATCTACTTAGCGTATATTACTACCTAGTAGATAGTTTAATGGATCCTTAAAGGATGGTTATTCCAAACATCCTTTGAGTTACTTGTATTTCAAATTGCTATTTCACTTGAGTTGGATTTATTAATATAAGAATGTTAATCCTGACTCGAGTGTTTTGTGTTTTGCTTTACGCTCGGGTCAGACTGAGTGTACCAGTATTCGAGACTCACCTTTGGAGTTGGAGCTTTGCTTGAAGATCCAGCCATCTATTCTGCTTTCAGTATTCGATGATTCCAGTGATGTATTCTGATTTGTATCTGATGTATCGTATTACTCTTCTGTTGTAAACTCTGATGTATTTTATATATTCATATAGTAGCTTCATGAACTACTATCTCTTTTATTTCCGCTGCACTTATTACTCTCTGTCTGTGATTCTGTGATTATTTATTTACTGTATATGTTCAGTTTTGCCAAATTTAAATTAACAACGTGGTATTTTGAGCAATTCAATTCCGACATGTGTGTCTACCTATACACTTATAATGGATGCGAATGGTCCAAAATTCTGGGTCGTTAGATTTCATTTCCCCATGCTCAAATCTATAATTCTACAGCATAGGGAGTAGAAAACGAACAGGAACTCACCCTATTTTTTCCTAAATCAAAGCCGATGGAGATGCTTGTAATGCCCCAGAAATTCATGGAATCTTATTTTAGTTGAATTTTGAAAATATCTGAATTTATTTGTATAAGAATATATGGAATTAATTGTGTGCAAGTATGTGTGCATGTGTGCACGTGCACACTGATATGGCACAAGGAAGAACTCCAGATTTCTTGAATTTCAAACAAGGATTAAAAAGCATTACAAACATGATTTTGTGATATGGGTATTTGATTTCTGGAATTATATGGATCATCCCAGAGAATAAGAAAAGTAAGTTTTATTTTAAAATCAGTAAACAGATTTTATTTAAAACCCAAAAAAAAAATATATTATACATATATATGTTATAAGGATTTGAAAACCTGTATACAGATAGGTGCATATGTTTCTGAAATTAAAGAGGAATTAAATAAGCCTAGATAAGATATGTATACAAATATACATTTTTAAGTACTGAAAAGTATATATATAGGCAAGTGAAACTATAACATTAAAATGACATGAAATGTAATACAAGTCAATATGCTTGTGTAGGCAAAAATAGCAAAGGGGATTCTCAGGAATAATTAAAATATAAAATAGGGTAGTCACACTTTTAACATGACTAGGTGAGTGGCCATTTTCTGAAAAAGTAAAGAAAAAAAATGCAGCCTTTAATTGGTAATATGACCGGGGGTAATTAAGGATAAAAATGAGAAAATGCAAACACACAATGCATGATGCTAGCCAGGACAGAAATGGAATTTTGTCTTGAGAAAAACCCTAGTAAAAATATGTTTATAAATAAGTAGTTATGGCCAGAGAAATTGTTTTACCCGAGCTACTTATAATAGGAAAAGAAGAAAACATTTTAAAGGAAGAGAAAATACACTCAGGGATTTTCTGGATTTATAAGAAAAAATATTAAAGTGAGTAATCTCACTAAACCCATGGCATTAAGTCCTGTTATGAGGCAGCCAGATTTATGTTATTTTTCTGCATGTTTTTGATTCCATTACTATGGTTTTAATGGATGCTTCAATGGATGTTTTAATGGGTGTTTCTGGATGTTTTGATTGCTTTGATGTTTGAGTGTTTTGCTCTGTTTGGTTACACCCAGAAAGGTAAAAGTATGAAATCATGAAAGTAAATAGAGAATACTTGTAACTGGTTTAGATATGGCATGGAAAACATAGAAACCAAAATGTATATGAGTTGCATTACACTTGTGTAAGTGCTGAGGCTCAAATGAAAGATTCAAGGTTGCAATGGAAATATCCAAAAGTGCTGAACCCTTGATCAAATAGAAAATCCATGAGCCAGAAATCTTGTTTAAGCTAGATCTTGAATTTAGTTCAAACATGGTTGCTTATGAAACAATAATAACCCACATGCCTAGTCTTTATTCCCAGTTGTAAATATTCTTGTATTTTCTTTAAGCCAAAATACTTGAAAATATGATTTTCCCTGGACATGAATGTTAGATTGTTCTTGAGTTATGCTTGTAAACTCTATGTAATGTTTCATGTATACTGGGATTTAGTCACCTAGCTATCTCACGATAGGATTAAACATGAACACTTAGTAAATAAACTAAGGATTGTGAGCCAAGAAGACTGCTGGAATGCTTGTCATATATGAAGTATGCAAGTTGGCACATGGTTTGTTTAAGCCCTGAGAACTTTGTGCAATATTGTGAATTATTTTATTGCAATGTGTCCCCGTGATTCCTTTATGGCAGATGAGGCTAGGAATTAATTTGACAAATGCAACCTTAAATTGATGAAGTAGGAACTTGAGTTGTTCCTAAGATGGTTGGACTGGAGCTACGATAGTTCCTGAGTATTTCTATTTGAAACATATGTTTGCATGGTTGAATGTGTGTACATGATTAGTCTTAAATACTGATCATATATGCACAAGTATATCATAAACAAGTCAGGAAAATTGTTCAAAGAAGATATGCCCACTTGTACAAAATATTTATGTCTCACTCATTTACTTAATATCATGGAATTTTTTATTTTACTCATACCAGATCTTGTATCCGACCCTTGTTTGCTTATGGCATCTGGGGTGTCTCATCTAAAATGGGGCAGCCTCTAATGTTCTTTCAGGGAATGCTGGATCTAAATAGGAAGCTGCTGTGGCTAATGAAAGTGATTATATAAGCATGCTAAATTAGAATTGAATAAGAACTTAGAATGAAATATTTGCATGTAATCTGGGGAGTTTTTATAGTTTTGTTTTGGTTGTTATGTAATGATCTTAAAAGTTTGGATTTATTGGTTATTCTAAACAAATCTAGTGATGTACTAAGTTTGGGATTAATCTAAAGACTTGGTTGAATTTTTGCAAGAAAATATATATTTGAGTGTTGTGGTGAAAATCTGTAAATGATATATGCCTGTATTTGAGAAATGGATATGTACATGTACATATATTGTATTAGTTAATTTCAAGTTACTTAAAACCTTAAGTTTGAAGGTTAAAAATCTGAGTTTAGCTATAAAAAACCTGGAATTATTCTTGTGGATATTTTAAGTTCATATAAATTAGATATGCATAGGATTTACTGACTTGTTACAAATATTCAAAAGTATATAGTAATTAACTTTAGTCAGAACTGCTAGAATCCAAATCAAGCAGGATACTCTTGTTTAACAAAAAAAAAAATATACTCTGAATTTAAACAAGATAAACACGTACATCCTCATATGTATGTGTATATTACTAGGGATGCACTGATATATTTATATTGGTAATAAGTTTTGAATCCTGGTTGAATTGTTTGAAAGAAAAAAAAATGACTCTGATAGTTCAAAGGAAGTTTAAATCAAACTTAAAAGTGCAAATGAATGTAGGTGGACATCCAGACACATATAAATTGAATGTGCATATGCATGTACATAGAGATCAAATTTAGACGTCAGTCTTAATAATTTAGACGTCTGAGATTAAACTTAGACGTCAGTCATAATAATTTAGACGTCTGAGGTTAAATGTAGACGTCTGTCATAAAAATTTAGATGTCTGAATTTAGTTCAAAATGTCTTTTTCTCTCTGTTTCAATTTTAGATCTCTGAGCCGTCTGTCATAATTAGTTAGACGTCTGGGATTAAGTTTAGACGCCTGTCATAAGAATTTAGACGTCTGAACTGCTGATTTTGCCTAATTTGCCTATTTAGAAAAGAAATAAGTGGCTATGTCAATAGCTTGTATGGCATTTTGATTTCTATTTGATTTAAATTCCCTTTGATGAAGTAAAAAAAAAATCCTTATGAAATTAAGGTAGAAAGAGGAGGGTCATTTCAGTTGGTATCAGAGCACTTGGTTGCATTGATTGCTGAGTATTATAGAAATGTATTTTGTTTGTTTGTTTTGGATGAAATAATTTAGATAAGAAAATAGTAATTATAGAAGTACTCATACTATACTAATACCATTTGCCCAGAACTTAGTTAGCAGACCATGGTAGGAAGAGGATCTCATCACCATGCAGGATCAAGTGCACCACAAATGCTTGATATGCAAGACTTTATGAGGGCTTTAAGGGATGGAATTGGGCATAGGCCTGAGAACCCACATGAAGAACTTTCAAAACTACTGAAGACTTATTCCAATTTGGGAGGCAAGAGTTTTGAAGGAACTGAGAATGTGATGGAAATTCAAGCATGTTTGAGAACACTGGACAGAGTTTTCAATGACATGCAATTGGATGATCAAAGGAAGAGGCAAGTAGCTTCAAGACAACTGAAAGGGGTAGCTTTAAGCTGGTGGGAGGTGATCATAGCTGGAAGAAATGAAAATGAGATCACTTGGAATCAATTCAAGGAGATGTTGGAAGCTAGATTTGTTCCAGCATCAGCCAAAACTCTATTGCTTGAAGAATTCATCAGACTTAGGCAGGGAACTTTTAATGTGACTGAATATACTCATAGGTTTGAGGACTTGTCTAAGTATGGAGCTATGCTTGTGGCTGATGAGGCATCAAAGAATGATAGGTATATTAAGGGTTTAAACCCAGGGCTTAGTAGGGCTATGTTGCCATATGCAGATAAAACTTTTGATCAAATCATTGATCTGGCCTTAAAATTTGAGCAACATGACAAGGAAAGGGAGAAGTATAAGAATTTTAAGAATAACAGCAATAAGAAAAATAGGGGAAGGTATCATCCCTATGACAAAAAGAAGGAGGAGACAGAAGGCAAGAAAACCAATGATACTAAGACCACTGATACAAAGAGAAAAATAACATGTCATCATTGTGGAAAAGAGGGACATATCAAACCAAGGTGCCCAGAATTGAAGGGAGGAGCTTTCAAATGCTACCTATGTGGTAAGGAGGGACATATCAAGAGAAACTGCCCTGAGTATAAACAGCAAGGGAAGCTAGCAAGTTTGGAAAGCAGAAGCAAATCCACAGTAGAGGCTAATGCAGAAATCCATGGTCAAGTGGAAGGTACTTTATTTATTTGTACCCTACCCATATCAGTAGTGTATGATACAGGGGCAACACATTCTTTGATTTCCCATGAGTTAGTTGCATTGCTTAAATTAAATTGCATACTGGTTGAAACCCCTTTGTTAGTGCAAAGCCCATTGGGAAGTTCTAGTGTTTTAAACATGATGTGTGTGGATGTGGAATTGAACATAGGAGGAAATGTTTTTATTTCCAATTTATATGTTTTAAATTACCCAAATATGGGTGTTATATTGGGTGCAGACTGGTTAAGACAATACAAAGCAATAATTAATTTAAACTCATCCACCATATCATTACAAAATTCTAGAGGTCAAAGAATCACAATTTTGTGTGAAATAGCCAAGGAAAGAAAATTATATCACTTGATTGACTTAAGTAAGGATTCCAGTGAGCCTTCTATTGAAGAAATCCCCATAATTAACAAATACTTAGATGTGTTTGGAGAAGTTAATGGTGTTCCACACCACAGACCAGTGGAATTTCAGATTAATCTGATACCAGGAGCAAGTCCAATTATTAAGAAACCCACTAGGATGGGGCCAAGTGAGTTGAAGGAATTGAAGAAACAGTTAGAAGAGTTGGAAAGCAAAGGATTTATAAGACCAAGTAATTCATGCTGGGGTGCTCCAGTAGTGTTTGTAAGGAAACATGATGGTACTTTAAGAATGTGCATAGATTACAGGGAGCTAAACAAAGTCACTATCAAAAACAAGTACCCCTTACCTAGAATTGATGATCTTTTTGATCAACTTAGTGGAGCAAAAATATTTTCTAGGTTAGACTTGGCATCTGGATTCCATCAGATGAAGGTTGAGGACTCAAGTGTTAAGTACACAGCCTTTAACACTAGGTATGGTTTATATGAGTTTCTTGTCATGCCATTTGGGTTGACAAATGCTCCATCATACTTTGTAGACTTGATGAATAAGATATTCAGGGATTATTTAGACAAGTTTGTTTTGATTTTTATTGATGATATTTTGATCTATTCTAAAACAGTAGAGGAACATGAAAATCACTTACACCTTGTTTTGTCTAGATTAAGAGAAAAAGATTTAAAAGCAAAATTTTCTAAGTGTGCATTTTGGAAAGAAGAAGTGCATTTCCTTGGGCATGTTATATCTGCCAAAGGCATTTCTGTAAATCCCAATAAAATTGTGGCAATCCAAGCATGGAAAAGGCCAAGCACAGTGGGAGAAGTTAGGTCATTTATGGGAATGGCAGGATATTATAGGAGGTTTATAAAAGATTTTTCTAAGATGTCATCACCTCTTACCAACCTAACTAGAAAGAACCAACCCTTTATATGGACTGAGAAATGTGAACAAGCCTTTAGTAGAATCAAGGAGGCCTTAGTCAATGCACCAGTGTTGAAAGTACCAGAAGGAAATGAGGATTTGATTGTGTATACTGATGCAAGTGGTTTTGGGCTAGGAGCTGTATTGATGCAGCAAGATCAAGTTATAGCCTATGCATCAAGACAATTGAAGCCACATGAATCAAAGTATGCAACCCATGATCTTGAGTTGGCAGCAGTGGTATATGCACTAAAGCTCTAGAGACATTATCTTCTAGGTGCTAAGTTTATTTTGTACACAGACCATAAGGCATTGAAATATATCTTTTCACAAAAAGATTTGAATATAAGGCAACATAGATGGGTTGAGTTTCTAGCAGCATATGATTTAGACATACTTTATACTCCAGGAAAAGCTAATAAGGTTGCAGATGCTTTGAGCAGGCAGCATGCAAAAGTAGCCATGCTAATGATAGAAGAGTTTAGAAATTTATCTCTACTTACTGATTTGGAAATTGAGGAAAACAGTGAGGTAAACATGGAGATGATTGAAGAAGGGAGTAAAGGAAAATTAAGTTTGATAACTTTGCAATCAGATTTAATTTTGAAAGTGGGAAAAATGCAAGGGGGAGATCCAGATTTATTAGAAAAGAAGACTTTAATAGAAAAAGGAGAAGAAGTAGCAAACTACCACATTGATAAGAATGGTTACTTAAGGAATAAAGGTAGAATATGTGTTCCAAAGGATATAGAATTGAAGGAAGAGATACTTAATGAATATCATAGGAGCAAATATTCTATACACCCAGGTAGCACCAAGATGTACCAAAATTTGAAGAGGGATTATTGGTGGAGAGGGATGAAAACTGATGTGGCCAAACATGTTGCAAAGTGTATGACTTGCCAACAAGTCAAAGCAGAAACCCAAAGACCCTCAGGCCTATTACAACCTCTAAGTATACCATAGTGGAAGTGGGAAGATATATCTATGGATTTCATAGATGGTCTACCTAGGTCAAAAAGAGGAAACACAAGCATTTGGGTAGTAGTTGATAGATTGACTAAAGTGGCACACTTTGTACCAGTGAAGGCAGAAAGAAATGCACCTAAACTAGCTCAAATATTCATGAGAGAAACAGTAAGATTGCATGGAATCCCTAAGACTATAGTGAGTGATAGGGACACAATCTTTACATCCAGATTTTGGAAGAGCTTTCAAGAAGCCATGGGAAGTGAGTTATGCTTGAGTACTGCATACCACCCCCAATCAGATGGTCAAACTGAAGTGATAAATAAAGTTTTGGAGGATTTGTTGAGGGCATGTGCATTGGACTTTGGAGGTAATTGGGAAGATCACCTCCATTTGGCTGAATTTACATATAACAATGGTTATCAAAGCACCATAGGTATGGCACCATTTGAAGCCTTGTATGGCAAACCATGTTTGTCACCAATATGTTGGGTTGAAGCAGGAGAAAAGGCTGTCTTAGGGCCTGAGTATGTTAAAGAGACTACAGAGAAAATTGAATTGGTGAGGAGAAGAATGGCAGCAGCTCAAGATAGGCAAAAGAAGTTTGCAGATATGAGGAGGAAGCAGGTAGAATATGAAGTTGGTGATTATGTTTTCATCAAAGTTTCACCTATGAAGAAGGTGTTGAGGTTTGGCAAGCAGGGTAAACTTACCCCAAGATATGTTGGACCTTACAAGATTTTGGAAAAAATAGGTTCATTAGCATATAAGTTGGAGCTACCTGAAGAGATGAGTGCAATGCACAATGTATTTCATGTATCACAACTTAGGAGATGGGTGCATGATAAAGAGGAAATTCTAGAGAAACCAACTCAAGTTCAAATAAATCCTGACTTGGTCTATAAGAAAGAACCAGTGGGGATTTTAGCTAAAGAGGAAAAGAAGTTGAGGAGCAAAACTTTGAAATTGGTAAAGGTTCAATGGAGCCTAGACCCTAATGATTGTACATGGGAGTTAGAGGATAAGATAAAGATGGATTACCCTAAGCTTTTTGCAGTGGAAGGTAAAAATCTAAATCCCTAAAAAGTTTAATATGTATGGTTGTTTTGGCTGAATTGTTTGCTTATGCTATGTTTGATAGATTTTATAAAATCTGGAAATGTTTAAAGTCAAAATGAGAAAAATTGTGAGGACACAATTCCTAAAAAGGTGGGGTGATTGTAATGCCCCAGAAATTCATGGAATCTTATTTTAGTTGAATTTTGAAAATATCTGAATTTATTTGTATAAGAATATATGGAATTAATTGTGTGCAAGTATGTGTGCATGTGTGCACGTGCACACTGATATGGCACAAGGAAGAACTCCAGATTTCTTGAATTTCAAACAAGGATTAAAAAGCATTACAAACATGATTTTGTGATATGGGTATTTGATTTCTGGAATTATATGGATCATCCCAAAAAATAAGAAAAGTAAGTTTTATTTTAAAATCAGTAAACAGATTTTATTTAAAACCCAAAAAAAAAATTATACATATATATGTTATAAGGATTTGAAAACCTGTATACAGATAGGTGCATATGTTTCTGAAATTAAAGAGGAATTAAATAAGCCTAGATAAGATATGTATACAAATATACATTTTTAAGTACTGAAAAGTATATATATAGGCAAGTGAAACTATAACATTAAAATGACATGAAATGTAATACAAGTCAATATGCTTGTGTAGGCAAAAATAGCAAAGGGGATTCTCAGGAATAATTAAAATATAAAATAGGGTAGTCACACTTTTAACATGACTAGGTGAGTGGCCATTTTCTGAAAAAGTAAAGAAAAGAAAATGCAGCCTTTAATTGGTAATATGACCGGGGGTAATTAAGGATAAAAATGAGAAAATGCAAACACACAATGCATGATGCTAGCCAGGACAGAAATGGAATTTTGTCTTGAGAAAAACCCTAGTAAAAATATGTTTATAAATAAGTAGTTATGGCCAGAGAAATTGTTTTACCCGAGCTACTTATAATAGGAAAAGAAGAAAACATTTTAAAGGAAGAGAAAATACACTCAGGATTTTCTGGATTTATAAGAAGAAATATTCAAGTGAGTAATCTCGCTAAACCCATGGCATTAAGTCCTGTTATGAGGCAGCCAGATTTATGTTATTTTTCTGCATGTTTTTGATTCCATTACTATGGTTTTAATGGATGCTTCAATGGATGTTTTAATGGGTGTTTCTGGATGTTTTGATTGCTTTGATGTTTGAGTGTTTTGCTCTGTTTGGTTACACCCAGAAAGGTAAAAGTATGAAATCATGAAAGTAAATAGAGAATACTTGTAACTGGTTTAGATATGGCATGGAAAACATAGAAACCAAAATGTATATGAGTTGCATTACACTTGTGTAAGTGCTGAGGCTCAAATGAAAGATTCAAGGTTGCAATGGAAATATCCAAAAGTGCTGAACCCTTGATCAAATAGAAAATCCATGAGCCAGAAATCTTGTTTAAGCTAGATCTTGAATTTAGTTCAAACATGCTTATGAAACAATAATAACCCACATGCCTAGTCTTTATTCCCAGTTGTAAATATTCTTGTATTTTCTTTAAGCCAAAATACTTGAAAATATGATTTTCCCTGGACATGAATGTTAGATTGTTCTTGAGTTATGCTTGTAAACTCTATGTCATGTTTCATGTATACTGGGATTTAGTCACCTAGCTATCTCACGATAGGATTAAACATGAACACTTAGTAAATAAACTAAGGATTGTGAGCCAAGAAGACTGCTGGAATGCTTGTCATATTTGAAGTATGCAAGTTGGCACATGGTTTGTTTAAGCCCTGAGATCTTTGTGCAATATTGTGAATTATTTTATTGCAATGTGTCCCCGTGATTCCTTTATGGCAGATGAGGCTAGGAATTAATTCGATAAATGCAACCTTAAATTGATGAAGTAGGAACTTGAGTTATTCCTAAGATGGTTGGACTGGAGCTATGATAGTTCCTGAGTATTTCTATTTGAAACATATGTTTGCATGGTTGAATGTGTGTACATGATTAGTCTTAAATACTGATCATATATGTACAAGTATATCATAAACAAGTCAGGCAAATTGTTCAAAGAAGATATGCCCACTTGTACAAAATATTTATGTCTCACTCATTTACTTAATATCATGGAATTTTTTATTTTACTCATACCAGATCTTGTATCCGACCCTTGTTTGCTTATGGCATCTGGGGTGTCTCATCTAAAATGGGGCAGCCTCTAATGTTCTTTCAGGGAATGCTGGATCTAAATAGGAAGCTGCTGTGGCTAATGAAAGTGATTATATAAGCATGCTAAATTAGAATTGAATAAGAACTTAGAATGAAATATTTGCATGTAATCTGGGGAGTTTTTATAGTTTTGTTTTGGTTGTTATGTAATGATCTTAAAAGTTTGGATTTATTGGTTATTCTAAATGAATCTAGTGATGTACTAAGTTTGGGATTAATCTAAAGACTTGGTTGAATTTTTACAAGAAAATATATATTTGAGTGTTGTGGTGAAAATCTGTAAATGATATATGCCTGTATTTGAGAAATGGATATGTAAATGTACATATATTGTATTAGTTAATTTCAAGTTACTTAAAACCTTAAGTTTGAAGGTTAAAAATCTGAGTTTAGCTATAAAAAACCTGGAATTATTCTTGTGGATATTTTAAGTTCATATAAATTAGATATGCATAGGATTTACTGACTTGTTACAAATATTCAAAAGTATATAGTAATTAACTTTAGTCAGAACTGCTAGAATCCAAATCAAGCAGGATACTCTTGTTTAACAAAAAAAATAATATATACTCTGAATTTAAACAAGATAAACACGTACATCCTCATATGTATGTGTATATTACTAGGGATGCACTGATATATTTATATTGGTAATAAGTTTTGAATCCTGGTTGAATTGTTTGAAAGAAAAAAAAATGACTCTGATAGTTCAAAGGAAGTTTAAATCAAACTTAAAAGTGCAAATGAATGTAGGTGGACATCCAGACACATATAAATTGAATGTGCATATGCATGTACATAGAGATCAAATTTAGACGTCAGTCTTAATAATTTAGACGTCTGAGATTAAACTTAGACGTCAGTCATAATAATTTAGACGTCTGAGGTTAAATGTAGACGTCTGTCACAAAAATTTAGATGTCTGAATTTAGTTCAAAATGTCCTTTTCTCTCTGTTTCAATTTTAGATCTCTGAGCCGTCTGTCATAATTAGTTAGACGTCTGGGATTAAGTTTAGACACCTGTCATAAGAATTTAGACGTCTGAACTGCTGATTTTGCCTAATTTGCCTATTTAGAAAAGAAATAAGTGGCTATGTCAATAGCTTGTATGGCATTTTGATTTCTATTTGATTTAAATTCCCTTTGATGAAGTAAAAAAAATCCTTATGAAATTAAGGTAGAAAGAGGAGGGTCATTTCAATGCTCTAAGGGTTGAGTATCAAAATTAATTATAGTAAATGATACGTTAGTAGTTTTTGAATTTAAATAGAAGTCTCTTTTATCATAGTCTAATTATTTGAGCATATTAATTTCCCGTTAACATACTTTTATTTACAATAGCATATTATAATGATTAAGTGGTTTGTAGAAAAATGACGTGAAAGTTCCAGTTTACGTTTTGAAAATTTTAAATCGCTGACGTATTCTTGATAGTTGTACACATTTTTAAAGACATACATAGAGATTGTAACAACTCGTCTTTTTGATCCCCAAATATCGACACTAATACATGCACGGTATTCACATCCATGGTTATCCCCTCAAAAGATCCAAACTCATCTAATAAGTACATAGAGTGATATAATATATAATATCTAGGGTGTAGAGTATAAATCAGAAAATAGTTGTGCTGCTTGCATCTCATAACACAACAATATTAGAAGTACAACTAAAACCACTAAGGTATGCTCGTATAAGGATTTCCGATGGAGAGGCCCTCGGTAATCCAAGGAGGATCTCCTAACAAGGGTCAGAAACTACCTTCCGTGACCACACATATCTCTAGATAATTATGTCATAAAGGAAAACAAAGCTGATTCACGCTCGAACACGCTGCGTGCCTTAACCAAAAGCATATGTAGATATTTGGAGTTGATGTACCCTTTGGGTTAGCTAGATACCGTGGCTATGCCCCTACTCTGTTTTCTGTTATTACCAATGGTGAAGTCATGTTCAGCATCTCTCACACAAGTCTCCACCACTCGAACAGATCTCGATCTTTCTCTAGATTCCAACATGAATGCAAATGCTGACCATTCCCTTGGACCTAACCTTAGGTAGACAGTTCAACTCTATAGTATTTCACTCCACAACCACTTCCAAAACATAGAACTCGTATTTCAGTTTTGAAGTGGTTTTCGGTAAGTAATACACTTACATTATCCCGGACTCTTCAAAACTAAATCGGTGAATTTTCAATTAACTCAATTTCGGTTCTTTAAGAAGTAAATGAATGATATAAAGGAGTCCTCCCTAAGGATCTCATATATATATATATATATACGTTCTTAAAGCTAAAGATGATTAATACAAATGAGTCCATCGTAAGGGATCTTAAACCGTATCAGTACGTGATGCTTACATATATACTTCCAAAGTTAATTTGGTCAAACTCAATAGTCGACTAATCGACTACCTTATACAAAATAGAAACGATCATATATGGAAACTAAGTCTCGTATACTATCACGTTTCTGACCTCTTACTCCATCCCCTGATAAGGAGTGAAACCGGTAGGTTAGAGCACTGTTTGATTCTAACTCCTACTCAAACATCGTTTTTAACTCTAATGGGTAGGATAAATCTACTTTGTTGACTTTTAGTGCTAAGTACACGACTAAATACTTTCCATAGACCAGTAAACACATAAAGCACGATTAAGTCACATAAAGCACAATTAAGTCACTTAAGCGACTTCTAATCTTTTTTTATTTAATTAATTCTTTTACTAATTAAAACTTCTTTGTAAATACATGTATATATACACTTAAAACACCTTTACAAAAGGTTCATACATGTATTCTACTATTTCACTATTCATTTACACTCTTTGACTATTCATTTCCACTCTTTCCAATACTCAGAAATGTATCCATATTCTTATCCCAAACGATATAAGAATATTCGCAAATCTTATACAGGATTTCACATTTTCGAAAGTATAATTAAATGGGCTAGAAACAAATGTCATTAGAAACATTGTTACTATAAACCAAAAACCATTTTATACATGTCTTTCAACTATTTCTTTTAAAGATTTAATTATTTCAAAAGTATATTTAAATGTGTTAAAACAAATGTTAATTAAACATCGTTACCATAAACCCAATACCATTTTACACTTAGCATTATCTTTAAAATATTCGTTTTAAAGGGCTAAGTATACTTATTAACCTGATAATATACTTTTGATTTACTTCTCAAAACCATTTATTATAACTAAGTTTTATAATCAAAACCACATTTATTCTTTTATAAAATATTTAACTTTTCCAAATACACATACACTTTAATAATACTTAAAAATAGGTTTTAAATATCTATACAAAATATGACTTAAAAATAGCTAGTTTATAACTGTAACGGTCTGCCTTTCTTACTTCGAAAGACTTGCCAATAAGGGTAAAGAAAATGAAAGATAAGAAGAGAAGAAACTAAACAACAAAAAATCTAACAACGCATCAGAACAATATATATATATATATATATATATATATATATATATATTACTCAACATAATGTATTACAGAGTCATTTCAAAATGTTAAATCAAAGCCATACTAATACAATTTCTACCTAGGACAATTATAACAGCCTGTCCCTACCTAACAGATACAATATACATATAATACAACAGAAAACAAGGTAATAACTAGCTATCGATGAAGCCACCTCCTCCAAGCTCCTCCAAAATTGAATTTGTGGAATAACCTAAACTACATAGCTGCCCATTCAAATTTGAGCACCCAAGAGTTTAGGAAAAGAAAATAAACTTCGGGTCAGACATGGGTCTGGTGTGAGTAAAGTATAAGTCTTTAACTTCATAAAAACGTAATGTATAAGTCTTTAACTTCATAATAACCTTTAAATCAAAGGCATCTTGTAAGACCACGCTGCACATAAACACGGATGGGTTTTTACCTTACGATAACCAAACCGTTTCTATAGAAAATCCATTGATATTATAATAATGTATAGGGTTCAAAGTAAAATATGAATATAGCTGAAATGCTTGCATCTCACATTTCAACATAGTTGGGCACAACTAAGTCCGTACGGCGCTTATTGTTCCATACAATGACTGGGCTACCGGGTACCGCCCATCATGGTGCATCTCTAGATAATATAACATCGAGGTCGAACCTATCGACCCCTGCCGACATAGAACAGGCCTACTCTTTACTGGGTAGTACCGAATATGATCACCCCTTATGTTAATAGGCCCCGAAGCATACAAATGAGAGATAATATCGACTCTAGATAGGGATGATCATACCCTACTTGGGAGTGACCCACTTAGCTCTACTACCTCTTCCCTATTTTAGTTATTCTTGGCCGATGAGGCTTGAGGCTACGTTTTACCTTTTTATATAGCACCTTCCACTTGGAATGCTAACACTGCCCTCCAAACAGCAATGCAATGCCAGCATTCATCCATACAAGTTCGTTATGGGACTAAACAAAATGCTTGAGAGCTCTATCTTCAATTCCATCATCACAGATGTCTTCACTTCGAAAGGCTTGAGTTGGATCAAAGTGGTTTTCAGATAACATATCTGATCCCTGTCTCTTTGAAACATCATTCGATAGTTTCAGGTAAACTCAACCCTGGTTCTTTAGGAAATAAACAGTCAAATATAAGAGTGGAGATCACCTCCTAACCATTAGTGGACAAATTTCCTTATCATTTGTCCTAGGAGAGCGAAACGAGATTTATACGCACAGTACAACATCATCGGGGATGACCGTGCCATATAACTTATGTGTTTCTCCTAGATATTCTCAAAGTTACGTTTTGGGTCCATATTTGATAGCCGGTTATTTAACTATCAAGTAAACAAACAACAACCAATTCCATTTGAGATTTATTTATCCATAGCAACCACTAAGCCTCACAACAAATCTTCATTTAATAAATCTCTTTCAAAAATGTTTGTTTAAAACATTTGTTTACTTATCTCTCTAACATAAGTATATTAACAAACATTTGCGATTAACTTCTTACTTCCAAATCTTGTTCAAAAGGATTAAACAAATGTTGTTTAAATTGGAGGTTAGGACAACCCTAAACACTATTCTCTCGGGGTTAAGTGTGGAATGGATGTTCCATACCATCATTTTTAAAAGGTCAGTTTAGAGAAACCCAGATCTCAAATTCCTTTTATACTTCTTTCGATAAATCCTTTTTAATCAAATATACTTCATTCATGAAATCTCTTTTACTTGAAATCCAAATCCATTTCAAAATGCTTTCCAACTCCAAATTCATTTATAAAACCCTTTTATAAATATTCAAAATCATTTATATAACTTCTTTACAAACGTTTCCTGTTTAAACAACTTCTTAAATAAATCTAAATCAAATTAGCTTCCTTTAATAAGCAAAACCATTTTATAAATATTCCTTATTTATGAAATCTTCTTTGCTTAAAAACTCAAATCCATTTACCCAAAACACCTTATAAATTTCCAAATTCCTTTATAAAACTCTCTATAAAAACTTCTTTTTATAACATGGAAAACCATTCCTATTAGTTAAAAACATCTTTCGTAAAACCATTTGTCAAACCATTCTTTAATTATCTTGTTCAAAATGCAATAACTTTGAAACCATTTCAAAAAGAAAATGAAATATTTATCCTAACAAAATCAAGTAGAGGCTTAATGACTACAATGGTGCTTTTAATTTTGAACGATTCAAATCGACAATCATCCACACATGTCAAACTTGAATTTCTCAAAACAACAGATTGTTAATTTATATTTGGCAAAACTTAGCATATACAATAAATTAATCAATCATAGAATCACAGACACAGAGTATTACAACAATAAGCAGCGGAAATAGATAAATAGTAGTTCATGAAGCTACTACAGAGCATCAGAGTCTGAAACAAATACAATATAAAATCCCAAGTACATAGAAGTCACTAATACTAAGCAAATAACAAGTCTGAACATAAACAACTGGAAATAACTGAAAGCTGAATATATAAAAGGTAGATCTCCAAGCAAAGCTCCAAGCTCCAAAGGTGAGTCTCAAATGTTGTGACACTCAGTCTGACCCGAGCATAAAGCAAAACACAAAACACTCGAGTCAGGATTAACATTCTTATGCAAGTAAATCAACTCAAGTGAAATGTCCAAGTGAAATGCAATATAACTTAAAGGATGTTGGGATTCCATCCTTTAAGGATCCATGAAACTATCTACATACATAGTATAATACGCTACATAGATAATGTCTATAGTAAAGTAAAATATTTAAATAGCGTTTAGGCGTTGCCCATATCCCCCTTAACACATTTTATATAAATGTCGTAGTCTATACAGTACTGTAAACTCCACCAAACCAGTGGACTATCAAGGAGCACTCCATAGGTACAACACAAACCAAACTCGTAGTAGACACGATAAGGCATGTGACAAGGCACGCGAGGCAATGCCCAGGGTAGGATAATACCGTTTTGCGGATACGGACTGGTGGTAACGCATAGCAGCTACTACCGCCCACCTCGAGACACACTCCCAAAATCAAAGGTGCACCCAATCAAATCACAAAGTAATAGAATGGTATCGAAGAAGCATGCTCGATCGGAGGTGCGACCTCACTTGGCCCGGCTTGGCTCCTGTTTTAGTCACATCAAGCTGACTCGAGGGAGTCAGGGCTACGTTCATACCTCATACAGACGTTCGCCAATCCATCCTACTTTGTTTTGGATTCTCCACCACGTACATAGTTGTTAAAGTGGTTTTCGGTATTGGCAGAGAGTATGACAGTATCTGATCCCGGTCTCTTTAACAACCGAACGCTTATTTCACACCGAGGTCATTTTATATTTCAAACAGTTCATACTTCATGTCAAAATATCATATTCATTTCAAAATCATATCAATGTTGAAATCGTATTTACTTTCGAAATTTTTATTCACTTTAAATCAAATTCGTTTCCAAAATCATAACCACAAAATAGGTTAAGCCATCATATCAAAGTATTTGCATTTAAATCCATTAAATCTAAATCATAACAGTTCTAACTTAAACAATTTGAACATTGAAAGTAGTTTATATATTGGAATAGTTATACATTAAAAATAGTTTATATTTAAAAATAGGTTATAGATTAAAATAGTTTATATATTAAAATATTTATATATTTAAATAAATTTAAAATAATATACATATATATATATATGTATATATTAAAATAGTTTATAGATTAATGGAGTTTATATCGAAAATAGTCTCAAATTAGAATTGTTTCTTCCAATTCTACAAATCAATTCAAATCAACTTTAGTTCCAAAATTCAATTTAAATCAATCTCAGTTCAACAAATTTCAATTAAAAAGGTTAAAGATTCAATTCAAATTCTCATTAAAACCATTTTAATCTATATCAATTTCAAATCCAGGTTTGGACTACAAATTTAAACCACTTCCAATTCAATAGGTTTCAAAGTTTAAATATTCAAACAATTTACAATAACTTAATTTAATAAATTTCAATTATATTTCAAATTTCAACTTTAATTAAATTTGAAAATATTCACTTAATCATTTTTAATAACATTTAAATAAAATCTAAATTTGAAATTTTAATCAAAATTAAATATTCAACTTCAATTATATTTAATTTTCTGAAAATATTCCCTTAATCACCATTAATCAAAAAATCAATTTATCAAATCATATCTTTCAAATTCTCAAAATCAGTAAGTTTTCAAATCAATTTTATTTAAATTCAATTCTTAAATAAATTAAGTTACAAGTACACCTTAACTTATCTTTCCAATCTTTATTTATTTAAGTTATTACAAAAATCTATTTAAAAATAATAACATAAATTCAAATAAATATTTAACATAATATATTTATATAAAAGTTATTACAAAATCTATTTAAATAAAATATTAATATGAATTGTAAATAAATATTTAAAACATATTATATATATTTGTTAAATTAAATTCTTATTATATTAATTATTATTAAATTAAATCTTAGTATTATTAAATCTATTTTAAATCTTATTTTATATATTTTAAAATAATGAAGTTATAAGTAAAATTTTATAATTTACATTTAAAAACTTAACTTATAATTTTTAAAATTTCCAAAACATATAATTTTAAAAATCTAAATTTTTACATATATATTACAATAAAATCTATATATATTATATTTTAAAAAAATCTATATTTATTAAACACATGTATTTTCCTTCTCAAAATTATGGAAATCATTTAAAAACAGACCAACGGTGCCCGTATATAGTTTTCTATCCTATGGTCAAGTGATACAGATATTTATCATTTCAATCCGTAATTATTTAAATTTACGGGTATATATCATTTCAACCCGCAATCCCAAAATTCAAAATCAATAAAATCGCTTGGGTTTATCATTTCAACCCATAACGATTTTCCCTAATCTATAATATCGTTCGGGTATGTATCATTTCAACCCATAGGGATTTCCTAAACTAACAGGGAACTTGCAATGTAAGAACAATATAAAAATAATATAAAAAAATAGCATAACATGGCAAAAATTTAAATATAATTTGTATACAACATGGTTATGGCGTCATATGTCAATTAAAAAGGTGAACAATTACAATCAAATTTAACAACATATTTAAATCGTCATTTCATGTGAAATCAATTTACTAAACATAAGAATGTCAATCGTGAGTGATCGCTCACCTTTCGAGGCTAGAGAAATTTGATAATGAAATGAGCTACGAATCCAAGAACAAATTCCAAAGCAAAGCACGATGGACTTGAATCGATGAAAACAAAATGTATAATTTTTAAAAGTCTAAAATTTACTCATTAAAATAAAATCTTTATATTATATTTTTAAAAATCGATATTCAATTTAAAACACATATTTAAAATAAAAATCTTCATATTATATAAAAAAATCAATATTTATTAAAATACATATATTAAAATAAAATATCTATATATTATATTTTTAGAAAGTCAATATTTAAAAATCAATATCCCTTTTTTTAGCAAAGGAGGGGAAGGCTGCTGCTCGTGTTCGGAAGGCTTGGATGCAAGATGGAAGTAAGGCTTGAATGTGCTGCTGTGTGATCGGGTAGTGGCTGCGGTGACGGGCTAAAGGCGGTGAGGCTGTGGGCGTTATGGTTGGCAGTGGTTGTGTTCGAGTGTTTGTTGTGCTGTCAAGTTGTAAGAGAGGAGAGGGGTTCGAAGGAGGCTGGGAGGAGACTGCTAGGTGGAGCGGCCAGGGGAGGGATGGTCTGATGATGGGAGGCTGGTCGTGTTGTGGCGTTCGGCTGTTGTGGTGGGGAATTACAGAGGTGGTCGGAGCTCGACAAAGGTCGGAGGGAGAATGGATGATGGTTGTTGCGTGTTCGAATTCGAGAAAGGCGGAAGGGCGGCAGTAGCTAGTAGGTGGTCGAGTATGGTCAGGGAAGGAGTGGGTTGCTGGAGGGAAATGGGTTCAGGCGAGTTTGGCCGGTCAGTGGGCTAGCGTTAGCTGGGTTGTGGCAGGCTAAGATGAGTGCGGCCATGGATGTTCGACCAGGTGGCTGAGCAATGGGCGAAGGGGAGAGGAGAAGGAAAGGCGGATGGATGAGCGTTGCTGGCCGGAGGGGAAGAAAGCTTGGTTAGAATGAGGGTGGGTTTGAGCCGCTGTGAAAGGTGAGTGAATTATCAGCAAAGAAGAAGGAATGAGCAGCAACTGGAACGAATACATGAGAATGCTTTTATACAACTTTTATTATATTTTGTTTTATTAAAACTGACAGAAACGAAGAGAAATAGCAGAGAACCAAAAAGAAATGAACGAACCAGCAAAGGAAATGAAACAGAAAATATATTGAAATGGTAATATTAGTAAAGGTCACCATTGAATTTAGAAAAATATTAAAAGCTAATGGCTGTTGGTTTTCGACCAGGAACAAATGAAAAACATATGGAAACCAAAAGGCTAAAATGGAAACCGATTCGGCAAATCGTTTGGCCGATTTCGCCACATACCAGACGCCGAAATTCACAAATGAATACACTACGGAGATCAGCACGACGAGACGAACAAGATGGTACAAAGATATAAAGTGATATGACCATCCTATCAAAACTCGATATTCGCTGCCAAAAATGCTGCTAAAACGCCGAAAATAAGATAAACGGGGTTATAGTAGTCCAAATTTGACGAAACAAATTATGACGTCTCACTTAGAAAATGATAAACATTTTACTTATATAAAAATATTCAGATTTCAAAAATAATTTATTTCCAACAAATTTAGTTGATTTTAAATTTGAAATTGAAATTACACCATATAACAAACTTATATATTTACAAATGAAAATCTGCCATTTGCTAGGTTTAAATAGACGCATACTGAATATCAAATTTTCATTTCTAAAATTTTATTATTTATTTTCATGAAAATTTAGTTAATTATGTTCTTTAAATCGTTAAAATTTCCAGGTCGTTACACTTAATAACCACAATGGTGCTTTTAATTTGGTTTTACTTATCTAGTCTAACATGGCATCTCATAATAATAGATATAAATGGATCAACACATAACAATCAATCAACTTAAGTAAATGTTAAAGTTAATTGTAATAGCAGAATGGTGTTTTGTTCTGCTAATAGATGTCATTTAGTTTTCCTCATCATATGGGGTTACTTAAGGGTAAGCGACACAGAAATCCCTTTGATTTAAAACAAATTTGAAAAGAAAATAGCTTTAAACAAAAACCGATTGCTTAAACTAAAAGCGATTTTAAAATAAATTAAAAACCCTTGTAAGTGAGAGTCAAATCCTTGTTAAATGGTAATTAAACTCTAACTAAAATTAATTGAATCTTATTAAAACATAATTAACTTTAATCAAAGATTAATTTAAATAAAACCACTTTTTAAAAATAATAATTAATTAATAATTATCCTGAATAAATAATTAATTAATCCTTAATTAATAAATAAATAATAATTAACTTTAATTAAGTAACAAATCATTATTAACTTAATTGATTAACATTGAAGTATAAATACCATTATTAACACTGATTATGTACTAATTACCTTTACTAATTAATTAATCAAATAAATAAATAAATAAATAATTGTTCTCTAATTACTTAATTAAAGTTAGAAAATATTTTCTACAAAGTTTTTAAGTGTAAACCTTAAGATTTAGAAAATTTAGTTCATTTTTCACAAACCGCGTGTATAGCGACTATCGTTATACGGACCCATAATTTCAAAAACGTGAAACTTCATTTTCTATCTTTTAAAACTTCCCGTTTTGAACTGTTATCCTCTTTGAAACATGAATACAAACTTTTGAAACCAAATAAAAGTTTTAAACTCGAAAACTTTTCACTTTGAAATAAAAATCAAATTTTCAACAAAAAGTCGATTTCTACGTCGCATTTGGTTAGCAAATCGCTACCTTTGTGTCATGAACCCACATACAACAAATACAACATTCCAACATAATATCACATCATAACATTATAGCACCATCATAAAAAAGTATTACTTCACAATATTAACTTTTCTAATATTCAAGTTATAATCTTTATCGCCTAATCAAACTTCAGCATAAGCAATCAACACCAAATCAACATATATGCATGCATACACAACATATAACATTACCATAAACATAAGCAACATTTTAACTCATAAATTTTACAACTTTAAAAAGTTAGTAACTTGAGTTTTAAAAGCATGGACTTTACTCACCAAACTTTCACTAAATTAAGGCAAACTTCTACTGAACTTGAATACAAGCTAGTACTTTGCAAAAATGAAGTTGTTGGATGCCTACACACCCAAAATGGGCTTGGACTTAGATAATTTGGGCTCGGCCATGCATGTTTTAAGGTGGATGGGCTTGCAACTTGGAAGAGAAGAGGTTGTAGTATATGTAAAAGTTGTTTAGTGGACTAAAGATGAGATTTTGAGTAAAAAGAAGTGAATTTTCTTACTTTAAAATGCATAAAGAGAAGCCATGGATATATATTTTCAAGCTTTTAGGAATTTGAAAGGGGAGAAGAGGATTGTAAAATGAAAATTATAAAATGGAAGGAGTATTTATAGGCGTAGGAATATCTTTTTAAAATATAAAGTGCTTATAATTAATTATATACACATGCATGCACTCCATACCTCCCTCCCATCATATGTACACGTTCTCCCCCTTTTCATGCCTTGAATCATGCTAGAGCTTTCATGCGTGTGTACTAACGATATGGAGGTGATTTGTATAATATAAGTGTGTTTATATGTGTGTGTGTGTGTGTATATATATACATGCCTTTTATAAAATAATTTGTCACATCCACGCTTATGTATGTGTGTGTGTATATATATATAAGTTAATATACATAATTATCCTTAATTAATACTAATCCTAACATGTATAAATATGTGCATGTTGCACCAAGTGTGCACAACGTTCCCGATGACATCCGGTGTCGAAAAGTCGAAATTTCGGAAAACGTTCTTCGGTCACATTTTCTATTTTTCTATGAACTATCTATATTGGTAAACAAATTTTGAAAACTATTTTATCATCATTATTAAATGATTAAAATAGGTTTATTTGCTAATAAAAATCCATTCATTGATTATATAAAATATATTTATATAGCCTATTTCAACGTGGCAAAATCCTGGGTCATTACAAATCTATTTTACCATCATTTGTTATTATTTAAAAGAGTTATATTTTAATTATAAAACCTATTATTTGAGCGTTCAAAATTTAGTAAACATTCGCAAATCAAGGTGGTAAAATTCTGGGTCATTACAATAATTTACTAAAATCCTTTTATTTAAATGCTACAAAGGAAACCATTTGTTTATAGAATCATATTTAATTATTAAAAATACATTTAAACTTCTAATCTTTTTTCGTACTCTAATCTATGTTATTAGGGTTCCCTAAAAAGAATCCACAAAGATAATAAATTTCTAACCAGTTTGTTTGCACCTAAAATGGTCACGAACACCCAAGAATAGATTTTGTAGAGAAGTAAGTGAAGAAAAATAAAATTAAACTGCGTAGATGAGTAGGTAAGCAACAACAGTAATCAAAGACATAGAAGTTTATAGTGGTTTGGAGTTGTACGCCTACGTCCACTTTGATGATTATCCTTTATTAATCACTTTTTAATCTGATTACAACAGTAGATATAACAAGTGCTTGATTACAATTGATTCTAGAGTAACAAGTAGCATAATGGTCCTGAAAATGAACCAAAAGGCCTGTATTTATAGGAAGAGATGATTAGATATTTTGCTAAGATTTCCGTAGAAAGCTCTCTAGGTCCATAGGGGCCTACTATAACGATCGGTGACCCTAAGTTGGTATCTTGGAACGATTGGCCAAAATTACACCGATCATTATTTTTGGTCTCCAATTTATGTACGATCGTTTTTAGGAGGTCCCACATGCCTCTTGAACTTGTCCCTAAAATATGAAGTCATTTTAAGTTGTAGATTGCGAGATATGGATCAACCTTTGCTACATTTGGAACGTTCATTGAGCTACACTGATCATTATGAAGGATTGGCAAAAACGATCGGCCTAAAATGATCGGCTATCTTCATATCTCATAGTTTTGACCTACGATCATTTTTATGGGCTTCACTTTTCAATATACTGGTGCTATGAAAGTTCCAAGTTCCCAATCGATCCATATAAATCCTTGCTTCGTCCGTAAGCACACGAACTCCGATCGACTCCAAATTTGAAATGTAACTTCAGGGGGCTACGCTAGTCACTCCATACTGATTGCACCCCGATTGGGATCCAGTTCGAATCTGCTCGACCATTGTCCACAGTATTGTATATAATCAATTCTTAGGGATGATAACAATCCGTTCATAGCCAAGTTGATGATATCACGGCCTTACCAAAAGGCAGCATACCACAGTTAAACCATGAAAAACTAGTTAAAATGTCACATATAAACAAAACAATGCAGCAATCCTAGAAGTGCTACAGTAGATCAAAAATAGCATTCATAAGTGCTAGAAAGTTCTGGATTGAGAACACTTAGAAAAGCATCGAAAGTTTGACCAATTTTCTCTATCCAAACAATCGATTCAAGGTATAATAATTTTACAATAAGAAGTATACATATAGTAGATAATAATCATGTAAATAAACACCTAAAGATGTCTCTCAAAATTATATTTTAAATTCCAGAAAATAATGTATTTTTCAAAGTGCATTTATAAGGGCTATTTATCTTCTAACCTTTTCAACTTCATTCAACTAGTTTTGTAATTTTAAACCTTGATATTTTTATAGTAAGAGGACAAAATAATGTACTTCTATAGAAAAGAAACCCCTAAGGATGTCTTCTAAAATTAGATTAAAAATCGTCGAATAGAAGGCGATTTCAAAGTGCTCATATAGCGACCACTCGTGCTATAAGTTTTGCAACTTTGCTCAAAAAGTTCTATAACTTTCCAAACCATTTCATTATTGTTCCATACACCAAAATATATGTAGAGAATAACCCATATCACAATATATTAACATACCACTAATTTAAACAAGTTTAAAGCAAGGGAATTTCAAAGTGCGCTTATAGCGACTATCGCTATACAAACACTTCCATATTCACATCAATTTATCAAACAAGCCAACCATACATGTAAATAAAAGTCAAAGGCACGATACATTTTTAAAAGGATAATAGAAGTAAATATATACAATATAAAGTTGTCAATTTCTTTCAATATCAAGTATTGTCTAAAAGTTATAACTTTAATTAGTTAACTTTACTTTAAACTTTATATTGAGGCAACAAAACAATATAACACAATACATACTATCAAATGGTGATTGAAATCACCCTATAACCTTACTAACAACCAAGTATAAGTACTAGAACACTAGAACACTTCCCACCATCATCCATATGCTAAAGCTTCCACCTTTAGCTCAGAAACCCCTTGGTCGTGCTTCCTTGCCCATATACAGCTCATGGCTCAAGTTGGATTGGGGGCGTGTGATCCTTTTCTTCATCATTTGCTTTGCTATTACATGTTCTTAAGATGTTATAAGTCATTGGTTAAAGTTTGGTGAAGTTTGGAGATGATTTGGATTGATTAGAGATTAATTAGTGGAGATAGAAATGGATTAGCACTAAGTTGTTTTCACCATTTAAAATTAACAAATGAGCTAATGTAACATGTGAAGGGTCCTAATTAGGAGTAGCCAAGAGGTAACAATTTACCTCTTACCCTTTACGGAAGGTCGTCATGCATGCTTCCTCTCACATGCCACCTTTGTACCTCATTTCCTAAAACAAATATCTTTACACTATTCATCAAAATATCTTCTCCTGAATTCATTTGTTAATCTTTTACTGTTCACATTTAGTTATCCATAAACAGGAAAATATTTTAGATGCTAATTAATTAGACATTAATATATTAGACAAGCACAAAAAATTCAAGAAACTTTTACTGAGTAAAAAGTTGTTTATTGATAAAACAATTTTCGATCACATTATCGATATTTCTTCGAACTATCAATTTTTGTAAACATTTTTCAAAAACAAGTTTACCGTCGTTAGTTATTAATTAAAAGGGGTTCAACAAGGTTATTAAATCAACTTAATCACATTAAATCTAAGATTTAAATCATTCAGATATTTAAATACGAAGTGTTTGAAATTCTGGATAGTTACATTCTCCTCTACTTAAAACATTTTACCTTCGAAAATCCAATATGACTAACATAATGGGAAACAAGCACAAAACAATACTTAACGGTATTCAAAATTACTAGAAAACAATACTTATGGCTTGTTTAGGTTCAAAACCTTCTCATCGTATAATGATGATAAATAATCTACTAAGTGCACCTTATGCTCAATAGCCTCGGGTTCTTAGACGTTTATTCAAGATACCTTAGAACAAATCTAAGAGTGATTCCCTGAACTCCCCATAAGCCAACAAAACATAGTATACACTATATTTAAGCATGTATGATGTACACAGATCATCTGTACGTAATATCCAATCTGATTACTTGCTTGATCACACAAATTTCACTTTCAAACTAGTATAGATCACTTAACCCCTCTAGTATGGACTTCGATCAGGTTCCTTGATTATATACCTCTGTTTCCCTTACACGACCATATACTATGATAAAAAACCTTGGGATCATATCAAGAAATTGTTTTAAATATTCTCCATCGAGAATCGAGTGAAAAATCCTTGTTCGGACAGGTGTAAATCACCTAGAAATCATGTACTCAAATCCTGGATCAAGAACTATCATGCGAATAAAAAGATCTACATACAAATTATGTATTTTATTCTATTGGTTTCTTAACTACACTAATATATTTTTATGCAACATTCATTTGCACATATATTATCTCATTCGATACTAAAATCATTTATAAAGCATTTCATAAAAACATAACTCAAGTTTATAAACAATATATATATATATATATATCTTTGTTTATAAAACATTTCATAATATCTTACTTTAAGTTATTACTCATATAATACTCTACTAAATCCTAAGAGTATATACAAAACATCAAAGTCAATTTACTTTTTAAAATTCAGATGAAGCCCCAAAATAAATCTGTGTCTTATAACCGAGTCAACCTTTCAACTTCTTTAACCGTCGAGTTAGGCATGTAGCTAGGAAGTATCTAAACACAAAACTAGAATCTACTTTCCTTAGGCAACCATTAGGTAAAGACGTTTGTTAGTTGGCCTAATAATATAAACCGTTCTACTTAACATGAATGTTCAATAATTTTAAAACATGCTATATCTTACTACATTCTAAATTCAAGAGTTATATAAACTCATCTTTATATTTTCCAAAACATTTAACTTAAAATTCTATAACGATTCGGAAGTTTTAGGCTGTAACACCTCGTAAATTGAACGTAATTGACTAAAAGTTAATAAAGCCGAAAATGGAAATTTCCCAAGTGTTAGAATTTGGCTACGAAACTTGCACCATCGTGTTCGTGGCAATTTTTTTTATCCATTTTCATATATAAAGTTTTTCGATCGGAGTTCAAACGAAAAATTATTGACGCTTGAAGATTTCAGATTAGAAATAATTATATATATAATTAAGGAAATAAATGTAATTAACTAACATTAATTAACGTTATTGGTTACTTAACGTGTAAGCAAAAGTAAAATTAAATTAAATCGATCAGAACTTGAAAAAATAAGTTTTAAAAGGAATTAAACAAAACGCAGAAATTAATTAACATAAACAACCAACCAGTCAACCGGTCGACCGCTAACGGTCGACCGATGGCATCATAGTGTTCAACCACTGGTAGGCGACGACTATACATTAAATCTTGATCGAATGACCTAGATTTAATATAATATAATCTAACGGTTGGCATCGATTCGAACCCCTATGAATACAGGCCTAATCCCTTACTATTTTTCTCGTATTTTCTAAAGCAACGACGAAGCTCTGCCATTTTCTTTTCTCCATAAATTCTAAAATCTATATAAACTAATACACACACACACACGCACACACAGATATATATATATATAAGTGGTGAATAGCAAAGGATAATAGAGGTAAAGAATAGAATCGAATCGCCAAATCCAAGGTAAATTGTAAATCCAAATCCAAATATAATTTCTAATCTCTTCTTGTATTTCGGTAGGTGGAAAAAATTAGTCAAATAAGAATAACAATTTTTAGATATAGATATTTGAAGCTTAAAGGTTAGTTGGAAGTTATATGTTTTTATATAATATTAGATATATTGTTGTAAATCTGTTCCTTGTATGCCTAAATATATTTTGGAGTGGTAGGCTTAAATATGTACCTGTAATGAATTTGAAAACATGCCCACATATTCTGTGAATTTTTAACTTTGATTAAATGCTGCATATACTTGAATATGGAAAGTAAGGGTGAAAGTAGTCTTTGAATATATAATATTGTATAATAATTATAGGTTTGTTAGTTGAATGATAGATGTTAGTAAACATGAATTAGAAGTTATTATAAATTGGATTGGGTTTAAATAGTATTTTAATTCATTAGAATAAAGTATGTTGCAATGTGAATTTCTATAAATTATCTAGTTTTATAAATATGAATAAAAGAGTATCGTACGAAATAATAAGGAACATGCCTGAAAAGAAAGAGATGTATACAATACGGATGTTTACCATATTTTGTACCATCCATTTCAACAAAAATAGAAAAGATAATTTCCATGTAATTCCAAACGTAACACAGGTCCTCTTTTAGGTAATTTATGATAAATTCTAGTGTTAATGTTTTTTTGGAAAGATGTAATTCCAATTTATTAAAATGCAGAAACCTCTAAGTATAAATCAAAGTATAGTAAGTAGAGATAATAACAATAATTCAATTATTAATCTAGTATATGCGATAAGTACTAGTAAGTGATGAAATATATGTAAACCAATGAAATGAGTAATCAAGAAGATTTAATAATCAAAGATAGGTAGTTAATAGTTAATATGGGACAATAAGCTGTACTAATAATGTTAAGTGGAAGTTAAGCAAAAAAGATATTTAATCTATTAAAATTAGAAGTAAGCAGTAAATGACATTAAATGGCTTTAATGAAACAAGAAGTAAGTTGTGTAAAAGCAACTGAATACTAACAGTTGGACATAGGAGACGTATTAATGATATATATATATATATAGCCCCAAGTATGTATTTATGGTGGATGTGATTTATTGAATCTTGTCAATAACATAGAGAAATTAAAAATGATGTAGTCATTAATATGGATTGGAATGCGAGGTCAGTAGTGCTACACAACAAAAGTTTGCCCACCGCAAGGGGCTACCGACAGTTGTGTATACATTATGTTGATGTAGGACATATCTAACTCTAGGGCCCATAGGATTATACATTCATGTATAGGTGAAGGGAATATACAAAAATAGGATGGTTTGCCCTGGTCGAAGTGTCAAAGGGCCAAGTTGAGTCTGCTTCAACCTTTTAAGGGTACGTGTTAAGTAACCAAGTAGGAATTTCCTTGATTGCATTTGGCAATCAAAATGGGACGGTTAGTGTAAGCTCGACACTAAGTTAGCAAGATTGGTAGCACATATGTGAGTAGTAGGAGCTGTATACATATGTCGATATCATCATTGTCCTGAGTGGTCAGTGGAATGACAAGAGTTATTCCTAAACATGCTACACCTCCTACTAGTGTAAATCACATTTAGGACATGCACCGCCTCTTAGTTGTTTGTTGTTAGGAGGCAAGGCTAGATAACCCTTAATGGAGGTCTTTTGAAATGAGATAGAATGCGGCTAAATAGTTATAATGCCTTTATTATACATTACAGGGTTACTTGGTATGCACAGCGGTAAGGACATGATACTACGTTGATGATGGATCTTGACGAGGTGCAAAGTTACGAACACTGGTGGTTAAACTATCCTGGTCCAAAGGGGGATTGTGGTACTTATATATACACTTATATATACATATGTAGTTATTAAATACATCAAGTAGGTGGGGTGTATCGTATACATATATGAATTTAAGACGACTAAGTTTTAAAAAATAGACATAATATGTAATGGAAAGCAATTGCCATAAACTAGTGTTATGTATAAAGTATATAATTTAACAGTCACCAGAAGTTTTATTCAGACCCCTCCTCATTACAACCCACATGATAAAAATTTAGAATGATAGGTACTGGTACAAGGCGGGAATGGTGGAAAGTTAGATTTCCTTATGCATGCTCGACACCGACAAGGGCATTAGATACTAGAGGATCAGTCTTAGTTAGTAATTTATGTTTTATTATATTTTATACTTCCGTTGTGAGTTCTTATCGATACTGCTCTGGTATACTTTTATTTATTAAGGATACCAACCCCAATGATTTGTATCCTAGTGGACTTGGATTTTCGATTTAGCGAAAATTCAAACCTATTAAGGTGTGGGTTGTTAAGCAAGCTATCCAAAATTTCCGAAAATCTCATTTTATTCTAACAAATGAAAGCAATCAAATAATCATATCATAACAAGATGAATATATCACACTATCCTACTACATAGGATACATGCGTCAATAAAACAACTTATCAAAGTTTCACTTATTTATTTTACACACTTTACTACAAAGAGAAAACAAAAAAATGTTTCTTAATTATTTTGGTTATGCCACTACCATTCAGGCACCCAACATAGCATATATGCAAAACTTTTCTGTAAAAAGTCCATATCAAAATATTATATTACAAAACAATTTTATATAAAACTACTCGGTATTTTATCTAAAATTTCTTTAAAGAAAACTTTAGAACTAAACACTGGGTTTTATTTCAAATCATTTGAAGTAATAATATATACATATATCTTTTGTATATCAAATCATACTTTCTAGATTAAATAAAAATCCTTTTCCAATTAGTACCGAATACTTCATATAATTGTACTAAGTATCATGATGTCGATTTCATAAATAAATTTCCCAAATATTTACTTTAAAATCTATAGAAAATTACATATAGATAGGGTAACACAAAAATGATACCGTGAAAATGGGTCCTACCAAATTATACCATATATTCCCTTACTAAGAAGGGTAATGCCCACGAGAAGTGCTTACCAACTAAATACATCTCTTGCCCATTTCTAGTCGCTTTTGAGCCACAAGAATCAGATAACAAAAAAAATACTTTGTTCATGAATCGATATATTGATTCTGAGATCAATCTCGAAGACATCTTAAACTACTTTCAAAATATTAGTATTTACAAATACTTTCAAATAAAACTACTATTATTTTCCAAAATCTTGAAAGTTATTTTCAAAGACAATGAGATTTAAGTTCTCAAGATACTAGCTTATATCCTCTTCGTTTATAAATCATATTTTAGAAAATTTATACTAAACTTCTTCTACGAGAATAAACTTCTAACCCAACGTTTTCACCGAATGCCTTATAGTAAAACTATGAAACTCAATTCACAAGGTGTTCATTTCGAAGCATCTACTAATACTATCTACCCAATCCATGCAGTAAAAAGGTAAACTGCTCGTAAGCTAGTCGAGCATAAATCAATTATCAATTGATGATAATAAATGCTCATAAGTTGGTCAAGCATAACTAATCAATCTACAAATGATAACAATGCTTATAAAATGATCAAAGCATAACTAATCAATCTATAAATGATAACAATGCTCATAAACTGGCTAAGAAAGACCAAGCTAACAAATCTATAAATGATAACAATGATTGTAAACTGGATGGGCATGTTAAATCAGTCTACGAAGGATAGCAATGCTCATTTAGCTGGCCGAGCATGGCTGTACTAATCAATGTGGGATAACAAATGAACGTCATTAATCTCTACATTAGTTAAACTAGATCTTAATAATTCATACTTATATAAGTTATCTTATATAAGATCTTTAATTTTCGTAGTTAAAATACCTTTAAGGCATACGCTTATAACAAATACAAATACGCTCTCATTTGTATAATACACTCAACTCATTCTAAGGCATCGCTTAATCTATCTCTAATGAGTTATACCATACCAAAGCCATTATTCTCGCTTAACCTTCAGCTCTGATACCAAATGTAATAACTCGCCTTTTCGACCCCTAAATGTCAACATTAATACATCTATGGTATTCATGTGCTGACCTCTCAAGTGTCAGAAAGAAAATTTGTTAGGGTAAACAGAAAGAAAATGAACAAGAAAGAAAGAATCCAATATCAGAATCTCATAGCAGAAAGATAACATATAATATCAAAAAGGTAGTATGAAGTGTCACTCTAAAATACATAGCATTTTAGAGTAACAATCCTAAGTACTATCATCCACATAGACAATTATAACACAATGTCCTCATAAGTGCTAATATATACATACTAGTAATGTAGTGGAAATAAAAATACTATGGTAGGTGAAAACATCCTGATCGACTCCTTGAGCTCCAAAGTATATCCAACTAAAACCTACCTTTCTCAAACTTCTCAAAAGAGTACTCGAGGAATTAAGGTAAATATAAAACCACAAGGCAGACATATGTCTGGTATGAGAAACTTAAGAAATATGTGGCCAACATATAACAGTACTTTTAAGACCGTTAGAAACACCGTAATGAATATCGCCTTAAAAGAACCAAACCAATCTAATAAGTACACGAGGTTATATAATAGATAATGTCTAGGGTGTAGAATATAAATCAGAAAATAGCCGTGTTGCTTGTATGTCATAACACAACAATATTAGAAGTATAACTAAAATCACTAAGGTATGCTTGCATGATGATTTTTGTTGGAGAGGCCCTCAGTAAACCGAGGCAGATCTCATGACAAAGGTTAGAAACTACCTTTCGAAACCATGCATATCTCTAGATAAAATATGTCACAAAGAAAAACATAGCTGGTCCACACGTGAATACGTGATATCGAATACCAACAATTCCTATGCGCCTTAACCAAAAGCATATCTAGATATCTGGAGTTGATGTACCCTTTAGGATAGCTAGACCCTCATGCATATGCCCCTACTCTATTTTTTGTCATTGCCGGTAGTGAAGTCACGTTCAACATCTATCACACAAGTCTTCATCACACAAGCAGATCTTGAATCTCTCTCTGGATTCCAACATAAGTCGTATGAAAAATGCTAACGTTGACCTCTCCTTTGGACTTAACCTTAGGATAAACAGTTCAACTTTATAGCATTACACTCCACAACCGCTTCTGAAACATAGCAGTTGTATATCAGTTTTGAAGTGGTTTTCGATAAGTAATACACTTATCCAATCCGAGACATATCAAAACTAAATCGATGAATGTCAACTCAATTCCGGATCTTTAAGAAATAAACGAACGATATAAAGGAGTCCTTCCCGAGGGATATCGTATATATACGTTCTTAAAGCTAAAGACGATTCATACGAATGAGTTTTCCTCGGGGGATCTCAAACCGTATTAATACATGATGTTTACATATACTTCCAAAGTTAATTTGGTCAAACTTGATAGCCGACTAATCAACTACCTAGTACAAATTAAAAATGATCGTATGAAAACCAAGTCCCGTATACTTATCGCATTTTCGACCTTCTCAACTTATGTTATCTCTCGATTAAGGGTGAAGCTGGTAGGTTAGAGCACTATTTTCTTCTAGGCCCTACTCGAACATCATTCTTAACTCTTACAGATAAAATAAATCTACCTTTTTAGCTTTTAGTGTTAAGTACATGACTAAATACTTTCTATAGACAAGTGAACACACGAAGTACAATTAAATCACGTAAAGCACGAGTAAGTCACATAAGCGACTTCTAATCTTCTTTTTATTTAATTAATTCGTATATTAATTAAAACTTCTTAGTAAATACTAGTGTAAATGTTTAAAATACCTTTACAAAAGATATGTACTTGTATTTTACTATTTCTCTATTCATTTCTACTCTTCCACTATCATTTCTACTCTTTTCAATACTTAGAAATGTATCCATATTCTTATCCCAAATGGTATATGAATATTCACAAATCTTAAACAAGATTCACATTTCTAAAAGTACAATTAAATGGGTTAGGAACAAATGTCATCAAAAACATTATTACTATAAACCTAAAACCTTTTTATACTTAACATTATCTTTAAACTATTCCTACTAAAGATCTAATTATTTCAAAAGTATATTTAAATGGGTTAAAACAAATGTCGCTTAAACATCGTTACTATAAACCCAAAACCATTTTACACATAGCATTATTTTTAAAACATTATTTTTAAAGGTCTAAGAATACTTATTGATAAGATAATATATTTAGATTAACTTCTCAAAACCATTTATTATAACTAAGTGTTATAATCAAAACCACCTTTATTCTTTTACAAAATACTTAAATTTTCCAAACTTATATATATAAATACTTTAAAATATTTATAAATCGGTTTTAAATATTTAAATAAAATATTACTTACAAATAGTTAATTTATAATTTACTAAAAACCTTTTATTTAAATGATGTAAAGGAAACCTTTTCTTTAAAAATCATATTTAATTATTAAAAATATATTTAAACTTCGAATCTTAATTTCATACTCTAATCCATGTTATTAGGCTTCCCTAAAAAAGGTTCTACAAAGATAATCAATTTTAAACCATTTAAATCACTAAAAGCTAGCTAAAATGTCGCATTAAAACAACACAATGTAACAAGCCCAGAAGTGCAGCAGTAGATCATAGATAGAATTTACCAGTGCTGTAGAAAGTTCTGAACAGTGAACACTTAGAACAACATCGAATGTTGAACTAGTTTTCTTTATCCAAACAATCGATTCAAGGTCTAATATTTTTAGAATAATAAGTATACTTATAGTACATAATAACCATGTAAAAAAACCCTAAGGATGTCAATCAAACCTATATTAAAAATTCCCTAAAATAGGTATTTTTCAAAGTACATTTATAGCGACTATTTCGCTTCTAACTTTGTCAACTTCGTTCAACTACTTCTATAAATTTTTAAACCTTGATATTTTTACAGTATGAGGCCAACATAAAGTATTTTTTAAAACAACAAAGAAACCTCTAAGGATGTCTAGGAAAATTAGATTAAAAATCGCCGAACACAAGGTGATTTTAAAGTGCTCATATAGCGACCATTCGCGCTATAACTTTTATAACTTCGCTCGACAAGTTCTATAACTTTCCAAACCATTTCTTAACTGCTACATACACGAAAATATGTGTAGAAACAACCAAAATATATTATATCACACTATATTAACATATCACCAATTTAAACAAGTTTAAAGTATGAGGATTTCAAAGTGCGCTTATAACAACTATCGTTATACAAACACTTCCATATTCACATCAATTCAACATACAAGCCAACCAAACATGTGAACAAAATTCTAGGCCACAATACATATTTAAGAGGGTAATAGAAGTGGATATATACTATATAAAGTTATAATATGCTTTTAAAAGCAAGTATGGTCTAAAAGTTATAACTTCAATTAGTTAACTTTACTTTAAACATTATATTCAAGCAACAAAACAATATAACACAATGCATACTATCAAATGGTGATTAAACTCACCCATAACCTTGCGAACAACCAAGCATAAGAACGAGAACACTAGAACCACTTCTTACCATCACCCATAAGCTAAAGCTTCCACCTTTAGCTCAAAAAACCCCTTAGTCATGCTTCCTTGCCTCTATATATCTCATAGCTCAACTTGGATTGGGGGTATGCTCTCCTTTGCTTATTATTTGCTTTGCTATTCCACGTTCTAAAGTTGTTCTAAGGCCTTGGTTAAAGTTTTGTGATGTTTGGAGGTGATTTGAATTGATTAGAGATTAATTAGTGGAGATAGAAATGGATCCACACTAAGTTGTTTCTACCATTTAAAATTAACAAATGAGCTAATGTTACATGTGAACGGTCCTAAGTAGAAGTGGCCAAGAGGTAATGTAACGACCCATAATTTTATCACTTTAATTGGGGATATTTAATTTATTTTAAATATTCAAATATATATTATTTTTCAACAAATAATCAAGTTTTAAGTGATAAATAATAATTATGAACTTATTATGGAAAAAATTTCACAAAAATAGTTCCTTTGGAAAGATATACCAATAAAATTGCCGAAAACCGTTTATCGATCAACAGCTCTAAAATCGTCAAACGTCGTGCACGGTGCTGTATACATACACTTATTTTATAACTGAACAAGAATATGAAATAAAATTAATTATTTTATTTTTGGGAAAATAAAATGTGTTTATAACATCATCAGGGATGCTCTTATATTTAAATATAGTTTTATGATTTTAAATTAAGATTTAACGATTTAATAATTATTATAATTATTCAAATAAATGATAATTCATTTTAAATGGTTATAAAGCAATAATAAAACATTTATAATAGTTTATGAAGATATATACTTGATTTGAAAATATAAGAAAATTCGTGGCATTTTATCGATATAATAGCGGTTTTTGTAACATTTGTTAGTATTAATATATATGGTTTTGTAAATAAAATGCGATCATTTTAATTAATTAATGATAATTATAAATTTATTTTCTATTTTTTTTACATTTATATGTGTTTGTACCAAAATTGGGCATAACACTCTTCGGATGTAATTGAAGAGATTAGAATGAAGAAATTAAATGGAAAAAGAGGCTAATCTAATAATCACACCAATAAAATCAAACAGAAATAGAAAGAGACAAGAATTTATAGTGGTTCAACATTGTAGCCTACGTCCACTTTGAACAGTTTTGTTGTTTATTGATGATTGACAACTGATTACAACAGTATAAATCAATAGCTCTCAAGTTACAATGGAGTTGCAGCAGAGTAACGGCGTAGAAGCATCAAAAAGTCCTTTTTCCGTAGGCGTTGGGGTTCTATTTATAGGAGTAGATCTGGAAATATCTCCCTCAAAGCTCGGAATACCTTTTCTCACACGTGGGTGGGCCCACCAGATCGATCATGGGTCATTTGGGATCGATCCTGATCAATCCCGATCATCTTCGTATCGATCAATATTACCTCCATTTAAGCTGCGATCGATCATGGTGGTCCTTCAGATGATAAGAAAAGCTTCTGTGAAAATTTAGAGGCATTTGGACTTGTAGTTTTTGATTTATGATCGATCCAAGGTTAATTTTGTAGTTTGGCTGGTGGTTGCGTATCGATCCATGTGTATCGATCGATTTCGTATCGATGACGTGTCTTGAGCATTTTGTGGAGATCCAAGTTCATGCTAGTAGACCGCTTCCCTTGGTCAGACTACTTCCTTTGTATCGATCCTAGGTTGTTTCCTTCATATCGATGAATTTCCATTGCTTTCGTATCGGTGCCGAAGTCCTTCCTTCGTATTGATTGCTGGATGTTAGTTTCGTATCGATGCCGAAGTCCTTCCTTCGTATCGATTGCTGGCTGTTAGTTTCATATCAATGCCTGGTTGATCGATACGAAATGAGTAGAAGTGGGATCGATATGAAATGAGTAGAAGTTGAGCAGATGAGCTATGATCGATGCTATTGCCTGATGGATACGAGGGGATGAACACGAAGTTGATGGATACAAAGTTGGATGGATACAAAGTGGGATGGACTTTGATGGATACAAACTGATATCTTCTACATTGATTTTGGTCGATCCATAACTTAAGCAAACGAACTCCGATTAACCTAAAATTTGGACTATTGTCTTTCATAGCCTTGTCAGTCAAACCATGCTAATTGTAGTTCGATCCGGACTCAGACCAAATTTGCCTGTATCCATCATGAACCTGTGTATAACCGATCTTCCGGACGGATTGTCTTTATTTTCTAGTCAAGTCTTGAGTGTCACGGCCTTGTCAAAAGGCGGGATAACAATATGCAATTTAAAGTATAAGTAAAAATGTGATCGGAAATTGGTTATTCGATTTTCAACAGTTTAACATATATAATTGTGCAACGTTGTTTACATGACTTGAACACCTATATGACATACAAATACCCATATTAAGGCATGCATATACATGCACAAAAACGTATTGTGCACACATGAATGGAACCATACACACACATATAACATACTTATAACACATATACAAGATATTTGTAAAAGCTTAATACTTAAGCTAACCTAAAGTCAACCATCTCACATCAAAGTACACACTTGAGCACACACACATGGGAGGTGATGATGTTGGATGTTGGTAGCCAAAATGATGGATGAAAATAGGGCCATGTGGTGATGGGGATGGAGCATATGGAGGTGATGAAGGGGGTGATGTAAGTGCTTAGATATTTTCCCTATAAATACTCACACATTTCCCTCTTCTTCATTCCACCACATCTTCTTTAGAACCAAACCAAATTGTGCGATTCCTTTTTTCAAACCATGTAGAATTCCAGTGGCTACAACTTTCATGTTTAGGTGTATAACTATGTCAAAATTCCACTTCTTTACAATGTATTTTCGGGCTCCATTTTTATGAATCCGAGAATACCCTCTCTTCTTTTGATCATATCTTTCTCATAACAGGTCGAAATCAAGTGTTTCTTTTTTTCAAATTCAAGAGAAAGGAAATTTCAACAACTTTCCAACTAACAACTTCTTCAATTTTGAGAGTAAGAGGGTTAAAAACCAAGAGAAAATGACCTATTTTCGGGTCTAGATTTGAAGACGGTTGTAGCATCACCACTTATATTCCTCCTTCCCAAAGCTTTGCCATGAGCACTTGAAGGTTTTGGAAGTGAGCAAGCATGGTGAAGAGGAGCTAAGGCTGAGAGCAAAAGCATAGAGGAGGGGGTGGCCGAGCACTTGGATAAGGAGATGAAGTTGTTTAGGTGATGGTAGAAGTGTATAAATGAAGTGTTGTGGCGATATGAATGATGGTAGGAAGATTGACATTAATTATGGTGAGAACTCTAATTTTAAACCATTATAAGTAGTTATAAATGTTTAACATACTATTTGGATACTAATGATGTTTGGATGTTTGGTTGATTAATGTTTGAAAAAGTAATTAGCAACATATAACTAGAGGTGAGAAAACTCCTAAACTATAGTTAGACATATTATTAGATGATATATAAGTTTGGGTATGATTGCTAATGATGTTTGTTTATCATGTTTGAGTATGATAATATGGATGTTTAATGGTTGTTGAATATATATACAAGTCACGTTAATACACGTCGATAAGCACAAAGGAAATCACTTTCCATTATTGAATGAAATGGTGTATATGGAATGTTTAAACCTCTTAAAAATGGTTAAAATGGTTTAGAAATGGTTTATAAACATTTAAAATTGTTTTGGAAAAGTTTAAATGAATATTGAAAATTGAATCAAAAATAGGGCGTCGCATAACGGTAGTTCGCGATTTCACGCTGTAAAAGTCAAACGGATATATATAATGAAATACAGCTCGGAATTCTTTGGGATAAGAATTTTCCGAACTATTATATCCATATTTTTCAAATAAAGAAAGAAAGATTTCTTTTAGTATATTTTAAAATATGATCAAATCAAGTTCCGAATAAAATCGCGCTTTAGCAGTTCGGTTGCCAAAGTAGTAAATGTTTCAAAATAGATATTTTTAATTATTTAAAAATATAAAATAAATTCTATAAATATTTTAAAATGTTTTTAAAGAGATTTGAGTTATAAAAATAGATTTCAAAATGATCGAAAAGTTGCTTTGACCAAATAAGCTTTGAAAACACTTTTTGCAGCTCTTTCAGCAGCACTTTTTACTAACTTTTGAAATATGAATTTAAACTGAACAATTCTTTTCCAAATCTTTTATAAATGGTTTCAAATAAATAATTAAGTAATTTAAAGATAATAGAGAGGTTTACAAATGAGTATGTGGAAATGTCTAGTACATTTGTTCCATTTGTGAGTATTATAGAAAATCCAACCGAGGAATGGAACAGATCGAAGGGAAAGTCTGGATGCTCTAAAATAATTAAAAGTCAATTAAGTATGTCAAAAGATTTAGTTGACCATGTTAACAAGAAAATTTTTCAACACCCAAAGCTATGTGAATAGCGAATAAGATTAGTTTTGCAACTAAATAAGATTATTGAAAGAGGATTGGAAAAGGTTACTCCCTTCGAAACCCTTCTTCCGATCAGGTTGACTTGGTCAAAATACTTTCAGGGGATGATTGATATATCGCTAGTAGATCATTGATCAAATTAACCTTATCAAAATGAAGGTAAAGGAGGAGCATCTTATTCGAAACCTCTCTTCCGAATGAGTCGGAAATAGCTATTTATATTAAACATTCATTCCTTTCGATCATGTCGAAAGATCTACTAAAACCCTTTCGACTAGGATGGAAGGTCCGTTCTACCTTTAAAAAGAAGTAGCTGCTTTCAACATCATTGGATTCATTTCTTATAGAAGAACTCCATTGAAAGGTTTAAAGATGTGGTTGCGTGTAAGTTTCTTTTGAAGGAATCCATCTTTAGACGATTGCTAGTCATTTGTGAACCAGATATCTTTCATGACATCCCATTCGACCATGTCGAAAGGGATTTCGTCCTTTCGAAACAGATCTAATTCACAATCGAACAAGATCCATTTGTTTTATCCGGTAGGAGATCATCTTGGATATTTGTAAGTTCTATAAACTTATCAATGTCGAAACCTCATCATCATCTTTATTTGTCATTATATTTTGTTTATCACGATGATAATGTGTTTCGCATGTATACTATCCAAGTCGATCCCACGGACTTGCAAAAGACAGAAAGAAGTTAAGAAGGTAAGATAGCATCATGTGCAACTGATCATTACTCTAGCTAATGATCATAATGATCTTTCTCATAATCAAAATCCTTAATGAATCCGCGTATTTCTCCCTTTTCCATTAATCCAAAAGAGATACAAGTTTGAGAGCTTTTTCCCCAAATCAATTTAGGGTTACAAAGATTTTGTTGTTGCAAAGAAGTAGAAGTAAAAAGAATGAGCTTTGGATTTCTAAAATCCGGTCCTCAAAATCGGACCCGTCGGGTCTTATTTATTAATCCAGGTCGACCCCCCCTTTCGCGCCCATACTTTCGGCTCAGTCGAAAGGTCCCTCTATCTTTCACATCAATCCTTTCGACACGATTGAAAGGCCTTGCGTACCTTCGATGTTGTCGAAAGGCCTTCCTTGCAAGTTCTCTAAGTCATACTTGCACTTCCCATCTTCTTACTCCAGACCTTTCGACCCTGTCGAAGGTGTCCCTTGTCCACCTTTCGTTGTTGTTAAGGTTTAAGTGTTCCTTTTCTCTACTTCTTCCTGAATTTCTTTTGACATCATTGAAAGTGCCACAGATGCGCTTTTCTTTTCGTGCTGCTTCATATGTTATAAGAAGTGAAGATACGAACTTCCGACTCTGTCGATAGGTAGTTTATTACGGTTTCGAAGGTTTCGAAGCAGTTAATAGCTTCTGAATGCCTTCTTGCGAATTGATGCGGAAACTTCTCTTGATGTTCTAGGATTTGACTGGTTTGAAAGACTTGATTATGCTTTCAAAAGGGTTGTTTAAATTAGGGTATCTTCCCGAGTAGTCTGAATGAAGGCGAAACCTTTGGTTTCGAAAGGTTTAGCGTGTATATGAAGGGTTTTTATTCATTACCTTCAAAAGGGGTTCCGAAGCCATTCTTGCTCTTTCTATATACGCTGATCTATCTACATCAAAAGGTTTGAATTAGGCAGAAGGGTTGCCCTGCTTTCGTTTTCATCCTTCCAAAAGCTTTTGGCACTCTTTTATCATTTGTGATGGTGACCGATGCTTGCGACTCCTTCGAAAGCCTTCCTAATGCCTTTGAAACATACTTCTATAAACCTTTGTTCTTAAGTGATTTTTATGGTTAACCCTTTACCCCCTCCCTTGTATAAAAGAAGCTTTTGTTCTTTAGGACAAAAATTTCACAACTTCTTTGCTCCTAATAACTTGGTTTTCCTGCAAAAATCAAAGCAAGTGACATTTCCCATTGCTAACTCATTATCTTATATATATATGCTTCATGATAAGTCAGTATAGTAGTGCTTCTAAATTTAAATGATTAGTTAATCATAGTCCTGATTTAATAAAGGATATGAGGTCCGTAAATAATATTTATCCATGTATATAATAATTGAAGTCTGAGAATTTCCTGTCGGAGACAGCCAATGTCTGGAAATAGGAGGTCATAAGCTATTATATGGAAATAAGTCTTTGCAATCCATAAATCTTTATTTAGGGGGATAAGTAATATATATTTAGAAACTCCTCTTGGAGATAAGGATGATCCCGAATTCTAAATTCAAATGTTAATGAACATCATTTAGAGTTGCAATCTAATAACCCTGATTTGGGTATTAAGAAGACCAGCTCGAAGTTTTTGGTTGAAGACCTAGATGTCTATTGTAATTTCAATACTACTGCTTTAAAACCCAGATTCGGGAATCGATAGACAAAATCCCAAAATTGATGACGAGACCCAAAATTCAAATTCAGGCATTAGAAAGTTAAGAGGTTTAAGCCTAGATTAAGGAATCAACAAGCGAAGTTTAGAAGTTAATAGTAAAATATTTAGGACTCAGATTCGGGTTTTAATAGGTGAGATTTAGAAACAGTTTTCAAAATAGAACTCTCAAACTCAGATTCAAGTATTAGTGATGTATTATCGAAATCCATAATAATTATCTTCATGACAAAAATCTCGAGCCCAAATTTGGGCATATGTTGGATAATCAAAAATCCATAATAATTATCTTCATAATAGAAATCACAAGCCCAGATTATGGCATTGATAAGTGAATTCTGGTAATAGTCTCGAAACCGAGATTCGGGTATGATAAATTGAAAGATCCGTAACCCAGATTCGGGTATTAATGAGTGAAGTCTCATATTTCAATAATGAATGACCCGAAACCCATATTCAGGCATTAACGGATGAACTTTAGAAGTAAGATACCCGAAACACAGATTCAGGTATTAATAAGTGGAGCTCCTTTCTACTCCTTAGATTCTGTCTTCTTTGACATGTGTAAACCCTTTAGACCGTGTATTGTAGTTGCAGTTTGATTGGCTGCTTCTCGAGCTTGGACATCTTAGTCCATCATTCGATATGCCGCTTCTTGGGCTTGGACATCTTAATCCATTGTTGATATGCCTCTTCATGGGCTTGGACATCTTAGTCCATTGTTTGATGAGCCTCTTCTTGGGCTTGGACATCTTAGTCCATTGTTTGATAAGCCTCTTATTGGGCTTGGACGTCTTAGTCCTTTGTTGTCTGGTGCGCTTGGTTAGCTCATTCTCAAGCTGGAACCAAGGACTTACCCAACCTCCCTCAAGGAGGCGCCTTGACCTAACCAGAGGCGCGACCAAGGGCTTGTCGATGCTTTAACCTGGCCATAGATCGGTGCGGATAAAGGCTTACACTCCTCCCCTAGGAGGTGCCCTGCCCTGGCCATAGCATGGCGCAGATAGGGGCTTGTTGATGCTTTAACCTAGCCATAGCATGGCGCGGATAAAGGCTTACACTCCTCCCTCCAAGAGGTGCTCTGCCCTGGCCATAGCGTGGCGCGGACAGGGGATTGTCGGTGCTTTATCCTGTCCATAGCATGGCACTGATAAAGGCTTACACTCCTCCCTCTAGGAGGTGCTCTGCCCTGGCCAACTTCGGGTGGACAGAGGCTTTGACCGTTTAAGGTAATGTCCAAGTCAAAGGAGCATTTTACTCCCAACCATGTAGATTCTTCTTTTAATGAAAGAGATGCTTTATTCATTAATTGTACAGAAATATGGCTGCAAATGTTCTGTGTTCCACGTTCTAGGAACCATATTGTCGTCTGGCCGGCATAACTTGTAAGCTCCCGGGGGAATTACTTTGCATACGATTAGGGGTCTTTCCCAATTTTGTCCCAACGATCCATACATGGGATTCCTCGTGTTTGTCATGACTCTTCTGAGCACTAGATCTCCTTCTTGAAATGTTCTTGTTCTTACTTTTGAGTTATAATATTTCAAAATCCTTCTTTGATATTCTACTGTTCGAATAGCTGCTTCATCTCTCAACTTATGTATCTAATCCAATTATTCTTTCGTTAGTTCTTGGTTTAAATCAAATGCATATGCGATCCTTCGATGTGAGGGTATTTCAATCTCAATCGGCAACATCGTCTCACACCCATATGTTAATGAATAGGGAGTATGTCCCGTTGCTATTCTGGTAGATGTTCGATAAGCCCATAATATAAGTCGCAACTCTTCTACCCAATTTCCTTTAGCTTTGTTCAGTCGCTTTTTCAAAATAGTCTTTATGGTCTTATTTGCAGCCTCAATGACCCCATTTTCCTTCGGATACACAACGGAGGAAAAGCTCTTACCGATTCCATTTTTATGATAAAACCGAGAAAATTCTTCCCTCTCAAACTGCGTTCCATTGTCGGAAATAATCTTGTGGGGAATTCCAAATCTAGTTATAATGTTTTTGATGACAAATCTGAGTACTTTTCCAGAAGTGATCTTGGGGAGCGGTTCTGCTTCAACCCATATAGTGAAGTAGTCTATGGTGACTACAACATATTTTTCTCCCCCTTTAGAAAGTGGCAATGGGTCGATTAAATCAATTCGCCGTATGTCAAAGTTCCATGGACTTGAAATTGAGGTTAACCGACTTGGTGGTAATCGGGGGATCTTCGAGTACTTTCGGAATTTCTTGCATCTCCTTGCATATTCTATGGCATGACTTACCATATAAGGTCAATAAAAACCCTGTCTCATTATCTTTTTCGCTAGTTGTTTTTCGTTAGAGTGGTCTCCACAGAATCCTTCATGTCCTTCTACTAGCAATTTCATCCCATCCTTCAAGCTTACACATCCATGCATATCCTTTCTTGTAAAGGATTCCATCCATTATCGTAAAAGTTGGAGCTTATCGCTTGATTTTCCTAGCTTCCCCCTTATTAGATGGCAATTTATCCATCAAAAAATATTCAACAATATGTGACATCCAAGTGTTATCATCCACCCTTGGCTAGTTAAACCTCCCATAGGATTTCCCTATCGATTTCCTTTTCTTTTCTTTCTCATGACATGGCTTGGGATCTAGTTAAGACCAACAATTCCTTTCCTTGCTCAGATGCCCCCTCTTATATACTCGGATTTGTTTGATATCCCATTGGCACAATCTGGGGCTCCCCTTGAACTAGCCATTTGCTAAAGAATCTGCCTGTGAGTTTTCTCCGCTTGGAATTTGATGCATAGAAAAATCTTCAAATAAAGCCAACATCTTCAATATCTTCTTTACGTATAAAGATAGCTTGGCATCTTTTGTCTAATATACCTGCTTTATTTGATTTACCATCAATTGGGAGTCACTAAAGATTTTAATCTATGGGATTTTGAGTTCTAATGCCAAAGTTAACCCGACTACCATTGACTCATATTCGGCCACATTGTTCGTTGCGGGAAATCCCAACTTCATGGCATAATGTAATCGGTGTCCATCTGGTGTTATTATCACATATCCCGTACCAGCTCCTTGTTCATTCGATGCACCATCAATAAATAAGTACCACATAGGTCTCTGATCCATCTCTTTTTCTGATTGCTCCTTAAGAATGTTAGTACACTCGTTGATAAAATCCGTCAATGCTTGCCCTTTGATAGCGGCTCACGGCTGAAACTCAATATCATACTGGCTAAGCTCAATTCCCCATTTTACCAGTCTACCTGAAGTTTCCGGCTTATTAAAAACTTGTATGAGGGGAATGTTGGTCAGTACCTTGATTGAATGTGCTTGAAAGTATGCCCTCAGTTTTCGCGCTGTGAGTATCAAGCAATAAGCTAGTTTTTCTATAACTGGATACCACACTTCCACATCCTTTAATCGCCTGCTTATATAATATACAGGAAGTTGAGCCCCACTTCCTTCTCTAATCAACACGAACCGACTGCATATTCTGAAACTGCCATGTATAGGTACAAAATTTCTCTATTTTCGGGACTAGATAGTATCGGTGGCTTTTCCAAATGGCTTTTTAACTCCTGAAAAGCTTTCCTACAATCTTCTCCCCATTCAAAGTTTTTCTTCTTCTTAATTACATCGAAAAGGGGATACACTTATCAGTCGCTTTGGAAATGAATTTGCTTAGAGCGGCTATCCTCCCATTCAGACTCATTACCTCTTTACTAGTTTTAGGTTCGGCCATATCCTTGATAGCTTGAATTTGGTCCGGGCTAGCTTCAATCCTTTGAATACTCATAAGGTAGCCTAAAATTTTCCCTGAATGGACTCCGAAGGAGCATTTCTGTGCGTTAAGTTTCATCTTGTATTTCCGCAGTATCTTAAACACCTCTTCAAGATCTTTAAGATGATTTTTAGCCTCGTTAGACTTCACTAGCATGTCATCTACATAAACCTCCATATTTCGACTGATCTGCTCTTTAAACATCCTATTGACTAGCCTTTGATATGTAGGCCCTGCATTCTTTAGTTCGAAAGGCTTTACTTTGTAGCAGTAGATTCCCCAATCAGTAATGAAACTAGTGTGCTCCTCATCCTGCTTGAACATGGGTATCTGATTATATCTAGAGTATGCGTCCATGAGAGATAACAATTTGTGCCCACTAGTTGCACCAACCAACTGATCAATTCGTGATAATGGAAAACAGTCTTTCGGACAAGCCTTGGTCAGGTCAGTATAATCAATGCAAGTCCTCCACTTTCCATTCGATTTCTTTACTAACATGAGGTTTGCTAGCCACTTTGGGTAATAAATCTCTCAAATAAATCCATTCTCAAGGAGTATTTTAACTTCTTCTTTCAAGGCATTAGATCGTACTCTGTCTAATTGTCTCTTTTTCTGTCTAATGGAGGTTGCTTCTGGATTAATGTTTAACGCATGACACATGATCGATGGATCAATCCCCACCATATCTGAATGAGACCAAGCGAATACGTCTTTATTTGTCTTGAGAAACTGGATTAAATCTTTCTTCAAGTTGCTATCCAATTCCTTTCCCACTTTGACTACCTTGGTGGAATCATCTAAATCCATGCATGTCTCCTCAAGGTCTTCTATGGGTTTTATTCTTTCTGTTTCCCCTCGGCAATCAAATTCAGTGACGATTGGGCTTTCTTCAACAGAATTAGCATCGATTCTCTTCCTCTTGCCTCCAAGAGGTATGTACCTTTCATACATGTGTTTGTTAGTCTTATTAGATTTAATTTTTGCTTTGAATGTTGGATGTAAAAGTTCATCATCCGAAGGTTGAAAACAGTGGAAGAACCAAAGTAAATAGAAGACTCCCTTTTATACTGATCAATTGTAGAGAAGTACATTTCTCGTAAGCTGAATTTCTCCCCACGGACTGTGCCCCAGCCTCTCTTCCTAAAAAAATTCACCATTAGGTACTTTTGGCGAGACTAAAGCATCTATTTCGTCAAGTGCAGGTCTACCGAAGAAGGAGTTGTAGTAGGTCGGCTGGTTGATGATCACAAAGAGAGTCTCGAATGTTCAACAAAATGGTGGCACTCCCATTTGCACTATCAACTTTTCTCAAGGATGTTCATCTGATCGAAGGAATGCTTAAAGATGACATTGACTGCACAGCCTATATGCACAAGAATTTTGGACACGATAGACCGTCCAATTTGAGCTGTGATCATTAAGGGGTCGTTATTTGGATGATGAACTCCCTTCTTTAACTCTTGGGGGTGATGAAAAGATTTGGCATTGGAATATTGAGTCGTGTATTTTTCAGCGGGGGCTCTTCTTGGACTGAGAATACACCCTCTCTAGCTTCCTTAATATATCTGCTCCTTGCCCCTTTGCTTGTCCCCGCTGGATGTGGCCCGCCATGAATTACATCGATCCTGTTCAGCGGCATGCTTAATCTCAAAGGGTCATCCTCCTCCAGAATATTAATGACATTATTTGCGAGCTTTTACGGACCATCTCCCGTTTATGGAACTTTCTGCTTGTCCTGAATGAACTCTTTTAAATGACCCTCACGAATCGACTTCTGGATGATTCCTGCCAAGACTCTGTATTTGTCAGTCTTCTGACCATTTGCTTTGTGGTACACGCGGTAGTCGCCCACTTTTCTTTGTTTTGGGTAGTTCTTGGCTTTGAAGGAAGTTGGGAAATTAACTCTCTCCTTTGCCACAGCATAGACGTAAGACAATGGCTTGTTCAAAGCGATTGAATTAGCAATAGGTTCTTCCCATCTTGCTCTTTTATGCCCCCAATCCAGTTCGAATCGTTCTCCTTCCATTTTAGGAATTGCTTTCCTTTTAGCGTGATACAACTCATACATTAGAATGAACTTGTTAGCTTGAAAGTGGAAGTCTTATAGATCTTTGCACCCATTAACAAAGAGTTGTTTCCAGAATGGGGTATTTTCTATTAATCTGAATGCACCGCGATGAGATTATCACGGTCATTCATGTCCTTAGCCTTTAACGCTTCAGTGTTGAACCTTTTAAGATAGTCTCCCAAAGACTCTCCCTGCCTTTGTTTTATATTAGCCAAGACTATGTAATCAATGGTTGGGTCTTTGCATATGCAGAATTGAGCAGAGAATTCGTAAGAAAACCGCTTCCACGAGTAGATGGACTTTTCTCGGTATTGTCGATACCATTTAGCTGCAACACCTTGGAGAGTCATTGGAAATAACCTGCACCGAACAACTCCTGATGCATTATATAGATCCATCTGGCTATCGAAAGCGATCAAGTGGTCGTCTGGGTCTGTGGTCCCATGATACATCATAGTTGGGATCTTCACATAAGATGGAATAGTCGTTGCCATGATTTCATCTATAAAGGGCGACACATGCTCGTTATCATTCTTATTCTCATCAAGGGTCCTCTTCCCTTTAGCATTTAGCACATCTTTAATTGCTTTTTCTGTCACATCTTTTAGATAGGCCTCTACGTCAAGGTAATTTTTCTGGTCTGGATAGTATTCTTTAGATGTGGAGCTCCCAGACTGTTCAAGAGAATTATCTAATATTCTTTCTTAATGATCAGCTTTGGTTGGAAGCCGGCCTTTCTTTTTTGAAGTTGTTAAATCAATTTTTCTCTTTTCTTCGTTTGCATAAGCCTTTGAATTTCTCCTCGGAGAGAATACTTCGTCTCCATTTGTTAGTCTTACTATTTTAGTAGATTTTTGGGACAATGCCATCTTAAGTAGTTCCTGCATCTCGAGCAACTGTTGTTCTAAGTGCTTTATTTTGGAGGCATTATCATCTTGCTGAGCTGAAGCTGATGGTTGCCCTGGGACAACCCACTCCAAGTTGATAGTTGGAGTGATATTTTCTTCTAAGGTGGTGGTGTAAGCAACCTCCTCATCCATCATGTTAAGTCTCTTAGATTTCATTTTCCTATGCCAAGTTAAACAAACCAAAATTAGTCTATAAGGTAACCATAAGGTTGGAGGTTCGAGCCCTCCTTCTAGCACCAAAATGTTAACAAGATAACTTATCAACACCCCAAATCTATGTGAACAGAAAATAGGATTACTTTTGCAACTAAATAAGACTATTGAAAGAGGATTGGAAAAGATTACTCCCTTCGAAACCCTTCTTCCAATCAGGTTGACTTGGTCAAACTACTTTCGGGGGATGATTGATATATCACAAGTAGACCATTGGTCAAATTAACCTTATCAGAATGAAGGTAAAGGAAGAAGTATCTTATTCGAAACCTCTCTTTCGAATGAATCAGAAATAGCTATTTATAATAAACATTCATCCCTTTCAATTATGTCGAAAGATCTACTGAAACCCTTTCAACCATGTTGGAAGGTCTGTTCTGCCTTTAAAAAGAAGTACCTGCTTCCGACATTATTGGATACATTTCTTATGGAAGAACTCCTTCGAAAGGATTGAAGATGTGGTTGCGTGTAAGTTTCTTTCGAAGGAATCCATCTTTAAACGATTACTTGTCATTTATGAACCAAATATCTTTCGTGACATCCCTTTCGACCAGGTCAAAAGGGATTTCGTCCTTTCGAAACAGATCTAATTCACAATTGAACAAGCTCCATTTGTTGTATCTGATATTAGATCATCTTTGATATTTGTAAGTTCTATGAACTTATCAATGTCGAAACCTCATCATCATCTTTATTTGTCATTATATTTTGTTTATCATGATGATAATGTATTTCGCATGTATACTATCCAAGTTGATCCCACGGCCTTGCAAAAAACAGAAAGAAGTTAAGAAGATAAGATAGCATCATGTGCAATTGATCATTAGTTAGCTAATGATCGTAATGATCTTTCTCATAATCGAAATCTTTAATGAGTCTGTGCATTTCTCCCTTTTCCATTAATCCAAAAGAGTTACAAGTTTGAGAGATTTTTCCCCAAATCAATTTAGGGCTATAAAGATTTTATTGTTGCAAAGAAGTAGTAGTAAAAAGAATGAGCTTTGGATTTCCGAAATCCGGTCCTCCAAATCGGATCTCTTGGGTCTTATTTATAGATGCAGGTCGGCCTACCTTTCGTGCCCATGCTTTCGGCTTAGTCGAAAGGTCCCTCTATTTTCCGCATCAATCCTTTCGACATGGTCGAAAGGCCTTGCCTGCCTTCGATGTTTTCGAATGGCTTTCCTTGCAAGTTCTCTAACTCATCCTTGCGCTTCCCATCTTCTTACTCCAGACCTTTCGACCCTGTCGAAGGGGTCCCTTGTCCACATTTCGCTGTTGGTAAGGTCTAAGTGTTCCTTTTCTCTGCTTCTTCCTGGATTGCTTTCGACGTCATCGAAAGGGCCGTAGATGCGCTTTTCTCTTCATGTTGCTTTGTATGTTATAAGAAGTAAAGATACGAACTTCCGACTTTGTCGATAGGTAGTTTATTACGGTTCTCGCGAATTGATGCGAAGCGAAAACTTCTCTTGATGTTGTAGGCTTCGACCGGTTCAAAAGGCTTGATTATGCTTTCGAAATGGTTATTACAATTAGGGTATCTTCCCGAGTAGTCTGAATCAAGGCAAAACCTTTGGTATCGAAAGGTTTAGCACGTATATGAAGGGTTGTTATTCATTGCCTTTGAAAGGGGTTCCAAAGCCGTTCTTTCTCTTTCTATATACGCGAATCCATCTACATCGAAAAGTTTAAATTAGGCAGAAGGGTAGCCCTGCTTTCTTTTTCATCCTTTCGAAATCCTTTGCACCCTTTTATCATTTGTTATGGTGACTGATTCTTGCGACTCCTTTGAAAGCCTTCCTAATGCCTTCGAAACATCCTTCTGTGAACCTTTGTCCTTAAGTGATTTTTATGGTTAACAGACCAACTAATGGGTGACATAGAGGAAGTCTCTATGCTTGGGTTTGAGAAATCAGTTCACTACCCTCCCTAACTACCCGGATTGGCCCGATAGAGTAGATAATAAATTTGATTTACTCGGATCCAAATTTCACAAAGTATAAAAGATATAATTTTCCAAATTTAAACAACTTGGATTGCATAGGAATAATCTTCTTATACTTGGTATTAAATTCGAGGAGGGAACCTATACTATCCGTATGAATTTAAAAGGTGATTTCACCATTATTCAACGGATAGGAAAGGTTGAATACGGAAATTGATGTTGAGTAGAATTAGCATAATTTCTATTGACCCTTTTTAACTCAATAATGTTTTCCAATATAACTTATGAAAATGATTTGGAATTATTTTAATTCCTATACTTAAAAATTTATTGGTTTGGGTTTATAGTAAATAATGTCTTAAATAACATTGTATTTGACCCATTTTAAATATTATGATTTAAAAATCTTTGTTAAGATTTAAATAAATGATTAGGAAATATCTTCCTAAGTAAAGAATGAAATGATTTGGAATTTAAAAAGGTTTTAAGTAATCAAAGGATTTTATAAATGAGGTTTAATGATTCTATATATACCGGAAAGAAATGTTTTAAAGATATATTTCTCTAGCAGATATTTTGGTAAAAAAGAATTAATCAATAAAAGAATAATTCACTATTCACCTAACATATTTTTATCGATGATCGGTTCGAAGGAACCAGTGTCGGATTTGGGTAATTCTTATCCAAAAACTACTTCGAACCAATTTACGGATTCGAAGCGAAGACGTGGAAATGATTTGGAAGATGGAATGTAGGGCTGTTTGTCACTGACCCTTGGTGGAATTTCCTATATCATATTATGTGGCAGTAGTTCTTCATTTGCGATCTTCGATGTAAAGACTTCTCGCTACTAATCCTAGAGATGATTGAAGACAGGATGTGGTAGGAGAGTGCCTTTGGTTTGTCCTGTTCCTGGATAACTTGTATGGATGAATGTCTGACATTGCATTTCTAATTACATTGATTGATCTTTATGAACGTATCATTTGTTTGGTGATGGAGAAGGCAACTTCTCTTAGCTTAACATCCTTTCCTGAGATGTACGAGCTCAGGAGTTATACGTTTGTAGAAATCAGTTGTGTGATTATGAATTGGCAATGTGGCATTTATAGTGGAATATGCTATGTGAAAGGTAATCGTTACCTCGGGCCTTATCACTTGGTAATGGCTTAAACAGGGTATGTCGTAAGGCTATGTGGTTCACAACCATTAGGGTATGGTCATCACCTTTCTAGATAACCCTCTATATTTCAGGTATGTTGTGTATGCTAAGAGAGCTCTCGGATAGGTCGGTAACGACCGGGGTGATGTCATATTCGGTTTCTATCTAGGCCATGTCTGAGTGCCAAATAGGGATAGACCGGTCTTTCCAGATGCAGAGGATTGTTTGTGTATCCTCGATACATTCCTCTAGAGATGTACTGTACGGAAGGTAGTCCCTTACCTGTAATTGTATGGAAATCCATTCTCCAATAAGTGCCTTCGGACTTAGTTGTAATTTGTAAACCTATTGTGCCGTCAAATTTAACTAATGTAACAATTTCAGCTATTTTAATATGTTTATTTGAAAAACATTTTTCAAATAATGTCATTAAAAATAATATCAAATGATTTTGCATAGCAAATGTTTTGGTTATCATATGGTAAAATCTCGTTCCATGTTTATGTGCGGTGTGGTCTTATGAGATACCTTTATTTTAAAAAAATACATATTTTGAGTTTCTCACACCAGTCTCATGACTGATTCGGAGTTTATTTTCCTTTTCCCTTATACTCTAGGTGTCCTAATTTTCACGGGCAGCCTAGTTGTCAGGTTTAGTTAGAAGAAATCTGGATGGGGCTCGAAGCAAGGAGTTTGAAGATTCTTCTGAAGATTGTTTTCCGTTTCCACCACACTTGTGTATCATTGTATTCCGCATTTGTAAGAATAGATATTTATAACCGTCCATGTTTAACTCTGATAAATGTATTTAAAATTTCCACTGTAAAAATTATATATTGAAATAATATATATGTTATTCCATTCGTGTAAGATTCTATTCTTTCTTTATTTTCTTTCTTACCCTTAACGATCGGGTTTTCGGTGCTTGGATTTGCGGCACGTGAATACCGAGGATGTATTAGTGTCAATTTCCAAGGGGAAAAAATCTCGTTCGTCACATTTGTTAGTAGAGCGCAAGGTTAAGCGAGAACATTTACTTTGGTGGGGTAAAGTCTCATCATAGATAGGGTTAGTAATGCCCTAGGATGAGTAACTCATTAGAGATAGGGTTAGTAACACCCTAAAATAAGTTTGAGTGTATTATATATGAATGCGTATTTGTTAATGATATATACAAATGATTTTGGTTTTGAAAATTTGTAAATGAAATAATTTTACCAAGGACTATATTTTGAATATAAAGAATATTTTTTAATATAGTTATTTGATTAAGAAAATGATCATACTTAGTTATTAACATTGATTGATTGGTTATTTAATTTAAAAGTTTAAATACGAACACCTCATGAATTCAGTTTCACAATTTTACTATGGGGTATTCGATAAATAATAATGTTGGTTTAAGATTAAAGGAATTTATTTAAGATAAATAAATTTTATAAATGTGTTTTATATAAGCGATTTTATGAATTTGATTTATAAAACTTACTTTATAAAGGAATTTTTGAGAATTTAAATTTCGGTATTTTTGAAAGGAGTTTCAAATGATTTTTGGAAATGGAATAATAATAGTATTATTTCCAAAATGGGATTTTGAAAACAAAAATAAAACAATCTTATGATTAATTGATTTGAGTGGCTTGAAAGTAACTAAAAATGGGTAGGAGATGTGTTCGGATGGTAAATTTTCTCTTAAGTATTTACCTTCTTGTTAAGGAAATATATGATATTATTGGTGATACCCAGTTCCTTGGTATCATTTTTGAGTTACTTGATCTATATAATTTTCTAAAGTTAAAAAAGATAATGTGAATCATTAATTGATAAATTAATTGATGGCTATCAATTTTTATCAAATTATATTATCTTAATTGGTATGCATGGGTATGCTTTGATCTTTAAAAGAAATGGTTAAAGTTATTAATGAATTGTTTTTAGTGAACGATGTTTAGCAACATTTGTTTTTAAACCGTTGAATGACACTTTGAAAGAAATCTTATGGGTATATTTAGATCTTTAATAATGGGTTTTTAAGGATAATAACAAGTATTGGAATCTTTGATAAAAGGACAGAGAATATTATAATTAACATGATACAAAACGAGAAGTTCATTTTAACAATGTTTTGTTTTTAATCTCTTTGATTATATTTCAAAGTAAGTAAAAATAGTTAAGTAAATTATGAATATACTTAAAATAGTTGAATAAGTATATGAATACTTATATACATTGAAACTGTAAAAGTAAAGGAATAAATATGTACAAAGGGAGTTTTAATTAATAAAAGAGTATTAATTAATAAAGTAAGCTTAAACTAATAAAGAAAGTTTTCACATTTAATATTGGTTAAAGGATGTTTATGGTAATATGTCAATTTAATGAATTATTTTGAAAATAAGTTTTTTAGAAACCATTAAGATATGTTTAGAGATGTGTTATAACAAAAGGATAGTTATCTTTTGAAAAGAAATGTTTTCTTTAAGTAGAAATATTTGGAAATAAAAATGTAAAACGGTTGTGTATAAAGAAGCATCTTTATAAAAGTTTGAATAAAAGATGAAAGTTTTATGAAGCATTTTCACAAGAATTTCGGAAAGGTTAATAAATACGTATGAAGTTTATGGATTATTTCATCGCACGATTTAATCTAAGATTCAAGTATAGAACTTTGAGGTGTTTACACCGATCTAAAAAAGTATTTACCACTCGATTCTTGATGATGAACATTGATGAGGGTTAATGATTAGATACTTGAGTTTTCTATGATAGTTGAGAGCTATGCAAGGAAAAACCAAAGTCTTGATTAGAAAGCTTGGTCAGTGTCCACACTAAAAGATTGGGGGATCAGTACTAGTTCGAAAATAAAGTTATGAATTCCAATAGAAGATCGAATCAGATATTATGTACGGATGATCAATGTACATCATACGGGTGTAAGTTAAATAATAAATATTTTGGGAAAAACTTTTGGGTTTTTGTTGTGAGTAATTTCGAAGACGAAATTCTTTTAAGGGGAAAGGTATGTAACGACATTTCGCGCAATGGTATTTCGGTTCTCCAATTCACTGATGATACCTTGCTTTTTTCTTCCCATTTACCTAGACACTTTATTACTCTTAAGTTTATTTTATATAGTTTTGAACTTTTATCAGGTTTAAAAATAAATTTTGACAAAAGATCTGTTTTAGTTTTAAATGGCTTAGAAAAAGTTGAAAACTTAGTTGCTAATACTCTAAATTGCAAAACTATGAACATTCCTTTTGAATATTTAGGATTCATGATTAGACCTACCAAACTCAAACATGATGATTGGCACATAATCATTGATAAAATCAAAAATAAGATCTCTAACTGGAATGGGAGATTTTTATCGAGAGCAAGTAGACTAGTCTTAATTAATTCAGTTTTATCAACCCTTCCGATATATTGGATGTCCATGCATCTATTTCTAGATTGGGTTATTGATAAAATTAATAAAATTAGAAGAAATTTCTTATGGAGTGGGGAAAATCCTAATAATAGTTTAAAATGTTTAGTAAATAGGGAAACAGTTTGTAAAGCTAAAAAGGAAGGTGGATTAGGAGTTATTAACTTGCGTAATATGAATTTGTCCTTACTAGGTAAATGGTTATGGAAGTTTAAAGATATAAATGATAACGTCCTTTGGAAAGAGATCATTTCTAAATATTACTATAATGGAAATAGCAATTTATATCAAATTGCTTCTCCAGTTACTCAAAATATTTCTAATTTTTGGAAAAATATTTTAAAATGTCATGAGATTTTTAACTTAGGAATTTAATACAATAGTCCTCTCTGGTAATTGTACTTCTTTCTGGCATGATCGTTGGATTTCGATCCTACCTCTTAAGTTGGAATTTAAAGAGCTTTATGAAATTTGTAATTTTAAGTTTGCTTTAATTAATGAAGTTTATTCTCCTGAGAACGATCCTCCTTGGAATTTTAGTTTTAACAGTATTTTAGTAGGTTCTACCCTTAGGCAACTTACTTTGCTTTATGCCAGACTAAATCTTTATAATATTCATAACGATAATGATATTATTAGTTGGGAATGGGATAAGAGTAAGAAATATACTTCTAATTCTTTTTATAGATTTATTAATTTTTCGGGTACAATAAGCAACTCATTTAAATTTATTTGGAAATCTAATGCTCCTCCTAAATCTAAAATTCACATGTGGTTAATACTGCATGGAAAACTTAATACAATAGAATTTTTAAAGAGAAAAAACATTCAAATTGATAATAATTGTTATTTTTGTAATTTGTATCTTGAAGACACTAATCATATATACTATGATTGCATGGATTCTTATTACTTACTAAATAATACTCTTAAAATTTTTAACTTTAATATAATAACTAAAATTTCGAATTGTGATTTTTATTGGAATAATTTTAGATTTAGGTTCAAAAAAATATTAGATTCTTACTTGACTCTTTATTCATTATTATTTCTTGGTATATTTGGTTTGAAAGAAATCAAAGAATTTTTTAATAATAATAGTAGTCATTTTAACAAATTGATTTTTACAATTTCTTCATTTTGTTTTAATTGGATTTCTAATCCCAAATATAAATTAGCTAATAATACTCTATTTAAAGGGTACCTTAATAAGGTTAGTTATAATATTAATTTTTTTAAACATAATAATAATAATAATATATTTAACACTCATAATAGTAGTATTAATATTTTTTCAAATTTTGTATGATGATTCCACTATTAATCATTACTTATTTACGATTGAAGGTTCATAAGAATTTTTTTACAGTTTAGTTTCACTTATTGTTCTTGTCATTATTGGTTTTAGTTTACAAGTAATTCAATTCTTTAATATTGGTTCTAATAGTCCTTTTTAGGTTTATATTACTTACCTTCTTAATACATATATATGTATATAAATTATATAAATATACATATATATGTATCATTCTAACTTTTTTCTTAGTCCTCTTTCAGGCTCAGGTATGGGTAATAGGGTGTCAGGTTCTTTTTGCAGGTACTCATGTCTTTAGATTGCTGAGCTTTGGATTGTAGTGAGGTCTTCAGAGCAGAGCTTTCCTATCAGGATCACATGCGGTTCCATCATAGAGAGTCTTCAGAGAGGATCTTCCATTCAGCATCACATTCAGTTTCATTTCAGAGTAGTTGCTTATCCATTCCTCAAGATCCAGATGCATAGAGCTCTTTTTTATTTTGTGACGGCATCCAGCTTTTTTGGGCTTTTCTTTAGTTTTTAGGTACTCCTAAAACCTTAATATCGGGGGGTGGCCATGCCGGAACTTGATATCGTGGTTAGATGGGTGGTGGCCTTGCCGGAACTCATCTTAGGGGTACATGATTGTTCTTATGATATTAGTATTTAGTCTTTGTTACATGCCTGTCATGTTGACAGCACCTTATTATTGTGATATACATAGTTGCATGTGTGCTCTCCTCTATTTATAGAGGATCACACATTTTTCTCAAAAAAATGAACTTATTATGGAAAAATGTTCACAAAAAATAGTTCCTTTGGAAAGATATATCGATAAATGACCGAAAACCGTTTTATCGATCAACAACTCTAAAATCGTCAAACGTTGTGCTTGGAGCTAGATACATACACTTATTTTTATAATTGAACAATAATATAAAATAAAATTAATAATTTTATTTTTGGCAAAACAAAACGTGTTTTAGGCATCATCAGGGATGCTCTTATATTTAGATATAGATTTATGATTTTAAATTGAGATTTAATGATTTAATTATTATAATTATTCAAATAATTATTTTTAACTGATGATAATTTATTTTAAAATGGTTGTAAAGTAATAATAAATAATTTGTAATAGTTTTATGAAGATATATACTTGATTTGAAAATATAAGAAAATTCGTGTCACTTTATCGTAATAGCGATTTTTGTAAATATTTGTTAGTATTAATTTATATGGTTTTATAAATAAAATGTGATCATTTTATTAATTAATGATCATTATAAATTTATTTTCAAATTTTTTTACATTTATATGTAATTTAAAGTATAAGTGAAAATGTGACCGAAAATCGGTTTTTTCTCAACAGTTTAACGTGTATAAGTTGTGTAACGTTGTTTATATGACTTGAACACCTATATGACATACATATACCCATATTAAGGCATGCATATAAATTCACAAAAATGTCACGTGCACACATGAATGGAACCATATATATATATATATAGACACACACACATAACATACTTATAACACACATATATAAGATATTTGTAAAAGCATAATACTTAAGCTAACCTAAAGTCAACCATCTCACACAAAGTACACACTTGAACACACACACATGGGTGGTGATGACGGTGGATGTTGGTCGCCAAAATTAGACCCGTCAAACGGTCGGGTCAAGATGGGTTGGGTCAAAATTGACCTAAACCATTTTAAGGCCTATCCCTTTTAATACATTTACTAAAAGGGTCAATATGACCCAACCCGTTTAATATACGGGTCAACCCGTTTAACCCGTTTAAAAATCATCAAAAATTAAAAAAAAAGTAAAAAACATCCGATGCATAATAAAAACCGCATACATAAAACATAAAATTGCACATAAACTACATGAACTGATACATAGGTGTTTGTTTAACCCAAAAACACTGTTGCATAACATGAGAATTGCACTAAATATCATAAAACAACACCAAATATCATGAAAATTGCATACAATGTTGAAAGTGCACCAAATAACACAGACTGCAAAAAATAACACTGAAACTGCATCAAATATGTTTTAAATCTGCATACATAAAACTAAGACCATAAAAAAAGTAATTAAATTAAAAATTATGACATTTCCAAGAACAGCAGGATTCTTTTTACAACACGTTGATCTTAACACTTTCTTCAGCCTAATTCCAATCAGATCTGCATTGTAAAATAATAGAATAAGTGAGACAACACTTATATTCAATGTTAAAAAAATAAACAATTGGCTACTATAAACATTAAAAAGGTAACATCTCTTAGAAAGTAACTCAAATCAATTTGAGATTACATGGAAATACTACTGCAATATCTAAAGTTTAGATATACAGGTGAGTGAGTTTCAATTGCAAAATTGTGAACATGAATTGGGTTCCATATGGTAAGCTTTGAGATATTGATATTTTAGATATATAAATTTTAGCCTGATACACATATGAATTTGTCAAAAAGTTTCTTGGTGTATAGTAAAACAGAAGATGCATAAATCAACGATGACACTTGCATTGAATTGTATCGGATTGTTCGTAAACAATGCTATCAGAGCAAACAAAGTGGTATTCGTTTAATCGAAATTTAGACAAAATGGTATTTTGATCAGAAAATTCTAGTTGTTAATAAAATGTGGAAATTGTGCGTAGGCCAAGGGCATGCATGATACATCATTCAGAAACATTTTACTGCAAATAAGGAAACAAAAGAAAGAGAAAAAAATCTAAAATGCTATGAAATATGTGAACATGCATGTTTTTCATATATAAGCTAATAACTGTAAGTGTAATATCTAGCAAGAGAGTCAGTCACCTGAAACTTCAATACAAACCCACATCAACACCTTTTTCCTTCAAGAATTCCTTACCTTCTACTATGTCCTGCAATACAAATATAATGTGAATCCATCTAAGCATATAAACAACATCTTCCCAAAAATACAAATTTACTTTAACATCTACCTCTTCAAGATTGTCGTGTAATAGAGTTTATGCACTGAAAGTTAGTTCATTTTAAATGATTCAGATATATCAAGGAGTTTCATATGGATTAAAAATTACTTTTTACATACTTAACACAGTTGCTCCTATCTTTGTCCAACTTCTAGCAAATAATTGATACATATGCTTCAAACTCATGGAGAGGTGACAGAGCCATAATATAGTCTGCTCAAATTTACACTTAAAACAAAGTATTACTAGAGAACACAGTTGCTCCTATCTTTGTCCAACTTCTAGCAAATAAACCCATGTAATCCCCTTTTTTGGTAGCACCCATACCAAATACTTGGGATAAGATTTCTTACATTAAACAAGCTTTAATCTAAAAGTTATGCAGAGATATACACAAAGGAAGCAACATAAATAATTCCAGTGCACTGTCCAAATCAGATTTTATTCACCAGAGAACACAGTTGCAAACTATTGTTTATATACCAACTATTGTTTAAACGTCATCAAGAACAACCGTTGTCCATTCTTCGAACCTTATGCAATTAAGTTTTTTCCTAATAGCTAAACTCAGAAACCACAAAAAATTATTCACATTCCATGACATATTAGTAGAATTTAGAATATACATATCTGAGCATAATTATCTAAAAATCATACCTAGCACTATGCGTTAATGTCTCTTCTTCTTGAGAATGGAACTTTGTAATATCTTTGGTAAGATCCTCGATTGTTTGCACAACCGTACCGCTATACAACCAATCTCTTATACATAACAATGCTTCGACAACATCTTCTTTTAGTGAACTACGGTACTCGTCAAGTACTCTACCACTAATGCTAAAAGCACTTTCTGAAGCCACGGTAGTTACTGGTATAGCCAATATATCTTTTTTCATAAGGGATAAAATAGGACATTGATATTGTTGTGATTTCCAAAATGAAAGTACATCAAACTCTATTTTGTGATCGACCAACCCATCATTTAAATATGAATAAAGTTCTGATCTAGTAGAATTGCCAGCAAATTCTAAATCTTGTTAGGAGTCAAATTGTTCCAACATATCTTCACGTTCTTGTGAATAAAGGCCCGTAAACGAACATGGAGATTCCATGCCTTTTGTAGCATTTGTTTCAATAGGCGACTCCTCTTGCAATTTCTTTGAATATTCAAAGAACAACTCTTCCAATTTTCTTTTTACTTTTTCAAATTCTATGTTACTTCCATAAAACCTTTCATAAGAAAATCAACCAAAATTTACTTTGTAACGTGGATCGAAAATACAAGCAATAGAAAGAAACACATTAAACTCTTTCCAATATTTATCAAACTTTTTAAGCATATCGCATGCCATGGAAGACATAAAATCATCACCCACTATAGTCTTTTTTAAAGTTAAATGAACCAAGAAAATTTCTAGAAAGAAAAAATTAACCGTCGGATAATTTGTTCCTTAAAACAAGCAGGTGGCATTGTAGAAAACTTCCAAAAAACGTGTGATTTTCTTTGCTTTCTCCTATTCTTCAAATGATGGACAATAAGTATAACTATAATCCACATATTTCAAGCGATAAAGAGCTTGCTCATAATATATTGCACTTTTAAGCATAATAAATGTGGAGTTCCATCTCGTGGGAACATCTTGACGTAATCCCTTCTTAGTCTTATCCAAAGAAAGACTAGATATGCATTCTACAAAACTTTTTTTCTAGATTGAGAGCCCCTAATATATTTTATGCTTTCCCGTATATTGCTCAAACAAATAGTAATATATTTCAGGCCATTTTGCACTATCAAATTCAATATATGTGCAACACACCTAACTTGTAAATATTGGTCATCCGCAATCAATGATCTTCTATAATTGAGATGTGATCCTAACAATTCAACAAACTTATAATTGGAAGATGCGTTATCCAATGTACATGAAAATATTTTATCAACTATTCCCCAACTAAGCAACAAACTTGATATCTTTCCAAATATGGCTGATCCAGAATGAGGAGGCGACAACAAACAAAAACTAAGCAATCTTTTTTGCAAATTCCATTCATTATCAATAAAATGTGTAGTCAAATTATGTATCCATCCGTATTGATTGAAGTCCACAAATCAGACGTTATACTCACTCTCCCACTACATGAACTAATACAGCTTTAAGTTTTACTTTCTCGTTCTCATAAAGTTTAACAACATCTGAATGCGAAGTGTTTCTGGATAAATGTACCATTTCATCATTTAAATAAGAAACCAATTCACGAATACTTTCATATTGCACAAAATTAAACGGTAAATTATGCCGAATAATTGCTTTAGTCATTAAATCTCTATACTTTGTTTGACTAAAGTTTCTTTTATTTATGTCTTCCACATTTATACCATGGCATTTCTTAACATGCCTCCTTAAATTATTTGTCCCATAATTATCACCATATATAAATATTCTCTTTTACATTTTTTGCAAAAACATGTACATTTTTCACCACTAACAATTTCCTTCTTTTCGAAATATTTCCAAACATCAGAATAAGTATTTCTTTTTTGTTTACTTCCCACAGAACTACCCACCGAATAAAGATCAACTTCCAATTCTACCATATCTCTTGTTTGACTATCATGTTCACCGATATTCATATTCTACAAAAAATATGAAAAAGTCATCAAGACTTTATCAACATGACATATAAAATATATCAAGTTGATCAATGTACCTTGAAGATATGATAACATAAATAAACTCATTACTTGAGCCAATCATTTTAAATCTGACTTCTAACAATAAATATTATGATTGAAAATGTAGCTTGTTAAAAAAAGAAAAGAAAGAAAGCCAATAAATAATACTAAAGAGGGGAGACATGCACTTGCTTTAAAACACTTGAAAAGTGAAAAATCGCTTTGTTTCTGATGAAAATTGGTGCAATGAGTGATTATGTAAAAAATTCTTACTTTTGTGAAAACGAATTTTAATACAAATAGATGCGTTAAGAAAACAAAAAAGAAAAAAAAAGGAAGAAGAATGAAAATTTCGAATACAATGTTGAAGAACAAATGAGTGATCAAAGGCCTCCTTGGCTTTTCAAGCGTTCGAGTTTAAACATGACATGATGATCTTTTTTTCCTCTAGTATGTGATGTTGTAAAAGAGGTTGATTTTAATACCTTAGGTTGATGTTAACTAATGTGTAATTTCTTTGTTTTTTTCCTTTACTGAAATTAACAGTTATCCTGCTATGAAATTAAGTATATTAAAGCACTGAGCTTGTAGATTTTTATCAAATTCATATATCAAACCATAATCTAAAGTAGCTGGATTTAGCAGATAGCATTCAAAAGAAAACTCTAGTCATTTTTCTTGAAGAAGCAGAAAAGAGATGCTCAAAGTTTACCCTTTTTATTGAAGCTGGCTGCAGAATAGATATTTCAGCTGTTGAACACAATAAATTCCCTACAACCAAATATAATTTCATTAGTATACTTAGTAAAGATGGACAAGTGTAATTTGTATTTGTTTGACAAATGCTTATAATAATTAAGTGTAGTTAGATGCATAGTTCATCCGAAAGGCAAAAAAGCCACAATCCTTTGACAAGCAAATTGATATATGTTTAAAATTTTTGAGGATTGTAATATAGCACAAGTGCAGTGCTAGAACTATACTTTGCATTTCATTAATACAATGATAGACAAAGGAGAAAAATCCTTTATGTTGCTTTGATCATAATATCAACCTTTCAAAAAATTCACAAAATGTATGATATCTCTAGGATCATTCTCTCAAACTATATTACATATACTACATCATAATCAGAACAACAACACTTTATAACTTACGTAAATTTACAAGGATTCTTCAAAATATATACATTTGCATTTAAGTCCCTTGCATCACAGTCCACACCATATAAATTATAATCTCCAACCTCATCAATCCTCAAAAGGTAAGGCAACAGACTGAGCTGAAAAGGACGGAGGTCGTCACTCAGCCTCAAGAGGCCAAAACGTGGTAAATAGGCTATTTCGATTGTATTCAGCCTCAAAATTTACATTCGCACACCTTCAAACATAATGGAAGCATACAAATGTCCAAAATTACTTGTCAAGTTTACATAATTTATTTTAAGACTAGTTAATAAGTAATAAATTAACATTTGTACAAATGCAAGCTTTACGGTTCAATTTCAGTAAAGACAGACAAAACGACTACCAGTACAGCAATTAAATCAAAATATTGTTCTAATTCCATTATTAAATTTTTTTTGCAAAGAAAAAAAATGGAGGTTTCAGTTAAATCAGGATTCAACCGAGACCCCTTCTACTGTAACACAATGTAATCGGGTTTCCACCTATCTTAATCAACATTTTACTTTGGCGGTTTTCAGAACGAAAAATAGGGATTTTTCAGAAACGAAAAATAGTACCTTTGATTGGTTACTGCTTCAACTTTGAAGGTTAAGAGATAAATCCACACAATTTTGAGTGAGGGCGAGGGCAATTGTTTGAAGGGAATTGAGCGAATTGTGAATTAGGGATTCAGAGATGCCAACATCGTATTTTAGAAACGAGATTTTGGAAATTTAGGGTTTTGGATGGGTAAGCGGGTATACAGGGTTGTATTGTTTTTAAATGGTTTAAATGGGTATTTGATCCAATGCAAAGTATAATTGAATTAGTTTAACCCAACTCCATTACAAATGGGTTAAAAGGGTTAGGTTAAAGGTTTGTCTTGAATTTTGACAGCCCTAGCCAAAATGATGGGTGGAAATAGGGCCATGTGGTGATGGAGATGGAGCATGTGGAGGTGATGAAGAGGGTGACGTAAGTGCTTAGATATTTTCCCTCTACTTTCCCAATAAATACCCACACATTTCCCTCTTCTTCATTCTACCATATCTCCTTCAGAATCGAACCAAATTGTGTAATTCCTTTTTTTTCAAACCATGGGAATTTCAGTGGCTACAACTTTGATGTTGAGCACTTATTCCAGTTTTGAGCTTAACTATGTCAAAATTCCACTTCTTTACAGTGCATTTTCGGGCTTCATTTTTATGAATCCGAGAATACCCTCTCTTCTATTGATCATGTCTTCCTCATAACTAGTCGAAATCAAGTGTTTCTTTTTTTCAAATATAAGAGAAAAGAAATTGCAACAACTTTCCAATTAACCACCGTTATCCCGCCTTTTGGCAAGGCCGAGATACCAAGAACTTGATTAGAAACCAAGGACAGTTCATCCTAGAGATCGGTTATACATAGGTTCGCTATGGATACCGACAAATTTTGTCCTAGGCCGGATCGAGCTACAATTGATATGGCACGACAAGCAAAGCTATGAAAGCCAACGTTCCAAATTTCAAGTCAATCGGAGTTCGTATGCTCAAGATATTGATCGATCACGGTTGAGAAATCCAACTCTATTCGTATCCAGCCAATTTCGTATCCATTCCCCAAGAGAGATTCAGTTCGTATCCATCGCCTACTAACTTCCTTCGTATCTATAAAATGAAGCTACTTCGTATCCATCATGTTAATAACACTTTGTATCCATCAACAAATGTCCATTTCATATCGGTCTCCCTCCATCCATCTCGTATCGATCAACCACTGATCGATACAAAGAAAGCAACATGAAGCATCGATACGAAGGCGGCCTCCAACCATCGATATGAAGTAGCATGCAAGCATCGATACGAACAGAGCCATGCATGACCGATGCGAAATAGTGTCGATACGAAGATGACAATGTCATACAAAATCCAAACTTGCATCGATCATAACTCGTGATCTACAAGTCCAAATACCACCAAATTTTCGCAGGATCTTGCCGACAACGTCAAGAATGTACTAGATAAATTTCAATCAAAAAGGATCAATTCTTGATTGATACGAATTCCATTCGTATCGCTTCCAGATCGAGTCGAAACCACCTGAACTCGATCCCGTGGGCCCACCCACGTGAGAGAAGAAGTCCTCCGAGATCTGGGCGAGATATTTGCTGCCTACGCCTATAAATAACAACCCTGGACCTACAGAAAATGGACTTTTGGCTTCTCTACGCCGATACTCTGCCAAAATCATTATTAACCTTCAGTTGTATTGTTGTAATCTCTTGTAAACAATGAGTGAAATTCAATAAACATAAGTCATTTCATAGTGGACGTAGGCAATACGCTGAACCACTCTAAATTCGTGTGTTTTTGTACATTTTCTTATCTGTTGATTGGTGTTTGTTAGATCTGCCTCATTTTACATTTACTTTCTTCATTTAATCTCTTCAAACACATCCGAAGAGTGTTGTGCCCAATTTTGGTACAAACACTTTGGTGCTTTCACTGAGAAAACCCAGCTTTTATCCTGCTCTATGGATCTACTACCATCGTTGGATTGCAAAAAGCTAAGGAGGAGATCCAAACCTATCGTCAAGTGGTTCCTTCTATTCTATTCAGATTGCTCCAGATCTAAGAGGAACTACATTTATCAAGATTTTCGTATCCATATTTTCGTATCCATGAAAATATGGTGATTTTCGTATCCATATTTTCGTATCCATGAAAATATGAAGATTTTCGTATCCATGTTTTCGTATCCATAAAATATGGTGATTTTCGTATCCATGTTTTCGTATCTAGAAAATATGGTGATTTTCGTATCCTTGTTTTCGTATCCAGAAAATATGGTGATTTTCGTATCCATATTTTCGTATCCATGAAAATATGGTGATTTTTGTATCCATGTTTTCGCATCCAGAAAATATGACAACATTCGTATCGATCGAACTTCGTATCGATCAGTTTTCGTATCATCGAATTTCGTATCGATCAGTTTTCATACCGATCGAATTTCACATCGATCAATTTTCGTATCGATCAACATTCGTATCAATCAACTTTCGTATCGATCACTATTCGTATCGATCAACATTTGTATCGATCAACTTTCGTATCGATCCAGCCGCGTACATTTCGTATCGATCCTCAGATACCACTTTGTATCAATCCAGCCATGTGCATTTCGTATCGATCCTCAGATACCACTTCGTATCGATCCAGTCGTGTGCATTTCGTATCGATACTCAATTTCACTTCGTATCGATCTAGCTGTGTCCAATTCGTATCGATCCTCGAATACACTTCGTATCAATCCAGCTGCATCCAATTCGTATCGATACTCAAATACACTTCTTATCGATCCGGCTGCGTCCAATTCGTATCGATCATCAAATACCACTTCGTATCGATCCAGCTGTGTGTCTTTCGTATCGATCCAAGTGTCCACTTTTCGGATCGTTCAATTTCACCAACATTTGTATCGTTCAAACATTGCTGAGAATGATACGAAATTTCAAAAAAAAATTGGGTACGACCCTAGCCACAGCGCAGAGCACGCGCATAGTGAATTCAAAGCTCAATTTAATGAAGGAACATCCCATCCACACTTCTGATTGTTCCATGACTGAACAAGGCATAGGGGATCACAACAACAAATGCTGAATTGCAATCAAGGAGAGGGTAAAGAAATACTACTCAATCGGTGCTCCTAGAGGCTGGAGAACCTAGCTAATACGCCAAGAACTAGAGTTGGTTAATATATCATGCCTCTAAGGTGGACTGCAACATCCCCCAATTGACCAGCTTTTAAACTCCTGAATTGACAACTATGGTACGATGGCTAATATGACGACTGCCCTACACTGTCTACTCTGCCAACTCAAAACATAGCTGGTCACCGCTGAACCATCTTCAAATGCCCGCATCTTAATCATACCGTGTCCATATGACTAGAAGCATGACATACAACCTTAAGGGGACTTCCTTACTACCTTATATGGGCCTCCTACCTGGGTGAAAATTAGAAATAATCACCAATCTATGAGCCCATCTTAACCAACTCACTATCCAATCAGCATTACCAACCACTCGAACGTTGGGCAGTCATGCTTACATCATTCATCAGTATTACAAGACCCCGTAGCCATAAAATGGACCTCATAATGTTGATAGAAGTATCTTTCCCAGTCGAGACCTATTTATTGAAACCATCCTACATGCAGATTTTCCAGCGAAAATTCAACATGCTGACTACGTCAGTTTACTTTGGAAATATAACCCCCGGCACTACCTCATGAAGTGAGAATTGCGCATGGCTTCCACCAAGAGTGATGACTGCCATCAAATGCAGATGTCTTCCCTCATTCCTTAAAGAACACTGTTAATCATGGTTAGACAAACCAGTTCTACTTCTCATATTGTTGAAGGGAATGAAGAAGTTTGCAGCCAACGAATTTATCCAAAGCCCACAGCCAGTTGCTGCCAATACCCATAAATGAATTCATTACCAGAGCTTATTTCCAGACTTGATAAAAGAACTGGTGGATAGCCGCCGACGACTACACCAACATGTCCAGGCCAATATTGAGTTGATGAATCAGATGGAGGATCAACATGGCGAGATAAGGAGGGAACCTACTCCATACTCTAGATCGGAAAACTCCTCTTCTTTAGATAGCTACCGTGGACGTCAACGCCATAAGGCTGCTCCGGAAAGGACAGCTTCAACAATATGTGCAAGCCCATAAAACGAAGGACCGAGAACACCCGACCCCTATCAATCAAGAACTTTGATCAAATTGAACCATTTGCGTTAGACTTCCAACTGTGAAGGGCTGGACCGAAGTGCAATAGCAAGTATATGACGCCGCTTCACTTATCAATGAGATTTAATCCGATCTCTTTTGAATTATTTCTATTTTCGTTTATGTTGCGAAATATGACCGACTTGAATTAAACTACTTGCAAATGATGCAGGTAACCGAGTACTTAAGGTTAGGTGCAAAACAAACTCCGTGGACTATGATCAAATCATTGAGGTATCATCATGACGAGCATGATTCAACCACTCATCGGCTACTATATGCCCCTGACTGGGGGCAAGGCATTAAAGCGAAAGAGACCAATAAGCTCAAGACTCTAGTACAAAGTGAATGCAATCGATCATCCACTCATCCGCATATGAAATTTAATTGGAGATATGGGAAAGACTTGGAGTGATATGTCCCAACATTGTACTCTCCATCTCATACTTGAAGCTCACCAAAATACTTATGCTTCTTCTGATGCCCAGTAAAATTGGAATCACACCAAGGGTGGATGTGACATGACCGTCTATGCATCCAATCCAACATTAGAACTTGGGGTAATTTGAGAACATATGTTTAAAGTGGATATGATTTGACCATTCACTCTCCAGCTTGCGTCAGTGATTCGACAAAAACAATCATGCCTTAAACCAACTTCGTCAGGGCCCAAGCCTCAACTTAAAGTCATCAACGACTAACTGCCTACTCGCTAACCATCATGAGCCATCATTTTGACTCTCTTCCTCAACTCGACCAGAAGAGTGCAAAGCATAAAGTGGACATGACTCGATCGTCTGCTCTCCAACTCTTGCCCCTAACTTAAGGGAAAATACACAGCTCAAAGTGGATGTAGTTCGACCATCCTCTCCTCTGCTCGAGCTCAAAGCTTGCCAGAACACTAATCTTACACCTTAGGCTTAGCAAAAGTGGAATGCAAATGAACATGGACGTGATTCGACCGTCCATCTACTAAATCTTATCCTTCGTTGAGGGCGGATAAGTGGAAAGTGATTGAGATCCGACCAATCACTTATTAAGTGAAAGTCGAGCTCGAGGGCCGACACACTTAAATCAAAAGGGATTGAAACACGACAATCCTCGAACAAACTCTAGTTCCTAGAGTGTGAGATGGAGTACAAAATTCCAAATCCAAACTCGAGGGGGATGGACCCGTCCATCTAGGACTTCGCTTTCTAAATCAAGGTGGATGTGATCCGACCATCCACAACCTTAATCGACCTCCTGTTCCCAGAGTGCGAACGGGATCCAAATGCCTAAACAGATGTGACTGACCATCTGTCGACCAACTCCAGATTCCCAGAGCGTGAACTGGAGTATAAACATCAACTAAATCTAAGTCCCCAGAGCGTGGACTGGAGTGTAAACACTGAAATGGGTGTTACAGACCACCCATCAACTAACTCCGAATTCGCAGAGTGAGAACTGGAGTATAAACATTAAATAACTCTAAGTCCCCAGAGCACGGACTGGAGTATAAACATAAATGGGTGTGACTGACCGCCCATCAACTAACTCTGGTCCCGAGAGCGCGGGCCGGAGTGTAAACGCCAAATGGGTGTGACTGACCACCCATCAACCAACTCCAGATTCCCAGAGCATGAACCAAAGTATAAAACACCGACTCACTCTAGTCCCAAGAGCGCAGACTGGAGCACAAATTCCAAATGGGTGTGACTAACCACCCATCAACTAACTCTAGATTCCCAGAGTGGGAACTGGAGTATAAACATCAACTAACTCCAGATTCCCAGAGTGCGAACTAGAGTATAAACATCAACTAACTCCATATTTTCAGAGTGCAAACTGGAGTATAAGCATCAACTAACTCTGGTCCCGAGAGCGCAGACTAGAGTACAAAGACCAAATGGGTGTGACAGACCACCCATCAACCAACTCCAGTCGTCAAAGCTAGGATTGGAATATAAATAGTAGAAGGGATGCGATTCGACTGTCCATCTATCAACTCTGATTCCTCAGCAAGTCCTATAGTATAAAAAGTGGATGTGGTCCAACCATCCGCTTTCCAACTCTACCCTCACTTGGGGGCACACTTATCACACAAAATCGGATGCGATCCGACCATCCAGCACTAAGCGGGCACAACACGACCGTCCATGCATCAACTCTTGTCCTCAGCATGGGACCCATAACATAAATTTATAGGGATGCACTCCAACCCTACAAGACAAAACTTCTTCCTTGATTTGACAGGGAGACGCAGATTCGCAAAACGGACCTAGCTAGATGTCCTATTCTGAATTTATATTACTACCATCCAACCGCAAATAAACATGGCATGACCATTCATCTGCTAACTCTCGCCTATGATCCGACGGATTGTGGGCGCAACATGGATGGGTGTGACCCAACCACCCACCAATCAATTCCTTCCTACAATTTAGTAGGAGAAACATCAAATTAAAGTTGTCGTAGTGTGACCGACCACACTTCGAATTTCAACATTGACTAGAGCCAGAAAGATTAATCGAGGAAAATGCTGTTCGACCATTATCTGCTAAAACTCTTAGTCCCTAGAGTGCGGACAGGGGTATAAACATCAAATAGGTGTGATTAATAGCCCTTCAACTTACTATGATCCCCAAGGTGCGGCTACAAGCATAGATAAACGAATGAATGTGACTCGACCATTCATTCACCAACTCTGACCTAAACTCGACATAAGGAGTATAAACTCACTACAAGTGCAATTAGACCATCCACGAACTAACTCTGCTAACCCAAGACTGGGGGCAGAAGTACAAATCACCGAAAGAAGAGAAAGGTGACTCGCTACATCTCCAGCTTAGCGTCCTTTACAACTGGAGGCAACGACTACAAGGAGACCCTAATGCTAACCAGTTAGAATGATGCTCGAAGTTCTGGGCAACCAATTATATCGTACCGCCGGATCGACGGGCAATATCGATCTGCACCTTTCATATCATACCATTGGATCGACAAGAAATGAGGTCCGAGCATTCTACACCGTGTCGTTGAATCGACAGCCAATATCGATCCTCTTCGACTACAAATCAATGTGACCCGAACGTCCATCGAACAACAGAGCATGGATAGAAGAATAAACCACGAATGAGTATGACTTAACCATTCATCCTCCGTCGCCTTCCTTCGATCCGTTCACAAAAGCGTTAAACCGGATGGGCATGACCTGACTGCATTTGAGCTGACATTATCCCTAGTTCTGATAGGAGAATGTAAACCGAAATGGATGTAGTTAATTGCCTAACTCCAAAAGAATGCAATGTGACCGTTCATTCTTTGACTTTTACCATGATTCGATTAAAAGAGCAATTCAAAACAAGTGCAACCTAAACATCTGCACACCAATTCTTGCCCTAGATTCGGCAGAGGAAGCATCAATCCCGCATTGGATCTGACTGGACGATTCACTCTTCAGTTTCTGCCCAGAGTATGGTGACATAAGCAGCGAAGTGAATGTCATTGACCGTCCAGAACTTAGCTCATGTTTGAATGTCGGCGAGGAAATGAAGTATTCTGCCTAGAGGAAAGAACTAGGACAAAATTCAGGATAAGGCATAACTCAGCCTTCCATCGTTAACTCGATCCCATGGTTCAACGGGATAAAATGCGAAATTAAAGCGGGCATTATCTACCATGCCACTTATCGAGATATTCCTCAGACTTAGGGGCACGCGCGAGAAATAAGATGAATGTAATTTGATCGTTCATCAAACAGCTCTGGCTCTTACAGCTTGGACTATAGTATAAACACAGCAGAAGCTAGGCTCGATCATTTGCACAATACGTCCATCAACCCAAGACTAGGGGCACGAGTTTGACCATCCAAGAGCTGAATACGACTACTCAATCCTATAGCTCGTGCCTAATATTTATAACAACTTGAAGTTACGACCGAGAGGATGCTTATAGATAGAATCATTAGATCGACGCTCGGACCTATGGGCAACAGATCATCATTATGACCCTTCCGATGAGCAATGGATCGCGGGTACATTGAATGGAAAGCGCATTGCTCGGAAACACAAGTAGATTCAAACTCATAGCTGGAGCCAGCTATGTTGCAGCACGCGATACCAGGCTAAACTCTACTAAGCCTTTGATTCAACATCCCTACAAGCCCGATCATTTACCATTGCAAATAAGCACATAAAGCGCCTACAACTCATCACGAGTACTAAAGATTAGATCACAACTTAGCGCAATGATGAAGAAAGAGTGAACTGCGTTGCTCCGGCTGAATCTTGATGTGTTCGCTTGGACTCAACCTCATATATACATATGGACTCTCACCAGCTATTGAAAACCCTACGTTAAATGTCGACCCGAGGCATGTCTCGGTGAACAAAAACGATACGACATGGATCCGGAGAGATCTGCTGCACTTAAAGAGGAGGTGAATTTACTCAAAACCGATGGGTTCCTCTACCCAAAATGAGTATCCAATCCTTTACTTATAAGAAAAATGAACGGAGGGTGGTGGACGTACGCTGACTACTCATATTTGCACAAGGCATGACAAAGCACAACCTTCCACTTCCAAGGATCAACCAACTGGTAGACTCGACCATCGGACATGAATTGCTCACTTCTATGGACACAAAACTACAGATACAATCAAATACTAAAGCATGTCCCAGACTAGGAATACAACAGTTTTGTTACTGAACTGGGCCTATAGTGCTACGTTGCAACCCCCGAATTCAAACTTGAGAACGCTTATGCTACTTACCAAAGGACGATTAACAGATCATTCAAAAATAGGATCGGTCGATCGATGAAAGTAGATGTGGTTAATATGCTCGTGAGATCACGACTATCAAACGACCCCATTGATGACTTGGTAGAGATATTTAGTGCTCTCCAAAAAATGAAAGATGAAACTCGATCCTTTGAAATGCTCTTTCACCATTACATCAGAAAGATTCTTTGTGTTCATCATCAATTCTCGTGGAATCAAGGCAAATTTCCAAAAAATTCCGACAGTTAGAGACACCCATGTACCGACAACCAAGCAGGTACGGAGCCCAATTTGGAAGATTACCGTCCTAAGTTGATTCAACTCTAGGACCATCTATAAGTGGATTCACTTCTTCAACCTGACCAAGAGAGGGAAGAGAACTTTTGAATGAACTAGCAACTACGTCGATGCAATTCCAGCTCTGATAGATCGCTTAAAGAGACCTTCTATTTTACCCAAACCTTTGGATCATGAAGATTTATACACCAATTGGGTCGTGTCAACACACGCCATAAGCATCGCAATGCTATGTGAAGAGAAACGAATCCAAAGATCAGAATATAATGAAAGCTAGCTATTGACAGGCTTACCCCGTTAGGTCTATATCAACTAGTCTCGATAGGTCCTATAGCAACCTTAAATGTCTGGATGGTTACTCAATTAGAATATCAAGCTAAGCCAATTTGATATCACTTATTTCCCTCAGAGAGCTATCCTGGTCAATCATTAGCATACTTCATATCCGAATTCACTGCATTAGATGACTATCCGAAGAGCAGTAGAGAACCGTCCAACCGATGGAGAACCTATACAGATGGAACTTCCAATAATCGGCTTTCTAACATCGAAGTTGTGTTAATGACTCCAGAAGAACGATCGATCTGCTATGCCTTGGAACTCAACTTCCCTGCAACAAATAATGAAGCTAAGTATGAAGCCTTAGTCACCACGCTCAAACTTGCAAGAAAGCTATGAGTGGAAACTTTAGATATCTTATGTGATTACTGGTTAGTAGTATACTAAGTCAGGGAAGATTATTTGACTAGCCGACTTCAACTATTACACCATTACACACATCATCGGAGAACAAAATAAAAAAGCCGAGTCACCAGCCAAGCTAGCTAGTTCTGGGGATGTGTGACAAATAGACTTTGTCTCAGTTGAAATACTTATTATTCCAAGCATTGACTGATGAAGATCGACTGGATCTTAGAGATGGAGCTAGGAAAGGGGTTATGGATGACTCCTATCAAAGACTATATACTGTGGGGAATTCCTCTTGAATATAGGAATGAGAAATGGCATATCCTCCGTGAAGCATCACTGCATGATTATGTCTGGATTGTTCGACTCCATCGATACAAAGCATTACTTTTGTATCCATCGATCCGAGACCCAATATTACGTATCCATCAATACGAAGCATACATTCCAACATCTCTGATCGATCCAGGAGAGGATCGATACAAAGGAAGGACTTAAAACAACCATCGAACGTTGTTACAACTCGAATTTCACATCGATCTAGGAGAGGATGGATACAAAACTCGACCAAAGAATTTGATAAACACCCGCAAATGTGCAAACATGAACAGGAGTCAGGTTAACGTATGTGCATGTATGCCAAACTAACATTCAATTTTCGAAGTTAACAAGAATTGAATGCTTACATGGTAACGATCAGAAAGATGAACAACAAAATCCTAGCGCTCAACATTCAGTTACAACAAAACACCGCATGATCATTGACAATCAACAGTTCGACATCTACATCACTGAAGATCAATCAAAGGTTACATCTTTTGATGAAAATATAGCAACTACTTAGCGAATCAGATAGAACTTTTTCAGAATGAAGGATGCAACTTTTCAAAGCACGTCATGTTCACACAAGACGTAATTTAGGGTCAAATGTTATCCCGCCTTTTGGCAAGGCCGAGACACCAAGAACTTGATTAGAAACCAAGGACAGTTCATCCTAGAGATCGGTTATACATAGGTTCGCTATGGATACCGACAAATTTTGTCCTAGGCCGGATCGAGCTACAATTGATATGGCACGACAAGCAAAGCTATGAAAGCCAACGTTCCAAATTTCAAGTCAATCGGAGTTCGTATGCTCAAGATATTGATCGATCACGGTTGAGAAATCCAACTCTATTCGTATCCAGCCAATTTCGTATCCATTCCCCAAGAGAGATTCAGTTCGTATCCATCGCCTACTAACTTCCTTCGTATCTATAAAATGAAGCTACTTCGTATCCATCATGTTAATAACACTTTGTATCCATCAACAAATGTCCATTTCATATCGGTCTCCCTCCATCCATCTCGTATCGATCAACCACTGATCGATACAAAGAAAGCAACATGAAGCATCGATACGAAGGCGGCCTCCAACCATCGATACGAAGTAGCATGCAAGCATCGATACGAACAGAGCCACGCATGACCGATGCGAAATAGTATCGATACGAAGACGACAATGTCATACAAAATCCAAACTTGCATCGATCATAACTCGAGATCTACAATTCCAAATACCACCAAATTTTCGCAGGAGCTTGCCTACAACGTCAAGAATGTACCAGATAAATTTCAGCCAAAAGGGATCAATTCTTGATTTATACGAATTCCATTTGTATCACTTCCAGATCGAGTCAAAACCACCTGAACTCGATCCCGTGGGCCCACCCACGTGAGAGAAGAAGTCCTCCAAGATTTGGGCGAGATATTTGCTGCCTACGCCTATAAATAGCGACCCTGGACCTACATAAAATGGACTTTTGGCTTCTCTACGCAGATACTCTGCCGAAATCATTATTAATATTCAGTTGTACTGTTGTAATCTCTTGTAAACAGTGAGTGAAATTCAATAAACATAAGTCATTTCATTGTGGACGTAGGCAATACGCCGAACCACTCTAAATTCGAGTGTTTTTGTGCATTTTCTTATTTGTTGATTGGTGTGTTTGTTAGATCTGCCTCATTTTACATTTACTTTCTTCATTTTATCTCTTCAAACACATCCGAAGAGTGTTGTGCCCAATTTTGGTACAAACAACCACTTCTTCAAATTTTGAGAGTAAGTGGGTCAAAAACCCAAGAGAAAATGACCTATTTTCGAGTCTAAATTTGGAGAACTCAAGGTCCTAGCTTCACCACTTATCTTCCTCCTTCCCAAAGCTTGGTTGTGAGCACTTGAAGGTCTTGGAAGTGAGCAAGCATGGTGAAGAGGAGATAACACCGAGAACAAAAGCATAGAGGAGGGGGTGGTCGAGCACTTGGATAAGGAGCTGAAGTTGTTTAGGTGATGGTAGAAGTGTATAAATGAAGTGTTGTGGCAATATGAATGATGGTAGGAAGATTGGTATTAATTATAGGGAGAACTCTAACTTTAAACCATTATAAGTAGTTATAAATGTTTAACATAACTATTTGGATGCTAATGATGTTTGCATGTTTGGTTGATGAATGTTTGAAAAAGTAATTAGCAACATATAACTAAAGGTGAGAAAACTCCTAAACAATAGTTATACATTTAATTGGATGATATATATGTTTGGATATGATTGTTAATGATGGTTTTTTATCATGTTTGAATATGATAATATGTATTTTTAATATGATTGTTGAATATATATACAAGTCATGTTAATACACGTCGATAAGCACAAAGGAAATCACTTTCCTTTACTGAACGAAATGGTGTATATGGAATGTTTGAACCTCTTAAAAATGGTTTAATATGGTTTAGAAATGTTTTGTAAACATTTAAAAGTGTTCTGGCAAAGTTTAAATGAATATTGAAAATTGAGTCAAAAATAGGCGCGTCGCGTAATAGTAGTTCACGATTTCGCTCTGTAAAAGTCAAACGGATATATAGAATGGAATATATCTTGGAATTCTTCGAGATAAGAATTTTCCGAACTATTATATCCATAGCTTCCAAACAAAGAAAGAAAATCGAGATTTCATTTAGTAGATGTTAAAATATGAGCAAACCAAGTTTATAATAAATTCGCGCTTTGGCACTTCGATGGTCAAACTAGTAAATGTTTTGAAAATAGATATTTTTAATTTTTTAAAATATGAAATAAATTCTATAAATCTTTTTAAAAAATTTAAAAGAGATTTGAGTAATAAAAATTGATTTCTAGATGATCGAAAAGTTGCTTTGACCAAATAAGCTTTGAAAACACTTTTTGCAGCACTTTCCGTAGCACTTTTTATTAACTTTTGAAATATGAATTTAAACTTAACAATTTCTTTCCAAATCTTTTATAAATGGTTTCAAATAAATAATTAAGTAATTTAAAGATGATTAAGAGGTTTAAAAATGAGTATATGGAAATGACTGATACATTTGTGAATGTCATAGAAAATCCGACCGAGGAGTGGAACAAATCGAAGGAAAAGCCCGGATCCTCTAAAATAATCAAAATTTAACTAAGTATGTCAAAAAATTTAGAGTCTATCAAATAACTTAACCACCTTCTGGGTGACAGAGAGGTAGTCACTAGGCTTGGGTTTGGGAAACCAGTTGCCTGCCCTCCCTAGCTACCAAGACTGGCCCGACGGAGGAGATAGTAAATTTGATTTACTCGGATCAAAATTTCCCAAAGTATACAAGATATAATTTTCCAAATTTAAACAATTTGGATTTGATAGATATAATCTTCTTATACATGGTATTAAATTCCAATGAGGGAACCCATGCTATCCGTGTGAATTTAAATGGTGATTTCACCGTTATTCGACGGATGGTAAAGGTTGAATACGGGAATTGATGTTGAGTAGAATTAGTATAATTTCTATCGATCATTTTTAACTCAATAATGTTTTCCAATATGACTTATGAAAATGATTGGAATTAATTTAATTTCTATACTTCAAATTTATTGATTTAGGTTTATAGTAAACAATATCTTAAATAACATTGTATTTGACCCGTTTTAAAGATTATGATTTGAAAATCTTTGTTAAGATTTAAATAAATGATTTGGAAATATTTTCCTAAGTAAAGAATGAAATGATTTGTAATTTAAAAAGGTTTTAAGTAATCAAAGGATTTGATAAATGAGGTTTAATGATTCTGTATATACTGGAAAGAAATGTTGTAAAGATATATATCTCTAGCAGATATTTTGATAAAAAGAAAATTAATCAATCAAAGAATAATTCCCTATTCACCTAACACCTTTTTATCGATGATTGGTTCGAAGGAACCAGGATCGGATTTGAATAATTATTATCCGAAAACTACTTCAAACCAATTTACGCATTCGAAGTGAAGACATGGAAATGATTTGGAAGATAGAATGTAGGGCTGCTTGTCACTGACCCTCGGAAGGAATTTCCCATATCATATTATGTGGCAGTAGTTCTTCATTGGAGATCTTCGATGCAAAGGCTTCCCGCTACTAATCCTAGGGATGATTCCCGACAGGATGTGGTAGGGGAGTGCCTTCGGTTTGTCCTGTTCTTGGACAACTTGTACGAACGAATGTCTGACATTGCATTTCTAATTACATTGATCGATCTCTATGAACGTATCATCTGTTTGGTGGCGGAGAAGGCAACTTCTCTTAGCTTAACACCCTTTTTGGAGACATGCGAGCTCAAGAGTTATACGTTTGTAGAAATCAGTTGTGTAATTATGAATTGGCAGTGTGACATTCAAAGGGGAATGTGCTATAGCCTATATGAAAGGTATTTTTTACCTTGGGCCTCATCACCCGGTAATGGCTTAAACAGGGTAAGCCGTAAGGCTATGTGGTTCGCTACCATTAGGGTATGGTCATCACCTTTCTAGATAAACCTCTAAATTTTGGGAATGTTGTGTATGCTAAGAGAGCTTTCAGATAGGTCGGTAATGACCAGGGTGACGTCATATTCAGTTTCTATCCAGGCCATGTCTGAGTGCCAAATAGGGATAGACTGGTCTTGCCAGATGCGGAGGATTGTTTGTATATCCTCGGTACATTCCTCTAGAGATGTACTATACGGAAGGTAGTCCCTTACCTGCCATTGTATGGAAATCCATTCTCCAATAAGTGCCTTTGGACTTAGTTGTAAACCTATTATGCCGTTAAATTTAACCAATGTAACATTTTGGCTATTTTAATATGTTTATTTGAAAAACGGTTTTCAAAGAATGTCATTAAAAATAATATCAAATTATTTTTCTTAGAAAATGTTTTGGTTATCATAAGGTTAAAACTCGTTCCGTGTTTATGTGCGGTGTGGTCTTATGAGATACATTTGTTTTAAAAAACACGTATTTTGAGTTTCTCACACCAGTCCCATGACTGACCCGGAGTTTATTTTCCTTTTTCCTTAAACTCTAGGTGCCCTAATCTTCCCAAGCAGCCTAGTATTCAGGTTCAGTTAAAAGAAATCTGGATGGAGCTCGAAGCAAGGAGTTAGAAGATGATTCTGAAGATTGTTATCCGTTTCCATTACACTTGTGTATCATTGTATTCCATATTTGTAAGGACATATATTTATAACTGTCCATGTCTAACTTTGATAAATGTATTTAAAATTTCCGCTGTAAAAATTATATGTTGAAATAATTTATGTTATTTCATTCGTGTGTGATTATATTCTGTCTTTATTTTCTTTCTTACCCTTAACGATCAGGTTTCCGAGGCTTGGATTTGCGGCACGTGAATACCAAGGATGTATTAGTGTCGATTTCCGAAGGTCAAAAATCCTAGCTGTTACAGGTAACCATTTACCTCTTACCCTTCATGGAAGGTCACCATGCATGCTCCTTCTCACATACCACCTTTACACCTCATTTCCTTAAACAAACATCTTTTCACTATTCACCAAAATATCTTCTCCAGAGTCCATTTCTTAATCTTTTACTATTCACATTTAGTTATACATAAACAGTAAAATATTTTTAGTTGCTAATTAATTACACATTAATATATTATATAAGCACAAAAGGTTCACACAACTTTTACCAAGTAAAAAGCTGTTTATCGATAAAATGTTTTTCAGTCATACTATCGATATTTCTTCGAATTATTTAATTTTAAAAACATTTTTTGAAAACAAGTTTACCTTTATTAGTTATTAATTAAAAGGGGATTAACAAGGTTATTAAATAAATTTAATCACATTAAATCCAAGACTCGAATATTTAAATAATTCAAATATTTAAAAACGAAGTGTTTGAAATTTCGGATCGTTACAAACATCAATATTTGTAACATATATAAAGATAAATGAAAAACCCATGATTTCAATTATTATTATATATATTATTTATATAAGACTAATAAGTTGTTGATCAATATTTTGAATGTGAACACCATGTGCAAAGTAGGGTTCGCACTAGTTTTATTTATTTATTTTCAAATTATTTTTCTTTAAATTTATTTTCGGACCAATATTCCTTTTCAAATACAAGCTTTTTAGGGAAAAAAGCTGATAAATATTGTTTAAAAATGTTTGAAGTTTTCATTAAAAGCCAAATTTTTTAGAGGACAATTATTTTCACCTTGAAATATTTAATTTCAAGAAATATTCCGATGTTTAAATAAAATGCTAGTTTAAACAATAACTCGATTAATTTTTATTGCAATTTAAATATCATAAGAAGTATGAGAAAATTGATTAAAGATGTTAGGGGTGGAAATCAAATAAAAACTTTAGAAGGGTTCAAGGAGATGAGTTGAATATAATTTTTTGCTTTTGGTAATTGATTTGGGTTCATATATTTCATTTTCCTTGAGTATGTTAAAGAAAGTCTTCTCATTATCGGTTTGACTACATGAAATCCTTGTTAAAATATATGACACAATATATGAGGATTGATTTGTAAACATTGCAAGATTACGTCAAACAAGGTCATCAATGATGGCTAAAAATCCAGGGTTTTAAAAAACCCTTGATCTATTTTAGATCTTTCAGTTTCTTTGATCTCAAACATAATCTCCTCAATTCCTTCATTATCTCCCTTCAAATTCCGATATACGACACACTCTATTTCATCAAATTCATGCTTGCTGATTGTGAACAGAACCAGGACATAAGAGAAGGGAAAAGGTAAGGCAGAGGAGGAAGGGGACGATGGATGAGAGAAGGAGTTTGAAATAAAGCAAGGGAGGCTGGCGACATTTACTAAAGACAAAGGTTTGGCTAAACCAGTGATAAGGAGGGCGAACAGACTGCTAATAACATAAGGTATAACCAATCTAGGGTGAGAGAGGAGAGATTTGAGCAAAATATAAATTTGATTCCCAAAGATGCAAAAAGTCTTATACTGAGATGTGATTAGAGGTTCAAGAGATGTAGGAAACAACCATCCGGAGGTTGTTTTTGTAGAATGAAGCAAAGGGAAACATGTCAAATGAAGTGGGGAGCATGGAAAAGTGTTTGTACAAGAAGAGATATACGAGAATCTTCCACCCAGATAATTGTATATGTTTTGGACACTTGAAATTCCCAATGATGAAAACTGATAGATTTAGGGGTATGCCTTAGGGATAATTATATAATTTGTTACATATATCTAACTCTATGATTGATCTCGTTCATAATAAAGGTATTTGATTTCTATTATATACTTTGTTATATGGCGATATAATTAATTAAGTAGTTAATTTAAAGTACATAAATAAGAAAATCCTTAAATGAAATATTATTGGTTAGTATTAACAAAGGTCAAACAGGAAATCTCAAAGTAACGATATTACACATTTCTATCGATTTGAAAACGCTGTTGGACTTCAATGTGGATACTCCAATTTAATTAGTTAAATTATGGCATGACGTCCATTGAACGACTACAGTTGGATCCAAGTTTAAGCATTGGAAGTGAAACACTATTCAATAGAAAATTCATCTCTCTAGTTATATAGGGTTAGTATTACGGTTAACTATAGTCAACTCAAAGTCAAAATCTCTGGCCAAAGGAGTACGATTAATAACAAATGTTATTATTGAACCAATGACTTTGTTTATGGACTAACCAAGTTGAATGTGGATGATGTTGGAATTTTGATCAAAATCAAATTTCGTAAATCCTGAAATGATATAGTGTTGAAGAGAATGTGTGTAAATAATCGTTGCTAAAAGGTACACTTTAGAAAATATGAAATTTGATCTTATTGATAAGAACTATAAGCGATGAATTCAGCCAAACTATCACCACTAGCAAAGGTGATGTGTGAACGTTAATATTTAAATTGTTTAATACTAATTACTGATTGAACTCACACCTTTTAGTCACATAACCGTATTTTTGTATTCTCCAAAAAACCATTCAGCCAAACTATCAGCACTAGCTAAGGTGATGTGTGAACGTTAATATTTGAATTGTTCGATACTAATTACTGACTGAACTCACACCTTTGAGTCACACAACCGTATTTGTGTATGCTCCAAAAAACCATATGTTAATTTATAATATGTTGTATATTAATTAATATTTGAGAAATATTAATAATTATTTAACTTATTTGATGTTTGGGGGTTGTTTGGAATTATTTGAATGCATATATAAAAATTATATTTGCTTGCATCGATATACGATATCGGTGTAACTTTAAATTATTTTAAATAAAAATAATTACATGAAGGGATTTATGGAAATTTATGCCATTTAATGCCAAGTATGATCGACCAAATCATGTGAAGAGAAAGGGGTGGAGATAGAGAGAAAACTAAGGGAATATATTAGGGAAATTTTAATTAAAAGAATGTAACCGTTTCAATCATTCAATTAAAATAAGTCCACTGATTCATTTTTTTGATTCGTTCATTTTTCATTTACTTTTCCTTTCTCTCCTCCTCACCTTTCGTGGTCGAAAATACCATGAAACAATCCCAAAATTTTTAACTCCAAATCAAATGAAAACATCAAAATTAAGAAAGCTTGCAATTCATCCTTCTCTTGCAATGCTGGGAGTTGATCTACCTGAAATATGAAGAGAAATCTCAAACAATGTGTTACAAAAGGAAGGACGTTTTATGTTCAGTTATTTTATTTTATTTATTCATGATGTTTAAACCAGATAAAATTCACATATATGTATATTGAATTGTCACTTGTTGAATTTATTTTAAAACCTTTTATATATTATAATTCAATTGTAAAATTATATAATTTGATTTGATGTTTTAAATTATTTAAATAGCGTATGAATATTTTCATATGCTTTATTTTTGTTATCCAAAATTGTAAATCAATTTGAAACTAGATATTATATTCAGGTTAAGTTTTGTTTTTCAATTATAAATTCAATGTCTTGTTATTTATTCAATTATTTATATTTAAGATTTAAAACTTAAATTAAAAATTTACATATGTGTATATGTAATAATAAAAAAATTCATTCATGTTATTAAAATAAAATATTAGTCCTGACAATAATTTCTTTTAACAATTTTAGCTACACGTTGAATGTTTATTTTCAGGTCTATGATTTTAAGGTCTGGATATTTTGTTGTGGTTAAGCATGGAATTTTATGGTATTGAATTTATTATTAATTAGTGTTTGTAAAGAAGGAAATTTAAAACATAACCTAATTTGTTTTCCTTCTTATTCTGATTTAATTAGATATGTATTTAATATGAAACCTTATTTTCTTTTTCACTTCCAATAAAGCATTATCTTCGCTCGAAATTATCTGTTTTGTTATACAGTTGTTCATATGTATATAAATTGAACTTATATAAGTGGCAAGAAAATATCACTTAGATGTATATATATTTCTAATATATACACACACACACAAACCATATACACATATTATGGTATATTTAAACCTGTTTATATACTTAGGCATTTATATTCCCGATATTTATATAAAATTGTCATATGTATATGTAAGTATGATATATATGTAAATAAAATGGATATAAATTCCAATATATATATATAGTTATACACATGTTTATATACCACATCATGTTATCCTTTTATATCATTGAATGTATACATGATATATCCAAATAATCTTTTAGCTGAAGTAATTAGTATGATTAATTAACAAATATATAATAATGTTAATTAAAATTTGATTTTAGTTTCATAACTAAATTGGATCCAGTGAAACCCATTAGACTTCACACGTCCATTATGATACAAATATGGGAATTTTTTTAAGTCTACCCATTTCACCCAGTATAGATCGACCAGGTTCCTTTACTGATATCAGACCCCAAATGGTCTTTGCAGATTAATTAGCAACTTTAGGGCCAACTAATCAAGCCTTTATATCCAATGGGTGTTAAGAAAAGTACTTTTTAGGCATGGGGTTAAATAATCAAATATTATGTCCTTTTTGGCTACCGGCCTGGCACAATCGATATAGTAAGTCCAAAAGGTGGGCCTAATTGTAAATGCCCAAATTGATTTAGGCCTAGGGCTAATTTCAATATTTGGGTTGAAAATATGAAATATATTTAAATTTAAAACTTAAGTTTAAAATATGAATAAAATTTATAAATGTTATAAAATATTTTCCAAAATTATTATGAAAATAAAATTTAATAATTTCAAAAATTATTTAATTTTAATTAATTTTATTTATTTAATATATAAATAATAAAAGTTAATTAGTTAAAATATAATATATACATTGATGTATGTGTATATATACATAACTATAAATATTATAATATATATATATGCACACACGTCTTAAATTGTGTAATGTAAATCAAAAACAATTTTTGAATTTATTAAAATATTTAGTATAAAATTCTTATTTGTAAATAATTAAATAAATGTTAATTAATATATGTATATATAATGATACATGTATATATAACTATAAATATTATAGTTTGTATTCATCTTAAATTGGTTAGGATGAATAAAATGAAATCTTGAATTTTAGAATAAATTAATTTATTTTGTAATTTATTGATAAGAATTAAAATTAGTTAAATATGATTTAATTAACAAGAATTAAAACTAATTAAATAAGATTTATTTAATAACATACACAATAATATTATTATTATCCCGCCTTTTGGCAAGGCCGTGATATCAAAGAATTGACTGGAAACCAAAGGCAGCTCATCCCGAATATCGGTTATACGCAGACTTACTATGGATATCGACAAATTTTTGTCTGAGCCCAAATTAAGCTACAATTGATATGACGAGACAAGCAAAGCAATGAAAGCCAGCGTTCAAAATTTCAAGTCAATCGGAGTTCGTATGCTCGAGATATGATCGATGAAAATCAAAGGGATCGACCTCACTTTCTATCCATCATGTTCATATCGATCAATGGTGCCCTTCTTCGTATCCATCATGGTCGTATCAGACCGAGTAACCTCACTTCATATCCATCATGTTCGTATCGATCCAAGGTGGCCTTCTTCGTATCCATCGCAATCGTATCGATCCAAGTAGCCATACTTCATATCCATCGTCACCAACTAGTTCGTATCCATGGGAGGTTGTCGCTTCATATCGATCGTTTCATGCACTTTGTATCGATCAATCCATTTACGTACTTCATATCGATCGGCCATTGATCGATATGAAGAACACATTATGTATCAATACGAATGTCACCTTTTTGGTCGATACGAAAAAGCTAGAGACCATCGATACAAAGCAAGCATCCTTGGACCGATGCGATGAATGGAGCGCATTAGGTCGATACGAACAAGGCGCAAATAGTGGGGATACTCGATCGTTCGGCATAAAAAGTGGATCGATCCGAGGAGATAGCGCCACGTCAACTTGCAGGCACGTGCCCGGATCGATACGAACAGATCGATATGAAAGAATCGATACGAAGCCCACAACCTACCGAAAACTCAAATTTGCATCGATCATAACTCACAGCCTACAAGTCCAAATGCCACCAAATTTTCACATGAGCTTACGTACAACCTAAAGAATGTTCATGCCCAATTTCGACTTGACTGGACCAAATCTTGATCGATACGAAATTCGTTCGTATCGATCACGGACCGAGTGCAAATCACGTGAGATTGATCGCGTGGGCCCACCCACGTGCCAGAAGAGGTTTCTCGAGATCTGAGCGAGATATTTGCAGCCTACGCCTATAAATAGCATCCCAGAGCCTACAGAAAAAGGGATCTTTTGGCTCTTTGACGTCCAGACTCTGCCGAAACCATTGTTGCACTCAAAAATCACTGTTGTACTCGAAATTTACTGTTGTAATCCACTGTAACCAACAAGCAAAAGTTAATAAAGATCAATCATTTCAAAGTGGACGTAGGCAATATGTCGAACCAATCTAAATCTATGCGTTCTTTTGCTGTTTTTCTGATTATTGTTTGAAGTGTTTGTTAGATAATCCTCGTTTTACATTTACTTTCTTCATTTTATCTCTTCAAACTCTTCCGTAGAGTGTTGTGCCCAATTTTGGTACAAACACTTTGGTGCTTTCACTGAGAAAACACAGTTTTTCTCCTGCTCGTTGGATCTACTGTCGTTATCAGATTGCACAAATCTAAGAAGAAGATCTAGATCTCAAAGACTAAAGTTCTTCCATCCTATTCAGATTTGCATCAAGTCTAGGAAAGAGCTTCGCTATCCGTCATGGTTAACACACAGACTACTTTTACAGCTGCAGACCATGAAGGACGGGATAGACAAAATCCCGTACAACTGCCTCCAACTGATCAGAATGCTACCGAACCATCAGATCCGCAAGGCCCTGTCACCAGGGAAGAATTCCAGATGCTAATGCAAGAATTGACTCAGAGCCGCCAACAGCTCACTCAATAGCTCCATGCTAATGCGGAACTGACCAACCAACTGAACCGTCAGCGGCTAAGGAGATCAAGGAGAGATCAGGTTTCCTATTCCTCCACCGAGAGTTCAGCTTCTTCAGACTATCATCATAGATCCACGCGTCCACGACTGGACGGAAGTTACACTTAAGTTATTGGACATCAGCATGCACTGAACCTTGGGCAACCGAGAGTTGGCCCATCAACCAGCCATCAGATTAGGCCCTCCTCCCGAGGAGGCACTATTCCATATCATGTTACAAACAACCGCACTAACACCACTGCTACTGAACCAGGAGTTAATGCCCGAAATAGGACAGATCTGAACCATCACCGGCATGAACATACTCTAGAACCATATGTCCCCGAAAACATAGAACCAAGGAGGCGAGACATGGACCGTCGACAGCGACCGACCCTTCCTCACATTGTGGAACCCGACCACACCTTGGCCCAATGTGCTCAAAATGTCCAGATGCCTGACATTCCGACGATGATCCGTCAAATGATCCGAGAAAGTGAAGGCCTCACTAATGACGACTGGGGAACCTCCCGGAGTCATACTCCTTTTACTGATGAGATACTTTATGCTGAACCACCTCGGCGATTCAGGATGCCGACTTTACCCGTTTATGAAGGGAGCTCTGATCCCAATCAACACATCTTGAAGTATGAGTGGTTGACGAATACTGCACGAGCCGATGATGAAGTTAAGTGTCGAAGCTTCCTGATCTCTCTGGGGGCATAGCAACTATGTGTTTTACCCATTTACCACCTCAATCTATCTCTTGTTTTGATCAACCGACAACAAAGTTTATTGAGCAATTCCGTTTGCATGTCGCAAGACCGAAGGATGTTAATACTTTATCTAGTGTCACTCAAGCTCCTGGAGAGACACTCGGGCGTTATTTAGAGAGATTTCATGCTGCATGCGCTGAGATCAGCAACCCTAATGATAACTCCATTCTAATGGCATTGACTAAAGGGATTGATACCGATTCTGACTTTGGCAACTGGTTGGCCGGAAAACCCCCTACATCATTAGACCATTTCTACTCCAAGGAAGCCCAATTCTTGAGAAGGAAGGATGCGAAAAATTCTAGGAAGAAGGATGATGCGGGGCCTAGTATGGAAGGAATTCAGAGCAATGTTGCTGTTAAACAAACCGGGGAGAGCTCCGGGAAAGTACAATTGAACATTCAGAATAAACAAAATCAGTAGAAAGGCAATGGTAACCAAAATAGGAAACGGGATCAGAACCGTGGTCCGCGACGTAGGGCTCCTATGTTTGATAATTATACTCCTTTGAAAACGTCGCTGGAAAATGTGTATTTATAGACTTGCAATACTATTCAGTATAAGAAGCCTGCTCCAAAACAGTCATCGGAGAAACAGATCTAGACAGGGAAGTTTTGTAGATTCCATGAAAGCTACGGCCACAACACAAATGAGTGTCGTCATTTGCAGGATCTCATTGAAAAGTTGATAAGAGAGAGAAAGTTGGAGCAGTTTGTGCGGGTGCCGCAGTCTGGAGGTGCGGGCCCATCGAATCAAAATCATGTATCGAATCAGGCTAGACAGGAGGAACCCGCTTGTACTGGCGGGAGGTTGGTGATAAACACTGTTAGTGGTGGTCCTCATCCAGCAGACTGAAGCTGGAAGGAAATGGAGTCGTATGCCAGCTCTATCAGGCATGCAGACTTTGAATGTTGTAGTAATTCAGAAGATGGGGCTCCGGCCAAGCAACAAAGAACGATGGCAGACAACATCGTATTTCGAGGTCGGGATGCCGACAGGATCGAAGCCCCCGCTATTGATCCACTTGTCATATCAGCTCAGGTAGGTCCTGCTTGGATGAAGAGGATCTTGGTAGACAATGGAAGTTCTATGAACATATTGTTTAAGCGAGCCTATGACCAAATGAAAATGGAGACTAAAGTTTTGAAACCATGTCAGTCTCGTATTCATGGCTTCAATGGGAGCGCAACCATACCCACTGGAGTAGTTGAACTGCCAGTAGAATTGGGAATTGGAGAACGCCGGAGAGTCCCGATATTACAGTTTGTTGTATTGGACATAGCCTCGGCATACAATGCTTTCTTGGCCCGACCGACCCTGGCTAAATTTAGGGCTGCCATTGCCCCGTGGTGTTTGACTTTGAAATTTCCTACCGACAATGGTGTCGGAGTTGTTCAAGGGGACCAGGCTGCTGGACGAGCCTGTTATGTTACTGAGCTGCGAGAGGCGCAGCGAAAAGAGAAAGGAAAGGGCATAGAGGAATCTCTCTACGTCCGCTTTGTTGAGAATTGACAATTGACGCTTGGGCCTAGGCCTGCGAATCCCAACCAATTCCAAAGAGATCTTGACCCAAGAGATACCGAAAGCGAAGATGAAAGTAGAGACGGTCAAGCTTCTCCGGCCGAGCCGACGATCGATGTCCCGATCGATGATAGCGATGATTCTAAAGTGATAAAGGTTGGATCTCAGTTGAGCCAACGAATGCAATAGGAATTGGTTGAATTTCTTCGGGCAAACCTTGACGTGTTTGCCTGGATAAACTCTGACATGTGTGGGATCTCACCGGATATCGCGAGCCACGCATTGAATATTGACCCATGGCATGCCCCGGTCAAATAAAAGAGGCGTGGTATGGATCCAGAGAGATCTGCCGCCCTTAAAGAAGAGGTAGATAAGCTTAAAATGAATGGATTTATTCGAGATGTATTGTACCCGTAATGGGTATCCAATCCTGTACTTGTCTGAAAGCCAAATGGGAAATGGAGAATGTGCATTGATTACTCAGACTTGAATAAAGCATGCCCCAAAGACAGTTTTCCACTCGCTCGAATCGATCAACTTGTAGACTCAACGGCTGGACATGAACTCTTATCCTTCATGGATGCGTACTCTGGCTATAACCAAATACCCATGCACTTACCCAACCAGGAGCATACCAGCTTCGAAACCAATATGGGACTCTACTGCTATAAAGTTATGCCTTTTGGACTCAAGAATGCCGGGGCAACTTATCAACGGTTAGTTAATCGAATGTTCGCTAATCAGATTGGAAAAACCATGGAGGTATACATGGGCGACATGCTAGTCAAGTCACGATTCTTCACTGATCACATCAAAGACCTGGAGTCAATGTTTAATATCCTCCGAGAATACAGAATGAAGCTCAACCCATTGAAATGTTACTTTGGGGTCGCATTCGGAAAATTCCTTGGGTTTATCATCAACGCTCAAGGAATCGAAGCAAATCCCGAAAAAATCTGGGCAATCAGAAATCTTGAAACTCCGAGAACTATAAAGCAAGTCCAGAGCCTCAACGGGAAAGTAGCAGCACTGAGCAGGTTCATTTCAAAATCTACTGACAAATGCATTCCCTTCTTCGATCTCATCCGAAAAGGGAAATGAAACTTTGAATGGACTACGGAATGTGAGGGCGCATTCCGAGCGCTAATTCAACACCTCTCCACACCGCCAATTTTGTCAAAGCCTATCGATCACAAGAAATTGTACATTTACTTGGCGGTATCAGAAAACGCAATCAGTGCTGCCCTAATTCGGGAGGAAGGCCGAATACAAAAACCGGTCTATTATATTAGCAAGCGACTAACCAGAGCTGAGAGAAATTATCCGAAGCTAGAGAAATTGGCTTACTGTCTTGTTATTGCCTCAAGAAAGCTCTGTCCGTATTTCCAGGCTCATCCTATCACTGTTTACACCGACCAGCCGTTAAGACAGGTCCTTACGCGGCCTGAGGTGTCTGGTAGGTTACTCAAGTGGAACATTGAGTTAAGTCAGTTTGACATTACCTACACTCCAAGGTGAGCCATTCAAGGACAAGTCCTAGCAGATTTCATAGCTGAATTTACCATCCCAGAGGACTTGCCCGAAACTAGTGAATCTCCCAAGTATATCTGGAAGCTGCATACAGATGGTGCATCAAATGACCATTGCTCAGGTGCAAGGGTTGTGCTTGAAACTTCTGAAGATCGATCTATATGCTATGCTTTGAAGTTCAACTTCCGTGCAACTAATAACGAAGCCAAGTATGAAGCCCTACTGGCTGGATTGAAACTTGCCAGAGATTTAAGAATCATTGCTGTGGAAATATATTGTGATTCACAATTTGTCGTATGTCAAGTTCGGGGGGGGGGGAGGGTATCAAGCAAAAGATCGAAGACTGGCTGCTTACCTTGTTCGGGTCCAGGAGATATTGAATCAGTTTGATTATTATGCCATTTATTACATACCACGAGAGCACAATCAGAAAGCCGATTCGTTAGCAAAGTTAGCCAGTACAGGTGAAGCACAGCAAATGTGACTTGTTCTCGTGGAGACATTGTCTTCGCCAAGCATTGATCAGATGGAAACCGATTGGATATTTGATGTTTTTTTCGAGAAGGAGTCATGGATAACTCCGTTCAGAAATTATCTTGAGCACGGAACCCTACCAGAGCACAGGAGTGAAAAGAGACAGATTCTTAGAAAAGCTTCGTGGTTCACTGTTCAGAATGGAGTCATGTATATGAGAGGATACTCTATTCCTTTACTCCGGTGTATCACTCACGATGAAATCAAATGAGTGTTGCACGACGTACACGAAGGAGAGTGTGGCGATCACACCGGGGGGCAAGCCCTTGCCAAGAAAGTGCTCCGATATGGATACTATTGGCCAACCATAAATCGCGATGCATCGGATTACGCCAGAAAATGTGATAAATGTCAGAAGCACGTTCAGATTCCAAGAGCCCCACCTACTGAAATAACTCAGATGGTCAGTCCATGGCCATTTGTAGTATGGGGCATTGACATTATTGGCTCTTTACCTCTAGCCAAAGTTGGTGCGAAATACGCCATCGTAGCGGTTGATTACTTTACCAAGTAGGCGGAAGCTGAACCCCTTGCTACAATCACAACAAAGAAGGTGATCAACTTTGTAGTGTGTAACATCATATTCCGATTTGGTCTCCCACATACTATCATCACCGATAAAGGGACCCAATTCGACAGTGTTGAATTTAAAGATTTCTGTCAACGATTCCACGTTCAGAAGAAATTCTCCGCAGTTGCACACCCTAAAGCGAATGGACAAGTCGAAGCCATTAATAAAGTTATAAAGTATATTCTGAAGAAACGACTGGAAAAGTCTAGGGGCAAATGGGTCGATGAACTTCCTATGGCTTTATGGGCTTACCAAAAAACCCACAAGTCTGCAACTGGCCACACTCTGTTTTCTCTTTCTTATGGTTCAGAAGCTGTTATTCCAGTCGAATTAGAAGTGCCTTCTCATCGTGTGACATACTATGTTCCGAAGACAAATGCTATATTACTTGCTGAATCTCTGGATTTATTGGATGAGAAGCGTGAAGAGGCTGATTTGAGGGCAGCCGCATACCGAAGTCGAGTCGCCCGATTATATAATGCCAAGGTCCGACCCTGAACCTTTGAACTCGGCGATCTCGTCCTTAAGAGAGTTTACCCGGTCCCTTCGCATATGAAGCCAACTTGGGAAGGGATGTATGTAATTGAACGAAAGCTCGGAGATGGCACATTCAAATTATCGAGCGTTGACGGTCTCACTCTTCCGAGAGCCTGGAACAGCAAGAGTCTTCATCACTGCTACACATAACAGGCTCTATTTATTTATTCAGTCAATTTTTCATTTGCAATTTGTTCCCGCATTTTGAAATTTGAATTTGTAATAAGGCAACTGATTTTGACATATTTTCTTATTTCAGCAATAAAATGCAATCTCTTCGAGCTAGAGCTATGATTTATAGAATGCGTCGTACAACAATCACTATGCACAGAGAGCTAAAATCCACCCGACGGTGGAATTTATTCAAATAGGGAGTGACTGTGATACGACCGGTCACTCGCTAAGTGAAACCCGAGCTCGGGGGAAAATCATCACACTAAAGTCAAAAAGGATTGATACACGACAATCCTTTAACCAACTCCAGATTCCCGAAGTGTGAATTGGAGGATAAACTTACGAATACGACCTCAAAGAGGGTGGATCCGTCCATCTAATGACTTCCCTCGTATGTTGACCAAGTTTGAGGAGGATGGATCCGTCCATCTAATGACCTCGCTTGTTAACTCAGGGTGGATGTGAACCGACCATCCACGATCCTGATAGATTCGTCGTTCCCGAAGTGCGAACGAAATCCTAAAGCCTGAACAGATGTGACTGATCATCTTTTGGCTAACTCCAATTTTCTAGAGTGTGAACTGGAGTATAAACATTAATTAACTTTGAATTCCCAGAGCGCGAACCGGAGTACAAATCGGGTGTGACTAACCACTCATGAATCCATCTAAAGTCCCCAGAGTGTGGACATCGTTACAAATATTAAACGGGTGTGACTGACCACCCGTGAAAATGACTTAAGTCCCCGGAGCGTGGACGCATCCTTGAAACTCAAGCAGGTGTGCCCGACCGCCGACATACAGATTCAAATCTCTAGAGTGTGGATACAATCGTCAATAGATGAGCGAGTGTGAGTTGACCACTCGAATTTCCTTGTTTCAGCATCAATTCAACGACGTTAAGCTCGATGTGTTGAAGGCGAAGCACAATTTCCATTTGATCTTTACAATTCATCCCTGAAACTAGGGGCAGAACTTAAGTTCCAATCACTGACTGAGACAGTTCAGCATCGGAATCCGGCTTAAAGCTTGATCATAACTTATAGTCATGGTTTCATGGCTTAACGACTATACTTGAGTCCAATCCAAAGGTCGAAACTCAACAAACGTACTAGACTAGAGTTCAAATGCTGAAACACTTAAGCAAATAAACAAAAATTGAGTTAAAGACAAAATGGAATTTCATTTCAACTATTTGTGGAAAAGAATTAAGTACAAGTTTATCCCAAAAATCCTACTAGTAGGGGCCGAACCCGCATATATGCACGGCCAACAAAAGCTAAAGAAATTCTTATATACTCAAAAATGAACCGAAGAAATGTATCTACTCTTTTTTCTTCTTCGGTTTCCTCTTCGGTGTGGACCTGTTGGAGCTCTCACTCGGTTTTCTTTTTCAACCCTTACTTTTCGGCGGCCGATCTCCAATCGGGGGCATTATATCAACATCCTCCTCCGAACTCAAATATATTGGAACGCTTCCTGCAGGTGGAGTCGGAGTCGGAGGGACAGGATCAACAGAAGATGGTGGGGCAGGCACGCTCGTCTCAATGACCGTTCCTCCAGAAGATATCATCCGCAAAGGAGCCGGACTAGGCCTAGCCATTCCACCACCAATACCACTGCCCCGCGCGGCTGCCTCCATTTCAGCATTGATTTCTGCTAAAATTTCCTCCTCATGAAGTGTTTGCGCATCGCTGGAGACTCCCGTAGTTGGGGCCGAGGAACTTGTCATTGGAACGCTTCCACCCATAACAAATGGTAAGTCAGCAAAGGGGTCGCTGTGGCGACCGAGGATTTCCTCCAACCTCTCTTCTTCAAAAGTCAGCGTGCTCCCTTGTGCGCCGTCCGTAGGTGTGGTCGCCGTCGTTGTGGTTGCCTCGGTTATGATGGCCTCCTACGCTTGGTGTTGTTCTTTAGTTGCAGGAGGCACAACTGGTGTACCTTCGATCACTGAATAGAAACAAAAGAAGAACTGTTAATAATTACTTCAAGTGACGCTTCTGATTTCGGATAAGCATAGAGAATGTTCAGAGTACCTTACTCAGTTTGGCTTGCGGGTGGCGGAATTGCCTCAGAGACTTGCTCGCGAGCTGGAGATATCTGCGGTTGATCCGGATTATAAGTAGGAACGGGCTAAGGATCAACCGCAGGTGTGGATTCGGGCTGAGTCGGCATGGGAGTTTCAGAACTTGTATCATGGTTCTCGACACTAGAGCCTTCTCCAACTTCCAAATGCTGAGCGCCAAGCTTCTCCTTTTCATATGAGATCATTGCATCATGGAGAACTTTCCGTTCGTCTTCGCTCAACACCCGGTACTCAAGCTCGAACTCGTCAATTGATTCAGCTTGGTGGGCAACTTTTTCATCTCCTACTAATCGGCCCCAGGCGTTGTATAGATGTGTTAGATAATTATCGAGCCAGGATAAGTTCTTATGCTTCAAGACGTTAGCATTATAGGTAATGAGAAGACCTTCAATATCAGCCTCTAGCCTGGACTCCTCCATTTGGACTTCCTCCTCGACCTTAGTCTCCACCTCCCGGACCTTAGCCATTGTCGCATCCTGTTTGCCCCGAAGCACTACGGCCTGTTCACATGCCTCTTGGGCTGCTCTGTTTGCATCATCCTTCTCCTTGGTGATTTCGGAAATTTTGGCTTTGAGCTCGTTAAGTTCTTTCAGAGCAGCGTCCCGTTCAGATGTGACAGTGGTGTTTTGGTGGCCCATCTACTCCACCAAAGCAAAGTGTGTCGGCCTCATCCTCTCCATAGCCAAGTTCGCCTCGTCGACCTTTATGGTGGCCTCTATTTCTGATTTCCGAGAGGACTTGGCTTCATCGTTAAGCACTTGGACGATGCGGTCTTTCTGGGCGAGATCAGATTCCAACTTTTCAATTATTTTAGCCCACTCGAAAGCCACCGCTGATGCCTTATCTGCAGCTTTCATCCACTCCTTATACTGTGTATAAATGTCATGAATATAATCATGCATCGTTTGTTCGGCCTTCGACGGGATTTTTTTTAAGTGAGGGGGGAAGATGAAGCCGTCAAAACATATGTTCAGGAAATCTTTTCTTAACTGGGCAATTCTGATAGCCCCTTCCCCAGTGGGCTCAGTGATGGCTTGTTCGGCAACAGTAGGAGGTTCGACCTCAGTCCTATGATGTTGAGACTCAGATCTTGGAGCATGAGAAGATGCTTATTGGCGTGGAGGCTCCGGGGGATATGAGTTGTGAACAGTAGGTTGTGTTGGGAGTCAGGGAGGTGGAGAACGCGATCGGGATTGATATCTTTGTTCTCTGTAATCTCTGTCTTTATCCCTCTCGTAACATTCCTGACTAGAATAACCGTGATCGCGGTTTCTATCATCCTCCTTACGATGGGACTCATAATATGAACGCGATGATTGGCGTGCTGAACGAAGACAGCCGAGCATAGAATCTCGCCTATTCATCATATCTGTAAAGTAAAAGAAGAACGGAATTAGTGAATTCTCGAAGCTGGCAACTTAAGGCTGGAAACCGTGTAGTGCCGTGAAGTGTATGTGTGTGTGCAACCCCCCGACCAACCGGTAATGTCGGCCGCACTGATGGGTAGAGACTCGCTTAAATCTAGAGCACTTTGAAGCCCCTCCAATCCGGTGTCGTGTTGAAGTGACACATAGTCCGAAATCAGAATATTAGTAAGTCGTTCAAAAGGATTTGCTACTGGCGAGGGAGGAGCCTCCGAAATTCAAACGTCGGAGGCTGGCAGGGACATAACTACAGATTTCCATCTCGAAGATTTACGACGTTTGTGTGCAACTGCCTTGACTTTTCTCCTTCCCTCTGAACCTTGAAAATTGTCAGAAGGCCCGGCCATGAGTTCGTCGCTCGTAGGCGTGTGTTCTTCATCACCTTCCTCAGCAATTACGACCCCTAAGCGTTCCCTCTAGTCCTGGCGCTTTGCGCTTTGCCCGCTTCATCGGGACTGCCCTAAGCGTTCCCTCTAGTCCGATACTTTGGTTTCGTTCGATTAATCCAAGAATTCTTAAGTTCCTATCGGTGAGCACCGACTCAATTTCTCTCATCTCGCCTGGAACTTCTTGAAGGACCCGTACTATCACTTTAAAATGTGCGCCATCAGGTCGAGGAATTACGGCTGTAAAAGAAAGAGAGTATTAGCTCCAATACCAGTTGCAACTATATTGTTAACTACTGGAATAAGTACAACACTTACGTCTGGCTAACCATCGACTAGAAAACCCTGGTGGGCATCGTACATAGAACCACTCAGTTTTGAAGTAGCTCAGTCTAGTCTAAGACCCCATCACAACTTGGCAGTTCCTAACCACCTCTAAGAACGTGAAGGAAGGGCTATCTCCCCGACTCTTAACATTCAATAAGTATCTAATTTCGATCGGGATCGGAGGTCGGAAAAGATGCTCCATAAATACAATGAACAGACTGTTGAGTAGAGCATATCCGTTCGGGTGTAACCATGATGGGGCGATTCCAAAAAAAGACAGCACTTCTCTAATATACTGATTAAATGGAGGAAGCGTCTCGGTTGTACATGAATGCCTGTTGAAGGCAGTAAACCCTTCCGGGGGAGCATGCGGTCTATCATTCGGTCCCGGTGATAAGACGTCATCCAACGGTAAACCATGCCTTACACATATTCGTCCCAGCATATCTTCGGAGACGTTGGACGGCACAGAATCTTGTGGGTTCATGATAAACCTGGCACCAGGCGGCTCATCCGGAGCTGGATCTATAACTTCGGCCGCGATGACCGGAATCTCTATGACTAAGGGAGATGAACTCTGAAGCTCCTGCTGTTGTGAACTTGTGGATTCCATAGCTAATCAACTTATTAAAAACCATCATTAGATGATAATAAGCCCGTGTGTTCCCCAGTGTGAAGTGTGTGAATTGTTGTGTAGTGCTACATAATACTTGAGAAATTCTACGGGATTAAGAAATGTTCGAATGACAAGACTTAAAATTTCAACCAGAGTGACCGTCATCGCTGACCATCACAACTGTGTCATCCAGACTTTAGTGATCGATCCAAGCTAAGATTCATTAAATATTGTCCAGTTACAGTTCCATCGACGAGCCTCGAAAGGCAGTCAAACATGCAATGAAACAGTTATGTCTAGTTATGCAAGGCTGAAGCTCGCCGGAGTCAAATGTTCGAATATTCAAAGATTTCTTATCAGTCACGGTTTGAACATGAATCGATCACCAAGAACAAATTCGTTTCGGCCATGGCAGACATTAATTCACATCGATCATGGAATAGCATTTCATATCGGTCACCAAAAATTGATTTCGTATCGATGCAAAGTCCTTTGATTCGTATCGATCGCCAGACCCGATAATTCGCATCGACCGCACCGGATCGGTACGAATGCCAACCATCGACAGATCGATACGAATGTACACTTAGCCATCGGTACCAGAAAACCCACACATTCGATACGAAACTCCAGTGTATCCAAGATCGATATGAATTTCTCCCTCATCCACAATCGCTACGAGCAATTTCGTTCGTATCCCTCACTCCATCACCCCTTCTTCTTCCTCAGGCAAATGCCATGCCGCTGCTCATCCTCGACCTCGCTCCGACCATATATGGCCTTCTCATCACCAGAATCGGCCGTGGATACAAATGGATTAGAAAGTGGACTCGAGTCTCATCGTTCTTAACGCGAGTTCTTCGATTAATTACCTGATTTCAACAATTAGTTCAAGGGATTGGAAGTTTGGTTCAATTCGAAAGCGAGAACAGTTTTCTTTTTCTCAGTCTCTCTATCAATACGAAGGCAGTGTATGAAAATGAACGCTAGTGAAAAATTTGGCTAAGTCCCAAATGCTTTTATATGGAACCTAGAACCGAAGAGAAACGATTCGCCCCCCAGTTGTCTCGACCGGTAGACACAGGGTTCTCCTCAAATTGGTACGAAGAGGGATATTCGAATCCATCAATTCGATTCCATCTGAAATGCATCGATACGAACTCCTATATTCGTATCCATCATAAGTCCCTCGATACGAAGATCACTGTGAAATAGTATCAGGACCATCTTGCTATCGATACGAAGAACGAACGTTACTATGAAGGCCGATTCATCTGTTCGCATCCATCAAGCATCTATCGATGGGGAATGGCAAGTTCGTATCCATCATTATGAAGACCGTCTGGGTTCGTATCCATCGATACGAAATGATTCAAAGAACCAACTAATTCATGTCGGTTGCCATCGATACGAAAAACGACTTCCTCTTTAAACTTTTCGCATCGATCCAGGAGAGGATCGAAATGAAGGGACACTCCAAAACAACCGTCAAGCGTTGTTCCAAATCGAATTTCACATCGATTCAGGAGAGGATCGGTATGAAATTTGATACAAAAAAACTGACAACGACTCGTGAACGTACGAACGTTAACGAGAGTCAAGTTAACATACATTCATATATAATGGGCTAACGTCCAATTTTTAAAATTCGCAGGAATTGAATACTCGTTTGATGACGATTAAAACAACAGTTCATATGCTACAACAGAAGGAAAACTGTTATGACGATTAAAACAACAGTTCATATCTTGATGGCTTTCAAGCTACAATTGATATGATGAGACAAGCAAAGCAATGAAAGCCAGCGTTCAAAGTTTCAAGTCAATCGGAGTTCGTATGCTCGAGATATGATCGATGCAAATCAAAGGGATCAACCTCACTTCGTATCCATCATGTTCGTATCGATCAATGGTGGCCTTCTTCATATCCATCGTGGTCGTATCGGACCGAGTAACCTCACTTCATATCCATCATGTTCGTACTGATCCAAGGTGGCCTTCTTCATATTCATCGCAATCGTATCGATCCAAGTAACCATACTTTGTATCCATCGTCACCAACTAGTTCGTATCCATGGGAGGTTGTCGCATCCTATCGATCGTTTCATGCACTTCGTATCGATCTATCCATTTACGTACTTCGTATTGATCGGCCATTGATCGATACGAAGAACACATTATGTATCGATACGAATGTCACCTTTTTGGTCGATACGAAAATGCTAGAGACCATCGATACGAAGCAAGCGTCCTTGGATCGATGCGATGCATGGAGTGCATTAGGTCGATACGAACAAGACACAAATAGTGGGGATACTCGATCGTTCGGCATAAAAAGTGGATCGATCCGAGGAGATAGCGCCACGTCAACTTGCAGGCACGTTCCCGGATTGATACAAACAGATCGATACAAAAGGATCAATACGAATCCCACAGCCTACCGAAAACTCGAATTTGCATCGATCATAACTCACAACCTACAGGTCCAAATGCCACCAAATTTTCAAAGGAGCTTACGTAAAACCTAAAGAATGTTCATGCCCAATTTCGACTCGACTGGACCAAATCTTGATCGATACGAAATTCGTTCGTATCGATCACGGACCGAGTGCAAATCATATGGGATTGATCGTGTGGGCCAACCTACGTGTCAAAGGAGGTCTCACGAGATTTGAGCGAGATATTTACAGTCTACGCCTATAAATAGCATCCCAAAGCCTACTGAAAAGGGATCTTTTGGCTCTTTAACGTCCAGACTCTGCCGAAACCATTGTTGCACTCAAAAATCACTGTTGTACTCGAAATTTACTGTTGTAATCCGCTGTAACCAGCAAGCAAAAATTAATAAAGATCAATCATTTCAAAGTGGACGTAGGCAATACGCCGAACCACTCTAAATCTCTGCGTTCTTTTGCTGTTTTTTTTATTATTGTTTGAAGTGTTTGTTAGATAATCCTCTTTTTACATTTACTTTCTTCATTTTATCTCTTCAAACTCTTCCGAAGAGTGTTGTGCCCGATTTTGGTACAAACAATTATATAATGTAATTAAATTATAAACAGTTATAAATGAATTAAACTTATACAATACGAATGTATAATCTTAAGTGGAAGTGTAACAAACCTAATTCAGACTTAAGGAACAAGTACATGCATACTGTACATATACCATGATTTCATATATGTCCGACACTTGAATCATGAGGGTATTTCGTAAGAAATACATTGTTTCCTAAGTCGATATCACTCAATGTGTTTATGTGTATTAAAGGTTATGAATCTTTAATATCTAAGTTGTCCTCTACCATTTATATAGTAATAGGTTACTTGCATACTCTTTAGTTGTTGATATTCCTCAGCTAGGGATGTTATGTATAGCACTATCAATATATTGCCTAGACGAGGTAAGGTACATGCACGTATGTGTTGATATTTCTCAAGGTACGTGCATTATACTTAGGTCGTCATGAAATGGTGGGTACAAGTGAATATTCTCTTTCAATTTGTTGATATTTTTCAAGGTCAAGATGAGATTAGGATAAAGACCAACAGTTAGGAGTTGTATATGATTCAGCCAATTAATTGTTAGCCATCGATTGCGGGCCTATGATTCGTTGATATTGCTTAAGGTCATAATCCCAAGCCTAGTGAATCCTAACGTCCACTAGAGAAATTGAATGATTTTTATGTTTTTTCTTTGGGTTTTAAGAAGCATAAAAATCTAAATACTGCCTTATTAGAAAAATGAAATGAATACATTTAATTTTCTAACGTTGTAAGAACATATGTTATATAATGTTAATATAATCGACTTAAATAATTTTGTGCAACCATTATAATTGATAAAATGTTTATCAGTTAAAATATAAAATGAAATGAATTAAGATTGACATAGAAATATAAAATACATTTATTAAAAATATTTTAGCACACTTCAAGACCCATGCAAGAGCCAACTTATACAACCACTAAACCTTTCGTGCCTCGATCGCTTGAGTGTCTATTTATTAAGACTATGCATTGCCTTCTATGAGTTTTGAACCATTAAGCAATACAAGAATATAGATATTTGATCCATATTCAATCACATACAAATGTTATGTGGTGAATAGTCGTTATTCGTGATGTATGAAACTTTGAAAAAATTAGTTCATTCGAAATAAGCAAGTAAACCATAATGTGAGATCGTGTACTTGATAAGATTGATTACAGTAAGGACCTTGTTGTGTTAGATGTAGCACTAAACCAAGATCTACAAGATGTATCTAGGAATTTGATCACTGAAATGTCAATTTTATCAGTTTATGTAAAGTGCAACTTATTCGATATCCTTAAATGTTAAAGATGACCAGGTGCATTTTGGTAAAGAGTTCATTACAGTCTTGTGGTAAAAATTTCCTTTTAAATGGTTCGACCATTTGGAAAGAAAAACGAATGTATGAGAGTGGATTTAACTTAGGCATAGCTCGTATAAATGGTCGCATATGCTTCATGAAGTAACATTGGAAACAAAAATTCTATAGAATACTAAAAGATACTTAATATAGAATGAAAAATGTGATTTCTATTCCAAATTTATTTTCATAGCAAATTGTTTTCTATGAAAGTTATTTCTTCAAGTTTAAGATATTTGACCTAAAACTCTCGACAGTAATCTAGTTGCGGTACATGAAATAAATTTCAGTAATTGAATAGAGCTTCATATTTTGTATGCTATTATAGTAGTAATAGTAGAAATAGTGGGAGCATATCGTATAACACTTCTTCGTGGGTGAATCAAATTATGAAATATTGTTTTTGTAAATACATCAAATATTATTTATGAAGTAATAAATGCTTTCGGCATTGATTGGAAATAGATATAGTTTTATTTTGATAAGAATATTATAAATGATCTTTATAAAATAGATCTACAATAATGGTATTTATAATAAAAGTGACGCATTCAAAAATACATATGTACATGAAATTTTTACAATTATTTTAGAATTATGGACTAAGCCATTGTTTTAAGAAATAATTGTTTAATCATATGATTATGAATCATATGGTACTAATAAATTATATCTTAGAAGATTAAGGGAGAAGCACTCATTCAGTAGGAGCGACAAAAGTGTTGGTGAACTCTTTGGATTGATACGTAAAGATGTATGCAATCGTAGGTGTAATGATACCAATATATTTTCACATATTTCATTAAATTCACCAATGAATTATCATAAGACATGAACATGGGTATTTGGTATACATGTAGTATGCCTATGATAAACAGAAGTAAATAACATAACATGCAAAAAACGAATACAATTCAATTTGTTGAATATGTTAGTATATTGGAAAGGAGTTCTAAATGTATCTAAAACAAATAAGATTCTATCTCAAAAGCCACTCCTTCTTATGGTACATAATGGTGTATCGATAAGGAGTAATTGGGCTTTGTTGGACAAAGAACGATTGATAATGAGTGAAGTTTAGTTAACTTCTTTCTATTGGGATGTACTTGGAGTAAGTACATATGTTAAAATTAATTACATCCAATGCATAGTATACAAGATTATACAAGATAAGAGTTGATAAGAAGCTCTTACATATACTAGGTCAAGGAGTTGATAGTTTGTGTGAGTCGAAAAGATACAATAAAATTCATGAGGAATCTTGTGCGGACCACCCCAAAGTATTTTGGGACCGATCAATATTGATTGATCAACTCATGTTATGAACATAAGTTTCATAAACTCAAAACTAAATCAATTTTATGCACATATAAAGTTAGTTCATAATATGTTTATAAATTACCTATTCCATTCCATTGAGAAACAATTTTTGTTTCATGAAATGCTGACTTCACAATAAGGAAATTTATTCTAGAAATTAAAGTAAGATGGATTTGGATACGACTCCATGAATAAAACTTATTGCGAAAGATGAAATGAAATTAACCAATGCTAGATGAACAAAACACAGTAGAATGTCTAATAATAAGAATAATTGCACATTAAAGAGAAACTATAAGTTTTGTATCAATGTCGAGAATAGAATTTCTTCAGTTTTCAATAAGCCGTTAAGAGTATTAACTCTACCATATGACTCGATGCGTAAATCAGGAATGGATTTCCATGTACATTATCAAAATCTGATTTTTATATTGGTACCCAAAGGGATATGATCCATCGGCCACAAAAATGTCTTCAAGAAAAAGACAAATGTAGTTAGAATATAGTAAGCTACATTAATTAGAATAATGTCGTAAATTTTAATTATTGAAATTAACGTAACAGATTCGGTATTCAATGTGCATGAATTAATTTTTAGACACTTAGAAAATTATCTTCTGGTATGACTTTGTGTTTTGGTAGATATATGTTGAAATAATATTTCTAAATAATGATGTAAAATAGATTGTTTGCACATAACAACCAAAGTATCTCAAAGTCAGTGGGATCGATATTGAGTTTGTGGTTTTTCGAATTAGATTCAAGAATTTATACAAAAGGATCGTCCAATGAGCAGTATTGAGAAAATATTTTGACAAAGAAACCAAATAGTTTGATTTTTAGTAAAAATATAGAGGAAGCGTGTGTCTATAAGAAAAGAATATAAAAGGTGCTAAAATATTTCTTAAACTATAGGAAAACAAAAAACTTATAATTGTTAATGATACACCCATGTTAAAATCATTTTAGTTTAGTTGTTTAATACTCGATATAGGATTTGAAAATGACATCTTTTATAATCGATAAAAGAACATTAGAATTGTCCTAAACGATATAAATAGACACCATATTAAAATATTTAATATGGTGTAATAAAGGTAGATCCATTATGCATGGCAAAAGGAGTTATCATATATGTTATAATGTCTGCTGGTAGTCACTTGTGTAATTGGTACATTGTGCGAGTATCTAATCCAAATTAAGGTCACTAAATGGTAGCTGAGGGTATTCTCGAGTGCTTATGAAATACTAGACAAGTCTTTATAGAAACAAAGAACTCCTTATAAAGGAATGTTTGGACTCAAACTTCATAAAAGATTTTTAGTAAAGCATGTCAATCTTATATTCATGTTCAACCTAGTCTAGGTACTTTAAGTTGGAAATGTTCCGAACGAAAGGTTATGGCTAATTCAACGAAAAGGCTAAGTACATCACCACGAATAACATTGCATAAAAAATGTATAAAAATAATGAACAAATTTATAACTGGGCCAGGGGTGATTCCAAATGTTGAGAATCCCATAACATTGTTATGCAATAATAGTGTCGCAATTCAAACTATAAAAGATCCTAAAGCTTATTAGATGTCAAGAAACGTACTGTGAAAAGTTCCACATGATAAAAATAGTTTATCAGCATCGGAGAATATTGACTGACAGAGTAGATAATTAAAACAATATAGTATATGTGTTCACCAAGGGACCAACTAGATGAGTTCTAAGAAAACTGATCAAAATAATGGAAATAACATAATTGAGTACAAGTGCAAATGGAAGACTGAAGGAGTTAGGAGTATGCCCTAGGGGAAATTATGTAATTTTCTACATATATCCAATTCTATAACCAATCATATTTATAATAAAGTTATTTGATTTCTATTATAGACTTTGTTATATAGTGATATAATTAATCAAGTAACTAATTTAAAATTATTAAATAGAAAATCCATAAATGATATGTTTTGTGATAAAAATTACAAGGAGTAGTAATCACGAAAAAAAATTCACTAAATAAAATAACATATTATTTTAACATTAATGGCTAAGATGTTTCGAGAAAGAATATCGACACATCCATCGAGACCAGGGTATGTAACGCTCTCCAAATGTTGGGTATGTTACTGATGGCTGTTGGGGGCACCAAGGAGTTACGATCTGATAGTTATTGGATAACTATGGAATAACTCTGGCTGTTGGGGGCACCAAGGGGTTACGATCTGATAGTTATTGGATAACTATGGAATGGCTCATTAATAACTAAGGTCAAGCAAAATGATTTGTTTTGTTGTAAAATTTACATTTGTTTTCACAATTTTATTCACTTAAAATAATAAATTTGATGTTTTAAATTAACTAAATAATTTGTGATTATATTCATATGATTTATTTTTGTTATCCAAAATTGTATATCAATATCAATTGGATCTTTTATTTATGTTAAATTTCGTTTTTCAATAACTAAATTCAATGTCTTGTTGTTTAATCAATTATATGTATTTGAGGTTTAAATTACGATTTTAAATATATGTATATGTATATATTATGATGTTTAATAATAAAAAAAATCAATCGTGTTATTAAAATATAATCTTATTCGTGACAATAATTTCTTTTAAAAATTCAGTTTACATATTGAATGTTTATTTTTAGATCCATGATTTTAAAGTTTGGATATTTTGTTATGGTTAAGCATGGAATTTTATGGTATGGAATTTATTAATAATTAGTGTTTGTAAAGAAGGAATTTTTTTTGAAAGGTAAGTCGGTTTTTTAAGTGCCCATCCACTATTTTATATATCAATAGAAATAGGTGTAGGGCAGAATACCCCAACAACTACATACTCACACAACATATGACCATATAGATCATAAAACCAGTACAAAAGCCAAATACACACTATCTTGTCTGCCAAAATTAGGATACCTATGAAGGGAATAAGTCTGTTATGCTATACTCAACCCCGTTATCTAGATCATCAGGGTGAGTGTGCTTGGAAGAGTTGCTAAGAATAGTAGTGACATGAAGGGAAGCATATTGGATAGGCTCCTTGCTAGGCTTTAAAGGTGAGGGATCAACAATCATAGATGGCATGCCAGTAGGAAGGATATTAGACAAGGGAGGATCAGGGGGAAAATAGTGGTAAGATAAGCATCCAAACTATCAATATCCTTGTTCTGGGCAGGATGAGGATCCAACTGAGATGGCATGGAAGTAACTTTTACCATATCAGGCACAGAGGGTTTTTTAACCCTCCATTGTCTCAAGGGTGGCTTCTGAAGAGGGACTTTCTCAAGCATAGGTGGAGGCCCAAACACCTTTTTCTTCCATAGGATGATGATGGCACAGAGAGTCAGAATGACCAAAAGAGTGGAAGAAGGTGTAGATTGGAGGCTGCCAATGGTATGAGACATTAACTTGGTCGGTCCTATTTCCAAAAAGAGCAAATGTGAGGCAGGATGGCAAAGGATATTCATGAGTGATTTCAATAAGAGCTCTTGCAAACCCAAGGCGATCGCTTCATTATGTGTTCTCATCAAAACAAATAAGCTCTCTAATGTGACCAACCAACCAGCCAAGGCCCTCTAGGGATTGGAGAGAGGATGGGATATTAGAACCCATACTGGAATGAACATTATTTGCTCACTGGCACAGTTAACCGATAGGCTCCATCGAGTAATAATGAAAATCTTCCCATCAATAATACAAGGATCGGCTTCTAATACCGTTCGTCTTTCTTCCTCATTACTAAAATAAAAAAAAATACATATCATTATCAAGTCTCACACTCAACGAACCCTTAAGTTTCCATTTAGCTCTAAGATGCTTCCTAACAGTACCATAAGGAAGACCTTCATCCAAGAAAAAACCAACTAGAGTATTATTCCAAACTTCTTACGGTGAAACAAGAATTACTACATATTTTAAAATGTTTAGAAACATACCGGCCCATATTACGGGGCTTGCTAGTGAAAAGAAATGACCGTATGTATTTGCTTGTAGGATTAGGAGACTTCAGATCTGAGAACAGATCATCAAGCGAATCAGTGCAGACACCATTGAGAGCGCCAGAGTCACTATTATTCAAAGCGGTAGACAATATTATTCCTAAGAGAAGCTACATAATTGATCAAATTACTAGCCTAGGCAAATCAACATCATTCCTAAGAGAAGGTTCGGTAATATTCAAAGCAAGTGTGGTAATATTCAAAGTAGGTGCACTAGCCTAGTCACAATCAAGAAAACATATAGGAGGGGAAGATTGGCATGGAGCGCTCATGGCAAGTGGAGGAATAAAATCAGGGAGAGACTTCGGCAAGGTGATGTGACCATAAGGAGATGTCGAGTTCGGGTCCAGAGATGGAGGAGATTGATGCTTGCGCTTAGCTTAAGAGTGTGAATATGCCTTTATCAGGGTGGAAATTAGCCACAAGGGCCTCTTTAGCAAGTGGAATTAGTTTCTAGGACACACAACTGAAATAATTACTTTCAAGGACAAAACGTAAAATAATTAATTTCCAGGGCCTAAAAACCTATGAAATTATGTCCTTGAAAATAATTGGACTGCTGACTTTGTCCTTGAAAGTAATTATTCTGTTGATTTTGGCCTTTAAAGTAATTTTTTTGAATGTGTGTCCTAGAAATTAATTAGACTGCAAAGTTTGTCCTTCTGGTGAAATGCCCCTTTATCAGGGGTAGGTAAATGAAGGGAATGGTTAAAGAAGGAAATTTAGATGTTTTACCAGATCTCGTTGTTGGGGTACCCATCGAAAGTGAGCACTACGTCCTACTAAGGGATTCAAAGAATTGCTTTTCATGGGTTATTCAGCTCAGAAGAGAAAATGGAGATGGAGGGATGTTAAGGAAGAGATGGAGGGATGTTAGGGAAGAGATAGATTGCGATGTGGAGATTTAGGGTGGAAGTGACGAATAATTTAGGAAACTTTAAATAGCACCTTATTCTTTTTCCTTTTCATTCAGATTTGATTAGATCAAAATTTAATTTGAAGCCTTATTTCCTTCTTCATTTCTAATCACACATTCTATTACTGTAAAATTATCTTTTTATTATATAGATTTATTTCCATAATTTTAAATATGTGTATATATATATATACATTAAATATATAAGTGGCAACAAAATATCACTTATGTGTGTGTGTGTGTCTAAACTATATATATATGTGTGTGTGTGTGTGTGTGTGATACTATAATATCTATATACAAACCATATACACATATTATGGTATATTGAAACATATCTATATACTTAGGCATTTATATTCTCGATATTCATATTAAATTGTCATATGTATATGCAGGCATAATTTATATATGTATATACAATGGATATAAACCCCAATATACGTACATATATTTAGATATACAAATGTTTATATATCACATTATGTTATATTGTTATACCATTGAATATATACATAATACATCCAAATAATCTTTTAGTTAAAGTATTTAATATGATTGATTGACAAATATAAAATAATGCTAAAGTATGAATTTTATTTAACAACTAGATTGGATTTAGTGAGACCCATTAGACTTCATAAGCTCACTATGATCCAAATAGGGGAAGTTTTTGAAATATACCCATTTTACCCACTACAGATCGACTCGGTTCCTTTAAAAACATTGATGTGAAAGGAGGAGGTATAGAAAGAATAGGATAGGGAGAACAATAATAGGGAGAGTTCGGGGAAAGCTATATAAGAATGAAAAAACATTTAACACCGAAGTAAAGGAGGGAAAGATGAAATAAAAGAAGTGGGACATTGTAAAGGAGGAACATAGTGAAGAGAGGGATGAGGAGAATGTTGAAAAAGAAATTAAGAGAGATAGTAGTGGAGGAACAAAAGGAGGATGGTGAAAACAATAAAAAGATGGGAAAGAGCAAGGAAGAAGCCTTAGGGGAAGTAGAAGTGGCAATAAAAATACCCTTGGAAGTTAAGGAGGTTGTTTTAAAAAGAAAAAGCATGGTAAGATCTAAGGTCAAGCCGAAAGTTGGAATATTAAGGAGATAAGAGAAAATAGAAAAGGGAGAGAGCCCCTCAGTGAGACATTCAGCGGGGGCAAGACCAATAAAACATGGAGAGGTTCAAGTAACTTCTACACTACCCATCTCAAAAGAGATTGGTAGGGGAGCCATCAAACTAATACATGTTCGTAAAGCACTACCAATGACCTCAAACCGTAAAAGGGAATGTCGTATTTCACCATCCAACCTTTCTGTGACTCGCTCTAATAATTCGATGCTCCTTAATAATTATAATGTTAATTTTCCATCCCCTTGAAATTTTTTTTGATGAAACCAATAATGTTGCTATACAGGTTAATGCCATATCTAACCAAGAGAGTAAGGAGGCTGATGTAGCTCAAGCCTAGGAATATTCGTATGATTATAATTTTGGAAAACAGTAAATTAGCTAGGTAGCAGAAGCTAGGAGCCCTACCAAGAAGCACAAATCAATTAAGAAGGAGCATTTAATCATACAAATTTTCCAAAATTAAAATGACTTTCTAGATAGAAATAAATAAATTTGGGAAAATTTATTAAATATCAAAATCGTATAATTTTAATTCTTATATTTGATAATATAAGAATAATCTTGGGAAAGATAAGCATTTAATAAAATATATGGAAATAATTTTGTAAATTAAAATGTGAAATTTTCCTAGGTTTTTTCATTTATTTATTTTAAATGGAGATTTATGATAAAAAAATTTCCATTTCAAATTATTTTAACAAATGCTGTAAATTTAATAAAATATTAATATTGAGATTTATTGTTTAAAATGAGATTTTAAAATTAATAGTTTATTTTTATTTAAAAAATAATGAGAATAACTTTTAATTTCAAAAGTTATATTTAATTATACAAAATATTTCAATATTTATAGAAATGGGCATTTTTGACATGTTGGTGCTTTATAGAATTTGAGAAATCAATTTATATTTTATAAAACATTGTTTGTAATGAAAATTAGTGTTTTAAAAGAGAAAACAAAGGAACTAGCAACTCTTCGCTGAGAAAATTTATAACACCTTACTTATTGGATTCAAATCAAACCTTCTTGGCCCAAGGAAAAAGAAATAGAAATGAGAAGTAAACTACGTACCGTTTTCTCATTTTCATTCTTATTTTCTACCAGTAAACAAGAAACACCAAAACCTCCTCTAGCACAAACCCTAGTTCCAAAAATCACCAAATCAAGATCAAATCAAAGGGCTTTTGGAAAGCAATTAAGGAAATAAAATCAAGGTAATCTCTACTATCCTCTATTGCATCTATTAGGGTTTTAATTTCAGTTTTCACCCTAGTTAGTAATCTTCTTTTGTGTAAACTCTGGAATTGAGTCTAGGTTGTTATCAAGAGGATCTATCCTTGGTGAATCCAGGTTCTAATCATCAAATCAAGCATAATTAGGTAAGTAATCCTCGCACTTCTAGACTACATTGGATGATTATTGTTGTTGTTGTGTTGCTTGAACATATGATGAATTTGGATCCAATTTTTGTATGATATCTCTAGATATATGAAACTTCCTTCTTAGATTGCTAGAAACCCTTATTAAATGATCTTATAAATCATCAATTTGAGGTTGTTTGATTGCTTGTATGATCGCTAATTCAGTGTAATAAAAGTCTAGGCTCATTTCAGTGAAGAAATCACCACTAATGGGCAATCGGAGCACCGCCAGCGATGCCTGGGGCACAACCTACGGTACCAATTGGTGCACCGATCATGATGACAGTTGGATCAGTCATGACCTGGGCTAAGACCTAGGTTACACTGTTTCAAGGTCTGTTTGCACCCATTTGCTCCTTCGTTCCCCCGTTTGATTGGTTGAACCCAGTTGTTTGATTTTGGTGTTGTTTTCTATGCCAATTTCAACGTTATTTATGGATTTTGATTTATGAATTAGAGAATTCATTTTGAAGTTATTATACCATAGAAATGCTCTATGGTTTCGTGGAGATTATACACAAGTTTTCTAGCATAGTTTCAATCAGAATTTGAAAAAAAAAGCTGATTTCTAAATTGAAGTGTTTTATCCAAATCTCTTCTAGTATAATTTATTTTCTATAATAAGTTTATATACATATTTTATTATTTAACAAGATAATAACGGTTTTATATTGAGATGGGACAATATTCCAAATTACTCCTATTTATATTTATGTATAAAGAGATTTTGCAAAGGCTTTCCAATATATATATATATATATATGTATGTATGTATGTATGTATGTATATGTATATGTATATATGTATGTGTGTATGTGTGTGTGTGTGTATTAGCTTGCTAAACACTGTCTAAATATATTTATGAATGTAAAGGTTTAACAAACTCCATTTTCCCATATAAATATTAGCTTATAAACTAATATATAGTTTTAAGAAGGTTTTTCTAAGCATAATACTTTTATAAAATTGCAGACATCGATTAAATAAGAAATTGATTTTAATAGATTAATAAAACGAGTGGTATGGAATGCTCGCGTTTATTTTTCCAATTAGTTTCTGAACTTATTTGTTGAGCCATTTATACACACGAGTGGAGTTTACTAACGTATAATAAACATTTAAATGAACCTATGTTGTATGGGACACACGGTTGTTATTTACTCGGCTACTATTCGGGGGTATATGGCACTTATCGACGAGTTTCTGACTCTCCATTGGAGTTTATAGGCGTTTTCCTATCTTGGAGTTTATAGGTTTATACTTATCTTGGAGTTTTTATAAGTCCTGTGCCTATCTTGTAGTTCATAGGACTTGTTCCCATCTTGAAGTTCATAAGTCTCGCACCTATCTTGGAGTTTTATAGGCTCTCGTCTATCTTGGAGTTATTATAGGAATTATATCCATATTAGAGTTTATAGGCATATGTCTATCTTGGAGTTACATGCATGTAGGTGAATTATACACCAATCTTGGAGTTTGGCGCCTTTTTCGCTTTTGAAGTCATATCTGGATTTCTATTTATTATTTCTAGATTCGATGTTATTGTGTTATCGCCAAACGGTTTAGGGGATTTTGCTTTCTAAAGCTATCGTGGGTTTTGATATTTGGTGATTACATTCTTGAAGTTATTGAAATATGCTTGATATTATCGATACTTGATTTGATGACTATTTTTAAGATCTAGTTCATTTTACTATTAATTATCTTGTTAATTCGTCTATTTTAGTCTAGACTGACCCGTTTATTATATTATAATACTCGGGTCAGACCGAGATGTTTCAGGTCCTTCATATTGATGGTTTTAGGGTGGACTTCCTATCGGTTAGCTAGATGTTTACTTTTGTCATCGCTATGTATATATTCATGTTTATGATGTACCTTATGTCAATCTAGACTCATTTTGTGTACATATTCGCGTCTTTAGGATGTAGTACTTTTGTATCTTATAGTCTAAATCACGTATTTATTTTGGGTCTGTTCGGTTTTGTATTTATCTGTATTCAGCCATGTATATTCTATGGTCTTTGATTCTGTGATTGGATTTATCATATATTGTTCTTGATTTTTATTATAGCTACCGTAGTTTTGTTTTAAGCTTGAATCGATACGTCGATTCCACTTAATAAAAGAAATGTATAACACCTTAATCGACGTATCGATGCAGCTTAAGAAAAAATTCATGGATGGTCGCTGTAAAATTCCCCTACTTGGAGGCCCAAAACTAATGGCTATGGATGCTGCAGTCATCCATAGTTATTAATCTTCGGCGACCAAATACAGTAGTGTTAGATTCATTGATACACAGAAACACCTGAATATAGAATAATTTTAAAACTTCAAACAAGATCACATTCCATATCAAATCATTTCCAATTCATTACATAATCCCAAAATCGTAAATCACGTTCAGAGAAAATATATTTATTACAACATACGCCAAGAGCGACATATGAAGATGCCCCCTTGGATGATCAGAGTATATATAAGCAATTTAACAACTTTGCCATTACAAACTACAAAGCAGAATCAAAAGAAAAGAGAACTCTAAATAGCTATCATGCCTCCTGCACGTCTCCGGAAACTTATTTGTCTAAAGAGGTACCTGAAAAACTTAACTCTCAAACTACTCAAAATCAATTGAGTAACCGAGAGTTTAAGGGGAAAACATAAACTTTGAGTCAGACATAAAGTCTGGTATGAATAATAAACTACCATCTCAAATCATTTAGATGTCTAGTGAGACCACGCCGCTTAGCGGAACGAGTTTTCCCCTTACTAGTATCTTAAAACCTTTATAAAACCATATATTTTTTCTCCTGCATCCACAATGGTTAAAACATAGCCATTTCAAAATATTATGATGATATGCAAACAAGTTAAAACATTCTGGACTTCCCATCCTCTATTTGATTGACTCTCTGTCATTTTTTATAGTTTCTAGGGTCGCTATTTACCTATTAGTTTTCATAGGCTTACTAATAACCTTAATATAATATATGGACTCCCTGTCCTATTTCATAGTTTCCATGGGTGCACTATTAACCTATTGGCCCCTGCCAATTAACTTATTTAATTCATGGGTTACCCTGAACCTATTGGTGACTCCAATAACTTCTCTCTTATCCTAGTTTTCATGGGTTGACTAGGAACCTATTTTTTAATGACTAATTTTCTATCGATTTAGAAAATAGCCGAAAATTTTTAAATAAAAATTAATCGCAAGCGCACGGCGTATTAGTATGTGGCGAGTACGGGTCGATCCGCAAGGAATTATATTGATTTTAAAATTTCCTATTCAATCAAATTAAAAAAAAATTTGAAGTTGTGATTGTTTTAAGCTAAAAATTATAAAAACTAGCTAGAACAAGAGAATAAAAATACGAGATTAGAAAATAATTTAGAGGCAAATCCACTCTCCTATTTTTGTAAATCAACAAACAAATAATCTATGATCCCTTTATTTTGATCTTAAATGGAATTAGTGATGTTTTCATCATAAGTATGGTTTATTTATGTTATTACTTAACATAACTTAAACCATCAAACTATAATACAACACCTAAAACCACTTATCAGTTCTCATGAAAATGAAGTCAAAGCAAAAGCTATTTTAAGTATGATCTATTTACTATAGTATTTAGTAACATAGATCATCACAATGTGTTTCTACTTTAATTCCATAATTAAAAACCAATTAGTAAAATGAGGATGTAAATTGTGTTTATGTGGAGTGAGCATAGCCCATTTGTAATTATAACATAGGCTATCAAATTCCATTTTATAAACTTACATAAAAAATCACTTTCATGAAGCATTAAAATGAGATCATAAATGACAAGATATGTTGAATTTACAAATTTTTAGAGAGCTTCATTACCCCTATATTGAAGGGGTTTAGCTACTCATTGTGTTATCAAATCAACACATGTAAATTTCAACATTTTAAAGCAAGCAAAAAAATAAGAGCTAATGAAAATGGAAGAAAAAAGAACTAAGCTGCTTGCATAAAAATAAAATTAAACTAAGTGCATAAAAGTGGAAGCTAATCTACTAACATTAGAATGAAGAAAGCATGTAAATAAAAATGAACACAAAATAAAAGAGCATGTAGAAAAAGAAAGAGGCTTAGGAAGCCATTTTATTTCTCATTTGATTTGAAGCTACAACTTGCATTCTAATGATAAGTACAATTAAAAGAAGAGAAGATCATTTACATGTACATAAGAGGGCTATTTATACATGCACAAAACCCTAATTCAATTTTTAGGGGGCTTCCCAAAATACCCCTTAGGAAGTGTGGCCACCAAGTAATCATTAGTCTCTAATCAATCCACCATCAAGTATGCATGAAACTTTAACCTCCACTAACTTGTCCATTAGCTTCTAATTATAGATTAAGGTAAGCGTGTACATAGGGTCCTCCATGACGCATGAGTTTGAATTATTTCCATCTTCATTCCTTTGTTCCATCCTTGTGCATGCATATTTCCATGATAACACCTTCATATTTCCATCCAAAAATTCCTATAATTAAAAAGAAAATGTGCAAATAAATATTCTCAAAATTAATTCATGCACAAAATTACTATTTTACCATAAATTGATGTATGAATGATGAGTTGAACACATTTTTGAAATTTGGTTTTAAACATGTAAAAATACCCAATTATGACATTTATTTAAATAAAAATAGATTTAATATGGATGTAAATATATGCACATCAAATACCCCAACACTTATCTTTTTATTCGTTCTCGAATAAAGAAAAACTAAGATAAATCCGTATTCATTGGAAACACGATTGCATTAAGCGTATGCAACAAGCCGTTAAATCTCTAGGTGTCCCTAGTAGGACGAGTGTTGTCTCGTGAGGATTTTCAGGGGATACTACCCACAAAATCCAAATGCAACATGAGAAATTCCTAAATGGAAGATTTATTTACAAATAGATGGATGCAAGTTTTTGAAAATATTTAAAAATGATGGATTTACTTTCAAATCGACATGAATAAGTTAAATATAAGTTATGGTCCTTATCAAGAAATTTAAGTCCTTTTATTCGTCGAACTTCGAACAAAAATTAAGTAATCATCACAATTAGACTCCAGTTTGGCTAGTTATTTCAGTTGATAACATAGTGCAACTATGAGATAAATCCTTAGCTATATATCAAAGTTTTTCAAAGTGGTATTTTCATTTCTTTTGAATAACTAGTCAAATCACATAAGTGAAAATGCCAAAAATAAACCATGATGAAAAATCTAAACCATGAAAAATAAAAAATGAAGATGAGACCCCTCCTTCCCCACACTTGATTTTGACTGTGTCCCCAAGTCAGTGCATGATATAATGAGTGTAACGAGAAAAAATATGTACATATTTTCAAAAGAGGGTTAACATTTCTTACTAAACGTAGCATGGGTCATGAAGAATCATGAGCTCCTTCTCTTGATCACACGACATCTCAAAGAATGGTTTCAAACGATGACCATTGTCTTTGAAAATCGATCCATCCCTAGGGTTTTGTATTTCTATGGCACCGCGTGGAAAAACAGTTCATACCACAAATAGTCTAGTCCATCTCAATTTTAGTTTCCCAAGGAATAAATGAAGTCTTGAGTCGTATAAAAGAACTTTTTGGTTTGGTGAAAACGTTTTTCTTAGGATTGACTTGTCATGAAATTTTTTTGTTCTTTCTTTGTAAATTTTCTCGTTTTCATACGCGTCGTTCCTAATCTCTTCTAGTTCGTTGATTTGCAATTTTCTATTTTCACCGGCTTTTTCAAGATCAAAGTTTAAGTTCTTTATTGCCCACAACGCTTTGTGTTTGATTTCGATAGGTAAATGGCAAGATTTTCCGTAAACTAGACGAAATGGGGGCATCCCAAGGTTAGTTTTAAAAGCAGTACGGTAAGCCCAAAACGCATCGGTTAATTTCTAAGACCAATCTTTTCGATTTTTATTAACCGTTTTCTCCAAAATTTGTTTTATTTGACGATTTGAAACTTCAACTTGGCCACAAGTTTGAGGATGATACGGAATGGATAACTTGTGGGTTATCGAGTACTTCTTCATCAAAGTTTCAAAAGAACGATTGCAAAATTGGGTGCCATTATCACTTATTATTGTGCAAGGTGTGCCGAACCTCGAAAAGATGTTTTCTTTAAGGAATTTCACAACAATTCTATAGTCGTTGGTTTTACACAGAACGGCTTTGACCAATTACGAGACGTAATCAACAGCGAGAAGAATATACAAATTTCCAAAAGAATTGGGAAAAGGTCTCATAAAGTCGATACCCCAAACATCAAAGATTTCGATCGTAAGAATGGGGTTTAGGGGCATAATATTTCGTTGAGAAATCCTTCCAAGCATTTGGCATCGATCACAATTTTTGCAAAATTCCAACGAGTCTTTGAAAAGAGTGGGCCAATAGAAACCACACTGAAGCACCTTTTCTACAGTTTTTCGAGGATCGAAATGTCCACCGCACACTTGATCATGGCAAAATGAAAGAACACTCCTTATTTCATTATCCAAGACGCAACGTCGAATGATTTGGTCAGGACAATACTTGAACAAGTATGGATCGTCCCAATAGAAATATTCCACTTGGGACATGAATTTGCATTTATCTTGTTTCGACCAAAATGAAGGAGTTTCTTTAGTGACTAAATAGTTCACTATATCGGCATACCACAGATCGACAGAGACAGAAAGAAGTTGTTCGTTGGGAAAGTTTTCATTGATTGGTAAAGGCAATGGTGCATTGGGAATATGAGACAAGTGATCGGCTATAACATTGTCGGATCCTTTTTTGTCCTTGATTGTAAGATCGAATTCTTGTAGTAAAAGGATCCAACGAATTAAGCGAGACTTAGCGTCCTTTTTAGCGAAAAGATATCGAAGAGCGGAATGGTCCGTGTAAACAGTGATGTGTGAGCCTATCAAATATTGTCGGAATTTTTGAGAGCAAAAACTACCGCTAGAAGCTCTTTTTCAGCAGTTGTGTAATTGAGTTGAGCATCGTTCAGAGTCATACTAGCGTAGTAGATAACGTGAAGGATCTTGTTGATGCATTGTACTAAAACAGCATCAAATGCAAAGTTCGGAGTGTCACACATTATTTCAAATGGGAGATCCCAATTTGGCGAGCAAATTACTGGAGAAGAAATGAGTTCGTTTTTGAGACGTTCAAAAGTAGAGACACAATCAGAGTTAAAATCGAAAGGAACGTCTTTTGCAAGAAGAGTTGTAAGAGGTCGAGCAATCTTGCTAAAATCTTTTACAAAGCGTCGATAAAAACCCGTGTGTCCAAGGAAAGAGAGAATGTCTTTAACAGATTTGGGAATGGGTAGATTTGCAATGACATTGATTTTCGCTTTATCTACCTCAATGCCTTTATTTGAAATGACATGTCCAAGGACTATGCTTTGAGTGACTATAAAGCGGCATTTTTCCCAATTTAATGTTAAGTGTTTATCCTTGCATCGTTTAAGAACAAGTTCAAGATGGTGTAAACACCTAGAAAAAGAATTTCCAAAGATAGAAAAAACGTCCATAAAAACTTCAAGAAATCGTTCAATCATATCAGAAAAGATGCTGACCATGCATCTTTGAAAAGTAGCAGGAGCGTTACAAAGACGAAAAGGCATACGACGATAATCAAAAGTGCCAAAAGGACACGTGAAAGTTGTCTTCTCTTGATCTCCGGGAGCGATTGGAATTTGGTTATAGCCGGAATAACCATCAAGAAAGCAATAGAATTCATGACCGGCTAAACGTTCAAGCATTTGGTCGATAAAAGGAAGAGGGAAGTGATCCGTACGTGTTGCAGCATTTAATTTGCAGTAATCAATGCAAACACGCCAACCCGTTTGAGTACGAGTTGGAATAAGTTCATTAAAATCGTTCTTGACAATGGTAAGTCCAGACTTTTTTGGTACGACGTGAATTGGGCTAACCCATGAACTATCAGAGATTAGGTGTATGATACCATTGTCTAGAAGTTTAAGAATTCCTTTACGCACCGCATCCTTCATTTTTGGGTTAAGCCTTCGTTGCGCATCATGAACAGGCTTGGCATTGTCAATTAAATGGATGCGATGTTAAAAAAGAGCCGGACTAATTCCCTTTATATCGGTGATCGACCATCGAATTGCTTCCTTGTTTTTGGACAGAATTGAAAGTAAAGAAGTTTCTTGATCAAGAGAGAGAGTTGCAGAAATTATGACGGGAAACATTTCGTTATCACCTAAGTATGCGTACTTAAGGTGAACGGGAAGGGGTTTAAGGTCCAACCTCGGGGGTTGCTCGATCAAAGAATTAGGTTGAGATTCGGACTCAACTGGAAGCGATTCAAAAGGGAGTGTGTATTCAATCTCGTTAGGGATTTCATGAAACAATTTTTCGTACTTGGCCTTGCGTTCATCGTTAAGGTCAATCGTTTCGTTTTCGAAGTTTTCTTGAATTGCACTAACTTCTAACATTTAGTCACAAAGTTCATTCGATTGACTCTCAAGATTGAAAATGTTAAGATCCAAAGTCATGTTTCCAAAAGTAATTTTCATCGAATCGTTCCGACAATTGATTAAGGCATTTGAGGTGGCTAAGAATGGTCGGCCCAATATTGAATGGATTTGACTCGCAAGGTTGGTCACAGGTTGTGTTTCGAGAACGATAAAATCAACGGGGAATCTGAATTGCCCTACTCTAATGAGAACGTCCTCAATTTCTCCCACGGGCTTCTTAATGGAACGATCAGCGAATTGAAGCGTGACCTTTGTTGGTTTGAGATCACCTAAGCGTAATTGTTCATACACAGAGTATGGAATCAAATTGACACTCGCACTTAAGTCTATCAAGCATTTATTAATCGCCTTGTCTCCAATTGTACACGAAATCGTAGGGCGGCCAAGATCTTTGTATTTAACGGGCATGGATTGGGACAAGACTTCACTCAAACTGGCCACTAAGAAGACTTTTTTGGGCACTTGAGTGAGTCGCTTTTGGGTACACAAGTCCTTAAGAAATTTGGCGTAATTTGGGACTTGCTGAACGATGTCAAGAAGCAGGATGTTAACTTTCACTTGTTTAAAAATTTCCAAAATCTTTTCCATTTGGTTTGAGTGTTTCTTTGGTCGAAGACGGTGTGGAAATGGAACACGATACTCAGTAGGCAGGTCTACTTGAGTAGAAGAAGAATTTGGATTGAAACTTGATTTAACGTTTAGCTCCACGTTCTATTCAGATTCGTTCGTTGTTTTAGAAGTCTCGAAAGAGGTTTTCGGTAAATCGTTTGGATTATTGACTTGATTATCGATTTGTTTACCGGAACGCAAAGTTGTGATAGCATTCGATTGGGTGACGTTGCTATCTTGAACAACATTGGCTTGATTCGAATTAGCGTTTTGATTTTCGGGATTTGGAATGGGCTAGCTTGGTAATGTGCCTCGTTCACGTTCGCTCACAAGCATGGCTAATTGACTCATTTGCATTTCAAGTTTTGCGATATATTGGCTCGTGTTTTGCATATATGAGGTCAACAAATTTTACAAGTTATTGTTTGGTTGGAGGCTTTGAGTGGTGGCTTTAGCCAACGTTTCAAGACATTTCTCAAGTGAACTTAAACATTTATCGTCTTGGGGAGGGGGAGCAGAATTTGGTTGAAAATTTGATTATTGCGGTTGATTATGAGAAGGACCAGCAAAGTTTGGTTGAAAATGATTGGGTTGAAAGGGATGATTTGAAGAATTATTCGAGAATGCTTGAAAATTGGGATGAACCGCATTTGTGTTGGGATTGTTTTGGTTCCACGCAAAGTTCGGATGATTTCTCCAACCAGGATTGTACGTTGGAGAAAACGGGTCATTTTTAACTTTATTGAAACCATTGATTTGTTCGACGGAATTAGGGCACTGATCGGCTATATGATTAGGTTCGTTGCATTTATAACACATAGGTTGGGAAGCTTGGTTCATTTGGTTTGATGAGAAAACGTTGTCGAATTTATTAATCATTGCGTCGATTTTAGCTTCCAAAGCCAAAGATAATCCTATAAAGTGTGCACTCGATCGTGAGTAAATTGATTTTTCATTCGAACGTTCCTATTGGGACGACTTTTTGGCTAGGTTCTCAAGAAATTTCCAAGCATCATCGTGACGTTGGGCGAGAAAGTTGCCTTGGCACATTGATTCGAGCATGGTTCGTGAGCTGTTTTCCAGTCCATCATATAAGATTTGGCAAAGCGTCCATTTTTCGAAGTTATGGTGTGCACATTTTATCAAAAGCTCTTTGAATCTTTCAAAATATTTTTCGAATGGTTCACCCCTGAATTGACGAAAATTTACGATTTCGTTTTGGATTTACTCGTTTTTTCCAAGGGGTAGAACTTTTTTAAGAAAACTTTTACGAATTCTTCCCAAGTTTTAATTGAGTTTGATGGTAAGCTGTACAACCATTTTTCAGCATAATCTGTAAGAGCAAATGGAATTAATCGAAGTTTGATTCCGTCATCAGAAAGTTGTTGGAGTTTCATGGTTGCGCAAACTTGTTCGAATTTTGTCAAGAAAATGTACGAGTCATCGTGCTCAAAATTTCCAAATTTTGGAAGCGTGGCAATATGGTTCGATTGAATTTCGAAATGGTTACCCGTAGGGGCGGGTAACGTGATGCAAGATGGAATAGAAACTCTATCGGGAAAGATTTTATCCGTAAGAGTTCGAGGGGTGTTCTCGTTCGCCATTTCAAGAGGATCGTTTGTTCGAGTTAAATGATTCGTTATTGAATTACGAGTCCAAATGTGCCTTGTTGTGTCACGAGTCCAAGTACTCATGCACAATAAGAAGTTGAGAAGAGAAAGCAGTTAGAATCGAGTTTTAGAGAATGAAACAAGATTTGGAAAATGAAGTGAAAAATTATTTTTGTTGTTTTTTTATATTTTGTTTTTAAAAGGAGGAGAAATATTTACCAAGAGAAATTATTTTTCAAAAGAGAAGTTTGATTTTTGGTTTTTCAATTTTTTTAAATGTTTTTGTTTTTGTATTTTTTTTTGAATTTTCAAATATTTACCAAAAGGATTTTTGTTTGTTTTAGAAAATGTAAAATGGGAATTTGATTTTTTTATTTTCGTTTTCGAATTTTCAAATTTTTTTCTTTTTTTAATATGTTTTTTTGTTTTTGAAAGATTATATTTTTTATCTTGGATTTTTGTTTTTCAAAAAAGAAACTTAAGAATTTTTTTTTGGATTTTAGATTATTTTATTGAAAAATTTCAAAGGAAAGGATTTAAAAAGATTTTTTTTTGGATTAAAAAAAACTAAGTTAAGTTAAATTTACAATTTTTTTTTGGTTTTGGATTTTGGATTTTCTTTTTTAAATATGCATGAACTAATGCAACTAAATGAATGCAAAGGACTTAATTACAATTATCTGTCCTTAGTAGCTCCTAATCCAAAATTGTATAATCACACTTTGTCTTAAATCAACAAAATATTTCTTAGCAGGTAATGGGCATGAGTTATCAGTGCACCACGAATCACCGTAGCAATGCAAACGAAGGTTTAAGTACCTTCAGAGAAACAACTGTATAATATTTACGAATCACCATAATTTTTATAACTGGTTATTGCTCTGTCGTAGCCTAGACACCAAGAAATAAAATTGTTCAAGGAAGACAACTGTCAAAATACAATTAAGCCCTAGGTGAGCTCGCGACTTCCTTAAGTCAATTGGCTAACCGTTATTATTAATCAAGTTCTACGATGAAATGCAATTTGTGGGCTAAGGAATGGGTGATGAAATCCCCCACCTTATGTGAATTGGGGTATTGCCCTTAGAAAAGAAAATAAAATGGTATGAATGCAAAACAGAAATTAAATGTGAATTAACAATGCAACTACAATGAAGTTTGTTTTTGTTTTTGAATTTTTGAATTTTTTATTATATATAAATGCAAATGCAAGCAACCAACAATGCAATTAAAATAAAACTAGAGATGAAAGCACGATACCAAAGCACGTGGAATTATTAGCAATCTATTTATATATTTTTTAGCGCGATTTTTTAGCAAGCAAAGCAAGTCTTTTCCTTGCGATTTTCTGCTTTGGCAACCTGAAATTTCGAACAAGATATATACAATTTTATATATATATATATATCCTAAAGAAGAAACTAAAACAAAACAAGTGAAAACAAAACAAATGAAAACAAATTGAAACTTGTTTTTTTATTAGGATCGAACTAAAAATAAATCAAAACAAAACAAAACAAATCAAACAAATTCAAAGAAAAAAACTTATTTTAGGCACATGTTTTTTTTTTTTTTTGGTTTGTTTATTTTTTTAAACTAAAAGAAAACTTAAAAACAATTCAACTCAACCCAAACTACAAAAACAAAAAAAACAAAAAATTTAGAAAAAAGATATAACAGATGAAAACTTAAAACGAAGGCAAACGAAAAGAAAAAAATATGAAGTTACCCACACCACACAACAACCCCAACCGGCCCAAACAAATGATATTTTAAACCAAAATCAACTATTTAATCCAAAATTCACTATTCTCTGTTCAAATAAACAGAAATGCCAAAACGAAATCATAATCAAAATGAAATCCCAAAATTCGCTGATTTCTGTTCAAAACAAAGTCTTGCCTGTCCCCAAATTCGAAATTTTGAAAATTTTAAAACTAATTTGTGTGCGGTTCCGTGAGAAATTTGGTGGAAGAAGGTTTGCGGTGGTTTTGGTTATTTGAGTTGTTCGACTGAAGGTGATTTGGGGTTCGGTTTTGTGGCTGGGGCTAGTTGTTCGCGGCTGGAGTACGGTGGGAAGTTAATTTGTGGTGGAGTTTTGGGATTGAGGTTGCGTGCAGTTAGTAGTAGTGGAAGAGGGATGATGGTCAGAGGAGTTATATGAGGCAGTTGTATGTTAGAGGAGTGTAATATGATGAGCAGCAGCAGTTGTTTGATAAGGCAACACTGGAATAGTGAAGGCAGTGAGTTCTGGTGGTGGAATGGGAATGGTTAAAGAGGCATGTGATGTAGCAGCAGCGGTTGTGTGTGGTGATGCAAGGTGATGATGTTGTATGTATAGATGAAGATGGTTGTTTATGGAGCAAGGCATAGTGGGTTTGATGTTTTGGTCAGCTGTGATGGTCTGTGACAGTGTGATACTTGCTGCAATATGTTGTTGTCTGGCACTTATGCAGTGAGTGTGGCACACCTGAGAGTAATGAAGTAGAGGGGTAATGAAGTAAAGAGTAATGGAATGGCACTGTAAGAAGTGAAGGCGGGGTTTTTACAGTGGAAAGTGGCTGTTTACAGTGAAGACAGTGGAAAGTATGGTTTACAGGGAAGGGGAAGGCAAATGCAAGTTGAAGTGTAGATGACTGAAGGTAAAAGGCAGAAAGGATGGCAGGTGGGAGGACAGTGCAGGTTGCCGTGTGGAAGTATAACTGATGTATGAGGATGCTGGGTGGGCAGCAGAGGGGCAGGAAAGGATTGGTTAGAAAGGTGAAGTGTAGTGTGTTGGCAAGGAGAGGCACTATTGTGGGAAGGTAGTATAGAGGCAATGCTGTGGTTATGGGAAGTTCAGAAGCAGGTTATGAATGATATGGGAGATGGTTGAAGGGATGGACAGTGGCAGAAGTGTGATTGTGACAGTTTTTTGGAAGTGTGGGTTGTATTTGATCAGTGATGATCGGTAAGCAGAGGCTGGTGCAGGTAGTATAGCAGGGTATATAGTGTATACTGTATGGGATATGTGTACACTATATGGGATATGTGTACATTGTATGATGAATGGGTGAATATGTATGGGAGTTGCATGTGGAGGATATGGAGGACATGTATGTGACAGGTTTGTGGAGTTTGTGGGAGAGGTGAAGTGGCTGTTGTTTTTCAAATAAGGGGATGATGAGTGAACAATGATCAGGTTGTTGGTATGTGTATGGAATGTGAAGTGGCAGAAGTGTATGAAGTATAAGTGGGAGGATAGTAGAAAATTGGGCAGTGATGGTGAGATGAACAATGGAAGTTGGATGTGGAGATGCGTGGTGTAATTGTTGGAAGTTTGTATGGTGGTAAGGGATGTAGAGATGGCACTGTGATGAAGTGCTTTGAAAGTTTTGATATGATGGTTGTGGAATAAGTTTTTGGTAGAAAATTGTGAGTCGACGGTAGGGGTTGAAGGCGGTGGTAATATGGTGTGATGATGCTCTGGTGGTTGGAGGAATGTGCAGAGGATATGTGCACAGTTTTGTACTGTGATGTATTGAATATGGGAGTTGTATTGGCATGTTAGTAGGGGTTTGAAGCAAGGTTGATGGTGTGGTAGTTTATAAGGTAGCAGCATAAAAAAGGTGAAGCAGATGGGTGAATGGCAGATGGAAATGGTTAGTGGATCAGAGACAGTAGTGTACACAGTTTGAAAGGCAGAACAGTGTAAAAAAAATGAAAATGAATTTTTTTTTTGTAAATATAAATGAGATTGAAAATGTAAATACAAATAAAAATAATAAACTATATATTTTGTTGTTTTGAAATTGTGGATGTTGTTTTTTTTTGTATATATAATGAGTGCAAATGCAAATGAAACAAAAACAAGCACACAGACAAAATGATAAAAAAAATCACACACAAACACACAAAATAATTTTTTTTAAATGCAATACACACACCAAACAAACACACTAAAATCAAACGGCAAATAATTCGAAGAATAGAAATTAAAATCAAATCAAATTCCCCGGCAACGGCGCCAAAAACTTGTTTAACGACTAATTTTCTATCGGTTTAGAAAATAGCCAAAAAAAATTAAACAAAAATTAACTGCAAGCGCACGGCGTACAATTTTAGTACGTGGCGAGTACAGGTCGATCCGCAGGGAATTATATAGATTTTAAAATTTTATATTCAATCAAATTAAACCAAAATTTGAATTTGTGATTGTTTTTAAGCTAAAAATTATAAAAACTAGCTAGAACAAGAGAATGAAAATATGAGATTAGAAAACAATTTAGAGGCAAATCCACTCTTTTATTTTTGTAAATCAACAAACAAATAATCTATGATCTCTCTAGTTTGATCTTAAATGGAATCAGTGATGTATTTATCATAAGTATGGTTTATTTATGTTATTTATTAACATAACTTAAACCATCAAACTATAATACAATACATAAAACCACTTATCAATTCTCATGAAAATGAAGTCAAAGCAAAAGCTATTTTAAGTATGATCTATTTACTATTGTATTTAGTAACATAGATCATCAAATTTTGTTTCTACTTTAATTCCATCACAAAAATCAATTAGTAAAATGATGATGTAAGTTGTGTTTATGTGGAGTAAGCATAGCCCATTTGTAATTACAACATAGGCTTCAAATTCCATTTTATAAACTTGCATCAACATTCACTTTCATACAGCCTTAAAAAGAGATCATAAATGACAAGATAAGTTGAATTCACATATTTTTAGAGAGCTTCATTGACCCTAAATTGAAGGGGTTTAACTATTCATTTGCGTTATCAAATCAACACATGTAAATTTCAACATTTTAAAGCAAGCAAAAAAAAAGAGCTAATGAAAATGGAAGAAAAAAAGAACTAAGCTACTTGCATAAAAATAATATTAAACTAAGTGCATAAAAGAGGAAGCTAATCTACTAACATTAGAATGAAGAAAGCATGTAAATAAAAATGAACACAAAATAAAAGAGTTTGTAGAAAAAGAAAGAGGCTTAGGAAGCCATTTTATTTCACATTTGATTTGAAGCAACAACTTGCATTCTAATGATAAGTAAAATTAAAAGAAGAGAAGATCATTTACATGTACATAAGAAGGCTATTTATACATGCACAAAACCCTAATCCAATTTTTAGGGGGCTTCCCAAAATATCACTTAGGAAGTGTGGCGATCAAGTAATCATTAGTCTCTAATTAATCCATCATCAAGTATGCATGAAACTATAACCTCCACTAACTTGTCCATTAGCTTCTAATTGTAGATTAAGGTAAGTGGGTAGGTGGGGTCCTCCATGATGCATGAGTTTGAATTATTTCCATCTTCATTCCTTTGTTCCATCCTTGTGCATGCATATTTCCATGATAACACCTTCATATTTCCATCCAAAAATTCCAATAATTAAGAAAATGTGCAAATAAATATTCTCAAAATTAATTCATGCACAAAATTACTATTTTACCCCAAATCGATGTATGAATGATGACTTGAAAGCATTTTTGATATTTGGTTTTAAACATGTAAAAATACCCAATTATGACATTTATTTAAATAAAAATAGATTAAATATGGTTGTAAACATATGCACATTTATGTGCACATCACCTATTGACAACTGTCAATAACTTGATCCGAATATAGTTTAATGGGTGCACTACAAACCAATTGGCCTCTGCCAACCACTCTTTATAACATAATTTTCATGGGATCACTATGAACCTATTGGTAACTCCATAACTTTCTAATCATAGTTTTTATGGGATCACTATGAACCTGTCTCCCTGACAACTTCCATATTTAGGCATGCTATATTCTGGTCTCCCTGACCTTTTGGATGCAATTCTACTCATCCAGAAGTTTAACCAATTTATATTCACTACTGGGTCAACCTAGCTGGTTCTTCTGCCTTTTTCCCAAAATGTAGTTATAGGTCTATTATAATGTGAATATATATTTATATTTGAAGAAGCAAACATAATAACATAACAATACCACTCCTGTGGGTTTAATGTCCTTGAAATACTCTTCATATGAAACATGGTTAATCCCTTTAACCTATAATTTTTATCAAGGAAAGCCTCTTCTTATAGTCATTTCGAAACTCCTTTAATTTAGCCATGAGTTTTTCCTTTAAAAATTAGTTTGGGTTACTAAGCCTTTTCGAAACCTTTGAAACCTTGCTTTCGACCTCCTTGGATACCCTCCTTCGAAAGCATATAAATATATTTTCAAAACATTAGGCCCCTGCCTTTCGAACACTATAAAACCTTTCTTTCAAAACCCTTCGAATGTATTAAAGTATCAACATTTAACTTTAGAAGCATAGCCTTGAAACCAATTGAAAGTACCCCTTTCGAAACCTTTGGAAGTAACCCTTCCGAAATCTTTGAAAGTCCCTCTTTCGAAACCATTGGAAGTAACCCTTCTGAAATCATTGAAAGTCCCCTAAGCTTAAATCTCTAGCTATTAATTGAATTCCTCTTTTCTTAATATCCGTCTCCTCTTTAAGTTTTTTGTTTACGTTTTCAAAATGACGTGAATTGGAATGAAATGGTAGGAACAAAAATATATAGGGGTTAAGGGTTACGTGCGGCAAATACCCAATACACCCTTATGTAGATTAATTAGCTTATAAACCATTCTTAAGCCCATTTAATTATTTTATTACGCACGGCCTTAATTAGGTTTTTTCAAATCTCAACCCCCTTTTCACTTAACATTTACATTATTCCATTTAATTTATCTAATTAAATCTCCTGAATAATGTTATCAAAAATTAGAGGTTTTACAGTCGCTCCTAACCAGCTCTATTCTCTGCACTAGTAAATGATATTACTAGTAGTATCCTTTGTTAGTGTGGGTCTTGAGGTGGGGCGTCACAGCTTGGTATCAAAGTTGAGTTTAGAACAAAATATGATATTACAGGCACAAATCTTGGCCTAGGTGAGTCCTAGAGACCGTCCATTAGGGGTTCTTCGGGTAGATAGTAGGAATCGTTCCCTTTAGTTTAAGAAAGTGTCTTTTGGGATTCTAAGAACGTTTTCCTTCGTTTCCACTCTTTGATGCTCTATTATCGAATAATGTGATTTCTAAGCATCTTTGATCCAATCTTATCCATTTCGGAAGTGTAGTTGGCTGGCAGCCGATTCACTCGTTCTAGTATAGGACAATTCCGCGAGCCCAGCTGAAATGTAGTACTTTGTCCATCCAGCAAATCATTACATTTGTGCTCGATATTTTTATGATTCGAGTCGCGCACCGGAAGCAAACAGATGTTTTCACTAAGCACATTATCCAATAGATTTGTGATTGATTTGATTGGTTGATTGAATGTTTGTTTGCATAGGATTCCTAGTGATAATTCAAATTCAATTAGGAAATATTCCTTGATAATTAGAATCCTATTTGAAGATTAATAATCAAATCTTGCGATATCTTCATATTGGAAATCAACACAAGAGATATTGAATTTCTTGGATTTAGAATAATCAAAGATCAAATCATGCAATTATAAAAATATAAATCAACTGGAAATAGAGATAGTTTTGGTATTTGATTACCAATTAACCAAAAATAATAAATGATTTATTATTTACTCTAAACAAAGAGTTGATCAAGAATTGTTTTAATGAAATCATCGCCTAATTAGAAAATACCATCCTATAAGTTTTTTTATAAGTAATGGTGATGATTATAAACTTGTTATCATATGTAAAAACTGGAGTATATAAAGATATAAGTCTTCTTTATTTTAAAAGAGGCTTTCTAATATATATATTTTTATGAGTGTTAAATTTCCCGTTGGGTGCTTTAACGATCCTGGTCAAGGACGTCTAGCGAACATGATTGACAAGAATCACTAAACATGCAAATGAGACAACTGGACATACACTTATTAAAATAGTGTTTTGGAAAATCATATCTTTAGAAATATGTTAATTCAAGAAGGAATAAAAACATTTTGAAACTAATGTGGTTTAAAATAAAATGATATTTGGATATGCATATAAAGGTATATATTATAATTATATATTAAGGTTTTGGAAATATAAGGGTATTTTTATAATATAGAAAGAATAGAAATATCAATAAGATAAATAATATATAGATATCATTTTCTATATGAAAGAGTATATTATTGAATTTCTAAATTATAATCTTATAAGGAAAATATTTTGAGAGCCTTAGTTCTATAATATGGGGAAGTACTAATAATCGACTTGGTGTTACCAATTGGTTTAAATGCTTTTAAGTAACGCTTCATCAAATATAATATAACTCATTGAATAGAATGTTTGAGTGGAATTTACTATCCCTTTAGTGAATATTCAAATTTCACCAGGTAGTATGGGATGCCTTGGTTAAATTCTTGTGGTTGTTATTAGGAAGTATTTAGCACTTTAGGATTGTATTCTCTTTCGGTGTTCTATGGGACTAATAGATCCTTAAGGGAATATAGTACAGGTTTTCCAGTGGTATCCATAACAAGTGAAGTTTACTAGCTTCTAATAAATACTTGAATTTCACCAAGCGGTATGGAATGTTTTGGTGAAGTTCTAGTGATTACTGAAAGTGATAGTATTTGGCACTTTAGAGTATATTTCCTTTTGGTGTTCAGGTGGGGGCCCATAGATCTTTAAGAGGTATGCTTTTAATAGGCTTTGAAATACCATTATAATATAAGTATAAACACGTAAGTGTAACTTCTTAATTAGCTAAATCAGCAAAAGCTAAAGAAAAGCTTGATTCTTTTATTTAAAATCAATTGGAAATACATTCTGAATTCTTAAGCTTAAGTTAACTGATATGTGAGTTAAGATGCCATCTCTAATTGTATTTGAAATAACAATTTGTGAAAATGACTTTATGGATCTATCTATCTCTTGGATATTAACTAAAATATTAAGAGGAACTTGAATACACTCCTAAGAAGAGGTTAGTGAATTGAATCCACAGGATATATATGTATTGTGTGTACATACGTATATACAAGTGTGTGTGTGTACATTGATTCAACCTTAAATTAGGTAGTGTCTAAAGTTTCAAACTTGCACTAAGGAAAGGATTCATTTCAAATAAAAAATAATCAGGGTTTTGAAAATATTTTTTTGGAATTTCAAAAGTTGAGAAATTGTAAATGATTTTCGAATGGGTAAATGAATTTTGGAGACTTGGTTATTATAATAATAATTTCTTAGAAAGCTAATTCTTTTATTTTTATCATAAAAGAGAATGGAAAATCTAATTGGTAAATTCATGAATATGATAAAATCTGATCGGAGGATACTATTGATTTATTACATACTTTGCAAAATAGGTGAAGTGCATATGTAAAAGTAAGGGTTGAACTTTAGGGGCTTTAACTACAAAAACCTTGTTTGGAAAATCTTCAGGATTCAAAACTTAATACTAACTTTGGAAATAACTAAAGGAATTTTCTTTAATTGGGAAATAAATATTTAGCAAAGAAAAATAATTCGGATTTCTTGGTAAAAAGTAACCTTCATTTTGAAATGAAATTTATAGTGTAAGACTATAAAGGAAATTTAATTAAGTAATGTGAGTACTTTAGAATTGTAAGGTTCCTGAACTCGGCCTTCGAAAATCGGCACCCGTACTTCACTTGTACTCTCAAATGCCGTAGATTCAAACGCCGAATCTGGCTCCCCGGAGCTTATAACACCATTAAGTATAACAACACAGCGGAAGAAATAAATAGATGATATCATATACAACTCCAATAAATACAATATCCAAAATGATATACAACAATGATATCAATATGGTACAAGAATATCAGAGATAAATAATGATACTGTGGAAAAAAACAGAAGTGATAACTCCAAATGATCAGTCAGAGAGGCTGAGTCCAACCACTCCAATGTCAAGCTCGAACCACAAAGATAAGCAACGTCAGTCGTGATCTCCAAAAACTGAACTAGCTTCCGATAATCTACTAAACCTGATTATCTGAAAAAGAAACCCAACTCTAGACTGCCCGTGTGGAAAATTGTGGGCACCCAGAGTTTAGGAAGGGAACAATAAACTCTGAGTCAGTCATAGGACTGGTGTAAGTAACAAAAACAGTTTATCTTTAAAACAAACCACAAAAGAATTTTTAACATTGAAATCCGCAATGCTTTTGGAAAATGAAACTACCATAAGACCTCCCACCACACACACAATGCAATCGCAGACTTGGAGGAGATTTCTTCTTATGATAGTCAAATATGCTTACTACGCAATAAAACTCTTTTGATATTATTAGTAGTGCATAGTGTACAAAATCATTTCGAAAATACAATATTAATCTTAGCCAGCATAGGTACCATTATATTATGCCTGCTATAGCTGCCGCCTGAGGAGACAGGTTATACAACTGCAATCGTAAAGGGCTCGTATTGTTTCTTTGGATTTTCCAACAAATGGTCAGGCTAAGGAACTTCCTACTGCCACATGGAAACGCCTCTGGAGGGACGTTCCGAGAACTAACTAGCTCTCTGCCAACACAAGGTCGAGTTACCTCTTACACTAGGTAACTACTACACGAATATGCCACCCCCGGTCCTTTGGGACCTTTATTCGAGGGCCCTCGATCACAAAGCAACAACCACACAGTAAATGAGATTGGAGCAACCACACAGGTAAATATCTGGGCTCCATACCATGATACTACCTTTTTCCAAAAGGAAATGACATACCCTAAAGGGAGCGACCCTCATAACCTTGCCGCATCTTTCCTGTTTTGACCATTTCCGGTTTGTGAGGTTCGATGAGGTCTCGTCCACAAAGCTACGCTTTTTCACAAAGCCATGCTTTGATCAACAAATGATCAGCAAATGACCATCAACACACAGCAACACTCAGCATGCCACACTACCAAATGGGGAGTATATCACTGATAACCTTCAACTACATAACCTCTGAGCTCGTACGTTTCAGAGAAGGGTGTTAAGCTAAGAGAATAAATTCTCCGCCACCTAACAGAAATGTATTTGAAAGAAATCAGCTTTATATCTCAAAGTGTAGCGTCAGACATACAACCATACAAGTCTGTTCCGGGTTCGAACAGAACCGAAGGCACTTCCAAAGAAGCCCTTGCAATCCGGGTATTCACAATCCCGATCGGACTTCCCATCACTTAGGGAATCTCTATACCGGGCGCTACCCAGTGCAGAGACAATCGATAGGTTATCCTATCGTTTTCACAAATACCCGGTCTTCAACACCGGTCTTCAATTGCTATCCATATACGACGTATCACTTATTCGGAATGGGTTATATGACACAAAGTCCTCTCCCGGCTAAACCGAATAGTGAGCGTAATATTTAAAAACATATGGATATTGGGATTTCAATTAAGTCACAACTTATTATCCAAAACTTTCCTTTCGAATGATTTAAACAAATCACCATTTTAATATTTTACAAAAAGATTCATCTCACAAAGTTCACCTAGTTTCACAAAGATCTATTCATAGATTTCCCAAATCAATTTCCATTTCAATTGGATTAACTCATTAAATCTTTAAATCAAGATTTAACTTATAGCTTTCAAAACAATTTCATTTCGAATGGTTTAAACAAATCATCATTTTAAATCTGTTAAAATAAACAGATTCAATTCATAGCTTTCAAAAAGAATTCACTCATAACTTAGAAAACCATTTTTTCAATTCAAACTTGAAATTCCTTTAATTCAAATTGGAAACTCATTTCTTATATGAAAGCTTTTATCATTTAACCCAAAACCATTTCCAAAATCAATTGAAATTAAAATTTCAATTTCAAAAACATTAAATTTAAATCATTTGTGACTTAACCGATTTCCTCGTGAAATCCATATTTGTGTGTGTATGGTGTAGTCCAGGGGTTTCACACAGTAGTGCAACATCATTCAATCATCACAGATCAGAATACAGAAATATAGTTGATAAGCGGTATAACTATAACACTTATCTTTTATTCACAGATCACAGATATATAAATTATAGATAATATATTACATTCATCCCAGATAAATAAACTACGGTACAGATCACACACAAATCAGAATATATCACACAGCATCACAGATCAAGGACATCAAACAATTCACCCATTCAATAAAATCCAAACATCCGTAAGTAGGATCAATTTAATCATCTGATTGATTTAAATCAGATTAATTTCTATGAATAAATTTTACTAGTCATGGTAAATTAATGATCAATTAATTTCAAAACATTTAATAATTTCCCTTTGATTAATCATTAATTAACCCTTAATTAATTACTTAAATGATTATCTCTAATCACAAATTGATTACATTGAGCAATTATCTTTTAATCATTTAATTAATCAATTTTAATTATTTAATTACTTTTAATTAAGTAATTATCTTCAAGTAATTAATTACCTTTAATTACTTATATTAATTAATCTTAATAAATTAATCATTCTTAAATATAATAACACAAAGTAATTATCCCTTAATTACATTAAGTAATAATCTTTTATTAATTACATTAAGTAATCAATTTCATTAAGTAATTAACCTTAATTATTAATTAACCTTTAATTAATAACTAATTGACCTTAATCATGTAGTTGATTAACCTTTAATTTATCACATAAATAAATAAATCACCTTGATTAATTATCCTTTAATTAATCACATTAATTAATGAATCACATAAATTAAATCCTTTTAAGTAATTAAGTATTTAATCACTTTAAACCTTTAAATTAAATTAAGGATTAAAACACTTCATTCTTAATTTATTTACTTAATCACAATATTAAGTTTATTTAAAATAAACTTTCAAAACAAAGGTTATATATATATATATTAAACTCTTTTAAATTTAGTAAAAAAATATTTTTAAACCTTTAACTAAGTTTCTAACTTAAATAAAACAAGTTTTATTGAAAAACATTGATCAAGAAAACATTTAAACTTGATTAAATTTAAATTTTTAAAACTAGACATTTCTTTCTTTTTGAAACTTGCCCTTGTTTCAAAAACCCGAGCCATATCAACGAAATCCCAAACATCACTTCGAGTTTCTCACCTCCCTCTGTTGCTTCGAGTCGAACCCACATTTTCACATGCTTGAACTCGAGTCCCCCATCTTCTTCCCCAACCACCTCAAAAACACAGATACGTGAAGATGGACGTGCACGTGTACAATCGAACGGCGATGCTCTGACCATCGATACCACCAGCATCACGTCGGCGACAACTACTACGACCCCTTCGTCCCCTCAGATCAACGAACTCGACAGCCAATCGAAATCGAGCAACTTCAACCACCATCTGAAATAAGCCGATCACCCAAAGGCTCCTCGCGTGACCACCTCCGGCCATCTGAAACTTCGCCCTTAAACCCAAATATTCGCCAGAGTATCCTCTTCCTTATTCCCCCACACCGGTCACCTCCGATCCACCATCGTCAGCAAATTTCCCCTTTAAACTCTGTCGACCAAATTGGGTCATTAAACCCTACAAAACCACCGATCGACTTCCACAGTGGCCTAACAATTTTCCGATCATTTTTCCTATAGCCTTCATCACCTAAACTTCCTCTGACATCAAGCCCGAAGCTCGATTCTTCATTGATCATCAGAAATCGACGTGTTTACCTTTTCCGTTCAACACGAAAATACTCATTATATATAGATCTAAAAATCTTGAAATTTGCATTAAAAATCATCGTTTTACAATTCGAGTATAGCTATGTAATCAAAACCCGATTTTACGATCATCAAATTCTTGACATATATATGATTTTCACTGTATATTTTAAATTTCCAGTTAAACTTAATTAAATTTCACAAAAAAAATATTTTTACAATTAAGATCTGGTTTATTCAAGCATTTTTCTTTTAATCATCAAAGCCTATAAGAGAATGATGGAAGAGATTTTGATTTATGATTCTGTTTCTAGCCTGTAAACACAAGAACATGTATATATGCCTATATAACAGACATGCACTACTATATTCACATTCATACAACATTTTCCACAATAACTACAAGTATTAATCCTAAAAATATCAAGATATATTAACAGATTCAAGCTTAAGTGTGTTAGTTAATTTACTCACTTGTATTTTTGGAAGAAGAACGGAGCTTCTTTGACACATATTGAAACTTGCAAGCTGAAGCTCCTTTCTTTGATTCTCTGATCTGATTTCAGTTGGTTTAGATTAAATTTTTGTTTTATTTGTTCAAGTTATTGCTCATTTCAGTTTTACTCAGTTTTTTGTAAGTGAACGAGCTGAAATGAAATTGTTTGAAGTATGGAAAGAAGCTACAAGTTGATATGCTATTATTTATTTGTACAATGGTCAGAGATATTTGCTTTTGGAGGCTGATGATAATATTTGTGGTGGCTGAGGGATATATATTTGTGTGCTAAAGGATATGGTATTAATTAGTTTGTACCATATAAATTTTTTTCTCTTCGGCTGTACATGTTTGAGATAATTGTTGTGGCTGATAATACTTTGTAAGATTTCGAATTGACCAAATATTTTGAGCTGAGATGAAAGCATTTAATGCTAAGTACTTTACATCTTTTATATGTTTACTCATTTTATTCATAGATATTGATAATTTTGTTTCTTTTCTCAACCTACAACTTATCTCCTTTTGCAAGCTCATTGGTATATATACAGGTGTTTGTTTCTAGCTTGCATACTTATCTATACATATGTTTTGTATATAAATACTTGTATTTTCTTTTGCAATATCACTTTAAAATAAAATAAATTTCCATTTTAATTTTGCTTTAGATTTTATCTAAGTGTTAATTTATCTTATATTTTTATAATTATTTTTAAACCATTTACTTGAGATTTTAAACTCAAATACAATATATATATATATATAATTTCAAATTTACTCATATATTACGTATACATATATATTCACATATATGTACAATATTTAAATTTAAATGATTTAACACAACTTGATTTGAATTCGGGGAAACTCGAATCAATTTACAATTAATTTTACAATTTTAATTCAAAAACTCAATAAATTATCAATTTAAATATATATAAAATCCGGGGTCGTTACAAGAATGAATTATATAAAGTGAGCCTTTTTAATTAAAAACTAGTTAAGTGTTTTATTTGATATAGAAATAAGTGAGAGGTAAGTTTGAAAAGAAAATAATTCGTAATTGGTGCTCGTGTGAATTTTGGAAATTTAAAAAAAAACCCTTTGGGGAAGAATTTCATGATGAGATAAATTTATGTTATGAATCTTAGAATTTAAATAAGGAGAAATCCTAGGATTAATCCACAATTATTGAATATGAATAATTAAGCAAGTCTCTTAGAACATTAAGAATATTAAGTAATTTAAGTAGAGAAAATACTTTTAGTGAATTGAGATGTGAAATCTATGTTCAAAACTTATTCGAAAATTTTCAACTAAAAAACTCTTTTGGGTTATAACCTTTATTTGATTGATGAGGTTGAAATTTGTAAAATTTTAATCCTTTTAAAACAAGTTATAGAAGTAATCTATAGTGAGATATAGGAATGAGAAAATTAAGAAATTTCTAGAAGTAAGAGATTATATAAATTCTGAAAACTCAAATCAATCATTTGAGTTTATCATAAAGAAAGTAATAAAAAAACTGTATTTCACGGGGAAAAATTAAATAGAGAGCTTCTAAGAGGTTTGAATGTAGATAAGATCTTAGAAATCTTCCTTGATCAAAATTTTCCTATTATTGATAGCTTCCAATCTAGCATCGGTATGGCTCTTCTCGAGACTTTATTTACGAGACAATATCAACCACTCTCTTGTTAGCTTGAGTTAGGGAAAGAAGTTGATCTTAAGTCTTGACTCTATTTGTGAATCTTTTTGAAAGATTTTGGAATTTTCTATTGAAGATCAGATCTTTATCCTTGTTTCTTACCAGTTAGAAGTTTGGTACTTCAGTCAATCAGGGAAAATAACTCTTTGATATATGGGACCCTACCCAACTATTGAATGTAGTGGTCCTGTTGCTTACCGAGTTCCTTTACCATTCCAGTATTCATGCAGTTCTTTATGCGTTTTGGCTTTGGAAACATTTCAGAAATTTTGATTACATTCTTGGGCATAGAATCCTTGTTGCACTTGAGACCTCACAAAATCTAACTTATGAATAGAGCTCTATTCTTTTAGTTGTCTTGGGGAGGGAGAATGCCTTCGAGATACACTCGCTTCGCTCATGTAAGTCCAATGGTCCGATGATCCTAAGGACTATCCTTGTGAAGCTAGAGAGTTCATCGAGCGAACACATCTCGTGAAATTACTTGAGTTCATTTGTAATAAGTCTCTTATTTTGAATTATCCTTCGTTCATAGTTCAACTTCCTTTGAGAAGATACGTCTTTTGTAATTTTTTTATAGATTTTTCCCTTAAGGAAATTACGGGGACGCAATTTTTGTAAGGGAGGAGTCTGTAACAACCCTGGTCGAGATTACCTGGAATTAAAACTAAAATATGGTTTAAAATTTTCTTAATTAATTTAAGATGAATTTGGAAAATTTATTAATTATAATTTCCAAATTAAAACGGCTTTCTAGATGGAAATAAATAAATTGAGGAGAATTTATTAAATATCAAAATTGTACAATTTTACTTCATATATTTGATAATATAAGAATAATCTTGGGAAAGATAAGTGTTTAATAAAATATATGGAAATAATTTTTTAAATTGAAATGTGAATTTTTTCGAGGTTTATTCACTTATTTATTTTAAACGCTGATTTATGATAATATTTTCCATTTCAAATTATTACAACAAATTTTATGAATTTAATAAAATATTAATATTGAGATTTATTGTTTAAAATGAGATTTTATAATTAATAGTTTATTTTTATTTAAAAAATAATGAGAATAATTTTTAGTTTCAAAAGTTATATTTGTTTATATAAAATATCTCAATATTTATAGAAATGGGCAATTTTAACATGTTGGCGCTTTGTAGAATTTGAGAAATCAATTTATATTTTATAGAATAGTATTTGTAATGGAAATTACTGTTTTAAAAAAAGACCACAAAGGAATTAGCAACACTTCTCTTAGAAAATTTGTAACACCTTACTTATCGGGTTCAAATCAAAACCTCTTGGCTCAAGGAAAAAGAAATAGAAATGAGAAGTAAATTATGTACAGTTTTCTCATTTTCATTCTTCTTTTCTACTGGTAAATGAGAAACACTAAAACCACCTCTAACACAAACCTTAGTTCCTAAAATTACCAAATATATATTAAATAAAAGGGCTTTTGGAAAGCAATTAAGGAAATAAAATCAAGGTAATCTCTACCATCCTCTATTGCATCTATTAGGGTTTTAATTTCAGTTTTCACCCTAATTAGTAATCTTCATCTGTATAAACTCTGGAATTGAGTCTAGGTTGTTATCAAGTGGATCTATCCTTGGTGAATCCAGGTTCTAATCATCAAACTAAGCTTAATTAGGTAAGTAATCCTCGCACTTCTAGACTACATTGGATGATTATGGATGTTGTGTTGCTTGAACATATGATGAATTTGGATCCAATTTTTGTATGTTATCTCTAGCTAAATGAAACTTCCTTCTTAGATTGCTAGAAACTCTTGTTAAATGATCTTATAAATCATCAATTTGAAGTTATTTGATTGCTTGCATGATAGCTAATTCAGTGTAGTAGAATTCTAGGCTCAATTCAGCGAAGAAATCACCGCCAACGGGCAATCGGAGCACCACCAGTGATGCCTGGGGCTCAACCCAGGCATGCCAACTGGTGCACCGGTCATGATGACCAGTGGACCGGTAATGACCTAGCCTGAGATCGAGGCTAGGCCGTTTTGAGCTCCGTTTGCTACCGTTTGCTCCTTCGTTTACTCATTTAATCGCCTGAACCTAATTTTTTGATTTTGGTGCTGTTTTCTTTGCCGATTTCAACATTATTTATGGATTTTGATTTATAAATTGGAGAATTCATTTTGAAGTTATCATACCATAGAAATGCTCTATGGATTCATGGAGATTATACACAAGTTTTCTGGCACAATTTCAATCAGAATTTGAAAAATAAAAGCTGATTTCCAAATTAAAGTGTTTTATCCAAATCTCTTCTATTACAACTTATTTTCTATAATAAGTTTATATACATATTTTTTTATTATGATAATAATGGTTTTATATTGAGATGGGACAATATTCCAAATTACTCCTATTTATACTTATGTATAACGAGATTTTGCAAAGGCTTCCCTATATATATATATATATATATATATATATATATATTAGCTTACTAAACAACGTATTAATATATTATGAATGTAAAAGTTTAACAAACTCCTTTTCCCATATAAATATTAGCTTATAAACTAATATATTTTTAAGAAGGTTTTTCAAAGCTTAATACTTTTATAAAATTGCATGACATCACTATAATAAGGAATTGATTTAAATGGATTAATAAAACGAGTGGTATGGAATGCTCATGTTAATTTTTACGATTAGTTTCCGAACTTGTTCGATTGAGCCCTTTATACACATAAGTGGAGTTCACTAACCTATAGTGAACGTTTAACTATACCTGTGTGGTATGGGACACATGGTGTTATTTATTCACTTATTATTCAAGGGTATATGACACTTATCGATGAGTTTCTAACTCGCCCTTAGAGTTTATAGGCGTTCGGCTATCTTGGAGTTTATAGGTTTATACTTATCTTGAAGTTTTTATAGGTCTTGTGCCTATCTTGTAGTTCATAGGACTTGTTCCTATCTTGGATTCATAGGTCTCGCATCTATCTTGGAGTTTTATAGGCTCTCGCCTATCTTGGAGTTATTATGGGAATTATATCCATCTTGGAATTTATTGACATACGTCTATCTTGGAGTTACATGCATGTAGGTGAATTTATTCACCAATCTTGGAGTTTGGCGCCTTTTTCCCTTTTAATGTGATTTCTATATTTCTATTTATTATTTCTAGATTCGACATTATTGTGTTATCACCAAACGGTTTCAGGGATTTTTCTTTTTGAAGTTATCTTGAGTTTTGATATTTGGTGATTACATTCTTGAAGTTATTGAAAATATGCTTGATATTATCGATACTTGACTTGATGACTGTGTTTTAGATCTAGTTCATTTTACCTATTAATTATCTTGTTAATTCATCTATTTTAGTCTAGACTGATCCGTTTATTATTTTATAATACTCGGGTCAGACCGAGATGTTTCAGGTCCTTTGGCTTGATGCTTTTAGTGTGGACTTCCAGTCAGTTGGCTAGATGTTTACTTTTGTCATCACTATGTATATATTCATGTTTATGATGTACCTTTTATCGAGCTAGACTCATTTTGTGTACATATTCGTGCCTTTGGGAAGTAGTACTTTTGTACCTTGTAGTGTATATCATATATCTATTTTGGGTCAGTTTGGTTTTGTATTTATTTGTGTTTCACTGTGTATATTATATGAACTATGATTCGGTGATTGTATTTATAATATATTGTTCTGGATTTTTATTATAACCACCGCAGTTTTGTTTTAAGCCTGAATCGTATACATCAATTCCACTTGAGAAAAGAAATATATAACACCTTATCGATGTATCGATGCTCGCTTGAGGAAAAATTCACGGATGGTCGCTCCTAACCAGCCCTATTCTCTACACTAGTAGATGATATTATTCTTTAATATCCTTTGTTAGTATGGGTCTTGGGGTGGGGCGTTACAATGCTATTACAGTATTCTTGATAGAGTTAAGGGTATGCCTTAGGGGAAATTATGTAATTTATACATATATCTAATTCGATAACCAATCTTGTTCAAAATAAAAAGGTGTTTTCTTTCTATTATATACTTGCTATATTGTGATATAATTTATTCAGTAATTAATTTAAAGTATATCAAATAGAAAATCCTTAAATGATATGTTATGTGATAGTAATTATAATGTGTTGTAATCATGATAAATTTATCATATTAAAGACAACATATTATTTTAAATATTCCTAGTCAAAATGTTTCAAGATGGAACAACGATACATCCATTGGGACTAGAATGCATAACGCTCTACAAATGTTGGGTAGTGTATTACTCATAACTACTAGAGTGCCAAGGGGTTACGTATTTGGATATCTATGGAATGATTCGCTCAAGAATTTTCGATGATTAATATAACTAATGTCAAACAGAGAATCTCAAAGTGATGATATTACACAGTTCTCTTGACTTGAGAATACAGCTGAACTTCAATGTGGACATTCCACTTTTATTATAATTATATCATGGTATTTGGGTCTGAGTTGAAGCATTAGAAGTGAAACATTGTTCAATAGAGAATTCATCTCCTTATTTATATAGGATTAGTATCATAGTCAACTGTAATCAACCCAAAGTCATAGGCCATGGCAAGGCAGTATGGTAAATTGTAACATTATGGAATTTTCAACCATTCGCATCCATACATGTCGGATTTGAATTGCTCAAAATATTAGATTGTTAATTTAAATTTGGCAAAACTCAGCATATACAGTAAATGAATAGTCACAAAATCACAGAGACAGAGTAATATAACAATAATGTAGCGGAAACAAAAGAATAGTAGTTCATGAAGCTACCATATATATATATAACAGAGTTAAACAAGATACAACAGAAGTCACAAATACATAGATAACTCAATACGATAGTCAAATACAAAAATCTGAATACATCACTGGAATCAACTGAATAACTGAAGGCTGGATAGATAGCTGGATCTCCAAGTAAAGCTCCAACTCCAAAGGTGAGTCTCGAACACTGAGCCACTCGGTCTGACCCGAGCGTAAAGAAAAACACTCGAGTCAGGATTAACATTCTTTTATCAATAAATCCAACTCAAGTGAAATATCAATTGAAATATAAGTGACTTAAAGGATGTTTGGGATAACGATCCTCTAAGGATCCGTTAAACTATCTACTATGTAGTAATATACGCTATTATAATATGTCTAAAGTAAAGTAAACTATTAAAATAGCGTTAAGGCTTTACATTTTCCACCTTAACACATTTTATATATTCCCATAGTCTATATAGTACCGTAATCTCCCCCGTACTGGGCGTCGTCAGAGGGCACTCCATAGGTATGGTACAAAACAAACTCGTAAAAGGCGCGCTAGGGTAGGTGACACGGCACAACTAGGCAATGCCAGGGTAGATATACCAATTACACTTCCGGGCTGGTGGTAACGCAGAGCCGTAGCAATCGCCCACCTCGAGCCACATTCCTGAAAATCCGAAAGTGCGCACCAAATCAATCACAAAGTAATAGAATGGCATACGATGGAGTGTGTCTGATAAAAGGAGCTACCTCATTACCCCGTCAATTGCTCCTGTTTTAGCCACCTTATGACAACTCACGGGAGTCGAGTCCACGTATATACCTCATATAGGATCGTCGCCACCATCCTACTTCATTCTGGAATCTCCACCGCGTACACAGTTGTTAAAGTGGTTTTCGGTATCGACAGAGAGTATGCCCATATCTGATCCCGGTCTCTTTAACAACCAAACGTTATTATAACACCTCGGTCATTTCAAAATAGTTTATACCTCAAAACCAAAATATCATTTCCATTTAAAACCATATCAAAATGATATCATTTTCACTTCAAATAAATCCATTTCCAAAAATCACATCATTTTCCAAAGTTATAACGCTTTCGAAATCATAAGTCTTTTAAAAAATCAAAACACTTTGGAAATCAAAACCTTGACATTCACAACACTTTTCCTTTAAATAGTTTAGATAATATTATATATAATAAAATAGTTTATAAAATAAAACAGTTTATATAAAATAGTTATAAGTTAAAATAGTTTATAATCAAATAGTTAGTATATTAAAATAGTTTGTATTAAAATAACTTATTTTGAAAATGATTTATATTAAAATAGTTTATATTAAAATAAGTGGAAATTAGCCACAAGGGCTTCTTTAGCAAGTGCAATTAGTTTATAGGACACACAACTGAAATAATTACTTTTAAGGACAAAATACAAAATAATTAGTTTCTAAGACCTAAAAACCTATGAAATTATGTCCTTGAAAGTAATTAGATTGCTGACTTTGTCCTTAAAAGTAATTATTCTGCTGACTTTGGCCTTGAAATTAATTTTTGTGGATGTGTGTCCTAGAAACTAATTGGACTGCAATGTTTGTCCTTCTAGTGAAATGCCCCTTAAAATAATTTATAAAGTAAAATATAAAAATAGTTTTAAATATAGTTAAAAATACTTTATATAATAAAATAGTTTCCTCAAATTTCACAAAATCGATTCAAATCAACTCGAATTCCAAAATTTAAATTTAACTAAATCTTAATTCATAAATTTCCACTAAATTCAGTTTCTCAATAAACCATTTCAAAATATATCGATTTCAAATATAGATTTGAACCACAAAATAAACCATTTCAATTTCAATATATTTCAAAGCTTTAAATATTCAACATTTTCAAAACTAAATTCGATAAATTTATATATATCAAATTCACTTTACTATTATTTAGTTTTGAAATATTTACTTAATCATTTCAATAACATCTAAATACAACTTCAATTTACAAATTTAAATAAACAAAATATCCCATTTAAATTTATATAAATTTGAAATATTCATTTAAGTCATTTTTAATCAAATCCAAGTTAAAAAAATCATATCTTTAAAATTTCAATTTTAATAAATTTTAAATCAAACTTATTTAAGTATAATTCTTAAATAATTATAATTTCAACCCAATTTCTATTCCTCTTTCCAACCTGAATTTATTAAAAACATTAAAATATAATTTCAAAACTAACTTATACCCTTTAAAATTTTCAAACATATTAATTTAAAAATCTAAATTTTAGCCTTTATAAAATACATATATATATATATATATAATATCTTAAAAATCAATATTTAATAAACCATATACTTCTTTCCAAAACCATAGAAATCATTTTCAAAATATTTATATATAGACCAACAGTGTCTGTATATAATTTTCTATCCTATGGTCAAGTGATACGGATATTTATCATTTCAATCTGCAATTTAAATATATACGGGTATATATCTTTTCAACCCGCAATTCCAAATTCCATTCAATGAAAATCGCTTGGGTTTATCATTTCAACCCATAATGATTTTCTCCTATTCTACAGATCGTTTGAGTATGTATCATTTCAACCCATAGTGAATTCTATACTAACAGGGAACTTGCAGAGTGATAACAGATATGATAATAATATAACAGACATATATCATCAATATAAATAACAGATAATGGTGTCAGATGTCACAAGTGAATAGATACAGATAATAGCATATATATAACAATTTAAATAGCTAACAGCAGCATATTTCAATTGTCGTTTCAATTGAAATCAAATTTAATAAATATAAGAACATTAATCGTGAGTGATGCTCACCTTCCAAGGCTAGAGAGGATAGACAATGAGATGAATTACGAATCCAAGCAAGGATTTCGAAGCAAAGCACGATGGACACAAGTTCGATGGACAAAGCTGCTAAATAGGAATTAATGAAATCAAATCAGAACTGGATCGATGATGATAAATAGTATAAGTGAACCTATATATAACTATATATATATCATATGCTAAATTCAAACATATATTAAATTAAATATATATGTATTTCAAAACCATCGTTAAACAAAACTCAAATATTAAAGTCAAACATATATATATATAATAAATTTTGTCAATACATTAAACTTAACAGTTAAACATATACACTACTAAAAAACTTTGAATTAAAGACCGAAAATATCGGTCTTTAATTAAGTAATTCGGTCTTTAAATTACGTTTAAAGAGTAAGATTTCAGTCACTGATCCTCAAGTCCCAAAAAATGTTTTAGACTGAAAATTCGGTCTTAAAACATAAAGACCGAGTTTCGCTTTTAAATCGTTTTAAAGATTGGATTTTAGTGACCGAAATGTGGTATCTAATCAGTCTCTAATCACTAATATATTTAAAATTTAACATCTGTAATTCATATACATATGTGGATATATTAAATTATTTATAAGCTTTCATCACAGTACATTTTTGTTCATGTCTTTTAAAATTTAGAAACTTTTTGTCTCTCAAAAAAGTTGAAAGGCCATGATAGAAACTCTTGACGCATATACAAAGTGCAACGATATAAGCATAACCATTACATATACAACTTACAAAATTATATAAAATGTACAAACTCGGCCTTAACAGGCAGCCTACAAAATTATTTAAAATGTACAAACTCTGCCTTAATAGACAACCTACAAAATTATTTAAAATGTACAAACTCAGCTTTAATAGGCGGCCTAATTACCCAACCCTCTCCTAATTTCACAAATCCAAATGGCATTTACCCAGCCATTTATGTGATTCAACTTTAGCCAAAATGTTCATTTTACTGTGTTGCTCAATGATGCGCTAATAAACAACAATGATAATGCCCACCATTATCTGCCAGGATGACAGATTTTTCTAGGAAATCCAAGACGTAATGCAATTAGAGTGTGATGCATAATCCATCCCTTTATTTACTATTGATAGAAAAAGATAGAGCCTTTAATGAAACCCACACTACTTAGAATATCTCCAATATCCAACCCACACTACTTAGACTATTCTCAATATCCAACTTACCCTTGCCAGTTTTGTGCGGCATAAGATGTATGTAGGCCTGATATATTCAAAAGTCCACCTCATGCTTGCTATTCTGAATTTCTCTCATCAACTAGGTTAGAGGGAAAATGTTGTACCCTTTATTAAAAGCATACAGCACTGGAATGTGAGGGACCGAACCAAATGATAAGCCCTAGAAATCACTACCACGCTAGGAAAGTCGCCAAGTCCAATAGCACAGCTACTTAAGAAAACCCAACTCCGATAGTCCGACAAGTTCGTCCACCAAGCCAAGCGTTAAAGCGCCTAAATCTCTCGCCCGATTACTTTGTTAGGCCTACTTTTGCTGATTAACATGTCTATTTGTTCCCATCAAGAAAAATTATCCATTCGCCTATAGAGCAAGCCTTGTTCCCATCAACAAAATTAACCCATTCGCCTAATTACTCACATTTATAGGTCAATCTGTTTTGAATATAATTTGTAGCAAGATATTAGAGGTAAGAAAATAAGGGACGGTTATGTTTTAAAGGATGAGGGAAGAGAGAGAAGTATAGATTTTTAAGTACAAAAAGTGGAGAAATTTAAGGATCTTAAACTAAATGGGGGTAATTCCTTTCGTGCATAAAAGTATCATTTTAAGATCCAAACTTAAAAGCGGATCGTCAATTCTAGCCATTAGATTTTTAGGAAAATAAAAGACCTTAACAATTAAATACATGAGTATTTAACTACCGATTAAAAACCAAAATTTAGTTTCAGAACAGTATTAAGTTGTATAAACCGATTAAAGACTGCTATTCAGTCTTTAATATTGAAATTTAAAAATTGAAACTCTCAGTTACTAATTTGTCTTTAATTATAGACTGAAAAAGATCAGTTTTTAATTTCCAGTCTTTAATTGGATGTTTTTTTGTAGTGATATATTTATATAACTTATAAAATCAACCAACAAATCAGAAGTTTAAAACTGATATATATATATATATATATAATTGCGTTTTGAACATGTTGTAAAAAGTTTTATTAATGGCGTTCTTAATATGCTGTAAAAGGCTTTTACAGCATTTTTATAAATGCTGTAAATCCACATGTTGTAATAAATCAATGACTTACTATTGCAACAGAAGAACGCTATAAAAAAACATGTTTTTTATAGCATTTTCAACGTGCTATAAAAAGTCTTATTAATGGTGTTCTTAACAGCGTTTTAAAAATCATTTTTACAATACGTACATATCCATTACCACGTTATAATCGATAAATTTACATAAACACAATGTATCATTTCACACATAAAAGATAATATATATATATATATATATATATATATATATATATATATGCAGACTCTATTAATGTATACAACAACTTGTTTAAACTTGTACGTCCCTTCTTACGTTACATAAAAGAGTAGATCCAACTAGCAAAACTTTATAAAATACATTTATATATGACATCTTAAAATCAATATATATATATATATTACTAATATAATCCAAATATATTTAAACATTTGATCCAAACACATATACGTATATATATCAACATATTATATACAACTTTTAAATAAACTTTTATATAGATGTATACCTCCAAACTTCATAATTTACATAAACAAACATAACATAAAGCTATAACATATATAAGTGACTAACATAAACATTCTGTAATATTAAATCTACTATGAATATATGACTTGTATTTGTAAGATGTGTATAGCTCTTATAGTTATATTCTATATATATATAAATAACAAATTTTACAATTTCTATATAAAATGAAACACCTCACCAGTTATATGAAATCGACATATATATAATATCAACTAAACCTATATACTTTGTAAATATATATATATATATATAACTGTTATATCAAACAAATATATACAGTGCACATATATTTAAAATCAAACCCATACACTATATATCTAACATAACTGACATACAAATTTATATGCATGAACTAAGAGATTTAATAACTTATATATATAAACTATATAGATAAATAACCAGATCATATATACATGTAGCCAAATATATGCAGGCTCAAAAAACTGGGCAAAAGAATAATATGTGTGCAACTTATAAAATATATATATACATTTTAATAAAAGTATGCACTGGAAAAGCTACAGGATAATAAGCTTATATTACATGCACCTTAACTTCAAATGTATGGAAACTGACATACAAATTTATATAGCTTACATCGGTTAGTATAATCTTGCAATCGAATGAGAATAACAACATAATGGTCTCGGAGGCATGCGCGGTCCAAGCCGGGGTGAGTGTGAGGGGGCGAACGCGGATCAGGTGGAGGAGCAAGTGGTCGGCTGGGTGGTTCGGCGCGTGAAGGAGTGGTGAATGGCTTGTCGAGATCGGCAATATTGAATGGAGGTAGAGGTCGTGACAAAAAGAAGGCGACTGTGGGAAGTGTAGGCCGAGAACTGCAATTGGCAAGCAAGGCATCAGGAAGGAATACGCTTTGCAAAAAAAAAATTCACAAGAAATCGGCAGAAGAGGAACAAAGTAGAGGGGAGAACCAAACGGAAATAAATAGGAATATAAATGTAAAAAAAGGGAGATGGAAGGGAGAGAGCGGTTGGGTTCAAAGTGAAGGGGAGGCAGCACTTCAACAATTTTATACGAAAAGAAATAAAAGAAGGAAGTGAACAGTTCAATAGAGATGAATGCAAACGTACAACTACTATAAAAAACTTATATTTCCAAACTGATGGAAATAAAGGCAGCGAACCATTAATGCATTGAAATGATGGAATAGTAACAGCTGATAATAAATGCTAGTGGTCGTTTATTTAAGCTGTTTGAAATTTGAATGGACATCAAAAGTGGTACAGATACGAAATCGTTTTTCCGATTTTCCGACATATATCGGACACAGAAACACAGATACGAATATACTACTGAGATCAGCACGACGAGACGATCAAAACGGTATACGGATATCAGTGGTACGATCATCCGATCAAAAATCGATAGCGATACCAAAAACGTTGCAAATCTGTCGAAAATAAGATAAACGAAGCAATAGAGGTTCAAATTTGAAGAAACGAAATATGACATCTCACTCAGAAGATGATTTACAAATTTGTTGTATAAAAATATTCAGGTTTGGAAAATATTTTATTATCATCAATTTTAACTGATTTGAATTTCAATAAAATTACACAATAAAATAAACTTTCATATTATCAATTGAAAATTTACCATTTGCTATGTTTAAATAGACGTATTTCAAATATTAAAGTTTTATTTCTAAATTCCAATATTTAAAATTTCACAAAATTTCAGTTAAATACCTTATAAAAATCAATAAAATTTACGGGTCGTTACATAAATTGTATTTGTTATTATTGAACTAAGATTTTGTGTTTGGATTAATCAAGTTGAATGTGGACTATATTGGAATTTTGACGAAAACCAATTCCATAAGTCCTAGTGTGATATAGTGTCGATGAAGAAAATTGGTGTAAATAATCATTACTACCAGGTACCGCTTCCAATAAGTAAAATTGAATATTATCAAAAAGATATGTAAGCAATAAATTCAGCGAAAATGTCACACCACTAGCTAAGGTGACCTATGAACATTAATATTTGAATTGTTCGACATTAATCGTTAATTAAATTTACATCTTTGAGTTTCACAACTATAATGATGAATACTTCGAAAAACCAAATGATTTTTTTTTATTTTTTTTGGCAAAGCCAGCGGGGTTGACTGGGCCCCTACCAGATTTTATTGCACAACAATAAAATAATTGATTCAAAAGAAGCTTCGAATCAAGCAAAACAACGAGGAAAAGAAATAATACAAAAGAGAGGAACAAGAGGTTAAGGTGCCCATTGAAGAACCAAGTCATCCGGGATAGCACTCCTCTTCAATTGCATGTGAGTTCTTTTCCTAACTTCATGCCAAACTATTTCCAAATGCCTTCTCTGATTTTCAAATACTATTAAGTTTCTTTCTCTCCAAATTTCATCCATATATATTTTCATGCTAACTACCAAACCTCTAGCTCTTTCATTCCTCCACCTCGTAGCATTGTAGATTATGTTCCAGTCCATGAAAGAATGAACAGATGAAACAACTCTCCCAGTTTTGCAAACAATTCTTTCCAACATGAATAATAAAGCCGGGCATGCAAAAAACAGACGATCAACAGTTTCTTCATGCAACTCACAAAATACACACTCAGGGCAACAAAGAATACCATATCTAGTCAACAAACTTCTAGTCATCAAAGCATGACTAAAAACCTTCCACGTCATCAGATTTTCTTTAGGGGTCGAATCTTTTCTCCATATAACATAATACCACTTAGCAGCAGGTAACATAGCATTGCCAGAGAGCTGCTTGTACACAATAACAATAGAGTGTTGCTTCAGATTCCAAGAAATAGAGACATGAGAGTTGCTTGAGAAGTGTATACTCTGAATGATACCCAAGAGTTGCCTGATCAACTGGTTACTGTTATAGGGTAAATGCATGCTGCTGTCAGATATGAAATCATAGGCTTTAGCATCATAGTGAATTCCAGATTGGACAATCTGAGAATGATCTAATACTTTCGACATGATATTTCCTTTACTCACCCAAGGATCATGCCAAAAACTAACAATAGGAGTTAAATGATATTGAATCATTGGAAGAAAAACATCCCTAAGCTTCAGCAGATTTCTCCAGGACCAGCTACTGTGTTGTGGTATTTCCATACACCAAAAATACTTATTCTTAATATTGTAATGCCATGTCCATTTAACCCATAAACTATCCTTCTTAATCAATAAATCATCAAGGTGCTTGCTAAATGCTGCAATGTTCCACTTCTTAATATTTAAAATACCAAGACCACCCATTTTCAAAGAAGACTCAAACTTAGAAAAGGAGCAAGGCAACAACTTCCTATTGTGTATACTCCCAGTCCAAAAATATCTGGACATGGCAGACCTAACAAGCTGCAATAGCTTAGCAGGAAGAATTAGAGTGCAAGCCCAATATACAAGTTTAGAAAACACAACAGATTTGATAAGAACAAGTCTACCACTCTGGGAGAGATGTCTATTTGCCCAACCATTCATGACGGATGTAATTTTATTAAACAGGGGAAAGCAATCAGCATTAGAAATTCGTTTAGTAATTAACGGAAGACCAAGATAACACATATCGGCATCCATACTAGAGAATCCAAAATGCTGATACAAAGCAGCAGCATGTTGAGCACTGACACCAACAACAAGCATGGAAGATTTGGATCGATTTATAGAAAGACCAGTCATGCTTTTGAATGTCTGCAGAGCCTCTAAAATTCCACACAGAGAGGAAAACTCAGGCTTAGTGAACATCATGACATCATCAACAAACATTATAGAAGAAATTTGATGATGAGAGCACTTAGGGTGATACTTGATAAGATTTTGAGAATACTTGGTTTTTAGAAGAATAGAGAAGACTTCCATAACCAACAGAAACAAATAAGAAGATATAGGATCTCCCTGATGAATTCCTTTTTTACTTCTTGAAAAAATCAACAGGCCTTCCATTAATTACAACTGAGAAAGATGGAGTGGATATGCAAACATAAATCCAAGACACAAAAACCTTAGGGAATCCCATCATGGCCATTATTCTAACAATAGAATCCCAGTGAACAGAATCATAAGCTTTGGATATGTCAATTTTAAGAGCAGCCACTGGAGAAACATTTCCTCTACTATAACCTTTTAATAACTCTTGGGCAAGCAAGACATTATCAAGAATATTCCTAGAAGGGATGAATGCAGCCAGATTGTTAGACACAACAGAAGGGAGAACATTTAATTTATTAGTAGTCATCGTAAATTAATTAATATTTATGAAATATTAATTATTTAATTTTATTCAATTTGATTTGTTTAAATACCATTAGTATTTAATATAGCGCATATATAAAATTATATATGCACGTATCGATTTACAATATCGACATAATATTTAAATTGGATTTAAATAATTTAATTGCAAAGGTGTTTTGGGATATTTTGGAGGCCCACATTCCGTTTTTTTATGGATGGCCAAAGAGGGAAGGAAGGTAGAGGTTTCAAATGTAATTTGATCCAAAGGAGAAATTAAAGAAAGGAAATAATTCTCCATTCTTTACTCTTCTTTATGACTCACTTCAAACACATTTATGAAATAATTTTTTCCCTTTTCTCTTCACACTATTCGCTATCGAAAATAAGAAGAGGGGAGAGAGGATTTGATGAGATTTAATGAGGAATTAAATATGGAAGGATTTAGAAGAGGGAATTGAAAGGGTTTCAATGTCTCATTTAAAATAAATTATCTATTTTTCATTCAAGAATTCTTCTTAACAATTATTATTTTCCTCTCTGTTCCTCTTCTTTAGGCCAAAATTTCTATGGCCTCCACGAAAAAAAATTCTCAAAACCAAATTCAAATAAAATCAATAATATTCATGGTGGTGCTTTCCTCTAGATCTTTGCAAAATTTGATTTAGTTGAATCTACGAGCTTTATTCGTCGTTCAACTTGCAACTTTTTGGCTACATCCTAAGGCGACTTTCAATTTTATTTATTCATATATTAATCATGTTCATATGGCTTGAATTCTTTACATGCTACATATTATATGTTTATATATTTTTCTTCTAATATAATTCAAATCCCCTTCTGACATACCTCAATTAATTAATTGTTCATCATGTTAATTTAATTAAGATCCTCCTTTGTACTATTCCTCAATTGACCATATGATCATCTGGTTAATATAGTTTAGATCTTTCATCTCATATGATTATTTGTTCATATTGCTTACGTAGTTTGGTTCTGAATCTTTATAATGGATTTATACGTGCCTGTGTTGTCCGATCTATTTTGTTGTTGTTTTGGAATCAATTTTTTGGTTAAATGCTTTTTAATTAAATATGTATATGTCACATGGTTATTTAAACATATTTTTTCATTGAAAACAAGTTTGATTAATTTTAATTGATTTTGAATTAAAACAATTTTGATTATTTAAACTGACCTTTAAATTGAATACATGTGTTATATGGTTGTTGTTTGAATGTATTTTGTTTGGTTATTATTTATATAAGTGTAAAAGTTATTTCAATTTAGAAATCCATGAATGGACATTAATGTAAAATCTTAAACCATTTGATTCCTTCCTAGGTTGAAAGTCGGATTTAAATTTGTTAACTTCAAATTTATACATGTAAGTATTAGACTGCAATCTTTACAAACATATGTTGTTTTAAATATTAAAACATAGTTCATAATTATTTATGTATGGATAAATGAATGTGTATGTTATTTTAATTCAAACTTTATAAAATGGTTTTTTTATGTAAAACTGCAAAATTTAATTTTAAGCTTTCCTTAGTTATATATATATATATATGTATATGTATATATGTTTGTGTGTGTGTCTGTGTTGATCCCAAAAGTGGATCAACACTCAAAAATAGATTGTAGGGAACCTTAAAGACCTAGATCTAGTAGATAATGATAGAAATAAAAGAAAACTAGCAGAGATAAAATAGAGAGACATAAGATTTTATAGTGGTTTGACATCTGTGGCCTATGTCCACTTTATTACTTATAAGTCGATGTAGTTTGTTTGAGATTACAGGAGATTTGAAAGAGAATAAGTCACAAGTACATGGGTTAGACAGATTCTATGTCCTATAATCGCCAAAAGTAGTTGCCTTGGTAACTACTGTGTGGAAAAAGAAGATGAAGAAAAGGTAGAGCTTCCACGTAGTGTTGGTAGAAACTAGATTATGTTTTGGTTACTCAATGGTTTGTATTTATAGGGGTAGAGGAGGTGTTGGGTCAAAAGCCTATTATCAACAGAGTCTGCTAGTCGGCCCAGAGTTGCATAGAAGAAACCAGAGTCATACGAGTTAAGAATACAAGTCGGTACCGGGTCAAATGACTCGGTATTGAGTCATTTCCTTGAATGGAAATGACCTAACTCCTTTTGCATCGCCCTCTTATCTTCGAGTAGATGCGTTTTATGCTTTTTCTCTAGTAATTTGGTTGGTGTTAGTGATAGTTCCTTAATCACTTAGATTGCCTGACTATTTGAGTTGTCTTCTCTTCAAACTTGGTGATTGATCGTCCAAACCTTATGAAAAACTTATTGTACCTAGTTCAGGCAGTTATATTATTTTGAAATATTGTACTATAGAGGCTTATATAAACATGTTGTAATATTTAACATGTTATGTTTCTGAAATGTTATTCTTTATGAAATGGATACTTGTTCTGACATTTTATTTTATCCATTCCGCTGTAAGATTCTAAAAGTATAGATTGATAGCTCTATGTATGGTGTATTAATTTTATCAACCTAACAACTAGCTTTGAGATAGGCCTAAGGTTCGATGGCATTTTGTTTGGTCAAAATTAGGTCCATTTCCAGGTGAGTTGTTATAAGTACTCTGCCCTACCTAGCCACTGGCATGGACCGAAGAATGAACTAAGCCCAAAGGTTATCCCCAATAAAAAGGCCCAAATTGATTTTGGAGCTTGGGCTAATTTTTAAATTTTGATTGAAAATTTGAAATTATAATTTGAATTTAAAAGTTAAGTTTACAATATTAAATGGAAACTTTATAAAATTTATCAAATGGAATAAAATTATTTTAAGAAGTTAAATAATTAACCTAGTTAACTAATAAAAGTTATTGGTTAAAACATATATTTCAATATATGTGTATGACTATAATTGTTATGGTTATTGAACTATCTTAAAACTGTTTATGATAAATTAAATTCAAATTTCAAACTAATTAAAATATTTAATTAAATAAAATTTATTAAATAATTAAAATGTATACATATATTGATATGTACACATAAACAAACAATAAATGTTACAATTGATTAACTAATCTTGAATAGATTTAGATGAGTGATATAAAATTCTAGAAATTATATATAAAATAAATTAAATATGCCTTAATTAATAAAAATAAAAATTAATTAAATATGAGTTGATTAATAAGATACATGTATATATTATATAAGTAAAATAAATTATAAAAGTTATAAATAAGTTAATACTTACACAGCTATATATGTATAAAATCAAGTGGAAGTGGAAAGAAACCCAAATGAGATATAAGTAATAAGTATATCCGTATATTATGTATACCATGATTTCAGATGTGTCTGACACTTGCATTAAGAGGGTATTTCACAAGAAATATATTACTCTATTAAATCTGTATCACTTATTTTATGTATATCAAAGCTTGTGAATCCTATAATATAAGTTGTCCTCTAACATTAATATATTAATAAATTACTTGCATTTTCTTTAGTTCTTGATATTCCTCAAGCTAGAGATGTTATGTGTAGTACTATTAATATATTTACTAGATGAGGTATGATACATGCACGTATTTATCGATATTCCTCAAGCTATGTGCATTATACTTAGGATGTCGTGAAATCGTTGGAACGAGTCAATAATCTCTTTCAATTTTCGATATATGAGATTAGGATAAAGACCCTGGCTAGAATTTGTACATAATATAACTGATAAAGTGTTATCATCGCTTACAGACCTATGCTTTATTGATATTCCACAAGGTCAGAATCCCAAGGCAAGCGAGTCCTAACACCCACAAGATAAATCGAAATATTATTATGTTTTTCATAGGTTTTGAGAAACATAAAAATCTAGTGGGAGCCTAATTATGAAAATGAAAGGGTAACATTTAACCTTTCTAATATTGTATGAATATATGCTATAAAGTCAAAATGATCTACCTAGATTTAGTTGTGCAACAATTATAATTGGTAAAATGTTTATCACTTAAAAGATACAAATGAGATAAATTAAGATTGATATAGAAATATAAAATGTAACGACCCCGGATTTTATATAAATTTAAATTGATAATTTATTTAATTTTTGAATTAAAATTGTATAGTTAATTGGAAATTTAAGCGAGTTTCCCCGAATACAGATAAATTCTGTATAAATCATTTAAATTTAAAAATATTGTAAATATTGTATATATGTGAATATATATGTATACGGGCATATATGAGTAAAATTGAAATTATATATATATATATAGATATATATTTTATTTGAATTTAAATCTTAAATAAATGGTTTAATAATAATAATTTGAGCTTATATAAAATATATGTGTATATAGAGAAATATAAAAAATAATTATTAAAGTAAAATTAATAATAAATATTTAAACTAAAAATAGAAGTAAAATAAATATTTGAGTTATAAATAGAGATAAATAAATAAAAGATAAGCTATAAAATACAAAGTAGAACATTTGCTAAATTCAAACAACATAATAAAATAGAAATTTATTTATATTACAAAACAATAAGATTTAAAGAAAATAAAATACATTTAAATATGAATAAATGTAGACAAATATGAAACAAATAATACAAATATATATATGATAAATATACATACATACATAGTTTTATTCAATATAAAGTAAACACATAAATAAATTTAAACAACATATTACAATAGAACTTCATTTATATTATAAAGAAATAAAATACATTCAAAATAAAAAGAAACAACACATTCAACTACAAACAACATTATATATTACAAAATTATAAATTATAAAACAAAATTCATTCAGATCTGGGAAACAAGTAAATGTATATATGTATAAGCTTGTAAAAGAAAGAAAACAAGACAAAGTGATTAATGCTAGCCAAACCATATCTCATCAGCAAAACAAACCTGGCAAAAGTAAATATGAATGTGAAGTAGTTATAAAGGCAAGTAATATATATACTATAGCAAAATGTAGATATGCAAGAAAATAAAGAGGAATACATATATTTGCAGGCAAGAAGAAATAAGTCAAAATAAGAAATTATATTAGTACATACGAATTGATATGGGGATAAGTTATGCAATGTGTAAGAAAATAAGCATTTAATGCCATATCTCTAGCTCATGACTAAAATCATTTCAGCCTCCTTTGCTTATAAAAAATCCCAGTAGTTGTACAAACAAATAATAATATAGCCTGTACACATTTCTTTTTATGTGTATTAGTCTTCATCTCAGTTCGACCATCTATAACTGAGTAACCTCTAAAATAGCATCTCAAAAACTTAAACAAAATCTCAACTAAAACAACAACTACTTAAATAAATTCAACAAGAGAAGTAAAGGCAGAAAGAAGACTTCAAGGCTGTTTCAACATGAAGAAAGACTCTGTTCTTCTTCCTAAATCACGGTGAGTAAACATAGATTTTAAAAATAGTTTTTAAATCTTGATTTCCACTTTGATATATGTATGAAAATCAAGATGTTTGCCTGAATTCTTGGATTGAAATGAATGCATGTATGCGTATAAGTGATGAATGCATGTGTAGACATAATATAGGCTCTGTTGTGATGTTTACAGGTTTTGATTTCTTTAAAAATTCAATATCTCATTATTGAATTGTAGTTAGCTTTTGATTTGTAAATAAAAAGTGTTTGAAATCATGCAACATCACTCCTAAAAAAAATCATCCTTGGAATTTATATTAAATATTTGACTCAAAATTTTAAAAAATAACAGTAATAATTTAATTTGGGTCAAAAATGGATAAATTCAATTTTAAGAATTGATTGCATGATCGAATTAGCTATAGGAAATCATGAATTTTTATGTGAATATCTTGATTTTTAGTTTGGAAATCAGTGGGATTTCTTGAGTTGATCGTTATGGACGTTTTGGTTGTTTGTCGACGATCGGCGGCAAGGGAAGGCACGATATTTGAGCCAGAGATGGCTGGGTAGACGGCAAGTGTAGGAAAATTGTCGAGGTATTTTTCTAATGGCCACGGTGGCCAGGCAGGGGAGATATAGGGTTTAGTGACCGGTTTTTGTTGAGGGGGATGTCGAGCTTCGTTCGAGAACTATGGATCATCGGAACTGTTCGCGATGGGGGAAAAGGTTGCTGGAGATCGAGGCGATGTTTCGGTGAGGTCGGAGGGGCTTCTCGAGGCGGAGTTCGTCGGCGATGGGTGGGTTTTCGATCGGGTTAGTTTCTGTTATTTGGAACGAGGGGTTCGATTTCGATATGCTCGCGTATTCGCCGATTTGGATTCGCCTTCGTGTTCGCGTGGGTTCGTGGGGTTATCGGGGATAATCGCGACGATCGCCAGAGGCCAGAGCCGTTGGTGCACGTGCACGCGTGAAGTTTCGTGCATCTGGGATGTTTGTAGATTTGGGGAAGAAACATTAGGCTCGGGTTCGTCTCGAAAAAACTTGTGAAATACTCGGGGAAACGAATGTTATGGAGAACTCGAAGACAGACTCGGGTATTTAAACATTAGGCTCGGGTTTGTTTTGTTGGATACCAGGTTTAAAAATATAACAGGTTTTAAAGTTATAAAGTAAACTTTGTCCAGCTTTTAAAAGCAAATGCAAGTGTAAAGCAAATTTGTTAAACCAAGTTCCAAAGTAAATTGAACAAGTTTTTAAATAAAGGTATCGATCAAGTTTTATAAAACAAGTTAAAAGAATTAAATTATAAACCCAAATGTCTTTGAATTTAAAATGTTTTAATTATTAATTTAAAGATCTTGGTTAATTCATATGTTAATGATAATTAATTACAAGGTTTATTAATAAAGGTTTAAATAATAATTAAAGTAATTAATTAAGATAAATGGTTTGTCTTTAAATTAATAAAGGTTAATTTATTTATGTAATTAATTAAAGGTTCATTCAATAAATGAAAGTAATTAAAAGTAATTAATTACTAAAAAAATAACTATTTAATAAAAGTAATTAAAGATAATTACTTAATTAAAAGTAATTAATCAATGATTAAATTTGATAAATCAAGTAATTAAAGGATAATTACTTAATGTAATTAAATTATGATTTATTAATATAAGTGATTAAGGATAATCACTTATTGTAATTAATTAAGTATAATTTATTAAATGGAAATTAATTGAGGGTTAATTAATTAAGAATGATTAATTAAAGAATAATTAAATAATTAAGGGTTAATTATTTAATGATTAAAGGTTGATTAATTTATTATTAAAGGTTAATTAATTTATTATTAAAGGTTAAATTAGTTTATTATTAATGATTAATTAATAAATGATTAAAGAATAATTAATCAAAATGATTTGAAATTTATTAATGACAATTAACCAGGATTAGTAATTCATAAGAAATTAATCTGATTTGAATTAATCAGACAATTAACCGATCTTACTTAGGAATATTTGGGTTCTATTGAATGATTGAATTGCTTGATATCTCTGATCTGTAATGCTTTGTGATATATTCTGATTTGTGTGTGACTTGCATTGTAGTTATTTATCTGGGATGAATGTAAATTATTATCTGTAATATTTACATATCTGTGATCTGTGAATGGAAGATAAGTGTTATAGTTATACCGCTTATCAACTATATTTCTGTATTTTAATCTATGATGATTGATGATGTTGCACTACTGTGTGAAACCCATGGACTACACCTTTACACACACAAATATGGATTTCACGAGGAAATCGGTTAAGTCACAGATAATTTAAATTTAATATTTTTGAAATTGAAATTTTAATTTCAATTGATTTTGGAAATAGATTTGGGTTAAATGTTAAAGCTTTTGAAAAGGAGTTTTTAAGGTAAAAGTCATTTTGAATAACTTGGTAAAATTTCCAATTTAAATAATTTGATTTGAATTTGAATTCAAAATTTGGAATTGAATTCTATGTTTGGAAATTACGGTTAAAGATGATATAAATGTGTTTGTATGAATTTAAACCATTTTAAAAGTAAAATTTTGAGAATTTGAATTTAACCCAAGAACTTTAACTCGTATAAATGAATCAGATTTCCGAAATGAAAACTGTTTGTTTTCAAAGAATAAAAGCTTTCAGATAAGAAATGAAATTCCAGTTTAATTAAAGAAATTTCAAGTTTGAATTGAAAATGATTTTTCAAGTTATGAGTGAATTCTTTTTGAAAGCTATGAATTGAATATGTTTATTTTTAACAGATTTAAAATGGTGATTTGTTTAAACCATTTGAAAGGAAAGTTTGGGTAATAAGTCGTGACTTAACTGAAATCCCATATCCATATGTTTTAAAATATTACGCTCACTATTCGTTTCAGCCGGGAGAGGACCTTTGTGTCACATAACCCATTCCGAATAAGTGATACGTCGTATATGGATAGCATTTGAAGACCGCTGTTGAAGACCGGGTGTTTGCGAAAACGATAGGATAACCTATCGATTGTCTCTGCACTGGGTAGCTCCTGGTATAGAGATCCCCTAAGTGATAGGAAGTCTGATCAGAATTGTGAATGCCCGGATTTGCAAGGGCTTCTTCGGAAGTGCCTTCGGTTCTGTTCGAACCCGGAACAGACTTGTATGGTTACATGTCTGACATTACATTTTGAGATATAAAGATGATTTCTTTCAAATACATTTCTGTTTGGTGGCGGAGAATTTATTCTCTTAGCTTAACACCCTTCTCTGAGACGTACGAGCTCAGAGGTTATGTTGTTGAAATTTATCAGTAATATACTCCCAATTTGGTAATGTGGCATGCTGAGTGTTGCTGTGTGTTGATGATCATTTATCGATCATTTGTGATCAAAGCGTGGCTTTGTGAAAAAGCGTAGCTTTGTGGACGAGAATTCGTCAGACCTCACAACCCGGAAATGGTCGAAACAGGAATATGCGGCAAGGTTATGAGGGTAGCGCCCTTTAGGGTATGTCATTTCCTTCTGGAAAAGGGTAGTATCAGGTATGAAGCCCTGGTATTTAACCTATGTGGATACTCCGATCTCATTTATTGTGTGATTGTTGTTTGATCGAGGCGCCTCAGATAAAGGTCCCAAAGGACCGGGGGGTGGCATATTCGTGAGTTACCTAGTTACAAGGGTAACCCGGCCTTGTGTTGGCAGAGAGCTAGTTAGTTCTCGGGTCGTCCAACCAGAGGCGATCCCATGTGGCAGTAGGAAAGGAAGTTCCTTAGCCTGACCATTTGTTGGAAATCCAAAGAAACAATACGAACCTTGTACGGTTTTAGTTGTATAACCTGCTATGGAATGTGGAGGTAACCTGCTATTAAACATAGTAGCTATAGTAGGCATACAATAATGGTTGTATGTTGGCTAAGATTAATATTATACTTTCGAAATGTTTTCCACTATGCACTAATAATAATCCAATGATTTGCGTAGTAAGCATCTTTGACTATCATAAGAAGAAATCTCCTCCAATTCTGCGTTTGCATTATGTGCGTGTGCGGGAGGTCTTATGGTAGTTTCATTTTCCAAAAGCATTGCGGATATTTTCCACTTTCTTTATTGTTGTTGTTTTAAAGATAAACTGTGGTTTTTGTTTGCTCACACCAGTCCCATGACTGACTCGGAGTTTATTGTTCCCTTCTTAAACTCTAGGTGCCCACATTTTTCCACACGGGCAGTCTAGAGTTGGGTTTTTTAGATAGTCAGGTTTAGTAGATTATCTGGAGCTAGTTCAGTCTTTGGATCAGGACTGCACTTTTTTTAGCTTAGTGCATCGTTATCGTGGTGTTGATTCGAGCTAGCTATGGATTGGAGCATTCTATTGGAGATATTCTATCCGCTGCTGGTGTTATCTATTTTCTTTCCGCTGCTATTTCTTGTATCATATCTCTGATGTATATTGATATATGTTGTATCATTCTGTTGTATCATATTGTATCAGATTTTGTATCTGTCATTTGTATCAATGTTATGTAATTGATATATTCTTTTTCCGTTGTGTTGTTGTACTTAATGGTGTTATAAGCTCCGGAGAACCAGATTCGACGTTTGAATCTACGGCATTTTGAGTACAAGTGAAGTACGGATGCCGATTTTCGAAGGCCGAGTTTTTGGATCTTTACATAAAATATACTTACCAATAAACCTTTTGACATCTTGTCGCTTCAGGACCCATGCAAGAGCAAATTTGTATGACCGCCAAAACATTCATGCCTTGGTCGCTTGACTGTTTGTTTGTACAAGACTACATATTGTCTTCTATGAGTGTCGAACTCTAATAATGATACAAGAATATTGATATTTGATCCATATTTAATGACATGTAAATGTTATAGGGTGAACGACCATGGTTCGTAATGCATGAAACTTCAGTGATATTAGTTCATTGCAAATAAGCAAAAAAACCATAATGCAAAGTCGTGTATTCAATAAAATTGATCACAATATGGATCTCCTTTGATTGGTTCAACCATTTTTAAAAGGAAAGCGAATGTGTGTGACTGGATGTAACTTAAACACGGTTGGGATGAAGGGAGTGAATTGTCACTTCTGCTTTAGGAAGAGACATCGGGAACGAGAATACTATAAAATGATAAAATAGACTTATTATGGATTAAGAAATCTAATTTCTATTCCTAATGTATTTCCGTATAGAAAATTATTTTCTATGTAAGTTATTTATTCGAGTTCAAGATAATCAGCGAAGCTCATAACTATAAACTAGCTTACAATGAATGAAACAAAAATCTCATATAAGTGGTTGAATGGAGATTCGTATTTCGTATGCTACTATAGTAATGGTAGAAATAGTGGGAGCATACCATATAACACTTATTATTGGATGCATCAAATTATGAGAAATTGTTTCATAAATATACCAAATATCATGTTTTAAGAAATACTGCTTTTGGACCAAAAATGGGACAAACACCCAATCGATTAATAAGTGATGATTATAGAAATAAGGAAACTGAAAATGAGGTAGAACACGCAAAATTTATAATGGTTTGGCCAAAATCAATATCCTACCTCTACCGTCAACATTTTGCTTATTCTACTTTTTTTACAACAGTGATTTTACAACTCGGTTGCTTACAACTCGGGTAAGGATCCAACAAATTGTTGGGGGTGAAAATCTATTAAATCAGGAAGTGATAAAAGGATCTCTTTTATGTGCACTCCTCCTATTTATTGATGAATTTCAACAAATTTGGCTCTGATATTTGCTATCCATGTTCTCAACGTCTGTAGGAGGCTCCTGAAGAAGATCGTGGCCAGATCATCACTATAGTCAATTCTGAATGGAGCTGTGCTTCACAAACCAGTGTCAAGTTATGGGATTCCCTCTTTGAATACTTTTCTTCACTTTTGTCTTTATTTCGTTAAAGTGATTACGCAAACTTATCATTCTTGACTTTATATTTTTTATTTGTCGTTAATCCTTCATGCATGTTTGCCGTGTCACCATCGAGTTCCAAGACTCGATATTGAGTCATGGCTTAACTTGGTGTCGAGTTGTAGTTTTGAGTCATGCTTCTTCATTTTTTCCTTTTGTCACTTGATTTATCTGGATGGTGGCTAAGTACCTTCCAATAGCAAGCAGGGTTCAGCTCCGACTCGCTGGACTTCACCTGAATTCTGGTTTCAATATTTGCACTTCTAGATTACAAATTTATCTCACAACATTCAATGATTCTAGTTCACCAAGATATTGCTTGGTTCAAAAGCAGGATAGCACTTACTCCTCCAAAGTATGCCTTGTGTTAACAAGACATTGTAACACCCCGTAAAAATTGATAAGAAATAAATAAAATGCAGAAATTAATTAAATAAGATAAGGCTAGAAATGAATTTTTGACAAAAGTCAGAATTTGACCATGGAAGCTATGTCATTGCGTTCGTGGTAAATTTCTGATCAATTTCCATATATAATGTTCTAAAAACGAAGCTCAAACGAAAAGTTATTGAGTTTGAAGTTTTTAGATATAAAATAATTTAATGGACTTCATATTCAAATAATTCTTATATTTGAAAGTTAAAAATGATCAGGCTAGAGGGTTAAGTAAATGTCAAAAATAACATTAACATTAAATAATAATTAAGGAAGAAAATAAATTAAAAAGCAACGGCACAAAATCTTCCCAAAATAGCATGGATAGGTCGACCGCTCTCCTTGGACCGGTTAATTGCTGGCGATCGACCAGTGGGTAGCAACAGTCGAAATGTGCTGTTAAGTGGTGGCTAGGATTTTTAGATATTTAACGTAATAGGTTCTATTATTTTTAACGGACTTTAATCCAATGGTTCTGGTGCATTTCAACCACTATAAATAGGGGCCTAGCCCCTCACTTTTATTCACAAAATATTTTGGGACTCTAGCGAAGCCCTGTCAGTTCATCTCTTTATAGATTCAGAAAAACTCCATTAGGATTTCAAGTAAGAAATCCTATATATCTACTTTTTTCTACTTATTTTCATAACCTATTCTTCTCCAATTTTCTGAATCTAACATATATATACAAATCGCTTGTTGTATACATACATATATACATACATATACATACATACATATATACACATACACATATACATACATACATACATACATACATACATATATATAAAGAAGAGATTCGGTAGAGATTGTTAAAGGCATGTCAAATCCAAAGAAGGCAACGCTAAGGATATACTATGAGTAGAAATCTTAGCTCTTCTATTCTAATAGTTGATTAGTATAGTTTGGGTTTGAATGTGTCCTAGGGAGTTTTGGCTTATGAAAACATCATATTATAAACCCTCAAAACTCCTCAAATGCGAAAAGTCAATTCTCGATTGAAATCTCAATTGTTTGTGTCAAAATAATGGGAATTGTGTAAATTTACATCTTTTGATAATTTTACGTGTTATCCCACTTTTTAGCAAGACTGAGATATCAAGAAATTAACTGAAAATCGATGATTACTCATCCCAGATATCGATTATACATCACATGTTCACTATGGATGTCGATGAATTTTATCCGAGTCCGGATTGCGCTACAATCGACAAGACATGACAAGCAAAGCTGTGAAAGCCAACGTTTCAAATTTCAGGTCAATCAGAGTTCGTATGAACGAGATATGATCGATGCAAGTTGAGAAAAGCACGTTGTTTGTATCGATCCATGATCGAGTCGATCTGTTCAAATCCATCATGTTCGTATCGATCATGGGCCTCGTATCCATTGTGTTCGCATCGATCAAAGTAACCTCGCCTCGTATCCATCGTGTTCATATCAATCGAGCGAGGCCATCGAATGGTTTCGTATCCATCGGGTCCACTGATCAACGTCCATGAAAAAGCATCACTTCGTATCCATTGATTTGTTCATTTCGTATCGACCACTTACACACGCTTTGTATCGATACGAAATCTCCCATCGATACGAAATCCCTCATCGATACGGAGTGGACACTCAGTTGATCGATGCGAATGAGACGAAACACGATTGATACGAACAACCACTGGCACCAGCACGAACAAGATGAAGTGATCGATGCGAAAAAGGCTCCGATAGTGGGTACGAATAAGGCTCGGTAAACTCGGCACGAAGAGTGGATCGATCCAAGAATCTCGTGCCACGTCACCATACGCACACGTGCTCGAGATCGAGTTGAACAGAATGATACGAATGTATCAATTCGAACAGGACAGCCCACCGAAAACACGAATTTGCATCGATCATATCTCACAATCCACAAGTCCAAATGCTATGAAATTTTCACAGGAGCTTACGTACAAGCCAAAGAATGATCATGCCAAATTTCGACTCCATCGGACAAAATCTTGAACGATACAAATTACGTTCGTATCGATCACGGGTCGAGTCGAAATTGCACGGGATCGATCGTGTGGGCCCGCTCACGTGCCAGAAGAGGTCTCCCGAAGTTTGAGCCAGATATTTGCATGGAGCGCCTATAAATAGCACCCTAGAGCCTACAGAGAAAGGACTTTGGATCCTGCAACGTCCAGATTCTGCCAAAATCACGTTTGCACTCAAACTCCATTGTTGTACTCAAATACTACTGCTGTAGTTCACTGTAATCAGCAAGCATATCAATAAAAGATTATCCTTCGAAGTGGACGTAGGTCGGAGATAGCCGAACCACTATAAATCTTGTGTTTTCTGTTTGTTAATTTTTAATTGTTGTTCTCTACTTTGTCTGGATCTGGGATTTGTGTTACAATATTGCCGATCTATGTTCATACCTGGTGCTTTCACGACATTCGGGGTTTGTGACCAATTTTGGCGCAAACACTTTGGTGCTTTCACTGAGAAGGCGCAACTAAGGGATTCTACTACATAGATATTGGATTGGAAGGCTGAGGGATTCAGATCTGTACAGCAATGGCGCGACAATCAACAAGAAGACAGAGAGAAGAAAGGAGCCAGCAAGAGGGAAGTCAAGAGGCCTCTTCTGCAGCTGGAGCAGGTCAAGCTTCGATCTACATCACCAGGGACGAGATGGAGGCTATGGCGGATTCAATTCATGAAAGATTGTTGAAGAGTCAACAAGAAATGATGCAAAACTTTTTGATCAAATGAGAACAGCTGGAGCACAGAACTATGGACCGGCTGCGGTGACTGCAGACACAGGACAAGGAGCTAGAGTCACAGAGACCAATAGAGGTCAGATCCAAGATCATAACGAAGAACCTGAAGGCAATCAACAAGGACCTGGGGGCAGACCCTTGGGTTCTGACATTGGAAGACCCACGGATGGAGCTCAGCAGGCTAGAGCCAACTCCAACATGAATGAGCCACACGAGGAATATTACTCGGAATACCCTTCGAGACCTGGGGGCAGGATAGAAGCATGCCGAGAGGACGACCCCAGGATGGAGACAAAAGAATGGCTGGATTAGTGCGATGGATAATGAGGGGAGGATTGTCAAGCGGAGGCTTCGAGGAAGTTAGTCGGAGTCCGTTCACTCCGAATATCAGAAATGCAAGGAATCCTCCAAAATTCAAGTTACCCATGCTGGACCCATATGACAGGAAATCAGACCCAACCATGCATATTACTAGATATATCAGGCATATGGAAGTGCTGGGGGCATCCGAGGAAGTGATGGCATGATGTTTCCCTCTATATTTGATAGATTTGGTTGTGCTTTGGTTCAGGCAGCTAGAGAATGGATCGATTAGAACATGGAGCGAGCTAGTGGAATGCTTCATGAGGTAGTTTAGGGTCCACGTGACGCGACCCAAGAGTGTGATGACCTTGGCATCGATAAAGCAGAGGACATGAGAGTCCATAAAAGATTTTCTATTATGATTCAATGCAACTGTGGCTTCGGTAGATCGCCCGGATCCATCAATGATTTTGATGGCGGTGGTAGCAAGAGTCGCGGAAGGCACATAATTTAAGGATTATTTAGTAAGAGATCCACCACAAGACCTTGGAGAATTCTATCATGAAGCTGAAAGATTCATTCGGCTAGAAGATTCACGCACCGAGAGGCGAGAAACAAACGATGTGCAAGGCGAAGGAGCCTCCAAAGAACTGTCCGAAGCAGACAAAGGGAAGCGAAAGCAGGATGACCGATACGATGGTCCTGACAAACGGAAAAAATTTCAAGAACCCAGATTCAAACAATACGCTGACCTGACGGCAAGCCTGAAACGTATCTACACGGAGACTCGGGGGCAGCTCCCCTATCGAAAACCACCTAGGAGAGATCCCACAGAACGGGAACATAGAAGTGGAAAGTACTGCCTATTCCATGAGCTGGAAGGGCATACTACCGATGAATGTCGCCATCTGAAGGATGAGGTGGATGAACATGTCAGAAGTGGTAGATTGCCACAATACACCAGAGATAGGACAGTGGCCGTAGGACCTGAGCAACTACCGCCTCCACCCAACATAACTAACCCTGGATCGAGATCACGACTCGTCATCAATTGATCATGATGGAAAGGGCCAAGTTCAGGATTTGAACTTAGGTCAATCATTTAAATTTCTTAGATTTGATTTCAAAATAAAATGGCTATTCCACTTACACATGTACGGGAACCGGAGAGATCCCCAGGCATGCTCTGAGATGGCAATAGACTGCTCTGCTCGGAGAGGCAATATTTAGATTTTTCCTTTGTTTGTGACTGAACACTGGGACTTGAATTTAATAAATGAACTTGAATTTCATTAAATAAACCTTTGACCAGAGAGTTAAAGGATGAATATTGATGATTAATTTGAGGTTGATCGCTTTATGACCCTACCCGGAGAGACAGGGTCCAGAGTGCAAGAAGTGAGTTGCTTCGTCGGAGAGCGACAGGATCAACTCACTTAACGTCGTTCCCCATTCACCGGAGAGTGATTGGATCGGGATTCGATAAGAGCCCGGAGAGGCTATGATCGGCCTAGGATTTAGGCCATGACATCGCTTAATGTTCAGAGACACTGAACCAGAGTGCAGGGGGTGCTGCCGCTTCGTCAGAGAGCGATAGGATCGACTCACTCGACGTCGTTTCCCTTTCACCGGAGAGTGACAGGATGGGTTCTAGCAAGAGCCCGGAGAGGCTATGATCGGTCTAGAAAGACCCAGACATCGCTATATGCCCTCGCTAGAACCAGAGTGCAAGGGATAGAAAGCAACGCCGGAGCGCAATAGGATCTTTCTATTCGATCGTCAAGTCTGGAATGGACTTGGCAAGGGTCCGGAGTGACCACTAATAGTCCGGAGAGATTTTAGAATTCAATTACTGACTTCGACAAGTGGAGATGAAAACTAATTCGGCTTCGAACAGCCATAAACTTGATTAACAATACTATGATTGTGAATTAAACATGAACTCACGATATTCGATTTGGAGCTATTTAAAACACGCCTTTTGCCAAAAGGCATGTTTTGGGGGGCAAAGTGTTATCCCACTTTTTAGCAAGACTGAGATATCAAGAAATTAACTGAAAATCGATGATTACTCATCCCAGATATCGATTATACATCACAGGTTCACCATGGATGTCGATGAATTTTATCCAAGTCCGGATTGAGCTACAATCGACAAGACATGACAAGCAGAGCTGTGAAAGCCAACGTTTCAAATTTCAAGTCAATCGAAGTTTGTATGAACGAGATATGATCGATGCAAGTTGAGGAAAGCACGCTGTTCGTATCGATCAATGATCCATGATCCATGATCGAGTCGATCCGCATTGTTCGAATCCATCGTGTTCGTATCGATCATAGGCCTCGTATCCATCGTGTTCGCATCGATCAAAGTAACCTCTCCTCGTATCCATCGTGTTCGTATCGATCGAGCGAAGCCATCGAATGGTTTCGTATCCATCGGGTCCACTGATCAATGTCCATGAAAAAGCATCACTTCGTATCCATTGATTTGTTCATTTCGTATCGACCACTTACACACGCTTTGTATCGATATGAAATCTCCCATCAATACAAAATCCCTCATCGATACGGAGTGGACACTCAGTTGATCGATGCGAACGAGACGAAACACGATTGATACGAACAACCACTGGCACCGGTACAAACAAGATGAAGTGATCGATGCGAACAAGGCTCCGATAGCGGGTACAAATAAGGCACGGTCAACTCGGCGCGAAGAGTGGATTGATCCAAGAATCTCACGCCACGTCACCATACGCACACGTGCTCGAGATCGAGTTGAACAGAACGATACGAATGTATCGATTCGAACAGGACAACCTACCGAAAACACGAATTTGCATCGATCATATCTCACAATCCACAATTCCAAATGCTATGAAATTTTCACAGGAGCTTACGTACAAGCCAAAGAATGATCATGCCAAATTTTGACTCCATCGGACAAAATCTTGATCGATACGAATTACGTTCGTATCGATCACGGGTCGAGTCGAAATTGCACGGGATCGATCGTGTGGGCCCGCTCACGTGCCAGAAGAGGTCTGCCGAAGTTTGAGCCAGATATTTGCATGGAGCGCCTATAAATAGCACCCTAGAGCCTACAGAGAAAGGACTTTGGATCCTGCAACGTCCAGACTCTGCCAAAATCACGATTGCACTCTAACTCCATTATTGTACTCAAATACTACTGCTGTAGTTCACTGTAATCAGCAAGCACATCAATAAAAGATTATCCTTCGAAGTGGACGTAGGCCGGAGATAGCCGAACCACTATAAATCTTGTGTTTTCTGTTTGTTACTTTTTAATTGTTGTTCTCTACTTTGTCTGGATCTGGGATTTGTGTTACAATATTGCTGATCTATGTTCATCCACTGGTGCTTTCACGACATTCGGGGTTTGTGACCAATTTTGGTGCAAACAACCTTCTATTCCACTTCTTATTCTTTTTCATTGAATTTGATTAAAGAGTTTGATTAAGCAATAGTGTGTAACGTACAAATTTTATTCGTAGTTTGCATCGCTTATTCCCATGAATTAAATAGAAATTCCTTTGTTTCATTTTATGTGAAAAATGAGTTGAATAGGGCATAAAATTGGAATTGTAAGTTTCTATTATGAATATATTCCATTATTTTGATGTAATAAGTCGAGTTTAATTTTTTATTGTATACAAGTTTATTGATTGAAATTTGGGGATACGAATTTTGGAATTTTGGTATTATTGATTATATGGGATAAGACTTGTATAATTATTAAAAGAGTTCGCATTTAAACGCTAGTTTAGGGCGTAAATTCAGCATGCATAGAAATTACTAAGCGCGCGCGTGTGTGTGTATATATATATATGTATGTATGTATGTATGTATGTATGTATGTATGTATGTATGTATGTATATGCGTAATTAATGTATAATTGTGTAGTAAAATAGGTTATTAATTTTATTAAATCCCCTTTAGGTAAGTAATTCATGTTAAAGGCGGAATAAGAAAGATTTCTATTAAGGCCTTGATTATGCAAACGGTGAGATGTGTGATAATACATGTAGAACGTGTTATAGATTATGACTAAGTTATAGGGATGCAAGGTCAGTCAAAAGCACATGGAAGTCTGCCTAGCTAATCTGCCTACAAGTAGTATGACTTTAGGACTTATGTGAGACATCGCCTACAATAAGTAACTATAGTTGACACGAGGTTAGTCCCAGATTCTGTAGGCTAAATCTGCCCAAATGATCTGGCTACCGGTACCTACGAATAGTTGGACTAACGTGAGACGTCACTGTAGGGTACGGGTCATAATACGAAGGACCTGCTTCAGAAAGATTGAAGGTATTAAGTGGTCGTGTGAGGGCCTGCCTCTTCCCTATGTAGGAAGTAGTAAATGGTCAGAGTTATTGGTTAGGCATGGGAGAAGATATTTCGAGAAAAGGCCCGCTTCAATAGAAAGTATTAAGTAGCTGAAGAGATCCCATGCAATGTCAGCTTGATAGTTACTAGTGAGGAGTCAGCCTTGGGATTATAAATAGTAAATGACATGGACCTGCCATAAATAAGATATTAATGGTCGAAGTCTGTCTAATTCCCATTAAAAGGAATTAAGTGACATGAGTACTATCTCTTACATTGATAAGACATCATGGACGATAGATATGAGTTATTTGGATGATAGCAAGTTGGCTATAAGATTTTGTTTGAAAAGCCTATTTGTTTACGTTTGAGAAAAGCCTTTGGGTTATATTTGAAAAGACTTATTATGTAGGAAGAATATAGAAGACATGTTCTTATATAAATTATACTACCCAAGTACTAATATAGTAAGGCACAAGATTTTTATTCATCGGACATATGTTGTTCTGACTCTCTCCTCATTACAACACAGGTAAAGAAAGATGATGATGTTGAAGGCGAAGGCATGGAGTAAACTTATGGCAGTCTATCTATTTATCTATGCATGTTATTTTCATATGTACCTATTGGAAACTGTTGTATTTTAAAAATAATGTACTGTGGATATATAATGGTTATTATTTGTTTTTATGATATTTGAATTTTAAATGAAATAGGTATTATTTATCCTTCTGCTATGAGTTCTAAATGTGTAGATAAATAACTCTGTATTGTTCTTTATACTAACCAACAGCTAGCTTTGGAATGGGTCTAAGTTTCGATGGGCATTTTCTGGGTCGGAGTTTAGGTTCGATTCAGAGTGGGTTGTTACATTTGTTATCAGAGCTTAGGTTACCTAATCAATGGGGGTAGGTATACGTATGAGAGGCGTACTTGTTATTTTTGAAAATGTTTTTATAAAATCCTACTATATATATAAAAACTTATTTTAAACATACGTAAAAACATTAGATAGATCTTTACATCAGCATATAATACTTACTTAGGAAATGTTGATGGAAAAGACTGTAACTTCAAAGTTAATAAGATGATAAATAGGGAGTTGCAAGAATTTAATAAGGATATAAATGGATTAATTAGAAAGATTATTAGGGTAATTATAGAGAGATAAGGAAGTCATAATAGGTAAAAATTGGAATGAATAAATAAATGCCTTTAAAAATTATCCATTAGGAAAATAATCATTTATTATGGACAATTGACATTTATAGAAATAGCAAATAAACATGTTAGGTAGTAATTAAATATTATTAAGCAATATATTTGTAAACATCCAGAAGTAAGATATGAAGAAGGAGTAAAACAAGTTTCCATTAGAAGGTTTACATTAATCACCATAAGAAGATAGCCAGAATTTTATGAGGATTGAGTATGGAAGAAGGAAGGTTCAGTAGAAATTTAAAGTCAATTTTTAAAATCCAACTCCATGGGAAAGAATTTGATAAAAGATTTTTGGAAAATTCCTTGAATTGTTTTGAATAAGTTTTCAAAGGATTTATTGGAAATTATTGTTTTGAGAAGGTGAGGAAATCTGGAAACTCATAGCTTAAAAATTTGTTGAGCCAAAAGGTTCCGACAAAAATGATTTTCGTTTTTGAAATTCTAGTTTAAAATTGGTTGAATCAAAAAGTTTTTGATTTTTTGAAAAATGGATTCTTCATTTTAAAAATAAATGTAAATAGAGCGTAGGATGGAGTTGATTTTTCTTTGATTTCATAAATTTGGAAGTTCCTTTTTTCTTAAAAAATTCTTTCTAAAAGGGTGAATAAATGAAAATGGAACTCAATTAAATTAAGGAATAGAGCATATAAGGATAAGAATAACTAGGACAGGAAGAACATTTCCATATAAGGAAAACATGAAGAATAACAGCTGAAGTAGGAGCCAATTAGTTAAGAGAAAAATAAATAAAGGCAATATTGGGAAATTTGGATAGAAATAGCATTAGGAATTTATATAAAATAGGATCGGTAATCTAGTTAGAACTTAATAAAATAGAAGTTGTCCTTGTCTACTCCGCTTTTCATTGTTTAAGGCCATACAAGATGTTTTGAAAAGAAATATTTAATAATGGGATGGAATTAAATGATGATAATTAATAAAAGAGTTGGGATAATTTTGTGAATGTTATAAGGAAAAGCATTTACGTGAGGAAGAGAATTTTAATTATTCATTTCTCTATTTAGAATTTGTTTGAATAAGAAAAAAATATCATTGAATTTAAAATGGTAATGAAAGAGACATAAATTGGGATTGATAAAGATTATAGGAGTTTAAATAAGATTTAAACAAAGTTATAAAAATTATTTATTTAAGTGATAATATATTTTGTGTAATAAACTAATATATGTTAATGTATATCTTTAGGATAATATAACAACTTGAAATTAGAAATTTGGCATACATGTGAATAGATTGCAGTTTGAAGTCTACTAAAATAATTGTTGTAAGTAGAAATATCTTTGAAATAATGAATTTTTCATAAATATAGGCCATAATTTCATGGAGTAGTAAGTGCTGATTTCAAATTTAATGAAATAAATTTATTTGTATAAAAACAATTTATTAAAAATTATTTTTTATGTTATAGAAGTTTTTAAGAAGGGAAATTATTTTGCTCCTTTATGGAATTAAGAAATTTTTGAATTTTTGATTCAATAATAGTTTGGTTTAATAATTGAGTTTTAAATGTTTTGAATTAAAAGTCCAACTTTTAAAGAAATAAATCTCTGTTGTAGAAAGTCCTTAAAAAGGAAAAGTGGTTAGAAAAAGGAAAATTTTAGTTGGTTAGAAAAAGGAAAAAAAATTCATGACTCCGTTTGGGAACTACGCAATTTTTGAGAATTGGCAAAAAGGGTTTCTAAGTTTATATTTTTAAAGGTAAAGGTTTCAAATAAGGTACTTTATAATATTGAAATTTTAGTTTTTAGAATGGTGAGAACTAAACCAAAAATATTATGGAGTAGATAGGGACCACTACTTAGGTAAGGCGGTGTAAAGGTTTTAAGATATGAATATAATAGGAATAGTATGTACAACTTGATTTGGAAATAAGTCCCAGATATTTTATTGTAGAATATTGGTAAAGTTGTAAAGATATTTCAGATTTATAATTGGGTTGTAAGTTCGATTGCCCGAATTGATTTGGAATGTAAATTTCTATGTTTTGATTTATCTGGAGCGAGTTCCATGTAAATTCCATAAATTAGCCAACTCCAAAATATGTATAAAAGTGTGTCGTTTGAATTGACAAGGGATACACCAAAAAGGAAAGAGATGTGTAAGATGTGGATATCCTTTTCCATAGTTTACACTGTATATTTCATTAAAAAGAAAAGAAATAATTTCTTGTTGTCTCAAACGAAGCAAAGATCTCGCTTTGGTTTATTTATGGAAAAATTATAACGATAATCCTTTTTATAAGGATATCTTTGATAAATTAAAATGTTGAAAGGAATGTTCTAATTTAGAAATTAATATATAGACACACGTATAACCGCGCTTAACGCATAAAAATAGAAATATATAAATATCGTAACTATATACGTATTAGTTAGCAATTAACGGATTAGGATTTATGGACAGTAATTACAAATTTAATGGGCGATAAATTTGTAATTAATGGGAGTTAAAAAGAATGATATGGGGTTTGATTAAAGAATTTAATATGGCACTGATGGCGGATTTGAATCGGCATAATAAAGGGATTTTGAAACTGGTAAAAAATGATTAAAGGGATTTAAATGAGGATTGACTAGAGATGGTCCAACTTAGACATTGATGATCAATTATTAAGGATATATTAATTGAAGTAATGAATGGACCACATTTATCAGAAATCAAGAAGGAAAATTAAGGTAGGTGATAGTGGAATGACATATTAGAAATGTCCGTCTTAATTGAGTAAGGAGCGTTAGGACCACAATATTTTCTAAACCAGTTAATGAAAAATGGCAAATTCCAACAAAATTCTCTTTTAGTGTTTTTGAGATTGTTATCACTAGTTGTCTCCCTTAGAGTAACATCACTAAATTTTTATAACATTATTCAGAAGATTTAATTAGATAAATTAAGTAGAATAATGATGATAAGGAGATTGAGATTTGATTATATATATATATATGGTCGTGCTTATAAATAAGATAAATGGGTTATAAATTGGTTTAAAGGTTAATTAACTTACACATGGGCATATTAGTAAATAGCCATTTTATATTACACAGCTATACATTTCACATCTTTGTCCATTCACGTTCATTATTTTCAAAATCAAAAATAAATGCAAGAACCCTAATAGAGCCGGCCATTAACAAAGGAAAAGAGGAATTTTAATCTAAAGCTAAGGATCAAAAGTTAAGGAGGATTAATCAAAAACAAATCTCAAATTCCTTATCAAGTTTAAGGTGAATAATAATCTCCTACCATCTCTATTTTTATCTATGATTGTATGGTTTCAGATTTATGATTTAAATTCATTTTTGTAATAAAATGGATGATGATATGCTTGAGTTATATTATGATGATTTATTTCAATTCATACGCATATGAATTTGTACGGTTTTGATGAAAAACCGAGAATATATGATTTCAGATCGCCATGGAAAATTTTTATTTTAAGTAAAACATGATTTGGAGATGGGTTTTAATTTTCAGAATTTTCCAAGCTATGGAAATTTTATTATGCATTTTTTCTGGTAAATATGAAGTATTTGGGTTAAAAATTTATTTCGAATATTCCTGGAAGAACTTGGGTCTAAATTTTTAATATGTTTGATTACATGATGAAATTGATTTTATGTAGTTTTTGGGGATTTTCCTAGTTGATTTATTAGGGAAAATAAATTATTGTTAAGGAAGGACTTTTCTGCAAATGTTGGTTTTGTCATAAAGAAGGGTTTAACGTTTCAAAGCTTTGATTTAGATCTAATTAGTGCAGCAGCTTTTATCTGTAAAGTATTTGAAAAGTTTTAAAGTAGCCAATCAAGGAGTTACAAATGGCAGTTTAGTTATAAAGTAACTGCTATTTTTAGATATAAAACAACGTTCCAGGAAAAAAGAGGTTCTGCCTATTTCGGAGGTACCTTTCGACTCCATTACCTTCGCTCCATCCCAGTCGAAACCATCACTGTCGAAACCCACAAAGTCGGAACCAAGGCATATGGTATCAATGGAAATTGATACGAAGTGTATTGGTAAGTAGCGGAAGGTAGGGTGTCGAAAGCTATGCTTTCGTCAGAGTCAAAACCAAGGATCCAATTTCAAAAAGATCAACACCTGCCTAGTATTTAAAGGGCTTTCGATTGAGTCGATACCCTATAGAGTAGAAACCTTGGATTGTTTTCTAGAGTCAAATTTTTACCTTGATTTACTTAAAGTTTTCAACATAGTCGAAAGCCATGCTTTCGAAAGGGACTTTATAAATAGCTTTCGAAGGGGAACCTTTTCTTTAAATAATAAGCTTTCGAAAGGACTGGTTCCGACTAAGTCGAAACCAAGCTGCTAATTTCCCTTTCGACTACATTGAAGTCATCTATATTGTCGAAGGGGTTACTTCTGTTTTAACCTAAGCCACTTCCTAATTGCTTTCGAAAGGGGTCGGGGTTTCGAAGGTGATGGAGTCGAAAGGGGTTTCGACTCTGTCCTTCAAGGTTTTGATTTTAAAGGTCTTTGCTTTCGACTAAGATGGTTCCGACACCATCAATTTTTCCCTACATTAATTTTTGTTGGTTTCGAAAGAGATACTTTCGTATATAACCATTTTGACCCAAATGATGTTTTTAAAGAGTAAACCCAATACTTTCGAAAGAGGTACTTTCATTTGTTTTGAAGCTCTATATTTTAAAAAGATGATTTGATACCATCAAAAGGTATAATAGGTTTCGAAAGAGAATGTTTACTAAGGGCTTTGAAAGGTATGCATACAATGTTTTGAAAAGAGGTCTTTGCTTTCGAAGGAGGCTATCCAGAGGTTTCGAAAGAGATGTTTTTATGGTTTCAAAACATAAACCCAATCTCAATTTAAAGTAATAACCATGGCATGAATAAAGATTTTGAAATGTTATTCACATTATTACTAACCCATAACTGTATTTTGGGGAAAGGCGGAATAACCAGTTAGGTTGACCTAGTAGTAAATATAACTTAATAGATGTTAAAATTTTAAATAAAGATATTGGCAGGGGCCAATAGGTTTACAGTAAGCCCATGAAAACTATATGATATTGGCAGGGGCCAATAGGTTCATAGTCAGCCCATGAAAACTATGATTTGATACTGGCAGGGGCCAGTAGGTTTGTAGTTTGCCCATGAAAATTGTATCCAGATTAAGATATTGGCAGTTATCCAATAGGTTCCTAGTTAGCCCATGAAAACTAGGATAAGAAATATGATATTGGAGTTACCAATAGGTTCTTAGTGATCCCATGAAAACTAAGTAATTAGATAGATAGTCCATAAACATTTAACGGGTTAATAGTGACCCTAGAAACTATAATTGAGACAGATAGTCAGAATGAATGGGGATGGGTAATTCAGAATTGATTTATTTATTTTACATATCATCATAACGTTTTGAAATACTATGTTTTAACCATTGTGGATGCAGAAGCACAATATATGGTTTTATAAATGTTTTAGGATACAGTGAGGGGAAAACCCGTTTTACTAAGCTTCGTGGTCTCACTAGATATCTAAATGGTTTGAGATGGGAAATTATTATTCATACCAGGCTTTATGTCTGACTCGAAGTTTTTGTTTTCCCCTTAAACATTCGGGTACTCAATTGATTTTGAGTAGGTTGAGAGTTAAGGTTTCCAACTGTTCATTTTGACGAATAAAGCTTCCGAGGACATGCAGGAGGCAAGATTGTTATTAGAGTTCTTTTATTTCGGTTGCGTGTTTGTTTGTAAAGTCAAATTGTTTTCTTTCCTATCTATATACTCTGATCTACCAAGTGGGCACCTTTATATGTCGCTCTTGGCGTATTTTGTAATAATTCTATGTATCTGAACGTGGTCTGCGAATTGGGATTATGTAAACAGTTTGGAATATTTTGAAATGGAATGTGGAATTTGTTTTGCTATTTAATTTTTTTCCATATTCTTGTTTTTCTGTGTATCAATGTATCTAATATTGCCGTGTTTGGTCACCGAGGATTAATAATTATGGATGACTGCAGCATCCATAGCTGTTAGTTTTGGGCCTCCAAACATTGGGATGTTACACTTAGGTTGTCGAAAAAACGTATGATATGGTATAAGATATGTTCCTATTTTATTGCTGTGTTGATTTTATGAATGAGGCTAGACCATTAGATAAGTATACATATTGAAAAACAGCATAAATAAAGATATTTCATAAGGACTCTTGACTAGTGATAAACTGTAGGGAAGACTACAAGTTAATAAAGAAATTAGGTTAGTAACTACGAATAAAGAATGATTCAATCGTAAAAGAATTAGGATTTCGGGGAAAAAAAAATTAGCTTGCAAAGTGACACCATACAAGGATGACCCTTCACTCCGAAGGGGATAAGATGAATAGGTATACGAAGAGAATTTTCTATTGGACGGAGATGAAGAAGAAGCTGGCAGAATTTACGACTAGGTGTTTGAGTGCCAAAACGAAAAAGATAGAATTGATTAGACAGTGAATGAAAGCCGCACAAGATCATCAGAAATCCCGTTGACAAGCGAAGAAAAGAGTTAGAGTTTGAAGTACGGGACATAGTGTTTGTGGACGTTTTTCCCTCTTAGAAAGGTCGCGAGACTTGGAAAGTTCGGAAAGTTGGCACTAAAGTTTGCTGGGACTTTCCTAATTTATAAAGAATGGGCAAACTTACTTACAATATGGAGCTACCAGATAAGTTGGTAGGAACCCATGATGTTTTTCACGTTTTATACTTGAGGAAATGCCTTCATAGCACAACCACTATGGTAGAGCCTGATCAGTTGGGGGTATTACGACGGAGCCAATAGCATCCCGTGACGCCATAAGCAATGCAGAGCACAGAACTAGGAAACTCCGCAACAAAGAAATTAGGCTGGTTCGAGTGCAATGGGGGAGAATCTGGTGGAAAACATGAGGACTTCTCATCCTAAGCTTTTCACTGGTAAACTCTTGTCTTCAAAATTAAGTTTTGATTGCATCGTGATTGCTAGATTGGATGGTAGGAGATGGTTGCTACACTTTTACTATTACTTTTGCACTTATGTAGAATACTTTTTGCATGTTTAGAATATTTGCATACATGCCTATATGTCACGACACTTGCATTCATGCTAGGATTGAGCTCGCCTATAGTATGTCTGCACACATAATCACATTTTACTTTTGGTTGACTAGATGGTTGTGTAGATAACCTGGTTGTATAACATGGGTGTTTATTGTGCATTACACCGTTCGCCTCTAGGAATGATTTCAGAGACGAAATCCATGTAAGGGGGAGAATGTAACACCCCATAGAAGTTGATAAGATAAAGAAAATGGATAAATTAATTAAATAAGAAAAGGCTAAAAATGAAAATTTTGCCAAAATCGAAATTTGACCAAAGAAGTTATGTCGTTGTGGTTATGGCGAAATTCTAATCAATTTCAATATATAATGTTCTGAAAACGGAGCTCAAACGAAAAAATTATGAAAATTTGAAGTTTTCTGATTTAAAATAATTTAATGGAATTCAAATTCAAATAATTAAATCTTAAATTCGAAATTTGAAAGTCAACGGTGATCATGCTTGGGGTTAAGTAAACGTTAAAAATAACGTTAATGTTAAATAATAATTAAGGAAGAAAATAAGTTAAAAAGCAATGACACAAAATCTTCCCAAAATAGCATGTATAGGTCGACCGCTCCTCTTAGACCGGTCGACTGCTGGCTGTTGACAGCTGGGTAGAAGCAGTCGGCCGGTGCTGTTGAGTGGCAGCTATAGTTTTTAGATATTTAACGTACCAGATTCTATTAGTTTTAACCGTCCTTCATCCAACGGTTCTGTTGCATTTCAACCACCATAAATAGGAGCCTAGCACCCTAACTTTTATTACAAAATATTGACTCTAGCGAAGTTCCGTCAGTTCGTCTCCTCATAGATTCAAAAAAACTTCATTGGAGTTTCAGGTAAAAAATCCTATATATCAGTTTTGTTTTTTATTTATTTTCCCAACCTATTCTTCTCCAATTTTCTGAATCTAACATATATATACAAATCACTTGCTGTATATTTATATATAAAAAAAGAGATCTGGTAGAGATTATTAAAGGCGTGTCTAACAACCCGTACCTTGATGGGCCTAAATTTCAACAAAAATTAAAACCCAAGTCCATCAAAGCACTAATCGTTGGATTTTGTACCTATAAATAAGCATGAGCATTATCAGAGATTGATAGAAATCTAAACTCACAACGGAAACAATAATAGGATTAGAATACTGGCTATGACCACTACCTTGGAATTAATGGTATTCCTTGGATAGCAGATTGTCACATCAGCATCGAGCATGAGAGAAAGAAAACTTCTGCAACAACAAAGCACATCCAGCTCCAATGACATATTCCTTTAAATTCTATCATGTGGGTTGTAATAAGGATGGGGTTAGAACCACGTTCCAATGGTTGGAAAAATATAAACTGTCCGTAATATAAATTTATACCGATTAGTTTCCATTTAATAATTATGTCCATCAAGGTTAACAATTCTAATCTAACGTTGTATTGCACACACGATCACTTACCTACCCCCTCCCAAGGGACAAAATGCTAATGAAGCCTTATCAACCACCCAATACTTCCAAACCCATTTTCCACTTAATACTTCTAAATATGAAGCGTGCTTTTATAATACTTTTAAAAAGAGAAATAGGCAGACACTGCCATTTAAGACCTTAATCAAGGTACACCCAATCATTTAAGACCTATTCTCAAGGGGGTTTCCTAACAATGTTGTCAATGGTCGGTGAGTCATAGCTACAAAGACCTCTAACCACTATTCAAGGCTTCCGACATTTAACATCTGCATCTATCATTGAAAAAATCATAGCCATGTAATAAACAGTATCCAAGCCACTTAATACCTTTTATTGGAAAATAGGCAGACTCTGGTCATTTAAGATCTTGGTTAGGGTAGACGCCATCATTTAAGACTTATTCCCAAGGCATGCTCCTTAATGGTACTATCGTTATTATGGCCTTAGCAATGTGAGAGACTGTACCCTAGCCACTTAATACCTCATTAATAAGGACTAGGTAGACCCCTAACCATTTAATACCTATTTATAGGTAGGCCTTTATCATTTAATACATAACCCCAAGGCGGACTCCTCACTGGTACTATCTAGCAGACATTGCTTGGAAATCTCATTGGGCTACTTAATACTTCTTTTATAGGAAAAAGGCGAACCCTTCAGTCACTAAAGACCCCAAACCTGATGCGAACCCTTCTTGAGATATCCACTATCACTCTTTAATTATAAATATGGAATCTCATTACGTTACTTCTTTCGTTGGAAGGCGGGCCCTACAGCCACTTAAGAGCTCAACACTGAAGTAAAACATTTTTAAGACATTCTTATTTATTTGGAATCTCACTAGGTTACTTAATACTTCCATTTAGGAGAGAGGTGGACTCTATAGCCACTTAAGACCTCAAATCAGAAGCGAACACCTATGGGGATATCCCTCACCGCTCCTAATTCCAAATTTTGACCATTTAAAACTTTATAAATTAAAAAGTAGGCCAAATATCTCACGTCATCACGGGTCCTAGGATTAAAGATATCTCACATCAGCAGTAAGTGCACCCGACTGCTGGTAGACGCAAAGTGAAGGGCATTCTTCCGTCGAGTGACTCTACTAACCTTGCATCACTAACCTACTAAGTCCAATTAACCAGCCTAAGTCTTTACTTATACTGTCTTAGGGAGACATTGGACTTAGCTTACTAATACCGTTTTTATTTAAGGCAATAAGGTTTAACTTAAATATTTATCTACCCACAAATCCCCGTTAATGCTCATAAATGTCAATTTGTCCATAAAATCATAACGGACATTTCCTAAGACATTTATGTATGATAACTAATTTCAAATTAATAACCTTTTATATCTATTTCACTTTTATCAGTCCCATTAATCCATTTACCCTTTCAAATTATTGCCACTTCCATATTTATTACCATTTATTCCTCATTTATTAAAGTTGCAACTTTCAAAGTTCTTTTCCATTAGTTAATTATCCTAAACATGAATATTACGTGCAAGCGTCGTTATTAGCTTTTTATTTAATTATTATAACCGCAGTAAATTACGTACAAATATTTACTTTTATCAACTATATTCTAGTTATAAATCTTCACTAGAATATTCTTTTCCATGTTAAATTGTTGGAATCAAATCTAAAAGATTATCCGCTATAATTTCCATAAATTATTAAAAAAACAAAAGATTTAACTTAAAAGATTACATTATTTGAAGTTACAAGAAATAATCATTTCTTTTTACTACCGAAATAGATAGTGTAAACTACAATGAATTCATACTTTACACGTCTCTTTCTATTTGCATTTATTCCTTGTTAGATCAAACCTTGTATCTTTCTAAAAGTGAAAGAAATCAAACAAATTTACAAATATTAAGCGGACCTAAATTTCAACAATTCCAAACATAGAAAAATTTACATTCCAACAAGATTAGGGTAATAATCCAAATTTATAATATTATCATACAACCTATTTTGGATTTGGAATAAATTACATTCCAATCAATATTCTAAATTCATACTTTTGGGACTGGTCTCCAGATCAGGTTGTAAACAATTCTAAATAAATTCATAAACAAGATTATGTAAGCGATATTTATTATATTCATATTATAATCAATTTGTTGTCTACAACTCATAAAAAATTACCCAATTAGGCATAAAAATCAAATAAACACCAACGGGATAATTTTCATATTATAAAAATCTATAAAATTTCCCACTCACCTTTTAAAAGCGAACCGAATCTCTAAATCTGAAGTAGAACCTTTGATTCATCTCGAAATCATTTTTAATCCAAGACATATGTATAACGGGTATATACATACATTAGAATTACAGATCTGAGAAGAGATTTTGGATAGGGAGAGAAAATAGATACAAATATATAGAATACCTCAAATACGCATATGGTTGATTCTCTTCTCTTCTCCTTTTTATTAATTTTCTATTATTCTCCAATTTGTATGAATATAAATACAAATCTTTATAATTTAAAAAGAAAGCAGAGAAGAAGAGATGGCAAGACTTCTCTACTGCCTCTAGAAAAATATGAGAAGAGAATGGAAAGCTAGGCCTGAATTTATAGGCGCTAGAGTCAACCAGAACCGTTCGATTTAAAATATTAAATCCGGGCCATTGCGGCCTAGGCTAATCCTAGCCGCTTAAAGGCGACTGGTCGACTGCCCATGGAGCACCGGTTAACCGGTCCCAATGATAGGTCGCTCAGTGGGCCCGGGCGATTAATTAATAAATGTTAATTTTTCTTACTTATTTATTTTCGTTTGGAATTCGTTTTTCGTCCGTAACTTCTTCATTTGAACTCCGATCGCAAAACTCCAAATATGAAAGTTGCTCGAATTTTCACCACGAATGCAATGTTGCAAGTTTCATGGTCAAATTCTATCATTTGCACATATTCCATTTTCGGAGCCTGATTAATTAACTTAGCAACTAATTATATAACTAACGCCAAATTACGGGGTGTTACATTCTTCCCCCCTTAAAAAGAATTTCGTCCCAAAATTTCACTAATGACTAAGTCAAGATTTTGGCTCCTAATGACCCTAAACTACACAAGCAACCTATGTACAACAAATTTTTGTAGCAAAACATGCATAAGTGTATAGTGTATTACTGTATCGCCATATAGAAAATATGTATGGAGAATGATTCTAAATCGGATCCTCCTATGTGAATGAATTTCTTTTGAAAACACTTTTGAAAAATATGATGCAAATAACCTACATATATACTGGTAGTTCTATATGTATGCAGCTTATTGAAAAACCTTTTCAACAAAAACCCCCGTACTCATACAAATAGAAGCACGAAGTAACCAATTTTGCATCCACTTCCTACCATACAATAATCTAACGCATCGAAAAATCGCTTCCTAAACTTTACTCCTATGCGAGAGAAAGAGATTTAGGTGGAGAATTTAACATTCTTACCGCTCTATAATCTTCCTATTCCCATAGTGCAGTGGAAATTTCTTCACTGCGCTTAATGTACTCTAAATTTTCCATGCACAAAATGCATAAGAAGGCTTATTTTCAAGCTCTAAAATGGAGTTAAGTCTAAAATAGACTTGCGCGTGTCGTCGACAAGGTATGGAAATAGAAATTCCAAGACCAAAACAGCTTTTCCCTTATTACCGCTTGCATTTATCGCATCGTTGACCCTATACACCGCTAAATTTGCAAAATCTAACTGAATTTGCCTTCCTTACGCTTAACATGTGGCCTTTAAAATCAAAGTTTTCACAAAAATCTTTCTTGCTTTTCAAATTTGTAAGTCATTTGGAAAATAAAATCCCAAAATATTTAGATGTGCATCTTCCCTTGAAATAAAATTTTGAAAAAAAACTCTAAAATAATTTAGAAGTCAAAAATAACTAAAATGCAAAACTTTTTCTTACTTTTTTTTCAAAAGGGAACTATTCAAATCAAGGGGAAAGTTTTCAAAATATTTTCCTTCTCAAAAATTTGATAAATCAAGCCACAGTTTCAGCATAGTCGAAAGTCGGTTATATGCCAAACATATAAACCAAATTCCCAAATTCTACAACTAACCTTTACCCAAAAACTTGACATTTTGTTTAAAAATGTCAACACATCTATTTTTTAAAATTTTTGGCTTCTAAAGAACATGAGCAATGACCTGTGATATCGAAACAATTTTATCATATCCTTCGCTAAAATTTCCAACTATTCTAGGCTTTCAGTCTAATATTGCTTTTACTGTTAGTCAAGTGTCTTTATGAGGTTCCCATATTTATATTGCTTCTCTACTATGCATATATAGGATGGTTTTGCGTATCCAAAAACAATAACACATAAAATGAATAAAAACTCATAATATCGTTCGTGGCTTTTATAAGACACAACGAACAGTTTTACAACCCAACAACCTAAAAGAAAAGAAAAAATGCTGGAAATAAAAAGATACAACAACCATATAAAACACCACCTACGAACTGTGAGAATGTCTCGCTCCGCGGCTAGAGCTCGAGCCATTGCCGCGATCGCGGAATGGTCATAGCATGACAGCTATGCACCCAATCTCACACCCCTGGCACTGTTGCTCCGCCCTAATCTCTCGGAGCTCTACCTGAACCTGATGGATAACAACAAGCTTAGGACTCAAGTATCTTCGGCGCCCTAGGTTATCCTCTGCTGCTGGTGTTGCTGCTCAGGTGCTGGTATAGGTGGTGCGATAGGTGGTAAATGAATATTCACCCTCTTAATAGTGGTCTGGTCGATGGTGGGAGGGACCTTCCTCACTACTGGTTCTCCGCTCAAATTTACCTCGTAAGGCCTAAACACTCGAGTAAGCAAGTGGCAAAGTGGAAAGTGAGTCCTCGGGGTACCAACTCCTTGATTGACCATATGAATCATTAAAATATGAGCCAATTGATGGCTATCCCGCCAATTATAGCATAGGCAGCTCTTCGCACTGAGGTATAGATATAGTCGAGGCTTCCCATATTCAGAATGATGTTGTGCTGAATGATGCGCACGATGAGACTAGCAACTAGTCGCAAATTGTCGGTCCTCCAATCATTGGCATTTGCAGAAAAGATCTGCTATAGAATATCAGGATCGGTTATCTCTATGTCATCCAAATATGTGCCTACTGCAGATATCTCCAAAATCCCAGCGAGATCATCATGTCATCTCGATCCGAGCTCACTTCACCTTGGACTCAATATAGTTATTGCCATCGTCAAAATTCTACGCTATCAGTGCATCGAAAAGACGAACGCAGCGTGGGTAATATTCATGCTCATAAGTCTCGAAGCAGAGGATTGGTGCAAGTCCTGCCGCGATGCAAAGCACCTCAAGCCAATAGCGGTGAAATCTTTGAATTTCACTGGTCGTTCACGGGGAAAATCAAAGTCTGCCATTTCGAGATAAGTGGCAATCTTTCGCTCGCTCTAGTCAAGCCAAGTGGCTTCTTGCGGAGTGACACCGGGATGACGAGAGGAAGAGCTGCCAGTGCATGGTGGTGCCATGGGCTGAGAGGTGGTTGGAAAAAGGGAGAAAATGGTTTAGATCTAGAGTGGTGGAGGGGAAAGATCTATTGCGTAGGGATTTTGGCATTGCTTGGTGGAGAAAGGAGGAGAGAGGATTTGGTTAAGTGGATGTAGGGGGGTGGAAATGGGATTCAGTTGAAAATGGAGAGGAGGAAGAGAGTGAGGGGGCGTGACGGCCGATGGTTTGGATGTGACTTATAGTCGCTTTCCAGATTCGAGTTCGGTCTGAATCCACCTAGCGGTCGACCGCTATTAGGTCAACCGGTCGACCGATTGCGGTCAACGGTTAGCCCAGATTTGGGCACGGCCTGAACCAGGACATAATAGAGCCGGTTAAATTAATTAATATTCTAATGACCGTTCCACAATCCATCTTCAGTTAACCCATCCAGAAAAATTATACCTTCCACACGATGGTATCCACCTTATGGTGTAGACCCTTCCTTGGCAAGATTGCGATAGCCTTGATAAAAATATTGCAACCAACAACACTTCCAAAACCCAAAAATATTCCAGCTGCAATTTCCTACCTACTTTGCACGGAAATATTCTTCCAATAGCTGGTGGGTACAACAACACTTCGAACTACATACCCCAATAAAGTTGATGTCATTCCAATTTTGTCCGTACCATAAAGAAAGAAAGTACAATACCTCAATTTTATGAACCGAACAATCATCGAGCTAAATATATGCTCCTTTATACTTGTTTCTAAATAATAAAAACTATTTCATACCAAAACTTTCCTTTAAAATCAAACTTATATAAATAAATATTTCAGGGTTTTCAGAAACCTTTTTAAAACACAAATTTCCCAAAGTGGAAAACTATTTTTTTGCCAAAAAATCAATATCAAGCCTTTACTAATATATACAAATATTTAAGGATTTCAAAAATTAACCTTTTATAAACTAAGAATTTCTTAACATGACCAACCTAGTGGTATACGTGTTTCTTTGAAGATTAAAATTTCAAAATTTTCCCAAAATAAAATTTCCAAAATAAATCTTTGAGAAAAGTAATCCTTTGAAAACCTTTTCCCAAAATCTATGGCATTTCCAAGATATACTTATAAAAATTCTCTCATAGGTTTTAGACTAAGGAATTGACATTAATTATTCAAATAAAAATCTTGTTTGTAATCAAAGAGACGATCAATGAATGCACCCTAGCAGAACTTGCTTCCGGACAATTGTGACATACAGACTCTAATTTCCCGTTCATCTGGAATAAATGTATCTCTGACTGGAACTCAAAATTCAAAATCACAAGGTAGCTAGAATCTCAATCATCAAGTCGAACACCTTCAGTCTCCAGGATTCAACAATATGTCATACTCATGCTCTTTATCAATAGAGCTTTATGCATCGCTAGCACTCCATGGGGAACTTCGGAGTTGGTGTGAAAATCTTAGCTCTAAGATATTTCCAACCCATAGTTGCTTTGTCCATTCCTTCGGAGTGGAACCGCAACTACTTCTATAGTCGGAAATCTTAGAATCTAGTGTAAGAATATAATATTACTAGATAGGAAAGTACGAATACATTCTCTCAATTTGTCGTAATTCCTCTGATCGACTAACCTAGGCTCTGATACCCAATGTAACAACTCGTACCTTAATGGGCCTAAATTTTGAGAAAATTCAAAACTTAAGTCCATCAAAGCACAGATCGTTGGATTTGATATCTGCAAATAAGCATGAGCATTATCAGATATTGGTAGAAATCTAAACTCATAGTGGAAACAATAATAGGATAAGAATACCGACTATGACCACTACCTTGGAATTAATGGCGTTCTTTGGATATCAGGTTGTCATGTTAACATCGAGCATTAGAGAAAGAAGACTTCTCCAACAACAAAGCACATCAAGCTCCAGTGACCTATTCTTTTAAATTCTATCACATGGGTTGTAATGAGGAAGGGGTCTGAACAACGTTTTAATGACTGGAAAAATATGAATTGTCCATAACATAAATTTATACCGATAGGTATCCATTTAATAGTTATGTCCACCAAGGTTAGAAATTCTAACATAAACTTGCATTGCACACACGATTACTTACCTACCCCTTCAAGGTACAAAATACTAATTAACTCTTATCAACCACCCAATACTTCCAAACCTATTTGCCACTTAATACTTCTAAATATGAAGCGGGCTTCTATAATACTTTTAAAAGAGAAATAGGCAGACTCTGCCAATTAAGACCTTAATCAAGGCAGACCCCATCATTTAAGACCTATTCTTAAAGTGGTTTCCTAATAATGTTGTCAATGGTCAGTGGGTCCTGTCTACAAAACCTCTAACCACTATTTAAGGCTTCCGACATTTAATGTCCACATCTATCGCCGATAAAATCGTAGCCATGTAATAGACAATACCTAAGCTACATAATACCTTTTATTGGAAAATAGGCAGACTTTGGTCATTTAAGACCTTAGTTAAGGCAAACCCCATCGTTCTAGACCTATTCCCAAGGCATGCTCCTTAATGGTATTATCGTTATTACGGCCTTAGCAATATGAGAGACTGTACCCAAGCCACATAATACCTCATTAATAACGACTAGGCAGACTCCTGACCATTTAACACCTATTTATAGGTAGGCCTTTGTCATTTAATACCTAACCCCAAGGCGGACTCCTCACTGAAATCTCATTAGGCTACTTAATACTTCTTTTATAAGAAAATGGCTAACCCTTCAGTCATTTAAGACCCCAAACCTGAAGCGAACCCTTCCCAAAATATCCACTATCACTTTTTAATTATAATTTTGGAATCTCATTAGGTTACTTCTTTCGGTAGGGAGGCCAGCCCTACAGTCACTTAAGACCTCAACACTGAAGTAAACACTTTTTGAGACATCCTTGTTTATTGGAATCTCACTAGTTACTTAATACTTCCATTTAGGAGAGAGGCGGAACCTATAGCCACTTAAGACCTCAAAGTAGAAGTAAACCCCTATGGGGCTATCCCTCACTGCTCCTAATTCTAAATTTGGACCATTTAATACTTTCCAATTAAAAATAGTAGGCCAAATCTCTCACATTAGTAGTAAGTGCACCCGACTGCTGGTAGACTCAAAGTGAAGGGTATTCTTCCATCGAGTGACTCTACTGACCTCGCATCACTAACCTACAAAGTCCAATTAGACATCCTAAGTATTTACTTATATTATCTTAGGTAGACATTGGACTTAGATTACTAATTCCATCTTTATTTAAGGCAATAAGATTTATCTTAAATACTTATCTACCCATAAATCCTGTTTAATGCTCATAAATGTCAATTTTCCATAAAATCATAACGGGTATTTCCTAAGACATTTATGTATGATTACTAATTTCAAATTAGTAACATTTTATATGTATTCTATTTTTATCAGTCCCATTAATCCATTTATCCTATCAAATTATTGCCACTCGCATATTTATTACCATTTATTCCCCGTTTATTGGAGTTAAAACCTTTTAAATTCCTTTCCCATTAGTTCATTATTGTAAAGCGAATATTACGTGCAAGCGTCGTTATTATCTTTTTATTTAATTATTATAAGCGTAGTAAATTACGTACAAATATTTACTTTTATCAAATATATTCTAGTTATATATCTTTACTAGAATATTCTTTTCCATGTTAAATTGTTGGAATTATATCTAAAAAGATCATCCGCTGTAATTTTCATAAATTAGCCCAAAACAAAAGATTTAACTTTAAAAGATTACATTATTTGGAATTACAAGGAATAGTCATTTCTTTTTATTACCAAGATAGATGGTGTAAACTACAATTCATAATATACACATCTCCTTCTCTTTCTATTTGCACCTTTTTCTCGTTAGATCAACCGTTGTATCTTTCTAAAAGGGAAAGAAATCAAACTAATTTACAAATATTAAGCGAAGCTACATTCCAATAATTCCAAACATAGAAAAGTTTACATTCCAACAAGATTAGGGAAATAATCCAAATTTATAACATTATTATACAACCTATTTCAGATCTGAAATAAATTTCTTTCAAATCAATATTCTAAATTCATTCTCTTAGCACTGATTTCCAAATCAGGTTGTAAACAATTCTAAATCAATTCATAAACAAAAGTATGTAGGTGATATTTGTTATATTCAGACTATATTTAATTTGTTGCGTATAACTCATATACAATTATTCAATTAGGCATAAAAATCAAAGAAACACCACCGGGATAATTTTCGTATTATAACAATCTATAAAATTTCCCACTCACCTTTTAAAAGCGATCCAAATCTCCAGATCTGAAGTAGAACCTTTGATTCATCTTCAAATCCTTTTTAATCTAAGAGATATGTATAAAAAGGGTATATACATACATTAGAATTACAGATCTGAGAAGATATTTTGGATAGGGAGAGAAAATAGATACAAATATAGATTACCTCAAATACGTGTATGGTTGATTCTCTTCTCCTTTTTATTAGATTTCTATTCTTCTCCAATTTTGTATAGATACAAATATCTTATCTTTATAAATAAAAAGAAAGTGGAGAAGAAGAAATGGCAGAGCTTCACAACTGCCTCTAGAAAAATATGCAAAGAGAAGGGAGGGCTAGGCCTGAATTTATAGGCGCTAGAATCAACAAAAACGTTCGGTTTAAAATATTAAATCTGGACCGTTGTGGCCTAGGCTAACCCTAGCCGCCTGAAGGAGGCCGATCGACCGCCCATGGAGCATTGATCAACCGGTAGGGGTCGAACGGTCCTAATGATAGGTTGGCCTGTGGGCCCAGGCGATTAATTAATAAACGTTAATTTTTCTTATTTATTTATTTTCGTTCCGAATTCGTTTTTCATCCATTACTTCTTCGTTTGGACTATGATCGCAAAACTCCAAATATTAAAGTTGCTCAGAATTTCACCACGACCGCAATGGTGTAAGTTTCATGGTCAAATTCCATCGTTTGCACAAATTCAATTTTCGGAGCTTAAATAATTAACTCACCAACTTATTAAATAACTAACGCCAAATTACGCGGTGTTACAGCGTGTCAAATCCAAAGGAGGCAAAGCTAAGGATATACTATGAGTGGAAATCTTAGCTTTTTTGTTTTATTAGTTGATTAGTGTGGTTTGACTTTGAATATGCCTTAGGGAGTTTTGGTTTGCGAAAACATCATAATATAAATCCTCAAAACTTCCCCAATGTGGAATGTCAATTCTAGATTGAAATCTCAATTGTTTATGTCAAAATGGTGTGAATTGTGCAGATTTAAAGTTTTTGATAATTTCACCATCTATTCCACTTCTTATTCATTTCTTTGAATTTGATTAAAGGGTTTTGATTTAGTAATAGTGTGTAAAGTCCGAATTTTATTCGTAGTTTGCACCGTTTATTCCCATAAATTAAATAAAAATTCCATATTTTGATGTAATAAGTATATTCCATAAATAGTGTGTAAGGATCTATTATCAATATATTCCATTATTTTGATGTAATAAGTCAAGTTTAAATTTTTATTTACAAGTCTATTGATTGGAATTTTTGGATATGAATATTGGAATTTTGGTATTTTTGAAAATATGGGATAAGACTTCTATAATTGTTGAAAGAGTTGACATTTAAACTCTAGTTTAGGGCATAAATTTCACACGCTTAGAAATTACTAGGCACATATACATACATACATACATACATACATACATACATACATACATACATACATATATATATATATATATTAGTGTAATTAACATATAATTGCGTAGTTAAATAGGTTATTAATTTTATTAAATCTCCCTCAGGCAAGTAATCAATGTTAAAGGCGAAATAAGAAAGATTTCTTATAAGGCCTGGATTATGGAAAAGGTGAGATGTGTGATTATATTTGTAGAGAGTGTTATAAATTATGACTAATTTATAAGGATGCGAGGTAAGTCCCAAATTCTATAAGCTAAATCTGCCCAGCTAATCTGGCTACCAGTACCTATGAATAATCAGACTAATGTGAGACATCACTATAGGGTACGTGTCATAATACGATGGACCTCCTTTAGGAATTGAAGGTATTAAGTGGTTGTGTGATGGCCTACCTCTTCGCTATCTAGGAAGTAGTAAATGGTCGGGGTTATGGTTTAGGCACGGTAGAGGATTTGTTGATAAATGGTCCACTTCAATCGGAAGTATTAAGTGGCCAAAGAGATCCCGTGCAATGTCAGCTAAATAGTTACTGGTGAGGCATCCACCTTGGGATTATAGACCGTAAATGACGTGGACCTACCTTAAATAAGGTATTAAATGGTCCTATTAAATGGTCCTATTAAATGGTTTGAGTCTGCTTAATTCCCATTAAAAGGTATTAAATGACTTGAGTACTATCTCTTACGTTGATAGAAAATTATAGACCATAGATATGGGTTATAAGGTTGATAGCAAGTTGGCTATGGGCATATGTTAGGAAACCCTATTTATTTATGTTTGAGAAAAGCCTTTGGGTTTATATTTGAGAAGACTTATGATGTAGGTAGAATACGTAAGACATATTCTTATTTAAATTATACTGCCCAAGTATTAATATAGTAAGGCTCAAGATATTTATTCACCAGACATATGTTGTTCTGACTCCCTCCTCATTACAACACAGGTTAGGAAAGATGATGATGTTGAAGGCGAAGGCGTGGAGTAAGCTTATGGCAATCTATCTATTTATCTATTCATGTTATTTCCAAATGTACCCATTGGAAACTATTGTATTTTAAAAATGATGTACCATGGATATGAAACAGTTATTATTGGTTTTAACGATATTTGAATTTTAAATGAAATGGGTAGTATTTCTAATATTATATTTTATCATTCCGCTATCAGTTCTAAATATGTAAATAAATAGCTTTGTATTGTTCTTTATACCAACCAATATCCAGCTTAGGAATGGGTCTAAGTTCCGATGGGCCTTTTCTCAGTCGGAATTTATGTCGTTTCAAAGTAGGTTGTTGCAGGCGTGCTTTGGATCAAGATAAGCTATCGACTTCAAACTATTATCTTATTAGATGTCTTCATCCTTTGAACTATTTTTATAAAGTAGTGTGTCTTCTGTAGGTCATTACATTTTCTTACCTAGTTATGGATTTTGTCCTTTGGATGATATAAGAGCTGATGTAACGACCTGGAATTTCAGACAGTTCGTATTTAAATATCTAAACTATTTAAATATTTTAATTTTGGATTAAATGTTTTTAAAATGATTTAATAAGCTTTTTAACCCCCTTTGAAATCATCAGTAATGATGGTAAACTTGTTTTGAAAAAATATTTACAAAAATAAATACTTTGAAAAAATATCGATAATGTGACCAAAAAATCGGTTTATCAGTAAACAGCTTTTTGATCGATATAAGTTGTTCGGACTCTTGTGCACTTGTCTAATGATCAAATTAAAACATTGCAACTAATTAGCACACACTCCTCTTCATAAAGCATGGAACATTATTGAACCTTCCTTTAGGATAAGAGATATTATCATGGTAAGAGTATAAGTGTAGTTTGTATAAAGGAGAAGTGACTTAAAGGAGAAGTGATGTGAGGTAAGGCTTCCATGACATGGTTGGGGGAGGGGGTGAATGCAAGCTCATGCAACACCATTTTGATCCTATATAAGGAGGGGCATACCCTTATGAATTAATCACGAATTCATAAAACTAAGCTTTTTAATGGCTCCCATCTCCTTCTTTTCCTCTTTTACTTTCTCAACTCTTATTCAAACCAACTCCAATCACAACCAATCTTTCCCAAAGACATTAGAATATCGTTAGAATATGGTTTAGCATCAAATAAGTTAGAGAAGGATGGAGTGGGGGGAACCAATCTTGGCCATGAGCAACGATGGATAGGAAGGTAGGGTTTTGAGATTTTTAAGGCAAAGGTGGTTGCTTTGGTGACGAGGTGGTGGTAATAAGGGTTGCCTTGGTTCTTGTGGTTTTCTTTTGTTGTTACTTGGATCGAAATGAGTTATCTCACTATCTTATAAGTATGTATTGTGTGTATATGTGTCGCGTGCAAAGTATAAAACGTTAAAGTGACATTAACTAAGTAAAGTTATAAACTTTGGACCCCATTTGCTTTTAAAAGCAAATGACAACTTTATTTTGTATAACCTCACTTCTATTGACCTCTTAAACTTGTGGTGTGGCCTTGACTTGATGTTTAAATCACTGTTTAACTTATGTGTTAAATTGAAGTAAGTTTGAAAGTGTGTGAAGCGAGAATAGTCGTTATAAGTGCACTTCCGAATCCCTTGTTTTCAAGAATTTTTATAAATAAATGGGAAGATATTCTTAGGGGTTTCTTTCCATGTTTTTAAGTTCCCTAATGGTGGTGATTACTAAAATAATCTCAAGTCTAAAATTATTTGTTAAAGTGATTAAAACTAGTCGAAAAAATGGTGCTTTTCAATGTTGTTTTAACAAGGACTTTAACAGCATTTATAAATGTTGTAGTAAGTCGCTTAGGGTATTAAGTGTTTAAAACGCGATGTTTTGACTTGTTTTTCGTAATTTAAATGATTCCTAAATTCTTTTATCTATAAAATCTTTTTATGGAATTTCTAATAAAATGTATTGGAGTATGAGAAAAAGATTTGAAGTTTAAATATAGTTTTAATGATTTTCTATGAATTTTGGAAGTTAAGTGCAGCAAAATATAAAATATGTTTTTATTGGTTTTAAATAAAACTTCTAATTTAGTTATCTTCAAGTAATATTTTACATAGAGATTTAAAACCTATTTATAATTATTTTTAAAGTAAAGTTTTGAAATAGGTAATTAACTTTGCCTAACGCTAAAAGCTGATGAAGTAGACTTCTCTATTTTGAGAGTTAAGATTGATGTTGAGTAGAGATGGAGCAATAGAGATCTAACCTACCGGGCTTTCCTCTTGAACGAGGAATACTCAAGTCGGGAATGATGGAAATAGATTAATCATGTTGTTTGTTACTTATTTATGAAAATCATTAATACTATACTTAACACTAAAAGCCGATGAGTATGCTTGTCTATTTATAAGATTCAAGATAAAAGTGTCTAGGTGAGGCTTTGATGCAACCGGTGCTCTAACTTACCTGGCTTCACTCTTGGATGAGGAATGGTTAAGTTAAAATGTCGGAAACCGGTTAAGTTTACGAACATTGATTTGTATAAGCAATTGTTTTAACTAGATAATCGATTAGTCGACTATCGAGCTTAACTTATTATTAACTTGGATCTTTAAAAAGAATGTTCTAAAGATAATATAAGTATGGAATGGTTTTGTGTTTGTTGTGATAATGTATTAATAACATTCATCATTAACCCTTTTTGATTATGCTTGTGAATTTCAATAGATCCTTAAAATGATGTTTTAAAAATAAGCATAAGTGAAATGATTGTAGGTTTATAGTAACAATGTTTAAGTAACATTTGCCATAAACCTTTTGAATGAATTTGTGAAAGTACTTAGATCCTTAAAATGGATATTTTGAAGGAAATTATAACTATGGAATCTTTTGGAAAATGGTAAGAGAAACAAAGGTTTAAAGTAAGAAATCTTGTTAATGACTTGTGAATATACTTATACTATTTGAGATAAGTATATGGGTACTTTTTGAAGTATTGGAAGAGTACAAATGAATAATAGAAATTGATAAATGAAATTTTATTAGATAAAATAAGTTTTACTAATAAAAGAGGTTTTGGTTAATAAAAGAATTAATTAAATAAGAAGGGATTAAAGGTCACTTATGTGACTTAATCGTGCTTTGTATGGCTTGATCGTGCTTTGTATGTTTACTGGTTTATGGAAAACATTTAGTCGTAAACTTAGCACTAAAAGCCAATGAAGTAGGGTTGTATATCTATGGGAATTTAGACTAATGTTCGTGTAGGGATATGAGCAATAGAGCTCTAACCTATTGGCTTCACTCTTGATCGAGGTTAGTGTGAGATGAAAATTTGGAAAACATGATAAGTATAAGAGACTTGGTTTCCATATGTGATCGTTCACATTATCATTGAATGACCAAATTCGTCGATTCAATCTTGAAGAGATCGGGATCAATAAGTGTTTTACTTACCGAAAACTACTTCAAGGCTAAGATAAATGTTTAATCTATTGGAAGTGGATTTGTTTGAGATGTTGGAATCCATGTGTGGTTACGAGATCTGTTTGAGATGTGGGAATCCAATTGAGGGTTTGTGTTCGAGATGAAGACTCATGTGAAAGATGCCGAACATGATCTCAACATCGAAAACGGCTGAAGACAGAGTAGGCTGCCTAATTTGGGGTTTAGCTGACCCACGATAGGGTATTGTCAACTCCATATCTAGAGTATGCTTATCGATGTTGCGCATGGGAGTTGATGGTATTTGGTACCACATGGTTCATGTTTATGTTCGGGTGTAGGCCTTTGTGTTTTCCGTATAGTATATTTTATCTAGAGATATACAACGCTCCGAAGGTAATTTCTGATCCTTGTGCATGGAGTTCAGATCCGGCTTCTCCGGAAAGATCTCCATGGAAAATCCAATATGTGATAGTTCCATATCGGATTTGATTGTACTCCTACTATATTGTTGAATGTAATCAATGTAACCATTCCAGCTATGTTATATATTTATATTCTACACCCTAGATATTGTCTAATATATCACCTTATGTACCGTACCTATTAGATGGTAGTTCTTTTGAGGGGATAACCATTATGGCATTCCATGCGGTCTCAAAAGTACTATTATATGCTGGACACATATTTCTTGAGTTCTCATACCAGACTTATGTCTGACACCTATCTTTTGTTTTTTTCTAAATTCCTCATGTGCTCTTTCGGGTAGTTTGAGAAAGGCAGGTTTTCATTGATGTTCTTTGAAACTCGAGAAGACGAGCTGGATGTTTCACCTACCGTACGTAGTATTCTTATTTTCGCTACATTATTATATTGTACATATCGGCATTTGTAAGGACAGATTGTTATAACTGTCCAGGTCGATGATAATACTTATGTTTTGTAACCTTAAAATTTCTGTATCGTAGTAAACCTTTAGTACTATTCCTTTGATGTTAATATATTATCGTTTCATTGTGAGATGTTGATATTGTGTTCTCTTCTTTCTTGTTCTATTTCTGGCACTTAGATGCTCGGTGCATAAATACCGTGGATTCTCGGTGCGTGAATACCGTGGATGTATTAGTGTCAACATTCGGGGCCTGAAAAGGCATATCATTACAGCTGAAGTATTCGATTCAGATTTATCGCTTGGATCCAAAAATTCCAAAAGTTTCTCCTTTCCTTTTATCGGGTAGGATTGCATATCCCGCTTCGTTTGTTTCCATTTTCATTTCCATTGTTTATTTTTTTCCTTTTTATTTTTATTTTTCTTCTTTTCTTCTTTTTTACAATTCGGTATCGAGTCGCGAGCTTTGGCTCAGTATCTTGTTTTCAATGCATCTTTTAATTAAGCAACTTCTTTTACTTTCTCCTCTTCCCTTTTTTACTTTCATTTGTTACCTTCTGTAACAACCATGCTTTCTACACCGTAAAACAAATAAATTAAAATAGAAATATTTGGATTCGTTTTGTGATCATTATTTTTGAAAATAATTTTTTGCTAAATTGAAAACTATTTAATTAAATATTTTGTTCTAGTTAACAAACTTAAATTAATAAATTCTTCTTTGATAATATATTTAAAATGTATAAAATGTTATAATTAAGTATAAAATATTTTACAGGTGTAAATTATTTTTATGTGATTGAAATAGTTGAAAAGTAAAATAAATAAGCACTGAATTGAATAAATTGTGCGGCCATCGTATTGTAATTCATAGAATGAAGCGTAAATCAATTCAAATTAAATTGAAATTTATTTACAGGTAAAAGAAAAGAAAATAAAATGAATATAAGGAGCCATATTCTCTTTAGTTTTAGAAAATCCTTCACATTCACAATTCAAGCCCAAAATTAACCCAAGTCTGTTTAATGATTCCAACCCTTTTCTTTTCTCATTTCAAGCCATAAACCCTCTTTTCAAAAAAATTCCCAATCCCCAAATTGGAATGCACGAAGAGAAAATGATAAAGAGAATAGCTGTCGACATCGACGACGAAGTGGTGGTTGAAGGCGATGCAGTGGGGTGTTGCGTGGTAGAAGACGGTCGAAGCAAAGTCACGACTTGGTGGAGGTGCATGCATTTGTGCGGCTAGGTAATGTCGCGATGAAGGAGGGGTGCGGTTGCGACTTGGGGGAGGCATGTGTGGAGGTGAATGACAAGCGACGATGGAGAGGCGCGTTAGTGTTGACTTGGGTGGCTATTTAAGGTGACGTGATGTTGGGTTCTAATGGAACGGAAGCTTTGGCAACATAGAAAATTAGCTTGGCGGAGCGGATGGCAATAGTTTTGGCATCATTCAACTGTTGTTTTGGAAGTATCGATGTTAAGTGTAGCAAGGAGGATGAAAGGCTGCACTTGGAATTTTGGTGAGTTTGTAAACTCATATCTATATCTATAATTCATTGTCTGCTTATATTTATCCGGATTATTGATTGAATTGCTTGGTTGAAATGTTTGATAGGGGTACTTGATAGATTCTTGTAATATCGGATATGATTTTGGATTTGATGATGAGAGTTTGTTTATGTTGGTGCACCAAAATGCAAAGGAAACTCTATCCGTATGCATTTTTATTTATGCAGTTTACTTGTATGTTGTGTGTGCATTGCATAGATGACCAGAGTTCGATGTAATCCGACTCGAGTAATGCGAATTTTTTCATTTTGATGATTGGTTAATGATTTTGGAGAATTTCTCTCCATGGTTTATACTTTTGGATTTATTGATTTTCTTGTTTTAAAAGATTTTGAATAGCTTTGGAAAATTATATATTTTGTTTTAAAATTAGATTAAAATACATTTATAAATAAATAAAAGTGTTTAGAAAATAAAATGATTTATTGGAAAAAAATTTGGAAATAAAAGTTCTTCTAAAAACGAAAATAGAGATTTTCAAAAGTAATGAAATGTATGGAATTTTTATAATTATAATGTAGAATTTTAATAATATTTCCCGGATGAAATTTCTTTTGTAAAGTGCATTTAATAAAAAAGATTCAAAGACAATTTCAAAAGGGGGATTTTTGATTATCAAAAATCTATTTTTATGAGTTTGAAATATACGCCTATTTTTATATATCGTGGTTCTAAATTAATTTATTAGAGATTTATGTGAAGTTCTATATTATGAGAATTTTGAGTGAAAAGTTTAGCAATACCAAGCGGTTGGTACTTTTGGTAATTCTTTTTCGATTACTTTCTTAACTCCTCATATGGATTATTTGAATCGTTTATGTTTTAATTCTATATAATGAGGATGTTGAATAAATGAATTAGTAATATCGAATGGTATGGGACACTCAATAATATTTTTTCAGTTATTTTGTTGACTCTTATTATAGAATAATTCTTGATTTGATAAGTGTAGTCTATTTGCTATCAGTAAATGTACGAGTAATACTGAGTGGTATGGGACACTTAAGTAATACTTGTTCGATTATTGTTGGTGAGTAAATGTCACTTATATTCAGGAGATGGGTTAGGAATTTATGATATTGTCTAGAGGTGACTACTTAAAGCTTAGTAGTCGAGAGTTCTATTACTCTCCAAGGACTATAAGTTAGAGTTGTGCTAGTATTTACTGATTCATCCTCTTAGGATAACCGGCTATGTGATATTAGTATTTACTCCTAGGGCTAGTTATCGAGGAATTATAATGTTGAGATACTCTCATTTAGACGCATGGAGTCCAGAATACTTATTATTACACTCATTAGGACACATCTTGTCGAGGGTATTCGTACACCCTTAAGGACTAACTAATGGAGTGCCATTATCTATTTTTAGGGCTAGTAGTCGAGGATTTATTATGTTGAGATACTCTTATTAGGAAAAGTATAGTTGAGAGAAGTTGTTGTCACAATCATCAAGACTCCTAGAGTCGAGTATTATTTATTACTCTCATTAGGACTTATCAAGTTGACAGTATTATTGGGAATCTACATTTTAGGGTTCATGCCACTATAGAGAGCACGTGATTAGGACCCAGCGGATATGCTAGTATCCATCATAGCGGTCTTGGTTGCCGAGTCATGCCCCGGATCGGTGATGTCACTTTGTTGAGTTTGTAGGCTGAAAGTTATTACTCTCATTAGAGCCATTACCCAAACGTCACTTAAGGACCAACAGTCTGGTACCAACGGAAAATAGGAGTCATGACCAATATATAACGTAGTCTTGCGGTGTGTTTGTAACATACATGGATATTGGTGTCACAATTCTGAGTGTAACTAAAGGACTGTAGGAAACATGGTGAGCTCATTAGCATTTCCTGGAACAGTGCTGCGATACATCAATCTACCATCTGGATGACTTAGGTAGATCCATTATCTATGAGACATTTGATATTATCACCTTACTAGAGACGGTGATCATATGACACTAGTGACTGGTTGGGTGGTAATCTGTCATTTGTGATAGCTAAATTGAGACAACTGCATGTTGTCTATCCATGACATTGGAGACTTGTTATGAGCTTGTCGGTCATCCTCTCATAAGAGCCTATGGCTGAGAGATTCTTTTTGTATGATTTGTTGTTTCTATCTCCTAGAACCATTCATTTCAAAGTTTTTCCTCTCTAAGGATTGTGGGTCGAGTAAATGGTTTTGTGCATTGAGTATTTGATTGACTTTGATGCTTATTGAGCTTGTGTTTCTTGATGTCTCTGGGGCCTAACAGTCGGAAGTCTTTACTTCCATTAGGACTGTAAGTCGAGATAGTATTTATGGATATTGATTTCATTATTTTGTTTTGATTTTTTTTTATTTGGGGTCCATATTTCTTAATTTATCTTCTATAGCTTAACAATCAGAAGTTATTACTTCCATTAGGGCTCTAAGTCGAGGTTTGATGCTTTGATTATTTATTTGGGATTTTGTCTTTCTTGAGTTATCTTTTAGGGCTTCACAGTCGGAAATCTTCACTTTCATCAAGACCTTAAGTCAAGATAGATTTTGGTGGTTGGCTCTTATATTTGGTATGATTCGTGATTCATTCTTTTATTTATGTATTTTGTGGACGTTGTGTGATTGTCCATGGTATTTTGTGATTTTTATGAGTTTTGATTGTTATCACCCAATTTATAGTTTTCATGATTTTCACTTGCTTATATATATCCTATAGGTGATCATTGAGATGTGTGGCATGGTATATTAGTGTGATGCTATATTGGATAGGATATTGTTAACCCGCCTTTGACAATGCAACATACAGGCGGATTTAACCCAGTTGACTGCACAGTTATCGAAGCTGGCTTATTCTGGACTTGGTTTAGACAAATGGATGGACGATCAATCACGGATAGTAAACATGAATATGTAGCCAGGATTCGGCATAGTCGATGGAATAACAACGCGACATACTTGGAGTATAGATTTTGGAGAAAATGGGTTGCTTGGAGTTTGCTTCGAGTCACCTTCAGGTTTACTTCGGGTTTTCAGGAGGCTTACTTCGAGTCAGGCAAGGGCTCACTTCACAAAGGGATCGGCGTGTTAACAAGGGATCGGTGTTGCTTCGGGTCGGTGTTGGAGCTTCTTCGGGTCGTAGTGCATTTGCTTCGGGATAGATCAGCACATCACTTGGAGGACTTGGCAAAGCATCAGGTTGGCATAGTTGGGATAGCATGGGGTCGGCATCCAAGGTTCTTCGGGTCAACATCCACTTAAGGGATCAGCACTAGGATATGGGGTCGGCATCCACATAGGGGATCAGGATATGGCATGTACTTCAGGTTGGCACCCAAGGTTCTTCTGGTCGGCAAAAGGTAGGGTTCGGCATATGAAGCTTGGGGTCGACATCAGCTCTACTTTGGGTTGGCTTCGAGATGGACTTCGGGTCAGGGAATAGCTATCTTCGGGTCAGCACTAAGAACATGGGAACGACATATTATAACACTTCAAGGGATCTGCATTGTCAACTGCTTCGGGTCTGCTACAACCTAACTTCGGGTCGGCATTGAAGAGGAGCTAGGAGGGGGTCGGCCAAGGATAGGGATGGTGTTACTTCGAGTTAGGGTCGAGTTTGCTCCGGGTCAATATGAAAACTGCTTCGGGTCAATACACGGGTTTCTTGGGGTCGGCATGTTATGTACTCCAGGAAGGCAATGGTGGACAATATGAACTTGGCTATGATCTTAGTGGGCCCAAGTAAGTCAAGAAGCCCGATAACCGGGGTTTTGCCTATAAATACAGCAGCGAGGCTTTAGAAAAGGGGATTTCTCATTCTGTTTCCCTTCATCTTCTACCTAAAGACTACTCCGCCTTTTTTGGTTTCAAAAAACTCCGAATTGAAATTGTAATCAATTCTCTGATAATAAAAAGGAAATTTCTTGAGTGAACGTAAGCCAGAGTCAGCCAAACCACTATAAATCTCGTCTTGTTTACTGCTTTCTTTTTAATTTTTATTATTCTTCATATTATATCCATTATATACATTATATATGTGATCTGTGACTGTGAATTGGTGCTTTCATCTGCGGTTGGGTGTTTGTCACCATTCTTGGCGCAAACATTTTGGTGCTTTCACTGAGAACGCTAGCACTCAGGGATTCTGAAGTTTGGATTTTGGGTTTGAAAGCTTAGGAACTCGGATTCAGGAAGTTATGGTTAAGCACTTAATAAGGAGGAAAGTGACAGAGAGGAGTCAACATGAAGGAAGTCAGGAGGCTTCCTTAGGAGCTAATCCGACCTCGATCTATATTACTAAAGACGAGATGGAAATGATGCTGAAAAGGTAAGAGGATATGATACGGAACCTACTCCGACAGGTTGGACAAGCTGGGGTGCAAAATCAAGAGAATGGAGCAGCGGGAACAGAGGAAGTCCAAAACCAGAATCAGGGAAACGTAGCAACCAAGATACAGTATAGAGTGGGGCTATCGGGAATAGCCACTGCATTAGGGGGCATGCCCCCGGATCATGTCAGCTCAATTCCAGGCAGGATACCAGGCGGTGCTGTGCAATTTGGCGTTGATAGGGAAATGAATGCTCATCCAGGAGAGCAAATTTCAGGATTCCCTCGCGAACTCGGGGGGCAGGTCGGAGACAACGAACAAAGAATACCGCTTGGTGACAATGAAAAATTGGCGTAAATGGTCAGACAGGCCATAAGGGGACGATTGGTGAATAAAGATTTGGAAGATGTAAATAGGAGCCCCTTTGCTCCTACAATTAGGCAGGCTAGGAATCCACCGGAATTCAAGCTACCAACGCTGGAGACGTATGATGGAAGGACGGATCCCACTATTCATCTGACAGGGTATATGAGGCATATGGAAGTACCGAGGGCATTGGAAGAGGTCATGGCACGGTGTTTCCCTTTGTATTTGACGGATATAGCAACACTGTGGTTCAAGCAATTGGAAAGCGGTTCTATTAGAACGTGGATCGAATTGATCAAGAGGTTTATGAGACAGTTTAGGGTTCATATCTCAAGACCTAAGAATGTGATGAGTTTGACAACACTAAAACAGAGGACCGGAGAATCTCTGAGGAGTTTTCTAACATGATTTAATGCAGTGGCAGTATGGTGGATCGCCCAGACCCATCCATGGTTCTGATGGCAGCTGTATCTGGCATTGCTGATGGCATGAATTCAAGAACTCACTAACATGGGATCCACCTATGGACCTAGGAGAAGTTTACCATGAGGCAGAAAGGTTTCTGTGATAGGAAGACATGAAAGCTGAAAGAGATGAAGGAAAGGAAGTTGAAGTTTATGCAGTCAAAGGCGGAGATCCGTCCGGGAAAGATTCAAACAAGGATAAAGGGAAACAAAAAGTAGAGAATGGCTTTGATGAAACGAGGTGGCCACGAAAGGACCAAGATTCACCTCTTATATGGAGTTGAGCGAGACTTTAGAACGAATATACCAAGACACTAGGGGGCAGGTACCCTACCGAAGGCCAATCAGGAGGGAGCCAACCAATAATGAAAGGAAATCAGATAAATACTGCCTATTCCACGAGCTAGGCGGCCATAGTACAAATGATTTCAGGCACTTGAAGGATGAGATCGAAGGACATATCCGGAACGACATGCTGTTGCAGTACACGAAAAGGCGAGCAACGACGGTGGAACAGGAGTGACCACCATCTGCATCAAATGAAGATGGCCCCGGATCAAGGCGTCAGCTTATCATCGACTGATCGGAATGATGAAGAATAAGTAATAAACTCCACAATAAAACGGTTAAGTCACTTACACATGTACGGGATCACGAACGGTCCGTAGGCATGCTCTAAGATGGCTATAAACCGCCACAATAGAGATGCTTGCATTTGATGTTTTAGTTTTAATTTTGTTTTCTCTTCTTTGTATCTGGACTTTATTTTGTTAGTTGACATTTAATTTATAAGACTCATTTGAATGTAAAATCTGATATTTATAACTCCAAAACCCGACCACGAACTGTCACAATTCGCCTCGAATGGCACCCGACCTCGAACGGTCACAATTCGCCTCGAACTCCACTCGACCTCAAACGATCACAGTTCGCCTCGAACGGCACCCGACCTCGAACGTTCACAATTCGCCTCGAACGGCACGTGACCACGAATGGTCATAACTCGCCTCGAATGGCACCCGACCTCGAACGGTAACATATCGCCTTGAACGGCATGTGATCTCGAATGATTGCTATTCACAATTAGGTAAGATCATCAATCCCTCCACAGGTCATCAACAGGTTCCGAATGTCAGGCTTATGGCACTGCAAAACACACCTTCCTATCATAAGGCATGTTTTGGGGGGGAAAGTGTTAACCCGCCTTTGACAAGGCAACATACAGGTGGATATAACTCAATCGACTGCACAGTATCAAATCTGGGTTATCACGGACTTGGTTTAGACAAATGGATGGATGATCAATCACGGATAGTAAACATGAATATGTAGTTAGGATTCGACATAGTCGATGGGCAAACAGCGCGGCATACTTGGAGTATAGATTTTGGAGAAAATGGGTTGCTTGGAGTTTGCTTCGAGTCACCTTCAGGTTTACTTCGGGTTTTCAGGAGGCTTACTTCAAGTCAGGCAAGGGCTCAATTCGGGTCACAAAGGGATCGGAATGTTCACAAGGGATTGGTGTTGCTTCGGGTCGGTGCTGGAGCTTCTTTGGGTCGGCAGTGCATTTGCTTCGGGACAGGTCGGCACATCACTTAGAGGACTTGGCAAAGCATCAGGTCGGCATAGCTAGGATAACTTCGGGTCGGCATCCAAGATTCTTCGGGTCGGCATCCAGTTGGCAGATCGGCACTAGGACATGGGGTCGGCATCCACTTGAGGGATTGGCATATGGCATGTACTTTGGGTCGATACCCAAGGTTCTTCGGGTCGTAAAAAGGTAGGGGCCGGCATATGAAGCTTGGGGTCGGCATTAGCTCTGCTCTGGGTTGGCTTCGAGATGGACTTCGGGTCAGGGAGTAGCTATCCTCAGGTCAGCACTAAGAACATGGGATCGGCATATTATAACACTTCAAGGGATCGGCATTGTCAACTACTTCGGGTCTGCTACAACCTAACTTCGGGTCGGCATTGAAGAGGAGCTAGGAGGGGGTCGGCCAAGGATATGGATGGTGTTACTTCGAGTCATGGTAGAGTTTGCTCCAGGTCAATATGAAAACTGCTTCGGGTCATTACACGTGTTTCTTGGGGTCGGCATGTTATGTACTCCAGGAAGGCAATGGTGGACAATATGGACTTGGCTATGATCTTAGTGGGCCCAAGTAAGTCAGGAAGCCTAATAACCGGGGTTTTGCCTATAATTACGGCAGGTGAGGGTTCAGAAAAGGGGATTTCTCATTCTGTTTCCCTTCATCTTCTACCTAAAGACTACTCTGCCTTTTTTGGTTTCAAAAAACTCTGGATTGTAATTGTAATCAATTCTCTGGTAATAAAAAGGAAATTTCTAGAGTGGACGTATGCAAGAGTCAGCCGAACCACTATAAATCTTGTCTTGTTTACTGCTTTCTTTTTAATTTTTATTATTCTTCATATTATATCCATTACATACATTCTATCTGTGATCTGTGACTGTGAATTCGTGCTTTCATCTGCGATTGGGTGTTTGTGACCATTTTTTGGCGCAAACAGATATTATGTTATGTTGTGTACACGTTATACTTTTCATTTATCGTGCTTAATGTTATGCACTTGCATTAGATTTAAATATATTCTGACCCGTTTATTATTTATGTAATACTCGGGTCAATCGACTTATTGCAAATTCCAACATTATTACTCAACCTTGGTTAGTTACTGGGACTTTAATGAAGTGTTAAGTACTAGTGAAAAGAAAGGAGGTCTTACATTGAAGCTTTCCTCTATTGCAAAATTCAACAATTGTGTGCTTGCAAGTGGACTTATGGAGGCATTCCATTCAGGCCTAAAATACACATGGAGGAGTGGTGAGGCAAAAAAGATAACTTCTAGATTGGATAGAGCTCTGTGAAATGCAGACATATTTAATAAGATTCCTAATATGAAAATTACTATTCTTCTTAGCTCTACCAGTGATCATTATCCCCTTCTTATTCAATTTAAGAATATTCCAATAAATATAAAGGGAAAGCCATTTAGATATGCTAATCACTGGAATCTAATAATGGGTTATAATGAAGCGGGAGATTTCAATGCAATTCACATTCCTCAAGATACTCTAATGTATTAATATGTTATGTTGGTTAAAATGATAAAGAATAGACCCCTTCTCCATTCCATTCTTGTCTTTCAAACATGGGATAAACTTCTTCTTCTGCTCTGCTTTGGGTCTGGCCTCCACCCTTCTCTGCTCCTGGTATATCCCATCATACCTTCTAGCCATGTTAGCCACAAACTCAAAAGGAGATGCAAAATAAGCCATCACCTTATGATTAGGATCTTTCTTCAAGCCCCTGATAAACTTATCGTTCTTCTTCATCGAGGTATTAGTGATCTCTCCCTACTATACTTAGCCAATGAGTTAAACTTCTGGATGTACCCCTCTACCGTAAGGTCACCTTGCTTCAAATCAATAAGCTCTCTCAGTAGAACACTGTATTGAGAATTTGATACAAAGTGAACCTTGAACCTCTCTTTAAACTGCTCCCAAGTGATCTTTTCCTCTTGGTTCTCAGCAATTATCGTCTCCCACCAGTCCAGTGCATCTTTCTGCAACTGTCTTGATGTCATTCTCCTCTTCTGTGCATCATTCAATCCTAAGATCCAAATATGCACTCACAACTTCTTATCCAATTCAACACTTCTACTGCAGGCTCCTTCCCTATAAATGCCTTCCCTCCCAGATTTCTATAACCTTTATTCATCTTTGGGAAATCCTCTCTCACCACCGCAGGTCTTGGCAGAACTGCCTCTGGTGCAGCTTCCCATATCATTTAGGCCATGAACTGCCTAAATAAGACATTCACAACCATGTCTGCCTCATTTACTAGCTGTGCAGCTTCCCCTCTTACTACTCTTCATGCTGTGGGCGGTACTTACTGTTAAATATAGAGCCGCCACCACAACACCATTTCAGACAATCTCTGAAATCCCTGACAATGTCTTTACACATGTCGTTACCTTATTCGTCCTTATTTTACTTTTTGTTATTTGTAGTGTCCTTTTTCTTTCTTTTTAGAAAATGATTTAAATATGGTTTCCCTTTTTCCCTACATCGATTAATATGTATTTCCGTATAAATTTATTTTCATGCATCCCCGTAGTTCTCCACTTGCCTAGCGCAGTACTTAGCCCTTTTTGGTTTATTTCCCTTATAGAAAATTCTAATAAATTCCCAGAATATATGTGAACACTTGTTCTAACATATTTTTATCTTTATTCAAACTTTTAAGGGTATTTTCCTTACATATTTTCTAGTTGTGCACCTTCAATAAATCATATAAAATTGTATAAGCTTAAGAAACTTCTCAAACTAAAAACCCATATCTAAAACCATGATTAGAAGATGATATAAAATTTCCATTAACTTTCGAAACCATTAAAATTGGAGGACACATCTAAACATCCCATTTTTATCTGTCCTTCCTTAAAACACTCATTAAGCTTTTATATTTGTTAACAAAAATCTGTATAAACCCCATCATATTTAAAAACAGACAAATCAAAACTTAAGCCATATACCAAAGATCAGGTAGATAGGTTAAGTATTACTCATTTAGATCTTTAAGATGTCTAGTTGTAGTCCTTTTAATCCCCTTTAGCTTGTTTTTTCCTTATCTTCTCTCAATTTGCCCTCTTTAAGCAGCCACCATTAAAGCTTCTCTCTAGTTTTTATTTTACTTTAAGTAGGATGAAATGTATGAATGGAAAGAGTAATGTTTATTGTCCCACAATAATTTAGGCTTGGGCCCTCATAACCCTTTTTATTAATTCATTTCCCCTTACTTCTCTTATTTGGGCTGCCCTGGCCTTTCAAACAATTCATTTGATTAATTTAAACTTAGGGTCGTTACATAAAATTTTGCGATTAGAGTTCAAATGAAGAAGTTATGAGCGTTTAAAGTTTCCGGATCAAAAATAATTAAAAAAGAATTAAAAAAGAAGTAAATAATAATAAACGCATGGACCCCACTAGTCGACACCCTTTTTGGGCCGATCGACCCCATATAAGGAGTAGTCGACTAGTTAAAGCGGTGGTGGCTAGGGTTAAACCTCGGCCTAATGGCCCAGATTTAATTGATATTAATCTAACATATAGAATTGATTTGAACGCCTATAAATACAGGCTTAGTCCCTCACTTTTCTTTTTGTATTTTCTAATAAAAGCAGTAAAGCTCTACCGTTTTCCCTTCTTTACTATTTTTAAAAATCACAAAAATACTATAATATATATATATATATATATTGGAGAAGGGCGGAAAATAAAAGAGAAGGAGCAAATCGATTCTACGAAAAAGGTAAATTCCATAATTATAAATCTATATTCCACTTAACTCAAATCTCTTCTTAGATCTGTAACTCTAATGGGTATGTATATTTCTTGTTATACATATATTTGGATTGGAAAGGAAAAAGGTATTAATTAAAGAGGTAAATTCAAATTTGGGAGATTTGGAAATCTAGAAATGTGAGTGGAAAATTATATGATTTATATATAACATTGAAATTTATATTTTTAAATTTTATTTAATTATTATGCATATGAAAGATTTATCGAATTATAGGCTTAAACTGAATGTATTTAATTGAAATCCTACTTACATATTCTGAAAGTTATAAAATTGGAATGAAATGATATACACCATAATTTGGAAATCGGTCCCTAAAATTTTTAAAGTAGGATGTTGATAAGATTGTGAAGTTTATTCTATATTTATGTTAGTTGGTTTGTAAATTGTCTAGTATTCATTTAGATTACCCTAATTTGACTTGGAAAGTAGATTTTTGTGTTTTAATTTATTGGGAACATTGAGGGTACAATTTTGTTGTATATATTTCCATGTAAATTTCCATAAATTATCAAACTCTACAAATACAAAAAGTGTGTCATTTGGGATAATAAGGAATCTACTAAACTGAAAGAGATATGTAAAATATAGATGTTTCTTCATAGTTTGCATTATCTATTTCAATAAAAGAAAAGAGATATTTCCTTGTAATTTCAATCGGAGCAAAAGTCTCACTTTTAGGTAATTTATGGAAAGTTATAATGGTAATCCTTTTAAGGAAGGATGGCTCTAATATATTAAAATGTGAAAATGAATTTTCTTTACAAAATGTACATACTAGTGTATATTCTGAAATTCCTAAGCGTAGGAATTAATGAGTTAAATATGGGGAGTGTGTGTATACGTATGACCACGCCTACCAATTAAAAATACAAATATACATAGAGTAAAGAATAAGTAAATTAATATTAATAAATAAACTTAGGAGGCACTATAATTTCCATAGTGGAAATTATATGGCCTTAATAATATGTTTAGGACGAGCGTAAGTTAGTGGCCCTAGTCCAAATATTTAGGTCTAGGATAAATGGCCTGATTTAGTATGGATTAGGATGCGAGGTCAGTAGAGTTACACAACAGAAGTCTACCGTTCACTTAGGGGCTACCAGCAATTGTGTATACATCCTACTGATGTGGAACATCTCTAACTATAGGTTGGATATATTGTACATGTGGAATTAAATAGATAAGCCATGAATGGTAGACACAACACTTAACTAGAAATCAATTAGCATGAATTAGTGTTGTGGGTAAATGATAGATTTTGAGGGACGGGCTACTGGAGCAAGATGGGAATAGTGGATGGAAAAGTTTTCCCATTCATGCTTAACACTAATAAGGCAGCTAGATATTTGAGGAATAATATTGATTTCAAGGTAGTTGCCTTAATCAGTACATATGTTCTATTATAATTTACTATTCCAGTGTGAGTTTGCTCTCTAGTATACTTATGCTTATTATAGGTTACCAACATTAACGATCTATATTCTAATGGACTTGGGTTTCGATTTAGTCGAAATTTGGGTCCATTAAGGTGCGGGTTGTTACATCCAGGCTCCCTTGTCTCTAGGAGTGCCATTCATCAAAACCCTCTTCGACACTTTGCTAGTTCTGCAGCATTCGTCTAAACTCCAACAATCTAGGTACCAGTATCCTATCCTATTGTCATTGCTAGCATCTTGCATATCATCCTCACTACCATACAACACATGATTGTTGATTCACACCTTCACTAATCAATTCAGTATCGACCTGATTATGGTCAGCACAGACTTGCTTGGCATTTGTAAAATTCCACTATCTCCTCCCTTTGCTTTATTGATGCTCCAATAGCCTTTTGGAATCTGAGGATGATGAATCCTTATGGCTTCTCTTATGCCATTGGGGTCGTTGGGACATCATAGCAAAGTTCTTTTCCATTTTTTTTAAAATAGCATTTTGAATCTCCATTATCTTTATATTCATATCAACGATTATTTTATCCATCTCGTGTTGAGATGAAGGTCATGGTAAAGCGTTCAAAGGTTGAGTGGTCTCTTCATTATGGTAAGAGCCTTCTTTGCCACCTATAGTAGTAACTCTAGACTTTGAAGTAGATTTCTAGTGGCCATTTCTTTCAGATCTGATGTAGATTCATATTCCAAATCCAAATAACTTCATATCTATAGCAAGCACTCTTAGATCTACCTTCTAGATACTTCAAATCCAATGTTTTAAGCTAAATCTACACTTGAGAATCTCATTTCTTAGTGAAAGCACCAAATATATCGGGCCAAAAATTGACTCAACACCCCAATGAATCAAAAACAAGAATTAGTAAAGTAAAACTAAATGAAATAGCTTGATCATATGAATTTTTATAGTGGTACAGCCTCAAAATCACTGCCTACGTCCACTTTAATTTTATTTTAAGGGTTTTTGCACAAATACAAATAAGGTACTATGGATCATATCTAGAAAACAAAGTAAATCCAAGTTTTGCAGCAATTTATGGCAAAGTGAGATTATGGAAGAGAATAAGAGCCCAAAATTCCTTTCTACATTGCTCTAACATCGATATTTTTACATGAATCCATCCACTGAAGTCGCTAGCTCACAAAAGATTAGGTAAAAAGTTCAAATCCACGAGATTTGGAAGGAAGATTAAGTAAGCTAGTAATAAAAATCATGTTGGCATCGACCATAATCAAGTCGGTATCGACCATAATTTGCTCGGTGTTGTATCACTTTTCCTTCATACTTGTTTGCATCCTCAAGTTTCCAAACTTCGTTGTCAAAATTGCTTCTATAAATAATGTTGTTGTTGACATTATTTGTCCTATGCAAGACATGTCTTTTTCTACAAAGTACTTGAGTAGTTCATCAACTACCTCAGAAGTGGGTCCCATATCAAATCATCTCGGTACAAACCATAATTATGTCGGTATCGACCATGGTTGACTTGCACTAGTTTTTCTCCAACTTCTTATGCTCCATCATTCCATCATCCCAAACAACTCCTTAGATTATTGATTTATTTCTTCATTATCTTGAAGTCCAGATCCATCAAGAGGTCGCTCGGTTCAAATGCTGGACAAAATTCGATATCTTTAGATGTAGGATCATATTTTTTTCATTTAGCCTTATTGTATTTGTGACCATCTAAAATATCATGCGAGCGTTTATTTCTATACATACTACTAACTTGCCTATACATCACCCACACTAGAAATTTTACGAAATCTAATTATGTATAGATATTATATATTGTGTAGTTTGTCATTGTAAGGTAGTCAAAAATTAGCAATAGTTTGCAAGAATATACTTGAACTGTTTGATGAAATGTTCATTGATGAATCTATTTATGATATTATACTGTTCAAAATAATGACTTGTATAAGGTTCAATGTGGATAATAATTTGAGTTCGAAATCGTAATCCATCTAATAGCCTAACCTTTTAATAAGACTAAGAAAATCAATTCAATAATCATTATTCTGAATCTATATTCATATATCTTAAAATAAGACTCTTACTTTTATAGGTTTGTGAAAAGAAAACATGAGAAGAAGGTTCTTTAAATTCATCTTCTCCGACAAGAAAAGATTCAGACACAAGCAATATTCAGATATACATGTTAATACCACATATATTGATTTTGATGACGACCATATAAATATAGGTACTAATGTTTTCCCAAGCTGTATAGAATATTTTGCAGGATATTATATAGTTTTATACAAGTACATAATATCGAGTTTGAAGACTGATCGGTAAAAAGACTAGAGATCAAGATTCGGAGATGATGAGGATATTTAAAGACTCATGAGTTTAGAGACAAAAACAAGAAGAGTTCAAGACAATAGTTTATAGTTAATAGACCGTAGATTAATTTGTTAAAGTGCTTGAATAGCAACTTTCTTTTCTTTGAATACTCTCTTATCAAATTATTTATTTTATTATCTAAATGCTTGTTTTATTTTTTTAATATATTTCTAAAAATATTTTATAAGAGTTTTATATATATTAAAGTACTTAAAAACTATGTTTAAATAATTTTACAAAAGTTTTATACACAAGTATGTTGACATAGGCTACATAGGTATGTCGACATATGTACCATTGAAGATTTGTCTTTTGAATTTTGAATACTTGTGATTTTTGGTTACATCTCTTCACGAATAGACACGCCGCTTCAAACATTATATAAAGAGGACTAGAAAATGAATTTAATAAATATTTTCTCTGTATTCTTCTTACTCTAAATTCTCATTATATTCATAAAATCCACTTTTATATTCTACAAATTCATTCAAATTCAATCTCTTCTTTATTACATTCATTCTTTACAATCTACTCACTAATTTGAAAGTATTCTCTCATCAATCCAAAGATCAAAGTGCTATCAAAGGGCTATAGGATATTATGTATCCAGAGTACAACTATTTGTACTTGGAATCAACAACTCTTTACATTATTCATGTGGGTGCTTTTTTCCCATACAAATTAAATAGGCATGCTTGTTGTCTATTCAAATCAAGTGGGTGTGCTTGTTGTCTTTTTAAATCAAGTAGGTGTGCTTGTTGCCATAAATTAAGTGGGTGACCTTGTTTCCTAATTAAATTAAGAGAGTCTACCCTACGCTTGAAAAATCAAGAGGGTTATCTTGTTGCCTAGAAATCGAGATTATATTCTGGTTTCCTTGCTACCTCATTAAAGCAGGCGCTGGAAAGGAAATTTGTACGTACACTATACAAGACTCGATGTAGGATTGGTTAATCCGAACTAGTATAAAACTCCTAATGGCATCCCTCTTACTTTTACTTTGCTTTTGCTATATATATATATATATATATGACTGCTTGTTAATATATATATTTGTGTTGATTATCTATGTTTGATTTAAAATCTTAAAATAATTTAGAAAAATTATATGTAAGTTATAAAACACTATGCACCCCCCTCCAGTGTTAAAGCAGCCTTAAGATTTGTTCACACTAGTATAATTTATACTACACAGTTTCCCACATTGGTATCAGAGGATTAGGTTTTCAAAAACTTGTTACTTGATTTTTGAAAGGTATACATGGCTAGTAACACTAGTAGTACATTTTTAAAACTTTTAAAGAAAAACAAATTTGTAAAATCCTTATGTTACCCTCAAAGAAATTAAGAACTAATAATAGTAAAAAGTCACATGATTGCTTAAAAGTGTATAAAGTAAATTTGTAAGAACAAGAATGAAATATGGAAGATAGTGAACAAACACCTGATAACCAATCATCACAAATCAAAAAGGATAAATGGATACTAGATGGTGGATGCTCAAAGCACGTGACTAGAAACCCGGAGATCTTAAAGGACATCATTTACAAAGATGGAGGAACAGTTAACTTTGGAGATAACTCAAATGGATACGTCATTGACATCAGAAACATTGATAACTCTAAAACTCCTATTATTTCTAACATTTTGTTAGTTAAGAATTTAAAACATAATATGCTCAGTATTAGTCAATTATGTAATAAGAGTTTCAAAATTAAGTTTGAAAAGGACATTTTCTACATAGAGGATAATGAGTCTAGATCATTTTTGAAGAAGTTAGGAAACATAACATTTACATTTTAAATATGGAAGTGTATAATGATAATCTCAGTCTTTTGGCCGAATCTAGTAACCCTTAGATTTGGCATAAATAATTTGGTCACTTAAATTTTAAACATTTATCCAAAGTAGTCAGATATGAACTTGTTAGAGGACTTCAAAAAATGAGTCTTAATGTCAATAATCTTTATGATGCTTGTCAACTCAAAAAACTTCACAAAAGTTCATTTAAATCAAAAGACATGATTTTGACTTCTTATCCCTTAGGACTTCTTCACTTGGACCTTTTTGGACCATCGCAAGTTCAATCAATAAATCATAATAGGTATGTTTTTGTAATAGCGGATGAATTTTCAAGATATACTTGGATAATATTTCTTAAACATAAGAGTGAGCATTTGAAATGTTTAAAATTTTTACTAAGAAAATTCAAAATCAAAAGTCAGTTAAAATTAAAATAATATGAAGTGATCATGGAGGAGAATTTGAGAAAAAAAATTTGAAAACTTTTGTTATAAGAAAGGAATTACACATAACTTTTCTTTTCCTACAACTCCTTAACAAAATGGAGTTGTAGAATGCAAAAATAGAACTATATAAGAATGCACTAGGACTATGCTAAATGATAGTGATTTACCTAAAAAAATTAGGCCGAAGTAGTTGCTACAGCATGTTATGTTATCAATAGAATTTTAATAAGACCATTAATCAAGAAAACACCTTATGAATCAGTTTTTGATAAAAAGCCAAAAGTATCTTATTTTAAAGTTTTTGGTAGTAAATGTTTTATAATAAATGAAAAAGATAATCTAAATAAATATGATGCTAAATCAGATAAAGGTATAGTTATTGGTTATTCAGATAGAAATATGGCATATAGAGCTTTTTATACTAAAGCTAACACTATTGAAGAAACTTTACATGTTTCATTTGATGAAAACTTTAAAGTAACCAATCTTAGTAATGATGAGGAAGAAAATCTTAATCCTAGTAAGGATAACGAAACTACAAATAATGAAATTACTACCAATAAAAATAATAATACCGATAATTCAAATCCAAATAAACGAACGAAAATTTTGAAAGACCATTTTAAGGAAAATATTCTAGGAACTATAGAACCAGTTGTAAGAACAAGAAATCAACTAAATGAGATGAGTAATGTAGCATTAATTTCAACCAACGACCCCAAAAGTCCAAAACAAGCATCATTAGATGATTCATGTATTCTTGCCATGCAAGAAGAATTGAATCAATTCACTCTAAATGATGTTTGAGAATTAGTTCCACGATCGAAAAATCAATATGTAATTAGAACTTAGTAGGTTTATAGAAATAAACTAAATAAACAAGGAGAATTCATAAGAAATAAAGTACGTTTAGTTGCACAAGGATATAGCCAAGAAGAAGGAATAGACTTTGATGAAACCTTTGCCCCTATAGCCATATTAAAGCCATAAGAATTCTACTCACTTTTACAAATCATAATAATTTTAAATTACTTTAAATGGATGTCAAAAGTGCATTTTAAGTGGTTTTATTAAAGAAAATGTATATGTTGAACAACCCCCACTTTTTGAAGGTAAAAACTCTCTAATCATGTTTACAAATTATAGAAGGCATTATATGGTTTATAACAAGCACCTAGAATGTGGTACGAAAGACTCAAATGATACTTAATACAATCTTATTTTGAAAAAGGTAAAGTAGATACTGAATGATTTATAAAAAGAGCTAACAATGATATTCAACTTATACAGATGTATGTAGATGATATTATTTTTGGGTCGGCAAATGAACAACTAAATAAAGAATTTACTGATATAATGGCTAAAGAATTTGAAATGAGTCACATGGGAGAATTAACATTCTTTCCAAGTTTACGAATTAGATAATAAATCAATGGAATATGAATAAGTCAAGTAAAATACGCTAAAGAATTAGTAAAGAAATTTGGAATGTCTAACACAGTGGTAAACTGACACCCATGGCAACTAGTGAAATACTTAATAAAGATGACAATTCAAAAGATGTTGATTAAAAACTATATAGAGATATGATAGGATCTTTACTTTATATCACAGTTAGTAGACCCAATATCATGCATAGCGTATGTCTATGTGCAAGGTATTAGTCATAACCTAAGAAGACACATCTTAAAGCTGTAAAATGCATCTTAAGATATGTTAGCAACACTTTAGACTATGGGTTTTTCTATCTAAAAGAAAATTCGTTTGACTTAATATCATACAGTGATGCTGATTATGCTAGATGCAAATTTGACCAAAAAAGTACCAATGGAACCTGTCACTTATTGGGACACTCACTTGTATCTTGGTTCAATAAAAAACAAAATTCTATATCTTTATCCACAACAGAGGTAGAATATATATCAGCAGCATTAACATGTTCATAGGTCATCTATATGCAACAAACTCTAAGAGATTTCGGTCTAAATTTAAAATAATCACTAATATATTGTGATAACACTAGTGCAATAAATCTATCTAAAATCCTACCAATCATGCTAGGACAAAACATATTGATATAAGACATCATTTTCTAAGAGAAAATGTAAACAAAGAAATTATTGCACTACAATTTATAAATACATAAAACCAAGTAGTTGATATTTTAACTAAAATATTAGCACAAACTAGTTTCATCAAATTAACAAGAGAACTTGGAATATGTTCATTTACAGAAATCTAGAATTAACAAACTTTTATTTATAAATCAAAAAGAAAATTGAGAAACAAAATTATTCTGTTTATGTCGACATACCCAGGTAGTATACGTTGAGATACATGGCGGTTTTTAGAAAATAGTTTTTCCCTCCTTCTTTCAAAATTTAAAATCTAACTATATAACCACCAAATTTCGACTGCAGACCCATTTTCTCGTTTTCTTCCTTTTGAAAACTTAAAATAAATTAACCAAAAATGTATCCATCCAATTCCAAATGTCCAAAAGAAGAATCAAGCCCATTTCGCGACTTCATGTTCTCTAAACTAGGAATGCTAAAAAGGAATTAAAGCATGTTCTCACCATGCTTACTGAAATTGAAGTTATGCAAATTCGGTTTAAAAATAAACAAGAGAAGTAAGAGAGAATGCTAAGGAACTTGCAAAAACATCTATTGGATAATCAAGCAAATACAATAATCACTAAAAAGGGAGATACTCAAATAAATCTTGCAATTCATAATTCTATGAATCAAGATAATGAAGAGAAGATGAAGAAGAGGAGAATGACAAAGACAATGAGGATGAAGATGAAGATGAAGTTCGTTGCATAGGAGAGGTCAATTATGACGTTCCTAGCAATTTAATGGAACAAAAGGGAAGTTTTTGTCTCTACTATTCAAATTGCTCCATTCATAAATCCCTTATAATTAAATCAAAACATTAATTTGTAATTTGGGTATGATGTTTAGTTTGTTTGTTTTGTGTGAACTTGAAACACCCCATACCCCTTAGTATACCCAAAAGGACACAGTAGAAGGCGTGGTACATTGTAGGTATAAACTAAAACTAGCAGAGACTAAGATTCACAAGACAGAAATTGGTAAAAACAGCGGAAACAATTTAAATAATAACTTATTTAGAACAGAACTTCATAATTGCATTAAAACCCAAATAAGTCACCAAATGCCAAATACATCACATGTCAAAATACCGTACATATATGTCTTATGAAATCAAAGAAAACCATAGTCCCAAAAATCAGAGTACAACTATTCCCCAACATGTGCCAGTACAAGTAAAGAACAAAAGGCTGAAATAAAAGAAGTGGAAGTACATAGTGGAATCTCCTTCAAAGAAATCTCCAAGCAACTACAACCTGCTGTCCTCTTCCTTGATTGCCTATAGGGGAAAAGGGGAAAATAGAGGAGTGGGTCAGAATAAAAGTCTGGTGAATGATAGTAATTACTAGAATCTTTAAGTAAAGCAAAGATAATCGGCTTTACAACAGTTCTAGTATATAAAAAGAAACAAAGGAAATAGAAGAAGGAATAAGCTGGAAATAAATACGAATTAACTATTAAATATGATTGGTTAACTTTGATTGTATGCATTTATCCTTGATTACTGTTTTGATTAGGCTGAATTCCTAATCTTATAATTAGGATGAAATCCTAATTCTACCCATTTGATCGGTCTGCTACTCCATAGTACCTACTGCGGACTAGACGATATATAACTCCCTACACATAAGGTAATGGCATCTACGAAAGACGCACAAAGTACAATGGTGTCTACGAAAGACGCACAAAGTATCTACTGTGGACTAGATGTTATATAGCTCCCTACACAGAAGGCAATGGTGTCTACGAAAGACACACATACTTAAGCGTTTGGAACTCATAGCGATTACTGAGCACCGAAATGGAAGTCTCACGCGTAACTGCCACCATGCTCATGCTACATGTTGCTCCACCTATTGGGTCTTTTTATCACCTGTGCTCCAGCATAAGCGTGCCCCTCGTCTCACTTCAGGATTATGTGAAACACCATGTCCATAGAAAAATAGGGGAAATGTTGTTGGTACTGGCCCGCATCCAAACAATATCTAGTTGCGCCCCTTGTCCAAATCCCCCGTGATTTGGACTTCTATTTGACCAATTACTACCATTATTAGCATAAGCGTGCCCTCATCACTTCAGGCTAATGTGAGACCGCCATTTAGCCTAATAGGGAATGCTTTTTGGTACAGTTCCTACTTTCATCTTTGCTTATTAACTTAGATAAATTATTTAAATAAGCCTTTATTATTATCTTCACTATCTTTGCTTATTAATTTATCCTAAGTCTTAAAATAAGCCTCATTCCGTTCTTTTTCTTATTATAACCTACGTTATAATCATGCTTATTACTTAACCCAAGGTCTAAGTGTGAAAATAAGCCTCCTTTATCTTATACTCTTTTTAGTTATAATTCTAAGTTATAACTAGGCCAATTATCTTTAATTAGTCCAATTCTAACATTAATATCATAATTAGGCTCAATTTCAGTTTTAATTCCATTTTTATTACAGTCTTTACAATTTACATCTTATCTTCCGTTATTTCAGTATCTTATAATTTTAATCCATATTCACGTTTAATCTATTCTAATCCATACATGAAGAAGAAAGAGAAATAAAAGAAAACTGAAAATAGAATGAAATCCAAAGCGTAAGAAGAAGATGTAAATAATGCATAAATAACAGTAAATAAACTAAAATACTGTAAATAAACTGTAAATAAATGGAAAAGCTATAATTAACAGAAATAAGCTTAAATTAACTGAAAAGAATAGCTAGAAAGAATCAGACTAAAAATAATTCTAAAAAAACTGTAAATAAAACTGCTAAAAAGGTTGTTCCAAAAATCGTAGTAAAACTACAACTATTGGAAACCCTATTATTTTAAATTACTTAAAGAGATCTAAAATAATTACAATCACTCACCTCTGGTCCTTAGCTCTTCCCTTTAGGTCTTCCCGGATCCACTTGGGGTTGTTAAATATTTTTATTCAAAATGATTTCCTCCTTGGAAAATTATTCCATTTAGGGTTCTTCCTGAAAAGGTGAACCCAATTGGAGAAAATCTTAGAATGAGAAAAAGTGTTTGGTCTAGGGTTCTATTTATAGGTGTATAAGTGTATCTCGGACCGTTGGATTTAAGGATTGAACAGGATGCAACCACGTCATAGGCTGAATAGGAGCCATCGGATGCAAGAATGGAAGGACCGGATTGGTTAAAAGAATGCAAATAACGCGTATAACGTTTGAATGAACGAAAGTTCGTTCGTTCGTTTACAAGGGGAGGTGGGTCGACCGCCCCTTCCTCTAGGTCAACCGGCCGGTCGACTTAGGGCACGGTTGGGTCGACCTCTCGATCGACCTAGCACAATTAATTATTATTATTATAAATATATATATTGTTTTCTTGTTTAATTTGTAACTCTCTCCTTTAAACTCGGATTCTGACGTTCTATATATAGAAATTGATCAGAAAATTACCACGGACACAATGGTGCAACTCCCATGGCTCAATTCTGATAATTTCACAAAGTTATTTTATTATTTCATTAATTAACGAATTAATTATTATGGGTTAAATTTCGGGTTGTTACATTCTCCCCTCCTTAAGGGATTTCGTCCCCGAAATCTCCAAGGATAAAAGAATGAACTAAATGTTTTCATCCAAGTTCTACAACCAACTACTCAACCATCATCCATTACATCCATTGTCCTTAAGTCTTTCTAATGCGATTTATGATACTTATGCAATTAGTGTAGTGTCAATGTCCCTGACTAATGCTAAAGATTAGGCGGTCCACTGATTCAGTCGACCTCCTTTTATGCAATCATGTTCGTGCCATGTATCCAAGTGAATGCAAATTCCTTAATAAGAACTGATAGTTCTATATGCGTGCGACAATCATCATCCAAATGCAACAATCATGTGATAATCATCCATTTATAGCAACCATGAAAAATAAAATGAAAATGCAAATGCGCACACATCTATATGCATATGCTCTAGTGTCCTAGTTAGGCCGATCCCTAAAGGATAATAGTGCCTAGTGTAAGTATATGCGTCCATTAGCATCCACTAGCAAACACTTGCAACCACTTGCATCCATCATACATAACATGTTCTAATGACATGTTTACATTAAATCCTACCATCCATAGGTTAAATCCTAAGTTCTACCCTCCCAAAGGATAATAAAGGAAAGAACCTATTCAAAACTAAAGATGGAAATAGGAAATTCTAAAACTTCCTATCGAAAAGATGAGGTTAGGAAGTACGAATCTTCTCTGCAGCCTCCCATGTAGCGTCTGCAACATCATCTCCCCACTGCACCTTTACTAATGGAACTTCTTTATTCCTAAGTCTCTTGGTATCTCATCCAATGATCTTCGTAGGAATATGACGAACCGATGCTTCCTTTTCTACTTCCACTTCCTCCAACTGACTAGGCTCCACAACCTCCGCCGAGTCATGTAAGCACTTTCTCAAGTGCGAAACATGGAAAACGTCGTGCACTCCTGCGAGCCTCTCTGGGAGCTTCACTCGATATGCCCTCTTCCCTACTCTCTCTACGATAGGGAATGGTCCTACAAATCTGGGGGCTAAATTCCCACTCAATCCAAACCTTACCACCTTCCTTAGCGGGGATACCTTAATAAAAACTAAGTCTCCAACCCCAAACTCAATGTCTCTCCTCCGCTTGTCCGCGTAAGATTTCTGCATATCTTGGACTGTCTTCATCCTCCTTCGAATCAAATCCACCTTCTCCGAGGTTTCCCTAACCATGTCAGGACCAAGTAGCAACTTCTCCGTAGACTCTACCTAACATGAGGGTGATTTGTAAGGTCTCCGGTATAGAGCTTCAAATGGTGCCATCCCAATGCTAGCTTGGAAACTGTTATTATATGCGAACTCCACCAAAGGAAGATGCTCCTCCCAAGTTCCTCCAAAGTCTAGAATGCACATCCACAACAAATCCTCAAGCACTCCATTAACTCTCTCCGTTTGGCCATCCGTCTGAGGGTGATAGGTCGTACTCAAACTAAGGTGCGTCCCTAAAGTCTCTTGCAAGCTTCTCCAAAATTCGCTAGTAAAAATCAGGTCTCTATCGCTCACTATGCTAGAGGGAATTCCATGAAGTCGGACTACCTCATGAACATATAAGGATGCCAAATAAGATGGCGTCCTCGTACTCTTAACCGAAATGAAATGGGCGCTCTTAGTCAAACGATCTACAATCATCCAAATGCTAGTATTCCCTTTTCTAGATCGCGGTAACCATCTATGAAGTCCATCAAAACGTTATCCCACTTCCATTCGGGTATATCCAATGGCTGAAGTAGTCCACTAGGCTTCTACTGCTCTGCCTTAACCCTTTGGTACACAAGATACTTAGCTACAAACTCTGCTACATCCTTCTTCATGCCACTTCAATAAAACATCCTCTTCATGTCCCTATACATCTTATCACCACCCGGATGAATAGTCATACGAGAATGGTGTGCTTCCTCTAAAACTGCTCTCAAGAAATCACTAACATAGGGAACACAAAGCCTTCTATCTCTCCTAAGCCATCCTTTGCCATCAATGGAATAACGTTGGAGATGTCTAGAGACCTCTCCTCGGCTAATCCTATCCATAAGCTTTGAATCCTCTCGCTGCCTCGAGCCAATCTGATCTATAAGGGTAGGCCTCACCTCAAGCGCTGCTAACAATCCAGGGGTAATGTCCGTAGAGGGCTTAAAATAAAAAGTGGAAATAAACTCTAGGCTCCTCCACTATACGAACAAAGGACTAAGGGTTTCTTTCTTTCTACTCAACGAATCCATAACAACATTTCCCTTGTCGGGGTATAAGCTATCTCAAAGTCGTACGACGCCAAAAACTCCATCCATCTCTGCTGCCTCAAGTTTAAATCCTTCTGTGAGAATAGGTACTTTAATGACTTATGGTCAGTGAAAAGCTCGAACCTTTCTCCAAGCAAGTAATGCCTACAAGACTTGAGCGCAAAAACTATAGCAGCCAACTCCAAATCATGGGTAGGGTAGTTCCTCTCATGCGTCCTCAACTGCCTACTCCCATAACATACTACCCTCCCTTCTTGCATCCACACCGCTCCTAGACCCGTCCCACATGCATCAGTGTAAACTGTGAAAGGCTTAGCTCCATCGGGTAAAACTAACACTGGTGCACTAGTAAGAGCTCTCTTAAGCTTCGTGAAGGAATCCTCACAATCCACGTCCCACACGAATGCTTTGTTCTTCTTAGTGTGGCGAGTAAGTGGTGCTGAAATCTAGGCAAAATCTTTGATGAACTTCCAATAATAGCCAGCCAATCCTAGGAAGCTTCTAACTTCGGTAACGTTCTTGGGGGCCTTCCAATCTTGTACTGCAATCACCTTAGCGGGGTCAACAGCCAAACCTTCCTTTGAGACCACGTGCCCCAAGAAACGTACCTCCTCTCTCCAAAAGTGGCACTTCGAAAACTTAGCCCTCAACTGGTGATTACGAAGTGTGCGAAGAACCTCCTCTAAATGAACAGCATGCTCCTCCATACTCTTGGAAAACACCAAAATGTCATCAACAAATACCACCACGAACTTATTTAGGACATCTCTAAAAACACAACTCATCAAATCTACAAAATAGGCTGGAGCATTGGTTAGCCCAAAGGCATGACTAACCTCTCAAAGAATCTGTCGGGTGTCCTAAATGCGGTCTTATCAATGCTATCATCAACGAACCTAAGCTGATGAAATCAAGTGGCTAAATCAAGCTGAGAGAATACCAAAGAGCCAACCAACTGGTCAAAAGGATCATCTATCCTAGGAAGTGGATAATGGTTCTTCTTTGTAAGCTTATTTGATTCTCTATAGTCTACGCAAACTCGAAGGGAACCATCCGCCTTAGTAGCGAAGACGACTGGCGCTCCCTACTCCGATATGCTCCTTCTTATGAAACCTTTCTCCAAAAGCTCACGAACTTGCTTGCTCAATTCCTTCCTCTCCCTAGGTGCCATATGCCTTACGAGTAATGCTACCGGCTTAGCATTATCAGTCTAATAAATCCTAAAGTCAATCTCTCTCTTAGGGGGTGGTCCCCTAACCTCCTCAAAGACGTTTGGAAAATCTCTAACGATGGGAACTTAATCTAACTCTACTGATGATGAATCGAGGGAATAAAGGAAGCTCAACATAACTAACCCTTGCGGGTCGCAAGAAACCTCGAGAGTCATACCGCTGCATGTCTCTAGTCTAACGACTCTCCTCTCGCGGTCTAATATAGCCCCATATGTGGATAGCCAATCCATCCCCAAAATCATCCCATACCCCGAGAATCCCAATACATAGGCATCACAATCAAATTCTACACCTAGGATAAAAAATTTCAAACCCATACAAACCATAGACAAGTGTGTCGATCCTTCTATGGGGTTTGAAACAACAATGGGGTATACTACAAAGAGATGTCTAAGTGCAAACAGTCTACCAAAGAACTAGAGATGAAAGAGTGTGATGCTCCAGAATTGAAAAGAGTCCGAATGGGAAAATCAGAAATGGAAATCAAACCTTCTACGACGACTTTCCTACCTCTCTCTGGAACGCTGTTGGACGGTGCTGCATCTAACGCCTGAATCTGCGCTGCTGGTGCACTCGTCCCTTGCCCCGCTCTCTGGGGACAATTCCTACTCATATGACCGGGCTGTCCGCAAGCATAGCACTTTTCCTTTATCTTATCTTTCTTGCAATCCTTGGCAATATGTCCAACAATTCCACAGCCGTTGCACTTTATAACTTTCTTGATTTGCTTCTGAGGGCCTCCACCTTTCTTCTTCTTTTTATTGTTATTCCACCATTTCTTCTTTGGACTTTCCGTCTTAACAACACCCTCTTTGAACTCTCCCACCTTGACTGTATCAGACATGAGCGCCATCTCTACCAACGACTCATAAGTAGCTCCCATTGGCACGTGAGTCGGCAATAACCCTTGAAGGGGCTGATTTAATCCCTTCGCGAACTTCATAGCCTTCTTGTGCGGTGTTTTCACCAACTCCATTCCAAACTGCGACAACTCATTAAATTGGTTGATATACTCCTTCACAGACAAACTTCCTTGCTTCAAACTAATAAACCGCTCCAACTGGACACTTTCTTCTGCTTGAGATAAAAACTTCCTATCAAATCACTCCTGGAACCCATTCCAATTAACGTCTCTTCCTTCCAACTCAATAACCTCCCACCAATAAGAAGCCTCCTTTTTCAGCTGCCAAGATGCTAGCTGAACCCGCTGTTGATCCTCCAATCCCAATAGCCCGAATATCCTCTCTGTTTTCCTTAACCAAGCCTGCGCCTCCACAAAAGTCTCCGTACTAGAAAAGTCTTTCCTCCCAAATTCGCCAAATTCTTACAAAGCTTAGAGAAATTGACTGCTGCAGGTGGGTTGATGGGATTCCTACCTGCTGGTGCTGATTGGGCACTTCCCCGTGCACCTCTGGAGTCGTGGCTTGTAGATACCTATAAAACCAGCCTGGGACTGGAATACCCTCGGGAAGATTAGGGGCATCGCCATTCTACGCAAAGAAAAGAGAATTTAGGAAAGTGTCGAAGGGAGATTGAACTGGACTTTTGAGGGGATTTTTGTGAAAACACTTTTATACTTGAAAACTATTTCTACGAGTTCCATTCTAAAAATACTTTTAAGACAAGTTATTTCGAAAAATACTTTACTTTTGAAACAAATTTTTAGGAATCCTGTAACCATAAGCTCTAATACCAAATGAAACACCCCACACCCCTTAGTATACCCAAAAGAACACATCAGAAGGCGTGGTGCGTTGTAGGTATAAACTAAAACTAGCAGAGACTAAGATTCACAAGACAGAAATAGGTAAAAACAGCGGAAACAATTTAAATAATAACTTATTTAGAACAGAACTTCATAATTGCTTTAAAAACAAAATAAGTCACCAAATTCCAAATACATCACGTGTCAAAATACCATACATATATGTCTTATGAAATCAAAGAAAACCATAGCCTCAAAAATCGAGTATAACTATTCCTCAACATGTGCTAGTACAAGTAAAGAACAAAAAGCTGAAATAAAAGAAGTGGAAGTACATAGTGGAATCTCCTTCAAAGAAACCTCCAAGCAACTACAACCTACTGTCCTCTTCCTTGATTGCCTATGGGGGAAAAGGGGGAAAATAGAGGAGTGGGTCAGACTAAAAGTCTAGTGAATGATAGTAATTACTAGAACCTTTAAGTAAAGTAAAGGTAATAGGCTTTACAACAGTTCTAGTATATAAAAAGAAACAAAGGAAATAGAAGAAGGAATAAGCTGGAAATAAATATGAATTAACTATTAAATATGATTGGTTAACTTTGATTGTTTGCACTTATCCTTGATTGCAGTTTTGATTAGGCTAAATTCCTAATCCTATAATTAGGATGAAATCCTAATTCTACCCATTTGATCGGTCTGCTACTCCATAGTACCTACTGCAGACTAGACGCTATATAACTCCCTACACATAAGGTAATGGCATCTACGAAAGATGCACAAAGTACAATGGTGTCTACGAAAGATGCACAAAGTATCTACTGTGGACTAGACGTTATATAGCTCCCTACACATAAGGCAATGGTGTCTACGAAAGACACACATACTTAAGCGTTTGGAACTCATAGCGATTACTGAGCACCGAAATGGAAGTCTCACGCGTAACTGCCACCATGCTCATGCTACATGTTGCTCCACCTATTGGGTCTTTTTATCACCTGTGCTCCAGCATAAGCGTGCCCCTCGTCTCACTTTAGGATTATGTGAAACACCGTGTCCATAGAAAAATAGGGGAAATACTGTTGGTACTGGCCCGCATCCAAACAATATCTAGTTGCGCCTCTTGTCCAAATCCCCCGTGATTTGGACTTCTATTTGATCAATTACTACCATTATTAGCATAAGCGTGCCCTCATCTCACTTCAGGCTAATGTGAGACCACTATTTAGCCTAATAGGGAATGCTTTTTGGTACAGGTCCTACTTTCATCTTTGCTTATTAACTTAGATAAATTATCTAAATAAGCCTTTATTATTATCTTCACTATCTTTGCTTATTAATTTATCCTAAGTCTTAAAATAAGCCTCATTCCGTTCTTTTTCTTATTATAACCTACGTTATAATCATGCTTATTACTTAACCCAAGGTCTAAGTGTGAAAATAAGCCTCTTTTATCTTATACTCTTTTTAGTTATAATTCTAAGTTATAACTAGGCCAATTATCTTTAATTAGTCCAATTCTAACATTAATATCATAATTAGGCTCAATTTCAATCTTAATTCCATTTTTATTACAGTCTTTACAATTTACATCTTATCTTCCGTTATTTCAGTATCTTATAATTTTAATCCATATTCGTGTTTAATCTATTCTAATCCATACGCGAAGAAGAAAGAGAAATAAAAGAAAACTGAAAATAGAAGGAAATCCAAAGCGTAGGAAGAAGATGTAAATAACGCATAAATAATAGTAAACAAACTAAAATACTGTAAATAAACTGTAAATAAATGGAAAAGCTATAATTAACAGAAATAAGCTAAAATTAATTGAAAAGAATAGCTAGAAAGAAATAGACTGAAAATAATTATAAAAAAAACTGTAAATAAAACTGCTAAAAAGGTTATTCCAAAAATCGTAGTAAAACTACAACTATTGGAAAACCTATTATTTTAAATTACTTAAAGATATCTAAAATAATTACAATCACTCACCTCTGGTCCTTAGCTCTTCCCTTTAGGTCTTCCCGGATCCACTTGGGGTTGTTAAATATTTTTATTCAAAACGATTTCCTCCTTGGAAAATTATTCCATTTAGGGTCCTTCCTGAAAAGGTGAACCCAATTGGAGAAAATCTTAGAATGAGAAAATGTGTTAGGTCTAGGGTTCTATTTATAGGTGTATAAGTGGATCTCGGACCATTGGATTTGAGGACTGAACAGGATGCAACCACGTCATAAGCTGAATAGGAGCCATCGGATGTAAGAATAGAAGGACGGGATTGGTTAAAAGAATGCAAATGACGCATATAACGTTCGAACGAACAAAAGTTCGTTCGTTCGTTCACAAGGGGAGGCGGATCGATCGGGCGGTCGACCGCCCTTTCCTCTAGGTCGGTCGGCCGGTCGACCTAGGGCACGGTTGGGTCGACCTCTCGGTCGACCTAGCCCAATTAATTATTATTATTATTTTCTTATTTAATTTTTAACTCTCTCATATAACTCGGATTCTGACATTCTATATATGGAAATTGACCAGAAAATTACCATGGACACAATGGTGTAACTCCCGTGGCTCAGTTCTGATAATTTGACAAAGTAATTTTATTATTTCATTAATTAACGAATTAATTATTATGGGTTAAATTTCGGGTTGTTACAGAACTTATAGGGTTGTTTGAGTTTGATTGCATAGTTTGGTTTGTGTTTAAACTTATGTAAATAGTGTGTTTAAGCTTATATGTTTGCCTTTGTTTGATAAACATAGCTTGGTTTGGTTTGTTTTGAAATAGATTATTTGATATGAATGATATACCTTGAGAGTATGGTAGAAACATATGTAATTATAATTATGTGTGTGTGTGTGTGCATATGGTTATTTCTCAAAAATATTATTGTTACAGTTAGTATTTATTTTGATTCCATATATAATATTAATATATTATCACATAAATATGTCATATTCAAAGGGATTTTATTTTTTTCTTTACCCATTTTTGTTGATGACAAAGGGAAGATAAATATAAAATATAATATATGCATATACTAAGGGTTTTATTCAAAATAGGGAGAGTTAACTAATTTAGGGGGAGTTACGTTACATTTAATAATAAATATATTGACAAGGTTGTCATCATCAAAAGGGGGAGATTGTTAATACCATAAATATTGATTTTGATAACAACAACCATATAGGTACTAATATTTTCCTAAGTTGTACAGAATATTTTACAAGATATTATACAGGTTTATACAAGTACATAATAATCGAGTTTGAAGACTGATCAGTAAAAGACTAGAAATCAAGATTCAGGGATGATCAAGATATTTGAAGACTTATGAGTTTATAGATAAAAACAATAAGAGTTCAAGGTTATATTTTATAGTTAATAAACATTAGATTAATTTGTTGAAGTCCTTGAATAGCAACTTTTTTTTGAATACTCTCTTATCAAATTACTTATTTTATTACCTAAATATTTGTTTTGTTTTTAAATGTATTTCTATAAATATTTTATAAGAGTTTTATATATATTAAAGTATTTAGAAACTATGTTTAAATAATTTTACAAAAGTTTAGAATTTTTAAACATATTAAAAGTGTTTTTGTTTTTCAAAACATACATAAGTATGTCGACATAGGCTACATAATATGTCAATATACGTACCATTGAAGGGTTATCTTTTGAATTTTGAATAGTTGTGATTGTTGGTTACATCTATTCGTGAATAAAGAAAACGAATTTTAATAGCTACTTTCTCTATGTTCTTCTTCCTCCAAATTCTCATTATATATTTCACAAAATCCTCCTTTTATATTCTTTAAATTCAATCTCTACTTTACTATATTCATTCTCTACAATTTACTCACTGATTTGAAAGCATTCTCTCATCAATTCAAAGATCAAAGTGCTATCAAAAGGCTATAGGATATTTTGTATCCAAGGTACAATTATTTATATTTAGAATCAACTCCCTACTATTATTTGTGTGGGTATACTAGTTGCTCGTTCAAATCAAGTGGGTGTGCTTGTTGCTCGTTCATATCAAGTGGGTGTGCTTGTTGCCCGTTTAAATCAAGTGGGTGGTCTTGTTTCCCGATAAAATCAAGAGAGTTTACCCTAAGCTCGGAAAGTCGGGATGGTTTATCTCTTTGCCTTGAAATCAAGATTGTATTCTAGTTTGCTTGCGACCCAATTAAAATATGTGTTGAAAAGGAACTCTGTACACACACTATATAGGATTAGACGTAGGATTGGTTAATCCAAACCAGTATAAAAACTCCTGGTGTCATCTCTCTTGCTTTTACTTTACTTTTACCAAATTTAGATATATCTGTGACTGCCTGTTAATATATATCTGTGTTTGATTTAAAATCTTAAAACAATTTAGAAAAATTATGTATAAGTTATAAAACACTATTCACCCCACCTCTACTGTTAAAGTAGCCATAAGATCCGTTTACAGTAGTATAATTTGTACTACGTAGTTTCCCACAATACACATCAACTTCTTATATGAAAATAAGTAATTCTTTGTTATTCTAGTTAAAAAAGAAAGTGATTCAATTTGATAATATTTGTTTATTGCACAAAAACAGTACATGCTTATTTCTAAATAGTAAAATATCGTCAGTGGACACATCTCTTTCAAGAGTCAAGCCAACTAATCAGGTTATGTTAGGTTAAAAAAATTGATTTGTACCTTATAAGCACTATCAGACTTTTTAAATTTTAGAATATTATAACATGTTACTGTAATCAATTTGATACTACATATATCTATATATTTGGTTCATGATAGTAGCCTATTTGACAGTGGAATATCATTACATGTTGCATACATGTACATATATGGTTTAGGATAGTAGATTATTTGATGTTATATATTGTTGTGTGTATGTGTTATGTATTTCTGATGCATGCATATTATATCCAGCTAATGGTCAAAGAGTGAAAAAGAAAAAGAACATTTGCCGCCTCGAACACTATTGTAAGCTTGCCCCTTGAACAAAAAGAAAAGGAAAATTATATTTGGATCCACCTTGCCTACACATCTAGAGGGAATTTTGTTAATTTTCGAACAAATTCCTATACCCAGCCAAAACACTTTTTCTACCTTGCTTACACATGCTGCCACACACCTATAATTATTATTTTTATAAATTTAATTCCCTTCACATGCTGCCCTACCACAAACCTATAATAATCTTAAGTATTCTCTAATTTCAAACTCACTCTTTCAAAGAACAAGCGTAACACCCTAAAAATTAATAATTAATTAAGTAATTAATTAATTTTTAGAATAACGAAAATATAAAATAATGGAAATGAGTGAATATTCATGTGACACTTGGTATTATGCTTGGACGAATCAAGTGGTACTAGGAAAAATCCTAGTTGAAAATCAAATTTAACAGAAATTTAAATGCAACTGTTATAGCTAACTAATATACAAGGAAATGAGACAGTGGGCCAGTGACCTAATTATTCTTTTGAAGATAAGATAACCACCTCTATCTTTCCATTTGATTATACTCAAAACTTAAAATAAAACGCTTAAGCTCTTTAGTAGTGTTTGTGACCCAACAACAAGAAGAAGAAAAGATTAAAGCAAAGGAAACTAGAAACTCCATAACTTAAGAGTATAGGTGAGTAATATATTTCTTTAATCTATTTTCTCTCCATGCAGTCCTCATGGCTACATGATAATTTAGCCATTCCTTTGATTCTGCTTGTTTAATTGGTATAGGGATTGAATGAGGGAATAAAAATATCATGCTAGAAAATAGTTTAGATTAATAAAATTTATCCTAGAGTAGACAAATTGTTATAAATTAATTAGGATCTATATGTTGGGAAAATTGGTTAGTTATGAGGAGTGCTATACATGATTAATTTATCTACGGAAATTCTAGAACAAATTTAGTAGATTTAAAAAGAAAAGCATAGCCGAAGGGTTATTATAAAACCTAGAAGGCGAATAATTGTTTCCAAAAGGTATAATGATATAAACAAGTATTAAATATTGGGTAAAGAGACCAGATCCACATTTTGTGCTAAACATATCAGCAAAGTACTAAATAACGATCAGGAAGACTAAGTCGGATGAATTAAAAGTCGACACGTGCAAAGCTGGTGGTAGGTGTGCAAGAACGGCTTCCAATGAGTACCGAAAGGTAGTACTGAAGGAGGGGAGCCAATTCGAAATGTCAATGAATTGAAATCTTGTGTATGAAACTAAAGAAATGCAAAGGGTAAAGCTAAAGATTGATAAACCGAAGTTATGAACCAAGGGACAAAGGTGGTCGAAGGTTAAGGGGAAATTTTGGGAAGAGGAAGGGATTTCAAAAATTTAAAGATTTAATTTCACAAATCATCGAAATTAAACTATAGCAAGCTTCCCTGGACAAGACCAATAACATTGATTATCTAGAGCAATGTAACTCTCAAAGGAATGTGTAAAATGAAACTAGTAACTTCCGAAGATAATAAGGTATGATAAGGCTCAAGATGGCCGAGCACAGAATCTGAGACATTGATGACAATATGACAATCAATTTTAACCATCTAGTTGAAATATTAGTTTAACTAACAACTAATTAAAAGCCTAATAGTGAACGACTAGGTAGTAGGTTCGGTAGTTGATGTAGGGCCCTTGTGGCAGTCAAGGGACCAAAAGTGAAGGAGCAAGGCCTTTGTGGTATCTGAAAGTGAAAGGGAAGGACTAAGCCGTATGTGGCATCTAAGACACGAAAACATTGGTCTAAGGCCTTAAGAGGCAGTCGTCTGGACTATGAAAGCAATTAGTGTAAGGCCTAAGGTGGCAATAAAATGAAAGGTGGATGACGTAAGGCCTAAGGTGGTAGTCAAAAACCAAAGCGAAGGTATAAGGCCTGTGTGGCAACCAAAATCAAAAACAAAGTAGGTATAACGCCAGTATGGCAACTGAAGTACAAAAGCATTAGTGCAAGGCCTGAGTGGTAACCAGGAATGACGAGGCGTAAGGCCTTGGTTGTAGCCAAGAGTAACAATGTAAATGTATGTAGTAAATTGGCATAAGGCCTTAGTGGCAACCAAACAGTAGAAAAATTTAATGATATACATATACATGTGTGCATGTGTGTGTGCCATAAACGTATTAAAACCTTTAGAGTTGTTGAGTGTAAGGTATTTCGTTATATTGAAATGTTGGGGATATTTATGTGAGACAAACTAAGAGACTGCTTTCACGGTTTTACTTTGATATCAAATTAAATAAATTTATGACTTTGGTTCATTTATAAATCAGGTAATTTATCACTTTGGTATTGTAAAGGGGAAAACCAATCATGTATATTAATGAAGCAGTCTTTTTATTTCTTGTCTAGGGTAATAGGTTACTCATACTAGATGTTATGCCCGACCCATGTTTTTATTCTGGTTTTCCCTTTAAACTCATGAGTATTTATTCAAGTATGCTGAGTTTACGGGCTTAGACAGGTTACTCTTGGGATGGTTAAATAATGCAAGCCAAAGATGAAGTAGAAGGCTTGGGTGTTATGTTTGTGTTTATTTCTACTATATTTAGTGCTCATGCCCGCATCGACGTATGTGGGATACCGATAACTACGATGTACTATATTTTTGACTCCACATGGGCATGACTTTGGAATGTAAAAACAATTGTTAAACAAAAATATAATAAGGTGTTTCATTTTGTATATCTGTCATGCTTTGTTTACTTAAGGCTGTACAATATAACTAATCTCATTTCTATTACCGGAAGATAATTCCAAGGTGACTGCAGCACATTAGGGTCCAATCTTTGGTTTTTAGAACAAGGGATGTTATAGTTGGTATCTGATCTCAAGTAAGGGGATACATAAACAGATTTAAGTAACTTTAGGAAATAGATGAAAAACACATTGGGCTGGTTTCACACTATTATATGATTTACTTGTATTTTTACTATATAAAGATATATATGAGTGTAGTAGAGATTTTCTATTGCTAAATCACTTTCTTTCTACCATTTCTGACAAAGACTTTCTTAAAAGAAAATGGATTTGAGAAGTGGAAAAATTACCATCGGAGGAGTTAATGTTAGGAGAGAGAATGATAGCTCTCAGACTGTTAATGGCAATGGTGGAGAAGTGCCTGCAGCAGTGGTGAATGAGGCAGTCCCGCCTATTGTAGGGATGGATGTGAATGTTTTGTTTTGGTATTTCATGATGCAGATGAGGAGAGAGGCTATGCCGGAAGTAGTTGAGCCGAGATCAATGGCTAGAGTGGGTTTTTCTAGGTTAAGTCAAGATTACATGAGCTTTGGAGGCATGACATTCTTAGGAAAGGATCTGGCTGTGGAAGTGTTATATTTGCTGAAAGTTAGTGAGTATATTTGGAGGGACTTAGGGCTAAATAATGCACAGAAAAGGTGGCTGACTTCTAAACAGCTGCATGAAGACGCTATAAATTGGTGTGAAATAGTGACTGTAGAAACTCCTGAAGAGGAGATCACTTGGGAGTAGTTCCGAGAAGGTTTTAGGCTTAGTTCATTTTCGAGTATTGGAAGACTGTGTTAAGAGAATTAACTAATCTCAAGCAAGGGGATCTTTCTATTGAAGATTGTGATCTGAAGTTTAATGCGTGGGCAAAGTATGGTTCGGAATTGATCAACACCCCAATGAAGAATAGTGAAAAGTTCATTCGAGAGCTAAAACAAGGATTGAACCAAAAGGTGATGGCACATCTATTATCTCCTTATGGATTCGTAGTGGATGTGGCCCAAAGGTATGGTAGCATGTACCAAAAGGAGAGAAGAACCAAGGCGAAGCCGAAAGGAGAATGCAAGGAGATTTGTTCCTACTATAAAGGGAAGAAGGGACTACAACAGAAGGATACCACGGAGATTGTTTGCTACAGTTGTAGGCGAAGGGGACATTATGCATTAAAATGTCCACAACTAGCTATGTTAGTCAGGGTCAAATGCTTCAGTTGTGATCGATGAGGTCATAAGAAGAAGGATTATTCGGAGCTAAAGCAAACAAACAAATTCGCCCTAGAAGGATTGAGAGTAGGACCTTCTATCGAAGAGAAAGGTAAGAATGTTGTATTAGAAGGTATGATTTCCTTTCTATTTTTTTTGTTAGATTTTTTTTATACTTGGGCTATACATTCTTTTATTTCTAAGGATGTGGTGGATAGAATAGGGTTGGATGTTACTTACTTAGTTACTTCTTTATGTGTAATTAATCTGATTAGTGGGTATGCCACTCTAAGGTTAAGGTGCATCGGCTTATAGTTTATTCTATGTGACCATTTGTTTTTGTGTGACTGATTTGTGATTAACTTCAAAGGGTACATAATGATTTTGAGTATGGATTGGTTAGTGCAGAATGATGCTAGAATCTTTTGCTATGATAAAACCATTGCTCTTGGGAACCCCAAAGGAGGAGAAATAGTTCTAGTATCTTTGGATGGGATAAAGAGAAGGTCTGGAGTTTCATTGTGTGCCTTAGGACATCTAAAAGAGGAAGTGGATAAAGTCTTTGTGGTTCATGAATTTGTTGATGTTTTTGAGCCTGTGAAGGGTTTATCTCTGAAAAGAACGATCGAATTTCACATTGATTTAGTTCTCAGGGGCACGGCCAGTTAATAGATCATCTAGCAGAATGCCGTCTAAGGAGAAGGAGGAATCGAAGAAGTAGTTTGTCGAACTTGAGCATCAAAGTTTCACCAGATCGAGTAGTTCATGATAGGGAGCTTCGGCAGTATTTATTAGTAAATCAAATAGATCATTTCAGATGTGTATCGACTATAGGAAGTTAAATGAGCTTATAGTGAAGAATCATTACCCATTGCCGAGAATAGACGATCTATTTGATCAGTTGAGTGGGGCCAACATATTCACATCTAGATCTGGCCACTGGGTTACATTAACTAAGAGTTGCCAAGAAGAGTATTCCTTTAACCGCATTTAGGATGAGGTATGGTCCATACAAGTGGTTGGTGATGCCCTTTGAGCTAACAAATGCTCTAACTTTCTTCGTAGACCTAATGAACCAAGTCTTTCATAATTAATTGGATAGATTTGTGTGATTCCTTGTAGATGATATTTTGGTGTATTCTAAGGATGAGCGGACCATGAAGTTCATCTTAGATTGGTATTAGAAACCCTAAGACAACACAAGTTGAAGGAGAAGTTTTCCAAGTGTCATTTTTGGAAACCGGAAATGAAGTTCCTAGGCCATGTGGTCTTGAAGGAGGGATTGGCACTAGATCCTTAGAAAGTCAAAGTTATGAATGATTGGGAGAGATCGAAGATAGTCACCGAGATAAGAAGTTTCTTGGGATTGGTTGGATACTACCATATAATTATTAAGGATTTCTCCAGGATAGCAATGCAATTAACCAAACATAGACAAAAGAACGAAAGGTATGTTTGGATAGGAGAATGTGAAGCAGCATTTCGAGAATTAAAGCTTCTACTGACAGAGGTTTTGGTGTTACGTATGTTAGAAGGAAATAAGGATATGGTGGTGTACATAGATGTTTCAGGTTTTGGAGCAATGTTGATGTAGAAGGGCAAGATTATAGCATATGCATCTAGGCAGTTAAGACCCTATGTGGTTTGATATCCAACCCATGATTTAGAGTTAGCATCAGTCATCTTTGCACTAAAAATTTGAAGGCATTACCTTTTGGGGTAAAGGTTTGAAATGTATATTGACTATAAGCCTTTGTGATATTGTTCTCTCAGAAGGAGCTGAAGATGAGGTAACAAAGGTGGTTGGAGTTCATGGCATCATATGATTTTGGAATACAGTATACCCCCAAAAAGGGAAATAAAGTTCCAGATGCCTTGAGTTGGAAATAATAGGGTTGTGTTTTGGCTATGATTGAAGAGTGGAATGTCTTAGAGATGTTAGCTTCTTGTGATGTGCAGTTTCGTTTTAAAGCTGGTCTGAGTCGAAACTTAGGGATGTCATCTTGTTTAGAAGTTCATGAAATACTTCTAGTGAGGATTGATGAAAGGCAGAAATAAGGTCTGCTGTGTGCCGAGAGGATCAATGGATTGAAGAGTGGTGCCAAGTTCGAAGGGATTTGGTATTAATGAGAAGGGTTGGCTTCAAAAGAAGAGAAGGTTGTAAGTCCTGAATAATGGAGACCTTTGAAAGTTGGTCTTGGACGAATGTCATCGTTCCAAGTTTGCATTCACATACGAAGTACCAAGATGTAGTGAGACATGAAGCAAAGCTTCTAGTAGGAGGAATATAGAGAGATGTTGGAGAATGTGTTGGGAGATGCCTCATATGCCAGTAAGTCAACGTAGAGCATTAGAAGCGAAGTGAGCTTTTGTAGCCTTTGGAAGTTATGGTACAAATTCGGTTTCGATGGACTTTGTTAATGGTTTGTCGAGGATGAGGGCATGGAACAAAAGTATATGGGTTATAGCTGATAGGTTAAATAAGAGCACCTATTTCATTCTAGTAAAGTCCACAAGGATGGCAGCCCGGTTAGCTAAAATATATGGTAAGAGTATAGTGAGACTTCATGGAATTCTGATTACTATAGTGAGTGCGCGAGACCCATTGTTTGCTAATGAGTATTGGCGACACCTACATAGCGCTTTGGGTTCAAGGCACTATATGAGTACTGCTTACCATCTGTGGTTGCCAGACCAAGAAGTTCAACCAAATGCTGGAAGATTTGTTAAGAGCTTATGTGCTAGACTTCGATGGATCATGGGAAGATTAACTACACTTAGTGGAATTTCATACAAAAATAGTTACCGGTCCAATATTAAATGGCACCTTTTGAGGCATTGTGTGGAAGGCCTTGTATATCGTTGGTAAGTTGGTGTGAAACGGGAGACATACTTGTGTTAGGTTCGGATCTGGTAAAAGAAGCTTTGGAGAAAGTCAAATTGATTAGGAAAAGGATGAACCATGCTCAATCTAGGCAAAAGAGTTATGCTGATAGGAGATGGAGAGTCCTGAAATTTAATCTAGGAGACCGTATGTTTGTAAAGGTATCACCTATGAGAAGCGTTACAAGGTTCAGAATGGCATCGAGATATGTTGGCCCATTCCTCAAATTAGAGAAGATTGATAAGGTATCTTATAAAGTCAATCTACCAAGCGCTTTTGCTAGGGTGTATAATGTGTTTCGTTTATCACATTTACAGAACTGTGTCTGAGACCCCAAGGATGTTATGATTATAGGAGCTAGGGAAGACTAGATTGTTGAACCATACATGACTTATGTTAGAGAACCTATTCGAATTATAGACTAAGATGTCAAGAAGCTTAGGAACAAAGAGGTAAAGCTCATTCGGATCCAGTGAGTAAGGATTTAATTGATTGTATTTGGGAAATAGAGGATAAAGTCATGAGGGCTTATCCCGAGTTGTTTTTTTAACTTAGCTTGTATGTTTGTAAGGCTCAGTTTAATGCCATGATTATATATGTGTGGTGTGTTATGATTGATTTTGCTATGTATTGGTGAAAGCACTAATACATTTTTGATTGGAACACCCGAGTGAAGATGTGTGCAAGCTAGTGCAGGCAAAAGAAAGCCTAGAACATACTATCATACCTTATTTGAATTTCGGGGATAAAATTCATATAAGGAGGGTGGCATGTAATACCCCATAAATTAATAATTAGTTAATTAATTAATTAATTAGTTTTGAGAATAAAGAAAATTTAAAATAATGGAAAGGAGTGAATATTCATGTAACGCTTACTTACTCCTTATGTTTGGATGAATCGAGAAATACTAGGAAAATCCTAGTTGAATATCTAAGTTAATGAAAATTTGGATGCACCCGCTAGAGCTAACTAATTTATAAGGAAAAAGGATAGTGGGCCAGTGGCCCAATTATTCTTTTGAAGATAAAATTACAGCCTCCCTCTTTTCATTGGATTACACTCAAAACTTAAAATAAAAGCTTGAGTTCTTTAATGGCGTTTGCGGCCTAACAATGGAAGAAGAAGAAAAGATTAAAGCTAAGGGAACTCACGGCCATATCATCATTTGGTCACTCCTTCGATTTTTCTTATTCAATTAGTATAAGGATTAAATTAGGGAATAAGAACATCATGTTAGAAATTGACATAGATTAATAGAATTTAACATAAAGTGGATAAATTATTAAAAATTAATTAGGACCCATATGTTAGGAAAATTGGTTAATTGTAAGGAGTACTATACATGGTTAATTTTACTATAGAAATTCTAGAACAAAATTAGTAGATTCGGAAAGAAAAAAAGCATGGTCGAAGGGTTATTATAGGAAACCAGAAGGCAAATTATTATTGCTGTAAGGTATAATAATATAAACAAGTATTAAATATTTGGTCAAGAGACCACATCCACATTTTGTGCTGAACGTGTCAGCAAAATACTAATTAACGGTAAGAAAGACTAAATCAATCAAATTAGAGGTCGACACTTGGAAAGCCAGTAGCAAGTGTAAAGGAACGACTTCCAACGAGTACCAAAACATAGTGCTAAAGAAAGGGAGGTGAACTAAAACATTAATGAACTGAAATCTTGTGTATGAAGCTAAAGAAATGCAAAGGATAAAGCTAAGGTTTGATAAATCAAAGTTATGAACCGAGGGTTGAAGGTAGTCGAAGTTTAAGGAGGAATATTGGGAAGAGGAAGGGATTTTAGATATTTAAAAATTTAACTTCACAAATCACTAAAACTAAACTATAATAGGCTTCCCTAGATAAGACCAAGAACATTGATTGGCTAGAGTAGTGTAAGGCTCGAAAGGATGTGTAAACCAAAACTAGTAACTTCTTGAGATAATAAGGTGATAAGGCTCAAGATGGCTGAAAGCGGAACCCTAGACATTGATGATAATATGAAATTCAATATTAATAATTAAAAGACGATTAGTTGAAAAGTTAGGTTAACTAATAGCTAATTATAAAGCTTAACAGTGGATGGTTTGATAGTAAGTTCGGTAGTTTTCGTAAGGCCTTTGTGACAGTCAAGGGATCGAAAGCGAAGGAGTAAGGCCTACGTGGCATCCGAAACCAAAAGCAAAGGAGTAAAGCCTATGTGGCATCCAAGACACAAAAGCGTTGGTGTAAGGCCTTAAGAGGCAGTCGTTCGAACTATGAAAAAAATTGGTGTAAGGCCTAAAATGGCAATCAAGGGAACGATGGATGATGTAAGGCCTGAGGTGGTGGTCTAAAAACCAAAAGTGAAGGTGTAAGGCCTATGTGGCAACCGAAATCGAAAGCGAAGTAGGTATAAGGCATGTGCGACAACCGACGTACGAAAGTGTTGGCGTAAGACTTGAGTGGCAACCAAGAACGACGAGGCATAAGGCCTTAGTGGTAGCCAAGAGTAATAGTGTAAATGTATGCAGTATATTGGCATAAGGCTTTAGTGCCAGCCGAATGTGCCAGCCGAATGATAGAACATTATATATATATATATATATATATATATATATATGCTACAAAAGCATGCAAAACCTTAGGAGTTTTCAAGTGTAAGGTATTTCAGTTATATCGAAATGTCGGGATATTTTTGTGAGACAAACCCAAAGATTGCTTTAGAATGTGACATCATGGTTTTGCTTTGATATCGAATTAACTAAATCTACGACTTTGGTTCATTTATAAATAAGATAATTGATTTCTTTGGTATTGTGATGGGGAAAACCTGTCCCATATATTAGCAGAGCGATCTCTTTATTTCTTGTCTAGGGTAATATGTTACTCATACCAAACTTTATGTATGACCTGTGTTTTTTTCCCTATAAACTCATGTGTACTCATTAGAGTAGTTTGAGTTTACGGGCTTAGACGGGTCGCTTTTGGAATGGTCAAATAATGCAAGCCAAAGATGAACCAAGAAGCTTTGGCGTTATATTTATGTTTATTTCCACTGTATCTAATGCTCGTGCATGCATCATCATATGTGAGACATTAATACTTGTGATGTTCTGTATTTTTGTCCCTACATGGACAAGAATTTAGGATGTAAAAACAATTGTTAAACTAAATCTATAATGAGGTGTTTCATTTGGGATATCTACTCTGTTTACTTAAGACTGTACAGTATAATTGATCCCGTCTGTTAAGAGTTACAGTAAGGATAGGGGAGAAGGGAAGGTTAGGAAGAAGAATAAGCGGAAAGAAACAGAGAGAGAGAGAGTTGCAATAACAAATTTTTCATGCCTTGGATTCTAATTCAGGTACATTATATAATTGCTCTCATAACAAACTTCTGACGTGGCTATTCTAGATACTTCTTTTGTAACCAATGGTTGTCCTTGTAACAAAAGCATATAATTTGTAAATAACAAATAAAGAAAAGATAGTGGCAGCACATCTGCATGTGCATTTTCTTGTAACCAACTTGCATCCTGTACGATTCTTTAATCCAACAACCGTTTTGGTATTTTTATTGTTCTCTTAGGACGTGCACCGTTGTCTGGTATTCTTGCATGTGGTGTAGTGGTGCCTGTGTGCGTATCACCGTCTTTGTCACTAAAAGATAATTCCAAGGTGACTACAATACATTGGGGTTTCATCTATGAGTTTCAGAATGAGGGATCTTACAACAAGTCTTCTATTGTCAATGTAAGTGTTTCCTTCTTCGCTTTTGATGGCATTTATAGTGAATTTCATGTCATGTACAATAGTTCTTTATAGATCTATGTTATAAGATCATAATTGAGTTAAATAAATTCTTGAAACGGTCTCATCAAGATAGAAGCTTTAGCTTGGACAAGAATAATGGACAATGATCAGACTTTAGTTATGTGTAGATGAACTGAACTCATTTGTAGTAGAAAATGATACAAAGAATGAAGGAGTACGAGGAATCTAGTGTCGACGATGAATGTTTAGTTGAATGGGTAAGTTTTGGTTTCTATTTTTCAACTTACACCTGTCCATTGTTATAGAAATAGTTTAAGAATGATATTTCATAAAAATGTGATTTCGTATAAATTAAAAGATAACTTTAATGATATGTTAATAAACTACTTGAATTTGCTTGGAAGTTTCTAAATCACCAAAAATTTACATAGGCTCGTAACCTACTAGTCCAGGCTCTTGAAACATGAAATCTATACTATATTATTATTAGTGAGTTCAATTTCAAGCTCACACAGGCCCCCTTGAAATTTGGCAACTGAACGGTCTCTGAATTAACCCTAAATCATTCTTTCTCTTTCTCAACTCAACTGTCCCTACTTCTCTTTCTCTTTCGTCCCTTCCATATTTTCTACCTTTGAATTTGGCAATCCGAACCGTCTCCCAATTCATACGTGTTTCCGTCTTTCTTTCACCCGCAAACCCTTCCCTCTTTCGGCATCTTCTTCTCCCCTCCCACTTAACGCCGCCCACTGCCAATCGACTAACCTTTCGGTTCTCTCCCCTTTTCTCCTTTTCCTTCGTTCCCTTCCCCAATCGATCGTATCCACTTCTCGCTTCTCCCATTCCTTCCTTCCCATCAAAACCCAAAATATCCACGTCCTCGATTTAGGCCTTTTGCCCACCGTTAACGTAGACCTCTCCCCCTACCAGCGTCGCCAACTACTTCGAATCTAAATATCCGGCCATTGGACGATTATATGCACAAAATTCCTATACATGCAGCACTCCTCTTTCTGTTGCCATTTTACATCTTCGTCCTCATGTCCGACTGCAATTCAGGTAAATTTGAATCCATCGATTGTATATAAGAGCAGGATTTCTTAAATTCATTTTACTTATTTTCTTTATTATTTTGGTTTTAAACTGTAATTCAATTTTTGAAACCATGTCTTTGTGCTTTCATGTTGTTTTACCGATTCCATATCGTCTTTTTTTCATTAATAAACTTTTTTTATACTTTGTTATTCGATTAAACTTGAGTGTTACTGTATTGAGTATGTGAATTTTTAAACTTTAATTTTTTCTACTGATGGTTTAACGCTTAGTGCTTTCCTGATTCGTAGACATATACTTCGAATCCACTTCGCTGATTCAGGTATAATACAAAGAATTACGTTGACTTGATTTTCACCGATGCTTTTCAAAGAATGATGGATATGTAAGAATCCTTCTTTATCCTTACTTAAAAACATGTCGGTTCCTACATATATCAAAAGACTACTAGAATTTTGGTTAGTAAGGATTTTTTTTTCTTTACAGCAAATATCATTCAACCTTCGGTAAAAATCGTCGTTGATGAATTCTTTCCTTCATTGTTAAATATTTTTCCTGATTTGAATCTTAATTATATTGACATGCGAAAAGTTAATGTTTTTATGATTAGTATATTTTGAAAGTTGTAAGGACCCATTCATACTTATAATTTAAATATTTATTCCTAGGACAATTTTGGGTATACATACCTTCCGATGTATTTTTGCTAAATTTGATAACTGATATCAATATGATGACAATTAAGATCGTGAAATCCTTGAAAGATAAGGAAAAAGTATTGATGCAACAATGCATAAATATGGTTTTTTACTGGATATATGAAAGCATTATTTTTCACATTCTTACTTATAATGTTTACATTGTAAAAATAAAAAATTTACTTCCAACTTATCATTCTGTGTCATTACGCAAAAAGAGATACATATCTTAGCCCAAGCATTTATAGCCAAACTTATAATATTATTTTGGGAAATCTGATATTCTGTTCGCTTCCCTTAATAAATATCCAAAAATTTAAACTCTTTGCAGTATACATCTTTAGTTTGTACTATTAAGGCTGGCTATATTAAATAGTATATTAAAACAAAAAAATTATTTAACTTATGCGGTTAAATACTTTTAATGGCCCTCATTTTTTTGTACACTACTACAAATGTATTACGCATGATTATTTTCATGCCAAATTTATGTAGCATAACAACTTGAAATTTTATCACTTCTCTCTTTATTTTATGACAGTAATTTAAGTCCCAGCATCAAAACTAGAAATTCAACTGACTATTGAACTTACATCTCTAGATGAATGAGATAACTATAAATCGTTCTCCATTGCAAATAATATACATTAAATTACACGCTTTGCAATCGCATAGGATATCACATTTGCATTTGAACATAAAGTTACTGACATCAATTTGAGCAACCCTAGGAATACTTATCCTGCAACATTTGCAAAAAAAAAAGGGTTGGAAACTCTAGATCTTACCACTACTACAAAAAATGCGACGTAGGCACCGAGTACCCCTTACACAAGTAATTACAACGTTATCTAACAACACCTAATTTGGTGCACTTCAACTCTAAGCAACATTACTATGTATACATCTATTAGGTTCCGTCTTGATTTGATAGTTGATGATGGTTCTACTTCTGTGGCGATCGTCCTCTTCGATAAAGTGGCTGAGTACCTTCTTAAACAAAAGGCTGAGACTTTTTTCAATATACAGCAATCTGAGGTGCGCAACATAAATACTGCCATACTTACATATAAAAGTGTTAATAAAAAAATATTGCATTTTCTTATTCCAACAATTTTATCATCCAAGTGTAACCATGCCGAAACGTTGTAATTCTCAAAGGTTGGAGGTGCAGAAAGGTTTACAGTCATCCTGCAGCAACTAATTAGTAACACTAAGATTTTTCACGCAAAGCTTGACAAATTGATGCCTAGCAACAGACAAAAAAAGCTAATTGCAATTTGTACATGTGGAAACGACAACATGCAACCTAAGACTAGCCTAAACAATACAAAGGACAGTTTTCAGACATCATCACACAAGTAACTACGTGACTGCTTCTTTTCGAGAAAGTAGACCTGAATCTTCTTTCTATTAAATAATTAAACGAAACTCTGCATCACTTTATAAACAACTAACATAACATCAACGATCAGATTCAAGTCAGTGCTTCAAATAAGGGTCCGCAGAATAAGGGATCGGCTAGGAACAAAAATCGTATGATGTCCGACTAAGAAGTCTACTTTGCCTTCTATTATCTATCTTTGTGTCAGCTATTGTAATGCATGAACTTTGTGTGTTTTCTTCTATCTGTCTAATAAAGCATTATAGCTTCTACCCAAAATAAGCTGCCTTCCATGTCTTCTCTTTTATAATATTCCACATGCATGCTTTGAACATCAAAAAAAACTTTACATACTACATCCACACTTTGATATAAACTTTAAAAAACTCAAACATAATAAGCCACAAACTAATACACAAAATAATACTGGCTGTGATTTACAATCAGCAATTCATTTTTCCCTGCATTTTTGTCTAATAATTTACAGGGTGCGATTCATTCTTATTATTTACAAGCATATTTCCATACTGGTTTTGTAAGAAAAAAATCTCCATCTCCAACATAAAGCATAACATAAAATTGACGCTAATACGCATATATTCTCATATATGAAGTTCACTATGTACATGATTAACTGTAGCTGGTTATAGTTTTTTTAAAACATGTTTTCTTAAATCTATAATCTGTTATGCTATATTCATCCACATACATCCAAAATTTTCAGGCCTGTTATCATGTCACCAATTGATACCACATAAAAATTTAAAGTAGTATATAAAATGGCAGCCTCCACTGTTCTGCTTCGATATTACATACGCTGCCTAAATATGCAGACACAACAAGATATAGTAAATAGGTGGACATAAGAAGATATGGTAAATATCTAGGTTTTGAATTTTATTTTTTACATATTTTCTTCCAATTTTCCGTTCTTTTTCCATAATCTTTTTTCCCCGCATTTGGGCTAATAAGTACTGTAAGTTTTCACTTTATAAACATGAAGGAAAACATTATTTTCACTTAACAACAACAAAAATTCATCGATATTTTTACTATAATATTTTAAATAGTTCAGAGCTACATTAAAACCTACATGTAGATCTATCTCATACCTAATATATGTGTGTTCATAACACTCCTGCGGTATTGTATTGGATCTTATAGCTATTGCTTGCTTGATGTTTTAGTTTCCATCTATGGTTTGATTTTATACATATGACTTATATGATAAATGGCGAAAAAATTTCCCTTCGATTTTTTTTCACCCATGTTAAAATTCATTGCATATTTTTATACATACGAAATAATTGTATACTTCATAACAAAATAAATTACATAGGGCTTAAAGTTACCTCATAATTAACCTGTTTCATAATTTCATTTTTAACTGTTAATCAGTTATTGGGCCTCATTTATGAGTTTTCTAATTTTTAATTTGTTTACATGTCTTTTTTTCCTCTATTTTCTGTGGTTTGACATGATAAGTTTGCATGAATACTACATGTACTAGCCCTTTTGTTATAATTTACAAAACAACATGGATTTTCGTTTTTCTAACACAATGAAACATTCATGCTCCGTGTGTGTACACATACATACATATACATAACAAACACAAAAACATGGTTGGATTTTCAATACTATGTTAGATTAGTAAGACATCCAAATAATTTCACATTTTGGTTCATCCACAGTTATATCAAATCCTATGTATATGTTGGTCTTCTTAGTGTTAGATGTGTATTCATCTTCTTCCCAATAAGTATTACTTTATCTTATTATTAAAATACTTGGTTTCTATTTTCAGTTCCATTTTTCTGGTTTGCCTTTTACATCTTAATTTTAAAATGATGTATGTGCTGGAGTTTTTTAATCATATATTCCATATCTGCTTGGATTTTCAATTTTATAATACTATGAATTTTTTGGATATACGATACGAACTATGATTTTTTATTTCATACACAAGAGGAAAATTTTATTTCAATTCCATAAGACCAATAAATATATGTGACTGCTTTTATATATGTCTAATGACTAATTTTCGTCCAAAGTTCGAGATCTTGGATCTGGTCTTTTGTGATTTAGGAATTTCAACTGATTCTTGCATTTTGGGAAATTTGATTTCATTTTCAATTTCGTAATATTACAGGTATATTTGTTTATTTTGTTAATACATGACGTATATTTTATCTTTTATTGAAAAATAAGGATGAATATTGATTAATCATAAATATATCTACTATTAAAAGGTGTTTATTTATTACTCTGTTTTTATCGTTTTATATTTCCACAATTTTTGTACTTTTCGAATTTTATATGTTTTATAACTAAAAATTATTCAGTATTCAATATTCATATTTCAAAACTCATAATGATTCTTTTGAGTTCCTTCTTAAAATTTGAATCCAATAGTTTTTTTTTGTCTAATCCGGGCTTTCAATTTAACATTTGTTTACTTATTTGCCAATGCAATGAAATTCGTTATTAAAGAGATTCATGATGAAACTTTTGCGCATAATTATTCATCAAGCATTTTTAAATTATTGATACATACACAATTAATCGTTAACCCTTTATTTTAAAAAAATGCATGATTAATTTTTTTATTCTAATTAGGATACATGGTTGTTCTAAAGGTCCTCCAACTATTATTTCGGATCATTGTTTTGGTCAACCCTTTTATTTCTTTCCTACTTTAGCACCAACCAGTACATAATTGGCAATTTCTTTTGTATTTTAAACAAACCATTCATATATCAAAGGTTTCCACTTCCGTTTATAATATAACAAGTTTAAATTACACGATATTAAAATGTGATTAGGGCTACGAACTCATTGCTGCAAGAGGGAATGCTTTAGCATACAGCTTACAACCAGCAATTCACAACAAACCTCACGACCTCAAAAGAACAAGCCGAGGTACAATACAGCCAAGAACACATAAATAAATAACCGTCTTTGTGTTTGTGTGTGTGTATAAATGTATATGCGACTACATGCATACAATAATCTATTTACAGAAACCATTGCAACAACATTTCATCTAACAAATTATTTATCTCATTTTTCCACTGCATGTCCCACCAATGCAATGTAAAGACCACTAAGTATCACATTGAAATCCGTGGATAAGTAACTACATACCCAGGTTTGTATTAACAATTACTCTCATGATCATTTACTCATGCTAAACAAGAACTTACAATTTTGCAACCAAAATTATGTTCTATGCAGGTTGATGAGAATATCACATTGGTGTGGTCTACTTTGGAGTTGCAAGGGATTGAAGTCCATGTCTCCCCACTTCCAGCTATGTCCCCATTCATTGCTCTCTTTTTTCACATAAGTAGTACTTAATAAGACGCCAACAAATATTGTCACTCTTTTACTCCATAATTCTAAAATTAGTTTAATTCCAGGCTCCATGGGAACTAAACACTGCTTTACAATGATCTAGGACTGAAAAAAATTTCTACAACAATTGATACACAGGACAAGCTGTAACAAGGTATGCGCAACACACAAACTGAGCATTACCATAGATCGGCTAATTTCAAAAACTGATTTTGGAGCATTATCCACCAAGTTTGGGAATACTCAACTACACGAATTAAATTAGAAAAGAAAATAAGAAAATTGAAAAGCTACATACCATACCATAATGAAGATATGTGCATCAATGTCAACATGGTAAAGAAATTCAGCAAGAAAAATAAAGGCAATAAGTTTTACGAACTAAAAAGGCATATCCATCGATCTAAATAGGTGACCGTTCGCATTAATTGTTCCATCGGAGGTATGTACATTACAAGCGAGGATTCACTAAACATGTTGAGCTTACATAAATTCAACAGCGGACCTTTCTATAAGGACCCAAATCTGCAGCCATCAACTGCGAATCAAAGGTACTTTCCACTCTAGGCTTTAGCATAAAATAATAACATGTTACCCAAGCTTCAAACTAATATGCACCTTCCATTTATCCTTCGCCACGTTCTTCTTATGTATGACCATTTTTTTTAGTTACAATTTAATTTTATACTATTCTCTATGTGTTATGCCGGTATATATATTAATCATCGAATATTTGGCTTCATACAGGTTTTAATATAACTAAAATAAAATTTCACTAAAATTAGTCCTTCACTTGATTTATCACATTTCTAGCTAGTGCCACAATACAATTAAAGAAAAAATGAACGATATAGATACTACATCCACAACAATATAGTTATCTCCTTCAGAAGGTAGCTTTGTTTACATGATTATTCGTTTAAGTTGTTTTTCGTTTATGTTTTTTCCCGCCATTTTTACTTTGATACCCTGGGAACTGAAAAGTTAATACTGAAATTAAAATAGCTTAATAGTTTTAATATAATACATAATTACATGTATATTATAGGTAGTATAAATAATATTGTACTTATTTTTTATCATCATTATCATTATTTAAAACGCACTTATTACTAAGATTTAACGTTCTAACTGGTATTATTTAATATTCCTAATATGTGTATCAATCTCAGTCTACATAAATTATACCAAAAGCAATTTGCTGTACCATTAACTCATATGATTTGTGATTTCTATAAATTTTCAAGCTACAATTAAATAAGGAATGCTTTTTTCTACCAATTCTCCATTCATATTTTGTTCTTCAATTACGGTTGTTTCTTTTATCGATGTACTAAGCTCAACTATGGAGATCTAGAAGGTGTTTCACTTAGTTTGATGTTCAAGAATTCAACACCTCTATTGCTCATACAAAGGTATAAATTTAATCAATTTAGCATTTTCTTTGGGCTTACATTCAATTTCTAACTTTACTTTACATTTTTCTACTTCTAGGATTTTTTTCATTTCATTTCAAGCATCGTAGTGAATTTATTCAATCCTCTGCTTGCATACTTTTGTTACTCATCCAGGCTGATCTTAATGTTTTGCCCAAGCTTCACAAATATGTTATTTGAAAATTTTATTGACAATGTTGCTGTACATTAGTCTCAAATGAGAAATAAGTAAACAACTCAATTTCTTCAGTTGAGAGCACATGGAGATTGAATTAAAAAAAGCAACAGTCATTGCGTTTCACCTGTTGGACAACTACCTTTTGTGCGAAGTGAATTTTTGTTGTATCATAATGTTGTTTCCCTCTATTGTCCTGTAGTATTTTGTCTCAAATCAAAAAAAAATTGTAAAACCATGTTTCTGATACTATAATGTTGTTGTTCCACTGTTGTATTATATCTCATGCCCACCACTTTCCCATGCATTTATATTATCGCTGTAGAAAGTAGTTGTGTCTTTCTACAAAGTAGTATCATACACTGTTTGTTTTGTCTGTGTTTTTAAAACATTCAAATAAGACGGTCGAACATGTCACCTTTTTTTCTCTACATTAAAACATCACTCTATTTACTAAGCATGCTATATAGTGGAAACATTGTTTTATTAAATGCCTTAAGTCCTATTTTTTCACTACCGTGCTTATTACTACTTAGTGAATTTGCTTTTTTTGTCCCTCCAATACGACAACTACACTTCGCTACTCTGAACCTACTGCCTATAAATATGTTTGACATCATTCACTCCTACTACTATATTGACTCAATAATGATTGTGTACTTATATTACTATTTATATTTGATATTGTAATAATGTTTTACATTACTTCCTGCAATTTGAATATACTTGAAAAATATTTTGAACTACAACTAAAATATTTTTCCCGTACCCGTGTGCGAAGCACGGGTTCGCACTAGTTGCGATGAGTTAGTAAACCAAATTAGCTGGAAGGAAATTATAACAGGTTTGAAATGTTTAATATGATTGAAGCGGTAGTTAATGTGATCGTCTTTCTGCTTCTAAACAACCTTGCATAGTTCAGTCATTTAATCTTTTATACATCGTAAGTAAAAGTACTTGGTTATAACATATGATGTTCAAACTTTAAAGTTACAACTATTAAAGGACAAAGAATATTGCATGAGAGCCATGATTGAAAAATTGAGAAACGGAAGTGACAATGTTGTTTGGTAATAACTTGTAACACAGCCACACCGGTAGATACAAGAATGACAAAGTTTATCTACCTTGTTATCTTTAATTTGTGACCAACTATCTTTTGTGGTTCAATTGATTAGCACTTGATTAATATTCTTAGTCTAGACCACTAATGATGCGACATTTTCAATAAGCATTTATTTCCATTATAAGGTATGATTGTATGCATTGAGTTGTATGACATGGACGTTGTTTTTAAGCAACTACACCACTATGTGTATCTTTCCTTGAACTAGTGTCAAATTTCCCATAGTAAATCATATTAACAGCTTACAAAACTACCATCTTGCGGATAAGAATAAGTGTACATATACCACCATATAATCATGGTAAATGTTTATATATATCATAGTAAATCATAGTAAATGTTCATATATTTCCAAGTGAATCAAAAAATGATGCTCACTAACGGCAAGTATAATATTGGCAGTGAAAAAAGCCCAATGATGAAAGCATGTTAATTTCTCCAAATTTGCCTCGTCCAAACCCTTGACAGTCTGTTACGAGTTGCCAGGCCCATTTTATTGAACTTCACTTTGTCTTCTTCCATATGGATCAGGCGTGGGTAGTGCACATGTCTAAACACGTGGCAGAAGGCAATGTGAGGTTCAGGACACACATGGTAGGACCCATTCACCCATTCGTAATAGGTTTGGAGGAGTCTATTTTGGAGAAATTGAGAAGTGGAAGCCCGTTAATTTCTCCAAATTCAACTCCTCCAAACCTTTGACAGTCCGCTACTGGTTGCCGGATCAACTGGTGCATCAACCCCGTATTTCTAAACTTCACCTTATCTTTGGCCATGTGGATCAGAAAGCGGTAGAACGCCTTCCCATTTTTGAACCACGTGGCGGAAGGCAATGTGAAGTGAACACAAACCCAGTGCACTTGTTGACCCGACAACCAGTAGCGGGCCGTAAAAGGTTTCGAGGAGTTAAATTTTGAGAAATAGAGAAGTTCAAGCCCTTTAATTTCTCCAAATTAGACTCCTATAAACCGTTGATGGTCCACTATAGACCGGCGGGTCAACGGGTGCACCGATCACATGCTTTTGAACTTCACCTTGTCTTCGACCATATGGATTCGACGTTGGTAGAATGCACACCCATGTTCGATCCATATGGTGGAAGGCAAGGTGAAATGAACACGAGCTTGGTTCACTTGTTGACCCGATAGCTGGTAGCGGAATGTAAAAGGTTTGGAGGAGTCAAATTTAGAGAAATGGAGAATTGCAAACAATGATGTGTTGCTTACTGGATTTTAAGGACTGAAACTGAGTCACATGAATGGATTCAATGGAGTTGGTGGTGGTGGGATGTTGTTATGACGACCCACATTTCGGAAGGTTTAAATCGACAATAATCCACATATGTCCAACTTAAATAGTCCGGAACATAGATAATCAATGGGGTTAATTAAGAAAAATTAGAAAAGAAGAAGAAAACAAACACAGAATCTCACAGCGGAATGACAAAATATAATAATCAAATAAACAGTTCATGAAGTTGTTTATATTATACATTTGATTATAATTTTAACAACATTTATCAAAGTTATATATATACAACAGGGATATATAAAATAATGCAGCAGACAACATGATGCAGGAATAATAATAGTAATAATATACCAAATCTTCGTATTCGTCCTCTAGAAAAATGATCTTCAATGCGCTGAAAAACTCAGGGCTGACCCGAGCGTAATGAAAAGACAAAGCACTCGAGTCAGGACTAAAATATCCTTATGTGAGTCAAATCGATATCACATAACATGAGTGTAACAGCATCGGAGATGTTTGCGGGATTTCACATCTCCTATCCAGTGTATAACGTGCGTGCAATAACTCAAGTGATGTTACGGGATTTTCCATCTCTTAAGGATCTGTCAAAATATTATATATAGTAGAATACGTTATATATATAATGTCTAATCAGTAAAATAAATATTTTTCTTAGCGTTAACGCTTTTCATTAATCTCCCTTAACCGTTTTTAATCATTGTCATACAGTTTGCATATAACGCCCCAGTAGCACGTCGGGGAATAGGGATGCGCCGTGATATGACAACACTAAACAAAAATCGTAGTGGTCTCGTATAGGGATAAAAGTATGACAAGGCACGTGAGGCGATGCCCAAGGTAGGATACTACTAGTTCGGGTCGTAGGGCTGGTGGTAACACATCTTAGCCACGACCGCCCACCGCGTACATCCATCCCATATCAAGTCAAAGGGAGGCTATCCCAAAATCAAGGTGCACCAATCGAAACCAACATCAAGAGTAATAATATGGACCAAGTCCAAGAAAAATCGAAGAAAAGATGTCTGCTATGGGTAGCTAGCCCGCTTGGCCCTATCAAGCCATCCTGTTTTAGTCATTTCAAATTGGCACAAGTGTCAGGGTCTATCCATCATCGTTCTCTTTCTTCAAATCCAGCAAATGTATGCCAAATCCAACAACTTCGTTCTGGAGTCTCCTCCGCGTACACAGTTGTTAAAGTGGTTTCAACATTGATAGAGAGTATACCAATAAGAGGTCCCGGTCTCTTTAACAACCAAACGTAGTTTTACACACCGGTTGGTTCTTTTAAATTTCGAAAACCATTCATACTTGATATCAAAATATCATATTCACTTCAAAATCATCATATTTACTCAAAATATGCTATTTCACTTCAAAATCATTTTCGCCTCGATATCTCGATTTCGCTTCCAAAAAATTTCGAATTTCAATTTAGGTTATAACTTCATTTTAACCCAATTCATATTTAAATCAACGACTTAAATATAAACATTCCAGCATTGACCAGTTTGAGTTTTGAGAAAATAGTTTGAATAGTTTTAAATAGTTTAATAAAAATAGTTTGAGTATTGAAAATTGTTTATATAATAAAATATCTTGGAAAATCTAAATAATTTGAATATTTAAAAGATAGATTTTAAATCAGTTTATATTAAAATAATTCATTTAAAATAGTTCCAAAGTCAAACTGATTCAATTCCAAATTTTTCAATTCAAATCATCCTCAATTTCCATTATAATTTAAATCGATTCAATTCCGATTTCAATTCGAATTAATTTCAATTCCAATTTCAATTCAAATCAATTCCAATTTTGATTTGGAATTCAATTCGATTTCAAATAAATTAATTTCAATTCCAATTTGAATTAATTCAATTCGATTCTCAATTTTAAACCATTTCAATTTATATCAATTTCGAGTTCGATTTCAAAATATCGATTTAAATCAAATTTAGCTTCGATGTTCGATTCAATGTTCAAATCTTTTAAAATAATCCAATCTCGAGCCAAATTTTGAAATATCAACTTATATCACTTTTACTTGAATAACTTCGAGTTTCAAGTAAAGTTCAAATCCTTTTAAACAATTCAATTTCGATAATACAAGTCATATTTCAATCATGACTTCAAATTCCAATTAAATTCCTCAAAATAATTTCTTTTAAACAAAATTAATTCCAACATTTAAAACTCGAATTCGTAATTAATTCAAACTTCACAAATTCGATTTCCATTTCTTTAAATCAAAATCATTTAAATAATTTCAAAACTAAGACTTTTAAAATTATTTAATTTAACCAATCCAGTGTCCGTATATAATTTTCTATCCTATAGCCAAGTGATCAGTTATTTTAATTTTAATTTTAATTTCAGGGATGGATATATATCATTTCAATCCAAAATAAATGTTATAGGTATATATCGTTTCAACTTATTTCTCAATTCGAAATAATTCAATTAACAGTTTTACATACTGTCAATAATTTACAGGGTGATAACAAGATACACACACACACACACACACACATATATATAAACATCAAAATCATCCAAAATATCAACCAATAGCATTCAATTTCAATCAACATCCAAATTAGCCAATAATTCTCAACAATTACATAGTTATCAATATTAGGTATTTAACTGGCATTTTAATTCCAATTTCAAATTTAGCTATCAATTTTAATTTCTACAGTCAATTCATATGTCAATTTCATTTCCAAACAATCAATAAATAAAATTAAATAACTTCACGATCTTAATTAAACAAACATAAAAATATTATAGTACGTCGTGAGCGTTAAAACACTCACCTTTTATTTGAAACTGAAAATATTTCAGCTTCAAATTAATTCCACTCCCTGCTGTAGACGACGTCGATACGGTCGCATCGCGACTCGTTTCACTCGAAACGGACCTCGTACAAGAAGGTTATGATTTTATTAGCATTCGATATAATAAAAAGGTATTTAACCTAATTAACATAACAATAATTAAAACACTCACGCCCAAATCTCCTTCACTGATCAATACTCAGGCACGCTGTTCTTCCAGATCGCAACTCTCGACAACACCCTTTCATCGATCAACAAATGCCATCGCCTCAGGCCGTCGACCTACCACGACGCCACGCCACTTCCAGCGCTGCCCACGTTCAGTTGCGCGCGCACCAGACGCTCCGCCACCAATACAAAGTCGAACGAAATAGTGGAACCCTAACGCAGTCGTGCCCCACTCGCGCCGCTCGCTCTCCCCCAGGCTGCGTGCTCCGATTGCACCATCGTCCTCCTTCAGCATCGCGACTTTGATCGGAGAAAAACCCGCGACTTTGTTCGTTTTATATTTTTTTTCGTCTTTCTTTTGTTTCTATCTAGGAATATTTAAAACTAGAGAAAGAAAGGGGTGCGAAGGAGACAAATTGGTGGCCGTATGCGTACGAATGTTGGTAAGGGAAAGTATATATATTATTAAAATAAGAAAATATCTCACCCGATTGGTCCGTAAAATTCTGAATTCCAAATGAAGTGTGCCACCTGGCATTCTATATATTTTATCCCTATTTCGAATGCAATGGAACTAGTCTCGACGCCTAATTCGACCGTATGCAGAAGATAGCTTTTCAAATCAAATTATTTTAATTAAAATCCTAAAAAAAAATAACCCACCGTTCGTAGCTCGGTTGGTTTGGGAGATGGGAGATGGGAACCAAAGGACTGTGTCCGGGCAGGTTCGAATCCCAGCGCCAAACCATCAGTGGGAGTTTCAACGTTACGCATCCGTGTGCGACGACTAAATAAAAGCGGGGTAGACACACGGCGTGGGGTTTACTTAAGTGAGTATCAATGAATACCATGATCTTAAGGTTCCCCATGATCTCAAAAAAAAAATCCTAAAAATAAATTCTACGCGTTTCAAGCTCGCATGACCAAACGATAAGTTTGATCGCTACGAAACTTGAAATCCTATAATAATTCACTATTACGAATCAGATGAAACTGGTTTCGTCGAAATCCAAGACAGTGGCCAAAATGGCTAATTTTACTCGTTAAATAAAATATAAAATTTCCAATTTCTATTTATTCACTTTTAAATCCAATTTTAAATATTAACAATCTTCATTCATATTTAAATAAAATTTAAATCAACTTTCGACATCATTTCCATTCACATTAAATTCAGAATTTAATTATTTAAATAATTTCCAATATTAAATTTAACAATTTAATTATCCAATAATAAAATCTCAATGAATTTTACTTATCGACAATTTATTTATTTCAACTAAATATGTCAACATTTGTTATTCACTCCAACTATTGATTATAAATACATCCAATACGTAAAATTCATTTCAATATCTGTTATTGCCAAAATCTTTGAAATTGGTTATTCAAAATTTTACCCAAGTTCATATCCAATAAATTCATTAAATTTTTTTATTTCTAACCAATTTTATTCAATAATCATATTAAATATATTAATTTAAAATAGTTAAAAATACGGGTCGTTACATTCTCCCCCCCTCAAAACTTTTCGTTCTCGAAAAGAGATTAAGTAAGGAATCTAACATATTATATATTTTCTCAAAATAATCAACTTATAAAACATTAAAATCTTATTTTCAAAACCTTTACTACGCTTCTGTCTACGCCACTCCGGTCGGCTTTACGAAAATTACAACTTATATATAAAACAAGTTATAAAATTTTAAAACCTTAAAAATTTTCTAACACCCGGATTACGGAAAATTTCAACAGAGCCTCCTTTGCGCGACTCGATCGGAAAAAATTTCCAATACAATATATAACACAAATATATTAAATATATCAAATATACATCTCATCTCAATGATGAGGCATCCTGTAGGAAAAAATTATAAAAGTGCGGTATGTAATCCAAGAATGTAACTTATTATTATTAATACAAGCGAGTTCGCTCATATTAAGCAAGCAAAAGCAAATATAATCCGCGTATATGTCCAAATGGTCTTCGTATGTACCTATCTCAACTCAAATTAGAATATTAGTTACTTGTAATAAGATATAAAACATGTATGAGTTAAATAGAACCACAAAACATGAATTTTGAATCCAAATCATAAATATTAGCACCAATTTCACAACATAACGATCATACGCAGCCAAAACAACGATATCAATTATGTATAACCAAAGAAAACATTCAACAATTATTAATATTCATCTAATTAATCCAAATTATCAAATTATACATTTCCATGTCAATATTTAATTTATACACTTCATTTCTCATTAACATTCAATTTTTATTAACATTCAATTGGTTTACTTCCAATTTATTCAAATCTATTTCATTTACATTTAATTTATTCAATTCAATTTGTTAAATTCCAATGGTTTCACTTTTTATATTTAACATATTTCATATGTATTCATTTATGAACCATTTTATAAAATTATTTCATTTAACTTTGTTTAAGTTAAATTTTATTTGATTATCACTTAGTATATTCTCTTTAATACTAATATTATTTAAAAACCATTTAAGTTTATTATAAACATTTTATATAACACAACTCATGTTTATTATTATTACTTCATATCTTAAGTTCATATTAATTCATTGATTCACTTCATTTATTCATTTCATTAATTCAAATTCATATTAATAATTTTACTTAAGTAAATTTGATTTTATAATTCTAATTCATATTAATAAATTTTCTTTTTATGACAATCACTTTCATTCAACTTTCTTAAATTAACTTCCATTTTATAACTTATTTCATTAATTTATTTCATATTCAATTAGTTACCAACCAATTTATTTAAACTCACTCCACTTGCATAATTTATTTATATACAATTTAAATCAAGTTCGATTACTCACATTAATTCTACTTACACTCATTTACTTTCATTCAATTTCTTTCACACCCAAATTGCATTTCATTTTTATAATTCAAGTTCGTATTCATTCTGTTAATTCAGTTTATAGCTTAAGTGGAATTATTTCACTTTACTAATTTATTTAGTTATATTCAAATCTAATTCAATTCATTTAATCTTCATTAAATAAAACTCTCTTTCATTTAATCCATTTCTTAGTTTATTCAACTTTATTTAAGTTAAACCTTTTTTTTCTTTCTCTTATCATTCATATTCAACAAATTTAAATTTTTTTTACCTTAATATTTCTCAAACCTATAAGTTATACAAACCTATTCATTTAAAATTTCATTTCATATTTTATCTAATTCATTTCAAATACAATTCACTATTATTTAAGCTTTCTTGAGTTAGACTTCATTTTATTTACTTCATTTCACTAACCCAATTTATTTAACATTTCTTAGGCTAATTCTTTTATTTTATATCTCAATTCAAATTTTCCTTTGTTTGCTTAACCAAAACGTTCAACCATTTAAAATTCGGTTTTACTTCCCTGTTCAAATTCATAAGTTATAAACTTATTTCTTATCTATACTATTTTCAATTTATAAGTTCAAAAACTATTTTCATATATTTATCAAATCATACTTGTAATATTTTTCACAATCAAAATTTGTTTTAACCAGAAATAAATTTCTTTTGATATCAATTCTCACTCAAAAACTCGAAAATGGATACTAGCGATGCTGCAATCATCCCCAGAATTATTTTCCAGCGACTAAAGCGAGTTCAATGCTTTTATTTCTTTCAAAAATCTTTTCAAAATAAATTTCTAGTCAAAACACTTTCAAATAATATTATTATTAAGTTTGAAGGCTTTGAAAACAATTTTGAAAGCAACAGGATTTAAATTCAAAATTCTCATCTTTGAAATCCTTCCTATTTATAAGCTATATTATAAATATACTTATATAATTTCGTTACCTCATTATGAAAATATTTCGTTAATTTACATCTTTTTCATTATAAATAATTCTTATGGTAATTATATTTCAATTCAACTTAATTATCGGCGCTTCATGAAATAGAGTTCACAAAGTATTCGTTTTTAAATTTAATTCAACCAATAATCGATGAAAACTAAATATTATCATCTCCTAACAACAAAATTCATTAAAAATTATCATTTTATATATAAAAAATATAATTTAGGTAAAATTATTTCATTTACCCTATTTTAAAACAATATTGTGTCGACTTGCCTCGTTTAAGGGTTTAGAAACTCCTATTGATAACATGTCGTCCCACCCACCGACTAGAATTTATAAACAGCCCAACGGATAAGTAAACACACTACAAAACATTTTATAACACTAACAAGTACGAGCTCTCATATATATATATGTATGTATGTATGTATACACCTTCAAATAACTCATTCGAGGGTATTACTACCCTATCTCTAATGATGTAAACCCCACAAAGCTAAGGTTATCGCTAAACCAAAGCTCTGATACCAACTGTGACGACACACATACCGGAAGGTTTAAATCAACAATAATCCACACATGTCCAACTTAAACAATCTGGAACATAGATAATCAATGGGGTTAATTAAGAAAAATAAGAAAAGAAGAAGAAAACAAACACAAAATCTCACAGCGGAATGATAAAATGTAATAATCAAATAAACAGTTCATGAAGCTGTTTATATTATACATTTGATTATAATTTATACAACATCTATCAGTAGCCACGACCGCCCATCGCGTACATCCATCCTATATCAAGTCAAAGGGAGGCTATCCCAAAATCAAGGTGCACCAATTGAAACCAACATCAAGAGTAAAAATATGGACCAAGTCCAAGAAAAATCGAAGAACAGATGTCCGCTAGGGGTAGCTAGCCCGCTTGGCCCTATCAAGCCGTCATGTTTTAGTCATTTCAAATTGGCACAATTGTCGAGGTCTATCCATCATCGTTCTCTTTCTTCAAATCCAGCAAACGTATGCCAAATCCAACCACTTCGTTCCGGAGTCTCCTCCGCGTACACAGTTGTTAAAGTGGTTCCAATATTGACAGAGAGTATGCCAATAAGAGGCTCCGGTCTCTTTAACAACAAATCGTCGTTTTACACACCGGTTGGTTCTTTTACATTTCGAAAACCATTCATACTTGATATCAAAATATCATATTCGCTTCAAAATCAATTTTATTTCAAAATCATCCTATTTACTCAAAATATGCTATTTCACTTCAAAATCATTTTCGCCTCGATATCTCAATTTCGCTTCCAAAAAATTTCAAATTTCAATTTAGGTTATAACTTCATTTTAACCCAACGTATTTAAATCAACGACTTAAATATGAACATTCCAGCCTTGACTGGTTTGAGTTTTTAGAAAATAGTTTGAATAGTTTTAAATAATTTAAAACGTTAAAATAGTTTAATATAAATAGTTTGAGTGTTGAAAATGGTTTATATAATAAAATAGCTTGGAAAATCTAAATAATTTGGATATTTAAAAGATAGATTTTAAATTAGTTTATATTAAAATAACTTATTTAAAATAGTTTCAAAGTCAAACTGATTCAATTCCAAAATTTTCAATTCAAATCATCTTTAATTTCCATTACAATTTAAATCGATTCAATTCCGATTCCAATTCGAATTAACTTCGATTCCAATTTCAGTTCAAATCAATTCCAATTTCGATTTGGAATTTAATTCGATTTCGATTTTAAATCAATTAATTTCAATTCCAATTTGAATTATTTCAATTCGATTCTCAATTTTAAACCATTTCAATTTATATCAATTTCGAGTTCGATTTCAAAATATCGATTTAAATCATTTAAATCAAATTTAACTTCGATGTTCGATTCAATGTTCAAATCTTTTAAAATAATTCAATCTCAAGCCAAATTTTGAAATATCAACTTATATCACTTTTACTTGAATAACTTCGAATTTCAAGTAAAAGTTCAAATCCTTTTAAACAATTCAATTTCGATAATACAAGTCATATTTCAATCATGACTTCAAATTCCAATTAAATTCCTCAAAATAATTTCTTTTAACCAAACTTAATTCCAACATTTAAAACTCGAATTCGTAATTAATTCAAACTTCACAAATTCGATTTCAATTTCTTTAAATCAAAATCATTTAAATAATTTCAAAAGCAAGACTTTTAAAATTATTTAATTTAACCAATCCGGTGTCCGTATATAATTTTCCATCCTATGGCCAAGTGATCAATTATTTTTATTTTTATTTCAGGGGTGGATATATATCATTCAATCCAAAATAAATGTTATAGGTGTTCGCACAAAAAATGGGCAAACACTCAAATCGTTGTTGTAGAGTTATGAATATTGTTTGTCGTATATAGCTATTGTTTGATAAAAATTAGTTGTGGATGTTTAAGGTAGAAAATCAGTTATTTGCAATAAAGAATATATAAAGGACTTAAATGTAAAAGGACATAGAATTTATATTGGTTCGGCCTGAATGTGCTTACGTCCACTATTCCTCTTTTATTATCCTTTTCATTTCTGATTACAAGTACAAGCTTTGAATACGAGTAAACATGCTATTAGAACTAAGATTTTTCCCTCTCGAAATTGTCTGCCATTGTTGCTGAAAGCTTCGCTCTTCAGCATCCTCTTTTTTATGATGCCATGTGCTTGGTATTTACAGAATGAAGATACGAGGAGAGGCAGCTGAGTATATACTATTTGGAATTTGGGTCAACCTTCCTCCAAGATTTGGTTCAACCTTCCTTACATGATTGTCAAGCTATTCCACTTGTGACGACCGCCATACACCTTCAAGAACCCCGAAACGCGTCATGAAGAAATCTCCGAAGTATCGTCGTGCCATAACGAAAATTTCCAACTTTTTGTAGATCAGTTATACCCGGGTTGAGCCCCAAGCAAACCTTCACCCGACTCCAAGCAGCATTACTCCCAGCCGACTCCAAGTAAACCCTTAAATTTCTCATGCCTGACTCTAAGCAACCACCGAACCAAAGATTTGGTTCGGTCATCGGACAAACTCAAAGAAGACTCCATATTTTCAAGACCCGACTCCAAGCAACCGCTGAACAAAAGTTTTGGTTTGGTCATCGGACCGACTCCAAGCAGACTCCAAATTTTCAAGGCCCGACTCCAAGCAAGCGCCGAACCAAAGTTTTAGTTCGGTCATCAGGCCGACTCCAAGCAGACTCGTGATTTTCCAGCCCCGACTCCAAGCAAGCGCCGAACCAAAGTTTTGGTTCGGTAATCAATCCGACTCCAAGCAGACTCCAGATTTTCTAGGCCCGACTCAAACAAGCATCGAACCAAAGTTTTGGTTTGGTCATCAGGCTGACTCCAAGCAGACTCCAGATTTTCAAGGCCCGACTCCAAGCAAGCGCCAAACCAAAGTTTTGGTTCGGTCATCAGGCCAACTCCAAGCAGACTTCAGATTTTCAAGGCCCGACTCCAAGCAAGTGCCGAACCAAAGTTTTTGTTCGGTCATCGGGCCGACTCCAAGCGGACTTCAGATTTTCAAGGCCCGACTCCAAGCAAGCGCCAAACCAAAGTTTTGGTTCGGTCATCGGGCCGACTCCAAGCAAACTCGATATTTTCAAGCCCCGACTCTAAGCAAGCGCCGAATCAAAGTTTTGGTTTGGTCATCGGACCAGGGATCCTGGGTTGTTGTTGGACTATCGACCTTGAATGGTGGTAGAGCGTCTCGGTATCGGCCCCACGAGACGGTGGTGGACAAATCTTAAGATGATCATATCTCTCAATCCGTAGCTCGGATTGAGACGCGATTTCGACCTATGTCCATATCTTGATCTCGAGAATACCTCCAAACTAGTTTGAGTCTGTTTTAGAACAATGCCGATTTTGCCCCTGACTCCTCATATTCACCATGTAGTGGGCAAAAATGCCCACAACATTTCCTCCCAAAGCATACTTTCGTGAATACAAAGTGTGCTTTGTTTAATCCAAGACTGTCTTCTTAGTCTTGCAATGGTTATATTGTCTGAATATCCATATCTCATTTTCGCCACTGATATTTCGATAAGCCTCATATTGCTAGTTTGATGTGGGACTTTGTTCGCTTTGAGGTGTACTTGCTAAATTTTTGAAGCCGTCTTTGATTAGTCTTCATATGACAGGATGTCGTTTTTCTTGGACTTTTGGTTCCCTATATCGAAGCTTCATATAGTATGCAGACCAACTGATGTATACTTTGCATTATCGACTTTGGATCTGTGATGTGGTACTCGAGTTATGTTCATTGTGTGGTTGAGTCAAGCTATCCTGACTATCTCATGTGATCGCCAAGTTTGTGTATTTCTCTACTAATCCTTTCTCCACTCTTGTGCATGCTTTGACAAGATCAATCATTGATGAATTTGATAGAGTAAGAATCTCTGTTGAAGGGTCTTTGTATGTAGGAGATGATGCGGAGTGTTATCGAGTGAATGTCGGTTATGACTTCCCTAGCCCATGTTTTGTATCTTCTACCTAGACGTTTGTACAAAGATATGTATATTTTATATAAATTTTGGTTGGAATCCTCATACCTGATAAGGTGTAATTGGTTTGTGCGGCATACAGTCTGGTAAAGTGATGATCAGTTTTACCAACTTCTTCAATAGCTTGGTTTGATAATCCTTAGTGTACTTGTATAGACTAGATTGCTGGTAAGTTTTGACGGATAAGTGTTGGATTATAGAGAAGCTTGGTGAAGGAGCAAGGGTAGTCAGACCACGGAATTGGGTTGGTGGAGTTTATTGGACCAAAACAATTTGGTTCGAGAGTGGAAGAAGATAGCTGAACCACTTGGTCTAGTACATGAAAAGAGGCCGGACCGAGGTGCAAAAAGGGGTCGACGAAAGTGTTGGTAGGTTGCATGGTCCAAGGTCGAAACAATGATCTGGTGCACTGCACAAGACTATAACTAAACTAATCTTTGAGAGAGCGACATTGGCTTTTCTGTCTAGGGTCTACGAGGAATTTTCCATACTAGGAGTACTTAATTATTCTCGTGCGAAGTCATGGTCACGGCAAAATGTGAGTTATGGATGGCTCGATTGGAAAGCATACTCTGATTGTGGGTAAGAGTGATTCATTATTGCTGATTTAAGTTATGCTAAGTGCCGATGTTGGATGCCCCCAGTATTTGGTGTTTAGCTTTGCCCTGAGTTTTTCTCAGGTTCCATAGGCGTGCTCAACTTTGGGAGAATCCTTACAGTTTCTTGAACGAAGTTGGCTGGAAGGGATATTCTAATTCTTATGGCAATGTTGGATTGATGTTCCACTATCTTTGATGAAGTCGAGTCAATGCTCTGTTTCCTTTGGTGGAGTGGAAGCGAATGAATATCCTGCTGTGGTTGGCCGAGTGGAATTCATATTTCTACTATATGTATGTAATGCCACAAGACTAAAAGGAATTGTTAGAAGCTTCTAGTTTAAGTACAATGAACTATATTCTCCGTCAAGAGAGTCCTTCTAAACTTAAGATTCGTGGCACGTAAGTTACTTGTCCTGATTGTGGATTTTGGTGACATATGGTTTGTCAGCCCAACCTATATTCCAAGGGAGTGTAACTTCTGCGACTTCCGTACTTAAGATTTAGAGTCGGAATTCACACACAGTAACTACCCGGGCCATTATGGCCCATATTGTGAGTATTATTCGATTTACTGTGGCCCGGCTAGCGTGGGTGCCGATCGTCAACTACGAACTATCCCTGGCTATAGCCATGCCTTAATTGTGGGATTTATTATCGGTTCGCAGTTGTCGGCGAGTCGAACACCAATGATAAACTGCCTAGGCTATAATCGTGCCTAATCCATGGCTTATAGTCAGTTTATCATTGCTGGTTAGGGGGCCGATCGTTAGCAGTGAGCTACCCAGGCTATTTTCGTGCCCTTGGTCATGGTTATCTTGCTTTCACTGCTGCCGGCGAGAGCTTGCGATTGATCGCAATAGGAAAAATATTATACAAACAATCGAGCAAAACATCAATTTTACAGTGGTTTGGCCAGGATATGCCTACATCCACTGTCTTTCTTTTTTTTACTTCAGGTGATACATGCTTTTTACAAGCTGAGAGAAGTAATGGCGGAGTGCTGGAGATTCCTTCCTTTACCATATACCTTTTTTGTCAACTATCGACGGAATGTAAGCTCCGTTGTAGAGATCCTTATGAACAACAAATGGTCCTTTCCAAACTGGATCTAGTGCGCCTAGACGGGGAGAGACTTGCTTGAGAACAATATCTCCCTCTTGTAACTCTTGGGGCTTCATCTTAGATTTGTATTGTTTTGCCACTTTCCGCCTGTTTGCGGCAGTCTTGAGAGCGGTGTTATTCCTTCTTTCTTCAATCAGGTCTAAGGACAGGCTGAGAAGCTCCTCGATCATTTTCTTTCGGATTATAAAGTGTCTTACGATGTGAAGGGACAACTGTTTCAACCGGAAGCATGGCCTCAGCCCCATATGCTTAGAGCAAATAGAATATGTCCTGTTGCTGTTTTGTAGGAGGCTTGGTAGGCCCACAGCGCCGTGGGTAGTTCGTCAACCCATGCTCCTTTGGATTTATCTAGGTTTTCCTTAATTAGTGTTTGCAAGACTTTGTTGATAGCTTCAACCTACCCATTGGCTTGGGGCAACTCCTGTTATGAGACAATCCACGCTAGGCTTCGAATGCATTTATTCTTTGAGTTACTCAAGCTAGATTAGTGCTCGGATGTCCGACTAGTATGTCATTGCCAGGGAAAGGGGCGGTCGTCAATAGTGAACCGCCCAGGCTAATGCCCTTAGTCATGGCTATCTTATTTTCACTGCTGCCAACACATGCTTATGATCTGGGTTGCAGGTTGTGTAGTATGCCTGGTTTAAGATGTTCTCTTGGATAAGAATTCTCGCTTGGTATTTTGGTAAGACTCTGTGGAACCTAGGAGCCGATGGCATTGTCCTGAAATGACAACAACTGAGTTAGATAAAAACAAAAGAAGAGGTTTGTTATAGTACCTCCTTTGCAGGACCGTCTGTTGTCATGCGTATGACATGTTTATGCGAGCATGTTGTGTGATCGGAGAGCTCCTCATAAGGATTTCCTGCAATTACTCTATTTGATAATGGGGATTTTACCGGGCCAAGATTCTTGTTTGGCGTTTTAGTGCTGCCTCCCAGCGGTCATTGGTCTAGTCATTTTGTCAAGTTGACTCCGGCTAGTTTGGTGGACTTATAGTGGATGTCCCCAGTGTGCATCCTGCTATCCTTAGTTCTTAATTAATTTGAATTGTGTTTTTTGATTATTGGATCATCATGGAGTGGTGAAGCTAGTATCTTGATTGGTGACTGCAATGTCCTAGCGGTTTACTATATATATATTGCTGATTCGTGTTGAATTGTGATATGAGGAGTAGTGGTGGTGGTTCTGGATATCTCTCGCCTTTCTGCTGCGGGCCAAATATGTTGGAATTGCTGGAGCTTGGTCTTTCAAAGCCTTTTTGTATAAACTATTATGTTATCCAAGTTCTCGGCAGATGTCGTTTCCATCGGGTCCTCTTCCTTACCCTTTGAGGTAACACTATACTCAAATGGATGACTTCTCTCTGATCATTCGAGCTTCGGAGGCAGAGAGTTGTATCTCTTCCATTTTGCTATAGCATTTGTACTGCAAGCTGTTCTAGCTTCTCTGGGTGACCATCTATCTGAACTCCTGACAGTGATGTTTCCTCATCTTTATGTGCCTTGCTGACCCAATAGAGAGGTCATGCATAGTTGTAGGGGCCAGTTTGATTTTTTGTCTTTACTTCATGTAGCGTGTAAGCACCCTCGGGTCGATCAGCACATGCAACAGATTTACGAATCCTCCCTTCACCTTTTTCCAAGGATGGAGATCAAGAGTAGATGGAAGAGCCCTGCAATAGCTTAAGATTGATTAGAATGAAAGAAAAGTAATTATATAGTACCTCCATTATGCCCCCCATTTATTAGAAAGTGTGGAGATCTTGGCAAGTGTCTACGGGGCCGGGTTAGCCCCTTATAAAGGTTTGTAGTGGGCACTCAAAAATTTTTGTTTTCCTAGAGGGTGGATTAGTAATTCTTGGTCTTATCTCCTTCTCTTTTCATATTTGTTGAACATATCCCTAGGTAAGGAGAGCTATTGACATTATTTGAATCATGTCTGGTACGCATTGGATTGGTGATGCCTTCATGCATGATAATAGTGACGAAGTGGCATGCTTGTCATATCTAGACTTTGAGTATTCAATCATCATGACTTCGGTCTTCAAGTTGTGATATTTCGATCCACCAGTGGGATCCCAATTATAATACTTTGATTTGATGCTGGATGGAAAAGGACTGTGCTTGGGGTTCATTTGGTTATGTGGAATGCCCACTATGTTCTCTAGACTGGGACTTTCCTTGTATTATGACGTTGAGGTCGAATACTTATGTCTGCCCTAAGCGTGTTAAGAGTTTATCCTCCAAAGCTTTACGTTAAGTAGTGAAGTGTTTACTAATTTCAATCACAACCATGTCGATTTACGTCTGATAACTTTTAGGATGGGAGATTATTAGACTAGTCTTCCTACTTTTTCACATCTGGATAGCTGTTGCATTCTTTGCAGCGAAGTTCTCTCACTTTAGGCGGCATATCGGGAAGTTGTTCTCCTTCTCTTCCTAGAGAGTTTGTACTTTTCGAGAGAGATAATTCAATTTTCGGAAAGGATTGGGAGGTTTTGTAGCTTTGAAGGGTTGATGGTCCAGCTCTTAAAATAAAGAAAGAATCTTGAGATAGGAGGTATAGCTTCTCAATCCGAGAAATGGTGATTACAAACTTGAAAAAAGAAAAAGAGAAAAACTCTAATTTCAAAGTGACAATGACTTTAGATCGGGAGAAAGGATTTCGAGTTTGGAGGGAGAAAAGAATTTTCTTAGAACTGTAATTTTATATTTTACTAAGGGAATAGATTCCTCTTACACAAAAGAGGAAGATAGTTTTCTTATGTTAAAGAAGCAATGCTTCTGGATGGAAAGAGAATAAGATTTGATTTTAAATCTGAAAAATGACCAAGTGTTTCTTTTGGTCAAAACAGTGTTTTTTGATCTGAAATGAGAAAACTAAGATACAACGATTTCAGATCTAAGAAATAAATACATGTTTCTTTTTGGTTGAGAAACAGTGTTTGGAGATCTGAAAGGAGATATAGTGATTTCAGATCTAAGAAGTGAATACATGTTTCTTGTTGGTTAAGGAGCAGCGTTTGCAAATCTGATATAAGAGAAAAGAAAGATAGCATTTTTTTATCTTCAAGGAATAGTGATTGCAGATCTGAAAAGAGAAATAGATTTTGCTAAATTAACGGTTTCAGATCTGGGAGAAATAGAGTATTTTAATCCAAGAAACGATGATCTCAAACTGGGAAAGTAAGAAAAAGAGAATCTCTCATGCCAAAAAGACAGTGACTTTAGATTTGAAAAGAAAAAGGTATAAATTTTATTAAAAAATGCAATTTCAGATCTCAAGACTAGAAACAGGCTTTATTTTGTGAAAAATAATAATGATCCAGATCGAAACAGAGGGAAAAGGGGGTTTCTTATGCTAAGAAACCATGTTTTTGGATTCCAAATAAGAAAAGAGAGGTGGCTTGATTTTAGATCCAAATAATGGGTACATGTTTTTTTGGATCCGGAATAGTAAAAGTAATATCTAAGGATTTCAGATCTACGAGATGTCATTTTTTTGCTAATAAACAGTGTCTGTGGATAGTAAAAGTAAGATCTAAAAAGTGGACAAGAAAATTTTTCTATGTAGTAAAATGGATGTTCAGATCTGAAGAGAAAAGGAGGATTTTTTGTTTTATGTAAAACAGTCAAGGTAGATCTGAAAAGAAACATAGATTTCAGATCTCAGAAAAGGGGAGAGAGTTTCCTAAGAGAAGAAACGATAATCTCTAGTCAGAAGATTAGAAATAGTAGGTTTAAAAAAAGCAAGAAAGAGAGAATTTCCTTTTAAAAAGGAAAGTTCAGTTCTCTGTGAAAGCACCAAAATGTTTTCACAAAAAATGGGCAAACATTCAAATCGTTGTTGTAGAGCTGTGAATATTGTTTGTGGTATATAGCTATTGTTTGACGAAAATTAGTTGCGGATATTTAAGGTAGAAAATCAGTAATTTGCAATAAAAAATATGTAAATGACTTAAATGTAAAAAGACATCGAATTTATAATGGTTCGGCCTGAATGTGCCTACGTCCACTGTTCCTCTTTTATTATCCCTTTCATTTCTGATTACAAGTACAAGCTTTGAATACGAGTAAACATGCTATTAGAACTAAGATTTTTCCCTCTCGAAATTGTCTGCCATTGTTGCTGAAAGCTTCGCTCTTCAGAATCCTCTTTTTTATGATGCCATGTGTTTGGTATTTATAGAATGAAGATATGAAGAGAGACAGTTGAGTATATAGTATTTGGAATTTGGGTCAACCTTCCTTCCTTCAAGATTTGGTTCAACCTTCCTTACATGATTGTCAAGCTATTCCACTTGTGACGACCGCCGTACACCTTCAAGAACACCGGAACGCGTCATGAAGAAATCCCCGAAGTATCGTCGTGTTATGACGAAAATTTCCAACTTTTTTTTAGATCAGTTATACCCGGGTTGAGCCCTAAGCAAACCTTCACCCGACTCCAAGCAGCATTACTCCCAGCCGACTCCAAGTAAACCCTTAAATTTATCATGCTTGACTCCAAGCAACCACCGAAGCAAAGATTTGGTTCGGTTACCGGACAGACTCAAAGTAGACTCCATTTTTTTAAGCCCCGACTCCAAGCAACCGCCGAACCAAAGTTTTGGTTCGGTCATCGGGCCGACTCCAAGCAGACTCGAGATTTTCAAGCCCGGACTCAAAGCAAGCGCCGAACCAAAGTTTTGGTTCGGTCATCGGGCTGACTCCAAGCAGACTCCGGATTTTCAAGCCCCAACTCCAAGCAAGCATTGAACCAAAGTTTTGGTTCGGTAATCCAGCCGACTCCAAGCAAACTCCAGATTTTCAAGGTCCGACTCCAAGCAAGCACCGAACCAAAGTTTTGGTTCGATCATCCGGTCGACTCCAAGCAGACTCCAGATTTTCAAGGCCCGACTCCAAGCAAGCACCGAACCAAAGTTTTGGTTCGATCATCAGGCCGACTCAAAGCAGACTCCAGATTTTCAAGGCCCGACTCCAAGCAAGCGCCGAACCAAAGTTTTTGTTTGGTCATCGGGCCGATACCAAGCAGACTTTAGATTTTCAAGGCCCGACTCCAAGCAAGCACCTAACCAAAGTTTTGGTTCGGTCATCGGGCCGAATCCAAGCAAACTCGATATTTTCAAGCCCCGACTCCAAGAAAGCACCGAACCAAAGTTTTGGTTCGGTCATCGGACCGGGGATCTTGGATTGCTGTTGGACTGCCGACCTTGAATGGCGGTAGAGTGTTTCGGTATCGGCCCCACGAGACAGTGGTGGACAAATCTTAAGATGATCATATCTCTCAATCCGTAGCTCGGATTGAGACGCAATTTCGACCTATGTCCATATCTTGATTTCGAGAATACCTCCAAACTAGTTTGAGTCTATTCCAGAACAATAATGATTTGCCCCTGACTCCTCATATTCACCATGTAGTGGGCGAAAATGCCCACCACAACAGGTATATATCATTTCAACATATTTCTCAATTTGTTCGAAATAATTCAATTAGCAGTTTAACATACTGTCAATAATTTATAGGGTGATGAATGGATATATATATATATATATATATATAAACATCCAAATCATCTAGAATATCAACCAATAGCATTCAATTTCAATCAACATCCAAATCAGCCAATAATTCACAACAATTACGTAGTTATCAATATCAGATATTTAACTGGCAATTTAATTCCAATTTCAAATTTAGCTGTCAATTTTAATTTCTACAGTCAATTCATATGTCAATTTCATTTCCAAACAATTAGTAAATAAAATTAAATAACTTTACGATCTCAATTTAACAAACATAAAAATATTATAGTACGTCGTGAGCGTTAAAACACTCACCTTTTATTTGAAACTGAAAACATTTCCGCTTCAAATAAATTCCACTTCCACTCCCTACTATAGACGACGTCAATATGGTCGCATCGCGACTCGTTTCACTCGAAACGGACCTCGTACGAGAAGGTTATATTTTATTAGCATTTGATATAATAAAAAGTTAATTAACCTAATTAAGATAACAATAATTAAAAACACCCACGCCCAAATCTCCTTCGCTGATCAATACTCAGGCCCGCTGTTCTTCCAAATCGCAACTCTCGACAACGCCCTTTCATCGTTCAACAAATGCCACCGCCTCAAGTCGTCGACCTACCACGACGCCGTGCCACTTCCAGCGCCGCCCACGTCCAGTCACGCGCACACCACGACGCTCCACCACTAATACAAAGTCGAATGAAACAGTGGAACCCTAATGCAATCCAGCCCCACTCGCGCTGCTCGCTCTCCCCCAGGCCGCGTGCTCCGACCGCGGCATCGTCCTCCTCCAGCATCTCGACTTCGATCATAGAAAAACCCACGACTTCATTCGTTTTATATTATTTTTTTCGTCTTTCTTTTGTTTCGATCTGGGAAGATTTAAAACCAAAGGAAGGAAAAGGGGTACGGAGGAGACAAATTGGTGGATGTATGCATACGAATGTTGGTAAGGGAAAGTATATATATTATTAAAATAAGAAAATATCTCGCCCGATTGGTCCGCAAAATTCTGAACTCCAAACGAAGCGTGTCGTCTAGCATTCTATATGTTTTACCCCTATTTCGAACGCGGTGGAACTAGTCTCGACGCCTAATTCGACCGTATGCAGAAGATAACTTTTCAAATCAAATTATTTTAATTAAAATCTTAAAAATAAATTCTACGCGTTTCAAGCTCGCACGGCCAAAAGATAAGTCTGATCGCTACGAAACTTGAAATCCCACAATAATTCACTATTACGGATTCGATGAAAATGGTTTCGTCGGAATCCAAGACAGTGGCCAAAATGACTATTTTTACTCGTTAAATAAAATATAAAATTTCCAATTTCTATTTATTCACTTTTAAATCCAATTTTAAATATTAACAATCTTCATTCATATTTAAATAAAATTTAAATCAACTTTCGACATCATTTTCATTCACATTAAATTCAGAATTCAATTATTTAAATAATTTCCAATATTAAATTTAACAATTTAATTATCCAATAATAAAGTCTCAATGAATTTTACTTATCGACAATTTATTTATTTCAACTAAATAAGTCAACATTTTTTATTCACTCCAACTATTGATTATAAATACATCCAATATGTAAAATTCATTTCAATATCTGTTATTGCCAAAATCTTTGAAATTGGTTATTCAAAATTTTACCCAAGTTCATATCCAATAAATTACATTAATCATTAAAAAAAATTCTAACCATTTTTATTCAATAATCATATTAAATTTAGTAATTTAAAATAGTTAAAAATACGGGTCGTTACAATGGTAAAGGTCGGATGCTATTGGATGTAGAATGATGTTGGATGCTTAGTGAGGAGTTGTGTGGGGTAGGAAATAAGATCGTTGGTATATCATTACTTTTGTATTATAATTCTTCTCTCTTTTATTATAAAATGCACCCATAATGACAAATGTAATCTTTGATACAGTTTTCTTAGGTGCAATGTGTCAAATCTCCTCGACATGATTTTAAAATGTATTTCGTAGGAAACGTGCATTTGAATTTTTCATATGATGCCAAATTCCTTTTAAGCAATGTCAAATATTTTTAATGTTTAATAGTTTAGATATACATTCCTTAGTTTAACATGATCCATATGGGAAAATTTGGCATGTTTCTTATTAATTTATATATCATTATGTATGAAAATCTGGTATGATCATTAATCCCTCCATTGAATTGTATCCAAGTTGTGCTACCTTGGTATGTTTTCAGAAAATAATTGGGTTGGTATTTTAGTTGTTATATTATGTGTGTAACAGTTCTTTAAGATGTTAGATTGTACATACTATTAAAATTCTACGGCGTATCATTTTTATATGCAACAAAAATCTCTAATGACAAAAACTTAGACACTAATTGGGTGTTATCAGATGATTTTATTGTCTTGTCTTGGAAAGAACTCTATGGTTCTGCTAAATAGTATTCAAAATCCAGCATGGGTTAGGTTGGTAGCATCCACTGACATTATATCATGATGTTGATTTTAAGTAGCTAAGTTAAATATGCTTCTGTCAGGGTCTTATATTAGAAAATGGATTTACTTATTGAGAATTTTGTAGGTCGTGTTGTTTGTCCATGAATATCCATATACATATTCTAATTATTGGCAACAATAATTGCTAAAAACTTGCTTTGACGGTTATATTTTTACATGTACATGCAGAAGAAGAAGGTCACAAACTTTGCATTAGTTCCATTTTACCTTCCATCACTTGCAATTATGTCACATTTATTTGAATTTGTTGGGTGATGTTGCATTTGTTTGGATTGTGCACTGGGAGTTTAATGAATCTGGCAATGGAAGGATTCCGTGGCTTAATGATGACATTTGTTTGAAGGCATAATGGCTCATATTAGCATTAGAAACATAGAGAGATTGTGTGGTTGGAAACCTATCACCGTGGGTTCTGCAGCCAACTTAACAGTTTATGAACGAGTTGCTCTTCACGTTGAATGTATGATTTGTATAAATGCACAATTGTTTAATGTACGATTTGTATAAATTTTATTGTATTAAATGCACAATTGTGTTTGCAATATATAATATCGAATCTTTTTTATTATCGTTTTCTATGATTATTTATAGTTCCATATCTTTTTATTATTATTGGTTTATATGATTATATCTTCATACTCTTAGATATTGTACTAAAAGGAAAAGCAAATATCACATTTATAAAAAAAGTACAATATTTTGCAACGGCTAATAGCCATGCTTAATTTCTACATTATCGCACGTGGGCCTAAGAAAAGCAAAGAGTGATAGCCATTGCAAAAATAAAGCCTGCAACTGTTATAATATGATCCTAAATATAATTATGCAATGGTGTAGAGTCGTTCCTATATGCTCAATTAGCAACATACATTGGCAGTTTCTAATGTTCTAGAACGGTTGGGGCCAACTGTCCAGAACATGTTCGGGGTCGAAAATGAAGGTCGTCACTTGAAGGCTCTGAACTATTACTAATTTTCAGCCATGCATTCTTTAGAAACGGCTTAAGTCCATTGCAAAATCGATTTGGAATGGGTTAAAGTCGTTGCGAAATAACATTTCTAGTGTAGTGTGCCCTCAATTGTCATGAGTAAGTCATTGTCTATCATATTGAGAGCATTACGTGCACCAGTCTCAACAGATTTATCGATATCCTTTTCTCGGGTACATCTTGGCTAGGAACATTTAACGAGTTAGTATTTTTGTTTATATCGATTCAACGCTCATGGTTACAAAACATTTGTAGCCGCAATCAATAAAACACTACTCCTAAGGATTTTCCACTTATATATGCTTAATGTAATTAATTCAACATATATAATAGAAAACAAAACAAAAGGCATACTTTATTTCGATCAAGATTGTTTACAAATTTAAATTTATATGACAATTACATAACTACCCTTATGGAACACCCTTGACTATACCATCTACATGGAATATAAAGGCTTACTGAACTTTTGACATGGACTAAGAACTATTGTACTTAAAATACAACTCTCGATATGAAGTATGTTAATGCAATACAGAATTCTTACTTAGGATCACGGGCAACACAAAAGGTACCGCATTTCAACATTCCACTCTAATCCTATTTGGAACTACAATCATGCAAATAGTCAATGCATGTTCGAACATAAAGGTACATAGATAAATGTCACACAACACATTAGTCTACCCTACTCAAATTATAATGCCCATTTATTGTCTCTAATGCCCATGCCTATTTATTTGTAATTTTTCATATTTCATTTGATCTGTTATTTTCAAAAACCATTTCACAAAATATTTCCAATACACATTCCTTGAATTTCCTAAAATAATAATTTCCAAAAATCTATACAAAATTGTAATCATTGGAAATCTATACCAAAGGCTAAGTAAACAAATATGATAAAATAATAAGTTACATTGTTGACGTCCCCATACAGTTTCTCTACTACCCAAAATAACACTCAAATTACAATTTACATGTTTCCATCAATTTAACTAATGTACAGACGTAAAATCCTAGGATAAGCCCAAATAGCAGACTATTTGATCATTGACAATTGGGCTAACTTTTCACAGACCCTAGGCATTATACCGCAGTCAATCGGCTAAGATGGATATTAGCCTCTCTGGTATTACACTAAGATTTACCACCAAAAATACTCTCACATCGAACATATCTCACGAGATCTATTGGTGCAATTATAATCACATAGAGTCTATCTGATTGTACTCACTAACCAAACCTATGTAATATCCAAAAGGGTATAATTATATAAACAATCGAGTATATATTAATAATCAAGTAGTGGGAATAAATAAAGCATTATTTTATTAAGGAATACAAAATCTCAACAATTACTATTAGTGACAATGATATAACATAACATAGTAATAATAACCATTTTAACTTCAATGGATCATATAACAATACGAAGTTGATCGAATTGTAAGTTTATGTTTAAACCATTTCTTAAGGGTCATGTAACAATCCACACCTTAATGGGCCCAAATTTCGATTAAATTGAAACCCAAGTCCATTAGGGTACATATAGTTGGTTTGATAACCAGTAATAAACATAAGTATAACAAAGTGCGATCAATATAAAATCACAATGGAATTGAAAAATATAATATAACATACGTATTGACTAAGGCAACTACCTCGAAATATCATTCCTTGGCTATTTAAGTGCCTTGTCTATACCAAGCATGAATAAGAAGATTTCTCCATCTACAATTCCCGTCTTGCTTCAGTATCTAGTCCTTCTAAACCTAACCCATGGGTTGTTATGAGGAGGGGGCCAAATTTTTTTTCTGGTGATTGGAAAATTACATATTTTACCCATCCCATTATTTTATGTCGATTGGTTTTCATTTAAGTGTTATCTCTATTATTTACGGCTAATCCATTAAATATTATGTGCACGTACAATATGTCTGACCTAATCTTCTTCAAGGTATAACTATATAAGTATATGCCTATTCGCATATATGTCTAACCATTCCACTATCCAAAACCCCTACCACTTAATGCTTCTTAAGTAGGGAGAAGGCGGACCCATAATGGCTACTTAATACCTCAGCCCTCGAAGCAGGCCCTCCGTAACATAACCGCTGGTCAATTGGTCCTAACTACAGAGACCGATGACACCTAGATAAGGCTTTATAATAATTGTTATAACGTATCTCAACTCTACAACTTACCCTCAACTGTAGGCCAAAGGTCCTTCCCAGTCTCACACAACTACCATCAGTTATGTCCTAACAACGTAAGAGATAGTACCCAAGCCACTTAATACATTTTTAATGGGAATTAGGCGGACGTTGATCATTTAATACCTACATTTTATGCAGTCCCCGACATTTAATACCTATCCCAAGGCGAACTCCTCTCTGACACTATTTAGTTGAAATCGCACAGAATCTCATTAGGCCACATAATACTTCTTTATGGAAGAGGCGAACCCTATAATAATTACTTAATATCTCAAACCCGAAAATGACCCTTCCGGATATATCCACTAACGTACCTAATCGCTAACCTTAACCATTTAATACTTCCTAAATATGGAGGAGGTGGACCCAATAATAACTACTTAATACCTCGGTCCCAGAAGCAGGTCCTACATCCTACGCATATCATTTCCCCTTAGGTCCTATGGTTGGAGATGTCTCACATTAGTAGTAAGTATACACAACTGCTAGTAGCCTCTAGGTAAAGGGTAGACTTATGTTGTGTAGCTCTATTGACCTCGCGTCCCAACCCACTAAACCGAACCAATCATCCAAAGCCTAAGCGTTGGGCTGAGCCCACTAATTCACACTTGTTCTAACGTATAATTGAAGTTATATAATTTCCTACTATGAAAATTATATCGCCTTCTACATATATTTAATAGCATTAATACTTACTTGTTGGTCACATAATTATTCCTAATTTATACGCTTAGGCTTTGGTTTCTTTATAATGTTTAATAAATGTCTATTACCTGTAATAATTGGTCATTTATGTCAAAATTGGACAATCTCTAATCAATCCTCATTTAATTTATTTAATCTATTTACAACTTTCAAAATCCATCTATTATGCTTGTTCAGTTTCCCCAAAGAAGCCGTATTAAATTCCCTACTCATTCCTCATTTAATTCCATTTTAACTCTCTATTAATTAGAATTTACCGTCTATAAAATCTGTAATTAATTTCCATAAATACCAGTCCTAAAATTACTACGCTATTAATAACTAATACGAATATCGGCGTAAATTAAGTTATTTATATATTTTTATTGTTGAACGTTAAGCACGATTTTACAGTTTATTTATTTATTTATAATTTTAACTATTAATTTCTAAACTAGAACATTCCTTTTCATGTTTTAATTTAGCAGAGTTGCCTTTTCAAAAAGGATTACCATTATAACTTTTCATAAATTAACAAAAAATGAGATCTTTGCTTTATTTGAAATTACAAAGAAATTATTTCATTTCTTTTATTGAAATAGACAGTGTAAACTACGGAGAAGAATATCCATATTTTACACATCTCTTTCCTATTTTGATATATCCCTTCTTAATTCAAATGACATGCTTTTTTACATATTTTAGAATTGGATAGTTTATGAAAATTACACGGAACCCGCTCCAAGTAGATCAAAACATAGAAATTCACATTATAAGTCAACTAGGGCAACCTAATTTACAACCTTATAGATCTGGAATAAACAAACATTCTGCAATAATAAATATTTGGGACTAAATTCAAATTTTTAGATTAAGTTATACATACTATTTCTATTCCAGTTACCTATTTTATTAAATGTGTAGGCGATAATCCTATACATTTATTTTAAGCCTATAATTCATTAGACCTTATTTAGGCATAATAATTAAATAAAATCCAACGATATAAATTTCAGTGTTATAAATAAATTATATAATTTCTCACTCGCCTTTTATGCTTTTCAAATCTCAAAATCTGAATCCATTCCTTTACTTGACCCCTTTTCCAATCTAAAAAAATATGTATAACAAGGCATATACATACTATTAGAATTACAGACCTAAGAATTTTTTTAGGATTATGGAGAATATAGATTTATAATTATAAAAATTACATTTTTCCACAGTATTGATTCGCTCCTTCTCTTCTTCTACCATTCTCTGATTATATGTATATACATAATATTTTGTAAATTTTAGAAGTAGCGAAGAGGAGAAAATGGTAGAGCTTCGTTGCTTGGATAAGAAAATATGAAAAAATAAGTGAGGGGTTAAGCCTTTATTTACAGGCGTACGAATCTGTAACGACCCGATATTTTCAACCATTCGCATCCACACATGTCGGACTTGAATTGCTCAAAATACCAAATTGTTAATTTATATTTGGCAAATCTCAGAATATACAGTAAATAAATAATCACAGATCACAGACACAGAGTAATATAATGCAGCGGAAACAAAGAAATAGTAGTTCATGAAGCTACTATATAAATACATCAGAGTTAAGTAAGATACAGTAGGAATACCAAGATACAACAGGAGTAACAGTATGAAAATCAGGTACAACTCAGAATACAACTGGAATCAACTGGATAACGAAATGAATAGATATTTGGATCTTCAAAGTGAAACTCCAGCTCCAAAGGTGAGTCTTAAATGCTGTATCACTCAGTCTGACCCGAGCGTAAAGCAAAACACAAAACGCTCGAGTCAGGACATACATACTTATACAATGTAAACCAACTCAAGTGAACTGTAATAAAGATACAAGTAACTTAAAGGATGCTTGGGACCGCCTATCCTCTAAGGATCCGTTAAACTATTTACTATGTAGTAATATTTCGCTATTATAATAATGTCTAATCATAAAATAAACATACTTTAAAATAGCATTAGGGCTTTACATTTAATCTGAACTCACCCTAACACGTAATAGTCCCAGTAGTCTATCTAGTATTAGCATACTCCCAAAAATGGGGGCTACCCTCGATACTCCACAGGCTACGGGAGAAATCACAACTCGTAGTAAAGCTCGATATGGTAGGTGACACGGCACACAAGGCAATGCCAGGGTAGATATATCAATTACGCATTCGGACTGGTGGTGACGCATAGTAGCCACTACCGCCCACCTCGAACAACACTCCCAAATCAAGGGGTGCACCCAATCAATCACAAAGTAATAGAATGGTATCGAAGAAGTGTGTTCGATCAGAGGTGCTACCTCATTGGCCCGTCGATCGCTCCTGTTTTAGCCACCTTATGCCAACTCATGGGAGTTGGCATAAGGTATATACCTTAGGATCGTCGCCACCATCCTACTTCATTCTAGAAACTCCACCGTGTACACAGTTGTTAAAGTGGTTTTCAGTATCGACAGAGAGTATGTCCATATCTGATCCCGGTCTCTTTAACAACCAATCGTTATTATAACCCGTGGTTATAATTTAAAAACAGTTTATACTTCAAAATAGAATATCATTTCAAATCCAAATCTTTATCAAAATAAAGATTAAATCAATTCCAAACCATTTCAATATATTTAAAATATCATATCATTTCCAAACTTCATTTCAAATCATTTCAATATCAACATATCATATCTTTCCAAAACTTCATTTCAAATCATTTAATATATCAAAATATCATATCTTTCCAAAACTTCATTTGAAATCATTTTAATATATCAAAATATCATATTTTTCCAAAACTTCATTTCAAATCATTTTTATATATCAAAATATCATATCCTTTCAAAACTTCATTTCAAACCATTTTAATATATCAAAAAATCATTTGAGTTCAAATCTAAATATTCAACTTTAAATACTTTTTAAATTTAAGATATCATTCATTTATTATCATTTCAAGTCACCTTTTAAATAGTTTATATTTCAATCAAAATAATTTGTTTAAACCATTTAAAGGTGTACTTATTATACTTTCAAATCAAGTATTCAATTTTCAAAGTTTTAAACTATTCTGAGTTCATTTACTACGTTAAAAACATAAACATTGAAAATTTCAGACTTTCACAGCATTTAGAAAAAGCTGTTATAAGTTATATTTGAAAACATTTTAATTCAGTAAAGACAGTATTTTAAAACTGCTGTTAAATCTTAGTTTTAGTTGAAATTTAGTTTAAAACAGCAAAGGCAGCATTTCCAGAAATGTTGTAATAGCTCAGGTTTCAAATTAAAGGGTTTCATTAAATTCAGCAAAGACAGCAGACCACTACAGCAATTACAGAACTGCTGTAATAGAACCGAGTCAAGTTTTAGTCTATTTAGTTCAACTACAGCAACTACAGCATTTTAGAAATGCTGTAATAGCTTCTTTTATTCAATTTTAGTTCAAATCAGAAATCATAGCATTTCTGAATGCTATTAAAGTAATTTCCAGATTTTAGTGTATTTCCAGCAAATAATAAACTTCAATATTAAACCTTTTAAACATGATAAAAATCATATTTTGACATTCAAAAATGTTCATTAAAATTACACTTTTAATTTATGATTTTTATAAGAAACATTTACAGTAAAATCCAAATTTCCAATAATTTTACTTAACAAATCCAAATGTACAATTTTCTTTTCTTCACATTTTTAACAAATAAACTTAACACTTATATTTTATTTCCATTTCACAAATTAAACTAAATTTTCAATTTTATTTAATTAACTTAAACCTTTAATAAAAACCAAATTCACATTTCCAAGTCAAGTTATATTTTAAAATTACACTTTTAAGCATTCATTTAATTAACCATTTTAATACATAGAAAACTCAATAACACTTTATTAAATCATTTAAATTCAAATTTAAATCAAATTATCATATTTCCCATTTTCCAAATATAATTAAATTTCCATTTTATTTATATAACTTAAATATCATTTTAAAAACCAAAATTCCAAAATTCCAAACTAAGTTATATTTCAAAAATTCACTTTTACCATTCATTTAAATTACACTTTTATCTTCTAGAAAAATCCAAATTTCTTTATTTAAACATTAAAAATCCAATTTAAATCAAGTTTTCATAATTTTACACTTTTAAAAATATTTAAAATATTCAAAATACTTTATAAAAATAACCACGGGCCTGTATATAGTTTTCTAACCTAGGTCAAGTGATACAGATATGTATCATTTCAATCCGTAGTTTAAAAAGCAAAAATCCGGGTTCTATCATTCCAAACCCGCAATCCCAAGTTAAAATAAAATAAATAAAAACCGTTCAGGCCTATCATTTCAGCCCATAATGATTTTTCCCTATTCTAAAGTCCGTTCTGGTATGTATCATTTCAACCCATAGTGAATCTAATCTACAGGGAACTTGCAGTGTGATAAACAGATATAAAATGAACAGTAAACAATAAATAACAGTAACAGATGATATGACAGATAAATAAACAGGTTTAACATCATATAATATATAACATAAGCAGTCATAACATAACATAATATTCTACACATTCAATTGTTGTCAATTCACATTTGCATAAGTATAAATGTCGGGTGAGATTTACTCACCTTTAAATGCTGGAGATTGCAATACAACTGACACAACGGAATCAAGAGCACAAAGACAAGACTACGGATTTGAGTGGAGAGCGAGATCTAATGCTACAACTCTTGTGTTACAAGCCAAAACAAAAATCAAAACAAACCATAATTTCAATACACTAGAAATGGAATAACTTTTAAATGAAAAGAGATATGAATGCCAAATCTTTTGCCTTGCTTCCTATATTTTTTTTCAGCCTAGGGATGTTGTTTGGATCTGGTTTGAACAAGTTTTGGCTCAGGTTTGGTCATGTGAATGCACGGCCAAAGTGGTGAAACATGGAGGGGAAGTTACATAGTGAGAAGGTGAAGGGTTTAAGGCAAAATAGTGTGATTTTTGATCAATATTGGGTTCGGCCATGGGGTTGTTTGGTCAGGTCAGAGGGGTATGGGTCAGGTCAGTGGGAGGAAAGGTATATGGTGGTCTGGCCAGAGGTGGTGGAGGTGGCCTAAGGTGGTGTTGGTGGTGGAAAGTGGAGTGGTGAAGCAAATAGTGGTCAAACAACATGTTTTTATGGCTTGTGTTGCAATTTTTGTGGAGTTTTGGCATCATGGTGGCTCGGCCTTGGTCAAGACCAGAGGAGTAGCTGATGGTGATGGCAGGGAAGAGGTGTAGGAGTTTGTGGCCGTGGATGTGGAGGAGAGGCCGATCCAAATACAAGAGAAAACAAGGCAAAAATGACATGAAAATAGGAAAAAGAAGAAGAAAAAGTATAGAAACAAAGAAGCCATTACCAAAGCTTTTCTTAGCCGTGCAAAATGAAATGGAGAAGGAGTTTCTCACGTGAATTTTGAAGGGGATACACAGCAAATGAAAAAAATGCACGGCCAAAAGGAGTGTAAATGAAGAGTTATGGAAATGAAGAGTTTTGGAGATGAAAAGTCTTCAGTTTCTAAAGCATTTTAAACTCTTCATATTTCTTTTTCTTTTTAATTTTATATAAACAAAATAAACTCAGAAATTGATTTTTAAAAACTGAAACAAAGTATTATAAAATAAGATTAAATATTTAAATTTAAAGAAATGGGAAAAGAATTACAGAAATTGCTTAAAATTGAAAACAGTGTCTAGAAATTACAAATAAATTACCCTTGACTTTGGAAAATTATTTACTTCATTTTAAAAATATTCTAAAACAAAATTTGAACTAAAAAGATTTTTAAAACATTTTCAAAGTGAAATAAATAATTAAATTCAGAGAAAATAGCAAAAGAACTGAAGAAATTGTTTAAAAATAGGAAACAGGACATGAAAATTTCAAATAATTTACCATTAACTCTAGAAAAATTTATACTTCTCTTAAAAATATTTTAAAACCAAAATATTTACATAACAAGTTATTTTACCCATATAAATATAATTTAGAACATTACATGACCAAATAAAATATTATTTATATAATTTAAAATAAACAATTTGGTTAAATACAGCAAATTACACACAATAGTTAAAAATATTTTAAAAGGCACCCGCCGTTCGTAGCTCGGTTGGTTTGGGAGTTGGGAGATGGGAACCAAAGGACTATGTCCGGGCAGGTTCGAATCCCAGCGCCAAACCATCAATGGGAGTTTCAACGTTAAGCATCCGTGTGCGACGACTAAATAAAAGCGGGGTAGACACACGGCGTGGGGTTTACTTAAGTGAGTATCAATGAATACCATGATCTTAAGGTTCCCTATGATCTCAAAAAAAAAAATAGTTAAAAAGGCATAACTTTCACATTATAAATTAGATTTCAACGAAACAAAAAGCAATATTCTTAATTTTTTATTTACTTTCATAATAAAAGATAAAATTCAAATTTTCAAACTTTTAAAATTTTAAATTAAAAAGTCAAAGTTTGACCAAATTGACCAAAATTCACTGTTCTGGAAAATACTCTATTTATTCATATTTGGGATTATAATTCACATACAAACCAAAATTTATATTTAAAATAACAAAATTTATCCATTTTAATAAATAAAATAAAGTTTTTTTTTTAAATCGGGAAATTCAATTTAAAATAATTACCAAATACAGGGTTGTTACAGAATCAATCGTAACCGTTAGATTAAAATAATTAATTCTGTGACGTTGGCCAAGGTTCAAACCCTATAGGTCATTTTGTAGTCTTATTAATTATTTATTAATTATCATTAATTTTACGAGATTCTACATTCTCCCTCCTTGAAAGAATTTCGTCTCCTAAGTTCCTCAAGGGTTGAATCATGTAATATAGCGTGCAACCAATCCAAACAGATCAACCAATTAGTGTAAAACCAATTCTGCAGTCAAACGTGTACAAGTGCATGTTGTATTACAACATATAAAACATGTATGTAGAATGACTCTAAATTGGCACCTCCTATATGAATGCATTCTTTTAAAAACATTTTGAAAATATGATGCAAACAACTTAGATATACTAGCAATTCTATATGTATGCAAGTTTTCAAAAATCCCTTTTCACGCAATAATTTCCACACTCCTGGGAGTAGGAGTATGGTTCAACTAATTTTACCTTCTAAAACCTAGCACGTAATATTTAACATCCAAATTTTTTGAAAATCCAGTTTCTTGGTCTATACTCCTATGTCGAAAAAGGAATTTAGACGCAATTTTTTTTACATTTCCTCCCTTCTTTTGGATACTTATTTCGTTATACCTTAGAACCTTCTCTTTTGCTCTCAAAACTTTTCAAACCTTTTCAAGTACAATTGGTATAAGGAGGTTCATTTTTGGGTGTTAAAGCATAATTATCCTAAATGCAAGTTTTGTTCACGATCAACATGGTATGGAAATAGACATTCCAAAGATAAAACAACCTTTTCCCTTGATCTTGTCTATATTTAGTATATTGTCATCCTTGTCGATCAGTAAAATTCAAATTCACTAACACGTTGGCCTATCCTACGTTATGCATGTGCCCCTAGAAAATTGAATTTTTTTCATTTTCCGTCAAAAATATTTTTCCTTTTCCAATCAAACCTGCAAAATAGTCTGAAAAATCAAATTTCCAAAAGCATTTAAACACCATTTTTTTTTTATTATTATTGTTGTTATCCAGCAAATTAGTCGCCATCCTTGAAGAGAAAATTAAAGATTTACTTCCTGATTTTCTTGCATTTATTACCTCAAATAATTAATAAAAAGCAGTCATGTCTCAACCATAAAAACCAATTCATTACTTAATAAAAACCAGCCATATCTCCACTATAAATACCAATTCATTACCCATCAAAGCCGGATTTAATGCCCAATAAATGTCATGATAACCTGCTTATTTATTGCTAATTAATGTCAACCATTTCCATATCTAATATTCCTTAATTCCCTTCGTCCTTACCTTAAATAAGAAGATTATGGTGCAATTAATATCAGCCTAGTTAGCGTCACTACAATCCACACCATCACTGGGTCAATGCTTACAACTAAAAATACACCTAGTATTGCAAAAGAAAATAAAAGAGAAAATACGACTTCTCCTCTGCTCCTCAAAATCTCTTGTAATATGAAGCTACAAGTGATAAATAAATTATAAAGTGGATGTAGGCCATAGACTTTGCCGAACCACTATAAAAATTTCGTGTCTCTTTTATATTTTCTTCTTTTTATCTGCTTATTTTGGTGATCTGTGTTGCTGTTTTCTGGATTGCCGTTAAGGTTGGTGCTTTCACACTTGATCTAGGGTGTTGATCTATTTTTTAGGTTAACAATTATATTTTATTATATATTCAAAAGCATTTTCTATCAAAACACTTTGTTCAAAATTTTCCAAATACATTTGAACCCTACTTTTCAAATGCGTTTAAACAAAAAATTTCAAAAGCATTCAAACACAATTTTTCGAAACATTTGTCGTTCCATCCTTAAAACAATCCGGCCTCGTCTTAATGTAATTGGGACTCAGTCTATGAGCTAATGTATATGATTGGCCCTAGTGTTATGCATTTAATCCTAGATTTGGGAAACCTTTCCTTTTCTTTTACTCTAAAACAACAAAATACTTATAAGCGTATTTATAAATTTTAGCTTTTAAGGCATAGGGACAGTGACCCATGACTTCGAAAAAACCTTTCCCTGCCATTCGTTTGCTAAAATTTGTTTTTTTCCAAAATTCTAAAGTTTTAGGATCCAAGTATTTTTAATTTCTAGTTGCTAAGTTAATTTCCTAATTTTATTTATAAACTTCCAGTCTTACATGCATTTTTATCACTAGTTAAGTGTCCTTATGAGATCTCCTTATTTGTACTGTTTTCCAATATATTTACATTTATATAGCGGTCTAATCCCCATCAAATCAACATAGTGATAAAACAGGAACATATCTCATACCATTTCATACGCTTTTCTAATAACTTAAGGGAGACAATTAGCAATTAAATCCCAAAGACCCTAAAAGAAAATTTTGCTGGAAGCTACCATTCATCATCAATTGGTGTTAATGACGTTGTTGTCTTAACACTCCTTACTAAATTAAGATGGACTTGTCATTCAGTTGTCACCCGACTTCCTTAACTCTCCTTCTTGGCTTTTAATAAATGCGGACAATTCGTTGCTTCAATTATTATACCCATCTGAAGATTTTGTTCAGTGGAATAACTTCCTTACCACCTATTTTGCCTTCTTTAGCTTTGAGTCAACCAACGTCCTTCATATGTGTTGGACACTCACTATTCTTTTTTCCAACCATACTACTAAAATCTTTAAATCAAACCTCTTAAGAGTATCCTCAAACTTTGATATTTGCTTCCTTTATATCCTTGATCCTTCATGCGAGTATACCCTGAGACTCAAAAAATTGTACTTTGGTACCATTCGCCATTCCTTCGGGGGTTCTTCTCATGGCTTCCACACATCTCTAATAAAATATTACTAGTTTCATATCAATATTCCTTATATTCAATGGGGATTTCTTATTGTTATCCTACGAGCATTCGTAGCTATTTTATTCATAGCCTAAAACCTTTACCCCATCTTACCTAGGCAGTGAATCCTATCAACTCCATATTAAAAATTTGGTTTGGTTTTCACCATTCTTTATAAAACTAAAATTTCACAATCATGAAGTACTTAATCCAAAATCTTTATCTTTGAAAATATAAACATAAAAACCTTTTTATCAAATTAAAAAATTACTTGGTTCCAAAAGGAAACCATCAAAAATTTCCTTTTCTAATTGATTTTGCCTTTATAAGGACTTTCTACAACAGAGATTTGTTTCTTTTAAAAGTAGAATTTTTAACTCAAAATATTCAAAAACTTAACTATCATACCAAACGATTTCTTTCAAAAATACATTCTATAACTTTAAACAACGAAAAGTTGGATAGAAAAGGATAACTTTCATCCTATTATTTTCCTATGCTCATGCTATCTCCTCTTACACCTTTAACAGAGATTTTCATCGCATAAGAGGGAGACTTCTAAAAGATATGCGTAATTGCAACATCTATCAAAGCGTCTATCAATGGTATATGCGCAATTACTACATATCCATGGAAAATTTCCATTCATCCTATCATATTCATATTATTTTTATACTATATTATTTCTAACTAGATTACCAATCCTATATTCCTAATGTTATTTCTATCTAAATTGTCGGACATTATTACCCTTCTATTTTCTATACCCCATTTGAATCAAGTACCATTTTCATTTATCCATCCCTTAAAAAATTAAAATGGAAATTCCAAATTTACACAATATGAAAAATCATCGACCCAACCTACACTCTATTTTACATTTATTTTAAAAACGAAATATCCCTTTATCAAAAATCTTTAAATCAAAAACTTTTTGACTCAACCAAATTTAAACTAAGAACTTTAAAAATGAAAAACCATTTTTACTAAAAAACTTTAATTCCGAAACTTTTGACTCTACAAAGTTTCAATGAATTTTAAAATTTCCTTCCTTTTTCAAAACAACTACTTTCCAATAATTTCGTTGAAACCCATTCAAAACATTTCAAGAAATTCTCAAAAATCTTCTTATCAAATTCTTTCACATAGGGTTGGATTTAGAAATGGACTATTATTGCCCTATCTTTAGGACACTCCTACTCCCTACTCATCCTTAACTTATCTCCATCAAAAATCCGGCTTATCTTCCTATGGTGATCAATGTACACCTTCTTATGGAACTTTCTCCACTTTTTCATGCCTTGCTTCTAAATGCTTGTAAATATAGGTTCTTACTTCCCATTTGTTTGGATGAAATGTTCATCTTCAATCGACAATCCATCAAAATCCACAATCATAGTCTAGGCCCAACAAAGGAGTCAAGTATCATCCAGCCTTCGAGATTCTTCTATCAGTCGTGCTCATGCTCTTCTTAGCCCACTTCTTATGATATGACCTCCACCCCAGAGTAATCGGGATAGAAGTATAAATTTAACCCTATTTATTTTTCTAACTTATAGTCGCCTTATTCATCATTTTGGAATAAGGTCGCAACTACTTCTATAGTCAAAATTTATAGAGTTAGGCATATAATTTATACAATTATAGGTAAAAATACAAATACGTTCTCTCAGCGTATCCTGATTCCTATGCTCGACTAACCTAAACTCTAATACCAAATGTAAAACCCACACCTTAGTGGGTCCGAATTTTGAATAAATCGAAATCTAAGTCCATTAGGGTACTGATCGTTGGTTTTGGTAACCCATAATAAACACAAGTATATTTGAGTGCGATCAATATATACTCACACTGGAATTAAAAAATATAACATAACATATGTATTGACTAAGGCTACTACATCAGAATATCATTCCTTGGCTATTTAATTGTCTTGTCCATGCCAAGCATGAATAAAAAGATTTCTCCATCTGCAGTTCCCATCTTGCTCCAGTATTTAGTCCTTCTAAACCTAACTTATGGTTGTTATGAGGACGAGGTCAGAACAACATTATGGTGATTCGAAAATTACATAATTTACCCATCCCATTAATTTATGCCAATTGGTTTCCATTTAAGTGTTATGTCTGTTATTTACGGCTAATCCATTAAATCTTATGTGCATGTACAATATATCTAACCTAGCCATTTTCATCTGTCGTTCTGGTAAAGTATAAGTATTCTAGATTAGGTTGTACATACTATTCCTATTTCAGTTACCTATTTTATTGGATATGTAGGTGATATTCCTATACATTTGATTTTAAGCCTACAATTCATCAGATCTTATTTAGGCATAATAATTAAATAAAATCTAACGATATAAATTTCAATGTTATAAATAAATTTTACAATTTCTCACTCACCTTTTAATCTTTCCAAATCTCCAAATCTGAATTCATTCCCTTACTTGACTCATTTTTCCTTTTTAATCCAAAAGAATATGTATAACAAAGCGTATACATACTATTAGAATTATAGATCTGAGAAGAGATTTAGGTTTAAGGGGAATATAGATTTATAATTATAAAATTACCTTTTTTCGTAGTATTGATTTGCTACTTCTCTTCTTCTCTTTTATTTCTACCCTTCTCCGATTATATATATATATATATGTGTGTGTGTGTGTGTGTAGTTTTTATAATTTTTAGAAGTAGCGGAGAAGAGAAAACGTCAGAGTTTCACTGATTGGATAAGAAAATATGAGAAGAAAGGTGAGGGGTTAGGCTTTTATTTATAGGCACAAGAATCAATCATAATCGTTAGATTAAAATAATTAAATTCGGACCATTGGCCAAAGTTCAAACCCTAGCCGCCATGTTCGAACCGGTCGACCGCTAACGGTCAACCGACCCGAGGAGGGAGTCAACTGGTGCAGTCCCCCATTTATTATAATTTATTTTCTTTTTTATTTTCAATTATTTTTGCTCTATAAACTTCAAACGCTAATAACTTCTTCGTTTGGGCTCCGATCGTGAATACTCAAATATAAAAGTTGCTCAGAAAATCACCACGAACACAATAGTGCAAGTTCCATGGTTAAATTCCAATATTTGCTCAAATTTCATTTTTGGAGCCTTATTAATTACTTACTAAATTATCGTTAATTTTACGGGGCATTACAGATAATCTTGTTGATTCATGAGTTTTGATTCATGACACAAGCTTCAGAGATCATACGACGAGAATACTATATGAAAGCGACAAAAAGAGAATAAGTGCATACCGTGCACTACAAAGGAGATAATCTTACAATCCAGAGATTAGTATGGATATTTTATTTTATTTGAGTCTTAGAACAATGTTAAAATCATTCCTCAAATAGTCACACACGCACACAAAACATTTTATAGCAAAAACTATGTTCACTGTGCATATAACACCAGGTCGGCCGACCGACCAGGATCCTCGGTCGACCGACCCTGTATCATGTGCACAGTGACTTTCTGTTTTGTATACGTTTTAAACTCAGCTGACCGGCCAGGTTTTCCGGTCGACCGACCAGAGAAAAACGGCTAGTTTTCTGAAGAGACGCGATCATTTCATGAAGAGGAATGTCCTCTATTTCAAGAGGTATGGACACAACTGTTAACTAAAACTCTTCATGAAAGATTACAACTCTTCTACAACTATATAAACATATTCAATTCACTTCTACAATCACTGATTCTTGTTTATATTTCTGAAATCTAATCTCTATTCATTTCTGCAAATAAAAGCATTTATTCTTATTTAATATCACTAGAATCCTTGAATTTATTCATATACTTTGATTCTACGTGATTATCCTTCTTCTAAATCTTCACACACATATATACTCTTGAGGATTTGATTATAGGAAAGCTAACCTATCAAAAGACAATCAGTGTTATTCAGAACACATTCGTCAACAAACTATTTGTATTAAGTTGAAGTCCTCTTCGGCTGTTGAGGCGGAAAAATTCCTGTTCGGCTGCTCAGGTGTCGTATACCTATTCCTCCGGGTTAAGTGAGGGGTTTAGTTTAAATCCAGAGGGTATTCTGGGACTGGACGTAGAACGGGAAGTTCGAACCAGTATAAAAATCCCTGGTGTGCTTACTTTAATTTGTACTTTACTGTTATTACCAGTTTCCGCATTAACATACCATATTACACGATCCTTAGTACTACACGTGTACTTTCAAATCTAACATAATATTAAGGGATAACTAGAAAAGATATCATATAAAATTTTCTTAATTAATTAATAATAAGTTCCAATCCTTAACTAGTAAAATTTCCCAAATATACATCAACATATATTTAAAGTTTAATTAATCTTAATTATAACACAATTGGGCTACTAATCTAATTATAATACGAAAGATCATTAATTTATCAGATTAAAGGATTGTTCACATTTATTCTTTTTTAAACATGTCAAAATGATTATATAAAATTCCCTCAATCACTTATGAACAAAAATTCACTTAATTTTACAATAACCATTTCCAAGGACTATTTTAATATAATATTTAAGGGATATAATTTATTATATAAATTTCCATTAGTTAACAAATCAAATCCTTAGATTTACAAAATTCACCAAATCTTGCTTAACTAGAATTATATCTTATCGATTCATAATTATATAATTAATGGATTGTTATTATATCATATAAAAGGGCACTAAATTATCATTTTAAGGAATTATCCTCATCTAATGTCATTTTAGATGATAATTTCCAATTTCTTCGAATTGTTAAGTGAATTATATTAAAATGTTTCAAATTGTGTAACGATCCAAATGGCACAAACTACGCCTTAATCGGATTAAGTATGTACGAGATATGCCATTTGTAAGATCGTTCTAAGGGCTATTTGATGATTTGTAAATTCAGATTATATAAGTTATATAACCATGCAATTATTCAAACTCCATGGACTTATTTGCAAAATATTATTTATTTTCTTTTCCATTTTTTCTTTAGCTTGAATAATGTCAACTTCCAATGCCCCTTACCACCATCTCTATTGAGAAAGCACATAAAATCACCGTCGGTCAAGTCAACAATTCAAGATGCTCCAAATCATCTCCTCCTTAATTAACTCAATGCTTGCCACGCCGCTCTAAAAATCAACCCGACGTTGACTTAATCCTACCGTCGTTATACTACGTACGAGAAAACCACCGAGGCTACAATCGATGAACTCATTTTCCAAAGATGAGTTTACCCATACCCTCAGTTTGGTTTGTGAAGCTTCTCCAAATCAGTCGACCACCATGGTTGAAATTTTGACCTCCCATCACCACCATTTCCGACCCCTAGGCACAACAATACCATCTCCACATTCTCTTTAATGTTTAAAAACTCACCATCATATGCTTCTCATTTTCCTTCTGGTGTTGGTCAAAAGTCGACTAGGAATGTCGAGCTTCATTATCATTGGCTATCTCTAATCGTTTTCTGGCCAAACGAACATCACTTTGATGATCAGCTTATAGAAACACACCTTCTCGTATGCTTAGTTCCTCCTCCTGTGATGATTCAGATCTCCCCTATTCAATGGTCATAGATTAACCTTTCCTCCATTACTGTTCCATCCATCAAACTCCAGAGCGAATGACATCAAATTATAGCTGCTTTCTTCCTTTATAACTTCTCGTTTAAAGCCATGAGCCAATTTTCACTATTTGATGTGATAAATAAGGATGATGTTAAGTGGAGAATGGGCATGTTTTGATATTAGAATGTCCAAAAAGGAGTATATGTGAGTGAATAAGTTTTTGGAAGAAGAAGAGTTAGTTTTAGGTTATTCTTCATTGGTTTCAACTTGGAGCATGCGATGGTATTTATAATAGTTCATTGGTTTCAATATGAAGCATACATTTAGAACCTTTTCATTTTCAATTTTCATAAAACTTCCATATTGTCGGTTGTCACCTAGCAAGCCAATTGTCATTCCTCCATGCAAGTGAACGCATATGTTTAATACTTTTTATGTGAAAGAATGATATATTTTGGGGGAGGCGTGTGTGTGTATCAGTTCGTTTATGGATATGTTCAGTGTACGATACATCTTTTTTTATGCTTTCATTTGTTAATATAAATATGCGTTTATTCAACTTAATGTCATGACAATAGTTCTACATTGCTTATTTTAGTTTGCCGACTTTTTATGTTTCGTCAAAGGCATCGTATACGTCGAATGGAAAATCACCGTATTTCAATAAATAAAAATCCTTTAAAATATGGGTTGTTGCAATTACTGTCGTCAGATTACATCATGTGTCCTCCATAAGCTTACCTTGATTTGTGTGGCGTGGATTAATAATTTGATTTGGGTGAGAATTTCTTTTAGGCCGGATAATTTGGTTTAGGTCGAAAAATTTGGTTTTGAATGTCGAAAATGGCACGATGTTGTAGGATGCTTGTCACCTATCAAAGAACCATGTTGGGAGTTGATATGTTTGGACCTGGTCTTGTTTTGATGGAGCATTTGACACGGTCTTGCACTTGATAATAGTATGGATTAGAGATAGATTTGTTGATCAAATATTGCTGGTATGAGTTATTGTACATTGTATCAAATGCTCAAGTTTGATCGGTAGATGGTTGAATAGTCTGAGAACGCAGGAGAGATTGATGTGAATTTTCATTTGGCGTAGATGTGAGTGAGAATGTAGTGAGCCCAATTGCATGTGAATCGTGAAACATAATTTGCAATGATTCTGCAGTCTCTATTAGCCCTCTGTTAGACTTAAAAATAGAAGGGCCAAAGTCCTTGACACGACTGGCCCACCATTCCTCGAACTAGATACATTTTCCTTTATAGGATCTTATTCGTCCTAGTTTTATTGCACAAACTTTGCCGCACCATCCACTGTTTTCTACGTGCATCGTATTTGTGTCGAACATGCTCTTAGGTCGCTTTCACTTCTTTAGGACACGCTTCAAATGCCTTATTGAAGAAGTTGTAATTTTACGGGGGGAATGATAAAATAACCAATCGAGGGAAAATTAGACTGTTTATTGTTGATGTGTCCGATGCGCCAATAATAAACAATCAAATTTTCTCGTGCTCTAACACAATGGATGAAATGAGACTTTGCTCTGCTCAGTATTTTGTATACCACATCAAAAAATTTAAAGGGAACATTCGTTAAAACATATTCCTCAAGTTTCAAAATATATAGTCGTCACTCCTCAAAAACGTGTTATAATAAACCCCATATTTGTTTGAAATCTACAAATTTTGAAATTTATGAACTACGAATATTTGTATTTTGCCAAAAAAAAGCTTTAATCATAAAAACACGCGCTTAATGTTTAGATTTAATTTAAAAAATGATATTTTTTATTGAAATTAAAAATATAGATATAATTAAAACATGTTTTAGGAAAGAGTTTTTTACGTACTAAATTTGAAAATAACGGACGGAATCAAATTTCCACAAATTGAAACAACCAGTGATATTCTACAAAAGCGGTATTCCACCACTCTTCGTCTCCATCAATAGTTTTTGGCTGCGTTCCAAACACCGCCTTCAACTTACAGTAGTTTGTTCCATGGAAATCAGAGATGCTTGAGGCCGTCTCACTTGTTCTTTATTTGAGGTCCCTTCAAGTTAACGCCTTTTTGGAGCGTTTGAAGCGAGTGCGACCTGGTCGTTCCAAAAACGAACATTCTCAGCCCAACTATTGATCATTTTCACATACTTATCAATGATTGCGTTCCTCGATCCAGTCGGCAAAGGCTCTGAAGGTGACAGAATCGAAGGAAGCGGTAGACATGCCGCAAAAATAAAAAAAATCAGAAAAATTCAAAATTAAAAAAATAATAATACATATTATAAAGAAAATTGAAATAAACTCGATTAAATGAAAAAATAACCAATACTTGAAAATGCGCGGCCTAGTTTGGATGTGCTCGAAATTGATGAGGAAAATGGTGGCGGGAAGAGGAGGAAGAGGGGTTTTATGGGAAGGGGAGGTAACGGTTGACAAGTGAACCATTGACGTCGGGCGCCTCTGTGCTTATGATATCAATAGTTCATGTCTATTCATTTCAGCCGTGTGGTTGAAAGTTGAAACGGTGCAAGATGGACGTAAGTGGTTCAAACGGTTCGCTTCTGTCCCCTTGGATGCAACGGCCTAAGTGGTCAAAGATTTACTGCCAAAGCACCCTTATTTTTTATACACCGATACTGTTCTGTTGTTCAATTTTAAAATCGGAGTTTGCCGTTGCTTTTGCAAATTCTGCTCACGCGCCATACTCCAACTAAAACCCTAATCAAAGCATCGCAAAGATAAAAAACAATTAAAAAGACGTAATAATGGCGTCTTTAAATTCAAGTTCTCAGCCATGGGTCGAGAAATAGTATGTTTCTTTTCGTCTCTTCTTATATTGAAAAGCTATAATTTCATTTGGGAACCCTAATTTTCCTTTCTTCCGGACATGTAGTCGACCGAGGCAAGTGAAGGATGTAGCCCACCAAGACGAAGTTGTGCGCGTGCTCACCAACACGCTCGAAACTGCGAATGTGAGAATTTCAGTTTCCTATTTTCTATTCAATTTTGTTTTCAAATTTGAAGAAAATATTGATCTTTCATTTGTTAAAATTGGGTGCAGTGTCCACATATGTTGTTTTATGGGCCACCTGGAACAGGGAAGACGACTACTGCGCTTGCGATTTGTCATCAGCTTTATGGGTAGGGATCATTTCTAATTTGTTATGACTATTTAGCTCGATGCTATTTTATATTAAATAAAACAAGTATATTCTTCTTCCTTGCTTAATGTATTATAAGGTTGTAGTGTGTCTATAAGTTTGAAAACCAGTTTGTCTATCTCTACATTCACCCTTTTTTAGTAGTGCTAAATGCACCAAAATGTACTTTTTTAAACCCAGGCTTAAATAGAAGAGAATTAAACACATGGAACTCGGAAAGGCAGTATAATATCAAATATTCAACAGTCGAAAAAAAGGACAATATACTGCTGAAGTGCAACATCTTCGACCAGCAACAAAGTACCAAACAATAAATTATCCTCGATTCATTGGGGTAACACACTTTGATTATATAAAGTAATAAGAGGCAAGTGCACGGGTAAAAAGAGGACGTGTTAAACGAAAAAGAAATTGGGATGCATTTGGCACTACTATCTTTTTTTTAAGCCAGCGAAATGTGCTTTGTTCATTTTGGGGGTGCATTTATGCTTGCTTCTCAATACACAGCTCTTAAATCACATTTGGAATCATCAGGCAGTAAATGAAGTCAGCAAAATACGATCTCTTAACATCCCGAGTAATAGTCTTGTTACTCTACCAACTCCACTACCCATGTAAACTTCTCGTGATGCCATATACCAAGATGTTGATAGAGCCATGAAAAATAAACTGTTTCCCCCTTTGGTGATAAAGACATCACAGGAAGAAACCAATTTTCTAGTTGATTTCGAATACTCAAGTAAAAAGGAAGATTAACGCTCGCTAAGTGAAAAATGTACATGAATTATTTTGGATATAGTAAGGGGATACTCAGCTCATTGGTGAAATAATTTAAGAGGTATATTTATAAGTTGTTTTGGTTTTATAACCTTCAAATTTTTATTCAACTGGAAGTAATGTGTTTAAATGTTTGATACTTTTGATGTTTGTTTATTCATGATTATAACTGTCATTATGTCTGTTGGCGTCAAAAATGGCCACCAATACCCAATTATGTAAAAGCACCAATATCCAGTTACAGATCTTAAATAATATAATGTAGAGAATATAAATTGAAGAATAATAAAATTAAAACAGAAAGCAAGTAAAGGGAGACACAGATTTATAGTGGTTCGGTTAACTCCGGTCTACGCCCACTTCAAAGATTTTCTTTTTATTCGTTTATGCTGCTGTTTACAGTTACAAATTCGTAAAATCCCCGAAGAAAAAGGCAGAGTATAGCCTAGGTAGAAGATATAATGAAGCAAAAAGAAGATCCCTTTGGTGATGTCGTGCCTGTTGTATTTATAGGAGAAGACGTGAAAATATCTCGCTTGAAAGCCGGATCTGGAACCCTGAAGCCAAGACGAGCTTGCCCAGAAAGTTTGGGACTTACCGGAGCTCATAATAGGGATCGGGGCCGATCCCTATTTTGGTGGAACCATGGATACGATTAGGGCTGTCAATTTTCAGCACGACTCGAAACACGACTCAAAGATTACATGAAAATTAACAGGTTAAACCGACCCGTTTAAGTGGCCGGGTCATTTTCGGGTCAACTCGAATTTGACCTATTTATAAACGGGTGGGTTTCGGATTGACCCGTGAATCCGAATTGACCCGTTTATAACCCGTTTATACTTATATGGGTTGACCCGACCCGGTTATAACCCAACCCGACACGTTAACCCGTTTACGACCCGTTTATAACCCATTTATACCTTATACGGGTTGATCCGACCCGTTTACGACCCGACCCGACCAGACCCGACCCGTTTTATTGGGTTACACGGGTCAGGTTGGGTCAAACCGTTATATCGGGTCAGGTTCGGGTTGAGCTATTTCTGATTTGTCTAATAAATAGGTTGACCGATCCATTTAAAATTAACCCGAATCCGACTTGACCCGACCTGATCCGACCCATTGACAGTCCTAAATGCGATTCCTATGATGGGTCTCACATGATGTTATCTTCTTGCTCCCCAAATTTCATGTCGATCGCACTTACGGATCTTGAGATATCGATCGATCATCGCCGCATTATGTCGTGAATAGGGATGAGGGCCGATCCCTCTTATTTGATCCTTTGGGGTTGCGATCCCTATGGTGTGTTCCTTGTGTTGTAACATGCTTGTACTCCAAGTTTCATGTTGATAGCATCTATAGATTTCGAGTTATTGACTGATCATTGCTGCAAATTTAACTAAACCGGTCCCTGAATATGGATGGGGGCCGATCCCTATAGAGGGATCATACTCGATCCTTCCAAGTTGTCTATTTGTTAGGCGATCCCTAGGGTAGACCCCCTAGGGTCCTCATTTCTTGTTCTCAAAGTTTTACTTTAATTCTCTTTGTGGTTGTTGAGTTATGAAGCGATCATTATTGAGTTGTGTTATGTGCATTCTGTTCAATCCGATCCTTTTACTTTGATCTCTCTATTATGATCCCTTTACGCCGATCCTTCTATTTCGATCCCTTTTTGTAGAGTGAATATTCCAATTCGATCACTCTCCTAGGTAGAGTGCTAGGTCCATACTTAACCATTTTTTGAGTGTCGTTCATCCGAATCCATCCAACTATCATTCATAGTTTCAAATATAACCGATCTTCAATCCTGACAATCATCTCTCCGGGTGGGGCTGTCAATGGATACTTGAAAAATTTGAAATCCGTCCGCATCCGTATCCGAAAAGTGGATAAATATCCGATATTTGGAAAAATGGATGCGGATGCGGATATGAAGACATCCGCATCCGAAAATTATCCGTCCGGTATTTTTCAAGATTATAGTTTAAATTACGTGTATTATAGTACAGTGAAAGATATTTATGGTTTTATTAAGTTAAGCTTTATATTATACGCATTAAATGCATATTAACTGCTCAAAACTATTTATTATCATTATATTTGTTATTTTTAATACTTTTATAAACAGTGGGATTAGAAAAAGTTTATGTTAAACTAAAATTTTCCACTTATATTTCTTGATTTATCGGTCGTTGGCGGATAGGATAATTATCCGATATCCATCCGTATCCGCGGATGCGGATATCGATATTCGAAAATGATTTCGGATACGGATGCAGATATGACACTATCTGCATCCCAAAGTATCGGTTGACAGGTCTATCTTCGGGTTTTCTGCCTTGATGATCGTGAAGTCTGTTTGGTTGATCCGCCTATGTACTGTCTTGTCAAAAGGCGGGTTAACAATGTCTGAAGATGAAAATGTTGTGCTAGATGATTCCTTATACGATTTGTTTTCTCTGCTTTTAATGATGTATATTGAGATTAAGTATTGCTTAGATCTGGAATGGTGTGTATGCTGGATGAGTTTATACCATCAGATGCTTGTGGATATGATATGAATGACATTATGGATGGGACTTCTAGGTGAGATTGTTCCGTTGTGCATGTCAAAAGGCATTTTAATAGTAACATCAGCGAGAGGGGGATAGGCATCGTATAGGATGATTTGGAGCTAGTTTTTAATTTGATTCTGATAATACTATATGTGATAACATGATTGTGGCATTTGGTGGAGAGTGGCATTTGAACAATTCTTTATAAATAGATTTGCTTTAAGCTTACTGCTTTAACTTGGTGTAGTTACTGTTCGCTCAGAGAGAGTGTGTGCTACTGCTTAGCTGTTAATTTAGTTTACCACACAAAATTATTGACAATAAACTGTGCCACATACAAAACATGCTTTGGGTAAAAAAAAAATTGCAATTATCTTTGTTGGAGTTTTTTTAAAATACCATCGACGGTTGTTTTGTTCTCGTTGAATGTTTCGAGTATCATAACATAACCAAGTCCTATAGGCCAAATATTATGTTAAACTAATACCTTTATGGATCAGGACCCGCTTTTATTACAAACCCGAACAACACAGTTTAGAAATGCTGTGATTAGGAGGAACACTGGAGAATATGGCAGATCTTGTGGCTCTCTTATGATTATATTTGTCATGGCCAAAAGTTCACTTATATTATGCAGGCCTGATTTGTACAAGTCACGTGTTCTAGAGCTAAATGCAAGTGATGATCGAGGCATCAATGTTGTTCGGACAAAGATCAAGAATTTTGCTGCTGTTGCAGTTGGTTCTGGCACTCGGCAGGGGTATTTTCTAATTTAACGTTTCTTCATTTATTTCTTTTTTTAAGTATAACAGTAATAATAACGTTTTGCATGTTTCTTTTGTGATATCAAGATATCCTTGTCCACCGTATAAAATTATCATACTAGACGAGGCTGATTCGATGACTGAAGATGCTCAGGTAAATATTTTACACAGGCGATGTAAACTTGAACTGCTTCAATTCTTGTAGTGGGTGAAAGCTTGAATCTATAAATATATCTTCTGAGCAGAATGCCTTGAGGCGAACCATGGAGACATACTCAAAAGTGACAAGATTCTTTTTCATTTGCAACTATATTAGCAGGTTTCACATTTCTTTTAATATATCTCCTTGCATCCTTCTATAGGATATTCATATCCGTACATCGTTTTGAATTAGTCATCTACTTATTGTTTTTTAGGATAATAGAGCCACTTGCTTCTAGATGTGCAAAGTTTCGGTTTAAATCTCTTTCCGAAGACATAATGAACACACGCATCATGCACATCTGTAATGAAGAAGGCCTCAATCTTGATTCAGAGGTTGTGATATTAAATTGGCTTCTTAGTGTCTCATTTAATGTTGAACCAAAGGAAGATACTAGCATTATACAATGACTTTGACAAAATAAATAAATATATCAACTTTAAGTTCAGTTTTACTTGTACTTTTCTGCTCAAGCAGGCATTATCCACTTTAAGCTCAATTTCCGGTGGTGATCTTCGCCGTGCTATAACATACTTGCAGGTGAGAATATTTTAGAATGTAGCTTTAACCAAAGAGGAAAACATAATTGTGTTTGAAATTTTGAATGTTCGTTTATTTATTACGGGCATGCACAATCATTTGTTTTGTTGAATCATTTCAGAGTGCTGCTCGCTTGTTTGGGTCATCTATCTCAGCTGAGAACCTGATTAGTGTCTCTGGTGTAAGTCATTGATAACTTTGTCCAAAAATATCTTGCATCATATTTGTCATTCCTTTCTAACAAGCATGTATTTCTTTGTTGATAAATATGACCCTTCTACCTTTGTTCTTGAAAACAAGTAAATAAAATAAAAATCTTGAACCATTTTGTAATGTATAAATGCGCTTACCAACAAGCCTTATATGCTTCTGCCATGCTAGCTATAATTCAGAAATTATCCGTGATACCAAAACAGAGTAGCCAACACAGTTACCATGTGATTGCTTACTTGTTAAGTCAGGGCAGTTGAGTAAGTGTTGTAGCTTACATTCACCACATACAAGCCGGACCCAAGAAGGCAAGAATTACAACTGACATGGGTTACCCAGAGTAATTGTTTGTGTTTTCCACATTATCCGTCACATGTTTAGACAACGTTAAATTTTAGAGCAATTTATACCAGAGTTTCAAAAATACATTAGGACTTTAGCTTAGGATTACCTATACTTAGTTTTGTCATTGATCACATAGTTCAATTTATATCCTCCTACTTATATGTGGATAAATATAACATTGATATATCACCTGTGAAATCATTGAATTGTTTTCTTTAATCCTAGTAAAACCACATACGATTTTAAAAATCAAGGTCATTATAATCTAATATAAAAATAAGCTCTTATGCTTCTGCATATATATCGTTTCACCCAAACAAATTTGGGTTACTAAAATCAAATCGGTATGTAAAAATTTGTTTTTTTAGGTTTAGGTGCATGAAACTTTATGATATGATTGGAAAACTCCTTTTGTACATTTATGATTATCTTATTGAGAATACTAAAACCTTGCTATTCCTATAAACATACTAATATATATAATTTATAGTTACCCAGCAGGTACTCTTTAGAAAGTGTTTGGATTAAGGTCTTTAGATAAATCTTTTATTCTGCTCTGAATACTATTTTTGCAAGCTATGAATTTAGCTTTCAGAAAACCAAGGATGACCCTTGGGTAAAGCCACCAAAGCCATAACATTGGGCTCATTTCATACCGGGCATCAAAAAACATTGTATAGAAATAGAAGTATATGCTAGACGGAAGGAAGACGAGCATCAATTCCTCCTCTTTTCCTTCAATTCATGGTTCCTAAATATAAAAATCACAACTTTTAAAAATCTCAGAAATTCGTAGTTTTTAACATATAATTTCATTGAGGGAAAGTAGAAGAAAATATGAAAGCAACGTATCGGTTTGAGAAATTACAATTTTGCATAAGAGGTAAGAGTTTTAATATTTATTGTTTGCTCCAACGGCCGTAATCACCATGGGGAGTAGGGACAAGCGTCGACACTTCTACCCTGCCGGCATCCATATTTTGGAAGACAATATCATCATTCTTTGTTCTGCTGTTTCGTCAGAGTTCCATCTTCCACAGCGAAACAAATCTTCCAACCTACATTCTTCAATGAACTGTCATATCTTTCCATTTCATTCCAGCACTTCTCAGTTGGATGAGGTCCCCCGGTAATAATGTTAGTCACAATTCTCTTTTGAGGCTGCCTAGGTCCATCTCCACTAGGCCCAACCTTCCTGTTGGACCATCTGCCCTTGGGGTCTATTGGTCTGCCAACCTGTGGGTTTTTCACATACTGCTGCAACTTCTTTTTCCTGATCAAATCTTCAATTATATCTCTTAGATGTTGGCGCTCGTTGGTATTGTGTCGGTGTATTTCGTTGAAGCGGCAATACTTCCCTAACGGTCTTTCCTTTTCAGTTGTCTTCCTTCGAGGCGGCTTCCTATACTTCTCAGATTCTTGCGTAACAAGGTAGATATTCTCAACAGAGTCATTTAATGGAGTGGGATCTGGGTCTCTTATATCTCGGACGTTTCTTGGTGTTGTTTCTCCCCACCAGCACCTTAATTCCTCCGCTTTGGATTATTATTCTCGACATTCACAACAACGTTTCCGGCGCTCTTATCGGTTTGCTTAATTGCAACGTTGCTTTGTACCACATCATTTGATATGCTACCATCGATCGGTCCAACAGCCAGGTCTGCCTCTTCCAAGCGTAGAAACCGTGATTCTTTACAATAAAACTCATCCATAATAGGCGGCTGCTTCTTTTTTAGCCATCTACCAAATTCTGTATCGGGGTGAATGTTATGAATCAAAGCTATCAAAACATCTCCTTTCAAATTACCAACTTTGGTTATACGTCGTTGAATTGTTTCAGAAAATCTTTCAGTCCTTGGAACTCTAATGAATGTTTGACAAGGACATCACATCCTTCGGTTGAGCTGTATGGAGCCTGAACTGCTCCAGAATTTTCTTCCTAGTTGGTTAAATGAAGATATAGACCTCGACACGAGCCGAGTGAATCCCATCAAGCACCTACATCTCATTGACACCATCAATGTGCCATTCATATTTCAAAAGATATTGTCTCGGATCTGTCATTCCGTTGTAAGATGGCATCGTTGGTATGAAAAACCTCCTTGTATAGTTTTTCTGCAATATATCATCAATGAATGAGGTCTTACTAGGTGACGAACTCCAATCATCATTACTTCTTTGTTGATTCCCATTTAGTAGCTTTCTCACCATATCGGTTATTTACTTTGGACTAGCTTGTGCAACTGGACGACAATTGTCGGGAACAACCCCATGTGTTTGACTTTGCAAATGTTCTCGGTTAGTTGCATATCGTCTGGGATCCCGTCTCTGAAAGAGCCGTTCGTCCCGACCTCCGCTGTCGTCGTTCTTCATCAGTAATTCTCTCAAGACCAACATTAACCCCTCGTAAAGCTCAAGCTCAGAATCATTAAGAACCACTCTCCCAGAATAGTCGGTATCGAGCCGTGATGGGTCGGTACCAAGTTGAAATTTTCCAATAAGAACTTTTCCAAGTCCCATTTTTTATGTTCCAGTATCCCTCTTTTTCATCTTTTCATACCATCTCTTCGATTTCTATTCGATAAAGAAGAACTTTCTTCTTCCGGGTGAGAAAATGAAGATTCTCTGTCTTTTCTTCCGCCTTTGTGGGGGTAGCCGAGTCATCATAACAATACTTCTCTCTATCTCCTTCAAGATAGCATTCTGACCCTACAACATCTTTTTGTTCATATCAGACGATTCAAATCCACCATTGTCACAATCTCTGGTGCATCGGGATTTCGGTAGGAGTGAGTTGATTCGTTTCCTCTTCAAGTTGAGAGCCTTCATTCTCTGTTTTATTGATGGATCATGAGGTGATTGACTTTTCCTTGTCTTTTCTAGGGGTCATTGCTTTTAGATCCGATGACATACTTTCTTCCAAATTTGAATAACCATGGATCTCTAACATTAGATCTTTAGATTTAGCTCATGGATAATTCAAATACAAAGTTTTAAGTTAGATCTAACTAAGAATCTCGTTTTTCTCGGTGAAAGCATCAAAATGTTTATATCAAAAGCGGACAAACACCCAATTAATCAACAAACGAAAATTATAGATCTTAAAAGATTAGGAAGAGATAAGAACACATAAGAATTAGTGTGGTTAGGGCAAAAGAAATATCCTATGTTTGCTATCAGACTTTGTTACCGATCGTACTTTGTTTTTTATAATCAAGATCTTATAACATAGTATCTAACAACTATAGTTAGAATTCGACAGAATTTAGACGTAAAATCAGATAACACAGACTAGAAAGAGAGGATCCTTTTTTCCTTTGCACCTCACTTCTATTTATAGACGAAAGTCATTACAAAAATCACCGAAATAAGTTCATCCACGTCATCCACTTTCGACATGAAGCTCCAGCCGAGATTGTGGTCAAACCACTAATAATGATGGATCAGTATCGAGTTGTGTTCATAACTCAGTATCGAGTTATATGACTTTTGCCTTCGTGTGCTTTAACCTTGCTTTGTCTTTCATTTCTTGACTGAACTATGTCAACTCATCACAAACCCAAAAGGATCGGTGCTAGGTGATGCTTTGGACTTGTAACTTCACATTTTGTTCCTCATTACTTGACTTGTCTGAAAGGTGAATAGGTACTTTCCCGTGGTAAGTGAGGATCAATACCAACTCTTGAGACTTCATTTGAATTCTGGTGTTAGACTTGCATTCCCGACTTTCAGTTCATCTCACAGAATTTAATGGTTTTGATTCATTTTATCACTTGGTTCAAGAGCAGGATAACATTTATATAAATTAACTTTATGGTATGAATTCTATTTATAGAAATTGATGATTTGAATGTCAAAATTCATGGTAAATAAGTTTCCTTGCTTTGAATTTTGAGTTGCTAATTTTTTTTGAACTGTTGTATGACCTAAAGTATTATTACAAGGCAATTTTTTTGTGACTCCATTTGCTATCAATCTTGTATATAACTATTTTGATGCTTCAATTTTATTAGTCTAATTAGTACCTGTCATGGGGACTTGACTCACAAATAGCTTTAGATACCAAAACACATAGGACCGACCCCTGCAGAATACACAATGTATGCTCAGAACATACCAGTAATTTGAGGAGATCCTAAATTTAACTTAATTTGATGGTGGAACGACTGTAATGGTTAAATCTTTTTAGACGTAATGTAAATGCAAGCACGTAATATCATCTAAACTTGATCAAATATCTTGTTAACCCACCTTTTGCCAAGGCAGTATACATGTGGATTAACCCAACAAACTTCGCGATTATCGAGGCCGATGAGTCCAGAGTGATGATTGTGGGACCCATAAATCAAGTACAGATAATAACATGAAATCGAGATTGAATGTAATTGATAGATATGCAAGACAGAATGTTCGAAGTATGTAATATGGTTCCACACATAGGAGCGAGAGCTTTTCGATAGAAAACAATTAATAACTCAACAACCACAAGAGAGATCGAAGTGAAACTTTAGGAGCAGGAAGATGGAACCCTAGGAAGTTCACCCTAGGGATCGCACCCCAAAACATGCAACTTGAAGGGATGCGTACCGATCTTTTCATAGGGATTGGTACTCTTCCCTTATAGGGATCCACTATATTCAATTTTAGCATGATTTGATCAATATTTCAACATCTACACATCCAATTGACATGAAACTTGGAGGACATGTTAATTACAACACGTGGAATATCTCATAGGGATCGCATATTATTTGAAGCAAGTTGGAGGGACCGGTACCTATTTCTCCATAGGGATCGACTATATTCAGCCTTCACAACATATTGCAACAAAGTGATAAATAACGCTAGTTCTATTATTCCAATTAACGTGAAACTTGGAGGCTAAGATATAATACAACATGGAGAAGCTCTCATAAGGATCACATGGCATTTGGAAGAGATAGGAGGGATCGATACCTATCCCTTTAGAGGGATCGACATAAATCATAATTCAAACAACAGTACTTCACAGAAAATGCGATATCTCACAAACCATACGTCGGAATTGCACGAAATTTAGGGAGTAAGTAGCTAAAATCATCGGGCACCCCTCATAGGGATCGCAGTCTATTTGGTCACACTAATAGGGGTGGGTACCGATCCCTATTGTGGGTCCCAAAGGGCCTGAATTTTTTTGGATGACCTCGTCTTGGTCTACCGAACCTTCTGTTAAAATTTCAGCCCGATCCGTGCACGTCTTTCCTTATAAATACAGCAGGCATGACGTCAGAAAAATGAGCTTCTTCTTTCTGCTTCTCTTTATCTTCAACCTAAGCTACACTCTGCCAATTTTATTCTTGATTTCGGATTGTAACTGCAAACAAACTTCAGTATAATAAAAATGATTGTTTGGAAGTGGACGTAGGCCGGAGTTAGCTGAACCACTATAAATCTTGTCTTTTTTTACTTGTTTTCTGATTGTTTTAATTTTGTTCTTCATATATTTCTCTTCATATTTCTGTGATTGGATTGGATATTGGTACTTTTATATAATTGGGTGTTGGTGGCTAATTTTGACGCCAACATATCTATAGGAAGTTTCTTGTTGTATCTTGTTTTAATATATGATCATGGTTGTTTCCACCAGTTGCGCGTTGATTTGGCTAGGAAAGTTGTATGCATGACTATTTTTTTAATCATTGATGACTGGTCTTCCAGAATCAAAATTAGCTGGTACATGGAACGTAAATGGAAAATGTTACATAACTCGGAACACACTTTTAGCTCCAATGTCGAATGTTTTTCGAAAATTCTCTTTTTTCCCACTACAAAAAGGTTGAACATAATGTAATACTAGTGTGTAATCCGTGCGTTGCACACGGTAATATTGTAACACATAGTATTTATGCTTCATGTCAAAATTAGAACTTTGTTATGTAACATACAATAAATTCAATGAAATAAATGAAGTATAAATTAAAGTTGTCAATATTGTTTATGTATAATTTATGTTATGTAGCAATGTAGCTTATATATCTTTATATTTGAGTAAAAAATAAGTTTATCATTTTTGTGAGTACGAATATAATATACACGTTGAAACTGACATATTTTAATGATTTATTAAATAACTTAACAAATATTATATAGTTTAATTTTTTTAATATGTTAAATTTAAAACTGCGTTATCAGTTTATATATGGACTTAAAGGTAAATAATTGAAAAAAATTGAGAATGATAAATCTTAATGTGGAGTTACTTGAAGTTAAACACAAAATTTTGTAATTCAGTGTGAAAAATATTTGAGATAGATGATTATAACTAATTTATAAATTAACTTTGTCATTATTATTTACGGACATAATTTAATGTACGTGATCTATATATTTATAGTTGAATGGAAAATAATATTTTTACTATATATTTATAGTTGAATGGAGAATAATAGTTTTACTATCTATGTTAACTTGAATGCGTGCGCGCACATGTGTGTGTGTGTATATATATTGACATATATTTTCAGAATTTATTAGAAGAATATACTAATTATTTACTGAGATTGTTTAAATAGTTTCCTAAGTAATTTAGATACATGGATTTGAATATTAGATATTAGCAAAATTGTGGGGGGTTGTAAATAATTGTAGAAATGTTAAATTTCAAGTATTTGAAGATAAAAACGAAAATTTACAATGTAGTGTATGATAAATTTATTGTGATAAATGAATAATAAATTAAATTTGTTAATATTGTTTATGTATATTATTTATATTTGAACGAAGAAAAACATATTGAAACCGTCATATTTTAGGATTTACTAGATGAATTAATGAATATTTGTTCATTAAATTTATTCAAATAGTTTAAATTTAAAGTTATATAATTAATTAAAGTATATTGATTTAAAATGTACAATATTGTGTGATATCGAGAGTGGTTTTATAAACAATTGTAGTAATTTTAAATGTAGGCAGATGTTAAAAAACGAATTTCACAGCGCAATGCATGATAAATATTTTGATATTAATAAATTACGAATTAAATTCGTAACTATTGTTTATGTATATAATTAGATTATGTGATTGATGTAACTATATATTTAGATGAATGTTATACCATAGTATAAATATTGAAATTTTCATATATTTGCGATTTATTAGACAAATTGATGAATACTAGTTTACGAAATTATTTAAATAGTTTTAAGATTACACGATTAATACCGATATATGGAGTTAAATGTAAAATATTAGATGGGAACCGAGGGGGTTTTGTAAATGGTTATAGAAATTTAAAATGAAGGTATGTGAAGTAAAAAAACATTCTTTTGTAATGCATTATATGGATGAATTTATTGAGATAAATAAATTATAAATTGAATTTGTTATTATCGTTTGTGTATATACCATATGTTATGTGGCTTTATGTATCTTATTTTAATGAAAAAGTAATTTTACCATTTTGTTAATATGAGAATAATGTGCATATTAAAATTTTCATATATTTCATGATTTGGTAGACGGCTAACGAGTACCATTTAATTGTATTTATCTAATTTAAGATTGCATAATAAATTTAAATATATGAACTGAAACATAAAATACAAGGAGAAAAGTGAGATGAGTTTTGTAAATAATTGTGGTAATTTTAGATGTTGGTATTTGAAGTTAAAAGCGGAATTTTACAATGTAATGTATGATAAATTTGTTGAGATAAATGAATTACAAAATTAGTTTTTTATTTTATTTTATGTGATTTATATATCCTAATCGAATAGAAAAAATTAGTTTTACCATTTTGGTTGGTACAATAGTAAAGTTTAATTGTTTGATTATGTAACTAACCTAAATATATGGATTTGAATATTAAATTTTAGGAGGTAATTGATAAATCATTTATAATTAGTTTTATAATTTTTTAAATGTACGTACCAGAATGTAAAATAATGGAAGAGCATTAGTAAAATATGTGTAATTGATAAATTAAAAAACTTAAATTTAAAATATTAAGAGAGAACTCCTAGAATCCATAAGAGAGCTAAAAATTCTTTTATTTTACTATTTAATAAATTACTCCAGTGTAAATAAACATAATATTAATCAAGGTTCGAGATCTCAATTTCAATCATTTGATAGATATTGGAAATTTTGTAAGTTTCGTTTTGACTTAGGTTTCGGTTTCAAAATGCTTTTGAACATAATTAATAGTTTAAACAAAAATGGTACCATAACAATATTTAGATTTGGATTAACATAACCTAATTAACAATTTAATAAATCAACACCTGTTTATGCCTCAGCCCAGCCCTAAATATATTATGACAAACCAAACCCAGTCCATAATATACCCTGTTCATATAGTAACATCGCCTACTTGTGTATTAGAGAAATACAAGTTTGCTGGAGGTTCAATTTCGATTTCCGAAAAATAGGGGATTTTGAAAAAGGGGTCACGGTTCCAGAGAAAAAGCCGAATTTGATTTCCTGAGCGAAATTCAAATCAACAATAAATTGCTACAAGGTGTTTTGTGTTTTATATTTTGCTGTTTTCACGGATTTTTATGATTTTATGTTTTTCTTCTTATGATTTCTTTTTTCCTCTTCGACTTGCAGTTTTTCTAGAAGAAAAACTAGGTTTTTGGCCGGAACCAAGATTTTGGTTAGGTTTCGTCCCGGTTCAGACCGGAAGCGAACTGGGATTGCTGGAATCACAGGGTCCCGGATGAAACCTCACACTTGCTATTAATGTTCATTTTTATTTGGTTTTAAGTCATAACATAACAATTGAAGTCAAACAAGATCACGAAACATTCAAATATGACACTTAAAATTATAGTTTTAGGTAAGAAAATTACAACAGAAACTACATATCTTACAGCAAATTAATATGATACACTTAAAATCGTCAAAATGATCATTTTGAAACATTAGGATCAACGTTTTGGGACAGTATATTAAATGTTTTGGAACGTCAGTTTCAATGTTATAGAGTATCAAAATAAGTGTTTCAAATCGTGTGTGCATAGCTTTTCCGAATGCTTGTGTATTGTGTTTCAAAATGTGCATACCAAAATGGTATAAGATAACTTTAGTGTGAATTGTGGTAACATCGAATTAAACAGCCGATCCTCAAACCCTTTCAATCTGTAATATTCTTTATTTGCAAGTCTAGTTTTACCTAGCAAAATCATGTGCCTAATTACTTTACTATCATTATTGCTTGTTTCACCCAAAAAATAAGCAGTTGTTTGGAAGTCACTATTACTAGTTAAATTAATGCGTGGAATACTAAACGCGGTTCAACTTTTATTCTACTGGTACTTATTGATTATTATGGCAAGCCCCAGTTCTGCCCAACATTGCACTGGCATTTCAGCATGTGCGATACACTTGCAATCGAGTGTAACCTTCTCAATGCTTGTATGAGAAGATCGATAACCAAATCATTTAACTGAATACAATCATTGTGTTGTTTCACAGTATCTGCATAAGTCCACCTCACTTTTCTTAGATGTATCAATTTTACAATGTAGCATTTTATACCTTACCAATCTGAAAACATAATCATGTATCATGCATCCTCATTGTGTGCAATCTATTTTTATTCTATTATTTACATGCTCTTTGTTTCATGATTCACTATAACTTGTCTTCGTCAGGTTATTCCTCAAAATACAGTACACGATCTTTTTGTTGCTTGTAAAAGTGGCGACTTTGATAGAGCAAATAAGGAAGTCAATAATGTAATCGCCGAGGGATATCCAGTCTCTCAGATGCTCAATCAGGTCTAACCATCAATCAGAATCTGCATTATCTGATTATCTTTCACCCCTTATCTCATATTTACTTCCTCGTTTTTATATTGGTATACTGCAGTTGTTTGAGCTGATAGTTAATGCAGCAGATATATCTGATGAACAGAAGGCAACAATTTGCAAGAGATTAGGTGAAACTGATAAGGTCCGTTTTTTTTTTTGAATTTTTTTTTTCAATACATGTTTAGCAAGGATGAAAATAAAGTGAGAACTGATAATCTGCAGTTAGATTATATACAGGAGCAGCTTAATCTGCAAACGCATGACTATATAAGATAGCTAGAGTGTTCTGTGAAATTTTGAAGTTCCTTTAGCAATTTCAGGTCCTAGGGTTGATTTTACTAACTTCGTTTTGTGATTCTTTTTGATGGTGAATAAACAGTGTCTGGTTGATGGGGCGGATGAGTATCTGCAGCTACTAGATGTCGTGAGTCATACAATGAAAGCCCTCTGCAATATGCCACTGGAGCTGCAATTTGATTGATGGCATGTAGTAGTTAAATCAACGTGAAGAATGAATCCCAATACCCATTAATCTTTAATTTGTAGCAAGTTAAAGTGGATTTGTAATTTTAATATATTAAATTGTTTGGTCCTAATCTTTTGTGGTGGTTTTTTCTTCTAACGAGCTTTCACTCTCGTTGCGTTATTTTAAGTTGAATCTGAGTCTTTATGGGCTGTAAACGCTGATAGCAGTAACAAAAATCATAAAATGATGGATACACAGGAATTAATAAAATAATGAATATTTGGCAATCCTGTTCATATAAGACTAAACGTTGCTTTTCTTCTTCCAAATTTGTATTAAATTTTTCTTCATAAAATAGTGGGTTCTAAATATGCCCTATAGGAGCACAAACCCAACCCCGACATTCAATTTCTTTCAAAGATTCCAATTTACAATCTCTCTCGCATTCTACGCTACTCTCTACAACTCATCCACTTGTTCACCAAATACCGCCCAATTTTAATGTCTTGCTGATCAACCTTTAGAATCTCAATTTTGATCGTCTTATCACTTGTCACTTTAGCATATGTACACTCTACATATGCATGCACACACATATGATAGATGCACGACTTGTGTATCTTTGAATGCAAATCACCTCGTCTTCTTTTTAATTGTTCTATGGGCCAAGCAAATCTCCATCGTTCTTTTTAAACCTTTTTATTGATTAAAAATTGAAAAATCAATTGGTGGATTTTAGGAGATCCATGGGGCCATGGAAAATGAAACTAGATGATTATTTATCTGTATCTTTAATCCTTTGTAACTCTTTATTAGAACTCGGTTTCATCGGATCCTTGTTGGGGATAGTGGGGAATTCAATACACGACCATTTGTGCAAGCCGCCACTTATACAAGAAGAAATTTTGCTACCCTAGGATGGTTAGAGTTATTGTCGTTGTTTACTGGGTTTCGTTCATAGCAGCTCACTCTTCTCCTTCCAGCATCGGGATAGTCGTATGATTTCATGGATGGATTTGGCATTGAATTAATAAAGAGAAGGGAAATGTAGGAGCGAGAGTCATATCAAATCCATCCATTTATTTAAGGAGAACCCCAATAACTAATATGAAGGGACAACAAAAGGTCTATGGATCCTATTGGATCTAACTGCGGGAAATGGTCGAGTCACGCACTTCGTCGCTTTTTTTAAGACGATTCACGGCTTAGTTCCAAGGTGCAAGGCTAACTATCAATAGTTCCGTCTCAAGGATAAATAACCTTTAAAATTTGGTCGATTTGCTTTTGCACGACAACAAATCGTTCTGAATTTAGCACTTTCTAATTTAATTGTTTGGAAGAATTCTGCAAAGAGAGAAATGACAGAGGGGCAAGAAGAAAGAAAATTGTCCGTTGTCTTTTTCTTCTTCTGTCTGTATATCATTTAAATTGGCAGAATGGAAATTGCATGCGTTACTGAAATGATGAATTGTTAACGGGTCTGAAATTATTGACATTCATTATGAATTTTATTACCATTAGTTTTTACAACGGTTCAATAATAATAGCTCATAAATATATTATCGATATACAACGTTATTCATTACGAATTTTATATCATTAATTTTTGCAACGGCTCGGTAATAATAGCTCATAAATATGTTACCGTTATACGTTATTTATTACGAATTTTATCAGCATTAATTCTTTTTAAAATTAGTTCACTTAAAATTCCAACAATCCCCCACTTGAATTATTAAAAAAAAACATTTCGAAGCTATTTTTGGAAATATAGGATTGTGCATAACAAATGTATCTTTTGATTTGAACATTTCCATAGTGAGTATGGATTAGAATGTACTAGAGTGGCACGTAGTTTTGAACTCTATCTTTGACATCAAACCATGCACAACCTTTCTAAAGTGCTTTCAACTAGTCCGTGCGTTAATGGCCATATACGTCTATTCTGATTTACTGAACGCTCTAGAAAACTTTTGCCCCAAAGTTTTCATAGGAGATGGCCTCATTCCCCTATTCACAAAGGTGAGTCTATCAGGATTACTTCTATTGCTAGGTACCCCACTCTACATAGTATAGATCTCATTAAGAGTTTCAATTACCTCATCCTCTAATCGCTACAGGAATACTTGCTTCTAATTTTTTTTATAATATAGTATGTTCGCCTCTTATTACTTCACAACTTGTTGTTTACCCATTGAAACTAGTTTTTGGGATCTCCAATCATATAGGTTAGGTTACCAATGTGAGTGTCTAAGGGCAACAGTCCCATCCTTTTGGATGTTTTATGGACATTCTTTCTAGTCAATCCTTTCGTCAAAGGATCTGCTAAATTTTCATCGACGCGAATATGATCCACTCTAACAACACCTAAAGAGAGCAACTCTCTTACAGTGTTGTACTTACGGTGTATCTGTTGTCTCCTACCATTACAATAACGGTTTTGAACTTTTGCAATAGCCGTGGTACTATCACAATGGATCAACACAACTGATATCAGTTTTTCCCATAAAAGAATCACAGCTGGCAGATTTCTTAAGTAATCCGCTTCTTCACTAGCTGTTGCTAATGCTATTGTCACACCCCACCTTTATATCCATACTAATGAAGAATATTACGTAGTAATACTGTTTGTTAATACAGAGAATAAGGCTGGTTAGGAAGGAACCAAGCATGAATATTCGCTTGGGCTAACACCGACACGTTTTACTATACCTCAAAAATCATATATGACGTGTACGGTACCGGCACAAAGCAATAAAAACGTTGGCTAAAAAAAAGTTCAAAACAATTTATAATACCACAGAGAAGGCAGAATCACATAACACAGCGAAATATATAATATTGACATGATAATACATAAGTCAGTCTACAAAATAGAAATACTAAACTCAGGTAATTCAGTTATAGATCGATTACAACATGACTCAAAAATATTCATGATATAAAAAGTCACCAGCTCATACAAAGTATACAACATGCACAAAGGTCTAGGTCCTAACGACACACACACACACAAATATTTATCTCCATAAGCTAGCTCAACATCCACTATCAATGGGTTTCGGTGTCTAAAATGTCTCGACCTGACCTGAGTATTAATATATAATAAACGGGTCATACTTTCTCTAATTCAACAAACATGAGATCATAGATGTAATATAAGTAAATTTCAATAGTATAGTTATAACTATATAATATACCAACATCCAAATAACAAACGACATTATCACAATAATTCACCATGTCAAAAAACATATCATGCTTATTATAAGCAATCTTCTAAAATATTGTGAATCAAAATATCTCACCAATTAGAATCAAAAGACGAGCATGAAAGCAAGTCAAAATTCAATAGACAAGCCTATAGCAAGTCAGGCATTCATGAAAGCATGTCGAAACTAAAAACATGTATGGAAGCAAGTTGAAGCTGTCATAAAATGAAGGACTTTATTAATAGTAATTAATCTCATTAGTCCAATCATTTATTTAGTAAACGAAATCACTTAAACTTTTTAGAGTACAAAGAGTAACCATGAAATAACCAGGATCATGTGATTTTATAGCATCGTGTCACTGGCGTTTGCTTATGTCAAAAGTCGTTGTCACGACGTATAATTATCACAACCAAAGTGGATGCCTCCACACGATCATCTACCGTCCATAAAAAGAAGATCTCGCGGTACCACCATCCGTTATGACGAATACACGTCCAAACCCGCGAAATCTGATACTGTGCTTTCGAAAGACGTACTAACACAGCTTCAAACAATGATAAAAGAAATTATCAGTGATAGATATAACTATCGTTTGTGTTAATATTAATTATACTAGCCATGTGGCTAGTCGTTTACTGTTACAGCAAGGGCTAGTTGCCGTTATTTTGATAAATCAGTTAGCTAGTGGAATGGATACTAGCTCATCCGGTTAAAGTTATTCCTTCGTTCCCAAAACCTTTTTTTCATGATATAATAATATCATAGTTATTTTAATAAAAATCGAAATAGTAAGTTCGGTATTGTGTTAAAAAATTACCGATGGTCCATAAACATTAATATTTCAACATAATACATAAGTCAATAAAATTAACAATAATTTGCAAGGAATTATACTATTATATACATTAATTATTTTATCTTAAGATTACACAATTTTGAATAGAATTAAATATCAAATTAGATAAACACTTATCATTAAGTGCATTATTATTAGCTAAGGATAATTTTTATTGAACCTAACATATGATTTAAAATGCAACAATCCAGTAAGAAAACAAGCAAAAGAAAGTTCAAGCTAAAACAACAAAGTAACAAAGATTTGAGCTATAACCGAGTTCAAATTCGGGACAGCGAAGGACTCTGTTTTGAAACAGGTTTTCGAAGCAGCTAAGATCAAAATTTTCGAAAGTATTCAACATGAAAGTTGTTAAACATTAAGGTAGCATTTCAAAAAGTGTAAAAATTTCAAAATCCAATCAAAAATGAAAGAGATATGATCAAATTACTAACAAATGTAAATTTCAGAGGACAAGTAAACTGCAGGTTTGAGAGTTTGCATCTGTTTATCGACCTACGTTCAAATTTTTTAAAAGTGTTCAACATGAAAATTGTCACACACGAATTTAGCTTTCAGAAACATCTAAAATTATCAAAATCAGGTCAGAAATAAAAAAGATATGATGAAATTACTAACAATATTTAGTTCAGAAAATGTAAATTACAGAGGAAAAGTAAATTGCAGGGCAGCAACGAAAAATGTGTTTTTCACCCTTTCAAAATTTTATAAAACTCAAAACATGAAAGTTGAAGACAATAGTCTTAGCTTTCTATCAAGAAAAAGATCGTTAAATTTGGACGTATGGCTCAAAAGTTATGGCCAAATCAATTTCAGTTTAAACTCAGAAAATTACTTTAAAAACAGAACTGTGATTATACTTTCAAATCCATTTCAGGTCAAGTAAACGGCTAAATATCGAAAAGTGACCAAAAGAGAAATTATTGATCATTGAATCTATTTTCTAACCCAAAAAGATTGGCCCCAAACGGGTTTAGGAAGTGCAAGTTATCGCTGTTTTACTACAGCATACTTTCCAAATAAATTTTCAACTGCCGTCTTATGTTTCAAAGATCTATCACTTTCAATTACTACATAACCAAAGCAATTCAATTGGATTTACTATTGAAATCATAACTATACAAACACGCGATCAATTTAGAAAGAGACCTGCTGATTACTCACCTGAATCCTTGAAAAATGGTTGTCAAAAACCCCAATTTTAACAATTCCAGCAAACACTTGAACAAATGCATCCAAGAGAACAAAAGAGGACTCAAAAACACTATAAAACCCGAAATCAATGAGTCTAAATGATAGACTAGGGTTTCAAAACATTATCTTGAATTTTCTATAATTTGTGAGAATTTATTTTAATTGATTTGAGAAATCTTATTTGGTTTTTGAGAAGAGAAGAGGAAGGAGGACTTCGTTTCTTTTTCTTTGAATTGTAAATGAACTTACTGGTAACCAAAACGAGAAGGGAAGGCTTCTCTTTGTCTAATTTTTAAGTGGGCCTTGGGTTAAAATAAAGGGTAAGTTTGGCTCACATCCCTAACAAGTTTTAAAATAGAGAAAACATCCTTCCCAACCAACATTTACGTTTCCGCTCCCTGTTTTCAAATTCACGCACGCAGAAAGACCGAAATACCCTTTATGTTTTTAACTTTTCAAACGTGTATAACTTTATTTACAAAAACCGGATCAACATAACGTTTTCACCAAAAAATCGCAAATTTTATGATCTTTAAAATGAGATCCATTGTTGATACCAAAAATTTAAATTTGTATTAAATCTGCAATTATTTCAAATATTTGCAGACAATTCAGCAAATATTAAACATTTTCGATTTTTTTTCAAATATATAAAAATTGCAAAAAATTGCAGATATTTCTGCAACTATATGATATAGTTGCAGAAATGTCTGCAACTATTACATATAGTTGCAGATATTTCTGCAACTATATGGTATAGTTGCTGAAATGTCTGCAACTATTTCATATAGTTGCAGACATTTCTGCAACTATTGCATATAGTTGCAGAAATGCAACTATTGCAAATAGTTGCAGAAATATCTGCAACTATTTCATATAGTTGCAGACATTTCTGCAACTATTGCATATAGTTGCAGAAATGCAAATAGTTGCAGATGCAACTATAGCAAATAGTTGCAGAAATGTCTGCAACTATTGCATATAGTTGCAGACATTTCTGCAACTATATGATATAGTTGCAGAAATGCAAATAGTTGCAGATGCAACTATTGCAAATAGTTGCAGAAATGTCTGCAACTATTGCATATAGTTGCAGACATTTCTGCAACTATTGCATATAGTTGCAGAAAACGAACTTACACGGTATTTCAGTAAAAATCTTTTATTGCAAACAGATAAATCATTAAGCAAAGATAATTTTATCGTTCAATATAAACCAAATAATCACAGATAGAAAAAATGGTGCACGGTATAAACGAGGGTATTTATGGAAAAGAATCAAGCCGAAACAAAAATAGGGACCGGATTTATAAAGTTTCGAACGGAAGGAGTTTTTGTGAATTACGTTTGGTTTTAGGGATGTGACCCTAATTTTCACTAAAATAAACCCATTAAGAAAAGAAATGTTTTTATTCCTTTCTTTATTTCTACGTAAATTCTTCTTCTTCTTTCTTTCTAATTTATTTTCAAAACTCAAAAACATTTTACTTACACAATTTGAAAAATAAATTTACAACTTTATTCATTATATATTTTTAAACACCAAATCAAATTTTCGAACATAGTTTTAAATTAAATCTCAACAATAATTTTAAAATGATTACTTATTATTTAAACAGTTTCCAAACTTCTCTTAATGATTTAACAATAGATTCAACAAAACAAAATCACTATTTTACTCATAAAAATAAAACGAACTTATTTAGAAGCTCAGTATATTAATTTCATAATTTAAATTTCCAATATTACGAAAACATAGAACTCACGTTCGAAATAATTTTTGCCTTTTATAAAAGAACCAAACTCCTATTTCTACATATTTCAATACATAAAAAAAATATCTTCAATTTAAATCGTTATTTATTTTATTAAAATAGTTTTAAAATCTGGGTTCTTACAGACTTTCCCTCTTAAACAAATTGTGTCCCCGCAATTCTACTTCAGAGAAAAGTCTATATAATATATATATATATATAGTTATCAGCAATCCATTCATTTTTGAAATATACAATACACATACAACCATCAACCATTTAAAACAATCACAAAATATATAACTATTCATAATTATAACTCAGAAAACTCTATATTACTAACTTGGTTTAGCGTACATCGGGATCTATCTTAACCCGACTAATAAAATAGAGTAGCTAAAACAATTATTAGACTCTTATATCGATGGCTTCGAGAGACTCAAACTATCTTCCTTGTCCGTTAACTATTTTAATGGACTACGAGTTTTTCATAAACTCATCTAGAAGAATATACTACACCAATAATCCATCAACTACTTCTATAGTGTTGAATTTTTGAAAACTTCGGAGAAATCTCTACGGTACGAAGTGTGTCTCGAAAACCACACCACTTAAACACAACCAAATTCATAACAATTCACAATTTTTTTTGATAACAATTATTAGAATATACATATACATGTTACTTTTTAAAGGATGTGGACATATAAAGACTTAGAAATCACTTTGCTTTCCAAACTATTGCCCAAGATTTTAATATTTCCTCCAAAACCAAATGAGGTTATACAATGCTGATTAATCACTAAAAATATTCTGAATTTAATACTATGGGAAATACACACATTAAATTCATCTTACAATTAAAAAGTCACATTAGGGCATTAATTCATTTATATAGATTATCAGTTTTCATATAGAAAACCTGAAAATCTAGCAAAACTTATAAAATAAAAGTTCTTGCTTACAGTCTTAGCTTTCCAGAAAGCACAAATTAATGAAATTGGATTAATGGTTTGAAAATTATAACCAAAACAAGTTTGTGCTTTATCTCAGGAAATTTATGACTGACCAGAATCTATGGTTCTGTTTGAAATAGGGTTTAACCCAAGATAACTATAGAATTTGATAAAATTATCTTGAATAAAAATTGTTCCTTATTGAAAAATCTTTCAAACCCAAAAAGAATCAATGAAATCGGATAAAAGAATCAAAAGGTATGGTTGTTTTACTAGCCAATTTAAAATAAAATTTCCTTAAACAAGGCCATTTTAAAAACTCTCATTTCAACCCAAAATGTTATACTAAAACCATATGTATATTTTACTAAAATCCTTTAAACCATTCTTCAGGATGAACAAATCCATTTTTCAAAAAGTTAATAGTTGTAAACTTCAAATTTTTACTAGCTAACAAACTTATGGTTATGATCCAAAATTTGTTTACATAATTACTTTACATTCTTTATAACTCCAAAATCTTTTACAAGTTTAAAATACTAACTCTAAGGTGTCCAAGATATTTAATTTCTTTAATATCCCGATTAATAAAGAAAAAGAAAAGAAAATATTATCACCTTTTATAATTAAAAAAAACTCCATCACAAAATTATATTTCTTAAGGGGTTTACTATTCTATCCCAAAGAGAATTATGACAAACTTCTCCTTGTTTAACTTCTAATTCTTTTAGATTAAATTTCCCCACTTACGATTCAAAAATTGCAAAAATGCCAAACTTCTCAAATTAAGTTTATATATATATATAACCATATTTACATGAAGTATTTCTCATTCATAAAAACAACTTAGCCAAACCACAATCATTTGTATAATAAATAAATAACTTAAGGTTTTATTTCAACCTCCATTAAATTAGAACTCAAAAGTATCACTTTTAACATTCATCTAAATCACAATGATTATACTTAACTAATCAAAGTTACATATGCAATTCACTTAAGCATATATCTTATAAAGGAACATATACAAATTCACAAATACCAAATAATATAATGACATTGTCTTGCCATTCATTTATAGCGAATTGCTTCATCAATTGACTGCAATGTTGACCGAGTGATCAACATCGCCTTGCCACTGACCTCGACTATCGCTAATGATTGATAGCTGCATTTTCCATAAAGTAAAATCAATACCTACAAGTATCTTTATTGTTTTCATTATATTTATACTCAACCTTTAAAAAATTCAAGATACACCAAATACTATTCCATAGTAGATATGTTATTCTTCTCAAATGTTTACTAGAATATTTTTCAAATAATATTCAATCTCATATCAATTACTTTATATTATTTTTAAAACTCCATATGATATTTCCTTTCAAAAATAAAATATACAACCCATAACACTTCTTAAAAATATTATATATTTTCAAGACGTTTTCTTCCAAAATTATTACATTTGTATATATACATATTGCCAAAACATTCATTTCATTTTAAAGTAATATTTAACCCACTTCAAAACTTCATTCCTCTTTAAATATTATTTATAATATTTTCATAAATATTTATAATATTTTTTTCAAAGCATGATAGCTTAAAATACTGTGTCCGGCTATCTCATTTTAGTATTTAGGAATTCCTATCGAGAACGTTGGCCAAACGCTTCGATCAGAATTCATAAAACACCCACTGGTCAATTTAACACAAATTATATTTCCATAGATTTCTTTAACCAAAGAGATTTTAAATTTAAATGGATGCTTTCTTTTATTAAACTACTTCCAATAAATCTTTATATTTTCATTCAAATAATAATTCACTAATAATGATTCAATAACACACCCATTTAGCAACCATCAAATTTTAATTTCATCTTAGTATTTAATTAATCGAACATATAGATTGATATTCTATTTTTTTATAAAAGAGACAAACTTCCAATATCCCTTGCGGTAGCTACACCACCGAAGATACCGCAATGTCTTATTATTAATATCAAGTAGGTTTCAAACTCTCAAGTGTTGATTCCTACGTAATACAAATTTTTAATGGCTACTAATTTTTTGTTAAACAACCAAGCATTCATCAACCAAACGACCATATATATGATAACTAATTAATATGCTCAGCGAAAGGTCGTGAGTCAACTTCCTTTAAATGTCACTCTTGACAAAAGTGAGTTCTAACTTTAGCATCATTTTTATAACAATAATTTGTATAGAAATACAAATTTTTACAAGTACGTCCCGATGATTATTCCCAATAATCATTTATATTTATATCCTAAGTAGGAAATAAATTTTAAATTCTACCCTACACCCCACGGGACGGGACTCTAAGTTTGTTTAGGTCAAGATTCATTTCTAGAATATCATATATTCTTTTGAACCTTGGCTCTGATACCAAGCTGTCACCCTCTGCCTCTATACCCATACCAATAAAGAATATTACATAGTAATATTGTCTGCTAATACAGAGAATAAAGCTGGTTAGGAGTGAACAAACGTGAATATTTCCTTGGACTAACACCGACACATTTTACTGTACCTCAAAAATCATATATGACGTGTACGGTATCGGCACAAAACAATAAACACGATGGCTAAAGAGAAGTTCAGAATAATATATAATATGAGAGAGAAGGCAGAATCGTAGAACACAACGGAATATATAATATTGAAATGAAAATACATAAATACATAAGTGAGTCTACAAAACAGAAATTATAGACTCACGCAATACAGTTATAGATCGACTACAACATGAAACAAAAATATTCATGATATAAAAAGTCATTAGCTCATACAAAGTATACAACATGCACAAAGGTTTGGGACCTAACGACACACACACATACAAATATATTTATCTCCAAAAGCTAGCTCAACATCCACGATCAATGAGTCCTAGTACCGAAAATGTCTCGGCCTGACCCGAGTATTAATAAATAATAAACGAGTCAGACTATCTTTAATTTAACAAACGTGAGATCATAAATGTAACATAAATAAATTTCAACAATATAGTTATAGATATATAATATGCCAACATCCAAATAATAAACGACATAATCACAATAATTCACCATGTCATAAAACATATTATGCTTATTATAAGCAATCATATCAAATATGACGAATCAAAATATCTCATCAATCAGAATCAAAAGACGAGCATGAAAGCAAGTCAAGAATCAATAGACAAGCCTATAGAAAGTCAGGCATTCAAGAAAGCAGGTTGAAACTAAAAACATGCATGAAAGAAAGTCGAAGCTGTCATAAAATGAAGGACTTTATTAATAGTAATTAATGTCATTAGTCCAACCATTTCTTTAGTAAATGAAACCACTTAAACATTTTATAGTACAAAGAGTAACCATGAAATAACCAGGATCATGTGATTTTATAGCGTCGTGTCGCCGACGTTTGTCTTATGTCAAAAGTTATTGTCACGACGTATAATTATCACAATCAAAGTGGCTGCCTCCACACGACCATCTACCGCCCATAAAAAGAAGATCTCGTGGTATCGCCATCCGTTATGACGAATACACGTCAAAACCCGCGAAATCCGATACCGTGCTTTCGGAAGGTGTATTGACACAGCCTAAAACAATGATAATTTTTTTTTATTAATGACAGATATAACTATCATTTGTGTTAATATTAATTAACACTAGCCATGCGGCTGGTCGTTGACTGTTACGGCAAGAGCTAATTGCCATGATTCCAATAAATCAGTCAGCTAGTGGAATGGATACTAGCCCATTTGGTTAAAGTTATCCTTCATTCCCAAAACCTTTTTTCATGATATAATAATATCATAGTTATTTTGATAAAAATCAAAATAATAAGTTTCGTATTGTGTTAAAAACTAATGGCCCACAAACATTAATATTTCAGCACAATACATAAGTCAATAAAATTAACAATAATTTGCAAGAAATTATACTATTATCTACATTAATTATTTTATCTTAAGATTACACAATTTTGAATAGAATTAAAAATCAAATTAAATAAACACTTATCATCAAATGCATTATTATTAGCTAAGGGTAATTTTTATTAAATGTAACACATGATTTAAAATGCAGCAATCAAGTAAGAAAATAAGCAAAAGAAAATTCAAGCAAAAACAACAAAGAAACAAAGATTGAAGCTTTAACTGAGTTCAAATTCGAGACAGCGAAGGACTCTGTTTTGGAACAGGTTTTCGAAGCACCTAAGATCAAAATTTTCGAAAGTATTCAACATGAAAGTTGTTAAACATTAAATTAGCTTTCCAAAAAGTGCAAAAACTTCGAAATCTGATCAAATTACTAACAATGTTTAGCTCAGGAAATGTAAATTTCAGAGGACAAGTAAATTGCAGGTCTGAGAGTTTGCAATAGTTTTTGATCGACCTATGCTCAAAATTTTCAAAAGTGTTCAACATAAAAGTTGTCACATACGAATTCAGCTTTTCGGAACATCTAAAATTATTAAAATCCATCCAGAAATGAAAATGATATGTTCAAATTACTAATAGTGTTTAACTTAGAAAATGTAAATTACAACGGAAAAGTAAATTGCAGGGTATCGACTAAAAATGCATTTTTCACCCTTTAAATCTAAAATTTTGTAAAACATAAAACATGAAAGTTGTAGATAATAGTCTTAGCTTTTTATTAAGAAAAAGATCAATAAATTTGGACTTAGGTTCAAATGTTATGGGCAAATCAATTTTAGATTTAAACTCAGAATATTGCTTTAAAAACAGAACCATGATTATACTTTCAAATCAATTTCAGGTCAAGTAAACGGCTAAATATCAAAAAGTGACAAAAAAGAAATTATTGCTCATTGAATCTATTTTCTAATCCAAAAAGATTGACCCCAAACAGGTTAGCAAGTGCAAGTTATCGCTATTTTACCGCAACACATTTTTCTAATAAATTTTCAGCTACCACCTTATGTTTCAAAGATGCAGTACTTTCGATTACTACATAATCTAAGCCATTCAATTGAATTTACTGCTGAAATCATAACTATACAAACATGCAATCAATTTAGAGAGAGAGTGGTGATGATTACTCACCTTGAATCCTTGAAAAATGATGGCCAAAAACCCCAATTTTAACAATTTCAGCAAACCCTAGAACCAATGCATCCAAGAGAACAAAAGAGGACTCAAAAAACACTATAAAACCTAAAATCAATTAGTCTAAAAGATAGACTATGGTTTCAAAACATTACCTTGAATTTTCTATAATTCTGAGAATTTATTTGAATTGATTTTTAGGATCCTTTGCCTAGGGTTTTTGAAAAGAGAAGAAGACTTCGTTTCTTTTTCTCCGAGTTGTAAATAAACGTACTGGTAGCCAAAATGAGAATGGAAGGCTTCTCTTTGTCTAATTTTTAAGTGGTACTTGGGTTGAAATAAACCCAATAAGGAAAGAAATGTTTTTATTCCTTTCTTTATTTCTATGTAAATTCTTCTTCATCTTTTTTTTCTTTCTAATTTATTTTCAATAATTCAAAAACATTTTACACACAATTTGAAAAATACATTTACAATTTTATTCATTATACATTTTTAAACAAGAAATCGAATTTTTGAACCTAATTTTGAATTAAATATCAACAATAATTTTAAAATGATTACTTATTATTTAAACATTTTCCAAACTTCTCTTTATGATTTAAAAATAGATTCGACAAAAAAAAATCACTATTTTACTCGTTAAAAAATGAACTTATTTAGAAGCTCGATATATTAATTTCATAATTTAAATTTCCAATATTACCAAAACATAGAATTCACGTTTCGAAAGAATTATTCGCCTTTTATAAAAGAACCAAACTCCTAATTTCTCCATATTTCAATACATGGGAAAAAAAATTATATCTTCGATTTAAATGGTTATTTATTTTATTAAAATAGTTCGAAAATTAGGATTGTTACAGCTATCATCTCAGACTTCGTAGTGGACCGTGCCAAAATAGTCTGTTTCTTGGATTTTCAAGAAACATCCCCATCAACTATGCTAAAAATATAATCGCTGGTAGCTTTAGAATCATCGGATAAAGTATTCCAATCTTCATCGGTGTATCCTTCAAGTACAGCTGAAAACTTTCCATAATGTAATCCAAAGTTCTTCGTTCGTTTTAGGTGTCTCATGACCCTTCCAATAGCATGCCAATGCTCAATACTAGGTCTACTAGTAAACTTACATAAAAATCCCACGACATATGCTATGTTGGGTTTAGTACAAACAGTGACATACCGAAGGTTGCCAATGATGCTCGCATAATTAGACTGTCTTACACCTTCACCAGTGTTCTTAAATAGTTTTACACTTGAATCATACGATGTAAAGCAGGTTTTGAGTCAACGTAATTGTATTTCTTTAATATCTTCTCAATATAGTGAGATTTATCCAAAGAAATTCCGTTATTAGACCTAGTGATCTTAATACCAAGAGTACACTCGCTTCTCATATGTCATTCATATCAAAGTTAAAGCTTAAAAGAGATTTAACCGTATTAATAATATGAATGTTTGAACCAAAAAATAAGTTGATCATCTACATACAAAAATATAATAGTGTAGGTGTTGTTCTCATATTTATTTTAAATATATTTGTCACTCTCATTAACTTTGAAACCATGTGAAATAATCAAGTTGTCAAAATATTTATGCCATTGCTTAGATGCTTGTTTTAGACCATATAAAGGTTTATCTAACTTGCAAACCTTATGTTCTTATCCGTGTATTACAAAACCTTAAGGTTGGTCCATATAAATTTCCTCTTCTAATTCACCGTTTAAAAATGCAGTTTTAACATCCATTTGGTGTATTATCAAATCATGAATAGAAACAAGTGAAATTAATGCTCGAATAGATGTAATTCTATTTACAGGTGAAATGGTATCAAAAAAGTCTACATTTTCTCTTTGCTTAAAACCCTTAGCTACCGACGGGATTTATATTTATCAACTGTTCTATAGGGTTTTAATTTCTTTTTAAGTACCCATTTACAGCCCATGGTCTTACAACCAGGTGGTAAATCAACTATGTGCCAAGTCTGATTGGATTCAAGAGAATTCATGTAACAACCCTATATTTTGTGATTATTTTAATTATTTTAAATTTAATTTTCTGATTTGAAAACTTTATTTTATTTATTAAAATGGATAAATTTTGTTATTTTAAATATAAATTTTGATTTTTGATGTGAATTAGAATTCCAAACAGGATTAAATAAATATTTTCCAAAAAGTTAATTTTGGTCAATATGATCAAACTTTGACTTTTAAATTTGAAAATTTGAAAGTTTGAAAATTTTGAATTTTTTCTTTTATTATGAAAGTAAATAAATTTTTAGGAATATTGTTTTTTGTTTCGTTGAAATCCGATTTATATTGTAAAAGTTATGCCTTTTTAACTATTGTGTGAAATTTGCTGTATTTAACAAAATTGTTTATTTTAAATTATAAAAATAATATTTTAATTGGTCATGTAATGTTATAATTTATATTTATATGGGTAAAATAACATGTTATGTATATATTTTGGTTTTAAAACATTTTTCAAAGTGTAATTGACATTTTCCAATGTCAGTTGTATTCTGTTTATAATTTATAATTTCCAATTTCATTTAATTAAAGAAATTCTTTGTTTATTTTCTATTTTCTTAAGACTTTATTTTATTTTCATTTACACTTCATTTTGTTCAGCATTTATTTTATTTTACTTGACTTTTATTGGTTTAGAAGTAAAGTTATAATTTTTCTAAAACTAGTGATATTCTATTTGCAATTTTTAAGTCCTATTTTGAATTTTTAAACAATTTCTTTAGTTCTTTTTCTAATTTCTCTAAATTTAATTATTTATTCCATTTTGAAAATATAAATGAATTATTTTACTTCACATTTTTTAAAAAATATTTTTAAAATGAAGTAGATATTTTTCTAAAGCTTGTGATGATTTAATTGTAATTTTTGAACCCTGTTTTCAGTATTTAAGCAATTTCTTTAATTCTTTTTCTATTTTCTTTAAATTTAATTATTTATTTTTATTTTATTTTACTTTGTTTCAGTTTTTAAATTCATTTACTGAAATTTTATTTATTTTATTTAACTAAAATAGAAATGGAAATTGAAAGGACTTAAGCTTTATAACGTGTGACTTTTCGGCTGCTAGTCTTTTCATTTTCCTTTGTCTTTTCATTGCCTTGAGTTTTTGGCCGTATACCTCATTGTAGCCGTGAGTTTCTCACTTCAATTTCACGTTAAAAACTCCTTCTCTATCTCATTTGCACGACTAAAACTAAAAAAAGGGTAATGGCTTCTCTCTTCTTCTCTTTTTCCTCCCTTTTTATTGATTTTGCCTAGATCTATTCATGCTTTGCTCAGCCCAACCCTCCACCATCTCCACCATAGCCTCCACCACCTTCCTCCTCCTCTTCCACGGCTTCAAACCCCTCTTCCCTCCTCTGACCAGATTAGGCCATGGCCTTTAAATGAAGACAAACACCTCAAAACATTGCAAAAACCCTTCCAAACCATGCTAGCCGATCACTATTGCACTACCATCACCATAGATTGCCTTGGCCACCTCCTATTGCTCCACCACCACCTTGACACACCCCTAACCATCACCTCTTACCTCTGTCCAGACCTGTACATGAAATGGCCGAACCTAGATGGGACATAGACCGAGCCAAAAGTTGAACCAAAACTCCACTATTTGCATAAGCCTCTTCATATTCATGTGTAGTAACTCCTCCACCACTTCAACGCCTTGTAGCCATGCCTCTTTGAACCCAAACCCGAGCCAAAGTCATGCCAAACCTAAGCCAAAACATCCCCTAGACCGAGCAAGCAATGGTAGAAAGCAAGACAAAAACATTCATTCCTTTATTGCTTCTTATCTTCATTGTTTCAACATTGTTTTGTGTTGAATATTTATGTGTATATTGTCTTGTTTTGGTTGTTGTTTACAAGATAAATATCAAGGCTCTCTATTCATTCAAATCAAAAGTCATGCTGTATCGTGCTTGTCGTGCTTTCTGGAATCTATTCTTTGTGTTTTGATCGCTAACTCCAGCATAAAAAGGTGAGTAAATCTCACCTGACATTTATACTTATGCAAATGTGAATTGACAACAATTGAATGTGTAGTACTATTATGCTATGTTATCCCTGTCTGTGATTATTAATTTTATGATGTTAAACCTGTTTATTTACCTGTCATCTCATCTGTTACTAATATATGTTGTTAAACTGTTCATTTATATCTGTTTATCACACTGCAAGTTCCCTTTATATTAGATCACTATGGGTTGAAATGATACATACCCGAACGGACTTTAGAATAGGGAAAAATCGTTATGGGATGAAATGATAGGCCTGAACGATTTTTATTTATTTCATTTAACTTGGGATTGCGGGTTTGAAATGATAAAACCCGGATTTTTCCTTTGTAAATTACGGATTGAAATGATATATATTATCCGTATCATTTGACTTAGGTTAGAAAAATTTATATACAGACCCGTGGTTAATATATATATTTTCTTGAAATTATAAAATATGTTAAAAATGTAAATATTACGATAATTTGATTTTTATTTGAATTTAAAATGATTTTATAAAGTGTTATTGATTTTTGTATAAATTAAAAATAGTTAAATAAATAAATGTTTAAAGGTTGAAATTTGAAGTATAACTTAAGTTGGAAAATGTGAAAGTGTTTTAAAAATAAAAGTTAAGTTAAGAAAATAAAATGGAATCTAAATAAAATTATGAAATGGTAAACTTAATTAAAATGTTAAGTAAATGAAATGTTATAAATTTTACATTTATTTTATAAGTGAATTATTAAAGATTTGATAATTTTTTGTGAATCTTTCACTTTGTAAAATCATAAATTAAGGGTTATTTAAATGATTGTTTTTAAAGTAAGAAAATATGATTTTTATAAGTTAAAATGGATTTAAATAAATTTAATTTATGGTTTAAGTGATCCTTAGAGGATGGGCGATCCCAAGCATCCTTTAAGTTATTGTGCATTACTACTACAGTTCACTTGAGTTGGTTTACATTATATAAGTATGTATGTCCTGACTCGAGTGTTTTGTGTTTTACTTTACGCTCGGGTCAGCCTGAGTATTTACAGCTTAGCTTTGGATTTCTTTTCTGGAGCTAGGAATCGCTAGAGATTCTGCTTGTCTAGTTTTCTATTCCCTTTCAGTTTCAGTTGTTCTATTTCAGCTCTGGTATTTATAAACTTATATGTATTTGACATTTCTATTGTATATGGTTTTTTCCAGACTGATATTATGTATTTTGTTTGAGATTTTGTTATAGTAGATTCATGAACTACTATGGTATTTTAATTTCCGCTGCGAGTTATTCTGATATTTCTGTGTCTGTGATTTTGTGATTGATTTTATTTGCTCCGAAATTTATTACAATATGTTATTTTGTATTATTCAAGTCGGACATGTGTGGATTATTATCGATTTGAATGGTCCAAAATAGTGGGTTGTTACATTTGGTATCAGAGCTTTGGTTTTAGGCAAACCTTAGCCTGCGGAGCAAAAACTCATTAGAGATAGGGTAGAAATACCCTAGAATGAGTGAAATCAATCTCAGAATCATTCCTTTGTGAGAGAACGTATTTTCGAAGTATAAAACGATTTTCAAATGATTTTTAAAGAATCTTCAAAGGTTATTTTGATATAAAATTTTCTTGCTTTGAAAGTAAAATTTTCTAAACTTCATTCCTTTCGTATCCACCTTGTTAGTAATTTCTTTGATTAGGATTTCCTTAAAATTCTGAACTTCTATCTTAGTTGGGATTTCTTCGATTTGGATTCCTTTGAATTTTGGAACGCTCCCACTTGTTCTAAAATCCATTCCTATCTCCCCTAATTGTATTCTTTTGATTTTTGGAGCATTCCATAACTCCACTTTGAATGGCCTCTATAAAGACCGGCGATTCCGCCAACCTTTGAATGATTTGTAAAAGGGTGAAACTCCCTTATAATTGACATTGATTCACCGAAGATTTCTGTATCCTCGGTTTACGATGTTTTCTATCTTCTGCTATATTTAGATTCTATCTCTGGCGATCGAAGGTCGATTTGCCTTAGATTTTCGCATCGATTATAGTCCTGAAGCCACGGTTGACCGGTTAAGGTCGCCCGCGATTCATATAGGCTTGTTCATCTTCTATTTGGTAATTTAATTGTCTCATCTTCGTTTGAGCTTATCTTTGAATCAGAATTCTATATGATTAGGGTACCTTTAAAAATTTGAATCTCTGTTTTGTTTTGAAATCCATCCTTGAAACATCCATTGGAAAATTTGTGGTTGATTGTCTTTTGAAAATTGTGTATTCATCGTAGTTTTATTTTGATAAGGATGACCATATTTTTATGTAAAGGTGAATATTTTCGATGAGGATTATATACCTTTTTAAAATGAAAATTTGAAGTTCGAAAGGATTTGAAAATTTGAAAGTTATATAAGAAATGGTTTCATATAAAATGATTTGTAACTGAAGGTTTTGAATCTGAATTTGAGTGATTGAACTCCGGCATTTTTTTCTGTGAAATTGGTTTCAAGATTTTTAAATAATAAATAATATGATTTGAAAGTATTATTCCGAATAAGTAATGTTTCAATGATTTTAATGGGTTTCAATGATTTCGAAGGAATTTCAAAGAAGTTTTCAAAGTAAATTGAAGTCTAGAACCCACTAATGTCGCTGGAAAATAATTTCGGTGATGAATTCATGCATCATCGACATTGATTTTCGAGTTTCTGAGTGGGGGAGAGGCCACTTCGGTAGCTTTGCTATGCGATTGATTTGTGAAACCAATTTTGATTTCAAATTCCGAAGTGTGATGTGATATTCGAAAGATATATGTATATATATTTGAACAATTTGAAATGAGCCGGTGTTCCGTCCTTGGGTTTTGGATTTGATTGATATAACCCTATCTTTTGGAATTGATGTACTGATTTATTTGTGATTTCCAACTCTTGGATTGAAAATATGGTTTCTTCGACTATTTTGAAGGTTCGAGCACTTCCCAATCAAGGTTAACTTTTCAAAGCTAAGAAATTTTGAAGTATAAAGTATATAAGTTTGGTATGTGTGTTTAAAGTATGTAGTAATATGATTTAAATAAGTTGAAACTGTTTTGTTAAGTAAATGAATAAGACTATTTTGATTTTTTTTTCTAATATGAAATTTAGATTTGAAATGTTTTGAAAAAAATTGGTCTTCAAATATTTTGAAAAAAAAATATAATTTAGTTTAAATGTTAACTTAGTAACATCTTTATGAAACTATATATTTAACAAGTTGGAATAGATACATAAGTTGTACGTATGCTGTTTTATTCGCATAATTAATTTGATCCAAGTTTGAGTACACAAGTTCGAGGTGAATTACACCATTTCGTGTTAAGATTTTTCATTTGATTCTTGATGGCGAATATTTGGTATGGATTTTGGGCTTGATTCTAGATTTCTCTATCATAGTATATGGCTATGCAAGGAGATTGATGGCTTCTAGTCGAGAAACCATATCGAAATTCACACTAGGGAAGTCGAATGGACAATACTAGTTCGAAAGCGAACTTGTGTGATCGAGCGAGCGATCGAATGTGATGCTGCGAAATGATGACATATGTACATCTTATATTCTAATATCATTGATTTACTTGACGCTGAAATTGGAAGTCGTTGGGTTGGATATCTTTGTAATTTAATTGGAATTTTCCTTTATGAAAAACTACTATCAATTTAAAACCATTTTTCTTTTATTTTCCTGAACAAACTATTTTATTCTATTTTATATACAAAACTACTTTTACAAAACTATTTTATATACAAACTATTTTACAACTATTTTTTTTTTACAAAACTATTCTAAATTAAAAATCTTTTAGTAAGCAAAGATGTTCAATCCCATATGGCTCTTCATGCAGCGAAATTTATTTTTTGAAATTTTTATCCTTATATAAGATAGACTTTACGTAAATATAAGATGATTTTCGAAATGAATTGTTTGACTTAAATTATACTGATTTGGAAATTTGGATTTATTTTCTAAATTTATTATTTTGGAAACTTTGGAACTGAAGATATTTGATTTGGAAGAATAATTTGGTGAAAGCGCATATGATTTTGAAAATTGTATTGATATTGAAACAAATTGAAATTTGAGAACCTTGTGTTACTAAATACTTGATTTGGGAGTTATCGAACTTATATGAAAATTGGTTTGTATAAGTATGATGTTGATTCGAAAACTATGGTTTTGAAAAGGTACTCAATTTGAAAAGTGAAATCTTATATAATTGAAGTCTATATAAGTGTGATTTGATATACTTTTGATTTTGGAAAGATATTTGATTTGAAAATAAAATCTTATATATAATGGACTTTATATAAGTATGATATTTGAAAGTGATTTGAAAGGGTACTATATGATACATATTTTCGAAGTAAAGATATGGAAAGTGCCTTCTGCTTGATATCCGCTTTGTGGCCACATTGTGGATTCATTCTATCGATATTTCTCTGATTTTTGGTTTTTCGGATATGATACTCGAGTTTCCATCAAATTCCATGGCGTTACCCATGGTCTTACGAGCGCGACTGCATAGCGCAACTGCCTGGCTGAGATGGCCTAGGGGTACGGATTGTTTCCTGAGGGATCCATGCGTAACCATTGTGTATCCTGCATCTATGTAGGTCGCATTAGTAGCGAAACCGCCTGGCTGAGATGGCCTAGGGGTACAGATTGTTTCCTGGGGGATCCAGGCGTAACCATTGTGTATCCTGCATTCTACTAGTCATCATGGCGTAACTCGCAGGGCTGAGAAAGCTTACGAATATGGATTGTTTCCTGGGTGATCCAGGCGTAACCATTGTGTATCTGCGAACCATGGTTAGACAAAGGTTTTGTTTGTTTTTTTATTTTGATTGCACTTTCCATATCTGCTTTTAAAAAAAGTTTTCCAGTATTTTCACTAGGTGTTGAAACAAGTCTACTAAGTACCTGGAGAATTCTAGTTTTGCACCTGATCAACGCACTGCTAGAGTCTGCAGGAACGAGGATAAACTTGTTAAGACATCGAGTTATAAAAGTATTTTGATAAAATATTATATAAAGGATATTTTGATCAGTTATTTCCTTTCTAAAAGATTTAAAGTGTTTTAAATATTGTTTACTTCTTAACTAACAAGTTGAATTTAAATGACTTTTATGGATATAATAAAATGGATTTAACCAAATTATTAAGTATTAAAGAATTCCAATTGAAATTTATATGGTTTTAAATTAATGGCTCATCCTTGTCTTTCGTCCTATTTTCCCTTCTAGTTATTCCTATTCTCCACCTTGTTAAACTTACCTAACAACAGTTATCAGGTATAATTTTAATCTTCTTGTCTTAACCCTATTCCATTCTATCTTTTCTGTGTTTTTCGTACCTCATTCCTTTTCGAGGACGAAAAGATTTGAGTGGGGGAGAGTGTAACAACCCTGTATTTTGTGATTATTTTAATTATTTTAAATTTAATTTCCTGATTTGAAAACTTTATTTTATTTATTAAAATGGATAAATTTTGTTATTTTAAATATAAATTTTAATTTTTGATGTGAATTAGAATTCCAACCAGTATTAAATAAATATTTTTCAAAAAGTGAATTTTGGTCAATATGATCAAACTTTGACTTTTAAATTTGAAAATTTGAAAGTTTGAAAATTTTGAATTTTTTATTTTATTATGAAAGTAAATAAAATTTTAAGAATACTGTTTTTCGTTTCGTTGAAATCCGATTTATATTGTGAAAGTTATGCCTTTTTAACTATTGTGTGAAATTTGCTGTATTTAACAAAATTGTTTATTTTAAATTATAAAAATAATATTTTAATTGGTCATGTAATGTTATAATTTATATTTACATGTGTAAAATAACATGTTATGTATATATTTTGGTTTTAAAACATTTTTCAAAGTGTAATTGACATTTTCCAATGTCAGCTGTATTCTGTTTATAATTTCTAATTTCCAGTTTCATTTAATTAAAGAAATTCTTTGTTTATTTTCTATTTTCTTAAGAATTTATTTTATTTTCATTTACACTTCATTTTGTTCAGCATTTATTTTATTTTACTTGACTTTTATTGGTTTAGAAGTAAAGTTATAATTTTTCTAAAACTAGTGATATTCTATTTGCAATTTTTAAGTCCTATTTTGAATTTTTAAACAATTTCTTGAGTTCTTTTTCTAATTTCTCTAAATTTAATTATTTATTCCATTTTGAAAATATAAATGAATTATTTTACTTCACATTTTTTTTAAATATTTTAAAATGAAGTAGATATTTTTCTAAAGCTTGTGATGATTTAATTGTAATTTTTGAACCCTGTTTTCAATATTTAAGCAATTTCTTTAATTATTTTTCTATTTTCTTTAAATTTAATTATTTATTTTTATTTTATTTTACTTTGTTTCAGTTTTTAAATTCATTTACTGAAATTTTATTTATTTTATTTAACTAAAATAGAAATGGAAATTGAAAGGACTTAAGCTTTATAACGTGTGACTTTTCGGCTGCTAGTCTTTTCATTTTCCTTTGTCTTTTCATTGCCTTGAGTTTTTGGCCGTATACCTCATTGTAGCCGTGAGTTTCTCACTTCAATTTCACGTGAAAAACTCCTTCTCTATCTCATTTGCACAACTAAAACAAAAAAAAGGGTAATGGCTTCTCTCTTCTTCTCTTTTTCCTCCCTTTTTTATTGATTTTGCCTAGATCTATTCATGCTTTGCTCAGCCCAACCCTCCACCATCTCCACCATAGTCTCCACCACCTTCCTCCTCCCCTTCCACGGCTTCAAACCCCTCTTCCCTCCTCTGACTAGATCAGGCCATGGCCTTTAAATGAAGACAAACACCTCAAAACATTGCAATAACCCTTCCAAACCATGCTAGCCGATCACTATTGCACTACCATCACCATAGATTGCCTTGGCCACCTCCTATTGCTCCACCACCACCTTGACACACCCCTAACCATCACCTCTTACCTCTGTCCAGACCTGTACATGAAATGGCCGAACCTAGATGGGACATAGACCGAGCCAAAAGTTGAACCAAAACTCCACTATTTGCATAAGCCTCTTCATATTCATGTGTAGTAACTCCTCCACCACTTCAACGCCTTGTAGCCATGCCTCTTTGAACCCAAACCCGAGCCAAAGTCATGCCAAACCTAAGCCAAAACATCCCCTAGACCGAGCAAGCAATGGTAGAAAGCAAGACAAAAACATTCATTCCTTTATTGCTTCTTATCTTCATTGTTTCAACATTGTTTTGTGTTGAATATTTATGTGTATATTGTCTTGTTTTGGTTGTTGTTTACAAGATAAATATCAAGGCTCTCTATTCATTCAAATCAAAAGTCATGCTGTATCGTGCTTGTCGTGCTTTCTGGAATCTATTCTTTGTGTTTTGATCGCTAACTCCAGCATAAAAAGGTGAGTAAATCTCACCTGACATTTATACTTATGCAAATGTGAATTGACAACAATTGAATGTGTAGTACTATTATGCTATGTTATCCCTGTCTGTGATTATTAATTTTATGATGTTAAACCTGTTTATTTACCTGTCATCTCATCTGTTACTAATATATGTTGTTAAACTGTTCATTTATATCTGTTTATCACACTGCAAGTTCCCTTTATATTAGATCACTATGGGTTGAAATGATACATACCCGAACGGACTTTAGAATAGGGAAAAATCGTTATGGGATGAAATGATAGGCCTGAACGATTTTTATTTATTTCATTTAACTTGGGATTGCGGGTTTGAAATGATAAAACCCGGATTTTTCCTTTGTAAATTACGGATTGAAATGATATATATTATCCGTATCATTTGACTTAGGTTAGAAAAATTTATATACAGACCCGTGGTTAATATATATATTTTCTTGAAATTATAAAATATGTTAAAAATGTAAATATTACGATAATTTGATTTTTATTTGAATTTAAAATGATTTTATAAAGTGTTATTGATTTTTGTATAAATTAAAAATAGTTAAATAAATAAATGTTTAAAGGTTGAAATTTGAAGTATAACTTAAGTTGGAAAATGTGAAAGTGTTTTAAAAATAAAAGTTAAGTTAAGAAAATAAAATGGAATCTAAATAAAATTATGAAATGGTAAACTTAATTAAAATGTTAAGTAAATGAAATGTTATAAATTTTACATTTATTTTATAAGTGAATTATTAAAGATTTGATAATTTTTTGTGAATCTTTCACTTTGTAAAATCATAAATTAAGGGTTATTTAAATGATTGTTTTTAAAGTAAGAAAATATGATTTTTATAAGTTAAAATGGATTTAAATAAATTTAATTTATGGTTTAAGTGATCCTTAGAGGATGGGCGATCCCAAGCATCCTTTAAGTTATTGTGCATTACTACTACAGTTCACTTGAGTTGGTTTACATTATATAAGTATGTATGTCCTGACTCGAGTGTTTTGTGTTTTACTTTACGCTCGGGTCAGCCTGAGTATTTACAGCTTAGCTTTGGATTTCTTTTCTGGAGCTAGGAATCGCTAGAGATTCTGCTTGTCTAGTTTTCTATTCCCTTTCAGTTTCAGTTGTTCTATTTCAGCTCTGGTATTTATAAACTTATATGTATTTGACATTTCTATTGTATATGGTTTTTTCCAGACTGATATTATGTATTTTGTTTGAGATTTTGTTATAGTAGCTTCATGAACTACTATGGTATTTTAATTTCCGCTGCGAGTTATTCTGATATTTCTGTGTCTGTGATTTTGTGATTGATTTTATTTGCTCCGAAATTTATTACAATATGTTATTTTGTATTATTCAAGTCGGACATGTGTGGATTATTATCGATTTGAATGGTCCAAAATAGTGGGTTGTTACATTTGGTATCAGAGCTTTGGTTTTAGGCAAACCTTAGCCTGCGGAGCAAAAACTCATTAGAGATAGGGTAGAAATACCCTAGAATGAGTGAAATCAATCTCAGAATCATTCCTTTGTGAGAGAACGTATTTTCGAAGTATAAAACGATTTTCAAATGATTTTTAAAGAATCTTCAAAGGTTATTTTGATATAAAATTTTCTTGCTTTGAAAGTAAAATTTTCTAAACTTCATTCCTTTCGTATCCACCTTGTTAGTAATTTCTTTGATTAGGATTTCCTTAAAATTCTGAACTTCTATCTTAGTTGGGATTTCTTCGATTTGGATTCCTTTAAATTTTGGAACGCTCCCACTTGTTCTAAAATCCATTCCTATCTCCCCTAATTGTATTCTTTTGATTTTTGGAGCATTCCATAACTCCACTTTGAATGGCCTCTATAAAGACCGGCGATTCCGCCAACCTTTGAATGATTTGTAAAAGGGTGAAACTCCCTTATAATTGACATTGATTCACCGAAGATTTCCGTATCCTCGGTTTACGATGTTTTCTATCTTCTGCTATATTTAGATTCTATCTCTGGCGATCGAAGGTCGATTTGCCTTAGATTTTCGCATCGATTATAGTCCTGAAGCCACGGTTGACCGGTTAAGGTCGCCCGCGATTCATATAGGCTTGTTCATCTTCTATTTGGTAATTTAATTGTCTCATCTTCGTTTGAGCTTATCTTTGAATCAGAATTCTATATGATTAGGGTACCTTTAAAAATTTGAATCTCTGTTTTGTTTTGAAATCCATCCTTGAAACATCCATTGGAAAATTTGTGGTTGATTGTCTTTTGAAAATTGTGTATTCATCGTAGTTTTATTTTGATAAGGATGACCATATTTTTATGTAAAGGTGAATATTTTCGATGAGGATTATATACCTTTTTAAAATGAAAATTTGAAGTTCGAAAGGATTTGAAAATTTGAAAGTTATATAAGAAATGGTTTCATATAAAATGATTTGTAACTGAAGGTTTTGAATCTGAATTTGAGTGATTGAACTCCGGCATTTTTTTCTGTGAAATTGGTTTCAAGATTTTTAAATAATAAATAATATGATTTGAAAGTATTATTCCGAATAAGTAATGTTTCAATGATTTTAATGGGTTTCAATGATTTCGAAGGAATTTCAAAGAAGTTTTCAAAGTAAATCGAAGTCTAGAACCCACTAATGTCGCTGGAAAATAATTTCGGTGATGAATGCATGCATCATCGACATTGATTTTCGAGTTTCTGAGTGGGGGAGAGGCCACTTCGGTAGCTTTGCTATGCGATTGATTTGTGAAACCAATTTTGATTTCAAATTCCGAAGTGTGATGTGATATTCGAAAGATATATGTATATATATTTGAACAATTTGAAATGAGCCGGTGTTCCGTCCTTGGGTTTTGGATTTGATTGATATAACCCTATCTTTTGGAATTGATGTACTGATTTATTTGTGATTTCCAACTCTTGGATTGAAAATATGGTTTCTTCGACTATTTTGAAGGTTCGAGCACTTCCCAATCAAGGTTAACTTTTCAAAGCTAAGAAATTTTGAAGTATAAAGTATATAAGTTTGGTATGTGCGTTTAAAGTATGTAGTAATATGATTTAAATAAGTTGAAACTGTTTTGTTAAGTAAATGAATAAGACTATTTTGATTTTTTTTTCTAATATGAAATTTAGATTTGAAATGTTTTGAAAAAAATTGGTCTTCAAATATTTTGAAAAAAAATATATAATTTAGTTTAAATGTTAACTTAGTAACATCTTTATGAAACTATATATTTAACAAGTTGGAATAGATACATAAGTTGTACGTATGCTGTTTTATTCGCATAATTAATTTGATCCAAGTTTGAGTACACAAGTTCGAGGTGAATTACACCATTTCGTGTTAAGATTTTTCATTTGATTCTTGATGGCGAATATTTGGTATGGATTTTGGGCTTGATTCTAGATTTCTCTATCATAGTATATGGCTATGCAAGGAGATTGATGGCTTCTAGTCGAGAAACCATATCGAAATTCGCACTAGGGAAGTCGAATGGACAATACTAGTTCGAAAGCGAACTTGTGTGATCGAGCGAGCGATCGAATGTGATGCTGCGAAATGATGACATATGTACATCTTATATTCTAATATCATTGATTTACTTGACGCTGAAATTGGAAGTCGTTGGGTTGGATATCTTTGTAATTTAATTGGAATTTTCCTTTATGAAAAACTACTATCAATTTAAAACCATTTTTCTTTTATTTTCCTGAGCAAACTATTTTATTCTATTTTATATACAAAACTACTTTTACAAAACTATTTTATATACAAACTATTTTACAACTATTTTTTTTTACAAAACTATTCTAAATTAAAAATCTTTTAGTAAGCAAAGATGTTCAATCCCATATGGCTCTTCATGCAGCGAAATTTATTTTTTGAAATTTTTATCCTTATATAAGATAGACTTTACGTAAATATAAGATGATTTTCGAAATGAATTGTTTGACTTAAATTATACTGATTTGGAAATTTGGATTTATTTTCTAAATTTATTATTTTGGAAACTTTGGAACTGAAGATATTTGATTTGGAAGAATAATTTGGTGAAAGCGCATATGATTTTGAAAATTGTATTGATATTGAAACAAATTGAAATTTGAGAACCTTGTGTTACTAAATACTTGATTTGGGAGTTATCGAACTTATATGAAAATTGGTTTGTATAAGTATGATGTTGATTCGAAAACTATGGTTTTGAAAAGGTACTCAATTTGAAAAGTGAAATCTTATATAATTGAAGTCTATATAAGTGTGATTTGATATACTTTTGATTTTGGAAAGATATTTGATTTGAAAATAAAATCTTATATATAATGGACTTTATATAAGTATGATATTTGAAAGTGATTTGAAAGGGTACTATATGATACATATTTTCGAAGTAAAGATATGGAAAGTGCCTTCTGCTTGATATCCGCTTTGTGGCCACATTGTGGATTCATTCTATCGATATTTCTCTGATTTTTGGTTTTTCGGATATGATACTCGAGTTTCCATCGAATTCCATGGCGTTACCCATGGTCTTACGAGCGCGACTGCATAGCGCAACTGCCTGGCTGAGATGGCCTAGGGGTACGGATTGTTTCCTGAGGGATCCATGCGTAACCATTGTGTATCCTGCATCTATGTAGGTCGCATTAGTAGCGAAACCGCCTGGCTGAGATGGCCTAGGGGTACAGATTGTTTCCTGGGGGATCCAGGCGTAACCATTGTGTATCCTGCATTCTACTAGTCATCATGGCGTAACTCGCAGGGCTGAGAAAGCTTACGAATATGGATTGTTTCCTGGGTGATCCAGGCGTAACCATTGTGTATCTGCGAACCATGGTTAGACAAAGGTTTTGTTTGTTTTTTTATTTTGATTGCACTTTCCATATCTGATTTTAAAAAAAGTTTTCCAGTATTTTCACTGGGTGTTGAAACAAGTCTACTAAGTACCTGGAGAATTTTAGCTTTGCACCTGATCAACGCACTGCTAGAGTCTGCAGGAACGAGGATAAACTTGTTAAGACATCGAGTTATAAAAGTATTTTGATAAAATATTATATAAAGGATATTTTGATCAGTTATTTCCTTTCTAAAAGATTTTAAAGTGTTTTAAATATTGTTTACTTCTTAACTAACAAGTTGAATTTAAATGACTTTTATGGATATAATAAAATGGATTTAACCAAATTATTAAGTATTAAAGAATTCCAATTGAAATTTATATGGTTTTAAATTAATGGCTCATCCTTGTCTTTCGTCCTATTTTCCCTTCTAGTTATTCCTATTCTCCACCTTGTTAAACTTACCTATAACAACAGTTATCAGGTATAATTTTAATCTTCTTGTCTTAACCCTATTCCATTCTATCTTTTCTGTGTTTTTCGTACCTCATTCCTTTTCGAGGACGAAAAGATTTGAGTGGGGGAGAGTGTAACAACCCTGTATTTTGTGATTATTTTAATTATTTTAAATTTAATTTCCTGATTTGAAAACTTTATTTTATTTATTAAAATGGATAAATTTTGTTATTTTAAATATAAATTTTAATTTTTGATGTGAATTAGAATTCCAACCAGTACTAAATAAATATTTTTCAAAAAGTGAATTTTGGTCAATATGATCAAACTTTGACTTTTAAATTTGAAAATTTGATAATTTTGAATTTTTTCTTTTATTATGAAAGTAAATAAAATTTTAAGAATATTGTTTTTCGTTTCGTTGAAATCCGATTTATATTGTGAAAGTTATGCCTTTTTAACTATTGTGTGAAATTTGTTGTATTTAACAAAATTGTTTATTTTAAATTATAAAAATAATATTTTAATTGGTCATATAATGTTATAATTTATATTTACATGGGTAAAATAACATGTTATGTATATATTTTGGTTTTAAAACATTTTTCAAAATGTAATTGAGATTTTCCATTGTCAGCTGTATTCTGTTTATAATTTCTTATTTCCAGTTTCATTTAATTAAAGAAATTCTTTGTTTATTTTCTATTTTCTTAAGAATTTATTTTATTTTCATTTACACTTCATTTTGTTTAGAATTTATTTTATTTTACTTGACTTTTATTGGTTTAGAAGTAAAGTTATAATTTTTCTGAAACTAGTGATATTCTATTTGCAATTTTTAAGTCCTATTTTGAATTTTTAAACAATTTCTTTAGTTCTTTTTCTAATTTCTCTAAATTTAATTATTTATTCCATTTTGAAAATATAAATGAATTATTTTACTTCACATTTTTTTTAAAATATTTTTAAAATGAAGTAGATATTTTTCTAAAGCTTGTGATGATTTAATTATAATTTTTGAACCCTGTTTTCAATATTTAAGCAATTTCTTTAATTCTTTTTCTATTTTCTTTAAATTTAATTATTTATTTTTATTTTATTTTACTTTGTTTCAGTTTATAAATTCATTTACTGAAATTTTATTTATTTTATTTAACTAAAATAGAAATGGAAATTGAAAGGACTTAAGCTTTATAACGTGTGACTTTTCGGCTGCTAGCCTTTTCATTTTCCTTTGTCTTTTCATTGCCTTGAGTTTTTGGCCGTATACCTCATTGTAGCCGTGAGTTTCTCACTTCAATTTCACATGAAAAACTCCTTCTCTATCTCATTTGCACGGCTAAAACAAAAAAAATGGGTAATGGCTTCTCTCTTCTTCTCGTTTTCCTCCCTTTTTATTGATTTTGCCTAGATCTATTCATACTTTGCTCAGCCCAACCCTCCACCATCTCCACCATAGCCTCCACCACCTTCCTCCTCCCCTTCCACGGCTTCAAACCCCTCTTCCCTCCTCTGACCAGATCAGGCCATGGCCTTTAAATGAAGACAAACACCTCAAAACATTGCAAAAACCCTTCCAAACCATGCTAGCCGATCACTATTGCACTACCATCACCATAGATTGCCTTGGCCACCTCCTATTGCTCCACCACCACCTTGACACACCCCTAACCATCACCTCTTACCTCTGTCCAGACCTGTACATGAAATGGCCGAACCTAGATGGGACATAGACCAAGCCAAAAGTTGAACCAAAACTCCACTATTTGCATAAGCCTCTTCATATTCATGTGTAGTAACTCCTCCACCACTTCAACGCCTTGTAGCCATGCCTCTTTGAACCCAAACCTGAGCCAAAGTCATGCCAAATCTGAGCCAAAACATCCCCTAGACCGAGCAAGCAATGGTAGAAAGCAAGGCAAAAACATTCATTCCTTTATTGCTTCTTATCTTCATTGTTTCAACATTGTTTTGTGTTGAATATTTATGTGTATATTGTCTTGTTTTGGTTGTTGTTTACAAGATAAATATCAAGGCTCTCTATTCATTCAAATCAAAAGTCATGCTGTATCGTGCTTGTCGTGCTTTCTGGAATCTATTCTGTGTGTTTTGATCGCTAACTCCAGCATAAAAAGGTGAGTAAATCTCACCTGACATTTATACTTATGCAAATGTGAATTGACAACAATTGAATGTGTAGTACTATTATGCTATGTTATCCCTGTCTGTGATTATTAATTTTATGATGTTAAACCTGTTTATTTACCTGTCATCTCATCTGTTACTAATATATGTTGTTAAACTGTTCATTTATATCTGTTTATCACACTGCAAGTTCCCTTTATATTAGATCACTATGGGTTGAAATGATACATACCCGAACGGACTTTAGAATAGGCAAAAATCGTTATGGGATGAAATGATAGGCCTGAACGATTTTTATTTATTTCATTTAACTTGGGATTGCGGGTTTGAAATGATAAAACTCAGATTTTTTCTTTGTAAATTACGGATTGAAATGATATATTATCCGTATCATTTTATTTTTATTTGAATTTAAAATGATTTTATAAAGTGTTATTGATTTTTGTATAAATTAAAAATAGTTAAATAAATAAATGTTTAAAGGTTGAAATTTGAAGTATAACTTAACTTGGAAAATGTGAAAGTGTTTTAAAAATAAAAGTTAAGTTAAGAAAATAAAATGGAATCTAAATAAAATTATGAAATGGTAAACTTAATTAAAATGTTAAGTAAATGAAATGTTATAAATTTTACATTTATTTTATAAGTGAATTATTAAAGATTTGATAATTGTTTGTGAAACTTTCACTTTGTAAAATCATAAATTAAGGGTTATTTAAATGATTGTTTTTAAAGTAGGATAATATAATTTTTATAAGTTAAAATGGATTTAAATAAATTTAATTTATGGTTTAACTGATCCTTAGAGGATGGGCGATCCCAAGCATCCTTTAAGTTATTGTGCATTACTACTACAGTTCACTTGAGTTGGTTTACATTATATAAGTATGTATGTCCTGACTCGAGTGTTTTGTGTTTTATTTACACTTGGGTCAGCCTGAGTATTTACAGCTTAGCTTTGGATTTCTTTTCTGGAGCTAGGAATCGCTGGAGATTCTGCTTGTCTAGTTTTCTATTCCCTTTCAGTTTCAGTTGTTCTATTTCAGCTCTGGTATTTATAAACTTCTATGTATTTGAGATTTATATTGTATATGGTTTTTTCCAGGCTGATATTATGTATTTTGTTTGAGATTTTGTTATAGTAGCTTCATGAACTACTATGGTATTTTAATTTCCGCTGCGAGTTATTTTGATATTTCTGTGTCTGTATTAAATGAACACGATAGATAAGCAAAAGGAGATACTTTATTATTTTCAACATCAACTTAAACATGCCCTCATTAGCGTAACCCTTACCCACTAACACATCATTCATAGTGATGGTGTACAAATCAGCCCCTATAGTTTGAGTAAAGCTAGCCTTATTAAGAAGATAACACTACAAGAAAAAACACCTTTGACAGCAGTTATTCTCAGCGTTCCTCCCTTAAATGTGATCGATGAAAATCTTGGAGGGAAATTTTTTACGTGTGAACGCTGAGAAAAACTAAATAATATAACTTTGCCGCCTCAATTTTTCACTTCGCCTATTTACTTTTCACAGCCTTTCATCTCATTAACACCTCCACCACCTAAAATCAAATTAAACCTCTTCCAATCACCGAAATTCACCTTCATCACTGTCGCTTCATCGTTCAGACATCTCCCTTCACAATTCTTTCGATTTCAAATCCGAATCATCACCGCTAGCTGCTCCCTATACAGGTACTTATTTTCAACTATTCGTCAGTTTAAACCTGATAGTTGCAGTAAGATTTGTAAATTAGTCATAAATAATCTTTTCTTTACCATATTTAAGTGACTAATTGGCTTTTTCCTTGGCCGTTTGTTTTCGCTTTTTGTAGAGATGTTATCTCAAAAAACGATGTCAAGGTTTTTGGAGCAGTGAATCAGAGGCCAGGAAATGCTTTTCCTAATGCAGCTAAGTGGTATGACAACGTCTATTTACTTCTCTCTGCAAGGTATGTTATTTGATTTTCCTTATTCTATTTTTTTATATACTTGATTTGATTTAGACTAATCTGTAGAGTACTCTGTGGTACGATTTTCATGATTTTATTTGATATGCTGTTGCATCGATGAATTTATTTAGTAGATTTGATCTCAATGTGTAAGAATTTTATAAAATCAATCTAAGTTTTTCCATATTTGGTAGTTCTGAACAAATTATTGTAAATCAATCTAAGTTTTTCCATATTTGGTAGTTCTGAACAAATTATTGTTTTACAAGCTTGAAGCATATGTATACTGTACGCTGTAATGCACATATCATCATTTCAATCCTCCCACTATGCTTATATCAATCTTTCCGATATCAAGAGCTAATTTTTCATGGATAGATATCTAGGAAATAAGGTCTGTTTTGTTGTTTTTAGTTAGGGTTAGTTATCTTTATTTTCTGCAAGAGATTAAGATATATGGATAGTGATAAGCCTGCACCGGAGACTCCAGACCTAATAAATATATTACTACAAATAAGCTATATGTTCTAAAGGTTAAAATTCCCAAGGAGCTAGAACAAACTAAATATGAAATTGACTTGTTGGAGAATGGAACGCCAAGGTATTTTATAGGAAGATTTGCATTTTGTACATTAATTTCCTGTAAGATCTAAATTTTATTCTTTAGCCCCTTTGTCAAAAATGCTTTGTTTCCATTGCATCGATAGCTAAACTAGAATTATCTTCCATCTGTTTCAAAACTGTTTTAATGGTTACAGCACTTTGTAAGTTGGGTTTTGACATTACTAGCAAATCATATATATATATAAAGTAGCTTATGACTGAATTTGTATTTTAGACTGGATTGATGTTACCTTCCAAATGTCCACTCTCTAAATTAATATACAAAAAATCTATTTCAATGGAAAATAGATAAGGGGATAAGGGATCTCCTTGTCTTAAACCTCTATTTCTACATATGAACCTCTATTGAGAGCCATAAATGATGATTGAGAATGTTGGAGTAGAGATACACTAATAGATGAGGGAGAGAGTGTGAGGAGGAAATCCCATCACATGTATTATGAATTATCTGCTGACTTTATCGTAAGCTTTTTGAAGATCAACTTTAACTCACATGCTTCTGCTTGATTTTCATTAAAGCTTCTTGTCATTACATAGGCTAGCAGAGAATTCACTGGTATATTTCTTCCTAAACAAAACCAGCTTGATTGCGAGAACTGTGAACATTGACTGGTACTTTCATCCTATTGCAAATGACATTGAAGTATTTTGTGTAAAACCTTGCAATAGGATATAGGTCTAAATTCATAAATTGATCGCATTAGAGGATTTAGGCTCTAAAGTGATAAGTGTATGACTTATCTCTTTTGTGGACTTCCCTAAATTGAAAGCATGAGAGATAGCCTGAAAAAGCTCCTCTTTAATTTCATCCATTGAATTTGTAAAATTGTGCATTGAACCCATCTATACCCGGACTACTATTACCATCTATTTGAAATGAAGCCAAATCTCAACATGATGCAAGCAGTTCCTAGTATTTTAATTCCCTTCATAGCAAACTCATTCTCCACATTATATTGCTTATAATATGCAACTATAACATTATAATTGAATCAACATGCAGTCTGATTTAATTGGTCCTGGAGTCGATATATTGGCAGCATGGTCACCTGCGGCACCTCTTTCAACATGGTCAAAATGCTCTCATTTACAGGTTGGTTTTATAAAATTCTGCAATACCACTAAAGTATTGGAATATTATGTTTTACTGTGTTTCTTTCGTGTTAAACATATCTTTTTGTATTATGAAAAAACGCACATGATATAAGTTGCAGCTTTGTTCTAAACATATCATTTTTAGTTTAGAACTTGTAGTTTTGCACATAAGGTTGGTGAATATGTATGCCCCAGTTTATAATTTTTAATCTAGCAACAAAATTTATTTCTAATTTTAGCATTTAGTGTCAAAATTTTAATTTGATTTTTGTAGACCCAAGTCGTACATTCTCGGGCATTCAGATAATTTGATCAAATTTCCTCTAGTAATATAATTATACATATGACCAGTTGCAGTCTCGTCAGCCTTAAAAGATTTTTATCATATAAGTTAATGGTTAATACTATTTATTTTTGCTATTGAAGGAAAGAACCTTTTATTTTTGCTATTTGACTGCAGTTGAGATGTAGGATTATAAATGTAGTTATAAATTTTAATGAAATGGTAAGTTGTATATGAATCTGTGTTTTTAGTTTCCTGATCCATCCACAAAAATGGCATCTTTGATCATTTACATAATTTAAAAAATAATTAGTTTATCTACCACGTCACCTTTTCTTTTTTTACTACAACAGGAAAGGTAAATCAATTTTTACTACAAATAATTTGATACTACAACAAACCATGTGTTTTCTATAATAACTTCACGGATCTTTGGGCATGGGCTATGGATAGAAAATACTATCATTATATATGTTTTTTTCTATTGTGTGTTTGTTGTGCTCAAGTGGCTTGGACTGTGGAGACTGAACCTATGATATGTTTTGTGAATGAATATAAATGTTAACACAGGTGCGTTTACAACAAATAATCCCAATTTGGTAAAATCTGAATTATAAGTTTTAACACAGGTGCGTTTACATCAATCATAGATGTTGTCACTATGGTATAAGGTCTAAATGATATTGATGAGGCATAGTTAAATAGCATAAAAATTGTAGAATTTATATTTTTTTCATTACTGTAGAAATTATGAATAAAACTAATGCAAATAATATAAGCTTATTAAAATAAACTAATTTAAGAATGCATTCCTGTTATTATTAATAAGGTCTGAGCCCAAACTTTTTGTTGCAAAAACAAACCTATGATTTAGCTAATGTCGTTTTCCCCTAAGTTGAATACAAAGTATTATGCTATGAGCCTATAAATTGATTTTTTTAAAGCTTTTTCTGATTTTTATTTGTATGAAAGACATTTAGTTGTAGTTGATTTTTTTTTGTTTTGGATGAAGTTTCTTCAAAGCTAGTTTGTATTCTAAAAAAAGCACAATATATGCACTGATAATATGAAATCCGATTGAATTATAGCTATAAGGATTCATTGCAGTATCTATAGTTAAGATTAATATACATGACAAAAGTTGCTACAAAATAAAATAAAATTTTGCAATATATTGATGTTTACCAATGCAAATTTTTGTGATGCTATATTTTACCAGGGTTAATTACCAGGGTTAATCCAATCAAAATTTCAAATCAAACTACAACTCCAGCTATGCAAGATGAATGTTATCTGTACTTTACCTTTTTTCAATCATTTGAGCGGTTGGGGCTTTAATGTCAAAACTTCTAATGAAGGCTAAGCTGTCAAGCTATTATGTAAGCATGTTATTATATTAAATTTCTTACAACATTATGTTTTCTAAATTAAATTAAAAGGTGTAATTAAGTAGTTAATTAAAAGGGTTTGACCTTATTTTGGGAACGGATTGGTTGGACAAGCATAGGGCTGTCACAGTTGGTAATCCCACACATGAGAAAGTTGCGTTGGACATTCTGTCCACGATCTACAGATGATACAACAAAACAGAAAAGGCAAAGTTCGGGCCTAATCAACGATCTACAGATGATACAAACACTATTCACAATTTGTTACACTGACATGGCATACAACTTCACCCTAACTTACATGCAACTACAGTTCCAACGTTGCATCATTACACTATGGTTTTCTTTAGTTTGAATATAATTGCACTGCAATCTTCATCTCAGCCATAACTGCAGTTGGTCATAGTAGTTTAGATCAAATAGTTTTTGGTAGCAAGTGTTTTAACTTAGCCTGTTTCAGTTTGTTTCAGATCGTCTGCTTTATTGCAGCAGGTGTTTCAGGACATAGTTTAGTCTACTCTGATCATATTCACTATCTGTCTGGTACATTAGTTTAGCTAGTACTCTAGTCCAGTTCATCATATTGCCAGGTAAATTAACCTTGGGATGGATGCATACTACAATAGTGGGAAATTGATTATCCTCTTTAACCCCATGTACTAGCTTACTTATTAGATTTTATGTAATATAATCAGTAATATTGTTTTCTCTGAAGTTGTGATGGATTTGATGAGTTACCTATTTAAATAGCATGAACCAGCACAAGTCTCTAACTCGGAGCATTGTACTTAAACTTGCAGGCATTTGGGTTTCAGTTAGAAAATGGAATCCCAATAGAGAGCTGGTTTGAAGACCGGAATGATAAAGAACTGCTTTCATTACTTCCATTTTTGGAAAGCTTGGTAGGAGTTGAAGATGTTCGACCAATAATTGCCAAGAAATTCAACCTGCGTGAAAAGGTAGTTGCTTCCTCTTCTTCACTGTTGTCGCTTGACTTAAGAAGGTGATGGCCCAAAAAAAGACTACTTTCTGTACGGGTTCAAACTTGGATGACCGTATGTACTATTACTATTCTTGTAATTCAATTTCTTGTATCTTGACGTTGGTTGTCTTGTTTACAGGCTACCGTTGTTTTTACATTTTTTTTATGAAAACCTGAACCTGTACTAAGATGTTGTAGAGTTTCGGAAGTAGATTTTCAAGTCATAAATTGGTTAAGGCCAAGTATAATTGTAATAGTGTAATATTTTATTAAATTTGGTTCAGTATCTATATTTAACGTAGCTCTAGTACTATCAATATTTTAGTGGAGATTTATAATCTTGGGAGTACCTTTCTTTTCTTTTTTATTCTTTTATATAAATAGAAGACAGCGTTTGATTAATGCTGTCAATGAAGAAACAACAGCGTTCAATTCGTGCTGTAATTATCTTGAAATAGTCAATCACAGCGTTTTTAACATGCTGTCGAAATTGTTGATGATTCAGTAACAGCGTTTAGAAAAAGCTGTTGTAAACAGTTAAAGTAGAATTTGAACATCTTCGACAACTAAATTATAAACGCTGTTGAAACATAATACAGCATGTCTGAAAACGCTGTAAAAAGATTATTGACAGCTCGTAATAAACGCTGTCATAGAGATGTTTCAACAGCGTTTATAGAAAAGCTGTTGTAAGTTATGTATATACGACAGCATGTCGTTATACAGCGTTTGTAATAACGCTGTTGTATCATATTACAGCGTTTATCAAACGCTGTTAAAAGCCTTTTGTGGTGTAGTGTAACCCGAAACTAAGTTCTTTCTTATCTTTGAAGTGTGCATCACGTCCTTCAGTATGTCAGTTTTTCTAGAGGTAAACTTAAACTCAATGCTTCCAATCCTAGCAACAGTAATGGTGTGAGAGTCTCCCAACAGCATTTTCTTGTCATCAATATCCGTGTATGTTTTTGAACATAACACAGTTATAGCAGATATGGTGTGTAGCGCCAGTATCTATCCACCATCCTTCTGATGCCCATATAAGGTTGATCTTTGTAATAATAGCAGTTAGCGGCTGCTCTTTAGTCAAGTTCGCTTGAGGAGCAGGACGAGGCCTGTTCCGACATTTTCATGTCATATGACCTGGTTTCTTGTAGTTATAACAAATATAATGACTAGAATCATTCTTTAAGGGTGGTTGTTGCTTTTGTGCGGTATGGTTCCTTTAAAGGTTCTCATTCTTGTTGCAGTTCTGATTAGGCTTACGGTTCTGATTCTTAAATATTTTGGAATTTGGTTTCAGAACCACTGCCTTTTTAGTGTTGCTGGAAACAACAAACATTTCCTCTTTCATATCCTGTTTTCAAGATTCCTCCTTAATTTGGAGGCCAGTAATCAAACTTTCAAGTGAAAATTCTTTAGTTTTATGTCTAAGCTTATTTTTGAACTCTTTCTAACTATGGGGCAATTTATCAATAAGTACTGCAACTTGAAACTGTTCGACGATAGTCATACCTTCAAAGAGGACTACTGACCTTCATAGGACATATGATATTTGAGGTAGAGACTGACTGCGTATTTCTTTACTCCAGCTTTCTATGTGTCATACTTCTTCTATAGCACCTCCCAGATCTCCTTAGTCGATTTGTCCTCTACGTTGTACTAGTCAAATAGGTCATCGCAGAGGCCATTCAGTATGAAGTTTTTGCTTAAGTAGTCATGCTCGATCTAGGATTGCTGCTCATTGCTCTTAGCTTTGGTGGGTGAATTAGACAGTGGCGGTTTGTCAGTGGTTAGAACGTAGACCAGTTTTTTCATTATTAGGAAAAAATTGCATCTTCTACCTCCACCTTTTGAATTGCAACCCCTCGAATATGAAGGGCTTGTTGGTGTTTGGCAGTATTGTTCCAGTAAAATCATCGATCGCGGCCATTTGCAGCAAGTGGAATCGTCTTAAATTGTTAGATCCGACTGCTGGAAATGGCTGAGTCGCGAATTTCGTTCCTTTCTTTAAGACGATTCACGGCTTAGCCCCAAGGTGCAAGGCTAGCTATCAACCGCTCCATCCCCATGATAAAACAACCTCTAAAATTTGGTCGATTTGCTATTTGCACAATAGCAAATCATTCTAAATTTATCACTTCCTAATTTAATTTCTTGGAAGAATTTTGCAGAGAGAGAAATGGAAAAGGGAGAGGAAGAAAGGAAATTATCTGTTGTCTTTTTTCTTCTGCTTATCTATCATTTAAATAGGCAGAATGAAAATTGTATACATTACTGAAATGAGGGATTGTTAATGAATCTGAAATTATTTTCATTCATTACGAATTTGATTACCATTAATTTTTGCAACTGCTCAATAATAATAGCTCATAAATTTATTACTATTATATAATGTCATTCATTACGAATTTTATTATCATTAATTTTGCAATGACTTAATAATAATAGCTAATAAATATAGTACAGTTATACAATGTCATTCATTACGAATTTTATTACCATTAATTTTTTTAAAATTATTTCACTTAAAATTGAAACAGATCCCACGTCATATAACACAAATTCTATATCCTATTTCTAGTAAATTCCCTGTGTTTTTGTGCAAAGAAATTTTGAATAAGAATGAATTTTTGTAGATTTGTTATGTTCATCTGTGAAAATTTTGAAATTGTCCTGTGATTACTAGCCAATATGAATGATTGAAAACATTTAAAAAAAGCCAATTTGAAATGTAATTTCAAAGGTGATATATATATATATATATATATATATTTCAAAACGATTATAGTTTTTGCATAGGTGGCCTTGCCGATGAGTAAAAGATATCAAAAAAATTCACATCAATATGTGTTGTGTGTGTTTATATATATAGAAAGTTCCATGACATCCTCTTTTGTTTGATCCCTTTATCACTTTCATGACCTTGCCATACCTTGTGCTGCACAATGTCAAACGTTATAAAGTTTCCTTGATATGTTCATATATTACTTCTGATCATCTTCAAAAAATTTGAAGTCAATCAAATATTTTTAACATAATAAAATTGATATTATTACTCAAAATTTTCATAATTAAGAAAGCATACTAATCAAGGTATCTTAACCTAATCCGGTCATGTTCGGTCCAGGTCGACTGGGTCCAGATCAGCTTGTAAGCCAGCCACGATTGGGGGCAGGCCAATTGGATTTTTTATGTATGATGATTACCCAAATCCAGCCTTGCCACGCATCGGCTCCCCTGCTCAATTGCACGTCAAGCATTCTAGGTGGCCGAGCCTCCCCACGTAAGCAACCCCAGCAACAAGCTCGCCCATCAAGGCAAGGCGCAAGCCCAGCTCGGCACATCACTCATTGGCTAACCAACTCTCTCTTCGGTCCGCTTGCAATCTAGCTTCAAGCCAACCCACTTGTCCAAGCATATATCCCTTAGTTATCTTCCAACCGACATAGCTAAAGACTGTCTCAAGGGTGACCTGTTATTGATCCAGCTTCGATATCGCCGCCTATGACCTGCAGTATGTCTTGTCTTGCCTGGCTCGGCATGCCCTTGGCTCTTTTTAGTTCCTCATCCTCCTTATGGCCTCAACAGACTAGCTCGGCCCGTCCTACTACCTAGGCATGTGCGAGCAAAGCGACAAGTGGTTCAACCAGATGTATCTATTTCTGACAAGAAGCATGTTCTATTTTCTATAAGCATACTGCAACACATTTAATGTGAAGCATGGAAAAGCATGCTCCTAGTACAGTTCTCATGTTTACCCTCATCTCAACCATGCGTTCCTTTCTTTTGTCAGCTGTTTTTCATCAAGTCCATTCAGCGAGATCAATGGCCAGACATGTTTCATGTCTCTTTTAAAGAACGATCTTAGCCATCCAAACACCAGTTCAACTGTTATAAGAACTCCATGCATGACCACTTTAAATAGGGGACCCAAAAAGGGGGGGGGACCTAGAAAGAGGGGACCCAGAAAAGGTGTAGCGGGAAATAGGGCACCCAAAAAGGGAGGACCCGAAAAGAAGGGGCCCGAAAAATGGGATCTAGAAGGGTGAGGCTTGGAAGGTTGGGACCCGTAATCCGCCATTCAAATCTTCTAATATAGCAGCTCATTGAGATTAGCAGCTTCATTAGTCTTAGGCAAATAATATTTTCTTATGATTTTCTTGTCATTTCTTGTAATTGTAAGAGAGTTGCATAATATGAGAATTTCACTGTGTATGTAGGCAGCTTCGTTGAACCACTTCATCTCTTGTGTCATTTACCTTTAAATGCTTTTTTCTTTTCATATTTCTTTCATTAAACCTAGTGATTAGCAAGCAACATTTGCTCTTCATAACGCATTGTCATAACTCCGAGGTTGATGAAAAATATCGTTAACCTTTTGACGCTAGGAGCACCTGAACCTTCGACCTTGTGGTTAGAAGCCTCCTGTGCAAGCTCTTTCCACGCTTGGTACCTCGCCTCCAGCATCGACAATGACAACGATGGATAGTGTTCCTCTGCCTCTTTCAGTCACCAAGAAAATTCTGTAACTGTCTCAATTTGGCTTCATGTCATGTGCAATTGCTGTTCTTGCCCGCTCATCTCCTCATATTGTTGCTTCTATTAACCAAATTATGGATACCATGCATGCGCCTTATGTGTGGACCGCGCCCAACCGCCCATATATCTACCTGCAGTTGAACATTTTAGTCAGTCCACTTCACTTTAGAACCTAGGGGCAGGGTAACCCTTCTAACAATCTTGGGCATCCACCTTGCACCCCCGCATAGAAATCCTAGTGGCCCACACTCCTTTTAATGCCCATAGCAGCCCCCATGCGGATCGCCAAATAGTTCTCTCGTTCGTCTTTGCCCTCAACAGTGTTAGAAAGTAGCCAGTGCCCGCCCGTATGTCTCAAGATGCCCAAGCTCCATCATCAGTGCCTTTCTCAAGCTCTGAAATGACCCTCCTATTTCTACTCTAATTCCATAAGGATTTTTTTTTAAGGTAAAGAGGATATATATATATATAGATAGATATATCATCCATTGCAATTATAATCCTCAGGGTCAATATCTATTTCCAATAAACCAAATATATCCAGGATCACAATAATCAACCAATATAAATATATCAGTACATTCACAAAGATAAGCACATACATGTGAGGATGTATATGCCTCTCTTGTTTGAATCAGAGTTCTAGAAAACAAGAGGATATTGGATTGCTGATTTTTTTTTTTGACCAAACAATCCACTGGAAACATATACTTTAGTCTGTTTATCCTAACTAAGAAGTGATCAAGTAATAATCAGTGGAAAGCAAGCTTTTAATATAGATGTTTGTGTTAAGTTCTGAATAGTGACAAAATCAAGCTAAAAAGAAGTGGATCCTAAGAGAACACAAGCAACATCTAGGCGTAATGGAAACGCGCCTAACTTATACACGAGAGGTCACGAGTTCGAGTGCTATGCTGGTTGGTTCAAACACAATTTTTGTTTTTTTTTTCTTTTTCATTTTTCTTCTGTACAGTTTGGAACCTGTTATCTACCTATATCAGCACATATATACTTTATTTTTGCCTATATTCTATCACACAAAACAATAATTCTTGCTTTATTATTTTTGAAACCCATTCCTACAACCTGGAAGACTTCATGATTGATGTAAATTAAGGGTCTGTTGCTTGGGTTTTGTAAATGATAGAAGTGTTTATCATTATCCAGGTTTGAATTTCTTCTCACAAAATCTGTCTGGAATTAAGAATGCATTTGGTTAGAATCTGAGTGAAATTCAGATTCTTATCACAAATACAAAGGAAAAGGTGTGGTAATATTTGCACTAATCATGTTTATGTGCATATATATCTGCAACTATATGGATCTGGCTTACAATTCCCTTATTACAAATCCTTTCTTTAAAAATAGGACATGAGTCATTTGTATGAAACAAGTTTAATTATGGGAACCTTGCAGCCATATAAAACATTCAACCTATGCCTATTTTCTTTTGTATACATATACCATGGTAGAAAATAAAACCATTTAATTTTCTGAGAAACAACTATCCAGATTTTTCAAAACTTAAATCCTTTCCAAAGACTCATGATTGACTAATACATTTATAAAATGTAATCATTCGATTTTAACATGGTGTTCTTGCTAAATCCACTTACAAGATTTGATTAAAATTCTTTTTAAACATAACAGATATTTAACTTGGTTCATAGATTCCAGATACAAGTCAATCTCTTAACAAAATACCTAACAAAATATCCATCCAATATTCAACACTTAATACAAGTAGCAATTTAAATTGTCAATACATGCAGATTTCAACATTTAGGCTCTTATCTAACTAAGTTTAGCATGCTATCTCTTCTTCTCAAAGCCTTGCTCCTACTCCTACTTAGTTGCTGCAATCCCTGAAAAAGCATTTGAAACTGCCTCATTTTAAATGAGACACCCCAGATGCCATTAGCACACTAGGGTCAGACACATGTCTGGTATGAGAAAGCTCACAAAAATAATTAGTTAATTAGGTTAAAGTCAAGTTAAGTACATATACAGAAAGTTCAGCCCTTTGGAATCAGGCAAATACTTGTGTGCATGCTCTGTGTCATTGTGCATGTGCACACTTTAATTTTCTTTCCAGAGACTACATATATAAATATGGCACATACATTCAAGCATACAATTCAATCATAGTCAAACAATCATTCATACCAAACAGGAAAATAACCAATATGAGTTAAATCATTTATTCAATTCTCATATTTCAAATCTGGGAAAAACTCTAGTTTTCTCATCTTCTCAAGTATTATTCCCTTGGTATATTTATCTATCCTTGGTCTCATCTGCAATATTTATGAATCAATGGACACACTGTAATGAACTAATTCACTCCATTACACAAAGATCTCAGGACTTAAACAAGCCATGTGTCAACTTGTGTTACTCAAGCACACAAGTCATTCCTGCAGTGTTCTTGACCCCAATTTCCTAATCAGGTTTAAGTTAATAATAGCTCTTTTGATTTTTCATGACCATACAGAGGCAAACAAGTAAACAACCATTGGTGATTACAAAATAAGGTTCTGTATATAAATATATTCATCCTGGTATTTAAAAGGAGTTTAGGCAACTAACATTGGCTTATGGTTTCTGGGAGAGTTTTTCTTTTGCAAACATTTGTGCTTGAGTTAAACTCAGGATGACCTGGTTTCACTGAATCACAAAATTTTGTTTGCTATGCATTTTATTGAATCAGGAGCATCAGCACATAGGCAACCCTATTGCACCCCTAATTCCTTTCTATTTCAAGCCTCAGCACTTATACATGAGTATATTGCAGCTCAACATTATTTACATCTTTCTGGGTTGAGCCAAAACCAATACTACTTGCCTATTCTCAACATTTTATTTTCTGGGTATTTGTTTATACCCCTAAACATTAACATATCAGAGATCTGAGTGTATAAAACAGATATGTATACTAACAACACATAAAACTTTGTTATAATAAAACAAGTGATCAACCAAAGAGAATCAAAACATTTTCAGATTTAATTTCACAGATAAGCATTCATATATGAAAATACTCTTTTAAGAAAAATACTTATAACTGGCTGCCTACATTAGGACTTATTGCCTTAGATTTTTGAGTGAGTTTTCTCACCTAGCTCTCTCTTTGTTTCCTTAATTAATTGATGAGCTTCTGTCCTTAGCCTCAAGTTCTCTTCCTTCCCTTGTCTTATGATTTCTGTGGTGTTGTTTTTCTTTTTCTTTTTTTTTTCAAAATTCTTTTCTAAGGAGGAGAGGAGGCTGCTGCATATACATGTATATATATACAGGGTCTCTCTCTTAGGGTTTTGGGTATTGGCTAAGTCCATTTTTGCCCACCAGAAAAATCATGTTATCTGCATTTTAAACCCAAAGTTTTACCCTTCCCGGCTTAATTTGGGTGAAGAGAAAAGTGGTTACACATTTTTTTTCAGAAACTTGCTTTTCAGAAAATACTTTTCCCCTTGTCTACAACCATGCTAAAAATGTGACTTGATTTTGTTATTTATTAAATACTCTTTTCTAATTCTGCCTATACCAAGCACTTCCCTGTTTTATCTTATTTTTTTCTATTTTTAGCTTTCATGCAAATGGTATGTACTTCCTTCATTTATTTATAAGAGGATTATTCCTTTTTATATCTTCATTCTTTTTATTTCTGCTTATATTAAAATATGTCTGTATATTTTATTTCACTAGTTTAAACTCTAGTATTTTATTAACACATATATATTTACATAAGTCTTACTGAAATAATTAGTACACCTTCCTATATATTCATACATCATTCTATACTGACACACACATGCACATGTACACTCAAAAATATTCAGTAGCATTCATATATACATTTACTCATGCATACTACTTTTAAGAATTTAATCTACATATATATATATATATATATATATTTCCATACACATCAATATGTATGTATTCTTGGAGTTCAGGGTTTTAGCTTATATTCATGTGCATTTCCTGTGCACACATGTACACACACTGATACACTATCAAGCTATATCAATTCCTCCTTCAAAATTTATTTAAAAATTATTTTAAATTTATTTATATTTTCCAGAATAAATTCCTAAAATCTTGGGTCATTACAAGCTCACTTCCAACCCCACAACCTCTTGTGAAGAATGCGTCGTGCAGTGCCTGCATCGTTCAACACCTTCAATAAGGCTATCCAACGAGGATGAGTTATCATGTGATAGTTACCTTGTTTGGGACTATCGACCTTTGCCATCCAGGGCTATGCGAGCCGTTGATCACTTCTTGTCCAGCCGGCTATTCGCGAGGGTGGATTATCGAGAATTTATTCCTTTATTGGGGACTGCCAGGCTGTCTAATAAGATTCAATTATAATGCCTTTAATTTCTTGCTCTGGGACAACCCATGAGTTTGGGTGAGGCGTCTCTCCCCTTCGTGCCGGGGTGTATCGACGATCGGATATGCGGCCGCAACGTTCCGGCCATTCGCCCATGATGTCGCTTATACTCCATACAGGATGGGACACTGTTGTTAGGACCGATGCCGTTACCCTAAGTGACATTGAAGTCCGGCATCCATAGTGTGCTCGTATAGAAATAAGCTGGGTCTAGCTTCTTGTTGCAACATGTCACCCTGAAGAACCTTCGAACCCATCAGCGCTTAGATTCGAGCCGGGACCGCCTGTCAGCTCCTTATTACAATGTATCACCCTGGATAACCCTCAAGCCCCTCAGCACTTAGGTTCGATCCGACACCGCTTGTAGCTCCTTATTGCAACATGTCACCCTGGAGAACCTCCAAGCCCCTTGGTGCTTAGGTTCAAGTCGGGACCGCCTGTAGCTCCTTATTGCAGTGTGTCACCTTGAAGAACCTTTAAGCCTCTAAGTGCTAGGTTCAACCCGAGATAGTCTATCAGCTCTTTATTACACCGTATCATCCTGGAGAACCTTCAAGCCACTCAGCGCTTAAGTTCGTGTTGGGTTTGGCTAACAGTAGAAAGCGACACAGAAATAAGTTCACTTTTTACTATTTTATCTGCTAAATTATTATGAGTGACAACGCCTGCCACTCATCTTACCATTATATCACACTCTTATATAAGAGTGCTCGAGCTAGCCATGCGCTCTTGTTCGAGTAGGGACCTGTGGTCATCTAACAGCAGGCGACGTGTCACTTAAGAAAACCCTCGAACTCCTATGCACTCTGGTTAGAGTTGGGCCCATCCGCCACTCTACGCATGACCGCTTTTCACCTTGGAGAACCCATGGGTCAACATGCGCTCCCACTCTAAGCCAATGCCACCTGCCACTTGGTACGTGCCGGCACTTGGCTTTTATTAATGCCAGGTTCGGCCCATTACATGACAATATTACTACTTAGCATGTCTTAAACATGAATAGTTTCTAAAAATAATATAGGAACTCCCTTTGATTGCATGTCACCCAAGAGAACTTTGAGTGACTCGGCGTTCAAGATTGTGCCGGGACCGCCTATCAACAAAGTAGCATAGTGAAGCTCAGCTGTCATTTGCCGGCCTCGACATTTGACAAATGATCAGGTTGCTTAGTCAACTCTCACTTTCGATTCCATTGACTGGCCTTGCCTATCAGTTAAAACAGATTAATCGACCCAGTGCAAGGGGCTTCCCTTGCTATCGAAGATATGCTACCCTACCAGCCGTAGGCAAACAATCAAAGACAACTAGTTCCATAGACAACAAATATTCAACATAAAAGATTTGTTCTTATTCTGTTCAAAAGAATGCATGGGCACAGTTCCCACCCCACTAGGCTTATAAATATTTTCAACTACTAATTAGTTGAAAAGAAGAAAAAAAGAAAGAGAAGAAGTACGCCAACAACGCACTTCAAAGGCAAGCCGACTCATGCTCTTATCACCTCCCAGATCATGCTCGGCTGCACCCATGGCACTAATCCATCACTTCAAGCGATTAAGAATTTATTGAAGAAAACTGACAGTGCCACCATCTTCGAAGCCTTTCACATCGGATCTCGCAAGAGACCCTGAAAAGTTTACAGACAACCTCGTCAAGGAGCAGACCAAGGCTTCTATCATGACAAAAGAGGTAGGGCGACAACCACTCCCTTTCCAGCAAGGTGTTGAAGCGTCCAAACCGACCTAAGGTAGGGAATGTCAAAACATCAAAGCAAGGAATCCCTCTAGCTTCACCTGAATCATTAGTCCAAGACTGACGATTGATCATCGTCGGAACCTTAGCCTAAGAGCATAGGTCCAAGCCAAAGGCAAGATCCATCTCAAGAAGTAGAAATCCAAGCAGTGGTCCGAACTGCAATTGACAAACACGGTCCGACACCCACAGAGCTGCCTCCTTTCTTTTAGTCCCAACTAAATTTAATAAAAATTTCAAGCACTCAAGAGCGATGGGAGAGGAAGACAATATTATCTGATTTTACTAATAGAGAACCGTGCAAAGTTCGAATTTGCTAAAGAAATCACATGACAGCCCCATGAGTTCAAAAGGGGAGAAAAGGGGGGTATTTATATACCTCTCTTTTCTAGCACAGTTGTTATGATCAAAAAGGCAAAAAGGATCTCAACCATTCAAGAGTGATAAGTGCTGTGTCACACAACACGCGTGGGCAGAATGAAGCATCCTTGCCACGTCTTGAGAGGTATAACCCTCACAACCAACAATACAATGTCGCATTGGTAGTGCATTAACTGCATGGCAGAACCATCAATCGATGGAATTTTCATGATTTTACAAGTCCATGCCCACTCTCGGGCATGGATTTAGAGGGAAAAATATTACTCAATTTTTTCATAAGTAAGAAGGTAGACTAATCAAGGTATCTTAGCCTGGACCGGTCAGGTCCAGCCCGATTGGATCCAGGTCAGCTCGTAAACAAGCCACGACTAAGGATAGGTTGACTGGGTTTCCTATGTATGATGATAACCCAAATCCAGCCTAGGCTAGCATCGATTCCCTTGCTTAATTGCACGTCAAGCCTTCTATTGGCCGAGCCTCCCACGCAAGCAACCCCAGCGACCAGCTCATCCGTTAAGATAAGGCACAAGCCTAGCTCGACCCATCTCTCATTGGCCGACCGACTCTTTCTCCGGTCTGCTTGTAACCTGACTCTAGACTAACCAGCTTGCACAAGCATCCCTCCCTTAGCTATCTCCTGATCGACATAGCTTGAAACTGGCTCACGGGTGGACCGTTGTTGATTAGCTTCGATAACACCACCTACTACCCGCAGTCTATCTTGTCTCACCCGACTCGACATGACCTCGACTCTCATCAATTCCCAATCTTCCTTATGGCCCCAAAAGACCAGCTCTGCCCATCTTGCCATCTAGGCATGTGGGAGCAAAGCGACAAGATGAGCCAGATACACCTATTTCTAATAAGCAGCGTATTCCATTTTCTACAAGCATACCGCAAGTACATGCGTATTTAATGTAAATCATGGTAGATCATGCTCCTAGTATAGTTCTCCTATAAAACTCCATCTCAGCCATGCATTCTTTTCTTTTGCCAGTTGTCTCTTATTAAGTCCATTCAGCCAAATCAATGGCCAGACGCGCTTCATGCATGACGACATGATCTTAGCGTCCAATTACTAGTTCAACTGCTATAAGAACCCCATGATAGCTACTTCAACGGGGGAGGGGGCGAGGGCGGAAAGAGGGGTCCCGGAAGGGTGGGGTCCGAAAGGGTGGGACCCGCATTCCGCTATTGATATCTCCTAATACAGCAGCTCCCTAAGATTAACAAATTCATTAGTCTTAGGCGAATCATCTTTTCTTATTTTTCTCTTGTAATTCCTTGTAATTGTGAGGGAGCCATATAGTAAGAGAACTTCATAGTGGATGTAAGCAGCTTCGCCGAACCGCTTTACCTCTTATGTCATTTCTCTTTAAACGTTATTGTCCTTTAATTTTCCCCCATTTCGCCTAGTGATTAGCAAGTAACCTTCGCTATTTGTAATGCATTATCATAACCCCGAGGTTGACGAAAAATATTATCAACTAATATTTCAAATCAACGGTTAAAATATATGTTTAACCGATTCACACTAACTTATATATTTGAGGTGGTTAAAACTTTAGATCATTGCCATTTTGTATAAATATGATATTCATAATATAGACTAAAAATATTCAAAATTTTATACCATTTTGAATAATCTAACATGATAAATGATAGAGGTGCAAAATGTTGGAGAAAATTTAGGGTTTCAATTAACGAGAATCCCCCAATCAACCTTGCATGGCTATAACAGTCTATATTTTATATGTTTTAATCACATTTTAATTATTTAATATAATTAAGAAGATTACATGACATTTAATTAATATAGGTTAGGATATTAAAGCTAAGCTGAAAATAATTAAATTAGTTGTTTGTAATAAAGAGAGTAGGTTGAACATGTTTTGTGCAGAGGGATTTACTTCTTATACGAGCATTACAATTTCTGACCCATATACCACCCATGGTATCCCAATTTTTCTCTATCTTCATTTATTATTTCTTTCTTGTAAAAACAAAAGAAATTCTTATAAACTCTTTAATGTCTTCTCACTAATTTTAGGTTGGAATACATCCGTAAGAAAAGAAAGCAAGAAATTTTAGAAAGAGGAAAGATAGAACTTGGGGATATTCTTATTTTTGTGTTAAGGTGAGTAATTTTACCTCAATATGAATTAGTTTCTTATATAATTCAATTTTCTTATGTATGAAAATTGAAAGTGTTTTCTATGTTAGGTTATGAATTAGAACATTATTAGAAGGGTTATGTGAATTATAACCAGATTAAATGTCTCTTATTCTAAAAAATAACTAGACTAAATGTTTAACAAAGGGGAGACGAACCTCTAAACCCTTGTTTTGAGCTTAGAAACACTTGAAGCGAAGTTTAATTACAAGTCATAATTTTGAAAATGGTATTTTTACGGGAAATGATATTATTCGAATTTTGGGAATTCATATAGATTTTTTAAAAGTGAAAAGTGATCTTTAAAAGGGAAAAGAACTAAAAAATGTCACCTTTTTACCTAAAATCGATTGGATTTGGATATGGAATTATTTTATGAATCTATGAGAATTTTTAAACCGATTTAGAATGATTTTCTAAATAGAAAATGGTTTTTACCACACCTCATGTGGAATAAGTCGAAAGGATTAATTAATGGGAAGAGAGCCTTCCTTATATGCTTTTACTTAATTAAACTACAAAACTATAGCTATACTAACTAATGAGAATTCAACATGTGTGTATGCGTAGTACATAATAGGATAGAGTAAACTTAGGGAATAAATGATCATGTAAAATCATTAAATGGTAGTCTTTATTGAAATGCCGAACCCTAATGGTTAGGAGGGCAAAGGAACATGCCAGTAATAAGGGTAAATGACAAGAATCATGTGCTTTGACTATAATCGAGACTGTGATGTCATAGTCGTAGAATAGTGATGTCAAGGGTGATTAATGATGGTATGGTTGGTATATGACCCATTGTACCATGGGGATTCTTACTCCGCTATAAATACTGACCTTCTTTCTTTGAGGATTATAATCAAAACACTTCCAATGACTTCATCAGAGAAAAATCGGGCAAGGGAAGTTGCTTTTGAAATTGTTGTAGGTTTCGCTTGGTTCTTGGATGTATTTCATAGAAGTTTGCATCCCCTTGCAAGGTCCTAAGGCAATAACTAGTGACAAAGCAATGGGATTTCAGCTAACTTGGGCTTTATTGGTACAACACCTAACATAGTAATATAAGAGGCATGGACAAATCTTGCTTTATTTTCTCAAAGAGAAGATACAAGAATGAAAAAAATTCTAAGGAATTAATTTTGAGAGAATTAGGGAAAATGACAAACTTTAAAAAAAATTTAGGCCGAAGGGCATGAAGTTTTATTTTTAGGCTGAAGGACAAATGATAGTTATATTTAGCATCATGTTCAACTTTTACACTATACAAAATGCTAGCTGTAACTAGCATTATATTCAGTTTTACACTATACAAAATGCTAGTTACAGCTAGCATTGTCCTTCAGCCAAAATAATGAACTTGCTGTCCTTCAGCCTAAATTTTTTTCTATGTTTGTCCTTGTGCCTATTTTTCCTGATTAATTTTTTTCTAAAAATTGGATTTACGTCCAACGAAACAAACCCATTAGAAAAGAGCATTTGTTTTGCTTTGGCCCGTATATTTTGCGAAATGCGAAATTCATTTGGGCAATACTTAAGATAAAATGCTAGAGGTGAGCTTCTAGTATTTTTCAATCCAAGCTTGGAAAATGAACATTTGGTATTAGTCTAGGAAGTGCTTAAAACCTAAGATGGGAACGACTAGGGTATCATAATCAATTAATCAAAGTTGAGTGAGAGACATCATGCTGACAAACAAACTGGTAAATGACAGTAACCTCCATGATGGCAAATTACGAAGGCGATTGATTATACTGGGTATACACTCAGGTGAATGATAGTAATTTTTATGAGGTTAATATCATCTTGACTAACTGATGTTGGGTTATGACTCGAATATATAGCAAGTTAGATCCATTTTTATTGGTTAAACAGTTTACTACTCGGGAGTTATCATAGGATTATGAATATGTACATTATTTGCATAATCATGATGAGACGTGTGAACTGTAAATTGATTGTTATTTGGGGTAGCATAAAGACTCTATAGGGATGCCCATAATATATGAGTATTTTTCCTCGTTTCTTTACTCAGCCAATTTAATTTATTACAAATTTTGGGAAAATGAGTCATGTTTCAAAAATCCTCTGGAAAATAGGTTTTGGAGAATAAAAACTATTAAGATTATGAAAACTTGTAAATGTATAGGTGTGGACATTAAAGACATACATAAGTGTTAATAATTGAAGTTGGTATATAAGTGTTATTTTTGACATTTACCTATGTTTCTTGAGGATTTAGTTGTGCCTTATTGATTGCCAGCATCATTGTAGTGCCAATTAGAATTGACTAAAATGTTAAAATGCGGTTACTTCCATCATGTCAATGCTACTAAGTGAAACTTTTGTATTGTATCAGCATGCTCCATATTGGTAGATGTTGTGTCATTGTTGAAGCGCAACAATTCCACTTGGTCCATGTTGAGAGTTCAGTAGTCTCTGTATTGTACATATATCACTATAGGAGAATATATAGATACGAGTTTACTTACTTATATTGTTATCATCCACATTGTGTTGCTGATATAATATATGTCATGTGTGTTCTTTAATTGTTGTATCGAGTGTATGTGCTAACTCGGTGGTGCACGGGGAGAGTAGGGTCTGATGTAGTTTCTAAAACCATCCTTGAGTTAATTAGTCATGTTAAGTTGAGTACATGTCAAGTCAAGATTATCAGCGTTCGAGCTCAGGCTGAGGTACGGCGGTCCGAAGAAGTGGCGATGCGAGATATTTTAGATCGACATCATGAACTAGGGTTTGTAGTACATCATCGAAGATGGAAAACTGGGTACAAGAGGGAAGCATAGGTTGAGGGAAGTAGCTAGGTGATGGTTGTGCGTCTTTGAGAATCTTTGGTTCTTGGAAAACCTAATGCAGCGAAGAGCTTCACGCAAGGTTTTTAGAGGAGAGGAGGTAAAATTATTTAAATGTCCTTGTCAAATTTAAAATTACACGTTATCCCAAAAATTCAAACATGAATAACCCTCACATACGAACTCCATTTTGCACGCAACATGCGTCATTGAGTTCGTAATTAAATTTCGGACACATTAAAGTAATCTATCATCAAGTTATATGCTCATGTCCGATTCTATAAAGCAACATTATAATATTAACAGTATTATTAAGTATTTATGTACTGGCACCATTAATTAAAATTAATACATTATAATATTAACAGTATTATTAAGTATTTATGTACTGGCACCATTAATTAAAATTAATACATTATTCGTTTGATTTGAATATATTGAGAAAGTTAGGGGTATGCCCTAGGGGCAATTACGTAGTTTGTTATATATATATATATAAAACTTTATAACTAATCTTATTCGAAATAAAGATATTTGATTTCTATTATATACTTTGTTATATAGTGATATACTTAATTAAGTAATTAATTTATGTCTATTAAATAGAAAATCCTTAAATTATATGTTATGTGATAATAATTGCAAGGAGTTGTAAAATTATCGTCAAATAAAATAAAAAATTATTTTGAATACTCATGGTCAAGATGTTTCAGGAAAGGATATTTATACATCCTTTGAGACTAGAGTACATAACACTTTCTAAATGTTGGGAAGTGTGTTATTCATGGCTGTTTGGGGGCACCAAGGGATTACATACTTATATTTATTAGATAATTATGGAATAACTCATTCAAGAGTTTCCTGTTGGTTAATAACAACTAGGTCAAACAAGAAATCTCAGAGTGACGATATTATATAATCCTTTCGACTTGAGAATACGTTGAGCTTCAGCATGGAAACTCCATTTTGATTGTAGATAAATCATGGCATGACGACCATCAAACAACTATAATTGGGTGTTAGTTGAAGCATTGGAAATGAAACACTATTCAATAGAGAATTCATCTTTTCAATTGTATGAGGTTAGTATCACTATCAGCAGTAGTCAACTTAAAGTCAAAATCTCTATTAAAAGTGTTTTGGTTAATAATAAATGTTATTATTGAACCAAGAACTTTGTTCATAGACTAATCATGCTACTCTAGGGGTATGCCCTAGGGGCAATTACGTAGTTTGTTATATATATATATATATATAAAACTTTATAACTAATCTTATTCAAAATAAAGATATTTGATTTCTATTATATACTTTGTTATATAGTGATATACTTAATTAAGTAATTAATTTATGTCTATTAAATAGAAAATCCTTAAATTATATGTTATGTGATAATAATTGCAAGGAGTTGTAAAATTATCGTCAAATAAAATAAAAAATTATTTTGAATACTCATGGTCAAGATGTTTCAGGAATGGATATTTATACATCCTTTGAGACTAGAGTACATAACACTTTCTAAATGTTGGGCAGTGTGTTATTCATGGCTGTTTGGGGGCACCAAGGGATTACATACTTATAGTTATTAGATAATTATGGAATAACTCATTCAAGAGTTTCCTGTTGGTTAATAACAACTAGGTCAAACAAGAAATCTCAGAGTGACGATATTATATAATTCTTTCGACTTGAGAATACGTTGAGCTTCAGCATGGAAACTCCATTTTGATTGTAGATAAATCATGGCATGGCGACCATCAAACAACTATAATTGGGTGTTAGTTGAAGCATTGGAAATGAAACACTATTCAATAGAGAATTCATCTTTTCAATTGTATGAGGTTAGTATCACTGTCAACAGTAGGCAACTTAAAGTCAAAATCTCTATTAAAAGTGTTTTGGTTAATAATAAATGTTATTATTGAACCAAGAACTTTGTTCACAGACTAATCAAGCTAAATGTGGATGATATTGGAATTTTGACCAAAATCAAATTCTATAAATCCTAAAGTGATGTAGTGTTGATGAAGATAACAGGCGTAAATATCGTTGCTAAAAGCTACCACTTATATTTGTAAAATTGGATTTTACTAATGAGATTTCTACGTGATGATTTTGGCCAAATTTTTACACCACTAGCTAAGTTGACGCATGAACATTGGTGTTTGAATTGTTTAAATATTAATTACCAATTGAATTCACACCTGTGAGTCATACAACTGAACTATTTAAGTCTTCGAATCGTCACTCGATTTAATTAGTTTATAAAGTGTTGTAAATCAATTGAATCAACTTTTATTTAGAGAAATATTAATTATTATTGTATATAATATTTATGGTGTATCTAGTAAATGTGGTAGCACCTAGAAATGTTTTGGGTGCTATTATTAATTAATTGAGTGTGTATATAACAGTTATATATGTGCGTATCGATATATGATATCAATAAGAATATAAATTAGACTTAAATGGAATTAATTATTGTTGGGTTTTGAGACCCATTTGGTCCATTATTAACGAAGTTTATGACGTTAAAAATGAAGAGGGGGAGGGGGTCTTAGGACATAACTTGGTAAGATGAGATGGTGGAAAGATTTTTCTACTAGATCCCCTATTTAAGTGAGCCTAAGCCTCCACTTTCTAGTTTACTTTTTTCTCCATCTCTCCCTTTCATTGGCCGCCATAACCCCATGTACTCGAGATCATACCTAAGCTCTAACACACCCAAAATTAAATACAAAACTCTTTCAAGTGGTGGCACTTCGAAATTTACACCTTTGGACATAGATCTAAAAGATTTAGGAGATGATTTGAATCGACTTATGAATCAAATGCCACTTCTCTTATTATTATTCTTTTGTGTTATATATATATATATTGTTCATTATGTTGTTTATATTAATATAATGATTTTACGTATGTGATATTGTCTCCCCATAAATATTAATATATATTAAATAATTAGTTTACATCAAATAGTTAATTCAAATTTAAATTTTAAAATTAAAAAATATATGTAAATATTTGAATTCGGCCATGTTTATAGTTATAATGTTGTAAATTAATTAAACTAATTAATATTTAAATAATAATAATTGTTATTGTATTTAATATTTGGGGTTTATTTATTAAATAAGGTTGTAACGTCCCAGATTTTCGCGCTCGAAAATCGACATCCATACTTTACATCGTACTCGAATGCCGTAGATTCGACCGTTCAAATCCGAGTCGCCGGAGCTTATAACACAGTTAAGTAAATAACACAGCGGAAGAAATGAATAATACATTGATATACAATATCTGATACAACAGAATGATACAATGAATATCAATATACATTAGAGATATGATACAACAAATAGCAGCGGAAAAGAAAACGATAACATCAGCAGCGGATAATCTCCATCTTCAAAGCGCCAATCCAGAAATAGCTTGAACTCCCAATAACGATACACCAAGATAAGCAAGTGCAGTCCGATCCAAAGACTGAACTAGCTCCAGATAATCTACTAACCCTGAATATCTGAAAAACCCAACTCTAGACTGCTCGTGTAGGAAATTATGAGCACCCAGAGTTTAGGAAAGGAACAATAAACTCCGGATCAGTCATGGGACTGGTGTGAGCAACAAAAACAGTTTATCTTTAAAACAAATAGCAGAGATTTTTAAAGTCAATTCGCAATGCTTTTGGAAAATGAAACTACCATAAGACCTCCCACCACACACCCAATGCAAACGCAGACTTGGAGGAGATTTCTTCTTATGATAGTCAAAGATGCTTACTACGCAAAAATCAAATCTTTTTGATATTATCATTAGTGCATAGTGTAGAAAACATTTCGAAAGTAGAATATAAATCTTAGCCAGCATAGGTACCATTATATTATGCCTGCTATAGCTGCCTCCTGAGGAGATAGGTTATACAATTGAAATCGTAAAGGCTCGTATTGTTTCTTTGGATTTCCAACAAATGATCAGGCTAAGGAACTTCCTATCCACGATGGGTACGTCCCTGGAATAGACGACCCGAGAAATAACCTAACATTACGGTTAGATCTCTGCCAACACAAGGCCGGGTTACCTCTGCAAAAATAGGTAACTACTGACACGCGTATGCCATCCCCCGATCGTCACCGATATTCCCGAGGATCCCCGATTTCCAACAACCACAAAGTAATAAACTTGCAGCAACCACAGAGGTTAAGTATCTGGGCTCCATACCATGATACCACCTTTATCCAGAAGGAATGACATACACTAAGGGGCGCTACTCCCTAGAACCTTGCTGCATCCTTCCTGTTTTGACCATTTCCGGGGTGTGAGGCTCGACGAAGTCTCGTCCACAAAGCTACGCTTTGTTCACAAAGCCATGCTTCGGGTCAAACAAATGATCAACCTATGATCACAAAGATATAAGATCAAACAAATGATCATATCGCAAATGATCAAACACTGATCATCACACAGCAACACTCAGCATGCCACATTACCAAATTGGGATATATCGCTGATAAATTTCAATTACATAACCTCTGAGCTCGTACGTCTCAGAGAAGGGTGTTAAGCTAAGAGAATAAATTCTCCGCCACCAACAGATATGTATTTGAAAGAAATCGGCTTTATATCTCAAAGTGTAATGTCAGACATGTATCCATACAAGTCTGTTCCGGGTTCGAACAGAACCGAAGGCACTTCTCACGAAGCCCTTGCAAATCCGGATAATTTTCAAATCACGTCCAGACTTCCCATCACAAAAAGAGTGATATAAATCTCTATACCGGGAGCTACCCAGTGCAGAGACATTCGACAGGTTGTCCTTTCATTTTCGAAAATATCCGGTCTTCAACACCGATCTTCAAATGCTATCCATATACGATGTATCACTATTCGGAATGGGTTATATGACACAGATGTCTTTTCCCGGCTAACCCGAATAGTGAGCGCAATATTCAAAAATATATGGATGTTGGGAATTCAATTAAGTCACAATTTAAACCCAACTTTCTTTTCAAATGGTTTAACAAATTACCATTTTAATCTTTTTTAAACAAAAAGATTTAATTCACAAAGTTCACTTAATTTCACAAAGATTCATTTACAGATTTTCCAAATCGATTTCCATTTCAGTTTAATTAATTCGTTAAATCTTTAAATCAAAGATTTAACAAATAGCTTTCAAAACAATTTCATTTTGAATGGTTTAAACAAAACATCATTTTAAATCTGTTAAACTAGACAGATTTAATTCCTAGCTTTCAAAAAGAATTCATTCATAACTTGGAAAATCCATTTTTCAATTCAATCTTGAAATTCCTTTAATTAAATTGGAATTTCTTTTCTTATCTGAAAGCTTTTATCCTTTTAAAACAACAGTTTTCAATTTGGAAATCTGATTCATTCATATGAGTTGAGATCCTTGGTTTAAATTCAAATTCCCAGCTTATACCTTTAAAATGGTTTAATTCATACAAACACATTTATATCATCTTTTATCCCAAGATTCCAAATCATAGATTTAATTTCAAACTTGAATCCAAATTTAAATCTAACTATTTAAATTTTCAAAACTCGATTAAGTTATTTAAAATAACTTCTATCTTTGAAATTCCATTTCAAAAGCTTTTCACTTTAACCTGAATTTCTAATTTCAAAATCAATTGAAATTAAAATTTCAATTTCAAAAATATTAATTTTAAATTATCTATGACTTAACCAATTTCCTTGTGAAATCCATATTTGTATGTGTAAGAGTGTAGTCCAGGGATTTCACACACAATAGTGCAACATCGTAGAATCATCACAGATTTGCAATCACATAATATCAATAAGCGGTATATCCCAATAGCGCTTATCTATATACACGGGTTCACAGATAGAAAATATGAATGCATTGTAAATAAATAAATTACATTCATCACAGATCATACTGAAACAATTTATAGCACGAAGCATAGCATATCAGAAATATCAAACAGTTCATAAATCAATAGGATTTAAACATTCCTAAGTAAGGTCAGTTAATTTTCTGATTAATTCAAATCAGATTAATTACTTATGGACAAACTACATATCTTGGTTAATTGATCATAAATTAATTATAAACCATTTTAATTAATTAACCTTAAACAAATCACATAATCAATTAACCCCTTAATTGCTTTCATTAAGTAATTAACAATTTACAATTGATTGTCTTAATTAATAAGTCTTATTAATTCAAATCAAATTTAATCACATAAATTAAATTACCTAAAAATTTCTAGTTAATTTTTTTGCATTAACTAATAACATTTCGTAATTTACTTTCTTAAGAAATTTTCTTAGGTTAATTCATTATTAAACCATTTTCTAATTTTAAATAAATCTAAATTTTATTTATTTATATATTAAATAAATCATTCTTTAATTACTTAATAATTTATATAATTTTATTTCCTTCATTATTTCTAAGAAAATAAATTTCTTTATTAATGATTTCATTAACTTTTAAGTGTATTTTAAACAGTACACTTTTGAATTTAAATTTAAATCACACTTTGAATATAAGATTCAAAATGATTTACTCTTTAAAAACCTTAACCGAATTTAAATTAAATTTAAACTTGTTTTAAAACACCTTCATATTTTTAAAGCTGATTCTTTTTCTTTTCTTTCAACTTGTATTGGAATTTCACTTTTAGTCCAGGTTTTAAAATCTTGATTTAAATTTAAGTTTAAATCGTACTAAATTAAATAAACCAGACTGGAATTTAAACTGCTTGGAATAAACAAACTCGAGACAGTACACTACTTCGAGTCGCCCATCCCTTTACTTCGAGAGATACTCGAGCCAAATTCAAACTTCCCCGAGCAACTCGCGTCTCCCTTTTTCTTCGAGTCGAATTGTAAAAGACTCAAGCGAAACTTCTTCTTCCCCAACCTCGACACATCCAGGTACGCGATGACACACGTGCACGTGCACGAGTCATCTGACCAACTCCGGTCGATGCTCCGACCATTCCCCCAGGCATCCACACATCAGCGACCATCCCCTGACGTGATCACAATCACCAAAACCCATCACAACCACTCGAATCAAAATCGAGTTCGAAGATTTTAAACCTGGAAACGTGAGCAGGTCCCCCACTCGAAAGCCTGTCAACACATTGTTCCCACCGCCACGTCCACCAGAGAGTTTGAAACTCCGGTCATCTGTTCGTCATCGCTTCCCCTACAATCACCCCAATCTTGATAGCACTCGATCAACAGGGGAGGTCGAACGAGCAAAACGTCTACCCCTTGACAAAACTAGGTTTACAAAAATGAATTGCTCGCCGCCAACGCCACCGGCATCTTCGCCACCTCCAACCATTTTTCGCCGACACCCCATAAGCTCCTCCATCACCATCCAAGACCCCGACCATCAAAGCGCTTCCAGTCGCCTGAAATTGGCAGGAAACCAATTTCCGTTCAACTCACGATTTCCCACAATTTAACAAATTAAAAATCTTGATTTTATTCTTAAAATTCATGATTTTCAAAGAGAATTTTGATTATCTAGGTGAAATCAAAAATCACGATGTTCGAATTTATCATGTACCAGAGTTGCCACTGTAATATCCTATTTTGAAAATATTTGCTAAATATTTCTACTTGGAATTATTTTTAAAAATAACTTCACATTCATACCATCATTTCATCTTTAATGATCTTACCCTAATATTGATTGTATAAGGAGCAGTTAAATTTTGTTTTAGTAGCTTTAAACCTGTAGAACAACAGAGAGTTGTCCACGCATAAACACAGGCATGCATACCTCAATTCCTACATATATATACATATACACTTACAGATATATCTTCTTCCATACATCATACTTTATACCATGTTTTCAATATCAGGCACACAATCAAAAATATAAATAGGGCTGAGATCAAAGAAGATAGTTTGCTCACCTGGGTTTTTAAATGGACAGAGCACCATTGAAAATGAAAAAAACTTGTAAACTTTTAAAACTTGGAATTGCCTTCATTAGTCTTTGATTTTTAAAACTTGCATTCGTTATCAACTGGAATGCTTGAAAATACTTGAACTTGCTAAGAATGCATGCAAGATGATGAAGCTTGCTACATATCTCTGGTTTGCTTTTGATTTGTTTTGATGTTTAAATTTGAGATGCTTGTTTTGTTTACAAATGACATTCACTTCATTTTTCTTTCTCTCAGTTTTGTATCAAGGGACGAAAATGAAATGAAGAGGAGGTATAAGGAAAATGAAGTTTACTGGGTAGAAACTTTGTACAGGGGTGTTCATCTTGTACAACATGTTTTGCCTTACTAGCATTTAATGACTTTGCCTATATGGTACACTTACATACCTACTTAAATATTTTTTTTTGTTTACTTTGTTTCCTTACTTTCGGCTGAGAAGATATTGAGATAGTGTGGTGGCTTCATTTATTAGCTTTGTACTTGTTTTCATATTATTCTTTTATTTATAGATGTATATTTAGTTTCATTTGTTTGTACATTGCTTATTTGTTTCTTTTGCCTTGTTTATTATTTTTTTTCCAAGTTGTAAACTTTTCTTATGGCTTAATAATATAAGTAGATTTCTATTTTTATTTGTTTTCTCTATTTTTCTTACTACTTTGAAATGTAAAGAAGTTCTACTTTAAATTGTTGTTAGATTTTCAACAAATGTTCTACTTCTATTTTTATTTAAAACTTACCTTATATAAATTTCAATTTCTAGTTCAAATATTAATTATCATTATTTACTTAATATTTATTGTCTTATATTTATTTTATAAACTCAAACCATCTTTAACCATCAATTAAAATATATATATTAAATTTGCTCGTATATACTTAAAGATATATATACATTAAATAGATATACACATATACTCACATATACACTATTTATAATATTTTAATCTCAAATGATTTATACAGAATATACTTGGATATCGGGGAAACTCGCTCCATTTAATCAATTTAATTTCACAATTTTTATTCAAAAATTTATTTAATTACCCCATTTAATTCAAAAATTTATTTAATTATAAATTTAAATAAATTTAAATTTCAGGGTCGTTACAAATTTCCCCCCTTAAAAGAATTTCGTCCTCGAAATTCGCAGGCACGAAAATAACGCAGATAGATAGATTCGATCTCCTACAACTCCTCAAACACAAGATACGGTTTCCAAACTCAAGTCGGAATATCTCAGAATACATAACCATTTATCCCTCTTCAAACTTCGGTATTCAAAAGAAATTACAATAGAATTTTCAAATTTGGTTTTAAACGAAATCGTTTTATTGATACAATCCAATTTAGCCTTCATATTCTATTAATCAATTTATCTCAATTTAAAATTTTCAATTTCAAACTCATTAAGGTTTAAATCCAAAAAGCTGATAAGAAACCGATTAAGATACAAAGTAAGAATTTCTACAACGATTCGTAGAGCCACCATCACACGGAAACTTCTTCTTGTGGCTGATACGAAGCAATGAAAAGAATTTGGAAACGAATCAAAGAATATTTGATAAAGAAAGTTATTTCCACTGTCGCAGGGTATTGACCATTTATAGTCATATTTCCTTGTCCCCTATCTCGTCTTCTTCTTGCACTCATACTCACTATCAGTGGATAGCAAGAGAATTTACTGAGACGTTCAGACGGATATCTTAAGGATTACTCATTCTAGAGTTTACTTCACTCTATCTCTAATGAGCTACTTAACGTGTTACACTCCTGAGCTAAAGTTCAACCTTAGCTCTGATACCAAATGTAACGTCCCAGATTTTCGCGCTCGAAAATCGACATCCATACTTTACATCGTACTCGAATGCCGTAGATTCGACCGTTCAAATCCGAGTCGCCGGAGCTTATAACACAGTTAAGTAAATAACACAGCGGAAGAAATGAATAATACATTGATATACAATATCTGATACAACAGAATGATACAATGAATATCAATATACATTAGAGATATGATACAACAAATAGCAGCGGAAAAGAAAACGATAACATCAGCAGCGGATAATCTCCATCTTCAAAGCGCCAATCCAAAAATAGCTTGAACTCCCAATAACGATACACCAAGATAAGCAAGTGCAGTCCGATCCAAAGACTGAACTAGCTCCAGATAATCTACTAACCCTGAATATCTGAAAAACCCAACTCTAGACTGCTCGTGTAGGAAATTATGAGCACCCAGAGTTTAGGAAAGGAACAATAAACTCCGGATCAGTCATGGGACAGGTGTGAGCAACAAAAACAGTTTATCTTTAAAACAAATAGCAGAGATTTTTAAAGTCAATTCGCAATGCTTTTGGAAAATGAAACTACCATAAGACCTCCCACCACACACCCAATGCAAACGCAGACTTGGAGGAGATTTCTTCTTATGATAGTCAAAGATGCTTACTACGCAAAAATCAAATCTTTTTGATATTATCATTAGTGCATAGTGTAGAAAACATTTCGAAAGTAGAATATAAATCTTAGCCAGCATAGGTACCATTATATTATGCCTGCTATAGCTGCCTCCTGAGGAGACAGGTTATACAATTGAAATCGTAAAGGCTCGTATTGTTTCTTTGGATTTCAAACAAATGATCAGGCTAAGGAACTTCCTATCCACGATGGGTACGTCCCTGGAATAGACGACCCGAGAAATAACCTAACATTACGGTTAGATCTCTGCCAACACAAGGCCGGGTTACCTCTGCAAAAATAGGTAACTACTGACATGCGTATGCCATCCCCCGATCGTCACCGATCTTCCCGAGGATCCCCGATTTCCAACAACCACAAAGTAATAAACTTGCAGCAACCACAGAGGTTAAGTATCTGGGCTCCATACCATGATACCACCTTTATCCAGAAGGAATGACATACACTAAGGGGCGCTACTCCCTAGAACCTTGCTGCATCCTTCCTGTTTTGACCATTTCCGGGGTGTGAGGCTCGACGAAGTCTCGTCCACAAAGCTACGCTTTGTTCACAAAGCCATGCTTCGGGTCAAACAAATGATCAACCTATGATCACAAAGATATAAGATCAAACAAATGATCATATCGCAAATGATCAAACACTGATCATCACACAGCAACACTCAGCATGCCACATTACCAAATTGGGATATATCGCTGATAAATTTCAATTACATAACCTCTGAGCTCGTACGTCTCAGAGAAGGGTGTTAAGCTAAGAGAATAAATTCTCCGCCACCAACAGATATGTATTTGAAAGAAATCGGCTTTATATCTCAAAGTGTAATGTCAGACATGTATCCATACAAGTCTGTTCCGGGTTCGAACAGAACCGAAGGCACTTCTCACGAAGCCCTTGCAAATCCGGATAATTTTCAAATCACGTCCAGACTTCCCATCACAAAAAGAGTGATATAAATCTCTATACCAGGAGCTACCCAGTGCAGAGACATTCGACAGGTTGTCCTTTCATTTTCGAAAATATCCGGTCTTCAACACCGATCTTCAAATGCTATCCATATACGACGTATCACTATTCGGAATGGGTTATATGACACAGATGTCTTTTCCCGGCTAACCCGAATAGTGAGCGCAATATTCAAAAATATATGGATGTTGGGAATTCAATTAAGTCACAATTTAAACCCAACTTTCTTTTCAAATGGTTTAACAAATTACCATTTTAATCTTTTTTAAACAAAAAGATTTAATTCACAAAGTTCACTTAATTTCACAAAGATTCATTTACAGATTTTCCAAATCGATTTCCATTTCAGTTTAATTAATTCGTTAAATCTTTAAATCAAAGATTTAACAAATAGCTTTCAAAACAATTTCATTTTGAATGGTTTAAACAAAACATCATTTTAAATCTGTTAAACTAGACAGATTTAATTCCTAGCTTTCAAAAAGAATTCATTCATAACTTGGAAAATCCATTTTTCAATTCAATCTTGAAATTCCTTTAATTAAATTGGAATTTCTTTTCTTATCTGAAAGCTTTTATCCTTTTAAAACAACAGTTTTCAATTTGGAAATCTGATTCATTCATATGAGTTGAAATCCTTGGTTTAAATTCAAATTCCCAGCTTATACCTTTAAAATGGTTTAATTCATACAAACACATTTATATCATCTTTTATCCCAAGATTCCAAATCATAGATTTAATTTCAAACTTGAATCCAAATTTAAATCTAACTATTTAAATTTTCAAAACTCGATTAAGTTATTTAAAATAACTTCTATCTTTGAAATTCCATTTCAAAAGCTTTTCACTTTAACCTGAATTTCTAATTTCAAAATCAATTGAAATTAAAATTTCAATTTCAAAAAATATTAATTTTAAATTATCTGTGACTTAACCAATTTCCTTGTGAAATCCATATTTGTATGTGTAAGAGTGTAGTCCAGGGATTTCACACACAATAGTGCAACATCGTAGAATCATCACAGATTTGCAATCACATAATATCAATAAGCGGTATATCCCAATAGCGCTTATCTATATACACGGGTTCACAGATAGAAAATATGAATGCATTGTAAATAAATAAATTACATTCATCACAGATCATACTGAAACAATTTATAGCACGAAGCATAGCATATCAGAAATATCAAACAGTTCAGAAATCAATAGGATTTAAACATTCCTAAGTAAGGTCAGTTAATTTTCTGATTAATTCAAATCAGATTAATTACTTATGGACAAACTACATATCTTGGTTAATTGATCATAAATTAATTATAAACCATTTTAATTAATTAACCTTAAACAAATCACATAATCAATTAACCCCTTAATTGCTTTCATTAAGTAATTAACAATTTACAATTGATTGTCTTAATTAATAAGTCTTATTAATTCAAATCAAATTTAATCACATAAATTAAATTACCTAAAAATTTCTAGTTAATTTTTTTGCATTAACTAATAACATTTCGTAATTTACTTTCTTAAGAAATTTTCTTAGGTTAATTCATTATTAAACCATTTTCTAATTTTAAATAAATCTAAATTTTATTTATTTATATATTAAATAAATCATTCTTTAATTACTTAATAATTTATATAATTTTATTTCCTTCATTATTTCTAAGAAAATAAATTTCTTTATTAATGATTTCATTAACTTTTAAGTGTATTTTAAACAGTACACTTTTGAATTTAAATTTAAATCACACTTTGAATATAAGATTCAAAATGATTTACTCTTTAAAAACCTTAACCGAATTTAAATTAAATTTAAACTTGTTTTAAAACACCTTCATATTTTTAAAGCTGATTCTTTTTCTTTTCTTTCAACTTGTATTGGAATTTCACTTTTAGTCCAGGTTTTAAAATCTTGATTTAAATTTAAGTTTAAATCGTACTAAATTAAATAAACCAGACTGGAATTTAAACTGCTTGGAATAAACAAACTCGAGACAGTACACTACTTCGAGTCGCCCATCCCTTTACTTCGAGAGATACTCGAGCCAAATTCAAACTTCCCCGAGCAACTCGCGTCTCCCTTTTTCTTCAAGTCGAATTGTAAAAGACTCGAGCGAAACTTCTTCTTCCCCAACCTCGACACATCCAGGTACGCGATGACACACGTGCACGTGCACGAGTCATCTGACCAACTCCGGTCGATGCTCCGACCATTCCCCCAGGCATCCACACATCAGCGACCATTCCCTGACGTGATCACAATCACCAAAACCCATCACAACCACTCGAATCAAAATCGAGTTCGAAGATTTTAAACCTGGAAACGTGAGCAGGTCCCCCACTCGAAAGCCTGTCAACACGTTGTTCCCACCGCCACGTCCACCAGAGAGTTTGAAACTCCGGTCATCTGTTCGTCATCGCTTCCCCTACCATCACCCCAATCTTGATAGCACTCGATCAACAGGGGAGGTCGAACGAGCAAAACGTCTACCCCCTGACAAAACTAGGTTTACAAAAATGAATTGCTCGCCGCCAACGCCACCGGCATCTTCGCCACCTCCAACCATTTTTCGCCGACACCCCATAAGCTCCTCCATCACCATCCAAGACCCCGACCATCAAAGCGCTTCCAGTCGCCTGAAATTGGCAGGAAACCAATTTCCGTTCAACTCACGATTTCCCACAATTTAACAAATTAAAAATCTTGATTTTATTCTTAAAATTCATGATTTTCAAAGAGAATTTTGATTATCTAGGTGAAATCAAAAATCACGATGTTCGAATTTATCATGTACCAGAGTTGCCACTGTAATATCCTATTTTGAAAATATTTGCTAAATATTTCTACTTGGAATTATTTTTAAAAATAACTTCACATTCATACCATCATTTCATCTTTAATGATCTTACCCTAATATTGATTGTATAAGGAGCAGTTAAATTTTGTTTTAGTAGCTTTAAACCTGTAGAACAACAGAGAGTTGTCCACGCATAAACACAGGCATGCATACCTCAATTCCTACATATATATACATATACACTTACAGATATATCTTCTTCCATACATCATACTTTATACCATGTTTTCAATATCAGGCACACAATCAAAAATATAAATAGGGCTGAGATCAAAGAAGATAGTTTGCTCACCTGGGTTTTTAAATGGACAGAGCACCATTGAAAATGAAAAAAACTTGTAAACTTTTAAAACTTGGAATTGCCTTCATTAGTCTTTGATTTTTAAAACTTGCATTCGTTATCAACTGGAATGCTTGAAAATACTTGAACTTGCTAAGAATGCATGCAAGATGATGAAGCTTGCTACATATCTCTGGTTTGCTTTTGATTTGTTTTGATGTTTAAATTTGAGATGCTTGTTTTGTTTACAAATGACATTCACTTCATTTTTCTTTCTCTCAGTTTTGTATCAAGGGACGAAAATGAAATGAAGAGGAGGTATAAGGAAAATGAAGTTTACTGGGTAGAAACTTTGTACAGGGGTGTTCATCTTGTACAACATGTGTTGCCTTACTAGCATTTAATGACTTTGCCTATATGGTACACTTACATACCTACTTAAATATATTTTTTTGTTTACTTTGTTTCCTTACTTTCGGCTGAGAAGATATTGAGATAGTGTGGTGGCTTCATTTATTAGCTTTGTACTTGTTTTCATATTATTCTTTTATTCATAGATGTATATTTAGTTTCATTTGTTTGTACATTGCTTATTTGTTTCTTTTGCCTTGTTTATTATTTTTTTTTCCAAGTTGTATACTTTTCTTATGGCTTAATAATATAAGTAGATTTCTATTTTTATTTGTTTTCTCTATTTTTCTTACTACTTTGAAATGTAAAGAAGTTCTACTTTAAATTGTTGTTAGATTTTCAACAAATGTTCTACTTCTATTTTTATTTAAAACTTACCTTATATAAATTTCAATTTCTAGTTCAAATATTAATTATCATTATTTACTTAATATTTATTGTCTTATATTTATTTTATAAACTCAAACCATCTTTAACCATCAATTAAAATATATATATTAAATTTGCTCGTATATACTTAAAGATATATATACATTAAATAGATATACACATATACTCACATATACACTATTTATAATATTTTAATCTCAAATGATTTATACAGAATATACTTGGATATCGGGGAAACTCGCTCCATTTAATCAATTTAATTTCACAATTTTTATTCAAAAAATTATTTAATTACCCCATTTAATTCAAAATTTTATTTAATTATAAATTTAAATAAATTTAAATTTCAGGGTCGTTACAAAGGTAGCCTCTAGAAATATTCTAGGTATAATTAGTAATTAATTGGGTGCATATATAAAGATATATATGTGAGTATCGATATATGATATCGATATGAATTTAAATATTATTTAAATAGAATTAATTGCTGTTGGGTTTTGAGATCCGTTGGTCCATTATTAACCAAGTTTATATGCCCAAAAATGAGGAGGGAGAGGGGGCCTTAGGACATGATTTAGTAAGAGGAGATGGTGGAAAGATATTCTACTAGATCTTTTATTTAAGTGAACCGGAGCCTCCCCTTGTTAGTTTACATTTTTTGCTCTATCTCTCCCATTCCTTGATTGCCATAATCCCATGTACTCTAGCTTATAGCCGAAAACATAATTTTATTTAATTATAATATATATCATTTAATATAGTGTCTACTTTTAATATTATTATTATATATAGATATATGTATTTATTAAATATAAAATTAGTTTTTTTTAATATTTTTTTATTGGCCAAATAATGTTTTACTTATATATAATTTTAAAATAATTATTTTATAATGTACATATATATAATTTTATACATATTAAAAAAGTGTGGTATATTTTAAATAAATAAATTAATATATATATATACTAAAATATTATTGTCAACCGTAATAATTATTTTATATAAATATACATATTTAAATTTAAGTGAAGATGTTCTAACTAATATTTTAGATCTAGTTTTGAATTTTAAAATGTTTTGCTAAGCCTTAATCAGATATTTTAAATACAAAATTCGAATTTAAAATTTATTTATTTAGTAAAATTTGATTATATATTTTATATTTTATTATATATAAATAATTTTGAATGTTTATATTTATATATTTTATAAATATATTAAATATTGTTTTGTGACAATTAACACATATATAAATGGCCAATGTTTACATAATGGATATAAATCTAGATGTCTATTTATGTAATCATTAACTATGTAAACCTTGCTATATTGCATATTACACTTATATATACACATGAGTATGTATTGGTATATTTAAAACATATAAATGTTAAATTAATTAACATACATTAATTAATTAAATAAAGAAAATCAAATAAATAAAATATGATATTATTTAAACCAATTAGATTGTATCTAGTACACCATTAAACTTAGAGAATTTTCCCCATAATTCACACTTTTGACCCAATACCGGCCAACCCAGTTCCAACAATGATATCAGAGCCAAAATGGTCTATGTAGTCTGAATTAGCAACTTTACAGCCAACTAATAAAACATACTTACTGAAGGGTGTCTAGAATGGTAGTGTATCGATGTGGTGTTGGATAATCATGTATTCTCCCCTCCCTGGCTACTAGATTGGCCCAATGGGTGGAGTAAGTCTAAAAGGTCGGTCCAACTATGAAGGCCAAAAATAATTTGGATCTTGGGCTAATTTTAAAATTCAGTTTAGTATATATTTTAAATTTAAAAGTTAAGTTTAAAATACAACATTAAATTTTATAGAAGTTATAAAATATTTTGTCATTTTGTTTTGAGAATAAACCAACACTTTTGAAAATTATTAATATTTAAGTAATTATATTAATATAGTAAATAATTAGTTGAAAGTTAGTTAACTAAAATTAACTTACACATTGGCATACGTATATAACTGTAAATGTTATAGTTAATATTCATCTCAAATCGTTTACGATGAATAAGATAAATTTTGAAGTTTAAATAATTTAATTAATTTGTTAATTAAATTATAAATTAATTAAGATTTATTAATAATATAAATATAAATATTTTATAAGTTAGAAACTGTAAGTGAATTAAACTTATATAAATAAATGTATAATATTAGTGGAGCTGTAGGAAACCCAACTTAGATCTAAGATATAAATAAATAAGTATTTACCATGATTTCAGATCTTTCCGACATTGAACCATGATGGTATTTCATAAGAAATACATTATTTCCTAAATCGATACCACTCTTATAAATGTATATATTAAAGATTATGAATTCATGTAAAGTCGTCCTCTTCCATTCATATATTAATGGATTATTTAGAAACTCTTTTGCTATTGAGAAAAATCAAGCTAGGGATGTTTTGTGTAGTACTATCAATATATTAACTTGACGATGTAAGAGACATGCATATATTTGTTAAGAAAATTCAAGGTACATGCATTGTACTTAGGCCATCGCGAAATGTTTGATACAAGCTGTAACGTTCTGGAATTTTATCGTTTTAATTATGAATATTTGATTAATTTTAAATATTTAAATAATTGCTTTTCAAAATATAAATAACTTATATTCAAATATAGGGATTGATTAAATATCTGAAATATGAATTAAATATTAATTAAATGGATTTAATAACCTTATTTAACACCTTTTAATTAATAAATAATAATGGTGAACTCATTTTGTAAATTATATTTAGAATAATAAATAGCTCGAATAAATAACAAGATAATCAATTGTTAATAAAACGACTCTATTTTTATTGCAGTATTTTTAATTGAATTTATAGGATTTTTTCATTATTTTTAATTTGAAAAATATTTAAATTATCGTTTGACGTATTTTTCAACAGACGATGGTGGTTTTGAAATTTTACAAAATGAGATAATAAGTATATTTTATTATTGTTTTGTGTTCGTATCGCCATTCTGTATGCGATCGTATTTTTTTTTGTCATTCACGGTTCCTACGTGAACGAAATACTGTGTAGCGAGATACTAGAAATATTTTAATAAATCAAACCCACACTTGGAGTGTTTAATACGCTTTTACTTTTCTTCTTTCCCTTCTTACCTTTCACTCTCCCTCCATTTACAGTAAAGAAAAATAAGCATCCTCCTTCAAAAATCGAAATACAATGATTTACTCAATAAAAAATTATAAAGTTGGTTCCTTTGGGTTTGTATGGATGAGATCTACAAATCCATATGTGTTGTGATGGTTGCGGTTGAGTTTGGGTGTGTTCATTTTGAATAGTAGATAGTTAGGGTTCCAGTTCATCGATGATAGGGGTGGAGATAGGCGATGCCGATGGCCCCATTGAATTTCCCTTGGCAAAACACACCTACCTACGATTTTTAGGCAAGTCCGATCGTATTTTGGTAGGAGCGACGGGTAGGGTTTGGCGTGTGACACGTGTCAAGTTGCGTTTTACCTGGGGTGGTTGAGCTTGAAGCGAGGGGGTGGGATGTGTCGAGATTGCGGAGAGGAGTTCAACGACGAAGTCAAATTGAAGAATCGTGGTGCGAAGCTCCATGTCGTGGTTGGATCGTGCACGGCATGCACATGTGTAGGTCGATTTAAGGGCGGGAGAATTTTTGGATTGAGGAAGATGATTTAAGTGGTAATTAGTTTGGTTAATGATAATTAGTTAATGAACCAATTAATTATTTAATCTCAAAATCTTATAAATCCAATAACTATCGCATACGAGGTTAGATTTGAACACGGTCTTTTGCATTGGACTCATATCGATGTTACCTATGCATTGGAGTTAGACTGGTTTAATTTGGAGCTAGTAGAGTTTTGAGCTAAAATCAAACATTGTTCGATTTTAGATCAAACTGGAATGCAAAAGAGTCAACTGTAATTTCGATGAGTTTACTTACCTCTAGATAAACTATATAATATCCGTGTTGTTATAGATTATTGTTAAATGCTTGGATGATAATTGATAGTTTTAATGAAGTATAAATCAATGATAAAACTATAGTGATTTAGTTTAATTATGTTTAAATTACTTATACTTCATTTGTGACATATATTTAGCAAAATAAAACACCATTCTGCTATAATTAAATTGAATAAATTATTTTGGACATATATCGAGCAGAATAAATCATTATCCGTGCTTGCAAATTAAAAAGATTATTTTTGAAGTTAATTAATATGTGGATTAATTAATAAATGACATGTTGACTATTGATTGCTAATTGGTGACAAATAATATATTTGTTATTATTGTTTAATTGTTTGTTTGGATTTGAATTCCCGCTTGAGAAAAGGATTGCATAAATAACCATTATTCTACAGAGCACTTTTGTAGAGAGACCCTAAGGGGTTTCTCACCAATTTTGATTTACTTATGTCTTATATTGCTTATATTGATATTTGATTGAAATATTTATGATATATTTTTTGATTTGTGTAAGTGTCATTATAGCAATTATCATTATACCATCACTTATAAAATATCATCTCCTTAAAACCTTTGTGTGTGTTGGACTTGTGCTTGTATTTTTACAAAATGAATGTTTAGTCGCGTTTTTGCAATTTGAAAGTTGTTTAAACTATATTTTCAAGTATTTTTGAGAATTTCAAAATAAAGAATAGGTGTTATTTAAAATTTATAAAGAAGTTATAAATTTGATTGGTTATCTTTCAGGATAATTAATGTTGTTTTAAATTTATAAAAGATTATAAAATTGATTAATTATCTTCCAGGATAATTTTTTTATTTTTAAATTTATAAAAAATTATAAATTTGATTAATTATCTTTTAGGATAATTAATGTTGTTTTAGATTTATAAAAGATTATAAATTTGATTAATTATCTTATAGGATAATTAATGTTTTGTTAAATTTATAGAAGATTATAAATATGATTAATTATTATTTGGGATAATTAATGTTGTTTTAAATTTATAAAAAATTATAAATTTGATTATTTGGGATAATTAATGTTGTTTTAAATTTATAAAATATTATAAATTTGATTTATTTTCTTTCGGGATAATTAATGTTGTTTTAAATTTATAAAAGATTATAAATTTAATTAATTATCTTTGGGATAATTAATGTCATTTTAAATTTCTAAAATATTATAAATTTGTTTAATTTTCTTTTAGGATAATTAATATTGTTTTAAATTTATAAATAATTATAAATTTGGTTAATTTTCTATCAAGATAATTAATATGGTTTTAAATTTAAAAAAGAGTTATATCAATTATCTATTAGGATGATTAACATTGTTTTATATTGATCAAAGTATTTTAAATTTATTTATTTTCTTTTGAGATAGTAAATTGTTGTTTGAACCAAGGTTTAAAGCAATTTTGATTTACAAAACAAGTTTAGAGGTTATGGTCCATATAGCGATAGTCGCATGGATGCAGTTTGGGAAATTTGGTTTTGTAAAGTATAAAAGGTTATTTACTTTAAATATTTTGTTAATTCTTTTCAAATGGATTCATAAAGATTTTATAAGTCTTTGGAAGGAATTTGGGATTTTAAATATATTTTAAATTATTATTTTATCTTAAGGTAAAATTTTATTTTAAGATATTAATAATAAATTGTTTTAATCAATCATTTTAATAATGATGTTTAAAGTTAATTAATAATTTTAATAAAGTAGTTTAAAGTAAATATTTATGATGTAAAAACCAAGCACAACTTCGGTTTTAAAATTTTAAAAGTTTGATTCGTTTATGGAAAGTATAAGAAGTTAAATTCTCGTAAACTATATAGCTTATATGAAAAGGATTAAATCATATTCTTGGCACTAAACGTTGAGGTATGGAAACTCGTTTCTATCTCGAAGGTTAAAAATATCATCATGGTAAGACTTAGACGTAACACTACCTTAACTTGCCTGGCTTCATTTTTAACCGAGGGATGTTACAAGTTTGAAATCGACGAGTAGTGGTAAGGGCATAAGATTTAATTTCCATATATGATTATTTGATTATTCCCGATAGTTGATTTATTGAATATTAATTCCGCTATCTTCTTTGTGTATCGTGAATCTAAGATGATTTGTTGCTCAATCGAATGTTTATCGGAAATGACTAAAACCAAAGCATGAGTGGATGTCAAGCTATGTGGGGTTGTTCCCATTAAGGTATGTTCACATTTACTCTAGATTGGATTCAGTTGTATGCATGCAGAAATGTGAAATACTCTGATACTTGGTAAGGTTGGCGGGGTTCTGCTTGTACATTTTTCGAGGGCTATCGTAGTTCTCAAGTATTTTTTCTAGAGATATACTTTCGATAAAAGGGGGTTCACCCTCTGAGTCATTGTTGGAAAATTTCATGTTCCTTGTTTTTGATTCATACCTTTGAATTGTTTTCTTAATTGCATCAAGAAGTGCCTGGAGCTCTTCCCGATGTTTAATTATTTGTGTCTATTCTTTATGTTTGGATTTTGATCTTTTTTATGCCCATTCTTTCAAGTTTGGGTTTTGTTCTAATTTGTTTCCATTCATTCTTGTATAGATGTCGTTCTTGTAAGGTAAAAACTCATTACATGTTTAGAGGCGTGGTCTCACAGAATTATCATATGTTCCCCATATTTCTTGAGTTTTCTCACATTGGTTTTCCTGACCGATCCGGGTGTTAGTTTATTATAATGCTCGGGTCAGACCAAGTTTTTCCAGGTTTTTGTTGGTGGGACATGGAGCTCATGGAAAGAGCTGGAAGTTCACACGCCGTAGTATTTTTACTTTCCGTTGTATTATTATTATATATACCCATCAGCAATTGTTAGGTCGGGAAGTTATAGCTGTCCATGTTGATGTGGTTTTATTTTAACTCTGATATACCATATGTTTTAGAGGACAACTTTTACTGTCTTTGTTATATTATATGTTTTCATGCCGTTATGAGATTTTTTTCCCTCTTCCTTTTCTTTTTACCATAACAATCTGCCTTACCGACACTTAGATGCTCGGCATTTGAATACCATGGATGTATTAAGTTCCGTTCTTCGAGGGTAGAAAAGGCGGGCCATTACATTTGGTATCAGAGCTGAAGGTTAAGCGAGAACCTTAGCTTTGGTGGGGCAAACTCATTTGAGATAGGGAAAGTGATACTCTAGAATGAGTTGAGAGTATTATATGTACGAGAGTGTATTTGTTATTGTTATAAAAACATATTGTGTTAATTGGTCTACACAGTTGTTTATGAATTCTGGTCAAGACGTGGGATGCCACGGTGCAGATAGGGATTTCTAAACACTTGAACAAGACAAACGGACATGATATTGAATTTTGAAAATTTGGTAAATGAAATATTTCACCTAGGATTATTTATTTTATATATATATAAAAAGGAATAATTTTTGAATTTATATAGTAATGGTGTGCTTATTTGTTAAAAAGTGATAATATTTCTTTATTATCGTTATTGTTTGATTTTCCATGGTCAGATATTTTAGGAGCATTGACTATTGTTTGTTGATTATTGATTTATGCTTGACCAGTTTATGAGCATTTATTGATAGTTGTGAGTACATTAAAATGAACCCCTTGTGAATTGAGTTTCATAATTTAACTATAAGGTTTTCGGTAAAAATGTTAGGTTTAAAGTCATCTTTTAATAAAAGCTATTTAATATAACCTTAATGGAAATATAAGACATTTAGAGTATAAATGGTTGTGAAAAGTTTATTATAATAAAGGAAAGTTATTATAATATAAGATGATTTTGAAAGTTACATTTTATACAAGTATGGTATATAAAATGATTTATAAAAGGTGTGTTATAAGTAAAAAGAGTTTTTGAGAATTTGAATCCCGCTATTGCTTGAATTGATTTCAAAAAGATTTTTGAGAAAAGTAATGGTACTATTTCTTAGAAATATTTTTAAGTATAAATATTTCGAAGAAATTTTTTAGGAAAGATACATTTTCTTTAGATAGTTCGAGGGAAAGCATCTCGATTTGTTTTGTGGTAATCTGAATAATCTTTTAAGTGATGATCGAATGTTTGTTTAGGAAAATGCTGTAGTGCACTTAGTAAATTATTCTCTTTATCATTATGCGGTTGAGATGAGTTCAAATCCAAACGAACCCAAAGCGAGTGTTGGTGAATAAATTGTAAAATCTATTTTATATATAGAAATATATATAGTATGATTTCAAAAAAGGTTTGAAATAAAAAATGGATATTTAGTTCTTAAGTTAACTTAAAGAAAATTGATTTAAAATAGAAGGTATATTGATAAATAATTTGATAAATGTAAATTTGTAAACTCTTGGATTAAAAAAAAGAGAAAGTATAACTTAAGTTTTAAATGGGTTAAATTGGATATGAAGGTTTTAATAAGTGTCTTTTTATTAAAACCTTAGTTTTTGTTTAAACATCTAAGTCATATAAACTATTTGATGTTATTGGGCCAACCCGAGAACAACTTTCCATAGAACACTCTAAGGTAAAGAGGTCGAATGATTGACTCAATCTTAAAAACCCATATTTTGATTTGGCCTCCGTCTAAATTTTAGAAGGTATAATGAAATTAGTGTTTTGCATGTACTCTTTGGATAATGAAGAATGTTATACAAGTAAATAAAAGTGGAGTAAGTTTTTAATTTAATGTTTTATAAAGTTGTGTTTTTATAAATGTTTATAAACTTAGGTGAAAATTTATGGAGTAATTAATAAATAATTTTAGTATTAAATGAAATACTATAACTGAAAATGAAAGTGGTTTAGAAAAAGATTGGTATAGTTCAGAAACCAATAAGATTACATACGTAAGTTGTTCGCAGATCATTTTATTCGCACAGTTCTTGGTCTAGGATTTGAGTACATAACTTCGGGGTGATTTACACCAGTCCGAAAAAGGATTTCTCACTTGATTCTTATCAGCAAACACTTGATTCAGATTCTTGATATGATACTGAGGTTTTCTATCATAGTTTATTGCTATGTAAGGAGAATAGATGTTTCTAATCAAGGAACCTGATCGGAGTCTACATTAGGGAGGTCGAGTGAGCGATACTAGTTCAAAAGTAAAGTTTATGTATCCAAGCAATTGGTTGAATGAGATATCGCGTATGGATGATCCATTTATATCTTATGGGCTCAAGTATATTTGCATACTATGTTTTATGGCTTAGGGAAGTCTAGGAGTGACTTTCAATTTTGTTTGAGGGAGCTTAGATTATTTCTAAGCAATAACCAAAGGCCGATGCGCGTAATGGTAAACTTAGGAAATTATCTATATCCTTGAACGATCGAGAAAGTTGTGAACCTAAGCAAAATTCTAAATCTTATTTGTTAGTTATTTAATATTTTAAATAAGGTTAGTTTATTCCTTTATGGAATTCAATTTGATTGATAGTGTGATTCTATAAACTACGGTTTATAATGTTGTGGTTTATTAGGACTTAAATCCCGGTGCTTTTGAAAAAAGTGATTTCAAAAGAATTTGTGAAAGAAATAATAATATTATTATTTTAAAAACTTTGATTAGATGAAGTATTATTATTTTAGGATATTCAGAAAGAGTTTTTTGTGAAGTGGTTTTTCAAATATTTTTGGTTATGACTAAAGTTGGGTGATTGGAGGTTTTACGATTTAGAAGACTCGCCAGGTATATTTTTTACTCTACTTATTATATTAGGAGGAACTAGAATAATCACTAGATGCTCCATATTGTTTTGATTCTAGAGTTATACCATGCTTTGGTAGGAGGAGCCCCCTCCTTGTCATAATTGATTTTGATTTATTTCTCTCTGGAAGAATTTGAAAATATATTTTGAATATAAAAACCCAAGCACTTAGTTCTAAATTTATCTTTTGAAAAGATTGGTTGCATGTGGCTTTATACGACACTAGAGTTCATCATTATTATAAGTTGCATCATATTGCCTTGTCGTATATGCTTGTTATATTGTTTATGTTGCTATTGCTTATGATAGAAATAGCTTGTGTATTGCTCTTTTGTCAGCATGGTTCTTATTTGGATCATGTAAGTACAAGATATGTATAGAGAAGCAAGAGATTATTATGTGATTTCTTGTGCACCTACATTCGCATCGAGATAGTAAGTTGCTTGTTGAAAATCAAATGCAAAAGAAGTATGTAGTAGATTTAGAAATTAGTGATTGATTGATGAGTTTATGCCACAGATATGGGAGGCTACTTGGCTTGTTTTCTTTGTTAATTTGGCCAGTTGTGGCGAGTTATAGTTTTTCTAGATCAGCCGCACAAAGGAGGTGCTGTCGAAATTTTCCGTAACATAAAAGACTTTAAAAGTTCAATAACTCATTTTAATTAATAGTTTTTTAACCTTAAGGGTTTGTGTAACGACCCCGGGATTTTATATAAATTTAAATTGATAATTTATTGAATTTTTGAATAAAATTTGTGAAATAAATCGATTTAAGTGACGCAAGTTTCCCCGAACTCAAATAAATGTTGTATAAATCATTTAAATTTAAAAATATTATAAATATATGTATACATATTTGACTTGAATTTAAATCGTGAATAAATGGTTTGAAAATAAAGATACAAATTATATAAGATATAAAAGTATAAGATAAATGTATTGGATAAAATCTAATAACAAATTTAATTGATTCAAAATAAATAATGGAGATAGAAATAAATTATAGAAAAATACATATAGTTCATACAATATAAAGTAAATTTTGATATCATAAATCAATACAAAATAATACGAAATAGATACAAAATATAATCAAAGGAAATAGAATAAAATAGGAGTTCACTCATATTCTTAAGTAATAAAATAAACAAAGAAGAAAATACAAACACTTGTAAAAGAATGAAACAAGAATATATACACATGGTAAACAATACAAAGTAAATGAACATATGAATTAGCTTACAAAAGAAAACTAATATACAAGTATGAAACCAGACAACAACAAAAGTGTTTTAAGATAAGTTTAAACAAATATACATTTGTACAAAGTCAATTTAATGAAGCCATCATGTTCAAGTACCTTCAGCCACAATATGCTATCTATCAGCCGAGTAAAACAACAAACAAAATATGCTTTCATGAACACTAGCTAAAGAAAGAATCAAAATATATAAGATAAATTTTATATAAGTTATAATAATACAAAGTAACAAGACTACTGAAAAGTAAACTTTGTAAATATATAAGTATGTACACTTAAAAAAAATATAGGTTCATGTTTGCTAGGCTGTAAGTAATTATGTAAGACATAGGGGAAATGTATTCATGTTATGCAGGAAGTATAATTAACTATGCTCACTTGAAAAGAAAAATCATAGTAGTACATACGAAAGATAAAATATGTAGACTTAAGGACATCCTCATTAAATGTTAAGCATCTCTAGTACACAGACTAGATCATATCAGCCCCCATGTAATAAAAATCTCTGACCAAATATTAGAAGAAGCTTGTACAAATAAAATAAACATCCCCTGTAAACTCTATTCTATATATCGATCTGCTCATTCATTTTCGTATACAAAAGAAAACTTAGCAAAATGAAAGCCAGGAAAGAAGAAAAAAAAATTAAAATAAAATCAAAGATACAACCTGAAGCAACTCATTTAAAACATCAAAGCAACTCAAGTTTTATCAAAACAAAGAAGATTGGGAAATCAGTTTCAAGTTTTCAAAAATAGTCTTCAAAGTAAAAGCTGTGTTCAAACGTTTGCCAGGTGAGCAAATATTCCTACCCTGAAATTTCTTTTTGTGTTAATGTCTGTGAGCAAACTCTGTTCTTTTCTACTAAGTGAGTAAACCACATGACATTAAAGCTTAAGTAAAATTTATTCAGTGAATGACCTTTGTTTAACCTGGATACTTAGTTATCATTCTATTTCAACTCTATGAGCATATGTATTTGAAATTTGAAGTGCTGGGCTATGTATCTCCTTCTCTGTCTAGTTCCAAAGTAATGCTCATCAACTAAGAAATTTAATTTCTTGCTTTCTAATCAATATTAGCCTTTGGATTCTAAATGAAAAAGGCATGTTTAGGCAGGAATGATAACTTAAAAATAATTTTATGAAGAATGGGTGTGCCGAAGAGAAAAAAAAGAGATTTTTACTGATGAAACCTTAAACTTGTAAATTTCGAATTTAACAAAACATCAATTCAAGTATGTAGCTTGAATCCTTACTTAATGCCATGATTTTTAAGATGTATTTGAGGATTTTTAGTGGACTATTGAAAAAGCAGTTCGACTTTGAATTGTAAACGTTATTTGGTCAAATTCTGGCGTGTTGGTGAACTGGGGTAGTCGAGATTTTGTGAGGTGGTGGAGGAGGCTACGGAGGTGCCTGGAAAAATGGTCGGAGGTGGTAATAACGGCGGTGGCGACGGCGGCGACCAGTTCTTGGCAGTAGACCTAGTTTTGGTGGTGTTTAGAATTTTGATCGCTGAAGCCTCCAGAGTCGATCGAGTGTAACGACACTGAGGGGAAGGCTAGTGTGGGGTTTGTCGGAGACGTAGCCGGAGGGGGTGACGCTCCATGTGGTCGGAAGATGGTGTGCGAGGGGATTTTCGATCGAGAGTTCTGTTCCAGTTCGTCTGGTTTGGCTCGATTTCGACTTCGAGGTTGATGATCGAGTGGGATGGTCGGAATCGAGTGTAGGGTGGATGGGCGACTTGTTCGTGGAGTCGCCGGAGGCAAGATCGTCGTTGACGATCTGTGCACGTGCACGATGATGAACTGGTATCAGTTCATAAAGATGGGGGAAGGAGAAGTTCTTCTCGAAGTGATCTCGAGAAAATTTGGTTATGGGCTCGAGTGATTATTGGGTTTGTACGCGAGTGATAACATGTTTCAGAATTTAAAACGAACGAGTTTTAAAAAGTAAAAGAAGGAAGAGAAGAAGCAGGTTTGAGACTCGAGTTTTTCCTGAGTGATTTCGTGATTTACCCGAAGTAAATCAAGTCTGGACTCGAAGCAAATTTTAGTTTGTCTCGGGTTGTTGAGATGGTTACAGCTTTTAGGTAAAACCTATATGTTGAATTTAAATGATTAATTCAATCTCTTGTATAAATTTCTTTTATAAGGTAAATGTTTTACTAACATTTGATTTTAAAATAAAAGGGTTCTTACTTGGTTAAATTTACTAAAATTTAGATTTATAGTTATTTCAAATCTTTAGTTTGAAATGGGATTTGAAATTGAATTTGAAAGTTAAAATGTTTTCAAATATGGTTTGAAAATGATAATTAAATCATTAATCAAAATAATGTTTTTATTTAAAGTTAATTAAGAATTAATGATTTGTAATTCATTTAAATTTTAAGGTAAATAAATATTGTTTAATGGATAGGATAATTAATTTACGATTTGAATTTATTAAGTTATTAAGGGTTTGAATTAATAAATTAAGGTAAATTAATTGGGAATTAAGAATCATTAATTAGATAAGTTTTGATTTTAAATTAAAGATTAAGAAATTAATTGCTCATCATAATTAATTTAGTTTACTTTGATTAATTTAAATCTATTTATCCAATATTGTGTACTGGATTGGTATTTTTGTTTGTGATTGTGATGCTTCGTGATGTGAATTACTTTGTACTGTACTGTGATTTGTGATTTATCTCTGTGTTTATGTGGAAACCCTGTTGCCTGTAAAACGGCATTTAAACTTCGATGCGACAGGGAGTCGGATTCCAGTTGGTTATCCGAAACCCACATCGAATTGTAACGATGAACCCTTGTGATTGATAAATTTATTTTATCTGTGAAATTGTAAATAAAGATAAGCGTTATCGATTATACCGCTTATCGATATATCTGTGATGATTGATGTTGTGCACTATTGTGTGTGAAACCCCTGGACCACACACAAATATGGATTTCACGTGGAAATCGGTTAAATCACAGATGATGTAAATTTGACGTTTTTGAAATTGGAAATTGGGGTTTAAAGTGAAAAGCTTTTGAAATGGAATTTCAAAGATAAAAGTTATTTTGAATAACTTAATCGAGTTTTGAAAATTTAAATAATTTGATTTAAATTTGAATTCAAGTTTGAAATTGAATTCTATGATTTGAAACTAGGGATTTAAGATGTTGTATAAGTTATATATGGGTTAAACCATTTTAAAGTATTGATTTGGGAATTTGAATTTAATTCAAGGGTTTTGACTCGTGTAAATATAACTGGATTTTTCTGAAAACGAAACTATTTGTTTTCAAATAGTAAAAGCTTTCACATAAGTAATGAACTTCCAATTTGTGTTGAAAGAATTTCAAGTTTGAAATGGAACTGAAATGTTTTGAAAACTATGAAGTGAGTCTTTGACTTCAAAGACCGGATGAGTTAATCTAACTTGAAATGGAATTGTTTTGAAAGGCTATGAATGAATCTTTGGAAACGAGTTTTGAAAGCTATAAGTTAAATCTTGATTTAAAGATTTAACGAGTTAATCAAATTGAAATGGAAATCGATTTGAAAATCTATGAATGAATCTTTGTGAACGGGTTTAACGTTGTGAATTGAATCTTCTTGTTTAAAAGATTAAAAGTGTGGAAATTGTTTAAACCATTGAAGGTTTTTGAAATGAATCTTTTTGTTTAAAAGATTGGAAATGGTAATTTGTTTTACCATTCGAATGAAAAGTTTTGGGCTTTAAGCTGTGATTTAACTGAGACCCCAGTATCCATATGATTTTTAATTGCGCTCGTTATTCGGTTTAGCCGGGAGAGGACCTTTGTGTCGTATAACCCATTCTGAATAATGATACGTCGTATATGGATAGCATTTGAGGACCGGTGGTGAAGACCGGGTATTTGCGAGAGCGATAGGATGACCTATCGATTGTCTCTGCACTGAGTAGCTACGGTATAGAGATTCCCTAAGTGATGGGAAGTCTGATCAGGATTTGTGAATACCCGGATTGTAAGGGCTTCTTCGGAAGTGCCTTCGGTTCTGTTCGAACCCGAAATAGACTTGTATGGATGTGTGTCTGACGTTACACTTTGAGATGTAAAGCTGGTTTCTATCAAATACATTTCTGTTGGTGGCGGAGAATTTATTCTCTTAGCTTAACACCCTTCTCTGAGACGTACGAGCTCAGAGGTTATGTAGTTGATGGTTACTAGTGATACATTCCCAATTTGGTAATGTGGCATACGAAGTGCTGCTGATCATTTGATTGATCAAAGCGTGGCTTTGTGAAAAAGCGTGGCTTTGTTAAAAAGCGTGGCTTTGTGAAAAAGCGTAGCTTTGTGGACGAGACTTCGTCGAGCCTCACAACCCGGTAATGGTCGAAACAGGAATGTTGCGGCAAAGGTTTGTAGGGGTAGCGCCCCTAGGGTATGTCATTTCCTTCTGGATAAAAGGTGATATCATGGTATGGAGCCCAGATATTTTTACCTATGTTGATTATACTTCGTGGTTGTTGCTTTATGATCGAGACGTCTCGGATAAAGGTCGGTGACGACCGGGGGATGACATGACTCGTGTGTTAGTTACCTAGTTACAGCTCGGTTAGAGCGTGAGGTAGCGTCGGCCTTTTGTTTGCAGAGATTCGGTTAGGTTCTCGGGGCGTCTTTCCAGAGGCGTTTCTATTTCGGTGTAAGGAAGTTCCTTAGCCTGATCATTTGTTGGAAATCCAAAGAAACAATACGAACCCTGTACGGTTTTAGTTGTATAACCTGCTATGGAATATGGCGGTAACCTGCTATTGAATGTAGTAGCTATAGTAGGCATACAATAATGGTTGTATGTTGGCTAAGATTGATATTATACTTTCGAAATGATTTTCGACACTATGCACTAATGATAATAATATCGAATGATTTTGCGTAGTAAACATTTTTGACTATCATAAGAAGAAATCTCCTCCAATTCTGCGATTGCATTGTGTGTGTGGTGGGAGGTCTTATGGTAGTTTCATTTTTCCAAAAGCATTGCGGGTTTCAATATTTAAAAGCCTTTTGTGTTTGTTTAAAGATAAACTGTTTTTGTTGCTCACACCAGTCCCATGACTGACCTGGAGTTTATTGTTCTCTTCCTAAACTCTGGGTGCCCACTATTTTCCACATGGGCAGTCTAGAGTTGGGTTTTTCAGATATTCACGTTGAGTAGATTATCTGGAGCTAGTCAGTCCTTGGACGACTGACCTTGCTTTCCGCTAGCTATGGATTGGAGCATTCTATTGAAGATATTCTATCCACTGCTGGTGTTATCTATTTTCTTTCCGCTGTTATTTCTTGTATCATATCTCTGATGTATATTGATATCTGTCGTATCATTCTGTTGTATCATATTGTATCAGATTTTGTATCTGTTATTGTATCAATGTTATGTAATTGATTATTCTTTTTCTTCCACTGTGTTATTTACTTAACTGTGTTATAAGCTCCGGAGAACCAGATTCGGCATTTGAATCTACGGCATTTTGAGTACGAATGGAGTACGGGTGCCAATTTTCGAAGACCGACTTTTGGGTCTTTACAGTTTGGAGACATTTTCTTCCTTTAGGAATTTTAAGGACGAAATTCTTTTAAGGGGGGAATGTAACATTCCTGAATTTTATCGTTTTAATTATGAATATTTATTTAATTTTAAATATTTAAATAATTGGTTTTCAAAATATAAATAACTTATATCAAGAAATAGGGATTGATTAAATATTTGAATTGTGAATTAAATATTAATTAAATAGATTTAATAAACTTATTTAACTCCTTTTAACTAATAAATAATAATAATAAACTCATTTTGTAAATTTATTTAAAATAATATATAGCTCGAATAAATAACAAGATAATAATTGTTTCTAAAATGACTCCATTTTTATTGTAATATTTTTAATTGAATTTATAGGATTTTTCCATGAATTTTAATTTGGAAGATACTTAAATTGTCGTTTGACATATTCTTCAGCAAACGATCGTATTTTTGAAATTTTACAAAATGAGATAACCAATATATTTTATTATTGTTTTGTGATCGTATAGCATTTCTGTGCTCAATCGTATTTTTTTTCATTTGCGGTTCGTACGCGAACGAAATGCTGTGTAGTGAGATGCTGGAAATATTTGAATAAATCAAACCCACACTTGGAGTGTTCAACACACTTTTACTTTCCTTCTCTCCCTCTTTACTTTTCACTCTCCCTCCATTAACAGTAAAGAAAAATAAACATCCTCCTTCAAAAATCAAAATATATTGATTTACTCAATAAAAAACTATAAAGTTGGTTCCTTTGGGTTTGCACGAATGAGATCTACAAATCCTTGTGTGTTGTGATGGTTGCAATCGAATTTGGGTGTGTTAGTTTTGAATAGCTGAGAGCTAGGGTTCTAGTTCATCGATGATAGGGGAGAAGATGGGCGATGTCGATGGCACCGTTGAATTTCCTTTGATGAAACACACCTGCCACGATTTTTGAGCAAGTTTGATCTTATTTTGGCAGGAGCAATAGTTAGGGTTTGGTGCAACATGTGTCAGGTCACATTTTACCGGGGATGGCCGAGCTTGAAGCGAGGGGTGGGATGTGTTGAGATTGCGGAGAGGAGTTCAATGGCGAAGTCGGATTGAAGAATCTGGAGCGAAGCTCCGTGTCGGGGTTGGATCGTGCAAGACGTGCACATATGCAAGTCGATTTGGGGGACAGAGAAGTTTTGGATTGAGGAAGATGATTTGGGTGGTAATTAGTTTGGTTAATGATAATTAGTTAATGAATGAATGAATTATTTAATCTTAAATTTTTTTAAATCCAATAACTATTGCATACGAAGTCAGATTTGAACGCAGTCTTTTACGTTGGACTCGTATTGACATTATATACGCATTGGAGTTGGATTCGTTGAATTTAGAGCCAATATAATTTGGAGCTCAAATCGAATGCCGTTTGATTTTAGATCAAACTGGAACGCAAAAGAGTCAACTGAAACTTTGGTGAGTTTACTCATCCCTAAATAAACTAAATCATATATGTAATGCTATACATTATCATCGAATGTTTGGATGATAGCTGATAGTTTTAATGAAGTATAAATCAATGATAAAATTATCGTTATTTAATTTAATTATGTGTAAATTAGTTATACTTCATTTGTGATATCTAGTTAGCAAAATAAAACTCCGTTCTACTAGTTAAATTGAATAGATTGATTTGGACATCTATCGAGTAAATCACCATTCTATGCTTGCAAAGTAAAAAGGTTATTTTTGATGTTAATTAATATATGGATTAATTAATAAATGATGTATTAGATATTGATTACTAATTGTTGACAATAATATGTTGGTTATTTTTTTATTGTTTGTTTTGATTTGAATATTCGTTTGAAATGCGGATTGCATAAATAAGCATTGTTTTGCAGGGGACTTTTGTAGCGAGACCCTAAAGAGTTTCTCGCTAATATTGATTTACTTATATTATTATGTTGCTCATATTGATGTTTGGTTAAAATATTTATGACATAATATTTGAATTGTATAAGTGATGTTATAGCGATTATCGTTATACCGTCACTTATGAAATATCATCTCCTTAAAACCTTTGTGTATGTTGGACATGTGCTTGTATTTTTACAAAATGAATATTTAGTCGTGTTTTTGCACTTTGAAAGTTACTTAAACTATATTTTCAAGTCTTTTTCATAATTTTGAAATAAAGGATAAGTGTTATTTAAAATTTATAAAAGGAGTTATAAATATGATTAATTATCTTTCAGGATTATTAATGTTGTTTTAAATTTAAAAAAGATTACAAATTTTATACTTACCTTCAGGGGTAATGTTGTTTTAAATTTATAAAAGATTATAAATCTGATTAGTCTTTTTTCAGAATAATTAATGTTGTTTTAAATTTTTAAAAGATTATAAATTTGATTAATTATCCTTTGGGATAATTAATGTATTTTAAATTTATAAAAGCTTATAAGTTGGTTAATTATCTTTCAGGATATTAATGTTGTTTTATATTTATAAAAAAATTTAAACTTGGTTAATTTTCTTTCGTGATAACTAATGTTATTTTAAATTCATAAAAAATTATGAATTTGATTAATTTTCTTTCAGGATAATTATTGTTGCTTTAAATTTATGAAAGATTATAGATTTGATTAATTATCTTTCGGGATAATTAATGTAGTTTTAAATTTATAAAAGATTATAAGTTTGATTAATTATCTTTCAGGATAATTAATGTAGTTTTAAATTTATAAAAAATTATAAATTTGATTAAACTTCTTTTGGGATAATTAATATAGTTTTAAATTTATAAAAGAGTTATATCAATTATCTTTCAAGATGATTAACATCGTTTTATATTGGTAAAAGTATTTTAAATTGATTTATTTTCTTCTGAGATAATAAAATGTTGTTTGAACGAGGTTTGAAGCCATTTTGATTTATAAAACAAGTTTAGAAGTTATGTCCATATAGCAATAGTCGCTATGGATGCAGTTCGGAGATATTTGGTTTTTGTAAAGTATAAAAGGTTATTTACTTTAAATATTTTGTAAATTCTTTTCAAATGGGTTCATAAAGATTTTGTAAGTGTTTGGAAGGAATTTGGGGTTTAAATATATTTTAAATTATTATTTTATCTTAAAGTAAAAGGTTATTTTGAGATATTAATAATAAATTGTTTTAATCAATCATTTTTATAATAATGTTTAAAGTTAATTAATAACTTTAATAAAGCAGTTTGAAGTTAATATTTATGATGTAGAAATCTAGCACAAATTCAGTTTTAAAAGTTTAAAAGTTTGATTCGGTTATGGAAAGTATAAGAAACTAAATTTTCTTAAACGATATCACTTATAGGGAAAGATTTTAATTATATTCTTAACACTAAACGTCAAGGTATGGAAACTCATTTCTATCTCGAAGGTTAAACATTTAGTCAAGGCAAGACTTAGAGGTAACACTACTTTAACTTACCCGGCTTTATTTTCAACCGAGGGATAGTACAAGTTTGGAATCGACGAGTAGTGGTAAGGGCATAAGATTTAATTTCCATATACGATCATTTGATTATTTCCAATAGTTGATTTATTGACTATTGATTTCGCTATCTTATTTGTGTATCGTCAATCTAAGACGATTTTTTGCTCATTTGAGCGTTGATATCCTTTGTCGGAAATGACTAAAACCAAATCGCGAGTGGACATTGTAACAACTTTAATTTTATTATACATTATTTATGATATTTAATTGGACAAATAAAGTAAAATAATGCAAATGGACAAGGAGATTGGGATTTGGTGCTCAAAATTTAATTTGAGTAGGTCGGAGTAAGGGATTTACAAGTTAAGTAGGTTTTGGCGAATAAAGCTTCCGGAGACATGCAAGAGGCAAAACTAGCTATGTCGAAGTCTATCTATTACTATTATCCGCTATGTTAAGTCAATTGTTGTTTGAATGTATTGACTGTAGATGTATTTGTCTATTTAGTAACTCCGATCAACCAAGGGGCTTCTTCATATGTCGCTCTTGGAGTATTTTGTAATAATTATATTTTATCTGAACTTGGGCAACATTCGAGATTACGTATTGAATATGAAGTTATTACTTTGAAATGAAATGTGAAACTTTTCTTTTATTCCATATTCTCGTGCTTTTGATATTAGGGATACCATTAACATGATCGTATTTTATCATTAGAAATTAATACTACAGATGATTGTAGCATTTGTAGCGCTTGGTTTCGGGCCTCAAAATGGGGGATGTTACAACTTAGTACCAAAGCATTGGTTTATATAAAAACTAAAGAATTTTGAACTTTAAAAAGAATTTTTGAAAACATAATCCTAATGAATCAGTGAATAAGATTGTAGTATGAGATAACGCTATAGTAACATATTTGTAATTGCTATATATAAGTATACGGTTTCTTCCTATTCTCCCTCTCTCTTAGACCGTTCTTCCGTATCATACTAAGGTTTAAATGCAGATTTAAGGAAGTAAGATATGGAGGTAGAAAACATAAGAGTGAACCCCGGTGGAGGAAGCATCACTACAAATGGAAATGCCAGGCCTAACACTAGGAGAAATCCGGGTCGACAGACAGCTACTAACATAGGTGCAGGAACACCACTGGCTGTTATAGGAGCAATGTATCAATTCTTTGTCAACATGATGCAAGCAGTAGCTGCTGCTGGATTAGTTGGTGGAAATGATGGAGGATCTAATCAGGAAGTTCCAGTTGTCAACAACTATGCTGTTTTGAGTAGAGACTATGCAAGACTTAGAGGGAAACCATTCATTGGAACTGAGGACGTAATTGAAGTGGAGAATTGGTTGCTTCATTGTAAAAGGATTTTTGCTGATCTTGGTTTGAGTGACAAATAGAAGAGGAGATTGATTTCTAGGCAATTGCAAGGAGCTATGTTGTACAGGTGGAATAATGTGACTGTTGCGGGGTAGCAGAGGAGACTTTGACTTTGGCTAAATTTAGATGGAGGTTTGAAAAAAGATTTATGTCTAAGATCGCTAAGTCAACTCTGTTGAGGAAGTTTGCTAAATTGGTGCAAGGTGATATGACAATACTTGAGTACGCAACCAGATTTAAGGAGTTGTTAGGATATGGATATGCTACCATTGACATAGTTATCAAAAGGAATGAGAAGTTCATCAATAAACTGAGACCTGAGCTTGCTACAGCGACTTTACAACATCTCAGGGATCCATGTGAGGTAGTTGTAGAGATGGCTTTGTAAAATGAAGAGATGCTTGCTTTGTTCATTAATAACAAGCTAGTAGAGAGTCAAGGTGGACAGAATCAGAAGAGAAAGGTTTACCAGAAGTAGGGAGCTCAGAAGGTTGAAGCTGCCAAGAAAGGAAAGTCTGGGGTTTTGTATTGCAAGTGTGACAAGAAGAGGCATTATGCTTATGAGTGTCGAACTGGTAAGGGAAAGGAAGTCGAAAGAAAAACATTAAGTGCTTCAACTGCAACCAAGTGGGACATTACAAGAACAAATGTTCGAAAGTGGCTAATGTGGAAAAAGAAAAGGTGTTTGCTTTGGAACTGGCTGCCTCACGACCAACAACTAAGGAGAAAGGGAAAGCCGTGATGGGAGGTATGCTTTTGAACCATGGTATAGCTATTAGAGTACTATTTGATATTGATGCATCACATTCTTTTATATCTCATTGTTTAGTGGATAAGCTTAACCTAGAACCCTCACACCTAGTTACTTCTTTAAGGATTGCAAATCCGATAGGAGGGTATGCAACTCTAGGAATGAGATGTGACCATCTAGAGTTTGCATTATTAGGTCATATATTTTCCTGGAGTTTGCATGTGTTTGATTTCATGGGCTTTAGGATTATTTGGATATGGACTGGTTAAGTAAATATGATGCTAGGATATTTTTCCACGATAGAAAAATATCACTAAGACATCCTGATAGTGGTGGTCGAGTTATATACTCAGCGGAGAATCCAAGTTTTGATGTATGTGCTTTATTGCATGTAATAGAGGAGGAAGATGAGTTGAATCGGGTTTTCGTAGTTAGAGAATTTGCAGATGTTTTTGAGCTTATTGTAGAACTACCATAAACGAGCTATTGAGTTTCGAATAGATCTTGTACTTGGAGCCGAACTCATAAATAGACTACCTAGCAGGATGACACCTACCAAGATGAAGGAGTTAAAGGTGCAATTAGTGGACTTAGAAGGAAAGAGTTTTATTAGACAAAGCATTTCGCCTTGGTTAGCGACCGTGGTGTTCGTGAAAAAACCAGATGGATCGTTAAGATTATGCATCGATTATCGTAAGTTGAACGAAAAGATGAAAAAGAACCGATATCCCCTGTCGAGATGATCATTTGAGTGGAGCCAAAGTGTTTTACCTGTTGGATTTGTAAATAGGGTTCCATCAACTAAGGGTGGCGAAAGACAGTATTCCACTGATGGCATTTAGTACAAGATATGGTTCATACAAGTGGTTAGTAATGTCATTCGGATTGACTAATGTGCCTGCTTTCTTCGTAGACTTAATGAACCGAATTTTCCGAGAGCACTTGAATAGGTTTGTATTGGTATTCATAGATGACATTTTGATATATTCTAAGGATGAAAGAGATCACGAGATTCATCTTAGAATAGTGCTTAAGACACCGAGGCAGCATTATTTAAAAGCGAAGTTTCAAAGTGTCATTTTTGGAAGAAGGAGGTGAATTTTTTTGGTCATGTAGTCTCAGAAAAAGAGTTGTCAGTAGATCCAACTAAGGTAGAAGCAGTTAATAACTGAAAGAGACCCGAGAGGTGGATGAGATAAAGAGTTTTCTTGGACTAGTGTGCTACTACCGAAGTTTCATTAAGGATTTCTCTTGTATAGTAACACTGATGACTAAACTAAGGAGGGAGGACGTGAAGTACGTTTGGATCGATAAATGTGAGGAGGCATTCCATAAGCTGAAACATTTATTGACAGACGCGGCCGTGTTAGTTGTTCCGGATGGAAACCAAGATTTGGTGCTGAATACTGATGCCTGTGGAATAAGATTAAGAGGTATGGTAATGCAGAGGAGTAAAGTGATTGTCTATGCTTCGTGACAACTCAAACCACACGAAGTTAGATATCCTACTCATGACTGAGAGTTGGCCGCCGTAATATTTGTTCTGAAGGTATAGAGACATTACCTTTTGGGAGAAAGATTTGACTTGTATAAGGATCATAAGTCGCTAAAATAATTATTCTCTCAGAAGGAGGTGAACAAGGGACAACAAAGGTCGTTAGAGTTTATAGCTGCTTATGATTTTGGAATTGAGTATGCACCAAGGAAAGGAAATAAAGTTGCAGATGCACTTAGTAGGAAACATCAGAATGTGGTGTTAGCTATGTTGGCTGAATGGAAAGATTTGGAAGCACTAACTACTTGTAGTGTGTGGTTAAGATCGACTGCCAGTTCTAGTCAGTATCGCAATGTTATCTTGTTTGGAAGTTCAACCGGTATTGATCGAAAGAATTGATTATAAGAAAAGAGATGATTCATTGCTAGCTGAAAGAATTAAAAGATAGGAAGGTGGAACTAAGATTGATGATTTGAAGGATTTTTATCTTAACCAGAATTAATGGTTGAGGCAGAAGGGACGATTGTATGTTCCAAATGTTGGTGATCTAAGGAAAGATGTACATAGAGAGTGTTATTGATCAAATTTTACTGTTCATCTTGGAGGAACTAAGATGTATCAAGATATGAAGAGGAGTTTCTTCTAGGAAGATATCAAGAGGGATTTAGGCTTATGGGTGAAGCAGTGTGCAAATTTCCAGCAAGTGAAAGCCGAACATTAGAAGCCAAGTGGATTGCTTCAGCCTTTGGATATACCAGTTCGAAAGTAGGATTCAATATCCATGGATTTTATTGACGAGTTCCCAAGGTCAAAATGAGAAATGAAAGTATTTGGGTCATAATGGATAGCCTAACCAAGAATGCATGTTTCAATTCTATTAAGTCAACCAGGACGGCGCTTGTACTAGTTAAGTTGTTTATGGAGAATATTGTTAGACTGAATGGGATTCCTAGTATTATAGTTAGCGATAGAGATTCTTTATTTACTAGCGAATTTTGGAAGAGTCAACGAGAGGTTTTAGGTACCAAGCTTAAGATGAGTACCACTTATCACCCATAGACATATGGGCAGACAGAGAGTGTCAATAAGATACTCGAAGATTTGTTGAGAGCTTGTGTACTAGACTTTAATGGGTCATGGAAGACCATTTGCACTTGGTTGAGTTCTCCTATAATAATAATTATTAGGCTAGTACAGGAATGGCTCATTTTGAAGCTTTATACGGAAGGCTATGTAAATCACCTGTATGTTGGTTAAAGACCGGAGATAGATTAGTTCTTGGTCCGAATGTGGTAAGAGAAGCACGTAAAAGATTGAGTTGATTCGGGCTAGAATGAAAGAAGCACAATCTAGACAAAAAAAGTTATGCATATAAGAGGCAGAAGGACTTGGAATTCTTAGTTGGAGACATTGTTTTCGTCAAAGTGTCACCGATGAATGGTGTGGTAAGATTTAGGAAGTTAGGGAAATCGGCACCTAAATTCGTTGTACCATTTCCTATCACTGAAAGGATCAGGAAACTTGCTTATATGATAAAGTTACCGAGCAGTTTGGCAGGATTCCATAACGTTTTCCATATTTATCATCCAAGGAAGTGTGTTCGAGACCCATAGACTATTATAACTCTGACTGCATTGAAAGATTTAGTAGTGGAGCCGAACATGGCTATGGTTAGACATCCAGTTCATATTGTGGCTAAGGATGAAGAAAAGCTAAGGAACAAGACGGTCAGATTAGTAAAAGTCTAGTGAAGTGATGAAGAGAGAGACTGTACTTTCAAAACAGAGAGCGGGATTAGTGACACTTATCTTGACTTGTTTGATGGTATGTTTTATATCTATGATTTTATGTTTATTTGTGCACCTTATCGTAATTTTAAGGCCGAAATTCTTTAAGGAGGGGAGTATATAACAACCCGGATTTTATTATACATTATTTAGGACATTTAATTAGATAAATAAAATAAAATAATGTGAATGGATAAGGATATTGGAATTTGGTGATTAGTATGAGTCGAGCCTTAATTAATGAGCTAATGGAATTAATTAGAACATTAATTAGAAGGAGGATACATAAGAAGGGAAAAATAGGAAAAAAGATATAATTTTAAAATATAACCCTTCCCATTCTCATTTCCTCGCTCGGTTATCTTTATATAAACGAAACCAAAAGGGTAAGTCGGCCATTGCTAGGGGAAACCAAGGGAATAAAAGCTAGTAAAATAAGAGCAAATCTTAAGGGAATCAAATCAAAAACAAATATCAACCTTCTTAAACCATTCAAGATAAATAATAAGATATGCATCTCATGTTTTCATGTTTTAAGTATTATTTTTGGGTTTAACTATAGGTCTGATTCTTTTGCATATATTATGTCATGATATGATAGTTTGAATGATTATATACTTATTGATGAATTTATTTAATTTATTGTTTAATAAGTTTGAGTTAGAAAACCTGTCATATGGCACCCAAATGACTTGAGATTTTGATATGATGTTAGAAACTTTATAGTGGAAGTGGGTTTTTTAATTTCATTATTTTTGGATTTAACTAGAATATTTGGTGAATTTCCTAAGGTTGGAAAAATGGTTTATTCCGGGTTTTAATAATTAAGAATAATTAAATTAGGTTTTTGGCCCCAAAATTTTATATGTTAAAAAAGATAATAAATTGGATTTATCATTATTTTTAGGGATTTTTCCCAAGTGTTTATGAGTTAATATGAATTATTTGAGCTAGAAAGGCTTAATTAGTACATTAAATATTAATATAAAATGCAAGGTTTTCTAAGTACTTTGGAAATGATAAATCTGTTCCTTAGCAGTTTGCTGGAAAAGATTTTGGTAAAGGAAGTGTTATCCAATAAGATTTTGACAAATAATTGGGTTTTGGTGAAAAGAAATTACTTTTAATTGTAATAAAATAGTTTTCCCGTTAATTACGACCTTGCCATGCCAAGTTAATGATGTCGCCCGTATCTCACTGCCTCTATGGTCTTTGAGATCAATCAAGAGTAATGTAGGGTATCAACTTAGGATGAATTGACTCAGAGATTAGAAAATCAGATGAGACTGGTGTAAGGCAGCGCCCTATACTTCAACTGTTAGCCCATAGCTGATATTTGTCCAAATTTCAGGGTGTAGGGCTTTGTCAAGAGTAAGACAAAACATAGGTTTACGCACAGAAAGGAATACATAAAGACAAGGTAGATTATAGGTTGGCCTGCAAAACCTTTAGGTTCATAGTAAGCCTAACAAAACTATTAGTTTGACAGATTGTCAGGTAAACACCAGGATAAGTGTATTTGGACAGACCGTCCAGTTTTCTTCTAACAGTCGGTTAGAAAATTTGGTATATCTGATTGGCCCGAATCAACCATGTAGGTTGGTTGTTACCCTGTGAAAACTAAACATTGGAATGGATAGTCCACTGATTTGATAGATAGTCATGATTACCTATATAGCATGCATGCACATTATTGTTTATACTGTTTATTTTAACCAGTTTGGTTGCAGGAATTGATTTGCAAAAGATACATTTTAATGGGATATAAGTGAAAGGAAAACCCATTTCGCCCAGCGGTATGGTCTCACTTAATATCTATAAACTGAGATGTCATATTATTATTCACAACAACCATTTTGTTCGACTCGAAGTTTATGTTTTCCCTTAAACTCTAGGGTGCTCAAAATTTGATTTGAGTAGGTTGAGAGTAAGGGCTTTATAGGTTAAGTAGGTTTTGGTGAATAAAGCTTCCGGAGACATGCATGAGGCAAAGCCAGCTATGTAAGATTTTATCAATTACTATTATCCGTTGTGCTATGTTAGTTGTGTTGAGACTTGGTTTTGATTCATGACACGAAGTTATCACTACAACATATAGATTTGACGACTGTTATGACAAAAACAGAATATATACTACATGGAGACAAGACATCAAAATCGGTGCATCAATTTTTATTATTTTTGTTTTGAGTCTTAAGTTAATTTTGTTAAGATCTCTCCTTGTTTACGTATATATTAGCTTATATATATAATCTTCTTACTTTCAAATGATTTAGACATACATAAGCATATGAAATATATATATATATATATATTATCAAAATTTTCTTTTAGAATCATATAATATATATATATATAAACCTGTGAAAATTGTGCAGTTTGCACAGAAATTACCAAGTCAATCGACTGACTTGGTAGGTCAGTCGATTGACCTGAAAATTTCTGTGCAACATGCACAAGTGCACAAATATACAAATATATATTTAAAAATTCATTTGAATATTTAGTCGACTGACCCAGAGGCTCAGTTGACTGAATATCTATAACAGCTATATTTTTTGAAAAGACACGACCATTTGCGAAGAGTTACGAATCTCTACAAAGAGATTTGGACGCAACGCTTCAACCAGAACTTTTCGTCACTGGTCGCTGCTTTTTAACAACTATAAATACATATCCTAACTTGATTCCAAATCACCGAATTTTCTTATCTTTCTTATCTAACTCTCTTGAATATACTTGCGCCCATATTCTCAAATATTCAGCATTAACATATTCTAAGCAATATTATTCCTTTCTATTCTTCATAAACTTCAAATATATATAATTATACTCGAGGAGAAGATCATAAGAAGGATGTACTATAAACAGACTTATCCGTGTTATCAGAACACAAAAAGTTAAATAATCTTTTGTATCTGTTGAAGTCCTGTTCTGCTGCTCAGGCGTGTAAAGTCCTCTTCGGCTGCTGAGGCGAAATCCTGTTCCGCTGCTCAGGTCCTTGTTCGGCTGCTCAAGGGTTGTATAGACCTATTATTCCGGGTTAAGTGAGGGTTATTGTTTTAGTGAAATTCCAGAAGGAGTCTGGGACTGGACGTAGGACGGTGCTCCGAACCAGTATAAAAATCCCTGGTGTCATTTACTTTACTATTTATTTTTTATGCTCATATTCCGCATCAGCTGATAACTTAGTTTATATCGAACTACCACTGCATTTACATTGTTTACAACTGTTGGCCATTTCGATCCTATAGCACAGTAACTTTCATTTGGTATCAGAGCCTAGAATTCTATAGATCGTCACAACATCATAGAATAATGGCCAGAAAACGATCTAGTAGAAATACAACAGGAAAAATCCCTGTCAAAGCCACCAGTGAAGACTACAAAAAGGTACTTTCTGATTTACAAATTTCAGTAAAAGATAATAATGAATTAGTTAGTATAAGCAATAAGATTTCAAAGCTTAATTTTATTATTTTAGAAAAGATGAAATCTGTTGAACTTGAAAATGAGAAATTGAAAAATGAGAAGTTAAATTTAGAAAATCAACATGGTGATTTAAAGAATAATTTTATAACTTTTAAAGATTTTCTAGATGAAAAAAACACCATATTTGAAAAAGAGAGAAAAATTTTGAAAAGAAATTTTTGATTTGAAAAGGCAAAATGGTTTATTACAATCCTCTTTAGATAATTCAGAATATCAAAATTTCCTTCTTAAAAATGAGAACTGTACGTTAAAAAAATGAGAATTCTGAATTAAATAAGAAAATTAATATTTTGAATACTAGTAATATTTCTTTTGAAAATAATAATTGTGACTTTAAAGCTAAATTTGATAAACTTAACACTGAAGTCACAAAATTTAATAAAGGTCAAAACGATTTAAACATGATTTTATCTAGTTCTAGACCTTTACATGATAAAAGTGGTTTAGAATATAATAAAACTAATCGTAGAAATAGCACTAGATACACTTTCATGTATATTAAAAATGTTAGTGCTACTACTAAATTTCGAGTAAAGTCTAAATCGAATTTTTATAGAAATTCAAATACTATTATGACCAATAATGTTTATAATTTCTCTAAAGTACAAAATAATTGACTGGAAATATGAATAAAAATTATCTAAGTATTTGGGTTCCTGTTAATTGGAAAAATAGAGAAAAATACATTGATGATTATTTTGATATGGTAGTTAATAATGAAAATTATATTTTTAAAGATTCAACCACACCCAAATGGGTATGGTTTCCTAAAAATTAGGAAATTATCAGAACCTTAGGTATCACATGCTTTAAATGTTAATTTTTTTGATACCTTACAAGTAGTAGTTATTTTGTTGTTCTATGTTAACACTTATGTAGAATATAATTTATGTCATCATATAAACTCTCCTTTTTGTTGATCACAAATGGGGAGAAAAATATTGCTCTAACACTATTTGCAGGAATAAACGATGCAAGCACAGATTAAGGGGTAAACATATAATAGAGTAAGTTGTTGCTTATCTTATGTTCTAAAAACATTAGTCTTGTATTTCATAACATTACAACATGGCTTGTACTAAATAGCCAATGTTTTCGTATTATTTCAAAAATCTTGTTTGTGATATTGTACTGTATGAATGTTCGTTTCTTTTTGAATATCAATGAATACATCATACTATTATTCATGCTCTTTATTCCTTTTTGTCGATGACAAAGGGGGAGAAAAGTTATCCCTAACATTAAGAATGCAGGATATAGATCGTCAAAGATTCAGAGGTAGTAAGTATTTATATTATATTATATACAGTCAAAATCTATATCTATTTACAGGTTGTCATCAATCAAAAAGGGGGAGAATGTTGAGACTTGGTTTTGATTCATGACACGAAGTTATCACTACAACATAAAGATTTGACGACTGTTACGACAAAAAAGAGAATATATACTACATGTAGACAAGACATCAAAATCGGTGCATCAATTTTTATTATTTTTGTTTTGAGTCTTAAGTTAATTTTGTTAAGATCTCTCTTCGTTTACGTATATATTATCTTATATATATAATCTTATTACTTTCGAATGATTTATACATATATAAGCATATGAAATATATATATATTATCAAAATTTTCTTTTATAATCATATATAATATATATATATATAAACCTATGAAAACTGTGCAGTTTGCACAGAAATTACCAGGTCTAGTAGGTCAGTCGACTGACCTGAAAATTTCTGTGCAACATGCACATGTGCACAAATATACAAATATATATTTAAAAATTCGTTTGAATATTTAGTCGACTGACCCAGAGGCTCAGTTGACTGAATATCTATAACAGCTATATTTTTTGAAAAGACACGACTATTTGCGAAGAGTTACGAATCTCTACAAAGAGATTTGGACGCAACGCTTCAACCAGAACTTTTCATCAATGGTCGCTGCTTTTTAACAACTATAAATACATATCCTAACTTGATTCCAAACCACCGAATTTTCTTATCTTTCTTATCTAACTCTCTTGAATATACTTGCGCCCAATTCTCAAATATTCAGCATTAACATATTCTAAGCAATATTATTCCTTTCTATTCTTCATAAACTTGAAATATATATATTTAGACTCGAGGAGAAGATCATAGGAAGGGTGTACTATAAATAGACTTATCCGTGTTATCAGAACACAAAAAGTCAAACAATCTTTTGTATCTGTTGAAGTCCTGTTCTGCTGCTCAGGCGTGTAAAGTCCTCTTCGGCTGCTGAGGCGAAATCCTGTTCCGCTGCTCAGGTCCTTGTTCAGCTGCTCAAGGGTTGTATAGACCTATTCCTCCAGGTTAAGTGAGGGTTATTGTTTTAGTGAAATTCTAGAAGGAGTCTGAGACTAGACGTAGGATGGTGCTCTGAACCGGTATAAAATCCCTGGTGTCATTTACTTTACTATTTATTTTTTATACTCATATTCCGCATCAGCTGATAACTTAGTTTATATCGCACTACCACTGCATTTACATTATTTACAACTGTTGGCCATTTCGATCCTATAGCACAGTAACTTTCATTTGGTATCAGAGCTTGGAATTCTATCGATCGTCACAACATAATAGAATAATGGCCAGAAAACGATCTAGTAGAAATACAACAGGCAAAATCCCTGTCAAAGCCACCAGTGAGGACTACAAAAAGGTACTTTCTGATTTACAAATTTCAGTAAAAGATAATAATGAATTAGTTAGTATAAGCAATAAGATTTCAAAGCTTAATTTTATTATTTTAGAAAATATGAAATCTGTTGAACTTGAAAATGAGAAATTGAAAAATGAGAAGTTAAATTTAGAAAATCAACATGGTGATTTAAAGAATAATTTTATAACTTTTAAAGATTTTCTAGGTGAAAAAAACACCATATTTGAAAAAGAGAGAGAAAAGTTTTCAAAAGAAAATTTTGATTTGAAAAGACAAAATGATTTATTACAATCCTCTTTAGATAATTCAGAATGTCAAAATTTCCTTCTTAAAAATGAGAACTGTACGTTAAAAAAATGAGAATTCTGAATTAAATAAGAAAATAATATTTTGAATACTAGTAATATTTCTTTTGAAAATAATAATTGTGACTTTAAAGCTAAATTTGATAAACTTAACACTGAAGTCACAAAATTTAATAAAGGTCAAAACGATTTAAACATGATTTTATCTAGTTCTAGACCTTTACATGATAAAAGTGGTTTAGAATATAATAAAACTAATCGTAGAAATAGCACTAGATACGCTTTCATGTATAGTAAAAATGTTAGTGCTACTACTAAATTTCGAGTAAAGTCTAAATCCAATTTTTATAGAAATTCAAATACTATTATGACCAATAATGTTTATAATTTCTCTAAAGTACAAAATAATTGACTGGAAATATGAATAAAAATTATCTAAGTATTTGGGTTCCTGTTAATTGGAAAAATAGAGAAAAATACATTGATGATTATTTTGATATGGTAGTTAATAATGAAAATTATATTTTTAAAGATTCAACCACACCCAAATGGGTATGGTTTCCTAAAAATTAGGAAATTATCAGAACCTTAGGTATCACATGCTTTAAATGTTAAATTTTTTGATACCTTACAAGTAGTAGTTATTTTGTTGTTCTATGTTAACACTTATGTAGAATATAATTTATGTCATCATATAAACTCTCCTTTTTGTTGATCACAAATGGGGAGAAAAATATTGCTCTAACACTATTTGCAGGAATAAACGATGCAAGCACAGATTAAGGGGTAAACATATAATAGAGTAAGTTGTTGCTTATCTTATGTTCTAAAAACATTAGTCTTGTATTTCATAACATTACAACATGGCTTGTACTAAATAGCCAATGTTTTCGTATTATTTCAAAAATCTTGTTTGTGATATTGTACTGTATGAATGTTCGTTTCTTTTTGAATATCAATGAATACATCATACTATTATTCATGCTCTTTATTCCTTTTTGTCGATGACAAAGGGGGAGAAAAGTTATCCCTAACATTAAGAATGCAGGATATAGATCGTCAAAGATTAAGGGGTAGTAAGTATTTATATTATATTATATACAGTCAAAATCTATATCTATTTACAGGTTGTCATCAATCAAAAAGGGGGAGAATGTTGAGACTTGGTTTTGATTCATGACACGAAGTTATCACTACAACATATAGATTTGACGACTGTTACGACAAAAAAGAGAATATATACTACATGGAGACAAGACATCAAAATCGGTGCATCAATTTTTATTATTTTTGTTTTGAGTCTTAAGTTAATTTTGTTAAGATCTCTCTTCGTTTACGTATATATTATCTTATATATATAATCTTATTACTTTCGAATGATTTATACATATATAAGCATATGAAATATATATATATATATATATTATCAAAATTTTTTTTTATAATCATATATAATATATATATATATAAACCTATGAAAACTGTGCAGTTTGCACAGAAATTACCAGGTCTAGTAGGTCAGTCGACTGACCTGAAAATTTCTGTGCAACATGCACATGTGCACAAATATACAAATATATATTTAAAAATTCGTTTGAATATTTAGTCGACTGACCCAGAGGCTCAGTTGACTGAATATCTATAACAGCTATATTTTTTGAAAAGACACGACTATTTGCGAAGAGTTACGAATCTCTACAAAGAGATTTGGACGCAACGCTTCAACCAGAACTTTTCATCAATGGTCGCTGCTTTTTAACAACTATAAATACATATCCTAACTTGATTCCAAACCACCGAATTTTCTTATCTTTCTTATCTAACTCTCTTGAATATACTTGCGCCCAATTCTCAAATATTCAGCATTAACATATTCTAAGCAATATTATTCCTTTCTATTCTTCATAAACTTGAAATATATATATTTAGACTCGAGGAGAAGATCATAGGAAGGGTGTACTATAAATAGACTTATCCGTGTTATCAGAACACAAAAAGTCAAACAATCTTTTGTATCTGTTGAAGTCCTGTTCTGCTGCTCAGGCGTGTAAAGTCCTCTTCGGCTGCTGAGGCGAAATCCTGTTCCGCTGCTCAGGTCCTTGTTCAGCTGCTCAAGGGTTGTATAGACCTATTCCTCCAGGTTAAGTGAGGGTTATTGTTTTAGTGAAATTCTAGAAGGAGTCTGAGACTAGACGTAGGATGGTGCTCTGAACCGGTATAAAATCCCTGGTGTCATTTACTTTACTATTTATTTTTTATACTCATATTCCGCATCAGCTGATAACTTAGTTTATATCGCACTACCACTGCATTTACATTATTTACAACTGTTGGCCATTTCGATCCTATAGCACAGTAACTTTCATTTGGTATCAGAGCTTGGAATTCTATCGATCGTCACAACATAATAGAATAATGGCCAGAAAACGATCTAGTAGAAATACAACAGGCAAAATCCCTGTCAAAGCCACCAGTGAGGACTACAAAAAGGTACTTTCTGATTTACAAATTTCAGTAAAAGATAATAATGAATTAGTTAGTATAAGCAATAAGATTTCAAAGCTTAATTTTATTATTTTAGAAAATATGAAATCTGTTGAACTTGAAAATGAGAAATTGAAAAACGAGAAGTTAAATTTAGAAAATCAACATGGTGATTTAAAGAATAATTTTATAACTTTTAAAGATTTTCTAGGTGAAAAAAACACCATATTTGAAAAAGAGAGAGAAAAGTTTTCAAAAGAAAATTTTGATTTGAAAAGACAAAATGATTTATTACAATCCTCTTTAGATAATTCAGAATGTCAAAATTTCCTTCTTAAAAATGAGAACTGTACGTTAAAAAAATGAGAATTCTGAATTAAATAAGAAAATAATATTTTGAATACTAGTAATATTTCTTTTGAAAATAATAATTGTGACTTTAAAGCTAAATTTGATAAACTTAACACTGAAGTCACAAAATTTAATAAAGGTCAAAACGATTTAAACATGATTTTATCTAGTTCTAGACCTTTACATGATAAAAGTGGTTTAGAATATAATAAAACTAATCGTAGAAATAGCACTAGATACGCTTTCATGTATAGTAAAAATGTTAGTGCTACTACTAAATTTCGAGTAAAGTCTAAATCCAATTTTTATAGAAATTCAAATACTATTATGACCAATAATGTTTATAATTTCTCTAAAGTACAAAATAATTGACTGGAAATATGAATAAAAATTATCTAAGTATTTGGGTTCCTGTTAATTGGAAAAATAGAGAAAAATACATTGATGATTATTTTGATATGGTAGTTAATAATGAAAATTATATTTTTAAAGATTCAACCACACCCAAATGGGTATGGTTTCCTAAAAATTAGGAAATTATCAGAACCTTAGGTATCACATGCTTTAAATGTTAAATTTTTTGATACCTTACAAGTAGTAGTTATTTTGTTGTTCTATGTTAACACTTATGTAGAATATAATTTATGTCATCATATAAACTCTCCTTTTTGTTGATCACAAATGGGGAGAAAAATATTGCTCTAACACTATTTGCAGGAATAAACGATGCAAGCACAGATTAAGGGGTAAACATATAATAGAGTAAGTTGTTGCTTATCTTATGTTCTAAAAACATTAGTCTTGTATTTCATAACATTACAACATGGCTTGTACTAAATAGCCAATGTTTTCGTATTATTTCAAAAATCTTGTTTGTGATATTGTACTGTATGAATGTTCGTTTCTTTTTGAATATCAATGAATACATCATACTATTATTCATGCTCTTTATTCCTTTTTGTCGATGACAAAGGGGGAGAAAAGTTATCCCTAACATTAAGAATGCAGGATATAGATCGTCAAAGATTAAGGGGTAGTAAGTATTTATATTATATTATATACAGTCAAAATCTATATCTATTTACAGGTTGTCATCAATCAAAAAGGGGGAGAATGTTGAGACTTGGTTTTGATTCATGACACGAAGTTATCACTACAACATATAGATTTGACGACTGTTACGACAAAAAAGAGAATATATACTACATGGAGACAAGACATCAAAATCGGTGCATCAATTTTTATTATTTTTGTTCTGAGTCTTAATTTAATTTTGTTAAGATCTCTCTTCGTTTACGTATATATTAGCTTATATATATAATCTTATTATTTTCTAATGTTTTATACATATATAAGCATATGAAATATATATATATATATTATCAATATATTCTTTTATAATCATATATATAATATATATATATATAAACCTGTGAAAACTGTGCAGTTTGCATAGAAATTACCAGGTCTAGTAGGTCAGTCGACTGACCTGAAAATTTCTGTGCAACATGCATAGGTGCACAAATATACAAATATATATTTAAAAATTCGTTTGAATATTTAGTCGACTGACGCAGAGGCTCAGTTGACTGAATAACTATAACAGCTATATTTTCTGAAAAGACACGACCATTTGCGAAGAGTTGCGAATCTCTACAAAGAGATTTGGACGTAACGCTTCAACCAGAACTTTTCGTCAATGGTCGCTGCTTTTTAACAACTATAAATACATATCCTAACTTGATTCCAAATCACCGAATTTTCTTATCTTTCTTATCTAACTCTCTTGAATATACTTGCGCCCAAATTCTCAAATATTCAGCATTAACATATTCTAAGAAATATTATTCCTTTCTATTCTTCATAAACTTCAAATATATATATTTATACTCGAGGAGAAGATCATAGGAAGGGTGTACTATAAACAGACTTATCCGTGTTATCAGAACACAAAAAGTCAAACAATCTTTTGTATATGTTGAAGTCCTGTTCTGCTGCTCAGGCGTGTAAAGTTCTCTTCGGCTGCTGAGGCGAAACCCTGTTCCGCTGCTCAAGTCCTTGTTTGGCTGCTCAAGTGTTGTATAGACCTATTCCTCCAGGTTAAGTGAGGGTTATTGTTTTAGTGAAATTCCAGAAGGGGTCTGGGACTGGACGTAGGACGGTGCTCCGAACCAGTATAAAAATCCCTGGTGTCATTTACTTTACTATTTATTTTTTATACTCATATTCCGCATCAGCTGATAACTTAGTTTATATCGCACTACCACTGCATTTACATTGTTTACAACTGTTGACCATTTTGATCTTATAGCATAGTAACTTTCAAGTTGTCGTGTGAATGTATTAACAGTAGATGTATCTGTCTATTTGGTAACTCCAATCAACCAAGGGAGCACCTTCATATGTCGCTCTTGGAGTATTTTGTAATAATTATATTTTATCATTATCTGGGCAACGTTCTGGATTACGTACTAAATATGAAATTACGACTTTGAAATGAAATGTGAAAGTTTGCTTTAATTTCATATTCTTGTACTTTTGATATTATGGATACCATTAACAAGACCGCATTTTGTCACCGGAAATTAATACTATAGATGACTGCAGCATTTGTAGCACTTAGTTTCTTGCCTCAAATGGGGGAAGTTATAGATGTCAAGTTCTGTGGGGTTGTTCCCATTAGGGTATATTAACATATACTCTAGATTGGATTCAGTTATATTCACGTGGAGATGTGAAATAATTGAATACTCGGTAAGGTGGGCAGGGTCCGGCTTGTACATTTTCCAAGAGCCATCATACTTCTCAAGTCTATTTTCTAGAGGTACACTTTCGGTAAGGGAGGTGCACCCTCCTAGTCATTGTTGGAAAATTTCCCTTTCCTTGTTTTTGGTTCAAACCTTTGAATTGCTTTCATAATTGCATTGAGAAGTGCCTAGAGCTCTTCCGTAACACCCCTAATTTTAGTTTAACATTATTCAGAAAATTTAACCAAATGAAAAATAGAATAATGCAGTAGGACATAGGGATGAGATTTAATAATGAATTGGGTAGGCCTTAACTAATTAGTAAGTAAGATTGTTTTAAACTTAATAAAAGAAAAAATATACGAGCAGGGCAAAATAGGAATAGATCCATCTTTTATCCCTTTAACCCTTACCCTCCCATTCATTCTCATTTTACATCCAAAAACAATTACAAATAAGAAATAGGGCCGACCATTAATCAAGTTAGAAGGAAGAAGAAATAAAAGGGGATTCAAAAGATAAAGCTTAGGGAAGCTAAACACCATCAAATATCAACTCCAACATCTAAATTAAGGTGAATAATAAGTGAATCATCTCTATTGTTTGTTTTCGAGTCCAACTATGCGTAATACCCGAATTATTTTGATAATTTATGCCATGTTTTGGTTGTATAATCATTTCCTGGATAGAATAATGAATTATGGAATTTTTATAGAACTATTTGAATAGGTTTTAAGAGTAAAACCTAATTTTTTAATCTCCAATTGTTTTGATTTTTAGATATGTTGTGTAAAATGTTATTTTGGATATGATTTTTTAATTTTATAATTTTCCAAGCTAAGATTAATATTTTATGAATTTCATAAAGAGGAAATAGCTTTTATTTTGGGTTTTAATTATTAAAAATAATTAAATAAATATTTTGGTCCTGAAATTTTAATAAATGAAAGAATACGTTGATTATGATTTTTGATGATTTTGAGGATTTTCCCCAAGTATTTATGAATTATTATGCTAGAAAAACATTTAAATTAATAATTAATTAAATGAATAAATGATTTTGGGAAGGTAAACATGATTTCAGTAAATCTTGAAAAGAAATTGTAAATTTTTAGTCCCAACCAGTCATAGTTTGACAAACAAATGGTAGTGGGTAAAAAGAATTTACTTTAAAATGGAGAAAAACGGTTTTTATGATAATTACCACTATTCCATTGTTAAGCAACATCCCTATAACATCCGTCATTGACAATTGATGGCATTATAACAATGGGCGGCGTCAATATGAACAACGCATGAGATACATACGCTGTAAGTATCTCATGCGCTGGATTATGCATGCGACATCGCTATTATGGGAATAACGCATCTCGCGACAATCGGAATTATTGATGGTGCAAGTTATCAATAACAACATTATATGTTTGGTGGCATAATGGCCAAGGTATAATGTTTTCATCATTACTTTATCAATATCGCAAGTTTTCACCAATGTTTTAAATAATGCCACATGTTTTCTATATCCATTGTTTAAGGTTGGGAAGCCGCAAGCATTATTTTTGATATTAACTATTTTGTGGCAAAGATGCCGCTATTACTTGATTTTGACATTAAGGAAATTTATATCATGGGTTTTCAATGCCGACACCCTATGTTTTACGGGATAGAACCAAAGTACTATGTTTTTTGACATAATAGTATTAATGCCGCAAGTGACTGATTTCGACGATAACGCCAAGCGGCATTGATGGCGCTACTCTTTATTTCAATGTCGACAAGGCTTAGTTTTATGCTAACCAATAGTATGTTTTAAAGAGGCGAGATAGCCTATGTTTTTAAGAAGATCAAAAACTTTATGATTTTGTCAGTTAGCCGTATGACTATAAAATTTAAAAATTTGTTTTCCAACCTTGGATAGAGGTTCGATACTGATATTGCGGCATGAATGTCGTAAGCCTTTTACATTGCTACATAAATGGTGTGGAGCTATATGTATGATGATTTTGACATTGTATAGTGTGGTATGAATGCCGCATATTTTTCTGTATTAACGGCAATGAGCCATACGTTTTATTTGACATTGTTCATTGGGGATACTAATGTTGATTAGTTTCGACTTGCTATATGCTTTAGAAATTTGACATTGTTCATTATGGATACCAATGTATATCATATTGATACTATTATTTTATGAATCAACATTAATTGTTGGGGATACCAATGTATTTCATTTTAAAATTTCGACATAGGTCATTAGGGATACCAATGCATATCATTTTGAGATGTTATAAGTTTAAGGGGTATACAACCTAATTGGGGACACTAATAGACATAGGTTGAACATTTGGGTTAAACATGAATTAAATTGATACATTATGAGTTCATAGTTGTCCTAGGAAAACTATGGGATGTGTGATTGATAGTCTACATCATGCCGGAGATGGATAGTCTCTATATGGTTGATGAAGGGTTCATAGTTATCCTAGGAGATGGATATTCGTACGTATAACAATTTCGATCTCTTATTTGAATACACAACTTTATTTTCCGAAATAGTATTAGTTACCAGACTACTCTAGTACGGACTCTAATCCGATTTCTTTATTAGAAACTTCCATCCTCCTTACATAGTAATAAACTATGATAGAGAACTTCAGATTCGTATCAAAAATCCGTATCAATTTTAATCGTCGAGAATCGAGTGAACAATCCTAAATTGGAAAGGTATGAATTACCTTAAAATCATGTATTCAAATCTGAATCAGAACTATAAATGCAATCAGAATGGTCTATATACAACTTACGTATTTATTCTATTGGTTTCTTAATTATTCCAATAGATAATTCAAGTGGTTTTTATATTCAAATTTTAAATGCTTGAAAAAATTTCTTTGTTAAAAATTCTTTTATAACAAAATACTTTTATATCGAAAATATTTTTGATAACTCAATGTTTCAACAAGTTTATCCTCGTTCTTACAGAATCTAGTAATACGTTGATCAAACGCAAGACTAGAAATCTATAAGTACTTAGTAGACCCGTTTCAACACCCAATGAAAATACTTGGAAAACTTTAAAACAGATATGGAAAGTACAATCCAATCACCGAAATCAAACAAACGGGATCATCATGGAACGCAGTCCCTAAGGTCATTCTCTCGCTAAGTCGAAAGGACAGAGCGACGCGGCCTCAGGTGACTTTAGGCAGTCACTGTCCCACGTCTTACGCCATGACATCCAAAACAACCTTAGATCGCAGATACACAATGGTTTCGCCTGGATCCCTCAGGTAACATCCATACCTATGTGCAATCATTGCTCTACGAATCACGCTATGCAAAACAATCGCATGGATAGTAGTGTACTTAATAGTAACACTGGTGGTTACGTTGCTATCACCCATAGACTCAAGGCAATAATCTGCCCCCTTGAATTACGCCATGTGGACCGCAGATACACAATGATTTTGCCTGGTTCCTACAGGAAACATCTGTACCTTAGGGCAATCGCTCTACCTAAGCGGATTACGCCGAAAACGACTATAGATCGCAGTACACAATGGTTTTGCCGGGTTCCCCCAGGTAACATCTGTAACCGTAAGCCTTCACAGCCCTACGAATTTCACTATGCAGCCGAGTCGAAGGAAACTCATGAGTATTTTGTCCGTACAACCTATATCGATTAGGACCTATTTCTGGATCCACCCAAGTCCATTTGGGATCAAATCAAAGAATCAATAGAGTGAATCCACACTATGGCCACAAAGCGAATAATCAAGCAGAAGGTACTTCCCATATCTACAATTTCAAAATGTATATCATACTATACATAGTACCTTTTCAAATCATCACTTCAAAATCATACTTATATAAATTCCGTTATATATAAGAGTATCACTTTCAAGGTCGAGTACCTTTCAAATCAATAGTTTTCGAATTAACTTCATACATATACAAACCATTTTTTATATAAGATTGAAAACTTCCAAATCAATATTTTTATATAGTCAGAGGTTCTCGAAATCAATCACTTTCAAATATTGGTTCAGTTCCATATACGATTTCAATGATCATTTCCCTTTCAAATCGAATATCATTCAAAATTCAAAATTTCCAAAATATCTAATCAATTGTTTTAAAATTTTATTTCAATTTCATATTTCGTAGAGTCATATTTATATAAATCTGAATTTTCTTTCCAAAATCATTTTGTAAATAAATAAGAGTTTATAAATCAAAATTATATTTAAAATAAATTTGTAAAATAAATAAGTTTTTTTTATCTCTACATTATTCAGGAATATTTCTTAAAACATTCCAAAACAAATTTCATATTTAAATAATACAAAATAGTCTTATTCATTTTGCGTACCAAAATATTTAACGTTTTAATTTTTTTAAATTATTATTATTATTGTTAGTTAAAGATTTATAAACTAAACTTGTATATAATTTTCCAAAATACTAAACTATAAAATTAAATATCAATTTGGAAGTGTTCAACTGTTCAAAATAGTTGGAAATATCAAATTCCAATTCAAAAATTGGAAATCAACAATCAGTCATCTCTACGAGATGCACAATCAATCAATCCTAATGCATAGGATACATGTGTTTATAATATAATTCAATCCAAAATTCAAGAACTAAACACCGGTTTTTTCATTTCCAAATCGTTTGAAATAAATATGTGCATATTTCTTCCGAATATCAAATCATACTTTAGGGATTTGAATCAAATCGATTTCATAAACAATCGAGTAGCAAAGCTACTAAAGTGGCCTCTCCCACTTTGAAACTCGAAAATAAATGCCGATGATGCTGTAAACATCACCAAAATTTATTTTCCAGCGACAAAAGTGAGTTCCGGACTTCATTTCTTTTAAATCTTTTGAAATCCTGTTTTGAAATCATTTATAACAGTTCTATTCGGAAAATAATTTCAAATTATACTATTATATATTTTCATAATCTTAAAACCAATTTCAAAAATCCCAGAATCCAAACTCTTAGGGCCCGTTTGCTTTCATTTTGTATTTTGAGTTTTGTGTTTTCAACTTGTACTAAGAAATATCAAGAAATAAGAGAAGAAAGTTTACAATTCTTAGCCATTGCGACGACCAACGGACGACGAAGGAGTTAGATTGTTCTCCGTGTTTTTGTCATCTTTCAAAACACGAAAAACATAATAAACTTGTTTTCTATTTTACATGTTAATTTCATTTTTCAAAATTATTTGTTTTTCTACAATGCATACGACGGATGCACTTTTGTATAGATGAAAACACAAAACTAAAAACGATAAGCCAAACTGTGCCTTAAATTTTCAGTTTGAATAACTTTTTGTTTATTAATTAACCATGGCTAGATAAACCATATTTCATATATCACTTTCATATGGTATCCATTACTCTTTTAAATGATACAGAGGAAAATTCAAATATATATTCACTTCAAAATCCATGTTAAACATGCAGTTTCTCAATTGGTTAAATATTTTTCAAAACCAAAATTTTCCAACCATAGTCAAATGCTCAAATCAACAGCCAATAGTCGATGCTCATAAACTGGCCGAGCACGACTCATCAATCAATAAGCGATAATAGTACATCCATATTAATCGAACAATCAATCAACAAGAGATAACATCCAATCACCATCAATAGTCACGAATGATTTTATCGGTTTATAGGGTTCATTCTTTTATATTCTATATAAAATCCAAGTTAAAGTCATTTAATTTATTAATATCAAAATATTTTTATATCACTAACAAATACGCTCTCTCTTATATGCATATACACTCAGACTCATTCTAGGGTACTACTGACCCTATCTCTAGTGAGTGATCCCCACCAAAGCCAAGGTTCTCGCTAAACTTCAGCTTTGATACCACATGTAACAAACCGGTATTTTCGACCCTCGAAAATCGACATGAAAACGTTCACTGTATAGCATGCCGAGCAATCGAGTGCCGGAAATACCGAATCATTAGGGTGAAGAAGAAAAAGATAGAAGAAATAGAAACAACAACACAGAATCTCACAATTGCAGCGGAACAAAATATAATATACAATAATAGATTTTTATACAAGAAAAACATAACTGTTAATATACATACAAATTATCAAAGTACAACTATCAACAAATCAATCTGGACAGTTATAATAACTTGTCCTCATAAGTGCGGAATATACAGCCTACAATACACAGTGGAATATAATCAAGTACGTGTAAGACATCTCTGTCTTCCAACTCGTCTCCTGAGCTTCATAGCATCTTAACCTGAATCTGTAATATTCGTTCTGACCTGAGCATTATAATAAAATAACACCTGAGTCAGTCTGGATAACCAGCGTGAGTTAACACACTCAATTTTAATTATTACTATTTTTAAAATCCTTTGAAAATAAGGGTATTTCGTAAGACCGCGTCACACATAAACACGACGGGTTTTTCTCTTACGATAACCAAAACATTTTATAGCAAATCCAGTGATATTATAATAGTGTCTAAGTACAATATTTATTAAAATAGCCGAATTTATTACATTAATTAAATTCCAGCATACTAGGCTTTAAAATCAAAACCGTAAAGGTTCATGGTGGTTATTGGACCGAAGTGGTTTTGGATAATGCTGATAATCGATCCCGGTCCCTTCGAACTCAAACGATAAATTTAAAAAGGGAAATTTGATCAGTTAACAATTTCACAATCAATGTGTCAATATTCACATATGGAAATTCATTCCATATGCTCACTTTATCAAAACCGGTCCATCGAAAATAATTCGCTTGTAATCATTCCATCTTTCGAAATCCGGGTAGCGATCAGTTCCAGTCGATTTACTTGCCAATAAAACATGTTAACGTTTTATTCTATTTACTTTAATTTGTTTGACTACTTAATAACACAGACAACAGATAATTGAAATCAATATCTAAAGGAAATATCAGCCAAAGCATAGATCATTAACTCAATCAACAATTTATAATTGATATTAAAGCAAGTTATAATTCAGAACTGAACTGGTTCCAATTAACTAGGTCGAGTAATATTTTTAATCCCGATTACTCGTCAATTAAAGAAATTTAAATAAATGATTTTTTTAATTAATTTAAAATTAAACGGTTCATTTAACAATTTATTGATTAATTAACCTATAATTAATCAAATAAAAAATTTACTTACTTGTTTACTTTAATTATCAAAATCATTCAAAATTTTGCATCGCAGAAAACTAGGTGATATAAATTCATATGGAAGTTCTTGATGATATGGAATCAATGCACAAATCTGCTCGTCGTTTGGATTTAAATCGAATAAGAAAATAGGGTTTAGGTTTATCGATTTTAAAGTAAAAATTAATTAAATCAACTTCCCTTTTTTTTCCACAACAAAACCCCTGCTTGATAGAACCCAAAGCCCGGCCCAACTACTCTTTCCCTTCCTCTCAGTATCCTTTCTCCCCTCTTCCATTTTGAACCGAAGACATGCACGAGACTGTGCACGAAAACGTGCACGTGTACCCTTCCTCCGGCCAACAAACCTCACCGCCGACCAACCTCGCGAGTCGCCCATGATCCCCTCGTCTCGCCTACCCACCTGAAAACCAACGGCAGAGCTCCAGTTCAAATTTTGAACTTCCCTCACTCAACCTGGAACAACCACCGTACCTACAATCGCCTCGCCACAACGACCCAGATCCCCATCAACCACCGTACTTCGCCCACGGCCTCGCCATCATCTCCTCTACCTTTTCCCCCTGGTGTGCACACTTAGCCCTCTCCCTCCTCGTCGCCATTGATCAAAACTCGAATCCCAGACAACAACCACCCTAACCCTAGATCGACCTCGTCTAACTTCAACGGTCATCTAAAAATTATTTTGACATTTTTTCCAGGTACGCTACCCCTTAAACCTCCTCTACGCCCAACCACTCGACTTGAAATAACCTCGATCGCCGTAATTTTCCATTACACCCAATTCCGATCATCTACAAATCCCTCCATCCTCACACCACTAAAAATCTTCAAACCACCCTTAAAATTCATGTTTTTCAATCGCTATTCTAGCTGTATGATCCATTTGTAAGAATTCGATCATCGAATCTCGACCAAAACCAACCTATTCGCTATTATCAGTTGTTTTCTCACTCTCTGTTTGATGAAGTTGCATAAAACAATTTTTAAAATGTTCTACATTTCAGAACAAGAAACTTTGGTTTTGTAATCATGTTTTAAAATTGAATAAACGAGGAGATATTGAGTTTCAAAGTTATAAGTTTAACTGTTTTATCAAAAAAAAAATGAACAGAGCAACATTTAGGAAGAAGCACAGTGTCTTGATGAGCTGATATGTTGAACACCCTTATACAGATACATACTAACATATCAGATGCATATATTCTTGACCTAGATCAAAGATTCAACAAAAAAAATCAGTTATACATATAAGTGTAATAATCAGTAAACGAAAATAAAGATGTTTACTCACTTGTTTTACCAGAGATGAACGACTGCCGCCCTGTGTATTTTCCTGCTTCAATTTTTAACTGACTTGATCTATTTTTTTCTTTTGTATATATGCTTCAGCATAGATTGGCTAAGTATATTTATAAGAAGAGAATGAAAGAAATAGTGGCATATAGGTTGGCTAAGCACACATATAGGGTGGCTGAAAGGCATGTATGGGCTTCTCATTTTCTTCTTCTTCTTGATTTGATTACATATGAGCTGATTTGATTTCATTGTTTGATTTGATTTTGTATGTGCTTGATTTAATTTTATGGTATGCTTGAATTTGATGTTTTTGTGGCTTGAGTTGATGTTTTCCATGATGATGCTCCCCATGTATATACACACACACACACACCTATTACATGTACATTTAGATATACACATGTTTACATATATATATATATATATATATATAGATATTTATACTTCCATATGCACTATTTTTATAAACATATACCCACATATACATAGTCTTAAGTTTGAAAATTTCCATTATGAAGTTTATACACTCATGTATTTATATATTTATTTACATATACAATATTTTTATAAACATATATACATATATATTAACTTATGTATATTTTTGTCATTAAAATGGAGCTTGTATATATTTGTATATAGATATATAGATATTTTATCATAAGTTTGAAATGGTGAAGTTTACATTCAAGTATATATAACTTTTCTTCTTATTCAGAAATTAGCGTTTTGAAATTTTAATATTGTTTCAAAATTAATAGATCCAGATATTTCAAATATCAAAAAATTTATCTATTCGACTTATGTTCTTCTTTTATTAACAACCGATCAATCTCGTATTTAAGAATAAACATTTGTTAATTTGAATTTTATTATTAATTCCTTACAATCAACATCAAAAGGTTATATTGAAATTTGTTATCATCTTTTATCTTGTTGCACATTTATTTAGCTTATAAAAATTAATATTTCAATATTTAAATTTTAGTTAATCATTTTTTTCATATCGAATTTTGTTATTTAAAATTTTATCTAAGTTCATATCAATAAATTACATTAATAAATCATTAAATTTTATTTTTAAACATTTCAATTCAAAAATTATATTAAATTTAATAATTTGAAATAGTTAAAATTAAAGTTCGTTACAATCTCCCCCACTCAAAACTTTCGTCCTCGAAAAGAAACAAAGTAAGAAATTTAACATACGATATATTTTACTCAAAATAATCAACTTATATAACATAAGAATCATCAATACAACTATGTGCAACTCATAAATGTAATGCAACTACTATAGATGATGTCAAACTACATGCAACCAAACAGCATAGCAATCCTAAGCAAGAAACAATTATAGCTAGCAACCATAGTATACAATCAATTTATTAGAATCCGTATGATATATATATATATATACCATTCGTACGTATAACAATTTCGATCTCTTATTTGAATACGCAACTTTATTTTTCGAACTAGTATTGGTAATCCAACTACTCTAGTACGGACTCTAATTCGATTTCTTGATTAGAAACTTCCATCCTCCTTACATAGTAATAAACTATGATAGAGAACTTCAGATTCATATCAAAAATCCATATCAGTGTTCGTCATCGAGAATCGAGTGAACAATCCTAAATCGGACAGGTATGAATTACCTTAAAATCATGTATTCGAACCTGAATCAGAACTATAAACGCAATTAGAATGGTTTATATACAACTTACATATTTATTCTATTGGTTTAAAAATTCTTTTATAACAAAATACTTTTATATCAAAAATATTTTTGATAACTCAATGTTTCAACAAGTTTATCCTCGTTCTTACAGAATCTAGTAATACGTTGATCAGGCGCAAGACTAGAAATCTATAAGTACTTAGTAGACCCGTTTCAACACCCAGTGAAAATACTTGAAAAACTTTAAAAAAGATATGGAAAGTACAATCCAATCACCGAAATCAAACGAACGGGATCATCATGGAACACAGTCCCTAAGGTCCTTCTCTCGCTAAGTCGAAAGGACAGAGCACCCGGCCTTAGGTGACTTTAGGCAGTCACTGCCCCATGTCATGTATTTGCTATATATAAGTATGTATTCTCCCCTCTCTTAGACCGTTCTTCTATATCTTATTAAGGCTCATATGTATATTACGAGAAAGCAAGGTATGGAAGCAAGAAACTGAAAATTGAATCTAGGTGGAGAAAGCACTACAACTAATGGAAATGTTCGACCCAATACCATAAGTAACCAAGGTCGATAGGCAAATGCTAATCAAAATGCAAATGCTAATATACGTGCTGCGACCTTACCAGTAGATATGGGGACTATTTATCTGTTCTTTGTCAACGTGATGAAATTCAAAGCAGGTGCTGGTTTGGTTAGAGAGCATGTTGCTAATGCGGGAGGAGTTAATCCCGTGGCGCCGGTTGATCATAACTATTCTAAGCTGAACCAAGATTATACTAGTCTTGGAGGAAAGCCTTTTCTTGGAACTGAGGATGTTATTGAAGTGGAAAACTGGTTGTTGCATTGTGATAAGATTTTTGCTAATTTGGGTTTGAATGACGAGCAGAAAAGGAGATTGGCTTCAAGGCAGTTGCAAGGTGCTGCACTATACTGGTGGAACGGGGTAACCGTTGGCATGCCATATAAGGAATTGGCTTGGGCTGAGTTCAGAAGAAGGTTCGAGAAAAGGTTCTTATCTAAGGTAGCCAAGTCAACCCTTCTCAAGAAGTTTATGGAGTGGGAGCAAGGTGAAATGTCCATGTTCGAATATGCTATGAAGTTTGATGAGCTGTCTAGGTATGGATATGCTACCATCGACATTGTGATTAAGCGGAATGCGAAGTTTACCTAGGGTTTGAATCTAGAGATTACTAAAGCAACCATGCCACATCTCCAGGATCCAAGTAATGTAATGGTGAAGATTTCTAAGGAATGAGGAGATGCTTGCGAATTTTTGGAAAGGAAAGTCGATAGATACCCAGGCTTCTCATAATAAGAAAAGGAAATTCTTTAAGAAGAAGGGAGCTCAAAAGGGTGGAGCTGCCAAGAATGGGAAAGCTGATATTATCTATTATAGGTGTGATAAGAAGGTGCACTATGCCAATGAGTGTCGATCCGATGATGGCAAGACGGTTGTGGGAAGGCAGAATATGAAGTGCTTTAACTGCGACCAAGTGGGGCATTACAAGAACAAATGTCCAGAAGCGACCAAGGCGGGAAAGGGAAAGTGCAATGACCCGTATTTTTAACGATTGGATATTTAAATAATTTATATAAATATTGAATCGTTAATTAATTGATGGTCCCAAAGATATAATTTTTCACATACGATCGAATCAGGACTCGAGACAACTTCCATTGAGTTCGTAGCGGTGTTGCAAATTAAAATGAGTATAAGGATCGCTATATTTGGAGATCGGACGATTCGATGGTCGAAACAGTCTTGGAAAGCACAAAATTATCATCCCGCAGCACTGTCTCCGATAGCGACGAAATTTATTCCATCGGGATCGCAATAATGAGGTGATGCATGCATACGAGTTTTGTAGCGATCGGATGCGCTGCTTGATCGTGCAAGCTTTAAACACATGACCGTTTATTTGAGAAAACAAACAAAAGAATTATTATATTATTTAAACATTATTCCAAACTCTTCATTGTAATTGCCAGACTACTATTTCATCTCCATCTCCAGTAAATCATGGCTGCCTCCTCTATTTACTTTCAAAAATCCAAATAAAGTGATTTACTCGATGATAAATCATGAGGCGTGGCTCGTTAGATCGCTGGGGAGGAGGAGCATCTCCGGTATGAGTTTGGGTATGACCATCGATGGTTGTAGCCGTGAGCTCAAAACTAGGGTTTAGATTTAATGAGTTAGAGGGGGCGATAGGCTGGGCGGCGACTGGCATTGGCTTGAGGGAGGAGAGGCGCACCAGCACCGTGATTTCGAGGGGCTCCGATCCCTTATTGGCGATCACGACGTGCTAGCAGCCGAGATAGGTCTATGGGTGTCGCGTTTTGATAGGGTGTAACACCCCACTCTGAGACCCACTGTAACAAAGAGTATTACGAGAGTAATACTGTCTGTTAAAGCGGAGAATAGAGTATAGTGAAAGCGACCATTTGTAATTAAGCTATAACTATCTACTGAACACGTCGAAAGGGTGGTATCTATTTTGTTTTAAGTGGTTCGACATATTCAATAAATATTTATAACGAAATTACAATGGCTAAAGATCTATCAGGATAAGCATAGTAATAAAATGATAAAACATCACAGAACAGAATCACATAACAGATATAAAATCCCAGAACAATACATCATCAATACAGATCCAAATACTATAAGTGGGTACAAAGCCACCGCTCACACATGTGAGTCAAAAATATGTACTTATCAAAGTCTGAATAATAACAGAGTAGCGGAATAGTGGACAAATAAAAGCGCTATCTATCAGCATAGCAGATAATGTCCAAGCGGAAGCACAGAAGCTAAGTCCAGAGACCTAACCTGAAACAACTCGGTCTGACCCGAGTGAAAACACTCGGGTCAGGCTAGCTAAACAATCAGTAATAACTGAGATATATGATAATGCGGTACATAAATAAAACAATACTTATCCAAAGAGAAGTATATTATGAACCACATGAATGTAATGACGATCCCTAATCATCAATAAACAATAAAAATCTCCAAAGAGAAATCAACACCAAAGTGTAGAATAAATAAAATCGCCTCATATCATCGGCGTAGCCAAAGCTATAAAAAGATGCCCATAGGCAAATATCCCAAGAGTGACCAGAGTCTGTAATCAATGCCCAAGCAAAGATCGATGCTCCAAAGAGCAATGGGGATATACTGAAAAGTCAATGAAATCCAACACTGAAAAGCAGTGTCCAAAGACACTGTGAATCCACAAGGCAATCGCACTTACATCGTATGGTTCCATAGAACCAACACCAAATGGCGGTACTCGAATGGATATAAAAATCATCAAATAATAACAATATTGCACGTGCACCGACCAGAGTCGTTGTTGCCAAGTACTGTAGAGTTGTGATCGATCACTCGCACAGATGCGAAACGTGCGAGACGGCAAGATCCTTCCCAGAAGGATAAAGGCCCAGAGGCGCATGCCGAAAAATAAACTGCTCCATAGAGCAGGTGTCCAGAGACGGTTGCCCAGAGGCGTGGTGACCCAGAGGTCCAGTACTGGCCGCCTAGAGGCTAATGTGTCACTAACTTCTTGGAGAGGAACCCGTAAAGTGTTAACAATGAGTCCCATACCCCACGTTCGCACTAAACGGTTTACTAACCAATAGCAAGCTCACACTCCAACAATAAAAAGTCCACCTCGTATCATCGGTAAACTAGACCCAAAGGTCAAAACGATCAATCGAATAAGTCGGGGATTAACCGGAAAGAAAATACACACGGTTCCATAGGCCGGAGATTTCATAACCGTTTAAGCACCTTTCCACTTCGCTCGACGTGCTGAAAAGTGAGTGTGAGATTTTTATTATAGAAAATAATGGTGCGAAACGGATTTATAATTGATTTTGAAATCACTTTAAAACGGCTTTTGAAAACTCTCCTATTATGGAGTAATTAATTTAATAATTAAAAATAATATTATATAATAATTTCGAAAGCCATTTAGGAGTGAAAAATCTTTTGAAAATGATTCATAAAACCCGTGTACGAAATCTAGAGACAAATCTCAAAGAAATCAATGAAAACCAAAAAATTATCAAAAATATTCTAAGTGTTTGTAAACATTCAAAAATAGCTGCGAACCCAAGTTCGGCAATTTATTTGGACCAGCAAACTATGTCCAAATGTCATGAAAATTTGCAGGCATGTAGTCCAATATTCCTACTTTAAGATGCAAAAAGAATTTCTGGATTCCGAGTTGAGACGAAGTAGCAGCGACGTCTCAAAGTTGAACCCAGAGAAAGATTCATACTATTTTCCAACAACGACCGGAGTCTAACTTTGGCACGAAAATCGAAGTATCAAACGAACTCCAATGTTTCCCAAATTTTCCAGAGATGGAGTTCGGAACAGAACCTTTCCAACGAGACCAAAAACGTCGAATTCTGACTTTGGATGCGATCGTGGTGACATCCCGAAGTGGAGCTCAAAAGCTGGAAAAATACAGAGGTAGTTTGATATATATATATAATTTTTTTTTTCACGGGCCCGGCCCGCGTCAGCCTGCCCCAGCCCAGGCGGGCTGGGTGCAGTAATGCCCCAGCCAGCCTAGGCTGGGGAGCACCCAGCCCACGCGGGCTGGGTGTTACACCACCCAGCCCACGCGGGCTGGGTGTTACACCACCCAGCCCACGCGGGCTGGGTGCAGTAATGCCCCAGCCCGCCTGGGCTGGGGTTCAATACATGTGGCCAGCCCCTTAGGGGGCTGGCCTGCTCTGGGCTAGCCCAGCTGGGCTAGCCTCACCTGGGCATAGCCTGGGTGCAACCCAGACCTGTTCTGGTGCATCCAGGACAGGTTTGGGTTCTGTTTTCAGCCTGCACAATATCAGCCAGCTGATTTTGGTGATTTAGGTGATTTAGGGGTGTTTTTTTTCAGTTTTGGGCATCAAAATTATCACCAAAATTAACTAGCAATAATCATTAATAATTAGTAATTACCAAAATTACAACTAGCATTAATTACTAATCAATAATAATTACCTTAATGAGGCAAAAGAACAAATAGTATTTGTGCACAATCAAGCAAGCCAAAAGCCTTAACCTCCAAGCAAAGATCAAGAGACTTCAAGGACCCAAAATCAACAAAAAAATAAAACAATAATTACAACATGAAGGTTGAGATAAATATGGGTTAAGAAGGAGGATTAGATAATGGGAGAGATTGCATTACCTTTTTTTTTTAGGATTAAACTAATTTATGAAGAGAAGGAGATGGAGCTTCTAAATGGAGGCCATTAATTTTGTTTAGATCTAGGTTTTGAAGTTATGAAGAGGAGGGTTAGGGTTTGGATGGGTTTGAGATATTATAAAGGAGTGGGTTAGGCTAATGGGTAATGGTAAGGGGTTTTAAAAACCCATTAGGACTTAGTTTTATTTTCTAATGTTATCATGTGAATCAAAATCCTAAGAAGCATTCTATTTTTAATTAAAACCTTATAATTGTCTTATTTAGCCCATTAGCCTATAATCACTTTTTATTTAAAAATTCCTCATTTCAACCCAAAATATTTTAATATGCAAACAATTGTAAATTTAACTTCTCCAAAAATTTGTTTAGCCCCTTTTTAACTTAAAATCATAATTTTACTCCATCATTCGGTAATTGCAATCTCAGGGTTGTTACAGACTCCCCCCTTAAGGAAATTGCGTCCTCGCAATTCCTTAAATATAGGAGTCGTCTATACCATCTAATCCACAAAAGGAATTCAGAAGATAAAATATAGATGCTCACCCGTGCCGGAAGATGAAAGAAAACCAGGATAAGTACGCTCGATAAATTCTCTGGTCTCCCAAGTGCAGTCCTTAGGATTAGACGACCATTGAATCTTCACAAGCGGAACCTCTTTGTTTCGAAGACGTCTGATCTCCGAATCAAGCACACGAAGAGGTTGCTGCTCTATAGATAGATTGGGTGAGATCTCCAAATCAGGCACAATATGAGGCTCGATAATAGAATCAGGATCGCGCACACACTTGCGAAGCTGAGAGACATGGAACACATCATGTATTCCAGAGAAATGAGCAGGTAGAGCCACACGATAAGCAACGGGGCCGATGCGTTCCGTAATAGGAAATGGTCCGACATAACGAGGAGCCAACTTCCCTGTAGAGCTGAAACGCACAACCCCCTTCATGGGAGATATCCGAATAAAGACATGATCACCAATGGAGAACTCAAGAGGCTTCCTACGGCTGTCCGCGTAGGATTTCTGACGGTTCTGCGCCTCTTTCATTCTCTGACGAATAAGAATAATCTTCTCAGAAGATTCCCGAACTGAATCTGGACCAAGAAGGTGCTTCTCACCAGATTCTAACCAACAAGCAGGAGAGCGACATGGCCTTCCATAAAGAGCCTCGAAAGGTGCCATGCCGATACTAGACTGAAAGCTGTTGTTGTAGGAGAACTCTACAAGCGGTAAGTGATCCTCCCATCTACCACCGAAATCCAGAATACAACAGCGCAAAAGATCCTCTAAAACACGATTCACCCTCTCTGTCTGACCGTCAGTCTGAGGATGATAAGCAGTCGAGAAATTAAGCTTTGAGCCCAAAGCTGACTGTAGGCACTTCCAGAAGTGACTAGTAAAGATAGTGTCTCGATCACAGACGATAGAGCTAGGAATGCCATGAAGGCGAACGACTTCCTTCACATATAACTTGGCAAGCTGAGGAGCAGTCCGAGTGGACTTAATAGGAATGAAATGAGCTGATTTGGTCAAGCGATCAACGATGACCCAAATAGAAGTATGGCCTGACCTCGATCGAGGCAGACCGTCAATGAAATCCATGGATATCTGATCCCATTTCCACAATGGAATCTCTAGCGGCTGTAGAAGACCAGATGGACGCTGATGCTCAGCTTTGATCTGTTGACAAGTCATGCAACGGCTTACATAACTTGCAACATCGCTCTTCATGCCCTCCCAATAAAATAGACGACACATGTCGGCATACATCTTACTCGAGCCGGGATGGATGGTGTACTTAGTGCGATGACACTCGTCCAGAATGTCATGCCTAAGTGATAAATCAGATGGTACCAAAATACGGTTCTTCCTGCGAAGACACCGATGAGAATCAATAGAATAATCCAGCAATGTCTCATCACTGGATCCCGACTCAAGATGAATGAAATGCAATAGGTCTGGATCCTGCCGCTGAGCATGGGCAATGCGATCCAACAAGATGGGACGAACTTCCAAGCTGGATAATAAGACAGGAGCATCAGAAGATGGAGCTCGATCTCTAATATCACATAAAGATAGAGTCTCAAGAACATTCCACTCGACAATCATCATAGAAACAACTGCCGAGTGTTTGCGACTGAGCGCATCTGCAACACGATTCCCCTTGTCAGGGTATACTGAATATCTAAATCGTATGAGGCGAGAAACTCAAGCCATCGCTGCTGCCTCGGATCTAGAATAAGCAAGAATATCATCGATGAAAATCAGAACGAATCTATCGATGTATTTCCGGAATACTCGATTCATGAGATCGACGAAGAAAGCCGGAGCGTTCGTCAAGCCGAACGGCATGACCAACCACTCAAAAGAACCATAACGAGTGCGAAATGCTGTAAGAGGAATGCTGTCTTCTGCGACTCGTAGATGATGGAATCCGGTGGCAAGGTCAAGTTGAGAGAAGACCTTCGCACCGCTCAATTGGTCAAACGGGAATTAGAGTTAGACATGATTCAATGATAGATAATTAATTAAGGAATACTACGGAATATAACGGATTCCTAAACATATTCCTAACTTATCTATCAATAAACATAAGGAAGGGATTTGATTTAATTCAGATCTAATTAAGATGTATTGTACTAAGTGTATCTGTTCTATGTTTATTATGCTTATTCCTGAAACCAGGCTCTGATACCAAACTGTAACGCCCCACTCTGAGACCCACTATAACAAAGAGTATTACGGGAGTAATACTGTCTGTTAAAGCGGAGAATAGAGTATAGTGGAAGCGACCATTTGTAATTAAGCTATAACTATCTACTGAACACGTCGAAAGGGTGGTATCTATTTTGTTTTAAGTGGTTCGACATATTCAATAAATATTTATAACGAAATTACAATGGCTAAAGATCTATCAGGATAAGCATAGTAATAAAATGATAAAACATCACAGAACAGAATCACATAACAGATATAAAATCCCAGAACAATACATCATCAATACAGATCCAAATACTATAAGTGGGTACAAAGCCACTGCTCACACATGTGAGTCAAAAATATGTACATATCAAAGTCTGAATAATAACAGAGTAGCGGAATAGTGGACAAATAAAAGCGCTATCTATCAGCATAGCAGATAATGTCCAAGCGGAAGCACAGAAGCTAAGTCCAGAGACCTAACCTGAAACAACTCGGTCTGACCCGAGTGAAAACACTCGGGTCAGGCTAGCTAAACAATCAGTAATAACTGAGATATATGATAATGCGGTACATAAATAAAACAATACTTATCCAAAGAGAAGTATATTATGAACCACATGAATGTAATGACGATCCCTAATCATCAATAAACAATAAAAATCTCCAAAGAGAAATCAACACCAAAGTGTAGAATAAATAAAATCGCCTCATATCATCGGCGTAGCCAAAGCTATAAAAAGATGCCCATAGGCAAATATCCCAAGAGTGACCAGAGTCTGTAATCAATGCCCAAGCAAAGATCGATGCTCCAAAGAGCAATGGGGATATATTGAAAAGTCAATGAAATCCAACACTGAAAAGCAGTGTCCAAAGACACTGTGAATCCACAAGGCAATCGCACTTACATCGTATGGTTCCATAGAACCAACACCGAATGGCGGTACTCGAATGGATATAAAAATCATCAAATAATAACAATATTGCACGTGCACCGACCAGAGTCGTTGTTGCCAAGTACTGTAGAGTTGTGATCGATCACTCGCACAGATGCGAAACGCGCGAGACGGCAAGATCCTTCCCAGAAGGATAAAGGCCCAGAGGCGCATGCCGAAAAATAAACTGCTCCATAGAGCAGGTGTCCAGAGACGGTTGCCCAGAGGCGTGGTGACCCAGAGGTCCAGTACTGGCCGCCCAGAGGCTAATGTGTCACTAACTTCTTGGAGAGGAACCCGTAAAGTGTTAACAATGAGTCCCATACCCCACGTTCGCACTAAACGGTTTACTAACCAATAGCAAGCTCACACTCCAACAATAAAAAGTCCACCTCGTATCATCGGTAAACTAGACCCAAAGGTCAAAACGATCAATCGAATAGGTCGGGGATTAACCGGAAAGAAAATACACACGGTTCCATAGGCCGGAGATTTCCTAACCGTTTAAGCACCTTTCCACTTTGCTCGACGTGCTGAAAAGTGAGTGTGAGATTTTTATTATAGAAAATAATGGTGCGAAACGGATTTATAATTGATTTTGAAATCACTTTAAAACGGCTTTTGAAAACTCTCCTATTATGGAGTAATTAATTTAATAATTAAAAATAATATTATATAATAATTTCGAAAGCCATTTAGGAGTGAAAAATCTTTTGAAAATGATTCATAAAACCCGTGTACGAAATCTAGAGACAAATCTCAAAGAAATCAATGAAAACCAGAAAATTATCAAAAATATTCTAAGTGTTTGTAAACATTCAAAAATAGCTGCGAACCCAAGTTCGGCAATTTATTTGGACCAGCAAACTATGTCCAAATGTCATGAAAATTTGCAGACATGTAGTCCAACATTCCTACTTTAAGATGCAAAAAGAATTTCTGGATTCCGAGTTGAGACGAAGTAGAAGCAACGTCTCAAAGTTGAACCCAGAGAAAGATTCATACTATTTTCCAACAACGACCGGAGTCTAACATTGGCACGAAAATCGAAGTATCAAACGAACTCCAATGTTTCCCAAATTTTCCAGAGATGGAGATCGGAACAGCACCTTTCCAACGAGACCAAAAACGTTGAATTCTGACTTCGGATGCGATCGTGGTGGAATCCCGAAGTGGAGCTCAAAAGCTGGAAAAATACAGAGGTAGTTTGATATTTTTTTTTCACGGGCCCGGCCCGCGTCAGCCTGCCCCAGCCCAGGCGGGCTGGGTGCAGTAATGCCCCAGCCAGCCTGGGCTGGGGAGAACCCAGCCCACGCGGGCTGGGTGTTTTCTACCCAGCCCACGCGGGCTGGGAGGCACCCAGCCCACGCGGGCTGGGTGTTACACCACCCAGCCCACGCGGGCTGGGTGCTGATCTGCCCCAGCCCACGCGGGCTGGGTGTAGTAATGCCCCAGCCCGCCTGGGCTGGGGTTCAATACGTGTGGCCAGCCCCTTAGGGGGCTGGCCTGCTCTGGGCTAGCCCAGCTGGGCTAGCCTCACCTGGGCATAGCCTAGGTGCAACCCAGACCTGTTCTGGTGCACCCAGGACAGGTTTGGGTTCTGTTTTCAGCCTGCACAATATCAGCCAGCTGATTTTGGTGATTTAGGGGTGTTTTTTTTTAGTTTTGGGCATCAAAATTATCACCAAAATTAACTAGCAATAATCATTAATAATTAGTAATTACCAAAATTACAACTAGCATTAATTACTAATCAATAGTAATTACCTTAATGAGGCAAAAGAACAAATAGTATTTGTGCACAATCAAGCAAGCCAAAAGCCTTAACCTCCAAGCAAAGATCAAGAGACTTCAAGGACCCAAAATCAACAAAAAAATAAAACAATAATTACAACATGAAGGTTGAGATAAATATGGGTTAAGAAGGAGGATTAGATAATGGGAGAGATTGCATTACCTTTTTTTTAGGATTAAACTAATTTATGAAGAGAAGGAGATGGAGCTTCTAAATGGAGGCCATTAATTTTGTTTAGATCTAGGTTTTGAAGTTATGAAGAGGAGGGTTAGGGTTTGGATGGGTTTGAGATATTATAAAGGAGTGGGTTAGGCTAATGGGTAATGGTAAGGGGTTTTAAAAACCCATTAGGACTTAGTTTTATTTTCTAATGTTATCATGTGAACCAAAATCCTAAGAAGCATTCTATTTTTAATTAAAACCTTATAATTGTCTTATTTAGCCCATTAGCCTATAATCACTTTTTATTTAAAAATTCCTCATTTCAACCCAAAATATTTTAATATGCAAACAATTGTAAATTTAACTTCTCCAAAAATTTGTTTAGCCCCTTTTTAACTTAAAATCATAATTTTACTCCATCATTCGGTAATTGCAATCTCAGGGTTGTTACATAGGGACATTGAGCTAGGTGATTTTTGGCATGAATGAGTCGAGCATCAGATGAGGAGTTTAACAGTGCAGAAGGCGTTCAGTTTCGTCGAATATAGCTTTGTATCATTCAAGAAATGTGCACGGCGTGATTGGTTCAAGAAACGTGCACGTAAAGGTGGTAATTAGGATTGGGGAAGAGGGATTAAACAAGGGTAATTAATTTAGTTAATTATGTTTAAGTTAATTGATTTCTTATTTAATAGGTTATCTTATATTACACGTATCTTTTGCATACGAGGCCATTTTGGACGCGGTTTCTTGCATTGTGCTCATGATGGAGAGTTCTAAGACTTAGCGTTTGTTTGGACATATTTGGTTGAGGTGAGGGATATTGTCTCTCACCATACTATGATTGTTAATATAGTATTAAAACGATGTTTTGAAATGTTTTCTAACTTTAAAATGTGATTTCTAAAATAGTTAAACCTATATCTTATTTATAAAAAGAATTAAAATGGTTTTAAAGTAAATATCACATTTTCCCATTTGATGCACTATTTTGATGATATTAATAGATTTAGGCTATTAATGATATTTATCCTATATCAGTTGCTTTAGATGGATTATATTGCGTTATTATATACGTAAGTAGGATATTATGGGCGTTTATATGCTTGTTGGATGTATGTATGTTAGTTTGGTTGTTTTGGTTGAAAACGTCATTTGAAGGTGATATAGTATTAAAATATATCTCATAGGATCGGATTTCGTGCATAGAGTATCATGCAAGCTGATTGATTTGAAGTCAGATGATGGATTTGGAGATGTGCTTCGGATTTCAAAATAGATGCCGGACATTTTTGTTTGGTTTGTATTTCACCAATTTTGGTTAAGTACACGACCAAAGTGGTCGTTATTGACTACTCTGGAGTGGTCAATATCTACAACTATTGATGATAGCCGATTTGGCCAATTTTGACATGGACGATGGAGAGGCTTCAGGGAGCACGATGTAATGGTTCGTTTGTTCGTTCGACGTTCGATTTTGGTGTTATAGCTTTTCGACGAGTGGTTTTGGCGGTGAAGCAAAAATGTGATGCTTCGACTTAATGACTTCACGATTCGACGATGATGATTTTGTGATGGGAAGTGACGGCTTCGACGATGGATAATCCTACTTCGGGATGCAGAGTAGGCGACGATGAGTTGGATTGATGGAACCGTCGAAGGAAGGTTATGGGACGCAAGATGACACTCTATGACTTATGATGGTTGTCTAGAGTAGTTCCCAACCATGACGACTTCAATGGGAGTTGTGAGGACAGTTCCAGGATGAGCTCTGCTATGGTTGACGTGTGTAGAGGGGTAATTGATATTTATAGGTTTCGATGTGTACTCATGAAGCAAGGGTATATGTGATGAGATCCATTTACCTTGGACTATTACGGAGTATGCATACTTGTTCCTGGCCTACTGAGTGGCATGGATTCGAGTATTAAAAAACTGAGACGTTGAGTAGTCTTTGACGAGGTCATATGAGTATCATATATCCAACGCACTGAATGAGTGAATGTAAGGATGGATGATGGATGTCATGTTTGTTTGATTTTTTTATCACCTTAGGGCTGTCACACGACGTAGATATTATCGATGCCAATATCTAGAGCCCTTAGTGCTTTGATGTATAGTACACCCATGATGACTATGCTTAGGGTAGCTTATACCTTGTGTTATATGCTAACTCTGTAGATGCAGGGACATGTCATCTATGATTCTCCATACCCTCTGTTCTATATACTATATCGTCTTTTATAGTGTTTTGAGATTATTTATCGCTCGTACCAGATTATTGTCTAGCTCGAGGTTTTATGCTTTGCTTCTTATTATCTCGGGTGCTCTTAAATGAGTAGAACTGATTCAAGCGTAAATAGCACTTGGAGCCGTGCAGATGGACTAGCAGATAGTGATGCTTTCTCATATTTATATTTTGAGTTATTATTGTTTGTTCCACTGTGTCACACCGTGGAGCCTTGATAGTGTTGACTTACTATTATTAGAGACAGTTTGTCAGTTAAGTTTATTTAGTTGTTAAACTCTAGTACTATTTGGTATAACTGTATGAGCATGTGTACAATGATTCTGTGGTTTGTATGGTTATTACTGTCTCGCCTGTTTTATATCTATGATGACTATTATATTTTATCCGATATGCTATGAGATATATGAAAGGTTCTACGATTGTGTGATGTTTTATTTCTTTCTTTTTTCTTCTATTCTCTTCCCTTCTTTTCTATTCCTCTTCTTTACTTCTATTTCTTTAGCTTGACAATAGTCCTACATCGATCGGATGCTCTAACGGCGCACTATTCGGGTATATGAGAATCGGTGGTGTAGGGCGGTTATCTTAAAAGGTCTTTGCATCATCTAGGCCAACAGTCAAGGAGAAGGGAAAGTCGGTGATGGGAGGTACGCTTTTGATTCATAGCATACTTGTTAAAGTATTATTTGATACTAGTACATCACATTCTTTTATCTCTCAGTGTTTGGTAGATAAATTAGAGATAGAACCATCATACCTTGTTACTTCCTTAAGGTAGCTAATCCAATAGGAGGGTATGCAACTTTGAGGATGAAATGTGACCATCTAGAATTTGAGTTGCTAGTTTATACTTTTGGCTGTAGTTTGTTTGTGTTTGATTTTGTGGGTTTTGGGATTTTTTTGTATGGATCGATTGAGCAGATATTATGCTAGGATATTTTACCAAGATAGGAAAATATCATTGAGACATCCTGTTAGTAGTGATCGAATAATATACTCAGTTGAGAATTCGAGTCTAGAAGTTTGTGCTTTACTGGGTGCTACAAAAGTGGAAGATAAATTAAACTGGGTTTATGTTGTAAAAGAATTTGCAGATGTTTTTAAGCCTGTCACAGATATACCACCAAAACGAGCTATTTATTTTTGTATAGATCTTGTACATGAAGTTGAACCCATAAGTAGACTACTTAGCAGAATGACGCCAACCGAGATGGAGTTAAATGTGCAGGTAGTGGACTTAGAAGGAATGAATTTTATTAGACCAAGCAGTTCGCCTTGGGGAGCGGCCCCAATATTCATGATGAAACCGGATGGGTCGTTGAGATTATGTATTGATTATCGTAAACTGAATGTGAAGATGATAAAGAATAGATATCCTTTGCCAAGAATTGATGATTTATTTGATCAGTTGAATTTAGCCAAAGTATTTTCCCAGTTTGTTTTGGTGATAGGACTCTATCAATTGAGGGTGGCAAAGGACAGTATTCCTTTGATGGCATTTCGAACAGGATATGGTTTGTATGAGTGGTTAATGATGCTATTCGGATTGACTAATGTGCATGCTTTCTTTGTGGACTTAACGAGGCAAAATTTTTGAGAGCACTTGGATAGGTTCGTGTTGGTGTTCATTGATGACATTTTGATATATTCTAAAGATGAAAGGGACTATGAGATTCATTTTAGAATAATGCTTGAGACGTTGATGCAACATCAACTAAAAGCAAAGTTTTAGAAGTGTCATTTTTGAAAAAGAAAAGCGAAGTTTCTTGGTCATGTAGTTTCAGAGAAAGGGTTGTTAGTGGATCTAGCTAAATCGAAGTTGTAAATGATTGGAAGAGACCCAAGACGGTGTCCGAGATAAGAAGTTTTCTTTGATTAGCTGGCTATTAGCAGAGATTCATTAATGATTTCTTTCAGATAGTAGCACCCCCGACTAAACTAAACTGGAAGAATGTAAAGTTTGTTTGGCCTAATAAATTGAGGAAGCATTCCTTAAGTTAAAGCATTTGTTGACCAATGCATCTGTGTTAGTTATTCCAAATAGGAATCAGAATTTAGTTGCGTATATAGATGCATGTAGAACAGGGTCGGGAGTTGTGTTGATGCAAAGGAGTAAAGTAATTGCCAAAGCTTCTTGACAGCTCAGACTACATGAAGTTATACATCTGACTCATGATTTGGAGTTGGCAGCAGTGATTTTCGCATTGAAAGTGTGAAGACACTACCTCTTAGGAGAAAGATTCAAGTTTTATACATATCATAAGTCTTTGAGGTTTTTATTCTCTCAGAAAGAGTTGAATACGAGACAGTATAGGTGGTTAGAGTTTTTAGTAGCTTATGATTTTTGTATTGAGTATACGCTAGGGAAAGGAAAAAAAGTTGTAGATGTACTTGGCAAAAAACATTAGAATGTGGTGTTAGCTATATTGGCAGAATGGAAGGATTTAGAGGCATTGACTACTTGTAGGCAGTTAAGATCGACTGCTAGTTCTAGTCAAAGTACTGCCATGTTGTCTTGCTTGGAAATTCAGCCAGTATTGATTGAAAGGATCACTTCTAAGCAAAGAGATGATCTGTTACTAGCCGATAGGATTAGAGGATTGGAAAGTGGAACTAAGAATGATGATCTAAAAGATTTTAGTCTTGACCAGAGAGGATGGAAGAAGGGATGGTTATGTGTTCCAAATGTTGATGCCCTAAAGAAGGAAGTTCTTAGGGAGTGTCATCGATTGAAGTTTACTATAGATCCTAGAGGAACTAAGATGTATCGGGATATGAAAAGAAGTTTCTTTTGGGATGGTATGAAAAGGGATGTAGGCTTACGGGTGAAGCAATGTGCGAATTACCAACAAGTAAAAGCCGAACATCAGAAGCCAAGTGGGTTGCTTCATCCTTTTGATATACCGGTTTGAAAATAGGATTCTATATCCATGGATTTTATTGACGGGTTGCCAAGGTCGAATAGGGATAATGAAAGTATTTGGGTCATAGTGGATATACTAACCAAGAGTGCAAATTTCATTTCGGTTAAGTTGACAAGGACAGTACCTGTATTGGCTACGTTGTTTATGAAGAATATTGCTAGACTGCGTGGGACTCCTAGCAGTATAGTCAGTGACAGGGATACTTTGTTCACTAGTGAATTCTAGAAAAGTCTATAGGAAGTGTTCGGTACCAAGCTTAAGATGAGTATCGCTTAAATCCCACAGATGGATGGGAAGACAGAGAGTCTCAATAAGGAACTTGAAAATTTGTTGAGAGCTTATGTACTAGATTTTGGTTGGTCGTGGGAAGACCATTTGCACTTAGTTGAGTTTTCCTATATTATCAAACTAGTATAGGAATGGTGCCTTTCGAAGCTTTGTATGGAAGGCCATGCAGATCACCAACATGTTGGCTAGAGATCGGAGACAGATTGGTCCTTGGTCTGGATATGGTAAGAGAAGCCATGGAGAAGAATGAGTTAATCCAAGTTAGGATGAGGGAAGCTAGGTCTAGGCAGAAAAGCTACGCAAATAAGAGGTGCAAGGATCTGGAGTTCTCAGTTGGAGGTCATGTTTTCATTAAAGTATCACCAACGAAGGGTGTAGTACGGTTGGGAAAGTCAAGGAAATAGACGCCGAGATATATTGGACTGTTCCCTAATATAGAGAGGATCGGGAAGCTCACGTATCGAGTGGAGTTACTAAGTAGTTTGGCAAGATTCCATAATGTTTTTCATGTTTCTCATCTTAGAAAATATGTGCATGATCAGAGACTACCATTGATCTGACTCCTTTGGAAGATTTAGTAGTAGAACCGGATTCGACTTTTGTTAGACAACCAGTTGGTGTTGTAGCAAGAAATGAGAAGAAGCTAAGAAATAAGACAGTCAGATTGGTGAAAGACCACTGGAGTGGCACGAGAAAACTACTTGGGAGACTAAGGATAGGATTATGGATACTTATTCTGAGTTATTATGATGGTATGTTCTATATTTGTTATATAGACTTTGTAGCTGGTAGAATATACTTGCATGGTTTGTATAGTTGGTTGCATGTTCTATATACTTTTATGTGGTCCTTACTGAATTTTGAGGACGAAATTCTTTAAGGAGGGAAACCTGTAACACCTCTAATTTTAGTTTAACATTGTTCAGAAAATTCAATTAGATAGATTAAACAGAATAATATAGTGGGACTTGGGGATGAGATTTGATAATTAATTAGGCTAGGCGTTAACTAGTTAATTAAGTAAGATTGTTTTAAACTTAATAAAAGAAAGAACATATGAGGAGGGCAAAATAGGTATAGATCCATCTTTTATCCCTTAAACCCTCACCCTCTCACTCATTATCATTTTACATCAAAAAACAATCACAAAGAAGAAATAGTGCTGGCCATTAATCATGGTAGAAGGAAATGGAAATCAAAGGGGATTCAAAAGATAAAGCTTAGGGAAGCTAAACACCATCAAATCTCAACTCCAACATCTAAATTAAGGTGAATAAAAAGTGAGCCATCTCTATTGTTTATTTTCGAATTCGACTATTGTAACGACCTCCCCATACCACCCGCACATCAATGACCTAAATGAGCGCTGTAATCGTGCCAGGCTGATATGGAACGATAATCAGGGGTTGAAATTTAAAACAGAAAACCTATTGCATATCTCATAGCGCATTGACAAAATATAATACAAAAAATATACAACAGAATATAGTGAGCCATAACAAATAAGAATAATATCTCCACTAAATCATGAGTTATGGTACAAATGTCATAATATGTCAGTACAACATTTCCTCACTACATCCCTCGGAGTACATAGAAACAGATAGCGGAAACTAAAAATATAGAGTAATACGCCATAGCTTCTCTAAGCTCATCTTTGTACAGCAGCTGCGACTCCAAACCTGTCATCTAGTCGACTCATTTAAGAGTACCTAAGATGATAAGAGGAAACATAAAACCTTGGGTCAGATAACAATTTGGTGTGAGCAGTAAATGACTATCAAAAGCTATACTGGAAAATATGGTACTAGACAGGTACAAAAACCTATACCTGATCTGTCCCTGTAACCAAAGAGTTAGCACATAATAATAAGATATAATATGCTACTCAAATAAATGATAATAGGATACTGTAAAAAAACAGAATAGAAGAATCTAAGCAGCTTCCTCCAATGACCCTATTCCCAATCCCTTCTCTTTCCTATATATGATAGCCTACCCAAGAGAAATAGCAAACATAACAACGATAGCAACCATAGCATCCATCAACCAAAATCTAGCTATCATCTTCTAAAGCCTTAAATATATGATACCTCGTATGGCCCTATCCTCACTTGCCAGAGATTAATGGAAATCCCGGTTCTCAATTGTGTTCCTCCGTACTTTCAGGTTCATAAACCCGCATGGTTGTCTCCTACAGTACTACCATACCGTCTAACACTAGACCCTCTCAGAGTGGTCTAGGATACACGACTGACACTACCATCCCTTGGCTGCCCCCGCATATAGAATCCCTGCCTGAACACAAATAGAACATTCCGAGTTATCAACTCATCCTTAGCACTCCAAAATCTTCAGAACTTTCACAACTCCAATCCATTTTCGGGCACGAGTCCTACCACTGATCCCAGTCCATTATACCACAGCCTCGTTTCATCCCGAGTTGTCTATCAACTCTTCGATCCTACTTTTTATCTGAGCCCCCAACCGAAGAGCTGAAGCTTCATCATGCTATTACTTCCAAACCGTAAAAGTAATCAGCGAGCCACAACTTCTAGCATGATCCACTACAACGGTACAACCCCAGAGTCTCCACCCCAAATCTCACATCCAATAGAGCCAACAATTTGGATCGGTACCGATCCAGTTGGATCGGTAATTGGATCAGTGCCGATCCAAATACTTGACCATTTTCCACTCTATTTCTCTTCTAGCAGTCCCTCTAAGCCTTCAAGTCTTCTATTCTATGCACCATAGCCGATCCAGCGAAGATGATCCATCCAATCTTTAAGACTTGACCTATCCTCCGATCCAACTTCATAGAAGAACTCTACAATCCATGCTCATTTTCCTTTATGGATCTCACTTCAATTGGCACGCTAATTTTGGATTTTTACCGATCCGATCCAATCGGATCAACGTCGATCCAAATATTTAGCTCTAATTTCCATGAAATTTTCAGGGTGTCTTCCTGCAATGCTCCAGAGCTTATCCTCCAAGTTTCATGCGATTCCGACGAATTTTGCTCTCGATATGCTCCGATCACCGATCTAAGTCCTAAAACATGCACAACACTAGCAAACAAATCAAGCATAGCAAGCAATTCAAACATAACAGTGAATCAAACATAGCAAATCATCCGATTACATCCAATATGAACATACAAATCATCCAATTCAATCCACCTTCACAATTCTAGCATAGATCTAATCTAACACATAGAATTTCATAGCAAATATACACAAATAACACTAGCCAACGATCTAATCCCAATTACATGTTTAATTAGGTTAGTCTACGGTTTCCAAATCTGAAATTACCTAAGTCTAATCAATTTAATTTGATAATTCTAACCTATAATCACCTAACTACAACATATAATCCATCATATACTAGTGAGGGATCATAACCACTCATCAAATCTACCAAACCTATGAAATATGATGAAGATCTGATCCGAACAGTGACAAATCAGATGAAGATGCAATCAAAATGATGAAATCAAGCTCCTAATTGAAGTTCTAGCCTCTAATTTGCAATAGACGATTTGAGATGAAATCCAATGAGATGAATGGAGAATTAGAGAGGAGTTAGGGTTTGGGGATGATTTGAAATGAGAGATAAACTTTCAAATGGTCTCTGTTACCCTATATTTATAGCCAAACCTGACTAGACTAACGAGCTTGCTAATTCGGCCCATTAATCTCTTTCTAATTCTGGCCAACAGATTTTAAAACTTAAAACTGCTATAACTTCCTAATCTCCAGGGGCAAAATGGTTACATAGAAATTTGGGAAAAATCGTAGATGTGTAAAACATCCCTAAAAACCATATCATAAAATATTATAATCATACGACCATAAATGAATTAAGTAAAATTATTTTACGATCATCCGATACGTAAAATACAGGTCGTTACATTCTCCCCTCTTTAGGAATTTCGCATCTGAAATACCAAAACAGACTTAAGCAACCAAGGTTATTTCGTATGCCTACCGGTCACTAACAAACACTTAACAACCCAACAAAACAGTTAAATCAACAATAGCAAACAAAATCTATCCTAGCATGTGAAATTCTAATAGTATTAGATAAAATGGTGCAAGTAGATATAATATATGGGTCTTGCTACTCGAAGAGTTCTGGATATGCCATCCTCATACTCTCTTCAGTCTTCCATGTGCAATCGCTATCATCCTCACTCCATTGCACCTTAACTAGCTTAACTACCTTCCTCCTAAGCTATTTTGCCTCATTCCCAATTATTCAAAGCGGCTTATGAGGTCTTGAAACTTCTTGGTCAACCTCTATTTCTTCTAACTGATCCCGTGCTACCACGATACCCGAGTCATGCACAAATTTCCATAGATAGGAGATATGAAAAACATTGTGCACACCCGCCATCTACGGAGATAGGTCCACTCTATAAGCCAACTTCGCAATTCTCTCAATAATTGGAAATGGTCCAACAGATCTAGGTGCTAAATTTCTCTTCCTACCAAATCGAACAACATTCTTAAAAGGAGAAATCTTAACAAATACCATGTGTTAACCCACCTTTTTCCAAGGCAGTATACAGGCGGATTTAACCCAACAAACTTCACGATTATCAAGGCTAGTAGCCCTGAGCAATGATTGTGAGGTCCAGAAATCAAGTGCAGACAATGATATGAAGTGACGATCAACCGAGACTAAAATATAGACTCTCCAAAATATTCTAAGTATGGATCAGTACCTCCCCTAGGCAGGGGATCCGCGCCTATCCCTTCCCCTAGGGGATTGGTACATATCTTCAATTTTTGTCCCAAACTGTGTGAGACTAGTATAAAGTGACAAGGAAGGCCCCACGAGGCTATATTCAAATCTTAAGTTGTTTAGTGTTTGTATGATCAAGTTATGGGCAAATTACTTCACCTAAGAAAGAGATTGGTATAAAAAGGATCGGCATATTTCAACCAAGCAAGTACAACTCAATGGAAAACAATCAATATCTCAAAATCCATAAGTCCAATGTATATGAAATTTTGTGAGCAAGATGTGGGGACCCTAGAGGGCTTATCCTAGGGATCGCACCTCAAAAGGATGAAGAAAGAAGGACGGCCCTCTTCCATCTTAGGGATCGGTTAAACCCAACTTTATAGTAAAGATCGATCAATATCTCAACATCTGCACATCCAATTGACATGAAACTTGGAGTACAAGCTGACTACAACATGTGGAACACCTTATAGGGATCACACATCATTCGGAGCAAGTTGGTGGGGGCCCTATCCCTCTATAGGGATCGGCTATAATCAGCCTTCGCAGCATATTGCAACAAAGATCGATCTTTAACTCGAGTTCTACTAATCCAATTGGCATGAAACTTGAAGGCTATACATAATACAACATAGAGAACTCCCTTAGGAATCACAACTCGTTTGGAGGAGTTTGGAGGGATCGGCCCTTATCCCTCCGAAGGGATCGTCCGAAATCAGAATGTATGCAACACCACTTCACGGAAAATGCGATATCTCACAAACCGTAAGTCAAAATGGCACGAAATTTGGAGAGCAAGTACCTAACACTATGGGAACCCTCCAATGGGATTGCATCCCATGCACGTCTTCCCCTATAAATATAGCAGGCATAGTGTTAGAAAAAGGATCTTCTTTCTGCTTTTCTTTATCTTTAACCTAGGCTATACTCTGCTAATTTTATTTTTGGATTTCGGATTGGAACTATAAACAAACTACCGTATAATAAAAAGGATTATTCTAGAGTGGATGTAGGCTGAAGTTAGCCGAACCACTATAAATCTTGTTTCTTTTTACTTGCTTCCATTTTTAATTTGTTTGTTCTTTATATTATATTCTCTACATTATATAGTATCTGAGATCTGTGATTGGATATCGGTGCTTTCATACAACTGGGTGTCGGTGGCCAATTTTGATGCCAACATTTTGGTGCTTTCACTGAGAGGATTTGCACCCATGGATTTGGAAGGTAGGGTTTTAGATTTGGAAGCTTGAATACTTGGATCTAGAAAGGAATGACTAGGCAATTAACAAGGAGAGTGCTACCGAAAAGGAGTCACCATGGAGGGAGTCAGGAGGCTTCCTCAGGAGCTAGAGCTAATCAAGCATCTACCTACATTACCAGGGATGAAATGGAAACACTAATGGATTCTATGCAGGAGAGGATGCTGAAAAGACAGGAGGAGTTGATCCAGAATTTACTCTGAAAGATTGAACAAGTTGGAGCACAGAACTAAGGGAATGGAGCAATAGGAGCTAATGACAACTTAGATCAAGGATTTGAAGCAGTAGGAATCACTGGAAATCATAACCGAGAAAACAAAAATGGAGCCAATGGACAAAGGAATGGAATAGAGCAGCCGAAGGCAGTCCCCGGTCATCTTAGGGGGATTGGCACCTATCCCTTCAGAGGGATCAACATCGATCCCCAAAGACTAAGGGGCTTGCCCTCGGGTTTGGTTGATCGCGATGCTGGAGGACCTGCGATCAATCCCATGGAGCTTGGTGTGAATCAGAATTTGGATGCTCGTTTGGAGGAATACGTTCTAGAATTCCCTCGAAGACTCGGGGGGCAGCTTGGACATGATGATAGGAGACTACCACTATAAGACAATGACAGTTTTGCAGAGATGATCAGGCAAGCTATGTGTGGAGGATTGGTGAACAAGGATCTGGAGGATGTAAATAAAAGTCCATTCGCTCCTAATATCGGGAATGCTTGGACCCCACTAGAATTCAAACTACCAACACTGAAAGTTTATGACGGAAAGTCGGATTCGAATATGCATATGATGAGGTATATACAGCATATAGAAGTACTGTGGGCATTAGAAGAAGCCTTGGTATGATGCTTCCCCCTGCACTTAACAGATGTAGCTGTGCTATGGTTCAGGCATTTGGAAAGCGGTTCTATTAGCACATGGACGTAATTGGTCGAAAGATTTATGAAGCAGTTTCGGGTTCACATTACGAGACCCAAGAATGTGATGACATTGACATCAGTAAAGTAGTGGGCAGGAAAATCACTCAAGAATTTCTTAACCAAGTTCAATGCGACAGTTGTTTCAGTGGATCGCCAGATCCATCGATGGTTTTGATGGCGGTGGTGTCAGAAGTTGCAGATAATTCAGATTTAAAGATACCATTGATACGGGATTCACCAATGGATCTTGGGAAATTCTACCATGAAGCAGAAAGGTTTCTACGATAAGAAGATGCGAAAGTTGATAGAGAAGCAACGGAAGTTAATACGATATAGGGTGGGGAACCACCCGGTGAATGCTCAGGAAAGCACAAGAGTAAATGGAACATGAACAATAGCTTTAATTTATCGAAGCAGCAAAGTGGAGAACCCAAATTCTCTTCTTACTCGAAATTGAATGAAACCCTAGAATGGATATATCTTGATACTCGAGGTCGCCTTCCGTATCGAAGGCCGACAAGGAGAGAACCCTCCGAATGCGAACGGACATCAGGAAAGCGCTGCAAGTTCCATGAGCTGGATGGGCACAATACAAATGATGGTAGGCACTTAAAGGATATCATTGAGGAACATGTGAGGAATGATTAGTTACAACAATACGTAAGAACTAGGGTTGCAATGGTGGAACAGGAGCAGCCACCATCCACCTCGAATGAAAATGGCACTGGATCAAGGTATCATCGTCAACTTGCCATCAATTGATAGGGATGGCATGGAATAAGTAACAAACTCTGCAGTAGGACAGTTAAGTCACTTACACATGGGATTGAGGACAATTCTTAGGCATGTTCTGAGATGATGATAAACCATAGTGCTAGAGTTTGTGAAATTTGTTTTTTTCTTGTTTGCTTTGAACACTTGTTTTTCTAGTTCTATTTGAACTTGGGTTTATTAGTTGTATGGGATCTTATTTTATATTTTGGCAAATGGACTTAGGAATGCTTAAATTTGGATCAATGTAATAGATAACACAGGTCGCGGTTGTATTCCTGTCCGGAGAGACGGGATAACAATCGCAAGGTATAGGTCTTTTCGTCAGGCGAACAAGATGAAACAGACTCGTGCATCATGGATTAAGTCCTCAACTTGGTATTGAGGCCGAATAATAAAACCCAACAGGTCGTTAGGTATGGAATATGCCTGGAAAGGGGTAGTCGCTTTGTTCGAATGTGATGGATCGACCTACTCAGGTCGTCGAGTATGGATTGTGCTCGGCAAGGATCCCGAGAGATCAAGGTCATAAGGTATGGACTATGCCTAACAAGGGGTAGGTCACTTCGCTCGAATGCGATGGATCAACCTACAAAGGTCATCGAGTATAAATTGTGCTTGGAAAGGATCCGGTGAGATCGAGGATTTGTTTAGGATAACAACCCAAAAGGCCATGGATTTGGCTTTGGATGGATGCAGATTCGGATAAAATGATCCGAAAAGACCGTGGATTTGGATTGGATTCTTGATTGGAAAATACAGCTATGGATTTCAGATTTTGGATTCATGGCAATTCAAAACACACCATACTATCGCAAGGCATGTTTTGGGGGGCAAAATGTTAACCCACCTTTTGCCAAGGCAGTATATGGGCGGATTTAACCTTAACAGACTTCATGATTATCAAGGGCAGTAGACCAGAGCAATGATTGTGAGATCCAGAAATCAAGTGTAGACAATGATATAAAGCGATGATCAACCAAGACCAAAAGATAGACTCTCCAGAATATTCTAAGTATGGATCAGTACCTCCCCTAGACAGGAGATCGGTTCATATCCCTTCCCCTAGGGGATCGGTACAGATCCTCAATTTTTGTCCCAAACTGGGTGAGACCGGTATAAAGTGACAAGAAGGCCCCACGAGGCTACATTTCAAATCTCAAGTCATTTGGAGTTTGTATGATCAAATTATAGGAAAATTAATTCACCTAGGAAATGGATCGGTATAAAAGGGATCGTATAAAAAGGGATCGGTATAAAAAGGATCGACATATTTCAGCCAAGAAAGTACAACTCAATGGAAAACACCCAATATCTCAAAATCCATAAGTCTAATACATATGAAATTTTTTGAGCAAGATGTGGAGACTCTAGGGAGCCTACCCTAGGGATTGCACCTCAAAAGGATGAAGAAAGAGAGATCAGCCCTCTTCCCTCTTAGGGATCAGCTAGATCCAACTTTATAGCAATGATCGATCAATATCTCAACATCTACACATCCACTTGACATGAAAATTAAAGTACAACTAACTACAACATGTGGAACACCCCATAGGGATCGCACATCATTTGGATCAAGTTGGAGGGGTCGGCCCCTATCCCTCTATGGGGATCGGCTATAATCAGCCTTCGTAGCATATTGCAACAAAGATTAATCTTTAACTTGAGTTCTACTAATCCAATTGCCAGGGAACTTGGAAGCTATACATAATACAACATGGAGAAGCTCCTCTAGGGATTGCATGTCGTTTGAAGGAGTTTGGAGGGATCGACCCCTATCCCTCCAAAGGGATCGACTGAAATCAGAATGTATGCAAACCACTTGACGGAAAATGCGATATCTCACAAACTGTAAGTCAGAGTGGCACGAAATTTGGAGGGCAAGTAGAAAATATCATGGAGAACCCCTTAGAGGGATCGCACCCCATTTGGACACAAAAATAGGGATCAGTACGATCCCTATTGTGTCCCCCAATGGGCCTGAAATTTCTTGTGTGGCCTTGCAATGGCTTGGAGGTTCTTCTGTCAAAATTTCATTATGATCCGTGCACGTCTTCCCCTATAAATATAGCAGACATGGTGTTAGAAAAAGGATCTTCTTTCTGCTTTTCTTTATCTTCAACATAGGCTACCATCTGCTAATTTTATACTTGGATTTCGGATTATAACTGTAAACAAACTACAGTATAATAAAAAGGTTATTTTGGAGTGGACGTAGGCCGGAGTTAGCCGAACCACCATAAATCTTGTCTCTTTTTACTTGCCTCCATTTTTAATTTGTTTGTTCTTCATATTATATTCACTACATTAGATACTATCTGAGATCTGTGATTGGATTTTGGTGCTTTCATACAACTGGGTGTTGGTGACCAATTTTGACGCCAACACCATGTCTCCAACCGAGAATTCTAAATCTCTTCTTCTCTTATCTGCATAAATCTTCTGACAGTCTTGAGCAGTCCTCATTCATTGTTGAATGATCTCTATCTTCTCTGCCATCTCTCTAATCATTTCGGGCCCAAGTATCGGTTTCTCACCTACTTTCCCATAACATGAATGCGACTTACAAGGTTGTCCATACAATGCTTTATATGGAGCCATGCCAAGAATTAACTGATAACTGTTGTCATATGCATACTCTAGCAAATGTAAATGATCTATCCAAGATCCTCCAAAATCTATAATACAAGCTCGAAGAAAATCTTCCAAAATCCGATTCACTCTCTCAGTTTGGCCATCTGTCTATGGGTGATAAGCTATGCTCAAGTGCAGCTCGGTTCCAAAAATCTCTTGTAATCTCTTCCAGAATCCACTGGTAAAAAATGGGTCTCTATTGCTTACAATACTCTTCGGCACACCATGGAATCGAACAATCCACTTAACATACAATTCTGCCAACTTGGATGTCGTTCTAGTAAACTTGACATGTATGAATCTTCCACTCTTGGTCAGTCGATCTACCACTATCCAAATACTATCATACCTTGCTCTAATCTGTGGCAATCTATCTATAAAATTCATAGATATCTGTTCCCATTTCCATTTGGGAATATCTAGTGGTTGTAGCAAACCACTAGGCTTCTTCTGCTCAGCCTTCACTAAATGGCAATTCATACACTTCGAAATGAATTTTCCAACATCCTTCTTTATACATTCCTAGTAGTATGTCCTCTTTATGTCTTTATATATCTTGTTACCACTAGGATGAATGGTTAATCTGGAATGATGGCATTCCCTTAGTACTTCATCTCGTAATCCATCATCATCTGGAACAACCAGTCTTTTATCCTTACGAAGCCAACCATCTCGGTCAATCTCGACTACCTCAAATCTTCAAATTACACTCCTATATAAATCTTTTCCATGATCTCTACTAGCTTAGAATCTTGCTTCTGACTCGTACCAATCCTTTCTATGAAAGTAGGTCTGATCGATAGACTTGCCAACATCTTAGGCTCAAGCTCACAATGTAGCCTGAAATCGAATCTAGCTATATACTCCATATGCTTCCATTCAAAAAATATAGTTCCTAATCCATCATAGCTTCTACTTAGTGCATCTGCCACTGCATTACCTTTCCCTAAAGTGTATGAAATATCAAAGTCATAAGAGGCCAAAAACTCTACCCATTGTTGCTGTCGTAGATTAAGATACTTCAAGGATTTATGGTCTGTTAATAGCTCAAATCATTCTCCCAAAAATAACGCCTCCACATCTTCAAAGTAAACACAATGGCCGCCAACTCCAAGGCATGGGTTGGATAATTACTTTCATGCGGTTTCAACTGTTGACTAGCATAAGCGACAACTCTCCCTTTCTGCATCAACACAGCTCCAAGACCAGTACCACAAGCATCCGTGTATACTGTCATCTCTTCATTCCCACCTGAAATAACCAATACAAGTGCACTCATCAATCTCTCCTTCAGAACCATAAATGCGTGCTCACATCTAGCATCCCAAGTAAAAGTCTGATTCTTCTTGGTCAAGTTGGTTAATGTTGCTGCAATCTTTGAGAAGTCCTTTAGGAAACTCCTATAACATCCTGCCAATCCTAGGAAATTTCTCACATCAGTAGCATTCTTGGGCTGGTTCCAATCTTGGATTGCTGCCATCTTTGTGGGATCCACTATTATTCCTTGTCCTGGCATGACACGACCCAAGAATCTCACTTCTTCCTTCCAGAAGTGACACTTAGAGAACTTAGCTCTCAACTTGTGCTTTCTCAAAATCACAGGCACAATCCTCAAGTGCGTCTTGTGCTATTCCTCGGTTCTGGAGTAAATAAGAATGTCATCCACAAACACAAGCACGAACTTGTTTAACTAATCTCTGAAGGCTCTATTCATAAGATCCACAAAGTATGTCGGACCATTGGTCAACCCAAATAGCATCACCAACCACTCGTAGAAACCCGATGGTGTCCAGAATGTAGTAATATGCACACTTTCTTTAGCCACTCTCAACTAGTGAAATCCCATTGCCAAATCCATCTGAGAAAACACCTTTGCACCATGCAACTGATCAAACAAGTCATTAATCCATGGAAGCAGATACTTATTCTTCTTTGTAACCTTGTTTAGCTCACGATAATCCACACATAACCTCAATGAACCATCCGCCTTAGTCGCGAATACAACAGGTGTGCCTTATTCGGATACGCTTCTTCGAATGAATCCTTTCTTCAGCAGATCATCGACTTGCACCTCTAACTCTTTCTGCTCTATGGGTGCCATACACCTCAAAGGCATTATTATGGGTCTGGCTCCATCCACTAAGTCGATCCAAAACTCGATCTCTCTATACGGTGGCAATCCTGTCACTTCCTCGAAGAAATCAGGGTACTCTCTAGCGATAGGTACAGATGACAATCCTTCCCATGGAATCTCAAGCGAATATAGAAAGCTGGCCAATACCTCATCCTATGGTAAGTAGTGTATCACTACCCTTCGCCCTTCCACATTCCCAACTATCACCTCAAGCTTCTCGCACTCCATAACAGCCGCATAACTCTTAAGCCAGTCCATTACCAAAATAATCCCAAACCCAGCAAAATTAAGAACAAAGCAATCACAAGCAAAAGAACATCCATGACTCGATAAAACTAAACCTCGACAAATCATACAGAGACTAGTAGATCTTCCAACAGGGTTGGTCACAATAAAAGGTTGGTCTAATATCTCGGGTTTCAAATATAGTCTGCATACTAAATCAACACAAACGAATGAATGCAAAGCTCCAATATCAAAAAGAACTCTAATAGAAACATCTCAGATGGAAAGCATATCTTGCACCATGACTCCTTTCCCTTTATCCTTAGCAGTAGGAGCACAAGATGAAGTCAGGACTGCATCCAAAGCATATGCCTTCATAATCTATTTATCCTTAGGCGGTTCTGAACAATCCTTCTTAATATGTCTAAGCTTATCACAGTTGAAGCACTTCTTAACAGCCTTGCATTCCTTGACATAGTGGCCTTTCTGCTTACAAGTATGACAAACAATCTCACTCTTGGTCTTTTTCTGACCCCCTTTTCCTTGTTGTTGCTGCTTCCTCTTTCCATTCCATTTCTTCTTACCTCCAACGCCCTACTGTGGTTTTGGTTCCTTTTTCTCAACAACAACAACAATAACAATCCTATTCTTCAGGTATAGACTCTTATGTCTAAGTGCTTTCTCAACCAACTTCTCAAAAGAAATTTCAATATGGTCGACCAGCTTCTCTCCCAAGTGGTTGTCCAATCCAGTGATAAACTTCATATTTTTCTTCAAAGGTGTATTAATAAAAGACATCCCATACTTCAAAAAAGCATCAAATTCCACCACATACTCATAGGTATCATAAGAAGTAGGTATTGGAGATAGGAATACTTAAAAGAATGATATCCTTTATTTGTTTTGTGATATATCTTTATGATATTGTAGAGTAGCATATTATAATGTTATATGCTAACTCTTTGGTTGCAAGGACATGTCAGGTATGCTTCGTGTACTCTTGTTCCTTACCATATTTACCGTATAGTATTTTGAGACTCATTACCGCTCATGTCAAACTGTTGTCTGACCTAAGGTTTCATGCTTTGTTTTTTATTATCTGTGGTATTCTTAAATGAGTAGACTAGATAATAGGTCTAGGTGACGAGTAGCTGTCCGGAGGGCGAGCTAGATGGAGCCATCTCGTATTATATACATATATAGAGTCTACGCTTATTCCACTGAGCAGCACTAGGAAGCCTTAGCAGTGATTGCTTACTATTTGTATTTGAGACAGTTGTTGTGTTTGTTTCTATTGTATAAACTTTATGACATTTGATTTATAACTATGTGGATCTATAATCTGATGATTTGTTCACATAGTTATTACCGTCTCTTCTATTATATCTATGATAATATATTTTATCCATACGTTGTGAGATATGACAAGTTATATACTATATAGGTTTATTTCAAACGTTGATGATCGTCCTATATCGGCTAGGCATGGATGCAACACACTATTTATACACTATTAGTGCTGGTGGTAGAGGATGGTCGTCGCATTTGGTACCAGAGCTTTAGTTACACAATTAATTAGAGTTGATACCATGATCCACGGAGATAGGGAAGGTGTTATCGCCTTATACTAGATTGAGAGTGTGTGTACACACACACAAGAGAGTGCATACTTATTATAAGTTTGGTTTTCAAAACTATATATTAATGTATTATATAGTATAATTTGCATGCGCATGGGCACTATGGATATAGTTTTCTTTATGAGAGACTAATCATTATTATTACAGATAAGAATGAGCTGGCATACAAGGAATGCTGTGAGGAATTCTATTTCAGGAGTAGAGGAAGGAGCGGGATCAAGAGCTGCTACGCCTGATGTCCAAGCCATGTTCTATGCTATGGATGGCTAATATAACGAGGAATTCTCCTAGAGTGGTGATAGGTGGAGGTGCTCCCATGCAAGCGCCTAGGACTGATTTTGCCAAGTTGAATCAAGATTATTCTACTCTTAGAGGGAAGTCATTCCATGGGACGGAGTCAGACATAGAAGTGCAAGATTGGTTGGATACTTATTAGCGTATCTTTGGTGATATGTAAGTGGAAGATGCTATGAAGTGAAAATTGGCTTTGAAACAGCTTTAGGGCTGAGCTATGAATTAATGGAATACCATCACTAATGTTACTCTAGAAGACCAATTTTCTTGGGATCAGTTTAAGACGAGGTTTGGGGAGAAGTTTATTCCTACTGTTCAGAAGTCGATTTTGTTCAAAAAATTTGCTGATCTCAAACAGTGAGAGATGCAAGTTTTTGAATATGTGGTAGAATTTGAAGCTTTGTCTAAGCATGGGACGTCGTTTATCGACACTCCATTGAGGAAGAATAATAAATTCATCATTGGTTTGGATGACTACTTGGGAGAAAAGCTAGTGGGCCATATTGATTAGCCATTTGAGAAGCTTGTAGAAAAGGCGCTTCGCCATGAGAGCTTGTACCCTAAGGCTAAGACTGCTATTGTTATTTCTACTGAGAAAGAAGAGCCAAAGATGTATCACGGTAGTAAAGGCAAGAAGAAGTGGAATGGAAAGAGAAAGCAGTCCCAAGGAAAGGGTGGTGAGAAAAAGAGTAAATGGGAACCTACTTTCTTTGGATGCAACAAAAAAGGTTATTTAATTAAAGATTACAAGGCAAGTGAGAAGAGGAAATGTTACAACTGTGACAAGCCTAGACATTTGAAGAAGAATTGTTAAGAACCGGTGAAGGATAAGTAGGTAGTGAAAGCACATTCCTTGGACACTGTCTCAACTTCATCGAGTGCTCCCTCAACGAAGGAGAAGGGGAAGGGAGTCGTCATTCAAGGTATGCTTTCTACTGGTGATGTTCCTGTTCGAGTTTTGTTTCATCCCGGTGCTTCTCATTCATTCATCTGTAGCAACCTAGTAGATAGATTGAGATTGAGATCTGAGATAGTAGACCGATCCCTAATCATGAAGAACCCTGTGGTAGGCTCTACTAGTCTTTGCATGGTTTGTCATGGCCTAGTTTTTTGATTCATGGATGTTCTTTGGTTTGTGTTTTGAATTTTGTTGGGTTTGGGATTATCTTGGGTATGGACTGGCTTAGGAAGTATGCTGCAATAGTGGATTGCGAGAAGCTATTGTGACAATCGGGGATGTGGATGGGGAACGGTAGTGATTAGCTGCTTATCAGGGGATGAGGTGATGGTTATCTTTCTATATTTGCTTGAGGTTCCACTTGAGGGATTGTCATCAGTGCCTATCGCTAGAGAATATCTTGATGCCTTTGAGGAAGTGACTAGATTGCCGCCGCATAGAGAGATCAAGTTTAGGGTAGACTTGTGAAGGAAGCCAGATCGATAGTTATGTCCTTGAGGTGTATGGCACCTAGAGAGCAGAAGGAATTGGAGGTGAAAGTGAATGACTTATTAAGGAAATGGTTCATTCAAAGAAGCATATCTGAATTGGGCGCACCTGTAGTATTCGCAATGAAGGCGGATGACTCTTTGATGTTGTGTGTGGATTATCGTGAGCTGAATAAGGTGACGAAGAAAAACAAGCATCCACTCCTATGTATCGATGACTTGTTTGATCGGCTGCACGGAGCGAAGGTGCCTATAACTGTGTTTCGAACATCGTTAAGTTTCTATGAGTGGTTAGTGATGCCATTTGGACTGACCAACGCTCTGACATACTTTGTGGATCTTATGAATCAAGTTTTCAGAGACCAATTGAATAAGTTAGTGCTTATGTTCATGGATGATATTCTGATCTACTTTGAAACTGAAGAGGAGCACAAGACGCACTTGAGGATTATGCTAGTGATATTGAGGAAGCACAAATTGAGAGCGAAGTTCTCTAATTGTCACTTCTGGAGAGAAGAAGTGAGATTCATGGGTCATGTTGTTTTTAGGACTAGTATAGCAATGGATCCTGCAAAGGTGGCAGCAGTCCAAGATTGGGACCAGCCTAAAAATTCTACGGATGTAAGAAGTTTCCTAGGATTGGCAGGATATTATAGACGCTTCATAAAGGACTTATTGAAGGTAGCGACATTGCTGACCAATGAGGAAGAAGAATCAGACTTTTGCATGGCATGCAAAGTGCGAGCATTCATTTATGAGTCTGAAAGAGAGGTTGACTGCATCAGTGTTGACCATTCCAAGTGGAGACGAAGAGTTAACAGTATACACTGATGATGTGGTACTTGATTGGGTGCGGTGTTAATGTAGAAGGGAAGGGTTGTCGCTTATGCGAGTCGACAACTAAAACCACACGAAAGGAATTACCCAACTCATGATTTCGAATTGGCTGCTTGCTTTCAAGATATAGAGGCACTATTTGTTGGGAGAAAGATTTGGCTGTTTATTGACCATAAATCCTTGAAGTACCTTTTCTCTAAGAAGGATCTCAACCTTCGACTACAACAGTGGTTGTAGTTCTTGGCCTCTTATGATTTTTGTATTTCCTATACTCCAGGAAAAGGGAACGCAGTTTTTGGTGCATTGAGTAGAAGACATGCTGGGTTAGGAGCAATGTTCTTGGAATGGAAGTAGATGTAAAATATTGCGGGATTTGATTTCGGGCCTCACTTTGGGTTAGAACCTGAAATGTTGGCAAGTTTATCGATCAGATTTACTCTAATTAAAAGGATCGGTGCTAGTCAGAAGCGAGATGCTTGGCTAGCAAAGATTATAGCAAAGATTGTATAAGGAGTAGAATCTGAAACATAAAGCAATACGAGCTCGACCGTGAGGGTTGACTTCGTAAAGATGGAAGGTTATTTGTTTTCGATGTTAATGGATTGCAAGATGAAGTGCTAAGAGAGTTTCACCATTTATGGTTGACCATTCATCCCGGTGGTAACAAGATGTACCGAGATATGAAGTAAACCTATTATTGGGAAGGAATGAAGAGGGATGTAGGGGCATTCATCTCAAAATGTATAAACTGTTAGTTGATGAAGGTAGAGCAGAAGAAACCTAGTGGATTATTGCAACCATTAGAGATTCCTCAATGGAAATGGAAGCAAGTATCGATGGATATTGTAGATGGTCTACCGAGGACTCGAGCACGGTATGCTGGCATTTGGGTCATAGTAGATCGGTTGACCAAGAGTGCGAGGTTTATACCTATCAAATCAAGTAGAATGGCATCCAAGCTGGCAGAGTTGTATGTAAAATGGATTGTACGATTTCAAGGTGTGCCGAAGAGCATTGTGAGCGACTGAGACCCATTGTTCACTAGTGGGTTTTAGAAGAGCTTACAAGAGGCATTAGGAACAGAGCTGCATCTTGGTACAGCTTATCACCTGCAAACAGATGGGGAAACTGAATGAGTAAATCATATATTGGAAGATCTCTTACGAGCATGCGTTATAGACTTTAGTGGATTATGGGATGATCATTTGCATTTGGTGGAGTTCGCATACAACAATAGTTATCAGTCGAGTATTGTTATGGCTTCGTATGAAGCATTGTATGGCCGGCCATGTAGCGCTCCTTGATATTGGTGGGAAGCAGGTGAAAAATTGATACTTGGGCCATATATGATTAAAGAGCCTTCAAAGAAGATTGAGGTCATTCGACAACGAATGAATGCTACTCAGGATCGATAGAAAAGCTACATGGATATAGGACGAAGAGATTTAGAGTTTTCTATTGGAGATATCGTGATTGTAAAGGTTTATCCTCTAAAGAATGTAGTTCGATTCGATAGAAAAGGGAAGTTGGCACCAAGATTCGTAGGTCATTTTCCGATAGTAAAGAGAATCGGGAAGCAAGCATATAGGGTCGACTTACCTCAGAAGATGGCGGGCGTGCACAACGTTTTTCATGTCTCTTATCTACGGAAGTTTGTACACGACCCATGCGTGATGATTACACAAGAATTGCTAAGAGATGGTGAGGTAGAACCAAAAGTTTCTATACCTCGTAAGCTGCTTCATTTTGTTGGGTACGATATGAAATAGCTTAGGAGAATGACGGTGAAACTAGCTAAGGTATAATGGAGCAGAAGTGATGACGATTTTACATGGGAGACAGAGGAGAGTATGAGGACTAGGTGTTCGGAGCTCTTTGAATAGTAAGACCCAACATTCATCGTATCAAATTTTACCATTGTATATTATATTCGATAAGTTAGTATTTCGCATGCTAGGATATGTTCACTATACTATTCATTGCATGGCTGCTTGTTTGAGATGTCTCATGGTTGCTTATGATTGGTAGGCATGCGGGATGACCATGGTTTCTTATACTTTGTATTTGGAGATTTCGGGGGTGAAATTCCTAAGGGGGAGGTAAATGTAACGACCTATATTTTACATATGGAAGGATCGTAAACTATTTTTATTTTATTCATACGAAGTCGTATGATTCTATAACATTGGAATATGAGGACATTTTACACGTCTATGATTTTTTTTGAAATTCTATGTCACCATATTGATCCTGAAATTCTTTTTTGGGTTATAACATTTGATAGGAGTCGAACTAGGGTCTCAAACCAATTCCACTGCTTCAGGATGATGGTTTTCCATTCCTAGAGTGATTATAATAGGAAAATGGACTTATAGGTAGAAAGTATACCTATTTTAAATTTTTAAAGCTGTTGGCTAGGATTAGCGTGTAATTAATTAAGACCATTAGTGAGCTCATTAGTCTAATTAGAGAACACTATAAATAGAGGGTTGAAGAGTCAAATTAAAACTTTTTCCTCTCATTCCAAATCAGGTCTAAACCCTAGTTAGCCCTAGATCCATCCTAATATCATCCAAAATCACCCAAATTGCTCTCTAAATCAAACTAGATTGCGGATTAAAGATTGAATCCTCAATTAGAAGATAGAGATCGTCGATTTTCTTGATTTAAAACTGCTTTGCTTCACTGTCCGGATTAGATCTACATAGAAATTGGTTGAATTTGGAAATTAATGAGTGATTTATGCCTTCTCACTATACTACACATGTTTATAAGGTAGAATTATAGGATTTAACATGCTTTAAATTGATTTTTGGCCATAAAAACCTTTTCTAACTTTAATGACATGTCAATCCATGCATATGATACAGATTGATTAGAAATCACCTTGATTTATGTTTATATATATATATATATATTCATGCATAGGTAGATATCTATGTTAGAAAGTGCTTTGTTTATCTTATTTTGATGGATTTCAAGTTTGATTCGATGAAATTGCTTGTTATTCTATGTTTGGATGATATGATTTGATGTTGTTTGTTAGCGTTGTGATCGCATAGGAAGTTAGGTTAGAGAATTGGGAAAATCGGAGGTAAATTTGGTCGGAATTGGACGAAATTTGGTAGACAAGCTCATGAGAATAGCAGGAGGCCACATGATAACTTGCAAGTAGGTAAAAGATAAAGCCATAACTCGGCACCGAGTTATGGCTATAACTCGGCACCGAATTATGGTGCTAACTCGTGTGCACTTCTCGACTTCATGGATGGGAAGAGTTTGTCTAGTGGAGGTTGCATATAGCTTGATGTAGGAAATATGGCTAAGTGTTGGATAAGACGACGAGTTATCTCTAAAACAAGAAGAAAGAGCTTTGGATTAGGGTCGAGTTATCAAGGAGGGATGAGTCGGGGTCCAAGGCACTAGAAGAGGAGTACTAGAGACATGAAAGAGAAATTAGCCATTAGTTTGCTAAGTGTATAACTCGACACCGATTTATACCTATAACTCGGTAACGAGTTATCATGATGAATGGTATGGATGTGAACCTTTTAGGGCAGGAAAGGGATGCTCAATAGATCGTGCTAAAGGTGTTGGCTCGTTCGTATCAAGTTGGATGATGATATAACAGCATGATGAAAAGCTATGGTCTTTGGATGTTATCCCGTGTTAGGCGTAGGTTCCGAAGATGGTGGCTCGTAAAGAGGTAAGCCGTATAATCGAGGAATGTGGAAGGGTTCCTCATGAATAATGGAATTCAAATTTAGCAAGATGGGCTCGGTATCTAAATGGAGCAAAGGTGGGCTCAGGTATATGTGCTAAGGAATCATTGATGGCTCAGAGAGTTTTCCGTTATACTCGAAGCATGGGTATTGTAAGTGGAGACGCCCATGCATCAATTGAGGGTCTTATATACATTGGACCTATAGCTTGGGTTTAGTATCTAGCTTTGGGTTGTAAGACACATGTCCAGCTTTGGGCTGCGAGATGTAAGAATACAATAGACAATCGGGATTTCTATTTGTCCCTGACTTGGGGGTTATATGACTTATCATATGAGCACAAGGAGTGATAGTTAGGATTTTTGGTGGATGTTATGGATGCTTTGGTTGTTTTCTTTCGTAGGATATCACTCATAGGTATCAGGGGAAGTAGGTATTGGAGATAGGAATACCTAGAAGACTGATATCCTTTATTTGGTTTGTGATATATCTTTATGATATTGTAGAGTAGCAAATTATAGTGTTATATGCTAACTCTTTGGTTGTAGAGACATGTCAGATATGGTTCGTGTACTCTTGTTCCTTACCATATTTACATATATAATATTTTATGACTCATTTACCGCTCACATCAGATTGTTGTCTAACCCAAGGTTTTATGATTTGTTTCTTATTATTTTGGGTACTCTTAAATGAGTAGACTAGATAACAAGTCTAGGTGATGCAATAGCTGTTCGGAGGACGAGATGTATGAAGCTATCTCGTATTATATACATATATGGAGTTTACGCTTATTCCATTGAGTAGCACTAGGAAGCCTTAGCAGTTACTATTCATTATTTTATTTGAGATTGTTGTTGAGTTTGTTTCCATTTTATAAACGCTGTAACATTCGATGTATAACTGTGTGGATCTATACTTTGATGATTTGTTCACTTATTTATTACTATCTCTTCTGTTATATCTATGATATATTTTATCCATGTGCTGTGAGATATGACAGATTATATGCTATATTGGTTTATTTCAAATCTTGATGACCATTCTATATCGGTCGGCCAAGGATGCAGCGCACTATATATATACTATTAGTGCCGGTGGTATAGGGAGGTCATCACATTTGGTATCATAGCTTTGGTCACATGATTAACTGGTGTTGATACAATGATCCAGTAGAGATAGGGAAGGTGTTATCGCCTTGGACAAGATCGAGAGTGTGTTGTATGTGTGTGTGTGTATACACACATGAGAGAGTGCGTACATGTTATAAGTTTGGTTTTCAAAACTATATAATAATATATTATATGTTATAAGTCGCATGCACATGAGCACTATGGACACAGTTCTCTTTATGAGGGACCGATCGGTCTTGTTACATGTAAGAATGAGCCAGTATACAAGGAATTCTATGAGGAATTCTGCTTCAGAAGTAGAGGAAGGAGCAAGATCAGGAGCTGCTATGCTGGATGTCCAAGCCATGATCAATGCTATGATAGCTGATATGATGAGGAATAATCCTAGAGTGGTGACAGGTAGAGGATCTCCCATGCAAGTGCCTAGGAATGATTTCAGCAAGCTGAATAAAGATCTTTCTAGGAGGGAAGTCATTCCATGGGACGAAGTCAGCCAGAGAAGTGGAAGATTAGTTTTATACTTGTGAGCGCACCTTTGGTGATATGGAGGTAGAAGATGCTATGAAGAGAAAGTTGGCTTCAAGATAGCTTCTTGGTCAAGTTATGAATTGGTGGAATGTTGTCACTGTTGTTACTCCAGAAGACCAATTTTCTTGGAATCAGTTTAAACGAGGTTTGAGGAGAAGTTTATTCCGGCTGCTCAGAAGTCTACTCCATTCAGAAATTTGCTGATCTCAAACAGGGAGAGATGACAGTTTCTGAACATGTGGTAGAATTTGATGCTTTGTCTACGTATAGGATGTCGTTCATCGACACTCAATTGAGGAAGAATGAAAATTTCATCACTGGTTTGGATGACTACTTGGGAGAAAAGCTAGTGCATCGTATAGATGAGCCGTTTAAGAAGCTTGTAGAGAAGGCGCTTCGCTATAAGAGCTTGTATCCTTAGGCTAAGATATTATTGTTGTTTCTTCCGAGAAAGAAAAGCCAAAGCTGTAGCAAGGCGGTGAAGGCAAGAAGAAGTGGAATGGAAAGAGAAAGCAGTCCCAAGGAAAGGGTGGTAAGAAGAAGGGTAAATGGGGACCTACTTGCTTTGGATGCAATGAAAAGGGTCATTTGACTAAGGATTACACGGCGAGTGAAAAGAGGAAATGTTACAACCGGGACAAGCCTAGCATTTGATGAATAATTGTCCAGAACTGATGAAGGATAAGTAGGTAGTGAAATCACATGCCCTGGATGCAGTCCCGACTTCGTCAAGTGCTCCCTTGGTGAAGGAGAAAGGGAAGGGAGTCGTCATTTCAAGGTATGCTTTCTATTGGTGATGTTCCTATTCGAGTTTTGTTTGAACCTGGTGCTTCTCATTCATTCATCTATAGTGCCTAGTAGATAGATGAGGATTGGGACCTGGGATAGTAGACCGGCCCCTAATCGTGCGAACCCTGTTCGAGGCTCTACTAGTCTTTGCATGGTTTGTCGTGGCCTAGTTTTATCGAGTCATGGATGGTCTTTGGTTTGAGATTGTTTTGCTTTGAACTTTGTTGGGTTCGGGATTATCTTTAGTATGGACTGGCTTAGGAAGTATGCGGCCATAGTGGATTAGAGAAGCTATTGGTGACAATTGGGTATGTGGATGGACGAACGGTAGTGATTAGCTACCTACCAAAGGATAGGGTGATGATAAGCTTTCTACATTCACTTAAGTTTCCACAGGAGGGATTGTCATCATTGTTGATCCCTAGATAATATCTTGATGTCTTCGTGGAAGTGACTAGATTGTCACCGCATAGTGAGATCGAGTTTTAGATAGACTTGGTGAAGGAAACCAGACCATTAGCTATTCCTTTGAGGCGTATGGCACCCAAAGAGCAGAATGAATTGGAGGTGCAAGTGAATGACCTATTGAGGAAAGGGTTCATTCGAAGAAGAATATCTGAGTGGGGCATACTTGTAGTATTCACAATGAAGGCAGAGCTCTTAGAGGTTGTGTGTGGATTACTGTGAGCTGAATAAGGTGATGAAGAGAAACAAGTATCCACTCCCACGCATCGATGACTTATTTTATCAGCTGCACAATGCAAGGGTGTTCTCCCAAATGGATTTGGTGATGGGATTTCACCAGTTGAGAGTAGCGAAAGAGAGTATGCCTATTACTGCATTTCAAACACCGTTAGGTTTCTATGAGTGGTTGGTGATGCCATTTGGATTGACCAATGCTCTAGCATTCTTTGTGGATCTAATGAATCGGGTTTTCAGAGACCGGTTGAATAAGTTCATGCTTGTTTTCATGGAATATTCTGATCTACTCCAGAACTGAAGAGGAGCACAAGACGCACTTGAGGGTTGTGCTAGAGATATTGAGGAAGCACAAGTTGAGAACGAATTAAGTTCTCTAAGTGTCACTTTTGGAGAGAAGAAGTGAGATCCTTGGGTAACGTCGTTTTGGGATAAGGTATAGCAGTGGATCCTGCAAAGGCGGCAGCTGTCCTAAGATTAGAACTAGCCCAAGAATGCTACAGATGTAAGAAGTTTCCTAGGATTGGCATAATATTATAGACTCTTCATAAAGGACTTCTTGAAGGTAGTGGCATTGCTGACCAATTTGAGGAAGAAGAATCATACTTTTGCATAGGATGCAAAGTGTGAGCATGCATTTATGAGTCTGAAAGAGAGGTTGACAAGTGCATCAATGCTGACCATTCCAAATGGAAATGAAGATTTAACAGTATACACTAATGCTTGTGGTACTTAATTAGGTGTGGTGTTAATGTAGAAGGGAAGGATTGTCACTTATGTGAGTCGAAAGCCAAAGCCACACGAAAGGAATTACCCAACTCATGATTTGGAATTGGCGAAAATTGTTTTTGCTTTGATGATGTGGAGGCACTATTTGTTGGGAGGAAGATTTGAGCTGTTTACGGACCACAAATCCTTAAAGTACCTTTTCTCTCAAAAGGATCTCAACCTTCAACGTCAACGGTTGTTGGAGTTCTTGGCCTTTTATGATTTTTGTATTTCCTATACTCAAGGAAAAAGAATGCAGTCGTCGATGCATTGAGTAGAAGACATGCTTGGTTGAGAGCAAGGTACTTAGAACAAAAGCAGATGGAATATATTGTTGGATTTGATTTTAAGCCTCACTGCGGATTAAGACCTGAAATGTTGGCAAGCTTATTGATTAGACCTACTCTAATTGAAAGGATCAGTGCTAGTCAGAAGCGAGATGCTAGGCTGGCAGAGATCATAGCAAAGATTGTATAAGCTGAAGACATGAAGCAATACGAGCTCGGCCAAGAGGGTTAGAAAGTTATGCAAATTTTAAGTTTTTAAAGTTGCTGGTCGGGATTAGTATGTAATTAATTAAGCCCTTTAATGAGCCCATTAGTCTAATTAGGAACACTATACATAAAAGGCTGAAGAGTCAAATTAATACATCTCCCTCTCATTCTTAATCAGGTCTAAACTCTAATTAGCCCTAGATCCATCCTAATTTCATCCAAAATCACCTAAATTACTCTCTAAATCAAACTAGATTGCGGATTAGAGATTGGATCCTCAACTAGAAGATATAGATCATCGATTTTCTTGATTTAAAACTGCTTTTCTTCACTGTCCGGATTAGATCTACATAGAAATTGGTTGAATTTAGTAATTGATGAGTGGTTTACGCCTTCTAACTATACTACACATGTTTATATGGTAGAATTATAGGATTTAACATGTTTTAAATTGATTTTTGGCCATAAAAACCTTTTCTAACTTTAATGACATGTCAATCCATGCATATGATACAGATTGATTAGCACCTTGATTTATGTATATATATATATATATTCATGCATAGGTAGATATCTATGTAGAAAGTGCTTTGTTTATCTTATCTTGATGGATTGCAAGTTTGATTGGATGAAATAGCTTGTTATTCTATATTTGGTTGATATGATTTGATGTTGTTTGCTAGTGTTGTGATTGCATAGAAAGTTAGGTCGGAGAATTGGGAAAATCGAAGGCAAATTTGGTTGCAATTGGATGAAATTTGGCAGCTAAGCTTAAGAGAATGTCAAGAGGCCACACGATAAATCGCAAGTGGGTAGGAGTTAATGTCATAACTCGACACCAAGTTATGGCTATAACTCGACACCGAGTTATTGTGTTAACTTGTGTACACTTCTCGACTTCGTGGATGAGAAGAGTTTGTCAGGTGGAGGTTGCCTATAGCTTGATGCAGGAAATTTGGCTAAGTGTTGGATAATAAGTTGATTTATCTCTAGAACTAGAAGAATGAGCTTTGGATTAGGGCCGAGTTGTCAAGGAGGGATGAGTCAGGGTCCATGGCACTGGAAGAGGAGTACTGGAGACATGAGAGAGTAATTAGCCATTAGTTGGCTAAGTGTATAACTCGGCACCAAGTTATACCTATAACTCGGTATCGAGTTATCATGATTAATGGTATGGATGTGGTACTTTCAGGGCAGGAAGGAGACGCTTTGTAGATCGTGCTGGAGGTGTTGGCTCGTTCGTATCAGGTTGGATGATGATATAACAGCATGATGAAAAGCTATGGTCTTCGGATGTTGGCACGTGTTAGGAGTAGGTTCCAAAGATGGCGGCTCATAAAGGCGTGAGCCATATGATAAGAGAATGTAGAAGGGTTCCTCGTGAATAATGGAAACTTGACTGAGCAAGAAGGGCTCGGTATCTAAATGGAGCAAAAGTGGGATCGAGTATATGTGCTATGGAATCGTATGGCTGGAGAGTTTTCAATTTACTCGAAGTAGGGGTATTATAAGTGGGGATGCCCATGAGTCAATTGAGGGACCCGTATACCTTGGACCTGTATCTTTGGGTTTAGTGTCCAGCTTTGGGCTGCAAGACACGTATCCAGCTTTGGGCTGCGAGATACGAGAGTACAATAGAGAATCGAGATTAAAAATTAGTCCCTGGCTTGGGGGTCATACGAGTTATCATATATTCAGAGCACAAGAAGTGATAGTTAGGATTGCTGATTGATGGTATAGATGTGAGAAATGCGGATTAAGGATCTTAAGTCTAGAATTAACACTAGAGGGGGGGTGAATAGTGTTTTAAGAAATTTGTTAATCTTTTTGAGTTTTCTTAATTTGTTAACAATGTATACACTAATCAGACACAGATATGAACACAGAATCAAACACAGATGCAAATATAAAGTAAAAGCAGTAAAGGAAAGAACACACCGGATTTTATATTGGTTCGGAGTTACCCTACATCCAGTCCCGCAACACAAGTACGGATTTCCTTCCAAACTCAATTCAACAATTACAACCCTCGGTTTTAAGGCTACGAGGTACACCCTCTAGAATAACAATCCTCTGGGTAGAGATACTTGATTTCCGGGGCAACAAGTTCACCCAATTGATTTCCAGGGCTACAATCACACCTTCTCTCGCTCGATTGATTACAAAAAGTCTATAACTCAGATTAGCACTTGGATCTTGTAGAGATAGTGGAGAGAATCAAAACCAGAGATTATCTAGTTAGATTCGATATTGATTTCGGCAGAGTAATGGTGTAATTTATAAATAAGACAGTGGAGAAGAAGAATAAGAAGAGAAGTTAAAACCAGAAAAAGTGATTAAAAATTCGTTGAAACTGATCCCTATTTATAGAAGAACAACAGTCATGTCCATTCATGAAGAGTTATGGCGAATAGACACTTCTTTTGAAATTTAAATTTTGAACTCAACTGTCACCATGTCGACATGGTGCCTATAGGCATGTCGACATCCCTCAGCCAAATTTGATGTTTTGAATTTTTATAAAAATAATATTTATCTTATATAAAAACTATATAAAACTTATAAATATACTTGAATATATTTTAAATTCATAAGTAAATATAAAGAACAATATATACATATTATCAAAGTATAAATAATTTAAAAGTTAAATATATTATTTGAAAAGATAGTTTAAAATCAGGAGTAATTTGACTTTGAAATTAAAGATGTTTTTGAGGCTAAAATTATTTAAAATCAGGATCGAGAGTTTTGAATCTTTTAAAAAGAAAGTTTTGAAATCATTTTGAAAACAAGATAATTTTGTAAAATCATTTTGAAATAAAAGTAAGTGGATACAAAAAGATGTTCCACTAGATTTTTCGTAGGTTCCATCCAACTTAGGGTTCCATCCCTTTAACGAGCACGAAGTGGATTCCATTCCACGAATAAAATAGATTTTAAGATGTCAGTGCCTTTCTATGAGTTTTAACAATATTCCTAACTATATAACTTATCTTGGAAACTTGAACTCTTGAAAGTCTTGATACTCATGAGTCTTCTATCTCTATATCTTGAATCTTTATACTGTACAGTCTTCATTCTTGATACCTGCATGGTTAGATCCTGCATATACATATATATCTAAACTTGTAATATTAGTATTTATATTTTATAATCTATTCTAAGGTTGTTGTCATCAAAACCATCATCTCATGGACTAACAATCTCCCTCTTTTTGATGATGACAACCTTTGTTTATAAAATATCACTTCTATCCTAATAACTAACAACTCCCCCTTAATCTATGCCTAACTACCCTATTTTATATTTCTCCCCCTTTGTCATCAACAAAAAACTTACTCTAAACTAGATAACTCAAACTATATAACTCCCCCTGAAACTAAGACTACATTACTTGTGATTATAATGATAGTGTTATCATACATAATCAATACTTAACTAAAATATAATCCTAAACTATTTAACTATCCTAACTAAGAATTCACAATAATACTAACACATACGAGTTTATTTATTACGAGTATGGTTGTATTTACATTTGCGTTTGAAAAACATAAATAACAACGGAAAGAAAGAGAAGAAACTAATGTGTGTTTCTGAACATAGGAGATTTATGAATTGAACAGTTTGGATAGTGGAAACAGAAATTTCCACGTTGTTCAACAAGATTCCCATTTTTGTCGAAACACACTTCTCCAACGCATACTACTTGGTCATCATCCTCCTCGTGTGCTTCTTCCATTGGTTCTTCTTCTTCATCGCTGACCTCATGTTCTTGATTGAGTGAAGAGTCTTCATCGATCAAGATAGGGTTGGCATGGTTATCCATTAGGAATTTTTGTAAATTCCTAAGAATCTTGCCTTGCCTCTCTTGCTCTTTCACAATACGAAGTTGAGTCACTTGAATTTCAGTCAACATCTGAAGAGTATCCTTCATAGACTCCTCCAATTTAGTTACACGTGTGAGAGTAGTGTATTGAAATGGTCCAGAAGTAGGAGAGGGGAATGAGAAAGTTGATTTTATGTTTGATTTAGAGGAAGATGCCATTATTTTATATATTTCAGAATAGAAAATGAAGAGAAAACAGAGAGAATGAATAAGAATTCGAAATAGAGAAGAATATATAACTAAATTTTTGAATTTTGGTGGGAAAAATTTAAAAAAAAATAGAAACGTTACATGTCGACATGTCTTCCTAGGGGATGTCGACATGGTCCTTATATTTTAACTCTATGATTTATTTTAATATTAATTATTAATTATACTTGTTATTTATATTTTATATTTCAGTTATAGAACAAATACCTAATTCTCTTCTTAATTTAGTAAATATAGATTCATTTAATGGTTTTGTTAAGATATCAGCGATTTGATTCTCAGAGTTTATATATTCGAGAGTAATTACTTCTTTAGTTATATTATCTCTAAGAAAATGATGTCGAATATCAATATGTTTAGTTCGAGCATGATGAGTAGGATTTTTAGATAAATTTATTGCACTAGTATTATCACAATAAATTGGCGATTTTGAGATATTTAATCCAAAATCTCTTAAGGTTTGTTGCATATATATTACTTGAGAGCAAGCCAAAGCAGCAGAAATATACTCTGCTTCAGTTGTTGATATGGAAACTGTACTTTGCTTTTTACTAAACCAGGAAACCAGAGAATGTCCCAAAAAGTGACAAGTTCCACTTGTACTTTTTCGGTCTGATTTACATCCAGCATAGTCAGCATCACAGTATGATATTAAATCAAATGAATCACTTTTAGGATAAAATAAGCCATAATCAGAGGTGTGTTTAATATATCTTATGATACGTTTTACAGCTTTTAAGTGAGTTTCTTTAGGATGAGATTGATATCTTGCACAGAGACATACACTATGCATGATATCAGGTCTACTAGCAGTGATATAGAGCAATGATTTGATCATTCCTCTATACAACTTTTGATCTACATCTTTTGAGAAATCTTCTTTACTTAGATATTCATTGGTTGCCATGGGAGTAGGTTTTCCACTCGCAGTAGTCAAACCAAATTTATTAACTAGTTCTTTAGCATATTTTTCTTGACTAATAAAAATACCATTATCTAACTGTTTTATTTGCAATCCTAGAAAAAAGTTTAATTCACCCATATGACTCATCTCAAACTCTTTTGTCATTATTTCAAAAAATTCTTTATTCATTTCAAAATTAGTTGATCCAAAAATGATATCATCTACGTAAACTTGTACTAGTTGAATATCATTTTTATTTCTTTTAATAAAAAGAGTATTATCTATTTTACCAATTTCAAAATTTTATTGTAATAAATAAGATCTTAGTCTATCATACCAGGGTCTAGGAGCTTGTTTTAGACCATATAAAGCTTTCTTAAGTTTGTACACATGGTTTGGTAAAATTTCATCTTCAAAAAGTGGTGGTTGTTCAACATATACTTCTTCTTTTACAAATCCATTTAAAAATGCACTTTTAACATCCATTTGAAATAATTTGAAATTATTATGATTTGCGAAAGCAAGTAGAATCCTAATGGCTTCTAATCTTGCTACAGGAGCAAAGGTTTCGTCACAATCTATACCTTCTTCTTGACAGTAGCCTTGGGCGACTAATCGTGCTTTATTTCTAACGACCTCACCTTGTTCATTCATTTTATTTTTATAGTCCCATTTTGTTCCAATTATAGTTTTATCTTCAGGTCTAGGAACAAGTTCCCAAACTTCATTTCTAGTGAATTGATTTAATTCTTCTTGCATAGCCAAAATCCATGAATCATCAGTTGATGCTTCTTTAGGATTTTTGGGTTCAATAGATGATATAAATGCTACATTACTCATTTTACTTAGTTGATTTCTAGTTGTAACAATAGATTGCATATCTCCTATTATATTTTCAATAGGATGATCTTTTAAAAGTTTAATCCTTTTATTAGGATGATTAATTTCATTATTAATTTCGGTTGATTCCTGATTTTGCGTAATTAAATCTTCTTCATCATTTGTAATTTCAAAATCTTTTAAATTTTCATCAAACGAAACATGCATTGTTTCTTCGATGATGTTAGATCTTAAATTAAAAACTCTATAAGCTTTACTTGTATTAGAATATCCGATAAAGATTCCTTTGTCGAATTTAGGATCAAATTTATCCAAATTATCTTTTGTATTTAAAATAAAGCATTTACTTCCAAAAATTATGAAGTATGATACCTTAGGTTTCTTTCCATTAAGAAGTTCATAAGGTGTCTTATCAGTTAAAGGTCTAATTAAAATTCTATTCAAAATATAACAAGCGGTAGCAACAGCTTCTGCCCAAAAGTGTTTTGGTAAATTACTATCTGAAAGCATAGTTCTCGCACACTCTTGTATCGTTCTATTTTTACGTTCAACTACTCCGTTTTGTTGTGGAGTTCTTGGAAATGAGAAATTGTGAGTTATTCCCTTCTTATTGCAGAATTCCTCAAACTTTTCATTTTCAAATTCACCCGTGATCACTACGAATAGTTATAATTTTTAAAGATAATTGATTTTGAATCCTTTTTGTAAATTTTTAAAACATTCAAAAGTATCACTTTTATGTTTCAAAAATATTGTCCATGTAAATCTAGAATAATCATCTACAATTACAAAAACATATTTACTATGATTTATTGACTGAATTTGAGATGGACCAAATAAATCAAGATGAAGTAACTCAAGGGGTTTTGAAGTTGAAATCATATCTTTTAATTTAAAGGAACTTTTTCTAAGTTTTCCTAATTGACATGCATCACATAAACTATCTACTTTAAAATTCATTTTAGGGAGACCTCTTACTAGATCATGTTTTGATAGTCTAGATAAGAGTTTGAAATTCAAATGTCCAAATCTCTTATGCCAAATCCAAGGGTCACCTGTATTTACCAAAAGACATAGGTTATCATTTGAAATTTTCATACTAAGAATATAAATATTTTTTTCCTTGTTCCCTCAAATATTATGGTTGAGTTATTATCTTCAATATGACATTTATCTTTTTCAAATTTAATTTTATTTCCTTTATCACATAGTTGGCTTATACTTAGCAGATTGTGTTTCAGATTCTTAACTAGCAAAACATTAGTAATAATAGGAGTTTCAGAGTTACCGACATTGCCGATGCCAATCACGTATCCTTTCGAGTTGTCTCCAAAGTTAACTAGTCCTCTGTCTTTGTATATAACATTATTCAGCATATCAGGATTACCAGTCATGTGTCTAGAGCATCCACTATCAAGTATCCACTTATTCCTTTTGATCTGCACAGATTGTCCATTGTGGATTGATTCCTTAATACCCATAAAGCATCTTTCCTGCACATTATAAAATTTGGGTATACAACTAGAATTTGAATAATATTCATATGCAGACTCATGGAACAATGATGATTTAAACAATTCCAAACTAGTTTTAACATATTTTTCAAAAATAGCCATTTTAAAACTTTTCAAAATCCAGATTATGAAACTTTTGAAAACAAGGCTCTGATACCAAATGTGAGAAATGCGGATTAAGGATCTTAAGGCTAGAATTAACACTAAAGGGGGGGTGAATAGTGTTTTAAGAAATTTGTTAATCTTTTTGAGTTTATCTTAATTTGTTAACAATGTATACACTAATCAGACACAGATATGAACACAGAATCAAACACAGATGCAAATATAAAGTAAAAGCAGTAAAGGAAAGAACACACCGGATTTTATACTGGTTCGGAGTTACCCTACATCCAGTCCCGCAACACAAGTACGGATTTCCTTTCAAACTCAATTCAACAATTACAACCCTCGGTTTCAAGGCTACGAGGTACACCCTCCAGAATAATAATCCTCTGGGTAGAGATACTTGATTTCCGAGGCAACAAGTTCACCTAATTGATTTCCAGGGCTACAATCACACCTTCTCTCGCTCGATTGATTACAAAAAGTCTATAACTCAGATTAGCACTTGGATCTTGTAGAGATAGTGGAGAGAATCAAAACCAGAGATTATCTAGTTAGATTCGATATTGATTTCGGCAGAGTAATGGTGTAATTTATAGATAAGAAAGTGGAGAAGAAGAAGAGAAGTTAAAACCAGAAAAAGTGATTAAAAATTCGTTGAAACTGATCCCTATTTATAGAAGAACAACAGTCATGTCCATTCGTGAAGAGTTATGGCGAATAGACACTTCTTTTGAAATTTAAATTTTGAACTCAACTGTCACCATGTCGACATGGTACCTATGGGCATGTCGACATCCCTCAGCCAAATTTGATGTTTTGAATTTTTATAAAAATAATATTTATCTTATATAAAAACTATATAAAACTTTATAAATATACTTGAATATATTTGAAATTCATAAGTAAATATAAAGAACAATATATACATATTATCAAAGTATAAATAATTTAAAAGTTAAATATATTATTTGAAAAGATAGTTTAAAATCAGGAGTAATTTGACTTTGAAATTAAAGATGTTTTTGAGGCTAAAATTATTTAAAATCAGGATAGAGAGTTTTGAATCTTTTAAAAAGAAAGTTTTGAAATCATTTTGAAATAAAAGTAAGTGGATACAAAAAGATGTTCCACTAGATTTTTCATAGGTTCTATCCTACTTAGGGTTCCATCCCTTTAACGAGCACGAAGTGGATTCCATTCCACGAATAAAATAGATTTTAAGATGTCAGTCCCTTTCTATGAGTTTTAACAATATTCCTAACTATATAACTTATCTTAGAAACTTGAACTCTTGAAATTCTTGATACTCATGAGTCTTCTATCTCTATATCTTGAATCTCTATACTATACAGTCTTCATTCTTGATACCTGCATGGTTAGATCCTGCATATACATATATATCTAAACTTGTAATGTTAGTATTTATATTTTATAATCTATTCTAAGGTTGTTGTCATCAAAACCATCATCTCATGGACTAACAATAGATGCTTTGGTTGTTTTTTTAGTAGGCTATCAATCATAGGTATTAGGGGAAGTAGGTATTGGAGATAGGAATACCTAGAAAACTGATATCCTTTATTTGGTTTGTGGTATATCTTTATGATATTGTAGAGTTGCATATTAGTGTTATATGCTAACTCTTTGGTTGTAGGGACATGTCAGGTATAGTTCATGTACTCTTGTTCCTGACCATATTTATATGTATAGTATTTTGAAACTCATTTACCACTCATGCCAGACTGTTTTCTAAACCAAGGTTTAATGCTTTGTTTCTTATTATCTTGGGTACTCTTAATGAGCAGACTAGATAATAGGTCTAGGTGACATAGTAGATGTTCGGAGGACGAGTTGGATGGACCAATCTTGTATTATATACGTTTATGGAGTTTATGCTTATTCCGTTGAGCGACACTCGAAAGCCTTAGCAATGACTGCTTACTATTTGTATTTGAGATTGTTGTTGAGTTTGTTTCCATTATATAGATTCTATGACATTTGATGTATAACTGTGTCAATTAATACTTTGATTATTTATTCATGTAGTTACTATGTCTCTTCTGTTATATCTTTGATATTATAGTTTATCCATGCATTGTGAGATATGATAAGTTATATGCTATATTGGTTTATTTCAGTTCTTGATGATCATCCTATATCGGCCAGGCACTGATGCAACATACTATTTATATACTATTAGTGTCGGTATAGGGCGGTCGTCGGATATGTCAAACAGGAAACCTCATAGTCACGATATTACATAATTCTCCCGACTTATGAATACGTTGAGCTTTAATATGGATATTCCACTTCAATTATAGTTAAATTATTGCTTGACAAACATTGAGCGACTATAGTTGGGTCTGAGTTGAAGCATTGAAAGTGAAACACTATTCAATAGAGAATTCATCTCCTCGATTATATGAGGTTAGTCTCATGGCCTAATGTAGTCAACTCAAAGTCAAAATCTCTTGCCATAATAGTACAGTTAATAACAAATGTTATTATTTAACCAAGGACTTTGTTTTGTTAGAACTTTAGTTTTGATTATGACAATGAAATATCGTCCACTAACTCTATATTACGGAACATATGAGTTCGTGACAACTAAAGCTAAAGAAATGGAGTTATATATCTCAAGATAGAAGTGTTATGAAGTATGGAATCAAGCTAATATCAAAGTGGAGTTAACATATTATCATCGACATGCACCAACATAAGAAGCAGTGCTTTAACGTCAATATATAGAGTATGTTATTGTGTAGTCTTGCATCGAGTCCTTTTTAGTAGAAATTTGTTAAAACCACTCAAACGATCTCCAATCCACTTGAAACTTGGTCATCATTTCTACCACATATCCAAGTACATATGTAAAAAAATTAGATTTTTCGAAGGCTTGAGAAACTGGGAAAACAAACAATACCTAAGGCAGTTTTTATGCCTTGGTTTACTGGGCAAGAAATAGGTCCAACGGTTGACTGATGGAACCTGACCAGTCGACGGGTCAGGATGTGCTCTATCCAGTAACCCCGGGCTAAAAATTATGTTGTTTCCCGTCTCTATTTTTATATTCGCATCCCTTCAGTTTCAAAACATCGTAACCCTTTGTTAATGGCTGCAAACTCAATAGTAGCAACTCCTAATCGAATCCCCTCGTTCTCTCTACATATAGCTAGGTTGTCTTATTCTCAAAATTACAGTTTTGATTACTGAATCTTCTAACCCTAATTCTCTAACTTCTAACAACAATCATTTTGAAATCCTATCATTCATTATGCGCATTCAATTCCATATCATTCGATTCAATCTACAATCTTAAACCCTGCCCATTCATCTCCTTGATTATTGAAATGGTTACAGGATTATTGTACGAGTTAGAGTGACAAAACTAGTGTACGAAGACACAACACTTGTCGAGATACTTTACTACTTGCGAAGGAAAGTGATTCCCAAGAGGTGCTCAGACAGTAAGTTTGTAAACCTATTCAACCGGGTCAAGTGCGGGCTTTGTTAAGAGAATTCCTACGAGTTTCTTAGGGACTGGACGTAAGAGAGGACTCCGAACTGCTATAAATCTCGGTGTGTTCTTTTATTTGCTTATTACAATGTTAGTTATATTTCTGTTATACTGGAAAATAAGTTAGCCATAATATTACTATACGATCCACCGGTCACTTTCATTTGGCACTAGAGCAAGGATTCTTCAAAATTGCAACACCATTTTGAATATCATAATGGAAAACATGAGTTATAACACATTTCAAGAAGGACAATCGACTGCACGTCCTCTATTTTGTACTGGTTCTAATTATATATACTCAATCCGAGTATGAAGCAACGCTACTACAATGAGTACTTGGATAGATGCTTAATACACCACTGCTTTCAATAATGTTAAAGCAATTAATGTTTATACTGGTCATTACATAAAAATGAATTTTCTAGAATTATAATGTGTAAAACTGCTTATGATATTTGGAAAATGCTACAAGTCACTCATGAAGGTACAACCAAAGTTAAATAGCTAAGTTAGTTTATTAAAGAATTAATTTCAATCGTTTAAAATGAAACCAAATGAAAGTATTATAGATATGTATTCTAGGTTTCAAACTATACAACACGATCTTATGGCATTAGGAGTTGTTTTTTCTGATTTTGACTTAGTATCACACATTTTAAATTCTTTAACCGATGAGTGGGAAAGAAAAGTTCTTGCTATAGAAGAAGCTAATGATCTTTCTGCAATTAAAGTAGAAGAATTAATCGGTAACTTAATGTCTTATGAAGCTAACCTGCAAGCTAGAAAAGAACAAGCCCAAGAAAAAAGTAGTATTGCATTTCAAGTTAATAATGATGAAGATTCGGAGCTAGATGAAGAAGATGTAGTGTTTTTCGTCAAGAACTACAATAAATTCAGAAAATACAACAAGATGGTTCGAAAGTAAACGTCTGACAACTCAAATGACATATCCTCTTTCAAAAGCTATGGTTGTGACAAAATTTGGACATATGAAGAAAGACTGTCCCGAGCTAAATAAAGGTAAGAAAAGCTTCAAGCGATAGTAGTAGCGGTAGTGACAGTGATATAGAACAGGCTAATGTATGCTTTCTGGCCACCAAAGATGAGGTACTTTCAGATTTATCTTTTGAAGATGTTATAGAAAGCCTCAGAATTATATGATAATTATAGAAATTTAAGAAAAATTCATAAAGAATGTTTTAAGTAAGATAAATAGATTAGAATTAGAAAATGAAATGCTTAAGGATGAGAAGTAATTTTGAAATTACAAACTAAAAACCCTGATTTTAGTGAAGATATTCAAGTTATTAAAAATGAGAATTTAATTATGTCAAATAATAATAGTGATTTAAAGAAAAATATTGATATTTGGAAGATAAAGTAAAAGATTTAGAAAGAAATAATAGTGTTTTAACTAATGACAAGGTTACATTAGAAAATAAGATAAACGAATTATCTACTTTTATTTCTAAAATTAATAAAGGTAAGGAGAATTTGTCTCATTTAATTAGTATATCAAAGCCTACTAATAATAAGAATGGTTTAATATTTAAAAAATCAAATAAACTAAGACCACAACCTAAGTATGCTGCATTATATACTAATATTAGGAAACCCATGAATAGTCAACCAAAAGTAGACTATAAAAAGACTTAAAGTATGGGTACCTAAAACTAATATAATTTGATTAGGAAAAGGTATATAGATCAATTTTTAAATGATTTGTATTTTAACCAGGATTTTCATTTTTTTACCAAACCCACCTAGGTATGGTAATCTTCTACCTAACCTCCAAGAGCAAATTATTTTCTATTTTTTGCAGGTACTCCAACATAAAAATGAGAAATGGATTCTCGATAATGGATGCTCTAAGCACATGACTACAAACGCAATGATGCTAATGAATATATCATACATGGATGGCGGCACAACCACCTTTGGAGATAACTCAAAAGGCTATGTTATCAGGCAAGAAGACGTATCTTCTATTGGTATATCTAACACTCCATTAATTACTAATGTTTATTTGATAGAGAATTAAAACATAACTTTTTAAGTATTAGTCAATTATGCGATAAAAGTTCTAAAATAACTTTTGAAAAAGATAAGTGCAATATCTTTGATAAAAATAATAATTTATATTTTGAAGGAATAAGAAATCGTAATATTTATATTTTGAATATGAAAATAAGACACAATAACTATGTGTGTTTAGTTGCTGATATTAATGACCCTATATTTGGCATAAAAGATTTTGTCATGTTAATTTTAGAAATATTCATAAATTAGCTAAAAACAATATTTAAAGAGGTCTACCAAAGATAAATTTTAAAGTTAATAATTTTTGTGACGCTTATCAGAAAGAAAAACTTAAAAAGTCATCTTTTAAAGCTAAAAATGAGATTTCTAACCTTTAGAACTTTTACAGTTAGATTTGTTTGGTCCTATGAAAATAAGATCAATAAATCACAATAGATTTGGTTTTTTATCGTTGACGATTTTTCATGATATACATGGACTTTCTTTTTATAACATAAAATTAACACTTTTGAATCTTTTAAAAATTTTGCTAAACGAATTCAGAACTTAAAAGATTTAAAAATTAAGCGTATTAGGAGTAACCATGGAGGTGAATTTGAAAAAAAATTCAAAAATTTTGCAATTAAAAGGGTACAAGTTCCAATTTTTCTTTTTCTGGAATGCCACAACAAAACGGTGTTGTAGAAAGGAAAAATCATACTCTACAGGAATGTGCTAGAACACTTTTAAGCACTAGTAATCTGCCAAAGAACTTCTGGGCTGAGGCAGTTGCTACAGCTTGTTATGTTTTAAATCGCATTTCTTTGAGACCATTAACTAAAAGCATGCCTTTTGAACTCTTTTTGAAAAGGAAACCTAAATTATCGTATTTTATTTTTTTTGCTCTAAATACTTTATTTTAAACACTAAAGTCCTCTTAGGAAGTTTGATCCGAAAGCCGATGAAGGAATCTTTGTTGGATATTCGGAATAAAGTAAAGCATATAAAGTATTTAATAAAATATCTGATATAATTAAAGAGACATAACATGTATCTTTAGACAAAAACTTTAATATTAATATCGATGATGATGAAAACACTGAAATTACTAAACCATCGGTACTACCTACTTCAGATGAATAACAAGTTGAATCAATTAATCTGAATAATAATGATTTAAAATTACTACCTAGATTATTAGAAGATCACCCATTAGATGATGTAATTGGTAATATTAATACAAAAGCTGCTACACGAAGGAAATTAACTCGAATGGGTCATGTTGCTTTCATATCTAATATTGAACCAAAGAATTATAAAGAAGCTACTACAGACGATTATTGGATTTTGGCAATGCAAGGAGAGCTAAATCAATTTGAATGAAATGATGTTTGGGAATTGGTTCCAAGACCAAATGATCAAACAATCATTGGAACAAAATGGGTTTATTAAAACAAAGTTGATGAAAATGGAAATATAATCCAAAATAAAGCTAGGCTAGTTGCACAGGTTATAATAAAGAAGAATGAATAGAGTATGAAGAAACATTTGCTCCTGTAGCTAGACTAGAAGCAATACATATCTTATTAGCATTCTCTTGTTATCATAATTTTAAATTATATCAAATGAACATTAAAAGTTCTTTCTTAAATGGTTTTATTAAAAAAAATGTGTTTGTATAACAACTCCCACTATTTTCACATTAAAAATTCCTTGATCAAGTTTATAAACTTAAGAAAGCTCTATATGGTCTAAAACAAACACCCCGTGCATAGTATGAAAGACTAAAAAGTTGTCTTATAGCTTGTGGATTTGAGATAGGGAAAGTAGACCCCACTTTTTATTAAATGAGAAAATAAAGGCATTTTAATTATAGAAGTATATGTTGGTGATATTATCTTCGGTTCAACAAGTGAAAATAAAGACATTTTAATTATAGAAGTATATGTTGATGATATTATCTTCGGTTCAACAAGTGAAAATTTATGTAATGGAATTATCAGATATAATGAAAAGTGAATTTGAGATGTCTCGTATAGGAGAACTCTTATATTTCTTAGTTTACAAATTAAACGATTAAATAATGGTATTTTCATTAATCAAGAAAAATACTGTAATAATTTACATAAACATTTCGGTATAAAAAATACATCAAGTAAACCAACACCTATGAGTACTACATTACATTTAGATAGAGACGAAAACGGTAAAAGAATAGATTAAGAATTATACAGAAGTATGATAGGATCACTGTTATATCTTACTACTAGTCATCCAGACATAATGATGAGTGTTTGCTTGTGTTCACACTTTCAAGCAAATCCCAAAGAATCACATTTGCGAGTAGTGAAACAAATTTTGCGTTAATTAACCAACAATAGAGACTATGGACTTTTCTACTCGAAAGAATGTCCTTTCGAGTTAGTATCATACAACGATGCTGACTTTGAAGGATGTCGGACAGACAGAAAAAGTACAAGCGGTACCGGTCACTTCATCGGATAGTCTTTAGTATCGTGGTTTAGTAAGAAACAAAACCGTGTCTTCCTCTGGACATGTGAAGCAGAATATATTTATGTTTCTTTGGCATGCGCTTAAGTCATATACGTGCAACAGACACATACAGATTTTGAAATTTACTTACAAAAATCATTGATTTTCTATGATAATACAAGTGCTATAAACTTATCAAAAAATCCAATAAATCATTTTCGTACAAAGCACATAGATATACAAAATACATTTTACGGGACAAATAGAAAAAGAAGTAATTTCATTAGAATTTATAATGTCTGAAAATCAAGTTGTTGGCGTCTTTATTAAGCCATTAAACGAAAATACTTTCTTAAAACATCGACGAGAATTAGGATATGCTCACACTACATCAGAAAAGGCCTTTCACAGCCCTAAAAAAATGCTACCAAAAACTTTTTGTAACTAAAAGTTTCAGACTTCTAGTAGCATGTCGTGTCGCAGCGTTTACCGAAACGCCACTAAAAGTTATGGTAGCTTTTGTTCAACGCTAGGAAAGTCGTGTCGCAGTTGGTTACATTTATTTCCGTAGCGTTTTTAAAACTCTAGTAAAATTTGCTAACTGTTTTGCAGCATACTTTACAGATTACGGTTTCCTGTTAGCGGCTTGTATCATTTCCAATCATCGCTCACATAATAGTCTTATTAAAACTAGCAATCAATCACATAGTCATTGTATTCAACTAATAATCAATCAATCAATCAATCAATCATATAATCATCATATTCAAACAATTGAAAAAACATGTTAACCACATAATCAAATATGATATCCATAACCATTTCGATAATAGTTTTTCGAAAAAATAAGCAAATTAACATAAAATCCATAACCATTCATAAACAAGTTTACACAACAAGTACTACCAAAATGTTATAATATATATATATATATATATATATATATATATATATATATATATAACAATTAAAGCCATGTTCATTACTTGATTACCCATATTTTTTTGCTGCAGCTGGTCTTTACTCCTAAAAAGCTAATTATCTATAGACTAGTTTAACAATCAACAAACAATTATGAAACTGTTTTGCATATTTGAAATATATCAAACATCCTTAGTTAAACTTTTATTAAATTTAAATAATTTTTATAAAACTTAGTTGATTTAGTTAAATTTTGTAAAATGTGGTTAATTTTTGTAGTAAACTTATTTAATTTTTAAAAACTTATTAACCTAGTTAAATTCTAATAAACTCAATTAATTTGTATAAATTTATTTAATTTTTCTAAAATTTAGTTAAATTATATAAAACTTAGTTAACTTTTAAAATTTTGGTTAATTTTTATAAAAATTAGTTTAATTTTAATAAAAATTAGTTAGCTTATTATCAAACTTAATTAATTTTATCAAATTTAGTTTATTATTATTATACACTTGTTAATTTTTATAATACTTAGTTAATTATTATAAACAAATTTATTTTTTTATCAAAATTAGTTAATTTATTCAAACTATTGTTTATTATTATTATTATTAAACTTATAAATTTTCTCAATTGCTAAAACTTAAAATGTCATAAATTATATTTTAATTAACTTAAACTTATAAATTATCTCAAACTTAAACTTTATTAACTTAGTTAATTTTTGTAAATTATCTCAAACTTATAAATTTTTCATAAACTTAGTTAATTTATTATTATTATTGTAAACTTAGTTAATTTATTATTACTAATATAAACTTAGTTAATTTTTATAAACTTATTTAATTTTTATAAAACTTAGTTAATTTAGTTAATTTAGTTAATTTTTATAAACTTAGCTTTTGTTATCATTGTTATTATTAATTATAAAACATAGTTGACTTAGTTAATTTTTTGTTATTGTTATAAACTTAGTTAATTTTTATCAAATTATAATTTATTATTACTATTTTTATTATTATATATTATAAATTTAGTTTTTTATTATTATTATAAACTTGTTGAATGTTGCATTATAGCTAAAAGATACAGAGAAAGTTGGTTCATTCAGAAAGAAAATGAAAATAAACTAGTAAAGTTCATTGGTTACCTATATAGCTCACACTAATTGCACAGAAGAAAGCTCGTTGAATGTTGCATGCATAGAGTATTGCTGCTGTCACGATCCAAATTTCAGCGTTCGAAAATCGACACCCGTACTTCACTTGTACTCGAATGCCGCAGATTCAATCGTTGAAATTCGACTCGTGCCGGAGCTTATAACACAGTAAGTATAACAACACAGCGGAAGAAAGAAATGAATGATATCATATACATCACAAATGATACAATATCCAGAATATGATATACAACAATGATATCAATATGATACAACAATATCAGAGACAAATAATAATGTTACAGCGGAAACAACAGAACTGATAACTCCGAATGATCTGAAAAAGAGAATGAATCCAATAACTCCAACGTCGAGCTCGAACCGCCATCACATTGCACCAAGATAAGCAACGTCAGTCGTCCGTGAACTCCAAAAACTGAACTAGCTCCAACTAGTCTACTAAACCTGACTATCTGAAAAATCCAACTCTAGACTGCCCGTGTGGAAAATTGTGGGCACCCAAAGTTTAGGAAGGGAACAATAAACTCCGAGTCGGTCATGGGACTGGTGTGAGTAACAAAAATAGTTTATCTTTAAAACAAACAACAAAAGAATTTTAAACATTTGAAATCCGCAATGCTTTTTGGAAAATGAAACTACCATAAGGCCTCCCGCCACACACACAATGCAAACGCAAAATTGGAGGAGATTTCTCCTTATGATAGTCAAACATGCTTGATACGAGAAAAATTCTTTGATATTATTACTAGTGCATAGTGTATTCCTACATTTCGAAAATATAATATTAATCTTAGCCAGCATAGGTACCATTATACTATGCCTACTATAGCTACCATTTTAAATGGCAGGTTTTACAACTAAAACCGTACAAGGTTCGTATTGTTTCTTTGGATTTTCCAACAAATGGTCAGGCTAAGGAACTTCCTATGCCACATGGGAACGCCTCTGGAGTGACGCTCCAAGAACCAACCTGGCCCTCTGCCAACACAAGGCCGGTTACCCCCTTCCCGGGAAGTAAACCTGAGATATGCCACCCCCGGTCGTTTGCGACCTTTATCCGAGGCGCCTCGATCACAAAGCAACAATCACACAGTAAATGAGATTGGAGCAACCACACAGGTAAAATATATGGACTCCATACCATGATACCACCTTTTTCCAAAAGGAATGGACATACCCTAGGGGAGCTACCCCTGAAACCTTGCCGCATCTTTCCTGTTTCGACCATTTCTGGGGTGTGAGGTCCGATGAGGTCTCGTCCACAAAGCCATGCTTTGATCAACAAATGATCAGCAACACTTAGCATGCCACACTACCAAATTGGGAGTATATCACTGATAACCTTCAATTACATAACCTCTGAGCTCGTACGTCTCAAAGAAGGGTGTTAAGCTAAGAGAATAAATTCTCCGCCACCAAACAGAAATGTATTTGAAAGAAATCAGCTTTATATCTCAAAGTGTAGTGTCAAACATACGACCATACAAGTCTCTTCCGGGTTCGAACAGAACCGAAGGCACTTCTAAAGAAGCCCTTGCAATCCGAGTATTCACAATCCCGATCGGACTTCCCATCACTTAGGAAATCTCTATACCATAGCTACTCAGTGCAGAGACAATCGATAGGTTATCATATCGTTCTCGCAAACACCCGATCTTCAACACCGGTCTTCAAATGCTATCCATTCACGTCGTATCACTATTCGGAATGGGTTATATGACACAAATTCCTCTCCCGGCTAAACCGAATAGTTAGCGCAATATTTTAAAACATATGGATATTGGGATTTCAGTTAAGTCACAACTTAATACCCAAAACTTCTCTTTCAAATGGTTTAAACACGTTACCATTTTCATCTTTTACACAAAAAGATTTATCTCACAAAGTTCACCCAGTTTCACAAAGATCTGTTCATACATTTTCCAAATCAATTTCCATTTCAGTTGGATTAACTCATTAAATCTTTAAAACAAAGATTTAATTAATAGCTTTCAAAATAATTCCATTTCGACCTTTTATACAAAAGGTACACCTTTCCAATTTCAAAACAAAGTTCAACAATCTTTCACAAAGATTTATTCATAACTCGGAAAACCATTTTCATTTCAAACTTGAAATTCTTTTGACACAAATTGGAAATTCATTCCTTATATGAAAGCTTCTATTATTTGAAAACAAATAGTTTTCATTTTGGAAAATCTGATTCATTTATACGAGTTAAAGTCCTTGGGTTAAATTCAAATTCTCAAAACCATACTTTTAAAATGGTTTAAATTCATATAAACATATTTATAACATCTTTAACCATAATTTCCAAACATGGAATTCAATTCCAAATTTTGAATTCAAATTCAAATTCAAATTAAATTATTTAAATTGAAAAACTTTACCAAGTTATTCAAAATAACTTTTATCTTAAAAACTCCTTTTCAAAAGCTTTAACATTTAACCCAAATTCATTTCCAAAGTCAATTGAAATTAAAATTTCAATTTCAAAAAAACATTAAATTTAAATCATCTGTGACTTAACTGATTTCCTCGTGAAATCCATATTTGTGTGTGTAAAAGTGTGGTCCAGGGGTTTTACACAGTAGTGCAACACTACAAATCATCACAAATTTAAGCATATCAATATCGATAAGCGGTATGTTCCTATAACGCTTATCTTCCATTTACCAATTCATAGATAAATAATATACATTCATCACAGATAAAATAAAGTACATTCATCATAGCTTGAATTAAAACAAATTTACATCACAAAGCATCATACAGTAGAGAATATCAAACAATTTATAGCATTCAATAGAATACAATCATCCAGAAATTGGGTTAATTGATCATTTGATTAATTGAAACCAGATTAATCACTAATTCTGGTTGATTATATGTTAATTAATCCTCCTTGAATTAATTATCAATTAATTAATCCTAATTAATTTCAAAAAAGTAATTATTCTTAATTGATTAATTAAGCTTTACCATTAATTAATTACTTTTAATTAATTTATTCGTCATTAATCAATCACCTCAATTAAATTAACCTTTAAGTTAATTACATAATTAATTAACCCCTAATTACTAAATGAATAACCTTTAATTATTTATTATTCTTTAATTAATTAACCTTTATTAATAAATCAATAAATTAATTAAATTAATTATCTTAATTTATTACAATAAGTGATTATTCTTAATCACTTACATTAATCAATCCTTAAAGGTAATTACCCAAAATATTAACTTTACTCTAATTACACAAAGTAATTATTCTTATTTAATCACTTAATTACACCCTTTAATCCTTAATTAATTATTTTAAACCTTTAATTACTTATTTAATTAATCCAAATCATTAATTAATTAAATAAATAATTTATCCATTTTAATTAACTTAATAATTTAATGAATCTCAAATCCTAATTAATTTCAAGATAAAACTTATTCTTACTTATGATTGAATTATCATTAACAAAGTATAAAAAAACAATTTACTTTTAAACTTACTTTTAAATTCTAACCATTTAAATACACTTTAAACAGTTAAAGTTGTTAAAACAATTTAATTTATAAAACTTAATTTAATTTTAAAACTAGGATATGAATTTAGTTTTGAATCCATATTTTAAATTTGGATTTTTAAAACTTGTTTAAATCTTGCTTTCAAATTTTAAAAATCAATTTAAAAATTAAAAACAGACAGGTTTCTTTTAAAACCTGTAACCAAAAACTACCCGAGCCACCCTAAAAATGCTTCGAGTAAAACCTTACTCTACTTCGAGCCAAAACTCGAATTACTCGAGAGTTACTCGAGTACAAACCCTCTGCCCAAAACTAATCTTCACCAAAAATAAACAGTGCACCGTGCACATGCACGGTGGCACCGTCCATCTTTGATCATCAGCGATGATCCCTTCAAGTCACCAGTCACATTCGAACCTGATCACCAACATCCCATCATCACAACCTACTCGAAATCGAATTCGAGCTTCACATCCAAACCTGGAACTACAAACTGGAACCACCACCTCAACCTGGAAACCACCTTGTCCCCGCAACCTCGACCACTAGAACACCGGAGCCTCCGGCCACGACCTCGCCAACACTTCCACTTCCATCTCCCAAAGTCTGGTGGAGGTCGATCCACCAGAGAGTTCGTGATGGCAACGTTCCCGATCAACCTAAAAACTAGGGCTACAGACTTCAAATGCTAGCCGCCGCCACCACGATCATCTGATCACCCATCCAATATTTTTCCCTTCGTCTCCGATCACTCCATTACTACCAGTGATGATCTCGACTTCCCAGATCACCGAGATCACCAGAGGCAACCCAAAACACCCAATTTGATCAAACAGGAACTGCTCTTTCATCCCTTAACTAAAAATTATAATTTTAGTTGTAAAAATCATGGTTTGGTTTAAGTATTCGATTTATATCCCAGAATTTATAAATTAAGATGTTTGAGTTTTGGCAAAACTAATACTTGCCTGTTGTTTTTGTTTCCAAAGACATTCAAATTTTATTTTTAACTTACTTATATAATTTTAAACATTGATTTATGATAAATCAAACAACATTTGTTTATATTCCAAGTCCTAACAGTTATTAGATCAAAAGATAATGATTTTGTTTGCAAATTTGGGTCTTGAAAACAAAGAACAGAGATATCTCAATAAAACAGACATGCACACATTTACATTCAAATATTCACAGAAATGCACTTATAAATATACACACAAACATACTTGTTTCCAGAGATGATCAGGCAACCAGATTTATATACTTAAGTTTTAAAAATAATGTTACTCACCTTGTTTTCCAGAAGAAAGAACAAAGTTTATGATGACACAGGCTTTGAAAAACTGGCAAGCTGAAATCTTTATTCTTTGATCTTTGGTTTGTTTTGATATGTGTTGCTTTAAGTTATATTTTGTTTAAGTATGAAATAATATTTACTTCAGGTTTGCTTATTTATCTTAATGGACGAAACTGAAATGAAAATGAGGAATTGATATATATAAAATAAGTACAGGGTATTATATTGTTGTACAACCATCAGAGATATTTTTCATTGCTTGGTGGCTGATAGAATATGGCATTAATTGCCATGTACAATTATACTTATCCATTGTTTTTTTATACATACTAATGTCTTCTTTGATAAGCTTCATAAATATTTGTATATTTTTATTTTCTTTTACAAGTGTATATACTTATATTTGAATGTATATAGATATTTATATCTTTCTTTTGTCATATGCTTTGTAATATAAATGAAGTTCAAATTAACATGATATTAGAATTTATTTATGTGTTTATTATTTTGTTTTATAATTTATAATTTTGTAATATAAATGAATTTTTATATTTAATATATTGTTTAATTTAACTAATTTGTTTACTTTATATTTTATAATTTATCTTGTTACTTTGTAGTATAAAGGAAGTTCTAGAGTTAATATGTTGTTATAATTTATCTAATGTGTTACTTTATATTTTACATGGTTTATTAACATGTTGTTTGAATTTATTTATGTATTTATTTTATTTTTATAATTTATCTTATATATATTAATTCCTAACTTATATATTTATTATACTATGTAAATTTCATAGTTTCTAGTGTTGAGATATATATATATATATATATATATATATTATTTTGTAAGTATAATTTGTTTGTATTTTATTTTATTTCATATATTTATTCCTATTTTAACTTAAAATTTAAATTCAACATATATAAATTCAAACTTACTCATTTATGCACATATACATATATATTCATATATATAGACAAGATTTAAATTCGAATGATTTAACACATATTTTATCTAAATTTGAAGAAACTCAAATCAATTTACCAATTAATTTCACAATTTTTATTCAAAAATTAAATTAATTATCAATTCAAACTTATTTAAAATCCAGGATCGTTACAGCTGCAGTAGCTATACCAATATAATGGAGATAAAATTAATAAATATAAAAAAGAAAATTAGCCAAAAAAGGAAGAGCTTAAACTGTAGTAATTCACGAACGGAAACCAAAATAATACACAGGGGAATTGATAGTTATATTAGAAGTGACAATAAGCATATATTATACTAGCATCTGTACCAAGACCACATTCTCTAGCACAATCAGCTGATAGTTTTCTTCTTTTTCTTCTTAATTATAAACTTAAACAAACACAGTAAATTCAATAAACAAATCGGTTCAGTAGTCACAAGGAGCAAACAAGAAATAGCAATCCAAGCCAGGCTTGATTCTTAACAAATCTCCAAATATTCTCCAAACACATGTCATTCAAACTCCATAAAATTATCGCCCAAATCATACAATATAAACAAGTTTACATAAGGTACAATAGTAAGTGGTGAAAGGTTAAACATTATTTATGATCCATGAATTGTTTCATTAAAGGGAACTGGTAATTATGACTATAAGCTATAACAACATTGTATATGTGAAGCAAGTCATCTAAGAATTAACCGTGTTCTAAAATTATCCCTTGCTAATATTTTTACTTTTTCCTTCATGATAATAAAAAATACTCTTGATTTCCGAGACAAGTTTATGTCCAAAAAAATTCAACGGTTAAAGAAAACCTTGAAATGGTATGGTGGAGTAGTGGACAGAGTATATGTAGTGCAAGGGCTTAATTTCTTTTACTATTTCCACTGCTGAATCATTCAAAGTATTACAACCTTTATTTTTCCTCTGTTTATTATTATTATTAATCACACTTATATTGCTTAACAATTTGTTCCCCTGCTAAACCAAATTAGATTGGAGTTCCACAATTCATTATCTCATACAAGTTCCAATCCTATTTTTTTCATTTTATTTAATGTTTAGTTCCAACTTGGTTGTCCTTGCACTTCGTTCAGTTTACATCTCTAAAAAACTGCATAAAAGTTTGATAATGTTTTGCCATGTATAATACTACATTATATGTAGTGGAAAACTGTATGAAACTAATTACAGAAATGTAGATTAAACTAGGCAATGTATTAAAGAAAGACAAAGACTAATATCTTTATGAATTAAAACAATCAAAAATGGTATGTAAACGAGTTCAAATTAATCTTTGTGAGTGCTTTAAAAAACAATCTTTGTTATAACAAATAATAGATTAATTCAGTTGTAGGATGCTTATTATTAATACATACATTTTATCTATTTTGTGCGCCAAAGGTGACAAAATCGGAGTGCCTTAGCAGAAAAACAACATTTCACTTTGCAGTAGCCGGTGGACACATCAGATGCATTATATTATTACTAGCTGATTTTGTTCCTAGCGAAACTCAAAACATGTATAGCATGAAAGGCTCTGCCTTCTTTGGACTTTAAAAACAATGGTGCATGAGTTCATTCAGATGTGTAATTGGTTTCATGATTTCAACTTTTTGAGGGTTTGGTTATATGTTTTTTTTTCTTTTTTTAATGGCAGTACACTTTCAAGATTTGTGAATAAAGCAGTGGATAGTGATGTAACAGCTTTTCATGTAGTAGTGCTATATGGTCACTCTGATTGTTTGCAATTTTACTCGATCTTCAAGCAAATGTTTCTACAATGACTTATCATTATGGGTCATCCACGACCAAAATGATTAGTTAGTTTCGGCTAAACTTGTTATCTATACTTTTATCAACTATAATAGAAAAGTATTCAATGAAACCTCTAATTCCAACTGCCATTTGCATACTAATATGATGTATTTGGCTGAATTAATTCATGTGTAATAGTGATAATCACATGCTTATTTAGTGACTTTAGTTATCACTATTGATTACCATCGACGATTAACAGCCACTGATTATATCAATTTAATGGACTGTATTCAAGTGCAATTGCAGTACTAAATATTAAAAGTTTCCATGAACCAAGGTCTAAATATAATAATCAAATGTGTAAAACGAAACTTTAAACTTTTGTGCTGAAAATTTACAAGATCAGAAAACACTGCTTTGCATTTTGTAGCACTTAGTGGAAATCGTAAATGTGGTCAGGCAAGGTAACCTTTGATCTTTTTTCATGTTCTATAATCAAAAAAACATTTTTTTCTCTTTAGCCAAAGTTATTTCCTTTTTTATTACTTCTATTGCTTAAAAGTTAAAGGCTCTTGTAGTTATAAATATTTACAACTAATCAATATTGTTTATTTAACTCTTTTTTATTTAAAAATACAATAACAATTTATTTTAGCAAACACAACATATATCTTATATAATTTTGCAAAAATAAATGTCACAATCCAAAACAAAATTTGAAACCAAAATTTTTGAAGCCTTGGATATTAGCCAGAATTTATGAGATGTTAAAAGACTAAAACCAAAATTGTAACTGAAATCTTGAACCACCCTTGGTTTACATACAAAGTAAGGTATGTACATGTAAAATATAAATGAGTAAAAGGAGAGGGAAAAGAAAGTGGAATTCTACTACGTATAAGGTAACAATGCAATGAAGTAAAACGGAATTTTATTAGTGCTATCATGATAGATAGAAGTGAATGAGATCTTTCATTATGAAATTTAGCCAAGTTAATAAAAAAATAGGCAACAAGGTTACCTCCATAATAAACAGCAGCTTGACCACTGCTATAATGTGCAATAGACCCAAAAAGATTGGTATTATACGCTAATGCAGCCAACATGCTTGGAACACCAGCTGCTAGATGCATGGCAAGAAATGCAGAATACAATGCCCCAACATGCCCAGTTTGACTTGCGAATAGATAGTGAATGAAAAAATATGATGCTTGAAGAACGCCAAATGCAGCGGGCTAACTCAAAGAGAAAGATTGTAGGAATTTCGCAATAGAACCAGGCATCCATGTAACAATCCCTAGGCCTGTGAGTTGACTTGCCATTCCAACTAGAACTACAAACCAAGCTAAGGTGTCCCACGTAGACTTTTCACTTAAGCACTCATCCCAATCTAGAACACCTAGTAGTAGGAGGATCGATAGGCCAAGCATAGCTGCCATTAAACAGTAGCAATGCCAAGAGTTTCTCTGTAGACAAAACGTGAAAACAAAGTTGAGAATGTGTTTAATCTGCATATATTCTCATTGATGTTACCTATTAAACTCCACAGGCTCTCTTCAATTGCAATATTGAAAACACAAAATATATCACATTTTGAATTATACATTCCTACCGCAAAGTAGTAAAATTGATTTACTAATTCCAGAAGACAAATAAATGCTCTCATGTAGATGCAGTATTCAGGTTTTCTATTGTATTTTGAGAAAAATATGTAGTGAAATAATGAACATTTAAATTCAAGTTATCAAGTATTCATAGGTTATGATGTCCATGGTATAGTAGAATGTTACGATTCCCCTAGAGTCTAGATGAGTTCTATAACTCATATTTCCTGATATAGATATGAATAATAGTTTGTATTAGATAACTATTAAAGGTGATCATAACTATTTGAAATTCAACTAATAAACAACTAAAAACGTACATATTAATTATTCATGTGTTTAGCATGTAAGTATCAATAAAAAAGTCAAATAGACAGCATATCCAACAAACTTTTTAGAAAAAAAATATCTAACCGTCTAACAAAAATATAGTAACTACACAAACATATCAAATAATCATAAATATAGGCAATGAAGACAAACCTAAAATGTCTGCCATAAGAGCTCAAGTTGGTCCCTGCATATTTATTTTGTTAAATTGCTGTTATCAGTTATATCTTAAATTATATATATATACACTCATAAAGAATGCGATGAAATTGAAAATATTGGGCTTACTTGCACTGCGTTGTTGGAAAAATCCAAAACCTAAAAGCTGGAAACAAATATAAGTGCTGCTTTCCAGCAAGAGCCAATGTAAACACTACAAATTCATTTAATTAGTTTTGGTCATGGTTGATCTAAAAATGATAGCACTAAGAAAATGAAAAATACGTCCAATCCTCTTTGGTATCGCCCAATGCATAGCCAAGGTCTGAAGAAAAGGCAATCACGATCACCTAAGGTACGATACATGTAGGCACATAAACAGGGAAGTTTGGTTCCAATAACAGCATCAGCGGGATCTCTGATTTCAATAAGTACATATTACAGATTAATCAGAAATAGCTTTAATGACAATCTATAATCTATCAACATAAGCAGAAGTAAACTAAACTAAAGCTTGGAAGAATGATGAAACAGACTATTGATTTCGTGTGACTGTATAATACCCAAAATTGACGGTGACATCGGCATCTCAAAATCGACGGTGACAGGCGATGATTCGACTCAAGGTAGAGCAGCTTCAGGCGAGGTTGAATTTCTCTTACCTCGGCTCCAATTTGAAGGCAGGTGGCTCTGATCTAATGCAGCACGATCCGACATCGAGGCATAATTTTTGATGCAAACAGTTGAGTCAAGCGGTTAATGTTGTGATTAATAAACAATAATTTGGTTTGTTGTGTTTGGAACGATCTTTGGATAGTATATGTTTTAGAGATTAGAGAGGAGGAGTGGGATTAGATAAATTTTAGGTTTTTGTTTTGTTTTGGTGCTAGCAACCAAAGAGAATGAAAATTAGATGGCATGGTAAGTGGGAAAAATGAAAACAAAGCCCGCCTAGAACCTATACTAGAACGCTGCAATTATATTGGGTTTAAAGAAACGGTTACATTCAGCGTTCAAATGCTGCTATATAATGCAACCAAAAGCACAATTTCTTATAGTGTCAACTCATGAAGTAATATAGTATATATAATTATGTTTTGCTCAAAATGAATTAATATACAAACATGAATATAATATGGACTCATGAATAAACTAAACTAATGTTAGTTTAAAACATGCATGCAGAGTTTAAAAATATTATATAGGGTCGGCACACATGAAATTTTGTATTGTACCACACACAATACACATTTGCAGAAAATGATGCATGTGTACGAGATAAATTCAGTAATACACAAAAAAAATTTAAAAAATAAGAAGCAACATGAGCTTCCTATTTTTCAGTAAAATACTAACCATTTGTTTTCAGCTTAATAATAATAAAAATGAAATAAACGGTGAAAGAAACTACAGCCACTTACTTGATTTCACTATTTTTAAATAACTAAATAGTATATAAGCTCCGTCTTCTGACTAAAGTAATTCACAATCAATCCAAGCTCCATCTCTTGACTATTTTTTCAAATGGCTCTCGACAAATCTTCAAGCTCTTCCTCAATCAACTTCATAACTCCTAAGAAAAGTGCATCACCTACCATACATCTTTTAACCCCTCCAATGAATGCACATACTAGATATACCCCAAAAGGAAAAAAGTAAAAACATCCATTAAGTTTGAAGAAGCGATTACAGCTTCTGATGATTATCGCAGAGATGACCTACGTCGTTATTAAAATGGAAGCTTGGGCCTTCAAAAAGAGATGTACTGGGAACAACGCAGACAAGGTGAACACCTCAGCTTCATCGAATGACAAGTAATGAAATTCTATAGTCGATCACCAATAAAAGATACGGTTTGTGTCAAAAAGGAGACTCCTGCAAAGACTCCTTCATTAGAAATATATGAACCAAATTCATAAGATCGTTTCTCCTCCGAAGAATTGGAACCTTCGAAAAATAAGTACACACAGATATATATATATATATATATATATACACACACACACACACGAGTGTATATGCACGCCTAGATGGGCCTGCTCTAATCATAATGTCATGCATTTATTCAACAACACATTTGTATGAGGTGTAGAGTAAATATAGATGATTGTTGTCACGTAAAAGGTAAACAATTAGAAGAACTAAAATTAGAAAATCAATATATTTATGAATTAGATGCTTAGTTTTTATTATTCAATGAATGTATTTTCGAAATGTCATGTGAGTAGCCTTCATACTTATTTTGTAAATGAAACTCAACTTATTTTACATCTTGATATAATAGTTTTGCATCAATTCACTATGTAGAATAACATATTTACTTTGCGATCAATTTTAATTCAATTTTATGCTTTACTTCCAATAAGTCAAATTTACTATTACCTCAATGATTCTAATTTGATTCATATTTAAACGACATATATTATATTTCGAGTTCCAATTAAGACAATAGAAAGCAACAATATTATTTTATTTGAAAATAATTAATCCACATTCATTATGAGGAAGTATAAATAAATGCGTATATAAATGAAGTTGTTCTCATTTTTAGTTTTAATTATTACACTTTGTACACATCTTCATCCACTAAGTGAGAAGAAAAAAACTTATATGCCTATAGTAATGTTATGCTACTGGCCATGCATAAGTTTTCAGACCAAATTACCAAACATCATCAACTATCCATGAAAATTTTAAATAATTGACAATGGAAAAAATAATATGTGAGGTAATTAAATGAAGTAAAAGTTTTAACTACAAAAAAGATAATGATAACACTAAAAAATAGTCATAGTACAATGTAATATAGTAGTTTGCAGGTGAACAAAAAACATCTCCCTTGGATTATAAAAAGGACACGCAATTAAGAGGCTTGCTAATTCTGATTAGTCAATAAATTCTATCATTTCTTCATTAAATATAGATTAGAATCATCAGTAATAAACACAAAAAAGGCCACCGTTCAAGAATCAATATGCGTCTAAAGTGAGATAAAAGATATAGCAAATTACAATTTTGCATTCTCATTGCCAGATGTCACCTTTAATTTATTTTCCATTCTTATCTAATTCTCTGTAGCTCATACTGAATCTCTAAAACCGATCCCTGCGCTATATTGCGTTTCTCAATGAGTTAACTACATAAAACTCTACCATTTTGCAAACCAATTTTCCTGTCAAATGAAATAAAATATAACAAACATGATTGATGCAGCTTTTTAATGAGCAATATTTATGTGAAGAGATAAAATATGCTTAATGCAAGGGCACAAACACCAACATCTAGTTTGACTCTACAATAAACTCCCACACTTATATAGCAGAAACAGTATAAACTTAAATCCTCTATTGTGTGTTGTGGTAAGTATAGCAATGGACAATGCTATATCAAAACCATTCCTAGTGCTCCTACTTCCATTTATGTTTCTTTCTTCCAACTTCACAACTGAAGCCATTGATAATCAAGACTTGTAAAGTCAAACTACTATTCTGAAGTTGAAGCGTTGTACATAAATGAGTTGCATGATCAGGGGAAAAAGCAAGCAGAAGTAGGTTTCATTATGGAAGCAAAGGGAAAAGAGGAAGGTTTGCTTGTGATCCTTTATTTCATTACCTGTTTGATGGACGTGGACAGTGGCCATTTCACTCTTATCCTTCCCCGAACAACCTCTATGTCCCTACAAATACCCCAACTATCCCTTCAACGCCTTACTCTCCATCACCACCACCACCAGCATGCGCACCATCACCGCCACCACTATGTCCACTATTGCCTCCACCACTAAAAATAGAGAAATTATTGGAGCACGATTCATCAAGTTTTTAGTTCTCTACTGCAACATTAACTAATCTGCAACAGAAAAACATAAGTTATCAGTCATTTGCTTGTTAATTTTTCTATTGACTCTAGCAGAAATCAAATTACCTTATGTATCTCAGACTGATATTTTTCTGATGCATCCGCCATAAACTGTTAATATATATTTCGGTTTATATGTTATGTGATTTGTATCATTACAATAAGAATTAGTATAGCAAAAATACCTGCTCGATAACGGTGTAAAGTCTATTATACCATCCATTTACAGCCATTCTGGTAACTGAATATAAAGGATAACGAACTTGATCTCCTGGTGATGCATCCTGCAGAAAAAGCATCCATGAAAATTTAAGGATTGTTGCAACTACATAAATGACCTCATATTATGACTAACCAAGTAAAATATATGGTGTGCCAATTAGAAAGTGTGAACATGATAAGGGAAAAATGTACTAAAAGCTTTTTACAGCAGGTCCTTTAACGAAAGGAATAGCAATGTACTACTTTTCAACTATCTATGTTATATGTAGGGAAACTGTTACAAAAGCAAAAGTAGGGCCATACCTGAAAATTTTGGATGATAAATCAAATAAGGTTGATTGCAGAAAAATAAATCTGTAGATGTATATTTGTTATCGTAAGCTTAATTCATGCATAGTAATAGTTTTCTCGTAGGGTAGTGAAGTAGCACTCAAGTCCTGGTAGTTTACAAAATATTACAATATGAAATCTATGCATTGAAGTTACGCTATTTAATTTGACAATATAAAAAAAGTTATGATATTAATACATTGCTCCAAAACTCATGTCCTATATTTATTATATTTTAAGATAATTGTCAGTTGATAGATTCTTTGGTCAATCAGTCATATATGTTGTGTAGTACTGACATCGAACTACATGAACATTGTTTCAGTACTGACATAAGTTTCACCATGGCCTGTTAAAATAAAGTAACATTATCTCATTACTTTGTTAAATTAATTGGACTATCAACCTGATAAAACTCAAACTGTACCAATATTTTTTCTATTTGGTAAACAGAACATGCAATTAATAAATTACAAACAATGTGACAATAATATTGTATGGTCTGCCTTGTATATGAGTTAAAAATTGATGCAAAAAGCTATGTACATATTATATTGAGTTTTCCTTTGCCAACCAACTTTTTAAAGAACAACAGATTACATTCTATTTGATGAAAAATGTGTATTATTTCAAAAATCCCATACTGCATCCTCCAAATCAAGTCCATCCATATTGTGCTATTAAGATTTTCAATGTTTTATTTACACACTATAACCCGAGGGAAAAAGAGAAAGTCATGATAAAATTAGTAAAAACCCTATTCTATGACATTGATATAAAGATAAGTTATTAAAAAGCTTCCATGTTTATACAGCAAAAGCTCATCAAACTTTGAGGTCTGGTACAAACAAAATTAAACAAATAAGACTAATTCGTGAACCAACAACATTTAGTGGTCTTATTCCTTTTAACTTAATCTATAGTGCCCTCAGTTTCAACGGGATTAATGCAACCAAGCTTATGGATGCAATCTCATACACATTTTCAGATAGCCCATTTGCTGACATTATTTTCTCCGATTGTGCTTATAGCAATAGTATTATAAAAATTGATGTAATGTAACAATGTGAAAACTAAGCTTCATATTTAGATTTTGAATCTCATTAAAAGGAAAGAAAAAATACTTACTTATTAGTTCAAGTGAATGGTAAAATGTAAAGTGTTTGGATAGATAAATCATAAATTCTCATATTGTTAATATTATTTGGCATGCTCCAATACACTAAATTAGATGCACAGCTATTAATGGTTTAATGGTAAAGTAAATAGCTTTCATATAAGTATTGTTGAAGCAATGAGGTAAATAAAGCAGCAAATTTACCTTGTTGCTGGTTAACTTTTGGACCTCATTAATAGCTTTCATCGAGCTTGCTCCTTTCTCCGCAGAGTTTGAAATATCCAACTTCAGCTTCAACAATGAAAAAGAAATCAAGAAATAAAATAAAAATAAATTAGTGTTGCTGATGAAACAATTAAATGTATCCACCATACATTTAGAAAGGACAGTAATAACATAATCAAAAATTTGTATTCATACCAATGTCCATACATATGCAATTCAATAAGTAAAACCAAGCACTCTCAAATAGTGATCTATTCAAGTACTGAAAATGAAAACTAAGCCGAAACCGACTTTTAGAATACTAAATGATTACATTTCTACTACAATTGGATGGTGTACAAATATATTAGTATCTTAAAATCACATTTTAGGTGGCAATTACTTAACTAAAATAATATAATGCACAATCAATGAGGTAACAAATTCCATCAACTTCAACTCAGAAACTCTATCAAAAATAATTCTTTTCTAAATCAATTGACTAAGTAATAGTATTCAATTGCATCGAATTAGTGTTCTATTGCATTTAATGGAAGAATGGTAATGACAAACAAACTCGACAATATTGTTAATATGCAACGAAAATGAAAACAATTTCAAAATACAACCAAATTTCTAGAATAGAAACAACAAAAAAGAACAAAAATAATGTGATTATACTCACTAATTTTTGTATATTTTTATTATTTTTCTTGTAGATATTGTTGATATAGCTTGCTGCAAATTTGCATCCTTAAGTAAGAAATCACCTTTATGAAATCCGCAGCTATTTATAGAAAATCCAAAGGCCCAGCTCCTAAGTGAAATTCCATATATTGTTGCAGTGAAAAGTACTTGAACTATATAATGTTGTACATATGAATTTCTTTTAAATTGTTTAAATTTTGATTCATTACCCAACTGAATTTGCAGAAGCATGGCAAATGATAAACCCAGATGTTTTAATGCATAATACCACTACAATCATGTTTGATGCAACCGCAATAGCAGACCCATTGCTCGAACCACATGGATCTACAAACAACACATATATAAAAGCACCAAGATATCAAATGAGAGATGCAAATATGAAGCAACATCGATCAAATGCGGGTTCATCTAGGCATGCTCTGTGTGTGCGTGAGCGCATACTCTGTGTGTGTGTTGTTATAATGGAGAAATAGTATCCTTCGATGAAACTAATTTTTGTTGTTGTTGTTGTTATAGATCAAAGGAAAGTTCATTATTAACAAAATTAATTATTGGATGCTGAAAGCAATCCTAGTGTATTATAAATAACACTTCCAAAATGTAGTAATTTATTATTATAGTTGTTGTGACTTAAAATTATCTATAAAAGCGTTAATTCTAAACTTAAAAACATTTATTGTCTTTCTCAAAGCTTACACTTCAAATTCCGTAAGATTCGTTTCAAAATTAATCAACATCAAACTCATTGGTCTTTGATTAGTAATTCAGGCTCAGTAATCTCTATGGAGTTCTCTATAATCTACAGCAAATGTTATGCAAAAATACCTTTAATAAATTAAGCTTTGATGTTCTAGATGATGATGAAGCTTTGAAGTGTTGTGTCATCCTCTGTAGCCTACAGCAAGTTGCAAATGTCAAGTACACCAAGTTTACAGTCCTATCCTATTAAGTATAACCCAACAGATGAAGTATGGAGATAATGAGAAAAGCTTATTAGTCAGAATCTCTTCTCAAAATATCTTCCTAGAAGAACCTTCAGAAATAAAATACCCTCCAAAGTAGCACTATTGGAAAATTACACATAACAACTTGCACTGCAAGTTATGACGTGGGTTCTATCCATCAATTCATTATGACGTTACAGTGAATTCATACATCTAGTTGTCTATCCAAACATGCATTTAAATTTTGCAATGTCTATGTTGTACTAAAAGTGTCATGGTTGTTCCCTGATATTATAATGCAAATATCATACCAAAGTATGACCAAATAATTTATAACTTAGCATTGAAGTTCTAAACAAACAAATGATCAGAAGCATAATATTGTTACATTTCTTCTGCTAAAGGAATTTCCCCTATTTTATTTTAGCATTGAAAGTTTAATTTTCCATTGTGTTTCCTTCAGTATTTTGTTTCTCCAGTCAATAATTATCAACTTAAAAGTATCGATTTCCTCCAGTATGAACCTATCACTTTGTTGTTGATAATTATCAGTTTAAATCTAAAACAATCATACTGACAAATCTTCAAAATAATTATTCTCCAACATACTAACCAATCTTCAAAACTTCATATAAGAACCATACGTCATAATAGAAGAAGTAATCACCTCACCATCATCAAGACTAATCTTAGGGAATCGTTTATCGGTCGAGAAAATGGTGAATTGCTGGAATCGCGCTAAAGTGCCCTTGGTGAATTGTTGGAGAACATGGTGGTTTGTTAGAGAAGACGTCGAACTAACCTTAACTGATAATCTGGAATCACGCAAGTAGCCCTAGTTTGTGTGGTTCAGTGGACTAACCACAGATCGATTGTTGGAGAAGACGTTGGAGAATACAGTTTTTTGCAGTGGGGAAGAAATGATAACTCGTTTAGGGTACTTCAGTTTTGGGGAGGAAAAGAGATGCAAAAGCGAGAAACAGAGAAAATGTAAGGGTATAACGGGAATTTAAAAAAGACACGGTTGATGTTATATTCATCCGATTATCATTATTAGTAGTAAAGATATATATATATATATATATATATATATATATATACTATAATAAAAAACCCTGGTCAAAGTGGTCAAAGTGAAGCATTTTGTGTGTTGTCCAATTTGTCCTCCGCAACATTGCAAAAGAAATGAAGATACGAAGGGTAATTATGTCATCTTCATTCCCCACTTCCTCTTCCCCACGTTCCTCAATACTCCCGTCAGTTTCCCATCTTCTCCACTCTTCCATCGGTCCACAACTACTTCATCAATTCTCAAAACAAAAGATAACTCTAATTGCTGCCTCCTTCAAATTAATATCAACTATCTGCACTCTTCTTTATTCGACTTCCAATTTAATTCTTAGTTCCCAATTTCTTCCTCTCAGAACCAGTTAAACCCGAATAACTGACCGTCTCGCAAAGCAGCTGATTGACTTCCCCTCCTCAAACCCTAAATCAGTTCAATGGCGGCTGCAATTATCCAGTGTCAACAAGATCAATTCCTCCATACCGCAGAAGCTTGATGTCGCGATCATTTCTTCGAGTTTTATTCCCATCTCTTCTTACCAGATAAGTTACCTCCTTAGGATGTAAACTGACGCCGTCAAACCAGCAAAAGCAACGTCTTGGACTTTGATTCCTATTTGGAAAAGCTTTAAGCAGATCTTCTGCTTCCTCAAGTAGAGTGAAAGTAGCTACAGGTCTATGTTTTAACTCTAATCGTAATAAGATACATATATACTTGATGTAGGAACAGTGAAATAAAACGTGACTGTTTCTTTATGCGACTATGAATTGTGGATTTTAGAGCTTAATTTTGATTTTCTTTATGCCCATGTTAGATCACCATTTCAGTTTTGAGATTATCCATAGCTACAAACGGAGTTAAAGGCCACATTCATCCCCTCAAACATGGTGAAAAAAACTATAAAACTACCTACTGTTCATTCCTTTACTAGATATTTTGTTTACTAAATGTTGGATTTGGAAAATTTTATAACTGAATTCATGTGTATGCACTTTCTTTTTGGTGATTTAGAAAGTACTTATTGTGGAAGAGAGGAATACAGTGGATCTTTATATCACTTACATAACCGCAAGTTATTTACGAATGGATCTTTGCTGGCAAATTCTTTCCAAGGTTGTCAGAGTTGAAGAAACAATCACTTATAAACGTGATTCGTTAATTTGAATTCTACAGGTAAGTATCTTGATTTAGTGCACGTAATCGTTCCCTCATTTGATTAAAATGCGATACATTTTTGTTACAAATACATTAATTAAAATTCATGTTTTTATTAACCTGAACAGTTTCAATCATCTGGGTTTAAAGCAAGGCATGGCAAATACAGCTTGCTCTATCATTGTCAGTAGGAACGACATTCCTATTTATGAAGCAAACTAGGGGCTACAGTAAAGGTACATAATGAAATGCTACTTATTAGATAATAAGATTGGACTTTTGTTCTTTCAAATATTATTTTAGTGTGGATTAAAGCATAAAATACGCCATATAACAAGTTCAATATATTTTATGTGTGAAATAGATTTTTCTACGATATACAATTTTCTGTAATTAGAGTTCAACGCTACCACCATACTATACCTTTATAAGAACTGTATTCAAATGAAAACTACCCTTCGTTATTTGAAAGCAAACACTATCGCAAATTCTCCTAAGTGAAACAGTTAAACTATGACAGTAGTGGATTTAGACATGGTTTTGTTTCTCCTTTTCTCTTAATTTCAGATGCTATTTTTTATCTTCCAATGGCAACTAAAATGTATGGATTTTCTTGAAAGAGGACAATATTGTTAATATGGTAGTTCACGACATTATTCCTTTGTATTTTCTTATATGTCATGATATGTTGGTGTAGAAAGCTTGGATTTATGTTTGTTTACATGATTGGGTTGAAGTATGGTAGTGGCGGGTTTGGGTGAGTGTTATTCTATCCATTACTTTAGTTAATTTGAAATTCATGTCTTTTTTTTAAATGCTTATATATATTGTTGGTTTAACTTCATGATTTCATTACCATATATTCGCTTATGTTTTTATGAGTTTGTGTTTCGATTTAATTGTCAAAAATCGTTACTTGCTGTCATCCACTTTATATTCAATTTTACACTTTCGGTATGATGTGTTCAATTTTCTTTTATGTCTGTTTTACATTTGGAGAAAATTATTTAAATTACTGTATTAACTGTATTATTTTAATCAGATTATGATGTTACATCCATTAGTCACATTATGGTATTACTATCTTTCAAAGCAACTTCAAAATGCAGATGATGCATATAAAAGATAATACCAAGGCTAGATTAGCTTTAATTTAAATTTTTGTATATTTACTTTTCAAAAATTCACATCATTATATCATTTGGATCATTTCCATATTGTAGGCTTCAATAGATAATATAATTGGACTTGGAGATCAATTACAATTAATACTTAATATTAAAACTTAAAATTTTCCTGCACTGCCAACTTAACATTTATTTCTATTGTTCCCTTCATATATTCAAAGTGATTTATTTTACTGCTATATAATCTCATGTGTTACTACTCAATATGTGCGTGTATGTTTGTATATATGTTAACTTTTGTATTTTAAAAGTATGAATATGCCCCAGTATTCCCTTGAGATAAATATGTCCTAATATTCCCCTGAAATATACATACAAGTATTTGAGTATTTTATTGAAATATTTGAACAATGCATTTTCTAATTGTTCTGCTTTGCCCCCTTTTAAAATCGCTCCTACGGATGAGCAATGGAAATGAAACATGAACATCTGATAAAAATTCAAGCATCTTTCTAGAACAACCGTATTAGCTTACATTTTGTTGATAGTTTGGTTCAAAAAAAACTGAATTAAATGGTTAGGTGACAATATTTTTTTGGTTTTTTCAACAGGTGGATCTTACAGGAGGATACTATGACGCTGGCGATGTAAAATTTGGTTTTCCAATGGCCTTTACCATAACTTTACTCACATGGAGTGCAATCGAATTTGAAGGAAAAGTTACAGCGAAAGACGAGCTTAAAAATTTAAAAGTGGCTATCAAGTGGGGAACGGATTACTTTATTAAAGCCCACCCTAAACCCGAAGTATTCTATGCAAAAGTAGGCGATGGTAACTCTGATCATTAATGCTGGTAAAGACCAGAATGTATGACTACTCCTCGAGGTTCTTATCGACTTGATGCTTCTCATCCTGGCTCTGATATAGTTGCTGAGACTGCTGCTTTAGCTGCTTCCTCCATTGTTTTCAAAAAATCCAACAGCAATTACTCTAACACTCTTCTCTCCCATGCACGCCAGGTATAAACATTTTTTTCTTATGTATACAAAATTTGTGCACCTTAAAACTAAAATATTTATATTTGTGTGATAAATGTATTACTGACCTTCTTTTTTCTTTTTAATTGGTGCAGCTCTTTGATTTTGGTAGGAATCGACAAGGGATATATTCTAACAATGTCCCTGTAGCGAATGGCTTTTACACAAGCTCTGGATATGAAGATGAACTCTTATGGGCTGCTACATGGCTGTATCGTGCTACTCAAGACAACTCTTACCTGAATTTCAATACTAATAATTTATGACTACAAAATCTCCAACTGTACTTTTTTACAGCGCACACATACACTTAAATTTGTGTTATGGATATATGTTTAAATTCAGCCTATAATAATATTATAAACATGTATGCATAATATGAATTTAAATGATGTATATGTGTGTAACACACACGCACACACCAACTTTTAGGAACTTATTTCCACTTCTGTCTATTGGTTCTTCAGCTCAGTTTTCAGGATGTTGCACTCTTTTCAAAACTGTGCACTGGCCAGCTGTTTTCTGTTGCCTCCATGCCTCTGTAGCATCGTATGTTCATGTCTTATGACTTTATTGTAGTACTTGATTCTTTATTCATGCCTAATGCTTCTGACCAGTTCAGGCTGTTCTCTAATGCTATAATGATTCACATCTCTATAGCAAGAGCTGCTGCCATTTTGCACCCTGTGGTTGTCCAAGACTTCTAAGAACTGCTATGCATCTGTATTCAAATACAAGCTCTTGGCTCATTAGCATTGCCATTTCATTATGCATATACTATCAGCTCTGTTCAATTATGCATGCGCTTTGTTCAACGTGCATAGTTTAAGCATTTGGTTCGTAGCACACTCATTAGCATCAGTACAATGGTCCAAACTGCAAGTGTGGCTGTTTTTATTTTTGATACGTGAATCATTTTTGACTTTTGTAACTAATTATGTTCAATGGTTAAGTGTATACATTATACATTTTTACTTTTATCTTTTGCTATGCCAATTGACTTTCATTGTCCCGTAAATCTAATTTATTTGCATTGCGGAAAATATATTTGTTTCTTCTAATATAAATAGAAATAGTATGTTTTCTGTCCCTACAATCTCTGTATATTCAAATTACTAATATAAAAGTTAGCCAACGTGTTTTCCTAATATAAAATCAAAGTATTTCGTATGGTGACAAAAAAAACTAACAAACAATATTTCATAATACCAATTCCTTCTGCACACGTGCTACAAAGGTGCTTCAGCATTATCGGGTTTACCTACCGTCTTTCTTACAACACCTTATTTCTGTTTATTTGGCATATCCTCTTCCTCTTTTTTTCGTAATTAACGAAAACATTACTATAATCTCTCACAATATCATAATTGTAACAAAGACAAAATACGTCACTTCCTTCTTTACACACGTCCAACGGACGTGCCACCATACTTGTATCATTAATACATGTCATTGGTTAAATATATGTATACATAAGTTGTAATCTGCAATAAAATATATAGTATTATTTTCTATATAAAATAAAACAAATAAAAACTGAAGCAGGGAGTCATTTCTGACTTCCACCGGTCGACCGGTGAAGCACTTACCGGTGCACCGGTGGTAGTCACAAGTATTTTTTAAAATATAATCCCAGCAGTTATTTTTTGCTGCATCTTTTTAAAACCGATAAACATCTTGCCAAGCCTTTACTCTTCCCAGTCTTCGTCTTTATTGTCCCTGTTTTTTCTTTAAAACCCTAGCTTTCAAAATCAATTTCTATGGCAAAATCAACTCAAAAATCAGTCTTAACACCACAAATCAAAGCTTGTCACAGCCACGACGCGGAATCTATTAAAGCTTACAATGCTACAATCAATTTCACCAATCTGGCGAGGAGGCCGGTAAAATTTCCTGATTTTGAATCCTACAATCTAGCTGTAATTTTTAAACTTTTTGGTCTGATACACATTTTGTCTATTGATAATTTTGAAAGAGCAATCTATCCCCGATGTATGGTTCTATTCTATGCTAATTTAAAGCCTGTAGAAGAAAGTAATGAGTTTGTTTTATATTCCTCTTTTAATGGAATAGATATTAGATTGGATGCTAGGCTATAGGGTACTATTCACTACAAGAAAATCTAGTTTCAATAGCAAATATTGGTAGCGTTCCTTTCGAAGTGCAACTAATATAACTTCCGTTAATAAAAAAATTTCCTCTACTGCTACTAAAACGTTTTGTCGCCCGTCCCGCCAATAATTGGAGTCAAAAAAATTCCTCTACCGCTACTTTTCTTCTTTTCCTCTTTATGCTATTCTATTTACTTGAAAAAGAAAACCAAAAGAAATTCGCAATCTCCACAAATCCTTTTTCATGCTTTCTTCTATTTTAATCTTGTTCTCCCTCAATCAATCGCAATCTCCACAAATCTCAACATCGCGCCGTCTAAAAGGGTCTCGGTCTGAAAAATTCACGCTATGTGCTTCTCCACACTACCATTGGTTCGAGTATAAATGGTCAGGGAAGTCGCCGTGCCATTGCTCTTTGTCTTGAATCATTGGATCTGGAGTCATGTGAACCTTGAGGCAGTTGTCGATTAGAAATTATTTCATCAGAGATGTTGTCATGGTTAGAAGATTGCCATCGAGACTCACATCTTGTCGAAGTTCGTCGTCTCGCATCGTCGTTGACTGGGTTGCTGCCGTTTAATAATCGGAGTATGTGCCATAGTTAATTACATAGTCCGTATGTACTTTGCCTTTTTTTATTCAATTTTAACATATGCATCCTCTCATGTTTTACATGATGAACATACAACATTAGTCAGACTTGGGTTAGCTATTATGAAAATAGTAGCGCTATGCGGAAGCTTATATTAACGGATCTTCACCCAAATTACAAAGAGATAACTTGGATTGAAAACAAGACGGAATTGAAATCAAAACTCAATAACACAAGATATTTCACCCAACCACCCACTTTATTGATTCACCAAAATTTTGTTTACAATTAATAGAACAAAGCTAAAATAAACAAGATATCATTGAATCAATAACCAAATTGAGAAAGGGAGCAAATATCTATATGTTTAAAATTGTTGGAGAAGAACAAAGATGGAGAAGAGAAAATTAGCAAATAGATTTTCCACCACTTTCTACACTCTCTCTACTAGTCTCTATTTATAACATCAATTACTTAATGCCCAAGTAAATCAATTACTTAATGCCCAAATAAATATTAAATGGCAAAAAATAAATTTATTGGCCAATTAGAGAGAGAAATAAACATAATCAAATATGCCTATTAATTATGGAAAACAAAATCTTCTCTTTCTTTCTTTTGCATATGTGATTTTGTATCACCAAAATTTAACACTCCACCTTGATGCAAAATCACATATCTCCAACATATCAAGCATGCTATATCTAGATCTATCACAAATCCCTATATCTCAACCACACTAAATTACAAACCTTAACCACTGCCTGCAAGTGATACATCTCCCATATGAGGTGCACCACACAAATCCGGTCTAAAAAACATTTGTAATACCACAAAGATCTTCGTCTTGTCTTTGTGGATTTTGCAACTCGACACCCGTCTATCACTCGATCTGAGCTTATTACCTGATCACTATCAATCCCTCGAGCATCATCAACATGAAGACCCCTGTCTAAAATATGATCCTCAATGCTAGAATCATAAGCAGTGACCACATTAACCTCTCCACCTTGATGTGAACTAGGTCCTTCAGCCGTCACTCGCTTTCCATAGTTGACTACATAACCAACCAAGCTATAAAGGTTTCCTTCTTCCAATACTCCTCTCATCCTTACATGACCATCTTTCTTCACTCTCAAAACTCCACCTTGAGTCTCATAAGTGCAACCACGGCGATCCAAGTAACCGAGAGAAATAAGATTATGCGAACAAGTGGGTACATGTCTGACTCCAGTGACTTCTCTAACCACACCGTCATGCATACAAAACCGGATAGATCCAATACCATAAATTGGTAGTTCTTCTACATTGGTTGTCCTAATCATGCCGACACTCTTCTCATAAGAAGAAAAACAATTCACATCTCTGCAAATGTGAAAACTGGCTCCCGAATCCATCTTCCAAGGCTTATTTTCACTAAAGAGGACATCACAAGAAGCATCACTATCGGTACCTTCAGCAAAACCTGCATGTGCATCACTACTAGTATCACCATGCGCAGCCTTTTTCTGATCTCTTTTATAAGCATAACACTTGCTGCATATGTGACATTTCTTATTACAATAATGACAAATGATAACACCTTTACCATTAGCGTCCTTCTTCCGAATTGTATCTTTCTTTGAGTCCCTTGCCACCATAGCCTCACTTTGAATTGATTTCATACATGACCCTTTTCTTCTAAGCTCCTCATTCAAAACACTGCTTCGAACAGTTTCCAGAGAGATAGTTCCATTAGCATTGGTATTACTCAATGAAACAACCAAAGTTTCCCAACTTTCTGAAAGCGAACTCATTAATAAAAGAGCCTGTAACTCGTCATCAAAATCGACATTCATATTTGCCAATTGAATTATTACATCTTGAAATTCATTCAAATGCTCTGCAATAGACTTCTCTTCATCTAATCTCAGTTGTACCAGCTTTCGAACCAGAAAAGCTTTACTAGTAGCACTCTTTAACTCATACAAAGATACCAACTTATCCCACAAAGCCTTCGCGGATTCACAACTAGCCACATGATGGAAAACTGAATCATCAAGATACCGGCGAATCAAAGCAATCGCCTTCTTATCTATCTTCTTCCATTCTCCCTCATCTACATCAGAGGACTTCTTTCCATCTCCATAATCGGATCATGAATATCATTGAGGTACATAACATTCTCCATCTTAGGCTTCCAAATACCATAATTTTTCCCATCCAAAATAGCCATCTTCGAAAACAAAATCATATCCGACATCAATAATTTTTCAAACCAAAATTACTCTAAGCTTTGCGATGATCTGTGCTCTGATACCAAACTGTTATGAAAATAGTAGCGCTTTGCGAAAGCTTATATCAACGGATCTTTGTCACCCAAATTACAAAGAGATAACTTGGATTGAAAACAAGACGGAATTGAAATCAAAATGCAATAACACAAGATATTCTACCCAACCACCCACTTTATTGATTCACCAAAATTTTGTTTACAATTAATAGAACAAAGCTAAAATAAACAAGATACCATTGAATCAATAACCATATTGAAAAAGGAAGCAAATATCTATATGAATAAAATTGTTGGAGAAGAAAAACAAAGATGGAGAAGAGAAAATTAGCAAATAGATTTTCTACCACTTTACACTCTCTCTACTAGTCTCTATTTATAACATCAATTACTTAATGTAAGTAAATTATTTACTTAATGTCCAAATAAATATTAAATGACAAAAAATAAATTGATTGGCCAATAAGAGAGAGAAATAAACATAATCAAATATGTCTATTAATTATGGGAAACAAAAACTTCTCTTTCTTTCTTTTGTATATTTATTTCCCTCTATTTGTGAATTTGTATCACCAAAATTTAATAGGTGCTATAATTGATTAGTGAAAATAGAACCTTAATCCATATTATAGAGTACATTTAAGAGTGTGAAATCGACCCATTATAACTTTGATAGCATATACTGAAGCTTTGGGTTGAAAATTTCAACTAGTTTAGAAGTTATTTGGATGCAAAACTGAGGGCAGCAACATAGATAGATATCTTTTGAACAAGTCCATATACATACTCTGGGATGTGTAATTTTGTAATGTGTTTAGCTGATACTAGTATTATTGGGGAACAGTTTATAAAGGTGAAATTGTTTGTATAGAAAATCCTAAACTTGAAAATTTTGAATATGATGTATTGCACAGTAATTCAATTTGGTTAAAAAGCAATTGGTTCAAATGTTTTGAACTAAACTATTTTACATGGTAGATGGTATGAGTGCTGATGAATAAGATATTTTGGGAAATTTGTCGGAAGCTTTTTAATTGGATTTTTATCAACTTTTCTGTAAAGAGAAGATGATTGTATATTTGGTTAGGGATCTGAACAAAACTATACTTATTAGCCTTTCCTAATCACAATTTGGAGCTGCTTCTTCATGTTCGCTTCCTCTTATCATAAGCTCAAGTGAATTATGATATATTATCATAAGATCAAGTGAATTATGTTTAGCATGACATTAAAAATGTGTTGCTATAAATTTCTATTAGCACATGCGAAATACTTGTGTGTACTATGTTATGTATCATGTTAGTCTATCCTAGGATTTTTTTTATAACTAGTCAAAATAAATTCAGCATAAAGTTTTAAGTATAATTTTTTTGAACGCATGATTTCATAATATGGGTGCTTTCATTCAGAACATTTTTACTCTTTAGGAAGTTTCAACAATTAACATATGCAAATCAAAGTTTGAAGTTCTACTTATTTGAATATTATATTCTTCCAACCACTGCACTACAATATGAATAAATTATGTTTTCATATTATGCATGAAACTAATTTGATTTAAATTCTCATAAGCAAACGAATACTAGTTTTACTAACGGTATTACCTAATGTTAAGTGTATAACTGAAGCACTTTCCATAATTAATTACAGGTTGGAGCACAAACGGAAACAAAATTGAAAGAAAAGAAGCTGAGGATTGAAGATGCTTTACATGCTACTAAGGTATTCTTTCTGATCAGATTTATGTTCATTTTCCAAATGATGAGAAGTTTGGGAGGAAACATATAAAGAAATATGTGAAACTAATGAAATCTAAGAATGTTCTAAGTGCCGTTTTAGTCGTTCAGCAAAATCTCACTACTTTCGCAAAGGCATATCTTTTGGAACTTATCAAGGAAATATTCTAGTTCCAGAGCATCAGGTCCTTACTATAGAGAAGAAAAAAAAAATCTTTCAAAGCGGTACACCCTGAAAGAAACACGGGCATTATTTTAATCCCTTTTTGTTTCATATCATGTAGCATTTTTGTTAAAACACCATAAAAATAGAAAGCCTATATATTTGGAAGTCTTCATATTTTCCTAATAGCATGTATGCCTGTTTTGATCTTTATTGAGTTTGGACTTCGTGTTAGTACTTGTCTTCATAAATTAGTGATGTTAGGTATTGATGTTATATAGCCTAGTCAGCAACATGACTTATGTTTGCTATCAAGTGTTAAACATTTTTGAAGCGCAAGATGTATCAAAAATCTCTCTCACACTACTTTAAGGGTTCATTTGATTTATTTATTTAGTGAATGAAATGAGTTATGGGTATCGTAGTTCCGCAAGTTCCCTATAGCACTTATAAAGGTACATATCAGAATTCATGTCCAAGTTATATGTTGAGGAAATCAGTATCAATATTTCAAAGATATAGTCATAATGATTAATATTTGGTGATTGCAATAATGGACTGTAAGAAAGGAATGGAAGTAAATAAATGGAGAAAGGATAGAAAAAATATAGGGGAAGTGTACTGTTTTTCTATTTCATTTTCTACTTGGTACGCAATATTCTTTTGCTCAAAAATGGTTTCCAGTTTATTTGCATTAATTCTACCTTGTATAATAATCTCAATTGGAAGCTACCCTTCTGTTTTTGTGTTTAGGCTATTGTTGAAGAAGGAACTATTGTTGGGGGAAGATATACACTTCTTAGACTTGTTTCAAAAGTTAATGCAATAATATTGTTCTTGTTTCGGTTTATTTAACTGCAGGATGTATGTTTTTAACCATTAATGCAATAATGTTACACATAACTTTAGTTTCATTCATTAAGTTCATGTTATAAATGCATACCTTGTATGGTTTTAATATATAATGTCAGTTTCAGTTTACACATAACCGTCAGAACTTTATTTGTTTTATTATCTCTTTTACACATAACGTCAGTTTCAGTTTATTTTTTTATAGGTTGTTAGTTTGTTTTCCTTTGTGCAGAACATGTATGGTTTTATTATAAATTTTCCCTGGAAGTGATTCATTTTTTGGGTTATTCAAGTGGATAAAACAGTCAGAACTAAAATGTGGGTATTTATTATTGTTATAGATATACTCACCTCATTTAAATGTAGCTCCATTAAGATGGGTCACTTGACTCATGGATTACTTCCTTTTCTCTATCAGGTTTTATTTTTTCATGCTTTATTTTTGGATTTTAGATAACCAATTTCTTATTAGGCTCTAATAGTGCATTTTGAACTTGTTGCATTAATTGTGCTCTAATATTGTCACATGTCATCAAACATAGTCATCCATAACTTTGCAGTGATTCATATGTCATAATATTAACTTTCATAATATTAATTTTCATAAGAGGTACGCTGAAGTCAGTATTTTTTAAGATTATAGTAAAAGTGAAAATATGTTTTACTCATTACTTGTTGGGTTTGACAGAGAAATTAGTTATTTTGCCACTGTCCCGGGAGGCACAACTTAAATTCCAGGTACTTCTGATTCTTTTGATTTCATTATGGCATAACCAATGGGTTGGTTGCTTAGTTGCTGCATTCCATTAACCAAGAGATTTGTTGTACTGCTTCCTTACCATAGATTAAAGTATTGATAAAATCTATTAGCAACACTCATCATTTATACCATTTTATCTACGATTGTTCAAACATTTATAATAGTAATATAACTAAGTTAATTGTTATAAATAATAATAGTAATACTAATAATATAAATAAGTTTTATAAATAATAGTAGAAGTGGTAATAAATTACCTAAGTTAACCAAGTTAATAAAAATTAACTAAGTTTTGTTAAAATTATACAAGTTTTATAAAATTAACTAAGTTTAAAGTCAACTAAATTTTAGATGAATCAACTAAGTTTATGAAAATTAACTAAATTTATAATAATATCAATAATGATAATAATAATAATATAATTAAGTTAACAGGGTTTTAATAATAATAATAATAATAATAAATTAACTAAGTTAACCAAGTTGACAAAAATTAACTAATTTTTATAAAAATTAAACAAGTTTTATAAAATTAACTAAGTTTAAATTAACTAAATTTTATAAATAATAATAATAATCATTTAACTAATTTAACTAAGTTTTATAAAAATTAACTAATTTTATAATAATAATTATAATATAATTAAGTTAACTGAGTTTTAGTAGTAGTAGTAGTCATAATAATAATAATAATTGACTATCCTAATGTGAAAGGCACATCCTGTAACCATGGAACATAAATTAACTAGTCACAAAAGTATAATTTTTCTTCCCGTCAAACTTAAATCTCAAACAAATTGGCGTAAGAAAGCTGATTTTGACATTAGTGTGTAGACCATAAAACAAAGAGTTTGACATCACAGAATCATGTATCATGGAAGCACGTATTAAAAAGAGAAAAGTTCCACGCTAACAACTGAAATATATGACTTCCACGCTTCTTTTCTCATTATGCACACACTACATGGCAAACAGCTCTTTCCAACGGCTCCAAGCCGTTGGTAAGCCGTTGGGAGCCGTTGGAAAGGGCGTTGGAATACATTTCGACGCCTTCCAATGGTTCCCAACGCCCCCAACGGCGTTATACCAACGCTTACCAACGGCTCATCTGGTCACGTGGCAAACTTCGTTGACCAACTTGCCGTTGGTTCGTCGTTGGAAAACGTTGGTTTTTGCCGTTGGTAGCCGTTGGAAGCCGTTGGTTATAAATGACCAATTGGCTGTTGGTTTCCGTTGGAAGCCGTTGGAAATCTGAAATTTTTTTTTTTTACTCGGCTGCTCCTACTCATCTCCGGCCGCACACAATATCATAAATATTAAAACTGCTCCATTTTGAGCGTATATCCAATAACAATCACATATATATAACCAAACACAATATAATAATCAAATCATACACATAAACAACCAAACCATCAAAACAAACTAAATTCTACATCCATCAAATTAGTTTCTACGTCAAAATCAAACGTCATCCAAACCAACCGTCATCATATATACAAACAACACATAAAAAGCCGTCACCAATCGTCATCCAAACCATCACCAAATGTTTAAGACATCCAAACACATCACCAAATGCCTAACACATCTAAACCATCACCAAATGTCTAACACCATACAACAATAAATACAAACCATCACCACTCCACACATAAGAAAACATCTCAAACATACCTCAACTCACTCGCCAGCAGAACCACCGGAGGAAGGAAACCGCCCGTATTGCTCCATGAACTCCGCCACTTTATTGTTTAGCTGCTCCATTTGTTCTTCACGGCGGCGATCGCGGTCTTGAAGCGTGGCGATCTGGGCTCGTAGCTGTGCGATCTCCTCCTTATCTTGAGCCCGCTGGTAGTTCTTCTGCACTACGTCAACCTGTAAATATTAGTAAATATGTGTAAATATATGTGTAAATACGTTTAAATATTTACTCTAGCTAAGCTCACATCTAAAGTGTTTATATATATGATATCGAAATGAACATGCTTCATAAAAATTATTTTAAATTTAAATTAAAATACCGATTGGCTTCCAAATCCAAAGCGCCTTCCGTGGGTCGCTGGATCCATGACAGACTCAAATATTGCGTTCTCCTCATCAATGGTCAACTCTGCTCTTCCGGTGTCCTGGAGCATCAATGTCCGTGCGTCCTGAAACTTTTCTTAGTATGCAAAATACAATTGAATTTAGATAATGCTATTTTAATAGACTTAAAACTTTTAGTTCATTATCTTATACTTACATATGCGGTCCTTGCTTTGTCATTACTTTCCCAGGTGTACGAATATGAGCCTGAATCGTCAATCTGAGTCACCGCATGCGTATGCGCAAATACATCCCAACGACTGACAGGACCACCACGCTGTCTTTCCTGAAATATGCACATATAAATATATATATATTAAATATTTTTATATAAATGTTTATGTTAATTAATAAATATACCAAGTCCTCGCGGTGATGCTGGAATGACTTAGAACCACCGCGATGTGTGACGGGATTCTTGCTCCTGTTAGCAGAATTCCTAGTTGACTCTTTCTGCAAATTTAAGTTGAAAAAAAAATTGTTTTATAGTTTTAATTTAAATATTATTTGCGTAGAACAATTTAACTTAAATATATGCTAAATTTACCTGAAATTCCTCATTGGCCCACCAGCGCATAAATTGTTCCCACACACCAGCGCTCATCCAATTTGGCTTGCTTCCACTTGATTTCACAGCATTTAAAGTCTCCCTGTAGTTCTTTGCAATTTTACTCTGCCAATGACGCTGTACAACGGAAAGATCTGCATCCTGGATGTCCACATGGCCCTGCACGTTTGATTACATAAGAGTTATATAGTTTTTATGCGTAGTGTAAACATGATTAGATATTTAAACCTAACAAGTAAACATGATTAGATATTTAAACCTAACAAGTAAACATGATTAGATATTTAAACCTAACAAGTAATAAGATTTTTTATGCGTACTGTAAACATGATTAGATATTTAAACCTAACAAGTAATATCACTCATACCAAAAAGTCCTGCCAAATAGCTTCCTTCACGTTCTCTGGAATCAAGGACCATTTGGGCCAACATTCATTCATCCGACTCTGGTATGCACGCTTAGATAATGAAAGAACTATATTTGATGGCTCTAACGTAAAACCACTGTGTTTAACAAGAAAAAAAAGCATTTACTATTTTATGACTACTATACTTATAATAGACTGTACGAGAATAAAATTTAATTTTGAAACTTAATACTTACCCAGATCCGTCGGCTTTTGGCTTTAGCCAAATTGCAGTGCGTGGCATCTCCTCTGATGGACCAGCGCGATCACGATCTGCAGGACGAATAGTCCCTCTCTGTGAAGAGGAGGGAGACCCAGAATGTGTAGACCCAGATCGTCTACGTGAAGACATATCTATAGAACATGTTACAGACAAACATTATATGAGAACATTAAATGACTATATGTAAAACATACATTATGGCATAACATAAGAAGAGTACGTGACACATATCATACATTAGCATAACATTTTTAATGAAAATATTATAATGTTAAATATAATTACCTTCAAAATGTAGATTATTGATCAGTCCTCGTCAGTTTCGGTTTCAGACTCTGTTTCGTACTCTATATTTTGTTCCTCTGTACTCTCAAATGCTTCAATTAATGCATTTGAATCATCGTTTAGAGGTCCAAAATCTGTTTGATCATCTGTTATTATTATTCCTCTACTTTCCTCGATATCTGCTTGGTAAGCTTGTTCATCGGGAATGTTCCGTCCATCAAATGTAAATCTTGCCTTTGTTTTAAAAACAGCCGACCAATTTACTTTATCTCTTCTTAGAGATGGGTAAGAAGCATAATAAACTTGAAGAGCTTGTTTGGCAAGTACAAAAGGATCGTAGTTATGATAATGCGAAGTATGTTTTATTTCTATAAGATTATATTTTGGATGCACGTTTATTCCAGAACCTGGAACATTGCTGAACCAGTTGCATTTAAACAAAAATACTTCTTCTGCAGGTCGTGTGAAATACGACAATTGCAAAACTTGGGTTAGCACGCCATAAAAATCATGTATATGATCATTTGGATCATCACTACCTTTAACAAATACACCAGTATTGTTAGTTAATTTTTCAGCACCGTATTCTTTGGTATTAAATTTATATCCATTCACAAAGAATATTGGATAGGTCTTGACTATCCTTTTTGGTCCCAAAGCTAAATGTTTCAATCCTTCGTCTACAACACCATTTGTCGTATCAAAAACGTACTTAGAAAACCATTTAGAGAATTCTTTGCTGATATCTCCGTTCGGATGTTGTGATTCGTAAATACTGCAATTATACAAGAAATGTTATATTTTGATTAAGATACATGTGTGCATATTTGTATATTTATTAATTAAGATACAAGAAATGTTACATATATAAGTATATTACCTAACAAATGGTGCAACTTCAGCACAGTTGAGAAGAATATATGTGTGTGCTGCGTGATAATCTCTGTCATCCAACCATACTTCCACACATTTACCAGAAGGCCGACCATGCTTTTTAAAAATAGATATAGTCGATTGACAATCATCTTGATCATTGCCTTCATCATTACGCGGAGCACTTTCAAATGATATGTTCACATGGTCACTAAAATAATGAGAGAGAAAAAATGAAGCTTCTTCTTCAATGTATGATTTGCAAATCGAGCCTTCAACTCGAGCTTTCTGCCTCACTTTTTTCTTTAGATGATTTAAATATCTATTTCAAATTATTTTAAATCAATTTTTTTATACATATAATTAAACCAATATTTAATGAACTAAATATGAATATACCTTTCAAATGGATACATCCATCCATATTGCACAGGCCCTCGAAGACGTGCTTCAAATGGAAGATGAATAGGTAAATGCTCCATAACATTGAAAAAACCAGGAGGAAATATTTTTTCCAATTTGCATAGCAATATCGGGATTTCTTCCTCAAGTTTACGTAGACGATCAACTTTTAATGTAGTAGAACAAATCTCTTTATAAAACAGACTAAGTTCTGTTAAAACAGTCCAAACTTTTACGGGCAATAGTTCTTTAAAAGCGACGGGTAATAAATTTTCCATCATAACATGACAATCATGACTTTTCATCCCGCTAAGTTTATTGTTCTTATAGTCCACACATCTACGAAGATTAGAAGATATACCATCCGGGAATCTTAATCCTTCCACCCATTTTAAAAATATTTTAACTTGATTATTGTCTAGCTCATAGTATGCTTTTGGCTTTTTTATTTCATTTGGTTTCATATGAAGCTCAGGACGATTACATAATACTTCGATATCACGCCTTGATTTCAAATCATCTTTCGTCTTCCCCTTGACATTCAAAACTGTATTAAACACATTATCAAACATGTTTTTCTCATTGTGCATCACGTCAATATTATGACGAATCAGGAGATTTTTCCAATAAGGCAACTCCCAAAATATGCTTTGTTTGCACCAGTTATGAATCGATGATTTACCTTGAATTTCAATTTGCTTTCCGGTTTCATGTATTTTTGGATAATCCTTTACAAGTTCATAAATATCTTCGCTTGACCAAACCGTAGGTGCGCTTAAAGTTTCAACTCTATTAGCTGTAAAGTTTTTCTTATCTCTTCTAAATGGATGATTAACATGAAGAAAACATCGATGACAGTCAAACCACGAAATTTTTTTTCCATGAGGTAAAGGAAATGCTCTTGTTTCTTCCATGCAGTAAGGACAAGCTAGGCGACCAGCCGTACTCCAACCTGAAAGCATTGCATACGCAGGAAAATCGCTGATTGTCCATAACAAAGAAGCATACATGCGAAAGTTTTTTTTTTAGAAATATCATATGTTTCTACTCCTTCGTACCACAATGTTTTTAATTCTTCAATCAAAGGTTGTAAATAAACATCGATTCCTTGTGTCGGATCATCAGGACCAGGAACAACAACTGTAAGAAACATGTATGGAGTTTTCATACACATCCAAGGAGGTAAATTATAAGGTGTGACAATTATAGGCCAGGACGAATATTTAGAACCAAATTGAGAAAATGGTGAAAATCCATCCGTACATAAACCAAGTCTAACATTACGACTCTCGGATGCAAAATCAGGATACTTTTGGTCAAAATGCTTCCATGCTTCCCCATCAGCTGGGTGTGTTAACGTACCTTCCTCTCGTATTCTCATACTGTGCCATCTCATATGTTGCGCAGTTACAGAAGATGCATATAACCTTTGAAGTCTAGGAGTAATTGGTAAATAATGCATACACTTATACGGGACTTCCTTTCCCTTTTTCTTTCTTGGTTTGTACCTTTCCTGATTGCATATTTTACAATGTCTAAGATTGATATCTTCCTTCCAAAACAGCATGCAACCGTTTAGACATGTATCTATTTTTTGATATGGTAAACCAAAAGCCGACATTAGTTTTTTTACTTCATAATGATTTTCGCACATTAAATTATTGGGAGGCATATGCCGTTTCGCAGCTTGTACAACAGCTGTAAATCCAGATTCTGTGAGGTTGTATTTAGATTTCATCGTAATGTACTCAGCAGTCACTGACAATTGGGTTCCGCTTGTGCAACCTTCCCAAATGGGTTTCTTCGCCGCTTCTAACAAATCATATATTTTTTTTGCACCAATATTTGGTTCGTCTTCAGTATTACCATCGTCATCGGTTAATTGAGAAACAGGGAACATTGAACGTGCAGCATCTTCAACCATATGTTCTACGAGATTTGTCGTATCAATTTCATTACGCAATACCTTCTCAGCTTCAACACGATTAGATGCTAACGGTTCTCCATGACGATCCCAAACCAAATAGTTCGACACGAAACCGAACTGACGCAAATGAACTCTTACCATTTCTGGTACCAAATGCTTTAACAATTTGCATTTAGTACATGGACAACGGATTTCTTTGTCGTTTCCGTTATTACTTAAAGCGAAATCAATAAATACGCGAACACCATTATTAAAATGTTCAATAATTGACGTTTCACTTTCAACTCTTCTTTTTTTGTACATCCAGCTCCGATCAGTAAAATAATTGTCCATTAACCTACGTATATAGTTAAAAAGTACGATATTAATTTGCATTGACATATTATTAAAACAGTTTATAGGTGAATTTTATAATAACTGATCATTGACTCTATGGTGATGGGTCGTCCTACCTCCCATTACAAATACAATAACGTAATTAAACCGCGTAAATTATTTCAATTTAAATGATTCAACAAAATTTCGGCAGCGCTTCGCTTTAGTTCCCTGAACAGTACACATTTGCGTGTACACAGGGAACATAAACGAAGCGCTGTCGAAATTTTGTGAACCATTTAAAATGAAATAATTTACGCGATTTAATTACGTTATTGTATTCGTACCTTGTCCAATACAGGGACAAATCCAACAAATACTGTATAAGATGAATACAGATGTCCGTTCTGTTAAAAAAACGAATATCCACATAACGATCATATACAGTACTTATCAGACGGGGCCGAAAAACATTCTAAGGGTTTTCGAATATATTACATATTCTGTAACATATTATATTTATAAAAAAAATTGACGTTCGATACTATACTTACTGTCATTTTCGATATTTTTTAACCGTACATTATAAAATTACTACACTATATTACTTATTAAAAATAATCAAAGTAACAGTATATTATAAAATTAAATATCATTTTCGATATTTTATAATCTAATGTCATCATTCAACTTATCGCACTATATTTTCATACAAGGAGCATTCTACACTACGCTATACACACAATACACTATACACCAACCTATAATATACAATTAACTTACAATACATAGGTTAATAATAAAAATTAAACATCAATAAACTAAACTACACATACAATAGTCAATACAAACATATAAATTGCAAATCTAACACTAAATTACCTAATTAACACTAAATTACCTAATTTAATAAAAAAGGGAATTATGGTTTATACCTTGATTGGAGAAGATTAGGGGTTGGAGAGGGGTTCAAGATGCTACCGAGTGACGTTGGAGGCTTGAATGGAAGTGGTTGGCGAATTGGGGAGGGGGATGGAGGGTTTTTGGAAATAATTTGGGGAAAAACGAAGTAGGGAGGAAGAAGGTGTTGCAGGTTATTTTGGCTCGGGTTTCCAACGGCTACCAACGGCCGCAAACGGCATTTTCCAACGGCGTCCAACGGTCAACTTTTTATTCTCTTGGTTATAATCCGGAAAATACTTGCCGTTGGAAACCGTTGGTCAATGCCGTTGGCGGCCGTTGCCCCCCCCCCGTTGGAATAAACAGTACTCCTTGTAGTGACAATAGAGTTTAAAGCAAAGGTAATTGCAACATTACTTCTTTGTTCACTTTCCAGTTGCAGCAATGGCCACCATCTCTGCTTCTACAGTCACAGTTGCTATCCTCGTGAAAGGAGTTGTAAGATCTCAACTTCACTTACTCTTAGTATTTATAATTTTCATTCCTTTGCATAACAGAAAATATTATTTATTATGTTCTGCATATAATACTGATTTATTTAATTTTAATGCTCTTTGTTCTGGAATCTTATTTTATACACACTGAATTCATGATATTACATGCGAAATAGTATCTCTTCTGTAGTACTACGCAGGTGATCCAAATCCATAAATCTTTGATATTACATAGTCCTATTGAGTGATAATATGTAGCTACTATATGAATAAAGAATACTGGTAACAAATATCAATTGTAAGGTTGCCACAAATGACAAAGTTGTAAGGAGGAGGAGTGAAATGCTCATTAGGGAAGGCATAATGATTTGTAATTTGATCATGGATTTTATGTAAATGTGATTATTTTGTTTAAAATATTTTGTATTGAGGTGTTTTTGTATCGTATTTCATGATGTGACTAACGATTTTTTTGGTTGTTTGAATGTGATAATTATATGAGTGATTGTTGGTTTCATACTGAAATATGTCAATTATATAGTATAATATATATGTTGTGAACAAAATGAAGTGGAAACTGAAAGAGCCACCTGATTGTTGGTTTCATACTGAAATATGTTAATTATTACTATATATAATATATATGTTGTGAACAAAATGAAGTGGAAACTGAAAGAGCCACCTGATTGTTGGTTTCATATTGAAATATGTTAATTATTACTATATATAATATATATGTTGTGAACAAAATGAAGTGGAAACTGAAAGAGCCACCACAGCGAGGGAAACCTGCACAAAAAATCAACAACTTTTGCCAGTGTTTATTAAACACTACCAAAAAATACATGATAGCACACGAAAAATGCTACTAAAATATTTTGTTTTAGTGGACAATACTTTTTGGTGGCCTTTTCCAAACGCTACAAAAAAGATTTTTGGTAGCATTTATAGTGGTGTTTACTAAAACGAAACAGAAAATCTTGGATTTTTAGTTGTATGTTTTTTAACGGCGTTCTCTAAAAGGCAACCGTAAGTTATGCTAGAGTTTTTTATGCACCACAAAAATACTTTTTGGTGTAGTAATTCTACAAATTTGTGCTAGTAGGATATTTTTTGGCGATTTAGAAATAAATAATGATGCTATTTTGAATGAAATTTTCGACAACATAAAGGCGATTGGTCAAAGAAAAGAAAATTTAACATATATAGCACATTTTATTCTCCGAATTGTTCAACACAATATTGTACCAAAAACACGTAGTGTTGATGAGGCATATCCCGTCCATCAACAATGCACTTATGCAATTCTTGGTGGCTTACACGTAAATTAGGCAGATCTTATTCTTAGAAATATGCTTAGTAACAACCGCTCTGGAAAACCAAGTTCATACAATCCCTATGGAAATTTACTTACTAGAACTTTTAAGCATTTTGGGATTAACTTAAAAATGAGCACGTACATGAAGATGTTTTTAGGACAGTGTTTGATAAAGAAGTATTTGCACGCATGAAAATTTCAAGCACTTTTCAGTCTCATCCCCCACACACTGAAGAGGACATTCAAGAAGAAAAGGAGACTTCAGATGAGATTTTACCACCGTATTATGATAGTGATGAAGATTTCAAGAAAAGGGTGCTAAAAAAATCAAGAGTTAATTCTGAAAAATCAAAGAGAAATCAAGACAAAGTTGACGCACAGAAGGAAGGAACTTGGAGTCATCACTTGCATGCTTCGTGGACTATGTGGTACATCTCAATCAAAGAAGAGAGATCGAGCTCCCACTCTTATTTCACTATCCTCAGGTTATGATTCGATATTTAGTATGACTTATTATTTATCACTATTTAGGCATTATCTGTATTTCTATAACTTTCTATTTGTTGTTGTGTTGCATTATCATATTTGCGTTCTGATCAGTTTAGTTGTTATGTTGAAAACACTTTGTTTTGATATTGAATGTCTGGTTTGCAAAAGTTTATCTATGTTCTATGATATGCATCAGTTTATCTATATTCTGTGATATGCATCAGTTCTGTGTTTGTGATACTATCTCCTTTTTTATGACAAAGGGAGAGAAATATCTCATGTTTTCGGGGGAGTCTTTGTTACAAGGGAGTAATCTTATTAAGTATTTCATATAAGTAGCTGTCATCGTCAAAAAGAGGGAGAATGTTAGAACATTAGTTTTGATGATGACAATGAAATATCGTCCTAACTCTATATTACAAAACATATGAATTCGTGACAACGAAAGCTGAAGAAATGGAGTTATATATCTTAAGATAGGAGCCTTATGAAGTATGGAGTCAATATTAAAATGGAGTTAACAAATTATCATCGACATGCAGCAACACAAGAAGTGGAGCTTTAACGTCAATATATAGAGTATTATTGTATAGTTTTGCGTTGAGTCCTTTTTAGTAGAAATTTGGTAAAGCCACTCAAACGATCTCCAATCCACTTGAAACTTAGTCGTCGTCTCTGTCACATATCCAAGTACAAACGTAATTTTTTTTTAGTTTTTTCGGAGGCTCGAGAAACTGGGAAAACAAACAATACCAAAGGCATTTTTTCTGCCTTGGTTTACTGGACAAGAAACAGGTCCATGGTCGACCGGTGGAACCTGACCAGTTGACCGATCAGGACGTGTTTTGTCCAGTAAACCTAGGCTAGAAATTGTGTCGTTTTCCGTCTCTATTATTACATTCACATCCCTTCAGTTTTAAAACATTGTAAGCCTTAGTTAATGGCTGCAAACTCAAAAGTAGCAACTCCTAATCGAATCCCCCATTCTCTATATAGCTAGGTAGTCTCACTCTCAAATTACAATTCTAATTACGGGATCTTCTACCTTAATTCTTTGATTTTTAGCAGCAATCATTCTAAAACCCTAGCATTCATTCTGTGCATTCGATTCCATATCATTTGATTTAATTTACAATCCTAAACCCTGCCCATTCATCTCCTTGATCGTTGAAGTGGTTATAAGATTATTGTACGAGTTAGAGTGACAAATCTAGTGTACGAAGACACAACACTTGTCGAAGATGCTTTACCACTTATAAAGGAAAGTTAGTCCTGAGAGGTGCTCAAGCAGTCAGTTTGTAAACCTATTCCTCTGGGTCAAGTGAGGGCTTTGCTAAGAGAATTTCTAAGTGGTGCTTAAGGATTGGACGTAGGAGAGGTACTCCGAACCAGTATAAATCTCAGTGTGTTTTTTTATTTACTTATTACTCTATTAGTTATATTTCTTCTATACTGGAAGTTAAGTTAGCCATAATATTAATATACGATCCACTAGTCACTTTCATGTTTATAGGAATGTGGATGATATTGGAATTTTGACCATAACCAAATTCCATAAATTCTAAAGTGATATAGTGTTGACAAAGAGAATTGGTGTTAATAATCGCTGCTAAACTTACCGCTTGGATTTGTAAAGTTGGATTTTACGGATGAGATTTATAAGCGATGAGTTCGGCCAAACTGTCACACCACTAGCTAAGGTGACACATTATTTAGATGTTAATTACTAGCTGAATTCACATCGTGAGTTGTACAACCAAATTATTTAAGTCTTAAATCATCACTCGGTTTAATTAGTTTATAAAGTGTGATAAATTAATTCAATTAATTGTTATTTAAAGAAATATTAATTATTGTTGTATTTAACATTTATGCTGTATCTAGTAAATATGTAGTATGTAACTACCTGGTATTTTGAACCATTCGCATCCACACATGTTAGACTTGAATTGCTCAAAATATCAGATTGTTAATTTTATATTTGGCGAAACTCAGCATATACAGTATATAAATCAATCACAGAATCACAGACACAGAGTAATATAACAATAATGAGCAGCGGAATCGATAAATAGTAGTTCATGAAGCTACCATATAAACAACAGAGTTTGAAATAAAATACAACAGAATATCTCAAATACAATGCAGTCTCAAATACAAACAGATGACAAGTCTGAACAAAACAACTGGATAGCTGAAAGCTGAATAGATATAGATGGTTCTCCAAGTGAAGCTCCAACTCCAAAGGTGAGTCTCAAATGTTGTGACACTCAGTCTGACCCGAGCATAAAGCAAAACACGAAACACTCAAGTCAGGATTAACATTCTAATATATTTATTAAATTTGATTTCACTTGAAACGACAATTGAAATATGCTGCTAAATTTAACTGTTGTATATGATATGCCTGTTCACCTGTGATATGACACCATATCCTGTTGTATATATTTAAATTTATTACTGATGATATATGCATGTTGTTGATATTATTATTACCACATTTGTTCTCACTCCGCAAGTTCCCTGTTAGTTAGAATTCCCTATGGGTTGAAATGATACATACCCGAACGATTTTGTAGAATATGAGGAAATCAATATGGGTTGAAATGATAAACCCAAGCGATTTTCGTTTATTTAAAATTTTGGGATTGCGGGTTGAAATGATATATACCCGTAGTTATTTAAATTGCGGATTGAAATGATAATTATCTATATCACTTGACTATAGGATAGAGAATTATATACGGACACCATTGGTCTATATTTTGAAAATGATTTCCAAAGTTTTGATAGGAAATATATAGTTTGATTAAATATTGATTTTTAAATTATAATATATAAATGTTATATATATATATATATATAAATTTAGATTTTCAAATTTATATGTTTTGGAACTTTAAATTTAATAGTTAGTTTTAAAATTATAATTTTTAAGACTTTACTTATAATTTTAAAATTTTAAAATAAATTTAATATAAATAAATTTAATAATAAAATTCAATTTAATAAAATTTAATTAGTGTATGATATGTTTAAGTATTTATTTAAATTTATATTAATATTTTAAAAATAGACTTTTAACAACTTTAATAATAAAGGATGCGAAGATAAATAAATGTTGACTAGGAATTTAAATTGGCTAATAATTGAATTTACATAAGAATTTATTTAAATCTATTGATTTTTGAGATTTTAAAAGATATGATTTATAACTTGATTTGATAAAAGGTGATTAAATGAATATTCTCAACTTTAAATAAAAATTGAGATTGAATATTTAATATTTATTTAAATTTATAAGTTGGGAATTTAATAAATTGTTATTGAAAGATTTAGTGAATACATTCCAATCTGAATAGTTTTAAAGTTAAATGTTGAAATATAAATGAAATTTATATTGTAAATGTTTGAATATATAAACTTAAATCTTTGAACTTTAAAATTGAAATGGTTAAACTGGAATTGATTTACATTGAATTTTGGAATATAAAATGATTTGAATCGATTTGTGAAATTAGAGGAAACTATTTTTATTATATAAAGTATTTTTAATATATAAACTATTTTAATATATAAATTATTTTAATATATAAACTATTTTAATTTATAACTATTTATTATATATACCATTTTCAATTTCTAAACTGTTTAAATCGAATGTGTTATGATTTCCAAAGTGCAAGTGTTATGATTTCAAAGTGTTATGATTTCAAAAGTGCTATAAATTTTAAAATGTTACGATTTTGGAAATGAATATTATTTTAAAGTGAACAATGATATTGAATTGATATGGTTTTGAAATGAATATGATATTTTGATATGAAGTATGAACTATTTGAAATGAAATGACCACGGTGTGAAATAAGCGTTTGGTTGTTAAAGAGACCGGGATCGGATATTGTCATACTCTCTGCCAATACCGAAAACCACTTTAACAACTGTGTACGTGGTGGAGATCCCAGAATGAAGTAGGATGGTTTGGTGACGATTCTATATGGTATTTACGTAGCCCTGACTCCCGTGAGTCAGCTTGATGCGGCTAAAACAGGAGCTATACCGGGCTAAGTGAGGTCATTCCTCCGATCGGGCACATTTCTTCGATACCATTCTATTGCCTTTGTGATTTGATTGGGTGCACCCTTTGATTTGGGTGTGTGTCACGAGGTGGGCGGGTGGAGTTTACAGTATCTGTATAGACTACGACATTATAAAAATGTGTTAAGAGGGATATGAGTAACACCTTAACGCTATTTTAACAGTTTATTTTACTATAGACATATTATAATGGCGTATATTACTGCATAGTAGATAGTTCCATGGATCCTTAGAGGATGGAAATCCCAAACATCCTTTAATTTACTTATATTTCAGTTGACATTTCACTTGAGTTGAATTTATTAATATAAGAATGTTAATCCTGACTCGAGTGTTTTGTGTTTTGCTTTACGCTTGGGTCAGACTGAGTGTCACAGCATTTGAGACTCACCTTTGGAGCTTTGGAGTTTTGCTTGAAGATCCGTTTATATCTATTCAGCTTTCAGTTATTCCAGTCATTTATGTTCAGACTCGTCAGTTGCTTTTATAATTGAGACTACTCTGTATTTGAGATTTCTGTTGTATTTTGTTTCATACTCTGTTGTCTATATAGTATCTTCATGAACTACTATTTATCTATTCCGATGCTTATTGTTGTAATACTCAGTGTCTGTGATTCTGTGATTGATTTATTTACTGTATATGCTGAGTTTTGCCAAATATAAATTAACAATATGATATTTTGAGCAAATTCAAGTCTCACATGTGTGGATGCGAATGGTTCAAAATAGCGGGTCATTACATAGTCTCTTGAAATGTTCTGGGTACTATTATTAACTAATTGGTGGTGTATATAAAAGTTATATATGTGAGTATCGATATACAGTTTTAATAAGAATTTAAATTGGATTTAATTGTTAATGGGTTTTGAGATCCATTTAGTCTATTATTGACCAAATTTATGCCCAAGTTTATAATGCCATAAATAAGGAGGGAGTTGGGGTCTTAGGGCATGACTTGGTAAGATTATATGGTGGAAAGATATTTCTACTAGATCCCTTTTCTAGTGAGCCTAAGCCTCCACTTTTTAGTTTACTTTTTTTCTCCATCACTCCCACTCATTGGCCGCCATAACCCATATACTCCAGCTCATAACCGAGCTCTAACATATCCAAAATTAAATACAAAACTCTTTCAAGTGATGACACTCTGAAGTTTGCACCTTGGACATAAATCTAAAATATTTAAGAGACGATTTGAATCGACGTGTGAATCAAATGCCACTTCTCTTAGGTTTACTCTTTTATGTTATATATATTGTTCATTATGTTGTTTATATTATTATAACAATTTTATGTATATGATATTGTATCCCCATAAATATTAATATATATTAAATAAATAACTTACATGAAATAGTTATTTTAAATTCAATGCTTATAATTAAAAAATACATGTAAATATTCTAAATTCAGACATGTTTGTATTCTAAAATATATATATATATATATATATATTAAATTTATAAAAATTATAAGTATTTATTTTTAATTTTAAATAAATATTACTAATTTTAAAACCTAAAATACTTTAAAATTATTTATAAACTATATATTAAATTAATATAAATTATTTTTGGTTGTTAAAATTTTAAAAAATATTTTGTGATCAAAAACATAATTTTATATCATTATAATATATATATACAGATATTAATTATTTTTTATGCAGTGTTTACTTTTAATATTATATACATTATTTTAATAAAAATTAATTTTTGTTTCAAAAAAATATTTTTTACCAAAAAATGAAGTTTTACAGATAATAATTTTGAAATATTATATATATATATATATATATTAATAGTTGGAATAGAAATACAACGTTTGGTCCAACCGTGAACTTCCAAAATTGTCGTTATATGCAAAGAGAGGTCAGAATTCGAATCTTACTCTGAACAAACATTAATATTTATTACAAATGGAAAATTTGGTACGCGGATAAAGTTACAAATTCAAATCTAAACCTCAACAAAAATTTCATTATATTTTTCTACTATATAACTTAATTTATGCTTATCAAAACTATACATAAAATTTAATTTAATAATTTCAAATTTTTATGCAAAGGTATTTTATATGCATGTGCAATGCATGTGCCGAAAAGTCTTGTGTATATAAATGGTTTACACATATTAAAATAGTGTTATGTAAAATAAATAAATAAAATCTATATAAATATAAAAATGTAAAAGATTATTATTTTCAGTTGTAATAGTTATTTTATATAAATATGCATATCTTAATTTAATTAAAGATATTTTAAATGATATTTTAACTGATATTTTAAGATCTAGTTTTGAATTTAAAACATTTTACTAAGTCTTAATTAGATATTTCTAGTAAAAAATCTGAATTTAAAATTTATTGACTTAGTAAAAATTAAATTAGATAATTTATATTTTACTATATTTAAATAATTTCAAATTTTGATTTCCGTATATAGTCTGCTGAGATGGCTTGGATCCATGTACAGTCCGACATGAGATATGGCCCGGCTAGACATGATTTCCATATTTTTGTTAGTGATGATGATGGTGAATCTAGGTGTTTGCATTACTCTATAGATGGTGGTGGCCTTAATCTCATGGTGGATGGAGCACGTGGTAAGCGGAATAGATCTCTTCTCCTTGATGATAGCTGGGATAGAAGATATTTATACCGTAGGGATCACCCGTGTTTTGTATTGGATATTGTGTCTCTTTTTGCAGATTATTTGCATGTGTTAGGTCCTGCTAGAAGTGATTCTTCCTCCTCCTGGGAGGAGGAACCGATGTTTCCTTAGGACATTTTTATAGCTGCAAAAGCACCTTTGCTTCTCACCTGTTATGTACTCTAAGTGGAATGGCCACTATAAAACTATATAGTTGTTTCTGTGCATGTGTAGAACACATTTTCTTCATATATATACAGTGGCACAACCCACTATAAAGTCGGCTGGTTATACCAAAAATAATAATTTCAAAATTTTATATTAATATTTATCTATTTGATAGATATGTTAAGCAATATTTTGAGATAATTAGCACGTATATAAACGACTAATGTTTACATAGTGGATAAAAATCCAAATATCCACTTATGTAATTATTAACAATGTGCACCTTGCTATGTTGAAGATTACACTTACATATACACATGAATATATATTGATATACTCAAAGCATATAAATGCTAAATTATTAACATAATGAATAAATTAAATCAAGAAGATTAAATAAAATATGATTTTATTTAAACTAAGTAGACTAGATCTAATACAACCATTAGACTTCATGGCCCAATAAGATCCATTTAGATAAATATTTTTGAATTCACTCATTTTACCCGCTGCTGACCTACCCAGTTCCAATATATATTTGAATTAAGGTGAATTATAACCATTTTAATTTATAGTTTTAATCTTTGAAATATTTAGTTTAAATATGTGCTATTTAACTTCATATTGTTATCCAGCCTTTTGGCCCAGCTATATTCGAACTGACTAGATAAGTTAGACCCGACGATTATCAAGGTAAGCAGCCCAGAGAGATGATCCTAGGCTTCAGGAACCAAGTACAGACAAGACCACAAGACGATAGTCAAAAAAGCTTAGAAGTGCAATACCCTGGAATACACTAAGTATGGATCGGTGTTGCACCCTACATAGGGGATCAGTACCGATCCCTAGAGGTACACCTAAAGTGGCCCCCACTCCTATGGCACTCTTCTCTATCTACATAGAGCCTGATTCACATGTTGTTCCAAAATTCATATGCTTTGTATTGGCAATCTTCATATGCAGTCTAAAGCAGAAATTCAGGTATTTGTAGATCCATCTCTTGGACCAAAAAACATCTAGGCGACTATGCAAAACAACCTTGGAATCCTGAAGCAAACAACAAGATGAGCCAACACAAGAAATCGCAAGACCCTATACTACATGTATGGGGATTAGTACCGATCCCCAACCATAGGTGATATGAAATTGAGATTTTCTAGGAGACTTGGTCTTGGCGGCGAGGTTCTACAGGGGAAGTTTTAGCGAGATATTTGGTTGTCTACCCCTATCAATATAGAAGGCATGGTTCATTCTAAGGATCTTTACGCTGCCATTACTCTCTTGCGTTCAAGGATCTATTCTGATCCCACTCTCTTGTAATCACAAAAACTAGTGCAAAAGTAATAAAATGATTCAAGTAGATGTAGACCAAGATTGCCAAACCACTATAAATTCATGTGTGCTTGCTTTCTGTTTGATTTCTTCTATTTTTCATTTACTTTTTCCATCTAATCTCTACTACTTACTTTTTTGGGTGTTTGTACCAATTTTGGTTTAAAACATTGTGGTGCTTTCACTGAGAACTAGAGAATCTCAGGCCATTTGGATCCCACCATCTACTATTTGATTTCCCATATCAAGGGATAGATCCAATTTCTCTACCTTTTGATTCTACAACTCAAATTTTCCAAAGGTCTACTAGAAGCTTTTTGCCATGGCCCTACTAAGAAAATAAGCACATACCATAAAAACCAAAGCTACCCCAAGTAATGCTGAGAATCAAAATCCCCAACATGGGAATGGAGCTAACCAGCCGGAGCTAACGAAGATCCAGACCCCAACTGACATTGTGACTAGAGTGGAGATGGATAGGATGATGAAGGAGATGGAAGACAGATTCCAGGCTAGTCAACAGGAGATGAATCAAACAACGCAGCAGAGCTCGGGCTGCTGAATGAACTGACTCAAAACAGCCATAGACGAAGTAGGAGGGGTTCCAGCTCAGATTCAAAGGTTTCTTCTTCATCCGAGCAAAGACATAGGGATAGAAGAAAAAAGTGAACCCAAAATACTGCTGGGACATCATACCAAGGGAGAGTGCTGACCCAGGGTGCAAGTTTAGGGATAGGTACCAACTCCCGAGGAGGGATCGGTACTGAACCCCATTATGGTGGGCTTGACGCTCAACAACTACAAGGCAGCATGAATGCGGCCTATGGACCGCCTATTGATGTTCAGAATATGGATTTTCGAATTGCTGCTGACAATACAAATCACGGTAATCAAACAGGGGGATCGCTGGATGATTGGATTCCCCCGTGTTTGAGGAGCCTAGGTACCAAGCACCTTCCCAAGAGCGTTTGCTAGGCTGAACACTCGGGATAAGAACTAATCATCACCGTTTAGTCAAACCTGTTGACTCAGACTATTTGGAAGATATGGTTAGGAGGTTGGTGAATGAAAAAGAATTCAAAACCAATGATGAACGGGGTACCAATGTGAGTCGAAACCCGTTCACGGAGGATATTCTTCGCGTAAGATATCCCAGAGATTTAATATGCCAACGATGCCATTGTATGGAGAAACGACGGATCCTAGACAACACTTATTGAGATATAAATGGCACATGGATTCAACCCGAGCTTCAGATGTTGTGAAGTGTCGCCGTCTTCCAATTTTCCTAGAGGGGGTAGCAAAGATGTGGTTCACTCGGTTTCCCCCGAAGTCCATATCATCTTTCGTTGAGTTGTCATGAAAGTTCATGGAACAATTCCACATACACGCTTCACATCTAAAGCACGTGATGTCATTATCCAACATTTATCAAGCTGAAGGAGAGTCGTTGAGGGACTTTTTGAATTGGTTCCACACGGCTGTAATAGAAGTAATGGATCCTAAGGAAGACATGGTGTTAATGGCGCTATATAAGGGAGTTCACCCTAACTCGGATTTTGGAGATTGGTTGGAAAGGAAGCAACCATCGACAATGGAAGCTTTTTACAGGAAAGCCAACGAATATTAACATCGGGAGGATGCGTGTAAGAATCCATGGAGGACCGTTGCTGGAAATTCAGATGAGGCAACAGAAAGTAATGTCGATGTAAAGCAAATTAAAGAAAATTCTGGGGATGTTGACAGAAAGGTTGAAAATCAGAATGAAGGTCAAAAACAGAACAATGATGGGGCCAAGAAGCATAAGCCGGATGATCGGAATCATTTCCGGACTCCTAAGTACGACAATTATACCGAACTGAACCCCTCAATAGAGAACATCTATCTGGCTACTCATAATACTGAACCACATAGGAAGCTGGCTCCTAGGGAGTCAATGGAGAAGGAGAGGAAGTCAGGAAAGTTCTGAAGATTCCATTAGATTCACGTTCATAATACCAATGAGTGCAAGAACTTGCATCATATGATTGAAGATTTGTTAGAAAAAGAAACTACAGCAATATATGAAAGCCCCGCAGGGTGGCTGGCAAGGAACTTCTAACCCCCCTAGGTTATCTTCCCAACAGGGGCAAGTTTAGCCTGGTGCTAATCCACCTAGGCAGCCATAATGACGTTTGGTGATTAACACAATCATTAGCGGGCTACATCCTACCAATAAAAGATATGTGCAAATGGATAAATACATTGGAGCTATAAGACTTGCTGAGAAAGAAAAATTCTATGCTATTGAGGATGGTGCTCCAGCGAAAAAAATATCAAACCATAATAGACGATATTGTTTTCCAAAATAGAGATGTTGAATGGAGTGGAAGCTCTAACGATCAACCCTCCCATGATTTCAACCAGGATTGGTCCTGCTATTATACGAAGGTGCTTGATGACTGCGGGAGTTCAGTCAATGTTTTATTCAAGAAAACTTATGATAAAATAATGTTGGAGGAGAAAGATTTGAAGCCTAGTAGGTCTCAAATATAGGGGTTCAATGGGATTGATACTGAAGCCAAAGGATTTGTTAAATTACCGGTGGTACTTGGTAAGGGCAACTGCCAGCAAGTACGGGTCGTGCCTTTTTTAGTGTTGGATATCTATTTTGGTTATAACGCATTTTTAGGCCGATCAGCCCTAGCTGAATGTTGAGCGGCCATCGCTCCCTGGTGTTTAACTATAAAGTTCCTTACAGACAATGGAGTGGGAACTATGCACGGAGATCAGGTGGTTGGCCGCAAATGCTACGTTGCCAGCTAAAGGAGGCAAAGCGAAAGGAGAAAGGAAAGAATGTAGAAGAGGCCCTTTACATAAAGGCTTTGGATGCACAACAACTAGAGCTGAAGCCCCGGCTCAGGTAGACTAGTCGGCTCTATGATGCAATGGGCCGACAAAAAGAGCTAGAAGGTGGATGAGCAGCTCCCACCGAGTTGACGATCGCTGTTTCAGTTCAGCAGGGATGATTCAAGCAAAGTCTTGAAGGTTGGATCTTAGCTCGGCGCTTGTGTGATAAAGGAGTTTGTGGGATTTTTCTAGGCGAACCTGGATGTGTTTGCTTGGACATACTTAGATATGTGTGGGATCCTATCCAGGATAGCGAGCCATGCATTAAACATCAATCCCAAATGCCTTCCTGTGAAACATAAACACCGCAACCTAGGTCCGGAGAGATCCGCTGCACTTAAAAAAGAAGTGGATAAGCTGAAGGACAATGACTTTATCCGCAATGCCTTATACCCGGATTGGGTATCAAACCCTGTTTTAGGGGAGAAAGCAAATGGAAAGTGGAGGACATGCATCGACTATTCGGACCTGAATAATGCATGCCCGAAGGATAGCTTCTTGGTTTCGAGAATAGATTAGCTTGTGGACTCGACTACTGGACATGAGCTACTTCTATTTATGGGCGCATACTCCGGATACAATCAAACCCCGATGCATGTCCTGCATCAAGAACACACCAGCTTCATTACCGACCTTGGGCTCTATTGCTATCTGGTCATACCCATTGGATTAAGGAATGTAGGAGCGACTTACCAGAGGCTCATGAACCAGATGTTCAAAAACAAGATTAGATTATCAATGGAAGTTTATGTGGACAACATGCTTGTGAAGTTATGGCATTTGAGAAACAACGTTGATAATCTTGGAGAGATGTTTGGTGTCCTCCGACAATACGAGAAGAAGCTCAATCCTTTGAAATGCTCTTTCGGTGTTGCGTTTGGAAAGTTCTTGGGCTTCATTGTTGACTCCCATAGGATTGAAGCCAATCTAGAAAAGATCAAGGATTTGAGAGAGATTGAAACCCCGAAGACGATCAAGGAGGTCTAAAGCTTAAATAGGAAGGTCTCCGCCCTAAGTTGGTTCATATCCAGAGCCACTGATAAGTGCATCCCCTTCTTTGAAGTGATCAAGAAAGGGAAGAGAAACTTCAAATGGAATCAAAACTGCAAAGATGCATTCCAGGCTCTGGTGAATCACTTGGAGAGACCTCCCATTCCCTCGAAACCGATGGATGGTGAGGATTTGTTCTTATGCCTAGCAGTGTCGGTGCATGCCCAGAGCACCGCACTTGTATGTGAGGAATCGCACATCCAGCAACCAGTCTACTATATCAGCAAGGGGTTGACAGAAGTAGAAAGAAATTATTCGAGACTGGAAAAGCTCACTTACTGGCTGTTGATTGCTTCCAGAAAACTCCGCCCCTATTTCCAGGCTCATCAGATCAATGTCCTTACCGACCAGCCTTTGCAGCAAGTCTTACAATTGACCTGAGACTTCTGGAAGACTGTTGAAATGGAACATTGAATTCAGCCAATACGACGTAACCTACCATCCTCAAAGAGCAATATAGGGTCAAGCCTTGGCGGATTTCATAGCTGAGTTCATTGCATGAGATGATCCTCCAAAGAGTAGTGGAGAAAATGAAGTTGGATGGAAGATGTACACGAATGGTGCATCTAATGATCGGTGGTCTGGTGCTGGAGTTGTGCTTATCACTCCCGAAAAACACCAAATCAGTTACTTCCTAAAACTCGACTTTTCGATGACAACCAACGAAGCTGAATACGAGGCCCTGATTGTAGGACTCAAAATAACCAAGGAACTGGGAATAAAGACTTTGCACATTTTCTACGACTCCCAGCTGGTGGTATGCCAGGTTTAGAAAGAGTATCAGGCAAAGGGTGCAAGGTTAGCTCCTTATCTAAACCGGGTTCTTGAGCTGCTCGATGACCTTGAATACTATACGATAGCGCATATTACAAGAAAATAGAATGAAAAGGCCGATTCATTGGCTAAGTTGGCTAGTTCTGGAGATGCGCAGCTCATGAGCTTGGTTCTGGTGGAAGTATTTTCAGCTTCAAGCATCGAACAGATGGATGTTGATTGGGTCTTGGAGAATGAACCTGAAAGGGAGTCATGGATGACTCCGATTCAGAATTATTTACAAAGAAGGACCTTCCAGAGAAGGAATGAACGACGAAAAATCCTTCACCAAGCCTCGAGATACATCATGCAAGAAGGATTACTGTACAAGAATGGTTTCTCTATCACTATGCTTCGATGTGTCACTCATAACAAGGCCAAACAAGTCCTAAGAGAAGTTCACAAAGGAGCCTGTGGCGACGATACTGAGGGGCGAACCTTAGCGAAGAAGATCTTCGATACAGATATTTCTGGTCAACCGTCAATTGAGAAGCAGCTGACTATACCAGGAGGTGTGACAAGTGCTAGAGATTTGCTAAAATTTTGAGAGCCCTGCCAACTGAAATTACTCAAATGGTTAGTCCTTGGCTATTTGCAATCTGGGGCATTGAAATCATCAGAGTTCTGTTTATATCTAAAGGTGGCACGAAGTACGCTATCGTGACGGTTGATTACTTTACCAAATGGGTTGAGGCAGAGCCATCGGCCACTATAACCATGAAGAAAGTAATCAACTTTATAGTTCAGAATATTATATATCACTTTATAGTTCCATAGGCAATCGTTACTGATAATGGGACCCAATTTGACAGCATGGAATTCAACGATTTCTTCCATCAATATCGTATAGAGAAGAGATTTGCAGTGGTAGCACACCCTCAGGCGAATGGGTAGGTCGAAGCTGTAAACAAAATTATCAAGTTCGTTCTTAAGAAGCGATTAGAGAAGGCCAAGGGCAAGTTGGTTGACGTACTTCCATTAACACTTTGGGTATATCAAACCATCCACAAGTCAGCGACTGGTCACTTTCCATTCTTCTTGGCATACAGATCGGAAGCTATGATTCCAGTCAAACTAGAAGTACCTTCTCATTGAGTGACACATTACAATCCATAGACGAATGAGTCGCTCCTTCTGGAGTCCCTCGATATGATCGATGAGAAGCAAATCGAAATTGAGTTGAGAGTAGCTGCAAACAGACACCAAGTTGGTCGATATTACAATACCGAAGTTAGGAGTCGAACCTTTAAAATCAGCAACTTAGTCCTCAAACGAATCTTCCCTGGTCCTAAGGACTTGGGCCCAAGTTGGGAAGGTCCGTATGCAATAAAGGAAAAGCTAGGAGATGGCACTTTCAAGCTGGCAACTGTGGACGGGGTCTCACTCCCAAGGGCGTCGAATAGTGAGCACCTACGAAGCTATTTCACTTAGAGACAAGCTTGTAAATAATTGTTTAGAGCCGTGTAATAAGGCATATTTTGTCATTTTCTATCTTTTATGAAATAAAATGACTTTTCTCGTTCGAAAATCTATCTTTCTATTACTTAAGAGTTGTTACTTGACCAACTCGAATAAATATGCATATGGCTAATACATGTATGTAGGTACCCGAAGATAGGTGTCGATCAAACTTCTATGGCCCATGATTAGGTCCGTGAATTCCCTTTTGGTGTCTGGAGATTGATACCAAACAGCTCTTACCTTTGGATTGGAGACAGCAGTATAAACTCAAGTCGAACATGTCATGATTGTCCACACGCTAACTCTCGTCCTTGGATTAGGGGCAGGAGTATAAACTCAGCCGGACATGACATGAATGTCCACACATTTATCTCTCATCCTTGGATTGAGGACAGGAGTATAAACTCAAACCAAACACAGCATGGCCGTCCGTACACTAACTTTAACCCTCGGATTGAAGGTGGAAGTATAAATCAAAGTGGACCTGATACGACCGTTCACTTACTCAACTCTTGTCCCTAGATTGGAGGTAGGAGTATAAATAGAAATGGATGTGATATGATCGTCCAACTCTTAACATATTGCTCGGAGGTGGCATAACGGAAGTTCCATGCCAAGAGTAAGGTGGGATCTAGCTTTCAAGTCTTCGATCGATGCCTAGGGTTGGGTGTGATTGAACGTAAACATCCTGGATGAGGATGTACAAACTACGATCTTGAGTAGTTAAACCTAAACAAGCACCCAAAGTTTGGCACCATCAGAAATCTTTATCCTGGAAGATGGTGTTTAAGTCACTGGTCCTAAGTGACTAATCTCAACTGGTGCCCCGAATTTGACATTCAATGATTACCTTATGTTTGCCAGAGCGGCGAAAAGCTAGTTAACTACAAAATGTGCTAAGGAATTAGTCTGATAGAGGTAATGAACAGGTAAACTATGAGTACATTGAATGGAAAGCGTACTTCAAAAGTACCTAGAAACTTTTCACATAACGATTTGACAAAACAAAGTACTTTGTTATTCATATGAAATTCAAAAGCTAAATGCAAGTGTTATTAACACTAGAAACAAAAAACAAAAGCGGAGGGCCGAACCCGCATAAATCCGGCTAGCAAACTAAAATAGACTACTATTATTTCAAGCCTAAAGAGAGCCTACCAATACTTCTTCGGTGTGTTTCTCATTTTCTTCTTCTTTCCAGAGCCAGGTGAAACATCCGTCAAGCTCTCTCTATGCCTTTTTCCTCCTCTTTCTCTGTCTCCATAACCTTTGACTGGAGTACTCTACATGAACCGACAGGCACACTTTGATCACTTTCAGGTGGGGAAACAGAGGTTGGGGTAGTCTATGAGGATCTGATAGGTACGCTCTGAGCACTCCCGAGTGGGGGAATATAGACTAGAGTGTAAATGATCTACCCGGGCAAATCAGTGGATAAAGTAGGAGGAATGACTTCTAACCTTTCTTGCTTAATTTGGTGGCAAGGAGGATATCCGTCTCAAATTTCTTCTCAAGCCCGGCCATGGTGCGGCCCGATGAAGACTGAGAAACCTTGATGATTATCACATCATCATCAAACTAGACTCCCTATAGGTCATCAACTCCCTCGCCTAGCAATGCATCAATCACTCGCTCATCAAGGCTAGGAGTCCCTTCAGCCAGAGTGCTGGGAATCATTGTCATAGTAGTGATGGTTATTGACTCCATCACAGATGCCTATTGCCCTGGCTGATAATTTTTAGGAGGAAGCAGAGCGATTGCAGACTGACCTGGATCTAGAGAAACACTAAAAGAGAGGTTTGACGTTGATTGATGACACGTCGGCTCTTTGAAATATGGAAGAAGTCAAGAAGATACCTTCTTTAGTCAAGAGCATGGCATGAGCCGGAGTGCCACTAGAGGTCTCCTCCAGAATATTAGAGAGAGTAGTAAATTTCCAAATCCGAAGCCTCTTCGGATCATACCCAGAATCAATGGTGGAGCTAGGAGCAGCTTAAGTCCTAAGAGTTTGACTAGCTGAAGCATTGTGCTATGTTGGTCCTGAACCTTTGCCTAATTCCTTTTGCGTGATTGTGGCATGTTCCGTATGGATAAGGAAGAGGCCACGTGCAAAATCTGGGGTTCATCTTTCACCATGATCTCCTTCTCCAACTGCTCCAAATCCACCTCAATGCCCTGGAGAAATTCCTTCTCTTCCTCAACGATCCGCTTCCAGGCACACGCAAGGAGTCTGGGATAATCATCTTTAAGCCACTCCAAATTTCTGAACTTGAGCACATTGGCATTGTATAGAGTAAGTAATGGCTCTAACCTCTCCATGAGCCGCTCCTCTTCTCGTTGCTCCATGGCTTCAAATTCTCTCTTTACAATAGCATCAACATCCCTAGCTCGTTCGAGCACTCTGTCCCTCTTTTCCCTCATGGTGACCTGCTCGTCGCATGATTCCTAAGCAATTTGTTGCGCTTTATCTTTTTCTTTAGATTCACGCTCGAGTTTGGTTTTTAGCTCAGCCGCACTTTTTTTGGCGGCATCACTTTCTAGAACTAGCTTATGATTTTGGTGATGCACCTGCTCGATTTCGTTAAGATGCTTGGACTTTTTAGCTTTGAGCGCTTTGATAGCCTCCTCTTCTTTCTTCTCTACTTTAGCCTGGGATTTTCTTAGACTCTCGACCTCAGCATTATGTGCGGCTATGATCCTTTTATTATCGGCATTGATAAGCTTTTGATTCTCAGTCTCCTGCAGCCTATCTCTCGAGACCTTAGAAATCTTTTCAGCCACTTTCGCCCACTCTTTATACTGGCGGTGAACGTTGGTCACGCAGGCTATAGTCCTTTCTTAGACTTCCATTGGAACTCTTTTAAGTTGGTCACAAACATAAGCTCGTCAAAACAGATGTTTGGAAATTGATCCTTCAGTTCGGCTATACAAGTGTCAGATGCAAGTTGTTCAGCTGGGTTGACCGGAGCGACAGTGGTTTCTTTACCAGGCCTTTAATGAGGAGTCTTGGAGCCACCTTTATGATGCTTGCGCTAGGAGGACCGACTAGAGTGGTATAGTGTCGTGGGGTGTACAGGAATAGAAGTAGAGGGTGGAGCTTGAGAAGTGTTAGTTGGTGGAATCTCATCACGGTGGTCAGGTTGCCTATCCGGACCTCTAGGAGGAGGTGATCTGGATCTAGGCCAGCGCTTAAAAGCAGTATTGTGTAAAGAACGATCCCTATCATAACTACTCCTACCTCGATCATCCCTATCGCGGCTAGAACAGTCGCTTGAATTGTAATCTCGACCACTCCATTGGTGGTATGAACCCGACCGAGGCCTTTGTGCTTAATATGCTTTTTCCTCTAGAGATCGATATGTGTATTTTTTTTCCTCCTCATGGAACCTACAAATGAAACAAGAGCGGGTCAAACTCAAAGAATAAGGACATGGGACATGTGCAATATAGTGCTGTGAAGTGCACGTGCACGTGAGTGTCCTAATGACCCCCAACGGACCATGCACTAGAGCCATGCTCACAGGAGTAATCTCTCCCACACTAGCAGGAATGGTGTCATCATCAAAGCGAAGGGGAGAACCCTCTATGCCCATGTTTCCTATGTCAAAGGAACCAAACTCGGTAGGAATTGGTCCCATCTTCGAAAATATATCCACGGAAGAAAGAGATGGAGTTTGCTCTGCTGTTATAACTGGCGGAGGCTGCTTAGAAGTTTTCCCTTTACGAAGTTCAATAAAAAGCTTTATCCTGGTAGCAAGTTGTTGTTCATTCGAAGACCGCTCATCCACTGGTTTGTGACTTGAATGTACGTCATCATTGCCAGCCTCATTACCACCGCTTACTATTTCACCTTCCTCGACGTTGCCTTAAGCCTCCTCGACTTCCTCGCTAGGGATTGGGGGCATGTCAAGTCCAACATGACCTGCTTCTGGCTGAGTACAGCCACTGCTACTACTTCATCGTCGTCCCCGGCCTGACCGGTGCTATGACCCTCTCCTAGCAAGTTGAAGACCAAGAGACTCTCATTAGTAATAAGGGACATGATCTCCCTATCTTCCTTTGGAAAATTCTGGAGTGTTGTAATGACGTTTTGATAAACATCACCATCGGGTCTCGAAGGAACATCTGCATAATTCGGAAAATTGAGTTAATTAGAATACAACTTGACTAAAGATTTCTCATTATAGTTTGGAAAAGCACTTACGTCCTACTAACCACCATTGTGCAAACCCGGTCGAACGACGCACATAGAAACATTTGCTTTTAAAATAGCTAAGTTTATTCCAAGCATCAGTCACAACTTGACAACCACTGATTGGCTCAAGATAAGTGAATGATAGACTTCCTTTTTGCCACTTGAAGCTGTAGATAAAACGAATATCTTCTTCGGTCGGCTCATGATTTAAAAATTCAAGGAAAATCATGTATGTGCCTTGGAGAAATGCATAGCTATTTGGATGCAGTTGAGCTGGAGCAAGTCTAATAAAATGGAGCATTCGACGGATAAATGGATTAAATTGTGGTACACCCCCAGCTAAGCACATATATCTATTATAAACGGTATACCCTTTTGGAGGAAGATAGGCTCTTTGGTCACGAGACGAGACCAATATGTCATCATATGGAATTTCATGCTTAATGCAAATTCGACAAAGAGATGCCTTGTTAACCTTCGAAGCGGTCGAATCCGTTGGATCTTCAAAGAATACAACATCCTTAAGTGTATTAGGAGACAACACTATAATATTATCTTCTCCCAGAATTGAAGAGTTAGCTAGGGCACGGTGTAAGCTTTCGGTTTGTTCCGATTGTTCACTCTGAGCGTATCGAGCAGAAAGTGTTGCTGAACTCAACTCAGCATTTGATTTGACATGTGTGGAAACTTGATCACCAGCCATTGTAGCTAAATGCTAAGAGCATTTGGAACCCATATCTATTAAACTCGGTAGATATTCATAATTAGATGGATTAACCTATCCCCCATGCTAAGTGTAACCTAGTGTGGTGTTGTGTAGTGTAATATTATACAGTTCAGAATTATACAACGATGATGATGAGATTTGAGAGTTCAACCGGAGTGACCGTCATCGCTAACCGCCCAACCAATTTTCACGTCGATGGTTGTACAGAAGGATTTTATCCAGGTCCTGGGATTGGCTATTGGTGCATAAGGACATGTCATGAACATTCAAGGCACGTGAGTACATCTGAAATAGTACATACAAGCATATACGTGCATCCAAACTTGAGTACAAGTCAATATGCAAGGGTACAAGGAAAAATGTTCATATAGTCAAGAATGCACAGGGAAAAAATCGAAAAAATCACCTAACTATGGGATCGTTACCGATCCCATACCTAGGGCATTGTCCCTATGCTTACATTGATTCCATTTCCACCATTTCCATGCTTACATCGATCCTAAAACCCAAATCCACCGACGCGAAACCAAGACATGGCCTAACTCCGTCCTCGTCTCCTTTAGCACAATCCAAACACCTACCTAAACATGAAAACGTGATTCAATGAAAAGGTACTGAAGGTTTGGACAGGGTCGACATCGAGTTGATTTTGGTTTGGAATGACTAAATTGGATGAAGATTCGATTAAGGGCGGCGGCTCAGGCTTTAGAGGAGTTGTATGAGCGAGGCAGCGGTAGATCCGAGGTGATTGGATGAATTTATCAAGTTCAAATCTTTAATGGCAACATGGGTACTAGGGTTTGGTATGCAGGCATCTAAGGACAAGTGAAGAGAGGAAGTAGAGACAATGGGTTATATACCCATGTGCGCCTCGACTTTCTCGGATCCAAAAACAGAAATAGGTGTCGACACCGGATCTCCCCTATGGGGATCGGTACCGAGTCACACCATATACTTAATAATAATAATAAATGAATGAAAATGATGGACTCGTGACTATAAGTCAAGGGAAGTTGGCAACGACCTACAGGCATATGAATGTGCTTGCAAGATAATGACAACAGTGTGTACATGAGCGTGTGAAGGTGTGTGCAACATTAACATTCAATTTCATGAATATATGGAATTGGATTTTTTACCTGGGATTTTCAGAAAAGAAATCAGTTTGGATGATCAAAATCTACCAACCCAATCAATTAGCTCAATGGAACCAGGCAAGAACAATTATCAAGAAACTGTATTCTGGTACTTATGGTGTTAGATGCTGACGGAACATCGCAATGAATCACTATGGACATAATTTTCCACATAAACGATTCATAGGAAGGATAGCGACCATTCAAAATGTAGAGTGGAATCCTCCGCAGTGATTCTGACTTGTCTCGATTCAAAGCACATCACGTTTGAAAACGAGATGTACTTTGGGGAGTAAATGTTATCCAGCCTTTTGGTTCGACTATATTTAGACTGACTAGATAAGTTAGACCCCATGGTTATCAAGGGAAGTAGCCCAGAGAGATGATCCTAGGCTCCAGAAACCACTTATAGATAAGACCACGAGACGACAGTCGAACAAGCTTAGAAGTGCAATACCCTACAATACACTAAGTATGGATCGGTGTTGCACCCTACATAGGGGATCAGTACCGATCCCTAGAGGTACATCCAAAGTGGCCCCCACTCCTATGACAATCTTCTCTATCTACATAAAGCCTGATTCAAATATTGTTCCAGAATTCATATGCTTTGTATTGGAAATCTCCATATGCAGTCTAAAGCAGCAATTCAGCCTTCTGTTGATCCATCTCATGGACCAACATCTAGACGGCTATGCATAACAACCTTGGAATCCTGAAGCCAACAACAAGACGAGCCAACACAAGAAATCCTAAGACCATATACTACATATATAGGGATCGGTACTGATCTCCAACCCTAGCTGATATGGAATTGTGATTTTCTGGGAGAATTGGTCTTGGCGGCGAGGTTCTACAGGAGAAGTTTCAGCAAGATATTTGATCGTCTACCTCTATAAATACAGACGGCATGGTTCATTCTAAGGATCTTTATGCTGCCATTACACTCTTACTCTCTTGCATTCAAGGATCTATTTTGATCCCACTCTCTTGTAATCACAAAAACTAGTGCAAAAGCAATAAAACCATTCAAGTGGACGTAGGCCAAGATTGCCGAACCACTAGAAATTCATGTGTGCTTGCTTATGTTTGATTTCCTCTATTTTTCATTTACTTTCTTCATTTAATCTCTACCACTTACTTTTCTTGGTGTTTTTACCAATTTTGGTTCAAACACATATTAAAGTTATTTTATTAGTTGTTATTTTTTTGAGAAAAATGAACAATCCTCGAGAGCACCCATATAATATTATTTCATGCTTAAATAAGAAGTTGCCAACAAGCATGTAAGGCAGCATAACTCCTCCTCCAACAAAAGGAGATAGAAAAAAAATCCCCTCCCAAACCTAAAACCAACAATCTAAAGAAGTGTAGAAAAACCAAAGGCAAAAGGCTAGAGAAGCCAGTAAAAAAAGTAAAATCATTCAGATATTAATTGTTCAAAATTAAAATTATGTGTGTGTATTTCAAATTTATATTGAGTAAATGTTATTTAATTTGATAATAAATATCTCGTTAAATACTTAGTCAAATAATTACATTTTAAGTCAAATTAATATCGTTAATATAATGATAATACAATGTAATTGAAAGTCTAAATCATATCCATCCAGTAAAACATTGAATATGATTTAATGTCAAACAACATTATTCATGATAACACTATAAACGATATACTATATAATGAATTAAAAATGTTTTTTTAGATTTGGCCCATTCAGCCTATTGTCTGATGCACTCGATCAAACAAGTAGTTTATGTAATACGAGCATTACGGCACGCGCTTCGCGCGTGATGAAGGTACCTAAATTGTTTTTGTACAAATTGTATTTGTTTAATACGTTTTAAAAAAAATGTTTTCCATAAATATTTAGCCATATGTTTGTGGATCATACGTAGTTAATTGGAATTTTTATTTCTAAGTTACAATATCTAATTTTTTGTTAGTTTAAAATTTTATTTATATTATTAATTATAAAAAACAAATTTGTAAAGTAGTTTATTTGTTAGATCCTATTTTTAAGTAATATGAAGACTTGGTAAATATTTATAGAAGAAAATTTAAATCTGTAAGGGAAACTTAATTTTCAGATCCTATTTTTGAGTTGCACTAAATCTTGATAATATCCGTAGAGAGAAATTTTTGGTATTTCACGCTGATATCAAAAGAGTGTGATACCAAATTTATTACAATCTTTAGTGAAGAAATACATATAGGGGCAATTTTGAAAGTTCGCGGTCGGACCAAAAGTTTGCACTTCCAAGCCAACTATTAATAAAGATGTATGCAAATGCATGTTCACTACTCGAATCTCTTTTTTATCATCATATTTTTCTCTGAGACGTTTTGCAAGCCGCCCTTCATAAAATTTCAAAAAGCGCTTCCATCCCCACCTAAAAATAGATTTTATGAAAAACTCATATAATTTTTTTAGCGAAAATGTGCAGCCTATAGTGCAAATATTTATAGTCTACACTGCGAATATATATTTTACAATAATTTGTAGTTAGAGCTTAGAATGTACATTTTCTCATAAAATAATTATACAGGTATTTCATGAAACCAGTTTTTGAGAAGGATTTTATGGGTATCAAGTTCGAAAATACGAGGTAGACCCTTATTTCACTTTTTATTTTTTTTCACTTCTGTAATCAATAAGACCGAAACATTTTTATGCTAAACTAAAACTTCTATTTATGTTTTTATATTTATTAACTATCACACTACTAAAACGGCTTCGTATAGCGGCAGACGTTTGCGACGGCTGGCGACGGCTAAAAAATACGGCCGTCGCTAGCCGTCGCTATACGAAATATACAGGTTTCTTCTTGCGAACAGAAGTTTCATTCCTTTCCCCCCAAATTAATTCCTCCTTCACCCAATCCGCCACCCCCCGTCACCGTAGCCGCCGCCCCGCCTTCCGCCGCCTCCAAATCACCCAAATTCGCCTAGGTATGCTTCTAATCTCTATTTTGAATGTAAATTTGATGTTTTTTAGGTTTAGTTTAAACCCTAATTAAATTAGGATTTGTTGTTAAATTAGGATTTGTTGTTAAATTAGGTATTTGTAGTGTTGTATGTTGATTTGGTAGATTAATTAGTTTATTATCATGAAGTTAAATTAGGTATTAGATTAATTAGTTTATCATGAAGTTGAATAAATAGTTGATGTAGATAATTAGTGTTGGCGATTAACATGGTTAGTTGTGTTAGGTGAAAAATTAGTGTATATTAATGATTAACTTGGTTACTGATAAATTTACATGAAAGTATTTCATAGTTTATAAAATTGATAAATTACAAATTTAAGTTGTTAAGTGAATTTAAATTGACAAATTTTTATTTAATAATTAGATTTTTATTGTTGATTTAGCGACGGCTAGCGACGGCCATTTTAATAATTTTAGCGATGGCTAGCGATGGTTAGCGACAGCCAAAATGCAAAAGGTTGTATATATTGTACAAAAATAAAGTTTATACAAAAAATTAAAAAATGAATATGAGAACATTAAAAATTCTGCAAATATTTAAAAAATTTTAAAAAAAATTAGGAAATGACTTTAAAAACAACTGATATTGTACTAAAATCGATTTTGTAAAGAAATTAAAAAATGAATATAACAACAACAAATATTCCGCTAAAATCTATGTCGTAAAAAAATAAAGAAATGAATATTGAACTAAAATTGTTAATTGAATGTTGAACTAAAATTTAAATATACAAATTTATGAAATAAAATTTAAATAGTTGAAACATTGTCAAAATTTGAAAAGAACAACAATATTTGATAAAATTTAAAGAATTTTTTTTATCCCTTAGATTGGCTTTGGCCCCGTCTGGCAAGTGTTGTATATGATCGTTATATGGATGTTTGTTTTGTAACGGAACGGACATTTATATTCATCTGATACAATATTTGTTGGATTTGTCCCTGTATTGGACAAGTTACAAACAAAATAAAGTAATAACATATTATAAATCATTTCATTTTAAACGGTTACAAAATTTCGACAGCACTTCCTTTACGTTCCCTGTGTACACGCGTTTGTGTACGATACAGGGAACAGAAGGGAAGTGCTGCCGAAATTTTGTTGAACCGTTTAATCTGAAATGATTTATAAAATGTAATTACATTATTGTGTTTGTAATGGGAAGTAGGATGACTGACCACCGAAGTTGGATGTATGAATTTTCTGCAACGATGAACTGTTTACAATGGAGAATGGTTGATAATTAATGATTTAAATTGTCTAACATACATTTTCAAATCAGGAAAAATGTTCAATTATTTTCTCGACCGTACTTGGATGTATGAAGTCAGAACTGGAAAGAAGGGATCAATAAAGCAACATTTCTACAACGGTGTACACGAATTTATTAGATTTGCTAAGTTAATAATCGAAACAACACAGAAATTCGTTGCCCGTGTAGTAAGTGCCAACATTTGAAGCATTGGAAACCAGATATAGTTGAAGTACATTTGTATCAATATGATTTCGTGCCTGATTATTATTTCTGGGATCGTCATGGAGAACTTGTTGAACCTACACTTAATACTGAAGTGTTAGAGGACGATAATATGCTGACGAATCCGATAGAAAATATGGTGGATGATGTAGCACGATCAATGTTTCCTACAACTGAAGCTGTCGATGAAGACGAAAATGTCGAAGAAGAACCGACTGTGGGAGCTAAAAAAATATACGATTTGTTGGATTCTGCTAAGAGGCCGTTGTGGGACGGATGTAAAAGCGGAACCGAACTTTCAGTAACCGCCGAATACATAACTATGAAATCAAAATTCAACCTTACGGAAGCTGCATTTACAGCAGTTGTACAAGCTGCAAAACGACACATGCCACCCAATAATCTGATGTGCGATAGCCATTATAAAGTAAAAAAATTGATGTCCGCTTTTGGTCTACCGTACGAGAAGATAGATGCATGTGTGAAAGGTTGCATGTTGTATTGGAAAGACGACGTTGACCTCAGAAAATGAAAAATATGTAACGAAGAAAGATACAAACCAAGAAAGAAGAAAGGGAAAGAAGTCCCGTACAAGAGAATGCATTATTTACCCATCACTCCCAGACTTCAAAGATTATATGCATCTTCTGCTACTGCCTGTCATATGCGATGGCATAGTGTGAGAACAGCGGAAGAAGGAACTTTGATACATCCATCCGACGGAGAAGCATGGAAACATTTCGATAAGACTTATCCCGCATTTGCTGCGGAAAGTCGTAATGTTAGACTTGGTTTATGTACGGATGGATTTTCACCATTTTCACAGTTTGGTAGTAAATATTCATCCTGGCCAATTATCGTTACTCCGTATAATTTACCTCCATGGATGTGTATGAAGACACCATATATGTTTCTCACCACTGTCGTTCCCGGCCCTCATGATCCAACCCAAGGAATTGATGTTTATTTACAACCATTGATCGAAGAGTTGAAGAAACTGTGGAATGAAGGAGTCGAAACTTACGATGTATCAAGGAATTTTTTTTTCGTATGTTCGCTTCTTTGTTATGGACTATTAATGATTTTCCTGCATACGGGATGCTTTCTGGTTGGAGTACGGCCGGTCGTCTAGCATGCCCTTATTGTATGGAAGAAACAAGAGCATTTTCGTTACGATATGGGAAGAAAGTTTCGTGGTTTGATTATCATCGGTGTTTTCTTCATCCCAATCATACTTTTAGAAGAGATAAGAAAATTTTCATAGCTAATAGAGAAGAGAATTTGAAACCACCCAAGGTTTGGTCAGGCGAGGAAATATACGAAATTGTAATGGACTATCCAAAGATACATGAAACTGGAGTCCAGACTGAAATCCCAGGAAAGTCAGACATTCGTAATTGGTGCAAACAAAGTATATTTTGGGAGTTACCATATTGGAAAGATCTCTTACTCCGACATAATATTGACGTGATGCACAACGAAAAGAACGTGTTTGATAATCTGTTTAATACAATTTTGAATGTAAAGGGCAAAACCAAGGATGATTTGAATTCAAGGCTTGATATAGCAAACTATTGTAAGCGCCCGGAACTTCATATGAAGCCTAATGACAATAAAAAATCGAAAGCATGCTATGAGCTAGACAATAAGCAAGTAAAAGTCGTGCTAAAGTGGGTGGAAGAATTAAGATTTCCCGATGGGATTTCTTCCAATCTTCGTAGATGTGTTGACTTCAAAAATAGTAAATTGAGTGGGATGAAAAGTCACGATTGTCATATCATGATGGAATATTTACTACCCGTGGCTTTCAAAGAATTGTTGCCCGTAAAAGTATGGAACGTTATAACAGAGTTATGTTTGTTTTATAAACAGCTTTGTTCGACAACATTAAAGGTGGATCGTATACGTAAACTTGAAGTAGAAATACCCATACTGCTATGCAAACTGGAGAAAATACTTCCGCCTGGTTTCTTTAACGTAATGGAGCATTTACCTATTCATCTTCCATCCGAAGCACTTCTTCGAGGTCCTGTGCAATATGGATGGATGTATCCGTTTGAGAGGTAAAACATGTGCAACGTTCATGTCAATTTCAAATTCAAATTTGTATATCTAAATATGTAATAAATATCTTAATAGGTACTTGAATCATCCGAAGAAGAAGATTCGAAAAAAAGCCCGAGTTGAGGGTTCGATATGCAAATCGTATCTTAAAGAAGAAGCCTCATTTTTTTTCTCTCACTACTTCACACTACACCAAATACTGAGATTTGCAACTAACCATCCGCACATTTGGCAACGGTTAATAACCGTTGCTATTTAGCAACGGTTAATAACCGTCTTGGTTCAGTTAGCAACGGGTTTTTCTTATTGCTAATTGGGAACGGTTATTAACCGTAGCTTCTTTGGAGACAAATGGTGGCGGTGAATTTCATCCTTTCGCGCCATAATTTTTGGCGCGCTTCGTTCCAATTAGCAACGGTTTTCAACCGTGGCTAATTAGCAACGGTTATTAACCGTCCCAATCTTTTAGCCGGCCCAGTGGCAAGCCCACCAAGCCCCTGGGATGGGGCAACCAACTAAGCCGGGCAACACCCAAAATCTGTTTTACTTCACAGTTACAGCTCAATAGCAATCTCCATGTTGGCGATCTGCTCGAACCCAAAAATACTAGGGTTTCAAAAATCAACGCTTTCTAAATAATCATCGCTGCATACTCGGCTATTCCATCAGCCATCGTCGGCTCAAGCTTGCCTCCTACGCGATATTTTCTACTGCTGATTTGAAGTCCTGCTACAGTCTCTATACTGCCACTGCTAATTAAGTATGCGAATTTCTTGTTTTGAGTTGTCTAATTTTCTAAAATTGAGTCGCCCTTATCTGTTTTACTTCACAGTTACAGCTCAATAGCAATCTGGCGATCTACTCGAACCCAAAGAAACTAGGGTTTCAAAAATCAACGCTTTCTAAATAATCATCGCTGCATACTCGGCTATTCCATCAGCCATCGTCGGCTCAAGCTTGCCTCCTACGCGATATTTTCTACTGCTGATTTGAAGTCCTGCTACAGTCTCTATACTGCCACTGCTAATTAAGTATGCGAATTTCTTGTTTTGAGTTGTCTAATTTTCTAAAATTGAGTCGCCCTTTTACTGCTTTAGATTTCATTAACCTTGAAAATGCCTGAAGCTAATAACTTATTAGTATTTAGTTATAAACAAGTAGTTTTCTGTAAATAATCGTTTAGGAATTGAAATTTGAAAGCTGAAGCTAAAAAACTAATAATTATTTAGGAACTGATACTTACATGCTAGTTAGACATAGTTGCTTATAGTGACTGCTAGGGTATAAGTTGATGCAATGAATTTTGTTTTACTAAATATGAGACCATATTTAGTAAGTGGATAAAATTGTTGTTAATGGCGCAAACCAAGTATCAGGAGAGGGGTAATGCATAGACATTACTCTGGTGCTACAAAATGGCGCTGTTGTAATGGCAAATTTTTTGGAAACAGTTTGATGCTAATGTTAAATTTCAAGTGAAATCAAAAGAATATTCATCTGTTTAGTTAATATCAAAGTTGAACTTGGTGGAAAGCCATAAGATATTGTTACCCATGATTTATTATTAGCTCTTGTTATTTTCTTTCAGTATGTCTTTTAGTATAGACAAACAATGGATGAATCAATCTAATCGAAGAAATACAGAATATGTGGAAGGTGTGAGAAATTTCGTTAAATTTGTTGCTGAAAACGGTGGCAATAAGGAAAAGTATTCGTGCCCTTGCACGCGGTGCAAAAATGAAGATACATTCAAATTAAATGACATTCATTTTCATTTGCTTAGATATGGTATTGTTCAATCATATACCGTGTGGTGTTTTCACGGAGAAAGAATACCGGAGAAGCCAAAACAACAACCGGTTAGTCATGCCACAAATACTGATGAGTCCGAACATATTAGGATGGAGGATTTGATCAATGATGCAGATAGATTCCATCATTTTCAACCTACAAGTCAGTTTCATGATAATGCTAATATTGGTGAGCAGTTTACAGATAAATCATTTTTTGATAGTGCAACTACAACAGAGCCATTGTATCCTTCTTGTCCAAAAGAGATTACAAAGTTGTATGCCATTGTGAAACTGAATAGCTTGAAGACCCAATACGGCTTTTCAGACAATGGTGTGACTGCAGTACTCGAATTCATAAAGGAGTTACTCCCCGAAGGTAACACGCTACCTTCAAAGTACCCCGACGTGAAGAAGATCATTAAGCAAGTTGGGATGAATTACATAACTTATGATGCATGCATTAATGACTGCATCTTGTACTGGAAAGATAATGCGAACAAAGTTTCATGTACAAATTGCAACGCACCAAGATACAAGACATCATTCGACGAAGAGAGAAAAGCTACCACAGTACCTCAAAAGACCTTAAGACATTTTCCTTTAATTTCTAGATTGAGAAGACTGTATACTGTACCATGGATAGCAGAAGCGATGACCTGGCATGGTCGTGCCAAGTCCGGTACAACCGTAATGCGTCATCCGCGTGATACTTCTCAATGGAAAACTACAGATTCTTTTGATTCTTCGTTTGCTGCTGAACCACGAAATATCACGCTTGGAATAGCAACAGATGGTTTCTGTCCGAATGCTTCTTTAACTAACCCTTACAGCTGTTGGCCAGTAATTGTAGTACCATATAACCTTCCTCCGTCTTTGTGCATGAAAAGAGAGTTCTCAATGTTAACACTGTTGATTTCTGGGCCAAAACAACCGGGGAAGGATATTGATGTTTATTTAGAACCTTTGATAGACGAGTTAAAGCAGTTATGGGAAGGAGTCGTTACATTTGATTCATTTATGAAATCTGAGTTCACAATGAGAGCTAGAGTGTTGTGGGCAATCCATGATCATCCTGCTCTTGGGACTTTATCGGGATGTACAACTCACGGCTACTTTGCATGTCCTCTTTGTGGAGAAGAAACTACATCTGTTTATCTCCCTGAAAGTAAGAAGATTTGTTACATGGGACATCGTAGATTTCTTCCGTCCGGACACAAGTTTCGATACGATAAGACAAAATTCAACAACGAGCAAGAACTTAAGCGTCCTCCAAAACCACTGACTAGTTATCAAGTTGAAAAAAAGGTAGCGAATATAAAAATGAAAGTTGGTAAAAACATACCGGAAATTGGTCGAAAACGGAAAAAGACAATCGATGAAGAAGTTCCTGCATGGTATAGGAGGTCGAAGTTCTTTGATTTGCCATATTGGAAAACAAATTTGACCCGACATAATATTGATGTTATGCATACGGAGATGAATGTCACGAAACATTTGATCAACACAATTATGAACCATAAAGACATGTCAAAAGATGGGATCAATGCACGGAAGGATTTGAAAATCATGGGTATAAAACAAAAGTTGTGGGTGATAGAAGATCCTGAAATAAGTAAAGTAACCATACCAAATGCGACTTTCACTTTGAGCAAAGAAGAAAAGATACGGTTTTGCACCGTTTTGAAAAATTTGAAAGTGCCGAGCAAATTCTCTTCGAACTTCCATAACAATGTGAGCATCAACCCTCCTGAACTAAAAAATATGAAGTCACATGATTACCACGTCATAATGCAACATTTACTTCCGGTATTGCTTCAACATTGTTTTTCGCAACATAAGGATCTACGGAATGCTATTCACCGCATTAGTCTCTTTTATAACATTTTGTGCTCAAAGGTGATCAACAGGGAACATCTTCTAAAAGCAAAGGCTAGTTTGGTAGAAGCAATGTGTGTTATTGAAAAACATTTTCCGCCTGCATTTTTTGATATCAGCATTCACCTTATGGTTCATTTAGCCGATGAAGCATTGATTTCTGGTCCTGTTAGATATAGGTGGATGTACCCATTTGAACGGTAAATTACTAATTTTAGTTATGTACATAATTATTCGATTTAAATAGCTATTGATGTCTACATTTTACAAATATTCATCTTCATAGGTTGATGAAAACATATAAAGGATATGTGCGCAACAAAAGATATATTGAAGGGTGTATTGCAGAAGGATATATTGTACAAGAAGCTAGTCTTTACTGCATGGAGTATATGCCAAAAGGAGGTGCTGGCACTCATAAACATACCCGTGAAGCGTTTTTAGACGAGGATGATGAGTTTGCTGATGAAATAGCACTAGATAATGGTAAAGATATAACGTTAACTCAAGTGCAATTTCAACAAGTGCGTAAATGGGTCCTTGATAAATACGACGGATTGGATGAATGGAAGAAGTAAATTCATGAATTTGTTCTGAATTCTTATTATTGTAAATCAATTCATATATATAGTATTTATTGTGTGTTTTTCGTAGGAGGTATAACTCCTATGTTCAAAGCACCAAATCTCAAACTCGAGGCGGGGGTACATCTGGGGAAGCTATTAAAAATTTCACTTTTTGGTTACGTGAGGAGGTATATGTATTAAATATTTAACGTATTTTCGAGTTGACCATACACCTCCTTGACAATGTTTTTTTACTTATTGTGTTTGTTGTAGTTGTTGAAGACCGTCGATCTTGACTCAACTCTTTGGCGGTTAGTTAACGGGCCGAAGTTTGATGCCCGTAGTTATATGAAGTACCAAGTGAATGGGTTTTTATTTTCTCCGAAGAGTTATGAAGAGCGAAAGCTAACACAGGATAGTGGTGTATGCATGAGAGCAATTACACAATTTAGAGCGAGTGGGAAGGATAAAAATTTTAAGGAAGCAGAAACAACTTATTACGGAGTCATTCAACAGATAATTGAGTTGGATTACATTGACTTCAAACAAACAGTTTTTTATTGTGATTGGGTAAAGGTCGAAGATAAGATCAATGGTTGTAAAATAGATTCTGTTTCAAGCTTGATCACAGTTAACTTGGGAAAATTGAAGAATAAAGATAGCGTGAATGATGAGCCATTTATTCTTGCATCGGAAGCGAGTCAAGTGTTCTACTCAAAAGATTTAAAAAATAACGGATGGTTTGTGGTTTTGCATACACCAAAACGGTTGACCATAAATGTGGATGACACTGAGTTTCCCACCGTTTATCAATCAGCTTTTGAAGACAATGAAAAATTAGAAGATCTTATCAAATGCATATGTTAACTTTGTATTTCAGAGCAGTTATTGTACCTTAACAAAATATTTATTTAAAATGGTGTAAAATGTAAAATATAGCGTGAATGATAGTAATAGATGCATTATATTTTTTATTAGTGTCATTATAATATTCTGATGGATCCATAAGGATGGATATATTGCAAGAGTTCATTTTGTGTTTGTAGTTGTAGGTACTTACATATGATCACATACATACACACATGTACACATACATACATATGATCAGCTTGACTATTCTTTCTTTCTTTCTTTGTGTTTGTAGGTAGACAGGCAGTTCAAGATATTGTATTTTCACCCTTTAGTTCAGCAGTGCTAAGGTAATATATTTTTGTATTTGCATCCTTTATTTCAGTCAGTATTTTAGATATTGTTTTGAATCCGCTTAAGTTTAAAATTCTGGTGATGCAGGAAGACTTTATCACTGCCGCATTAAAGTGAATGTTCCCCTTCCCGTCCATCCCTATGATCCCCGATTGATGTTAGCCACTATTGCATGGACTTCCCTCCATAACAAGGTCAAACGCATTATATGACTTAATAAAATTGCTCCAAGCGATTACTGGTAAGCTGCTGTACAGCTGATATAGTAAACAACGTCCCCTTCTGATTTGTCTGATCCCACCATTCTCTCACCACATTATGATTATTGTCAGTCGGACTGACAAAAATCGTAATGTGGTGAGAAGTTGGTGGGATCAGACAAATCAATAAGGTGATGTTGATTCATATATCAGATGTACAACAGCTTAACTGTGATCGCTTGGAGCAAATTTTATTAAGACATATAAGGCGTTTGATCTTGTTATGGAGGGGACTCCATGCAATAAGGTGGCCAACATAAATCAGGCATCACAGGGATGGGCTGGAAGAGGAAGAACTGTATGTCATAATGTTGTTCGGATTATTTTAGGATTTGAGACTTTGCAGGACATAATGTCACAAGATGCCACACCACCGTCAACTGATACAACTTCCCAATCATCCACTTTAAAACGGGAAAAAATTGATATAGACAACTATGGTTCTCCAGTCGGAAAAAATGGTTCAAAGGTCGCTACGAAGATTGGTAAACTAGTAAGAAATCATGTGCCAATCTCATATCCAAGTTGGAAAAAAGTTCCGCCAAATTACAAGGAAGACGTGTGGAATCAATTGGAGGTAATAATGAGCTCCGTTCATTTATAATGCTTTCAATACAGAAATTAAAAATGGTTTACATGCATTTTTTGTTATGCAGAAATATTATGAGCTCGATCCTTTATCAAAGGACCTTATTATGAAAAAAATGTCCGAGGCTTTTAGGAGACACAAGAATGATTTGCGCAAGAATCATTATGACCTTTTCATCACTGACGAAGAAAGAATGAGAAATTGTCCACCGAAAATTGCTCAAGATGATTGGGATGAGTTCATAAGAAACGAATCAAAACCCGAGGCAAAAGAAAAAAGGAAGCGAGGCAAACAAAATAGATCAATGCTCGAATATGGTCATCATTCGGGACGTAAGAGTCACGCTATGATTACTCAAGAAATGGTATGTGTCATTGAATTGGTGCATCACATTGCATATACCGTTAGTTCCAAATATAATTTTAGGTCATTATATGCAGGTCGATTCAAGTAGTCCGGGAACAGAAGTATCACGTCTTCAAGTATGGGAGAAAACGCATAAGAAAAAAGATGGCAGCACGTCAGATGCGACATCTTCCTACTTTGTAAGTTAAACAAATAACAACGCCTCTAAATTAAATTTTCATTATTAATATATATGTATTTACTTTTTAGGACAAAATTGAAAAAGAAAAGGAAACGACGAGTGGTGGTGATGAAGCCGTCTTTATATCAGTGTTTGGTAAAGATGTAAAGGGCAGGAGCCGAAGTATTGGGACCAATATAGCTCCTAGCCAAGTTAAGAGTGCTGCCATTCCATGAAAACGGCTCAAACAGGCCCAAGGAATATATGAGCAACGACTGCAAAATGTGGAGCAAAAATTGATGAAGCTGGACAATATGGATGATAAACTGGAGCGTCTTCTCAGCATAGCCCAAGATAATCGTCAAGTAGGCAGTGAAATCGCATCTTCTCAGTTTGCCACTCCGAACAATCAGTTAATCGACCAAAGATGTGAAATCCTGAACTTCGAGGACGAAGTAATTGCAACAGGTACTATTTTATTAAAATTTGAAGAAAATAATATGTTGCAAAGTCAGTGAATGCTTAACTTCGTGAACGGGAGAGTGTATCAGGAAACATACAGGTCATCATATAGAATAATTTTATATGCTGTATTATTATTGTCACAGATATCTTTTGACTGCATTCATGGACAATCCGACCGCTCCTGATGACTCTGTTTGTGATTTAGATTAGCTTGGACATATCAATTTCACGTCAGGGTTTAGCGATCGAGAAAAAAACGCACATCTTTTCTTTTGTAAAAAGTTCACAGTGAACGTAAGAACCAATGCACCCATTTTTCCATTGTTGATTCTCAATTACCAACAAAAATTGTCATCTGTTGGTTTCATAATTTATTACTAATTTTTGCCCATGATTCATCTACTTCTAACTGACAGTCAGTACAATAACTCTTCATCAGGTTATCTTGGTTGCCTGAATCTAGTTATGTATTTGATTCCTTGTAATCAGCGATTAGCGTTGAGCCTTTGTGATGATAAGCAGTGACTACTGTTTCTACCATTTATATTCTACGACAGCAATTTTTATGCCACGAACAGTTACTTTGCTTAATACAAGTTTCCAGTAGTGATAATACCCCCTGTAATAGTTTCCAGTAGAATGACTTATGCTTCGATTTGCACGCATTTAATATATATGTTGCTTGGTTGTCAAAAAAATTCTCTGTAATTCACTTCTGGCATTAAACCCAAGTCATTATTAGGCAAATTTGGGTCTAGTTCATATGCTATGAAACTTGGGCCATCGCTGCATGTTTGTGAAATGGTTTTGGGTAGCATGAGTTTTGTTTTTTGTTAGTTCTGTAAATGTGAATCCATATATTCACTCCAAAAATGCTTATATAACAGGTACTATATGTCGAGATTCCACAGCATTAGTAATTCATGGAAAAGCAGTACCACCCACATATGAAAAAGTGTTGTTGGATAAAATTTTATTGCCGAATGAGCTAACCGCCAAAATATGTCGACAATTTACCGAGACCTTTGGGGATGTTGGAGTCGGAGGTTATGTGAGCCATCAAAAGGGTTTGATACGATATCTTTAGTCGGAGGTATTGATATTTCTGACTTGTTCTTTGCATATATTGCTGATTTTCTTTTGTTTTCCTGTACACAATAGTACACACAGTCATGCATACATAAATACAAGCATGCAAGCACCTTTCACAATTTACATTCAAGACTTATCACATGCAAAATAGATATATCAAGTTTTAAGAATTTATAAGGGTGGTTTGCTCACCTGGATAGTTTGACAGAGAGGAAAGAGAACCTGAAAAAGATTTCAAAATCTGGAAATTGAGGCTTGATCAAATTTTCTTTATCCTAACCGTTGTTTGCTTTGAATTGCTTTGTACTAGTAGTCTTGGCTTTAGTTAGATGTATATATATATGCCTTGTACTTGTAGTCTTGGCTCTAGTTAGATGTGCAGTTTGCTTTATTACTGCCTGGTCTGTCGTAGATGTATACTTGTAGTTTCTTTTACTGGTCTGCCTTTGATCTTGTTTACAGTCTGGCATAGTATCCATACGCATTTGGTCCAACCAGTTTGTTCTTGTATATCATGTGATGGTTAGTTTGCATCAGTTATTTATGCATTTCAGTATAGTTGCATTCTTGTGCTTTGTCTCTGCATTCACTTCAGATATACTGACTTTTGTTTTCATCCCCTGGTTGCTTGGTACATTTCTGTAGCTCCACTGATGGTCTATATTGTGTTGAGCTTCAAGTCTGCACTGCAAACATTGAAGTCTGAAAACTGAAATGCTTTGCCCTGTAATGAACCATGTAGACTTCACTGCTTGCAAAACAATGTAGTGTAATTAATGAAATCTTTGTACTGTAGTGTAATAAACAATGCAGTGTAATAAGTATGATATTCCGGCACGGTAGTATTCTGTTTGCAAAACAATGAGTGTAATTATAAGTTTGATAATAATATTATATGTATGGAATATGTGCGATATGTTTATAGTGCTTGTGTACCAATATTTTGATATATATTGATATTCTGGTATATATACTGAGATATACGCAGTAGTGAGTTCCAGATGTGATTTTGTAGGGGCAGGAGCAAACACTATGTGCAACGGTTGTTAACCATTGCTTTATGTGTGACTTGGGCATAAAGCAACGGTTTTAAACCGTTTTTTACTGGACATAAAGCAACGGTTTATACCCGTTGCTTATTGTCCATAAAGCAACGTTTTATACCCGTTGCATATTTCCCAATTTGCAACGGTTAATACCCGTTGCCTTTGATCCAATTTGCAACGGTTTATACCCGTTGCCTTTGACACAATTTGCAACGGTTTATACCCGTTGCCTTTTGGACATAAAACAACGGTTTTGTCCCGTCGCTAAATTCAACCACTCCTGTAATGAAGACGGTTTTTACCCGTTGCTTTTAGACTTAACAACGGTTTATACCCGTTGTTAATATCTTATAATGGTGTAGTGTCAAGGACGATGTGAACTTATCGTTTGTAACTGTTCCTTGAAATGAGGAAGTCGTTGAACAAAATTCTTCTCAAACAATGTTATCTGTTTTTAGACAACATGGTAGACCTAGTGGAAAATGTGTGGAAATATGGTTGGACGATAGAGACCACCATGTAGCATACACGTATGTTCTTTTAAATTGTGTCGAAGTCGCACCATTTGTCAGGTAATAATTAATTCACTTGTAATTTACTTTTACGTACATAATAATTATAACACATATTACATATATGCAGTATCTACGAATCACAGTATCCATCTGGCAATCTCAGTAAAGAATTTGCCAAATGGTTTTTGAACTATGTTTATGAGCCAAGAAACTGTGTCGTTGATGAAGGCTTAAGACATCTTGCGATTGGACCGAAAAGAAATGTGAAGACTTATCCAATATTCTTCGTCAATGGGTTTAAGTTCAACACGAAAGATTACGGGGCTGAAAAATTAACATATAACAGCGGGGTATTTGTCAAAGGCAGTGATGATCCAGATGAGCATTTAAAAGATTTTTATGGCGTCTTAACACAGATTCTAGAGATGACATATTATGTTGAACCTTTAGAAAAGGTTTTTTTATTTAAGTGCAATTGGTTCAGTAACCTTCCTGGTTCTAGAATCAACGTGCATAAAGAGTATAAACTTATTGAAATAAGGCATACATCACACTACTATAAGTACGATCCTTTTGTATTAGCCAAGCAAGCGTTACAAGTTTATTTTGTTCCGTATCCATCTTTGAAAAGAGATAAAGCGGATTGGTCTGCTGTTTTCAAAACAAAACCAAGGTTTACGTTTGATGGAAATAATATTCCAAATGAAGCAACATATCAAGCCGATCTTGAACCAAATATAGAAATAATAATAACTGATGATATTGATGTAGGGCCTTTGAATGATGAATCGAACGTCTTATTTGATGCATTCGAAAGTACCGAAGAAAATGAGATAGAATACGAGACTGAGTCTGAATCAGAAAACGATGAAGACTGATCGTTATTGATATAATTATTATGTGATAGTGATTAAAATATGTTATGTAATAGTAAATTTCTGTAATTGTTCTGTGATGATCATTTAGTTAATTTTTATCCATGTTTTGTACTAGTAAATTTTTATAATTGTTCTGTGCAAGAGATTGAAACATGCTATGTAGTAGTGAATTTCTATTATTGTTCTGTGATGATCATTTATTTAATTTTTATCCATGTTTTGTACTAGTAAATTTTTATAATTGTTTCCATGGAAGTGATTGAAACATGCTATGTAGTAGTGAATTTCTATAATTGTTCTGTGATGATATTGTTTTTCTATAGTAGATATGTCTGGCAGGAGACGAAGTATGACAGGCACGCCATCCCCATCTCCTGGTGCAGGTGGTAGTGGCACTGCACCGGACTTACGTCCGATGGCGGAAGTTGTTCCGAAAAGTGCCGGGTAAGTATCAATTTTATTTAAAGTATAAGTTTTAAAATCCACTAAACATGTATATCATAACTTTTGCAGGGGCTTTGAGGTGGAGCCAGCAGATTATATTCTACAGGTTTCGAGGAAGGCTTTTCAGAGCCGGATGGATGGTTGTTGGCCTCGCTGGGACGACATCCCCCCTCATGTCAAGAACGCAATACAGGCCAATTTACTTGTAAGTAGTAGTTTGAATTTCAGTTGTAAATTAATATAATCTATATAACTTAAAATAATTTCAATTTACAGGCTGCAGTCCGCGTTGACCCTGACGACATGGACGTTTTCTTAAATCACTGGAACAAAAGAATGAGAAAAAATTACAGGGATACATTGTCCAAGGCTAAGAATTCAGGCAAAAAGCCGAACTGGATGGGTGACGGTGTATGGACTGATCTTCTTCGGCTTTGGGACACTCCGGCAGCAAAAGTAAGTAATATATGTTTGCTTTGTTATTTAAATCTAATATAAATCTCGCAAGATATATATGTGATAATTTATCTTAATTTGTAGGAATTATCTGCGCGGAACCGGGCTAACAGGAATAAAAATCCTACATTGCATCGTGGGGGCTCCAAATCCTTCCAGGAGCATAAGAGAGAGCTGGTAATTAAATTTATAAACTGTGTTTACATTTTATTAAAATGTTTTATAATCAGATTAGCAATAATATTTATATATTTTCAGGCCGCGTACAACCGCGAGCCCACTATGGCCGAGTTGTTCAAGGTGACGCATGTCGTGGAGAGGACTGATGAAGAAGGCAATGTTTCGTACGAGTGGACGGATGACAAATCCCAATCCGTAATGGTAAACTTATTTATTGTTAATAACAATATTTTGTCTTATTTTATTTTCAAAAACTTGAAATTCGGTTTTTATCGTGTAAAACAATTGTTTGTAATCGCATGAGAGGTACGAAGCTGAGCGGGCTCGGGTAGCACAGTCCACTGGTCGGGAAGAGCTTACGCTAGAGGAGGCGAACAATATCTGGGATGCTATTATTGACCCGCCTTCTCGGACCAATGTGCGGTATAGCTATGGAAATCTAGAGGTAAATTTTGACATGTACTAATATATAAATTTACACATGTATATGAATAGTTAAATAATTTTAATAATATTATATATATACACTAATATATAAATAATTATGAACTATTTTACAGGCGATGAGATCGTAGAGTGCGTACAGGAGGTCCCAGCAAGAAGAGGAGATTGCTCAGTTGAAGAAAACAGTGGATGAAATAAATGATTGGAGGAAGAGTTTCTTCGAGCAACAGCTGGATGAGCGGATTGCAGGTTATTTGCAACAGCATGGGAGGATGCCTGGAGAGGATGGCAGCGATGGTGAGGAGTAGGTATGCTTGTTTGCTCATGTTACAGTTTAGTATATACACATTTTGGTTGGTTTGGTGTATATATATTTCGGGATATTATGTACATATTTTGATGACTTGTAGTTGTGTTAACAGTTTGTTTGGGTTAACGGTTTGTAGTTGTGGTTGGAAAACTACGTACACATTTCGGTTGGGAAACTATGTACATATTTTGATGATTTGTATTGGTTGACATAATATGTATTGTTGTTGGGATTGTATATGATTTTGTTTGGTTTTGTTGGATTTTATATTGTTTGAATGTATAGTGATGTTATATGATGGATATATGATGGTTATAGTTGATGAATATAGTGTATAGTGGCTGTGATGATGGTATTTGATGGTTATTGTTTGAAGTGTATATGGGCTGTAGATCCATCTCTTAGACCAAAAAACATCTAAGAGACTATGCAGAACAACCTTGGAATCCTGAAGGCAACAACAAGATGAGCCAACACAAGAAATCGTAAGACCATATACTACAAATATAGGGATCGGTACTGATCCCCAACCATAGATGATATGAAGTTGTGATTTTCTGGAAGACTTGGTCTTAGCGGCGAGGTTCTGCAGGAGAAGTTTCAGCGAGATATTTGACCATCTACCCTTATAAATATAGAAGCCATGATTCCTTCTAAGGATCTTTACGCTTTCATTACACTCTTACTCTCTTGCGTTCAAGGATCTATTCTGTCCCACTCCCTTTTAATAAAAAAAACTAGTGCAAAGCAATAAAATCATTCAAGTGGACGTAGGCCAAGATTGCCGAACCACTAAAAATTCGCATGTGCTTGCTTTCTGTTTGATTTTCTCTATTTTTCATTTACTTTCTTCATTTAATCTCTACACTTACTTTTCTGGATGTTTGTACCAATTTTGGTTCAAACACAAATTAAAGTTATTTTATCAGTTGTTATTTTTTTGAGAAAATTGAACGATCCTCGAGAGCACCCATATAATATTATTTCACGCTTAAGAAGTGCAGAAAAACCAATAATCTACAACCAACAATCTAAAGAAGTGCAAAAAAACCAAAAGGCAAAAAGCTAGAGAAGCCAGTAAAATAAGTAAAATCATTCATATTAATTATTCAAAATTAAAATTATGTGTGTGTATTTCAATCTTATATTGAGTAAATGTTATTTAATTTGATAATAAATATCTCGTTAAATACTTAGTCAAATAATATCGTTAATATAATGATAATACAATCTAATTGAAAGTTTAAATCATATCCATCCAATAAAACATTGAATATGATTTAATGTTAAACAACATTATTCATGATAACACTATAAACGATGTAGTGTATAATATATTAATTTTTTCTTTAAAGATTTGGCCCATTCAGCCTATTGTCCGATGCACTCGATCAAACAAGTAGTTTATGTAATATGTATGCAAATGCATGTTCACTACTCGAAACTTTTTTTTATCATCATATTTTTTTTCTACGACGTTTTGTACACCACCCTTCATAAGTTTCAAAAAGCATTTCATTCCCACCTAAAAATAGATCTAATGAAAAACTCCTATAATTTTTTTCAGCGAAAATGTGCAGCCTATAGTGCAAATAATTGTAGTCTACACTGCGAATATATATTTTACAAAAATTTTTAGTTAGAGCTTAGACCGTATATTTTCTCAGAAAATAATTATATAAGTATTTCATGAAGCCATTTTTTGAGGATGATTTTGTGAGTATCAAGTTCGAAAATAAGGGGCAGACGCTTATTTTCACTTTTTATTTTTCTTCACTTCTGTAATCAATAAGACCGAAACATTTTTATGTTAAATTAAAACTTCTATTTATGTTCTTATATTTATTAACTGTTAGCAGAGAGGATAATATTCGATATCCATCTGCTATCTACATATATGGATATCTGATATCTAAATATGATTTCAGATACGGACGCAGATATGATACTATCGGCATACAAGAATATTCAATGAAAGACCTAAGCTACTAATGTCATTTTGTCATCCAGATCTCGATATAGGCCCAAGCATTCAAGACAAGATTCAGTTATTAATCTAACTTTTGATATTAAATTCAAAGTACAGTTGATTGGTGTAGGAGTATGCAGTCAACCGGCACATTTCTACACGATATGAAAATTATTATAGTTTTGGATGGAAACCCAAAAATTATATGCTTGTACAAACTATGGAAAAACCGAAAGAAATTAAACCCTTGTTGAACTTTCTAATGGCAAAGCTAGGTAGAGAGACATGAGAGCTTGGAATAACAATTATTATTAATAACAAAATAAATAAATATGTGAAAATATTGGTGACACGAGAAATCTCAACTATTTGATTACTCTATGTTTTCAATCCATGTGTTTGTGTTGTCAATTGCGATTTATTTTATGTTCAAATGGTCTATCTCAATAGATGATGTTTCTTTTAAATAACATTTACATTCCTCATTCACACGTAGTTACATTCTTATTTCGTTTCAAATATTATAATTTTAATTGGAGATTTTAGGCTAAAGGAAAAAGTTGTAAAAAAATTTACTTTTAGGGACAAGAAGTATGCTATTTAGGCTGAAGGACACTTTTTAGTGTAAATCACAGAATGATAGTTGTAACTATCATTTTCTGTTTACACTAAAATGCGTCTTTCAGACTAAAAAGCAAACTTGTTGTCCCCGAGACTAAATTGATTATATTAATTTAGATTTGTAGGCTAAAATCCTCATTTGTTTTTTGTTCCAAGGAACAAAGAAGTTAAAACAGAAGAGAGCGTGAGAGAAAGGTGGTGCGAAAACATTATTTTGTGATGAACATTAATAAAGAAATATGCTAGAAACACTGTGCATTGGTGTTGACTAACTGTTAACCACATTTTAGCTAATCTTCGGATCAATAAAAATATGCATTTTAATTCAGTTACGTACAACTCCGTTCGTATCATTAAAAAAATATTAATAATAGCAACATCCGCAGCCGATTCAACGCGTTGCTGTTGCTTGTTATGCGGCCGCGATGCACCTGTCACACTTGTATACAATGTTTGACTTGTCAACGATTTCAACTAAAATACGATGCTCGCTTTATTATATGTATACGTATATTTTGCTAACATTATAAAACAGAGAAAGAAGCATCAGCATTGGCTTCTACATGTGATACCTATCTATATATTATATAAAATAAATATACGATGATCGCTCCTTTTGGTTAATAAACGGTGCGTAATCTTTCCTGTTGTAGTACGTACAACAATACAAAATGTATATATATATTATATAAACCGACTTAACTTTGAATGGATGGGCACACAGCATTATCACTTCATTACGTGAGACTCACTCCATTTTATGCTCATCACGTACATTAATAGAATTGTCACTTTGTCAGTTGGGATCGACTAGCCATTGATTTTTAAGTTTATGTATGAACTAAGCACACCTCTAATGAAATAATTAAATTCATGTCACCTCATATATATACATGTATATAAATATACATGTGTGTGAGTATATAAATATACATGTGTGTGTGAGTAATGCTCCATTTTGGTGCACCTCTTATGGTCTCATGGTTTCTACCACACATCCTAGTTTAAATAATATTATTTTCTCTAATCTTCTACTAACTCTATTATTTAAATGAGGATATCTGGTGGAAATCAAAGAACCAGAAGGGATGCAGCAAAATAAAAGTGCAATTGAACGCTATTACACGCACGAAGGCACGTTCGATGGACATGCATAAGAAAAACTTGTGTAAAATTGGCCGGTTGCAAAGAAAACTCTTTTGAATGTGTTGAATGTCTACCTTGGAAAAAAAATACCATATGAATTCATTTGTTGTCCAACCTCCATATTTTGTCAATATTTCGACCGAAATTGATGGAGTAACTAAAGTAAGCCAACTGCCTTAATTCAATATGCAGGTATCTCTCTCCATCATGCTACTGCTCATTATTTTACCCATATAATTAGTGATAATTGTTAGCTTAAACATGATGTATAAACTTAAACCATTACCTAATTTTTCTTGTTTCTAATATACTGTAGCTGTATTATAGTTTTGTCGGTTCCAACGTACATAAGATACGGCCGTAATTGGTTATGAACGTTTTTGCAATATCAAATATGAAGTGATCCTTTTTACAGCAAGCAACATCATCATAAAATTTTGTACAGTGTAAATCGGCATAGGCAACCAATATCTGAGAAGATGAAGCAATATGATCTGTTATAAATGGTGTTATATAGATTGTTCCATTTATTATTATTTTCTTATATGTTACCATATCTTTTGTGAAATTAGCCTATTATATGATACAATATTGTGTAATACACTAGTTAGGTTATAAGAGGGGGAGAAAGAATTAAGGGTAAAATGAGCAGTCAGATCAAGCTATGTAAATTTGTAATAAACAAAACAAAAATGGGAAACCAGAACATAAATTTCACCATTTGTAAAGAAATGATGAAAATTACAGTGATTAATTGAAGAAGAAAAAACATAATGTTGCAATAGGTTGCAAACTTATTTAAATAGATTCAAAAAGATGAAAAGTGAGTCAAAAAAGGTGCATGCAGTAGGAGCATTAGTGCGAACGGTCTGCGAGAAAACGATCAACAGTCCTATCACATTGTTCAATCTGCAAGAGAAATAAAAATTATGATAGATATAATAACAATATATACAAAGGGACACACGCATGTATATACAGATATATATACATATATGTATACGCGCGCACATATATATATATATATATATATATATATATATATATATGTGTGTGTGTGTGTGTGTGTATGTATGAATGTATGTAGAAGTATATAATTTGTAGCATACCACTTCAGGAGTAAAAAAAACCATCACAATTATCATTGTCAGAACATCGTGGAAAAAGTTGGGGTTCATCAGTTTGTGGCACTTGTACGTCATTGACGTAAAAGTCAAAAAATTTGTCATTATTTTCCATGGTTTTTTAGTAAGTGGATACGGAGGAAGATGAACGCAGTGGTTCAGCTATCCTTTCCCGATTCAACATGAAGAACGGTGTGCTTTCCGACGGTGTCTGAAGCTCCTACCTTATCATCAGTAAATGAGTGAAGCTGCTTTTTTAGACGTGTGCTTTTACGTTTGATTTTCTCTATGGAAGTGGATATTGTAGTCTCTTTATTGTGCAGTAAAGATTTGCGCTGCATGGTAAAAATTATCTGTTAAATGGGGAATAAAATAAAAACTCATGTTCGAAAAAAAACATAGAAAATTGATAACAGTGTAGAAGGTGACAATGGAGGGTGGTATTGACTGTATAAGGTATGAGGGAGGAAATAAAAAAATAAGTAGGCAAGTAAGAGATAAGGAAGAAGTACCTTTTTCATTCTACGTGAGTATGTCTTGTAGTGGTATTTCCACAGATTTTTCTTGTAAAATAATGCTTGAGTTACTGTAATTAGTAGAATAATTAAGAGTATCGTGAGGTGAGTCATAATCCAAAACCGATTTATTATATTGGTTGAGTATGTCATTAAGATCTGAAAGACACTGAAGTAAAAAATGGGCATTGTTAGTTGTGGAAGTAGAAGTATGTTGATAATCTTTGATTAAATGTGGAGAAAATTCTTCCCACAACTGTCGCACATGACTTGGTTCACAGTATACCAAAATTGTACCGAATAACTTTCTTTGTGCAACAAGCATATGTGTGCTTGAAACATCTCTCAAACAATCTTAACACTATCATCATTTTCTAATAAACCTCTATGTTCAGCTGCTTCTTTGAATGTATGATATTGTATTCCACCAATGGTTAGTAAATCAGTAAAAGATAATGGTCTCTTAACATGCGTTAATAACAATCTTAAAAAATAACGATCGCCCTCTTAGGAGAATACCGTGTAAATTCTGCCTATTACCCTACGATTATTTCGTCTACGAATCCACTCCTTTTGTTTACAATCCCACCAATATTTCTCTGGAAACTCGTGATATAAGTACTGTCGTGTGTCTGCATAATTAACATTTGTATTAAAGAATTCAGTAAGGATTGTTTTTGATCAGTTCTGATCATTCAGAACATGTTATCACTGTTTGGTTGAAGAAAATTGTACCGAGTGTCTGTTTGGTAGATGTATTTGTAAACCAATAACAGGGAGTGAAATATTACTGAGCGAAAATTTAAATATTCTCCATAAGGCCTCTGGAGCACAGACCCATCATGCATTAGTGAATTTGGAAATTTCATCCTCGTTATCAGCTAGTGCAGTAGATACACCAACTGACACACGGTCCAACTCCTTGTAGACATACTTGTAAATATATTTTATGGATTTAATACTTGAGCAAATTTCTACATTTACATGACAATCATATTTGAAAAGTAAATAGGGATTATAAGGAACTACCCAACAGTTGTCAATTGTGTATTCCATTGTTTGATTTTGAATCACATTATCAAGTCGTCTATAAATTAGATATGACTCATTTCCTTGTAAAGTGACGGGAGCGAAAGCTTTAGGAAATCCTTTCTTACACTCACCATTTTTCATATAAACGACGTTTGGATTAAAGCGACCACATGGACGATGAATCATGTGTTTCATGACAGCAGTATATAAATCAAGCTCAACATCTTTTTTGGGAATTTCAGCTCTAACTAAAGTATCGTATTCATCGGGATTACCAATCTTATCATTTTCAGCTAAAATAAGTAGAATATGCGAGTGTGGTAATCCTCTTTTTTGAAATTCAATGACATGCACAGGAGCAATGGCTTTACCTAAAATGCCTTTGTCAAATAAATCATTTTTTAACACTTATAACTTAGCACGAAAAATTCTTGTTGTTAAATCTAGTCTATCATGTGGTTGTTGACCGGGGAGGAGTTCATTAGTAATCTCAACCCATTTGGCATTACACCTGACAGTAATAAATAAATCAGGTTTTTCATACCTTTGCACTACTGTCATTGCATCTTGGTACCGTTGGTGCATATCCCGTGGACTATCAATATGAGATGATGGAAGAATTTTTTTGACACCAATATTTTTTGAATTATTGAGTGTTTGAATTGGTTAGAAATAAAGTCGGTAGAAAATAAGTAGTAAGAACATAATATGATGTGGTGAACGTGAAGAACTTACTGGTCGATGTCTCTCCCATGGTGAGAGCATCTTGTAAACCCTGATATAGATCGGCCCTAATGGTATCTTGGTTATTAGAAAGAAATCTAAGTCGAATGGTTTCTATATTCACAAACATGTCAACGACATATTGTTGAAATAGACGTCCACCAAGAAAAATAAGCGATCTATCTCCTGGTCGAATCTGAGGCGATAATAATATGTTAGTATGCTATTGAAATAGTAAAACATGACATAAAGGCTAATAGTACATGAGTTGGAAAATATTAGTAGATTAAATGATATATTTCAAATATGCTAAAATATTGGTATTTGTATTTGGAAAATAGAAATTTTGTATAGGTCAAAATAAAGGCAGACTTTTTTGTGATGCAAAATGAACTTTCCTTATTATATTGGTTAATTAATAGCGTAGCATTTGTACCTGTATAAGATGAGAGTAGTAAGAGAGGATACTGTATTGGATCATAAAATCCGGCTATATCTAGTACTCATTGTAGATTTCCACTCTTGTTTCAACTATGATATCCCTACCGTGCAAGTCATCTGATTCATCTCCTACGACTATCCCAGCTACTTGTGACGCAGTTGGTAATTCGTGAAGATGTCGGTTTACTGTGATCTCTTTTATTTTAATTCTACAAATTTCAATATCATCACGTTGCCCCAGTTGACGGAAGATGGATACGTAAGGGTTGCATTTATTTAAAATGTGTTGTAAATGAGGAAGTACATCCGATCTCAGTGCTTCATTATCTAGTTGTCGATTTTCAATATCATGCTCTGTGTCATAGATATAAAGTTGTAAATATCTTGGTCTACTTTCAGTTGTAGGTAAAATGGTTCCAATACGATGATATATAGAACCTTGTGCATGATAGGAATAAATTCCATTTGTTGCATTTGCTAGGTTTTGATCTATATTTGCAACCATCGATGTAAAAGCAAATGCATTATTATAAGATCTGATGTTGATTCTGTAATGCATACCAACTTCTCCTTGGTCCATAAATAAGTTAATTAGTTGTTGTGGAGCAGTAGGTCGACAGATGGTAATATTTCCATTTGAACAACAGTTTTGCGAAGTTTCAAAATAGAACTTTTTGGCTGCACAAAATGGGCAGTATGTGGGTCTGCCAGTAGGTGATTACGAAAAGCATAGTTTGCGATGAAGTTTCGCCCGCAATTATGCTTGGTGGGAAAAGGTGGCAGAGGTTCTATAACTTCCTCATTTCAGATGGTGCAGTTCCTACATATGCATCAGAAATGAGATAGTTAAAACAACTGTTGAAATAGAAGGACGATAATGAAAAATTGAAGGTGGATATGGCAGTAAATTGTAAAATAGATAGTCCAACAATTACTTTGGTTATCAACTGTACAACTTGTAATGACTCGTATTTTTTTTAACTATTTTAAATTATTGAATTTAATATGATTATTGAATAAAATTAGTTAGAAATAAAAATTTAATGATTTATCAATGTATTGAAATGAAATTCTATGTATTGAATGTGTTTATAATCAATAGCTGGGATTGAATAATAAATGTTGAATTAGTTAGATAAAAATAAAATAATTGTTGATAACTAAAATTCATTTGAAATTCATGATTTATTAATGTGATTTATTGGATAATTAAATTGTTTACATTTAATTTTGGAAATTATTTAAATAATTGAATCTTGAATTTAATATGAATGAAAATGATTTTAAAAATTGATTTAAATTTTATTTAAACAAGAATGAAGATTGTTAACTTTTAAAATTGAATTTAAAGTGATTAAATTTATTTTGGAAATTTAATATTTTAATTAACGAGTGAAAATAGCCATTTTGGCCACTATCTCAGATTTCGACGAAACTAGTTTCATCGGATCCGTAGTAGTAAATTATTGTAGGATTTCAAGTTTCGTAGCAATAAGACTTATTGTTCGGTCGTGCGAGTTTGAAACGCGTAAAATTTAATTAAAGGAATTTAATTAAAATAAATTGATTTTGAAAAGCTATCTTCGGAATATGACGGAATTGGCACTCGATACCTATTCCATTATGTTCGGAATGGGGTTATAACATATATAACGCTAGGCGGCACGCTTCGTTTGGAGTTTGGAATTTTCATGGACAAATTGGGTCTGATATTTATATAAGCCATTCATTTTCATTTTCGTCTAACCCTAAAACGCAGCCGCTTTCTCTAAGACGATTAATGACCGATATTTCCTCGTCTTCTCTCCTCATTTTATTCCAATCCGCTCAACAAAATCAAATGGTTCCAAAAGGGAAAATGTAGAGCTCGACGAGCTCTACACATCCAACGGTGGGATCGAGGCGAACCGACTTGTATTCACCAGAATTGAGCTCAAGAGTCGCAACTAGTTTTTGAGTTTCTGGGTTTCGTGATGTGTGCACACGCGACTGGAAGGGCTGCGGTGGTAGAGGAGGCTATGGCGCACGCGCCGGCGGGCTTGGATTGAACTCTGGCGATCCTTGGGGTGGCGCAAGTGGAAGGATGTCGCGTGAGCGTGGGTTCGGCCTGGTATCGATGGAGAGGAAGAAGCGGGATTTGAGTATTAGGTTAAGTTATTATTTTTAGTTAATTATTATGTTAATCAAATTTTAATTATTTCAAATGTTTAAAATTTCATATCTTTTCCATACGAGGTCCGTTTGAACGAAACAAGTCACATTACGATCGTATCGACGAAGGCTACGGCATGGAATAGGATAGGAATTTATTTGAAGCTGAAATATTTTCAGTTTCAAATAAAGGTGAGTGTTTTATAACACTCACAAAGTACTAAAATAATTTTTATGTTTGTTAAATTGATATCATGAAGTAATTTAACTTTATTGACTGTTGTTTGATAAATTTAACTGACATTTAAATTGATATGAATTGAAATGATGGAATTTGAATTGATAGTTCAAATTCGAAATGGGAATTAAATTGCTAGTTAAATTCCCGATTATTGATAACTAGTTAATTGTGGTGATATTTTGGCTGATTTGGATGTTGTTTGTGATGAATTTCTATTGGTTGATGGATTAGATGATTGGAAGTTTATTTATTTATATGTATATCCTCTTATCACCCTGTAAATTATTTGACAGCATATAAAACTATAAATTAAATTATTTTGAATTAATTAAGAAATATGTTCAAATGATATATACCTATGACACTTTGATTTGGATTGAAATGATATATATACATCCCTGAAATTAAAATTGAAATAACTAATCACTTGGCCAAAGGATAGAAAATTATATACGGACACCGGATTGGTTAAATTAAATGATTTTAAAATTCTTGGATTTGAATTTATTTAAATGGTTTCGTTTTATAAAAATAAAATTGATTTGAAATATGGAAATTGAATTAATTTCGAATTTGAGTTTTGAAATGTGAAATTAAAATTTGTTAAACGAAATTGTTTAAAAAGGAAATTTGAGATTTTGAAGTTATAATTGAAATATGATTTGAATTTCGGAAATTGATTTGTTTTAAAAGATTTGAACTTTTATTCGAACTTTGAAATATTGCTAAGTAATAATAATTTAAATGGATATTTCAAATTTGGGCTCGGAGTTGAATTATTTTGAAGATTTGAACCTTAAATTGAATATTGAAGTATAAATTTGATTTAAGTGATTTAAATCAATAAATTGAAATTGAAATAGAAATCGATATAAATAGAAATGGTTTAAAATAAGAATTGAATTGCAATTCAAACCATTGAATCGAATCGTGGAATTGAATTTGAAATTAAAATGAACGTTTCGAAATTGAAGTTAATTCGAATTGAAATTGAGTTAATTTGAATTTAAATCGAAATTGAGTCGATTTGAATTGATTTGAGATTAAAGATGATTTTAAATTAAAGATTTGAAATTGAATCAAATTGATTGAAATTTGGACCTGACTCCAGATTTGTTGAAATGGGAAGAAACAGTTTTGAATTTGAAATTATTTTCACTATAAACTATTTTCCTATAACTGTTTCAAAATTCATCTTTTTAAAATTTCAAATTATTTAAATTTTCAAATCATTTAATATATATAACCTATTTTAATATTTTAACTATTTTAACTTTTTAAAACTATTCAAACTATTTTCTAAAAATTCAAACTGTGCAAGGGTGGAATGTTTATATTTAAACCGTTGATTTAAATGCGAAGTGGGTTAAAATGAAGTTATAACCTAAATTGTAATTCGAATCGAATTTGAAGTGAAACTGACATATCGAACTGAATTGACATATTTGAAGTAAATATGGTATTTTGAAATTAAATGATATTTTGAAGCGAATATGCTATTTTAATATCAAGTATGAATCGTTTTCGAAATGTAAAAGAACTAACCGGTTTGTAAAACGATGTTTGGTTGTTAAAGAGACCAGGGCCTCTTATTGGCATACTCTCTGTCAATATTTGAACCAATTTAACAACCGTGTACGCGGAGGAGATTCCAGAACGAAGTTGTTGGATTGACGTACATTTGCTGGATTTGAAGAAAGAGAACGATAATGAAGAGACCCCGACTCTAGTGCCAATTTTAAATGACTAAAATAGGACGGCTTAACAGGGCCAATGAGGTTAATTACCTCTAGCAGACATCCGTTCTTAGATTTTCTTCTTGGACTTGGTCCATACTATTACTTTTGATGTTGGTTTCGATTGGTGCACCTTGATTTGGGATAACCTCCCTTTGACTCGATATGGGATGGATGGACGTGGTGGGCGATCGTGGCTATGATGCGTTACCACCAGCCCTGCGACTCGAACTGGTAGTATCCTACCTTGGGCATTGCCTTACGTACATTATCATACTTTTATCCTTATACGAGACCACTACGATTTTGGTTTAGTGTTGTCGTATCACGGTGCATCCCTATCCTCCGACGTGCTACTGGGGCGTTATATGCAAACAGTACGACAATGCTTAAAAACATGTTAAGAGAATTAATATAAAGCCTTAACGTTAAGAAAAATATTTATTTTACTGATTAGACATTACATATATAGCGTATTCTATTATATATAGATATTTTGATGGATCTTTAAGAGATGGAGAATCCCATAACATCTCTTGAGTTATTGCACGCACGTTATACACTGGATATGAGATGTAAAACCCCGTAAACATCTCTAACGCTATTACACTCATGTTATATGTGATATTGATTTGACTCACATAAGGATATTTTAGTCCTAACTCGAGTGTATTGTCTTTTCATTATGCTCGGGTCGGCCCTGAGTTTTCAACGTATTGAAGATTATTCTCTGGAGGACGAAGACGAAGATTGGTATATTATTATTATTAGTATTATTCCGTGCATCATGTTGTTCCACTGCATTATTCTATTGTTCTGTTGTATATATAACTCTGATAAATGTTGTATAAATTATAATCAAATGTATAATATAAACAGCTTCATGAACTGTTAATTTGATTATTATATTTTGTTATTTAACTTCGAGATTCTGTATTTGTGTTCTTCTTTTCTTATTTTTCTTAATTAACCTCATTGATTATCTATGTTTCGAATTGTTTGAGTTGGACATGCGTGGATTATTATCGATTTAAACCTTCCGAAATGCGGGTCGTCACAAAACTGCTTTTGTCATAAATTTAAAGATACCTAAAACTTGAACAGTTTGAAGGGAAAATATTTGAAAGCATAAGTTCATACTTCATACAGTTTTAATATCAACATCTGCAACTGGTAATAGCAGTAAATGAGTTCACAATCACTTCTTGTTATAGATGGTGCAATAGTTAAATCGTTCATTAAGTATTTGCTGAAAAACTAATTGAGATTATAATTCCAAAAAATAGTTAAGTATATTTTTGTACTACAATTTATGGTGATGCATTGAATAGCCACAAATCAAAATCACAATTAGTACCTAATTCCAACTAATTTTGATGTGAAAATGACTGAAAGCATAAGTTCATACTTCATACAGTTTTAATATCAACATCTGCAACTGGTAATAGCAGTAAATGAGTTCACAATCACTTCTTGTTATGGATGGTGCAATAGTTAAATCGTTCATTAAGTATTTGCTGAAAAACTAATTGAGATTATAATTCCAAAAAATAGTTAAGTATATTTTTGTACTACAATTTATGGTGATGCATTGAATAGCCACAAATCAAAATCACAATTAGTACCTAATTCCAACTAATTTTGATGTGAAAATGACTAAACGGCTATCATCTTGTCAAAAATATAAATATGCATCTTAAGAAACCGTATCTCAATGGAAGCAGTTGTCTTTAATGCACCTGTGCATGTACTTATAATTTATTTTATAATGAATATAAGCATCAAAGGATAAAGTAAAATAATTCATGTTGGACGACCGACAAACGGAAATATAAGAGCCCATTTATTTTCGGACCGGTAGGTAAAGAATCTGTGTGCTTTTATTTAATATTTCTGTTGGGCGAAATTCCACCGAACCAAGACCACCGAACCAGCTACCTCCACTACCACCGAACCAACTCCGAAGCCTTCTTGCGATGCCAAACCACCACCGGTCCACCCACTACCGGATGAAAGCTTTCAACCGGACCATACCCCTACCGGACCAGCCCAACTCCATCCTATCGGACCAACAGCAATGCCGGACCAACTCACTTCTCAAGCTCCTACCGGACCATACCCCAAACCGGACCAAGGTTCTACCACATAGCACCGAATCACCTACAACCGGTCCACTCTACACTCCAACCATCTCCGAACCAAGCGATGCCGAACCAAGACGTACCAGGCCAGATCATGTCAGCCCAGGCCCATCAGCAACTGTACACATCCTAGACCCCTACCCCCAGCCTCACTCTATAAATAAAGGGGCAGGGGTACGACAATGGGGACAAGTTTTTGAGAGCTCCAGCACGAAAGGAACTTTCAAACAACTTTCTTTTACTGGTATCAAAGCTTTGTACTTGTAATCATAACAAGAGAAGAGAAATAACATATAAAGTGGACGTAGGCACATTCTGGCTGAACCACTATAAATTCGCGTGTCTTTTTACAGTTTAGCCCCTGCTTTTCATATATTTGCATAAATCACTCAAATCGCTAAGAACAACATAAGATCTACTAAATCATACAACTTTGAGGTGTTTGTCCATTTTTTGTGCAAACATTTTTGGTGCTTTCACTGAGAGATAGAAGCTCGAAGCTTCAGCTTCATCCGCTTAACAAGTTTTCCTAACAGCATCGTCCGCCACTTGGAAAACATGCCTCCCAAATAGAGAAAAGATGTTAACAAAGGAAAAAACATCGCATCCAGCAGTCTTCCAGATCCAGCTGTCACGAATCAAGTAAATCGTCCTCCTCCAGCAACAGTAACAAATGAAGAACAGGCTAACCCAACCACTCCTGCCACAGAACAGCCTGCAGCAATTACTAGAGCAGATCTGGACAGAGTTGTGGTTGAAGTAACTAACCGCTTCACGTCCCAGCAGGAAGCCTTGGTGGACCATCTCATGTCACGCTTAAGGGACGCTGAAGAATCCAACCGCAATACTGAATCATGGGGCGAGTCCCAGTCTGGAGGATCTCAGAGACAACAAAGATCTTCCTTCTTCGAAGGAGCTAACAACAGAAGTAGCCATGGTAGGAGCCGAGACCGAGCACAGCCGAAGTTAGGCCTGAGGAAACGTTTGGTACCGAACCCAACGGGGGAGGTACCAGGCGAAGGTCAACTGTAGCTGAGCCTGTCATGCTGCCTAACCACAGAAACACCAGTGAACGGGGCTGAGCTAGAGTCCAGCCCGAAGTTGGACCCGAGGAAGTGCTTAGATCAGAACCCAGCTGGGGGAGATCAAGGCAAGGGCCAACTGTAGCTGACCCGAGCATGCTCCGAGAAGATCAAAGGCAGCCACTGGAAAATATGAGGAATGATAGACAATACCATCCCTATAGGTCATCTGGACGGAATCAATCCCACAGAACAGAACCAAACTCATTTCTATCTGCTCCAAGTTCTGATGAAAGGATGACACGCTTATTCAGAGAGTGTGTCCAACGAAGGCAAAGAGATCGAGGGATAGGCGCTAGGGTAACCAGCCCTTTCGCCCGCAATATCGAAATTGCTATCACCCCCCGAGAATGGAAGATGCCAACAATGGAACCCTACAAAGGAACCTCCGATCCCGTTGTACACTTACAGAGGTACACACAGCATATGCTCATGAGTGGGGCGACAGAGGGAGTACTGTGCAAATGCTTTCCGCTCTTCTTAGCAGATCTTGCTACCTCCTGGTTCTGTCATATACCCCAGGGATCCATCAGCTCGTGGGAAATGTTGAAAGAAAAATTTATCAGTCAGTTCCGCATTCATGTGGAGCAACCTAAGGACGCTTATTCCTTATCCAGCGTCAAACAGAAACCTGGAGAAAAGCTGCAGCAATACCTAACCAGATTCAACGCCGCAGCGGCCGCAGTCCAAGATGCCGATGAGAAGCTTATCCTAATGGCCCTCTGCAGTGGTGTGCACCCGGACACTAAATTTGCTAGAAGGTTGACAAAAGAAAAACCAGCTACTTTACCCGATTTCTTCCATGAAGCCGGGAAATACATGAGGCTTGAGGATGCTGCCGTTGAGGGGCAGTCAGGACAGCAAAATAAGACAACCCATGGCAACGCTCCTGCTGTGGCAAGGGACGTTCGAAGAAATGATTCCAGAGACAATGCTGGGGGCAAGAAGGGAGAAAAGCGCCTATATCGGCCAGGACCAAGATTCGACACTTACACTCCTTTGAACGAGACCGTCGAAATATCTTCCTTGCCACCCAAGGCGAAGTTAGATACAAACACCCACCATACAAGAAGGAATCAGATAACGCACAGAAGTCTAGAAAGTTCTGCCGCTTCCACGAATCTCACGGGCATGATACCAACGAATGCCATCATCTCCGAGATCTGATTGAGGAACACATCAGAAGAAAGAAACTGGAACGTTATGTAAAAGGTCAGGACAGGACCCCAGCTCCTGCCAATGAAAACCCAAGGCTACCCTCACCAGGGGCCGACAGAGGAAACCGCAACGCTAGCAGCTCTAGTCAAGAAAAGATAGTGGTCCATACCATCTCAGGAGGGCCACACATCGCAGACAGAAGCTGGAAAGAGATGGAAAGATACGGAAAGTCGCTTAGAGACAATAAAGACTATGTCAATTCGGTTATAGAAGAACGCCACTCGAAGCGGAAAGAAAGTGATGACATCACATTCGGTAAGCGTGACCTAGAAGGAAGGCAGTACCCTCACATAGATCCCATGGTTATCTCTGCCCGACTCGGTCCCGCCGAAGTTTACCGAATCCTGGTAGATACTGGAAGCTCAGTAAACATCCTGTTCAAACACGCATTCGACAAAATGAAGCTATCAATGAAGGATGTATCTCCCTGCGATAAACCACTACACGGTTTCACTGGAGATGCGAAGATGCCTCTCGGACAACTGGACCTCTTTGTTGAGATTGGAAGCCATCCCCGCTCCGTTGTACGGAAACAGACATTTGTGCTAATAGAAAACCGTTCGGCCTACAACGCCTTCTTAGGAAGGCCAGCTTTGTCTGATTTCCAAATTGTCCTAGCCCCATGGTGCCTAAAGATGAAATTTCCAACGGACAATGGAGTAGGGGAAGTAGAAGGAGACCAGGACGTTGCTCGAGACTGCTATGTGACTGAACTTCGCAACAACCACAGGAAGGATAAAGGGAAGGGTGTAGAGATTGCCCTCTACACAAAAAGTCTGGAAGCATAGCAACTAAAGAAAGCCCCTCCTCTTCGATATACCAGCGACCCTTTCAATGAATTAGACCCTATCGACAAAGAGGAGGAGGCCACCGCCGAGCCTGCAGAGGCTATGGAGTTTATATCTGTAGGCAAGCACGACTCAAGTAGACTATTGAAAATTGGGTCCCAACTAAAAGCCGAATTGAAGGAACAACTCATCGATTTTCTCCGCCACAACTTGGATATATTCGCTTGGTCACACGCTGACATGACTGGAATCTCCCCCGACATAGCATGCCACGTATTAAACATTGATCCTACCAAGGCGCCTGTAAAACAAAAAAAGAGAAGTATGGGGGCAGAGCGATCAGCAGCCCTCGATGAAGAAGTAAAGAATCTACTCGCCAATGACTTCATACGAGAAGCTGTTTACCCAGAATGGATCGCCAACCCGGTACTAGTAAAGAAGGCTAATGGGAAGTGGCGGACCTGCATCGACTTCTCCAACCTAAACGACGCCTGCCCAAAGGATTGCTTCCCACTTCCCAGAATCGACCAACTTGTAGACAGCACAGCCGGGCACGAGCTCCTATCTTTTATGGACGCATACTCAGGATATAACCAAATTCCTATGCATGCTCCCGACCAAGACCACACTAGTTTCATCACCGACCGGGGTTTGTACTGCTATAAGGTAATGCCTTTCGTACTTAAAAATGCAGGAGCCACCTACCAGCGCCTCGTCAACAAGATGTTTGCGGGGCTAATAGGACAAACTATGGAAGTATATGTGGACGACATGCTGGTGAAATCACGGAAAGCCAAAGTTCACGTAAGCCACCTAGGCAAGATGTTTCAAGTACTCCGCCAGTATGGGATGAAGTTGAATCCTCTAAAATGCTCCTTCGGAGTGTCATCAGGAAAGTTCTTAGGATTCATCGTTCATGCCAGGGGGATTGAAGCAAACCCTGAACAAGTCCGAGCGCTAAGGGATATCAAGATACCTTCCACCCGAAAGGAAATGCAAAGCCTAAATGGAAAAGTGGCCGCCCTAAGCCGATTCATCTCCAAGGCAACGAACAAGTGCGTCCCCTTTTTCGAAGCTCTAAAGAAAGATAAAGGAAAGTTCGAATGGACGGACGAATGCTTAACCGCTTTCCTTAACCTAATCGAACACCTCCAGAAACCACCGGTACTCTCGACTCCAAGCGAAGGCGAAGAATTATACCTATACCTTGCTGTGTCATCTCACGCTCTAAGCGCTGCCTTGGTAAGGGAAGACAACCGCACGCAACGACCAGTTTACTTCGTCAGCAAAAGGTTTACTGGGGCAGAAGTCAGATATCCTAAACTTGAGAAGTTAGCATACTGTTTACTAATCACATCACGGAAATTGCGTTACTACTTCCAATCCCATTCCATCAAAGTTCTGACCGATCAACCGCTGAGGCAGGTACTCCATCGTCCCGACACTTCTGGGCGATTACTTAAATGGTGCATTGAACTGAGTCAGTATGATATCACCTATCACCCTCGCACCGCCATCAAGGGACAGGCCATGGCTGATTTCATTTAAGAGTTCACTACCAACGAAGATCAGGAGCAATTGGAAATAACAGAAGATATCAAGTGGAATCTCTTTGTGGATGGTGCATCAAACGAACAAGGCTCGGGGGCAGGTGTGGTAATAATCACTCCCAGGGGAAACAAACTGCACTATGCTATAAGGTTGGAGTTCGCTGCCACCAACAACGATGCAGAATATGAAGCAGTGATAGCTGGACTAGAAATTGCCATAGAAATCGGGGCCAATTCTTTGTGTCTTCACAGCGATTCTCAACTTATTGTTAATCAAATACTAGGAGAATTCCAAGCTCGAGAAGAACGACTCATAGCATATCTAAAGAAGACCAAGTTGCTTCTCAGCCGATTGGACCACTACTTAGTCAAACACATCCCTCGGGGAGAGAACCAAGAGGCCGACGAATTGGCAAAGCAAGCAAGTATGAGAGACATCGCCATCTTCGGGGCAGTAACCATCTCAAAGCAAACGGTCCCAAGTTTTGAGCAAGTGAATCTGATAGCTGCAACCGAAGAAGCAACTTGGATGACTCCCATCTGAGACTACCTACAAAGTGGCTCACTACCCCACGGGCGTAACGAAGTCAAGAAAATCTTGAGGAAAGCATCCCGATACACAATGCAAGAAGACATCCTCTATCGGCGCGGATTCTCTAACCCATTATTAAGGTGTGTCGCCGGGAGGGAAGCCAAGGAAATCTTGTCCAACATCCATCAAGGGAGCTGCGGAGATCACACCGGAGGGCAAACATTAGCAAAAAAGATACTCCGATATGGATATTTCTGGCCCACCTTAAGCAAGGACGCCCTAGATTTCGTCAAAAAGTGTGATAGATGCCAGAAGTTCGCTAAGATTCCGCGGCTACCAACAACTGAGATTACTCAAATGACCAGCCCTTGGCCCTTCGCAATATGGGGAATTGACTTAATCGGCGAGCTACCAATGGGCCGAGGCGGGGCCAAATATGCTATAGAGGCAGTCGACTATTTCACCAAATGGGTGGAAGCGGAACCCCTGAATAAAGTATCTTCAGCAAAAGTTATTAACTTCTTGATCAAAAATGTCCTGTGCAGGTACGGAGTCCCACTCAAAATCATATCAGACAATGGGCTTCAGTTTGACAGCAAGGAATTCACCAACTGGTGCCAAGAGCACGGAATTCACAAAAGCTTCTCATCCGTAGCGTATCCCCAGGCCAACGGACAAGTCGAAGCCATCAACAAAATTCTGAAAACTCTAATAAAAAAGAAGCTCGAAAAGTCAAAGGGCGCTTGGGTGGATGAACTCCCTACGGCACTGTAGGCCTACCGCACATCTTTAAGAACCTCAACGGGGCACACTCCTTTCTCTTTGGCATACGGATCGGAGGCTATGCTCCCAGTTGAAACCATTGTGCCTTCCCACCGTAGGATCCACTATAACCCAGAAGAGAATGAAGAACTCCTCCGCATGTCTTTGGATCTAGTTGAGGAGAGAAGAAATGATGCAGTCCTTAAAGCAGCAGCCCACAAGCAGAAAGTGGCAGCACAATACAACTCCAAAGTCAGGCATCGTACCTTACAAGAAGGGGATCTTGTCCTCAAGCGAATCTTCCCTCACCCCGGAGCACTAGACCCAATCTGGGATGGACCATATGTAATTCATAAAGATCTCCACAACGGAGCCTATATTTTGTCAACAGTGGACGGAGAGGTGTTCCAGAGGGCATGGAACATCCAATACCTCCGTCGATACTTTTCTTAACTTGTATTGCCCATATGAAGTGAATTAACAAAGAGAATCAGTGGACGTAGGCCTTTTCATGCCGAACCACTTTAAAAAAACTTTGTCTCTTTTTTTAACTTGTTCCTTTATATCTTGGCTACTTGTTAACTTTATCCTTTTCTGTTGAACAAAATCCTATGCGTATAGCATTTCCACTCAAAGCACTCCACGGCGCAACTTCACCTGGGCAAAACCTAACAGGTACTATGCGAATCTATGCCCTCGCCAATGAGACACTTTTGCTCCAGCATCCCTCTGCTGCGGGTTAACTCATTGCTCGCGACGGCCCTTAAAGCCAACTGTAATGAGCCGATTATAAGCCACCGAGAAGGCCGACTATAGCCGAGGCAGCTCATTACGGCGTTAGGCTCGCCGACAACTGTGAACCGACTATAAGCCCCAACATAAGGTGTGGCCAGCCAAGGGCAGTTCACAGTTGACGATCGACACCCACGCTAGCCGGCCACGGTAAATCGAATAATACCCACGATTACGGGCCATAATGGCCCGGGTAGTTACTGTGCGCGATCTCGGCTCCGATGTGTCTTAGGTGCGGCTGTGGTAAAAAAGAATTAACTCCCCGCGGAGGCGTAAGATGGGTGACAAATGTCTCCAAGACCCACAGCTAGGGAAAGTGACTACAAAACCCGTTTGCCACGAACTTAAGCACATCGAAGGCCTTCCGTGATTGGAAGTTTTACTTTTTCACATACTTCAATTTTTTCTTAAAGAGTTTTCCTCCTATCCACTATAACAATCCCTAAAGTACAGGATACAGAGTAGGAGATACTCGCCAATGGATGCAGGGATTCACAATCGGATGGCAGGGCATTCAACTGCTTTCCATGCTCGGTCATACAAGATATTCGAAACTGCCATCTACAAACAGAACATGAAAGGCGGTATTTTCTTCCTTTATGTACAAATACATGACTATAATTTGTTAACACCACACACTAGCATTGCAAGTCATGAAATTATGTCTTAAACCAGAACCCGACATCAAACACAATTCAATTACAAGAATATACATAGCTATATTTCTCATACGACATGTCAAAATAACAGCAAACATTCAAAAGACGACAAAATCAGCTTAAGTTAAAGAATTACACGTCAAAAATAAGACTATTTATTACAAGTGGAAAAATATTACAACCTAAAAGTTACTCTACTATTTTAAGACTAACATATACAACCCTGTCAAGTCCACAAAAAGAGTTTTTCCAGGTCTGATCAAGAGGCCGGCTGCATTGGAGTTTTATCCTTGTCCTGTTGACCACCTGTCCAGTCAGAGAAATGATTCATTAGTGATAAGCAACCAAGTTAATGGAGAGACTAAAAAGGAAGACTTACCAGCACCTGCTTCTTGACTATCCTGATCGTCATCCTCTACCTGCACGCCTACCTCCTCAGCGGCAAGCAACTGCATACCTTCCTTCACCGCCACCTTCTCCTCCTTGGCAAACTGAGCAGTGACCGCATCCATGCTGAAGACCACGCCACCATCTTTTTCCGCATCGGCCTTAGCCTCCTCCAAAGCCCGAAGATAGATCTTAGCCATGACCCTAGGATAATCATCCATCCAGGATAGGTTGCCCTGCTTCCAAGTCCGGAAGTACATGTCCTGAAGCATTTCGTCCATTATCCCCTCATTCTCCTCAAACTCCCTCATCCGGGCCTCGGAAGCCGACAACCTTCCAACAACAGCTTCTCTCTCCAAACGGTATCTCGAGCAGTCAGCCTGAAGGGATTTCTGCATCGCCTCCATCTCCTCCTTCAGCCTAACCTGAGCAAGCTCTACGGCTTCAAGCTTCCCCGACAGCTCCTCTACCCGCTCAAGATCCGCCCTCCGAACCTCATCCACTGTCGAGATGGCCATATTTATCTGCTCCTTGCAGGCAGCCTCCATCTTCCGCAGTTCCGCCTTACTAGCCTCCTCCATAGCCTTCCTCAACCGCCCGGAGGCAGCCTCATGCTGAGAAATCTGAATGGCCTGATCAGCGAGCTGTTTGGCCTGGTCCGAAACCATCAATCTTAGTCGGATGTTGGCACTCCCAATCTCCTCTCCAGCCTTAACCAGCCGGGCATGATGCCCCATCAGCTTCCTATTCTCCTCCGCCACCCGATTAATATTAGCCTTGGCCTCGTCTCCCATGGTAACTATCCGAGTGGTAAGTAGATCAAGATCTAAGGACTTAGCTTCATCAAGCACCCGTACCATGGGATTGCGGGGAAGAAGGTGCTCACCAGTAACCTCGTCAAAGGTAATGTCATGGGAACTTGGATCCAGATCAGGATGACCCGCAAATGGATTACGAGCCAAGTCAGGACGATCGATATGAGTAACGGAAGGGTTTCCGGACGGGTGCGGAGAGGTTGAAAACTCGCTGTCCTCCTCCGTGATATCATGAAGAGGCTGAGCCGGGAGCTGAGGACCGGGCGAAGGTTCGGATAAAGGATGACTCCTCTTTCTTTGCTGAATACCCTCTTCGATAACCCCGAGAAGAGGACGGTAGCCGACTACATCCTCGGAGTGGTGGGTCGAAGGCTTCGGCTTGACAGAAGTTTTGGAAAGCTTATATTGCTCAAGCCTGTGCCGAAGGTCTGAGGCCTTGGATGTCTTGCCTGCTCCTGATATGAAGAACAAGTGTCACAAGCTTACATCACTATATAATTCGAGAAACGCGGTAAATTGCAAGTTAAAAGAAGAAAGAAAGCACGTCTGTTATACAAACCCTGGGGAGAAGTAGGATACTGCAATGAGTCCTGGATTTCATTCCAAGACGGGAGCGGATCATAAAATATTCCTAAGTCCCTATCATTAATGAAGCATGCAGGAGTCAAGAGTTCACCTTGAGTCGTCGGAGCCACCTTGGCTGGAATGGTCTGAGAAGACTCGCTTGCACCGGTCCCGGCCTTGTCCGCTTTCCCGGTTTTCTCTACCAAAGCCGGATCTTCGTCCAGCCCCTCGAAAGCCCGATGGAACGCATCATCCGTCCACTCCTGAATCTCGCCCGCTTGCCCAGGAAGCAAGGCCCCGATGCCATCGCCACCTTTATCACCTTCTCGACCATCTCCACCCTCACCTCTTTCCTCCTCTATGTCTTCCTCCTCCTGGGTAAGTGGACAATTGCTGGGGGAGGGACCGTCCGACTTCTTGAGTTTCTTACCTCCGATGGCTGGAGGTTTTGTGAAGGGTTTCCTCTTGCTACTCTCTACCGTAACACCTCCCTTAGTCTGAGCAGCCGCCCTCTCCTCCGCCGTTTCCCTCAGCTTGACTACTGACTGCTGTGGAAGGATTAAGTTATACTCCAGAAGGGTCGCATTTCTGATCAGGAAGGCAGATGATCTATATTTCCCGAGAATAGCTTCTATCTCAGCCGCCGTCTGAACCAGGCGGTCAGTCTCCACAATCGCAAAGCCACCTGTCGCTAGCAAAAATGAGAAAGTATGAGAAGAAGCATCGCAATCGGAATGGAAATTATAAGTAAAAGCATCAACTTACATCCAGAAGTAAAGCGCCGAATTGAAACGGAGTCGTCCCTGACAAAGAACCACTCCTTCTTGAACATGCTGAATTTGGAATACAGGTCCAAGACCGGCTTGAAAGTTACAGCCGACTCCAAGCTGATGTATGACCCCTTCTTATAGCCCCTCAGATTGTACAAGTACCGGATTTCCCGGTTAGAAGGAGCACGACCATACTTCCTCCGGAAGATGATGAAGAGGCTTACCAGTATAGCATAGGAGTTGGGTTGAAGCTGGAATGGAGCCACCTTTAGATATGTGAGGAAGCTGGCTATCCAAGCGTTAAGAGGAGGTATGGCACCACACATGCAGTGGTATCTGCTGTAGGCGAAGTACCCTTCAGGAGGATCGTACGGCATAACTTCTCTCCCTGGCAACAGCAAGTGCGCCCTATCAATTCCAAAAGATCGGGAAATGACATCAAGCTGTTCCTCCTTGAGGGAGCTAGGAAAGCAATCGGGCAGGGAGTTCAGAAGTTCCTGAGGGCCGTACCCGTCCACTAGTGATCTCGGGGTTGGTCCGTGACATTCTGGATTCGGCTGAGCTGGGGGCACGGCAGAGGAACCACCTTCGCCCCCGGATTTCTTCTTGTCTGATCGAGTTTCCGCTTTACGAGACATTATCTGCAACACCGAAAAAACACGTCATTAGAATAGGAGACATAAAACATGATTTCACTCGGCACTCGGGGTCACCAAGCCCATGCGGTGAAGACCCATTCGGCGAAAAGGGAAAGGATCCATACCTGGTTCGGTGAAAAGTAACACTCTGGTTCGGCTAACACTCTGGTTCGGCGAAGCACTTTGGTTTGGCTAACACTCTGGTTTGGCTATCACTCTGGTTCGGCTAACACTCTGGTCCGGCAAAGCACTTTGGTTTGGCTAACACTTTGGTTCGGCTATCTCGTTTAGGCGAGAAACCACGAAGGCTTATGCCCCGTACTTATAGACAACTCAAGACCACCGAACCAACTAACTCGACAAGCGAAACCGAATGGACTAAAAACAAAGCGAGGCACATGCTGGCATATGCCCCACTTTGGGGGGCAGATGTTGGGCGAAATTCCACCGAACCAAGACCACCGAACCAGCTACCTCCACTACCACCGAACCAACTCCGAAGCCTTCTTGCGATGCCAAACCACCACCGGTCCACCCACTACCGGATGAAAGCTTTCAACCGGACCATACCCCTACCGGACCAGCCCAACTCCATCCTACCGGACCAACAGCAATGCCGGACCAACTCACTTCTCAAGCTCCTACCGGATCATACCCCAAACCGGACCAAGGTTCTACCACATAGCACCGAATCACCTACAACCGGTCCACTCTACACTCCAACCATCTCCGAACCAAGCGATGCCGAACCAAGACGTACCAGGCCAGATAATGTCAGCCCAGGCCCATCAGCAACTGTACACATCCTAGACCCCTACCCCCAGCCTCACTCTATAAATAGAGGGGCAGGGGTACGACAATGGGGACAAGTTTTTGAGAGCTCCAGCACGGAAGGAACTTTCAAACAACTTTCTTTTACTGGTATCAAAGCTTTGTACTTGTAATCATAACAAGAGAAGAGAAATAACATATAAAGTGGACGTAGGCACATTCTGGCTGAACCACTATAAATTCGCGTGTCTTTTTACAGTTTAGCCCCTGCTTTTCATATATTTGCATAAATCACTCAAATCGCTAAGAACAACATAAGATCTACTAAATCATACAACTTTGAGGTGTTTGTCCATTTTTTGTGCAAACAATTTCCACATAATATTTTCAAATGTTGGTATAAAGGAGAATAAGGAGATTTTGTTAGTCAACCTTTTCATAATGTAAGGCTACACTATAGTGCAGTGTAGGTTGTGTTTGCATTGTAGATGTTTATATTTTTGTTATATAGAACGTTGATAATGTTAAAGTTGAAAATGAGAAGGAGATTATGAATTAAAACTGGTACCGGTTGTAGGTTGTGGTTGCAATTCAGATGTTCGCAATCATTGTGCACGTCGTTGTTGTCTACGGTTAGTTAGCTGAACTTGTCTTGCATCATTGGACATCGTTTCACGTCGAGCTCGTTGTGCCAAACGACGTTGTTTTCATTGTTGAGCATCCATCTGTTTATCATTAAAAATAGTAAAAAAATATTTAATTCAGTAAATGATGATTAAACACGGTAATAAATTAAAGTATACCTGTTGTATTGCAAAATAAAACCATTGTTGTGAAAGAATGCGTAAACACGATGAATGAAAATTTCGTCTTAATCTAGTTGGGGATGTTACTAAAGTGCATCAGCTAATAATAATGTCATAATAAGTTAAAATAAGTAAATACACATATTTACTTCAGATTAGGTAAGTAGAAAAGAGTGTAATAGTGTATGGAAATTTGAATTATGCATAACCTTATTACACAGTAGCTGCGGGAGAAAAATGGAGTGAAATATACAGCTGCACAGTGAAGTAGCAAAGCAGTAATGTAAGAAAGTAAGAAGGAGAGGCTATAACTCGTTGCAGTAGGGATTTTAAAAATGTGGAGACAGGGAGGAGAAATCATAGCTTAAGTAGCGTGGTTATTGTTGAAGTTATAGATGAAATGGTAAAAAGGAAGGAGATAATTTTGGAGTTTGAACCGTTCAAAAAAACTGAATTATTCAAGTGGGACTAAGTCAATAGTGTTAACTGCTATGGTTTTGAAAACATGGTCTATAAATATCTTATAGAAGAAACAAATAAAAACTAAATGGTATTACCCGTTGGATGCCAGATCTCTTTCTTTTCCATTATTTCGCCCAGCAAAAAAAGAATGAAATCAATCTGTTGGCTAGGTAAAAGGACCAAGGCGATACAGAAGCATGGGTAGTTGATCCGGCATTTGTCAACAAATGTAAGAATCTGAAATAATGTTTTAGAATTTTTTTTTCAACATCAAATTAAAAATTATAGATGAAATAATTTTACCTGCGCTTTCGACTGTGTAACATTTGGTTTTTTCTAAAACCCACTATCCATCCCAAAATCAGTAAAAAAAGCTTGAAGATTTTGGTGGTGCTACGTGCCCAGAATTAGTCTCACTGCTTAGTGCATTCTCCACATACTCGAATTGAGAAGGATAAGATGGCCCTTTTGTCGAACTAATACTGTTGGTCAAAGAAGTAGCAACGGGTGCTGGCTCTTCAGGCTTCTAGTCATAAAGGCTCTCACTAGGCTGCATGTGGAAGTTAAACATCACCAAAATCTGATGTGATCTTTAATGTTAAAAAGTCTATCAACACCATATGACCTATTTTTCTGATCCTTCAAAAGGAAATGTATTGGCATAACTTTTTATGTATCTCCGTAATATTGACCCTAACTCTTAGGGAACAGGGCTACAATGATGACTACTTTGAAGAGTTGACAAATTTGGTAGTATTTTCTATGCGTAATAAAATTTTAAGAAAACCTTCTATCGTCTCCTAGCAGGAAATTATCCTGGAAATAAAGTAGAGTTATTAACCTTAGTTGTGAGCTTTCGAACACCAAGGCCTCCTGTTTTACCTCCAACCTTTTTGGCACCAATGGGCTTCTTTGCTGTAAGTGCTGAATGTATCGGAGCCTTAGGCGAGCAAGTAGCTTCGGTGCTTTCATTCTTCTCAACTGCATGCTCTTTAACAGGCTCAGGAAGCCTGAGCTGAGATATCCCGTTAAATTCTGATGTTGGAGAGGCAGCAACATGTGATGATGGAAGAATGATGTCACCGGCTATGCTTTTTAGCAACTTCTTTAGAAGGTATTTGCCTATATAACTCAGCAGCTCTAGATGTGTACTTTGCCTTGATTTTACCACCATCTGTCCATCCATGTTGCTTAAAAAACAATTGTGCATGGTTGTTGCCACCGAAAGCCATCATCTTCAGTTGCTCTAGAGACCAAGAATCCAAATTTATGGACCTATAATGCAGAAAGGACATTAATCAAGGATTGTATGAAAATCCTGCAAATGAAGATAACCGAAGCTGATCTCTTCATGTAAAAGATGGATAAACCAGACAATTCCAATCAAACTAATATGATTTGAAAGGTTACAAACATAGTTTAGTAGTGCCCTCAAATACCCACATTATTCTAAGGAAGTCAAATCTCTTAAAATGTTAGGGTAGTCAACTGTCCAAAAAAATCAGCTAATAGAGGCATCAACATTAAGGTGGTTTGCCTTTTGTGTTGATAATGTATTGAACTTTAATAAATAATACGCAAATATCTATTTTAATGGTCGTTTGACAAATTATCATAGATTTTACCATAATTTGCATCCTGATTCTACTGGCATGGTGAGTAGCTGCAAGAGATGCCCAAAAGCCGGCCAACATCCATATCATTTGCTTTAAAGAAGATAAAGGTAGAGCAGAGTTCAGTGGTTAGTATTTAAAGCATCAATGTTCGAATTCTGTACATGTAGAAATTTAAAATTACCTGTGGCAGCTAAAGAAATTTCAAATGCAAACAAAGAATGTTTGAAGCACAAAATTTTGAAAACATACAACAATCTTTCTACCGATGCTCAAAAACCTTTTGTAAGAACTTCAAACCGTAGAAAGGAAGCTTCAAACTGCAAAAATGTAAAACACATTACTATTGTATTTAGAATGACTTAAAGTTGTATCAGTTCTTATCAAAGATATATATATATATATATATATATATATATATTGAAAATTCGTTAATTTTTTTGCAGAACTCAAATAGGCTAAAGCCCAACTACAAGCATCCGAAGTCAATATCGCATAAATACAACAACATACTTTATACATAAGTATACTTTAACTGACTGCATTCCTCTTGTAGGGCAGAGTTCTCATGCCGGCTCCCAGGTCTTTGGTCGATCTACTCCATTCTCAGACTTCCATCTCATCCTCGCCATTGCTCGTTCTTCTAGTTCCGTTAAGTTGGTAAGCTTCTTCCTTGCGATTCGATCTATTATGATACTCGCATCCCTATTAATTTGGTCAATTAATGACAAGATTTCATTTTTCTGATTATTGAAAGTCCTGTTGTCGCGCTCACGCCAGAGATGCCAGATGGTAGTTGTGAGGAAAATTTTGAGCAACTCCTGCATCAACTTCAACTTGTGACCCCATTGGTTCAGGTAATCTACTTCTTCCTTCAGTGTTTTGACTTCATCTATTTGGACGCATTTGAGTTTTTGAAGGCTCCATATTCTTTTATTGTAAGAGCAATTGAAAAACAGATGTTCGTGACTTTCAATTTCTGCATTACATAAATTGCATGTTGTATCTTCCAGTATCCCCCAGTTGTGTAGTCTGTCTTTCGTAGGAAGTTTTCCCAACAAAGCTTTGTATAGTGTATGTGCCATTTTCAGGTTGTTAGATCTGCTCTAGACAGTTTTATGCCAAACAGTAGGATATTTCCCCCTAATATCTTCCCAGACATTATGTATCTTGAACTGCCCCTTAGGTGAATTTTTCCAAATCCAAGTATCCATTTTTCTCTCACTGTGGATAGAAATACCATGGATTTCATCTTTGAAATTCCTGGTTATTAGCTGATTGTCACAATTCCAATTAGTACCATTAATTATGCTGGATAATTTTCATGCAGGATTTCCATAAGCCGAGTACCCCTCCCATCCCACTCTATCTATAAAACTTTTGCTATTTAGCTAGGGGTCTTTCCAAAAGATCGGTGTTTGTGCCATTAACCATCTGTCTTTCAATTAGAGGCTTCAAATCATTTCTGAGTTTCATAATGTTTTTCAAATAACTGATGCATTATTGTCTATTTTAATTGTCCAGAAATTATGCTTTAGGTATCTTTCACGCATCCACCTAGGCCATAGATTATCTGATACCAAGATTTTCCAGGCTAACTTCAGTCCATAAACTTTTTTCAGTTCAAACAATTTTTTTAGCCCAACTCCTCCTTCCTTTTTGGGTTTCATAATTCTTTGTAACTAACTTTATGAAGATTTCCCCTCTAGATAAACTTGGCACAGATAATATTTATTTTTGCAATTGAACAATGTGGTATTTGAAATGTTTGCATCCAAAATCTGACCTTATATCAAAGATATATATATATATATATATATATATATATATATATTTGGTAAGTATCAATTATCATCGTAAAATTAAGCAAGTTTATATGCAATCAAACGCCCATTTTTCTACACATCAGCAACAAAATAGTTGCACTAAACTTTATATAAATATTTGATGTGGTGCAACTACTGTTCTATTTAAGAAATCACCTGATCTCTGATATTTAATAATTAACTAAGAAATTAATATTTTTCTTAAGAACATTTGGATTGTTGATTTTTTAATTACTAAATCTAATACTTGATATTTTTCCAAAGAGATGTATGGGAAATCACATGCCTAAGTGCTTCACTTTGATCTTGATTGCTTAAGGTTTTTTGGAAACCCAAAAACGGCTAATTATAATTGAATCATAGTAAATGTTGAAATCTGTCATTTATAATCCTATGTATCATAAAATAAAAAAATTCAAAGATGAAAATAATGAGAGTAAAAATAGAAACATGTTTTAAAATCCCAACTTTTTGTAGATAATATAACTGAAATAACATAATTAAACTATCAGTCAAACGAAATAACTGAAGAAACTAGAATCAAATGGATGCATACCATTCCTTTTGAGGGACCTAAAAAATATTTACTTCATATTCATGCTTTATCTAGCTCCAATTCTGTCAATACCCAACATATATGCCACTACCATCATGCCCTTCAGCCAAAGTTAAATTTTGACCAACTTTATACCAACCCATACTTTCTTAGAATAAGAATAAACACGATGCTTCTTCCAGAAAACTGCTAAGCTGAGTGCATCAACCATAATTTGAAGACTAAGCTAATGGCAAAGTTGATCCAAAGCATGTGGAACACATTCTCATAAGTATTTTTATCCTGTTTTGGTTGATTCCCGATTAATGTTAAATGGGCTACCAACATGGGTAAAAGAATTTAATGGAAATTTCAATGATGGCAATCATAGAGTTGATAAGTAGATTAAAGAAAATGACTAAAATGTATATGTTAAAATAATACAAAGTATAATTTATTTAATGAAGTTTGTTGTAAATCCTAAAAAGGCTTCGCTTCGATCTTGATTGCTTAAGGTTTTCTAGAAATCCTGAAAAGGCTAGTTGCAATTGAATCATATTAAATGTTGAAATTTGTCATTTATAATGCTATGTATCATAAAATAAGAAAATTCAGAGACAAAAATAATGAGAATTAAAAGTAAAAACATCTTTAAATATATTAATGTAAGCCTAAGCACAAAATCGAGCTATCAAACATTTTGGCAGTGCAATTTCTAGGAGGCTTTTTAATCGTCTAATTATCCACTGTTTCATGCAAATTATTGGGACTATTTACGTAAGAGTTTTCCAATGGAAATCGTTTAAAAATATTGGTATGTAAATCATAAAATTAAACTTCATGCAATATAATCAAGTGTAACATACCACAATTTTGGTGTCTTAGATTAATGGTAAAAAATATATAAATATGTTTTAGACTATCAGTAAATGACTGACCATAAAATCCAATTATAAATCGATTTAATAAAGCAGTTATGTAAAAGAGTTTTTTGTGGAAATTGTTTGAATAATTGGCAAGTATCAATTGTCAATTAATTGGTTCAATTTGACTCAGTAAAAGAAGTTACCAAATTTGCAATTATTTACACTATATGATGATTAGTTGTAGACATACAGTCCACATAGTTCGGCTAACGTCTAAAAAATAGTATGGCTAATAGGGTTTTGTCCATAGTCAAATTATAGATGAATTGTCGCATTATGAACTCAAATAGAAGTAAATTTATGAATATAAGAGTAGTATGCAGCATACCAAACTGACAAATTGTTGTTATCTCCTCGATTTACACCTTAAACCCCAAAATTGAAATCAAATCAATAAATCACCAAAGCTTGGAGATATAGCTCTATTTCAGTTGAAGATATCACCGGATTGGAGGAAGAAGAGAGCGCATTCCAGCCATCAAAGCTGCTCCAGCCTTTTCTTCCACTACTTAATTTTAAACAATCATGTTTGGATATGAAAAGCAAACCGATTGTAGTTTGAATCAACAAAGGTAAGAAGTGGAATTTTCTTAGAGGCAATTGAGGCAGAGGAGGGTTCGTGAGAGGCGGTTGACGTAATGGATGGTATTTTACTGTGAATAAAACATCGGCTGGAGAAATGTTGACAGCAGTATAAAAAAAGAAAAGTGGTGAGAATGGATTGATCTAACTGTTGAAATTTTAGTGGAGATCAGAACATGATATGGTAGGAGAGATGACACATACGCCCTCATCCTTTTTTTCTATTCAATTGTTTTATAAGTACATGAAAGGGTTGATTGAGAAGTTCAAAAAAGCCTCACCATAGTAAAGTATTTGCATTATTAGTACACACACACACACACACACACACACACAACGCTCAACAACATTCCATTTTGCAGCACCCTTCTTGACCTCCTGATTTCCACTACATATCCCCATTTAAATAATACTACTTTCTCTCACCTTTCACTAACTCTGTTATTTAAATGATGATACGTGGTGGAAATCAGGAGGTTAGGGGGAATGCTGCAAAATGGAAGTGTAATTGAGCACTGCTACATATATGTGTATATATACATATTGTATATATATATATACATATAATGTATATATATACATATAATCAACTCATAATACTTGGAAAAAATTAACTTATTCTGATGCATCTAAACTATAAAAGTTAGTAATACGATACATTAGATAGTAAAAATTAATTATATTAATCATTATTTTAAAGTATTAATGTTTAGTGGGATAAAGATATGGAAATAAAATGATTCATTTTTGAAAAAAAGATATTGAAATAAAATGATCCTTCACGGAGAAGATGTTGATGACATATATATAACATCTGCAGGGACTTATTGAACCAATCGTGAACACTAAACTGTGTTGTAAATAAATAGAAGTAGTAAAAAGGTCATGATTTAAAATTTAGTGAATATTAGGCTCAGGCCCTAATAATTTTCAAAATACACAAAGACCCCAGAATAAAAAAGTATGTAAATTAGGTCCCTAGAATTAAGTTACTAAGTAATTGCATATAGTTATGCAATTATTCACTGAATAATTGCAGATATTTATGCAATTATATCCAAAAGTTTCATAAATTTATGCAATTTTTTCGGTGAATAATTGCGGAAATTTCTGCAATTTTTTTGGTGAATAATTGCGGAATTTTTCCGCAATTTTTTGAAAAATTTGCGGAAAATTCCATAATTATTCAGTGAATAATTGTGCAAATGTCTACAATTTTTTGATATAATTGCATAAATGTCTGCAATTATTCACTGAATAATTGCATAAGTGTATGCCATTATTCGTTAACTTAATTCTAGGGACCTAATTTACAAACTTTTTTTTACTGGGGTTTTTGTGTATTTTGAAACTTATTAGGGACCTGTGCCAAACTGTCCCTAAAATTTATTTGTTAGAGACTAATTACAAGCATAATGTAATAAATACAGTTAAATCCATTTTGAGGTTCAATTGGGATATTAAAACAAAAAAATGGATTAAAGGGTTAAATACGTAATAAAAGAGATTAAAAATGTTATTTAGGGTTTTATTTGGAATAAGTTTTATTATATATATAACTGAAAATTGTTTTGAGATAAATGAATAATTATCTTATCAAATCATTGATAGTTGAACTAAATTTCAAATTAAAAGTTAAAATATGTTTTGTGAATTAAAGTATGAATTAAAAATTTATTATCATGGAATAAAAATGTAAATGTGAATAAAAAAACCATTTTTGAAGGATAAATAAATATTTAAAAATATTTTTCAAGTGGTAAATACTGAAATTTGCAATCAAAAATTATTTTCAATCCAAATACTAAAAAAAATATTTTTATCGTTTAAATTTTTTTACATCTCTAAAATGAGTTAAAAGATGAATTGAAAGATTAGTAATATAACATATGAAAAGAAAATGAAAATGGGATTTTGGGGTCCTTAACCAAGCCCAAACTCATTTCTTTTGATCAAACCAGCAAAAGAGACACATTTCTCCTTAAAGTTTATGTATACTCCTTAATGGCAACCTCAAGTTAGAGAGTAGTCAAAAATCTCATTTTTGAAGCTTCTTTACATCAAAACTACTATGGTACGACATTTCTACCATATTACCGCTTACCAACCATTACCTACCACTACCAAATAAAACGGTACCCAAAAAATGATAACCAATTTGATTGGTATGATTTGCTAAACCACATGAAAATATATGGTAAGGTAATGGCAATCTACTATTACTGATGGTAATTACGAAACATTCCGCAAATGTTGACATATATATGTATGTTTCATTATATAGTTTTATCATATAACATTAACATCTTATGTGTAATGATTAATGTAAAATCTAGCAAAATGTTATTATGATATTAGATTGAATCCAATCCTTATCATATATTTGAAAAAACCATATGTTTTATACAACATTTTAGCTTCTTCCACAATGTTTTCATCTATGTTTGAGTACAAAAAATTAAATTGATAAATAATCATATAATAAAAAATAAAAACTAATAATATTTACTCTTTTAACATGAAATGTTGTAAGCAAATAGATGTCATACTTGTAAATGATAAAAGCTTATTACCAACCTCTACTAATCATTACCAATCATAAACTGGAGTATTGGTTTTTCGATTACTTTGGTTGGTAATGGTATGACTTTTGTATTACTATACAAATTGGTATAGTAATGCTTTTGCATATAAATTTCCGGTATCGAACTGAATCTAGCCCTAGAAACTACTAAGGTAATGCTTATAACTTTTCCTAACCACTTAATATCATCTAATTTTTGATAAAATTCAAATTTAATTGCTTTGTTTGCATCAAGTCAGTAGGTTGTAGGTATGAATTTTGGTTCTTGTTGCAAAGAAGAAAAATTTCTAAGCTTTAAACTTGTATTTTGATAAGTGTAGCCTTGTTTATATGTTTTGCATGCAAGGTTTAATGGATATGCTTGTTGTGTGTGATATCTCTATGAATGAATATAATAAAATTTACCGAAATACGGTTGGAAATGGATGAATTGCTTATATACTGTCATGAACACAAAAATATAAATAAAAAAAATCCTTGAATAGAAATTTTCTCATTTCATCATTTATATGTTTGTATCTCCTTATATGTTGTTACTAGTTGATAGAGTATTCAAAAGCAAGTCAGTCGGTGCTGGAAACTCGTCGGAATACGGCGATTCGGTTGACGATCACCAGGATCGAAGATGATCCTAGAAATCATCAACTAGTCGTAGTCATCACCAACCCATCGACCGATCATAACTAATCAATCGATTGGTTGTTGATACTTGGGGATAATGAACCCTAAGCTGAGAGCATTTAAGTTATGTATTTTTGAATTTTTTTTATGAAAGAGTGGTCCTTTTGAAGGAGAGTACTTGAATTTTATTAAGTAAATAAACCAACAGCAATACAAATATTTGTTGGGCATTGTGTAATACAGGTAAGAATGATCATCATTTGGATGATCGGACAGTGAGGCATGCACAAACGATCGAATGAAAATAGTCACATTGAAAAGAGAACAAAAACACAATTGCGGAAGGGAAAAAAGAGAGCAATAGCAATTGTGAGGCATCACATGGAGGCAAGCTAGAGATGTCAGCCTGAAAGTCACTGATGATAAATAGCAGCTGTGCAGTAGGTAACACAAAAAGCAAAGGCAAGACTGCAACAAAAAAAGGCGAGCATAGGTCCAAAGGTTTTCTAATGAATGCATGTGAAGATTTATGGCTTAAGCATGTGCTTAATGCTTGCATTGTAGAGAGAAAAAACGTGTTGTAAAAGGGAAAAAACAGGTGCTGAATGGCTTGAACAGGTGTTATTTTGTTTATAGGCACATGTTGTAAGGCATAAAAGAAATATGAAGATGTATAGTGGATTCACAAGTTCAAAGGTGCACCAACTTGTACCGTCCGTCGCTTAAAACGAAGCTAGGTAAGTCAAGGCATTGGTTGCACCTGCCTTGCCTAGACACTCTAGTTTTAAATTTTAACAGATAGTAACAAATCAACCTACTCAATGTTTGGTAATACGGATAAGACTAAATCTTTTCCATGAATGAAATCAAACCTTTATACTTTTAAAACATTTGACTCACACTTATGCTTTATTTTCACATCATCGATATTTGTAAAATAGTTTAAAAACACTCTTCAAAATATTCTTTTAAAGAGCTAACTATATTTCTAAGTGTATCAAAAAGAAGGGTTAAAAAATGTCATTAAAACATTGTTTACCATAAATCCAAAACCAATTATATTTCTAAGCGGAGTAGGTGACTATGATGAACTCGAAATAGATGAATATCTGGAGTGCGCATGTGGCTATTGCATGGTGAGTGCAAAGGCTGATTTGTGTCTTTGCCGAGGATAGGGTTAGAAGGTGAACTAGTTACAGGGTTGCTGGAGACAGACAAAGGTTGAATTCTAATGTTGTGCTCCCTATAGAGCTCCCTGAAACGAGATAGGGCCTGAAATGAAACAGAGCCTGAGGTGAGGAATAGGAAGTGCTCCCTGTATTGCAAAGATGTGTGCTGCATGCTGGGACCTGAAGCATAAACCTTGCCGTGGGAAAGGTGGTTCTGATTTGTTGAGTTGTCAATGCATTGCTATAGTGAAGGAAGCCGCTGCCTATGAGAGTGAGTGCGCCTTTGAGTGATTTAGTTTCCCGAGCTATGATTAGACATAAGAAGCTAATAGCCTGAGTGGATTGCAAATTCATCCTTGACCCCATCTAAGCGCGCCTTCCGGTTTGGTTGGCTATAGCAACCACCTATCCAAAGAGAAATTTGCCAGGCAATAGAATACAAATAATCTAAGTAATTTTTATAAGAGTTGTTAAATATACTATGGTTATGTTCATATGAAAGACCCCAATATGTGGTAGAATAAGAAGTGTCTGAAATTTTTATAGTAGTTTTATTATACTTGAATCTAAATTTCTTCCAATATTCATATGGAGAAGTATAGTGCTATTTGCATCAAGTCCAAAAATATAAATGATTTTACGTATGATATATTAAGAGAAATGATAGTTGACAAAAGTGTGTTAGTTTCAAGGGCTATTTTGCAAAAATAGCAAGGGTTATTATTTAGATTGTTTATTAGTTTAAAGTTTAGGTTGATAATAGTGTTTAATTTGGCGTGCAGAGCAATCCACATATGAGTTTTAATTCTAGGAGTCGAGTTCATCTTCCAAATAGATTTTAAATAATTAAATGTGGAGGTACCAGAATAAATTAAGAATTTGTACATAGATTTAGAAGTATATACTTCATTTTTATTCCAGTTCCATATTATTTGATCTGATTGCTCGCACATATTAATTCTATCAATAATGTTAATAAGTTTCGTATATTGATTTAAAACATTCCTAATTAAGTTTTGATTAAAGGAAATGTTCCATTTAAATATATCGTGCGGCCTATAGACGGGGATGATAAGATAATTTTTATTATTTGAGGCGGAGTAAAGGTAAGGGAGTTCATGTTTAAGAGCAATAGGAGAAGTCCATTGATCATTCCAGAATGATGTTTTATTCCCGGATCGAACATTAAGGCTAAGCCCAATCTTAAAAATATGATACAGCTTGGATATGTCTTTCCAAAAAATTGATAATAGCAGGTTTATATAGATTTTTGGTCCTATTATAGTAATAGTTCGTAATTATTTCCTTCCAAATTGAATTGTCATCTTCTAGAAATTTCCAAATCCACTTATATAACAAAGAGGTATTTAGTATTTTTATGTTTATAATGCCTAACCCACCTTGTGATTTGGGTTTGCATATAAGATTGCAGTTAACTAGATAGCTTAAATTAGAGAATTCTGTATTTCCTGTCCAAAGAAATTTACATCTGATGTTATCAAATTTTTAAAAACCCATGATATAAATTGATATAAGGAAAGCCAATAAATCGGTATTGCAGATAATACCGAGTTAACAAGGACTGCTCTTCCTGCCCATAAGAGGTAGCTGGCTTTCTAAGAAGGTAAGCGCTTACTAACTTTATCTATGACGAGGTTCCAATCTTACTTTTTTGATTTCGTCGGTCTAATAAGAATTCCTAAATAGTTTATAGGTAAATTCATGATTTTGCATTTAAGAGTTTGAGCTACCTCGGTTAATGCATTTGATACGTCATTAATGATCAAAACCGAGCTCTTGTGGAAATTAATTTTGAGCCTTGAAAGTAATTCAAAGTTATATAGAATCGATTTAAGGGAGGCGATATGATGGGGAAGATGGGAACAAAAAAGCAAGGTGTTGTCAGTATATTGAAGGATAGAGACCTTATTGCTAGTAATATCCCCCTCCACTTGATTTTAGGAAGAATGTTATTATTGAGAGCTAATCTAATTATTTTATTAAATACACTAACCGCTAAGTCGAAAAGTAGAGGCAAAAGGGGGTCTCCTTGGCCAAGACCTCTCTTGGATTGAATTTTATTTCCTTTAATTCCATTTACTAAAATTGGCGAAATGCTGGATTTCAGGATCAACTCAATCCAAAAGATCCATTTTTCAAAGAATCCCCTAGCTTTCATGGTGCCTATCAGGGAACACCAATCGATTGAGTAAAAGGCCATGGCAAAGTCGAGTTTAAGGATGGTGCGCGTTATATTCTCTTTCTAACATAAGTTAATAAATTCTTGTGCGATAGCGATGCCATCAACAATGTGTTTACCTTGAAGAAAGCTCTTTGGGATTTATCAATTAACTTATCCATTTTATTTCTTAATTATTAGCTAGAACTTTAGAGATATTTTTGAAAATTTTGATTTAAATTATATTTAAATTAGTATATAAAGTTCTAAATATATATGTACATATATGTATATTATATATGTACATATATTATATATATATATTATTTTATAAAAATTATTTAGGGTATATAAAAAGAGGATTGAATATGTATATGTGTGTGTGTGTGTGTGTATCAACTAAAGGTTATTTTGATAAGAAGGCGATTTCAATTTGATTCAAAAGTAATATAAACTATAGTAATTTCAAAAATGATTTTATTTCAAAAATTTGATAATAACAATATAAGATATAAGGAGGTATTACAAATATGTACATTGAATTTGATCTTATGTTATGTTATGTGCTATCTCGGACATTTTTGTTATGTTTTATGAATATGAGTTTATCTTATATTTGATGTTATATTGTTTATGTTGACGCTTTGTTATATATAGAGTGCCTTACCTAAGCTATCAAAACATGCATACACTAAATGCTATGTTATACCTCATCGATACTATTACTTCGATATGCTGTTATGTCATGCTTCATGCTATGTGTATAACATAATATTATGCTGAATTAATGTAACTATTATCCCATGTTATGTATGAATGCATTATTATATTATAAATGTGTATGATTATATATGATGCAAACATTGAGGTAGATAAACTATATTTCTGGAGATAAGTGTCATTATTGAGGCCAACTAGTAAAGATGATTAATAAGTAATAACGATGTGATCTCTGCGAGGTGAGTTACTAGACAGGCTAGTATCTATCCTAGCCGGACCGATTCGAGGTTGCTTCTTGAATAATGACAATCTAGTTTACCGCCACTAATAGTCCAAATGATTTGTTGCATGGAAACAACTATGAGATTCTAGTCCTACGATGATGATGACGAGATGGAAATAAGGCGAAATGTACTTATAATCAATGCAATGAGGGGAACGCCAATGAGGACGAAATTAGATGGTGCAATCATGTGCGGACTACTAGAACTGGCATGTCTACAACGGGTGAAATGGGTGAATTTCAAAAAAAACCCAGTCTGGATCTTAATGGCCTATGAAGTCTAATGGTTGTATTAGATCCAATGTAGTTAGTACAAATAAAATCATGTGTTATTAATTTTCTCGATTTAATTATTTAATGTATGTTACTTAATTTCACATTTATATGTTTTGAGATAGCATTAAATACTCATGTGTATATGTAAGTGTAATGTGCAACATAGTAATATGTACGCGGTTAATGTTTACACAAGTAGATATCGGGATTTATATCCACTATGTAAATATTGGTCATTAATATATATGTTAATTATCTTAAAACAATGATTAATATATTTATAGAATATATAAATATAAACTTGGAAACTTTTTGTATACAATAAAGTATAAAATATAGATTCTAATTTGACTATGCCAATAAATTTTTAAATTCAAATTTTGTCCTTAAAATATCTTACTAAGACTTGGTAAAACATTTTAAAATTCAAAACCCGATCTTAAAATTATTAATGAAAAATATCTTTAGTTAAATTTAAATAATTATATTTATATGTATTTTAAAATATAATCTAAATGAATTTTAGATTTTAAAATTAATAAATTATTGTTAAAAATTATTATAATTATTTATAACTATTAGAATATTTTATGCATGTTAATATATATATGGTCGAATTATAAATTTACATATATATATTTGCTTTCTAACTTTGTATTAAATAAATTGTTTGATGTAAAATTGTTATTTAATGTGATCTAATGCATTTATAATTATGAAGAGACATTATTACATAAATAAAATATTACAAATGCAAATATATAACATATATTTTGAATATAGAATTTTCCTAAAGAGATTGATGCCTTGGACTCACACTATGATCTATCGGTCTCCTAGATCTACAATACTGTTACTAGCAATCGATGCTTCACCATTGGAAATTGTTGTAACACCTTGTATTTAGAAAAATGGGGTCAATAGTTGGCTAGTCAGGGAGTAGGTATGTGCAGCCAAAACTAATGACGGAGGAGACAAAAACTATAAAAGCAGTGGTTTGGATTTGTATTTATGGGGAGAACCAGAAGACCAAATCTCCACATTTCTCTCCTACTAATTCAAAACTAGATCCACCATCACTCTCCCTCCTTTTGCCCCTTCTTTGGATGGCCTATATTGGTCCTAAAATGGACTGATTGAATACCCAAACCTATTTGTAATTAATTCTATTTAAATCAAATTTAAAAGTACAACGATATTGTATATCGATACACACACATATAACCTATGTGCATGCCCCTAATTAGTTACTAATAAAACCCAGAACATTTTTAGAGGTTACCCCATTTACTAAACATAACCCATAAACGAATTACAACAAAAAGTTAATATTTCATAAATATTAATTAATTTATAACTATTACAAATTAATTTAAATAAGCGGCAAATCGAGCGGCATTTCAAAGACCGAGTATACCCAGTTGTGCGACTTACGGGTGTGAATTTAGCCAATGATTAATACTTGATAATTTAAATACCGATGTTTAAATGTCACCTTAACTAGTAGTGTGATAGTTTAACTAATTCATCACTTAAAAATCTCATCGGTAAAATCTAATTTTTAAATTTTAAGCATACCTTGTAGTAATAATTATTTACACATGTTCTCTTCGTTAACACTATATCACTTTAAAATGTATGGAATTTTTTTTGGCAAAGGAACAATATTATCCATAGTAAACTCGATTAGCCCATAAACAAGGTCCTTGGTTCAATAATAACATTTATCATTAACTGTACTTTTCTAGCCAGAGATTTTGACTTTGAGTTGACTACAGTTGACCATGATACTAACCTCATATAACTAAGGAGAAGAATTCTCCATTGAATAATGTTTCACTTTCATGCTTCAACTAAGATCCAACTATAGTCGCGAGATGGTCGCCATGTCATGATTTAACCATAATCAAAGTGGAGTATCCATAAGTCGAGAGAACTGTAACTTTGTCATCTTGAGATTTTTTTTTGTTTACCCTAGTTATTATTAACCAACATGAAACTCTTGAACAAGTCATTCCCTAGTTATCCAATAATTACGAGTATGTAACCCTTTAGTGCCCCCAGAATTTATAAGTAATACACTATCTAACATTTGGAGAGAGTTATGTACTGGGGCCTCACTGGATGCATCGATATTCTTTCTTGAAGCATCTTGACAAGGAATATTTAAAATCATATGTTATTCTCGCTATTGTAAAAATCCTTCTAGGCCTCTGCCTAGACCCTGCCTAGGCGCTGGGCTAGGAATACCGCATACGATTTGCCTAGGCCCGCCAAGACAAGGTTTACCGTCCCATGTAAAAATCAAAACATGCATTTATACACCCGCTAGACATTATTTAAGGTTTAATGCCACATATAAGCATCAATGTGCTAGTTTTAGGTGGTTATGCCTCTTTTGCTACTACTAAACACATTAAAAACCCTAAAATTCTATCATATATTAATTTACACTAAACAAAACACTAAAACTTTATCCAAAATACACGAGTTATCCAAAATTCCTAACTCTAATTAATCCTCGATTAATCCCTGCCTAAATGATTAATCATTAGTCTGTAATAACTGCTAAGCCTCCACCTAACAACTTTTACAACCTTAGTTATTCTATATCATGATTGCAAATCTTTGTAATAATTATCACATAACAATTACTTTAGGATTTTCTAGTTAATATACCTTAAATTAATTATACCTAATATAACAAAGTATATAATAGAAATCAAATAACTTTATTACAAACAAGACCGATTACAGAGTTAGGTATATGAAATAAATTACATAATTGCCCATAGGGCATATCCCTAACTCTCTTAGGGGCACCAACAACTTTTAGTCGAGGGGTATACGGATGAAATGAGCTATGATATCTTGGTGTCGATGTAGTCGATGCAACTCTATTAGTGTGAACATGAGTAGGATTCACTAGTGATATACATAACTCGTTCATAAATAACTTAAACAATATGATCAATATTAATGATTGCAATTCAATATGGTGATTAAGAGTGATTTCTCAGTTGATTAGAATTACAACCGTGAGTCACTTAATTAGAGATGTGACATGGGTGTTTATAGTGTATGTATGAGGAGATGTAGACATGTTTATATTTAGAGAGTGTGTGACATATTTTTATTTCTTTGACATATCACATATATCCCCAACACACACTTATTATACTTTAAGCACCGTTACACTCATTACTAGTTTCTACCTTGACCCGCGGTTTGTTATATATTTAGCGACCTCAGATCAGACTGAGGTTGTTTGCAGGATGTTTTCTTTTGGTATATATTTGTTTTCATTTGTACTGGGGTTGAAGCAACAAATGATGGTGAGATATCATAATCGTAGTATATCAGTTATCATGTGCCATGATGTGGTTCATGTTATTATTGTTCATGGTTGTATTGGACTTTTTATGACATGTTTTGGTCTATGATGATGTACTAGTGCTATTGGTGTTGTATATATATATATTTCATTTTGGGTTGTTTGATACAGTCAGCCATGTATATATGTTTGTATTTTGAGATGTCCATGTCCTATGGCTTATATTATGTTGATACTATATTTTAACCTTTTCATTGTTATATCGTTCTCTAATATCTATTGTTTTATTTCTGGGATATTTTACTTATATATGTTTTAATATGTGTTTACTTAGTCTTGGACTAATTTACACTTCTTTATGCTGAGATGAGATACGCATTATTTTAGATGTATTCAGGTATTGAGAACATATCCATTTTGGCCCAAGGGATAATATATCAAAGCTTGCTCGTGTCCTTTGTTCTATGCTATTAGACAATTATTACTTTCTAGTACCATGGGCACTGAGCCTGGGCATCACAGCTTTGTATCATAGCAAGTTTGAATGAATCAAGAATGATTACATATTGTCCTTAGAGGAGTGAGCCTTAGGAAATTACCTAATCATAAGTGACTCGTATATGTTATATACAAGTTAAATAGTGTTCTTTAGGATGGATACTGGAATAGTAGATGTATATAAATGGTTGTAATATTATGCGTACTTATTAGTGTGTTTTATATATTTGAATATACTACTTATCTCTCTTTTCTAATAAGGATGAATGTTTATTTGGCAAGGAGCATGGCATGCACAGGTAGCCCTAGAGCAGGTGCATCACCTGACCCTTCTAACGGCCAACCCAGGCGGTCATGAATTTATGTCGTCTTCTCGGCCATGGAGCAACAGATGGAGGACATGAGGATGCCCAAGGCCGTGGGTGTAATTGGTTTTCAGATTCCGAACCCACTTTTGAACTTCACAAAGCTTTGGAACGACCAAACTAGCTTAGATGTCAAGCCATTCCTTTAGAACAAAGGAGTTATGGTTGTTTATTCTTAGCTAAGGACGTGCAAAAGGATATTTGATGATTTGGACTTATTAGATCAGGATAAGAGGAAGCTAGCATCGCATCAATTGAAGTCAAGAGCATTAGATTGGTATGATGCAACAACTACAGAGACCCCCAAGGAAGACATTTCATTGCATAGATTCAAAGAGATATTCAAAACCCATTTCCTTCTAGAAGCCAAGAACGCGACACTACTTAGGAGGTTTATTGATTTGAAGCAAGGTGACTCTTTAGTGCAAGTTTATGTGAATGAGTTCAACACATTATCTAATTATGGTCCAGCTCTCACCATCAAACTATTAGAAAAAATGAGAAGTTCGTCTTGGTGCAAAGGAATGATACGAGAGATCGATTACTAATTTAGCTTTGATTTCCATTTGAGAAGGTTGTCGGTACCGCATTGAGATTCAAGAAAGTTTATATGCAAGATTCAGTGGTAGGAGCTCAGATTATGCAGCCTACTTAACACTTTTAGCATTAGAAATTCAAGCAGTTATTTGAGAAGAAGAATCAAAAGTTTAAGAGAAGCAAGTAACCATATAAGCCTAAGTAGCAGGGATCGAAGAAGATTCAGGACTGATCTCATGTAGAGCTATAGCTTACGGAACCAAAGGCCAATATGCTAATGAATGTAAAATACTAGCCAAGATCAAATCAAGAAGTGATTTAACTGTAATGAGAAGGGTCTTATATCTAAGTAGTGCACTGAGAAAAAGAAGCAGAATAAGGGCAAGCTTTTTGCTATAGAGTGTCCAGGCACATCTGAGCAAGATAAAGGAAAGAAGGTTATAATTTTAGAAGGTACTACCTTATTACATGATCTATCTATATGAGTTCAATTTGATATAGGTGCATCAAACTTGTTTGTATTGAGAGAGCTACTAGAGAAGCTAGATATGAATGCAATTATTTTCGTCACTTCTCTTAGAGTAGCTAACCCGATAGATGGTACACTACTTTAGGAATGAAGTGTTGTGATGTCATTATTTGCTTACATGAGTATCCTTTTCTATGTGATTTGCATATGATGGATTTTCTAAGATTCAGGGTTGTTCTTGGAATGGACCAGCTCGAGCGCTATCAAGGTCGATTATTCCATATAGAGAGAGTTATTACACTACAACATCCAAATTATGCTAATCATATACTCATAGCACTTATGCATCTAAAGCCAGTTCGAGGTTTTCTTACATGCCTTGGAATCTCAAGATGATGAAGTAAAGAAGATTTCAATAGTTAGAGATTTTCCGGATATATTTGAGCAAGCACTAGTTTGCCAACTCGTTTAGCAGTTGAATTCAGGATTGTCTTGTTCCTAGTGCTCAACCATTCAGTAGGCTGCTAAATCGAATGTGCCCAAAAGAAATGAAAGAATTATGGTTGCAATTTGAAGAACTGGAGCAGAAGAGCTTTATCCGACCTAGTAGCTCACCATGGAGTGCATCGACATTATTTAATAGAAAGGCAGATGGATATCTTTGTCTTTGCATAGATTATAGAAAGCTAAATGATCTGACTACTAAAAAAATATCCACTATTGAGAATTGATGATTTATTTGACAAATTAAGTGGTACCAAAATCTTTTCTCAGTTCGATCTTGCTACAAGTTTTCACTGACTTCGAGTTGCAGAAGATAGTATTCCTCTCACCACATTCAAGACTTGATATGGTTCTTATGAGTGGCTCGTCATTCCATTTGGGTTGATGAGTACTCCTACATATTTGTTGACATGTTGAACCGAGTCTTGAGAAGTGATTTAGATAAATTCATTCTGATCTTTACTGATGATATTCTTGTATATTCAAAGTTAGTAGATGAGCATGTTATTCATTTAAGGACAATATTAGGGGCTTTGAGAGTTCATCACATTCAGTGTCCTTTCTGGCAAAAAGAAGTCAAATTTTTAGGGCATATACTTTCAGATAAAGGCATTTCAGTAGACCTAGCCAAATTCGAAGCCGTTCCAAATTGAAAGAGGCAGAGTCAGTGATTGAACTTTGCGGTTTCTTAGGGATTAGAAGGGTATTATCAGAGATTTATCATAGACATCTCCAAGATTACTACTCTACTCGCTCACTTAATGAAGAAAGCGGTGAAGTTTATTTTTTCAGATAAGTGTGAAGAAGCTTTTCAAAAGCTTAAGTAGTTTTATTCTAATACACCGATTCTTATTATTCCCGAGGGTAATTAGGATTTGGTAGTTTATACAGATTCTTATTGGACAGTCTTGGTGTTATATTGATGCAGCAGGACCGAGTCATAGCGTATGCATGTAGATAGCTTAGGCCGAATGAGATTTGATATGCCACTCATGATCTTGAGTTGCAATAGTTGTATTTGCATTGAAACCATGGCGACATTATCTATCGGTTGAGCAGTTTTTCTCTATACATATCACAAGTTGCTAGAGTACTAATTTTCTCAAAGAGATCTTAACAAGCAGTAATAATGATGGATCAAATTCCTAGTTGCATGTGGTTTTGAGATTAAGTATACCCCAAACAAAGAGAATAGTGTTGCGGATGCTTTAAGATGAAAGCATCAAGCAGTCGTTTCCATGATGGTGGAAGAGCGGAATGATTTGGAGTTGTTATCTTCATGTGATATTTAGTATGGATATTAGATAACTCGACAATTATCTTAGCCAGTTTGGAGATTTGGTTGAGTTTACTTGATCGAATTTAGGCCATTCAGAATGAGGATCCTATATTAGAAGATTGGATTTTTCAGTTGTAGACTAGAGGTAATGTAGCTAATCTTAGTAGGCTCGAGTTTGACTCGAAGGGTTATTTTGAGGTACGGGTGAAGGCTATGTGTTCCCAACATAGCCGATCTAAATAAGGAAATATCGATGAGTGTAATTATTCCATCTTTGTGATACATCCAGGTGGGACGGAGTTATACAAAGACATGAAAATGATGTACTATTGGGAAGGCATGAAGTAAGACATAGGCAAGTATATTAAGCGATGTGTTACATGCCAGTTGGTGCAGGGCGAATATCACTAGCCCATTAGACTACTTCAGCCTATTAAAGTACCATAATGGAAACAGTTGTAGGTATATATGGACTGTTGTACCACCCCACCTCTATACCCATACTACTAAAGTGCAGTACTAGGTAATACTATCTGATAATACAAAGAATGAGGCGATATTAGGCTATGACATGTGAATATTTCCTTGAACTAACACCGGTACATACTTCAAAATCTTATACCACTACCTTACACATAGTCGGCATCGACACAAATCACTAAACATGTGTGTTTTCGGGATAGAGCAATACACAATATAAAAATAAAAAGCAGAGAACACCGAGTCATAACACAATGATAAAATATGATACATTCAATGGGTCTACAAAAAGTCGAATGCACATTATCTCTCGAAATATACAACTCATGTGTCTAACACATACATCATAACATCAACAACATACATGGGGCTGCATAAACAAATAATGATACACTAATCAACTAATAAACTAGCCTCCAACCATGCCCAACATTCACAAGCTGGTCACTTCGTCCCTGAACTTGAAATGTCTCGGGCTGACCCGAGTATTATATCAATTACACACGAGTCTGACTGTGTCTAGAATGTAGATGTCAATATATAATAATAACTGGCATAGTGGAACAAATATATCTCATAAATGCATGGAACATCTCAAGTATCTCACATATATCATGCCATGCACAAATCATCAACCTTCAAAATAAGCAACACATCATAGAGGTTAAATAAGACATCCATACACCCAAACATCCAACCGTAACACCCATCAATATAACTATAACATAATGAGCGAATTAACCTAAAATCCAATCATCATCCTCCAACACACCTATAACATAAAAGGGAATTAAATATCGACAAGCACACAATCAATTGAGGTGCTATAAGTATGGTATTATATGTCTATGTATATTAATCACATTTTCCAGTTGGGAGCCTCATAGCACACGACATTGATAGCACACTCCACAGTCTTAGTTACTTTTAGTCAACGTGACTCTATATCCATCTATATACCATGGTCACAAGCCTACTGCATATTGGTAATAGACTATTGGATAGTGTGGCATTTGGGATTACCATTACATAATCTAAATATCAGCACACACACCACGTATAATGGTGATGGTACAAATTCGGGGTGTGACCCCACGATTAACCAACTAGGATGGACCCTAGACTATTGGATAAAAAACACACATCACTAATAGGTTAATGACCATTAGACATACTTAACCATCTTGAATGCAACGATGGTAACATGCAACTACCACTCCTCATATATGAGTGTCAATCACATTCAAGAGGTAATCAATAAATAGCCACTCGAAGGATTTTCAATCTGAATTATTTCTCAAAACCATAAAATAAAATTCCAACACCGATATAACTTTCAATTTAAAACATTTTCTACGGGCATTCAAAAAATTCCAACACCATTATATTTAAAAACCTCATTCGTATTCCATATCACTTTTAAACTATTATTGAAAAGCAATTCATCGAACTAAAAGTCTATTCTATATAAGACCTTTTAAATATTTGATAACAAAATATTGATTTATAATAATTTATTTGTATAAAAAAACCCAAAAATATTTCTTTCCATAATAATTCAATTCAAACACCTTTATATATATATATATATGTTTCCAAAAGCTTATAAAACAATTTCCCTTTTATTTAGAAATAATCAAATACAATATATAAACTTCCAAAATTATTCTTAACAAAATATACTTTAAATTTTGTTATTACTAATTTCCATACAATAAATAAATCAAATTCATACTATTATAATTTCATAAAATTTCCCATTTAATCAAATTCCATAAAAATAGATTCATCACTTTTAAAAAATATAAATTATAAGCCTCCTTTCTATAAAAATCCTTTAAATATATTATTTTATAATTATAGATAAGAATTTTTTTTATTTAAAAGTCTAATTAATTAAACAGATCCCAAAAATCATCGTTTTCCTCACGTAATTTATATTCAAACAAATATAAAAAATATTCCACTTTTAATGTCTTCTATCACTAATATTATTTTCAATATTTAATTAAATTCATTCAAATTCTTTGTTTATTCAAAATATTTTTATTTCAATCAAAACTTAACATTTTAATTCGTTACATCCTTCCGACCAATATCAAGTGTCATTTTCGGTTATTTACAAACATTCATTTATTATACAATAATATGTAATATTTTTGCATTCAACAATCAACCAGTACCTCATCACATCAACGACTAATCAAGGATTAGCAACACTATTTCAACCTATTCAATCTATATCAACAATTCATTCCATATCCAGTAACCAAAGAAAATTAAAGAAAAAGGGAATATAGACTATAGTTGTGAATTCACAAAATAACTCAGCAAATCAATGCTCGAACCATTGCTTTAGCCCTCGAACAAAATCACCATGCTCGGTCCCTCGACGTCCATCATCCCAATGTTCTCCCATGTTCCAAAATGTTGCCTCTATTGCTTACGTATACAGCCAATCGCCAAAGCCTCACATCGCTCTGCCCTAGGTTGCACACGCTACCTTCTCCCACTGCCACCTCATTCCACACGCGTGAAACCTATGCACCCCATCTCGATTGCTAGCTCCGACCACCTCCACCTTGTCTACATTGTTCACTACTCCTCTGCAGGTCAGCACTTGCATGCGCTTTTATTTTCTTTTCCACGTTCGTTTATTTTTATTTTTTTAATTTAATATGATTGAATAGATTTAGGGCTCAAGGAAAATTGAAAGGGAAGCGGGTATGGGTTTGGGTGGATATGGGCCGAAAAAGGAATCTATAGGAGGAGATGGTTAAGGGAATGTTCTAAAGCACCATTATTTACGATTAAGCCCCATTTTTAATTGTTTAATTTAAACACCATACTTTCCTTTACTTTTGATTAATTTTATCATTCATACATACATTCACTACCAATTTAAATTGAACTATTAAATGTTTCACGAAGTATATTTTATAACTAATATAAAATATTTAAACCAATAAACTGTTTATTCTCGTTAATTTGTTCAAATTATTAATGAAAAATAAATCATCTTTTCCAATCATATGGAAATTATTTACAAGGTAAAATTATTTTATATTCACTATAAATATGTTATTCGAGTTTAATATATTATCACTATTATTTTGCAACAAATTTATTAACTAATTCACTTTTATTTAAAAAATCCTTTACTCAATAATTTTAACCCAATAAAATATATTTTCTAAAGTAAAATTATCCAAAATTGAACTTAAACGTTTTATTTTTATTAAAACTAATTTATTATAAGAGCCTAGAAGGTCGGGTTGTATAAATGTCATGTTTAATAGTTCACTTATTTTGATAGATGATAAATTGAATTGATCTAGTAATGATCAATTTTATGCGTCCGTCCTAGATTTCTATAGACTTTAATGATTGACAATTCCAAGTCAAGGCAAGGCAATGAGAGCATTTGGGTGATAGTCGATCGACTCACACAAGTGCCTATTCTATCCCAGTTCAATCAGACCAAACAACAAAGAGTCTCGTCGAGCTATTCTTCAATCTCATAGTCCAATTGCATAGTGTTCCGAGCGGTATGGTTTGTGAGTATGATCCTTTATTCACTAGTTATTTCTAGTAAAATCTACAGAGTGGCTTAGGAGTTTAGCTCATTACAAATACAACTTACCATCCCTAGACGGATGGGCATACTAACAGAGTCATCCAGACAGGTAAAGATCTACTTAGAGCTTGTATTATGGAGTTGGTGGTTCATAGGAGGACTATTTGATAGAGTTAGGGGTATGCCTAAGGGGCAATTCTATAATTTATTGTAAATTAATTAACTCTGTAATCAATTCTCATTTGTAATAAAGGTGTTTTTTCTTTTTATTATATATTTGATATAATGTGTTATAATTAACTAAATATTTAATTAAAATATATTTAACAGAAAATCTATAAATGGTGTGTTTGTGATAGTAATTACAAATAGTTGTAATCATGAGTATAGTAACACACCGTAGAATTAACAATAATTAATAAGTAATTTCTAAGGCAAAAAAATGAAATTTGAAAAAACGTCAGAATTTGGCTACGAAACTTGCATCATTGAGTCCGCGACAATTTTCTAAACCACTTTAATATATGGAGTTTTGTTATTGGAGTTCACACGAAGAAGTTATTAGCGTTTAAAATTTTCGAAACGAAAATAATTAAATAGGAATTAAAAAATAATAATAATAAAACCGCATGGACACCATCATCGAGGTCGACCCCCTCCCTGGGCCAGTCGATAAGTTGAACAGTGGCGGCTAGGGTTGAACCTTAGCCGAATGGTCCAGATTTAATTAATTTAAATTTTACGGATGCGATTGATTCGAGCGTCTATAAATACATGCCTAACTCCTCAGTTTTCTTCACATATTTTCTAATCAAAGCAGCAGAGCTCTGCCATTTTTCTCTTCTTTGCTATTTGTATTAATTATAAAATATTATATGTATATATATAATCGAAGAAGGGTAGAAAATAAAAGAGAAGAAGAGAAGGAGCGAATAAATATTGCGGAAAAAGCTAAATTTTATAATTATAAATCTATATCCCACATAGTTTAATTCTTCTTTTAGATATGTAATTCTAAAGGGTATGTATATACCTTGTTATGCATATTTTTGGATTGGAAAGGAAAAGGAATTAATTAAAGGGATGAATTAAGATTTGGTTGATTTGAAAAGCTATAAAGGTGAGTGGGAAATTATATGAATTATATATAACATGAAATTTATATCGTTGAGTTTTGTTTAATTATTATGCCTATGCAAGATTTTTTGAGTTGTAAGCTTAGAAAGAACGTATTCAATTGAAACCTCATCTACATATTCTGTAAGTTTGGTAATTGGAATGGAATGATATTTACATCCTAATTTGGAAATTTGGAAATCAGTCCCTAACTTTGTTAAAGTAGAATGTTGATAAGACTGTAAGATTAATTCTAGATTTATGATAATTTAGGTTGTAAATTGTTAGTGTTAATTTAAATTGCTTTAGTTTGACTTGAAATGTGAATTTCTATGTTTTAATTAATTAGGAGCATTGTGGGTATAATTTATTTGTAACATTTTTTGTGTAATTTCCATAAATTATCTAATTCCACAACCATGTAGTCGTTCGAAATATAAGGAATATACCAAAAAGGAAAGAGATGTGTAAAGTAAGGATGTTTTTCTCTGTAATTTGCAATGTCTAATTTAATAAAAGAAATAGACAATTCCTTGTAATTTCAAACGGAGCAAAAGTCTCACTTTTGGGTAATTTATGAAAATTTATAGCGGTAAACCTTTTTAGGAAGGATAGCTCTAATATATTAAAATATGGAAATAAATGTTCTTTACAGAATCCATACGTAAATGTATGTTCAGGAATTCCTAAGCATAGGAATTAATGAGTTACATACATACATACATATATATGTTTATGTGTGTGTATATATAGACACACACATGTAGAACTACGCCTACCGATTAAAAGTATAAATATACATAAGGTAGCAAATAAAGCGTAGCATACGTCGGTATTTGTATTAGTTATAATTAGGATGACTAGTTATTAATAGCGAGTGAATCATAAGATTAAAAGGTTGAAATGGAAAAGAGATAGTGACTCCAAAACTTATGAACAATGACTGAAAATTTAGTGGGCAATAAATGTGTAGTTAATAGGGGGTTATAGAAATTAAATGGGGACATAAATGCATTTTGTGAGTCTGATTAAAGAATTTAATATGGCATTTATAGGAAAACGAAATAGGCATAACGAGTTGAATTTGAAGCGAATAAATAAATTCCTTTAGTGATTATTCAATGTGAATAATAACGACCATTTATTGTAGACAATTGACATTTATGGGAAATAGAAAGAAGTGAGGAAGATAAGAAATAAGCGCACAAAATAGGAATAGGTTCGCAGCGAATAAGTAAATAAAATACTAGTAAATAAACTTAGGAGATAGTATAATTTTCATAGTAGGAAATTATATAGCTTCAATAATACATTTAGGATGAGCATGAATCAGTAGGACTAGCCTAATATTTAAGCTTGGGATAATTGATTTGGCTTAGAATGGACTGAGATGCAAGATCAGTAGAGTTACACAATAGAAGTATACCATTCACCTAGAGGCTACTAGCAGTTATGTATACGTACCACTGATGTGGGACATCTCCAACCATAGAAACCATGGGGAAGGGATATACATTTGTGTATAGGTGTAGGAAAATATGACAAAGGTTCGCCTCAGATTTGAGGTATTAAATGGCTCAGTACCTTTAGGGATATTAAGGGGTTTACTTCAGAGTGGAAGGTATTTAATACCGTTGGGTTTGCCTTCTACCTATATAAGAAGTCTTAAATAACCTACGATGGGACTAATAGAGAAATGGAGTCCGCTTCATTCCTAACAAGAGGTATTAAGTGTAACAACCTCTCATTTTGAGGTCCAAAACTAAGCGCTACGAATGCTGCAGTCATCCTTAGTATTAATATCCGATGACAAAATGCGGCTATTTTAATCATATTAATAATCAAAAGCACATGAATATGAAAATTTTCAAACACAATTTAATAACAAGTTTTCACATTTTATTTTGCAGATAAGGTTTCATATTCATTACATAATCCCATCTAATTCCACATTCAGAGAAAATTAATCATTTCAAAATACTCCAAGAGCGAATATGAAGATGCCCCTTGATTGATCAGAGTCTACTACTACTTGACATTATAATTTCTATCATTACATACATTCAAACAAAATAAACCGTAGAGCAAATTAAATAAAACACCTAATATAGCTAGCTTGCTTCCTGCACGTCCTTAGAAGCTTAATCGTCTAATTGGAAACCCAAAATCCCTTACTCCCGACATACTCAAATGAGTACCCGAGAGTTTAAAAGGAAAAACAAAAACTTCTAGTCAAACAAAAAGTCCGGTGTGAATAATAACCTACTATCTTGAATCAAATAGATATCTAGTGAGACCACGCCGCTGAGCGGAATGGGTTTTCCCCTTACTAGTATCTTAACCATAAAATATTAACCATATACTGTGCTCTTGCATCCATAATGGTTAGAACATAGTAAATAATCATTTGCAATCATGCAACGTACACTGGATTACCCATCCCAATTTATTAAACTATCTATCTTAGAATTCCCTTGATTATCTGTCTTATACTTATGTGGACTACCTATCTCACATAATATTTTTTTCATGGATCATCTATCCCTTTCCATATAGACTACCCATCACACATGGTTTCATTATCAAAGTTATGTGAACTATCCATCTCATATATTTTATTTATTTAAAATGATGTGGACTATCCATCACACATCCTATAGTTTTCCTAGGATGACTATTAACCCTTCATCAACCATATAGAGACAATCCATCTCTAGCATCATGTGGACTATCCATCACACATTCCATAGCTTTCCTAGGTTAACTATGAATCCATCACTTATCAATTTATTTTATGTTTAACCCAAATGTTCAACCGATGTCTATTGGTATCCCCAATTAGGTTGCATACCCCTCAAACTTATAACATCTCAAAATGATATAGATTGGCATCCCCATTGATCTATGTCAAAATTATAAAATAAAATACATTAGTATCCCTAATGGAAAGTGTCAAAATTATAAAATAAAATACATTGGTATCCCCAATGAACAATGTCGAAATCATCATACGTATGGCTCCCCAGTATTTATATAGTAATATAAAGAACATAGCTCATTCACGCTGCAATAACAATATCGAACCTCTACCCAAATTGGAAAACAATTTTTTTTTGATTTTATAAGTCATACAGCTAACTGTCGAAATCATAAGGTTATCAACCTTCTTGAACAGAGACTATCTCGCCTCTTTAAGACATACTTTTAGTTTGCGTAAAACTAGGCCTCAACGACGTTGAAATAAAAAGAAGCAGATCAATGCCGCATGGCATTATTGCCAAAATCAATTATGTGCGGCACTGATACTATAATGTCAAAACCATGGTACTTTGGATCTATGCCATAAAACATAGGGTGTCTGTTTAACGGCTAAATTTCTATTAGCTTAGAAAAATAGCCGAAAAAATTAAATTAAAAATAACCGCAAGCGCACGGTGTACAATTTTAGTACGTGGCGAGTACGGGTCGATCCGCAGAGAATTGTATTGATTTAAAAAATTCTACTCAATTAAATTAACCAAAGAGTTTGAAAATTGTTTTAAGCTAGAGAAAATGTAAAAATTAACTACAAGCAAAAGTGAATAAAAATATGAGAGTAGAAGGTGATTTAGAGGCAATTTTCTTCTCATGATCACATAAATCAACAAAATGAAATTATGATCTCTCTTTTGGTCATTAGTGAATTTAGTTGATGTGTTTATCATAAGTATGGCCTATCTGTGCTATTAATTAACCCAATATAAACCATAAAACTATAACACATCCACTAAACCACTTGTTAACTCTCTTGAAATTGACAATGAAGTTGAAAATAAAATCTGTTCTAAGCATGATCTATTTACTATTGATTTGTAATAGAGACCATCAAATTTTGATTCTCAAATCCACTTCATTACCAACATCATATGTAGACGAAGAGGTAATTTGTGTTTGTGTTTGTTTAAGCATAGCCTATTTGGTGTCAACAACATAGGCTATCAAATTCAAAGCTAAGCAACAAAATATTTACCACATTCAAAAATTTCCATTAAGCACAAAAGGAGATCAAAAATTAGCAGAATGTTGAATCCACATGATTAAGAGTGCTTCATTACCCTTAAATTAAAGGAATTTAGCCTCTTATATTTGTTATCATTTCAACAAATGTAGAGTCAACATGAAACAAAAAACAAGAGGTAAATGCAAGAAAAATAAGAAGAGAGCTAATTAAAATAAAATAAAAGCTAATCTACTTGCATAAATAAAAAGATCCACACTACTAATATGAAAGGAAAGAGAGCATGTAAATAGAAAAGAGCATGAATTAAAATTGCATAAAAAATTACATAAAAGAAAATGGCTAAGAAGCCATGAAAGAGAAGAGAGTTTTTGTTTATTTTTGAGCCTAAAACTAAACTAACTAAAGATGAGGCTAATAGCTCATTACATGAAATATAAGGGGTATTTATACAGGCCTAAAATCCTAATGTATATTTTTAGGGACTGCCCAAAATACCCCTCTAGGAAGTGTGGCCTCCAAGTTGTCATTAGCATGAGCATAATTCACTATTAGATGTGCATGTAACTTTTATCTCCACTAACATGTGCATTAGCTCCTAATTGTAGATCAAGGTAAGTGGGTAGGTGGGGTCCTCCATGATACATGAAATGAATTATTTCCACCTTCATTTGTTTCCTTCTCTTGTGCATGCACATTTCTTCATGAAGCCTCTTGTAATTTTCATCCTTTTCCTACAAATAAAAATAACATATGCAAATAAATATTCTCAAAATTAATATATGCACAAAATGACAATTTTGCTCCTATATGAAGATGAATAAATGATGATTTGAAAATAATTGGAATTATGGTTTAAACATGTTAAAATACCCAATATGCTCATTTATTCAATTAAATTAGATTAAATATGGAAGTAAAAATAAGCATATTTACGTGCACATCAAATACCCTCACACTTATCTTTTTATTCGTCCTCGAATAAACTAAAACTAAGATAAATCTATTTTTGTAGGAAACACTATTACATTGAGCGTATGCAACAAGCCATTAAACCTCTAGGTGTCCCTAGTAGGACGAGTGTTGTTTCGTGAGGGTTTTCAGCGGATACTACTCACAAAATCCAAATGCAACGTAAAAATTCCTAAACGCAATATTTATTTACAAATAGATGAATGCAAGTTTTTGAAAATATTTACAAATAAAGAATTTACTTTTAAATTGACACAAATAATTTAAATATAAATTTTTGTCATCATCATGAAATTTTAGTCATTTTACTTGTCAGAATTTCCAATAAAAACTAAGTTATCATAACAAATAAGTTAAATATAAATTTTGTTGAGACAAATAAATTTTCAAAAATTTCTATTTGATAACCAAAACCATATATTTATCCTATAGTGTTTTTTTTTCAAAAGTAAATAAAATGCTTAAAAAGAACATTTGTTTTTACGATTTTTTTATTTTATTTCTTTAAATCTTTTGAGTTTTGGGAAGAAAATGCAAAAAATAAACCATGAAAAATCAGAATGAAGATGAGACTCCCCCCCCCACACTTGATTTTGACTGCCCCTACAATTAACCCAAGTGAAAGGAGAAAAAAAAAATATCACGTATATTTACATGAAAATGAAAAGATTATTATTTACACGATATCAGAAAATATACTGTTAAGGGTAAATGAAACGATCTTCCAAAGACCAATTCATTTGTCTCGTCAAGTATGAGAGTCACAGCTTAAGCACAGAAAACCAAACCATAAAAAATTTCGAAGTTGAATGTTGATTTAGAAAAACGAATGTCATTTTATTAAAAATGGTATGAGTTGTTTTCTTTTCAATTATTTTTAGGGTAGATAGAAAAATTGGTTGAAGTTCAAGTTTATTTTCACCATATTGAAATTCAAACTCATCATTGACAAATTCTTCAAAATTATTGATTTCAAAATCAAAATGGTGATTTAAGTCCATCCCTTCAAAATTCAACAACTCATCTTCGAAAAGTCCAAAAAATTTGTGTTCACAAAATTCATCTTCCTTTGTTGAATTATTCACAACTTCATTGCATGTATCAATTTCAAAATCTAAAGTTGTTGCATTCAATTTTTCAGAATCGGGAAAAGGAAGATCGAATTTTAAATTTGGTTCCACACCCTCCAAAGAATTGAAATCCAACTCAATTACTGAATTTTCAACAACTTCGTTAAGATTGTCGTTTTCAATTCAAAAGATGTTATTTGAAAATCGTCAATTTTGGTAAAAGGTGAATTATTATTTGACTCGTCACACTTTAGGATTTTATTTTGTTTCTCACGTTGTTTCGTGTAGGTTTCAAACAACAATTTCGTGTGATCTTTGTGAAATCCTTCCATTTGCTCAACAAAATCCAATTTATAACTATTAATTTAAGGATTTTCAATTTGAAATTGTTGAGAACAAAAATTGTCAATTTCACCATAATCAAAACAACTCCCATTGCCAAAATCATTTAAACAGTTGTTTTCATTTTCGTTTTGATTTTGAAATTCATTTTGGAGTTCGAAATTGAATTGGCATGGGTTATAATCAAATTATTTGAATTTTGAAGTGAATTCAAATTTTGATTATTTTGAAATCCTTGACTTGAGTTATTGCACAAATTACACAAATTATTTATCATTTGATTTTGTTATTCAAGTACAGACCAAATCATTTCAATACTATTTTCAAGATTTGAGGGTTGGTCATAATTTTGAAAATTTTGTTCAAAATTCAAATTGTTTATACAACAGTTGTCATTAAAATATCCATAAGAATTTGGTGTGAAATTATATGGATTATATTGATTTTCACAAATATTGTAAAATTCATGCGAGTAAGGAAATTCAGACATTTTAAAAAATGGTTTTTTTATAAAGGAAAAATATTTACCAAAGTGAATTTATTTTAGAAAGGGAAATTTGATTTTTGTTTTGTTTTTGAAAAGATCATTAATTTTTTTTTGGGGATTTTTTCTTTTTAAAAAAAAACTAACTTACTTTTTTTTTGGATTTTTGATTTTGTTTGAAAATTTTCAAAAGAAAGGATTTAAAAACTAAGTTAAGGAACATTTATAATTTTTTTCGGTTTTAAATTTTGAATTTTTTTTAAATATGCATGAACTAATGTAACTAAATGAATGCAAGGGCTTAATTACAAATTTTCTGTCCTAAGTAGCTCCTAACCAAAAATTGTAAAATCACAGTTTGTCTTAATCCAACAAGATAGTTCTCAGCTAGGTAACGAACAGGATTTATCGGTGCACCACGAATCACCATAGCAGTGCAACCGAAGGTTTAAGTACCTTCAGATAAACAACCACTATAATATTTACGAATCACCATAATATTTATAGATGGCTATTGCTCTACCGTAGCCTAGACACCAAGAAAATAAATTTTCGAAAGAGAACAACTTGTCAAGATACAATTAAGTCCAATGTGAGCTAGTGACAACCTTAAGTCAAATGTCTAACCGTTATTATTAATCAAAATTCTAGAATGAAATGTGATTTGTGGGCCAAGGAAGGGGTGATGAAATCCCCCACCTTATGTGGATTTCGGTATTGCCCTTAAAAAAGAAAATAAGATGAGATGAATGCAAAACAGAAATTAAACATGATTTAGTAATGCAACTACGAATGAAATATTTTTTTTGTTTTTGTCTTTTGAATTTTTTTTTACAAAAATGCAAGCAACCAACAATTCAATAAGAATAAAAACAAGAGATGGAAGCACGATACCAGAGCATGCAGAATTATTGGACTTTTTTTTATGCAGCAATTTTTTTAAGCAAGCTAAGCAGAGTAGTTATTTTTTTAGCAAGCTAATCTTCCTCCTTGCGATTTTCTGGTTTGGCAACCTGAAATTAAAAACAAGATATATACAGGTTTTTTATTTTATTTTTTTGTATATTTTTTCTAAATTAAAGTTAAAAGAAAAATATAAATAATTTTTTTAAATTGGATGCAAAACAAAATACTTAACACTCAAACAAAAGATTCAACTCAAACAAACTAAATGATTTAAATAAAATACTAACACAAACTAAATAAAAAAAAGAAACTGAAAAAAACAAATAAAAAAAGTAAATGTAAATGAAAACCAGGCCCAATAACAGACCCGCTACCCAATTACTCACTCTATTCCAAATAAATGTAAATCAAATTTCACGTTTTACAAGAAACCGAAAATCCACATTCCAAAAAGAAACTAAACAGGAAAAGGCAGAATCGTTGAAACTGAAATCGCAATTTTGATTGGAATGAATGCTGTTTGTGATTTGGGTTCGGTGATGGAGGCGATCACTTGGGTTGCTGTTTTGTTCGAGGCGATTGTAGTGATTGGGGACTCGAAGGAAGTTCAGGCGTCGCGGTCGGCTGAAAGTGAGGTTTTTTTTCGATGATTGGGGGTTTGGATCATCCGAGTTTGTTCGAAGCAAGAGGAGTTGTGGAATAGATGCAGTGTCTAGCAGAGAAAGTCAGTAGTGGTTTATATTTTGAAGTATATATGCAGGGTGAAAGCAAGGTAAAGGGGTGGTCAAAGTGCTACTGCAGTTATATGGTTGTAGATTTGGATGAATGGTGGTATTTGGTCTGAGAAGTTAGTTTGCAAAAGTTTTGTGTATATGAGAAGTCAGAGACATGATATGGGGTATGATATGGGTAAACAAAGTCAGAGATGGTATATGAGAAGTTAGTGTGGTATATGAGTAGCAGGCAAAGGTGAATGTGTTGGCAGCAGTTTTATGATAATGTAGGAGTTGTAGAGGTGTGGGATGTGTGGTTAGATAGGTGGTGGTAACAACAGTTAGATTTGTGGTGCAGAGGTATATGTGAATGTAGGGGAGGAAGTATGGTCGGAGAAGATAAGTGTTTGACAATAAGTGGCAGTAATGGTATGGAGATATGGCAATGATGGAGACAGAACTGTAAAGGCAGGTTGACTATTGGTGAAGAATAGTGGCAAGCAAATGTATGCAATGTTTGGCCAGAGGTTTGTATATAAGTATTTGAAGTGTTGTATGTATGAAGGTGGGTTGTCTAAAGAGTTTGGTTTGTATAGGTAAGACATTGGAGTTTTGAGGAGGAGCAGGTGGTTGATGATGTTTTGGTGATGTGGTTGTATTGTGGCCAGGCAGCAAGGAAGTGATATGGTGGGTGAATGAGATGGCCAGAGGTAGGGGATGTTGGTGATGTGCAAGGGGATGATAGTGAGTGTTGAAGTATGAGATTGCTCTGAAGTATTTGACAATGATATGTAAAGGAAAATAAGCAGTGGTGGTTTGTTGTTTTGGCAGTGCAATGTGCACTGTTGAGGCACAGAAGTGGTTGATATTGTTATGCGGTGTAGTTGATATTGTGGAGCAAGCAATAATATGAAGTGGCTGGAGATGGTTTGGGAATTAAACAGGGAGTAAGAAGTTGCTATGTGCAGTGAGTATATTCAGGGAAGTTTGGTGAATGTGAAGTGGTTAAGTGATGAAGCAAGGTTGATAGTAGGAGTTGATGGAGCAGTTAGTAGAAAATGGTCAGAATAGGGTATGAGTTGTGATGAAGTGATCAAGGGGTTTGGACTGTGCACATGCAAATGTATGCACGGTGTATATTCTAATGTATGCAGGCAGTAATTGTAAAATGAGTCTGAGGTTGTGCACTTGTGTAGTTGGAGTTATGGTGATGCATAGTTGCAGGTGGTGTGTGCATTGTTATATGGGTGTGCAGTTGAATGGAATGTGCAGGCTGTTGTTTAACAAAGGTGTTGATGATGTAGATGAGCAAGAAGAGGTGTTGATGTGGAGATATGCACTATGAAGGCAGTAAGTAAGGAAGTTGATAGGTGGTTGACAGTTTGTATTGTGGTTAGTTTAGTTAAAGAAGTTGATGAAAATGAAAATGGAAAATGTATGTGAAAATCTAAAATGTGAACGGCAATGAAATAATTTTTTTTTCAAATAAAATTGTGTAATTTTTTTAGAAATGCAAATGCAAATGCAAATAGAACAATAACAAGCACATAAACAAAATTAAAACAAACTTACACACAAACACACTTTTTTTTAAATGCAGGATAACACACAAACAAACACACAAAAATCAAACAAAAATAATTCGAAGAATAGAAATTCAAATCAAATTAATTCCTCGGCAACGGCGCCAAAAACTGTCTAACGGCTAATTTTCTATTGGCTTACAAAAATAGCTGAAAAAATTAAATTAAAAATAACTGCAAGCGCACGTCATACAATTTTAGTATGTGGTGAGTACGGATCGATCCGTAGGGAATTGTATTGATTTAAAAAATTCTACTCAATCAAATTAACCAAAGGGTTTGAAAATTGTTTTAAGCCAGAGAAAATGTAAAAATTAACTACAAGCAAAAGTGAACAAAAATATGAGAGTAGAAGGCAATTTAGAGGCAATTTCCTTTTCATGATCACATAAATCAACAAAATGAAATTATGATCTCTCTTTTAGTCATTAGTGAATTTAGTTGATGTGTTTATCATAAATATGGCCTATCTATGCTATTAATTAACCCAATATAAACCATCAAACTATAACACATCCACTAAACCACTTGTTAACTCTCATGAAATTGACAATGAAGTTGAAAATAAAATCTATTCTAAGCATGATCTATTTACTATTGATTTGTAATAGAGGCCATCAAATTTTGATTCTCAAATCCACTTCATTACCAACATTATATGTAGACGAAGAGGTAATTTGTGTTTGTGTTTGTTTAAGCATAGCCTATTTGGTGTCAACAACATAGGCTATCAAATTCAAAGCTAAGCAACAAAATATTTACCACATTCAAACATTTCCATTAAGCACAAAAGGAGATCAAAATTAGCAAAATGTTGAATCTACATGATTAAGAGTGCTTCATTACCCTTAAATTGAAGGGGTTTAGCCTCTCATATTTGTTATCATTTCAACAAATGTAGAGTTCAACATGAAACAAAAAACAAGAGGTAAATGCAAATATAGTAAGAAGAAAGCTAAATAAAATAAAAGCTAATCTACTTGCATAAATAAAAAGATCTACACTACTAACATGAAAGGAAAGAGAGCATGTAAATAGAAAAGCGCATGAATTAAAATTGCATATAAAAATTACATAAAAGAAAATGGTTGAAAAACCATGAAAGAGAAGAGAATTTTTGTTTATTTTTTAGCCTAAAACTAAACCAACTAAAGAGGAGGCTAAGAGCTCATTACATGAAACATAAGGAGTATTTATATATGCCTAAAACCCTAATGTATATTTTTTGGAACTACCCAAAATATGCCTCTAGGAAGTGTGGCTTCTAAGCTGTCATTAGCATGAGAATAATCCACCACTAGATGTGCATGTAACTTTTATCTATACTAACATGTGCACTAGCTCCTAATTGTAGATCAAGGTAAGTGGGTAGGTGGGGTCCTCCATGATGCATGAAATGAATTATTTCCATCTTTATTTGTTTCCTTCTCCTGTGCATGCACATTTCTTCATGAAGCCTCTTGTAATTTTCATCCATTTTTCCTACAAATAAAACTAACATGTGCAAATAAATATTCTCAAAATTAATATATGCACAAAATGACCATTTTGCCCCTATATGAAGATGAATAAATGATGATTTGAAAATAATTGAAATTTTGGTTTAAACATGTTAAAATACCCAATATGCTAATTTATTCAATTAAATTAGATTAAATATGGAAGTAAAAATATGCACATTTACGTACACATCAGTGTCGGCGTTGAAAACCCACGATATAAATTTCCTTTACATTGAATCAAGTAATAGCGGCACCATCGCCATGTAATATTTAATCTCGAAAATAATTCTTATAGGTTCCCTACTTTAAGCTATGAGTCGATATAGAAAGAATATGGCATTATTTAAAACAACGGTGAAAACTTGCAGCATTGATAATGTAATGGTGAAAGCATTGTACATCGGCTACTGTGCCGGAAAACATATAACGTCGACATTGATAACTTGTACCGTCAATGATTCTCATTGCCACGATATGCGTTATTCTCATAATGACGATGTCGCATGCCTGATCAAATGCATCTCATACTTACGGCGTAAGTATCTCATGCATTGTTCATAACGATGCGGCCCTTCATTATAATGCAACTTATTATTTATGGCGGATGGTATGGGGATGCCGCATATCGATGGCATAGTGGTAATTATCATAAAAACTGTTTTCTTCCTTTTTAAAGTAAATTCTTTTTACCTACTATCATTTGTCCAACTATGATTGGTTGGAACTAAATCTTTATGGTTTCCTTTAAAATATACTAAAATCATGTTTCCCTTCCCAAAATCATTTATTCATTTAATTAATTAATATCCTTTATTAATTATTGGTTTAAATTCTTTTCTAACATAATAAATTCATAATAATTCATAAACACTTGGGAAAAATTCCCAAAAATCATAGAAATTCAGAACTATCATATTCTTTACCATATAAAAATTTCAGGATCAAAAACCATATTTAATTATTTTATTAATTAAGACCCGAAATATACCCTATTTCCACCTTAGAAAATTCATAAAATATTTCATTTAACATGAAAAATTATGAAACTAAAAACACATCCCTAAGATGATGTTTTACTCCACATATATGAGAATCAAATCGATTGGAGATTAAAACTTAGGTTTTACCCTTAAAACTCATTCAAATAATTTCATAAAAATTTTCATAAATCATTATTCTATCCATACAATCATTCTACATCCATAATAAGGAAAAACAATCAAGATAAGTTAGGGTATTTCCAATAGCCAAATTCAACCTAAAAAGAGATGGTACACTTATTATTCACCTTAATTTAGATGTTGGAGTGGAGATTTGATAGTGTTTAGCTTCACTAAAATTTATCTTTTGAACCCCCTTTGATTTCCTCTTCCTTCTACCTTGATTAATGGCCGACCCTATTTATTCTTTGTGATCGTTTTTGGATGTAATATGAGAATGAATGAGCGGGTAACTCTACTCGGTACGCGAGTTTTTTTATCCTCTCCGTAATAGGAAATGAACCTACATATCGCGGTACCAACTTCCCTTTTTTCCAAACCGTACCACACCCTTCATCGGTGTTACTTTAACAAAAACGTGGTCTCTAACTGAGAACTCTAAATTCTTGCACCTCTTATATGCGTAGCTTTTCCACCTGGACTGAGCTTCCTTCATCCGTGCTCGGATCAACTCAATCTTTTTTATGGCTTCTCTCACCATATCTGGACCAAGAACCAATCTGTCTCCAGTCTATAACCAACATGCTGGTGATTTGCACGTCCTTCCACACACTTCGAAAGGCGCCATTCCTATACTAGTCTGATAACTGTTATTAAAGGAAAACTCAATTAAGTGCAAATGGTCTTCCCATGACCCACCAAAATCCAGTACAGAAGCTCTCAACAAATCTTCAAGTACCTTAGTGACTTTCCCTATCCGTCCATCCATTTGTAGGCGATAAGAAGTACTCACCTTAAGCTTGGTACCCAATACCTCTTGTAGACTCTTCCAGAATTCACTAGTGAACAAAGTATCCCTGTCACCTACTATACTACTAGGAATCCCATGCAGTCTGACAATATTCTTCATAAACAACTTAGCGAATACAGGTGCCGTCCTGGTTGACATAACGGGAATGAAATGTGCGCTCATGGTCAGTCTATTCACTATGACCCAAATACTTTCATTTTCCCTATTCGACCTTAGCAATCCATCAACATAATCCATGGATATCGAATCCCACTTCCAAATTGATATATCTAAAGGCTAAATCAATCCACTCAACATCTGATGTTTGGCTTTAACTTGCTGGCAATTCAAAAACTACTTTACCTATAAGCCTATATTCCTTTTCATACCTTCCCAGAAGAAACTTCTCTTTATATCTTGATATATCTTTGTTCCTCCAGGATGTATAGTAAACTTCGATCAATGACATTCCCTGAGAACTTCCTTCCTTAAGTCACCAGCATCTAAAACACACAACCATCCTTTTTTCCTAACCATCCCTCCGGTCAAGACTAAAATATTTCAAATCATCAAACTCTGTTCCACCTTCCACCCATCTAATCCATGCAGCTAATCACGGATCACTCTCTGCTTAGAAGCAATCCTCTCGATCAATACTAGTCAAACTTCTAAACAAGGAAATATGGCGGTACTCTGACTGGAACTAGCAGCCGACCTCAACTGCACACTACAATTAGTCAATCCTCTAAACCTTTCCATTCTGCCAACATAGCTAACACCACATTTTGATGTCTTCTGCTAAGTGCATTAGCAACTTTATTTCCTTTCCCTAGCTGCTAAAAACTCCAACCATCTATGTTGTCTCATATTCAACTCCTTCTGAGAGAATAAATACTGCAAGGACTGACGATTCGTGTACAACTCGAATCTTTCTACCGAAAGATAGTGTCTCCATACCTTCAAAGCAAAGATTACAGCTGCCAACTGCAAATCGTGAGTCGAATATCTAACTTCATGCAGTCTGAGCCGTCGAAAAGCGTAGGCAATCACTTTACCTCTTGGTATTAACACAATTCTTGATCCTGTTTGACATGCATCAATATACACCACCAAACCCTGATTACCATTTGGTACAACTAACATGGACGCATTGGTCAAAAAATGTTTCAACTTAAGGAATGCCTCCTCACATTTACTTGACCAAATAAACTTTATGTCCTTCTTGGTTAGTTTAGTCAAATGCGCTACTATCCATGAGAAATCCTTGTTAAATCTTCGGTAATAGTCAACTAATCCAAGAAAACTTCTTATCTAGGTCACTGTCTCAGGTCTCTTATAATTATTTATAGCTTCAATCTTAGCTGGACCCATAGACAACCTTTTTTCTAAAACTACATGACTAAGAAACTTCATTTCTATCTTCCAAAAATGACACTTCAATTTTTTTTCTTTTAGTTGACGCTGCCTCAATGTCATAAGCACTATTCTAAGATGAATCTCATGATCCCTCTCATCCTTAGAATATATCAAAATGTCATCAATGAATACCAACACGAACCTATCCAAGTGCTCTTGGAAAATTCTGTTCATCTGGTCCATAAAGAAAGTAGGCGCATTAGTCAATCCGAATGACATTACTAACCACTTGTACGAACCGCATCTTGTTTGAAATGCTGTCAAAGGAATACTGTCCTCCACCACCCTCATTTGATGAAACCTTGTAGCTAAATCCAACTTGGAAAATAATTTGGCTCCACTTAATTAATCAAATAAATCATCAATTCTCAGCAAAGGATGTCTATTCTTTATCGTTTTCACATTCATTTTATGATAATCGATACTCAATCTCAATGACCCATTCGGTTTCTTCACGAACACTGCAGCTGCTCCCTAAGGTGAACTGCTTGGTCTAATGAAATTCTTTCCTTCTAAGTCCACCAGCTACACCTTTAACTCCTTCATCTCGGTAGGTATCATTCTACTAGGCAGTCTACTTACGGGTTTAGCTTCAGGTACAAGATCTATTCGAAACTCAATAGCTCGTTTCGGTGGTAGTCCTGTAACAGGCTCAAACACATATGTATACTCTCTTACAAAAAAAACCTAATTTACTTCATCTTCTACTTCCATTGCACCCAAAAAACATCAAAAGTTGCATTCTCTACTGAGTATATAATTCGATCGCAGCTATTAGGGTGTCTTAATGATATCTCCCCATTCAGGCAAAATATCCTAGACTCGTATCTGCTCAACTAATCCATATCCAAAATTATTCCAAAACCTACAAAGTCAAACACATAAAAACTATAAACTAAAGCATGACCTAACAACTTAATCTTTAACTAGTTACATCTCATCCCAAGAGTTGCATGCCCTCCTATTGGATCCACAACCCTTAAGGAAGTAATAAGGTATGATGGTTCTAATTCTAACTTATCTACCAAACATCGAGAGATAAAATAACGTGATCCACCATATCAAACAACACTCTAACCGGTATGCTATGGATCAAAAGCATACCTTCCATCATAGACTTTCCTTTCTCAATAGCAATCGGTTTAGAAGATGATGGTTCCAAAGTAAAGACCTTTCCCACCTTGGCCGCTTCAGGACATTTGGTCTTGTAATGCCCCACTTGGTTGCAGTTAAAGCACTTCACACTCTGCCTTTCCACATCCGTCTTGTCATTCCCAGATCGACACTCATTAGCATAGTGTCCCTTCTTGTCACACTTATAACAAAAGATATCTGCTTTCCCTTTAGCTCCACCCTTCTGAGCTCCCTTCTTCTTAAAGAACTTACTCTTCTTATTCTGCAAGCTTCGGGTTTCCACCGACTTTTCTTTCCTAAAATTCGCACTACATTACTCCGATCTCGGAGATGTGGCATAGTCGCCTTGGTGATCTCCGGCCTCAAGCCTCGGATAAAATTATCATTCCTCTTAATCACAGTATCAATGGTGGCATATTCATATCTGGATAGCTCATCAAACTTAGTAGCATACTCCAGTACAGACATCTTTTCTTGCTCTAATTCCATAAACTTCCTAAGCATAGTTGACTTGGCAACTTCATATAAGAACCTCTCCTCAAAGCTTCTTCTAAACTCATCCCAAGTCGGTTCCTCTTCAGGCACAACAACGGTCACTCCGTTCCACCAGTGTAGTGCTGCATTTTGCAACTGCCTAGAAGCCAATCTCATTTTCTACTCATCATTCAAACCTAGATCAGCAAAAGTCCTCTCACAGTGCAATAGCAAGTTCTTTACTTCAATAGCATCCTCAGTTCCAAGAAAAGGCTTCCCACCAAGACTAGTATAATCTCGGTTTAGCTTAGCATAGTTATTACCAACCGGCGTCACAGGATTAACTCCTCTCGCACTAGCAGCATTCCCTCCAGCAAAACCAACAGCAGCTCTGACTTGCATCATGTTGACAAAGAGCTAAAATATAGTACCCATATCTACTGGTGAGGTCGTAGCACCTACATTAGCATTTGCATTTTGACCAACATTCGCTTGTAGACCTTGGTTCTTTCTGGTATTGGGTCGAACATTTCCATTGGTTGTAGTATTTCTCCACCTAGATTCACTCTTCTATTACATGCTTCCATAACTTGCTTTCTCATAATATGAATATGAGCCTTAATAAGATATAGAAAAACAGTCTAAGAGAGAGGGGACAATACATACATATACATAGCAAATACAAGTACATTACTATAGCGTTATCTCATACCCCAATCTTATTCTCTGATTCATTTGGTGTAATAAACGAGATTTTCGACCTTTAAAAATCGACACTAATACGTCCACTGTATTACATGCCGAGCAATCGAATGCCAAAAAACCTGATAGTCAGGGGAAAGAAAAAGAAGAGGTAGAAGAAAAGGGAAACAACAACACAAAATCTCACAATCGCAGCGGAACAATATATAATCGATAATAACATGTCTTTATACAAAAAGAACATAACTGTTATTTATACATATCATCATCAAAGTACAACAAACCAATAACTCAATACTGGACAGTTATAATAACTTGTCCTCACTAGTACTGAATATATAGCCTACAATACACAGCGGAATATAATCAAGTACGTGTAATACCCATCACTATCTATGTTAATATTTTACTGTCTTCACGATATCCATTCGTAACGCTCAAATCGGATTGAAGTGGTTTTCAGATAATTAAATCCGATCCCGATCTCTTCAAAACGATCAATGAAATTGGCCAATACTTAACAGTTGGTTATTTAACTATCAATATAACATCCATAAGCAGTCACTAGGCCCATATTATAATTTTCCAAAATTTATTTTCAAAATATCTTTATAAGATATATATTCGAATCCCTTCCAAATTTTCAATATTTGAGACAACTCAAATACTTATATCCATATCAGAATATTTCAAATCATCTCTTATTTCAACACTTAGAAAAAAAATATTTTAAAAAATATTTTTCTAAACCCCTTACTTCCCAACACTTAGGAAAGTTCCATTTATTTCTCTTTTCTCAAAACCCTTCACAATTTATATTGTAAATTCCTTAACTCGTTTATAACGAATTCTATAAGTTTCAGGGTTCCTTAATTAAATCTCTTTATTCAAAAGTATATACTTATCTCACCGAAATAAATATATTCACAAACCATTCCCTTCAAAAATATTTGAAAAACCTTTTAAAATAAATATGGAAAGCACCACGCGGTATCAACCATGGATTCACAGCTCAATGATTACGTCTCTATCCCAGAGAAATCCAAACTTAATTGCAGGCAATCTCTGCCTCCGATTTCGCCATGAAAGTATACCATTACTTTCCAAAAAATTATTTAATAATTAAATATACTTTTAAACAATTTAAGTAATTACATAACTTTGAAACAATAATTAATTCTGATTTATTAATAAAATTCTAATCGATTTACAAGACTTGTTTATAAAACTTATAATTCATTTTGACAATTTAAAAATATTTAAATAACTAACTTTCTGAAATATTTTTATGCTAAAACATGTTTAAATTACCTAGTTTAATAATTAAAAATCCACTTTTTAAAACACATTCAACTTCTCGACAATAATATATTTTTTCCAATTCCAATATAAACAATATAATATTTATAAATCTCTCTATATTTATCACCAATCAATTTACGTCCCCAATTTCATAAATCCCTTTTCACATTTCCAAAAGAAAAATCTATCCTTTCTTTTTAAACCGATTTACCCATCTCATCATAAATTCTTACCGTGAATTTAAATCTTCAATTTATCAAATGATAATCATTTCACTTTATTTATAAACATTGTTTATAAATCCCATAGTCTCATTTCCAGTTCTACAATGGTTTCACATCACTTAAATCCACTATAAATTTATTTCTAAATTAAATTCCATTTATAAATCAATTTCTTAAATAACCCAAACTATATTCCAATAACCAACCAAATCTCGATTCTACCTCCATTTCATAATTTAAAATCTTATTTAAGATATAGTATAATCAATTTTATATTTATTTCCAATTTCCTTTTTATTCTCCCAAACTATTTAAAATATCGATTTTTAAATCCTTTTACACTTAAATAAATATCACATAAGTTTTATTATTTAAAATCCTTTATATACATTATTCCAAAATCTCTATTTACAATATTCCGAAATAGTTTAGTACAAATTTAAAGTCAAACTATTTATTTTATCTAGATCAATTAATCCAAAACTCTATATAAATATTTTACTTCCAAAATCTCTTTTTAATTTCTTTTCAAATTCAAATATATATTTATGGTATTTTAAAATACCAAAATCTAGACCAGTGCTACCATAGCATCCAATTTATTCAAATCACACTATAATCTATCACAGATTATTCAAACATATCATATATTACTATACATGAAATTAAATTCAACATTTTTGAGGAATCCAGTTGGATCCCTCCAACCTGTTTCCCTGCATCCACAGATGTTAATACAACATAAAAATACCAATCTCGCTTCGATGCGGGATATCGTGGTAATATAGGGTCATCCGCTATTATGCGGGGCGCATAGGGTCTCATCCGCTCCAATAGGTGGGAAATATATCCAACTACTAATATATATACTACTATATATGTATAACATCCAAACTGATAATAATTTATAAATTCAACCAAGCATCCAATAATTAATTTTAACTATTTAAAAATTAATTTGGCAATCCAAATGAGTGAGAATTTCTCACCTTGATTTATTTTGCAATCCATTCCAATTTTTAATTCCATCAAGTAGAATTTGCAACTACGAATCCATCGTGATTTATTCCATGATTTTGGACCTCGTATGATTTCCATATGGTATTTATAAGTTAACGAATTTGAATAAATTAAATATAATATTTAATCACACACACCACTCAGGACAAGCTTCTGCTCGTTCCAGGCTCGAGCACTACGGCCGTACTCCCCTCCTCAATATCTCACTCACGACACCGAACCACCCAAGATAACTTCAACTCACTTGTCGCTACAGCTCAACATCAACTCCACCAAAACCCACACTGCCTTCATCGAGCTCGACACTGCCCTTTTCACCATTGACGAACTCACGCTGCTCTTTTACAGGAACAAAGCCCAAACCCAATCTCGGCCTCACAAAACACGAACTGCACGGAGCTGATGAGAACCAAGTCGACCGCCACCATCTCCAATTCGCTCGTGAACACAAACCCCCATATGCCATCATCGAAAACCACCGAACCCCTAACTCGATCGACTGGCATTGTCGCTCTTCCCCTGGCCATCACCTGCTCGCGCGATTTGTCTACGATCGAGAGATTCCATTCTGCCCCCCTTATTTTTTTTCATTCGAGATTTCGATCTCATTTTCTTTTTTTTCTTTTTTAATTGAGTGAATTCGATTTGAATGAAGTGGACAGGGATGCGCGATATAAAAGGTGAAAGGGTGGCTTGTACGTGATAGGTGGTGTGTTTGACTAGAGAGGGGTGGCTGATTTGATTTTGATCTGATTTTTTTAAAATATATATTCAAATATCTCATTTTATATACCAAGAAATTTCGAACCCCTATTAAGGCGTGCCGCCTGGTGTTTCTAAGGTTATACTGCTATTTCGAACTCAATGGAACAAGTCTCGAGGCCTAATTCGATCATATGGGGGAAGATAGCCTTTTAAATCGACTATTTAAATTAAAATAAATTAAATTATTTCTAGGCATTTTCAGATCGTACGACCAAACGATAAATCCAAACGCTATGAAATTTGAAATTCGATAATAATACTATATTACAGATCCAATGGAACTCATTTTGTCGAATTCTAAGACTATGCCCCGGATTGCTATTTTTAATCGTTGATTAAATCGATGATTTCTAAAATTTACGAAATCGCTTGAAATTCCTGTTTTAAAAACTAACTAACTCAATTCTAATTCAAATAGAATTTATATCAATATTAGAAATCGTTTCGATTTCATATTCAACTCCAATTCAATTATTTAAATGATTTTCAATTATTAATTCAACAATTAAATTTATTGAGCTATATTTGGAACTTAAGTTTTTTTTATTACACTTATTTGATCGATAAACTTCATACTAAAATACCATTCACATTTCAAAACTCAACATTTAAAATAAATTAAATGTTCAAAATCAATGACGGAAAGTCTGAGTCGTTACATTTGGACTATGTTTCCCAAATCTTTTAATCTTTTAATTTTTACATAAACTTATGCTCTGATACCAACTTGTAACATCCCCCGATTTTGAGGTCCGAAACTAAGCGCTATGAATGCTGCAATCATCCATAGTATTAATTTCTGGTGACAAAATGCTGCTATGTTAATCCTATCAATAATCAGAAGCACATAAATGTGAAATTTTTCAAACACAATTTAATAACAAATTTTTACATTTCATTTCGCACATAAGGTTTCATATTAGTTATATAATCCCATCTGATTCCACATTCATAGAAAATACAATTATTACAAAATACTCCAAGAGCGACATATGAAGAAGTCCCCTTGGTTGATCAGAGTCTACTACTACTTGACAGTTATAATTTCTGTCATTACATCCATTCAAACAAAACAAACTACATAGCGGTTTAAATAAAACTCCTAATATAGCTAGCTTGCCTTCTACACATCTCCGTAAGCTTATTCGTCAAACTGGAGACCCGAAATCCCTTATTCCCGACCTACTCAAATGAGTACGCAAGAGTTGAAGGGAAAAAACAAAAAATTTGGGCCAGACAAAAAATCTGGTGTGAATAATAACCTACAACCTTGAATCAAATAGATATCTAGTGAGACCACGCCGCTGAGCGGAATGGAGTTTCCCCTAACTAGTATCTTGACCATAAAATATCAAGTAAGATGACTAACTGCTGAAATCATAAGGTTATCGACCTTTTTGAATAGAGGCAATCTCGCCTTTTTAAAGCATACTTTTAGTTTGCATAAAACCAAGCCTCACCAACATTGAAACAAAAAGTAGCAGCATCAATGTTACATGGCATTATTGCCGAAATCAATAACGTGCGGCATTAATACAATAATGTCAAAACTATGGTACTTTGGCACTGTGCCGTAAAACATAGGGCGTCGACATTGAAAACCCACGATATAAATTTCCTTTACATTGAATCAAGTAATAGCGGCACCATTACTACAAAATAGTTAACATCGAAAATAATGCTTGCGGCTTCCTTACTTTAAGCTATGACATCGATATAGAAAACATGCGGCATTATTTAAAACAACGGCGAAAACTTGCGGCATTGACAAAGTAATGGAGAAAGCATTGTACAATGGCTATTATGCCGCAAAACATATAATGTTGACATTGATAACTTGCATCATCAATGATTCCCATTACCACGAGATGTGTTATTCCCATAATGACGATGCCACATGCATGATCCAATGCATCTCATGCTTACGGCTTAAGTATCTCATGCATTGTTCATAATGATGCCACCCTTTGTTACAATGCCACCTATTATTTATGGCGGATGGTATGGAGATGCCGCATATTAATGGCATAGTGGTAATTATCATAAAAACTATTTTTTTCCTTTTAAAGTAAATTCTTTTTACATACTACCATTTATTTGTCAAACTATGACTAGTTGGGACAAAATCTTTACAATTCTTTTTAGAATTTACCGAAATCGGGTTTAACTTCCCAAAATCATTTATTCATTTAATTAATTAATATCCTTGATTAATTATTGATTTAAATTCTTTTCTAGCATAATAAATTCATAATAATTCATAAATACTGGGAAAAATTCCCAAAAATCAAAGAAATTCAAAATTACCATATTCTTTACCATATAAAAATTTTAGGACCAAACACCATATTTAATTATTTTTAATAATTAAAACTCAAAATATACCCTATTTTTACCGTAGGAAATTCATAAAATATTCCTTTTAACTTGGAAAATTATGAAATTAAAAACCCATCCTTAAAATAATGTTTTAGTCCATATATCAAAAAATCAAATCGAATGGAGATTAAAATCTTAGGTTTTACTCTTAAAATCCATTCAAATAATTTTCATAAATCATTATTTTATCCAAACAATAATTATTTCCATAAAAATTTTCAAAACACAGATTTCATTAATTAATTTCCATATTCATTACATAATCCCAAAACGTTGCCCATGTTTAGATAAAATAATAATTATTACAAAGTACTCCAAGAGCGACATATGAAGATGCCCCTTTGGTTGATCATAGTTAACTACTAGACAGATACAATTTCTGCCATTACATACATACAACCAAAAGTTATAACAACACAGTGGATACATAAATAAATAGACTCTTACATAGCTAGCTCTACCTCCTACACGTCTTCGAAAGCTTTATACGTCAAACCTAAATACCTGGAAACCTTACTTTCAAACTACTCAAATAAGCATCCAAGAGTTAAAAGGGAAAAACAAAAACTTCGAGTCAGACAAAAAGTCGGGTATGAATAATAATATGTCATCTTGGTTAATAGATATCTAGTGAGACCACGCCGTTGAGTAGAATGGGTTTTTCCCTCACCAGTATCCTCTAAAAATATGTCTTTTAGAAATCAAGCACCTGCAACCACAATGGTTGAACTAGATAATATAAACAATCGTATGCATGCACCCTAGGTAATCATGACTAATCTGTCTAAATAAAAGGACTATATGTCCTAACATCATTGTTTTCTCAAGGTAACTACAAACATATATGGCTGACTTGGGCCTACCAGATATATCAAACTCTTTAACTTACTATTAGAAGGAAACTAGACGGTCTGTACGAAACTTACAATTCCTAGGGTCACTCTAATCCTAATGGTTTGGTAGGCCAACTAATAATCTATCTCATCTTCCTGTATTCCTTTTTGTGCATAACCTACTTTTTATCTTACCCTTGACGAAGCCCCATGTATTGGAATTTTCAACTAATATCAACTAAGGGCTAATAGCAGAAGTATCAGACGCAGCCCTACAACTGTCCCATCTGGTTTTCTAATCTCTGAGTTAATTCATCCTATCATAATTTATCTAAAAGTGATAAGAACTATAATCTTTTTGGTAAAATCTTGGGCTAAATACCCTTTTTATTTCCTTGAAAAAGTAAGTCTTTATAATTGATTTAACCCTTAATATCATAATTTAAAATAAGGAAACTATAGCTCTTTACTTTATCCAAAATATTATGCCAAGATATATACGTGCTTTATAAAATAACATTGATGAATTTCAAAATCACGAAGAGGTTGTCGCACCTCAAAACCTTAGGCTATGAAGCTATATACAATAAAACCATTTATATTGATAAAGTGTGGCATTAATATTTCCTATATGGGTTGTCATTCCCCTTTATATCGAAGTCATGTTAAGGCATTTGATTTATAAAACATAAGGCTATAGGGCCAAAACCATTTACGTCGCATATATAGGTTGGCGAAGCAAAGAAGTATAGAGTTTGGTTTGCATAAAATGTAGGCTTATAACCTTATTGAAATAATATCGAAATCATGACCAGGCGACATCATCGTCGTAAAATAATCAATGTTGAAAATAGCCTATAGCGACATTATGGCCAAACACTGCAGCATAAAAAAATAGTGGCAACATTGCCGTAGAAAACCAATGTCAAAAGTGATAATAGCGGCACTATAGCCATAGTATAGTCAATGTTGAAAAGGTAAAAAGCGGCATAGACGGCATGCAGTATTGAAATCATAAGGAGTTGATATAGAAAACTAGTGGCATCATTAATGCCGACATAGATAAGCGGTGATATGCGGCGTTGATATGAGGCATTGAAACAATGATAGCCAACGTCGCAAGCATTAATGTCGACATCGGAGTCGTACTTCCCACTTCCACCAACGTTGATACTTTGCATACCAACCTGGGTTGATATCGTATGATCACAATTGGTTGATGTCGAAAGCTTAGGTGCGACATAAATGGATTGCTGCATCAATGAGGCAATGAAAATTCACGTAATTATTATAAAAACCATAAATTTTCTATATAAAGTAATTTCTTTTTACCAACTCCTATTCTTTGTCAAATTGTTATTGGATAATAACTTTTTTTACCAATTCTTTTCAAAAAACTGCTATGGATCGGATTTCTCATTATCAAAATAATTTACAAACCAATAATTTTATATTAATATTATAATATAATTATTAAGCTTTTCTAGCCTAATAAATTCATAGTAATTCGTAAACACTTGAAAAAAAACCTCAAAAATCACAATAAATCAGATTTATCATATTATTTAACATATAAAAATTTCGAGACTGAAAACGTTATTTACTTATTTTTAATAATTAAAACCAAAAATAAACCATTTTCTTCACTTAAGAAATTTATACAATATTCATTCTTGACTGGAAATTAAAATCCACTTTTAAAATAACGTTTCTAACATCACCTCAAAATTTCACGTCGAATGGATCTTATAAAGTAGGTTTTTTACTCTTAAAATCTATTAAATAATTTCATAATAAATCCAATAATTCATCATTCAGGCATATAATTAATCAATCATTCCAAACATGGCATAAAAACAACAAAAGGTTTGGGTTTGATCACAAAACCAAAATAAACAAGCAAATAGTGAGATGGATAACAATTATTCACCTTGACTAGACAATGAGACTTGAGATTTGAGTGTTGATTTGGTTTCCTTAAGCTTTCTCTTTGATTTCTTAGCTTTTCTTCTCCTTAAAGCTCTTAACTATGGTCGGCCTTCCATAATATTTAGTTTGTATGAAGGAATATGAGGTAGGAATTGAGAATGGGAAGGTATATGTTAAGGAAATATGGCCTTTTTCTATTTTGCCCTTCTCATAAATCCTCCTTCTTATTATTGTTCTAATCACCCTTATTAGTCCATTAATTAAGACTTGACCAATTTGATTATCAAATCTTATTTTCCTTATCGTCCTATATTATTTTACTTAATTTATCTAACTAAATATCCTAAATAACGCTAATTAAAATTAGAGGTGTTACAGACTCCCCTCCTTAAAGACTTTCAGCATCGAAATTACGATAAGGTACCTAACATCAAATATAATCATAAATATAAAACATACCATCAAAACAAATCGGGATAAGCATTCCTAATTGTGTCCCCTGTCTTCCAAGTATAGTCTCTCTCGTTGTCACTCCACTGGACCTTTACTAGTCTGACTGTCACAAGGTTTTAAATCTCGGATTTCGGTCACGTCTCGTCTCGAAGAATTTAGATAGCTTATCTCGTATCGGGTGAGATCTCGAACGAGATGAGTGCATCTCGGTCGTCCATCTCGGATTTACATCTCGGTTTCTAAAATTCATTTCGGGATTATCTCGGAGTATATGTCATGTCGAAAATTAGTTTTCATACACCTAAATTTATAATACCAGTCACTACCTTAAGGAAAACACTATGCACTTACCTTGAATATATCACACGCTTATCATTAGTAATTTAGTATGGAAAAATATCACTTGTATCATGTAAAATAAACAAATAACTAGATTTAATGAATAATGTTCAATATAATATCATATGAGATAAAGTAGACAAGAAACAAACCATAACATATGCACCTTTACTTTGTTTGATCATTCACTTAACTTTCCTACACAATATAATGTCTCATTTCTACCTTTTATGATTTATAGTGCTGCAAGGGAAATCTTAATTTTATAACTTCAAATACAAAAGTCTACAAGTAGAATTAAGATATTCTATGTCTGATTATAGTATTTAATTATTAGCAAACAAAATCTCATTAAGAAACTAATAGCATAGATATTTCAAACAAACGTAGAAAATAGCATACATAGTACAAACAATTTCAAACATTTAGTAATATTATAAGAAAAGCAAAAAAATGATGTACGAATGAACATGTAATCATCAAATGAAATTAATAGATGAACGAGAATTCCTTTATTGCTTAAAAATAAGCCTTGAGGAAAAAATTATAGCAGCAAAGACTAAATGAAATCAAATTGGGAATCCATTTAGAACATAAAGTTAAATAAGTGAAGCCCAAAATTTATAGCCGCAAAAAAAATAGGGTTAGGAAAAAAACTCAAGAAAGTGTCAAAAAAAGAAAAATGAAATTGGATGTAAATTAATTTGGATCAGAAACCTAAATGAAAATCATAAAGTGAAATACTTACCATAATCGATGTAAGATTTTATCATCTTCTTACACTCGTCACTGCCATAAAATAAGAGACGAAGATTAAATGAGATTTATATAAGAAATAAGGGTTAAAAAAAGTACAATTAAGAAGGCTTAAATTAAGGTAAAGTATGAGCTAGCCCAATACGGAAAAAGAGTTGATTTTTTCCAAAATTCAAAAATTCGGCCGATATCTCACTTTTAAATCTCGTCCGAGATACCGGACGAGATACTGAAATCTCGTCCGAGATTTGGGTCAGACGAGATTCAAACGAAATTAGTTGTTTCGAATCGCCCAGGCTTGAAAACGAGATCTCGGCCGAGATCTCGGCCGAGATGAGCGAGATTTAAAACCTTGGACTGTCATGTTACTTAGCTTCTTCTCATCCCTAGCCACAATACGAACAGGTTGCCTAATAATAGTCATGTCTGGTTCTACCACTAAGTCTTCTAATACAGTCAGTGTGATAATAGTCTCTAAATCACGAAAAACTCTTCCGAAGATGAGAAATATGAAAACCATTGTGGACTCCTGCCAAACTGCTCGGTAACTCTATCCTATAAGCAAGTTTTTCGATCATCTCTATAATAGGAAATGGTCCAACAAATCTTGATGCAAATTTTCCCGACTTTCTGAATCTTCATAAACCCTTCATTGTCGATACTTTGATGAAAACTTGATCTTCAAATGAGAATTCTTAGTATTTTCGTCTCTGATCTGCATAACTCTTTTGCCTTGACTGAGCTTCCTTCATCCTTGCTCAGATTAACTCGATATTTTCCATTGCTTCTCTTACCAAGTCTGGACCAAGAACTAATCTATCTTCGGTCTCTAACCAACATATGTGTGATTTACATGGCCTTCCATATAAAACTTTAAAAGGCAACATTCCTATATTTGTCTGATGACTATTGTTATAGGAAAATTCGACTAAGTGTAGATGGTCTTCCCATGATCCTCAAAAATCTAACACACAAGCTCTTAACAAATCCTTCAAGACTTTGTTATCTCTTTCCATTTGCACATCTGTCTATGGATGATAAGCAGTACTCATCTTAAGCTTGGTACCAAACCCTTTTGTAGACTCTTCTAGAATTTGCTAGTGAATAAAGTATCTCTGTCACTGACTATACTACTAGGAATCCCATGCAGTCTAACAATATTCTTCATAAATTACTTAGCCAAAATGGGTGTCGTCCTTGTCGACTTAATGGGAATGAAATATGCACTCTTGGTTTCTATCCACTATAACCTAAGTACTTTCATTTCCTCTACTCGACCTTGACAATCCGTCAATGAAATCCATAGATATAGAATCCCATTTCCAAACCAGTATATCCAAAGGCTGAAGCAATCCACTTGACTTCTAATGTTCGACTCTTACTTGCTGGCAGTTTAAGCATTGCTTTACCTATAAGCCTGCATCCCTTTTCATACCTTTCCAGAAGAAACTCTTTTTCATATCCTGATACATCTTAGTTCCTCCAAGATGAATGGTAAACTTCAATCGATGACACTTCCTAAGTACTTCTTTTCTTAGGTCACCCGTATCTGGAACACATAATCGTCCCTTCTTTCTCAGCCATCCATTTCATCAAGGTAAAAATCCTTCAAATCATCAATCTCAGTTCGACTTTTCAATCTTTTATTCTCTCGACTAATAATAGATCATCTCTTTGCATAGAAGCAATCCTTTCAATCAATATTGGTCGAACTTCCAACCATGATAGCATGACAGTTTCTTGACTAGAACTAGCCGTAGATCTTAACTTCACACTACAACTAGTTAATACTTCTAAATCTTTCCACTCCACTAACATCTCTAACACTACATTCTGATGTTTTCTGCTAAGTGCACCTGCAACATTGTTTCCTTTTCTTGGTTATACTCAATTCCAAAATCATAAGCTGCTTTGAACTCCAACCACCTATGTTGTCCCATATTCAACTCCTTTTGAGAGAATAAATATCTTAAAGACTTGTAATCCCTATACAACCCGAATCTTTCTCCTAGGAGGTAGTGTCTATACACCTTCAAAGCAAAGATTACAGCTACCAACTCCAAATCGTAAGTCGGATACCTAACTTCATGTGGTCTAAGCTGTCGAGAAGCGTATGCAATCACTTTACCTCTTTGTATCAGCACAACACCTAATCCTATTCCACATGTATCTGTATACACCACAAAATCTTGATTACCATCTGGTACAAGTAACATGGGCGCATTGATCAATAAATGTTTTAGCTTCAGGAATGCCCCCTTACATTATCGGTCCAAACATACTTCACATCCTTCCTTGTTAGTTTAGTCATCGGTGCTGCTACGCGAGATAAATACTTGATGAATCTCCGGTAATAGCCAGCTTATCCAAGAAAACTTTTCATCATGGTCACCGTTTCGGGTCTTTCCAATTATTATAGCCTCGATCTTAGCTAGATCTACCAACAACCTTTTTTCTAAAACTACATGACCAAAGAACTTCACTTCTTTCTGCCAAAAATAACACTTTGAAAACTTCATTTTTAACTGATGTTCCCTCAACGTCTCAAGCACTATTATGATGTGAGCATCATGATCTTGCTCAGTCCGAGAAGATATCAAAATGTCATCGATCAACACTAACACGAACCTATCCAAGTACTCTGGAAAATTCGGTTCATCAAATCTGCAAACAAAGCAGGCGCATTAGTTAACCCAAATGACATTACTAACCACTCGTAGGAACCATATTATTCGAAATGTCGTTAAAGGATTACTGTCCTCCGCCACTCTCAATTGATGGAACCCTATCGCCAAATCCAACTGGGAAAATACTTTGGCTCCACTTAACTGATCAAACAAATCATCAATTCTTGACAAAGAATATCTATTCTTTATTGTCTTCTCATTCAACTTACGATAATTGATACATAATATCAATGACCTGTCCGGTTTCTTTACGAACACCACGGTCGCTCTACAAGGCGAACTGCTTGGTCTAATGAAACTCTTTCCTTCTATATCCACCAGCCGGTCCTTTAACTCCTTCATCTCAATAGGTGTCATTCTACTAGGCGGTCTACCTAAAGGTTCAGCTCCAAATATAAGATCTATTCGAAATTCATTAGCCCATTTTGGCGGTAGTCCTATAACAGGCTCAAAAACATCTACAAACTCTCTAATGACAAAAACTCAATTCAACTAATCTTCCTCCTCCATTGCATCCAATAAAACACAAACATCAAAATTTGAGTTCTCTATTGAGTATATAATTCGCTCGCGACTATTAGGGTATCTTAATGATATAATACCAAAGCCCACAAAATCAAACACATGCAAACTACAGGTATGTATGTGATCTAATAACTCAAACTCTAAATGGTTATATCTATCCCTAGAGTTGCATAACCTCTGATGCAGCGCATACCTTAAACCTAGGTCGCGAAGCCATAAGTCGCGGAGGCGAAACCCTAGGTCGCGAAACCATAAGTCGCGGAGCACTAGGTCGGGGACGAGCAGGCTCTTTATGTCGCTCCATAAATCCTACATCGCTCAACCAGAATCGCTTCTTCCTTAAATCGCGTACGACATTCCTTATGTCGCGAAGACTTAAGTCGCTTCCAGTAGGTTGTGAATAACACTCCAGCAATGTCGCGAGGCAGATACAGTTAGGTCGTGAACGACCATGCCGCTCGAGCTTCCAGTTAGGTCGCGGAGCCTAAGTCGCTGAAGTGTGATGTTAGGTCACGAACAACATCCAGTAGGTCGCTGCCTTATGTCGTGAAGCTTAGGTCGTGAGAAGCTGTTATGCCGTTTATGTTAAGTCGCGTAATGTAGTTAGGTCGTTCTTTTATGTTGTTACTTGTTAAGTCGTTTGGTAGTATTTCTTAAGTCGTTGTTTGTATTTTCTTAAGTCGCATGATTTGTTAAGTCGTTTGTACTGTTGTGATGTATTTTTCTTATGTCGTGACTGTGTGTTGTAAATGCCTATAAATAGGGATGTGTTGTCATTGTAAAATTAGTAGTTGAATTTTGAATAAAAATTTGGTTTGTGCTTCTTGCCACCATTAAAATTGGTAGTTGAGTGTTATCTCCTATCTCCACCTTTGGCATTCGAGTGCACTCGAATCAACGATTGTTATAGCCAATTCATGGAATCAAGTGCGCTTGATCAACGTTCGAAGAATTGTAGATCTTCTCTCACGGCATCATGCGTGATCAACGTGTCGAAGATTGCTAGAATCCGGTATCTTGGTGATCAACGGATTTGGGCATTTGGGTATTCTTAAATTCACCAATTTATCATCGATTCACCGATTATTTCCGCTAATCGTGTGAGATCCTGGATGGATTCGATTTACATTTTCGAATTCGCTTCCTGTGCTGCGTCATTTGGTATTAGAGCGAGGTTACGAACTTTTCCAAGTTCGTGGGGTGTGAAGTTTCGAGATTTGAAGTTTGTGAAGTTTGTGTTTGGATTTGTTGAAGATTCGACAATGCCTCCAAGAAGAGTTAATCGTCATCAGAATGTTGCAGATGTGTATCGAAGAGAAGATGCTGAACAAATGAAGCAACGAATTAGTGATAAATTCAATGAGAAGTTTGATGAGAGGATCGGTCGATTAGAGAGAATGATGTTTGAAATGAATCAAAGTAGAAGAAGGGTTTCACCTGAATCGAGCCATGGGGGAAATAGAGTTTCACCACATTCAGATCGGGAGAGAAGAGAAGATCATGGTCATAGAAATGTTGACGATCGTGATAGGAATGTTGATGATCGAAATCGAAGAGATGTGGATGGTCGTGATCGGAGGAACGCAGATCGAAGGGATGTTGGTGGTAGAAATGGTGGTGATAGAGATGTTGGTGGTCATGATCGACATCGATATGCATCAGATTTTGATGAGGAGTTTGATGGTGGTAGTGTTCATGGTCGAAATCGAAGCCAAGGAAGAAATCATTCAGAGTATGATCACAAATAGGAGTCCGGAATGAAAATTGAAATTCCAGATTTTAAGGGTGGTATGCAGGCTGAAGAATTTCTAGATTGGTTATCTAATGTTGAAGAGATCATTGATTTCAAGGAGGTTCCGGAAGATCGTCGAGTGAAGTTGGTTGCTACTAGGTTGAGAGGGAGAGCTATGGCGTGGTGGCAGCAAACCAAACTTACACGAGAACGGATGGGGAAGTCGAAGATTGTTGCTTGGGAGAAAATGAAGAAGATGATGAAGGCTACATTCTTGCCTTACAATTATCAATCACTCATGTATCAGAGGTTGCAGAATCTGAGGCAAGGGACGAACACTGTTAATGATTATGCTGATGAGTTTTATCAACTGATTGCTCGAAATGACATTATGGAGATGGAGGAACAATTGACTACTAGGTTTGTTGGGGGGTTGAGGATCCAGATCCAGGATATGGTAAATATGTTTGACCCTAGATCTGTGGCTGAAGCGCACCAGAAGGCGTTGGCTTGGGAGAAGCAGGGAAGACGAGGAGGTGGTGTGTTTCCAAGTTCCAATACTCAGAGCAAGGGTGCTAGTGGGAGTTCCAATGTTTCTAAAGCTGTCAGTAAACCAGTTGTGAATGAAGTTGCGAAGGCGAAGGTCAACAACAGTTTCAAGTGTTATAATTACCAGGAAGTGGGTCGCAAGAGTAATGAATGCCCGAAACCGAAGAGGCGAGCTATGATTGTTGAAGTGGAAGGTGAGGATGTTGATGAAAGTTATTCTAGTCCTGTTGAGGAGGATGAATAGGATATCGCGTCGGGAGATGAAGGATGTAATCTAATGTTGAGGAGATCATGTTTGACACCGAAGCAGGAAGAGGAGGCTAGTTGGTTGAGGAGTAATATCTTTCAGTCGACATGCACTATACTGGGGTAGGTGTGTAAATTTGTGATTGACGCGGGAAGTTGTGACAATATAATTTCTACCAAAGCTGTGAGAAAGTTGAAGTTGAAGACGGAGAAGCATCCAAATCCTTACAAGTTAGCGTGGTTAAGGAAAGGAGAGGTGAAGGTGGACAGGCGAGTTCATGTTCCATTTTCTATTGGGAAGAAGTATAAAGATGAGATCTGGTGTGATGTGGTGGAGATGGATGTTTGTCACTTGCTTTTGGGAAGAACATGGCAGTATGACCGAGCAGTGCAGAATGATGGTCGAACCAATAGCTACAGCTTTATGTTTGAAGGTACTAAGATCATTTTAGTTCCGAAGAAGAGACAGCAAGGAGAGAGCAAGTCAGAAGAGATTGAGGAGCTGAAGACTTTGTTGACTTTGAAGGAGTTTGTTGAAGAAGTAGAGGAGAGTCCAGAGGTGTTCTTGTTGATTGGACATGAAGCTACTGAATCTGTTGAAGTTCCAGAGGAAGTAAAGCCAGTGTTGGAAGAATTCAGAGATGTGTTTCCTGAAGAGTTGCCAAAGGAGTTACCACCGTTGAGAGATATTCAGCATCAGATTTATCTTGTGCTAGGGGCGACATTACCTCACAGGCCACATTACAGGATGAGTCCTAAGGAGCATGAGGAACTGAGAAGGCAGGTGGAGGAGTTGTTAGAACAAGGGCGTGTTCATGAGAGCTTGAGTCCTTGTGCAGTGCCAACCTTATTGGTACCGAAGAAGGATGGGACTTGGCGGATGTGTACGGACAGTCGAGCTCTAAACAAGATCACTATGAGATACAGGTTTCCTATGCCGAGGTTCGATGATTTGATTGATCAGTTGAGTGGGGCTGTTGTGTTCTCAAAGATTGACTTGAAGAGTGGATACCATCAGATTCGTATTAGACCGGGTGATGAGTGGAAGACTGCTTTTAAAACCAGGGAAGGTCTATACGAATGGCTGGTTATGCCATTTGGCTTGTCAAATGCTCCTAGTACTTTTATGAGAGTGATGAACCAGATTTTCAGACCATTTATTGGGAAGTTTGTAGTAGTTTACTTTGGCGATATTTTGATCTATAGTGGGAGTATGGAAGAGCATATCCAGCATTTGCGAGAAGTGCTGTTGATTCTACGACAGGAGAAATTCTATGCAGCAACGAAGAAGTGCGTGTTCATGACGCACAGTGTTTTGTTTCTGGGATATGTTCTGTCGAAGGAGGGTATTCAAGTGGATGAAAGCAAAGTGGAAGCTGTCAGGATTTGGCCACAACCCAAGACAATTACTGAAGTGAGGAGTTTTCATGGGTTGGTATCTTTTTATCGAAGATTCATTCCACATTTTAGCAGTGTGATGGCACCTGTAACCGATTGCATGAAAGGAAAGAAGTTTGTGTGGACAAAGGAAGTAGAGTTAGCTTTTGAGAAGATCAAGACACTTTTGACGACAACACCCATTCTGGTGCTGCCGGATTTTCAGATATTGTTCGAGTTACATACTGATGCTTCGAAGGTTGGGATTGGTGGAGTATTGAGTCAGAATGGAAGACCAGTTGCTTATTTCAGTGAGAAGTTGTCTGGAGCCAAGTTGAGATATAGCACTTATGACGTGGAGTTTTATGCAATTGTTCAAGCTGTGAAGCACTGGAGACATTATCTGTTTTAGAAGGAGTTTGTTCTTTATACGGATCATGAAGCTTTGAAACATTTGCAAGGGAAGGACAAAATTTCAGCTAGACATGCTTCATGGGTCGCGTATCTGCAGCAGTTTACTTTTGTTGTAAAGCACAAATCAGGGATGACGAATCGTGTAGTTGATGCCTTGAGCAGGAGGAATCATTTGTTTACGACGATGAAGGTAGAAGTGACAGGATTTGAACTATTGCCAGAGTTGTTTGAGGAAGATCCTTACTTTGCGAAGATTGTTGAGAAAGTCAAGGATGGGAGTACTGATGAGTTTGTGTTGGTAGATGGATTCTTATTCAAGGGGAATCGATTGTGCGTACCAGATTGCAGTTTACGAATGAAGATTATCAAAGAATTGCATGAGTAAGGACACATGGGCCATGATTGTACTTTACAGTTGATTGCAAAATATTATTTTTGGCCATCAATGAGGAAGGAAGTTGAAAAATTTGTTCAGAGGTGTCATATTTGTCAGGATTCAAAGGGGACAGCGACCAATGCAGGGTTGTATATGCCGTGGCCTGTGCCGACTAAACCTTGGGTGGATGTTAGTATGGATTTTGTATTGGGATTACCGAGAACGCAACGTGGCAATGATTCTATCTATGTGGTGGTTGATCGATTTTCAAAGATGACACATTTTATTGCATGTAAGAAGACATCAGATGCAGTTAATGTAGCACAGTTATATTTCAGAGAAATATATCATCTTCATGGGTTACCTGAATCTATTGTATCAGATAGAGACACTCGTTTTCTGAGTCATTTTTGGAAGAGTCTATGGAGAATGGTCGGGACTAAGCTGAAATTCAGTAGTGCTTATCATCCACAGACGGATGGACAGACTGAAGTTGTAAACAGATCCCTAGGTAATCTATTGCGATGCCTCGTGGATGATAATTTGAAGAGTTGGGATTCGAAGTTATGTCAAGCTGAATTTGCACACAACCATGCAGTTAATCGTAGCACTGGGTTCAGTCCATTCCAGGTTGTGTGTTCAACAATTCCTAAAGGACCGTTGGATTTATTGGTAGTTCCACAGCAGAAAGGAGTGATCAAACGGGCTAGTGATTTTGTGAATGAATTGCAAGAGTATCATAAGGTTGTGCATGAACTATTGCTTAAGGCGAATGAGAAATATAAGCAATCCGCAGATATTAAACGACGACATGTAGACTTCAAAGAAGGAGATTTTGTATGTGCAGTATTGACCAAGGATCGATTTCCTGTTGGTACTTACAACAAACTAGCTGCTAGGAAGATTGGTCCTTTGGAAATCATAAAGAAGATTAATGAGAATGCTTATCAGTTGAGATTGCCGGATCATATCCATATTGATGATGTTTTCAATGTCAAACACTTAATTCCATATTATGGGGAGAAGCTCGTCGAAGAAGAGGAGAGCATGAATTCGAGGTCGAATTCTTTTCAACCAGGGGAGGATGATGCAGCGCATACCTTAAATCTAGGTCGTGAAGCCATAAGTCGCGGAGGCGAAACCCTAGGTCGCGAAACCATAAGTCGCGGAGCACTAGGTCGGGGACGAGCAGGCTCTTTATGTCGCTCCAGAAATCCTACGTCGCTCAACCGGAATTGCTTCTTCCTTAAATCGCGTACGACATTCCTTATGTTGCGAAGACTTAAGTCGCTTCCAGTAGGTCGCGAAAAACACTCCAGCAATGTCGCGAGGCAGATACAGTTAGGTCGCGAACGACCTATGCAGCTCGAGCTTCCAGTTAGGTCGCGGAGCCTAAGTCGCTGAAGTGTGATGTTAGGTCGCGAACAACATCCAGTAGGTCGCTGCCTTATGTCGTGAAGCTTAGGTCGCAAGAAGCTGTTATGCCGTTTATGTTAAGTCGCGTAATGTAGTTAGGTCGTTCTTTTATGTCGTTACTTGTTAAGTCGTTTGGTTGTATTTCTTAAGTCGTTGTTTGTATTTTCTTAAGTCGCATGATTTGTTAAGTCGTTTGTACTGTTGTGATGTATTTTTCTTATGTCGTGACTGTGTGTTGTAAATGCCTATAAATAGGGATGTGTTGTCATTGTAAAATTAGTAGTTGAATTTTGAATAAAAATTTGGTTTGTGCTTCTTGCCACCATTAAAATTGGTAGTTGAGTGTTATCTCCTATCTCCACCTTCAGCATTCGAGTGCGCTCGAATCAACGATTGTTGAAGCCAATTCACGGAATCAAGTGCGCTTGATCAACGTTTGAAGAATTGTAGATCTTCTTCCACGGCATCGTGCGTGATCAACGTGTCGAAGATTGCTAGAATCCGGTATCTTCGTGATCAACGGATTTGGGCATTTGGGTATTCTTAAATTCACTAATTTATCATCGATTCACTGATTATTTCCGCTAATCGTGTGAGATCCTGGACGGATTCGATTTACATCGTCGAATTCGCTTCCTGTGCTGCGTCAACCTCCTATCGGATTCACAACCCTTAAGGAAGTGACAAGGTATGATGTCTCTAAACTAAACGTATCTACCAAACAGTGAGAGATAAAAGAATGTGATGCACTGGTATCAAATAATACTCTAATGGATATGTCATGAATCAAAAGCATAACTCTCATCACATCCTTTACCTTCTCCTCTGCTCATCATTTAGACATAAATCAGCAAAAATCCTTTCATAATGAAGCAGCAAATTCTATACTTCGATAATATCCTCAGTTCCAAAGAATGGCCTTCCTCCAAAGCCTTGCATAATCCTGACTCAACACATCATAGGTATTGACAATTGAAACTTTAGGATTTGCTCCTCCAGCTTTACCACCAACTAATCTAGCTGCAACTCCTACTTGCATCATGTTGACAAAGAACTAGTACATAGCTCCCATATCTACTGGCGGTATTCCAGTACCCACATTAGTAGCTGTTTATCAGCCCGGATTCCTCCTAGTATTGGGCCTGACATTTCAATTGGTTGTGGTGCTTCATGCATTGAGATTCAATCTTCTGTTTCCTGCCTCCATATCTTACTTTCCTTAAATCTGCATTCGAACCTTAGTAAGATATAGAAGAATGGTCTAAGTGAGGAAAGAATATAGATAAGATATATACTTATATATAGAAAATACAAGTGCGTTCCTCTAGTGTATTATATACCCCAATCTCATTCTATGATTCATTTGGATTATGTGTTCAAAAACCCATTTAAATTCAAAATTCTTTTAGTTTTACATAAACCTTTTCTTTGATACCAAGTTGTAACATTCCCATTCTAAGGTCCAAAAATAAGTGTTACTGATACTGCAGTCATCAATAGTATTATTCTATGGTGACAAAGTGAGTTCGGTTAATAATGTCATTAACATCAAAGGATAGGAATATGAACATTTTCAATATATAAATTTCATTAATTAATTTCCATATTCATTACATAATCCCAAAACGTTGCCTAGGTTCAGATAAAATAAAATTATTATAAAATACTCCAAGAGAGATATATGAAGATGCTTCCTTGGTTGATCAGAGTTAACTACTAGACGGATACAATTTTTGCCATTACATACATACAAAAGTCATAACAACACATCAGAGACATAAATGGATAGACTCATACATAGCTAGCTCTGCCTCCCGAATGTCTCTAGAAGCTTTATTCGTCAAGCCTAAAAACTTGGAAACATTACTCTCGAACTACTCAAATGAGTACTTGAGAGTTAAGGGGAAAAACAAAAAATTTGGGTCAGACAAAAAATCTGGTGTAAATAATATGCCATCTTGGTTAATAGATATCTAGTGAGACCACGTTGCTGAGTGGAAAGGGTTTTCCCCTCACTAGTATCCTCTAAAAATATGTCTTTTAGTAATCAAGCACCTATAACCAGAATAGTTGAACTAGACAATATAAACAATCATATGCATGCATGCATGCACCTTGGGTAATCATGACCAATCTATCTAAATAAATGGACTATTTGTCCCAAAATCATAGTTTTCTCAGGGTAACTACAAACCTATATGGATGACTCGGGCCTACTAGATTTATCAAACTCTCTAAATTATTGTTAGAAGGAAACTGGATGGTCTATCCGAAACTTACTATTCTTGTGGTCACTCTGATCTTAATGGTTTTGCGAGCCAACCTATAACCTATCTCATGTTTTTGCATTCCTTTCCGTGTGTAAACCTACTTTTCGTCTTACCCTTGACGAAGCCCTATGCATTAGAATTTTGGACTAATATCAGCTAGGGGCAAATAGTTGAAGAATAGGGCGTGACCCTACACCAATCCCATTTAGTTTTCTAATCTCTAAGTCAATTCATCCTATCATAATTTATCTAAAGACGATGTTAATGAATAAATTCATCAATACCCAAAAGTGAATAGGAATAGAATTTTATCAAAAAGAAGCCTCTATGAGGGCCTTTGAAGTGGTCGAAGTCAAGGGTTGAGCATATGATTCCCAGTATGTAGTTGGTCTTTGCATTGGTGACATAATCACTTCGATTGTCATGAACAGGTCAAATTAGTATGTAATAGTTGAGGATATGTTCAAGTCAATAGGTATTTAAGTAATCAAGTCAATGTGCGTATTTATGTTAAAATTTAGGTTCGAAGTCAATAAAATATAAAAGTCACAAGTTCGAATATGTCAATAAGCTATGAAATTATTTGATTTTAAATTCCTTATGTCTACAAGGTTCAAGTATTACAATCGACTAAATCCCCAAATTGATTTAGGGTTTACAATGTTGGAAACATGTAAGAAATGGGGAGAGGGAATCGGGTCCCCAAAACAGCGCCTTTAGGGTCATATTTATAGGGGTGGAGGGACAGGGTCTTTGACGCGGATAGGTTTCAGTAGCAGCCTTGTCGATAGTGTTGATAATAGCCTTATAGACTTTGATGATGTTATGCGCGTAATTGAACAAAGGGGAAGAATGGTGTCCCTTGACATCCTTGTAGTGCTAAGGTCTTCGTGGACATTGATAGTGTCCAACATCAATATCGCTTCGTATAGATTCGCGATGTCCTTCAAATGCTAATAAAATACGTCGATGAAGTGTCATGTTGAGCAGTCTTCGAAGAGCTATAAAGTGTTGATAAAGTGATAGTTTATAATGAGCTTGTGATTCATGAGTAGCAAAGCTGATTGAATGCAGTATCAATTAGATGCGCTTTGACTACTTTGACATTCATCGATGACCTTCGAGGTTGTCTATACTTGACCTCTTCGCAACACAGACTATGGAAGGTGATGCCACCCCTACATCTCTTTTCGTGTATCTCCGAAGTCGATAAGAGGCATTATTGGAGTATTCCCGATCTAGGGTCTTCAACAATAATGACAATATGCAGAGTGATCAATGAATAACTTCTGATATTAGCACCATTACTTCTGTGTTGCTTATTAGTATGGCATCGAACCTCCTCGTATCCTTTCGACAATCCTCTTTGACATTATTATTGGTAAAATGTGCAGTCATGTAGCATGTCAGACCTCTTCATCAAAAATTATAGTAGTAATATCTTCGAAGTTTATGAGGTGCGACCTCCCTAGCTCTTTACACATTTCGTCTCCAAAGTCAATGATGGTGATATCACTTGCTATTACAAAGACTTAGACATTATTTCTTGAGACGAGGTTCGACATCATCTCCTTAAAGCTTCAAATTAGAAACCATATTCTCTTGTGAAATTATGTGGATAACATTTGCTACCCCTCCTTGTGTAAAAGAAGCATTTTACTCTTTAGGGTAAAACCACAAATTTTCCTTGCTTTGTTTAGCCTTTGAGACCCATTAAATCTGATAGTGTTCTTTCTTTTCTTGCGATTTAAACTCAAACAAATGATGTTTTTGAATTAACAAAATCATTTAAAGCCTTAAATTTCATACATCCGGGTTAATACTAATATACGATTTAATACTAACATATTTTTAGCTTTATAGTGTATTCATATGACATTTGGCATCAATTTACTCAGTCGACATGGTTTTACTGCTGTAGCATTGCATTTTGGATGCTCTATGTTAATTGTTATTGAAGTTTTCAGTTCATTTATGGACCTATCTTCTAATCATAGATTTAGCACTTATTTATGCTCTTTTAGTCAACGCAAAATTTTAACTTTTCTTGTGAACTCTATACTGGTTATTCAATAGTTATTGACTTGTTGTGATGTCATTTTTAAACTTTAAACTTTTATTGTTTGGATATCAAGTAAATCTCTTACATCCTTTCAAGAATGAGTGCTCAAATTTGGAATAATATCACCTGGTAGGCAGATGGAGGGATATGCATGAATTTTCTTTGAGAAGACTAGTACGGGTTTTAAAAAATTTCCTCTCGAGCCGACTCTTCTTGTATTGTCGGAGATTGGTTATCAATATTAAGTCGCCTTGAATGTATCACACAATTTGTTTTCCAAAGGTTTGATTTGGTGCAAGATGTCATGCAACAGTTTGTTTGTCTTCTCATTGTAATTTTTTTCTTCTGACCTGAGCTTTACTTTAATGATGGATTAGCGATTTAAGATATTAATAATTCATTTGGTGAAGAATTAAAGGAAATATCTGGTACTAATTCTGGAGAGAAAAAGTTAGAAAACCATTTGATAATAAGGAGGTTAGTAATTAAGCATGTCATCTGGTGATAAGAAATCCAAGTTCCCATCTTCCGGCAATAAGAAATCCAGAATATCCTCCGACTATAAGAAGGTCAGAAAACTATCGCTAACAAAAAATCCCGAATTCCATCTAATAATATGAAGACTGTAAATTAATCTGGTAAGTGATGAAAGAAGACCGGAAATCCATATCTGGCGATAACAATAGAAGACCAAAAATCCATATCTGGTAATAATAATATAAGTCTAGAAATCCATATCTGGTAATAATAATAATAGAAGTCTAGAAATCACTGTCTGGTTGTAATAGAAGGCCAGAAATGCAATCCAGTAACAATATGAAAACTCGAATTACACAAGAAAACCAGAAGTTCAGTAGGAAATTCAAAATCATCAATAAACCGAATAAGAAAACCATGAAACCAAATTAGAAATTCAACCAAAGTCTCAATCAAAAGCTTATCGGAATTTCATTTGATAATTAGAGTGGTCTAGAAATTTATAAGGAAACAAGAAATCCAACGAGAAACCCAGAAAACAAATCATAATCAACAAGAAAATCAGGAATCCATTTGTCAGAAAATTCAGAGATTTAATCGAATATTCATCAAACTTCTGTGTTACAATAAGAAACTCATAAATTCATTCGGAGGCAAAAGAGAATCAGAAAACCATCTAATTAACAATTCGATTTGTCGTAAAGCAAAAGTCTCGTAGTTCTCTTCGATGCTAATTTGTTGCCTTATTAATTCTTCAAAGGTTTCCATTATTTAAAGAACTGTTTCTTATTTGGAGATATGTAGTTGCTAAGGTATTTATTAATTATAATTATATTTAGAGACAAGTAGTTCCGTTCAGCCATTCCATAATTCAGCAAGTAGTTCCATTCAGCCATTCAACCATTCAGCAAGTAATTCCGTTCAGTTGTCGGCTATTAAACTGTTCAGCCATTCAGTAGGTAGTTCTGTTCGGTTATTTGGCCGTTCAACAGGTATTTCTGTTATGTTGTTATGTCGTTCAGTGGGCCCAATTAGTTTATTTGTAGTTATTATATATAGACCTCCTTGTGAAGGTTCCCTTATTCCTAGATCTATTATGGTTCTATTAGAGGTCTGCTATTAACTATGTAATGAATGAAGCTATCATTGCTTTCTAGTGAGGAATTGTTCTTCACTCGGTTGCTGATCCATTGAGTTTTAGATTCCTTTTTGTATCTTTTATCCTTGTTTCCTTTTTGGGTTTTATGACATCTTAGTCTTTGTTTCAGGTTTAGATATTTTCATTTTTCTCCTTTCTGCCCCTTTCTCGGGCTTTGGTTTTGCTTCGAGTTGTTGACATTTCATTCTTTCCATTTTTAGTTTTGGATTTTTTGTCCTTTTTATTTGAACCAATCCTTTGGGCTTTGCCTTTACATTGAGTTGTGGATAACTTCATCCATTTTCCATTTGTCCCTCTTTGGGCCTTACCTTGGTCATGGATGTGAAAATCTTTGTCCTTTTTGTTGAAAGCGCTCCGAGAATTCATCAGAGGCTTTGGTGGATACTGGACCCTCCTCTCTCTAGGATGTGCTATGGACTGGTCGCAGGCTTTTTGGTGGGTACTAGACCCTCCTCCCTCTAGGTGGCGCTACGGACTAGCCGCAGGCTTTTTGGTGGGTACCGAACTCTCCTCCCTCTAAGAGGCGCTACAGACTAATCATAGGCTTTTTGAAGGGTACTGAACTCTCCTCCCTCTAGGAGGCACTAAGGACTAGCCGCAGGCCTAAGACTTGTTTATGAAAATAATTTTTTGGCCAATCGAAATATTTGTAAAGACCTTTTTGAACATCAACTTCTTTTTGGGAGAATTTTTTTTCCTTAAAAAGATCTCTTCGATAAATTGAGGATTTATTTCCTAAAATTGATTTTTCTTTTTAGAAGATTTTGGATATTAGAACTTTTTGACAAAGAAGTCCATTCCCAACGCTGCCACCAAGAAGGTTTTTTTAAAATCAATCTCATGATAAAAACTGAAATCTCAAATAAGAGACTCAGTGGTTATGGTCCATGAACCAATAATCCTTTAATCGAGAATAAACAGTTCTAATTAGAGTTTTTGTCGATGAATCTTGATAATTCTGGAAATTTTCCTTCAGAAAGTACACATAGGATTTTCCTTGTCAACAACTTCGAAAACCTTTGAAAATACTTTTTTCAGGATATGCTCGGCTAAAATATTTAGTGTGCATTTACTAATGCTAAGTAATATATTTGAAGATTGTATGAATCTCTCTTAAAATAGATAAACATTTGTTTTTCCTGATTCATAGGGTAATTTGAAATAATCCTTCTTGATTTTCGAAAGTAATTCTTTTGGAAGACATGTTTAGAAAATTCCTTTTTGACAATAAAATGACTTAGTGAAAATAAGGTCGATGTATTTACTTCCACCTAAATATGATATATATGTAATTGTACCCCTCCAGGATTTGCTTAGCAAAATAATTGTCTTTTTTGTTAGACTGAAAAATCATGATTTATGAACTAATAGACTTTTACGTACAAGAGCATAGTTTTCCTAAGAATCCTTTCTTTGGAGAAGATTTTGGATACTTACCTTCCCTAGAAACTGGCTTATGCTGAAAGGTTGATTGACTCAAGCTAAAGAGCCATCTCGTACTGGATATTTGATCTATCTTTTCTTCAGCGAAAACCAAAGATTGATTACATTTTGACAAGGAGATCCAAATCCTTTTGTATGCAGTGGATTGGTTTTGTTTTAACCTATAAAGACACTCGAACTTTATGTTAATACATGATCAATTGCATGTAAAACTCGAATCAGAAAATTATATGACTAAAGATAATCCATGGTGGTTACTGTCATGAAACTTCATAGTTTGGCTGGAGTTTAAATTTGAAGTTGTAGAGCTACTTTTCTTCTTGTAGAAAAATGTTAGTCCTCAAGTGCTTGGGCTATTCTTCTCGGAAAGAGAGATCCTCTAAGCTTCCTTAGCAAAATTATTTAGAGATCCTGACTTGATCATACTCTGAATTATCCCTGACAGGACCTGGCACTTATCTGTCTTGTGTCCATTTATTTTGTGGTAGGCCCAAAAATCTTGTTCTTTTTTAGGATTAGAAGCTTTCCTTTTTTTATAGGAAGTGGAAAAACTTCCATTGCTTTTTGCCATGGCGAAAATATAGGAGAGAGGTTTGTTTAAGCTTACAAAATTAGGTTTAGATATCACTATTCGGTCTTTTCCTTTGTTTTCATTCCATCTTGGCCTTTTGTTGGAGTGATTGAGACCGAACTTTCCTTCTTGTGCATCTTGTTGGGATTCTTTCTTGGCATGGTACATCTCGTCCATATGAATGAATTTCTCTACTTGGAAATGGAAGTATTGCAGATCCTTACATCCATTAATATGAAGCTCTTTCTAAAAAGGGGTTTGCTCAATTAGTCCGGATCGAACTGCCATCGGTTTGTCTCCGTCGGTCGCATTTTTTGCTTTTAATACTTCTATATTAAATCTCTTTAGGTATTTTCCAAGCAATTCTCCTAGTCTTTGCTTGATACTGGCTAACATGCTGGAGTCCATAGTTGGATCTTTGTATACGTAAAACTACGCTACAAATTCGTAAAAAAATTGTTCCCAGGAACATATAGTCTTTTCCTAACAGTTTTTATACCATTTAGCAGCCGCTCGATATAAGGTGACAGAAAAAACTTACAATTAACTGCCTCATATGCATTATATAAATCCAATCGGTTTTTAAAAGCTTGAAGATGGTCATCCGGATCAGTGGCTTCGTCATACTTTGGTGGAGGGATTTTGATGTAAGATGGGATTCTAACAGCAATATTTCTTCTGGAAAAGGAGTTCTCCGAAAGCTACTCTTTCTTAGGTCAAGGGTTCCTTCCTCCTTAAGCATATCCTTTGTTATTTGATTGAGAATGCCCTTTTGGTCAGTTTCATCATCGTAATAATTTCTTTCGTATGGTCTAGGCACTTTTCCTGAGACTGGGCTATTCAATTTTTCAAGTGATCTTCCTACTTGATTTCCTTGATTTTTGTTTTGTTGACTCATCTTAGCCTTACTGCTTTCTTTCGTTCATAATTTTGGAGAATGAACTTCATCTTGAGTTTTTTTTAGAGATTCCACTTTATTTCCTTCTTCCATAAGCTTTATCCTATTGGAAGATTTTTGAGATGGTGCCCCTTTAAGAAGCTCTCGCGTTACCATTACTTGTTTTATTAAATCCTGGATTTTGGTCTCGTTACTAGTAAGTCTTGTTAAGTTGAGGGTTGACCAATCTCCATATTCCCTAAGTTGAAGTTCGAGATGTTATTATTTTCCCTAACTCTCACCATTTTTTCCAAAAAAAAAGAATTTTCACGCAATTATTTTATGGAGCTACAAAGGATCAGAGGTTTAAACCCTTCTTCTAGCATCAAAATATTAATGGATAAATTTGTTAACACCCAAAAGTGAATAGGAATAGAAGTTGATTAAAAAGAAGCCTCTACGAGACTCTTCGAAGCTATTGAAGTCAAGGGTTGAGCACATGATTCTTGGTCTGTAGTTGGTCTTTGCATTGGTGACATAATCACTTCGATTGTCGTGAATAGGTTAAATTAGTATGTATTAGTCGGGGCTATGTTCAAGTCAATAGGTATGTAAGTAATCAAGTCAATGTGCATATCTATGTTAAAATTCAGGTTTGAAGTTAATAAAATACGAAAGTCACAAGTTCAAATATGTCAATAGGCTATACAAATCTTTGATTTCTAATTCCTTATGTGTAAAAAGTTCAAGTTTTACAATCGACTAAATCCCTAAATTGATTTAGGGTTTACAAAGTTGGAAATATGTAAAAAAATGAGGAGAGGGAATCAGGTCCCCAAAACAGCACCCCTAAGGTCGTATTTATAAAGGTGGAGCGGTAGGGTCTTCGACACGGATAGGTTTTGGCAGAAGTCTTATCAACAGTGTTGACAATAGCCTTGTCAACCTTGATGATGTTATGCACTGAATTCTCTTAACTATGGTAATAGAGGAACTTTAGTTCCACCTCAACAGTGTTGGTCTTCAGGTCGATGTCTTTCAAGTGATATAAAGATTGAAGTGCTATATTGAACAACAACGAAGAGCGGTGTCGCTTGGCATCCTTGTAGTGTTAAGATCTTCGTGGATTTGATAGTGTCCAACATCAATAACGCTTCGTATGGATTCACGATGTCCTTCAAATGCTAATAAAACACGTTAACGAAGTGCCACGTTGAGCAGTCTTCGAAAGGGTGTAAAGTTTTGATAAGGTGATGGTTGACGATTAGCTTGTGATTAGTGAGTAGCGGTGTTGATTGAACCTAGTATCAATGAGATGCGCCTTGACCACTTTGACATTCATCGATGACCTTCAAAGTTGTATGTACTTGACCTCTTCATAACACTGACTACAGAAGGTGATGCCACCCTATATCCCTTTTCATGTATCTCCGAAGTCGATAAGAGGCATCGTTGGAGTATTGCTCATCTAAGGTCTTCGACGATAATGGTAATGTGCGGAGTGGTCAATGAACAACTTCTGATATTGGCACTATTAGTTATGTGTTGCTAATTGGTGTGGCATCAAACCTCCTCGGATCCTTTCAAAAATCCTCTTCAACATTATTATTGGTACAAGAAATGTGCAGTCATGTGGCACGTCGGACCTCTTCACCAACAATTATAGTAATAATATCTTCGAAGTTTATGAACCGCGATGTCCCTGGCTCTTTACACATTTCGTCTTCGAAGTCAATGATGGTGATATCACTTGCTATTACAAAGACTTAGACATTGTTTCTTGTGACGAGGTTCGACATCATCTCCTTAGAGATTCAAATCAGGAACCGTATTCTCTTATGAAATTATGTGGATAACAGGTGATAAGAACTATAATCTCTTTGGTAAAATCCTGGGCTATATACCCTTTTTATTTCCTTGAAAACATTAGTCTTTGTAATAGATTTAGCCTTTGAAATCATACTTCAAAACAAGGAAACTAAAGCCATTTACTTTATCCAGAATATTATGATAAGATATATATGTATGCTTTATAAAATAACACTGATGAATTTCAAAATCACTTAGAGGTTATCGCACCTCAAAACCTTAGGCTAAGAAGCCATGTACAATAAAACCATTTATATTGTTAAATTGCGGCATTAATATTGCCTATATAGGTTGTCATTCCCTTCTATATCGAAATCATGTTAAAGCATTTGATTTATAAAACATAAGGCCAAAACCATTTATGTCGCATATATAGGTTGGCGAAGCAAAGAAGTATAAAGTTTGGTTTGCGTAAAATATAAGCTTATAGCCTTATTGAAATAATATCGAAATCATGACTAGACTTCATCATCGTCGTAAAATAATCAATGTTCAAAATAGTCTATAGGGGCATTATGGCTAAACAATGTAGCATAAGAAAATAGCGGCAACATTGCTGTATAAAACCAATGTCGAAAATGATAATAGCGGCACTACAACCATAGTATAGTCAATGTAGAAAAGGTAAATAGCGGCATAGACGACATGCGGTATTGAAATCATAAGGAGTTGATATTGAAAACTAGCGGCATCATTAATGCCAACATAGATAAGCGGCGATATGCGGCGTTGATATGAGGCATTGAAACATGAAGGATAACCAACATCGCACATCAATGTCGACATCGGCACTATACTTCCCATCTCAACCAACGTTGATTCATTGCATACCAACCTTGGTTGATATCGTATGCATCACCATTAGTTGACGCCAAAAATCTTAGGTGCATCAAAGATGGGTTGCGGCATCAACAAGGCAGTGGCCATTCCTGTAATTATTATAAAAGTTGTAAATTTTCTATATAAAGTAATTTCTTTTTATCAACTCCTATTCTTTGTCAAATTGTTATTGGATAATAACTTTCTTTCCCAATTCTTTGTAGAAAAACTGCTATGGATCAGATTTCTCATTCTCAAAATAATTTGCAAACCGATAATTTTATATTAATATGTTAATACAATCGTTAAGCTTTTCTAACCTAACAAATTCATAATAATTGGTAAACGTTTGGAAAAAATCCCCAAAATCATGATAAATCAAATTTATCATATTATTTTACATATAAAAATTTCAGGACCAAAAATATTATTTAATTATTTTTAATAATTAAAACAAGAATTAAAACAAGAAATATACCATTTTCTTCACTTAAGAAATTTATAAAATATTCATACTTGATTGGAAAATTATGAAATTAAATACCCACTTCCAAAATAACGTTTCTAACATCGTCTAAAAATTTGAAGTCGAATGGATGTCATAAACTAGGATTTCACTCTTAAACCCTATTAAATAATTTCATAACAAATCCAATAATTCATCATTCAAGCATATAATCAACCAATCATTCCAAACATGGCATAACAACAACATTAGGTTCGGGTGTGATCAAAAAACTGAATGAAAATAGTGAGATGGATAACTATTATTTACCTTGATTAGATAACGAGACTTGAGATTTGAGTGTTGATTTGGTTTCCTTAAGCTCTATCTTTGATTTCTTAGCTTTACTTCTCTTTAAAGCTCTTAACAATGGCTAGCCTTCCTTAATATTTAGTTTGTATGAATGAATGTGAGGGAGGAATTGAGAATGGTAATGTATATGTTAAGGAATTATGGACTTTTTCTATTTTTCCCATCTCATAAATCTTTCTTCTTACTAATGTTCTAATCACCCTTATTAGTTCACTAATTAAGGCTCAACCAATTTGATTATAAAATCTTATTCTTCTTATCATCCTACATTATTTTATTTTATTTATCTAATTAAATACCTAAATAATGTTAATCAAAATTAGGGGTGTTACAGATTTCCTCTTCCTTCTACCTTGATTAATGGCTAGCCTTATTTCTTCTTTGGGATTGTTTTCGAATGTAAAATGAGAATGAATGAGAGGGTGAGGGTTTAAGAGATAAAAATAGATCTATTCCTATTTTTCCCTCCTCATATATTCTTTTATAAGTTAAGTTTTAAAACAATCTTATTAGTTAATTAGTTAAGGCTTACCCAATTAATTATCAGATCTCATCCGCATGTCCCACTACATTATTCTATTTAATATGTCTAATTAAATTTTTTGAATAATATTAAACTAAAATTAGGGGTGTAACATTAAGTAACTAGGATGAGTATTTTTCCTTTACTTACATTAGGTTAGTCTAAGCGAGATTTCGATTATGAGAGGTTGGCAAGCTATGTTAGTGTTGTTGTTGAACCGGTATTTAGTAGTAGTAGGACTGACATATAGGCTTTGACCACCAGCGGTCTCGAACGGTCATTAGCAAAGACTTGGGTTATGCCCTAACAGATTTCGCTTTCTACAAGTGTACAATCTGTATAGGATACGCAAAGACCTCAAAGTTTAATTAGTTATTTGTTTGCCGGAGGTGGGATAGTTAACCCTTAGATATGTCTTTGGGATGCGTTAGTAATACAAAAAATTAAATTATAGAGCCGTATCTATGAGTCATTGGTCCTTGTAGCTAAGGGCTGGTTGATTAGCGATTACATCATGGAGGGCCCACTTTGGGGTTGAGGTATTAATGGTCATTCGGTCTGTCTTCATACTATTTAAGAAGTATTAAGTGACCGGGGTTTTCTTTTTAGGTACCGAACGCTTATAATATACGATCATATATGTAATTATAGCTCGGAGAAGGTTGGACTTATGTACGCATAGATGGAATTTAATGGAATAGCCATAAATAACGGACATAACACTGAAATACAAATCAATCGGTATAAATTAGTGTTATGGATAAAGTATGTGATAGAGTTAGGGGTATACCCTAGGGGAAATTCTATAATTTATTGTAAATTAATTAACTCTGTAATCAATTCTCATTCGTAATAAATGTGTTTTTCTTTCTGTTATATATTTGTTATAATGTGTTATAAATAATTAAATTCTTAATTAAAATATATTTAACAGAAAATCCATAAAATGGTGTAATTGTGATAATAATGACAAATATATGTAATCATGAGTATTGTATCATAATATTATAAAACCCATCATTTTAAATGTTCCTTGTCAAGATTCATCGAGACTGGATATCGATGCATCGGTTTAGACTAGAGTGCGTAACGCTCTCCAAATGTTAGGTAGTGTATTACTTATGACTATTGGAGACACCTAGAGGTTACGTACTAATAGTTATTGGATAACTATGGAATGACTCACTCAATAGTTTTCTGTTGGTTAATATAACTAAGACCAAACAAAAAATATCGATGTGACTGATTCACACAGTTCTCTCGGCTTGCGAATACCATCGATCTTTAATATGAAAACTCCACTTTGATTATAGTCAAATCATGGCACGTCGACCATTGAGTGGCTATAATTGGGTCGGGAGAAAATATTGGAAGTAAGACACTATTCAAGTGAGGATTCGCTCCTCAGTTATATGGAGTTAGTATCACGGTCAACTCAAAGTCAAAATCGCTGGCTAAAGTAGTACGATTAATCATTATTATTGAACCAAGGATTTTGTGTTTTGGGCTATAGAGTTGAATATGAACGATGTTAGAAATTTGACCATTACCAAATTTCACAAGTCCGGAGTGTTATAGTTTGACAAAGAGAATTGGTATAAATAAAAATCACAACCAGGTAACGCTTAGGAAAGTGGAATTGGATTTTACTGAAACCAAGTAAGCGATAAAATTTGCTAAAATGTCACACCACCTGCTAAGTGATGTGTGAATGTTAACATTCGAATATTTCGATGTTAATCGCTGACCAAATTTACACCTGACGAGTCATACAATCAAAATGATGAATTCTCTTTTGACCAAATGATTTAATTGGTTTATAATTTTATAAATTAATTAATATTTATAAAATATCAATTATATAATTTTGATTATAATTTGAGGAATAAATTTTATTGAATATATTTATAATAGTTATAGATATATTAATCGATATACGATATCGATAAGCGATTAAATTAGATTTAATTAAATAATGTTTTCTTCAGGCTTAAATGGGATCTTGGCCCATGATGATAGGTGACTATTTTCAGCTGAAATAGGGACTAAAGGAGATGGCTCAAATAGGTTAGGGTTATGGGGTTTTGGATGGCTTAGATTGAAAGAGAACGGGTATGAGATGAGATCCACTATTCTCTCTCTTCCATCCACTATTTAAACACCTCTAATCCTCAGTGAAAAGGTGTTTTTGGTACCATTTCTACCTTATATTTCAGGCCGACTACAATCCCTAGGAGTCCCATTATATAAAGATCAAATCAATTCATAATCAATTACTATCCGATAGTCAAAGGTCAACGGTTAAAGAATTAGCAGTCTGCTGAATCGAAAAGCTTATAAGAGGAGAGAGTTCATCATTACAAGGTGTGCTACAAGGCATTGGTTCTCAGGTATTATTTATTATATTATAGCGTATAATTTCTAATTAATATTTCATTATATATTATTATATTATTAGGTAGGTGAGATTCTTATATGTATTATTTTTGTCACAATCTAGATTGGTTATATGTATGTATTCACTTAAAAAACAATTTTTTTTATATATGTTAGATATGTATAGCTGAATTTTTAAATATAATCGTATTATTGTTTTATTATATATATATATATATATATTTGGCAAACCATATATATATATTAATTATATATATGGTTTATATCTAATTATAATATCATTCTATGGTAATAATTGATCCTATAATTTTATATATGTATATTTGCAGAATTTTTGACAGCTATAGAATATTTTTATAATTATTTGCTATTATCTAATACTATTTAAATCAATATACTCTCAAAATAAATCATACAAAATAAAATAAGTTTTGAAAATTACTTTTTGAATTTTATAAAACTATTTTATCATAAGAAAAGAACTTGACCAGAAAATGAAAATTAAATATTCAAGTTTTCTTTTTTTAAAAATTATTATAATTATAGACCGAAAAACAATTAATTAATAAAAAATAGATTTTAAAGGAAAAAAACTACGAAAAAATGTTTAAAACTTCAAATTATCATATAATTTTTTATGAAATTTAAAAGTTGAATAAGATAGCTTGTAAATATTTTTTATTAATATTTTATCTATTTTCGAGTAAAAAATCAATTAATATATATTTTAAATAATAAAAGTTAATAATAAAATTTTATAGTGCTTTACTTATGATTTGAAATTATATAACAAAAAAATATTTTGTTAATGTATATGTGTGTGTGTGTTTATGTGCTACTCCTTCTCTAGCTTATGCATCAACCTTCTAAAATCAAGTATTTTAATGGCTGGAGTGTCTGATGATCATGCTAGCTGCACTAGGACAATGTCTTGCCTTCCAGCTAGTTCTGATTCTTTCACCTACCTTAGAATTCCATTTGCAACCTCCAAAATCACCACTTCCTAGTGCCTTAGGCTTTATGAAAATTACTAAGTCAATGAACGACTAGTCTAATAGACTTCTTTCTCAAGCTGGTCGCCTTGTGCTAATCAATTATATCATTTTTCATACTCTTCATACTGGGGCCGGTCCTTCTTGTTTCCTAAGAAGCTTATCTTGATGGTAAGGAGAGTAATGTGTAATTTTTTATGGACTGATAACATGTATTCCACTAAGCCGAAAGCATTAGCCTACCACAAAATTGAAATGAAAATGGAATATGGTGGATTAGGTATCATCAGCTTGCTTAGTTGGAACAAAGCAGCTTTTAGCAAACACTTCGACTACTTGCTAAATAAAAAGAACAACATATGTGTTATCCTGCCTTCTGACCACACAGTATAAGGACGAACCCGATGAATCAAACTTTGAAGTTATCAAGGAAAGACGCCTGTAGAAATGACGATGGAGCCCTTCAAAAATGTACAACCAGGACCATAACTAAAACACAAATCCCCCCACAAAATTACAAGGACCCAAGGCCAACACGTGTAGGGTCGGTACCGACCCCTAACCATGGGTCGGTACCGACCAATGAACACTCCCTCATGGGAGTCCATCCTCTGCCTATAAGCCCTATTTGATGTTAAAAGCCTATTCCAAGTGTTGTTTTGTTGATCAAAGGAATTCTCTACAGGTCTCCACGAACTCCTGAATCAACAACTTTGTTCATCTACAACTTTGTCATTTGGACCTAGAAACAAGCTATTATTGATGCAAACAACTATGGAATCATGAAGCTAACCACAAGACGAGCCGAAACAGAGAGTTGGAGGCGGCCAATTTGGCTAACTTAGGGGTCAGTACTGACACCTACCCATGGAGTCATACCGACCCATAACAGATGATGATGCGGCATCTATATTTTTTGGAGAATTAGTCTATAGTATGGAGAACGGCCTGGAGATCTATTATGCGAAACTTTGGGCCCAATACCTCTATAAATAGATGGGTACAGCTCATTTTTTAGGATTTTTTGGCTCTAGTTCCGCTCTACTCTATATTCTTGTAATTCTGAAAATCTAAGTGCCAGAGCTATACCGACCCCTAAAAACTTCTGCTCCCAAGTCAAAAGTTAGCAATAAAATCATTAAGTGAACACAGGCCGGAGTTTTTCGAACCATTACAAATCTCCGTGTGTTCATTTCTTATTTTTATTAATTTGTTTTCTAACATTTTGGTGCTTTCACTGAGAAACACTAGAACTCGTTGATTTAAGACCTTTGGAAGATTCTAAATGGCTAGACAATCAACTAAAAGGATTGTTGTTGGAGAAAATCAACCGGGGGCAGCCATGAGGCATCCTTAGGAGCTCATCCCCCATCAATCTACATAACCCGAGATGAGATGGAAACTATGATGAATGGATTGTAGGAAAGGATGATGGCTTGCTAAGAAAAGATGACGGAGAACTTCACTACAAGGATGGGACAGATGGGAACATCTAGAATTGCAGCAAATCAAAATCAGAGACCGAAAGCTAAAACGCAAGTAGTTGGAGTAGAACGACCTGGAGCAAACCCCGACCCAAACGTATGGGTCGGTACCGACCCATCGCTAAGGATCAGTATCAACCCTCAAGGGTTCAGGGGCATGGGTTGTCCTGGCCTTGGAAGGAATGACGTTGGTCTTGGAGATGATGCAGAGCATATGAACTTGAATCAGAATGCTAAAACATGATCGAAGGAGTACGTGCCTGATTCTCGCAGAGTCGGGGGGAGGGGGCAGGCTGAGAATGATAACCTTATAGTTCCTTTAAACAATGATGATAGACTTACCGAGATGCTAAAGAGAGTTATGAGGGGTGGATTGCCTAATCATAGCATTGAAGATGTGAACAAGAGTTCATTCACTTCGAATATTCGATACGTTAGGAATCTGCCCGATTTCAAGTTACCAATGCTGGAAACGTATGATGGGAAGATGGATCCAACAATTAATTTGATGAGGTACATCTGGCACATGGAAGTGTTGGTTGCGACTAAAGTGGTAATAGGATGGTGCTTGTCTTTATATTTAATAGGTTTGGCAGGACAATAGTTTAGACACCTGGAGAGCAGTTCCATTAGCACGTGGGCTGAGTTAGTGAATATATTTGTGAAGCAGTCCCAGGTCCATATCTCATGACCCAAGAATATAATGATGTTAGCAAGTATAAAGCAGAGGGCTGGAGTAACTCTTAGGAGTTTTCTAACAAGATTCAATGCGGTGGCTACCACGGTCGATAAGCTAGACCCTTAGATGGTTTTGATGGCGGTAGTTTCAGGAATATCCACGAAGATGGATTTTACCGTGGCTTTGGAATGGGATCCTCCCAGGGATCTCATAGAATTTTATCACGAGGCTGAAAGGTTTCTATGCTAGGAGGACACTGAAGCTGATGAGGAAGTGGTTAATGCTTTGGATGGCAGAGGATCACTCGAAGTAGGATCTAACAAGGATAAAGGAAAAAAGTAAAAAGAATGATAGCTTTGACGGATCAAGGGAATAGAGGAGGGAATCAAAATTCTCTTCTTACACGGACTTAAATGAAACCCCATACCAGAGGGCAGATCCCCTATCGGAAGCTGGTTGGAAAAGGGCCCACAGAGCGTGAAAGGGCATCTGGAAAATACTGCCTATTCCATAAGCTAGATGGATATAACATAAATGATTGCACGAACCTGGAGGATATGATCGAGTAACTGGTTAGAGATAACCATTTATAGAAATATGTAAGGAATTGAACTGCAGCACTGGGAGAGGAGCAGCCATCAGCCACAGCAAATGGAAATGGTCCTAGATCAAGGTTGAGGATTGTCATCTCTTGATCGAGATGGCAGGGAATCAGGTCTGGTTCTCATGCTCTATTTTCCCTTTTTCAATAAACCGTGCAATAATACAGTCTAGACACTTACTCGTGTATGGGATACCAAACGGTCCCTATGCACGCTTTGGGCTGGATGCTAGATTATGATGCCCGACGAGGCATATACCTCGATTTTAGATTTCGTGTTGTTTCGACATTTTAATTTGATTATTGCAATCCACATTGAATGTGATGACTGACATTGATCAATGTAAAGTCCCGTCTAAAGAGACGGGGCTAGTGTGTAAGGTGCAAGTCCCCTTGCCGAAGAGTGGGCGGATGGGCTTGTACCTTGCAAGAAGTAAGCCCCATTATCGAAGCATGAGTGGATGGGCTTACTTTTCATTGAGTACCCTCGCCGAAAAGTCGGGACCGGAGTGCAAGAAGTAAGTCCCCTCACCGGAGCTTGAGCGGATGGGCTTACTCATTGTTGAGTCCCCTCATCGAAGAGCGAGCGGAGTGGGCTCAGCAAGGGTCTGAAGAGACCATGGACTTTGATTGCGTTAAGCCCTGACTAGAGAATTGGGATCAGAGAGCAGAAGGTAGGTCACTCCGCCGGAGAGCAACTGATGGGCTTACTTGTCATTGAGTCCCCTCATCGAAGAGCGAGTAGATTTGGCTCAACAAGGGTCCGAAGAGACCATGGATTTGATTATCGGCCCCTAACAGCCTTGGATTTGATTAACAGTTCGGAGAGACCATGGTTTCGATTATCGGTCCCGATCAGCCATAGATTCACTTGCCGGTCATGAACGGCCACAACTTCAATTAACAATCCGGAGAGATCACAGATTTAACTGTCAGCCCTAAACGGCCATGAACTCAATTAATGATTTAGAGAGATCATCCCCTTAACTTGAATAATAAACGATCCAAAGAGATCGCACACTAAATTAGGTATAAAATGATCCGAAGAGATCACATGTTGAACCTGAATCTGAAACGATCCAGAGAGATCAAACTTTAAAATATATATTAGTTTTGATAAAAGGATTTGAATGAATTAAAATTAAAACAAAACAGATAAATACCGGATGAACACGGGACAATTTTGATATGTAAAAACTCTAAGTGAAATTAGAGTGATAATGATGTAAATCTCGGATGAACACGAGTTGGTTTTGATATGTGATGTAATGGCTTCGAATAAAATCAGAATTGTGATGATGTAAAGACAATATTTAGGCAGAATCTAGAGTCTTAGGCTATGATGGGTTTAGAACGACCTATAATTGACAAGAGAATCCGAAGGAACTGGACAATTCACCATGATTGAAGTAGCTTGAGAGCTGAAATATCGAAGATTCACATTACATTTGTTCTTGAGCAAAGCACGCCTTTCATTCGCAAGGCGTGCTTTAAGGGGAAAATGTTATCCCGCCTTTTGACCAGGTAATATATGGATAAACCCGATGAATCAAACTTTGAAGTTGTTAAGGAAAGACGCCTGGAGAAATGACCATGGAGCCCAATACCAAAGTACAACTAGGACCATAACTCGAACAAAAATCCCTACAAAATTTCAAGGACCTAAGGCCCACAAATGTGGGGTCGGTACAGACCCATGAACGCTCCCCCATGGGAGTCCATCTTCTGCCTATAAGCCTTATTTGATGTTAAAAGCCTATTTCAAGGGTTGTTTTGTTACTTTAATGCAATTCTCTATCGGTCACCACAAACTCCTGAATTAGCAACATTTTTCATCTATAACTCCATCATTTGGACCTAGAAACAAGCTATTGTTAATGCAAACAACTATGGAATCATGAAGCTAACCACAAGATGAGCCGAAGTAGAGAGTTGGAGGCAGCCGATTTGGTCAACTTAGGAGTCGATACCGACCCCTACCCATGGAGTCCTATTGACCCATAACATTTGATGATGTGGCACCCATATTTTTTAGAGAACCGGTCTATAGTAAGGAGAACGGCCTGGAGATCTTTTGTGCGAGATTTTAGGATCTCTACCTCAATAAATAGAGGGGTATGACTCATTTTTCATGAACTTTTGGCTCTAGTTCCACTCCACTCTATATTCTTGTAATTCTGAAAATCTAAGTGCCGGAATTGTACCGACCTTTAAGAACTTCTGCCATCAAGTCAGAAGTTAAGCAATAAAATCATTAAGTGGACGTAGGCCGAAGTTTGCCGAACCACTATAAATCTCCATGTGTTCATTTCTTACTTGTTTTTATTTTTTTATTCACTTTTTGTTCTCTTCTACTTTCTATGTGGTGTTTGTGCCACTTTTGGTTCAAACAATATGGGTTCTCTAGACTCTCAGACATAACATTAGAAAAAAAGACTTATGGTTGATGGACATCCCTCAAAACTGTGGTTGAGTTTGGAGAGCAATCCTTAATCTTAGATCAACTAAGTTGCCTCAATTAAGAACTATTATAGTAGTTACTGGGCATGCTAAATTCTGGAGTTACCCTTGGGTTAAGATAGGACTAATTTTGAAGAATTTAATGACATATAATCAAATATCTCAATCTGGATTTCCCTCAATGCTAAAGCTATAAAATTTATATATAAAGGCATTGTGTCCCTCCCATATTCAAGTAATCAAGTAATTATAAGCTTATGGAATGTTTTACAGTAGTTCCCCTACCTTAACTCCCAGTTTGAAAAAGTTGTTTGGACTTAGCCATGTTCTGTTCACTCAATTGACATTGTCTACAAATGTATCTCTAGGCATTATAAGCTTCAAATATTTTGCTTGGAATAGAAGAATATGAAATATATATATAATAAGGAAAGTGAAAACTTTCTACTGTGGAAGGTCATGAGGAATGCCCTGAATATCAAAGCAAGACTGGTACAAATAGGAATAATAACTTATGGGGCATGTGTTTTATGTACCACTAAAGAGGAGAGCAATCTTCATTTATTTTTCAATTGCTCTATCATATATCCTTTGTGGCACAATCTGATGATAAGGGCAGGTAGAAGAGACATCAACATGGATAGTGCAATTGAATGGAACTTAATCTATAAGGCAACGAGATGGAAGAACTGTTAATGCTTGATGATTCTTCTTATCCCTAAAGAATTCATTCAGGTGGTGTGGACAAAGAGAAATGCACGAATATTCAATGGGAAGAGCAAAACTAATATGCAAATATGTTGTGATATCTTGAAGCCAATCAAAAATGGAATAGATACTAGTAATTACAGTTATGATACGAATACTGTTAACTCTTAGTGCTAAGGTGCTTGTGTTGTCTTTCTATTTTCCTTTTTTCTTTGATCCTTCTTTTCCCTTTTCTTTTCTTTTTTCATGGATCATAGCGCGTCATGATTCATTTTTTTATTGTGCTTACAATAAACTGGTAGGGGCCCAGTCAACCCCGCTTAGCCTTGCTAAAAATAAGTTGATGTATATATTGTTGGAACTGGACCAGCCCGCAGCGGAAGTTAAGGGTGAATTTCAAAAAATTTACCCTATTGGATCTTTATTGGGCCTATGAAGTCTAACTGAATTAGAACATTTCTAAATTTCATTTAAATAAAATCATTTATTTTATTTAAATTCAAATATATTAAGATATGAAATTAATTTATTTGATTTAGTTTATACACAAATGTATCATATACATATATGTGTAAGTGCATATGTAACATAATATCTGTGAAAGGTATAATATGTCCATATGTAGATGTTGGGATTTACATCGCAGCAGACATATTAGCTCATTTTCTTTGTCATGTATGTTGTTTAAATTTGTGCATGTATATGTGTTACTGAACACACACACACACACATGTATGTATAAATATATTATAAATAATATATGAACATAAAACATTTATATATAGATAAATATATATATATATATAGAAAGAGAGAGAACAATTATTAAAAATTATTTATAATTAAAAATTAACTTAATTTTGCAAACATAATAATTTTAGTATTTTAATTTGTATATATTATGAATAAAATAATGTTTTCATCCATAAATAATTAACATAAAATAATCTATTGAAGAAAATTCAAATTTTACAATTTTCAAAAATCTAGGATCATAAAATAGAGCTTAGAAAAAATGTGGATATTTTTCAAAGTTGAAATATTATTTTTAAAAACAAATACATTGATTTCGGCAATTATTATTTAATATAAAATAACATATTATTAAAAATTCGAAATTTAAAATTTATAAATTCTAGGATCATAAATGAAAGGTGAAAAAAAATTGGAAGAATATTTCAATTAAATTATTATTTTTAATAAATCATAAACAGTTTTTTTGAAATAATATTAATTATTAAAAATAATAAACTTTATTGAAAAAATCCTAAATTTTTTCTATACGTTTCTGGAATGATATAATATTTTTTAAAATATAAAATTGAATTTTTAATGTCATAATTATTTTATATATAATAAACAATTCAAAATTCAATAAATGTTAATTTAAAAATATGAATATATGTATGATAATTAATTTTTGACTTTTTAAATTCATATTATATATAAATAAGTGCTCTAAATTTTTTAAATCATATATATATATATATATATATCTTATATATGCATATATGCTATTGTGAGAGAGAAATATACACTAATATATATATATATATATATATATGAATTTATTAATAAATAAATAGATATAAAACAATTATTAATGAAAAAATTGATTTTGTGCAGTAAACAACATATTTCTATACATAAATCAAATAGTATAATTAATAAATTATGCACATAACCAAACTGATTTGTGACAACTACATCTACTTACAAAATCTCACCTAACTAAACATATTGTAGCAATATATTTAAACAGATATGAAATTGCTCATTATAGGATCATAGAATATATTTTTATTATTGTAATATGAATTAAAATTACCAATTTAATGATGCCTTTGAATCCACGTTGAAGCAATGACTTCCCTTTCTTTTACTGTTCTTGATTCGTCAGATTGCAAGTCCGGAATCACCGACCACTAACTATCGAATAGTATTATTTTAATTTGAAATATATTTGAGAATTTTGAAGTGGATTGAGAGCTATGTTTTAACCAGCAATGTAGAAGGTAATGGCGGCCAAAAAAAGGTTAGTTATTATTTTTAGAGATACATACATACACACACACACAGATATATATATATATATATATAGGGTTGTTTAGAGAGAAACGAGGAAAACCTTTTCACCCATTCTCACTTGATCTCAACCCATTATCTCCAAGTCAATTCCCTATGTTTTAGCCACCCTTAGACCTTCCCAAAACCAAAATTTTTCAGCCCTAATGATGGGCCTTAAACCCATCTAAGCCCAAGCCAAAATACTATGCAATTAAATTAAATTTAATCGCTTATCGATATTGTATATCGATCGATATATTTATAACTGTTATAAATATATATAACATTATTTATTTCTCAAATCATATTCAAATTTTATAATTAATATTTCATAAATATTAATTAATTTAATTAATTTATAACAATTATAAACTAATTAAATCGTTCGGTCTTAAGGGAATTCATTATTTCGGCTGTGTAACTCTTGGGTGTAAATTTGGTCAGCGATTAACATCAAAGTATTCTAATCTTAACGTTCACATGTCACTTTGCAGGTGGTGTGATATTATGGCCAAATTTATCGCTTACTCATTTTCGGTAAAATCCAATTTTAGTTTAATAAGCGTTACCCGGTTGTGACATTTGTTTACACCAATTCTCTTCGTCAAAACTATATCACTTTGGACTATGGAATTTGGTAATGGTCAAAATTCCAACCTCATCCACATTCAACTTTATAGTCCAAATACAAAGTCCTTGGTTCAATAATAACAATTATTATTAACCAAAATTCCCTGGCCAGAGACTTTGACTTTGAGTTGACTTGTGATGACTGTGATACTAACCGCATATGACTGAGGAGACGAATCCTCTCTTGAATAGTGCTTCACTTCCAATACTTCCACTTGACCCAACTATAGTCACTCAATGGACGCCATGCCATGATTTGGCTATAATCAAAGCAAAGCTTTCATATTGAAGATCCACGTTATTCTCAAGTCGAGAAAACTGTGTAAATCAGTCACATCGATATTTTCAGTTTGACCTTAGTTATATTAACCAACAGAAAACTATCGAGTGAGTTGTTCCATAGTTATCCAATAACTATTAGTATGTAACCCCTAGGTGCCCCCAGCAGTCATGAGTAATACACTGCCCAACATTTGGAGAGCGTTACGTACTCCAGTCTCAACGGATACATCGATATCCAGTCTCGATGCATCTTGACTAGGAACATTTAAAATAGTATATTTGTTTCGTTGTGATAAATTACTCACGGTTACAACATTTTGTAACTACTATCACAAAATATATAATTTATGGATTTTTCTATTAAATATACTTTTAATTAAGTTAATTAATTAATATAATCATATTATATCAAGTATATAATAGGAAGAAAATACCTTTTATTTTGAACAAGATTGGTCAACGAGTTAGATATATGTAACAAATTACATAATTGCCCCTAGGGCATACCCATTACTCTATCAATCTTCCACTTGCACTTGGGGTTAATTATGGAATCTAATTCCAACTTCTCCAATCGGTTTTCTCAAAATCAATTAGGTCGGTCCCTAATGAATGAGTATGCTATTATGTTTTAATTATCTACTTTGCCGATTAACTCTCTCTGACACTGATAAACTGCCTTTATCATGTGGAACAATTCGAAGTATGTCTTTCGACTTCTAGTGAGATTTAAGTTCTATCATCACTAATTTCATGACATTGTTATCTTATAACAATATTATGGAATTCTCAACATTTGGAATCACCTTTGGCTCAATTATAAATTTGTGCATTTATATCTATATACATTGGTTTATTGTAGTGCTATTCAAGTTAATGTTCTCAACATTTCGTTGAATCGACCACAATCACCTTTTTTTGAAACATTTTCAAATTAAAGATTTTAACTTGAATTTTATCAATGACATGTTATACTCAATATCACTTATAAAAGTTTGTGTCCAAACGTTCCATCATAACGAGTTCGTTGTTTCTATAAACAATTCTCTAGTATTTCATAAATACGCGAGAACACCTCAAACAACCATTTTGTGATATCAATTTGGATTTTATATTTGCTCCATGTATCAAATACATAAACAAAACACAATATCATACACAACATAACCTGTATGATAATTCCTATTGCTAATGCATAAGGAATCCAACTTACATGTTCTCTTTTTAATAGGGTGCTCTTGTATATCGTTTTGGGACAATCCCTATATCTTTTATACTCACCATAAAAGACATCATAATCCAAAATTGAGTATTAAAACAACTAAAGTTGATTTTAATACAAGCATATTGTTAAAATTAACAACGTATTGTTTACTTATAGTTTAGAAATATCAATGTACCTTTTAACGTTCTTTCTTATGAACACACGCTTCCTTTGTACTTTGATTGAAAATCAAACTATTTGATATTTCTATCAAAATACTTTTTCAATCTTGATGCTTATAAAATGACACATTCGTATCATTTCTAGGATCATATCCAGAGATTCACAAACCCAATATCGCTCCCACTAACTTCAAGGCATTTTTGGTTAATAAGTGTAAACGGCTTAATATAAATCATTATTTATAATTTTCCTTTTCAATACATAAGTACCAAACACTAAGTCTTATCGAGCGATAATTTTGTGAGTAAATCTGAATTAACTTGAGCATATTGAATACCGAATCTGTTATGCTAATTTCAATAATTGAAATTTGCGATATTATTCTTATCAACATTGCTCATTTAATTCCATCCACATTAGTCTTTCCAATAAAACACAATCTCGGTCGATGGATCATATCTCTTTGGTTACGACCACCAAAATCATATTTTGATAGCATAATTGGAATTCTTTCAGATTTGCACATCATACCATATAGAGTCAACAATCTTAATGGTTTAATTGAACAACCGAGGGTAATGTATATTTTCGACATTAATAAGAAACTCATAGTTTCTCTTCGATGTATGAGAATACTTATTAGACATTCTAATGCTATGTGTTTATTTTAGTTAGTTAATTTCTCTTCATCTCATATAACCAGTTCTATCTATGAATCAGATCCAATTCTATTTAACTACCAAAAATTTCTCAAAGAAATTCCTTCACAATGAAGTTGATATATCTTAAAACAACAATTGTTTCTTAGTGCAAATAGAATAGGGATTCATAAACACTTTATGAACCTTTTTATTTATAAAACTGATTTTAGTTTACAAAAATTATGTTCAAAACATAAATATGTCATTTGATGACAGACCTTTTGTGGTGACCCTCACTCTATAACCCATAGAATTTTTTTTCTTTTTTTTTCTAAACTTTCAAGAGGAATTCACCACTAAACCCCAATTCTTTTATATTTGAATATTTATATAATTTCCAAATATTTTTCCCAAGACCCTGGTTTTACCAATATAATCATATCAGTGTACAAACAAATTAAGTCAATTGTATATTTGATGATATACAATTGTTTCTTTATTATTATTATTTTTTTCATCAGAGGGAATTTAAATCAAATAGGAATCAAAATACCATACAAGCTATTGACATAGCCACTTATTTCTTTTCTAAATAGGCAAATTAGGCAATATCAGCAGTTCAGACGTCTAAATTTTTATGACAGACGTCTAAATTTGATCTCAGACGTCTAAATTTTTATGATAGTCGTCTCAGAGTGTCTAAATTTTAAACAGAGAGTAAAAAACATTTTGAACTAAATTCAGACATCTAAACTTTTGTGACAGACGTCTAAATTTGATCTCAGACGTCTAAATTTTTATGACAGACGTCTTAGAGTGTCTAAATTTTAAACAGAGAGTAAAAAACATTTTGAACTAAATTCAGACATCTAAACTTTTGTGACAGACGTCTAAATTTGATCTCAGACGTCTAAATTTTTATGACAGACGTCTCAGAGGTTAAATTTAAATACTCAATTACATACAAATTTCCAGAATTCGTGCATATGCCAATATCACTTACCTGCCATGCACAAATTCAATTCACTTGAATATTCTACTAAAATCTTGAGAGTTCATCTTAAAAAAAATCAATCCCCTTAGCTTTTTAATTTCCATAAGACAAAATATAAGCAATAAAAATCAGAGATCAAATATATATATATGCACATATCATATGTATATGATATGTCTATCTCCTTATTTTCTCCAAATCAGACATTCATAAAATAAATTAGTAGTTAACCAAACATCATCAATGATCACTCACAACAGGTTTTGCTTAAGTACATATTTTCAACCCAAATACTTAGAAAGTTTCCTACAAGTAACTTCAATTATAGAAATAGAACTTGACTAGTAATTTCATTACAATGCAACTGCAAATTTTTAAAACAAGTCTCTCTTATTTATACTAGCAGCCAATGCCTTCTTTACTCATCAAGCCAACTTCAATTTCCTGCAAGCAATTCATTTAGCTGCCCCAAAGAATTTTTGAGACACCCAGATGATTGCAAGGGCAACCAAAAGGGTCAGTTTTCACTGGTATGAGCATTTATAAATTTTGTATACATATTCATAACTTTTTTTTGATAATCTTGCAGTGCCTTCCTAGTTTAACAGATTTTGTACTTAGCATGTTTTGGTTCATAAGAGATACAAACACATTCATCTATTTAAACAATACACAGCAAACAGTTAAAATAAACATATGTACAATTCTTGATTCATTCTTTCCAAATCTAGATAAGTAAACTTTGGTTTTATACTCCAAATTTTTATCCAGCAACTAACCAATGAACAATGTTTATCTTGATTAAATTAACACCATATCTGGATGTTCATAACCCAGATTTTTAAACCCCTGTCCCCATTTATTTTATGGTCTACATCTCCTTGTCAAATGAACACTATGTATGCATTGTGAAGGAAACTCCCAGGTTGTTTAAATTATTCCAACACACAAAGGCCTCAGGGTGCAGTTGCACCATGCATATACTTGCTCCCACCTGAAGTAAGCAGATCATTGACTAACTCCCAAGTGACCAATTTAGTTTTTTCTATCATTCATATTTCAGAAAGATATAACTGCTTGTATATTTTCTGGTTCAACCCCATGTTCCCCTGTTTAATCTATATCCATGTTTAATGATAATAAGATAGAACAAGAATGCTCAAATCATGTTAACTCTAAAAGCCCACTTACAGATTAATACTCCAAACAAAAATGCACAAACAAACATCCATATCACCCATAACAAATCAATTCAGAGATTTAAATGACTCATAATAATATTTTAGGCTGCCTGCAATAGGACTTAATGCCATTGCATACAAAGGATAAATACTCACCTAATGTTTTCCTTTCACTGCCTTAATCCTTTGAACAGCAAATCCCCTAAAGCCTCAAGCTAGTGTTTCTCCTAGTTTATTTTATCTTTTTTTTTATCCCGAGAGAATGATGGATTTGGTTATGTCCAGTTATTTATAAATCCATTCTAGGGTTTAAGAAAATGGGTAATTCCCCTGATACCCTTAGGTGTTCATGTACATATCACATTCCTGTGTGGTCCTAAGTTGGAAATGCACACATTGGGTTACTTTAATTAGTTATTTCGGGGATCATGCATTTTTAACACTGCATGCTATTTTCATGTCTCCATTTTATTCATGCCATATGCATGTGATCCTTTATTCATTTCTTTTTATAAGTTTAAGGAATCTGAAAATCTCCTTTGTATTTTCTACCTATCTATTATCTCCATTCAATCATGCATACTATCATACCTTATTATGTAATGTAAAAATCATTCACCCATATTATTTGCTTGAAATAAATATAAGATATGGAAATTTTTATTTGATTATGTATATATATATATATATATATATTTCTGCCTCTTTGTCAAGTCAGTAACTCCTTCAATATTTAAATAAAAATCACATATATTATGCTAATTATTTTTAGCACAATTATAAGACATATAAACCTTTTTAATAAACTTCATTTTTATTCTATCTTTATATAAAACAAAAAAAACACCCCATATGTATGTATTTGCATAATTCTTTGGACATAGAGCTATATTTATTTTTGAGTTCCAATTTTTTTTTGATGTAATATATATATATAATTTCAGAATTTCTTAATATAAATGTATATTTTTCATTTTATTTTAATTTTATTTTAGGGTCATTACATACCCTCCCCCTTAAAGGAATTATGTCCCCATAATTTTTCTCCAATTAAAAAAGAAACACTAATCTATAGCCTGTTTTAACTCCATAACCCCATACTCACAGTTTATGAAAGCAAACAATATATATAAGAATATTTTAGAAAAATCATCATAAGCTGCTTAAACATACCTCTCCATCAGTAAACAAATTGGGGTATTTAGCCCTCATTTTATCTTCAACCTCCCATGTACAATCATTAGTGTCCAAGCTCCATTGTATTTTTACCAGTTTGATCACCTTATTCCTCAACTTTTTCTCTTCCTTGGAAACTATCCCTACTGGTTCATTTGTATAAATCAAATTCTTTTGGACTTGAATTTGAGTAGGTGACTCCAGAATTGCTCCTTCATCATGCACCCATTTTCTCAATTGAGAAACATGAAATACTGGATGCACACCACTCAACTCCTCAGGTAACTTAAGTTTGTAGGCCATAGCACCAATTCTTTGCATAATTTCATATGGTCCTACAAATCTTGGTGATAGCTTACCAGATTTCCCAAACCTGAACACCTTCTTCATTGGTGATACCTTCAGAAAAACATGCTCTCCTACTTCAAACTCCATTGGCTTTCTCTTTCTATCTGCATAAGACTTCTGTCTTGATTGTGCTGCCTTCATTCTATGCCTAACTAATTCAATCATGTTGGAAGTTTCTTTAACATGATCTGGCCCCAATATTACACCCTCTCCTGCTTCCAACCAACAGGCAGGAGACATGCAGGGTCTCCCATACAAGGCTTCAAAGGGAGCCATTCCTATTGTTGATTGATAGCTATTGTTGTAAGTAAATTCTGCCAAGTGAATATGATCCTCCCAATTACCCCCAAAATCAAGCACACATGCTCTAAGTAAATCTTCCAATATTTTATTCACTATCTCTGTTTGCCCATCACTCTGAGGATGGTAGGCAGTGCTTAAACAAAGTTGTGTTCCCATTGCTTCTTGGAAGCTTTCCCAATAAATAATTGTGCAAGCTTAGATGCATTTCTATCTGACCTGACAGGGACAAAGTGAGCTGATTTGGTTAGTCTATCAACAATTACCCATATACTATCATTGCCTTTCTTAGTTCTAGGCAAACCATCCACAAAATCCATGGAAATAATTTCCCATTTCCACTGAGGTACCTCCAAAGGTTGCAACATGCCAGAAGGCTTTTGGTGGTCTGCTTTAATTTGTTGACATGTGAAACACTTTGCCACATATCTTGCCACTGCTTGCTTCATTCCTGGCCACCAGTAGCTTCTTTTTAAATCATGATACATTTTAGTACCACCAGGGTGTATGGTGTACTTGGTCTTGTGATGCTCATTCATGATTTCTTCCTTCAACTCTACAATGTTTGGTACACAAAGCTTATCATTTTTCCTCAAATAACCCTTGGAATCTATTTTAAAATTCTCTGACTCAAGGTTATTTAATAACATTTCTTTCTTCTCCTTTAGGCTTTGATCCTGATCCTGCATGCTACCAATTTTCTCCACCAGATTAGACTTCACTGTGATTATTCCCAGTGTACCATACTCCACCATATCACCATGTTCTTTAAAATTCACTTCATCCTTGCTGTATATATCTGCCTCCCCAAGCACTGCAAGGTTTTTAAATTCATCAATCATCAAACTGGCTAATCTAACATGATTTCTGCTCAAAGCATCCTCCACTCTATTAGCTTTTCCAGGAGTGTACAAAATATCTAAATCATATGCAGCTAGAAACTCCAACCACCTTGCTTGCCTCATATTTAAATCTTTTTGAGAAAATAAATATTTCAGTGCTTGATGATCTGTGAATAATTCAAATTTTGCCCCAAGCAAATAATGCCTCCATAGTTTTAGTGCAAACACTATTGCAGCTAATTCTAGATCATGAGTTGCATACTTGGTTTCATTGGGTTTAAGCTGTCTTGATGCATAGGCCACTACCTTGCCATGTTGCATAAGCACTGCACCTAACCCAGACCCACTAGCATCAGTGTATACGACCATTCCTTCATTTGCTTCTGGGATTTGTAGGACAGGAGCTTCCACCAATGCTTGCTTCAATTTCTCAAAAGCTTGTTCACACTGCTCAGTTCACACATATGGTTGGTTCTTCTTGGTTAGTTTGGTCATTGGTGCTGCTATTCTTGAAAAATCCTTGATGAACCTCCTATAATACCCTGCCAACCCTAAGAATGACCTCACCTCAGTCACTGTTTTGGGTCTACTCCATGATTGAACTGCAATGACCTTGCTTGGATCTACACTTACTCCCTGCTGTGACACTATGTGTCCTAAGAATTTCACTTCATGTTGCCAAAATGTACACTTTGAATACTTGGCTTTTAATTCATGTTCTCTAAGTCTGGATAATACTAAATGTAGGTGCATAGCATGATCATTTTCTGACTTTGAATAAATTAATATGTCATCTATAAATACCAAGACAAACTTATCCAAAAAGTCTCTAAAAATTCTATTCATCAAGTCTACAAAATAGGAGGGAGCATTGGTCAAAACAAATGGCATTACTAGAAATTCATAAAGGCCATACCTTGTGTTGAAGGCTGTGTACTCAATGCTTTCCTATGCAACTTTCATTTGGTGAAATCCAGAGGCTAAGTCTAGCCTTGAAAATATTTTAGCTCCATGCAATTGATCAAATAGATCATCTATTCTAGGCAGTGGGTACTTATTTTTAATAGTTACCTTGTTTAAATCCCTATAGTCCACACATAACCTCATTGTTCCATCATGTTTCTTGACAAAAAGCACTGGGGAACCCCAACTGGAACTACTTGATCTTATGAATCCTTTCTCTTCTAATTCTTCTAGTTGACGTTTTAATTCTACCAACTCTTTTGGACCCATTCTATAAGGCTTCTTAATGATTGGATTTGTTCCTGGCATTAATTTTATTTTAAATTCAACTGGTCTATTTTGAGGAATTCCCTTCACTTCTCCAAACACATCTATATATCCATTGACTACTGGGATTTCCTCTATTTTTAATTCCTTTTGAAATTCATTAATACTCCAGATTTTATTAAAACATGTATTCTTTGCTATTTCACTTAAGATGGTAATTCTTTTACCTTCATTTGTCTCCAAAGAAATAGTAAGGTTTTCTAAATTTAAAATTGCTTTATTTCTCATTAACCAATCTACCCCCAAAATAATCCCAATACCAGGATAATTTAAGGTATATAAGTCTGAATTAAATTCATAACCCCCTATAATTAATTTCAGACCCATACACTTCATCCCTAACATACAATGACTCCCTATGGGACTGTGTACAATCAAGGGCTGATCAATAGAAACACAAGCAAGTGTTAACTTCTTTACAATTTCCAAAGATATTAGTGAATGTGAGGCACCAGTGTCATATATTACTGATATTGGTTGGGTATGAATAAAAATTATACCTTCAAGTTGCCCAACATTCCCAGTGTTACTTGTTGCCAAAGCTCCTACCCTTGCTGTTCCCCTATTGGTTTCTGGGTAATCCTTCTTGAGATGACCCATCTTTCCACAATTATAGCAGCCTCCTCTAGGTATTTTAGGGTCAGGGCATTGGTTACTATAATGTCCAGCTTTTCCACAATTAAAACAATGAGTGAATTTCTTGCTTTCAGGTGCTATTGCTCCTTCCCCTTTCTTAACTCCTTTACTTGCATTTCTCTTGTCATAAGGTTGCACTTTGTTCTGACCACCCTTCTTCTTATTGAGCTTCATATTCCTGAATTTTTCCCTTGCAGTGTCATGTTGCTCAAATGAGAGAGTTAGATCAATTACCTGATCAAAGGTTTTGTCCTTGTATGGCAACATTGCCCTTGACAGACTAGGGTTCAAGCCTTGAATGTACCTTGCATTCTTTGCTTCTGCATTCCCTATCAACACCATTCCATATTTGGATAATGCTTCAAACTTCTGAGTGTATTCATTCACACTCATGCTTCCTTGCCTTAATCTAATAAAGTCTTCTAGCAGTGTGGCCTTGGCAGATGCTGGGACAAATCTGGCCTCAAGCATGTCCTTGAAATTATTCCAAGTGATAGTATCCTCTTGTCTTCCTGCTGTCACAACTTCCCACCAATCCAGTGCAACCCCCTTAAATTTCCTTGAAGCTATCTGTCTCTTCCTCTGGTCATTGATTTGCATATCTGTGAAGACCCTCTCCATAGTTCTTATCCAAGTTTGAACACCTATAGCTCCTTCAGTACCTTCAAAATCATTTCCTCCCAAAGTGGTACATGTCTTAAGCAGTTTGGAGAGTTCTTCATGAGGATTGTCTTGCCTTGGTGCCATTCCATCCCTTAAAGCTCTCACAAAATCCTCCATGCTCATCACAGGTGGCTCACGTGATGATCCTGCACCTGTGTGATGCCTTGGTCCTACCATAATGCTATAAATATGATTTTTATGTTAGTTTATTTACCCCTATCATTTTTGGTGTCTTTACTTGGTTCATTTTTTATTTCTGTGCACACTGTGCATGTATCACATGTACACACATATTTTTTTTTCAGACATAAAACAAAAGCATTCAATACCAATAATTCAAACAATGCATTCAAACATCCATATGCATACAACAACATTTACTATGTTATTTAAAACATAGCTCTGATACCAACTGTGGTGACCCTCACTCTATAACCCATAGAATTTTTTTTTCTTTTTTTTCTAAACTTTCAAGAGGAATTCACCACTAAACCCCAATTCTTTTATATTTGAATATTTATATAATTTCCAAATATTTTTCCCAAGACCCTGGTTTTACCAATATAATCATATCAGTGTACAAACAAATTAAGTCAATTGTATATTTGATGATATACAATTGTTTCTTTATTTATTTTTATTTTTTTCATTAGAGGGAATTTAAATCAAATAGGAATCAAAATACCATACAAGCTATTGACATAGCCACTTATTTCTTTTCTAAATAGGCAATATCAGCAGTTTAGACGTCTAAATTTTTATGACAGACGTCTAAATTTGATCTCAGACGTCTAAATTTTTATGACAGTCGTCTCAGAGTGTCTAAAATTTAAACAGAGAGTAAAAAACATTTTGAACTAAATTCAGACATCTAAACTTTTGTGACAGACGTCTAAATTTGATCTCAGACGTCTAAATTTTTATGACAGACGTCTTAGAGTGTCTAAATTTTAAACAGAGAGTAAAAAACATTTTGAACTAAATTCAGACATCTAAACTTTTGTGACAGACGTCTAAATTTGATCTCAGACGTCTAAATTTTTATGACAGACGTCTCAGAGGTTAAATTTAAATACTCAATTACATACAAATTTCCAGAATTCGTGCATATGCCAATATCACTTACCTGCCATGCACAAATTCATTTCACTTGAATATTCTACTAAAATCTTGAGAGTTCATCTTAAAAAAATCAATCCCCTTAGCTTTTTAATTTCCATAAGACAAAATATAAGCAATAAAAATCAGAGATCAAATATATATATATATGCACATATCATATGTATATGATATGTCTATCTCCTTATTTTCTCCAAATCAGACATTCATAAAATAAATTAGTAGTTAACCAAACATCATCAATGATCACTCACAACAGGTTTTGCTTAAGTACATATTTTCAACCCAAATACTTAGAAAGTTTCCTACAAGTAACTTCAATTACAGAAATAGAACTTGACTAGTAATTTCATTACAATGCAACTGCAAATTTTTAAAACAAGTCTCTCTTATTTATACTAGCAGCCAATGCCTTCTTTACTCATCAAGCCAACTTCAATTTCCTGCAAGCAATTCATTTAGCTGCCCCAAAGAATTTTTGAGACACCCAAATGATTGCAAGGGCAACCAAAAGGGTCAGTTTTCACTGGTATGAGCATTTATAAATTTTGTATACATATTCATAACTTTTTTTTTTGATAATCTTGCAGTGCCTTCCTAGTTTAACAGATTTTGTACTTAGCATGTTTTGGTTCATAAGAGATACAAACACATTCATCTATTTAAACAATACACAGCAAACAGTTAAAATAAACATATGTACAGTTCTTGATTCATTCTTTCCAAATCTAGATAAGTAAACTCAGGTTTTATACTCCAAATTTTTATCCAGCAACTAACCAATGAACAATGTTTATCTTGATTAAATTAACACCATATCTGGATGTTCATAACCCAGATTTTTAAACCCCTGTCCCCATTTATTTTATGGTCTACATCTCCTTGTCAAATGAACACTATGTATGCATTGTGAAGGAAACTCCCAGGTTGTTTAAATTATTCCAACACACAAAGGCCTCAGGGTGCAGTTGCACCATGCATATACTTGCTCCCACCTGAAGTAAGCAGATCATTGACTAACTCCCAAGTGACCAATTTAGTTTTTTCTTTCATTCATATTTCAGAAAGATATAACTGCTTGTATATTTTCTGGTTCAACCCCATGTTCCCCTGTTTAATCTATATCCATGTTTAATGATAAGATAGAACAAGAATGCTCAAATCATGTTAACTCTAAAAGCCCACTTGCAGATTAATACTCCAAACAAAAATGCACAAACAAACATCCATATCACCCATAACAAATCAATTCAGAGATTTAAATGACTCATAATAATATTTTAGGCTGCCTGCAATAGGACTTAATGCCATTGCATACAAAGGATAAATACTCACCTAATGTTTTCCTTTCACTGCCTTAATCCTTTGAACAGCAAATCCCCCAAAGCCTCAAGCTAGTGTTTCTCCTAGTTTATTTTATCTTTTTTTTGATCCCGAGAGAATGATGGATTTGGTTATGTGCAGTTATTTATAAATCCATTCTAGGGTTTAAGAAAATGGGTAATTCCCCTGATACCCTTAGGTGTTCATGTATATATCACATTCCTGTGTGGTCCTAAGTTGGAAATGCACACATTGGGTTACTTTAATTAGTTATTTCGGGGATCATGCATTTTTAACACTGCATGCTATTTTCATGTCTCCATTTTATTCATGCCATATGCATGTGATCCTTTATTCATTTCTTTTTATAAGTTTAAGGAATCTGAAAATCTCCTTTGTATTTTCTACCTATCTATTATCTCCATTCAATCATGCATACTATCATACCTTATTATGTAATGTAAAAATCATTCACCCATATTATTTGCTTGAAATAAATATAATATATGGAAATTTTTATTTGATTCTGTATGTATATATATATATATTTCTGCCTCTTTGTCAAGTCAGTAACTCCTTCTATATTTAAATAAAAATCACATATATTATGCTAATTATTTTTAGCACAATTATAAGACATATAAACCTTTTTAATAAACTTCATTTTTATTCTATCTTTATATAAAACAAAAAAAACACCCCATACGTATGTATTTGCATAATTCTTTGGACATAGAGCTATATTTATTTTTGAGTTCCAATTTTTTTTGATGTAATATATATATATATATATATATATATAATTTCAGAATTTCTTAATATAAATGTATATTTTTCATTTTATTTTAATTTTATTTTAGGGTCATTACACCTTTCCAAAAAACTTTTTGGAGATTCATACAAGATCTCTCATGAACAATTATTACGTGCAATATTTCGACTCACACAACCTGCCAACTCCTTGGCCTAGGAGATGTTGGGATTTCTTACAAACCCTTGTCTTGTATGATTTTGTAAACTGTTGTTTAGATGAAATAATATCAACTTTGTGTACTACTCTTAAGTACATGACCTTATAGAAAGAAACTAACTCAACTTCACTCACAATTAATCGTGAATTGTCCAACAATGTCTGATTACTCCTTATCGATGCATCTTTATGTATCACATGGAGGAGTGACTTTTGAGATTGAATCTATATTCATTTTTAGGTACATTTGGAACTCAATATACTCACTTATTCGACCAAATCAAATCATTTTATTCTATTGCATGTTATTTTATTTACTTTTCTTTTATATTCTATGATTTTATCATAAACTTGCTACATGTGTATCCAATACACATGTACATGTTGGTAATAAATCATTGATGAATACAACAAAGTATGTGGAACCCTTTTGGTATTAATAGACTTATGATTGCATACATCGATATGTATTAATTCAAAGAGTTCATTAACTCTTATGATGCTCCCACTTAATGGGTGCATATCCATTAATTGTTTGAGATATAATTAACCTGTATCATATGATTCATAATCATATTCTAAAATTATTTCTCAAAACTATGGCCTAGTCTATAATTCCAAAACAACTGTAAGTAATTAGACACATATGTATTTTTGTTGCAACACTTTTACTATGAAAACAAATTCCATAATATAGTTCTATTTCTTAATGAATATTCATAATACTCATATTGAAATATAGTTATATCTATTTTTCAATCAATACCAAAAAATAAACATTATTTCACAAATAATGTTCGGTACATTTTACGAAAACAATTTTCATAATTTGATGCGATCATTAGGTGTTATATGGCATGCTCCCACTATTTCCGCCATTACTATAATAGCGTATTAAATTTAGAGGTCCACCATTCACTTAATATTGTTAATATAGTTTATATATTTCATATGCTACAACTAGTTTATAGTAGAGAGTTCTTTGATCAAATATCTTGAACTCAAAGAAATAAATGTTATAGAAAACAATTTTCTATATGAAAATACATTTCAGAATAAAAATCATATTTCATATTCCAATATTAAGTATCAATTATTATTAAAATTCTTGTTTCCAATGTTTCTCTATGAAGCAGAAGTGACTATTCATTCTCTTCATTTCAGCTTTAACTTAAATTATATCTATTCTTATACATTAGTTTTTCTTTCAAATGGTCAAACTATTCAAAAGAAAACCTTACTACAATATCATAACAAACCTTTTACAAAAGTGCATTCAATTATTCTTAACATTTAAGACATCAAATATGTTGCACTTTATGTAAACCGATCAAGATGACATTTCAACGATCGAGTTCTTAGATGTATCTCTTAGTTTATGGTCTTGTGTTACATTAACACAATATGATCCTTTTGAAATCATTCAAGTTGAATACATGATCTTAAAATAATGTTTATTGGCTTACTTCAAACGAACAAACTTCATCGAAATATTGTATCCCACAAACTATGACTGTTCACCATATAATATTTATATGTGAAAGTACATGGATCAAATATCCATAGTCTTGAATTGCATTTAGAATTCAAAAAATCATAAAATGCAATACACGATCTAAACCAAATAAACATATAAGTGACCAACTTACGAATGTATTAAGTAGTTGAAATTAGGCAGTTGCATAGGTATAGAAACCTTATATAACATGCAATTAGAATTATTAGTAAGTATATATTATATTTCTATTTGTCAACTTTCAATTCAGTTTGTTTATATATGTTAATTGATAAACTTTTTATCAATCATATTAAATGCACAAATTTATCATTGTAGATAATTATAACATTATATAGCATATGTTCTTACAATATTTAGAAGGTTAATGTTACCATTTCATTTTTCTAATAAGGCTCCCACTAGCCTTTTATGTTTCTCCAAACCCTAAGATGAAACATAGAAGTCTTACAACTTCACTTGTGGGTGTTAAGACTTGTTTTTTTGGTATTTTGACCTTGAGTTTGCTCAACAAATCATAACCCCACAAACAATGGATAACTTCTTATCGGTTGTATCACATACAACTCCTAACCCATTTTTTCTTGTTCTAATCTCATTTCGACCTTGAGTTTGCTCAACAAATCAAGTGTAACAACCCATAATTTTAATAAATATTTTTAAATTAATTTTTATTTTGAAACTTTGATTTTTAAATAATTTTAAATTGAAGTTTGGAAGTTTTCCTATGTATTTTGGATTTTTGTTTCATTTTTATTTTTTTCCAAATACAATTAAATATTGATTTTCTGGAAATATTATATTTTGTCAAACCTTTATTGATTATTGAAAATTTTGAAAGTTGAATTTTGAAATTTTAATCTTTTCTTTGAAACGGTAATTGGTTCTAATATCCGCTCTATTTTTCGTTTCGTCGAATTCCGTTTTAAACCTTTTAGAATTTGATGAATTTAGCATTTTACACACAGAATTTTATCTGCATTTTTATTTTTCCATTTTCTATTTTATTTGCCATCTTTTATTTTGTTTTGGGTTTTGAATTAAATTGTGTGAATTTTGTTGTGTTTGGAATTTTCCTATATTGGTTGTATTTTTGTTTACAATTTTTAATTCTAGTTTCAATAAATTAAACTATTTTCTTTATTTATTTTCTTATTTTCCTAAGACTATTTATTTATTTTCATTTCTACTTTATTTTGTTTTAACTTTTATTTTGTTAAATTGACTTTTATTTGTTCATATTGAATTAAAATGAATTGGAAATTCAAAGAGACAAAGCTTTTAAAACATTGTGACTTTTCATTTGCTTGCCCTTTCACTTTCCAACTTTAGCCGTCCATTTCCTCTAGTATAGCCGTGGGTTTCATTTTCATTTTTACGTGAAAAACTTCCTCATTCACTTCACAATTCACGGCATAGCATTTCTGAAAAAAATAAAGTAAGCAATGGCTTCTCCTTCTTCCTATTTTTCCTCTTCTTCTCTATTGTTTTGCCTTGCTTCCTCTTGTCTAACTCGGCCTCAACCACCACCATCTTCTCTGACCACCACCACCATCTCCTCCTTCTCATCATCCATTGCCAAACACCTATCCCTCAGATCAGATCTGGCCGTGATAATAGCATGTGCAAAACACCTCAAAACTTGCCTAAAAACTCCACAAAACCAAGCATAGTCGACCTAAACTTCACCACCACTTCCATACCTTGCCTCGGCCACCACCCCTAGCTCCACCACCATCATGACATGACCTCTGGTCATCAACTTCTCCTCTGACCTGACCTGAACCAGTGCATGGCCGAGCCCAAATATGGCATAGGCTGAGCCTATGTGCACCTAACACTCCACCTCTTGGCCTTAACCCTTTTGTATTCCATGTTGTAACTCCAAAACCCTTCACATCCCTATATAGCCATGCCTATATTGATCTAAACCAGATCCATTTCATGTCATGGCCGAGCCTAAAGTATGCTTGGCCGAGCACATATTGGGTCATGGTCAAGCAAAATTGATTTAAAGGCTTGGTGATGTTCTTTGTTAACTTTATTTCAATTTGTTTCAATATATTTATGTTGAAATATATTTATATTTTTCTTTGTCTATTTTGTATACAAGATTTATATCTTGGCTCTCTCTCCACTCAAATCTTGTCGTGCCTTCTCGTGTTTCTCAGTGTGTGGATCTTTTTGTTTTAATCGATCTCTAGCTTCAGAGAGGTGAGTATTCACACATGACATTTATACTTATATAATTTGTGAAGTGACGACAAGTGAATGTGTAAAAACTATTATATCATGTTATACCTGCCTGTGATGTAAATTATACGATGTTAAACTCTATTATAAACTTGTCACATCATCTGCTATGTTTTATTCTGTTATATTGTTTATTTTATTCTATTTCTCACACTGCAAGTTCCCTGTAGAATAGAATCACTATGGGTTGAAATGATACATACCCAAACGGACTTTAGAATAGGGAAAAATTGTTATGGGCTGAAATTATAGGCCTGAGCGATTTTTATTTATTATTATTAATTTGGGATTGCGGGTTTGAAATGATAGAACCTGGATTTTTCTTTGTAAATTATGGATTGAAATGATATATTATCCGTATCACTTGACTTAGGCTAGAAAATATTATACAGACCCGTGGTTATTTTATATATTTTTCTGGAAAATGTTAAGTATTTCACTACGCCATAAATGACCTTCTGCAACACTTTTGCAAGGTGTTGCCAGCTAAAATGTTGCGACAGCTATAAAATTTTGGTCCTACTGCAACGTTGCATTTTTGGTGTTACCTTAGCCATAAAAATGTGTTGCTCTAGCTAAACAAGTGTAACACGATGCAACATTTTTATATAGTGTTGCAATAGATGTATTCAAATTAAAAATTAATAAAATTAGCAATCCGCGTGAATACGATCCAACGATCTACATTTAATCTGGTTGTTAAAATGGATCACCACTGCAATTTGGCCCAAAATTTCGTTTTCCCGCCTAAACTAGTTCAGATCCCCTTTTGGTTTTCATTTCAATTCGTCTCCTCCCATTCGCCTCCTCCTAGTCGCCTCCTCCCATTCGCCTCCGCCACCAAATTGTCTCCCTCCTTTTCTTCTGCTTCCTCATTCGCCTCCGCCACCAAATTGTCACCCTCACCCCCAGCTACCCCCTGACCCATCGCGACCATCTAGCTCCAACCAGAGCCCTGTCACGACACCAAAACCCGAAGCCAAACAAAGTTTTCCGTTCAAACCCCTTTTGCCACCATTGTCGTCGCCATCAGCTCTCACCTCCAACAGAAGACTTGCTCGCCACCAACCCCTCTACCTTTCTCCTTTAGACTACTTCACCTGAAAACCCTTCTAGCGCCTTAATTTTCCCCAAAACCCGAACTACTGCCCTCAAGATTTAGCTGTCATTCTCGCAACAATTAATCCGTCCACGGCTCCTATATCAGGTACATCCCAGTCTGATCTCTTCGTACTTTCCCCTATGATTGCGGTTGCTTCACTTGGTACTGGTAATTTCAATAAGATAGTATGCCCCCCATATGTTTGTGAAAATGCTCCTTTGTAACTTGTTAATGTTTCAGAATCTGGCTGGGTATCTACTGCTTCTGGATGCCCTGTGCCTCCATCGCAAGTTCATAACTCGGACTGAGTGCAGAGTGATCTTATCCAAGCATTAAGGTTGGTTGGTTCTGGTGGGATGTTTGAGTGCAGAGGTGGTATGTGACGACTCGGGTTTTGCCCGCTCGAAAATCAACATCCGTACTTCACATTGTACTAGAATGCCGCAGATTCGACCGTTCAAATCCGATTCGCCGGAGCTATAACACAATTAAGTAAATAACACAGCGGAAGAAAAAGAATATATCAATATATATAACATTGATACAATGACAGATACAAAATCTGATACAATATGATACAACAGAATGATGCAACAGATATCAATATACATCAGAGATATGATACAAGAAATAGCAGCGGAAAAGAAAAGATAACAACAGCAGCGGAACAATATCAATAGAAGTGATAACTCCAAAATGATCTTCAGACAAGAATGAATCCACAACTCCAAGATAAGCAACTCCGATGAATGAACTAGCTCCAGATAATCTACTAAACCTGAATATCTGAAAAGAAACCCAACTCTAGACTGCTCGTGTGGAAAATTATGAGCACCCAGAGTTTAGGAAGGGAACAATAAACTCCGGATCAGTCATGGGACTGGTGTGAGCAACAAAAACAGTTTATCTTTAAACAACAACAAAAGGTTTTAAACATTGAAATCCACAATGCTTTTGGAAAATGAAACTACCATAAGACCTCCCGCCACACACACAATGCAAACGCAGAATTGGAGGAGATTTCTTCTTATGATAGTCAAACATGCTTACTACGCAAATCATCTTGATATTATTATTAGTGCATAGTGCAGAAAAACATTTCGAACGTATAATATTAATCTTAGCCAACATACGACCAGTATCGTATGCCTACTATAGCTACCATCTAAACAGTGGTGACCACCGTACGTAAATGGCAGGTTCTACAACTAATACCGTACAAAGTTCCGTATTGGAGAAATGGATTTCCAACAAATGGTCAGGCTAAGGAACTTCCTTCCGCCGCATGGGAACGCCTCTGGCGGGACGTCCCGAGAGACAAACTGCTCTCTGCCAAACAAGGCCGGGTTACCCCTGTAACAGGTAACTCACGAATATGCCACCTCCCGGTCCTTTGGGACCTTTATCCGAGCTCGGTATCCAACATCACACATCATAAAGAAAGTGTATCCACATGAGTAAGTATCTGGGCTCCATACCATAATACCACCCCTTTCCAGAAGGAAATGACATACCCTAAAGGGCGCGACCCTCATAACCTTGCCGCAACATTCCTGTTTCGACCATTTCCGGGTAGTGAGGTCCTGACGAAGTCTCGTCCACAAAGCTACGCTTTTTCAAAAAGCCACGCTTTGGGTCAACAGATGATCAACCTATGATCACAAAGATAAATGATCAAATAAATGATCATATCACAAATGATCAAACACTGATCATCACACAGCAAAACTCAGCATGCCACATTACCAAATTGGAAATATATCGCTGATAAATTTCAACTACATAACCTTTGAGCTCGTACGTCTCAGAGAAGGGTGTTAAGCTAAGAGAATAAATTCTCCGCCACCAACAGAAATGTATTTGAAAGAAATCAGCTTTATATATCAAAGTGTAATGTCAGACATACAATCCATACAAGTCTGTTCCGGGTTCGAACAGAACCGAAGGCACTTCTCACGAAGCCCTTGCAAATCCGGATAATTTCCAATCACGTCCGGACTTCCCGTCACTAAGGGTGATAAAACCTCTATATCGGGGATCAACCGATGCAGAATAACTCGACGGTAATCCTTCCGTTTTCAAAAAATATCCGGTCTTCAACACCGGTCTTCAAATGCTATCCATATACGACGTATCACATATTCGGAATGGGTTATACGACCCAAAGGTCCTCTCCCGGCTAAACCGAATAGTGAGCGTAATATTTAAAAACATATGGATATGAGATTTCAATTAAGTCACAACTTATTACCCAAAACTTTCTTTTCAAATGGTTTAACAAATTACCATTTTAAATCTTTAAACAAAAAGATTCAACCTTTACGGTTTAAACAGTTTCCACACTTTAATCTTTTAAACAAAAGATTCATTCACAGATTTTCCAAATTAATTTCCATTTCAATTTGATTAACTCGTTAAATCTTTAAATCAAGATTTAACTTATAGCTTTCAAAACAATCCCATTTCAAATGATTTAAACCAATCATTATTTTAAATCTGTTAAAGATAACAGATTCAAATCATAGCTTTTCAAAACAATTCATTTATAACTTGGAAAACCATTTTCAATTCAATATTGAAATTCCTTTAATTAAACTGGAATTTCATTTCTTATCTGAAAGCTTTTATTCTTTTAAAACAACAGTTTCATTTTAGAAAATCTAATTCATTCATACGAGTGGAAATCCTTGGGTTAAATCCAAATTCTCAAAATCAAACTTTTTAAATGGTTTAACTTCATATAAACACATTTATAACATTTTCAATCCCTAGTTTCAAATCATAGGATTCAATTTCAAACTTGAATTCAAATTTAAATCAAATTATTTAAATTTCCAAAACTCGATTAAGTTATTCAAAATAACTTTTATCTTTGAAATTCTATTTCAAAAGCTTTTTCACTTTAAACCCAAATTTCTAATTTCAAAATCAATTGAAATTAAAATTTCAATTTCAAAAATACATCAAATTTAAATTATCTGTGACTTAACCAATTTCCACGTGAAATCCATATTTGTGTGTGTAAAAGTGTGGTCCAGGGGTTTCACACAATAGTGCAACATAATGAATCATCACATATCAGAATACAGAAATATAATTCGATAAGCGGTATAAGAACAACGCTTATCGTTCATTCACAGATCATAGATACATAAAGGTCACAGATAAGTAAACTACAGATCACAACATAAATCAGGATATATCACAAAGCATCATATATCAGGGATATCAAATAATCAAGTCATTCAATAGAATCCAAACATTCATAAGTAAGGTCAATTTATATCTGATTATAATTAATTTATACCAGATTAATTACTTATGAGTAAACTACAAATCTTGGTTAATTACAAATTATTTTGATAATTATTCTTTTAATCATCTATTAATTAATCATTTATAATAAATTAATTAACCTTTAATTATAATTCATCCACCTTTAATTATTAAATAATTAACCTTTAATTATTTAATTCACCATTTAATTAATTGTCCTTGATTAATTACATTAATTAATCCTTTGATTATTTGATTAATCGACTTACTTAATCAATTTAATCATTTATTTAATTTCTTTTAGTTAAGAAGTTATCTTTGAGTAATTAATTACCTTTAATTACTTATATTAATTATCCTTAACCATTCACAGTAATTAAACATTAATAACTTTTAATTAATATTCATAAATCTCTAATCAGTTGTTAATCGATCAAAATCATTAGTTAATTAAATTAATTAACTGTCCTTAATTAATTAATGTAATAATTATCCTTTTGACTATTTTACTTAACTAACTAACCTTTAATTAATTATTCTCAAATTAATTACCTTAATTAATTAATCGCATAGGTTTTCTAATCACATTTATTAATTAATCACATAAATTAATTAATCAACCTTTATCAAGTTCAAAGTTTATTTTAAAATAACGGTTATACATATTAAACCACTTTAAACTTAATTACTTTAATATAATTCATTTTAAAACCTTTGAACTCAATTACTTAAATTTTTTAAGCTTTTAAATCACATTACATTTTACTTGCAATTTCAAGTTTTAAAACAATCATTTAACTTTCCATTCAAAATTTAACTTTTAACTAAAAGAATTTTATCAAAATCAAATTTAAACATCCGTTTTGAAATAAATTACTTTTAACAGCTATATACTTTAAACTTGAATTTATACTTAACTTTTAATTTAACATAGTTTAACTTTGTCATAATTTATAGTTAAGCTTCAGAAGATTGAACAGGTTTGTAAAAATAACAGTACAGGTTCACTAACAACACTAGAAAGAAATACTCGAGCCTTCCCAGATTTACTTCGAGTCCATCCCCTATTCGCTTCGAGTAAAACTCGAGATAACCCTTAGCACTTCCCTGCTCTACCCCAAGCAAAATTCTGACCAACAATCGTGCTCGTGCACGTGTACATGGTCGTTGGCCAACTCTGGTCGCCGCCAATACTTCGAGCAGGTCGAACGTCATCCCAGCTTCGCTTCCAGCCACCCAACTCCGGTCAGTTCGCCATCGATCTCGAATTCGAGAACTACAAGCCTGGAACAGAATATACATCGCCATGACCAAACCTGTCAACGCCGACTGCTCGCCGCTCCGACCACCATTCGCTGTCAAACTCCGGCCTCAGCTTCGTCACTCTTCCCTCTACCTTCCCACAAAACCACGTCGAACTCGATGCACTGTCGACGTCGCGCGAATCAAAACTCCGGCCATCCAAAAATTAGGTCACCAGACTTCGATTGCCTTCTGCCGCCACCATGGTCAACGTTCGACCATCAATGCATTTTTCCCGTGACCACCCTAGGCTCCTCTATCTCCACGAGGAAACTCGACCTCCATAGATCACCACATCACCGGAAATCAGTCGAAAAACCCACTCCGTTCAACCTCGAACTGCTACCAAACCACCCCACTAAAAATCATAAAACCCACCTTAAAAATCATCGTTTTTAATATGGATTCCAACTAGATGCCTGAATCAATGATCGGTGCGATTCGAGATTTAGCTAATTATAAGTTTGATCAACCATTTGGGTTTCCAGAGAAGATTCTTGAGTGTTTAAATCTTAAATGAATTCCTATACCTAGTTTATAATGATGCAAACATCTTTTGTTTGAATCTCAAGCTCAACCATCAACTAGGAAGAGAGGAATTGATTTTTGAAATCACAGTTTTGTGTTTATAAACTAATAACAGAGAAAGTTTTAAACAACAACATGAATAACATACTTCCAGCTTCCATATGTATACAGATAACTATATATATGCACAACCACACACATATCCAGATATACTTGCACAGATTTAACATTTTAATTTTTAAAGAAAATTGTTACTCACCTATTTTCCAGAGGAAGACAGAGCTGATGATGAAACAGGTTGTTTGAAAGTTGCAAAACTGAAGTCTTCAATTTGATCTTTGCTAAGTTGTTGTTTGATTGAATTTTCTCTTTTCTTCTTCTTTTAGTTTTGAGCTGAAGCTTTGTTTTAAGTATAAAATGGTTTTACTTCATTCATTTTTCTTTTCCTTTCAGTTTTTAAATGGACGAAATGAAATGAAGTGGTTTGATATCTAGGAAATGAGTTTGCAGGGGATGTATTATTTTACATAAGTGATATAATTTGTTTTGTACAACAATACAGGGATATTTCAAACGAATGGGGGCTGAAGATTTCATTGCTTGTACTAGAGATGTTGGCATTAAATGCCTTGGTCTCTTTTCAAGTTTACATATACCATTGCTTTATTTTTGCATGTACAATCTTGCTTATCTCGGCTGATGGATATAAGGTAGTGTACTAGGGATATTAATTAGACTTGTACAACTATATATTTTATAATTTTCCTACTCTAGTTCGGTTGTTACATGTTTGAGAAAACATGATGGCTTCTATACCTTGTATATTTGTATTTCTTTATTTTTCAAGTGTTCAAGAATATATATACACATTTGTTTATCTACTTGTTTCATTCCCAAGTGTACAAGTATCTTATTTTCCATATGTATTTGTTTGGTTTTCTTAATTTTTTCCAAGTGTATATATATATATATATTCAATTTTACTCATATATGCCCGTATACATACATATTCACATATATGAAATATTCACAACATTTTTAAATTTTAAATGATTTATACCGAATTTATAATGATTCGAGGAAACTCGCATCACCTTATCAATTTATTTCACAAATCTTTATTCAAAAAAATAATTAATTATCATTTTAAATATTATAAAAATCCGGGGTCGTTACAGACTTCCCCCCTTAAAAGAATTTCGTCCTCGAAATTACCAAGGAGACAAAAAGATAGATGAAGAATATTTCATTGAATCAAACTGAATATCTATTCTGCATTTGGCTTACCAAATCAGAACATCAATAACAGATACAAGAACGAATCTGTCTTAACACTTCACAAGATACTCGGGTTATCCAGATCTACGAAATATGCAGTGGCATCGGTCAGTTTGAAAGGATAACTAACCATTCGTAGAATATACTGGGACCCAAAAGAATAGACAGATATATCGATACAATTTCAAAATTTTCAGTTCAGAAGCTAAAGTATACCTATCAACCATAACAATCAAAGCAAACAATTCATCCAAACAAACAAGTCTGGCCTATCTGGAGTTTATGTTCCATATTAATATATCGAATTCCTTTCTGGATCTACCAGAAACTATCGAAGAATTGAGAAAAAAGATGTTGAACAAAAGAGATTGATAGAGAAAAGATTATTTCCTTGTTGCTACAGGGTATTGACCATTTACAGTCGTATTCCCCTGTCCCCTATCTCGTCCTCTTCTTGCACTCATACTTACTATCAGTGGATAGTAAGAGAATTTACTGAGACTTACGGACAGATATCTAAGAATTACTCATTCTAGAGTTTACTTCACTCTATCTCTAATGAGCTACTTAACGTGTTATACTCCTGAGCTAAAGTTCAACCTTAGCTCTGATACCACATGTGACGACTCGGGTTTTGCCCGCTCGAAAATCAACATCCGTACTTCACATTGTACTAGAATGCCGCAGATTCGACCGTTCAAATCCGATTCGCCGGAGCTATAACACAATTAAGTAAATAACACAGCGGAAGAAAAAGAATATATCAATATATATAACATTGATACAATGACAGATACAAAATCTGATACAATATGATACAACAGAATGATGCAACAGATATCAATATACATCAGAGATATGATACAAGAAATAGCAGCGGAAAAGAAAAGATAACAACAGCAGCGGAACAATATCAATAGAAGTGATAACTCCAAAATGATCTTCAGACAAGAATGAATCCACAACTCCAAGATAAGCAACTTCGATGAATGAACTAGCTCCAGATAATCTACTAAACCTGAATATCTGAAAAGAAACCCAACTCTAGACTGCTCGTGTGGAAAATTATGAGCACCCAGAGTTTAGGAAGGGAACAATAAACTCCGGATCAGTCATGGGACTGGTGTGAGCAACAAAAACAGTTTATCTTTAAACAACAACAAAAGGTTTTAAACATTGAAATCCACAATGCTTTTGGAAAATGAAACTACCATAAGACCTCCCGCCACACACACAATGCAAACGCAGAATTGGAGGAGATTTCTTCTTATGATAGTCAAACATGCTTACTACGCAAATCATCTTGATATTATTATTAGTGCATAGTGCAGAAAAACATTTCGAAAGTATAATATTAATCTTAGCCAACATACGACCAGTATCGTATGCCTACTATAGCTACCATCTAAACAGTGGTGACCACCGTACGTAAATGGCAGGTTCTACAACTAATACCGTACAAAGTTCCGTATTGGAGAAATGAATTTCCAACAAATGGTCAGGCTAAGGAACTTCCTTCCGCCGCATGGGAATGCCTCTGGCGGGACGTCCCGAGAGACAAACTGCTCTCTGCCAAACAAGGCCGGGTTACCCCTGTAACAGGTAACTCACGAATATGCCACCTCCCGGTCCTTTGGGACCTTTATCCGAGCTCGGTATCCAACATCACACATCATAAAGAAAGTGTATCCACATGAGTAAGTATCTGGGCTCCATACCATAATACCACCCCTTTCCAGAAGGAAATGACATACCCTAAAGGGCGCGACCCTCATAACCTTGCCGCAACATTCCTGTTTCGACCATTTCTGGGTAGTGAGGTCCTGACGAAGTCTCGTCCACAAAGCTACGCTTTTTCAAAAAGCCACGCTTTGGGTCAACAGATGATCAACCTATGATCACAAAGATAAATGATCAAATAAATGATCATATCACAAATGATCAAACACTGATCATCACACAGCAACACTCAGCATGCCACATTACCAAATTGGAAATATATCGCTGATAAATTTCAACTACATAACCTCTGAGCTCGTACGTCTCAGAGAAGGGTGTTAAGCTAAGAGAATAAATTCTCCGCCACCAACAGAAATGTATTTGAAAGAAATCAGCTTTATATCTCAAAGTGTAATGTCAGACATACAATCCATACAAGTCTGTTCCGGGTTCGAACAGAACCGAAGGCACTTCTCACGAAGCCCTTGCAAATCCGGATAATTTCCAATCACGTCCGGACTTCCCGTCACTAAGGGTGATAAAACCTCTATATCGGGGATCAACCGATGCAGAGTAACTCGACGGTAATCCTTCCGTTTTCAAAAAATATCCGGTCTTCAACACCGATCTTCAAATGCTATCCATATACGACGTATCACATATTCGGAATGGGTTATACGACCCAAAGGTCCTCTCCCGGCTAAACCGAATAGTGAGCGTAATATTTAAAAACATATGGATATGAGATTTCAATTAAGTCACAACTTATTACCCAAAACTTTCTTTTCAAATGGTTTAACAAATTACCATTTTAAATCTTTAAACAAAAAGATTCAACCTTTACGGTTTAAACAGTTTCCACACTTTAATCTTTTAAACAAAAGATTCATTCACAGATTTTCCAAATTAATTTCCATTTCAATTTGATTAACTCGTTAAATCTTTAAATCAAGATTTAACTTATAGCTTTCAAAACAATCCCATTTCAAATGATTTAAACCAATCATTATTTTAAATCTGTTAAAGATAACAGATTCAAATCATAGCTTTTCAAAACAATTCATCTATAACTTGGAAAACCATTTTCAATTCAATATTGAAATTCCTTTAATTAAACTGGAATTTCATTTCTTATCTGAAAGCTTTTATTCTTTTAAAACAACAGTTTCATTTCAGAAAATCTGATTCATTCATACGAGTGGAAATCCTTGGGTTAAATCCAAATTCTCAAAATCAAACTTTTTAAATGGTTTAACTTCATATAAACACATTTATAACATTTTCAATCCCTAGTTTCAAATCATAGGATTCAATTTCAAACTTGAATTCAAATTTAAATCAAATTATTTAAATTTCCAAAACTCGATTAAGTTATTCAAAATAACTTTTATCTTTGAAATTCTATTTCAAAAGCTTTTTCACTTTAAACCCAAATTTCTAATTTCAAAATCAATTGAAATTAAAATTTCAATTTCAAAAATACATCAAATTTAAATTATCTGTGACTTAACCAATTTCCACGTGAAATCCATATTTGTGTGTGTAAAAGTGTGGTCCAGGGGTTTCACACAATAGTGCAACATAATGAATCATCACATATCAGAATACAGAAATATAATTCGATAAGCGGTATAAGAACAACGCTTATCGTTCATTCACAGATCATAGATACATAAAGGTCACAGATAAGTAAACTACAGATCACAACATAAATCAGGATATATCACAAAGCATCATATATCAGGGATATCAAATAATCAAGTCATTCAATAGAATCCAAACATTCATAAGTAAGGTCAATTTATATCTGATTATAATTAATTTATACCAGATTAATTACTTATGAGTAAACTACAAATCTTGGTTAATTACAAATTATTTTGATAATTATTCTTTTAATCATCTATTAATTAATCATTTATAATAAATTAATTAACCTTTAATTATAATTCATCCACCTTTAATTATTAAATAATTAACCTTTAATTATTTAATTCACCATTTAATTAATTGTCCTTGATTAATTACATTAATTAATCCTTTGATTATTTGATTAATCGACTTACTTAATCAATTTAATCATTTATTTAATTTCTTTTAGTTAAGAAGTTATCTTTGAGTAATTAATTACCTTTAATTACTTATATTAATTATCCTTAACCATTCACAGTAATTAAACATTAATAACTTTTAATTAATATTCATAAATCTCTAATCAGTTGTTAATCGATCAAAATCATTAGTTAATTAAATTAATTAACTGTCCTTAATTAATTAATGTAATAATTATCCTTTTGACTATTTTACTTAACTGACTAACCTTTAATTAATTATTCTCAAATTAATTACCTTAATTAATTAATCGCATAGGTTTTCTAATCACATTTATTAATTAATCACATAAATTAATTAATCAACCTTTATCAAGTTCAAAGTTTATTTTAAAATAACGGTTATACATATTAAACCACTTTAAACTTAATTACTTTAATATAATTCATTTTAAAACCTTTGAACTCAATTACTTAAATTTTTTAAGCTTTTAAATCACATTACATTTTTACTTGCAATTTCAAGTTTTAAAACAATCATTTAACTTTCCATTCAAAATTTAACTTTTAACTAAAAGAATTTTATCAAAATCAAATTTAAACATCCGTTTTGAAATAAATTACTTTTAACAGCTATTTACTTTAAACTTGAATTTATACTTAACTTTTAATTTAACATAGTTTAACTTTGTCATAATTTAAAGTTAAGCTTCAGAAGATTGAACAGGTTTGTAAAAATAACAGTACAGGTTCACTAACAACACTAGAAAGAAATACTCGAGCCTTCCCAGATTTACTTCGAGTCCATCCCCTATTCGCTTCGAGTAAAACTCGAGATAACCCTTAGCACTTCCCTGCTCTACCCCAAGCAAAATTCTGACCAACAATCGTGCTCGTGCACGTGTACATGGTCGTTGGCCAACTCTGGTCGCCGCCAATACTTCGAGCAGGTCGAACGTCATCCCAGCTTCGCTTCCAGCCACCCAACTCCGGTCAGTTCGCCATCGATCTCGAATTCGAGAACTACAAGCCTGGAACAGAATATACATCGCCATGACCAAACCTGTCAACGCCGACTGCTCGCCGCTCCGACCACCATTCGCTGTCAAACTCCGGCCTCAGCTTCGTCACTCTTCCCTCTACCTTCCCACAAAACCACGTCGAACTCGATGCACTGTCGACGTCGCGCGAATCAAAACTCCGGCCATCCAAAAATTAGGTCACCAGACTTCGATTGCCTTCTGCCGCCACCATGGTCAACGTTCGACCATCAATGCATTTTTCCCGTGACCACCCTAGGCTCCTCTATCTCCACGAGGAAACTCGACCTCCATAGATCACCACATCACCGGAAATCAGTCGAAAAACCCACTCCGTTCAACCTCGAACTGCTACCAAACCACCCCACTAAAAATCATAAAACCCACCTTAAAAATCATCGTTTTTAATATGGATTCCAACTAGATGCCTGAATCAATGATCGGTGCCATTCGAGATTTAGCTAATTATAAGTTTGATCAACCATTTGGGTTTCCAGAGAAGATTCTTGAGTGTTTAAATCTTAAATGAATTCCTATACCTAGTTTATAATGATGCAAACATCTTTTGTTTGAATCTCAAGCTCAACCATCAACTAGGAAGAGAGGAATTGATTTTTGAAATCATAGTTTTGTGTTTATAAACTAATAACAGAGAAAGTTTTAAACAACAACATGAATAACATACTTCCAGCTTCCATATGTATACAGATAACTATATATATGCACAACCACACACATATCCAGATATACTTGCACAGATTTAACATTTTAATTTTTAAAGAAAATTGTTACTCACCTATTTTCCAGAGGAAGACAGAGCTGATGATGAAACAGGTTGTTTGAAAGTTGCAAAACTGAAGTCTTCAATTTGATCTTTGCTAAGTTGTTGTTTGATTGAATTTTCTCTTTTCTTCTTCTTTTAGTTTTGAGCTGAAGCTTTGTTTTAAGTATAAAATGGTTTTACTTCATTCATTTTTCTTTTCCTTTCAGTTTTTAAATGGACGAAATGAAATGAAGTGGTTTGATATCTAGGAAATGAGTTTGCAGGGGATGTATTATTTTACATAAGTGATATAATTTGTTTTGTACAACAATACAGGGATATTTCAAACGAATGGGGGCTGAAGATTTCATTGCTTGTACTAGAGATGTTGGCATTAAATGCCTTGGTCTCTTTTCAAGTTTACATATACCATTGCTTTATTTTTGCATGTACAATCTTGCTTATCTCGGCTGATGGATATAAGGTAGTGTACTAGGGATATTAATTAGACTTGTACAACTATATATTTTATAATTTTCCTACTCTAGTTCGGTTGTTACATGTTTGAGAAAACATGATGGCTTCTATACCTTGTATATTTGTATTTCTTTATTTTTCAAGTGTTCAAGAATATATATACACATTTGTTTATCTACTTGTTTCATTCCCAAGTGTACAAGTATCTTATTTTCCATATGTATTTGTTTGGTTTTCTTAATTTTTTCCAAGTGTATATATATATATATTCAATTTTACTCATATATGCCCGTATACATACATATTCACATATATGAAATATTCACAACATTTTTAAATTTTAAATGATTTATACCGAATTTATAATGATTCGAGGAAACTCGCATCACCTTATCAATTTATTTCACAAATCTTTATTCAAAAAAATAATTAATTATCATTTTAAATATTATAAAAATCCGGGGTCGTTACATGGTAGGTTTTAGGATATTGGTGGGATGTTGACGAAGTGTGGATTGAATGATGGTGAGTGTTCTGGTGTTTATAGAGTATTGAAGGTTGGTGAAATTTGGGAAGTTTGGGAAAGTTGTAATATGGTGAAGGGTGGTTGCAATTGCAGTTTTTTGATAGGTGATGTTGGTAAAACAGGGGGATGGAGGAGCATGCAACTGTGAGGCTTTGGAGATTGTTTATATTGACAATGGTGGAGTGCTGCTGTGTATTGGTTAAGGAGAGAAGCTAATTTGGTGATTGGAAATTGAAAAGAGTTTGCAGTAGTGTTTTGGTGTTTGGCCGTAGGGGATTCAAGCAGATTAAAGCGAGGAGATGGAGGATAGGAATTAAGTTCAGTCTTCATTTGTGCATCATTTTACGTCGTTTCAAAGAAGGCTCGATCTTCCGAAATCGGATGAATCGGGCTGTGCCCACCGGGACTGCGGTGCCCCGGACCCCCGCCGGCGCTGCGCCCGGACCCGCTTCTCGGCTCGCCTTCGGCTCGGCACTCGGCTCGCCTTCGGCTCGGCATATATTTGTTAGTGTCGGTGTCTGTATAAATTGAAACTGCATATGTAATGAGTGAACTGAGTGATGTAGTGAGGAATATCTGTATATATGAATATCAGTGTTATATATCATTGAATTGTAAAATAGTGGAGTCAGGAATTTGTACTATTTCAAATGTTGAAATAAAATATTTATTTAAATAAATTACTGTTTAAATATCAAATTCTGTGTAATAGCATTTTATTAAATAAATATTTATTTTTATTAAAAAATCAAATATGCTCTACATTGTGGGCCCCACAAATTCAAAAAATTCATATCTATAGCAACATTTTGGAATGTTGCTACAGATACCTATGGGTGTTGCCATAGACCCAAATAGGGTTCTATTGCAACAATATTACTTATGTTGCCTTAGATAGTCAAAATGTTGCCTTTGAGGTCTAAGGCAACGGCAAAAATTGCATCACCCTAAAAGTGTTGCCATAGACCTATGGCAACATTTTTCGGGCCTGAGCCAACATTTTTTTTGTGTTGCAGTAGGCCATTTATGGCGTAGTGTTTTAAAATGTAAAAATATGATAATTTAATTTAAATTGAATTTAAAATGATTTAATAAAGTGATAATGATTTTTCTACGTATTAAAAATGTTAAACAAATGAATGGGAAAATTGTGATTTGAAACATAACTAAATTTGGAAATTTGTGATTTGATTTTTAATGGAAGTTTAAATTAATTAAATAAAAATGGAAATTAAGTTTTATTTTGAAATGGAAATTTAAATTTAAGTGTTAAAGTAAATTGTTAAAAATGCAAAGAATGTGAAAATTGTACACTTGAATTTAATAAGTGAATTATTGAAAAATTTGATTTTATTGTAAAATTTTCTTTATAAAATCATAAGTTAAATGGTATTTAAATGAACATTTTTGATGTGGAAAAATATGATTTTTATGAGTTAAAATGGTTAAAATAGAAGTTTAATTGTTTCTGGAATTTTATTGTTAAATCTGAAAATCCTTTTAGTAGCACTTCAGAAATGCTATCATTTCTGAATTTAACTTAAAATCTGAAGTAAATGATACTGCAGCACTTTGTAGGTGCTGTGGTTGATACAAATGAACTAAAAGCTAATTTACTAAGGGTACCGCAGCACTTGGTAAGTGCTGTGGTTGCAGGAAGAAAGTTAAAACCTGATACTAATAAAAGGGCTACACTAGCACTTGATAAATGATGTCTTTGCTGAATTTAACTTGTTTTCAAATGAAACTGAACTACTACAGCAGTTTTTAAATGCTGTTTTTGCTGAAATGAATTGTTTTCAAATATAATTTACCGTAGCATTTTCTAAGTGCTGCGGAAGCTGAAATTTCAATGTTTTAGAGTATTTAAGTGAATAAATAAGCTCAGAAAAGGCTAAAATTTTAGGAATTGAATATTTGATTTGAAGGTATAATGACTCCACTTTCTAATGGTTTAAATGAATGATTTTAGTTCGAAATTATGAACCATTTTGGAATTTATAACCACGGTACATTTCTTTGGGTGCCATTTGATTTCCTTGTGATTGTCTCGATACACACCTTTGATTTGAGAGTGTGGCTAGAGGTGAGCGATTACTGCAGCTCTGCACTACCTTAGTCACATTAACACTGTTATTTGCATTGGTTTACTTTAATATGGATATTTCTATGATAGTGTTTATTACTACTTAATTGATGGTTTGACTGATCCTTAAAGGATGGGTGATCCCAAGCATCCTTTGAGTTATTGTGCATTGCTTTTACAGTTCACTTGAGTTGGTTTACATTGTATAAGTATGTATGTCCTGACTCGAGTGTTTGTGTTTTACTTTACGCTCAGGTCAGCCTGAGAATCACAGCTTTGGATTCATCTTCTGGAGCTAGAGATTTGTTGGAGCTTATTTGTCTATCTGTCATCTGTTTCTATTCCAGTTACTTCCTATTCGGTATTGCTTCTGTATTAGTGACTTTTGTATCCAGACTTCAATTGTATCTATTTTGACTATGAGATTTTGTATATGTTTTGAGAGTTTGTATACAGTAGCTTCATGAACTACTATGGTATTTTATTTCCGTTGCGAGTTATTCTGATATTTTGTGTCTGTGATTCCGTGTTTGATTTTATTTGCTCCAAATTTTCTTGACAATCCACTATTTTGAAGTATTCAAGTCCGACATGTGTGGATTTATTGTCGATTTGAATGGTCCAAAATAGTGGGATGTTACATCGAAAGAGATTATTCACTCATACCTACCATATCGTGATGGACTAAGTACAGTATATGTACCTTGGGTCTGCTCAATAAATACATATAGTTATCTTACCTCATCTGTTCAATATATTAATAATACTATGCATAACATCCCTAGCTTGAGTTTGCTCAACAACTAAGGAGTGTGTAAGTAATTTATTAATATATATATGGTAGAGGACAACATTATATTGAAGATTCCTAATCTTCAATATATATATTGAGTGATATCGACTTATAGAATAATATATTTCTTAGGAAATACCCCAGCGATTCAAGTGTTAGACACATCAGAAATCACGGTATATGTACATTTACATATGTATTTATTTCTCAAGTCTATTTGGGTTTACTTAATGTTCCACATTTAGTTTATACACATATCATATAAGTTTTATTGTTATTTAACTTTTATATTTCATATTACTTATATGATAGTCTTACATATAATATATCATTAATTAAATCTTATCTAATTAATTTTAATCAATTAACTCTTTAATTAATTTTAAATTAGTATCCAATATAAATTTTATATTGGACATATCTACTATAACATTTATAGTGTATACTATAACCTTTATAGTGTAACACACATATATCATATATATGTGTATTTTGTTTAATTAATTAACCTTTAATTAATTTATTCAATTAAACAATTTTTATTAAAATTTATTAATTCCAAAATTTATGTTGTATACATATATGTATACTTATGTTATCTTAAACATTTTAAAATAACATAACATATATCAACAAATATAATGTATGCATATATGCATTAATTAATTAACATATTTAATTAATTTATTTTATTAATCTTATTAATAAATTTAAAATTTGAAATTATTATATAAATATTTTCAAACATTTTGAAAAAATCATTATCCTTTCAAAAATTTTGAAAACTTATGTAGTATTATAATTTTTATAATAAACATGTTTTATTTTAAATTTAACTATTAAATTTAAAATCTTTGACATTAAATTTCAAAACGATTTTGAAAATTAGTCCAATGCCCAAATTAAGTTAGGCCTTTTCTATTAAGAGCAACCTTTTGGCTCACTTCACCTTTCGGGCCAGGCCGGTAACCAGGTAGGACAAGGTACTTGATTACCCAATTCTAATCCTAGACATTACCTTTCTAGACACCGTACTAAGTGGGCAAGCTTAATTAGTTAGTCCTAATATGACTAATTTAGACCTCACAGGCTATTAGGCTCTGATACCATTGTTGAAACTGGACCAGCCCGCAGCGGAAGTTATGAGTAAATTTCAAAAATTTTACCCTATTGGATCTTTATTGGGCCTATGAAGTCTAACTAAATTAGAACATTTCTAAATTTCATTTAAATAAAATCATTTATTTTATTTAAATTCAAATATATTAAGATATGGAATTAATTTTATTTGATTTAGTTTATACATAAATGTATCATATACATATATGTGTGAGTGCATGTGTAACTTAATAATCCATGAAATGTATAATATGCTCATATGTAGATGTTGGAATTTACATCGCAACAGAAATATTAGCTCATTTTGTATGTTATGTATGTTGTCCAAATATGTGCATGTATATGTGTTACAAAATACACACACACACACATGTATGTATAAATATATTAAATATAATATATGAACATAAAACATTTATATATAGATAACATATATATATAAAGAGAGAGAACAATTATTAAAAATTATTTATAATTCAAAATTAACTTAGTTTGCAAACATAATAATTTTAGTATTTTAATTTGTATATATTATAAATAAAATAATGTTTTCATCCATAAATAATTAACATAAATAATCTATTGATGAAAATTCAAATTTTACAATTTTTGAAAATCTAGGATTATAAAATAGAGCTTAAAAAAATCTGAAGATTTTTCAAAGTTGAAATATTATTTTTAAAAACAATTACATTGATTTCGGCAATAATTATTTAATATAAAATAATATATTATTAAAAATTCAAATTTTAAAATTTTATACATTCTAGGATCATGAATGAAAGGTTAAATTTTTTTTTGAAGAATATTTCAAATAAATTATTATTTTTAATAAATCATAAACAGTTTTTCTGAAATAATATTAATTATTAAAAATAATAAACTTCATTGAAAAAATCCTAAATTTCTTCTATACATTTCTGGAATGATATAATATTTAAAAAAAAATTGAATTTCTAATGTATTAATTATTTTATATATAATAAACAATTCAAAATTCAATAAATGTTAATTTAAAAAATGAATATATGTATGATAATTAATTTTTAAATTCATATTATATATAAATAAGTGTACTAAATTTTTTAAATCATATATATATCTTATATATGCATATATTCTATTATGAGAGAGAAATATACACTAATATATATATATATATGAATTTATTAATAAATATATATATATATAAATTATTATTGACAAAAATTGATTTTTTACTGTAAAAAACATTTGTCTATACATAAATCAAATAGTATAATAAACAAATTATGGACATAACCAAAGTGATTTGTGACAACTACATCTACTTACAAAATCTCACCTAACTAAACATATAGTAGCAATATATTTAAACAGATATGAAATTGCTCATTATGGGATCATAAAATATAATTTAATTACTGTAATATGAATTAAAATTACCAATTTAATGATGCCTATGAATCCACGTTGAAGCAATGACTTTCCTTCCTTTTACTGTTCTTGATTCGTCAAATTGCAAGTTCGGAATCACCGACCAATAACTATCGAATAGTATTATTTTAATTTGAAATATATTTGAGAATTTTGGAATGGATTGAGAGTTATGTTTTAACCAGCAATGTAGAAGGTAATGGCGGCCAAAAAAGGTTAATTATTATTTTTAGAGATACATACATACATACATAGGGTTGTATTAGAGAGAAACGAGGAAAACTTTTTTACCCATTCTCACTTGATCTTAACCCATTATCTCCAAGCCAATTCCCTATGTTTTAGCCATCCTTAGACCTTCCCAAATCCCAAATTTTTTAGCTCTAATGATGGGCCTTAAACCCATCTAAGCCTACGCAAAAATACTATGTAATTAAATCTAATTTAATCACTTGTCGATATTGTATATCGATCGATATATTTATAACTGTTATAAATATATATAACATTATTTATTTCCCAAATCATATTCAAATTTTATATTTAATATTTCATAAATATTAATTAATTTAATTAATTTATAACAATTATAAACTAATTAAATCGTTCGGTCTTAAGGGAATTCATCATTTCGGTTGTGTAACTCTTGGGTGTAAATTTGGTTAACAATTAACATCGAACTATTCTAATGTTAACGTTCCCACATCACTTAGCAAGTGGTGTGACATTATGGCCAAATATATCACTTACTCATTTTCGATAAAATCCAATTTTAGTTTAATAAGCGTTACCCGGTTGTGACATTTGTTTACACCAATTCTCTTCGTCAAAACTATATCACTTTGGACTTATGGAATTTGATAATGGTCAAAATTCCAACCTCATCCACATTCAACTTTATAGTCCAAATACAAAGTCCTTGGTTCAATAATAACCATTATTATTAACTGTTAACCCGCCTTTTGGCAAGGCCGTGGACAGGCAGATTTAACTAAGTCGACTACCTATTTGTCGAGACTTGAGTACGGTGGGATTAAAGCCAGCTGGATGGATGGACGATAAGTCACGGATGGTACGGTGTGGGTCGTTCGGCCAAGGTGGCTCGAAGGTGGCTCGGTCGTATGTCGTTCGGCCTTGGCGAGGTGGTTCGGCCTTGGTGGCACGGTTCGTCCTTGGTGAGGTGATTCGGCCTTGGTGAGGTGGTTCGCCCTTGGCGAGGTGGTTCGGACTTGGTGGCATGGTTCGGCCTTGGTGAGGTGGTTCGGCCTAGATGAGGTGGTTCGGTCTTGGTGGCATAGTTCGGCCTTGGTGAGGTGGTTCGGTCAGGGACGAGGGACACAAGTGGATCGGCATTTGAGCCGTTCGGCATTGGAATGAGTCGGTCAACAAGCGAGGCATGGGATCGGCATTCTCGATCGACATTGGATGTAGGCTTTGGGTCAGTGTAAAACATGGGTCGGCTAAAGTGGATTGGTGTCTTGAAGGAGTGGGTTCGGCATTGAACTACTTCGAGTCGTAGGCAAGTTTACTCCGAATCTTGGATAGGACTGCTTCGAGTCGTCGCCAGGGGAACTTCCGTTCGGCATGTCAACTGCTCGGGGTCGGTCATAATGGTGGTGTCTGGTTCGGCTATGGGCTTGATGGGCCCGGATTACTTAGGAAGTCTAACAACTCCGGTTTTGCCTATAAATACTACATGTAGGGCTTCAGAAAAGGGATCTCCATTTCGTCTCACTTCATCTTCTATACTAAGGCTGCTCTGCCATTGTTGTTCTAAAAACTCTGGATTGTAACTGTAATTGATTCTGATATCAATAGAAAGGAAATTTCTGGAGTGGACGTAGGCCGGAGTCAGCCGAACCACTATAAATCTTCTGTTCTTACTGCTTTCTTTTTAATTTTTACCGTTCTTCACATTATTACTCTTTACATACATTCTATCTGTGATTTTTGGTCGTTGGTTGGTGCTTTCATCTAGATTTGGGTGTTAGTGACCAATTTTGGCGCCAACATTTTGGTTCTTTCACTGAGAAGGCTAGCACTCAGGAATTGGAAAGCTTGGATTTTGGATTTAAAGACTTAGGAACTCGGATTCTGGAGACTATGGCAAAGCAATCAACCAGGAGAAAAAGGACAAAGAGGAGTCAGTAAAAGGGAAGTCAGGAGGCTTCCTCCGGAGTTAATCAAGCCTCCGTCTACATCACTAAGGACGAGATGGAGATGATGATGGGAGCTATGTAGGAATAATTGTTGAAAAGACAAAAGAAGGTAATGCAGAACCTACTTCGACAAGTTGGACAAGCTGGAGCACAAAGTCAAGGGAATGGACTGACTGCGGCTGCTATCAATGCAGAACAAGGAATAGGAGCTGAAGAAGTTTCTAGTGGTCAGAACTAGAACCAGACTGGAGGGAGTGAAGGAAATCAGCAAAGGCCTAGGGGCATACCCCCGGGATTGGATACTGAGAGAGCTATGAATGACGCTCGGCGAGCAGGGACCAACGTGAACGTACATGGCCAACATAAAGAGTACTACCTAGAGTACCCTCCAGGACATGGGGGCAAGGTGGAGATGCAAACAGGGGACTACCCCCAGATGGAGATGAGCGGATGGCTGGATTAATACGAAGGATTATGAGAGGAGGACTACCGAGCAGAGGCTTGGAGGAAGTCAGTCGAAGTCCGTTCACTTCGGAAATCAGGAATGCAAGGAACCCTCTAGAATTCAAACTGCCAACACTGGAGGCCTATGATAGGAAATCAGATCCAACTATGCATGTAACAGATACATCAGACATATGGAAGTGCTGGGGACATCCGAGGAGGTGATGGCAAGATGTTTTCCTCTATATTTGATGGATTTGGCTACACTCTGGTTCAGGCAGCTAGAGACCGGATCGATCAGGACATGGGGCGAGCTAGTGGAACGCTTCATGAGACAGTTCAGGTTCCACGTGACGTGACCCAAGAATGTGATGACATTGGAATCAATGAAGCAGAGGACCGGAGAGTCCGTGAGGGGTTTTCTAGTGCGGTTCAATGCAGCCGTAGCTTCAATAGATCGCCCGGATCCATTAATGATTTTGATGGAGGCGGTAGCAGGGATTGCTGAGGGCACTGAATTCAAGGATTCATTAGCACGGGATCCACCACAGGATCTTGGAGAGTTCTATTATAAGGAGGAAAGATTCATTCAGTTAGAGGATTCACGTGCCGAAAGGTAGGAGATAAACACCGTGCAAGACGAAGGAACGTCTGATGAAGGACGAGGAATGGATAAAAGAAAGCGCAAGCTGGACGATGGACCTGGCGATTCAGACAAACGGAGGAGAGGTCGAGAACCCAAATTTGCAACGTACGCGGACTTGACAGATAATTTGGAACGGATCTACCTAGACACTCGGGGGCAGCTCCCCTATCAAAAACCACCCAGGAGGGATCCCACTGAACGGGAACGCAGGAGAGGGAAGTACTGCCTATTCCATGAGCTGGAAGGGCACTCCACGGATGAATGCCGCCACATGAAGAATGTGGTGGAGGAACATGTTAGAAGTGGTAGGTTGCCAAAGTATGTGGGAAATCGGACTGGAGCAGTAGAACACGAGCAGCAACCGCTTGGGTCAAACAGGAACGACTCTGGAATGGGGTCACGACTCGTCATCCGCTGATCGTGATGGCAAGGACCGAGTTCAGGATTTGGATTTTGGTCATCGAATAATCTTTTCTGATTTTGTTTTAAAAAATAAACAGCAACTATGCCACTCACACATGTAAGGGAACCATAGTGATCCCCAAGAATGCTCTTGGACGGTAATAGGCTGCTTTGCCCGAAGAAGCAACCTTTAGCTTTTTCTATTTTTCTTAGTGGACATTTGGACTTTGGATTTGATAAATGGATTTTGGTTTTATGAAACAAACACCTAACCGGAGAGTTATGAGATGGATATTGGAAGTCAGTTGGAATTAATCGCTTAATGTTCAGGGACACTGAACCAGAGTGCATGGAGCGACACTGCTTCGCCGGAGAGCGATAGGATCGGCTCGCTTGTCGTTGTTTCCCCTTCACCGGAGAGTGACAGGATGGGATCCAACAAGAGCCCGGAGAGGCTACAATCGGTCTAGGACTTAGGCCATGACATCGCTTAATGTTCAGGGATACTGAACCAGAGTGCAGGGAGTGATGCTGCTTCACCGGAGAGCGATAAGATCACCTCACTCAACGTTGTTTCCCCTTCACCAGAGAGTGATAGGATGGGATCGAGTAAGAGCCCGGAGAGGCTGACATCGGTCCAAGAGGATCAAGGCATCGCTTAATGTTCAGGGACGCTGAACTAGAGTGCAGGGGATACGTTGTTTTGCTAGAGCGCAACAGGATCTGCCTATTCAATCATTAAGTTTGGATTAAGCTTAGCAAGGGTCCGGAGAGGCCGTCAACGATCTTGAAAGATTGTAGGATCGATTACTGACTTCCAAGGTGTGAAATGGATTTGTATAGTGGCTTCGAACAACTATAGATTTGGATAAGGACCCGGAGAGGTCCTGGATATGAATTTTAGGACCTGGAGAGGTCCCCGCTTAGGATTTGGAACCGGCAAGGTCCTCGATTTGGACTACAGGACCCGGAGAGGTCCCGAACTCGGATAAAATGATCCGGAGAGATCGTGGATTTAGTTAGTTGATTTCAGACGGATGTGGAATTGGATGAGGATTTGGTTACTAGATAGGAATTGGATATCGACTCAGAGCAGTCGTGATTTTGGATAAGTATACGGCAATGGCACTTGGACAAAATGGATTAGATTATGGATCGGAAGGTATGGCTATGGATAACATATGGACTTCGGATATCAGATTTGAGGCTATTCAAAACACGCCTTCCAATAGCAAGGCATGTTTTGGGGGGCAAATGTTAACCTGCCTTTTGGCAAGGCCGTGGACATGCGGATTTAACTAAGTCGACTACTCGTTTGTCGAGACTGGAGTACGGCGGGATTAAAGCCAGTTGGATGAATGGACGATAAGTCACGAATGGTATGGTGTGGGTCGTTTGGCCAAGGTGGCTTGGAGGTGGCTCGGTCGTATGTCGTTCGGCCTTGGCGAGGTGGTTCGGACTTGGTGGCACGGTTCAGCCTTGGTGAGGTGGTTCGGCCTTGGCGAGGTGGTTCGGCCTTGGTGAGGTGGTTCGGCCTAGATGAGGTGATTCGGCCTTGGTGGCATAGTTTGGCCTTGGCGAGGTGGTTCAGCCTAGATGAGGTGGTTCGGTCAGGGATGAGGAACATAAGTGGATCAGCATTTGAGCCGTTCGGCACTGGAATGAGTCGGTCAACAAGCGAGGCATGGGATCGGCATTTTCGATCGGCTTTGGGTCGGGGTAAAACATGGGTCGGCTAAAGTGGATTGGTGTCTTAAAGGAGTGGGTTCGGCATTGAACTACTTCGAGTCGAAGGCACGTTTACTCCGAGTCTTGGATATGACTGCTTCGAGTCGTCGCTGGGGAACTTCCGTTCGGCATGTCAACTGCTCAGGGTCGGTCATAATGGTGGAGCCTGGTTCAGCTATGGGCTTGATGGGCCCGGATTACTCAAGAAGTCTAACAACTCCGGTTTTGCCTATAAATACAGCATGTAGGGCTTCAGAAAAGGGATCTCCATTCTGTTTCACTTCATCTTCTATACTAAGGCTCCTCTGCCATTGTTTTATAAAAACTCTGGATTGTAACTGTAATTGATTCTGATATCAATAAAAAGGAAATTTCTGGAGTGGACGTAGGCCGGGGTCAACCGAACCATTATAAATCTTCTGTTCTTACTGCTTTCTTTTTAATTTTTACCGTTCTTCACATTATTACTCTCTACATACATTCTATTTGTGATTTGTGGTCGTTGGTTGGTGCTTTCATCTAGATTTAGGTGTTAGTGATCGATTTTGGCACCAACATTAACCAAAATGCTCTGGCCAGAGACTTTGACTTTGAGTTGATTGTGATACTAATCGCATATAACTGAGGAGACGAATCCTTTCTTGAATAGTGCTTCACTTACAATACTTCCACTCGACCCAACTATAGTCACTCGATGGACGTTATGCCATAATTTGGATATAATCAAAGCGGAACTTTCATATTGAAGATCCACAGTATTCTCAAGTCGAGAGAACTGTGTAAATCAATCACATTGATATTTTCTATTTGACCTTAGTTATATTAACCAACTGAAAACTATCGAGTGAGTCGTTCCATAGTTATCCAATAACTATTAGTACGTAACCACTAGGTGCCCCCAGCAGTCATGAGTAATACACTGCTCAACATTTGGAGAGCGTTACGTACTCTAGTCTCAACGGATACATCGATATCCAATCTCGATGCATCTTGACTAGGAACATTTAAAATGGTATATTTGTTTCGTTGTCATAAATTACTCATGGCTACAACACTTTGTAACTACTATCACAAAATATACCATTTATGGATTTTTATATTAAATATACTTTTAATTAAGTTAATTAATTAATATAGTCACATTATATCAAGTATATAATAGGAAGAAAATACCTTTTATTTCGAACAAGATTGGTCAACGAGTTAGATATATGTAACAAATTACATAATTGCCCCTAGGGCATACCCATAACTCTATCATATATGTGTGTGTATTATAAAATAAAAAATATATTATTTTCCCATTCTAGATATACATATATATTTGGTTCAAAATTTATAAAAAATATATATTAGTGTGTGTCTACATTATTTTAATGCATATTATAATAATATGCATATATATATAATAATAATAATATATATAAATTTTATATATACATGTAAATTAATAATAATATATATTTTAAATATTTTCATATATGTAAATTATTTAACCAAAATTAACATATACTCATATATATATATATATATATTTAATATATATATATATATGTAAATAGTTTTAATACATACATATACTTGGACAATGTATACATATCAGATGAGCTAACGTGTTTGTTGCAATGTAAATTCCAACATCCATACGCATGCATGTTATACCTTACACGGGCTTACATGTTACACATGTGCACACATACATACATACATATGTATATATGTATGTATATTTATATGTATTAAAATATAAATTAAATAAAAATATACAGTTTATAAATTTAAATATAATAAGAGATTTTATTTAAAGAAAATTTAGAAATGTTCTAAATAAACTAGACTTCATAGGCTTAATATAGATCCAATAAGGGAAGAAATTTGAAATTCACTCATAACTTCAACTACGAGTTGACCCACTTCCAACAATGGTATCAGAGTTTAATAGCATATGCGGTCTAAATTAGTCATATTATAGTTAATTATTAAGCCCACAACCCAAAGGTTGTCCCTATTAGAAAAGGCCCAAATTTGAGTTAGGCCTCGGCTAATTTTAAAAATTATTTGAAAATTAAAATATAAGATTTTTGAGTTTAAAATAAGATTCACATATATTATAAAGGTTATAATATAATATATTTTTCAAAATGTTTGAAAATAATTCAAATTAATTTGAATTTCTTTAAAATTTATTAATAAGATTAATAAAATAAAATTAATTAAATAAGTTAATTAAAAAATGAATACATGTATTATATATTATGATATATGTTATGTTACTTTTAATTATTTAAATAACATAAGTATACATGTATGTATATGAATTAAATTTTGAAATTAATATAGTTTAATTAAGACAATTTAATTAGATAGGTTAATTAAACGGTTAACTAATTAAATAATATACACAGGTATATGATATATTTGTCATACTATAAAAGTTATAGCATATACTAATTAATGAATATAAATGTTATATTAATATGAAATTAATTAAAAGAATAATTAATTAAAATTAATTAAATAAGATTTAATTAATATAATGTTATAGATAAGACTATTATATAGTTAATATAAAATATAAAAATTATATAATATGAATGTATACCAAAAGTGAAACACAAAAGAAACCTGTATAGACTTAAGGAATAAATGCATACGTAAATGTACGTATACCATATTTTCGATGTGTCTGACACTTGAATCACGACAATTCATAAGAGTTATATTATTCCATAAACCGATATCACTCAATATTATATATATTGAAGATTATGAACCTTCAATATAACGGTGTCCTCCACCATTTATATATTAATAGATTATTTGCATACCCTTTAGTTGTTGAGCTTTCATCAAGCTAAGGATGTTATGCGTGATACTATTAATATATTGAATGGACAAGATAAGATAACTACACATATTTGTTGAACTTTCCTCAAGGTATGTGCATTAGGCCGTCATGAAATGATAGGTCCGAGTGAATAATCCTACTTTATTTGTTGAGCTTTCCTCAAGGTAAAGGCGAGATTAGGACAAGGTACCATGGGTTAGGAGTTGTATATGATACAACCGATAAGGAGTTATCCATCGTATGTGGTAGTATGATTTGTTGAGCATTCCTCAAGGTCAGAATTTTAGGACATACAAGTTCTAGCACCTACCAATGAAGTCGAAGGATTTGTATGTTTTGACTTAAGGTTTAATGAAATGTAAAAGATTAGTGGGAGCTTATTAGTAGAATGAAACATAAAGTTTAACTTTACTGATATTATAAGAACATATACTATGATTTATCCTAAAAATCTACCGCTTAAACTTGTAGAAAACGATAACTCCAAAACTATTTTTTAAAACCGACAAGCTTACTGGACCTAACTATACCGACTGGCTAAGAGCAGTTAAATAGTATTGACTTATGAGCGCCTTTGGACTGCTATTACATGCGAACCCAAAGAATAACCCGCCGATAATGCGAACCCCGAACTATGACTTGCTTATCAAAAATAGGTGTCAGACATAGAGATCGTCCAAGTTTTTGTGTTGTCTATGTAAGACAAGCTATTGCAGAGGCAGCATAAGAACATTTCTGTCCATGAGATATTTGATAGTCTCAAGGCATTGTTTGGTGAACAATCATGTTCTACAAGGTACGAGCTTACAAAGAAGTCGTTCAATACTAAAATAACAAAAGGGAAAAAAGTGGATGATTACGTGCTGATGACGAAGGGTTATATTGATAGGGTTTCACAGTTGGATGTATAGATAAGCAATGAATTGCAAGTAGATTTGGTCATTGGTTCACTTACTCCTCAGTATGAAAATTTCATACTGAATTATAATATGAACCAACTGAATGTGAATCTTATGGAGCTTCTCAACATGTTGAGGTCAGTTGAGTCACAATCAAAGTATAAAGGGAATGCACTTACTGTTAAGAGTGGTGCATCATCTTCAAAGAGTTTGAAGAAATGAAAAAGGGAAGGTAAAAAAGGAAAAGTAAGAAGACCGATGACAAGGGTGAAAGTCACCACTTTTACAAGAAAGGTCATTGGAAAAGGAACTGTTCCGATTACTTGAAGAATGTTGGGGAAAGGAAGCAGAATGATTCTGCGACTCTATCAGGTACATTTATGATTCAAAATTGTTTTAAAATCAATAAAATGTCTTTAGTGTTAGATACTGGATCCGGTAGTCATATATGTAATTCGTTACATGGGCTTAGGAACTGGCATTGCGTGGCAAAATGAGAGATGGGGCTCTAAGTTGCTGATGGATATATGGTAAATGCGATAACAATAAGAAACTATCATTTACTTTTGCCTAGTGGATTAGTATTAGTATTAAATAATTGCTATTTTGTAAAAGACTTTATTTGTGAGATTATTTCTGTTTCTAGATTGTCTGAGATTGGATATATATTTCATTGTGCAAATAATGTTATGAACATTGGTTTGGATGGAAATAAAGTTTGCGATGTATTCTTAAAAATGGCATTTATAGATTATCTCTTAGATTATTCCACCTTATACTCTGTAACACAACGGTGTGTTAGAGTGAAGGAAACAAACTCGAGATACGATTCGTTCCATGATCAGTAAGGCTGAGTTGTTAGTCCTTGAGATGGATGGTTTTGATGACAACAACCATAGGACTTGTTATAAAATATAAATACTAACATTATAGTTTAGATATATATATATATATGTATGTATGTATATGCAAGATATAAACATGCAGGTACCAAGAATGAAGACTGTACAGTATAGAGATACAAGACTGATGAATTTAAAGATTGAAGACATCAAGATTGAAGACTCATGAGTATCAAGAAATCAAGTTATCAAGAGTTCAAGATTTCAAACAGTACAAGATAATGTAGTTAGTCTAGAATTATGTTAAAACTTCTTGAAAGCACTTACATCTTTATTCGAAATTTATTCGTGGAATGGAATCCACTTCGAGCCTGTTAAAGGGATGGAACCCTAGTGGGATGGAACCCACGACAATATCTAGTGGAACATATAGTGGTCCTATTTTGAAATCCACTAATTTTATAAAAATGTTTTTCAAAAATATATCTCTTGTTTTTTTAAATGTTTTCAAAACTTTCTTTTCAAAATGACATCTCTCTTGATTGAAATATTTTAGCCTCAAAACTATTTTTATCATTTTTAATATTTTGATTTCAAAATTGTCCTTGTTTTTAAACCATCTCTTGTTTTAAATATTTAGCTTTAAAATATTTATATACTTAGATTTTAAATCACTTTATAGATTAATATTATATATATTAAAAATTATTTTCTAAACTATATTATATGTTTAAACTATATTCAAATATATTTACGAAGTTTAGAAACTGTTTTGAAAAATTATAGAAACCAATTTTAATAAGTAAATATAAATCACCAATTTTTCCTAGAGCATGTCGACATCCCTCAACCCCCCATGTGGACACGGTGTCTGTTAAATTCAAAATTCAAATTTTCAAAAGAAGTGTCTATTCGTCGTATCCTTTCACGAATAGATATGGCTGCTGATTTCCTATAAATACCAGCAGTTCTAAACGAATTTATGATCAGATTTCACTTGTTTTCTCTTCTCTTCATCTTCCACATTTATTCTAAAGAATCCCAAACTATACTCTGCCGAAATACCAAGTGAATCAAACTTGGTTATCTCTTGTTTGATTCTCTGCCACTCTCTCCATAAGATCTCAGTGCTATTCAGAGTTATAGGATTATTGTAAATCAAACTGTTGAGTAAAAGGTGCGGTTGAGCGTTGAAATCAATTGGGTGTGATTGTTGCCCCGGAAATCGATTAGGTGATCTTATGGCCTGGTAAATCAAGAGAGTTTTCCCCGTACTCGAATACAAGAGGGTGTACCTCGTGGCCTTGAAATCGAGGGTGTAATCTGGGAGATTATTTTTGATAAGAAACCCGTACGTTTATGCGGGACTGGATGAAGGGTAACTCCGAACCAGTATAAAATCCTGGTGCATTCTTTCCTTTACTGCTTTTATTTCTTATTTGCATCTGTGTCTGATTCTGTGGTTATATCTTTGTCTGTGAATTGCATTTGCTGGTGATTAAATTTACATAAGTTTCAAAAAGATTTAGAAAATCCACAAAACACTATTCACCCCCCCCCCTCTAGTGTTATTCCAGCGTTAAGATCCGTAATCTGCATTTCTCACATTTGGTATCGAAGCAAGGTTTTCAAAGTTTTCATAATCTGAATTTTGAAAAGTTTTTTTTAAAAAAAGGCTACCAACACTGGTTCTGTTAACACTATCACTAGTTCATTTGTAGAGGGTCAGTTTACTTCCAGACCACCACTTTTTAATGGCAGTAACTATGCATATTGGGCATGTAGAATGAAAATATATTTACAGTCAATAGGATTAGACACTTGGAATATCACACAGACTGAATATTCTGAACCTACAATTAATTTTGCACAGTGGACTGCTGAGCAAAAGACTATTGCACAAAATAATTCCAAAGCAATGAATATTTTATTTTATTCACTTGATAGAAATGAATTCAATAGAGTATCTGTTTGTAAGTCTGCATATGATATCTGTAAAACTTTGCAAGTTACTCATGAAGGAACAAACAAAGTCAAACAGACCAAAATATCCATACTCACGAATCAGTTTCAATTATTCAAAATGAATTCTAATGAGTCCATTTTAGATATGTATAGTAGATTTCAAGATATTGTGCATTCTCTAATATCATTGGGAAAATGTTTTTTCGAAGAAGATCATGTCAGAAAAATACTAAATTCTCTTACTCCGAAATAGGATCAGAAAACTCTTGCAATTGAAGAAGCAAATAATATCAGTACTTTAAAGATTGAAGAATTGATTGGAAATTTAATGTCGTTTGAAGTACAAATGCAAGAGAGAAGAGATAGCAAGGCATTCGAAAATAAGTCAATTGCATTCAATGCATTAACAGATGGATTAGAATCGGGAAGTGATGATGATGAAGAAATAGCTTTCAAGACAAGGAATTTTCGGAAGTTTCTAAAATACAGAAAGATAAACAACTTCAAAAAAACTGATCATAGGAATTCTGGAAATCATAATGAAGTGCCAAACCACGTCAAATGTTTCAACTGTGATGAACCAGGTCATCTCAAAAGAGACTGTCCGCACCCTGATAAGCAAAAGTTTCTTGCAAGCAATGATTATACAAAGAAAAGGAAGAGAGCGTATACTGCTACACTAGACGATTCAGACTCAGACTCATCCTCAAGCGATGATGATCAGAAGGCAGAAAATTCAAATATGTGCTTTACGGCTATTCATGACTCTGATGATCTCAGAGATACGAGTCTAGAAAAAGGTACACGTTTACAATATATTGGTTGAAATTGTTTGCTTAAAATTGATTGATTGTTTGATTGTTTTTGTTTGAATTTTAATTTTTTATGTTTATTTTTATTTTTTAATATTATAATATTTTTTTTAAAAGTAATATTATTATATTAAATATTACTCCATAAAATATATAGACATTAAAAATAATATATAAATATATAGATATTAAAGTATATAGGAAAATATAAGTCACATGAATTCTCTGACCCATGTCGGCATGGTCCTATCCATGATGTCGACATCCCTGTCAGAAATTTGAAATTCAAATTTGAATTCAAATCTTTGAACTTCCCTCCACCTTTTCACCAACTCCAATGTTCTGGAAAGGTGCCTCTTGACCAAAGAACATGACTATTGAATATCTATTTATTTCCCTTATCTTATCATATCTTTTCACTTTCATTTTAAACTTCAAACTCTCTTTCACTCTTTCAAACTTTCTACTCTCTTCAAAAATGGCTTCTTCAAGCACTCCATCCACAATGAGGCTGTCTAAAACCATCAAAAAGTATTTCTATAATGATCCGGAAGCATTCAATTCTTATATAAGCTATGCTAATTACGGAAAAGTTCATACGGGAAAGTTTGCTATCTTTAGCGATTTCTCTACATATGAAATCAATACTCTTCTCGAAGAGAACCATATTCTTGTTAGGAACTGAGATGTTGGTTTTGACGACAACAACCTTTTTAACTTATCTTATTATAAAATATATACCAACACTATTGTCTAGATAGATATGTATATGCAAGAACTAAGCAGGATATATACATATGTATATATATATATATATATGCAGGTATTGTTTACTGAAGACCGATCAGTATAAAGACTCAAGATTCAGAGTGGAGATATTAAGATTGAAGACTCTAGAGTATCAAGATCAAGATTTCAAGATATGTGTCTAGTTTATTGTTAAAACTTCATAATAGCACGAAGATCTTCATTTTAAATTTCATTTAGGATGGAACCCATTTCTATCTTCTTAGTGGCTTATAAACCCACGACAAGTAGCTTACAAACCTACGACAAGTGGCTTACAAACCGACGAACATTCTGGTTTTGTACAAGTTCTCAAGTCCTGATGTGATGAGATATTCTGCAGGAAGAAGCTTGCAAAACTACTTCAAAATGGTTTTTCAAAATGATTTTCAAAACTGCTTTTCAAAATGTTTTAGCGTTAAAAATTATCTTTTCAAATGATTTTCAAAAAGATGTTTTAGCCTTAAAATATTCTTTGTTTTTGTTTTTAAATAAACTCTTGTTTTAAACTTCGTTTGTTTTTAAAACTATCTTCTGATTTTTAAATATTCTTTTATAATATATATATACTTGAGATTTAAATCAAATTTATATATACATTCTAAAAATATATTTTTCTACTCTTCTTTATTTTAAAACATAGGAAAATTAGTTTATTTTACTCTAGAATCATTTCATCTTGTTTTCCTTTCAATACCATTTTCAAAGCAAATTTTACATTATTTTTAACTAAGGGATGTCGACATCATGGGATACCCCATGTCGACATGGCGACCGTTCAATTCAAAAGTTTCAATTTTCAAAAGAAGTGTCTATTCGTTTAAATCTCTTCACGAATGGTTATGACCGTTACTAGTCATTTTCAACAGAAGTGTCTATTTGTTTAAATCTCTTCACGAATGGTTATGACCGTTACTGGTCTATAAATAGCCTTCACAAACGAATTTTTTAACTAACTAATTTCTTATTTTCTTCACTCCTTCTTCTCTACAAATCCATATTCTAAAATATTCATATTTTTATGATCGTGCCGAAATTCTGCGAATTCTCTAGTGAATCAAATTAGAATCTCATTCTTGTTTGGTTCTCTACCCTCTCTCGAAGATCAAAGTGCTATTCAAAGGTATAGGATCAATTTGTAATCAAAAGTTTATCTAGTCTCTCTATAAGGTGTGGTTGTGCTTGAAAATCAATTGGGTAATCTTATGGCCTGTAAATCAAGAGAGTTTGCCCCGGACTCGTGAGACAGGAGGGTACCTCAAGGCCTTTAGAAATTGAGGATTGTAATCTCGACTTTGGTATAATAAAAATCTGTATGAGGTGTTATGCCTTGGTACAGGACTGGATGTAGGGTAACTCCGAACCAGTATAAAATCCGGTGTGTTCTTTCCTTTTACTACTTTTTATTTACTTTCTGCATCTGTGTTTGATTTTGTGATTGTTCTGTGATTAAGTTCTGCATTTGTTTGTGTCATAATTTTAATTTAGTCCATATAAGGCTTAGAATCCACTAAACACTATTCACCCCCCTCTAGTGTTAAATTAGCCTTAAGATCCTTAATCTGCACCTCCTTTCAATTCTTAGTCTTTTTGACAATTCTGAAAATGATTTTGTTTGTTATCCAAATCTTGTTAAAATGTATTATGAAAATTTGAATCGCAGTTTTCATGAAGGAAATGAAAATGAAATTTGGAGTAGTGTTAAAGGCACTAAAATTGTTTTAAATTGTGAAATTTTGGGCAACATTCTCAATTGCAAGAATTTAGGAATGGATCTTTCTACTTTTAACATTGATGAACATGATCGTGAGACATTTCATCACATTTTCGAAGGAGATGACAACTTTGAATTTAAAAATTGTAACTTTCATCCGAAAGCACGTATTGTTAATCTTCTTTCGCAACATACTATCACTCCTAGATCTGGAAATTTCAATAACGCAACTTTAGAAGTTCGTAAAGCTCTTTTTGCCATTTTTGGTCATTATGACATTAATTGGGCGCAAGTGATTATGGATGAACTTCGTCCTAAAAATTTGAAAATGGGTGAGAATACTTTGTATCATGGAATCTATCTCACAAGGATTTTTAGTTATTTTAGTGTTGATTACAAAAGGGAAGAATTTGTTTCAAGAAAAGTGTTTAATCATGCCAATATTTCTCTTATGAAAATTCCTTTCATATTTCAACAATATGAATCTCTTGCCGAAAAGGATGAAAGGTTGGCACATTAAGAGATGGAGGAAGGAAATGAGGAAGAAGAAGAAGAAGGGGAGGAAATGGAAATTGAAGAAGAAAATGAAGATACCTCCTTGGAAAGTATTGAATATCCTAACAATCCTTCCAACAAAACACTCCTCAAAAATCAAAAGATCATAGTGGAAAATCAATGGATTCTCAAAAGATCCGTTAGTAAGAAATTGGATAAAATGACCACTAATATGAAAAGTTCTTTGCTAAAGTTGGTTGGAAACTTGGCTTATCATAATCCTCCTATGTCGACATACTCCAATCCACTATGTCGACATATAATTGTCTGATTTGGTTATTTTTAAAAATTTTGAAATTAAAATAACTAACTCATGTCTATTCATTTTAAACGAATTTCTGCTTATTTAAATACCCGTTTCCTCCAGAAATTTATAATCTCTTCATTTCTACTTATCTCTATTTATATCTTTTAACTACTTGTCAAAAATGGCTTCCTCTTCTCAAACTCTAAGTGAAAATCTTGAAGAAACTCTCAATTCATTCAAGAATATACTTACTTTTATTCTCCGCAATCAAAGGCACTTAGAACTAAGTCAAATACAGATGATAAAAGTACAAGAGAAGCATTTCGATGCCCTCCATTAGATGATTTCTGCCTTAAACAAAGATGATCTCGATGCAAATCCTGAAGGAGCATTAATTCAAGATAATGAAGATTGGGAAGATATTAAAAAGGGTCCTATCTTTGGAGAAGAAGGATTGGTTGAAGTTCCTAAAATTATTTGATCTCCTTATGGTTTGAATTGTTTGTTATTGAATTGTTTGATTTGATTTGCTTTGATTAGAATTGATTTGATTTGAATGGAATGTATAAAATTATATGAAACATAGTATATTTTTATTGGATTTAAACTATCATATTGGTAATGTTTTCATTAATAAACTCATGTTAATATATATATATATATACACACTCCATCTTAATTTGCCACAGGTACTCCAATATAAGACTAAGGGGAAGTTATATTAGTTTAGGATTAGTTTTTATTAATGACAAAGAGGGAGAAATATAAAATAGAGTAGTTAGAGTAGTTAGGCTTATATTAAGGGGGAGTTATTAGTGTTAGGGGGAGTCATTGTGAAGGAGAAGTATATTTTATAAACATAGGTTGTCATCAACAAAAGGGGGAGATTGTTAGTCCTTGAGAATGATGGTATTGATGACAACAACCTTAGGATTTGTTATAAAATATAAATACTAACATTATAGTTTAGATATATATATATATATATGCAGGATATAAACATGAAAGTACCAAGAATGAAGACTGTATAGTATAGAGATACAAGACTGATGAATTTAAAGATTGAAGATATCAAGATTGAAGACCCATGAGTATCAAGAAATCAAGTTATCAAGAGTTCAAGATTTCAAACAGTACAAGATAATGTAGTTAGTCTAGAATTATGTTAAAACTTCTTGAAAGCACTTATATCTTTATTCGAAAATTATTCATGGAATGGAATCCACTTCGAGGCTGTTAAAAGGATGGAACCCTAGTGGGATGGAACCCACGACAATATCTAGTGGAACGTATAGTGGTCCTATTTTGATATCCACTAATTTTATAAAAATGTTTTTCAAAAATATATCTCTTGTTTTTTAAATGTTTTCAAAACTTTCTTTTCAAAAAGACATCTCTCTTGATTGAAATATTTTAGCCTCAAAACTATTTTTATCATTTTTAATATTTTGATTTCAAAATTGTCCTTGTTTTTAAACCATCTCTTGTTTTAAATATTAGCTTTAAAATATTTATATACTCAAATATTAAATCACTTTATAGATTAAGATTATATATATTAGAAATTATTTTCTAAACTCTTTTATATGTTTAAACAATATTCAAATATATTTACAAAGTTTAGAAATTTTTTTGACAAATTATAGAAACCAATTTTAATAAGAAAATCAAAATCACCAATTTTGCCCAGAGCATGTCGACATCCCTCAACCCCCCATGTGGACACGGTGTCCGTTAAATTCAAATTTTCAAAAGAAGTGTCTATTCGTCGTATCCTTTCACGAATAGATATGGCTATTGATTTCCTATAAATACCAGTAGTTCTAAACGAATTTATGATCAGATTTTACTTGTTTTCTCTTCTCTTCATCTTCCACATTTATTCTAAAGAATCCTAAACTATACTCTACTGAAATACCAAGTGAATCAAACTTGATTATCTCTTGTTTGATTCTCTGCCACTCTCTCTATAAGATCTCAGTGCTATTCAGAGTTATAAGATTATTTGTAAATCAAACTATTAAGTAAAAGGTGCGGTTGAGCCTTGAAATCAATTGGGTGTGATTGTTGCCCTGGAAATCGATTAGGTGATCTTGTGGCCTGGTAAATCAAGAGAGTTTGCCCCAGACTCGAATACAGGAGGGTGTACCTCGTGGCCTTGAAATCGAGGGTGTAATCTGGGAGATTATTTTTGATAAGAAATATGTACTTTGTGCGAGACTGGATGTATGGTAACTCCGAACCAGTATAAAATCCTGGTGTGTTCTTTCCTTTACTGCTTTTATTTATTATTTGCATCTGTGTCTGATTCTGTGATTATATCTGTGTCTGTGAATTGCATTTGTTGGTGATCAAATTTACATAAGTTTCAAAAATATTTAGAAAATCCACAAAACACTATTCACCCCCTAGTGTTATTCCATCTTTAAGATCCGTAATCCGCATTTCTCATATGAGTTACCTCTGTCCTATGGGGGATATGTGTTAGAAGTCACAACGCATATGTTGAACTTGTTGCCACTAATTTTGTGCCTAAAACACCATATGAGATATGGTATGATAAGAAACCCCAATCTAAGTATTTGAAGGCGTAAGGTTGTCTGGCGTACATTAAGAACGTTGGTCTGAATAAATTAGAGGCAAGATCGGTACTATGTAAATTTATAGGATATCCTAAAAACTCAATGGGATATACATTCTACAATACCGAGGACAAAAGGTTATTGTTTCTAGAAATGATATCTTTTTAGAAAAGGAATTTTTTTCAAAGGAAATTAATAGCGAAGTTATGGACTTGGATGAGATCCAAGAAGTAAACACTATGGTTGAACCGGTGGTAGAATCGAGTTCACCAGTATATGAAAACACACAATCTATTAGATGGCCCAGTAGGAAATCTCGTGCACCAAAGAGATACTACAGTTTTCTCGTGGATGGAGAGAAGGAGGACTTTATCTTTGATAATGACACTCCTCTATCTCTACAACAAGCATGACTCGCACTTTGGATTGGAGCAATGAAATCTGAAATGGATTCCTTGTACCAAAACAAAGTATGGACTTTATTAGACTTACCCGAAGGGATAAAACCCATCGGTTGCAAATGTATTTTTTAAAAAGCTAAATGTAGATGAAGAAGTAGAGACATACAAAGTTAGGGTAGTTGTAACATGGTTTCGTCAAATTCAAGGTGTTGATTATGACGAGACCTTTTCACCCGTAGTCATGCTTAAGTCCATTCGGATTATGCTAGCCATTGTTGCATTCTATAACTACAAAATATGGCAAATGGATGTAATGATGGCATTTGTAAATGGTGATCTAGAAGAAACCATCTGTATATCGCATCCCGAGGGTTTTTCGTCAGTGGGAGTGAGGATAAGGCTTCTAAGTTGTTAAAGTCCATCTATAAACTAAAACAAGCTTCAAGAATTTGGAATGAGTGTTTTTATAAGGTAATCAAATAGTTTGATTTTTATCAGAACATAAAGGAAACATGCGTATATATAAAGGAACAGTGCAACACTATCATATTCGTAGTGCTTTATGTCGATTATAACTCCCCACCTCTAAATCCATACTACCAAAGGGAATTACTAGGTAATTTTGTCTGACAATACAGAAATTAAGGCTTGTTAGGAGCGACTACACGTGGTTATTCCCTTGGGCTAATACCGATAGATATTAAAAATCTCATATAACACATCTATATGTAACGGGTATCGGCACAAAGCAATAAACACGTGGGTTTACCATAAGAGAACAATATACAACATTTACAGATAAACACAAAGTTAAAGACCGTAGTAGAAAAATATAGTACATCACAAATTATAATGTTTGCCTCACTACGACAATACATACCAAATCAAGTTAATAACACACAATTTACAGTCAGCTCAACAAAACAAATACAAGGAGACATCCAAAGAAAAATATACGTAGTCAACTTCTCTAAACACTATATAATACACGCGCACACGCGCGCGCGCACACACACTGTCTCCTCTAAAGTCCAATCATCCAAAATGGCTAATGTCCCTGTACATGAAAAGTGTTGGACTGAACCGAGTATTATTTAAATAATAAACAGGTCAGACTATATCTAAATCAAATATGGGCACACAACAATAAACATGGTAATAACATGCAAAGTATAAATACGACTCAACGTAACATCCATCATAACATAATAATAATAATATACCATGCCATATATTCCAAATATCACCCATAAAATTCATATAAGTAAATTAGAATCAGGATATGTATAAATTGGGTGATAAGAATCAAACACATCGAAATCTCAAAATACTACGGATAAGCGTACAGCGTATCCATAAAGATCACAATAAAGGAATGAATCTCAAATCAAAACAAATCCTAGGGTCACAACCAAAATATCTATCTTGACTTATAGTTCTAATGGAAGTGAAGACTTCCGACTGTAAAGGCCTCAAAATTTAATCCAGAGAGGCATAATCTCAAATAAAAAATCAAAGAATCAAATCTCGACTTACATCCAAGATTGAAGTAATAACATCCGACTGCTAAGCCGTAAAAGATCAATCAAAAAAATATGGAAACCAAATAGAACTGAATGCGTACAAATTACAGAAATCAATATCCAGAAATACTATCTCGATTTATGGTCCCGATGGAAGTAAATACTTCCGACTATTAGTCCTTGGAGATAACAAGAAATACAAATCCCAAACAAAGAACACTTTGTAGAAAATATCGAAGGTAATACCAAATAATTATCTTGACCTATAGTCTTAATTGAAGAGATAACTTCCGACTGTTAGGCCCTCAGAGATATTAGGAAGTATAAACTCAAATCAATATCAAAGGCAATAAACACAATGTACAAAATCATATATCTTGAACCACAGTCCTTAGAGAGACGAACTCTCGACCGAATGGTCCTAGGAGACAAAAACAATAAATCATACAATAAGGAGATATCTCAACCATAGGCTCATATGAGAGAATGCCAAACAAGCTCATAGCATGTCTCTAATGTCGTAGATAGACAACACGCAGCAGTTTGGGTTAGGAAAACTCAAATGGCAGACTAACATGAAGCTAGTCTCTAATGTCATATGATCGTTGTCTCTAATGAGGTGATAATATGTAATATCTCATATAAAATGGATCTACCTAAGTCATCTAGATGGAATACTAAGATACCACAGCGGTGCTCCAAAATACGCTAATAACCGGAGCCCGTTTCCTATAGTCCCTTAGTTACACTCAGAATCGTGACATGTGTATCCATCACATGTCATAAACACGTTGCAAGACTACGCTATGCATTGGTCATGACTCCTACTTGCCCTTGGTAATGGACTGTTGGTCCTTAAGTGACGTCTATGCAATAGTTCTAATGAGAGTAATACCCCTCAGCCTAAAAACTGAACAAGGTGACATCATGGATCTAGGGCACGACCTCGCAATCAGGACTGCAAGGATGGATAACTAGCTTAACTGATGGGTCTAATTCACACGCTCTCCATAGTGGTGTGAATACTATGACATAGATTCTCAATAAATACTCTTGACTGCATAAGTCCTAACGAGAGTGATAACTAGTACTTTCGACTCCAGGAGTCACAATGAGAGTCACAACAACTGCTCTCGACTCGATAAGTCCTATTGAGAGTGATAACTGATGTTGATGAAAGTCACGTCCAATACTTTCAACTCTAGAAGTTCCAATAAGAGTGATTGCTCTCGACTATATGATCCTAATGGGAGCATCTCAGTATAGCCAATCCTCGAATACTAGCCCAGAGTACAATGAAATACTCTCGACGAGATGAGTCCTAATGAGAGTAACAATAAGCACTCTCAACTCCATACATCCTAATGAGAGTGTCACCACATAATAATTCCTTGACTACTAGCCCTAAGAGTAAATAATTATATACTCGGCTAGTTAGTCCTAAAAGGATAAATCTATAAATCCCAACATATCTCCAGCTTATAGCCTTTAGAGAGTAATATAACTCTTGACTACTAAGCTCTAAGGAGTCACCTCTAGACAACATCACAAATTACTAACCCATCTCCAGAATATAAGTGATATCTACTCACCAATAGTAATCGAACAAGTATTACTTGAGCATCCTAGACCACTCAGTATTACTTGAAAGTTTACTAGAAGTTGATGAACTACACTCATCAAATCAACAATCATTCTATAGTATGATTAATAGGATAACCGAAAATAATATCATCGAGCATCCCATACCACCCAGTACTACTAGTCCGCTTATTTAAAATCCTCACCCTATAGATTTAAAACATAACACAAATATCCACATAAATCAATTTCAAATCAAACCATATATAAAAGGGGTTTATCTTTCACAACTCTAAAATTCCAATTAATTAATTAATATAAATCTCCAATAAATTAATTTTGAATCACTAATTATATGAAAAAGGGGATGTATTTCAAAACTCTAAAAAATAGATTTTCATAATAAAAAATCCCCTTTATAAATTTCCTTTTAATCCTTTTTATTAAACATTCAATTTACAAAGGGATTTCCCATTCAGAAATATTATTAAAAACCCCTCATTTATACTTATAAAAATTCCATACATTCAATTACTCTTGAAAATCTCTATTTTCATTTTTAAAACAACTTTTATTTCTAAAACAATTTCCAACAAATCTTTTTATTTCTCAACAACTTTTATTTATTTATAAATATACTTCGATAAATTTTAAAACACCATAATAATTTCTCAAAGCTTTCAAAAATCTTTTAAAACCAAAAAATCAATCGAATATCCATAATATAAATCATGGAGCGAAATTCTCCAAAATCATTAACCAACCATCAATAAATTTTATCGTTTGGCCTTAATCCTATTACATTAAATTCCGACCATCCGTACAATGTACACACACGTATAAAATAAAATATACATGAAAATCCAATCGGATAACATCTCCTTTGCATTTTGGACAATCTAACATACAAAAAATCTCATAATCTAGTTCAAAATCATATCCAATATCACACAATCAATCCAATATCATGAACAAACAATTCATCCAAAATATTCAATCGATATTCTCAATCAATTCAACCAAGCAATCCATTCTAATCCAGACACACACACAGATATATATATATATATATATATATATATATATATATATCAGAAAATGAGAAATAAATATAGATGTGAGCGTAAAACTCACCGAAACGATGAACACAAGAATCGAATTCTGCTCTAGACGATGATGTTATCAGCAAAATGCCTATTGGTCATTTCACATTGCTACTCCTCAATGATCGAACCTTCCTTCACTCACGCCATTTTTTCCCACTGCCTGCAACATTGGACCACCCTCCCAATTGCACACACATGCACACACACATCTGCACGTGCCTGCTCCAGTCATGACAACAAGTCGTAGCCACCATCCCGATCGCGAGAACCTTCTCGCTACCACCAGCACCACGAACACACCTCTAACCTCTACCAAGCATCGCATGCTTCCTCCACTTCGTTGCTTGCCTCGGTTGATCGCGACCTCCTCCCTCATCGCGACATTAATTTGTCGTCACCCCTTGGTCGGCCTTCCTCCCTAATTGCAAGCGCAACTTCCGTCTTCTTTATCTTTTTTCCTATCGTGATTTTTATTTCAAGAATTTATTTGCAAATTAATTTCAATTTAATTTTTAATTTATTTATAATTCATTTTGCAAATTATATTTCAATAACTGCATAATTTCTTTCATTTCAATGCCCGCTTATTTATATTTCACTATTTTAATCACATAACAATTTTATAAGCTTTAAAAATATTTTATATTTAATTAAAACATTATATTCAATTTTAAAATATTATCCGAAATGGATTTATTAATTTAATTCAATTTATTTAAATAAAAATATATCATTAATAGCCTTTAATCAAATAAATATTTGCTTTCAAAAACAATAATTGTCAAATATCGAATTCAAATAATTTGAATTTATTTAATTTACGGCATAGAAAACATGGTTGTTATAGACTTTCCCCCTTAAGAAAATTACGTCCTCGCAATTTCCTATTGGGAATCATCATTCACAACTCAAACCCTGAACTTTCTTCATATCTACAAACTTCTATCAACTCACACAATCCTCTACGTCACTTTCCCTCTCCAGTCTCTCTTATCACATGCTACAATTTAAATAGACTTATATAACAACTTTCTATTTTCGCATACGATAAATTTTGTGAAAATATACTAAATGTCAGATTTTTCGAAAACTTATGATAGGGTCTCTTTTTCATGAAGAGCATTCCAAAAAATCAAAGCATATATATCACAATAAATATACATCTCAATCAATAGGGCATCCCAAAACATGAAAAAACAATATATTATAACAAGATATATCAATATAGCGTAAAAACGTGCCTTTTAATTAGCATTTAAGCGAGCTATTTCGCTTTTATGCAATCAAAAGCGAGCCAATGCTGCCAAATTATCCAAATAAGCTCCAAAAGCACATATACTTAATTTGAACATTAGTCGCATATATAAAAGGTAAGACAAGAATGCATTCATCTACTATAATAACAACATAACGTTCAATTTAACACACTTTGCGACAAACTTCCAAAGGTCAAAAACATAGAATAAAGGAAGGGTTTCAAAAGTAAAATTGTTACTCAGTGTTATAGCTTTCCAAAATAAAATTCGGGTCACAAAAATGTCAAATACAACTCAAATTATGTCGGTTTTTACAAAGAGTATGAAGTATGGAACAAATGCGCAGGCCCACTTAACAAATCGGCATTTTAAGCTTAAATTCTGCAAAACTCTTAAAATATAAGTTGTTTCTAATGTTCTTTGCTTTCCAGAAAGGGAAAAATCATCAAAATCAGACAAACCATTTGAAAGATATGATCAAAACAGTTTAGCGCTGTTACATGAAGTTTTCAATTTCTAGATAGTATATATATTGTTTTAAATTCATGTTTTAATCATAGTTAAACTCAAAAAAAATCATTGCATTGCAAACAAAAATTGTTGTCTAATAACATAGCTTTTCAATGAATTTAAATTTGTCGAAAACAGATCGATGGTTTGAGATTTATAGTCTAAACAAATCATTGTTTAACTCAAAATTCTACACTTTTTTCAAACAAAATTCTATTCAAAAAGAATTTTACAAATATAAATTTCATGTTTAAGTTTAAAACTTCAAAAGTAAAATTTCATTTAGCGTTAATTACAAAACATTTCTTACAAAAGAGCAACACTTTCTTCTCCCCTAATTTTTTTTTCAAATATGATTTCAATTTCAAACTATTTCCAAAACCCAAATATGATATTTCAAAATCAATGTTTAAAATCTCTTATTCACTTCAAAATCTACATAAAAAAACCGATTATAATAATAATTTAATGATTTGGGACTTCCATTTCTAAAATAACAAAATGGTAATAAGATTTGTTAAATTGGGAGTTCATCATAATCCTAAATTTAAAAATTTATCTCTTTTTACATTGAATTATTTCAAAACATCTTTACATGGATCAATATTATTTCTTCAAACTACTAGATTATTCTTTATCAAAATACCATAAGATATTTCCCTTTCAAAATTATAGCTGAATATATTCCTTTAAGGATATCATTCTATATTCAATACAACTTTTCCAAAATCAGTACTATTTTCTATTTTCCAAAATTTCTATTTCTTTCAGATTAATATTCAGCTTATCTTAAACAATTACTTACTTTCCAAAATAATAACTCATTTTCAAAAACATTATTCATGTTTCGAATATTCTTTAAAAACATTCCCTTTTTCAAAATATTATTTATAACACTTCCAAAATATTTACACTTCTTTTTCAAAATAGTAGGTTTACCAGGACAGAATAATGTATAGTATATACAAATGAACATAGAGTCATAGATTCAGCAGAAAAATATAATACATCACAAATTGTAATGCTTGTCTCATTACGACAATATATACCAAGTTAAGTTCACAATACACAACTATAGCTATCTCAACAAAAAAATACAAGGAGACATCCAAAGGTAAATATACACAATCAACTTCTCAAAACACTATATATATATGTGTGTGTGTGTGTGTTGTCTCCTCTAAAGCCTAATTATCCAAAATGGCTAATGTCCCTGTACTTGAAATGTCTCGAACTAACCCGAGTATTATCTAAATAATAAACGGGCCAGACTATATCTAAATCCAATATGAACACATAACAGTAAGCATGGCAATAAAAGGAAAAGTATGAATACAACTCAACGTAATATGCATTACAAGATCATAATAATAATATATCACGCCACACATTCCAAATATAACTCATATAAGTAAAAAAGAACCATGACATCTATAAATTGGGTGATAATAATCAAATGAATCGAAATCTCAAAATACAATAGATAAGCTCACAGCGTATCAATAAAGACCATAATAAAGGAAAGAATCTCGAATCAGACCAAATCCTAGGGTCAACCACCAAAATATCTATCTTGACTTATAGTCCTAATTAAAGTGAAGACTTCGGAATTTCAAGTCCTTAAAACATAAATCTAGAAAGCATAATCTCCACTAAACAATCAAAGCATCAAATCTTACTTACAGCCCTAATGGAAGTAATAACTTCTGGCTGCTAAGCCGTCGAAGATAAATCAAGAACCGTGGAACCTAAATAGAACTCAATCCATATAAAATACAAAAATCAATATCCATAAATACTATCTCGACTTACGGTTCTGATGGAAGTAAATACTTCCGACTGTTAGTCCTTGGAGATAACAAGAAATGTAAATCATAAACAAAGATCACTTCATAAAAAATATCGAAGGTAATACCTAAAAATTATCTCGACCTAAAATCCTAATGGAAGAGATAACTTCGGATTGTTAGGCCCTCAAAGATATCAATGAATATAAACGGAAATCAATATCAAAGCCAATCAAAATCTCAATTTACAAGATCATATATCATGACCCGCAATCCTTATAGAGGCGAACTCTCGAATGAATGGTCCTAGGAGATAGAAACGACAAATTATACAGAAAGGAGAATCTTAGCTATAGGCTCTAATGAGAGAATGATAGATAAGCTCACAACATGTCTCTAATGTTATAGATAGACAACACGCAGCTATCCTAGGTTAGGCTAACTCAAATGATAGACTAACATGGAGCTAGTCTCTAATGTCATATGATCATCATCTCTAATGAGGTGACAATATTAAATATCTCATATAAAATGGATCTACCTAAGTCATCCAGATGCGAGACTGATGTGCCACGACACTGCTCAAGGAAACGCTAATTACTACATCTTGTTTCCTACAATCCCTTAGTTGCTCCTAGAATCGTGACACTCGTATTCATCGCATGTCATAAACACGCTGCATGACTATGCTATGCATTGGTCATGACTCCTACTTGCCCTTAGTAATGGACTGTTGATCCTTAAGTGACATTTAGACAATGGCTCTAATGAGAGAAATAACCCTCAACATACAAACTCAACAAGGTGACATTACAGATCTGGGGTGCGACCCCGCAATCAAGACCGATAGGATGGATAACTAGCCTTTTTGGTGGGTCTAATTCATGCACTCTCCATAGTGACGTGAACCCTATAACATAGATTTCTAACAAATACTCTCGACTATATAAGTCCTAATGAGAGTGATAGCTAACACTCTCAACTCTAGGACTCCTGATGAGAGTCACAACAACTGCTCTTGACTCGGTAAGTCCTATTAAGAGTTACAACTAATACCCTTGAATCGATGAGTCCTGATGAGAGCCACATAAAATACTCTTGACTCTAGAAGTCCTGTTGAAAGTGATCGCTCTCGACTATATAGGTCCTGATGAAAGTATCTCAATATAACCGATCCTCGACTACTAGCCCTTAGAGTAGATAACGATACTCGACTATTTAGTCCTTAGAGAGTACAAGGAAATACTCTTAAAGAGATGAGTCATTATGAGAGTAATAATAAGTACTCTCGACTACGTACGCCCTAATGAAAGCATCACCACATAATAATCCTCGACTACTAGCCCTAAGAGTAAAAAATAATATACTCAGCTAATTAACCATAAGAGGATAAATCTATAAATCCCAACATATCTCCAACTTGTTGCCCTTGGAATGTAATAGAATTCTCGACTACTAAGCTCTAAGGAGACACCTTTAGACGATATCGCAAATTCTTAACCTATCTCTAGAATATAAGTGACATATACCCACCAATAGTAAACGAATAAGTATTACTTGAGTGTCTCATACAACTTAGTATTACTCGAACGTTTATTAGAAGTGGGTAAACTACACCCATCAAATCAACAATTATTGTTTAGTGTGAGTCAATTGAATAACCGAAAAAATATTACTGAGCATTCCATATCACCCGGCACTAGTAATCCTTTTATTCAACATCCTTACTATATAAACTAAAACACAATACAAATATCCACATAAATCATTTTCAAATCAAACCATATATAAAAGGGGTTTATCTTTCACAACTCAAAAAATCCAATTAACCATTTTACATAAATCTCCAATAAATTAATTTTGAACCACAAATTATATAAAAAGGGGAATACATTTCAAAACTCTTGAAAATAGATTTATATAATCAAAAATCCACTTTCGAAATTTGCTTTTAATCTTTTTTATTAAATATTTAAATTACAAAGGAATTTCCCTTTAGGAAATATTATTCAAAACCCCTCATTTATACTTACAAAAATTCCAATTACTCTTGAAAATCTCTATTCTCATTTTTATAACAACTTTTATTTCCAAAACAATTTCCAACAAATCGTTTTATTTCTCAACCACTTTTATTATTTATAAATATACTTCAAATAAATGTTAAAACACTATAATAATTTCATGAAGCTTTCAAAAATCTTTTAAAACCAAACAATCAAATATCAATAATATAAATCATGGAGCGAAGCTCCAAAATCATTAACCAATCAACAATAAATTTTTTATCATTTGGCCCAAATCAAATATATCGAAACCCGACGATCCGTACAGTGTATAGACATATATAAAATAAATTACACATCAAAATGCAATCTAATAACGTCTCCTTTGCATTTTGGACAATCCAATATACACAAAATCTCACAATCTAATCCAAAATCATATCCAATATCACACAATCAATCCAATATCCCGAACAAATATTTCATCTAAACAATTCAATCAATATTCTCAATCAATTCAACCAAGCAATGCAATATAAATGGGATATATATATATAGTAGCATAAGGGAAATAAATATAAATGTGAGTATAAAACTCATCGAAACGATGAATGCAAGAATTGAATTCTTTTCTAGACAACGATGTAGTCCGCAACTGCCTACCGGTCATTTCGCATTGCTACTCCTCAATGATTGAACCTACCTCCACTCATGCCATTTTTTTTCCATCGCCTGCAACGTTGCACCATCCTCCCAATTGCACGCACACACATCTGCACATGCCTGCTCCAGTCGCAACACCAAGTCGCATCCACCATCCCGATCATGAGCAGTATCTCGCTGCTCCCAGCACCATGAATGCACCTCCATCCTCTGCCAAGCACCGCATGCTTCTTCAATTTACTGCTAGCCCAGGTCAATCACGACCTCCTCCCCCATCGTGACATCAATTTGCCTTCGCCCCTGGTCGGCATTCCTTCCCAATCGCAAGCGTGACTTCCGTTTTCTTTATTTTATTTTTCTCCCATCGTGATTTTTATTTCGAGAATATTTTGGGATTAGGGCTTAGGGTAGCAGGCTCGAGTTTGGGAATATATAGTTATAGGTTTGAGATTTGCAAATAAAAGTATGCGCATGGGGCTAGCTGAATTTGGGTTATATCTAATTAATTTACTTTTCCCATTTATTCACTCTTTTCTTTTAACAACTCTTTCAATTTATTTAAAAATTTATTTCAATTTAATTTTATGAATTTATATTTCATTTTGCAAATTATATTTCAATAACTACCCAATTTCATCCATTTTAATGTCAGCTTTTTAATTTTTCACTATTTTAATCACATAACAATTATTTACACTTAAAAATATTTATATTCAATTAAATCATTTTATTCAATTTCAAAATATTACCTAAAAAGAATTTATTAATTTAATTCAACTTATTTAAACAAATATCTTTCATTAATAGCTTTCAATTAAATAAATATTTACTCTCAAAAATAATAATTATCAAATATCGAATTGAAACAATTTTATTTTAATTTAAATTTATTTAATTTACGATGTAGAAAGCATGGTTGTTACATCGACGATCTATTATTGATTGGTAGTGACATTTCATTATTGCAATCATTGAATGGTTGGCTTTTTAAGAACTTTTCCATAAATGATTCAAGAGAAGCAGCCTATATACAAGGTATAAAGATCTATAAAAATAGATCTAAGAGGCTATTGGGAATGTCCCAATCCCTGTACATATATACCATACTGAAAAGGTTCAATATGGAGAATTCCAAATGCGGAAACGTTCCAACACAATCTGTAATCGCCATTTCAAAGAAGGATGCTCCTTATACCGATGAGGAGAAAGAGTGTATGAAGAGGATCCCCTATGTGAGAAATGCGGATTAAGGATCTTAAGGCTAGAATTAACACTAGAGGGGGGGGTGAATAGTGTTTAAAGAATTTTGTTAATATTTTTGAGTTTGTCTTACTTTGTTAACAATGTATATACTAATCAGACACAGATATGAACATAGAATCAAACACAGATGCAAATATAAAGTAAAAGCAGTAAATGAAAGAACACACCAAATTTTATACTGGTTCGGAGTTACCCTACATCCAGTCCCGCAACACAAGTACGGATTTCCTTTCAAACTCAATTCAACAATTACAACCCTCGATTTCAAGGCTACGAGTTACACCCTCCAGAATAACAATCCTCTGGGTAGAGATACTTGATTTCCGGGGCAACAAGTTCACCCAATTGATTTCCAGGGCTACAATCACACCTTCTCTCGCTCGATTGATTACAAAAAGTCTATAACTCTAAATAGCACTGAGAACCTTGTAGAGATAGTGATGGAGAATCACACTAGAAGTAATCGAGTATGATTCGATGTTGATTTCGGCAGAGTAATGGTATGATTTTGTATTAAGAAATGTGGAAGAAGAAGAGAAGTGAAAACCATAAAAAAGTGATTGAAAATTCGTTGAAACTGACCCCTATTTATAGAAGAACAACAGTCGTGTCCATTCGTGAAGAGTTATGGCGAATAGACACTTCTTTTGAAATTTGAATTTTGAAACCAACTGACACTATGTCGACATGGGGTACTTGGGTATGTCGACATCCCAAAGGAATTTTTGGTGTTTTGATTTTCTATAAAAATAATATTTATCTTATATAAAAAATATTTAAAACTTTATAAATATACTTGAATATAGTTGAAATTCATAAGTAAATATAAAGAACAATATATATATTATTTAACTATAATTTGAATCAAAGTATAAATAATTTAAATGTTAAATATATTATTTGAAAAGATAGTTTAAATTAGGAGTAATTTGACTTTGAGATTAAAGATGTTTTTTAGGCTAAAATTATTTAAAATCAGGATAGAGAGTTTTGAATCTTTTAAAAGGAAAGTTTTGAAATCATTTTGAAAACAAGATAATTTTGTAAAATCATTTTGAAATAAAATTAGTGGATACAAAACAATGTCCCACTAGATTTTCGTAGGTTCCATCCTACTTAGGGTTCCATCCCTTTAACGGGCTCGAAGTGGATTCCATTCCACGAATAAATTAGATATTAAGATGCCAGTGCTTTTATACGAGTTTTAACAAATATTCCTAACTAAAAAAAACTTAACCTTGAAATCTTGAACTCTTGATAATCTTGATACTCATGAGTCTTCTTTCTCTCTATATCTTGAATCTCTATACTGTACAATCTTCATTCTTGATACCTGCATGGTTAGATCCTGCATATACATATATATCTAAACTTGTAATGTTAGTATTTATATTTTATAATCTATTCTAAGGTTGTTGTCATCAAAACCAACTCCTCAGGGACTAACAATCTCCCCCTTTTTGATGATGACAACCTTTGTTTATAAAATATTCCTTCTATCCTAATAACTCCCCCTAAAACTAACAACTCCCCCTTAATCTATGCCTAACTACCCTATTTTATATTTCTCCCCCTTTTTCATCAACAAAAACTTACTCCCCCTTATTCTTAGACTTCAGTACCTGCATTGATAAACTATACAATGGAATATATAATATATAGATTAAGAAATAATGATACTTATGAGCATAATAACTTAATTAAAGACTATATTCATTTCAGTGTATATATATATGTTTCACACACCAAACTTCAAAGCAAATAAAATCAATCCACACAAAGTATCAATTCAAAAAAAATTAAACCAAACAAATTAATTCAAACAAATCAAACAAAGAAAGAAAATTAAACGTTACGGGGAACATCTACCCATCCATCTTCTCCAAATATAGGGTCTGCTTTAATTGCATCCCAATTTTCATTGTCATTGGTGAGAGAGACAGGAGGATGTGCTTCATTATCATCCTTGTGTAGAGAGGAGATCATCCATCGTATTGCGTCGAAGTGTCTCTCTTGTTCCTTGATCATCTGCATTTGACTCAACTCTAAGCGACGCTGGTTTCGTAGAATAAAAGAGAGAATGTTCTTGAATGAATTGAGTGTTTCTTCAAGATTTTCAAATAGATTGTGAATAGGATTGTCCATAATAGAATTAGAGAAAGAAATGAAGGATATAGATAATGAGAAATAATTTTCAATGAAGATTTCTAGAAGAAAAAGGTATATATATAGGTGTAGAAATTCGTTTGAAATGAATAGACATATGGTAGTTATTCAAATTTCAAATTCAAAATGAATTGTCTATTCTGACCAGTACATGTCGACATGGTCTAAGGGGGTATGTCGACATGGGTTAGTGAAAACTTATGACAACTTTGATTTTGTGAATAATTGTGTATATGTATATATTTATATAATATACTAACAGTTATTCTAGAGATAAGATAAGATAGATAACAGAAAGGAAATTTCATTTCATTACGATAATACAAAGATTAAGCATAATGAACTACACGAACATTCGAAAGAAAACAAATTAAGACAGATACAATAAGATACTAAAAGATAAAACTAGTTAGAAGATGAAGATGATGAAGATAGTCCAAGTTTCTTGCTCACTTTTGAAAAGAACTTGTTCATCTTCGAAGAAATGTTATCCAACTTCTTACTAACGGATCGTTTTAAAATCCGTTGATTCTCCACAATTATCTTTTGATTTTTTAGAATGGTTTTGTTGGTAGGATTGGAGGGATATTCAATAATTTCTAGGGATGTTTCACCTTCTTCTTCTTCTATTTCCATTTCATCCCCTTCTTCTCTTTCTTCCTCTTCCTCTTCTTCCATTTCCTCATGAGCCAAACGCTCTTCCTTTTCGGTAAGGGTTTCATAAGGTTGAAAAACATATGGGATTTTCATGAGAGAAATGTTTGAGATATTAAAAACTTTTCTTGAAATAAATTCTTCTCCTTTGAAATTTACTCCAAAATAGTTGAAAATCCGAGTAAGGTAAATTCCATGATATAAAGTGTTTTCTCCCATTTCAAAATTTTTAGGACGAAGTTCATCCAAAATAACTTGCGCCCAATTGATATCATAATTTCCAAAAATAGTAAAAAGTGCTTTGCACACTTTTGAAGTAGGATTGTTAAAATTTCCCGATCTTGGGGTTAAAGTATGTTGTAAGAGAAGATTGACAATTCTTGCTTTAGGACGAAAGTTTCGATTCTTAAATTCAAAGTTTTCATCTCCTTCAAAAATATGATGAAATGTCTCACGATCATGTTCATCGATTTGAAAACTAGAAAGATCCATTCCCGTGCTTTTGCAATTGAGAATGGTACCCAAAAGGTCACAATTCAAAACAATTTGAGTGCCTTTGACATTACTCCAAATTTCATTCTCATTTCCAATATAAAAACCACGGTTTAAATTAGCATAGAAGATTTTGACAAGATTAGGATAGCAAACAAAATCATTTTGAGAAGAGTCAATAAGACTTAAAACACCATTGTTTGCAAAAAGAGAATCAATTTCATAAGAAGAAAAATCTTGAAAAATAGCAAATTTTCCAGGATGGACTTTGGCATAATTAGCATAATTGATGTATGCTTTAATTGCCTCCGGATCATTGAATAATTGCTCTTTGATTTTTCTAGAAATTCTCATGGTTGAGGGGTTGCTTGAAGAAGCCATTAGAGTAGAGAGTAGAGAGCTTGAAGATATGAAGAGAGAGTTTGAATTTGAAAATGAAAGTGAAAAGATATGATAAAAGATAGTGAATAAATAGACTTTCAAAGGACATATTCTCTGGTCAAAAGGTATCTTTTCAGAGAAGTAAATGAAGTGAAAAGGTGGAGGGAAATTCAAATATTTGAATTCAAAATTTGAAATTCAAATTCAGGTAGGCATGTCGACATCATGGTAGGGGCCCTGTCGACATGTGGCTTTGAATTTTCATGACATGATTTTTCCTAAATTATCTAATATACATATATATAAATATTATTATTAATGTCTATATTTCTGAAATATTATTGTACTTATAATATATTTCAGAATTTGTTAAAAATAATAAAATAATAGTAAAAAATAGAAAATAAATTTCAAAATTCAAACAACATATCAATTAAAAATCAATCAATCAAACAATCAAGCAACTAATTCTATGCAAGCAATTTCAACCAATTGTATTGTAAACGTGTACCTTTTTCTGAGTCCGTTTCTCTGAATTCGTCGGAGTCGTGAACTGCGGTGAAACACAAAGTCGAATTATCCGTCTTCTGATCATCATCACTTGAGGACGAGTCTGAGTCATCTAGAGTAGTAGTAAATGCACGTTTCCGTTTCTTTGCAGAATCATTGTTTGTAGGAGAGTTTTGCTTATCTGGATGCGGACAGTCTCTTTTGATATGACCTGGTTCGTCACAATTGAAGCATTTGATATAGTTTGGTACTGTAGTCTGATTACCGGAATTCTTAAAGTTGTTTCTCTTGGAACTATTCAATTTTCTGTACTTCAGGAATTTCTAAAAATTCCTGGTCATAAATGCTATCTCTTCATCATTATCACTGTTTGAGTCTGATCCGTCAATTAATGCATTGAATGCCATTGATTTCTTTTCAAATGCTTTGCTTTCTCTTCTCCCGATCATTTGAACTTCAAACGACATTAGATTTCCAATAAATTCTTCTATCTTTAAAGTACTGATGTCATTTGCCTCTTCAATTGCAAGTGTCTTTTGATCCCATTCTGGAGTGAGAGAATTTAATAGTTTTCTGACTTGATCTTCTTCCGAAAATTCGTTTCCCAAAGATATTAAAGAATGCACAATATCTTGAAATCGACTATACATATCTGAAATAGACTCATTAGTATTCATTTTAAATAACTGAAACTGATTTGTGAGCATGGAAATTTTGGTCTGTTTAACTTTGCTTGTTCCTTCGTGAGTTACTTGCAAAGTTTTCCAGATTTCATATGCAGACTTACAAACTGACACTCTATTAAATTCATTTCTTTCAAGTGAACAAAACAGAATAATCATTGCTTTAGAATTATTTTGTGCAACAGTCTTTTGCTCAGTGGTCCACTGTGCAAAATTAGTTGTGGGTTCAGAATATTCAGTTTGTGTGATATTCCAAGTATATAATCCTACAGATTGTAAATATATTTTCATCCTACATGCCCAATATGCATAGTTACTGCCATTAAAAAGTGGTGGTCTGGCAGTAGACTGACCTTCTACAAATGAACTAGTGTTGGTGGAAATAGCAGTACTAGTGTTAGTAGCCATTTTGAAATTTTTCAAAATTCAGATAATGAAACTTTTGAAAACAAAGCTCTGATACCAAATGTGAGAAATGCAGATTAAGGATCTTAAGGCTAGAATTAACACTAGAAGGGGGGTGAATAGTGTTTAAAGAAATTTGTTAATCTTTTTGAGTTTGTCTTACTTTGTTAAAAATGTATATACTAATCAGACACAGATATGAACATAGAATCAAACATAGATGCAAATATAAAGTAAAAGCAGTAAAGAAAAGAACACACCGGATTTTATACTGGTTCGGAGCGGAGTTACCCTACATCCAGTCCCGCAACACAAGTACGGATTTACTTTCAAACTCAATTCAATAATTACAACCCTCGATTTAAAGGCTACAAGATACACCCTCCAGAATAACAATCCTCTAGGTAGAGATACTTGATTTCCGGGGCAACAAGTTCACCCAATTGATTTCCAGGGCTACAATCACACCTTCTCTCACTCGATTGATTACAAAAAGTCTATAACTCTAAATAGCACCGAGAACCTTGTAGAGATAGTGATGGAGAATCACACTAGAAGTAATCGAGTATGATTCGATGTTGATTTCGGCAGAGTAATGGTATGATTTTGTATTAAGAAATGTGGAAGAAGAAGAGAAGTGAAAACCAGAAAAAAGTGATTGAATTCGTTGAAACTGACCCCTATTTATAGAAGAAAAATAGTCATGTCCATTCGTGAAGAGTTATGGCGAATAGACACTTCTTTTGAAATTTGAATTTTGAAACCAACTGACACTATGTCGACATGGGGTACTTGGGCATGTCGACATCCCAAAGGAATTTTTGGTGTTTTGATTTTCTATAAAAATAATATTTATCTTATATAAAAACTATTTAAAACTTTATAAATATACTTGAATATAGTTGAAATTCATAAGTAAATATAAAGAACAATATATATATATATATTATTTAACTATAATTTGAATCAAAGTATAAATAATTTAAATGTTAAATATATTATTTGAAAAGATAGTTTAAAATCAGGAGTAATTTGACTTTAAGAATTAAAGATGTTTTTGAGGCTAAAATTATTTAAAATCAGGATAGAGAGTTTTGAATCTTTTAAAAGGAAAGTTTTGAAATTATTTTGAAAACAAGATAATTTTGTAAAATCATTTTGAAATAAAATTAGTGGATACAAAACAATGGCCCGCTAGATTTTTGTAGGTTCCATCCTACTTAGGGTTCCATCCCTTTAACGGGCTCGAAGTGGATTCCATTCCATGAATAAATTAGATATTAAGATGTCAGTGCTTTTCTACGAGTTTTAACAAATATTCCTAACTAAAACAAACTTAACCTTGAAATCTTAAACTCTTGATAATCTTGATACTCATGAGTCTTCTTTCTCTCTATATCTTGAATCTCTATACTGTACAGTCTTAATTCTTGATACCTGCATGGTTAGATCCTGCATATACATATATATCTAAACTTGTAATGTTAGTATTTATATTTTATAATCTATTCTAAGGTTGTTGTCATCAAAACCAACTCCTCAGGGACTAACACCCTATGCTTCAACCATAGGATCCATAATGTATGTTATGCTATGTCTTAAACCGAATGTGACATACGTATTAGGATATTTAAGACAATACCAGTCTAATCTTGGAGAAAAATATTGGATGGTCGTAAAATGTATACAGAATTATTTAAGAAATACTGAGGACTTATTCCATATATACGGTAATGAAGACCTCCTTATGAAGGGCATACGGTCTCTATCTTTCAAAGTGATATAGACGATAGTAAGTCAGTGTCTGGTTATGTCTTTACACTTAATAGCAGAGGTATCAGTTGGAAAAGTTCCAAACAAGAAACGGTAGTTGATCGTCGATGGAGGTCGAGTACATCGCTCTCAATGAAGCAGTTAAAGAGGCAGTTTGGATGAGCAAGTTTTTAAGTAAGTTCGGAGTAATTCCGGATACGAAGAATTCAATGACATTGTTCTGTGATAATAATGCAACGATATAGATCACAAAGGAGCCCAGAGCACACAAGAAGTCACGACATATTGTTCGAAAGTTCTACCTTATTAGAGAATTCGTTGAAAAGAAAGACGTCATGATACAAAAGGTAAATACCAAGAACAGCATAGCAGATCCATTCATGAAGGGTCTAGATGGGTCGACCCTCGAGAAGCTGATTGAAGGAACAGGATTGAGATTCCATAATTGGCCCTAAGTGCAAGTGGGAGATTGATAGAGTTATGGGTATGCCCTTGGGGCAATTCTGTAATTTATTGTAAATTAATTGACTCTGTAATCATTTCTCGTTCGTAATAATGGTTATTTCTTTCCGTTATATATTTGTTATAATGTGTTGTAAATAATCAAATATTTAGTTAAAATATATTTAATAGAAAATCCATAAATGGTGTGTTTATGACAGTAATTACAAATAGTTGTAATCGTGAGTATTGTATCACAGTATAATAAAACACATCATTTTAAATATTCCTAGTCAAGATGCATCGAGATTTGATATCGATGCATCTATTGAGACTGGAGTACGTAACACTCTCCAACTGTTAGGCAATGTATTACTCGTGACTGTTGGAGGCGCTAAGGGGTTACGTACTGGTAGTTATTGGATAACTATAAAATGACTCACTCGATAGTTTTCTGTTGGTTAATATAATTAAGGTCAAACAGAAAATATTGATGCGACTAATTTACACAGTTCTCTTGACTTGAGGATACTGTTGATCTTCAATATGAAAGCTCTGCTTTTATTATAGTCAAATATGGCATGATATCTATCAAGTGACTATACTGGATCAATGGAATTATTGAAAGTGCAACACTATTCAAGAGAGTATTCGTCAATCTAGTTATATGAGGTTAGTATCACGGTCAACTCAAAGTCAAAATCTCTGGCCAGAGTAGTTCGATTAATAACAATTGTCGTTAATTGTCATTATTGAACCCAGGACTTTGTGTTTGGACTATAGAGTTGAATATGGATGATATTAGAATTTTGACCATTACCAAATTCCATAAGTCCGAAGTGATATAGTTTTGACGAAGAGAATTGGTATAAATGTTAGTCACAACCGAGTAACGCTTAACAAAGTGAAATTAGATTTTACCAAAATCAGTTAAGTGATAAATTTGGCCTAATAGTCACACCACCTGCCAAGTGACGTGTGAACGTTAATATTCGAATAGTTCTATATTAACTGCTGACCAAATTTACACCTAAAGAGTCACACAACCGCAATGTTGAATATTCCTTTGACCATGTGATTTAACTAATTTGTAGTTTTTATAAATTAATTAATATTTATGAACTATTAGTTAAAAAAATTATTTTTATTTAATGAACAATATTAGTAAATATATATAATAATTATAAATATATAAATCGATATACAATATCGATACATGTTTAAATTGGATTTAAAATGCAATATAATTTATTCAGACTTTAAATGGGTTTGAAGCCCATATGGGGGCATGTGTATTTCAACCATGTTCGGCCATGTGACGGCAAAAGGGATTTGGGTTTAGATGGATTAAAGGAAAAGAATAGGCAAGAGAGAAATGTGGATCAAGATCCTAACTTATCTCTCTAAACTCTCCTCTATAAAAGCATCTTAACCCACCGTTTACTACATTTTAGAGCTCCCATCTACTTTACTTTTGGTCGAAATACATCCCCATCTTCTCCTGTATTTTTAAGCTCAAATTGAATAAAAAACAATCGCTATTCGATGGCCAATGGTCAAAAATTCAGGGGCTAGCACCTTGCTAAATTAGAATCTAGTTCAAGGAGTCCATCTCTTCATTTCAACGTGAACTTATCAGCTTTGGAGATAAGGTAATTTTCTAATTTACAATAATAAATTAATGTTTAGATAATTTATATATCATATGCTGAATTATTAGTTAGATGACGAATCTTGTACATCAGTATATCGTTACATTCAGAATGGTTGTATAATTATATGCTTGTATAATTTTTAAAAAAAATTGACATATAAATGACTTTAATACTTCAGCATGAAAATAAATAATTGTTTTTGATGGGAATTAATTTAATATATGTATTATTTAAATTATATACGTTTTTTAATTTAAATATTAAATTTTATATTGTACAAAATATGGTTTTAAAATCTCATATGAACAGCTTTATACTTAAATAATTTTCGGCATAAATATTTTTAACATACATACATTCATACATACATACATACATACATACATACATATATATATATATATATGTGTGCGTGTGTGTACATATAATTTAAATATTATTTAAATCAATTAATTTCGTAAATTCATAATAATAATAAATATATTACAAAAAAATATTTTTTAAAATTAAATTCATGCCTATTATTTTTTCGAAAGGTTAAATTTTTTTATGTATTTTTTAAATATTTAAATACTTGTGAAATTAAGAATTGAATTTAAAACTGATTTTGAAATTATAAAATATATATAAAATATTTAAACGTTAAAATATCTTTTAGATTTTTAATGAAATATTAAAAACAAAATTATCTTTCGAAAATTATATTTTTATTTTTTTAATAATTTCCATAGGAAATTAATTTAATAAATATTTAAAATTAAAAAAGAAACCAATTTTGCCATGTGAATTATCTGCTGTGTTCACATATGTTTTATGTGTAATTCATTTATGTATTGATGTATATATATTTATTATTAAATTATTCATAAGACATATATATATATATATATATATTATGTACGTTTATTTAATATATAAAAACATTCAATTTTATTTTCGGATTTTATGGCAAAATAAAAGTAAAATTTTAATATAACTTTAAATGATTTTAAATATACATATACATATGTGTGTATATATATATATCTCTCCGTGTGTATAAATTATTCAAAATAAAATATAGATTTGTAATAGTTTTTATATATAAATTAAAGCATATAAGCATACATTTGGATGGTATATTTATATACTATAGGAGCTAACATGTCTGTTACGGTGTAAATTACAACACTTATGTATATGCATATTAAACCTTGCACAGATTGTTATGTTACATATGCACACACATATACTAACATATACGATACACATATACATATAATACAATAATAATTTCATAACATAAAACTATGTTATATATTATAGCAATACCTCAATGTAAAATAATAATGCTTTTAAAATACTAAACTATAGATCCAAGATGCTCAAGTTCAGTTAGCTAGCTAATTAATTATTCTCCAATAAACGCGTGCGGCCTAAACAAGGGTGACTATGATGTTGATTGGTTGATGCAATGAGAAATGGGGTCCACTGTAGTAGGAGTCGGTGTTGTTTTAGCATCAAAAACTTAAAATGTGAAAAACTTGCAAAATGAGAACAAGGGTCCTAGCTGAATTCTATTGAAAAATGAAAATGACAGGCATGATAACTCGAATTGCTATAAAATCCAGGGATTTTTGTTGGAGCTGTTTCAAGTTTACTTGGTCTTGGGATTGAATAAAGGTCAACCTATTCTCTAGGAGGACCTGGTCTTTAGCATTTGCATTATCTTAGTTATTCTATTAGGATATATTTTTTGTTTTTTTGCACGTTGTTTTCTTCCTGGTGTAACGTTTGGCTATTTAAAGCCTTTTTCTGATTATCAATAAATGAAGTCGGTTCATCATATCAAAGTTGTTCTACACATACTCAACATCTGGTATCGGAGCACTCATCCTGAGGGCTTGATCTGTTTGACTTCAAATTTGAAAGATATCGCGAGTGAAACGTTATCTGAAAGGAGAAGAGTTTGAGTGAAACACTTAGAGGAATAGTGTGAGTAAAACACTATAAAAGGGAGGAGATCAGTGTGTGAGTAAAACACCTGAACAAGAAAGTAAGGCATACAAACATGAATTCAGAAGGAGCAAGTAACTTCGTGCAACCAAGCATTCCGAGATTCGATGGGGATTATGAGCACTGGAGCCTCTTGATGGAGAATCTTCTTCGTTCAAAGGGTTACTGGAGCATCATAGAAGCTGAAGTCCCCGCAGACACTGCAGATCTCACCACAGCTCAAAGAAAGACACTTAAGGAATTGAAGTTCAAGGATCTAAAGGCTAAGAATTTTCTGTTCGCATCTTTAGACAAATCAATCCTCAAGACTATCTCCAAAAGAGAGACGGCTAGACAGCTCTGGGAGTCCATGCGGGAGAAGTATCATGGGAATGCTCGTGTCCAGAAGGCACAAGTGCAAAGGCTGAAAAGGGCATTTTAGATTTTGATGATGAAAAATGGTGAGTCTATCACTGATTATTTTGGCAGGGTTATGCAGATTGCAAATGAGATGCGCAACTGTGGAGGAAGCATGCCAAACAATGATACTGTTGAAAAAGTTCTACATACACTAATAGAGAAATGGAACTTCGTAGTATGCTCAATTGAAGAATCCAAAGACATCGACAAAATGTCCGTGGATGAGCTCATGAGTTCCCTCCTGGTCCATGAGCTCAAGTTCAGCAAGGGTAGAGAAGGCGATGAGGAGCAGGCCTTGCAGGTTGGAAATGAAGAAAGACAAGGAGGTCGTGGTCGAGGAAGAACTTCACCAAGAGGCAGAGGATGTGGAAGAGGGAGAACTGCATACAACAAAGCAATGGTAGAATGCTATAATTGCCACAAACTTGGCCATTATCAATTAGAATGTCCAAAGTGGAATGAAGAGACCAACTATACTGAAATCGATGAAGAAGGTGAGCTATTGTTAATGGCCTATGCAGATCTTCAGGAGAACAAGAGGGAAAATGTATGGTTTCTTGACTCTGGGTGTTCCAACCACATGTGTAGTGATGAAAGCTAGTTCACAGCCCTTGACAAGGAATTCTATACCACTGTCAAGCTTGGTAACAACACTCGAATGAAAGTAGCCGGGAAAGGAAACATCAAGCTCAGGCTGAATGGAATTAATCACACCATCACTGATGTGTATTACATTCCAGAGCTTCAAACTAATCTCCTAAGTATTGGCCAACTCCAGGAACGCAGCCTTGCCATCGTGATCAAAGAAGGAGCATGCAAGATTTACCACCCTAGCAGAGGTTTGGTTATTGAAACTGCTATGACTACGAATAGAATGTTTGTTGTATTTGCCGAGACACAGGGTGTTAAAGGAGAAGAAGGAGACAAGTTGAAGAGTGTGAAGCAAGAAAGCTGCTTGCTTGCTTATAGTCAAAACGTGGCTGCTTGCTTGCTAACTGTCAACGGAGAAGAACTAGATTTCGTTCCATTAAGAAGAAAATAATGTGGAGTTTGGTGGAGTTACCTAAGGCAGCTAAAGCAGTGGGAGTGAAGTGGATATATAAGACAAAGCTAGATGACAGAAGGAACACATTAGCGTCAGTATTCATGCTAAGTGAGGGTAATGTGTCATGGTTATCAAAGAAGCAGCCAATAGCCACATTGTCCACCACCGAAAATAATGTGGAGTTTGGTGGAGTTACCTAAGGCAGCTAAAGTAGTGGGAGTGAAGTGGATATATAAGACAAAGCTAGATGACAGAAGGAACACATTAGCGTCAGTATTCATGCTAAGTGAGGGTGATGTGTCATGGTTATCAAAGAAGCAGCCAATAGCCACATTGTCCACCACCGAAGCAGAATTGGTAGCAGCAGCAGGATGCGCCAGTCAAGCTGCTTGGCTGAGAAGAGTCACTGAAAAACTGGGGTGCAGTAACAGTAAGGGAACCACGTTGTTCTATGACAGTACTTCAACCATCAAATTGGCTAAAAATCCAGTCATGCATGGGCATAGCAGGCATACAGACGTGCAGTTTCATTTTTTGAGAGAACTGGTTCAAAGTGGAGTTATCAAGTTGGAGCATTGTGACACAAAACAACAAATGGCAGATCTACTGGCAAAAGCATTGCAGGGAGAGGCATTTGTCAAGATCAGAACTCAACTGGAAGGCACAAAGCTGTTTCGATAAGCTAACATTGTGGTTCGTGCTGTTAGCTTATGGGAGGGATTGTTGGAGCTGTTTCAAGTTTATGGGATTGAATAAAGATCAACCTATTCTCTAGGAGGACTTGGTCTTTAGCATTTGCATTATCTTAGTTATTCTTTTAGGATATTTTTTTGTTTTTTTGCACGTTGTTTTTCTTCCTGATGTAACGTTTGGCTATTTAAAGCCTTTTTCTGATTATCAATAAATGAAGTCGGTTCATCATATCAAAGTTGTTCCACATATACTCAACAATTTTTCCTAGATATCACGTACTTGTAATTCCAAATATGGCAAATAGAAAACCAAAGATGAATACCGTCCCACAAAAGCAATTGACTCCTAGATATCCTGAAACGTACGTTTAAAAGCAACAGTACAAGAGTATGTATCTGTCATCAAAGAATACGTAAACAAAACTGGAATAAATATGATGCTCAACCATATAGCCCATCACCAGCCGAGATGCGACTATAATTAAACAAATACTCAATTATTACACTGGAAAAAAAGAGAGATGACAACTCACTTAATGATATTTTATTTTTCAATTTTTTAATCCCGCTTGCATGTTCATTTCATACTAAACAATTCAAATTCAACCTTCCCAGCCTAACCGTCCTCGCCGTATCTCTTCCCACATCTTATATAAACCAACTTCCACCTACACATATCCCACAAACACAAGATACAATAAGCAAAAACACAAGATAATACTAATATCAGGAAGAAAAAAAAATGGGTTCGATTTCTGCAGAAAAACCTCATGCAGTTATGATCCCATATCCAGCACAAGGCCACATAACTCCCATGCTACAACTTGCGAAACTGCTGTATACATATGGCTTCCATATCACGTTTGTGAACACCGAGTATAACCAAAAACGCCTTGTTCGCGCTCGTGGAGAAGATCTAGTGAACGGAGTAGACGGATTCAACTTTGAAACAATACCCGATGGTCTTCCTCCTTCTGATATCGATGCAACTCAGGATATACCATCGCTGTGCGATTCTACACCCAAACATTGCCTCGAGCCATTTCGTCGACTTCTTAACAAGTTGAACGCAAGTGCCGAGCCTAAAGTCACCTGTATTGTATCGGATGGTGTCATGAGTTTTACTTTAGATGCTGCAGAGGAGATAGGTGTGCCTGAAGTTCTGTTTTGGACTACTAGCGCTTGTGGCTTTTGGGCTTATGTTCACTACAAGGCTATTATTGATAGAGGATTTGTGCCACTTCAAGGTTTGTTTCTGGTCACCTATTTTGATTCTTTTTAATAGAACGTACGGGCAGTTTCAACAGGCACATATATACATGGTTAAAGCCATATTTGTTTTGCCTGACATACAGGATGTTAGGTTATATATAGTTGGTTCAGAGTCAACCAATACATCATGTACATAAAAAATACTTTACTTTTTGTTGAGAATGAATAAAATCTTCTACTTTTGGAGAAAAACTAGATATACCCAATGTTCTAGATCGATGGATCAAAGATCTAATGGCATGGAGGAGTAAATAAGAGCAACGATGCACTCCAGCATATTTTAAACACTTCTAAATTATGAACTAGTAGACTTTTTATTTTTGATCCAAAAATGAATCCCCACCCCACTCTTATTTTGCACCAAATTAAACTTATAAAATCATGGATTGTTCTAACTGCAGATGAATCTGGTTTCACTCCTGAATTTCTGGACACCCCAATAAATTTCATACCTGGAATGGACAAAACGCGCTTAAGGGACATACCAAGCTTCATAAGGACAACAAACGTAGATGACATAATGCCCAAGTTCCTACTTCGTGAAACAAGCAGAGCAACCAGAGCTTCTGCCATCATACTAAATACGTTCGACGAACTTGAAAAACCAGTTCTTGATGCAATGGCTTCTGTCTTACCTCCAGTCTTCTCAGTGGGTCCTCTATTCAAGAGAATAATTTCAATGCAGCCACCAATGAACTCTCCTGTGGCTTCACTGACATCAAGCTTGTGGAAAGAAGACCCGACGTGCATCGACTGGTTGCAAAACAAAGAGCCAGGCTCAGTTTTGTACGTGAACTTTGGCAGCATAACTGTGATGAGCAATGAACAAATGATCGAGTTTGCATGGGGACTGGCTAACAGCAAGCGCGACTTCTTATGGGTAATCAGGCCCGATTTAGTAAAGGGAGACAATGCAATGTTACCGGAAGAGTTCTTGACTGAGACTAAAGGGAGAGGATTACTTACGAGTTGGTGTAATCAAGGAAAGGTGCTATCACATGCATCGATTGGGGGATTTTTGACGCATTGTGGATGGAATTCAACGCTGGAGAGCATCTCCAGTGGAGTGCCGATGATATGTTGGCCCTTCTTTGCAGAGCAACAGACGAATTGTAGGTACGTGTGCGAAGAATGGAAGGTTGGAATGGAGATTGACAGCAATGTGAAACGGGGGGAGGTCAAAGATTTGATACTGGAATTGATGGGAGGCCAAAATGGTGAACGAATGAGGAGAAGAGCGGTAGAGTTGAAAGAAAGTGCTATGAATGCAATTGGAAAAGGTGGGTCTTCTGTTAAAAATTTGGATAGGATGGTGAAGGTCTTGCTTTCAAACAAAATTTAGTCTGTTGTTTGCTTGCTTATTTGGTTGCTTATTTAATTTGTTTTGATGGTTGACGTTTATTAGTGCCGACCCAATAGATCTAATTGTCACCACTAACTATAATTAGTGCCAAATTGCCGATTATGTCTTCATTGGAAGGACTTGCTACCTGGGGCGTCCCTATATGAGGCCTAGTAGGGGCCGTCGCCCCCACTGAATTATTTATTTATTTATTTATTGTGGAATTGGGTTTTGTGGATTAGTACAACTAATGGAATTATACTAGCTATGTGTTTCTTCTCGGCAACACTGTAAAATCAACACACAAAAAGAATTTATCATTCTTGTTTCTCAAATGAAGAATAATTAGAACGCTTTTAATACTATCAAGCAATGAGGTCTCTTTAGATCTGAAAATTGAAAAGTTCTCAGTAATACTTTCAATTCTCCATAATCCTACCAAGCAAAGAGATAATTAATTAGTTCTGAAATTGAAAACTCTCAAATAGTAAAATTAGAAAATTTTGCTCTATGTTATCGAATTTAAAAGATGTTTTGGTCTTTTTTCTTGTTCATTTTAAGTATTTGGACATGGAAAATTTAGTTAGATTTGCATATCCATTACATTTACTGGTAATGCTTCCATATTTGAATTGATTACCAATTATTGTCATAATTGATTCAGTTAGCATAAACTAAATGTTTGTTCTAAATATGATTGAATAATTAAACTTCGTATTTTTATTTATTTGCCTAGTAAAATTATAACTCATCGTTTGTCTTTTGATTGGTTTTAAGGAATTTCCTGAAGTAAAGATTATGAAAAATAATATGTTGAGTAATTTCAATAATATGTTGTAATATTTTATCATGCTTAAATTGAATATTAATGCACTTAAATTGAATATTAATATACGATTTTTGTAGATCAAAATTGTGTTACTTTTTGTCATGAAAATATTATTGTTTTTTAAAGTTCCGCCCTCATTGATTTAATTCTCTACGTACGCCACTGCTTGCTACTTTTACTAACTTAAAATTTCTTAGATTAACCTTGGTTAAGAGAAATTTAAAAAATTAACTTTTTAATTAAAATGTTTTTTTTAACATGGTTCATTGATTCCAACAAGTGTCCATCACGGGATCGAACTAGTGATCTTTAATCTTGTAGTCTAAATTACCAACCAACTGAGCCAACCCTGTTGGCCTTTTTAATTAAAATTATTTGTTAAGGAGAGGATTAAATCAGTGACATTCCCCTCGTACAGATAAGTAAAAATTACTAATTTAACTTCTCCACTATTTTTATTGGAAATTGTTAAAGGGACTAAGAATTAGATGATAAGGGGCAAATTTTAAATATAGCTAAAGTTTATAAGAGGTGAATAGTATAATCGCTACTTATTTCTTACATAATATTATTTACCCATTTCCCTTTTCACCCCTCTCATACTCTTGTACTGAGCTAATTAGATAATCATGATTTAAAATTGTGGAACTAGGCATTAGTGCTTGACGTAGAATATATGGTGGGATAATTGCAAGTAAGGTAGAAGGAGGAAAAATAATAATGTGTTATTTGGTAATTCCACTTAGCTAAAATATAGTCCCTATAATGTTAAATGATTATTTATTTGGACCAAGAGGAATGAAAAAATAAATATATTTTAATCAAAAAGGTTTTGTTGATGGAAGAACCAAATTACACACTCTTCCTATAAAAGCTAATCAAAACTACTTTGTTCCATTATGTGCACAATATTGCGCCATAAATTCTGTATTTTCATCTTCAAACCCTAAACTCAAACTACTTAATTTTATGACCACGAAGGAAAACTCATCACAATCTCAATCTTAATTTTCTCAGTCTTCATCAAAATCCAAAATAGAGAAATCAACATGGCATCGATTTGTTACCTTCTGTTCGAAGTTCTAATGATGTTTTTTTAATTTGTTTTGATTGAATTAAATTAAGGTATAAATTTTTCTTTTTGATTAAAATATTGATTTTATTTTATTTTTCAAATAAAATTAGTATCGATATTTTGTGCGTATTTTCAATCAAGGGATAGAAGGAAGCTGCGACTTTTCATTAAGGCGAGTCATGGAGATTTTGAAATGGCGGGGGGTATTATTGATATAAAGATATAACTTTGTATTAAAAATGGCTATTGGTATGGATATTGTCCCTGTAGCAATTCCATTCTTAAATCATTTCTTTTATTATTACAGCATAATATGTCAAAAGAAATTGATTCGTTAAAACTACTAATTAGCAGATGAATCAAAAAAATAGGTATCCTTTTTTCTTAGAAAATGGAAAGAATTCGTATTTTATTCTTATTCTTAGTTGATAATATATCTTTAGCATATGATTTGGTAAGAATAGTATAATGAAAATATGGTTCCTATTTGACTTAATGAGGCATAATCTGCGATATTAAAGCAAAAATTAATTTAATGTGAATTGGTATTAATTTAAATTCAATCAAATTGAATTTATGACATAAATGCATTAATAAATGCACCTAATATGGTAACTAATAAGGTAGTTATGTCAAAATAAATAACTTATTGGAATATTTTGATTTAACTTGATCATTTACAAAGTATTTTCAATAAATCAAAATAAAAGAAGTAAATATCATAAATTTTATATATCTGAAAACGAACAATGATTGAAAAAATAAACATTCAAGATCATTCAATGACCTTGATTTACATAATGCTATAAAAAAACTATTTTTTTCCCACTTAAAATACATTTTACACGGTAAGCATGAAAATATATCCGTAGCTCATAATATTACTTAATTTAGTTCTCGCGTTTTGCGACCTCTGCACCTGTGCTCATCTTTACAATGACTTTTAACCTCAAATATGTATTATAAAACTATAAAATAATAAAATTACTCTTCTCTTTCTAATTATCTCATAATATTTTCATTTAGATCCTCCAGATTTCCAAAAAAATTGCATGTTTTCATGGTCCACTCATTTATTTTTTTAAATTAAATTATTTGTATCTTATAAATGTTTATCCAATCACTTTAAAACCATTATAAATATTTCCACCTAAGCATTTTCAAATTTAAAGCTAGGAACTTGAATAGTTTTAACTTTTCAATTACAAATGTGTCACTCAATAATCCAAACAAATTTGTAAAGGATAAATAAGAAACCTAAAATTTATCGATACAATTATTTACGTTGACAATTTTTAGTTTCTAATATAACAATAAACATGATAGCATTCACGTAATGAATCGTATGCTTTATAAAAGGAATATGAGATTCAACTAATTTCTTATTTACCTAATAGGATTTATTTCACATATAAAATTTAAAGAAAAATTATCTCTAAGTAGATATTCAAGTTTCAGATTATAATCCACATCCTACCATGCAAAATCTTAGCAAGACATGGACATTCATCAAAAAGTCATATACGCTAAGTTTATTACTCAAATAATTTTTGTTGTGAACTTTTCTCCGAGATTGTGAAGAATTTTCTAAATTTTGAATATTAAATAACTTTGTACGGATTTCACTTAATCCTTTAATTTTTTTTCTCTAATTGATTTGTCGTATACTTGATTTTAATCAAGGCAAGGAAGTAGTATAAGATAATGAGAGAAGGATGCAACTAAAGGTTTTGGGGTAGTACGAATGTCATTATTTTTGTTTTAATTTGTTATTTCATATTTTTAATGTTTCTAACTCTTTATATTGTAATATCAAACTTTTTGCTCTAATTTTATCTCATTGATTGGCAATACTACTTTCCTTAGTAACTAAAATCGTAGGTTATAAAACAATGTTTGGAAGGATAAAAGAGATAATTATGTATTATCAACCGGACATTCCTATGGTTTTTTTTTATTGTAAGATGTTTAGTTCCAATTTACAGAGTGTTTGACATTGTTCTTTTCACTATACTAATTATATACAGACTAATTTATAATTTTTCCATTAATTCATAGCGGTAGCGTCTATATAATGTAATTCCTTTTATATGTTTTATCTGTGTGCATAGTAACTTGAGTTGAGCAATTGTGTACGAATTTATTTAATATACAATAATCTCTCAAATCAATGTTTTAGCATTAGAACTTAAAATTTGATGTGTGCATCTAGAGAATTATTTATGTGTATTACATACCCCTTTTAGCCTTCTTTGTATGGTGCATAACTATACTTGTACGGTCGTATATAATGACATACAAATGTGTTTTCTAGACAATAAATTTTTAATATTCAAAATATGAATTATATTTAAATGTAAAATATATCATTCAAACAATGGTTTTGCTCGAGTTAAGCATAAAAAAAATATTCAATTAGATTTTCAAAAAATATAGTCATAATCGGTAGGCGTAACACGGGTTCACACTAGTATCTTGTAATTTTTGTACAAACATAAGTTAGTAATAGGTAAATCTTGATAGCATCTACGGGTCTTCCCCGATTCTAAAATATCAACGAAAAAAGGTTGTTATGCAAGAAAAACGGCAATTTCAATGATAGCAGTAAATAATTATGTTTATAATAAATTGTTTCTAGCATTGTTCTCTTCTGCAAACTTTATGAAGTATTAATATAGACTATTTTATACTGCATAATCTATCAAACTAGTACGAACCCGTGCTAGGCACATGGGTTTCATCATATTAATCTAATGTATTACATTTAAATTTATTTAGTTATATGAAGATGAAAACTGTGGATTATAATTTTTTAAAGATTATTCTTTATTCTTAAATTTTATGCCCAATTCTTTGTTGATAATTTGTTAGGTAATCCTGAGGTGCATAAAGTATGAAGCTCAAAGATAACATTTCATTTTAAAGCATAATGGATTAATACAAAAATGTTAACACTGGTTACCAATTATTCCTTAGTGATCGTTATGTTAGTGAGTCTTCACATTACTTTTCAAATATAAGAAATGCATAAGTCCAACATGGGTTTACTCAGTATCCAATGTAAAATTTTTAAAATGTACACGTTTTTATATGATGATAATGTTCCAAACCTCGTATAAAATTGTTCTAAGAGTAAAATAGGGTTTCAAATTTTGCTCAAACAAACGACATTCCAACATTTGCATCGGTACATTTTTGACATTTTCAGTACTAACTGAATTTGAAAAATATACTAATAGCTTTGAAGCATCATGTTTTATAATACAATAATGATTACATGTTGTGAGAAATATACATAAATATCAAATGCACACTTAATTTTTAAAACCATAACAAATTTTCCCATTACGGTGAACATTCGTACAAAGATAATAATTGAAACAATACAATAATTAACATAATTCAATGCGAATTAACTAATCACCATAACACATATTGTTGGATACATTTAAAACTTCCTTTGGATGCCATTTTATCAATATTTTAAGACTGCATTGCATAACAAACAGTCAAAAAAGCGAATTATGAAAAATTATAATTATTTTTACTAAAATAAAATTATTGTAGACTAAAATAATAGAGAGTCTAACAAATGTTATACATATTAATTTTGTGAAATAACAAACTAAAGTAGCTATATTGCAAAGAACAACAAAGGTCTTAAATAACATGTAATTATGCACACAAGCCACAAATATTGAAATGATAATAGTAAACAAAATTTGTAGCTAAAATTAATTTATTCTATTATGATCTAAAATTTGTTAAAAGCATATTTTACTCGGTGATAACTTGTAAATTTTTCCACAAAAAGCAGAATAAACACTCGTCTATCAATTATGTCCAATAATACATTCATTATCTTCCTGCAATTTCTTTGAAATAATTAACTAAACGAAAGCATCTTTATTGTCTTTCCTCTTTTAGTAAATGGATGCCACTATATATTCCACTTTATCGATACCCAACTCTACTGTCAAACATATTTTTAATTTAAATTCGACTCATTATTCAATAATTATGGACTTTCATCTTGTCTCTTTTCATGTACTTAACCTTCATTAATTTATACTCTTCGTATGACATTAAAGCTCCACCAGTTGACCATGAATATTTTTAAGTACTAAAAGGATGTAGACCGTAGATTTTATTAGGAATATCAATTCGATATTAGTACCAATATTGTAATTTTTTGTCTATATATCTAAATCAGGTCAATATATTATTTATATTTATTTTGTACATACTCAGGAGAACTCGATGGACGGGTAAACTCCTAAGGAGAATTAAGTTATGCCTGTTTGTTTCAACTCATAGCACTTATAACCCTTCAGTATTATTTTTTGCGAGAAGTGTGTACAAGGTAGGGCTAGAACCTAGGTCTACTAACAGATCTAGACACCCATTTTCCATTGTGCCACACCTGCAGACTATTATTTATAACTTAATCTAGCTATAACGTGTGTAAGTGAAAATTATAATCGTGTTTTATAATGTTCTCTTTAGTATTATCTGTAAACCACATGCAAAGATTGCCTTAACAGTAATATTAAGATAATTGAACAAAATCATATGCCTATTTTTCCTATGTATATTAAATTTGTGCTACATTGTTTTTAAACTAAGCAAACTATTAGTTAAGTACATGTTGTTAATCTCTGCTTTATTGCTTCTTTGGAATACATGTATATTTTTACAATAGGGAAGCTTTCATGGAATTTACTTACATACTGGCATATAAAGTTGGAATATACAATGTATTTCAAAAATTGATTAAATACAAATTCTCTAACGAATTAGCATTAAAGAGAAACAATATGTAATAAACTATATCATTAAGTTGAATTCAAATTAAAGAGAACCAATGACAATTATCTCTATTTAGTTTGACTTCAAATTAAATGGAATAAAAATACTTAATTAACTTATATTAATTCCATTAGCTGTCACATGGTGATATTATGCCATGTGATCTTTCCAATTTAAAGTTATTGTAACGACCCAATTTTTCGACTTCCGAAAGTCGACATCAATACGCCCACTGTATCAAATGTCGAACCATCGAATGCCGGAAAACCGAATCATTAGGATTAAAGAAGAAAGAGATAGAAGAAGAAACAGAAACAATAACAGAATCTCACATTCGCAGCGGAACAATATATATATAATAGATAAATGAATAATCTTTAAACAAAAGAACTATATCAGTTTATACAATACATCATCAGAGTTTACAACAACAACACACAACACTGGCAGTTATAATAACCTGCCCATATGGTTGAATACACAGTGAATGATAATAATATACGGAAGTACGTCTCGCCATCCAGCTCGTCTCTTGAGCTCCACAGCAATCCATCCAGATCCTGCTGATAACCTGACTCTAGGCTGCCCGTTTGGAAAATTATGGGCACCCAGAGTTTAAAAAGGGAACAATAAACTCCAGGTCAGTCATGGGACTGGTGTGAGATCTTAAAACAGTTATTTATACAAAGGAAATAAAAAGAAATCCGCTATGCTTTTGGAAAATGAAACTACCATAAGGCCTCCCGCCACACACACAATGCAAACGCAGAATTGGAGGAGATTTCTCCTTATGATAGTCAAACATGCTTGATACGCAAAATCTTTTTAATATTATCATTAGTGCATAGTGTGGAAAACATTTCGAAAGTATAAAATTAATCTTAGCCAGCATACACATTTCGTAGTATGCCTACTATAGCTACCATGTTCAATAGCAGGTTACCACCACATTCCATGGCAAGTTATACAACTAAAACCGTACAGGGCACGTATTGTTTCTTTGGATTTACAACAAATGGTCAGGCTAAGGAACTTCCTATGCCACATGGGTACGCCTCTAGAGGGACGCCCTGAGAACCTAACCGGATCTCTACCAACACAAGGCCGGGTTACCTCACGTTGTAATACAGCTGTAACTAAATAACCCTACGAGCTATGCCATCCCTGGTCGTTACCGACCTTTATCTGAGGATCCTTAACACCAACAACCACAAAATAATAAATTTGCAGCAACCACATAGGTTAAATATCTGGGCTCCATACCATGATACCACCTTTTCCAGAAGGAAATGTACATACCCTGAGGGCGCTACCCCCAAACAACCTTGCCGCATCCTTCCTGTTTCGACCATTTCCGAGATGTGAGGTTCGATGAAGTTTCGTCCACAAAGCTACGTTTCACAAAAGCCATGCTTCGATCAACAAATGATCAAAAACACTTAGCATGCCACATTACCAAATTAGGAATGTATCACTAGTAACCATCAACTACATAACCTCCGAGCTCATACGTCTCAGAGAAGGGTGTTAAGCTAAGAGAATAAATTCTCCGCCACCAATAGAAATGTATTTGATAGAAACCAGCTTTACATCTCAAAGTGTAACATCAGACATACATCCATACAAGTCCATCCTGGGTCTGAATGGAAATGAAGGCACTTCGAAAGAAATCCTTGCAAATCTGGATATATCCACAATCGTGACCGGACTCCCAATCACATATTGAGATCTCTATACCGGAGCAACTCAGTGAAGAGACAATCGACAGGTAACCCTTTCATTCTCGAAAATACCAGGTCTTCAACACCATCTTCAAATGCGATCCCATTTCGTCGTATCATTAATCAGAATGGGTTTTATGACATAAAGTCCTCTCCCGGCTTAATTGAATAATGAGCGCTTGTTTTGAAAACAAATTCAAGTGCCGTTTCAAAGGCCAATATTGATAGTCGATTATTTAACTATCAAACAACATTCACAACAATCACCAAGCCTCAATAATTTCCCAAATTGTTTACACTAATAGTTGGTTATTTAACTATCAAACAATATTCTTTTTAAAACCAATTCTAGAACTTTTAATTTATATTTTAAAAGCTACTTTGAAACCATACTCGGCTTTCCAGGGAAGAATATTCTTTCCATTTCAAAATGGTCCATTTAAATCAATTACTAAATCCTTCTGGATTTGTTTTAAATTTACGTTCCAAATTAGTAAACTTTCTTTCCACACTTTTAAAAATAAACCAATATTTTTTTAAAAAAAATCTCCTTTTTCTTTATAAATTCCCATTGTGAATTTAAATTTCCAAATATCCACTGATATACGAATTTCAAATCGATTTCCAAATATACACTTTCAAACACCAAATCAAATTCAAAATTAATTTCCAAATTTATTTCAAACACCAAATCAAATTTCAAATTGATTTCTAAATTTATTATCTTTTAAAACCAATTCCTTTATTTCTTCCAACTATTTAAAATCTGAATTTTAAATAAATTATCCAACTTTTAGACAATATCATTCGAAATCCATTTATTAAAATCTTTTTCCCATATTTTGGAATTGATTTGATAAGATTGCAAAAATCAACTTTTATACTTTTAAATTCCTTCCTTTAAATTTGTCCGATTTTCTAAAATTAATTTACTCTAAATTTTCTACTTTAATTTCCAAAAATCCAATTTTATTTATTTCTGGTATCCTATGATACCAAAAATATATTCGGCAAAACTATAGCCTTCAAATAAATTCCATTCATCAATATAATCATTCACACCAATATAATCATTCACAGATTATCACATCACAACATATACAAATAAATTCAACAATGTGAGGAATCCAGTTGGATCCCTCCAACCTGTTTCCTTGCATCCACAGATGTTAGCACAACAATTAATACCAATTCCACTTCAAGGTGGAATATCGTGGTATATGGGATTATATAATATCATCCGCTATTATGCGGCGCATAGGGTCTCATCCGCTATATACTACGGGAAATCAATCACTCCATATATATATATATACACACTGTCATATATACTATCATATCCAAACAATCAATCAAAAATTGAAATTCTAATTATTTCAATTGAGTGAGAAGATCTCACCTTTGCTTTTGTTTTGCAATCCATTTCCAATCCAGCTTGTTTTCATGATTTTTAAACCTTACTACCCGATACACGTGGCCTGCCATCGCCATCTCAACTTCGGCCTTGACAATAGCTCAAGTTCGTCGCCTTTGCCAGCTCGAACTACCACCCTGCGACTCTCAACTCCCCACAAACGCTCGAACTTGCCTCTGCTTACACCCTTTCCAATCAACTGCCCTAGCTTCGGCTACCCTACTGACGAACCCACAGACTCGAGCTTCTTCGCTTCCTTGCAGCACGAGAAACCCCCTTACTAGAAATCGCGAGTACCCTCTATCGATCGAATGCGAACTCTAATAGGGTTTCGATTTCGACTTTAAACTGGGGACGAAGAGATCGGCTTTGGGTTGAAACTTATGCTCTGCCATTTCGAACAAAGGGAAGAGAAAGAGGGATTCGATCTCGAACGAAAAACATTGCAGAGTTTTTATTTTTATTTTTATACGAACGAGTTCGTATTTGAATTGGAGAGGAGATTTTGTTCGGCCATTAATTTGATTTCGAATTGTTTGAACGATATTCTTTTCCTTGCAAATGAATTGATACGAGATGAAATATTATAATTAACAAAGACGCGTGTTAACCAGATGAACATGTGTTTAAAATCCTCAACGTGTTGCTTGCTATAGTGTTTTGATGAAATTATTTATATTTATATTTAAATTCAAATTTTAAATCGTCTCGATTCCGCAACTCACAATCTCGATCTCCAATCGAGGCATGCCGCCAGGTGTTCATAATGTGATACCCCTATTTCAAACACAATGGAAAAGGTTCGAGGCCTAACTCGATCGTATGGAGAAGATAGCTTTTTGGACCAGCTATTATATTGAATTTTCGATTTAACCTCAGCGCGTTTACTTATCGTACGATCAAACGATCACTCCAAACACTATAAAAATTGAAATCCGATAATAATACACTATTACAGATCCAATGGAACTGGTTTCGTCAAAATCCGAGACTGTGCCTCGGAAGACTATTTTTAAATATCGATTTAAATGATAAAACTTCAAACTGAATATGTCTACACCGCTGATATCATGCAACATAACATTTCATAGTATATTAATTACACCACTGATATTATATTAAAGCCTATATTGACTAAGAAAGATAGCATTAGATTTTACAGAGAATATGTTTACTCTGACTATGATTGCAAAAAACATTCTAAAAAATCAATTATTTCATAGAATACATATTTAAAACTAAACTTTTAACAAAACTTCAAGTTGTATATTGGAGTAGAACAGAAGTACTACATTTACACTTGTAAGTTTCATGAATTACAATTTGTAACAATATCCTATAAATATAATTTTAATTCAGATACGATGTTTTTCACCGCTTACTATTTTTATGTTCTTATGTTCGAATACAAAAAAGGAACAACTTTAACTCTAATAGATTATACAGTACAATTGAAGATTTCTTGATATCTAAGTAATAATAAATCAATAATGACTTAAAAATAAAGCAAAAAATACAAATTCATAATCATACAACTGAAGATTCCATGTTCAGCTTTACATGTAAAAAATCAAACAAAAATAGAATTTGACAGATTATGAGTAAGAAAATAGTTTACCAATAATTAATCTTATTGAAGGACAAAAAATTCTATATTATCTATCTATTGATAGATCTAATAAACTCCTTCAAAATTGATGAAGAAAGCCAAATTCATAGATATAATAATCAAAATAAAATTTGAAGTAAACAAAATTACATGATTGCAAAACTCAAACAAAAGCTATAAAGTCAAATATTTAGATGAAAAGAGACAATTATAATATTAAATTAAACAAAAATATGATAACAAAATTACAATCGAACTTTAAAATGAGACTCAATTGATCGATTAAGCAGAGGTTATTTTGGAGGCTTTTAGAATAGCTTTTCTATAAAATTCCTAGCCGCTAAAGTAATAGGTAGAAACATAATCACTACAAAACATGAATAAAATCCAAAAAGTACATATTATGTGACCATAAATGTGTAAAGCTATTGATAAACCAAATAAAATTCTAATTTGATTATTTTGATTACTAAGATCAATTAAAACATTATTTAGAAAGAATCCTATTTCTATTCGGTTTGAGAGCTGAAGATTTTGTTTTAAATTTCTGTATACAAACATAAAGAGGGCAAGAGACAAAATTGCAAGAAATTATGGAGTGAGGAGGGACAAAAAAGTGAAGATGATAAAGATTATTGAAATAAAGAAAAAAAAATTAGTGACAATATGGAGAAGATAAGTAGAACATGTTTAGATTACAATGAAATAGTGGATGTATGGAGTGGGTTAAATGAATATAAGTACCTTATAACGAGAAATATGTTAAATAAAGGGCTAAAATACCATAAATTTAGGGTTTTCTTCTCAAAATTATAAGAAAAAGGAATACATATGGTCATAGATTAAACTTAAATGCATATAAATATATTAATAGATAATAGATAGAATTGGTGGAATATATATAGAATAGATAAAATGGAAAGAATATTTAGTTAAAGAAATCAAAAGTTTTTGGTATGTTTTAATTTGATGGATTTGTTTGGTTTTCAAAGAGTAAGATGAACTTTAATGTAAATTTTGAGTTTGGATTGATGAAAATTAAGCATTCAAGAGGAGAACAAAGAAAATAAGGGAAAAATATTAACCTTATATTAGACTTCATATATAATAGATGATAAAAAATAATATAAATGACCAAAGTTTATACTTTTTATATATAAATATATTGACAAATAATGGATGATAGATAGAATGGACAAAATAAATGGAATAGGTAAAACGGATGGAATAGAATATTCAAAAGAATGAAGGGGCATTGATATGTTTAAATTTAATAGATTTTTTTTTTATAAAAGGTGGATGATAATCCTGTTATGAAATGAAAATTAATATTGTCTATGAACAGAAACTATTATAATTATGGCTAAAAATAAGGAAGGTAAAATGTCAAAATGAACAGTATAGGATTTATATTTTAATGGATGGGAAGAGTAAAATATATATACCAGCAATGTGTTAGTATGTGTTTTATAAGTTAAGACGATGTTAAATAGATTTTCAATAAATGTTCAAAGAGGAAGATGGACTTTAATGTAAATTTGAGCTAGAATTTATGAAAATTAAGCATTTGGGATGTGAATGAAGGAGGTGAGGGGTAAACACTAACCTATATCAAACTTCATATATAATAAATTCAACAAATTTCAAAGAGTAAGTTGGACTTTAATGTAAATTTTAGCTAGAGTTTATGAGAATTAAGCATTTAGGATGGGAATAAAGTTGGTGAGAGATAATATTTAACCATATATTACAAAAATTTTGTAACTGTGCTCAGGAGAATCGGCGGACCGGTAAACTCCTTAAGTTGTGTATGTCCACTTTAATTCATGACACCTATAACCCTCGGGTACCATTTTTTGCGAAAAGTGTGTGCAAGGCTGGGTTCGAACCTGGGTATTCGCATAAATTTAAGAGAGTGAAATGAAATAAGAAAACTCAGTTTTCATTTAATATTTTTAACAGACTGATTATTTATATAATTTGCAATCATAAATTTTCTCGAACTATTTAATGGCCAATAATAGGATTTCATTGATGATAATAATTTGTATTGGGAGGACATATTTTGATTCTTTGATATTCTTTTGTTTCTTTATTCAAATAGTATAAACATAATAAATGGTGTAATAAATAATACACTAGTACAATAGCATAATGGTGGAATACCGATCATTCGATTACATAATCAAAAAAAATGTTGATGTATTTTTTCATTAATTTTAGTCAAACATTAAATGATAATATGTTGTAAAAAAATATTTAAATTAGAGAGGTTTAAAAAGATATTTGTGAAGAGAACAAAATAGCTAACATTTAATAGATTTAACTAGACATGTTAAAGATATGTTTCCTATTTTTTTTGGCTTCAAACAATTTGGTTTTGCAAGCCTATAGTAGACAAACCTCCCTAATGGTTGGTTTGATGATAGATGAGAGAGAGGATTTGAGATTAGGATATATGTTAGGAGAAAAAGTTATGATATTTACTTAAATTAAAGAGAGCTCGATATATGGATTGAGATAAATGTGGAGAGAGAAAATGAAAACAACATGATCCAATTTTCAATATAAATATATAGATAAAATGGAAATGAATACACACGCACGCACACATGCACGCATACACACACACACACATATAAGATTAATATAATAGATAATAGATAATAAATTATAGATAAGAATAATAATATAATTGGATACACTTGCCACGTAGCATAAAAAGATGCATAATAAGAAAGAAAAAAACATGGAACCAGAAGGGTAAAACTCACTTTCATTATAGAAAATAGATAAACAAATAAGATGTATAATAAATAGAAGATAACATATGTTGGAAAATAAATTATTTGAGAGCATTAAAGTACACAAGCACTTGGCAGCACGCGAGATTTTTGAGAAAACTGAAAATGAAGAGTCGTACAAATTTGAACCGAGCTTTTAAATAATACTAATGCGGTGTTATACACAAGAGTTGTAGTTTATAATAATTCATTTATCCATATATCGGTAATTTTTCAAAAGTGAAATGACCATTCGTATCATAGTTATTTGTAGAAGATGAAGATTTAGTTGTTAGTGCACACCATTAACCAAATAACTAATTCCGATGTTTAGTAGAAACATGAATGTACCGTGTTCATAAAAGCAGAACCATGAATGAACTATGTTCATAAAAGCATGAACATGTTATGCTAATAAAAACTTGGTAATACATGGAACGGGAAATAACACAAGAAATGATAAGAACATAAACATGTTAGTGTAAAATAGTAAGCTTAATTGCTTAACTAGAGTAAAATAACCAAATTTGTAGTTGATCATAAAAAATTCCTATTATGCGATCTATGTGAAGTTTATTTTATTGAAGTTCACCCTCATTCATACATTACTAAAGACAGAAAATACAAAATTGCAAAATGTATACAAATTGTTAATTGTTAATATATTAAGATATTGATAATATAATCAAATATCTTTCTCTTAGATGCACAAAAGTTAATTTAAAACGAATCCATATACTCACCGTGAAATCTTATTTCTAAAATTAGATCTCATGCTCGTATGAAAATTAAAATTATTTTTTAAGATACGACAGAAATGGTGCAAAAAAATATTTTCAACACTCATCTTATGCTTATAGTATATGTAATTTTATCAAGGTAATCATGTGTATGCAAAATATAGAATAGAATGTAATTTAGAAAGCAATCAATATTATTTCCAAAATTTCAAACTTCTAAAATACATAAATAAGATTAGAATGATTTTAAGAAATTAATTTAAATCAAATAAATTAAGTAAGATCATTTTAATAATTTTAAACTTTATGCATCTTTACTCTTATTATGAACCGTATTTTCCCGATCTTTTTTTTTTTCTATCATAGTTACCATAGATTTCTCATTACTTTGACCATCATTTTGCTTGCTCTTTTGCTTTTGAGGTCTACAAATTTTGTAAGGATTCTTGCTTTTTCCGATTCCATTGATTAAATATGCTTTGTGCAAATAATGAAGAGTTTTACAAACTTCCAAACATGTAATATAATCCAACTTGGTTAAAATATTCACATAGCATAAAATTAGCATAGTTGCCTTTACTTTCCATAACTTTCATATTAAGATAAGTAGTTCCTAAAATACAAAAACAAATGCACGAAAAGGAAACATAATATTCTAATGCAGTGTTAATTTGTTGGAATGGTAAATGTAAAATTTCAATAGTTTATGGATATTTCTCTTTACTTCAACTAATAAAAAAAATATCTGATGTAACTTAAATTCAATATAAAGAAATAAATTGTATTTTATTCAAAGAGGCAAACAACGAAGGAAAATATGTATTTCATTTCCATTTTTAGATGTACTGGAAGTGACTTATTAATATTGTTTTGAAAATCAAAATACAATTATATTTACTTATTTACGTGCTTTAAGTTCTATGCAGTAGAAGAAACATTATTTCTAATCTAAGTTTGATAATTTTTCCACATACATATTTCATGCACAATTATGGTGATCATAATAAAATATTTTGACAGTTCATGTATTTCTTCTTTAAATATAAGTATGTATGTTGATTATATAGTGCATATGTCAGTTTCAAGGTCACATATTCAAGTCTAATAGAATTTTTTTATTACTATCACTCTTAGGTATTCTTATAATTTAAAAATATTTTTTCTTTTAATGATTTGACCTCTTTTCTAGATATATGTTATATGCTTTTTTTATTAATTAATTTCATCATATAACAAAAGATTTACTGGTGTTATTTAAGAAGTTTCGATAAGTTCGCTCATTGATAAACTCTTTTAATGAGCTTTGAAAATTATTTGTTTTACAATATGTGATGTTTTAGAGGAGTATAGAATTTAATATTTTGATTTTCAATAAAATATTAATAAGTCACTTCTTGTACATCTAAAAATGCAGCGTTATATTTAATTAGTCCGTATAAATAAATGTAGTATGGTATGTCATAATGTATAGTATAATTAATTATATATGATGAGAAAGCGAAGACTTGAAATGAGTTGACGAGGTGGATGTAAAAATTCACCTTAATGCTCTAGGAATAAATATTTGAAAGAAGAATAAATGGGAGTGTAAATAAAAAAATCATCGAAAATTTAATTTATGTTGGAATTGGGCCAGCCCACACGGAAGAAATGAGTGAATTTTAAAAAAATTAGCCATTTTGGATCTTTAATGCGCCTATGAAGTCTAAATATACTTAGAACTTTTCTAAGTTTCTTTTAAATAAAATAAATATTTTATTTAGCTTCATAAATATAGTTTCACTTTAGTTTAATGTGTATGTAAGTTAGAGTATATCAAATATACTCTTATATACACATTTGTGTGTAACGTTTACTTTTCAAATTTATTCAGAGAAGGAAATATTTTATTTTCTTTCTCTTAACTTATTCAATTAATGACGGGGCATAAATTTATCTAGAAAAAAAAACTTTTCATTTTCTTTCTCTTAAATTATTCATTAATGAGGGATCATAAATTTAGTTAGAGAATGAAACTTTTCATTTCCTTTTCTTAATTAAATTAAATAATTGATTAATAAAATAACATTAATGACTAATATAAATACGATAAGAACTGTAAATATATCCCCAATAAATATTGTGCAAGTGCAACGTATAGGGAGTGTGCATAGTCAGTGTTAATTGATATGTATACATAAAATAAAGAAGAACAATTTGAATGGTTATTACACAGGAATTGAAATGGAAATAAATAAGGATGACAAGGGTGATTGATACAGTTTCCCTTTTAATAAACTTAATTAATGCAAGATATTAATGACAATCGTATCATAGTGTAAGAATATAGAAGATAAACAATGAATTGTATGTATATGTTATTGTCTTAATTAAAAAAGAGAAATGATTTCATACTATAACAATATGTGTAAAGAAAAATAAATTTTATATGAACACATATAAGTAGATCCAAATATGTATATATGGAATTCAATTAAAGCTTTCTAATAATATAAATTAGATTGTTTTTACAGTCAATTCCAATTTTTTATTTGTTGTTAAAATTCCTTTTAATCATATGTAAATATCTAATGCAATAAAAAGTGTAAGTAATACATGCATGCATACATACATACATGCATATATTAACGTTCAAAACTAAAATTACACTTTGTTATGAAAGATTAAAGCATAGATCTACAATTGAAAAATTGTATTGATTCCATATAAGTTTCATTTTTACCTATAAATATAATTCAATCAATCAACATGAAAATGTAAATTTCCAGATTTAAGGAAATGGATTTTAAATTAAATGTTAAAACATAGAACTAAAATAAAACATTGTATTTTAAAATATATACAGATTTAGTTTCGATTTAACAAAGTAAAGAAAAGCAGCTAATCAATTTGAATATGTAAACATTCAGATCTGAAGAATTACATCTTAATTAGAATGTTTTGAAACATAGATCTACACTTAAATATTGTTTTAAAACATAAACAAATTGTAATGACCCGTATTTTAACCTGTTAGAATTAAATAAAATTTCTGAATAAAGATGGGTAGAAATAAATTTAATGATCTATTAATGTAAACTCATTGGATATGAAGTTAAAATGAATCCTTAAATGACAAATTATGATATGAAGAGTAGGTAACAATTTTTGGAATGTGATTCAATGATATTAATCTGTAGGTAATAATTAATAGCAACTGAATAATAAGGGTCAATGTCAATAAATAATAAAATGAAGGCTATTTAATAGGAGAAACCTAAATTTATTTATTAAATTGTATATGATAAGTTGACCTCTAATAAGAAAACATTTAATGAGAGAAGTTGATAAGAAACAATTATTTGATAATTAATGTGTGTAATTTTTGTATGAAATAAACTAATAAATGTTGGAATATATAAAATGTAAAGAAAACAATGATTGTATTATTTGTGTTCATTTTGAAATTTAATATTGAACATATTACAATTGAAATTGTTGGAAATATTTTAATTAAAATAAAGAGAAATTAATGCAATATGAGCATCATCCATTTGTGTTAAATTAGGTTTAAACATCATTACGGAAACAAAACAAGTTGTGTAAAAAAATGAACGTTTTTTGTGTAATTTTATAAGAATAGAAGACTTGAGTTCAAACAAAAGTTACATATGTTAAATAGCAGAAATAGTCAGTAAGTGATTGTAACAGTAAACGTTGAATACCATTAAACTAAAGTTGAATAATTTAACATTTTTTTATGAATAATGCAAACTAAATTTGTTGTTGTGGAATTTGAAATTTATTTCAGTTTCATATTTAATTTACAATCATTTATATTCAAACGAAAAATGTTAGTTTTGAAAATATTATTATTCAAATCTGATTCAAGTGTGTTACCAACATTCAAATGGAAAATTTCGTGAAAAGTCAACTTTTGGTCATACTTAGTCAAATTTTGAATTTTAGTTGAAAATTTAGAAGTTTTAAAATTTAAATTTTATCATTGGGAAAAAAATCTAGACTTAATTCTAAGAAGGATTCCACTTTTCGTTTCATCAAAATCGGACTTCTAGAACTGTAAATATGCAATTTATAGTGAAACCCCGCATAAATGTACAATGTATTCCCTTATACATGTATATATTGCATCTCCTATTGTAATTATATTGTTATTCTCTTTACTTTGACTCTTGGGTTTTCCACTTTGGCTATTGGGCATCCTAATGACTATTAGGCTTCCTAGGGATACTAATGGACACTTGAAAACTAAAGGGCCCCACCCATTCACCTATAGGCACTTCTAATAAAACAAAGTACGTACAATCTTTCTCACTTCCTCATCTCTTCTCTCTAAAAAAACTTCTCTTTATTCTTCTCCTTCCTCTCTCCTCTCCCTTTTCTTAAATTCCTAAATCCCTAAATTCCTAAACTAAAACTCCAATCTCCTCTCTCCTCTCCTTTCCCTCTCCTCTCCTTCCTCTCTCTTTCTTACCTATTTTCATTACAACAGAACTTCTTCATTTCTAGCGCCGAAATAATGTCATTCTTTTTTTCAAACCATTTATTTTTCCGGTGGCTTCAACCAAATTCCTTAAGTTGCTATGCCAAAAACTCAAATATTTTCAAAGTGTTTTTGTACTCAGATTTTCAACTCAGAAAACACCTCTGTTTGTTTTGACAATAACTTCCTTAAGGCTGAAGCATTTTGAGTGATACTTTTTTTCAAAGTGGAGAAAAAAGAATTTTCAACAACTTTCTAGTTATTCACTTTTACAGATTCTGTAATATTCTAGTCCAAATCTTTTCTTAAAGACAACCTATTTTCAGGTATGGTTTTGGTGAAATCGACGATCATTCGAAGTCGACCACCACCACCTATCCACTTTTGCCGAGCACTAGACCTCTTTGCAAGCATAGACCGAACCCTATGCTCCCTCTTCTTTTCCCCCTCTCTTCAAAAAAAAAAAGAAGAAGAAGAAACATATTTGTTGCAAGCTTGTTCGTATCATTGCTTCATTTGGATCTTGGATTGCTTTGAATCTTGCTATTACTTTGGATATGGATTTGTTTAGCTTGTGATCTCCACTCCGTATTCATTTGTGTTGTTATCACCTTCGTAGCCACGAAAGGTGAGAAATCACTCATGACTAACATGGTTATGATAAGTGAATTGATGGCAATTGAAATGTCATTGAAATGTTAGTTTTAGCTAGAAATTTTGTTGGTAAATTTTTTTTATATGAATTGATATGATGTTCCCCTTTGACATGTAATTTGACACATATATAATATGTTAGTTTGGCACATATATGATATGCTGATTTACAAGATATGTTATTTGTTACTATGTGATATGCTATGAAACATGTATGGTTATTGATGTTATTTTATTTGTTAAATCACATTTCAAGTTCCCTTTTTATATGTCATGTTATTATTATTTCAATCACATTGCAAGTTCCCATAGATGTTAGGAAAATCACTATGGGTTGAAATGATACATACCCGAACGATTATACAGATTAAGAAACTGTTGACTTGGGATGCGGGTTGAAATGATATATACCCGAAAATTTTAATAATTTTGGGTTGAAATGATAAATACCCGAATCACTTGATCCTTGGATAGAAAACTATATACGGACACCGTTGGTTGATTTAAAGTAATTTTTGAAATTTTGAAATATGTTTGATTTAATAAAAATTGATTTTTAAATTTAATTTAAAGATTTATTTTAAATATATATATAGCCTTTAATTTAAAAATAATTATATGTTTTGAAGTTTAAATTTATAAGTTAATAATAAGTCTCAAAAAGGTAAATCAGAAAATTTTGAACTTATAACTTTATTATTTTAAATTTAATTTAAAATTAATTTAATAAAATTTAAAAAAATAAAATTTTAATTTAATAAAATTTAATTTAATTTAATAAAATAAGATTTAATTTAATAAAAAATAAAATATGTTTTAAAATTATTTAAATTTTGAATTAATATAAATAAAATAGATTTTTATAATAACTTTAATATATAAGGATTTGAAAAGATAATTAAGATTAAATTGTAATTGAAAGATTTGTTTCAAATAAGATGTGATTTAAACTTATTTGTTTATGATATTTTCAAAGGATATAATTTTAAATTGTAATAACTTGATTTGATTAAAAGTGTAAATTGTTTCAAAATTAAATATAATTGAAGTTAAATATTTAATTATTGATTTAAATTGTAACTTGGGATTTAAATTATGAAATGTTTTATAAAATAACCATGGTATGAAATAAGCATTTGGTTGTTAAAGAGACCGGAGTCGGATATTGACATACTGTCAATACCGAAACCACTTTAACAACTGTGCACGTGGTGGGGAATCCAGAATGAAGTAGGATGGTTTAGAGAACGCTACTGGAATGAAGTAAGAGAACGATGATGAATAGCCTTGACTTTCGGGTCATAATTAAAATGACTAAAACAGGAGCTATACCGAGCCAAGTGGGGTCGCTCCCCCCATCGAACATGCTTCTTCGAAACCGTATCTATTACTTTGTGATTTGATTGGTGCGCAGCTTTGATTATGGGAGTGTGTCTCGAGGTGGGTTGTAGTAGCTATTATGGATTATTACTAGTCCGAGAGTGCAGAACGGTAGAATCCTAACCTGGGAATTGCCTCGCGTGCCTTGTCATATATATCCTGATCGAGCCCACTACGACTTTGGTTTGTATCGTACCTATGGAGTGCTCCCTGAGTATCCGACCAGTTTATAGTGGAGCTTATAGTACTGTATAGACTACGTATTTATATAAAAATATGTTAAGGGGGATATGAGTAACTCCTTAACGCTATTTTAATACTTTACTTTATGATAGACATTATATATGTAGCGTATTGTATTGTATATGTAGATAGTTTAACGGATCCTTGATGGAAATCCCAAACATCCTTTGACTTATTGATGCATTTCACTTGAAAATTTCACATGAGTTGATTTACTTACATAAGAATGTTTATCCTGACTCGAGTGTTTTTTTTTGCTTTATGCTCAGGTCAGCCTGAGTATCACAGCATTCGAGATTCATCTTTTGGAGCTGGAGACTGGTTGGAGATCTATCTATCTATCTATCTATTTAGCTATTTCAGTCATTTCAGTTATTTCTATTCAGACATTTGTCATTTTCTTATGTATTAGCGAACCTCTATGTATTTGGATTTCTGTTGTATTGCTTTAGACTCTGATGTTTATGTAGTAGCTTCATGAACTACTATGCTTATATATTCCGCTACGTGATGTTGTAGTATTCTGTTTCTGTGATTCCGATATTGATTCTTATTTACCCTAAATTTATATAACAATATGTTGTTTTGAACAATTCAAGTCAGACATAGGTGGTTTATTGTCGATTTGAATGGTTAGAAATAGCGGGTCGTTACACAAATTTAATTTTGATTTATCAAATGAAAACTCAATCATATCATTCAACAAATAATTCAATCTTCATAAACAAGTTTTAATTAAGCAAGCCATAGTACATCATACAAATTATGAAAGTCAAATTAAATTTCCATCAAACATTACAAGATCACTATCTATATATAGAAAATAACATACCTTGCTACCCAATCCTTAAAACACACCTTGTTGATGTTGCCATTGATTTGCACCTTAAATGAAGAATGCTTCCAGATCCGATTGAATCACCTTAGGATGTTGCCTAGAAATCACACCTTGAATGATGATATCTCCTCAATTTTTCAAGATCCACATCCTATCTTTGCAAGAGATGGATGAACCACTTTTTTTTATTTGATGTTTTTATATGGAGTAGAAAGATTTTTCTAAAAAATTTATTTTGTTTTTTTGTTTTCTGCCATGAAAAGTTAGAAGGAGAGAAAGAAACAGACTGAATGAGAAAGAATGAATTGTACGTACAAAATGAATTAGAGAATATCTTTTGTTTGAAAGAATGAAACTTTTCCCATTCTTTAATTAAAACTTCCCTAATTAATTCTCTTAATTGTCTCTCTCTCCAATCCTTTCTTTACACGTATGTCATCAAATGACATAAAATTTGCACAAATCATGCCATCGAATGACATAAAATTTCCATAAATCATTTCATGCAATTATCTTTAAATTACAACGATATCGTATATCAATGCGCGCAAATATAACTGTTATAAATGCATCAAAATAATTACAAAAAATCTTCCAAACATCAAACAAATAATAACTAATATTTCTCAAATATCAATTAATTTAATCAATTTACAACATTTTATAAATTAATCAAATCATGTGGTTTTTCAAAGAATTCATCATTACGGTTGTGCGATCAAAGGTGAAATTCAGTCAGCAATTATATCGAACTATTTGAATATTAATGGTCACATGTCACTTAGCAGGTGGTATGACATTTTGGCCGAATTTCTCACTTATACATCTTTTGGTAAAATCCAATTTTACTTAATATAAGCGGTACCTAATATTGACAATTATTTACACCAATTCTCTTCATCAAAACTATATCACTTTGGATTTATGGAATTTGTTAATGGTCAAAATTCCAATATCATCCACATTCAACTTTATAGTCCAAGCACAAAGTCCTTGGTTCAATAGTAACAATTATTATTAACTGAAATGCTTTGACCAGAGACTTTGATTTTGATTTGACTTCAGTTGACCGTGATACTAACCTCATATAACTAAGGAGTCGAATCCTCTCTTGAATAGTGTTTCACTTCCAATCTTCCACTCGACCCAACTATAGTCGTTCAATGGATGTCGTGCCACGATTTAACTATAATCAAAACGGAACTTCCACATTGAAGATCAACAGTATTCTCAAGTCGAGAGAACTGTGTAAATTAGTCACATCGATATTCTCTACTTGACCTTAGTTATATTAACCAACAGAAAACTATTTAGTGAGTCTTTCCATAGTTATCCAATAACTATCAGTACGTAACCCCTTGGTGCCCCCAACAGTCATGAGTAATACACTGTCCAACTTTTGGAGAGCGTTACGTACTCTAGTCTCAACGGATACATCGATATCCAGTCTCGATGCATCTTCGCTAGGAACATTTAAAATGGTATATTTATTTCATTATGATAAATTACTCACGGTTATAACACATTGTAACTACTATCGCAAAACATACCATTTGTGGATTTTCTATTAAATATACTTTTAATCAAATTGATTAATTAAAATAACCACATTATATCAAGTATATAATAGATAGAAAATACCTTTATTTCGAACAATATTGGTCAACAAGTTAGATATATGTAACAAATTACATAATTTCCCCTAGGGCATACCCATAACTCTATCAATCTCCCACTTGCACTTGGGGTCAATTATGGAATCTTATTCCAACTTCTCCAATCAGTTTTCTCAAAACCAATTGGGTCGATCCCTTTGTGAATGGGTATGCTATTATGTTTTAATTATCTACTTTGTCAATCAACTCTCTCCAACGGTGATAAACTTTTTATCATGTGGAACAATTTGGAGTTTGTCTCTCGACTTCAAGTGAGCTCTAAGTTCTGTTATGAACTATATTACGACATTGTTATCATATAACTATGTCATGAGATTCTCAACATTTGGAATCGGCTCAGTTATAAATTTGTACACTTATATTTTTATATACATTGTTTTATTGCGATTCTATTCAAGGTGATGTACCTAGCCTTGTTTCATTGAATCAGCTACGGTCTTTCGTTTGGAACATTTCTAACTTAAAGATTTGTTATTGATATATTATACTCAATATTACTTGTGAAAGTTTGAGTTTGAACATTCCTTCATAAGGAAATTATTGTTTCTGTAAAAAATTCTCTATTATTTCATAAATACATGAGAACACTTCAAAAAACCATTTAGTGATATCAATTTGGATTTGATATTTTCTTCATGTATCAAATACACAAACAAATATGATATCATAGATGACATAACATGTATGATAATTCCTATTGTCGATGCAAAGGAATCGATCTTACATGTTCCGTATTAAACATTTAGTAAGATGTCCTTGCATATCATTTGGGACATTCCCGACATCTTTTATACTTACTATAAAAGACATCATTTATTAATCCAATGTTGAGTATTAAAACAACTAAGGTTGATTTTGACACAAGTACATTGTTAAAATCAACAACGTGTTGTTTACTTATAGTTTAGAAATATTAATGTACCTTTTAATGTTCTTTCTTATGAACACACGCTTCCTCTACACTTTGATTGAAAATCAAACTATTTGATATTTCTATCAAAATACTTATTCAATCTTGATGCTTATAAAATGTTACTTTCGTATCATTTCTTGGATCAAATCCAAAGACTCACAAACTCAATATCGCTCCCATTGAATTTGAATTATATATATTCTTATACATTTGTTTTCCTTTTAGATGGTCAAAATATTCAAATGAAAACCTTACTACAATATCATAACAAACTCTATAAAGAAGCACATTCGATTATCCTTAACATTTAAGGACATCAAATATGTTGCACTTTACGTAAACCGATCAAAATGACATTTCAACGATCGAGTTCTTAGACCAATGTTGTATTTTTTGGTCTTATGTTACATTAACACAATATGATCCCTTTTGTAATCAATCAGATTGAATACTTGATTTCACACTAAGGTTTATTTGGTTTTTCGGATGAACTAATTTCATCGAAATTTTGTACATTGCAAACTTTGGCCATTCACCATATAACATTTATATGCAATCGTATATGGATCAAATATCCATAGTCTTATATTGCTTTTAGAGTTCAAAACTCATAGAATGCAATACATGGCCTTGACCAAATAAATGCATAAGTGACCAAACCATGAATATATTCAGTACTTGTAAAATCAGGCACTTGCATGGGTGTTGAAACGTTAACATGCAATAGGAATTTAATAGTGGGTATTATATTTCCATTTGTCAACTTTCAATTTAGTTCATTTGTATATGATAATTGATAAACATTTTATCAATCATATTAAATGCATAAATTTATCATTGTAGATAATTATGGCATTATTTAGCATATGTTCTTAAAATATTTGAAAGGTTAATTGTTGCCATTTCATTTTCCTAATAAGGCTCACACTAGTCTTTTATGTTTCTCCAAACCCTAAGATGAAACATAGGAGTCTTTCGACTTCACTAGTGGGTGTCATGACTCGTTTATCTTAGTATTATGACCTTGAGTTTTCTCAACAAATCTTAGCCCCATAAACGATGGATAACTCCTTATCGGTTGTATCACATACAACTCCTAACCTATTTTTCCTCGTCATAATCTCATTTTGACCTTGAGTTTGCTCAACAAATCGAAAGAGATTATTCACTCATACCTACACATCGCGACGGCCTAAGTATAGTATATGTACCTTGAGTTTACTCAATAAATACATATAGTTATCTTAACTCGTCTATTCAATATATTAATAATACTACACATAACATCCTTAGTTTGAGTTTGCTCAACAACTAAGGAGTATGCAGGTAATCTATTAATATATATATGGTAGAGGACAACATTATATTGAAGATTCATAATCTTCAAGTATATTATATTGAGTGATATTGACTTATGGAATAATGTATGAAATACCCTCGTTATTCAAGTGTCAGACACATCAGAAATCACAGTATATGTACATTTACATGTGTATTTATTCCTTAAGTCTATTTGGGTTTCTTTAATGTTCCACATTTAGTTTATACACTCATATTATATAAGTTTCGTTATTATATAACTTTTATATTTTAATTAACTTATACAATAATTATATGTATAACATTTTATTACTTAAATTTTATTTAATTAATTTTAATTAATTAACTCTTTAATTAATTTTAAATTAGTATTTCAATACAACTTTTATATTGGACATATCTATTGTAACCTTTATAGTGGATACTATAACCTTTATAGTATAACACGTATATCATATACATGCGTATTTTTTATTTAATTAATTTATTTAATTAAATTATATCAATTTCAAAATTTATCTTCCATGCATGTATACTTATGTTATCTTAACACTTTAAAATAACATAAATATATCAACATATATAATACATGCATATAAGTATTAATTAACTAACTCATTTAATTATTTATTTTATTAATCTTATTAATAAATTTTAAATTTTGAAATTAATATTTAACAGTTTCAAACATTTTGAAACTTTCATTATCTTTTCAAACATTTTGAAAATTTATGTTAAATTACAACCATTGATAATAAACATGTTTTTATTTTAAATTTAACTTTTAAAGTTAAAATCTTACCTCAATTTTCAAAACTATTTTAAAAATTAGTCCAAGGCCGAATTAAAATTAGGACTTTTCTATTAAGGGTAACCTTTGGGCTTACTCCAACTTTTAGACCAGGTAGGTAGGTAACTAGGTAATGAAGAGTTTTACAAACTTCCAAACAGGCAATATAAACCAACTGGGTTAAAATATTCACATAGCATAAAATTAGCATAGTTTCCTTTACTTTCCATAACTTCGATATTAAGATAAGTAGTTCCTAAAATACCTAAACAAATGCATGAAAAGGAAACATAATATTCTAATGTAGTGTTAATTTGTTGGATGGTAAATGTAAAATTTCAATAGCTTATGGATATTTCTCTTTATTTCAACTAATAAAACAAAAATATCATATGTAATTTAAAATCAATATAAAGAAACAAATTGTATTTTATCCTAAGAGGAAAACAACGAAGGAAAATATGCAATTCAATTGCATTTTTAGATGTACTGGAAGTGACTTATTAACATTGTTTTGAAAATCAAAATACAATCATATTTACTTACTTACGTGCTTTAAGTTCTATGCAGTAGAAGAAACATTATTTCTAATCTAAGTTTGATGATTTTTCCACATACATATTCCATGCACAATTATGGTGATCATAATAAAATATTTTGACAATTCATGTATTTTCTTCTTTGAATATAAGTATGTATGTTGATTATATAGTGCATATGTCAGTTTCAAGGTCACATATTCAAGTCTAATAGAAATTTTTTATTACTATCACTCTTTTGTATTCTTATAATTTAAAAATATTTTTTTCTTTTAATGATTTGACCTCTTTTCTAGATATATGTTATATGCTTTTTTTTATTAATTAATTTCATCACATAACAAAAGATTTACTGGTGTTATTTAAGAAGTTTCGATAAGTTCGCTCATTGGTAAACTCTTTTAATGAGCTTTGAAAATTATTTGTTTTATAATATGTGATGTTTTAGAGGAGTATAGAATCTAATATTTTGATTTTCAATAAAATATCAATAAGTCACTTCTTGTACATCTAAAAATGCAGCTTTATATTTAATTAGTGTGTATAAATAAATGTACTATGGTATGTCATAGTGTATAGTATAATTAATTATATATGACGAGAAAGCGAAGAATTGAAATGAGTTGACGAGGTGGATGTAACAATTCACCTTAATTCTCTAGGAATAAATATTTGATAGAAGAATAAGTGAGAGTGTAAATAAAAAACTCATCAAAAATTTAATTTATGTTGGAATTGAGCCAGTCCACATGGAAGAAATGTGTGAATTTTAAAGTTTTTTTAGCTATTTTGGATCTTTAATGGGCATATGAAGTCTAAATATAACTTTTCTAAGTTTTTTTTAAATAAAATCAATATTTTATTTAGCTTCATAAATAAAGTTTCACTTTAGTTTAATGTGTATGTAAGTTAGAGTACATCAAATATACTCTTATGTACAAATTTGTGTGTAACGTTTACTTTTCAAATTTATTCAAAGAAGAAAATTTATTTTCTTTCTCTTAACTTATTCAATTAATGAGGGGGCATTAATTTATTTAGAAAAAGAAACTTTTCATTTCCATTCTCTTAAATTATTCATTAATGAGGAATCATAAATTTAGTTAAAGAATGAAACTTTTCATTTCCTTTTCTTAATTAAATTAAATAATTTATTTATAAAATAACAATAATGACTAATCTAAGTATGACAAGAACTGTAAATATATCCACAGTAAATATTGTGGAAGTGCAACATATAGGGAGTGTTCATAATCAGTGGTAATTGATATGTATACATAAAATAAAGAAGAACAATTTGAATGGTTATTACATAGGAATTGAAATGGAAATAAATAAGGATGACAAGGGTGATTGATATAGTTTCTCTTTTAGTAAACTTAATTAATGCAAGATATTAATGACAACCAATAGGTACCATAATGTAAGAATATAGAAGATAAACAATTATGTATGTATACATTATTGTCTTAATTAAAAAAGAGAAATGATTTCATGCTGTAACAATATATGCAAGGAAAAATAAATTTTATATGAACACATACAAGTAAATCCAAATATCTATATATGGAATTCAATCAAAGCTTTCTAATAATATAAATTAGATAGTTATTATAGTCAATTCCAAAATTTTATTTGTTGTTAAAATTCCTTTTAGTCATATGTATATGTATATATCTAACGCAATAAAAAGTGTAAGTAATACATGCATGCATGCATACATACATCTATTAACATTCAAAACTAAAATTACACTGTTATGAAAGATTTAAACATAGATCTACAGTTGAAACATTGTATTGATTCCATCTAAGTTTCATTTTTAACTTTGAATATAATTCAATCAGTCAACATGAAAATGTAAATTTCCAGCTTTAAGGAAATAGATTATAAATTAAATGTTAAAACATAGAACTAAAATAAAACATTGTATTTTAAAATATATAGATTTAGTTTCAATTTAACAAATTAAAGAAAAGCAGCTAATCAATTTGAACATGTAAACATTCAGATCTGAAGAATTACTCTTTAATTAGATTGTTTAAAAACATAGATCTACACTTAAATATTGTTTTAATACATAAACAAATTTAATTTTGATCTATCAAATGAAAACTCAATCATATTATTCAACAAATAATTCAATCTACATAAATAATTTTTAATTAAGCAAGTTAGTAATACATCATACAAATTATGAAAGTCACATTAAATTTCCATTAAACATTGCAAGATCACTATATATATATATATATATATATAGAAAATGACATACCTTGCTATCCAATCCTTAAAACACACCTTGTTAATGTTGTCATTGATTTGCACCTTGAATGAAGAATTCTTCTAGATCCGATTGAATCACCTTAGGATGTTGCTTAGAAATCACACATTGAATGATGATATCTCCTCAGATATTAAGATCCCCATCTTATCTTTGCAAGAGATGAATGAACCACTCTTGTTTTATTTTATTTGATGTTTTTATATGGAGTAGAAAGATTTTTTGAAAATTTTATTTAGTTACTATTGTTTTCTGCCATGAAAAGTTAGAAGGAGAAAAAGAAAAAGACTAAATGAGAAAGAATCAATTAATATCACTTAACAGGTGGTGTGACATTTTGGTCGAATTTATTGCTTACACATCTTTTGGTAAAATCCAATTTTACTTATTATAAGCGGTACCTAATATTGACAATTATTTACACCAATTCTCTTCGTCAAAACTATATCACTTTGAATTTATGGAATTTGGTAATGGTCAAAATTCCAATATCATCCACATTCAACTTTGTAGTCCAAACACAAAGTCCTTGGTTCAATAATAACAATTATTATTAACCTAAATGCTCTGGCCAGAGACTTTGACTTTGAGTTGACTTCAGTTGACCGTGATACTAACCTCATATAAATGAGGAGACAAATCCTCTCTTGAATAGTGTTTCACTTCCAATGCTTCCACTCGACCCAACTATAGTCGTTCGATGGACGCCATGCCACAATTTAACTATAATCAAAGCGGAGCTTCCACGTTGACGATCAACAATATTCTCAAGTCGAGAGAACTGTGTAAATTAGTCACATCGATATTCTCTCTTGACCTTAGCTATATGAACCAACAGAAAGCTAACTAGTGAGTCATTCCATAGTTATCCAATAACTACCGGTACGTAACCCCTTGGTGCTCCCAATAGTCATAAGTAATACACTGCCTAAAATTTAGAGAGCATTGTGTACTCTAGTCTCAACGGAAACATCGATATCTGGTCTCGATGCATCTTGACTAAGAACGTTTAAGATGGTATATTTGTTTTATTGTGATAAATTACTCACGGTTACAACACATTGTAACTACTATCACAAAACATACCATTTGTGGATTTTCTATTAAATATACTTTTAATTAAATTGATTAATTAATATAAACACATTATATCAAGTTTATAATAGAAAGAAAATACCTTTATTTTGAACAAGATTGGTTAACGAGTTAGATATATGTAATAATTACATAATTTCCCTAAGAGCATACCCCTCACTCTATCAATTTAATATAGGATATAATATATAGAGATAGATATGATAGAATATAGAATACGCGGAAAGGATTTAAATTAGGAAAAGGGAAGATTTTACAGTTTAAATAATTCAGTTTGTTTGATGTGAAAAGGGTGAGTGGGAATCTTGTAGTGCAAATAAGTTAACAAATCTCATGTAATAAAAAATAGGTCCAAAATTGAATGAAAAAACATAGAGCCTTAATCTTAGTGCAAATATAAGGAAACGACAACTTTCTTGAGAAATATATAAATGATTAGAGGAGATTAGATCCTCTCCTTCCTCTCCATTACTCGCCAAGTTGGGATTTTTATTGTTTTGCATGCCACCATTTTTTCTATTAATTGATAGAATATTGAATAAATAGAAATAATTTTAGTTATCAAAATGGAGACTTTTTGACATTTTAATTAAATAAATTTATTTGCAAAGAGTGAGAAGAATCCATATTTTGTAGTGGAAATATTTTTAGAAGAAGACATTAATGATGTTCTTAAAGTAGAAAATAAATCTTATACTTTTGAACTTTGAAGTTATAGAAATGTGAAGAGTTGGGAGGAAATGTGTGACATTTAACTTGTCATGGAAGATGAGATTAGAAAATGTATACCATGTTCAAAAATTATTGAAAGGGACCGATTGGTTTTATTGTAAAATTTGAGGTTATCAACCGGAAGAACTAAAAATTTAGAGATAAGGTGAGAGAAAAATATTCTTCTATAATAGAATAGATGTGACATGAGATAAAATGAGAATTAAAGGAATTAAAATTAATTATACTCTATATATATATAAAATTAATAAGGATGATAAAGAAGAATGGATGCATTTGGAAATAATTTTAGCAAGTAGGTGAAAAAGAATTATGGATGATAACTTTTGAAATGAATTGGTGAATTTATATTGGAATGGATGGTGCTAAGAAGGGAAAAATAAAGTGCCAAAATATAAAAAAATGCTTGATTTAAAAGGTGATGAGCATTTGGATTGGTATTTAAAAAAATGTTGAAAAATCAAATTTCTCATACAATGGACTAATGAAATGAATAAAAATTAGAAGAAGACATCTATAATGTTCTTAAAGTAGAAAATTAAAAGTTATGGTTTTAACTGATAATATTGAAGTTATAGAAAGCTGAAGTGTTACGGGGAAATTTTTTGTATGTATTCTATAATAGAGGGTGAGAGTAGAAAATTAATGATATTATTATGTTATTTTATTAGTAGGTACATCATTTACTAAACTAAAATGGGGATACAAATTATAGGGGTTTAAGGAACAAACAGTGGTAGGAGTATTATATTAGAATTGGACTCAAAAACCACCATACATATCTTAATCAACCCTGACTGTCAAAAAGTGCAAAAAAATAAAACAACTCCATATAAAAAAGTACACCAATATTACATGCAGCTTTTACAATTTTCAATGTAAGTAGTTTTCTTCGATCTACTCCACTTTCTAATTAAGCTTGCTTTAAGGTCTCTTTCACACCCAATCTAAGAGAATCTAGAAAGCTTCGCTTCTTCCTTCCCTTTTATGAGATAAGTCAGCTTCCTTCTATGGTGATTGGGCTACTGTACTCTTAAATCTCTCTTCCCCATTACGGTGGTCTCGTCGTCTTTTGCTCTACTTCAAAGTCATTACCTTCTGAGTGCTGGGTTATTATGCCCAGATTCGACGTCGGTTCAATTACTGGGTTGTGGTTAAACATCAAATAGGAGAAGATAGGTTCTTTGTTTCTAATGTTTGTTTTCTGAATGTTTGCTTGTTTTATTAGTTGTTTGATATTAGCAATTATTAATTCAAGTCATACATGAATTGGAGTTTCGATATTGCGAGGCTCTCTAGAGTAACGCTCCATCTATATATGCCATATAAGAACAGTGAGCATGGTGTTTTTTTTTGAAATGGTACTTAGATACAACATGTCACTGGGACAACAAACCACAAATCATGTGTCAATAAATGTTCGAATCACAGTACGCAAGTTTCGAACTTGTGACCTCTCGCACTAAAGTCGAATCACTTAACCATTGGGATAATGGTGCTTATCAATGAGCATGGTGTTTTTAAGTTGAAATGATTTATTGCCGTTGTAAGTACACAATACCTGATCAAATCATTATCAATTTCACTGTTTCCACTAACTGTAAGTTGCAATTTGGTGAGGATAGTGTGTAGAATCATTTTGGAATAATGGCACTGAAAAAATAGATTGTTTGAAGATTCAGTGGCTTGATAACACATCTTGCATGTAGTATCTATATTGGTTTTCTACTTGGAAATTTTTTTCCTTTATGTTTAGTTTGTCCAGTTTCGCCAATAATACACATACCGTCATCTTAGGTGCACATATTTTACCCCAAATGTGTCTACACCACTACATTTCATTATGTTTATCTCTGACTTGGTTTCATGTTGATCTGAATGAAAATTTTCCATTTTTCTATGCCTTTCAAACCCAACATTCTTCACCTAGACTCGTTTTGCAGCCATTGATAATTTCGTTTTTAATAAGTTCTCTGGATTATGCTCTGGTCTTAAGAAGAAGTCTCCATGCGTACGAAGAATTACTATCTACAGTGACTGTCCAAAAAAATTATTTTTGCAATACCTACTCCCCGTCCATTTAGCCCATAAGCAATCCTTTTGTAATTATCACCATGTAAGTTTTAAGGAAATGACATTCATGATATCTTCTATTCTCCTCAGACCCACACCTCCTTCATACTTCATAGATACATATCTCTCCAGTTCATATTGTGATGTTTGTGTTTTTGCAAAAAATTGGAACATATCGAGTATATTTTGGTGATAACAAATGCTGGTAGTTGGTAGAATTGAGCCCAAAACATGATTATTGGATAGATTACTGTTTTAATTATTTCAATTCAACCAGCTACATTCAATGGATATTTTTCCAGTTATTGAATTTTTTGTTTATTTTATCTAATGGTATACCAATATCTCTAGATTTTAGTTTACTATGGGATAATGGAATTCCCAAATAGGTGATTAACAGGTTCCCAGATTGAACTTTTAGAATATTCATGATCTGGTCCATTTCTCTAGCCTCTTTAGAAAAAATCAAGGTATTTTTTGTTCATTCATTTCTAAACCCACAGAGACCTTAATGATGTGAATAAATTTGGCAACACTCTCTGCATTTTTAGTGCTAGCTTTTGAGAATACTAAAATATCATCCATATATAGCAAATGAGTGAGAGTACATTCAATAAAGAGAATAGTAGTAATATTTCCTTTATAATATTCCATATCCATTAAGATCGTGAAATATTCCATTGCAATGGTAAAAAGAAAAGGAGATATAGGGTCTCCCTACCTTATACCCCTATTGCTATTGAAGTAACCCATGGGGATGCCAATTAATAGAATTGAAAAGGTGGTAGTAGATATGCATTCATATATCATATTTGCGAATTTTTCGAGAAAACCCATACAAAACAACATATGGTATATGAATTCCCTACTTATTTTACTGCATGCTTTATGTAAGTCTACCTTCAGGCAAAGGTTGTTTGATGTCTTTCTATTGAACCCTCTCATCATTTCATATGCACGCAAAGAGTTTTCTATAATGAATCTACTTGGAATGAATGCATTTTTAATGATTGAAATTAAATAATTAAGGTAATGCTTCATTCTACTGCATATCTAGTTTGCCAATATTTCATAGATCACATTGCAGAATGTAATTGGTCTATAGTCTAAAAGGGTTGGTGGATTTGCATTTTCTGGAAGTAAACAAATAAATGTGTGATAGATTTCTTTAATTATTTTACCTAACTGTTGAATACCCACTATACCTTCAAAAACGTTGTTTTCGATAAGATCCCAATGGAATTTAAAAAATTTAAGCTAAATCCATCCGAGCCTGGAGAGCTATTATATTCTATTAGAAACACTGATTCCTTCACTTCATTATGTTCAAAAGGCCTATCCAATGCTCTTCGTGCACTATCTAAAAGAGTTTTTTATAAATGATGTGTGGAAAAAAATTTGTAATAAAAGGGGAGTTAAATAAATTAGAAAAGTATTGTATCGCTTTCCTGTTTAGAGTATCATTAATGTCAATCCATTTCCATTTAACGTCCATCATCATTTTGTTTTCTGAGCATATTTTAGTTTCTACAAAGTTTCCATGAAAAAAGTGCGATGCTTTATCTATTTTTGTTAGCTATTTGAATTTTGACCACTGTAAGTTTTCCATAGCTTGTTTACATAGCATCTTCGAAAGTTGATCCACTTTGTTTTTGTATGAATCCACAACATGGGCCACATCTGGATGATTAACTAGATACGAATAGGCCACATCAAGATCCTTCTTTAGTGATTCAGTAGAATTTTGCTTGGAAGTGATTTTAATGTTTCACCTTTTGAGTTTTTCTTTTATTTTCTTTAACTTCAAAAGAAGTTGAAAAGGAGGTTACCTATGAAGGAACTATTCCATACTTCATTAACAAAATCATGATAATCTTGGTAGAGGTGCCATGCAATGCTATATTTGAAGGGGTATTTCCTTCTAGGCAGTATATTCGAGGTAAAGGTAAAGATGATCAGAGTGTGATCACTTGTAGAGTGGTTGGCAAAATGGGTAGAAAGTGGGGGAATTTGTCAAAGCAGTGTTTGTTGATGAATAATCGATCAATTTTACTATGAGTGGTCAGATTATCTCCTCCCCTCCAAGTGTAGTAGTTCCCTAAATATGGGGATTCAAAGAGATTTGCAGTTCCTACACATTCAAGGAATTCAGCATTTGAGTAAAGATTGTAAGATCCATTGCTGATTTTGTCATGACAATATAGAATAACCTTAAAATTTCTAACAATCACCCAAGGTAAGCTGAAAATTTGTCTTGCTCTTTTTTATAATCGCAAACTAGTTCTCCTTTACGGTTGATTATATGCATAAACGAAAGTACACAACAAGACCAAATCTAGTTTGTTGGAAATGCAACAAGTGATGTATTGATCACATTTGTGAGTAACTGACACATCACACTAGGGCTGTCAACGGATGCTTTCGGATGCGGATAGTGCCATATCCGCATCCGCATCTGAAATCATTTTCGGATATCGGATATCCGCATCCGCGGATACGGACGGATATCGGATAATTATCCTATCCGCTAACGACTAATAAATCAAGAATTATAAAAAGAAAATTTTAGTTTAACATAAATATTTTTCAATTCCAATTGTGAAAGTGTTAAAAATTAACAAATATGATGATAATAAATAGTTTCGAGCAGCTAAAAAGCATTAAGTGCATATAATATAAACTACTAACTTAATAAAGTAATAAACAAATATCTTTCACTACACTAAAATACACATAATTTGAATTATAATCTTGACAAAAACCGGACGGATAATTTTCGGATGCGGATGTCTACGTATCCGCATCCGCATCCATTTTTCCGGATATCGGATATTTATCCGCTTTTCGAATGCGGATGCAGACGGGTTTCGGATTTTCGGGTATCCATTGACAGCTCTACATCACACGCTCCTTTGTCCCATAAGATCAACATACGCCCTTTACATTACGGATCATTATTATGAGTAAAGTCCGAGTCTTTATTAAGAAAATTAGAAACTTCATTAATTTTATCATCTCCTAACTTGTTTTCCAATAGATCTACTATAGAAGCTTGTTTTTGATTTATTGTTTAAGTGGCATCATGTTGTTTAGTAGGGGAATTTAGACTTCTGACATTCCAAACTAACATATTCATAAGGAAAAATTGAAAATTTTTCTCCCTAATTCAACATGAGAAGGAACACTCAAGTTTGACTTGGAACGTTTCATTCTTTTTACCTTCTGATTTTAAGTATGAAACCAGGTTATGCCATGAGGATTATCGATTACATCCATTGGCTTCGAAGCTGAGAATTCAGAGAAGGCTTCATGCATTGTTGCTTCCTACGTTGCTTCAACTTAGTGCGGGGGCCAACATTATCCTCTTAAGCGGCAGTATCATCTGGAGGAGTATGATTGAGGTAACTTTGAGCATTTGTTTCCTGCATATCTTCATTGGAGACTTCTAAATCCTATGAATCATCCTACTTAAAGTTTAATTATTCATTTGTGCTACTGCTTCGTTGTTGCATGTACTACATTGGAATTGTATTGAGCCTCTGCAAATGAATTTGGACTGCAAAGCTAAAGTGAGTGCGATTTGCTTCGTTAGAAACTTCATAGTCATACGTTGGTTCATCGAAACTGGAAAGTGCCTCAGAGCACTCCAGTGTAATGTTATTATTTAGTTTACTAATTCCTGATGTTGTGTAGAGCTGTTGTTTTGTGCTTCCATTTACATTTCATTGGGTTTGTTGTGTTGTTGGTTACAAACCTCTATTTGCATAATAATATCGGTTGATGTGTGTTCTACATAGCATTGGCTATGCACTGTTACATAATTTTGCACACATAGGTTCAAATTATCCCTTTCCTATGCACTTTGTTCTTGACTATTTTGCTTTGCATTTGAGGAAGGAGATAAAATTTGAAGGTCCTTGTCATTATTTGTAGCATGATAAATAGCTTCATCCTTTTCTTTCTCTGTTTGTGCTACGATGTTCACCGTTCGTGCTCTGTCAATGTCCATGAAATCAATTGCGCTTCTTTGATTTGTCGTCTCTTTGGGTATCTTGATTTTTCAAAACACAAAACTTCATCGAATGACCAAAACAGTTACACACTAGGTCTCCACTCGTATTCAACCAGTTGTAAGAATACATCATTATTTTCAGTTACAATGGGGACCTCATTTGGAAACTTAAAATCATTATTAATTTCTATTAAGACACGGATGAAAGAGATTTTAATCATACCTTTCGTATACTGGTCCATCTTAACCGGGTTACTAATACAGAGGCAATTCTACTGATACCTTCTTTTGACCAGAAGTCTAATTTCAAGCTAGGGAAGTGCAACCAAACTCGAATTGATTGTAGCATTTCCTTGTTTAGTTCTAGATCTAAATTCTATCTCTTAATCATCATAAGTCTTCTATCATATAAATAAGGCCTTCCTTCCAATATTTTTTCACAATCTTCCTTATTGTCGAATTTGATCACATAGAAGCCATTGTCTTTTATGTGAATGAAAAATTCACCTACGGGCTTTCACACCCTTTCAATGTACACTCTAAAATAGTGATAATATGGTCGAGATCCGACCACATAGGTAACAATCGAATTATCCCAGTATATTTTTGTTGAATTAATTGTAGAGTTAGTCATTCTAGCGCACCTCTTTTGGCTAAAATCAATAGGGTTATAAAATTTTAGGGGTATGGAGATCGGAATATCCTTCCAGCAATCACCGCCTTCCATGTTATAGCTTGGGTTTTAGAGGTAAATTTTACAATTAATAACGAAGTTAATGTGAATGCTTAGTAAAGTTTAAAAAAGTGTTTATTGTAAAATATGAGTTACAAATTATGACAACTAAGAATTTAAAGATCAAAGGAAGTGAGAGATAAATGTTGCCTTTATATTAAACTTCTTATATAATAATACATATTTGATTTGAGATTGAATAAAAGAATTAAAATCAAGATAGGTGGAAAAGTTTTTTAGGGATGGTACCTTTTGAACATTTATGAATAACAATTAGTGAATTTTTATTAGAAGCGGTAGTAAAGAAAGAAAGAAAAAAAATAAAGGGCTAAAATGTGTGTGTGTACATACTTGAATTATGAAGAGATGAACATTTGGATTGACAGCGAATGAGAAAACAACTGCGAGTAAATTTCTTATATAAAAGAATATATACGAGCATTGGGATTGATATTTAATAAAAACAAAATTGTGAGTCGCTAAATCATTTATATAATAGAATAAATGTGAGTGGCAACAATTTCAACACATTGGTGAGAAAATACAAGAATGGAAATGTCTAAATATCAATTTGTGAATTTATATTGGAATGGAGTAGGTAGGTGAGAAGATATATGGATGGTAACTCTTGAACCTGAATTGCTAAATTTATTAGAATGGCTAGTGCTAGGAAATGAAAACATAAGTGGTTAAAATATGTTAAAAATCTTGAATTAAGGAGTGATAAACATCTGGATTGATATTTAATGTAAAAAAACCATGAAAGCTCCTCATACAATGGACTAATATAAGTAATGAAAATTATGAGTAAATATTAACAATGTTCTTGAAGTAGAATAATCAAACTTATAGTCTCAACTGACAACTTTGAAGTTAATAAAAAGTTGAAGTGTTAGGAGGAAATGTGTTGTATGTATTTTATAATGGTGGGTGAGAATAGAAAATACAAGACAATATTATGTTAAGATATATATTTTACGAATGAAAAAGAAATTAATGCGAATGATCAGCAAATTTTGAAAGAGGACTTTATTGTAAAATATGAGTTGCAAATTGCAAACATTAGGCATTTAAAGATTAAAGGAGATGAGAGATAAATATTAACCTTATACTAAACTTGTTATATAATGAAACTCATTTCTGTTAAGATTAAATAAAGGAATTAAAATTAATTCTATTAAACATCAGATAGCTACCGATAATAATTTTAGAAGGTACGCGATAAAGATTTAGTTTTGGTACTTTTTTAAACTTAATAACAATAATTAGTGAATCTCTTTGGAATATGGTAGTGTTAAGAGGCATAAAAATAAGGGGCAAAAATATATAAAAAATGCTTGAATAATGAAGTGATGAGCATTTGGACTGATATGAATGAGAAAATAATCATGAAAGCTTGAATTTCTTATATAAAAGAATATATATAATCTTTTGGATGAGAGTTAATGAGAAAAAATTGTGAGTGGCTAAACTTACGACAATTTCGATACGTAGGTGAAAAGATATATAGAAGTGAAAATATTTGAACTTTGATTGGTGAATTTATATTGGAATAGAGTAATGTTGACAAAGGAATATATAAAGGGCGAAAATATTGAATAAAAGCTTGAATTAAGGAGATAATAAATATAGATATAAGTAATAGAACGTGTGGCAAGCTATGAATTTTTCACAAAAGTGGAAACAAAAGGACATGTAGATTTGAACTTAGCTTTCATATAATATAGACAATTAAGCATTTAAGGATTAAAGGAGATTAAATTTAGCTTTCATATATTAAACTTCTTAATAATGAAACTCATTTCAGTTGAGATTAAATAAAATAATTAAAATTAATTCTCAAACTTTAGATAACTATCGATAATAATTTTAAAAGGTAGACAAAAAAGATTTAGAGATGGTAACTTTTTTTTAGATAAAGATGTATGGCCCAAAGGCCATACAACCATACTAGATATATAGAAATATAGGTTAAGATACAGAAGTCAAAGACCCGAAAGTCCACCCAACAAACAAACACATTACCAATATGCCTAGCTTAGTAGCTAAAGGGAAACAAAATAAAGCCAACATGCATGGCAGAATAGCAAAGATAAAATCAATCTCCAAAAAGTATGAAAATGCAAACTCAGCAGCAAATGAAATCCCAGAACTAAACAAATGAAGCCAAATTCCTGCGCAAGTACGGAACCGACCAAAAATCTCAGGGTAGAAACTAGGAGTGCGGGGCAAGAAAATGAATTTTCAATACCAGTCCTTTATAGTTGAAATCCCTTTGTTGTTAGCGCCGAATTCACCATCATTTCTTAGGACCAACTCATCATCTAAAAGCCTATACAAAAGCTCCCTCTCATCTTTTTCATCATTAGAAATCATTTTGAGAAAACCTTCCACTCTGAGTGGTAGCAAAGGCCACTATCCCTATGCGTCTAGGTCTCAACATTGCCGCACTAAATCTAAAGGAATATTTTTTGAGAGTTTATCTGCAAGATCCTCAGCAATGAGCTTAGCACTACGAGGGTCACAAACTAGGGCAAGAACAAAATGCTTCTTAAATGATGTGATCGGGGTGTCAATGTCCGAGGAGGAAATCGGATCTGGAGACAAATGTGGCAATTCTAAAGGAGCTGAGACATAGGCATGTGAAAGTGGGATCTCAACCCAGTAGCGATGGACTGAAATGATGCAGTAGGAGGAGCATTGGGCAACGGGGCCGGATCTGCCATCCTTGGAGGATCCGAGATGACAGGGGGTAGGTTACAAGTTGGAGGTTGGAAAGCTAGGGGAGCTTTGACCTACCAACGTCTACTAAGGGGGCCTTGGAAGGGGATTCTTAGAAGGAAGGCTGCTATAATAGTACCAAAGTAAGGGAAGTTGGGAATTTCATGGCCAAAGGAATGACACAAGTCATAAATAGGCGGTTTCCACTGGTATGAGACATTGATGTGGGCTATTCTCCCCTCGGCAAGGGAGACTGGAATGTGGGATGGCTACTGGCTAGAGGGGAAAATCTCAATGAGAGCTTTAACATAAAGAAATGTTGTCTATGCTCGGTAGAAATGTCAAAACAAATCAGCTGTCCAATATGGCTAGCAATCCAATTAACCCCCTCAAGCAATTGGAAAATTGAAGGTATATTTGAGATGTGCGCCCGAATGGGAATAGATAAAACTTTCTCACGAACCTGGTCCATAGATGGTTCCACTGGGTAATGATAAACATTTTACCCTCAATAATAGGGTCCAATTCCACATTATGAGCTCTCTCCTGAGGGGAGGAGAACTTAAAAAAGTACATCGAGTTGTCTCAACTGACATGCACTGAACCACACAAGTGCCCAAAACAAAGTATATGCTTTTCCACAACTGAGTAATGGGAAGCTTCATCAAAAAGAAGCCAATTAAATAGTCTTTCCAAAATGCAATCCCAACGTCAATAATTTCCTTACAGAGTGGAACAAGTTTATCAGCAAAATCAATATCATATTGTTTGGGAACAAAAAAGCATGCAGCACTAGGCATTTTCTTATACAAAGAAGACCAAGCATTAACTTGTTTGGGAATTTCAGCAAGATTATTGGAATAGACATTTTTTATCAAGGGAAGAGGGGACAGGATTTACCTATGAGTGCCCTGAACCATCCACCATAACTTCACCAGCCTTGGCCAAACAACCATCTACCATCAAATCAGAACTACCTAAGAGGACAGAGGCAGTCGTAGGCATACCATGCCCTAGAATTTCTTATGAATCGACCTGCTCAGATCCGACAATATCAAATTTTCTCAAGGAAGCAGACTTTAGCCCAACAACAGCCTGCTTGAATGAATAATTTCCAGCTCGAGCATGCCTGCCCAGGGCCAAAGAGGGAAATCATCAACGACATCAAGATTAGGGGCCATAAAGCAAGAACCAAAATCGTAATTTCTAAAGTCGCTAAACAGAACGTAAAGCCGATAGATATGTTAGTACAAAGGAGAATGAGGAAATCATAATTTAAAAGCAAGGTCGTAAGGTGAGAAGCGGGATGATATGATCGAAACTTTTGGAGAAGAGGAGTAATGGAGATGAGGAAAGCTGGGATGGGATTTGTGAATAATGCAATCGAAAGAGGAGCGACGGAGAAGAGGACGAATGAAAGAGGTGTGGAAACCCTGACACTGGAGATGCCATTTTCGAAATTCAAAAAGATACGCCATGATTTGCACTCATCAAAGCTGTTAGAGATGATAGTGAACTTTTTAGAATAGAGTAGGGTCGAGAGGTATAAAAAACAAGGGAAAAACATGTTCAAAAATGCTTGAATTATGAAGTGATGAGCATTTCGACTGATATTGAATAAGGAAATAATTATGGCAGCTTGAATTCTTTTATATAAAAATATATTATCTTTTGGTAGAGATTTAATAAGAAAAATTATGAGCGGCTAAATCATTTATATATAATTGAATAAATGTGACTGACAACCATTCCAACATGTAGGTGAAAAGATATAGAAATGGAAACATCTTAACATTAATTGGTGAATTTATAGTGGAATGGAGTAGTGTTAAGAAGGGGAGATATGAAGGGCAAAGTATTGGAAAAAAATGCTTGAATTAAGGAGATAATAAATAATAGATATAAACAACGGAACACGTAGCAAATGTTAACCTAGAAAATGGATCAACGCCCAGAAATCAAATGAAAGCACCCCTCCTATTAAAAGTAAAGGAAAAAGTGGAAAAGGTAAAAGGAGACACAAGAATTTTTATAGTGGTTCGACGTAATCTCCGTTCTACGTCCACTTTAATCTTTTTATTAGTTGTTCCCTCTTTGGATTTTAACTAACCATTTTAGATCTGATCACAATCTAGTGGATCTCAGATTTACAATAACGTTCTAGAGAGTTTGAGAGTCACTAGTGCTAGCGATTTGCTGATTTAAGTCCTAGAACAACAAATAATAGCTTCCTAGGTGACTCTAATGGAGGAGAGGAAAGATGTGAAGAAGAAGAAGTCTCTAATGGCAGAGAGATCCGATCTTATTTTGGTTGCAGCTAGGCTTGTATTTATAGGGAAACATGTGTACGAGTCCAGAAGCCCGCTTGCACTAAAGTCGAGGGGATAACTTGAAGTTGCACAAGGGAAATCAGAGCACCATGGCTCAAGAGCATAGCTCGGTACCGACCTAAAGTCCTTAGCTCGGTACCGACCTATGATTTTTGGTGCAAGTTTTACTTTTTCACTTGCGTTGCTCATCTGTCTTCAAGTTGAGTTGTTCCAAGCTCTTTTCTATTGACTTTAGGTTGATTCAAGTGATCTTCCCGATAGCTGCGTTCTTTACTTTCTTCTTTTCAACTCTTGGAATTGCTCATCCAAATCATGAGAAAACCACTCGATCACGAGTAGTCAGAATGGTATAATAGATGTATTGAGTTTGGGAATGGAATGGGATAAATGATAGGTCGGTACTGACCACTACAAGAAAACCAGTTATAAATTGCAACGAGTAACAGCATTTAATTGCTGGTTGTAATTATTACTTCCGTCTAAAGCACAGGAAAATATAGATGGCATTGAACTATGCTGTAAAACAATTAGACGTCAAAATTTAGGAGCAGGCATGCAATATATTTTTTAGGCCGCTTCTTTTCCAGTTTGCTCCCGCGTTTGCTTTCCCATTCCCGCCTCTCAATTAGAACCCTAAGCAAACAAATTCCCAATTTACTTATCTCTAGACAAGTGAACTCTACCCCTTGTCACTATTTCTCGCGTAAGTCACCTTCGTCGTTGATCAGTGAGCACTCCTTCTAATGCTATCGATAAAATCAATTTCTTGATTTACTTAGGATTGGTCGCTTGCGCTTCTCAAAACTAGGGTTAGTTTTATTTATTTGTCATAATTTCAGTCTGTCGATATATTAAATGTAAACAATCTTTTGCTAAGACAAATATTATCTGAAGGTGGTGGGTAAGTCAGTTTGGTATCTAAGAATGAGGACGAGAGTTCATAAATTCTGCATATTCAATTAACTACACTAGGCTTTCAAATCTTGTATGTTAGAATTGAAATTACTTGGGGTGGTGAATAAAAGTTTCTCTATAAAACAGTCATGGGTATTGAATTGAATTTTGAGGCATGCGTTTAAAAATTGCTTGGTTTGATTCATTTTATTGTCTCATTGACTTGAAGAGGGAAAAAAATTAGAAGTTAAATTTGATGTCTGATTTTTTTTAGTTGTCTCATCTATTTATTCTTCCTCTGACTTTATGTTTGTATTTATTTTCCACTTTTTAGGACTGCTTTTTTGTTTCGGTGGTTGTTAGAAACCATTCCGAGCTTGTTAATAAGCCTATAGCAGTGTGCCACTCAGGTAATCCCAAAGGAACAGCAGAAATTTTCTCTGCGAATTATCCTGCACGAGATTATGGTGAAAATTTGTTTTGAGTTTAATTTTTTATTTCCCTTATGTCTATAGGCTATGACTTTGATTTATTGTTATTTGTTCACAGGAGTAAAAGCTGAGATGTTTGTAGGTTGCAGGTTGATGATTTATCAGTCTTACCTTATGTCTATAGGCTATGACTTTGATTTATCAATTTTATTCTTAGATGTTTTTTTAATTGCAGTTTGCTGATAAGTTCTATAGCATATTGCACAAATATTGCACCAAAGTTCAGGTTTGTAAATAAGAGAATTTGTATTTTTAACAACACACGATAGTTGTTTGAATTTTTTCTAGTGATGTGAAATTAGGTAAAAGGGAAGGCCAATGATGATGAACAATGAAAATTAATATCAATATTTTAGCTGGGGAGGTTCTGATGCTAGACTAGGTATTTAATATAACTAATTATGATCATGTTTCATTTCTATCTCACTAATAACAATTTGCCAGAATATACTGCAGGCAGTGAGCTGCAATGAAGCATTTCTTGATGTGAGAAACTCTTCCGAAGATCCTGAAAATTTAGCATTAAGAATAAGGAAAGAGATTGCTGAGACTACACAATGGACAGGTAGTGCAGGAATTGCTGAGAATAAGCTGCTTGCTCGGTTAGCAACTAGGTCAGCCAAACCAAACGACCAATGTTGCATATCACCTGATAATGTAGGTTATGTTTTTTTCCTCAACATCATTAAATTATAGAAAATATTAGCTTTTCTAGTAGATTGTCAAGGCATTATTACTGGATATCATTTAGGTGTCTAAGGTTTTATAGGCTAGTGTAACATCTCGTCATTTTTGGACCATTCAAATCGACAATAAAACCACACATGTCATACTTGAATAATTCAAAACAACGGATAGTTAATAAAATTTGGGACAAATAAAATCAATCACAGAATCACAGTCACGGAATACAAGAATAACTCGCAGTGGAATAAAATAAACATAGGAGTTCATGAAGCTCCTAAATACATAGTCTCAAACTAATACATAATATCCAAGTCTGAACACAAATACAAAGGAAAGTTTAGATATATAAGTTCTCCACTACAAAATCAAAAGTAGAGTGGAAATAACTGGAAGGGAAATATCAGGTAGACAGCTAAATCTCCGGCGGATCTCTAGCTCCAAAAAGATGAATCCAAAGCTGTGAAACTCAGGCTGACCCGAGCGTATAGCAAAACACAAAACACTCGAGTCAGGACATACATACTTATAAAATGTAAATCAACTCAAGTGAACTGCAAAGGAAATGCATCAGTAACTTAAAGGATGCTTGGGATCGCCCATCCTTTAAGGATCCCTTAAACTATCTACTATGTAGTAATATAAGCTATTATAATAATGTATAAAGTAAAGTAAACTATTAAAATAGCGTTAAGGCGTTACCCATTTTCCCCTTAACACATTTTATATATTACCATAGTCTAAACAGTACCGTAATCCCGCCCATACTGGACGTCGTCAGAGAGCACTCCATAGGTATGGTACAAAACAAACTCATAGAAGGCGTGCTAGGGTAGGTAACACGGCACAACTAGGCAATGCCAGGGTAGATGTACCAATTACACTTTCGGACTGTTGGTAACGCATAGCCGCAACTACCGCCCAACTCGATCCACACTCCCGAATCAAAGGTGCGCACCAAATCAATCACAATGTAATAGAATGGCTAACGATGAAGTGTGTCCGATCGGAGGAGCTACCTCACTTGGCCCGTCAATTACACCTGTTTTAGCCACCTTATGCTAACTCACGGGAGTAAAGTCCATGTATGTGTACCATTAGGATCATTGCCACCATCCTACTTCATTCTGGAATCCCAACCACGTACACAGTTGTTAAAGTGGTCTTCGGTATCGACAGAGAGTATGCCCATATCTGATCCCGGTCTCTTTAACAACCAAACGTTATTATAACGCATGGTTATTTCAATCTCAAATGGTTTATATTTCATATCAAACATATTCATTTCAAAACCTCATAAATCCAATATCATTATTCTTTAAAATATTATTCATTTTTCCAAAGTTGTAACACTTCCAAATTTCATTTAATTATAACCCCTTGAAAACGTAAAAATTTAGAGATCATAGCACTTTAAAAATGTAACCTTTAGAACCATAACATTCGAAACTATAACCCTTTAGAAAATTTTGTAGCATTCTGGAAATGTCACTTTTAAGAAAACGCAGCAGTACAGAAATGTTACTGTAAGCATTCGTAGAAGTGTAGAATTGTTACTATAAGAAATCATAGCAGTGCAGAATTGTTACTGTAAGAAATCGCAGAAGTGCAGAATTGTTACTATAAGAATCACAGCAGTGCAAAATTATTACTGTAAGAATTCGCAGCAGTGCAGAAATGTTACTATAATACTTCCTACTACAATAGTTTATAAAATCAAATAATATATATATATATATATTTATAGTTTTATCATAGTCATTATATCATTCCTATTATATTACTCTAATTTTAGCTATTTGGTCATTAAAGAAACCACACCTTTAGTTAAATAACTTTGTTACTATAATGTCAAAATTTAAAGCTGAAATCCTTATGCTAAGTTAAAAGTACGTTATTAACTTACACTTTATTTTCTTTTCAGTAAATAACATTTATCATTTTTATTACCCAAGTTATACCATTTACATTCACTACAAGAAATTTTATTTTTTGTGGCGCTCAAAAAACGCTACAAAAACTTTTGGTGGCGTTTTGATAAACGCCGCGAAAAAACATGCGACTAAAAATCCATGATTTTTTGTTGCATTTATTTTAACGCCACTATAAATGCATTTTTGGCAGCGTTTTTCAAATGCCACAGAAATCTTTTTGTAGCGTTTAAAAAATGCCACCAAAAGATTTTTTGGCACTACTAATAGAATTTCCAACTTTACCTCTGTTTTACGGTTGCATTTACTCAACGCCACTATATATATTTCGGTAGCGTTTTTGAAACGCTACTAAAAGTTGTTTATTATTTTACACCATTTTTTCATGCTATTATTTCCTGTTAATGGTCTATTTTGGTTCTATTATATCAATCAACAATCACTCACATAATCATCATATTCAAATAAGTTAAAAAACACATTAACCATATAATCAAATAAAATATCCATAACCATTTCAATACAATAGTTTTTCGACAAAATGACATAACTCACATACAATAACCATTTGTATACAAATTTACACATCAGGTACTAATAAATGTTATATCTAACTAGTGCTAACAAAACGTTTGATTACCCATAATTCTTTGTTGCATACACAAGTGAAAGCTAGCACCACAAAAGTTCAACCTTGCTCTCTTCGAAAGTCCAATGCCTGCACAAGTGAAAGCATAACGTATAGATAAACAATTATGTTAATTCGTAGGGCTACAAATCTGATATCAAACATCTACAACATTGTACAAGTTTATGATTTTATATACTAATGATGCACACAATTTTAATAAGAATTCAAAAGAATATCTGAATGATCAAAAGATCATCAACTAAGAATCTTCATAAGTGTTTGTTTTCTTATGAAACTTTGTTAACTTAATTTATTAACCCTACAATTAGAGTTTCGACTTCAATTTCAAACTTTGAAACTGGAATAAGTTTTGAAAGCTGATCGTTAGGAAAAAAAAAGAGTTTGAAATTGGGTAAAAATTTGAGAAGACCGATTTTTCTATTATATGATACTTTGCTGGTTCGTGGGTTTGGGTTTCTTATTGGGCTGAAATGTAATATTTTTTTTAGTTTAGTTTATTTAAGTTTTTATTTTGCTAATTTAAGTCTCTCTTTTAGTTTAGTTTATTGCAATCAGCTTTGTACACATAGTTTTGCCCCTTCTGCCCTTTTAATGTTGTATTTTTCTTCTGTTCTGTATGTTTACTTGTAGCTATTTTTTATGTTTACTTGTAGCTGATGGTTTCTTTATCCAGAGATAAAGTTTATATTGTTATTTGCATCCTTACTTATTGCCTGTGCACTTAGGGTGCATTCTTTTTGAAAATATGTGTATAATTTAATTAATTTAGTGAGTTAGCTATATATAGTAATCATCTATTTTTCCTTTTGCATTGTGACTTGAGTGCATCGTTGGAAGAAGCTTTTTATAAATATATCAATTTTTTGAGAAAACATTTATTCATTTATCTTTTTCAAAAAGAATAGCTTTTTTTGCAAAACGTGCAAATGCATTTACTTTTTTTTGAAAATTATAAAAGCACTTAGTTTACCAATATAATATAATATTCACTTGCTCTCGTAATCATGTAAATCTTCGTTTGTTTTAACTCACTAGAAAAAATAACGAGTGAATAACTTCTATCTCATTAAACACTTATAAAAATAGAAGAGCATGCTTGTTTTTCCTACTGTATGTGAAAAAAATAACATTAAACACTTATATATAAGAATAGTGTAATTATTTTACAATAGTATATATAGAAAATCATCATTAAACACTTATAAGAATAGTGCATTACTTTATTTAGTATTTCCTCGGTTATACTCTGTGTATTTCAGGTCTAGTCCTCTTGACTTTAACATGTTTTAATGCAGCTTTTGAGTAAAAGTCTAGTATTTGGTTGCTTCTTCATAAACCAAGTAACTTTTGAAAACTTAAATGTATCAACTACAAAACAATAATGTATCAACTTAAATATATAAATGATGTATATGAAAAATTACTTGGTGACTCCTTTATAGATGGAACTTCTAATCCGTTGGCCAGTTTGCTGACCATCTTCACATTTTCGAACTCGTCGAACTCCTCTTGGTTTTGCAGCAGGTATGGAAGGATCCTTTCCAAACAAAGGAATTAACAATTTGTAGGATTCATCAATGCCATAAGTCAGCTGTAAAATTGATAAACTGATTTACAACAAGCCAAGATCTGGGAACACTATTGACAAAATTCATTTAATCCAAATAAATAATAAAAATCCAGATATACTTCAAAAACTGCTACCTGATTCATTCGCAACTGCCAATACATGATCTGCATATCACCACTACAGCCTCCACAGATCAGAACAGCCACATTATTTCAACACTTCCTTCACAACTCAAAATCCACACTACATCATTTCAACACACCATCATTGCCCTTCACATTCTCCTACTCCTCATCACAGCAGCCAATCCCCATCATCTATGCTTTCAATATCACAGCCATTTCTTTTCAAAACTGCCTGACATTCTCAGCCCACCACCCCCTGTCATCTCAATAAACAAACATCCTCTTCATCATTTGAACAACATCTCCATCAACAAACCCCCCTGTCCAAAGTCATCGCAACCACCTGAACTACTCAAGCTTCAACAACCCACGATCACCACTTCGATCTTACCAGCAATCGGCAGCAGCTCTAACCTCACATGAAACTCGAACAACCCACCCCCAAACATCACCGAACCACCCTCCTCCGACTCCTGAATCACCAAACCGAACGCAATTTCACTTTGATTTTCAATCGCGACAACCACACCCTCAACAACGAACAACCTGAGCATCCATAGCAATCACCCAATCCGCGACAATCCAAATCAAACATCACCTCTGCAAATCGCCTCATCGAATCACCCAAATCATGAATTGCCAAAATCGAAGAATTAATTGATTGTCAGCGATTGCGTTTTGAACGCTAATTTGAAATGCTAATAAGAAATGAGTTATGGGTTCGATTATATGTATGTAGTGAATGGAGAAACTTACTTGTAAACACCGGCTTTTATTTTTATAGTTCGGTAGCGATTTATTGGGCTCTCTCTCTCCTGGACATCGATGATTATTGACATGCTTCCAAATCGTAATGTTTATTTTAGTAATTCAGTAGCGATTTTTGAATAGGGAAAATTAGGGCTTATGGGAGTAATGTTGAAGCTGAAGATTTTTTTGTTCTCATCATACTTTTGAGAGGAGGGAAAACAGTTAAAAGGAAATTTGAGCGGTCATGGAAAATTTTAGCAGAAATTTTCATGAATTATTGGCGGGAGCAATTAGCGGCGTTTCTTCGTCTATTTTTATATGTTAAAATTACCAACAGCTGCATATGGCTTGAAACGCTACAAATTAATGCAACCAAAAGCAAGTTTTGTTGTAGTGATTAGTTAAAACTTACATGTCAAATTACGTTTTAACTTACATTTTTTTTCCACAAAAAAAACCATTTATCATTTTAATCACTATTACATGAATTAAAACTTACAATTTATAGGTTGGAATAAAATACCATTATTAAGTCAAATCGAATTATTAAATTTCAATTAACCTTCATTCTGTAAATTAGATTCCAAAATTTACATTTCCAATTATTTATTTCTTATAAATATTTTAACTCATGTAAACAAATTCACATAAATTATTACATTAAATTTTAGTTGAGATTCATATATAGTAATCCAAAATACTTAATAATTTTTAGAAAATCATTTTAAATCAACCGTGGAGTCTGTATAAAATTCTCTACCCTAGGGTCAAGTAAATACGAACATATATCATTTCAATCCACAATTTACTAAATTTCCGGGTTTTATATCATTTCAAACCCGCAATCCCAAGTCAAATAAAATTGCTCAGGCCATCTCATTTCAGCCTATAACAATTTTCCTTAGTCTAAAGATCATTCGGGTATGTATCATTTCAACCCATAGTGAAGGAACTTGCAGTGTGAGAACAGAATATGAAATAAACAGAACAATAAATAACATATCATGGCATATGATCACAACAGGTTTAATATCATAGGAAATAACATAACAAAACATAGGTGAAATTTCTAACTTGCATATACATATCCATACAATTCAATTGTCGTCAATTCACCAAAATATAAGTATGTTGTCAAGAGTGATTACTCACCTTCTTTGGTTAGAGAAGTGATTCCAAACACAACACAATGACTACAACAAGCACGACAATTACGGACAAGCTTGAGTGGGAGGAGAATCCAAATCCAAAGCTTTGAAAAAATAAAATAAATTTCATATGTAAACAAATAGAATTCGCATAGAAAATAAAAGTAATTTTTTTTTATATTGGTAAATATATGAAAGGGGTTGTCAAAGGGAAACATAGGTTTGGTCTAGGGTTTGTTTGGGTTCGTTGTAGGCTAGATTTGGGTGGCGTTTGGTTCGGCTAGGGCTAGGGTTTGGGTTTGGGTTCGGTCTATGCTAGGGTTAGGGTTTGGTTGTGGAGAAGGTGGTCACGGCCAAGGCAAAGCAAGGGGAAGGGTGAGGTGATGGTTCGGCTATAGGGTTTGTGGTGGGAAGAAGAGGAGTGGAGGCCGAAATTTGTTGAGGAAGGGAAAAAGGAAGGAGGAGAAGTGATTTTGGCTAGGGTTTTTTTTCGTTGGAGGAAGAGGAGATGGGTGTGGTGATGAGCATGGCCGAAATTTGAGGAAGGAGGTAGGAAAATTTTTAGAGGAGAAGTCTAAGGTTTTGAGGAGGAAGAGGAAGAAGAAAAACTTACATTAATTTCTTTCTACGGAGGCACAAATGAAAATGAAGAGTCTAGAAAAACCCTAGGATATTATATAGCCATCCCAATCATGTGTCTTCTCATCTACTAAAGAAATTCCTAGCCTAATAGTACAAGCTCAAAATCAAAATGTAAATAAGATAAATGTTATAGGAAAATAACTGCGTGTAATACGCCAAAATTTGTAAATTTTGAGAAGTAGAAATCAAAATTTTACAAAATGAAAAACAAAGAAAATGTTTGAATTAAATCCATCTTCATAAAAAAAAGTAAAAGTTCAAAATTCAAAATTTAAAATTTTCACAGAAAGTCAAACTTTGACCAAAGTTGACCAAAATTTGCATTTTAAGAAAAATCTTTATTTTATTAAATTTGGAAGAACATTTCACATCAAATCCCAAAATATTACATTAAATTTCCAAATTTATCAAATTTTAAAATAATGATATTCAAAGTTTCAAATGAATTTTCATTTAAAATATTTTCAAAATTTGCGCGTTGTTACACTCTCCTCCACTCAAAACTTTTCGTCCTCGAAAAGGAACGAGACCTAGAAAATAAAGAAGGATATGGTAGGATAACGAATAGTACCTAGAACAAACAATTCCGGATTTGAAGCACGAATGCTCTCCTCCGTTTCCCAAGTACAATCCCGATCATCAGTGCTCCATTGCACTTTGACCAGGTTGACAGAATTTCTTTATAGCTGCTTCGTACCTCTATCGATAATACGAAGTTGCTTCCTCTCGACAGTAAGGTTCGGCTCAACATCCAAACTCTCGAGAGCAGAATGCTGGACAATCAAAGATGGATCATGAAGATACCGACGAAGATGCGAAACATGGAACACATTATGCACTCCAAAAAGCTTCTCAGGCAAATTCAAACGGTAAGCTAAGGAACCAACTCTCTCTAAGATGCAAAAAGGAACAGTAAACCTAGGAGCGAGCTTCCCTCTCCGACCAAAACGAATCACATTTCTTAATGGAGAGACCTCAAGGAAAACCTGATCACCAACAGAAAATTCTAAATTCCTCCTACGCCTGTCAGCATACTTCTTCTGTCTATCCTGAGTAATCCTCATCTTTCTCCTAATCTCCTCAACCTTCTCAGATGCTTCTAGATTCATATCAGGACCAAGAACCAAACGATTACTGGATTCAATCTAGCAAGATATCGATTTGCAAGGGCGTCCATAAAGAGCAGCAATGGAGCCATTGTGATACTAGCCTGAATTCAAAAAAAAAGGGATAAGATAGATAAATGTTTAAGACAACCTTAAACAGATATTTGAGATTATACCTGGTAACTGTTGTTATAGGTGAATTCAATGAGATGGAATGATCTTCCCAAGATCCTCCATAATCAAGGACACAAGCACGAAGAAGTTCTTTCAGAGTCTGATTCACTCTTTCCGTTTGACTGTCGGTCTGCGGATGGTAAGCAGTGCTCAGATTCAGACGAGTACCTAAAGATTCTTGAAAAGCTTTCCCAACCGACTGGTAAAGATGAGATCTCTATCACAGATAATACTGATTGGAACACCATGAAGACGAACAATCTCTCTCATATAAATCTCAACTAAACTCGAAGCAGAACGGTTGGACCTAACCGGAATGAAATGAGCTGACTTGGTCAATCTATCCACAATTACCCAAATACTCTCATTACCTCTCCTAGTCCTCAATAATCCATCAATAAAATCCATAGAAACTTGTTCCCATTTCCAATTAGGAACCTCAAGGGGTTGCAATAATCCAGCGGTCTTCTGATGATCAGCCTTAACCTGCTGACAAGTTGCACATCTACTAACAAAAAGGGAGATATCACGCTTCATACCACTCCACTAATACAGCTTCTTCATATCATGGTACATCTTCGTCACACCTGGATGAATAGAAAGTCTAGACCGATGATTTTCCCGAAGTAACTCTTGCCTCAATCCATTGACATTTGGGACGCAAATCCGATTATTAATCCTTAAAATCCCTTTATCATCGATCCGAGCTCCACTACCATCTTGGCTACTACCACCAACCCTGCTACGAACATTTTCCTTAATAAGCCTAATTATCCTATCCTCATCCTGCTTAGCAACAATACGATCCATAAGAGGAGAAGAAACAACAAGCTGACATAACATCGCCTTCTTCCTACTCAAAGCATCGGCTACAACATTAGCTTTCCCAGGGGTATAGTTGATGTCAAGGTCATAAGAAGCAAGGAACTATAGCCACCTAACTTGCCTCAAATTCAAGTCCTTCTGGGTGAAAGTATATTTCAAAGACTTATGATCTGTAAAGAGCTCAAACTTAGTTCCCAATAGATGATGTCTCCAAAGCTTCAAAGCAACTACGACAAGCAACTCCAAATCATGGGCTGCATAATTGGCTTCATAAGTCTTCAACTAACGACTGGCATAAGCGATAACCTTCCCATCCTGCATCAGAACGGCTCCCAAACCTTCCCGACTGGCATTAGTGTATACCGTTAATCCCTTATTTCCATTTGGAACGGTAAGAACTAGCGCAGAAGTAAGCTTGCGCTTCAACTCATTGAATGCAGCTTCACACTTATCATTCCATCTAAACTTAGCATTCTTACGAGTTAGAGCGGTGAGAGGTGCAGCAATCCGAGCAAAATTCTTAATGAATCTCCGATAATAACCGGCAAGGCCCAGAAAGCTACGGAGATCAGATGGAGTCCTAGGAATTTCCCAATCCTGATATAGAATAGGGAAAAATAAGAACTACAGATAAAAAGAGAGAAAGATAAAATTACAAAAGAAAGAGGAGAAGAAAAGATAGAAGAAAAGATTCAAACTAGAATGGAAATCCTAATCAAAGAATTCTATAAACAAGGTGGATTCGAAAAGAAGGAAATTCTAAGAAAGAATTTGATTTTAGAACAAGAAAATTTTTATATCCAAAATAATCCTTTAAAATCATTTAAAATCAATTTAAAATCATTTTATACTTAAAAATACGTTCTCTCTCAAAGAATGATTCTAGGACTGATTTTACTCATTCTAGGGTATTTCTACCCTATCTCTAATGAGTTTTTGCCCCATAGGCTAAGGTTTGCCTAAAACCAAAGCTCTGATACCAACTGTAACATCCCGCCATTTTGGACCATTCAAATCAACAATAAAACCACACATGCCAGACTTGAATAATTCAAAACAACAGATTGTTAATAAAATTTGGGGCAAATAAAATCAATCACAGAATTAGAGTCACAGAATATCATAATAACTCGCAGCGGAATAAAATAAACATAGGAGTTCATGAAGCTCCTAGATACATAGTCTCAAACTAATACATAATACCCAAGTCTGAACACAAATACAATGGAAATTTAGATACATAAGTTCTCTACTAAAAAAGCAAAAGCTGAGTGGAAATAACTGGAATGGAAATATCAAGTAGACAGCTAAATCTCCGACGGATCTCTAGCTCCAAAAAGATGAATCCAAAGCTGTGAAACTCAGGCTGACCCGAGCATATAGCAAAACACAAAACACTCGAGTCAGGACATACATACTTATAAAATGTAAATCAACTCAAGTGAACTGCAAAGGAAATACATCAGTAACTTAAAGGATGCTTGGGATCGCCCATCCTTTAAGGATCAGTTAAACTATCTACTATGTAGTAATATATGATATTATAATAATGTCTAAAGTAAAGTAAACTATTAAAATAGCGTTAAGGCGTTACCCATTTCCCCATTAACACATTTTATATATTCCCATAGTCTATACAGTACCGTAATCCCGCTCGTACTGGACGTCGTCAGAGGGCACTCCATAGGTATGGTACAAAACAAACTCGTAGAAGGCGCACTAGGGTAGGTGACACGACACAACTAGACAATGCCAGGGTAGATATACCAATTACACTTCCGGACTGTTGCTAACGCATAGCCGCAACTACCGTCCAACTCGATCCACACTCCCGAATCAAAGGTGCGTACCAAATCAATCACAATGTAATAGAATGGCTAACGATGAAGTGTGTCCGATCAGATGAGCTACCTCACTTGGCCCGTCAATTGCTCCTGTTTTAGCCACCTTATGCTAACTCACGGGAGTTAGGTCCACGTATGTATACCTTTAGGATCGTCACCACTATCCTACTTCATTCTGGAATCTCCACCGCGTACACAGTTGTTAAAGTGGTTTTCGGTATCGACAGAGAGTATGCCCATATCTGATCACGGTCTCTTTAACAACCAAACGTTATTATAACCCGTGGTTATTTCAATTTCAAATGGTTTATTTTTCATATCAAACATATTCATTTCAAAACCTCATAAATCCAATATCATTATTCTTTAAAATATTATTCATTTTTCCAAAGTTGTAACACTTCCAAATTTCATTTAATTATAACCCCTTGAAAACGTAAAAATTTAGAGATCATAGCACTTTAAAAATGTAACCTTTAGAACCATAACATTCGGAACTATAACCCTTTAGAAAATTCTGTAGCATTCTGGAATTGTCACTTTTAAGAAAACACAGCAGTACAAAAATGTACTTTAAGCATTCGTAGCAGTGCAGAATTGTTACTGTAAGAAATCGCAGCAGTGCAGAATTGTTATTGTAAGAAATCGCAGAAGTGCAGAATTGTTACTGTAAGAATCACAATAGTGCATAATTGTTACTGTAAGAATCACAACAGTGCATAATTGTTACTGTAAGAATTCACAGCAGTGCAGAAATGTTACTGTAATACTTCCTACTATAATAGTTTATAAAATCAAATAATATATATATATATATTTTTACAGTTTTTATCATAGTAATCATATCATTCCTATTATATTACACTATTTTAGCTATTTGGTCATTATAGAAACCACACCTTTAGTTGAATAACTTTGTTACTATAATGTCAAAATTTAAAGCTGAAATCTTTATGCTAAGTTAAAAGTACGTTATTAACTTACACTTTATTTTCTTTTTAGTAAATAACATTTATCATTTTTATTACCCAAGTTATACCATTTACATTAGTTAAAATTTACATGTCAAATTACGTTTTAACTTACATTTTTTTTCCACAAAAAAACCATTTATCATTTTAATCACTATTACACGAATTAAAACTTACAATTTATAGGTTAAAATAAAATACTATTATTAAGTCAAATCGGATTATTTAATTTCAATTAACCTTCATTCTGTAAATTAGATTCCAAATTTTACATTTCCAACTATTTATTTCTTATAAAAAATTTAACTCATGTAAAAAAATTCACAGAAATTGTTACATTAAATTTTAGTTGAGATTCATATATAGAAATCCAAAATACTTAATAATTTTTGGAAAATCATTTTAAATTAACCACGAAGTCTGTATAAAATTCTCTACCATAGGGTCAAGTAAATACGAACAAATATCATTTCAATCCGCAATTTATTAATTTTCTGGGTTTTATATCATTGCAAACCCGCTATCCCAATTCAAATAAAATTGCTCAGGCCTATCATTTCACCCCATAACAACTTTCCTTAATCTAAAATCGTTCGGGTATGTATCATTTCAACCCATAGTGAAGGAACTTGCAATGTGAGAACATAATATGAAATAAACAGAACAATAAATAACATATCATGGCATATGATCACAACAGGTTTAATATCATAGGAAATAACATAATAAAACATAGGTGAAATTTCTAACTTGCATATACATATCCATACAATTCAATTGTCGTCAATTCACCAAAATATAAGTATGTTGTCAAGAGTGATTACTCACCTTCTTTGGTTAGAGAAGTGATTCCAAACACAACACAATGACTACAACAAGCACGACAATTACGGACAAGCTTGAGTGGGAGGAGAATCCAAATCCAAAGCTTTGAAAAAATAAAATAAATTTCATATGTAAACAAATAGAATTCGCATAGAAAATAAAAGTAAATTTTTTTTATATTGGTAAATATATGAAAGGGGTTGTCAAAGGGAAACATAGGTTTGGTCTAGGGTTTGTTTGGGTTCGTTGTAGGCTAGATTTGGGTGGCGTTTGGTTCGGCTAGGGCTAGGGTTTGGGTTTGGGTTCGGTCTATGCTAGGGTTAGGGTTTGGTTGTGGAGAAGGTGGTCACGGCCAAGGCAAAGCAAGGGGAAGGGTGAGGTGATGGTTCGGCTATAGGGTTTGTGGTGGGAAGAAGAGGAGTGGAGGCCGAAATTTGTTGAGGAAGGGAAAAAGGAAGGAGGAGAAGTGGTTTTGGCTAGGGTTTTTTTTCGTTGGAGGAAGAGGAGATGGGTGTGGTGATGAGCATGACCGAAATTTGAGGAAGGAGGAAGGAGAAATTTTAGAGGAGAAGTCTAGGGTTTTAAGGAGGAAGAGGAAGAAGAAAAACTTACATTACTTTCTTTCTGCGGAGGCACAAATAAAAATGAAGAGTCTAGCAAAACCCTAGGATATTATACAGCCATCTCAATCATGTGCTACTCATCTACTAAAGAAATTCCTAGCCCAATAGTAGAAGCCCAAAATCAAAATGTAAATAAGATAAATGTTATAGGAAAATAACTACGTGTGATAAGCCAAAATTTGTAAATTTTGAGAAGTAGAAATCAAAATTTTACAAAACGAAAAACAAAGAAAATGTTAGAATTAAATCCAACTTCATAAAAAAAAGTAAAAGTTCAAAATTCAAATTTTAAAATTTTCACAGAAAGTCAAACTTTGACCAAAGTTGACCAAAATTTGCATTTTAAGAAAAATCTTTATTTTATTAAATTTGGAAGAACATTTCACATCAAATCCCAAAATATTACATTAAATTTCCAAATTTATCAAATTTTAAAATAATTATTTTCAAAGTTTCAAATGAATTTTCATTTAAAATATTTTCAAAATTTGCAGGTTGTTAGAGCTAGCATCATTATTATTTCAAATGCAATTAATAGATATGCTAATAATGAGGCAAAAAAAGCCTGTTCTTGTTCATTTGATAACTATCCACTTTTTTCTTAGTGTTTTTATAGGCTAACATGAATTTTATTAACTTAGTGTTTGTTCATATGATAACTTTCCATTTGTTTCTTTTTATGAAATAAACGATAGTTTATTCAATAATAGCAAACTTTTCAAAGTGAAGGACAGTTGGTTTTGACAAAAGTTAATCATTTAATAACTTAATAAATATTGTAGAAGTTTTGAAAAGGTATATGATTCACTTGAAGAATTAAGGCATCAACAATTTAATTCAACAACAACAAATTAATTTCATTAAAAAAACTCATCCTTTTCAACTTCAACTATAGACTTGGATTGTGGGCGCTTTTCAAGGATGTCGGTTACCACCCACTAGTGACTTACAAGTGACTTTTGGATAAATTTGTAGAGCTTATGTTGAGGCGTAAAGCTATGACAATAAGCATCAGTAAAAGCATTATTGATGTTGCAGGCTAGAAAAAATGTACTTGTAGACACAAATGATCTACTCTAGTCATCTGACTCTATAATAAACATAAAAAGCGATAATGTTATAATATATGGACAACGCTTCATGTAAATATGTATGATGGGACAATCAAACCCATAAAGGGGTAAATGTGCAGGGAGAGTTGTAATTTGTAACGACCCTGAATTTTTGACATTTGAAATGTGAATATTTAATTGAGTTTAAATATTCGAATGATAATTTAATTTGAAATTCAAATATCAGAATGAATTTGGTAATTAAATTATTGAATTTAATTATTGAAACTGGGTAAAAATTTGAATCTTCAATTTTAATCCTGTTAAAAATAATATGAAGACTTAGAAAATTCATATTAATAATACTGAAGATAATGGAAGTTTCAGAATTGAATTTGGAACTGTTTTGTTCAGTTTTGAAAATTTATTGTTTAAATTGAATTTAAAAATAGCGTTCCGGGGCACACTCTCGGAATTCGACGAAACCAGTTCCATTGAATCCGTAATAATGTATTATTATCGGATTTCAATTTTCGTAATGTTTGGAGCTATCGTGTGATCGTACAGTAGCTAAATGCGTTGAAATTAAATCGAAAATTTAATATTATAACTGGTCCAAAAAGCTATCTTCTCCATACAATCGAATTTGGATTCGGAACCTTTTCCATTGTGTTCGGAATAGGCGTATAACATTACGAACGCCTGGTGGCACGCCTTGACAGGAGGTCGAGATTTCAAGTTGTGTTTATCGAGAGAATTTGAATTTAAATTTAAATATATATTTATCTATTAGTCAACTTCAGCTGTATTTCATTCACATCACAACTTTTTGCCTTCAAATCACTGTCTCCTTCGTACCCTTCCTTTTCTTTTCCCCTGCTTCATCTTTTAACTTGTATGAGAGAGCAGATGATTTTAAAAATCAAAACCAAAGGAAAGGAAAATTTTCGTTCAAATCAAATAAACAATGATCAAGCCTTCTGCAATTTAAAATCTCGAACCTATACTTCTTTAATGGCTGAACAGTTGGAGAAAAAAAAATTATACAGATAGAAATTCAAATTGGATGCCTCTTCTCGATAAGGTGGCTCTCGAATCTTGAACGCATGCATGCGCATTCGACAGGGAGGAAGAAGTCGCGAAGTCGAGGCCAAGTCAGCGGGAAGGGGGTTGCGACTTAGGGTTTCTCGACGACAGAAGCAGAGCCATGTACGTAGGCTCGTGTGGCCACGAAAACGAGCAGCGCGCGCATGATGGCGGCAGGAGAGACTCGTGTTCGCGAGGTGAAGCAAGGAGTGACTTCAACTGGGTCACGCACGTAGGAGTTGGATCAAAGCGGAGCACGTGGGCCTCAATTTGGGCCAGTGGGAGGCACGCGATTCAATCGTGATTTGGGGTGTTCGCGTGCGATAGTGGGATTGTGGGTCGACGTTGTCTTCTGGGTTGTCGCGAGTCTGAGTGGCGGCAAAGCTCAGGTGGTGGTCAGGCCGGTGATGAGGGCTTGGTCATCTCGAAATCTATCGAGTCAGTGAGGTTTGCAAATCTATTTCTTTCAATTTAAAGCTTATTTAATAAATACATACATGAATATATATATTAGGAAGAGATTTATAGTAAGGTAAGCCTATTCTAGTTTTGATTCTGTATATATGTATGTATACAGTGAAGAAAATTCCTGTTTTGACATTTAAAGAAGAGCATATTTATAGATAAGGTTTTGAGAAAAATATATAGAGATTCTAAACGTTGAAAAGTTTGTATCAAAATTAGATTTTTAATCTATATAAATTAATTTTTATAAGTATATAGCTTCGAAAGAAAATAGATATATACATTTAAAATCACTGGTTAGTTTAAAATTATCAAATGGGAAATTTATTATTCGATTTAATTCGAATATTAATAAATTGTATAAATTGTTTATACAAGGTTTGAAACCGTGAAGAAATGGTCAAAATGGACTGCGAATTAAAATCAAAGGTGAGATCTTCTCACTCAAATGAAAGTGGAATTTTCAGTTATTAATTGTTATTGATTGTGATAGTATATATAGTAATATATAGCAATATATATATTGGAATATGTATATATTGGAGTTGTTGATATTTCCCGCAATATATAGCGGATGAGACCCTATGCGCCGCATAATAGCGAATGATATTTTTATAAATCCCATATACCGCGATATTCCACCTCGAAGTGGAATTGGTATTGTGCAAAAATCTGTGGATGCAGGGAAACAGGTTGGAGGGATCCAACTGGATTCCTCAAATTGTATGAATTTATTTGATATGCTGTGTGATTTATTTATAATCTGTGTATGATTATATCTGTGATTGAATGTGTTGAAGGCTATAATTTAGCCGAATGTATTTTTGGTATCGTTGGATACCAGAAATAAATGAAATTGGATTTTTGAAATTAAAGTTGGAGATTTTTAGTAAATTCTTTTTGAAAGAATTGGGTGAATTTAAAAGAAGGAATTTAAAAGTATAAAGTTGATTTTGAAATCTTATCGAATTATTTTTAAAATATTGGAAAAGATATAAATAAATGAGTTTTGAATAATATTGTTTTAAAAGTTGAAGAATTCATTTAAAAATGGAATTTTGAATAAATTTGGAAAGAATAAAGGAATTTATTTAAAAGTGATAAATCTCTAGAAATCAATTTGTAATTGATTTGGTATTTGAAAATGAATCTTTGAGAAATCGATATGGAAATTTATTTGGAGTTGAAATAAATTTAGAAATCAAAATTGTAATTAATTTGGTGATGGAAAATAAATCATTGGAAAATTAATTTGGAATTGATTTAGTGTTTGAAGAATAAATTTGGAAATCGATTTGCAAATAGTTTGTTATTTGGAAATAAACTTAGAAATAAATTTGCAATGTTTTGTTCTATTGAAATTAAACTTAGAAATCAATTTGTAATTGATTTGGTATTGAAATAAAAATTAGAAATCAATTTGGAATTTGATTTTGGGGTTAAAACTGAATATTTGGGGATTTAAATTCAATTGGAATTTATAAAGGAAAGGAAAATTTGTTTTAAAAATAAACACTGATTTATTTTTAAAGTATGGAAATAAATTTACAGATTTGGAATGTAAGTTTAAAATAAATATATAAGGATTAATTTAATTGGTTTAAATGGACCATTTTGAAGTGAAAGTGTATTCTCATTATAAAGCCGAGTATATTTCCAAAGTAGCTTAAAAAAAATATAAATTAAAAGTTCTAAAGCTGGTTTTTAAAAGAAATATTTGGAAATATATTCCGTGTAAGGAAATTGATTTGAAATTATTTTCAAAAGTTGAAAGGCGAGAAGTGATTTGAAATTTGTTTTCAAAATATTGAAGTGTGGAAAAATATATATCTTGTGGATATTTTGAAAATAAATAATTTGGGAAAATTATTTGAATCTGATGATTGTTGTGAATGTTATTGATAGTTAAATCATCGACTATCATTATTGCCTTTGAAATGGCATTTGAATTTTTTTTGAAAAACAAATGCTTATTATTCGGTTTAGCCGGGAAAAGACCTTTGTGTCAGATAACCCATTCTGAATAATGATATGACGTGTATGAATTGAAATTGAAGACCGGTGTGAAGACCGGATATTCTTGAAAATGAAAGGATAACCTGTCGAATGTCTCTGCACCGAGTTGCTCCGGTATAGAGATTTATATCACTCTTTTTGTGATGGGAAGTCCGATCGGGATTGTGAATACCCGGATTGCAAGGGCTTCTTTGGAAGTGCCTTCGGTTCTGTTCGAACCCGGAACAGACTTGTATAGTTACATGTCTGACATTACATTTTGAGATATAAAGCTAATTTTTTTCAAATACATTTCTGTTTGGTGGCGGAGAATTTATTCTCTTAGCTTAACACCCTTCTCTGAGACGTACGAGCCCAGAGGTTATGTAGTTGAATGTTATCAGCGATATACTCCCAATTTGGTAATGTGACATGCTGAGTGCTGCTGAGTGCTGCTGTGTGTTGATCATTTATTGATCATTTGTTGATCAAAGCGTGGCTTTGTGAAAAAGCGTAGTTTTGTGGACGAGACTTCGTCAGACCTCACACCCCGGAAATGGTCGAAACAGGAATATGCGGCAAGGTTATGAGGGTAGCACCCTTTAGGGTATGTCATTTCCTTATGGAAAAGGGGGTATCAGGTATGGAGCCCTGGTATTTAACCTATGTGGATACTCCGATCTCATTTATTGTGTGATTTTGTGTTTATCGAGGCGCCTCGGATAAAGGTCCCAAAGGACCGGGGGGTGGCATATTCGTGAGTTACCTAGTTACAGGGGTAACCCGGCCTTGTGTTGGCAGAGAGCTAATTAGTTCTCGGGACGTCCAGCCAGAGGCGATCCCATGTGGCGGTAGGAAGTTCCTTAGCCTGACCATTTGTTGGAAATCCAAAGAAACAATACGAAATTGTACGGTTTTAGTTGTATAACCTGCTTTGGAATGTGGCGGTAACCTGCTATTGAACATAGTAGCTATAGTAGGCATAAGTGCGGAATGCCTATGCTGGCTAAGATTAATATTATACTTTCGAAATGTTTTCCACACTAGACATTAATAATAATAATCCAATGATTTGCGTAGTAAGCATCTTTGACTATCATAAGAAGAAATCTCCTCCAATTCTGCGTTTGCATTGTGTGTATGGCGGGAGGTCTTATGGTAGTTTCATTTTCCAAAAGCATTGCAAAGCAATTTTATTCTCTTTGTGAAAATAACTTTTTTACGATCTCACACCAGTCACCATGACTGACTCGGAGTTTATTGTTTCCCTTCTAAACTCTGGGTGCCCATAATTTTCCACATGGGCTGCCTAGAGTTATGTTATCAGGATATTCTGGATATTCTGGAGCTTTGGAAGCAAACTGGATGGCGAAGCGTGCTCTCGTACTTGTTTATTTATTCCGCTGTGTATTCTGTATGAGGACAAGTTTTTATAACTGTCCATTGTGGTATTGAGTTGTATATTAACTCTAATTGATGTATTCGATAAACTGATATAGTTCTTTGTTTAAAAGACTAGTGATTATCTATTATATATTATTCCACTGCGAATGTGAGATTCTGATATTGTTTCTGTTTATCTGTTCTTTCTTTCCTTTTGTCTTCTTCTACCTCTTTTTTTTAACCCTAATGGTTCGGTTTTCCGGCATTCGATTGCGCGGCATTTGATATAGTGGATGTATTAATGTCGACTTTCGAGCGTCGAAAAGTCGAAACGTTACATGTGGTATCGGAGCCGTTGGTTAAGCGATAACCCTGGCTCTGTTAGGAATTACTCATTAGAGATAGAGTCAGTAGTACTCTAGAATGAGTTGAGTGTAATAATAGATATGAGCGCGTATTTGTTAGTGAATACAAAATTTGTTTTGTATTATGTTGACTTATCGGTTGATTGTTTATAGATTCTGGTCGGTGCAGTCTGGCCAACTATAATCGATAGGGGATTCTAAACTCTTAAACAAGATAAACCGACACAGTATTGTTTTAAAATAGGGTAAATGAAATAATTTTACCCAAAACTATTTTTGTGTAAAAAAGAAATGATTTTCTATGAATTATTATAGTATATGGATGTTTGGTTGTTATGAAGTGATAATATTGAAATATTATCATTGTTATATGGAAATTGAATAAGAAATAAATTTATAACCAAAGATTTGGAGATAAATTCATTTAACAAATGAAATTTATAAATATGAATTAAAAATATAAGGAAATGAATTCATATACAAATAGAACTTGTAAATAAATTGTAATGTGATAAATAATTTGGAATAGAATTCCAGAAGAATATTTGAGAAAATAAATTCATTAATGTAATGAAATTGGTAAAGTGAATGTATAAATGAGTTCTATAAATTGAAATGAGTTTAAGAACATAAAAAAATTCAAATTAGAATTGAATTTAACATTGGATTAATTTGAATAAAAGTAAATTTGAGAATTTAATCTAGTGGACTAAATAATTTGGAATAAAATTTATTGAGATGGAATAAAAAATGGTGAATGAACAAATGAGTTTACATTCGTAAATAAATAAATATGGAATTGGAAAATAGAATGAGATTGGATTTGAATCAAGTTGAATGAGATTCCAAACTTAGAAAAATAAAATAATATGGATTGAATTCAAGTAAATTAGCCTGATAATTTATTAATTCATAAAATAATGAATTGGAAGTTGAATTAGTCAAATTAAAATTAAATTGTGAGTTGAATAAAATGGTTTGAATTTGCATGTAAACTCAAGAAGTGGAAATAAATTGAAATTTCCTTGTTATTGATAAAATAAATTCAAGATGAATTGATATGGAAATTTAAAATTTAAATTGAATAAGTGAATGTACTAATTGAATTGAATTAGTAAATGGAATAGATTCAATAAATGAAAACCAATCAAAGAAAATAAATTGGAAATTGTTTATGAGGAAGAAAAAAAAAAGTGATAAACTTGAGTTTTGAATTGAAATGGCTTAAGTAAATATTGGATAATAATTCAATTTAAGTGAAAATTTGAAATGGTTTGAATGAAAACTTATTTGATTAATGAGTTGAAAATGTGAAATTGAATAGTGATAAATATATAACTTCAGTAATGAAGTGAAAATAAATACAAGAAGTGTATATAAATATTTGCATTGTTGCTGTCGAGTTTTGTACAATGGTTTTAAAACAAATCTAATGGTTTTGTGAATATGAAATGTAAATTGAATTGAATGGAAATTGTATGTGAATTGGTCGTAAGCAATTTAATTTGTATTGAAACTTTATAAATTGCTAATGGAAATTATTTTGAATGCATTGCTTATGAAATCTAAGTATTTGCTATTGAAATAAGTGAAATGTTAATAGATTTCCTATATGTGTCACTTACATATTTAAATTGAGTAAGTACAGGTTTTTTTGGAAGCCGTTTGGCTGCATTTTGGGTTGCGCAAATGCTAATAAATAAGCTGCTTTGTTTAAAAATGCTAAAAAGGTACGCCTTCGCAATAAAAATAGGAAATATGAACTGTTTTTCTACTTTTCCGACCGTGTGGGTCGATGTATATATATTTATATCTTTTGTCATATTGCAAAAGCTCCTCCGTACAAAGGAGACTCCGCCAAAATTTTCCAAAAATTTTGGAAGTTATAATTTTTTTTTTGAAAATTTGGAAAATTTGGTTAAAGGAAAATTGATTTTCAAATTGTAATGGAAATGTAAGGATTGAACTAGAAAAGTGAATTTTTGGAGTTTGAAGATAAAATGAATTCAAATAGAATTGAAATGGTAAATTAAATTCAAATGAAATTGAAAATGCAAAGTTGAATGGAAATGAATATATAACTTTGTTGTTGAAGCAAATTGATTTTTATATGGAAGAGGAATTCAATTTGAATATAATCTTTAGTAGTGAAAATAAATATAAGAAATATGTAAATACTTATACTGAACTTAAGAAAGGAATGGAAAAAAAATTCTTAAGTAAAATTTAGAATTGAGTAATATTCTAAGGTAATAAGTGAATGAAAATTTAACTGGAATATTGTAATTTGGACATTGTTGTTAAGTAAAGTATACAGGAATTATAAAGGCTGTAGGGAAATGGAATTGGATTTAGATTTCGAAGATGAATTTGAATTTCTCAACAAAAGGTATGTGTTTGAATTTCAGTATGAAATTTGATGAGTTTCTGATTTTGCCACTTGGCATTTTGTTTTCTTTTGGAATTTGGGAGTCCGTAGGGACATTTTGTAGTCGTACCGAGCTAGCCGCGCAAAGGAGACGCTGGCAAAAATTTTCGGAAATTTAGAGAGTTAGAAAATTTTGAATTCAAAATTTTGAATTTGAATTGTTAAGAAAACCATATTATTTGGAACTTATGGTTGATTTTGGAAAAATTAGTTAAAGTGATAACGAATCTTTAAATAAAAAGATTTGCTTTGAAAATTTGACAAAACTATTTGGTTTTGGTAAAATAGTTAACGGGTATTGGAGCATTCTTCTTTACTTGTAATTTCGGGACGAAATTCTTTTAAGGGGGAAGATTGTAACGACCCTGAATTTTTGACATTTGAAATGTGAATATTTAATTGAGTTTAAATATTCGAATGATAATTTAATTTGAAATTCAAATATCAGAATGGATTTGGTAATTAAATTATTGAATTTAATTATTGAAACTGGGTAAAAATTTGAATCTTCAATTTTAAGCTTGTTAAAAATAATATGAAGACTTAGAAAATTCATATTAATAATACTGAAGATAATGGAAGTTTCGGAATTGAATTTGGAACTGTTTTGTTCAGTTTTGAAAATTTATTGTTTAAATTGAATTTAAAAATAGCGTTCCGGGGCACAGTCTCGGAATTCGACGAAACTAGTTCCATTGGATCCGTAATAATGTAATATTATCATATTTCAATTTTTGTAATGTTTGGAGCTGTCATGTGATCGTACGGTAGCTAAACGTGTTGAAATTAAATCGAAAATTTAATATTATAACTGGTCCAAAAAGCTATCTTCTCCATACAATCGAATTTGGATTCGTAACCTTTTCCATTGTGTTCGGAATAGGCGTATAACATTACGAACGCCTGGCGGCATGCCTTGACAGGAGGTCGAGATTTCAAGTTGTGTTTATCGAGAGAATTTGAATTTAAATTTAAATATATATTTATCTATTAGTCAACTTCAGCTGTATTTCATTCACATCACAACTTTTTGCCTTCAAATCACTGTCTCCTTCGTACCCTTCCTTTTCTTTTCCCCTGCTTCATCTTTTAACTTGTACAAGAGAGGAGATGATTTTAAAAATCAAAACCAAAGGAAAGGAAAATTTTCGTTCAAATCAACTAAACAATGGCCAAGCCTTCTGCAATTTAAAATCTCGAGCCTATACTTCTTTAATGGCCGAACAGTTGGAGAAAAAAAATTTATACAGATAGAAATTCAAATTGAATGCCTCTTCTCGATAAGGTGGCTCTCGAATCTCGAACGCATGCATGCGCGTTCGACTGGGAGGAAGAAGTCGCGAAGTCGAGGCCAAGTCAGCGGGAAGGGGGTTGCGGCTTAGGGTTTCTCGACGACAGAAGCAGAGCCGCGTATGTAGGCTTGCGTGGCCATGAAATCGAGCAGCACGCGCGCGATGGCGGCAGGAGAGACTCGTGTTCGCGAGGCGAAGCAAGGCGTGACTTCAACTGGGTCGCACACATAGGAGTTGGATCAAAGCGGAGCACGTGGGCCTCGATTTGGGCCAGTGGGAGGCGCGCAATTCAATCGTGATTTTGGGTGTTCGCGTGCGATAGTGGTATTGTGGGTCGACATTGTCTTCTGGGGTGTCGCGAGTCTGAGCGGTGACGAAGCTCAAGTGGTGGTCAGGCCGGTGATGAGGGCTTGGTCATCTCGAAATCGATCGAGCCAGTGAGGTTTGCAAATCTATTTCTTTCAATTTAAAGCTTATTTAATAAATACATACATGAATATATATATATATATTAGGAAGAGATTTATAGTAAGGTAAGCCTATTCTAGTTTTGATTCTGTATATATGTATGTATACAGTGAAGAAAATTCCTGTTTTGACATTTACAGAAGAACATATTTATAGATAAGGTTTTGAGAAAAATATATAGAGATTCTAAACGTTGAAAAATTTGTATCAAAATTAGATTTTTAATCTATATAAATTAATTTTTATAAGTACATAGCTATGAAAGAAAATAAATATATACATTTAAAATCACTGGTTAGTTTAAAATTATCAAATGGGAAATTTATTATTCGATTTAATTCGAATATTAATAAATTGTATAAATTGTTTATACAAGGTTTGAAACCGTGAAGAAATGGTCAAAATGGAAAATGGACTGCGAATTAAAATCAAAGGTGAGATCTTCTCACTCAAATGAAAGTGGAATTTTCAGTTATTGATTTCTATTGATTGTGATAGTATATATAGTAATATATAGCAATATATATATTGGAATATGTATATATTGGAGTTGTTGATAGTTCCCGCAATATATAGCGGATGAGACCCTATGCGCCGCATAATAGCGGATGATATTTTTATAAATGTGGAAATTAGCCACAAGGGCCTCTCTAGCAAGTGCAATTAGTTTCTAGGACACATAACTGAAATAATTACTTTCAAGGACAAAATGCAAAATAATTAGTTTCTAAGGCCAAAAAACCTATGAAAGTATGTCCTTGAAAGTAATTGGACAGCTGACTTTGTCCTTGTAACAACCCGCATATTTATCGATTTTATATTTAAAATATTTTATTTAAATATTTTATCGTTAATCGGATTTTGGTCTGAAAAGCTACTTTTTGCATACGATCAAATTAGGACTCGAGACCACTCCCATTGAGTTCAAAATGACATTTGCGATCTTTTTGAGTATACACTTCAACATGTTTGGAGTAAGTGGAAATTTTGTCACTTTTTCCCGCCTTTGACTTTGGTTTGGACTGCACCTTCTTAATTCAGCCCAACCCTCTTCCTCATTTTCTAAAACACTTCAAGATTTGTCAAAAATGGTGGTGGGAAAGAGAAATTAAAACTCCCAACTCAAATTCTATTGCAAATCCGAGATTCAACATCAAATTCAAGTAGAAGATTGTGGATTCAAGCTTTGGATTGCTTCTCCTTGCTTTCAATCTCCATCTTCATCAAATTCCGTGAAAAGGTGAGATTTTTGATCTCATATCTTGCCTATAATTGTCATTGGACTGTTGGGAATGATTCCCTATCACTCTAGCATCAACATTTGCATTTGGTTTGGATTGGATTGGCGAAAAACTTCAATTTTCGGTGTTTTGGTGATTTTTCTGGCACTAGGTCGTTCTGGCCTTCGCTAGGTCGTACGCGAGTTAAGGGCTAGGTCGTTTGCTATTGAAAAGTCACACAGAGCTTAGGTCGTTTTCGACCTTAATTCGTTCTGGCCATAGGTCGCCACTTTTAGGTCGCACACTTCCTTAGGTCGAACACTTCCTTAGGTCGCTCGGCTTGCTTGCTTAGGTCATTCTCCTTAGGTCGTGAGCCTTTAGGTCGTGAGTTTTAAGTCGTGAGTCTTAGGTCGCGAGTTTTAGGTCACGTTCCTTAGGTCGTGAGTTTTAGGTCGCGTGCCCTTAGGTCGCGAGTTTTAGGTCGCGTGCCCTTAGGTCGCGAACCACCTTAAGTCGCGTACCTCTGTTAGGTCGCTCGCCCCTGTTTTGCCATTTCACTGTTTAGCTCGGCTATGAGTTAGGTCGCTCGCGAGTTAACCCTTAGGTCGCTCGATCACTTAGGTCGCTCACCTTCTTAGGTTGCGTACCAGTTAGGTCACACACCCCTTTAGGTCGCGTACCTTCTTAGGTCGCGCATCCCACTTAGGTCGCAGGACTCTGTTAAGTCGTAGGTCGTCTCCGACCTTACCCTTGGTCTTGTTAGGTCGCGTGAACCCTTAGGTCGTATGACCTACTTTTCCTTAGGTTGCTTGACCCCTTAGGTCGAACCCCGTACACCTCTGCGTAGGCAATCTTATCTGAAAAGCATTCAACATAACTTCCACTTTGATGCATTTTGAGCTGATTTCCTTGGATTTGTTCACGTCTTCGAATGTGAATTTTTGTGATAGATTGTTTCAACAATCGCTTTATGACTTGTCACTTTAAAGATATATGAAGGTTTCAATACTAGTAGTAAATATCAAAACTCTTTCATCAAAGCGATTTCAACACTATTTTAAATATCAAAAGTTCGTTTTCTCAAACCAATTTCCAATCTACTAGTATATACAAGCCTTTACTTCACTCGAATGAGAAATCGACTTAAACGACTTAGTAAAACGAGTGGTATGAAACGCTTGCGTTCACTTCGTCGGTTAGCTCTTGGACTTGTTCGATTGAACCCTTTTTGTGACAATTTCCTAGTGAAGATCTACAGTTTGTTCGTAAATATTTAAGTGAAGCAAGTGGTTATGGGACATGAAGCTAAACTCATATATTTACTAGCTTGGTGTGATTGACACTACCTTATGATCATGACGATCATTCTTGTGATTTATACTAGCGATTGAGCGATGTCTCTTTGTCTGCGAGGGAGACTAGACCCCACTTGGGTGATGTTTCTACTCACATATATGGGGCTGCACCCCATGGTCTTTGGGCCGTTCGTGTGTCAAAGGCCTTCGGGCCATCCGTGTGTTCGGAAAATTAAATGGATAGCTTCCATGAGATAGCTTCTCGTCCGTGTGCTCGGACTTCCCCCTTTTAGTGATTTGTTCTGGATTTCGTGTGTTGATTTCTGGATTTAGAACTTCACCAACTTTTGAGGTTTTCATTGATATGATATCAGTTTTTTGTGTATTGGTGAATTTGTGTGTCATTACCTGCTTATGGGTTTGGATCTTTGAGTAGATCCTTTTGAAATTGATTAACCTATTGTTGATTATCATTTACGTACTTATAGTAGTATGCCGTTATGGGTGTTACATGTTCATGCCATATTATTTATCCTATACATTATCATCTGATATTTATAGCTAGACTGGTCCGTTTATTATTTTCTTATAAATAATACTCGGGTCAGACCGAGATGTTATAGGTGCTTCTGCTTGACTTCTCTTCAAGATTATTCTGACTTTTGGCTAACTACTTAGATTAGTAGTTTTTGATTGTACGCATTTGAGATAAAGACTCTACGTTGTGTACTTATTCTTTTGTATAGCACGTGTTGCTATTCTTTTGTATTATCGTGGATCTTTCTGACCACTACTCTGATGTACACTTTCATGTGTTATATATATTTATTCATATCTTCTTCCGCCTTTGTGATATGGATGTCTGTGACTGATTTATGTTATGATTACTTCTATGTTTGTTTCCGAAGATTATATATAGCCACCGTGTGATAGCTTTGTGTTTGTATCGGTATGTCGGATTTCCTCCTTAAAAAGATATGCATTCTATTCTATCTGACATATCGGTGCTCGCACAAAGAAGTTACATGGATGGTCGCTTCTCCACAGCCTTATTCTCCGTGCTAATTGACAGCACTACATCGTAGTGTTCTTGGTTAGCGTGGGTATAGAGGTGGGGCGTCACAGTCCTAAAAAGTAATTATTCTACTGATTTTGGCCTTGAAATTAATTTCTGTGGATGTGTGTCCTAAAAACTAATTGGACTGTAAAGTTTGTCCTTCTAGTGAAATGCCCCAATATCCCATATACCGCGATATTCCACCTCGAAGTGAAATTGGTATTGTGCTAACATCTGTGGATGCAGGGAAACAGGTTGGAGGGATCCAACTGGATTCCTCAAATTGTATGAATTTATTTCATATACTGTGTAATTTATTTATAATCTGTGTATGATTATATCTGTGATTGAATGTGTTGAAGGCTATAATTTAGCCGAATGTATTTTTGGTATCGTTGGATACCAGAAATAAATGAAATTGGATTTTTGAAATTAAAGTTGGAGATTTTTAGTAAATTCTTTTTGAAATAATTGGGTGAATTTAAAAGAAGGAATTTAAAAGTATAAAGTTGATTTTGAAATCTTATCGAATTATTTTTAAAATATGGGAAAAGATATAAATAAATGAGTTTTGAATAATATTGTTTTAAAAGTTGAAGAATTCATTTAAAAATGGAATTTTGAATAAATTTGGAAAGAATAAAGGAATTTATTTAAAAGTGATAAATCTCTAGAAATCAATTTGTAATTGATTTGGTATTTGAAAATGAATCTTTGAGAAATCGATATGGAAATTTATTTGGAGTTGAAATAAATTTAGAAATCAAAATTGTAATTAATTTGGTGATGGAAAATAAATCATTGGAAAATTAATTTGGAATTGATTTAGTGTTTAAAGAATAAATTTGGAAATCGATTTGCAAATAGTTTTTTATTTGGAAATAAACTTAGAAATAAATTTGCAATGTTTTGTTCTATTGAAATTAAACTTAGAAATCAATTTGTAATTGATTTAGTATTGAAATAAAAATTAGAAATCAATTTGAAATTTGATTTTGGGGTTAAAAGTGAATATTTGGGGATTTAAATTCAATTGGAATTTATAAAGGAAAGGAAAATTTGTTTTAAAAATAAACACTGATTTATTTTTAAAGTATGGAAATAAATTTACAGATTTGGAATGTAAGTTTAAAATAAATCGATAAGGATTTATTTAATTGGTTTAAATGGACCATTTTGAAGTGAAAGTGTATTCTCACTATAAAGCCGAGTATATTTCCAAAGTAGCTTAAAATATATATATATAAATTAAAAGTTCTAAAGCTAGTTTTTAAAAGAAATATTTGGAAATATATTCCGTGTAAGGAAATTGATTTGAAATTATTTTCAAAAGTTGAAAGGCGAGAAGTGATTTGAAATTTGTTTTCAAAATATTGAAGTGTGGAAAAATATATATCTTGTGAAGATATTTTGAAAATAAATAATTTGGGAAAATTATTTGAATCTGATGATTGTTGTGAATGTTATTGATAGTTAAATCATCGACTATCAATATTGCCTTTCAAATGGCACTTGAATTTGTTTTTAAAAACAAACGCGTATTATTCGGTTTAGCCGGGAAAAGACCTTTGTGTCAAATAACCCATTCCGAATAATGATACGACGTGTATGAACTGAAATTGAAGACCGGTGTGAAGACCGGATATTCTCGAAAATGAAAGGACAACCTGTCGAATGTCTCTGCACCGAGTTGCTCCAGTATAGAGATTTATATCACTCTTTTTGTGATGGGAAGTCCGATCGGGATTGTGAATACCCGGATTGCAAGGGCTTCTTTGGAAGTGCCTTCGGTTCTGTTCGAATCCGGAACAGACTTGTATGGTTACATGTCTGACATTACATTTTGAGATATAAAGATTATTTCTTTCAAATACATTTCTGTTTGGTGGCGGAGAATTTATTCTCTTAGCTTAACACCCTTCTCTGAGACGTATGAGCTCAGATGTTATGTAGTTGAATGTTATCAGTGATATACTCCCAATTTGGTAATGTGACATGCTGAGTGCTGTTGTGTGTTGATCATTTATTGATCATTTGTTGATCAAAGCGTGGCTTTGTGAAAAAGCGTAGCTTTGTGGACGAGACTTCGTCCAAACTCACACCCCGGAAATGGTCGAAACAGGAATATGCGGCAAGGTTATGAGGGTAGCGCCCTTTAGGGTATGTCATTTCCTTTTGGAAAAGGGTGGTATCAGGTATGGAGCCCTGGTATTTAACCTATGTGGATACTCCGATCTCATTTATTGTGTGATTGTGTGTTTATCGAGGCGCCTCGGATAAAGGTCCCAAAGGACCGGGGGGTGGCATATTCGTGAGTTACCTAGTTACAGGGGTAACCCGGCCTTGTGTTGGCAGAGAGCTAGTTAGTTCTTGGGACGTCCAGCCAGAGGCGATCCCATGTGGCAGTAGGAAGTTCCTTAGCCTGACCATTTGTTGGAAATCCAAAGAAACAATTCGAAATTGTACGGTTTTAGTTGTATAACCTGCTATGAAATGTGGCGGTAACCTGCTATTGAACATAGTAGCTATAGTAGGCATAAGTGCAGAATGCCTATGCTGGCTAAGATTAATATTATACTTTCGAAATGTTTTCCACACTAGACATTAATAATAATAATCCAATGATTTGCGTAGTAAGCATCTTTGACTATCATAAGAAGAAATCTCCTCCAATTCTGCGTTTGCATTGTGTGTGTGGCGGGAGGTCTTATGGTAGTTTCATTTTCCAAAAGCATTGCGAATCAATTTTATTCTCTTTGTGAAAATAACTGTTTTACGATCTCACACCAGTCACCATGACTGACTCGGAGTTTATTGTTTCCCTTTTAAACTCTGGGTGCCCATAATTTTCCACACGGGCAGCCTAGAGTTATGTTATCAGGATATTCTGGATATTCTGGAGCTTTGGAAGCAAACTGGATGGCGAAGCATACTCTCGTACTTGTTTATTTATTCCGCTGTGTATTCTGTATGAGGACAAGTTTTTATAACTGTCCATTTGGTATTGAGTTGTATATTGACTCTAATTGATGTATTCTATAAACTGATATAGTTCTTTGTTTAAAAGACTAGTGATTATCTATTATATATTATTCCGCTGTGAATGTGAGATTCTGATATTGTTTCTGTTTATCTGTTCTTTCTTTCCTTTTGTCTTCTTCTACCTCTTCTTTTTAACCCTAATGGTTCGGTTTTCCGGCATTCGATTGCGCGGCATTTGATATAGTGGATGTATTAATGTCGACTTTCGAGCGTCGAAACGTTACATAATTAATGGTCAAAATCTTATTATTCAACATAAATAGTTAACCATCGCAAGCTGGTTAATTAGCAACAAAAAAATTCCAATGACTAGACAAATCAAAAGCTCCACCTAGGAAATGATATGCCTACGCTGACCTTATTTCAATTGTGTAAGGAATTGCAAAACCTTCTTAAAAATCAATGACAACTAACTGGGGGATCATTTAAAATAAGCAATCCCTATCGAGAACAAAATTTCAGATCTTAATAAGTGATTTTCATGGTTCAGTGCATGCTTGAAAGTTGCATAAACTATTATAGTCTCTTAAAATATTATGATGAGAATATGTTAATTATTTTTTGTCATCCTTGAATTTACTGGTGAATATGGGATTATATTTGGCAATGTAATAGTATTAAAAGATAAAGCTGCTTCAAAATTATGACATGATTAAATAAAGCAAAATGCTTTTCATATTCAACGCCTTTAAGTTGAATTTCTACATGGTGTTTTGATAAAATAGAGCTGCTGGAACAGAGACAGGCAATATAGATGTTTAATGAAACAACGGATTTCTTATTATTCTTTTTTTTCCCGGAGGCTTCCTGATAATATTATTTAGGAGGTAAAATTCACTATTTATGTTTGATTTACTGATAAATGTGGGTGAGACTGCAGTTTGATTTACTTATAAATGTTGCCTCTGTAATATTGAAGGTGGTGCAGCTTATGGGATGAAAATGGCTGGCCTAGATGCATTTTCCCCTTCATATGAAGATGGATATGGGATGTATTTGGTAGGTTACCTTTTGGTTCATTTTCTAAAATGTAATCATATATTCAGTAGACATTTATTCTTGCAATTACTTTTGAAACCGCATTAGTGCAAGTTGTCGACTTAACGCTAGCATGACAACAACTAGTTTACTCCTGGTTTGTTTCATGGCCACTGTAAGTAGTTTGTTTCTCATATGCTCATGTAATCTCCACTGTAATTAAAGTAATTTACTCGTGGTTTTTATCAACATCTCCACTGTAATTAAAGTAATTTACTCGTGATATTTTAGCATTTAGTTTAATCAATTAAACAATGATCTTGATTTTGTGTTTTGAATCCCACTTCGCAAACTTGAATTCAATCAGAGCACAAATGGGTTAATTCTAGTCTATTAGTACATAAATTTAGTTAAAAATAAAATAGTATCCATTAAGTTAACACATAATTACAACTACCAATTTCACTTTATTTTATCGATTTCAGTTTGGATTAAAAATCATAGCTGTAAAAACTTGAGTGTTATGCTCCAAAAAATTCTATAAATCATGCTTTTAGATGTATTATTCAGTCTGCTATGTTTTATGATAGTGCTTTAATTTGTTTTGTTTTCTCTTGTTTTATTCTTAAAAACATACTTTTTGTTCCACTGCTTTCAGCTTGCTCTTGCATCAACCATTGTTTTATTGACAAAGCTCACTATATCTTGCTGCAACATCACAAGCTAGTCAATTCTGCTCCTGGTACTCCATTGTCTCAGTCAATGTTTGCTACTGTTTCGACCAGATCGCTCTATGCGTAGCTAAACACATTTTTTCAGTTGAGAGTAATGCTACTACCTTCAATTACTGCCACAACCAGCATTCGTCTACCTTCAACCACATTCAACTGCATCCAACAGTATTGCTTCAGCAGCTTTTTCTGAGTATATCAGGTATCCACTTCAGTTTATATTTAAGCTTCTCATCGTTATCCACATGTTGTACAGTATATTTGGTGCAACTATCAAGGTTATGTTTTCCTTGATTTTATGCTTGATATTGTGTCAATTATGTCAACATGATTGATCTTTGAGTGAATATGCGTGCAATCTTCGATTGATTTGAGAGTACAAGTTTATCGACATTATGTCAAAACAACATTTGTTTGTGTTGAACAAAGGAATAAAATATTATATTTCTTCATGTGGCTACGGCCATGTAACTAATATAAACTATTGATTTGTTGACAGTGCTGTCAACTAAATCGTGTTAAATGATTTGATGCTTGATTCTTGACCATTGTAGTCGGCCTTGAAGAAATATTGCATGATATTCTGGGTTAAGGCATTTTGATCATTTACATTCATTGTGCGTCATTAATCTAAGTAGACAGTGGATGTTGCAAAATTATAATTTCTGGAAAAATCAAAAGATGGACCTTGATCATAGGAAATATAATTTACAATTGACCGACTTTTTGTCCACAATGAAGGCTGGATGTAGGAGACGACAGAGAAGTGAAACTGGGAAACTGCCCAAGAAGTAAACTTAGAAAGAATGCATTAAATATCTTGGACCGGTATGAACTTCTATCATTTTGCAAGTAAAATATTCAATGAATACCAATGTGTTAGCCTACATGCCTTCCATAATATACTAATTATCAGAAAGAAAGCGAAGAATATGAAGTCATAGTGGCAGATGGGAAGCTAGTATATAAACAACATCAAATCCCTGTTAACACTGTAGAAGGTTCTAAATTGATGTTTGTTCTCAACACATCAAGGTCTTTGTATGTTGGAAAGGTAAAATAAAGCCTCTAAAATGCTATATTATTCAAACTAGATTGCATTGCATTGATCCAAATTCTTGACTTGAGCAGAAGATAAAGGAATTATTTCAACATTCAAGCTTCTTATCCGGAGCAGCAACAACTGCTGCAGGACGAATGGTAGTCAATGAAGGCATTTTGAAGGTAACATCATTGTTTTATTAAACACATTACACATCATGAAAAATGACATTAATCAAATTCGCCAATCTGAAAATTTCAGGCAATATGGCCATACAATGGACATTATCTCCAAACTAAAGAAAACTTCACATATGGTATTACACTATCTTAGAGCTATCAGTTGTTGTCACTGTATTATAATATGACAGTTGTTAAACTTGTATTACAATGTTAAACTGTCAGCTTAGTACTACGATAGCTCTAAAACTAACCTTGATAGCAAGCTTGGTACTACGATAGCTTGGTACTGTATTATAATGTTAAACCAAGAATATAATCTGACAAGTGAATTAACTAAATAAATCTAGATAGCTTGGTACTGTATTATAATACGACTATACTACGATAGCTTGGTACTGTATTATAATGTTAAACTTAGCGCTATCAAGCAAGTACCAACACAGATGGTATTACACAGATCCTACAAAAATAGGCATTACATTGTCTTAGAGCTGTCAGTTGTTGTCACTGTATTATAATTGTTGACAGGTTGTGTAAATTATTGACAGCATGTAAAACCTATAATCTTAGAGCTGTCAGTTGTGTTTATGACCGAGCTTCAATTTTTAATGCAGAACTCAGTTTCAATGGAGACTCGGTTAACCGAGTATCAGTTAAACTGAGACTCAGTTTAGCCGAGTCTCAGTTTCAACTAAGACTCAATTTAACCGAGTCTCAGTTACAAGAACCGAGTCCAACTTAAAAACCGAGTATAATTTTTGAAAACTGACTACACTTATATTGGTATACTAAGAGGACCACTTAGTTAACAACATCGACGACTAGTTTACGTGATTTGTAAACAGACCGCTTCATACGTCGATAATATGCAGCTTGATTTTACTCCAAGTAAATTACCGAGTTCGTTTATTATTTTTTACTCTACTTCACTTGTAAATGCTACTTGATTTTATGGCATGTTGTATACTTTGTATTAGTCAATCGCCTAATGAAACAATGTGATGAATATTTAGTGTTTGTATTATGAATCCGATTTAACTTTGTGTACACTTTTTTGATGAATTGATTCTCAAGCATTACTTTTGCTTTACAGGTAGATAGATGACTGTGATGCAAAAAAAGGTTGCAATGAGTTATGGATCGAAGTTATTTTTGCTGCTAGAATAACTTTTTGGTTTTAACGTATGTACTACTTACTTTTGTTTTGCTATTGCTACTTGTTCTATATTTTGTTTATGAACTATTGATGACGAACTATTTATGTTTGTTGTAAGAATATTATGTATTTTGATTATGAAATTTCATACGTTGGTTATCAAATATGTGTCCAAAATGTGGTATTGATACAATATGTTGATTTTGAAATGTGGTATTGATATAATATGCTAATTTTGAAATGTGGCATATATACACATTGTGACTGATGTTTACTGAAATGGAATTTACAGAAAAGTAGAAAAAGCCTAATTGACTTAGCTTTGTATACAATTTAATGGCGTTTTTAAAACGCTGTTAAAAAATTCCACGGTGTTTTTTATACGCCGTTGAATGTTTTAACAACGTTTTAAAAATGCCGTTAAATTGTATCTAAAAACATAACCAAATACAATTTAACGACGTTTTTAAAACGTTGTTAAAACATTCCACGGCGTTTTTTAAACGCCGTTGAATGTTTTAACAGCGTTCTAAAAATGCCGTTGAATTGTTTTAACGTCGTTTTTAAAAATGCCGTTAAATTAAACCAAACGCTGTTAAATGATTTCATGACACCAGGGAAACGCTGTAAAAAAGGACATTTAATAGCGTTTATTCCTTGTCATTGTATATCTCAGACATATAACTGCATGTCGATATACAACATATGTAAAAACGCTGTTAATAGCTTTTATAGCATTTTTGAAACGCTGTTAAAGGTCCTGTTTGTTGTAGTGGACCTATGGATAGCTCGATACCGAGCTATGCACTTAGCTCCGAGTTAAGTGAAACTTTCCCAAGTTATTTATCTACTCCATTTAGGTGTGCTTGTAGGTTTTCGAATTGTTTTGTCTTTGTTTTGATCTTCTAAGTCTAGTTGAAATATGTTTGGCTAAAAAACAGGTTATCACTTGCCTCCTAAAGTACGCCTTTCGAATGTAATGTGTGCTTTGCTCAAGAACAAGTTTTAGCAATCAGTCTTTGATAGTTGAGCTCTCTAGCTATTCACTGTTCCTAATCTTGGGGAATTATTCAGAAGTATCATCCTATACATCCAAGCTATCATGTGTTCACCCAGGGCTTATCTCCCTTTCTTCAATGGTAAGGCATTTAAATCCTTTTACCAAGTCAGTATCCACTCTGAGGCTTGGTCTTGCTAGACCGTACATCTTATAATATAGGATTTGATCTCTCCGGATCATTTATTGCCCAATCTAGGGTTTGATCTCTCTAGATCCTTACTGAGTCCAATCCGCTCGCTCTTCGATGGGAGGACCCAATGACCAAGCAAGCTCATCTGCTCACACTCCGATAAGGGGACTCACTTTTCATACAAGCCCATCCACTCGCTCTCCGACAAAGGAGCTTGCACCCTACAATCCGGTCCCGTCTCTTCAGACGAGACTTAAAGCAATCAATATCGTACAAGTCCATCCGCTCACTCACTGACAAGGGGACTTGCACCTTGCACTTCAATCCTGTCTCTCTAAATGGGGCTTAAAGCGATCAATATTGTACAAGTCCATTCGATCGCTCTTCGATGAGGAGATTGCACCCTGCACTCCAGCCCCGTCTCTCTGGACGGGACTTAAAGCGATCAATATCAGTCATCACATTCAATGTGGATTTTTCAAAGGTCAAATATTCAAATCAAAGCAAACAAGCAGAAATCCTAATTATCCATCCCAGACATCTGACTCAAAGCATGCCTAGGGACGAATCCAGGTCTCATACACATGTAAGCGGTCCAAGGTTATTATTGTCCTGAATAGTCATCCTAGACATCTGACTCAAAACACGCCTAAAGACTAATCTAGGCCTCATACACATGTAAGCGGTCTGAGGTTATTATTATCCTAATTATTCAAAGCAAGAAAAAGCAAAGCGAGGGAGTCTAACCTGACTCCCGACCATCCTCATCATGAGATTTTGAGTCTCGGACCAAATCTTTAATTGTTCCTTGATGTGTTCGCAGCGAATGGTGGTTGCTTTGACTACACCATTAAAGTTCAGTTTCTCATGTACTGTTGCAGTTGTTTGCTCCAAATCAGTTCTTTTATCATATCATGAAGGTGTCAACACTAGTTTGTTTCATGTACATCCAACTCATGGAAGATGCAGAACTTTCTAGATCTTTTCTTTCGATAAGTAGGCTCTCTCCTAGCTGGCTTCTGATAGGGGATCTACCCCTAGTCTCCAAGTATATCCTCTCGGGGGTCACTGTTAGCACAGTGTCAGAAGCGAATTTTAGTTCCCTACTCTGCCGTTTTAGCTCCTCGAAGTTGTCATCAACTTTTCATTTTCCTTTGTCCTTTCTGTGTCATGCCTCAACAGCCCTCTGTCATCCACGACATTAATTTCAATATCCTCATCTTCGGCAGCTTCCTGACGCTAATATCTCTTAGCTTCATGGTAGAATTCCATGAGATCCATCGGTGGATCTATTTCCAATGAAACTTTGTAGTCGGTCTTGCTCGCGACTCCAGATACTGCCGTTATTAAAATTATAGATGGAACTGATTTATCAACTGCTGCAGCTACCACATTGAATCTTGTCAAATAGCTTCTCAAAGTCTCGCCGAGCCTTTGTTTCATGCTTGATAGCGTCATCACATTCTTTGATCATGAGACAAGAACTCTAAACTGTCTTAAGAACTTTTTCACCAAATCAGTCCATGTGCCTATGGACCCATTCTCTACCACATCGCTGCCAAGTACATTAAGTATAATGGGAAGCATCGCCCCATTACCTCCTCAGGTGCATCTAACAACTCCAAATGTCGGATGTGTCTCATCAGATGAACTGTCAGATCTGACTTTCCACTATACATTTCTAATGTCGGAAGATTTAAATCGCGAGAATTCCTCGCATTCCGGATGTTAGAAGTGAATGAATCCCTACTCATGTCCTCCAAGCTTTGATCTGAGGTTCCACCCTTAATTATCCTCCTCACTAACTTTGAAACTTGGTTTTCTCTGTCCAGTGATGGTCTTCAACCAAAGGCGATATCTACCCTTTACTCCTATGGGGGAACTCCGACACATACTCTAGCACGTACTCCTCTGGCTGCACATTAGCTTCTTACCTGCTCCTTCAGCTTCATTCCGTCCTCTGTTCCTACGGGGAAGCTCTGGCACATATTTCTCTGGTTATTGCGCATTTACATTCTGACTTGCGTTTTTAGTCCAGCATCGTTTGCTTTCGGCATTCTGGCACATCCCAAGTTCACACCAGCATTGCCTCCGAGTATAATTCCCTCAGTACTGAGTTGATTTAGATCGGTACCGAGTTGTACCATTTGTGGGGGCATCATTCCAGTTTGCTTCGCTCCAACTTTAGTTGTTCCTGCATTAGCTCTTGGCACTTGGTTTTGAATTCCTACAGCTTTAGCTATTCCTTTTTGTCCTATCCATTGGAAAAATCCTTCAAGCATTTCCTACTATCGAGTCGTTAATCCATTTTGCATCTCCTTCATCATTTCTCTATCACTTCTCTGGTCATGAAGACGGAATGACGAGAATTCAAGGACACTTCCAGACTGCCCCCATGCTCTAATTGGCTTGCTCCAACCTTAGATCTGGTGTTAGATCTCTTCATCTTCTCCAAATCTCAGATCTAAGCTTTAGGTTGTGAAATCTGGCTTCCTTCCCAGTGAAAACAACAAAATGTTAATCCGGAAAATGGATCAACACCCAGAAATCATATGAAAGCTCCATATCTATTAAAAATAAAGGAAAAGGAGAAAAAGTAAAAGGAGACACAAGAATTTTTATAGTGGTTCGGCATAATCTCCAGCCTACATCCACTTTAATCTTTTTTATTAGCTATTCACTCTCTGGATTACAACTAATGATCTCAGATCTGACCATAATCTAGTAGATTCCATATTTACAATGATATTTCTAGAGAGTTTGAGAGTCACAGTACTAGAGATTTGCTGATCTAAGTCTTAGAACAACAAATAGTAGCTTCATAGGTGAATCTAATAAAGGAAAGGTAAGATGTGAAGAAGAAGAAGAAGTCTACAATGGCAAAGAGATCTGATCCCATTTTGGTTGTAGTAGGCTTGTATTTATAGGAAAACATGTGTACAGGTCCCGAAGCCTGCTTGCACTGAGGTCCAGGAGTTTGCCCGAAGTTGCATAAGAGAAACTGGAGCACCACGGGTCAAGAGCATAGCTCGGTACTAACGTATGGTCCTTAGCTTGGTACCGACCTATGGTTTTTGGTGCAAGTTGAACTTTTTCACTCGCATTGCTCTTCTGTCTTCAAATTGAGTTGTTCCAAGCTCTTTTTATCGACTTTGGGTCGATTCCAATGGTTATCTAGATAGCTTTATTCTTTACTCTCTTCTCGTCATCCCTTGGAATTGCACATCCAAATCATGGGAAAACCATTCGACCACGAGTAGTCGGAGTGATATAGGAGATGTATGGAGTTTGGGAAGTGTAATGGGGGAAATGGTAGGTCGGTACTGACATGGATAGCTCGATACCGAGCTATGCACTTAGCTCCAAACCGAGTGAAACTTTCCGCTTGCAAGTTTCCAAATCATTTCGTCTTTATTTTGATCTTCTAAGTTCAGTTGAAATCCGCTTGGTTAAAAACCAGGTTAACAGCAAGTTATGAATTTTTTACAAAAGTGGAAATGAAAGAACATGTAGATTTGAACTCGGCTTTCATATATAATATGATAATAATAGAAGATAAAAGATAATAGAAAATAGTAAAGTGAAAGAATTTCTGGCTTTCGTGTTCATTCTTGGAGGTTCCTCTCTTCTCCTTAACTCTCTCTAGATATCTTATTTTCAAAAATATTAAATTTATCACTTTACACTTATTTTACTAATTTTCTCCCATCATTTTACATCTTGGTACAAACATTCTAAAGTTTATGCAATTATCTACATATAATTTATCGGTTACCTCCATACATGTAGGTTAATTACATAATTCAATCTAGCACCATTGTTTCGTTGGTTAGGCGTTGTATATTTCGATATATATATATATATATATATTGTGTGTGTGTGCATGTGCGTGCGTTAACAAAAATGATAAAACATTTATTCAACTACAAAGATATATGGTCCAGCACCACTATCCCAGTGGTTAAGAGCTTTAGATTTTGGTCCATAAGGTCACGGTTTCGAATCCTGTGTAGCGTGTGATTCAAACCAGTACATACGTTGACTTGTAGTACACTATATATTTCTTAAGATTTATGATACTACTAGGTACAACCGCATAAGTACCCGATTTTAAAAAAAAAGACCTACAAAAATACATTGATGCAAAGCATAAATTATGTACACTAATAATAACGACAAAATTAATTTGAAAATCTATTATGATTCATATATCTCATAAATTTATCATACATTGCATTACAAAGTTTTAATTTTAACTTCAAATAACTAAACATTAATATTTCTACTTTATTTTAAAAAACCCTTCTTAATTCTGTTTACTATTTACCTTTAAGTCCTAATATTTAGACTAACTGTGTAATTTTGAATTTTTCATACTTAAAAGAAATCAACAAAATATTATTTGTTAATTCATTTTATAAATCGCTAAAATATGTTGGTTTCAAACATGTATGCTATATTCAAATTAACAAAAATGATAAAATAAACATTTACTCAAATATAAAGGGATATAAGCTATGTGGGTTCGGTGCATATTTCCTCAGAGTTTACAAGTAAAGCTTGATTCTTTAGGTCTTCAATAATATCAACTTTATACTATATTTCATTTAATCCAGTGAATTTATTAATTTGCATAACAAAATCCTTCTCTCTTATCGATTCCAAAAGTTTTCTCTCTTTTCCTTATTCTCTCTATTGATATTTTATTTTCAAATCCCTTTAAGTTATCAATTTACACATATAATACAAATTCTCTCCTAATATCTAACATTATCGTATAAATAGTTTGAAGTTTATACAACTATTTACAAATAATTCATCAGTTATCTTCTAATATTTTATATTCAAGTCCATAAATTTAAGTTAAAATCCAAAATATAAACTATTTAAACAAACTCGATCAACTAAAATTTATTCATATTACTTATAAATACGAAAGAATGACAATTTACATAAGTATATCAGTATTGTACCAACCAAAGTGGTAAAATTAGTTTTCATTCAATTATAAAAATATTTAAATCACATAAAAAATAATAACAAATTTAATTTATAATTAACTTATTTCAAAATATTTATTATGCATTGCATTGTAAAATTATAGTTTTAACTTGAAATACCTATTAGAGTTCCCACAATTATTGACAAAACCACCTCACTTTTTCTTCTAATATTTTACATTTCAATCCATATAGTTAAATTAATATGAAGCCTTAAATTTAAACTAATTAGATAAATCCAATTAACTTATATTGGTTAGTTCATCTACGAAATTATGAAATTATGAAAATTTTAATATGTACACCATGTTTAAATTAACAAAAATTGTAAAATTATTTTTCATTAAAATAAAGATATATAAGTTACGTAACATATATATAGATAATAATAACAAATTCAATTTGCAATTCATTTCTCTCAATAAATTTTGAGAGAAATGTGTGATCCTCGAAAGTAGAGGAGAGCACACATGTGTGTGTGTGTATATGTCACTAAAAACAAAGGAGCTGCCAACATGCCTGGCAGGTAATAAATCATAATACAAAGATCATAGAAAAAGAACTCAGGTATTTCTAGAATGAGCTCCGACAAGGCCACCGCCCATTACACCTCAATATCTAGCTCCGGCAAGGCCATCGCCTAATATTGAGATGTTAGAAGTACCCAAAAGAATCCATGATGCAATCCAATGTGGATGAGATCGATAGGCAACTCCAGCAGAGATAGAATGCCTTACTGCAAATGCGAAAGATCCATAATGAACGCCTTACTACAAATGCGGATGATCCAGAGTGAAATTCTCACTACAAAAGCTGATGAATCATGATGCTACCAAGTGCACCTAGGAGATCAACTAGCAGCTCCACCACTAAAAGAACGCCACACTACAGACGTAGAAGAACCAGAAAGAACGCCTCACTGCCAATGCGGAAGGTCCAGAATGAATGTCTCATTGTAATCCTGTCGTCAGCAACCCTGAAAACCTGCAAATAGTAATCTGGCACCTGTATCTGTAAATGGAACTAAAGGAAAATATAAGAAAAGTACATATATATATATATGTATATAAATGAAATTTATATACATATATATGTATTGATGAAGTAAAAGCAATAGAACTAAAATTAAAATTATAAAACAGTAAAGAAACTAAAGTAAATGAAAGACTAATAAAAGGATCAAAGTTCATTACGCAACATCTTAACTAACTTTATAGTTGTGAAATAGTGATTACGAAAACTAAAAGGCATAAAAAGGAACAAAATATGAAACTAAAAGCCTATAAGCTATAAAATCTAAAAAAATTAACATTATGCTCCTTTGATCAAAAGAACATTATGAAAATCAGTAAAATCATCATTCAAATTCAAGAAAATGTTCATGCTATAATTATTATTATTAAAAATATTATATTTTTGTTTAAATAACTTAATGCTATTTCTAACCTATAGATATTCTTTAAAAAATATATTTCTCTCAGTAAATTTATTATGAAATGCATAATAAAATTATGTTTTTTTACTTCAAATACCAACATTTTAAAATTTCTATACTCATTTACAAAACCCCCTTCGATTCCTTTCTACACATTTAAGGTTGTATATTATAATTAATTACATAATCTCAAAACTTTTAAATAATTTAAGTAAACTATTATTCATTCATTCTCTAATAAATCATATCAATATAGGCCATATTCAGTTGACCAAAAACAATAAAACAATCATTCAAATATATAAATACATCAATCACATAGCATAAGTTATATACATAAATAATAATGCAAGTTTAATGTTTAATTCACTTATATAATATATTTTCCATGCATAGCATTGCACTATAAAACCCTTTTTTAACTTCAACCGCCTACATTTTGAAATTTATATAGTCATACATAAAACACTCCTTAATATCACCTAACATTGTACATTTAAGTTAATAAACTCAAACTAGTAATGTGATCTGAAATTTAATTTTTTTTGAATAAATCTAGTTGATAAATATTTGTTAATTCAATTAATAAATGATAAACTATGACACTATTTATTTGAAACTAATAAAATTTGATTGTATATTATCAAACGCATACTAGAATAACATATTTATTTCAAAATTTAAAGGATATTAAGACTAGCATTTAATGGTCCAAAATACACTAATATTTTGGTACTGGTTAAAACATTAGGCCCAAAGCCCATATAAAACAACCCATACAAAACTGATCAAGCTGTACCTGCACCCAAAATAAGAAAAGCAAATACACCCTTTAGGGTTACAAATCCTTGTTGCTATTAAACATTACTTGATTTCTGCAGCCAAAAATAAGAAGAAAAAAAGGAGAAAGTCGGTCGATCGAAATCAACCTCTCTTCTCTTCTTCTCTATCTCACTTACTTACGAAGGCTTCCATATTCTTAAAGCCTATAAATTCTCTTGTTCTTCAGCAATTATCTCCTATGTTGCTTGTAGTTGTCTCGTCTTCTAGATTTAGTTGTTTGCTTCATGCTTACCACTGCTTTCACCTTGTTGTGTTATATAGATAAGTGATATATTCTTTAATTAAGTCTACTTTTGTAATAACCATCTAGTAAGTTCGAATTGATAGTAAAGTGTCTTGATTTGTAGGGATTGATTCTTAGTTGGATGCACTATAGTTGTTCGGTAATTCTTCTCTAAATTAGGTGAGTTTTTCACTATTTTTCTTTTCTCTTTAGCTTCCGCATCTATTTTACTACCATTAGTTTTACTTTTGCAGGAGTTCCTTCTGGTTTGGTGAAGTGAATGACCACCTCCTTGCATTTGCATACCTTGAATGAGTAATTTCTACTTTGATGGAACCAGCCTTAGGAAATAGCGCAACCTTATACGACTCATTTCTACTTTGATGGAACTGCCCTTAGGAAATAGCAGTAGAATATTTTTCATTTTGTAAGTATGCTTCCTATTAAACTGAAAATTCGTACAACATCCATGATGCCATGCTAAACCAAAAGTAGATTTTAACACCCTTAATGACTCTATTTAGTGTGGAATAATTTGTGGGATTAAGTGCTGCTATAAAACCAACAATTAGCCCAATGTTCGAGGCTTAGTACAAGATGATGTCATTTAGAGATGGTTCCATGATGCCCATGGACTTTTGATGTGGTTATTCAAAAGCCCATGTCACATGTTCAAGGGTAAAATAGGTAAGTTGCATATATGTGCAATAGTCCATTAAGCATTTGTTAATGGGTTAGATAGGCAATCTACATAAGTTATGATCCATTGTCTACATGTTGGTTGACAAAACAGTCATTATGCAAAATAGACACTAATTTAGGCCAAAGCTTGAATGGCCTTATTCAAGATAAATTCCCAAATTTAAGATTACGCACAAAGAGCTTGGTCGTATGCACATCCATGTCCAAAAATAGTCAAGTTTGCATGATCAAGTTATATAGGCTATGCTACATATTTGTCCAAAGTCCTTGTTCATACAAAATTGTAATGTTTAAAATTAATTCATGATTTTCCCCAAATCGATTTAGGATTACAATTCCTTGACCTTAAGAAGTAGAGAAAGAAATGATTTGCCCTTCTTCATGGCCATGGGGTCCGTATTTATAGGATGGAGATAGGCGACATAGCTGCAACGTTTCTTTGAAATGCCTGACATTTGGCATCATCAGTTATCTCGATGTCGTTCAGCACCATGCTTTATTCTAAAGATTTTTGATATACTTTTGGATGTTGATGATTGAGCAACATCGTTTGTTGTATTAGTGAGTTACAATATCCAATGAAGATAGGCATTTGACATCCCTTAGTACTGTTAACATGCGGCCATCCTTCTATAACGCTACTGATTTACAATATCAGTGCTATGCTATAGCTATGTAATATCCCTATCACCTTGTTGGCATGTGGCATTTGCATTTCATTGATAGTTTATGACATCCGCCTTTTTTCATTGATGAGGTGCGACATTGGTGACATACGGTATTCTTTCTTACATTAATGGCTTACGATATGCTTTCAATCGACATCATCACTGTCCCGATGATATGCGACATCTTATGCTGCCTTTACTAGTGCGAGGTTCTTTATACTCTTAAATTCGATATCTCTATCTATCCATAAGTTCGACATCACCTTGTGCTATTGTAGGAGCTTATTGTTTTCACTTTCGTAAGTTCGAAATGCTCTGTATTCGACAATCTTATCTTCATATGTTCGATATCATCTGTTTGCAATTGTTTTATGTTTGTAATTGTGATAATCCATATGACCTTTGAGTTCAACATCCTTTTTTCCTTTGGCTATGATATCCTTCCGTCCTTTAGATATGGTATCCTTTTAATTTCGACATCCCCATGTTGGCATTTGTCATATTATTAACTTATAAGCCCCATGATGGACTTATTAATTCGACATCATATTCTCTTGCTTCCATGTTTGTTTCCTTTAGAAAAAATGTGGATAATATTTACCCCTCTCCTTGTATACAAGAAGCCTTTTACACTTAAACCAAGAATTTTCTCGCTTTCCTAATTCTTTACAAGGTTTTCTTTCTAACCCTGTTTTCCTGTAGAACATAAAGTAAGTGATGATTTTCATAATTAACTTTAAATTTTATTTTGGGCAAACCATCTCGGATTTAGTAAAGTCGTGAATTAGCTTATTCTCTTTTTTTCCTAAAAAAGAGGCTTTCATACTTTAAAGTCTAATTTGATTAAGAAGACCGAAAATCTATTCAATATAAAGTCTATAAATTCAACATGGCAATAGTATCATAGCTCTATTTGAATAAGAGACCGAAAATTCTTTGGTAATAACAATTTGAGTAGAATACTAGAAATCCATTCAATAATAATCTAAATAGAAGACCAAATATCTATTTTGGTAATAATCTGAATAGAAGACCAGAAAACTATTCTGGCAATAGACATTTGAATACAAGATCAGAATCCATTCCAACAATAATAATCTGAATAGAAGACCAGAAAAATCATTCGGTAATAAAATCATTTGAATAGATGACCGGAAAATTATTTGGTAATAATAATCTAAATAGAAGATCAGAAAAACTATCTAGTAATAATATCACTCAAACAAAAGATTAGAAAATTATTTGGTATTAATAATCTGAATAGAAGGCTAGAAACCATCTAGTCCTTGAAGATCAATTTATCTTTACTTTGAAGCACAATATATTTGACAGATCTTTCTTTAGAAGATCGCTTGATTTTTTCTTTAGAGCACAATAGATCTTTTTCGACCGATCTTCCTCTAGAAGATTTGCTTTATCTTTGCTTTGGAGCATAATGGCTTGTTTTTTTATTGATCTTCCTCATAAGGATTTGCTTTATCTTTGCTTTGAAGCACAATGGCTCATTTTTGATTGATCTTCCTCTAGAAGATTTGCTTTAATCCATTCTTTAGGTTTTCATTCACTCCTTACTACCATCTTCAGGCAGTGATTTAGGCTTTAATTGATTTTTTTGTTACCAACTTTAGGTGATGATCTCAACTTGGATTGAACCCGTTATCACTCTCTTAGGTGATGATTTTTCTCTTTTGTCCGGTGCGTTTGGTTAGCTATTTTAAGCAGAACCAAAGTCTTATCCGACCTTCCTCTAGGAGGCGCTTCAGACAAGCCTTATAAGCGGGAGTGAAGGCTTGTTCGGTGCTTTGGCCGGGCTTTCTTAGGTGAGACTAAAGGCTTACTCCGTCCTCTCTCTAGAGGGTGCTTCGGCTAGGCTACGTAGGCGAGACCGAAGGCTTGCGATGGTTTGGCCAGACCATTTATGGTGGGACCAAATACTTACTCTGACCTCTCTCTAGGAGGTGCTTTAACCAGTCCCTTATGGTGGGATCAAAGGCTTTATTTCGCCCCTTATTACCTTATAGGTAATGTTCTTGGCTTTTCCTTTTAATTCTTTCCTTTCGTTAGACTATCAATTCTGTAGATATACTTGTCTTAATTTCTTTATTCATCCATCATAGGAAAATTTGGCCTTAGATGTTCGGCATTCCAAGTTCTTGCTATGATGTTACGATTTGGTCGGCACAGTCGAAATGTCCCTAGTGGGATTACTTCGTGAATAACGAGGGGTCTTTCCCAATTTGGCTCATGCAGTCCATCCTTTAGATTTTTATTGTTTGGCATGACTTTCAAAGCACCAAATCTCCTTTTTGAAATGATCTTTCCTTGACTTTGGAATTGTAGTATTTGGTCATTCTTCGCTAATATTCAGCTGTTCGTACAGACGCTTCATCTCTTAGCTCATTATTCTGATCCAAAGATTCACTTTTTAGTTCTTGATTATGATTAGTAGAATATGTGATTCTTCGATGGGATGGTACTTCAACCTTAATTGGAAGCATTGCTTTACATCATATGTTTAAGAAAATGGGGTATGCCATGTTGCCATTTTAGCAGAAGTTCTGTATGCCCATAGTACAAGTGGTAATTCTTCTACTCAATTTCCCTTCGCTTTATCTAGTCGTTTCTTAAGAATAGTTTTAATAGTTTTGTTGGCAGCTTCAATGGCTCCATTAGCCTTTGGATGAGCTACAGATGAAAAGCTTTTGATAATTCTATTTTCATTGCAGAATTTTGTGAATTCTCCACTCTAAATTGGGTTCCATTATCGGATATGATCTTGTATGGTATTCCAAATCTGGTAACTATATTCTTGCTCACAAACTTTAGCACTTTTCCTAACGTTATTTGGCAATGGCTCTGCCTCTATCCATTTGGTGAAGTAGTCAATAGCTATTACTGCATATTTAGCTCCTTTTTTAGACATAGGTAATGGTCCGATCAAATTGATCCCCCACACATCAAAAGGCCATGGGCTTGAGATTGAGGTCAACTCGCTCAATGGTAGATGTGGGTTTCTTGAGAATTTCGGGCACTTTTTGCATCTCTTTATATAATCCAAGGTATGGTTAGTCATTTGAGGCTAACAAAAGCCTTGTCTCATAACTTTTTTGGCTAATTTTATGCCATTAGAATGATCTCTACTTAATCCTTCATGGGCTTCTTTCAATAATTTTGCTCCATTTTTTAGACAAACACATCCTAAATAAGTAGTGAGTATCCTTTCTTATAAAGTATTTCATTCATAATAACAAAGGTTAGAGCTTGGAGTTTTATTCTTCTAGCTTCCTTTTTACCTATTGGCAATTTTCCTTTCATCAAATATTTAACTATTGCTATCATCCAATTGTTTTCATATTGGTTGCTTATGCAGGAGTGTATCTTCCTTGGTTTTCATCATTATCAATTATTGGATCATTTCCCTCTTTCGTTTGCGTGAGAGCTTAAGACCTAGTTAGTACCAACATCTCGCTTTTTGACTCGAATACTTTTTCCTCTATGCTAGGACTTGGTTGAAAGCTAACCGACACAATTCGAGTTTCAGGTGCTCCTCGTGAGTTAGCCAATTTGGCCAAAGAATCGGTTTAGGAATTCTTCCCTCTCAGTACTTGATTATCGAAAAATCCTCGAATTGGGTCAACATTCTTAGTACCTTATTAACATAAAGGACCAATTTAGCATCTTTCATTTGGTACTTTTGATTTAGTTGGTTTACCATCAGCTGGGAGTCATTAAAGTTCTCAATTCCTGGAATTTTTAACTATAGGGCTAAAGTGAATCCTGTCAACATTGATTCATACTCTTCCACATTATTGGTTGTAGGAAACCTAACTTCATCGCATAATGTAAGCAATGTCTATCGGGGGGTAATAACCACATATCCCGCACCAGCTCCTTGTTCATTTGAAGCTCCATCAACGAACAATTGTCATCCGGGTTTCAAATCTCTTTCTTTTTCTGACTGTTCCTTGATAAATCTTGTGCATTCAGTTACGAAGTCGACTAAATCTTGTCCTTTTATTGCCATTCGAGGTTCAAATTCAACATTATATTGGCTGAGTCTATTCCCTACTTTACTAATCTTCCCGACGCCTCAGGTTTACTGAAGACTTGTTTGTGCGGGAAGTTAGTTAAGACTTTAATTGGGGATTGCTTGAAAATAGGTCCTTAGCTTTCGAGCAATGAGCATTAAGCAGAATGCAAACTTTTCTATAACTGGATACCTAATTTCCACATCTTTGAGCCTTTTGCTAACATAGTATATCAGAAGCTGAGTTATGCTCTCTTCCTTATTAAAATAAAGCTTACTGCATGCTCCGAAACTTCCATATAAAGATAAAAATTCTCCCCTTCTACTGGGTTAGATAGGATAGGAAGCTTTTCTAAATGATCTTTCGGCTCTTTAAAGGCCTTTTGGCAATCTTCCCCCCATTCGAAGTTATTCTTTCTTCTTCTTAATCACATCGAATAACGGTATGCATTTATCGGATTGGCTTCATTCAAAGTGATGCTATTCCTTCATTCAAGATCAATACATCCTTACTTGTCTTCGGCTCAACCATGTCCTTGATAGCCTGAATTTGTCTTGATTGGCTTCAATTCCTCGAGCACTAACAATGTATCCGAGGAATTTTCCAGATTGGATTCTGAAAGAAAATTTCTACAGATTAAACTTCATCTGATATTTTCTTAATACCCCGAACATTTCTTCGAGATTGCTTAGATAGTTGCCCTCCTCTTACGATTTAACTAGCATATCATCTACGTACACTTCTATATTTTGACCAATCTACTCTCCGAACATTCTATTTACCAATCTTTAGTATGCTAACCCAACATTTTTTAGTCCGGATGACATGACTTTATAATAGTATGTTCCCAAATCTGTTATAAAACTTGTGTTTTCCTAATCTGGTTTGAACATCGGAATTTGGTTGTACCTGGAATATGCGTCCATGAAGGATAATAGTTTATGTCCACTTTTTGCATCGACTAGTTGATCTATTCTTGGAAGGGGGTAATAATCTTTAGGACATGCTTTGTTCAAGTCAGTGTAATCAACACACGTTCCCCATATTTCGTTAGATTTCTTGACCAGCACAGGGTTAGCCAACCATTTTGAATAGAATACCTCTCTAATGAACCCAATTTGGAGTAGCCTTTTAACCTCTTCTTTTAAAGCATTAACTCGAATCTTATCAAATTACCTTTTTGTCGGATAGGCGTGGTATTTGGATCTATGTTTAAAGCATGGCTCATGGCCATTGGTTCTATTCCAACCATGTCTGAATGGATCCAAGCAAATACATCTTTGCTGGATTGAAAAAATTGGATAAGTTCACTTCCGAGCTTGTCACCTAGCTCTTTCCTGATCTTTACCACCTTTGTTGGATCAATCAGATCCAAACCTATTTCTTCCAGATCCTCAGTGGGCTTTATCCTTTCTTACTCCCTTCTACAATCTAATTCAGCGACAATTTCTTCACCATCTATTTCTTCGTTACCGAATTTGCTTCGTTTTGTTTTTTTTAGAAAACTTAAACCTCTTTAGCATATTCTTAGCTTTCTAAGTAATCTCAATCTTTTCATTTTCTTTGGATGATTGTCTTGGAGAATCATCACCCAAGGGCTTTACGATCTCAGTCTTGATTGATCCATTATTCTTCGAAACATAATAAGAAAGATTGTCTCTTTTACATTGATCATGGGTAGAAAAGTACAATTGACGAGAGCTGAATTGCTCCCCTCTAATCGTTCCCCATCCACTCTTAGTCAGAAATTTCACCATCAGATATTTTGATGAGAGAAAGCGTCCACCTTTACTAGTGCCGGTCTTCCAAAAAGGCATTGTAGTAAGAAGGTTGATCCATTAGGACAAACAAGGTTTCAAAGGTTATTGAATGAGGTGGAATTCCCATCTACACAAGCAGCCTTATCTGCCCCACTGGAGTAGATCCCTTGTTATTGAACCCGAAGACGGGCTCAAAGCTTGGCTCTAATTTTTCCTCTAGAATTTACATCTAACTGAAAGCGTGTTTGAAGAAAACATTCAACGCACTTTCGATATCAACAAGAATTTTAGTCACTATAGAAGGCCCAATCTGTGCAGTTATCATCAGCAGGTCATTATGTGGATGATGAACCCCCTTTGGCTCTAATGGAGATTATCGTCAGATTATGCATTTGGATTTAGAATTTGTGGTTTTTTAGTGGCGGCTCTTCTTGGATGGAGAAAACACCATCTTTTGCTTTCCTAATATATCGGCTTCTGGCCTCCTTGTTATTCCAGCTAAATGAGGGCCTGCATAAATTACATCTATCTAGTTAATTGGTGGAGGAGATCTGGTTGAGCATAATTCTTTACAAAGTTTGTAGTGTTTCTTGGGAGCCTTTGGTTACTTTCCTCAACACGAGCAGCTTTTCGATTTTCTTTGACAAATTCCTTCAATTGTCCAGACCGGATCATGCTCTTGATTATCCCGGCCAAAACACGACATTCATCGGTCTTGTGTTTGTTTGCTTTATGATAGGCATAATAATCTCCTCCTCTTCTCGATTCAGGATTGTTTTTTCTTTATTGGAAATCAAGAAGTTGCCACCTTCTTTAGCTGTAGCGAAGATGTAGGAGATCAGCTTATTTAAGGCAACATAATGGGATGCTAGGACTTCTTTCCATCTTGGTTTCATATTGTGATGATCAAAGCCAAACTTTCACATTTCCTTCTTTGATGGGTTTTCCTTTTAGCATGATGCATTTCATCCATACTGATGAATTTGTCAGCTTTTCCCTTTGATGTTAAGCATGTCTTTCGCCATCTTTTTAGCTATGTCCCATAAGTAAGCTTCATCAGTTTGATAGTCGCTTCTATAAGGCTTGTACTCCTTTCGAAAGATTGAGCTTCCTGATTGCTCATTAGACTTCTCTTGATGTTTTGCTTTAACCTTAGTGTCTTCCAATGATTTAGGAGAAAATTCTATAACTCCTGCTTCTTGATTTTCTCTCCTCTTTTGCAGAGCCATTTTATCTTTGCTCCCGAGTAGGGAAGCATTTAGATTTCCACTAGGAGATTCAACTTCTTCTCCTTTAGTGGGTCTGGTTGTTCTTGAAGATTTCTATGCAAGGACATTTTTCAACAACTCCTACATTGTTGCAATTTGCTATGTCAGGTGTTTGATTTTGGCCTCACTACTGGTCGGCCCCACTGGCTCTGATGAATGTCCAACTTTCATATTCTCTATATTGAAGTTGGGGATGACATTCTCTTCCAATATCGTCCATTGTATTATCTCCTTTTTTGAAATTTTAACTCACTTTGGTCTCACCATTCTCCTGAAATAAAACTTAATGTAATTAGTTTCAAGATAGAGTTATAATGACTCGGATATTCTGGCCCTCCTTCTAGCGTCAAAATGTTAAACCAAAAATTGGTATAACATCCATGATGCCATTCTAAGTCAAAAGTCAATTTTAACACCCTTAATAACTCTATTTAGTGTGGCATAATTTATGGGATTAAGAGGTTCTATAAAACCAACAATTAGCCCAATGTTCGAGGCTTAGTACAAGATGATGTCATTCAGGGATGGTTCTGTGATGCCCATGGATATTTTATGTGGTTATTCAAAAGCTCATGTCACATGCTCAAGGGTAAAATAGGTAAGTTGTATATATGTGAAATAGTCTATTAAGCATTCGTTAATGGGTTGAATAGGTAATCCACAAAGTTATGGTTCATTATCCATATGTTGGTTGGCAAAATAGTCATTATGCAAAATAGACACTAAATAGGCCAAAAGCTCGAATGGCCTTATTCAAGTTAAAGTCCCAAAATTAAGCTTAAGACCAAAGAGCTTGGCCGTATGCACATCCATGTCCAAAAATAGTCAAGTTTGCATGATCAAGGGAAATAGGCCATGCTAGATATTTGTCCAAGTCCTTCTTCATATAAAATTGTAACGTTTACAATCAATTCACAATTTTCCCCAAATGGATTTAGGGTTACAATTATTTGATTTTAAGAAGTTGATAAAGAAATGATTCGCCCCTTCTTCATGGCCATAGACTCCGTATTTATAGGAGTGGAGATGGGCGGCATAGCTGCCATGTGTCTTTCATAATCCTGACATTCGGCATCATCGACTATCTCAATGTCATTCGATACCATGCTTTGTTCTAAAGATTTTCGATATCCTTTCGGATGTTGATGATTTGTGGCATCCTTTGCTATACAGGTGATTTACGATATCCATTGAGGATAGGCATTTGACATCAATATTGTTAACATACTGCCAGTTTGCGATATTAGTTCCATACTGTAGCTATTTAATATCCCTATCACCTTGTTGGCATGCGGTATTATTTTTTCATTAATAGTTTATGACATCCACCTTTTTTCATTGATAAGGTGCGGTATTGATGACATACAGTATCCTTTTTCGCATTGATGGCTTATAATATGTTAGTCATTTAACATCATCACTACCCCGATGATATGCGACATCTTATGTAGCCTTTATTGATGCGAGATGCTTTATAGTCTTAAATTCGATATTTCTATCTGTCCATAAGTTTGACATAGCCTTTTACTGTTGTAGGATCTTATTATTTTCACCTTCACAAGTTCGAAATGTTCTGTATTCGATAACCTTATCTTCGTAGGTTTGATATCGTCTGTTTGCAATTGTTTTATGTTCATGGGGGAGATAACCCATGTGACCTTTGAGTTCAACATCCTTCCAGCCTTCGGCCATGATATCCTTCCAGCCTTTATATATAATATCCTTTTAATTTCGACATCCCTATGTTGGCGCTTGTCATATCATTAATTTGTAAGTCCCATGATTGACTTATTAATTCGACATCATATTCTCTTGCTTCCATGTTTGTTTCCATTATAAAATATATGGATAACACTTCCACTTGCTCTTTGAAGTTATCTTGTTCCAGAAGTCTAGATTTGTTCGTAAATGCTTGGATGCTTTGATTTCTTGGTTGATTTTTTGAAGGTGATTTGACTGTTAGCTTCAACTAATTTCCATAATTGTTAGCTATCGATCTGTGACGACCGCCCATGATCCCTGCACCGAATCTAGAGATAGAGCGCTGTAAAGTGTGCCAGGCGACCATGGACGATTGTCAAGGTAAGATTTAAAACAACAGAATCTATCGTATTACTCACAGCGCATGGACAAAATACAATAGAACATATGTATAGTGAAGCTTTACAGAACAAAATGACATCATATAAAACTCCATAATAGTTGAATACAAGCATCCACATAGTCAATACATCCAGCCTCACTACATATCTCTCAGAGAATACAAAACAGCGGAATATCCAGTACATATAAGAAGAAAATATGCAACCCTCTAGCTCGTCTTCGATATCAGCATCGTGAGAAAAGAACAGCACCTGTCACCTGCTACCTAGTCTGCCCGTCCCAAAATGGACGAACAGCCCAAGGCAATAAGAATTAAAACATAAAGCCTTGAGTCAGACAACAGTCTTAGTGAGCAGTAAATTAACTAACAACATACCAAAAGAGCAAAAAGGAAAAGGAATAGGAATACAACCCTCCCACTCCGACCTCATTCTACAGTGATAGCCCCCAGACACACACTAAGCAGAAGCAAACATAGCAGAGCATACAATTTAAAGTAAAGCTACTATCACTCGAGTCAAGGGCGATGTTTTCCAAGTACCAAGGCCTAAATCAGATAAGCACCCAGAAAATACCGCTCTTGAGTCCGAATGACGATACAACCAAACATCCATGACTCTGGCTATCACTGTTATCATTGCTTCGATATCACCGTTAATTGAATGACCGGCACATTCTTTCAGCCGTCCGTCAAGGGTTAATGGAAACCCCGGTTCTAGACATAACTCCCGCACGTCGTCGCAGCCCGTGCCTAGGACTATCGAATCTGCCCAGAGTACTCGACCATCAACAGTTGGCCGTTGGGACTATCGAATCTGCCCAAACGTACTCTTGCTTAGAGCATGCTAGAACCTTCAACAACGATGCTATCCAAGCCTCCTAGTCATCCTCCTCGACGACTATTCTCATCCATTCATTATCCTCAACTCGAATCATATCACCGAGTTATCAACATGCTTGGAATGATCCCGTCTGGATTAGACCAAGTCTTCATCACATGATTCCCTTGCTTCATTACATCCTCGCAAAGCCTCATCTCATCATCACATCATCAAATCTATGCATAAGAGCTTCATCATCCCGCTACATATGCCACGAGCAGCTTTTCCAATTCAAGAGCCTTTCCCTTAGCTTTTGAATCACCTTCGATCTAAATCTAATCATCAATCATCTAGTTCATAACAATCAATCAAATCAAACATCAATCCAAGCAATCAAGCATTCAAAAATGATCTAAGTAGACAATTATAACAATAATGGCATTTTCGTAATTAAAGAGTTGAAAGTCCAATAAGCATGAAAACATGGATTATATCTCTACAAACTTGATGAATGAACTTGCATAGGTTAACATATGATAAAATGGATGTAACATCATCATGAACAATGGATCTATATGGATCTACTCTTAGGATGAAGAAAATGCATGGAAATCACTATTTTAACACCAAATCGAGCCAACAATCCGATATACTCCTTTGGATCCGTGTGAGAGATAATCACCACTCACCAAATCACCTAAACAACCTCAAATCAATACGCTTCAGATCTGGACAGCGAAGGATCAAGCTTGATCTATCACGAATCTGCTTCAAACGATGAAATCTCTCTTGAAAAGATGAAGATCTTCAACTTAAGCTCTTGAATCTTCAATCTTGATCTTTGATTTGGATGGAAGGAAGCACTAGATTAGAGTGGAGAAAAGAAGTGAAGAAGTGTAGAAGTCGAGCTCTCAAAATGGCAGCACTTCGTCGCTTCAAAATTCGGATCCCAAAAATGAAGAGAAGCTCTCCTATTTATAGCAGAAAATACCCTAAGTCGTAACTCGGCTATCTTCTTAAGTCGCTGCCGACTTAACACTATGCCGACCTACGACCTAAAGCTTTGCCATCCTACGACTTAACCAGAAGCATCTGCGACCTAACAACTGCTATCTCCTAAGTCGGTCACGACTTATAGCATGCGCGCCTACGACTCAACAAAACCAAATCCCCTACGACTTAAGACTCATGCGCCTCTAGCGACTTACCACTAGTCACGACTTATAACTTGGCAGAAGATACGACTTAACAGATCTGTGCTTCTACGACTTAACAAACAACTGGGTTACGACTCAACCCCTAAGTCGTCTACGACTTAACACATAGGCTAACTCTTAAGGTCGCCAACTTGTTAACTCCTTAGGTCGCTAACCCACCCAGTCGACTTAACTTGGTAACAACTTAACCCTTTAGGTCGCTTACGACCTAACCAACCAAGCTACCAGACGACCTAACACATAGCGACCTATCCCTTAACTCGGTCACTACGACCTAACTCTAACCTTAAGTCGTCTACAATCATAAGTCGGTCAACCCACTAACTCGTCCAACCGACCTAACTTCTATACGCTCTAAGTCGTTGCCGACCTAACCACACTAACCTAGTAACCACTAGGTCGCTTACTCCACTAGGTCTGCCTACCCTTGAGTCGCCATATCCTTAAGTCGGTCAGTTCTTTAGGTCGTTAACTCGCCCTGCCGACCTAACACTTAACTAAATCCTAGGTTGCATAATTCTATAGGTCGCTACAACTAACCCACGACCTAACACTAACTCGTCCAGAACCCATAAGTCGGCTACGACTTAGGACATAGACAAAATTCTGCCAAAATCTGAAACTTAACAGAAATGTAACCAAAGGTCAACTCCTTTACGATGTTTCGATCCGTGAAAATACGGGTCGTTACATTCTCTCCCCCTTAGGAATTTCGCCCCCGAAATTCCAAGCAACAAAGCAATCGAAGACTATTCTGTACGCCTACCATCCATAGCAATCAACAAACCATACATCCAATTCTATCTTAGCGTACAGAATTCTAAAACTTAGAACAAGTCACAATATCGTGAGATGAGACGACACCTTAGGGCCATACCTTGAAGAGTTCAGGATGAGCTGCCTTCATCCTCTCTTCCACCTCCCACGTACAGTCGTTATCATCATCACTCCATTGTATCTTGAGCAACTTAACTACCTTCCTCCTAAGCTGTTTCGTGTCGGTTTCGACAACACGAAGCGGCTTACGAGGTCTTCTTTCGACTGGATCAACTTCGAAATCTTCACAGTTATCAGCAGAAACTACCGTATTCGAGTCGTGCACATACTTCCGTAAATATGATATGTGAAAAACATTGTGCACACCCGACATCTTCTCCGGTAACTCCAATCTGTAGGCAAGCTTTCCAATTCGCTCGATGATCGGGAATGGTCCAACAAATCTCGGAGTCAATTTTCCTTTCTTCCCGAATCGAATAACATTCTTCAGTGGAGAAATCTTCACAAAAACCATATCTCCAACATCGAATTCTAAATCCTTACGACGCTTATCGGCATAACTCTTCTGACGGTCTTGGGCTGCCTTCATTCGTTGCCGAATGATCTCTATACAATCTGAAGTCTGTCGAATCATCTCTGGCCCAAGCATCAGCTTTTCTCCAGTTTCCAACCAACATGTCGGAGAGTTACACGGTCTTCCATACAATGCCTCATATGGTGCCATACCAATACTTGACTGGTAACTGTTGTTGTACGCAAACTCCACCAAATGAAGGTGATCTTCCCATGATCCTCCGAAATCCAAAACACAAGCTCTGAGGAGATCTTCCAATACTCGGTTGACTCTCTCAGTCTGACCATCTGTTTGAGGGTGATAAGCTGTACTCAAACACAACTCGGTTCCCAAAACTTCCTGGAAGCTCTTCCAAAATCCACTAGTGAACAATGGATCTCGATCGCTCACTATACTCTTCGGAATACCATGGAATCGGACCATCCACTTAACATACAACTCAGCCAACTTTGATGCAGTCCTAGTCGATCGAACAGGAATGAATCGTGCACTCTTAGTCAGACGATCCACAATGACCCAAATCCCTTCATTTCCCGTCCTGGTTCTAGGCAACCCATCGATAAAATCCATCGACACTTGTTCCCACTTCCATGTAGGAACTTCTAATGGCTGAAGCAATCCACTTGGCTTCTTCTGTTCGGCTTTTACCAACTAGCAGTTCATACATTTGGAAATAAAATTTCCAACATCCTTCTTCATACCTTCCCAGTAGTAGGTTCTCTTCATATCCCGATACATCTTATTTCCACCTGGATGAATTGTCAGCTTCGAGTGATGACTTTCCTTCAGAACTTCACTCCTCAATTCATCTATATCGGGAACAACTAGTCGTCCTTGCTTCCGAAGCCAACCCTCTCGATCGACCTCGAATCCTTTATCCTTTTCTGGATCCAATCCAGATTCCAATTCACGGATAATCTTGACAAGCTTATCATCTTGCTTTTGGCTCTCACCAATCCTTTCCACAAGAGTGGGTCTTATTGATAAGTTTGCCAACATCTCAGGTTCCAATTCGCATCTAGGCCTGAAGTCAAATCCAGCTAAATACTCGAGACTCTTCCATTCTGAAAACATGGCTCCCAATCCTGCATGTCTTCGACTTAACGCATCTGCCACTGCGTTACCTTTTCCCGGAGTATAAGCTATACCAAAATCATATGATGCCAAAAACTCTAGCCAACGTTGCTGCCGAAGATTCAAATCCTTTTGGGAGAAAAGATACTTCAACGACTTGTGATCCGTAAACAACTCGAATCGAACTCCCAACAAATAATGCCTCCACATCTTCAGAGCAAATACAATCGCCGCTAACTCCAAATCATGAGTCGGGTAATTCCTTTCATGCGGCTTTAGTTGTCGACTGTCATACGCAACAACTTTATCCTTCTGCATCAGCACTGCTCCAAGTCCAGTACCACATGCGTCGGTGTAAACCACCATCTCATCATTCCCACTTGGAATAGTCAAGACAGGAGCACTCGTCAATCGCTCTTTCAGGATTCCGAAAGCTTGCTCACACTTAGCATCCCAACTGAACACTTGGTTCTTTTTCGTCAATCCTGTTAATGGTGCAGCTATCTTGGAGAAGTCTTTGATAAACCGTCGATAATATCCTGCTAATCCAAGAAAACTTCTCATATCAGATGCATTCTTAGGTCTAACCCAATCCTGGATTGCTGCCACCTTAGCGGGATCAACCGCTATTCCATTTCCAGAAATCACATGGCCTAAGAACCTCACTTCACTCTTCCAGAAGTGACACTTCGAAAACTTAGCCTTCAGCTGATGTTTCCGCAAGATTTCCAAAACAATACACAAGTGCGTCTTGTGCTCTTCTTCAGTTCTGGAATAAATCAGAATATCATCCACGAACACAAGTACAAACTTGTTCAACTGATCTCTGAACACTCTATTCATAAGATCCACAAAATATGCTGGCGCGTTAGTCAATCCAAACGGCATTACCAGCCACTCAAAGAAACCGGATGGTGTCCTAAAAGCAGTCTTCGGCACACTATCCTTAGCCACTCTCAACTGGTGAAATCCCGTTGCTAAATCCATCTGAGAAAACACCTTAGTTTCGTGAAGCTGATCAAACAAGTCATCTATTCTCGGCAATGGATACTTGTTCTTCTTAGTCACCTTATTCAGCTCACGATAATCCACACACAATCTCAACGACCCATCTGCCTTGGTTGCAAACACAACTGGTGCACCCCACTCGGACACACTACGCCGAATGAATCCTTTCTGTAAAAGGTCATCAACTTGCACCCTCAACTCTTGCTGTTCCCTAGGCGCCATCTGCCTTAGAGGCATCACAACAGGTCTGGCTCCTTCAACTAGATCTATACGAAACTCGATCTCTCTATGCGGCGGCAACCCTTTGACTTCGTCAAAGACATCCTCGAATCCATTAGCGATCGGCACTGATGACAGTCCATCCCGTGGAACAACCAGCGAATACATGAAGCTCATGAAGACGCCTTCCTCATGCTTACATCGTATCACAACCTTTCGCCCCTCCACATTCTCGACTGTCACTTCCAGCTTTTCGCAATCAACCTTTGCCGCATACTTCCTAAGCCAGTCCATACCCAAGATAATTCTGAACCCCGCAAAGTTCAGAACAAAACAATCACAAACAAAAGAGCAACCATGACTCGATACAACTAGACCACGGCATAACATACACAAACAAGACGAACCCCCAACTGGATTAGTCACAACCAATGGCCTATCAACAATATCCGGTGCCAAACCTAACCGGCCTACGAGTTCATTACAAACAAACGAATGCGATGCTCCAGTATCAAACAGAACTCTAACTGGAACACCACATAAGAAAAGAGTACCTTGAACAACCACACTCTTTCCCTTCTCTTCAACAGTAGGAGCTTTCGAAGACGACGGAACAGCTCCTAAAGCATAGGCTTGCACAATCTGCCTGTCCTTCCTTGGTTCTGGACAATTCTTCCTGAAATGCCCCGGCTTGTCACAGTTATGACACTTCATCGGCACCTTAGGATTCTTACAATCCTTCGAGAAATGGCCCTTCTGCTGACAGTTGTAGCAAGTCACCTCGCCTTTCGGCTTCTTCTGGCCATCCTTACCCTTCTGCTGCTGCTGCTTCCTCTTCTTGTTTCCACCCTGCTGGGGTTTAGACTCTTCCATGGTCACAGCAACAACAGATCCATCCTTAGGAAACAGACTCTCATGCCTGAGAGCTTTCTCCACAAGCTTCTCAAATGAATCGTCCAAATGATCCACCAACTGCCTCCCAAGATAACTATCCAAGCCGGTCACAAACTTCTCATTCTTCTGATAAGCAGATTCAATATATGATCGGGCATACTTGGACAAAGCTTCAAACTCAGAAACATACTCAAGAACAGATCTTCCACCCTGCTTGAGCTCTACAAACTTCTTGAACAGAACAGACTTCTGAGCTGTAGAAATGAACTTAGCTTCAAATCTGACTTGGAATTGCTCCCAAGTAATCTCTTCTCCGGAGTAGTGATGGTAATAGAGTTCCACCAATCAGAAGCTCTCCCTTGAAGCTGCCTCGATGCCAACTTCCTCTTAGTTGCATCATCAATTCCCAAATCACCAAAGATCCTTCTACAAGCATCTATCCACCTCTGGACCTCAATGGTAGATTCTGTTCCCAAGAAAACCTTCCCTCCAAGAGCAGTATAGTCCTTGCACAACTTAGCAAAATCCACTGGTTTCGGAGTTTGAACTTGAACTCCAACAGCAACTGCTGCCCCCGGAACTGGTATCCTTCTCATGATCGAAGTCATCATAGCTTCGAACATGGCCGCATAATCAGCAGTCTCTTCAGTAGCACGGCCTTCCCTAGCAGCTGGTCTCCCTCTTCGACTCATTCTCAATATCTATAAAAAGGAATGATTAGAACATCTAGAGAAACAACTGCATAAAGGACTCAACTCTACTAAGCTACTATATTATATATAGTATTCATCCATCAAAATACAATTACGTCTCTCATACGTAGTTACTTCAGCGAGCGTTGGGTAAAATCGATTAACCAATGCTCTGATACCAAATGTGACGACCGCCCATGATCCCTGCACCGAATCTAGAGATAGAGCGCTGTAAAGTGTGCCAGGCGACCATGGACGATTGTCAAGGTAAGATTTAAAACAACAGAATCTATCGTATTACTCACAGCGCATGGACAAAATACAATAGAACATATGTATAGTGAAGCTTTACAGAACAAAATGACATCATATAAAACTCCATAATAGTTGAATACAAGCATCCACATAGTCAATACATCCAGCCTCACTACATATCTCTCAGAGAATACAAAACAGCGGAATATCCAGTACATATAAGAAGAAAATATGCAACCCTCTAGCTCGTCTTCGATATCAGCATCGTGAGAAAAGAACAGCACCTGTCACCTGCTACCTAGTCTGCCCGTCCCAAAATGGACGAACAGCCCAAGGCAATAAGAATTAAAACATAAAGCCTTGAGTCAGACAACAGTCTTAGTGAGCAGTAAATTAACTAACAACATACCAAAAGAGCAAAAAGGAAAAGGAATAGGAATACAACCCTCCCACTCCGACCTCATTCTACAGTGATAGCCCCCAGACACACACTAAGCAGAAGCAAACATAGCAGAGCATACAATTTAAAGTAAAGCTACTATCACTCGAGTCAAGGGCGATGTTTTCCAAGTACCAAGGCCTAAATCAGATAAGCACCCAGAAAATACCGCTCTTGAGTCCGAATGACGATACAACCAAACATCCATGACTCTGGCTATCACTGTTATCATTGCTTCGATATCACCGTTAATTGAATGACCGGCACATTCTTTCAGCCGTCCGTCAAGGGCTAATGGAAACCCCGGTTCTAGACATAACTCCCGCACGTCGTCGCAGCCCGTGCTTAGGACTATCGAATCTGCCCAGAGTACTCGACCATCAACAGTTGGCCGTTGGGACTATCGAATCTGCCCAAACGTACTCTTTCTTAGAGCATGCTAGAACCTTCAACAACGATGCTATCCAAGCCTCCTAGTCATCCTCCTCGACGACTATTCTCATCCATTCATTATCCTCAACTCGAATCATATCACCGAGTTATCAACATGCTTGGAATGATCCCGTCTGGATTAGACCAAGTCTTCATCACATGATTCCCTTGCTTCATTACATCCTCGCAAAGCCTCATCTCATCATCACATCATCAAATCTATGCATAAGAGCTTCATCATCCCGCTACATATGCCACGAGCAGCTTTTCCAATTCAAGAGCCTTTCCCTTAGCTTTTGAATCACCTTCGATCTAAATCTAATCATCAATCATCTAGTTCATAACAATCAATCAAATCAAACATCAATCCAAGCAATCAAGCATTCAAAAATGATCTAAGTAGACAATTATAACAATAATGGCATTTTCGTAATTAAAGAGTTGAAAGTCCAATAAGCATGAAAACATGGATTATATCTCTACAAACTTGATGAATGAACTTGCATAGGTTAACATATGATAAAATGGATGTAACATCATCATGAACAATGGATCTATATGGATCTACTCTTAGGATGAAGAAAATGCATGGAAATCACTATTTTAACACCAAATCGAGCCAACAATCCGATATACTCCTTTGGATCCGTGTGAGAGATAATCACCACTCACCAAATCACCTAAACAACCTCAAATCAATACGCTTCAGATCTGGACAGCGAAGGATCAAGCTTGATCTATCACGAATCCGCTTCAAACGATGAAATCTCTCTTGAAAAGATGAAGATCTTCAACTTAAGCTCTTGAATCTTCAATCTTGATCTTTGATTTGGATGGAAGGAAGCACTAGATTAGAGTGGAGAAAAGAAGTGAAGAAGTGTAGAAGTCGAGCTCTCAAAATGGCAGCACTTCGTCGCTTCAAAATCCGGATCCCAAAAATGAAGAGAAGCTCTCCTATTTATAGCAAAAAATACCCTAAGTCGTAACTCGGCTATCTTCTTAAGTCGCTGCCGACTTAACACTATGCCGACCTACGACCTAAAGCTTTGCCATCCTATGACTTAACCAGAAGCATCTGCGACCTAACAACTGCTATCTCCTAAGTCGGTCACGACTTATAGCATGCGCGCCTACGACTCAACAAAACCCAAATCCCCTACGACTTAAGACTCATGCGCCTCTAGCGACTTACCACTAGTCACGACTTATAACTTGGCAGAAGATACGACTTAACAGATCTGTGCTTCTACGACTTAACAAACAACTGGGTTACGACTCAACCCCTAAGTCGTCTACGACTTAACACATAGGCTAACTCTTAAGGTCGCCAACTTGTTAACTCCTTAGGTCGCTAACCCACCCAGTCGACTTAACTTGGTAACAACTTAACCCTTAGGTCGCTTACGACCTAACCAACCAAGCTACCAGACGACCTAACACATAGCGACCTATCCCTTAACTCGGTCACTACGACCTAACTCTAACCTTAAGTCGTCTACAATCATAAGTCGGTCAACCCACTAACTCGTCCAACCGACCTAACTTCTATACGCTCTAAGTCGTTGCCGACCTAACCACACTAACCCAGTAACCACTAGGTCGCTTACTCCACTAGGTCTGCCTACCCTTGAGTCGCCATATCCTTAAGTCGGTAAGTTCTTTAGGTCGTTAACTCGCCCTGCCGACCTAACACTTAACTAAATCCTAGGTTGCATAATTCTATAGGTCGCTACAACTAACCCACGACCTAACACTAACTCGTCCAGAACCCATAAGTCGGCTACGACTTAGGACATAGACAAAATTCTGCCAAAATCTGAAACTTAACAGAAATGCAACCAAAGGTCAACTCCTTTACGATGTTTCGATCCGTGAAAATACGGGTCGTTACACGATCTCTTTGTTTTGATGCAATCTGGTATTTCTTTCCTTTCATATGTGATATATCACTGCTATTATCATTGTGTAAGCTAAGTTGATTTTTTTGGATTAGCTTCTAAATTTTTGTTGTATGTGTTGCATGCTAGATCTCATGCACTGCAATGCTTGAATCTGGCTGAGATTTAACATTGCTCTGTCTATTGCCAATACATGTTTTGTATAAATGCAACCAAAGTAAAGATGGTCCCTGCTTTCTGATTTAGTTTTGCAAAATAAGCATTGAGTTTCTCCATTTTTGTTCCATTTTCTGCATTTGCCTTTGGTTGGCAGCTGTTTAATAGTGTAAAATATGCATAATATGCAATTTTTGGATAGTTAGTCCTCTTCCAGATAACATTGTACCAATCAACTTCTACCTCAGCACCTTTTATATATTCCCAAATGTGTTTAAAAGGAAATATTCCCTTTGAGTTTAATTTATAGACTCATTCATCCTTTTGTAAGATTGAATCTAGTGTGATTTTTTCAATTGCCGATCTGATAGTTGGACTTTTATTTGTATTCCAATTGTGGTTTTGAATTATGCATTCCACTTTTCCATTGGCGTTTCCAAATTGATAAATACTATACCATCTTAATAGATTAACAAGGGATTTTCCATTGATCCATGGATCAAACCGAAAACTTGTTTGTTTTCCTTCTTTGAACTTTCTTTCAATTAATTTGATTTCCATTTCTCTATAATTTAAAATATTTTTCCATGTGAATGAGAAATTTTTTTCCACTAGAATAGTCCAAAAAATAGTTTTAGCATATTTTTTCTTCATCCACTTGGCCCATAATGAATTTCCTTTCAAAAGTTTCCAAAACAGTTTGAGGTTAAAATTTCACTTAGTTCTCTAAAATTTCTTAATCCTAGACCTCCATTTTTCTTAGATTTGCATATTGTATCTCATTGAACTTTTTGATATTTTCCACTCCAAATAAATTTTCACACATCTTCTTTATTTTGTGGATTTTATTTGATGGAATGTTGTATGTTTACAACCAGTATAGTATAATAGAAGTGATGACTTTGTAAGTAAGCTCTAACCTACCAGCTAACGTTAGCAATTTACATAGCCAACTCTCTAGTCAGTTTTGTATTATAATACAGCCTTGTGAAACCTCTATCATTAAGCTGATTCATGCTAAGTAAAAACCCCAAGTATTTAATTGGTAGATTTCCCTCTTGAAATTTTAAATTATTGAGAATTTCTATTTTTCTAGTGCATCCCTCACTGGAGTAAATTTTGCTTTTGCATTCAGTAGTTTGTAGCTTATCAAATTCACTCGGTTTTCTAAATAATTTTATAATGGTATTTGCACTTGTTTCATAGAGAGATGAAATAATTGATAGCCTCTTGTTCTACTTGAAGACTTTAATCACATTTTCATTTTTATCAAGCGGTTTTCCTATGTTATTTTTGGTCTTCTATTAGACATTTTAGCATAGAAAAATTTGCTCGTTTCATCACCGTTAGTTAACCAGTCCACTTTAGCTTTCTATCTCATGTTCATTACTTGCACATGAATTTTTATAAGCTTTCTTTGTGTTGAAAACAATTTGTTGGTTAAATTTGAGTTTAAGCTATCAATTTCTACCATATTTTGCAAACACTCACATTCCTCCATGATTTTGTTTAATTCTGTTTTATTTCTATTCTTGTTCCATAATTTTAAATCTTCCTTTTCTTTTTCTAAGAATCTGCAAAATTTGTAATAGGCAATGACCTATACTTTAATAGTAACACTATTTTGAATTACTTCTCTATGGTTATTGTCATATACCCACCCGTTTACAAATCTAAAAGGAAAATTGATTTTAGTAGACTTTGTTTTGGAAAAAAAATTTGAATTTGGGGAATGATCACTTGAAGCTTGAGGTAAAATGTTACAATTAAAATTGGGAAAACATTTAGAAAATTCTTGATATACTAAAATCTTGTTTGGTTTGCAATGAATATTTCTAAACTCTCCGGATTTTCAAGTATATTTGTTACAAAAAATAGTGGGTTCTATTAGCCCAGTTTTCAATATGAAGTTACTTACTATTTTTTGGTTTTTAAATAGAATTGTTACACCTCCCCTTTTTTAATATGCATGTAAAACGGTATTAAAATCCCCTAGTATTATCCAAAGGTGTTTAATGCTTTTATTATAATTCTCCTACCAATTCAAAGTAAAATTCTTTCTTTTTCACTATTGGAGGCCACTACAATAAAACAGTCATTTTACAACGGGCAATGCCCGTTGTAATATGGATTTCGCAACGGGCAATGCCCGTTGTAATACATGATATTGCAACGGTTTCTGACCGTTGCAAAATAATTGCAAATTTTAAAAAAATTACAGCAGCATCCATGCAATACATCCATACTAATACTAAATATTGTCGTAAAATAATTAAAATCACATACGAAAAGACTAAAAGCATAGTTTTACACGTTTATAAAACATGTGCAATATTTGAGCAAATAAAACATGTATCTTAGAGCAAATAAAAAATGAATAAAATGCACAATATTTGAGCATCCGCTTAACAAATAAACACCGTCTCCATTCCTCCACTGCATTCTTTCCACTGCAATACCTCTACGTACACCTCCTCTTACACATCCAGCTTGCACACAAACCATACTTCCAACTACCTTCTGCCATCACCCATCAAAACACATCAAACTCTCTACCAAAACTCATTCTATGCCTACCTCCCATCATTCAATTGCCAACATCATTGCCTGCACTTTATTTCACCCCTCTGCACTGCTCCTCCTTACCAACATTCACCAACCAACCACTCTCGAACAAACTCCACCAATATTCCATCATCAACAGTCTTCTGTCTTCTGCCTACAACCTCCACTCCACCAGAAACTACTCCACTTCCACATATTTTCATCATTACATTTACAATTTCACATTGCTTAACCTGTTTCTGTCAACTTCCGTGCAACTGTGCATCTCAGTGCACACAATAACTCCTCGACATCATCACCTGCCTCTATCACTTCTCCACTCACTTCTCCACTGCACAACAACATAGCAACAACTTCACAACTTCACTCCACCACAAACAACACCAAACTGCACATATGGTATATGATATATGATGATATAGTTTGGGTAATTAGCAAATGAACGTATTCAGTGGTCACACTGAATTATTGCTATTGAATTACTGAAAAAAATATAAATCTAGCATCAATATTGGATTAATTACTTTACTCCGGTTAAAAAACCTTTTTTGTTCTAACTGGATTAACATTTTATTACAATGATCCTAGCTATTGGGAAATCATTCAAGAACAAGTAATTTATCTTAACTAACCTCTTGATCTACCACTCGAATCTCTTCTTCTAGTTGATAGTTCTCCTGTTATGTTTGCATGTTTCTCTTCTAAAGATTCCTCAGACATTACAGCTTGACTTTCTCCAATTGCTGCAAGAATATAAATTAGAAAATTAGTCTTTTAACATGTTGATAATGAGGGCGATTTCTTCGCAGATTCAGAAGCTTACGGTTGAGATAAGTAAGTGCAGCAGTAAATATAATGTTGAATGCGAAAATATATCCAAGTAAACCACCAACTCCAATCCAGTACCAATTTGCTTGAGGAAATAAGCCTCTAGACTCTAAGATTTCAACTCCCAAAATTTTAGGGGGATTGATTTCATATCAAGCTGCAAAAATAAAAGAATAAAAAAGTTATTAGCCTGAATTATCATTTCTTGGTTGCATATATGATAAACAGACGAAGAACCAATTTGTACGTGTTGCCATTTTTTCCCAATGAACTCGTTAACTGCTATCGCGTTTTGTGCATACATCAATGGTGATGCCCAGTATCCCCATATCCACCAGCTTCTAATGCTTTCTGTAAAATCATAAGAAGATTTTAGTAACAGCAAGTAGTACAAGTAATATAGCATTTCATAAAGTAGTAACACATACTTCTTGATATAACAAAGCCACCAAGTACGATAAGGATCAATTGAGCGAAAGAACCAAAAGTGTTTGCAATGATCATTGATCTACCGGTAGCAGCAACACATCGGAAGATTCCGGAAGCCATCTGACTAACCAGCAAAAACAATAAGAATTGCCTGAAAAACCTGCAATTATGAAAAAGAATACCAAGTTAGATATTCAAAAATGAATTTATTTGGAAAATTTGACCAATTTATTCCAACATACTTGTTTGCACTAGGGTCAAATCCAATGACATAGTATGTCAATACCGTGTACAATATACATTCAAGAAAAGATATCGGAATCTTCAAAATCCAGGTCGGTAATGCATAAGCCCATGCTGGAAAGGACAAGAGATCTCTTTGCTTGTAGAAAACTGGAAGCTTAGCAATGCTCATTGCTAACTCAGCAAATCCATTGAAAAGATGCACAATTAAACCAACAAGCAGTGCACCCATGAAGATAATTCCATCATTTAAGTCATCATGCTTCATCTTCATATGCAGAAAGACTGTCATTGCTATGAATGATATTATAGTAAGCTGCAAAACAAAATGAAGAACTTTGTTACAATCTGAAATTAAGGGGCACTAAAATAACAGAAAAATTTGAATAGTACGAACCTGGAACATCTTAAAGATGTAAACGAAGGAGTTCCTTTTCATGAGCAGATACTCTCTGGCAATGCAAGTTTTCAAAAGATCCATCTTTGTGCTGCCATATCTTGAAGTGGTCAATGCAGCTGGGTGGTTCTTGGTTTTATCAAACGGCACACTTAACTCTTCTGCAATCCTACGTCCCATGTGAAATGATTGAAATTCATCAGAAAATTCTTTTACAGGTATAAATCGGTATGGTTCATCTGCCCGAGACCAGTACTGTTGCTGATCTTTCCTTGACGTCACCTAAAAATGTATATTTGTCAATCATTTATCAATAAATTTCTTATTAAAGTACAGCTCATATGATTAAAGCACAGAGATGCCTGAAATGAACACAAATAAATATGTAGAAATTACTTAATGTATCAGCGAATTAATTATAAGCTAATATGAAAAGAAGAAGAAAATCACCTCTTCTGGACAATCATCGGAATGTATATAATAAAACAATAATAATAAAGAACATCTCTGAACCACAAACATTGTATCAACAAACAATAGAGGACATAGATAAACATAATTCAACTACATTACAATCAAGCTTAACAAAATACAAGTTCGCTTATGATACACAGTTCAATTACAGTACAATCAAAGACTAAGATGATTTAAGACTACTTATTTCAATTTTCAACCTCCGAATTATAGCCTCAAGTCTACATTTTTCAATTTGCATCTCCAACGCATACTCGCTTCCTCTTTGGCAAAGTGGTGGATCTATCCACTCCAAAAACCCACAACAATTTGATATATTTGCACAAGCAAAAAATCAACGTCCGGCAAAACATATATTCTCGGCGACTTTGGTCACTACATTGATTCCACAAAAACACACCACTTGTTTGCATGCTTGGGGTTGTGGCGGTTCGAAAATCGACAAGGTATCCCAGGACAGGATTTCATGATGTTGTGGTGGTTCTAAGTTTGGTAAGGGATCGGGTTCAAAATCCTCCCACCACGGATCAAGTTCTTCAGAACTCGAACTAGCTGTATCCGGCCACTCAATTTCGTACCTACCCATCTTTTTAGTTAATACTAAAAAAAAGAATGAGGTTAAAATTGTATATAATATAATCAGGGTCGGTTCTATTCAGAGTAATACAGTTACAAAAAATCAAGTGTAGTCAAGGTCAAACATGGATTCAAATACAACATGCATATGACACAAGACTGCAAACAAGTCTTGAAATCAGACTCAATGAAACAACACCACTACACTGTAGATGCAACCAAACTCGAGTCACATTGCAGCTTGAACCAAAAGGTATACACAAGTGGATGAATACATATGCAAATGCCACTGTGGTTTCGACAAACCAAGACAAGCTCGCATAGCCTTAGTGGTCATTAGCAATAATCAATCTCAAATCATCTCATCATCTTCTAGTCTGCTTTTAATTTTTTTAACATAGACATAACTCATAGTAGGTTTCAACAGTTTCAAAAATACATAAGACTAAACAGTTCAAGATGAAATATCTAACAAAATACATACGACTAAATAGAATTATACAACAATTTCAAAAATCATGGTACAGCAGTCATAGGACGGTAAGTAGAAATCGAACAAGTCAAATTCCAACATGTTACAAAGATGAAATAAATCAATATCTTCAGGAAGCAGGTTTTACAATACAAATCAAAGTCGTAATTATCAAGTAAACAACTGCAGTTCAATTTCAAAGCATTGGCCGAATTCAAGTTACAGAGAAAAAAATCGAAACTGTGGTGAGCAAGGCAATTCAAAGCCATGAGTATCAAGTAAAATAAAAAATATACGAAGTGGCAAAGTCAGAAATCATCTCAAGCAATCAAACAAAATCAAATGGCCAGAACATAGTAGATGACAAATTCAAACGAACGAGAATATAGGAATTAAAACCTATTTAACCCAAATCATCACTGGCCGTAAAGCATTCGAGTTCGAAGCTAAACAGAGAACAATAAATCAACAACTCGAATCGAGTTCGAATCAAGGCAAAACAATAGTGCATTTAAAGGATATAATTCACATACCAGATTCGTTGATTCGAACTCAATACTGGAAGCAGCCGTGAACGAGCGCAAAGAGAAGAAAGCATCGATCGACAAAGCTAAGGGACGTAAATCATCATTCGATCGAGATACTAACGTCGGCGCTTTCAGAAACCCTAATTTAGTTGAAGAGAAGACGAAAGAGAACGAGTAGTCGCTTGCAAAAGAAAACAGCCGATATAATGAAGGGGGTCTAAGTGGACCGATATAGTAAAGGCTATTACAACATGTTTGACCGTTGTAAAGTTGGCATCTATTACAACGGGCCTGAGTGGACCGTTGTAATAGACCTCTATTACAACGGGAAATCAATGCCCATTGTAAAAAGGGCGTTGTTTATGGCATCTTTTATAACGAGCCTGAATGGACCGTTGTAATAGCCTTCTATTACAACGGGCAACCAATGCCCGTTGTAAAAAGGGCGTTGTAATAGGGTATTTTTGTTGTAGTGGGCACAATTTCTATATTAAATCCGACCTCATTTATACATTTACAATGTATATATTGGAAATTTATGAAATGATCTATTTTCCAAATGTTGTAATTCCATAGTATCAAAATTTTACCATTACCCCATTGAATTGTTGTTGATGATACACTTATTAATTAAAGTTCAGATATGATAATCTTCGATTTTGTTATTATCCATTTTATTTTCCAGCATACCTATGATACTGGGTTTATATAAGTTTAACATATTTGCCAGGTCTAATTCTTTTCAAGGGAATTTAAACCCCTAATATTCTAGACAATTATAGACATTATAAAATGATGAAAATTAAAAAAAAAAAGGATAAAATTATATTAAAGGATACTAAAAGGATATAACTTGTAGTTACAGTGAATTACTGTTGTTATCCCACCTTTGTGATTAGCAGCACAACTGCTGAAAGAAGAAGCCACGACTTAGCAAGTTAGCAAAACGATAAGTTAATTGCCTTGAAACTCCAAGCGACTTAACTGTTCAAGGCTCCTAACGACCTAAGACCTAACGACCTAAGACCTAACGACCTAAGAGCTAACGACCTAAGATCTAAGACCTAACGACCTAAGACCTAACGCCCTAACGACCTAAGACCTAAGACCTAACGACCTAAGACCTAAGACCTAACGACCTAAGACCTAACGACCTACGACTTACCTCCATATTTTCCCTATAAATAGCCACCTGCTCCACATTGAAAAGGGACTTTTTTCCCGGACTTTTTCCAGACTTTGAAGCGCCGAAACTCTGCTTCATTCATGACCTCTACAACACCTCTACTACCAAAAACACTTCAAACTACCTAAAGAGAAGATGAGCTACATTCAAGATGGACTCCAGAATCTCTTTTGCATTGTAGTGCTAATTACTTGTATCGATTGTTGAACAATCGGAGGGATTCTTGTAAAACTTGTAATCGAACTTGTGATAAAGAAGATAAAGTGGACGTAGGCTTGACTTTGAGCCGAACCACTATAAAAACTGTTGTCTCTTTACTTTTACTGCAATTATCTGCTTGTTTTAGTTCCCGTACCAACGGGTGGTGCTTTCACTTTATTACTACTTACACCGGGGTGTTAGCGTTCATTTTTTAGCGCTAACATTTTGGTGCTTTCATTGAGAGCTTGAACTCAAGGATTCTACTGCTTGGAAGTTGAGTTTGAAGGTTTAAGAGTTCAGATCTGAAAAACTATGACAAGGCAATCAAATAGACGGCAAAGACCGGAATGAAGTCAACACGAGGGGAGTTAAGAGGCTTCCTCAAGAGCGAACCAAACCTCGGTCTTCATCACCAGGAATGAGATAGAGATAATGATGAGAAGACAAGAAGAAATGATCCAGAATTTGTTTCAACAGATCGGGCAACTTGGAGTGCAAAATCATAAACCGATAGAGCGGAACCATCAGAGGCAGCCCCTGAGCCAGGTGGCATCCCCCAGGGGTGTGTTGATCCAACCTTAGGCAGGACACCAACTGACACTAGGCCACTGAGAGCTAGCAGAGGAATAGAAACCCAGCCAGAAGAACAGATTCTGGAATTCCCTCGTGAGCTCGGGGGGCAGGTCGAAGGCAATAGACGAGAACTACAACTCGGAGACAATGACAGGTTAGTAGAGATGGTCAGGCGGGCTATGAGAGGCGGATTGGTAAACAAAGACCTGGAGGATGTGAATAGAAGTCCATTTACCACAGCAATCAGGCGAGCTAGGAACCCACCGGATTTTAAGTTACCATCATTGGATATGTATAATGGGAGGACAGACCCTACGGTTCATCTGACAAAGTATATGAGGCAAATGGAAGTGCTGGGGGCATCAGAGGAGGTCATGGCTCGGTGCTTTCCATTGTACCTGGCAGATATTGCAGCATTATGGTTTAGACAACTGGAGAGTGAGTCTATCGGAACATGGAATGATTTGACTGGAAGGTTTATGAGGCAATTCAGGGTCCACATTTTGAGGCCTAAGAATGTGATGAGTTTGGCGGCATTGAAGCAAAGAGCTGGAGAGTCTTTGAGAAGCTTTTTGACGCGATTCAACGCAGCTGCAGCATCGGTGGATCGACCAGATCCATCCATGGTTTTGATGGCAGCTGTATCGGGCATAGCTGATGGCACTGAGTTCAAGAATTCATTGACAAGAGATCCCCCTATGGATCTAGGGGAATTTTACCATGAGGCTGAAGGATTCTTACGATTAGAAGACGCAAATGCTGAAAGAGAAGAAGGAGAAGGGATAGAAGTTTATGCACTCAAAGGCGGAAAACCTCTTGAAAAGGATTTTGACAAAGATAAAGGAAAGCGGAAAGCGGAAAATAATGATGATAGGTCGAAGCGGGCTCGAAGGGAGCCGCGTTTCACCACTTATTCGGAATTGAATGAGAGTTTGGAACGGATTTATCAAGATACTAAGGTGCAAGTTTCTTATCGCAAACCAATGAGGAGAGATCCGACCAGCAATGAAAGAAAGTCAGACAAGTACTGCTTATTCCACGAGTTGAATGGTCATAGCACAAATGATTGCAGGCACTTGAAGGATGAAGTTGAAGGGCACATCCGTAATGGTCTGCTATCGCAATACGTGAAAAGGGGAGCAACGACGGTGGAACAGGAACGACCACCTCCTGCACCTGCTGGGGATGGCTCAGGATCGAGACGTCAACTTGTCATCAATTGATTGGTGTAATGACGAATAAGTAGCAAACTCCACACCAATGCGATTAAGTCTTTTTACACATGTACAGAACCGCGAACGATCCTCATACATGCTCTGATATGACTACTAATCGCAACGGTGTAGGTGTTTGCACTTTGACGTCTCTGTTTTGCTTTTGTTTTCCATTTTTCATGCTTAGACTTGATTCTGTTTGACATTTCTGCTAAAAACTTATTTTCAATGAAAAAATGCTACTTGTGATTCCGTAACGGCTAAGCCACTTACACATGTACGGGATCGCGAACGGTCCCTAGGCATGCTCGGAGATGGCGATAAACCGTTGCAACAAACAATCCGGGAATTCACCCGAACATGAAACCTGGTATTGATGATACTAAGTCCCTCCCCCCCCCGGGCACACATAAACTCGCCTCGAACGGAACCCGACCACGAACGGTCAAAACTCGCCTCGAACGGCACCCGACCGCGAACGGTCACAATTCGCCTCGAACGGCACCCGACCGCGAACGGTCACAATTCGCCTCGAACGACACCCGACCGCGAACGGTCATCATTCGCCGCCAACGGCATCTGACTGCGAATGGTCACATATTGCCTCGAATGACATACGATCCCGAACGGTCGTCATTCGTGGTCAGATAAAACTATCAATTTTTCTTTGCATGTCATCAACAGGATATGAACATCCGGCTTATAGCATTACAAAACACACATTCTTATCGCAAGGCATGTTTTGGGGGGCAAGTGTTATCCCACCTTTGTAATTAGCAGCACAAATGCTGAAAGAAGAAGCCACGACTTAGCAAGTTAGCAAAACGACAAGTTAATTGCCTTGAAACTCCAAGCGACTTAACTGTTCAAGGCTCTTAACGACCTAAGACCTAACGACCTAAGACCTAAGACCTAACGACCTAAGACCTACGACCTACGACCTAACGACCTAAGACCTAAGACCTAACGACCTAAGACCTACGACCTAACGACCTAAGACCTAACGACCTAAGACCTAACGACCGAAGACCTAAGACCTAAGACCTAACGACCTAAGATCTAACGACCTAAGACCTAAGACCTAACGACCTAAGACCTAACGACCTATGACTTACCTCCAGATTTTCCCTATAAATAGCCACCTGCTCCACATTGAAAAGGGACTTTTTTTCCCGAACTTTTTCCAGGCTTTGAAGCGCCGAAACTCTACTGCATTCACGACCTCTACAACACCTCTACTACCAAAAACACTTCAAACTACCTAAAGAGAAGATGAGCTACATTCAAGATGGACTCCAGAATCTCTTTTGCATTGTAGTACTAATTACTTATATCGATTGTTGAACAATCGGAGGGATTCTTGTAAAACTTGTAATCGAACTTGTGATAAAGAAGATAAAGTGGACGTAGGCTTGACTTTGAGCCGCACCACTATAAAACTGTTGTCTCTTTACTTTTACTGCAATTATCTGCTTGTTTTAGTTCCCGTACCAACGGGTGGTGCTTTCACTTTATTACTACTTACACCGGGGTGTTAGCGTTCATTTTTGAGCGTTAACAACTGTAACTACCACTTCCAATTCTCTAAGTTGCATTTTTCCCTCTTTTTTGCATGACACTTATTTTGCACTCTAGATGTTCTTCCCAAAGTGGATTTATCATGATTTTTTTCTCCCTTGAATACGGTTGTCTCACTGTCTTCTGCACTGTTGCTAGAGTTGATATCATTTAAATTCTTTAATCTACTCTTTTTCTTTTTGCTTTTGTTTGTAGGAGAGGTAGAGGTTGTCAAGAGCCTAATGACATTCTCCAACAGTTGCTTTGGAATGTATTCAGATGAGTGATGAGGCTGATGCATTTGCACAAACTTTACTCATTGTAGACTAGTGATTCTTTCCTTATTTGAGCAAATGTCTACACATGTACATTCATCGTCTGTAATTAATCTTAAGTTATCCGACAGTGGGGGTTATGCTCAACGACCTGTTCATTATAATCCCCTTTATTCCGTTGTGTTTACTGCTTGTGTTCTTTTTGTGATGCTTCCATCATTCTGTTCAATAGAGTCCTGCATAGTACGTTCTTGAATAAGATAGCTACTTTTATGGCTATTGTTTAAAGAGTGAGATAGGTCAGGTTCTGCTTGATTTTGGACAATTCCGTATGCTCAACAATTTCATAGTTTTGATCATTAGCATCATGTTTTGTGGAATTTGCATCTTTACACAAACTCATGTTTTCGAAATGCATCAATATTCGAAGTTTTTTTGAAGGAACATCTTTTCCATAAATTGTTTTTTAGGAATTACATGTTTAGCAAGATTTGCATTGAACTCAACATGCGTTGTTTTAGGAACTACATTGTTTATTGCCACTGCGTTTTCCCGAATGTGCATTCTATTAAGATTTATACTTTTTGGAATTTGCACTTCATCTTCAAAGTTTACAGTGGTAGTTGCAATTGCTTTTTCTTTCCATGTTTTCTTTATGGAGCAGTTTTCTATGGAGTGCCCAAAACAGACATAGACCATACATCTTGGTGAATCCATTCATATTCTATTTTATGAACCAAACTTTCATCATCATGCATAGTAATAAAAGCTTCTTTAGAAAAATCTGCATTTGCTTTGATTTCAACAAGTATTCTTGCATAACAAAGCCGAGTTTCTTTTATCATTGGTTCATCCAATTTCAATGGAACCCCGACTACACTGGCAATAGTACTAAAGGCTTCCTTATCCCATAATTTCAAATTTAATTTAGGTAAGCTTACCCAAATCGGTAATGTTGAAAGCGGATCTTTATCGAAAACTATACTCCACTTTTTGAGATAATGTGTTTTTCATTAATAAGGTTCACCATTGATGGCTTTTTCACAATCAGCCACATTTGCAAATTTTATGATAAAGAGCCATTGTTTCTTATATATATTTTAATACTACATGTCAGAGTGAAAGCCTTGAAATGATGATAGAAAGAGCGATAGCCAAATACATAGGCAATTAATGACCTACCTCACTTGGTATCGGTTCTCTTGCTGACCCCCTCTTTTACCACCATCGCCTTTTTGTTGCTAATGGTGATGAATGCAACATAGTTTAAATCAAAATTAGAATTGAGTCCTCCATTCTTTATCATATCTACTCAAGACGACGGCTTTTTTTCTTGTATATTTTCTTTAGCTTGTGGCTGGGGATATGAGTTTGCATACATATTGGCTGTCTTGATTCTTGCAGATGAGAATGGTCTGCTTTTTGATTCCTTCAAGCCATTTCTGATGTTCTGCGGTTCTACTCCTTGCTTATCTTAGGTATTTAGAAGGTGGTGAGGGTGACAAGGGTTCCTTTGGTGGTTCTTAGCTAGCTGGACCCCCTCGTCATCTTGATCGGGTGGGTTCTCTTTAGGATTAGAGTGTGGAAGATGGTTGAGAATTGGTGGAGGATCGGAGATTATGATGGAAAAGTCATATCTTATCTCTCATGGCAGCCATTAATACACTCATATTTCATAGTCAAAGAATCTGAACTATTTTAACACCAAAATTATCTCCATAACGGAACTATAAGTCAATTGCATTCTTTAAGAAGAAGAAAAGTAAAGTAACTTACTTTAATTCTTTTATTAATTATAAGTGTAATGCATCTTTTATATAAAGAGTGCAATGCTGATTTTCATTAAGTGCAATGCAAATTTTCTATTGAAATTGAGAGGCATTTTTTTAATTAAAAGCATGATATATTTTTGCAAGCATATTGAATGGATACATGAAAAATCTTAAATTCATCCGCATTCAAATTCGAAAAATGGAAAATATATAAAATCCAAAAAAAAATATGGATGTCAATACAACAGTATATATACTCAATAAACTGTTCGTTCAATTTTTATCAAGATCAAGGCTGGATGTAAGTCTAGGCCAATTGAGCGACAACCTATGGTCCAATTTTTGAGATGGGCCCAACTTTTCGAATTTTTATTAAAAACAAAAGATGTAAGTGTTTTGTTTGAAAAAGTGTTTGTCGTGTGAACTAAGTGTTCAAGGTTCAAGTCCTACCCGTAGTAATTTTATCATTGATGTGCATCACTTTTATCGTTATTAGATGATCCAAATTTGAAACTTAATCTTTTTTTACAATAACATTGTGCATGGCCCATATTCTTGTTGGATCAGGCCTGATCGACATAATAGTCTATATTATAGTGCATGATTAGATTGATTTTTACTTTTTATCGAGGCAATACTTTACATTATGAGTAAATATATTTACCGTTGTATTTTTTATTTCTTTATTTTCATATGCATTATCCTGAAATAGTTTTATATTAAATCAAATTTTTTTATTTATGTCTTCAAATTTATTAATTGCGTTGGATAAGATAATATCCGTTGTCTAACTACGGATGCAGATATTGATATCGGAAAATGATTCTGGATAAAGACAGAAAATAGCACTTAGGTCTAATTATTGATGCATTACTTTTATTGTTGTTAGATGATCCAAATTTGAAACTTATTTTCTTTTATAATAACATTGTGCGGGGCTCAAATTCTTGTTAGGCACCGCCTTATCAATATATTAGTTTATATTATATGTATGTTAGTGCATTGATTGATATATTTTTTTATTGAGGTAATAATTTATATTATATATATTTTTATCGTCGTACATTTTATTTTTTATAAGCACTAATACCGAAATAGTTTTATATTAAATCAAATTTTTTATTTGCGTCTTCAGATTTATTAATTGTGGTCGGATAGGATAATATCCGGTTTAGGTCAGCTAACCGCGAATGCGGATATCGACATCGGAAAACCATTCCGGATAAAGACGCGAAAATAGCACTTAGGTCTAATTTTTTGCATACAGTGCAATGTATTTTTGATATGAAGTCCAATGGTATTAAACTGAGAGTGCAAGTTAGTTGAAGGTTAGACATAAGCCTGTTACATTTCTTTATAAAAAGTGCAAGTCACTTTTTTACAATTTTTTTTTGGGAAGTACAAGTCAGGTTACTTACATTCAAAAGAAAAGTCGGCTGTATTTTGTAGGAAAAATGCAAGCTGCTGTGCTTTATGATCAAATACGAAAGCGAGTTGCACTTTTGTAAAAATAAGAATAAAAAGAAGAACGGCTGCAACTGTTTTGGCACAAATTAGAAATCAGTGACACTCTGAAAATGAGTAAGAAAATTACATATCAGTTTTAGGTTATATGAAAAGATATGGTAAAACGATCAACAATAAAAAAAAAAGATTCCAAGTTCAAAATATCAACAAAATGGAACACATGCTTTTACAAATAAAATTAATAATTAATGCATAAAATGGACGTGATGCCAGTGTATGAACATGAGCAGGAATGTAACACAAATATTTGTTTATAAAACATAGACGTCCAATGTTACGTCATGCATGTTTGTTGGACATGCGATTAGACTGCTAATCCTAAGTTTCAGGGGCAAAGTTAAAAGCTTTATGCATATATATATGATGTATCAAAGCAGAGAGTGTGATGTATGCAAATGCAAGCTACTTACTCATACTTACAAACTACACTATCATACAGGTTTATACTACTTAAACCTTATAAAAAGTACTATGAAGGTAAATTCCAGAAGAAGAAACCAATTATTTCTTGAATAAAATACTTACAAACTACACTATCATACAGGTTTACACTGTCATACTTACAATGACAAGATGTCTAGTTTTAGTAGCGACAGATGTTTGATTCGATCCCCTTAGCATACGAAAAACCAATTATTTCTTGAATAAAATACTCGTTTTTTCTTTGTTCTTTTGAGATGGAAAAGATTCATGTAATTCTTTCATTAATTATCTTCTAATGTAGCTATCTTTACTAGCGTTGCAAATTTCTAGTGATGAGTTTCACAATTTGCAAAAAGAAATATAATAATAATAATAATAAATAAAAACTACTGACAAAGTCTTTCCTATCCCAGTAATTGTACGCACATAGAATATTAAGGAGCTAAACTTATAAACACTTGCGGTGATTAACAGTTCAAATACACAGTTCCATTGAAAGAAAGCCCCTGAAAGTTGAACATAACTCGTGAAACATGTAGTCCCTCCCCATATATTACTCCCTCCCCTAATCCTAGTCCCTCCTTATATGATACTCTCTTTTGTAATCCTTTTCCAAGTGGATCATTCGCTTGTCCGTCTACGGTCTTTAAAGATGCCAATAACCGTGAGAAAATTTAAAGAAATTCATCTTTCTGAAATTGTATCACTACTCATGATTCAGAAGAACAGAGAAATTTTTTCTAATACAAAACATGACAAATCTCCGAATTGGCTTCGGTTGAAGATAGAAAAGAACGCAATATACGATCAGATACTACCAGTTTATGATGGGACGTCCACCTGCGTGCCCATATGCCTACCCACCTGTCTAAACACCACCTTAGTTCTAGTTGTATTTTTTGACATCTTGAAAAGCTAAGTTGGTCCTACTAGAAAAGAGTAAAATGGCGGCGGAGCTTTCCAACTGCCTTCGACCGCTCCGTCATCTTCGTTTTCGATGACTATCAATGATTCATCGTTTTAATTAATTTAATTTATCATATTATTATAACTTATTAGTTATAGAAGTTTGAAATTTGTTTTGAAATACTAATTTAATTCCTAAAATTAATAAAAGATATTTTTATTCAACTATTCAATTTTTTGACGTTTTGTGATTAATTAAACTAGTGTTATCGATAAACTTTTGTTGTATAATTCTATATTTAACTTTATGGAGAATCGAACACAAACAATCATTCTATTCAACTTTCAGTCCGCCATTTATACAATTTCGGTAAAATTTATGATGGGTAACAGTTTTATGAATTTAAATATAATTTTTAACCATTGTATAACTAATTAAGAACTTTTAAATTGATTTGAAAATGCGAGGATGTAATCATTTATATTGATTTTTATATTCATTGAGAACTAATATAAGCTATTCAATTTTTACAACAAATTAAAATTTTCTAACAAACTAAATTAGATTAAATTTATTTTAAATAGAGTAAGATTTTAATTAAATATCTAAAGTCGTCGTCGGAAGTTGTTGAAAACCGTCGCTAAACGAAGCCATCGATGGCCGTCGAAAACCGTTAAAATATCACAATTATAGCTTCAGCCAAGCCTGATCTCCTTCATTATCTTCCAACCCTAAACCTAAAATTTACCCCCAACGCTACTATAAATCTGAGTTTTCTGACGCGCTTTTTACGTCGCGGAATTTTTAGCGATGTCATAGTGACGCTAAAAGTACATCAGAAAAATGAACGTCACTAAATGGTTTAACGTCATTAAGGTGTCATAAAAATGGCGTCATCAAATTTTAGCATCGTCATTGTGACGCCTGTATTTTGATACAAAATATGGTTGCAATGACGTCGTTGAATTTTAGCAACGCCATTACGACGCCCTCTTTCTAAAGCATGCACAAGCCGCAATGGCGTCACTAAAATTTGACGACGCAATTGCAACACCCTATATTCTAAATCATAAGCGGTGCAAATTGTGTAGGTAGACAACCATCCAATTATTTCAATTCAACTATTCAAATTTCCAGAAGAATATACATATCGTATAAATTGCACAAAAGAACAAACTAAGTTTCAAAAAAATCATGTATAAGATCAAACAAGGTATCGTGTGCATATATCAGTATAGGTAGCAACAAGTCCCACCTAAACATATATAATTAAACATTATAGGTTAACATCCAAGCAGCAAGCATAATTGTACATGACTATGGACGACTTAAAACACAAACATAGTCCACATCCATCATAGCTGACCTTTCTTTGTTTGAAATACAAACTAAAAGAAACTACTAGGCTTTTCAAATAGCTCACTGACGTTTCTTATTTGAGAATGGACCTTGTGGTACTACAAGACTTTCGCATCCAAAACTGCATATTTCTTGTTGAATTCAACCATTGCTTTATCGACAAAAGCATCGACTTGGTCTTCGTACTTCTCATATAGTGCAGGCAGAGTGTATAGAGCCAAAAACACTACAAAATGACAAAACGACAAGTTGAGTCAAACATTTGGATCATCGTAAAATTGTTTGGCGTTTCAAAAGTTCAAACTTTTTTTTAATTGAAAACAAATGAAAATAATTCAGTTCAGCGTTCAGAATTAAGAAAATTAATGCAATAAAACTGTAGCACCATTAAAGTATAACACACCAAAGGGATACTATTAAGGATTTAAGAGCAATCGAGTTAGAGCATGGTTTGCAGAAATAACATTTAGTATAGAAGATCAACTTTGGCCTTCCAGAAATAAAGGTGAAAGGCATAAAATGTTTCCAGATATTCAGTTGAGAACTAATGTCATAATAAAAATGAACATTAAGAACATCCAAGGATTTTTATTTCAAAAGAGAACTTACCAAGATAGCAGAGAGTAAGAAAATTAAACCAACACCAATTACAGAAAGAACCCACATGCCACCAGTTACCTACACAATTGATAACAAAAATAGTGCATAAGACATTGGGCACAACAGGTGACAAGAAAGGAGAATAAATACATACCATCACAAATTTCTTCAGATCTTTTCCTACAGCAATATAACAGAAAGTTGTAAACGCTTTGTGGACTTCATTTCTAACTGAATGAGTTACTCTTAGGAACTTTTCTTTATACAATATGACTCCTGGAAAGTTTGGTGGGGATCTGTTTCAAGAAAAGATAAATATGTGATAACTTGGGGTTCCTTTAAATAACTTTCAGAAAGACAACTTCCTTGCTTTTTAAAAGCAAAATTGAAAAAGTCAATTTTAGTATGGAGAAATAAAAGACTTTAATTGCTTATTTTCGACTCTATTTGAAAGAAAATATTTCAAAAAAACTAAAGTACACATTTTTGAAAATAAAAAAACAACTAAAGAAAAGGTAAATTTTCTTTTACTTTCGATTGCCAAATATTTGTTTAGAGAATCAGATAGGACTTCGATAAACAATTATTGATATAAGTGTTGAGATCAGTGTGTATTGCATCATAGAAAAAAGAAATGCATACCTATTCTTGATCAAACAGAGTGAACATAGCTTTTGCAACCAAATTAGCCACAAACACCCAAGAACAGATTTAAGTAGTGGAATAAATGAAGAAATTAAATGAAAACAGAGGAAGATCACAAAATATAAAAAATGTGCAGCAGAAAGTAGAAACAACAAGATTTATAGTGGTTCGGCATTGATTGCCTATGTCCACTTTGAATATTCTTTTTATTGCTTCTCAATTCACTTGATTACAATTACAAACAGTAAGAAATAGCAAGATATCAGAAAATAATGGAGAAAGTTAGTTACAATAATGATAGAGTTCAAGTAACAGCGTAAGAGTCCCTAGAATGGCCCCATGTGCCTGTATTTATAGATGAAGGCGCCTACAATCTGACTAAAACTTCGGCAACATGACCTCTAGGCCCAACTCTCAATGGATAGGGATCGGTACCGATCCCTCCATGAGTCGAGTTTTGGCTAGCAATCCCTATGGTAGCTCCCTTATGACATAACAAACTGGTGCTTCAGATATCAAGATGTTTAGATGTATGGAGCTCCTGTTCTTGTAGTACTTTGGTTCAAATCTTAACTTGGTCAAGGAAATATCAATCCTCCTGGTTCTCCAATGTATGCCGATCCATCCCTTACGATTCACGCCGTGCCGATCCATATCACACAGATCATACCATGTCGATCCATATCACACAGACCATACCATGCCGATCCATCCCATACAAGTCATACTATGTCGATCCCTCTCCCATGACCATCAACATGCCGATCCGTAATCCATAAATCACACCATAATCCTTATGTCGATCCATTCCCTTCGAAGACACCATGTCGATCCATATCTTATGCCGATCCCTTTGCATCTCTACCTAAGTTGACTACCTAACTAAGTGAACATACCGATCCTTATGGCTTCCTCATGCTATACCAAACCCTATACTACCTCATTCATATTCACCATCTACTATGTTGACCCCCTCTTTTATATAGACCAACCCCTATGTTTCCGACATCCCGCACTGTCCATCTATCAACTCCGTCCCATCCGGGCTCGATACAACTGTCTGGACATTATATCTTGGTCAAGTAGCTGTTGTCTCATGATCATTCTTCTCATTGAAAGTAGAGTCTGGCATATGCGATCAGTTTAATATAGTCGGTTATGGCACCGGGTAATACTTACCCCCCAAAGTATGTCTTGTGAGTAACATGACGTGCTTTGAATTGGAAAAAACCTAGGTTCTCAGGAATAAGTCTATCCAACTTCCTGGTTGATCTCTATTCCTTTATCGACCTTCAATGATACAAGTTTGATGTCGTATTCTATTAATATGCATACATTTGGTCATGTGAGGTCTACAGGTTTTCTTCTGATTTGATTTCAAACTTGGTCGTTACAAGCTAAACTGCCACTTCAGTTAATTTCAAAAGGTTGAATCCTTAAATCTCTTTCGTGCATGTTCACATACACATTTTTGCTATCGGCCCCCAGACGTGTTCGGGCGTTCGCAGGTCGTTGCCGAATTTAATAGTACTCCGTACATTTATGTTTTCATTTGAATCTTCACGATGACGATCATTTGTCACTTCCTAGTTTCCTGCTACTTTCCTATTTCCATTTCTCATCCATATCCATCATTCACGCATCTTTCTCTTTTTTCTCTTTTTTTGTTTGTTTCTAGAGGTGTAACAACCCGGTATTGCGTACCAATTATTTATCATCTTTGGACGGTCATCTTTCCTATTCGATTGCTGTTTGGAAAATTGTTATGTGTTTAATCAGTTGATAATTGTTATTGGAATTCGAATCGGGTTTGAAATGTGAAAATTGTTTGATTTCAATTGAGATTTATTCGGGTTAAAATTCTTTAATAAAAATTGTTGAAATGGTTCGCGGGCTTTAATTGGACCTTGGCCCACGTTCTTTTGGTTGTGGTAATTATCTAGGGTCGAAAACCGTTCCTCCTTGATCACTTTTTCCCATTCGTTTAAACCCTAAGCCTAAATCGCAAACGAAAAGAATGGCGGCCACAATCCTTTTCGTTCGTTCTCGCGTGTCCCCCTGAATCAAGTTAGGGCATCGGAATCGAAGACAACGGCCTCAAGGGGTTCGAACTTCGCTCGTCTTCCCTCGATTGCTACAGCTTCAACTCGTTTCTGGACTTCGTGATTGCATCACTCGAGACTGCTCCAATTGGTCGAGATCAAAGTGAGTAATATCTCACATCTAATTCATTTCAGTTTGATGCTTCTGCAATTTGATTTTTTGGGTGTTGATCTAGTTCGTTTAACACTTGCTGTTGAGGCCATTATGTTCTTACTGCCTCTAGTGGTATTTCTGCTCTTGCTCGTTTTACTGCTGCTTTATGATATTGAGTTGTTTCGAATTACCTTTGGAACATGCCTACTCTGGTACTTTGTTTATTACGGTTTCATGAGAATTCTAGCATGTCTGCACCCATATACTCGTTCATTATTGCACTGGTAGTTGAGTTTTGAGCATGTGAGCATTTAGCATTGATATGGTTCATGAGTCTGGATTCATCATGTAGTTGTTCGACCTAGCATTTGATTTGTAGTATTGGTCTGGGTTCTCAGCCACTGTCTGCATTCCTTTAGTAGCTTCGTTCAAGTTATTTTGGGCATTGTTGTTGTTGAGCTTCTTGTTTTGGTCATTGTTGTAGTCTGCAGTTGCAAGTTGTTCATCTCTGTCATGTATCAGTTGCAGTTGTTCTTGTTTGTAACTGCAGTTTCATTGAAATTTTGATACTTGTTCGATTACTGTATTGATCTTGGATTTGTTTGAACATGATGCATTTGGAGTTGAGCATACTTGAGTCTAGTTGTCACGAGCTCACTCTTGCCTACACTTCAGTTCACTGTCTAGAACTTCTGGCCAGATTCAGTTTGCAAATAGTTTTGTATATTTTTATAACTTGAACCTCTGCTTGAATTGGTCTCGGCCTTGATTTGAAACTGTTTAGTCGACTTCAATTACTTTGATTATGTGATATCTTTTGATGGCTTCAGCCTTGATTGGTACTGCATTTCTTGGTTTCTGTCTTTTCTCTCTCTGGTTTCATGTTGATGTACTGGAATCAATTACTTTTCAAAGTTGCCCTGTCCAGTTTACATAAAATACTTACCTGACCCCTTGCATATGTTCTCTGATACATTTCGAGGCATGTTGGTATTTGCTGGTAGTTACAGCTTGCACTTTGAACACTAGTGTGTATTTTGCCTTGTTATCCCCTGCCTCTAGTAGCACTGTGCTTGAATCTTTTGATATGTCATCTGAACTGCTTTTCGAGTTACCGTTGCATTATGGTTTGTCTGACCCTGTTTTGATTTGATAGTGCAGTTGCCTCCTCACTTGAACCGGAATTACATTCATTCGGCATACTGTCCCCAGTTCACTGTTTTATGCATTGAGTTGCACCATTGACCTTGAGCTGCTGTAGACATGTGCTCCGGTCATTCACTTGTTGCTTGTCTATCCATTCACAGTTGCATGTAGTTGTTGTGCACTTGTCAGTGTAGTCTACATCTGTGTTGCCATATCTTGTGCTTGAGCTTGCATGCTTTATGTTGCTTCATGCTTCATATTCTTGCATGCTTTGTTGGATTGTTTAGTGCCTCCTTGAATTTGTGTTCACTGTCTTGACTCCACTTGACTTGGATCTATGACTTTGATCATCTATTTCGGTGATGATATTGATATACTTGCTGGAGCTGCTGTACCTGATCGCCTGCATATGCATTCATGTAGAACATATGTGTTACCACCTTGTCCTGGATTAACATTTTGCTGTGATGTTGGTGTCACTTGATTCAGTGATGTATCGGCATTGCTGTATCTTCACTTTGTTCATGTGTACTTGTCTTTAGCTGTTCATGTTCCTAAGCTTGTTGAAACTTATGTTGTGGCTTAACTCGTATCTCTTGTGATATCTTTTGAGTCTGTTTACTTTCTGACCAATATGGGTTAGATATTTTGATTTCTTCGACGTATTAATTACTATTAATACTCGGAATTGTGGTGACTTTACATTCTGTTGTGGCGCGGCAGTGCACGCGTGCGTGCACTGCAGCCACACCGAATTTACAGATTTTAATCGATATCTCTTTTATTCTTAATTCATCGACCTGTTGCGTAATTCGTAAGCTGTATTGGCGAGGCAGTACACGTTAGCGTGTACTGCAGCCAATTAGCATTGATATTTTTTAAATTGACATTTCAATTATTTAAACTGCTTTGGATTTCTGTTTCGTGGATTAACACTGTTTAGTGATATATCTGCCGTTATCCGGTTCTTTTATCGAGAAGTTGGATATACGATATTTCTGTGACTGTCATCTATATTGAGATTGATTATTATTGCTTCTATGCTCTAATAACTGATTTTGAATTAGACTGACCCGAGTATTATTTTCTTTTGAATGTAATACTCGGGTCAGACCGAGTATTTACAGGTTGTAGATTTTTAGCTTTGGGTTGCTGCTAGAGCTATGAAGACTTTTTATATCATTTGAAGTGGTCTTCGTCTTGTTGTAGTAGTCAGTGTGTCTGTTTTAAGATGATAATGTATTCATGTATATTAGTCGATAATGTACTTGTATATATAACTTCTTGAGTCGACAGTTGTAGTTGTATCATTTGTATTGTGTCAAATGTATTGTAACTGATATCAGTTATTGTATATATGAGACTTTTCGTTCCATCTGTATTCCGCATTTATGTTATCTGTGTTATTTTTATATTTATTGTCCTAAACTATTATAGCCACTGTGTAGTAGCTTTGAGTTTGTAACGGTATGTCGGATTTCCTCTAAAAGATGAAATGCGTGTTATTCTATCTGACATATCGGTGCTCACACAAAGCAATTACATGGATGGTCGCTCCTCAACAGCCTTATTCTCCGTGCTTGTTGACAGCACTACACCGTAGTGTTCTTGGCTAGCGTGGGTATAGAGGTGGGGCGTCACAGCTTGGTATCAGAGCCTGGGGTTTAGGACAATTATAAAACATAACTTAGATGGAGCATGTGTTACAACTATTTGTCGATGTTTTATCTCTCATCTTTACATATGATTATTTTTGACTGTTAGGTATGAATTCCTAACGCTTATTTTTGTGTTTTCCTAATCTGGATTTCCCTTCGACTTCGGTCACTCTGTTTTTGGAAAATTGCTAATTTCTTGATTTTCAAGACTCTGATTTTTGTTTGCCGTTGGTTTCTTTGATAATGATGATTGATTCATTTTGTACTCGACTTCGGCTATTAACTGTTGGCTTCGACATTGACTTGATTCTTACTTTTGTCGAAGTCAATTATGCATTTCTACTCGTTTTGCTTTGTTTTTCCAGTTGATATCGATTCTTCTTTCCTAATTAGTTGTTATCACCTTTATTGATTTTGATAACTTCTATTTTCTGGAATTTTTGGGTGTTCCTATTTTAATAAATTCAGTATTGATTTCTTTGGATTCCATTCACATCTTCGTATGTGAATTCTTGTGATTGATTGTTTCTACAATCATTTTTGTGATTTGTCACTCTAAAAATATAAAGGTTTTCTATACTAGTAGTAAATGTTAAAATCCTTTTCTTCAAACGATTTCAAAAATTATTTTACTACAAAGCTCTTTTCCTAAATCGTTTTCCAATCTATTAGTATATACAAGCCTTTATTTCACTCGAATGAGAAATCGACTTAAACGACTTAGTAAAACGAGTGGTATGAAACGCTTGCGTTCACTTCGTCGGTTAGCTCTTGGACTTGTTCGATTGAACCCTTTTTGTGACAATTTCCTAGTGAAGATTTACAGCTTGTTCGTAAATATTTAAGTTAAGCAAGTGGTTATGGGACATGAAGCTAAACTCATATATTTACTAGCTTGGTGTGATTGACACTTCTTTATGATCATGACGATCATTTTTATGATTTAGACTGGACCTCATCGGTGTGATTTCGTCTCACACATATCTCTTGGGCTTTGAGGATTGTCTAGACACCAGTGTGTGATTTCGTCTCACACATATTGCACGGTTAGACTAGGCCTCATCGGTGTGATTTCGTCTCACACATATCTCTTGGGCTTTGAGGGTTGTCTGGATACTCTTTGTGTGATTTTTATGATTTAGACTAGCAACTGTGCGATGTCTCTTTGTCTGCGAGGGAGACTAAACCCCGCTTTGTTGTAGGGTAGCGCCCTACGGCCTTCGGGCCATTCCTGTGTGAAAATTTAATGGATGGCTTCCATGAGATAGCGTCTCGTCATGTGATACCGGTCGGTGAGTTTTCATACTCCCATTTTTGTGATAGGCCTTTCCCCTTTTCTTTTTGTGATTTAGACTAGCAACTGTGCGATGTCTCTTTGTCTGCGAGGGAGACTAAACCCCGCTTTGTTGTAGGGTAGCGCCCTACGGTCTTCGGACCATTCCTGTGTGAAACTTTATTGGTTAGCCACCAAGAGATAGCGTCTCGTTCATGTGATACCGGTGTTTTGGAGTCTTCATACTCCCATTTTTATGCTAGGCCTCCCCCCCCTTCATGTGTTCTCTGGATTTCTTGTGATGATTTCTAGAATTTGTGCTTCACCAATTTTCGTGATTTCTATTGACAAGTTTGGTCAATTTTTGTGTATTGGTGAATTCATGTGTTATTAACTTGTTATGAATACAAGTTTAGGGTATGATATCCCTTTCTATCTTTGAGAAGATTCTTGTGACAATTTTTGATGAATGAAAATTCATTTGGCATTATATTTTGATGCCAGTTATTTTGATGAGATTTTGACGTGTTAACTTCAATACTCGTCAATTTTGAAATGGATTTACAAGCGGTTCTCCCGCAATACTGATATTGCTAATTTAATCACGTGTTTTTATAAAATTCTTTATTTTTAAAAGTTGTTTCAAAAATATAAATTAAAATTGTTTTCAAAATTTTTACAGTTTACATTTCCAAAGGAACGAGAAAGCGATTTAAACGTTTCAGAAAAATCGAGGACTATGACCCCTTTCTTTTACCGATTCGCTTAATTCCGGACTTGTCCGTTTGAGAATGTGAAATGTTATTTTTAAAAACACACAATTCTGCACTTTCAAGAAAACGATAAAGAGATTTAAACGATTTAGCAAAAGTAAGGAGTATGGAACCATACTTTTACTACTTCGGTTAATTCCGGACTCGTTAATTGAATATTTATGACTTCTGATTATCGTTTTTGATAATTAGATGTTTGTGCTTCTGATTATCGTTTTTGATAATCAGATATTTGTGAAATTTAATTATCGTTTGAGATAATTAAATATTTTTCGATTTGATTAATCGAATGTTTGTGTTTCTGATTATCGTTTTTGATAATCAGATATTTGTGAAATTTGATTATCATTTAAGATAATTAAATACTTTTCGATTTGATTAATCGAATGTTTGTGTTTCTGATTATCGTTTTTGATAATCAGATATTTGTGAAATTTGATTATCATTTAAGATAATTAAATACTTTTCGATTTGATTAATCGAATATTTGTGTTTCTGATTATCGTTTTTGATAATCAGATATTTGTGAAATTTGATTATCATTTGAGATAATTAAATATTTTTCGATTTGATTAATCGAATATTTGTGTTTCTGATTATCGTTTTTGATAATCAGATATTTGTGAAATTTGATTATCATTTGAGATAATTAAATATTTTTCGATTTGATTAATCGAATGTTTGTGTTTCTGATTATCGTTTTCGATAATCAGATATTTGTGAAATTTGATTATCATTTAAGATAATTAAATATTTTTCGATTTGATTAATCGAATATTTGTGTTTCTGATTATCGTTTTTGATAATCAGATATTTGTGAAATTTGATTATCATTTGTGATAATTAAATATTTTCCAATTTAATTATCGTCTGAGATAATTAAATATTTTTCGATTTGATTAATCGAATATTTGTGTTTCTGATTATCGTTTTTGATAATCAGATATTTGTGAAATTTGATTATCGTTTGAGATAATTAAATATTTTTCGATTTGATAATCGAATCTTTGTGATTTCTGATTATCGTTTTTGATAATCAGATATTTTTGAAAATTCAATTATCGTTTTTGATGATTGAATATTTGCGATTTTGAGATTCGAGCTTCGTCTTTTTCTCTGGCAATCCAGGTGAGTAATTTGATTTACTCACATTCAATTCGTGCAGTACGTGATTTCTGCTCTGATTCCTTTTCTTTCAATTGCTAGAACTCGATTGATTCTTGCTTCTAATAGTCGTCTGATTTTGATTCCTTGATCCCCTCGAAGTTGATTCTTTTAATTTTAAGCAATCGAACCTTTCGATTTTTATCTGATACTTCCATAATTCCTATACTTTCCTGCTGACATTTGCTTTGCTTATGCATTCGACATTGCCATGCTCTTATGGTTGTTACTTCTTTCCCACTTATCTCTTAGGATTGCGAGGACGCAATTTCTTTAAGGAGGGGAGTCTGTAACAACCCGGTATTGCGTACCAATTATTTATCATCTTTGGACGGTCATCTTTCCTATTCGATTGCTGTTTGGAAAATTGTTATGTGTTTAATCAGTTGATAATTGTTATTGGAATTCGAATCGGGTTTGAAATGTGAAAATTGTTTGATTTCAATTGAGATTTATTCGGGTTAAAATTCTTTAATAAAAATTGTTGAAATGGTTCGCGGGCTTTAATTGGACCTTGGCCCACGTTCTTTTGGTTGTGGTAATTATCTAGGGTCGAAAACTGTTCCTCCTTGATCACTTTTTCCCATTCGTTTAAACCCTAAGCCTAAATCGCAAACGAAAAGAATGGCGGCCACAATCCTTTTCGTTCGTTCTCGCGTGTCCCCCTGAATCAAGTTAGGGCATCGGAATCGAAGACAACGGCCTCAAGGGGTTCGAACTTCGCTCGTCTTCCCTCGATTGCTACAGCTTCAACTCGTTTCTGGACTTCGTGATTGCATCACTCGAGACTGCTCCAATTGGTCGAGATCAAAGTGAGTAATATCTCACATCTAATTCATTTCAGTTTGATGCTTCTGCAATTTGATTTTTTGGGTGTTGATCTAGTTCGTTTAACACTTGCTGTTGAGGCCATTATGTTCTTACTGCCTCTAGTGGTATTTCTGCTCTTGCTCGTTTTACTGCTGCTTTATGATATTGAGTTGTTTCGAATTACCTTTGGAACATGCCTACTCTGGTACTTTGTTTATTACGGTTTCATGAGAATTCTAGCATGTCTGCACCCATATACTCGTTCATTATTGCACTGGTAGTTGAGTTTTGAGCATGTGAGCATTTAGCATTGATATGGTTCATGAGTCTGGATTCATCATGTAGTTGTTCGACCTAGCATTTGATTTGTAGTATTGGTCTGGGTTCTCAGCCACTGTCTGCATTCCTTTAGTAGCTTCGTTCAAGTTATTTTGGGCATTGTTGTTGTTGAGCTTCTTGTTTTGGTCATTGTTGTAGTCTGCAGTTGCAAGTTGTTCATCTCTGTCATGTATCAGTTGCAGTTGTTCTTGTTTGTAACTGCAGTTTCATTGAAATTTTGATACTTGTTCGATTACTGTATTGATCTTGGATTTGTTTGAACATGATGCATTTGGAGTTGAGCATACTTGAGTCTAGTTGTCACGAGCTCACTCTTGCCTACACTTCAGTTCACTGTCTAGAACTTCTGGCCAGATTCAGTTTGCAAATAGTTTTGTATATTTTTATAACTTGAACCTCTGCTTGAATTGGTCTCGGCCTTGATTTGAAACTGTTTAGTCGACTTCAATTACTTTGATTATGTGATATCTTTTGATGGCTTCAGCCTTGATTGGTACTGCATTTCTTGGTTTCTGTCTTTTCTCTCTCTGGTTTCATGTTGATGTACTGGAATCAATTACTTTTCAAAGTTGCCCTGTCCAGTTTACATAAAATACTTACCTGACCCCTTGCATATGTTCTCTGATACATTTCGAGGCATGTTGGTATTTGCTGGTAGTTACAGCTTGCACTTTGAACACTAGTGTGTATTTTGCCTTGTTATCCCCTGCCTCTAGTAGCACTGTGCTTGAATCTTTTGATATGTCATCTGAACTGCTTTTCGAGTTACCGTTGCATTATGGTTTGTCTGACCCTGTTTTGATTTGATAGTGCAGTTGCCTCCTCACTTGAACCGGAATTACATTCATTCGGCATACTGTCCCCAGTTCACTGTTTTATGCATTGAGTTGCACCATTGACCTTGAGCTGCTGTAGACATGTGCTCCGGTCATTCACTTGTTGCTTGTCTATCCATTCACAGTTGCATGTAGTTGTTGTGCACTTGTCAGTGTAGTCTACATCTGTGTTGCCATATCTTGTGCTTGAGCTTGCATGCTTTATGTTGCTTCATGCTTCATATTCTTGCATGCTTTGTTGGATTGTTTAGTGCCTCCTTGAATTTGTGTTCACTGTCTTGACTCCACTTGACTTGGATCTATGACTTTGATCATCTATTTCGGTGATGATATTGATATACTTGCTGGAGCTGCTGTACCTGATCGCCTGCATATGCATTCATGTAGAACATATGTGTTACCACCTTGTCCTGGATTAACATTTTGCTGTGATGTTGGTGTCACTTGATTCAGTGATGTATCGGCATTGCTGTATCTTCACTTTGTTCATGTGTACTTGTCTTTAGCTGTTCATGTTCCTAAGCTTGTTGAAACTTATGTTGTGGCTTAACTCGTATCTCTTGTGATATCTTTTGAGTCTGTTTACTTTCTGACCAATATGGGTTAGATATTTTGATTTCTTCGACGTATTAATTACTATTAATACTCGGAATTGTGGTGACTTTACATTCTGTTGTGGCGCGGCAGTGCACGCGTGCGTGCACTGCAGCCACACCGAATTTACAGATTTTAATCGATATCTCTTTTATTCTTAATTCATCGACCTGTTGCGTAATTCGTAAGCTGTATTGGCGAGGCAGTACACGTTAGCGTGTACTGCAGCCAATTAGCATTGATATTTTTTAAATTGACATTTCAATTATTTAAACTGCTTTGGATTTCTGTTTCGTGGATTAACACTGTTTAGTGATATATCTGCCGTTATCCGGTTCTTTTATCGAGAAGTTGGATATACGATATTTCTGTGACTGTCATCTATATTGAGATTGATTATTATTGCTTCTATGCTCTAATAACTGATTTTGAATTAGACTGACCCGAGTATTATTTTCTTTTGAATGTAATACTCGGGTCAGACCGAGTATTTACAGGTTGTAGATTTTTAGCTTTGGGTTGCTGCTAGAGCTATGAAGACTTTTTATATCATTTGAAGTGGTCTTCGTCTTGTTGTAGTAGTCAGTGTGTCTGTTTTAAGATGATAATGTATTCATGTATATTAGTCGATAATGTACTTGTATATATAACTTCTTGAGTCGACAGTTGTAGTTGTATCATTTGTATTGTGTCAAATGTATTGTAACTGATATCAGTTATTGTATATATGAGACTTTTCGTTCCATCTGTATTCCGCATTTATGTTATCTGTGTTATTTTTATATTTATTGTCCTAAACTATTATAGCCACTGTGTAGTAGCTTTGAGTTTGTAACGGTATGTCGGATTTCCTCTAAAAGATGAAATGCGTGTTATTCTATCTGACATATCGGTGCTCACACAAAGCAATTACATGGATGGTCGCTCCTCAACAGCCTTATTCTCCGTGCTTGTTGACAGCACTACACCGTAGTGTTCTTGGCTAGCGTGGGTATAGAGGTGGGGCGTCACAAGAGGGATCGGCATACCATCCACCGATCCGTCATTAGTGACACACGAATAGGGTTCGGCATGCTTCAATGCCGACACCTTCTCCCCTCTTTTTCCTTTCTTTGACTTATTCACCCTCCATAACCGGTTTGACTCCCCATCCTTCGCTCATATATAAACTCGCATCCCTTTCCTTTCTCTCCTCACTTTACACTTCTCAGCACTTAAGTTTTTTCTTGCTCTTCACACAGCCGAACCCATTCATCCTCTTCCCTCTTTGTCGAACGAACTAAAGGTAGAATCTCCCCCTTTAATATTGAATCCGAAAGCGAAAAAGAAAACCCTTATTCCAAACCATCGCCAACCCACGCCTAATCCCAAGTATCAATCATCTGTCTTTAGTTTAATTCGCATAGGTACGTTTTCTTGCCATAATCGTGTTAGTCGAGTCATGAATTCGGATTTTGCATGTGCTTGAGTGGTTTTTATGCGAACAAATCGTTGGGTCTTGTTAAGCCAGGCGAAACACAAGGAGAAGATGAAGGCGCTGGAGAGAGAGGAAGAAGGAGGAGGGAAGAAGGAGGAAGGAAGAAGGAGGATTCAACACTTAGTAATTTGGTGATGGATGGAGGGCAGTTAATGCTATGGATCGGTGGCATTTGCGGAGAGGAATAGGTAGTGAAGCTAGGATGGAGGGATCGGTAATGGCCTATCCTAATGGCCGATTGTTTAAAGCATCGGTATAGAGGTATAGATGTACGGGTCGGCATAGGAATTAAAAAGTAGGGATCGGCATATAGGCTAAAAGGAAGGGATCAGTGTTAGCTGCCTTAGCATAGGGATCTTCTTAGGAGTCAAAACATAGCGATCGGTTTAGGAGCTAAAGGGAAAGGATTGGTGTTGATATATGAGTTAAAGTGTAGGGATCGGTTATGAGGCTAGGGTAAAGGGATCGACGTATGGCGAAGGGATCAGTGTTGACTATAAAAACTAATTTAAACCAAGTCACTCAAATGCTTAACTTCACACTGCCTTGCCCGATCATAAAATGACTAAAAACAACACGACTTGCATACTTGGACTATCGGCCTTAAGCTTGAACGAACAAACTTCCGGACTGCTCAATATGAACTAAGTAAAAAACTGGCTAACGAACTTGAACAATGGACTTTATAATTCAGAATGTCAATATCCGATCCTAAAGTTTTGGTTGTCGATCAACTTTCTCATCGATTGAGCCGGTCAGCGATGACGGTCTCTCTGGATGAAATCTCCAAGTCTTGAACTTTTATTCCCGCTTCTTTGATTTCAAGCTATATACGTTTTTTTCACATTGTACTGCACTAGTTCACACGCAACACGGGGGAAATAAGTTATTATTTCTAATGTTGATTGTCTATTGAGTATAGCTGATATAGATCTCAAGTTATACGGAGCGCCCAACCATAATGTCTTCTAAATCAGCCGCGAGACACATTAGTTCTGAGGCAAGATCAAGCTCCACCACCCTATCTGATAAACCTTCTCTGAGCCATCAAATAGAACGAGTAGAGGCATTTGACCTGTAGACAAATCTCTTTTCTGACATTGCAGTCCTTCCCGCGGAAGTTACTAGTCCGGCTCCTGATGCTATTGAGGGTGCCATCATCCTAAACAATCCTATTGACTCATAAGCGTCTAGAATCGGCGAAGCCGCTCTTCGTTGATTGTGCGCCATCCATGGAATTCTGTTTGAAGACATTTTAGTTCCATCGAGGCAAGACAGACCTCATTTGCCCCCAGCCGGATATACCGCTTGCAACAAGTTTATGTGTTAGGCTGGATGTGTGCCACCTTTCAACTCCTTCATTCGGGAAATGCTGAGGTACTTAGAGATCGCTCCTACTCATTTGCACCCTAACAGATATGCCTTCATTTATGGAACCTTCCTTCTCTTTATGAAAGTTATGTTTCGTCCGCCAACTCTTGAAGACATTAGATACATCTATAATTTCAAAAGATGGATAGGGAGTCCATCATATATCTTTCTTGAACCCTCACCCAAATGCCAAGTCTTAAAGGGCGTATGGAACAAGCTCTCTCTATTCAAACACGAGTGGTTTTATGTACGGTGTCCTCCCAACTTCGCAAGGAGATGGCTGGAAGGACGTAAGTGCTACTCATGTCTTCGTCTTTAGTTCAAAGATTCACGTCACAACTTCTTTCTTAAACATGCTAATATCTTCAGTTCTTTTAGGTGTTCGCCCTCGACCCGAAGGCATCAAGTATTCTAGGGCCGTTGCGGCCATTCGTAATACTCCCGTTGAGGATCGGGACATCAAACTTCTTGTCACTGATGAGCTGCTCTCATTATTTGGGCTGTTGGAAGACGACCGCAAAATTGGACTTCCCGGTAGTAAAGCGGTCTCGAAAATCGTTGTCGAAAGAAGGATAGAAGCAAGCGACCCTGTGGTGCCCTCTGTTGAGGGAACCCGGGAAGACATCGAAGAGGGAGAGATAAGAGAATCTCAAGATGCGGGACCGAGAGGCGAAGATGTAGGCCCCGGAAAAGCGCCGGTAGTCGAAGTGCCACAGACCAGCCAAATGCAAACTCCTCCGAAGAGGAGAAAGAAGTTGGTGTACAAGCTGCGAACACTACAACAATCTGGACTTTTAACAGCGTTTAAAAAACGCTATTAAAGGCTTTTATAGCGTTTTTATGAACACTGTATATCAACATGTTGTTATAAGTCTGTGACCTACGATAGTAACAACAAAAACGCTATAAATGAGTTCTTTTAACAGCGTTTGGAAAATGTTGTAAATTGTTTTAATGGCGTTTTTACACACGCTGTAAAAAAACATGTTATAGGAAGTGTTATTGGACAGCAAGAATAAAACGCTATAAAAAAATTCCTAACAATAGCATTTTACCAATGCTATGAAAACTCCCTTAAAAATAGCGTTTTTGGACTGCTATCAACAGTTGCATATTATAGCACTTTAAAAACGCTTTTGTTACCTTTTATAGCATTTTTTAATGCTATCATCTTATTACATAAGATTTTCTGTGCTTCTTTTTTATGTTTAAATGCATATATGTATAATGAATTTAAATATCACTAAGATCACATTTGATTATCAATACGTTATATGTAAACAAATAAAATTACACCAAAACAACATGTGTTCATTATATTTCATAACTATGTATGAAGATTACAAATGCAAGTAAACAAAACTAATATTATACGCAAGTAATCTTACCAAAACAATACATAGAAGTATTCAAACATTAAAGATACACACGGCACTATATATTACTTCAAATCACCTTGTTGCTACTTGATAGCACCAAATGTATTAGTTACCTGTAAAGAAAAGGTTCAATAATTAGTCGTAATAGACATGATTCATGAAAACTATGCATATAAAGTGACACTTTTGAACAATAATATATGATGTTTATGAACTTATTCAATTCTAAACCACTATTGTATTTAAACGAGTACGGATACCATTAATTTTTTAAAACTTACTTAATTTTTATAAAACTTGATTTATTTCTATAATACCAGTTTAATTTTTGGCAACTTAATTAACTTAGCAAAATCTGTACAATAATTAATAAATTATATAGAAACCTTGTTAATTTAGTTTTTTTTATCAAACTTGGATAAATTTTACAAATTTAATTAATTTAGTCGGATGTTTATAAAACTTGGTTAAATTTTATAATAACTAGTTCAATTTTATTAACAATTATTTTTATAAACTTAATTTATTTTAAAAACTTAATTAAAGTTTATAAACTTAGTTATTTTTTATAGACTTGTTTAATTTGTATAAAACTTAGTTAACTTCTATAGAAATTAGTTAATTTTTATAAATTAGGTTGGTTTTTATAAATTTATTTAATTTTTGTAAAACTTAGATGACTTTGTTAAAATTTTATAAACTTAATTATTATTTTATAAATTTGCTTACGTTTTACAATTTTTTTTCAATATTTAGATAATTATTTAATTTATATACAACTTGTCTAACTTATTTAAATTTTTATACAACTTAGTTAATTTTTATAAATTTATTTTTAGTTTTCTAAAGCTTAGTTAAGGTAGAAAATTATTTACTTTTTATAAAACTTGGTTAATGTAGTTAATTGTTATAAACTTATTAATTTTTATAAAACTTAGAAATTTTATAAACTTATTTAATTTTAAAAACTTAGTTAGTTTAGTTAATTATTATAAAACTTAATTAATTATATAAAAATTAATTAACTTAGTTAATTATTTTAAACTTAGTTAATTTATTATTATTATTATTGTAAACTTAGTTAATTTTTATAAAGCTAATTAATTTTTACAAAACTTAGTTAACTTAGTTAACTTAATTAATTTTTATAAAAATTGGATAATTTTTGTAAAACTTAGTCATTTTTTATAACAAATTAACAATGATTTCAAAATAGAGAACACGATTTTTATGAAACTTAAGTTTAGTTATCTTAGTTAATTTTTATAAACTTAGTTAATTGTAATTATTTCAATGTAATAAAAATTAGTTAATTTTAATTTTTATAATTATTGCAAAAATATCAACTTTCAAACAAATAAGGATGAGAATTAATTTCATTCATGTACTATCAAGTTACAGAATTTATATACGTGCAATTGTATTTATGTCGATAATATATTAAAGGTTCTTGTAATTTATAGTCAACGTTTCAACTAAAAATCTGAACCAAAAAAGAGGATGTATTCGCACATATACATACACTTTTGTTCCAACACAAGAGTCGCCAGCATTTGCCTCAGCAAAAGGATCTTCACATACATACTAATCGATTGTTAAGATGGATAAGAACCGAGGAAAATGCCTCAGTTTAAATCATGGCTGCCTCATTTAAACTAAGGCATTAACAAATACCCTAGTTAAACTGAGGCAATTTGACAATTAGCCTCAGTTTTAACTAAGGCATTGCCTCAGTAACTGACGCATTGCCTGAGTGAAACTAAGTCTAATGCTTAGTGAACTGAGGTAATGCCTAATTCAAAACTGAAGCAATCGCCTCAGTTAATACTGAGGCGATTGCCTTATTTTGAATGAGGTATTGCCTCACTAATGCGAAGTCCTCTTTGTTTTGCAGTTTTGTCGGCATTTACTAGGTCGACAAATACACTAATTGTTGTTTTTCTAATTGATGCATTCTGAAAGTATACAAATTGTTTCAGCTGTTGTTTTTCTACTATAGTTTGCAATAACTTGGTGCATTTAAAGTATAATTACCATGTTCGATGATTAATCATGATAGAAATTGTATTGTATAAGATTATCGATAGTACTGTAAAAAAAACTTAAATTTTTCAATAGGGTGCCAACGTGAAAATAGAGGACTAGTTTTGTAAATAACGTGATCAAACATAGTAAAAATTTTAAAACCTTAAATAGATTCAAAGTCATAAGGCAGTGGAGATAAAATTCATATAGATTCACAGTCATAGGATGTTGATACCTGGAGCTTTTCAGCTTGCGCTTGGCTAAGCATGAGTATTGATTTTAGGTATGGACCGAGCATGAGGTGAAGTAGGTGGTTGAGTAACTGGCTCTTGAGAGGCAACACTGGGGAAAATGTAGGCACCTTATGCATGTACATAATTTATATCAGCGTGTACAGGCACATGAGTATTAATCTTGTAACAAAACATAAGCGACCCCATGAAAGGACAAAATGTTAAGGAGGACAAAGGATAAACAAGCATTAAAAGAAATTAGTTTCAAAATTGTTGTATAGGGAGATTATGAAGTGACAATAAACATGCATATGATGTAAAGTATTGACTTCCTTACCTTGCATTGAATTTATTGTAAATATCGATTTCCTTACCTTTCCTCAAGTGATGCAGAAGTATAGTCCCTTATGTTGGTATATATTTTGAAGCAGCATTGCAAAATCTTGCATTACAACCCAAAATAATATAGCTCAATCCCTTTCTACAATTGTTCATGAACTTTGCAACAGGAATATGAATCTGCACTAGATACATATATATAGCTAATAGATTTATCATTCTACGAACCAAGGACTACAAATTTAGATAATCAAGATTTTACTGCATATTAACAACTAGATTGTCATTCTTTTTCAGTGTAGAATCGATTGAAATGCCCTTTATTACTGCAGTGAGGTCATCTCTTATCTGCACTAGTTCGGTGGTTTATTTATTCCTTGGCAAATGGTTAGAACTCTATGATGTATTTTGATTATTGCAACTATACTGACCTTTTTACCAAGTACCCGCAAGAAATGGTCGCAACAATCAAATATGAAAAAGTGGCAGAAGTCTTAAAAAGAAATTTTAATGGATTACGAATTAAACTCAAATAGCTCTAGAGTATTCTTTTTGTTTAATCAAACCGACTATTCGAGGCTTGTCTACGACTTGCAAAATTAAAGTAAAAAACAAGAATACTAAAGTACCAACATATTTTTCATCATTGCAAATATTTATTTGTACTATGCTACTCGCTGTACATAAGGTAAAATTTTCTACAATAATGTACTCTTCTATTATCTAAAACAAACTCAAGTTGAAGAAGAAAAGAAAATTGCAAAGAAGATAGTGACTGCTGCAATGAAGTCTTTTGAAATAAAATCATATGCATTATATAGTAGCATACACATTACAAAAAATAAAAAGGATGAAGATTATTGTGTCGGGTGCTGAAAATCCAAATGAGAAGAAGAAAAATCATAAAACTGACATCAATTGTAATCAGAAATGTACCAAAATTACACATGAATTCAAATGAAATTATAAAAAAACTATGTGATTTTGCTTAGTTTTTTAAAACTACATGAAGTTTTTACTTGGTTTTTAATTGAGTGTCACTCAGTTTTTTAACTAAGTAATACTCGGTTTTTAACTATATGTCAGTGGATTATCATGCATTTTGTAGTATTTGGTTTGCATTGATATATACATGATTTCGTCATGATGTTTATCCTAAATTTCACTCATGTGATGTTTATTCTACGTTCTACCAGTGAGTTGCAAGAGTTTGCTTCACCAACTTTTAATTATGCAAAGTAGTCTGCTTATGATTTAGGTAAACAAATATCAACAATTTCATCTCATTACATTTTATTTTGAACTCCATAATATCCCTCTTTATAAATACTTAAGTTTATTTTTGACATTTGAGATGCATATTTGTTTGCAATGAGTTAAATATCAACAATATATCACTTTATCTAAATAGAGGCTCAGAAAGATAAAGACCTAAAACTCAAAACATTCTCTTTTGAGCCTACTCAACAATCAATATTACAAATGTAGGAATCAAACTTTAATCTTCTTTTCATATTGCCCAAAAAAACAAGTATGAATTAATAGTTATTATAAGTTTTTGTTAGTTAATACCTTTGATCGCTTAAATCAACTCACACATAGTAGACAACTCATATGCAACATATAGTTTGAACAAAGAAACATCGAATCATGTAAAGACATTAAATCATACATCCTCTGCAATAATCCAACCAAGAAATAGAAATAAATACCATAATCATCAAGAAGGAATGGTTACAACATTAGGTTTCATAATTTACCGCTTTAATTTTGTTTTCTACTGGCAAGCAATCAAAAACGATGTATGCTAATGCTAATGAAACAAACTTTTCTTGTAGTGTTAGTTAAATTTTATAAGAATTAGTTAATTTTTATAAACTTTTAGTTAATCTAGTTAAATTTGTATAAAACTTGATAACGTAGTTAAATTTTATAAAAAATAGTTATTTTTTATAAATTAAGTAAACCTTTTTAATTTTATAAAAATCTGGTATGACGAGTAGCACTCACACACACAAACATATCTACATGAATATATAATATTGGTTATATATATATTTTATATTAATTCGTATACTTATTTATTATATATATGCATATGTATATGTATGTATATGTATGTGTATGTGTATATGTATGTATATGTATGTATGTATGCATGCAATAATTTATATTCATATAAAATTGGTATAACATATAGCATTTATAATTTATGCCTATATCATTTGGTGGATGAGCCATTATAGTTTTATTTGCCAATTTTAGAAAAGGATAACTATATGTACTTTAAAAGATAATATAAACTTTTTTTTCATTTTCAGCTTTTGAATTCAACATTTAGCATAAACAATAAATGCAACAATCTTAGTTAAATTTGTTTTAATTAGGGATATTGAAGGATAGAGGTATAACTAGTAATATTTATGGTATAATGAAATAACTTTCATATATCTTTTGATTTTGTATTCCTAGAAATAACATTCCAAAAATAATTTGTTTTTGATAATGCATTGTCAAATCCTGATTGTACATTGTGGTGGTTCATTTATCTGTTAAAATTCCAGAAAGGTGAATGATTTGATCTTTTTAGTTATTTATAAAACTTCAAACACAGTCCCGATTACCAATAACATATAAAAACATGTAATGATTGTTCGGCAATTATTTCTTTTATAATTATAGTTTAAATTCAAAGCAATTTTTTACTTTTCATTCGGTTTATAAGAGGATATGTTATATGTATTCTAAAAAATATTGAAGAAAAATCCTATTATCCTTGATATATATGAATATATGGTATTGTTTGTAAAACTATAAAGAAGGTATTAAATAGTATAATTCAATTTTTGCTTCAAATTTAGGTTTTTTATATTATTTCCACATATATCAGAAAAAATATACAGCAAAGTGGTGAACTACCTCAGCCATGGCCAACGCTATAACCAGTGGTATTGGCTCTATTTGTACCTAATTCCTAAACTAATCACATTTGCCTCAGGATGCTTCTTCATATGTTCCAGTTTTCTCTTATTTATCTAATCACAAACAAAAATATTATTTTATATTTATTCCATGCAATATTAAAAAAAGAAAGAAACACCTTAACGAATAAGTAGCCATTTCTTAGTTTCTCCAAGCTTGGATTCCTAGATACATTTATCCTGCAACCTGTGATGTTGTTGCACATGCACATAACATTTATATTTATATTGAACAAAGAATACACATGTATATATATAATTGAATGAACGATTACTAACCTTGATACCATTATATGTAGGTTAGCAATAATGTGCATTTATAGAAGTTATAGTTGGAATAATTCAAATAGAAATGTCGTATAAAGGTATAGTGTTAAATGACATGCCCATTTAATAAATTCTTTCTGGATTTGTAACTATTGTTCTCTTTAAAACTTTCTGGATTTTTATTTATCTACGTTTGTAACTACTGCTATCTTTAGAAATGCACCCCCTTTTTCCTTTTGGCGCTTTAATTAGAAGTCTTCAATTAGAAGTGTAATTGAAATTAAAATAGCTATTACTTTTTTTGAAAATTACGCTAATACATTTCTAATTAAAATCGTATTTTCATAAGTGGAAACCAAGCACATAATTCTCCCCTTTAACAAAGAGGAATCAGTCTATCATGTTAGCAGAGGAATTATGAACTTATCTACTGACATAAATAGAGCTGATACTCCTTGGGGTGGGTGGGGTTTATATAGTTTTACAGTATGTTATGTAGATTATAATTATTACATCTACAAAACATGCTATTGAAATATATAAAGCAAGAAGAGGTACTACTATTCAGTACATCACATGTGTATATACTTTGAACCTGAGAGCCATGTACCTTTGGATCAGACTTAGGAGATTCCAGAAGATGAACTTACTACACTAGTTTTTCCTCCTTTAAATGCCCTCCACCCCTTGTCACCTTCCATGAGCATATTAAACAAAATAAACGATCAACTTTTAAACATGTCAACAATAAGCATACACTAGATGGGTATAAGGATTGCATATATAGAATGTCTAAACTTAAGCTCGAACTATTTTCTTATTTTTTTATACCTGAAACTGAAAAAGTATACCCTTGAATTGTTTTCGACAAGTAAAATAAAAAGATGAAACTATGGTTAAAATTTTTACCATAATAATAAAAATAAATATAGAGTGCATATAGAATAATTCATTAATCAACAATATATAACTTGAATACTAACTAAATAGAGTGTGCATGTAACAAGAATTTTGAAGTTAAAATATTACCCAATTCAACAGAACTAAATATAGTAAATTACACCGTAGAAAATTAGACCTGATACTGCATCGGGTATCTATGCAGAACATATTAGTTCTGCATAGGTACACCCATTTTTGAATTTGGTTGAATTTGGATATAGGCTCGGTTACCCCAACTTCTGTTATAAATTTGCAATTAAACGTCTAGTAATGCACTTATTACTGAACCTTGAAATACCAAAGGGCTATAAATACCTGAGCATTTAGTTACTGAACCTTATGGTAATGCACTTATTACTGAACCTTCTAGTAATGCATCCAATCTTTCTCCAACATCCTAAATTCCTAATATTTAAACAAGCAATCAAAAGTAGCATTTAGTTATGCAATAGAATATAGAACTCAAGCATCTTATAATGATAGAACATATAAGGTTACACACCCTTTAGAAAGAACAAAGATGGATGCAAATTGCTTTGCTGCAGTAGGGTATTTTTCTTTTGAAACAACTAGAATGGTGCAATTATACAGTGAAGAAAATAATATTGCAGTCGATACTAAAGAAAGCATTTAAACGAAATGAACATAATATATTTGTTAGCTTTTTTGGTGAACTACGAAAATTCAGTAAAATGAACGTCAATTACTAAGCCATCTATACTATGACAATCCGACTTAACAATAATATACTTTATTCTCGGTGTTGCTCGGTTCCACTAACTTAGTTGGATGCAACCCACTCTCAAACCTTGTATCAGCCTATTCAAATTTAGTTTAGTTTATAGACACCCCTTTTGGATTTCATAAATTGATGGTTATGATATGTATACCATTAGATGCAACCAAACCAACTTGAATTTATCGCTAAAAGCTAGCTATATATAGTTAGACTATATTCATGAATGTATACAAACATGTATTCATGAATGTATACAAACATGGGAGTAATGGATTTATGTAAGTTTATATCTATATGTTCATTCTTTAAACTGTATTCACGAATGTATACAAACATGGTTTAACCTAGAAATCTAGTATATAATTTAAATAATATATCCAAATACTTTATATTCAGATATTAAATAATAGTTAAAAAACTATATTAAAAAAAAGGAGCAACCAGAAATATACACTGCATGCTTAGAGCTTACCTATATAAATTTAGTCAAACATTATTAGAGCCATTAGTGAAAGAGTAATACCTTATTCTCCTAAATAAATTTCTAGAATATGTTTACTATTGTACATTAATAACACATCCCCAAAGTAGCAGAAACATAAAATAGGTAGAACTTACTTAGAAAAAATGCAACATAATGTACATAATTCTATTGATGTACTCACGTACCTAAATATGTAATCACGTTGTTTTGGGTATCTATAAGTTAATGTATTATAAACTAAATTATAGTAACATAAAAAATACACATGCATAAATAAGAAAATAATTATATGACATGCCATGGAATTATATTGGCAACCAAAGTTACACTATGGTACAACTAAATATTGAACCACATAGAAATGCTTACTAGACATAATTCAACTTCTTAAAGTAATTAAGTGCAAAAGCATAAAAAGAAGTTTTAAGCTATTTTTATCTTTGAATGCTTGTATGAACAAAAAGAACAAAACAAGCATTGACATTCAAGGCATACAAATCCTTTTTAACATTTAATCAAACAATACATGGGCATCTTTATACTAGTTATTCATATAAACACTATTTTTTTATCTAGGCTGCATTTAAGAATTGAACTTCCACAAATTCAAATTATAGGATACGTATTGTGCAGCTCTAGATTTTCCCAACACCAATAACCTAACTAGAAAACCATCATCCACATTCCACATGTCGATATCAAGTGTATACATCTAAAATATACTAAGGAGAATGAAACAATACTACATTCAATAACAAAATTTTAAGAGAACTAAAAATAGAACTAACAAAAATATATGATGTATTGATTTCAAAAAATCATGCATTGGTCACAATTAAGTAGAAATACAAGAGAAGTTGAAATTTTGGAACAAAGAAATATTACGGTTTATGAGTCATGCCTTAATTAGTAGACCAGTGATGTGGTTGTTTTCAGGTTGAGTGTAGCGCCTTTGTGAAACAAAATTGGATAATTCCTGTTCATTTCTTGTAGTGGTTGTTTTCAGGTTGAGTGTAGCTCCTTTGTGAAACAAAATTGGAAATACTACATTTTCTTGTAGTGGTTGCTGGTCCAATTCTATCGAAGTTTCAAATAGCAATTCCTGTTCAAAAAGTTTTGGTTCCATTTGAAAGAGCTTTTGGGATAACAAATGATGCATTGTTAAATCAATGACTTTGCATTTCATTGTGTAGTAATTTTACCTTAGGTGTGTGCAATTAAGCAATCATACAAGAATGTGATGCCAATTTTATAATATTGGTTGTAAAAATGTACTTTGTTTATTGCCAATTATATTTTGGAATACATAAAAAAGACAAAACGCTCTTGAAAATCAACAATAGCATTATTTGGGCTAAATCCATACAATAGCCCAAAGTTAGGCATGAACGATGCATTGTTCAATCAATGACTTTGCATTTCACTATAGCGTCGTTTAAACTAGATTGTGTATAATTAAGCAAATATATAAGAACGAGATGCCAATTTTATAAGATTGATAGCACAAATGTATTTTGTTTATTGCCAATAATATTTTGGAATATATATAAAGGACTAAATGCTCTTGAAAATCAAAGTGGCTTGAATTCATACAACAGCCCAAAGTAACAAAAACTACTCAAACAATTCTATGCATTTTCTTATTTATAAGTACTTATACAAAATAAATGAAATGAAAAATATTTAGATTTATCCTTAATTTCTTCTATTCCTCATTATGATCGGTCATTGATGAAGAACCAGCACATTAGAGTATGAATATTGTAAGATGGAGAAAGGAGAGCGTATTTAACAATCCCCTAAAATATTGAAATAATATTTATTAAGAAAATGTGTATTAGACCTATAATAACAGAAAATAAACGATGCACAAAAAATCTAGAATATTTTTTACAGCTGAATGCATTTTACATACATGGTATTTTATACAACTAATGCATTTTATGTACAATAATAGGAAAGATGAGCTTGCATAAATTATGATCATTTTCAAAGATGAAATAACCAAACATTTCTACTTAAATTTTTTCTTTTGATATTATGAACTCGGATTTCTAACATGCAATAATAATACAATTCACTATCAGCCAAAAATGTAAAATATGCTCACCTTAAATTTGCCTTTACCATTTCTAGAATGCAAAAACTCTCTGCTTTTTTTCCTCAGTCGTAATAATGCTTGAATTTTCAACATCAATCTGCAAGACAATATTCCAAGAACATAGTCATAGAAAGGAAACAAAAATTAGGCAAAAAATATCCTTCAAATGCATAAAAAACAGATGCATAGAAGTACTGGGATAGAATTATTCAGAAGATTGGACACAGCAAAAGGGGACGATTACAAACAACAAAAACCTTAAGTATTCTATATAAAAGAAAGAGGTGCATTAATACCTATTTATATTATGAATGTAACAATTTTAGTAGTGATATCAAAAAATTCTATAACATCACTCTTCTTTCCAAGATAGAGATTAATAGTGCAATACAGTTATCAGTAGAATATGTTAAGATTTTAGCAAAGACAAGATGAGAAATATGATAATTTGATTGCTGATCATGTTCATGTTCATTAAAAAACACTATTATTTAGTAAAGAACAGAATGTGAATGTGGAAATCAAGAGAAATAAAAAGAACACGAAAAAGATTTGAATCGAACTCGTAAAAAGTTAACGTTGGAAGTAGAACTATATTTGAAGTACCGTACAACATAGATATATGAATTGATTCCCCTTTCCACATTTGATATATACAGGTTTAAAGTTGAGTAATTCTATTATAATTAACTATTACATCATGGTTCCTCGAAAAAATAATAATTTACAATTAGATACTTATACTTTACGATTTAAGATTCAAAAGCCTTGTGCACACACTCATAGTCAACGCAGATATTCATAAACACATACAACTATATACTTGCACATGCTCATAGTTATACATCTTCAAAATTCACACCACCTACATCTTCAAAACCACTTGGTGTAATGTACTATCATGGGTCATGAAAAACCAAAGCACCTGCTTGTATGGTTACAATAAAATTCAAATAATCTTGTGTTGATCATAATAAATTTCAGTCGAACTTATTCTAATGTCCATATTTTGCATCCAGACCACCTAATATTTGTTAACAATTTCATAGAAAAGCAAGATCAATTGTAGATTAAGTTGGAATTAAAATCATTCCGAAACTGCATTACTATTGATTTGATCAGTTTCACAAACAGTGGCATAACAAACAGCAAATGTTACTGCATACACTGCTTTCATCTAAACAATATTTTATCTTTAATATGACAACAATGAATCATTAAGCATTATCTTCGGCTATACAAGGACATACACACACACACCCAAACACATAGGAGAAACTTTGAACATGATATTATCTTCAACAATATCGTCAGTTGTAAGCAATAATTATTATATCATATATGCAAGATCTGAATAAAAATAGGGTAAACTTTAAACTCAATCTGATAACAAACAAAGATTTGAAATCGAATTGAAAACTAGGGTAAAAAAATGCTCACCAAATTCTCTGTTCCCAGCCGAGTTTAGGGCAACCGTGAATAGGAAACCGAAGTGGAAAGTGAAGTCATCAAGTTTAGGGCAACCACAGGTAGGGAAATCGAAGTGGAAAGAGAAACCGCAAAGTTTAGCTAGCGATAGAGAAATCGACATGGAGGATTAAGGGTTGAAATCAAAATCCACCTAAGGGAAAGTAGAAACCGAGGGAGAGGGAAATGAATATTGTGTGAAGAGATGGGAAAATGGGCTTTTTCCAACTTACACGAGGATGAATACTGTGTTAAGAGACTGTAAACCAAAAATGTTTCTGTCTGCGTTAAACCTTGAAAATAATACCGCCAGATATGTTTTCTACAGCTTTCATTGTTTGAACGCTGAGACTAATTGCAGTAAAAAGTCACTTTTGTTGTAGTGGAACGAGTAAGGCTGGGGTAAATCCGGAATTCGTCATAACCCCACTCGAAAAGGAGTCGTCTTCCCCGCAAATGGAAAGTTCGCTGAAGGGACTCTCCAACATTCCGATTCCGGATGATATATTAAATTACAACTTTGCTAACATTGACGTCTAAGGGCTCAACTCTCCCGCGAGAAGCAGCAAAGGAGTGCAACCTTCCCGTAGAGGGGAGGAAACTCCAATGAGTAAAGCCAATGTTACTGGTCCGTCGGGGGGAGAACACTAGGACACACACAGACACTTGCACTCCGCCATACACTCATGATTAATTCTTCGTGTTACAAATTCTAATATGCTCCTATTTGGCTCTTTTACAGGTGCAATGTCACACGCTCATGCTTTTGACCATCTCCGGGGTTCTTCCACTTATTATCGCTCGGGTCGAGATTCCGAATCCGGAAGACGCAGAGACAAAGATGATGGGCGAGACAAAGACTATTATTCTCGAGAGTCTTTTTCTTCATCCAATGGAAGTCTCAACCACATGCTCCACGCCATGATGATCAGTCACACCTTCCCGCTCATAGCGGAGATAAGTCCTCACACCGGGGTTCTCAGTCTGCTACGCCTCACGACCAACTTTCCGGGTCGTCAAGTTCAAGGCAATAACGTGAGCGTCATTTCGGCAAGCACCAGCTTGTTACTTCTGATCCGCTTCCGCCGGTCCTTGCTTATGATCCTATCACAGTATAAAAGTTGGCTGAACTCAAAGCTACCTTTCCAAAAATCTTCTTTGATGGACTCAAGTTCCTCCCCTCCGTACACGTCATCCCTGGAAGTACCAAAGAGAGCTCACTAGCATGTATGAACGACGTGTACGTCCAGTATGAATCGTTCATTCACTTGACCGAGAAAATCTTCGTCGAGCGCCATCATGAAATTGACCGCCTCATGCTGGAGGCTATTCACAACAAAGACATCATCAAGCACTAGGACGTTGAGCTGCTTGAGTATAAAAACCAACTTGTCGCGGCAGAGAAGAACACGAAAGAAACGGCTGAGGCAGTAAGTCGTTTGGAGACTTCGCACAAAAAGGAACTGGATGCAGCGCTCCATCGCAGTGGCACTCTGGCCTTAAAGAAGGACTCCTTGCAAAAGGAGAAGGAGGTCTTAGCTTGCCATGTTAAAGGGCTTGAAAAATTATTATACAAAGAGAGGGAGGAAAAGATTGAGGCATGGGGAAGAATCGTAGAGATACTGTGAGGAGATCGTTGAGGCGAGAAACTTAAAAACGAAGCTTGACGAACAACTCGCCCAGATCGAAGCCTTAAAAGAGGTAGTCCGCAAAGAAGGTATAAAAGAAGTGCTCGAAGAAGCTAACTTCTGGGTAGAAGTTGCCACCGAGTCCGTTGGAGAAGAGATCAAAAACTTATTTGATCCGCTCATCATTGAATATAACGCAAAAGTTCTTCTTTACCGTGACATGACCTTTCTAGGCGAAGGCTATCTTGAATCGCTCATGGAAGCTTGGGAGGCTATCACCAAAATCAAGAAGGAAGAGCTGGGAGTGGCAGAGCTTAATGAAGAGGCACTCGTGTAAGAGGTGCTTCGTGGAAATGAGCCGTCTGATCTGGCCGCCACGAAACTTCAATTCTCTAAGGCTCCTGCACCAGACAAAGAAGGAGTGGACATTGCTAGGTCCTCTGGAACCAATCTCAAGGGTCCTTCCCCTACTCAAATAGCTGGAACATCATCTTCTCAACTCACGGAGCAACATATCGGCTACGATCCAGGCAGACCTGGCCTTGGTTCACAAATGCTATCTCCCATTCTTGAAGGGAACACTCCAATGACCACTGAGAGCCAACCAAATGCCGGTATCGCACAGAATTTCTTTGAATCCATAAATTTATTGCTTTTGGTGCATTGCGTTCACTAACTAATGCTCGTGCTTTACCTAACTTTTGCAGGTCATTCTGGTCTAGAACAAACTCCTAGGAGCGATGTCGCCACAGAGAAACAAGAGAAAACGGCCGAAGCTCCGGCTGCTGCAGATATTTCGAGGCCCGATGCTCAAGTCATCTATGCACTTGACTAGAATAAGCCTGAGGACCCATCCCCTGCTGAAGAGTTGGACGATTTAGTGATTACGGGCGCCACAGAGCACATCGTCAAAAGCAGTATGAAGGAGCATATTTAAGAGGAAGAGAAATCAAAGCGTGAAGTCAAAAGGGAGCCTATCGAAGATCCTAGTCCCATACCTATGCAGGTTATTCCACCCGGTAGGACAATTCCTATTGAAATTACTCCTTCTGCTTCAAGCGTCTCCGCTAAGGGCGGCAAATGGTCTTGGAAAAGACGCTCGACTGATTCTACTCCTGTGAAACCGAAGAAAGAGAAGAAGTCGAAGAAATAGTTAGTACCTGGTGTTGTTGTACATAGTTTGGATAAGTAAGACGTGTATCTCTTTCCTTAGTAGTAAGTGTACGGGTGTGAATCCCAAACTTTTGGAATAACTTGTAACAGATTTTTGAGATAGTGAATAAAAGCTTTTGCTTTTGACTAGTCATCATGCGAATTATTACTTCAATAGTAGAGTAATTACTTCTCATTCCATGTACTTGTAATAATATTCACAAGTCTCGTTGATGATTCACTATCTCCATCTCGAGGCTTCTCTGCAGACATCTTAAGTCATAAGCAACGCTAAGCCGGAATTGTAATGAACGATTATGTTTTTCCTCTAGCAGTTCGAATCTTTTCCGTCGATTTGAGATTGGAATTCGTGGGATGAAGAACAGTCGAAATCCGTCCATCTACCCGTTGAATTTACGAGTTTGCCCGCGGTCTGAGGACTTAGAATTTTTCACATGTGGTCGGCCATACCCCAATTGCTCATACTCTAATCCATGCTCTGGAGACTTAGGGCTTTTGTCGTGGGCAATCGTGTTTCTGCCCGTGGCAATCGTTTTTCTGCTGAATGGTTTATACTCTAGTCCACAGTTAGGGACATAGAGATTTTGTCATGGACAATCGTGTTTCCGCCCATGGCAGTTGTTTTTCCACCGAATGGTTTATGATCTAGTCCGCAGTCGAGGACTTAGAGTTTTTGTCGTGGGCAGTCGTGTTTCCGCCCGTGGCAGTTGTTTTTTCGCCAAATGGTTTATACTTTGGTCTGCAATCGAGGACTTAGAGTTTGTCATGGGCAGTCGTGTTTCCGCCCATGACAGTCGTTTTTCTACAAAATGTTTTATACTCTAGTCCGTGGTCGGGGACTTAGAGTTCATCATGGGCAGTCGTGTTTCCACCCATGGAAGTCATTATTCTGCCGAATGGTTTATACTCTAGTCCACAGTCGGGGACTTAGAGTTTTGCTCGTTATTGGCAGCCTTTTTCCCCCATCGTGAGCATCGCTCTTTGGTCCATCTACGGGAGTCGTCAAACGAGCTAACATACGAAGCTTACCTTGTTCAATCCCATCGGGGATTGTTAGGATTGATTGACTTCAAACTCCGTGAATCGGTTCACACATCACGCATATCGAAATCAATATGTTTCATCGCATACTTAGCATAAAATGTAATAACGGTAGCTTATGTAAAGGAAGCTTCAAGATTTTATTCATCATATGAAAAGGAACGCAAATAACTTGTATGATTACACATTGAAAAGGTCAAACACCAAAGAAAATGTCGAAAGTAACTAGTACTGAAATATAAAAGAAATAGTCTAGGTGAAATAGCATCGTAAATGCTCAATATTCCACGCTCTTAGTAGTGTTGCACCATCAACAGTCGCTAGCTTAAAAGTCCCTTCTCCAAGCCTTTGTTCAATGACATATGGTCCTTTCCATGTCGGATTCATGTGCGATAGGACCGGAAAAACTCGTTTTAGGACAAGATCGCCAACTTCGAAGGTTCTCGATCGGACTTTCGCGTTGTAATATTAGGCGATTTGATATCGGTGTGCAGCTGCTCTCAAAACGACCTCCTCGTGCTTCTCATCGATAAAGTCCAAAGATTCCAAGAGAAGATATTGGTTTGTTCTGGGGTCCTAGTAAGTCACTCGATGAGAAGGGACTTCGAGTTCTATTTGAATAATTGCTTCGGCTCCGTAAGCAAGAGCGAATGGAGTACGGCCAGTCGCGGACTTGTGAGTGGTCCTGTAGGCCCAAAGTGTCGTAGGAAGCTCATCCACCCACTTGCCTCCAGCCTTCTCCAAACGCTTTTTCAAAATAGATTTGATGGTCTTGTTTACATATTCAACCTATCCATTCGCCTGAGGATGAGCTACTACCGCAAACCTTTTCCCAATATGATACCTTCGACAAAATTCTTTAAATTCAGAGATATCGAATTGAGTCCCATTGTCAGTCATGATAGTTCATGGAAGACCGTAACAACATATGATGTTTCGAACAACGAAGTTCATAACTTTCTTAGGGTTAATCATGCCTAACGGCTCTGCCTCGGCCCATTTGGTGAAGAAGTCAACTGCGACAATCGCTTACTGCGCGCCACCTTTTGGAGATTGGTAAAGAGCCAATGATGTCGATACCCCACATAGCGAATGGCCATGGATTGATCATTTGTGTGATCTCCGACGGCGGGGCTCTCGGCACTTTTGCATATATCTAACATTGGTCGCATCGCCTCACAATCAACAGCATCCCGGTTCACAATGGGCCAGTAGTATCCATAACGGAGTATCTTTTTTGCTAAAGTTTGCCCCCAGTGTGATCGCCATATTCCCCCTCATGGACTTCTTTTAAGACACGCTTTATCTCGTAATGGGCGATACACCGGAGTAAGGGAATGGAAAACCCCTTTCTATACATAGTTCCTTCTTGCATAATATACCGTGAAGCTTTACCAAGGACTTGTCGCTTTTCGTTTCTCTTCTCGGGCAAGATTCTATGCAACAGGTATTCTTTAAATGGAGTCATCCATGATTCCCTCTCGGGCTCCACTTCCAGTACTTGATCAACTTCTATCATATTTATGCTTAGGGTGTGCAATGTCTCGACTGGAACCAAGCCCATCTGTTGTGCATTACCGGTGCTCGTGAATTTGCCAATGAATCGGCCTCCCCATTCTGCTCATGCGGGATATGTGAAATGTCATAGTATTCGATATCCGCCAACAACTCCTGAACTCGGGTAAGATACGGGGCAAGTCGTTGTCCCTTAGCTTGATAGTCTCCTCTAACCCGATACACCACCAGTTGTGAGTCGCAAAAGATTTCAAGAGACTTCACCTCGAGCTCTCTAGCAAGTTTAAGTCCAACAATCAATGCCTCATACTTGGCTTCGTTGTTTGTAGTGGGAAAATCGAGCTTCAAAGCATAGCAAATTGACTGGTTCTCAGGGGTTACAAGAATAATGCCAGCTCCGGAACAATGATCATTAAATGCTCCATCGGTATACATCTTCAATCGTACATCAGGGATTACTCCATTCTCTGGGGGCTCGTCCTTCATGGTAAACTCTGCTATGAAGTCTGCCAATGCTTGTCCTTAGATAGCTCTTCACGGCAGATATGTAATGTCGAACTGGCTAAGCTCGATGTTCCATTTAAGCAACCTTCCAGATGTCTCAGGTCGTTGTATGACCTATAGTAATGGGTGGTCGGTGTAAATGTTGATTGGATGGGCTTGGAAATACGGGCGAAGCTTACATGATGCGATCATTAAGCATTATGCTAGTTTCTCTTTCTTCGGGTAGTTTCTTTCTGCCCCCGTTAATCGTTTACTGACGTAATACACCGGTCTCTGAATCTGCTCACGAATCAAGGTGGCACTTATGGCATGTGATGATACAACCAAGTAAATATATAAATCCTCATGATCTACCAGCTTTGACAAGACAGGGGGTCTCTCTAAATGATCCCCCAAAGCTCGGAATGCGCCTTCACAATCTTGCGTCCACTCGAAATTCCTCTTTCCTTTCCTTATCAGATCGAAGAAAGGAATGCATTTATCAGTTGCCCTGAAAATAAATCAGCACAAAGCGGCGACCTTCCTATTCAGACTCTGTACTTGTTTAATAGTTATGGGCGCTTGTATATCCCAAGTGGCTTGAATCTTTTCTGGATTAACTTCAATTCCTCATGCATTGACAATAAAGCCCAAGAACTTTCCTAACTCAACACTGAATAAGCACTTCAGAGGGTTGATTTTCGTGTTATAGAATCGAAGGATATCGAACATCTCCGCCATGTCTTAAATGTGGTCGTTTGATCATCGTGACTTCACGAGCATATCATCCACATAGACTTCCATCATCCTCCTAATCTAATCCTTAAACATTCGATTAACCAGACGTTGATAGGTTGCTCCAGCATGCTTTAATCCGAACTTCATTATTACATAGCAGTATAACCCAACATCCATTACAAAACTGGTATGTTCCTGATCTGGGATATGCATCGGGATTTGATTATACCCCGAGTACGCATCCATAAACGACAACAATTCATGCCCCGCAGTTGAATCAACTAGCTGATCAATTCTAGGTAGGGGAAAACTATCTTAAAGGCATGCCATGTTCAAGTCCGAATAGTCAATACACATTCTCCACTTCCCATTCGCCTTCTTCACCAGCACGGGATTAGATATCCATTCGGGATAGAGGGCATTATGAATAAACCCATTGACTTTAAGTTTATCCACCTCCTCTTTAAGAGCAACAGATCTCTCTAGATCCATGCCCCGTCTATTTTGTTTCATTGGGACATATTTTGAATCAATGTTTAATGCATGGCTCGCAATAGCAGGCGAGATCCTACACATGTCAGAATGAGTCCAAGCGAATACATCCAGATTCGCTCGGAGGAAATCGATAAGTTCTCTCATCATCGAAGGGTTGAGTTGCGATCCAATTTTCAATACCCGAGACAGGTCGTCGTGGCTGACTGTAATATCAATCGTCAGCTCAGCCGACACTACCTTGGTCTCCTTGGGTTCCTCCTCATCGTCCCTCGGATCTATATCTCTATGGAACTGACTTTGGTGCCCAAGCCAAGGCTTAGGCACCATTTGTCAATCTTCAGTAACTTAGATGCGGACGGACTTGTCCACACCCTTTCCCTTCTCTTTTCGTTGAGCCTCTTTAAACTCAGCCACATAACAGGCACGTCCGATCGCCTGATCACCATGCACAACACCTACTCCATTATCAGTCGAAAATTTCAACGTCAAACACCATAGGGCCAAAGCTGCCCGAAATTCAGCTAGGGCCGGACGGCCTAGAAAAACATTGTACGATGAATCCGCATCCACAACAATGAACGGGAGGATCCACACCCTCCTACATTAACCTTCTCCCAACTCAATTGGCAATTCGACATAACCTACTACTTCAGTAGACACACCGTTGAAACTGTGTATACGAGCTTTAAATGGTTTCAATCCTTAGCCTCCATCCTCATTTGATCATACGCCTTCTTAAAGATGATGTTCACGGAACTTCCATAATCGATCAAAATTCTTCTCACCAGAGCAGGACCAATCATGGCTGAGATAATCATCGAATCAATAGTAGGGGCCTCTAATCTATCGGCATCCCTGCTTCTGAATCCTATATCATCCGTCATTGTACGTTGTTGCTTGGCCGGAGTTCCATCCTCCGTATTCGAACAATATTCAAAATCCACATGTCTCATTAAACTAGCATAGCGCTCCATTTCCTACCAACTCATGTCCGCAGGATGCGGTCCACTAACTATCGTGTTTATCACCAACCTTCCACCGGTCCATACAGGCCCCTCAGCCCTGCGCGGAGCCTGCCCTCGATTAGGGTCAGACGTCCCATGCCCACCATCCTGCGGATTTTTCACAAACTGCTAAAACTTATTCTCCCGAATCAATTTCTCAATGGCATCCTAGAGATGCCTACACTTGTTCATATTGTGCCCATAACATTCATGAAACCGACAATACTTTTCGGTTTGCTTCTGTGTTTCTGTCGACTCTTTCAGATGCGGCTTCTTATATTGAAAAGTATTGCAGGTGGACAGGTAAATGTTCTCTAGGGATGCATTCAAAGGTGTATAGCTATCATACATAGGAAACCTGGGCTTCGGCCTTATAGGCTCCCTCTTCTGATCTCGATTCCCTTCACCACTTATTTTATGCTGAGTCGGCTTGTTTTGAACAATGACCTGCACTTTACCAGAACTCTCATCGGATTGCTTTATCGCGATGTTGCTTTGCACTACTTCCCCACTGGGCCCTGCGACATTTCTCTTCCTAGACAACCTGGCTTCCTCCTTTCTCATAAACTAGGCCGCCTTTGAATAGAAACATTCCAGTGTGGCCGGTGGTTTTCCAGCTAACCAGTCGCCGAATTCAGATTCCAGGTAGACCCCTCTCGTCACAGCCATAAGTATCGCGTGATCATTTGGGTTACTGACTTCAGTGGCCGCAACATGAAATCTCTATAAATAGTCCTTCAGTGATTCCCCTAGAGCCTAGATTACACTCGATAATGACATCACATCTTTAGGGCGAGTAGCATGGATCTGGAACTGCTCCACAAACCTTGTTGCCAGTTCGTCGAAGCTTGAGATTGATCGTGGGGGTAATCTTGTGAACCACATCATGGCGATCCCAGATAGAGTTATGGGGAAGCATCTACATTTGGTGGCATCGTTCGCCCTTGCCGAGTCCATCAACCATTCATACCTCAGGATGTGCTGCCTGGGGTCAGTTTTCCCTTCATAAGCAGGCATCGTAGGCATGTTAAACCTTCTAGGATACTTAGCATTTAAAACACTGTCGGTAAATGGGGTGTGGCTCCTAGAGACTACCTAATCATCGTTTGTGAAGCCCTGGCTCTCTCTCACCAGCTATCTAACCATTGTGGATAAGTACGATGTCTAGATAGGTGGCGCCAAGTGGTGGTCGTGCTTCACCTCGTGTGAATGTTCTGGTCGGTGTCTCCAGGCCATTTCATGCTTCCTTAGCCTATCATCCTCTTGATGTGCATTCTGATCATTCACTTCATTATCATTCTGGAGAGGTAGTTGGTCAGCATCCAAACGTACTCCAGCGTCCAAGTTCCCGGATCCAACTTGAGCATGACCCCCCAACTGCAGTTGAGGAGCAGTCCCACTGGCTAAGGGATCGATATAGACCCCTAAGGAGGGAATGCCACCGACCCATCTTGGCAGACCATGTTGGTCTGCGAAGCGTTGCTCCGATGTCCTTATTCGTGCTGCTTCAACTCTACGATGCCTTCGCCTGTGATGTTCGTCTAGTGAAGTTGAACTATTTGACGCTGAGTAAGAAGTGAGATCCCTTCTGGCACTTTGGCGCTGCTGTTGAGCAATGTGGTTCATCAAGTTGGCATTAGTCTGGATTTGCTCGTTTAGCTGCCTGCGACTTTCCATCAGCTCTCTCATCAAGTCATTGAATTCAGCTCTAGTTATGGAATCAACGGGGTTCTGGACTGCAACAAGCTCCACATTCACATTAGCTGGTTGGTTGCTTGGGCCCCCTTGTTGGACATTGGAAGTTTCGTTGGCATCAACATTCTGGGAAGTAGATCTGGTGCGCCTCACCATTCTAGATTCCTTTGCTTAAATCTTGGTAAATCTGAGTAGTATTTGCAAGCTTCTGAAGATGAATCTGGATCTCCTTCGAGGGATTTCCTCAATCCAGTAGCAACAAAGCTGATCCTAACAGGTTGAGAATCAACACTCTCGATGAAAGCACCAAAATGTTTGCAACCAAATTGGCCACAAACACCCAAGAACACATTTAAGTAGTGGAATAAATAAAGATATTAAATGAAAACGGAGGAAGATCACAAAATATCATAAAAAATGGAGCAGAAAGTAAAAACAATAAAATTTATAGTGGTTTGGCGTTGATTGCTTACGCCCACTTTGAATATTCATTTTATTGCTTCTCAATTCACTTGATTACAATTACAAATAGTAAGAAATAGCAAGAGATCAGAAAAGAATGGAGAAAGTTAGTTACAATAATGGCGGAGTTTAACTAACAGCGTAAGAGTCCCTAGAATGGCCTCATGTGCCTGTATTTATAGATGAAGGCGGCCTCCAATCTGATAGAAACTTTGCCAACATGACCTCCCCAACCATATGGGCACAGCATAGGGAGGGCTTGGCCCAACTCTCAATGGATAGGAACTTGTACCGATCCCTCCATGAGTCGAGTTTGGGCTAGCGATCCTTATGGTAGCTCCCTTATGACATAACATATTGGTGCTTTAGATATCAAGATGTTTGGATGTTTGGAGCTCATGTTCTTGTAGTACTTTGGTTCGAATCTTTACTTATTCAAGGAAATACTGATCCCTCCTGGTTCTCTAATGTATGTCGATCCATCCCTTACGAGTCATGTCATGCCGATCCATATCATACAGACCATACCATGCTGATCCATATCACACAGACCATACCATGCTGATCCATCCCTTACGAGTCAAACTATCCCGATCCCTCTCCCGTGACCATCAACATGTCAATCCGTAATCCATAAGTCACACCATAACCCTTATGCTGATCCATTCCCTTCGAAGACACCATGCTGATCCCTCTGCTTCCCTACCTAAGTTGACTACCTAACTGAGTGGACATACAGATCCTTATGGCTTCCTCATGCTATACCGAATCCTATTCTACCTCATTCATATTCACCATCCACTATGCCGACCCCACTTTTATACAGACTAACCCCTATCTTTCCAACATCTCGCGCTGTCCATCTATCAACTCCGTCCTATCCGGGCTCGATACAACTGTCCGGACATTATATCTTGGTCATGTAGCTGTTGTCTCGTGATCATCTTTCAAATCAACAGTAGAGTCTGGCCTATGTGATTAGTTTAATATAGCTGGGTCATGGCACCGGGTAACACAAAGTGAATTGCACAAAATAATCTTACAGTGCCAAAGTAGTGATGAATAGATGGGCACACACAAGAAAACTAAAATTCTGCAAGATATTGAAGTATTTCATATTTTGTTTCCGCTCCTTCAATCTCATATAACAAAACCAATAGTTTGCCTTTCTATATTTTCGTAAATGTATTTGAATAATAATTATAAATTCGAGAGTTACTAATATAAGTATATGTTACATACAGAAATTTGATTGTATACAAAATAATATCCATATATATACATCCACATGTTTTTATATATAAACACATATCTTTAGACATAGACAGAGAATTAATCGCCATAAATTCCTATAAGCACAAATACGATAGAAGTTTAAATATTCGTGTAACAATTTCCATATCACCTTAATCGCCATAAATCAAATACACCTATAATCATATTATTCACAAATGAGCTATAACACCTCATATTTGTATATACATATAATTGTCAATACAATAGCATAGTTTTTTTTGACATAGGCATCACAAATAGATCGCCACCACCTCTGTTAAGCTCAACATTTCGCCTCTTTCAAGCCAGTTACTTGCAGCACCATGGATTACATGTCAGTTCACTTCAACAAACTGCATTAACTTGCAGTCGCACATTAGTGCTGCAGTCCCCAACCAGTTCGCACTCGTGGATAGCACACTCTTTCATCAAAAAGAATATCATAACAGCTAAAGGTAAAAAAGCATGACCCAATAAGCTACCAATTCAATCTCCTTCTCTACCCTGTGAGAACACTGAAAGCTACATGTGGACCATATCATTATTATTATCAATTGCACTAACTCTTAGCTGTAAATTACCATGTTATATTTGACTCCATCGTTAAAATTTTCATCATCCCAGCCTTTGATTATGCCTATAGTATAAAGAATACACGGTATTTATATTCATAGATTTTAGGTAGTTGATGTTTAATCTATATTAGATCCGAATACATATAGCCCATATTGGTTCAATTGAGAAACAAGTATATGAAATTAACAGCGGAAGGCGTACCTGAATCCATCGATTCTTAATTGATGTGAAGATTAATTTGGATTAGATTTTCCAAATTGATACAAGCTTAGATCTGTAAATTCTCTTTAGAAGAGGGTAGAGAGAATATGATAAGACTTACGTAATTTGGGGACCATAACCCCATATATATGGTGTGTGACATTTTTCAGTTCAGCCCTTCAACAAACTAAATTGTCACTCTGGCATCCACACGTTATAATTTTACATGACGAATATACCCTTTAAGTCTTAATATGTTTATTCCAAAAATAGATCACGTAATTAGACTTAATTACAAGATAGCCCACACATTCAAACATTAAAATATGTAGCCCCATTATGTTGAATTATTCCAACAATCTCACCCTGGGCCACATATGTAACTTTATAAAATGTATTCAACTTTATGAGCTCTTAAATAGCTATCTTGATAATATGGTATATTCAAAAAAATTCGTCCATTGATTGTGTTAACATAGAACCAAAGTGGCTTTCATTACTGTTTTTGTAACTAAACCCATCAATGGTCACATATATCAATACAATCAAACGACATAGATTAATCATGTATGTGTAGCATGGAAATTACATGAAATATAATCTTTACATGTCTATTCCCAACTGGTCCTACTTTACTTTAATGAGATCAAAATTCCAAATAATATATATAAACAATTGAAGTGCAAAAGAAAACTTTATTTCTGATCAGAAAAACCAAAGCATGTCCATAATCAAAATATAGAGTAGTGCCGTGAAATAAGTGATTAAGTACAAACTCCTCCTAAACCAAAATATCCTTATATAAAAGATACACCCATTTTAGCAACATGCTCATGAAAGACCTTGGGTGGTACTTCTTTTGTAAGCGGATCCGCTAGCATGGAATTTGTCCCAATATGCTCTATGGATATTAACCCATTCTGCACTCTCTCCTCTACAACTAGAAACTTGATGTCAATGTAATTTGACTCGCTTGAGCTTCTATTGTTATTAGAATATAATACTGCAGATCTATTGTCACAATATAACTTTAATGGTCTTTCAATATTATCAATAATGTGCAACCCAGTGACAAAATTCCACAGCCATTTCGCATGGTTAGATGCCTCATAACAAGCCACAAACTCTGCTTCCATAGTGGAAGAAGCTATGAGCGTTTGTTTAATGCTTTTCCATGATATAGCCCCTCCACTTAATAGAAATATATATATATATATATATATATCCTAAAGTGGATTTTCTGCTATCCGGGCATCCAGCAAAATCAGAATTAGAATACCCAATGATCTCCAACTGTTTGAATCTTCTATATGTAAGCATATAGTCCTTTGTTCTCTAAAGATACCTCATAACATTTTTTGCTGCTTTCCAATGATCCATTCCAGGGTTACTAAGATACCTGCCCAACACTCCTATAATGGACGCAATATCCGGACGTGTACCCACTTGAGCATACATTAGACCCCCTATAGCATATGCATAAGGGATCTTCTACATTTTTTTAGCTTCAAGAATGTTATTAGGGCATTGTTTGAGACAAATTTTATCTCCTTTAGCGACAGGGATATCACCCATTTTACAATCTTGCATGCCTAACCTTTTAAGCACCGTTTCTATATAGTTCTTTTGTGACAATCCAAGAGTACCTCGTGAGCGATCATGATATATTTGGATTCCTAATACAAAAGAAGCATCCCCAAGATCTATCATTTCAAAATTATCTGAAAGAAATCTCTTAGTTTCGTGCAAAATATGTAAATTATTACAGGCAAGCAATATATCATCAACATATAAAATCAAAAATATGAATTTTCTCCCACTGAACTTGTGATACACATAGTTATCAATTATGTTTGCCTCGAAACCAAATAAGGTAACTACTTTATGAAACTTGTGGTACAATTGACGAGAAGCTTGTTTGAGCCCATAAATGGATTTCCTTAGTTTGCAAACCATATTCTTTAGATCTTCGAACACAAAGTTTTCTGGTTGCAGCATATAAATTATTTCCTCAATGTCTCCATTGAGAAACGCAGTTTTTACATCCATTAGATGTAACTCAAGGTCAAAATGTGCAAGAAGCGCCAAATTATTCTAAAAGAGTCTTTCGATGAAACTGGAGAGAAAGTCTCTTTAAAATCGATGCCTTCCTTCTGAGTAAAACCTTTTGCTACAAGACGAGCCTTATATCTTTCCACGTTACCTTTTGCATCCCTCTTGGTTTTAAATATCCATTTACAACCAATGGGTTTCTTACCTTCAGGTAAAGAGACAAGATCCCAAACTTTATTGTCTTGCATGGATTTATACTCTTCGTTCATAACATCAATCCACTTTTGGGAATTAGCATCTTGCATGGCTTGGTGAATGTTGATAGGATCATTTTTCACCAATCCATTATTATCCTCTATTTCGTGAAGAAATACCACACAATCATCTGGAATGACATCTTTCCTCTCTCTAGTGGAACTCCTTAGTGGCAATTCATTTTGCGGTTGTTGAGTTTGTTCTTGTGGAACATTGTCCTCATCTTGAAGAGGATTTTCTTCAATATTTCTTTGTTGTGGTTCCGAATCAACTTCTTCATTAATGACAGGGATGATAATCTGTACATTGTAAGAAGAAGTAACTGTAGTAGGAATCATAGATGATGATTCCTCCTCAAAAACAATGTTCCTTGCTTCATTTCTCCCCCCTAACTCAACATCCTCAAAAAATGTTGCAGTTCCCATTTAAAAAAATTTCTTTAGTGTGGGTCATAAAATTTATAGCCCCTAGATCGCTCAAAATAACCAATAAAGTAGCTGCTCACTGTTTTAAAGTCCAATTTTATTTCATTTGGCCTATAAGGCCTTGCCTCAGCTGGACATCCCCAAATATGAAAATGCTTTAGAGTGGGTTGTTTGCCTGTCCAAAGCTCATAAGGTGTCTTGGCAGCTGCTTTAGTGGGTACCCTATTAAGGATATAAACTGATGTCTTTAATGCCTCCCCCTAGAGTGATTTTGGTAAGGTAGAATGACTAATCATACTCCTCACCATGTCTTTAAGAGTTTTGTTTCGTCTCTCAGCAACACCATTCATGCTAGGTGAACCTGGCATGGTGTACTGTGGGACTATTCCACATTCCTCTAGGAAATGGGCAAATGGTCTTAGACATTGTTCACTCGATCCATCAGATTTACCATAATATTCACCTCCACGATCAGATCTGACATCTTTAATTCTTTTGTTAAGTTGGTTCTCAACTTCTACCTTAAATTTCTTGAACATGTCTAAGGATTCTGATTTATCATGTATAAGATATAGGTAGCCATATCTTGAGTAGTCGTCTATGAATGTGATAAAATATTGTTGACCATTTCATGGTGCCATAGGGAATGGTCCACAAATGTCCGTATGTATCAATTCTAAGAGGTCGATTGCTCTATTGGCACCTATTTTCATATGTTTGGTCTGTTTTCCCTTGATGCACTCTACACGGACATCAAAGTTTGAAAAATCAACATATTCCAAAATGCCATCTGACACAAGCCTTTGAATTCTAGTTTTAGATATATGACCTAAGCGCTTGTGCCACAATGTCGCTGAATTTTCCTCATTAGTTTTTCTTTTAGTACCATGCAATTCCACATGCAAGGCTTCATGATAAGAGGTATTAACATCAAGCATATATAAGTTATCATAAACATTAAGAGAACCGATTCCAACAAGATTTGAATTTATTGATAAACTAAAAATACCATTCCCAAATGAAAAAGAATAACCAGATTTGTCCAACTTAGAAATAGAAACCAAATTCCATCTAAATGACGGTATAACAAAAGTATCAAATAAATCCAAATAAAACTAAGTTCTCAATAACAACTTAAAATGCTCAATAGCCTCCATTTTAACCGATTTTCCATCGCCCACATAGATGTATCTTTCAGCATCAGTTGGATTTCGGTAGCTCAGGCAACCCTGCATAGAAACACTTATGTGAGTAGAAGCACCAGAATCTAACCACCAAGTGTTTTTAGGTACTGTAGCTAAACACACTTAAGAAAAGACCAAAGCAATGGATGTACCTTTCTTAACACGTCATGCGTGATATTTGGTACAATCTTTCTTTAAATGTCCAGCCTTCTTACAAAAGTAACAACCATCAGCCTCCTTATGTTGTTTCTTTTCCGTTGGACCCTTAGCGGTTTCCTTATCCTTCTTTCATTTTTTTGTCTTTTCCCTTAAAGGTGTATGCCAAATGAGCACTTTTAGCCTTATTATGCTTCAATTTCTCTTCTTCTTGTATACAATATGAAATGAGCTCATTAAGAGTCCATTTCTCCTTTTGACAATTATAACTGATCTTAAACTGGTTGTATTGTGAAGGAAGAGAGATTAGTACCAAATGCATGAGCAAATCATTCGAAAGCTCAAGCTTAAGTGCCTTAAGTTTCGAAGCAATATTAGACATTTCCATGATGTACTCCCTTATGTTCCCTTTGCTTTGATACTTCATGGAAATCAAGCGCTGCAAAAGCGTGCCTATTGCTGCCTTATCGTTTTTAGCAAAACGTTTTTCAATCTCAGCAAGGAAATCTTTAGCATTGATTATCTTTTCAGATACCGCACCCCTAAATTCCTCTGGAATGCCATGCTTTATGATCATTAGACTCATGCAATTTGAACGATCCCACCTCTCAAAGTTCTTTATAACATAAGAAGAACTTTTATCCGTAAGAGGGGTGGGTGCATCCATCCTAAGTGCAAGGTCAAGATCCATGCAGCCAAGAACAAGCAATATGTTCTCTTTCTAATCCTTAAAGTTTGTTCCAGTCAGAATAGGAATGTTGTTAAGATTGGCAGATACCGTAGTTAAATTAGCTGTAATTTTAACATAAGAATCAATCAAATATGATCACATTGTAAAAAAAACCGGAGTAAATTCAAATAATTGGTAAGTCAGTTCTCAAGATACCTAGCACAATATCAATATCAAGTCTTTGGACAGTAATATTAATTGTAAGTGGTACTATTGTTGTAATGATCAAACATTGACAATAAGTTCAAGTCAAATATCAATTTTCTTTTGGGCCCTTGTAAAACTATATGATTGTCACATATTTATCATCACACATGTATAAATGATTCGGCTAAATATTAGTCTTCCTTTGGGCTGGCTAATATCCGCATGAATAAATACACACAAACATCAAACATTTTTCATGAATAACTAAAATAAGAGAGGTCACCTTGGTGACATGTTATTTCAATTAGTTCACTTGTAATGTAGGATATTTACAGTTAGTTTGCAAAGAGACACCAAATAATATTTGAATTGGTTTATTTTAACTCATTCATTTATGCGTATTCCATAAATTTCAATTTTTTTAAATTTTATACATATTGAAAATATGGTTTCACAGCCGTAATAAAAATAATTTGACATCAACTAAAGCTGTAACAATACATAACAAATGGTATCTGCAATAACAATTAATGATAAAATATTCTATACTTTATTTAACTGTCAATATTCAAGACAGAAGATAAAAAAAATTTTAACATAGCATGGTCCATACATGTGATATTGCAAGAAAATGAATAGCTGAAAACTGTAGAAGTGGTTGATCCGAAACATAGTGGGAAGCAATGAAAATAAATAGTCCATGCCAAAATAGCTTATTATATCAGTGCAGCAGGTGATTAGCTTTCGATAAAAGCTTATTTGAATAAGCAAATATGAATACATGTGTTATAATATTTCAGAAAGTGAAAATTATTTTTAATGAGCGGACCATACATATAAAATATATGTATCTATAAAATATAAATGCATTAAATAATAAACAATACGTCTTTTCTTATTCCAAATACAAACATGCTGCATCGTTAAATTTCTTACAACTGATGCATTTACTACATTATGATAATAAATTAATTAATTTATTACTATAACAACCACAATTAATGCAATTATGACAAAATAAATGCAATTGACTGTTATGTGGTCCAATACATATTACAGGAACATTAAAAGGCACGAAGATGCTTCCATACGTGTGAATGAAACAAAACTTAACATGGTAACTATCTATAGCAATAAAAAAATGTATAGTCGAGCAATAAAATATGAATAATATGAGTAGCAATAATTAAAGGCATCAGATCCGAACAAGTGGAATTAATTCATGAATTATTTATATAGATCTAAAACAAAGGCATCAGATGAATCAATAAGAAAAGAGCAAATCTCAAAGATCCGAAATAAAGGCATCAGATGAACCACCCAAAATTGTAAATCTCATAACCCTAATTTCAAATATACTTAAAATCAAGAAATTTCTCGGTAAAATCAATGATTAGTGGCTCCGATACCACTTATTGGTGATTGATCTATATTAGATTTGAATACATATAACCCATATTGGTTCAATTGAGAAACAAGTATATGAAATTAACAGCGGAAGGCGTACCTGAATCCATCGATTCTTAATTGATGTGAAGATTAATTTGGATTAGATCTGTAAATTCTCTTTAGAAGAGGGTAGAGAGAATATGATAAGACTTGTGTAATTTGGGACCATAACCCCATATATATAGTGTGTGACATTTTTCAGTTCGGCCCTTCAACAAAATAAAATTGTCACTCTGGTATCCACACGTTATAATTTTACATGATGAATATACCCCTTAAGTCTTAATATGTTTAATCTAAAAATAAATCACATAATTAGACTTAATTACAAGATAGCCCACACATTCAAACATTAAAATATGTGGCCCCATTATGTTGAATTATTCCAACAATTGATAACTTGATATACTATAGTACTATCTATGTATCATTCCAAGACATTAATATCATTCACATGGTTGTTGCTTCTTTCCATTTCTATGAATATTATACTTACATATTTATTTTTCTTTATTACTGTATGCATTAATATCTTCAATGATTATGTGCTAATATACCATGGTTAAGTGAAGTTTATTCTTTGAATTCAATTATATTTAAATACATCATTATCACTATATATGTCTTCGTATTATACCATTTATGGTATACCTATTCAAATAATAAAATTAGATTCTTAATTTTAATTACACATTCGAGAAGCCAACAAACAACAAAGACAAAAAGGCTAGAACTTACAAAATTTGAAACTTGTAAGTACGGAGACGTTGCTCCTTCATCCCATCCATGACATTCAAATTTTCTAGATAAAGAACTTCGAAGAAGAAAATAATGAAAATTGCAATTCGATTTTAGATCTAGGACCCGACTGGATATCGGTTCATGAGTGGAAGTTCAATAATCGATAAGGAATTGTTGGGCATAGGTGAGGAACTCGATCGAATGACGGTAGAAAAAGGAAAAGAGGACTGTCAAATTAGGGGTTCGATTTTATTTTATGAAATTTTTTATCGGGATTTAATTAGGCTGATTTGGTGGTATATTTATGGAGAATATACTGTGAAACATGCCAGAGATTGGTGACATGGAAGCTTCTAAAACATTGGATTGGATTTAGATTAATGGATTTGAAGTTGTTTGTGTTTGAGAAGTGGATTGATGCCTGATATATGTAGTACGAAGCAATGGCTTAGCAAAACTAAATGGCGTCATAATGGCGAAGGCAATTTTGCCAATATGATGTCAACAAAGTTTCAGTCCGGCGTCACAAAAGCATCAGTAAATACCGACGCCTTAGTGATTTCTTAGTAACGCTATTCCGTCACCGCGTCACAATGATGTCACTAATTACTGTCAAAAATGAACCCTTCATCTAGTAGTACAAAGTCACGCAACCTTCGTCGTCAGCCGCTCCCCTGTTAGCTTCCATCGCCATCTTCATCAATTTCCAATCTCCAACCATCTACACCTTCAATTCATCAAAAATCAGGTATATGCTTCCTGTAAACTAATTAATCTGAATTATGGTAAAATTAGTGTTAATTTGTGCTTATATTTGTTGATAATAGTCCATTGATTGGTGATAATTGTGTATTGATTAATTGAGAAATGTTAATTAGGGTTATTATTGTTTAATCAGATAATTGACGTATAATTAGGGCTGATTTAGGTTGATTAGTGTATGTGTGTGCCGGTGTAACATAATTTAATGTTAATTAATGTATGTGTTAGCTAAAATGTTGACAAAAACAATTTATTTACATAATCCCTTTGTTAGTTTATACCCTTAATTATATATAAATTTAGTTTACCTATATGTGGTAATATATATAAACAAATTAGTGTATAATGTTGATGTTTTATTACTATGTAATAAATTGATATTAGTGTTAGCTAAATGTTGAAAAAAACAATTTTTTATTATTATTTGATCGTTAAGAAATTTAAATAATGAACTAGTGTACAATATTAATATAAACAAACTATTGTATAATGTACTTTATTTTTTAAATCCCTTTGATTTATTAGCCCTGTCTAATAAGCATTATATGTGATCGTTGTATAAATATTCGTCTTTACTACAAAACGGATATCAACATTCATCTGATACATTATTTGTCGGATTTGTCCCGGTATTGGACAAGTTACAAACACAATATAATAATTACATTTCGTAAATCATTTCATCTTAAACGGTTCATAAAATTTCGACAGTACTTACTTTTGCGCATTTGTGCACGATAAGGTGAACAAATGGTAAGTGTTGTCGAAATTTTGTTGAATCGTTTAAGATGAAATGATTTACGAAATGTTATTATTATATTATTTTTGTAATGGGTAGTAGGATGACCAACCATCAACAGTCAAAAATAATAATGGAAAATATAATATTATAATTTATAAGTTGTTAAAATTGAAAATAAGATTTTATAAAAAAAGTAAAAAGAATAATATATGGTATGATTAATAAAACAATAAAATGTATGAATGAATGAAAAATAAAATGTCAATCTAGAAAAATCATAATTTTTCGAATCTTACTATAATTTTTTAAATTTCTATCATATTTTTTAAAATAGGGAAAAATGATCAATTATTTTGTCGATCGGAAGAGCTGGATGTATCATCGAAAGGGAATGAAATGCTCAATAAAGGAACATTTTTATAATGGTGTACATGAATTTATTAAATTCTCTAAAAGTAATAACAGAAATGATGAAGAAATTCATTGCCCGTGTAGTAAATGCAAACATTTGAAGCATTGGCAATCAGAAATGGTTATAGTACATTTGTGTCAAAACGGTTTCGTGCCAGATTATTACATGTTGGATCGTCATGGTGAAGTTGGTGCACCTAATCCAAATGATTTTTGCGGCGTGTTAACCTAGGTTTTGAAATTGACATATTTTATACGACCTGTAGAGAAAGTTTTTTTATTTAGATGCAATTGGTTCAGCAATGTTTCTGGTTCTGGAATCAACATGCATAAAGATTATAATCTTATTGAAATAAAACATTGCTCACATTACCATAAGTATGATCGTTTTGTACTAGCCAAACAAGCACTACAAGTTTATTATGCTGCGTATCCATCTCTAAAAGGAGGTAAAGCAGATTGATCAGCAGTTTTTAAAACAAAGGCAAGATTTACATTTGATGGAAAGAATATTCTGGACGAACAAGATTATCAGGCACACCTTGAGCAATATAATGAAATAATAATAACTGACGATCATACTGATTTTGGGCTTCTAAACGGTGAGTCAAATGTTTTAGTAGAAGCATTTGAGACTATAAAGGAAAACAGTATAGAGTACGACCGAGTCTGAACTGGAAAACGACGAACATTGATTATTAATGTACATTTTGATAGAAGGTAATTTATGTGATTATTAATGTTGCATTTTTCTCATAAAAAATGACATGTTTTCCTATAATTAAATGATATGTTCCCCCGTAATAAAATGATGTGTCTGTGAGAGGTATTATGTTTAAGGTCGGAGATTTTCCCAGTCATCAGGTTCCCCCTCTTCTAGTCAGAGAGGGACCAGCGCGAGAAGCGATGGCTGCGGCCCATCACATGTAGAGCGTACCATAGTCACATTAGTAAGTAAAGCGAGTGGGTAAGTATCAAATTTATTGCAACATGATAAATATTTTGTGTATTATATATTATTCATGATTTATTAAAAGTTTATATCATAATTAATACATGGGCATTGAACTGTAGCCCTCGTATGTTGTTCTTGATATTTCTAAGGCTGCTTATAAGAGCAAAATGACCGTATGTTAGCCTAGGTAGGATAATATCCTACCCTACATCTTAGAATGTATCTGGCAGGATTTCTACGTAAGTGTAAATCTGTATTTCATTTTATATATAACCACTGTACAATTTGTTGACTAAGTATAAATGTATAACTTTTTTTTAATGTGCAGGGGGCGGTAGACTTACAGAATCCGACTTTGCCCTTTCCAAAAATTACGAGATGAAAAAAATGCATCAATTTACAAATGGGAAAAGCCCGAATGAATGAGTGTAAGCGTATGGTAAGCTTAGGTTTTACTAGAAAAGTCGAAAAGCAATTGTAAGTTTACTAGTCTCTTATATTTATTTAAAATTTAGTAGCATTAGTATAATAATTGCATCAATTTACAAATGTGAAATATAATGTTCATTTTAAATTTACAGGCAGAGTCGGAGCGGAATTCTGCAAATAGAAATAAAAATACTGTCACATACCTCGGGGGTTCAAAGTCATTCCAACATTACCATCAAGAGCTGGTAAATTTTTTAATTGCGATTATAAATACTTATTACATTGTATAATTTTATTATATATGTAATAATAATACATAATAATTGTTTCAGGAAAGAGAGCGTGGTCATTCCATCTCTTATGTCGACGTGTTTACTCGTACTCACGCCATCAAGTATGTCAATGAAGATGGTTCAATAATATATGCATGGCATGACAAGAAATCACAAGAGGTCACGGTAAGCATATTTTAAACTATAAGTTATTAATAATAACTTTAAATTATAATTTATAAATAATTAAAATAATGTACTATGAATTTTAATTGTAATTCTATCTGTAATTGCAGGATAAATTCATGCAAGAATGAGAGAAACTACTCGAGGGAACATGACAGAAGGAGCTGACCGCTGAAGAGGAGGACCGGAATTTTGACGTTGCCATGGAGCCACCAATGCGATAAAGACGTTTTGATTTTAGGAACCAAAATTTAATGTTTATGTATAATATATTTATGAATAATGTATAACACATCAATTTTATTAATCACACTACATGAAACTCATACTCTTTGGTAAACAATGTTACAGGATAGACACAGGCAAAGCAACTATAAAAACACTCAGGACAACCAGGAGATTGTAGAGTTGAAAGCTCGGATTGCCGACATGGAGGAACGAGACATGAGTCGTTTTGCGGAGATATACCATATGCTGGACAAGCGCATTGCTGCGTATATGTAGCAGCATGACACATTTACTTCATCAGAGGGATCTGGAGGTGATGAGTATCAGTAGGTATGATTTTTTTGTTTTATGTTGAGACAGTGTATGTATATGCACTTTGAGATGTATGAGGTAGTTTGACTATGTTGCTAGGTAGTTTGAGAGTTACATATACTTTGAGATAGGTGAGGTTGATTGATTTAATATTTATGAAACATTTTGAGATGTTGTTGGATGAGTGAGGTTCATTTGAGGTGATGTTTTATATATTTTGAGATGTCGGCAGATTTTTGTGATTTGTGGTATATTGTTGGATGTTTAAGGTTGGATTATTATATATTAATGTTTTTTTATTATTGATGTGATATATTTTGTGATATATGTGACTTGGGCTTTGATATATTATTTGTATGTGTCAAATTGAGCTACGATATATATTGTTAAATATGTGTTGTTTGGGGTTGAGGTGCTGCTGAAATAAAAAAAGCTCCAGATTTCCGTCGACTGCCGATGGCTTACAGGCAAAAGATTTCCGACGGCTTCGGCATCTATCTATAGCAACTTAGTGAAGATGTGACCTTCCATGTGTACATGATGAGGCGTCTACAGCATCCATGATAGCCATTGGGAAAATGCCGATGGAGCCATCGAAAAGTCTATCGAAGAACAGTTATTCGACGACTAATATTTTGATGGTTTTTTTCATTGGCTTCAGATGGTCGCCGTGGAAATTAGCATGGAAACTGCTCTTGCTTCTTATAGTGAGTGTCATGGCATCTTGAAAATTCAATATTGGCAACAAGCGTTCGCCCTAATTCAATCATTAATTTTAATTGTTCCTCGTTTCAGTCTCGTCTTCCATTTTCACCTTGAAGCTCGATTTGCTTCCTCTTTCTAGGCATGATTCCTTCCAAGATCCGCTTCCTTACCCAACTTTGAAGCTTCGTTACACGACTATTCCTGTGTTTCCAGAACCACCTGTCATCAAAGATGGGTGTCGTCTGTCTGCTTTCTTGTTTCGGCTATCTGGTCTACAGCTCTCTAATTTTCTATTCTGATGGCCGAGCAACCTAGGCTGGAGGCGCTCAATGAATTTCCACCGCTTACTTCGAAGTTCGACACTAGGCCAATGGCCATCCCTTTTGATTCTGTTGTCGTGTTGGGTGCTAGAGTGTCTCCACCTACTGTTGTGGTTGTCGTTGGCCCTCTTGTTTGCTATTATGGAAATGATTTTGCAAAAGGCAGTTCTGCTAATACGATGAATGGAGTAATTTTATACTACAACCTTGGACACCTTATGGCTTCACCACGAATGTTGATGGTCAATTGGTGCGTGATCCAAAATCAGGGCTGCAAGCCTTGTCAATTCATCTGCACTCGCATGTAATCTCTTCTTCTTTACCCTTTTCTAAGATTGGTGCTGATAATATGGTCCTATTAGTAGTTGGTCGTCATTATTTAAGAATAGACCAGGTAAAGTTAGCTCTTTCTTGCCCAAACAATAAGTTATTCATTTTTTTGACAAGCATGTCCACCCATCGAAGGAAATTATTAACGCAGAAATTGCATTTTGGAAAGACTACTTAGTTGGATTCTTTTTAGATAAGGCTCTCCAATTTTCATTTGTAAAAAACAATGTTCTTGGGGTTTGACGTTTAAAGGGTACGGTCAATGTCAGGTGTGATAACGCATTGTACTTTTTTAAGTTCTCCAGCCATAAGAAAGATCTCATATGTAGAATCTGATCCGATTATCATTGAAGGTGAAGTTTTTATAATTACCTAGTGGAGCCTTTTTGTTGACCTCGCTCATGAGCAAGTCCTCTCCATTCCCGTCTAGGCACATATTTTGAAAATTCCTTCTATTTTTCAATCTCTAGAGGATATTAACTGATTAGCTAATCATATTGGTCGATTGATTTGCTTTGATATTTCCACTAAACATAGAAAAATTCTACATTATTCCAAAGCACTTTTCTGGTCTCCCCTCCTAGGTAGTTGCCTTCTCGCATTCTTGTTTCCTTACTTGAATGTAGAGTTGCCTACATTGATGTCACTTACCAATGGAAACCTCCTATTTGTGACTTTAGTCACTCCTTCAGCCATGTTATCTCGGCTTGCCTACATTCTGTTGCCGACCAGGACAACCTTCCCCCTAAGAACCCCTCCCAAAGCCTCCACCTGGGCGATGGAAGATCAGAATTCAACAGCCCTCTCGACCGCCTTCTCCAGAACCTACAAATCTCATTTCCATTCCTCCTGACCGCCCGGCTACGCCTCGCCTAACCCCCTTGTTGCGACCCCATAGCCAGTCATGTTCTGCCATGTGATTCCCCTATTACTACCCTAAATAAGAAATTTGTTCATATTCTCATTTTCGATCCTCCAAACGTTGAAGGCCCAAGATTTGTTTGAAATATTGGCTAAAGGTACACGGTTGGTTTGGAACAAAAAGGCTAGGACTTGGTCCTACAAGGATAGTGGTTTTTCCTTCCACTCAAATTGCAGGATTTTCTCAAAGTGGGACTCAGATGATGAGATGGATGAGCGAGAACCCTTCCATAGGCTTTTGGATGATGAGCTTGTCCTATGTAATAATGTTGAGTTCAGTGTCAACAACGAAGGGATTCTGGCTGCACCGGATTGGGACCAAAAATTTATTTTCTCGCTACACACTCCTAGTTATCGCTTCGAGCTCATTAGTTGGTTCTGTCGATGCGTTGGTATTTAATCATGTTATCTCTCCGGTTATTTTCTGTGGTTAGTATGATGTTGTTGGAATTTTGCCAGTGATGTTTATTGTTGTTCTTAGAACTAATCTGTTGACGCCAAAAATGGCATCAACACCCAAATATTAGATGAAAGCACTAATTCTAATAAAATAAAGGCAAAAGTAGAAAAAGAGACATGATTTTAATAGTGGTTCGACGAATTCTCCGGCCTTTGTCCACTTTAATCTTTGTTATTAGTTGTATTTCCTTTGGATTGCAACTAATTTTATCAGATTTGACAACAATCTAGTATATCTTTGATTTACAACAAAGTTTCTAGAGTATAATTGATAAAGGATATATGGGTGAAGAAGATGCAAAGTCCTGATCCTTCTTTCAGTTGCTAAATGGCTGGTATCTATAGAAAAACAGCTGCATCGGCTTAGGAGCCCGCTTGCATTGACGTCTAGAAGCCAGCCCAGGAAGACACAATTGAGCAGCTCGACCCAATTGGCCAAAAATACCTCTTGGTACTGAGAGTTTCCTTTCGGTACCAAAAGATTTCCATAGTTATAAGTGGAAATTAGCCACAAGGGCCTCTTTAGCAAGTGGAATTAGTTTCTAGGACACACAACTGAAATAATTACTTTCAAGGACAAAACGCAAAATAATTAGTTTCTAAGGCCAAAAAACCTATGAAATTATGTCCTTGAAAGTAATTGGACTGCTGACTTTGTCCTTGAAAGTAATTATTCTGCTTACTTTGGCCTTGAAAGTAATTTCTTTGAATGTGTGTCCTAGAAACTAATTAGACTGCAAAGTTTGTCCTTCTGGTGAAATGCCCCTAGTTATAAATCGTCTTCTTTTGCCAGCCTTGCCTTTCCTATCGTTAATCTGATGTTTTCTATAGACTTTGAGGTTATTCTGATGATTCTCCCGATAATACTTGAACTATCATGCTTTCTTTGCTTCCTTCTCGTCAATCCCGAGAATCGCTTATCTAAACTCTAAGAAAACACTTGACCACGAGAGGTTGGAGTAGAGTATGAAGTGTATTGGTTTATAGTGCAAAAGTATTAAGAGGAAACCTCTCGGTACCGACTAGTTTCCTTAGCTCCAAAATCCATGGTTTTTCTTGAGTTCCATAACTTATCCTTTTGACAGTGTTTCCAAGTTCTTGAGTCATTTCATCATTGTTTTGACCTTCTACTTCTGGTTGAAATCTGCTTGGTTAAAAAGCGGGTTAACACTTGCCCTCCAAAGTATGCCTTATGAATGTCAGGTATGATTTGCTCATGAAAAGGTACCAACTATAGTCAATCTTCGGTAGTTGAGTCCTCGAACCATCCATCGATCTCGAACTTGGTTAATCCTTCGGCACCATTGGTTCCTTCTGTAGGCCAAAGGTTGTTCTAGACATGTTATACCTTTGGACTCCAATCCTTGCTTAAGTGTCAGCCGTAAATCATGAGCAGCCTGTCTCTACCCGAAGGTATCATATTGCATATCAAAATCATCATGTGTTTGCACGGGATTTATCCATCTCGTTATAATTACGAGGCATTCAAATCCTTTTATCAAGTCAACATCCATTCAATGTTTCAATCTCTTTGAATCGTTTTATCATCCAAGCTCGGATTCGATCCCTCTGGCTATCTAGCATCCAACCTAAGATTCGGTCTCCCTAGTCATTTAAGATCCAATCTAGGGTTTGATCTCTTCAGATCCTTGCTGAGCCCAATCTGCTCGCTCTCCAATGAGAGGAATCAACGACCAAGCAAGCCCATATGCTCAATCTTCGGTGAGGAGACTTACTTTTGATCTCTTCAGATCCTTGTTGAGCCCAATCTGCTCGCTCTTTAGCGAGGGGACTCGGTGATAAGCAAGTCTATCCACTAACTCTCCAGTAAGGGGCCTTACTTCTTACGGTCACTGGCCCATCTCTCTGTACGGGACTACCACGATCAATATTAATCATCATGTTCAAGTAGATTTTTCAAAAATAAAATATTTAAATCAATGCAAACAAGTAAACAAAGGTCCTAACTATCCATCTCAGACATCTAGCTCAGAGCTAATGGAACTGGGGCAGCCCGCAGCGGAAGAAATGGGTGAAGTTCAAAATTTTTAACCATTTTGGATCTTTAATGGGCCTATGAAGTTTAAATATACTTAGAACTTTTCTAAGCTTCTTTCAAATAAAATCAATATTTTATTTAATTTTATAAGTAAAGTTTTACTTTAATTTAATATGCATGTAAATTAGAGTATATCAAATACACACTTATGTACATATTTGTGTGTAACGGTAAATTATTAAATTTATTTAGAGAAGGAAAGTTTTCATTTCATATCTCTTACAATTAATGACGGGGCATAAATTTATTTAAAGAAGGAGACTTTTTATTTCCTTCCTTTTAACTTATTGCATTAATGAGGGGGCACATTATTTAAACAGAGAGAGAAACCTTTCCTTTCTCTCTCTTTAATTAAATCGATTGATCATATAAATGTCATTAATTAGCAACATGTATATGGCATGAATGTAAGTATAAACAAATATATTACAGTGTAAATTCTGTACGTGCAACATGATAGGTGTTATCAATTGATGGCAATGTGTAGAATATAAACAAAATTAAATAGATAGCTAATCACATAAAGGAAAAATGGAAAATAAATAAAGGGTAACAACGATGATTGAATCAATTTCCCATTTCATAAACTTAATTAATGCAACATATAAATGACAAATTATGGGCATCATAATATAAGGATATAAATAGACGAAAATAAATGTATGTATATATTATTGCCTTATTTAAATTATTTCCTCCTTTTGGAAAGAAATCTAATCATACTTTGACAATATAGAATACAAGTAATAAATTTTATATAGGCAAACATACATATAAAATTAATCGTGTGTATATAAGATTAAATCAAATCTTTCTACTTAATAAAAATTAGGGATTTATAGCAATCAATTCAAAAGTACGTTTATTGTCAAAATATTAATTGTATGTATGTAATATTCAATAAATATCTCTAATTAATACAAATTAGAGAATATAATAATCAAATAAAAATTTAGATTTATTGCCAAAACATCTTCCTTTTTTTTAATCTCCAAAACAATAAAAACACAAAATACATACATGTAAACTTTCAAATCTAAAATTACATTTTGTTTTATATGATTTAAAACATGAATCTTCAATAAAATGCTGTAATATTCATAAACAAATTTTAGGTTAGTTTTTTAAAGTAAAATCCAATCAAAACAATATGAACATACAAAATTTTAGATCTAAAGGATTATACTTTGAACTGAATGTTTACAATATAGATCTATAATAAAACATTGTATTCAAACATAAATAAATTTTAATTCTAATTTAACAAAATAAGAACCCAGTTGATAAATTGAACATACAAAATTTCTGATCTAAAAAATTAGACTTTAAATTGAATGTTTAGAACATAGTTCTAAAACAAAACATTATATTTAAACATATATAAATATTAGTTTTGATTTATTAAATAAAACACTTGATTCATTCAACAAACAATTCAAGTTACACAAACAATTCTCAACTTAAATGAGGCAGTGATATGTACATACAAATTATGATGATTAAATTTCTCTTTCAACAAACATTACATCAAATATCATTATCTATTAAATAAAAACATACCTTAATACCCAAAGCCTTGAAGTACATCTTGAAAATGGACTCCCCTTAGGATGTTGCCTAGAAGTTACACCTTGAATGATGATATCTCCTCGGATCTTCAAGATCCTCATACTATTCTTTCAAGAGATGGATGAACCACTTTTGTTTTATTTATTTTTGATGTTTTCATATGGAGTTTAAAGTATTTTGGAATTTTTTTTTGTTTTCTGCTATGAAAAGTTAGAAGGAGAGAAAGAAACAGACTGAATGAGAAAGAATTAATTGTACGTACAGAATGAATTAGAGGATATATTTTATTTGAAAGAATGAAACTTTTTCCCATTCTTTAATTAAAACTTCCCTAATTAATTCCCTTGATTGTTTCTCTCTCTCTCTCCAATCCTTTCTTTACACGTATGTCATCAAATGACATAATATTTCCACAGATCATGTCATCAAATGACATAAAATTTCCATAAATCATGTCATCAAATGACATAAAATTTCCATATATCATTTCGCGTAATTATCTTTAAATTACATCAATATCGTATATCAATGCGCGCAAATATAACTTTTATAAATGCATTAAAATAATTACAAAAAACTTCTAAACATCAAATTATTAATAATTAATATTTCTCAAATATCAGTTAATTTAATCAATTTACAACATTTTATAAATTAATTAAATCATGTGTTTTTTCAAAGAATTCATCATTACTGGTGTGCGACTCAAAGATGTAAATTCAGTCAGCGATTAATATTGAACTATTCGAATATTAACGTTCACACGTCACTTAGCAAGCGGTGTGACATTTTGGCCGAATTTATCGGTAACACATCTTTTGGCAAAATCCAATTTTACTTATTATGAGCGGTACCTAATAGTGACAATTATTTACACCAATTCTCTTTATCAAAACTATATCACTTTGGATTTATGGGATTTGGTAATGGTCGAAATTCCAATATCATCTACATTCAACTTTATATTCTAATAGCAAAGTCCTTGGTTCAATAATAACAATTATTATTAACCGAAATGCTCTGGCCAGAGACATTGACTTTGAGTTGACTTCAGTTGACCGTGATACTAACCTCATATAACTGAGGAGACGCCCTCTCTTGAATAGTGATTCACTTCTAATGCTTTCACTCGACCCAACTATAATTGTTCGTTGGACGCCATGCCATAATTTAACTATAATCAAAGCGAAGCTTCCACAATGAAGATCAACACTATTCTCAAGTCGAGAGAATTGTGTAAATTAGTCACATCGATATTCTCTGCTTGACCTTAGTTATATTAACCAACAGAAAACTATCGAGTGAGTCATTCCATTGTTATCCAATAATTATTAGTACGTAGCCCCTTGGTACCCCAGCAGTCATGAGTAATACACTGCCCAACATTTGGAGAGCCTTACATCCACTAGTCTCAACGGATACATCGATATCCAGCCTCGATGCATCTTGACTAGGAACATTTAAAATGGTATATTTGTTTCGTTGTGATAAATCACTCACGGTTACAACACTTTGTAACTACTATCACAAAACATACCATTTATGGATTTTCTATTAAATATACTTTTAATTAAATTGATTAATTAATATAAACACATTATATCAAGTATGTAATAGAAAGAAAATACCTTTATATCAAACAAGATTGGTCAACGAGTTAGATATATGTAACAAATTACATAATTGCCCCTAGGGCATACCCCTTACTCTATCAATCTCCCACTTGCACTTGGGGTCAATTATGGAATCCTATTCCAACTTCTCTAATCGGATTTCTCAAACCAATTAGGTTAGTCCCTTTATGAACGGGTATGCAATTATGTTTTAACTATCAATCAACTCTCTCCGACGGTGATAAACTCCTTTATCATATGGAACAATTCGGAGTATGTCTCTCGACATCTATTGAGCTATAAGTTCTGTTACAAACTATATCGTGACATTGTTATCATATAACAATGTTATGAGATTCTCAACATTTGAAATCGGCTCAGTTATAAATTTGTGCACTTATATTTTTATATACATTGTCTTTATTGTGGCATTATTCTAGGCGATGTACTTAGCCTTTTTCATTGAATTGGTCACGGCCTTTCATTTGGAACATTTCTAACTTAAAGATTCTTAACTTGAATTTATTATTGACATATTATACTCAATATCACTTATTAAGTTCGAGTCTGAATACTCCTTCGTAAGGTGTTTTTGTTTCTGTAAATAATTCTCTAGTATTTCATAAATACATGAGAAAAATTCAAACAACGTCCATTTAGTGATATTAATTTGGATTTGATATTTTCTTCATGTATCAAATACATAAACAAATCATGATATCGTAGACAACATAACATGTATGATAATTCCTATCGCTAATGCAAAGGAATCAATCTTACATGTTCCGTATTAAAATTTTAATAGGATGTCCTTACATATCATTTGGGACATTCCCGACATTTTTTATACTTACTATAAAAGACATCATTTATTTATCCAATATTGAGTATGAAAACAACTAAGGTTGATTTTAATACAAGTACATTGTTAAAATCAACAATGTGTTGTTTACTTATAGTTTAGAAATATCAATGTATCTTTTAACGTTCTTACTTATGAACACACTCTTCCTCTGCACTTTGATTGAAAATCAAACTATTTGATATTTCTATCAAAATACTTATTCAATCTTGATGCTTATAAAATAATAATTTCTTATCATTTCTTGGATCATATCCACGGACTCACGAACTCAATATCGCTCCCACTGACTTTGAGACATTTTCAGTTAATATGTGTAAACAGCTTACTCTAAATCGTTATATAGAATTTTCTGTTTCAATACATATATACCAAAACACTAGGACATATCAAGCGATAATTTTGTGAGTAAATCCGAATTGACTTGAACTTGTTGAATATCGAATTTATTATGCTAATTTCAACAATTGAAATTTGCGATATTATTCTTATCAACATTGCTCATTTAATTCCAACTACATTAGTCTTACGCATAAAGACACAATCATGGTCGATGGATCATATCTCTTCAGTTACGCCCACCAAAATCTATATTTTGATAGCGTACTTGGAATTCTTTCGGATTTGCGCATCATACCATATAGACTCAACACTCTCAATGGTTTAATTAAACAATCTAGGATTATATATTTTCGACATTAATAAGAAACTCATAGTTTCTCTCCATTGAGCGAGAATACTAATTAGACATTCTAATGCTATTTGTTCGTTTAGGTTAGTTAATTTCATTTTATCTCATATAATCAGTTCTATCAATGGATCGTATCCAATTCCATTTTACTACCAATAATTCCTTAAAGAAATTTCTTCACAATGAAGTTGGTATATCTTGAAACAACAACTGTTTCTCGATGCAATAAAACAGGTATTCATAAACGTTTTATGAATTTCTTTATTTATAAAATTGATTTGGTTTTAGTTTACAAAAATTATGTTCGAAATATAAATATGTCATCCAATGGCAGACTTTTCAAAATCCTTTTAGGGAAATTCATACAAGATCCCTCATGAACAATTATTACGTGCAATCTTTCGACTCGCACAACCTGCCAATTCCTTGGCCTAGGATATGTTGAAGTTTCTTATAAATCCTTATCTTGTAAAATTTTGTAAACTGTTATTTAGGTGAAATAATATTAACCTTGTGTACTACCCTTAAGTACATTACCTTATAGAAAGAAAATAACTCAACTTCACTCACAATTAATCGTACATTTTCCAACAAAGTTCGGTTACTCCATATCGATGCATCATTATGTATTACATGGAGGAGTAATTTTGAGATTGAATCTTTATTCATTTTAGGTATGTTCGGAACATTTTCCAATATACTCACTCATTCGATCAAATCAAATCATTTCTATCGCATGTTATTTTATTTACTTCTGTTTTATATCCTATAAGTTTACCATAGACATGCTACATGTGTATCAAATACACATGTCCATGTCGACGATAACTCATCGGTGAATATGACGAAGTACGTGGAACCGTTTTGGTATTTATAGAATTACGATTGCATACATCTATATATATCAATCCGAAGAGTTCATCAACTCTTATGATATTCCCACTAAATGGGTGCATAGCCCTTTATTGTTTGAGATATAATTAACAAGTATCATATGATCCAAAATCAGACAATAAAATTATTTCTCAAAACTACGGCTTAGTCTATAATTCCAAAACTGTAAATAATATTAGATACTTTTTTATTTTTTAATGCATCACTTTTGTTTTAAAAAAATACCACATTATAGTTTTATTTCACAAAGAATATTCATAATATTCATACTGAAATATAGCTATGTCTATTTTTTCAGTCAATACCGAAAAATTATCATTATTTCATAAATAATGTATGGTAAGTTTTACGAATTTTTTTTTCATATTATGATGCAATTAATAAGTGTTATATGACATGCTCCCACTATTTCCACCATTACTATAATAGTGTACTAAATTCGGAGGTCCATCATTCACTTAATACAATTTGTTTATTTCATACACTACAACCATTTACAGTGGAGAGTTCATTGATTAAATATCTTGAGCCCAAAGAAATAAATGTCATAGAAAACAATTTTCTATATGAAAATACATTTCGAAATAGAAATAATATTTATTATTCCAATATTAAGTATCAATTATTATTACAATTCCCATTTCTAATGTTTCTCTATGAAGCAGAAGTGGTTATTCATTCTCTTCATCCCAACTGTACCTTAAATTACATATATTCCTATACATTCGTTTTCCTTTCAAATGGTCAAACTATTCAAAAGAAAACCATACTACAATATCATTACAAACTCTTTACAAAAGCGCATTCGATTATCCTTAACATTTAAGGACATCAAGTATGTTGCACTTTACGTAAACCGATCAAAATGACATTTCAGCGATCGAGTTCTTATATCTATCTTTTAGTTTTTGGTCTTGTGTTACATTAACACAATATGATCCCTTTTGTAATCAACCAGATTGAATACTTGATCTTTCACTAAGGTTTATTTGGTTTTTCGGATGAACTAATTTCATCGAAATATTGTACATTACAAACTTTGACCATTCACCATATAACATTTATATGCAATTGTATATGGATCAAATATCCATAGTCTTATATTGCTTTTAGGGTTCGAAACTCATAGAATGCAATACACGGTCTTGACCAAATAAACGCATAAGTGACCAAACCATGAATGTATTCAGTAGTTGTAAAATCAGGCACTTGCATGGGTGTTGAAACGTTAACATGCAATAGGAATTTAATAGTGGGTATTATATTTCCATTTGTCAACTTTCAATTCAGTTCTTTTGTATACGTTAATTGATAAATTTTTTATCAATCATATTAAATGCAAAAATTTATCATTGTAGATAATTATAACATTATTTAGCATATGTTCTTACAATATTAGAAAGGTTAAATGTTACCATTTCATTTTTCTAATAAGGCTCCCACTACTCTTTTATGTTTCTTCAAACCCTAAGATGAAACATAGAAGTCTTTCGATTTCACTATTGGAATTTATGACTCGTCTGTCTTGGTATTCTGACCTTGAGTTTGCTCAACAAATCATTGCCTTACACCGATGGATAACTTCTTATCTATTGTATCACATACAACTCCTAACCTATTTTTCTTTGTCCTAATCTCATTTCGACCTTGAGTTTTCTCAACAAATCGAAAGAGATTATTCACTCATACCTGCCATATCGTGATGGCCTAAGTATAGTATATGTACCTTGAGTTTGCTCAACAAATACATATAGTTATTTTACCTCATCTATTCAATATATTAATAATACTACACACCCCAGCTTGAGTTTGCTCAACAACTAAGGAGTATGCAAGTAATTTATTAATATATATATGGTAGAGGACAACATTATATAGAAGATTCATAATCTTTAATATATTATATTGAGTGAAATCGACTTATAGAATAATGTATTTCTTATGAAATACCCTCGTGATTTAAGTGTCAGACACATCATAAATCATAGTATACGTACATTTACGTATGTATTTATTCATTAAGTCTATTTGGGTTTCTTTAATGTTCCATCTTTAGTTTATACATTCATATCATATAAGTTTTATTGTTATATAACTTTTGTATTTCATATTACTTATATGATAGTCTTATGTATGATATTTTATTAATTAAATCTTATTTAATTAATTAACTCTTTAATTAATTTTAAATTGGTATTCCAATACAACTTTTATATTGGACATATCTACTATAACTTTTATAGTAAGACACATATATCTTATATATGCATATTTTTAGTTAATTAATTGACCTTTATTTAGTTTATCAATTAAATTTTTTTAATTAATTTATATTAATTTCGAAAATTTATCTTATATACATACATGTATGCTTGTTATCTTAAACACTTTTAAATAACATAACATATATCAACATATATAATACATGCATATAAGTATTAATTAATTAACTCATTTAATTAATTTATATTATTAATCTTATTAATAATTTTAAATTTCAAAATTAATATTTACATAGTTTCAAACATTTTGAACTTTTCATTACTTTTTCAAACATTTTGAAAATTTATGTTATATTATAATAAACATGTTTTTATTTTAAATTTAACTTTTAAATTTAAAACCTTGTCTCAATTTTCAAAACTATTTTGAAAATAAGTCCAAGGCCCAATTCAAATTGGGCCTTTTCTATAAGGGGCAACCTTTGGGCTTACTTCACCTTTCAGGCTAGGCAGGTAACCAGGTAGGACAGGGTACTTGATTACCCAATTCCAATATCAAACATCACCGTTCTAGACACCGTACTAAGTGCGCAAGCCTAATTAGTTAACCCTAACATGAATAATTTAGACCGCATAGGCTATTGAGCTCCGATTCCATTGAAGAAACTTGGCCAGCCTGCAGTGGAAGAAATGAGTGAATATAATTTTTTTTAGCCATTTTGGATCTTTAATGGGCCTATGAAGTCTAAATATACTTAGAACTTTTCTAAGTTTCTTTTAAATAAAATCAATATTTTATTTAATTTTATAAATAAAGTTTTACTATAATTTAAAGTGCGTGTAAATTAGATTATATCAAATATACTCTTACGTACATATTTGTGTGTAACAGTAACTTATTAAATTTATTTAGAGAAGGAAACTTTTCATTTCCTATCTCTTAAATTATTCAACCAATGACAGGGAATAAATTTATTTAAAGAAGGAAACTTTTCATTTCCTTCCTCTTAACATATTCAATTAGTGAGGGGGCACATTATTTATATGAAGAGAGAAACCTTTCATTTCTCTTTCTTTAATTAAATCCATTGATCATATAAATGTCATTAATTAGCAACATGTATATGGCATGAATGTAAGTATAAACAAATATATTATAGTGTAAATTCTGTAAGTGCAACATGATAGGTATTATCAATTGATGGTAAGGTGTAGAATATAAACAAAATTAAATGGATAGATAATCACATAAAGGAAAAATGGAAAATAGATAAAGGGTAACAATGATGATTGAATCAATTTCCCATTTCATAAACTTAATTAATGCAGCATATAAATGACAAATTATAGGCATCATAATATAAGGATATAAACAGACGAAAATAAATATATGTATATATTATTGCCTTACTTAAATTGTTTCCTCCTTTTGGAAAGAAATCTAATCATACTTTTACAATATGAAAAACATGTAATAAATTTTATACATGCAAACATACATTAAAATTAATCATGTGTATATAAATTAAATCAAAATTTTCTACTTAATAAAAATTAGAGATTTATATTAATCAATTCAAAAGTAGGTTTATTGTCAAAATATTAATTGTATGTATGTAATATTCAATAAATATCTCTAATTAATACAAATTAGAGGCCATAGTAATCAAATTAAAATATAGATTTATTTCTGAAACATCTTCCTTTTTGTTAATCTCCAAAACAATGCAAACACAAAATACATACATGTAAACTTTCAAATCTAAAGTTACATTTGTTTTATATGATTTAAAACATGAACCTTCAATAAAACGCTGTAATATTCATAAACAAATTTTAGCTTAATTTGTTAAAATAAAATAAAATCAAAACAATATGAACATATAAAATTTTAGAACTAAAGGATTATACTTTGAATTGAATGTTTACAATATAGATTTATAACAAAACATTGTATCAAACATATATAAATTTAAATTCTAATTTAACAAAATAAGAACCCAATTGATAAATTGAACATACAAAATTTCTAATCTAAAAATTAGACTTTAAATTGAATGTGTAGAACATAGTTCCAAAACAAAACATTATATTTAAACATATATAACTATTAGTTTTGATTTATTAAATAAAACACCAATTGATTCATTCAACAAACAATTCAAGCTACACAAATAATTCTCAACTTAAGTGAGGCAGTGATATATACATAAAAAAATATAATGATTAAATTTCTCTTTCAACAAACATTACATCAAATATCATTATCTATTAAATAAAAACATATCTTTTTACCCAAAGCCTTGAAGCACATCTTGAAAATGGACTCCTCTTAGGATGTTGCCTAGAAGTCAGACCTTGAATGATGATACCTCCTCAGATTTTCAAGATCCACATCCCATCCTTGCAAGAGATGGATGAACTACTTTTTATTTATTTATTTTTGATGTTTTCATATGGAGTTGAAAGAATTTTAGAAATTTTTTTTTTGTTTTCTACCATGAAAAGTTAGGAGGAGAGAAAGAAACTGACTGAATGAGAAATAATTAATTGTACGTATAGAATGAATTAGAGAATATATTTTATTTGAAAGAATGTGACTTTTCCTATTATTTAATTAGAACTTCCCTAATTATTTCCCTTGATTGTTTCTCTCTCTCTAATCCTTTCTTTACACGTTTGTCATTAAATGACATAATATTTCCACAACTCATGTCATCAATTGGCATAAAATTTTCATAAATCATGTCATCAAATGACATAAAATTTCCATATATCATTTCATGCAATTATCTTTAAATTACTTCAATATCGTATATCAATGCACGCAAAGATAACTTTTATAAATGCATTAATATAACTATAAAAAACTTCCAAACATCAAATAATTAATAATTAATATTTCTCAAATATCAATTAATTTAATTAATTTACAACATTTTATAAATTAATTAAATCATGTTGTTTTTTCAAAGAATTCATCATTACGGTTGTGCGACTCAAATGTGTAAATTTAGTCAGCGATTAATATTGAACTATTTGAATATTAATGTTCATACGTCACTTAGCAGGTGGTGTGACATTTTGAATTTATCGCTTATACATCTTTTGGCAAAATCCAATTTTACTTACTATAAGCGGTACCTAATAGTGATAATTATTTACACCAATTCTCTTCATCAAAACTATATCACTTTGGATTTATGGAATTTGGTAATGGTCGAAATTGCAATATCATCCACATTCAACTTTATAGTCCAAAAGCAAAGTCCTTGGTTCAATAATAACAATTATTATTAACCGAAATGCTCCGGCCAGAGACATTGACTTTCAGTTGACTTCAGTTTACCGTGATACTAACCTTATATAACTGAGGAGAGGAATCCTCTCTTGAATAGCGTTTCATTTCTAATGCTTCTACTCGATCCAACTATAGTCGATCAATGGACGTCGTGCCATGATTTAACTATAATCAAAGTGGAGCTTCCATAATGAAGATCAACGGTATTTTCAAGTCAAGAGAATTATGTAAATTAGTCACATCGATATTCTCTGCTTGACCTTAGTTATATTAACCAACAGAAAACTATTGAGTGAGTCATTCCATATTTATCCAATAACTATTAGTACGCAACCCGATGGTGCCCCCAGTAGTCATGAGTACTACACTGTCCAACATTTGGAGAGCGTTACGTACTCTAGTCTCAACGGATACATCGATATCCAGTCTCGATGCATCTTGACTAGGAACATTTAAAATGGTATATTTGTTCATTGTGATAAATCACTCACGGTTATAACACTTTGTAACTACTATCACAAAACATACCATTTATGGATTTTCTATTAAATATGCTTTTAATTAAATTAATTAATTAATATAACCGTATTATATCAAGTATATAATAGAAAGAAAATACCTTTATTTCGAACGAGATTGGTCACCAAGTTAGATATATGTAACAAATTACATAACTGCCCCTAAGGCATACTCCTAACTCTATCAAGAGCGTGCCTAGAGACCGATTGAGATCCTGTACATGTGGAAGGGGTTGAGGTTATTATTGTCTTATCTATTTATCTCGGACATCCAACTCAGAGCGTGCTTAGAGACCAATCGAGCTCTCATATACGTGTAAGTGGTCCGAGATTATTATTGTCTTAATTATTCAAAACGAAAAGCAAAGCGTGCGAATTGCACTTGACTCCCATCCATTTCAATCATGGGATTTTGAATCTCAGCCCAAATCTTTGGTTGTTCCTTGATGCATTCGCTGCAGATGGTGGATGCTCCGGCTACACCATCGCAGTTTGGTTTCTTACATACTATTACAGCTAGTTGCTCCAAACCAGTTCTTCTATCATATCACGAATGTATCGGCACTCATTTGTTTCATGTCCGTCCGACTCATGGAAAATGCAAAACTTTACAGACCTTCTTTCCCGATTTGTGGGATCTCTCTTAGCTAGCCTTCGATATGGGATCTGCCCTATAGTATCTAACTATATCCTCTCTAGGGTTTTAGTTAAGTCGGTGTAAGTAAAGAATTTCAACTCCCTCCTTTGTCGTTTTGGTTTTTCGAAGTCATTATCAGCTTTTCGCTTCACCTTGCCTTTTCCACATCCTGCTTCGGACAGTCCTCGGTCATCCACGGTATTATCAGCATTACCAGCCTCAGCATTATTTTGACGTAGATATCTCTCAGCTTCATGGTAAAAATCTACAAGATCCATCGGTGGATCCCTTTCTAATTCAACTTTGAAGTCAGTCTTGCTTGCGACTCTAGACGCTGCCACCATTAAGATTATCGATGGATTTGGCTTGTCAACAAAAGCAGCTGCCATGTTAAACCTAGTTAAGTAACTTCTAAGGGTCTCTCCGGCCCTTTGCTTCACCCTTGATTGGGTCATCATATTCTTTGGTCGTGAGATATGAACTCTGAACTGTCTTATGAACTTATTTTCTAAATCGATCCATGTGCATATGGATCCGTTTTCTAGCTGTCTGAACCACATCGCTACCAAATCTATCATATATAGCAGGAAGCACTTCCCTGACACCTCCTCAGAAGCACCCAACACCTCCATATGTCAGATTTATCTCATTAAATGAATTGTTGGATTTTTCTGCCCATCATACATTTCCAACTTCAGAAGCTTGAAATTAGGAGGATTCTTTACATTCTGGATGTTAGAGGTAAATGGATTCCTATTTACGTCCTCCGAACTTTGGTCTGGACGCCAACCTCTAACTATCCTTCTAATCATTTCAGCCATTCGGTTGTTGTCGTCTAACGAAAGTCTTTGACTACTGGCTGCATTCTGCCCCCTGCTCATATGGGAGTATTCTGGTACATATTTTGGCACATACTCCTCTGGTTGCACATCCGCATTTTGATCCGTTCCTCTGGTTTTATTCTGTCCTCCATTCCTAATGGGAAGTTCCGACACATATTCCTTTGGTTGTTGTGCACTTGTGTTCTGTCTTGCATTTCTGGCTCCAATGTCGTCCGTTCTCAGCATCCCAGCTTCCCCTATGTCCAATCCAACATTTGCCCTCGAGTAAAATCCTCTCTCTCGGTACCAAGAGGACTTTGGTCGGTAATGAGTAGCCTTGGTTGTGGGGGCATCGTTCCAGTTTGCTCCACTACAACTCCATATGTTCCTGCATTAGTTCATAGTCCTTGGTTCTAAATTCCAGCAGCTCTAGCTATTCTTTGTTGTCCCATCCTTTGGAAAAATCCTTCCAGCATCTCCTGTTGCCAAACCATTATTCCATCATGCATCTCCTTCATCGTTTTCTTCATCTCCTCTTTGATCACGTAGAAAGATTGATTGGAATTTAAGAATATTTCTTGGCTGTCCTATGCTCTGGTTGATTTCCTCCAATTTTAAATCAAGTGTTAGGTCTCTTCATCTTCTCCAAGCTTTAGATTCAAGCTTTAGGTTGTAAAATCTAGCTTTTTCTCAATGAAAGGACCAAATTGTTGACTCTAAAAACGGCACCAACACTCAAATATCATACGAACGCACCAATTCTAATAAAATAAAGGTAAGATCAAAAAAGGAGACATAATTTTTATAGTGGTTCGGCGAATTCTCCGGCCTACGTCCACCTTAATCTTTGTTATTAGTCGTTTTCTCTCTTGATTACAACTAATTTTATCAAATCTATCCACAATGTAGTGGATCTCGGATTTACAATGGAGTTTATAGAGCATCTTTGATGAAGGAGATAGGAGCGAAGAAGATGTAGAGTTCAGATCCCTCTTTCAGTTGCTATATGGCTGGTACTTATAGAGAAACGGTAGCATATGATCATGAGCACGCTTGCATTGACGTTCAAAAGCTAGCCATGGAAGACACAATTGAGCAACTCGACCCAATTGGCCAAAATACCTCTCAGTACCAAGAGGTTTACTTAGTTGTAAATCCTCTTCTTTTGCTAGCCTTGCCTTTCCTATCTTTAATTTGATGCTTTCCAAACTCTTTTCGATAGACTTTGAGTTGATTCCGATGATTCTCCCAATAATACTTGAACTGTCCTGCTTTCTTTTCTTTCTTCTCATCAATCCTAAGAATTGCTGATATAAGCTCTGAGAAAAGAACTTGACCGCGAGGGGTTGGAATAGAGTATGAAGTGTATGGGGTTTATAATGCAAAAGTATGAGGAAAAACCTCTCGGTACCAAGAGGAAACCTCTCGGTACCAAGAGGAAACCTCTCGGTACCAAGAGGAAACCTCTCGGTACCAAGAGGAAACCTCTCGGTACCAAGAGGAAACCTCTCGGTACCAAGAGGAAACCTCTCGGTGCTGACTGGTTTTCTTAGCTCCAAAACCGATGGTTTTCTTGAGTTCCACTATCTTATCCTTCTGACCGTGTTTCCAAGTTCTCGAGCCGTTTTATCTTTGTTTTGACCTTCTATTTCTGGTTGAAAAATGCTTGGTTAAAAAGCGGGTTAACATGGTCAGTTATGTTATGCTTATTTGATGATTTTTTGCTAGCTAGCCAGGTATGCTGGCAGTCATATTTTGGTATGGGGTTCCTAACCTAGACCTTTGTACTGTTTATTAAAGTTATCTATATATGCTTAGTACGACTGCATGATTCTCGGATCATGCATCCTTTTTATATAAGAAAGGTCGTCTTGTTAATTAAATTATTTAACTACTTAATTAAAAAGTAATTAAAACAAAAATAGAACAATAGAAACAATTATATATAACAAAACAATTAAATGCCCCTTGAAAATGCTCCTTTCGTAACACAAAAACATATGCCTCTTTTGGAATCATTTTCTTTCGTGTCCCTTTCAAATGTCACACTCATGTCACACAAGAACACATCCTAAAAGGGTTAACAAACGCGATTTTTAACATGGTTAATGAGTGAAAAATGTGTAGGTTTCATGGATCAACTCGTTGCTTTTGTTTCGCAATCCGAACCATTAACTAGCCTTTTGAACTTTTTGAATTTTCTTCAAAAATTGGATTATCTTTTAAAAAAACTTTTAATATTTAAAGTACTTATTATTATTTTGTTCCGTGGTCATATACTCTCAAAGGGCGATTTACAAGTTTTTTTAAAGAACCACGGGCTCAAGTGGTATAGACAGTGATTTTACAGGTCTTGGTTTCAAACTCGACACATCAAAATCTAATGCTCTGTTTGAATAAAACATATACTCCTATTATTAAAAAATGATTTAGGGGTTTTTAAGGAAAACAACGGTTAAAGTAACGAACTTTAGAAATGTTAAAAATCTACTTAACAACCGGGATCCAAACCTCTCATCTTTGGTTTTTAAGTTCGTGTTTTAGCACCATCAAAATTATCAACATCAAAATTTAATTTAATTAAAAGAAGGCTGAAATAACAATAATTACTATTAATAAAATAATTAAATATTTCTTTTAAATGCCATTTTTATTCCTCCTTTACGCATAAACACATTCTTCTTTAATCCGTGGTTTCAAATATTATTTAAATATAATCTTTTGCTAGGTTGCAAACTCATCAAGTGCGTTTGTTGTGGACGGTAGCGTGGTGTTTGAGCGGTGTATTTGAGCGGGGTAGATTGTTGGACAGGGTATGTGTTTACAGCTTCGAAATGGGTATTTGAGTGAAGCATTAGAGTGGGGTATTTAATTTGTGATTTTTAGTTTAACTGATTTATAGTTAATTAATTATTATTTTTGTTGTGTTACATGAGTTTAATTAAAATAAAACTATAATACAAAAAATTGAAATACATCCAAATTTATTAAAATATGTTAAAAATACACTAATAAAATACATAATAATACAATAGAAATACAATTATAATAAATAAAATCATATTTGTTGTCACCACATTGGTTTATCAGATAGGATTTGTAGGTTGCAGAAAGACGTTCGAATGCGACCGTTGACGTCAACCATTCTTTTGTCATTTCATCATCAAGAGCATTTAATAAATCTTTATTATTGGGCTACATAACAATTATCATCGCTTTACTAAAATTAAATTCTCCTCCTGCTCCAAAATGTTTAACGTGAGCAGCCATATCTGCGTAGTTTACAGAATTTCCTGTTGAGTCTACGCCGTTTATGTTCGAACTGTCTGAAGTCGTATGAAAATTTTTCATCTGTCTCTTGTGTATTACGTCAATAATGTCGTATATCTTCTTAACAGCTTCTCCCCGACATTTTCTTGAACTACTACATGCACCAGAAGATGAACCAATGTTCCGAGCTTGTTGCACTAGAGCTTGTTGCACTGGAGCTTAATATAATGGAGGATTGGTCGGTGAATTCAAATTTGAAATGTGAGTATCTTGCATTTCATCCAGCTGATTGAAAAACACTTCAAAAGCCCATGTTCCATTAAACTGGGTTTGAACAGAAGGAGGGGTATTTTGTTGCATTGGTTCTTGTGTAGAAGCAGACGTATACGATGTTTGTCCAGTTGCATGCGTCCCTTGGAACAATTGTTGCATTAGATCCAAATTTTCAAACGTTGTTTTTCTATATTTCATAATTTTTGCTCCAAATTCCTACAAGTAAAATAATAATTAATAAAAGATTACTAACAAAAATATTGCATATATGAAAAATACCTTTACACAATCACTCCGCTACTCCTCGCTACCTGTAATTGTTTGTCTATAAGTATCACAACCAGCACCAGCATTCCCATTTAATTCAATCTCTTCTAAGACTATCGTATTTATGTCGAATTTTTGTTTCGTGTATCGGTTCAATGTCCCTAATGCCTTCTACAGCTCGGTTAAAATTTTCCACTATAACTTTGCACACTCCCTTTTTGTTGTTACCGCAAGCAGAATATGCTTCTATGGTATATTTCAACATAATTCGATTAGCGTCGGCCGATTAAGAATGCGGAGCCCTTCGGCGTTTGACATTCTGGTACCAAAAAATTATCAAAAAAATAATATGATGTAGAGGGAAAAAACACTATTGAGGTTTGATAATATGATGATATATGAATTTGGTTTTGTATTGTGAAAAACAGAAAGAATGTTTGTTGAAAAACTAAAGAGATTGATGACTTTGATTTTCTGATAATACTCAATACAATGATCTTTACATGATTTGCATTTTGCTTTTATATAAGCGATTTTATGTTGATGGGCTGAGTACCATGGCCCAATAACCCGCAACTCAATTTATCTAAAGATAAGAACAGACTACTACACAGTGTTACACTAAACCGTTCATTTCAATACCCCCCCACAAACTGACATTAAGGTTAGGGTAAAAATGGCGGTTCTATCTCTAAGCGCCGCCAGCAAAAACACTTCAATCTGCCTCAGATCTGAGTGATTTCTTCTACTTCTGAACCTCTCTCTACTTCTTCTTTTACATCTTTGCGGAGTTTGTTGTTGTCTTTGCTGTGCTTCAGTAAAGTTGATGACTTTCCTTTTCGAAGTTCACCCGCTTCATCAGATCTGTTCGTATAGGTTGGAATCTCTTCAACTTTCAGATCACTCCCAAATCTAATGGAGTTTGACTTCGATAATGCTTTGGATTTGTTGCTGTCTCTGCTGTGATTCAGTGAAGTTGATGACTTTCCTTTTCGAAGTTCACCGGCTTCATCAGATCTATCCATATCAGTTGGAATCTCTTCAACTTTCAGATCGCTCCTAAATCTAATGAAGTTTGGCTTCGATAATAATTTGGTAAGTGTATCAGCGCACTGATAAGTGACTGGTAAGTAGTTTACTTGAAGCTTTTCTTTTTGAATTTTCTCTCTGACAAAGTAGAGATCTATTTCTATGTGTTTCGTCCTCGAATGCAGTATAGGGTTGGATGATATGTATACAGTGCTTTGATTGTCACACGATAATGTCGGTTTGGTTTGTAAATTGATGTGTAGTTCATAAAATAGTGACTGAATCCACATGATCTCTGCTGTTGCACTTGCAACACTTCTGTATTCGGCCTCTGTGCGGGATCTTGAGATGGTTGATTGTTTCTTTGAGCACCAAGACACAGGATTATCACCTATGTATATACAGTATCCAGGTGTCGATTTTCTATCATCTGGATTTGTTCCCCAGTCAGCATCAGTATATCCAGTTATATTAAGATTGTTGCATTTCTACATAGATATACTATAGTTTGCAGTTCCTTTTATGTATCTTAGTACTCTCTTGACTTGCTTCCAGTGATCATCTTTTAGTTAGTGCATAAATTGGCACACTTCGTTAACACTAAAAGAGATGTCTGGCCTTGTAATAGTTAAATATTGTAAAGCACCAACAACACTTCTGTATTGTTTAGTGTTTGTTATGTATTCTCCCATGTTTTTAGTTAAATGCCGATGACTTATCATAGGAGTTGGCTGTGGCTTTGCATTATTTATCTTGGTTTTAATCAGCAACTCAGAGGTATATTTTCTTTGACTAAGACTTATTTCTAATTTTGACTTTCTTCTGACTTCTATGCCTAGGAGGTAATTCAACTCTCCCAAATCCTTGATTGAGAATTCCTTGTCCAGATATTGAGCAAGTTGCTTTATTTCTTCCTCATTATTTCCTATAATAACAAGATCATTAACCTATATGGGAATAGAGTTGCTTTCAATTTATTAAACCAGACCCTTGGTGCTTGTTTAAGGCTATAAATAGCCTTTTTTAATCTGCACACAAGATTTGGATTTTGCCTATACCCCTGTAGCTGTTCCATATATATTTCTTTCTATAGAATACCATTTAGGAATGCATTATTGACATTAAATTGCCTAATATTCTACTGATTATGTATGGCAATACTTAAAAAATCCTTATCGTAGTGGGTTTGACTACTGGAGAAAATGTTTCATTGAAGTCAAACCCATATTGTTGAGTGTAACCCTTGGCAACCAGTCTTGCTTTGTATCTAGCCATAGTCCCATCAAGATTCTTCTATACTTTGTATATCCACTTGCAACCAACCACATTTTTGTTATCTGGTGGACATACTAAGTCCCATGTTTTGTTTTTAATTAGAGCATTATACTCCTCATCCATTGTTGCCTTCCAGTGTCTGTCATTTGCAGCTTGTTCAAAAGTCTGTGGTTCATCTTCTGATACTGATATTGATATGTATAACTTTGGTTTAAAGATCCCACTGTTTGAACTTGTGACCATTGGATGACTTGTTCTAATCCATGGTGATACTTCTGCTCATGTCTGATTATCATTGTTTTCTGATTGCATTTGTCCTCTGACTGAACTTTCTTCATTAATTGTTTATGTTTGCCCTCTTGAATGTGCAGGGGATTGATTGTGATAGCTGAGTAGTTCATGTGGTTCATGACCTGATTGACTTGACATTGTGAGTTGTGGATCATGAACTCCAGCAGTCCTTTCATACTCCTTCAGTTGCTGGTCATCAATATATACAGGTATACTAGGTGTTGATGCCTTTGTATTATAAATCTTTTGAGTTGTTTTTATACCTGCATTGCTGAAGGGAAAGATTTGTTCATTGAATACAACATGCCTGCTTATAAATATTTTTCCACTGTCATCTAGACATTTGCAACCTTTCTGATTTGTCCCATACCCTATAAATGTACAGGCTCTTGACCTGAAGCTCAATTTATTGGTATTGTATTGTCTTATATAGGGGAAACACAAACATCCAAAATTTCTTAGACTTTGATAATCTAGTTTGACTCCATATAATTTTTCTAATGGACTGACTCCTTTAAGTACCTTTGTTGGTAGTCTATTGATTAAATAAACTGCAGTATTAAAGGAATCAGGCCGGAATTTTAATGGTAGTGAAGCTTTTGCTAGTAGAGTCAACCCTGTCTCTACAACATGTCTGTGTTTTCTCTTAATCAGGCCATTTTGTTATGATGTATAGGAACATGTAGTTCTGTGAACTATTCCCTTTTTATTAAAAAAGTTACTGAGTGTTTTATACTCAGTGCCTCCATCAGACTGTATAATTTTGACTTGATGACCGGTCTGTTTTTCAACTAAGGATATGAAATGTATGGCTGCATTATAAGTTTCAGACTTATTTTTCAAAAAATATATCCATGTATATCTAGAGTAATCATCAATAAAAGATATGTAATATCTATATCCATAATCTGAATAGATTGGGGAAGGTCCCCATAGATCAGTTGCAACTAATTCAAGAGATTTTGAATACTTGGTTTGTGAGTCATTGAATGCTAGCTTGTGACTTTTTCCCATTTGGCAGTAAGTACAAACATATGGTAAAGAAATATCATCACACACAATTTTGTTTTCTCTAAGTACTTGTTTCACTACATTTATATTTGGATAACCAAGTTTATAGTGCCACAAATCAATCATACTTCTATTTCCCTCTGGTTGAGTAGTTTCAACCATATTACAACATTTCTGTTTTCTTCCGAGATTGCTACGGTTTTTAAGATTGAGTCTGTATAGCCCTTTGACTGCTTCACCCTGCAAAATAATTTCCTTTGTTAGTATGTCTTTAACCAAGTAGTGATTTGGATAAAATTCAAAGTATACATTATTATCTTTTGCAAACTGTGAAACACTCATAAGATTTTTGCTTATTTTTGGTACTCTCAATAAATTATTTAGAAATAAATGTCTTGAACTACAAATGTATGCATTGCTAGTATGTGTGATATTAATTGACTCACCATTCCCCATACGTATTGACTGTTTACCTTTGTACTCCTTATTGCCAAGATTTAAGTTGTCGAGATTGCTTGTTATGTGATTAGTTGCTCCTGAATCTGGGTACCAGCCCCAATCTTGAATGTGTTCTGGTCTTGTAATAGTACTTTGATTGATAACACCATTTCCATATGTCTGAATGCTCAATTCTGGTTGTGTTTGTGCCATGTTGACACTAATATTGCCACTTCTCTGATTGTTTGAGTTCTGATTTGGCACAAAATTGGCATTAAACCTGAAATAACACTTCATTGCAGTGTGACCAGTTTTCTAACATATTTGACACTTTGGTCTGTTGCTATTGTTGTTCCACCTTCCTCTGCCCCTTGATCTGTTTGCATAGCCTCCTCTTTGATATGATTTGTAATGACCAGCTATTTCGAACCATCCAAATCGACAATCATCCACGCATGTCAGACTTGAATTGCTCAAACAATAGATTGTTAATTTATATTTGGCAAAACTTAGCATATACAGTAAATAAATCAATCACAGACATAGAGTAATATAACAATAAACAGCGGAATAGATAAATAGTAGTTCATGAAGCTACTACAGAACATCAGAGTCTGAAACAAATACAACAGAAAATCCCAAGTACATAGGAGTCACTAATACAAAAGCAACTGACAAGTCTGAACATAAACAACTGGAAATGACTGAAATAACTAAAAAGCTGAATAGATAAAAGATAGATCTCCAAGCAAAGCTCCAAACTCCAAAGGTGAGTCTCAAATGTTGTGACACTCAGGCTGACCCGAGCATAAAGCAAAACACAAAACACTCAAGTCAGGATTAACATTCTTATGCAAGTAAATCAACTCAAGTGAAATGTCCAAGTGAAATGCAATATAACTTAAAGGATGTTTGGGATTCTATCCCTTAAGGATCCGTTAAACTATCTACATACATAATACAATACGCTATATAGATAATGTCTACAGTAAAGTAAAATATTAAAATAGCGTTAAGGCGTTACCCATATCCCCCTTAACACATTTTTATATAAATGTCGTAGTCTATACAGTACTATAAACTCCACCAAATCAGTGGGCTATCAGGGAGCATTCCATAGGTATGACACAAACCAAACTCGTAATGGGCGCGATAAGGCATATGACAAGGCACACGAGGCAATGCCCATGGTAGAATACTACCGTTTTGCACTCTCGGACTGGTGGTAATGCATAGCATCTACTATTGCCCACCTCGAGACACACTCCCAAATCAAAGGTGCACCCATTCAAATCACAAAGTAATAAAATGGTTTCGAAGAAGCATGCTCGATCGGCGGTGCGACCTCACTTGGCCCGTTATAGCTTCTGTTTTAGTCATATCAAGCTGACCCACGGGGGTCAGGGCTGCGTTCATATCTCATACAGACGTTCTCCAAACCATCCTACTTCGTTCTGGATTCTCCACTACGTGCACAGTTGTTAAAGTGGTTTTCGGTATTGACAGAGAGTATGACAATATCCGATCCTGGTCTCTTTAACAACCAAACGCTTATTTCACACCGTGGTCATTTTATTTCAAACAGTTCATACTTTATATCAAAATATCATATTCATTTCAAAATCATACACTTTCGAAATCATATTCACTTTCGAAATCATACCGCTTTCGAAATCATTATTCACTTTTGAAATCATTATTCACTTTAAATCATATTCATTTCCAAAATCATAACCACTAAACCATCATATCAAAGTGTTCGCATTTAAATCCATTAAATCTAAATCATAACAGTTCCAACTTAAATAGTTTGAATATTGAAAGTAGTTTATATATTGGAATAGTTATACATTAAAAATAGTTTATATTTAAAAATAGGTTATAGATTAAAATAGTTTATATATTGAAAATAGTTTATATAAATATATATATTTAAAATTGTTTATAAATTTAAAATAATATAAATTTAAATAGTTTATATTTTTAAAAGAGTTTATATCGAAAATAGTTTCAAATTAGAATTGTTTCTTCCAATTTCACAAATCAATTCAAATCAACTTTAGTTCCAAAAATTCAATTTAAATCAATCTCAGTTCAACAATTTCAATTAAAAAGGTTAAAGGTTCAATTCAATTTCTCATTAAAAACCATTTTTAATTTATATCGATTTCAAATCCGGGTTTGAACTACAAAATTAAACCACTTCCAAATTCAATAGGTTTCTAAGTTTAAATATTCAAATAATTTACCATAGCTCAATTTGATAAATTTCATTTATATTCAAAATTCAAATTTAATTTTTATTTAAATTTGAAAATATTCACTTAATCATTTTTAATAAAATTTAAATAAAATCTCAAATTACAAATTTAAATCAATATTAAATATTCAATTTCAATTTATTTAAATTTGAAAATATTCATTTAATCGCCTTTAATCAAAACCCAGTTATCAAGTTATAAAAATCATATCTTTAAAATCTCAAAATCAATAAGTTTCAAATCAATTTTTATTTAAATACAGTTCTTAAACAAATAAATTTTCAAATTAATTTCAATTCATCTTTCCAACCTTAATTTATTAAAGTTATTACAAATCTATGTTTCTAAAATATTAATATAATTTTAAATAAATACTTAAACATAATATATCTCTTTATCAAATTAAGTTTTATTAAATTAAATTTTATTGTATTAATTATTATTAAATTAAATCTTATTATTATTAAATCAATTTGAAATCTTATTTTATACATTTAATAATAATAAAATTATAAGTAAGATCTTAAAATTTACATTTTCAAAACTTAACTTATAAATTTAAAATTTCCAAACATATAATTTAAAAATTTACATTTACACACATATTAAAATAAATCTTTATATTATATTTAACATAAATATTTATTAAAACTCATATATTTCCTTTCAAAACTTTGGAAATCATTTTTCAAAAATAGACCAACGGTGTCCGTATATAATTTTCTATCCTATGGTCAAGTGATACGGATATTTATCATTTCAATCTGTAATAATTTAAATTTACGGGTATATATCATTTCAACCCGCAATTCCAAAATTTAAAATCAACAAAATCGCTTGGGTTTATCATTTCAACCCATAACGATTTTCCCCTAATCTATAAGATCGTTCGGGTATGTATCATTTCAACCATAGTGATTTTCCTAACTAATAGGGAACTTGCAGAGTGAGAACAATAAAATAATAATATAAAGTGACATAGCATATCAATGGAAAATATGATCATAATTAACAATTTAAATATGATATACACACACACATACACTAACTGGTTATTAGTGTCAATATTGTCAATTAACATAGGTGAACAAATGCAGATTATAACATATCATATTTAAAAATTTAATCACTAATCAATTCAAATTTAACAACATATTTCAATCGTCATTTCATGTGAAATCAATTTACTAACATAAGAATGCTAATCGTGAGTGATCGCTCACCTTTCGAGGCTAGAGAAAATAGACAACACAACAAGTTACGATTTGAATCACGAACTCGACAATCGACCAATCCAAACGACAATTTCCAAAGCAAAGCAAGGTGAATACGAATTCGACGAACAAAGCAAAGCTGATAATTTGGAATCGATGAAAAACAAATCAAAACTAGCTTGATATAAATGGAAACAATATATATATGCAATATACATATACCTTTTCTCTCTTTTTTTAGGGAAAGAGAAGAGCTAAGAGTTCGGCCAGGAATAAAGCAAAGTGTGCAAGCTCTCTGGTATATGAAAACATATATATACAAACTTAAAAAAAATTAGGAAGAGAGGCTGCTGCTTGGGGTATTGGAGGGGAGAAGGATGCGGCCAGGGTGGGTTCGGCGGCTGCTATGGAGGCAAGGCTGGGTTTGGGAAGGTTTGGTCATGGGGAGGAAGGTGGCTGGAGATGAGTCGGCAAGGCTGTTTGGTGGAGGGCCAGGCAGGTGGAAGGCGGCATGGGTGAACTGGGTGGTGGTGTGGTGTGCGAGAAGGCGTAGCTACGGGGTTTGGAGATAGGGTGGTGGATGTTTGTCTCGGCAGGTCAGTAGATGTGGCGGGTGGTTGCTCGGTGCTGGGTTGTGGCCAGTGGAGGAGTAAGGTGCGGAGGCGAGCTGTGCTATCGAGTTATTGGAAGATGGAAGGTGGCGCTAGTTTCAGGTTGTGATGCGGCGAGGCAGTGGGCGAGTTAGAGACGTGCGGTGAAGGGAGATGGTTGATCGGTGTGGAGTAAGGTGTGGGCCGGGTGGAGAGATCTGATGCGGAGGGTTTGCGTAGTTGAGGAGGCATGCACGGTCGATGAGCTTGGCTGCGAGTCACGGTGACTGGAGTGGGAAGGCGGAGGCGGAGGGGAAAAGAAAGCGGACGGTGGAGGTGTGGGTTCCAGGAAATGAAAGAGGGACGAGCAGTTTTTATATTTCTCAACAAGCACTGAAAGCAACTTTATATATTATTCCTTTTTTATATTAAGAAACCAGAATAGAAACGAAGAGAAAGGGAATGGAAAGAAAGTGGACCCAGAATAAATATCAAATAGGTGGGAATAACAAAAGTCAATAATTAATTTTGGGAATTATAAAGTTTAGTGGCCATTCATTATCTCACGGCTGGACAATTAAAAGGGCACAGGAAACCAAAAGGTTAAAGTTGGGTATGATAGGGCTGACCGTTTACTGATTTCGCCGCGTATCGGACTCCGAAATGCACAAATGAATATACAGCGGAGATCAGCACGACCAAACGAACAGAATGGTACATATATATCAGCGATACAACTAAACTATCAAAACTCGATTTTCGCTGCCAAACTACTGCTAAACCGCTGAAAATAAGATAAACGGAGCTAGAGCAGTCCAAATTTGGCGAAACGAAATATGATGTCTCACTCAGAAATTTTTTTACATTTTTATTATATAAAAATGTTCAAATTTCAAAAATATTTTATTTCCATTAAATTTAACTAATTTTAAATTGAAATTTCACAACCAAACAAACTTACATATTTTCAGATGAAAATCTGACACTTGATACGTTTAAATAGACGTATTCCAAATATCAAATTTTCATTGCAAAAATTTAATTGTTTAGTTTCAAGAAAAATTTAGTTAATTACGTTATTTAAAATCGTTAAAATTTTTGGGTCGTTACACTCTCCCCTATTCAAAACATTTCGTCCTCGAAAAGGAACGAGATAGAAGAATAGAAACAACATAAAGGAAAGGTAGATTTGAAATACATAGTACCAAATGCAACAATTAATTCAGAACCATATAAATTTCATTTTCGAGTATTAACATTATACATCTCATTACTTATTAACATCCATTTATTATTATCATTCTAATTAACTTACTTTCAATTAATTTACATTCATATCCAATTTATTTACATTCACCTTATTTACTTAAATAGCATTCTCTTTTTATTATTCAATTTATTTCACTTAACATATCTTGCAACATAGACTAAGTGTATAAACATTTACTATAACTACTCAATTTTTATTTATAAATCCCTTAACAATATATCATTTTGGACATCTTATTACTTTCATTTATATTGTATACTATTCAATTACATATTCTCATTACATTCAAACTTTCCAGGTAAGATTTATTAATGTTTTTTAATGTAATTGAGAATTGTAGAAATTTACCTTTTACTTACAACATTTCTATTAAGCAAAAATCAAGTTTAAACATTTTTATTACTTAAGTTTTCTCTTGTATAACCTTCAATTACATATTCACATTACATTTTAACTTTTGAATATTTCTGGTAAGTTATATATGTTTTAGAATTCAATTGAGGATTATACAAATTAATTTTATCTTAGTTCAACTGTTTCAAGTTTTTTTAATTTCATTTCTCATTTTAGACACTCTAATTATTCAAAACAAAAATTTGCTTCATTTCAATAATTGAAAACTATTACTTAACATAAACTTAAGAGTTTAATTTTCGGTTTCACTTCAAACTATTTTGAAATAAATATATACGTATATATATTTTATACATCAAATCATACTCAAGAAAGTCAAACTGAATCCATTTTCCGAAAAACATGTAGCAAAGCTACTAAGTGGTCACCCCACTTTGAGAGTCGAAAATGAATGTCGATGATGCTGCAGTCATCACCGAAATTATTTTCCAACGACATAAGAGGAGAGTACCGACTTACTTCTTTTAAAATTCTTTGGTAACAATTTTCGTTCGAAAATACTTTCAAATAATATATTTTTTTCAAAACTATGAAAACCAAATTTTGAAAAGCAACGGAAATTAAATTATCAAATCCATAATTTATTTCATTTGCAAATCAGATTTATAAACCATGTTTATAAAATTTCATCTCTTATAACATACAATAATAGTTAATGGTTTAGGAATGGTGTCAAAAGAATAAATGATAATCTAGTGCTATAATTTCTAACAACCAATTCATTTAACTATCTAATTTTAGAAAATTATATTTTTATATATAAAATATAATCATACATAAAATTGTTTCATTTACTAATTTCAAAAACAATATTGTGTCAGTTTGCTCTGTTTAAGTGTTTTGGAATTCCTATCTGTAGGATTATTTTCATCCTAGAGGGGACGAATAGGGTCAACTAATAATTAATGCGGAAATAAAAATAAATGCAGAAAGTAATGCAGTAGAGATCACACACATATTTAACCAGCTTCGACAAAAACCAGTGTACATGCTGCCTACAAGGTTTCTACTAGAAATTAAGCAATCAGACGCTTACAAACACACATAAACTTGCCATACCCGCTAACTTGATTAACCTAACTCTAAGCTCAAAATCCTGCCACAACTTAGCCACTAAGTTGCGAATTCTCCAAACTACTCCAGGTAGTTCATAACCTAGTTAAAAACTAGAGTTTGACTCAAATAAAAAATAAAATAAAGAAAAAGTACTAAAAATAAATGCAAAGCCCTAATATACTATTCGGCCCAAATAAATAACATAAACAGTGCGGCCCAAAAAGATAAATGATGTTTCCTCTTTTATTTTGCTTCCTGCTTCATTCGTGCCGTCACGTTTCCTTTTGCGATCTGAATTAGGGCTTTGTTCCAATTGAAGATGCCGCTTGAAATAGATCGATTGAAGTGAAAATCGTGCTTTGATTTGCTTCGTCAATCGACTTCCTGGCTTTGAGTGCTCATGGTCGCTTCAATTTTGTCGAGCTCGAATGGTATGAAATTGGTATATGATTTTTGCCCCTTTTTAATTTTTGATAATGCTCGACTTGATGATCTGCCAATGATGAATTAAGTTTAATTTATAGGGATCGAAACCCTATAATCTCGTTCATATATTTTGGTTTGAATTTGTCGTGATTTTAGCACTTGCGTTGATTTTTTGAGCAAACGATCTCTGTGATTTCTGACTTGTTCATTGGTTGACTATATTTGAATTTGCTTAAATTGCTTGAGTCGGTTCCGTTCTTTGCCACTACGACTTTGGCATTTGAATTTGAGATAATCTTGACTTAATGAGGTTATGAGAAATGCGAATTACGGATCTTAGGGCTGGAATAACACTAGAGGGGGTGAATAGTGTTTTATGCATTTTTTAAATCTTTTTGAATTTTATTTAATTTAAACACCAACAAATGCAATTCATAAATACAGATATAATCACAGAATCAGAAACAGATGCAAATACTAAATAAAAGCAGTAAAGGAAAGAACACACCAGGATTTTATACTGGTTCGGAGTTACCTTGCATCCAGTCCCGTACAATCATACAAATTACTTATCAAAATAATCTCCCAGATTACACCCTCGGTTTCAAGGCTACGAGGTACACCCTCCTGTATTCGAGTCCAGGGCAAACTCTCTTGATTTAACCAGGCTACAAGATCACCTAATTGATTTCCGGGGTTACAATCACACCCAATTGATTTCAAGGCTCAACCGCACCTTTTACTCAACAGTTTGATTTACAAAAGATTCTCTGAATAGCACTAAGATATTATGGAGAGAGTGGCAGAGAATCAAACAAGAGATAATCAAGTTTGATTCACTTGGTATTTTGGCAGAGTATAGTTTAGAATTCTTTAGAATAAATGTGGAAGATGAAGAGGAGAGAAAATAAATGAAATCTGGTAAAAATTCATTTATAACTTACTGGTATTTATAGTAGAGCAACAACCATATCTATTCGTGAAAGGATACGACGAATAGACACTTCTTTTGAAAATTGAAATTTGAAAATAACGGACACCATGTCGACATGAGGGGTTGAGGGATGTCGACATGCTCCAAGCAAAATTGATGTTTTGATTTTCTTATTAAAATTGGTTTCTATAATTTGTCAAAACCATTTCTAAACTTTGTAAATATATTTGAATATAGTTTAAACATATAAAAGAGTTTAGAAAATAATTTTTAATTTATATAATCTTAATCTATAAAGTGATTTAAAATCTGAGTATATAAATATTTTAAAGCTAAGTATTTAAAACAAGAGATGGTTTAAAAACAAGGACAATTTTGAAATCAAAATATTAAAAATGATAAAAATAGTTTTGAGGCTAAAATATTTCAAACAAGAGAGATGTCTTTTTGAAAAGAAAGTTTTGAAAACATTTAAAAAAAACAAGAGATATATTTTTGACAAACATTTTTATAAAATTAGTGGATATCAAAATAGGACCACTATATGTTTCACTAGATATTGTCGTGGGTTCCATCCCACTAGGGTTCCATCCCTTTAACAGGCTCGAAGTGGATTCCATTCCACGAATAAATTTCAAATAAAGATGCAAGTGATTTCAAGAAGTTTTAACATAATTCTTTACTAACTACATTATCTTGTGCTGTTTGAAATTTTGAACTCTTGATAACTTGATTTCTTGATACTCATGAGTCTTCAATCTTGATATCTTCGATCTTTAAATTCATCGGTCCTATATCTCTATACTGTACAGTCTTCATTCTTGGTACCTGCATGTTTATATTCTGCATATACAAGTATATCTAACCATAACGTTAGTATTTATATTTTATAACAAGTCCTAAGGTTGTTGTCATCAAAACCATAATCTCAAGGACTAACAGAGGTTTGACTTGTTACCCTCTGTTCCATTTTCTGAAATTTGTTTCTTTACGACCTCTGATTGAATTTCCTTGACTTGTTAAAAACTGCAACAGATAATGTTCGATTTTTTTAACACTTTAACAGTGTTTTTCGTTTGACCATTTGAAACATGACCCACGGCTTTTTTGAACACTACAACAGTATTTTTTTTGTTTGGTCATTTCTTTGATCTCGACTTGGAGTCTTGGATGTTGTAATCTGGTTCCATGTTGTGTGTGCACTTTGGGATCAATTCTGGTAGAATTGTTTTCATGTGATCATGTCTGAATGCATGCATATCCTCTTTCCTTTTCAAATGCTTGCTTTCTGATTTTGTATTTCCTGTTGCATATGTATATACATGTATGATGCTTGTTGTTGTTTTGCACATACACATTCATACTGGTCTGTATACTGACCACTGCCATGTTCATTCATGTATACATATCCTTGTGTCAATCAAGTCTGGTTGCATTTGACCTATTGTCTGCATTTGCTTGGACATCTCCATTGCTTGGACATCTCCATGTAGATACATACATACATATATGTATGTATATATGTTTGTGATGGTTATGCTCTGTCCACTGTGAGTGCTTGATTCCTGTGTGTTCATATGTGTGTGTTATTTTTGGTATCATCCTTTGTACATATCTGGTTGCATGAACATTGATCTGGTGCATTGTGGTCTGGTCCTAGTTGCTTTTGAATCTAGTTCCATTTTTCTTTGCACTTGAAGTTTGATTGGATCTTCATGTATACATTTCTTGCTGTCAAGTTGTACATATATGTGTGTGTACTTTTAGTTGAAGCTGGTGTACTTTTTTCCATGGTTTGCCTGGGTTATGATGGTCTGTGCTTGCCTGAATGATGGTTGCTTACAGTTTGGCATTTGAAGTTTTGTTGACTTGTTGTTGTTTTACATGTTCACCTCTGGTTCACTTGAGTCTGGTTGTATGTTGATCTGGTTCATCTCTTTGTCATGTTGTAACTGAACTTGCATTTGTCCTTCCTCATGCTTGCACATGTATCAGTGCATGTATACTTTGTGTTTTGTTTTGTTCGAGTCATTTGCACTTGAGTTGAATCCAGTCTTGGCTTGGGTTTCACCTTGTGCTCACCTGTTCCTGCTATTTTAACAAGCAAGTGTATATTGGTGTGCACGACCTTGTGGCATGTACAGTGATACACTGTGCATGTCACAAGTTGTTCATGTAAGATGAATTAAAAATTGATGATGAACAACCCAAATAACCGAGGCAAATAATATTTTCAAACACACACTTCATTATGCACTGCAAAATATTTCTTTTTAAATTTTATTGTGTAGGTGTTTATTTTACAGATAGTTCAGATGCTGGATACAGGCTGGAACAAATTTGAAGATCAAATACGAGTGATGAGTGAATATGTAGTGAGGTAAATTGTATAGTGAAAATTGTGTTGTAATTGAAACTTGTAATTGAAAATGTGTAAATGTAGTGAGAGCTCAAATTTGTACTATTTGAATTTGTAATAAAAAAATTTGTTTGAATAAAATATTTGTTTAAATATGAATTCTGAGTTATTTATTTTATTCAATAAATATTTATTTAATTATGTGGAAAAACAAAATAGTACAATAACAAATTCATTTAAACAAATATATATATATATGTTTATTATCATCAAACAAAAATCATAGGCTATTGTATTCTACAATCTTCCCTTTTTGACGATAACAAACATATATTAAGATTTTGACTCTATTAAATGTATTTGGTCTTGATGAATTTCATGAGCTCCCCCTATTTGAATACTCCCCCTACAACAATGCCCCCCTTCACATATGCATGAAAATAAACAAATAATAATAAAATGCAATGAACCTAGATGGGAATATGCAAATAAAAAATTTGAACTTATTTGCCAAAATCTAAACTTCTCTTCCCCTTTTGTTATCAGCAAAAGAGTAATAGTGTTAGATAAGAGTGATAAAGTAATAAACATTAATACAACATTAATACCTAATCGAGCATAAATATTAAATCTCAATAAAAAATCGAACAAAAATCATAAATACTCTGTTAGGCGCATATTTCATTTTAGAGTGATAGGGGTGAGTCGGCATAGAAAACCATATAGTCGTGTCCATTTGTGGTATATTTATGACAGGAATCTTTTTAAATACTTACTAACCATGCATAACCGTTAGGACTTTTAAATGAGATTAGTAGTATTTCTTATTTTTATTAAAAAATGAATTCCAAGCATCTTCTAACCACGCATAACCGTGAGGACTTCTTAATGGGGTTAGAATCAACTCGCCTATTTCATCCAAATTTGATATGTGTTCCATATATGCATAACCGTGAGGAGTTTTAAATGAACATGAAAGCACATAATAAGAGATTTCAAGTAGTTCACCCATGCATAACCGTGAGGACTTTTAAATGAGGGTGAGTACTTTTTGGATGATTTTATTGCTAATTTTAAAAAATGAATAATTTCCTATTTAAATACCACATTTTGACATACTATATTGGATTTTGATGAGTGATTGTCGTAGAAATATGATAGGAATAGAGATGGTCATGGAATTTTTACCAACTAAAGTTATTACAAATTTTGTTTAAATTTTTAAAGAAATTTTCTATATATACTGTCTCAAGTCATAATGTATGATTAATATCAACACTCGTCGCTTTTTTTTCACTCACTATTTATCTTTTCGATAATCAATAGGGAGTCAGATTAGTTAACATAGGCATTTAGGATCAAATCCAAAAATGTAAAATCAAATTTCTAAAATGCCTAAACTGAGACGAAGTCGACAAAAACTATTTTCTAGAAGAGTTTTATAGAAATGTCTGCCAATTGAAAATCAGTTGAAATGAAATTTATGCAGATATTTTCTTTGGAAATGTGATGCAACTAACGAATGTCCCAACATAAAACACGTTCCACTAGTACTTTTTCTATCAACTAGACTACTAGCATAATCTGCATCTGAATACCTTTTTAACTCAAAGTTATCATTAGTTGGATACCATAGACCAAAGCATGAGGTGTGCAACAGATACCTTATAATCCTTTTTACAGCTTTTAAATGAGATTCCTTTGGATTTGACTGAAACCGTGCACATAAACAAACAGAGAACATAATGTCAGGTCTAGAAGTAGTAAGATAAAGAAGTATACCCATGTGTATCTAGAGTAATCATCAACCAATACAACACAATATCTCTTACCACCTAGGCTTGCAATATCGTTAGGTCCAAATAGATTCATATGAACTAGTTCAAGGACTCTAGAAGTACTTACAGTGTTCTTGGCATGTAAAGATGATTTTTAAAATTTTTCCAGTTGATCACTGACTGATTGAAATCAGATTATGGTGCAGATTTTCAACATATAATACATCGTTGTTGCCCATTGTGACTCTGCCACCTTTGTACTTCTCTAGGCTAAGGAATTTTGATTTTTCGCCCGTCATGTGCTTGGAACAGCCAGAATACAGGTACCGCTCTTGTTGTTCCTTAGCTTGCCAACATACCTACACGAGAAAAGATTTTTGTAACCTATTTGTTTTTATAGGTCCATGATTGTTAGTGACAAAAGTTTTGAAAAACAAGTTTATGTAGAACTAAGACAATCTATGTTTGTTCCTTTTGGCACCCAGATTTGTTTGACTTTAAGGCATTTTACATTCGTGCCTTTAGGAACCCAAATTGGTATGGTTTTCATGTGCTTGGATCTATACCAACAAACTTTTTTATTATGTCCAATTTTTCTACAAATCAGGCACTTGGAGTTGTCATGATTAGTTTCATTTCTAACTCTTTCAAATTGAGTATACTCAAGTCCTTGTCTAATAGTATTAACAGTCTGTTTCTCTAATAGCATATTTAGTGATCTTTCTCCTTTGGAGAATTTTCCTAAAGTTGTAGACAATTTTTGGACTTATGACTTGAGAGATTCATTTTCATTCAATAACAAAGTGCATTTTTTAATAGAATTTTCTCTCCTAGTATTTTCACTTTCTTTCAAAATTAGAATTTCATTTTCAAGCGATTTAATTCTAGTTTTTGATTTTTTTATTTCTTCTTCAAATGATGGACACTTATCACACTTAGGGCACTTATTTCTATAGTTTTGAACCAATTGATCAAGCTACTTATTTAGTTCTATCAAACTATCTCTTTGTGATTCAATTTTAGCGTACTTCTCCCTAAGTCTTTTAAAACAACCATTTACTTCATGAAAATATATAAGTAATTGCGAGTGAGTAAGTTTTGATACCTCGCTTGGCTCGTCATCATCGCTGTCGCATGTTTCTCCTAAAAGACACTGATTTGCTCTTTCACTCTCACTGCCAGTGCTTTTATCATTTTCATCACTTTCACCCCAAATAGCTGCAAAACTTCTCCTTTTCTGTTTCTTTCCTTTGCTGAATTGATTTTAAGGACAATTTGGCTTGATATGACCAAGTTTATTGCACTTGTGACAAATGATCTCCTGCTCTTCTGAGTTGTCTAGAACTTTACGATTCTGCTCTTCAGTTGTTGATTTAGGGTAGGATTTCCATATTTGCGGTTCCACCTTTTGAATCTCTTTATTATTAGTGCCAGTTCAGCTGCTCCTTCATCATCATCACCATCATCATCTTCACTTTCCATCGTTCCTTTGAGAGCTATTGATTTCTTTCGCGTATCTCCTCCTTCACGTTCTTTCTTGAATTTGATTTCTAGCTCATAAGTGGTGAGGTTTCCGATGAGTTCTTCAACTTTAACCTGTTTCAGATCCTTTGATTCTTGGATGGCAGTCACCTTTGCTTCAAAATTTTGTGGAAGAATTCTGAGGATCTTTCGGACTATTTCCAGTTCTGTGTATGGTCTTCTTAGAGATTTTGATTTGTATACAAGATTAGAAAGTCGTTCATACATTTCTTTGACACTTTCGTCCTTTGCCATTGTGAAGTTCTCGTACTCGCTAATAAGCATGGCAAGGTGAGATTCTTTAACCTGGAAGGTTCCTTCAAGACTCACTTCAAGCGTGTGCTAAATTTCCTACGCAGTTAGACAATGTGAGATACGGTTAAATTCAATTTGATCTAATGAGCAAATAATATAATTCATAGCTTTAGCATTAGCAATTTGCTGTTTATTTTCAAGATCTGTCCATTGATACATAGGTTTTTCAACTTCTTGATTATCTACCATTATTATTGGTGTGCTATATCCTGTTTCAACAATATTCCATGCATCTATGGTTTTCAGAAAAATTTTCATTCTAGTTTTCCAATATGCATATTCACCATTGAACATAGGTGGTCTAGCTATGGACTGACCTTTAGCAAAAGCATTATTAAAAGAAACCATTGAAAGAAAAAATCAATTTTTTTAACAAAAAATGGTTTTTGTTCCCAGCTTCGATACCACTTGTGGGATCGTTTTCACCCTAGAGGGGGGTGAATAGGGTCAACTGATAATTAATGCGAAAATAAAAATAAAAGCAGAAAGTAATGCAGTAAAGATCACACACAGATTTACCCAACTTCGGCAAAAACCTGCCTACGTGCTGCCTCTAAGGTTTCTACTAGAAATTAAGTAATCAGACGCTTACAAACACATGTAAACTTGCGATACCCGCTAACTTGATTACCCTAAATCTAGGCTCAAAACTCTGCCACAACTCAACCACTGAGTTGTGAATTCTTCGAACTACGTCACGTAGTTCGTAACCTAGTTAAAAACTAGAGTTTAACTCAAATAAAAAATAAAAACAAGCAAAATTACTAAAAATAAATGCAAAGCCCTAATATACTATTCGGCCCAAATAAATAACATAACAGTGCGGCCCAAAAAGATAAATGATGTTTCCTCTTTTATTTTACTTCCTGCTTCATTCGTGCCATCACGTTTCCTTTTGCAATCTGAATTAGGGCTTTGTTCCAATTGAAGCCGCCGCTTGAAATAGATCGATTGAAGTGAAGATTTTGCTTTGATTTGCTTCGTCAATCGACTTCCTGGCTTTGAGTGCTCACGGTCGCTTCAATTTTGTCGAGCTCGAATGGTATGAAATTGGTATGTTATTTTTTCTCCTTTTTGATTTTTGATAATGCTTGACTTGATGATCTGCCAGTGATGAATTGAGTTTAATTTATAGGGATTGAAACCCTATAATCTCGTTCGTATATTTTGGTTTGAATTTGTCATGATTTTTGCACTTGCGTTGAATTTTTGATCGAACGAACTCTGTGATTTCTGACTTGTTCATTGGTTGACTATATTCGAATTTGCTTAAATTGCTTGAGTCGGTTCCGCTCTTTGCTGCTTTGGAATTTGAATTTGAGATAATCTTGACTTGATGAAGTTTGACTTGTTACCCTCTGTTCCATTTTCTGAAATTTGTTTCTTTACGACCTCTGATTGAATTTCCTTGACTTGTTAAAAACTCAATAGATAATGTTCGATTTTTTTAACACTTTAACGGTGTTTTTCGTTTGACCATTTGAAACATGACCCACGGCTTTTTTGAACACTGCAACAGTATTTTTTTCATTTGGTCATTTCTTTGATCTCGACTTGGAGTCTTAGATGTTGTAGTCTGGTTCCATGTTGTGTGTGTACTCTGACATCAATTCTGGTAGTATTTTTTTCATGTGATCATGTCTGAATGCATGCATATCCTCTGTCCTCTTCAAATGCTTGCTTACTGATTTTTTATTTTCTGTTGCATATGTATATACATGTATGAAGCTTGTTGTTGTTTTGCACATACACATCCACACTGGTATGTATACTGACCATTGTTGTGTTCATTCATGTTTACATATCCTTGTGTCATTTCAAGTCTGGTTGCATTTGACCTGTTGTCTGCACTTGCTTGGACATCTCCATGTAGATACATACATACATACATATATGTATGTATGTATGTATGTTTGTGATGGCTATGCTCTGTCCACTGTGAGTGCTAGCTTCTTGTGTGTTCATGTGTGTGTGTTATTTCTGGTATCATCCTTTGTACATAACTGGTTGCATGAACATTGATCTGGTGCATTGTGGTATGGTCCTAGTTGCTTTTGAATCTGGTTCCATTTTTCTTTGCACTTGAAGTTTGATTGGATCTTCATGTATACATTTCTTGCTGTCAAGTTGTACATATGTGTGTGTACTTTTAGTTTAGGCTGGTGCACTTTTGTCCATGGTTTGCCTGGGTTATGATGGTCTGTGTTTGCCTGAATGATGGTTGCTTACAGTTTGGCATTTGAAGTTTTGTTGCCCTGTTGTTGTTTTACATGTTCACCTCTGGTTCACTCGAGTCTGGTTGTATGTTGATCTGGTTCACCACTTTGTCATGTTGTAACCGAACTTGCATTTGTCCTTCCTTATGCTTGCAGATGTATCAGTGCATGTATACTTTGTGTTTTGTTTTGTTCGAGTCATTTGCACTTGAGTTAAATCCAGTCTTTGCTTGGGTTTGACCTTGTGCTCACCTGTCCCTGCTATTTCAACAAGCAAGTGTATATTGGTGTGCAGGACCTTGTGGCATGTACAGTGATACACTGTGCAAGTCACAAGTTGTTCGTGTAAGATGAATTAAAAAATGATGATGAACAACCCAAATAACTGAGGCAAATAATATTTTCAAACACGCACTTCATTGTGCACTGCAAAATATTTCTTTTTCAAGTTTATTGCGTCAGCGTTTATTTTGCAGATAGTTCAGATGCTAGATACAGACTGGAACAAAGTTGAAGATCAAATACGAGTGATGAGTGAATATGTAGTGAGGTAAAATTGTATAGTGAAAATTGTGTTGTAATTGAAACTTGTAATTTAAAATGTGTAAATGTAGTGAGAGCTCAAATTTGTACTATTTGAATTTGTAATAAAAAAATTATTTGAATAAAATATTTGTTTAAATATGAATTCTGAGTTATTTATATTATTCAATAAATATTTATTTAATAATGTGGAAACTAAAATAGTATAATAACATTTAAACAAATATATATGTTTATTATCATCAAACAATAATCGTAGGCTATTGTATTCTACACTATCGATAGCGTTAGCTAGAAGAATTGATCGAAACCCAAAATTCAAACTTAACAACTCAAACAACACAATATAAAACATTTTTATATCAAGTACAAATACGCTCTCTCATAGGATGATTCAAGAATGGATTTAAGACAAGGATAGAGATTCAAATTTAGAGGAACCCTAATTAAAAAGAATTCGAACTAAGAAGATAGGTTCGAAAGGAATATAAGATAATTAAATTACAAAGGAGGAAAGATGGATAGACTTACATTAATCGCAGCGACCTTAACCGGGTCATCCGAGACTCCATTTTCAAAAACAATGTGCCCAAGGAATCAGACTTAATCCCTCCAGAAATGGCATTTAGAAAATTTAGCATTCAACTGATGACTCCTAAGAGTTTCCAGCACATAGCGAAATGAGATTCGTGCTCCTTCTTTGACTTAGAAAAGACGAGAATATCATTAACGAAAACCGGGACAACTTGCTGAGAACATCGCGGAATACGCAATTCATGAGATCGACGAAGAAGGCCGGAGCTGTAACAACCCAGTATTTTGTGATTATTTTAATTGTATATTTTAATTATTTTAAATTGAATTTCCTGATTTGAAAAACCTTATTTTATTTATTTAAATGGATAATTTTTGATATTTTAAATATAAATTTTGATTTTGATATGAATTAGAATTCCAAACATGACTAAATAGAATATTTTTCCAGAAAAGTGAATTTTGGTCGATATGGTCAAACTCTGACTTTTAAATTTAAAATTTTGAAAGTTTGAAAATTTAAATTTTATCTTTTATTATGAAAGTAAATAAAATTTTAAGAATAATGCTTTTCTTTTCATTAAAATCTGATTAATATTGTGAAAGTTAAGCCTTTTTAACTATTGAGTGTAATTTGCTATATTTAACAAAATTGTTTATTTTAAATTATATAAATAATATTTTATTTGGTCATGTAATGTTCTAATTTATATTTATATAGGTAAAATAACATGTTATGTATATATTTTGGTTTTAAAACATTTTTCAAAGTGTAATTGACATTTTCCAATGTCAGTTGTATTCTTTTTATAATTTCTAATTTCCAGTTTCATTTAATTAAATAAATTCTTTGTTTATTTTCTATTTTCTTAAGACTTTATTTTATTTTCATTTACACTTCATTTTGTTCAGCATTTATTTTATTTTACTTGACTTTTATTGGTTTAGAAGTAAAGTTATAATTTTTCTAAAACTAGTGATATTCTATTTGAAATTTTTAAGTCCTATTTTGAATTTTTAAACAATTTCTTTATTCTTTTTCTATTTTCTCTAAATTTAATTATTTATTTCACTTTAGAAATGATAAATGAATTATTTATTTCAAAGTTTTGCTTTAGAATATTTTTAAAATGAGGTAGAAAATTTTCCAAAGCCAATGATGATTTATTTGTAATTTTTTGAACAATGTTTTCAATTTTTAAGTAATTTCTTATATTCTTTTTCCATTTTCTTTAAAATTAATTAATTATTTTTATTTTATATTACTTTGTTTCGGTTCTAAAGTCAAATTACCAATTTTATTTTGTTTTATTTGAATAAAAGAAAAAGGAAATATGAAAGAGTTTAAAATGCTTTAGAAACTGAAGTCTTTTCATCTCCTATGTCCTTTCAATTGCCAAAACTCCTCATTTACTTCTTTTGGCTGTGTATTACTTTGTTTGGCTGTGTATTCCAGTGCTCATTCCTGCAAAAAAAACATTTGTTCCTCATTCTATTCATGGCTTGCAAAAAAAATTTGGTAATGGCTACTTTTTCCTTCTTCTTCTTCTTCTTCTTCTCATTTTTCATGGTTTTTGCCTTGTTTCTTGGATTCTTTTGCACTTCCTCCTCCTCATATCCACGGCCACCACCTCCTACACCTCTTCCCTGCCATCATCACCAACTATACTCCAGGTCATGACCATGGCCGAACCCACCATGGTGACCAAACCCCTCAAAAATGCAACCTAGGCCTTAAAAACAATGTTGTGACCACTATTTGCATCACCACTTCATTTTCCACCACCACCACCACCTTTGGCCGCCACCACCACCTCTGACCAGACCACCACACACCCCTCTAGCCTCTGACCTGACCCACACTCCACTGGCCGACCCCAAACCCCCCATGGCGGAGCCTTTTTGTTGAACCAAAACTCCTCTTTGTTGCCTAAAACCTCTTCACCTTCCTATGTTGTAACTTCCTCCACTTGTTCTAGCCTTTATGCCATACATTCCTATGTTCAAACCTGAGCCAAAGTCATGCCAAACCTGAGCCAAAACTTCCCCTAGCAAGCAAATGTAGAAAGCAAGGCAAAAGTCGTTGTGTTCATATTTGTTTTTATTCCAAAGTTATATCATTTCAAGGTTGCATTGAAATTTATAATTTGTTTGGTTTTGTTTTGGGTTGTAACACAAGATCTATAGCTTGGATCTCGCTCTCCAGTCAAATTCTAGTCTTGTCATCGTGCTTTTGATTCCGTTGTGTCATTTGTATTGCAATCTCCAGCCATAGAGGTGAGTAAATCTCACCTGACATTTTATACTTATGCAAATGTGAATTGACAACAATTGAATGTGTAGTACTATTATGTTATGCTATAACTGCCTATGATTATTTATGTATGATGTTAAACCTGTAAACTACATGTCATATCATCTGTTACTGTTATATAACACTATTCTGTTTATTTATATCAGTTTATCACACTGCAAGTTCCCTGTAGAATAGAATCACTATGGGTTGAAATGATACATACCCGAACGGACTTTAGAATAGGGAAAAATCGTTATGGGCTGAAATGATAGACGTGAACGATTTTTATTTATTTCATTTAACTTGGGATTGCGGGTTTGAAATGATAAAAACCCGAATTTTTTCCTTTGTAAATTACAGATTGAAATGATATATTATCCGTATCATTTGACTTAGGTTAGAAAATTTATATACAGACCCGTGGTTAATATATATATTTTCTTGAAATTATAAAATATGTTAAAAATGTAAATATTATGATAATTTGATTTTTATTTTAATTTAAAATGATTTTATAAAGTGTTTTTGATTTTTCTATAAATTAAAAATAGTTAAATAAATAAATGTTTAAAAGTTGAAACTTGAAGTATAACTTAACTTAGAAAATGTGAAAGTGTTTTAAAATAAAAGTTAAGTTAAGAAAATAAAATGGAATTTAAATAAAATTATGAAATGGTAAACTTAATTAAAATGGTAAGTAAATGAAATATTATAAATTTACATTTATTTTATAAGTGAATTATTAAAGATTTGATAATTGTTTGTGAAACTTTCACTTGTAAAATCATAAATTAAGGGTTATTTAAATGATTGTTTTTAAAGTAAGAAAATATGATTTTTATAAGTTAAAATGGATTTAAATAAATTTTAATTGTTTATGAAATTGTAGTGAAAGTTTGGAATTTAAATTGACAGCATTCCTGAAATGCTATCATTTCTAAAGTTAAAGATATTACAACATTTTGTAAATGCTGTAATTGATATAAATGAACTAAATGGCTAAAATGAACTAAGTGCTGTAGTTGCTGAATTTAACTAAAGTTTTATTTGAAATGTAAACCTATTACAGCATCTAAATGCTGTCTTTTGCTAATTTATTTTTAAACATAACTTTCCGTAGCATTTTCTAAATGATGCAAAAGTTGAAATTTCACTATTTTAATAAATTTAAGTGAATAAATGAATTCTGAAATGGTAAAATTTTGAGAATTGAATATTGACTATTAAATATAATAACTTCATTTTTAAATGATTTAAATGGAATAATTTGATTTGAAATATTTTGATATTTTGAAATGGATTTGAAATGATATTTGATTTCGAAGTATAAATTACCATTTTGGAATTTTAACCACGGGATGTAATTAAATTGATGGTTTTATGGATCCTTAAAGGATGGGCGATCCCAAGCATCCTTTAAGTTATTATGCATTGCTATTACAGTTCACTTGAGTTGGTTTACATTGTACAAGTATATATGTCCTGATTCGAGTGTTTTGTGTTTTACTTTACGCTCGGGTCAGCCTGAGAATCATAGCTTTGGATTCACCTTCTGGAGCTAGAGATCTGTTGGAGCTTATTTATCTATCGGTTCATCGACTTCTATTCCAGTTATTTCTTATTCAGTATTGTCTCGGTATTATTGGTTTATGTATCCTGACTTCTATTATATTTATTTTGACTATGAGATTTTGTATATGTTTTGAGAGTTTGTATATAGTAGCTTCATGAACTACTATGGTATTTTATTTCCGCTGCGAGTTATTCTGATATTCTGTGTCTGTGATTCTGTATTTGATTTTATTTGCTCCAAATTTTATTACAATCTGTTATTTTGAATTATTCAAGTCAGACATGTGTGGATTATTGTCGATTTGAATGGTCCAAAATAGTGGGTCGTTACAGGAGCATTGGTTAATCCAAAGGGCATGACCAACCATTCATAGAAACCATTCTCAGTTCGGAAGGTTGTCTATGTACCACTTCTATTATTATAAACAATGATTTATAAATTTTTGAAAGAAAACAGCTATAAATGTAACGAAGTTTAGAAATGTTTAAATCCATAACTAACTTTGTTGAGTTTTTAGAAAAAATAATAAAAAAGGGAAATATTAGCCATGATTTTTTTTGATTAAACTATTTGATATTACACTGTATTTCTTTCCCCCTGTTTTATATTTCATGGGTGGAAAAAACAATTACCACTAGTACAAGTAGTCCATCTCAATTTAAAATGTATTCGGCGGTTACTAATAGTTCGGTTCCGCTTTTACAACCGCCTACACAACGTTCTCTTAGCAGAATCCAATAAATCATATATTCTTTTAGCTCCCGCAGTCGGTTCTTCTTCGACATTTACATCTTCGTCTTTAGCTTGAATGGTAGGAAACATTGATCGTGCTGCATCTTCCACTATATTTTCTATCGGATTCACCATAATATTATCGTTCTCTAACAGTACAGGATTAGGTGGAGGTTCAACAAGTTCTCCATGACGATCCCAGAAATAATAATTCAGCATGAAACCATATTTATACAAATGTACTTCAACTATATCTGGTTTCCAATGCTTCAAAAGTTGACACTTACTACACGGGCAACGAATTTCTTCGTTATTTCGATTATTAGATTTAGCGAATCTAATAAATTCGTGTACACTGTTATAGAAATGTTCCTTTGTCGAACCTTTCCTACCAGTTCTGACTTCATACATCCAACTACAGTCGAGAAAATAATCGAACATTTTTTCTGATTTCAAAATATATGTTAAAAAGTTCAAGTAAACAATTGAACTGTAGGAATAATTTTCAACACTTCATCATTGTAAACATTTTACCATCGTTAAAAATTCAAATAAGCACTTCACTTTATTTTTTAATTTTTAGTTCATTGGTTTTTACTTTGATGGTCGGTCATCCTACTTCCCATTACAAACATAATAAAGTAATTACATTTTATAAATCATTTCAGACTAAACGATTCAATAAAATTTCGACAGCACTTCCCTTCTGTTCCCTATATCGTACACAAATACGTGTACACAGGGAACGAGAAGGAAGTGCTGTCGAAATTTTGTAAACCGTTTAAAATGAAATAATTTATAAAATGTAATTACTTTATTATGTTTGTAACCTATCCAATACAGGAACAAATCCGACAAATATTGTATCAGATGAATATAGATGTCCGTTCTGTTAAAAAATGATATTCATATAACGATCATATACAACACTCGTTAGACGGGGCCAAAAACTCTCTAAAGGATTAAAAAAATTAAAACGCATTTTACAATTCATTCAACTATTTAAATATTTATTAATTAAATCTGAAAATTTAAAATGTATTTTATAATTCATTCAACTATTCTTATATTTATTTCTTAATATATTTTTTACAAAATCGATTTTAGCAGAATATTTGTTGTTGTTATATTCATTTCTTAATTTTTTTACAAAATCGATTTTATTAGAATTATTTGTTGTTATTTTCATTGCTTAATTTATTTACAAAATCCATTTCACTAGAATATTTGTTGTTGTTGTGCTCTTTTTAAGATTTGATAATTCATTCAACTATTTAAACATTTTATTTAATAAATTTGAAATTTTAAAATTTATTTCAACATTCAGTTAACAATTTAAAATATTAACTTAACTATTTTGTAAACTAAAATTTTAACTTACTATTTTATACTAACCACTAAAAGTTACAATTAACACAAACTTATCAAACATTGTACACTTATCAATAAGCATATATTAATCAACGATTATAAACTAATTTTTGAGTTTTAAATCAACCCTAATTTTTGTTTACAAGTTAAATAATCAAACCACTTATTAACTTCTCTAATCAACTAACATACCATTATCATCAACTAATACATTGTAATCAAGAATTTCAAATCCATAATCAACTAATTTTCTAAATAAGGGTTTTAATTTAAATCCCAAATCAACTAATAAACTATTACCATCATCTAATATCAATTATTCTAACATATTCAAATCCATAATCAAATTATTTTCAGATATTAAGGTTTAGAAATTATACCTAGAAATTGAGAAATCAGAGAAGAAGGAGGGGACGGAGCAGCACCGAAGGGCGGCGACGGCTTCTGGAGGCGGTTGGCGTCGGCATGAGTTGGTTGGAGGCGGGGTTGTAGGTGGCAACAAATTGATTTGGGGAAAATGAAGTGATGAAAGCTGCTCTCGGCCAAACCTGTATAACCGCGATTAGTGACGGCCGGCGACGGCTAGCCTTTTTAGCCGTTACTAGCCGTCGTTAGGATCTGTCACGAAACTTGTAGTGTGAATTCGAGTTCCAAGACAAAAGATATGAATGTTAACTTGAATAAAAAAATACCACTTCTATTATTATAAACAATGATTTATAAATTTTTGAAAGAAAACAGCTATAAATGTAATGAAGTTTAGAAATGTTTAAATCCATGACTAACTTTGTTGAGTTTTTAGAAGAAAAAAAAGGGGAAATAATAGCCATGAATTTTTTTTGTCCGATCAAACTATTTGATATTATAGTGTATTTCTTTCCCCCTATTTTATATTTTGTGGGTGGAAAAAACAATTAGCGCTAGTACAAGTAGTCCATCTCAATTTAAAATGTATAAAAGCTACATCGATATGGCTTTATTAATACGAACATAACTATTTGTTTATTTTTTTTCCGCTGGACTAAAGAAATTAAACAGAAGAGAGAACATGAAAGGCGGTGCGAAAACATAACCTTTTTTTTGAAAACCCAGAGAACCCGGCGAGCCGGTAAACTCCTAAGGAAGGTATACATTTTAAAGTCAGTTACGTACAACTCCGTTCGTCTTAATAAACCAACTTTGACTTGAGGAGTATGAATTCTATATTAGCAATCATCCGCAGCCGATTCAACGCGTTGATGTTGCTTGTTATGCAGCCGCGATGCACCAGTCACATTTGTATACAATGTTTGACTTGTTATAACGACCCCGGATCTTACATATATTTAAATTAATAATTAAATTAATTTTTGAATAAAATTTGTGAAATAAATTGATAAATGGATGCGAGTTTCCCCGAACTCAAATAAAATTTTGTATAAATCATTTAAATTTAAAATATTGTATATATAGGTATTTGGGCATATATGAGTGAATTTGAAAATAATATATATATAGATATATATTTGACTTGAATTTAAATCGTAAATAAATGGTTTTAAATTAAAAAGATACAAATTTTATAAGATATAGAAATATAAAATAAAGACATTGGATATAATCTAATAGCAAATTAAAAATTAGAAACTCACTTATATTACAAAATAAATATATAAATAATTAGTATTAAATTTAGAAATAAATAATTGAGATAGAAATAAATATAAAAGTTAAATTATGATAAAATATGAAGTAAACACATTTTAAACAAATTCTAACATTTAAGATTAAATATTGAACTTCATCCATATTCCAGAATAACAAGATTTAAAGCAAAGAAAAGAAACAAAATAATATTGTAAAGGCAAAAGAAGTAATAAAAATAAATCAATACAAAATAATACAAATAAATGAAACAAACAAAAATAATAAAAGGAAATTAAAATAAAATAGAAGTTCACTTATATTATAAAAACAAAGAAAATACAAACACTAAAATATATTCAAGTATTCAAATAAAAGAAGAATTTATATATATAGTCAAGTTGAACAAATAAAAACATAAATATCTATGAAGGCTTATCAAACAAGCCAAGTTAATTAATGCAAGCACAAAAGCAAGTGTACCAGCCTGCATAAGTTGTAAGCAAATAAAAAGGAAGAAACAAATAAATATATATAGGTACAAAACAATTAAATGCCTTCACCTTAGTACACAACTAGTTTCTATGTCAGCCACCATTTTTAAAGTAAAAGAAAAAATCTCTGATCCTACTTTGTACAAACAAATAATAACATCAATTGTACAAAGCAATATTTTATACCTGTAAACTTCTTTTTATATGTATCACCTCCTACCTAAATTCGTTCATTCAAACTAAGAGGAAAAAAAAACTGAAGTGAACTACAACTTCACTTTAAACAACAAATACTTCAACTTGAACAAACTTAAACAACAAGATATTAATACAAACCAGAGATCAATTGAAGACTTCAGTTTGCATTTTCACAAGGCTGTTTAAACTTGAAGCCCTGTTTTCTTTCTCTAGAAAAACAACGGTGAGTAACTTTTAAATTTAAAAACAGTTTTAACAAAGTTTTGCTTGATGCCTGTGATAAATTCATATGGAATATTATAGTATGATTGCATGAATGTTCTTTGCTCTGTAAATATGAGTAAATGGCTTTGTGAACATGAAAATCTATGCCTGTATGTATATATTTGAACTTTGTGATGATCTCTGTCCAAACAGCAAAGCAAAACAAAAATTTAAATATCCCATTACACTCAAATTTAGATCTTGATCTTTAAATAAAAAGTGATGATGGTAGTGTAATATAAATTTTAACAATAGATTCAGTAATATGTACTAAGTAATTATCTCAAAATTTATAAAAAGACAGTGAACCTTTGAAATTGGGAAAAACCAAATGTCTTAAATTCATGAATTGAATCCATGATTATAATTGTGATAGTAAATGTTGAATTTAGGTGAAGAAATCTCAATTTTTAATTAAGTGAATGGTGAGATTTTCTGGGATGAACGGAATGTGTGTTTTCATCATTTTCGGGTGAACTAGTTGATCGGGGGTGATGGGGTTGCTTCCATAGGTACTTGGGTGATCATTGAATTCAAGAAAAATACAATGATGGTCGGACAATAACCATGGTGGCGGCAAGAGGCGTTCGAATTCTGGTGACCTAATTTTGGTATAGCTGATGTTTTCCACTCGCGCATCGTCGATGATGGATCGGGTGTCACGTGCTTCTGGGGTTTGATAGAGGGAAGGTGGACAAGGCTACGGTCGGAGTTTGGTGGCCTCTGGTGGTCGTAGCATCGAGCACTGGCGTTGACAGGTTGGGAAGTTGAGGGTTGCGAGTGTTCCAGGTTTTGTTTTTACACAAATTTGCGTTCGAGTCGAACTGGAGGGGGTTTGGTGGATGGGATCGGAGCTGGGGATGGTCTTCGACATGCTCGAAGTATTGGTGGTGACCGGAGGTGGCGAACGGGGGCATACACGTGCACGCGTGAAGATGTGTATCTGGGTTGTTTGCGAAGTTGTGGAAGAAGGAAGTGCTCGGGTTGGTCTCGGGGATGTTCTCGCATGGACTCGAAGTAACGATGCAGGAGGAGTAACTCGAGATTGGCTCGAGTAAATTGAAGGTGTGGCTCGGGTAAACCTGTTTTCCAGGTTTAAACAGAGACTAGTTTCTGCTTTGAAAATTTAAAACTAAATTTAAATTATAAATCCAGGTTTAGACTGAGTTTAGAATTTAAAGTTTAAATATCAATTCAAGCTTAGGTTGGAACTTAATTTAGAAATAAATAAAGTTTTAAATTTGAACTGTTTTTAAATAAAAGTGTTTAAGAAATTAAAAGTGTATTTTCAAGTTTTAAATTTAAAATGGACTTTGAGATTGTAAATGAGGAATTTAAACAAAGTCTGGATTTAAATCTAACTCTGGATTTAAGATAAAATAAAGCTTTATAAATTCAAATGTTTAAATAAATTTGAGTGTAAAGTTGTACATTAAAAATGTGAATACAAAGCGAATTTGATTTAAAGTTCTTTTAGATACGTTGATGAAGGTCATTAACTAAGATTTTTGAATAGTTAATGAATGTGATTAATTTAGATTGATTGATTTACTAATAATCAATTGTGGAATTATTAAATATAATTACTTAATGACAGTAATTAAAGCATTAATTATTCAGAGTAATTAATTGAGTTAATTTGATTAGTTCAAGTCAAATTTCTTAAGTTAATCTAGAGTAATCACTTGATAATTTGAAAGTATAATTACTTAGAGAAGTAATTAATAGATAACTACGGAATGTAATAACTTGAATGATGATTAGGAATCAAGGATAATTATTTGTTAATAATTAAAGAATTAATTAATGAATGTGATTAATTAAGACTTATTAAATAATTAAAAGTTAATTGATTCATTAATTAAGATTGATTAGTTAATAAGTAAAAGTTAACTAATAAATGATGAAAGGGAAATTATTTCAAATAAATTGTAATTAACTTATGATAATTAACCCGGGTTAATAATTGATACATCAGATAAAATTTAATCAGTTGATTAATAAAATTTACCGGTGAATGTTGAATTTGACTGAATGATTGAATTGTTGATATTCCCTGATCTGTGATGCTTTGTGATATATTTTTATTTGTGTGTGATCTGTAGTGTAATTTATTTATCTGGGATGATCGGTAATTTATTTATCTGTGATATATATATATCTGTGATCTGTGAATAAAAGATAAGCGTTATAGTTATATCGCTTATCAACTATATCCTGTATTTTGATATGTGATGATTCATTGTGTTGCACTATTGTGTTAAACCCCTGGACTACACCTTTACACACACAAATATGGATTTCACGTGGAAATCGGTTAAGTCACAGATAATTTAAATTTGATGTTTTTGAAATTGAAATTTTAATTTCAATTGATTTTGAAATTGGAAATTTGGGTTTAAAGTGAAAAGCTTTTGAAATGGGATTTCAAAGATAAAAGTTATTTTGAATAACTTAATCGAGTTTTGAAAATTTAAATAATTTGATTTAAATTTGAATTCAAGTTTGAAATTGAATCCTATGATTTGAAACCAGAGATTAAAGATGATATAAATGTGTTTGTATGAATTTAAACCATTTTAAAAGTAAAATTTTGGGAATTTGGATTTAACCCAAGGATTTCAACTCGTATGAATGAATCAGATTTTCTGAAATGAAAACTGTTTGTTTTTAAATGATAAAATATTTCAGATAAGAAAAGAAATTCCAATTTAATTAAAGGAATTTCAAGTTTGAATTGAAAAATGGTTTTCCAAGTTATGAATGAATTCTTTTTGAAAGCTATGAATTGAATCTGTTTATTTTTAACAGATTTAAAATGATTATTTGTTTAAACCATTCGAAATGAAATTGTTTTGAAAACTATAAGTTGAATCTTTGTTTTAAAGATTCAACGAGTTAATCCAATTGAAACGGAAATTGTTTTGAAACATGTGAATGGATTTTTGTGAAACTGGATGGACCTTGTGAAATAAATCTTTTTGTTTAAAAGATTTGAAATGGTAATTGATTGAAACCATTTGAAAAGGAAGTTGAATTATTAAGTTGTGACTTAATTGAAATCCCAATATTCATATATTTTTAAATATTGCGCTCACTATTCGGGTTAGCCGGGAAAAGACATTTGTGTCATATAACCCATTCCGAATAGTGATACGTCGTATATGGATGGCATTTGAAGACCGGTGTTGAAGACCGGATATTTTCGAAAATGAAAGGAAAACCTGTCGAATGTCTCTGCACCGAGTTGCTCCGTGTAACGACCCGTATTTTCACAGATCGAAACATCGTAAAATAGTTGACCTTTGGTTGCATTGCTGTTAAGTCGTTTCAGATTTTGGCAGAATTTTGCTTAAGTCCTAAGTTGTAGCCGACTTAGGAGTTTTGGACGAGTTAAGTGATAAGTCTGGGCGAGTTAATGACTTAAGGGGTAGGTCGGCGACGACCTAAGGAAGATAGGGGAGTGGTTTAAGTCGGTTGACAGTTTGGGACGACCTAAGGAATTAACCGAGTTAAGGAAGTTAAGTCATAGGGTGGCCTAGGTCGAGTGACCGACTTAAGGTAGTAACTGACTTAAGAAGTTGACCGACTTATAGTATTGGCGACTCAAGGGTAGGCAGACTTAGTTAAGTGACCGACCTAGTAGAGTTAGCGACCTATGGAATTGACCGACCTAAGAGTTGACGACTTAGGTAGGGTAGCGACTTAAGAGATTTAGCAAGTTGACCGACCTAGGAGATAAGCTAGCTAACGACTTAGTAGTTAGGTCGTTAGACGACCTAAGGGGTTAAGTTGTTAGGTCGTGTGGAGCCATGTGTGTGTTAGGTCGTTAAGAGTTAAGTCGTAGAGTGGTTAAATCGTTAAGGCGTGACTCTGTTGAGTTGATAGGTCGGCTACCTTGTTAAGTCGGAGACTCTGTTAGATCGGAGGCTCTATTAAGTCGTGTAGTAGCTATGTCGCGCGCTTATGCTAAGTCGATGGGTCGGAGGATGCTATGTCGTGCAGAGTGTTAGGTCGTGAGTTCTGGTAGGTCGTAGGTCGGAAGGTCTTTGTTAAGTCGGAGGCCTGTCTAGTTATAAGTCGGAGACGACCTATAGAGGCAGACGACCTAAAAATCTGCCTATAAATACTCGTCCATTTCTTCATTTTTGGAATCTGGATTTCGAAGCGACTAAGTGCTGCCATTTTGAGAGCTCGACTTCTACACTTCTTCACTTATTTTCTCCACTCTAATCTAGTGATCCCATCCATCCTTATTGAAGACCAAATCGAAGATTGAAGAGCTTAGATTGAAGATTTACATCCGTCGAAGAGTGATTTCATTGTTTGAAGCGGATTGGTGATAGATCAAGTTAGATCCTTCGCTGTCCAGATCTGAAGTGTGTTGCTTTTGAGTTGTTTTGGTGATTTGGTGAGTGGTGATTATCTCTCACACGGATCCAAAGGAGTATATCGGATTGTTGGCTCGATTTGGTGTTAAAATAGTGATTTCCATGCATTTTCTTCATCCTAAGTGTAGATCCACATAGATCCATTGCTCATGATGATTTGACAACCATTTTACTAAGTGTTAACCTATGCAAGTTCATTCATCAAGATTATAGAGATATTGTTCATGTTTTCATGCTTATTAGACTTTCAACTCTTTAATTACGAAATTGCCATTATTGTGATAATTGTCTACTTAGATCATATTTGAATGCTTGATTGTTTGGATTAATGTTTGACTTGGTTGATTGATATGAATTAGATGATTGATGATTTTCTTTAGACCGAAGATGATTCAGAAGCTAAGGGAAAGGCTCTTGAATTGGAAAAGCTGCTTGTGGCATATGTAGCGGATGGTGAAGCTCTTATGCATAGATTCGATGGTGATGATGTTGAGATGAGACTTTGCGAGGATGTGATGAAGTGAAGCATGATATGAGATAGTCTTGGTCTAATCCAGACGGGATCATTCCAAGCAAGTTGATAACTCGGTGAATTGGTTCGAGTTGAGGATAATAGTTTGCTCGAGAGGCGCTTGAGCTAGTATGGAAATAGTCGTCGAGGAGGATGACTAGAAGGCTAAGATCTTATCGTTGTTGAAGATTCTAGCATGCTCAAAGCAAGAGTACGTTGGGCAGATTCGATAGTCCCTGAAGGCTATTGATTTGGGTAGTCAAGTACTCTGGGCAGATTCGATAGTCCTAGGCACGGGTCACGATGACGTGCGGGAGTTATGTCTAGAACCGGGGTTTCCATTAGCCCTTGACGGACGGCTGAAAGAATGTGTCGGTCATTCAATTAATGGTGATATCGAAGCAATGATAACAGTGATAGCCAAAGTCATGGATGTTTGGTTGTATCGTCATTCGGTCTTAAGAGCAGTATTTTCTGGGTGCTTATCTGATCTTGGTTTAGGCCTTGGGGGTTTGTGCTTGGAAAACATCGCCCTTGACTCGAGTGATAATTGCTTTACTTTAAATTTGTATGCTCTGCTATGTTTGCTTCTGCTTAGTGTGTGTCTGGGGGCTATCACTGTAGAAAGAGGTTGGAGTGGGAGGGTTGTATTCCTATTCCTTTTCCTTTATGCTCTTTTGGTATGTTGTTAGTTAATTTACTGCTCACTAAGACTGTTGTCTGACTCAAGGCTTTATGTTTTAATTCTTATTGCCTTGGGCTGTTCGTCCATTTTGGGACGGGCAGACTAGGTAGCAGGTGACAGGTGCTGTCCTAGCTTTACATGGTGCTGATATCGAAGACGAGCTGGAGTATTGCATATTGTTTCTTTCTTACTATATGTACTGGATGTTCCGCTGCTTTGTATTCTCTGAGTGATATGTAGTGAGGCTTGTTGTATTGACTATTCAGATGATGTATTCAACTATTATGAAGTTTTATTGATGAGATTCTATTTTGTGAAGCTTCACTATGTATATGTTCTATTGTATTTTGTCCATGCGCTGTGAGTAATACGATAGATTCTGTTGTCTTAATTTACCTTGGCAATCGTCCATGGTCTCCTGGCACACTTTACAGCGCACTATCTCTAGGTTCAGTGCAGGGGTCATGGGCGGTCGTCACATTTGGTATCAGAGCATTGGTTAATCGATTTTACGCAACGCTCGCTGACGTAACTACGTATGAGAGACGTAATTGTATTTTGATGGATGATTACTATATATAATATAGTAGCTTGGTAGAGTTTGAGTCCTTTATGCGGTTGTTTCTCTAAGATGTTCTGATCATTCCTTTTTATAGATATTGAGAATGAGTCGAAGAGGGAGACCAGCTGCTAGGGAAGGCCGTGCTGCTGAAGGAACTGCTGATTATGCAGCTATGTTCGAAGCTATGATGACTTCGATCATGAGAAGGATACCAGTTCCAGGGACAGCAGTTGATGTTGGAGTTCAAGTCCAAACTCCAAAGCCGGTGGATTTTGCTAAGCTGTGTAAGGACTATACTGCTCTTGGAGGAAAGGTTTTCTTGGGAACAGAATCAACTATTGAAGTCCATAGGTGGATAGATGCTTGTAGAAGGATCTTTGGTGATTTGGGAATCGATGATGCAACTAAGAGGAAGTTAGCATCAAGGCAGCTTCAAGGGAGAGCCTCTGATTGGTGGAACTCTATTACCATCAACACTTCGGAGGAAGAGATTACTTGGGAGCAATTCCAAGCCAGATTTGAAGCTAAGTTCATTTCTATAGCTCAGAAGTCTGTTCTGTTCAAGAAGTTTGTGGAGCTCAAGAAAGGTGGAAGATCAGTTCTTGAGTATGTCTCTGAGTTTGAAGCTTTGTCCAAGTATGCTCGGTCGTATATTGAATCTGCTTATCAGAAGAATGAGAAGTTTGTGACAGGCTTGGATAGTTATCTTGGGAGACAGTTGGTGGATCATTTGGATGATTCATATGAGAAGCTTGTGGAGAAAGCTCTCAGGCATGAGAGTCTGTTTCCTAAGGAAGGATCTGTTGTTGCTGTGACCAGGGAAGAGTCTAAACCACAGTAGGGTGGAAACAAGAAGAGGAAGCAGCAGCAGCAGAAGGGTAAGGATGGCCAGAAGAAGCCGAAAGGCGAGGTGACTTGCTACAATTGTCAGCAGAAGGGCCACTTCTCGAAGGATTGTAAGAATCCGAAGGCACCGATGAAGTGTCACAACTGTGACAAACTAGGGCATTTCAGGAAGAATTGTCCAGAACCACGGAAGGACAAGCAGATTGTGCAAGCTTATGCTTTGGGAGCTGTTCCATCGTCTTCGAAAGCTCCTATTGCGGAAGAGAAGGGAAAGAGTGTGGTGGTTCAAGGTACTCTTTTCCTATGTGGTGTTCCAGTTAGAGTTCTGTTTGATATTGGAGCGTCGCATTCGTTTGTTTGTAGTGAACTTGTAGGCCGGTTGGGTTTGGAACCGGATATTGTTGATAGGCCATTGGTTGTGACTAATCCAGTTGGGGGTTCGTCTTGTTTGTGTATGTTATGTCGTGGTCTAGTTGTATCGAGTCATGATTGCTCTTTTGTTTGTGATTGCTTTGTTCTGAACTTTGCGGGGTTCGGAATTATTTTGGGTATGGACTGGCTTAGGAAATATGCGGCAAAGGTTGATTGTGAGAGGTTGGAGGTGACAGTCGAGAATGTGGAGGGGCGAAAGATTGTGATACGATGTAAGCATGAAGAAGGCGTCTTCATGAGCTTCATGTATTCGCTGGTTGTTCCACGGGATGGACTGTCATCAGTGCCGATCGCTAATGGATTTGAGGATGTCTTTGACGAGGTCAAAGGGTTACCGCCGCATAGAGAGATCGAGTTTTGTATAGATCTAGTTGAAGGAGCCATACCTGTTGTGATGCCTCTTAGGCGGATGGCGCCTAGGGAACAGCAAGAGTTGAGGGTGCAAGTTGATGATCTTTTGCAGAAAGGATTCATTCGGCGTAGTGTGTCCGAATGGGGAGCACCAGTTGTGTTTGTAACCAAAGCAGATGGATCGCTGAGGTTATGTGTGGATTATCGTGAGCTGAATAAGGTGACTAAGAAGAACAAGTATCCATTGCCGAGAATAGATGACTTGTTTGATCAGCTTCACGAAGCTAAGGTGTTTTCTCAGATGGATTTGGCAACGGGATTTCACTAGTTGAGAGTGGCTAAGGATAGTGTGCCGAAGACTGCTTTTCGAACACCATCCGGTTTCTTTGAGTGGCTGGTAATGCCGTTTGGATTGACTAACGCGCCAGCTTATTTTGTGGATGTTATGAATAGAGTGTTCAGAGATCAGTTGAACAAGTTCGTACTTGTGTTCGTGGATGATATTCTGATTTATTCCAGAACGGAAGAAAAGCACAAGACGCACTTGCATATTGTTTTGGAAATCTTGCGGAAGCATCAGCTGAAGGCTAAGTTTTCGAAGTGTCACTTCTGGAAGAGTGAAGTGAGGTTCTTAGGCCATGTTATCTTTGGGAATGGAATAGCGGTTGATCCCGCTAAGGTGGCAGCAATCCAGGATTGGGTTCGACCTAAGAATGCATCTGATGTGAGAAGTTTTCTTGGACTAGCAGGATATTATCGACGGTTTATCAAAGACTTCTCTAAGTTGGCTGCACCGTTAACAGGATTGACAAAGAAGAACCTAGTGTTCAGATGGGATGATAAGTGTGAGCAAGCTTTCAGAATCTTGAAAGAGCGATTGACAAGTGCTCCTGTTTTGACTATTCCAAGTGGGAATGATGAGATGGTGGTTTACACCGACGCATGTGGTACTGGACTTGGAGCAGTGCTGATGTAGAAGGATAAAGTTGTTGCGTATGCTAGTCGACAACTGAAGCCGCATGAAAGGAATTACCCGACTCATGATTTGGAGTTGGCGGCGATTGTTTTTGCTCTGAAGATGTGGAGACATTATCTATTGGGAGTTCGATTCGAATTGTTTACAGATCATAAGTCGTTGAAGTATCTTTTCTCCCAAAAGGATTTGAATCTTCGGCAGCAACGATGGTTAGAGTTTTTGGCATCATATGATTTTGGTATAGCTTATACTCCGGGAAAAGGTAACGCAGTGGCTGATGCGTTAAGTCGAAGACATGCAGGATTGGGAGCCATGTTTTCAGAATGGAAGAATCTCGAGTATTTAGCTGGATTTGACTTCAGGCCTAGATGCAAATTGGAACCTGAGATGTTGGCAAACTTATCGATAAGACCGACGCTTGTGGAAAGAATTGGCGAGAGCCAAAAGCGAGATGATAAGCTTGTCAAGATTATCCGTGATTTGGAATCTGGATTGGAACCAGAGAAGGATAAAGGATTTGAGGTCGATCGAGAGGGTTGGCTTCGAAAGCAAGGACGACTAGTTGTTCCCGATATAGATGAGTTGAGAAGAGAAGTTCTGAAGGAAAGTCATCACTCGAAGCTGACAATTCATCCAGGTGGAAATAAGATGTATCGGGATATGAAGAGAACCTATTACTGGGAAGGTATGAAGAAGGATGTTGGAAATTTTATTTCCAAGTGTATGAACTGCCAGTTGGTGAAAGCCGAACAGAGGAAGCCAAGTGGATTGCTTCAGCCATTAGAAGTTCCTACATGGAAGTGGGATCAAGTGTCGATGGATTTTATCGATGGACTACCTAGAACCAGAACGGGAAATGAAGGGATTTGGGTCATCGTAGATCGTTTGACTAAGAGTGCAAGATTTATTCCTGTTCGATCGACTAGGACTGCATCAAAGTTGGCTGAGTTGTATGTTAAGTGGATAGTTCGATTCCATGGTATTCCGAAGAGTATAGTGAGCGATCTAGATCCATTGTTCACTAGTGGATTTTGGAAGAGCTTCCAGGAAGTTTTGGGAACCGAGTTGTGTTTGAATACAGCTTATCATCCCCAAACATATGGTCAGACCGAGAGAGTCAACCGAGTTTTGGAAGATCTCCTCAGAGCTTGTGTTTTGGATTTCGGAGGATCATGGGAAGATCATCTTCATTTGGTGGAATTTGCGTATAACAACAGTTACCAGTCAAGCATTGGTATGGCACCGTATGAGGCATTGTATGGAAGACCGTGTAACTCTCCGACATGTTGGTTAGAGTCCGGAGAAAAGTTGATACTTGGGCCAGAGATGATTCGACAGACTTCAGATTGTATAGAAATCATTCGGCAACGAATGAAGGCAACCCAAGACCGTCAGAAGAGTTATGCCGATAAGCGTCGTAAAGATCTGGAATTCGACATAGGTGATATGGTTTTTGTGAAGATTTCTCCACTGAAGAATGTTATTCGATTCGGGAAGAAAGGAAAATTGACTCCGAGATTTGTTGGACCATTCCAGATCATCGAGCGAATTGGAAAGCTCGCCTACAGATTGGAGTTACCAGAGAAGATGTCGAGTGTGCACAATGTTTTTCATGTATCGTATCTACGGAAGTATGTGCACCACTCAAATACAGTGGTTTCTGCTGATAGCTGTGAAGATTTCGAAGTTGATCCAGTCGATAAGAGACCTCGTAAGCCGCTTCGTGTTGTGGAAACCGACACGAAACAGCTTAGGAGGAAGGTAGTTAAGTTGCTCAAGATACAATGGAGTGATGATGATAACGACTGCACGTGGGAGGTGGAAGAGAGGATGAAAGCAGCTCATCCTGAACTCTTCAAGGTATGGCCCTAAGGTGTCGTGTCATCTCACGATATTGTAACTTGTTCTAGTTTTAGAATTCTGCATGCTAAGCTAGAATTGGATGCATGGTCTGTTGATTGCTATGGATGGTAGGCGTGCAGAATAGTCTTTGATTGCTTTGTTGTTTGGAATTTCGAGGGCGAAATTCCTAAGGGGGAGAGAATGTAACGACCCGTATTTTCACGGATCGAAACATCGTAAAATAGTTGACCTTTGGTTGCATTGCTGTTAAGTCATTTCAGATTTTGGCAGAATTTTGCTTAAGTCCTAAGTTGTAGCCGACTTAGGATTTTTGGACGAGTTAAGTGATAAGTCTAGGCGAGTTAATGACTTAAGGGGTAGGTCGACGACGACCTAAGGAAGATAGGGGAGTGGTTTAAGTCGGTTGACAGTTTGGGACGACCTAAGGAATTAACCGAGTTAAGGAAGTTAAGTCATAGGGTGGCCTAGGTCGAGTGACCGACTTAAGGTAGTAACCGACTTAAGAAGTTGACCGACTTATAGTATTGGCGACTCAAGGGTAGGCAGACTTAGTTAAGTGACCGACCTAGTAGAGTTAGCGACCTATGGAATTGACCGACCTAAGAGTTGACGACTTAGGTAGGGTAGCGACTTAAGAGATTTAGCAAGTTGACCGACCTAGGAGATAAGCTAGCTAACGACTTAGTAGTTAGGTCGTTAGACGACCTAAGGGGTTAAGTTGTTAGGTCGTGTGGAGCCCTGTGTGTGTTAGGTCGTTAAGAGTTAAGTTGTAGAGTGGTTAAATCGTTAAGGCGTGACTCTGTTGAGTTGATAGGTCGGCTACCTTGTTAAGTCGGAGACTCTGTTAGATCGGAGGCTCTATTAAGTCGTGTAGTAGCTATGTCGCGCGCTTATGCTAAGTCGATGGGTCGGAGGATGCTATGTCGTGCAGAGTGTTAGGTCGTGAGTTCTGGTAGGTCGTAGGTCGGAAGGTCTTTGTTAAGTCGGAGGCGACGACCTATAGAGGCAGACGACCTAAAAATCTGCCTATAAATACTCGTCCATTTCTTCATTTTTGGAATCCGGATTTCGAAGCGACGAAGTGCTGCCATTTTGAGAGCTCGACTTCTACACTTCTTCACTTCTTTTCTCCACTCTAATCTAGTGATCCCATCCATCCTTATTGAAGACCAAATCGAAGATTGAAGAGCTTAGATTGAAGATCTACATCCGTCGAAGAGTGATTTCATCGTTTGAAGCGGATTGGTGATAGATCAAGTTAGATCCTTCGCTGTCCAGATCTGAAGTGTGTTGCTTTTGAGTTGTTTTGGTGATTTGGTGAGTGGTGATTATCTCTCACACGGATCCGAAGGAGTATATCGGATTGTTGGCTCGATTTGGTGTTAAAATAGTGATTTCCATGCATTTTCTTCATCCTAAGTGTAGATCCACATAGATCCATTGCTCATGATGATTTGACAACCATTTTACTAAGTGTTAACCTATGCAAGTTCATTCATCAAGATTATAGAGATATTGTTCATATTTTCATGCTTATTAGACTTTCAACTCTTTAATTACGAAATTGCCATTATTGTGATAATTGTCTACTTAGATCATATTTGAATGCTTGATTGTTTGGATTAATGTTTGACTTGGTTGATTGATATGAATTAGATGATTGATGATTTGCTTTAGACCGAAGATGATTCAGAAGCTAAGGGAAAGGCTCTTGAATTGGAAAAGCTGCTTGTGGCATATGTAGCGGATGGTGAAGCTCTTATGCATAGATTCGATGGTGATGATGTTGAGATGAGACTTTGCGAGGATGTGATGAAGCGAAGCATGATATGAGATAGTCTTGGTCTAATCCAGACGGGATCATTCCAAGCAAGTTGATAACTCGGTGAATTGGTTCGAGTTGAGGATAATGGTTTGCTCGAGAGGCGCTTGAGCTAGTATGGAAATAGTCGTCGAGGAGGATGACTAGAAGGCTAAGATCTTATCGTTGTTGAAGGTTCTAGCATGCTCAAAGAAAGAGTATGTTGGGCAGATTCGATAGTCCCTGAAGGCTATTGATTTGGGTAGTCAAGTACTCTGGGCAGATTCGATAGTCCTAGGCACGGGTCACGATGACGTGCGAGAGTTATGTCTAGAACCGGGGTTTCCATTAGCCCTTGACGGACGGCTGAAAGAATGTGTCGGTCATTCAATTAACGGTGATATCGAAGCAATGATAACAGTGATAGCCAGAGTCATGGATGTTTGGTTGTATCGTCATTCGGTCTCAAGAGCGGTATTTTCTAGGTGCTTATCTGATCTTGGTTTAGGCCTTGGGGGTTTGTGCTTGGAAAACATCGCCCTTGACTCGAGTGATAATTGCTTTACTTTAAATTTGTATGCTCTGCTATGTTTGCTTCTGCTTAGTGTGTGTCTGGGGGCTATCACTGTAGAAAGAGGTTGGAGTGGGAGGGTTGTATTCCTATTCCTTTTCCTTTATGCTCTTTTGGTATGTTGTTAGTTAATTTACTGCTCACTAAGACTGTTGTCTGACTCAAGGCTTTATGTTTTAATTCTTATTGCCTTGGGCTGTTCGTCCATTTTGGGACGGGAAGACTAGGTAGCAGGTGACAGGTGCTGTCCTAGCTTTACATGGTGCTGATATCGAAGACGAGCTGGAGTATTGCATATTGTTTCTTTCTTACTATATGTACTGGATGTTCCGCTGCTTTGTATTCTCTGAGTGATATGTAGTGAGGCTTGTTGTATTGACTATTCAGATGATGTATTCAACTAATATGAAGTTTTATTGATGAGATTCTATTTTGTGAAGCTTCACTATGTATATGTTCTATTGTATTTTGTCCATGCGCTGTGAGTAATACGATAGATTCTGTTGTCTTAATTTACCTTGGCAATCGTCCATGGTCGTCTGGCACACTTTACAGCGCACTATCTCTAGGTTCAGTGCAGGGGTCATGGGCGGTCGTCACACTCCGGTATAGAGATTTATATCACTCTTTTTGTGATGGGAAGTCCGGACGTGATTAGAAAATTATCCGGATTTGCAAGGGCTTCTTTGGAAGTGCCTTCGGTTCTGTACGATCCCGTAACAGACTTGTATGGTTACATGTCTGACATTACACTTTGAGGTATAAAGTCGATTTCTTTCAAATACATTTCTGTTGGTGGCGGAGAATTTATTCTCTTAGCTTAACACCCTTCTTTGAGACGTACGAGCTCAGAGGTTATGTAGTTGAAGGTTATTAGCGATATATTCCCAATTTGGTAATGTGATATGCTGAGTGTTGCTGTGTGATGATCATCGTTTGACCATTGGTGATATGATCATTTGTTTGATCATTTATCTTTGTGATCATTACTTTGATCATCTGTTGACCCAAAGCATGGCTTTGTGACAAAGCGTAGCTTTGTGGACAGGACTTCGTCAGGGCCTCACAACCCGGAAATGGTCGAAATAGGAATGTTGCGGCAAGGTTATGAGGGTCGCGCCCTTTAGGGTATGTCATTTCCTTCTAGAAAGGGGTAGTGTCATGGTATGGAGCCCAGATACTTACTCATGTGGACACACTTTATTTATTATGTGTGATGTTGTTACCGAGCGCTCGGATAAAGGTCCCAAAGGACCGGGGGATGGCATATTCGTGAGTTACCTGTTATAGGGGTAACCCGGCCTTGTTGGCAGAGGGCAGTTTGTCTCTCGGGACGTCCAGCCAGAGGCGATCCCATTCGGCAGGAGGAAAGGAAGTTCCTTAGCCTGACCATTTGTTGGAAATCCAATTCCCAATACGGAACTTGTACGGTTTTAGTTGTAGAACCTGCCATTTACTTATGGTGGCACCCCACTGTTTAGATGGTAGCTATAGTAGGCATAGTGTGAAATGCCTATGCTGGCTAAGATTGATATTATACTTTCGAAATGTTTTCTTCACTATGCACTAGTAATAATATTCAATGATTTTTTTTGCATAGTAAGCATCTTTGACTATCATAAGGAGAAATCTCCTCTGATTCTGCGTTTGCATTGTGTGTGTGTGCGGGAGGCCTTATGGTAGTTTCATTTTTCAAAAGCATTGCGAAATTCAATCTTACTTAATTTAAAGATAAACTGTTTTTGTTGCTCACACCAGTCCCATGACTGACTCGGAGTTTATTGTTCCCTTCCTAAACTCTGGGTGCCCACCATTTTCCATACGGGCAGTCTAGAGTTGGGTTTCTCAGATATTCAGGTTGAGTAGATTATCCGGAGTTAGTCAGTCCTTGGACGACTGACCTTGCTTTCCGCTAGCTATGGATTGGAGCATTCTATTGGAGATATTCTATCTGCTGCTGGTGTTACCTATTTTCTTTCCGCTGCTAAATTCTTGTATCATATCTCTGATGTATATTGATATCTGTTGTATCATTCTGTTGTATCATATTGTATCAGATATTGTATCAAAGCTGTATATCAATGTATTATTCATTTCTTCCACTGTGTTGTTATACTTAATGGTGTTATAAGCTCCGGGAAGCCAGATTCGGCGTTTGAATCTACGGCATTTTGAGTACAAGTGAAGTACGGATGCCGATTTTCGAAGGCCGAGTTTTTGGACTCTTACACTTGTCAACGATACTCGCTTATATATATATACATATATACATATATATATATATAAACATATATACATATACATATATACATACATACATATACATACATATATTTTGCTAAGATTATAAAACAGAGAAAGAAGCATCAGCATTGGCTTCTACATTGACTAAACTCCTTTTGTCCGACAGAAAATCAATGCACGGATCTATGAAAAGTTCATCCTTTTCGGATGTCCATAAAGCAATGGACTAGGAGGAACCAGAAGCAGTAGCAGAAGCAGAAGACTGCGCCATACTAAAAAATAAAAATTTCAAAATATAGATATAGGTAGGAAAAAATAAACATACTAGCGAAAGAGATACATGAAAATATGCTCGAACGATGCGGTAGAAATTAAGAAATAGAAGGGCTGGGGGATGTTTGCTGCTGGTATGGGAGAAGGGGTGCGATAGATAATTATATAGAATGGGAAAGTGTCGAAAAAATGCAGCCGTTGGACTAAAATGGCACGACGCGTTCGACACATCGGACGCGAATGTATCATTTCACTCCAACCAGCCAACGTTCCATCTGTTGGAGTTGGAACACCGAGGCGTCCGATGTATCGTCAACGGGTACGTGGTAAATTTTAACTACGAACGGCAACATAATTGAATTCGTGTCAATTCTTTATATATATATATATGTGTATGTATGTATGTATGTGTGTTTGTATTATTAAGAATCTTATCTCTTCCAAAAATTTGTGTAGCTGGCTCTGATACCAACTGTTTTGTGTAACGGCGGGTTGGCACACACTTTGTTGTAACAAAATGAATCCTCAATGTTACGTGCCTACCAACCTATATTTATACACCACTTCTTCAAGTTATTTAGCGATGTGGGACTTTCCAAATCCGAACCGTCGTTCCTCCATTAAACATGTGAGACAACCCTAACATATATTTATTTATAGTTGAAATTCAATAATTTTCTACGCATATCATCAACCCATAATGCATGCAAAAGCTAACTTATTCTAATACATTTAAATCATAAAAGTTAGTTATACAATATAGCAGATAGTAAAAACTAACTATATTGATCACAGATTTTAAAATATTAATGTTTAATGGGAGAAAGATACCTAAATAATAAATTTTCGAAGGAAAATATATGAAAATAAAATGATTCTTCACGCAGATGATGTTGATGACATATGGATAACATCTCCACAAACTTGTTGAATTTCAGCAGCCGTGAATACCAAAAAAAATGTGTTGTACGTAACTAGAAAAAGTAAAAAAAAAGTCACTTTATATATCTGTGTGTTGTATATAAGTTTATTTGTAACAACCCAGTTACGAGCATAAAATATTAAATACAATTAAATTCATTTTTGAGGTTCAGTTGGGAGTTTAAAACAATAATAACCGACTAAAGAGTGAAATATTTAATAAAAGAGATTAAAGTGTTATTTTGAGATTTTAATTGGAATAAGTTTTATTAAATATACATTTGAAAATTGTTTTGAGGTCAATGAATAAATATTGTATTAAATCATTGATAATTGAATAAAATTTCAAATTAAAAGTTAAATATGTTTTGTGAATTAAGTATGAACTAAAAGTTTATATTTATGGAGAAAAATATTAATGTGAATAAAAATCTATTTTGAAGGATAAATAGGTAGTGTTTGGTTTGAAAACAAATTTTGTGTTTTCGGTTTTCAATATATATATCAAATATGAGAAGAATGGAGAGATGGCGGAAGGGATGAAAAAAAGACGGATGAGGGGACGAAGAAGATAGAGGAACGACGGAAGAATGGTTTGTTTCATGTGCTTGTGTTATTTTCCAAAATACGGAAAATAAAAAAAAGTTGTTTTCTATTTTGTATGTTAACTTCATTTACTAAATTGGTCGTTTTTAACAATATAAATGCGACGTGTGCATTTTTGTATGGACGAAAACTCAAAACCAAAAATAACAAGCCAAAAACTACCTAATTATTTAAAAATATTTTTCAAGTGGTAAAAATTGAAATTTGCAATCAAAAATTATTTTCAAGCCAAATAAAATACTGGAAAAATATTTTTATCGTTTAGAAGATTTTACATCCCTAGAAACGAGTTCAAACACGAAGAGAAAGAATAGTAACATTGCATATGAAAAGAAAATACTTTTTTTCTAAAAAATGGGCTTTTGGGGTCCTTAACCAAGCCCAAACTCATTTCTTTTGATCAAACCACCAAGGGAGACACATTTCTCCTTAAAGTTTCTAATTGCTCCTTAATGGCAACCTCAAGTTAGAAGAGTTGTTAAAAGTCTCATTTTGAAGCATTTTTACATAGAAACTAGTACGGTAGGATTCCTACCATATTACCACCACTACTAGAACAACAGTATATAGTGACGAAGACTTCCGACGGCCGCCGACGGTTGTTTCCGACGGCTGTCGATCTCCATGGCATTTTCGTAAATAAAATATAATAGCCGTCAAAAACCGATGTAAAATTGCCATCGCTAGCCGTCGAAAATTATCGTGTATACAAGCTCCAGGCCAAGAGCTGCTTCATTATTCCTCAATCCCCCTTTTCACCAAAAAAACCTACCTTCACCGCCTCCTTCCCATCGTCAGCCAGCCGCCGCGCCTCCCCGAGCATCTCCAACTTTATCATTCTCCTCTCTCGACAAGCCTAGGCCCTTCATCACTCTCCAATCAGATTTTATTCCTAAACCCTAATTAATTTTGATTTATTAAATTAGGGTTAATTTGTTGTTATAGTTGTATAATATCTCATTCATTGTTTGGTATACCCTATTGAATGCTAATTAGGTTGTTGTTATAATTTTTTATCATTGAAATGTTGAGAGAGAAAATTTGTTTAGTGTATATATGCGTTAATTAATTGGTGTATGTGCGTTAATTAATTAGTGCATACGTGCATTAGGCCTAGTTTGGATTAATTAGAGTCGATGCTCAGGATTTAGTGTATGCGTTTTCAAGATGACGAAAACGACAATTTAGTGTATGCGTTTCTTTGAATGTAAATAAATTACTGTAAAAATTGTTGTATAATACGATTTACTTTTTATAAATCCCTTAGAGAGTTTTTGGCCCCGTTTGACAAGTATTATATATAGGTGTGTCAATGGATACCCAAAAAATCCGAAATTTGTCCGGATCCGTATAAAAAAAACGGATATTATCCGATATCCGAAAAGCAAATGCGGATATCCGATATCCGAAAAGCGGATGTGGATATCCGATATCCGAAAAGAAAATCAAATGCGGATGCGGATATGGGCATATCCGTATCCGAAAAACATCCGTCCGATCCGAAATTTTATGTGTGTTGCCATTTTTTCATTATGTATGTTGATATTTTATCATTTGAATTGATGTGATATCGTGTAAACTTGTTTGATATTATGTGTGTTGCCATTTTGTCATTTGAAAAACTGATTAGTATTGTAGTGTGTGTATTGTCATTTGAGAAAGTGATTGTTTTAGTTCAAAAATATATTAGTATAATAAAAATCTTATTCAATTTCGAATGTGGATATTTCGTATATCCGGAAATATCCGCTTTTTATTTTCGGATGCGGTTAGTTTTGGATATCCGAAAAATATCCGTGGATGCAGATATGGATGTTAATTCTCAGATATCCATGGATATCGGATGCGGATTCGGATACGGATTTAAATTTTCGGATGCGGATGCGGATACAGCCATATCCGCATCCGTTTGCATCCGTTGATAGCCCTAATTGTATATGATCGTTGTATGGATGTTCGTTTTTATTACAGAACAGACATTTATATTCATCCGATACAATATTTGTCGGATTTGTCCCTATATTGGACAAGTTACAAACGCAATAGAGTAATTATATTTTGCAAACCATTTCATTTTAAACGGTTCACAACACTTTCTTTTTGTTCCTTGTGTACACGCATATGTGTACGATACAAGGAAAAATGGGGAAGTGCTGCCGAAATTTTGTTAAATCGTTTAAAATGAAATGATTTGAAAAATATAATTACTACTGTGCTTGTAATGGAAAGTATGATGACCAACCATCAAAATGTAAATAATAACATGAAAATTATTGATTATATTCATATAATAATTTGTGTAAATCCGTTTGAAGATAAGATTAAATAGAATAATTTTACATATTTGTGAAAATTTAAATGTATGATTTAGTTGAAAAATAAAATGTCAACAAATAAATGATTAATACATTTTTAGGTTTTAAAGTAAAAAAATTGGTCAATTATTTTATCGATCGGAGCTGGATGTATCAACAAAGAAGTGAAATTGGAGGCTCAATAAGTGAACATTTTAAAAATGGTGTACACGTCTTTATTGAATTCGCTTTAAGTAATAATGGGAACGACGAATAAATTCGTTGTCCATGTAGTAGGTGTAAATTATTGAAGCATTTGACACCGGATATGGTAATAGTTCATTTGCGTCAATATGGTTTCATGCCGAATTATTTTGTGTGGGATCGTCATGGAGAACTTGTAGCACCTAATCCCGTACATTCGGAGGAGGAGGTGGATACTGAAATTGTTCCGACGAATCTCATAGAAGATATGGTTGAAGATGCAGCACATTCAATTTTCCCTAATGTAGAAGTTGATGGTAACGATATTCAGGTCAAAGAAGAACCAAGTATTGGAGCAAAAAAAATTTATGATTTATTGGATGCTGCTAAGAAAACCCTTTGGTAAGGTTGTACAAGCGGTACTCAACCATCAGTAACTGCAAAATACATTGCGATGAATTCAAAATTTAACTTCACAGAAGTCGGGTTTATAGCTATAGTACAAGCTGTAAAACGGCATATGCCACCCGATAATTTAATGTGCGAAAATCATTATAAAGTGAAAAAACTTATGTCTACTTTTGGTTTGTCATATCAAAAAATAGATACATGTTTAAATGGTTGCATGTTATTTTGGAAAGAAGACATCAATCTTAGGAATTGTAAAATATGTAATCAGGAAAGATACAAACCAAGAAAAAAAGGGAAATGATGTATCTGTTTGAAAGGCATTAATATTGAGTATGTTAAATTTTAGTTTAACTACATGTAACAAATTTTAATTATAATTATTCTTAACAGGTACTTAAATCATCTAAAGAAAAAAATGAGACAAAAAGCACGAGTTGAAGGTTCGATATGCAAATCATATATCGAAGAAGAAGCTTCGTTCTTTTTCTCTCATTATTTCAGTGACCATGTGAACTTATCTTTTGAAAGTGCTACGCGAAATGATGAGAGCATTGAACAAGATTCTTTAGAATCAGTGCTATCTATTTTTAGACAGTAGGGACGCCCTATTGGAAAATGTGTGGAAGTATGGTTAGACGATAGAGATTACCATGTAGCTCACACATATGTTCTTCTTAACTGTGCATAAGTTGCGTCATTTGTTAAGTATTATTAAATAACACATTTAAATTATTTACTTGATTAATACATGTGTGTATTCATTATAATGCAATATATTAACTATATACGCAGTATTTACGAATCACAGCATCCGAGCGGCGATATCAGCAAAAAAATTGCTACTTGGTTTTCGAACCACGTATATGATCCGGTAAATTGTGTGGTCGATGAAGGGTTGAAACATCTTATGATGGGACCAAAAGGAAAAGTCAAGACATATCCAATATTCTTGTCAATAGATACAAATTCAACACCAGAGAATATGGGGTTGAAAAATTAACTAACAATACTGATGTATATGTTAAAGATAGTGATGATCCAAATGATCACATAAATATTTTTACGACGTGTTAACTCAAGTTTTGCAATTAACATATTTCACCAGACCCACGGAAGAAATTTATTGTTTAGATGCAACTGGTTCAGTAATGTTCTAGGTTCTGGAATCAACGTGCACCAAAAGTATAATATTATTGAAATAAAGCATACATCACATTATCATAAGTACGGTCCGTTTATACTAGCAAAACAAGCTCTACAAGTTTATTATGCTCCTTATGCATCTCTAAAAAGAGATAAAGCAGATTGGCCGGTAGTTTTTAATTAAAACGAATGCAAGATTTACGTTTGATGGAAAGGATATTCCAAACGAACAAGCATACCAAGCGGATTCGAGGAAAATGGTGAAATTACAATAATAGATGATCAAACCGATGTTGGACCTCTAAATGATGAAACAAATGTATTAGTAGAAGCATTTGAAACCACAGAGGAAAACAATATAGAGTACGAGATCGAGTCTGAATCAGAAAACGACAAGGACTGATTTAATAGTATACATGTTGAAAAAAGGCAATTTATGGGAGTATTGATGTTACACTTTTTTGTATGTTATATGCAATTATTGATGTTAAATCTTGATATTTTTACTCGTAATTGAATGATATGTTCTGCCATAATAAAATAATATGTATATGGCAAGTATTAAAGATGTCTTTCTTCAGGCGGCAGAGTTATTTGCAGTTCGGTTCCCCTACTTCGTCGTAGAGAGGGACCGTTCGCAGCGGAGGTGATGGCAGCAGCCCGTCCCAAGAGGCGTCGCGTATGGTAGTTAGATTGCTACCGAAAGCAGATGGCTCGTAAGTATTAAATTTACTTCAGCATTATAAATATTTTGTATGATATATTAGTCATGATTTGTTTGTATCATATTTAATGCAGGGGTTTTGAGCTTGAGCCTTCCAATATAGTGCTCAGCATATCTAGGCAGGCATACACGAGCCGTATAGCTGCATTCTGGCCGAAATGAAGTAGGATCCCCAAGCATGTCCGAGAGATCATCTGGCAGGACTTCCTGATAAGTGTAAAATTATATATCATTATATATAATCACTTTACAATTTGCTGACTATGTATAAATGTATAACTTATATTTTTTCAACATATATACAGGGTGCGGTAGACCTGCAAGAGGAGGATGTTGCTCTTTGCCAACACCACTGGAACTCCAAAATTGCAATGAATTACCGGGATACGATGTCGAGCATCAGAAAATCCAGTAAGAAGCCAAACTGGATGGGCGCCAGTATATGGAATGCTTGGGTCGCATGGTGGGGTACCGATGAGTTCAGGGTAAGTCTATCAGTTGTCGCCTTAATTTGTTCAGTAGAGAATACATAATTTATACCTGTGAAATATAATCTTGATTTTTAATTTGCAGGCGGGGTCAGACAGGAACTCAGTGAACAGGTAGAAAAATCCGGTCATACACCATGGTGGCTCAAAATCATTTTAGCATCATCGCAAGGACCTGGTAAATTGATTAATTTCAATGACAAACAGTTATTACATTTTTTGCATAAATTTGTATGTACAACAATAATATACACCAACTATTGTAGGAAAGAGTGCACGGGTCTCTCGTCTCGTATATGGACGTATTTGCGCATACTCATGCCGTCAGGCAGACCGACGATGAGGGATCGGTGACGTATGCCTGGCATGAGGATGATAAAACATACGACGCACATGTAAGTATAGTTTAAGTTATAAGTTATTAATAATGGTCCTTTTAATTAATTAGTAATAAATTATTATAATAATGTCATGTAATATTTACTTGTATTTGATTTTGCATTGTAGAAAAAATTTATGCAAGCACGTGCGCAGATGCTTGAGCATTTAAGACGGGAGCAGTTAACCACTGATGAGAAGGACGCGATCTTTGACTCTGTTATGAACCCGACCCAGAGAAATAAGTGCTACGGCTACGACAATCAATCGGTACTTTATAAAAATTAACTAAGCTGTAAAATTTGCATAATTTTTATAAAAGGTACGTAATAACTTAAACATATTTCGACTTGTTTTGTAGGCTCGGGCATCACAAAGGGCTTACCAAATGGCTCAGGACAACGTAGAGATTAATAAGCTTCGACAGTAGATTGCATAGCTGCAGGAGCAGGACCGCTGCCGAGCATCACAAACGGAGAAACTGAACCGGAGTTTGGCCGAGTATATGGAGCGTCATGGAGCATTCCCTTCGTCTGGTGGTTTCGAAGCCGATGACGAGTCATGACGTATGTTTTGCAGTTTTTGTTTTTATAACTTGTGTATATATACAATGAGAGATGGTGAGATTGATTTGTGGACATTTGGTGCTCGATATTGATTTGTGGGGTTTGATGTTGGATGTATATATTGTACATTGATGTTGGATTTAGACATTGTGGGGTGACGATGGTGGTTTAGTTTGTATTGATTGGAATGATTAAGTTTGAGATGGTAATGTTTGAGTTTTATATTATTATTGATATTGATATTAACTTTTATATCTGATATATATATATATATATTGATTTTGATTTGTTGTGAGATATATTGATATTGATGCGCTGTTGAAAAAAAAATTACCCAGATTTCCGACGGCTTCTGACGGCTAACCGGTCGTATATACCGACGGCTTCCAATAGTTTTCAGGCGTGTTTTGAAGCCACGTGGACGCCAGCACCATCGGAAAAAACGTGGGAACTGCCGTCGAAAAAGCCGTCGGAGGCCATCACAAATCTATCGTCGTTTTCGTCGGAAATGGACGAAAGCCGTATTCTACATACCGACGGCATTTCCGACGGCTTTCGACGGCCGCCGACGGCATAGAGCCGTCGGAAATGACTGTATTCCTTGTAGTGCACTTACCAACCAATACCTACCACTGCCAAATAAAACGGTACCGAAAAAATGGTAACCAATTTGATTGGTATGATTTTCCAAACCACATGAAAATATACGGTACAGTAATTGTAATCTACTACTACTAATGGTAATTACCATACCTACCACAAACGTTGACATGTGTGTGTGTGTATGTATGTATGTTTCGTTATATATTTTTATCATATAACATTTAACATTCTATGTGTAACGATTTGATGGAAAATCTAGCAAAATGTTATTATGATATTAGATTGAATCCAATCCTTATCATATATTTGAAAAACAATATGTTTTATACAACATTTTAGCTTCTTCCACAATGTTTTCACCTATTTTTCAGTACAAAAAATTAAATTGCTAAATAATCATATAATAAAATATAGAAACTAATAATATTTACTCTTTTAACATGAAATATTTTAAGCAAATAGATATCATACTTGTAAATGATAAAAACTTATTACCAACCTCCGCTAATCATTGCCAACCATAAACCGAAGTATTGATTTTTCGATTATTTTGGTTGGTAATGGTATGACTTTTATATTACCATACAAATCGGTATGGTAATGGTTTTGAATATAAATTTCCAGTACCGAACCGAATCCAGCCCTAGAAACTACTAAGGTAATGCTTCTAACTTTTCCTTACCACTTAATATCATCTAATTTTTGATAAAATTCAAATTTAATTGCTTCATTTACATCAGGTCAGTAGGTTTTAGTTATGAATTTTGGTTCTTGAAGCAAAGAATAGGAATTTCTAAGCTTTAAATGTGTATTTTGATGAGTGTAGCCTTGTTTATATGTTTTGCATGCAAGGTTTAATGGACATGCTTGTTGTGTGTGATATCTCTATGAACGAAATAATAGAATTTACTGAAATACGGTTGAAAATAGTTGAATTGCTTATTCACCGTCATGAACACAAAAATATAAAAAATCCATGAATATAAATTTGCTCATTTCATCATTTATATGTTTGTTTCTCCTTACATGCTGTTACTAGTTGATAGAGTATTCAAAAGCATGTTAGTCGATGTTGGAAACCCATAGGAATACGACGATTCCGTTGACGATCACCAGGATCAAAGTTGATCCTAGAAATCATCAACTAGTCGTAACCAACAGGTCGACCAGTCATAACCAACCAATCAACCGACCAAAACTAATCAATCGACTGGTTGTTGATACTTGGGGATAATGAACCCTAGGCTGAGAGCATTTAAGTTATATATTTTTTGAATTTTTTATTTATAAAAGAGTGGTCTTTTTGAAGGAGAGTACTTGAATTTTATTAAGTAAATAAACCAATAGCAATATAAATATTCGTTGGACATTATGTAATACAAGTAAGAATGATCATCATTTAGATGATCAGACAGTGAGGCATGCACAGACAATCGAATGAAAATAGTCACATTGTAAATAGAACAAAAACACAATTGCGGAAGGGAAAAAAAGAGAGCAATTGTGAGGTATCACATGGAGGCAAGCTAGAGATGTCCGCTTGAAAGTCACTGATGCTAAACAGAAGCTGTGCGGTAGCTAACACAAAAAGAAAAGGCAAGACTGTAGCAAAAAAAGGCGAGCACACAAGTCCAAAGGTTTGCTAATGAATGCACGTTAAGACTTATGGCTTATGCATGTGCTTAATGCTTGCATTGTAGAGGGAAAAAACATGTTGTAAAGGGGAAAAAAACAAGTGTTGAACGGCTTAAACAGGTGCTGAATGGCTTGAACAGTTGTTGTTTTGTTTATAGGCACATGTTGTAAGGCATAAAGGACATGTGAAGATGCATAGTGGGTTCACAGGTTCACAGTCGCACTAACTTGTATTATCCCTAGCTTATAACAAATCCAGGTAAGTTAGGGCATTAGTTGCACTTGGCCTTGCCTAGACACTCTAGTTTTAAATTTTAACAAATAGTAACGAATCAACCTTCTTGATGTTTGGTAATAAGGATAAGGCTAAATCTTTTCCATGAACAAAATCAAACCTTTAATCTTTTAAAACATTTGACTCACACTTGTGCTTTATTTTCATATCATCGATATTTGTAAAATAGTTTAAAAACACTTTTTAAAATATTCTTTTAAAGAGCTAATTATATTTCTAAGTGTATCAAAAAGAAGGGTTAAAAACAAATGTCATTAAAACATTGTCTACCATAAATCCAAACCAATTATATTTCTAAGCGGAGCAGGCGACTATGATGAACTCGAAACAGATGAATATCTGGAGTGCGCATGAGACTATTGTGCGGTGAGTGCGAAGGCTGATCTATGTCTTTCCTGCGGATAGGGTTAGAATATGAACTGGTCACAGGGTTGCTGGAGACAGACAAAGGCTGAACTCCCATGTTGTGCTCCCTATAGAGCTTCCTGAAACGAGATAGGGCCTAAAATGAAATAGAGCCTAAGGTGAGGAATAGGAAGTTCTCCCTATATTGCAAAGCTGCATGCTGCATGATGGGACCTAAAGCATAAACGTTGTTGTGGGAAAGGTGGTTCCGATTTGTTGAGTTGTCAATGCATTGCTATAGTGAAGGAAGCCGCTGCCTATGATAGTGAGTGCGCCTTTGAGAGATTTAGTTTCCCGAGATGTGATCAAATATAAGAAGCCGATAGCCAGAGTGGATCACAAAGTCATCCTTGACCTCATCTAAGCACGCCTTTCGGTTTGATTGGCTACAACAAACACCTGTCCAAAGGGAAATTTTCCAGGCAATAGAATACATAATATCTAAGGAATTTTTGTAAGAGTTGTTAAATATCCTCTGGTTATGTCCATACGAAAGACCCCAACATGTGGTAGAATAAGAAGTGTCTAGAATTTTTTTAGTAGTTTTATTATATTTGAATCTAAATTTCTTTCAATATTCGTATAGAGAAGGTATAGTACTATTTGCATCAAGTCCAAAAATATAAATGATTTTACGTATTATATATTAAGAGAAATGATAATTCACCTTCCTATTATTTCACCTTCCTCGACGTTGCCTTGAGCCTCCTCGACTTCCTCGCTATGGACTGGGGGCACGTCAGGGCCAACATGACCTGCTTCTGGCTGAATACGGCCACTACTACTACTTCATCGTCGCCCCCGGCCTGACTGGTGCTATGACCCTCTTCTAGCAAGTTGAAGACCAACGCTCATCAGTAATAAGGGACCTGATCTCCCTATCATCCTTTGGAAAATTATGGAGTGTTGTAACGACGTTTTAATAAACATCACCATCGGATCTCGAAGGAACATCTGCATAGTTCAGAAAATTGAGTTAATTAGAATACAACTTAACTAAAGCTTTCTCAATATAATTTGGAAAAGAACTTACATCTTACTAACCACCATTGTGCAAATACGGGTGGACAACGCACATAAAAACATTCGCTTTTAATATAGCTAAGTTTATTTCAAGCATCGGTCACAACTTGACAACCATTGACCGACTCAAGATAAGTGAACGGTAGACTTTCTTTTTGCTGCTTGAAGATGCAGATAAATGAATATCTTCTTCGGCGGCTCATGATTTAAAAATTCAAGGAAAATCATGTATGTGCCTTGGAGAAATGCGTAGCTGTTTGGATGTAGTTGGGCTAGAGCAAGTCTCATAAAATGGAGCATTCGACGGATGAACGGTTAATTGTGGTACAACCCCAACTAGGCACATATATCTGTTACAGGTGGTATACCCTTCTGGAGGAAGATGAGCTCTTTGGTCGTGAGACGGGACCAATACGTCATCATATGAAATTCCACGCTTAATGCAAATTCGACGAAGAGATGCTTCGTTAACCTTCGAAGTGGTCGAATCCATTGGATCTTCCAAGAATACAGCATCCTTTAGTGTATCAGGAGATGGCTCTATAATATTATCTGCTCCCAGCTTTGAAGAGTTAGCTGAGGCATGGTGTGAGCTTTCGGGTTGTTCCGATTATTCACCTGGAGTGTATCGAGCAGAAAGTGTCATTGAACTCGACTTAGCATCTGATTCGACATGTGTGGAAACTTGATCACCAGTTATTGCAGCTAAACGCTCGGAGCGTTTGGAACTCATAGCTATTAAACTCAGTAGAGAGTCATAATTAGATGGATTAACCTGTCCCCTCGGGCTAAGTGTAACCTAGTGTGTTGTTGTGTAGTGTAATATTATACGTTTCGGAATTATACAGCGGTGATGATGAGATCCGAGTGTTCGACCGAAGTGACCATCATCGCTGACCATCCCAACCGATTTTCCCGTCGATGGTTGTATAAAAGGATTTTATTCAAGTCCCAGGATTGGCTATTGGTGCATAAGGATGTCATGAACATTCAAGGAAAAATGTTCACATAGTCAAGAGTGTGCTGGACAAAAATCGGAAAAATCGCCTAACTATGGGATCATTACCGATCCCATACCTAAGGGACTCTCTCTATGCTTACATTGATTCCATGTCCACCCATTCCATGCTTACACCGATCCCATAACTCAAATCCACTGACGCAAAACCAAGACATGGCCTGAATCCATCCTCGTCTCCTCCAGCACAATCCAAACACCTACATAAACGTGAAAACGTGATTCGTTAAAAAGGAACTGGAGGTTTGGATGGGGTCGACATCGAGTTGATTTTGGTTTGGAATAACTAAATCGGATGAAGATTCGATTAAGGGAGGTGGCTCAGGCTTTAGAGGAGTTGTATGAGTGAGTCAGTAGTAGATCTGAGGTGATTGGATGAATTTCTCAACTTCAAATCTTTAATGGCGGCCTAGGTACTAGGGTTTGGTAGGCAGGCAACTAAGGACAAGTGAAGAGAAGGAGTGGAGACAATGGGTTATATACCCATGTGCGCCTCGACTTTCTGGGATCCAAAAACGGAAATATGTGTCAGCATCGGATCCCCCATATGGGGATCGGTACCGGGTCCCACCATATACTTAAAAAATAATAATAATAAATGAATGAAAATGATGGACTCGTGACTATCACTCAAGGGAAGATAGCAATGACCTACAAGCATATGAACATGTTTGCAAGCTACTGACAACAGTGTGTACATAAGTGTGTGACCGCATGTGCAACATTAACATTCAATTTCCTAAATCTATGGAATTGAAATTTTACCTGGGATTTTTAGAAAAGGAATCAGTTCAGATAATCGAAATCTACCAGCCCAATTAGTTAGCTCAATGGAACCGGGCAAGAATAATTATCAAGAGACTGTACTCTGGTACTTATAGTGTTAGATGCTGAAGGAACGTCGAAACAGATCACTATGGACATAATTTTCCACATAAATGATTCAGAGGAAGGATATCGACCATTCGGAATGCAGGGTGGAATCCTCCGCAGCGACTCTGACTTGTCTCGATTCAAAGCACATTATGTTTGAAACGAGATGTACTTTGAGGGTAAATGCTATCCGGCCTTTTGGCCAGGCTATATTGAGACTGACTAGATAAGTTAGATCCGATGATTATCAAGGCAAGTAGCCCAAAGAGATGATCCTAAGCTTCAGGAACTAAGTACAGACAAGACCAAGAGACGACAGTCAAACGAGCTTAGAAGTGTAATACCCGGAAATACACTAAGTATGGATCGGTGTTGCACCCTAATAGGGGATCGTTACCGATTCCTAGAGGTACATCCAAAGTGGCCCCCACTCCTATGACACTCTTCTCTATCTACATAGAGCCTGATTCAAATGTTGTTCCAGAATTCACATGCTTTGTATTGGCAATCTCCTTATGCAGTCTAAAGTAGAAATTCAGCCTTCTGTAGATCCATCTCTTAGACCAAAAAACATCTAAGAGACTATGCAGAACAACATTGGAATCCTGAAGGCAACAACAAGATGAGCCAACACAAGAAATCGTAAGACCCTATACTACATATATAGGGATCGGTACCGATCCCCAACCATAGGTGATATGAAGTTGCGATTTTCTGGAAGACTTGGTCTTAGCGGCGAGGTTCTGTAGGAGAAGTTTCAGCGAGATATTTGATCATCTATCCTTATAAATATAGAAGGCATGATTCCTTCTAAGGATCTTTACGCTGTCATTAAACTCTTACTCTCTTGCGTTCAAGGATATATTCTGTCCCACTCCCTTTTAATCACAAAAACTAGTGCAAAGCAATAAAATCATTCAAGTGGACGTAGGCCAAGATTGCCGAACCACTAAAAATTCGCGTGTGCTTGCTTTCTGTTTGATTTTCTCTATTTTTCATTTACTTTCTTCATTTAATCTCTACACTTACTTTTCTAGATGTTTGTACCAATTTTGGTTCAAACACAAATTAAAGTTATTTTATTAGTTGTTATTTTTTTGAGAAAATTGAACGATCCTCGAGAGCACCCATATAATATTATTTCACGCTTAAGAAGTGCAGAAAAACCAAAATCTACAACCAACAATCTAAAGAAGTGCAGAAAAACCAAAAGGCAAAAGGCTAGAGAAGCCAGTAAAATAAGTAAAATCATTCAGATATTAATTATTAAAAATTAAAATTATGTGTGTGTATTTCAATCTTATATTGAGTAAATGTTATTTAATTTGATAATAAATATCTCGTTAAATACTTAGTCAAATAATATCGTTAATATAATGATAATACAATCTAATTGAAAGTTTAAATCATATTCATCCAATAAAACATTGAATATGATTTAATGTTAAACAACATTATTCATGATAACACTATAAACGATGTAGTGTATAATAAATTAAAAATGTTTTTTTTAAAGATTTGGCCCATTCAGCCTATTGTCTGATGCACTCGATCAAACAAGTAGTTTATGTAATATGTATGCAAATGCATGTTCACTACTCGAAACTTTTTTTTATCATCATATTTTTTCTATGACGTTTTGTACACCACCCTTCATAAGTTTCAAAAAGCATTTCATTCCCACCTAAAAATAGATCTAATGAAAAACTCCTATAATTTTTTTCAGCGAAAATGTGCAGCCTATAGTGCAAATAATTGTAGTCTACACTGCGAATATATATTTTACAAAAATTTGTAGTTAGAGCTTAGACCGTACATTTTCTCAGAAAATAATTATATAAGTATTTCACACTACGCCATAAATGGCCTTCTGCAACACAAAAAAAATGTTGGGTCAGGCCCAAAAAATGTTGCCATAGGTCTATGGCAACACTTTTAGGGTGATGCAATTTTTGTCGTTGCCTTAGACCTCAAAGGCAACATTTTGACTATCTAAGGCAACATAAGTAATATTGTTGCAATAGAACCCTATTTAGGTCTATAGCAACACCCATAGGTGCCTGTAGCAACATTCAAAAATATTGCTATAGATATTAATTTTCTAAATTTGTGGGTATTATCCCGCCTTTTGGCAAGGCCGTGACACCAAAAAGTTGACTAAAAAACTAAAGACAGTTCATCGTAAAAGATCGTTATACACTGTTTCACCATGGATATCAATGAATTTTGTCCGAAGTCGGATCGGGCTACAACTGATAAGACATGTCAAGCAAGGCCAAAAAAAGCAACATTCCAAGTTTCGAGTCAATCCGAGTTCGTACGCCCGAGGTATCATCGACGCAAGTGAAGGACATAGCCTTGATTTCGTCTCCATATGGTTCGAATCCACTAAGGTCGAATCCATCAAGCTCAACTCCATCTACTTCGAATCCATCGAGCACACTTTAGTCCCAAAACCATCTGGTTCGAATCCATCAGACGGCCAAACTTTGTATCCGTCACCCAAAGCCACATGTTCGACTCCAACAAGTTTCCCCTGATTGCTTCGAATCCATGAGAAATACTTTAGCTTCGACTCCATCCACGCATGCCCTAAGTTTCGAATCCACTAGAGCATTCCCCACCTTCGACTCCGTCGAGCAAGTCCTCATATGCCTAAGTTCGAATCCATCCTCGCATACTCCAGTTCGAATCCATCGAAGGAAGGATCCTCCGAATCCATGCAGGTGGAGGAGCTCCGACTCCATTACATTCGAATCCCTAGGCTGAGACAACTTCGGATCGGTCCACAGCAACATGTCTAGATCGATTCGAACGAGCACCAGTTTCATCGATTCGAAGGAAGAGAACCTTCGAATCCAACATCTCGAATCCACTAAGTCAAGGCGGCTAGAACCATGGATTCGACCCAGTCAACTCGGAGTGAAAGTAGGATCGATACAAAGAAAGCGCGCCACGTCAACAATGCCACGCACGAAGCCATCGAGTCGACCCTATCGATTCGAAGGGATCGATTCGAACCAAGCTAGTCAACCAGAAATGCAATCTTGAATCGATCATAACTTGAGATCTATAAGTCCAAATGCTATGACATTTTCACAGAAGCTTGAGCACATGTTGAAGAATGTCCACACCAAATTTCAGCTCGATCGGACAGTTTCTTGATCGATTCGAACAAAGGGTCGAATCGATCCCAAAGTGGGCCCGGATCTCCAGATTTCGGCCATGTGGGCCCCCTCACGTACCAAAACTGGTCTCCCTAAATTTTAGGCGAAATATCAGCCTCCTATACCTATAAATAGAGCCCCTGGTCATTCAGAAAAGGGGTCGGACAATTTTAGGAGCTAAAGAGCGCCCAGACTCTGCCATATTTACTCAGAATCACCACTGCTTCCTTAGTTTCAGACTTAGCTTATAAAATCAGTTGTACTACATTATAAGAAATTGTAATCTTCAAGGATCGAGCAATAAAACCATCAACTTCAGAGTGGACGTAGGCAAGATCGCCGAACCACTATAAATCCTGTGTCATTTACTGTTTTTATTGAGTTTCCTGAGTGATTTGCATACTTATTCCTCTACATATTTGATATTTGTGATCTGTGATTGCGAACTGGTGCTTTCAACGACTATTGGGTGTTTGTGACCAATTTTGGTGCAAACATTTTGGTGCTTTCACTGAGAAGGCTAACTCAGGAGTTCTGTCATTTGAAAGTTGAATCAGAAGGCTAAGAGATTTAGATCCGAAGAATCATGACAAGACAAACAAGTAGAAGGCAGAGGCCAGAGCAAAGTCAGCATGGAGGGAGTCAAGAGGCTTCCTCGGGGGAAAACCAAGCATCGATCTTCATCACCAGGGATGAGATGGAGACGATGATGAAGAGACAGGAGGAAATGATCCAGAATTTGCTTCAACAGATTGGACAACTTGGAGCGCAAAATCAAGGAGCAACCAGAATCCAGAACGGAGCAGAACCATCTGGCGCAGCGCCAGAGCTGGGGGGCATACACTTAGAGCATGTTGATCCAAACCCGGGAAGAGAGACAAGGACATCCGAGCAACCTGGCGGCGATAGAGGGATGAATGCTCAGCCAGGGGGGCAGACACCTGAAAGCTCACACGGACTCGGGGGGCAGATCGAAGGTAGTGAACGAGGACTACAGCTTGGAGACAATGATAGATTGGTAGAGATGGCCAAGCGAGCCATGAGAGGCGGATTAGTAAACAGAGATCTTGAAGACGTGAACAGGAGTCCCTTTTCACCTGCGATTAGGCTGGCTAGGAACCCACCAGAATTCAAACTGCCAACAGTAGAAAGGTATGATGGGAGGACGGACCCTGCGGTCCATCTAACGAGGTATATAAGGCACAAGGAAGTGCTGGGGGCATCACAGGAAGTCATGGCCCGATGCTTCCCATTGTATTTGACAGACATAGCAGCTTTATGGTTCAGACAGCTAGAGAGCGGTTCCATTGGAACATGGACCGATTTGATTGAGAAATTTATGAGGCAATTCAGGGTTCACATTTCAAGGCCCAAGAATGTGATGATTTTGGCAACGCTAAAGCAGAAAGCTAGGGAGTCTTTGAGGAATTTCCTGACGCGGTTCAATGCGGCAACAACATCGGTGTATCGGCCAGATCCATCCATGGTTATGATGGCAGCTGTGTCCGGAATAGCTGATGGCACAGAATTCAAAAATTCATTAACTAAGGATCCGCCTATGGATCTAGGAGAATTTTATCATGAAGCCGAAAAGTTTTTACGATTAGAGGATGCTCGTACAGAGAGAGAAGAAGAAATCGATGTTTACACAGTTAGAGGCGGTAATTCACCTGGAAAGGGTGCAGAGACCAGGATAAAAGAAAACGAAAGGCTGAGGATAGTGGTGACGGGCCAAAGCGGCAACGGAGGGAGCCGCGATTTACCAACTATTCAGAACTCAACAAGGGTTTGGAGCGAATCTACCAAGACACCCGAGAGAAAGTTGCCTATCGTAGACCAATACGACGGGATCCAACTACCAACGAGAGAAAAACAGACAAATATTGCTTATTCCACGAGCTGAATGGACATAGCACAAATGAATGTAGACACTTGATGGATGAGGTAGAAGGGCATATCAGGAACGGTAGGTTACTTCAGTATGTGAGGAGGCGAGCTCCAGCAGGTGAACCAGAGCGACCACCCTCTACATCAGCTAGGGGTGATCCTGAACCAGGACATCGTTTGGTTATCAATTGATTTAAATAACGATGAACAAGTCGTAAACTTCTCACTAACATGGTTAAATTATTCACACATGTGGGTGATCGCGAACGATCCACAGACATGCTCTGAATGACCATTGACCATATCGTAATGAGGATTTACACTTCGACATCCTTGCTTTGCTTTTGTTTCATGTCGGTTTGAACATTTAGACTTTGTTTGTTTAAATATTTCCCCGTGAACGTTAATTTGATATTTTCAATTCTGTAGAAGAAGCTGCTTGCGTATGCTTTGGATCGCGAACGGTCCACAAGCACACCTTGTATGGCGACGAACCGCCACGATCGCTGATTCAGAAGTTCACCCGAACGTGAACCTGACATTGATAATACTAAGCCCCCCCGGGCACACCATTCGCCTCGAACGGCACCCGACCTCGAACAGTCACCATTTGCCTCGTACGGCACCCGACCACGAACGGTCACAATTCACCATTTGCCTCGTACGGCACCCGACCACGAATGGTCACAATTCACTATTTGCCTCGTACGGCACCCGACCACGAACGGTCACAATTCACCATTTGCCTCGTACGGCACCCGACCACGAACGGTCACAATTCACCATTTGCCTCGTACGGCACCCGACCACGAACGGTCACAATTCACCTAATATGACATTCGATCGCGAACGATCACTTTTTTGCCTCGTACGGCACACGATCGCGAAAGATCACGTTCCTCTTCCCACGTCACCCGACCGCGAACGGTCATAATTTGTCTAGAACGACACCCGATCATGAACGGTCGCAACTCGTCTAGAACGACATCCGACTTCGAACAGTCACAATTCGTCTAGAACGACATCCGACTTCGAACAGTCATAATTCGTCTAGAACGACATCCGACCGTGAACGGTCCCATTTCTTTACTTGCCGCGAACGGCATCCGACCGCAAACGGTCCTAATTCTTTACTTGCCGCGAATGGCATCCGACCGCGAACGGTCCCATTTCTTTATTTGCCGCAAACGGCATCCGACCTCGAACGGTCCCATATTACCTCAAATGACATACGGTCGCGAACGATCGTCATTCATGGTCAGATAAAACCTATCAATTTCTTTACAGGTCATCAACAGGATATGAACATCCAGCTTATGGAATTACAAAACACACCTTCCTATCGCAAGGCATGTTTTGGGGGGCAAATGTTATCCCTCCTTTTGGCAAGGCCGTGACACCAAAAAGTTGACTAAAAAACTAAAGACAATTCATCGTAAAAGATCGTTATACACTGTTTCACCATGGATATCAATGAATTTTGTCCGAAGTCGGATCGGGCTACAATTGATAAGACATGTCAAGCAAGGCCAGAAAAAGCAACATTCCAAGTTTCGAGTCAATCCGAGTTCGTACGCCCGAGGTATCATCGACGCAAGTGAAGGACATAGCCTTGAGTTCGTCTCCATATGGTTCGAATCCACTAAGGTCGAATCCATCAAGCTCAACTCCATCTACTTCGAATCCATCGAGCACACTTTAGTCCCAAAACCATCTGGTTCGAATCCATCAGACGGCCAAACTTTGTATCCGTCACCCAAAGCCACATGTTCGACTCCAACAAGTTTCCCCTGATTGCTTCAAATCCATGAGAAATACTTTAGCTTCGACTCCATCTGCGCATGCCCTAAGCTTCGAATCCACTGGAGCATTCCCCACCTTCAACTCCGTCGAGCAAGTCCTCATATGCCTAAGTTCGAATCCATCCTCGCATACTCCAGTTCGAATCCATCGAAGGAAGGATCCTCCGAATCCATGCGGGTGGAGGAGCTCCGACTCCATTACATTTGAATCCCCAGGCTGAGACAACTTCGGATCGGTCCACAGCAACATGTCTAGATCGATTCGAACGAGCACCAGTTTCATCGATTCGAAGGAAGAGAACCTTCGAATCCAACATCTCGAATCCACTAAGTCAAGGCGGCTAGAACCATGGATTCGACCCAGTCAACTCGGAGTGAAAGTAGGATCGATACGAAGAAAGCACGCCACGTCAACAATGCCACGCGCGAAGCCATCGAGTCGACCCTATCCATTCGAAGGGATCGATTCGAACCAAGCTAGTCAACCAGAAATGCAATCTTGAATCGATCATAACTTGAGATCTATAAGTCCAAATGCTATGACATTTTCACAGAAGTTTGAGCACATGTTGAAGAATGTCCACACCAAATTTTAGCTCGATCGGACAATTTCTTGATCGATTCGAACCAAGGGTCGAATCGGTCCCAAAGTGGGCCCGGATCTCCAGATTTCGGCCATGTGGACCCCCTCACGTACCAGAACTGGTCTCCCCAAATTTTAGGCGAAATACAGCCTCCTACACCTATAAATAGAGCCCCTGGTCATTCAGAAAAGGGGTCGGACAATTTTAGGAGCTAAAGAGCGCCCAGACTTTGCCATATTTACTCAGAATCACCACTGCTTCCTTAGTTTCAGACTTAGCTTATAAAATCAGTTGCATTATAAGAAATTGTAATCTTCAAGGATCGAGCAATAAAACCATCAACTTCAGAGTGGACGTAGGCAAGATCGCCGAACCACTATAAATCCTGTGTCATTTACTGTTTTTATTGAGTTTCCTGAGTGATTTGCATACTTATTCCTCTACATATTTGATATTTGTGATCTATGATTGCGAACTGGTGCTTTCAACGACTATTGGGTGTTTGTGACCAATTTTGGTGCAAACAGTGGGGCCCACAATGTAGAGCATATTTGATTTTTTAATAGAAATATTTATTTAATAAAATGCTATTGCACAGAATTTGATATTCAAACAGTATTTTATTTAAATAAATATTTTATTTCAACATTTGAAATAGTACAAATTCCTGACTCCACTATTTTACAATTCAATGATATATAATACTAATATTCACATATACAGATATTCCTCACTACATCACTCAGTTCACTCATTACATATGTAGTTTCAATTTATACAGATACCGACACTGACAAATATATGACGAGCCGAGTGCCGAGCCGAAGGCGAGCCGAGTAGTGGGTCTGGGCGCAGCGCCAGCAGGGGTCTGGGGCCCCGCAGTCCCATGTTAGGTCGAACAAGTGGGCACCGCCCGATTCATCCGATTTCGGAAGATCGAGCCTTCTTTGAAACCTGTCTTCAAGCTCATGCACTCATGCACATTTGATTTGACTCTGTCTTCAAGCTTGTATCCAACTGTCCAGTCTTTAATACCTGTCACATATAATTCAAAAGCAGTAATTTGGAAAACAATATTTAACTCAAACAGAAAATGAAAATATTTTTGTTATATTATTTGCCTCGGGTATTTGGGTTGTTTCTTTTCATATTTAACTCGAACAGAAAATGAAAATATTTTCTGACAGTTTAGGAAAAAATGCACAAAGGAGAAGCCAAGTGCACAAAGTAGTACTCAACACAGCAAGCAACATAACATGACCAAGAAATGCATGTACATGGATGAACATACATGCATCATAAGGCTTGGTACAAGAAACTACTCAAGTGCAAGTTCATACTCAAGTGCAGCCAGATATGTAGACAAGCCAAAAAAAATGGACACGGCACAAGGTCAAACCCGAGTCATTGACTGGATTCAACTCAGGGCCAAGCAACCAACAAAACAAACAAGAACCAGGTTCAGCAAAATGTAGACAAGCCAGTGCAAGAAACACAGCAATACACATAGGCAGCCCATCAAGCAAAAACAGTGAATGCATCAGGCATGTACAAGAGAAACATAGGCAGTAATATGATATACAGAGTACTTGGATCATCATTTCATGTTAAAGAACAAGGTTAGCATGGTACCAGTTCAGTCCAGACCAAGCAAAACCAACAAAGCTCAACACACATATGTTTGTATATATCGTGGAAATCAAAACTCAATGTTCAGATTAGTCAACAGTTTTAGAAAACCAAAGATCACTTTCAAAGTTCTGATTTTCAAAAGTGCAGAAGTTTTCAAGTGAAGCAGTTTTTGAGAGGACAGCAGAATACAAATACTTCAAGTTCTGGTTTAACAAATGCAGCAAGGTACAAAGGTATGTGAACAAGTTTAACAAAGGTTCAAGTTCTGGTTTAACAAATGCAGCAGAAAGGAGCTAACAAGCTCAGATTAGAAATCAAAAACAAGCCAGTAAACCAAAATCCAACATACCAAATAATATCACATCGCAATTCATCATCGGCAAAGCAAAATCAAGCCAGTGAACCAAAATTCAACATACCAATACATCATCGCAATCCAACATACCAGATTTCTCAAAGTCCAACAGAAAGATTAAACTCGAGATTATAGGAAATAAAGCCTATAAATAAATCCCAATTCATCATCGACAAAAGCATGCGAGTGTAACCAAAATCGAGAATAATCAAGTAAACCAGAAGGCAGAAAACATACCAAATAATATCACATCGCACCCGACGACGAAGTCAAAGCAATTCGAGCAATCAATCAAGGAGAACGAAGGAGCAAGCTACCAGGAACGTTTCTCATACTAGATTCGATCATTCAGAGCATCAAAGCAACTGGAACCGCGTGCCCTAGTTTTCACAGAGAGGAACGAGAAAGAAAAATCGCGTGCCCTAGTTTTCACAAATTGAAAAACGTTCTCTGCTCTTGCCTTTGTGAAGATGATGTCATGAATCCGAAAATGGTACTTTTTGAAGCAATTGAGCGAAGCTTCATCAGAATCAAACTTCTTCTGAACATTGGCGAGAAAGATTCGAGCATCAGATCTGGTCGAAGGATTCTCGAGCTTTTCGAGAACGGATTTCAAGGCAGCGTATGCCGAGTCTCCTGATTTTGAATATTCCTGTGGATTCAAGAACAAAAATTAGGGCACAAACCAAATATTCATACTAGTTTGGGGGAGAAACCCTAATTTTTTATTTCTGCGATTTGGGGAGAACGAAATGAAAAGGAAGCGCGTGAATGAAAATGTCAGCGGGAAATAAAGGAAACGTAGTAGATAGTGGATGAATGGTTGAGATTTTGTTTTAACTAATGGTGTGGATCGCTGAGGTGTAAATTTTTTTTAATTGTTTTAATTAGAATATATCTATAGCAACACTATATAAAAATGTTGCATCGTGTTACACTTGTTTAGCTAGAGCAACACATTTTTATGGCTAAGGTAACACCAAAAATACAACATTGCAGTAGGACCAAAATTTTATAGCTGTCGTAACATTTTAGCTGGCAACACCTTGCAAAAATGTTGCAGAAGGTCATCTATGGCGTAGTGTCGTGAAACCAGTTTTTGAGAAGGATTTTGTGAGTATCAAGTTCGAAAATAAGGGGCAGATGTTTATTTTCACTTTTTATTTTTCTTCACTTCTGTAATCAATAAGACCGAAATATTTTTTATGTTAAATTAAAACTTCTATTTATGTTCTTATATTTATTAACGGTTAGCAGAGAGGATAATATTCGATATCCATCTGCTATCTACATATATGGATATCCGATATCTAAATATGATTTCAGATACGGACGCAGATGTGATACTATCTGCATACAAGAATATTCAATGAAAGACCTAAGCTACTAATGTCATTTTGTCATCCAGATCTCGATATAGGCCCAAGATTCAAGACAAGGTTCAGTTATTAATCTAACTTTTGATATTAAATTCAAAAGTACAGTTAATTGGTGTAAGAGTATGGAGTGCGGTTTTGTTCACACTGGTGTGAACAAAACACGACTCCCCATTGGTTGAAATCAGCGGGCTCCACGTGGAGCCCGCCGATTTCAACCAATCGGAAGTGTTGTTTTGTTCACGTGGTGTGAACAAAATAGCACTCAAGAGTATGCAGTCAACCGGCACATTTCTACAAGATATGAAAATTATTATAGTTTTGGATGGAAACCCAAAAATTACATGCTTGTACAAACTATGAAAAACCGAAAGAAATTAAACCCTTGTTGAACTTTCTAATGGCAAAGCTAGGTAGAGAGACATGAAAGCTTGGAATAACAATTATTATTAATAACAAAATAAATAAATATGTGAAAATATTGGTGACACAAGAAATCTCAACTATTTGATTACTCATGTTTTCAATCCATGTGTAACACAATAAGATTCAGCGGTTCAGATTTATTGTGTTGCCAATTGCGTTTTATTTTATGTTCAAATGGTCTATCTCAATAAATGATGTTTCTTTTAAATAACATTTCCATTCCTCTTCCACGCATAATTACATTCTTCTTCCGTTTCAAATATTATTTTAATTTAAACTTTTGCTGGTTGCAAACCCATCCTAATTTCTTTCCACCCACGAAGCTTGATGGTAAAGTACAATATCTAAACCAATGGTATCAAACCAACGAGATCACACGAAGATTTTTTGGAATTCTTTATTCGACCAACCATTCTACTTTCTTACCTTGTCGACTACACTTTAGGTCATAAACGTGCAAAGCATGAAAACTTAGATTATATTAATTTATCAGGAAAATAGTCTGGAGAACAAACTTAGAAAAAAATTTAAGTTGAAGTATAGCAAGTTTGTTTTTTTGACTGAAGTACAATGACTAGCATTTTGTATAGTGTAAAACTAAATATAATGCTAGAAATATCTAGCATTTTGTATAGTGTAAAAGTTGAATATAATGTTAATTCTAACTGTCATTTGTCCATCAGTTTAAAAATAAAACTTCATGTTTTTATAGTCTAATTTTTTTTTCAAAATTTGTTTTTTTCCCTAATTCAGTGTTAATTTATTTGTATGAAAATTAGATTATATTAATTTAGATTTGAAGGCTAAAATCCTCATTTGTTTTTTGTTCCAAGGAACAAAGAAGTTGAAACAGAAGAGAGAGTGAAAGGTGGTGCGAAAACATTATTTTGTTATGAATATTAATAAAGAAATATGCTAAAACACTGTGCATTTGTGTTGACTAACTGTTAAACCACATTTTTGCTAATCTTCTGATCATTAAAAATATATTTTGAGTCAGTTACGTACAACTCCGTAACTCCGTTCGCATTAATAAACAAACTTGATTTGAGGAGTACGTATTAATAAACCAAGTTGATTCAAATGCGGCCGCGATGCACCAGTCACATTTGTATACAATGTTTGACTTGCCACCGATTTCAACTAAAATATCGATGCTCGTTTTATTTATTATATATACATGTTGCTAACACTATAAAACAGAGATGCCTTCTACATGTGACACCTTCTTCTATATATATATATGATCGTTCCTTTTGGTTAATAACGTTGCGTAATCTTTCTTGTAGTATGTACAACAATACAGAACGTGTGTGTCACGTGTGTGTCTATATATATATATATATATATATATATATATATATATATATATATATATATATATATATATATATATAACATAAATAGACGTAACTTTGAATGGATGGACCCACAGCATTCATTATTACTTCATTACGTGCGACTCACACCATTTTATGCTCATCACATGCATAAATAGAATTGTCACTTTGTACGTATTGTATCTGGTGTGAGCTATGCTTTATTGTAGGATAAACTTGTAGTTGGGATCGACTAGTCATTGATTTTTAAGTTCCGTTTATGTACGAGCTAAGCACACCTGTAATGAGATGATTAAATTCTTGTCAACTCATATATACACTACTAGAAATACACTATATAGCCACGACAGTGTTCCAACGGTCGCCAACGGGGGTTTTCAACAGCTTTCAACGGCTCGTTATTTTTTAACAAGCCGTTGGTAATCGTTGGTAACCGTTGTAAAGATGTCGTTTGCGGCCGTTGAAAGCCGTTGGAAATATTCGTGTAAACCTGCAGCTGGCCGAGAACAGATTTCATTCTCCATCATTCAACAAAAAACATCAAAACCTCCACCCTCTTCTTCCACTTCTCCTCTTTTCTTGCTCCCAGCCTCCCCACGCAACCGGCAGCCACTCCGACGCCATCAATCAACACCAGCGGTCTCTCTCCATCCAATTCCACTCCAAAATCAGGTTTTGCATAAACCCTAAATTTTAAAATTTTGCTAATTTTGTGTTTAATTGTTTGTTATAGTTGTATCTAATGGCCTATTGATTGTTTATTATACCAAACTAAGTGCTAATTACAATTATTACCATCCAAATGTCCAAATTGTTTGTGTATATATATTATGCACATATATACATATGTTGATAATTTAGTGTAAATGCGCATTTGAGTTAGCGTTAAATTAGTTAGGATTGCTTTAAATTATTTTGTGTATGTTTTGTAAAGTATTAGGCAAACATGAATTAGTCGAATATTTTACGAACACGAATTATATTTTTTTAGTAATATGATCTCTTAGTGAAATTTTAGCCTATATGATTGCTTTAAATTATATCTTTTAAATTATTAGACAAACAAAATTTAAATCTCTTAGTGAATTTTTGGCCCCGTCTGACAAGTGTTGTATATGATCGTTGTATGAATTTTCGTTTTTATTGCAAAACGGATATTCATATTCATCTGATACAATATTTGTTGGATTTGTCCCTGTATTGGACAAGTTACAAACATTATAAAGTAATTACGTTTCGTAAATCATATCGTTATAAACGGTTCACAAAATTTCGACGGCATTTACTTTTCGTTCCTTGTGTACATGCATTGTGTACGATACAAGGAACACGGGGGAAGTGCTGCTGAAATTTTAGAAAATCGTTTATAATGATATGATTTAAGAAATGTAATTACTATTGTGTTTGTAATGGGAAGTAGAATAACCGACCATCACAAAAGATACAAAAATGTAAACAAAATAGCAAGAAATATAACTTTGTATATAAACGAAAATGGATTATAAAAAACAGTAAAATCTAAAATGTGTTTATCAAATTTGATTAATAGTTTTTTTACTATTGATCATAGGTTTTACAGTAGGAAAAATGGTCAATTATTTTATTGATCAGAGCTGGATATATCAAAGAAGAGAAATGGGAGGCTCAATAAGTACACATTTCTTAACGGGGTAAATGTGTTTGTCGAATTTGCTTTAAGTAATATTGGAAACGACGTAGAAATTCGTTGTCCATGTAGTAGGTGCAAATTGTTGAAGCATTTAGTACTGAATATGGTTAGGATTCATTTGCGCCAATATGGTTTCGTAACCAATTATTTGGTGTGGGATCGTTATGGAGAAATTATAACACGTAACGAAGAACAGTCAATAGAGGTCATTAGTGATGAAGTTAGTACGACGAATCTCATAGAACATATGGTTGAAGATGCAGCACGATCAATGTTCCCTACTGTTGAAATTAATAACGACGATGTTAACGTCGAAGAGGAACCCAATGTTGGAGTGAAAAAAATATATGATTTATTGAATGCTGCTAAGAAACCTCTTTGGAATGGATGTACTAGCGGCACTCAATTATCGGCAACTGCAGAGTACATTGCGATGAAATCAAAGTACAACTTCATAGAAGCCGGGTTTACGAGCAAATATGGTTTATCATGTAACACACACGTATATTCTTCTTAATTGTCCAGAAGTTGCACCATTTACTAGGTAATTATCAGATTACAAGTTTTGATAAATTTAATTTAATTCTGCATGTGTAAATTAATAATAAAGCAATATATTGTTTTTGTTTGCAGTGTTTATGAATCACAAAATCCAGACGGCGATTTAAGCAAAAATTTCGCTACTTGGTTTTCGAACTACGTTTGTGATCCTACAAATAATGTGGTCGATGAAGGATTAAAACATTTGGCGTTGGGATCGAAAAGGAAAGTTAAAACGTATCCAATATTTTTCGTTAATAGATATAAATTCAACACCAAAGAATACGGTGCTGAAAAATTAACAAACAATACCGGTGTATTTGTTAAAGGCGGTGATGATCCTAATAATCATATATATGATTTTTATGGCGTGTTAACCCAGATTTTGCAATTGACATATTTTATAAGACCCGTAGAGAAAGTTTTTTTGTTTAGATGCAACTGGTTCAGCAATGTTCCAGGTTCTGGTATTAACGTGCATCCAAATTATAATCTTATAGAAATATAACATACCTCCCGTTATCAGCAGTACGATCCGTTTGTACTAGCCAAACAAGCCCTACAAGTTTATTACGCCCCTTATCCGTCTCTAAAAAGAGATAAAACGGATTGGTCTGCGGTTTTTAAAACCAAGACGAGATTTACATTCGATGGAAAATATATTCCAGAAGAACAAGCCTATCAAGCAGATATCGAAGAAAATGTTGAAATTACAATTACAGATGATCAAACTGATTTTGGACAATTAAATGATGAGGCAAATGTATTAGTCGAAGCATTTGAGAGTGTAGAGAAAAACGATATAGAACACGAGATCGAATCTGAATCAGAAAACGACGAGGACTGAGTAATATCCGGTAATTTTTACAATTATATATTCACACACACGCATCACATATATATCATCATCATCATTACATGCACCACATATCATCATCATTTTATCTATGTCTATAATTAAAAATGAAACTTTCAACAGGTATTATGTCAGGCTCCAGACGTCGTAGCTCTTCTCGCTCGGCCGGCGAGAGTAGTGGTGAGCCTCCGGCTCGACCACTTGTATATTTGCAACCGAAGGCTGATGAAGCGTAAGTATCAAAATTAAAATGATAACAATATAAATTTGTTCATACATATATATACTTGTCTAAAGCTTTGTTTTATTTAACACAGGGGATTTGATTTGGAGCCCTCAGGAGTTGTGCTTGGCATTTCCAAGCAATCATTTATGAGCAGGATGACAGATTGCGGGCCTAAGTGGAGTAAGATCCCTGACCATGTTAGGGAGGCCATCTGGCAGGATTTTCTAGTGAGTTTATACCACTTTACTGTATGAATAAGTATAAATGAACAATTAGTAATGTTTTCTCTTTGTACAGGGGCAAGTGGACTTGGCGGAGGCCGATGTCGCCATGGTTCAGCGCCACTGGAATTCGAAGGTTGCCAAAAATTACAGGGAGGTAATGTCAGCTCTTAAAAAATCGGGGAAGAAACAGAACTGGATGGGCGCTTCCGTATGGGATTCTTGGATGAGTTGGTGGGAGACCGACGAGTTCAAGGTAAATCTACCAAATATATAGTTAATTATTTCGCAATTAGTATAAATATAATATTCAATTTAAATTGCAGATGGAGTCGGAGAGGAACTCTGCCAATAGAAGTAGGAATCCTGTAACGCATCGTGGCGGATCCAAGTCTTTTCAGCATCACCGTGAGGACTTGGTAAATTTATCTAAACCGTTATTACATTTTGTATATTAATTAGTTCGGTAATTAGCTATGAAAAATTAAAATATATAAATTATTTATTGTAGGAAAGATCGGTTGGACGTCGTGTGTCTATGATGGAGGTATTTACCCGCACCCACGCATCAAGACAAGCAGACAATGCTGGCAATATTACATATCAGTGGGATGGTGATGATAAGGCGACGGCTGCATATGTATGCATATTTTAAATCTTATTTTATTAATATCGATATGTTTAAATCCTATTCTACTAATTTTAACCTATAATTGTTTTTTATTTTAGGCAAAGTTTCAGGAGGCACGAGCAGAGCTGCTTTCAGAATCGGATCGCGATGAGTTGACGGTAGAGGAGGAAGATAATATTTTCGACGTTATTATGGATCCGACGCAGCGGAATAGGTGCTATGGCTATGGAAACCAAGCGGTAATCTTATAAACATTGCAATATTATATTTAATAAATTAACCTATATAGATACACTATACATATGATGATTTCTAGTTGAGTTAAATCTAACATATACGTGATTTATAAATATTAGATAAGTAAAAAGGAAAAAATATACAAAGATATGTGATGAAAATGGATGAACAAAAAAATATATATAAGAATACTTTTAACACCTATATATTGTATTAAAAATATGCATTTATTTGTGGTATATGCATTGCTTAAGATCACGTCATTTACGTTTTTATATTTTAAAATATACATTGCTTAAGAAAATGATTATAATACAAATGTGAACATCTCATATTCTATTTGCAGGTTCGGGCAACTCAAAAGGCGTGTGACAAAGCTGAAATAAAAGTGCTTAGAACCATGGTTGAGCAGCTGCAAGAGCAGGACCGTCTTCGCGCTATACAAATGGAGCAGCTGAATCAACGTTTAGCGGAGTACGCGTAGAGGCATGGTTCCTTCCCTTCGTCGTCTGGTGCTTCTAGAGGTGATGATGATGCTTGAGAGGTATGATGATTATTGTCTTTGTGGTTGGTTATTGTATATATTGACTTTGAGGTGGTGAGGATTGTGTTTGATGGTTATTGTGTATGTATTGACTTTGAGGTGGTGAGGTTTAAGTGTTTGCATTGTATATATTGACTTGAATATGGAGTTGGTGTTGGTGAGGGTTTTGTTGTTTATGTACATATTGACTTAGAGTTTGGTTTGAAAATGTAATGTTTGATGTTGATTTTTGGTTGTTTATATTGTTTGTGGTATAATGTGTTGAATATGTGAAATGGAGTGGAAATTGATATATATTGATTGTGTGTGGCTGGAAGGTGAATGGCTTGCTGCTATAAAAAAAATTTCACCCAGATTAGCAACGGCTACCAACGGCTTATTGGTCAGTTTATTGCAACCACTACACCAGAAAAGTCATTTCGCCACGACTTTGGGCCGTGGCTAAACGATTTTGCCATGGCTTTGGGCCGTGGCAAAATAGGCAGTGGCAAAAAATTTGCCACGGTCCAGAGCCGTGGCTGTTTTCTATTTTGCCACGGCTTTAGGCCGTGGCAATATTTCATCAGCCACGGTTTAGAGCGTGGCAAATATATGTTTTGCCACGGCTTGAGGCCGTGGAAAATACATGATTAGCCACGGCTTAAGGCCATGGCTAATTTTTGTATGTTACTCAAATCATTTAACCATCTCAGCGGTTCTTACTTCAGTTCAATTCAATACAAAATAGTGTCTCAGTTGAAACTCAAAACATAGAGTAAATGTCTCAGTTCATAATAAGATTCACTGTTACAAACAGTTCATCAATTACAATACAATGATACATGAAGACAAAAGTTTTAGATAGTTCATCAAGTACAATACAATGATAGATGAAGACAAAAGTTTCAAATAGTTCATCAAGTACAGTACAATGATACATGAAAACAATAGTTCAGCAACAATACATAATACACACTACAAAGTGTAACTAATCTCCAGCATTGTTGTAAAGAGGCAATACATAATACAAGTACAGTACAATGATACAATAAGATTTCACACTATAAGGCATGTATTTCAACTTCAGGCTTCACATCATCCACTTCAACAGCAAGTCCTGTAAAGAGGGTATCTAAATAATTAGTTGATGTGGGATCGTAATATCTAATAAAAAACTCCCATAGTTTCCATCCTCTTCAGGACAGGAGCACACATTTTGACTGATGGTTTAAATTTATATTCATCCAAGTTCAGAAATTCTTTCAATTACATAACATAGTGTATTCTTTTTGTCTGATGTTCCATCATAAGCTCAAATCTACGACGACAGTACAATAATTTGGAAAACTTATTGTCCATCTCAGAATATGATCCTTATAATTGTTCAAGCGTAGCCTTAGATTAATCATGACTAATGCAGCTCTTTTAGTTTTGGAATAATGAGTCGAAATTAACTATAAATGTCACGAGAGGTCCAAACTCTCAACGATAACAAAAACATCTGCGGAGTTGGAATGAATTATAGTTTAATGAACATCAAATAGGAATTTAGACAGTCATCAATATATAAAGTATTCATTGTCTATTTATAATTTGAGTTATAGGTTGGTTTATATTTAAGGTCTGGGGGGTATTTTGCATAACAGTTTGAAAGTAGATATCTATATAGAATGCAGAATTCACTTTACAAGTGTATATATAAGCAAATTAAAATTCTGGACTCGGCCGCCTTATTTGAGTGTAGTAATAATCAAATGTAGGACTATAGTGTCAATGCTAGCTTGACATGTCGAATGGCTTGAGCTGTACATACAGCAGCACATTACAGACTTACAGTGGACAATGTTGATGACATTGCATCTCTTTGCTTAATTTAGCAGAGTCCAAAAACAGGGCTGCAAACATGTGTTTAATAAGTTCAATTCAATTCTTTGGCATATGGATCATAGTATTAGATAACAGTAAGATCAATTGCCTGAATTGACTTCTTCCAATTAAGAACATCGACGTCAGCCTTCTCCTAATCAGCTAGTTCGAAATATTTTTACAATAAAAAAATACAGAACACCCAACAAAAACTATTCAAACAACTTGATACACTTTTTTGTTCAAAGCCAGCCAAACAACAATCATGCTTCTAGTTGCATATTGTTTGAAATAAATCATACGATAAAAGATATTGTTTTGAAAATCATGACATCTAATTTGCATATTTTATGGTGCACATGCACAAGTATATTAAATTTCATTTACCTGAATTTATAAAAAAACCAGGATAGAAGATCTTGTATGTTGAGAGTTTACTCACATAAGACTTGTAATCTTAAGGAGAGAAAAGAAAATTCAACAAAAAATATATTATGTCTGAGAAATTAGATACTAAATTATATTTTATTTTCGTATAATATTTTGTTCAGTACATACGAAAAAGAATGTGGTTGTTTGTTTCACGTCCCTCATATCAGAAATCATTCATTTCACATATCCACCTTAAGAACCTAATCAAAATTTGAAAAATCAAACAAAAGATGATCAAATGTAATGGTATATCTATGTATTTTGATTATGAACTAAAACCTTAGTTTAGATCAATTGTATATCTTTGTACCAAATGGAATAACATTGCATCTTTTATTCTTGATCCAATCATTGGATTCCAATGTGGAATATGTACATGTTGTCTTTAGTGATCTTCTTTCGCGTATCAGTTGTTACAGAAAATAAACATGGTGTTGTAACTATTTAGGATCATCATCATCATCATTATTATTATTTGTGTTCAATTTTTATTTTCAGTTGGTTATGGACTCATGTAACAACAAAATTTTTGGTTCTAGGGACTTGGAAGCAATAGAGGAATGTTGATGTCCTAATTTAAAAAGTCTTATTATCGTAATACAACAATTCTTAACTAAATTAACGAAAAGGAAAACCAATCAATATAAACCGAAGCGGTACAGTATACTGATAAAATGTAAGTTTCAGTCCATAGATGTTTTTTAACAATATGGCCTTTGATGCCATTAACAGACTGCCAACTAAATCCAGTAAAGCATTTACTATGTAACTCGGAGGAGGGGACAATGAACCAACTTTTCTTTCAATTGTCTGTAAGCAAGCAACATATGGAACATACTAAATTTAAGTATAAACAGACTATATACTAATGATTAACTGATAATTATTGGTATTTAATAAGTAAAATGAAATAAACATACCATTTCATGTTCTACTATAACGTGACTTGTACGTCCAGTATGATGATCATAGTTATACAATGCTCTGTTTTTTTTGCCTATATCTCTTCTTTCCCTTGCACCGGGTTTTGCTTCATTTTTCATCAACTCATTCCAATCTTCTTGGACAAACTGATTTAACAGGGAAGGCTGTATGTTTGCGTGCACGTGTTACGCATAACCAAATCCTTCTGTTACGGGAGTCATGCTAATCTGCGATAGGAATATGCCAGTGGCCTTTCTCTGATTCCTATATACCATATGAACAGCATTAAATAATTTACAGCAAAAAGATAGGATTTAGTAGATATGATTTGTAAACCAGTTAGAAGTCTATCTCTTCTTGTGCATTCATAGAAATAGTCAGTTATTTGAGCAGTTAAATTAGATTATGTTTTGGTATGTTACACATAAGACGATCTATATTGCAATACAAAAGCATAAGAAAGAACCTGAATGACTACGGAACAAGGTGGAGACATCTGAAACTCAAAACTTCCATCACTAAAGTTGAAATGAACCTACATTTTATAGCAATATCTATTTCAATAAGCAAGAAATTCTGACTAAAGGGCAATATGTGTAGAAATCCAACGTTTAGATAACATTTCCTTGACGTAGCTTTTAGTAAATCATACGTATATATTAAACTTCACATTTGATAATGTTATCAGCAATTGCAAAAGACAAATAAAGTGGGATATAAAAATATAAAGAAACAGAAACAAAAGGCCAAACAGTAAACAAAATAGTTCATCCAATAAATGAAAGAATTACAAAAACAACAGTTTTTCTTGTTCATCTTACGAACATTTCCTTTGATTTGAAGAAGTTTTGAAGGGTATTTCGTTGAATTCAAGAATTGGTGACTCGTTTATGTTCAAAGCGATTGTGCTTATCACTGTAAGCCAATTTTTGAGTTCACTAACTCCTTGTGGTGTGGTGGGTCAATCAATCACTGATTAACTCTGTATTGTTGACTCTGTGAGCGTTCTAAGGCGTTTGAGTCAAACTAGGTGTGCACGGTTCAGTCCTGCAATTTTACTTAATTGTTATGTTCGAAGCATATTCCCATGTACAAGATGTAAGATCACTTGATTGGTGTACTAACGTCGGAGAACGTGATGTTAAAATGCAGATAGATTCTGAGATTCAAAAGTAGCATACTATTATTCTCCTTTATATCAGCAAATCACCTAAATCATCCATATTAAGATGAACAGCTAACTCACAAAGTATCAACCAAGCCACGTCAAACTAAGTAATAAAAACCAAAGATGGGAAAACATATAACGTGAACCTTCCCACAAACTCTACTTCCCACTACATCAAACGTCAGACTCGCAAGATTTTCACACTTGAAAGAACTCCCAAATAACATACTAAACTACTTAAAACATTTAAAGCTTCAAACCTTATCAAAACTGAGCCTCTCTTGCACTTCTTAATTACCTATTCATAATACTATCTTAAATAATCTAAATACTCACATAATTAGTATTGATATCTATCTTCTACAACCGTTTTAGTTGCCCAATGGATGGAGATACTGAACCAGATAACATGTTATTTGATAGACCAAGCTCAATTAGATATGGAGACACGCCAAAAACTAAAGCAGGGACTGGACCAGAGAGTTTGTTATTGCTTACATACAGCTTCTGTAGGTTCTTGAGATTTCCAAAAGAAGAAGGAATAGAACCAGTGAGATTGTTTGTATCAAGAAAGAGATTCACGAGTTCAGTAAGTCGACCAAGAGATGAAGGGATGGGTCCTGATAAATCCTTAAATCAGGGAAAAAGTTTATGCTTTGACAGTCTATGCTTTGACATTTCTTTAAATCAGGGACAAAGTTTCAAAAAACAACTTGAGTGATTAACATGAGAGAGAAATACTCTCACCAGTCCCTGGCGTATTCAAACATTTGTTAACTTAGTCTGTATTAGATCAATACTTCAAAAAAATATGGACCAATAGACAAAGTAAAATGCACTAATTTTTAACATGAGTAATTAACAATTGGAGCAAACCTTATTTATATGTGCATGATTTAAATTTGATGAAACATCCAGTTTAAATAACACTTGCCTGATGGGGATGCATGTCTGGCCGAATTCTCTAGTCATTTAACAAAATCAATATCTATATTTATTATGTCAAATATAACATATATATACACATGCATCAAATAAATTCTATTTACAACAAACTCATTTATCATATTCAAAAGTGATGACGACGAGTAAGAAGAAGAGCAGCAAAATAAGCAAGTACATGCTAGCACCCTTCATAGCACTGATCCGAACAAGAGACATGTACGTAAGCACATGCGGGCCGGATTCAGACAAGCCGGGTAAGTGGATCACGAGTGCCACGCAGTCAGAGCCATAGCTTTTACAACTCGAGAATTATGAGTGGAGAGAACGATGTAAAGGATCTTATTCGAGCTGCTTCTCAAGGCACTTTGGGATCATTGAATTGTGCCAAGGATCATCTAAGATCGCGAGAAAAATATGTATAAAATTAATTTACTATCTCCAATCCTAACTCTCTTTTTCTTTAAAATAAAAGAATGAATGAAACTTAAACAACGAATATACATTAAACTCAATACATACTTCGAGTTGTTCACATGGTTTTAATGTCCACCTTCATTAGTAGAGCTCAAACTCGTGATCTTTAGTAACTAAACTCACATCACATGTCTTCCTTCATTACTAAAGCTCAAACTCATGTTCATTCCAAATTTACAGTTACAAAAAATATCAACAAAGAGTCGATAGATTATAACAGTAGAGGTATTCGATATAATTGGTGATATACAAAGCTAGGCAACACAAGATTTAAATGAACTAAAACATAAACTAGACATATCAGAAATAAAAGCATGTAGTACTCAAAACACATGATGAATAGAAATATAAGGCATGACAATATAGGACTTTCTAAAATAAGATGCTAAATCAAAATATGGAAACTGAAATATGCTGAAAACTGAAAGAAGATGCCTTAAAAACATGTCGCAACTGAAACTGAATTATCAAACGGTGGATAGAAACCAAAAGTTATTGCCTCACTACATATACCTCTAAACTAAAGTGTGGAAACATGCTATGAGATGATATTCTATGAGCAAATATGCTACGAGCTGATCTAGCAGAAACCAAGGCATAGATATCTGGGAACAAACACAAGCAGCTACCAAACTACTGAAGCATGTGTCTATTCAGTAATACATCAAAATATGTTGTAAAACTAAAATAGGTAGTGAGCTATCAATAATACACAAAATTTACAGCATAAAGTGTCAAACAAATGGTGTTATCTAGTAAGAATCAAATTTATATCAATGGCGTTATATAATGTCTGGCTTTACATGTTGAAATAGTTTATTGTATAGGTTTAACTGAAGATATGAAGATTTAACCCAAGCACATGGTCTCTGTCCACAATGCTAGTTACTAGATTTCTCTCTTCTATTGTATTTGTATCAATTAAAATCCAAAAGATCCGTTGTTCAAACAAAATAAGCACCTCACCCTCATCTAATTCAACTTAAGTGCTCTAAATGGAAATCTCAAAATACCATGATACCTCAAAATAGATAATTATTTTGTCAATGTTCAATAGGAAGACATATTTAAAGCTTACAAACCACGGAATAAAGATTAAAATTGGGACAATTTACACGAATGAAAGATGAAACTGAAATTTAACAGTACAATGCAAATGTTCTAAACCTCAATCACAACCCTAAGCTAAAATGTTTCATCGCCATTAGCACAGCAAAATACCAAAATGAAAAAACAAGTCTTTTTTTAACTATAAACAAATCCATGCATCATACAAAAATCAACGAAATGTTCACATAAAAATAAACCAAATAAAACGCACCAATCTCGAGTCACAAAGCCTATACTCACAGTATCCGGCATCGGCGATGGCGAATCCAGCATCGGCGATGGCGACTTTACTTCTGGTGCTGGCGTAGGAGCTTCCACTGCAGGTGATGGCGCTTCCACTGGAGAATCCACTGCAGTCCTTGGTGCAGGTTCCAGAGCTTTACCAAACAACTCTGTCGGCAAAAGAATGTTATCCACGGTGATTGAGAATACGAGCTATTCACGTTTACGTTAGAGCGATGAGGATTTAGGTGAAAATCGATGAGAATTAGGGCGCGGGATGGAAATTATTTAGCGAGGGAACGTGGGTTAATTTGGGAATGGGGCGTTCTTTTTTTTTAGAAAGCTGTGAGCTTTATTGAGATGTATGGAGTGGAAAAAAATTTCATAAAATTGGAACGGTTTACGGTTGTTGCTAAATTGCCACGGCCCGAAACCATTATAATTTATTTTACCACGGCTCAAAACCATGGTAAAATTGCCACGGCTCATAGCCGTGGCAATTTTTCCGCATTGGAGTGTGGCAAAATGGGCAGTATGGTGTAGTGAACGGCTTCCAACGGCGTCCATCGGTTAATTGCCGTTGGAAATGCCGTTGGAATAGCCCCGTTGCTTCCGTTGGAAGCCGTTGGAAAGCGTGAACGCTATTCTAACGGCATTTCCAACGGCTCCCAACAGCCGCCAACGGCTTGGAGCCATTGGAATAGCCTTAATCTCTTGTAGTGATATATATATATATATTGCAGCACCTTTCTTGAGCTTCTGGTTTCCACCACATTTTATTTTGCAGCACCCTTCTCTACCTCCACCACATTCTATTTTGCGGCACCCTTCTTAACCTCCTGATTTCCACCAGATATCCTCATTTAAATAATACTATTTTCTTTCAACTATCAGCACAATGGAAGTGCAATTGAGCACTGCTACATATATGTATATATACATATAATATATATACGTATATATAAATATAATATATATACGTATATATACATATAATATATATACATATAATATATATACATATAATGCATATAATATATATATATATGTTGGAATTCCTAAAATGCTAATGTGAATGATAATATACATAAGTCCCACATCGCCAAAATTGCAAAGCTATTCTAGTATATTAATAGCTTTGCAATGAAGGGGTTGGGGCCTGCGGCACCCAAATGTTTGCTTCGTTGTGAGGAGGGGGATCATGCATCATCACCACACTCGCGCGCGTGCGCCGCCGCCTTCCGACCGACCGAACCGGGCCGGGCCGGGCTCGGGTTTGGGTCTAATATGATCCTATTTTTACTGCAAAACTGGGCCGGGTTTTCCGACAGTTGCAGACTATACGAACAGGAGCGAATCTGTTCAGAAGCGGACGCGGATTGACTGAGGGGGTGCGACTTCTGAAGCGGGCGTGGGTTTTTTGGCGAACAGATGCAGACGGAAGCGGGTGCGACCCGTTAGACGCGAGCGGGTGCGACTTATGGCAGCAGCAGGTGTGAACGCAGAACCAGTAGCGAACGGGTGTGGCCCGTTAACGAACAGCAGCAATGAAAGGCAACGGGTGCAACCCGTCAGGTGGACGCGACTGTTCGAAGAGGTGCGGACGAAATTATAAATAGAAGAGAATACTGATCACATTCTCATTCAATTTCAGTTCTAATTTCTTCTGCTTCTTCTTCTCTACTGCTCTATACAATATATTACAGAGTTGACATACTCATTACAATCTCGTGCAGATTACGTCTGTTGTATCTTGGGAGACTTTAAATAAAGTCTTAAGGAAATTGTTACGACAAGCCTCGAACGGAATTTCCTTCTTCATTCGGTTAGGTTTATAATTGATTTATATATTTATATATATCTATCATTTTCGTTTTCTACGTTGTGTTATTTCTGTAAATAGTATTAAGTTTGATCTATCCCTATAGTTATTGCTATAGTTGTTGGTTTGTTGTTGTAATTTAATTACGACATAACTATTGCTTAAATTAGCTAATACAGACTTCCAAAGTAGTGGAAATCTAATTAATAAACTTGTGAGACGAGTTTATAATTGATTATTCTCTGTTTTGGTGTACTAGACGTATAACATCTTAAGACTTTACTGTTTTAACTAAAATAGAGATGGCAACAGTTGAACTATCAACAAAGGCTACAACACACAACAGACCCGATCCTTTTAAAGGAGATGGTGACGACTTTTTAACATGGCAGAATCAGATGTTATTTTATCTCACCACACTCGGTCTGCAACGGTATCTCGAGGAGGAGGAACCGATTCCTGCACCAGGCAAGGAATCAGATGTTGATACGTGGAAGCATTCCGATTTTCTATGCAGAAACTATATTCTAAATTGTCTCGACAAGGTGCTATACAAAGTATATCAACCTCTAAAGACAGCAAAAGCACTCTGGAATGCACTTGCCACGAAGTACAAGACGCAGAATATCAGTCTTAAGAAATTCATTGTAGACAAATTCATAGACTACAAGATGGTTGACTCCAAACCGGTGACTGCTCAACTGCATGAACCGCAAATTATCATTCATGAACTCGAAGCAGAAGGTCATAAGGTTGGAGAATCGTTTTTGGTTGAAGCCATCACGAGAAAACTGCCGCCGTCATGGAGAGACTACCGCAACTATCTAAAGCATAAAAAGAAAGAGATTTCTTTGCAGGACCTCATCGTACGATTAAAGATTGAGGCAGATAACCGCGGAATTACTAAACAAAGCGAGGAGGCGTTGGTAACAGAAGGGTTGAAGAACAAGAATAAAGGCCACTTCAACAAAAAGAAGAACTTCTCAAAGAAGAGGAAAGCTCCTGAAAACAAACCCAAAGATAATAAAACCAAGAAGTTTAATGGCGAATGTTGGGTTTGTGGCAAAATGGGACACGCTGCTAGAGATTGCAGATACAAGAAGGAATGCAACTCAGAGGCAAATATAGTTTACAACATGGAAGTGGACGAGTCCAATTTTTCAGCAGTTATATCTAAATGCAATTTGGTTCAGAATCCAAACCAATGGTGGGTGGACATAGGAGCTACTCGTCATGTTTGCTCTGATAAATCCATGTTTTCAACATATCAGAAATTCGATCATAAAGAAAAACTCTACATAGGTGATTCTGATGTTTCCATGATCAAAGGCACTGGCACAGTAGTCATCAAGTTTACTTCTGGAAAAACTGTCAAGTTGAATGACGTGCTCCACGTTCCAGACATACGCAAGAATCTGATCTCTGGTTCAGTGCTATCAAAGAAAGGATTCAAAATGGTGTTCGAGTCAGACAAGATGGTTATGTCCAAAGCTGGAATGTATATCGGAAGGGGATATTTATATGATGGCCTATTTAAGGCAAATGTAACCGTTATCGGCAATAAAACTATGTATTCTGATTGTGCTATTAATAAAATTGAAGTTTCTTACTTGCTTGAGCATGAAATTTTACTATGGCATGATAGATTGGGACACATAAGCTTTCGAAAAATGAAAACATTATCAAACTTGGGATTAATTCCGATATTTCAAGTAGATAAGAACTACAAATGTAAGACATGTGTAGAAGCAAAAATGGTTAAAAAACCATTTCAATCTGTTGATAGAAGCACCGGACCACTAGGTTTGGTTCATACAGATTTATGTGATTTTAAATCGTTACCTACAAGAGGTGGGAAAAAGTACTTTATTACGTTTATTGACGATTATACACGATATTGCTATGTATATCTTTTGAATAGTAAAGATGAAGTAATTACATCATTTATAAAGTACAAAGCTGAGGTAGAAAATCAGTTAAATAAAAAGATCAAGATATTGAGATCTGATCGAGGTGGAGAGTATGAATCACCATTTGAACAGTTCTGTGCCGAAAATGGTATAATTCATCAAACAATAGCTCCATATTCACCACAACACAATGGTGTAGCCGAGAGGAAGAACAGAACGTTAAAAGACATGATTAATGTCATGCATTTAACCTCTAGTCTACCGACGAACTTGTGGGGGAAAGCCTTAAATATGTCTAATCACATATTAAACAAAGTACCTCACAATAAAACAGGAACAATTCCATATGAGTTATGGAAAGGACACAAATCAAGTTTTAAATACCTCAAAGTGTGGAGGTGCTTGGCAAAAGTTCCAGTTCCGCCTCCCAAGAAAGTCAAACTTGGACCAAAAATAGTAGATTGTTACTATTTAGGGCCAGTCCAAAATAGTAGTGCCTACAGATTTTTGGTATTCAAGTCTGATATAGATGATATTCATGCAAATACAATCATGGAATCTAGAGTTGCCTCATTCTTTGAAGACGTGTTTCCGCACAAAAGGAATGAAGGGAATAATGTCCCTAAAAGGACAAGAGAAGAATCAAGAAATTCACATGAAGATGAAACTCATCATGAGATTGAGGAAGTTGAACCAAGAAGAAGCGTAAGGGCTAGGACTTCCAAGACATTTGGTTCGGATTTTTTCACATATGTGTTAGAACATGAACCTCAAACGTACAAGGAAGCAATGTCATCTTTTGAATCTTCATGTTGGAAAGAAACAATCCAAAGTGAGATTGATTCAATTCTAAGTAATAAAACTTGGGAAATTGTTGATATTCCACCTGGAATAAAACCTATTGGCTGTAAATGGATTTTCAAGAAGAAAATGAAAGCAAATGGCTCTATCGATAAGTATAAAGCCAGATTAATAGCCAAAGGATATCGTCAAAAAGAAGGAGTAGACTTCTTTGATACATATTCACCGGTAACACGAATAACCTCTATAAGAATGCTAATAGCAATTGCATCGATCTATAATCTAGAAATTCATCAAATGGATGTAAAGACAGCATTCTTAAATGGAGATCTCGATGAGGAGATCTACATGGAGCAACCTGAAGGTTTTGTTTCCAAAGGAAATGAAAACAAAGTCTGTAGATTAGTAAAATCATTATACAGACTAAAACAGGCTCCAAAACAATGGCATGCAAAATTTGATAGTGTCATGATGAGAAATGGTTTTCGTATAAATGAATGTGATAAATGTGTTTATTATAAACGAATTGGACAATCATATGTGATGATTTGTTTATATGTAGACGATGTGTTAATATTTGGTCCAAATACTCAGGTAATAGAGACCATAAAGAAGATGTTAATTAGCAATTTCGATATGAAAGACTTAGGAGTTGCAGACGTTATTTTGGGAATCAAAATTATAAGAACACCTAATGGAATTGAATTATCTCAGTCAATCTATGTAGACAAAGTGATTGAAAAATTTCAACGTTTTGGAATTAAAGGAGTAAGAACACCTTTTAATCCATCAAAAGTACTGCATAAAAACACTAATGAGAGTGTAATGCAACTGGAATACTCTCGTGTAATAGGATGTCTCATGTATCTCATGAATTGCACAAGACCAGATATAGCTTATGCAGTAAGTCGACTGAGCAGGTATACAAGCAATCCAGGAAAGGAACACTGGAAAGCACTAATGAGAGTGCTTGGATATTTAAAAAATACCACAAATTATTCCTTACATTATGGAAAATATCTTGCCGTCTTAGAAGGATATAGTGATGCAAACTGGATTGTTGATTCAGAGGAATCAAAATCAACAAGTGGTTATGACTTTACCTTAGCAGGGGCAGCAGTGTCATGGAAATCAACTAAACAAACATGCATAGCTCGATCCACTATTGAATCAGAGTTCATCGCTTTAGATAAAGCAGGCGAAGAAGCAGAATGGCTTCGTCATTTTTTAGAAGATATTCCATTTTGGCCTAAACCTGTACCGGCCATATGCATACACTATGATAACAAATCTGCGCTAAGTAGAGCGCACAACTTTATGTATAGTGGAAAGTCACGACACATTCGTCGACGCCATAACACAGTTAGGCAGTTACTCTCAAATGGAACTATTTCCATAGATTATGTGAGAACAAATGATAACCTAGCGGATCCATTTACTAAAGGTTAATCAAGAGAGAAAATTGACTGCGCATCGAGGGGAATGAGTTTAAAAGCCTAAACCACCAAGAGTTATCTTATACGGAAACCTATCTTAGCGACTGGAGATCCCAAGGACTAGGATCAATAGGCAAACCAGTTCTGAGTAACTCAAGACGTAATGCATTTACTTGGACATAGTCCAACTCCATTCCTATGGTGCACAATATAAATGCATGCCTACAGAAGTATTTAAAGGTTAAAACTATGTTTTTTAATGATGACCATATCTTGAATATAACAAGTGGAGTATATGTAGGATACTCTTAATGCTTGTGATCACCTATGTTAGTGTGAGATGGGTCGGCTTTATGAGAATATTAAAGGCTTATATTTTCTATAAACACTCGCAGAACCGAACAAATTTGTTCAGGACCAAAATGAACACAACCAAGAGATTAGATGAGAAGGGAATCAATGCTTCGTAAAGCTTATTGTCTGGATATACAATAAAGGCCGACGGTTCAAGATGAACTAATTCACTGATTAGCCAAGTAGATCCGATAAGTTTTAACTAGGGAAAGTTCAAAGTGAAATATCTACCTATCCACGATAAAGTATTATTCCATATACACTCTGTGATATTTCGCTTTGTGTGGGGGATATGTATATTATCATTCATGTAGGGGATTGTTGGAATTCCTAAAATACTAATGTGAATGATAATATACATAAGTCCCACATCGCCAAAATTGCAAAGCTATTCTAGTATATTAATAGCTTTGCAATGAAGGTGTTGGGGCCCCCAAATGTTTGCTTCGTTGTGAGGAGGGAGATCATGCATCACCACCACACACGCACGCGCGCGTCGCCGCCGCCTTCCGTCCGACCGACCGAACCGGACCGGGCTCGGGTTTGGGTCTAATATGATCCTATTTTTACTCCAAAACAGGGCCGGGTTTTCTGACAGTTGCAGGCTATACGAACAGGAGCGAATCTGTTCAGAAGCGGACGCGGATTGACTGAAGGGGTGCGACTTCTGAAGCGGGCGCGGGTTTTTTGACGAACAGACGCAGACAGAAGCAGGTGCGACTTAAGGCAGCAGCAGGTGTGAACACAGAACCAATAGCGAAGTGGTGCGGCCCGTTAACGAACAGCAGCAATGAAAGACAACGGGTGCAACCCATCAGGCGGACGCGACTGTTCGAAGAGGTGCGGACGAAATTATAAATAGAAGATAATACTGATCACATTCTCATTCAATTTCAGTTCTAATTTCTTCTACTTCTTCTTCTCTACTGCTCTATACAATATATTACAGAGTTGACATACTCATTACAATCTCGTGCAGATTACGTCTGTTGTATCTTGGGAGACTTTAAATAAAGTCTTAAGGAAATTGTTACGACAAGCCTCGGACGGAATTTCCTTCTTCATTCGGTTAGGTTTATAATTGATTTATATATTTATATATATCTATCATTTTCGTTTTCTACGTCGTGCTATTTCTGTAAATAGTATTACGTTTGATCTATCGCTATAGTTATTGCTATAGTTGTTGGTTTGTTGTTGTAATTTAATTACGACATAACTATTGCTTAAATTAGCTAATACAGACTTCCAGAGTAGTGGAAATATGATTAATAAACTTGTGAGACGAGTTTATAATTGATTATTATCTGTTTTGGTGTACTAGACGTATAACATCTTAAGACTTTACTGTTTTAACTAAAACAGAGATGTCAACAGTTGAACTATCAACAAAGGCTACTACACACAACAGACCCGAACCTTTTAAAGGAGATGGTGACGACTTTTTAACATGGTAGAATCAGATGTTATTTTATCTCACCACACTCGGTCTGCAACGGTATCTCGAGGAGGAGGAACCGATTCCTGCACCAGGCAAGGAATCAGATGTTGATACGTGGAAGCATTCTGATTTTCTATGCAGAAACTATATTCTGAATTGTCTCGACAAGGTGCTATACAAAGTATATCAACCTCTAAAGACAGCAAAAGCACTCTGGAATGCACTTGCCACGAAGTACAAGACGCAGAATATCAGTCTTAAGAAATTCATTGTAGACAAATTCATGGACTACAAGATGGTTGACTCCAAACCGGTGACTGCTCAACTGCATGAACCGCAAATCATCATTCATGAACTCGAAGCGGAAGGTCATAAGGTTGGAGAATCGTTTTTGGTTGAAGCCATCATGGGAAAACTGCCGCCGTCATGGAGAGACTACCGCAACTATCTAAAGCATATAAAGAAAGATATTTCTTTGCAGGACCTCATCGTACGGTTAAAGATTGAGGCAGATAACCGCGGAATTACCAAACAAAGCGAGGAGGCGTTGGTAACAGAAGGATCGAAGAACAAGAATAAAGGCCACTTCAACAAAAAGAAGAACTTCTCAAAGAAGAGGAAAGCTCCTGAAAACAAACCCAAAGATAATAAAATCAAGAAGTTTAATGGCGAATGTTGGGTTTGTGGCAAAATGGGACACGCCGCTAGAGATTGCAGACACAAGAAGGAACGCAACTTAGAGGCAAATATAGTTGACAACATGGAAGTGGACGAGTCCAATTTTTTAGCAGTTATATCTGAATGCAATTTGGTTCAGAATCCTAACCAATGGTGGGTGGACACAGGAGCTAATCGTCATGTCTGCTTTGATAAATCCATGTTTTCAACATATCAGAAATTCGATCAGAAAGAAAAACTCTACATGGGTAATTATGTTGTTTCCATGATTGAAGGCACTGGCACAGTAGTCATCAAATTTACTTTTGGAAAAACTGTCAAGTTGAATGATGTGCTCCACGTTCCAGACATACGCAAGAATCTGATCTCTGGTTCAGTGCTATCAAAAAAAGGATTCGAAATGGTGTTCAAGTCAGACAAGATGGTTCTGTCCAAAGTTGGAATGTATATTGGAAGGGGATATTTATATGATGGCCTATTTAAGGAAAATGTAGCCGTTACCGGTAATAAAACTATGTATTCTGATTGTGCTATTGATAAAATTGAAGTTTCTTACTTGCTTGAGCATGAAATTTTACTATGGCATGATAGATTGGGACACATAAACTTCCGAAAAATAAAAACATTATCAAACTTGGGATTAATTCCGAAATTCCAAGTAGATAAGAACTACAAATGTAAGACATGTGTAGAAGCAAAAATGGTTAAAAAAACCATTTCAATCTATTGATAGAGTCACCGAATCACTAGGTTTGGTTCATACAGATTTATGTGATTTTAAATCGTTACCTACAAGAGGTGGCAAAAAGTACTTTATTACGTTTATTGACGATTATACGCGATATTGCTATGTATATCTTTTGAATAGTAAATATGAAGCAATTACATCATTTATAAAGTACAAAGCTGAGGTAGAAAATCAGTTAAATAAAAAGATCAAGATATTGAGATCTGATCGAGGTGGAGAATATGAATCACCATTTGAATAGTTCTGTGCCGAAAATGGTATAATTCATCAAACAACGACTCCATATTCACCACAAAAAAATGGTGTAGCCGAGAGGAAGAACAGAACGTTAAAAGACATGATTAATGCCATGCTTTTAACCTTTAGTCTATCGATGAACTTGTGGGGGGAAGAGTTAAATATGTCTAATCATATATTAAACAAAGTCCCTCACAATAAAACAGGAACAATTCCATATGAGTTATGGAAAGGACACAATCCAAGTTTTAAATACCTCAAAGTGTGGGGGTGCTTGGCAAAAGTTCCAGTTCCGCCTCCCAAGAAATTCAAACTTGGACCAAAAACAATAGATTGTTACTATTTAGGGCCAGCCAAAAATAGTAGTGCCTACAGATTTTTGGTATTCAAGTCTGATATAGCTGATATTCATGTAAATACAATCATGGAATCTAGAGTTGCCTCATTCTTTGAAGACGTGTTTCCGCACAAAAGGAATGAAGGGAATAATGTCCCTAAAAGGACAAGAGAAGAACCAAGCAATTCACATGAAGATGAAACTCATCATGAGATTGAGGAAGTTGAACCAAGAAGAAGCGTAAGGGCTAGGACTTCCAAGACATTTGGTTCGGATTTTTTCACATATGTGTTAGAACATGAACCTCAAACGTACAAGGAAGCAATGTCATCTTCTGAATCTTCATGTTGGAAAGAAACAATCCAAAGTGAGATTGATTCAATTCTAAGTAATAAAACTTGGGAAATTGTTGATATTCCACCTGGAATAAAACCTATTGGCTGTAAATGGATTTTCAAGAAGAAAATGAAAGCAGATGGCTCTATTGACAAGTATAAAGCCAGATTAGTAGCCAAAGGATATCGTCAAAAAGAAGGAGTAGACTTCTTTGGTACATATTCACCGGTAACACGAATAACCTCTATAAGAATGCTAATAGCAATTGCATCGATCTATAATCTAGAAATTCATCAAATGGATGTAAAGACGACATTCTTAAGTGGAGATCTCGATGAGGAGATCTACATGGAGGAACCTGAAGGTTTTGTTTCCAAAGGAAATGAAAACAAAGTCTGTAGATTAGTAAAATCATTATACGGACTAAAACAGGCTCCAAAACAATGGCATGCAAAATTTGATAGTGTCATGATGAGAAATGGTTTTCGTATAAATGAATGTGATAAATGTGTTTATTATAAACAAATTGGACAATCATATGTGATGATTTGTTTATATGTAGACGATGTGTTAATATTTGGTCCAAATACTCAGGTAATAGAGACCATAAAGAAGATGTTAATTAGCAATTTCGATATGAAAGACTTAGGAGTTGCAGACGTTATTTTGGGAATCAAAATTATAAGAACACCTAATGGAATTGAATTATCTCAGTCACACTATGTAGACAAAGTGATTGAAAAATTTCAACGTTTTGGAATTAAAGGAGTAAGAACACCTTTTAATCCATCAAAAGTACTGCATAAAAACACTAATGAGAGTGTAATGCAACTGGAATACTCTCATGTAATAGGATGTCTCATGTATCTCATGAATTGCACAAGACCAGATATAGCTTATGCAGTAAGTCGACTGAGCAGGTATACAAGCAATCCAGGAAAGGAACACTGGAAAGCACTAATGAGAGTGCTTGGATATTTAAAAAATACCACAAATTATTCCTTACATTATGGAAAATATCTTGCCGTCTTAGAAGGATATAGTGATGCAAACTGGATTGTTGATTCAGAGGAATCAAAATCAACAAGTGGTTATGACTTTACCTTAGCAGGGGCAGCAGTGTCATGGAAATCAACTAAACAAACATGCATAGCTCGATCCACTATTGAATCAGAGTTCATCGCTTTCGATAAAGCAGGCAAAGAAGCAGAATGGCTTCGTCATTTTTTAGAAGATATTCCATTTTGGCCTAAACCTGTACCGGCCATATGCATACACTGTGATAACCAAGCTGCGCTAAGCAGAGCGCACAACTTTGTGTATAATGGAAAGTCACGACACATTCGTCGACGCCATAACACAGTTAGGCAGTTACTCTCAAATGGAACTATTTCCATAGATTATGTGAGAACAAATGATAACCTAGCGGATCCATTTACTAAATGTTTATCAAGAGAGAAAATTGACTGCGCATCGAGGGGAATGGGTTTAAAAGCCTAAACCACCAAGAGTATCTTATACGGAAACCTATCCTAGCGACTGGAGATCCCAAGGACTAGGATCAATAGGCAAACCAGTTCTGAGTAACTCAAGACGTAAATTTGCTTGGACATAGTCCAACTCCATTCCTATGGTGCACAATATAAATGCATGCCTACAGAAGTATTTACAGGTTAAAACTATGTTTTTTAATGATGACCATATCTTGAATATAACAAGTGGAGTATTTGTAAGATACTCTTAATGGTTGCGATCACCTATGTTAGTGTGAGCTGGGTCGGCTCTTTGAGAATATTAAAGGCTTATATTTTCTATAAACACTCGCAGAACCGAACAAATTTGTTCAGGACCAAAATGAACACAACCAAGAGATTGGATGAGAAGGGAATCAATGCTTCATAAAGCTTATTGTCTGGATATACAATAAAGGCCGATGGTTCAAGATGAAATAATTCACCGATTAGCCAAGTAGATCCGATAAGTTTTAACTAGGGAAAGTTCAAAGTGAAATATCTACTTATCCACGATAAAGCATTATTCCATATGTACTCTGTGATATTTCGCTTTGTTTGGAGGATATGTATATTATCATTCATGTGGGGGATTGTTGGAATTCCTAAAATACTAATGTGAATGATAATATACATAAGTCCCACATCGCCAAAATTGCAAAGCTATTCTAGTATATTAATAGCTTTGCAATGAAGGGGTTGGAGCCCTGGGGCACCCAAATGTTTGCTTCGTTGTGAGGAGGGAGATCATGCATCACCACCTCACGCGCGCGCACGCCGCCGCCGTCGCCTTCCGTCCGACCGACCGAACCGGGCCGAGCTTGGGTTTGGATCTAATATGATTCTATTTTTACTGCAAAACTGGGCCGGATTTTCTAACAGTTGCAGGCTATACGAACATGAGCGAATCTGTTCAGAAGCGGACGCGTGAAGCGGATGCGGGTTTTTTGGCGAACAGACGCAGGCGGATGCGGTTGCGACCCGTTAGACGCGAGCGGGTGTGACTTATGACAGCAGCAGGTGTGAACGCAGAACCAGTAGCGAACGGGTGCGGCCCGTTAATGAACAGCAGCAATGAAAGCAACGGGTGCAACCCGTCAGGCGGACGCGACTGTTCGAAGAGGTGCGGACGAAATTATAAATAGAAGAGAATACTTATCACATTCTCATTCAATTTCAGTTTTAATTGCTTCTGCTTCTTCTTCTCTACTGCTCTATACAATATATTACAGAGTTGACATACTCATTACAATCTCGTGCATATTACGTCTGTTGTATCTTGGAAGACTTTAAATAAAGTCTTAAGGAAATTGTTACGACAAGCCTCGGACGGAATTTCCTTCTTCATTCGGTTAGGTTTATAATTGATTTATATATTTATATATATCTATCATTTCCATTTTCTACGTTGTGCTATTTCTGTAAATAGTATTACATTTGATCTATCGCTATAGTTATTGCTATAGTTGTTGGTTTGTTGTTGTAATTTAATTACGACATAACTATTGCTTAAATTAGCTAATACAGACTTTCAGAGTAGTGGAAATCTGATTAATAAACTTGTGAGACGAGTTTATAATTGATTATTCTCTGTTTTGGTGTACTAGACGTATAACAATATATATATATATATATATATATATATATATATATATATATATATATGCACACACACATACATACATATAATCAACTCATAATACTTGAAAAAAATTAACTTATTCTGATGCATTTAAACCATAAAAGTTAGTAATATGACACATTAGACAGTAAAAATTAATTATATTAGTCATTGATTTTAAAGTATTAATGTTTACTGGATAAAGATATTGAAATAAAATGATTATTTAAAAAAAAAGATATGAAAATAAAATGATTCTTCACAAAGAAGATGTTGATGACATATAGATAACATCTGCAGGGACCTATTGAATTTCACCCATCGTGAACAGTAAAAACTGTGTTGTACATAAATAGAAGTAGTAAAATGGTCACGATTTAAAATTTATTTGTCACAAACCAATTACGAGCATAATGTAATAAATACAATTAAATCAATTTTGAGGTTCAATTGGGTTTTTAAAACAAAAATAATGGATTAAAGGGTTAAATATGTAATAAAATAGAATAAAAAATAAGAACTAATGATATTTACTCTTTCAACATGAAATATTGTAAGCAAATAGATGTCATAATGATAAAAGTTTATCACCAACCTCTATTAATCATTACCGACCATAGACCAAAGAATTGATTTTTCGATTACTTTGATTGGTAATGGTATGACATTTGTATTACCGTACAAATCGGTATGGTAATGGTTTTGAATATAAATTTCCAGTACCGAACCGAATCCACCCCTAGAAACTACTAAGGTAATGCTTCTAACTTTTCCTAACCACTTAATATCATTTAATTTTTTATAAAATTCAAATTTAATTGCTTCGTTTGCATCAGGTCGGTAGATTGTAGGTATGCATTTTGGTTCTTGTAGCAAAGAAGAGGAATTTCTAAGCTTTAGACTTGTATTTTGATAAGTGTAGCCTTGTTTATATGTTTATCATGCAAGTTTTAATGGATATGCTTGTTGTGTGTGATATCTCTATGAATGAATATAATAGAATTTACCGAAATACGTTTGGAAACGGAAGAATTGCTTATATACTGTCATGAACACAAAAAATATAAAAAATCCTTGAATAGAAATTTGCTCATTTCATCATTTATATGTTTGTATCCCTTATATGCTGTTAATAGTTGATAGAGTATTCAAAAGCATGTCAGTCGATGCTGGAAACCCGTAGGAATACGGCGATTTGGTTGACGATCACCAAGATCAAAGTTGATCCTAGAAATCATCAACTAGTCGTAACCAACAGGTCGACCAATCATAACTTACCCATCGATCGATCATAACTAATGAATCAATTAGTTGTTGAAACTGGGGGATAATGTACCCCAGGCGAGAGCATTTAAGTTATATACTTTTGAATTTTTTATATGAAAGATTGGTCCATTTGAAGGAGAGTACTCGAATTTTATTAAGTAAATAAATCAACAGCAATACAAATAGGGCATTGTGTAATACAAGTAAGAATGATCATCACTTAGATGATCAGACAGTGAGGCATGCACAGACAATCGAATGAAAATAGTCGCATTGAAAAGAGAACAAAAACACAATTGCGGAAGGGAAAAAAAGAGAGAAATAGCAATTGTGAGGCATCACATGGAGGCAAGCTGGAGATGTCAGCTTGAAAGTCACTGATGCTAAACAGTAGCTGTGTAGTAGCTAACACAAAAAGCAAAGGCAAGACTGCAGCAAAAAAAGGCAAGCACAAGTCCAAAGGTTTGCTAATGAATGCATGTGAGATTTATGACTTAAGCATGTGTTTAATGCTTGCATTGTAGAGAGAAAAAACATGTTGTAAAGGGGAAAACCAGGTGCTGAACAGCCTAGATGGGTGCTGAATGGCTTGAACAGGTGTTGTTTTGTTTACAGGCACACGTTGTAAGGCATAAAAGACATATGAAGATGTATAGTGGATTCACAGGTTCACAGGCACACCTACTTGTAGTATCCCTCGCTTAAAACGAAGCAGGTAAGTCAGGGCATTGGTTGCACTTGGCCTTGCCTAGACACTCTAGTTTTAAATTTTAATAGTAGTAAAGAATCAACCTCCTTGATGTTCATTAATAAGGATAAGACTAAATCTTTTCCATGAAATCAAATCTTTAAACTTTTAAAACATTTGACTTTTATTTTCACATCATCGATATTTGTAAAATAGTTTTAAAACACTTTTTAAAATATTTTTTTAAGGAGCTAATTATATTTTTAAGTGTATCAAAAAGGAAGGGTTAAATAAAAATGTCATTAAAACATAGTTTACCATAAATCCAAAACCAATTATATTTCTAAGCGGAGCAGGTGACTATGATAAACTCGAAATAGATAAATATCTGGAGTGCGCAGGTGACTATTGCATGGTGAATGCAAAGGCTGATCTGTGTCTTTGTTGGGGATAGGGTTAGAAGGTGAACTGGTGACAGGGTTGCTGGAGACAGACAGAGGTTGAATTCCCATGTTGTGCTCCCTATGGAGCTCCCTGAAATGAGATAGGGCCTGAAATGAAACAGAGCCTGAGGTGAGGAATAGTAATGTGCACCCTGTATTGCAAAGATGTATGCTGCATGCTGGGACCTGAAGCATAAACATTGCTGTGGCCTGTGGGAAAGGTGGTCCCGATTTGTTGAGTTGTCAATGCATTACTATAGTGAAGTAAGCCGCTGCCTATGAGAGTGAGTGCGCCTTTGAGTGATTTAGTTACCCAAGCTATGATCAGACATAAGAAGCCGATAGCCTAAGTGGATTGCAAAGTCATCCTTGACCTCATCTACGCGTGCCTTCCGATTTGGTTGGCTATAGCGACCACCTGTCCAAAGAGAAATTTGTCAGGCAATAGAATACAAATAATCTAAGGAATTTTTATAAGAGTTGTTAAATATCCTCTGGTTATGTTCATACGAAAGACCCCCACACGTGGTAGAATAGAAGTGTTTGAAATTTTTTTAGTAGTTTTATTATATTTGAATCTAAATTTCTTCTGATATTCATATGGAGAAGGTATAGTACTATTTGCATCAAGTCCAAAAATATAAAAGATTTTTACGTATTATATATTAAGAGAAATGATAATTGAAAAAAAATGTGTTAGTTTTAAGGGCTATTTTGCAAAAGTAGCAAGGGTTATTATTTAGATTGTTTATTAGTTTAAAGTTTAGGTTGATAATAGTGTTTAATTTGTCGTGCAGAGCGATCCATATATGAGTTTTAATTCTAGGAGTCGAGTTCATCTTCCAAATAGGTTTTAAATAATTAAATGTGGAGGTACCAAAATAAATTAAGAATCTGTACATAGATTTAGAAGTATACACTTCATTTTTATTTCAGTTCCATATTATTAGATCCAATTGCTCACAGATATTAATTCTATCAATAATGTTAATAAGTTTCGTATATTGATTTAAAACATGTCTAATTAAATTTTGATTAAAGGAAATGTTCCATTTAAATATATCATGCGGCCTATAGACGCCGATGATAAGATCATTTTTATTATTTAAGGCGGAGAACGGTAAGGGAGTTCATGTTTGAGAGCAATAGGAGAATCCCATTGATCGTTCCAGAATGATGTTTTATTCCCGAATCGAACATTAAGGCTAAGCCCAATCTTAAAAATATGATACAGCTTGGACATGTCTTTCCAAAAAAATGATAATAGCAAGCTTATATAGAATTTTGGTCCTATTATAGTAAAAGTTCATAATTATTTCCTTTCAAATTGAATTGTCATCTTCTAGAAATTTCCAAATCCACTTATATAACTAAGAGGAATTTTGTATTTTTAAGTTTATAATTCCTAACCCACCTTGTGATTTGGGTTTGCATACAAGATCGCAGTTAACTAGATAGCTTAAATTAGAGAATTCTGCATTTCCTGTCGAAAGAAATTTACGTCTGATGTTATCAAATTTTTTAAAAACCCATGATAGAAGTTGATATAAGGAAAGCCAATAAGTCGGTATTGTAGATAATACCGAGTTAACAAGGACTACTCTTCCTACCATGAGAGGTAGATGGCTTTCCAAGAAGATAACCGCTTACTAACTTTATCGATGACGAGGTTCCAATCTTCTTTTTTTGGTTTCATCGGTCTAATAATAATTCCAAAATAGTTTATAGGGAAATTCATTATTTTGCATTTAAGCGTTTGAGCTACCTCGGTTAATGCATTTGATACGTTATTAATGATCAAAACCGAGCTCTTGTGGAAATTAATTTTGAGCCTTGAAAGTAATTCAAAGTTATATAGAATTAATTTAAGGGAGACGATATGATGAAGAAGATGGGAACAGAAAAGCAAGGTGTCGTCAGCATATTGAAGGATAGAGACCATATTGCTAGTAATATCCCCCTCCCCTCGATTTTAGGAAGAATGTTATTACTAAGAGCTAGTCTAATTATTTTATTAAATACATTAACCGCTAAGTCGAAAAGTAGAGGCAAAAGGGGGTCTCCTTGGCCAAGACCCCTCGTGGATTGAATTTTGTTGCCTTTAATTCCATTTACTAAAATCGACGAAATGCTGGATTTTACTATCAGCTCAATCTGAGAGATCCATTTTTCGAAGAATCCCCTAGATTTCATGGTGTCAATCAGGGAACACCAATCGAATGAGTCAAAGGCCTTGACAAAGTCGAGTTTAAGGATGGTGCACATTATATTCTCTTTCTAATAGAAGTTAATAAATTCTTGTGCGGTAGCGATGCCATCAACAATGTGTTTACCTTGAATGAAAGCTATTTGGGATATATCACTTAACTTATCCATTTTATTTCTTAATTATTAGCTAGAACTTTAGTGATATTTTTGAAAATTTTGATTTAAATTATATTTAAATTAGTATATAAAGTTCTAAATATATATGTACATACATACATACATATATATATATTATATGTATGTTTGTATATATATATTATGTATGTACATACATATATATATATATACGATTTTATAAAAATTACTTAGGGTATATAAAAAGAGGATTGAATATATATATATATATATCAACTAAAGGTTATTTTGATAAGAAAATGATTTCAATTTGATTTTAAAAATAAATAAAACTGTAGTAATTTCAAAAATGATTTTATTTCAGAAATTATATAATAATAATATAAGATATAAGGAGGTATTATAAATATGTACATTAAATTTGATCTTATGTTATGCTATGTGCTATCTCAGACACTTTTGTTATGTTTTATGAATATGAGTGTATCTATATTTGATGTTATATTGTTTATGTTGATGCTGTGTTATATATAAAGTGCCTTACCTAAGCTATCAAAACATGTATACACTAAATGTTATGTTCTACCTCATCGATACTATTACTTCGATATGCTGTTATGTCATGCTTCGTGCTATGTGTGTATCATAATATTATGTTGAATTAATGTAACTATTATCCTATGTTCGTATGAATGCATTATTATATTATAAATGTATATGATTATATGTGATGCAAACATTGGGGTAGATAAACTATATTTCTGGGGATAAATGTCATTATTGAGGTCAACTAGTAATGATGATTAATATGTGATGACGATCTGATCTCTACGAGGTGAGTTGCTAGACAGGCTAGTATCTATCCTTGCTGGACCGATTCGAGGTTGCTTCTTGAATAATGGCAATCTAGTCTACCACCGCTAATAGTCCAAATGATCTGTTGCATGTAAACAACTATGAGATTCCAGCCCTACGATGACGACGACGAGATGGAAATAAGGCGAAATGTACTTATAATCAATGCAATGAGGGAAACTCCCATGAGGACGAGATTAGATGGTGCAACCGTGTGTGGACTACTAGAAATAGCATGTCTACAACGGGTGAGATGGGTGAATTTCGAAAAAAAAAAATCCCAAATTGGATCTTAATGGCCTATGAAGTCTAATGGTTGTATTAGAGCCAATCTAGTTAGTACAAATAAAATCATATTTTATTTAATTTTCTCAATTTAGTTATTTAATGTATGTTAATTAATTTCACATTTATATGTTTTGAGTATAGCATTAAGTACTCGTGTGTATATATAAGTGTAATGTGCAACATAGTAATATGTACGTGGTTAATGTTTACACAAGTAGATATCGGGATTTATATCCACTATGTAAATATTGGTCATTTATATATATGTTAATTATCAAAGTTTCTAACTTTGAGAATAATGGCCGCTCTTTTTTCTTCATCGTCTATGTCTAATCCTCGTCTAAATTCGTCCTCCATTTATTTGTCAAATTCGAATTGGTCTGCGAATCTTAATTTAGTGAATTCTCGTTCTTATGCTTAGATTGTTAGAGATAATCATATTCCATCACCTCAATATACCAATCGCATATATCCCTCTAATCTTTCATCTAAGAAATGGATTGATTTGAGGAAAGGGAAGAGATTTTTTCTTCTATGTGGTGGATTATCTCATCTGGCGAATGTTTGTAGAGATCTCATTAGGTGTTTCGAATGTGGGCTTGTTGGTCATAAAATGAACAGGTGTTCAATGAAATTGAAAGGTCCCTTTAGCGATTCAGGCAGATCGATCTCAGATGGTAGTCAAAAAATTATGTCTATCAAAGATCATGGATTCCAGTTTGTTCTCAAATGCATGAAACTTAAGAGAGTTTTACTAGATCATCTTTGGATTCAAAGGGAAGTGGGTATTGATTTACTGGAGGATCTTTTCAGACATTTTGATGTTATCAATGATGTCAACATTGGTAAGGGTTACAGTTTGAAATTTGGAGATCCCGCCGAATATTTTGGAAAACAAGATTCTTTGATTAAAGAGGAAAACTTAGTTAGAGTTTCTTCGATTGTCCACTGTGGTTGTTCTGATGATGGGAAGTATATTATTAATGACAGGATTGATTCAGAAATTACTACTGTTAATCAGATATAGAAAAATATCATTCTTGATCCAGTATTATTCGACCCAGATATCTCTCTTTGTAGACTAGGATCTCTCTCTTCTCTTATTAATGCTGGTTGTGATCATGGAGTTTCATTTCAGCCTAAAGGCGATGTTATATTTGGAGATCATTTGAGAGTATCTATTGATGACTATGTTGTTCGTAATAAGAATTTGGCAAAGTCTCATGAAGTGGAGAGTTTCAGTTTAGTTACTAACAATCATTTTGATTGTTTGGAGTTATTGGAAGATTCTGATTTTACTTTAAAGTATCGTTCAGAGATTGATGAGGCTATTGTTGTGACGCAGCTTTGATTAGGCTTGAACAGTTTTTGATACCAAACTGTCGCAACCTATCCAGGATCTTCCTCACGAAATGATGATTTCGTGTCAAACAAATCGATAGAACGATAAATGCTCAATTCCGTTAATCGTGATGATGCCGGAATCTAGTTATCTCCAACCCGTTGATCTCGCAAGATACCATGTTGAAAGATCTACAGTTCAATCATTGATCACTCATAAGTGATACCGAGAATTGGCTTCAAATTCGTTGATTCGCTCACGAATAACCCGAAGATGGAAAGAAGAAGGAGATCACACTCAACTTCCAACAATGGTGGCCAAAGTTCACACACAAATTTATTTTCAAAATCAACAACCTTTTACAAATGACAACACACCCCTATTTATAGGAAATTACAACACACACATGCGAATCACGACTTAACTCAACACATACGACTTAAGTTCACCAAACGACTTAACATCATATGAGTTACAACATCATACGACTTAACAACAATGCGACATAAGAAGTCAGCATAAGAACTTGTGACTTAAGAAGATAGCACAGCTTCAGGAACGACTTAAGCGACATAAGGAAAATGCCATAGTCCGAACGACTTAAAGAGTGCGGCATATGGAAAGGCGACATAAGGCAGAGGCGGCATAGCGACATAAGAGAACAAGCGGCATAGCTGACTGACTTAGAGAAATGCGACATAAGTGAATGACTTATAAAGATGCGGCATAACTGAGCGACTTATAGGATGAGCGACTTATAGGATGAGCGACTCGAGGCAGGTGACATAAGATGGTTGGCATACGATTGACATAACTCACTATGTCGAGTTTGTTCCGCCCGCTTATCATGGTGCGCTGCATCATCCTCCCCTGGTTGAAAAGAATTCGACCCCGAATTCACACTTTCCTCTTCTTCGACATGCTTATTCTCATGATATGCAATCAAGTGTTTGACGTTGAAAACGTCAGCAGTATGGATATGATCTGGCAATCTTAACTGATAAGCATTCTCGTTAATCTTCTTTATGATTTCCAAAGGGCCAATCTTTCTAGCAGCCAGTTTGTTGTAAGTACCAATAGGAAATAGATCCTTAGTCAATACCGCATATACAAAATCTCCTTCTTTGAACTCAACATTTCGTCGCTTAATATCCGTGGATTGCTTATATTTCTCATTCTCCTTAAGCAATCGTTCCTGCACAACCTTGTGGCACTCTTGCAATTCATTCACAAAATCACTAGCTCGTTTGATCACTACTTTCTGTTGTGGTACTGTAGATAAATCTAATGGTCCCTTAGGCATTGTTGAGTAAATGACCTGGAATGGACCGAACCCAGTGCTACGATTAACTGCATGGTTGTGTGCAAACTCAGCTTGACACAGTTTGGAATCCCAACTCTTCAAATTGTCATTCACGAGGCATCTCAATAGATTGCCTAGGGATCTATTCACAACTTCTATCTATCCATCCGTTTGTGGATGATAAGCACTACTGAATTTCAGCTTTGTCCCGACCATTCTCCATAGACTCATCCAAAAATGACTCAGAAAACGAGTGTCTCTATCCGATACAATAGATTCAGGCAACCCATGAAGACGATAGATCTCTCTGAAATATAACTGTGCGACATTAACTACATCTGCCATCTTCTTGCATGCGATAAAATGTACCATTTTTGAAAACCGATCAACCACCACATAGATAGAATCATTGCTACGTTGCGTTCTCGGCAATCCCAATACAAAGTCCATACTAACATCCACCCATGGTTTAGTAGATATAGGCAACGGCATATATAAACCTGCATTTGTTGCGGTCCACTTTGAAACTTGACAAATATGGCACCTCTGAATGAACTTTTCAACCTCCTTCCTCATTGACGGCCAAAAATAAGACTTTGAGATCAACTACATAGTACGGTCATGGCCCACGTGTCCTTCTTCATGTAATTCTTTGATGATTTTCATTCGCAGACTGCAATCTGGAATACACAACTGATTTCCTTTGAATAGAAAACCATCAACCAGCATATATCCATCCATGTTTCCCTGTTTGACTTTGTCTAAGATCTTGGAAAAATATGAATCTGAAGTAAGCAAATCTGGAAGTAAGTCAAAACCCATCACCTCTACTCGCATGGTTGTTAGTAAATTATTCTTCCGACTCAATGCATTGGCGACGCGATTAGTTACTCCAGATTTGTGCTTTACGACGAATGTAAATTGCTGCAAATAAGCTATCCACGATGCATGCCTAGCTGCAATTTTATTCTACCCTTGTAAATGTTTCAATGCTTCATGATCCGTATACAAAACAAATTCTTTGTGGAACAAGTAATGTCTCCAATGCTTCACGTCCTACACAATAGCATAAAACTCCACATCATAAGTATTGTATCTCATCTTTGCTCCAGAAAGTTTTTCACTAAAATAGGCAATTGGAAGACCCTTCTGACTCAACACTCCTCCAATTCCAACTTTGGACGCATCTGTATGTAACTGAAAATCTGGCAATACTAGAATCGGTGCTGATGTTAAAAGTTCCTTGATCTGTTCAAAAGCAGATCCTGCCTCTTTCGTCCATGAAAACTGCTTTCCTTTCATACAATCAGTAACAGGAGCCATCACACTACTAAAGTGCGGTATAAATCTTCGATAAAATGAAGCTAACCCATGGAAACTTCTGAATTCTGTTATAGTTTTGGGCTGTGGCCAATTTCTGATTGCGGCTACTTTACTCTGGTCCACTTGTATCTCTTCCTTGGACACGACATAACCCAGAAATAAAACACTCGGCGTCATGAACACGCATTTCTTCATCGCTGCATAGAACTGTTCTTGACGAAGAATAGTTAACACCTTTCGCAAGTGTTGAATGTGCTCCTCTGTGCTAGCACTATATATCAAGATATCATCAAAGTGGACTACAACAAACTTCCCGATGTAAGGTCTGAAAATTTGATTCATCACCCTTATAAATGTACTTGGTGCATTAGATAGACCAAATGGCATGACCAGCCATTCATATAATCCTTCCCGAGTCTTGAATGCTGTCTTCCATTCATCACCTAGTCTTATGCGAATATGATGATAACCACTCTTAAGGTCGATCTTAGAAAAGATTATAGACCCACTGAGTTGATCCAATAGATCATCAAGTCTTGGCATAGGAAATCTGTATCTAACAGTTATTTTGTTGAGTGCCCTGCTGTCTGTACACATTCTCCATGAACCATCTTTCTTTGGTACCAACAGAGCTGGTACAGCACAAGGACTGAGACTCTCTCGAACATGCCCTTGCTCAAGCAACTCCTCAACCTGTCTCCTCAACTCTTCATGCTCTTTCGGACTCATACGATAATGCGGCCTATGCGGTAAAATAGCACCTGGCACTAGATCAATTTGATGTTGTATGTCCCTTAATGGCGGTAAATCCTTGGGTAATTCCGTAGGAAAGACATCTTCAAATTCATTTAACACCGGTCTAACCTCCACAGGCATTTCAAGATCTTCACTTGTTTCATACCCAATCAACATAAACAATTCAGCACTATCTTCCACTTCTTTAACAAATTCTCTCGAAGATAATAGAATAGTTGGTTCCACTTTCTTCTCTGACTTGCTTTCACTTTGTTCACGCTTCTTAGGAACTAAGGTGATTTGAGTACCTTCGAACATGAAACTGTAGCTGTTGGTGCGACCATTATGTTGTACAGCTCTATCATATTGCCATGGTCTTCCCAATAGTAGATGACACACATCCATATCGACAACATCACACCATATATCATCTTTGTACTTCTTCCCAATAGAAAATGTAACAAATGCTCGTCTTCCCACTGTCACTTCTCCACCTTTCTTTAGCCATGCCAGTTTATAAGGTCTAGGGTGTTTTTTAGTCTTCAACCCTAACTTCTTGACGGCTTCTTCAGAAATAATGTTATCACAGCTTCCCGCATCAATAACAAATCGACAAACCTTTCCCAAGATAGTACATGTAGACAGAAAGATATTGTTTCTCAGCCAACTAGAATCATTCTCATGCTTTGGCGTTAAACAAGACCTCCTCATCATCAAGTTACACCCTTCTGACACAACTTCTTCATCTTCATCAAACTTCGGTGGTTGAGAATAATCAATTTCAGCTTTCACATCCTCATACTCACATTCCTCTGCAACTAATGCTCTCTTATTTGGCTTTGTACATTCATTACTTTTATGGCCAAACTCCTGACAATTATAGCACTTGATACTGTTATTGACCTTTGTTTTAGCGGCTTCATTGACAATTGGTTTATTGACTGCCTTGGTAACAATAGCACTGCTACTAGCACCCTTATTCTGGTTGTTGGAACTCGTAAACACACCACTTCCTCGTCTCCCATGTTTCTCCCAAGCTAGAGCTTTCTGATGTGCTTCAGCAACAGACATTGGATTAAACATATTAACCATGTCTTGAATTTGCATTCGTAACCCTCCCATATATCTAGCCGTTAGGTGTTCCTCGGTTTCCATAATATCATTCCTTGCAATCAATTGATAGAATTCATCTGCATAGTCATTTACTGTCTTCGTCCCTTGTCTCAAATTCTGCAAACGTTGATACATAAGAGATTGATAATTGTATGGCAAGAAAGTCGCTTTCATCATCTTTCTCATCTTCTCCCAAGTGACAACTTTTGATTTTCCCATTCTCTCCCGAGTTAGTTTAGTTTTTTGCCACCAAGACATAGCTCTTCCCTTTAGTCTTGTAGCAACTAATTGGACTCTGCGATTCTCAGGCACATCCTTGAATTCCAAAATTTCTTCAACATTCGACAACCAATCAAGAAATTCTTCTGCTTGCATACCACCTTTGAATTCTGGAATTTCCATCCTCATACCTGACTCCCATTTACGATCATTTTCTAAATCCCGATATTGATTTCGCACTTGGCCTTGATTTCGATAATGAATACTACCTCCATCACCAGCTTCCTCAAAATCAGATGTATTTCGATATCGATCCTGACCATCTACATCTCTACGACCACGCATGTTCCTTCTACCCTGTCTTTCAGCATCACGATATGGTTCACTTTCGAAACCACGTTGAGTTCTTCCCTCTTCATTTCGGTACCCATGGCGGTCTCGCATCATTGAAACTGATGATTCTCTCCTATCTCGATAAGACTGGGGTGACATCCTCCTTTCTTCCAAAACCGATAGCGAAACCCTGTTTCCACCCTGATTCGAAACTGGTGACGTTCTCCTTTGATTTTGATTCATGTCGATCATCAATTTCTCCAATTTTTCAATACCCTCATTGAACTTTTCATTGATACGCTGCTCCATCTGCTCAGCTTCTTGTCTTCTATACAAATCTTCAACATTTTGATGGCGATTAGCACGTCTCGGTAAAACAATCTCATTTCCATCTCTGATTTGGCTCTGATACCAATTGACGCAGCTTTGATTAGGCTTGAACAGTTTTTGATACCAAACTGTCGCAACCTATCCAGGATCTTCCTCATGAAATGATGATTTCGTGTCAAATAAACCGATAGAACGATAAATGCTCAATTCCGTTGATCGTTATGATGCCGGAATCTAGCTATCTCCAACCCGTTGATCTCGCAAGATACCGTGTTGAAAGATCTACAATTCGATCGTTGATCACTCGTAAGTGATACCGAGAATTGGCTTCAAATTCGTTGATTCGCTCATGAATAACCCAAAGATGGAAAGAAGAAGGAGATCACACTCAACTTCCAACAATGGTGGCCAAAGTTCACACACAAATTTATTTTCAAAATCAGCAACCTTTTACAAATGACAACACACCCCTATTTATAGGAAATTACAACACACACATGCGACTCACGACTTAACTCAACACATACGACTTAAGTTCACCAAACGACTTAACATCATACGAGTTACAACATCATACGACTTAACAACAATGCGACATAAGAAGTCGGCATAAGAACTTGTGACTTAAGAAGATAGCACAGCTTCAGGAACGACTTAAGCGACATAAGGAAAATGCCATAGTCCGAACGACTTAAAGAGTGCGACATAAGGAAAGGCGACATAAGGCAGAGGCGGCATAGCGACATAAGAGAACAAGCGGCATAGCTGACTGACTTAGAGAAATGCGGCATAAGTGAACGACTTATAAAGATGCGGCATAACTGAGCGACTTATAGGATGAGCGACTTATAGGATGAGCGACTTATAGGATGAGCGACTCGAGGCAGGCGACATAAGATGGTTGGCATACGATTGACATAACTAGCTATGTCAAGTTTGTTCCGCCCGCTTATCATGGTGCGCTGCATCATGTTGTCTCACATGGTGGATGTGTATATGTAGAAACTCACAGTGTGTATCTCTGCGTGCACCTGTGTCAGATACAAAATGCTTGGAAATGATGTATGTGATTGATAAAAGTGGTGAGACGCTTGAGAATTCAAGTTGATAAAGTGGAAGGAGATATGAATTCTGCAAATGGGTTGATTGTTTTCAAATTACAATCGGAGGAAGACATTGTTGATGACAATATAGTGGTGAAAGAATCCATGCTTTCTTCTTATAAACCTCGTACAGTTGTTGAATCTAAACCATAGATGATTAGTGATGTTGTCTCACATGGTGCATGTGTATATGTAGAAAACTCACAGTACGCATCTCTGCGTGCACCTGTCTCAGATACTAAATGCTTAGAAACGATGACTGTGATTGATAATAGTGGTGAGATGCTTGAGATTCAAGTTGATAAAGTGGATGGAGATATGAATTTTGCAAATGGGTTGATGGCTTTCAAATTGCAATCGGAGGAAGACATTGTTGATGATAATATAGTGGTGAATGAATTTGTGTTTTCTTCTTATAAATCTCGTACTGTTGTGGAATCTCAATCAGAGATGGTTAGTGCTGATAGTGATAAATTTTGTGCTTGCCTTGTGACCGAAAAAGTGTCAAATTGTGCACTTGTATTCAGTTGTGCACATATATCAGGAAAGTTGATGCATGATGTAAAGATGGAAGCTCAGTTTTGTATAGATGGCTCTAATTTGCTTGCGTGTGAAGATGGAGTAGTGGTTGGAGATACCATTCTTGATCCATCGAAATGTTTGATTGATTTGCAGAATGAGGATAGTTCTAATAATTCTGATATACCGATGGTTTCGGCTGGTAATGGTGATATGGTGGTTAGTGATTCACAGTGTGTTTTAAATAATTCATCAACTGATGATGACTGTAGATCTGATATAGATAAGGATGTCTCTGATGTTTCGGTTGGTAGAACTGTGAATACAGTAAGCTCAAAAAGTGCAATATCTTCTCAAAATTTACACAGGGAAGTTTCAAAGATTAAAGATGTTGTTGTTGATAATTCAAATTATATTTTGGCTGGTGTTGAATCTCAGCATTCTTTAAATGTTCACGATGCACATTATGGTTCTTCAAGCGAGAAATGCAATGTGATTGACGACTTGATAGATGTTCTAGAGGTTAAAGGAAATGTTGAAGCAACTATTATCTCTCAAGTTATGGATGGTGCAGATAATTCAGCCTCTTCAGTTTCTTCATTGTCAAAGAGAGGTAGGCATTGGAAATCCGTTGCCGTTAGCGGGTCCGTTCATCGTAGTGCCAGGATTCATGGTAGTCACTCTCATTTTTTGGGTGAGTTACCTAATTCGAGTGCCACGAGTGGTGCTTCGAATTCAGGCTCAGGTATGAGTTCCGGTTTGGGTAGTACTTTTTCTTCTTATGCTCTAGGTAGTTCGACATCTACTGAGTTTTGCCAGTTAGCTGGGGATACCGCTTTTGTTTATTCTGAAGTTGAGTTAGATACGGCGTTCATTAGAAGTAGAGAGATTGAGAGGGCTAGATCTGTTGGTTTATGAGGATTATTAGTTGGAATATCAGAGGTTACACGATTTAAATAAGTGTGATAAAATTAGAGTTTTTTAAAGACTATTCTATTGACATTGCACTTTTACGGGAAACTAAAATTGAATGTCCTCATATTCATTTTTATAGAAGATTAGGAGGTTTTTATTTTAGGAAATGGGCTTATTTACCTTCTATTGGTGCTTCTGGGGTTTACTTATTAGGTGGTGGGATAATTATTTTAAATTGCTCCAATGTATTTCTGAGCAACACTCTTTGCCTATTATTCTCATTAACCTTAGTGATAATTCTATCATAAATATTTCTAACGTTTATGGGCCTAACTCAAAAATTGGTCGTTGGGTTCTTTGGAATGAATGTCTAAAATTTATATCTTTAGCTCCTGGTTCTTGGATTTTGGGGGGTGATTTTAATGTTACGTGTTTTCTAGGAGAGCGTTCACCATGGATAGGTGATTTCTCTGCTATGGAGGAATTTGACTAATTTATTATTAATTCTAATTTGATTGAAATTCCTCTTTCGAATAGAGAATTCACTTGGAGTAGTACTAGGGAGCCCCTTTCTATGGCTCCTCTTGATAGGTTTTTCGCCAATGATGAAATTGAGGATAAATTTCCTATTTGTAGAGTTTGTGGTTTGCCTTACACTTACTTTGATCATTGTCCTATCATTCTTACGTGTGACCATCATAGAATTGTTAATCGATCTTTTAAATTCAAAAAAAATGTGGTTATTAGAATCCACTTTTTCGTATTTAATTAAAAATAAATGGATTTCTATTGAACTTTTACAATATCAGAAATATGGATAATTCTACAAAAAAATTTGTTTCAAAACTTAGGGGTCTTAGGAGCTTTCTTAAGAATTGGAGTAAGAATGTTTTTGGTAGTATTAAAATTAAAAAAGAAAACATTCTTTCCGAAATGCTTAATATAATCAAAATAGAAGAAACTAAACAACTAAATTTAGGTGAGCGTAATGTTCTCGCTAATCTAAAAGAAGAACTTAATTCAATTTTAGAAAAATAGAAGGTTATGTGGAAACAAAGATATAGAATTCATTGGATTAATGAAGGGGATAACAATACAAATTTTTTTCATAACATGGCTAATGGTAGAAAACATAGTAATACGATAAATTCTATTTTTGTGAATAATGTGGAATTGGTCGACCAAAGAGATCTTAATAAAGCTTTTATCGGCTATTATAGAGATATTTTCGGTAATAAAAATAATCATAGAATTAATGCTAGATGGAATGATCCTTATCCTTCGGATTCTAGAATTGACCTTTTTGAGTTTGATAATCCTTTTTCTAAAGAGTAAATTTTGAAAGCTATTAATGACATGCCTAGTGATAAATCCCCGGGTCATGATGGATTCTCAATTTTCTTTTACAAAATCTTTTAGCTAATGTAATTTTATCGCATAAAAAAATCGGAGTTAATAATTTAAAAGATTTTACACATATTTCCTTAATTAATTGTCCCGTTAAAAATATTTCAAAAGTTTTAGTAAATAGACTTAGTAAAAGAATGAATGATCTAATTGATTATTCACAAACTGCTTTTATTGAGGGGAGAAATATCACTAATGGTGTGGCTGCTGTTCAAGAATACATTAATCACTGTTGTAAGAATAATATTACTTGTGCGCTCTAAAACTGGACTTTGCGAAAGCTTTTAATTCGATGGATTGGGATTTTCTTACTGATATGTTACATGCTAGAGGTTTTGGTCACAAGTGGATAGGCTGGATTATGACCTTGCTTAAAACGAGTAACTTTAGTATAATGGTTAACGGTATTTTAGGGAATAAAATTCAATCTAAGCAAGGGTTAAGGCAGGGTGATCCTTTATTGCCCCTTTTGTTTAACCTAGCTGCAGATGTTTTCGTTATGATAATTATAAAAGCGGTCGGTAATGGATCTTTGGGGAGTGTATGTAGTGAAATCTCTCGTAATGGAATCTCTGTACTTCAATTTGCAAAGGATACCTTACTATTTACCTCCCACTTGCCTAAACATGTCATTACTCTTAAATTTATTTCATATAGTTCTGAACTGCTTTCAGGGCTAAAAATCAATTTTGAGAAAAGTTCTGTTTTAGTATTAAATGATGTTGATAAGGTTGAAGGTTTAGTTGCTAATACGCTTAATTGTAAAACCATGACTTTCCCTTTTGATTATCTTGGTTTTCTGATTAGACCAACTAAACTTAAACATGATGACTGGTTAGTTATAATAGATAAGATTAAAAATAGAATTTCTAATTGGAATGGGAGGTTTTTATCGAGAGCTGGTAGATTAGTTCCTATAAATTCTATTTTATCAGCTCTCCCGATCTATTGGATGTCTATGCAACTTTTTCCAGATTGGGTGATTGGTAAAATTGATAAAATAAGAAGGGACTTCTTATAGAGTGGCGATAATTCCAATAGTAGTCTTAAATGTTTAGTCAATTGGAAAACTATTTGTAAATCCAAAAAGGAAGGTGGTTTAGGAGTTATTAATTTACATAACATGAATTTATCTTTATTAGGAAAGCGGTTATGGAAATTTAAGGATATAGATGATAATTCTATTTGGAAAGAAATTATTATTAAACATTACAATAATGGTAGTAATAATTTACATCAAATTATTCCTACTGTTATAAATAAATTGTCTAATTTTTGGAAATCAATTTTAAAATGTCATGAGGTTTTTAACCTTGATACTAATACAATAGTTCACTCAGGAAATAGTACTTCTTTTTGGCATGACCATTGGATTTATGTTATCCCCCTTAGGATAGAATTTAAAGAGCTTTATGAAATTTGTAACTTTAAGAATGCTTTAATTATAGATGTTTTTTCTCCTGAAAATGATCTCCCTTGAAATTTTAGTTTTAATAGAATTTTAGTGGGTACAACTCTTAGACAGCTTTCTTTGCTTTATGCTAGATTGAATTTATATAATATTGATAATGAAAATGATAATATTAGTTGGGAATGGGATAAGAGTAAGAAATTTACTTCTAATTTTTTTATAAGTTTCTTAATTTCTCGGGTGTAGCTAATAACTTTTTTAAATTTATTTGGAAAACAAATGCTCCTCCAAAATCTAAAATTCATATGTGGTTAATTATGCATGAAAAACTAAATACTATAGAATTCTTAAAAAGAAAAAAATATGCAAATTGATAATAGATGTTATTTTTGTAATCTGCATTTTGAAGATATCAAACATATATACTATGATTGCATGGATACTTATCACATTTTGAATAATACTCTCAAAATTTTTAACTTTAATCTTACAACTAAAGTAACTGATTGTGAGTACTATTGGAATAATTTTAGGTTTAAGTTTAAAATGGAAAATAGATTTTCACTTGATATTTTATTCATCATAATTTGTTGGTATATTTGGTTTGAGAGAAATTAGAGAATTTTTAATAATAATAATAGTCATTTTAATAAATTGATTTTTATAATATCTTTATTTTGTTTTAATTGGATCTCAAATCCCAAATACAAATTAGCTAAAAATAATCATTTTAAGAATATCTTAATAAGGTTAGTAATAATATTAATTTATTTAAACATAAAAACAATATTTTTGACATTAATAATTGTAGGATTAACATTTTTTCAAACTTAAATAATGATTTCACTGATTATCAAAATATCCTTTTGATTAAAGGAGCATAAGGATAAGTTTTAATTTGTTTTAGTTTTTGTCTTAGTTTTAGTTTTTTTTAGTTTATAGATTTTTAACTTCTTATGGTCATGGATTCTTTCTTATTCTGTTTCTAATTTTTATTGTTTTCTGTCCTATTATCTTAGCTTTTGTATCTTTACTTTTATTTCTTTAATGCATATATATGTATATAAATTTCATTTATATACATATATGTGTATTATTCTTATAATTTTCTTGAGTTACTTTTACAGATATAGGTTTCGGCCAGAAATGGTGTTAGATTCATTTTGCAAGTTCACAAGATTGCTGATGGCAGGATTGTTGTTTGTAGTGAGGAGTTCTTCTCGGTTCTTCTACATCTTTAGTGTGGCGTTCTACTTTCTGAATGATTCACTTTTCAGCGAGGCTCCCTCTCCAGTTCTTCCGAGTCTTCATTATGGCATTTTTTCATTCCAGTTCTTCTGAGACCGCAGCGTGGTGTTCGTACTCAGGTGGAGCTGTTAGTATCATTGGCACTGAGTTACTTCATAGATTTTTTAGGTACTTCTAGCACCTTAATACTGGGCGGTGGCCTTGCCAGAGCTCGATATTGGGGTGTAATGGGCGGTGGCCTTGCCAGAGCTCATTCTAGGGGTACCTAAGTTCTATTCTTTATTATTTGTACTATAATTAGCTACCTACCAGGCATGTTGGCAGCACATTGTCTTCTGTGATATATACATATATACATGTGTGCTCTCCTCCATTCTAGAGGATCACACATGTTTCTTAAAAAAATATGTTAATTATCTCAAAACAATGTTTAATATATTTATAGATTATATAAATATAAACTTGGAAACTTTTTGTATATAATAAAGTATGAAATATAGATTCTAATTTTGACTATGCTAATAAATTTTTATATTCAAATTTTGTCCTTAAAATATCTTACTAAGACTTGGTAAAATGTTTTAAAATTCAAAACCCGATCTTAAAATGATTAATGAAAAATATCTTTAATTAAATTTAAATAATTATATTTATAAGTATTTTTTATATGATCTAAATGAATTTTTAGATTTTAAAATTAATAAATAATAGTTAAAAATTATTATAATTATTTAGAACTATTAGAATATTTTATACATATTAATATATATATATATGGTCGAATTATAATATTTACATATATGTGCTTTCTAACTTTGTATTAAATAAATCGTTTTATGTAAAATTACTGTTTAATGTGATCTAATTCATTTATAATTATGAAGAGATATTAATACATAAATAAAATATTACAAATGCAAATATATAGCATATATTTTGAATATAAAATTTAGCTAAAGGGATTGATGCCTTGGACTCACATTGTGATCGATGGGTCTCCTAGATCTATTATACTATTGCTAGCAATCGATGCTTCACCATTGGAAATTGTTGTAGCTCCTTGTATTTGGACAAATGGAGTCAACAATTGGCTAGTCAGGGAATAGGTATATGCAGCCAAAATGAATGAGGGAGGAGACAAAAACTATAAAAGTAGTGGTTTGGATTTGTATTTATAGGGAGAACCAGAAGACCAAATCTCCACATTTCTCTCCTACTAATTCAAAACAGATCCACATCACTCTCCCTCCTTTTGCCCCTTCTTTGGCTGGCCTATATTGGCCCTAAAATGGACTGATTAAATACCCAAACCCATTTGTAATTAATTCTATTTAAATCAAATTTAAAAGTACATCGATATTGTATATCAATACACACACATATAACCTATATGCATGCACCTAATTAGTTACTAATAAAACCCAAAACATTTTTAGAGGTTACCCCATTTACTAAACATAACCCATACACGAATTACCACAAAAAGTTAATATTTCATAAATATTAATTAATTTATAACTATTATAAATTAATTTAATTAAGCGGCAAATCGAGCGGCATTTCAGAGACTGAAGATACCCAGTTGTGCGAGTTACAGGTGTGAATTTAGCCAATGATTAATACTTGAATAATTTAAATACCGATGTTCACATGTCACCTTAACTAGTAGTGTGATAGTTTAACTTAATTCATCGCTTAAAAATCTCATCGGTAAAATCTAATTTTTAAATTTTAAGCATACCTTTTAGTAACAATTATTTACACATGTTCTTCATCAACACTATATCACTTTAAAATGTATGGAATTTTGTTTTGGCAAAGAAACAATATTATCCATATTCAACTCGATTAGCCCATAAACAAAGTCTTGGGTTCAATAATAACATTTATCATTAACTGTACTACTCTAGCCAGAGATTTTGACTTTGAGTTGACTATAGTTGACCATGATACTAACCTCACATAACTAAGGAGAAGAATTCTCCATTGAATAATGTTTCACTTCCATGCTTCAACTAAGATCCAACTATAGTCGCGAGATGGTCGCCATGTCATGATTTAACCATAATCAAAGTGGAGTGTCCATAAGTCTAGAGAACCGTAACTTTGTCATTTTGAGATTTTTTTTTGTTTAACCTAGTTATTATTAACCAACATAAAACTCTCGAACAAGTCATTCCCTAGTTATCCAATAATTACAAGTACATAACCCTTTAGTGCCCTCAGATTTTATAAGTAATACACTATCTAACATTTGGAGAGAGTTGTGTACTCGGGCCTCAATGGATGCATCTATATCTTTCCGCGAAGCATCTTGACAAGGAATATTTAAAATCATATGTTATTCTCACTTTTGTAAAAATCCTTTTAGGCCTCTGCCTAGACCCCGCCTAGGCGCTAGGCTAGGCATACTGCATACGATTTGCCTAGGCCCGCCAAGACAAGGTTTACCGTCCCATGTAAAAATCAACACATGCATTTTTGTACCGGCTAGACATTATTTAAGGTTTAATGCCACATATAAGCATCAGTGTGCTAGTTTCAGGCGGTTATGCCTCTTTTGCTACTACTAAGCACATTAAAAATCCCAAAATTCTATTGTATATTAATTGAAACTAAACAAAACTGTAAAACTTTATCCAAAATACATGAGTTATCCAAAATTCCTAACTCTAATTAATCCTCGATTAATCCCCACCTAAATGATTAATCCTTAGTCTGTAATAACTGCCCAGCGTCCGCCAAACAATTTTTACAACCTTAGTTATTCTATATCATGATTGCAAATCTTTGTAACAATTGTCACATAACAATTATTTTAGGATTTTCTAGTTAATATACCTTAAATTAATTATACCTAATTTAACAAAGTATATAATAGAAATCAAATAACTTTATTACAAACAAGACCGATTAGAAAGTTAGGTATATGAAATAAATTACATAATTGCCCATAGGGCATATCCCTAACTCTCTTAGGGGCACCAACAACTTCTAGTTGAGGGGTATACGGATGAAATGAGCCATGATATCTTGTTGTCAATTCAGTCGATGCAACTCTATTAGTGTGAACATGAGTAGGATTCACTAGTGATATACATAACTCGTTCATAAATAACTTAAACAATATGATTAATATTAAAGATTGCAACTCATATTGGTGATTAAGAGTGATTTCTCAGTTGATTAGAATTACAACTATGAGTCACCTAATTAGAGATGTGACATGGGTGTTTATAGTGTATGTATGATGAGATGTAGACATGTTTATATTTAGAGAGTGTGTGACATATTTTTACTTCTTTGACATATCACATATATACTCGACACACACTTATTATACTTTAAGCACTGTTACACTCATTACTAGTTTCTACCTCGACTCACGGTTTGTTATATATTTAGCGACCTTGGATCAGACTGAGGTTGTTTGCTGGATGTATTCTTTTGGTATATATTTGTTTTGAGACATGTATTGGGGTTGAAGCAACAAACGATGGTGACATATCATAATCGTAGTATATCAGTTATCATGTGCCATGATGTGGTTCATGTTATTATTGTTCATGGTTATATTGGACTTTTTATGACATGTTTTGGTCTATGATGATGTACTAGTGGTATTGGTGTTGTATATATTTTATTTTGGGTTGTTTGATATAGTCAGCCGTGTATATATGTTTGTATTTTGAGATGTCCATGTCCTATGGCTTCTATTATGTTGATACTATATTTTGACCTTTTCATTGTTATATTGTTCTCTAATATCTATTGTTTTATTTCTGGGATATTTTACTTATATATGTTTTAATACGTGTTTACTTAGTCTTGGACTCATTTACACTTCTTTATGACAAGATGAGATACATATTATTTTAGATGTATTCAGGTATTGAGAACATATCCATTTTGGCCCAGGGGATAATATACCAGAGTTTGCTCGTATCCTTTGTTCTATGCTATTAGACAATTATTACTCTCTGGTAGCATGGGCACTGGGTCTGGGCATCATAGCTTTGTATCATAGCAAGTTTGAATGAATCAAGAATGATTACATATTGGCCTTAGAGAAGTGTGCCTTAGGAAGTTACCTAATCATAAGCGACTCGTATATGTTATACACAAGTTAAATAGTGTTCTTTAGGATGGATACCGGAATAGTAGATGTATATAAATAGAAGTAATATCATGCATACTTTTTAGTGTGTTTTATATATTTGAATATACTACTTATCTCTCTTTTCTAATAAGGACGAATGCTTATTTGGCAAGGAGCATGGCATGCACAGGTAGCCCTAGAGCAGGTGCATCACCCGACCCTTCTGACAGCCAACCTAGTGGGTCAGGAAGTTCTATCGTCTTCTTGACCATGGAGCAACAGATGGAGGACATGAGGATGCCCAAGGCATGGGTGTAGTTTGTGTTCAGAATCCGAACCCACATTTGAACTTCACAAAGCTTTGTAACGACTAAACTAGCTTAAGTGGCAAGCCATTCCTTTAGAACAAAGGAGTTATGGTTGTTCATTCTTAGCTAAGGACGTGCAAAAGGATATTTGATGATTTGGACTTATCAGATCAGGATAAGAGGAAGCTAGCATTGCATCAATTTAAGTCAAGAGCATTAGATTGGTATGATGCAACAACTACAGAGGCACCCAAGGAAGACATTTTATTACATAGATTCAAAGAAATATTCAAAACTCATTTTCTTCCAGAAGCCGAGAAAGCGACACTACTTAGGAGGTTTATTGATTTGAAGCAAGGTGACTCTTTGGTGCAAGATTATGCGAATGAGTTCAACGCATTATCTAATTATGGTCCAGCTCTCACCATCACACTATTAGAAAAAAATGAGAAGTTCGTCTTGGTGCCAAGGAATGATATGAGAAATCGATTACTCATTTAGCTTTGATTTCCATTTGAGAAGGTTGTCGACATCGCATTAAGATTCGAGAAAGTTTATATGCAAGATTCAGTGGTAGGAGGTCAAACTATGCAGCCTACTCGGCACTTATAGCATTAGTAATGCAAGCAGTTATTTTAGAAGAAGAATCAAAAGTTTAAGAGAAGCAAGTAACCATATAAGCCTATATAGCAGGGATCGAAGAAGATTCAGGACTGATCTTATGTAGAGTGACAGCTTACAGAACCAAAGGCCAATATGCTAATGAATGTAAAATACTAGCCAAGATCAAATCAAGAAGTGCTTTAACTGTAATGAGATGGGTCTTATATCTAGGTTGTGCACCAAGAAAAAAAAGCAGAATCAGGGCAAACTTTTTGCTATAGAGGGTCTAGGCACATATGAGTAAGACAAAGGAAAGCAGGCTACAATTTTAGAAGGTATTTCCTTTATTACATGATCTATCTATACGAGTTCAATTTGATATAGGTGCATCAAACTTGTTTGTATTGAGAGAGCTACTAGAGAAGCTAGATATGAATGCAATTCTTTTAGTCACTTCTCTTAGAGTAGCTAACCCGATAGGTGGTACACTACTTTAGGAATGAAGTGTTGTGATGTCATGATTTGCTTACATGGGTATACTTTTTATATAATTTGCATATGATGGATTTTCTAAGATTCAGGGTTGTTCTTGGAATGGACCAGCTCGAGTGCTATCAAGGCGATTATTCCATATAGAGAGAGTTATTACACCGCAACATCCAAATTATGCTAATCATATACTCATAGCACTTATGCATCTAAAGCCAGTTCGAGGTTTACTTATATGCCTTGGAATCTCAAGATGATGAAGTAAATAAGATTTCAATTGTTAGAGATTGAACTGATATATTTGAGCAAGCACTAATTTGCCGACTCGTCTAGTAGTTGAATTCAGGATTGTCGTGTTCCTAGTGCTTAACCATTCAGTAGGCCGCTAAATCGAATGTGCCCAAAAGAAATGAAAGAATTATGGTTGCAATGTGAAGAACTTGAGCAGAAGAGCTTTATCCGACCTAGTAGCTCACCATGGAGTGCATCGACATTATTTATCAAAAAGGTAGATGGATCTCTTTGTCTTTGCACAGATTATAGAATGCTAAACAATCTTACTACCAATAAAAATATCCATTGTTGAGAATCTATTATTTATTTGAAAAATTGAGTGGTACCAAAATCTTTTCTCAGTTCGATCTTGCTACAAGTTTTCAGTGACCTCGAGTTGCAGAAGATAGTATTCCTCTCACCACATTCAAGACTTGATATGGTTCTTATGAGTGGCTCGTCATTCCATTCGGGTTGACGAGTACTCCTACATATTTGTTGACATGTTGAACTTAGTCTTTAGAAGTTATTTAGATAAATTCATTCTGATCTTTACTGATGATATTCTTCTATAGTCAAAGTCAGTAGATGAGCATGTTATTCATGAGGACTATATTAGATGCTGAGAGCTCAACACATTCAATTGTCATTTCTGGCAAAAAGAAGTCAAAATTTTTAGGGCATATACTTTAAGATAAAGGCATTTCAGTAGACCTAGCCAAAGTTGAAGCTGTTCCAAATTGAAAGAGGCAGAGTCAGTGATTGAACTTTGTAGTTTCTTAGGGATTAAAAGGGTATTATCGGGGATTTATCGTAGACTTCTCCAAGATTACTAATCTACTCACTCACTTAACAAAGAAAGAGGTGAAGTTTATTTTTTTAGATAAGCATGAAGAAGCTTTTCAGAAGCTTAAGGAGTTGCATTATAATACACCGATTCTTATTATTCCCGAGGGTAATCAGGATCTGGTAGTTTATACATATTCTTATTGGACAAGTCTTGGTGCTATGTTGATGCAGCGTGATCGAGTCATAGCATATGCATCTAGATAGCTTAGGCCGAATAAGATTTGATATGCCACTCATGATCTTGAGTTGCAATAGTTGTATTTGCATTGAAGCCATGGCGACATTATCTATTGGTTAAGTAGTTTGTTCTCTATACATATAACACGTTGCTTGAGTATTAATTTTCTCAAAGAGATCTGAACATGTAGTAATAATGATGGCTCAAATTCCTAGTTGCATGTGATTTTGAGATTAAGTATACCCCAAACAAAGAGGATAGTGTTGCAGATGCTTTAAGCAGAAAGCATTAAGCAGTCGTTTCCATGATGGTGGCAGAGCGGAATGATTTGGAGTTGTTATCTTCATGTGATATTTAATATGGATATTAGATAACTCGACAATTATATTAGCCAGTTTGGAGGTTTGGCCAAGTTTACTTGATCGAATTCAAGCCATTCAGAATGAGGATCCTATATTAGAAGATTGGATTTTTCAGTTGTAGACTAGAGGTAATGTAGCTAATCTTAGTGGGCTTGAGCTCGACTCGAAGGGTTATTTTGAGGTACGGGGGAAGACTTTGTGTTCCCAATATAGCCGATCTAAATAAGGAAATATTGATGAGTGTAATTATTCCATCTTTGCTATACATCCACGTGGGACGGAGTTATACAAAGACATGAAAAGGATGTATTATTGGGAAGGCATGAAATGAGACATAGGCGAGTATATTAAGCGATGTGTTACAAGCCAGTTGGTGCAGGGTAAGTATCAGAAGTCCAACATACTACTTCAGCTTATTAAAGTACCATAATGGAAATGGTTGTAGGTGTATATAGATTGTTGTACCACCCCACCTCTATACGCATACTACTAAAGTGCATTACTAGGTAATATTATCCGATAATACAAAGAATGTGGCGATACTGGGCTATCACATGTGAATATTTCCTTGAACTAACACCGGTACATACTTCAAAATCTTATACCACTAACTAACACATAGTCGATATTGGCACAAATCACTAAACATGTGTGTTTCCGGGATAGAGCAATACACAATATAAAAATAAATAGCAGAGAACACCGAGTCATAACACAATGATAAAATATAATACATTCAATGGGTCTATAAATAGTCGAATGTCTATTATCTCTCGAAATATACAACTTATGTGTCTAACACATACATCTCAACATCATCAACATATATGAGGCTGCATAAACAAATAATGATACACTAATCAACTAATAAACTAGCCTCCAACCATGCCCAACATTCACAAGTTGGTCACTTCGTCCCTGAACTTGAAATGTCTCGGACTGACCCGAGTATTATATAAATAACACACGGGTCAGACTGTGTCTAGAATGTCGATGTCAATATATAATAATAACTGGCACGGTGGAACCAATATATCTCATAATTAATTAAACAGATCCCAAAAATCATCGTTTTCCTCACATAATTTATATTCAAAAAATTTCAAAAATATTCCACTTTTAATGTCTTATGTCACTAATATTATTTTCAATATTTAATTAAACTCATTCAAATTCTTCGTTTATTCAAAATATTTTTATTTCAATCAAAACTTAACATTTTAATTCATTACATCCTTCCGACCAATATCAAGTGTCGTTTTCGGTTATTTACAAACATCCATTTATTATACAATAATATGTAATATTTGTGCATTCAACAATCAACCAGTACCTCATCATCAACGATTAATCAAGGATTAGCAACACTATTTCAACCTATTCAATCTATATCAACAATTCAATCCATATCCAGTAACCAAAGAAAATGAGAGAAAAAGGGAATATAGACTATAGTTGTGAATACACAAAATCACTCAGCAAATCAATGCTCGAACCATTGTCTTAGCCCTCAAACAAAATCACCATGCTTGGTCCCTCGACAGCCATCAGCTATATGTTCTCCCATGCTCCAAAATGTCGCCTTTATTGCTTATGTATACAGCCAAACGCGAAAGCCTCACATCGCCCTGCCCTAAGTCGCACACGCTACCTTCTCCCACTGCTACCTCATTCCACGCACATTAAACTCAGGCACCCCATATCCATTGCTAGCTCCGACCACCTCTACCTTGTCTACATTGTGCATCGCCCCTCTACAGGTCAGCACTTGCATTCGCTTTTCTTCTTCTTTTTTTCTCTTTTCCACGTTCGTTTATTTTTGGTTTTTAATTTGATGCGATTGAATAGATTTAAGGCTCAGGGAAAAATGAAAGGGAAGCGGAAATGGGTTTGGGTGGATATGGGCCGAAAAAGGAATTATAGAAGGAGATGGTTAAGGGAATGTTCTAGAGCGCCATTATTTACCATTAAGCCCCATTTTTAATTGTTTAATTTAAACACCATACTTTCCTTTACTTTTGATTAATTTTATCATTTACCCATATGTTCACTACCTATTTAAATTGAACTATTAAATGTTTCGCAAAGTATATTTGATAACCGATATAAAATATTTAAATCAATAAATTGTTTATTCTTGTTAATTTGTTCAAATTATTAATGAAAAATAAATTGTCTTTTCCAATCATATGGAAATTATTTACAAGGTAAAATTATTTTATATTCACTGTAAATATTTTATTCGAGTTTAATATATTATCATTATTATTTTGCAACAAATTTATTAACTAATTCACTTTATTAAAAAAACATCCTTTATTCAATAATTTTAACCTAATAAAATATATTTTGGGCATTTTATTTTTATTAAAAATATTTATTATAAGATCCTAGAAGGTCGGGTTGTACAAATGTCATGTTTAATAGTTCACTGATTTTGATATGATGATAAATTGAATTGATCCAGTAATGATCAATTTTATGCATTTTTTATAGATTTCTATGGACTTTAATGACAGTCAATTCCAATTCAAGGCAAGGCAGTGAGAGCATTTGGGTGATAGTCGATCGACTCACCAAAGTGCCTACTCTATCCCAGTTCAATTAGACCAAACGACAAAGAGTCTCGTCGAGCTATTCTTCAATCTCATAGTCCAATTGCATGGTGTTCCGAGTAGTATGGTTTGAGACTATTATCTTTTATTCACTAGTCATTTCTAGTTAAATCTATAGAGTGGCTTAGGAGTTTAACTCATTACGAATACAACTTCCCATCCACAGACGGATGGGCATACTAACAGTGTCAACCAAACAGGTAAAGATCTTTATAGAGCTTGTATTTTGGAGTTGGTGGTTCATAGGAGGACTATTTGATAGAGTTAGAGGTATGCCTAAGGGGCAATTCTATAATTTATTGTAAATTAATTAACTCTGTATTCAATTCTCATTTGTAATAAAGGTAAGATACTTGCTTCCTGGTAAACAAGTCGCAGGTTCGATTCCTGTCTGCGCTACTCCCATTTCAAGGTGCGGAGGTGGGTCCCCATAAAACCGCATAACATGGTTGGGGGCTCTGTGCTGGGCTGGCTGAAAACCCTCCCATCTGGGGTTGGACCAGGCTACGGGGGAGCTCATCTCATCCCTTCGATTTCATCAGGGCTCTGGGTTGAGATTTTTTATTTAAAAAAAATAAACGTGTTTTCTTTTTATTATATATTGATATAACGTATTATAATTAACTAAATATTTAATTAAAATATATTTAATAAAAAATCTATAAATGGTGTGTTTGTGATAGTAATTACAAATAGTTGTATTTATGAATATAGTAACACATCGTAGAATTAATAGTAGTTAATAAATAATTACTAAGGCAAAAAATGAAATTTGAAAAAACGTTAGAATTTGGCTACAAAACTTGCATCATTGTGTCCGTGGCAATTTTCTAAACAACTTTAATATATGGAGTTTTGTGATCGGAGTTCAAACGAAGAAGTTATTAGCGTTTAAAATTTTCGAAACTAAAATAATTAAATAGGAATTAAAAAATAATAATAATAAAACCGCATGGACCCTATCATCGGTTAACCCCCTCCCTAGGCCAGTCGATTAGTTGAACAGTGGCGGCTAGGGTTGAACCCTAGCCGAATGGTCCAGATTTAATTAATTTAAATCTTACGGATATGATTGATTCGAGCATCTATAAATACATGCCTAGCTCCTCACTTTTCTTTTCATATTTTCTAATCAAAGCAGCGAAGCTTTGCCATTTTCTTTTCTCTACTATTTGTATTAATTATAAAATATTATATGTATATATGTAATCGAAGAAGGGTAGAAAATAAAAGAGAAAAAGTGAAGGAGCGAACCAATATTGCAGAAAAAGCTAAATTTTATAATTATAAATCTATATCCCACTTAGTTGAATTCTCCTTTCAGATATGTAATTCTAATGGATATGTATTTACCTTGTTATGCATATTTTTGGATTGGAAAGGAAAAGGAATTAATTAAAGGGATGAATTAAGATTTGGGAGATTTGAAAAGCTAGAAAGGTGAGTGGAAAATTATATGATTTATATATAACATGAAATTTATATCGTTGAGTTTTATTTAATTATTATGCCTATGCAAGATTTGTTGAGTTGTAGGCTTAGAAAGAACGTATTTAATTGAAATCTCGTCTGTATATTTTGTATGTTTGGTAATTAGAATGGAATGATGTTTACATCCTAATCTGGAAATTTCAAAATCAGTCCCTAAATTTGTAAAAGTAGAATGTTGATCTGTAAGATTAATTATGGATTTATGATAATTTGGGTTGTAAATTGTTAGTGTTAATTTAAATTGCCTTAGTTTGACTTGAAATGTGAATTTCTATGTTTTAATTTATTGGAAGCATTATGGGTATAATTTAGTTGTAACTATTTCCGTGTAATTTCCATAAATTATCTAATTCCACAAGCATGTATAAAATGTCTGTCGTTCAAAATAATAAGGAATATACCAAAAAGAAAAAAGATGTGTAAAGTAAGGATGTTTTCCTACGTAATTTGCAATGTCTAATTTAATAAAAGAAAGAGACAATCCTTGTAATTTCAAACGGAGCAAAAGTCTCACTTTTGAGTAATTTATGGAAATTTATAGTGGTAATCTTTAAGAATAGCTCTAATATATTAAAATATGGAACTAAATTTTCTTTACACAATAAATATGTAAGTGTATGTTCTGGAATTCCTATGCATAGGAATTAATGAGTTATATACATACATACATATATATATATGTTTATGCATATATATATATATATAGACACACACACGTAGAACTACACCCACTGATTAAAAGTATAAATATACATAGGGTAGAAAATAAAGCATATCATACGTCGGTATTTGTATTAGTTATAATTAGGACGACTAGTTATTAATAGAGAGTGAACTGTAAGACTAGAAAGTTGAAATGGAAAAGAGATGGTGACCCCAAAACTTATGAACAGTGACTGCAAATTTAGTGGGCAATAAATGTGTAGTTAATAGGGGGTTATAGAAATTAAATGGGGACATAAATGCATTTAGTGAGTCTAATTAAAGAATTTAACATGGCATTTATGGGAAAATGAAATAGGCACAATGAGTTGAATTTGAAGTGAATAAATAATTGCCTTTAGTGACTGTTCAAAGTGAATAATAACGACCATTTATTACGGACAATTGACATTTATGGGACATTGAAGGAAGTGAGGAAGATAGGAAATAAGCGCACAAAATAGGAATAGGTTTTGCAGCGAATAAGTAAATAAAATACTAGTAAATAAACTTAGGAGATAGTATAATTTTCATAGTAGTAAATTATATAGCTTCAATAATACATTTAGAATGAGCATTAAGAAGTAGGACTAGCCTAATATTTAGGCCTGGGATAATAGGTTTGGCTTAGAATAGATTGAGATGCAAGGTCAGTAGAGTTACATAATAGAAGTCCACCATTCACCTATATACTACTAGCAGTTGTGTATACATAACACTAATTTGGGACATCTCCAACCATAGGACCCATGGAGAAGGGATATACATTTGTGTATAGGTGTAGGAAAATACGACAAGGGTTCGCCTCAGATTTAAGGTATTAAATGGCTCGGTACCTTTAGGGATATTAAGAAGTTTACTTTAGGGTGGAAGGTATTTAATAGCCGTTGGGTTTGCCTCCTCCCTATATAAGAAGTCTTAAATAACATGTGATGGGATCGAATAGGGAAACGAGGTCTGCTTCATTCCTAACAAGAGGTATTAAGTGTAACATCCTCTCATTTTGAGTTCTAAAACTAAGCGCTATGAATGCTGCAGTCATCCTTAGTATTAATTTCCGATGAAAAATGCGGCTATTTAAGCATATTAATAATAAAAAACACATGAATATGAAAATTTTCAAACATAATTTAATAACAAGTTTTCACATTTCATTTCGCAAATAAGGTTTCATATTCATTACATAATCTCATCCGATTTCACATTCAGAGAAAATATAATTATTTCAAAATACTCCAAGAGTGAATATGAAGATGTCCCTTGATTGATCAGAGTCTACTACTACTTTACAATTATAATTTCTGTCATTACATCCATTCAAACAAAATAAACTGCACAGCAGATTAAATAAAACTCCTAATATAGCTAGCTTGCCTCCTACACGTTCTCGGAAGCTTATTCGTTTAACTGAAAACCTGAAATACCTTACTCCCGACATACTCAAATGAGTACATGAGATTTTAAGGGGAAAAACAAAAACTTCTGGTCATACAAAAAGTCCGGTGTGAATAATAACCTACTATTTGGGATCAAATAGATATCTAGTGAGACCATGCCACTGTGCGGAATGGGTTTTCCCCTTACTAGTATCTTAACCATAAAATATCAACCATATACTGTTCTCTTGCATCCATAATGGTTAGAACATAGTAAATAATCATTTTCAATCATGCAACATACATTGGATTACCCATCCCAATTTATTAGACTATCCGTCTTAAATTTCCCTTATTATCTGTCTTATACTTATGTGGACTACCCATCTCACATAATTTTTTTTATGGACATCTATCCCTTCCCATATGGACTATCCATCACAGACGGTTTCATTATCAAAGTTATGTGGACTATCCATCTCATATATTTTATTTATTTAAAATGATGTGGACTATCCATCACATATCCTATAGTTTTCCTAGGATGACTATGAACCCTTCATTAACCATATAGAGACTATCCATCACTAGTATCATGTGGAATATCCATCACATATTCCATAGCTTTCCTAGGTTAAGTATGAATCCATTACATATCAATATATTTTATGTTTAACCCAAATGTTCAACCGATGTCTATTGGTATCCCCAATTAGGTTGCAAACCCCTCAAACTTATAAGATCTCAAAATGATGTACATTGGTACCCCCAATGATCTATGTCGAAATTAAAAAATAAAATACATTAGTATCCCCAATGGCAAGTGTCAAAATTATAAAATAAAATACATTGGTATCCCTAATGAACAATGTCGAAATCATCATACGTATGGCTCCCCAGCATTTATATAGTAAATAAAGAACATACCGCATTCATGCTGCAATAACAATATCGAACGTCTACCCAAAGTTGGAAAACAAATTTTTTGATTTTATAAGTCATATGGCTAACTGTCGAAATCATAAGGTTATCAACCTTCTTGAACAGAGGCTATCTCGCCTCTTTAAAACATACTTTTAGTTTGCATAAAACCAGGCCTCAATGACGTTAGAAATAAAAAGTAGCGGCATCAATGCCGCATGGCATTATTGCCAAAATCAATTATGTGCGGCACTGATACTATAATGTCAAAACCATGGTATTTCGGCTCTATGCCATAAAACATAGGGTGTCGGCATTGAAAACCCACGTTATAAATTTCCTTTACACCGAATCAAGAAATAGCGGCACCATTGCTACAAAATAGTTAATATTGAAAATAATGCTTGCAGCTTCCCTACTTTAAGCTATGACATCGATATAGAAAACATGCGGTATTATTTAAAACAACGGTGAAAACTTACGACATTGACAAAGTAATGGTGAAAGCATTGTACATCGGCTATTATGCCGGAAAACATATAACGTCGACATTGATAACTTGCACCATCAATGATTCCTATTGCCACGATATGCGTTATTCCCATAATGACGATGTCGCATGTCTGATCCAATGCATCTCATACTTACGGCGTAAGTATCTCATGCATTTTTCATAACGATGCAACCATTCATTATAATGCCACCTATTATTGATAGCAGATGGTATGTGGATGCCGCATAATGATGGCATAGTGGTATTTATCATAAAAACTGTTTTCTTCCTTTTTAAAGTAAATTCTTTTAACCTACTATCATATGTTGTCCAACTATGATTGGTTGGGACTAAATTTTTATGGTTTCTTTTAAAAATATACTGAAATCATGTTCCCCTTCACAAAATCATTTATTCATTTAATTAATTAATATCCTTTATTAATTATTGGTTTAAATGCTTTTATAGCATAATAAATTCATAATAATTCATAAACACTTGGGAAAAATTCCCAAAAATCAAAGAAATTTAGAACTACCATATTCTTTACCATATAAAAATTTCAAGGTCAAAAACCATATTTAATTATTTTATTAATTAAGACCCAAAATATACCTTATTTCCACCTTAGGAAATTCATAAAATATTCCATTTAACATGAAAAATTATGAAATTAAAAAAACATCCCCAAAATGATGTTTTACTCTACATATCAAAAAATCAAATTGATTGGAGATTAAAACTTAGGTTTTACCCTTAAAACTCATTCAAATAATTTTTCATAAATCATTATTCTATCGAAACAATCATCCTACATCCATAACGAGGAAAAACAATCAAGATAAGTTAGGGTATTTCCAATAGTCAAATTCAACCTAAAGATAAAAGAGATGGTACATTTATTATTCACCTTAATTTAGATGTTGGAGCTGAGATTTGATGGTGTTTAGCTTCACTAAAATTTATCTTTTGAATCCCCTTTTATTTCCTCTTCCTTCTACCTTGATTAATGGTCGGCCTTATTTATTCTTTGTGATTGTTTTTGGATGTAAAATGAGAATGAATGAGCAGGTAACTCTCTTCGGTATGCGAGTTTCTTTATCCTCTCCATAATAGGAAATGAACCTACATATCTCGATACTAACTTCCCTGTTTTTACAAACTGTACCACACCCTTCATCGGTGTTACTTTCATAATAACATGGTCTCTAACCGAGAACTCTAAATTCTTGCGCCTCTTATATGCGTAAATTTTCCACCTAGACTGAGCTTCCTTCATCCGTGCTCGGATCAAGCCAATCTTTTTTGTGGCTTCTCTCACCATATCTGGACCAAGAACCAATCTGTCTCCGGTCTCTAGCCAACATGCTGATGATTTGCACGTCCTTCCATACAAAGCTTCGAAAGACGCCATTTCTATACTAGTCTGATAACTGTTATTAAAGGAGCACTCAATTAAGTGCAAATGGATTTCCATGACCCACCAAAATCCAGTACAGAAGCACTCAACAAATCTTCAAGTACCTTATTGACTTTCCCTGCCAGTCCATCCATTTGTGGGCGATAAGCAGTACTCACCTTAAGCTTGGTACCCAACACCTTTTGTAGACTCTTCCAGAATTCACTAGTGAACAAACTATCCCTATCACTGACTATACTACTAGGAATCTCATGCAGTCTAACAATATTCTTCATAAACAACTTAGCCAATACAGGTGTCGTCCTGGTTCTGTGCAGTTAATGCCCCGCTATTACCCCGCTATAACCCCGCTATATCTCATAGCGGGTTTCTGCCGCTACGATTTTTCCATGTAGCCCCACAATATAGCCTTTCCGCTTTAATCCCCGCTATTTCCGCTATATCCCGTTATTTCCGCTATATTCCGCTATTCCCGGTATATCTTCTTTAATAAAATGAATTGAAAAATTGAATTTATACATTATAAAAATTATGAAACTAATTTATTTGATTTAATTTTTAATATATTTTCAGAAATGAAAATACTCTAATATTCTACTAAATTCAATTATGTTATATAACAGTTTTACGTTTATTTAAAGTATATTCGCACATGTTTTTATTTAAAAATTATTTATGTATTAGTTACAGTTCAATTGAATGATAATTTTTCATTTAATTACCATTTATATATTCGTAAAAACATTAAGTACGAGTTTTATATGCTATTTTAAAGCCATCCGCTATATCCCGCTATATCCTTGTTGTATCCCCGCTATGACTTTTTGCACCTCCACCGCTTTGAATCTGCCGAGCGCTTTAACTGCACAGTCCTGGTTAACTTAACGGGAATGAAATATGCACTCTTGGTTAGTCTCTCCACTATGACCCAAATACTTTCATTTTCCCAGTTCGACCTTGGCAACCCATCAACAAAATCCATGGATATCGAATTCCACTTCCAAATTGGTATATCTAAAGGCTGAAATAATCCACTCAGCGTTTGATGTTTGACTTTAACTTGCTGGCAATTCAAACACTGCTTTACCTATAAGCCTATATCCCGTTTCATACCTTCCTAGAAGAAACTTCTCTTCATATCCTTGTTGAATCATAAGTTTTGATTCATGACAAAGGGCATTAAACAACTCAGTGAATGAGACTATATGGGCAAGCGACAAAAAGAGAAAGAAATATGCTGTTAAAACTACAAAGGAGACAAGACTTCAAAACTGAGTATAGTATGTTTATTTGTTGAAGTTTTTTAGTCTTAGAATTGTTAAAATATATCCTCAAGTAGTCCACACAAATCAAAGTTGTTTTAAACTTCAAATTCTTTAAATTATATATGAACTGTGCACTGACAGCCAGGTCAGTCGACTGACCAAATATGACCAGTCGACTGAACCTGCTCAGTTGCACAGATACACTCTGTTTTGCACCAACTTTGAACATTCAGTTGACTGGTCATTTTGGGTCAGTCGATTAAACTTTTCCAACAGCTATTTTTCTGAATAGACACTTCCATTTGCCAAGAGATATGATCCAATTTGAAGAGTTGTGCCTGCTTTCTTTGGTCAAAACTCTTCGTGAATGGTTGCAGCTGTTTATCCACTATATAAACACATAAGATTCACTTTACAAATCACTGAATTTCACTTTATTTTCTGATCATACTCTCTACTATCTCTGCATTCTAAAAAACAATCACAACTTACATATATTGCTTGAATCTCTGAATTAATTAACTTATTCTTCGATTCAAAGCAATATTCTCCTTTCTAAATCTTTACACACACATATATACTTGAGGAAAGAATTATAGGAAGGTTGTACTATCAAAGACAAATCAGTGTTATCAAGAACACAAAGTGTCACAGCAATTTTATTGAAACTGTTGAAGTCCTGTTCGGTTGTTCAGGCGGGTAAAGTCCTCTTTCGGTTGTTAGAGGCGGAAAAATCCTGATCGGTTTCTCAGGTGTTGTATACCTATTCCTCCGGGTTAAGTGAGGGGTTATTGTGAGAAATTCCAGAGGGAAGTCTGGGACTGGACGTAGAACGGGAAGTTCAAACCAGTATAAAAACTCCTGGTGTGCTTATTCTTATTTACTTTACTATTATTATATGTTTTCGCATTTAGATTATAATACATTCCATATTACACGATCCTAAGTGATATCTAGCCACACAGTATTAGCTATATGGCATAGTAGTCACCTTCAATCCTGATACATCTTAGTTCCTCAAGGATGTATAGTAAACTTCGATCGATGACATTCCCTAAGAACTTCCTTCCTTAAGTCACCAACATCTAAAACAGACAACCATCCTTTCTTTCCTAACCATCCCTCCGGTCAAGACTAAAATATTTCAAATCATCAAACTATGTTCCACCTTTCAACCATCTATTTTCTTCAGCTAACCATGGATCATCTCCCTCCTTAGAAGCAATCCTCTCGATCAATACTAGTCAAACTTCTAAAGAAGGCAATATGGTGGTACTCTGACTGGAACTAGCAGCCGACCTCAACTGCACACTACAAGTAGTCAATGCCTCTAAATTTTTCCATTCTGCCAACATAGCTAACACCACATTTTGATGTCATCTGCTAAGTGCATCGACAACTTTATTTCCTTTCCCTAGCTGCTAAAAACTCCATCCATCTCTACCGTCTCATATTCAACTCCTTCAAGAAGAATAAATACTACAAGGACTTATGATCCGTGTACAACTCGAATCCTTCTCCCAAAAGATAGCGTCTCCACACCTTCAAAGCAAAGATTACAGCTGCCAACTCCAAATCGTGGGTCGGATATCTAACTTCATGCAGTATGAGCTGTCGAAAAGCATAGGCAATCACTTTACCTCTTTTTACTAACATAATTCTTAATCCTATTCGACATGCATCAATATACACCACCAAACCCTGATTACCATCTGGTACAACTAACGTGGACGCATTGGTCAACAAATGTTTTAACTTAAGGAATGCCTCCTCACATTTACTTGACCAAATAAACTTTATGTCCTTCCTGATTAGTTTAGTCAAATGCGTTGCTATCCGTGAGAAATCCTTGATAAATCTCTGGTAATAGCTAGCTAATCCAAGAAAACTTCTTATCTAGGTCACTGTCTCAGGTCTCTTATAATTATTTATAGCTTCAATCTTAGCTGGACCTACAAACAACCCTTTTTCTAAAACTACGTGTCCAAGAAACTTCATTTCTATCTTCCAAAAATGACACTTCAAAATTTTTGCTTTTAGTTGACGCTGCCTCAACATCATAAGCACTTCTAAGATGAATCTCATGATCCCTCCATCTTTAGAATATGTTAACATGTGAATACCAACACGAACCTATCCAAGTGCTCTTGGAAAATTCTGTTCATCAGGTCCAAAAAGAAAGCGGGTGCATTAATCAATCCGAATGGCATTACTATTCACTTGTACGAACCACATCTTGTTTGAAACGCTGTCAAAGCAATATTGTCGTCCACCACCCTCATTTGATGAAACCTTGTAGCTAAATCCAACTTGGAAAATACTTTGGCTCCACTCAATTGATCAAATAAATCATCAATTTTCAGCAAAGGATGTCTATTCTTTATCGTTTTCATATTCAGTTTACGATAATCGATACTCAATCTCAATGACCCATCCGGTTTCTTCACGAACATCGCAGCTGCTCCCCAAGGTGAACTGCTTGGTCTAACGAAATTCTTTCCTTCTATGTCCACCAGCTGCACCTTTAACTCCTTCATCTCGGTAGGTATCATTCTGTTAGGCGGTCTACTTACAGGTTCAGCTTCGGGTACAAGCTATTCGAAACTCAATAGCTTGTTTCGGTGGTAGTCCCGTAACAGGCTCAAACACACCTGCGTACTCTCTCACAACAAAACCCTGATTTACTTCATCTTCTACTTACATTACACCCAACAAACATCAAAACTTGCATTCTGTGCTGAGTATATAATTCGATCGCAGCTATTAGGGTGTCTTAATGATATCTCCCCATTTAAGCAAAAAATCCTAGCCTCGTATCTGCTCAACCAATCCATATGCAAAATGATTCCAAAACCCGCAAAGACAAATACAAACTGTAAACAAAAGCATGGCCTAACAACTCAATCTTTAACTGGTTACATCTCATCCCAAGAGTTGCATACCCTCCTATTGGATTCGCAACCCTTAAGGAAGCAATATGGTATGATGATTCTAATTCTAACTTATCTACCAAACACTGAGAGATAAAAGAATGTGATCCACCATATCAAACAACACTCTAATTGGTATGCTATGGATCAAAACCTTCCATCACAGATTTTACTTTTTCAGTAGCAGTCAGTTTAGAAGATGATAGTTCCAAAGCAAAGAACTTTCATGCCTTGGCCACTTTAGGAGATTTGGTCTTGTAATGCCCCACTTGGTCGCAGTTAAAGCACTTTACTCTCTGCCTTTCCACATCCGTCTTGTCATCACCAGATCAACACTCATTAGCATAGTGCCCCTTCTTGTCACACTTATAACAAAAGATATCTGCTTTCCCTTTCTTGGTAGCTCCACCTTTCTGAGATCCCTTCTTCTTGAAGAACTTCCTCTTGTTATTCTGCGAACTCGGGGTTTCCACCAACTTTTCTTTCCTAAAATTCGCACTACATTACTCGGATCTCGAAGATGTAGCATAGTCGTCTTGGCAATCTTCGACCTCAAGCCTCAGATAAAATTATCATTCCTCTTAATCTATCAATGGTGGCATATTCATATCTGGATAGCCCATCAAACTTAGTAGCATACTCCAGTACAGACATCTTTTCTTGCTCCAATTCCATAAACTTCCTAAGCATAGTTGACTTGGCAACTTCAGATAAGAACCTCTCCTCAAAGCTTCTTCTAAACTCATCCCAAGTCAGTTCCTCTTCAGGCACACCAACGGTGACTCCGTTCCACCAGTGTAGTGCTACATTTTGCAACTGCCTAGAAGCCAATCTCATTTTCTACTCATCGTTCAACCCCAGATCAGCAAAAGTCCTCTCACAGTGCAATAGCCAGTTCTCTACTTCAATAGCATCCTCAGTTCCAAGAAAAGGCTTCCCACCAAGACTAGTATAATCTCGGTTTAGCTTAGCATAGTTATTACCAACCGGCGCCATGGGATTAACTCCTCTCACACTAGCAACATTCCCTCCAGCCAAACCAATAGCAGCTTCGACTTGCATCATGTTGACAAAGAGTTGAAACACAGTCCCCATATCTACTGGTGAGGTCACAACACCTACATTAGCATTTTCATTTTGATCAGCATTCGCTTGTTGACCTTGGTTCCTTCTGGTGTTGGGTCGAACATTTCCATTGGTTGTAGTGCTTCCTCCACCTAGGTTCACTCTTCTGTTACCTGCTTCCATAACTTGCATTTTCATAATATTAATATGAGCCTTAATAAGATATAGAAGAAAGGTCTAAGAGATAGGAGACAATACATACTTATATATAGCAAATACAAGTACATTACTATAGCGTTATCCCATACCCTAATCTTATTCTTTGATTCATTTGGACTATGTTTCACAAATCTTTTAATCTTTTAAGTTTTATATAAACCTATGCTCTGATATCAACTTGTAACATCCCCCCATTTTGAGGTCCAAAACTAAGCGCTACGAATGCTGTAGTCATCCATAGTATTAATTTCCGGTGATAAAATACGGCTATGTTAATCATATCAATAATCAGAAGCACATAAATGTGAAAATTTTCAAACACAATTTAATAACAAATTTTCACATTTCATTTCGCACATAAGGTTTCATATTAGTTATATATTCCCGTCTGATTCCACATTCAGAGAAAATATAATTATCACAAAATACTCTAATAGAACCATACGAAGATGTCTCCTTAGTTGATCAAAGTCTACTACAACTTGACAGTTATAATTTCTATCATTACATCCATTCAAACAAAACAAACTACATAGCAGTTTAAATAAAACTCCCAATATAGCTAGCTTGCCTCCTAGACATCTCCGAAAGCTTATTCGTCAAACTGGAAACCCGAAATCCCTTATTCTTGACCTACTTAAATAAGTACCCGAGAGTTAAAGGGGAAAAACAAAAATTTTGGGTCAGACAAAAAATCTAGTGTGAATAATAACCTACAATCTTGAATCAAATAGATATCTAGTGAGACCACGCCGCTGAGCAGAATGGAGTTTCCCCTAACTAGTATCTTAACCATAAAATATCAAGTAATATGACTAACTACCGAAATCAAAAGGTAATTGACCTTCTTGAATAGAGGCTATCTCGCCTCTTTAAAACATACTTTTAGTTTGCATAAAACTAGGCCTCACCGACATTGATATAAAAAGTAGCAGCATCAATGTCGCATGGCATTATTGCTGAAATCAATAACGTGCGGCGTTAATACTATAATGTCAAAACTATGGTAGTTCGGCTCTGTGCCGTAAAACATAGGGTGTCAGCATTGTAAACCCATGATATAAATTTCCTTTACATTGAATTAATAAATAGCGGCACCATTGCTACAAAATAGTTAATATCGAAAATAATGCTTGCGGCTTTCCTACTTTAAGCTATGACATCGATATAGAAAACATGCGGCATTATTTAAAACAACGGTGAAAACTTGCGGCATTGACAAAGTAATGGTGAAAGCATTGTACAATGGATATTATGCCGCAAAACATATAATGTCGACATTGATAACTTGCACCATCAATGATTCCCATTCCCACGAGATGTGTTATTCCCATAATGACGATGCCACATGCATGATCCAATGCATCTCATGCTTATGGCTTAAGTATCTCATGCATTGTTCATAATGATGTCGCCCTTTGTTACAATGCCACCTATTATTGATGGAGGATGGTATGGGGATGCCGCATATTAATTAATGACATAGTGGTAATTATCACAAAAACTATTTTTTCCTTTTTAAAGTAAATTCTTTTTACCTACTACCATTTATTTGTCAAACTATGACTAGTTGGGACTAAATCTTTACAATTTCTTTTTAGAATTTACTGAAATCGGGTTTAACTTCCCAAAATCATTTATTCATTTAATTAATTAATATCCTTAATTAATTATTGATTTAAATGCTTTTCTAGCATAATAAATTCATAATAATTCATAAATATTGAGAAAAATTCCCAAAATATACATAAATTCAGAATTATCATATTCTTTACCACATAAAAATTTCAGGACCAAAACCATATTTAATTATTTTTAATAATTAAAACTCGAAATATACCTTATTTTCACCTTAGGAAATTCATAAAATATTCCTTTTAACTTGGAAAATTATGAAATTAAAAACCCATCCTTAAAATAATGTTTTACTCCACATAGCAGAAAATCAAATTGATTGGAGATTAAAATCTTAGATTGTACCCTTAAAATCCATTCAAATAATTTTATAAAAATTTCCATAAATCGTTATTTTATCCAAACAATAATACATCCATAACAGGGCAATACAATCAAGATATATTCGGGTATTTCCCATGGCCAAATTCAACCCAAAGATAAAAGAGACGGCTTACTTATTATTCGCCTTAATTTAGATGTTGTAGTTGGGATTTGATGGTGTTTAACTTCCCTAAGCTTTATCTTTTGAATCTCCTTTGATTTTGTAACTATTATCCAGGTTTTTAATCCAGCAGGATCCAACAAGAAACAGAACAAACTCATGAAATCGGAATGGTTCAAAACTTATTAAGAGAAGCAAAGACAAGGAGTTAACAAGAGCCAAACTATATTACTGAGGCAACGACTGATATCGACTAAACAAAGAGACCAGCATTCTCTTAGCCCAATCAACAGTTGAGTGCATACAGCTAGTAAACTACCATCAAAATGGAACAACGTGCAACGAGACTGCGCAAGCAACGACGATGCAAGATCATGAAAACATCCCAAACTCCAAAAAACATCTAAGTGCTTTGATCACCAGTGACCCATGGCCCATGGATCGCTAGCGACCCATGCAAAATGGAAGGTCACTCTGCTAAATGGAAGAAGAGAAGGAAGAAGAAGTATGACAAAAAATAAGCTAAGTTTATGGGTCGCTAGCGACCCATACAACATGGATCGCTAGCGACCCATGCTTCTCCACGAGTCATCAATAAGCCAACCAAGCAGTGCAATGGCTAAGGAGCCAAGTCCTTAGCTCATGATATGAGTCAACTCTATGGGTTGCTAGTGACCCATGATTTTGGCTTGAATCACAAGCTAAAGCCTCCAAGGTCGTTATGCATCCATCTGTGAGAAGTTGATGAAGTGGCTTGACCCAGAAGTCCTCCGATCTCTATAAATACTATCATGCTTGCAACATAAAGTGGATCTTCTTTGAACTAGTCGCTGAAGCTCTGCTGGAATCATTCTTCATTCTCTACCTCCCTCACAACAATCTCCAAAGGGATTCACTGTGATTGTCCAGTGGATTCCAACTCTGGGGATTAAATTTACTTCAAGATAATCCAAATCTTGTAATCAAACACTTCCTGTGACATCAATCGTTCTATAATAAAACTATAAAGTGGATGTAGGCTTCACTAACAGCCGAACCACTATAAAAATTCTCAGTCCTCTTTCTTTTACTGTTCTTTTCTTATATCTGTGATCTGTGATATTGCTCTGGCAGAACAGGGTTGGTGCTTCCAAACTTAAACCAAGGCGTTGATCCATTTTTTGGATTAACATTTTGGTGCTTTCACTGAGAACTCCAACTTAGGACCCAGATCTAGCTATCTACTTTAGATCTCATAGGTCCAGAATTAAGATCCTTAATCTTTGCTTGAAGAATACACTGTTTGGAATCAATGGCCCCTGGAAGAGGAAGAACTGCCTCTGGAAGATCCATAGGGGCAGTAGTAGCTGGAGAAGATGTTAATCCCCAAAAAACTGAAGTAAATGGCGCTAACTTAGGGAATCAAGCGCTAGCCTCCTCCAGTCAGCATGAAGTTGTTACCAAGGATGAATTAAATAAAATGGTTGATGAGATCAACCAAAAAATGGAAAGTAGACAAAAGGCTCTAATGGATAAGCTTAATGCTCTCCTAACCCTACAGTCAAATCTCGCTCCAAGGGCTATGCCTGAACCCGCAGCTGCTATGGAACAAGAGAATTCCTCCATTTATGGTCTACATAGAAGAAACAAAAAACAACCACAAAAAGGGTGACAACGGGACTTAACATGGACGGAAATGCAAGTACTCCATTCGCCACAAGGAAACCCATTCTGAATTTGAGCCAAGGGGCAAAGACCCCCGTAGAAGACATAGCTATGGATCTTTCCTACTCGGAGGACGGAGAGCAAGACGACAAATGCATCATCAAATGCCAATGCATTTGATGATGCAAGGAACACCTAAACTTCTCTAGTTAGACCAACCGCAAGCCAACGGGACCCAACAGGAGTGCTCTCCCGAAGATAGGAGAGCCTAGGCATCTGCCCACTCACCAAGACCGTTTGCAAAGTCAAACACTTGGCGCAGTGACTGATTGTCGTCCTCAGAACTACCGGACATCAGAGGCATACATAGCGGACATGGTTAAATGATTAATGGAGGAGAGTAAAGATAGAAGAGATGATGAATGGGGATCTGCGCCAAGTCAAACTCCCTTCACCGATGAAATATTGAATGAGAGATATCTAGAAAAATTCACAATGCCAACTATTCCGTCCTATGTTGGGACAAAGGACCCGAAACCTCACTTGTACAAATATAGTTGGTATATGGACGGAGCAAATGCCTCTGAAGCTATTCGATGCAGATGCTTTCCTATCTTTCTAGAAGGGGTTGCGTCAATATGGTTCACTACGCTTCCACCAAGATCTACCTCTACTTTTGACCAACTGGCGACAAGGTTCCTTGATCAGTTCAGACTCCATACTACGCAGCCAAAAGACGTCATGTCCCAATCCGAATTGTTCCAAGGGCATAACGAATCATGGAAATCTATCATGAACAGGTTTAACACCGCGGTGACGAAAGTAAGAAACCCTAATGAAGACATGGTTTTTATAGCATTAGTTCGTGCCATTCACACGGAAAATGAATTCGAAAAGTGGATTAAGATGAAGCAGCCTACCACCAGGAAAGATTTCCATCGTAAAGTAAATCAGTACCTAAGGTTGGAGGAAGCGCATGAATTGGAAAGGAAGTCTACTTGTGTGCAACTGGCAAACATCAGGCAAAGCCTTTGGGAAATTCTTGGGGTTCATAGTAAGTGCTCGAGGCATCAAAGCAAACCCAGAACAAATAACGGCGTTACGAGAGGTCTAAGCCCTGAAAAATAAGAAGGAACTTCAAAGCTTGAATGGAAAAGTCATAGCACTGAGCCGATTTATCTCAAAAGCTACGAATGAGTGCATACCGTTCTTCGATGCACTGAAGAAGGGAAAGAAAAACTTTGAATAGAGTGAAGCTTGTCAAACAGCTTTCGATGAGTTGCTACGACACATGGAAGCTCCCCTAATCTTATCAAAGCCTGGATGGAGAAGACCTATTCATTTATTTAGCAGTTTCCCCACATGCATTGAGCGCCGCTCTCATGCAGGAAGAAGTGAGAATCCAGCGACCCGTATATTACATTAGCAAACGATTCACCGAAGTTGAGAAGAATTACCCAAAACTAGAAAAGCTAGCATATTGCCTCTTGATCGCGTCCTGGTAGTTACGACCATACTTTCAGGCTCATCCAATTAAAGTGTTAACTGACCAGCCCTTGAAGCAAGTGTTATACCGAGCATAAACTTTTGGACGAATGCTCAAGTGGAATATAGAGTTGAGTCAATATGACGTCACATACCACCCAAGAAAAGCCATCAATGGGCAAGTGTTGACCGACTTCATCGTCGAATTTACTACAAGGGAAACAGACATGCAATGGAAGCTCTTCGTCGACGGTGCATCCAACAACTTCTGTCCGGGAGCAGGAGTAGTGCTTGAAACCCCCGAGGGGTGGGCCATTAGCTATGCTTTGCGCTTGGAATTCCCAGCTACAAACAATGAAGAAGAATATGAAGCACCGACCGCTGGACTGAAAGTTGTGAGGGAGCTCAAAATAAAAGCTATTGACATTTACATCGATTCACAACTGGTCGTCTGTCAAGTAAAAGGGGAGTATCAGGCGCGTGGTGAGAATCTTGCCCCATACCTATCCAAAGTACAGGAATTGCTAAGCGACGTCGAGTACTGCACCATCACTCACATCCCACGGGAGCAAAACACTAAGGCAGATTATTTGGCTAAACTGGAAAGTTTAGGAGAAGCTCAGTCATTGGGACTAGTCCCAATTGAAACTCTGGCCAACCTAAGCATAGATGAAATGGACATAGACTGGATTCTCAAAACCACCGTCGAACCAAATACATGGATGACACTGATAAAGAACTATCTGCTTGCAGGAACCCTCCCAACTGACCGGAATCAACAGAAGAAGCTTCTCCGAAAGGCGCCATGGTTTATGATACAGGATGGAATACTCTACTGAAAAGGATTCTCAACCCCCTTCTTAGGTGTGTGACCGATGTCGAAGCACGATGAATCCTAAAGGAGGTACATGAAGGCGAATGCGGAGACCACACTAGGGGCCAGACCCTTGCGAAGAAAGTCCTACGATATAGGTACTTCTGGCTAACAATAAATCGCGATGTTGCAGATCATCCCAGAAGATGCGATCGCTACCAAAGATTCAGCAAAATTAAGAAAACTCCTTCAATGAAGCTAACACAGATGGTCAGCCCATGGCCGTTCGTAATATGGGGGATCGATTTGATTGTCGTCCTGCCAATAGCAAAAGGAGGAGCCAAATATGCTATTGTTGCCGTAGATTATTTCACAAAATGGGCCGAAGCAGAACCGCTCGCCACCAAAACAACAAAGAAAGTTATTAGCTTTGTTACTAAAAACATCATTTGCAGGTTTGGTGTGCCGCAAAAGATCTTCACCGACAATGGAACCCAGTTCGAAAGTGCCGAGTTCAAAGACTTCTATAAGCACTTACGAATTGAAAAGAGCTTTTCCACAGTGACTCATCTGCAAGAAAATGGGAAGGTGGAAGCGATAAACAAGATCATCAAGTCCACTATCAAAAAGCGACTAGCAAAAGCCAAAGGAAACTGGGTTGATGAACTTCTACTCGCACTATGGGCTTACAGAACTACCCACAAAGCGACAACCGGTCACACTCCGTTCGCCCTAGCATATGGTTCAAAAGCAATGATTCCTATCAAATTAGAAGTCCCCTCGTACCGAAGGCAGAATTTCAATCAAAAATAAACGAGCAGCTCTTACTCGAATCGCTAGATATGGTTGATGAAAGAAGAGAAGAAGTAGAGTTGAGAACCGTCGCCCACCAAAAAAGGGTCACATGGTACTTTAACTCCAAAGTTCACAATCAAACCTTCAAAGTGGGATACCTTGTGCTTAAGCTAGTTTACCCTGTCCTAGGGGCCTTCGGAACAAATTGGAAGGGACCATATGTCATTAATCAAAAGCTAAGAGATGGTACTTTCAAGCTAGCAACCGTCGATGGAACTCAAGTTCCCCAGGCATGGAATAGTGAATCGCTTCACCGTTACTTTGTCTAAATGCTATCTTATGTATTTTTTTATTTTCAGCAAATAAGCCATCCCGAGATACCGGGGGCATTGTACAAAGGAAAAAACTGTCTTGCTTTCCTTAATAAAGTTTGCTTCTTGAACCAACAAAACCGTGTTCATAATGATTACTCGCTGGGTTGACGGAAGCAAACCGACTCAAACCGTTAGATCGGCGGAACCCGGTCTTTTCCTTTCAAAAATCGGTGTTGCTCCAACAACATCGAGAAGGCTAAAATCAACACTCCTCGCGTTGCCCGAAGATAGGCAACACCGAGGAGTGCCAAAAGCCGCGCACCTCATAAGCCGCGCACCAAAATAAAAACTCCTCATGTTGCCCGAGGATAGGCAACACCGAGGAAAACAAAAGTTGCGCACCTCATAAGCCGCGCACAAAATAATAACTCCTCACGTTGCCCGAAGATAGGCATCTTTAGTGTGCATTTACTAATGCTAAGTAATATATTTGAAGATTGTATGAATCTCTCTTAAAATAGATAAACATTTGTTTTTCCTGATTCATAGGGTAATTTGAAATAATCCTTCTTGATTTTCGAAAGTGATTCTTTTGGAAGACATGTTTACTTTTTGACAATGAAATGACTAAGTGAAAATAAGGTCGATGTATTTACTTCCACCTTTATATGATATATATGTAATTGTATGCCTCCAGGTTTTGCCTAGTAAAAGAATTGTCTTGTTTGTAAGTCTGAAAAGTCATGATTCATGAACTAATAGACTTTTACATACAAGAGCATACTTTTCCTAAGAATGCTTTCTTTTGAGAAGATTTTGGATACTTACCTTTCCCTAGAAACTGGCTTATGTTGGAAGGTTGATTGACTCAAGCTAAAGAGTACTAGATATTTGATCTATATTTTCTTCAGCGAAAACCAAAGATTGATTACATTTTGACAGGGAGATCCAGATCCTTTTCTATGCAGTGGATTGGTTTTGTTTTAACCTGTAAAGACACTCAAAGTTTATGTTAATACATGATCAATTGCAAGTACAAATCGAATCAGAAAATTTAATGAGTAAAGATAATCCATGGTGGTTGCTGTCATGAAACTTCATAGTTTGGCTGGAGTTTGAATTTGAGGTTGTAGAGCTACTTTTCTTTTTGTAGAAAAATGTTAGTCCTCAAGTGTCTGGGCTATTCTTCTCGGAATGAGAGATCCTCTAAGCTTCCTTGTCAAATTTATTTAGAGATCCTGACTTGATCATATTTTAAATTATCCCTGACAGGACCTGGCACTTATCAGTTTTATGTCCATTTATTTTGTGGTAGGCGCAATAATCTTGTTCTTTCTTAGGTTTAGGAGCTTTCCTTGTTTTATAGGTTGTGGAAAAACTTCCATTTCTCTTTGACATGGTGAAAATATGGGAGAGCGGTTTGTTTATGCTTACAGAATTAGGTTTAGATATCACTATTCGGTCTTTTCCTTTATTTTCATTCCATCTTGGCTTTTTATTGGAGTGATTGAGATCAAACTTTCCTTCTTGTGCATCGTGTTGGGATTCTTTCTTGGCATGGTACATCTCGTCTATACAAATGAATTTCTATACTTGGAAATGGAAGTATTGCAAATCCTTGCATCCATTAATATGAAGCTCTTTCTAAAAAGGAGTTTTCTCAATTAGTCCAGATCGAACTGCCATCAGTTTGTCTCTGTCGGTTGCATTTTTTGCTTTCAATACTTCTGTATTAAATCTCTTTAGGTATTCGCCAAGCAATTCTCCTAGTCTTTGCTTGATATTAGCTAACATGTTGGAGTCCATAGTTAGATCTTTGTATACGTAAAACTATGCTAAAAACTCGTAAGAAAATTGTTCCCAGGAACATATAGTCTTTTCCTAATAGTTTTTATACCATTTAGCAGCCCCTCGATATAAGGTGACAGGAAAAACCTTACAACGAACTGCCTCATATGCATTATATAAATCCAATCGGTTTTTAAAAGCTTGAAGATGGTCATCCGAATAAGTGGCTTCGTCATACTTTAGTGGAGGGATTTTGATGTAAGATGGAATTCTAACAGCAAATATTTCTTCTAGAAAAGGAGTCCAAAAGCTACTCTTTCTTAGGTCAAGGGTTCCTTCCTCCTTAAGCATATCCTTTGTTATTTGATTAAGAATGACCTTTTGGTCAGTTTCATCATCATAATAATTTCTTTCATATAGTCTAGGCACTTTTCCTAAGATAGGGCAATTAAATTTTTCAAGTGATTTTCGTTTTGTTGACTCATCTTAGCCTTACTACTTTCTTCCGTTTATAATTTTGGAGAACACACTTCATCTTGAGTTTTTTTTGGAGACTCCACTTTATTTCCTTCATCCATAAGCTTTATCATATTGGAAGATTTTTGAGATGTAGCCCCTTCAAGAAGCTCTCGTGTTACCATTACTTGTTGTATTAAATCCTAGATTTTGGTCTCGTTACTTGCAAGTGTTGTTAAGGTTGAGGGTTGACCAATCTCCATATTCTCTAAGTTGAAGTTCGAGATGTTATTAGTTTCCCTGACTCTTACCATTTTTTCCAAAACAAAAGAATTTTCACGCAATTAATTTATGGAGAAATCTATAAAGGACCGGAAGTTTAAGCCCTTCTTCTAGCGCCAAAATATTAACGGATAAATTCGTCAACACCCAAAAGTGAATAGGAATAGAAGTTGATCAAAAAGAAGCCTCTATGAGGTTCTTCGAAGCTATCGAAGTCAAGGGTTGAGCGAATGATTCCCGATTTGTAGTTGGTCTTTGCATTGGTGACATAATCACTTCGACTGTTGTGTATAGGTTAAATTAGTATGTATTAGTTAGAGCTATGTTCAAGTCAATAGGTATGTAAGTAATCAAGTCAATGTGCATATCTATGTTAAAATTCAAGTTCGAAGTTAATAAAATACAAAAATCACAAGTTTAAATATGTCAATAGGCTATGCGATTGTTTGATTTCCAATTCCTTATGTGTAAAAAGTTCAAGTATTACAATCGACTAAATCCCTAAATTGATTTAGGGTTTACAAAGTTGGAAATATGAAAAAAAGAGGGAATCAGGTCCCTAAAACAGCACCCCTAGGGTTGTATTTATAGAGGTGGAGTGGCAGGGTCTTCAACGCGGATAGGCTTCGATAGAAGTCTTGTCGGTAGTGTTGACAATAGCCTTGTCAACCTTGACGATGTTATGCGCTGAATTATCTTAACTGTGATAATAGCGGAACTTTAGTGCCACCTCGATAGTGTTGGTCTTCAGGTCGATGTCTTTCAAGTGATATGAAGATCGATGTGCTATATTGAACAACAGCGAAGAGCGGTGCCACTTGGCATCCTTGTAGTGTTAAGGCCTTATGGATATTGATAGTGTCCAACATCAATATCGCTTCATATAGATTTGCGATGTCCTTCAAATGCTAATAAAACACGTTAACGAAGCGCCATGTTGAGTAGTCTTTGAAAGCCTGTAAAGTTTAGATAAAGTGATGGTTGACGATTAGTTTGTGATTGGTGAGTACCGGTGCTGATTCAACCTAGTATCAATGAGATCCGCCTTGACCACTTTGACATTCATCGATGACCTTCGAAGTTGTCTGTACTTGACCTCTTCATAACACTGACTACAGAATGTGATGCCACCCTTATATCTCTTTTTGTGTATCTCCGAAGTCGATAAGCGGCATCGTTGGAGTATTGCTGATCTAAGGTCTTTGAAGATAATGATAATGTGCGGAGTGATCAATGAACAACTTCTGAAATTGGCATTATTAGTTCTGTGTTGCTAATTGGTGTGGCATCGAACCTCCTCGAATCCTTTCAAAAATCCTCTTTGACAATCCTCTTTCGACATTATTATTGGTATAAGAAATGTGCAGTCATGTGGCCGTCGGACCTCTTCACTAAAAATTATAGCAGTAATATCTTCAAGATTTATGAGGTGTGATGTCCCTGGCTCTTTACACTTTTCATCTTCGAAGTCAATGATGGTATACCACTTTCTATTACAAAGACTTAGACATTGTTTCTTATGACAAGGTTTGACATCATCTCCTTAGAGCTTAAAATCGGGAACCGTATTATCTTATGAAATTATGTGGATAACAGGTGATACGAACTATAATCTCTTTGGTAAAATCCTGGACTAAATACCCTTTTTATATCCTTGAAAACATAAGTCTTTGTAATAGATTTAATCCTTGAAATCATACTTCAAAACTAGGAAACTATAGCCCTTTACTTTATCCAAAATATTATGCCAAGATATATATGTGTGCTTTATAAAATAACACTGATGAATTTCAAAATCACTTAGAGGTTGTCGCACCTCAAAACCTTAGGCTATGAAGCCATATACAATAAAACCATTTATATTGATAAAGTGCGGCATTAATATTGCCTATATGGGTTGTCGTTCCCTTCTATATCGAAATCATGTTAAAGCATTTGATTTATAAAACATAAGGCCATAGGGCTAAAACCATTTATGTCGCATATATAGGTTGGAAAAGCAAAGAAGTATAGAGTTTGGTTTGCGTAAAATATGAGCTTATAGCCTTATTGAAATAATATCGAAATCATGACCAGGTGACAACATCATCGTAAAATAATCAATGTCGAAAATAGTCTGTAGGGGCATTATGGATAAACAATGCAGCATAATAAAATAGCGGCATATTGCCGTATAAAACCAATGTCGAAAGTGATAATAGCGGCACTACAACCATAGTATAGTCAATGTAGAAAAGGTAAATAGCGGCATAGATGGCATGCGGTATTGAAATCATAAGGAGTTGATATTGAAAACTAGCGGCATCATTAATGCCGACATAGATAAGCGGTGATATGCGGTGTTGATACAAGGCATTGAAACATGAAGGATAGCCAACATCGCAAGCATTAATGCCGACATCGGCGCTATACTTCCCATTTCAACCAACGTTGATTCATTGCATACCAACCTTTGTTGATATAATATGGATCACCATTAGTTGACGCCGAAAAGCTCAGGTGCAGCAAAGATGGATTGTGGCATCAATGAGGCAGTGGCAATTCCCGTAATTATTATAAAAGCTGTAAATTTTCTATATAAAGTAATTTCTTTTTATCAACTCCTATTCTTTGTCAAATTGTTATTGAATAATAACTTTCTTTACCGATTCTTTTTAGAAAAACTACTATGGAGCAGATTTCTCATTTTCAAAATAATTTTCAAACCGGTAATTTTATATTAATATGTTAATACAATCATTAAACTTTTCTAGCCTAACAAATTCATAATAATTGGTAAACGTTTAGAAAAAATCCCCAAAATCATGATCAATCAGATTTATCATATTCATATATATATATATATATATATATATATATATAAATTTCAAGACCAAAAATATCATTTAATTATTTTTAATACTTAAAATAAGAAATAAACCATTTTCTTCACTTAAGAAATTTATAAAATATTCATACTTGATTGAAAAATTACGAAAATAAATACCCGCTTCCAAAATAAGGTTTCTAACATCATCTAAAAATTTCAAGTTGAATGGATGTTATAAACTAGGATTTCACTCTTAAACCCTATTAAATAATTTCATAACAAATCCAATAATTCATCATTCAAGCATATAATCAACCAATCATTCCAAACATGGCATAACAACAACATAAGGTTTGGGTGTGATCAAAAAATTAAAATAAACATGCAAATAGTGAGATGGATAACTATTATTTACCTTGATTAGATAATGAGACTTGAGATTTGAGTGTTGATTTGGTTTCCTTAAGCTCTCTCTTTGATTTCTTAGCTTTACTTCTCTTTAAAGCTCTTAACAATGGCCAGCCTTCCTTAATATTTAGTTTGTATGAATGAATGTGAGGGTGGAGTTGAGAATGGGAATGTATATGTTAAGGAATTGTGGACTTTTTCTATTTGGCCCTTCTCATAAATCTTTCTTCTTACTAATGTTCTAATCACCCTTGCTAGTTCATTAATTAAGGTTCGACCAGTTTGATTATAAAATCTCATTCTTCTTATCATCCTACATTATTTTATTTTATTTATCTAATTAAATATCCTAAATAATGTTAATTAAAATTAGGGGTGTTACAGATTTCCTCTTCCTTCTACCTTGATTAATGGCTGGCCTTATTTCTTCTTTGGGATTATGTTCGCATGTAAAATGAGAATGAATGAGAGGGTGAGGGTTTAAGGGATAAAAGATGGATCTATTCCTATTTTTCCCTCCTCATATATTCTTTTATATGTTAAGTTTTAAAACAATCTTACTAGTTAATCATGAGTATTGTATCATAATATTATAAAATCCATCATTTTAAATGTTCCTTGACAAGATGCATTGAGACTGGATATCGATGTATCGGTTTAGACTAGAGTGCGTAACGCTCTCCAAATGTTGGGCAGTGTATTACTCATGACTATTGGGGACATCTAGATGTTACGTACTAATAGTTATTGGATAACTATGGAAGGACTCACTCGATAGTTTTCTATTGGTTAATATAACTAAGACCAAACATAGTTCTCTCGACTTGCGAATACTGTCGATCTTTAATATGAAAACTCCACTTTGATTATAGTCAAATCTCGACACGTCAACCATCGAGTGACTATAGTTGGGTCGGGAGGAAGTATTGGAAGTGAAACACTATTCAAGAGAGGATTCGCTCCTCAGTTATATAGGGTTAGTATCACGGTCAACTCAAAGTCAAAATCGCTGGCTAGAGTAGTACGATTAATCGTTATTATTGAACCAAAGATTTTGTGTTTTGGGTGATAGAGTTGTATATGGACGATATTAGAAATTTCACCATTACAAAATTTCACAAGTCCAGAGTGTTATAGTTTGACGAAGAGAATTGGTATAAATAAAAATCACAACCATGTAATGCTTAGTAAAGTGGAGTTGGATTTTACTGAAACCAAGTAAGCAATAAAATTGGCTAAGATGTCACACCGTCTGCTAAGTGATGTGTGAACGTTAACATTCGAATATTTCGATGTTACTTGCTGACTAAATTTACACCTGACGAGTCACACAATCAAAATGATGAATTCTCTTTTGACCAAATGATTTAATTGGTTTATAATTTTATAAATTAATTAATATGTACAAAATATCAATTATAAAATTTTGATTATAATTTGAGGATAAATATTATTGAATATATTTATAATAGTTATAAATATATCAATCGATATACGATATCGATAGGCGATTAAATTAGATTTAATTAAATAATGTTTTCTTCGGGCTTAAATGGGATCTTGGCCCATGATGATAGGTGACAATTTTCGGCTGAAATATGGACTAAAGGAGGTGGCTCAAATAGGTTAGGGTTATAGGGTTTTGGATAGCTCAGATTGAGAGAGAATGGGTATGAGATGAGATCCACTATTCTCACTCTTCCATCCACTATTTAAACACCTCTAACCCTAAGTGAAAAGGCGTTTCTGGAACTATTCCCTCCTTATATTTCAGGCCGACTACAATCCCTAAGAGTCCCATTATATCAAGATCAAATCAATTCATAATCAATTACTATCTGATAATCAAAGGTCAACGGTTAAAGGATTAGCAGTTTGCCAAGAGAGTTCATCATTACAAGGTGTGCTACAAGGCATTGGTTCTCAGGTATTATTTATTATATTATAACGTATAATTTCTAATTAATATTTCATTATATATATATTATTATATTATTAGTTATGTGAGATTCTTATATGTATTAATGTTGTCACAATCTAGATTGGTTATATGTATGTATTCAATTAAGAAAACAATTTATATATATATATATATATGTTAGATATGTATAGCTGAATTTTTAAATATTGTTAACTCCTAGTAATTGTTAACTCCTGGTAGTAATTACAGTTATGATATGAATATTGTTAACTCCTGGTGCTGAGGTACTTGTGTTGTCTTTCTTTTTTCCTTTTTTCTTTGATCCTTCTTTTCCCTTTTCTTTTCTTTTATTCATGGATCATAGCGTGTTATGATTCCTTTTTTAAATATTGTTAGCTACTAGTAATTATAGTTATGATATGAATATTGTTAACTCATGGTGCTAAGGTGCTTGTGTTGTCTTTCTTTTTTCCCTTTTCTTTTCTTTTATTCATGGATCATAGCGTGTTATGATTCATTTTTTATTGTACTTGCAATAAACTGGTAGGGGCCCAGTCAACCCCACTTAGCCTTGCTAAAAAATAAATTTACGTATATATGTATGTGTGTGTATTATAAAATAAAAAATATATTATTTTTCCGTTCTAGATATACATATATATTTGGTTCAAAATTTATAAAAAAATATATATTAGTGTGTGTCTACATTATTTTAATGCATATATATATATAGATTAATAATAATATATATAAATTTTATATATTCATGTAGATTAATATAAATATATATTGTAAATATTTTCATATATGTAAAATTATTTAACCAAAATTAACATATACTTATATATATGTAATATTTATATATGTAAATAGTTTAAATACATACATATATTTGGACAACGTACAATACATATTAGATGAGCTAACATGTTTGTTGCGATGTAAATTCCAACATCCATACGCAGGCATGTTATACCTTACATGGGCTTACATGTTACACATGTGCACACATACATACATACATATATATATATATATATGATACATAGATATATATATATATATAATACATATATGTATATTTATATGTATTAAAATATAAAGTAGATAAAAATATACAGTATATAAATTTAAATAAAATAAGCGATTTTATTTAAATAAAATTTAGAAATGTTCTAAATAAACTAGACTTCATAGGGTCAATATAGATCCAATAAGGGAATAAATTTGAAATTCACCCATAACTTCAACTGTGAGCTGGCCCACTTCCAACAATGGTATTAGAGTCTAATAGCCTATGCGGTTTAAATTTGTCATATTAAGGTTAACAATTAAGCCTACAACCCAAAGGTTGTCCCTAATAGAAAAGGTCCAAATTTGAGTTGGGCCTCGGGCTAATTTTAAAAATTATTTGAAAATTAAAATATAAGATTTTTGAATTTAAAATAAGATACACATATATTATAAAGGTTATAAGATAATATTTTTTTTCAAAATGTTTGAAAATAATTCAAATTAATTTTTAATTTTTTTTAAATTTATTAATAAGATTAATAAAATAAAATTAATTAAATAAGTTAATTAAAAAAATGAATACATGTATTATATATTATGATATATGTTATGTTAATTTTAATTATTTAAAATAACATAAGTATACATGTATGTATATGAATTAAATTTTGAAATTTATATAATTTAACTAAAATAGTTTAATTAGATAAGTTAATTAAAAGGTTAACAAATTAAATAATATACACATGTATATGATATATGTGTCATACTATTAAAGTTATAGCATATACTAATTAATGAATATAAATGTTATATTAATATGAAATTAATTAAAATATTAATTAATTAAAATTAATTAAACAAGGTTTAATTAATATAATATTATAGATAAGACTACTATATAGTTAATATAAAATATAAAAATTATATAATAATAAAACTTATATAATACGAATGTATACTAAAGGTGGAACACAAAAGAAACCCTCATAGACTTAAGGAATAAATGCATATGTAAATATACGTATACCATGATTTTCGATGTGTCCGACACTTGAATCACGAGAATTCATAAGAGTTATATTATTCCATAAACCGATATCACTTAATATTATATATATTGAAGATTATGAACCTTCAATATAATGGTGTCCTCCACCATTTATATATTAATATATTATTTTTATACTCTTTAGTTGTTGAGCTTTCATCAAGCTAAGGATGTTATATGTGATACTATTAGTATATTGAATAAACGAGATAAGCATATTTGTTGAGCTTTCCTCAAGGTATGTGCATTATACTTAGGCCGTCATGAAATGATAGGTCGGAGTGAATAATCCTACTTTATTTGTTGAGCTTTCCTTAAGGTAAAGGTGAGATTAGGACAAGGTACCATGGGTAAGGAGTTGTGTATAATACAACCGATAAGGAGTCATCCATTGTATATGGTAGTATGATTTGTTAAGCATTCCTCAAGGTCAGAATTTTAGGACATATAAGTTCTTACACCTACCAGTGAAGTCAAAGGATTTGTACGTTTTGACTTAAGGTTTAATGAAATGTAAAAGATTATGAGCTTATTAGTAGAATGAAACATAAAGTTTAACTTTACTGATATTATAAGAACATCTACTATGATTTATCCTAAAAATCTACCACTTAAACTTGTAGAAAACGATAACTTCAAAATTGTTTATTAAAACTGACAAGCTTACTGGACCTAACTATACTGACTGGCTAAGAGCAGTTAAAATAGCGTTGACTTATGAGCGCCATTGGACTGCTATTACATGTGAACCCAAAGAATAACCCGTCGATAATGCGGCCCCGAACTACGACTTGCTTATCAAAAATAGGTGTCGGACCTAGAGATTGCCCAAGGTTTTGTGTTGTCTACGTTAGACCTGTGCAGTTAAAGCGCCATGCCGCTCCATAGCGTTTGAGGTGCAAAAAGTTGTAGCGGAGATATATTGGGGATATAGCAGGATATAGCAGACAACTTTAAAAAGAGGAATGATGAACATTCTACATTAAAAAAAGGAACAAGTATTGCTTATTATTTCCCACCAAGCAAAACAAGTTATAATAAAGTAAAGGTAAACAAAGTTGACACTTAAAAAGTTAGAACTAGTTATAATAACCAACCACGTATATCATTGTTACATCAACTTTAAAGTTACCATAAAACATAAAAGCAAGACATCAAGCAAAATGTTTATTTATAGGAAATGGGGATATAGCGGGGCAACAAAATCGGGGATATAGCGGATTATTGCCACAATATCGGGAATAATAGCGGATCCGCTATATTGGGCCGCTATATAGTAATATCGTTGCCCCAAAAGTCCGCTACGAGATATACCGGGGATATATCGGGGCAATATCGGGGAATTGACTGCACAACGTTAGACAAGCTATTATAGAGGCAGCACAAAAACATTTCTGTCCATAAGATATTTGATAGTCTTAAGGCATTGTATGGTGAACTATCATGTTCCACAAGGTATGAGCTTACGAAGAAGCTGTTCAATACTAAAATAACCAAAGGGAAAAAAGTGGACAATTACGTGCTGATGATGAAGGGTTATATTGATAGGGTTTCATAGTTGGGTGTATAGATAAGCAATGAATTGCAATTAGATTTGGTCATTGGTTCACTTACTCTTCAGTATGAAAATTTCATATTGAATTATAATATGAACCAACTGAATGTGAATCTTGTGGAGCTTCTCAACATGTTGAGGTCAGTTGAGTCACAATCAAAGGATCAAGGGACTACACTTACTGTTAAGAGTGGTGCACCATCTTCAGAGAGTTCGAAGAAGCGAAAAAGAGAAGGTAGAAAAAAGAAAAGTAAAAAGACCGATGACAAGGGTGAAAGTCACCACTGCTACAATTAAGGTCACAGGAAAAGGAACTGTCCCGATTACTTGAAGAATGTTAGGGAAAGGAAGCAGAATGGTTCTGTAACTTCATCAGGTACATTTATGACTCAAAAATATTTTATAATTAATAAGATGTCTTGACTGTTAGATATTGGATCTGGTACTCATATATGTAATTCATTACAGGGGGTTAGGAACTGGCATCGCGTGGCAAAATGAGAGATGAGGCTCTAAGTTGCTGACGGATCTATGGTAGATGCAACGACAATAGGAGACAATCATTTACTTTTTCCTAGTGGATTAGTATTAGTATTAAATAATTGCTATTTTGAAGAAGACTTTATTTGTGGGATTATTTCTATTTCTAGATTGTTTGAGATTGGATATATATTTCATTGTAAAAATAATGTTATGAACATTGGTTTGGATGGAAATAAAGTTTGCGATGGTATTCTTAAAAATGGCATTTATGGATTATCTCTTAGATTATTCCACCTTATACTCTATAACACAACGGTGTGTTGGAGTGAAGGAAACAAACCCGAGATACGATTCGTTCCATGACCAGTAAGGCTGAGTTATCTCTGTCTTATGGGGGATATGCGCTAGAAGTCAAAAAGCATATGTTGAACTTGTTGCCACTAAATTTGTGCCTAAAACACCATATGAGATATGGTATGATAATAAACTCCAATCCAAGTATTTGAAGGCGTAGGGTTGTCCGGCATACATTAAGAACGTTGGTCCGAATGAATTAGAGGCAAGATCGGTACTATGTAAATTTATAGGATATCCTAAAAAATCAATGGGATATACATTCTACAATACCGAGGAAAAAGGGTTATTGTTTCTAGAAATGCTATCTTTTAGAAAAGGAATTTTTTTTCAAAGAAAATTAATAGTGAAGTTGTGGACTTGGATGAGATCCCAGAAGTAAACACTGTGGTTGAACTGGTGGTAGAATCGAGTTCACCGGTATATGAAAACACACAATTTATTAGATGGCCTAGTAAGGAATCTCGTGCACCAAAGATATACTACAGTTTTCTTGTGGATGGCAAGAAGGAGGACTTTATCTTAGATAATGACACTCCTCTATCTCTACGACAAGCACGACTCGCACTTTGGATTGGAGCAAAGAAATCTGAAATGGATTCGATGTACCAAAACAAAGTATGGATTTTATCGGATGTACCCGAAGGGATAAAACCCATCGGCTGCAAATGGATCTAAAAAAAAGCTAAATGCAGATGAAGAAGTAGAGACATACAAAGCTAGGGTAGTTGTGGCATGATTTCATCAAATTCAAGGTGTTGATTATGACGAGACCTTTTCACACATAGTCATGCTTAAGTCCATTCGGATTATGCTAGCCATTGTTGCATTTTATGACTAAAAATATGGCAAATGGATGTAACAATGGCATTTCTAAATGGTGATTTAGAGGAAACCATCTATATATCGCATCCCGAGGGTTTTGTCGTCGGTGGGAGTGAGGGTAAGGCTTGCAAGTTGTTAAAGTTCATCTATAAACTAAAACAAGCTTCAAGAATTTGGAACAAGTGTTTTTATAAGGTAATCAACACAAACAAAACATGTGTATACAGAAAGGAACAGCACAACACTATCATATTCTTAGTGCTTTATGTTGATTGTAACTCCCCACCTCTACATCCATACTACCAAAGGGAATTGCTAGGTAATTTTGTCTGATAATACAGAGAATGAGAATTGTTAGGAGCGACTAAACGTGGATATTCCCTTGGGCTAATACCGGTACATATTAAAAATCTCATATAACACATCTATATGTAATGGGTATCGGCACAAAGCAATAAACATGTGGGATTACCATAAGAGAACAACATACAACATTTATAAATAAACACAAAGTTCAAGACCGTAGTAGAAAGGTATAGTACATGTAACAATCCGGGATTTCGCAATTATTTTATTATCGTCATTAGACGATTAATATAGTTGCTAATTGCTAATTGAAGTTTTTAAATTGAGTTGAAATTCTTTTATAAATTGTTAAAAGGATTTGTGGGCTTTGAAAATTGAATAGTGGCCCATGTTTTACTTGAAGCCGTGAAAATTTACAAGGCTAATACCCGTTCCTCTTTATCTTATTTTCATTCTCAAAAACCCTAGCTAAATAAATGAAAAGAAAATGAAATGGAGGCTCTGTTCTTTTCTTCGTTCGATCGAAAATAGGGCTTCGTTCACGTTTGTTCCTTTTAGCTCTGTAATTAGGGATTGTGAAGTCGCCGCCTAGTTTAAGGATGATGCTTCGATTTGCTTACTTCAATCGATTCGTTCGCGGCTTCTTCTCTTCGGTCGAGTTCGACTTCGATTGGATCTGCACCCTCGAAAATAGGTGAGTGATTTATTCACTCACATCTAATTTAAACCCCTATTTTTGTTCGATTCGAAATTGCTGATTATTGTGTTTGTCTGAGATGAGCTTGACTTCGTCTCGGCCATTCAATTTTGTTTCGATGCTGATGTTGTTCGACTTTTGACTTTTGACCGTGTTCGATTTTTGTTTAATTGGGTTTTGACTGTTGTTCGTAGTGAAGTATGGTGTTCTTGTTGTTTTACTGTTTATAATTACACTTGATATTCTCAACCATTCGAATATATTTTGATGTGGATGATTTATCTTGGCCATTTGAGTTTGTTAAAATGATTTGACGATGTTTTTTTTATCGTCATGGTTTTGTGAAATTGCTGATTCTTGGTTGACTTCGGTCACTATGATTTTGTTGACATTTGATTCTTGCTTGATCTATTTCAAATGTTGCTGGCCTTTTCCTTTTCTTCGGCACCATGCCTTGTTCTTGACCGTGATACGTGTATTGTCCAGTTTACAGTTGAATACATATTGTATTTTTGGGTACACTTGGTTTATGATTCACTTGTATGCTCTAACTTGATGGATTATATGCCTATTACCTGATCATTCATGTTTGAGATTATAACTGAGTTCACTGCACTTGAGTTTGTAGTTTTTATACTCGAGTCTGGTGCTTGCATTTTTTAGTCTCACAGTTGCATACATGTTGTACCTTAGGTACATGCACTTACTTCCCGACCTGTCGCACTATTTTTAGTTGCTGCTGTGTTATGTAGTAACCCAGTTTTTTTTGTATTGATCTGGAGTTGTTTTTGCACTCAATCCTCACTTGAATATGGTTCACTCCTTTGTGTTGGGTATTGCTTTATACTTGTGTGGTTTGGATTCACTGTTGCATTTCAACTGTATCAGTTGCCTTCATGTACATATAGTTGTTAATGGTGTCTTCTTTGGTATTGATGCATTACCTTGGTAGCCTCGAGCTCTGCATAGTACTTATGCATGGAGTCATGTTGATTGTTGAGGTGTTGTATTGTTATATTTTGATAAAAATACCTAGGTCACGTGTACATCTCTCTGTTGCATAGTTCATCTACTTGTTGTATACCTTATGGTTCATGCTGCACTATGACTCGAGCCTGTTTGCATCGGCAGTGTTATTTCATTGAGTCTGTTATACTTCATGTTGCCTTGAGTTGCACCAGTCTTCGAGTTGAGTGGAGTTTCATCTCCACTTTGTTACACCTCATATTTCAGTGTACCATGTCTTACGTTCTTGTGTAGTCTGCACTTGCATACTGCTGCTGTCTTATTCTCTTGCTATCGGGGCAGTTGCTTATACACTTGAGTTTTATTGCGTTTCACTTGGAGATTTATTTAGCATATATTTATGTGTACATCTGATTTTGGCGAGGCAGTACACGCGAGCGTGTACTGCAGCCAAATCAGATTTGATGTTATAATTGATGATTTCAATTGTTGGAATTGTTTCGTGTTGCCAATTCAAATATTTTGAGTTGTATTCTGATTTGGTTTAAACTGATGATTTTGATGATATCTAATTATCTTTTAGATAATTAGATTAAATGTTTTCTAATTATCGTATCGATAATTATAATTTTGCTGTTTATGCTGTTTTGTTGGTTTGGGGTTTCTCTTTGACCTTAGCAGTTTCGACGTACCATGTGGCGAGGCAGTGCACGCGTGCGTGTACTGCAGCCACAGGAATTTGATTCGATTGATCATTTTGAGATTCTAATTATTTATTTAATGATTGGAATTTGTGTAAATTGCTGTTTAGGCAATTCTGGAGTTTTCATATCATCTTCATTGATAACCTTTTTATCTATCTTTGTTGATGATTTGCACTTACTGATTTGTTGTTTAACACTGTTTAGTGTTATATTGGCCGTTATCTGATCCTCTTATCGAGGAGTCGGATATACGAGATTTCTGTTGCTGTCGTCTATTTGATATTTGAGTATTATTGTTTCTGTGCATTAATAACTGAGTTTGAATTAGACTGACCCGTGTATTATTTTCTTTTGAATTTAATACTCGGGTCAGACCCGAGTTATTTCAGGTTGTAGATTTCCTGCTTTGAGTTGCTGTTTGAGCTATGAAGACTTTTCACATCTTTTGGAGTAGTCGTGTCTTAGTATAGGTTGATATGTATTCATGTACATTAGTTGATAATGTATTTGTATATATAACTTCCAGAGTCGACAGTTGTAGTTGTATCATATGTATTGTGTTAACTATATTGTAACTGACATCAGTTATATATATATATATGAGACCTTTTGTTATCTGTGTTCCACATTCTTTTGTATCTGTGTTATTATTATATATATTGTCCTAAACTATTATGAACCATCGTAGTTCGTTTTATACTAGAATTGGGTATGTCGATGGGAGTAAATAAATAAGAGATGAAAAAAAATTAAAAGTATATACCACTCTTATCGAGGTAACCAATACTAGTGTAAGGCCAACTACGGATGGCCGCTCCTATCCAGCCTTATTCTTCGTAATAATAGACAGTATTTCTTTTAATACTCTTTGTTATTATGAGCATAGAGGTGGGGCGTCACAGTTGGTATCGGAGCTTGGTGTTTATGAACATAATATAAAATGTAACTTAGATGGAACATATGTTACAACTATTGGTCGATGTTTTATTTGTGCTTTGAGTCAAAACTAAAGTTTTGAAATTTTGATGAAATTTTTAAATATCTTTATTTAAAAATAAAAGGGAAACTGTGTTTTGTTGATTTGATTGATTTGGGTACTGTTTATCAGAGTGCACAGCGGAAACAGTGAAACTGTCTTCGTTGAGTATAACTGATAATCTTTTTGATTTAAAAATCGAAATATGAAATTGAAATAAATTTCATTTGTTGTTTACATAGCTGTATTTATTTTGTTTCTTTGAGAATTTCGAATCCGATTTGAGGATTCGAAACGATTGCAGTTATGTGATTTTTATTGAGATCTTTGCTGGTTTTCTTTTATGCTAATCATATATTGATTAGATTTAGCTGTTTTGAATTATCTTCATTGAAGATACATTTGAATGATTTCTTTGTTCATTTTGTAGTACGTGCAAATTTGAGTTGCACGTTACTGCATTAATTTTACGTTGAACCGATGCTTGGTTATGAAACGTATTTTGTTGCCGTTATTTTATAACGGGATTTTTACATCGATGCTAAATTTTGAGGCATGATGTTTGTTGGCAATTTTAATGAATGAAAATTCACTAGTGTTACATTTTAATGTAAATTATTTTGATGAGATTTTGACGTTTGAAAATTACTGTCGCTTTGACTTCAGTAACAGTCAAATTTTTAAAGGTGGATTTTCAAGCGGTTATACCGCAATGCTGATTTGTGACCCGTTTTTACGGTATTTTGAGAAGTATAATTTCCTTATCGAAATTGTTACTGATTTGCTGTTTTAATCACGTGTACTGAAAATCATTTTAAAATGAAAAAATTTTATAAAATTTTTAATAGTTTGCGCTTTCAAAAGAATGAGGAAGCGACTTAAACGATTCAGCAAAATCGAGGACTATGACCCATTTCTTTTACTGATTCGCTTAACTCCGGACTTGTTCAGTTGAGAATGTGAATTGTTATTTGTATAAAATAAATAAAAATTATTTTCAGAAATTTTACAGTTTGCGCTTTCAAAAGAATGAGGAAGCGATTTAAACGTTTCAGAAAAACCAAGGACTATGACCCCTTTCTTTTACTGATTCGCTTAATTCCGGACTTGTCCGTTTGAGAATGTGAAATGTATTTTTACAAAATACACAATTTTGCACTTTCAAGGAAACGATGAAGAGAATCAAACGATTTAGTAAAACACATGGTATGGGACATGTGCGTTTGCTATTTCGGTTAATTCCGGACTCGTTAATTGAAATATTTGATGATTTCGTGTGCTTTCGAGCCACTATGAGGACCTTCGGGTCATTTGTTGGACCTTCGGGTCAAATACCAGTACTAGACCTTCGGGTCATTTGTTGGGCGCCAAAATTATGTTGAGTACTTGGTAGGCTTCGGCCATTTGTTGATGCACGTGCGGCGAATTAAAAACTCGCCATCTGATGGGATCGATCCAAGCTTTTATGTTGATTTTCTAGTCTTCTTAATTGATTTCTAGATATTTGTTGTTTCTAATTATCTGCAGGTAATTAGATATCTGATGTTATGAGATTTAATTATCGTATCGATAATTAAATATTTGCTGTTCTGAGATTTAATTATCGTATCGGTAATTAAATATTTATTGATTCTGATTATCGTTTTTGATAATCGGATATTTGTTGTTTCTAATTATCGCTTGTGATAATTAGATATTTGTTGATTCTGATTATCATTTTTGATAATCGGTATTTGTTGTTTCTAATTATCGCTTGTGATAATTAGATATTTGTTGATTGTGATTATCGTTTTTGATAATTGGATATTTGTTGTTTCTAATTATCGCTTGTGATAATTAGATATTTATTGATTCTGATTATCGTTTTTGATAATCGAATATTTGTTGATTTGAAATTTGATTATCGTTTTTGATAATCGAATATTTGTTGATTTGAAATTTGATTATCGTTTTTGATAATCGAATAATTGTTGATTTGAGATTTGATTATCGTTTTGATAATAGAATATTTGTTGATTTGAGATTTGATTATCGTTTTTGATAATCGAATATTTGTTGATTTGAAATTTGATTATCGTTTTTGATAATCGAATATTTGTTGATTTGAGATTTGATTATCGTTTTGATAATCGAATATTTGTTGATTTGAGATTTGATTATCGTTTTTGATAATCGAATATTTGTTGATTTGAAATTTAATTATCGTTTTTGATAATCGAATATTTGGTGATTTGAAATTTGATTATCGTTTTTGATAATCGAATATTTGTTGATTTGAAATTTGATTATCGTTTTTGATAATCAAATATTTATTGATTTGAAATTTGATTATCGTTTTTGATAATCGAATATTTGTTGATTTGAAATTTGATTATCGTTTTTGATAATCGAATATTTGTTGATTTGAGATTTGATTATCGTTTTGATAATCGAATATTTGTTGATTTGAGATTTGATTATCGTTTTGATAATCGAATATTTGTTGATTTGAGATTTGATTATCGTTTTTGATAATCGAATATTTGTTGATTTGAGATTTGATTATCGTTTTTGATAATCGAATATTTGTTGATTTGAAATTTGATTATCATTTTTGATAATCGAATATTTGTTGATTTGAGATTTGATTATCGTTTTTCTTATAGTTAGATAATTGTTGATTTGTGAATTCAATTATCGTTTCTAATAATTTGTTATTTGTGTTTTCTGACTATCGTTTGGGTAATTGGATGTTTGCTGACTTTGTTGATATGAGATTTTCTAGTCTCTAATTGATTCTAGAGTATGCTGATTTTATTGAATTGCTATTTTCTATCTCTCTCGGTTGATAGTTAAAATTTTCTTATTTTGAAGTTGGTGTTTTCTAGTTATTTGTTGAATAACTAGATTTTGGCAGTTTTGCGAATTGTGATTTGTGCTTTCTAATCATCTTTTGTTGATAATTAGATTTTGTTGTTTTCTAATTATCGTATCGATAATTAGATATTGTTGTTTTGCGATTTCTGTATTTTTGATTATCTAATTGATAATTGAATATTGCTAATAATTGCATTTGTTCGGTTTTGCTATTTTCTGATTATCTATTTGATAGTTAGATTTTGTTGAGAATTTGTGAAATTCTTTTAAGTAATTAAAAGATTTCTTTGGCGTTTGAATTCTCTACCCATATTTTCTAGTTTAACCAGTTTATGTTAGAAAAGTAATTGTTATTGACAACCTTAATTATGAAAATTGCAGGGACGCAATTTTTATAAGGAGGGGAGTCTGTAACAATCCGGGATTTCGCAATTATTTTATTATCGTCATTAGACAATTAATATAGTTGCTAATTGCTAATTGAAGTTTTTAAATTGAGTTGAAATTCTTTTATAAATTGTTAAAAGGATTTGTGGGCTTTGAAAATTGAATAGTGGCCCATGTTTTAATTGAAGCCGTGAAAATTTGCAAGGCTAATACCCGTTCCTCTTTATCTTATTTTCATTTTCGAAAACCCTAGCTAAATAAATGAAAAGAAAATGAAATGGAGGCTATGTTCTTTTCTTCGTTCGATCGAAAATAGGGCTTCGTTCACGTTTGTTCCTTTTAGCTCTGTAATTAGGGATTGTGAAGTCGCCGCCTAGTTTAAGGATGATGCTTCGATTTGCTTACTTCAATCGATTCGTTCGCGGCTTCTTCTCTTCGGTCGAGTTCGACTTCGATTGGATCTGCGCCCTCGAAAACAGGTGAGTGATTTATTCACTCACATCTAATTTAAACCCCTATTTTTGTTCGATTCGAAATTGCTGATTATTGTGTTTGTCTGAGATGAGCTTGACTTTGTCTCGGCCATTCAATTTTGTTTCGATGCTGATGTTGTTCGACTTTTGACTTTTGACCGTGTTCGATTTTTGTTCTAGTTGGGTTTTGACTGCTGTTCGTAGTGAAGTATGGTGTTCTTGTTGTTTTACTGTTTATAATTACACTTGATATTCTCAGCCATTCGAATATATTTTGATGTGGATGATTTATCTTGGCTATTTGAGTTTGTTAAAATGATTTGACGATGTTTTTTTGTCGTCATGGTTTTGTGAAATTGCTGATTCTTGGTTGACTTCGGTCACTATGATTTTGTTGACATTTGATTCTTGCTTGGTCTATTTCAAATGTTGCTGGCCTTTGCCTTTTCTTTGGCACCATGCCTTGTTCTTGACCGTGATACGTGTATTGTCCAGTTTACAGTTGAATACATATTGTATTTTTGGGTACACTTGGTTTATGATTCACTTGTATGCTCTAACTTGATGGATTATATGCCTATTACCTGATCATTCATGTTTGAGATTATAACTGAGTTCACTACACTTGAGTTTGTAGTTTTTATACTCGAGTCTGGTGCTTGCATTTTTTAGTCTCACAGTTGCATACATGTTGTACCTTAGGTACACGCACTTGCTTCCCGACCTGCCGCACTATTTTTAGTTGCTGCTGTGTTATGTAGTAACCCAGTTTTTTTTGTATTGATCTGGAGTTGTTGTTGCACTCAGTCCTCACTTGAATCTGGTTCACTCCTTTGTGTTGGGTATTGCTTTATACTTGTGTGGTTTGGATTCACTGTTGCATTTCAACTGTATCAGTTGCCTTCATGTACATATAGTTGTTAATGGTGTCTTCTTTGGTATTGATGCATTACCTTGGTAGCCTCGAGCTCTGCATAGTACTTATGCATGGAGTCATGTTGATTGTTGAGGTGTTGTATTGTTATATTTTGATAAAAATACCTGGGTCATGTGTACATCTCTCTGTTGCATAGTTCATCTACTTGTTGTATACCTTATGGTTCATGCTGCACTATGACTCGAGCCTGTTTGCATCGGCAGTGTTATTTCATTGAGTCTGTTATACTTCATGTTGCCTTGAGTTGCACCAGTCTTCGAGTTGAGCGGAGTTTCATCTCCACTTTGTTACACCTCATATTTCAGTGTACCATGTCTTGTGTTCTTGTGTAGTCTGCACTTGCATACTGCTGCTGTCTTATTCTCTTGCTATCGGGGCTGTTGCTTATACACTTGAGTTTTACTGCATTTCACTTGGAGATTTATTTAGCATATATTTATGTGTACATCTGATTTTGGCGAGGCAGTACACGCGAGCGTGTACTGCAGCCAAATCAGATTTGATGTTATAATTGATGATTTCAATTGTTGGAATTGTTTCGTGTTGCCAATTCAAATATTTTGAGTTGTATTCTGATTTGGTTTAAACTGATGATTTTGATGATATCTAATTATCTTTTAGATAATTAGATTAAATGTTTTCTAATTATCGTATCGATAATTATAATTTTGTTGTTTATGCTGTTTTGTTGGTTTGGGGTTTCTCTTTGACCTTTGCAGTTTCGACGTACCGTGTGGCGAGGCAGTGCACGCGTGCGTGTACTGCAGCCACACAGGAATTTGATTCGATTGATCATTTTGAGATTCTAATTATTTATTTAATGATTGGAATTTGTGTAAATTGCTGTTTAGGCAATTCTGGAGTTTTCATATCATCTTCATCGATAACCTTTTTATCTATCTTTGTTGATGATTTGCACTTACTGATTTGTTGTTTAACACTGTTTAGTGTTATATTGGCCGTTATCTGATCCTCTTATCAAGGAGTCGGATATACGAGATTTCTGTTGCTGTCGTCTATTTGATATTTGAGTATTATTGTTTCTGTGCATTAATAACTGAGTTTGAATTAGAGTGACCCGTGTATTATTTTCTTTTGAATTTAATACTCGGGTCAGACCCGAGTTATTACAGGTTGTAGATTTCCTGCTTTGAGTTGCTGTTTGAGCTATGAAGACTTTTCACATCTTTTGGAGTAGTCGTGTCTTAGTATAGGTTGATATGTATTAATGTACATTAGTTGATAATGTATTTGTATATATAACTTCCAGAGTCGACAGTTGTAGTTGTATCATATGTATTGTGTTAACTGTATTATAACTGACATCAGTTATATATATATATGAGATCTTTTGTTATTTGTGTTCCGCATTCTTTTGTATCTGTGTTATTATTATATATATTGTCCTAAACTATTATGAACCATCGTAGTTCGTTTTATACTAGAATTGGGTATGTCGATGGGAGTAAATAAATAAGAGATGAAAAAAAATTAAAAGTATATACCACTCCTATCGAGGTAACCAATACTAGTGTAAGGCCAACTACGGATGGCCGCTCCTATCCAGCCTTATTCTTCGTAATAATAGACAGTATTTCTTTTAATACTCTTTGTTATTGTGAGCATAGAGGTGGGGCGTCACAGTACATCACAAATTATAATGTCTACTCACTACGACAATACATACCAAATCAAGTTAATAACACACAATTTATAGTCAGCTCAACAAGACAAATACAAGGAGACATCCAAATAAAAATATACATAGTCAACTTCTCAAAACACTATATAATAAGCGCGCGCACACACACAGTCTCCTCTAAAGCCCAATCATCCAATATGGCTAATGTCCCTGTACTTGAAAAGTCTTGAATTGAACCGAGTATTATATAAATAATGAACATGTCACACTATATCTAAATCCAATATGGGCACACAACAGTAAGCATGGTAATAACAGACAAAGTATAAATACGACTCAACGTAACATCCATCGTAACATAATAATAATATACCATGCCGTATATTCCAAATATCACCCATAAAATTCATATAAGTAAATAAGAATCAGGACATGCATAAATTGGGTGATAAGAATCAATCACATCGAAATCTCAAAATACTATGGATAGGCGTATAGCGTATCCATAAAGACCACAATAAAGGAATGAATCGCAAATCAAAACAAATCCTAGGGTCACAACCAAAATATCTATCTTGACTTATAGTTCTAATGGAAGTGAAGACTTCCGTCTGTAAAGGCCTCAAAATTTAAATCTAGAGAGGCATAATCTCAAATAAACAATCAAAGAATCAAATCTCGACTTACATCCCCGATGGAAGTAATAACATTCGACTTCTAAGCCATAAAAGAACAATAAAAAAATATGGAACCCAAATAGAACTCAATGTGTACAAATTATAGAAATCAATATCCAGAAATACTATCTTGGCTTATGGTCCTGATAGAAGTAAATACTTAGGACTGTTAGTCCTTGGAGATAGCAAGAAATACAAATCCTAAACAAAGAACACTTTGTAGAAAATATTCAAGGCAATACCAAATAATTATCTCGACCTATGGTCCTTGGAAGAGATAACTTCCGATTGTTAGGCCCTCATAGATATTAGGAAGTATAAACTCAAATAAATATCAAAGGCAATAAACAGAATGTACAAAATCATATATCTTGACCCACAGTCCTTAGAGAGGTCCTACGAGATGGAAAAAACAAATCATACAATAAGGAGATATCTCAGACATAGGCTCATATGAGAGAATGCCAGACAAGCTCATAGCATGTCTCTAATGTCGTAGATAGACAATACGTAGCAGTTTGGGTTAGGCAAACTCAAATGGCAGACTAACACAAAGCTAGTCTCTAATGTCATATGATCGTCATCTCTAATGAGGTGATAATATCTAATATATCATATAAAATAGATCTACCTAAGTCATCTAGATGAAAGACCGAGATACCGCAGCAGTGCTCTAAAAAGCGCTAATAACCGGAGACCGTTCCTTATAGTCCTTTAGTTACACTCAGAATCGTGACATGCGTATCCATCGTATGTTATAAACACGTTGCAAGACTATGCTATGCATTGGTCATGACTCCTACTTGCCCTTGGTAATGGACTGTTGGTCCTTAAGTGACATCTATGCAATAGCTCTAATGAGAGTAATATCCCTCAGCCTAAAAACTCAATAGGTGACATCACGGATCTAGGGCACGACCCCGCAATCAGGACTTCTAGGATGGATAACTAGCTTAATTGATGGGTCTAATTCACACGTTCTCCATAGTGGTGTGAACCCTATGACATAGATTCTCAATAAATACTCTTGACTGCATAAGTCCTAATGAGAGTGATAACTAGTACTTTCGACTATATGAGCTATGATGAGAGTCACAACAACTGCTCTCAACTCGATAAGTCCTATTGAGAGTGATAACTGATGCTGATGAAAGTCACGTCAAATAATTTCAACTCTAGAAGTTCCAATGAGAGTGATTGCTCTTGACTATATGATCCTGATGGGAGCATCTCAATATAACCAATACTCGAATACTAGCCCTGAGAGTAGGTAACGGTACTCGACAAGTTAGTCCTTAGAGAGTATAACGAAATACTCTCGACGAGATGAGTCCTAATGAGAGTAATAATAAGCACTCTAAACTCCATACGTCCTAATGAGAGCATCACCACATAATAACTCCTTGACTACTAGCCCTAAGAGTAAATAATAATATACTCGGCTAGTTAGTCCTAAAAGGATAAATCAATAAATCCCAACATATCTCCAGCTTGTAGCCTTTGGAGAGTAATAGAACTCTTGACTACTAAGCTTTAAGGAGTCACCTCTAGATAACATCACAAATTTCTAACCCATCTCCAGAATATAAGTGATATCTACTCACCAATAGTAATCGAACAAGTATTACTTGAGCATCTCAGACCACTCAGTATTACTTGAACGTTTACTAGAAGCTGATAAACTACACTCATCAAATCAGCAATCATTCTATAGTATGAGTCAATAGGATAACCGAAAAAAATATCATCGAGCATCCCACACCACCCGGTACTACTAGTCCGCTTATTTAAAATCCTCACCCTATAGAATTAAAACACAAAACAAATATCCACATAAATCAATTTCAAGTCAAACCATATATAAAAGGGGTTTATCTTTCACAACTCTAAAATTTCAAACGATTAATTCATATAAATCTCCAATAAATTAATTTTGAACCACTAATTATATGAAAAGAGGGGTATATTTCAAAACTCTGAAAAATAGATTTTCATAATAAAAAATCCCCTTTTGAAATTTCCTTTTAATCCTTTTTATTAAACATTCAATTTACAAAGGGTTTTCCCATTCGGAAATATTATTCAAAACCCCTCGTTTATACTTATAAAAATTCCATACATTCAATTACTCTTGAAAATCTCTATTTTCATTTTTAAAACAGCTTTTATTTCTAAAACAATTTCCAACATATCTTTTTATTTCACAACAACTTTTATTTATTTATAAGTATACTTCGATAAATTTTAAAACACCGTAATAATTTCTCGAAGCTTTCAAAAATCTTTTAAAACCAGAAAATCAATCGAATACCCATAATATAAATCATGAAGCAAAATTCTCAAAAATTATTAACCAACCATCTATAAATTTTATCGTTTGGCCTGAATCGAATTACATTAAATTCCGACCGTTCGTACAATACACACACACACATATAAAATAAAATATACATGAAAATGCAATCGGATAGCATCTCCTTTGCATTTTGGACAATCTAACATACACAAAATCTCATAATCTAGTTCAAAATCATATCCAATATCACACAATCAATCCAATATCCTGAACAAACAATTCATCCAAAATATTCAATCAATATTCCCAATCAATTCAACCAAGCAATCCATTCTAATCGAGACACACACACACATATATATCAGGAAATGAGAAATAAATATAGATGTGAGCGTAAAACTCACTGAAACGATGAATGCAAGAATCGAATTCTGCTCTAGAGGATGATGATGTCAACAAAATGTATATTGGTCATTTCACATTGCTACTCCTCAATGATTGAACCTGCCTTCACTCGCGCCATTTTTTCCCACTGCCTACAACATTGCACCACCCTCTCAGTTGCGCACACACACACATCTGCACATGCCAGCTCCAGTCGTGACACCAAGTCGTAGCCACCATCTCGATCGTGAGCGGCTTCTCGCTACCACCAGCACCACGAATGCCCCTCTAACCTCTGCCAAGCATCGCACGATTCCTCCACTTCGTTGCTTGCCTCGGTTGATCGCGACCTCCTCCCTCATCGCGACATTAATTTGTCGTCACCCCCTGGTCGGCCTTCCTCCCTAATTGCAAGCGCGGCTTCCGTCTTCTTTATCTTTTTTCCTATCGTGATTTTTATTTCGAGAATTTATTCGCAAATTAATTTCAATTTAATTTTAAATTTATTTATAATTCATTTTGCAAATTATACTTCAATAACTGCATAATTCCATTCATTTCAACGTTCGCTTATTTATATTTTACTATTTTAATCACATAACTGTTATATAAGCTTTAAAATTATTTTATATTTAATTATAACATTACATCCAATTTTAAAATATTATCCGAAATGAATTTATTAATTTAACTCAATTTATTTAAATAAAAAGCTATCTTTAATAGTCTTTAATCAAATAAATATTTACTTTCAAAAACAATAATTATCAAATAACAAATTCAAATAATTTAAATTTATTTAATTTACGGCATAGAAAGCATGGTTGTTACAGACTTTCCCGCTTAAGAAAATTGCATCCTCGTAATTTCTTGAATCATTATTCACAACTCAAACCCTGAACTTTCTTTGTATCTACAAACTTCTATCAACTCACACAATCATCTACGTCGCTTTCCCTCTCCAATCTCTCTTATCGCATGCTACAATTTAAATATACTTATACAACAACTTTCTATTTTCACATACGATAAATTTTGTGAAAATATACTTAATGTCAGATTTTTTGAAAAATTATGATAGGGTCTCCTTTCTGTGAAGAGCATTCCAAAAAATTAAAGCACATATATCACAATAAATATACACCCCAATCAATAGGGCATCCGAAAACAAGGAAAAACAATATATTATAACAAGATATATCAATATAGCGTAAAAACGTCCCTTTCAATTAGCATTTAAGCGAGCTATTTCGCTTTTATGCAATCAAAAGCGAGCCAATATCATCAAATTATCCAAATAAGCTCCAAAAGCACATATACTTAATTTGAACATTAGTCGCATATATAAAAGGTAAGACAAGAATGCATTCATCTACTATAATAACAACACAACGTTCATTTTAACGCACTTTGCGACAAACTTCCAAAGGTCAAAAACATAAAATAAAGGAAGGGTTTCAAAAGTAAAATTGTTTCTTAGTGTTATAGCTTTCCAAAAAAAAATTCGGGTCACAAAAATGTCAAATACAACTAAAATTATGTCGGTTTTTCTAAAGAGTATGAAATATGGAACAAATGCGCATGCCCACTTAACAAGTCGGCATTTTAGCTTAAATTTTGCAAAACTCTTAAAATACAAGTTGTTTCCAATGTTCTTTGCTTTCCAGAAAGGGAAAAATCATCAAAATCAGACAAACCATTTGAAAGATATGATCAAAGCAGTTCGGCACTATTACATGAAGTTTTCAATTTTTGGACAGTGATATAGATTGTTTTAAATTCATTTTTTAACCATAGTTAAACTCAAAAAAATTCCTTGCATTGCAAACAAAAATTATTGTCTAATAACATAGCTTTTCAATGAATTTAAATTTGTTGAAAACGGATGATGGTTTGAGATTTATAATCTAAACAAATCATTGTTTAACTCAAAATTCTACACTTTGTTCAAACAAAATTTTCTATTCAAAAAGAATTTTACAAATACAAATTTCATGTTTAAGTTTAAAACTTCAAAAATAAAATTTCATTTAGCATTAATTTCGAAACATTTCTTACAAAAGAGCAACACTTTCTTATCCCCTATTTATTTTTTCAAATATGATTTCAATTTCAAACTATTTCCAAAACCCAAATATGATATTTCAAAATCAATGTTTAAAATCTCTTCTTCACTTCAAAATCTATATAAAAAATCGATTATAATAATAATTTAACGATTTGGGAATTCCATTTCTGTAATAACAAAATAGTAATAAGATTTGTTAAATCGGGAGTTCATCATAATCCTAAATTTAAAACTTTATCTCTTTTTAATTGAATTATTTCAAAACAACTTTACATGAATTAATATTATTTCTTCAAACTACTAGATTATTCTTTATCAAAATACCATAAGATGTTTCCTTTTCAAAATTATAGCTGAATATATTCCTTCAAAGATATCATTCTATCTTCAAAACAACTTTTCCAAAATCATTACTATTTTCTATTTTCCAAAATTTCTATTTCTTTCAAATTAATATTAAGCTTATCTTAAACAATTGCTTACTTTCTAAAATAATAGCTCACTTTCAAAAACATTATTCATGTTTCAAATATTCTTTAAAAACATTCTCCTTTCCAAAATATTATTTATAACACTTCCAAAATATTTACACTTCCTTTTCAAAATAGTAATTATTTTCAAATCATTATGTCGACATGCCTCGTCCTAGTATTTAAGAATCCTTATCGAATACGCGTGCCTCCACGTCGACCAGAATTCTTAAAGCACTCGACGGACAAATTAACACAAAAGTAAATAACTAAAATATTTTCAGTCACCTTATAAAATCAGACACTTACTTTATCAAATCATTTGTTTGTTTGTATAAAAATATTTATTTTCAATATTCATATATACATCCAATTCATTAACCACTAACAATGATGAAAATCATCCCACAACATCCATAAAATCAAGCAAGCATTAATACACCAATACACATATTTCAAACAAGAAAATAAATGCCTTTAGCCAAAAGCTATCTATTAGTTTCCATTGCGCAACTCTGATCATTACCAGATCCTCTACTCAAACTCGCGACATCACAATTTACAATTGTGAAGTATTTATAATGCAAGATTCAAATTAGGCTCTATTACAGATTCCTTAATTGAACTACTACATTCTAATTCAAGCCATACAGAGGTTTACTCACCATCATCAATGCTAACACTACTCATTAGGCAAACCACTTCCTACTTCACTACCTCCCTTTCACTCGGAGATAACACACAAAAGACGTAGAGATAAGGGATATACATCTATAGTAGGAAAAATAACAAGCACGTCACCAAATGATTACCCTAGTAATCATCGTATATTCCTACTATCCCCTCAGTAATATAGGGTAACTACCACATACCCAAGGGCAACATGGACTCTAAAGTGACTCTAAGGCCAAGACTTGCATCATATACATTCTATATTGTTCTGAACCTACTTTGAAACTCTAATGCCCCACCTCTATATCCATACTACCAAAGGGAATTACTAGGTAATTTTGTTTGGTAATACGGAGAATGAGACTTGTTCGGAGTGACCACACATAAATATTCCTTTGGGCTAACACCGGTACATATTAAAAATCTCGTATAACATATCCATACGTAACATGTATCGATACAAAGCAGCAAACACGTAGGTTTACTTGGACAGAATAATGTACAATGTATACAAATGAACATAGGGTCACAGATTGCAACAGAAAAATATAATACATCACAAACTGTAATGCTTGTCTCGCTACGACAATATATACCAAGTTAAGTTCATAATACACAACTTATAGCTATCTCAACAAAAAAATACAAGGAGACATCTAAAGGAAAATATACACAATCAACTTCTTAAAACACTATATATATATATATGTATGTATGTATGTATATGTATTGTATCCTCCAAAGCCCAATCATCCAAAATGGCTAATGTCCCTGTACTTGAAAAGTCTTGGACTAACCCGAGTATTATATAAATAATAAACGGGTCACACTATATCTAAATCCAATATGAGTACATAACAGTAAGCATGGTAATAAAAAGAAAAGTATGAATACAACTCAACGTAATATCCATCACAACATCATAATAATAATATATCACACCACACATTCCAAATATCACTCATGGACTTCATATAAGTAAAAAGAACCACGACATCTATAAACTAGGTGATAATAATCAAATGCATCGAAATCTCAAAATACAATGGATAAGTTCACAATGTATCAATAAAGACCATAATAAAGGAATGAATCTCGAATCAGACCAAATCCCAGAGTCAACAACCAAAATATCTATCTTGACTTATAGTCCTAATTGAAGTGAAGACTTTAGAATGTCAAGTCCTTAAAACATAAATCTAGAAAGCATAATCTCAACTAAAATTTCAAAGCATCAAATCTTGACTTATAGCCCTAATGGAAGTAATAACTTCCGGCTGCTAAGTCGTCGAAGATAAATCAAGAAATGTGGAACCTAAATAGAACTCAATTCATATAAAATACAAAAATCAATATCCATAAATACTGTCTTGACTTACGGTCCTGATGGAAGTAAATACTTCCGACTATTAGTCCTTGGAGATAACAAGAAATATAAATCCTAAACAAAGATCACTTCATAGAATATATCGAAGGTTATACCAAATAATTATCTCGACCTAAGTCCTAATGGAAGGGATAACTTCGGACTGTTAGGCCCTCGAAGATATCAATAAATATAAACTGAAATCAATATCAAAGCCAATCAAAATCTCAATTTACAAGATCATATATCTCGACCCGCAGTCTTTATAGCGGCGAGCTCTCAACTGAATGGTACTAGGAGATAGAAACGACAAATTATACAGAAAGGAGATCTATCAGCCATAGGCTCTTATAAGAGAATGATAAACAAGCTCACAACATGTCTCTAATGTTATAGATAGACAACATGCAGCTATCCTGGGTTAGGCTAACTCAAATGACAGACTAACATGCAGCTAGTCTCTAATATCATATGATCATCGTCCCTAATGAGGTGATAATATTAAATATCTCGTATAAAATGGATTTACCTAAGTCATCCGAATGGGAGACTGATGTACCACGATATTGCTCGAGGAAACACTAATTACTACATCTTGTTTCCTATAATCCCTTAGTTACTCCTAGAATCATGACACTCGTATTCATTACATGTCATAAACATGCTACATGACTACGCTATGCATTGGTCACGAATCCTACTTGCCCTTGGTAATAGACTGTTGATCCTTAAGTGACATCTAGACAATGAGAGTAATAACCCTCAACATACAAACTTAACAAGGTGACATTACAGATCTGGGGTGCGACCCCACAATCAAGACCGATAGGATGTATAACTAGCCTTTTTGGTGGGTCTAATTCACGCGCTCCCCATAATGGCGTAAACCCTATAAAGTAGATTCCCGACAAATACTCTTGACTATATAAGTCCTAATGAGAGTAATAGCTAACACTCTCAACTCTAGGAGTCCTGATGAGAGTCACAACAACTGCTCTCGACTCGGTAAGTCCTATTAAGAGTTAAAACTAATACCCTCGACTCGATGAGTCCTGATGAGAGCCACATCAAATACTCTCGACTCTAGAAGTGCCGATGAGAGTGATCGCTCTCGACTATATAGGTCCTGATGAAAGTATCTCAATATAACTGATCCTCGACTACTAGCCCTTAGAGTAGATAACGATACTCGACTAGTTAGTCCTTAGAGAGTACAATGAAATACTCTCAACGAGATGAGTCATTATGAAAATAATAATAATACTCTCAACTACATACGTCCTAGTGAGAGCATCACCACATAATAGTCCTCGACTACTAGCCCTAAGAGTAAAAAATAATATACTCGGCTAATTAGCCATAAGAGGATAAATCTATCCCAACATATCTCCAGATTGTAGCCCTTGGAATGTAATAGAATTCTCGACTACTAAGCTCTAAGGAGACACCTTTAGATGATACCGCAAATTCTTAACCCATCTCTAGAACATAAGTGACATATACCCACCAATAGTAAACAAATAAGTATTACTTGAGTGTCTCATACAACTTAGTATTACTCGAACTTTTATTAAAAGTGGGAAAACTACACTCATCAAATCAACAATTATTGTATAGTATGAGTCGATTGAATAACCGAAAAAATATTATCGAGCATTCCATATCACCCGGCACTAGTAATTCTTTTATTCAACATCCTTACTATATGAATTAAAACACGATACAAATATCCACATAAATCATTTTCAAATCAAACCTTATATAAAAGGGGTTTATCTTTCACGGCTCAAAATTCCAATTAAACATTTCACACAAATCTCCAATAAATTAATTTTGAACCACAAATTATATAAAAAAGGGAATACATTTCAAAACTCTTCAAAATAGATTTATATAATCAAAAATCCCCTTTTGAAATTTGCTTTTAATCTTTTTTTACTAAATATTTAAATTACAAAGGAATTCCCCTTTTGGAAATATTATTCAAAACCCCTCATTTATACTTATAAAAATTCCAACTTTTAATTACTCTTGAAAATCTCTATTTTCATTTTTATAACAACTTTTATTTCCAAAACAATTTCCAACAAATCATTTTATTTCTCAACCACTTTTATTATTTATAAATATACTTCAAATAAATGTTAAAACACTACAATAATTTCGCGAAGCTTTCAAAAAACTTTTAAAACCAAAATCAATCGAATATCAATAATATAAATCATGGAGCGAAGCTCCAAAATCATTAACCAATCACAATAAAAAAATTATTATTTGGCCTAAACAAATATATCGAAACTCCACGATCCGTACAATGTACAAACATATATAAATAAATTACACATCAAAATGCAATCGGATAACATCTCCTTTGCATTTTGGACAATCCAATAGTCTAATCAAAAATCATATCCAATATCACACAATCAATCCAATATCCCAAACAAACATTTCATCTAAAAAATTCAAGCAATATTCTCAATTAATTCAACCAAGCAATGCAATATAAATATATATATATATATAGCAGTGTAAGGGAAATAAATATAAATGTGAGTATAAAACTCACTGAAACGATGAATGCAAGAATTGAATTCTTCTCTGGACAACGATGTTGTCAACTACTGCCTATCGGTCATTTCGTATTGCTATTCCTCAATGATTGAACCTGCCTCCACTCATGCCATTTTTTTCCCATCGCCTGCAACGTAGCACCATCCTCCCAATTGCACGCACACACATCTGCACATGCTTGCTCCAGTCGCGACACCAAGTCGCAGCCACCATCCCGACCGTGAGCAGTATGCTGCTCCCAGCACCACGAATGCATCTCCATCCTCGGCCAAGCACTGCATGCTTCCTCCAATTTACTACTAGCCCAGGTCAATCTCGACCTCCTCCCCCATTGCGACATCAATTTGCCTTCGCCCCTGGTCGGCCTTCCTTCCCAATCGCAAGCGTGACTTCCGTCTTCTTTATTTTATTTTTTTCCTCCCGTGATTTTTATTTTGAGAATATTCTAGGATTAGGGCTTAGGGTAGCAGGCTCGAGTTTGGGAATATAAAGTTATAGGTTCGAGATTTGCAAATAAAAGTATGCACATGGACCAAGTTGAATTTGGGTTATATCTAGTTAATCTACTTTGCCCATTTATTCACTCTTTTCTTTTCTTTTAACAACTCTTTCAATTTATTTAAAAATTTATTTCAAGTTAATTTTTAATGGATTAATACTTCATTTTGCAAATTATATTTCAATAACTATACATTTCAACCATTTCAACATCAGCTTTTTAATTTTTCATTATTTTAATCACATAACAATTATTTACACTTAAAAATATTTTATATTCAATTAAATCATTTTATTCAATTTTAAAATATTATCTGAAAATAATTTATTAATTTAATTCAACTTATTTAAACAAAAACCTTTTATTAATATTTTTCAATTAAATATATATTTACTCTCAAAAATAATAATTATCAAATATTGAATTCAAAAAATTTTGTTTTAATTTAAATTTATTTAATTTATGATGTAGAAAGCATGGTTGTTACATTGGCGATCTACTATTGATTGGCAGTGACATTTCATTATTGCAATCATTGAAAGGTTGGCTTCCCAAGAACTTTTCCATAAAGGATTCAAGAGAAGCAGCCTATATACAAGGTATAAAGATCTATAAAAGTAGATCTAAGAGGCTATTAGGAATGTCCCTATCCTTATACATATATAACATACTGAATAGGTTATCCTTATACATATATAACATAATTAAATATATATTTACTCTCAAAAATAATAATTATCAAATATTGAATTCAAAAAATTTTGTTTTAATTTAAATTTATTTAATTTATGATGTAGAAAGCATGGTTGTTACATTGGCGATCTACTATTGATTGGCAGTGACATTTCATTATTGCAATCATTGAAAGGTTGGCTTCCCAAGAACTTTTCCATAAAGGATTCAAGAGAAGCAGCCTATATACAAGGTATAAAGATCTATAAAAGTAGATCTAAGAGGCTATTAGGAATGTCCCTATCCTTATACATATATAACATACTGAATAGGTTTGATATGGAGAATTCCAAATGCGGAAACGTTCCAACACAATCTATAATCGCCATTTCAAAGAAGGATGCTCCTCATACCGATGAGGAGAAAGAGTGTATAAAGAGATCCTTTATGCTTCAGCCATAGGATCTATAATGTATGCTATGCTATGTACTAAACCAAATGTTACATACGCATTAGGTTATTTCAGCCAATACCAGTATAATCTTGGAGAAAAACATTGGACGACCATAAAATATATACTGAATTATTTAAGAAATACTGAAGACTTATTCCATATATACGGGAATGAAGATCTCCTTATGAAGGAAGGGTATACGGGCTCTAGCTTTCAAAGTGATATAAACAATAGTAGGTCAGTGTATGGTTATGTCTTTACACTTATAGCAGAGGTATCGGTTGGAAAATTCCAAACAAGAAACAATGGTTGATTCGTCGACGAAGGACGAGTACATCACCCTCAATGAAGCAGTTAAAGAGGCAGTTTGGATGAGCAAGTTTTTAAGCGAGTTCGGAGTAATTCCCAATACGAAGAATCCAATGACATTGTTCTATGATAATAATGCGACGATATAGATCGCAAAGGAGCCCAGAGCACACAAGAAGTCACAACATATTGTTCGAAAGTTCTACCTTATTAGAGAATTCATTTAAAAGAAAGAGGCCATGATACAAAAGTTAAATACCAAGGATAGCATAGCAGATCCATTCATGAAGGGTCTAGATGGGTCGGCTCTCGAGAAGCTAACTAAAGGAATATGATTGAGATTCCATAATTGGCCCCAAGTGCAAGTGGGAGATTGATAGAGTTATGAGTATGCCCTTGGGGCAATTCTGTAATTTATTGTAAATTAATTAACTCTGTAATCATTTCTCATTCGTAATAATGTTTTTTTTCTTTCCGTTATATATTATATATTTGTTATAATCTGTTGTAAATATTCAAATATTTAATTAAAATATGTTTAATAGAAAATCCAAAAATGGTGTGTTTGTAACAGTAATTACAAGTAGTTGTAATCATGAGTATTGTATCATAATATAATAAAACACATCATTTTAAATATTCATAGTCAAGATGCATCAAGATTGGATATCGATGCATCCATTGAGACTAGAGTATGTAACACTCTCCAACTGTTGGGCAATGTTTTACTCGTGACTGTTGGAGGCACCAAGGGGTTACGTACTGATAGTTATTGGATAACTATAGAATGACTCACTCGATAGTTTTATGTTGGTTAATATAAATAAGGTCAAACAGAAAATATTGATGCGACTAATTTACACAGTTCTCTTGACTTGAGAATACTGTTGATCTTCAATATGAAAGCTCCGCTTTGATTATAGTCAAATTATGGCATGACATCTATCGAGTGACTATAGTGGATCAATGGAATTATTGAAAGTGAAACACTATTCAAGAGAGGATTCGTCTCCTTAGTTATATGAGGTTGGTATCACGGCCAACTCAAGTCAACTGAAAGTCAAAATATCTTACCAAAGTAGTTCGATTAATAATAATTGTTATTATTGAACCAAGGACTTTGTGTTTGGACTATAGAGTCGAATATGGATGATATTAGAATTTTGACCATAACCAAATTCCATAAGTCCGAAGTGATATAATTTTGATGAAGAGAATTGGTGTAAATATTAGTCACAACCGAGTAATGCTTAACAAAGTGAAATTGGATTTTACCAAAACCAGCTAAGTGAAAAATTTGGCCTAATTGTCACATCACTTGCCAAGTGACGTGTGAACGTTAATATTCGAATAGTTCGATATTAACTACTGACCAAATTTACACCTAAAGAGTCACACAACCGAAACGTTGAATATTCCTTTGACCACTTGATTTAATTAATTTGTAGTTGTTTTGAATTAATTAATATTTATGAAATATTAGTTATAAAGTTTTCATTTTGATCTGATGAACAATATTAGTAAATATAATTATAAATATATAAATTGACATACAATATTGATACATGTTTAAATTGGATTTAAAATGCAATATAATTTGTTCATACTTTAAATGGGTTTGAAGCCCATATGAGGGCATGTGTATTTCGACCATGTTCGTCCATGTGACGGCAAAAGGGATTTGGGTTTAGATGGATTAGAGGAAAAGAATGGGTAAGAGAGAAATGTGGATCATGATCCTAACTTATCTCTCCAAACGCTCTTCTATAAAAGCATCTTAACCCACCATTTACTACTTTTGGAGCCTCCATCTGCTTTACTTTTGGCCGAAATACATTCCCATCTTCTCTTGTATTTTTAAGCTCAAATAAAATAAAAAACAATCGTTATTCGATGGCCGATGGTCAAAAATTCAGGAGCTAGCACCTTGCTAAATTGGAATCTAGTTCAAGGAGTCCATCTCTTCATTTCAAAGTGTACTTATCGGCTTTGGAGGTAACGTAATTTTCTAATTTACAATAATAAATTAGTGTTTAGATAATTTACATATCATATGTTGTATTGTCAGTTAGGTGACGAATCTTGTACATCAGTATATCGTCACATTTAGAATAGTTGTGTAATTATATGCATGTATAATTCTTTTTAAAAATTGACATATAAATGCTTTTAATACTCCGGGAAGAAAAAAATTGTTTCTGATTTGAATTAATTTAATATATATATATTATTTAAATTATATAAGTTTTTTAATTTAAATATTAAATTTTATATTATACAAAATATGGCTTTAAAATCTCATATGAACAACTTTATACTTAAGTAATTTTCGGCATAAATATTTTTAACATACATTCATACATACATACATACATATCTATGTATGTGTGTGTACATATAATTTAAATACTATTTAAATCAATTAATTTCATAAATTCATAATAATAATAAATATATTACAAAATAAATATTTTTTAAATTTTATAAAGTTAAATTCATGCCTAGTACTTTTTTGAAAGGTTAAAAAACAATTTTTTATGTATTTTTTAAATATTTAAATACTTGTGAAATTAAGAATTTAATTTAAAACTAATTTTGATTTTATAAAATATATATAAAATATTAAAACATTAAAATACCTTTTAGATTTTTAATGAAATATTAAAAACAAAATTATCTTTCGAAATCATATTTTTATCTTTTTAATAATTTCTGTACGGATATTAATTTAATAAATATTCAAAATTAAAAAAAGAAACTAATTTTGCCTTATGAATTATCTGTTGTGTTCACATATGTTTTATGTGTAATTCTTTTGTGCATTGATGTATATAGATTTATAATTAAATTATTTATAAGACATATATATATATATATATTATATACGTTTATTTAATATATAAAATATCTCTACCTGCTTTCTAAAATTATTCAGAGCCGAATGGCGTCTGTTCTCCAGGAAATAGCTCTTCTCGTCTAATTCCGTTTTGTCTCTTTCAGCCTCACGCCCATTTCACTTCTGCTTCGTCTCCCTCTCTGTCCTTATATGAAGAATCCTAAGCCCGCCTTGCCTGTTTTGGTTGCGCCACTAGATCTGGCGTTTTGTTTATTGCTTCTATCAGTGCGTCTGGAGCTCTGCCTTCCGTTCTGGTTTCTTCGGAGTCATCTATTGATGTGCCTGAAAATGTTGTTTGTGACGATCCCCTGCTTCTAATGAATCGCGGCAACCCGCTAGCTCACCTACTCTCTGATCTGTCCTCCCCTCGTGGTGCCGCATCACATATTCCAGTCTCCCCTTCGGAAATTGGTGAGCATTCTTTAACTCCTCTCTTGGCAACTATTGGTAAAACATCTTGGTCGTAGTTTGTTGTTGGATTGGACGATGGTAATAATATTGGTGTAGTCGATGCTGTGCAAGATGATCGTGGAATTGGGCATGTTGTTGCTGCCATTGTTGGCAACGCCGTACGTGTTTTTGAGAATGAGAATAAGGCAGTTGGGTCCATTATTGTAGACAGTGGCATTGAGCGACGTTGCAACCCAGGTGTCTGTGTTAATGTCGAACCACATATTTCCTTTGCCTATTCTCCTGAATGTGGACTTTCGCCTGCTGTGAATATCCCTATGGAACCCTCTCCGCCAGTGGCTGGCCCTTCGTGGTCATCTTTGTTCACCAAAATGCCGACTTATGCGGGTGTGTACTCTCCACATTCCTTTGAAAATGTCGAGATTGACGGTGTTATGATCCCACCGAAGGAAGTGACTGAGGCCGGTGTAGTATATTGAAAAGATTATTTAGTTGGTTTTTCCTCGACTCCAATCCCTCCTATCACCTTGTTAAGGCTAGATGCAATCAGGTTTGGAAGCCTAGAGGGGGCTTGAGTGTTCATTTTGATAATGAAATGTTCTATTTCAAATTCTCACACAGTGATGAAAGACGGCGTATTCTAGAAGCTGACCCTATTCTCGTAGAAGGGAAATCTTTTATTATTACATCCTGGAGTCCGTCTGTGGATCCGGCTAGAGCTCAGATTTTATCTATTACTATCTGGGTCCATTTTTCTCACATTCCTTTTGTTCTACAGCCTCTAATCGGGATCGATTGGCTAGCAGGTCTTGTTGGTAAGGTAATATGTTATGGTTGGCCAGAAAGAGATTAGTTTATGCCAAAGCTCTTATCGAAATCACACCTGCCAAATCTCTTCCTTCAGTCCTAAAAGTTTGACTTGAAGGGGCCTTTATGCTGAGGTTAGAGTTTGCTACAGTTGGAAACCAGACATTTGTACGTCTTGTCAGTCCTTTGGTCATCTTTCAGATACGTGTTCTAGCCCAGCCTCTTGTAATATCCCGGAAATTTGAGGCAATATCAATTTAATAATCTGTTTAAATAATTAAATTGATTTGTTAATCTTTGATAAAAATATTTGAATTGGTTTAAAAATCTAATTAAATGAATATTTAATTAGTGAATTTATCTTTTAGAAATTAATAAAATGATTTCTATTTATAATATATTTATATGTGTGCATATATATATTGTAAATAGATTGGCTTTGGTTTGAAATTTAATAAATGAATAAAGTCTTGTTTTTAAATAAATAGATTTTAATGTAAATATAAATTGAATATGAATTTGGATAAGCTTTTAATTTTATATAATTTGTTTATTTACATTTTCTTTAAAAGAGAAATGCATATATACATTTAGATAAGAATGTATAAATTAAGTATAAAAGTTATTATTAACATTTTAAATATATACTCATTAATTAAAAAGGACATGTGTTATTATTTTAAGGCCTCCATATTACAAGTGTTAGTTAGTTAAATAATGTATATGACAAGTGTCATTTAATTTCGTTTTTCTTTTATTTTCATTTTTAGATAATTTCAGTTTATATAAACATATAATTCATTCTCTTCATATTTTTTTTCTATTCTCTTCAAAGTTAAGAAAACTTCAGCTCAAAACAAATAAAGAAAACAAACTCTTCAAAACCAAAATCTGTAAACAACTCTTCAAACAACAATCTGTAATCAAAACATTCCTCAAACCAGAAAATCATATCCCCTGCAAATTATTTTCAAATCAAAAGCCAGTGCATTTTCTTCAACCTGAAATCAAGAGCCTGTAACATCTTCATGATGCAATCTGAAGCAAGAAAGCAAAGCCTGCATTTCTTTTCAAATCTGGAAGAGTGCATGCAGTTTTTAAAAGCTAAGCAAAATCAAAAGCAAGAAATCAGTTAAGCTAAGGCATTCCAGTTTCCAATTTTAAAAACAATTCAGGATTTCAAAAATCAAAGGCTCTGTTCTTAAAATGGTGAGTAACATCTTTATTTAAAATAAACTTAAGTAATTATGGTTGCTTGAATTGTTTCCTGAGATAACCTTGATTTGTGTGTGGATGAATATGATGAAATAGTTTGTATATATGTATGGGTTTTGAATGCATGTTTGCTGTTGCTTTATTCTTCCCTGTTCTAGATTCCAAACTTAAAGATCTGATTCAAACTTCATGAACTCATGATCTAATCCATGTTTAGATGCAAATTGCAAACAAAACGTGTTAGTGTATCATAAATTAAAGTCTAAAATTTTATTTAGGTTAATAAACTTGTAAATGACTTTGGGATGGAATAAATAACAGAGGAACTTTATATAAGTAAAATTTTAAAAATCCTGAATTCGTGAATTAGGAGTATAAATCGATTACTTAAACAAGAACTTAAATTTTAAAACTAAAATTAGAATTTTTAGTTTAGAATTAGAAGAGCATTTCTGGTTTGTCTAGAATTGGAGTTTTGGGTTGGAACTGTCAACCTAGCAGGTCGGGGTGGCCATGGTTTTCTCTGATGATGGAATGGTGATGGTAGAATCATGGAAAAATGTCTGATAATGTTGAAAAACTCTGTGGCGAAGGGATTTGATTGGGAAAGTCTGGAACCCTAGTTTAACTAGGTCTGTTATTTTTGTTCGACATTTCCTCTAGAGTTGATCGAGTTCATTGGAGTTCTAGGGGAAGGTAGTTATGGTGTAGATGAAGACGTGGCCGAAGTTTTAGAGGTGACGGTGGTCGGAAGATCGTGGACGAGGCGATGATAGGTTTTCGTGGATGGGTTCTGTTTTATTTCCAGGTTTGGGATAAACGCTCGATTTCGATTGAGGTGGTTGTTCGTGGTTCTGGAGGTCGCGATCGTGAGGGGTGGTCGAAGTCGATATGCCGAAGTTGGGAGTGATGGTCGGAGGCGATCAACTCGCGTGTGCACGTGAATAAGTGTCAGGCGTATCAGTGTTTTAGTTTGGGTATAGCAGAGGAATGACACTCGAGTATTTCTCGAGTTTATAGCGTGAGCAACTCGAAGCATGAGGGTTTTATCTTGGGTAATTTTGAGATGGACTCGGGTAGGCTTTTGGTTTCAGTTTAAAAGCTGACAGGGTTTAAATTTTAAATGGTGAAGAAATATTAAGACAGGATTTGAAATCAAAGTTTTTAATATATGAATTCAAGTTTGGTTTTGAATTTTAGATTGGAAATAAATAAGTTTTATAAATTTAAATATGAATTTGTTTAGAACCCTTTTAAATTTCTTATTTGAATGAGTATTTCTTTAACTTGTAAAATAAAAGAGTTTTAGAAATGTTGTTTAAAAGTAATTAAAGATTTGTGTTCATTAAATTAATTAGGAAATTTAATGGATAATTAATTTGTTTGATTAATTAATCATTTTGATTAATTAAATAAATAATTAAAGGTTTAAACTAATTTAGTTAGGATTAAGATAAATAAATTAGGGATGATTAATTTGTAGTTAGGGATTATAGATTAGAGTATTAATTAATGGTTAGGAATTAATTAATAAGTAATTAAATATTAATTAAGTTATGGTTAACACTTAATTAATTTAGTAATTAGAGATTAATAAATTGGTTATTAAGATTTATTAATTTAGAATTAATAATATTAATATAAGTTAATTACTTAAGGAAAGTAATTAAATAATAGTTAATGAGGTCATTAACTATGGGTTATTAAATAATGAATTAATAGAATTAATTTTGATAATTAATTAGTTAAATTAATTTAAGAATAATCATTTATGAATTTGTTTAAATTAATTACTTATTGGAAGTAATTAAGAATTAATTACTTATTGTAATTAATTGAAGTTAATTTGATTTGTTAAGTTAATTAATTAAGTTTAATTAATTAAGTTTAATTAATTTAGAATAATCAAGAGTTGATTTGATAAATAATTACTTAATGTAATTATTAAGGTAAGATTATTTAGGGAAGTTAATAATAAATAATTACTTGAAGTAATTAAGTGAATAATGATTTTATTAATGGAAGTAATTTGAGTTTAATTACTTGTGAATTAATCAAGGGATTAATTAAGGAATTAATTAAGGAGTAATTAATTTAGTTAATGAAAGTAATTAAGGGTAATTAATTACTGATTGAAGATTAATCAAGGGTGATTAATAAATGTTGTTTAATTAAAGGTTAATTACTTAATGTAATTAATTTAATTAAGTAATTAATAATTAATGTATAATTAAGAATCATTAATTAATATAATTAATGATGTAATTAAGATTGGTTAATTAAGTAATAATTAATAAATGAAGTAATTAATCAATGTAATTAATTAAGGATTAATGTAATTAATTATAGTTGATTAAGTTAATTAATTTTAGTTAATTAATTAATGAAGTAATTAAAGGTTAATTACTATAAGTGGTTAAGGATAATTAATTTGAGAAATTAATTGAGGATATATTACTTGGATGTAATTAAAAGATAATTAATCAAAGATGATTAATTGAAAAAGGTAATTAAAGGATAATTAATTAATTTGTAATTTATTTATGGTTAAGTAAGAAGGATTTATAAAATGAAGTAATTAATTTAATTCACTTTAAATTAATTAGAGATGATATAAATCATTACTTATGAATGGGTGATAGTATTGAATACTTGGCATTGATTGATATCTCTGATGAGATATATGCTGTATGATATGGATGTTAGTTGAATTGTATGGATTATCTGATAATGTTGATTATCTGTTGTGAATTATCTTTCTTTGTGTATAAAGATAATGAATTAAATTGTTTTAACCTTTAAAACAACTTGGCCTTAAAAGATACGCTTTGGATTTCGATGAGACCGGGATCGGGTTTCCGTATACCGGTATTCCAGGTCTGGAGACCCGAATACCACATCGATCCAAATTAACGATAGGTCGTGAATCTCAAGTGAAGATGAAGATTTAGAGTGCAAGGGTTATTGTCGTTAACTCTGAGGGTGATTCCAAAACGAGTGTAACGAGATAATGCCTTCGGTTTCGTTCGAACCCGGAACGAACTTGTATGGATTGAATGCTTTCAGCACATCGTCAGGCGGACGATGAGCATTCTAAGTGATATGTTCTGATTAAAGGTAATCGTAACCTCAAGCCTCATCAACCGGGAATGGCTAAAACAGGGGAGGTGCAGCAAGGCTTCGTGGGTAGCACCCACTGAGAGCAAGATAGATCCCTGTCTAGAGGTCCCTTTTCTTTTTATTCGGCTTAGTGTGTGGTTGGTCGCGCCAACTACGGGGTTATCTTGTTCGGAATTATCCAGTAAGGGATGGTTCCGGCTTTGTGTTGCAGGGGAGCGGGCGTACTCCTCGGTACGGTGATCTAGGCCACGTACTGTGACGGGCGGTACCCCAGTAGCCCTGCCATTGTATGGAATCCAAACTCCAATAAGCGCCGTACGTATTAGTTGTGCCCAACTATGTTGGAATGTGAGATGTAAGCATTTCAGCTATTTCTGTATTTTACTTGAAAACCCTAGACCCTATTATAATACAATCGAATTTCCTATCAAATGTTTTGGTTAGCGTAAGGTAAAAACTTACCCATGTTTATGTGTGGGAAGTCTTACGTGATACCTTTTCTTTCAAAAGGTTTTGAAGTTAAGCAAGTTTAACCTGTTACTCACACCAGACCCATGTCTGACCCAAGTTGTTTATTTCTGTTTTATAAACTCTTGGGTACTCAAATTTTTACGAGTAGCCAAGGGATTCAGGTTTAGCCTTGACGAGTAAATCTGGAGGAGCAATGGAGCAGGAGGCTTCGGCGTTCGTAGATATAGTATTCCGCTGTGTTGATATCTGTGATAGTGTCTTGTCTTGTATTTGAGTTGTAATGTCTAGACAGATGTTTATAACTGTCTAGTAAGTGATGTATATGCCGTGTAACTCTGTAAATTGTTGTATACTATGTAATAGTTTATGTTATTAATATAATTTATTCGTTCCGCTGTGAGATCGTTGTTGTTGTTTCTTTCTTTCTTCTCTTCTTTTCTATTTTCTACCCCTTCTTTCTTATTAACGATGCGACTTTCTGTGGAGAGAAAGTCGGGTCGTTACATATGGTATCAGAGCATAGGTTGAGCGAATGCCTAAGCTTTTGGTTAAGTGAATATCAGAACACTAGGTTGAGTGAATACCTAGGTTCGGAAGGATTGTTCATTAGAGATAGGATCTGTAGCAACCTGTTTGAGTCTGAGTGTATATATATTCGAGAGCGCGTATTTGTTAGTTATATAAAATGGTTTTATATTGTGTTAATTGATCGGTTGAGTGGTATATGGATTCTGGTCAATACGAGTAGCTAACGTTATTGATAGGGATCTCTAAACACTTGGACCAGGCCAACGGACACAATATTGTTTTAAAAAGGTAGATGAAATAATTTTACCCAGATATAATTTCTATATAAAAAAAAATCATTTTAAATGTATATGGTATTTGTAATGATTGGTTGAGATGATAATAATTTATCATCTAGGATTAGGAGTCTGAGTATTGAGGTTGGAAGTGTATTTGTCGAGACTGTAAACCTAATACCGTCTCGAGTGAACTTTACAGTTGTGTAAGGATTTCACAATCTCTGAAGGAAACCTGTTAAGGTTCGGAGTTCATCTTAGGAGTTGGATCTGTCGGATAGGCAGAAGTTAATGTTGGTAACTTCAGGAAGAAGTAACTGTGTGATGAGATGCAGTGACTATGGATGTTCCCGAAGATGTTTTCTTTGGAACAAGTTAATGAAGTATGTCTGCTTCGGTGTTGTGGCTGAGTTCAGCATGGTGATTCTGTTTAGTTTGGGTTCGAGTTTCTCGAGAAGCTTTGGATTGAGAAGTCTTTGGCACCTGTGGCAGTAGTGCAGCTCGGAGTATTCTGTGCATTGGCAGGAAGTTTTCTGGCTGAGCAGTTTTCTGAAGGTGGAGTTCAGAAGCAGCAGAGTATATCCATTTCTTCGATGAATTGGATAGTTAAGTGTGAGCTGTTCTGATTGGTAAAGAGAGAACAGTTTTATTTGGAATTTGGCTGAGTTGATCGCAAAAGTGACTTGCGATTGCTGAGTATTCTTTTGAGTTATCTGAGATTTTCTGGGATGAGTTGTCCAGTCTGTACTCGTGTTCTTCATCAGCATTTTCATTTTACTCCAGATCAGAATGGTGTAGCGGAAGCAGTTTGACAAGTGCTCCTGTTTGTCTTTTCCAGATAAGAGAAGTTAGTTCAGTCTTCTGATGTTTGTGAGTAGAGTTGGTGTTTTTTGGTCTTAGTTGATCAGGAAGGATTTGTAGGTAGCCCGAGATCGTCTGAAGATTTTGTGGATAAGAGACGGAGGAATTTGGAATTCGAAGTTGGAGACTTCGTTGTTGTTGAAGTTTTCTCTGGTAAAAGGGAGCTATAAGATTGGTAAGTCTGGGAAGTCAGCTCCGAGTTATTTTGGATCTTTTCTGTGATCAAATTTGGATAAGAACTTTGATACACAAGGTTGAATTGTCAGTTTGGATAACTGGAATTCAATGTATTTTACGTATCTCTGAGGGAATACGTGTTTGATCTATCTCTGGTTTTGGAACCAGCAGTTCTGGAAGATTTGGTTGTTGAGTCAGACTCGTCTGTAGTATGATATCTTGTTTAGTTCTATAGATCTAGATGAGTAAGAACTCTATAGCTTAGTATTGTTGATTGTTTGGATTTTGTAGAGCGAGTATCCCGGTATATTTATACTTGGGGAAACTCGAGGAGATTGTATTCAGAATTTTGTTTGGATAATTAGAATTGTTTGATTGGATGAATTGGTTGCTATGGTTGTTAGCATATGGATAATAATATTTGCTTGTGATTTAAATAGATTATTAAATTACCTTTGTTTTAAATTTCGGGGACGAAATTATTTTAAGGGGGGAGGAATGTAATATCCCGGAAATTTGAGGCAATATCAATTTAATAATCTGTTTAAATAATTAAATTGATTTGTTAATCTTTGATAAAAATATTTGAATTGGTTTAAAAATCTAATTAAATGAATATTTAATTAGTGAATTTATCTTTTAGAAATTAATAAAATGATTTCTATTTATAATATATTTATATGTGTGCATATATATATTGTAAATAGATTGGCTTTGGTTTGAAATTTAATAAATGAATAAAGTCTTGTTTTTAAATAAATAGATTTTAATGTAAATATAAATTGAATATGAATTTGGATAAGCTTTTAATTTTATATAATTTGTTTATTTACATTTTCTTTAAAAGAGAAATGCATATATACATTTAGATAAGAATGTATAAATTAAGTATAAAAGTTATTATTAACATTTTAAATATATACTCATTAATTAAAAAGGACATGTGTTATTATTTTAAGGCCTCCATATTACAAGTGTTAGTTAGTTAAATAATGTATATGACAAGTGTCATTTAATTTCGTTTTTCTTTTATTTTCATTTTTAGATAATTTCAGTTTATATAAACATATAATTCATTCTCTTCATATTTTTTTTCTATTCTCTTCAAAGTTAAGAAAACTTCAGCTCAAAACAAATAAAGAAAACAAACTCTTCAAAACCAAAATCTGTAAACAACTCTTCAAACAACAATCTGTAATCAAAACATTCCTCAAACCAGAAAATCATATCCCCTGCAAATTATTTTCAAATCAAAAGCCAGTGCATTTTCTTCAACCTGAAATCAAGAGCCTGTAACATCTTCATGATGCAATCTGAAGCAAGAAAGCAAAGCCTGCATTTCTTTTCAAATCTGGAAGAGTGCATGCAGTTTTTAAAAGCTAAGCAAAATCAAAAGCAAGAAATCAGTTAAGCTAAGGCATTCCAGTTTCCAATTTTAAAAACAATTCAGGATTTCAAAAATCAAAGGCTCTGTTCTTAAAATGGTGAGTAACATCTTTATTTAAAATAAACTTAAGTAATTATGGTTGCTTGAATTGTTTCTTGAGATAACCTTGATTTGTGTGTGGATGAATATGATGAAATAGTTTGTATATATGTATGGGTTTTGAATGCATGTTTGCTGTTGCTTTATTCTTCCCTGTTCTAGATTCCAAACTTAAAGATCTGATTCAAACTTCATGAACTCATGATCTAATCCATGTTTAGATGCAAATTGCAAACAAAACGTGTTAGTGTATCATAAATTAAAGTCTAAAATTTTATTTAGGTTAATAAACTTGTAAATGACTTTGGGATGGAATAAATAACAGAGGAACTTTATATAAGTAAAATTTTAAAAATCCTGAATTCGTGAATTAGGAGTATAAATCGATTACTTAAACAAGAACTTAAATTTTAAAACTAAAATTAGAATTTTTAGTTTAGAATTAGAAGAGCATTTCTGGTTTGTCTAGAATTGGAGTTTTGGGTTGGAACTGTCAACCTAGCAGGTCGGGGTGGCCATGGTTTTCTCTGATGATGGAATGGTGATGGTAGAATCATGGAAAAATGTCTGATAATGTTGAAAAACTCTGTGGCGAAGGGATTTGATTGGGAAAGTCTGGAACCCTAGTTTAACTAGGTCTGTTATTTTTGTTCGACATTTCCTCTAGAGTTGATCGAGTTCATTGGAGTTCTAGGGGAAGGTAGTTATGGTGTAGATGAAGACGTGGCCGAAGTTTTAGAGGTGACGGTGGTCGGAAGATCGTGGACGAGGCGATGATAGGTTTTCGTGGATGGGTTCTGTTTTATTTCCAGGTTTGGGATAAACGCTCGATTTCGATTGAGGTGGTTGTTCGTGGTTCTGGAGGTCGCGATCGTGAGGGGTGGTCGAAGTCTATATGCCGAAGTTGGGAGTGATGGTCGGAGGCGATCAACTCGCGTGTGCACGTGAATAAGTGTCAGGCGTATCAGTGTTTTAGTTTGGGTATAGCAGAGGAATGACACTCGAGTATTTCTCGAGTTTATAGCGTGAGCAACTCGAAGCATGAGGGTTTTATCTCGGGTAATTTTGAGATGGACTCGGGTAGGCTTTTGGTTTCAGTTTAAAAGCTGACAGGGTTTAAATTTTAAATGGTGAAGAAATATTAAGACAGGATTTGAAATCAAAGTTTTTAATATATGAATTCAAGTTTGGTTTTGAATTTTAGATTGGAAATAAATAAGTTTTATAAATTTAAATATGAATTTGTTTAGAACCCTTTTAAATTTCTTATTTGAATGAGTATTTCTTTAACTTGTAAAATAAAAGAGTTTTAGAAATGTTGTTTAAAAGTAATTAAAGATTTGTGTTCATTAAATTAATTAGGAAATTTAATGGATAATTAATTTGTTTGATTAATTAATCATTTTGATTAATTAAATAAATAATTAAAGGTTTAAACTAATTTAGTTAGGATTAAGATAAATAAATTAGGGATGATTAATTTGTAGTTAGGGATTATAGATTAGAGTATTAATTAATGGTTAGGAATTAATTAATAAGTAATTAAATATTAATTAAGTTATGGTTAACACTTAATTAATTTAGTAATTAGAGATTAATAAATTGGTTATTAAGATTTATTAATTTAGAATTAATAATATTAATATAAGTTAATTACTTAAGGAAAGTAATTAAATAATAGTTAATGAGGTCATTAACTATGGGTTATTAAATAATGAATTAATAGAATTAATTTTGATAATTAATTAGTTAAATTAATTTAAGAATAATCATTTATGAATTTGTTTAAATTAATTACTTATTGGAAGTAATTAAGAATTAATTACTTATTGTAATTAATTGAAGTTAATTTGATTTGTTAAGTTAATTAATTAAGTTTAATTAATTTAGAATAATCAAGAGTTGATTTGATAAATAATTACTTAATGTAATTATTAAGGTAAGATTATTTAGGGAAGTTAATAATAAATAATTACTTGAAGTAATTAAGTGAATAATGATTTTATTAATGGAAGTAATTTGAGTTTAATTACTTGTGAATTAATCAAGGGATTAATTAAGGAATTAATTAAGGAGTAATTAATTTAGTTAATGAAAGTAATTAAGGGTAATTAATTACTGATTGAAGATTAATCAAGGGTGATTAATAAATGTTGTTTAATTAAAGGTTAATTACTTAATGTAATTAATTTAATTAAGTAATTAATAATTAATGTATAATTAAGAATCATTAATTAATATAATTAATGATGTAATTAAGATTGGTTAATTAAGTAATAATTAATAAATGAAGTAATTAATCAATGTAATTAATTAAGGATTAATGTAATTAATTATAGTTGATTAAGTTAATTAATTTTAGTTAATTAATTAATGAAGTAATTAAAGGTTAATTACTATAAGTGGTTAAGGATAATTAATTTGAGAAATTAATTGAGGATATATTACTTGGATGTAATTAAAAGATAATTAATCAAAGATGATTAATTGAAAAAGGTAATTAAAGGATAATTAATTAATTTGTAATTTATTTATGGTTAAGTAAGAAGGATTTATAAAATGAAGTAATTAATTTAATTCACTTTAAATTAATTAGAGATGATATAAATCATTACTTATGAATGGGTGATAGTATTGAATACTTGGCATTGATTGATATCTCTGATGAGATATATGCTGTATGATATGGATGTTAGTTGAATTGTATGGATTATCTGATAATGTTGATTATCTGTTGTGAATTATCTTTCTTTGTGTATAAAGATAATGAATTAAATTGTTTTAACCTTTAAAACAACTTGGCCTTAAAAGATACGCTTTGGATTTCGATGAGACCGGGATCGGGTTTCCGTATACCGGTATTCCAGGTCTGGAGACCCGAATACCACATCGATACAAATTAACGATAGGTCGTGAATCTCAAGTGAAGATGAAGATTTAGAGTGCAAGGGTTATTGTCGTTAACTCTGAGGGTGATTCCAAAACGAGTGTAACGAGATAATGCCTTCGGTTTCGTTCGAACCCGGAACGAACTTGTATGGATTGAATGCTTTCAGCACATCGTCAGGCGGACGATGAGCATTCTAAGTGATATGTTCTAATTAAAGGTAATCGTAACCTCAAGCCTCATCAACCGGGAATGGCTAAAACAGGGGAGGTGCAGCAAGGCTTCGTGGGTAGCACCCACTGAGAGCAAGATAGATCCCTGTCTAGAGGTCCCTTTTCTTTTTATTCGGCTTAGTGTGTGGTTGGTCGCGCCAACTATGGGGTTATCTTGTTCGGAATTATCCAGTAAGGGATGGTTCCGGCTTTGTGTTGCAGGGGAGCGGGCGTACTCCTCGGTACGGTGATCTAGACCACGTACTGTGATGGGCGGTACCCCCGTAGCCCTGCCATTGTATGGAATCCAAACTCCAATAAGCGCCGTACGTATTAGTTGTGCCCAACTATGTTGGAATGTGAGATGTAAGCATTTCAGCTATTTCTGTATTTTACTTGAAAACCCTAGACCCTATTATAATACAATCGAATTTCCTATCAAATGTTTTGGTTAGCGTAAGGTAAAAACTTACCCATATTTATGTGTGGGAAGTCTTACGTGATACCTTTTCTTTCAAAAGGTTTTGAAGTTAAGCAAGTTTAACCTGTTACTCACACCAGACCCATGTCTGACCCAAGTTGTTTATTTCTGTTTTATAAACTCTTGGGTACTCAAATTTTTACGAGTAGCCAAGGGATTCAGGTTTAGCCTTGACGAGTAAATCTGGAGGAGCAATGGAGCAGGAGGCTTCGGCGTTCGTAGATATAGTATTCCGCTGTGTTGATATCTGTGATAGTGTCTTGTCTTGTATTTGAGTTGTAATGTCTAGACAGATGTTTATAACTGTCTAGTAAGTGATGTATATGCCGTGTAACTCTGTAAATTGTTGTATACTATGTAATAGTTTCTGTTATTAATATAATTTATTCGTTCCGCTGTGAGATCGTTGTTGTTGTTTCTTTCTTTCTTCTCTTCTTTTCTATTTTCTACCCCTTCTTTCTTATTAACGATGCGACTTTCTGTGGAGAGAAAGTCAGGTCGTTACACCTCTGCTGGTTTTGTTCCCCTTGTGGCTCGGATTCCTCTTCCTCGTCCGCCTATCCGAAAATGGGTTCCGAAGGCTACTTCTCGCGCTTTTGTCGCTCCGTTTTGTGTGCTCCCATTGATGTCCCCCCCCGTTGTTACCTTGTCTCATGTTGTTGCTCCTATTGTTGTGTCCCTTGCTAGTGTGGTCCAGGTTGAGCATGATACTACTATTTTGTCTAATTCTATTGCTTGGAATTCTGAGGAGCAGGCCTGGATTCATGCTCCTTCTGAAATGCGGTACTCACCTGAGACTGACCTTTATTTTGCCTATATCAGTGAAGTTGTGGGTGAGAGTCGTTTCCTCATTTATCACATTGAGGGTGAGGGTCTGACACTTACTAGGGAATGTGAGATTGGTGAGGAGAATAAAAGTAAGTTTTATGACGCCAGTTGAGACAGAAAATTTATATACTCACCTACTTCGGAGGGTGTTGTTCCGAATCTGGCAACTCTATTCTCTGGGTATGTGCATGTTATAGGCCCCTCGTCTGCTGGTGGTGGTCACTATTCCTCTTCGGAGGACGCTTAGTCTTGTTTTGTTTAGTAGTTTAGGCTCTCTTTGCCCGACTCCTGTGCTTTATTTTTATTATTATTGTGGTCTGGGCTCTTTGCTCCCATTTACCCGTTTTGTGCATGTGCAGAGCACATGTTTTTCCATTATTTATACAGTGGCACGACCCACTATAAAGTCGGCTAGCTTTGCTAAAAAAAATAAAAAATAAAAATAAAACATTCAATTTTATTTTCGGATTTTACGACAAAATAAAAGTAAAATTTTAATATAACTTTAAATGATTTTAAATATACATATATTATATTCTATATGTGTGTGTGTGTATAAATTATTCAAAATAAAATATAGATTTATATAGATTTGTAATATTTTTTATATATAAATTAAAGCATATAAGCATACATTTGGATGATATATTTATATACTAGAGGAGCTAACATGTCCATTACGGTGTAAATCACAACACTTATGCATATGCTTATTAAATCTTGCATGGATTGCTATGTTACATATGTACACACATATGTACACGTACGTATGCATATAATACAATACTAATTTCATAATATATATAACTATATTATATATTTGAATAAAATAATGATTTTATTTAAATACAATTTATAAATGTTCAAAATAAATTTGCTAAATTATTGTCTTTATCGTATTTATATTTTCTGTTCTGCAGACTAAAATATTTGTTCTTATAAACTATTCTATCTTTATTACTGCATAGCATTATAATCAGGTTTATACTAATCAATTAAAAAGTAATAACCATAATGATAATTATTACAACACAACTCTCATATTCCTTTCAAAAGTCTCTTTCATAACACAAAAACACATGCCCTCTTGTTTAACTTAACCCTTTCAGAATATCACTTTCACTTAATAAAAAACACACTTTTAGAGTCTGCCTTAGCAATCGTCCATTCACATCTTTATTATAACTTATACGACCGAAAGGCGTCCATCACAGTATTACTTTGTTTGACTTAACTTTGATTATAAGTGGAATCTTTATTAAGTGAAATTAGGATCCATCTCTTATTTTCAAAGTTAACACAGAAAATTCTTTTTAAAAACTGGTTTAGCGGAACACTTCTTTAATTATTTTCGGTCAATAAATATTTACGGTAAAACTATAAATTTTTGTAGTACGTACTACAAATACTTAGAGTTTTAATTGCACATTTTTTCTAAAAATAAATATAAGAGTTTTCAGTAAAATATGTCTTTTAGGAAGGGGCGGAAGTGCATTTGTTTGACAAAACATCATTCTTATTGGAATATACTAGGGACAAAACATTTAAGAGTGTTGCCAATATAAAATCTGGCACAGGTCGTTGGCTGCTATTTCAGCATGGCTCTTATGACACACGTATTAATATCGGTTTTGACCAATATGTTGCCCAATATTTCTTGTAGCAAGTACAACACAAAATTATAGCAATACCTCAATGTAAAACATTAATGCTTTTAAAATGCTAAACTGTAGATCCAAGAAACTCAAGTTCAGTTAGCTAGCTAATCACTTATTCTCCAATAAACGCCTCCGGCCTAAACAAAATATAATGTCAAGTGTGTAAAAAAAAACATTTAACAAATACTAGACTCAACTACCAGTTTAATGCAAATGTTTCTGTGAAGAACCAATTTGATTGCACTAGATTACAGTAGACACAGCTACCATTTTAATACGAATCTACATATGAGCTAGAATCCGCGATCCTTTCATTTTGCTTCATCATATAGCCTCCGATATCAGCCACATATTATTATTTAAATATTTGACACATTCTCTCTCATCTTACATGGTCAAAAATTTAAATATTAACATGTGACTAATATCAATAGACTACTTGATGAAGGTAAATAAGAAAGGCTGGGATCCTAGCTTTTATGTGACTAATACTACATAAATATAACTGCAACGTTTTGTGTGTTTTAGGGTATGTGTTTCAGGGTAACTATGATGTTGATTGGTTGATGTAATGAGAAATGGAGTCCACTATAGTAGGAGTCGGTGTTATTTTAGCATCAAAAATTTAAAATGTGAAAAACTTGCAAAATGAAAACAAGCGTCCTAGCTGAATTCTATTGCAAAATGAAAATGACAGGCATGATAACTCGAATTGCTATAAAATGCAGGGATTTTTCCTAGATATCACGTACTTGTCATTCCAAACATGGCAAATAGAAAACCAAAGATGAATACCGTCCCACAAAAGCAATTGACACAAACGTATCCTGAAACGTACGTTTAAAAGCAACAGTACAAGAGTATGTATCTGTCATCAAAGAATACGTAAACAAAACTGGAATAAATATGATGCTCAACCATATAGCCCATCACCAGCCGAGATGCGACTATAATTAAACAAATACTCAATTATTACACTGGAAAAAAAGAGAGATGACAACTCACTTAATGATATTTTATTTTTCAATTTTTTAATCCCGCTTGCATGTTCATTTCATACTAAACAATTCAAATTCAACCTTCCCAGCCTAACCGTCCTCGCCGTATCTCTTCCCACATCTTATATAAACCAACTTCCACCTACACATATCCCACAAACACAAGATACAATAAGCAAAAACACAAGATAATACTAATATCAGGAAGAAAAAAAAATGGGTTCGATTTCTGCAGAAAAACCTCATGCAGTTATGATCCCATATCCAGCACAAGGCCACATAACTCCCATGCTACAACTTGCGAAACTGCTGTATACATATGGCTTCCATATCACGTTTGTGAACACTGAATATAACCAAAAACGCCTTGTTCGCGCTCGTGGAGAAGATCTAGTGAACGGAGTAGACGGATTCAACTTTGAAACGATACCCGATGGTCTTCCTCCTTCTGATATCGATGCAACTCAGGATATACCATCGCTGTGCGATTCTACACCCAAACATTGCCTCGAGCCATTTCGTCGACTTCTTAACAAGTTGAACGCAAGTGCCGAGCCTAAAGTCACCTGTATTGTATCGGATGGTGTCATGAGTTTTACTTTAGATGCTGCAGAGGAGATAGGTGTGCCTGAAGTTCTGTTTTGGACTACTAGCGCTTGTGGCTTTTGGGCTTATGTTCACTACAAGGCTATTATTGATAGAGGATTTGTGCCACTTCAAGGTTTGTTTCTGGTCACCTATTTTGATTCTTTTTAATAGAACGTACGGGCAGTTTCAACAGGCACATATATACATGGTTAAAGCCATATTTGTTTTGCCTGACATACAGGATGTTAGGTTATATATAGTTGGTTCAGAGTCAACCAATACATCATGTACATAAAAAATACTTTACTTTTTGTTGAGAATGAATAAAATCTTCTGCTTTTGGAGAAAAACTAGACATACCCAAGGTTCTAGATCGATGGATCAAAGATCTAATGGCATGAAGGTAAATAAGAGCAACGATGCACTCCAGCATATTTTAAACACTGCTAAACTATGAACTAGTGGACTTTTTATTTTTTATCCAAAAATGAATCCCCACCCCACACTTATTTTGCACCAAATTAAAGTAAGGAGAGAACCTTCCTCTTAATTATGCCTGTTGACACTTCATACTATACTGATCATGGATTGTTCTAACTGCAGATGAATCTGGTTTCACTCCTGAATTTCTGGACACTCCAATAAATTTCATACCTGGAATGGACAAAACGCGCTTAAGGGACATACCAAGCTTCATAAGGACAACAAACATAGATGACATAATGCCCAAGTTCCTACTTCGTGAAACAAGCAGAGCAACCAGAGCTTCTGCCATCATACTAAATACGTTTGACGAACTTGAAAAACCAGTTCTTGATGCAATGGCTTCTGTCTTACCTCCAGTTTTCTCAGTGGGTCCTCTATTCAAGAGAATAATTTCAATGCAGCCACCAATGAACTCTCCTGTGGCTTCACTAACATCAAGCTTGTGGAAAGAAGACCCGACGTGCATCGACTGGTTGCAAAACAAAGAGGCAGGCTCAGTTTTGTACGTGAACTTTGGCAGCATAACTGTGATGACCAATGAACAAATGATCGAGTTTGCATGGGGACTGGCTAACAGCAAACGCGACTTCTTATGGGTAATCAGGCCCGATTTAGTAAAGGGAGACAATGCAATGTTACCGGAAGAGTTCTTGACTGAGACTAAAGGGAGAGGATTACTTACGAGTTGGTGTAATCAAGGAAAGGTGCTATCACATGCATCGGTTGGGGGATTTTTGACGCATTGTGGATGGAATTCAACGCTGGAGAGCATCTCCAGTGGAGTGCCTATGATATGTTGGCCCTTCTTTGCAGAGCAACAGACGAATTGTAGGTACGTGTGCGAAGAATGGAAGGTTGGAATGGAGATTGACAGCAATGTGAAACGGGAGGAGGTCAAAGATTTGATACTGGAATTGATGGGAGGCCAAAATGGTGAACGAATGAGGAGAAGAGCGGTAGAGTTGAAAGAAAGTGCTATGAATGCAATTGGAAAAGGTGGGTCTTCTGTTAAAAATTTGGATAAGATGGTGAAGGTCTTGCTTTCAAACAAAATTTAGTCTGTTGTTTCCTTGCTTATTTGGTTGCTTATTTAATTTGTTTTGATGGTTGATGTTTATTAGTGATCAAGTTGATGTTTTAGCTTGACTTTGCATTGCATCATCAATTATAATGATTACTAATTCATATTATAAAATATCATCAAGTTGCCTATGGACCACGAAAAGGTTTTTTGGCATCCAACGCGGATGCATCGAACGGAGTAGACGGATTCAACTAAGAAACAATACATCCGACGGAGTAGACGGATGCATTAGAAGGAACAAGACATTATATTTGTGATTGGTAATCCCCTGTTAATCAAACTATTTTTGAATATTCATAAGGTTGCTATAATTAATCTGGATAGTCACTTAGAACCGAACCGACTTGAAAATACCTGAACATGAACTGAATTCGATGGATTATTGCACAACCAAAGGTTTGAATGATGGAAACTACAACAAAGACTCAATCTGAACTGGCCCGATTCGAAAGACCGGATCAAAAATTATTGAAATATATGCATTTTGAGTGCTATACACAACCGAAACCGACTTGAATCGAACCTCGAATCAGGTCGAATCTAGTTTTTAAAATGTATAGTTTGAAATCAACAAAATCCGATATGTCTAGAATTAAGATTCGCTGTGTTGGGTATCGTTCCAACCCAACGGATCTAATTGCCACCACTAACTATAATTGACCCCGAATCGGGTCGAATTTAGATTTTAAAATGTATTGTTTGAAACCAATAAAATCCAATACGTCTAGAACCAAGACCTGTCGTGTTGCGTATCGGTCCGACCCAACGGATCTAATTGTCACCACTAACTATAATTAGTGCCAAATTGCCGATTATGTCTTTATTGGAAGGACTTACTACCAGGGGCATCCCTATATGAGACCTAGTGGGGGCCACCGCCCCCACTGATTTATTTATTTATTTATTGTGGAATTGGGCTTTGTGGGTTAGTACAACTAATGGAATTATACTAGCTATGTTTTTCTTCACGGTAAAATAGTAAAATCAACCCACAAAAAGAATTTATCATTCTTGTTTCTCAAATGAAGAATAATTAGAATGCTTTTAACCCTACCAAGCAAAGAGGTTTCTTCAGATCTGAAAATTGCAAAGTTCTCAGTATAATTTCTAATTCTCCATAATCCTACCAAGCAAAGAGATAATTAATTAGTTCTGAAATTGAAAACTCTAAAATAATAAAATTTAGGAAATTTTGCTATATGATATCGAATTTAAAAGATGTTTTGGCCTTTTTTCTTGTTCATTTTAAGTATTTGGACATGAGAAATTTAGTTAGATTTGAATATCCATTACATTTACTTGTGATGCTTCCATATTTTAATTGATTACCAATTATTGCCATAATTGATTCAGTTAGCATAAACCAAATGTTTGTTCTAAATATGACTGAATAGATAAACTTTGTATTTTATTTGCCTAGTAAAATTATAACTCATCATTTGTCTTTTGACTGGTTTTAAGGAATTTCCTGAAGTAAAGATTATGAAAAATAATATGTTGAGTAATTTCACATAATATGTTGTAATATTTTATCATGCTTAAATTGAATATTAATGCACTTAAATTGAATATTAATATACGATTTTTGTAGATCAAAATTATGTTACTTTTTGTCATGAAAATATTATTGTTTTTTAAAGTTCCGCCCTCATTGATTTAATTCTCTGCGTACGCCACTGCTTGCTACTTTTACTAACTTAAAATTTCTTAGATTAACCTTGGTTAAGAGGAATTTAAAAAATTAACTTTTTAATTAAAATTGTTTTTTTTAACTTGGTTCATTGATTTCAACAATTGTCCATCTCGGGATCGAACTAGTGACCTTTAATCTTGTAGTCTAAACTACCAACCAACTGAGCCAACCCTGTTGCCCTTTTAATTAAAATTATTTGTTAAGGAGAGGATTAAATCAGTGACATTCCCCTCGTACAAATAAATAAAAATTACCGATTTAACTTCTCTATTGTTCTTATTGGAAATTGTTAAAAGGACTATCATTTTAGCTACGGGAATTAGATGATAAGGGGCAAATTTTAAATATAGCTAAAGTTTATAAGAGGTGAATAGTATAATCACTACTTATTTCTTACATAATATTATTTACCCATTTCCAGTTTCACCCCTATCATACTCTTGTACTTTGCTAATTAGATAATCATGATTTAAAATTGTGGAACTAGGCATTAGTGCTTGACGTAGAATATATGGTGGGATAATTGCAAGTAAGGTAGAAAGTGAAAAAATAATAATGTGTTATTTGGTAAATTTGAATATGTTTTATAAGGAGAGAATCAACAATTATTTTCAAAAAATTATATTATTTTTTCGTTCCACTTAGCTAAAATATAGTCCCTATAATGTTAAATAATTATTTATTTGGACTAAGAGGAATGAAAAAATAAATATATTTTAAAAAAAAAGGTTTTGTTGATGGAAGAACCAAATTACACACTCTTCCTATAAAAGCTAATCAAAACTACTTTGTTCCATTATGTGCACAATATTGCGCCATAAATTCTATCTTTTCATCTTCAAACTCTAAACTCAAATTACTTGATTTTATGACCACGAAGGAAAACTTATCCCAATCTCAATCTTAATTTTCTCAGTCTTCATCAAAATCAAAAATAGAGAAATCAACATGGCATCGATTTATTACCTTCTGTTCGAAGTTCTAATGATGTTTTTTTGATTTGTTTTGATTGAATTAAATTAAGGTAAATTTTTCTTTTTGATTAAAATATTGATTTTATTTTATTTTTCAAGTAAAATTAGTATCAATATTATGTGCGTATTTTCAATCAAGGGATAGAAGGAAGCTGCGACTTTTCATTAAGGTGAGTCATGGAGATTTTGAAATGGCAGTGGGGTGTTATTGATATAAAGATATAACTTTGTATTAAAAATGGCTATTGGTATGGATATTATCCCTTTAGCAATTCCATTCTTAAATCATTTCTTTTATTTTTACAACATAATATGTCGAAAGAAATTGATTCGTTAAAACTACTAACTAGCAAATGAATCAAAAAAATAGGTATCCTTTTTTCTTAGAAAATGGAAAGAATTCGTATTTTCTTCTTATTCTTAGTTGATAATATATCCTTAGCATATGTTTTGGTAAGAATAGTATAATGAAAATATGGTTCCTATTTGACTTAATGAGGCATAATCTTTGATATTAGAGCAAAAATTGATTTAGTGTGAATTGGTATTAATTTAAATTCAATCAAATTGAATTTATGACATAAATGCAACTAATAAATACATTAATAAATGCAACTAGTATGGTAACTAATAAGGTGGTTATGTTAAAATAAATAACTTATTGGAATATTTTGATTTAACTTGATCTTTTACAAAGTATTTTCAATAAATCGAAATAAAAGAAGTAAATAACATAAATTTTATATATCGAAAAACGAACAATGATTGAGAAAATAAACTTTCAAGATCGTTCAATGACTTTGATTTACATAATGCTATAAAACCATTTTTTCCTACTTAAAATACATTTTACACGGTAAGCATGAAAAAATATATCTGTAGCTCATAATATTACTTTATTTAGTTCTCGCGTTTTGCGACCTCTACACATGTGCTCATCTTTACAATGACTTTTAATCTCAAATCTATATTATAAAACTATAAAATAATAAACTTACTCTTCTCTTTGTAATTATCTCATAATATTTTCATTTTGATCCTCCAGATTTCCAAAAAATTGCATGTTTTCATGGTCCACTTATTTATTTTTTTAAATTAAATTATTTGTATCTTCCAAATTTTTATCCAATCACTTTAAGACCATTATAAATATTTCCACCTAAGCATTTTCAAATTTAAAGCTAGGAACTTGAATAGTTTTAACTTTTCAATTACAAATGTGTCACTCAATAATCCAAACAAATTTGTAATGGATAAATAAGAAACTTAAAATTTATCGATACAATTAATTACGTCGACAATTTTTAGTTTTTAATATAACAATAAACATGATAGCATTCACGTAATGAATCGTATGCTTTATAAAAAGAATAGGAGATTCAACTAATTTCTTAGTTACCTAATAGGATTTATTTCACATATAAAATTTAAAGAAGAATTATCTCTATGTAGATATTCAAGTTTCATATTATAATCTACATCCTACCATGCAAAATCTTAGCAAGACATAGACATTCATCAAAAAGTCATATACGCTAAGTTTATTACTCAAATAATTTTTGTTGTGAACTTTTCTCCGAGATTGTGAAGAATTTTCTAAATTTTGAATATTAAATAACTTTGTATGGATTTCACTTAATCCTTTAATTTTTTTTCTCTAATTCATTTGTCGTATACTTGATTTTAATCAAGGCAAGGAAGTAGTATAAGATAATGAGAGAAGGATGCAACTAAAGGTTTTGGGGTAGTTCGAATGTCATTTTTTTCGTTTTAATTTGTTATTTCATATTTTAATGTTTCTAACTCTTTATATTGTAATATCAATCTTTTTGCTCTAATTTTATCCCATTGATTGGCAATACTACTTTCCTTAGTAACTAAAATCGTAGGTTATAAAACAATGTTTGGAAGGATAAAAGAGATAATTATGTGTTATCAACCGGACATTCCTAAGGTTATTTTTATTGTAAGATGTTTAGTTCTAATTTACAAAGTGTCTGACATTGTTCTTTTCACAATACTAATTATATATAGACTAATTTATAATTTTTCCATTAATTTATAGCGGTAGCATCTATACGATGTAATTCCTTTTTATATGTTTTATCTGTGTGCATAGTAACTTGAGTTGAGCCATTGTGTATGGATTTATTTAATATACAATAATATCTAAAATCAATGTTTTAGCATTAGAACTTAATTAAAATTTGATGTGTGCATCTAGAGAATTATTTATGTGTATTACATACCTCTTTTAGCCATCTTTGTATGGTGCATAACTATACTTGTACAGCCGTACATAATGACATACAAATGTGTTTTCTAGACAATAAATTTTTAATATTCAAAACATGAATTATCTTTAAATGTAAAATATATCCTTCAAACAATGGTTTTGCTCGAGTTAAGCATAAAAAAATATTCAACTAATTTTTCAAAAAATATAGTCATAATTGGTACGCGTAACACGGGTTCACACTAGTATATTGTAATTTTTGTACAAACATAAGTTAGTAATAGGTAAATCTTGATATCATCTACGGGTCTTCCCCGATTCTAAAATATCAACGAAAAAAGGTTGTTATGCAAGAAAAAAGGTAATTTCAATGATAGCGGTAAATAGTTATGTTTATAATAAATTGTTTCTAGCATTGTTCTCTTCTGCAAACTTTATATGAAATATTAATATAGACTATTTTATATTGCATAATCTATTAAACTAGTACGAACACGTGCTAGGCACACGGGTTTCATCATATTAATCTAATGTATTACATTTAAATTTATTTAGTTATATGAAGATGAAAACCAGGGATTATAATTTTTTGAAAATTATTCTTTATTCTTAAATTCTTTTCCTAATTCTTTGTTGATAATTTGTTAGGTAATCCCGAGGTGCATAAAGTATGAAGCCTCAAAGATAACATTTCATTTTAAAGCATAATGGATTAATACAAAAATGTTAACACTGGTTACCAATTATTCCTTAGTGATCATTACGTTAGTGAGTCTTCACATTACTTTTCAAATATAAGAAATGCATAAGTCCAACATGGGTTTACTCGGTATCCAATGAATTTTTTTTAAAATGTACACATTTTTATATGATGATAATGTTCCAAACCTCATATAAAATTGTTCTAAAAGTAAAATAGGGTTTCAAATTTTGTTCAAACAAACGACATTCCAACATTTGCATTGGTACATTTTTGACATTTTGAGTACTAACTGAATTTGAAAAATATACTAATAGCTTTGAAGCATCATGTTTTATAATACAATGATGATTATATGTTGTGAGAAATGTACATAAATATCAAATGCACACTTAATTTTTAAAACCATAACAAAATTTCCCATTACGTTGAACATTCAGTCAAAGATAATAATTGAAACAATACAATAATTAACATAATTCAATGCGAATTAAACAATCACCATAACACATATTGTTGGATACATTTAAAACTTACTTTGGATGCCATTTTATCAATATTTTAAGACTGCATTGCATAACAAACAGTCAAAAAAGCGAATTATGTAAATTTATTATTGTTTTTACTAAAATAAAATTATTATAGACTAAAATAATAGAGAGTCTAACAATTGTTATACATATTAATTTTGTGAAATAACAAACTAAAGTAGCTATATTGCAAAGAACAACAAAGGTCTTAAATAACATGTAATTATGCACACAAGCCACAAATACTGAAATGATAATAGTAAACAAAATTTGTAGCTAAAATTTATTTATTCTATTATGATCTAAAAATTTTTGAAAGCATATTTTACTCGGTGATAACTTGTAAATTTTTCCACAAAAAGCAGAATAAAATCCCGTCTATCAATTATGTCCAATAATACATTCATTATCTTCCTGCGATTTCTTTGAAATAATTAACTGAACGGAAGCATCTTTATTATCTTTCCTCTTTTAGCAAATGGATGCACTATATATTCCACTTAATCGATCCCCAACTCTACTGTCAAACATATTTTTAATTTAAATTCGACTCATTATTCAATAATTATGGACTTTTATCTTGTCTCTTTTCATGTACTTAACCTTCATTAATTTATACTCTTTGTATGACATTAAAGCTCCACCAGTTGACCATGAATATTTTTGAGTACTAAAAGGATGTAGACCGTAGATTTTATTGGGAATATCAATTCGACATTAGTACCAATATTGTAATTTTTTGTCTATATATCTAAATCGGGTCAATATATTATTTATAACTTTATTTCGTACATACTCAGGAGAACTCGACGGACGGGTAAACTCCTGCGGAGAATTAAGTTATGCATGTTTGTTTCAACTCATAGCACCTATAACCTTTGGGTATTATTTTTTGCGAGAAGTGTGTACAAGGTAGGGCTTGAACCTAGGTCTACTAACAGATCTAGGCACCCATTTTCCATTGTGCCACACCTGCGGACTATTATTTATAACTTAATATAGCTATAACGTGTGTAAGAGAAAATTATAATCGTGTTTTATAATGTTCTCTTTAGTATTATCTGTAAACCACATGCAAAGATTGCCTTAACCGTAATATTAAGATAATTGAACAAAATCATATACATATTTTTCCTATGTATATTAAATTTGTGCTACATTGTTTTTAAACTAAGCAAACTATTAGTTAACTACATGTTGTTAATCTCTGCTTTACCGCTTCTTTGGAATACATGTATATTTTTACAATAGGGAAGCTTTCATGGAATTTACTTACATACTCGCATATAAAGTTGGAATATACAATGTATTTCAAAAATTGATTAAATACAAATTTTCTAACGAATTAGCATTAAAGAGAAACAATATGTAATAAACTATCTCATTAAGTTGAATTCAAATTAAAGAGAACCGATGATAATTATCTCTATTTAGTTTGAATTAAAATTAAATAGAATAAAAAATACTTAATTAACTTATATTAGTTCCATTAGCTGCCACATGGTGATATTATGCCATGCGATCTTTCCAATTTAAAATTATTTATAAACATTACCAATAACAAAATTTCTAACATATAATTATCTATAAACATCTCCAAACAACAACAAAAATATCAATGCAACATAACATTTCGTAGTATATTAATTACACCACTGATATTATATTAAAGCCTATATTGACTAAGAACGATAGCATTAGATTTTACAGAGAATATTTTACTCTGACTATGATTGCAAAAAACATTCTAAAAAATTAATTATTTCATAGAATACATATTTAAAACTAAACTTTTAACAAAACTTTAAGTTGTATATTGGAGTAGAATAGAAGTACTACATTTACACTTGTAAGTTTCATGAATTAAAATATGTAACAATATCCTATAAATATTATTTTAATTCAGATATGATGTTTTTCACCGCTTACTATTTTTATGTTCTTATGTTAGAATACAAAAAAGGAACAACTTTAACTCTAATAGATTATACAATACAATTGAAGATTTCTTAATATCAGGTAATAATAAATCAATAATGACTTAAAAATAAAGCAAAGAATACAAATTCATAATCATACAACGGAAGATTCCATGTTCAGCTTTACATGTAAAAAATCAAACAATAATAGAATTTGACATATTATGTGTAAGAAAATAGTTTACCAATAATTAATCTTATTGAAGGACAAAAAATTCTATATTATCTATCTATTGATAGATATTTTGATGAAGAAAGCCAAATTCATAGATATAATAGTCAAAATAAAAATTTGAAGTAAACAAAATTACATGATTGCAAAACTCAAAACAAAAGCTATGAAGTCAAATATTTAGATGAAAAGCAACAATTATAATATTAAATTAAACAAAAATATGATAACAAAATTACAATCGAACTTTAAAATGAGACGCAATTGATCGATTAATCAGAGGTTATTTTGGAGGCTTTCAAAATAGCTTTTCTATAAAATTCCTAGCCGCTAAAGTAATAGGTAGAAACATAATCACTACAAAACATGAATAAAATCCGAAAAGTACATATTATGTGACCATAAATATGAAAAGCTATTGATAAACCATATCAAATTCTAATTTGATTATTTTTATTACTAAGATCAATTAAAACATTATTTAGAAAGAATCATATTTCTATTCGGTTTGAGAGCTGAAGATTTTGTTTTAAATTCTGTATACAAACATAAAGAGGGCAAGAGACAAAATTGCAAGAAATTATGGAGTGAGGAGGGACAAAAAAGTGAAGATGAGAAAGATGATTGAAATAAAGAAAAAAAAATTATTGACAATATGGAGAAGATAAGTAGAACATGTTTAGATTACAATGAAATAATGGATGTAGGGAGTGGGTTAAATGAATATAAGTAACTTATAACGAGAAATATGTTAAATAAAGGGCTAAAATACCATAAATTTAGGGTTTTGTTCTCGAAATTATAAGAAAAAGGAATACATATGGTCATAGATTAAACTTAAATGCATATAAATATATTAATAGATAATAGATAGAATTGGTGGAATATATATAAAATAGATAAAATTGAATGAATATTTAGTTAAGGAAATCGAAAGTTTTTAGTATGTTTTAATTTGATGGATTTGTTTGGTTTTCAAAGAGTAAGATGGACTTTAATGTAAATTTTGAGTTTGGATTGATGAAAATTAAGCATTCAAGAGGAGAACAAAGAAAATAAGGGAAAAATATTATACCTATATTAGACTTCATATATAATGGATGATAAAAAATAATATAAATGACCAAAGTTTAAACTTTTTTATATATAAATATACTGACAAATAATGGATGATAGATAGAATGGACAAAATAAATGGAATAGGTAAAACGGATGGAATAGAATATTCAAAAGAAACGAAAAGGCATCGATATGTTTAATTTAATAGATATGTTTTATTTATAAAAGGTGGATGATAATCCTGTTATGAAATGAAAATTAATATTGAACATAAACTATTATAATTATGGCTGAAAATAAGGAAGGTAAAATGTCAAAATGAAAAGTATAGGATTTATATTTTAATAGATGGGAAGAGTAAAATATATATACCATCAATGTGTTAGGATGTGTTTTATAAGTTAAGACGATGTTAAATAGATTATCAATAAATGTTCAAAGAGGAAGATGGACTTTAATGTAAATTTGAGCTAGAATTTATGAAAATTAAGCAATTGGGATGTGAATGAAGGAGGTGAGGGTTAAACACTAACCTATATCAAACTTCATATATAATAAATTCAACAAATTTCAAAGAGTAAGTTGTACTTTAATGTAAATATTAGCTAGAGTATAGGAGAATTAAGCATTTAGAATGAGAATAAAGTTGGTGAGAGATAATATTTAACCATATATTATAAAAAATTTGTTATTGTGCTCAGGAGAATCGGTGGACCGGTAAACTCCTTAAGTTATGTATGTCCACTTTAACTCATGACACCTATAATCCTCAGGTACCATTTTTCGCCAAAAGTGTGTGCAAGGCTTGGTTCGAACCTGGGTATTCGCATAAATTTAAGAGAGTGAAATGAATTAAGAAAACTCAGTTTTCATTTAATATTTTTAACAAACCGGTTATTTATATAATTTGCAATCATAAATTTTCCCGAACTATTTAATGGCCAATAATAGGATTACATTGATAACAATAATTTGTATTGGGAAGACGTATTTTGATTCTTTGATATTCTTTTGTTTCTTTATTCAAATAGTATAAACATAATAAATGGTAGAATAAATAATACACTAGTACAACAACATAATGGTAGAATACCATTCATTCGATTACATAATAAAAAAAAATGTTAATGTATTTTTTCATTAATTTTAGTCAAACATTAAATGATAATATGTTGTAAAAAAATATTTAAATTAGAGAGGTTTAAAAAGATATTTGTGAAGAGTACAAAATAGCTAACATTTAATAGATTTAATTAGACATGTTAAAGATATGTTTCTTATTTTTTTTGGCTTCAGACGATTTGGTTTTGCAAGCCTATAGTAGGCAAACCTCCCTAATGGTCGGTTTGATGATAGATAAGAGAGAGGGTTTGAGATTAGGCTATATGTTAGGAGAAAAAATATGATATTTACTTAAATTAAAGAGAGCTCGATATATGGATTGAGATAAATGTGGAGAGAGAAAACGAAAACAACATGATCCAATATTCAATATAAATATATAGATAAAATGGAAATGAATACACACACACGCACGCACGCGCACACACACACACACACATATAAGATTGATATAATAGATAATAGACAATAAATTATAGATAACAATAATAATATAATTGAATACACTTGCCACATAGCATAAAAAGATTCATAATAAGAAAGAAAAAAACATGCAACCAGAAGGATAAAACTCACTTTCATTATAGAAAATAGATAAACAAATAAGATGTATAATAAATAGAAGATAACATATGTTGGAAAATAAATTATTTGAGAGCATTAAAATACACTAGCACTTGGCAACATGCGAGATTTTTGAGAAAACTGAAAATGAAGAGTCGTACAAATTTGAACCGAGCTTTTAAATAATACTAATGCGAACCCGTGCTATACACAAGAGTTGTAGTTTATAATAATTCATTCATCCATATGTCGGTAACTTTTCAAAAGTGAAATGACCATTCGTATCATAGTTATTTGTAGAAGATGAAGATTTAGTTGTTAGTGCACACCATTAACCAAATAACTAATTCCGATGTTTAGTACAAACACGAATGTACCGTGTTCATAAAAGCAGAACCATGAATGAACTATGTTCATAAAAGCATGAACATGTTATGCTAATAAAAACTTGGTAAAACATGGAACGGGAAATAACACAAGAAATGATAAGAACAAAAACATGTTAGTGTAAAATAATAAGCTTAATTGCTTAACTAGAGTAAAATAACCAAATTTGTAGTTGACCATAAAAAATTACTATTATGCGATCTATGTGAAGTTTATTTTATTAAAGTTCACCCTCATTCATACATTATTAAATACAAAAAATACAAAATTGCAAAATGTATACAAATTGTTAATTGTTAATGTATTAAGATATTGATAATATAATCAAATATCTTTCTCTTAGATGCACAAAAGTTAATATACTAAACGAATCCATATACTCACCCTAAAATCTTATTTCTAAAATAAGATCTCATGCTCGTATGAAAATTAAAATTAATTTTTAAGATACGACAGAAATGGTGCAGAAAAAATATTTTCAACACTCATCTTGTGCTTATAGTATATGTAATTTTATCAAGGTAATCATGTGTATGCAAAACATAGAATAGAATGTAATTTAGAAAGCAATCAATATTATTTCCAAAATTTCAAACTTCTGAGATACATAAATAAGATTAGAATTATTTTAAGAAATTAATTTAAATCAAATAAATTAAGTAAGATCATTATAATTATCTTAAACTTTATGCATCTTTACTCTTATTATGAACCATATTTTCCCGATCTTCTTTTTTCTTTCATAGTTACCATAGATTTCTCATTACTTTGACCATCATTTTGCTTGCTCTTTTGCTTTTGAGGTCTACAAATTTTGTGAGGATTCTTGCTTTTTCCGATTCCATTGATTAAATATGCTTTGTGCAAATAATGAAGAGTTTTACAAACTTCCAAACAGGTAATATAAACCAACTTGGTTAAAATATTCACATAGCATAAAATTAGCATAGTTGCCTTTACTTTCCATAACTTCCATATTAAGATAAGTAGTTCCTAAAATACAAAAACAAATGCATGAAAAGGAAACATAATATTCCAATGTAGTGTTAATTTGTTGGAATGATAAATGTAAAATTTCAATAGTTTATGGATATTTCTCTTTATTTCAACTACTAAAAAAATCAGATGTAATTTAAAATCAATATAAAGAAATAAATTGTATTTTATTCAAAGAGGCAAACAACGAAGGAAAATATTCATTTCAATTGCATTTTTAGATGTACTGGAAGTGACTTATTAACATTGTTTTGACATACAATCATATTTACTTATTTACGTGCTTTAAGGTCTATGCAGTAGAAGAAACATTATTTATAATCTAAGTGATAATTTTTCCACATACATATTTCATGCACAATTACGGTGATCATAATAAAATATTTTGACAGTTCATGTATTTTCTTCTTTAAATATAAGTATGTATGTTGATTATATAGTGCATATGTTAGTTTCAAGGTCACATATTAAAGTCTAATAGAATTTTTTTATTAATATCACTCTTTTGTATTCTTATAATTTAAAAATATTTTTCTTTTAATGATTTGACCTCTTTTATGGATATATGTTATATGCTTTTTTTTATTAATTAATTTTATCATATAACAAAAGATTTACTGGTGTTATTTAAGAAATTTCGATAAGTTCGCTCATTGATAAACTCTTTTAATGAGCTTTGAAAATTATTTGTTTTACAATATGTGATGTTTTAGAGGAGTATAGAATTTAATATTTTGATTTTCAATAAAATATTAATAAGTCACTTCTTGTACATCTAAAAATGCAGCGTTATATTTAATTAGTGCGTATAAATAAATGTAGTATGGTATGTCATAGTGTATAGTATAATTAATTATATATGACGAGAAAGCGAAGAATTGAAATGAGTTGATGAGGTGGATGTAAAAATTTACCTTAATGCTCTAGGAATAAATATTTGAAAGAAGAATAAATGAGAGTGTGAATAAAAAACTCATCAAAAATTTAATTTATGTTGGAATTGGGCCAACCCACATGGAATAAATGGGTGAATTTTAAATTTTTTAACCATTTTGGATCTTTAATGGGCTATGAAGTCTAAATATACTTAGAACTTTTCAAAATTTCTTTTAAATAAAATCAATATTTTATTTAGCTTCATAAATAAAGTTTCACTTTAGTTTAATGTGTATGTAAGGTAGAGTACATCAAATATACTCTTATATACAAATTTGTGTGTAACGTTTACTTTTCAAGTTTATTCAGAGTAGAAAATTTTATTTTCTTTCTCGTAACTTATTTAATTAATGAAGGGGCATTAATTTATTTAGAAAAAGAAACTTTTCATTTCCATTCTCTTAAATTATTCATTAATGAGGAATCATAAATTTAGTTAGAGAATGAAACTTTTCATTTCCTTTTCTTAATTAAATTAAATAATTGATTGATAAAATAATAATAATGACTAATCTAAGTATGACAAGAACTGTAAATATATCCACAGTAAATATTGTGCAAGTGCAACATATAGGGAGTGTGCATAGTCAGTGGTAATTGATATGTATACATAAAATAAAGAAGAACAATTTGAATGGTTATTACATAGGAATTGAAATGGAAATAAATAAGGATGACAAGGATGATTGATACAGTTTTCCTTTTAGTAAACTTAATTAATGCAAGATATTAATGACAATCAATAGGTACCATAATGTAAGAATATAGAAGATAAACAATGAATTGTATGTATACATTATTATCTTAATTAAAAAAGAGAAATGATTTCATGCTGTAACAATATATGTGAAGAAAAATAAATTTTATATGAAATCATACAAGTAAATCCAAATATGTATATATAAATTAAAAGGTAATCCCACTCCAAACCTCACTATTTCATCAAGATCCTTATTTGAGAAGAGGGGTTTTCTAATTTTACTGTGTATTTCTTGTTGCATGTGCTGTTATTAGTTTTTACAAGTTATTGGAAGCTTTCTTCTCCTCAAAGCTTGCCTCTTTCTAAATAAATTCAAGTTTTTACCTTCTCTACAGCAAGGTGAGTTTGTTAACTCATATCTCTAGTAAATCAAAGTGGAAAATTGCTTGATTATGTGAAAAACAAGTTGTTGTAATCGATTTCTGTTTATAGTTTTCATCCCTGTCAAAACAGTTTTATATTGCTTCTTTGAATGACTGTAACTTTTGATTCCGACAAGTAGTTATATGTTGAACTTTTTCTCTGCAAAATTTGATTGAAAAATATTGTCATTTGAGTGTTCAAAACTTTGCTGCAAAATCAACAAAAACCCAGATTTTTGCCTGGGCATATTTTGTTTGAGTTGCTGCAAACATGGCCTGAGTCCATGTTTGAGACAGCATAACTCTTTCATTTCTTACTGGAATTCATCGATTCTTTTTTTGTTTGAAAGATAAAGTTTTATACTATGTGCATACTAATTTTCAGCTCAATCAGAGGTCGCATGTTCCTCTATTTCATGCCTGAAAGTTGAACTCGAGATGGTTTTCAGGCCTGTACATTTTTGTTTTTTTGAACTGTTGCAAACATGGCCTGAGTCCATGTTTGATACAGTGCAACCTTTTCATTTCCAGTCGGAATTCATTTACTCTTTTTTGTTTGAAATATGAAGTTTTCTAGTATGTGCATACCAATTTTCAGCTCAATATGAGGTAGTTTGGTCCTCTATTGCAGGCCTGTAAGTTGAACCCAAGATGGTTTTCAGGCCTGGTCACATTTTTATTTTTGAACTATTGCAAACTTGGCCTGAGTCCATGTTTGAGACAGCGTAACTTTTTCATTTCCAGCCGGAATTCATTGATTCATTTTTTGTTTTGAAATTTGAAGTTTTCTACTATGTGCACACTAATTGTTAGTTTAATCGTAGGTCGTTTGGCCACCTGCTTCATGTCCGAAAGTTGAACCCAGAGAAGAGTTCAGACCTAGGTATTATTTTGCCTATGCATTTATGTTCTTTTTCCATCCGACTTTTGACTTTTACTTCATGTTTTTGTGATATTTCTGAATTGTTTTGAGGGCTATGATTCCTATTAATAGGCTAGCCCAGTTTTAGTGAATTTGAAATTCAAATTTGAATTGAATTTGAATGACGGTTTTGAGTGATTTCTTTGATTTCAAGCACGGATTTTTCCAAACGATTTTGAAATAATTTTTAAAATAAATTGGCATTTTAAATAATTATTATATGATATTTTTAAATTATTTTTGAGCTATACAGTCTATATATTCTCTACAATAAGGAAATTTTCAAAGTTTGATTCCAAATACGAATTCAGAAATTGGTTTTAAAAGCTTGTTTTCTCAAGTAAATTATTTTATATATATAATACACGTTTTTGCACTATTCGAGCGAATGAGAAGGAGAATTAAATGATTTGGTAAAACACGTGGTACGGGCCACATACGTTTATCTTATCGGTTAATTCCCAACTTGTCTGTTTGATCGTTTTGACCTTCGGGTCGAGTTTACCGATGAGATGAGGTAAACTTTTTACGGCTTTGAGTGTGAAATTTACTAGCGGTTAGTAAACCGTTTAGTGCGAACATATGGTATGGGACACACGTTAACATTGTTCGGGTTCCTATCCAAGAGTTTGTGACACATTTTCCATTGCAGCGTGCCAACACTGGACCTTCGGGTCATTGCCATTGCGGCGTATTTGTCTTCGAGACGTTTGCCATTGTAGCATTTGCCGTTGCGGCGTATTTACCATTCCGGCGCTTGCTATTGCGGCATATTTGTCACTGTGACGTTTTGCCTTCGGGCGAGGTACCTATTTGAGATAACAGTACTTGGCAAGGCTTCGGCCACATGCACGTGCAAACACTTTTGAGATGATTTTTTTAACTATCTTCGCTATGGTATCGCCCCTTTTCGAAATTGGTCCTTTGAACCATTCGATATATATTTGTGGCGATTACCTTTCGGGAATTTGAACTCTTGGGAGTTCTATTTTGAGATTTGAGTTGCCTACACTGGCGTTAATTGAGATTTGCCTTTTGGCGTTATTATTGAGATTTGCCGATTGGCGTTATTACATGAGATTTGCCTTTTTACGTTTATTTGGGATTATATTCTCCTATGTTGGAGAATTATATTTGATTGCCTTATGGCGTATTTTTAAGATGGTGATTTCTTTGAGATTTCTTTGAGTTTGCCGATATGGCGGGATTGGGATTTCTCCTTTTTTAGAGTTATATTTTCCCTAAACCATTATTGATGATTTGTGATATGCCGATGATACAAGGCTTGCTATATTTAGCGTTTTATGGATTGTCTTATCTATTTTGAGATTATATGTTTGTGTAAGTGATATCATCCCATCACTTAGAGTAACCACACCATACTTATACTCATGCTTAAACTCAGTATTGTTCCTTCTTATTTAAGAAGAACATTACCATTATCCTTATGCTCATATTATCGCTTATCCTTGTTAATTGATATGTTTAGCTAGACTGACCCGTGTATTTCATACTCGGGTCAGACCGAGGTGTTCAAGGTTAGGTACCCTTATGAACTTAGCCTATTCTACTTCCGTTAGACTTATCTGCAAGCCCTTTTCGTTGCAGTCTTTTTGTCGTTACTCTGATATGTATTTATTGTTTTGACTCATGTGTATATTGTGGTCGTCATACCACTTATGATGTATTATTTGTATTGTATTGGGATATATCAGTATATACATATATATATATATATATCTATTTGCTGTTCTGTGATGTGTTATGCATTTGAGTTGTTGTATTTTGTTCTGATAGATCCTATAGCCACCTGTAGTTTTGTATTAAGCATTAATTGGATATGTCGATCAACTTGAGATATCAAAGAAAAAAAATATAGAGCACTAATCGACGTATTCAATAGATATTTAAGACAAGACTATAGATGGTCGCTCCTAATAGCCCTATTCTCCGCATTAGTAGACGCTATTACCCAGTAATACTCTTTGTTAATGTGGGTCTCGGGGTGGGGCGTCACAGTTTGGGAATTCAATCAAAGCTTTCTAATAATATAAATTAGATAGTTATTATAGTCAATTCCAAAAAATTTATTTGTTGTTAAAATTCCTTTTAATCATATGTATATATCCAATGCAATAAAAAGTGTAAGTAATACATGCATACATACATACATCTATTAACATTCAAAACTAAAATTACACTGTTATGAAAGATTAAAACATAGATCTACAATTGAAACATTATATTGATTCCATATAAGTTTCATTTTTAACTTTAAATATAATTCAATCAATCAACATGAAAATGTAAATTTTCAGCTTTAAGGAAATAGATTTTAAATTAAATGTTAAAACATATAACTAAAATAAAACATTGTATTTTAAAATATATAGATTTAGTTTCAATTTAACAAAGTAAAGAAAAGCAGCTAATCAATTTGAACATGTAAACATTAAGATCTGAAGAATTACACTTTAATTAGAATGTTTAAAAACATAGATCTACACTTAAATATTGTTTTAATGCATAAACAAATTTAATTTTGATCTATCAAATGAAAAATCAATCATATTATTCAACAAATAATTCAATCTTCATAAACAATTTTTAATTAAGCATGTCAGTAATACATCATACAAATTATGAAAGTCACATTAAATTTCCATCAAACATTGCAAAATCAATATATATATATATATATATATAAAATGACATACCTTGCTATCCGATCCTTAAAACAAACCTTATTGATGTTGCCATTGATTTGCACCTTGAAAGAAGAATGCTTCTAGATCCGATTGAATCACCTTAGGATGTTGCATAGAAATCATACGTTGAATGATGATATCTCCTCAGATCTTCAGGATCCCCATCCTATCTTCGCAAGAGATGAATGAACCACTCTTGTTTTATTTTATTTGATGTTTTTATATGGAGTAGAAAGATTTTTTGAAAATTTTATTTTGTTGTTATTGTTTTCTGCCATGAAAAGTTAGAAGGAGATAAAGAAAAAGATTGAAAGAATTAATTGGATGCACATAATGAATTAGAGAATATGTTTTATTTGGAAGAATGAAACTTTTTCCATTCTTTAATTAAAACTTCCCTAATTAATTCTCTTGATTGTCTCTCTCTCCAATCCTTTCTTTACACGTATGTCATCAAATGACATAAAATTTCCACAAATCATGTCATCAAATGAAATAAAATTTCCATAAATCATGTCATCAAATGACATAAAATTTCTATAAATCATTTCATGCAATTATCTTTAAATTACAATATCGCATAGCAATGCGTGCAAATATAACTTTTATAAATGCACTAAAAACTTCCAAACATCAAACAAATAATCAATAATATTTCTCAAATATCAATTAATTTAATCAATTTACATCATTTTATAAATTAATTAAATCATGTGGTTTTTCAGAGAATTCATCATTACGGTTGTGCAACTCAAAGGTGTAAATTCAGTCAGCGATCAATATCAAACTATTTGAATATTGATGTTCACACATCACTTAGTAGGTGGTGTGACATTTTGGCCGAATTTATCGCTTACACATCTTTTGGTAAAATCCAATTTTACTTATTATAAGCGGTACCTAATATTGACAATTATTTACACCAATTCTCTTCGTCAAAACTATATCACTTTGGATTTATGGAATTTGGTCATGGTCAAAATTCCAATATCATCCACATTCAACTTTGTAGTCTAAACACAAAGTCCTTAGTTCAATAATAACAATTATTATTAACCTAAATGCTCTGGCCAGAGACTTTGACTTTGAGTTGACTTCAATTGACCGTGATACTAACCTCATATAACTAAGGAGACGAATCCTCTCTTAAATAGTGTTTCACTTCCAATGCTTCCATTCGACCCAACTATAGTCGTTCGATGGACGTCGTGCCACGATTTAGATATAATCAAAGCCGAGCTTCCACATTGAAGATCAACAGTATTCTCAAGTCAAGAGAACTGTGTAAATTAGTCACATCGATATTCTCTGCTTGACCTTAGTTATATTAACCAACAGAAAACTATCTAGTGAGTCATTCCATAGTTATCCAATAACTACCAGTACGTAACCCCTTGATGCTCCCAACAGTCATGAGTAATACACTGCCTAACATTTGAAGAGCATTACGTACTCTAGTCTCAACGGATACATCGATATCCGGTTTCGATGCATCTTGACTAGGAACATTTAAAACGGTATATTTGTTTCATTGTGATAAATTACTCACGGTTACAACACATTGTAACTACTATCACAAAACATACCATTTGTGGATTTTCTATTAAATATACTTTTAATTAAATTTATTAATTAATATAACCACATTATATCAAGTTTATAATAGAAAGAAAATACCTTTATTTTGAACAAGATTGGTTAACGAGTTAGATATATGTAACAAATTACATAATTGCTCCTAGGGCATACCCCTCACTCTATCAATTTAATATAGGATATAATATATAGAGATAGATACGATAGAATATAGAATAAGCGGAAAGGATTTAAATTAGGAAAAGGGAAGATTTTGGCAGTTTAAATAATTCAGTTTGTTTGATGTGAAAAGGGTGAGTGGGAATCTTGTAGTGCAAATAAGTTAACAAATCTCATGTAATAAAAAATAGGTCCAAAATTAAATGAAAAAACATAGAGCCTTAATCTTAGTGCAGAAATAGGGAAAAGACAACTTTCTTGACAAATATATAAATGATCAGAGGAGATTAGAACCTCTCCTTCCTCTCCATTACTCGCCAAGTTGGGATTTTTATTGTTTTTGCATGCCACCATTTTTTCCGTTCATTGATAGAATATTGAATAAATAGAAATAATTTTAGTTATCAAAATGGAGACTTTTTGACATTTTAATTAAATAAATTTTATGTGTAAAGAGTGAGAAGAATCCATATTTTTGTAGTGGAAATATTTTTAGAAGAAGACATTAATGATGTTCTTAAAGTAGAAAATAAATCTTATACTTTTGAACTTTAAAGATATAGAAATGTGAAGAGTTGGGAGGAAATGTGTGACATTTAACTTGTAATGGAAGATGAGATTTGAAAATGTATACCATGTTCAAAAATTATTGAAAGGGACCGATTGGTTTTATTGTAAAATTTGAGGTTATAAACGGGAAGAACTAAAAATTTAGGGACAAGGTGAGAGATAAATATTCTTCTATAATAGAATAGATGTGACTTGAGATAAAATGAGAATTAAATGCAGAATGCTAGTATATGATTTTTTTTATGATAATAAACATATATATATATATATATTCATTTAAAATTATTTGTTATTGTACTATTTTATTTTTTACATAATTAAATAAATATTTGTTGAATAAAATAAATAACATAGAATTTAAATTCAAACAAATATTTTATTACAATTTTGAATAGTACAAATTTGAGCTCTCACTATATATACACAATTTCAATTACATTACAATTTCGATTACATCACAAATTTCAATTTACAATGTTCACCTCACTACATATCACTCATTCACTCGTATTTATCTTCAACTCTATTCCAGATTGAATACAGCATCTGAATTATCTACAAAATAAACACTGACGCAGTAAAATTGAAAAAGAAATATTTGTGCAGTGTACAATGAAATGTGTGTTTTGAAAATGTTATTTGCCTCAGTTATTTGGGTTGTTCGTCATTTATTTCTTTTGAATTCATCTTACACGAACAGCTTGTAACATGCACAGTGTATCACTGAACATGTCACAAGGCCGTGCACACCGATATACACTTGATAAAATTGCAGGGACAGGTGAGCACAAGGTCAAACCCGAGCCGAGGCTGGATTCTACTCAGGTGCAATACGAAAAAAAGTCACAAAGTTTCAAATACACTAGTGCTTGCATATACACATGTGTACACGTACATATGTGCACTTCCTCAGCATCTCGAACTTCAACCAAGAGACATCAGTACACATGAAGTATTAACCAAAACCAGACCAGTCTCCAAACCAAAACAACATGTGCAGTGCAAAGCAACATGAATGCAAATGGAAATAGACTCAAATGCAAAAGGAAAATCAACTAAATACAGCAACCAGACCAGAGCATATGCATTAGAGCATGAATGCATATATGCATACACATATAAGTTTAGGTTTGAAGACCAACTCGAGCTAGTATATCAGGAGCAACAAAGACCAGCTCAAATGTACATAATCAGGCATGGTGATAAGAAGACTTCAAGTATATATGGTGGTCAAGGAAAACAAAGAACAGACCCAACAAACCATCACAAATCCAGTCACACATCGAATGGAGTAACAAAGCATAATGGAACCATATACAATATAGCCTGGATATGCAGACCACTCTAAAATCAAGCTACAACATACATATATACATGTATGTTCACACATGTATATACACAGTGCATACATACGAAGGAAAGAGACTCGAGTTCACAACGCAACCAGGGTTCAATGGAACAAGGATGCAACATATATAATTGATGACAGAGAATACAAGTATGAAGATATGTACAAATATACAAGACCAAACACAGCAGACTCAAAATGACTCAAGTGCAATCGAAATGAAGTGCGACCAGAACAACATGCATTAGAGAAGTCTAGAAGACCAGAGTGCATAGTGGCATTCAGACTTCAAAAACAGTCATACAAACCAACATCATGACAGTACATAAACACATGCACAAGTCAAAGCAGCTCAAATGAGCAAAATGCAGACCAGTTCAATATGCAAGGAAACTGGACATAGAACTCCACATCAAACCAACATACATGAATCAGTTGTAATATGACAAAACCGCACATGCAACTTACACCTGACTTCGTAACAAGACCAAAACCAAATTTATACGTGCAGAGTTATTAACAGTAGCAGTTCGAACAAGAATGAAACAACAGGTTTAATAAATTACAGAGAAAATCATAGTGAAGTAGCAGTTCGATGAAAGTCAAGAAATGATCAAGCCGTGGTTCATACATTTTCAAACAGAGATATATGCAGTAAAGTGAACAAGTCGAAGTCTCAAAAAATTCAAATTCCATGATCGTAGGAGCAAAAGAAGAAACCGACTCAAGCAAGTGAAAATGTATTAGTAACATGTAAACAAATGAAGCAGTCAAGATTAATCATCATCATTTAAGCAAAATCAAACGACCGAACAAAATTATTTGAAGAATTCAAATTGAAAATACGAACGAAAATTTAGGGTTTCAATCCCTATATAAATTCCCTTAACATCATTGGCAGAAGAGTATTCGAGTTCAATCAAAAAATCAGAGAGCAAGCATCAATCCAAAACTATTTGTGTTTTTGTTTTATTTGTATTTTTCTTTTAAAATTTGTGTAAATTCTAATCGTGTGACTAGGGACGAACTACGGTGGTGTAGTTTGAGAATTTGCAACTCAGTGGCTGAGTTGTGGCGGGGTTTTGAGTGTAGAGTTAGGTTAGTCAATAGCGGGTGTCGCAAGTTTACGTGTGTAAGTGTCTGACTACTTAATTTCTAGTAGAAACCTTGGGGGCAGCACGTAGGCAGGGTTTTGCCGAAGCTGGGTAAATCTGTGTTGTTCTATTTCTGTTTTTATTATTCTGCTATTATCTGTGCTGCAATTATTTTATATATATTTTCGCATTAATTTTTATTGTTATTAGTATCACCCTATTCACCCCCCACTAGGGTGAAATCGATCCTACAAGTGGTATCGGAGCAAGGAACAAAAACCATTTTTTGTTTTAAAAAGTTGATTCAACCAATTTTTGATTTAAATTTTATTTTAAATGGCTTCTTTTAATAATGCTTTTGCTGAGGGTCTGTCCATAGTTAGACCACCTATGTTCAATGGTGAATATGCTTACTGGAAAAATAGAATGAAAATTTTACTGAAAACCATTGATGCTTGGAATATTGTTGAGACAGGATATTTGACACCAACTATAGTGGTAGATAATCAAGAAATTGAAAAACCGATGGATCAATGGACATATCTTGAAAATAAACTATAGAATGCTAATGCTAAAGCTATGAATTCTATTATCTATTCATTAGATCAAATTGAATTTAATCGTGTCTCACATTATCTAACTGCGCAGGAAATCTGGCACACACTTGAAGCGACTCACAAAGGAACATCTCAAGTCAAAGAATCTCGCCTTGCCATGCTTAGTAGCGAATACGATAACTTCACAATGGCCAAGGATGAGAATGTCAAAGAGATGTATGGATGACTTTCTAATCTCGTATACAAATATAAAGCTCTTGAAAAACCATACACAGAATTGGAAATAGTCCGAAAAATCCTCAAAGTCCTTCCACGAAATTTTGAAGCGAAAGTTACTGCTATTCAAGAATCAAATGATTTGAAACAAGTTAAAGTTGAAGAACTGATTAGAAATCTCACCACTTATGAGCTAGAAATGAAATTCAAGGAAGAACGTGAAGGAGGTGATACTCGAAAGAAATCAATAGCTCTCAAAGGAACGAATGAAAGTGAAGATGATGATGATGATGATGGTGCAGTAGAATTGGCACTGATAATAAAGAAATTCAAAAGGTTGAATCACAAATATGGAAATCCAGCTCTAAATCAACAATTGAAAAGCAGAATAGTCAAAGTACTAGACAACTTAGAAGAGCAAGAGATCATTTGTTACAAGTGCAATAAACTTGGTCACATCAAGCCCAATTGTCCTCAGAATCAACTCGGCCAAGGAAAGAAATCGAAAAGGAGAAGTTTTGCAGCCACTTGGAATAAAAGTGATGATGATAATAAAAGCACTAGCAGCGAGAGTGAAAAAGCAGATCTGTGTCTTCGAGGTGATACAACTGATAGCGATGATGACGAGCCAAGCGAGGTATCAAAACTCACTCACTCAGAATTACTTATATATTTTCACGAAGTAAATGGCTGTTTTGAACGACTTAGGGAGAAGTACGCTAAAATTGAACCACAAAGAGATAGTTTAATAGAACTAAATAATCAACTTGATCAATTGGTTAAAAACTATCGAAACAAGAGCCCTAAGTGTGATAAGTGTCCATCACTTGAAGAAGAAATTAAAAAATCAAAAATTAAAATTAAATCACTTGAAAATGAAATTCTAATTTTGAAAGAAAGTGAAAACACTAGAAGAGAAAATTCTAATAAAAAGCGCACTTTATTATTGAATGAAAATGAATCTCTCAAAACACAAGTCCAACAATTGTCTACAACTTTAGGAAAATTTTCCAAAGGAGAAAGATCACTAAATATGTTATTAGGGAAACAAACTGTCGATACTGTTAGACAAGGACTTGGGTATACTCAATCTGAACGTGTTAGAAGCGAAATTGATAAAGACAATTACAAGCGCACGATTTGTGGAAAATTTGGACATAATCACAACAATTGTTGGTGTAGACCCAAACACGTGAAAACCATACCAATTTGGGTTCCAAAAGGCACAAATATAAAATCCTTAAAGTCAAACAAATCTGGGTGCCAAAAGGAACAAATATAAATTGTCTTGGGTCTACTCAAACATATTTTTTAAAATCTTTTGTCACTAACAATCATGGACCTATAAAAACAAACAGGTCACAAAAATCTTTTCTCGTGTAGGTATGGTGGAAGGCTAAGGAACAACAACAGTGTTATCTGGATTCTGGCTATTCTAGGCACATGACGGGCAACAAATCAAAGTTCCTTAGCCTAGTACAAAGGTGGCAGAATCACAATGGGTAACAACGAAAAATTATCGTGAACATAAATAGGCACTACAAAAAAATATGTTATTGATAACGAAATTTAATAACGCATTATTCTAAGCATTACTATTTAGCTTTTTGATTTGTTTTGTACTTGGTTAATTTGTACTGTAGCTATGTAACGCTGGTCCCAAAATTTTCGACTCCCTCCAAAAACACTTAACCATTTCGTCTCCCTCGCTTAACACTTTTCGTCTCCCTCCCAAAACGAAGAAAGTCCTAATCCATGTTCTACTCTATTTCAATCTCCATTTCGTATCCCTCGCTTAGCAGTTGAGAAGTCGACGACGTCGACAACCCTAATCTCTAATTTTCGACTTCAATTTCGCTTAGGAACAAACTCGAAGGTATATTATCAAACGTGTTAACTTATAATCGATTTGGCTCTTCATCAATCTCTGAACTAATTGATTCTTCTTTATTCATACGATTGTTAGTTGAACCAGTTTGTTGAGTTTGAATTCAAGGTTTATGGAATTCATAATTCATAATTGAACCAGTTTGTTAACTAAATGATTGTTAGTTGAACTAGTTTGTTGAGTTTGAATTCAAGGTTTAAGGAATTCATAATTTTGTTTAATACTGCAAGAGCTCTTAGAGATATTGTTTTTGTCCTATATATTTTACTTTCTATGTTTTATTTTTAATCTTGGTATAATTTGTTATGGTAAATGATATCACTTTTACTGATATCGAACCTAGTATTAAGGTTAAAATCACTATTGCCGATTCTTAATTTCATTATAGCCATTTGTCCTCTTTTTTTAGCTTATCAAGTTTGAAAAGTTTTCAAGCATAATACATGTTCGAACTTTATTTATGAGTCTTTAATCATAATGTATATAAGTACATCATAGGTTGTACCCATCCAAGCTACAAGTACAACATCTGCTTAATGGCATGTTTCAAAGCTAGTGCATAGATAAACATGGATCCATTTTCTAGCTGGAGTTGGTAGGCACAATGACTTTGAGTTTTTATTGTTTAGTGTTTTTACTAGCTAGTATGGCATGTGCTCAATGGAATTATTATGTTAGTGTTTTTGTTTCTAGTGTTTTACTGATAGACATGTTTTATGAAAGCCTAAAAACAATACAAACACATGCAAAGTTGTGTTACTTAACCAGTATTCATGTTCCATCAGTAACGATATTGTTTCATCAGTAACAAAATTCATGTTTCAGTTTTCATGTTTCAGTTTGTGTTGTTCACGAAAATTCAATTATTAGGTTCATGACTCTGTTTGAGTTACACAATTTTGAATTAAGTACCTATGTAAAATTATAGGCTTAGCTGTCCGAATGGCACGAGGCCATCTTGCATCCAATACTATTCTGGATCATTTGAAACTGAGACATCAGGCATTGTTTTACATAGGATTTTGGACTGCAAATTAGGCATTCATGGACATAGTTAATAGATTATTGATTTTGATCAAGTTATGAAATCAATAGCAAATTGAAACTGAGACTAACGTGAATGCATTTCAATTTACCTTACTTCTTAATCAAATATATCATCAATACTCATTTCAATCTATAATACATAGTTAATAGAAAATTGACAAGTTGTTTTAGTCTGAAGACGGCTACTATAATGACACTATATTGCATTCTCTTCCCTTTTGGAATATTGCTCTAGCTTGTCTTTGCTGTTAGATTGATGTTCTTCCTTTATAATTCACAAAGTCCATGTGTATATCAATTTGATGTTTGTTTTCTTACAAAATATATAATTTTCATATTGTTTATTTATCAAATTTTATACACTTGGTATTGGTAGTTTAGCAATATATATGTTATTTGAAAATTTTCTATTGCCATGATGATATATTTATATGCATCAAGGAATATGTATCAGATCAGAGGAATGAAAGCTGATGTTGATTTTTGGCTATACTGAAAAGGCAATTTCTACAAGGTTTTAATTGTTAATTAATACTTATATATCACTCAATCTCAGCAAGAAATCAAATCGAGATGATTTATTAAATTATGTGATATATTTAACAATCTAGACCCATGCAAATTCAATGCAGATGCATTATTGAAACCACCATGATGCTAGGATCATCAATGGTTGCAATATAATTATATTAGTAGATACAATGAAACAATAAGTCATGTAGTTGGGATTGTGTCATATTCCTCATATCTTTTAGAGTTTACAAGTCAATATCTTTCATTATGTACTAACACTTTAAAACACTAATAATTTCAATACTTATTTCTTTATTTCAACAACTAGTCCCGTTATATATATATATAATGTTGTATCCTTTAATTAGGCTTTAGATATTTTCTTGAAACGTATTGGTCTAAACGATTAAGCAACACATGGTATTTTCTTCTTCTCTAAGATCTTTTAAACGGTCATTTTTTCCACTACATAGAAACGTTCTTTGTTTTCAAATTGGTAATATACGGTCAATTTTCGTTACTAAGTATATGCATATATATTAAACGTGAATCAGGCATTTTAATCTATAATACATATATCAATGCATTCTCAAAGAAATGAGTATTGATGATATATTTATCTATAGAAAACCATATTTTGTCATGTCTAAATTGATAATTTGTACGTTACCATCATATTTTGTATTTAATTATTAATGTATATGCTTTGTACTCTAGAAATTTGCTTCTTTCCACATTATATACGCCGATGGAAAAAGATTTGGTTCTTTTACACAAATAAATAGATAATACAATATTTTAAATCATGTTTAATTTAAAAAAAAAATTGATAGTAAATATTAATATTATGTCGTTTTTATATTTTTTCATTAAAGAGCAACTAAGGAGTACGAGCAAGGGGCTAGGTGTTTTGTTGATGTTGCAAGGAGAAAGTTAAGAAATGTAGAGAAACTTTTATGCCCTTGTGTAGATTGTCGGAATCTTAGTCGACATCATGACGACATTATCGTTGAACATTTGATTATAAGAAGGATGGATCTTAAGTACAAGAGCAGTAGATGGTATAATCATGGCGAAAAAATCAATGCAGGCAACGAAATCAAGTTGGATAATACATATGACTTACTTAAAGCCATTCAGTATGAAGATGAAGATTTTTTGAATACTAATTTTTTTTCTGATGATAAAGAAAAGGAGGATGTGAAAAGGCGGGAGGACGATTTAGTTAAAAATTTGGAAAATGCAGAAACCCCCTTGCATCCTGATTGTATAGATCAAACTAAGCTATCTGCCATAACTACTTTGTACAATCTAAAATGTGAGACTGGATTATCCGATAATGGTTTTAATAAGCTTTTGGCCTTGCTACAATTGTTGTTGCCAAAGAATAATGTACTTCCTAAGACTTTATATGATGTAAAGAAATTCCTTAAAGTATTCGACATGGGATTCGAAAAGATTCATGCTTGTAAGAATGATTGTTGTCTTTTCAGAAATGAGTACCAAGATTTAGATGGTTGTCCAAAATGTAACTCTTTAAGATGGAAGATAAATGAAGACTCAAAGGAGATTATGCATAGAGTTCCAGCTAAAGTGTTGAGATACTTTCCAATCATTCCAAGATTTAGGAGAATGTATAGATCTCAAAAAATGGCGGAAGACCTAAGGTGGCATTTCAATAATAAAAGCAATGATGAAAAAATGCATCACCCTGTAGATTCTATAACATGGAATGTAGTGGATGAGAGGTGGAAATCATTTTCATCCGATCCACGCAATCTCAGACTTGGTCTTGCTACAAATGGTGTCAATCCATTTGGTTCGATGAGCTCCAAATATAGTTGTTGGCCCGTCATGCTTGTGACATATAATCTCTCACCTATGTTGTGTACGAAGATAGAAAATATTGTGCTAACATTACTAATTCCTGGTCCAAAGCAACTCGGAAACGATATTGATATATATTTAGCGCCATAGATAGAACCATTTGAAATTTAAGAGCAATTTTACAATGGACAATAAATGATTTTCCGGCTTATGGAAATCTTGCAGGATGTTGTGTGAAAGGCAAAAAAGCTTATCCTTTATGTAGTGTCATAACGCATCATCGATGGTTAATACATAGTCGAAAGATTATTTATATGGGACACAGAAGTTTTCTAAATCCTTCACATCCATTGAGGAAACATAAAACTTGGTTCGATAACACCGTAGAGAAAGGCAACAAACCTAGAATTTTAACTGGAAGAAACATTTCTATAATTTTGATAGGCTTTCCAAATGTTTTTGGAAAAAATAAGAATAAAGAAACCAAAAAGTGGGAGATCAAGAAGAAGCTAAATGTGAAGTTGAGTACGAAGATAACAAGTAAAAAGAGGAAGAGTAAACACAATAAAAAAGATGAAGATGATGAGCAAAATGAGTTGTTAAGGTGGAAAAAAAGATCAATCTTCTTTGATTTGCCATATTGGGAGGTTAGTATTTGAATTATACAATTTTCTCATTGGCCTAACAATAAAAAAATTATCCCATTGAACCGTTATATTATTGATATTTGTAGGAACTTCCCTTGCGGCATAATTTAGATGTAATGCATGTGGAGAAAAATGTTGCTGAAAGCCTATTAGGCACAATCTTGCTTGATAAAAAATTGAAAGACGGTACTAATTCCAGAAAGGATTTGGAGGATTGGAGGATTCGACAAAGTCTTTATGTGCAACCTCATGGAAATAGAACATATCTTCCACCGACTTTGTATACATTGTCTTTGTCCGAAAAAAAATTATTTTGTAAAAGATTATATGATTTTAAGGGTCCTGATGGTTATTGCTCAAATTTCAAAAGATTTGTATCTTTAGAAGACTGCAAAATTAGTGGTTTGAAGTCTCATGATTATCATGTTATAATGCAACAGTTGCTATCTGTTGCAATTAGAGGATTACTGCCAAAGAAGGTCAGAACAACAATAATTCGTCTATGTTCTTTTTTCAATAAAATATGTCAACGTGTTCTTAAACAAGAGAAGTTGCGACAACTTGATGATGAGATTATTGGAATTTTGTGCGAGCTTGAACGATATTTTCCACCATCTTTTTTTGTTATAGTGATACATTTGACAATTCATCTTGGAAGAGAAGCGCAATTGTGTGGTCCGGTTCATTTTCTTTGGATGTACCCATTCGAAAGATACATAAAAACACTTAAAGATTACGTGAGGAATTATGCACGACCTGAAGGGTGTATTGCAAAATCTTATCTTGTAGAAGAGTCAATGAGATTTTTTACTGAATTTCTGAAAAAGAAAGTACAAATGGAGGAGATACAAGTTCGAAATGAAGATTATGAGAACAAAGTGATACTCGAAGGATGTCCAATTTTGAAGCCGAAGACAATTGAATTGTCATTTAATAAAAAAGATATTACTCATTTGGCCGTGTTAATGAATATGGCTACGGTGGAACCATATTAAGAGTAAGTACATATTATATTTTGATTCTATTTTTTGGTGGAATCATTAAATATTACTTAACAAATTTTTTTGAAAACCAGTATGCATTTGGAGGAGTTACAAAATTTAGATAAGCGCATGGAAAAAAATGCAACGTTGCTTTGGAAAAAAGATACAGATAATTTCTTCGATTGGATTAAAAAGAAGGTTAGTTTAATTTTAATTTATCCTTTCATTAACAAGAATTCATTTTTTCAAAATTTATGTACACTGAATTTTTCACAGATAACTATTCACTCAAGGAATGATGAAATGTTAAAATGGATTGCCTTTGGTCCGAGTTGTACTGCATCATCCTATATGTAATTAACGGACAGCGTTTTCACACAAAAGACATCGAGAGGGAAACTCAAAATTACGGGGTGACTTATGATGTGACTACCATGTGTAGGGCAAGTGCAAAAGATATTTCTCAAAGAGTTGATGTGGTCACTTATTATGGGATAGTGACTGACATATTCTTGTTAAACTATCATGTATTTTATATTCCCATATTTAAGTGTCATTAGGCAAATACAGGAAATGGGGTGAAGGTCGAAGATGGATTCACTCTTGTCAATTTACATCAAAATCAAGCTTCATTTGTAAAAGATCCATATATTCTTGCATCTCAAGTGAAACAAGTTTTTATTCAAGAGGGAATGATCATTCTAACTGGTATGTTGTAATGAAGGCACCACTAAGAGGTTTCATGAATTAGAGACAGATGATCATGTTATGGAAGTTAGCTTTGTTAGGATAGATTATGAAGAAACTGATATGGATAATGATTTCATGGAGAATATTAGTTATGTTAGAGAAGATTGTGAAGGCATATTTGAGTAGATTTTCAACCTTATTTGCTTGTGAGGCTTGTTATGAGTGTTTGGCTTGTTTATTCTTGTTATGAGTAGATTTTCAACTTCTCAAACTTCTTTATTAAGTTGAAAATCTACTCAAATATGCCTTCACAACTCAACTTAATAAAGAAGTTTGAGAAGTTGAAAATCAAAATTTGCTGAGTTGTAACAGATTTTGATTGTTATGTTTATGCTTTTTTGTTAATATATAGATATGACACTGAAACCTGATTTCACTTAACTTGCACTTTCCCTTCATGTATCTTTGCTAGCAATCTTATTTGCTGATTAGGTTCATTTTTTTCTTTATGTTTCATTGAACTTGTTGAAGCATGATTGGTAGTATCATTTTCAGATGTAAATATTAATTTATTGATTTGTATTCTGTGGATTGGAATCACAAATATAACTCATATTGCTCATGCAAATAAGATCTTTTATGTCTGTGTAACAACCCGCATATTTTACGATTTTATATTTAAATATTTCATTTAAATATATCGTCGTTAATCGGATTTAAGTCAGAAAAGCTACTTTTTGCAAATGGTCGAATTAGGACTCGAGATCACTTCCATTGAGTCCAAAATGGCGTTTGCGACTTTTTTGAGTATAAGCTTCGATATGTTTGGAGTAAGTTGAATTTTGCTATTTTCTGTTGGGCTTTTGGGTTTGGGTTTGACCCAACTCATCATATACTCTAAATCAGCCCCTCTTCCTCCATTCATCCTCATTTCATTTCCTTTACTCAAGCTAAACAGAAAATGGGGGAAGAGAGAAGGAATTAGAAATTCCAAGCCCTAGATTCAATTGCAAACTCCAATTCTTGCTCCAAATTCCAAAGAAGCTTAGGTAAGCTCCATCTTCATCTTCTCCATCTCTTCTCCTCTTCAATTTCAGAAAATTCCTAAACCCTAACTTAGAAGAATACTTGTTTTGATCTTAGATTGAAGCTTGTAGAATTGAAGAGAAGAGTGATTGATCTTCTCCTTGTGTTTGTGCTTCTCATCTTTGGTTTTGAGTTTAAAGGTGAGATTTTTATCTCACATCTAGGTCTATATCTATCTTCGATTGTTGGGTATGAATTCCTAACACTTATCTATGTGCATTTGCTTTTGGTTTGGATTGAATTGGTGAATATTCCAAATTTTGATGGTTTGAAGTCAAATCCTTAAAAATCATAACTTTGATGTTTGGTCACGTTTTTGGGTGATGCATCGAGGAGCCTATAAGGCTGGATTGTCGGTTGGCGTAAATCCTTAGTGCCCGTGGTTGTCCGATCGCAAATTGCTTGGGATTTTGTCCTTGGGGGTTAGGCTGAGAATACTGGAAATCCCAGTTCAATCGACTGAAATCTCTATTCAGTCGACTAAACCTGGAACCCGAATGTTTCCAGGCATGATTCAGTCGACTGAAATCTCTGTTCAGTCGACTGAACCTGGAAACAGAAAGTTTCTAGGCATGATTCAGTGGACTGAAATCTCTGTTCAGTCGACTGAACCTGGGAACATAAAGTTTCCAGGATTTGGGTCAGTCGACTGACCACTCCTGTTCAGTCGACTAAATCTGCTGTTTTTGCCTATTTTGCTTGGTTTTCTATTACATTCGATTCGTGTTGATTCCAATGAGTTTTAATTGCATATTTGACTTTGATGATTCCTTTTTGACTTTGCACACGGGTTTTTATAAAATGATCTTTTTTTTAAAGTGTATTAAAAGCTCGTCTCTCAAATTTATAATTTCTATTTAAAACACACACAATTTTGCACTCCGAGCGAAGAGGGAGGAGAATTAAATGATTAGATAAAACGCGTGCTATGAACACGTGCTTTCATCTTTTCAGTTAATTCCTAATCTATTCGTTTGACCGTTTTGACCTTTGGGTCTGGTTTACCGATGAGATGAGGTGAACTTTATATTGCTTTGAGTGTGAAGTTGACTAACGGTTAGTAAACCGTTTAGTGCGAACGTGGGGTATGGGACTCACGTTAACATTTTTCGAGTTCCTCTCCAAGAGTTAATGACACATTAGCTTCGGCGGCTAGTACTGGTCCTATGTGAGTCATTGATTGTCTATGTGGACAATTACTCCTATGTGGGAGTATTATATTGGCTTTCTCTATGTGGACAACTGCTCCTATGTGGGAGTAGAGCCTTCGTGTGTATCGCCCCTGGGCGTATGATACCACTAAATTAACAGTACTCGGCATATAAAGACTCTGGTCTTAGCACGTGCGACTTCCTGATGTTTTATTATTATATTTCCCTTGAGTAGCGCCTTTCGGTGATGGTTACATGGAACCACACGATATGAGTGCGACTACCCTGTGGAAATTTATATTGCCTATGTGGGCACTATTCTTTGCTATGTTGCATTGATTTTTGGATATGTTTCTATTGATGCTTATGATTGCCGATATGGCGAGTTTTGGATTATCTCCTAAGTGGGAGTAATATTGTTCCTTGTTTTGGGATATGATATCCTTTGTTTATTTGAACTACCGATGATATGCGGCTTGTTTGATTCATCTTATGTTAGATGATTTGGTTATCTCTTTTGGAGATAATTGTGATACTTTATGATTTTGTATGTTCATTATCATTAGTATATCTAACTGATTTGTTTAGCTAGACTGACCCGTGTATTTTATACTTGGGTCAGACCGAGATGTTTCAGGTTAGGTACTTTGGACTTAGCCTATTTTGCTTCCGCATGGACTACTCTGCTAGCTCCTTTTTGTCATAGCTTTTTGTGTAGTCCTTTTTGTCTGTATCTCTGATATGTATTCTATTGACTCGTTTGTATATTGTGGTTTGCTTTACCACTTGACATGTCTCAATTTGTAAACTCTGTAATGTATCTGTGTATGTGTAAATGTAAGTGATGATTTACTGTTCTGTGACGTGTATTACATTTGAGTTGTTATATTTTATTCTGATAGATCCTCAGCCACCTATGGCTTTGTATTAAGTATTTAGTGGATATGTCGATCCATTTAAGTAAGAAGTGGCATTGTCGGCATATTCAATAGATAATTAAGACAAAGCTATAGATGGTCGCTCCTAACCAGCTCTATTCTCTGCATTAGCAGACGGTGTTACCTTGTAATACTATTTGCTAATGTGGGTCTCAGAGTGGGGCATCACAGCTTGGTATCAGAGCTGAGTTCAGAACAAAATATGATAAACATAGAACAGAGACACATATTACGTTACATTAAAGTGTTGTACGAATGTTACGAATCTTTGAATCACCGTGCCTTTGGGGTAGATAGAATTTTGGGAATACGTCTAGGAATGCATTTTTATTCCATAGTATTCCATATTTGAATTAATGATATCTACCTTGTGAATAATCGTTTTCTTATCTTATCTTTCAGCCAATGGCCGGAAGAGGCCGAGGACGACGCTCGGATGCTGGGCAATCCAATGGCTCGCATCCGGACGGCGTTTATATGTCTGCCGATCAGTTCTTGGAGTTATTTAGGAGCACTCAGCCTCCAGCTCCTATTCGTGCATCTCCTCCATGCAATTCTTCTTTTGCACCCCTATGCAGTGATTTTTCTCATCTTGGTGGAAAGCCATTCAAAGGCTCCGAGTCCGTTCTTGAAGTTCAAGCTTGGATTCGCACATGCGAACGTATCTTTTCTCGCATGGATCTTTCTGACCATGATCGAATTCTTGTAACTTATATCTTATTGCAAGAGCGTGCCCTTGATTGGTACGAGCTTCTTATATCTGAACTTGACGAGTCTGTTCTTTCTTGGACTCAGTTCCGGGAACGCTTCGAACTCAAATTCATTCCTGAATCTGAGAAAGTTTTATTAGCCCGTCGCTTCCTTGAGTTGAAGCAAGGAAAGTCTTCCGTTTCTGATTATGTTGCATCTTTCGAGGCCTTATCTAAGTATGGTCTTGAATTCATTAGCACTTCTTATAAGAAGAATATGAAGTTTGTCTCTGGTCTTAAGAAATATCTTAAGAAATCTTTAATGCTTCAGCTTAAGCTTTCTTTTGAAGAGTTGGTTGATTCGGCACTTCATCTCGAGGCAATCGAGAAGGAGTGTGATAGTGGTGATGATGTTGAGGTTCGCAAGAACCTCAATAAGAAGAAGTTTCCATTTAATAAGCAGGGATTTCTTCCTTCCAAGAAGAAGAAGCCGGTTGAATCTGGTTCTAACTCTCAATCTGCTGGAACACCTTCCATTCGGAAGTGTTTCAATTGTGGTTCTCCTGATCATATGATTCGAGCTTGTCCTTAGCCTCTCTTATGTCATTATTGCAAGAAGGAAGGTCACCGTGTTTCGACTTGCCCTACTGCTCCTGCTAGTGCTAAGTCTGGCAAGCTTTATGTTGCTAAGGCTTCTGGAGGTCCTTCTCAGCCCGGAGGTATATCTCCATCTATTTTGGAAGGTTCTATTTTATTTCATGACCGTAGTATCCGAGTTCTTTTCGATACGGGAGCTTCGCATTCTTTCGTACAGAAAAAGCTCGTCGATGATTTGTCTTTGGATGTTTCTTGTATGATTACTTCGTTGTGGATTGCGAATCCTATTGAGGGGTCTGCAACCCTTAGCATGCTTTGTGATGATGTTGAGATTGTTTTATGTGGCTTTTCTTTTCGTGCGAATTTTCACGTTATTTCTTATTTGGATTTTGATATGATTTTGGGTATGGACTGGCTAGTGAGATACGATGCCAGGATTATTTGTTTTGAAAGAATTTTATATCTTCGAAATCCAGATTCGTCTACTCAGCTATCACTTGTTCTTCGGAATGTGGATAATTACGAAATGGCCTTATATTCTCTTGACTCACGAGATGATGATGATATATCTCGTATTCCGATTATTTGTGACTTCTTTAATGTTTTTGAGCCGGTTTCGGGTTTGCCACCCAAGCGGGGGATCGAGTTCCGCATTGATCTCATTCCAGGCGCGAAGCCAGTTGGGCGTCCTCCCATGAGGATGTCTACAAAAAAAATGAGGAACTCAAGAAGTAGCTTTTAGAGCTTGAGTCCAAGCAGTTGATTCAGTCCAGTTTTTCATCGTGGGGTACCGCGGTCGTCTTCGTGAAGAAGTCCGATGGAACTCTTAGGCTTTGCATCGACTATCGCAAGCTTAACGAGTTGACCATCAAGAATAGGTATCCTTTGTCGAGGATCGATGATATGTTCGATCTATTAAGTGGCGCTGTGGTCTTCTCTCAGCTCGACCTTGCCACTGGTTTTCATCAGCTCCGAGTCGCGGAAGATAGCATACCTCTTACAACTTTCCGCACTCGATATGGTTCTTTCGAGTGGCTCGTTATGCCGTTCGGTTTGACGAACGCTCCGGATTTCTTTGTTGATCTTATGAATCGGGTATTCCGGGAATATCTCGATAAGTTCGTTCTTGTGTTCATTGATGACATTCTTGTTTATTATAAATCTGAAGCCGAGCATGCTAATCACTTGAGAATTGTCTTGAGTACTCTTCATCACCATCAGCTTAAAGCCAAATTCTCCAAGTGCCATTTTTGGGAGAATAAGGTTAAGTTCTTAGGTCATGTTGTATCTTCCGACGACATCTCTGTCGATCCCTCAAAGATCGAAGCTATCCAAAATTGGAAGAGGCTTGAGAATGTTCATGAGATTCGTAGTTTCCTTGGATTGGCGGGTTATTACCGTCGGTTCATTAAGGATTTTTCTCGTGTTGTGCTTCCTCTCACCAGCCTTACTCGGAAAGGCATTCGTTATATTTGGTCCGATAAGTGTGAAGCTTCCTTTCAGACATTGAAGGAACTTCTCACTAATGCTCCTATTCTCGTGGTTCCCGAGGGAAATCATGATCTTGTTGTCTACACCGATGCTTGTGGTAGTGGCCTCGGTGCCGTGCTTATGCAGAGAGATCGGGTAGTTGCTTATGCTTCTAGGCAACTGCGTCCGAATGAAGTTCGCTATGCCACTCATGATCTTGAGTTAGCCGCCATTGTCTTCGCCTTGAAGATTTGGCGACACTATTTATTAGGCGAGCGCTTCATTCTCTATACCGATCATAAACCGTTGAAGTATTTGTTCACTCAAAAGGAACTCAATATGAGGCAACAACGTTGGCTCGAGTTTCTTGCCTCCTATGACTTTGATATCCTGTATACCCCTGGTAAGGGTAATCGTGTTGCTGATGCGCTTAGCCGCAGACATTCGGCTGTTGTTTCTATGATGCTTGCCGAATGGGATATTCTTGAGACTTTATCTTTTTGTGATATTCGTGATCGAGCTCCATCTTCTGATTCTCTGATGGTATTATTCAGTTTGGAAGCTCGACCCTCTCTATTGGATCGTATTACCGATGCTCAGCGGCGTGATCCTGATTTTGTGCATCTTATTCAAGTTTGTGAGACTGAACCCCGTGATGAGGCGTTGCGGGATTTCAGCATTGATTTTCATGGGTGTCTTCGCAAGAAGGACCGTCTTGTTGTGCCTTCTGATTCTATAATTAGGCATGACATTCTTGATGGCTGTCATCGGTCTAAGTATACTATTCATCCTGGCAGTAGTAAGATGTATGTCGACATGCATCGCCTTTATTATTGGGAAGGCATGAAGCGCGATGTGGCGAGTTATGTGAGTAATTGCATGACTTGTCAACGTATTAAAGCCGAACATCAGCGCCCTTCTGGTCTCCTTCAGCCTCTTGAGATTCCATTGTGGAAATGGGATCAGATTTCGATGGATTTCATTGATGGCCTACCTCATACGAGATCGGGCCATACTAGCATTTGGGTTATTGTTGATCGCCTCACCAAGTCAGCTCATTTTATTCCTATTAAATCTAATAGGTCTGCTTCTCTTTTGGCTAAGTTATTTATCAAGGAAATCATGAGACTTCACGGTGTTCCTAGTTCGATTGTGAGTGACCGTGATCCTTTATTCACCAGTCATTTCTGGAGGAGTCTTCAGCAAGCTTTGGGAACAAAGCTTAATTTCAGCACAGCTTATCATCCACAGTCTGATGGACAGACTGAACGGGTGAATCGTATCTTGGAAGATCTCCTCCGTATTTGTATTCTTGATTTCAAAGGTGGTTGGGAGGATCATCTACGCCTTGTAGAGTTCTCCTACAATAATAGTTTTCAGTCCAGTATCTGTATGGCTCCTTTCGAAGCCTTATATGGAAGGCCATGTCGATCACCTTCTTGTTAGTTGGAATCTGGGGAGAAGCTCATTCTTGGTCCAGATTTTGTTCATTATTCTTCTGAGAAGATTGTTCTTATTCGGCAGAGAATGAAAGAGGCACAAAGCCGCCAGAAATCCTACGCGGATAACCGTAGGAAGCCTCTCGAGTTCTCGGTTGGTGATCTCGTCTTTATTCGTGTTTCTCCTTTGAAAGGGGTTATGTGTTTCAGTGTGATGGGGAAATTGTCTCCTCGCTTTGTAGGACCATTTCCTATTACTAAATGTATTGGCCATGTGGCTTATAGAGTTTCACTTCCAGCTCATCTATCCGGAGTTCACAACGTGTTTCACGTCTCGCAGCTTCGGAAATGTCTTCGAGAATCAGCTTCTGTTATTAACTCTCCTAATTTGCAAGGGCTTGAGATCTCACCGGAATTAGCTATTGTACAATAGCCTGTTCACGTACTTGCCACGGAGGTGAGACACCTTCGAAACAAGGACGTGCCGCTCATTAAAGTTCAATGGTCCGCTAATCCCAATGACTGTACTTGGGAAACCAGAGAGTTTATCGAGCGATCCTATCTGGGTTTTCTATCTTTGCTTTGTGATGGTGAGAATATCTTTTTATCTCAAGCTTATTTTTCTTGTCTTCTTGGTTGTATGAATGTAGTTGTTGCAAATTCTTCTCTAGGAATTGCGTGGATGCAATTTTGTTAAGGAGGGGAGATATGTAACAACCCGCATATTTTACGATTTTATATTTAAATATATCGCGTTAATCGGGTTTAAGTCCGAAAAGATACTTTTTGCAAATGATCGAAATAGGACTCGGGACCACTTCCATTGAGTCCAAAATGGCGTTTGCGACTTTTTTGAGTATAAGCTTTGATATGTTTGGAGTAAGTTGAATTTTGCTATTTTTTGTTGGGCTTTTGGGTTTGGGTTTGACCCAACTCATTATATACTCTAACTCAGCCCCTCTTCCTCCATTCATCCTCATTTCATTTCCTTTACTCAAGCTAAACAGAAAATGGGGGAAGAGAGAAGGAATTAGAAATTCCAAGCCCTAGATTCAATTGCAAACTCCAATTCTTGCTCCAAATTCCAAAGAAGCTTAGGTAAGCTCCATCTTCATCTTCTCCATCTCTTCTCCTCTTCAATTTCAGAAAATTCCTAAACCCTAACTTAGGAGAATACTTGTTTTGATCTTAGATTGAAGCTTGTAGAATTGAAGAGAAGAGTGATTGATCTTCTCCTTGTGTTTGTGATTCTCATCTTTGTTTTTGAGTTTAAAGGTGAGATTTTTATCTCACATCTAGGTCTATATCTATCTTCGATTGTTGGGTATGAATTCCTAACACTTATCTATGTGCATTTGCTTTTGGTTTGGATTGAATTGGTGAATATTCCAAATTTTGATGGTTTGAAGTCAAATCCTTAAAAATCATAACTTTGATGTTTGATCACGTTTTTGGGTGATGCATCGAGGAGCCTATACGGCTGGGTTGTCGGTTGGCGTAAATCCTTAGTGCTCGTGGTTGTCCGATCGCAAATTGCTTGGGATTTTGTCCTTGGGGGCTAGGCTGAGAATACTGGAAATCCCAGTTCAGTCGATTGAAATCTCTGTTCAGTCGACTGAACCTGGAACCCGAATGTTTTCAGGCATGATTCAGTCGACTGAAATCTCTGTTCAGTCGACTGAACCTGGAAACAAAAAATTTCCAGGCATGATTCAGTGGACTGAAATCTCTGTTCAGTCGACTGAACCTGGGAACATAAAGTTTCCAGGATTTGGGTTAGTCGACTGACCACTCCTGTTCAGTCTACTGAATCTGCTGTTTTTGCCTATTTTGCTTGGTTTTCTATTACATTCGATTCGTGTTGATTCCAATGAGTTTTAATTGCATATTTGACTTTGATGATTCCTTTTTGACTTCGCACACGGGTTTTTATAAAATGATCTTTTTTAAAAGTGTGTTAAAGCTCGTTTCTCAAATTTATAATTTCTATTTAAAACACACACAATTTTGCACTCCGAGCGAAGAGGGGGGAGAATTAAATGATTAGATAAAACGCGCGCTATGAACACGTGTGTTCATCTTTTCAGTTAATTCCTAATCTATTCGTTTGACCGTTTTGACCTTTAGGTCTGGTTTACCGATGAGATGAGGTGAACTTTATACTGCTTTGAGTGTGAAGTTGACTAACGGTTAGTAAACCGTTTAGTGCGAACGTGGGGTATGGGACTCACGTTAACATTTTTCGGGTTCCTCTCCAAGAGTTTATGACACATTAGCTTCGGCGGCTAGTACTGGTCCTATGTGGGTCATTGATTGTCTATGTGGACAATTACTCCTATGTGGGAGTATTATATTGGCTTTGTCTATGTGGACAACTGCTCCTATGTGGGAGTAGATCCTTCGTGTGTATCGCCCCTGGGCGTATGATACCACTAAATTAACAGTACTCGGCATATAAAGACTCTGGTCTTAGCACGTGCGACTTCCTGATGTTTTATTATTATATTTCCCTTGAGTAGCGCCTTTCGGTGATGGTTACATGGAACCACACGATATGAGTGCGACTACCCTGTGGAAATTTATATTGCCTATGTGGGCACTATTCTTTGCTATGTTGCATTGATTTTTGGATATGTTTCCATTGATGCTTATGATTGCCGATATGGCGAGTTTTGGATTATCTCCTAAGTGGGAGTAATATTGTTCCTTGTTTTGGGATATGATATCCTTTGTTTATTTGAACTACCGATGATATGCGGCTTGTTTGATTCATCTTATGTTAGATGATTTGGTTATCTCTTTTGGAGATAATTGTGCTACTTTATGATTTTGTATGTTCATTACCATTAGTATATCTAAATGATTTGTTTAGCTAGACTGACCCGTGTATTTTATACTCGGGTCAAACCGAGATGTTTCAGGTTAGGTTTTTTGGACTTAGCCTATTTTGCTTCCGCATGGACTACTCTGCTAGCTCCTTTTTGTCATAGCTTTTTGTGTAGTCCTTTTTGTCTGTATCTCTGATAATGTATTCTATTGACTCGTTTGTATATTGTGGTTTGCTTTACCACTTGACATGTCTCAATTTGTAAACTCTGTAATGTATCTGTGTATGTGTAAATGTAAGTGATGATTTACTGTTCTGTGACGTGTATTACATTTGAGTTGTTATATTTTATTCTGATAGATCCTCAGCCACCTATGGCTTTGTATTAAGTATTTATTGGATATGTCGATCCATTTAAGTAAGAAGTGGCATCGTCGGCATATTCAATAGATAATTAAGACAAGGCTATAGATGGTCGCTCCTAACTAGCTCTATTCTCTGCATTAGCAGACGGTGTTACCTTGTAATACTCTTTGCTAATGTGGGTCTCGGAGTGGGGCATCACAGTCTGGCTTCTTAATAATAGTTGATTGGTAATTTTCTATTTTACTTTTTAATTGTGAGCTATCAATTTGTTTATTAATTGTTACTTTGTTTTAACATGGAGGTATATGCTTTGTTGATTTCGGTACCAAGATAAATGAAATAGTAGAAATAAAATAAACTACTTATAAATTAGCTAACTGTGGTAAATATAATTATAAAACATTTCATTTTGTTTGTTAATTTGGTACTTTAAATATCTTTGCATGACATATAACTGTAAGTGCAACTCTTTCAATAATTTTTTAAAAGTCACTAGACAAAGTATTTGAAATATTGTGATAACAATAAATGTTCGATATTTTAAATTCTTTACTTTAAACTGTTAAAATTTATCGACATGCTAGTGTATAACTACTTGGATTCAATTTTGCTTCTTTTAGTTGTATTCACCATTGTTTTTGCAAGTTGTTGTGCTGAATTATGCATGGATTCCATAAGACTGACTTTTTTCCTTCATCGCATATAATTAGCCCATGCAAGTATACTCATTGATACCTTAGTGTTTATAATGTGCATCAACTAAAGTCATATTGTGGATTGAAGGCTAAAGGACTCTAGTTTTAAGTTTATTTTATGCCCATTGCCGATGATGTCCCAGACTCCAAGGAATTTCTATCCGAGGCATATGTCAAAATGATTATATATTTTTTGTAGAGATGAATTGAACAAGTGCCAAGTTAATAGATTAACCTAAATTTACAGGTCATAAAGAAAGAGATTGTGGTCATAAAAAAATATTGTCCTTTGATATATTTTTAGATTAAAACTTACCAAATAACTAAATTACAATTATGTTTCTGAACAGATGGATTGCATTTATGTTTCAAAATAGATGCTACAACTCTTCTTTACTATCTTTAGATGGAAGATATTGTACATAAAGAGGATGGTGCTATATTGTTTGTTTCAAGCAATGCTATTCAAGATGTTATGTTCCAATGATAAAACCGGCTTTGATTTTAGTAAATTTAATTATAAATTCGTTTTTTCCTTTCTTTTCTGTGAAATTTGGTGCAAATACACCTTGGTTTTGAAACCAGCACACAAGATACCAACTATCAAAAATCTAATCATAAAAAGCTTTTACTTACAATTATCTAAAATCTAATCATTCATTTTCAGCACATTCTTATGATTTCTAGTTATTTAAAGGAGAACAAATGAAAATACTGAAAAAGTGAACTCACAAACTAATGGAGAATACAAAAGAATTGTATAAAAAGTAACTTATACAATAATTTCAATGACTTCTGTTACTTTACCATGTAAAACTTATATATTGACGTAAATATATTTCTCAATTCACTTCTTACTAATGAAGCTAAAATTACTAATCTGTGGTCATTTAGGGTGATGTGGTAATCTTCTCTTCCTAACATTGGCTAAGTATTCTTGCTATTTTGTCATTGTTCATGGATTTTTGTATGAAGATTAGTAGTTATTATGAGCAAGCTTCTTTATCCCATGATTAAAGTTGGCTACATATTAAGATTTTTGAATGAAGATTAGCAGTTATTGTGAGTAAGCTTCATCCCATGATTCAAGTTGGCCACATATTATGTTATGAATAATTTTATATCGTATCTTTGGATTCTGATTTGATTTATGTTTTCTGCATGATAACTGGAAGCCTTTAAAAGAATACAAACTATAATGTACTAATGATCTTTCTGGACCTCCATCTATTTTTGCGGCATGATAAGTATGATAACTAATTGATGTAAATTTTATTTATTTAAAAAAATTAAATCGTTAGCATCTATTAATTTTCTGATGATAAGTATGCTTCAAAGTTGTTTGTTAATTTACTATGACAGTTTCATGCCACCTCAGTGAGATTTGATTACAAGAATTATGTTTCTCTTGACTTATGCTCTCAGACCTATGTAATCTTTTTGGTTTGCTTATTTATCATAGGTAAATATATGTCTGTGTTAACATGGTCTCTTACAACATTTGTTTAAATTTTGGTCTGCCTTAATGCATTTGTCAAGTTTCTAAATAACGAGTTTGATAATGATTTCACCACGATGTTGTGATGTTGTTTATAAATCATTCATTTTGTTATTGTCCTTATTTTAAGTTTAGTGAGATAATTGATCTCTGTCAAACTAACATTTCACCATTCATAGTAAATAAATACTTGCTGGAACTATATCCATCAACTATATTATGCATTCTACTAGTCATATAACCAATTGTGTGCTGGCTATACTTGTACAGTTCATATTTTTATGTCACAATGGTAGATTGGTAAAGATCTAAAGCGAATATAAATCTGAAACAAGTTTAAGTAAAAAAAAATGCAAACTTTTGCTGTGTATTTTTAATTAAGTCAATGAACCGCTTCTTTGTTTTTTATGCAAACAACTTTATACATTTAACTGCAGAATTAGAAAGCAGCATCCATGAGTTTCTCTCATTGCTATATGCTTACATATTCTTACTTCATGTAATCTCACACCTTTTTGTAACATGATCAATTTTTGTAACAGAAAATGGGTAGGACTGTGAAAAAGAGAAAGCATACTGACAAGCAAAAAGAAGTCGAAGGGCCTAAATCTACACCTAACAAACGCATTGCAAGAGATGAGCAGTTTGAGGTAGACAATGAGATTCATAACGAACACAACCCACAAGAATTAGACAAATATCAGTTACAAAACGAACAAAACAACAATGCTCAACTACAAGACAACTCACAAATAGACGAAGACAATGCAATTCAATTGGAAGAAAATTCCGAAGGTGCAATGAATGGCGAGGGACATATGCATGGTGGCAGTGCATGTCTAAATGTGGGAAAAAAAGGAGAGGGCCAACTAAAGCTAGAAGGCTTCCATTCAACTCTCTGGAGGTAATTGAAGTTGAATTTAATGGTGCCGGTGAACCAATAGGAGATGGTTCGATCAAGTTATTTTCCTTTTCAGGGCCGCTTGTACGAGAAGTGGTTCCGGTCACATTAAATGATTGGAGGCACCTTAGTTATGATTTGAGAGATGTTTTATGGGAAAGCATTCAGGTGACATATCTTTCTTACCAACCTAATATTAATTCTTACCAACCTAATAAAATTTAGTGAATTCTTACTTCAGTTTTATCACCAAGTTTGTTGTTAATTGAATTAGCTATATCAGCATAATATGAGTTTATGATATATTGTAATTTAATTGTTGTTATACCAACCATATTGGATTAGAATTTGTTGCATATAGATTTTTTTCCTTATATCGAGATGCATATGTGCTGCAGCTAAAATAAATCATCTGCCTATTATGCATAATTTAGATCATGACATCACATATACATAACATAAATGGGAAGAAGGAATATCTGTAAAAAAGCAAGAAAGAACTTCCTTTGGCCTATTGTGAAAGTCTGATTTTCTGGGGGTTCAAAAGAGACACAACAAACGTCTAACAAGCAACTCATAATTCATCTTTAAAGTGGACTGAAATTAGTGTATCAAGTGTTCATTATATCAGGTAGATCAAATAATTTAAAGTAGAAAAGGATAGTTCTTCCAATGGGATACTTCTAAATTTTATATGATAAATATCAGTTGTATTCTGATATTACTTAAGTTCTCAAATTTTTTATCGTTCAATATATCAAATTGTATATGATTTAATATTCAAACCGAGTATTATTTGCAATGGTTGGTTTCACAACCACTACACTTTCCGGTAAATAAATTTTTCATCAAGTACCACATATAAACATGGATATAATTATTTATATTTTTTGTATGCAAATTTGCTTTTGTTTTTTTTTAAATTGCAGTTCCTATCAATTTTTCCATTCTTTACTTCAAGGGTGTATATTTCACTTTTTTTTACAATATAGCTTTTGTTAGATATGCTATGACATTTCTTCCTCAAAGAATTTTACTATCCGACTCACATTTTCTTTCATTTCAACACCATCTTCATAGATACATTTGGTTTTGCCATAGTTCAGCGTTAACCATCATTGATATAGGAACGTGCATCCGCTTTGCCTGGGATTTGTGTTTGAATTCTCTAAAAGTGACTAATGTGTTACTGTTTATTAGTGGAGTAGTTTAGCTGGTAAAATGTAGTGCATTGTCCAGTAATTAGGCACAGTTGTTGTTATGGAGTTGATAATTGTTAGTCATCCTACTTGTGAGCTGGTTTTGCCAAGTGCATAGTTTCTTGGTTACCTTTTCATACATAACATACACTGTAGTTCAGTGATTCTGGATGTGGTCAGTGACTCACATTTCCTGATCGTATCATCCAAAGTATCATCTGCTAATATTAATGCGTCACTTGTAAATATTCATATAATTAGATGGCATAGTACTATTTTGAACTGTACACGTTATTCTTACCAACCTAGAGAAATAAGTGAGGGCACACTGAAGTACCTTGCGCAATTAATTTATTTAGCCATATATTTCTGAATTAAATAGTCAATAACTCAATTTCCTTAAAAGAGAAATCAAAAGTTTGCAGAAAGTAACAAGTTTATTAGAAAAGTTCATTTTTTTACGAACTTAAAAAAACAAATAAGCTAGAAAAATTTGAACTTATGCAAAAAACTCAGGTTTCTTTCGAAATGATTGAAAAAAGAACAAAAAAATATGAAAATTTTCAACAGCATTCAATAGCCCAATTTTCCTTTTGTTCTAAAAAAATTAGAATAAAAAAAACTTCAAAGCAATCTATTGGAATTCGAATACTCAAATTTTTTAATTTTTGGAATGCATTAAATTAAATAACAAAAAAGAATTGCAGATCAGTTTCCTACCCCGTAGTAGTACCATTAAATAAATCACTGAATAATTATTTATGTACTTATATATACCAGACAAATATCTGTATGATTTATAGCTGTTTGGCTAATTATAAGGTTCATATAATTAAGGAGCGTACATCATTACTTCATAGGAAATTCAAAAGTAAAAACCAAAATGTTTATCATCAAAGGTGAAAAGTAGAAATTAATGATCTAAATGGCGGCAAGATTGAAGATGACCAAGAAGAGAAAAAAATATTTACCTATTTAGAATGTAGAAGAGTGAAAGACTTCTCAAGTGAAAAGCGATTGTATATTTTATATTACATTGAGTCTCAGCTTCAAACATTCCATCAGTCAATCTACAGGTTTGGGATAAAAAATGAGAAAACTCAATGTTTCATGCTTTGATGTCCCTAGTGGAGCAGTAAATTAATATAATTAATTATTGGTGGACAATATACTATAACTAACAGCTTTATTTATGAACTTAAATAAACTAAAACCATGCCAAATAAGAATTTTTTTTAGAAAGATGTGCGACAATAAGATTTTATGTAGATATAATATTATCATCTACTGAATAAAATGACTTCCTACCTGGATCGGTTATCCATCGAATTCCAAAACTTAGGCAGCAAGCTATCCAAAGACATTCACCCAATCAATGTCTTGTGAAATATTTTCATGCCTTGTGATACTCCAAAGTGTCGCCTCCTGTTTTACGGAGCTCTACCATATGAAAACTGGGAGCTACCTCAAAAACCTAAGTCAAATTAGCAAATTAATAACTAATCTAGCTTTTTCTGAAGTACTTGATCATATTTTAGATAGTTTGTCACTATATGCAAATAAGATGCAATTAAATTTGGTTAACAAATTTTAATGACAAATGAAAATGGTTGTCTGGGAGTAAGAAGTAATAGTAATACATACATAGGTGTTGAAGGTTATCAATAAATTCATTCTCCGGTGCATGTACTTTTAGATTTTATTTCATTTTATTGTATTTTTTTTGTTTTGTTTTTTGCTTCACGATAAAATTTGATTTATTACTCAAGCATGTAAACAAAGCTATTTCTTTACATCTATTTTTAAATAATTTATAACTGAGAAAATAAAAGCAAGATTGATTTACTACCTCTGTTGCTACAGATAAGTGGCCTTTCCAGACAGTCTGGTCACCCTTCAACTTCATCTATATAGAAACCAAATTCTAAATTTATAACAAATACAGATATTTCTGAATCATTACACAAGAAATAGGTAATATATTTGAAAACACCATTTTCATTTTTAGAAGTCCATGATTTGAGGATAAAATTACGTTCATATGTTATTGTTCTGCTAAATTATTTATGTAGCTGTGGGTAACCCACAAAACATTGAAGCAATCTTTTGATTTTTAATATGCATCTTATAGTTATGTTTCTGCACATTGAATCCCAAAGGTTTAGCAGTTAAATATTAATCATGGTTTTAACTTGCAAATACCATTATATGTAGATTGTTGTGGATTATCACTTTGATCACTATGTGGTTGTGTATCTGCAAATGATGATCATTCAACCTACCTGCCTAAGTTTACTCAGTAATTTTTGAAACAACATTACGTAACCTTACTTGGGTCATGGGTAGCTTGTATGAATGTATTTAATAGTTAGATAAAAGGTAGTTACTTGATACAGGTATTGGAACCAATGCTAATTAATTTTCGTTACCGTTACGTTTTCTTAAAGATATCAACAAATACTATAATATTGTGTTCTTATGTCTAAGAATATTGACACTTGTTATGAAAAATGTTGCAGGCAAGGTTTAAACTGGATGTAGATTGGCAAAAAACACTAATATTTAAGCAAATGGGAGGTATTTGGCATGCGTCAAAATGTAGACTAGTTTGCCAAATAGTTAAATCAAAGTCCATGGAGGAAAAGCTTCAGTTGATGCCAAGTAACATCAAAAGTATAAATGAGTGGAAGAAATTTATAAAGTCAAAAACAAGTTCGGAATTTCAAGTAATTTTTTACTACTGCTGTTTATTTCTTTGTATGAAATATAAGAACATAAAGGATATAAATAATGTATTTAAATCTCTTATTTTAGGTATTAAGCGTGAAGAACAAAGCTATTATAGACAAACAGTTGCCACATACATGCAATCGTAAAGGAATGGCTCGACTAGCTGAAGATATGGTAAGAAAAAGAGTAATTTTATCTACTGTAATATTTATGAACTTATTACTTAATACAATTTGTTATTTGATGTTCTTTTGAATGTAGAAAAAGCAAAATGGTGATTGCTCTTCCGTCACTAGAAGTCGAGTTTGGATTAAATCTCGCACATGAAAAAATGGTTAACCAGTGAATATGACAGTTGCAGATACTATAGTAAGTTGATCAAAATTTGTTTTTCCTTCTAAAATTACAGTAAATTGATTTGGACCAATAAGTTTACAAAAATTGATTTTGAGCAAAATGATGGACAATGACATGTGATTTGGAGGCAAGATTCTAGTCTGTTCTAAGAGGAACGAAAACTGTACAATAAAATGATTTTCCTATAAATTCTACTTGCAAAGCTTGTTGTAACTATTGTGTAATTTAAAGATAAAACATACTGGATTGTATAACGTATTGTGAACCTAAATTCCCCAAACTTCGTTTACACAGCTCATTAATTGATCAACAACATACATAAGGTAAGTTTTTCTACACAGTTTGCACAAATTACGAAAAACTTCAACATTTTTTAAAAGACGCTGACTTACCATGTTGACGAATATTTTTAAATTTTCTCTCCTTCAACGTTAATCTCCAGATTGGAAAAACATGATAGATTTTTATATCTATTAAAATATATTTTGTCAGAGCAGAAAATAGGTAGCCCTATCTGTAATAAATGTTCCAATTTTTTGTTAGACTAGAAAATATTACAATAAAACCATCAAAATACTTCAGATGTCATAAATTTATGAAAAAGAAAGGATACCTGCAGTCAAGATAACGGGGTTGAATACCAGAGCCTTGGCATGTGGTGCAGGTTAATGAACCTGCACCGTCACAGTTCACACATTTTGATACTTCTGTCTTCCCAGGTCCTAGAACTACTTTAATGTTCCCTGACCCTGTACAGAACCTGCATTGCTCTGTACAAATTACACTTTCTTTATTAATTTCTTCATTTTTATTTTTTATATCTAGGTTTTAAATTAAGCTACTCAAGAATTTGTAGTATTGCTGAAAGTCTTATGAGCACCAGATCCACTACATGGGAAGCAAGCTTGTGTGTTCTCTCTTTTTGCTTGATTCATCAAGATAAAATATCATTCTTACTCTCTGAAATAAATCATATAAAATTTTAATTTGTAGAAATGAGAAAAATAATGAATGGAAAGAAAGATGAAATTAACTTACAACACTATCAATCTGAGTCTCGTACAACGCAGGAATTCCAATGCCAACCGCTAGACTGATAGCGCCAACAGAGATTGCAACTATCTGTAATATAATTTCATTAAAACTGCATATCTGATGAACCAATACAAAAGAATTTAAATGAAGAAGACAGTAGTGAGTAATTCAGGTTTACAGTGTCTTGGTCAAGTTCTAGAGCTCTAATGCGTGGATATGACAATTGAGTGCCCTGAATCTTCGAGAATTTGATCAATGGCGATAGTTTGACATGAGAAGAAGATGATAAGAAAGGAGAAGAAAGGCCAGGAAGAGAATGTGCCATTGATAGTAATTGAATCTAGAACTTGGATGCTTTATAGTTTTTATTTTGATTTGGAAGAAGAAGAAGAAAAGGTTAATTTGGTAGTGGATATTGAGGGGGAGTGTGTGTGTATGTAATTTCTGAGATGATATATTAATAACTCAAACAGATGTCGTAAGTGACATAGTGGAATATTTAACATGAGTAGTTAGGTGTATGTTTGCGATAATGGGAGGGATTGTGAAGTGTGGTAGGGTGCAGTTTGGTGGTTCTGTTTTGGTTGTTGGTGGAAGAAGTTTGTGGTTTTGGTGGTTGATGAGAGGGTCTAGCCCCATGGCCATGTTAATGTGACCATGAATAAGTTAATTAAAAATCATAAAGTAATTAAATGGCACAAATTGTAGAACAATATAACAGTAACCACCGTATCAATATTGCTGGCACGAGCTCAATTATTTACAATGTCATATTGGTTATTATAATCTAACCACACAAATAAGCAAAGAAATAATTCTATATTAAGAAGCAAAAATAGAAGATAGGGAAATCGCGAAATCAAAAGAAAATTAATCAGATGTGGGTGCTTTTGGGTTGGCAGGGTTGCGTGGAGTTCGGGCTGTGAATTGATTAAATGATGCGTTCGAGGATTGCGAGTTTGCTCTTGCTCGATGGTGCAGTGGCAATTTGAGGACTTTGGAATCATATTTAGAGGAGTCTGATAGTTTTGGAGGTAGTGGTGATTTAGGCGATTTGGAATCATATTCATATGGTTAGATTGTTCTTTGGTTTCGTCTGGTCTATCATTTTCCAAATGGAATTGAATTCTTGTGCATTCTTTTCTAATCATATCAACTTCTTTGCGAGTATCATTCTTTCCTTTAGCCCAATTTATCAAGTTGCATTTTATTGCTTTTATTTTCTGCAGAAATTGGCACAAAGGTCTTCCAACAACATCTGTATTCAACCCACGTTCGAATATATCAAAATACTAATCACACGTAGACAGTGGTTAGTGGTTAGCGACATGTTACTGTTAAAGTATAATTAATAATCTTCATGAATTTTAAGATCTTAGATATTTACAGTTATATCAAACTATTATTATAAGTGGTTCCAAATTAAAAACTTTATAAAGAAAATCCTGTGAATTTTGACAAATTGCCACAATCAGTGAGTTTGCTTTTGATGATAAATATTAAATTTAAATGTTCTTAAAAATAATAATGATTAAAAATATAAAAAAAATCATGCTTAAGGAGTATAATTTGTAGCTAATGAGTTAGCAATTGATGACATGGAGAAAATCTTGTTGTATCATTATCTCTATGTTAATATCTTCCTAGTAATTCATAACTAAATATAGAGTGTATTGTTAGCTCTTCTTCGTTTTCCTTTTCCTGTTTTTTAGGCTACACATAAGTCACAGGAGAAACTTCAATAAAAAATTAGTGTTCCATGCACAGTGAAAATATAACTAAGCGAATGGACTTTGTTATCTGAGTAGAAACTTCAATAAAAAAATTGATTGGACTTTGTTATCTGAATAGAAACTTAAATATACAAAAAAATTGAGTGTTTGTTTTTATATTAAAAAAAAATTGACTGGGCTTTGTTATCTAAGTAGAAAATTCAATATAAAAAAAATTGAGTGTTTGTTTTGATATAACTCCTATATCCCTAGCACTCGAAAATTTAAATATGATAGATGGGCAACCATTGTCAGTACAACAACTGCAAAGACTGATAGAATAAAAAATGCATTTTATTGAAAGTAGAACCAAACTTAGATAGTTTCCTACATTTTTTCTTTAACAATGGTAGAGTTATAGACTAAGCACATAGATAAAGACTGTTCAAACACACAAATCAATAAATTAAGTTGGAAACATAGAAATAATTCTATACCTGTAGAAAATGAAACATAACAACCGGTAGGTGAAGACGAAAGTTATATATTGAGATTTTATATATTGTGAGCATGGCACTTTGAATTCATCAAGCTTCCATCATATTCGTTGCTAACGTAAATATTTATCTTATTTGCAGGTGTGTGAAAGAAGAAGGATGCGAAAGTTGTGGTCTTCTTTTTAATGCAAACAAGTAAATATGTACTTGTTTTTTTGTTTAACTTTGCTACTATTTTTTGGGGTGTGCTTAAAACATTTGCTACTACATTTTGATTTATGTGGATTATGCTATAAGATATTATGTGTATGAATTGATATGTTTAATATAATGTGTTACATCTCTATATTTATTATCTTTTACGATTCTTGCATTATTTAAATGATTTTATGTTTAAAATGATTATTATTGTGCATTTTGATATTGGTATTTAATACTGTAGCTTATAAATAGGATGTAGAAAATATTTGAATTGTGAACCTAAACCATAGCACTTGAAAACCACTATAAATATTTAATAGCGCCGAATGACCGCTATTAAATCTGTCAGTATTAAAGGTGCACAACAGAAAAACCGCTATGGTATTTTAAAAAGCGCTATAAAAGAACATATCATAACAGAGTATAAGCGCTATTGTAGTTGAATCTTTATAGCGGCATACTGGTGTTGTGACAAGTCAACATCTACAATAATGTGTCCATATATAGCGCTAATAATCCGCTATTAATATTTTTTATAGCGAATAATTAGTGCTATCTTAGAAAAACAAAAAATATTTTGTGGCTAATAATGAATTTCATAGTGGAAAAGTAGCGCTATTATAGTAATCAATAACACAGAATACGCCGCTATTATAGTATCACTTTATCTCTATTTTTTTAACACTATTACTCTTTTGCTGATAACGCTATTATGCATATTATCATCTAGGTTCATTTGCATATTTTTTATTTATTTTCATGCATATATGAAGGGGGAGCTTTGGTGTAGGGGGAGCATTCAAATAGGGGGAGCAAATGGAATTCATCAAGGTCAAATACATTTAATAAAGTCAAAATCTTAATATATGTTTGTTATCATCAAATGGGGGAGATTGTAGAATATGCTAGTAAATGATATTTTGTTTGATGATAATAAACATATATATATATATATATATTCATTTAAATGTATTTTTAATTGTACTATTTTACTTTTCACATAATTGAAAAAATATTTGTTGAATAAAATAAATAACACAGAATTTAAATTCAAACAAATATTTTATTACAATTTTGAATAGTACAAATTTGAGCTCTCACTATATATACACAATTTCAATTACATTACAATTTCGATTACATCACAAATTTCAATTTACAATGTTCACCTCACAACATATCACTCATTCACTCGTATTTATATTTAACTATATTCTAGATTGAATCCAGCATCTGAATTATCTGCAAAATAAACACTGACGCTGTAAAATTGAAATAGAAATATTTATGCAGTGTACAATGAAATGTGTGTTTTGAAAATGTTATTTGCCTCAGTTATTTGGGTTGTTCGTCATTTATTTCTTTTGAATTCATCTTACACGAACAGCTTGTAACATGCACAGTGTACCACTGTACATGTCACAAGGCCGTGCACACCGATATACAGTTGATAAAATTGCAGGGACAGGTGAGCACAAGGTCAAAACCGAGCCGAGGCTGGATTCAACTCAGGTGCAATATGAAAAAAAGTCATAAAGTTTCAAATACACTAGAGCCTGCATATACATATGTGTACACGTACACATGTGCACTTCCTCAGCATCTCGAAATTCAGCCAAGAGACACCAGTACACATGAAGTATTAACCAAAACCAGACCAGTCTCCAAAATCAAAACAACATGTGCAGTGCAAAGCAATATGAATGCAAATGGAAACAGACTCAAATGCAAAAGGAAAATCAACCAAATACAGCAACCAGACCAGAGCATATGCATTAGAGCATGAATGCATATATGCATACACATATAAGTTCAGGTTTGAAGACCAACTCGAGCTAGTATATCAGGAGCAACAAAGACCAGCTCAAATGTACATAATCAGGCATGGTAATAAGAAGACTTCAAGTATATATGGTGGTCAAGGAAAACAAAGAACAGACCCAACAAACCATCACAAATCCAGTCACACATCGAATGGAGTAACAAAGCATAATGGAACCACATACAATATAGCCTAGATATGCAGACCACTCTAAAATCAAGCTACAACATACATATATACATGTATGTTCACACATGTATATACACAGTGCATACATACGAAGCAAAGAGACTCGAGTTCACAACACAACCAGAGTTCAATGGAACAAGGATGCAAAATATAGAATTGATGCCAGAGAATACAAGTATGAAGATATGTACAAATATACAAGACCAAACACAGCAGACTCAAAATGACTCAAGTGTAATCGAAATGAAGTGCGACCAGAACAACATGCATCAGAGAAGTCTAGAAGAGCAGAGTGCATAGTGGCATTCAGACTTCAAAAACAGTCATACAAACCAACATCATGACAGTACATAAACACATGCACAAGTCAAAGCAGCTCAAATGAGCAAAATGCAGACCAGTTCAGTATGCAAGCAAACTGGACATGGAACTCCACATCAAACCAACAGTGTTAGGCGGAAATTTTTTGTATGTATTCTATAATGGAGGGTGAGAGTAGAAAATTTATGACATTATTATGTTAATTTTTTAGTAGGTACATCATTTACTAAACTAAAACGGGGATACAAATTATAGGGGTTTAAGGAACAAACAGTGGTAGGAGTATTATATTAGAATTGGACTCAAAAACCACCGTACATATCTAATCAACCTTGACTGTCAAAAAGTGCGGGAAAATAAAACAACTCCATATAAAAAAGTACACCAATATTACATGCAGCTTCTACAATTTTCAATGTAAGTAGTTTTCTTCGATCTACTCCACTTTCTAATTAAACTTGCTTTAAGGTCTCTTTCACGCCCGATCTAAGAGAGTCTAGAAAGCTTCGCTTCTTCCTTCCCTTTTGTGAGATAAGCCAGCTTCCTTCCATGGTGATTGGGCTAATGTACTCTTAAATCTCTCTCACCCATTATGGTGGTCTCGTCGTCTTTTGCTCTGCTTCAAAGTCATTACCTTCTAAGTGCTGGGTTATTATGCCCAGATCCGACGTTAGTTCAATTACTGGGTTGTGGTTAAACATCAAATAGGAGAAGATAGGTTCTTTGTTTCTAATGTTTGCTTGTTTTATTAGTTGTTTGATATTAGCAATTATTAATTCAAGTCATACATGAATTGGATTTTGGATATTGCAAGACTCTCTAGAGTTACGCTCCACCTATATATGCCATATAAGATAAGTGAGCATAGTGTTTTTTTTGAAATGGTACTTAGATACAACATGTCACTGAGACAACAAACCACAAATCATGTGTCAATAAATGTTCGAATCACGCAACGCAAGTTTCAAACTTGTGACCTCTCGCACCAAAGTTGAATCACTTAACCACTCGGACAATGGTTCTTGTCAGTGAGCATGGTGTTTTTAAGTTGAAATGTTTTATTGCCATTGTAAGTACATAATACTTGATCAAATACATTATCCATTTCATTGTTTCCACTAACTGTAAGTTGCAATTTGGTGAGGATAGTATGTAGAATCATTTTGGAATAATGGCACTGAAAAAATAGATTGTTTGAAGATTCAGTGGCTTGATAACACATCTTGCATGTAGTGTCTATATTGGTTTTCTACTTGGAAATTTTTCCTTTGTGTTTAGTTTGTCCAGTTTTGCCAATAATACACATTCGTCATCTTAGGTGCACATATGTTACGCCAAATGTGTCTACACCACTGCATTTCTTTATGTTTATCTCTGACTTGGTTTCATGTTGATCTGAATGAAAATTTTCCATTTTTCTATGCCTTTCAAACCTGACATTCGTCACCTAGACTCGTATTGCAGCCATTGATAATTTTGCTTTTAATAAGTTCTTTGGATTATGCTCTGGTCTTAAGAAGAAGTCTCCATGTGTACGAAGAATTACTATCTACAGCGCCTGTCCAAAAAAATTTATTTTTGCAATACCTACTCCCCATCCATTTAGCTCATAAGCAATCCTTTTGTAATTACCGCCATGTAGGTTTTAAGGAAACGACATTCATGATATCTTATATTCTCCTCAGGTCCACACCTCCTTCATACTTCATAGACACATATCTCTCCAGTTCATATTATGATGTTTGTGTTTCTGCAAAAAATTGGAACATATCGAGTTTATTTTGGCGATAACAAATGTTGGTAGTTGGTAGAATTGAGCCCAAAACATGATTATTGGATAGATCATTGTTTTAATTATTTCAATTCAACCAGCTACATTCAAAGGCTATTTTTCCAGTTATTGAATTTTTTGTTTATTTTATCTAATGGTATACCAATATCTCTAGATTTTAGTTTACTGTTGGATAATGGAATTCCCAAATAGGTGATTGATAGGTTCCCAGATTGTACTTTTAGAATATTCATGATCTAGTCCTTTTCTCTAGCCTCTTTACAAAAAATCAAGGTATTTTTTATTCATTCATTTCTTAACCCACAGAGACAATGATGTGAAGAAATTTGGCAACACTCTCTACATTTTTAGTGCTAACTTTTGAGAACACTAAAATATCATCCACATATAGAAAATGAGTGAGAGTACATTCAATAAAGAGAATAGGAGTAATATTTCCTTTATAATATTCCATATCCATTATGATCGTGAAATATTCCATTGCAATGGTAGAAAGAAAAGGAGATATAGGGTCTCCCTGCCTTATACCCCTATTGTTATTAAAGTAACCCATGGGGATGCCAATTAATAGAATTGAAAAGGTGGTAGTAGATATGCATTCATATATCATATTTGCGAATTTTTCGAGAAAACCCATACAAAACAACATATCGTATATGAATTCCCTACTTATTTGATTGAATGCTTTATATAAGCCCACCTTTAGGCAAAGGTTGTTTGATGTCCTTCTATTGAACCCTCTCATCATTTCGTATGCACGCAAAGAGGTTTCTATAATGAATCTACTTGGAATGAATGCATTTTGAATGATTGAAATTAAATAATTAAGGTAATGCTTCATTCTATTGCATAGCAAGTTTGCCAATATTTCATAGATCACATTGCAGAACGCAATTGGTCTATAGTCTAAAAGGGTTGGTGTATTTGCATTTTTTGGAATTAAACAAATTAATGTGTGATAGATTTCTTTAATTATTTTACCTAACTGTTAAATACCCACTATACCTTCAAAAACGTTGTTTTCGATAAGATCCCAATGGAGTTTAAAAATTTTAAGCTAAATCCGTCCGGGCCTGGAGAGCTATTATATTCTATTTGAAACACTGATTCCTTCGCTTCATTATGTTCAAAAGGCCTATCCAATGCTCTTCGTGCACTATCTAAAAGAGTTTTTTTTATAAATGATATGTGGAAAAAAATTTGTAATAAAATGAGAGTTAAATAAATTAGAAAAGTATTGTGTTGCTTTCCTGTTTAGAGTATCATTAATGTCTATCCATTTCCCTTTAATGTCGATCATCATTTTGTTTACTGAGCATGTTTTAGTTTCTACAAAGTTTCCATGAAAAAAATGCATTGCTTTATCTCTTTTTGTTAGCTATTTGAATTTTGAGCACTGTAAGTTTTCCATAGCCTGTTTACATAACATCTCTGAAAGTTGATCCACTTTGTTTTTGTATGAATCCACAACATGGGCCACATTTGGATGATTAACTAGATATGAATAGGCCACATCAACATCCTTCTTTAGTGTTTCAGTAGAATTTTGCTTGGAAGTGATTTTAATGTTCCACCTTTTGAGGTTTTATTTTATTTTCTTTAACTTCAAAAGAAGTTGAAAAGGAGGTTACCTATGAAGGAACTATTCCATACTTCATTAACAAACTCATGATATTCTAGGTAGAGGTGTCATGCAATGCTATATTTGAAGGGGTATTTCCTACTAGGCAGTATATTCGGGGTAAAGGTAAAGATGATCGGAGTGTGATCACTTGTAGAGTGGTTGGCAAAATGGGTAGAAAGTAGGGGAATTTGTTGAAGCATTTTTTGTTGATGAATATCCGATCAATTTTACTGTGAGTGGTCAGATTATCTCCTCCCCTCCAAGTGTAGTAGTTCCCTAAATATGGGGATTCAAAGAGATTTGCAGTTCCTACACATTCAACAAATTTAGCATTTGAGTAATGATTGTAAGATCCATTGCTGGTTCTGTCGTGACAATATAAAATAACATTAAAATCTCTAACAATCACCCAAGGTAAGCTGAAAAAATTGTTTTGCTCTTTTATATAATCCCAAACTAGTTCTCCTTTATGCTTGATTATATGCATAAACGAAAGTACACAACAAGACCAAATCTAGTTTGTTGCGAATGCAACAAGTGATGTATTGATCACATTTGCGAGTAACTGACACATCACACGCTCCTTTGTCCCATAAGATCAGCATACACCCTTTACATTACCGATCATTATTATGAGTAAAGTCCTAGTCTTTATTAAGAAAATTAGAAACTTCATTAATTTTATCATCTCCTAACTTGTTTTCCAATAGATCTACTATAGAAGCTTGTTTTTGATTTATTGTTTAAGTGACATCAAGTTGTTTAGTAGGGGAATTTAGACTTCTGACATTCCAAACTAACATATTCATAAGGACAAATTGAAAGTTTTGCTCCCTAATTCAACATGAGAAGGAACGCTCAAGTTTGACTTGGAACGCTTCATTTTTTTACCTTATGCTTCCTACGTTGCTTCAACTAGTGCGGGGGCCAACATTATCCTCTTAAGCAGCAGTATCATCTGGAGGAGTATCATTGAGGTCAGTTTGAGCATTTGTTTCCTGCATATCTTCATTGGAGACTTCTAAATCCTATGAATCATCCTACTTAAATTTTAATTGTTTATTTGTGCTACTGCTTCCTTGTACGCCTGTTGCATGTATTACATTGGAATTGTATTGAGCCTCTGCAAATGAATTTGGACTGCAAAGCTAAAGTGAGTGTGATTTGCCTGGTTAGAAACTGCACAATCATACGTTGGTTCATTGAAACTGGAAAGTGCCTCAGAGCACTCCAGTGTAATGTTATTATTTAGTTTACTAATTCCTGATGTTGTGTTGAGCTGTTGTTTTTGTGCTTCCATTTACATTTCATTGGGTTTGTTGTGTTGTTGGTTACAAACCTCTATTTGCATAATAATATCGATTGATGTGTGTTTTGCATAGCATGGGCTATGCACTGTTACATAATTTTGCACACATAGGTTCAAATTATCCCTTTCCTATGCACTTTGTTCTTGACTATTTTGCTTTGCATTTGAGGAAGGAGATAAAATTTGAAGGTCCTTGTCATTATTTGTAGCATGATTAATAGCTGCATCCTTTTCTTTCTCTGTTTTTGCTACAATGTTCACCGTTCGTGCTCTGTCAATGTCCATGAAATCAATTGTGCTTCTTTGATTTGTCGTGTCTTTGGGTATCTTGATTTTTCAAACACACAAAACTTCATCGAATGACCAAAGCAGTTACACACTAGGTCTCCACTCGTATTCAACCAATTGTAAGAATACATCATTATTTTCAATTACAATGGGGACCTCATTTGGAAACTAAAAATCATTATTAATTTCTATTAAGACACGAATGAAAGAGATTTTAATCATACCTTTCGTATACTGGTCCATCTTAACCGGGTTACTAATACAAAGGCAATTCTACCGATACCTTCTTTGGACCAGAAGTCTAATTTCAAGCTAGGGAAGTGCAACCAAATTCGAATTGATTGTAGCATTTCCTTATTTAGTTCTAGATCTGAATTCTATCTCTTAATCATCATAAGTCTTCTATCATATAAATAAGGCCCTCATTCCAATATTTTTTCACAATCTTCCTTATTGTCGAATTTGATCACATAGAAGCCATTGTTTTTTGTGTGAATCAAAAATTCACCTACGAGCTTCCACACCCTTTCAATGTACACTCTAAAATAGTGATAATATGGTCGAGATCCGACCACATAGGTAACAATCGAATTATCCCAGTATATTTTTGTTGAATCAACTGTAGAGTTAGTCATTGTAGCGCACCTCTTTTGGCTAAAATCAATAAGGTTATAAAATTTTAGGGGCGTGGAGATCAGAATATCCTTCCTGCAATCACCGCCTTCCGTGTTATAGATTGGGTTTTAGAGGTAAATTTTACAATTAATAACGAAGTTAATGTGAATGTTTAGTAAAGTTTAAAAAAGTGTTTATTATAAAATATGAGTTACAAATTGTGACAATTAAGCATTTAAAGTTCAAAGGAAGTGAGAGATAAATGTTGCCTTTATATTAAACTTCTTATATAATAATACATATTTGATTTGAGATTGAATAAAAGAATTAAAATCAAGGTAGGTGGAATTTTTTTTAGGGATGGTACCTTTTGAACATTTATAAATAACAATTAGTGAATTTTTATTAGAAGCGGTAGTAAAGAAAGAAAGAAAAAAAATAAAGGGCTAAAATGTGTGTGTGTGTGTACACACACTTGAATTATGAAGAGATGAGCATTTGGATTGATAGCGAATGAGAAAACAACTGCGAGAGGTTAAATTTCTTATATAAAAGAATATATACGAGCATTGGGATTGATATTTAATAAAAACAAAATTGTGAGTTGCTAAATCATTTATATAATAGAATAAATGTGACTAACAACAATTTCAACTCGTTCGTGAGAAAATACAAGAATGGAAATGTCTAAATATCAATTGGTGAATTTATATTGGAATGGAGTAAGTAGGTAAGAAGATATATGGATGGTAACTCTTGAACCTGAATTAATGAATTTATTAGAATGGCTAGTGCTAAGAAATGAAAACATAAGGGGCTAAAATATGTTAAAAATCTTGAATTAAGGAGTGATAAACATCTGGATTGATATTTAATGTAAAAAAACCATGAAAGCTCCTCATATAATGGACTAATATAAGTAATGAAAATTATGAGTAAATATTAAAAATTTTCTTAAAGTAGAATAATCAAACTTATGGTCTCAATTGGCAACTTTGAAGTTAATAAAAAGTTGAAGTGTTAGGAGGAAATGTGTTGTATGTATTTTGTAATGGTGGGTGAGAATAGAAAATACATGACAATATTATGTTAAGATATATACTTTACGAATGAAAAAGAAATTAATGTGAATGTTCAGCAAATTTTGAAAGAGAACTTTATTGCAAATTGCAAACATTAGGCATTTAAAGATTAAAGGAAATGAGAGATAAATATTAACCTTATACTAAACTTCTTATATAATGAAACTCATTTCTGTTAAGATTAAATAAAGGAATTAAAATTAATTCTATTAAACATCAGATAGCTATCAATAATAATTTTAGAAGGTACGCGAAAAAGATTTAGTTTTGGTAATTTTTTACAGTTAATAACAATAATTAGTGAATCTCTTTGGAAGATGGTATTGTAAAGAGGCATAAAAAATAAGGGGCAAAAATATATAAAAAATGCTTGAATAATGAAGTGATGATCATTTGGACTGATATGAATGAGAAAATAATCATGAGAGCTTGAATTTCTTATATAAAAGAATATATATAATCTTTTGGATTGAGAGTTAATGAGAAAAAATTGTGAGTGGCTAAACTGACGACAATTTCAATATGTAGGTGAAAAGATATATAGAAGTGAAAACATCTAAACTTTGATTGGTGAATTTATATTGGAATAGAGTAATGTTGAGAAAGGAAAATATAAAGGGTCAAAATATTGAAAAAAAGCTTGAATTCAGGAGATAATAAATAATAGATGTAAGTAATAGAACAAGTGGCAGGCTATGAATTTTTCACAAAAGTGGAAACAAAAGGACATGTAGATTTGAACTTAGCTTTCATATGATATAGACAATTAAGCATTTAAGGATTAAAGGAGATTAAACTTAGCTTTCATATATTAAACTTCTTAATAATGAATCTCATTTCAGTTGAGATTAAATAAAAGAATTAAAATTAATTTTTAAATTTTAGATAGCTATCGATAATAATTTTAGAAGGTAGACAAAAAAGATTTAGAGATGGTAACTTTTTTTGAGATAAAGGATGTATGGCTCTAGGGCCATACAGCCATACTAGATATATAGAAATATAGGTTAAGATATAGAAGTCAAGGACCCGAAAGTCCACCCAACAAACAAACACATTACCAATATGCCTAGCTTAGTAGCATAAAGGGAACAAAATAAAGCCAACATGCATGGCATAATAGAAAAGAGAGAATCAATCTCCAAAAAGTATGAAAATGCAAACTCAGCAGCAAATGAAATCCCAAAACTAAACAAATGAAGCTATATTCCAGCGCAGGTACGAAACCGACCAAAAATCTCAGGGTAGAAACTAGGAGTGCGGGCCAAGAAAATGAATTTTCAATCCCAATCCTTTACAAGTGAAATCTCTTTGTTGTTAGCCCCGAATTCACCATCATTTCTTAGGACCAACTCATCATCTAAGAGCCTATACAAAAGCTCCCTCTCATCTTTTTCATCATTAGAAATCATTTTGAGAAAACCTTCCACTCTGAGTGGTAGCAAAGGCCACTATCCCTATGCGTCTAGGTCTCAGCCTTCCCGCACTAAATCTAAAGGAATACTTTTTGAGAATTTATCTGCAAGATCCTGAGCAATGAGCTTAGCACTATGAGGGTCACAAACTAGGGCAAGAACAAAATGCTTCTTAAATGATGTGATCGGGGAGTCAATGTCCGAGGAGGAAATCGGATCCGGAGACAAATGTGACAATTCTAAAGGAGCTGAGACATAGGCAGGTACAAGTGGGATCTCAACCCAGTTGCGATGGACTGAAATGATGTAGTAGGAGGAGCAGTGGGCAACGGGGCCGGATATGCCATCCTTGGAGGATCCGAGATGACGGGGGGTAGGTTACAAGTTGGAGGTTGGAAGGCTAGGGGAGCTTTGACCTACCAATGTCTACTAAAGGGGCCTTGGAAGGGGATTCTTAGAAGGAAGGCTGCTTGAATCAGTACCAAAGTAAGGGAAGTTGGGAATTTCATGGCCAAAGGAATGACACAAGTCATAAATAGGCGGTTTCCACTGGTATGAGACGTCGATGTGGGCAATTCTCCCCTAGGCAAGGGAGACTGGAATGTGGGATGGCTACTGGCTAGAGGGGAAAATCTCAATGAGAGCTTTGACATAAAGAAAAGTTGTGTACGCTCGGTAGAAATGTCAAAACAAATCAGATGTCCAATATGGTTAGCAATCCAATTAACCCCCTCAAGCGATTGGAAAATTGAAGGTATATTTGAGATGTGCGCCCGAACGAGAGTAGATAAAAATTTCTCATGAACCTGGTCCACAGATGGTTCCACTGGATAATGATAAACATTTTACCCTCAATAATAATAGGGTCCGATTCCAAAACATGAGCTCTCTCTTGAGGGGAGGAGAACTTAAAAAAGTACATCGAGTTATATCAACTGACATGCACCGAACCACACAAGTGCCCAAAACAAAGTACATGCTTTTTCACAACTGAGTAATGGGAAGCTTCATCAAAAAGAAGCCAGTTAAATAGTCTTTCCAAAATGCAATCCCAACGTCAATAATTTCCTTAGGAGGCGGAACAAGTTTATCAACAAAATCAATATCATATTGTTTAGGAACAAAAAAGCCTGCAGTACTAGGCATTTTCTTATACAAAGAAGACCAAGCATTAACTTGTTTGGGAATTTCAACAACATTATTAGAACAGACATTGTTTTATCAAGGGAAGAGGGGACATGTATTACCTATGAGTGCCCTAAAGCATCCACCATAACTTCACCAGCCTTGGCCAAACAACCATCTACCATCAAATCAGACCACCTAAGAGGATAGAGGCAGTCGTAGGCATACCAGGCCCGAGAATTCCTTATGAATCAACCAGCACAGATCCGACAGCATAAAATTTGCTCAAGGAAGTGGACTTCAGCCCAATAACAGCCTACTTGAATGAATAATTGCCAGCTCGAGCATGCCTGCTCAAGGCCAAAGGGGGAAATCATCAACGACATCAAGATTAGGGGCCATAAAGCAAGAACCAAAATCGCAATTTCTAAAGTCGCTAAACAGAATGTAAAGCTAGCAGAGATGTTAGTACAAAGCAGAATGAGGAAATCATAATTTAAAAGCGAGGTCGTAAGATGAGAAGCGGGATGACACAATTGAAATTTTTGGAGAAGAGGAGTAATGGAGAAGAGGAAATCTGGGTTGGGATTTGTGAATAATGCGATCAAAAGAGGAGTGACGGAGAAGAGGGCGAATGAAAGAGGTATGGAAACTCTAACACTGGAGATGCCATTTTCGAAATTCAAAAAGATTCGCCATGATTTGCACTCATCAGAGTTGATAGAGATGGTAAATTTTTAAAGTTAATGAAAAATAATTAGTGAACTTTTTTAGAATAGGGTAGTGTTGAGAGGTATAAAAAACAAGGGAAAAAACATATTCAAAAATGCTTAAATTATGAAGAGATGAGCATTTGGACTAATATTGAATAAGGAAATAGTTGTGGCGGCTTGAATTCTTTTATATAAAAATATATAATCTTTTGGTAGATATTTAATAAGAAAAATTATGAGTGGCTAAATCATTTATATATAATTGAATAAATGTGACTGACAACCATTCCAACACATAGGTGAAAAGATATAGAAATGGTTACATCTGAACATTAATTGATGAATATACAGTGGAATGGAGTAGTGTTAAGAAAGGGAGATATGAAGGGCCAAAGTATTGAAAAAAACTACTTGAATTAAGGAGATAATAAATAATAGATATAAACAACAGAACACGTGGAAAATGTTAACCTAGAAAATGGATCAACACCCAGAAATCAAATGAAAGCACCAGTCCTATTAAAAGTAGCGGAAAAAGCGGAAAAAGTAAAAGGAGAAACAAGAATTTTTATAGTGGTTCGACATAATCTCTGGTCTACATCCACTTTAATCTTTTCATTAGTTGTTCTCTCTTTGGATTTTAACTAATCATTTTAGATCTGACCACAATCTAGTGGATCTCAGATTTACAATAACGTTCTAGAGAGCTTGAGAGTCATTAGTGCTAGCGATTTGCTAATTTAATTCCTAGAACAACAAATAATAGCTTCCTAAGTGACTCTAATGGAGGAGAGGTAAGATGTGAAGAAGAAGAAGTCTCTAATGGCAGAGAGATCCGATCTCATTTTGGTTGCAACTAGGCTTGTATTTATAGGGAAACAGGTGTACAAGTCCAGAAGCCCGCTTGCACTAAGGTCTAAGGGATAACTTGAAGTTGCACAAGGGAAATCAGAGCACCACGGGTCAAGAGCATAGCTCGGTACCGACCTAAAGTCTTAGCTCGGTAACGACCTATGGTTTTTGGTGCAAGTTGTACTTTTTCACTCGCGTTGCTCATCTGTCTTCAAGTTGAGTTGTTCCAAGCTCTTTTCTATTGACTTTAGGTTGATTCCAGTGATCTTCCCGATAGCTGCGTTCTTTACTTTCTTCTTGTCAACCCTTGGAATTGCTCATCCAAATCATGAGAAAACCACTCGATCACGAGTAGTCAGAATGGTATAATAGATGTATGGAGTTTGGGAATGGAATGGGGTAAATGATAGGTCGGTACTGACCTATGGATAGCTCGGTACCAAGCTATGCACTTAGCTTCGAGTTAAGCGAAACTTTCCTAAGTTATTTATCTACTCCATTTAGGTGTGCTTGTAAGTTTTCGAATCATTTTGTCTTTGTTTTGATCTTCTAAGTCTAGTAGAAATATGTTTGGCTAAAAAGCAGGTTATTACTTGCCTCCTAAAGTATGCCTTTTTAATGTAATGTGTGCTTTGCTTAAGAACAAGTTTTAGCAATCAGTCTTTGATAGTTGAGCTCTCTGGCAATTCATTATTCCCAATCTTGGGGAATTATTCACAAGTATCATCCCATACATCCAAGCCATCCTGTGTTCACCCAGGGCTTATCTCCCTTTCTTCAATTGTAAGGCGTTTAAATCCTTTTACTAAGTTAGCATCCACTTTGAGGCTTGGTCTTGCTAGACCGTTCATCTTCCAATATAGGATTTGATCTCTCCGGATCGTTTATCGCCCAATCTAGGGTTTGGTCTCTCTAGATCCTTACTGAGTCCAATCCGCTCGCTCTTAGATGAGAGGACCCAATGACCAAGCAAGCTCATCTGCTCACACTCTGATAAGGGGACTTACTTTTCATACAAGCCCATCCACTCGCTCTCCGACAAGGGAGCTTGCACCCTGCAATTCGGTCCTGTTCCTTCAGACGTGACTTAAAGCGATCAATATCGTACAAGTCGATCCGCTCACTCACCGACAAGGGGACTTGCACCTTGCACTTCAATCCCGTCTCTCCAAATAGGGCTTAAAGCGATCAATATCGTACAAGTCCATTTGCTCGCTCTTCGATGAGGAGACTGCACCCTACACTCCAGCCCGGTCTCTAGACGGAACTTAAAGTGATCAACATCAGTCATCACATTAAATTTGGATTTTTCAAAGGTCAAATATTCAAATTAAAGCAAACAAGCAGAAATCCTAATTATCCATTCCAGACATCTGACTCAAAGCATGCCTAGGGACCAATCTAGGTCTCATACACATGTAAGCGGTTCGAGGTTATTATTGTCCTGAATAGTCATCCCAGACATCTGACTCAAAACACACTTAAAGACTAATCTAGGCCTCATACACATGTAAGCGGTCTGAGGTTATTATTATCCTAATTATTCAAAGCAAGAAAAAGCAAAGAGAGGGAGTCTAACCTGACTCCCGACCATCCTCATCATGAAATTTTGAGTCTCAGACCAAATCTCTAATTGTTCCTTGATGTGTTCGCTATGAATGGTGGTTGCTTTGACTACACCATTGCAGTTCGGTTCCTAATGTACTGTTGCAGTTGTTTGCTCCAAATCAGTTCTTTTATCAGATCACGAAGGTGTCAACACTCGTTTGTTTCATGTCCATCCAACTCATGGAAGATGCAGAACTTTCTAGATCTTTTCTTTCGATAAGTAGGCTCTCTCCTAGCTGGCTTCTGATAGGGGATCTACCCCCTAGGCTCCAAGTATATCCTCTCGGGGGTCACAGTTAGCACAGTGTAAGAAAAGAATTTCAGTTCCCTACTTTGCCATTTCGGTTCCTCGAAGTTGTCATCATCTTTTCATTTTCCTTTGTCCTTTGCGTGTCGTGCCTCGACAGCCCTCTGTCATCCACGACATTAATTTCAACATCCTCATCTTCGGCATCTTCCTGACGCTAATATCTCTTAGCTTTATGGTAGAATTCCATGAGATCCATCGGTGGATCCATTTCTAGCGCAACTTTGTAGTCGGTCTTGCTCGCGACTCCAGATACTGCCGTTATTAAAATTATAGATGGATCCGATTTATCGACTACTGCAGCTGCCGCATTGAATCTTGTCAAATAGCTTCTCAAAGTCTCTCCGAGCCTTTGTTTCGTGCTTGATAGCGTCACCACATTCTTCGATCACGAGACAAGAACTCTGAATTGTCTTAAGAACTTTTTCACCAAATCAGTCCATGTGCTTATGGACCCATTCTCTAGTTGTCTGAACCACATCGCTGCCAAGTACATTAAGTATAACGGGAAGCATTGCCCCATTACCTCCTCAGATGCACCTAACAACTCCAAATGTCGGATGTGTCTCATCAGATGGACTGTCAGATCCAACTTTCCACTATACATTTCTAATGTTGGAAGATTTAAATCACGAGGATTCCTCGCATTCCAGATATTAGAAGTGAACGGATCCCTACTCATGTCCTCCAAGCTTTGATCTGGTGGTCCACCCCTAATTATCCTCCTCACCAACTTAGAAACTCAGTTTTCTCTGTCCAGTGATGGTCTTCGACCAAAGGCGATATCTACCCTTTACTCCTGTGGGGGAACTCCGACACATACTCTACAACGTACTCCTCTGGCTGCACATTAGCTTCTTACCTGCTCCATCAGCTTCATTCTATCCTCCGTTCCTACGGGGACGCTCCGGCACATATTTCTCTAGTTATTGTGCATTTACATTCTGACTTGCATTTTTTGTCCGGCATCGTTTGCTTTCGGCATTCCGGCACGTCCCAAGTTCACACCAGCGTTGCCTCCGAATATAATTTCCTTGGTACCGAGTTGATTTAGGTCGGTACCGAGTTGTACCGTTTATGAGGGCATCGTTCCAGTTTGCTCCACTCCAACTTCAGTTGTTCCTGTATTAGCTCTTGGCACTTGGTTCTGAATTCCTGCAGCTTTAACTATTCCTTTTTGTCCTATCCATTGGAAAACTCCTTCAAGCATTTCCTACTATCGAGTCATTAATCCATTTTGCATCTCCTTCATCATTTCTCTATCACTTCTCTGGTCATGTAGACGGATTGATGGGAATTCGAGGGCACTTCCAGACTGCCCACATGCTCTAATTGGCTTGCTCCAATCTTAGATCTGGTGTTAGATCTCTTCATCTTCTCCAAATCTCATATCTAAGCTTTAGGTTGTGAAATCTAGCTTCCTTCCCAGTGAAAACAACAAAATGTCAATCCGAAAAATGGATCAACACCCAGAAATCAGATGAAAGCACCATATCTATTAAAAGTAAAGGAAAAAGAGGAAAAGTAAAAGGAGACACAAGAATTTTTATAGTGGTTCGGCATAATCTCCAGCCTACATCCACTTTAATCTTTTTTACTAGTTGTTCACTCTCTGGATTACAACTAACTATCTCAGATCTGACCATAATCTAGTAGATTCCATATTTACAATGATATTTCTAGAGAGTTTGAGAGTCACTAGTACTAGAGATTTGCTGATCTAAGTCCTAGAACAACAAATAGTAGCTTCATAGGTGAATCTAATGGAGGAGAGGTAAGATGTGAAGAAGAAGTCTACAACGGCAAAGAGATCTGATCCCATTTTGGTTGCAGTTAGGCTTGTATTTATAGGAAAACATGTGTATAGGTCCCGAAGCTTGTTTGCACTGAGGTCCAGGAGATTGCTCGAAGTTGCATAAGAGAAACTGGAGCACCACGGGTCAAGAGCATAGCTCGGTACTGACATATGGTCCTTAGCTTTGTAACGACCTATGGTTTTTGGTGCAAGTTGAACATTTTCACTCGCATTGCTCTTTTGTCTTCAAATTGAGTTGATCCAAGCTCTTTTTATCGACTTCGGGTCGATTCCAATAATCACCTAGATAGCTTCATTCTTTACTTTCTTCTCGCCATCCCTTGGAATTGCTCATCGAAATCATGGGAAAACCATTCGATCACGAGTAGTCGGAGTGGTATAGGAGATGTATGGAGTTTGGGAAGTGTAATGGGGGAAATGGTAGGTCGGTACCGACATGGATAGCTCGATACCGAGCTATGCACTTAGCTCCAAACTGAGTGAAAATTTCCGCTTGCAAGTTTCCAAATCATTTCGTCTTTATTTTGATCTTCTTAGTCCAGTTGAAATCCGCTTGGCTAAAAACCGGGTTAACAACAAGTTATGAATTTTTTACAAAAGTGGAAATGAAAGAACATATAGATTTGAACTCGGCTTTCATATATAATATAATAATAATAGAAGATAAAAGATAATAGAAAATAGTAAAGTGAAAGAATTTCTGGCTCTCATGTTCATTCTTGGAGTTTCCTCTCTTCTCCTTAACTCTCTTTAGATATTTTATTTTCAAAATTTTAAATTTATCACTTTACACTTATTTTACTAATTTTTTCCCATCATTTTACATCTTGGTACAAACATTCTAAAGTTTATGCAATTATATATATATAATTTATCGGTTACCTCCATACATTTAGGTTAATTACATAATTCAAGCTAGCACCATTGTCTCATTGGTTAGGCGCTGTACATTTCAATATATATATATATGTATATATATATGTGTGTGTGTGTATATATATATATTGTGTGTGTGCGTGCGTGTGTGCGCGCGCATGCGTGCGTTAATAAAAATGGTAAAAACTTTATTCAACTATAAAGATATATGGTCCCGCACCACTGTCCCAATGGTTAGGAGCTTTAGATTTTGGTCCATAAGGTCACGGTTTTGAATCCTGTGTAGCGCGTGATTCAAACCACTACATACGTTGACTTGTAGTACGCTATATATTTCTTAAGATTTATGATACTACTATGTACAACCGCATAAGTACCCAATTTCAAAAGAAAGACCAACAAAAATACATTGACGCAAAGCATAAATTATGTACACTAACAATAACGACAAAATTAATTTGAAAATCTATTATGATTCATATATCTCATAAATTTATCATACATTGCATTACAAAATTCTAATTTTAACTTCAAATAACTAAACATTTATATTTCTACTTTATTTTACAAAACCCTTCTTAATTCTGTTTACTATTTACCTTTAAGTCCTAATATTTAGACTAACTGTGTAATTTTGAATTTTTCATACTTAAAAGAAATCAACAAAATATTATTTGTTAATTCATTTTATAAATCGGTAAAATATGTTGGTTTCAACATGTATGCTATATTCAAATTAACAAAAATGATAAAATAAACATTTACTCAAATATAAAGGCATATAAGCTATGTGGGTTCGGTGCATACTTCCTTGGAGTTTACAAGTAAAGTTTGGTTCTTTAGGTCTTCAATAATATCAACTTTATACTATATTTCATTTAATCCAGTGAATTTATTAATTTGCATAACAAAATCCTACTCTCTTATCGATTCCAAAAGTTTTCTCTCTTTTCCTTATTCTCTCTGTTGATATTTTATTTTCAAACCCCTTTAAGTTATCAATTTACACATATAATACAAATTCTCTCCCAATATTTCACATTATTGTATAGATATTTTGAAGTTTATACAACTATTTACAAATAATTCATCGGTTATCTTCTAATATTTTATATTCAAGTCCATAAATTTAAGTTAAAATCCAAAAATTAAACTATTTAAACAAACTCGATCAACTAAAATTTATTCATATTACTTATAAATACGAAAGAATGACAATTTACCTAAGTATATTGGTATTGTACCAACCAAAGTGGTAAAATTAGTTTTTCATTCAATTATAAAAATATGTAAATCACATAAAAAATAATAACAAATTTAATTTGTAATTAACTTATTTCAAAATATTTATTATACATTACATTGTAAAATTATAGTTTTAACTTGAAATACCTATTAGAATTCCCACAATTATTGACAAAACCACCTCACTTTTCTCCTAATATTTTACATTTCAATCCATATAGTTAAACTAATATGAAGCCTTAAATTTAAATTAATTAGATAAATCCAATTAACTTATATTAGTTAGTTCATCTGCGAAATTATGAAAATTTTAATATGTACACCATGTTTAAATTAACAAAAATTGTAAAATTATTTTATCATTAAATAAAGATATATAATTAATGTAACATATATATATAGATAATAATAACAAATAACAAATTCAATTTGCAATTCATTTCTCTCAATAAATTTTGAGAGAAATGTGTGATCCTCAAAAGTAGAAGAGAGCACACATGTGTGTGTGTCACTAAAAACAAAGGAGCTTCCAACATGCCTGGTAGGTAACAAATCATAATACAAAGATCAAAGATAAAGAACTCAGGTACTTCTAGAATGAGCCCCGGCAAGGCCACCGCCCATTACACTTTAATATCGAGCTCCGGCAAGGCCACCATCCAATATTGAGATGTTAGAAGTACCCAAAAGAATCCATGATGCAATCCAGTGTGGATGAGATCGATAGGCAACTCCAGCAGAGATAGAACGCCTCACTGCAAATGCGGAAGATCCAGAATGAACGCCTCACTACGAATGCGGATGATTCAGAGTGGAATTCTCACTACAAAAGCTGATGAATCATGATGCTACCAAGTGCACCTAGGAGATCAACTAGCAGCTCCACCACTAAAAGAACGCCACACTGCAGACGTAGAAGAACCGAAAAGAATGCCTCACTACCAACGCGGAAGGTCCAGAATGAATGTCTCACTACAATCCTGTCGTCGGCAACCCTAAAAACCTGCAAATAGTAATCTGGAACTTGTATCTGTAAATGGAACTAAAGGAAAATATAAGAAAAGTACATATATATGTATATAAATGAAATTTATATACATATATATGTATTAATGAAGTAAAAGCAATAGAACTAAAATTAAAATTATAAAACAGTAAAGAAACTAAAGTAAATGAAAGACTAATAAAGGATCAAAGTTCATTATGCAACATCTTAACTAACTTTATAGTTATGAAATAGTGATTACGAAAACTAAAAGGCATAAAAAGGAACAAAATATGAAACTAAAAGCCTATAAGCTGTAAAATCTATAAAAAAAATTAACATTACGCTCCTTTGATCAAAAGAACATAATGAAAATCAGTAAAATGATCATTCAAATTCAAGAAAATGTTCATGCTATGATTATTATTATTAAAAATATTATATTTTTGTTTAAATAACTTAATGCTATTTCTAACCTTATTTAGATATTCTTTAAAAAAAATATTTCTCTCAGTAAATTTATCATGAAATGCATAATAAAATTATGTTTTTTTTACTTCAAATACCAACATTTTAAAATTTCTATAATCATTTACAAACCCCCCTCGATTCCTTTCTAATATTTCACATTTAAGGCTGTATATTATAATTAATTACATAATCTTAAAATTTTTAAATAATTTCAGTAAACTATTGTTCATTCATTCTCTAATAAATCAGATCAATATAGGCCATATTCATTTGACCAAAAACAGTAAAAAAATCATTCAAATATATAAATACATCAATCACATAGCATAAGTTATATACATAAATAATAATGCAAGTTTAATGTTTAATTCACTTATATAATATATTTGCCGTGCATAGCATTGCACTATAAAACGCTTTTTTAACTTCAACCGCCTACATTTTGAAATTTATATAGTCATACACAAAACACTCCTTAATATCACCTAACATTGTACATTTAAGTTAATAAACTCAAATTAATAATGTGATCTGGAATTTAATTTTTTTTCCATAAATCTAGTTGATAAATATTTGTTAATTCAATTAATAAATGCTAAACTATGACACTATTTATTTGAAACTAATAAAACTTGATTGTATATTATCAAACGCATACTAGAATAACATATTTATTTCAAAATTTAAAGGATATTAAGACTAGCATTTAATGGTCCAAAATACACTAATATTTTGGAACTGGTTAAAACATTAGGCCCAAAGCCCATATAAAACAACCCATACAAAACAGATCGAGCTGTACATGCACCCAAAATAAGAAAAGCAAATACACCCTTTAGGGTTACAAATCCTCGCCGCTATTAAACATTACTTGATTTCTGCAGCCAAAAAGAAGAAAAAAAAAGAGGAGAAAGTCGATCGATCGAAATCAACTTCTCTTCTCTTCTTCTCTATCTCACTTACTTACGAAGGCTTCCATATTCTTAAAGCCTCCAAATTCTCGTGGTCTTCATCAATTATCTCATGTGTTGCTTATAGTTGTCTTGTCTTCTAGATTTGGTTGTTCGCTTCATGCTTACCACTGCTTTCACCTTGTTGTTATATAGATAAGTGATATATTCTTTAATTAATTCTACTTTTGTAATAACCATCTAGTAAGTTTGAATCGATAGTAAAGTGTCTTGATTTGTAGGGATTGATTCTTAGTTGGATGCACTGTAGTTGTTCGGTAATTCTTCTCTAAATTAGGTGAGTTTTTCACTATTTTTCTTCTCTTTAGCTTTTGCATCTATTTTACTACCATCAGTTTTACTTTTGCAGGAGTTCCTTCTGGTTTGGTGAAGTGAATTACCACCTCCTTGCATCTGCGTACCTTGAATGAGTCATTTCTACTTTGATGGAACCACCCTTAGGAAATAGCGCAACCCTATATGACTCATTTCTACTTTGATGGAACTGCCCTTAGGAAATAGCAGTAGAATAATTTTCATTTTGTAAGTATGTTCCTGTTAAACCAAAAATTGGTACAACATCCATGATGCCATGCTAAGCCAAAAGTAGATTTTAACACCCTTAATGACTCTATTTAGTGTGGAATAATTTGTGGGATTAAGTGCTGCTATACAACCAACAGTTAGCCCAATGTTCGAGGCTTAGTACAAGAAGATATAATTTAGAGATGGTTCCATGATGCCCATGGACTTTTGATGTATTTATTCAAAAGCCCATGTCACATGTTCAAGGGTAAAATAAGTAAGTTGCATATATGTGCAATAGTCCATTAAGCATTTGTTAATGGGTTAGATAGGCAATCCACATAAGTTATGATCCATTGTCCACATGTTTGTTGACAAAACAATCATTATGCAAAATAGACACTAATTTAGGCCAAAGCTTGAATGGCCTTATTCAAGATAAGTTCCCAAAATTAAGATTAGACACAAAGAGCTTGGTCGTATGCACATCCATGTCCAAAAATAGTCAAGTTTGCATGATCAAGTTAAATAGGCTATGCTAGATATTTGTCCAAAGTCCTTGTTCATATAAAATTGTAATGTTTAAAATTAATTCATGATTTTCCCCAAATCTATTTAGGATTACAATTCCTTGACTTTAAGAAGTAGAGAAAGAAATGATTTACCCTTCTTCATGGCCATGGGGTCCATATTTATAGGGTGGAGATAGGCGGCATAGCTGCAACGTTTCTTTCGAAATGCCTGACATTGGGCGTCATCAGTTATCTTGATGTCATTCGGCACCATGCTTTATTCTGAAGATTTTCGATATACTTTTGGATGTTGATGATTGAGCGGCATCGTTTGTTGTATTAGTGAGTTACAATATCCAATGAAGATAGGCATTTGACATCCCTTAGTACTATTAACATGCGGCCATCCTTCTATAATGCTACTGATTTACTATATCAGTGCTATGCTATAGCTATTTAATATCCCTATCACCTTGTTTGCATGCGGCATTTTCTTTTCATTGATAGTTTATGACATCCGCCTTTTTTCATTGATGAGGTGCGGCATTGGTGACATACGGTATTCTTTCTCACATTGATGGCTTACGATATGCTGTCATTCGACATCATCACTATCCCGATGATATGCGACATCTTATGCTGCCTTTACTAGTGCGAGATTCTTTATACTCTTAAATTCGATATCTCCATCTATCCATAAGTTCGACATCACCTTTTGCTATTGTAGGAGCTTATTGTTTTGACCTTCATAAGTTCGAAATGCTCTGTATTCGACAATCTTATCTTCATATGTTCGATATCATCTGTTTGCAATTGTTTTATGTTTGTAATTGTGATAAACCATATGGCCTTTGAGTTCAACATCCTTTTTGCCTTCAGCTACGATATCCTTCCAGCCTTTAGATACGATATCCTTTTAATTTCGACATCCCCATGTTGGCATTTGTCATATCATTAACTTATAAGCCCCATGATGGACTTATTAATTCGACATCATATTCTCTTTCTTCCATGTTTGTTTCCTTTAGAAAATATGTGGATAAAATTTACCCCTCTCCTTGTATACAAGAAGCTTTTTACACTTAAACCAAGAATTTTCTCGCTTTCCTAATTCTTTGCAAGGTTTTCTTTCTAACCCTGTTTTCCTGTAGAACATAAAGTAAGTGATGATTTCCATTATTAACTTTAAAGTTGATTTTGGGCAAACCATCTCGGATTTGGTAAAGTCGTGAATTAGCTTATTCTCTTTTTTTTCCTAAAAATGAGGCTTTCATACTTTAAAGTCAAATTTGATTAAGAAGACTGAAAATCTATTCAATAGAAAGTCTATAAATTCAATCTGGCAATAGTATCATAGCTCTATTTGAATAAGAGACCGAAAATTTTCTAGTAATAACAATCTGAGTAGAAGACTAGAAATCCATTCAATAATAATCTAAATAGAAGACCAAAAATCCATTCTGGTAATAATCTGAATAGAAGACCAGAAAACCATTCTGGCAATAGTGATTTGAATACAAGATCAGAATCCATTCCAGCAATAATAATCTGAATAGAAGACCAGAAAAATCATCTGGTAATAATATCATTTGAATAGCTGACCAGAAAATTATTTGGTAATAATATTCTAAATAGAAGACCAGAAAAGCTATCTAGTAATAATATCAGTTAAATAGAAGATCAAAAAATTATCCGGTAATAATAATCTAAATAGAAGTCTAGAAAAATCATCTAGTCCTTGAAGATTGGTTTATCTTACTTTGAAGCACAATAGCTTATATTTGACAGATCTTTCTCTAGAAGACCGCTTGATTTTTTCTTTAGAGCACAATTGCTCATTTTTGACCGATCTTCCTCTAGAAGATTTGCTTTATCTTTTCTTTGGAGCATAATGGCTTATTTTTTTATCGATCTTCCTCAAAAGGATTTGCTTTATTTTTGCTTTGGAGCACAATGGCTAATTTTCGATTGATCTTCCTCTAGAAGATTTGCTTTAATCCATTCTTTAGGTTTTCTTTCACGCCTTACTACCATCTTCAGGCAGTGATTTAGGCTTTAATTGATTTTTTTGTTACCAACTTTAGGTAATGATCTCAACTTGGATCGAACCCGTTATCACTCCCTTAGGTGATGATTTTGCTCTTTTGTCTGGTGCGTTTGGTTAGCTATTTTAAGCAGAACCAAAGTCTTATCCGACCTTCCTCTAGGAGGCGCTTCAGACAAGCGGGAGTGAAGGCTTGTTCGGTGCTTTGGCCGGGCTTTCTTAGGTGAGACCAAAGGTTTACTTCATCCCCCCTCTAGAGGGCGCTTCGGCAAGGCCACGTAGGCAAGACCGAAGGCTTGCAGTGGTTTGGCCAGACCATTTATGGTGGGACCAAATTCTTACTCTGACCTCGCACTAGGAGGTGCTTTGACCAGTCCCTTATAGTGGGATCAAAGGCTTTATTTCGCCCCTTTATTACTTTATAGGTAATGGTTTGAGCTTTTCCTTTTAATTATTTCCTTTCGTTAGACTATCGATTCTATAGATATACTTGTCTTAATTTCTTTATTCATCCATCATAGGAAAATATGGCCTTAGATGTTTGGGATTCCAAGTTCTTGCTATGACGTTACAATTTGGTCGGCACAGTCGATAGGTCCCTAGTGAGATTACTTCGTGGATAACGAGGAGTCTTTCTCAATTTGGCCCATGCGGTCCATCCTCTAGATTTTTAGTGTTTGGCATGGCTTTCGGAGCACCAAATCTCCTTTTTGAAATGATCTTTCCTTGACTTTGGAATTGTAGTATTTGGTCATTCTTCGCTAATATTCAACTGTACGTACAGACGCTTCATCTCTTAGCTCATTAATCTGATCCAAAGATTCACTTTTTAGCTCTTGATTATGATTAGTAGCATATGTGATTCTTCGATGGGATGGTACTTCAACTTTAATTGGAAGCATTGCTTCAAATCATATGTTTAATAAAATAGGGTATGCCATGTTGCCATTTTAGCAGAAGTTCTATATGCCCATAGTACAAGTGGTAATTCTTCTACTCAATTTCCCTTCGCTTTATCTAGTCGTTTCTTAAGAATAGTTTTAATAGTTTTGTTGGCAGCTTCAATGGCTCCATTTGCCTTTGGATGAGCTACAGATGAAAAGCTTTTGATAATTCTGTTTTCATTGCAGAATTTGGTGAATTCCCCACTCTAAACTGGGTTCCATTATCGGATATGATCTTGTATGGTATTCCAAATCTGGTAACTATATTCTTGATCACAAACCTTGCCACTTTTCCTGACGTTATTTGGCAATGGCTCTGCCTCTATCCATTTGGTGAAGTAGTCAATAGCTATTACTGCATATTTAGCTCCTCCTTTAGATATAGGTAATGGTCCGATCAAATTGATCCCCCACACATCAAAAGGCCACGGGCTTGAGGTTGAGGTCAACTCGCTCGATGGTAGAAGTGGGTTTCTTGAGAATTTTGGGCACTTTTTGCATCTCTTTATATAATCCAAGGTATGGTTAGTCATTTGGGGCTAATAAAAGCCTTGTCTCGTAACTTTTTTGGCTAATTTTATGCCATTAGAATGATCTCCACTTAATCCTTCATGGGCTTCTTTCAATAAATTTGCTCCATTTCTTGGACAAACACATCCTAAATAAGTATTGAGTATCCTTTCTAATAAAGTATTTCATTCATAATAACAAAGGTCAGAGCTTGGATTTTTATTCTTCTAGCATCCTTTTTACCTATTGGCAATTTTCCTTTCATCAAATATTTAACTATTTGTTATCATCCAATTGTTTTCATATTGGTCGCTTACGCATGAGTGTATCTTCCTTGGTTTTCATCATTACCAATTATTGGATCATTTCCCTCTTCCGTTTGCATGAGAGCTTGAGATCTAGTTAGTACCAACGTCTCGCTTTTTGACTCGAATATTTTTTTCCTCTATGCCAGGACTTGGTTGAAAGCCAACTGGCACAATTTGAGTTTCAAGTGCTCCTCGTGAGTTAGCCAATTTGGCCAAAGAATCGGTTTGGAAATTCTACCCTCTTAGTACGTGATGTATCGAAAAATCCTCGAATTGGGTCAACATTCTTAGTACCTTATTAACATAAAGGACCAATTTAGCATCTTTCATTTGGTACTTTTGATTTAGCTGGTTACCATCAACCGAGACTCATTAAAGTTGTCAATCCTTGGAATTTTTAACTATAGGGCTAAAGTGAATCCTGCCAACATTGATTCATACTCTGCCACATTATTGGTTGTAGGAAACCTAACTTCATCGCATAATGTAAGAAATGTCCATCGGGGGTTAATAACCATATATCCCACACCAGCTCCTTGTTCATTTGAATCTCCATCAACGAACAATTGTCATTTGGGTTTCAAATCTCTTTTCTTTTCTGACTGTTCCTTGATAAATCTTGTGCATTCAGTTACGAAGTCGGCTAAAGCTTGTCCTTTTATTGCCATTAGAGGTTGAAATTCAACATTATATTGGCTGAGTTCTATTCCCTACTTTACTAATCTTCCTGACGCCTCAGGTTTACTGAAGACTTGTTTGAGCGCAAAGTTAGTTAAGACTTTAATTGGGGATTGCTTGAAAATATGCCCTTAGCTTTCGAGCAGTGAGCATTAAGCAGAATGCAAATTTTTCTATAACAGGATACCTAATTTCCGCATCTTTGAGCCTTTTGCTAACATAGTATATTAGAAGCTGAGTTATGCTATCTTCCTTATTAAAATGGAGCTTACTGCATGTTTTGAAACTTCCATATAAAGATAAAAATTCTCCTCTTCTACTGGGTTAGATAGGATTGGAAGCTTTTCTAAATGATCTTTCGGCTCTTTAAAGACCTTTTGACAATCTCCCCCCCATTCGAAGTTATTCTTTCTTCTTCTTAATATCACATCGAAGAACGGTATGCATTTATCAGTGGCCTTAGAAATAAATCTAATCAGTGCTGCTACTCCTTCATTCAAGCTCATTACATCCTTACTTGTCTTCGGCTCAACCATGTCCTTGATAGCCTGAATTTGTCTTGATTGGCTTCAATTCTTCGAGCACTAACAATGTATATGAGGAATTTTCCAGATTGGATTCTGAAAGAAAATTTCTACAGATTAAACATCTTTTGATATTTTCTTACTACCCCGAACATTTCTTCGAGATTGCTTAGATGGTTGCCCTCCTATAGTGATTTAACAAGCATATCATCTACGTACACTTCTATATTTTGACCAATCCGCTCTTCGAATATTCTATTTACCAATCTTTAGTATGCTACCCCGACATTTTTTAGTCCGAATGACATGACTTCGTAACAGTATTTTCCAAAATCTGTTATAAAACTTGTGTTTTCCTAATTTGGTTTGAACATCGGAATTTGGTTGTACCTGGAATATGCATCCATGAAGGATAATAGTTTATGTCCACTTTTTGCATTGACCAGTTGATTTATTCTCGGAAGGGGGTAACATTCTTTTGGACATGCTTTGTTCAAGTCAGTGTAATCAACACACGTTCCCCATATTTCGTTAGATTTCTTGACCAGCACAGGGTTAGCCAACCATTTTGGATAGAATACCTCTCTAATGAACCCATTTTGGAGTAGCCTTTTAACCTCTTCTTTCAAAGCATTAACTCGAATCTTATCAAATTGCCTTTTTTGTCGGATAGGCGTGGTATTTGGATCTATGTTTAAAGCATGGCTCATGGCCATTGGTTCTATTCCGACCATGTCCGAATGGATCCAAGAAAATACATCTTTGCTGGATTGAAGAAATTGGACAAGTTCACTTTCGAGCTTGTCACCTAGCTCTTTCCTGATCTTTACCACCTTTGTTGGATCAATCAGATCCAAACCTACTTCTTCCAGATCCTCAGTGGGCTTTATCCTTTCTTACTCCCTTCTACAATCTAATTCAGTGACAATTTCTTCACCATCTATTTCTTCATTACCAGTTTTGCTTCGTTTCTTTTTCTTCTAGGAAAGTTAAACCTCTTTAGCATATTCGTAGCTTTCTAAGTAATCTCAATCTTTTCATTTTCCTTGGATGATTGTCTTGGAGAACCATCACCCAAGGGCTTTACAATCTCAGTCTTGATTGATCCATCATTCTTCGAATCATAATAAGAAAGATTGTCTCTTTTGCATTGATCATAGGTAGCAAAGTACAATTGACGAGAGCTGAATTACTCCCCTCTAATCGTTCCCCATCCGCTCTTAGTCAGAAATTTCACCATCAGATATTTTGATCACACAAAAGCGTCCACCTTTTCTAGTGCCGGTCTTCCAAAAATGCATTCTAGTAAAAAGGTTGATCCATTATGAGAAACAAGGTTTCAAAGGTTCTTGAACGAGGTGGAATTCCCATCTGCACAAGCAGCTTTATCTGCCCCACTGGAGTAGATCCCTTGTTATTGAACCCGAAAACGGGCTCAAAGCTTGGCTCTAATTTTTCCTCTGGAATTTTCATCTAACCAAAAGCATGTTTGAAGAAAACATTTATCGCACTTCCGGTATCAACAAGAATTTTAGTCACTATAGAAGGCCCAATCTGTGTAGTTATCATCAGCAGGTCATTATGTGGATAATGAACCCCCTTTGGCACTAGTGGAGATTATCGTCAGATTATGCATTTGGATTTGGAATTTGTGGTTTTTTAGTGGTGGCTCTTCTTGGATGAAGAAGACCCCATGTTTTGCTTCCCTAATATATCGACTTCTAGCCTCCTTGCTATTCCTAGCTAAATGAGGGCCTCCATGAATTACATCTATCCGGTTAATTGGTGGAAGGAAATTTGGCTGAGCATCATTCTTTACAAAGTTTGCAGTGTTGCTTGGGAGCCTTTGGTTACTTTCCTCAACAGGAGCAGCTTTTCGATTTTCTTTGACAAATTCCTTCAATTATCCAGACCGGATCATGCTCTGGATTATCACGGCCAAAACACGACATTCGTCAGTCTTATGTTCGTTTGCTTTATGATAGGCATAATAATCTCCTCCTCTTCTCGATTCAGGATTTTTTTTGCTTTGTTGGAAATCAGGAAGTTGCCACCTTCTTTAGCTGTAGCGAAGATGTAGGAGATCGGCTTATTTAAGGCCACATAATGGGATGCTGGGACTTCTTTCCATCTTGGTTTCATATTGTGATAATCAAAGCCAAACTTTCACATTTCCGTCTTTGATGGGTCTTCCTTTTAGCATGATACATTTCATCCATACTGATGAATTTGTCAGCTTTTCCCTTTGATGTTAAGCATGTCTTTAGCCATCATTTTAGCTATGTCCCTTAAGTAAGCTTCGTCAGTTTGATAGTCACTTCTATAAGGCTTGTACTCCTTTTGGAGATTGAGCTTCCTGATTGCTCATTAGACTTCTCTTGATGTTTTGCTTTAACCTTAGTGTCTGCTGATGATTTTGGAGAAAATTTTGTAACTCCTGCTTCTTGATTTTCTCTCCTCTTTTGCAGAGCCATTTTGTCTTTGCTTCCGAGCAGGGAAGCATTTAGATTTCCTCTAGGACATTCGAATTCTTCTCCTTTAGTGGATCTGGTTGTTCTTGAAGATTTCTATGCAAGGACATTTTTCACCAACTCCTGCATTGTTGCAATTTGCTATGTAAGGTGTTTGATTTTGGCCTCACTGCTGGTCGGCCCCGCTGGCTTCGATGAATGTCCAGCTTTCATATTCTCTATATTGAAGTTGGGGATGACTTGTCTTCCAATGTCGTCCATTGTATTATCTCCTTTTTTGAAATTTTAACTTGCTTTGGTCTCACCATTCTCCTGAAACAAAACTTAATGTAATTAGTGTCAAGATAGAGTTATAATGACTCGGAGGTTCAGGCCCTCCTTCTAGAGCCAAAATGTTAAACCAAAAATTGGTATAACATCCATGATGCCATGCTAAGTCAAAAGTCAATTTTAACACCCTTAATAACTTTATTTAGTGTGGCATAATTTATGGGATTAAGAGGTTTTATAAAACCAACAATTAGCTCAATGTTTGAGGCTTAGTACAAGATGATGTCATTCAGGGATGGTTCCGTGATGCCCATGGATATTTGATGTGGTTATTCAAAAGCCCATGTCACATGTTCAAGGGTAAAATAGGTAAGTTGTATATATGTGCAATAGTCCATTAAGCATTCGTTAATGGGTTAAATAGGTAATCCACATAAGTTATGGTTCATTATCCATATGTTGGTTGGCAAAACAGTCATTATGCAAAATAGACACTATCCAAAAGCTCGAATGGCCTTATTCAAGTTAAAGTCCCAAAATTAAGCTTAAGACCAAAGAGCTTGGTCGTTCGCACATCCATGTCCAAAAATAGTCAAGTTTTCACGATCAAGGTAAATAGGCTATGCTAGATATTTGTCCAAGTCCTTCTTCATATAAAATTGAAATGTTTACAATCAATTCACAATTTTCCCCAACTCGATTTAGGGTTACAATTATTTGATTTTAAGAAGTTGATAAAGAAATGATTCGCCCCTTCTTCATGGCCATAGAGTCTATATTTATAGGAGTGGAGATGAGCGACATAGCTGCCATGCGTCTTTCTGACATTCGGCATTATCGACTATCTCAATGTCATTCGGCACCATGCTTTGTTCTAAAGATTTTCGATATCCTTTCGGATGTTGATGATTTGTGGCATCCTTTGCTATACCGGTGAGTAACGATATCCATTAAGGATAGGAATTTGACATCCTTCAATATTGTTAACATGCTTCCATCCTTCTATAACGCTGCCGATTTGCGATATTAGTGCCATACTGTAGCTATTTAATATCCTTATCCTTGTCGGCATGCAGTATTATTTTTTCATTAATAGTTTATGACATTCACCTTTATTCATTGATGAGGTGCGGTATTGATGACATACAGTATCCTTTTTCGCATTGATGGCTTATAATATGTTGTCATTTAACATCATCACTTCCCCCAATTATATGCGACATCTTATGCAGCCTTTACTGATGCGAGATGCTTTATACTTTTAAATTCGATATCTCTATCTGTCCATAAGTTTGACATCGCCTTTTGCTGTTGTAGGATCTTATTATTTTCACCTTCACAAGTTCGAAATGCTCTGTATTCGATAACCTTATCTTCGTAGGTTCGATATCGTCTGTTTGCAATTGTTTTATGTTCATGGGGGCGATAACCCATATGGCCTTTGAGTTTAACATCCTTCAAGCCTTCGGCCATGATATCCTTCCAGCCTTTATATATGATATCCTTTTAATTTCGACATCCCTATGTCGGCGCTTGTCATATCATTAACTTGTAAGTCCCATGATTGACTTATTAATTCGACATCATATTCTCTTGCTTCCATGTTTGTTTCCATTAGAAAATATAAGGATAACACTTCCACTTGCTCTTCGAAGTTATCTAGTTCCAGAAGTCTTGATTTGTTCATAAATGTTTGGATGCTTTGATTTCTTGGTTGATTTTTTGAAGGTGATTTGGCTGTTAGCTTCAACTAATTTCCATAATTGTTAGCTATCGATCTCTTTGTTTTGATGCAATCTGGTATTTCTTTCCTTCCATATTATATGTGATATATCACTGCTATTATCAATGTGCAAGCTAAGTTGATTTTTTTGGATTAGCTTCTAAATTTTTTTTGTATGTGTTGCATGCTAGATCTCATGCACTGCAATGCTTGAATCTGGCTGAGATTTAACATTGCTCTTGCTATTGCCATTATATGTTTTGTATAAATGCAACCAAAGTAAAGATGGTCCATGCTTTCTGATTTAGTTTTGCAAAATAAGCATTGAGTTTCTCCATTTTTGTTCCATTTTCTGCATTTTCCTCTGGTTGGCGGCTGTTTAATAGTGTAAAATATGCATAATATGCCATTTTTGGATAATTAGTCCTCTTCCAGATAACATTGTACCAATCAACTTCTACATCAACACCTTTTATATATTCCCAAATGTGTTTAAAAGGAAATATTCCCTTTGAGTTTAATATACAGACTCATTCATCCTTTTGTAAGATTGAATCTACTGTGATTTTTTCAATTGCCGATCTGATAGTTGGATTCTCATTTGTATTCAATTGTGATTTTGAATTATGCATTCCACTTTTCCATCGGCGTTTCCAAATTGATAAATATTATACCATCTTAATATATTAACAAGGGATTTTCCATTAATCCATGGATCAAACCGAAAACTTGTTTGTTTTCCTTCTTTGAACTTTCTTTCAATTAATTTGATTCCTATTTCTCTACAATTTAAAATATATTTCCATGTGAATGAGAAATGTTTTTCCATCAGAATAGTCCAAAAAAATAGTTTTAGCATATTTTTCCTTCATCCACTTGGCCCATAATGATTTTCCTTTCAAAAGTTTCCAAAACAGTTTGAGGTTAAAATTTCACTTAAATCTCTGAAATTTCTTAATCCTAGAGCTCCATTTTTCTTAGATTTGCATACTGTATCTCATTGAACTTTTTGATATTTTCCTCTCCAAACAAATTTGCACACATCTTTTTTATTTTGCGGATTTTATTTGATGGAATGTTGTATGTTTACAACTAGTATAGTATAATAGAAGTGATGACTGTGTAAGTAAGCTCTAACCTACCAGCTAACGTTAGCAATTTACATGGCCAACTCTCTAGTCAATTTTGCATTATAATACAGCCTTGTGAAACCTCTGTCATTAAGCTGATTCATGCTAAATAAAAACCCCAAGTATTTAACTGGTAGATTTCCCTCTTGAAATTTTAAATTATTGAGAATTTCTATTTTTCTAGTGCATCACTCGCTGAAGTAAACTTTGCTTTTGCATTCATTAGTTCATAACTTATCAAATTCACTCAGTTTTCTAAATAATTTTATAATGGTATTTGCACTTGTTTCATGGAGAGATGAAATAATTGATAGCCTCTTGTTCTACTTGGAAGACTTTAATCACGTTTTCATTTTTATCGAGCGGTTTTCCTATGTTATTTTTTGATCTTCTATTAGACATTTTAGCATAGAAAAATTTGCTCGTTTCATCACCGTTGGTTAACCAGTCCACTTTAGCTTTCTGTCACATGTTCATTACTTGCACATGAATTTTTACAAGCTTTCTTTGTGTTGAAAAAAATTTGTTGGTTAAATTTGAGTTTAAGCTATCAATGTCTACCATATTTTGCAAACACTCACATTCCTTTGTGATTTTGTTTAATTATGTTTTATTTCTATTCTTGTTCCATAATTTTAAATCTTCTTTTTCTTTTTCTAAGAATTTGCAAAATTTGTAATGTGCAGTGCCCTGTACTTTAATAGTAACACTATTTTGAATTACATCTCTATGGTTATTGTCATAAACATCTCTATTTTGAAATAGTTTTATATTAAATCAAATTTTTTTATTTATGTCTTCAAATTTATTAATTGTCGTTGGATAAGATAATATTCGATATCCGTTGTCTAACTACGGATGCAGATATTGATATCGGAAAATGATTCTGGATAAAGACAGAAAATAGCACTTAGGTCTAATTATTGATGCATTACTTTTATTGTTGTTAGATGATCCAAATTTGAAACTTATTTTCTTTTATAATAACATTGTGCGGGGCTCAAATTCTTGTTAGGCACCGCCTTATCAATATATTAGTTTATATTATATGTATGTTAGTGCATTGATTGATATATTTTTTTATTGAGGTAATAATTTATATTATATATATTTTTATCGTCGTACATTTTATTTTTTATAAGCACTAATACCGAAATAGTTTTATATTAAATCAAATTTTTTATTTGCGTCTTCAGATTTATTAATTGTGGTCGGATAGGATAATATCCGGTTTAGGTCAGCTAACCGCGAATGCGGATATCGACATCGGAAAACCATTCCGGATAAAGACGCGAAAATAGCACTTAGGTCTAATTTTTTGCATACAGTGCAATGTATTTTTGATATGAAGTCCAATGGTATTAAACTGAGAGTGCAAGTTAGTTGAAGGTTAGACATAAGCCTGTTACATTTCTTTATAAAAAGTGCAAGTCACTTTTTTACAATTTTTTTTTGGGAAGTACAAGTCAGGTTACTTACATTCAAAAGAAAAGTCGGCTGTATTTTGTAGGAAAAATGCAAGCTGCTGTGCTTTATGATCAAATACGAAAGCGAGTTGCACTTTTGTAAAAATAAGAATAAAAAGAAGAACGGCTGCAACTGTTTTGGCACAAATTAGAAATCAGTGACACTCTGAAAATGAGTAAGAAAATTACATATCAGTTTTAGGTTATATGAAAAGATATGGTAAAACGATCAACAATAAAAAAAAAAGATTCCAAGTTCAAAATATCAACAAAATGGAACACATGCTTTTACAAATAAAATTAATAATTAATGCATAAAATGGACGTGATGCCAGTGTATGAACATGAGCAGGAATGTAACACAAATATTTGTTTATAAAACATAGACGTCCAATGTTACGTCATGCATGTTTGTTGGACATGCGATTAGACTGCTAATCCTAAGTTTCAGCGGCAAAGCTAAAAGCTTTATGCATATATATATATATGATGTATTAAAGCATAGAGTATGATGGAGACAGTTGCTTGCTTCCTGGAGCACCACGAGATGTAAATTTCATCCTAAATATATGCAATAACCATATGTAGACCGTCATCGTCTATGTCGGTTGCCCAATCGGCATTTGAGTATCCTTGAATTTCTACTGCTTTGCATGCTTTTAAACTATGCATTGATTTATTGTTTGCTTTAAATATCTTAGTATACGTTTCACGGCCTTTCAGTGGTCACTTAATGGTCTTTGCATAAATTGACATACTTTATTGACACTGAATGTTATGTCTGGTCTTGTTACTGTGACATATTGTAGTGTACCAACTATGCTCCTGTATTGCTTCACATTGTCAATAGGTTCACCCTTGTCTTTGGATAAGTGCAGATTGCTGACTATTGTGGTGACGACCCGCAAATCCGTACCCTTTGAACCGACAATAAACCACACATGTCGACCCAAAGCCAACATAATTACAGATGATCATGAGAAAGAAAAGAAAGGGTGAGAAGAAAGATAGAAGAAAGAAGAAGAGAAGAGAAGAAAACGAGTGAGAGAAGTAGAACCAAAACAACACATAAACTCACATCGCAGCGGAATAACATATAATATAGATCAATAATCTTTACAAAGAGAAACTATAATTTACATAAATCAACATCAAAGTACACAAAAAGTAATCATCAGCTTGGACAATTATAATAACCTGGCCTCACAAATGCTGATAATTTACAACAACAACAATGAAGCGGAAAAATAAACAGATACGTGTATACGACATGAAGATCTCCAGCTCGCCCACTGAAGCTCCAAAAGCATCAAATCTGAACTTGTAAATATACTCTGTCTGACCCGAGCATTGAAAGGGAAGAACGCCCGGATCAGTCTGGTAAACCAGCGTGAGAAAAACACATCTCAACTGAATTTATAAAGTTATCAAAACTTTTCATTTATCAAAACAAAAGGTATCTCGTAAGACCACGTCCACACATAAACACAGATGGGTTTTCCCTTACGATAACCAAAACCTTTCATATCAAATCATGTTATATTATAATAGTGTCTATTATACATATAATAATCAACATAGCTAAAATTGTTACATTATTAAATTCCAGCAATACTAGACTCTACAAACAAAATAGCAGGCACGTAGTGGATTTTGGATTTACATACAAATACAAATGACTAGGTTAAGGGACTACCTTTCCGAAGCAAATCTCAGTACATCTCTAGAGAGATGTACCTAGGGTCGAGATACTCAGCGCCTAAATCAACACAAGACTGGCCGACTCCTTCCGAGATAGTACCGAATATGTCATCACTCCGGTCGTTACCGACCTAAATCCGTGGCTACAAGCATACATCAACAATAATCAGATACACACGTCATAGCGTGTAAAGATACATCTAGAAGAGTGATGACATCTCCTAACGGGAGCGACCCACTTAGCCTTGCTGCTTCTATACCTGTTTCAGTCATTTTTCGAGGAGTGAGGCCAAAAGAGGTATCGAATAACTTTCACATATCACATCATCATCATCTTTGAATGCCACATTGCCATTCCCGCTGACTACTAATTGCCTTGCACAAAAATACAACCCTTGAGCTCGTATGTCTCAAGGAGGGTGTTAAGCTAAGAGAAGTTGCCTTCTCCTCCACCATAGGATGTACGTTTGTAAAAACCAATGTACGTAATCTTAGAAATGCAATGTCAGACACTCATCCATACAAGTTGTCCAGGAACAGGACAAACCGAAGGTACTCTCCTACCACATCCTATAAGATTAGTAGCGACAACCCTTGCAATGGATATTTCATAATGAAGAGACTACTGCTACTATATGTATATTGGGATTTTAACCCCAAATGATCAACAAGCAGTCATTCACTATGAAAATCTGAAATATCAATGCCATCAATAACCTACACAATCGTCGCATATACGTTGGCCCAAAGTGGTTTCAGATAAATCTGATCCCGATCTCTTCGCACCAACAACGTAAAAGCGTTTCTCAACCTCACACAGAAATCAAGTCTCATAGACTTATCACGTCTCCAACTTTCAACTTGCTATCCTTCGGCCAAGAAGGAAGCTCGATAGATTGGAGTAATCACTCCGCACTACAGAAATCAACATTCTCAACACAAACGATAATCAAGCCTACACAGTTAGTTACGTACTAAGTGTACGACTAATTAGTTTCTACATCAAGTTGAGAAACTAAAATGGCCAAATTTGATAGTCGGTTATTTAACTATCAAAGCAACAAATAAAATCTAGCACATAAGTAGTCATTGGGCCTGATTTTATTAATCGTTTATAAATTGAATCACTTTCCAATTATTCACTTCAAAATATCTTTAAAAGATAATATTCAAAACCATTTCACTTATTGGATATTTGGAAAACATTTTCATATACTTATTTTAATAATAAGTAAATTCACAATTCATTTTATTTTCAAACCATTTAAACTCCATTTTATAATATCACTTTCCAAAACATTCATTTAAAGAATTATTCTCTTTAAAAACGTGAATATATTTCCTTTTATAAAAATCCATATTTAGCTTATCAAATTAAATTGATTTCACATTTATAAAACAGTGTTTATATTCACATTTCTATTTTATAAAAACTTCCATTTATAAAATTCCATTATTAACCAATTTCCCGTTTATCACATTTATATGTCAAAATCCCATTATAAGTTTATTTACTTATAAATCTCATTATTTACAAATTCATTCTTTTGTAATCTCATTATTTATAAAGTCCATTATAAATTCATTTTTAAATTTTAATTACAAATCCGTATACAAATTTGATTACAATTCCATTTCTAATATTATGAAACACCATTTATAAAATTTGTTTCATTAAATCTCTTTATTAATAACACTCCTTTTATAACTTCCTTACTTTATAAATCTCATTTACTTATAAGGTTTCATTTATAACTTCATTTTAATACTTATAAAACTCGTTTATAATCCTATTATTTTTATTTATAAATTATCAATTTTATAAATCTTATATATAAACCATTTATAATAAGTTCAAAATTCTCAATTTAACTTATTTTACAAAATAGTTAACTTCATATTTCAAAAATCATATTTAAGTATATTTCACAAAGCCATAATTTTTATAACATAAAAATTATAACTTTTTGTTTATTTAAAATAAATTCATTTCTTTAACAATTCAAAATTTATTAAAAAACATATATATTTTCAAAATCATTTTGAAATCCTTTTTAAATTGAAATCATCATTTCTATATTTTAAATTCCAAAAATATGGCCAAATGCTGCAAAAGTACTAAATAAGGGGATTCTCATCAATAATAGCAAACATGACATCCATCACATCAAATATCACATAATACAATATATATAACAATATGTGTAAACAAACATCAACCATAGCGAGGAATCATGTTGGATTCCTCCAGCCTGTAACCTGCAACAAATATGCATATGAGAATATGTACAATGTCTACTTCAAGGCAGACGCGTGTACAAAGGGTCATCCACTCATACACGGGAATGTATAGGGTCTCATCTACTCCAATCGACAGGATTATATCCAACTACTAACTAATATAGCATAACATCTAAACATCCAATACATACATACATACATACATACACATATACATATACATATATAACATTCAATAGTTATCAAAACAACATATAAAACTATTCCCACTTTTATAAAAATATAAGCGGGTCAGAAAGAGTGAGTTTTACTCACTTTGGTTGTAGTCGTCGCAATAGCGATTCGTTTGGATTAAAATTGAAAGAGCGTTTAATTTAACCCAAAATCGCTGCTAGCTCCAAATCTGTCCAAACCAGCTCTAAAATATAGTGTTCACTGATACGAACCCAACGCTGCTTGTTTCGTGTGAAACGGACCTCGTATGAAATAGTTATGGATTTTTAAACATTCGAAAAATTAAAATTTAAATAACTTAAATTAATTTTAGTTAAATCACTTAACCCTTTCTTTTTATTTTCGTTCTTCCCTCCCAGGCAAGCTACAGGACCATCGCGACATTTTTTTTATTCGCTTCACCTTCTTACGCGCGCTCGCCCACGGTCGACGCCGACCATGCCGCCTGCATCGCCGCTTCCTTCTGGTGCCGCGCCACCGCGCCTTGCGCCTGCAACCGCGCCACCATCGCGCGCGTACGCGCATTTCAAATTGCCGGCGACCCAAAAAACTGTGCTCGAACGGAGGCAGTTTTCCCTCCATCGACCTCGCCAAACTCCATCTCAACCGTTCATCTCATCCATCACAATGTCGCCGACGTTTCTCTATTTGAGGTCAAGCATCGATATGGCCTCTAACGATGCCGTTGATCGTGATCCATACGATCGTAGGGTTTGAGAAATAAGTGGCGGCGGTGGAAATTTAGTTAGGGTTAGGTTTCTCTAGAAACGAGGGCTAGGGTCCTCTATTTATAGGCAACTATAAATTACTATTCACTCTTTATTTTCTTGAACTCCAAACAAAGCGTGCCACCTGGCGTTCCTAATGTTTTACCCCTATTCCGAACATAATAAAATGTATATCGGAGGCCAATTCCATCATATACAGAAGATAGGTTTTCAAATTCGAATTATTTTAATTATAATCCTTTAATTAATTTTTGTGCGTTTCAAACTCGCACGACCAAACGGTAAGTCCAATCGACACGAAACTTGAAATCCTATAATAACTCACTATTACAAATCCAATGAAACTAGTTTCGTCGAAATCCGAGACAGTGTCAAAAATGACTACTTTTACACGTTAATTAAAATATAAAATTTCTAATTTCTGTAAATTAACTTTTATTTCAACTTTAAAAGTTTACTAACTTTATTCTAACTCAAATAGAATTTAAATCAAGTTTAAAAATCATTTTTATTCACATTAGATTCCACATTCAATTATTCCACTGATTTAACATATAAATTTTAACTTTCAATATTTAAAATTAATTAAATATTCTAAATTCGAACGGCTGAAAAATTTGTTCGTTACATACTTCCCTCCTTAAAAGAATTTCGTCCCCGAAATTACTAAGTAGGAAAGACGCTACAACACCATTAACTTTCAAAGCAATTTAGTTGAAATAGATTACCAAATCTTTGAAGTGTTTAACTTTTCCAAAATCAATTTAGTTGTACTCTTTATAAAACTTTTCCTGAGTCTTCAAAATTCATTCATAGTTATTAACTAATACCATTTCAAAAATCAACTATTATAATTCCAAATTATAACTCAAAATCAAATTTTTAGTTATCAAAAATTTTCCAAATTTCTCAAAAAGTTTCTAATGCCTTAAATTTTCAGAAAAATTCGCCAGAGTCTCCTTTGCACGGTTCGATCCAAAAAAATATAACTATATATATATATATATCACAAACATACATCTCATCTCAATAATGAGGCATCCCGTAGGAAAAAAGTGTAAAAGTACGATATGTAATCCGAGATGTACCTTATATATTTATTAACAAGCATATATGGCTAATATAGCATGAAAGCAAGCTCCAAATGCGAAGCAAACGCCATTCACACCTACTAAACACTCAACAAACAATTAGAAACATGTATATAACATATAATATCAATATATAACATATACTATACAACTATCATCTGGAAATGAAACACATGCAACATAAGAAATTATCAAACAACTAACATCCAACATATCAATTCATTCGTTTACTATTTAGTTTTCATCCAACTAATTCACATTCAAGTTAACTAACAATCATTTTATTACATTCATTCTCATTTTACTATCATTTGATTCTCATCAAATTAGTTTGCATTCATTTACACTCATCACTTCAATTTGTTTACTAATTTCCAATTAGTTTACATTCTACTAATTTACATTCATTCCAATTCATTTATTAACATTCACTTTATATTTGTTAATTTTACTTCCAATTCATGTTTAACAACATCTCATTATTCACTTAGTTTATGCACTTCCATTTCTATTAACATTCATTGAATTGATTTTCAGCTTATTCACACTTGTTTTATTGACTTCCAGTTTCATTTACTCTCAACTTATTAACATCAAATTCATTAATCATTCAATGTATTCACCTTCATTTTTCACATTAGTTAACAATCATGTTCATCTACATTTACATTAATTCTTCACTTAGTATATTTTTCTTTAATACAAATATTAACAACACTTAATAACCATTCCATAAGATTCTTACTTAAGTTCATTTTCATATTTTTATACAACACTTCTAATGTATATATTTAATTCACAACTTAAGTTACATTCTTATTACTTCGATTCATTTATTTACTTTCAATATCAAATTTCAATTTCATTCAACTTTACTTAAGTTAAACTTCGGTTCATGTAATCCATTTAATTCAATTCACTAACTCCAATTTATTCAACTTCGCGTAAGTTAAATTCAATTTTATATCTTTATCTATGCCACTTTAAATTTGATAAGTTCAAAACTCATTTTCCTTTATTTATCAAACCATACTCAGATTCTAAATTTCACTTCTTGGTTATCACAGCAAAACATCAATATCAATTTACTAAGGTAGTAAATCCATCACACGGAAACTCGAAAACAGAAACTCGAAAATGATACTGATGATGCGGCCGTCATCATCCTTATTATTTCCCAACAACTGTAGTGAATTCAGTGCTTTAAATTCTTTTAAATCCATTTATTTATAAATCACAATTATAAATTTACACTTATATAATTTCACTTATTCACTTTGCTTATATAAGATTCATTACAAATTTGTTTATCTTGTTGTTTAGATTCGTAATAATATAACATCTTCAAACTTTGAAAAACAACTGTCAAAATCAACAGAATTCAAATTCTCAAATTCTTAGTTTAAATCCATTTTTATTTATAACCCATGTTTATAAATATACTCATGTAGTTTCATTTCTTATATATAAGATTTTTTCACAACTGTAAACCATTTTAATTATAATTCCATACTTTATAATTCACTTGCTTATATAATTTATTCTTTTACAATTGTTGTCTTTGTTTAGATTATTCAAACAGCTTTTATTAACTTATATATATTTACATTTTCAAACAACCAAACAATCCATGTATATACACTATAATAATTCTTGGAAAATTGTTCCTTTATATATAAAATACAATCGAGGTAAAATTATTTCATTTACCCAATTTAAAGACAATACTATGTCGATATGCCTTGTTAAAGTGATTAGAAACCCCTATCGATAACGTGGCGTCCCACATACCGACCTGAATTCATAAGCCACTCAATAGATACATCAACATAATATAAAACATTTTTATATCACTAACAAATACGCGCTCATATATATAATGCACTCAAACTCAATCTAGGGTGCTATTGACCCTATCTATACTGAGTACAGATCAAAGCCTACGAGTATACTAAACCTAAGCTCTGATACCAGCTGTGATGACCCGCAAATCCGTACCCTTTGAACCGATAATAAACCACACATGTCGACCCAAAGCGAACATAATTGTAGATGATCATGAGAAAGAAAAGAGAGGGTGAGCAGAAAGAGAGAAGAAAGAAAAAAGAGAAGAGAAGAAGAAGAAGAAGAAGAAGAAGAGAGAGAAGCAGAACCAAAACAATAAGAATCTCACATCGCAGTGGAATAACATATAATATAGATCAATAATCTTTACAAAGAGAAACTGTAATTTACAAAAATCAATATTAGAGTACACAATAAGTAATCATTAGCTTGGACAGTTATAATAACATGTCCTCACAAATGCTGATAATTTACAACAACAACAATGTAGCAGAAAAATAAACAGATACGTGTATACGACATTAAGATCTCCAGCTCGCCTGTTGAAGCTCCAAAAGCATCAAATCTGAACCTATAAATATACTCGGTCTGACCCGAGCATTGAAAGGGAAGAACACCCAGATCAGTCTGGTAAACCAGCATGAGGAAAACTCATCTCAACCGATTTTATAAAGTTATCAAAACTTTTCCTTTATAAAAAAAAGGTATCTCGTAAGACCACGTCCATACATAAACATAGACAGTTTTTTCCTTTGCGATAACCAAAACCTTTTCATATCAAATCATGTTATATTATAATAGTGTCCATTATACAAATAATAATCAACATAGCTGAAATTGTTACATTATTAAATTCCAGCAATACTAGGCCCTACAAACAAAATGGCAGGCACGTAGTGGAATTTAGATTTCCATACAAATGACTAGGTGAAGGGACTACCTTTTCAAACCAAATCTCGGTACACCTCTAGAGGGATGTACCTAGGGTCGAGATACTCGATGCCTAAACCAACACAAGACTAGCCTACCCCTTCCTGGATAGTACCGAATATGTCATCACTCCGGTCGTTACCGACCTAAATCTGTGGCCAAAAGCATACATCAACAATAATCAGATACATGATGTCATAGCGTGTAAAGATACGTCTAGAAGAGTGATGACATCTCCTAATGGGAGCGACCCACTTAGCCTTGCTGCTTCTATCCCAGTTTCAGTCATTTTTCGGGGAGTAAGGCCAAAATAGGTATTGAAAACCATTCACATATCACATCATCATCATCTTTGAATGGCACATTGTCATTCCCGTTGGCCACTAATTGTCTTCCTCAAAAATACAACCTTTGAGCTTCCATGTCTCACGGAAGGTGTTAAGCTAAGAGAAGTTGCCTTCTCCACCACTACAGGATGTACGTTTGTAAAAACCAATGTACGTAATCTTAGAAATGCAATGTCAGACACTCATCCATACAAGTTGTCCAGGAACATGACAAACCAAAGGTACTCTCCTACCACATCCTATAGGGTTAGTAGTGACAGCCCTTGCAATGGATATTTCATAACGAAGAGACTACCGCTACTATATGTATATTGGGATTTTAACCCTAAATGATAACAAGAAGTCCTTCACTATGAAAATCCTAAATATCAATGCCATCAATAACCTACACAATCGTCGCATATACGTTTGGTCCGAAGTGGTTTTCAGATAAATCTAATCCTGGTCTCTTCGCACCAATAATGCAAAAGCGTTTCTCAACCTCACACAGAAACCAAGTCTCATAGACTTATCACGTCTCCAACTTTCAACTTGCTATCCTTCGGCCAAGAAGGAAGCTCGATATATTAGAGTAATCACTCCGCACTACACGAATCAACATTCTCAACACAAATGATAATCAGGCCTGCACAGTCATTTACGTACTAAGTGTACGACTAATTAGTTTCTACATCAAGTTGAGAAACTAAAATGGCCAAATTTGATAGTCGGTTATTTAACTATTAAAGCAACAAACAAAATCTTGCACATAAGTAGTCACTGGACCTGATTTTATTAATCGTTTATAAATCGAATCACTTTCCAATTATTCACTTCAAAATATCTTTAAAAGATAATATTCAAAACCATTTCACTTATTGGATATTTGGAAAACATTTTCATATACTTATTTTAATAGTACGTAAATTCACAATTCATTTTATTTTCAAACCATTTAAACTCCATTTTATAATATCACTTTCCTAAACATTCATTTAAAGAATTATTCTCTTTAAAAATGTGAATATATTTCCTTTTATAAAAATCCATATTTAGCTTATCAAATTAAATTGATTTCACATTTATAAAACAGTGTTTACAATTCACATTTCTATTTTATTAAAACTTCCATTTATAAAATTCCATTATTAACCAATTCCCCGTTTATCTTATTTATATGTCAAAATCCAATTATAAGTTTATTTACTTATAAATCTCTTTATTTACAAATTCATTCTTTTGTAATCCATTATTTATAAAGTCCATTATAAATTTATTTCTAAATTTTAATTACAAATCCATATACAAATTTGATTACATTTCCATTTCTAATATTTATAAAACACCATTTATAAAATGTATTTTATTAATAACATTCCTTTTATATCTTCCTTACTTTATCTCATTTACTTATAAGGTTTCATTAATAACTTCATTTTAACACTTATAAAACTCGTTTATAATCTCATTACTTTTATTTATAAAATATCAATTTTATAAATATATAAACCATTTATAATAAGTTCAAAATTATCAATTTAACTTATTTTACAAAATAGTTAACTTCATATTTCAAAAATCATATTTAAGTATATTTCACAAAGCCATAATTTTTATAACATAAAAATTATAACTTTTTATTTATTTATAATAAATTCATTTCTTTAACAATTCAAAATTTATTAAAACACATATATTTTCAAAATCACTTTAAAATCCTTTTTAATTTGAAATCATCATTTCTATATTTTAAATTCCAAATATATGGCCCAATGCTGCAAAAGTACTAAATAAGGGGATTCACATCAATAATAGCAAACATGGTATCCATCACATCAAATATCATATAATACAACATATATAACAATATGTGTAAATAAACATCAACCATAGGGAGGAATCCTGTTGGATCCCTCCAACCCATAACCTACAACAAATATGCATATGAGAATATGTACAATATCTGCTTCGAGGCAGACGCGCATACAAAGGGTCATCCACTCATACACGGAAGCGTATAGAGTCTCATCTGCTCCAATCGGCAGGAATATATCCAACTATTAACTACTATAGCATAAGATCCAGACATCCAATATATATGCATATATATATATATAACATCCAACAATCATCAAAATAGCATAATAAAAATATTCCTACTTATATAAAAATATAAGCGGGTCAAAAAGAGTGAGTTTTACTCACTTTGGTTGTAGTTGTCGCAATATCGATTCGTTTGGATTAAAATTAAACAAGCATTTAATTTTACCCAAAATTGCTGCTACCTCCAAATCTGTCCAAACTAGCTCAAAAATGTAGTGCTCGCTGATACGAACCCAACGCTGCTTGTTTCGTGCGAAACGGACCTCGTATGAAAGAGTTATGGATTTTTAAACATTCGAATAATTAAAATTAAAATAAATTAAATTAATTTTAATTAAATCACTTAACCCTTTCTTTTTATTTCTGTTCTTCCCTCCCAAGCAAGCTATAGGACCATCGCGGCATTTTTTTTATTCGCTTCACCTTCGTACGCGTGCTTGCCCACGGTCGACGCCGACCACGCCGCCTGCATCGCCGCTTCCCCTAGTGTCGCACCTTCGCGCCTTGCGCCTGCAGCCGTGCCACCATCGTCCGCGTACGCGCGTTTTGAAAATCCCCGGCGACCCAAAAAAGTGGGCTCGATCGGAGGAAGTTTTCCCTCCATCCACCTCGCCAAACTCCATCTCGACCGTTTATCTCATCCATCACAGTGTTGCCGACGTTTCTCTAGTTGAGGTTAAGCCTCGATATGGCCTCTAACGACGCTGTTGATTGTTGTATGTACAATCGTAGGGTTTGAGAAATTAGTGGCAGTGGAAATTTAGTTAGGGTTAGGTTTCTCTAGAAATGAAGGCTAGGGTCCTCTATTTATAGGCAACTATAAATTACTATTCACGCTTTACTTTCTTGAACTCCAAACGAAGCGTGTCGCCTAGCGTTCCTAATGTTTTACCCCTATTCCGAACACAATGGAATGTATATCGGAGGCCAATTCCATCGTATACAGAAGATAGGTTTTCAAAGTCGAATTATTTTAATTAAAATCCTTTAATTAATTTCTGTGCGTTTCGAACTCGCACGACCAAACGGTAAGTCCAATCGATACGAAACTTGAAATCCGAAAATAACTCACTATCACAGATCCAATGAAACTGGTTTCGTTGAAATCTATGACAGTGTCAAAAATGACTATTTTTACAGGTTAATTAAAATATAAAATTCCCAATTTCTATAAATTAACTTTTAATTCAACTTTAAAAGTTTACTAACTTTATTCTAACTCAAATAGAATTTAAATCAACTTTAGAAATCATTTTTATTCACATTAGATTCTAGATACAATTATTTAACCGTTTAACATATAAATTTTACTTTTCAATATTTAAAATTAATTATATATTATAAATTCGAATGGTTGAAAAACTGGGTCGTTACAATTGGTGTAGGTAGTCCCTTGGCTTGATCCATTTTAGTTTTGAGTCGCATTACTGCAATATACTTTTTCTGACTAAGAACAAGTTCTGTGTCTGCTTTTCTGCTCACTTTAATTCCTAGGAAGTAATTCAAATCTCCCAGATCTTTAATAGAGAATACTTTATTTAGATGATGAATAACTTGGTTGATCTCCGTTTCACTGTTACCTATAATTATAAAATTATCAACATAAACAAGTATATAAGTTATTGCATTATTATTGAATTTAACATATAAAGAATTGTCTGATTTTGCTACTCTGTATCTCAGCTGAATTAATGTTGCTTTCAATTTGTCATTCCAGACCCTTGGTTCCTGCTTTAATCCATATATGGCTTTATGAAGTTTGCATACTCTTTGATCATTGTTGCATATTTTGTAACCCTGTGGTTGTTCCATATACACTTCTTCCTGAAGTTCTCCATTTAAAAATGCATTGTTGACATCTAGTTTCCAATTGTGATGCAGTGCTATAGTTAATATAATTCTGATAGTAGTTGGCTTGACCATTGGTGAGAATGTCTCTCTGAAGTCAAATCCATATTGTTGACCGTAGCCTTTTGCAACCAACCTTGCATTATACTTCGATATTGTTCCATCAGGGTTTTTCTTTAATCTATAAGTCCATTTACAACTTATGATATTTTTATTTTATGGTTCTTGAACAAGCTCCCAAGTGTTATTTTTCATTAAAGCATGATATTCCTCATCCATTGCAACTTTCCAATTCTTGTCTTTAATTGCTTGATCGTATGTGGTTGGTTCTTCTAATTCAGTTGTAGCTATATATGCCATGGGCTTGAATATTCCTCGCTTTGATCTGGTTATCATGTGATGTCCATGTTCCTTTGGTGGTTGCTCTTGAGATTGAGGAGCTTCATGTTGATGTGTATCTTCATGAAGCTCCTGTTCTCTGAGGGATGACTGCTCTTTTTTAGGAGACTGCTCTTCTGATTGTTTGAGTGATCTTGGTGAATCATGACATGCTGATTCATGCAATGCACTGGAGGAGAACTCAGATTGTTGCATAGCTGTATCAATCTGATCATTGACTGTTTCTTTGATCTCTTCATTGTAAATAGGTATTGAAGGTATTGATACTTTGGCATTATATACCTTTTGACTAATTTTCATGTCTTTTGCTGCAAAAGGAAAAACATGCTCGTTAAAAGCAACATGTCCGTGTATAATAATCTTATCATTGTTTGTTAGGCACTTGTAGCCTTTCTGATGAGAAGCATAACCCAAAAAGGTACAGGGTGCATATCTGAAACTTAACTTATGAGTGTTGTATGGTTTTAGCCATGGGAAGCAAAGGCACCCAAATTTTTTTAAATTTGAATAGTCAGTTTTGACATTAAACAGAGTTTCATTAAGGGTTTGAGTTTCAAAACCTTTGATGGAATCCTGTTGATGAGATATACAAAGGTGGAGAATGCATCAGGCCAAAATTTTAGTGGCAGACTTGCTTGTGCCATAAGAGTGAGTCCTGTCTCAACAATATGTCTGTGCTTTCTCTCAATCAAGTCATTCTGTTCTGAGGTATGTGGGCAGGTAGCTCTATGAATTATTCCTTTCTTTATAAAGTATTCCTTTAATGGCTTGAATTCAGCACCACCATCAGTTTGTATGATTTTTAACTGTTTGTTGGTTTGTTTCTCAGCCTCATTGACAAACTATAACAATGTGTTCCTTGTTTCTGCCTTTTATTTAAGAAAATAAATCCATGTATATCTAAAATATGCATCAATAAATGACAAATAATTGCTATAACCATAATCTGAGTTCACTGGTGTTGGTCCCCATAGATCAGCAGCTACTAACTGTAATGGTTCATGATATTCAGTCATAGAATTAGGAAATGGTAATTTATGTCCTTTTCCCATTTGACAATAAGTACACACATATGGCAATGATAAATTCCTAAAATCGATATTATTATTTCTCAATACATGTTTTACAACATTAACACTTGGGTATCCCAATTTACAGTGCCAGAAATCAAAAGTACTTTTATGGTTTACACTGTCATTAATACCAGAGTAATTACACCATTTCTTGTCATTAGCTTTCTAATGATGCTCCATTAGGTTGAAAATATAGAGGCCATTGTGAACTCTACCCTGTAGTAAAATTTCCTTACTTAGCAAGTCTCTAATAGTACACAGGTTTGGGTAGAATTCAAAGTAAACTTGATTATCAAGAGCAAATTGAGATACACTCGTTAAATTCTTTTTAATTTGTGGTACCCTTAATAAATTATTGAGATGTAGCCCATTCTTGCCCTTGATAACTGCTTTTCCTATATGAGTTATTTGTATTTGTTTACCATTACCTATAAAGATAGAATGCATACCTTTGTACTCTTTGTTGCCCAAATTCTGATTTTGTACATTGTTAGTAATATGATTAGTTGCACCTGAGTCTAGGTACCAATCATCATGTTGTATTTCTTCTGGCCCAGTTAGAACTTCACTGTCATTCTGAGTTCTTGATGCATCACCTTGATTCTTGAATTCATGACTTGTATGAGCAAGATTAGCATTGGGTTGGTAGTTTCTTTGACTGGAATTACCTTGTTGATTTGTTGTGTAATTCTGATCAAATCTAAAATAGCACTTGCTTGATGTGTGACCATATTTCTCACAGATTTGACATCGATTTCTATTATTGTTGCTCCATCTACCTCTTCCTCTGCCTCTATAAGTTTGATTGTTTCTTTGATTGCCTTGCTCATTTCTTGGATTTGCATTTCTTGATTGATTCTTGCTTTTTAAGTTTGCTTCAATTGAGGCATAATTGATATTGTAGTTTGAGCTTGTTGCTTTTCTTTGATCCAATCATCATTCATGTGACAGTAAAGTAGAATGAACATATTGTAAACTTGGAAGTGTTTCTTTTAATGAGATAATTGCTACAACTGACTCATATTCTTCATCTAAACCATTGAGAATTGCCAAAGTTTGTTCAGTTTTTGCAACCTTGTAACCTGCAGAACATAATAGATCACATAATGATTTCATTTTGGTTAGATATTCTCTCATAGACATATTATCCTTTCTTAAGTTTTGCATCGGTCTTTTGTAATGCATCACTCTCGCCGATGATTGTATGTTGAATATTTCCTTAACTATGCTCCAGATTTCGTGTGCTATATTGCATCCTATATTTAAGGCAGTAAATTTGCACTGATTGAAGATGGTAACCATGCACATAGGAGACTATCTTTTCGTTGATATATTATGTATTCTTTGTTGTCAGCAACTTGCCCTACACTGATGGTAATGTATCTTGCAGGGATGGGTGCAGCTCGAAGGATATATCCTTCCAGTCCATGTCCCCTTATGGCAGTTGAAATCTGATATTTCCAGAGTAAGAAGTTGCTCTCATCTAACTGAATACTGATTATTTCACTTCTTGGATTGATGGTTTTCTTAGATATATCCTCCATTTCAGGGGTTTGATTGGTAAAATGAGCAGCTGATGATGCATCTGATGTATTATCAGTTGTTCCAGCCATCTTCATTATCAAATGAAGAGGCTATCTCTGATGATCTTGATCTGTTGTAGCCAAAGTGATATCATGAGAGTTTTTTTATCACTTTTAGGCAAAGCACTGATCTGTTGTGAGGTAAATGATGATTCTTGAACAGGTTTTCACCGAATCTTGGTCAAAAAGCAAGAAAGATATCCAGTGATGAAATTTGTAACGACCCTGAAATTTTAAATTTATTTAAATTAATAATGAAATGAAAATTTTGAATTAAATTGAGTAATAAATAAATTTTTGAATAAAAATTGTAAAATTAATAATAATTGATTGCGAGTTTCCCCGATATCCAAATATATTGTGTATAAATCATTTAAATATATTGTATATATGTATTTGGGCATATATGAGTGAGTTTGAAAAATATAAATATATATAGATATATATTTGACTTGAATTTAAATTGTAAATAAATGGCTAATAATAATGATAATGATTTGAATTTATAAATTTAATAAAAGACATTAAATATTAAAGTAAGTTAAATAATTGAGTTTATAAAATAATACAAGGCAACAAATGTAAGTTAAACAAATAAATAAAATAATATATAGTTAAAATTCAAACAACAAGAAATAGGAACAAAACAAAATAAAAATTAAAAATAGCAAGTATGTTTGCTGTGTAAAAGAAAACAAGGAACTAGGCAGATCATATCATAGTATAAGTATGAAGACAAATTAAAATAACATCTATCTCAGCCGAGACCAATAAACAAAGCACAAAAACCAGACAAGGCAAGAACAAAGTTTAAAAGAAATAAGACAACTTTATCTACATATATTTAGCTTTCAAGCAAAAGAAGTACATGTACAAATCATTTCATCCCACCATAACATGGCATATCAGCCGAAATGAAGATAAGTAAATAAACAAAAGAGGAGAAAGTACTCAAAGCAATAAATGCAACATGCCTCATGCATTTAAAGCAAATGTCTCCAGCATGCTTTCTGTACAAACAATATAAAACAACCTGTAAACCTTTTGTTATATACATCAACTTTTTCACTTCATTTCGTTCAACAATTAAACAAAGCTAAGAAGAAGAAAAAAATGTCTGAAGCTTACCATCTTTAAAAACTCAAACAATAATTCAAACCCTGTAAACCAAAGATTTAAAGCCTGGAAGTCAAGCAAATCATCATCAACAAATAGGAAGATCAAAACTGCATTTTCTTTTCAAAGCAAAAGTTCTCTGTTCTTCTCTGTTTTCAAATATTGGCAAAGGTGAGCAACCTTCTTGAATCTGATGTATATCTTGTTGTTGATCTGATATTGAAGTTGTGATTTTGCTTGTATGATTATCTGCATATGTGTGTATATCTATATACATAAGAATTAAAGATGTATATACAGAGGCATATATCCCTGTTTTAAAAGTTTACAGGCTAAACAAAAAAAAGAAAAAAGAAAAATACAGTTCTCTTTAATCATTCACTGTTAAACTTTGATGATTAAACAAAAATTGTTCAAATTATCAAGACCAAAGTTTTAAAAATATTTCTTTGTAATAAAAATGAGTGGCTTTACTGAAATGGACTAAAACACAGTAAAATCAAATTTTATCAAAAATTTAATTTATTAAATTTTGAGTTTTGACTTCATGATCATGTTCGCCTTAGTAAACCATGATTTTTAATGAAGAAATTATGATTTTTAACTTAGAAATTCTCGAGCTTGAGGGAGTTGAACGGGAAATGGATTTTCGTGAAAATCTGGTGATTGATGAACTTTTAGGGCTCGGGGTTTTTGTCGAAGCTAGCTGGTACATCGGCGGATACGAGAAAAATACTAGGAAATTTTTGTATTGCGTGATTCGTTGGGTCGAATCAAAAGTAGGGTTTAACGTTAAGTTTGGTGGTGGTCTGTAAACATGACGATTTCATCGTCACGAGTTGACCGAGTTGCACATGGTTCAAGGGGAAGGTAGAGGGGACTACGGCGAAGGTTCTGGTAGGGGGACGTGGTCGCTGGTGGTTGAGATGGTCGGGACGAGGTAGTTTTCTGATGGTCGAGGGTGGTCCAGTTTGAGTTAAATAGCAAAATCTCGAGTTCGACGTTATTACGAATTTCTGAGGTGATTGGAGGCTTGTATAGACGATCGTCGACATGCTCGGAGTCGCGGCGATGACTGGAGCTGGCCATCTCGTTTGTGCACGTGCACGAGCACGTTGGGTTGGGGTCTGGAATATGGGTTTTGGTTGCAGTGGGTTGGGAAGAGGAAGCTGGAGGGAAAACTCAAAGTGGGACTCGTGTCTTTGGGGTTTTGAACTTGAAGCTGGATTTCAGTGGTTCAGGTGGGAGTTTTCCAGGCTTCACCTGTTCCTTAATTCAAATATAAATTTCAAAGTATAAAGTAAGGTTCAAAACTAAGCTATAGATCAAGGTTAATCAAGATTTAAACTTATATTTGAATTCCAGATTTTGAAATTTAAATGAAGATTTATAAATTTAAATGTTTAAATAAGTTTGAAAAGATAAGGTATATTTTTAAATATGAGAATTTAGAAGTGGATTGAATATAAATGTTTTAACATATTTTTGAGTGATAATAAAATCACTAATATGAATGAGATTTATCTTAAGTAAATAAAGATATAATGAGGGTTTGAAATTCATTAATTATTAAGTAAATTAAATGGATAATTTATTTATTTAATTAACTAATGATTTGGATAAATTAAATAAGTAATTAAAGGTTTAAACTACTTAATAAAGGTTTTAATTTATTAACTAAGGAATAAATATTAATATAAATGATTTAAAATTTGATTAATCAAGTGATTAAGAAAAATTTATTAAAGATAATTAATAAAATGTTAATCAATCAAGGGTTAAATTATTAATTAAAGTTAATAAATTAAATGGTGAGTTAAATAATTAAAGATTAATTATTTAATAATTAAAGGGGGATGAATTATAATTAAAGGTGGATGAATCATAATTAAAGGTTAATCAATTTATTATAAATGATAAATTAATAAATGATTAAAGAATAATTAATCAAAATGATTTGTAATTAACCAGGATTAGTAAATCATAAGAAATAAATCTGATTTGAATTAATCAGACAATTAACTGACCTTACTTATGAATGTTTGGATTCTATTGAATGAGAATTTTTTTGATATCCCTGATATATGATGCTTTGTGATACATCCTGATTTATGTTGTGATCTGATATTTTCTGTTTCTGTGATATATTACTATGTGAATGTGAAAACCCTTGACCCATAAACGACACTTGAATTTCGATGCGACAGGGAGTCGGATTCCAGTTGGTTATCCGAAACCCACATCGAATTGTAATGATGAATCTTTGTGACTGATAAATTTATTTTATCTATGAATCTGTGAATGAACGATAAGCGTTATAGTTTATATCGCTTATCAACTATATCCTGTATTTTGGTATGTGATGATTGATGTTGCACTATTGTGTGTGAAACCCCTGGACTACACTGTTACACACACAAATATGGATTTCACGTGGAAATCGGTTAAGTCACAGATAATTTAAATTTGATGTTTTTGAAATTGAAATTTTAATTTCAATTGATTTTGAAATTTGAAATTTGGGGTTTAAAGTGAAAAGCTTTTGAAATAGAATTTCAAAGATAAAAGTTATTTTAAATAACTTAACCGAGTTTTGAAAATTTAAATAATTAGATTTTAATTTGAATTCAAGTTTGAAATTAAACCTATGATTTGGAAACTAGGGATAAAAGATGATATAAATGTGTTTGTATGAATTAAACCATTTTAAAGTATTAATTTGGGAATTTGAATTTAAACCAAGGATTTCAACTCGTATGAATGAATCAGATTTCCAAATTGAAAACTGTTGTTTTCAAATGATAAAAGCTTTTAGATAAGAAAAGAAATTCCAGTTTAAATTAAAGGAATTTCAAGTGAATTGAAAAATGGATTTTCCAAGTTATGAATGAATTCTTTTTGAAAGCTATGAATTAAATCTGTCTATTTTTAACAGATTTAAAGTGATGATTTGTTTAACCCATTCGAAATGAAATTGTTTTGAAAACTATAAGTTAAATCTTTGATTTAAAGATTTAACGAATTAATCAAATTGAAAGGGAAATTGATTTGGAAAATCTATGAATGAATCTTTGTGAAATTAAGTGAACTTTGTGAATTGAATCTTTTTGTTTAAAAGATTAAAATGGTAATTTGTTAAACCATTTGTAAAGAAAGTTTGGGTAATAAGTTGTGACTTAATTGAAATCCCATTATCCATTTGTTTTTGAATATTGCGCTCACTATTCGGGTTAGCCGGGAAAAGACAATTGTGTCATATAACCCATTCCGAATAGTGATACGTCGTATATGGATCGCATTTGCTATATTACAGCATGATGGGGGGTTCTCGCTTCGCGGTTTGGTGGCGAACGGGAGACTCTTACCCCTACATGTCCCTGAGAGGGATGGGTTGGTTAGGCGAAGGCCATGACAGTCGAGAGGCTGGCCGTAAAAGTAAATGTGAGGTACCAATGTAAGCCACGGTGGGACTGGGATGGTTGCAAAGCCTACCGGTGGCCGCTGTCTGTGGATCGTTACATTTGGTATCAGAGCTAAGGTTGAACTTTAGCTCAGGAGTATAACACGTTAAGTAGCTCATTAGAGATAGGGTGAAGTAAACTCTAGAATGAGTAATCTCTAAGATATCCGTCTGAACGTCTCAGTAAATTCTCTTACTATCCACTGATAGTGAGTAAGAGTGCAAGAAGAAGACGAGATAGGGGACGAGGAAATACGACTATAAATGGTCAATACCCTGCAACAGTGGAAACAAACTTTCCTATCAATCTTCTTTGATTCGTCTTTCCAGATTCTTTTGACTGCTTCGTACCAGCTACAAGACGAAGTTGTAGAAAGAAATTACTTCGTATCTTCATCAATTTCTTATCAGCTTTTTGATTTAAACCTTAATGAATTTGAAATTGGAAAATTTTAAATTGAGTAAAATTGATTAATAGAATATGAAGGATAAATTGAATTAAATCAATAAAACGATTTCGTTTAAAACAAAATTTGAAATTTTATTATAATTTCTTGCGAATATCAAAGTCCAAAGAGGGACAAATTGGTATGTATTTTGAGATATTCCGACTTGAGTTTGGAATCCATATCTTGTGTTTGAGGAATTATAGGAAATCACCTCTGTCTATCTCTGTGTTATTTTCGTGCCTGCGAATTTCGAGGACAAAATTCTTTTAAGGGGGGAAATTTGTAACGACCCTGAAATTTTAAATTTATTTAAATTAATAATGAAATGAAAATTTTGAATTAAATTGAGTAATAAATAAATTTTTGAATAAAAATTGTAAAATTAATAATAATTGATTGCGAGTTTCCCCGATATCCAAATATATTGTGTATAAATCATTTAAATATATTGTATATATGTATTTGGGCATATATGAGTGAGTTTGAAAAATATAAATATATATAGATATATATTTGACTTGAATTTAAATTGTAAATAAATGGCTAATAATAATGATAATGATTTGAATTTATAAATTTAATAAAAGACATTAAATATTAAAGTAAGTTAAATAATTGAGTTTATAAAATAATACAAGGCAACAAATGTAAGTTAAACAAATAAATAAAATAATATATAGTTAAAATTCAAACAACAAGAAATAGGAACAAAACAAAATAAAAATTAAAAATAGCAAGTATGTTTGCTGTGTAAAAGAAAACAAGGAACTAGGCAGATCATATCATAGTATAAGTATGAAGACAAATTAAAATAACATCTATCTCAGCCGAGACCAATAAACAAAGCACAAAAACCAGACAAGGCAAGAACAAAGTTTAAAAGAAATAAGACAACTTTATCTACATATATTTAGCTTTCAAGCAAAAGAAGTACATGTACAAATCATTTCATCCCACCATAACATGGCATATCAGCCGAAATGAAGATAAGTAAATAAACAAAAGAGGAGAAAGTACTCAAAGCAATAAATGCAACATGCCTCATGCATTTAAAGCAAATGTCTCCAGCATGCTTTCTGTACAAACAATATAAAACAACTTGTAAACCTTTTGTTATATACATCAACTTTTTCACTTCATTTCGTTCAACAATTAAACAAAGCTAAGAAAAAGAAAAAAATGTCTGAAGCTTACCATCTTTAAAAACTCAAACAATAATTCAAACCCTGTAAACCAAAGATTTAAAGCCTGGAAGTCAAGCAAATCATCATCAACAAATAGGAAGATCAAAACTGCATTTTCTTTTCAAAGCAAAAGTTCTCTGTTCTTCTCTGTTTTCAAATATTGGCAAAGGTGAGCAACCTTCTTGAATCTGATGTATATCTTGTTGTTGATCTGATATTGAAGTTGTGATTTTGCTTGTATGATTATCTGCATATGTGTGTATATCTATATACATAAGAATTAAAGATGTATATACAGAGGCATATATCCCTGTTTTAAAAGTTTACAGGCTAAACAAAAAAAACAAAAAAAAATACAGTTCTCTTTAATCATTCACTGTTAAACTTTGATGATTAAACAAAAATTGTTCAAATTATCAAGACCAAAGTTTTAAAAATATTTCTTTGTAATAAAAATGAGTGGGTTTACTGAAATGGACTAAAACACAGTAAAATCAAATTTTATCAAAAATTTAATTTATTAAATTTTGAGTTTTGACTTCATGATCATGTTCGCCTTAGTAAACCATGATTTTTAATGAAGAAATTATGATTTTTAACTTAGAAATTCTCGAGCTTGAGGGAGTTGAACGGGAAATGGATTTTCGTGAAAATCTGGTGATTGATGAACTTTTAGGGCTCGGGGTTTTTGTCGAAGCTAGCTGGTACATCGGCGGATACGAGAAAATTACTAGGAAATTTTTGTATTGCGTGATTCGTTGGGTCGAATCAAAAGTAGGGTTTAACGTTAAGTTTGGTGGTGGTCTGTAAACATGACGATTTCATCGTCACGAGTTGACCGAGTTGCACGTGGTTCAAGGGGAAGGTAGAGGGGACTACGGCGAAGGTTCTGGTAGGGGGACGTGGTCGCTGGTGGTTGAGATGGTCGGGACGAGGTAGTTTTCTGATGGTCGAGGGTGATCCAGTTTGAGTTAAATAGCAAAATCTCGAGTTCGACGTTATTACGAATTTCTGAGGTGATTGGAGGCTTGTATAGACGATCGTCGACATGCTCGGAGTCGCGGCGATGACTAGAGCTGGCCATCTCGTTTGTGCACGTGCACGAGCACGTTGGGTTGGGGTCTGGAATATGGGTTTTGGTTGCAGTGGGTTGGGAAGAGGAAGCTGGAGGGAAAACTCAAAGTGGGACTCGTGTCTTTGGGGTTTTGAACTCGAAGCTGGATTTCAGTGGTTCAGGTGGGAGTTTTCCAGGCTTCACCTGTTCCTTAATTCAAATATAAATTTCAAAGTATAAAGTAAGGTTCAAAACTAAGCTATAGATCAAGGTTAATCAAGATTTAAACTTATATTTGAATTCCAGATTTTGAAATTTAAATGAAGATTTATAAATTTAAATGTTTAAATAAGTTTGAAAAGATAAGGTGTATTTTTAAATATGAGAATTTAGAAGTGGATTGAATATAAATGTTTTAACATATTTTTGAGTGATAATAAAATCACTAATATGAATGAGATTTATCTTAAGTAAATAAAGATATAATGAGGGTTTGAAATTCATTAATTATTAAGTAAATTAAATGGATAATTTATTTATTTAATTAACTAATGATCTGGATAAATTAAATAAGTAATTAAAGGTTTAAACTACTTAATAAAGGTTTTAATTTATTAACTAAGGAATAAATATTAATATAAATGATTTAAAATTTGATTAATCAAGTGATTAAGAAAAATTTATTAAAGATAATTAATAAAATTTTAATCAATCAAGGGTTAAATTATTAATTAAAGTTAATAAATTAAATGGTGAGTTAAATAATTAAAGATTAATTATTTAATAATTAAAGGGGGATGAATAATAATTAAAGGTGGATGAATCATAATTAAAGGTTAATCAATTTATTATAAATGATAAATTAATAAATGATTAAAGAATAATTAATCAAAATGATTTGTAATTAACCAGGATTAGTAAATCATAAGAAATAAATCTGATTTGAATTAATCAGACAATTAACTGACCTTACTTATGAATGTTTGGATTCTATTGAATGAGAATTTTTTTGATATCCCTGATATATGATGCTTTGTGATACATCCTGATTTATGTTGTGATCTGAGATTTTCTTTTTCTGTGATATATTACTATGTGAATGTGAAAACCCTTGACCCGTAAACGACACTTGAATTTCGATGCGACAGGGAGTCGGATTCCAGTTGGTTATCCGAAACCCACATCGAATTGTAATGATGAATCTTTGTGACTGATAAATTTATTTTATCTATGAATCTGTGAATGAACGATAAGCGTTATAGTTTATATCGCTTATCAACTATATCCTGTATTTTGGTATGTGATGATTGATGTTGCACTATTGTGTGTGAAACCCCTGGACTACACTGTTACACACACAAATATGGATTTCACGTGGAAATCGGTTAAGTCACAGATAATTTAAATTTGATGTTTTTGAAATTGAAATTTTAATTTCAATTGATTTTGAAATTTGAAATTTGGGGTTTAAAGTGAAAAGCTTTTGAAATAGAATTTCAAAGATAAAAGTTATTTTAAATAACTTAACCGAGTTTTGAAAATTTAAATAATTAGATTTTAATTTGAATTCAAGTTTGAAATTAAACCTATGATTTGGAAACTAGGGATAAAAGATGATATAAATGTGTTTGTATGAATTAAACCATTTTAAAGTATTAATTTGGGAATTTGAATTTAAACCAAGGATTTCAACTCGTATGAATGAATCAGATTTCCAAATTGAAAACTGTTGTTTTCAAATGATAAAAGCTTTTAGATAAGAAAAGAAATTCCAGTTTAAATTAAAGGAATTTCAAGTGAATTGAAAAATGGATTTTCCAAGTTATGAATGAATTCTTTTTGAAAGCTATGAATTAAATCTGTCTATTTTTAACAGATTTAAAGTGATGATTTGTTTAACCCATTCGAAATGAAATTGTTTTGAAAACTATAAGTTAAATCTTTGATTTAAAGATTTAACGAATTAATCAAATTGAAAGGGAAATTGATTTGGAAAATCTATGAATGAATCTTTGTGAAATTAAGTGAACTTTGTGAATTGAATCTTTTTGTTTAAAAGATTAAAATGGTAATTTGTTAAACCATTTGTAAAGAAAGTTTGGGTAATAAGTTGTGACTTAATTGAAATCCCATTATCCATTTGTTTTTGAATATTGCGCTCACTATTCGGGTTAGCCAGGAAAAGAAAATTGTGTCATATAACCCATTCCGAATAGTGATACGTCGTATATGGATAGCATTTGAAGACCGGTGTTGAAGAGCGGATATTTTTCGAAAAATGAAAGGACAACCTGTCGAATGTCTCTGCACTGAGTCGCGCCGGTATAGAGATTTATATCACTCTTTTGTGACGGGAAGTCCGGACGTGATTGAGAATTATCCGGATTTGCAAGGGCTTCGTGAGAAGTGCCTTCGGTTCTGTTCGAACCCGGAACAGACTTATATGGATACATGTCTGACATTACACTTTGAGATATAAAGCCGATTTCTTTCAAATACATTTCTGTTTGGTGGCGGAGAATTTATTCTCTTAGCTTAACACCCTTCTCTGAGACATACGAGCTCAGAGGTTATGTAGTTGAAGTTATCAGCGATATATCCCAATTTGGTAATGTGGCATGCTGAGTGTTGCTGTGTGATGATCAATGTTTGATCATTTGTGATATGATCTTTTGTTTGATCATTTATCTTTGTGATCATAGGTTGATCATCTGTTGACCCAAAGCGTGGCTTTTTGAAAAAGCATAGCTTTGTGGACGAGACTTCGTCGAGCCTCACAACCCGGTAATGGTCGAAACAGGAATTGTGCGGCAAGGTTTTCAGGGGTAGCTCCCCTAGGGTATGACCATTCCTTCTGGAAAAGGGTAGTATCATGGTATGGAGCCCAGATACTTACTCATGTGGATACACTTTCTTTATGATGTGTGATGTTGGTTATCGAGCGCTCGGATAAAGGTCCCAAAGGACCGGGGGTGGCATATCTGAGGTTTCTTTTATCCCTTGGGAAAAGGGGTTGCAGGCCTTATTTGGCAGAGAACAGTTGGTTCTCGGAACGTCCCGCCAGAGGCGTTTCTTTCGTGGAATAGGAAGTTCCTTAGCCTGACCATTTGTTGGAAATCCAAACAAAACAATACGAGCCCTGTACGGTTTTAGTTGTATTACCTTCCATGGAATGTGGTGGTAACCTGCTATTGAACATGGTAGCTATAGTAGGCATAAGTGCGAAATGTCTATGCTGGCTAAGATTTATATTCTACTTTCGAAATTGTTTTCTACACTATGCACTAGTAATAATATCAAATGATTTGATTTTGCGTAGTAAGCATCTTTGACTATCATAAGAAGAAATCTCCTCCAATTCTGCGTTTGCATTGTGTGTGTGGTGGGAGGTCTTATGGTAGTTTCATTTTCCAAAAGCATTGCGAATTGACTTTAAAATTCTCTGCTATTTGTTTTAAAGATAAACTGTTTTTGTTGCTCACACAAGTCCCATGACCGATCCGGAGTTTATTGTTTCTTTCCTAAACTCTGGATGCTCAAAATTTTTCTACACGAGCAGTCTAGAGTTGGGTTTTTCAGATATTCAGATTTAGTAGATTATCTTGAGCTAGTTCAGTCTTTGGATCGGACTGCACTTGCTTATCTTGGTGTATCGTTATTGGGAGTTCAAGCTATTTCTGGATTAGTGCTTTGAAGATGGAGATTATCCGCTGCTGATGTTATCGTTTTCTTTTCCGCTGCTATTTGTTGTATCATATCTCTGATGTATATTGATATTCATTGTATCATTCTGTTGTATCAGATATTGTATATCAATGTATTATTCATTTCTTCCGCTGTGTTATTTACTTAACTGTGTTATAAGCTCCGGCGACTCGGATTTGAACGCTCGAATTCGAGTACGATGTAAAGTATGGATGTCGATTTTCGAACGCGAAAATCTGGGACGTTACAAAATTTCTCTGAGGAGATTACTGTAATAGCCACACACTGATTATGTGACTCAACAGTTGATCACTGAGGTGGTGGTTGATGGCCTTTAGGCGCTGGCTGGCTCTGATAGCAAGTTAGAGAATGATAAAGAAAGATAAGTGGTTTTTCTTTATTTCAGATGATTTTAGTATGTACATTGTAATATTGGCATTCGTATTATATACAGTTTCTATACTGACTTGTTCAAAGCAAATACAACTCTTGCCAGCTATTACAAATATAAATTACAATTTTCCCCTTGTAGTGGGGGTATATATATATATATATATATATATATATATATATATATGTTATATGACGGTTCCTTTCATTCTTCTAATACTCCCCATATATTACTCCCTCCCTTAATCCTAGTCCCTGCTTATATAATATTCTGTTTCCTAATCCTTTTCTAAGTAGACCACTCGTTTGTCTATTTATGGTCTTTAAGGATTCCAATAATCGTAAGAAAATTTAAAGAAATTTATCTTTCTAAAGTTGTATCACTACCCATGATTCAAGAGAACATAGAAGCTTTTTCTAATTCGGAACACGATGAATCATCGAATTGGCTTCGGTTGAAGATAGAAAAGAACGCAACACACGATTATATACTAGTAGTTTATGATGGGATGTCCACCTACGTGCCCACATGCCTACCCATCTGCTTAAACACCACCTCGGTTCTAGTTGTATTTTTTGATATCTTGAAAAGATGAATTGATCATACTAGAAAAGAGTAAAATAGCGGTGGAGCTTTCCAACTGCTTTCGACCGCTCCGTCATCTTCGTTTTTGACGTCTATCGATGGTTCATCATTTTAATTAATTTAATTTATGATATTATTATAACTTATTAGTTATAGAAGTTTGAAATTTGTTTAGAAATACTAATTCAATTTTTAAAATTAAAAACAATATTTTTATTCAACTATTCAATTGACGATTTATGATTAATTAATTTAGTATTATCGATAATCTTTTGTTGTATAATTCGATATTTAACTTTATTGAAAATCAAACATAAATAATCATTCTATTCAACTTTCAGTCCGTCGATTATACAACTTCGATGAAATTTATGATAGGTAACAGTTTTATGAATTTAAATATAATTTTAACCATTGTGTAACTAATTAAGAATTTTAAATTGATTTGAAAATGCAAGTAAGAAGTTGTAATCATTATATTGATTTTTATATTCATTGAGGACTAATATAAGCTATTCGATTTTTACAACAAACTAAATTTTTCTAACAAACTAAATTAAGTTAAATTTATTTTAAATAGAGTAAAATTTTAATTAAATATTTAAAGTCACCGTTGAAAGCCGTCGAAAACCGTCGCTAAACGAAGCCATCGATGACCATCGAAAACCATTAAAATGTCACGATTATAGCTTCAGCCGAGCCCAATCTCCTTCATTATCTTCCAACCGCAAACCTAAAATTTACCCCCAATGTTACTACAAATCTACAATTTTCTGACGTGCTTTTGACGTCACTAAATTTTTAAGCGATGTCATAGTGACGCTAAAAGCCTATTAGAAAAATCAGCGTCACTAAATGGTTTGACGTCGCTAAGGTGTCACAAAAATGACGTCGTCAAATTTAGCATCGCCATTATGACGCATGTATTCTGATACAAAATATGTGTTGCAATGGCGTCGCTATATTTTAACAACGCTATTACGATGCCTTCTTTCTAAAGCATGCACACGTCGCAATGGCACCGCTAAAATTTAATGCGACGTCTATATTCTAAATCATAAGTAGTGCAAATTGGCTAGGTAGACAGCCTTCCAATTTTTTCAATTCAACTATTCAAATTTCCATAAGAATATACATATCGTATGAATTGCACAAAAGAACTAAGTGAATTTCAACAAAAACATGTGTAAAATCAAACAAAGTATGGTCTGCATATATTGTTAGAAATGAATGAGTATTGGGGAATGTGAAGGCATTTAATGCCTTGGGAATTGAATAGTCCCACATCTTAGAATAGAATAAACTATTTGTATTTATATATTAAGATGTGGGCACTATTATAATTCCTATGAGACTAAGAGAGATACAAGCCATGACATTGCACCACTCCGCACGCATGCGTCCGAGCCCGAACCCACACCCGCATCCGTGGCGTGGATGAATGGGCGTTTGAGGCGTATTAGATGCACTTTGTAGTTGGCGGTTGGCTTGATGTGGTTATTCAGACCGAACAGTTTTTTTTATCAGTTCAAACTCAAATGGTCGCATCGCCTGGTAAAGGGTCGCAACCTTTCCAGCAATCGCAACCGTTCAAACAGACACCTATTACCGAATAGTGCACCTCCCCGCGCCTATATATAGGCAGAAGAAAAATAGAATACTAACTTAAATTTTTTCTGCATTCTCTTTGTCTCCGCAACACTTTATTCTAAAAATAAACTCTCTTGAGTTCGTCGTTGCTCTGTGGTTGTTGCGCAACATCACAGAGAAGGTCCATTTCATATTGGAAAACAATTGCTCGATATCCTTAAGCGCCGTAGTGGAAGGAATATTGTTTCAAGGAAACAGGTTTTCACTGGACTCGGACATTCTAATCGGTATTATATCTACTACATAATCTGTTTACTGCACAGTTCTATTCGTAACAGTTTTTGCGACATAGTTGTGACAGTTTTGTTGTTGCAATTTTGCAACATAGTTGTAACAGTTTCGTAACACTTTTGTAACGTTGCAGTTAAAAATCCTTGCAAACAGTTTTGTAACACCTTTGTAGCATTGCTGTTTAACAATATTGATTTATTGTTGGCTGTTTTTGTAGACGACAATGTCTCATGAAAGCAATACTTCTGTACCAACATAGACTATGATTACTACTCAGTCTACAACTATGGTTTCGACGATGGCGTTGTCTCATGGAGAACGGCTGGAAAAGTTCATAAGGATGGACTTCAAACGCTTGCAGCAAAAGATGCTGTTTTACTTGACAACTTTGGGCCTTGCAAATTTTCTTACAGAAGAAGCTCCCATAGTCGAAGAATTGGAACCCGATGCAACAAAAGTTGAAGCCTTGAATGTCTGGAAGAGTTCTGACTTTATGTGCAAGAACTACATTTTAAATGAGCTCGACAGCCGCCTATACAATGTATATTGTACTGCTCGAACTTCCAAAGGACTTTGGACTGCATTAGAGAGAAAGTACAAAACCGAAGATGCGGGCATGAAGAAATTCATAGCAGGGAAATTCCTTGACTTCAAAATGATTGATGCAAAGACCGTTATCAACTAGATTCAAGAGTTACAAGTCATCATTCATTAACTACATGATAAAGGAATGACTTTAAGCGAATCCTTTCAGGTTGCTGGTGCAATTGAAAAGCTTCTTCCATCATGGAAAGGTTTCAAAAACTACCTCAAGCGCAAGCGTAAGGAGATGACAATGGAGGAATTGTAGTTCGAATGAGGATTGAGGAAGATAACAGAAAATCTAAGAAGAAGACTTCACATACCATGATTGCTAAGGCAAATGTAGTCGAGTTAGAGAAACCCAACAAAAGGAAACGTGAGCATGTTCCTAAGAAATCAAAGAAATTTCAGGGCATGCCATAATTGTGGAAAGAAAGGACACAAAGTCGTCGAATGTCGCGCACCCAAGAAAAAGAAATCAGAAGCAAACATGACTAACATCTCAGAAGGCGTGTTTAATATGGACTAATGTGCAGTACTGTCTGAATGCAACCTTGTTGGTGACTCGAATGAATGGTTTATAGACACAGGAGCCACACGACACATATGTGCAAATAAGTGGATGTTTACAACCTACAAAACTGCTACTGAGAACGAACAACTTTTTATGGGTAATTCATTCGCATCAAAAGTCGAAGGCAAGTCAAAGATTGTATTGAAAATGACTTCTGGAAAAGAACCAACTTTGGAAATGTTCTTCATGTTCCAGAGATCCACAAGAACCTGATTTCTGGATTGCTGCTTAGCAAGCATGGCTTCAAACTCACCTTTGTGTGTGATAAGTCTGTGTTGTCAAAGAATGGAGTGTATGTAGGAAGAGGATATGTTTGTGATGGTTTATTTAAAGCAAATATAACCATTATTATACCAAACAATGATATGAATAAAATAAAATCTTCCGCTTATATTGTTTACTCTTCTAACATATGGCATTCTAGATTAGGTCATGTAAATTTTGATACCTTGCAAAAATTGATTAATCTAGATTTTATACCAAATAGCAAAATAGATTCCAACTATAAATGTCAAGTTTTTGCAGAAGAAAAATTGACAAGAAGCTCGTTTCATCAAGTTGAACGAGAAACTGAACATCTAAACCTAATACACACAGATGTAAATGACTTTAAAATGTGCCAAACTAGAGGTGGAAAAAGGTATTTCATTACCTTCATTGATGATTGTACAAGGTACCGTTATGTGTATCTCCTTAGATGTAAGGACGAAGCATTCGACATGTTTAAACAGTGTAAAGTAGAAGTTGAAAATCAACTCAACAAGAAAATAAAAGCTTCAAAAAGTAACAGAGGAGGAGAATATGAATTTCCCTTTGGAAGATTCTACGCCGAACATGGTATTATACACCAAACTATAGCCCCATATTCACCTCAATCCAATGGTATAGCCGAACGAAAAAATAGTAGTCTTAAATAAATGATGAATGCCATACTAATTAGTTATGGCTTGCCAGATAACTTCTAGGGAGAAGCTATTCTTTCTGCAATTCATATTTTGAATAAGATACCACGAAAGAAAACATTTAAATCTCCCCATGAACTTTGAATACATAGACCACCATCCTACAAATACTTAAAAGTGTGGCGGTGTCTTGCGAAAGTGGAGGTACCTAAACCAAAGAAAGTCAAAATTGGACCAAAAACAATTGATTGTTTATTCATTGGATATGCACAAAATAGTACCGCATATCGGTTTTTTGTACACAAATCTGAAATTGATGATATTCACGTAAATACCGTCATTGAGTCAAGAAATGCTAGATTTTGAAAAATGTATACCCTTTAAAATAAGGTATTGAAAATTATCCTCAAAAGAGACCTAGGAAATCTGAAATCTCCAATTCTCTTGAGGATTCTGAACAAAATATTGATAATGATAAGGAAAATAGTGCTAATCAACAAATGAAGGAACCAAGGAGAAGCAAAAGATCAAGAACATCAAAAACCTTTGGACCAGACTTCTAACATTCATGTTAGAAGACGATCCATTAACATACAAACAAGCTATATCCTCCGTCGATGCACCTTATTGGAAGGAGGCTATTAACAATGAAATCGAATCCATTATGGCAAACCATACATGGGAGTTAGTTGATTTACTTCACGGATGCAAGATCTTGGGTAATAAATGGATATTGAAAAAGAAATTGAAACCTGATGGTTCAATAGACAAGTATAAAGTTCGACTTGTGGTTCAAGGCTTCAAACAAAAAGAAGACCCGGACTATTTTGATACATACTCTCCAATAACTAGAATAACATCAATAAAAAGGTTGATAGCAATCGCATCCACACTTGATTTAGAAATTCATCAAATGGATGTAAAGACAACATTTTTAAATGGTGAACTGGAAGAAGAAATATACATGAAACAACTTGAAGGTTTCCTAAAAAACTAGAAATGAAAGTAAGGTTTGTAGATTAAGAAAATCGATGTATGGGCTTAAACCCTAAACAATGGCATGAAAATTTTGATGAAAATATCATACTAAATGAATTTCATATAAATGAATGTGATAAATGTGTCTATTCTAACCATACAAAAATATGGGATATGTCATTGTATGTATTTACTAATGTTTGAAAGCAACAAGGAGATAATAAAATCTACAAAAAAATATGATCTCCGCCAGATTTGACATGAAAGATTTGGGAATCCCTGACGTGATACTTGGTGTAAAAGTACTTAAAACCAACCAAGGATATGTGATGTCCCAATCACACTACATTGGGAAAATACTTGAAAAGTTTAAACAACACAATTAATATCAGCAAAATCACCCGTAGATTTGAACCAAAACTGGATTAAAAATAGCAGTGATAGTATTAATCAACTTGAGTACTCTCGTATGCTAGGCAACATTATGTACGTAATGAACTGCACTAGACCTGATATAGCATATGCTGTAAGTAAACTCAGCAGATATACTAGCAACCTTGGAAAGAATCACTGGAAAACTATAATTCGAGTACCAGGATACCTAAGGTATACATAAAGTCATGGACTACATTATGATAGGTACCCACACTACAAGAAATTTTATTTTTTGTGGCGCTCAAAAAATGCTACAAAAACTTTTGGTGACGTTTTGATAAACGCCGCGAGAAAACATGCAACTAAAAATCCATGATTTTTTGTTGCATTTATTTTAACGCCAGTATAAATGCATTTTTTGCAGCGTTTTTTAAACGCCACCATAAATCTTTTTGTAGCGTTTAAAAAACGCCACCAAAAGATTTTTTGGCGCTACTAATAGAATTTCCAACTTTACCCTGTTTTACGGTTGCATTTACTCAACGCCACTATATATATTTCGGTAGCGTTTTTGAAACGCTACTAAAAGTTGTTTATTGTTTTACACCATTTTTTCATGCTATTATTTCCTGTTAATGGTCTATTTTGGTTCTATTATATCAATCAACAATTACTCACATAATCATCATATTCAAATAAGTTAAAAAACACATTAACCATATAATCAAATAAAATATCCATAACCATTCCAATACAATAGTTTTTCGACAAAATGACCTAACTCGCATACAATAACCATTTGTATACAAATTTACACATCGGGTACTAATAAATGTTATATCTAACTAGTGCTAACAAAACGTTTGATTACCCATAATTCTTTGTTGCATACACAAGTGAAAGCTAGCATCATCAAGTCCAAATTTGCTCTCTTCAAAAGTCTGATGCCTACACAACTGAAAGCACAACAGATAGTCAAACAATTACGTTAACTCGTAGGACTTTAAATATGAGATATTGCGAAACCGATACATGTTCAATCAAACAACAAAGGTTAGTAGTACCAAACAAATCTAAGAATACATTTGAGTAATTTATCTACGAGTTTAAGCAGGATCCAGTGAGTGATACAGACAATTTAGTTTTATTTTAAAAAAAGTACAGAATGATAAAGAAAGAAGAATCAAACAACTTTTCTTTCTATTCATTTCATTTAAGTTCATGTCAATTCCTCTCTTGTTCTATATTCTTAAGACAGAACTTAATCCCATCACAAAGTAATTTTATAATGAGTATGACCTACCAGAATAAAAGGTTCCATAAAGAAGTACTTCTCAAATTGCTCTAAATACAGCAACGAAAATACATTATTTCAAATTATGAATGTGCGCAGTGGACAGTAGAAGTTATGATTTTTGTTAGTTTAGGCCTCTCTCTTTGTAATTTATTCAGATTCATAATACTGCAAACAAAACCTCCCCATATATATGGAAGATTGAATAATAGAGTTTACTGTACGATGAGTTAAAAATAACTGCAAATGTTAATGTTATTAGAGTGAACTAACCTGGCTTAAAAGAAGTAAGATGATGAAAACACCCAACAAAGCCTCACATATGATCCCATGAAAAAGTCTTCCAAACTGCACTTCTTTATTTGTGTTCTAGACCGTTTATCCTTTAATAGAACATTTACTGGTTGCATGATGTGTCCCAAATGGCATGGCTCACCTTTTTTAATCCAACAAATAATCCAGTGTTCGGCTGCGGAGGAGCCATTGCTTACCTGATTTTCGACAATTACAGGGACCAATTATAATCACAGTAACTTTTAAAAAAATATAAATAAATAAATTCAATGCTACATACTAGAAATGAAATGCTATGTAGATGTAATAAAAATAAATTGTAAAGTTATTAATAAAGATGCTTGCGAATTTCCCGAAGAGCAACAGTTCCAGGCCTGAAGCGGTGAGGCTTCTTCACTCCTGTTGTTGGCAGTCACTTTCTTGCAGCCTGCAATTGGTTTATAAATCAATTTATAATTCTACATTTTTTATTGTTGTTGTTACAAAAAAACTAAATCAAATGAACAAAATGAAAGTATCACGTACCTTGGTTGCTAATTGCTTGCGAGGAGCCTTGCACCCAGTGGACTTGCATGCAGTTTGCTTTGTACGTGCCATCTTTCCCTAGATATATACAATTATACATGATCTTATCTTAATTGTCATACAATGTACAAAGCGTAATCATCACTTGACACTGCAAATATATAAAGTTCTTCAAATTATTTGGACATGATTCTGCAGAAATCAATCGGTTTTGACTCTTTGAGAGAAGACAATAGCAGCATTGTCATTATTTGTAAGCTAGTTGGATGGAAACAATGACTACAGAGCAGTGATAAACAGAGGTGGTTGTAGTACACACTATTTCTAGTGGTGCAGATGAATCCGTAATATATAAATTCTACAAACATTCGATAATGATGTATTTACCATTTTTAACCTCTATTTATTGACTTCCTCAAATCTACACAAATAAATGCATCACCAGCAAATTACATTTTATTATTATTATTAGTTTCAATGTCATTTTAATACCAAAATGGATGTTCTATCGGTCTGATCAAGATAAACGACCATCGTCGAATTTGCTTAGAAATGGTTAGTTGTTAGGTCATTACACCATGAGATTTTGACACATATCCATGCATCAGGATTCAGGCATCGTTAATGTATTTTAATAATGAGGAATCATAATAGAGCAACATCACAAAATCTCGTTCACCAGCTAACCCAACAAGGCTAGATCTAAATTGTTGCACCACTTACTCCACTCCACTTCAACCCACACAACACGGAACAATCATGTCAGTTCAGCACTTCCTCCCACCATTGCAAGTTCACCAATGTCCATGTGTGTATATATATAGTAGTAATAAATTCTATGAAAGTAATAAATTCTACCATTTTTAAGAAAGCAAATGGAAAAATTATCTAACATTTGCGAGACGATGAATTAATTATCTAACACCTAAGTGGATTCATCTATAATAAACAATATTTTGAATGGTAAAGTTTCAAATCAATTCAGTAATACATTTTAAGCTTCTTTCATAGTATCCAAATTATCTGTCAAAGAAGAACAGAGTTGGTTATAAATAGTAGTGTCTCATGCTAATTTATTTACCAGCAAGGTGACTGGATAAACAGGTACTTCCTAAGCATTCAGTACTTCAGCTTTGGGTCTTTATAGTTTCCTCCTTGATATTTCCAAACTTCCTCTTCCATTCCACCTATTCATTGAAACAGTAACCAAATGAATTTAATAATAGCATATGCACTACCTATATATACAAGAAAGGATCTACCAAAATTATTAGAAATTTGGTACCACAAACAGTCGGTTATTTGTACAACTATTAATGCTTACTCGGTTTTTAATTGAGTTAAACTCAGTTTTGAAACTGAGCTTTTTAACTCAGTTAAAAACTGAGTCTTCCTTTGGGTTAAAAAACCGCAGTTTAAAAACTGAGATAACTTAGGTTTTTTACTCAGTGAAAAGAATTCATATAAACATTGAGAATGCATGGAAATAGCCATTTTGACAGTAAATACTGAGAGTGCAAACTGAGAGTGTATGCGCTAGGTGCAAAGTACAAGCAAACACGCTCGGTGCAACACTTTGCATTGCTCAGTGGATATGGAGAAATACTCAACGGATAGTAAACACATTTTAACGAAATGAAATAGAATATAAATTTCATCATAGTTGGAAACAAACGATACTGAATCATCAAAGTAAAATGAATGATTTCATATATGTGACGACCTAGAATTTTTGAGCATTTGAAATAGGAATATTTAATTAATTTTAAATATTCAAAAGATAATTATTAACTTTAATTTCAAATATCATTATTGATTAGACAAGTAATTGTTGAATTTAAATTATTGAAATTGGTAAATTATTGAATCTGGAGCTTTAAGCCTGTTAAAAATAATTTGAAGACTTATAAAATTTATATAGATAATACTGAAATGGATAGAAGTGTTGGAATCAGCTTTAAAAATGGTTTGTTATGTTTTGAAATTTTATATCATTTAAATTGAATTTAAAAATAGCCTTCCGAGGCACAGTCTCGGAATTTGACGAAACCAGTTCCATTGGATCCGTAATATTGAATTATTATCGGATTTCAGATTTCGTATTGATCGGAGTTATTGTGTGAATGTACGATATATAGACGCGCTAAAAATTTAATTGATAATAATCGATTCGAAGTTGAATTTTAAATATAAGTGAACACTGTAGCAAGGCATCTTCAACACGCTTCCTTTGCCTTCTCGAACACACCATCCCTTATCCTGTTTCTTTTCGAACACGAGACCCTTATCCTCTCAGTTCAAAATCGAGAATAAATCAATGCCCCTCCTTTATTTTCCATATAGATCCAAATCATGTCGCTTCTTTTTTCAATGGCCGAAACTAAAATCAAATCTGTTCTTCCTCCCTCTTTAAATCAAGTACGGCTCAATAGCAATCTCCATGTTTGCGATGCTAGAACCCGGAAAAAATGGGGTTTCAAAAATCAACGCCTTCGAAATATCATCGCTGCATACTCGGCTATCCCATCAGCCATCGCGGCTCATCCTTGCCTCCTACGCGATATTTCTGCTGCTGATTCGAAGTCCTGCTACAGACTCTTTACTGCCACTGCTAATTGGAAGCCAGATCGAAGTTGCATTTGGATCGAGGGAAGGATTGAGGGTTGCTGGCGAAGGAGCTTTCGATTTTGGGTGGAGCTGTGGGGCGACGGCAATTCGCGAGGCCACAGGGTGAGGTAGGACTAAGTCGCGATTTTCGCGATGAAGCTCTAGGAGGCGAGCTCGCTGATGCATGGAAGGGCTGCAGTTTGTCTTCGCGTGGGCATCACGATTTCTTGAGGGAGGTGCGCTCTCTCGATTTAGGGAGGGGTCTCGAGTTTCGTTCGAGCTGTGGGTTCAGATTTAGGGGAGGCTGTGTTGGTTTTAACTGTAAGGTATAAAATTTTATTTCTTTTAAGAATTTTTTTTTTCAATTTAAATACATATATATATAACTCAAAGATTGATTTTTCAGTATGAAAGATATATGCATGTAGATAAAGTATATAACTGAGATTTTAAAACTTGCAGTGAAATTTCGAAGACAGAACCGTTTTGAAATTTTAATACGTATATAGGTTAAATAGAAATTTTTATAGAATTTGAGAAAAATAGTTTTAAATATATACCTGTACACTTTTAGATTTGAAGACATCCATGAAGAACTATATATAGAATTGGTTCAGGTTTATGTATATATTACTTACTGTTTAACTTTAATTTAAGGAAATTAAAACTTTAATTCATTTAGTTGGTTAGTGAGTAGGGTTAACTAGTTTATCTTAAATAAGAGATTAAGGTGATCCACTTGTTTAAAATTAACTTATTTAATTATTTTTACTAGAGATTTCAAAGGGAAAATTGGGTTAAATCAAATTATAAGTTAAAATTTAAACCTATTAAGCGGTAATGAATTGTTTGGTAAGTTCAAATAATAATAAATCGTATGATGCAAGGTTTAAAATTCGAGAAGGAAGCAAGCTCAATTGGAAATGAGATGCTAATAGATCAAAGGTGAGTTAATCTCACTCAGTTTAATTTTATTTAAATTTAATTGGTTAAATTAAATATGGATGAATGATTGAATTGGTTGATTTGATTGATGTGATATATATAGTAGTATATACCAATATATATATTGGCATATGTATATATTGGAGTAGTTGATATTTCAGCATTATATAGCGGATGAGACCCTATGCGCCGCATAATAGCGGATGATATTTTATAAAACCCATATACCGCGATATTCCACCTTGAAGTGAAATTGGTATTGTGCTAACATCTGTGGATGCAGGGAAATAGGTTGGAGGGATCCGACTGGATTCCTCAAAATATTTAATTTTGTTTAAATATTCTGTGATATGATTGTTGATATCCTGTGATGATTTATATTGGATAATCTGGTTGGATTGAATTTCCCAGTATAATGAGTTACCAAAAGCAATTGAATTGGATTTTTGGAAAGAAATAAAAGAGTAAAATTTAGTTAAGTAATTCTAGTGAATTCGAATAAATTAAATATGGGAAAGAGGAATTTTGAATAAATAGAGAAATATTGAATTTAAAGAAAATTTATGTGATGTTATTTAAAGGGATAAAAATTTATTTTAATTCAATGTTTAAATGAAATTAAAAAGAAAGAAGGAATTTGGGAAATCTGAGACTTGTGTTTCGATTTAAAGATTTAAAATCATAATGAGTAATAAAATCTGGAAGTTAATGAATTTGGAAATAAATGGATTAAGTAAGGAAATTTATTTCAAAGTAAAATAAATTGGAAAATCAATTGTAAATTGATTTAAATATTTGGGAATTTGAAATTTAAAGAGAAGTGAGATTTTGGAAACTGGGTTATAAAGTAAAATAAAATATCAGTGGATATTTGAGAATATAAATTCAAGGTGGGAATTTATAAAGGAATATGAATTGGTTTAAAAATAAATGTTGATTTATTTTTAAAAGATGAGAATGAGAAGTGTATTTCTCTGGATAGCCAAGTACGTTTTCAAAGAAATTTTTAATATAAGTTAAAAGTTCTAATTGTGTTTTTAAAAGCATGTTTTAGAAAATTGATTATTTCTAAATGTTAATTTCCTAAGTAAGTATTTTCAAAAATCTATTATTGTAGTAATTATATAAAAGTGATTTGCTATTATGTTTTAAAAGAAGAAATTTAGTTTATATTTATAAAGTGGTTTATTTTAAAGTATATATTTTTAATAAAGTATTGAGCTAGTTTGATTTCAATGTTATAATATATTTAAAATAAAGTGTTTTTAAATTATTTAAAATTAAAAGTATTTTGTACTTGGTGATTCGGAGAAAATAAATATTTGGGAAATGTATTCCGTAAGCGGAAACTGTTTTGAAACTGTTTGCAAAGGGAGTTGAAAATGGAATTATATCTTGTAAAGGATATTTGAGACAAATAAATAATGTGGAAAATTATTTATTGTGTGATGGTTGCTTGTGAATGTGAATTGATAGTTAAATCACCGACCATCAATATTGGCCAATGCGCTGATCGTTTCGAAGAGACCGGGATCGGGAATTTTTCCCGAAAACCACTTCGATCCGGTTTGTACGTTTCGTGTAACGTGTTCGGAGTCGAAGATGGAGCAGTGAAGTGCAAGGGCTAGTCGCTACTAATCCTGAGGATATTTCCAAAATGGATGTAGTAGGAATAGTGCCTTCGGTTCCGTTCGGACCCGGGACGGACTTGTATGGACGAATGCTTTCGTGACATCGTCAGGTGAACGATGGGCATTCAAAGTGAAATGTTCTGTAAAGGTAACGCTAAGCCTCAAGCCTCATCAACCGGGAATGACTGAAAATCAGGGGTTATGCAGCAAGGCTTCGTGGGTAGCGCCCACTGGAGAGTGTGGTCATCCCTGTCTAGATGTCCCTTATATTTCGGCTTAGTGGTGCGGTTGCTGATCCCAACCGTGGGGTGATCATATTCGGAATTGCCCATAGGTGATTCCGGCCTTGTGTTGCAGGGGACTTAGGGTGGGTCCTCGGTACTGTGATCTAGGCCACGTACTGTGACAAGTGGTACCCCAGTGCCTAGTCATTCGTTGGAAATCCATTCTCCCTACGTGCATTGTACGAGTTTTGTTTGTATACCTAGTATGCTGGAATTTAATGAATGTAACAATTTCGGCTATTTTATAAGTATTTGTATATAGACACTATTATAATATTAGAGGATTTTATAAAAAGTGTTTTAGCTATCGTAAGGTAAAAACCCGACATGTTTATTTGTGGCGTGGTCTTACGAGATGCTTTTATTTTCAAAAGATTTTGAAACTTTAATAATCAAATTGAGTGTGATTTTCTCACGCTGGTATTCCAGACTGACTCGGGTATTGTTTTACATGATGCTCGGGTCAGACCGAGTATTATAGGTTACAGGATATGATGCTGTGGAGCTCAGGAGATGAGCTGGATGGCGAGACGTATCTCCCGTACTTGTTTATATATATATATTCCGCTGTGTTGATTGTTGTACTCTGTTGTATTGAGGACATGATATGGTTATTGTCCAGTTGTATGTTATGTGTTCTCTGGTGTATACTCTGATGCTATATTATATAAAACTGATATAGTTTTGATTTGTGTAAAGATCTGTTAATATATATTATATTTTATTCCGCTGCGATGGTTAGATTCTGATTTTGTTTTCTTTTCTTCTTCTACCTCTTTCTTTCTTTTTACCCAAATGGTCCGGTTTTTCGTGTTTGAAAAACTCGGGCTGTTACAGTGGTATCAGAGCTTAGGCTAGCGATAACCTTGGCTCTGGTGGGAATTTTGAGAGTACTAATAGATATGAGCGCGTATTTGTTAGTGAATATAAAATGGTTTTATATTGTGTTGGTTGATTTATTGAGTGGCATATGAACCTTCGTCGGCACAGTCTGGACAACTGTATCGAAGGGGTTTCTAAACACTTGAATAGAACAGTTCGACACAGTATTGTTTTAAATAGGGTGAATGAAATAATTTTGCCCAAATTATTTTGTATATAAAAGAAATAATTATTTGAAATTTATTATAGTTATATATTTGGATGCTTGGTTGTTAGAAAATGACCATAATGAGTTAGTCTCATTATTGAGTAGAAATTGAAAACTTATAACCTAAGTTGAAGAATAAATTTATATATAACAAAATGGAATTTGAAATATAGACTATAAATGCAATTATAAATTGAAATAAACTTTATATGCAAATGTGATTTATAATCAAATGAGATAAATTCATAAACAAATGAAATTTGTAAATGTAAATTGTAAATGTGACTTATAACTTGAAATAAAATGTGATAGAATTCCAGAGTAATGTTTGGATATAAAATTGAATGGATTTTGAATTTGAAGTTTTGGGAAAGGATTAAATTCCTTTGGATTTAAAAATAGTTTAAAGGTTTTGGGGAAATAATGGTGATATTATTTCATGAATATTTTTGAAAGTAAATTGAAATCTGGTGGGATTTAGGCTTTAAAAATATTTGAAAAGTTTTAAAGTGATAAAAGCATTAAATTCTCTTTCGGTCGCTGGAAAATAATTTCGGTGATGACTGCAGCATCATCGATGTCTATTTTCGAGTTTCCAAAGAGAAATTGCTACCAAACTATTTTAAATTGGAAATGATTGTGAACTGGGTTGGTTTTGAAATTCAAAGGGAAAATTGTTTGGTAAAAGCAGATTGTTTTGGAAATTGGGATTTGAGGTGATATACCAGATATGTATAAGTTATTTATGGATTCAAAATAGTTTTGAAATAAAACCGGGCAATTGAATTATGGGAATTCTATTTAAAATATAAATGTGGGAATTTAAATGAATCAACAATATAAAGTATAGAATGAAGTTGATTGAAATAAGAGGGGAATGGAAGTTTAATTCTGGGATTATAATTATGAGATGAAAATAACTCAATGAGTAGTATAAGTTGGTAGATAAAAGAGTTAGAGTATATGAAGGTGAATAAAATATATTTGAATTTAACTTAAGACAAGTTAAATAAAAAATTGAGAAGTGGAATTGAATTAAATGAAAATAAGTTGAAGTCGAATTGAATTGGATATAAAGGTAATGTAAAATGCTTATAATTGTGTAAAGAAATTCATATTCTTAAGTTCAAGTGTAATAATTTGAAATTTGATTGTAAAGATGAAAATGGACTTAAATGAATAGTCCCAAGTCTTCAGCAAGTAAGTTAAAACTTATGAATAGAAATGAAATTGTAAGTCATAAATGGGAATCCATTACTTTGAACCATTAAGAGTTATAATTTGAAATTGTAATTATCAAATGGAAACGACTAAGATGAGCAATCTTAATTTTTAAATAAATCCAAACTTGAATTATAAAATAAATTGAACTTAAGAAAATTAAGTGAAGTGATATTTGGAATTAAAAAGCAAGTATTTAATTTTAACCAGCGGAGGAACTAATTAGATAATCAATTAGTTAATGAAATTGAATTGTGAGTTAATGAAATTGGATTAAAATAGTGATGGTTTGAATTGCGAATGAAATCCAAATAAGTGAAAATAAATTGGAAATGGCCTGGTTATTAATAAAATAATTCCAAATGAATTGAGTATGGAAAATAAAATTCATAATGATTGAGTGTGAATGAACCACTTATATTAAATAAATAAATGGATGGAATTTGATTAAATAAGAATCAAGTGAAAGATGGAAATAAAACTTTAAAGGGTTGGTTAAATGGAAAATAAACTTAAGTTATTGACTTAAGTAAATGTTGAATGGAAACTGAACTCAACAGAGGAGTGGTTTAAATAAGTTGAGAAATAGTTATTGAATGAATTAACTTGGATTGTTTTCGAGCTAAATAAAATTCAATATTCAGAAGTTGGAGATGAATTGAATTTAAGAAAAAAAAATTTTGGAAATGAAGTAGTAAATTGAAGTAAGTTGGAATTCATATGAAATGGGAGTTCAATTTGAATATATACACTTCGGTGGTGAAATAGTAAATAAATATAAGAAAATTTATATGAACTTAAGAATTGAAGAATGAAATTCTTAAGAAAATTTGTAGTGGAAATATACTTAGTAATTTTGGGAAAAATATATATATATATATACTAAGTGAATAGTTGAATGAAGACTAAAACTGAAGTTGTGAAATGGGATAGTTGTGAATAAGGGGATAACAATCAAAAAGGAATGTGAATAAAAGAGAATTGATATAACTGATAATCAATTGGGCTAATTACGTAAGATGTACGTATATTATTTTATTCGCATAGCTATTTGGTCCAGATGTCGAACATAGAATTTCGAGATAGTTTTATCGATCCGAATCAGGATTTTTCACTCGATTTTCGACGGCGAACCTGGATATGGATTGTTGATTGATTCTGGATATTCTCTATCATAGTTGGTGGCTATGCAAGGAGAATGACGGTTTCTGATCGAGAAACCAGATCTGAGTCCGCACTAGGAAGTCGGGTGTACGATACTAGTTCGGAAGTGAAATTGTGTGATCGATTGAGCGATCGAATGTGATATTGCGTACGGATAATATATGTGCATCGTACGAGCTTAAGTAAAGCAAATATTGTAAATTTGTAAAGGAAAGTATAAAATGACTTTGGAATTGTGAGTGAATATTATTGCTTAGTAGGATATACAGGTGTATAAAAGCAATGGATAAATTGGGATTTTTGATTTTAGAAGATAAAATTTAATGGCCCGACAAAAGGTATGTATTTAAATTTCTATATGAAATTTGAATGGGTTTTTGATCCAGCCACTTGGCCTTTTGTTTTCTTTTTGAGATTGGGAGGCCGTAGAGCCATTTTGTAGTAGTACCGAGCTAGCCGCGCAAAGGAGACGCTGGCGAAATTTTTCGGAAATTTAGGGAGTTAGAAAAATTTTGGAAAATTTTGATAAGTTAAAATTTGAATTCAAATTTAAATTTGAATTGATAAGTAGGTGATATGGGTTGAACTTATGAATAAGTTTGGGAAGTTAAAAGATGATTAGTGTATCATTAATAAAAGATTGTTGGGTATTGTTAAAACGGTTTGAATTTGGAAAATAGTTAACGGGGACTGAATCATTCTTCCTAACTAGTAATTTCGGGGACGAAATTGTTTTAAGGGGGGAGGAATGTGACGACCTGGAATTTTTGAGCATTTGAAATAGGAATATTTAATTAATTTTAAATATTCAAAAGATAATTATTAACTTTAATTTCAAATATCATTATTGATTAGACAAGTAATTGTTGAATTTAAATTATTGAAATTGGTAAATTATTGAATCTGGAGCTTTAAGCCTGTTAAAAATAATTTGAAGACTTATAAAATTTATATAGATAATACTGAAATGGATAGAAGTGTTGGAATCAGCTTTAAAAATGGTTTGTTATGTTTTGAAATTTTATATCATTTAAATTGAATTTAAAAATAGCCTTCCAAGGCACAGTCTCGGAATTCGACGAAACCAGTTCCATTGGATCCGTAATATTGAATTATTATCGGATTTCAGATTTCGTATTGATCGGAGTTATTGTGTGAATGTACGATATACAGACGCGCTAAAAATTTAATTGATAATAATCGATTCGAAGTTGAATTTTAAATATAAGTGAACACTGTAGCAAGGCGTCTTCAACACGCTTCCTTTGCCTTCTCGAACACACCATCCCTTATCCTGTTTCTTTTCGAACACGAGACCCTTATCCTCTCAGTTCAAAATCGAGAATAAATCAATGCCCCTCCTTTATTTTCCATATAGATCCAAATCATGTCGCTTCTTTTTTCAATGGCCGAAACTAAAATCAAATCTGTTCTTCCTCCCTCTTTAAATCAAGTACGGCTCAATAGCAATCTCCATGTTTGCGATGCTAGAACCCGGAAAAAATGGGGTTTCAAAAATCAACGCCTTCGAAATATCATCGCTGCATACTCGGCTATCCCATCAGCCATCGCGGCTCATCCTTGCCTCCTATGCGATATTTCTGCTGCTGATTCGAAGTCCTGCTACAGACTCTTTACTGCCACTGCTAATTGGAAGCCAGATCGAAGTTGCATTTGGATCGAGGGAAGGATTGAGGGTTGCTGGCGAAGGAGCTTTCGATTTTGGGTGGAGCTGTGGGGCGACGGCAATTCGCGAGGCCACAGGGTAAGGTAGGACTAAGTCGCGATTTTCGCGATGAAGCTCTAGGAGGCGAGCTCGCTGATGCATGGAAGGGCTGCAGTTTGTCTTCGCGTGGGCATCACGATTTCTTGAGGGAGGCGCGCTCTCTCGATTTAGGGAGGGGTCTCGAGTTTCGTTCGAGCTGTGGGTTCAGATTTAGGGGAGGCTGTGTTGGATTTAACTGTAAGGTATAAAATTTTATTTCTTTTAAGAATTTTTTTTTTCAATTTAAATACATATATATATATAACTCAAAGATTGATTTTTCAGTATGAAAGATATATGCATGTAGATAAAGTATATAACTGAGATTTTAAAACTTGCAGTGAAATTTCGAAGACAGAACCGTTTTGAAATTTTAATACGTATATAGGTTAAATAGAAATTTTTATAGAATTTGAGAAAAATAGTTTTAAATATATACCTATTCACTTTTAGATTTGAAGACATCCATGAAGAACTATATATAGAATTGGTTCAGGTTTATGTATATATTATTTACTGTTTAACTTTAATTTAAGGAAATTAAAACTTTAATTCATTTAGTTGGTTAGTGAGTAGGGTTAACTAGTTTATCTTAAATAAGAGATTAAGGTGATCCACTTGTTTAAAATTAACTTATTTAATTATTTTTACTAGAGATTTCAAAGGGAAAATTGGGTTAAATCAAATTATAAGTTAAAATTTAAACCTATTAAGCGGTAATGAATTGTTTGGTAAGTTCAAATAATAATAAATCGTATGATGTTATTCAAGGTTTAAAATTCGAGAAGGAAGCAAGCTCAATTGGAAATGAGATGCTAATAGATCAAAGGTGAGTTAATCTCACTTAGTTTAATTTTATTTAAATTTAATTGGTTAAATTAAATATGGATGAATGATTGAATTGGTTGATTTGATTGATGTGATATATATAGTAGTATATACCAATATATATATTGGCATATGTATATATTGGAGTAGTTGATATTTCAGCATTATATAGCGGATGAGACCCTATGCGCCGCATAATAGCGGATGATATTTTATAAAACCCATATACCGCGATATTCCACCTTGAAGTGAAATTGGTATTGTGCTAACATCTGTGGATGCAGGGAAACATGTTGGAGGGATCCGACTGGATTCCTCAAAATATTTAATTTTGTTTAAATATTCTGTGATATGATTGTTGATATCCTGTGATGATTTATATTGGATAATCTGGTTGGATTGAATTTCCCAGTATAATGAGTTACCAAAAGCAATTGAATTGGATTTTTGGAAAGAAATAAAAGAGTAAAATTTAGTTAAGTAATTCTAGTGAATTCGAATAAATTAAATATGGGAAAGAGGAATTTTGAATAAATAGAGAAATATTGAATTTAAAGAAAATTTATGTGATGTTATTTAAAGGGATAAAAATTTATTTTAATTCAATGTTTAAATGAAATGAAAAAGAAAGAAGGAATTTGGGAAATCTGAGACTTGTGTTTCAATTTAAAGATTTAAAATCATAATGAGTAATAAAATCTGGAAGTTAATGAATTTGGAAATAAATGGATTAAGTAAGGAAATTTATTTCAAAGTAAAATAAATTGGAAAATCAATTGTAAATTGATTTAAATATTTGGGAATTTGAAATTTAAAGAGAAGTGAGATTTTGGAAACTGGGTTATAAAGTAAAATAAAATATCAGTGGATATTTGAGAATATAAATTCAAGGTGGGAATTTATAAAGGAATATGAATTGGTTTAAAAATAAATGTTGATTTATTTTTAAAAGATGAGAATGAGAAGTGTATTTCTCTGGATAGCCAAGTACGTTTTCAAAGAAATTTTTAATATAAGTTAAAAGTTCTAATTGTGTTTTTAAAAGCATGTTTTAGAAAATTGATTATTTCTAAATGTTAATTTCCTAAGTAAGTATTTTCAAAAATCTATTATTGTAGTAATTATATAAAAGTGATTTGCTATTATGTTTTAAAAGAAGAAATTTAGTTTATATTTATAAAGTGGTTTATTTTAAAGTATATATTTTTAATAAAGTATTGAGCTAGTTTGATTTCAATGTTATAATATATTTAAAATAAAGTGTTTTTAAATTATTTAAAATTAAAAGTATTTTGTACTTGGTGATTTGGAGAAAATAAATATTTGGGAAATGTATTCCGTAAGCGAAAACTATTTTGAAACTGTTTGCAAAGGGAGTTGAAAATGGAATTATATCTTGTAAAGGATATTTGAGACAAATAAATAATGTGGAAAATTATTTATTGTGTGATGGTTGCTTGTGAATGTGAATTGATAGTTAAATCACCGACCATCAATATTGGCCAATGCGTTGATCGTTTCGAAGAGACCGGGATCAGGAATTTTTCCCGAAAACCACTTCGATCCGGTTTGTACGTTTCGTGTAACGTGTTCGGAGTCGAAGATGGAGCAGTGAAGTGCAAGGGCTAGTCGCTACTAATCCTGAGGATATTTCCAAAATGGATGTAGTAGGAATAGTGCCTTCGGTTCCGTTCGGACCCGGGACGGACTTGTATGGACGAATGCTTTCGTGACATCGTCAGGTGGACGATGGGCATTCAAAGTGAAATGTTCTGTAAAGGTAACGCTAAGCCTCAAGCCTCATCAACCGGGAATGACTGAAAATCAGGGGTTATGCAGCAAGGCTTCGTGGGTAGCGCCCACTGGAGAGTGTGGTCATCCCTGTCTAGATGTCCCTTATATTTCGGCTTAGTGGTGCGGTTGCTGATCCCAACCGTGGGGTGATCATATTCGGAATTGCCCATAGGTGATTCCGGCCTTGTGTTGCAGGGGACTTAGGGTGGGTCCTCGGTACTGTGATCTAGGCCACGTACTGTGACAGGTGGTACCCCAGTGCCTAGTCATTCGTTGGAAATCCATTCTCCCTACGTGCCTTGTACGAGTTTTGTTTGTATACCTAGTATGCTGGAATTTAATGAATGTAACAATTTCGGCTATTTTATAAGTATTTGTATATAGACACTATTATAATATCAGAGGATTTTATAAAAAGTGTTTTAGCTATCATAAGGTAAAAACCCGACATGTTTATTTGTGGCGTGGTCTTACGAGATGCTTTTGTTTTCAAAAGATTTTGAAACTTTAATAATCAAATTGAGTGTGATTTTCTCACGCTGGTATTCCAGACTGACTCGGGTATTGTTTTACATGATGCTCGGGTCAGACCGAGTATTATAGGTTACAGGATATGATGCTGTGGAGCTCAGGAGATGAGCTGGATGGCGAGACGTATCTCCCGTACTTGTTTATATATATATATATTCCGCTGTGTTGATTGTTGTACTCTGTTGTATTGAGGACATGATATGGTTATTGTCCAGTTGTATGTTATGTGTTCTCTGGTGTATACTCTGATGCTATATTATATAAAACTGATATAGTTTTGATTTGTGTAAAGATCTGTTAATATATATTATATTTTATTCCGCTGCGATTGTTAGATTCTGATTTTGTTTTCTTTTCTTCTTCTACCTCTTTCTTTCTTTTTACCCAAATGGTCCGGTTTTTCGTGTTTGAAAAACTCGGGCTGTTACAATATATGTGCCATATGAACTTAGCAGAACAAGTATCTTTTAGTAATTAACTTGGTACGTGTTAATTATTCCATACATGAGTCGTGACTTAACTGCTTATGTGGTAGGTATAGTGACCAGTTTCCCATCAAACAATTGTTTCTGAGTGGTAAATTATTTTACGACCATAGTTGACATCTTATAAACATCAAGCCAATTAGAGAAACTGTTGGTAGAAGCATAGCTTTATAACTAGCTTTAATTATGTTGATCTGCCTTATTTCTTTGCAATGCAAACGAACCATCCTCGTCATGATATCTTGTAAATGAAGAACCTAAAATATTCATCAAACAGCTAGTTTAAAAACTAAAATGGTACATAATAACACATCAACAACAGTATATAAACATCAGTCCCAAAGGAAAGGTAAAAATATTGATACCCGAGCTTTGAGTTAATGCCAAAACAAGTGCAGTCTTTGATATATCTTTGGATTTTTTAACAACTACACCAACATTATTATTTTTCTTCCTTTTCTTCAAACCAGCCATCGTCATTTTGCTTAAACTCCAAAAACAAATCACAGGCACACATAAACCGTTCCTTAAATCTAAGCATAAAACATCTTTGTTTTTTCTCTTACATTCATTCCTCTATAATCAAGTAACAAAACTGCAACAAAACCTCAAAAAAGATGTTACCTTTATCCTCAACTTACAATATCGACAAATATTCTATTGCTATTCCGACAATACTAACTGTATACCTTATTGTTAACATATAAAAAACATAAGGACTCTAAAGCTGAAAAACCTAACACGTAATGAGTTCAAAAATAGATGAGTCATGACTGATTAAAATCCAAATTCATGGTACGTTTTCTAATACACGCAATGAATTCAATAACAAATTCAACAATACAGATCATTCGAGTAGAGAATAGAAGTAAATAAAGAAGAAGGAAGCTTGAGTAGAGATTACTATGGTAAATACGGATCATTGGAGATTATTTTGAATGGGAATCGGAGGCAGCCTTGTTGCTTCTAGAAGTCGACTTCTTATCAAGGCTTAGAATAGCTGAGCATTACAAATTTGGATTGGAGAATGAATTTGATTTAGGGTTGCTTATTTTGGGGGAAAGAATTGAATTTTTCTAAGGAGCATAGGAATAACAAGGCGGTAATCTTTTGGTTACATTTTTTTAGGCAAACGCGGAATTTTTTTTATAAAGGCAGGAAGTGAAATATTTTTTGTTGCATTTATATAATAAGGGAAAATATTATTAGTTGCATTTACATTCAAACACCACCAATTTTTGCAACCAAAAGCTGATTTTCTTGTAGTGCCATCTGTAGTAGAAGGACATTGTGATGCAAACTGGATAACTGGTTCATTAGATACAAAATCCACTAGTGGATATGTGTTTACCTTTTCTAGTGGGGAAATATCTTCGAGATCCTCTAAACAGATTTGGATAGCTAGATCGACCATGGAATCAGAATTTATTGCCTTAGACAAAGCCGCAGAAGAAGCGGATTAGCTTCAAGTTTTCTTAGAAGGTATTCCGAATTGGTAAAAACCTATACCTCTAATAAACATACATTGCGGCAGCCAAACAGCAATTGGAATGGCCAATAGTAAGCTTTATAATGGAAAGTCTAGACATATTCATCGTAGACATAAAACTGTTAGACAACTTCTCTCCAGTGGGGTTAAAACAATTGACTATGTAAGATCAAATGATAACAACGTGGATCCACTAACAAAAGGTTTACCTAGAGAGAAGGTTAATATTTTATCGATGGGAATGAGGTTAAGGCCCATAAACTAAAAAGTTTCTTTAAAACGGAAACCTCACCTAGTTTACTGGAGATCCCAAGATCTAGGTTCAAAGGGACAACTAAGTTTAGATAAACTTGATAGCACTGTAAAATTCAAATCATTCCTATGATAAGTCAGTGCACTACTCGTCGGAGAATAGGATAAGTTTTGATACATTTAATAATGTCTATACTTCGTAATATTAAAGAACCAAGTAGAGTATTGAGAAAATACCCGTTATAGAATCACTTACGTGAGTGCGAAGGCGTCGCTTCAAGGAGAATTATAAGGCCAACTTCTCCAAAACACTCACAAGACCAAGCTGGTGTTCATGGAAAAAACGAACACATACAGAGAACCAAGGAGGATTAGAAACACTTATCACGTGTTATCTATTTTAGATTTACACAAAAGAATTACAATACAAAGACAGCCTTAGTCCACTGATTCGCTAGTAAGTCAAAAGGATAAACATAGTAAAGTTCAAGGCCAATGTGCTATTTCGCAAAATTATAAGAACAAATTAAGCAATTAATCATTCATGTGGGGGATCGTTAGAAATGGATGAGCATTAGGAAATGTGAAGGCATTTAATGTCTTGCGAAATGAATAGTCCCACATCTTAGAATATAATAAAATATTTGTGTTTATATACTAAGATGTGGACACTATTATAATTCCTATGAGACAAAGAGAGACACAAGCCATGACGGGTAGTGCAACCACTACACCATTATAAGCTATTAACAACGGGTAAAAACGGTTGTTAAGTCCAAAAGCAACGGGTAAAAACTGCCTTCAACACAGAAGTGGTTGAATTTAGCGACGGGAGAAAACCGTTGCTTTATGTTCAAAAGGCAACGGGTATAAACCGTTGCAAATTGGGACAAAGGCAACGGGTATAAACCGTTGCAAACTGGGCCAAAGACAACGGGTATTAACCGTTGCAAATTGGTCCAAAGGCAACGGGTATAAACCGTTGCAAATTGGGCCAAAGGCAACGGGTATAAACCGTTGCTTAATGTACAAAAGGCAACGGTTACGAACCGTTGCTTAATGGGCAAAAAATCAACGGATATAAACCGTTGCTTTCTGTCCAAAAAGCAACGGGTGCAAGCATTGCTTTATGGCCAAAGTCACACATAAAGCAACGGTTAACACCCGTTGCACATAGTGTTTGCTCCTGCTCCTACAAAATCACATCTGTAACTCACTACTGCGTTACAGGCATATCTCAGTATATATACCAGAATATCAATATATATCAAAATATGCCAGAATATCAAAATATTGGTACACAAGCACTATAAACATATCGCACATATACCATACATATAAAATTATCAAACTTATAATTACACTATTGTTTTGCAAACAGAATGCTATCGTGCCAGAATATCATACTTATTACACTACATTGTTTATTACACTACACTACAAAGATTTCATTAATTACACTACATTGTTTTGCAAGCAGTGAAGTCTACATATAATAAACACATTAAAAGGATGCTGAGCAGGTTAGCCGAAGCTGATATTTCTTTGGCTCATGTTGTGGTGCATATAGTATTCTATCCAATTCCTGCGCAAAAGTAAAAACAGGTTTTAAACTCAAATCATACAGTGAATTTTAGCTTGGTCAAGTTCAGTTAATAGAGCAACGGAATTCCTGTGTAAGCAATAATAATGCACAAGTAAAAGTGGCAGCAAACATTTAAACAACTATAACAACACTAACAAAAAAACCGCCTTTCAACTTCATCCCATCCCCTCTGCTATACACTTCCACTCACAACCACACTCCTACACACTACAGCATTTCCTCATTTTCTCTGTTTTCATCTCATCCACACTTAAGTACTACATCACACCCCCTACTGCCTATTGCCTATCAACAACATACACCATTAGCTTGGTCAAGTACTACACTTAAGTACTACACTATTTTTGGGTTTTTGTCCAATGTTGCACCGTTTGTACTGAGCCAGAAATCAAGTAATATGAACAAGTTGCTCGGACATATCTAACCTTAAATGTCCACCTCCTCCGAATGCATTTGATTCTACTATTTTTCTTAATTATCTCATTCGGGTATTGTTAAATCCATAATCTTTAAAGTTTGTACGTGCACACACCTATCAAGTTAAATCCAAACATTTTATAATGGTTTTTTCAATAAATATTGCTTGATGTTAATAGTATGTACCAATTTTGCACCATTAATATCCAACAAAAGCTATATTGCAGTATACCTTTAAGTTATTACCTCATCGGTAGGTGTACATTATGTATGCTTAATCTATGATTGATTTCACCTAGAATATATGAAAACAAAAGGATATTGCACATAGCCCCGTTATCATAAATAAGCCAAGTACAGGTTTGGTTCTACTCAGTACTCAGGCAAAAGAGATGTCTGCGAATGCGGCGAGTGTTTCTGCTGGTAATCCAACATTGATTAAACGAGTTAATTATATGCATTCTAACTGTTATAACTTTTAAATCGATTATATGCATTCTAACAACTGTAATTCCTTTTATTGTCTGCTTCAAAACCAATCCCCTGTCAACTGCACATTCACATCACATCACAAAAATTGTAACAGTCTTCTTCTGACTGCTCCACAGCCTTCAACTTCCCTTTCATCCACCATTGACACTTCCAACCTGGTTCCCTTGGTACCAGTAATCCATCAAACACAAACTACAAACCTGCCTGCACTCCAATAACATTTCCATATTTCCTATTCAAACCAATCACTACACATTTCATTTCCTCTTCAAACCAAATCACAACCATAACACTGTCAGCATAATTCAACTATCCCGACCAACCTCTCTAACTCCACATTCTGCAATGAACTCCAGCATTACAAACTGCCTCCCACTTCCTATTCACCAACTCTACCACAAACCACCAGTATCAACCACTCCAACCACCAGTATCAACCACTCCAACCACCAGTAAACACTCCAGTAACCACTCCAGTTCCCTACCAAACATTCCAGTCCCCTACCATTTCAGTCCCCTCCCCTACATCATAACCAAATTATTTTACCACCCATTAAACCCAATTAGTACGATACACACATAAATTTTTTTATCTAATCAATTTTTAGTTTATTGGACCTCCATTCATCGTTCAGGCACATTGATCATGTTTTTTGTTTTTTGATTTTGTCCTTGAATTTGGACTTTACTTCATAGTATTTGATAAATTGTCGATTATCTTGTAAACAAGACAGACCAGGACAAAATACACATGCATTTGCATATGCAAATTTCATAAACAGCAAACAAAAGAAAATCAGCAATATATGCAAAGAACAAGTCAGAAATATCAATACCTCCGACTAAAGATATCGTATCAAACCCTTTTGATGGCTCACATAACCTCCGGCTCCAACATCCCCAAAGGTCTCGGTAAATTGTCGACATATTTTGGCGGTTAGCTCATCCGGCAATAAAATTTTGTCCAACAACACTTTTTCATATGTGGGTGGTACTGGTTTTCCATGAATTACTAATGCTGTGGAATCTCGGCATATAGTACCTATTATATAAGCATTTCTAGAGTGAATATATGGAATCACATTTACAGAACTAACAAGCTCCCAAACATTTAAGACCATTGTGCAGAGCTACACAAGTCCTAGACCCATTGTGTATGCGATATTCGATCTTTAAAATCATGCAAGATTGGAATGGAAGGTGTAAACTTTTATGATCTTTCTATATCCTTTTTTGTTTTGGAGTTTACTGATTTATTTTTGGACATAATGGCTATTGTGAGTGTCAATGAAAATTTAAACCAAAACAGATATAAGATAAAGACTACGATGAGTATAAGTATACAAACTAGATCGCTATTGACAATGAATTCCTTCTCATCTCTCTCATTCATTCGCTATCTCAAACTCCAGCTCTGCAATAGCATTTTGAACTTTTACGTGATTCTTCATCATTTCTTGCTATCTCTCACTGTTTCTCAAATCTAATCATGAACACAACCTATTTTTAAATAACACTATACTTTCAGCCAAGCAAGAATTTAGTGAAGGTTGTGCCCACCAGAACTTATCCATGTGATCATTGTTATTGATTTGCTAAAACTACTTAAAACTGCTTAATTTGCTCTATCCTATGGTTATAGCATTATAAATATTGCTAAATATTCTCTTATATCTTATGATTATGTTAATTTGGATTTGAAAATGTCATATATACCTCTTGTGAACCTAATTATGACGTACATGTCAAACGTGAACCTTTGTTGCCTAACCTCTTTTTCTATAACAAAAGATAATTTGGAATCTATAAATACACATGCACTAATACTCATTAATTTGTTTATATGCACAATAACAGAGAGCAGTAAACTCGGTTGAAGTACAAAAAGACTGATTGGTCGATTAAAATAGTACCTGTTGCAATTACTTCGTCCTCGAAGTTCAGGATTTCACATCTTTGGTCGATTAACTGATTGTTCGGAGTGGAAAACTGAGAAGATTCGATTTCACTGCCTACTTGACGATTATCTTGGGCTATGCTGAGAAGACGCTCCAGTTTATCATCCATATTGTCCAGCTTCATCAATTTTTGCTCCACATTTTGCAGTCGCTGCTCATATACTGCTTGGGCCTGTTTGAGCCGTTTGCATGGAATGGCAGCACTCTTAACTTGGCTAGGAGCTATATTGGTCCCAATACTTCGGCTCCTGCCCTTTACATCTTTACCAAACACTAATATAAAGACGGCTTCATCACCACCACTCGTCGTTTCCTTTTCTTTTTCAATTTTGTCCTAAAAAGTAAATACATATATATGAATAATGAAAATTTAATTTAGAGGCGTTATTATTTGTTTAACTTACAAAGTAGGAAGATGTCGCATCTGACGTGCTGCCATCTTTTTTCTTATGCGTTTTCTTCCATACTTGAAGACGTGATACTTCTGTTCCCGGACTACTTGAATCGACCTGCATACAATGAACTAAAATTATATTTGGAACTAATGGTATATGCAATGTGATGCACCAATTCAATGACACATACCATTTCTTGAGTAATCATAGCGTGACTCTTACGTCCCGAATGATGACCATATTCGAGCATTGATCTATTTTGTTTGCCTCGCTTCCTTTTTTCTTTCGCCTCGGGTTTTGATTCGTTTCTTATGAACTCATCCCAATCATCTTGAGCAATTTTCGGTGGACAATTTCTCATTCTTTCTTCGTCAGTGATGAAATGGTCATAATGATTCTTGCGCAAATCATTCTTGTGTCTCCTAAAAGCCTCGGAATTTTTTTTCATAATAAGGTCCTTTGATAGAGGATCGAGCTCATAATATTTCTGCATAACAAAAAATGCATGTAAACCATTTTTTATTTATGTATTGAAAGCATTATAAATGAATTTAAACCATCTAAGTTCATGTACACAGTTTACATTTCAAAGTATATGGATTTTTACATTTCAACGTATATAGTTTCATCAGTCTCTATGAATAAAGTGATCAATCTAAATATCCTATAAATATCATAAAAGAATATATCTTGAAACAGAAACAGTACATAAATATGGTCTCATATAAACCCTCGCTCATTCAGGCCTATTTTACAATCAGAAACAGAAACAGTACATAAAAAGGGTGCATATTACAATCAGACGACTATATTTTACAAACAGAAATAGTACATAAAAATGGTTATGAGATTGGAGAACTTACCTCCAATTGATTCCACACGTCTTCCTTGTAATTTGGCGGAACTTTTTTCCAACTTGGATATGAGATTGGCACATGATTTCTTACTAGTTTACCAATCTTCGTAGCGACCTTTGAACCATTTTTTCCGACTGGAGAACCGTAGTTGTCTATATCAATTTTCTCCCGTTTTAAAATGGATGATTGTGAAGTTGTATCATTTGACGGTGGTGTGGCATCTTGTGACATTATGTCCTGCAAAGTCTAAAATCCTAAAATAATCCCAACAACATTATGACGTACATTTCTTCCCCTTCCAGCCCATCCCTGTGATGCCCGATTGCTGTCGGCCAAATTATTGCACGGAGTCCCCTCCATAATGTCCCCTTATTGCTGTTGTACATCTGATATATGAACCAACGTACCCTTCTAATTTGTCTGATCCCACCAGTTTCTCATCCATAATCGTAATGTGATGAGAAACTGGTGGGATCAGACAAATCAGAAGGGGACGTTGTTTACTATATCAGATGTACAACAGCTTACCAGTAATCGCTTGGAGCAATTTTATTAAGTCATATAATGCGTTTGATCTTGTTATGGAGGGGAATCCGTGCAATAATTTGGCTAACAGCAATCGGGCATCACAGGGATGGGCGGGAAGGGGAACATTCACTGTTATGCGGCAGTGATAAAGTCTTCCTGCATCACCAGAATTTTAAACTTAAGCGGATTCAAAACAATATCTAAAATACTGACTGAAATAAAGGATGCAAATACAAAAATATATTACCTTAGCACTGCTGAACTAAAGGGTGCAAATACAATATCTTGAACTGCCTGTCTACCTACAAACACAAAGAAAGAAAGAAAGAATAGTCAAGCTGATCACACGTATGTATGTGTACATGTGTGTATGTATGTGATCATATGTAAGTACCTACAACTACAAACACAAAATGAACTCTTGCAATATATCCATCCTTATGGATCCATCAGGATATTATAATGGCACTAATAAAAAATATAATGCATCTATTACTATCATATAACACACCATTTTACATTTTACACCATTTTAAATAAATATTTTGTTAAGGTACAATAACTGCTCTGAAATACAAAGTTAACATATGCATTTGATAAGATCTTCTAATTTTTCATTGTCTTCAAAAGCTGATTGATAAACGGTGGGAAACTCAGTGTCATCCACATTTATGGTCAACCGTTTTGGTGTATGCAAAACCACAAACCATCCGTTATTTTTTAAATCTTTTGAGTAGAACACTTGACTCGCTTCCGATGCAAGAATAAATGGCTCATCATTCACGCTATCTTTATTCTTCAATTTTCCCAAGTTAACTGTGATCAAGCTTGAAACAGAATCTATTTTACAACCATTGATCTTATCTTCGACCTTTACCCAATCACAATAAAAAACTATTTGTTTGAAGTCAATGTAATCCAACTCAATTATCTGTTGAATGACTCCGTAATAAGTTGTTTCTGCTTCCTTAAAATTTTTATCCTTCCCACTCGCTCTAAATTGTGTAATTGCTCTCATGCATACACCATTATCCTGTGTTAGCTTTCGCTCTTCATAACTCTTCGGAGAAAATAAAAACCCAATCACTTGGTACTTCATATAACTACGGGCATCAAACTTCGGCCCGTTAACTAACCGCCAAAGAGTTGAGTCAACATCGACGGTCTTCAACAACTACAACAAACACAATAAGTAAAAAAAACATTGTCAAGGAGGTGTATGGTCAACTTGAAAATACGTTAAATATTTAATACATATACCTCCTCACGTAACCAAAAAGTGAAATTTTTAATAGCTTCCCCAGATGTACCCCCGCCTCGAGTTTGAGATTTGGTGCTTTGAACATAGGAGTTATACCTCCTACGAAAAACACACAATAAATACTCTATATATGAATTGATTTACAATAATAAGAATTCAGAACAAATTCATGAATTTACTTCTTCCATTCATCCAATCCGTCGTACTTATCAAGGAACCATTTACGCACTTGTTGAAATTGCACTTGAGTTAACGTTATATCTTTACCATTATCTAGTGCTATTTCATCAGCAAACTCATCATCCTCTTCTAAAAACGCTTCACGGGTATGTTTATGAGTGCCATCACCTCCTTTTGGCATATACTCCATGAAGTAAAGACTAGCTTCTTGTACAATATATCCTTCTGCAATACACCCTTCAATATATCTTTTGTTGCGCACATATCCTTTATATGTTTTCATCAACCTATGAAGATGAATAATTGTAAAATGTAGACATCAATAGCTATTTAAATCGAATAATTATGTACATAACTAAAATTAGTAATTTACCGTTCAAATGGGTACATCCACCTATATCTAACAGGACCAGAAATCAATGCTTCATCGGCTAAATGAACCATAAGGTGAATACTGATATCAAAAAATGCAGGCGAAAAATGTTTTTCAATAACACACATTTCTTCTACCAAACTAGCCTTTGCTTTTAGAAGATGTTCCCTGTTGATCACCTTTGAGCACAAAATGTTATAAAAGAGACTAATGCGGTGAATAGCATTCCGTAGATCCTTATGTTGCGGAAAACAATGCTGAAGCAATACCGGAAGTAAATGTTGCATTATGACGTGGTAATCATGCGACTTCATATTTTTTAGTTCAGGAGGGTTGATGCTCACATTGTTATGGAAGTTCAAAGAGAATTTGCTCGGCACTTTCAAATTTTTCAATACGGTGCAAAACCGTATCTTTTCTTCTTTGCTCAAAGTGAAAGTCGCATTTGGTATGGTTACTTTACTTGTTTCAGGATCTTCTATCACCCATAACTTTTGTTTTATACCCATGTTTTTCAAATCCTTTCGTGCATTGATCCCATCTTTTGACATGTCTTTATGGTTCATAATTGTGTTGATCAAATGTTTCGTGACATTCATCTCCATATGCATAACATAAATATTATGTCGGGTCAAATTTGTTTTCCAATATGGCGAATCAAAGAACTTCGACCTCCTATACCATGTAGGAACTTCTTCATCGATTGTCTTTTTCCGTTTTCGACCAATTTCCGGTATGTTTTTACCAACTTTCATTTTTATATTCGCTACCTTTTTTTCAACTTGATAACCAGTCAGTGGTTTTGGAGGACGCTTAAGTTCTTGCTCGTTGTTGAAATTTGTCTTATCGTATCAAAACTTGTGTCCGGACGGAAGAAATCTACGATGTCCCATGTAACAAATCTTCTTACTTTCAGGGAGATAAACAGATGTAGTTTCTTCTCCACAAATAGGACATGCAAAGTAGCCGTGAGTTGTACATCCCGATAAAGTCCCAAGAGCGGGATGATCATGGATTGCCCACAACACTCTAGCTCTCATTATGAACTCAGATTTCTTAAATGAATCAAATGTAACGACTCCTTCCCATAACTGCTTTAACTCGTCTATCAAAGGTTCTAAATAAACATCAATATCTTCCCCGGTTGTTTTGGCCTAGAAATCAACAGTGTTAACATTGAGAACTCTCTTTTCATGCACAAAGACGGAGGAAGGTTATATGGTACTGCAATTACTGGCCAACAGCTGTAAGGGTTAGTTAAAGAAGCATTCAGACAGAAACCATCTGTTGCTATTCCAAGCGTGATATTTTGTGGTTCAGCAGCAAACGAAGAATCAAAAGCATCTGTAGTTTTCCATTGAGAAGTATCACGCGGATGACGCATTACGGTTGTACCGGACTTGGCACGACCATGCCAGGTCATCGCTTCTGCTATCCATGGTACAGTATACAGTCTTCTCAATCTAGAAATTAAAGGAAAATGTCTTAAGGTCTTTTGAGGTACTGTGGTAGCTTTTCTCTCTTCGTGGAATGATGTCTTATATCTTGGTGCGTTGCAATTTGTACATGAAACTTTGTTCGCATTATCTTTCCAGTACAAGATGCAGTCATTAATGCATGCATCATAAGTTATGTAATTCATCCCAACTTGCTTAATGATCTTCTTCACGTCAGGGTACTTTGACGGTAGCGTGTTACCTTCGGGGAGTAATTCCTTTATGAATTCGAGTAGTGCAATCACACCATTGTCTGAAAAGCCGTATTGGGTCTTCAAGCTATTCAGTTTCACAATGGCATACAACTTTGTAATCTCTTTTGGACAAGAAGGATACAATGGCTCTGTTGCAGTTGCACTATCAAAAAATGATTTATCCGTAAACTGCTCACCAATATTAGCATTATTATGCAACTGACTTGTAGGTTGAAAATGATGGAATCTATCTGCATCATTGATCAAATCCTCCATCCTAATATGTTCGGACTCATCAGCATTTGTGGCATGACTAACCGGTTGTTGTTTTGGCTTCTCCGGTATTCTTTCCCCGTGAAAACACCACACGGTATATGATTGAACAATACCATATCTTAGCAAATGAAAATGAATGTCATTTAATTTGAATGTATCTTCATGTTTGCACCGCGTGCAAGGGCACGAATACTTTTCCTTATTGCCACCGTTTTCAGCAACAAATTTAACGAAATTTCTCACACCTTCCACATATTCTGTATTTCTTCGATTAGATTGATTCATCCATTGTTTGTCTATACTAAAAGACATACTGAAAGAAAATAACAAGAGCTAATAAGAAATCATGGGTAACAATATCTTATGGCTTTCCACCAAGTTCAACTCTGATATTAACTAAACAGATGTATATTCTTCTGATTTCACTTGAAATTTAACATTAGCATCAAACTATTTCCAAAAAATTTGCCATTACAACGGCGCCATTTTGTAGCACCAGAGTAATGTCTATGCATTACCCCTCTCCTGATACTTGGCTTGCGCCATTAACAACAATTTTATCCACTTACTAAATATGGTCTCATATTTAGTAAAACAAAATTCATTGCATCAACTTATACCCTAGCAGTCACTATAAGCAGCTATGTCTAACTAGCATGCAGTACAGTACAACATTTAGGCTTTAGTAAATATGAGAATGCACACTACAACACTACTTCTCTTCCATGTTGCAATGTTTAGCTGATGAAACACCACACGTACGGGGACATGTTAGATTATCTCACATTGTACAGTTTGAAAACAAATCATATATAAATGTAAAAAGATCATCCTTTGCATAACCAATTGTTTCTTGGTTCTCTAACACTGTACACTTAAAACATCAAATATGTATTCTGATGGTTCAGATTAGAAGGTGCATCTCTACTTTGGCAAACTGTTAAAGAGTAGTAGATATTGACTATAATCAATCCCCAAAAACTTAATGAAACATCAATCCTAAAAGATGAAGATAATGATGGAACTAAAATGACAGCTTATATGGTAACACTAAACAAACCCATAAGCAAGCATTATAGGGAATAAACTGTTCCTTAACTTGTGTTGCATCCCTTTCTTTATTATTCTAAACTACAAATATACATTACAAATTATTTCCTACACTACCATTAACTAAACTATAATCAAATTTGTGTCCATGAATGTAACAGCTTCTAACATAAAATCATAAATGTCCCTGAACACACCTTTAATTGTCGGGCTATGTTTTGGCGTAGCCCATTACTGCAGTGAATGTTAGTAGGCCGTACAAATAAATATATTTGACGTGCGATCGTATTACCCCCTTCTTCTCGCCTGTAGGTCTTTGTGCATTTCTCTACTTGTTATTCATCTTCCTCGCTATCTCACTTCTATTTTCACCACTGTACCCCATCGCACCTAAAATTCTGAAGAAAACCCAAGTAAATGCCCAACATACGAGTATTGAAATCCGGTTGATACTTTGGTAGTAAATGACATTCCTCTAGTCCACCGTTCAAATATTCATTTTCCATACAAAAACTGCTCTGACCGTCGATGGACAACTACAGAAGACCCAGTTAAATATTCGATTCAGAGAGAAAAAGATAAACAGACAAGTTTACAACTGGTTGCAACCCAGCTATTTGATATTATGCCTCTTAGCTTTTTTTTCTTCTTCTCAGGCTGTTCTACTAGATGAAGATGTATCTGTTTTGCCCAAACTCACGGTAGTAAGGTTTTCATATTACCCACTAATTTTATCTTAATTGAAAAGCCTATGATCACCAATCAACCTAAACACATATCTGAATTGTTGCATGAATACAAACTAATCAGTTATAAGCCATAGTATCAGTTATAAGCCACAGTATCAACAAAAGTAAACTCTACCAGTTTACACTTTTACATATATCTATGCAATATAACCAAACACCAATTCAAGTATGTACCACTTTGCCAAATATTCAACAAAATTCACTTGCACACATATCTGCATTTTTTGCATGTACAGTAAGCTGCACATCACTTAACACTAAACAAACTAGAAGCGCCGGTAAAATACTGAGGACTAGAAGACAACAACGCAACAGACGCTCCAAAATGCCGTAACCTGTATTATTACAAAACAAAGCTTACCAGGCAGTTATGCGCTCTCTTCGATTATGCCAATGAAACTCGAGGAACCAAATATCAAAGATACACAGATCTGAGATAATTAAGATTTCAAATTAGATTTTATAATACAAGTATGAAACAAAATCAAATTTAAAATAGAAATCAAATAATTAAAAATGAGTACCCAACCTGGAGTAGGTATTCGACAAATTCACGTTGTAATACTTCTCCGAACACAGATCTGAGAGGGCCACTGATTGGCGTTGAATGAAGGAAGAACTGGTGCGGCTGGAAGGAAGATGAGTTCGCAGCTGGACACGATTAGGTGGAAAGATGGGTTCGCGGTTGGATGGAAGATGATTTCACGATTAGATGGAAAGATGAGCGGGTTGAAGCAAATCGAATTGGTGGAATTGGGGGTTTTTTTATTTAGGTTTTCTTTTCGTTGAAAGAGGACGAAACGAATATCAAATGAAAGGAGGGAAGGAAAAGTGATGGGCCAATTCTTTTTGGCTCCTAGCGAATATTTGGCACAAAATTAGCGCCATTATATGCCACAACATTTACGACGGTTACAAACCGTTGCTAATTAGCCACGGTTGAAAACCGTTGCTAGTTGGAACGAAGCGCGCCAAAAATTATGGCGCGAAAGATGAAATTCACCGCCATCATTTGTCTCCAAAGAAGCTACGGTTAATAACCGTTCCCAATTAGCAACGATAAAAAACCGTTGCTAACTGAACCAAGACGGTGATTAACCGTTTCTAAATGGCAACGGTTAATAACCGTTGCCAAATGCACGGATGGTTAGGTGCAAATCTCAGTATTTGGTGCAGTGAACACACCACCCCGCATGCGCATGTCCGAGCCCGCATCCGCACCCACATCCACGGCATGGACGAATGGGCGTTTGAGGCATATTAGAGGCACTTAGCACTTTGCAGTTGGCAGTTGGCTTGGCATGGTTATTCAGACCGAACTGTTTTTTGTTTTTTGTCCGTTCAAACTCAAATGGCCGCATCGCCTGCTAAAGGGTCGCAACCTTTCCAACAGTCGCAACCGTTCGAACAGGCACCTATTACCGAATAGGTGCACCTCCCCATGCCTATATATAGGCAGGAGAAAAATAGAATACTAACTTAAGTTTTTTCTGAATTCTCTCTCTCCACAACACTGTTCTAAAAATAAACTCTCTTGAGTTCATCGTTGCTCTGTGGTTGTTGCGCAGCATCACACACAAGGTCCGTTTCATCTTGGGAAACAATTGCTCGATATCCTTAAGCACCATAGAGGGAGCAATATTGTTTCAAGGAAACAACTTTTCGCTGGACTCGGACAATCTAATCGGTATAATATATACTGGTGTAACACCCCAGATTTTTGGTAACATTATTTAGGATATTTAATTAGTTAAATTAAATAAAATAATGTGTTGACTATGAGATTCAGATTTGATATTTAATTAAGGTGTAGCCATTCCATTTAACAATGAATTAAGGAAGAGTTAAAATGAAATAGAGGGGTAAAATAGGAAAGAGGCCATTCCTATATCTATTCCCTTAGGCCGTGTATCACATACACGTTCATTTCATTTGAATTTTTTTGAAACTTAAGGCCGGCCACCATTAACAAGAGTAAGAGGAATAAAGCTAAGGAAGAAGCTAATTCAAATCAAATCCATTCACATCTCAATCTCTAAAGCTAAGATGAATAATGTTTATAGCTCATTTTCATTATGCTTTCGGTTTTAAGATGAATTCTAAATATTCTGCAATGATTTTCCATGTTTTTGAATGATGGAATGAATATATATACTTGTTGATGAATTATGGTTGTTCATATTAAATTTATGATATGTTTTAAGGTGAAAACCCTATTAAATGAATCCAAATGCCTTGCGAATTTTTATGAAGATCATAAATATTATTTTGGAAATTGGATTCAATTTTTAGAATTTTCTGAATTTATGTGGAATTTATATGAATTTTCTAGTAAAGAAAATGTTAATTTGGATTATAAATTATTTACGATTAAATAATAAAAGAATTTGGTATGAAATTTTTATATGTTGGAAAACATATTAAAAGAGATTTTCTGAAATTTTTGTAGAATTTTCCTAAGTGTTTTAATGGTTATATAAAATTATTTAAGGTATGGGACTTAAATGTTTTATATAATTAAGAGAGGAGAAGGGGCTTTTTGCAAATAATTTAAATTTGTTAAATCTGGAAACTCGGCAGCACTTTCGAAAAAGTACAATGGCAACTAATCAGATTTAGACAAACAAGGCAGGTTAGGTACAAAAGAAATAGTTTAAAAGTACAAAAATACATGTTTTACAATGTTTCGACGCTTTCGACACCAGGTTTCGCCTCCTTACCTTCGCCTCCAACACTGTCAAAACAATGCACATGGTACCAGTTAACTGGTACGTAGTGAATTGGATGTAGGCGGAAGGAATAGAGTTGAAACTACAGGTTCCAAAAGGGTTTGAGGCATTACTTTGAATTTAAAGGAAATGTGCCTGCTTGCTTTCGACTAAGATGCTTTCAACTTAGTTAGCTTTTCACCGAGTCAAATGGTTTTAAAAAGAAATGATTTCGATTGGGTTTACGCTTTTGTTTTAAATGATTGCTTTCGACTGTGTTGAAGCCTTTAGCTATCGCTTCCTACCTTTCAACCCAGATGATTTCGAAAGGGTTGTTTTGTTTTCTAAAGACCTAACCACTTCTCAAATGCTTTCGAAGGGATGGTTTTGACACCATCACTTCATTACTTAGAAAATGGTTTTGAAACAGATGCTTTCGACTTAAATGTTTTTAAGACCCTTTTTCAAATAAAACCCAAATTGGTTTCAAAAGAGATAGTTTTAAATGGTTTCGAAATAGATGCTTTCGACTTTAATGAGTTTCTAATCCTTTTGCTCTACTTGAAGGCATAATCCAAATGGTTTCGACCGAGATGATTTTCAAAGGTTTCGAAGGAGTAAATTTTCGAATGATTTCAAAAGGTTTCCACATGTTTTAAATTGAATCCAAAGTGCTTTCGAAAGGATTGAGTTTTGACTGTTTCGAAAGGTTTTAATGTATGGTTTCGAAAGGGGTGGTTTCCCAAGGGTTTCGAAAGGATTGAAAGGAAAGCTTTTCCTATGTTTTCAAATGGCAATATTTAAAGGTTTTAAATAGGGATGTCTAATGTTTTGAAGCTTTCGAAGGAAAGGCTTTTAATGGTTTCGAAGGGGTTACCTTCAAGGGTTTCCAAAGGGTTGTTTAAATGGGCAATATAACCTAAGTATTTTCAAGTTAAAAAGGGTTTTAACTTGTTTTGAAAGGATAGTCAATCCTTATTAAAATTCATAAATATTATTTTGAGTAAAGTGTATATATCATGGCAAAAATAACTTAGAGTAAAGCTAAGAATATATTTTCCTTGTAAAGGTATGATTTAAAAGATTAAATCTTTTTGAAAAGGTTTTTCAAGGAAAAAGGTGAAGGGTGGTTAACCCTAAGAAAATGATTCGGACAGTTAGTCAAATTTGCGAGCAGTCAGCCCAGTTTTATGGACAGATAGTTCATTTGTTAGCATAATGGACCTTTCTATTGTGTTTTGGATAGATGGTCCATTTGTTAGCATAACGGACCTTGCTATTATGTTGTGGACAGATAGTCCACTTATTACCTGTTTTATGGATAGATAGTCCATTTATTAGCATAAAGGAGTTGCTATTTTGATAAAATCAGTTTGATTAAAAAGTTTGGTTGCAGGAAAGGATTTGCAAAATATATGTTTTTAAAAGGATATTAGTGAGCGGAACCCCGTTCCGCTAAGCGGTGTGGTCTCACTTAATATCAGTAAATCGAGATGTAACAAAATTATTCACACCAGGCTTTATGTCTGACTCGAAGTTTTTGTTTCCCCTTAAACTCCAGGGTGCTCAAAATTGATTTGAGTATGCTGAGGGCTAAGTTTTTCGGGTTTTAGTTATTTTAGCGAATAAAGCTTCCGGATACGAGCAAGTGGCTAATGGATAGCTAATTAGGATTCACAGTTTCATTTTGTTTTGATTCTGCTGTGTATATAAAGTCGGATACGACTATATAGACTCTGATCAACCAAGGGGGCATCGTCATATGTCACTCTTGGCGTATTATTGTAATTATAATTGATCTTTACCTAGGAAACGATTATGGGATTATGTAATTTGGATATGAATTTGTTTGAAATGTAATTAGAAAAAATGTTATTTTTGAAATCTGTGATTTTGTTCATATTCAAATGCTTTTGATATTATGAATACCATTAGCATTGCCCTTTTTTGTCACCAGAAGTTAATAGTAAGGACGACTGCAGCATCTCTAGCGCTTAGCTTTTGGCCTCTAGATACGGGATGTTACAACATGGTATCAAAGCATAGGTTTATGAAAAACTTTAACCAACACGAACCTATCCAAGTTCTCTCAAAAAATCTGGTTCATCAAATCCACAAAGAAAGCTGGAGCATTCGTCAATCCGAACGGCATAACTAACCATTCGTACGATCCATATCTGGTCCTGAATGCTATCAAAGGTATACTATCCTCTGCTACCCTGAGCTAATGGAAACCCATTGCCAAATCCAACTGAGAAAATACCTTTGCTCCACTTAGTTGGTTGAACAAATCGTCAATTCTGGGCAATGGGCATCGATTCTTTATCTTCTTCTCATTCAACTTATGATAATCGATACATAGCCTCAATGATCCATCCGGCTTCTTAGCAAACACTGCTGCTGCACCCTACGGCGAACTGCTCGGCCTGACAAAACTCTTGCCCTCTAAGTCCACCAACTGCACCTTCAACTCCCTCATCTCTGAAGGGGTCATCCTGCTTGGTGCTCTATTCACGGGTTATGCTCCTGGAACCAAATCTATCCAAAACTCAGTGGCTCATTTCGGCGGCAATCCAACTATAGGCTCGAACATATCTGCGAATTCTCTAACCATGAAAACTCGGCTCAACACATCATCTGAATCCAAAGCACCTAACAAAGCAAACACTGCATCCCTAGAACCTCCTACGGTGAATACAATCTGATCACTACAATCCGGGTGACAAAGAGATATCTCCTACCCTGGCAAAATATCTTATCATCGTACTCACTTAACCAATCCATACCTAGGATGATCCCAAACCCCACAAAATCAAACACATGCAAACTGCACTCAAAAGTATGACCTAACAGGTCAAACTCAAACTGGTCACACCTCAACCCTAGAGTTGCATACCCTCCTATTGGATTCGCAACCCGTGAGGAAGTAACTAAATATGTGGGTTCAATGTTAAGCTTATCTATCAAACATCTAGATATAAAAGAATGTGATGCACTAATATCGAATAAAACGCTAACAGACATACCATGAATCTGGAGTGTTCCTCCAAGAACTGACTTTCCTTTATCCTGGGCTGTTGGCTTGGAAGCGGCAGGTTCCAAAGCATACACCTTGCCCTTACCATCCCTAATGGGCTACTTGCACTGATTCTTATAATGGCCTATCTGGTCACAGTTAAAACACCTGACATTCTTCCCCTTAGCCACATCCTTCGCTTTCCTTAAGCGACACTCGTTAGCATAGTGCCCTTTCTTGTAGCATTTATAGCAGACAACTTCAGACTTCGCTTTCATGGCTGCTCCACCCTTCTGAGCACCCTTCTTGGGAAAGAACTTCCTCTTCTTGCTCTGCCCAACCTGGACTACTTTTTCCTTGCTCTTCTCTAGAGACTCAAGGACTTTTTCCTGTCTCAAAGCCATCTTTATAACAATAACAGAATGATCTCTAAGATGAGACAAAGTAGCACTAGCCAATTCTGGCTTCAATCCCCTGATAAACTTCTCATTCCGTTTCAACACGGTATCCACCGAAGCATACCCACACCGGGACAATTCTTTGAACTTACTGGCATACTCAGCAATAGACATTTCTCCCTGCACCCGCTGAGCAAACTGCCTAATTAAAGCTGACTGTGCCATTACTGACATAAACCTCTCCTGAAATCTCCCTTTGAAATCCTCCCAGGTTACTGTCTCCTCATCAACTGTCGCTGTTACACTGTTCCACCAGAATAATGCAGTCCCCTGAAGCTGCCTGGATGCCAAACTCCTCTTCTGCTCGTCATTGAACCCTAAATTTGCAAAAATCCTTTCGCAGTGCAACAACCAATTCTCCACTTCAATGGCATCCTCTGTTCCCATAAACGGCTTCCCTCCTAGCTTCACATAATTGTCGCTCATCTTAGCAAAATGATTAACTACCGAAACTTCTAAAACCTCTGCTCCTACAGCATTTCCTCCTACCACTTCGGTTGCAACTCCTGCCTGCATCATATTCCTGAAAAACTGATACATGGCTTCCATTCCGACCTGCAGGACTTCAGCACCAACATTCTCTTCCTGACCTTGACCTCACCCTGCGTTAGGTCCAGTATTCCTTTTGGTGCTTCCCCCTCCTTGGTTAACTCTACTTCTTCTACCATCCATATCTGTATTCAAACCGCATGAGATATAGAAAGATAACCTAATCAAAGATAGATGAATGGAGATAAAGCGCACACTTATATATATAAAATACAAGTAAGGTACTATAGAGTTAACCCAACCCCAAATCTTACTTTAATTTCTTTGGATTTTTGTTTTCAAAACCAATTTTTAGTTAAATTTTTTCATAAACCTATGCTCTGATACCAACTTGTAACATCCCGTATCTGGAGGCCAAAAGCTAAGCGCTATGGATGTTGCAGTCATCCATAGTATTAACATCTGGTGACAAAATACGGCAATGTTAATGGTATCCATAATATCAGAAGCACTTGAATATGTGCAAAATCACAGATTTTCAAAAACAACAATTTTCAGTGACTGCATTTCAACAAATCATATCCAAGTTACAAAAATCCCAAAAGTATTCCAAGGCATTAATCAAATATAATTTACAACAAAACGCCAAGAGCGACATATGAAGCTTCCTTGGATGATCAAAGAAATATAGACATAATTGTCTTAATACACACCGAAAACAATTTTAAAATAGAATCCCTAAATTAGCTATCCGTCAGTCACCTGCTTGTCTTCGGATGCTTTATTAACCAAATTCTGCTAAAACCTGAAAACCTAAACCCTCAGTCTACTCAAATCAAATTTTGAGCACCCGAGAGTTTAAGGGGAAACAAAAACTTCAAGTCAAACTTAAAGCCTGGTATGAATAATATTTGTTACATCTCAGTTTACTGATAACTAGTGAGACCACGCCACTTAGCGGAACGGGTTTCCCCTCACTAATATCTCTTTTCAAAACATATTTTTGCAAATCCTTTCCTGCAACCCAACTGGTTAATCAACATATTTTAATAATATAGCAATATCCATTATGCTAAAGACAGGAAATAAAATAGACTATTTGTCTAAATCTGAACTATCTGTTCTTTACTGGACTATCTGTCCTAAATTTGATTATAGCAATATCTTTTATGCTAGATAATGAGCTATTTTCCCAAAACAGGTAAAAAGTGGTGGACTAACTGTCCTTAAAAATTCATCAAGGTCCGTTATGCTAATAAATGAACTATCTGTTCATATCAGAGCTGACTGCTCTTTCTGGACTAACTGTCCTCTAGGCTGACTGCCCTTCAAAATGGACCGACTGTCCAAATTTAAAATGAGCTGACTGCCTAAATTTTCTTTTGGCTTAACTACCCTTCAAAATATCTGAGCTAATTTCTCTTTAAGTTTTCCTTAAAACCTTTTCAAAATGATTTAATCTGTCAAATCTAATATATCCGAGGAAAATACATCTTTTGCTTTACTCTAAGCTACTTTTGCCACGTCCTATATATACTTTGCTCAAAATAATGTTGATGATGTCCAATAAGGATAGTCTATCCTTTAAAATAAGTTAAAGTCCTTTATAACTTAAAACACTTAGGCTATCTGCCTAATTCTTATACTCGAAACCTTTGTTTAAAACCTTCAAACAACCTTTCGAAAACATAGAAGGTAACTCCTTCAAAATTATTCATAAAACCCTTCGAAAGTTTTGAAGCTATCTCCTTCATATCCTTTAATAAACCTTTCGAAATCATTGAAGTAACTCCTTTTAAACCTTTTAAAAGCTTTCTTTTCATAAGCTTTAAAACATATGACACCCGCCTTTAAATCCTTTAAACCTTATCCTTTCGAAAACATAGCTAAACTATACCTTTCAGAATCAATGTACCTCAAAACCTTTCGAAGACATTGGGTTCAATTTAAAACAGGTGGAAAACCTTTCGAAACCAATCAAAGTTAACTACCTTAAAACCTTCAAAATGTTTCGACTTAAAACTTTTGGATTATACGAAGGGATCAGAAAAACATTGGAGTCGAAAGCAACTGCTTCAAAACCTTTATAAAACCTTTTGAAATCAAACCTTTCTAAATCAAAACCTTTCGAAATCAAACCTTTCGAAATCAAAACCTTTCGAAGTCACAACCTTTCAAAATCAAAACCTTTCAAAATCAACTTTTGGATTATACGAAGGGATCAGAAAAACATTGGAGTCGAAAGCAACTGCTTCAAAACCTTCATAAAACCTTTTGAAATCAAACCTTTCTAAATCAAAACCTTTCGAAATCAAACCTTTCGAAATCAAAACCTTTCGAAGTCAAAACCTTTCAAAATCAAAACCTTTCGAAATCAAACCTTTAAAATCAATGGAAAGAGGCGGCAAATTTTAGAAAAATAAAAGATAACCTTTGACTCCATCTGTGTCAAGGTTAGGAAGCGGCAAATATGCTTCCAACCTTGCCAAAAGCTATACCTTTCGACTTTGCCGAAAGGTTTCAATTAAAACAAGTAAGCAAACCAATCGAAACCTTTTCCTTTTAAACTTTTTGACAATTTCGAAAGCTCTTTGTCGAAATCTAGCCGGTGTATTTTTTTTCTTTAAAACCAAAAGAAAACTTCATCTCTTTCGAAAGCTATAACCCTTCATCTCCAACCTTTTGACTTCCTCCAATTCACTACGTACCAGTTTCATGATACCATGTGCATTGGTATTTGATCTAATCGGAAGGTTTGATACCTTTCGACCTTGTCAGAAGGTTTGGATAAAGACAGAAGCTCTTGCCAAAAGAGTTGAAACAGTGAAAATACTGTTTGAAATAGTTCTTTTGTACCCCATCTACCTTGTTTGTCTAAATCTAATTGGTTGTCAGAATTTATATTCGAAAATTGTTGTCGATCTTCCATATTTGGAAATTTGAATAATTTTAAAAAATCCCCTTTCCTCTTTTATAATTATATAAAACATTTAAGTCTCAAACCTCAAATAATTTTATATAATCATCAAAACATTATTTTATTTAGTTTATCTCACTAAATCTCCTAAATAATGTTATAAAAAATCTGGGGTGTTACACCAGATATGGGTATGCTTCAGTGGATACAGTAATGAAGAGGAATGAGAAGTTTATCTGGGGGTTGAAGCCTGAGTTGGCCAGGGCAACATTACATCATATTAGAGATCCTTCTGATTTTGTAGTGGAAATGGCCTTAAGGCACGAGGAGTTGCTTGATTCTCTAGAGAAGAGTAAGGCTAAAGAAGTCTAAGTCGGGCAGGGTCAGAAAAGGAAGTTCTTTCCTAAGAAAGGTGCTCAGAAGGGTGGAGCAGCTAAGAAGGGGAAGTCTTAGATTGTTTGCTTCAAGTGCGACAATGACAGTTTGCTAATGAATGTCATGCTGGAAAGGCAAAGGAAGTGGTTGGGAGGAAGAATGTCAGGTGCTTCAACTGTGACTAGATAGGCCATTATAACAGCCAGTGCAAGGAGCCCGCTAAGGATGGGAAGGGAAAAGTGTATGCATTGGAGCTTGCTACTTCGAAGCCAACAGCTCAAGAGAAGGGAAAGGCAGTTTTGGGAGGTACGCTTCAGATTCATGGTATGTCTGTTAGCGTTCTATTTGATACTGGTGCATCGCATTCTTTTATATCTAGATGTTTAATAGATAAGCTTAACCGAGAACCCTCATATTTAGTTACTTCCTTATAGGTTGCGAATCCAATAGGAGGGTATGCAACTGTAGGGTTGAGGTATGACCAGTTAGAGTTTGACTTGTTAGGTCATGCTTTTGTTTGCAGTTGGCATGTGTTTGATGTTGTGGGGTTCGGAATCATTCTTGGTATGGATTGGTTAAGTGAGTACGATGCTAGGATATTTTGCCAGGATAGGAAAACATCGTTTTGACACCCAGATTGTTGTAATATGGTTGTTTATACCGTAGAAGGTTCTTACGTTGAGATGTATGCCTTGTTGGATGCTATGGAATCGGATGACGAGCTGAGTCGAGTTTTCGTGGTTAGAGAATTCATGGATGTTTTTGAGCCTATAGTTGGATTACCACCAAAATGGGCCATTGAGTTTCGAATAGATTTGGTTCTAGGAGCAGAACCAGTAAGTAGGCCGCCAAGTAGGATAACCCCTTCAGAGGAGAGGGAGTTGAAAGTGCAATTGGTGGACTTAAAAGGCAAGAGTTTTATCAGGCTGAGTAGTTCGCCTTGGGGAGCAGCTGTAGTGTTTGCTAAGAAGCTGAATGGATCGTTAAGGCTATGTATCGATTACCGTAAGTTGAATGAGAGGACGATAAAGAATCAATATCCATTGCCAAGGATTGACGATTTGTTCGACCAGTTGAGTGGAGCCAAGGTATTCTCGCAGTTGGATTTGGCGACAGGTTTCCATCATCTCAGAGTAGCAGAGGATAGTATACCTTTGACGGCGTTCAGGACCAAATATGGGTCATACGAATGGTTAGTTATTCTGTTTGGACTGACTAATGCACCATCTTTCTTTATGGATTTAATGAACCGAGTTTTCCGAGAGCTCTTGGATAGGTTCGTATTGGTTTTATAGATGATATCTTGATTTACTCTAAGGATGAAAGAGAGCATGAAGTCCATCTTAGAGTGGTGCTTGGGACGTTGAGGCAGCATTAGCTGAAAGCAAAGTTTTCGAAGTGTCACTTCTTTAAGAAGGAAGTGTAGTTTCTTGGTCATATAGTCTCATAGGAAGGGTTGTTAGTAGATCCGACTAAGATTGAAGCAGTAAATAGTTGGAAGAGATCCGAGACACTGATAGAGATAAAGAGTTTCCTTGGGTTGGCTGGTTATTATCGGAGATTCATTAAGGATTTTTCACGGATAGCGGCACCGATGACCAAGCTAACGAGAAAGGATGTGAAGTTTGTGTGGACCGATAAGTGTGAGGAAGCAATCCAGAGTTTGAAACACTTATTGACCCATGTGTTTGTGTTAGTTTTTCGGGAAGGGAATCGGGATTTGGTGGTTTATAACGATGTGTGTGGAACCGGATTAGGAGCTGTGCTGATGCAGATGGGTAAAGTGATTGCCTATGTTTCTAGATAGCTTAGACCGCATGAGGTCAGATATCCAACGCATGATTTAGATTTGGCTGCGGTGATTTTTGCTTTGAAGGTATGGAGACGTTACCTTTTGGGAGAGAGGTTTGAGTTATATACAGATCATAAGTCGCTGAAGTATTTGTTCTCTTAGAAGGAGTTGAACATGAGACATCAGAGGTGGTTAGAATTTATAGCCGCTTATGATTTTGGGATTGAGTATACACCAGGGAAAGTCAACAAGGTTGCAGATGCACTTAGCAGAAAACATCAGAATGCAGTTTTGGCGATGGTTACTGAGTGGAAGATTTAGAAGCATTAGTAGATTGCAGAGTGCAGTGGAGATCCGAGGCTGGGTCTAGTGGAGATATAGTTGTATTATCTTGTTTGGAAGTTCGACCAACTATGATCGAAAGGATTGCTTCTAAACAGATAGAGGATCTAGTGTTAGATGAATGAATCAGAAAGTTATAGATGGAACCGAGAGTGATGACTTGAAAGATTTCAGTCTTGACCAGAATGGGAGGTTGAGAAAGAAAGTAAGATTATGTGTTCCGAGTGTAGGAAACATAAGGAAAGAAGTCTTGGAGGAATGCCATCGTTCAAAATTCTCTATTCATCTAGGAGGTACTAAGATGTATCAGGATATGAAGAGGAGTTTCTTCTGGGAAGGTATGAAGCGGGATATTGGTTTGTGTGTAAGGCAGTTCTTGATTTTTCAACAAGCAAAGGCCAAACATCAAAAGCCAAATGGGTTGCTTCAACCATTAGATATTCCGGTGTGGAAGTGGGATTCTATTTCCATGGATTTTATTGATAGGTTGCCAAGGTCAAACAGAGGAAATGATAGTATATGGGTCATAGTGGACAGATTGACCAAGAGTGCCCAATTCATTCCAGTTAAGTCAACCAGAACGGCACCTGTTTTGGCGAGGTTATTCATGAAGAATGTGGTTAGACTGCATGGAATTCCTAGTAACATAGTTAGTGATAGAGATTCCTTATTCACTAGCAAGTTCTGTAAGAGTCTACAGGAAGTTTTGGGAACCAAACTCAAGATGAGTACCGCTTACCATCCGCAGAAAAATGGGCAAACGGAGAGAGTTAACAAAGTCTTAGAAGATTTGTTAAGAGCTTGTGTTCTAGATTTCAGGGGATCATGGGATGACCATTTGCATTTGGTCGAGTTTTCATATAACAACAGTTATCACGCTAGTATTGGGATGGCACCGTTTGAAGCGTTGTATGGAAGGCCATGAAAATCTCACGTATGTTGGTTAGAGACTAGGGATAGGTTGGTTCTTGGTTCAGATTTGATTAGGAAAGCTGTAGAAAAGATTGAGGTCATTCGGGCTAGAATGAAGGAAGCTCAGTCAAGGCAGAAAAGCTATAAGAGACGGAAAGATTTAGAGTTCTCTGTTGGAGATCAGGTTTTCGTCAAAGTGTCCCCAATGAAGGGGTAATTAGATTTGGAAAATTGGGGAAGTTGGCACCGAGATTCGTTAGATCTTTTCCTATTATTGAGAGGATCGAGAAACTCGCATATAGAGTTGAGTTTTCGAGCAGTTTGGCAGGAATCCACGATGTTTTCCATGTTTCTCATCTCGGAAAGTATGTTAGTGACTCAAAGACTGCTATTGCATCGACTGTGCTAGATGATTTAGTGGTAGAACCGGATTTGACTATAGTAAGGAAGCCTATTCATATTATTGCGAGAGATGAGAAGAGGCTTAGAACCAAGACAGTCAGATTAGTCAAAGTCTAGTGGAGCAACGATGACAGGGACTGTACTTGGGAGATTGAGTGCAGGATTAGAGATACTTATCCTGACTTATTTGATGGTATGTTTTACCTCATTGTTTGATTTATTGTGTACCTTATTGAAATTTCGAGGACGGAATTCTTTAAGGAGGGGAGTCTGTAACACCCTAGATTTTCGGTAACATTAGTTAGGATATTTAATTAGTTAAATAAAATAAAATAACGTGTTGATTATGGGATTGAGATTTGATATTTAATTAAGGTGTAGCCATGCCATTTAATAATGAATTAAGGAAGAGTTAAAATGTAAGAGGGAAGGGTTAAAATAGGAAAGAAGTCATTTCTATATCTATTCCCTTAGGCCGTGTATCACATACACGTTCATTTCATTTGAATTTTTTCTGAAACATAAGGCCGGTCACCATTAACAAGAGTAAGAGGAAGAAAGCTAAGGAAGAAGCTAATTCAAATTAAATCCATTCACATCTCAATCTCTTTAATCCCTAAAGCTAAGGTGAATAATGTTTACATCTCATTTTTGTTGTATTTTTAGTTTTAAGATGAATTTCAGATATTTTGCAATGATTTTCCATGTTTTTGAATGATGGAATGAATATATATACTTGTTGATGAATTATGGTTGTTCATATTAAATTTATGATATGTTTTAAGGTGAAAACCCTATTAAATGAATCCAAATGCCTTGCGAATTTTTATGAAGATCATAAATATTATTTTGGAAATTGGATTCAATTTTTAGAATTTTCTGAATTTATGTGGAATTTATATGAATTTTCTAGTAAAGAAAATGTTAATTTGGATTATAAATTATTTACGATTAAATAATAAAAGAATTTGGTATGAAATTTTTATATGTTGGAAAACATATTAAAAGAGATTTTCTGAAATTTTTGTAGAATTTTCCTAAGTGTTTTAATGGTTATATAAAATTATTTAAGGTATGGGACTTAAATGTTTTATATAATTAAGAGAGGAGAAGGGGCTTTTTGCAAATAATTTAAATTTGTTAAATCTGGAAACTCGGCAGCACTTTCGAAAAAGTACAATGGCAACTAATCAGATTTAGACAAACAAGGCAGGTTAGGTACAAAAGAAATAGTTTAAAAGTACAAAAATACATGTTTTACAATGTTTCGACGCTTTCGACACCAGGTTTCGCCTCCTTACCTTCGCCTCCAACACTGTCAAAACCAATGCACATGGTACCAGTTAACTGGTATGTAGTGAATTGGATTCGGAAGGAATAGAGTCGAAACCAGGGGTTCCGAAGGGGTTGAGGCATTACTTTGATTTTGAAGGAAAATGTGCCTGCTTGCTTTCGACTAAGATGCTTTCAACTTAGTTAGCTTTTGACTGAGTCAAATGGTTTTAAAAAGGAGTGGTTTCGATTGGGTTGCGCTTTTGTTTTAAAAGATTGCTTTCGACTGAGTTGAAGCCTTTAGCTGCCGCTTCCTACTTTTCAACCTAGATGGTTTCGAAAGGGTTGTTTTGTTTTCTAAAAACATGGCCACCTCTTCAATGCTTTCGAAGGGATGGTTTCGATACCATCACTTCATTACTTAGGAAATGGTTTCGAAACAGATGCTTTCAACTTAAATGTTTTAAAGTCTCTTTTTCTATGATTGAAGTAAAACCCAAATTGGTTTCGAAAGAGATAGTTTTAAATGGTTTCAAAACAAATGCTTTCGACTTTAATGGGTTTCTGATCCTTTTGTTCTACTTGAAGCCATAATCCAAATGGTTTCGACCGAGATGATTTTCAAAGGTTTCGAAGGAGTAAATTTTCGAATTATTTTGAAAGGTTTCCACATATTTTAAATTGAACCCAAAGTGCTTTTGAAAGATTTGAGTTTTGACTGTTTCGAAAGGTTTTAATGAATGGTTTCGAAAGGGGTGGTTCCCCAGGTTTCGAAAGGATTGAAAGGAAAGGTTTTCCTATGTTTTTGAAAGGCAATATTTAAAGATTTTAAAGAGGGATGTCTAATGTTTTGAAGGTTTCAAAGGAAAGGCTTTTAATGGTTTCGAAGGGGTTACCTTCAAGGGTTTTGAAAGGGTTGTTTAAAGGTTTTAAATAAAGGTTTCGAAAGTATTAAATAAGCAATATAACCTAAGTATTTTCAAGTTAAAATGGGTATTAACTTGTTTTGAAGGGATAGTCAATCCTTATTAAAATTCATTAACATTATTTTTAGTAAATTGTATATATCATGGCAAAAATAACTTAGAGTAAAGATAAGAATATATTTTCCTTGTAAAGTTATGGTTTAAAAGGTTAAATCATTTTGAAAATGTTTTTCAAGGAAAAAGGTGAATGGTAGTTAACCCTAAGAAAATGGTTCGGATAGTTAGTCCAGTTTGTGAGCAGTCGGCCCAGTTTTATGGATAGATAGTCCATTTGTTAGCATAACGGACCTTGCTACTATGTTTCGGACAGATAGTCCATTTGTTAGCATAACGGACCTTGTTATTATGTTGTGGACAGATAGTCCACTTATTACATGTTTTATGAACAGATAGTCCATTTATTAGCATAAAGGATATTGTTGTTTCGATAAAATCAGTTTGATTAACTAGTTTGCTTGCAGGAGAGTTGCAAAATATATGTTTTTAAAAGGATATTAGTGTGGGGAACCCTATTCCGCTATGCGGCGTGGTCTCACTTAATATCAGTAAACCGAGATGTAACAGAATTATTCATACCCGGCTTTATATCTGACTCGATGTTTTTGTTTCCCCTTAAACTCTCGGGTGCTCAAAATTGATTTGAGTATGCCGAGGGCTAAGGTTTTCAGGTTTTAGTCATTTTGGCGAATAAAGCTTCTCAAGATGAGCAGGTGGTTGATGGATAGCTAATTAGGATTCACGGTTTCATTTTGTTTTAATTCCGCTGTGTATATAAAGTCAGATATGACTATATTGACTCTGATCAACCAAGGGGGCATCGTCATATGTCGCTCTTGGCGTATTATTGTAATTATAATTGATCTTTACTTGGGAAATGATTATGGGATTATGTAATTTGGATCGCCACCGCCTTTGTTAGTCTCAACATTTCTCCTCTTTCAAGCCAGTTACTTACAGCGCCATGGATTACATGTCAGTTCACTTCAACAAACTGTAGTAACTTGTAGTCGCACATTAGTGCTGCAGTCCCCAACCAGTTCGCACTCATGGATAACACACTCTTTCATCAAAAAAAAGTCTCATAACAACTAAAGGTAAAAAAGCATGACTCAACAAGCTACCAATTCATCTCCTTCTCTACCCTATGAGAACACTCAAAGCTACCTGTGGACCATATCATTATCATTATCAATTGCACTAACTGTTAGTAAATTACCATGTTATATTTGACTCCATCGTTAAATTTTCATCATCTCGGCCTTTTATTATGCCTATTGTATATAGAATACACGGTATTTATATTCATAGATATTAGGTAGTCGATAACTTGATATACTATAATACTATCTATGTATCATTCCAAGACATTAATATCATTTACATGGTTGTTGCGTCTTTCCGTTTCTATGAATTTTATACCTACATATAAATTTTTCTTTATTACTGTATGTTTTGTTATCTTCAATGATTATGTGCTGTTATTCCATGGTTAAGTGAAGTTTATTCTTTGAATTCAGTTATATTTAAATACATCATTATCACTATATATGTCTTTGTATTATACCATTTATTGTATACCCATTCAAATAATAAAATTGGATTCTTAATTTTAATTACACATTCGAGAATCCAACAAACAACAAAGACGAAAAGGCTAGAACATACAAAATTTGAAACTTGCAAATACGAAGATGCTGCTCCTTCATCCCATCCATGACATTCAAACTTTCTAGATAAAGAACTTCGAAGAAGCAAATAATGAAACTTGTAATTCGATTTTTGATCTGGGACCCGACTGGATATTGGGCCATGAGTGGAAGTTCAATAATTGAGAAGGAATGGTTGGGCATTGGTGAGGAACTCAATCGAAGGACAATAAAAAGGGGAACGAGGACTGTTAAATTAGGGATTCAATTTTATTTTATGAAAATTTCATCGGGATTTAATTAGGCAGATTTGGTAGTATGTTTATGCAGAATAAACTGTGAAATATGGCAAAGATTAATGACGTGGAGGCTTCTAAAACATTGAATTGGATTTAGATTAATGGACAAGAAGTTATTTGTGTTTGAGAAGTGGATTGATGCCCGCTCTATGTAGTATGTAGCAATGGCGTAGCCAAATTATATGGCGTCAAAACGACGTAGGCAAGTTTGTCAATGTGGTGTCAACAAACCTTCAGTGCGGCATCACAAAAGCATCGGTATATACCGCCACCTTAGTGATGTCTTAGTAACGCTAAGAGATTTAGCGACGCTATTCCATCGCCACGTCACAATGGTGTCGCTAATTATTGTCAGAAATGGACCCTTCATCTAGTAGTGCAAAGTCACGCAACCTTCGTCGCCAGCCGTTGTCACCTGTCAGCTTCCATCGTAATCTTCTTCAGTTTGCAATGTCCAACCATCTACGCCTTCAATTCATAAAAAATCAGGTATATCATTCCCCTAAACTAATTAATTCGAATTATGGTAAAATTAGTGTTAATTTGTGCTTATATTTGTTGATAATAGCCCATTGATTGGTTATAATTGTGTATTGCTTGATTGAGAAATGTTAATTAGGGTTATTAGTGTTTAAATAAGATAGTTAATTTACAATTAGGGTCGATTCAGGTTGATCAGTGTATGTGTGTATTGGTGTAACATAATTTAATGTTAATTAGTGTATGTGTTAGCTAAAATGTCGACAAAAACAATTTATTTACATAATCCCGTTTTAGTTTATACCCCTAATTATATATAAATTTAGTTACGTATATGTGATAATATATATAAACAAATTTTTATATAATGTTAATTTTTTATTATTGTGTAATGAATTGAAATTAGTGTTAGCTAAAATATTGAAAAAAACCAATTTGTTATTAATGTTTGATCTTTTGGAAATTTAAATAATGAACTAGTTTATAATATTAATATAAACAAATTATTGTATATTGTACTTTATTTTTTAAATCCCTTTGATTTATTGGCCCCGTCTGATAAGCGTTGTATATGATCATTATATAGATATTCGTTTTTACTACAAAATGGATATCGATATTCATTTGATACAGTATTTGTTAGATTTGTCCATATATTGGACATGTTATAAACACAATATAATAATTACATTTCATAAATCATTTAATCTTAAACGTTTCCTAAATTTGACAACACTTCCTTTTTGTTATCTGTGTATGTGCATTTGTGCATGATACGGGAAACAAATGGCATGCACAAATGAGAAGTGCTGTAGAAATTTTGTTGAATCATTTAAGATGAAATGATTACGAAATGTAAATATTATATTTTGTTTGTAATGGGAAGTAAGATGACCGACCATCAACAGTCAAAAATAATAATGTGAAAATATAATATTATAATTTATAGTTTGTTAAAATTGAAGATATGATTTTATAAAAAATAGTAAAAAGAATAATATATGGTATAATTAATAAAACGGTAAAATGTATGAATGAAATGAAAAATAAAATTTCAATCTAAAAAAATCATAACTTTTCGAATTTTACTATAATTTTTTAAATTTCTATCATATTTTTTGAAATAGGAAAAAACGATCAATTTTTTGTTGATCGGAAGAGCTGGATGCATCAATGAAAAGGAATGAAAGGCTCAATAAAGGAACATTTTTATAATGGTGTACATGAATTTATTAAATTCGCTAAAAATAATAACGGCAATGACGAAGAAATTCATTGCCCATGTGGTAACTGCAAACATTTAAAGCATTGGAAACCGGAAATGGTATAGTACATTTGTGTCAAAACGGTTTCATGCCAGATTATTACGTGTTGGATCGTCATGGTAAAGTTGTTACACCTAATCCAAATGATCATATAAATGATTTTTACGGCGTGCTAAACCAGGTTTTGGAATTGACATATTTTATACGACCTGCAGAGAAAGTTTTTTATTTACATGCAATTGGTTCAGCAATGTTTCCGGTTCTAAAATCAAGATTCACAAAGATTATAATCTTGTTGAAATAAAACATAATTCACATTACCATAAGTATGATCCTTTTGTACTAGCCAAACAAGCACTACAAGTTTATTATGCTCCATACCCATCTCCAAAAGGAGATAAAGCAGATTGGTCGACGGTTTTTAAAACAAATACAATATTTACATTTGATAGAAAGAATATTCCGGACAAACAAGATTATCAGACACATCTTGAGCAATATAATGAAATAATAATAACTGACGATCATACTGATTTTGGGCCCCTAAACGATGAATCAAATGTTTTAGTAGAAGCATTTGATACTATTGAGGAAAACGGTATAAAGTACGACCGAGTGTGAATTAAAAACGACGAAGATTGATTATTAATGTACATTTTAATTTAAGGTAATTTATGTAATTATTAATGTTGCATTTTTCTCATAAAAAATGACATGTTTTCCCATAATTAAAAGATATATTACTCCGTAATAAAATGATATGTCTGTGAGAGGTATTATGTTTTAAGGTCGGAGATCTTTCTAGTCATCGGGTTCCCCCTCTTTTAGTCAGAGAGGGACCAACGTAGGAAGCAATGGCTACGGCCCATCACATGTAGAGTGTCCCATAATCACATTATTAAGTAAGCGAGTGGGTAGATATCAAATTTATTGCAACATGATATATATGTTGTGTATGATATATTATTCATGGTTTATTAAAAGTTTATATCATAATTAATACATAGGCATTGAACTGGAGCCCTCGGATGTTGTTCTTGATATTTCCAAGGCTGCTTATAAGAGCAGAATGACTACATGTTAGCCCAGGTAGGATAATATCCGACCCTACATCTTGGAATGTATCTAGTAGGATTTCTACGTAACTGTAAATCTGCATTTTGTTTTATATATAACCACTGTACAATTTGTTGACTAAGTATAAATGTATAACTTATTTTTTTCAATGTGCAGGGGGTGGTAGACTTACAAAAATCTGACTTTGCCCTTTCCTGAAATTACAGGACAAAAAAATGCAAAAAAATTACCACGATACGACGTCGAGCATTAAAAAATGAGAAAACCCCGAATGGATGAGTGCAAGCATATGGCAAGCTTAGGTTGCTTACTATAAAAGTCCAAAAACGATTGTAAGTTTACTAATCTCTTATATTTATTAAATATTTAGTAGAAATAGTATAATAATTGCACTAATTCACAAATGTGAAATATAATGTTCATTTTAAATTTACAGGCAGAGTCGGAGTGGAATGCTGCAAATAGAAATAAAAATCCTATCACACACCTCCTGGTTCAAAGTCATTCCAACATCACGATCAAGAGCTAGTAAATTTATTAATTGTGATTATAAGTACTTATTACATTGTATAATTTTATTATATATATAATAATAATACATAATAATTATTTCAGGAAAGAGAGCATGGTCATTATGTCTCCTATGTGGACGTGTTTACTCATACTCGCGCCATCAAGCATGTCAATAAAGATGGTTCAATAATATATGCATGGCATGATAAGAAATCAAAAGAGGTCATGGTAAGCATATTTTTAATTATAAGTTATTAATAATCACTTTAAATTGTAAATTATAAATAATTAAAATAATGTACTATGAATTTTATGTAATTCTATTTGTAATCGTATGATAAATTCATGCAAGAACGAGAGAAACTACTCGAGGGAACATGACAGAAGAAGCTGACCGTTGAAGAGGAGGACCAGATTTTTGACGTTGTCATGGAGCCGCCAATGTGGAATAGGAATTATGATTTTAGGAACCAAGAGGTAATGTTTATGTATAATATATTTATGAATAACATATAACACATCAGTTTTATTAATCACACTACATGAAACTAATATTCTTTGGTAAACAATGTTAAGGCTAGACACAGGCAAGGCAACTATAAAAAAGCTTAGGACAACCAAGAGATTGTAGAGTTGAAAGCTCGGATTGTCGACCTGGAGGAATGAGACTGACGTCGTTCTGCAGAGATGGATCGGATGCTGGACAAGCGCATTGCTGCGTATATGCAGCAACATGACACATTTCCTCCATCATAGAGATCTGGAGGTGATAAGGATCAGTAGGTATGATATTTTTGTTTTATGTTGAGACCTGTGCAGTTAATGCCCCGCTATTACCCCGCTATAATCCCGCTTTATCTCATAGCGGATTTCTACCACTACGATTTTTCCATATGCCTTTCTGCTTTAAGCCCCGCTATTTTCGCTATATCCCGTTATTCCCGCTATATTCCGCTATATCTTCTTTAAAAGAAATGAATTGAAAAATACATTTATACATTGTAAAAATTATGAATTAATTTATTTAATTGAATTTTTAATATATTTTAAGAAATGAAAATACTCTAATATTCTACTAAATTCAATTACGTTATATAACAGTTTTACGTTTATTTACAGTATATTCACACATGTTTTTATTTAAAATTAATTTATGTATTAATTATAATTCAATTGAACGTTAATTTTTCATTTAATTACCATTTATATATTTGTAAAAACGTTAAGTATGAGTTTTATATGCTATTTTAAAGTCATCCGCCATATCCCGCTATATCCTCGTTGTATCCCCGCTATGACTTTTTGCACCTCTACCGCATTGAATCTGCCGAGCGCTTTGACTGCACAGGTTGAGACATTGTATGTATATGCACTTTGAGATGTGTGAGGTGGTTTGATTATGTTGCTTGGTAGTTTAAGAGTTACATATACTTTGGATGGGTGGGGTTGATGTGTTTTAATATTCATGAAATTTTTTGAGATGTTGTTGGATGGGTGAGGTTCATTTGAGGTGATGTTTGATGTATTTTGATGTGTTGACAAATGTTTGTGATTTGTGGTATATTGTTGGATGTTTAAGGTTGGATTATTATATATATTGTTGTTTTTTATTGTCGACGTGATATATTTTGTTATACATGTGATTTGGACTTTGATATGTATATATGTGTTAAATTGAGTTGCGATATATATTGTTAAATATGTGTTGTTTGGAGTTGAGGTGCTGCTGAAATAAAAAAAAGCTCCAAATTTCCATCGACTACCGATGGCTTACAAGCAGCGGATTTTTGATGGCTTGGGGCGTCTATCGGCGGTGACTTAGTGAAGACATGACCTTCCATGTGTACACGATGAGGCATAGAAAGCCCTTGGAAGCGTCGATGATAGCCGTTGGAAAAATGCCGATGGAGCCATCGAAAAGTCTATGGAAAAACAGATGTTCGACAACCAATATTTTGAATGTTTTTTCCGACGGCCGTCGACGGAAATTAGCCATGGGAACTGCTCTTGCTTCTCATATGAGTGTTATGGCATCTTGAAAATTCAATATTGGCAACTAGCGTTTGCCCTAATTCAATCGTTAATTTTAATCGCTGCTCGTTTTAGTCTCGTCTTCCATCTCCTCCTTGAAGCTCAATTTGCTTCCTCCTTCTAGGCGTGATTCCTTTCCTAATATGCTTCCTTACCCGACTTCGAAGCTTCGTTACACGACTATTCCTGTGTTTCGAGATCAGCCTGTCGTCAAAGATGGGTGTCGTCCGTCTGCTTTTTGGTTTTGACTATCTGGTCTATAACTCTTTGATTTTTTGTTTTGATGGTCGAGCAACCTAGGTTGGACGCGTTTAATGAATTTCCACCGCTTCCATCGAAGTGCGACATTGGGCCAGTGGCCGTCCCTTCCGATTCTGCTGTCAATTTGGGTGCTAGAGTGTCTCCACCTACTGTTGGGGTTGTCGTTGGCCCTTGTGTTTGCTGTTTTGGAAATGATTTTGCAAAAGGCAGTTATGCTGATGTGATGAAATGGGGTAATTTTATACTACAACCTTTGACACTTTATGGCTTCACCACTAATGCTAATGGTCAATTGGTGCATGATCTAAAATTAGGGCTGCAAGCCCTGTCAATGCATTTGCACTCGTAGGTAATCTCTTCTTCTTTATCCTTTTCTAAGATTGGTGCTGATAAATATGGTCTTATTAGTAGTTGGTCATCATTATTTAAGAATAGACTAAGTAAAGTTGGCTCTTTCTTGCCCAAACAATATGTTGTTCATTTTTTGGACAAGCATGTCCCCTCGCCGAAGGATATTATTGACGTAGAAATTGCATTTTGGAAAGACTACTTAGTTGGATTCTTTTTAGATAAGGCTCTATTTTCGGTTGTAAAAAATTATGTTCTTGGTGTTTGGAATTTAAAGGGGACAGTCAATGTCAGGTGTGATACATTGTACTTTTTTATGTTCTCGTGCCCATAAGAAAGATCTTGTATGTTAGAATCTAATCTGATTATTATTGAAGGTAAAGTTTTTATTATTACCTAGTGGAGCCTTTCTATTGACCTCGCTCATGAGCAAGTCCTCTCCATTACCGTATGGGCACATATTTTGAAAATTTCTTCTACTTTTTAATCTCTAGAGGTTATTAACTGATTAGCTAATCATATTGGTCGGCTGATTTGCTTTGATATTCCCGCAAAACATAGAAAAATTCTTCATTATGCCAAAGCACTTTTGGTCTTCCCTGCTAGGCAGTTGCCTTCTCGTATTATTTTTCCCCTAACCGAATGTAGAGTTGCCTACATTGATGTCACTTACCAATGGAAACCTCCTGTTTGCAACTTCTGTCACTCCTTCGGCCATGTTATCTCGACTTGCCTACATTATGTCGCCGACCAGGAAAACCTTCCCCTTAAGCAACCTCTACCGAAGCCTCCACCTAGGTGATGGAAGATCATAGTTCAACAGCCGTCTCGACCGCCTTCTCCAGACCCTCCAAATCTCGTTTTCGCTCCTCCTGACTACCCAGCTACGCCCCGCCTGACCTCCCTTGTTGCGACCCCTTAGCCAGTCATGTTTCGCCATGTGATTCCCTTAGTAATACTCTAAATAAGAAAAATTTTCATGTTATCATTTTCGATCCTCCAAGTGTTGAAGGCATTGCTCAAGAGTTATCTGAAAAATTGGCTGAAGGTACACGGCTGGTTTGGAACAAAAAGGCTAGGACTTGGTCCTATAAGGATGGTGGTTTTTCCTTCCACTCAAATTGAAGGATTTTCTCATAGTAGGTCTCGGATGATGAGATGGATGAGCGGGAACTCTTCCATAGGCTTTTGGATGATGAGCGTGTCCTATGTAATAATGGTGAGTTCAGTGTCAACAACGAAGGGACACTGGTTACACCGGACTGGGACTAGAAATTTATTTTCTCGTCACGCACTCCTGGTTATTGCCCCGAGCTCGTTGGTTAGTTCTGTCAACGCGCTGGTATTTATTCATGTTATCTCTCTGGTTATTTTCAACGGTTAGTATGATATTGTTGGAATTTTGCTAATGATGTTTATTGTTGTTCTTAGACCTGGTCTGTTGACTCCAAAATAGCACCAACACCCAAATATTAGATGAAAGCAGTAATTCCAATAAAATAAAGGTAAAAGCAAAAAAGGAGACACAATTTTTATAGTGGTTCGACGAATTCTCCAGCCTATGTCCACTTTAACCTTTGTTATTAGTTGTATTTCCTCTGGATTAAAACTAATTTTATCAAATATGGTCGTAATCTAGTGTATCTCAGATTTACAATGGAGTTTCTAAAATATAATTGATGAAGGATATATGGGTGAAGAAGATGCAGAGTCCTGATCCTTCTTTCAGCTGCTAAATGGCTGGTATTTATAGAGAAACAGCTGCATATATTCAGGAGCCCGCTTAAATTGACGTCCAAAAGCCAGCCCATAAAGACATAATTGAGCAACTCGGCCCAATTTGCCAATAATACCTCTTGGTACCAAGAGGTTCCTTTCGGTACCGAGAGGTTCCTTTTGATACCGAGAGGTTTACATAGTTGAAAATCCTCTTCTTTTGCTAGCCTTGCCTTTCCTGTCTTCAATCCAATGTTTTCTATGGTCTTTGAGTTAATTCCGATGATTCTCCCGATAATACTTGAACTATCTTGCTTTCTTTGCTTCCTTCTCATTAATCCTAAGAATTGCTCATCTAAACTCTAAGAAAAGCACTTGACCATGAGAGGTTGGAGTAGAGTATGAAGTGTATGGGGTTTATAGTGCGAAACCATGAAGAAAAACCTCTTGGTACTAATAGGAAAACTCTTGGTTCCGATTGGTTTCCTTAGCTCCAAAAACGATGGTTTTTCTTGAGTTCCACTATCTTATCCTTCAGATCGTGTTTCCAAGTTCTCAAGTCGTTTCATCTTTGTTTTGACCTACTTCTGGTTGAAATCTGCTTGGTTAAAAAGCGGGTTAACACTTGCCCCCAAAGTATGCCTTATGAATGTAAGGTATGATTTGCTCATGAACAGATACCGACCATAGTCAATCTTCAGTAGTTGAGCCCACAAACCATCCATCGATCTCAAACTTGGTGATTCGTTCAATACCATTGGGTCCTTATGTAGGCCAAAGGTCGTTCTAGACCTGTTATACCTTTGGACTCCAATCCTTGCTTAAGTATCAGTTGCAAATCATGAGCGGCCGGTCTCTACCCGAAGGTATCATATTGCATATTAAAATCATCTTATGTTCATCCAGGATTTATCCATCTCATAATGATTACGAGGCATTCAAATCCTTTTATCAAGTCAACATCTATTCCATGGAATCGTTTTATCATCCAAGTTAGGAATCGATCTCTCTGGACCATTTCAATCATCCAATCTAGGGTTCGATCTCTCTGGCTGTTTGGCATTCAACCTAGGATTCGGTCTTCCCAGTAATTTAACATCCAATCTAAGGTTCGACCTCTCCGGATCCTTACCGAGCCCAATCTGCTCGCTCTCCAATGAGAGGACTCAACAACCAAGCAAGCCCATATGCTCACTCTTCGGTGAAGGGACTTACTTTTGATCTCTCCGGATCCTTGTTGTGCCCAATCTGCTCACTCTTTGACGAGGGGACTCAATGATAAGCAAGTCCATCCACTTACTCTATGATAAGGGGACTTACTTCTTATAGTCATCGACACATCTCTCTGTACGAGACTACCACGATCAATATCGGTCATCATGTTGAAGTGGAAATTTCAAAAATAAAATATTTAAATCAAAGCAAACAAAAGCCCTAATTATCCATCTCAGACATCCAACTCAGAGCTTGCCTAGTGACTGACTGAGATCTCGTATATGTGCAAGGGGTTTGAGGTTATTATTATCTTATCTATTCATCTTGGACATCCAACTCAGAGCATGCCTAGAGACTAATCGAGATATCATACACGTGTAAGCGGTCCGAGATTATTATTGTCTTAATTATTCAAAACGAAAAGCAAAGCATAGGAATTGCACTTGACTCCCATCCATCCCGATCATGGGATTTTGAATCACAGCCCAGATCCCTGGTTGTTCCTTGATGCATTTGCTGCAGATGGTGGATGCTTCGACTACATCATCGTAGTTTGGTTTCTTACGTATTGTTGCAGTTAGTTTCTCCAAACCATTTCTTCTATCAAATCATGAAGGTATCGACACTCGTTCATTTCTTGTCCGTCCAGCTCATGGAAAACGCAAAACTTTCCAGACCTTCTTTCCCGATCCATGGGTTCCCTCTTAGCTGGCATTTGATAAGGGATCTGCCCCATAGTATCTAACTATATCCACTCTTGGGTTTCAGTTAAGTCGGTGTGAGTAAAGAATTTCAACTCCCTCCTTATGTCAGATGAACTCTGAACCGTCTAATGAACTTATTTGATAAGTTGGTCCACATGCTTATGGACCCGTTCTCCAGTTGTCTAAACCACATCGCTACCAAATCTGTCATATATAGCAGGAAGCACATCCATATCACTTAAGCACCCAACACCTCCATATGTCAGATGTATTTCATTAAATGAATTGTCGGATTTGTCTGCCCATCAAACATTTCCATCTTCGAAAGCTTGAAATCAGGAGGATTCCTTGCATTCCGAATGTTAGGGGTAAATGGATTCCTGTTTACATCCTCCAAACTCAAGTCTGGAGGTCGATGTCTAACTATCCTTCTCATCATTTCAACCATTTGGTTGTTGTCGTCTAACGAAAGTCTTTGACTACTAGCTGCATTCTGGCCCTGCTCCTATGGGAGAATTCTGGTACATATTTTGGCGCATACTCCTTTGGTTGCACATCCGCATTTTGACCCGCTCTTCTGTTTTCATTATGTCCTCCACTCTTAATGGAAAGTTCCGACACATATTCCTTTGGCTGTTGTGCACTTGTGTTCTGTCTTGCATTTCTGGCTCTAGTGTCGTCCATTCTCAACATCCAGCTTCCTCTAAGTCCAATCCAACTTTGCCCCCGAGTAAAAACCTCTCGGTACCAAGAGGATTTTGGTTGGTAACGAGTGGTCTTGGTCGTAGGAGCATCGTTCCAATTTGCTTCACTTCAACTCCAGATGTTCTTGCATTAGTTCATAGTCTTTGGTACTGAATTCCAGTAGCTCCAACTATTCTTTGTTGTCCCATCCTTTGGAAAAATCCTTCCAGCATTTCCTTTTTCCGAACCATTATTCCATCCTGCATCTCCTTCATCCTTTTCACCATCTCCTCTCCGATCACGTAGATGGATTGATTAGAATTTAAGAATATCTCCTGGCTGTCCTATTGCTCTGATTGACTTCCTCCAATTTTAGATCAATTGCTAGGTCTTTTCATCTTCTCCAAGCTTCAGATTCAAGCTTTAGGTTGTGAAATCTAGCTCTTTCTCAGTGAAAGGACCAAACTATTGACTCCAAAAATGGTAAAAACACCAAAATATCATATGAAAGCACCAATTTTAATAAAATAAAGGTAAAATCAGAAAAGTAGACACAATTTTACAGTGGTTTGGTGAATTCTCCGGCCAAGTTCCACCTTAATCTTTGTTATTAGTCGTTTCCTCTCTGGATTACAACTAATTTTATCAAATATGTCCACAATCTAGTGGATCTCGGATTTACAATGAAGTTTATAGAGCATGTTTGATGAAGGAGATAGGAGTGAAGAAGATGCAGAGTCCAGATTCCTCTTTCAGTTGCTATATGGCTGATATTTATAGAGAAACAACAGCATATGATTATGAGCCTGCTTGCATTGACGTCCAGAAGCCAGCTCAGGAAGACATAATTGAGCAACATGGCCCAATTGGCCAAAAATACCTCTCGATACCGAGAGGTTTCTCTCGGTACCGAGAGGTTTACTTAGTTGTAAATCCTCTTCTTTTGTTATCCTTGCCTTTCCTGTCTTCAATCCGATGCTTTCCAAACTCTTTTAGATAGACTTTGAGTTCGTTCTGAGGATTCTCCAGATAATATTTGAACTGTCCTGCTTTCTTTTCTTTCTTCTCATCAATCCTAAGAATTACTCATATAAACTCTGAGAAAAGCACTTGACCGCGAGTGGTTGGAATAATGTATGAAATGTATGGAGTTTATAGTGCGAAAGTATGAGGAAAAACCTCTTGGTACCGACTGGTTTTCTTAGCTCCAAAACCGATGGTTTTCTTGAGTTCCATTTCTTATCCTTCTGACTGTGTTTCCAAGTTCTCAAGTCGTTTTATCTTTGTTTTGACCTTCTATTTCTGGTTGAAATCTGCTTGGTTAAAAAGCGGGTTAACATGGTTAATTCTGTTATGCTTATTTTATTTTATTTTTCTAGCTACCCAGGTATGTTGGCAGTCATATTTTGGTGTGGGGTTCCTACCCTAGACCTCTGTACCTTTTATTATAGTTATCTATATATGCTTAGTACGGCTGCATGATTCTCGGATCATGCATCCTTTCTATAAAAAAAGGTCATCTTGTTTAATTATATTATTTAACTACTTAATTAAAAGTAATTAAAAATAAAATAAAATAAAATAACAAAAACAATTATTTATAACAAAACAATTAAAATGCCCATTGAAAATGCTCCTTTCGGAACACAAAAACACATGCCTCTTTCGGGAATCATTTCTTTTTCGTGTCTCTTTCAAATGTCACACTCGTGTCGCACAAGAACACATCTTAAAAGGGTTAACAAATGCGATTTTTAACATGATTAATGAGTGAAACATGTGTAGGTTTCATGGATCAACTCGTGGCTTTTGTTTCGCAATCCGAACCATTAACCAGCCTTTTGAACTTTTTGAATTTTCCCCAAAAATTGGATTATCATTTAAAAAATCTTTTAATACTTAAAGTACTTATTATTATTTTGTTCCTTAAATAGTCATATACTCTCAAACAACGATTTACAAGTTTTTTTTAAAGAACCACGGGCTCAAGTGGTATAGACAGCGATTTTACAGGTCTTGGTTTCAAATCGACACATCAAAATGTAATGATCTGTTTGAATAAAACATATACTCCTATTATTAAAAAAATGATTTAGGGGCTATTAAAGAAAACAACGGTTAAAGTAACGAACTTTAGAAATGTTAAAAATCTATGCAACAACCGGGATCCAAACCTCTCATCTCTAGTTATTAAGTTCGTGTTTTAGCACCATCTAAATTATCAACATCAAACTTTAATTTAGTTAAAAGAAGATTGTAATAACAATAATTAGTATTAATAAAATAATTAAATATTTCTTTTAAATATCATTTTTATTCCTCCTTTACGCATAAACACATTCTTTTTTAATCTTTGGTTTCAAATATTATTTTAATATAATCTTTTGCTAGGTTGCAAACCCATTAGGTGCGTATGTGGCGAACGAAAGCACGACGTTTTGAGCGGTGTATTTGAGTAGGTAGACTGTTGGACGGGTTATGCATTTACAGCTACGGACGGGGTATTTAAGCGAAGCAAAAGAGCGGGGTATTTAATTTGTGATTTTTAGTTTAATTGATTTTTAGTTAATTAATTATTTGTTTTGTTGTGTTATATAGATTTAATTGAAATAAAATAATAATACAAAAATTGAAATACATCCAAATTTATTAAAATATGTTAAAAAATACACTGATAAAATAAATAAATAATACAACAGAAATACAATTATAGTAAAGGATCATATTTGTTGTCACCACCTTGGTTTATCACATAAGATTTGTAGGTTGCAGGAAGACGTTCGGCTGCGAACACTGACGTCAACCATTTTTTTGTCATTTCGTCGTCAAGAGCATTGAATAAATCTTATTATTGGGCTACGTAACAACTATCATCGCTTCACCAAAATTAAATTTCCCTCTTGCTCCAAAACGTTTTAATGTGAGCAGCCATATCTGTGTAGTTTACACAATTTTCTGTTGAGTCTACGCTATTTGTGTTCGAACTGTCTAAAGCCGTACGAGATTTTTTCATCTGTCACTCGTGTATTACGTCAATGATGTCGTACATCTTCTCAACAGCTTCTTCACGACGTCTTCTCGAACTGCTACGTGCACCAGAAGATGAACCGATGTTCCGAGCTTGTTGCACTAGAGTTTGTTACATTGGAGCCTGTTGCACTGAAGCTTGATATAATGGAGGATTGATCGTTGAATTCAAATTTGAAATGCAAGTATCTTGCATTTCATCCAGCTGACTGAAAAACCCTTCAAAAGCTCATGTTCTATCAAACTGGGTCTGTACAGAAGGAGGGGTGTTTTGTTGCGTTGTTTCTTGTGTAGAAGCAGGGTCCAAGGGTATATGATGTTTATCCAGTTCCATGCGTCCCTTGAAACAATTGTTGCATTAGATTCAAATTTTCAAACGGTGATTTTCTTCATAATTTTCGCTCAAAATTTCTACAAGTAAAATAATAATTAATAAAAGATTACTAACAAAAAAATTGCATATATGAAAAATACCTTTGCACGATCACTTTGTCACTCCTCGCTACTTGTAATTGTTTCTCTAAAAGGATCCCAACCAACACCAGTTTTGTTGCACAGGCTTTTCATTTAATTCAATCTCTTTCAAGACTATCGTATTTATGTCGCAAATTTTTGTTTCGTCTATCGGTTCAATGTCCCAAATGCCTTCTATAGCTCGATTGAACTTTTCCACTATAACATTGTGCACTCACTTTTTTCTGTTACCACAGGCAGAATATGCTTCTATAGCACATTTCAGTATAATCCGAGTAGCGTCGGCCAATTAATAATGCGAAGCCCTTCGGCGTTTGACATTCTGGTACTAAAAAATTATCAAAAAAATAATATGATGTAAAGGAAAAAAATACAGACGGTGATGTAAAAAAAACTTGAATACTGCTCTGAATTGACAAAAATTAAATGTTGTTTATCGTTTTGAAGTAGGAAAGGAGGAGGAGGAGGGGGGTTGATGGTGGTGTGGTTTTATAGATGGAGGAGGAGGAATGGGGGAGAGAAGCTGTTGGAGGAAAAAACGGCTTAACGCGTCGGACGTCAACAGCTTAGTCTACGCGTGTTATTTTCAGACTGGGAACGGAACCATGCTTATTTCTGTACACCCACGCTCAATGGTAAAGTACAATATCTAAAGTTCTAAACCAACGAAAGATCCCATAAAGATTTTTTGGAATTCTTTCCTCAACCAACCATTCGACTTTCTTACCTTGTCAACTACAGTTTAGGTCATAAACGTGCAACGCATGAAATCTTAGATTATATTAATTTATTCGTATGAAAACTAGATTATATTAATTTAGATCTGTAGGCTAAAATCCTCGTTTGACTAAAGTATTGGGGAAAAAAAATCAACCCCTAGTACCATTGCTGTATGTCAAATTAAATCGATAGGTGGTTTATCTCGTTAAAAGGGATAACAATAGCAATTTTTAACACAAGTAGAAATACACACAAATACAACATCCGTATTCACACATTTTTCCACAGTAAATTGCAGATTAAAAGTTACAGAAGTCGGATTTTAACGAAACGAATAGTGGAGTGGAGATTAGAGTTCAGTCTCAAATTCAAATTTTGACTAAATTTGACCAAAAATTAAAATTTCACAAATTTTTCCCTTTTATTGAATTTGGAAAAATATATTATTCACCATTTCAAATTCTTTATTTAAATTCATATTTTAAAATTTAACTTAACTTCAAATAATACTTAATTTAAAATAGTTCAAATTTGAGAGTCGTTATAGGCATGTTTTGTTTCACGCTTTTATATTGCTTATATACATAATTTGATTCTCACTTTTAATTTCAATTTTGCAGGTTGTCTAGAGGTTTAGATATATTTCACTCATAAACTATTAGACCGTCTTACTTGATGTTTTTATAAAGTTTGAAATGCTTAGAGGCTGTGCTCCTAGCTGGATAATTTCTACATGCTACACCAGGGAACACAACAAGTTAGGTTCAAAATTAGCGTTAGAAAATGAGCCACTCACCATTAAAATAATATTGAGTTTATGTGGAGAAACATTTTAATATTAATATGATAAAGCATGATATTGCAATATTGAGTTAATGCAAATAAATAGTTAAAAAAAATGTATGTTGTAGTTTTTTAGCGGAAGTATTGATCATACATCAATTAGACCCAAAGTGCTTCTAGTTTCAAGCTAAACAAATTTCAGTGGAAGCTATATTTCTCTAAACTTCCATCTTTTATCAGTAATAAGTTTCTCTTGTATAGTTACAATATTATATTGTACATATTGAATAATTTCAGCAGACAATATTTTAAATGTCAGTATGGAAGAATATTACAACACATTTTAGCACTGTTTTTATATAAACTCACTTCATACTGATATTCATCCTTTCCACCACCCTACTAAAACGCATATTTTAGCAATCTTTTATCGTCACTGTTTTGTTGGCAATACTTTGTCCACTATTTGTCAATGTGGTACAGAAGACAATGGAATAACATACTGTACAGAAATATAAAACGTATATTTTTGTAGGTACACATCCAAATATGTACTATTTGAAGCATACAAATTAATTACTATACAGAAATACAAATCAATTCGGTAAAAAAAACCTAAAACATATACTTTTGTAGGTAGAAATCCAAAGAGGTATTATCCAAAGCATACAAATTAATAGCCCTAGTTACATAAATCTTGAGTAGAGTTCGCAAAAATGAATGAATCAATATTTAGAATACCTGCATCTTAGCAGTAAACAATGGATAGAAGGAGCATTGAGTTAGAGGAAAGGGATTTCAGCTTGCACTGAGTAGACAGAAACCGTTGTAGTTTCGACGATGGCGGCGCTGGTGAATCATTTGGTTGGATGACGATGGCGGCGTTGGTGATCGATTTCGATATTATAGGAGGCATGTAGTCAATGTAGGTAATTGGAAAGAATGCGGGGTTAGAATGAGTGCGGCGTGAAGAGAGGGCAAAGAGGACGAAGGAGATTGGATCTGGTAATGATTCAGGTTTCCCGAGTGTAATTTGGTATGAATGGTATTTTCGGTAATCCAAAAAGACACGGTTGAAATCAGTTGTTGGAATTCTCATTATTAGTAGTAAAGATAAAGATGGTTAATCAGTGACAGCAGATGTGTTTCAAAGATCGAACGATTGACTTTCGGTCTTAGAGCCCGAGACATTTAGTACTGCAAATTTTAGATATTAAGTTGTGTCAATATATGTTTGAATTACGCTATCCAAGTTTTGAATATGTGAACTTTCGTATTAAAGTTGAAGCATTTAACCATTGATATTGTGGTGCGATCAAAAACTTTTAATATTTAAAGCACTTATTATTATTTCTCTTATATAATCTTGTAGTCGTACACAATGATTTATAAGTAGTTGTTGTTTGCAAAAATTGCTGGCTCGGGTAATTTATCCATCAAGAGATCAAAAATGAAAGCTCCTTTTGAATAAAAGTATCAGTAGGAAAAAAATAATTCTTAAGTTTTCGAAGGAAAACAGACCTCTCATCCTTAGATTTTAAGTTAGGTGTTAATTAGCACCAGATACACAAGTTCGTGTTAAAGTAGTTATCATCTGATTTTTTTAATGTTTTTACTTTGAAAATGTTTGGTTTGAATTTTATTGATTTTGAAAGGTTTGAGCTTTTAAAAGTACTTGAATAATTTCTAAAAACATCAAATTTCCTTTTATCTAGACAAACTTTGTCCAGTTTTTAGAAAATATGTGAAATATTAGTCAAGATTTTTTTCCTGATCAAACTAGTTGATATTACATTGCATTTCTTTCCTTCTGTTTATATTTTGTGAGTGGAAAAAAATAATAATAATTTTGGCTGGTACGACAGGTACATATCTTAAAGAGTTATATCGATATGGTTTTATTAATACCAAAGTAACTATTTGTTTTTTGTTCCAAGGAACAAAGGAGTTAAAACAGAAGAGAACGTGAAAGTGAAAGGTAGTGAGAAAACATTATTTTGTTACGAATATTATGAATAAAGAAATATGGTAAAACACTGTGCATTGGTGTTGACAAACTGTTAACCACATTTTTGCTAATCTTCTGATCAATAAAAATATATATTTTAAGTCAGTTACGTACAACTCCGTTCGTATTAATAAACCAACTTTGACTTGAGGAGTATGAATTCTACAATAGCAATCATCCGCAGCCGATTCAACGCGTTGCTGTTGCTTGTTAAGCGGCCGCGATGCACCAGTCACATTTGTTATACAAATGTTTGACTTGCCAACGATTTCAACTAAAATATGATACTCGCCTTATATATTATATACATGTTGCTAACACTATAAAACAGAGATGGCTTCTACATGTGAAACCTTCTTTTATATATATATTAAATTTTTAAAAAGCGCAAGTTAACTTTCACTTTGTATAAGAAAAGCACAAGATAGTTTGCACTTTCTGATTTAGACAAAAAACAGGAACTTAATTTAAATACTTATTATCATAGGGACTTTTCTTACAACAACGAACCTTCGGTGCAAAGGCATGTTTTAAGTCACTTACGTACAACTCCGTTCATATTAATAAACCAACTTTGACTTGAGGAGTATAAACCGATTCAACGCGTTGCTGTTGCTTGTTATGCAACCGCAATGAACCAGTCACATTTGTATACAATGTTTGACTTGCCAACGATTTCTACTAAAATATGATGCTCGCTTTATTACTTATACACATATATTTTGCTAACATTATAAAACAGAGAAAGTAGCACCAACATTGGCTTCTACATGTGACACCTATCTATATATAAAATAAATATACGATGATCGCTCCTTTTGGTTAATAAACGTTGCGTAATCTTTGTTGTTGTAGTACGTACAATAATACAAAACGTATTATATAAGCCGACTTAACTTTGAATGGGTGCACACGTAGCATTGTTACTTCATTACGTGTGCTCACTCCATTTTTATGCTCATCGCATACATAATTTTGGGACTTTGTATGTATTATTATTATCTCTAGCGTGAGCTACGCTGCTATGCTTTATTAAATGGAAAACTGCTCTGGATGTACTTGCAATTGGATGTTGTTGCGTATATATATATGATCGCTCCTTATGGTTTATAATGTTGCGTAGTCTTTCTTGTTGTAGTAATTACAACAATACAAAATGTATATATATTATATAAACCGACTTAACTTTGAATGGATGGACACACACATTATTACTTCTTTACGTGCGACTCACTCCATTTTATGCTCATCACATACATAAACAGAATTGTCACTTTGTACGTATTATATCTGGTATGAGCTATGCTTTATTAAATGGAAAATAGCTTTGGATAAACTTGCAGTTGGGATCGACTGGCCATTGATTTCTAAGTTTATGTATGAGCTAAGCACACCTGTAATCCCAAAATAGGGGGGTGTTGGAAGAAAAGACAGCGTTTAGTTATATGCTGCCGGGGGATATTTTTTTTTTTTTTATATTGTTAAACCACATACTAATTAAATGTGATGTAAATACTTGTAAGTAATATCCCAGAGCATAACATGCTATAAATATTACAGTGTAGTTTATTATTTCGAATAATATGTAATATTCTTGTTCTTGTTTCTTCATTTTTTGTAACTACCTTGCTGGCAGCTTGAAAGCATAATACCCAAGGGTGCAGCAAGTAGGAGTATTTGAACTAGGAATTAGGAACCTTCTCATCCTTAGTTCAGAGTCTTCTAATTTTTTGTTCAAATCCTTGAAGTTTCCCTCTTTAATATGAATCATCTTCATACCAATATTCTGTATCTATGTGATTTGTCCATGTTAGGTCTAGGGGTTTATTTAGCCATTCTCTGTTTTCTTTAATCATTTCTTGTCTAATCTGTTCATAATGTTCTTCAACAAAAAGATCCAACATCCTGTTGGTAATCTTCATTTTCGGATTTTTAGTATTAAAGACAAAATAGGTACTTCTAAGACTTTTTACTATTTTCTTTTTGTTTATTTTAGGTTCATCATCGAGGTTGATGAGTTTTTCTGTATAGTTATGTCTAAATATCTTTGCAATATTATATTGTTGGTTTTCGTTTAGTTCTGTTTGTTTTAGAATAATCATGAGTTTAGTCATAAATGTTTGTTCTAAATAATTCTGTAGAGATTCTACATTCTCAATTTCTGAAAATCCGTTCATCATTTTTTTTATAGTTCTGTATTTTCCCAATTTTTTTTTCTGTTATGTTGTAATCTGCTTTATTTTTGATTTCTAAGTAATTTTGCCATTCTCTATAAAATTCTTTAACAAATCTATGTGTTAGTACTATGTTTCCAGGTTCTCTCCAGATGTTAAAGTTATTATATATTTCGGTTAAACTTGTTTCACAGTCATAAATACTGATCAATTCATGTGAATATTTTTGTTTGAAAATACTTATTATTTGGTGTATTTGGTTTTCTGTAAGGTCTGTATTGTTTTTCATAATGTTTATTATATTTTTCATAAATTTATTTTCTAAATATTGCTGTAATTTTTCCATTGTAATTATTTCTTCTTTTTATGCAAGATTGGTTGTTTATGTTAGAGAAAATAGCCAAAGCTTTTGGAAATACTAAGATACAATTCTGCTTATTATGTATTTCTTATGTTGCCAAACCGATTTATCATTAATATTATTTTCAGGTTTGTTTAAAACAACCATGAACCTTTTTAAAACCTTTACCAAAAACCTATATCTTAAATCATTTTTCCTCACCTTGTCATCCTAAGCGTCTACTCTTTCCCTCACACGGTACTTCTTTCGACTAGCGGATTTATGTCTATTGGAATTACTTATTAAGCTTATAGCAACTGGTGTCAATTGTTTTTTAAAGGATCATTGTCATTCAAACATAGTGAGCATAATATGAACGAATAATCTGTGGTAAAACAAGAAAACTTACATAGCTGAAGCAGTTTTGTATCCTTTCTTTCCTCAGCTCTGACTGAATGTTTAGTTACCCATAAATTTTGACGAAGAAGAAGAAAGGTTGGAGCAGGTAGCCATTAACAACAGATAGCTTCTAATTTTACAATAATATTACAATACTTGGTAATTGATATCCTTACAGGCACACTAAGAGACTCATTATATAGACTGAGCCAATCAAGCTAAGGACATACAGCTGTCCATTATGACTTACAGATGAAGGTGGAAAGATACCTTCCACTCAAAAAAGGAAAAAGCAAAAGTATTTACATTTGTCAAAAGTAGGCATAATATATCACATCTGTGGCTTCTTTATGAATTTTTATTTCATAATGGGAATCCCATTATAAAAAGGTAGATGACGTTTTTATCTTTACGTCACATCTTCAATCTTCAGTGGACATTGTATTGGAGCCTGTGTCTTCTTTATCTTCTGTGTCTTTATTCAATCTTCTGGATTTTTCTTTTTTGTAGCTTTTAATCATTGAAGGTTTAGGATGGTATATATCAAAACCTCTGTAATTTAGTCTGTGGTCTTCAAGAAATCTTGTGATGAATATTTTTTAGACTTGAGTTTCTGCATATAAGAACAAAGTACTGTTTTCCCAGTCTTGGTCCTGAGCTATTTTGTATGCTCTATACCTTTCATAGCTTTGTTCATTTAATTTGATATTTCTTATTTTGTCTATATTAAGATTGTCATTCCAATCTTCGTAATCTGGATCTAGGAATTTAGCTTTGATTTGGATTATGTGTTTTGTTGGTTCAAATACATTTTTCCCAAAATGAGGAGGAGTTGATTTGAAATCCATGTATACTTCTGTGGCTAGTATGTTTGTCAATTGTTCTGCGATACTTCCTATGGGTTCAGGCAAGTCTTCTTGAACCCATTCGTCAAAGTATATTCTCTTGATTAATCCATAATTTATAAGGGTGGTTGGATCATATGTGACATTATCATGGATAAGGTATTTGTATTTGGTTAGGTTTAGGTTTATTTGGGGAACTGCACATATTATTGTGCATTGGCAGTTTGTGGATTTGTTGAGGCAGTCTTCATTCTGCTTTGTACAAGGAATGTTGGTATTCCTCAAGATCTCCCAGTTAATTTGTATCCCTTCAACTTTTGTTCGAGAAATTTCCGTGAAGAATTTGCAAGCTTTGTTGAAGTTTACAGGGTTGAGGTCTGAAGAGTGTTGTAGGAAGTAAAGTTCCCTGGTTAATTGTTCTGGAAAGTTTGGTGAACATGTTATTTTAGGATTTGGATTTGGTGGGTTTGAGAAAATTTGTCTAGGGGTTCCAAGGCTGGTATATTTGTTTGATTCTGTGGTTTTGATAATATGAGCAAAAGAGGGGGTTTGTGGTCTAAAATTTGAGGCTGAAGATGCCTCAGGTAGCTCAGTTTTAATCTTTTTCCCTAGGGTTATTTGTTGGATACTTGTTATGTCTTCAGAAATGACATAGTCCTTTCCAAATATTTTTTGTAATTCGTTTGTAGCAGCTTCAAAAGAATTAAAGCCTTTGTATAAAGGTTTCCCATATCTAGGATTTTGTTCTAGAAATTTGATCTTAGAGATCATTTGTTCCCAAGTGGTATAAATACCGGCGTCAGGACCATTAAAAAGGCCATAGTAGAGATAGTTTGTTTTTTTCTTGTTTGTAAATATTGCAACTAAGGTGTATAACACGCTTAGTTTTTGTTTGTTAGACTCTTGGGGAGTCTTCATGTTCCATATGTTGTCTAGAACAAGTTGTTGTTCTTCTGTGACTTTTGCCTTTGTAACGAAATGATTTGTTTTGTATGTCTTCAAATGTTTAGCTGGATTTAATTCTTCCATATCCATATCTGCAGACTATGTGTTAGTAAAATAAAAATATTTATCTCAATAATCTGGATAATTGGTCTGGTAGGAAATTGTTTTTCCCTTTTATATGTTCCCAACAAATATTGGTTCCACAATTTGAGACAGCATGCTTAAATTTCAGCCATCTATTGTTTATAGTTCCTTTTTCTTTTTTATTATCTGTGTATTTTACTATGGATTCACAGTCTGTTCTTAATGTTATTTCCTTTTGGGATATTATAAATAATTTAAATGATTCTAGGACATAAATTATAGCTAATATTTCGTAATCCAAGGATGTCATATACCCCTTTTCTTTGTATACACCTGAAGTGTACCTACATATTTTTTCAGTAGATTTGTTTTCATATTTATTATTTTTACTTAGTAAAATTCCTCCCCATCCTATAGAGGATCCATCTGTTTCAATTATTATATAATCTGTCTGTAATGGTAGACTTAAGGGCTTCAGGTTTTGGGCCAGCTCTTTTATTTTTTGGACTTGTTTTATGTCTTCTGTATTGAAATCCCTATTTCCCTTTGGGCTTGCTTTGTTATATAAAGGGCCAGTGTATTTTGAAAGATCTCTTATATAGGGCCTTGCATAATTTACGAGTCCTAAAAAGGCTTGTAATTGTTTTAGATTATCCAGTTTATCAGGAAATTCTAAGATCTTTCTGGTTATATGGGATTGTAATTCTATGACTCCCTTACCTATTTTAGCCCCCAGAAATTCTATGTTGTTTTTAATTAATTCTATCTTTTTCTTGGATATAATCAATCCGTGTGCTTCTATAAGTTTTAACACAGTATATAGGTGTGATATGTGCTCTTGCTTAGTTTTAGAAAATACGAGAATATCATCTATATACACACAAGTGTACTTGTTGCAGTTTTGGAAAACATTATCCATTTTTCTTTGGAATATTTGTGGTGCATTTTTTAGGCCGAACGGCATTACTAACCATTCATAATGTCCTTCACTGCATGTAAATGCAGTCCAAGGTATGGATTCAGGATGCATTTTTACTTGCCAAAATCCTGATTTTAAATCAAATTTGGAGAACCAGTTTGCTCCTTGTATTTTATTTATCAATACATCTTTATTAGGAATACAATATCCATCTTCATGGGTATTGTCATTTAGTCTAGTGTAGTTCATAACCATTCTAGACTGGCCCCGTTTTCTTTCAGATTCTTTTTGGACAATAAAGGCTGCTGTTCTATGCCTTGAGTCTGTTTTCCTAATAATATTTAAGTTTGTCAGAATTTTTATATGCATCTTGAATTCTTCCATGATCCAAGTATCATATTTTGGAGATCCTGTTTTTATAGTTAAATCTGGGTTGATTATATCTAATTTGCATTGTATAGAGTCTTTGTTCCAGTATCTTAACGGTTTTTCTCCTATAATTTCTATTTTTTCTAGTTTAGAGATTAATTGATCTATGTCGTCTATGGTTAATAATAGTTTGCTTATGTCTCTTGGATTTATAAGTTGGACATCTTTAGTAAATCCTTTTCTTTTATATTCATACTGTTTAGAAGTTTCATATAAAATTTCTTCATTTTCTTGTTCTGTTAGTATATTTTCGTTGTTTTTGCATTGTCCTGGAGTGGGACAATTACATTTGTCTTTTTCAGCTTCTCTTTTATGTTCTGTATTCCCACCACGCTTCTCAAGCGCATATTCTGATAGTATTGGGGTTAGTGTAGTCTTTTTTGAAATTTGTATATAATCTTTATTAAATGCAAAACTCCCGTTGTCATTTAACAAGAAATCTAATCCTAGGATTAGTTTTATTCCTTCAAGGTTTAATTCTAAAACCCATAATTGTTTTATGTTGTAATAAGGAGACCATTCTCCACATGTATTGGTAAAACTTATGTTTATATTTTTCACAATATTTGTAATAATATTAGTAGTTCCATCAAATTGGATACTTTGTTTTGGCCTATCTGCTTTTGTTACATATTTGTAAGGAATAAGGCTAGAACATATAGTCGAACTAGTAGCCCCAGTATCGATAAATGCTAACATCTGGATTTCTAATCCTTTGATATTTAGTTTTGTTGGGATACGTAATTCCTTTAGGTTTCCTGAGTTACATATCAGTGAGATTTGTATTGGTTTGTCAATGTTATTTAAATTGTTATTATTTTCATATGATGTTGATACATCATGAGTAACCTCTTTCTTTTTTTCTGAGGTTATAATTTTTTCTCTTATTTCTTCTAGTTCTAGTTCAATATTATTTGTTCTTTCTTCAAGTACCTTAATTCTATCTTCATTTATCTTATTTTTATCTGTGTAAGTAGGTTTATTTTCTCTGGGTAAATCTATATCGAATTTATTCTTTGCACAAATATGGCATATTTCCATTGTGCATTCTATACATTTAAATCTTTTATTAAAAGCAGGGTACCAAGGACAGAACTCACATTTCGTGGTATCTGTTCCCATTTTATGTTTGAAATTATGTTCACATAATTCTTTGTTTACAATATTTAGTAGATATTCATGTGGTATATTTTCTTGAAAATTTGTTAATTCATCAATTAAGGTGTAATTTGATGTTTGTATTTGTTCTTGTTCTTGTAATCCTTCTAAGGATATTATAGAATATATTGTAGAAGTTTCTGAAACATCAGAAGCAATTTCAATCAAATCTTCTTTGACTGAATCTATAAGGTTAGATTCCCTAGTAAATAAGTTATGTCTTTTTGGACATGAGGAAGATAAATGTCCTTTTTCATTACAGGCAAAACATGTGATTGTATTTGCATATGTTTTTCTTGGATTATATTTTCTAACATGTTTTTCTTTGTTAAGATATGGTTTTTTTGCATTTGATTTTCTTAAGTAGTATTTTTTTGTATATCTCTTTTTAAACTTAGGTTTTCTATCTATGTTGTAATTTCTTGATCCATATTGTTGTGGAGTATATACCTGTCCACAAAATCCGTAATTTTTTTGTTTTAATTCTCTTTGGATTTGTATATAGGTACATTTCTTTTTTAGTTCAGAAATAATATGTGTTATTCTTATTCCAATGTTATCATATCCTTTAGGGATGTTTGCAGTATTATTTTGGTAATGTTCTATCCAAGATTTATGTATCTCTTTTCCTAAGTCTCCTGGTAGTTTAGAAAAGAGTCTATTTCCTATTTCAGTACTGTAATAATTTCCTGAAATAGTTGCATAATGTAAAAATTCTTTTAAGAATTTTATTATGTATTTCCAATCTAGCAATTGGATTTGTTCTAAATCTCTCATGGCTTCTTGTTGTCTTATGGTTACTCCTGTGTTTACATCTCTTCCTGTTATTATTCTGTGCATGGTGTAAGCAAAGTTGTAAATATTACTTCCTTGTATTATTAAGTTGTTTATTTCTTCAGGGAAACTTTGTTTATAGGCTTCCCATATGGCTTTAGCTATATCTCCTAAATAGTTTTCAGCAATTCTGATCATTTCTTCACCAGAATTTATGTTTGTATGCCTTGCTGCATAATCTCTTGCTATGGCAGCAGTCCATTGTTCTAGATATGTATCTAGTAACTGGGGATGGCATTCTGTGACATTTAGTATTACTGAATTGTCTTTAAAGAAAGTTATTTCATTAGGTAATCTTTTGCCTATTGTTCTTAGGTTTTTATTTTCATTTGTATATGGTTCAACTGGTTGTCTAGGGGGTTGTCCTAATGTGTAAGGCATTGTCTCTTGGGTTTTATTAGGATATGAGATCCCTGAGCTCCCACTTTCCTCATGGTCAGCCAAGTCTACGTGTTCTGTGAATTCTGATATTATATCATTTATCAAACCTTGTTGTTGTATTTCATTATCCGTTTCCTGGGAATCTTCCAAGAAGTCGTCTAGATTATAGACTTCCCTTGTTCTTACATTATTTTCATCATCTATGTAAACAAAAGTATTTTCATTTATTTGGTGTGTTAGCCTTAGGGTTTGTTCTAGTTCATAAATTTCTGATGGTTCGAGGACCATTCCAAGTTCCTTTGGATATATAATTTTATCCATTAATTCGTTTATTTAATTCTTCAGCTTCTTCATCTGTTTCTATTTCTTGTTGGTTTGATGGTCCATAATCTCTAAACCTTATGGACATAGATTTGTTTAGGTTGTTGTATGTCACAGCATTGTTTGGTTTTAATGTTGCTGTTGTATTATTTGGGTTTTCTATATTCCATTCATGGCCAGCAAGAATAGAAGAATCTATTTCCATTGGTTTTATGAAGCTTATGCCAGTTGAATTTAAGGCTTCTATGACTTTGTCTAATTTTATTTTTATTTTGGGAGTATATTTGGACATACATTTTCCTAGGAATGTAATGTCTAGTAAAATATTTTTTCCTATAAAGTTTTCAAATCCTTTTGTTTGTATTATAATTTTTATGTGTTTGTAAAAATCATTTAATGTCATTGTAAAATTTGGAGCTATATAAACAATACCTATGTTATTGTTCATATCTACTTCCATCATTCCAAATATGGCTTTATCCATATCTTGGTGTCTATCGTCTATAAGTAGTAATAATAATTTAGTTCCAATTTTTTTCCTTACTAATCCTCTTATGCCTATGACGATAAGTCCTAGATGCATCAGTTTGTATTTCTGGATTTTTAATTGTTTTACGGCTTCTTGTGACATTAAACTTATTATTTGTTGGCTTCCATCTGGAATGGAAAGTATTTCTTCCCTATGGTGTCTATACAATCCTGTTACCGTTGTAAATAGCCCCGTTCTATATATTTCTCTAGGGTTTAAAGAATCTAGTTGGTTATTTGAAAATATTTCTATATCCCTTTCCAAATTTATTATTTCTTCTAGCTGGTTTTGTGTATTATTAGATCTTCTTAATAGATTATCAACCCATCCCATGGATGATAAACTATTTGATTCTGTTGGTCTATCTGTTAAGGTTCTAGATGGACCTGTAAAAGATAATCTTCTATTATTCATATTTGATCAAGTTTCTTATACATTAGAAAATTGATTTTAGTCTTTTTACTCGTTATTTGTGTAGTAGGATCATTAGATCCTAAATTCATTTTTTGTAAACTTTCTGTGAGTTTGTTTATTTTGAATTCCTGTTCTTTACCATTTTTGTCTATATCAAACATTTGTTTCTGGATGCTATCTATCTTATTTTGTATTTGGGTGAGCATTGCTATTATCATATTATTCTGTAATATTTGTATTTTATCACTTTTTCCTGGAAATTCATCTTTGTTATATCCAACATTTATGCTAGGATCACTGAACCTGTAGTTGGATTCTACATATTTAGTTGCTTCTTGGTAGTATTTGTTTTCAAAACTCATTAACTTAGTATTAAATTTTTTATTTCATCTAACATTTTCTCAGTTTGTTGTATATGTTTTTCAAATTGTTTTTTATCTTCTTCTGTTTGTTCTTTTAATTCTATTATTAATTTTCTGGAATGTGCTTCTATGTCTTTGGGTTTGTCTTTTTCTATTATATGTTTTAAGTTTATTATATCGTTCTTACTTGGGAATTCTTTCAGTTTTATGGCTTTGAATTTGTCAGTTAGTTTTTTTAAAGTTATTTCTATGTTGTCTATTTTGTATAAATTTAATTTTAAATATTCTTGGTTGTTTGAGATTTGTTTTAGTAACTTGTTTTTCTCAATTATGCCTTCTAATACAAGTTGCATCAAGCTATGATGTTTTTCATTGTAGAGATTTAAGTTTTCACTTAGTTCTATAATTAAGTCTGTAAGTGAATTCATATGTTCCATTTCTGAATGTAATTTATGTTTGTAATCAGTTTCTCTGATATAACAATTGTGTTTTTGTTTGTCTAGTGTAATAATTCTTTTTATTGAATTGTTAATTTCTAAATTTAAATAATTAAATTTCTTATGGCTTTGAATTTGTCAGTTAGTTTTTTTAAAGTTATTTCTATGTTGTCTATTTTGTATAAATTTAATTTTAAATATTCTTGGTTGTTTGAGATTTGTTTTAGTAACTTGTTTTGCTCAATTATGCCTTCTAATACAAGTTGCATCAAGCTATGATGTTTTTCATTGTAGAGATTTAAGTTTTCACTTAGTTCTATAATTAAGTCTGTAAGTGAATTCATATGTTCCATTTCTGAATGTAATTTATGTTTGTAATCAGTTTCTCTGATATAACAATTGTGTTTTTGTTTGTCTAGTGTAATAATTCTTTTTATTGGATTGTTAATTTCTAAATTTAAATAATCAACATCTTCATGGAAGCAAACTATTATTAACTATAGACGACATAGATCAATTAATCTCTAAACTAGAAAAAATAGAAATTATAGGAGAAAAACCGTTAAGATACTGGAACAAAGACTCTATACAATGCAAATTAGATATAATCAACCCAGATTTAACTATAAAAATAGGATCTCCAAAATATGATACTTGGATCATGGAAGAATTCAAGATGCATATAAAAATTCTGATAAACTTAAATATTATTAGGAAAACAGACTCAAGGCATAGAACAGCAGCCTTTATTGTCCAAAAAGAATCTGAAAGAAAACGGGGTCAGTCTAGAATGGTTATGAACTACACTAGACTAAATGACAATACCCATGAAGATGGATATTGTATTCCTAATAAAGATGTATTGATAAATAAAATACAAGGAGCAAACTGGTTCTCCAAATTTGATTTAAAATCAGGATTTTGGCAAGTAAAAATGCATCCTGAATCCATACCTTGGACTGCATTTACATGCAGTAAAGGACATTATGAATGGTTAGTAATGCCGTTCGGCCTAAAAAATGCACCACAAATATTCCAAAGAAAAATGGATAATGTTTTCCAAAACTGCAACAAGTACACTTGTGTGTATATAGATGATATTCTCGTATTTTCTAAAACTAAGCAAGAGCACATATCACACCTATATACTGTGTTAAAACTTATAGAAGCACACGGATTGATTATATCCAAGAAAAAGATAGAATTAATTAAAAACAACATAGAATTTCTGGGGGCTAAAATAGGTAAGGGAGTCATAGAATTACAATCCCATATAACCAGAAAGATCCTAGAATTTCCTGATAAACTGGATAATCTAAAACAATTACAAGCCTTTTTAGGACTCGTAAATTATGCAAGGCCCTATATAAGAGATCTTTCAAAATACACTGGCTGTGACGACCCGACTTCCTATGCCCAGAAAGTCGCATCATTATGAAGAAAGAAAGGGATAGAAAAGAGAAAGAAGAGAAGAAAGAAAGAAACAACAACAACGATCTCACAGCGGAATGAATAAATTATATTAATAACATAAACTATTACATAGTATACAACAATTATCAGAGTTACACAGATACACATCACATACTAGACAGTTATAAACATCTGTCTAGTTATTACAACTCAATACAATACACACACTATCACAGATATCAACACAGCGGAATACTATATCTACGAACGCCGAAGCCTCCTGCTCCATTGCTCCTCCAGAATATTCGTCAAAGCTAAACCTGAATCCCTTGGCTACTCATAAAAATTTGAGTACCCAAGAGTTTATAAAACAGAAATAAACACTTGGGTCAGACATGGGTCTGGTGTGAGTAACAGGTTAAACTTGCTTAACTTCAAAACCTTTAGAAAGAAAAGGTATCACGTAAGACTCCCCACAAATAAACATGGGTAAGTTTTTACCTTACGCTAACCAAAACATTTGATACGAAATCCAGTTATATTATAATAGGGTCTAGGGTTTTCAAATAAATATGAAATAGCTGAAATTGTTACATTATTAAATTCCAGCATACTAGCCACAAAGTGGGTTATACAATCAAAACCGTAAGGGCACGTAGGAAGAATGGGTTTCCATACAATGGCAGGGCTACTGGGGTACCGCCCGTCACAGTACGTGGCCTAGATCACCGTACCGAGGAGTACGCCCGCTCCCCTGCAACACAAAGCCGGAACCATCCCTTACTGGATAATTCCGAACAAGATAACCCCGTAGTTGGCGCGACCAACCACACACTAAGCCGAATAAAAAGAAAAGGGACCTCTAGACAGGGATCTATCTTGCTCTCAGTGGGTGCTACCCACGAAGCCTTGCTGCACCTCCCCTGTTTTAGCCATTCCCGGTTGATGAGGCTTGAGGTTACGATTACCTTTAATCAGAACATATCACTTAGAATGCTCATCGTCCACCTGACGATGTTCTGAAAGCATTCAATCCATACAAGTTCGTTCCGGGTTCGAACGAAACCGAAGGCATTATTTCGTTACACTCGTTTTGGAATCACCCTCAGAGTTAACGACAATAACCCTTGCACTCTGAAACTTCATCTTCACTTGAGATTCACGACCTATCGTTAATTTGGATCGATGTGGTATTTGGGTCTCCAAACCTGGAATCCCGGTATACGGAAACCCGATCCCGGTCTCATCGAAATCCAAAACGTATCTTTTAAGGCCAAGTTGTTTAAAGGTTTTAAACATTTAAACTTGTATTCAGAATGATATAAACAGATAGATAAATAACATTATCACAATAGATAATTCATATCAACATTCATCTCACAAAGCAGCATATATCATATATATCAGAGATATCCAAATCATCTAATATCAACCAATTACCCAATATCAATCATCCAATATTAATCAATCATCTAAAACAGAATTGATTAACTCTAATCAATTTAATTAATCTTTAATTAAATTAATTACTATCCTTTAATTACTTGGATTATCTTAATCCTGCTTACTATCATTAATTAATTACAAATTAATTAATTAAACATCTTAATGATCTTCCTTAATTAATCTTCCCTGATTAATTATACTTTAATTACATTCAAGTAATTAGCCTTTAATTAATTTCACAAATTAATTATCCTTAACCATTTACAGTAATTAACCTTTAATTACTATCATTAATTACAATAATTAATGAACCTTTATTTACTTCCATTAATTAATCAACTATAATTAATTACATTACTCCTTAATTAATTACAATTAATTAATCATAGTTTAATTAATTACTTTTATTAATCAACCTTGATTAATTCTATTAATTAAATAATCCTTATTAATTAATTAACCTTTTAATTAATTAAATAATAAAATTTAATCAACTACTTCATTCATTTATTAGTTTTAATTAATCATAAACAGTAATTAACAATTTGTAATTACTTATCTTAATTAATTTACTTCTTAATTAATTATATTAATTAATTACTTCTTTAATCACTTATTATTGATTAATTAATCTTAATTAATTAACCCTTAATTAATTAATCACTTCCTTAATTAATTACTCTCTTTTAATTAATTACCTTAACTAGTAATTAATCTTAATCCTTTAATTAATTAATTACTCTTTAATTAATTAATTTCAAATCAATTATTTCTAATTAATAACATCAAGTGATTACTCTTAATCACTTTCATTTAATTACTTCCATAAGTAATTTCTCTTTCTTAATTACATTTAGTAATTATCCATAATTTACTCTATCAACTAATTATACTTAATTTATTCATAATTAAGTAATTATTTAAATTAACCAAACATTTAACAAATTATTTAAAATTAATTAATAATTAGTTAACTCCTTATATTTAGAAATACTTAAATAAATTAAGAAAATCATTTATCTTAATTAAACTTTTACTTATTAACAAGTCATTTACATTAATTAACTATTCTTAAGTTAATAACAATAATTAATTAATCTTATTTATTTCCACAAATTAATTATTTAAAATTAAACAAAATCTTAATAACTTAAAGATAAATCCTTTATTATAATTGACTACTTAATTAAACCATATTTAAAAATAAAACATTTTAGAAATCAATTTTTAAAGAAGTTTAAAGCATCTTAAATTTAACCTTTAATTATTTATTTATTTAAATTTTAACTATAATTTAATTAATCTTTAATTATTCTTTTTAAAACTTATTTCCTTAAATATATCTTAAAACTCGGTTAAACACTTTCCTTTTGAAACCTATTTTATTTTTATAACTTTAAAACTTGTCTTCACTTTGCTTTTAACTTGATTAAAATCTTATTCAAGCTTCAACTTAAACCTGGTAATAATTTTCTTATAGATTTTAAAACCCGGAACATAAAGTAATTAACCCGAGCCAAATTCTTAATTCCTCGAGCCAAACCCGATAACTCACGTAAACAAACCCGAGAACTCATCTTCTTCGAGTCACACACGAGACCAACACGAGACAAATCCTGGGAAATCTTCTTCTTCCCCAATGTCGAACTCACCTGGTACGAACGTGTATACGTGCACGTGGTGCACTTGCACCAGCGTCTCCGACCATAGATGATCGTCGCAATGCTCCTCTCCGACTCCACGAACCCACGCGATCCCTACTCCCCACCCAGATCGAACCAATTCACTCGAAACAAAAATTCGACCTCGTGCTCGAAAACTGCAGAAACACTCGACCCCATTACCACCATCGCCGCCGACCCTCCCTTCATCATTGATCATCACCAACCTACCTGACGACGCTCAACTCCATGTCGAACAAAACCCACACCTCGCGATTGCCTCCGCATCATCATCCAAGTCGCGAATTCCCCAACAGTTCAACCTACCCAAAGCAGCCTAAAACCCTAGTTAGATCGATTACGATCATCACGGCTATTGGAAAAATTCAATGACATTTTTCCCATCATCCTCAACATGCAGACGAGCTTCAACCAAAATTCTAGCTACAATCATCATTCCAATCGACGACAATTCACCAAAGTTCCCAAATTGAACAAAACCCAATTTCACAAGAATTTCTCAACTAAAATTTACAATATGCATATCAAAATTCACGATTTCCTATCGTGATTACATGCATGCAATCCAAATTGGAAATTAAAGTAGTTGATTTTAACAAAAACTTAGTTTTCACTGTTGTTTAAAAGATTTCAATATAATTATTTATTTTAAACATCTGGAATGATTTTTGTAGTGAAGTTACATGATCTCAATCATCTATTGTTTGCAAATTACAGATTTACAATGAATAAAGAATGAGATATTGAATTTAAAGAGAGAAAAACCAAAACTGTTAACAACAGAACCTATTTTCTTGTTTACAGGCATTCTAAACCAAACATGCATTCAATATCATAGCAAATTTAACACATGCATCAACATCCCACTACAGATTTATTAAAAACTGTTTTTTAAAAATGAAGATTTACTCACCTGTTAAAACAGAGAACAGATAACCTGTTCTTGATTTCCAGACTTGTTCCAGGCTCTCGAATTTCCTTTTTGTTGTTGAATTTTTATCTGGTGTTAATCTTTGAATTTAGTTGCTTTCCAGGTTTTCTTGCTTAGTTGAGTTGTAGGTTGAAGTTGTTTGATTTAGTTGCTTGATTCCAGATTGAAAATGAAATCAGGCTATTGAACTTGCTGTTTATCTTCACTTTGACATGCAAAGTCTCAGGTTAAAACTTGATATTTGAAATTTTTATAGACTTTGAAAATGTTTTGAATATGATTACAGGTTTTGGTTTGAGGAATTTTTCAGACATGGAATTATCTTTGTTTTCAGCTGAGAAGAGAAAAAGAAGTGGGAGAGATAAAGAATAAGCTTTATGAATTAAATTATGGTTTAAAGATTAAAGAAAATAAAATTTGAAATGATGACACTTGTTTTTAAAAGTTACATTTGTCACTTATATTACTTAATTACCTTACAAATGTTACTTACATGTCCTAATGTATTAACACATGTCATAAGTATTTTTAAATGAATTTTTATTTAATTTAAATGTTAATATAAAGCTTTTCATACTAATTTATTTAATTAATAAACATTTATCTTAGTATATATGTATATATAAACTACTTTAGAGCAAATATTATAAATCCAATTATAATACAAATAAATTCTTATACACATATTTTTAAATCCAAAATCATTATTTTTATTGTTCAAGAGATATAAATTAAAATACCAAATACCCTTTGAAAAAGTATTATATTAAATTATACTTTTCAAATTACAATTTATATATATATATATATATTAGAATTTGAAACACTTTATTAATTTTCAAACCAAAATTCCAATATATACAAATATACATATATCTTTAAATAGAAAATATTTTTAACATAAATTTGAGAATTATTATATTAAATTTCAATAAAACTTCAAATAATAATATATACATACATATATATTACAATTTGAAAATACATCTTTTATTTAAACAAAAGATTTCTATTCACAATATATATAGCAAAATATATATTATAAATAGATTAAAACTTTATTAGCTTTGAAAATAAATCTTATCAATATTGCCAGATTAAATATTTATTATCCTTTAAAGATTAATTTACCAATTTAAATTAAAATTATAAAAGAAAATTATCAATTCAATTAAATTATTAATACAGATTATTAAATTTATACTGCCCAAAAACCCGGGATATCACACTGGCCCTTTATATAACAAAGCAAGCCCAAAGGGAAATAGGGATTTCAATACAGAAGACATAAAACAAGTCCAAAAAATAAAAGAGCTGGCCCAAAACCTGAAGCCCTTAAGTCTACCATTACAGACAGATTATATAATAATTGAAACAGATGGATCCTCTATAGGATGGGGAGGAATTTTACTAAGTAAAAATAATAAATATGAAAACAAATCTACTGAAAAAATATGTAGGTACACTTCAGGTGTATACAAAGAAAAGGGGTATATGACATCCTTGGATTACGAAATATTAGCTATAATTTATGTCCTAGAATCATTTAAATTATTTATAATATCCCAAAAGGAAATAACATTAAGAACAGACTGTGAATCCATAGTAAAATACACAGATAATAAAAAAGAAAAAGGAACTATAAACAATAGATGGCTGAAATTTAAGCATGCTGTCTCAAATTGTGGAACCAATATTTGTTGGGAACATATAAAAGGGAAAAACAATTTCCTACCAGACCAATTATCCAGATTATTGAGATAAATATTTTATTTTACTAACACATAGTCTGCAGATATGGATATGGAAGAATTAAATCCAGCTAAACATTTGAAGACATACAAAACAAATCATTTCGTTACAAAGGCAAAAGTCACAGAAGAACAACAACTTGTTCTAGACAACATATGGAACATGAAGACTCCCCAAGAGTCTAACAAACAAAAACTAAGCGTGTTATACACCTTAGTTGCAATATTTACAAACGAGAAAAAAACAAACTATCTCTACTATGGCCTTTTTAATGGTCCTGACGCCGGTATTTATACCACTTGGGAACAAATGATCTCTAAGATCAAATTTCTAGAACAAAATCCTAGATATGGGAAACCTTTATACAAAGGCTTTAATTCTTTTGAAGCTGCTACAAACGAATTACAAAAAATATTTGGAAAGGACTATGTCATTTCTGAAGACATAACAAGTATCCAACAAATAACCCTAGGGAAAAAGATTAAAACTGAGCTACCTGAGGCATCTTCAGCCTCAAATTTTAGACCACAAACCCCCTCTTTTGCTCATATTATCAAAACCACAGAACCAAACAAATATACCAGCCTTGGAACCCCTAGACAAATTTTCTCAAACCCACCAAATCCAAATCCTAAAATAACATGTTCACCAAACTTTCCAGAACAATTAACCAGGGAACTTTACTTCCTACAACACTCTTCAGACCTCAACCCTGTAAACTTCAACAAAGCTTGCAAATTCTTCATGGAAATTTCTCGAACAAAAGTTGAAGGGATACAAATTAACTGGGAGATCTTGAGGAATACCAACATTCCTTGTACAAAGCAGAATGAAGACTGCCTCAACAAACCACAAACTGCCAATGCACAATAATATGTGCAGTTCCCCAAATAAACCTAAACCTAACCAAATACAAATACCTTATCCATGATAATGTCACATATGATCCAACCACCCTTATAAATTATGGATTAATCAAGAGAATATACTTTGACGAATGGGTCCAAGAAGACTTGCCTGAACCCATAGGAAGTATCGCAGAATAATTGACAAACATACTAGCCACAGAAGTATACATGGATTTCAAATCAACTCCTCCTCATTTTGGAAAAAATGTATTTGAACCAACAAAACACATAATCCAAATCAAAGCTAAATTCCTAGATCCAGATTACGAAGATTGGAATGACAATCTTAATATAGACAAAATAAGAAATATCAAATTAAATGAACAAAGCTATGAAAGGTATAGAGCATACAAAATAGCTCAGGACCAAGACTGGGAAAACAGTACTTTGTTCTTATATGCAGAAACTCCAGTCCAAAAAATATTCATCACAAGATTTCTTGAAGACCACAGACTAAATTACAGAGGTTTTGATATATACCATCCTAAACCTTCAATGATTAAAAGCTACAAAAAAGAAAAATCCAGAAGATTGAATAAAGACACAGAAGATAAAGAAGACACAGGCTCCAATACAATGTCCACTGAAGATTGAAGATGTGACGTAAAGATAAAAACGTCATCTACCTTTTTATAATGGGATTCCCATTATGAAATAAAAATTCATAAAGAAGCCACAGATGTGATATATTATGCCTACTTTTGACAAATGTAAATACTTTTGCTTTTTCCTTTTTTGAGTGGAAGGTATCTTTCCACCTTCATCTGTAAGTCATAATGGACAGCTGTATGTCCTTAGCTTGATTGGCTCAGTCTATATAATGAGTCTCTTAGTGTGCCTGTAAGGATATCAATTACCAAGTATTGTAATATTATTGTAAAATTAGAAGCTATCTGTTGTTAATGGCTACCTGCTCCAACCTTTCTTCTTCTTCGTCAAAATTTATGGGTAACTAAACATTCAGTCAGAGCTGAGGAAAGAAAGGATACAAAACTGCTTCAGCTATGTAAGTTTTCTTGTTTTACCACAGATTATTCGTTCATATTATGCTCACTATGTTTGAATGACAATGATCCTTTAAAAAACAATTGACACCAGTTGCTATAAGCTTAATAAGTAATTCCAATAGACGTAAATCCGCTAGTCGAAAGAAGTACCGTGTGAGGGAAAGAGTAGACGCTTAGGATGACAAGGTGAGGAAAAATGATTTAAGATATAGGTTTCTGGTAAAGGTTTTAAAAAGGTTCATGGTTGTTTTAAACAAACCTGAAAATAATATTAATGATAAATCGGTTTGGCAACATAAGAAATACATAATAAGCAGAATTGTATCTTAGTATTTCCAAAAGCTTTGGCTATTTTCTCTAACATAAACAACCAATCTTGCATAAAAAGAAGAAACAATTACAATGGAAAAATTACAGCAATATTTAGAAAATAAATTTATGATAAATATAATAAACATTATGAAAAACAATACAGACCTTACAGAAAACCAAAAACACCAAATAATAAGTATTTTCAAACAAAAATATTCACATGAATTGATCAGTATTTATGACTGTGAAACAAGTTTAACCGAAATATATAATAACTTTAACATCTGGAGAGAACCTGGAAACATAGTACTAACACCTAGATTTGTTAAAGAATTCTATAGAGAATGGCAAAATTACTTAGAAATCAAAAATAAAGCAGATTACAACATAACAGAAAAAAAAATAATTGGGAAAATACAGAACTATAAAAAAAATGATGAACGGATTTTCAGAAATTGAGAATGTAGAATCTCTACAGAATTAGTTAGAACAAACATTTATGACTAAACTCATGATTATTCTAAAACAAACAGAACTAAACGAAAACCAACAATATAATATTGCAAAGATATTTAGACATAACTATACAGAAAAACTCATCAACCTCGATGATGAACCTAAAATAAACAAAAAGAAAATAGTAAAAAGTCTTAGAAGTACCTATTTTGTCTTTAATACTAAAAATCCGAAAATGAAGATTACCAACAGGATGTTGGATCTTTTTGTTGAAGAACATTATGAACAGATTAGACAAGAAATGATTAAAGAAAACAGAGAATGGCTAAATAAACCCCTAGACCTAACATGGACAAATCACATAGATACAGAATATTGGTATGAAGATGATTCATATTAAAGAGGGAAACTACAAGGATTTGAACAAAAAATTAGAAGACTCTGAACTAAGGATGAGAAGGTTCCTAATTCCTAGTTCAAATACTCCTACTTGCTGCACCCTTGGGTATTATGCTTTCAAGCTGCCAGCAAGGTAGTTACAAAAAATGAAGAAACAAGAACAAGAATATTACATATTATTCGAAATAATAAACTACACTGTAATATTTATAGCATGTTATGCTCTGGGATATTACTTACAAGTATTTACATCACATTTAATTAGTATGTGGTTTAACAATATATAAAAAAACAAAAATCTCCCGGCAGCATATAACTAAACGCTGTCTTTTCTTCCAACACCCCCCAATTTACAAAAATATCTCCCGGTAGCATATAACTAAACGCTGTCTTTTCTTCCAACACCCCCCTATTTTGGTATCGGAGCCTAAAAGATTTCTTGGCCCAATGAATTTACATTATAAGAAATTTAATTATTTAAATTTAGAAATTAACAATCCAATAAAAAGAATTATTACACTAGACAAACAAAAACACAATTGTTATATCAGAGAAACTGATTACAAACATAAATTACATTCAGAAATGGAACATATGAATTCACTTACAGACTTAATTATAGAACTAAGTGAAAACTTAAATCTCTACAATGAAAAACATCATAGCTTGATGCAACTTGTATTAGAAGGCATAATTGAGAAAAACAAGTTACTAAAACAAATCTCAAACAACCAAGAATATTTAAAATTAAATTTATACAAAATAGACAACATAGAAATAACTTTAAAAAAACTAACTGACAAATTCAAAGCCATAAAACTGAAAGAATTCCCAAGTAAGAACGATATAATAAACTTAAAACATATAATAGAAAAAGACAAACCCAAAGACATAGAAGCACATTCCAGAAAATTAATAATAGAATTAAAAGAACAAACAGAAGAAGATAAAAAACAATTTGAAAAACATATACAACAAATTGAGAAAATGTTAGATGAAATAAAAAAATTAATACTAAGTTAATGAGTTTTAAAAACAAATACTACCAAGAAGCAAATAAATATGTAGAATCCAACTACAGGTTCAGTGATCCTAGCATAAATGTTGGATATAACAAAGATGAATTTTCAGGAAAAAGTGATAAAATACAAATATTACAGAATAATATGATAATAGCAATGCTCACCCAAATACAAAATAAGATAGATAGCATCCAGAAACAAATGTTTGATATAGACAAAAATGGTAAAGAACAGGAATTCGAAATAAACAAACTCACAGAAAGTTTACAAAAAATGAATTTAGGATCTAATGATCCTACTACACAAATAACGAGTAAAAAGACTAAAATCAATTTTCTAATGTATAAGAAACTTGATCAAATATGAACAATAGAAGATTATCTTTTACAGGTCCATCTAGAACCTTAACAGATAGACCAACAGAATCAAAAAGTTTATCATCCATGGGATGGGTTGATAATCTATTAAGAAGATCTAATAATACACAAAACTAGCTAGAAGAAATAATAAATTTGGAAAGGGATATAGAAATATTTTCAAATAACCAACTAGATTCTTTAAACCCTAGAGAAATATATAGAACGGGGCTATTTACAACGGTAACAGGATTGTATAGACACCATAGGGAAGAAATACTTTCCATTCCAGATGGAAGCCAACAAATAATAAGTTTAATGTCACAAGAAGCCGTAAAACAATTAAAAATCCAGAAATACAAACTGATGCATCTAGGACTTATCGTCATAGGCATAAGAGGATTAGTAAGGCAAAAAATTGGAACTAAATTATTATTACTACTTATAGACGATAGACACCAAGATATGGATAAAGCCATATTTGGAATGATGGAAGTAGATATGAACAATAACATAGGTATTGTTTATATAGCTCCAAATTTTACAATGACATTAAATGATTTTTACAAACACATAAAAATTATAATACAAACAAAAGGATTTGAAAACTTTATAGGAAAAAATATTTTACTAGACATTACATTCCTAGGAAAATGTATGTCCAAATATACTCCCAAAATAAAAATAAAATTAGACAAAGTCATAGAAGCCTTAAATTCAACTGGCATAAGCTTCATAAAACCAATGGAAATAGATTCTTCTATTCTTGCTGGCCATGAATGGAATATAGAAAACCCAAATAATACAACAGCAACATTAAAACCAAACAATGCTGTGACATACAACAACCTAAACAAATCTATGTCCATAAGGTTTAGAGATTATGGACCATCAAACCAACAAGAAATAGAAACAGATGAAGAAGCTGAAGAATTAAATAAACGAATTAATGGATAAAATTATATATCCAAAGGAACTTGGAATGGTCCTCGAACCATCAGAAATTTATGAACTAGAACAAACCCTAAGGCTAACACACCAAATAAATGAAAATACTTTTGTTTACATAGATGATGAAAATAATGTAAGAACAAGGGAAGTCTATAATCTAGACGACTTCTTGGAAGATTCCCAGGAAACGGATAATGAAATACAACAACAAGGTTTGATAAATGATATAATATCAGAATTCACAGAACACGTAGACTTGGCTGACCATGAGGAAAGTGGGAGCTCAGGGATCTCATATCCTAATAAAACCCAAGAGACAATGCCTTACACATTAGGACAACCCCCTAGACAACCAGTTGAACCATATACAAATGAAAATAAAAACCTAAGAACAATAGGCAAAAGATTACCTAATGAAACAACTTTCTTTAAAGACAATTCAGTAATACTAAATGTCACAGAATGCCATCCCCAGTTACTAGATACATATCTAGAACAATGGACTGCTGCCATAGCAAGAGATTATGCAGCAAGGCATACAAACATAAATTCTGGTGAAGAAATGATCGGAATTGCTGAAAACTATTTAGGAGATATAGCTAAAGCCATATGGGAAGCCTATAAACAAAGTTTCCCTGAAGAAATAAACAACTTAATAATACAAGGAAGTAATATTTACAACTTTGCTTACACCATGCACAGAATAATAACAGGAAGAGATGTAAACACAGGAGTAACCATAAGACAACAAGAAGCCATGAGAGATTTAGAACAAATCCAATTGCTAGATTGGAAATACATAATAAAATTCTTAAAAGAATTTTTACATTATGCAACTATTTCAGGAAATTATTACAGTACTGAAATAGGAAATAGACTCTTTTCTAAACTACCAGGAGACTTAGGAAAAGAGATACATAAATCTTGGATAGAACATTACCAAAATAATACTGCAAACATCCCTAAAGGATATGATAACATTGGAATAAGAATAACACATATTATTTCTGAACTAAAAAAGAAATGTACCTATATACAAATCCAAAGAGAATTAAAACAAAAAAATTACGGATTTTGTGGACAGATATATACTCCACAACAATATGGATCAAGAAATTACAACATAGATAGAAAACCTAAGTTTAAAAAGAGATATACAAAAAAATACTACTTAAGAAAATCAAATGCAAAAAAACCATATCTTAACAAAGAAAAACATGTTAGAAAATATAATCCAAGAAAAACATATGCAAATACAATCACATGTTTTGCCTGTAATGAAAAAGGACATTTATCTTCCTCATGTCCAAAAAGACATAACTTATTTACTAGGGAATCTAACCTTATAGATTCAGTCAAAGAAGATTTGATTGAAATTGCTTCTGATGTTTCAGAAACTTCTACAATATATTCTATAATATCCTTAGAAGGATTACAAGAACAAGAACAAATACAAACATCAAATTACACCTTAATTGATGAATTAACAGATTTTCAAGAAAATATACCACATGAATATCTACTAAATATTGTAAACAAAGAATTATGTGAACATAATTTCAAACATAAAATGGGAACAGATACCACGAAATGTGAGTTCTGTCCTTGGTACCCTGCTTTTAATAAAAGATTTAAATGTATAGAATGCACAATGGAAATATGCCATATTTGTGCAAAGAATAAATTCGATATAGATTTACCCAGAGAAAATAAACCTACTTACACAGATAAAAATAAGATAAATGAAGATAGAATTAAGGTACTTGAAGAAAGAACAAATAATATTGAACTAGAACTAGAAGAAATAAGAGAAAAAATTATAACCTCAGAAAAAAAGAAAGAGGTTACTCATGATGTATCAACATCATATGAAAATAATAACAATTTAAATAACATTGACAAACCAATACAAATCTCACTGATATGTAACTCAGGAAACCTAAAGGAATTACGTATCCCAACAAAACTAAATATCAAAGGATTAGAAATCCAGATGTTAGCATTTATCGATACTGGGGCTACTAGTTCGACTATATGTTCTAGCCTTATTCCTTACAAATATGTAACAAAAGCAGATAGGCCAAAACAAAGTATCCAATTTGATGGAACTACTAATATTATTACAAATATTGTGAAAAATATAAACATAAGTTTTACCAATACATGTGGAGAATGGTCTCCTTATTACAACATAAAACAATTATGGGTTTTAGAATTAAACCTTGAAGGAATAAAACTAATCCTAGGATTAGATTTCTTGTTAAATGACAACGGGAGTTTTGCATTTAATAAAGATTATATACAAATTTCAAAAAAGACTACACTAACCCCAATACTATCAGAATATGCGCTTGAGAAGCGTGGTGGGAATACAGAACATAAAAGAGAAGCTGAAAAAGACAAATGTAATTGTCCCACTCCAGGACAATGCAAAAACAACGAAAATATACTAACAGAACAAGAAAATGAAGAAATTTTATATGAAACTTCTAAACAGTATGAATATAAAAGAAAAGGATTTACTAAAGATGTCCAACTTATAAATCCAAGAGACATAAGCAAACTATTATTAACCATAGACGACATAGATCAATTAATCTCTAAACTAGAAAAAATAGAAATTATAGGAGAAAAACCGTTAAGATACTGGAACAAAGACTCTATACAATGCAAATTAGATATAATCAACCCAGATTTAACTATAAAAACAGGATCTCCAAAATATGATACTTGGATCATGGAAGAATTCAAGATGCATATAAAAATTCTGACAAACTTAAATATTATTAGGAAAACAGACTCAAGGCATAGAACAGCAGCCTTTATTGTCCAAAAAGAATCTGAAAGAAAACGGGGTCAGTCTAGAATGGTTATGAACTACACTAGACTAAATGACAATACCCATGAAGATGGATATTGTATTCCTAATAAAGATGTATTGATAAATAAAATACAAGGAGCAAACTGGTTCTCCAAATTTGATTTAAAATCAGGATTTTGGCAAGTAAAAATGCATCCTGAATCCATACCTTGGACTGCATTTACATGCAGTGAAGGACATTATGAATGGTTAGTAATGCCGTTCGGTCTAAAAAATGCACCACAAATATTCCAAAGAAAAATGGATAATGTTTTCCAAAACTGCAACAAGTACACTTGTGTGTATATAGATGATATTCTCGTATTTTCTAAAACTAAGCAAGAGCACATATCACACATATATACTGTGTTAAAACTTATAGAAGCACACAGATTGATTATATCCAAGAAAAAGATAGAATTAATTAAAAACAACATAGAATTTCTGGGGGCTAAAATAGGTAAGGGAGTCATAGAATTATAATCCCATATAACCAGAAAGATCCTAGAATTTCCTGATAAACTGGATAATCTAAAACAATTACAAGCCTTTTTAGGACTCGTAAATTATGCAAGGCCCTATATAAGAGATCTTTCAAAATACACTGGCCCTTTATATAACAAAGCAAGCCCAAAGGGAAATAGGGATTTCAATACAGAAGACATAAAACAAGTCCAAAAAATAAAAGAGCTGGCCCAAAACCTGAAGCCCTTAAGTCTACCATTACAGACAGATTATATAATAATTGAAACAGATGGATCCTCTATAGGATGGGGAGGAATTTTACTAAGTAAAAATAATAAATATGAAAACAAATCTACTGAAAAAATATGTAGGTACACTTCAGGTGTATACAAAGAAAAGGGGTATATAACATCCTTGGATTACGAAATATTAGCTATAATTTATGTCCTAGAATCATTTAAATTATTTATAATATCCCAAAAGGAAATAACATTAAGAACAGACTGTGAATCCATAGTAAAATACACAGATAATAAAAAAGAAAAAGGAACTATAAACAATAGATGGCTGAAATTTAAGCATGCTGTCTCAAATTGTGGAACCAATATTTGTTGGGAACATATAAAAGGGAAAAACAATTTCCTACCAGACCAATTATCCAGATTATTGAGATAAATATTTTTATTTTACTAACACATAGTCTGCAGATATGGATATGGAAGAATTAAATCCAGCTAAACATTTGAAGACATACAAAACAAATCATTTCGTTACAAAGGCAAAAGTCACAGAAGAACAACAACTTGTTCTAGACAACATATGGAACATGAAGACTCCCCAAGAGTCTAACAAACAAAAACTAAGCGTGTTATACACCTTAGTTGCAATATTTACAAACGAGAAAAAAACAAACTATCTCTACTATGGCCTTTTTAATGGTCCTGACGCCGGTATTTATACCACTTGGGAACAAATGATCTCTAAGATCAAATTTCTAGAACAAAATCCTAGATATGGGAAACCTTTATACAAAGGCTTTAATTCTTTTGAAGCTGCTACAAACGAATTACAAAAAATATTTGGAAAGGACTATGTCATTTCTGAAGACATAACAAGTATCCAACAAATAACCCTAGGGAAAAAGATTAAAACTGAGCTACCTGAGGCATCTTCAGCCTCAAATTTTAGACCACAAACCCCCTCTTTTGCTCATATTATCAAAACCACAGAACCAAACAAATATACCAGCCTTGGAACCCCTAGACAAATTTTCTCAAACCCACCAAATCCAAATCCTAAAATAACATGTTCACCAAACTTTCCAGAACAATTAACCAGGGAACTTTACTTCCTACAACACTCTTCAGACCTCAACCCTGTAAACTTCAACAAAGCTTGCAAATTCTTCACGGAAATTTCTCGAACAAAAGTTGAAGGGATACAAATTAACTGGGAGATCTTGAGGAATACCAACATTCCTTGTACAAAGCAGAATGAAGCCTCAACAAATCCACAAACTGCCAATGCACAATAATATGTGCAGTTCCCCAAATAAACCTAAACCTAACCAAATACAAATACCTTATCCATGATAATGTCACATATGATCCAACCACCCTTATAAATTATGGATTAATCAAGAGAATATACTTTGACGAATGGGTCCAAGAAGACTTGCCTGAACCCATAGGAAGTATCGCAGAACAATTGACAAACATACTAGCCACAGAAGTATACATGGATTTCAAATCAACTCCTCCTCATTTTGGGAAAAATGTATTTGAACCAACAAAACACATAATCCAAATCAAAGCTAAATTCCTAGATCTAGATTACGAAGATTGGAATGACAATCTTAATATAGACAAAATAAGAAATATCAAATTAAATGAACAAAGCTATGAAAGGTATAGAGCATACAAAATAGCTCAGGACCAAGACTGGGAAAACAGTACTTTGTTCTTATATGCAGAAACTCCAGTCCAAAAAATATCCATCACAAGATTTCTTGAAGACCACAGACTAAATTACAGAGGTTTTGATATATACCATCCTAAACCTTCAATGATTAAAAGCTACAAAAAAGAAAAATCCAGAAGATTGAATAAAGACACAGAAGATAAAGAAGACACAGGCTCCAATACAATGTCCACTGAAGATTGAAGATGTGACGTAAAGATAAAAACGTCATCTACCTTTTTATAATGGGATTCCCATTATGAAATAAAAATTCATAAAGAAGCCACAGATGTGATATATTATGCCTACTTTTGACAAATGTAAATACTTTTGCTTTTTCCTTTTTTGAGTGGAAGGTATCTTTCCACCTTCATCTGTAAGTCATAATGGACAGCTGTATGTCCTTAGCTTGATTGGCTCAGTCTATATAATGAGTCTCTTAGTGTGCCTGTAAGGATATCAATTACCAAGTATTGTAATATTATTGTAAAATTAGAAGCTATCTGTTGTTAATGGCTACCTGCTCCAACCTTTCTTCTTCTTCGTCAAAATTTATGGGTAACTAAACATTCAGTCAGAGCTGAGGAAAGAAAGGATACAAAACTGCTTCAGCTATGTAAGTTTTCTTGTTTTACCACAGATTATTCGTTCATATTATGCTCACTATGTTTGAATGACAATGATCCTTTAAAAAACAATTGACACCAGTTGCTATAAGCTTAATAAGTAATTCCAATAGACGTAAATCCGCTAGTCGAAAGAAGTACCGTGTGAGGGAAAGAGTAGACGCTTAGGATGACAAGGTGAGGAAAAATGATTTAAGATATAGGTTTCTGGTAAAGGTTTTAAAAAGGTTCATGGTTGTTTTAAACAAACCTGAAAATAATATTAATGATAAATCGGTTTGGCAACATAAGAAATACATAATAAGCAGAATTGTATCTTAGTATTTCCAAAAGCTTTGGCTATTTTCTCTAACATAAACAACCAATCTTGCATAAAAAGAAGAAACAATTACAATGGAAAAATTACAGCAATATTTAGAAAATAAATTTATGATAAATATAATAAACATTATGAAAAACAATACAGACCTTACAGAAAACCAAAAACACCAAATAATAAGTATTTTCAAACAAAAATATTCACATGAATTGATCAGTATTTATGACTGTGAAACAAGTTTAACCGAAATATATAATAACTTTAACATCTGGAGAGAACCTGGAAACATAGTACTAACACCTAGATTTGTTAAAGAATTCTATAGAGAATGGCAAAATTACTTAGAAATCAAAAATAAAGCAGATTACAACATAACAGAAAAAAAAATAATTGGGAAAATACAGAACTATAAAAAAAAATGATGAACGGATTTTCAGAAATTGAGAATGTAGAATCTCTACAGAATTAGTTAGAACAAACATTTATGACTAAACTCATGATTATTCTAAAACAAACAGAACTAAACGAAAACCAACAATATAATATTGCAAAGATATTTAGACATAACTATACAGAAAAACTCATCAACCTCGATGATGAACCTAAAATAAACAAAAAGAAAATAGTAAAAAGTCTTAGAAGTACCTATTTTGTCTTTAATACTAAAAATCCGAAAATGAAGATTACCAACAGGATGTTGGATCTTTTTGTTGAAGAACATTATGAACAGATTAGACAAGAAATGATTAAAGAAAACAGAGAATGGCTAAATAAACCCCTAGACCTAACATGGACAAATCACATAGATACAGAATATTGGTATGAAGATGATTCATATTAAAGAGGGAAACTACAAGGATTTGAACAAAAAATTAGAAGACTCTGAACTAAGGATGAGAAGGTTCCTAATTCCTAGTTCAAATACTCCTACTTGCTGCACCCTTGGGTATTATGCTTTCAAGCTGCCAGCAAGGTAGTTATAAAAAATGAAGAAACAAGAACAAGAATATTACATATTATTCGAAATAATAAACTACACTGTAATATTTATAGCATGTTATGCTCTGGGATATTACTTACAAGTATTTACATCACATTTAATTAGTATGTGGTTTAACAATATATAAAAAAAAAAATATCTCCCGGCAGCATATAACTAAACGCTGTCTTTTCTTCCAACACCCCCCTATTTACAAAAATATCTCCCGGCAGCATATAACTAAACGTTGTCTTTTCTTCCAACACCCCCCTATTTACAAAAATATCTCCCGGCAGCATATATAGGTACATTTCTTTTTTAGTTCAGAAATAATATGTGTTATTCTTATTCCAATGTTATCATATCCTTTAGGGATGTTTGTAGTATTATTTTGGTAATGTTCTATCCAAGATTTATGTATCTCTTTTCCTAAGTCTCCTGGTAGTTTAGAAAAGAGTCTATTTCCTATTTCAGTACTGTAATAATTTCCTGAAATAGTTGCATAATGTAAAAATTCTTTTAAGAATTTTATTATGTATTTCCAATCTAGAAATTGGATTTTTTCTAAATCTCTCATGGCTTCTTGTTGTCTTATGGTTACTCCTGTGTTTACATCTCTTCCTGTTATTATTCTGTGCATGGTGTAAGCAAAGTTGTAAATATTACTTCCTTGTATTATTAAGTTGTTTATTTCTTCAGGGAAACTTTGTTTATAGGCTTCCCATATGGCTTTAGCTATATCTCCTAAATAGTTTTCAGCAATTCCGATCATTTCTTCACCAGAATTTATGTTTGTATGCCTTGCTGCATAATCTCTTGCTATGGCAGCAGTCCATTGTTCTAGATATGTATCTAGTAACTGGGGATGGCATTCTGTGACATTTAGTATTACTTAATTGTCTTTAAAGAAAGTTGTTTCATTAGGTAATCTTTTGCCTATTGTTCTTAGGTTTTTATTTTCATTTGTATATGGTTCAACTGGTTGTCTAGGGGGTTGTCCTAATGTGTAAGGCATTGTCTCTTGGGTTTTATTAGGATATGAGATCCCTGAGCTCCCACTTTCCTCATGGTCAGCCAAGTCTACGTGTTCTGTGAATTCTGATAGTGGGACAACCAATCTTGCATAGAACTAGAACTTAGTTCTAATACAAGTTGCATCAAGCTCTGATACCAAAATAGGGGGGTGTTGGAAGAAAAGACAGCGTTTAGTTATATGCTGCCGGGAGATATTTTTGTAAATAGGGGGTGTTGGAAGAAAAGACAGCGTTTAGTTATATGCTGCCGGGAGATATTTTTTTTTATATATATTGTTAAACCACATACTAATTAAATGTGATGTAAATACTTGTAAGTAATATCCCAGAGCATAACATGCTATAAATATTACAGTGTAGTTTATTATTTCGAATAATATGTAATATTCTTGTTCTTGTTTCTTCATTTTTTGTAACTACCTTGCTGGCAGCTTGAAAGCATAATACCCAAGGGTGCAGCAAGTAGGAGTATTTGAACTAGGAATTAGGAACCTTCTCATCCTTAGTTCAGAGTCTTCTAATTTTTTGTTCAAATCCTTGTAGTTTCCCTCTTTAATATGAATCATCTTCATACCAATATTCTGTATCTATGTGATTTGTCCATGTTAGGTCTAGGGGTTTATTTAGCCATTCTCTGTTTTCTTTAATCATTTCTTGTCTAATCTGTTCATAATGTTCTTCAACAAAAAGATCCAACATCCTGTTGGTAATCTTCATTTTCGGATTTTTAGTATTAAAGACAAAATAGGTACTTCTAAGACTTTTTACTATTTTCTTTTTGTTTATTTTAGGTTCATCATCGAGGTTGATGATTTTTTCTGTATAGTTATGTCTAAATATCTTTGCAATATTATATTTTTGGTTTTCGTTTAGTTCTGTTTGTTTTAGAATAATCATGAGTTTAGTCATAAATGTTTGTTCTAAATAATTCTGTAGAGATTCTACATTCTCAATTTCTGAAAATCCGTTCATCATTTTTTTTTATAGTTCTGTATTTTCCCAATTATTATTTTTTTCTGTTATGTTGTAATCTGCTTTATTTTTGTTTTCTAAGTAATTTTGCCATTCTCTATAGAATTCTTTAACAAATCTAGGTGTTAGTACTATGTTTCCAGGTTCTCTCCAGATGTTAAAGTTATTATATATTTCGGTTAAACTTGTTTCACAGTCATAAATACTGATCAATTCATGTGAATATTTTTGTTTGAAAATACTTATTATTTGGTGTTTTTGGTTTTCTGTAAGGTCTGTATTGTTTTTCATAATGTTTATTATATTTATCATAAATTTATTTTCTAAATATTGCTGTAATTTTTCCATTGTAATTGTTTCTTCTTTTTATGCAAGATTGGTTGTTTATGTTAGAGAAAATAGCCAAAGCTTTTGGAAATACTAAGATACAATTCTGCTTATTATGTATTTCTTATGTTGCCAAACCGATTTATCATTAATATTATTTTCAGGTTTGTTTAAAACAACCATGAACCTTTTTAAAACCTTTACCAGAAACCTATATCTTAAATCATTTTTCCTCACCTTGTCATCCTAAGCGTCTACTCTTTCCCTCACACGGTACTTCTTTCGACTAGGCGATTTACGTCTATTGGAATTACTTATTAAGCTTATAGCAACTGGTGTCAATTGTTTTTTAAAGGATCATTGTCATTCAAACATAGTGAGCATAATATGAACGAATAATCTGTGGTAAAACAAGAAAACTTACATAGCTGAAGCAGTTTTGTATCCTTTCTTTCCTCAGCTCTGACTGAATGTTTAGTTACCCATAAATTTTGACGAAGAAGAAGAAAGGTTGGAGCAGGTAGCCATTAACAACAGATAGCTTCTAATTTTACAATAATATTACAATACTTGGTAATTGATATCCTTACAGGCACACTAAGAGACTCATTATATAGACTGAGCCAATCAAGCTAAGGACATACAGCTGTCCATTATGACTTACAGATGAAGGTGGAAAGATACCTTCCACTCAAAAAAGGAAAAAGCAAAAGTATTTACATTTGTCAAAAGTAGGCATAATATATCACATCTGTGGCTTCTTTATGAATTTTTATTTCATAATGGGAATCCCATTATAAAAAGGTAGATGACGTTTTTATCTTTACGTCACATCTTCAATCTTCAGTGGACATTGTATTGGAGCCTGTGTCTTCTTTATCTTCTGTGTCTTTATTCAATCTTCTGGATTTTTCTTTTTTGTAGCTTTTAATCATTGAAGGTTTAGGATGGTATATATCAAAACCTCTGTAATTTAGTCTGTGGTCTTCAAGAAATCTTGTGATGAATATTTTTTGGACTGGAGTTTCTGCATATAAGAACAAAGTACTGTTTTCCCAGTCTTGGTCCTGAGCTATTTTGCATGCTCTATACCTTTCATAGCTTTGTTCATTTAATTTGATATTTCTTATTTTGTCTATATTAAGATTGTCATTCCAATCTTCGTAATCTGGATCTAGGAATTTAGCTTTGATTTGGATTATGTGTTTTGTTGGTTCAAATACATTTTTCCCAAAATGAGGAGGAGTTGATTTGAAATCCATGTATACTTCTGTGGCTAGTATGTTTGTCAATTGTTCTGCGATACTTCCTATGGGTTCAGGAAAGTCTTCTTGGACCCATTCGTCAAAGTATATTCTCTTGATTAATCCATAATTTATAAGGGTGGTTGGATCATATGTGATATTATCATGGATAAGGTATTTGTATTTGGTTAGGTTTAGGTTTATTTGGGGAACTGCACATATTATTGTGCATTGGCAGTTTGTGGATTTGTTGAGGCAGTCTTCATTCTGCTTTGTACAAGGAATGTTGGTATTCCTCAAGATCTCCCAGTTAATTTGTATCCCTTCAACTTTTGTTCGAGAAATTTCCGTGAAGAATTTGCAAGCTTTGTTGAAGTTTACAGGGTTGAGGTCTGAAGAGTGTTGTAGGAAGTAAAGTTCCCTGGTTAATTGTTCTGGAAAGTTTGGTGAACATGTTATTTTAGGATTTGGATTTGGTGGGTTTGAGAAAATTTGTCTAGGGGTTCCAAGGCTGGTATATTTGTTTGGTTCCGTGGTTTTGATAATATGAGCAAAAGAGGGGGTTTGTGGTCTAAAATTTGAGGCTGAAGATGCCTCAGGTAGCTCAGTTTTAATCTTTTCCCTAGGGTTATTTGTTGGATACTTGTTATGTCTTCAGAAATGACATAGTCCTTTCCAAATATTTTTTGTAATTCGTTTGTAGCAGCTTCAAAAGAATTAAAGCCTTTGTATAAAGGTTTCCCATATCTAGGATTTTGTTCTAGAAATTTGATCTTAGAGATCATTTGTTCCCAAGTGGTATAAATACCGGCGTCAGGACCATTAAAAAGGCCATAGTAGAGATAGTTTGTTTTTTTCTCGTTTGTAAATATTGCAACTAAGGTGTATAACACGCTTAGTTTTTGTTTGTTAGACTCTTGGGGAGTCTTCATGTTCCATATGTTGTCTAGAACAAGTTGTTGTTCTTCTGTGACTTTTGCCTTTGTAACGAAATGATTTGTTTTGTATGTCTTCAAATGTTTAGCTGGATTTAATTCTTCCATATCCATATCTGCAGACTATGTGTTAGTAAAATAAAAATATTTATCTCAATAATCTGGATAATTGGTTTGGTAGGAAATTGTTTTTCCCTTTTATATGTTCCCAACAAATATTGGTTCCATAATTTGAGACAGCATGCTTAAATTTCAGCCATCTATTATTTATAATTCCTTTTTCTTTTTTATTATCTGTGTATTTTACTATGGATTCACAGTCTGTTCTTAATGTTATTTCCTTTTGGGATATTATAAATAATTTAAATGATTCTAGGACATAAATTATAGCTAATATTTCGTAATCCAAGGATGTCATATACCCCTTTTCTTTGTATACACCTGAAGTGTACCTACATATTTTTTCAGTAGATTTGTTTTCATATTTATTATTTTTACTTAGTAAAATTCCTCCCCATCCTATAGAGGATCCATCTGTTTCAATTATTATATAATCTGTCTGTAATGGTAGACTTAAGGGCTTCAGGTTTTGGGCCAGCTCTTTTATTTTTTGGACTTGTTTTATGTCTTCTGTATTGAAATCCCTATTTACCCTTGGGCTTGCTTTGTTATATAAAGGGCCAGTGTATTTTGAAAGATCTCTTATATAGGGCCTTGCATAATTTACGAGTCCTAAAAAGGCTTGTAATTGTTTTAGATTATCCAGTTTATCAGGAAATTCTAGGATCTTTCTAGTTATATGGGATTGTAATTCTATGACTCCCTTACCTATTTTAGCCCCCAGAAATTCTATGTTGTTTTTAATTAATTCTATCTTATTCTTGGATATAATCAATCCGTGTGCTTCTATAAGTTTTAACACAGTATATAGGTGTGATATGTGCTCTTGCTTAGTTTTAGAAAATACGAGAATATCATCTATATACACACAAGTGTACTTGTTGCAGTTTTGGAAAACATTATCCATTTTTCTTTGGAATATTTGTGGTGCATTTTTTAGGCCGAACGACATTACTAACCATTCATAATGTCCTTCACTGCATGTAAATGCAGTCCAAGGTATGGATTCAGGATGCATTTTTACTTGCCAAAATCCTGATTTTAAATCAAATTTGGAGAACCAGTTTGCTCCTTGTATTTTATTTATCAATACATCTTTATTAGGAATACAATATCCATCTTCATGGGTATTGTCATTTAGTCTAGTGTAGTTCATAACCATTCTAGACTGACCCCGTTTTCTTTCAGATTCTTTTTGGACAATAAAGGCTGCTGTTCTATGCCTTGAGTCTGTTTTCCTAATAATATTTAAGTTTGTCAGAATTTTTATATGCATCTTGAATTCTTCCATGATCCAAGTATCATATTTTGGAGATCCTGTTTTTATAGTTAAATCTGGGTTGATTATATCTAATTTGCATTGTATAGAGTCTTTGTTCCAGTATCTTAATGGTTTTTCTCCTATAATTTCTATTTTTTCTAGTTTAGAGATTAATTGATCTATGTCGTCTATGGTTAATAATAGTTTGCTTATGTCTCTTGGATTTATAAGTTGGACATCTTTAGTAAATCCTTTTCTTTTATATTCAAACTGTTTAGAAGTTTCATATAAAATTTCTTCATTTTCTTGTTCTGTTAGTATATTTTCGTTGTTTTTGCATTGTCCTGGAGTGGGACAATTACATTTGTCTTTTTCAGCTTCTCTTTTATGTTCTGTATTCCCACCACGCTTCTCAAGCGCATATTCTGATAGTATTGGGGTTAGTGTAGTCTTTTTTGAAATTTGTATATAATCTTTATTAAATGCAAAACTCCCGTTGTCATTTAACAAGAAATCTAATCCTAGGATTAGTTTTATTCCTTCAAGGTTTAATTCTAAAACCCATAATTGTTTTATGTTGTAATAAGGAGACCATTCTCCACATGTATTGGTAAAACTTATGTTTATATTTTTCACAATATTTGTAATAATATTAGTAGTTCCATCAAATTGGATACTTTGTTTTGGCCTATCTGCTTTTGTTACATATTTGTAAGGAATAAGGCTAGAACATATAGTCGAACTAGTAGCCCCAGTATCGATAAATGCTAACATCTGGATTTCTAATCCTTTGATATTTAGTTTTGTTGGGATACGTAATTCCTTTAGGTTTCCTGAGTTACATATCAGTGGGATTTGTATTGGTTTGTCAATGTTATTTAAATTGTTATTATTTTCATATGATGTTGATACATCATGAGTAACCTCTTTCTTTTTTTCTGAGGTTATAATTTTTTCTCTTATTTCTTCTAGTTCTAGTTCAATATTATTTGTTCTTTCTTCAAGTACCTTAATTCTATTATTAACCATAGACGACATAGATCAATTAATGAGATGATTAAATTCTTGTCAACACCTGTAATGAGATGGAAGCAAACTATGTCGTCTATGGTTAATTCTCGTCTATGGTTATTTGTTCTTTCTTCAAGTACCTTAGTTTCTAGGGGTGTCTTTTCTTCCAACACCTGTAATGAGATGATTAAATTCTTGTCAACTCATATATATATATACACACACACACACACACACACACATAATCAACTCATAATACTTGAAAAAAATTAACTTATTCTGATGCATTTAAACCATAAAAGTTAGTAATACGACACATTAGACAGTAAAAATTAATTATATTAGTCATTGATTTTAAAGTATTAATGTTTAGTGGGATAAAGATATGGAAATAAAATGATTCTTTTTATATAAAAAAGATATGAAAATAAAATGATTCTTCACAAAGAAGATGTTGATGACATATAGATAACATCTGCAGGGACCTATTGAATTTCACCCATCGTGAACAGTAAAAACTGTGTTGTACATAAATAGAAGTAGTAAAATGGTCACGATTTAAAATTTATTTGTCACAAGCCAATTACGAGCATAACGTAATAAATACAATTAAATCAATTTTGAGGTTCAATTAGGTTTTTAAAACAAAAATAATGGATTAAAGGGTTAAATATGTAATAAAATAGAATAAAAATAAGAACTAATAATATTTACTCTTTCAACATGAAATATTATAAGCAAATATATATCATAATGATAAAAGCTTATTACCAACCTCTATTAATCATTACCGACCATAGACCGAAGAATTGGTTTTTCGATTACTTTGATTGGTAATGGTATGACTTTTGTATTACCGTACAAATCGGTATGGTAATGGTTTTGAATATAAATTTCCGGTACCGAACCGAATCCACCACTAGAAACTACTAAGGTAATGCTTCTAACTTTTCCTAACCACTTAATATCATTTAATTTTTTATAAAATTCAAATTTAATTGCTTCGTTTGCATCAGGTCGGTAGATTGTAGGTATGAATTTTGGTTCTTGTAGCAAAGAAGAGGAATTTCTAAGCTTTAGACTTGTATTTTGATAAGTGTAGCCTTGTTTATATGTTTTGCATGCAAGTTTTAACGGATATGCTTGTTGTGTGTGATATCTCTATGAATGAATATAATAGAATTTACCGAAATACGTTTGGAAATGGAAGAATTTCTTATATACCATCATGAATAAAAAAAATATAAAAAATCCTTGAATAGAAATTTGCTCATTTAATCATTTATATGTTCGTATCTCCTTATATGCTGTTAATAGTTGATAGAGAGATAGAAAAAGTATTGAATTTGATGATTTCTGAATTCAGATTTGAATAAGAATGATGTATCTCTTTATTGATACACACAGAACTGATACAGAGTAATTATTTCGTTACATTTGGTTGCTTGAGTTCGGCTTTTATATAATTGAATTACATAGGCTGGTTATGGGCCTTGTATCCATTAGCCCAATATACAATAACTTTACGAAACAGAGAATATGTCTATCAGCCGACACTTATACCATTCATTTACCCTCCCCCCCTCAACCAAATGCTAGGGTTAGGGTTTCCATGTCCTCGTGCGATTCTAGTGTTCGGATGCGCAGATTTCTTTCTCTAATCTTTTCCTTCTCTAAACTTTCACTTAAGTGTTTCTTTGCTGGAAATTGAGATCTAATTCGCTTTGCTTTGCAGATCTTTGTTTTATTCTTCACTGGTTGCTTCAACTTTTAGATCCTCTCTGAATCGATGAAAGCTTTTTGCAGATAATGCCTTTGTAAGTATATCTGCGCGTTGGTAAGTTGATGGTAAGTGATTCACTTGAAGCTCTCCTTTTTGTATTAACTCGCGAACGAAATATAAATCAATCTCTATATGCTTTGTCCTTGAGTGCAAAACTGGAATAGCTGCCATGTAGACTGTACTTTGATTGTCGCACCACAATGTTGGTTTCATTTCTGTTTTGATGTTTAATTCTGAAAGTAATGATTGAATCCAAGTGATTTCTGCTGCGACACTAGCAATACTCCTGTATTCAGCCTCTGTACTGGATCTGGAGATGGTTGACTACTTTTTTTAGCACCATAAAATTGGACTATTGCCTAAGTATATATAGTAGCCTGTCATTGATTTTCTGTCATCAACATCTGTTGCCCAGTCTGCATCTGCATATGCTATGATACTTAGTTGTTTGCACCTTTTTAGTGTGAGACCATAATTTGTTGTGCCATTGAGATATCTGACTATCCTTTTGACTGCTTTCCAGTGTTCTTCATGTGGTTCCTGCATAAATTGTGAGACTTTGTTAACACTGAAAGATATATCTGGTCTTGTTATAGTGGAGTATTGTAGGGCTCCTACAATACTTCTATATTGTTTGATGTTCAATATTGGTTCTCCCCTGTATTTGGACAGTTGTTGATGACTAATCATCGGTGTAGGCTGAGGTTTAGCACCATCCATTTTTGCTTTAATCAGCAGCTCCTTGATGTATTTCTTTTGGCTTAAAAAGATTTCTGAGTCTGACTTTCTCTTCACTTCTATTCCCAGGAAGTAATTTAGTTCACCTAGATCCTTAATTGAGAATTGCTTGTCAAGATATTGTATGATGCTTTTGATTTCATTCTCATCATTACCTGTTATAATTAGATCATCAACATATATTAGTATGTAAACAATAAGACTACTATTAATTTTGATAAATAAGGAATTTTCTGATTTGGTAGATTGATAGCCCAAATGAACTAATGTGGCTTTCAATCTATCAAACCATACTCTAGGTGCTTGCTTTAATCCATATATGGCTTTGTTTAACTTGCACACAAGACTGGTGTCTTACTTGTATCCTTGTGGTTGCTCCATATAGATTTCTTCCTGCAGAACACCATTCAGAAATGCATTATTTACATCTAACTGTCTCAAGTTCCAGTTATTATTTAGAGCAATTGTAAGAACTATTCTGATGGTTGTTGGTTTCACCACTGGTGAGAAAGTCTCACTGAAATCAAAGCCATATTCTTGTAAGTACCCTTTGGCAACAAGCCTTGCTTTATGTCTGGATACAGTCCCATTTGGATTTCTTTTCAATTTATATGTCCACTTGCATCCTATGTTGTTTTTGTTGCTTGGTGGATGAACTAGACTACATGTATTGTTTTTCACTAATGCCTGATACTCTTCATCCATAGCTGCTTTCCAGTTTTTATCTTTGAATGCTTGTTCAAATGTTTGAGGCTCTGTGATACATACAGTTGCAGTATAAATCTTTGGTTTATAAATCCCACTCTTTGATCTGGTTATCATATGATGACCTGTTCTGGTCTGTAATTCAGCATTAGATGACTCTGAACTGTTGCCCTGATTAGCATTATCATCTGTTTGATCTTCATGACTATTTTGATCTTGATTACTTGATTCTGTAGGTGACCGAGGATGTATAGCAGGCTGACCTTCTGTATCATGACATGGTCCAGATGACATAGTGTGTTGTGATCTAGAGGTTCCTGTTCTTTTCTCAGTTTCAGCAGTATTCCATATATAAGGCATTAATGGTATGTTTGGTATGGAAGTCTTTGGATTATAAACTTTATGTGTAGTTCTAATACTTGCATTGGCAAAAGGAAATATCCTCTCATTGAAAACAACATGTCTGCTTATAAATATTCTTCTTGTTTCATCTAGACACTTATATCCTTTCTGTTTGATTGGATAACCTATAAAAGTACATGGTTGAGATCTAAAGTTTAGTTTATGATTGTTATATGGTTTCAAGTAGGGAAAACACAAACATTCAAAAGTTCTTAAGTTTTGATAGTCTGGTTTGACTCCTAAAAACTTTTCTAAAGGACTTATTCCATATAGTACTTTGGTTCGAAGTCTTTTGATTAAGTAAACAACAGTACTGAAGGAATCTGGCCAGAATTTTAAAGGTAGTGATGCTTGTGCTAGTAAGGTTAGACCAGTCTCAACAATGTGCCTATGTTTTCTTTCAACTAGGCCATTTTGTTCAGATGTGTAGGGGCATGTGGTTCTATGAACTATACCATTGTCTAGAAAATATTTATTAAGAGACTTGTATTCAGCACCCTCATCACTCTGAATAATCTTAACTTTATGATTGATCTGCTTTTCAACTTGAGTGATAAAATATATAACAGCATTATGAGTTTCTGCCTTAGATTTTAAGAAATATATCCAAGTATATCTTGTACATGCATCAACAAAGGATATATAGTACTTATACCCAAAATCTGAGCAAATAGGAGCTGGGCCCCACAAATCTGTTGAAACCAGTTCAAGAGGTACCTTGTATTCTGTTACAGAATCTGCAAAGGCTAATTTGTGGCTTTTGCTCATTTGACAATAAGAACATATATAAGGCAAAATTATATCATCAAAAGAAATTTAATTTTCTTTAAGAACCTGTTTTACAATACTTGTACATGGATGACCTAACTTGCAATGCCAAAGGTCAAAACTACTTTTACTAGTTTCACATGACTGCAATTCACTGTTATTACAATTTGTCATTCTTTGATTTGAACCTTTGCTATTAGTCAGGGTGAACTTGTAAAGACCATTTACTGCATTACCCTACAAGAGTATTTCCTTAGTTAGTATATCTTTAACTAAGCAATAATTTGGGTAAAATTCAAAATAAACATTATTATCATGAGCAAATCGAGAAACACTCAAAAGGTTTTTCTTTATACTGGGTACTCTTAACAGATATTGAGATATAATTGTTTTTCACCTTTGATGTAAGCATTACCAGTGTGTGTAATCTCAATTGCTTTACCATTTCCCATAGTAATAGACTGTTTACCTCTGTACTCTCTGCTGCCCAGAATTAAATTCTCTAAATTGTTTGTTAAATGATTGGTAGCCCCTGAATCTGGATACCATGACTCATCTTGTATGTGATCTGACTTAGCAATTTCATCCAGATTTTGACTTCTGTTTTCACTAGACTATTTACCTGAGTCTTGTTGTGCTTGTGTCATGTTTGCACTGTAATTGCCATTTCTCTGATTGTTTAATCCCTGACCTGGTACATAATTTGCATTGAACTTGAAGTAGCACTTTACAGCAGTGTGTCCAACTTTTTCACATATCTGAAATTTTGGCTTGTTATTGCTATTGAATCTTCCTCTGCCTCTTCCCCTGGCAGTCTGACCTCCCCTCTGAGATTGTTGATCTGTCCTTTCATAGTTCTGATTTCTGTTTTTACTATTTGAGGCATAATTAATAGACATTTCTGCATCTGAGGGTTTCTTGTAGTCTAGCCTTCCTTCATGAGCCAAGAGTATAGAATGAACATAATCAATAGATGGTAGAGTTTCTTGGGATGCAATAACTGCCACCACTGTCTCATATTCATCACTTAACCCACTCAATATTGTTAAAACATGCTCTGTATTGGACATCTTATGTCCTGCTGCCTCAAGTAGATCACATGTGTTCTTGATCTTGGAGAGGTATTCTTTCATGGATTAACTTTCCTTATATTGTGTAACTGCCTCTTGTAATGCATTATTTTGGCTGCTGACTGTGTATTGAAGATCCTTCCACTGTAGTCCAAATTTCATTTGCAGTTTTACACCCTATTACTTGGGGTAATAGCTCTACACTTATTGAAGAGAGCAGCCAAGAACTTATTAAACTATCTTGCCTTTGAAATTTAACATATTCCTCATTACTCACAGTTTTATTTTCTTGATTAGTGATAAACTTGGGTGGAGTGGCAATCATGCCAAGAATGTACCCATCAAGACCATATCCTCTGACAGCGGTTTCGACTTGCACTTTCTGGAGAAGATAATTGTCATCTTCAAGTTGTGCAGTGATGAGATTGGAATGTGGGCTAATTATAGTTTTGATCAAACTGTCAGTGATATCCATTGATTGTAGTGAAGAGCTTGTATCATTACCTGATATTGCACTACTTCCTTCAGCCATGAAGAGACTTCTTTAAAATAGAACTGGTAAAATCAGAAAGAAATTGTGGAAAAATCAAGAAATTCTTCCCTGAACAGGTATGATGCAACCGAGCAATATGATGAGACTTCTCTGATTGCTCCTGGTATGGCACTTACTCTCTTTTTTTATTGATGAGTTTCCGATCTCTTCCCTGACTGAATTTCTGATTTTTCTTGATTCTTGAATTTGTTTCTATGAATATGCTGCAGCCGATTGCAAGATCTTGGCAAGGCAGTAATTCCTTGAACAAATTCCTTACCCAGATGATGATAGAAAAATTCTGATGGGTAAAACTGATCCAGATGATGAGATTACTCTGATGGATCAGTTCTTGTATAAAGGCTGTTAAGCCTATAGATGATCCTGTCGCTCTAATACCAAGATAGAAAAAGTATTGAATTTGATGATTTCTGAATTCAGATTTGAATAAGAATGATGTATCTCTTTATTGATACACACAGAACTGATATAGAGTAATTATTTTGTTACATTTGGTTGCTTGAGTTCGGCTTTTATATAATTGAATTACATAGGCTGGTTATGGGCCTTGTATCCATTAGCCCAATATACAATAACTTTACGAAACAGAGAATATGTCTATCAACCGACACTTATACCATTCATTTACTTAGAGTATTCAAAAGCATGTCAGTCGAAGCTGGAAACCCGTAGGAATACGGCGATTTGGTTGACGATCACCAAGATCAAAGTTGATCCTAGAAATCATCAACTAGTCGTAACCAACAGGTCGACCAATCATAACTTACCCATCGATCGATCATAACTAATGAATCAATTGGTTGTTGAAACTGGGGGATAATGTACCCCAGGCCGAGAGCATTTAAGTTATATACTTTTGAATTTTTTATATGAAAGATTGGTCCATTTGAAGGAGAGTACTCGAATTTTATTAAGTAAATAAACCAACAGCAATACAAATATTTGTTGGGATTGTGTAATACAAGTAAGAATGATCATCAGTTAGATGATCAGACAGTGAGGCATGCATAGACAATCCAATGAAAATAGTCACATTGAAAAGAGAACAAAAACACAATTGTAAAATGGAAAAAAAGAGAGCAATAGCAATTGTGAGGCATCGCATGGAGGCAAGCTGGAGATGTCAGCTTGAAAGTCACCGATGCTAAACAACAGCTGTGCAGTAGCTAACGTAAAAAGCAAAGGCAAGACTGCAGCAAAAAAAGGCGAGCACAAGTCCAAAGGTTTGCTAATGAATGCATGTGAGATTTATGGCTTAAGCATGTGCTTAATGCTTGCATTGTAGAGAGAAAAAACACGTTGTAAAGGGGAAAACCAGGTGCTAAACAGCCTAGATAGGTGCTGGATGGCTTGAACAGGTGTTGTTTTGTTTACAGGAACACGTTGTAAGGCATAAAAGACATATGAAGATGTATAGTGGATTCACAGGAGCACCAACTTGTAGTATCCCTCGCTTGAAACGAAGCCATGTAAGTCAGGGCATTGGTTGCACTTGACCTTGCCTAGACACTCTAGTTTTAAATTTTGATAGTAGTAACGAATCAACCTCATTGATTGTTAATAAGGATAAGACTAAATATTTTCCATGAAATCAAACTTTTAAACTTTTAAAACATTTGACCTTTATTTTCACATCATCGATATTTGTAAAATAGTTTTAAAACACTCTTTAAAATATTCTTTTAAAGAGCTAATTATATTTATAAATGTATCAAAAAGGAAGGGTTAAAAACAAATGTCATTAAAACATAGTTTACCATAAATCCAAAACCAATTATATTTATAAGCGGAGCAGGTGACTATGATAAACTCGAAATAGATAAATATCTGGAGTGCGCAGGTGACTATTGCATGGTGAATGCAAAGGCTGATCTGTGTCTTTGTTGGGGATAGGGTTAGAAGGTGAACTAGTGACACGGTTGCTGGAAACAGACAGAGGTTGAATTCCTATGTTGTGCTCCCTATGGAGCTCCCTGAAATGAGACAGGGCCTGAAATGAAACAGAGCCTGAGGTGAAGAATTGTAACGTGCACCCTGTATTGCAAAGATGTATGCTGCATGCTGGGACCTGAAGCATAAAAATTGTTGTGGCCTGTGGGAAAGGTGGTTCCGATTTGTTTAGTTGTCAATGCATTGCTATAGTGAAGGAAGCCGCTGCCTATGAGAGTGAGTGCGCCTTTGAGTGATTTAGTTACCCAAGCTATGATCAGACATAAGAAGCCGATAGCCTGAGTGGATTGCAAAGTCATCCTTGACCTCATCTAAGCGTGCCTTCCGGTTTGGTTGGCTATAGCGACCACCTGTCCAAAGAGAAATTTGTCAGGCAATAGAATACAAATAATCTAAGGAATTTTTATAAGAGTTGTTAAATATCCTCTGGTTATGTTCATACGAAAGACCCCAACACGTGGTAGAATAAGAAGTGTTTGGAATTTTTTTAGTAGTTTTATTATATTTGAATCTAAATTTCTTCTGATATTCATATGGAGAAGGTATAGTACTATTTGCATCAAGTCCAAAAATATAAAAGATTTTTACTTATGGGAAAAAAAATTTCAGGGACAAATTATAGTAAATATTTAGTCAGAAGGACACGCGCATAAAACTTTTACCATAAGGACAAAGCCCAAAGCCCAGATACAATTTTAACAAAACAAAGCATTCTGTTCGTCTTCCTCCTCCTTCCTTACACTCAGAATTTCACGAAAATTTTGCTCGAAAGAAAAAATGGCACCACAAACTAGAAACAAATCTACATCTCCAACAGAACCTCAGAAATCGACTGTAGATGAACAACGAGCACAACAACCGACAGCCGATAAAAACCTAACTAAGTCGGAAGTGAATCAACAAAATGAAAATCGAAATGTCGACGCAGCAGATGTTCAAAAAGAAAATGCAATGATAGAAGAGGAAAACCTACCTCTAACGCAAACGTTAGCGTCGGCAGTAAAGGGAAAAAGCAACAAATTAAAGCTTAAAAAACCTACATCAACAGAAGAGGAAAAGCAAAATATATAAAAAAGAAGAAAGAGAAGAGACAAAAAAATTACAGCAAGTGGAAACAGACCAGAAATAAGCGAAAGTGTACCAAAGAAGGTAACTGATAATATAAAATCAAACATAACAAAGTTAGTATAGTTTTGTTATAGTAACATTGAAATTTTTGCATAGAACAAAGAAGAGAACATGCAGCAACAAATACCTGCAGAGAAAAAAGTTGAAGACAATATGCAAAAAAGAGAATAACGAACAAAAAGAAGAAATGAAAAAATGATTCAGAACAAAATACAAAAAGAAACAAAGGTAACTGAAATTGCAAAATTATAAAACTAATACTAATAATTTCATTCTGTTAAATGTATTCTAATGTTATCAAAAATGTTAAACAGGAAAAATCTCAGCAAAAAGAAGGGAAAAAAGCTGTGGATGAAGAATCAGATGAAGAACAACTAGATTCGGTAAAATAAAAAACATCATAACTTTATACCATGATAAATATTTCAAAAATATTACTTGTAAATCATTTGGTAAAAGAAAAGGCTGATAAGTACAACAAACTGATACGTAATTACAAGTAATAATTGTCATTATCCTTAAGCGTAAATTGTTTGATAAAATAATAGTCAGTATCATTTAGTTGAAATATGATACAAACAAAAAACTGATACCTATTTACAAAAAACTGATACGTATTTACAAAAAAAATGATACCTAGTTATAAAAAACTGATACCTACTTGAAAAAATGATACCTGGTTACATAAAAATGATACCTACTTAGTACCAACTGATACCTAGTTACTGCAAACTAATACCTAGTTACTACAAACTTGAAATTGTTACATATTTGACAAAAGATATTTCACTGCAGCTAATACCCAAATCTATTGTTGTTTTTAAACATAATTTGTTTCACAAATAACTTTGTCTTTATTTTGAAATAATAGGATGATGATGATTTTGTTGATCCACATCCAAAATGCATAAAAGAAAGATCACAAACAAAACAGCAATCTGAAGATAAAAAGCATGAAACTGCTTACAGATGTGGATTGCAGGCAGTATTCAAAATAGTAAAACTGATAAAATAAAAAAATGCTCTACCCAAGAAGCAGATGGACATAATGAAGAGCACTCCTTTCTACAACTTCTTTAGAGTTTTCTATGAAGAGAAAATTTTGATGAAAGAATGCAAAAAGCATCAACACAATTTGGATGCTTTATACAAATGCTACTCAGTTGTGGAAGATGCATTCTTATTTTCCAAAGAAAGGATGAAAGTTACAGCAACGGATATAAGTTTGATTTTTGGCCTACCACTAAAAGGAATTAACATTGAGCCAACTCAGAAAATGACAAACAAAACAATTCCAATGAAATGTAGGGAATTTGCAAACAGAAACTTCGGCAATTGCACTTATATAACAAGAAATGTTGTGGAAAAAAGAATAAAGCAAGAAGTTGCAAAAAAGAAAAAAGAGTATGAAGAAGACTTGCCAATGTTAATAGTAATTGAAATACTATTAACATTCTTCTTTCCAAACAACCAACAAAAATTAAGATGGGGACTTCTACCATACTTAATTAATGTAGAGACAATGCAATTGGTTTCTTAGTCACTAACGATAGAAAAGAATTTCATTAAATTTGTTAAGAAGTTCATCCATAATCCAAGAAATATGTCGGGATGCTCCATGCTTCCATTGGTGAGATAAGTTAATCAAAAATTTATTACTTAATTTTTTTAACAAACATATCTAATCAATTCTTTTTATGTTAACAGTATTGCATTTGTGAGAAACTGAATCTCATTCAACAAAGAAAATATTATACTCCAGCTTTACCGAGATTTGCAAAATGGGATTTAAGGAAACTCAAAGACAAAGCAATCAAAGCAGTTTTTGATAACGTGAAAGAGGGTGATGTAAGTAAAAATTCCATTTCATTTTTTGTTAATCAATATGCTTTAACTCTTATGTAGAATAAAGTTTTATTGTCTATCCTTTCTTCTATAACATAAAACTGATACTACAGTGATCAAAAACTGATACCATATCATTACGTAGTAAATAGTATCAAAAACAAAAAATAGAATGCAAAAAACTGATACTATATGTTTACTTGCTTGAAACGAATACTAATAGTATCATAAACTGATACAAAAATGCAAAAACTGATACCAAATGAGTACATGCTTGAAACTAATTGTGGATGTATTCAAAACTGATACTAGAATGCAAAAACTGATACCTTATAATTTCACAATTTACACTGATACTACAATCCAATAACTGATACCATAGTTGTACATCTTTGAAACCGATACTTATATTATAAGAAACTGATACTAATATTATTAGAAACTGATACTAGAATTGGAAAACTGATACCAATTTTACATGATTGAACCTGATACTAATAGTATCAGAAAATAAAAAAATAGTTATTTGTTTTATTGCATACAGTATTCTTTTTTCATTACAGTAAAAATTCAATTATCATTGGAAATTGATATCATAGCTTAAAACTGAAACAAATTTTCCAATACCAATTTTCTAGGTGAAAGAAATCACAAATCTCAGTCCATATGAAGAATGTCTACTCAAACAGAGACTGTTGAACACAATTTCCCCAAAATTCAAAAAGAAAAGCATGGAAAGAAAAGAAAGTTTGAAGAAACCAAAGAAAGTGCACATTCATTTGAGGAAGACATAAGCATCAGGATCTTCCAAATGCATATAAAAGATTTGGAAGAAGAAACAAAGAAAACAAAAAAAGAATTGGATGTAGAAAAAAAGAAAAGAATTAAAGCAGAGCAAGAAGTTTTCAGGTTGAAAGAAGAGTTGAAAGAAATTAAGTTGAAGCTGAAAGATAATGAAGAGAAAAGATCACAGGCTGAAGACAACACCAATAAATTTGAAGATGATTTGAATGACAGTGAAGAAAACAGTGAAAATAAAAAAGAAAGTTTCAATGTACAAAGCGACATTTTACAAACTGAACTAAATGCAGATACTTTTATAGAAATAGAAATAGAAAAAAATGAAGAAAAAGCTGAAGAGTGTGTACAAAAAAGAGCAGATAAAACAGAAGAAATGAAGAAACATATGCCCATCGAAATAGAAAGTGAATTGGGTAAAAAAACGAGCAGTGAAGAAATATAATGTGAACATAAAGAAAAAAACAGACTCCAACTAAAGTGCATCAAAAAGAAGAGTTGGAAAAACAAAGTAAAGTGCAGAGAGACAACTCGGAAGATAATCAAAATCTTCAAGAGGATACAGATGTAAAAAACCAAAGTATACCATATGTCGCTTCAGTGCTTGACTTTACCCTTCCATCTTTCAAACTTTACGACACACAAGACTTTGAAAGTGAAAAAAATGAAAAAAAAAGATGCAGAAGAACATGTGCAAACAGCTGTTAGAAAAGGAAAACAAACAGTCACAAAATCAAGTGACAAAAAAAATCAAAGCAACACAAAAAGGGACAACTTCTTATATTCAAAGGTTAAAGGCAAGAACAAGAGTGAATAAACAACGTCATAGCTTTGAATATGGGATGAAACAAAAGAAAGTTGCAAATAAGCCAAAACCTGAAGAAAAAAAAAGATGTTGAAAACAAAAGTGAACAAGACAACTGTCCAAAGCCACTTGCAGTAATAGAGCCAACACTTTCAGAGATAGGGCTTGGACATTGCAAATGTTTGATCTATCTCAATGTTGAGCAACAAAATGTGATCAAAACTTTCTTTTCATTAACGATATCATCACAAAAGTAAGTGTACAAATATGTATATTAATTTTAAATATGAAATTAAGTTTATCTAACATATACAAATTGTTTATATCAAAATAGTGTAGTGGCATGGGAAGACAACGACACAATCAGAGGAGGTTGTGTCATAACAAAGAATGCACTAAAACATCTACTAGAAGAAAACGACACAGATGGGCAGGTACATAATTTTTTTTTCTTTACATCAAGACTAATACCAAAATAAAAATAAAAATGATACCCAAATCCACAACATGCTTAAATTAACTTGATGCTTTATTATTTTTATACTTATCAACATACACAGCAACTATTAACATTGTTGATACTATTAACAATTTAATATTGCTTCACCAATAAAAAAACTTATACTTTTTTGATTTTAATACAGATTATAGATTGGAAAATTTCAAAATGTAGACTAGAAGAACACAACTATGCTTTCACAACTACAATGACGGTAAATAAAACTTTAATATTCAAGTACATAATAATTGCTTCATTTATTAAATCATAACTTATTTTCATATTAAACAGAAAGCAATTGTGTGTGATATAAAGGGTGTGAAAAAAAGTCTTGTCCTCCCTATGCTAGAATCTATTGTACAGGACAAATTTGCTGAAAGTATATATTTTCCTTTGCATTGTGAGAACCACTGGACATTAGTGACTTTAACATACCCAACAATGCAATGGTGCCATGTTGACTCTAACCGCCCTAGAAGATCAAACGAAAGAAACAATTCCAGTTTAAAAGAAGCTATAAAATTGGTATGAGATTTATCTTTCTTTAAAAAAAATACTTATCACGGTGAATATGAGCTAAATTTTTAATATATTACCTGTTTTAGAGACATGAAATAGAGGACATGCTCCAAGAAATCTGGAAAAGCAATAACATAACAGACATGGTGGTGAAACCAGATGATATGCATCAAATAAAGTGTGCACAGCAAGCAGAAGACTCGTAATTTTTTTTCGTTATAATCTATGTTTTTGCATTATAATTTTCCATACATAGTTCTATACATCATTGTATACCTTTTATATTTAATTGAATTTGATTCTTAATAAAAATATTGAAAATTATTATCTCTCAATTCAATAAACTTTTAATTCATATTAACAGTTACTACAGGGAAAAAACTGATACCTACATAAAAGAAACTGATACCTACAAAAACAAAACTGATACCTACATAAAAGAAACTGATACCTACAGAAACAAAACTGACGCCTACAAAAAACAAACTGATACTTGTAGAAATTAATACGTAGTATCCTAGTAAAACTGCTAAATATTTTAATTCAAAGCATAGTGTATGCTTGTACCATTATCTCTGAAATTCAAATTTTTGTATTAATTATAAACCTGTTAATACAACAGATGAAAATTGATACTAATATTACATTTTGGTTTCAAAGGGCTTGACTGTGGGATATTTGTAATGATATTCATCATCTCGCTGAACAAAAGCAGGATACCAATAAAAATTGAAAAGAAAGAAATATTATCAACAAGATCAAGGATTGTACATGCAATATTAACAAATGATGAACACTACTGGAGTCTGTCTAAATACATGTCAAGCCTAAAAGAACAAAGAAAAAAGGAAATGAATTCACATTGCGTTATTTCACAATTAAATTTGGTACCTGTAAAGTAATGTTGTTCTGTTGAAATGTGTACTTGTGAAGTAATGATGTTCTGTTGCAATTTCATACTTATGAAGTAATGTTGTTCTGTTATTAAAACAATGCTGCTTTTACTTGTAAAAACAATACTGATCTCCTGGAATGATATGTTGTGGTTGATGTTCTTTTCTTTTCCTGTTGTTTATATTATAACAAGATTAACTACTGTATTTTCTATCATCCAACTATGGATCCCACATAATATTATCAGTTTTATGATGCAACTATCAGTTGTAAAATGATATTATCAAATTTCATATAATATTTCAATACAAAACAGTAACTGGGCATCAGTTCTTATGACTGATAGTATCAGTTTTGTTAAAACTTACACTCAACATACTTTATGAAACAACAATTAGTGCAGGTATCAGGTTTTGCAAACACCAGGTATCATTCTAATTATTTAGTAGTACTGATGTCAATTCTAGCATGTATTATAATATACGAAACTGATACTAAAAACAAACCAAAACTGATAATAAAGCCGTTTATATCCAATCAACCAAACATTATCTCCAACCAAGCTAACTGATACCGAAACTGTAAAAAATGATACCAAAACTTATAAAAACTTATACATGTAAAAACTTATAAAAACTGGTACTGTAAAGAATGATACTGGTACCAAAACTTGTAAAAACAAACAACAGAACTGATACTGCAAAAACAAATAACTGATACTATCATCTATACTAAAATAGCTGAAATTAAAATCAATTTCATAATATGCTATACTAAATACAATTTAATAATAAAAGGTTCAATTACTATAGACCACTGAAACAAGTCTCACATACACTTATTACTCTGAACAAATTAAAAATGTAAAATCAAATCATATCCTCTTTGAAGCTTGACAATTCCGTTTATTATGACCAAATTGCTTGCACTCGCCACATCTGTTTTGCTTGTTATGAAAATATGAAAATCCTCCTTTGCGCTTCACTGATGGTCTGCCAGCGCCACGTTTCTCCTTTGATGGCTTGATAACATCTTGAATGCTACCATCAACAATAGGCCTATCATAATTTGGAATAGGATTTATAGCATTGGCATAAGAACATCTATAAGCATCAACTGTGAAATACTTCTCGACAAAATCGTATACAGACAACTTAGACTTGTTCATACACTTTATAGCATGAGCACAAGAAAATCCCGTAATTTTCCATTGGTTGCAACTACAAACCCGCTCCTTCAAATCAATACAATGAGAGTTTGGAGATTTCACTTCAAAAGCAAAATCAGAAGATTTATATACATCCCATCCAAATCCTTCTTCAATCAATTCATCTAAACGTAACTCCATAGAAGGACATAGACTTGTTCTCCACAAACGACATTCTTCTCTTCTTCTAGCCATTTGTTCCATAATCTTAACACGAATACCATCTAAACACAAAGTAATAGGCAATGCTCGTTCATTTAAAATCCAACTGTTAAAACTTTCTGCAACATTGGAACTATATTCACCATAACGTTTCCTTGGAAAAAATAAATCCACCCACTTATCAAATGGCTTATCCTTTAAAAAATTAACACCAGCAACACCACCAATTTGACAAAACTTAGAATATGCTTCTTCAAATTCATATTGATTTGAAGCTCTAGAACACATTTTGAATAGATCAACAATAGATACATTTGCATTTTTGGCTTTCACTGTTGAAAGAAGATTTGTTCCATATGCAAATAGAAATACCTGTGATAATCTGAAGTAAAAACATCACGAACACCTGAAAGCAAACCTTGGTGGCGATCTGACATAAAAACTAAAGTACGCTCTTCTTGAAGCATTTGTTTTAAATGGTTCAAAAACCATATCCATTTATCCACATTTTCTACATAAACTACACTGATAGCTAAAGGGAAGAAACCTGCAAATGCAAAAATAATTAGTAAAAAAAAACTAAAAGTAATTACGACCATAAATATAAAACAATTCATAAAACCGATACTGACAGTAACAAAACTGATACCTAAAACCTGATATGACCATTATAAAAATATTGATAACCACACCATTATGCACATTAATCTTCATTCTAAAACAACAAAGAAACAAAAATTGACATATATTATGATACAAAGGAAATTTCAATACTACATAACTATAAATGATACCATATATGAACATACTTGAAACTGATACTAAGATTATACACAAACTGATACTAATCTCCTGTTTAGCAGTATGAAATTATTATACCAAATACCAACTTACAATTCAATACAATGAAAATTCTGATACTAGAAACTTGCTACTTATAAACTACATTTCTTAAAACTAATACCAACAGAATACAAATTATGATAAAAAATGTATATTAATGATTATGCCAAGTATTATGATCTCAATACAAATAACTCAAATCTGAAAACAAAGACATACCTTGATCACCATTTTTTGCAGTAGCACCCATCAACACACCAGGACGTCCCTTCAAGTGAGTAACATCTAAGAATATCATAGGACGACAAGACTTGAAACCAAGTAAACAAGCACCAAAAGTAATAACCACCCTTTCAAATTCATTACTACAAGGATCAACATCCATATCAACATAACTATCTGGATTAGATTTCTTCACTGCTTCCAAATACCAACTCAAATCGTTATAAGACAAAGCATCATTACCGTGCAACTCCATCAATGCAAGTTGTTTCCCATGATAAGCATAACCATAAGACAACTGAAAATTGTATTCTCTTTTAAAATCAAGTATAATATCCTTAGGCTTTTTACTTGGACAATCGCGGATCTCATCAATAATCATCGATTTAACAAACGAACTAGATATATGTGGATTATTCACATGTCTAAGACCAGCCTCACAAGAATGATCAGGAACCAAATTTCTCATAAAAAACCTTTTCAATTCTCCAGAATCACAGGAACCATGGACTTTGAAAAGACAACCATCCTTATATGAAGAGCAAATCACAGTAACTCTTGTAGCACAATTCTTTAAAAATACTAATTCATACCCCTTTTGAATTTGATATGCCATCAAAAACTCTCTAAAATGTTCAGCTCCTCCAAAACAAAAACCAACAAAATTGGAAATGCTTAATGTCGACCCTCTCCTCAACATATCTTTTAAATAACTTTTACCATTAACAACAACATTTGAACAGACAGATACAGTAGAAAATGAAGAAGCACGAACAACGGATGAACTTGAAATAGAAGCACCATCAACATATTCCAATTCAGAACCCTTAACCTTAACAGTAAAACCAAAGAAAGAACTTTTCTTGTATAACTGAAAACAAATTATACTCTGAATATCAGAATTAGTGTCAACCATAATAACTTTGTTCTCAAGTACATAAGAAATCTGAATAGAAGAAGGAGTTAATTGAGACCAACATCGACATATCTCATTCTTCAAATCATACAAAGAGCAATCAATAGACAATCGAGTGCTAAAAGTGTTATTATTCAACACAAACAGACAAAAGACTATTATCCCCACTGTCAAAAAAATAAAAAATAAACATTAGTAAAAATACATTCAATTTAGAACATTAATTATTCAATTTCACAAAACTGATACCTACCGTATACAAAACTGATACCTAGTTACTGATAATAAAAAAAATGATACTAAGAAAAAATAAAAATGATACCCATAAACTGAACCTAAAATACGATAGTTTTCCACTTTATCACAACTTTATATACAACCCAAGCAACGATACTTTTCCAATCATCCCAACATCAATGCAAGAAAATGCAAGATAAATTAAATGAAAAGCTAACTAGAATATAAAACTGCATAAAGAAACGAATATAATAATAAAAAACCTGCTGCTACTTCCACAATTTTCCATCGACGAACGAACAAACAATGAGAAAAACAACAGTGCATATCATTCGTAAAAATGAACACAAATAGAAAGCACAAACAAATTTTTTTAACTCGAATAGAAAAACAACAAAAAACAGAATAATATAAGCATACCTAAGAAGAACGAGATCACGGTACAAATATGAAAAGAACGAGATCAACAAACGCACGTAAGAAAAAAATGATCGATGAAGTACAATTTTTAGAAGGACGGAATTGAAATAAACGAACGAAGTTGATCGATATTATAATTGGGAGAAAGATATTTGATCGCGACTGAAAATTTGATCGAAAGAAAGATGAAGAATAAGCGCGCGAAATTGGGCTGGAAAGGGAAAAACGATAATTTGTCCTTTGGAGAAAAATATTAGCGGGCCGTCCTTCATCCAAAAAAAGTCCTAAAACGTGTCCTTGAGGAAAATTTCCTGTTTACGTATTATATATTAAGAGAAATGATAATTGAAAAAAAGTGTGTGTTAGTTTTAAGGGCTATTTTGCAAAAGTAGCAAGGGTTGTTATTTAGATTGTTTATTAGTTTAAAGTTTAGGTTGATAATAGTGTTTAATTTGTCATGTAGAGCGATCCACATTTGAGTTTTAATTCTAGGAGTCGAGTTTATCTTCCAAATAAATTTTAAATAATTAAATGTGGAGGTACCAAAATAAATTAAGAATTTGTACATAGATTTAGAAGTATATACTTCATTTGTATTCCAGTTCCATATTATTAGATCTAATTGCTCACACATATTAATTCTATCAATAATGTTAATAAGTTTCGTATATTGATTTAAAACATGCCTAATTAAGTTTTGATTAATGGAAATGTTCCATTTAAATATATCATGCGGCCTATAGACACCGATGATAAGATCATTTTTATTATTTAAGGCGGAGAAAGGTAAGGGAGTTCATGTTTAAGAGCAATAGGAGAAGCCCATTAATTAATCGTTCCAGAATTATGTTTTATTCCCAAATCGAACATTAAGGCTAAGCCCAATCTTAAAAATATGATACAGCTTGGATATGTCTTTCCAAAAAAATGATAATAGCATGTTTATATAGAATTTTGGTCCTATTATAGTAAAAGTTCATATTATTTCCTTTCAAAATGAATTGTCATCTTCTAGAAATTTCCAAATCCACTTATATAACTAAGAGGAATTTAGTATTTTTAAGTTTATAATGCCTAACCCACCTTGTGATTTGGGTTTGCATACAAGATCACAGTTAACTAGATAGCTTAAATTAGAGAATTTTGAATTTCCTGTCCAAAGAAATTTACGTCTGATGTTATCGAATTTTTTAAAAACCCATGATAGAAGTACAAGGAAAGCCAATAAATCGGTATTGTAGATAATACCGAGTTAACGAGGACTACTCTTCCTACCATGAGAGGTAGATGGCTTTCCAAGAAGATAACCGCTTACTAACTTTATCGATGACGAGGTTCCAATCTTCCTTTCTTGGTTTCGTCGGTCTAATAATAATTCCGAAATAGTTTATAGGGAAATTCATGATTTGGCATTTAAGCGTTTGAGCTACCTCGGTCAATGCATTTGATATGTTATTAATGATCAAAACCGAGCTCTTGTGGAAATTAATTTTGAGCCTCGAAAGTAATTCAAAGTTATATAGAATTAATTTAAGGGAGGCGGTATGATGAAGAAGATGGGAACATAAAAGCAAGGTGTCGTCAACAAATTGAAGGATAGAGACCTTATTACTAGTAATATTCCCCTCCCCTCGATTTTAGGAAGAATGTTATTATTGAGAGCTAATCTAATTATTTTATTAAATACATTAACCGCTAAGTCGAAAAGTAGAGGCAAAAGGGGGTCTCCTTGGCCAAGACCCCTTGTGGATTGAATTTTTTTGCCTTTAATTCCATTTACTAAAATCGATGAAATGCCGGATTTCAGGATCAGCTCAATCTAAGAGATCCATTTTTGGAAGAATCCCCTAGCTTTCATGGTGTCAATCAGGGAACACCAATCGATTGAGTCAAAGGCCTTGGCAAAGTCGAGTTTAAAGATGGTGCACATTATATTCTCTTTCTAACATAAGTTAATAAATTCTTGTGCGGTAGCGATGCCATCAACAATGTGTTTACCTTGAATGAAAGCTATTTGGGATATATCACTTAACTTATCAATTTTATTTCTTAATTATTAGCTAGAACTTTAGTGATGTTTTTGAAAATTTTGATTTAAATTATATTTAAATTAGTATATAAAGTTCTAAATATATATGTACACACACACATATATATATATTATATGTGTACATATATATATATATATTATATGTGTACATATATATATTATATGTGTACATATATATATTATATGTGTACATATATATATTATATATATTATTTTATAAAAATTATTTAGGGTATATAAAAAGGGGATTGATATATATATATATATATATATATATATATATCAACTAAAGGTTATTTTGATAAGAAAATGGTTTCAATTTGATTTTAAAAATAAAATAAACTATAGTAATTTCAAAAATGATTTTATTTCAGAAATTATATAATAATAATATAAGATATAAGGAGGTATTATAAATATGTACATTGAATTTGATCTTATGTTATGCTATGTGCTATCTCGGACACTTTTGTTATGTTTTCTGAATATGAGTTTATCATGTTATATTGTTTATGTTGATGCTTTGTTATATATAGAGTGCCTTACCTAAGCTATCAAAACATGTATACACTAAATGCTATGTTCCACCTCATCGATACTATTACTTCGATATGCTGTTATGTCATGCTTCGTGCTATGTGTGTATCATAATATTATGCTGAATTAATGTAACTATTATCCTATGTTATGTATGAATGCATTATTATATTATAAATGTATATGATTATATGTGATGCAAACATTGGGGTAGATAAACTATATTTTTGGGGATAAATGTCATTATTGAGGTCAACTAATAATTATGATTAATATGTGATGACGATCTTATCTCTACGAGGTGAGTTGCTAGACAGGCTAGTATCTATCCTTGCTGGACCGATTCGAGGTTGCTTCTTGAATAATGGCAATCTAGTCTACCGCCACTAATACTCCAAATGATCTGTTGCATGTAAACAACTATGAGATTCCAGTCCTACGATGATGACGACGAGATGGAAATAAGGCAAAATGTACTTATAATCAACGCAATGAGGGAAACGCCCATGAGGACGAAATTAGATGGTGCAACCGTGTGTGGACTACTAGAACTGACATGTCTACAACGGGTGAGATGGGTGAATTTTAAAAAAATAATCCCAAACTGGATCTTAATGGCCTATGAAGTCTAATGGTTGTATTAGATCCAATCTAGTTAGTACAAATAAAATCATATTTTATTTAATTTTCTCGATTTAGTTATTTAATGTATGTTAATTAATTTCACATTTATATGTTTTGATTATAGCATTAAGTACTCATGTGTATATATAAGTGTAATGTGCAACATAGTAATATGTACGTGGTTAATGTTTACACAAGTAGATATCGGGATTTATTTCCACTATGTAAATATTGGTCATTTATATATACGTTAATTATCAAAGTTTCTAACTTTGAGAATAATGGCCGCTCTTTTTTCTTCATCGTCTGTGTCTAATCCTCGTCTAAATTCGTCCTCCACTTATCTTTCAAATTCGAATTGGTCTGCGAATCTTAGTTCAGTGAATTCTCGTTCTTATGCTTAGATTGTTAGAGATAATCCTATTCCATCACTTCAATATACCAATCGCATATATCCCTCTAATCTTTCATCTAAGAAATGGATTGATTCGAGGAATGGGAAGAGATTTTGTCTTCTATGTGGTGGATTATCTCATCTGGCAAATGTTTGTAGAGATCCCATTAGGTGTTTCGAATGTGGATTTTTTGGTCATAAAATGAACAAGTGTTCAATGAAATTGAAAGGTCCCTCTGGCGCTTCAGGCAGATCGATCTCAGATGGTAGTCAAAAAATTATGTCTATCAAACATCATGGATTCCAGTTTGTTCTCAAATGCATGAAACTTAAGAGAGTTTTACTAGATCATCTTTGGATTCAAAGGGAAGTGGGTATTGATTTACTGGAGGATCTTTTCAGACATTTTGATGTTATCAATGATGTCAACATTGGTAAGGGTTACAGTTTGAAATTTGGAGATCCTGCCGAATATTTTGGAAAACAAGATTCTTTGATTAAAGAGGAAAACTTAGTTAGAGTTTCTTCGATTTTCCACTGTGGTTGTTCTGATGATGGGAAGTATATTATTAATGACAGGATTGATTCGGAAATCACTGCTGTTAATCAGAGAAAGGAAAATATCATTCTCGATCCAGTATTATTCGACTCGGATATCTCTCTTTGTAGACTAGGATCTCTCTCTTCTCTTATTAACGCTGGTTGTGATCATGGAGTTTCATTTCAACCTAAAGGCGATGTTATATTTGGAGATCATTTGAGATTATTTGTTGATGACTATGTTGTTCGTAATAAGCATTTGGCAAAGTCTCATGAAGTGGAGAGTTTCAGTTTAGTTACTAACAATCGTTTTGATTGTTTGGAGTTATTGGAAGATTCTGATTTTACTTTAAAGTGTCGTTCAGAGAATGATGAGGCTGTTGTTGTCTCACATGCTGGATGTGTAAATGTAGAAACTCATAGTGTGCATTTCTGCGCGCACCTGTGTCAGATACAAAATGCTTGGAAATGATGTCTATGATTGATAAAAGTGGTGAGATGCTTGAGATTCAAGTTGATAAAGTGGAAGGAGATATGAATTCTGCAAATGGGTTGATGGTTTTCAAATTGCAATCGGAGGAAGACATTGTTGATGACAATATAGTGGTGAAAGAATCCATGCTTTCTTCTTATAAACCTCGTACTGTTGTTGAATCTAAACCAGAGATGATTAGTGTTGTTGTCTCACATGGTGGATGTGTATATGTAGAAAACTCATAGTGTGCTTCTCTGCGTGCACCTGTGTCAGATACTAAATGCTTAGAAACGATGACTGTGATTGATAATAGTGGTGAGATGCTTGAGATTCAAGTTGATAAAGTGGATGGAGATATGAATTCCACGAATGGGTTGATGGCTTTCAAATTGCAATTGGAGGAATACATTGTTGATGATAATATAGTGGTGAATGAATTAGTGTTTTCTTCTTATAAATCTCGTACTTTTGTGGAATCTCAATCAGATATGGTTAGTGCTAACAGTGATAAATTTTGTGATTGCCTTGTGACCAAAGAAGTGTCAAATTGTGCACTAGTATTAAGTTGTGCACATATATCAAAAAAGTTGATACATGATGTAAAGATGGAAGCTCAGTTTTGTATAGATGGCTCTAATTTGCTTGCGTGTGAAGATGGAGTAGTGGTTGGAGATACCATTCTTGATCCATCGAAATGTTTGATTGAATTGCAGAATGAGGATAGTTCTAATAATTCTGATATACCGATGGTTTCAGCTGGCAATGGTGATATGGGGTTAGTGATTCACTGTGTGTTTTAAATAATTCATCAACTGATGATGACTGTAGATCTGATATAGATAAGGATGTCTCTGATGTTTCGGTTGGTAGAACTGTGAATACAGTAAGCTCAAAAAGTGTAATAGCTTCTCAAAATTTGCATAGGGGAGTTTTAAAGATTAAAGATGTTGATAATTCAAATTATATTTTGGCTGGTGTTGAATCTCAGCATTCTTTAAATGTTCACGATGCACATGATGGTTCTTCAAGCGAGAAATGCAATGTGATTGAAGACTTGACAAATGTTCCAGAGGTTAAAGGAAATGTTGAAGCAGCTATTATCTCTCAAGTTAAGGATGGTGCAGATAATTTAGCCTCCTCAGTTTCTTTATTATCAAAGAGAGGTAGGCGTAGGAAATCCGTTACCGTTAGCGGGTCCGTTCGTCGTAGTGCCAGGATTCGTGGTAGTCACTCTCATTTTTTGGGTGAGTTACCTAATTCGAGTGCCACGAGTGGTGCTTCGAATTCAGGCTCAGATATGAGTTCTAATTTGGGTAATACTTTTTCTTCTTATGCTCTAGATAGTTTGTCATCTACTGAGTTTTGCCAGTTAGCCGGGGATACCGCTTTTGTTTATTCTGACGTTGAGTTAGATATGGCGTTCATTAGAAGTAGAGAAATTGAGAGGGCTAGATCTGTTGGTTTATGAGGATTATTAGTTGAAATATCAGAGGTTACACGATTTAAATAAGTGTGATAAAATCGGAGTTTTTTTAAGACTATTCTATTGGCATTGCACTTTTACAGAAAACTAAAATTGAATATCATGATATTCGTTTTTATAGAAGATTAGGAGGTTTTTATTTTAAGAAATAGGCTTATTTACCTTCTATTGGTGCTTCTAGGGTTTACTTATTGGGTGGCGGGATAATTATTTTAAATTGCTCCAATGTATTTCTAAGCAACACTCTTTGCGTATTATTCTCATTAACCTTAGTGATAATTCTATCTTAAATATTTCTAACGTTTATGGGTCTAACTCAAAAATTGGTTGTTAGGTTCTTTGGAATGAATGTCTAGAATTTATATCTTTAGCTCCTAGTTCTTGGATTTTGGCGGGAGATTTTAATGTTACTCGTTTTCTAGGAGAGCGTTCACCATGGGTAGATGATTTCTCTACTATGGAGGAATTTGACAATTTATTATTAATTCTAATTTGATTGAAATTCCTCTTTCGAATAGAGAATTTACTTAGAGTAATACAAGGGAGCACCTTTCTATGACTCCTCTTGATAGGTTTTTCGTCAGTGATGAAATTGAAGATAAATTTCCTATTTGTAGAGTTTGTGGTTTGCCTTACAATTACTCTGATCATTGTCCTATCATTCTTACGTGTGACCATCATAGAATTGTTAATAGATCTTTTAAATTCGAAAAAATGTGGTTATTAGAATCTAATTTTTCAGATTTAATTGGAAATAAATTGATATCTATGAACTTTTACAATATCAGAAATATGGATAATTTTGCAAAAAAATTTGTTTCAAAACATAGGGGTCTTAGGAGCTTTCTTAAGAATTGGAGTAGGAATGTTTTTGGTAGTATTAAAATTAAAAAAGAAAACATTCTTTCCGAAATGCTTAATACAAACAAAATAGAAGAAACTAGACAACTAAATCTAGGTGAGCGTAACGTTCTCGCTAATCTAAAATAAAAACTTAATTCAATTTTAGAAAAAGAGAAGGTTATGTGGAAACAAAGATCTAGAATTCAATGGATTAATGAAGGAGATAACATTACAAATTTTTTTCATAACATGGCTAATGGTAGAAAACGTAGTAATACGATAAATTCTATTTTTGTGAATAATGTGGAATTGGTCAACCAAAGATATCTTAATAAGGCTTTTATTGGCTATTATAGAGATATTTTCAGTAATAAAAATAATCATTGAATTAATGCTAGTTGGAATGATCCTTATCCTTCGGATTCTAGGATTGACCTTTCTGAGTTTGATAATCCTTTTTCTGAAGAGTAAATTTTGAAAGCTATTAATGACATGCCTAGTGATAAATCCCCGGGTCCTCATGGGTTCTCAATTTTCTTTTACAAAATGTTTTAGCTAATGTAATTTTATCGCATAAAAAAATTGGAGCTAATAATTTAAAAGATTTTTGACCTATTTCCTTAATTAATTATTCCGTTAAAATTATTTCAAAAGTTTTAGTTAATAGACTTAGTAAAAGAATGAATGATCTAATTGATTATTCACAAACTGCTTTCATTAAGGGGAGAATATCACTAATGGTGTGGCTGCTGTTCAAGAATACATTAAACACTGTGGTAAGAATAATATTACTTGTGCGCTCTAAAACTGAACTTTGCGAAAGCTTTTGATTCGATGGATTGGGATTTTCTTATTGATATGTTACATGCTAGAGGTTTTAGTCATAAGTGGATAGGCTGGATTATGACCTTGCTTAAAACGAGTAACTCTAGTATAATGATTAACGATATTTTAGGGAATAAAATTCAATCTAAGCGAGGGTTAAGGCAGGGCGATCCTTTATTGCCTCTTTTGTTTAACCTAGCCGCAGATGTTTTCGCTATGATAATTATAAAAGCGGTCGGTAATGGATCTTTGGGGAGTGTAGGTAGTGAAATATCTTGTAATGGTATCTCTGTACTTCAATTTGCGGATGATACCTTTCTATTTACCTCCCACTGCCTAAACATGTCATTACTCTTAAATTTATTTTATATATTTTTGAACTGCTTTCAGGGCTAAAAATCAATTTTGAGAAAAGTTCTGTTTTAGTATTAAATGATGTTGATAAGGTTGAAGGTTTAGTTGCTAATACGCTTAATTGTAAAACCATGACTTTCCCTTTTGATTACCTTGGTTTTTTTATTAGACTAACTAAACTTAAACATGATGACTGGTTAGTTATAATAGATAAGAATAAAAATAGAATTTCTAATTGGAACGGGTGGTTTTTATCGAGAGCGGGTAGATTAGTTCCTATAAATTCTGTTTTATCAGCTCTCCCGATCTATTGGAAGTCTATGCATCTTTTTCCAGATTGGGTGATTGATAAAATTGATAAAATAAGAAGGGACTTCTTATGGAGTGGCGATAATTCTAACAGTAGTCTTAAATGTTTAGTCAATTGGAAAACTGTTTGTAAATCCAAAAAGGAAGGTGGTTTAGGAGTTATTAATTTACATACCATGAATTTTTCTTCATTAGGAAAGTGGTTATGGAAATTTAAGGAAATAAATGATAATTCTATTTGGAAAGAAATTATTACTAAACATTACTATAATGGTAGTAATAATTTACATCAAATTACTCCTACTGTTATAAATAAATTGTCTATTTTTTGGAAATCAATTTTAAAATATCATGAGGTTTTTAACCTTGATACTAATACAATAGTTCACTCAGGAAATAGTACTTCTTTTTGGCATGACCGTTGGATTTCTGTTATCCCCCTTAGGATAGAATTTAAAGAAGTTTATGAAATTTGTAACTTTAAGAATGCTTTAATTATAGATGTTTTTTCTCTTGAAAATGATCTCCCTTGAAATTTTAGTTTTAATAGAATTTTAGTAGGTACAACTCTCAGACAACTTTCTTTACTTTATGCTAGATTGAATTTATATAATATTGATAATGAAAATGATAATATTAGTTGGGAATGGGATATGAGTAAGAAATTTACTTCTAATTTTTTTTTATAAATTTCTTAATTTCTCAGGTGTAGCTAATAACTCTTTAGCATTTATTTGGAAAACAAATGCTCCTCCTAAATCTATAATTCATATGTGGTTAATTATGCATGGAAAACTAAATACTATATAATTCTTAAAATGAAAAAAATGCAAATTGATAATAGCTGTTATTTTTGTAATCTGCATTTTGAAGATATCAAACATATATACTATGATTGCATGGATACTTATCACATTCTGAATAATACTCTCAAAAATTTTAACTTTAATCTTACAACTAAAGTAACTGATTGTGACTACTATTGGAATAATTTTAGATTTAAGTTTAAAATGTAAAATAGATTTTCAATTGATATTTTATTCATCATAATTTATTGGTATATTTGGTTTGAGAGAAATCAGAGAATTTTTAATAATAATAGTAGTCATTTTAATAAATTGATTTTTATAATATCTTCGTTTTGTTTTAATTGGATCTCAAATCCCAAATACAAATAAGCTAGAAATAATCATTTTAAAGAATATCTTAATAAGGTTAGTAATAATATTAATTTATTTAAACATAAAAACAATATTTTTGACATTAATAATTGTAGCTTTAACATTTTTTCAAACTTAAATAATGATTTCACTAATTATCAAAATATCTTTTTGATTAAAGGAGCACAAGGATAAGTTTTAATTTGTTTTAGTTTTTGTCTTTGTTTTAGTTTGTTTTTGTTTTAGTTTATAGATTTTTAACTTCTTATGGCCGTGGATTCTTTTTTATTCTGTTTCTAATTTTTATTGTTTTCTGTCCTATTATCTTAGCTTTTGTACCTTTACTTTTATTTCTTTAATGCGTATATATGTATATAAATTTCATTTATATACATATATGTGTATTATTCTTATAATTTTCTTGAGTTCCTTTTGCAGATACAGGTTTTGGCCAGAAATGGTGTTAGATTCTTTTTGCAGGTTCACAGGATTGCTGATGGCAGGATTGTTGTTTACAGTGAGGAGTTCTTCTCAGTTCTTCTATATCTTTAGTGTGGCATTCTACTTTCTGAATGATTCACTTTTCAGTGAGGCTCCCTCTCCAGTTCTTCCGAGTCTTCATTGTGGCATTTTTTCATCCAGTTCTTCTGAGACCGCAACGTGTTGTTCATACTCAGGTGGAGCTGTTAGTATCATTTTCACTGAATTGCTTCATAGATTTTTTAGGTACTTCTAACACCTTAATACCGGGCGGTGGCCTTGCCAGAGCTCGATATTGGGGTGTAATGGGCGGTGGCCTTGCCAGAGCTCGATATTGGGGTGTAATGGGCGGTGGCCTTGCCGGAGCTCATTCTAGGGGTACCAAAGTTCTATTCTTTGTTATTTGTACTATGATTAGCTACCTACCAGGCACGTTGGCAGCACCTTGTCTTCTGTAATATGTACATATATACATGTGTGCTCTCCTTTATTCTAGAGGATCAAACATGTTTCTCAAAAAAAAAATGTTAATTATCTCAAAACATTGTTTAATATATTTATAGATTATATAAATATAAATATAAACTTGGAAACTTTTTGTATATAATAAAGTATGAAATATAGATTCTAATTTTGACTATGCTAATAAATTTGTATATTCAAATTTTGTCCTTAAAATATCTTACTAAGACTTGGTAAAATGTTTTAAAATTCAAAACCCGATCTTAAAATGATTAATGAAAAATATCTTTAATTTAATTGAAATAATTATATTTATAAGTATTTTTAAATATGATCTAAATGAATTTTAGATTTTAAAATTAATAAATAATTATTAAAAATTACTATAATTATTTATAACTATTAGAATATTTTATACATATTAATATATATATGGTCGAATTATAATATTTACATATATATGTGCTTTCTAACTTTGTATTAAATAAATCGTTTTATGTAAAATTGATGTTTACTGTGATCAAATGCATTTATAATTATGAAGAGACATTAATACATAAATAAAATATTACAAATGCAAATATATAGCATATATTTTGAATATAAAATTTACCTAAAGAGATTGATGCCTTGGACTCACACTGTGATCTATCGGTCTCCTAGATCTACATACTGTTGCTAGTAATCGATGCTTCACTATTGGAAATTGTTGTAGCTCCTTGTATTTGGATAAATGGAGTCAACGATTGGCTAGTTAGGGTGTAGGTATGTGCAGCCAAAATGAATGAGGGAGGAGACAAAAACTATAAAAGTAGTGGTTTGGATTTGTATTTATAGAGAGAACTAGAAGACCAAATCTCCACATTTCTCTCCTACTAATTCAAAACAGAACTACATCGCTCTCCCTCCTTTTGGCCCTTCTTTGGCTGGCCTATATTGGTCCTAAAATGGACTGATTAAATACCCAAACCATTTGTAATTAATTTTGTTTAAATCAAATTTAAAAGTACATCGATATTGTATATCGATACACACACATATAACCTATATGCATGCACCTAATTAGTTACTAATAAAACCCAAAACATTTTTAGAGGTTACCCCATTTACTAAACATAACCCATACACGAATACAACAAAAAGTTAATATTTCATAAATATTAATTAATTTATAACTATTATAAATTAATTTAATTAAGCGGCAAATCGAGCGGCATTTCAGAGACTGAAGATACCCAGTTGTGCGAATTACAGGTGTGAATTTAGCCAATGATTAATACTTGAATAATTTAAATACTGATTTTTACATGTCACCTTAACTAGTAGTGTGATAGTTTAACTTAATTCATCGCTTAAAAATCTCATCGGTAAAATCTAATTTTCAAATTTTAAGCATTCCTTTTAGTAACAATTATTTACACATGTTCTCTTCGTCAACACTATATCACTTTAAAGTGTATGGAATTTTGTTTTGGCAAAGAAACAATATTATCCATATTCAACTCGATTAGCTCATAAACAAAGTCCTTGGTTCAACAATAACATTTATCATTAACTGTACTACACTAGCCAGAGATTTTGACTTTGAGTTGACTACAGTTGACCACGATACTAACCTCATATAACCAAGGAGAAGAATTCTCCATTGAATAATGTTCACTTCCATGCTTCAACTAAGATCCAACTATAGTCGCGAGATGGTCGCCATGTCACGATTTAACCATAATCAAAGTGGATTGTCCATAAGTCTAGAGAACCGTAACTTTGTCATTTTGAGATTTTTTTTTGTTTAACCTAGTTATTATTAACCAACATAAAACTCTCGAACAAGTCATTCCCTGGTTATCCAATAATTATAAGTACATAACCCTTTAGTGCCCTCAGATTTTATAAGTAATACACTATCTAACATTTGGAGAGAGTTATGTACTCGGGCCTCAATGGATGCATCAATATCTTTCCTCGAAGCATCTTGACAATGAATATTTAAAATCATATGTTATTCTCCCTTTTTTAAAAATCCTTCTAGGCCTCTGCCTAGACCCCGCCTAGGCGCTAGGCTAGGCATACCACATACGATTTGCCTAGGCCCGCTAAGAAAAGGTTTACCGTCTCATGTAAAAATCAACACATGCATTTTTGTACCGGCTAGACATTATTTAAGGTTTAATGCCACATATAAGCATCAATGTGCTAGTTTCAGGCGGTTATGCCTCTTTTGCTACTACTAAGCACATTAAAAATCCCAAAATTCTATTGTATATTAATTGAAACTAAACAAAACACTAAAACTTTATCTAAAATACATGAGTTATCCAAAATTCCTAACTCTAATTAATCCTCGATTAATCCCCGCCTAAATGATTAACCCTTAGTCTGTAATAACTGCCCAGTGTCCACCAAACAATTTTTACAACCTTAGTTATTCTATATCATGATTGCAAATCTTTGTAACAATTATCACATAACAATTGTTTTAGGATTTTCTAGTTAATATACCTTAAATTAATTATACCTAATTTAACAAAGTATATAATAGAAATCAAATAGCTTTATTACAAACAAGACCGATTACAAAGTTAGGTATATGAAATAAATTACATAATTTCCCATAGGGCATATCCCTAACTCTCTTAGGGGCACCAACAACTTCTAGTTGAGGGGTATATAGATGAAATGAGCCATGATATCTTAGTGTCGATGCAGTCGATGCAACTCTATTAGTGTCAACATGAGTAGGATTCATTAGTGATATACATAACTCATTCATAAATAACTTAAACAATATGATTAATATTAAAGATTGCAACTCATATTGGTGATTAAGAGTGATTTATCAGTTGATTAGAATTACAACTATGAGTCACCAAATTAGAGATGCGACATGGGTGTTTATAGCGTATGTATGATGAGATGTAGACATGTTTATATTTAGAGAGTGTGTGACATATTTTACTTCTTTGACATATCACATATATACTCGACACACACTTATTATACTTTAAGCACTGTTACACTCATTACTAGTTTCTACCTCGACTCACGGTCTGTTATATAATTAGCGACCTCGGATCAGACTGAGGTTGTTTACTGGATGTATGCTTTTGGTATATATTTGTTTTGAGACATGTACTGGGGTTGAAGCAACAAACAATGGTGATATATCATAATCGTAGTATATGAGTTATCATGTGCCATGATGTGGTTCATGTTATTGTTGTTCATGGTTGTATTGGACTTTTTATGACATGTTTTGGTCTATGATGATGTACTAGTGGTATTGGTGTTTTATATATTTCAGTTTGGGTTGTTTGATATAGTCAGCCATGTATATATGTTTTATTTTGAGATGTCCATGTCCTATGGCTTCTATTATGTTGATACTATATTTTGACCTTTTCATTGTTATATCGTACTCTAATATCTATTGTTTTATTTCTGGGATATTTTACTTATATATGTTTTAATACATGTTTACTTAGTCTTGGACTCATTTACACTTCTTTATGCCAAGTTGAGATACATATTATTTTAGATGTATTCAGGTATTGAGAACATATCCATTTTGGCCCAAGCGATAATATACCAGAGCTTGCTCGTGTCCTTTGTTCTATGCTATTAGACAATTATTACTCTCTAGTAGCATGGGCACTGGGCATGGGCATTACAGCTTTGTATCATAGCAAGTTTGAACGAATCAAGAATGATTACATATTGGCCTTAGAGGAGTGTGCCTTAGGAAGTTACCTAATCATAAGCGACTCGTATATGCTAAACACAAGTTAAATAGTTTTCTTTAGGATGGATACCGGAATAGTAGATGTATATAAATAGATGTAATATCATGCACACTTTTTAGTGTGTTTTATATATTTGAATATACTACTTATCTCTCTTTTCTAATAAGGACGAATGTTTATTTGGTAAGGAGCATGGCATGCACAAGTAGCTCTAGAGCAGGTGCATCGCCTGACCCTTCTGACAGCCAACCCAGTGGGTCAGGAAGTTCTATCGTCTTCTTGACCATGGAGCAATAGATGGAGGACATGAGGATGCCCAAGGCATGGGTGTAGTTTGTGTTCAGAATCCGAACCCTCGTTTGAACTTCACAAAGCTTTGTAACGACTAAACTAGCTTAGGTGGCAAGCCATTCCTTTAGAACAAAGGAGTTATGGTTGTTCATTCTTAGTTAAAGACGTGCAAAAGGAGAGTTGATGATTTGGACTTATCAGATCAGGATAAGAGGAAGCTAGCATTGCATCAATTCAAGTCAAGAGCATTAGATTGGTATGATGCAACAACTGTAGAGACACCCAAGGAAGACATTTCATTGCATAGATTCAAAGAGATATTCAAAACTCATTTTCTTCCAGAAGCCGAGAAAGCGACACTACTTAGGACGTTTATTGATTTGAAGAAAGGTGACTCTTTAGTGCAAGATTATGCGAATGAGTTCAACGCATTATCTAATTATGGTCCAACTCTCACCATCACACTATTAGAAAAAATGAGAAGTTCGTCTTGGTGCCAAGGAATGATATGAGAGATCGATTACTCATTTAGCTTTGATTTCCATTTGAGAAGGTTGTCGATATCGCATTAAGATTCGAGAAAGTTTATGTGCAAGATTTAGTGGTAGGAGGTCAAACTATGCAGCCTACTCGGCACTTTTAGCATTAGAAATGCAAGCAGTTATTTTAGAAGAATCAAAAGTTTAAGAGAAGCAAGTAACCATATAAGACTATGTAGTAGGGACCGAAGAAGATTCAGGACTGATCTCATGTAGAATGACAGCTTACAGAACCAAAGGCCAATATGCTAATGAATGTAAAATACTAGCCAAGATCAAATCAAGAAGTGCTTTAACTGTAAAGAGATGGGTCTTATATCTAGGTTGTGCACCAAGCAAGAAAAGCAGAATCAAGGCAAGCTTTTTGCTATAGAGGGTCTAGGCACATCTGAGTAAGACAAAGGAAAGCAGGCTACAATTTTAGAAGGTATTTCCTTTATTACATGATCTATCTATACGAGTTCAATTCGATATAGGTGCATCAAACTTGTTTGTATTGAGAGGGCTACTAGAGAAGCTAGATATGAATGTTATTCTTTTAGTCACTTCTCTTAGAGTAGCTAACCCGATAGGTGGTACACTACTTTAAGAATGAAGTGTTGTGATGTCATGATTTGCTTACATGGGTATCCTTTTCTATGCGATTTGCATATGATGGATTTTCTAAGATTCAGGGTTGTTCTTGGAATAGACCAGCTCGAGTGCTATCAAGGTCGATTATTCCATATAGAGAGAGTTATTACACTGCAACATCCAAATTATGCTAATCATATACTCATAGCACTTATGCATCTAAAGCCAGTTCGAGGTTTTCTTATATGCCTTAGAATCTCAAGATGATGAAGTAAATAAGATTTCAATAGTTAGATATTTTCCTGATATATTTGAGCAAGCTCTAATTTTTCGACTCGTCTAGTAATTGAATTCAGGATTGTCTTGTTCCTAGTGCTCAACCATTCAATTGGCCGCTAAATCGAATGTGCCCAAAAGAAATAAAAGAATTATGTTTGCAATTTAAAGAACTTGAGCAGAAGAGCTTTATCTGACCTAGTAGCTAACCATGGAGTGCATCGACATTATTTATCAAAATGTAGATGGATCTCTTTGTCTTTGCATAGATTATAGAATGTTAAACAATCTTACTACCAATTAAAAATATCCACTGTTGAGGGTCGATGATTTATTTGACAAATTGAGTGGTACCAAAATCTTTTCTCAGTTCAATCTTGCTACAAGTTTTCAGTGACTTCGAGTTGTAGAAGATAGTATTCCTCTCACCACATTCAAGACTTGATATGGTTCTTATCAGTGGCTCGTCATTCCATTCGGGTTGACGAGTACTTCTACATATTTGTTGACATGTTGAACCGAGTCTTTAGAAGTTATTTAAATAAATTCATTCCGATCTTTACTGATGATGTTCTTGTATATTCAAAGTCAGTAGATGAGCATGTTATTCATGAGGACTATATTAGAGGCTGAGAGCTCAACACATTCAATTGTCATTTTTGGCAAAAAGAAGTCAAATTTTTTAGGGCATATACTTTCAGATAAAGGCATTTCAGTAGACCTAGCCAAAGTCGAAGCTGTTCCAAATTGAAAGAGGCAGAGTCAGTGATTGAACTTTGTAGTTTCTTAGGGATTAAAAGGGTATTATCGGAGATTTATCATAGACTTCTCCAAGATTACTACTCTATTCACTCACTTAATGAAGAAAGAGGTGAAGTTTATTTTTTCAGATAAGTGTGAAGAAGCTTTTAAGAAGCTTAAGGAGTTGCATTATAATACGCTGATCCTTATTATTCCCGAGGGTAATCAGGATCTGGTAGTTTATATAGATTCTTATTGGACAGGTCTTGGTGCTATGTTCATGCAGCGTGATTGAGTCATAGCATATGCATCTAGATAGCTTAGGCCGATTGAGATTTGATATGCCACTCATGATCTTGAGTTGCAATAGTTGTAGTTGCATTAAAGCCATGGCGACATTATCTATTGGTTGAGCAGTTTGTTCTCTATACATATCACAAGTTGCTGGAGTACTAATTTTCTTAAAGAGATCTGAACATGCAGTAATAATGATGGCCCAAATTCCTAGTTGCATGTGATTTTGGGATTAAGTATACCCCAAACAAAGAGGATAGTGTTGCAGATGCTTTAAGCAGAAAGCATCAAGCAATCGTTTCCATGATGGTGGCAGAGCGGAATGATTTGGAATTGTTATCTTCATGTGATATTTAATATGGATATTAGATAACTCGACAATTATATTAGCCAGTTTAGAGGTTTGGCCGAGTTTACTTGATCCAATTCAGGCCATTCAGAATGAGGATCCTATATTAGAAGATTGGATTTTTCAGTTGTAGACTAGAGGTAATGTAGCTAACCTTAGTAGGCTTGAGCTCGACTCGAAAGGTTATTTTGAGGTAAGGGGGAAGGCTTTATGTCCCAATATAGCCGATCTAAATAAGGAAATATTGATGAGTGTAATTATTCCATCTTTGCTATACATCCACGTGGGACAGAGTTATACAAAGACATGAAAAAGGCGTATTATTGGGAAGGCATGAGACATAGGCGAGTATATTAAGCGATGTGTTACATTCCAGTTGGTGCAGGGTGAGTATCAGAAGCCCAACATACTACTTCAGCCTATTAAAGTACCATAATGGAAATCGTTGTAGGTATATATAGATTGTTGTACCACCCCACCTCTATACCCATACTACTAAAGTGCATTACTAGGTAATATTATTTGATAATACAAAGAGTGTGGCGATACTGGGCTATCACATGTGAATATTTCCTTGAAATAACACCGGTACATACTTCAAAATCTTATACCACTAACTAACACATAGTCGATATCAGCACAAATCACTAAACATGTGTGTTTTCGGGATAAAGCAATACACAATATAAAAATAAATAGCAGAGAACATCGAGTCATAACACACTAATAAAATATAATACATTCAATGGGTCTATAAATAGTCGAATGTCTATTATCTCTCGAAATATACAACTCATGTGTCTAACGCATACATCTCAACATCATCAACATACTTGAGGCTACATAAACAAATAATGATACACTAATCAACTAATAAACTAGCCTCCAACCATGCCCAACATTCACAAGCTGTTCACTTCTTCCTCGAACTTGAAATGTCTCGGGCTGACCCGAGTTTTATATAAATAACACACGGGTCAGACGGTGTCTAGAATGTAGATGTCAATATATAATAATAACTGGCATAGTGGAGCTAATATATCCCATAAATGTATGGAACATCTCAAGTATCTCACATATATCATGCCATGCACAAATCATCAATCATAGAGGTTAAATAAGACATCCATACACCCAAACATCCAACCATAACACCCATCAATAAAACTATAACATAATGAGCGAATTAACCTAATATCCAATCATCATCCTCCAACACACCTATAACATAAAAGGGAATTAAATATCGACAAGTACACAATCAATTGAGGCGTTATAAGTATGGTATTGTATGTATATGTATTTCAATCACATGTTCCAGTGGGGAGGCTCATAGCACACAACATTGATAGCACACCCTACGGTCTCAGTTACTTTTAGTCAACATGACTCTATATCCATCTATATACCATGGCCACGAGCCTAATGCATAATGGTAATAGACTATTGGATAGTGTGGCATTTGAGCTAACCATTACATAATCTAAATATCAGTAAACACCACGTATAATGGTGATGGTACAGATTCGGGGCATGACCCTACGATCAACCAACTAGGATGGACCCTTCTCTACTTAATAAACAACACACATAACAAATAGGCACATGGCCGTTAGGCATACTTAACCATCTTGAATGAAGTGATGGTAACATGAAACTACCACTCGTCATATATGAGTGTTAATCACATTCAAGAGGTAATCAAATAAATAGCCACTCGAAGGATTTTCAATTTGAAATATTTCTCAAAACCATAAAATAAAATACAACACCGATATAATTTTCAATTTAAAACATTTTCTATGGGCATACAATAAATTCCAACACCATTATATTTAAAAACCTCATTCATATTCCATATCACTTTTAAACTATTATTGAAAAGCAATTCATCGAACTAAAAGTCTGTTCTATATAAGACCTTTTAAATATTTGATAACAAAATATTAATTTATAGTAATTTATTTGTATAACAAAATCCAAAAATATTTCTTTCCATAATAATTCAATTCAAACACCTTTATATATATACATATTTCCAAAAGCTTATAAAACAATTTCCTTTTATTTAGAAATAATCAAATACAATATATAAACTTCTAAAATTATTCTTAACAAAATATATTATAAATTTTATTATTAATAATTTTCATATAGTAAAATAAGTCAAATTCATATTATTATAATTTCATAAAATTTCCCATTTAATCAAATTCCATAAAAATAGATTCATCACTTTAAAAAAATATAAACTATTAGCCTCCTTTCTATAAAAATCCTTTAAATATGTTATTTTATATTTATAGATAAGAAAAAAATTATATTTAAAAGACTAATTAATTAAACAGATCCTAAAAATCATCGTTTTCCTCACATTGCTACCTCATTCTACGCACATTAAACTCAGGCACCCCATATCCATTGCTAGCTCCGACCACCTCTACCTTCTCTACATTGTGCATCGCCCCTCTACAGGTCAGCACTTGCATGCGCTTTTCTTCTTTTTTTCCTCTTTTTCACGTTCGTTTATTTTGGTTTTTAATTTGATGTGATTGAATAGATTTAGGGCTCAGGGAAAAATGAAAGGGAAACAGAAATAGGTTTGGGTGGATATGGGCTGAAAAAGGAATCTATAGGAGGAGATGGTTAAGGGAATGTTCTAGAGCACCATTGTTTACCATTAAGCCCCATTTTTAATTGTTTAATTTAAACACCATACTTTCCTTTACTTTTGATTAATTTTATCATTTATCCATACTTTCACTACCAATTTAAATTGAACTATTAAATGTTTCACAAAGTATATTTGATAACCGATATAAATATTTAAATCAATAAATTGTTTATTCTCGTTAATTTGTTCAAATTATTAGTGAAAAATAAATCGCCTTTTCCAATCATATGGAAATTATTTACAAGGTAAAATTATTTTATATTCACTATAATTTTATTCGATTTTAATATATTATCATTATTATTTTGCAACAAATTTATTAACTAATTCACTTTATTAAAAAAACATCCTTTATTCAATAATTTTAACCCAATAAAATATATTTTCAAAAGTAAAAGTTTCCAAAATTGAACTTGGGCGTTTTATTTTTATTAAAAATAATTTATTATAAGAGCCTAGAAGGTTGGGTTGTACAAATGTCATGTTTAATAGTTCACTTATTTTGATATGATAATAAATTGAATTGATCCAGTAATGATCAATTTTATGCATCTTTTCTAGATTTCTATGGACTTTAATGATAGACAATTCCAAGTCAAGGCAAGGCAGTGAGAGCATTTGGGTGATAGTCGATTGACTCACCAAATTGCCTACTCTATCCCAGTTCAATCAGACCAAACAACAAAGAGTCTCGTCGAGCTATTCTTCAATCTCATAGTCCAATTGCATGGTGTTACGAGTAGTATGGTTGGTGACTATTATCCTTTATTCACTAGTCATTTCTAGTTAAGTCTATAGAGTGACTTAGGAGTTTAGCTCATTACGAATACAACTTACCATCCACAGACGAATGGGCATACTAACAGTGTCAACCAGATAGGTAAAGATCTTCATAGAGCTTGTATTTTGGAGTTGGTGGTTCATAGGAGGACTATTTGATAGAGTTAGGAGTATGCCTAAGGGGCGATTCTATAATTTGTTGTAAATTAATTAACTCTGTAATCAATTCTCGTTTGCAATAAAGGTAAGATACTGGCTTCTTGGTAAACAGGTCGCAGGTTCGATTCCCGCCTACCCTACTCCCATTTCCAAAGGCGGAGGTAGGTCCTCATAAAACCGCATAACATGGTTGGGGGCTCTGTGCTGGGCTGGCTAAAAACCCTCCCGTTTGTGGTTGGACCAGGCTACGGGGGAGCTCATCTCATCCCTTCGATTTCATCAGGGCTCTGGGTTGAGATTTTTTATTTAAAAAAAATATTAAAAAATAAAAAAATAAAGGTGTTTTCTTTTTATTATATATTTGATATAATGTGTTATAATTAACTAAATATTTAATTAAAATATATTTAACAGAAAATCTATAAATGGTGTGTTTGTGATAGTAATTACAAATAGTTGTGTTTATGAATATAGTAACACACCGTAGAATTAACAGCAATTAATAAATAATTACTAAGGCAAAAAATGAAATTTGAAAAAACGTCAGAATTTGGCTACAAAACTTGCATCATTATGTCCGTGGCAATTTTCTAAACAACTTTAATATATGGAGTTTTGTGATTGGAGTTCAAACGAAGAAGTTATTAGCGTTTAAAATTTTCGAAACGAAAATAATTAAATAGGAATTAAAAAATGATAATAATAAAACTGCATGGACCCTATCATCGGTTGACCCCCTCCCTGGGCTAGTCGATTAGTTGAATAGTGGCGGCTAGGGTTGAACCCTAGTCGAATGGTCCAGATTTAATTAATTTAAATCTTACGGATATGATTGATTCGAGCGTCTATAAATACAGGCCTAGCTCCTCGCTTTTCTTTTCATATTTTCTAGTCAAAGCAGCGAAGCTCTGCCATTTTCTTTTCTCTGCTATTTGTATTAATTATAAAATATTATATGTATATATGTAATCGAAGAAGGGTAAAAAAATAAAGGAGAAAAGTGAAGGAGCGAACCAATACTGCGGAAAACCTAAATTTTATAATTATAAATCTATATCCCACTTGGTTGAATTCTCCATTTAGATATGTAATTCTAATGGATATGTATATACCTTGTTATGCATATTTTTGATTGGAAAGGAAAAGGAATTAATTAAAGGGATGAACTAAGATTTGGGAGATATGAAAAGCTAGAAAGGTGAGTGGGAAATTATATGATTTATATATAACATGAAATTTATATCGTTGATTTTATTTAATTATTATGCATATGCAAGATTTGTTGAGTTGTAGGCTCAGAAAGAACGTATTCAACTGAAATCTCGTCTACATATTCTGTAAGTTTGGCAATTGGAATGGAATGATGTTTACATCCTAATCTAGAAATTTTGAAATCAGTCCCTAAATTTGTTAAAGTAGAATGTTGATCTGTAAGATTAATTCTGGATTTATGATAATTTGGGTTGTAAATTATTAGTGTTAATTTAAATTGCCTTAGTTTGACTTGAAATGTGAATTTCTATATTTTAATTTATTGGGAGCATTGTGGGTATAATTTAGTTGTAACTATTTCCATGTAATTTCCACAAATTATCTAATTCCACAAGCATGTATAAAAAGTCTATCGTTCGAAATAATAAGGAATATACTAAAAAGGAAAAAGATGTGTAAAGTAAGGATATTTTCCTCCGTAATTTGTAATGTCTAATTTAATAAAAGAAAGAGACAATTCCTTGTAATTTCAAACGGAGCAAAAGTCTCACTTTTGAGTAACTTATGGAAATTTATAGCGGTAATCCTTAAGGATAGCTCTAATATATTAAAATATGGAAATAAATTTTCTTTGCACAATGAATATGTAAGTGTATGTTCTGGAATTCCTATGCATAAGAATTAATGAGTTATATACATACATATATATATATATATATATATGTTTATGTGTATATATATATATAGACACACACACGTAGAACTACACCCACCGATTAAAAGTATAAATATACATAGGGTAGCAAATAAAGCGTATCATACGTCGGTATTTGTATTAGTTATAATTAGGACGACTAATTATTAATAGCGAGTGAACCGTAAGACTAGAAGGTTGAAATGGAAAAGAGATAGTGACCCCAAAACTTATGAACAGCGACTGCAAATTTAGTGGGCAATCAATGTGTAGTTAATAGGGGGTTATAGAAATTAAATAGGAACATAAATGCGTTTAGTGAGTCTAATTAAAGAATTTAACATGGCATTTATGGGAAAATGAAATATGCACAATGAGTTGAATTTGAAGTGAATAAATAAATGCCTTTAGTGACTGTTCAATGTGAATAATAACGACCATTTATTACAGACAATTGAAATTTATGGGACATTGAAGGAAGTGAGGAAGATAGGAAATAAGCGCACAAAATAGGAATAGGTTCGCAGCGAATAAGTAAATAAAATACTAGTAAATAAACTTAGGAGATAGTATATTTAGGGCTGTCAATGGATACCCGAAAAATCCGAAATCCGTCCGCATCCATATCCGAAAAGCGGATAATATCCGATATCCGAAAAAGCGGATGCGGATACGGATACGAAGACATCCGCATCCGAAAATTATCCGTCCTGTCTTTGTCAATATTATAGTACAAATTGTGTGTATTTTAGTATAATGAAAGATATTTATTTGTTGTTTTATCAAGTTAATAGTTTATATTATATACATTTAATGTTTATTAACCGCTCAAAACTATATATTATCACCATATTTGTTTATATTTAACACTTTTATGATCAATTGGATTGAAGAAAATGTATGTTAAACTTAAAATTTATATTTATATTTCTTGATTTATCGGTCGTTAGCGGATAGGATAATTATCCGATATTCGTCCGTATCCGCGGATGCAGATATCCGATATCCGAAAATCATTTCGGATGCGGATGCGGATATGGCACTATCCGCATCCGAAAGTATCCGTTGACAGGCCTAAGTATATTTTCATAGTACGAAATTATATAGCTTCAATAATACATTTAGAATGAGCATGAAGAAGTAGGACTAGCCTAATATTTAAGCCTATGAAAATTGGTTTGGCTTAGAATAGATTGAGATGCAAGATTGGTAGAGTTACATAATAGAAGTCCACCATTCACCTAGATACTACTAGCAGTTGTGTATACGTACCACTAATGTGGGACATCTCCAACCATAGGACCCATGGAGAAGGGATATACATTTGTGTATAGGTGTAGGAAAATACGACAAGGGTTCGCCTCAGATTTGAGGTATTAAATGGCTTAGTACCTTTAGGGATATCAAGGGGTTTACTTCAGGGTGGAAGGTATTTAATAGCCGTTGAGTTTGCCTCCTCTCTATATAAGAAGTCTTAAATAACCTACGATGGGATCTAATAGGGAAATGAGGTCCGCTTCATTCCTAGCAAGAGGTATTAAGTGTAACATCCTCTCATTTTGAGTTCTAAAACTAAGCGCTATGAATGTTGTATTCATCCTTAGTATTAATTTCCGATGAAAAATGCGGCTATTTAATCATATTAATAATCAAAAGCACATGAATATGAAAATTTTCAAACACAATTTAATAACAAGTTTTCACATTTCATTTCGCAAATAAGGTTTCATATTCATTGCATAATCTCATCCGATTTCACATTCAGAGAAAATATAATGATTTCAAAATACTCCAAGAGTGAATATGAAGATGTCCCTTGATTGATCAAAGTCTACTGCTACTTGACATTTATAATTTCTGTCATTACATCCATTCAAACAAAATAAATTGTACCGCAGATTAAATAAAACTCCTAATATAGCTAGCTTGCCCCCTGCACGTCCTTGGAAGCTTATTCGTCTAACTAGAAACCCGAAATCCCTTACTCCCGACATACTCATTAAGGGGAAAAAACTTCTGGTCATACAAAAAGTCCGGTGTGAATAATAACATACTATCTCGAATCTAATAGATATTTAGTGAGACCATGCCGCTGAGCGGAACGGGTTTTCCCCTTACTAGTATCTTAACCATAAAATATCAACCATATACCGTGCTCTTGCATCCATAATGGTTGGAACATAATAAATAATCTTTTCAATCATGCAACATACATTGGATTACTCATCCCAATTTATTAGACTATTCGTCTAAAATTTCCCTTATTATCTGTCTTATGCTTATGTGGACTACCCATCTTACATAAAAAAAATTATGGACATATATCCCTTCCCATATGGACTACCCATCACACATGGTTTCATTATCAAAGTTATGTGGACTATCCATTTCATATATTTTATTTATTTAAAATGATGTGGACTATCCATCACACATCCTATAGTTTTCCTAGGATGATTATGAAACTTTCATTAACCATATAGAGACTATCCATCACTAGTATCATGTTGCATATCCATCACACATTCCATAGCTATCCTAGGTTAACTATGAATCCATTACTTATCAATATATTTTACGTTTAACCCAAATGTTCAACCGATGTCTATTGGTATCCCCAATTAGGTTGCAGATCCCTCAAACTTATAACATCTTAAAATGATATACATTGGTACCCCCAATGATCTATGTCGAAATTAAAAAATAAAATACATTAGTATCCCCAGTGGCAAGTGTCAAAATTAGTAAATAAAATACATTGGTATCCCCAATGAACAATGTCGAAATCATCATACATATGGCTCCACGGCATTTATATAGTAAATAAAGAACATACCGCATTCATGCTGCAATAATAATATCGAACGTCTACCCAAAGTTGGAAAACAAATTTTTTGATTTTATAAGTTATATGGCTAACTATCAAAATCATAAGGTTATCAACCTTCTTGAGCAGAGGCTATCTCGCCTCTTTAAAACATACTTTTAGTTTGCATAAAACCAGGCCTCAACCGCGTTGAAATAAAAAGTAGCGGCATCAATGCCGCATGGCATTATTGCCAAAATCAATTATGTGTCGCACTGATACTATAATGTCAAAACCATGGTACTTCGGCTCTATGCCATAAAACATAGGGTGTCGGCATTGAAAACCCACGATATAATTTTCCTTTACATTGAATCAAGGAATAGAGGCTACATTGCTACAAAATAGTTAATATTGAAAATAATGCTTGCAGCTTCCCTACTTTAAGCTATGACATCGATATAGAAAACATGCGGAATTATTTAAAATAACGATGAAAACTTGCGGCATTGACAAAGTAATGGTGAAAGCATTGTACATCGGCTATTATGCCGGAAAACATATAACTTCGACATTGATAACTTGCATCATCAATGATTCCTATTGCCACGATATGCGTTATTCCCATAATGACGATGTCGCATGCCTGATCCAATGCATCTCATACTTACGGCGTAAGTATCTCATGCACTTTTCATAACGATGCGACCCTTCATTATAATGCCACTTATTATTGATAGCGGATGGTATGGGGATGCCGCATAACGATGGCATAGTGGTAATTATCATAAAACTGTTTTCTTCCTTTTTAAAGTAAATTCTTTTAACCTACTATCATTTGTTTGTCCAACTATGATTGGTTGGAACTAAATCTTTATGGTTTCTTTTAAAAATATACTGAAATCATGTTCCCCTTCACAAAACCATTTATTCATTTAATTAATTAATATCCTTTATTAATTATTGGTTTAAATGCTTTTCTAGCATAATAAATTCATAATAATTCATAAACACTTGGGAAAAATTCCCAAAAATCAAAGAAATTTAAAACTATCATATTCTTTACCATATAAAAATTTCAAGGTCAAAAACCATATTTAATTATTTTATTAATTAAGACCCGAAATATACCTTATTTCCATCTTAGGAAATTCATCAAATATTCCATTTAACATGAAAAATTATGAAATTAAAAAAACATCCCCAAAATGATGTTTTACTCGACATGTCAAAAAATCAAATCGATTGGAGATTAAAACTTAGGTTTTACACTTAAAACTCATTCAAATAATTTCATAAAAAATTTCATAAATCATTATTCTATCCAAACAACCATCCTACATCCATAACGAGGAAAAACAATCAAGATAGGTTAGGGTATTTCCAATAGCCAAATTCAACCTAAAGATAAAAGAGATGGTACATTTATTATTCACCTTAATTTAGATGTTGGAGCTGAAATTTAATGGTGTTTAGCTTCATTAAAATTTATCTTTTGAATCCCCTTTGATTTCCTCTTCCTTCTACCTTGATTAATGGTTGACCTTATTTATTCTTTGTGATTTTTTTTGGATGTAAAATGAGAATGAATGAGCGGGTAACTCTCTTCGGTACGCGAGTTTCTTTATCCTCTCCATAATAGGAAATGAACCTACATACCTCGGTATCAACTTCCCTGTTTTTCCAAACTATACCACACCCTTCATCGGTGTTACTTTAACAAAAACGTGGTCTCTAACCGAGAACTCTAAATCCTTGCGCCTCTTATATGCGTAAATTTTCCACCTAGACTGAGCTTCCTTCATCCATGCTCGGATCAAGCCAATCTTTTTTGTGGCTTCTCTCACTATATCCGGACCAAGAACCAATCTGTCTCCGGTCTCTAGCCAATGTGCTGGTGATTTGCACGTCCTTCCATACAAAGCTTCGAAAGGCATCATTCATATACTAGTCTGATAACTGTTATTAAAGCAAAACTCAATTAAGTGCAAATGGACTTTCCATGACCCACCAAAATCCAGTACAGAAGCACTCAACAAATCTTCAAGTACCTTATTGACTTTCCCTACCCGTCCATCCATTTGTGGGCGATAAGCAGTACTCACCTTAAGCTTGGTACCCAACACCTTTTGTAGACTCTTCCAGAATTCACTAGTGATCTAGGTATCCCTGTCACTGACTATACTACTAGGAATCCCATGCAATCTAACAATATTCTTCATAAACAACTTAGCCAATACAGGTGCCGTCCTGGTTAACTTAACGGGAACGAAATGTGCACTCTTGGTTAGTCTCTCCACTATGAACCAAATACTTTCATTTTCCCTGTTCGACCTTGGCAACCCATCAACAAAATCCATGGATATCGGATCCCACTTTCAAATTGGTATATCTAAAGGCTGAAATAATCCACTCAACATTTGATGTTTGACTTGTTGGAAATTCAAACACTGCTTTACCTATAAGCCTATATCCCGTTTCATACCTTCCCAGAATAAACTTCTCTTCATATCTTGATACATTTTAGTTCCTCTAGGATGCATAGTAAACTTTGATCGATGATATTCACTAAGAACATCCTTTCTTAAGTCACCAACATCTAAAACAGACAACCATCCTTTCTTTCCTAACCATCCCTCCGGTCAAGACTAAACTATTTCAAATCATCAAACTATGTTCCACCTTTCAACCATCTATTTTGTTCATCTAACCACGGATCATCTCCCTCCTTAGAAGCAATCCTCTCGATCAATACTGGCCAAACTTCTAAAGAAGGCAATATGGCGGTACTCTGACTGGAACTAGCAGCCGACCTCAACTGCACACTACAAGTAGTCAATGCCTTTAAAATTCTCCATTCTGCCAACATAGCTAAAACCACATTTTGTTGTCTTCTGCTAAGTGTATCGACAACTTTATTTCATTTCCCTGGCTGCTAAAAACTACGGCCATCTCTACTGTCTCATATTCAACTCCTTCCAGGAGAATAAATACTACAAGGACTTATGATCCGTGTACAACTCGAATCTCTCTCCCAAAAGATAGCATCTCCACATCTTCAAAGCAAAGACTACAGCTGCCAACTCCAAATCGTGAGTCGGATATCAACTTCATGCAGTCTGAGCTATCGGAAAGCGTAGGCAATCACTTTACCTCTTTGTACTAACACAATTCTTAATCATGTTCGACATGCATCAATATACACCACCAAACCCTGATTACCATCTGGTACAACTAACGCGGATGCATTGGTCAAAAAATGTTTCAACTTAAGGAATGCCTCCTCACATTTACTTGACCAAATAAAATTTATGTCCTTCCTGGTTAGTTTAGTCAAATGCGCTGCTATCTGTGAGAAATCCTTGATAAATCTTCGGTAATAGCCAGCTAATCCAAGAAAAATTCTTATCTAGGTCACTGTCTTAGGTCTCTTATAATTATTTATAGCTTCAATCTTAGTTGGACCCACAGACAACCCTTTTTATAAAACTACGTGTCCAAGAAACTTCATTTCTATCTTCCAAAAATGACACTTCAAAAATTTTGCTTTTAGTTGAAGCTGCCTCAACGTCATAAGCACTATTCTAAGATGAATCTCATGATCCCTCCATCTTTAGAATATTTCAACATGTGAATACCAACATGAACCTATCCAATTGCTCTTGGAAAATTCTATTCATCAGGTCCACAAAGAAAGCGGGTGCATTAATCAATCCGAATGGCATTACTATTCACTTGTACGAACCACATCTTGTTTGAAACGTTGTCAAAGCAATACTGCCCTCCACCGCCCTCATTTGATGAAACCTTGTAGCTAAATCCAACTTGGAAAATACTTTGGCTCCACTCAATTGATCAAATAAATCATCAATTTTTGGCAAAGGATGTCTATTCTTTATCGTTTTCACATTCAGTTTACGATAATCGATACTCAATCTCAATGACCCATTCGGTTTCTTCACGAACATCGCAGTTGCTCCCCAAGGTGAACTGCTTGGTCTAATGAAATTCTTTCCTTCTATGTCCACCAGCTGTACCTTTAACTCCTTCTTCTCGGTAGGTATCATTCTGTTAGGCGGTCTACGTATAGGTTCAGCTTCAGGTACAAGCTATTCGAAACTCAATAACACGTTTTGGTGGTAGTCCTGTAACCGGCTCAAACACACCTGTGTACTCTCTTACAACAAAACCCTGATTTACTTCGTCTTCTACTTCCATTACACCAAACAAACATCAAAACTTGCATTCTCTACTGAGTATATAATTCGATCGCAGCTACTAGGGTGTCTTAATGATATCTCCCTATTTAAGCAAAATATCCTAGCCTCGTATATGCTCAACCAATCCATATCCAAAATGATTCCAAAACCTGCAAAGACAAATACAAACTGTAAACAAAGGCATGGCCTAACAACTCAACCTTTAACTGGTTACATCTCATCCCAAGAGTTGTATACCCTCCTATTGGATTCGCAACCCTTAAGGAAGCAATATGGTATGATGGTTCTAATTCTAATTTATCTACCAAATACTGAGAGATAAAAGAATGTGATCCACCGTATCAAACAAAACTCTAATTGGTATGCTATGAATCAAAAGCGTACCTTCCATCATAGACTTTCCTTTTTTAGTAGTAGTCGGTTTAGAAGATGATAGTTCCAAAGCAAAGAACTTTCCCTCCTTGGCCGCTTCAGGACATTTGGTCTTGTAATGCCCCACTTGGTCGCAGTTAAAGCACTTTACTCTCTGCCTTTCCACATATGTCTTGTCATCACCAGATCAACACTCATTAGCATAGTGTCCCTTCTTGTCACACTTATAACAAAAGATATCTGCTTTCCCTTTCTTGGTAGCTCCACCCTTCCGAGATCCCTTCTTCTTGAAGAATTTCTTCTTCTTATTCTGCGAACTCGGGGTTTCCACCGACTTTTCTTTGCTAAAAGTCACATTACATTACTCGGATCTTGGAGATGTAGCATAGTCGCCTTGGCAATCTTTGACCTCAAGCCTCAGATAAAATTATCATTCCTTTTAATCACAGTATCAATGGTGGCATATTCATATCTGGATAGCCCATCAAACTTAGTAGCATACTCCAGTACAGACATCTTTTCTTGCTCTAATTCCATAAACTTCCTAAGCATAGTTGACTTGGAAACTTCAAATAAGAACCTCTCCTCAAAGCTTCTTCTAAACTCATCCCAAGTCAGTTCCTCTTCTGGCACACCAACGGTCACTCCGTTCCACCAGTGTAGTGCTACATTTTGCAACTTCCTAGAAGCCAATCTCATTTTCTACTCATCGTTCAACCCTAGATCAACAAAAGTCCTCTCACAGTGCAATAGCCAGTTCTTTACTTCAATAGTATCCTTGGTTCTAAGAAAAGGCTTCCCACTAAGATTAGTATAATCTCGGTTTACCTTAGCATGGTTATTACCAACCGGCGTCACGAGATTAACTCCTCTCACACTAGCAGCATTCCCTCCATCCAAACCAATAGCAGCTTCGACTTGCATTATGTTAACAAAGAGCTGAAACATAGTCCATATATCTACTGGTGAGGTCACAACACCTACATTAGCATTTTCATTTTGATCAGCATTCGCTTGTTGACCTTGGTTCCTTCTGGTGTTGGGTCGAACATTTCCATTGGTTATAGTGCTTCCTCCACCTAGGTTCACTCTTCTATTACCTGCTTCCATAACTTGCTTTCTCATAATATTAATATGAGCCTTAATAAGATATAGAAGAACGATCTAAGAGATAGGGGACAATACATACTTATATATAACAAATACAAGTACATTACTATAGCGTTATCCCATACCCTAATCTTATTCTTTGATTCATTTGGACTATGTTTCACAAATCTTTTAATCTTTTAAGTTTTACATAAATCTATGCTCTGATATCAACTTGTAACATCCCCCCATTTTGAGGTCCAAAACTAAGCGCTACGAATGCTGTAGTCATCCATAGTATTAATTTCCGGTGATAAAATGCGGCTATGTTAATCATATCAATAATCAGAAACACATAAATGTGAAAATTTTCAAACACAATTTAATAACAAATTTTCACATTTCATTTCGCACATAAGGTTTCATATTAGTTATATATTCCCGTCTAATTCCACATTCAGAGAAAATATAATTATCACAAAATACTCCAGTAGCGCTATACGAAGATGTCCCCTTAGTTGATCAGAGTCTACTACAACTTGACGGTAATAATTTATGTCATTACATCCATTCAAACAAAACAAACTACATAGCGGTTTAAATAAAACTCCCAATATAGCTAGCTTGCCTCCTAGACATCTCCGAAAACTTATTCGTCAAACTGGAAACCCGAAATCCCTTATTCTCGACCTACTCAAACGAGTACCCGAGAGTTAAAGGGGAAAACAAAAATTTTGGGTCAGACAAAAATTCTGGTGTGAAAATAACCTACAATTTTGAATCAAATAGATATCTAGTGAGACCACGCCGCTGAGCGGAATGGTGTTTCCCCTAAATAGTATCTTAACCATAAAATATCAAGTAATATGACTAACTATTGAAATCAAAAGGTAATCGACCTTCTTGAATAGAGGCTATCTCGCCTCTTTAAAACATACTTTTAGTTTGCATAAAACCATGCCTCACCGACATTGATATAAAAAGTAGCGGCTTGAAATTCCTTTATTATAGGAAATAAATGTATTTTTATTTAGAAAAATAATTTTAAAATACTATATAATAATAATTTGTAATGTCCATATATTTCAAAAAATGGTTTAATGAAAACCGTTCTCGAAAGCAATGAAAACTAAGAGGGATATCTCAAAACTGATAACTTGAATTCAATACGAATTCAACCCAAAATCAATTCAAATTCCATTTAAATTTGAATTTCAAATTCTCCAAATATAGCTTGCCTAATGATAGGCATCATAGCTCTCAAAATATCTCAAAAACATCATCAAAACCGAAAGAAAATGACAGCAATCAATGTCGCATGGCATTATTGCCGAAATCAATAACGTGCAGCATTAATACTATAATGTCAAAACCATGGTACTTCGGCTTTGTGCCGTAAAACACAGGGTGTCAGCATTGAAAATCCATGATTTAAATTTCCTTTACATTGAATCAAGAAATAGCGGCACCATTGCTACAAATAGTGAATATCGAAAATAATGCTTGCGGCTTCCACTACACCAAATACTGAGATTTGCAACTAACCATCCGCGCATTTGGCAACGGTTATTAACCGTTGCCATTTAGCAACGGTTAATAACCATCTTGGTTCAGTTAGCAACGGTTTTTTCTTGTTGCTAATTGGGAACGGTTATTAACCGTAGCTTCTTTGGAGACAAATGATGGCGGTGAATTTCATCCTTTCGCGCCATAATTTTTGGCGCGCTTCGTTCCAATTAGCAACGGTTTTCAACCGTGGCTAATTAGCAACGGTTATTAACCGTCCCAATCTTTTAGCCGGCCCAGTGGCAAGCCCACCAAGCCCCTGGGATGGGGCAACCAACTGAACCGGGCAACACCCAAAATCTGTTTTACTTCACAGTTACAGCTCAATAGCAATCTCCATGTTGGCGATCTGCTCGAACCCAAAAAAACTAGGGTTCCAAAAATCAACGCTTTCTAAATAATCATCGCTGCATACTCGGCTATTCCATCAGCCATCGTCGGCTCAAGCTTGCCTCCTACGCGATATTTTCTACTGCTGATTTGAAGTCCTGCTACAGTCTCTATACTACCACTGCTAATTAAGTATGCGAATTTCTTGTTTTGAGTTGTCTAATTTTCTAAAATTGAGTCGCCCTTTTACTGCTTTAGATTTCATTAACCTTGAAAACGCCTGAAGCTAATAACTTATTAGTATTTAGTTATAAACAAGTAGTTTTCTGTAAATAATCGTTTAGGAATTGAAATTTGAAAGCTGAAGCTAAAAAACTAATAATTATTTAGGAACTGATACTTACATTGATGTACTATTTTTCCTGCAGTGTGTGTATGTCTACCCGCAAACATTTAGGCAGAACCCAATATGATTTGCCTGTACACTTAACTAGATACACTAGTTTGTAAACTTGATACATTTCGTTAAAAATTAAATACACTGTTTTGTAAACTATTTGAGACTATAAGTATTGCAGCCCACTTAATGTGGCAACTTTTGTATAAAAAGTTGGTACTTTGTTATGTTATAGTTTTATGTGATTTTATGGTTATATATGAAAAAGAAAATTAAAAAAATTGACATGTTATATAGTAAGGGGCAAAAAAATTCACATTGGGCTTGGTCAACCGATTCTTTGGGCCGCCCTTGCTTTTAGGATTGATGTTTCATTAAGTTTTTGGGGATTGATTATAGTCAATATCTACTACTCTTGAACTTTACATTACTCTGCCACAGTTAAGGGCTAGCCGAGCAGTACTTGTGTACATGGCATTAAATGAATATGTACCCAAAACACTTCTCAGCACTCATTTCTTTGACTTAAGTAAAAATAAAATAAAGATATCACTTCATCATCCTTTATTCTACTTCTTTCAGCATCTCAAGCGAAGCATTAATGGCTGATATTGTTTAAACTTCTGCACCCTTTTAAATTGAGTTGCTAACTGTTGTAGAGTAAAGACAGGTGAGTTTGAAACTCACGCATTTAATATATATGTTGCCTGGTTGCCAAAAAAATTCTCTGTAATTCACTTCTGGCATTAAACCTAAGTCATTATTAGGCAAATTTGGGTCTAGTTCATATGCTATGAAACTTGGGCCATCGCTGCATGTTTGTGAAATGGTTTTGGGTAGCATGAGTTTTGTTTTTTGTTTATATAAGTTTTCATCCTAAAAAAATCTGGTGCACTGTCCCTGATGCATGCGAGTAAATCCTTTTGGACCTGCGTATGCACTGCCCCTGAACCATGCAAGTTTATTTCTTTGTTACCTGCGTGTGTTATTTTTGCAAATTACATGCTTTATACGTGTGTTTTACTTTGATTTTTGTGTGGAAATTCTTGCATGCGTGATATATATTGCATGTATAATTTTCTAAAGGCAAATGGTTCCAAGATTTAAAACTTTTATTCTTGCGTGTGTAGTGTCCCTGAAGCATGCAAATATACCACCTCTAATATATGCGTATCCTTGCATTGAAATTATTTCATGCGCACACTTATGCTTTTGTGCCCATATATACCACCTCTTAAATGTTTGGGAGCTTGTTAGTTCTGTAAATGTGATTCCATATATTCACTCCAAAAATGCTTATATAACAGGTACTATATGCCGAGATTCCACAGCATTTGTAATTCATGGAAAACCAGTACCACCCACATATGAAAAAGTGTTGTTGGACAAAATTTTATTGCCGGATGAGCTAACCGCCAAAATATGTCGACAATTTACCGAGACCTTTGGGGATGTTGGAGCCGGAGGTTATGTGAGCCATCAAAAGGGTTTGATACGATATCTTTAGTCGGAGGTATTGATATTACTGACTTGTTCTTTGCATATATTGCTGATTTTCTTTTGTTTGCTGTATATGAAATTTGCATATGAAAATGCATGTGTATTTTGTCTTGGTCTGTCTTGTTTACAAGATAATCGACAATTTATAAAATACTAGGAAGTAAAGCTTTTACCTTCCAAAAAAAGGTTGAAGCCCATTATATTCTCCTTCAATGCCTCTCAAACTAAAAAACAACTGTGTTTAAAATTTATTATAACATTATATATTTGCAAGTTGAAAGAAGTGTTGCCAACTCGTACAAAGCATAAAACATTATATTGACTTTGCATTTCAAAGTCTGAGCTAGAAAGATAATCAAACATTCACCAATTTTATTTTGATATTCGAAATAATAGAATAGAAATAGTTCAAAGTTGGATAATGAATTTCATTCAAGATTCGATGCAACTTCTATTAGTGGTAATTAATACTTATGTCACACGGACTGAGTCAGATTACATCCAGTGTATATTCAAGATTGACCAAAAACAAGAGAGTTGATAATCTAATTGAATTCAGCCACATCAATGATGTTCAGATGATAACATGCACCCCAAGATCTAATGCTTTTCTTGATTAAACAAGAAGATAAGTAACAACATTAGCAACCTGTGTACATAACTGTGATATAAGAATAGCAATGCACCTGTTTTTATCTGAAATTATTTTCATATATGAAATTACATTATTTCAAGCAATTTCCTTTTAATGATCAAAGCCTAACATTCATTCTTTTGGGTGGTATGAATTTTTAGACAGGTTTATCAAACCTGTCATGTATAAATAGAGGCATGTTGCCTGTACACAATCGTACACACAGTCATGCATACATAAATACAAGCATGAAAGCACCTTTCACAATTTACATTCAAGACTTATCACATGCAAAATAGATATATCAAGTTTTAAGAATTTATAAGGGTGGTTTGCTCACCTGGATAGTTTGACAGAGAGGAAAGAGAACCTGAAAAAGATTTCAAAATCTGGAAATTGAGGCTTGATCAAATTTGCTTTATCCTAACCGTTGTTTGCTTTGAATTGCTTTGCATTATTTGATTTGCTCTTTGCTTGGGTTCTACTTTGTTTTAAATTGTTTTAGACTTTTTGAATCAGGTAGATGCTTTTTGTTTTTGAAGTGGAATATTCTTTCCAGATTTATGAAGTTGAACTGCCTCTGAATTTAATCTTCGAGTGGCACATGAACCAGGTTGAACATTGAAGTCTGAAAACTGGAATGCTTTGCCCTGTAATGAACCATGCATGTAGACTTCACTGCTTGCAAAACAATGTAGTGTAATTAATGAAATCTTTGTACTGTAGTGTAATAAACAATGCAGTGTAATAAGTATGATATTCCGGCACGGTAGCATTCTGTTTGCAAAACAATGAGTGTAATTATAAGTTTGATAATTTTATATGTATGGTATATGTGCGATATGTTTATAGTGCTTGTGTACCAATATTTTGATATTCTGGCATATTTTGATATATATTGATATTCTGGTATATATACTGAGATATACGCAGTAGTGAGTTACATATGTGATTTTGTAGGAGCAGGAGCAAACACTATGTGCAACGGTTGTTAACCGTTGCATAGGAGTGTGACTTTGTCCATTAAGCAACGGTTTGTAACCGTTGCCTTTTGTACATTCAGCAACGGTTAATACCCATTGCCTATTGTCCATAAAGCAACGGTTTATACCCGTTGCATTTGGCCCAATTTGCAACGGTTAATACCCGTTGCCTTTGGCCCAATTTGCAACGGTTTATACCCGTTGCCTTTGCCACAATTTGCAACGGTTTATACCCGTTTCCTTTTGGACATAAAGCAACGGTTTTCTCCCGTCGCTAAATTCAACCACTCCTGTAATGAAGACGGTTTTTACCCGTTGCTTTTGGACTTAACAACGGTTTTTACCCGTTGTTAATATCTTATAATGGTGCAGTGTTCCCTACTTTAAGCTATGACATCGATACAGAAAACATGCGGCGTTATTTAAAACAACGGTGAAAACTTGCGGCATTGACAAAGTAATGGTGAAAGCATTGTACAATGGCTATTATGCCGCAAAACATATAATGTCGACATTGATAACTTGCAACATCAATGATTCCCGTTCCCACGAGATGTGTTATTCCCATAATGACGATGCCACATGCATTATCCAATGCATCTCATGCTTATGGCTTAAGGATCTCATGCATTGTTCATAATGATGTCGCCCTTTGTTACAATGCCACCTATTATTGATGGCGGATGGTATGGGGATGCCGCATATTAATGACATAGTGGTAATTATCACAAAAACTATTTTTTCCTTTTTAAAGTAAATTCTTTTTACCTACTACCATTTATTTGTCAAACTATGACTAGTTGGGACTAAATCTTTACAATTTCTTTTTAGAATTTACTAAAATCGGGTTTAACTTCCCAAAAGCATTTATTCATTTAATTAATTAATATCCTTAATTAATTATTGATTTAAATGCTTTTCTAGCATAATAAATTCATAATAATTCATAAATATTGGGAAAAATTCCCAAAAATCACGTAAATTCAGAATTATCATATTCTTTACCACATAAAACTTTTAGGACCAAAAACCATATTTAATTATTTTTAATAATTAAAACTCGAAATATACCTTATTTTCACCTTGGGGAATTCATAAAATATTCCTTTTAACTTGGAAAATTATGAAATTAAAACCCCATCCTTAAAATAATGTTTTACTCCACATATCAGAAAATAAAATTGATTAGAGATTAAAATCTTAGATTTTACCCTATCCATTCAAATAATTTTATAAAAATTTTCCATAAATCGTTATTTTATCCAAACATAATCATACATCCATAACAGGGCAAAACAATCAAGATATATTCAGGTATTTCCCAAGGCCAAATACAACCCAAAGATAAAAGAGACAGCTTACTTATTATTCACCTTAATTCAGATGTTGGAGTTGGGATTTGATGGTGTTTAGCTTCCCTAAGCTTTATCTTTTGAATCCCCTTTGATTTTGTAACTGTTATCCAGGTTTTTAATCCAGCATGATCCAATAAGAAACAGAACAAACTCATTAAATCGGAATGGTTCAAAACTTATTCAGAGAAGCAAAGACAAGGAGTTAACAAGAGCGAAGCTATATTACTGAGGCAACGACTGAGATCGACTAAACCAAGAGACCAGCATTATCTTAGCCCAATCAACAGTTGAGTGCAAACAGCTAGTAAACTACCATCGAAATGGAACAACGTGCAACGAGACTACGCAAGAAACGACGATACAAGATCATGAAAACATCCTAAACTCCAAAAAAACATCTAAGTGCTTGGATCGCTAGCAACCCATGCCCCATGGATCGCTCTCGACCCATGCAAAATGGAAGGTTGCTCTGCTAAATGAAAGAAGAGAAGGAAGAAGAACTTTGACAAAAAAATAAGCTAAGTTTATGGGTCGCTAGCGACCCATACACCATGGATCGCTAGCGACCCATGCTTCTCCACGAGTCATCAATAAACCAACCAAGTAGTGCAATGGCTAAGGAGCCAAGTCCTTAGCTCATGATACAAGCCAACTCTATGAGTTGCTAGTGACCCATGATTTTGGTTCGAATCATGAGCTAAAGCCTTCTAGGTCGTCATGCATCCATCTATGAGAAGTTGATGAAGTGGCCTGACCCAGAAGTCCTCCGATCTCTATGAATACCATCCTCACTGCAACATACAATGGATCTTCTTTGGACTGGTCGTTGAAGCTCTGCTGGAATCATTCTTCACTCTCTACCTCCCTCACAACAATCTCCAAAGGGATTCACTATGATTCTTTAGTGGATTCCAACTCTGGGGATTCAATTTACTTAAAGATAATTAAAATCTTGTAATCAAACACTTCCTGTAACAACAATCAGTCTACAATAAAACTATAAAGTGGATGTAGGCTTCACTAACAACCGAGCCACTATAAAAATTCTCAGTCCTCTTTCCTTTACTGTTCTTTTCTTATATCTGTGGTCTGTGAAATTGCTCTGTCAGAACAGGGCTGGTGCTTTCAAACTTAAACCAAGGTGTTGATCCATTTTTTGGATTAACATTTTGGTGCTTTCAGTGAGAACTCTAACTTAAGACCCAGATCTAGCTATCTACTTTGGATCTCGTAGGTCCAGAAGTTAGATCCTTAATCTTTGCTTGAAGAATATACTATTTGGAATCAATGGCCCCTAGAAGAGGAAAAACTGCCTTTGGAAGATCCATAGGGCAGTAGTAGCTGGAGAAGATGTTAATTCCCAATAAACTGAAGTAAATGGCGCTAACTTAGGGAGTGAAGCGCTAACCTCCTCCAGTCAGCATGAAGTTGTTACCAAGGATGAATTAAATAAAATAGTTGATGAGATCAGCCAAAAAATGGAAAGTAGCCAAAAGGCTCTAATGGATAAGCTTAACGCTCTCCTAACCCTACAGTCAAATCACGCTCCAAGGGCAATGCCCGAACTCGCGGCTGCTATGGAACAAGAGAATTCCTCCGTTTATGGTCTACATGGAAGAAACGGAAAACAACCACAAAAAAGGGTGACAACAGGACTTAACATGGACAGAAATGCAAGTATTCTATTCGCCACAAGGAAACCCTTTCTGAATTTGAGCCAAGGGGCAAAGACCCCCGTAGAAGACATAGCTATGGATCTTTCCGACTTGGAGGATGGAGAGCAAGACGACAAATTAGAAGAAAATGCCAATGCATTTGATAATGCAAGGAACATACAAACTGCTCCAGTTAGACCAACCGCAAGCCAACGGGACCCTAGAGGAGTGCTCTTCCGAAGACAGGAGAGCCTAGGCCTCAGCCCACTCATCAAGACCATTTGCAAAGTCAAACACTTGGCGTAGTGATTGATTATCGTCCTCAGGACTACCGGACATCAGAGGTATACATAGCGTACATGGTTAAACGATTAATGGAGGAGAGTAAAGATAGAAGAGATGATGAATGGGGATCTATGCCAAGTCGAACTCCCTTCACCGATGAAATCTTGAATTAGAGATATCCAGAAAAATTCACAATGCCAACTATTCCGTCCTATAACGGGACAAAGGACCCGAAACCTCACTTGTACAAATACAGTTGGTATATGGACGGAGCAAATGCCTCTGAAGCTATTCGATGCAGATGCTTTCCTATCTTTCTAGAAGGGGTTGCGTCAATATGGTTCACTAGGCTTCCACCAAGATCTATCTCTACTTTTGACCAACTGGAGACAAGGTTCCTTGATCAGTTCAGACTCCATATTACACAGCCAAAAGATGTCATGTCCCAATCCGAATTGTTCCAAGGGCGTAACAAATCACTGAAATCTTTCATGAACAGGTTTAACACCGTGGTGACGAAAGTAAGCAACCCCAATGAAGACGTGGTTTTTATGGCATTAGTTCGTGCCATTCACCCGGAGTATGTTCGAAAAGTGGATTAAGATGAAGCAGCCTACCACCAGGAAAGATTTCAATCGTAAAGTAAGTCAGTACCTAAGGTTGGAAGAAGTGCAGGAATTGGAAAGGAAGTCTACTTGTGTGCAACTGGCGAACGTCGGGCAAAGCGATGTAGCAACGAATCAAAATGCGCACACTTCTCAGACCGCTGAAGGAATCATTATGAAAGATGGGAATTCAAAGAGAAAAGGTCAAAACTCCAGTAAGAAGAATGGTTATGGCAACAATAAAATGCTCAAAGGGTTTAGGCCTGAAGGCTACAATCCCCTAAGCGACACACCGGAAAACATTTTTCTTGTAATTCAAGGGACTGTGGAATGCAAAAAGCCACCCAGAAAGGAGGCAACTGAGCAGCAGAAGCTCTCAGGGAATTCTACCGCTTCCATGAAACACACGTCCATAATACGAACGAATGCCACCACCTAAAGAATCTCATTAAGGAACTGATCCAGAATAATAAACTCCAACAGTACATCAGACAGCCACAAAACCCCAATCAATCTAAGACTCCTTAGCACCCAAGAGAATGAAGGAATCAAGCTGGAACTAGTGAAGAAGGGTCGAAACAAACTGACCAAAGGCTTATTATCGGAACAATATCCAAGGACCACATCCCGCGCAAAGAAGCTGGGGAGAAATGGAGTGATATGCGAGTTTGTTGAAGCACGCTCTGAAGGAATCATGTTTAGATGTGGAGGATGAAACTCCAGCTAAGATGCAAAGGGTTTTGAATGACGATATAGGGTTCCAAAATCGGGACACCGAGGGTATTGAAGCTCCAACTCTCGATCTGATGGTGGTGATGGTAGGAATTGGACCTGCTGTAGTTTGGTGGGTGATGGTTGACAGTGGTAGCTCCATTAACATACTCTTCAAACACACTTTCGATCAAATGAAGATTGACATGAAAAGTGTATCAGCGTGCCAAACAAAGGTTCAGGTGTTTACCGGTGAACCCAAACAACTGGTGGGAACAATTGACCTACCTGTGGAGCTAAGAGAGGGCGAGCGAAGGGTCACCCTCATTCAGACTTTTGTGATCGTAGATGAAATGTTAGCATACAACGCCTTCTTGGGACGGCCCACATTAGCTAACTTCAGAACAGCACTGGCCTAATGGTGCCTTACAACGAAGTTCCCAATAGAGCACGTAGTCGGAATTGTGAAAGGAGACCAAAGCGCCGCCCGGGAATGCTATATCGCAGAATTGCGTGAGTCAAGAAGAAATGAAAAAGGAAAGGATGTGGGGAAAACCCTCCACATCCGTGAACCCTCCAAATAGCAACTACAGAGCCCACTGGCTTGGGGACCAAAGCCGATTCGATAAGGCTTTGAACCCTAGAAAGAAGAGCTCAGGGGAGGATCGGGCAGTACCAGCAGAATTGATGGTGTCTGTCCTAGTTCGTATGGATGACCCAACGCGGGTCTTGAAAAATGGGTCGCAGCTTAGAGACAAGATGTAGTTAGAGCTAACTAAATTTCTCCACGCCAATTTGGAAGTATTTGCTTGGACACACTCCGATATGAGTGGGGTATCATCTGAAATTGCCTGCCATACACTCAATATTGACCCCAAATTTACACCAGTGAAGCAAAAAAGGTGCAGCTTAGGCCCTAATGGTCCAAGGCACCAAGAGAGGAAGTAGATAAATTGATGGCTAACGGCTTCATACGAGATGCAACTTACCTGAAGGGGTATCAAACCTAGTCTTAGTCAAGAAGTCTAATGGAAAATGACAGACTTGTATTGATTTCACGGTCTTAAACAAAGCTTGTCCGAAGGATAGCTTCTCGCTCCTTAGAATTGATCAACTTGTGGACGGAATGGCAGGACATGAACTGCTGTTGTTTATGGATGCGTACTCGGGCTACAACCATATCCTGATGCATGAGCCTAACCAAGAGAACACTAGCTTCATCACCGATTAGGGATTGTACTGCTACAGAGTAATGCCATTCGGTTTTAAAAATGCAGGGGAATGTACCAAAGGCTAGTGAATACTATGTTCAAACGCAGAATTGGAAAGACTATGGAAGTTTACATGGACGACATGTTGGTCAAATCTCGAGTAGCTACTAACCATCTAGAAAATCTCGCTGAAATGTTCGAAATACTCTGGAAGTATGGAATAAAGTTCAACCCACTCAAATGTCACTACGGAGTAGCATCTGGGAAATTCTTGGGGTTCATAGTAAGTGCTCGAGGCATCAAAGCAAACCCAGAACAAATAACGGCACTATGAGAGGTCTAAGCCTCGAAAAATAAGAAGGAACTTCAAAGCTTGAATGGAAAATTCATAGCACTAAGCCGATTTATCTCAAAAGCTACAAACAAGTGCATACCGTTCTTCGATGCACTAAAGGGAAAGCAAAACATCGAATAGAGTGAAGCTTGTCAAACAGCTTCTGAGGAATTGCTACGACACATGGAAGCTCCCCTAATCTTATCAAAGCTGGTGGATGGAGAACACATATTCATTTATTTAGCAGTTTCCCCACATGCATTGAGCGCCGCTCTCGTGCGGGAAGAAGCGAGAATCCAGCAACCCATATATTACATTAGCAAATGATTCACCAAAGCTGAGAAGAATTACCCAAAACTAGAAAAGCTAGCATATTGCCTCTTGATCGCGTCCTGGAAGTTACGACCATACTTTCAGGCTCATCCAATTAAAGTGTTGACTGACAAGCTCTTGAAGCAAGTGTTATACCAACCAGAAACTTTCGGACGATTGCTCAAGTGGAATATAGAGTTGAGTCAATATAACATCACATACCACCCAAGGAAAGCCATCAATGGGCAAGCGTTGACCGAATTCATCGCCGAATTAACTACAAGGGATGACGAGGAGGAAGTTCAGTCATAAACAGGCATGCAATGGAAGCTCTTCGTCGACGGTGCATCCAACAACTTCTGTTCGGGAGCAGTAGTAGTGCTTGAAACCGCCGAGGGGTGGGCCATTAGCTATGCTTGGCGCTTGGAATTCCCAGCTACAAACAATGAAGCAGAATATGAAGCACCGACTGCTGGACTGAAAGTTGAGAGGGATCTCAAAATAAAAGCTATTGACATTTACAGCGATTCACAACTGGTCGTCTGTCAAGTAAAAGGGGAGTATCAGGCGCGTGGTGACAATCTTGCCCCATACCTGTCCAAAGTACAGGAACTACTAAGCGACGTCGAGCGCTACACCATCACTCACATCCCACAGGAGCAAAGCACTAAGGCAGATTATTTGGCTAAACTGGAAAGTTTAGGAGAAGCTCGGTCATTGGGACTAGTCCCAGTCGAAACTCTGGTCAACCCAAGCATAGATGAAATGGACGTAGACTGGATTCTCGAAACCACCGTCGAACCAGATACGTGGATGACATCGATAAAGAACTATCTGCTCGTAGGAAACCTCCCAACTGCCCGGAATCAATGGAAGAAGCTTCTCCGAAAGGCGCCACGGTTTATGATATAGGATGGAGTACTCTCCTGAAGAGGATTCTCAACCCCCTTCTTAGGTGTGTGACCGATGTCGAAGCACGACGAATCCTAAAGGAGGTACATGAAGGCGAATGCAGAGGCCACACTAGGAGGCAGACCCTTGCGAAGAAAGTCCTTCGATATGGGTACTTCTGGCCAACAATAAATCGCGATGCCGCAGATCATGCCAGAAGATGTGATCGCTACCAATGATTCGGCAAAATTAAGAGAACTCCTTCAATGAAGCTAACACTGATGATCGGCCCATGGTCGTTCGCAATATGGGGGATCGATTTGATTGGCGTCTTGCCAATAGCAAAAGGAGGAGTCAAATATGCTATAATTACCGTAAATTATTTCACAAAATGGGCCGAAGCAGAACCGCTGGCCACCAAAACCACAAAGAGAGTTATTAACTTTGTTACTAAAAACATCATTTGCAGGTTTGGTGTGCCGCAAAAGATCTTCACCGACAATGGATCCCAGTTCGAAAGTGCCAAGTTCAAAAACTTCTGTAAGCGCTTATGAATTGAAAAGATCTTTTCCATAGTGGCTCATCTGCAAGCAAATGGGAAAGTGGAAGCGATAAACAAAGATCATCAAGTCCACTATCAAAAAGCGACTAGCAAAAGCCAAAGAAACTGGGTTGATGAACTTCCACTCGCACTATGGGCTTACAGAACTACCCACAAAGCGGCAACCGGTCATACTCCGTTCGCCCTAGCATATGGTTCAAAAGCAATGATTCTTGTCGAATTAGAAGTCCCCTCGTACCGAAGGCAGAATTTCAATCAAAAACAAAATGAGCAGCTCCTACTCGAATCACTTGATATGGTTGATGAAAGAAGAGAAGAAGTAGAGTTGAGAACCGTCGCCCACCAAAAAAGGGTCACACGGTACTTCAACTCCAAAGTTCATAATCAAACCTTCAAAGTGGGAGACCTTGTGCTTAAGCGAGTTTACCCTGTCCTAGGGGCCTTCGGTCCAAACTGGGAGGGACCATATGTCATTAATCAAAAGCTAAGAGACAGTACTTTCAAGCTGGCAACCGTCGATGGAACTCAAGTTCCCCAGGCATGTAATAGTGAATCGCTTCGTCGTTACTTTGTCTGAATGCTATCTTATGTTTTTTTTAGCAAATAAGCCATCCCGAGATACCGGGGGCATTGTACATAGGCAAAAACTATCTTGCTTTCCTTAATAAAGTTTGCTTCTTGAACCAACAAAACCATGTTCATAATGATTACTCGCCGGGTCGACGGAAGCAAACCGACTCAAACCGTTAGATTGGCGGAACCCGATCTTTGCCTTCCAAAAACCGATGTTGCTCCGACAACATCGAGAAAGCTAAAATTAACACTCCTCGCATTGTCTGAAGATAGGCAACACCGAGGGGTGCCAAAAGCCACGCACCTCATAAGCCGCGCACCAAAATAATAGCTCCTCACATTGCCCGAGGATAGGCAACACCGAGGAAAAACAAAAGTCACGCACCTCATAAGCCGCACGCAAAATAGTAACTCCTCACGTTGCCCGAAGATAGGCATCTTTAGTGTGCATTTACTAATGCTAAGTAATATATTTAAAGATTTTATGAATCTCTCTTAAAATAGATAAACATTTGTTTTTCCTGATTCATAGGGTAATTTGAAATAATCCTTCTTGATTTTCGAAAGTAATTCTTTTGGAAGGCATGTTTAGAAATTTCCTTTTTGACAATGAAATGACAGTGAAAATAAGGTCGATGTATTTACTTCCACCTTTATATGATATATATATGTAATTGTATACCTCCAGGTTTTGCCTAGCAAAAGAATTGTCTTGTTTGTAAGTCTGAAAAGTCATGATTCATGAACCAATAGACTTTTACGTACAAGAGCATACTTTTCCTAAGAATGCTTTCTTTTGAGAAGATTTTGGATACTTACCTTTCCTAGAAACTGGCTTATGCTGGAAGGTTGATTGACTCAAACTAAAGAGTACTAGATATTTAATCTATATTTTCTTCAGCGAAAACCAGAGATTGATTGCATTTTGACAGGGAGATCCAGATCCTTTTATATGCAGTGGATTGGTTTTGTTTTAACCTGTAAAGACACTCAAAGTTTATGTTAATACATGATCAATTGCAAGTACAAATCGAATCAAAAAATTTAATGAGTAAAGATAATCCATGGTGGTTGTTGTCATGGAACTTCATAGTTTGGCTGGAGTTTGAATTTGAAGTTGTAGAGCTACTTTTCTTCTTGTAGAAAAATGTTAGTCCTCAAGTGTTTAGGCTATTCTTCTCGGAATGAGAGATCCTCTAAGCTTCCTTGTCAAATTTATTTAGAGATCCTGACTTGATCATATTCTAAATTATCCCTGATAGGACCTGGCACTTATCAGTTTTATGTCCATTTATTTTGTGGTAGGCGCAATAATCTTGTTCTTTTTTAGGTTTAGGAGCTTTCCTTGTTTTATAGGAAGTGGAAAAACTTCCATTTCTCTTTGCCATGGTGAAAATATAGGAGAGCGGTTTGTTTATGCTTACAGAATTAGGTTTAGATATCACTATTCGGTATTTTCCTTTGTTTTCATTCCATCTTGGCTTTTTGTTGGAGTGATTGAGATCAAACTTTCCATCTTGTGCATCTTGTTGGGATTCTTTCATTGCGTGGTATATCACGTCCATACGAATGAATTTTTGTACTTGGAAATGGAATTATTGCAGATCCTTGCATCTATTAATATGAAGCTCTTTCTAAAAAGGAGTTTGCTCAATTAGTCCAGATCGAACTGCCATCAGTTTGTCTATGTCGGTTACAGTTTTTGCTTTCAATACTTCTGTATTAAATCTCTTTAGGTATTCGCCAAGCAATTCTCCTAGTCTTTGCTTGATATTAGCTAACATGCTGGAGTCCATAGTTGGATCTTTGTATACGTAAAACTACGCTACAAATTCGTAAGAAAATTGTTCCCAGGAACATATAGTCTTTTCCTAATAGTTTTTATACCAGTTGCAACCGCTCGATATAAGGTGATAGGAAAAACCTTACAACGAACTGCCTCAGATGCATTGTATAAATCTAATCAGTTTTTAAAAGCTTGAAGATGGTCATCCAGATAAGTGGCTTCGTCATACTTTAGTGGAGGGATTTTGATGTAAGATGGAATTCTAACAGGAAATATTTCTTCTGGAAAAGGAGTTCGAAAGCTACTCTTTCTTAGGTCAAGGGTTCCTTCCTCCTTAAGCATATCCTTTGTTATTTGATTGAGAATGACCTTTTGGTCAGTTTCATCATCATAATAATTTCTTTCATATAGTCTAGGCACTTTTCCTAAGACAGGGATATTAAAATTTTCAATTGATTTTCCTACTTTATTTCCTTGATTTTCGTTTTGTTGACTCATCTTAGCCTTACTACTTTCTTCTGTTTATAATTTTGGAGAAAAAACTTCATCTTGAGTTTTGTTTGGAGACTCCACTTTATTTCAGTCATCCATAAGCTTTATTGTATTGGAAGATTTTTGAGATGGAGCCCCTTCAAGAAGCTCTCGAGTTACCATTACTTGTTGTATTAAATCCTGGATTTTGGTCTCGTTACTTACAAGTCTTGTTAAATTTGAGGGTTGACCAATCTCCATATTCTCTAAGTTGAAGTTCGAGATGTTATTATTTTCCTCGACTCTTACCATTTTTTCCAAAACAAAAGAATTTTCAGGCAATTAATTTATGGAGAAATCTATAAAGGACCAGAGGTTTAAGCCCTCCTTCTAGCGCCAAAATATTAACGGATAAATTCGTCAACACCCAAAAGTGAATAGGAATAGAAGTTGATAAAAAAGAAGCATCTATGAGGTTCTTCGAAGCTATCGAAGTCAAGGGTTGAGCGAATGATTCTCGGTCCGTGGTTAGTCTTTGCATTGGTGACATAATCACTTCGGTTGTTGTGTATAGGTTAAATTAGTATGTATTAGTTGGAGCTATGTTCAAGTCAGTAGGTATGTAATTAATCAAGTCAATGTGCATATCTATGTTAAAATTCAAGTTTGAAGTTAATAAAATACAAAAATCACAAGTTTAAATATGTCAATAGGCTATGCGATTGTTTGATTTCCAATTCCTTATGTGTAAAAAGTTCAAGTATTACAATCGACTAAATCCCTAAATTGATTTAGGGTTTACAAAGTTGGAAATAAGAAAAAAAATGAGAGGGAATCGGGTCCCCAAAACAGCACCCCTAGGGTCGTATTTATAGAGGTGGAGTTGCAGGGTCTTCAACGCGGATAGGCTTCGGCAGAAGTCTTGTCGACAGTGTGGACAATAGCCTTGTCAACCTTGATGATGTTATGCGCTGAATTATCTTAACTGTGATAATAGAGGAACTTTTGTGCCACCTCGATAGTGTTGATCTTCAGGTCGATGTCTTTCAAGTGATATGAAGATCGAAGTGCGATATTAAACAACAGCGAAGAGCGGTGCCGCGTAGCATCCTTGTAGTGTTAAGGTCTTTGTAGATATTGATAGTGTCCAACATCAATATCGCTTCGTGTAGATTCGTGATGTCCTTCAAATTATAATAAAACACGTTAACGAAGTGCCATGTTGAGCAGTCTTCGCAAGCCTGTAAAGATTAGATAAAGTGATGGTTGACGATTAGTTTTTGATTGGCGATTAGCAGTGCTGATTGAACCTAGTATCAATGAGATGCGCCTTGACCACTTTGACATTTATCGATGACCTTCGAAGTTGTCTGTACTTGACCTCTTCATAACACTGACTACAGAATGTGATGCCACCCTTATATCTCTTTTTGTGTACCTCTGAAGTTGATAAGAGGCATCGTTGGAGTATTACTGATCTAAGGTCTTCGAAGATAATGATAATGTGCGGGGTGATCAATGAACAACTTCTGATATTGGCACTATTAGTTCTGTGTTGCTAATTGGTGTGGCATCGAACCTTCTCGAAACCTTTCAAAAATACTCTTCGACAATCCTCTTTCAACGTTATTATTGGTATAAGAAATGTGCAGTCATGTGGCACGTCGGACCTCTTCACTAATTATTATAGCAGTAATATCTTTGAGATTTATGAGTTGCGATGTCCCTAGCTCTTTACACTTTTCATCTTCGAAGTCAATGATGGTATATCACTTGCTATTACAAAGACTTAGACATTGTTTCTTGTGACAAGGTTTGACATCATCTCCTTAGAGCTTCAAATCAGGAACCATATTCTCTTATGAAATTATGTGGATAATGGGTGATACGAACTATAATCTCTTTGGTAAAATCCTGGGCTAAATACCCTTTTTATTTCCTTGAAAACATAAGTCTTTGTAATAGATTTAATCCTTGAAATCATACTTCAAAACTAGGGAACTATAGCCCTTTACTTCATCTAAAATATTATGCCAAGATATATATGTGCGCTTTATATAATAACACTGATGAATTTCAAAATCACTTAGAGGTTGCCACACCTCAAAACCTTAAGTTATGAAGCCATATACAATAAAATCATTTATATTGAGATAAAGTGTGGCATTAATATTGCCTATATGGGTTATCGTTTCCTTCTATATCGAAATCATGTTAAAGCATTTGATTTATAAAACATAAGACCATAGGGCCAAAACCATTTATATTGCATATATAGGTTGGCGAAGCAAAGAAGTATAGAGTTTGGTTTGCGTAAAATATAAGTATAGCCTTATTGAAATAATATCGAAATCATGACCAGGTGACATCATCGTCGTAAAATAGTCTATAGGGGCGTTATGGCTAAACAATGCAGCATAATAAAATAGCGGCAACATTGCCGTATAAAACCAATGTCGAAAGTGATAATAGTGGCACTACAGCCATAGTATAGTCGATGTAGAAAAGGTAAATAGCGGCATAGAAGGCATGTGGTATTGAAATCATAAGGAGTTGATATTGAAAACTAGCGGCATCATTAATTCCGACATAGATAACGGTGATATGCGGTGTTGATACAAGGCATTGAAAAATGAAGGATAGCCAACATCGCACGCATCAATGCCGACATCGGCGCTATACTTCCCATTTCAACCAACGTTGATTCATTGCATACCAACCTTTGTTGATATCATATGGATCACCATTAGTTGACGCCGAAAAGCTTAGGTGCAGCAAAGATGGATTGTGGCATCAATGAGGTAGTGGCAATTCCCGTAATTATTATAATAACTGTAAATTTTGTATATAAAGTAATTTCTTTTTAACAACTCCTATTCTTTGTCAAATTATTATTGGATAATAACTTTCTTTATCGATTCTTTTTAGAAAAACTACTATGGATCAGATTTCTCATTTTCAAAATAATTAGCAAAACGATAATTTTATATTAATATGTTGATACAATCATTAAACTTTTCTAACCTAACAAATTCATAATAATTGGTAAACATTTAGAAAAAATCCCCAAAATCATGATAAATCAGATTTATCATATTCATATATATATATATATGTGTGTGTGTGCATATTTCAAGACCAAAAATATCATTTAATTATTTTTAATATTTAAAACAAGAAATTAACCATTTTCTTCACTTAAGAAATTTATAAAATATTCATACTTGATTGAAAAATTACGAAAATAAATACCCGCTTCCAAAATAAAGTTTCTAACATCATCTAAAAATTTCAAGTTGAATGGATGTCATAAACTAGGATTTCACTCTTAAACCCTATTAAATAATTTCATAACAAATCCAATAATTCATCATTCAAGCATATAATCAACCAATCATTCCAAACATGGTATAACAACAACATAAGGTTCGGGTGTGATCAAAAAACTGAAATGAACATGCAAATAGTGAGATGGATAACTATTATTTACCTTGATTAGATAATGAGACTTGAGATTTGACTGTTGATTTGGTTTCCTTAAGCTCTCTCTTTGATTTCTTAGCTTTACTTCTCTTTAAAGCTCTTAATAATGGCCAGCCTTCCTTAATATTTAGTTGTATGAATGAATGTGAGGGAGGAATTGAGAATGTGAATGTATATGTTAAGGAATTGTGGACTTTTTCTATTTGGCCCTTCTTATAAATCATTCTTCTTACTGATGTTCTAATCACCCTTACTAGTTCATTAATTAAGGCTTGACTAATTTGATTATAAAATCTCATTCTTCTTATCATCCTACATTATTTTATCTTACTTATCTAATTAAATACCCTAAATAATGTTAATTAAAATTAGGGGTGTTACAGATTTCCTCTTCCTTCTACCTTGATTAATGGTCGGCCTTATTTCTTCTTTGGGATTGTGTTCGCATGTAAAATGAGAATGAATGAGAGGTGAGGGTTTAAGGGATAAAAGATGGATCTATTCCTATTTTTCCCTCCTCATATATTCTTTTATATGTTAAGTTTTAAAACAATCTTACTAGTTAATTAGTTAAGGCTTACCCAATTAATTATTAGATCTCATCCGCATGTCCCACTACATTATTCTATTTAATTTGTCTAATTAATTTTTTTGAATAATATTAAACTAAAATTAGGGGTGTAACATTAGGTAACTAGGATGAGTATTTTTCCTTGACTTACATTAGATTAGTCTAAGCGGGATTTCGGCTATGGGAGGTTGGCAAGCTATGTTCGTGTCACTGTTGAAACAGTATTTAGTAGTAGTAAGGCTGACATATAGGCTTTGACCACTAGCGGACTCGAGCGGTTATTAGCAAAGACTTGGGTTATGCCCTAACAAATTTTGCTTTCTACTAGTGTACAATATGTATAGGATACGCAAAGACCTCAAATTTTAATTAGTTATTTGTTTCTCGGAGGTGGGATAGTTAACCCTTAGATATGTCTTTGAGATGCATTAGTAATATGGCAAATTAAATTATAGTAGAAGTCATCGGTCCTTATACCTAAGGGCTGGTTGACTAGCGATTATGTCATGGAGGGCCCACTTCAGGGTTGAGGTATTAATGGTCGTTTAGTTTATCTCCATACTATTTAAGAAGTATTAAGTGACCGAGGTTTTCTTTTTGGGTACTGAATGCTTGTATATATATACGAGAATATATGTAATTATAGCTCGGAGAAGGTGGACTTATGTACGCATAGATGGAATTTAATGGAATAGCCATAACTAATGGACATAACATAGAAATACAAATCAATCGGCATAAATTACTGTTATGGATAAAGTATTTGATAGAGTTAGGGGTATACCTAGGAGCAATTCTATAATTTATTGTAAATTAATTAACTCTATAATAAATTCTCATTCGTAATAAATGTGTTTTTCTTTCTGTTATATATTTGTTATAATGTATTATAAAATATTAAATGCTTAATTAAAATATATTTAACAGAAAATCCATAAATTTGTAATTGTCATAATAATGACAAATATATGTAATCATGAGTATTGTATCATAATATTATCAAACCCATCATTTTAAATGTTCCTTGTCAAGATGCATTGAGACTGGATATCGATGTATCAGTTTAGACTAGAGTGCGTAACGCTCTCCAAATGTTGGGCAGTGTATTACTCATGACTATTGGGGACGTCTAGAGGTTATGTACTAATAGTTATTGGATAACTATGGAAGGACTCACTCGATAGTTTTCTGTTGGTTAATATAACTAAGATAAAAAAAAATCGACGTGACTGATTCACATAGTTCTCTCGACTTGCGAATATTGTCGATCTTTAATATGAAAACTCCACTTTGATTATATTCAAATCATGACATGTCGACCATCGAGTGACTATAGTTGGATCGAGAGGAAGTATTGGAAGTGAAACACTATTCAAGAGAGGATTTGCTCCTCGGTTATATAGGGTTAGTATCACGGTCAACTCAAAGTCAAAATCGTTGGCTAGAGTAGTGCGATTAATCGTTATTATTGAACCAAGGATTTTGTGTTTTGGGCGATAGAGTTGAATATGGACGATATTAGAAATTTTACCATTACAAAATTTTACAAGTCCAGAGGTTATAGTTTGACGAAGAGAATTGGTATAAATAAAAATCACAACCATGTAACACTTTGTAAAGTGGAATTGGATTTTACTGAAACCAAGTAAGCGATAAAATTGGCCAAGATGTCACACTGTCTGCTAAGTGATGTGTAAACGTTAACAGTCAAATATTTCGATGTTACTCGCTGACCAAATTTACACCGGACGAGTCACACAATCAAAATGATGAATTCTCTTTTGACCAAATGATTTAATTGGTTTATAATTTTATAAATTAATTAATATTTACAAAATATCAGTTATAAAATTTTGATTATAATTTGAGGATAAATATTATTGAATATATTTATAATAGTTATAAATATATCAATCGATATACGATATCGATAAGCGATTAAATTAGATTTAATTAAATAATGTTTTCTTAGTGCTTAAATGGGATCTTGGCCCATGATGATAGGTGACTATTTTCGGCTGAAATAGGGACTAAAGGAGGTGGCAAAAATAGGTTAGGGTTATGGGGTTTTGGATGGCTCAGATTGAGAGAGAATGGGTATGAGATGAGATCCACTATTCTCTCTCTTCCATCCACTATTTAAATACCTCTAACCCTAAGTGAAAAGGCCTTTTTGGAACTATTCCTACCTTATATTTCAGGCCGACTAAAATCCCTAGGAGTCCCATTATATCAAGATCAAATCAATTCATAATCAATTACTATCTGATAATCAAAGGTCAACGGTTAAAGGATTAGTAGTCTGCCAAGAGAGTTCATCATTACAAGGTGAGCTATAAGGCATTGGTTCTCAGGTATTATTTATTATATTATAACGTATAATTTCTGATTAATATTTCATTATATATATTATTATATTATTAGTTAGGTGAGATTCTTATATGTATTATTGTTGTTAAAATCTAGATTGGTTATATGTATGTATTCAATTAACAAAACAATTTTTATATATATATATATATATTAGATATGTATAGCTGAATTTTTAAATATTGTTAACTCCTGGTAATTGTTAGCTCCTGGTAGTAATTACAGTCATGATATGAATATTGTTAACTCCTGGTGCTTGTGTTGTCTTTCTTTTTTCCTTTTTTCTTTGATCCTTCTTTTCCCTTTTCTTTTCTTTTATTCATGGATCATAGCGTGTTATGATTCCTTTTTTAAATATTGTTAGCTACTAGTAATTACAATTATGATATGAATATTGTTAACTCATGGTGCTAAGGTGCTTATGTTGTCTTTCTTTTTTCCTTTTTTCTTTGATCCTTCTTTTTTCCCTTTTCTTTTCTTTTATTCATGGATCATAGCGTGTTATGATTCATTTTTTTATTGTACTTGCAATAAACTGAAAAGGGCCCAGTCAATCCCGCTTAGCCTTGCTAAAAAAATAAGTTTATGTATATATGTGTGTGTATTATAAAATAAAAAATATATTATTTTTTTGTTCTGATATACATATATATTTGGTTCAAAATTTATATAAAAATATATATTAGTGTGTGTCTACATTATTTTAATGCATATTATAATAATATGCATATATATATTAATAATAATATATATAAATTTTATATATTCATGTAGATTAATATAAATATATATAGTAAATATTTTCATATATGTAAAATTATTTAACCAAAATTAACATATACTTATATATATGTAATATTTATACATGTAAATAGTTTAAATACATACATATATTTGGACAACGTACAATACATATTAGATGAGCTAACGTGTTTGTTACGATGTAAATTCCAATATCCATACGCAGGCATGTTATACCTTACATGGGCTTACATGTTACACATGTGCACACATACATACATATATATATATATATATATATATATATATGATACATAGATATATATATGATACATATGTGTATATTTATTTGTATTAAAATATAAATTAAATAAAAATATACAGTTTATAAATTTAAATAAAATAAGCAATTTTATTTAAATAGAATTTAGAAATGTTCTAAATAAACTAGACTTCATAGGCTCAATATAGATCCAATAAGGGAATAAATTTGAAATTCACCGATAACTTCAACTGTGAGTTGGCCCACTTCCAACAATGGTATTAAAGTCTAATAGCCTACGCGGTTTAAATTTATCATATTAGGGTTAACTATTAAGCCCACTGCCCAAAGGTTGTCCCTAATAGAACAGGCCCAAATTGGAGTTGGGCCTCGGGTTAATTTTAAAAATTATTTGAAAATTACACGTATATTATAAAGGTTATAGATAATAATTTTTTTCAAAATGTTTGAAAATAATTCAAATTAATTCTTAATTTTTTAAAAATTTATTAATAAGATTATTAAAATAAAATTAATTAAATAAGTTAATTAAAAAAATGAATACATGTATTATGTATTATGATATATGTTATGTTACTTTTAATTATTTAAAATAACATAAGTATACATGTATGTATGAATTAAATTTTGAAATTAATATAATTTAACTAAAATAGTTTAATTAGATAAGTTAATTAAAAGGTTAACTAATTAAATAATATACACGATATGTGTCATACTATTAAAGTTATATCATATACTAATTAATAAATATCAATGTTATATTAATATGAAATTAATTAATTAAAATTAATTAAACAAGGTTTAATTAATATAATATTATATATAAGACTACTATATAGTTAATATAAAATATAAAAATTATATAATAATAAAACTTATATAATATGAATGTATGCTAAAGGTGGAACACAAAAGAAACCCTCATAGACTTAAGGAATAAACACATATGTAAATATATGTATACCGTGATTTTCAATGTATTCGACACTTGAATCACGAGAATTCATAAGAGTTATATTATTTCATAAACCGATATCACTTAATATTATATATATTGAAGATTATGAACCTTCAATATAATGGTGTCCTCCGCTATTTATATATTAATAGATTATTTTTATACTCTTTAGTTGTTGAGCTTTCATTAAGTGATACTATTAATATATTGAATAAACGAGATAAGCATATTTGTTAAGCTTTCCTCAAGGTACTTGCATTATACTTAGGCCGTCATGAAATGTTAGGTCAGAGTGACTAATCCTAATTTATTTGTTGAGCTTTCCTCAAGGTAAAGGCGAGATTAGGACAAGGTACCATGGGTAGGGAGTTGTATATAATACAACCAATAAGGAGTCATCCATTGTATATGGTAGTATGATTTGTTGAGCATTCCTCAAGGTCAGAATTTTAGGACATACAAGTTCTAACACCTACCAATGAAGTCGAAGGATTTGTACATTTTGACTTAAGGTTTAATGAAATGTAAAAGATTATGATCTTATTAGTAGAATGAAACATAAAGTTTAACTTTACTGATATTATGAGAACATCTACTATGATTTATCCTAAAAATTTACCACTTAAACTTGTAGAAAACGATAACTCCGAAATTGTTTATTAAAACTGACAAGCTTACTGGACCTAACTATACTGACTGGCTAAGAGCAGTTAAAATAGCGTTGACTTATGAGCGCTATTTGAATGCTATTACATGCGAACCCAAAGAATAACCCATCGATAATGCGGACCCAGAACTACGACTTGCTGATGAAAAATAGGTGTCAGACCTAGAGATTGCCCAAGTTTTTGTGTTTTCTACGTTAGACAAGCTATTATAGAGGCAGCACAAAAACATTTATGTCCATAAGATATTTGATAGTCTCAAGGCATTGTATGGTGAACTATCATGTTCTACAAGGTACGAGCTTACGAAGAAGCTGTTCAATACTAAAATAACCAAAGGGCAAAAAGTGGACGATTACGTGCTGATGATGAAGGGTTATATTGATAGGGTTTCATAGTTGGATGTATAGATAAGCAATGAATTACAATTAGATTTGGTCATTGGTTCACTTTTCAGTATGAAAATTTCATATTGAATTATAATATGAACCAACTAAATGTGAATCTTGTGGAGCTTCTCAACATGTTGAGGTCAGTTGAGTCATAATCAAAGGATCAAGGGACTGCACTTACTGTTAAGAGTGGTGCACCATCTTTAAAGAGTTCGAAGAAGCAAAAAAGAGAAGGTAGAAAAAAGAAAAGTAAGAAGACCGATAACAAGGGTGAAAGTCGCCACTACTACAAGTAAGGTCACTGGAAAAGGAACTGTCCCGATTACTTGAAGAATGTTGGGGAAAGGAAGCAGAATGGTTCTGCAACTCCATCAGGTACATTTATGACTCAAAACTGTTTTATAATTAATAAGATGTATTGAGTGTAAGATATTGGATCTGGTACTCATATATGTAATTCATTACAGGGGCTTAGGAACTGGCATCGCGTGGCAAAATGAGGACAAGGCTCTAAATGGCTGGCGGATCTATGTTAGATGCAACAACAATAGGAGACAATCATTTACTTTTGCCTAGTGGATTAGTATTAGTATTAAATAATTGCTATTTTGTAGAAGACTTTATTTATGGGATTATTTCTGTTTCTAGATTATCTGAGATTGGATATATATTTCATTGTGTAAATAATGTTATGAACGTTGGTTTGGATGGAAATAAAGTTTGCGATGGTATTCTTAAAAATGGCATTTATGGATTATCTCTTAGATTATTCCACCTTATACTCTATAACACAACGGTGTGTTGGAGTGAAGGAAACAAACCCGAGATATGATTCGTTCCATGACTAGTAAGGCTGAGTTATCTCTGTCCTATAGGGGATATGCGCTAGAAGTAAAAAAGCATATGTTGAACTTGTTGCCACTAAATTTATGCCTAAAACACCATATGAGATATGGTATGATCATAAACTCCAATCCAAGTATTTGAAGGCATAGGGTTGTCCGGCGTACATTAAGAACGTTGGTCCGAATAAATTAGAGGCAAGATCGGTACTATGTAAATTTATAGGATATCCTAAAAACTCAATGGGATATACATTCTACAATACCGAGGAAAAAAGGTTATTGTTTCTAAAAATGCTATCATTTTAGAAAAGGAATTTTTTCAAAGGAAATTAATAGCAAAGTTATGGATTTGGATAAGATCCATGAAGTAAACACTGTGGTTGAACCGGTGGTAGAATCGAGTTCACCGGTATATGAAAACACACAATCTATTAAATGGCCCGGTAGGGAGTCTCATGCACCAAAGATATACTACAGTTTTCTTGTGGATGGCGAGAAGGAGGACTTTATCTTAGACAATGACACTCCTCTATCTCTACAACATGCACGACTCGCACTTTGGATTGGAGCAATGAAATCCGAAATCGATTCCATGTACCAAAACAAAGTATGGACTTTATCAGACGTACCCGAAGGGATAAAACCCATCGGCTGCAAATGGATCTAAAAATGCTAAATGCAGATGAAGAAGTAGAGACATACAAAGCTAGGGTAGTTGCAACATGATTTCATTAAATTCAAGGTGTTGATTATCACGAGACCTTTTCACACATAGTCATGCTTAAGTCCATTCGGATTATGCTAGCCATTGTTGTATTTTATGACTACAAAATATGGCAAATGGATGTAACAATGGCATTTCTAAATGGTGATTTATAATAAACCATCTATATATCGCATCCCGAGGGTTTTGTCATCAGTGAGTGAGGGTAAGGCTTACAAGTTGTTAAAGTTCATCTATAAACAAAAACAAGCTTCAAGAATTTGGAACAAGTGTTTTTATAAGGTAATCAAATAGTTTGATTTTTATCAGAACACAAAGGAAACATGCGTATACAAAAAGGAACAACACAACACTATCATACTCTTAGTGCTTTATGTCGATTGTAACTCCCAACCTCTATATACATACTACCAAAGGGAATTACTAGGTAATTTTGTCTGACAATACAGAGAATGAGAATTGTTAGGAACGACTACATGTGGATATTCCCTTGGGCTAATACCAGTACATATTAAAAATCTCATATAACACATCTATATGTAACGGGTATCGGCACAAAGCAATAAACACGTGGGATTACCATAAGAGAACAATATACAACATTTATGAATATACACAGAGTTAAATACCGCGGTAGAAAGGTATGGTACATCACAAATTATAATGTCTACCTCACTACGATAATACATACCAAATCAAGTTAATAACACACAATTTATAGTCAGCTCAACAAAACAAATACAAGGAGACATCCAAAGAAAAATATACATAGTCAACTTCTCAAAACACTATATAATACAAGCACGCGCGCGCGCACACACACAGTCTCCTCTAAAGCCTAATCATCCAAAATGGGTAGTGTCCCTGTACCTTAAAAGTCTTGGATTGAACCGAGTATTATATAAATAATGAACAGGTCAGAATATATCTAAATCCAATATGGGCACACAACAGTAAGCATGGTAATAACTGGCAAAGTATAAATACGACTCAAAGTAAAATCCATCATAACATAATAATAATATACCATGCCATATATTCCAAGTATCACCCATAAAATTCATATAAGTAAATAAGAATCAGGACATGTATAAATTGGGTGATAAGAATCAATCACATCGAAATCTCAAAATACTATGGATAGGCGTACAGGGTATCCATAAAGACCACAATAAAGGAATGAATCACAAATCAAAACAAATCCTAGAGTCACAACCAAAATATCTATCTTGACCTACAGTTCTAATGGAAGTGAAGACTTCCGACTGTAAAGGCCTCAAAATTTAAATCTAGAGAGGCATAATCTCAAATAAACAATCAAAGAATCAAATCTCGACTTACATCCTAGATGGAAGTGATAACATTCGACTACAAAGCCATAAAAGATGAATCAAAAATGTGGAACCCAAATAGAACTCAATGTGTACAAATTATAGAAATCAATATCCAGAAATACTATCTCGGCTTATGGTCCTGATGGAAGTAAATACTTCCGACTGTTAGTCCTTGGAGATAGCAAGAAATACAAATCCCAAACAAAGAACACTTTGTAGAAAATATCGAAGGCAATACCAAATAATTATCTCGACCTACAGTCCTTGGAAGAGATAACTTTCGACTGTTAGGCCCTCATAGATATTAGGAAGTATAAACTGAAATAAATATCAAAGGCAATAAACACAATGTACAAAATCATATACCTTGACCCACAGTCCTTAGAGAGACAAACTCTTGACTGAATGGTCCTAGGAGATGGAAACAACAAATCATACAATAAGGAGATATCTCATGCATAGGCTCATATGAGAGAATGCCAGACAAGCTCATAGCATGTCTCTAATGTCATAGATAGATAATACGTAGAAATTTGGGTTAGGCAAACTCAAATGGCAGACTAACACGAAGCTAGTCTCTAATGTCATATGATCGTCATCTCTAATGAGGTGATGATATCTAATATCTCATATAAAATGGATCTACCTAAGTCATCTAGATGAAAGACTGAGATACCATAGCAGTGCTCCAAAAAACACTAATAACTGGAGCCTGTTCCTTATATCCTTTAGTTACACTCAGAATCGTGACATGTGTATCTATCGCATGTCATTAACACGTTGCAAGACTATGCTATGCATTGGTCACGACTCCTACTTGCCCTTGGTAATGGACTGTTGGTCCTTAAGTGACATCTATGCAATAGCTCTACTGAGAGTAATATCCCTCAGCCTAAAAACTCAATAAAGTGACATCACGGATCTAGGGCACGACCCCATAATCAGGACTTCTAGAATGGATAACTAGCTTAACTGATGGGTCTAATTCACACCCTCTCCATAGTGGTGTGAACCCTATGACATAGATTCTCAATAAATACTCTTGACTGCATAAGTCCTAATGAGAGTGATAACTAGTACTTTCGACTATAGGAGTTACGATGAGAGTCACAACAACTGCTCTCAACTCGATAAGTCCTATTGAGAGTGATAACCGATGCTGATGAAAGTCATGTCAAATACTTTCAACTCTAGAAGTTCCAATGAGAGTGATTGCTCTCGACTATATGATCCTGATGGGAGCATCTCAATATAGCCAATCCTCGAATACTAGCCCTGAGAGTAGGTAACGACACTCGATAGGTTAGTCCTTAGAGAGTACAACGAAATACTCACGACGATATGAGTCCTAATGAGAGTAATAATAAACACTCTCAACTCCATACGTCCTAATGTGAGCGTCACCACATAATAACTCCTTGACTACTAGCCCTAAGAGTAAATAATAATATACTCCTAAAAGGATAAATTTATAAATCCCAACATATCTCCAGCTTGTAGCCTTTGGAGAGTAATAGAACTCTTGACTACTAAAATCTATGGAGTCACCTCTAGATAACATCACAAATTTCTAACCCATCTCCAGAATATAAGTGATATCTACTCACCAATAGTAATCGAATAAGTATTACTTGAGCATCTCAGACCACTCGGTATTACTTGAACGTTTACTAGAAGCTGATAAACTACACTCATCAAATCAACAATCATCCTATAGTGTGAGTCAATAGGATAACCGAAAAAAATATCATCGAGCATCCCATACCACCCGGTACTACTAGTCCGCTTATTTAAAATCCTCACCCTATAGAATTAAAACACAAAACAAATATCCACATAAATCAATTTCAAATCAAACCATATATAAAAGGGGTTTATCTTTCACAACACTAAAATTCCAAACGATTAATTCATATAAATCTCTAATAAATTAATTTCGAACCACTAATTATATGAAAATAGGGATGTATTTCAAAACTCTGAAAAATAGATTTTCATAATAAAAAATTCCCTTTAGAAATTTTCTTTAAATATTTTTTATTAAACATTCAATTTACAAAGGGTTTTCCCATTCAGAAATATTATTAAAAACCCCTCATTTATACTTATAAAAATTCCATACATTCAATTACTCTTGAAAATCTCTATTTACATTTTTAAAACAACTTTTATTTCTAAAACAATTTCCAACATATCTTTTTATTTCTCAACAACTTTTATTTATTTATAAATATACTTCGATAAATTTTAAAACACTGTAATAATTTCTCGAAGCTTTCAAAAATCTTTTAAAACTAGAAAATCAATCGATTATCCATAATATAAATCATGGAGCGAAATTCTCCAAAATCATTAACAAACCATCAATAAATTTTATTGTTTGGTCTGAATCGAATTACATTAAATTCCGACCGTTCGTACAGTATACAGACATATAAAATAAAATATACAAGAAAATGCAATCGGACAGCATCTCCTTTGCATTTTGGACAATCTAACATACACAAAATCTCATAATCTAGTTCAAAATCATATCCAATATCACACAATCAATCCAATATCCAGAACAAACAATTCATCCAAAATATTCAATCAATATTCCCAATCAATTCGACCAAGCAATCCATTCTAATCGAGACACACACACACACATATCAGGAAATGAGAAATAAATATAGATGTGAGCGTAAAACTCACCGAAACGATGAATGCTAGAATCGAATCCTGCTCTAGACGATGATGATGTCACCAAAATGTCTATTGGTCATTTCACATTGCTACTCCTCGATGATCGAACCTGCCTTCACTCGCGCCATTTTTTCCCACTACCTGCAACATTGCACCACCCTCCCAATTGCGCACACACACACATCTGCACATGCCAGCTTTAGTCGTGACACCAAGTCGTAGCCACCATCCCGATCACGAGCAGCTTCTTGCTACCACCAGCACCACGAACGCCCCTCTAACCTCTACCAAGCATCACACGATTCCTCCACTTCGTTGGTTGCCTCAGTTGATCGCGACCTCCTCCCTCATCGCGACATTAATTTGTCGTCGCCCCCTGATCGGCCATCCTCCCTAATTGCAAGCGCGACTTCCATCTTCTTTATCTTTTTTCCTATCGTGATTTTTATTTTGAGAATTTATCTGCAAATTAGTTTCAATTTAATTTTAAATTTATTTATAATTCATTTTGCAAATTATATTTCAATAACTGCATAATTTCATTCATTTCAACGTTCGCTTATTTATATTTCACTATTTTAATCACATAACTGTTATATAAGCTTTTAAATTATTTTATATTTAATTATAACGTTATATTCAATTTTAAAATATTATCCAAAATGAATTTATTAATTCAAATTAATTTATTTAAATAAAAAGCTATCTTTAATAGCTTTTAATCAAATAAATATTTACTTTCAAAAACAATCATTATCAAATATCAAATTCAAATCATTTAAATTTATTTAATTTACGGCATAGAAAGCATGATTGTTACAGACTTTCCCCCTTAAGAAAATTGCATCCTCGCAATTTCTTGTTGGGAATCATCATTCACAACTCAAACCTGGAACTTTCTTCGTATCTACAAACTTCTATCAACTCACACAATCCTCTACGTCGCTTTCCCTCTCCAATCTCTCTTATCGCATGCTACAATTTAAATACACTTATACAACAACTTTCTATTTTCGCATACGATAAATTTTGTGAAAATATACTAAATGTCAGATTTTTCGAAAACTTATGATAGGGTCTCCTTTCCGTGAAGAGCATTCCAAAAAATCAAAGCACATATATCATAATAAATATACATCCCAATCAATAGGGCATCCCGAAACCTGGAAAAATAATATATTATAACAAGATATATCAATATAGCGTAAAAATATCCCTTTTAATCAGCATTTAAGCAAGCTATTTTGCTTTTATGCAATCAAAAGCGAGCCAATATCGCCAAATTATCCAAATAAGCTCCAAAAGCACATATACTTAATTTGAACATTAGTCGCATATATAATAGGTAAGACAAAAATGCATTCATCTACTATAATAACAACACAACGTTCATTTTAACGCACTTTGCGACAAACTTCCAAAGGTTAAAAATATAAAATAAAGGAAGGGTTTCAAAAGTAAAATTGTTTCTTAGTGTTATAGCTTTCCAAAAAAAATTCGGGTCACAAAAATATCAAATACAACTCAAATTATGTCGGTTTTTCTAAAGAGTATGAAATATGGAACAAATGCGTATGCCCACTTAAAAAATTGGCATTTTAGCTTAAATTTTGCAAAACTCTTAAAATACAAGTTGTTTCTAATGTTCTTTGCTTTCCAGAAAGGGAAAAATCATCAAAATCAGACAAACCATTTGAAAAATATGATCAAAGCAGTTCAGCACTATTACATGAAGTTTTCAACTTCTAAACAGTGATATAGATTGTTTTAAATTCATGTTTTAACCAAAGTTAAACTCAAAAAAATTCCTTGCATTGCAAACAAAAATTATTATCTAATAACATAGCTTTTCAATGAATTTAAATTTGTTGAAAATGGATCGATGGTTTGAGATTTATAGTCTAAACAAATCATTGTTTAACTTAAAATTCTACACTTTGTTCAAACAAAATTTTCTATTCAGAAAGAATTTTACAAATACAAATGTTTAAGTTTAAAACATCAAAAAAAAATTCATTTAGCATTAATTACGAAACATTTCTTACAAAAGAGCAACACTTTCTTCTCCCCTATTTTTTTTTCAAATATGATTTCAATTTCAAACTATTTCCAAAACCCAAATATGATATTTCAAAATCAATGTTTAAAATCTCTTCTTCACTTCAAAATCTATATAAAAAAATCGATTATAATAATAATTTAACGATTTGGGAATTCCATTTCTATAATAACAAAATAGTAATAAGATTTATTAAATCGGGAGTTCATCATAATCCTAAATTTAAAACTTTATCTCTTTTTACATTGAATTATTTCAAAACAACTTTACATGAATTAATATTATTTCTTTAAACTACTAGATTATTCTTTATCAAAATACCATAAGATGTTTCCTTTTCAAAATTATAGCTGAATGTATTCCTTTAAAGATATCATTATATCTTCAAAACAATTTCCAAAATCATTACTATTTTCCAAAATTTATGTTTCTTTCAAATTAATATTAAGCTTATCCTAAACAATTACTTATTTTCTAAAATAATAGCTCACTTTCAAAAACATTATTCATATTTCAAATATTCTTTAAAAACATTCTCCTTTCCAAAATATTATTTATAACACTTCCAAAATATTTACACTTCCTTTTCAAAATAGTAATTAGTTTCAAATCATTGTGTCGAGATGCCTCGTCCTAGTATTTAAGAATCCTTATCGAATACATGTGCCTCCACATCAACAAGAATTCTTATAGCAGTCGACAGACAAATTAATACAAAAGTAAATAACTAAAATATTTTCAGTTACCTTATAAAATCAAACACTTACTTTATCAAATCATTTGTTTGTTTGTATAAAAATATTTATTTTCAAATTCGTATATACATCCAATTCATCAACCACTAACAATGATGAAAATCATCCCACAACATCCATAAAATCAAGCAAGCATCAATACAATGGTACACATATTTTCAAACAAGAAAACAAATGCCTTCAGCCAAAAGCTATCTATTAGTTTTCGTTGCGCAACTCTGATCATTACCAAATCCTCTACTCAAACTTGCGACATCACAATTTACAATAGTGAAGTATGTATAATGCGAGATTCAAATTAGGCTCTATTACATATTCCTTAATTTACTACATTCTAATTCAAGCCAGACAGAGGTTTACTCTCCATCATCAATGCTAACACTACTCATCAGGCAAACCACGTCCTACTTCACTACCTCCCTTTCACTCAGAGATAACACACAAAAGACGTAGAGATAAGGGATATACATCTATAGTAGGAAAAATAACAAGCACGTCACCAAATGATCACCCTAGTTATCATCATATATTCCTACTATCCCCTCAGTAATATAGGGTACCTACCACATACCCAAGGGGAACATGGACTCTAAAGTCACTCTAAGGTCAAGACTTGCATCATATACATTCTATATTGTTCTGAACCTACTTTGAAACTATAATGCCCCACCTCTATATCCATACTACCAAAGGGAATTATTAGGTAATTTTGTTTGGTAATATGGAGAATGAGACTTGTTCAAAGCAACCACACATAAATATTACTTTGGGCTAATGTAACAGCCCGCACCTCACTTAACGAAGATATTGTCCCCAACTAAGTCACCTCCGCCTCATGGGTCAAGCCAAGGTGTAGGGTTTTGTTCCTCAAAAGGCCTCGATGTTATTATGAGGTGAAGGCTTTGGTATATAAGCACCCACTTTATAGTATTATCCATGATGTGGGACTATTATTCCCATTTTGAAGGGGCATTACATTCTCCCCCCTTTTGAGCCCAACGTCTTCGTTGGCTCATGAACACAACACCACCTAGGCGTCGTGGTTGTAACACGTACAAGCCACTATTCTGGTTGGGTATGGCTCTGATACCAATGTAACAGCCCGCACCTCACTTAACGCGGATATTGTCCCCAACTTAGTCACCTCCGCCTCATGGGCCAAGCCAAGGTGTAGGGTTTTGTTCCTCAAAAGGCCTCGATGTTATTATGAGGTGAAGGCTTTGGTATATAAGCACCCACTTTATAGTATTATCCACGATGTGGGACTATTATTCCCATTTTGAAGGGGTGTTACAGCTAACACCGGTACATATTAAAAATCTCATATAACATATCCATACGTAACATGTATCGGCACAAAGCAGCAAACACGTAGGTTTACTGGGACAGAACAATGTATAGTATATACAAATGAACGTAGGGTCACAGATTGCAAAAGAAAAATATAATACATCACAAACTGTAATGCTTGTTTCGCTACGACAATATATACCAAGTTAAGTTCATAATACACAACTTATAGCTATCTCAACAAAAAAATACAAGGAGACATCTAAAGAAAATATACACAATCAACTTCTCAAAACAATATATATATATATATATATCTGTGTGTGTATGTATGTATGTATATGTATTGTCTCCTCTAAAGCCGAATCATCCAAAATGGCTAATGTCCCTGTACTTGAAAAGTCTTGGACTAACCCGAGTATTATATAAATAATAAACGGGTCAGACTATATCTAAATCCAATATGAGTACATAACAGTAAGCATGGTAATAAAAGGAAAAGTATGAATACAACTCAACGTAATATCCATCACAACATCATAATAATAATATATCACACCACACATTCCAAATATCACTCATGGACTTCATATAAGTAAAAAGAACCACGACATCTATAAACTGGGCGATAACAATCAAATGCATCAAAATCTCAAAATACAATGGATAAGCTCACAACGTATCAATAAAGACCATAATAAAGGAATGAATCTCGAATCAGACCAAATCCCAGAGTCAACAACCAAAATATCTATCTTGACTTATAGTCCTAATTGAAGTGAAGACTTCAGAATTTCAAGTCCTTAAAACATAAATCTAGAAAGCATAATCTCAACTAAAATTTCAAAGCATCAAATCTTGACTTACAACCCTAATGGAAGTAATAACTTCCGGTTGTTAAGCCGTCGAAGATAAATCAAGAAATATGGAACCTAAATAGAACTCAATCCATATAAAATACAAAAATCAATATCCATAAATATTATCTTGACTTACGGTCCTGATGGAAGTAAATACTTCCGACTGTTAGTCCTTGGAGATAACAAGAAATATAAATCCTAAACAAAGATCACTTCATAGAATATATCAAAGGTAATACCGAATAATTATCTCGACCTAAAGTCCTAATGGAAGGGATAACTTCGGACTATTAGGCCCTCGAAGATATCAATAAATATAAACTGAAATCAATATCAAAGCCAATCAAAATCTCAATTTACAAGATCATATATCTCGACCCGCAGTCCTTGTAGCGGCGAGCTCTCGAGGTGCTAGGAGATAGAAATAACAAATTATACAGAAAGGAGATCTCTCAGCCATAGGCTCTTATGAGAGAATGATAAACAAGCTCACAATATGTCTCTAATATTATAGATAGACAACATGCAGCTATCCTGGGTTAGGCTAACTCAAATGACAGACTAACATGCAGCTAGTCTCTAATGCCATATGATCATCGTCTCTAATGAGGTGATAATATTAAATATCTCGTATAAAATGGATCTACCTAAGTCATCCGGATAGGAGACTGACGTACCACGACATTGCTCGAGGAAACACTAATTACTACATCTTATTTCCTATAATCCCTTAGTTACTCCTAGAATAATGACACTCGTATTCAATGCATGTCATAAACATGCTGCATGACTACGCTATGCATTGGTCACGATTCCTACTTGCCCTTGGTAATGGGCTGTTGATCCTTAAGTGACATCTAGGTAATGGCTCCAATGAGAGTAATAACCCTCAACATACAAACTTAACAAGGTGGCATTACAGATATGGGGTGCGACCCCACAATCAAGACCGATAGGATGTATAACTAGCCTTTTTGGTAGGTCTAATTCACGCGCTCTCCATAGTGGCGTAAACGCTATAAAGTAGATTCCCGACAAATACTCTCGACTATATAAGTCCTAACTAGAGTAATAACAAACACTCTCAACTCTAGAAGTCCTGATGAGTCACAACAACTGCTCTCGACTCGGTAAGTCCTATTAAGAGTTACAACTAATATCCTCGACTCGATGAGTCCTGATGAGAGCCACATCAAATACTCCCGACTCTAGAAGTGTCGATGAGAGTGATCGCTCTCGACTATATAGGTCCTGATGAAAGTATCTCAATATAACCGATCCTCGACTTCTAGCCCTTAGAGTAGACAATGATACTCGACTAGTTAGTCCTTAGAGAGTACAATGAAATACTCTCAACGAGATGAGTCATTATGAGAGTAATAATAATACTCTTAACTACGTACGTCCTAGTGAGAGAATCACCACATAATAGTCCTCGACTACTAGCCCTAAGAGTAAAAAAATAATATACTCGGTTAATTAGCCATAAGAGGATAAATCTATAAATCCCAACATATCTCCAGCTTGTAGCCCTTGGAATGTAATAGAATTCTCGACTACTAAGCTCTAAGGAGACACCTTTAGATGATATCGCAAATTCTTAACCCATCTCTAGAACATGTTTGCACCAAAAATGGTCACAAACCCCAAGTGTAGTGAAAGCACTAGCGTATGAATACAAATCAACAATATTCACACACATATCACTGATCTAAGCAAATAACAAGCAACAATCCAGAAATAATGAACAGTGACACGCAATTTATAGTGGTTCGGCTATCTCCGGCCTACGTCCACTTCAAAGTTTTTATCTTTTTATTGCTCGATGCTTGAAGATTACAATTTCTTATGTTGTATTACAACTGATTTGCTGAGCTAAGTCTGAATCTAAGGCAGCAATGGTGATCTGGAGTAAATCTGGCAGAGTCTGGGCGCTCTTTATCTCTCAAAATTGTCCCACCTCTTTTCTGAATGACCAGGGCCTCTATTTATAGGTGTAGGAGGCTGATATTTCGCCTAAAATGAAGGGAGACCAGTTCTGGTACGTCAGGGGGCCCACCTGCCCGCTTTTTGGAAATCCGGGCCCACACCGGGATCGATTCGACCCTAGGTTTGAATCGATCAAGAAATTGTCCAATCAAGCTGAAATTTGGTGTGGACATTCTTCAACATGTTCTCAAGCTTCTGTGAAAATTTCATAGCATTTGGATGTGTAGATCTCAAGTTATGATCGATTCAAGGTTGCATTTCTGGTTGACTAGCCTGGTTCGAATCGATCTAGTTCGAATCGATTCGTTCGAATCGATCCTCCTGCACGCGAAAACAATGGCGTGGTGCGCATGCCTTGTATCGATCTGCTTCTCACTCCGGACTGACTGGGTCGACTCCATGTTCTTCGCCGCTTTGACTGGGTAGATTCGTGGTAGTGGATTCGAAGACATCCCTCTTCGAATCGAATGAGCGAAGGTCTTATTCGAATCGATCTAGGTACGTTCGTTCGAATCGAGTTTGCTATGCTGTATTCATTCGATTCGAAGTTATTCCTGCTTGATGGATTCGAAAATGAGCTACACTTCCTGGATTCGAAGCAAGGCTACGCCTCCTGGATTCGAAGCTCCTTCTCTTTATGGATTCGAGGACAGGAGTGCCATCGATTCGAACAGGAGCGAACTCGATGGGTACGAAGTCGATGGAGTCGACTTTTATGGATTCGAATGGATTTTACCTGGGGGATTCGAGGACAGGAGTACCTCGATGGATTCGAACTTATACCATCTTATCCATCTTCTGTTGGCGATATCTTGAGCATACGAACTCGGGTTGACTCGAAACTTGGAACGTTGTTTCATCTGGCCTTGCTTGACATGTCTTATCAATTGCAGCCCGATCCGGACTCGGACAAAATTCATCGATATCCATGGTGAACCTGCGATGCACAACCGATGTTCATGACTAATAATCATTGATTTTCAGTTAATCTTTGGGTATCTCGGCTTTGCCAAAAGTTGGAATAACATTTTGCCCCCCAAAACATGCCTTTTGGTAAAAGGCGTGTTTTGATCAGTCTCAAGTTAAATGCAGTGAGTTCATGTTTTACTCATAGCTTATAGCATTTTCAATCAAGTCCATGGCTGTTCGAAGCCGAATTGTTATCAATTTTTTCCAGTGGAAGTCAAGAATGAAATTCTACGGTCTCTCCGTACTATTGATGGTCACTCCGGACCCTTGTCAAGCCCATTCTAGATTTAGCGATCGAATAGAAAGATCCTATTGCACTCCGGCGCTGCTTTCTATTCCTTGCACTCTGGCCCCAGTTAGGGCGTATAGCGATGTCTTGGTCATTCTGGACCGATCATAGCCTCTCCGGGCTCATGCTGGATCTCATCCTGTCACTCTCCGGTGAAGGGGAAACAACGCTAAGCGAGTCAATCCTATCGCTCTCCGGCGAAGCGACTCACCTCCTGCACTCCGGTTCAGCGTATCTGAACATTAAGCGATGTCATGACCTGAATCGTCGGTCGATCACAGCCTCTCCGGGCTCATGCTGGATCCCATCCTGTCACTCTCCGGTGAAGGGGAAACAACGTTAAGTGAGTCAATCCTGTCGCTCTCCGGCGAAGCGACTCACCTCCTGCACTCCGGTTCAGTGTATCTGAAAATTAAGCGATGTCATGGCCTAAATCGTGGGCCGATCATAGCCTCTCCGGGCTCTTATCGAATTCTGATCCAATCACTCTCCGGTGAATAGGAAACGATGTTTAAGTGAGTTGATCCTGTCTCTCTCCGGCGAAGCAACTCACTTCTTGCACTCCGGACCCTGCCTCTCCAGGTAGGATCATAAAGCAACCATGTTTTTATTGATATTTTAATGTTTATCCTTTAACTCTCCGGTCAAAGGTTTATTTTAATAAGTGTTTCTTTATTAAATTCAAATCCTAGATGTTCAATCTCAAACACCAGGAAAAACAAGACAATGCCTCTCCGGGCGGAGCGGTCTATTACCATCTCAGAGCATGCCTAGGGATCTCTCCGGTTCCCGTACATGAGTAAGTGGAATAGCCGTTTTATTTTGAAAATCAAATATAAGAAAACTAAGTGACCAAAGCTCATATCCTGAACTTGGCCCTTGCCATCGTGATCAGTTGATGACGAGTCGTGATCCCGATCCAGGATCAGTCCTGTTAGGTTGAGGCGGTAGTTGTTCGGGCCTGACCGCCGTTGCACGTTCTCTGACATATTGTGGCAATCTACCACTCCTGGCATGTTCTTCCACCTCATCCTTCAAGTGGCGGCATTCATCGGTAGTGTGCCCATCTAACTCATGGAATAGGCAATATTTTCCGGTTCTACGTTCCCGCTCTGTGGGATCTCTCCTTGGTGGCTTTCGATAGGGGAGTTGCCCCCGAGTTTCGGTGTAAATTCGTTCCAGTCCTGCCACCAAGTCTGTGTACTGCTTGAATCTAGGCTCTCGGAATTTCTTCCGTTTGTCAGGACCATCATGTGTGTCATCCTGCTTTCTCTTTCCTTTGTCTGCCCTGGACTGTTCCGTGGTGGTTCCTTCGCCTTGTGCAACATTTATTTCCTGCCTTTCGGCTCGTGATTCTTCTAACCGAATGAATTTTTCAGCTTCATAGAAAAACTCTCCAAGATCTTGCGGTGGATCTTTAGTCAAAGAGTCTTTGAATTCGGTGCCTTCCCCAACTCCTGCCACTACCGCCATCAGAATCATTGATGGATCCGGGTGATCTACAGAAGCCACCGTTGCATTGAATCGTAGTAGAAAATCTTTTATGGACTCTCCGGTCCTTTGCTTTATTGAAGCTAGAGTCATCACACTCTTGGGCCGTGTTACGTGGACCCTGAATTGTCTCATGAAGCAATCCACAAGCTCGCCCCATGTTCTGATTGATCCAGTCTCTAATTGTCTGAACCAAAGTGCAGCCAAATCTGATAAAAATATAGGGAAACATCGCGCCATCACCTCCTCGGACGCTCCAAGTACTTCCATGTGTCTGATGTATTTGGTAATATGCATGGTTGGATCCGACTTCCCGTCATACGAATCCAGCATTGGTAGTTTGAACTTTGGAGGGTTCCTTGCATTCCTGATATTCGGAGCGAACGGACTCCGACTAACTTCTTCTAATCCTCCTCCTGACAACCCTCCTCTCATGAGTCGTCTCACTAGGCCAATCATTCTTTCATCTCCATCCAGGGGTTGCCCCCTTGTCATGTCTCTGTCTTGCCCTACGAGTCTTGTAGGGAATTCTGGTACGTACTCTTCGGGTGGCTCGTTAGCATTTGTGTTGGCCCTAGCCGGTTGAGCTCCTTCCAAAGGTCCTTTTGTGTTGGATCCTGCGGGCCTGCCCCAAGCCCTTGTTGATTGCCTTCTGGCTCTGTATTCTATCCTACGTTGGGTTCCATAGCCCTAGCTCCTTGTTCCACATTCACAGCCGCTGTAGCTGGTCCTGGGTTTTGTGTTCCTGCAGCTCTCATTTGTTCAAAGAAATTCTGTAGCATCTCTTGTTGGCTTTTCATCATTCTTTCCTGCATTTGGTTATTCATAGCCTCCATCTCTTCTCTAGTAATGTAGATCGAAGCTTGTCCTTCTCCAGCGCCAGAGGATGCTTCTTGACTTCCTCCCTGTTGGCTCCTCTCAGCTCTTTGTTTTTTACTTGTTTGTCGAGTCATTGTAGAGTCAAATCTGAATCCTTAAAATTTCAAATCTAAACTTTGAATCTGGTGTAGCGGGTGCTAGTTCTTTTCAATGAAAGCACCAAAGTGTTTGCACCAAAAATGGTCACAAACCCCAAGTGTAGTGAAAGCACCAGCGTATGAATACAAATCAACAATATTCACACACAAATCACAGATCTAAGCAAATAGCAAGCAACAATCCAGAAATAATGAACAGTGACATGCAATTTATAGTGGTTCGGCTATCTCCGGCCTACGTCCACTTCAAAGTTTTTATCTTTTTATTGCTCGATGCTTGAAGATTACAATTTCTTATGTTGTATTACAACTGATTTGCTGAGCTAAGTCTGAATCTAAGGCAGCAATGGTGATCTGGAGTAAATCTGGCAGAGTCTGGGCGCTCTTTATCTCTCAAAATTGTCCCACCTCTTTTCTGAATGACCAGGGGCTCTATTTATAGGTGTAGGAGGCTGATATTTCGCCTAAAATGAAGGGAGACCAGTTCTGGTACGTCAGGGGGCCCACCTTCCCGCTTTATGGAAATCCGGGCCCATACCGGGATCGATTCGACCCTAGGTTCGAATCGATCAAGAAATTGTCCAATCAAGCTGAAATTTGGTGTGGACATTCTTCAACATGTGCTCAAGCTTCTGTGAAAATTTCATAGCATTTGGATGTGTAGATCTCAAGTTATGATCGATTCAAGGTTGCATTTCTGGTTGACTAGCCTGGTTCGAATCGATTCGTTCGAATCGATCCTCCTGCATGCGAAAACAATGGCGTGGTGCGCATGCCTCGTATCGATCTGCTTCTCACTCCGGACTGACTGGGTCGACTCCATGTTCTTCGCCGCTTTGACTGGGTAGATTCGTGGTAGTGGATTCGAAGACATCCCTCTTCGAATCGAATGAGCGAAGGTCTTATTCGAATCGATCTAGGTACGTTCGTTCGAATCAAGTTTGCTATGCTGTATTCATTCGATTCGAAGTTATTCCTGCTTGATGGATTCGAAAATGAGCTACACTTCCTGGATTCGAAGCAAGGCTACGCCTCCTGGATTCGAAGCTCCTTCACTTTATGGATTCGAGGATAGGAGTTCCATCGATTCGAACAGGAGCGAACTCGATGGGTACCAAGTCGATGGAGTCGACTTTTATGGATTCGAATGGATTTTACCTGGGGGATTCGAGGACAGGAGTACCTCGATGGATTCAAACTTATACCATCTTATCCATCTTCTGTTGGCGATATCTTGAGCATACAAACTCGGGTTGACTCGAAACTTGGAACGTTGTTTCATCTGGCCTTGCTTGACATGTCTTATCAATTGCAGCCCGATCCGGACTCGGACAAAATTCATCGATATCCATGGTGAACCTGCGATGCACAACCGATGTTCATGACTAATAATCATTGATTTTCAGTTAATCTTTGGGTATCTCGGCTTTGCCAAAAGTTGGGATAACAGAACATAAGTGACATATACCCACCAATAGTAAACAAATAAGTATTACTTGAGTGTCTCATACAACTTAGTATTACTCGAACGTTTATTAGAAGTGGGAAAACTACACTCATCAAACAACAATTATTGTATAGTATGAGTCAATTGTATAACCGAAAAAATATTACCGAGCATTCCATATCACCCGGCATTAGTAATCCTTTTATTCAACATCCTTACTATATGAATTAAAACACAATACAAATATCCACATAAATCATTTTCAAATCAAACCTTATATAAAAGGGGTTTATCTTTCACGGCTTAAAAAATCCAATTAACCATTTCACATAAATCTCTAATAAATTAATTTTGAACCACAAATTATATAAAAAGGGGAATACATTTCAAAAATCTTCAAAATAGATTAATATAATCAAAAATCCCCTTTTGAAATTTGCTTTTAATCTTTTTTATTAAATATTTAAATTACAAAGGAATTTCCTCTTTGGAAATATTATTCAAAACCCCTCATTTATACTTATAAAAATTCTAACTTTTAATTACTCTTGAAAAATCTCTATTTCTATTTTATAACAACTTTTATTTCCAAAACAATTTCAAACAAAGCATTTTATTTCTCAACCACTTTTATTATTTATAAATTTACTTCAAATAAATGTTAAAACACTACAATAATTTCACGAAGCTTTCAAAAACCTTTTAAAACCAAATCAATCGAATATCAATAATATAAATCATGGAGCGAAGCTCTAAAATCATTAACCAATCTACAATAAAAAAAATTATCGTTTGGCCTAAACGAGTACATTGAAACTCCACGATCCGTACAGTATACAGACATATATAAAATAAATTACACATCAAAATGCATTCGGATAACATCTCCTTTGCATTTTGGACAATCCAACATACAAAAAATCTCACAGTCTAATCAAAAATCATATCCAATATCACACAATCAATCCAATATCCCGAACAAACATTTCATCTAAATAATTCAAGCAATACTCTCAATTAATTCAACCAAGCAATGCAATATAAATGGGATATATATATAGCAGGGTAAGGGAAATAAATATAAATGTGAGTATAAAACTCACCGAAACGATGAATGCAAGAATTGAATTCTTCTCTAGACAACGATGTTGTCAGCGACTGCCTGTCGGTGCACATGCCTGCTCTAGTCGTGACACCAAGTCGCAACCACCATCTCGACCGTGAGCAGTATCTCGCTGCTCCCAGCACCACGAATGCACCTCCATCCTCTACCAAGCACCGCACGCTTCTTCCAATTTACTGCTAGCCCAGGTCGATCTCGACCTCCTCCCACATCGTGACATCAATTTACCTTCGCCCTGGTCGACCTTCCTTCCCAATCGCAAGCGTGACTTTCGTCTTCTTTATTTTATTTTTTTCCTACCATGATTTTTATTTTGAGAATATTATGGGATTAAGGCTTAGGGTAGCAGGCTCGAGTTTGGGAATATAAAGTTATAGGTTTGAGATTTGCAAATAAAAGTATGCGCAAGGGGCTTGTTGAATTTGGGTTATATCTAGTTAATTTACTTCGCCCATTTATTCACTCTTTTCTTTTCTTTTAAAAACTCTTTCAATTTATTTAAAAATTTATTTCAATTTAATTTTTAATGGATTAATACTTCATTTTGCAAATTATATTTCAATAACTACACAATTTCAACCATTTCAATGTCAACTTTTTAATTTTTCATTATTTTAATCACATAACAATTATTTACACTTAAAAATATTTTATATTCAATTAAATCATTTTATCTATTTCAAAATATTATCTGAAAAGAATTCATTAATTTAATTCAACTTATTTAAACAAAAACCTTTTATTAATATCTTTTAGTTAAATAAATATTTACTCTCAAAAATAATAATTATCAAATATCGAATTCAAAAAATTTTGATTTAATTTAAATTTATTTAATTTATGATGTAGAAAGCATGGTTGTTACATCGACGTTCTACTATTGATTGGCAGTGACATTTCATTATTGCAACCATTGAAAGGCTGGCTTCCCAAGAACTTTTCCATAAAGAGTTCAAGAGAAGCAACCTATATACAAGGTATAAAGATCTATAAAAATAGATCTAAGAGGCTATTAGGAATGTCTCAATCCCTATACATATATATATATATATCATACTGAAAAGGTTCAATATGGAGAATTCCAAATGCGGAAATGTTCCAACACAATCTATAATCGCCATTTCAAAGAAGGATGCTCCTCATACCGATGAGGAGAAAGAGTGTATGAAGAGATCCTTTATGCTTCAGCCATAGGATCTATAATGTATGCTATGCTATGTACTAAACCAGATGTTACATACACGTTAGGATATTTAAGCCAATACCAGTATAATCTTAGAGAAAAACATTGGACGACCGTAAAATATATACTGAATTATTTAAGAAATACCGAAGACTTATTCCATATATACGGGAATGAAGATCTCCTTATGAAGGAAGGGTATACAGACTCTAGCTTTCAAAGTGATATAGACGATAGTAAGTCAGTGTATGGTTATGTCTTTACACTTATAGCAAAGGTATCAGTTGGAAAAGTTCCAAACAAGAAACAACAGTTGATTCGTCGATGGAGTACGAGTACATCACCCTCAATGAAGCAGTTAAAGAGGTAGTTTAGATGAGCAAGTTTTTGAGTGAGTTTGGAGTAATTCCCAATACGAAGAATCCAATGACATTGTTCTATGATGATAATGCGACGATATAGATCGCAAAGGAGCCCAGAGCACACAAGAAGTCACGACATATTGTTCGAAAGTTCTACCTTATTAGAGAATTCATTTAAAAGAAAGAGGCCATGATACAAAAGGTAAATACCAAGGACAGCATAGCAGATCCATTCATGAATGGTCTAGATGGGTCGGCTCTCGAGAATCTGATTAAAGGAATATGATTAAGATTCCATAATTTGCCCCAAGTGCAAGTGGGAGATTGATAGAGTTATGGGTATGCCCTTGGCGGAATTCTGTAATTTATTGTAAATTAATTAACTCTGTAATCACTTCTCATTCGTAATAATGGTTTTTTCTTTCCGTTGTATATTATATATTTGATTTAATGTGTTTTAAATATTCAAATATTTAATTAAAATATGTTTAATAGAAAATCCAAAAATGGTGTATTTGTGACAGTAATTACAAATAGTTGTAACCATTAGTATTTTATCACAATATAATAAAACACATCATTTTAAATATTCCTAGTCAAGATGCATCGAGATTGGATATCGATGCATCCATTGAGACTAGAGTATGTAACACTCTCCAACTGTTGAGCAATTTATTACTCGTGACTGTTGGAGGCACCAAGGGTTTATGTGCTGATAGTTATTGGATAACTATAGAATGACTCACTCGATAGCTTTCTATTAGGTAATATAATTAAGGTCAAACAAAAAATATTGATGCGACTAATTTACACAGTTCTCTTGACTTGAGAATACTATTGATCTTCAATATGAAAGCTCCACTTTGATTATAGTCAAATTATGGCATGACATCTATCGAGTGACTATAGTGGATCAATGGAATTATTGAAAGTAAAACATTATTCAAGAGAGGATTCGTCTTCTTAGTTATATGAGGTTAGTATCACGGTCAACTCAAGTCAACTGAAAGTCAAAATCTCTGACCAGAGTAGTTCGATTAATAATAATTGTTATTATTGAACCAAGGACTTTGTGTTTGGACTATAGAGTTGAATATGGATGGTATTAGAATTTTGACCATAACCAAATTCCATAAGTCCGAAGTGATATAGTTTTGACGAAGAGAATTGGTATAAATATTAGTCACAACTGAGTAATGCTTAACAAAGTGAAATTGGATTTTACCAAAACCAGCTAAGTGATAAATTTGGCCTAATTTTCACACCACCTACCAAGTGACGTGTGAACGTTAATATTCGAATAGTTCGATATTAACTACTGACCAAATTTACACCTAAAGAGTCACACAACCGAAACGTTGAATATTCCTTTGACTTCTTGATTTAATTAATTTGTAGTTGTTATAAATTAATTAATATTTATGAAATATTAGTTATAAATTTTTCATTTTGATTTGATGAACAATATTAGTAAATATAATTATAAATATATAAATTGACATACAATATTGATACATGTTTAAATTGGATTTAAAATGCAATATAATTTGTTCAGACTTTAAATGGGTTTGAAGCCCATGTGAGGGCATGTGTATTTTGACCATGTTCGGCCATGTGACGACAAAAGGGATTTGGGTTTAGATGGATTAGAGGAAAAGAATGGGTAAGAGAAAAATATGGATCATGATCCTAACTTATCTCTCTAAAATCTCTTCTATAAAAGCATCTTAACCTACCATTTACTACTTTTTGGAGCCTCCATCTGCTTTAATTTTGGCCGAAATACATTCCCATCTTCTCCTGTATTTTTAAACTCAAATCAAATTAAAAACAATCGCTATTCGATGACCAATGGTCAAAAATTCAGGAGCTAGCACCTTGCGAAATTGGAATCTAGTTCAAGGAGTCCATCTCTTTATTTCAAAGTGTACTTATCGGATTTGGAGGTAAGGTAATTTTCTAATTTACAATAATAAATTAGTGTTTAGATAATTTATATATCATATGTTGTATTGTCAGTTAGGTGACGAATCTTGTACATCAGTATATTGTCACATTTAGAATAGTTGTATAATTATATGCATGTATAATTTTAAGAAAAATTGACATATAAATGCTTTTAATAATTCGGCATGAAAAAAAAATTGTTTCTGCTTTGAATTAATTTAATATATATATATACACACACACACACATATATATATATATATATTTAAATTATATAAGTTTTTTAATTTAAATATTAAATTTTATATTATATAAAATATGGCTTTAAAATCTCATATGAACAGCTTTATACTTAACTAATTTTCGGCATAAATATTTTAACATACATTCATACATACATAGATACATATCTATGTATGTGTGTGTACATATAATTTAAATACTATTTAAATCGATTAATTTCATAAATTCATAATAATAATAAATATATTACAAAATAAATATTTTTTAAATTTTATAAAGTTAAATTCATGCTTAATAGTTTTTTGAAAGGTTAAAAAACAAATTTTTATGTATTTTTTAAATATTTAAATACTTGTGAAATTAAGAATTGAATTTAAAACTGATTTTAAAATTATAAAATATTAAAACGTTAAAATACCTTTTAGATTTTTAATGAAATATTAAAAACAAAATTATCTTTCGAAAATTATATTTTTATTTTTATAATAATTTATGTACGGAAATTAATTTAATAAATATTTCAAATTAAAAAAGAAACCAATTTTGCCGTGTGAATTATCTGATGTGTTCACATATGTTTTATGTGTAATTCTTTTGTTCATTGATGTATATATATTTATAATTAAATTATTTATAAGACATATATATATATATATTTTATACGTTTATTTAATATATAAAATATTTCTACCTGCTTTCTAAAATTATTCAGAGCCGAATGCCTTCTGTTCTCCAAGAAATCGCCCTTCTCGTCTGATTCCATTTTCTCTCTTGCAGCCTCTCGCCCATTTCGCTTCCGCTTTGTCTCCCTCTCTGTCCTCATATGAAAAAGCCTAAGCCCACCTTGTCTGTTTTGGTTGGCTTCGCCACTAGATCTGGCATTTTGTTTAGTGCTTCTATCAGTGCGTCTGGAGCTCTGCCTTCCATTCTGGTTTCTTTGAAGTCATCTATTGATGTGCCTGAAAATGTTGTTTGTAACGATCCCCTACTTCTGACGAATCGTAGAAACCCGCTAGCTCGCCTACTGTCTGATCTATCCTCCCCTCGTGGTGCCGCATCACATATTCCAGTCTCCCCTTCAGAAATTAGTGAGCATTCTTTCTCCTCTCTTGGCAACTATTGGTAAAACATCTTGGTCGTAGTTTATTGTTGGATTGGACGATGGTAATAATATTGGTGTAGTCGATGATGTGCAAGATGATCGTGGAATTGGGCATGTTGCTGCTGCCATTGTTGGCAACGTCGTACGTGTTTCTGAGTATGAGAATAAGGCAGTTGGGTCCATTATATTGTAGACACTGGCATTGAGCGACGTTGCAACCCAGGTGTTTGTGTTAATGTCGAACCACATATTCCCCTTGCCCATTTTCCTGAATGTGAACTTTCTCTTGCTGTGAATATCCCTATGGAACCCTCTCCGCCAATGGCTGCCCTTTCGTGGTCGTCTTTGTTCACCAAAATGCCGATTAATGCGTTTGTGCACTCTCCATATTACTTTGAAAATGTCGAGATTGACGGTGTTATGATCCCACCGAAGGAAGTTATTGAGGCCGGTGTAGTATATTGAAAAGATTATTTAGTTGGTTTTTTCCTCGACTCCAATCCCTCCTATCACCTTGTTAAGGCTAAATGAAATCAGGTTTGGAAGCCTAGAGGGGGCTTGAGTGTTCATTTTGATAATGAAATGTTCTATTTCAAATTCTCACGCAGTGATGAAAGATGGCGTATTCTAGAAGCTAACCATATTCTCATAGAAGGGAAATATTTTATTATTACATCCTGGAGTCCGTCTGTGGATCGGGCTAGAGCTCAGGTTTTATCTATTCCTGTCTGGGCCCATTTTTGTCAAATTCCTTCTGTTCTACAGCCTCTAATCGAGATCGATTGGCTAGCAGGTCTTGTTGATAAGGTAATATGTTATGATGCTAACACTTTGGCCAAAAGGAGATTATTTTATGCCAAATCTCTTATCGAAATCACACCTGCCAAATCTCTTCCTTCAGTCCTAAAAGTTAGACTTGAAGAGGGCCTTTATGCTGAGATTAGAGTTTGCTATAGTTGGAAACCAGACATTTGTACGTCTTATCAGTCCTTTGGGCATCTTTCGGATACGTGTTCTAGCTCGGCCTCCAGTTTTTCGCTCCGGTTTGTGTGCTCCCATTGATGTTCTCCCCCGTTGTTCCTCTCTCTACCAGTTTGTCTCCTGTTGTTGCTCCTGCTGTTGTGTCCCATGCTGGTGTGGCCCAAGTTGAGCATGATACTACTATTTTGTCTGATTCTATTGCTTGGAATTCTGAGGAGCGGGCCTGGATTCATGCTCCTTCTGAAATGCGGTACTCGCCTGAGACTGACCTTTATTTTGCCTATATCAGTGAAATTGTGGGTGAGAGTTGTTTTCTCATTTATCACATTGAGGGTGATGGTCTAACAATTACTAGGGAATGTGAGATTGGTGGGGAGAATAAAAGTAAGTTTTATGATGTCAGTTGAGACAAGAAATTTATATACTCACCTACTTCGGAGGGTGTTGTTCCGAATCTGGCAACTCTATTCTCTGGGTATGTGCATGTTATTGGCCCCTCGACTGCTGGGGGTAGTCGATGTTCCTCTTCGAAGGACGCTTAGTTATGTTTTGTTTAGTATTTTAGGCTCTCTTTGCCTGACTCATGTGCTTTATTTTTTTTATTATTGTGGTTTGGGCTCTTTGCTCCCACTTAGTTGTTTTGTGCATGTGCAGAGCACCTTTTTTTCCATTATTTATACAGTGGCACGACCCACTATAAAGCCGGCTAGTTTTGCTAAAAAAAGTAAAAATAAAAACATTCAATTTTATTTTCGGATTTTACGGCAAAATAAAAGTAAAATTTTAATATAACTTTAAATGATTTTAAATATACATATACATATATTATATTCTATATGTGTGTGTGTGTGTATATATATATATTATTCAAAATAAAATATAGATTTATATAGGTTTGTAATATTTTTTATATATAAATTAAAGCATATAAGCATACATTTGGATGATATATTTATATACTAGAGGAGCTAACATGTTCATTACGGTGTAAATCACAACACTTATGCATATGCTTATTAAACCTTGCACGGATTGCTATGTTACATATGTACACACATATGTACACGTACGTATACATATAATACAATACTAATTTCATAATATATAACTATATTATAAATTTGAATAAATAATGGTTTTATTTAAATATAATTTATAAATGTTCTAAATAAATTTGATAAATTATTGTCTTTATCGTATTTATATTTTCTGTTCTGCTGACTAAAATATTAGTTCTTATAAACTGTTCTATCTTTATTACCGCATAGCATAATCATACAAATATTATGAAATTAAAAAGTAATAACCATAACGATAATTATTACAACACAACTCTGATACAAATATTCCTTTCAAAAGTCTCTTTCATAACACAAAAACACATGCCCTCTTGTTTAACTTAACCCTTTCAGAATATCACTTTCACTTAACAAAAAACACACTTTTAGAGTTTGCCTTAGCAATTGTCCATTCACATCTTTATTATAACTTATACGACCGAAAGGCGCTCATCACAGTATACTTTGTTTGACTTAACTTTGATTATAAGTGGAATATTTATTAAGTGAAATTAGGATCGACCTTTTATTTTCAAAATTAACATAGAAAATTCTTTTTAAAAACAGATTTAACGGAACACTTATTTAATTATTTTCAGTCAATAAATATTTACGGTAAAACTATAAATTTTTGCCGTACGTACTACAAATACTTAGAGTTTTAATTGCACATTTTTACTAAAAATAACTATAAAGGTTTTCAGTGAAATATGTCTTTTAGGAAGGGGCGGAAGTGCATTTGTTTGACAAAACATCATTCTTATTGGAATATACTAGGGACAAAACATTTAAGAGTGTTGCCAATATAAAATCTGGCACAGGTCGTTGGCTGCTATTTCAGCATGGCTCTTATGACACACGTATTAATATCGGTTTTGACCAATATGTTGCCCAATATTTCTTGTAGCAAGTACAACACAAAATTATAGCAATACCTCAATGTAAAACATTAATGCTTTTAAAATGCTAAACTGTAGATCCAAGAAACTCAAGTTCAGTTAGCTAGCTAATCACTTATTCTCCAATAAACGCCTCCGGCCTAAACAAAATATAATGTCAAGTGTGTAAAAAAAAACATTTAACAAATACTAGACTCAACTACCAGTTTAATGCAAATGTTTCTGTGAAGAACCAATTTGATTGCACTAGATTACAGTAGACACAGCTACCATTTTAATACGAATCTACATATGAGCTAGAATCCGCGATCCTTTCATTTTGCTTCATCATATAGCCTCCGATATCAGCCACATATTATTATTTAAATATTTGACACATTCTCTCTCATCTTACATGGTCAAATATTTAAATATTAACATGTGACTAATATCAATAGACTACATGATGAAGATAAATAAGAAAGGCTGGGATTCTAGCTTTTATGTGTGTGCGCGCGCGTCTATATATATATATGTGTATATACATATATATATATATGTGTGTGTATATACATATATATATATGTATATGTAAATATGTATACATACATACGCATTAAACACGTGACTAATACTACATAAATATAACTGCAACGTTTTGTGTGTTTTAGGGTATGTGTTTCAGGGTAACTATGATGTTGATTGGTTGATGTAATGAGAAATGGAGTCCACTATAGTAGGAGTCGGTGTTATTTTAGCATCAAAAATTTAAAATGTGAAAAACTTGCAAAATGAAAACAAGCGTCCTAGCTGAATTCTATTGCAAAATGAAAATGACAGGCATGATAACTCGAATTGCTATAAAATGCAGGGATTTTTCCTAGATATCACGTACTTGTCATTCCAAACATGGCAAATAGAAAACCAAAGATGAATACCGTCCCACAAAAGCAATTGACACAAACGTATCCTGAAACGTACGTTTAAAAGCAACAGTACAAGAGTATGTATCTGTCATCAAAGAATACGTAAACAAAACTGGAATAAATATGATGCTCAACCATATAGCCCATCACCAGCCGAGATGCGACTATAATTAAACAAATACTCAATTATTACACTGGAAAAAAAGAGAGATGACAACTCACTTAATGATATTTTATTTTTCAATTTTTTAATCCCGCTTGCATGTTCATTTCATACTAAACAATTCAAATTCAACCTTCCCAGCCTAACCGTCCTCGCCGTATCTCTTCCCACATCTTATATAAACCAACTTCCACCTACACATATCCCACAAACACAAGATACAATAAGCAAAAACACAAGATAATACTAATATCAGGAAGAAAAAAAAATGGGTTCGATTTCTGCAGAAAAACCTCATGCAGTTATGATCCCATATCCAGCACAAGGCCACATAACTCCCATGCTACAACTTGCGAAACTGCTGTATACATATGGCTTCCATATCACGTTTGTGAACACTGAATATAACCAAAAACGCCTTGTTCGCGCTCGTGGAGAAGATCTAGTGAACGGAGTAGACGGATTCAACTTTGAAACGATACCCGATGGTCTTCCTCCTTCTGATATCGATGCAACTCAGGATATACCATCGCTGTGCGATTCTACACCCAAACATTGCCTCGAGCCATTTCGTCGACTTCTTAACAAGTTGAACGCAAGTGCCGAGCCTAAAGTCACCTGTATTGTATCGGATGGTGTCATGAGTTTTACTTTAGATGCTGCAGAGGAGATAGGTGTGCCTGAAGTTCTGTTTTGGACTACTAGCGCTTGTGGCTTTTGGGCTTATGTTCACTACAAGGCTATTATTGATAGAGGATTTGTGCCACTTCAAGGTTTGTTTCTGGTCACCTATTTTGATTCTTTTTAATAGAACGTACGGGCAGTTTCAACAGGCACATATATACATGGTTAAAGCCATATTTGTTTTGCCTGACATACAGGATGTTAGGTTATATATAGTTGGTTCAGAGTCAACCAATACATCATGTACATAAAAAATACTTTACTTTTTGTTGAGAATGAATAAAATCTTCTGCTTTTGGAGAAAAACTAGACATACCCAAGGTTCTAGATCGATGGATCAAAGATCTAATGGCATGAAGGTAAATAAGAGCAACGATGCACTCCAGCATATTTTAAACACTGCTAAACTATGAACTAGTGGACTTTTTATTTTTTATCCAAAAATGAATCCCCACCCCACACTTATTTTGCACCAAATTAAAGTAAGGAGAGAACCTTCCTCTTAATTATGCCTGTTGACACTTCATACTATACTGATCATGGATTGTTCTAACTGCAGATGAATCTGGTTTCACTCCTGAATTTCTGGACACTCCAATAAATTTCATACCTGGAATGGACAAAACGCGCTTAAGGGACATACCAAGCTTCATAAGGACAACAAACATAGATGACATAATGCCCAAGTTCCTACTTCGTGAAACAAGCAGAGCAACCAGAGCTTCTGCCATCATACTAAATACGTTTGACGAACTTGAAAAACCAGTTCTTGATGCAATGGCTTCTGTCTTACCTCCAGTTTTCTCAGTGGGTCCTCTATTCAAGAGAATAATTTCAATGCAGCCACCAATGAACTCTCCTGTGGCTTCACTAACATCAAGCTTGTGGAAAGAAGACCCGACGTGCATCGACTGGTTGCAAAACAAAGAGGCAGGCTCAGTTTTGTACGTGAACTTTGGCAGCATAACTGTGATGACCAATGAACAAATGATCGAGTTTGCATGGGGACTGGCTAACAGCAAACGCGACTTCTTATGGGTAATCAGGCCCGATTTAGTAAAGGGAGACAATGCAATGTTACCGGAAGAGTTCTTGACTGAGACTAAAGGGAGAGGATTACTTACGAGTTGGTGTAATCAAGGAAAGGTGCTATCACATGCATCGGTTGGGGGATTTTTGACGCATTGTGGATGGAATTCAACGCTGGAGAGCATCTCCAGTGGAGTGCCTATGATATGTTGGCCCTTCTTTGCAGAGCAACAGACGAATTGTAGGTACGTGTGCGAAGAATGGAAGGCTGGAATGGAGATTGACAGCAATGTGAAACGGGAGGAGGTCAAAGATTTGATACTGGAATTGATGGGAGGCCAAAATGGTGAACGAATGAGGAGAAGAGCGGTGGAGTTGAAAGAAAGTGCTATGAATGCAATTGGAAAAGGTGGGTCTTCTGTTAAAAATTTGGATAAGATGTTGAAGGTCTTGCTTTCAAACAAAATTTAGTCTATTGTTTCCTTGCTTATTTGTTTGCTTATTTAATTTGTTTTGATGGTTGATATTTATTAGTGATCAAGTTGATGTTTTAGCTTGACTTTGCATCATCTATTATAATGATTGCTAATTCATATTGTAAAATATCATCAATTAAATGTAATGGATTGTTTTTACGTTCAAAATTTGCAAGATCATAAGTTAATATTACCCGTAATAACATCAATTTCAAATTGTAGTTTAAAATACTAATTTTATTGCTGATTTACAATTATCAAAATATACATTCTTTTAAATATGATATCAAGCTCAAAAGGAACATGTCGTTATAATTTTGTAACTGTGCACCTCAAAATATTATGTGAAAAAGAAAGGTAAAGTACTGTAATTTTTTATCGATATATAATGAGAATACCTCCATTTGAATATTTTAAAATTACTTGAACACCCCTTTAGCCTTCCATGTGATCTTAGGATATTTTTGTCTATTATCACATCCAAGTTTTCATCACTTCTACCGATATTATCCTACTAACGCAAAATGCTCCTCACGATATCCTCCTACTCTCATGTCATTCCCAATCACAGGTTATCATGACGAACTTCATGTTTTTTACTCCTATTTATCTTACCACATCCAATCTCTAATCTTACTTTCAAATTGCTGGCTTTTCATCATCTTTTTCTGATTTACTAGGTTGGAACCCGTGCTACGCACACGGGCAGTTGTGTAACGATGTTGAAGTTGTGTTTCATATCAGCAGTAGCAAGTGGTGACTAATAAGTTGTGCATGCAGGCATAAAAATAACAGTACGTAACTTCGACATGAGTTCAACATTAAAGTATTAACGAATGCTAAGAATCCGCCGTAACCATCCAGTTGGGGAAAGTAGATTATAAAAAAATAGGTTCAAATACAAACAGAACGAAACTACAATGTAGTAGATGGAATTTAGAGAGAAGGAAGAACAAAATTACTGCAGTACATAAAGATTAGAAGGAAACTAAAAAGATACAAAATTATTATTGTCTACATAAGATGGGAACAAACGCAAGGATGTAGTAAGAGGAGCGGTGCTCGTTATTGTAGTAGATTGTTAATCGTTTTTATTATCTTCCTTCTTCTGTCTCTTTATATGAGTTAAGCCATTGGAGCCAACGTGTTCCAATCCTTCTTCGTAATCCTGGAAATGGTTATAAAGATTGAAGTTTAAACATGGTGTCATGCTTGTTGAAAAATGTACTTATAGTTTAGCATTTTTTGTTATTTGGTTTAGTCGGCATGAATAAGTGACTAATTTCATTTAGAGGAAAAGAAATTTTATGATAGTTATGCAAAATAGAACAATGGTTTGACAATACTTACAATGATAGTTATTCCTTTTCGTGAACCCTTTCTACATGCATTTTGTAGTTGTGTTGCAGAAAGTTGATTTCCTTTTTTGTACTGCTTATCTTCCTGTAGTAGCAGAAAGCTTAGCAAAAAAATTAGGTTAGGAACATGTGTGGTATGACGTGTCAGAATACCTGATGAACAACTTGTTTTCCTTTCCGTAATGCATCAGTGTTAGTACTTGGAGTTGTTACATCAGAAGTTATATTGGCAGTAGTACTTTCAGCAGTTTGTTGTACGGCCTATCATAATTTGGGTTAATGTAGGGAGATGGGCATGGCAATAATTTCAGTTGATAGTTTAGGAGTGGTAAGTACAGACAGAGTCCATCTTTAAAGTTCAGAAGTTACCTCAGTTTTTATATTGTAGAAACCTTTGTCTCTAACTTTTTTCACAACTTTTCTGGTAGTTAGATAGATATCTCGATTATTCATTTCATAGTTACTTGGTTTGAATTCGAAAACGGCATCTACTCCGACAATTTTTTCAAAAATATTTTCAACTCTTTCTGCTCCATTTTCCTGATCGATTCATTTGTGGTGTTAAACAAATGAGTATTTATGGTAGTAATGTTTGAAGCTGATGAGAGTAAGTGTGCGTAAACATATAAAAGTGTAGAAGACCAAACTAACCATTGTTGAAATCCTTAGTAGCTCATCAACTGGAAGCCCAATAAGTGCTTCAGCTTCGCGGTCAAAGGCAGTGATGGTTGATGACATTGAGTCATCTAAGATATCCACGTTGAGACGATACCTAGTAGGATAGTTTGGTAAGACGTGTGATATGTTTTATAGAATTAGTAGAAGATGAAATGTGTATACCTATTGACAGGCCCACTCATTGAGAATTCACACCTGTTGCAAATATATAGTTCTCCTTCCTTTCGAGCAACTGATTTGCAAAGAGCACATGATAAGTAGCTCCAAGGAGACGTTGTTCTCAGCTTCATAACAGTTGCAGTTATGATATAATTTTTGCCCTACAAATATTGGCAGAAAAAATAGTTGGTTAGACAATGGTTGTTGAAGCCAAGATTTGTAATATACTTGTTGAAAAAAGTTGGTAATTAATGGAGCTAAGTAATAATAGTAAGCGGAATAACTCGACAATTTGTAGTTCTTAGGTCGCTCATCAGTTGTGAAATGGTTGATTAAATATCTTCTGTTGTTCCAGTTGTGTTTGCTAAACTTTTATTGTTGATTAACACAATGTTGGATGGAATACCTCCTTGTGACCTATAATCATAAGTACTTAATATGAAGGGTGCAATATTTATATTCAAAGTATATGTCATATACCGACGAACTGAGTCTTACCTCTTCAGCATAAATTCTGTCTCTGGAAGTTGATGTTTAAATAGACCTTAGTTGCGAAAGTAGAGTCGAAAGTTATTGAACCTGCAACAAAATTAGTTTCAGTAAGTAATATGGTGAAAAGGGTAAATACCTTAGTGTGGCTGCATGTGTATTAGTTTTATGTACAAAAGTATTCCTTGGAGGTTATAGATATATCTCCGCCTATATGCGTGCATAAATGTATATGTATGTGTTGTTATACCACTTATATAATGTGTTATGTGATGGTTGTAGCAGTATGTGTGTACTGGTTGAGAAAGTTAAGATACTGGAAGTTCTTACGTCCAAAATTAGACACAGTTGTGGAAGTAACAACAATTGGTAGGGGTTTGTCAGATGTGTCCACTATCGATTCCTCCAGCAAGTCCTTTTTGTCCGACCATAGGGATAGGGTATAAGTTTTTCCACTGGAAAAAAAAGATAGTTTGTACTCAGTTTTGGTAGAGAAGGTAAACAGTAGTATTAAGTAAGAAACTTCTGTACCTTTGGTATTCAATCTGAAGCTCTCTTTTCACGGTCTGGTTACCATCTCTTTTAGTAATTGGAATCACGGTTGATATTCCTCGCAATAAACCACACACATCTGGATAATATTTCAAGCATATTTAGTAATGTACAGGTGTTTGCAGCACAAATTTGAAAACAACAGGATTTACGGTCAACAAACTTACCAGTGAGTTTTTCTCTTTTGTACAGCCTGGTTGGAAGTACATCTTCTCCAATAAAGCCAAATTTGTAATGGGGAATGTCGTCAACGCTTTCAGCAATCTGTGTGACAGTAGTGTCTGTGCGTATGACGATTGTCCAATCTTCATCAATTGCTCTGTAGCTTTTGTCAGAATCCTGAACATTGAATCTAGTGATATGATACACTCCATGTTCTACAAATGTGTTTTCAAATTCGTGCAGGAGATGTCGTCTCACTGTGGCGAGATCAAATCCCCTGGACCAAACAATCCCTGTCCCCCTGTCCCCAACCAATCGGGGACGCCGATTTTCAACCATTTTGCAATTAAACCCCAAACATCAGGAGAGAGAAAGGGGTTTAATTGCAAAGTAGCTGAAAATCGGCGTCCCCGATTGGTTGGGGACAGGGGGACAGGGATTGTTTGGTTCAGGGGATTTGATCTCCACTGTGGCTTGCTTCTGATTTCCCTAAGATAAGGAGATTGGTTTACGTGCATGTAAAAGTGGTACAGATATAGAGGCGATATTTATTAATTACAGTTTACTGTTAATGGAGGAAAGTCAATTTGAAGCAAACAGTGTACTATCAAAGTGAGTCAGTACTTTCTAGTAAATGCTAAAAGTACATGCAGCCAATTCATGTTATTGATTGCTCGGTGTGTAACCGTAATAAAAGGTCCATTGTTGATGTTTTATTTTTTCTTGCATCAGGTAGACTGTATTCTCCTAAAATTACTATATGAACATTTTACAGTTACGGGTTATTTTTTATTAGAATTTGTACCTAACTGTATATATGATAATCATATATATAATAAAAGAAGACAGTGTTTAGTTTTATAAAAACAACTAATGGACTTTCTAACCCAAAAATAACATCTACGTTTCACATCATTTTGCATCTTAAGTTATACTGTGTTGATGAAAAATATACTGTTGATGAATGCATGCAGTCAAAAGGACGTCAGATAACTAAGTTTTTTGCATGAACAGTTCAGTTGAAATAATTTGTCAACGCTTGCAGGTTGGTGCGTGTGTGTGAAAGCAACAATTTCAACTAAACCTATGTATAAATTTCAAACGCGGATCATATACAAAAAACAACCATAGTTATACATCACCAAACACATAACCTGCCGTCTATTATTCCAGTCACGCAAGGAACAAAATCATGTCAAATCTATGATCAACCATTTAGTTACCAGTAATACGTTAATGAAATATGTCTATACGGTAGTAGTAAGTCTTGCATAGCTATTATGAAGTAATGTATAAACATTAAAGAGTGGCAGTATAATATAAAGTTAGTATAATGTGTTAAATTACTTAAATTATTACAACAATAGTGATGAAAAGTATACCTCCATTTCGCGTCAACCACAGTTATAAATATGTAAAAAAAATGAATAACTTACTGCACTGTCTAGCAACTGCATGTTGATGGCAAACTTTTCATTTGTCTTCTGGTTTACAGAACTCCACAGCCTGCCAATTCTAACTCTGATAGTGCTCCAGTTAACTCCGTAGTGGACATCGGATAGTAGTGCAAACTCTTCATTCAGCTGCATCATACCGTTGGGTTTGATTGGAAGTTGGAGAATAATAATGTAAAGTTGTATTGGTGGGTAATGAGATGTGCAGTACAACGATGGAGTTGATGAGCATTTATAGTAGAAGTAGTACTCAGGACGTGCTGCCTGAATGTGTTGGAAATGGAAAATTGTTGGTGGGAGTGGTGGTGTATTTCATGTTCCGCTCTGTAACAGTGTACTGATTCAGCAGTTGACGTGGTAAAAAAAAATGTATACGTTAGTACCGTTAATTTTGTAGGAACCGCTATGAACAGTTCAGGTTTTTTGTAAATTTCCAAAAATTGAATTTGTTATGTTACTGAAATTTGGTCATATCAGCGAACAGCTGTAGTAAATGCAGTGGAAAATAAGGTACTATGTACCATACGCTAAAGGCTATGATGCATAAAAATTGGTAGCCAAATTATTATATAGCAATGCATTATATTATTCGAACAGTTGAACTCTGTCTGAACTACTTCAGTTGACCTTGCAGAGCAAATTATACTCATCAAGTATTGAACTTTTTCTCATTTGCTACTAAAATATAACTTATCATTAACCTTAAACCAAGATATCGACAACTGGTATAAAAATTCATCAAAGCTATAATTTTTTTAAACAATAAATTTCATGTACTGTTATCTACAATTTGGAACCACCGATTCACATGCGTTAGCAGTTAAGTGCATAATGTTTTGAATTCCCTTTGATTATTTTTTTTAAATATATGTACGGTACATACTCAGTTGCTGCTAGGTAAACATGTTTTGCTATTTTTTATTCCTACCTTCGAATTTAATGTTTACTTCTCAAAAACAGTGTACAGATATGTCAAATAGGTTCAATTGAGCTTGCTTCATCAACGACATGTGGCTATGAATTTTCAATGCTCCAACTTAAAAACGAATGATAGGTTTGATATATGGTACCGCTTATTCACAGGTTGCGAAATTAATATCTGTATTCACCCGTATACATCGCAGTGTAGTTTATATAATTTACTTCATACATAGTCAAATATGTATAAAACATATATTTTCAAATAAACACAGCCGATATAATAAGCAATGAAGAGAAAAAATGTACTGGAAAAGAACAAAAGGACAGATATACAGTCATTCAGATACAGATAGTTCAGAGTAATAATGGCAGAAGATAAATGCATTACAGCTGTATATTACAGTTTTGTTTACGGAAAGTTTAATAAAGATTGAAAAGGGAAAAGAAAATGTAAACATGTGGACCGTTCAAGCAGGTAGCCAGGATTGGACAGTTTCGTCACATCTCATTCCTTCGCTTAACCGTCATATTGTTGATTGGCGGATCCAAAGAATTGAAGTAAACTCATCTTCCTGTAATAAGTATCAAAACCGTAATCAGTGAACAAATTTAATGAACAATTAATTACATCAAATGGTTCAAGATATGGGATGAATAATGACTGTTGCTGGCAGAAAGTAAAGGAGTGTATAATGTTCCATAATGTTAGGTAATTAGTTATTCTTGCTTTTGCTAAGGTGAATAAAATATAAATTGTTTAGAATTAAAACAGTACGAATATTATAGTGCACAATTAACAGCAATACATCAAGTTTGCAATTTTTCAAGTAGGTAAATCCTAGGGACAGATGATGTCGTTGGCTGTTGGCTACAGTTCAGAAAAAAACAGGGGTGGACAAATATGTGGGCAGGGTAGGTAGCTGCAATTGATGGTCTGATGGGGTTAAAATATTGCATTTACCGAGTGTGCTAAATATGTACATAGCTGATGTTCTTATGAGCATGATGTTAACAGAATTAGAGTGTCAGTTAAAGTTAAATAATATCTCAGTTGGATTAAACAAAGTGTCACTCGCTCAGCGTATGACCTTATGTACTTCTAGATTGTATAGTGAAGTTTATCATAGTAGTACAGTCGTTAAGCTGCAAATATACAAATTTTTTATTTCAGCCAAAAAAATAATTTGAAACAACATAGACATTTTTACTTTGATTGCTAAAAGGAACTAACTGAACATATGTTAGAGAAGTATAAACGATAACTCATTTGAAGACCACTACAAGCTTGAAGAGCATGCATATTCAATGAAAGCTATTTTCCTACCTGCTCCTTTTAAAATGAATAAAAATGAAAAAGAATTTAGCATATTCAATGAAAACTATTCTCCTGCTCGATCCTTTTAACAATGTTTTACAATTGGGTTGGAATTTGTAATCGCATTTTGTTCTTCACCACCAAAATGGGTTTTGCTGAAATATAATACAACAAAACTTGGCCTATTTTAAAATACTGTTGCGGAACATATGGTTTCTTGGAAACTAAATGTTGATTGGACTATGAAACTTTTGATTTACAGTAGAAAATACAGTGTTATAATATACCTTGCTGTAAAATACAGTTGATGCAAAGCATATGGTACCAACATGTAACACAATGAGAACTGTAAGTGTCAGGTAACATAATGAGAAATGTAAATGGAATATTGGAACAACAAATTAGTACATTAGCTGAAGTTAAATAATACCTCAGATGGATTAAAAAAAGGGCCCCTCGCTCAGCGTGTGATCTTGCGTGTGATCTTATGTACTTCTAGATTGTCCAGTGAAGTTTATCACAATAGTACAGTCATTAAGCTGCAAATATAGAAATTTTTTATTTCAGGCTAAAAAATAATTTGAAACAGTAAATAATCACGTGCTTCGCACATGGGCTAATGCGGGTATTAGTCTGCCGCACGTCATTATTTTCACTTATTGGCTCTGCATATTTCAATGGAAAATATTCATTACTTACATGCATCAGTTACCGATGAGTTATCAATAAAAAATGATTGAAATGATGACAGTACCAAGGAATATATATTCCCTTACACAACGTAATCAACAGGTAACACTCAACTGAAAGGAAGTGTAGTAGGGAAAAAAAATATTTAACACATCATGGTGTAGATAGTTGATGGGCAGTTGATAAATATTTGTCGGTCGTTGAATAATGCGTATAAGGCATCATTGTTCTGTCTGTAACAGCGTACATTTAGTTAATACCATATACAACAGTTACGTTGAGACTATACGCATTGCACAGTAGGTAGAGTAATCAACAATTGATGTAAAAGTAATGAATTTCAAACAAAGGGACATATATGGAAGCTTCCTTCTGCATCCTTTATGCTGATTCTTCACTGCAAGTGTTAAGTCTAGTTGGTGTAAAAGTTTGCCGTTTAGTGGTGAACTGTAAATATTGAACTGTAAATATGGAAGCTTCCTTCGTCCTTTATGCTGATTCTTCACTACAGGTGTTTAGTCAGTATTTAATGTAGTTGAGTAGTTGTGGAATGAGGTAAAGTTTACAGAACTCACCAAGCACTAACTGATATAATAGATGCTAGAAATAGGTAAAAGTATGATGTGCAATAGTTAGACCGTTTATCATCTTGGTGGCATGGTACTGCATATACATTACAATTTAGGTAACTGTTAATGAAATGAAAAACGTGTGTTTGTACGTTATCTGAAAGTAAGTGTTTTATGAGCATCAACTCAGTGGAAATAGGAATTGAGTGGACGTATATGTTACAGGAAAACTTATAGTTTATCTGAAAGTAAGTGTTTTTTAAGCATCAATTAAGTGGAAATAGGAATTGACTGGACGTATATGTTACATGAAAACTTACAAAATTTGACAGTAGAATGAATGGATTAGCAGGACATCAATATACTGCACATGTAAACAGTTGCGAGTACATGTTTAGTGTTAGTATTCGGTGCTGTTAGCTGCGGAAAAAATGCAACAGCAGTAGTAAACCAAAATGAAATATATATATATTATTAATGTAAATTGAATTTAAAAATTGGATAATTGTTTACGTACCTATCAAATTTTTAAATACTTCTTTGTAAACAATATTTTGTGTATACGTTTGACAGCCTTCCTCTCTTGAACCCACAAGTATTTTCAACCCTAAGTGTGATGTTGTTCTTGAGACAGCGACATAAAGTTGACCATGTGTAAAGACCGGTCTAGGTAGGTAAATGCCAACATTTTCCAATGTTTGGCCTTGACTTTTGTTTATTGTCATAGCGAAGCAAACACGAACTGGAAATTGTCTCCGTCTTAAAACAAATGGCCATTTTGTGTCGTTTGAAGTAAGCACTATTCTAGGAATTAGTACTTTTTGACCAATATTATTTCCTGTTACAATTGATGCTTCTATCACTCTCGAAGCTAGTTGTGTGACAATCAATCTAGTACCATTACACAATCCAAGGCTTTGGTTAAGATTTCGTAGTAGCATTATTGGAACACCAACCTTTAACTGCAAATTATGATTTGGAAGACCCGATATTTTTAGTGTATTCAAAAATTCTGGTGGGTACATAATATTTTGATCATCTGTAGTATCTGAAATTGGACTAATTGAATCAGCACTTAGATAATTTTTGAGACTTCCAGTTATAATACTAACTACGTACGAATTTATTTCCTCCACACAGTCATTAGTTGGTCCTAGTATACATCTATCTCGTAAATAATTTGTGTTCATTAAATTTTTATCCAAGTCTGGATATATGGTATTAACAATTTCTGCTATGTCATTACCAGATGTAGGTATGACAAATTCATCTGGTATTTGAATCCAAGTGGGCTCCTCATCTTCCTCTAATGAAATAGTGCGTAGGTTTCCTTCTCCTATGTTTAAAACCCACTTTGAAAATTGTGCTAACTTATCATCATAATCCGTGTTTGTTGTACATGTTTTTAAACGCATGTTGCTGTGGAGAGTAAAAATGGTGCATTTACTCCATAAAGAAGATTGATTTATTGCAGATCGTACAATCATTTGTCTAGTACCTTTAGGTATAACAGGAAGAGTTTGTCTAAAGTCCCCGCCCAAAAGTACTGTTTTTCCACCAAAAACTTTATTTTCATTAGCATCAGACGTATTACAAACAATATCAGTTAAACTTTTTTCAAAAGCCTCTAGTGCGTTATGATGCATCATAGGTGCTTCATCCCATATTATCAAATCAGTTTTTCTAAGCAAATCTGCTAGGTAGGACTGTTTAGATATGTCACAAGTTGAATTGTCATCCAAATTTATTGGTATTTTAAATTTTGAATGTGCAGTCCTTCCTCCGGGAAGAAGTAAAGAAGCAATTCCTGAAGATGCTACAGCTAAGACAATCTTACCTTCAGAACTTAAGCCACTTATAATCGTCTTCCACAAAAATGTTTTTCCCGTACCCCCACTTCCATATACAAAAAAAAACCCACCGGATCCTGTCTTTACTGCTTGTTGCACAACATCAAAAATATTTTTATGCTCATTGTTCAGTAATGGTAGCAATTTTTCAACTTCCTCTTTCATTAGCTCACAGTCATACCCTACCTCTTCATTGATTAAGGTATTAAATAACTCATCCTCTGAAAACATATCTGCTTCAGGTGTTGGCAAGAATTCTTTCAATGATCTATTATTTCTATTCATAATTTTATCTATCTCGTTAAAAGTCCTTGATTTCACCCAACTTTCTGGTGGATCACTGCAACTTCCATTAAAATTTCTATTATGCCAGACAATATCTTCAGACAGCGTTTCCCAATGATTCTCCCAAAATTGACTTGGGTTTGAGATCTCACAAAATAACAATAACGTTGTGAACATTTCACGTAAAGATGAGGGCGATGCCCACTGACACGCCTCTGATATTGCCTCATTCCATTCATTATCATCCTCTAACAACCCATGAGCAACACATGCTTCTTTAAAGGTTTCATAGCATACTCCGCCGACTGTTCTAATATCTGCATAACAGGTAGGACCTGTCATAATATTTAACAGCATACGCATGTAAAATCGTTCCCCTGCCGTTGGATGAGCAAAATATATTCTACCTATCTTCTCACCTTTCTTTCTCATTTTCCACCTTTTTTTCCTCTTATCCCAAACTCATTCTGTAGGAAAATCAACATATGTCAACCGTCTAGCTTCAGGAAACATCTTATTCGTTTCTAACCACTCAGTGAACATGGTCTTATCCAAATTCGGTCGTCCTTGTACGTCTAGTAAACTTTCTGAGTCATCAAAAAAAATGGTATGATCCCCCGGCATATGGAACATAAGTCTCTCAACAGCTGGGGTTCGATATTGTATGTCAAACTCAAATATTCTCCAACTCGCTTCAGAAGCAGAAATATACCTACAGTCAAGGTATGTCTTCACTTCGTCTATTTCTCGTACAAATGTTTGGCTTTCACTGTTGTTATCCTCAATCACAACAGTTGCCCTATCATGTCCTTTATTTATATACTTAAACAAATACTTAATAGATCGCGCTCTATTGCATACCTCCACATTAACATGTGCTTGATACTTTACAACCAGGTCAACATTATGTGGTATCACCCATCGACTATCTTGACAAAAACCATTTTCAGTAGAAGTGTAACGACCATCATTCCTTCTTCTATAAATAGGAAAACCATTCTTATCAAAGGTTGTTTCGTTACAGTATTTTTTTGGAAAGTGTTTTGAGCATGCTCCAGCAACCATGCATGGACATGAAGGGTTTTCAGGTCCACACGGTCCATGTATCATAAACTGACAAATTGAGTGATATGCCAATGGATCTGAATGAACATTTGGAATTTCTGCGCTAACCATTTTGTCAACATCACCTACAGTTTTAGGTCTATCACTTCCAAGTACGAACACCAGTATGTGAGCATGTGGCAGTCCACGCTTTTGAAATTCAATGGTATATATCACTGCATATTGAAAATTAGAAACACGGTTAATAAGGAATAAAAGGTAATAATGATATATTTAGTGTCAATGAGCATAAAAGGTAGAAAAATATTTACATGCTTTTACTTTTCCAAAATGTTCCTTATCCTTTATGTCCTTAATCAGTTCCATAAGCTTGATTTGAAAAACACGTGAAACTATTTCTGGTCTATCTTCAGTTCTTTGGCCTGGATAGCGTTCTAAAGCATATCCAATCTCTGACCACTTTGGGTTGCAAGTAAATGTAATGAAATAATCTGGAGAGCCTGCCCACCTACAAATTGCCATTGCATCTTGATAGTTTTGCACCATATACCTTGGACCGCCAGTAAATGATGATGGTAAAACAACTTTACGCCCAATGCATGAAGCTGATGTATCCCCAGCTGCTATTGCATCATGGAACCCACTGTAAATTTCAGATCTTAATGTTTTCTGATTATTTTTCACCCAACACAGTCTTTCTTCCTCTATACATGTGTAAGCATCTACCACAAACTGTTGGAAAATTTTCCCTCCTAACAGTAGGGCGGATCCATCTCCCGACCTGTACTGAAGAAGATAGGCATAGTACTCTCTCATAGTAACCAATTCCCTTTTCGTCGTTCTAGTTTGTTGTGTGTGTCTGTATTCGATATTTCGATAATAACCATCTTCTCCGTACGGAAACAAAATAGGGTATTGCATAGCCATAAAAGAAGGGTGTTTCTCATTAATTCTTTTAAGAACTCCATTTCTCTCCTCAATGACAATATCTCTAAAACCACACGAGTTTATGTTGTCCTCGTCTCTTAATGAAGCAACTTCTGACGTACTCGGTAGATTGTACTGCCTACCATCTCTATACCGCCTTTCTAATAACCTAATAAAAACCGGTTGATAATTTGTAGCGTGAAATCTATCTCTTGCCATTCGAAATACTTGAGCCAACACATTACATTCATCGAACATTGTAATTAGATTTTTAACTATTTCTTCATCCAAATTAGTTGTAACATGAGCACAAATTCTGTTAGACACCTCATTTGCTGTGTCATAAAAGTATAACTGGGCAAATTTTGGCGTACCATCTGTTGGTAGTAATGACCCAATCCTATGGTGATTTTGTCCATTTATTCTAAAAATGTACGGCCCACGACCATTGTTAATGGAGTTGTCAATATGACCACCCATTGATGTAAAAGCAAAAATGGAGTTATATGCACGAATGTTTTCTCTAAAATGCCTACTTTTAGGTCCGCCGTTATGGTCCAACAGATGTAGCAAATATTGAGGGCATTTCTTGAATAATGGAAGATGTACCTTCCCTTTCTAACAGCATATAGAAAAGACTGGATTTGTATCTGTGCTTTCTGATTTTACGCATTCCTCAAACCAAACCAAGGCCCCACAGTAACTACATTCACATCGCGGATGACTAAAGTTCCATGGAATCAACATCTTCCCTGATAAAAAATCGTTGGTAAATTTGTAAACAAATATGGATTATTGTCTACCAAGGAAAACGAAGCAGCAAACTCACTTTGATTGAAAGTGTTGGTTGTACGTAAATTTCTGAAAGATTGAAAATTTGTCAACGCCTTTGGAAAACAAATTGCAGCATAGTCATATGAGGGAAATGTTGGACGTGGACATTGTTCTGAAGTTGAAATGTTGTTTGCTGAGTGATTTGTGCCTTTTCCAGTACCTTATTAGAACACCAGAAAAAAAAATATCACACAAACTATTAAGTACAAACATATATATATATATGGACACACTAAAAATATAATTACGTCGAATCCACGAGTTAAGCTTTTGATGTCTAATATACTGATGTCTATACTGGCGGTTCAGCCGACACACTAAATCATAGATTACTTTAAATGTTAGTTCAAACAGTAGAATGACAAATACTTAAAATTATGGAATTAATGTGTAATACAAATTACCTCCTCTTTGGTATCGGTGTAGTAAGCAGAATAGTGTGGACGCCTCTTCAGAGTGCTGTAGGCGTAGATATTTTTTACATTTTTGTGGTGTAATAAATAGGCCGACATCGCTACAGTTCAGGCAGGTAGTCCCAGTAGATAATGACATCTTCTTTAATCGTTGAGCAGATAGCAAAAGTCGTCTCTTTGCACGTGCATTCCTCCAAATCTGACAGTTAATCATTACGAAACAGATTAGAATTATGTGTTTAAATCAAACTGCTGATATGCACTGTTCCGAATGATCCGATGTCTATAACGGGGGAAACAAATAACCGAGGGATGCACGTTATTGTCGCTGATGGGTATAGAATGTATGCATATTTTTCCAAGGCTGAAATAACTATGGAGTTGAACGGCAGCATAATGAACAGCAGTTAATGAAAATTGCAAAATGCGAAGACTGCTTATTACAGTGTACAACCCAATTTTGTAAGCAGAAGGTGACAACTAAAAATAAAGTTTGAACATGCAATAATTTGTATTAAATGACAGTTTAAGTCGGTGAAAATGTACAGTGATCGTTTACTGAATTTATTTCTGTTTCAAAAACGTGGTGGAATTGTTATGGAAAATTTGAAAACTGAGCAGTAGATGAGAAACATCAAATAAATAGAAAAAGAGGTTGGAACATTGTACCGAAAGCTGACACGATCGCGTGTGCAACGCATGTTGTTCGAATTTCTTTACCATATCTCTACCTGCACATAAAATAGAGGTTAGTTGTACATCAAATAGATGGTGTGCGCACACAGGCTGAATTCTTAGAGAAGCCAAGAAATGAAATAGTTCAACGGGGTAGTAAATAATTTATACAGAATGAAAACATATCAGTTAAGAAGCCAAAAATATTTTATTGGAAGAACTATGAGGAGATACAATGACGGAATAATTTGCACTTCCAGAGATCAAACAGTTCAAATTTAGTTAAACCGTTTTCGGGAGCTGACTACAATATTTTTTTAGATTCCCTACCATCTCTATTACCCATGACCAAGTTTGACTTAATTTTTAAGATTGAATATGACATATAAATCTAATGATTGAAAACCAAAACATTCGAACATACATAGCATAAGACATAAGTGCAGATATAGTCTTTTAAAGTAAGTGAATAAAGTGAAAACATGAATAGTTTATAATTACGAATGGATTACGTAACCTTTGTTTTTGAACGTACCGTAATGTTAGTTCCATCTTGTGATGGGATTTTTGGCCAGAGGGTTTACAGTTCTGTACACTGCAAACATGAACATCATTAGCGGTTGAAAAATGTATCACACACGGAGGAAGATAGAAAAGAAATGAAATAAACATATTTCCGGAAGTTAACATTCCTATATTATGAATCGATTCAGAACACTTTACTCAATCTTAAGATTACATTGACCTTACTCAATGATGTATTACATGAATTACAAAAGCCTGATAACAGTTAGGATACACCTACAATCTGTCCACTTATGTTTCCATATGTAACATGAACTTTTTAACATGCTAGTTGTTAAGTAAGTATTCATTGGAGAAAGTTATTAAAAATGGATAATAATAATTTTAGGAAAAAATACTGAACAACTAACATAAGCAAATTAATGTTAGTTTGTAAACATGTATAAATTGACATCAACTGAGTTGTAAGACAAAACTCGCGCACTTATAAATCAGGGGGAAAAAGAAATGGATAACTAAAGCTCATCGTGTTTAATTGTGTCGTTTATTTGTGCGTGAACATGTATAATTTTACTAAAACCCTAAAAAAAATTACCGAGTTATTGTGAAAAAATTACTGAAACTTATGTGCGGTTTATACTACCCACTACTGTGAAAGAACCAAAAGCATTGTGTTAATAAAAATAATAGATGCATAACAAATGCAATAAAACTTCAAATCAGTCAGGATACAACTACAGTCTATACACTTGTGTTTGCATATGTAACATGAAAGCTAACTGTTGATTAAGTATTAATTTGAGCAGGTTACAGTAAAAGGAATAATAATTTTTTAGAAAAAATAATGAACAACTAATATAGCCAATTTAATTACTGAAATTTATGTGCGGTTTATACTACCCACTACTGTGACAGAACCAAAAGCATTGTGTTAATAAAAATAATAGATGCATAACAAATGCAATAAAACTTCTAATCAGTCAGGATACAACTACAGTCTATACACTTGTGTTTGTATATGTAACATGAAAGCTAACTGTTGATTAAGTATTAATTTGAGCAGGTTACAGTAAAAGGAATAATATTTTTTTAGAAAAAATATTGAACAACTAATATAGCCAATTTAATTACTGAAATTTATGTGCGGTTTATGCTACCCACTACTGTGAAAGAACCAAAAGCATTGTGTTAATAAAAATAATAGATGCATAACAAATGCAATAAAACTTCAAATCAGTCAGGATACAACTACAGTCTATACAGTTGTGTTTGTATATGTAACATGAAAGCTAACTGTTCATTAAGTATTAATTTGAGCAGGTTACAGTAAAAGGAATAATAATTTTTTAGAAAAAATAATGAACAACTAATATAGCCAATTTAATGTCAATTTGTAAACAGACATAACCATTTGAGTCTAAGGCAGAGTTTTACGCGTACCTTTTGATACACACGCATACCTTTTGATATCAACTATAAGATCGTACCTTGAAAATTTGGAGAGTTAACTGATCGAAAGAAATTGTGAAATCATGTCGTGCGTCATGAATTTGTCCGACGGCTAGTTGATTCTTGTAGCAGGTAAAATTTCCGCCTCGTTGAGCGAAACCCTAAGTATACAATCACTTCTAAATCACGCACTATAGTGAATACCTATCAATCTTCAGCACCGTCAATCAAGGTAAACACCTACGATAGAGAAGGAAGAAAATATAGAAATATTATCCTAACAGGACGTGAAAGTTGAAGCGGGGTTGAATGATGAAATCACAAACAAAGGTCAAAAATAGTGAACCGCCTTAAAATTGCAGACAAATATAAATAAAAGAAGGTTGAAAGAAATAAATTACCACATATTTCCGGAGGATGATGGTGAGAGCAAAGATCTTAGCGGACGGCCGACAGTTCAATATTCTGCATCGTCAAGCAAGGTGGAAACTGATTTTGGGTGGTTGCTGAAAATTGAAGTTGTCGCGGTTGGGTACGGCAGAGAAGCAGGATAGTGGAGGCAAGCGATTGGAACGCGGTGGAGGAAGTAGGGGAAGGAATACGATTCCGTAGATTGAAGGGCGGTTTAAAGTTTTAGGGTTTTGGCGGAGAGCGTTTGGCTGTAAGGAGGGGTTGAAGGGTATGGTGGGAGGTGGATGTGGAAGAAAAGTGGGGAGTGATGGTTATTTCAGAAATTGGAGGAGGAGTGAGTGAAATGGGGAAAGAAGTGGAGACATGTGGGGATAAGTGGCGTTTTTTTTATTTTTGCTGAAATTAGTAAGTGGATGGAATGCAGAGAATCCAGGGGAGCAAAGAATTTCGAATACATGAGCGGAGGAAAAGCCAGGTAAGCAGTTTTAGTTTTGTGCTTTTAAGTTTAAGTAATAGATGAGCATGAAGGAGATATGTGCTTTGTTTAAAGAAACACCTGCAACTTGCAGGTAATTAATTTTTTATTTTCATTAGCTATTTTGGATTGTTGATGTTAAAGCTCAATTTGTTGCTAGAGTTTATATGAGTTGGTTAGAAAATTTCACGTTTTATGAAATGTTTTGCTTATAAATCGACTAATAGATGAATCAAAAATGATATGCGAACATTCTTCAGTTTGGCATCTTTGAAACTTTATTAACAACGGTTTGTAGAGTTTTTTTTTTTCAAAAACCAAAATATTATAATAGAATGGAGAAACAAGCCTTTCTCCAACGGCTCACAAAATACAGCAAGACATACACAGTATGCTACCCACATACCCGATAAACAAAGTATCAGAAAAAAGAAGAAAAAGCTAAGCTGACAGTAGCAACATAATACAAAGCTAAAAGGACTAAATAACCCGCCGCTCAACCAACAATCCCGCTACACCCAAAGGTGTAGGCCAGTCCACCTGAAAGAAAACCACCCTCCGACATAGAGTGCAAGAACCACATAGAACTGCAAGCCAACACTCGCTAACCATAGAGAACCATAAAAGCTGGCCTCAAACAAACCCAACCAGCGAAACAGCAATACTAGATGTGCTCTGAATACCAACATCCGACTAGAATAACCGAAAGCTGAAGTGCAACCAATGGAATCAGTCCTAGGAGAATATAAAACTCCCTACAAAACCTGGACCTGAAAAACTAGCGACCACATCAAATCAAACAATAAGGGGGGGAAGGGAGAGTCAGGGACGTTGGATGAAGACCAACGCCCTGACAGGAACACTCAACCGATTCCCGTTCGAGCGGACCTCATCGCACAAGTAATAGAAAGTAGACCCACAAGAGGATGGATACCGGGACATAAACGTCCCCTGAAAGGCCGACCTTGAAAAGCAAGGAATACATCATTCTTGACTCGCCTAATAATGGCCACGGGCTCCATAGGAGTACTATCGAAGATAGCCTTGTTCCTAGCACACCAAATGTGCCAGCAAAGGAGACAAGGAATTAAGCGATGAATGATCGCACGAAGAGATTTCCTGGAGTTCCCAGACCACCATGTTGAAGGTAGATCGTTAATAGATCTGGTAATTCCTCGGACACCAACCAAATTTCCGAAGAAGTTCCAGCAAGATCTGGCTGTAGAACCAGTGAAGAATAAACGGTTCAAGGATTCAGAATCCCTGTTGTCGCAGCAACTGCAACGAGAAACTAAAGGGATGCCTATCCGCTGAATGTTCTCGTCTAAAGGAAGGCCATCATGGAGGATACGCCACATGAGGGTCGAAACTTTTGGTGGAGAGCGAGAATCCCAGATGAAAGAAAACAAAGGGCGAATGGGGGAAGGAATACGAATCGAAGTCCAAGCTCTGAGGATGGAAAACGGAGCGCCGTCCCATCCTAAAAGACCGCCATGGGAGTCAGATAAGGATTTCACTGACTGCATGTGCTTCCACGTCTCGCTAGCATAGGACGGAGAACCCGTATAATTAGTGCCCGCAAGCCTTCGGTACTTTGCGTGTAGGAAAGAGGACCATAAAGAGTTGTTAGCACCGAATCTGTACCACAGTTTGCAAGCGAAGGCGGAGCAAATATCCTTGGGGTTGCGCAACCCCAATCCACCCTCGTTCTTGGGGCGACAAACCGAGTCCCACGAGATCCAGTGATGGCGGCGATCGCCTTCCTTGTTGCCCCAGAAAAAGGAAGAGGCCAAAGAACGATACGACCTAAAGAAGGACGCGGTAGGGGTCATAGTCGCAAAGACATGAGTTCCCATAGAATCTAACACAGACTTTATGAGAACCAGTCTGCCATCCTGAGAGAGAAGAGCCGCATTCCAACGAATGACCTTACCCCGTACCTTGTCAGCTAAAGGATCAAAATAAGCATTAAGCTTCCTACCGCGGTATAGAACTATACCCAGGTAGGGTAGAGGAAGTGTGGTCTCGTTGAAACCAGAAATTGTCTCAATCCAGGAAGCTCTAGAGGGGGAGCAATCCTTCGCCCGGACGAAACAACTTTTCGAAGAGTTAACGAGCTGACCGGATGATCTCTCGTATAGATGAATGAAACAAAGGAGCTTCCGAATAGATGAGCGACTACCGTTCGAGAAGATAACAATGTCATCTGCAAAAGACAGAGACGATATGAGTGGATAGCCCCTCGGAATCCCGAAACGCTGGATCTGACCGTATATCGTCAAGGAATGTAGACCGCGAATGAAAGCCTCAGCCGCGATCACAAAAAGAGAAGGCGATAGCGGGTCTCCTTGGCGTAGACCTCTCCCAGCCCTGAAATACCCATTAGCCGAACCGTTAATGAGCACAGAGAACCAGCAGTTGGAGATAAGCCTCCAAACAAGGTCAATGAATGTTTCCGGGAAACCGAAAGTTCTCAAGACCTTAATGATGAAAAACCACGACATACGATCGTAAGCCTTAGCCATGTCAAGTTTGAAAACAACATTAGAGCCCCGCACTTTCCTGTCTAACTGGGAAATAAGTTCCTGAGCCAACAGCACATTGTCAGAAATTAAGCGCCCTTTAACAAAGCCCGCTTGGGATGAAGAGATAATACGGTCAAGGAAAGGGGCCAACCGGGTAGCTAAAATCTTGGAAATAACCTTGTTAGAAAAGTTACAAAGGCTGATGGGCCGAAAGTCGCCACAGGAGCGCGGCAGGTCGCACTTCGGTATGAGAAAAAGGTTGGTGGATGTCCAGCTAGAGGGGAGGAAACTACCAACGAAAAAAGACTGAACAGCACGACAGAAGTCATCCTGAATAATAGGCCAGCAGCAACGGTAGAAGGTACCGTTGAAACCGTCTGGGCCGCTAGCACTATCCTTACTTAGAGCGAAAGCACTAGCTCGGATTTCCTCAGGCGACGGGAATTCTGAGAGGATACCACTTTCTGGCGAGAGGACCAACCTGGGAATGAAAGCTAAAAGAGAAGGGTCGGTTTCGGAAACCGAAGGCGAGCCTAGGAAGGATTGGAAGTGAGTCACAATTGTATCTATGACTTCCACAGGCGACGAAGCTAAAGATAGATCAGGGCGCATGATCTCCCGAATGGTAAGAAGGCTGTTTTTTTTTCGAATGAAGGAGTGGAAGAACTTGGAGTTCGCGTCGCCGTCGACTACCTACTTGACTCTCGCCTTTTGGCGAAGGAAGTCATTCTCAAGACGAAGTTCCGAGGCAAAAAAGGTTTGAGCAGAAGCCCACGCCTCCTTGTTGGATAATGACGGTGACTCATCAACCAAAGCTTCCGCAACAATTAGAGCTTCTTCGGCAGAACGAACACGATCGAATATGTTCTTGAAAACGTTCGTGTTCCATACTTTAAGACAGCCCTTGAGGCGCTTCAGCTTGCGACTGAAAACAGAACAGGGAGGACCGATGATGGGAGCTGACCAAGAATCAGCTACCACTTGATGAAAAGTGTGGTGAGATCTCCACATACTTTGGAAGCGAAAAGACGAGGGCCCAGACAGCGAGAAAGGAGAGCAACGAACTATTAGCGGGGAATGGTCAGAGAAGGTCCGATGAAGATGGACAACCGAGAAAGAGAAAGGTAATCGAAACCAATCCTCCGAACCAAAGACCCGGTCTAGCCTGGATAGGATACGACTAGGGCCAACCTGGTTATTAGACCAGGTGAACGTCGATCCCACGAACGGGAGCTCTGAGAGACCAGATCCGACAATGAAAGAGTTAAAATCCGCCATTGCAAGACGGTTGATGGCAGCTCCACCCCGTTTCTCTGCCTGGCATGCGACGATATTGAAATCGCCGCCAATCACCAAGGAAGAAAAACCCATAGAACCGAGACCTAAAATATCGGACCAAAGAGTTAGCCTCTCTGACCGAACACATTTGGCATACACTACCGAAAACAGAAAAGGAGTAGCAAAGAAAGAAGAAGTGAAGGCTACCGATAAGAGTTGAGAGGAGTCGAAAATAGGGAGGACCGAATAGGATTTGGACCATAAAATCCAAATCTTACCCGTTACATTGGCAGACCCTCCGCCAAAACCTAAGGATAAGACGGTACTGGTTATTCCCACCGGGTCTAGAAGAGGTTCCAGGATTGCTAGCACACCGACCGAATGTTTCCGAACAATGCGTTTAAGCCTAGCCAAGGAATCATGGTTCCCAATACCGCGAACATTCCAGAAGAGAAAATTCGACATGACGAAACAAAAGGAAGAAAGATAAAGCAGACAACAACAAGCAGAAAGACCTAGCGAACTCAGACAAGATATAGTGAGTGTCGAGAAGATCTATCGACCTGCTCGGACGCCGCTATAGAGCGTGTACGGATGGTGCGAGGAGTAGAATGGACTCTGCGCACTCTGCGACGGGGAGGACGAGCTAAAGAAACCGCGAGCTCAACAGAAGCCATAGATGACTCCTCACAATCGGTCGATGATGACCGATAAGCCCCAGCAAACTCCGAACAAGAGTTCCTGGATAGACAATCAAGGCGCGCATTCAGAAGCGCAATTTCTGCCTTACTCATCATCGAGATGGTAATGGACAGAGAGCATGAAGAGGAGGGTAAGGAGCACTCTGCTGAGCAGAACGCTGGAGATGAACGCGAAGGGACAGGAGGGGCAGAAACAGCAGAAGCAAAACGTAAGCAAAAGGGAAGGCGAATAAGGCGAACAGAGCACTGCCACCGGCTCTAATCTGAAACGGGGCAGATAGGTGCTGCTAAAGAGCGAAAGAAAGATTAGGCTGGGATAACAGGATCTGATACCCCCGACTCAGCTAACTGCTGGGAAAGAACAGGGTAAAGGCGTACCGGAAGAGCGATACGGGGGAGACAGAAATAATACCCATCATATGTAAGGGAGCTATCCAGATGCGTCCCATCTTGCTGTGGGAATCTTACCATAACGAGACTGTCACTAAAAGTACAGCCCCGTATCGAAGGTGAGATTCGCGCGGAGCACCAATCTGCGGAACGATGATAACGGAGCGCCGATGGCTGACAGTATTCCATGCTGTCCGTATAGTGATCACCGACGATCACTATACGCACAGAGAAGGAAGAAGGATACCGCCCACGCCAGTCGCTCCCGGCCCACTGAGCAGATCGATGGCCCCGATAGAGTACAGAAAAAACCGCCGAACGAAAAATCAACCAAGTCACTCGTAACACCAAAATGCAGTCGTAGTGACTCAAAAACATGACCCAACAGAAAGTACCAGACGAGAAGTTCCAGACTAGGGACGAGAAAAGGACAACCATACTGCTGGAAGCCAACAACACCGACGAGAGCCTAACGCTCGACATAAAGCTACCAAACAAACTTAAAGACGATAAGGCGAAAAATTCACCAAAGTGACCTGACACACTACCAGGCCCGGCATAGAAGGAAGTGTCAGGGAGCACACACCTAAGTGTGTCATGGCTCAAGAATACTAAATCGACAACAAAGGATAACCCCCAACAGTCACAAGGCAACCCAGTAGTAACTACCACCAAAGAAGGCGAGCGAGAGAGACATACCTTCCAACAAAGCTCCTCAACAACGGCAAGACAAGGGGTAGCCGAGCCCTTATCTGCTGAATCGCCCAAAATCGACACTGCAGACAAGTTCCCACCACCAACCATAGACCACTCATCAGAGCCACTCACGATACCTGGAGAAACCCCACACAAAACCGAAGCAGGCACCATCGGAAGGCACGGGGATGGAGACAAAGTGATCAAATCTTCATCTGCCAAACCACCGTTAACCTCACCAAAGCTGAAATCGACAGAGGAAGGACAAGTAACCACACAACCCAGAACAGATAAGCGAGGAGAGAAAGGAGCGGTGAACTCTCCCTTCTTCCTATACTCTAACTCATCCTCTTGGTCCAAACCCAACTGACCACAGTCAAGACCAACATCAACGGAGCCAAAAGTAATAGCAGTCGACAAAGGATGCGACAAACCCAACGCCTCCCCATAAATCAATTTGGGGGCAAACTGGATCTGAAGATCCCTAAAAGCCAGATCATCAGATCTAAACGAAAGCTGGGATGACTTCACAAAGCAAGGCGTCAAAACCATGAACTGACCATCCACCAACAAGTACTTGTGACGAGCCAGAGAAGAGAAGGCCCCGGTGGAATAAACTTCAATGGCGACCGATCTTTCGCTCGAGAAACAAACCGACACCGGAGAAGGGACAATCGCAAGCAAGGCGTCAGCGACGACAGCGAAAGGAGGACATCGCCTTACAAAATCGCCCGTAAAAGCAAAAACCCCCAAATCCATATAATAACCCATAGCCTCTCGCGGAGAAGCAATACGAGAAGCAGATCCTTAATAACTCTACAAACCATAGATTAATAAATCAAATGGAAAACCATTTCTCAAGTAGGTTTTTATCTTCCAAAGGAAGTTTTTAGTCCGATCAACGATATGTATCATCATCTCAAGGTGTCATGAAAGTTATCAAAGGTTTTATTACAAAATAGAAAATTTCGATGCTCGCAAAGAAATATAGTCTACAAAGATGTTTTTTATCATGTAATCAAGGTTTAAATTAATTACATTTTATGGTCACTTTTTATCTATCTCATTTATTCAAGCTCAAAATAAAGTAGGAGACAAAACAATCAATAAACAAATGGTATAATGCTTGCCATTTATACTCACATGTTAGACCATGAGGTGTTTGTGTTTCTCAAGACCATTTTGAATAATATGCAAATTAATGAATTTTGTGCAATATACATATATGTGTGTGTGCGCGCGCGTGTGTGGGTGTGTGTGAGTATGTATTTATTTATATATATATATATATATATATATCTGTGTGAGTGTGCGCATGCGTGTATGTATATATATATATATATCTGTATATGTATATGTATATGTATATATATATATATCTATGTGTGTGTTCCCTTCTGTATTTATACAATAACCAAATTTATGCATAAAATGAATATATCGAGTTTTGTATACGTTTGTACATACTATTTTGTACAGAAAAAAGTTAACTCACGTTTTTCTTTGCACACGTCCAATGGACGTGCCTAACATACTGGTAATTATGTTAATATTGGTCTATATATAATGAGAATACCTTCGTTTGAAGCTCTGGAAATTACGTTAATACCCTTGCTATACATTAATTAAAAATAAAACAACAAGAGAATGGTTTCGTTCTTACTAAAAATAAAACTAATGCATTTTTTCTTTTACACGTCCAATCGGACGTGCCATACGTACTGGTGTCAAATAATTTGGAAGGAAGTCCGCTTTCTAAAAGTTCAATTCTCCTGAACTTTTCCATCTTGATTTGATTGTTTGTAAATTATATGATATCATTCCAAATTCAAAATTGGTGAGTTAACAAATATCTCGAATGAGGTGCATTAAACGAGTTTGACTTAGAGATTTGGTTCGGATCCGTTAAGCCTATGGACTACGAAAGATTTTTTCGCATCCAACGCGGATGCATTGAACAGATTTTTTTTCCCAAATTCCTTGAGAGAGTACATGATGGTTTTGGATATGGCGATAGGAACCAAGAAGGAGAAGAAATATTGAATTTCACTATTGCCTATGACCTCATGATAGCTAATATGTTCTTTAAAAAGAGACAATCACACTTAATTGCTTTCAGTAGTGGACAACACTCTAGCCAGATTGACTTTGTCCTTACTAGAAGAGACGACAAACGAGCTTGTGTAAATTGCAAAGTCGTACCTGGAGAATGTGTCGTCTCACAACATCAGCTTTTGATATCTGAATTTCGTCTTCGAATACGTGTTCGACAGGATAAAGGAGCCAAGATTAGTCGGACGAAATGGTGGAAACTCAAAGAAGACGCCTCACGGGTGTTTAACGATGGAGTGATGGGAGAAGGGACATGGAATATGGAAGGAGAAACAAATAACATGTGAGATGAGATGACTGAAAGGGAGTGCGGATTAAGGATCTTAAGGCTAATTTAACACTAGAGGAGAGGTGAATAGTGTTTAATGGATTCTAAGACTTATATGGACTAAATTAAAATTATGACAGAAACAAATGCAGAAATTAATCACAGAACAATCACAGAATCAAACACAGATGCAGAAAGTAAATAAAAAGCAGTATAAGGAAAGAACACACCGAATTTTATACTGGTTCGGAGTTACCCTACATCCAGTCCTATACCAAGGCAAACACCTCATACATATTTTTATTATACCAATGTCGAGATTACAATCCTCAATTTCTAAAGGCCTTGAGGTACCCTCCTGTCTCACGAGTCCGGGGCAAACTCTCTTGATTTACAAGCCACAAGATTACCCAATTGATTTCCAGGCACAACCACACCTTATAGAGAGACTCGATAAACTTTTGATTACAAATTGATCGTATAACTCTGAATAGCACTTTCACTACTAGAAAAAAGCTAAATACCGATGGAGGGGGGCGACGGCTTCCGACGGCCTATTTCCGACGGCTTCCGACGGGCCGTCGGCGGCCGTCGGAAGCCGTCGGAAATTATCGAACTACAGGCTCAGCCGAGCCTTCTTCCTCCTCACTTTTCATATGAAAATATTAATCCCTAAATCCCCAAATCTCTTCCCCAAGCTTCCAATCATCAATTTCGAGCTTTCGGATCCTCCTCGGCTGCATAATCAACGTCTATTGCTCTCCGGCTAAGGTATAATCTCTTATTTTCGAGAAAAATTGAGTTTTTACCCTAATTCTAGATTTGCATAAATTGATAAATTAGGGAAAATTGGTGATTGAAATTGTTTCCAATTGTGTTATAATAGTTTCTAGCATTCAATGATATACCTATTTCATCTTTTATCGTGAAATTGTGAAAAACATGTATAATTTGGGTTTGTTCGTGTATATGGAAATCGTTGTATATGCCTTGGTTGTACCATTGTATATGTGTGTAGCGCTGCTATCATTGTATTGTGTTAGTTGGACTAAGATAAAATGAATGCACGAGCTTGGAATATATTGTGCACGTATTGACTTATGCAACAACAAAAAATTGCGTCGAACGAGCCTTAAGTTGATGAAATACGTCGAATAAATGTGTTAAATTAAAATATTTTTTTTGTAAATGTGAATAGTTAGTAAAACTGTATTTTTTCGTAAAATGCGCACATTTAATTAACTCATGTCCCTTAGACAATTTTTGGTCCCGTCTGACGAATGTTGTACATGATCGTTATATAAATAGTCGTTTTTTTTCAAAAAACGACCATTTAAATTAATCTGGTACAATGTTTGTTGGATTTGTCCCTATATTGGACAAGTCATGAACACAGTAAGCATTTACATTTTGTATACTACTTCGTCTCAAACGGTTCATAAAATTTCGGCCTAACTTTTCATTTTTGTTTCCTGCGTACACGCATTTTGTGTACAATGCAGGGAACAAAAGGGAAATGCTGCCGAAATTTTGTTGAATCGTTTGAGACGAAGTAATATACGAAATGTAAATGCTTACTGTGTTTGTAATGGGAAGTAGGATGCCTGACCATGGAAAAAAAATTTATACAATTTTTTATATCGATACGTTAAAAAATAAAATGTGCCCTATTTGAAAATATTTTTAAATTTGTGAAGTTGTTCTTTAAATTCAAATATTATACGACCATGAAAATAATCTTTTTCGAATTTGTATTCTTGAAAATAAATATTAAATTTTGAACTTCTAATTTTCTCAAATAGGAAAAATGATTAATTATTTTGTTGATCGGAGGAGATGGATGTACCAAAGAAAAGGACAGAGGGGCTCAATAAAAGAAGATTTTTATAATGGTATAAACGTGTTTGTTGAATTCGCTTTAAGTAATAACGGAAACGATCCAGAAATTCGTTGTCCGTGTAGTAGGTGTAGACATTTGAAGTATTTGTTACCAAATATTGTGAAAGTTCATTTATGCAAAAATGGTTTCGTACCCGAGTATTATGTTTGGGATCGGCATGGAGAAGTTGTAGCAAATACTTCTGTAGAGTCTGAAAGTGTCGTTAACGAAATAGTTAGGACGACCCGTATAGAGTACTGCCGGTCGTCTAGCATGTCCATATTGCATGGATGAAACACGAGCGTTTTCTTTACCTCATGGTAAGAAAATTTCATGGTTTGATTGTCATCGATATTTTCTCCATGTAAATCATCCCTTCAGAGGAGACAAGAAAAACTTTTTAGCTAATAGAGTAGAAACCAGACAACCACCGACGATATGGTCAAGCGAAGACATATATGAACTTGTTAAGGACTATCCAAAGATATACGAAACTGGCGAGCAAACAGAAATTGAAGGCAAATCAGTTGTTCATAACTGGTGCAAACAAACTATTTTTTGGGAGTTGCCGTATTGGAAACATCTTCTACTTCGCCATAACATAGATGTGATGCACAATGAGAAAAATGTATTTGATAATGTTTTTAACACAATTTTGAATGTGAAAGGGAAGACGAAGGATGATTTGAAATCAAGACGTGATATAGAAGAATTATGCAAACGTCCTGAGCTTCATATGAAACCAAATGACAGTAAAAAACCCAAAGCATGTTACGAATTAGATAATAATCAAGTTAAAACTGTGTTAAAATGGGTGGAAGGCTTAAGATTTCCTGATGGGATATCATCAAATCTTCGTAGATGTGTTGACTTTAAAAATGGTAGATTGAGTGGAATGAAAAGTCACGACTGTCACATAATGATGGAAAATTTATTTTCCATAATGTTCAAAGAACTACTGCCGTTAGAAGTTTGGAATGTAGTAATGGAGCTTAGTATGTTTTACAAAGAGCTTTGTTCGACTACTTTAAAAGTGCAACGTTTACGTAAACTTGAAGTGGACATTCCTATATTGCTTTGCAAATTAGAGAAAATATTTCCGCCAGGTTTTTTTAATGTGATGGAACATTTACCTGTTCATCTCCCATCTGAAGCACGACTTCGAGGTCCTGTCCAATATGGATGGATGTATCCATTTGAGAGGTATGTAATATCTTATAACGTAATTTAATTGCATTTGAAAGATGAAGTTAATATAAATTAATTTTGCATAGATATTTGAATCATCTGAAGAAAAAAGTGAGGCAAAAAGCACGAGTTGAAGGTTCGATATGTAAATCTTACATCGAAGAAGAAGCTTCGTTCTTTTTCTCTCACTATTTCAGTGACCATGTGAATATTTCATTTCAAAGTGTTCCTCGTAATGACGAAGGCGATGAACAAGAGTCCTCTCAAGCAATGTTATCTATTTTTAGACAACATGGTCGGCCTTCTGGAAAATGTGTAGAAATATGGCTAGACGATAGAGATCTTCATGTAGCACACACTTATATTCTTCTAAATTGTGCCAAGGTTGCACCGTTTGTTAGGTAATCTGAAATAATAATTTGTGTTTTATTCTTTTCTATAATGCATACGCGTGTATAACCTAATGTAATAATTTATTTATATAAACAGTGTTTATGAACGTGAACATCCGAACGGAGATCTCAGTAAAGAATTTTCCGGTTGGTTTTCAAATTACGTTTATGAGTCGAGAAATTGTGTTGTTGACGAAGGGTTGAAACATCTTGCGATGGGACCAAAAAGAGTGGTCAAGACATATCCAATATATTTCGTCAATGGATATAAATTTAACACCAAAGAATACGGTGCAGAAAAATTAACAAATAATACTGGTGTATTTGTTAAAGGTAGTGACGATCCAGAAAATCATTTAAATGATTTTTATGGCGTTCTGACACAAATTTTGCAACTGACATATTTCTCACGATCCGCGGAGGAGGTGTTTCTATTTAGATGCAATTGGTTTAGCAATGTCCAGGTTCTGGAATTAATGTGCACAAGGATTATAATCTTATCGAAATAAAGCATACATCGCACTATCACAAGTATGATCCTTTTGTACTAGCCAAACAAGCATTGCAAGTTTATTATGCTCCTTATCCGTCTCTAAAAAGAGATAAAGCAGATTGGTCTGTAGTTTTTAAAACAAAGGCCAGATTCACATTCGATGGGAAGAATATTCCGAACGAACAAGCTTATCAGGCAGATCTTGAGCAAAATAACGAAATAATAATTACAGACGATCATACAGATTTTGGTCCTTTGATCGATGAATCAAATGTTTTGGTAGAAGCGTTTGACAGTGCAGAGGAAAATATCGTCGAAAACGAGACCGAATTTGAATCAGAAGACGATGATGACTGATATAAATCTGAATTTGTTTTTTTGCAATTGATGTAACTATGTTGAATTCTTGATGTATTATGAAATTGATATAACTATGAAACCAAATCCGTTTACTATTGTTTGCATGTTTTATGTTATTTCCATTTGTCATTTATTTAGCAATTTTTATTGAAAATGCAATGAACTCTGCTTATCGTTGGAAGAGTACACCCATTATGAATCAGGTATAACACACTTCCATTTCTATTTCCATTTCAGTCATTAATTAAGCAATTTATACCGTTGATGTCATTTTCATATGAAATATATTAATTATCATGTTTTTATTCTCTTATATAATGATGTGTATATGTCACAGGTTTATCAATATGTCATGTAGAGGTAGGAGCAGTTCCCGATCGTCAGGAGGCGATGGAAGTGGCCCATCGCAAGAGCCACAGCGTGCAGTTGTATCGTTAGTCCCTAGAGCAGATGGGTAAGAATTAAATTTTATTCAGCATCTTATTTTTTCTATGATATACGTACGTACTTATCTATATCGAACTTAAAAACATGGGGTTCGATCTACTTCCTTCTAAGGTTGTGTTGGACGTCTCTAGAGCTTCTTATCGCAGTAGGATGAGTGCCTGCTGGCCGAAGTGGGATAACATCCCACCTCACATCATAGAGTGCATATGGCAGGATGTCCTAGTATGCATATTTTTCTGTTTTCCATTTTTAATTTGTTTTTGTCGTTTTTTTACTGTTTATATTGTTTAAAGTGTAATCTTTTTTTTAACACAGGCTGAGATAGACATCCAGACAGATGATATGATGTTGGCACGAGCATACTGCATGAAGAAGATATGCAAGAACTACAGGGATACGATATCTGAGATTAAGAAATCTGGTAAGAAACCACGGTGAATGGGAGAGAGCATGTGGCAAGCTTGGTTGAGATACTGGGAGATGGACGAGGCGAAGGCAAGTATACTAATTTTTTTTGAATTATTAATTTGACGTGATCGAAAAATAATGTATCAAATTTTGAATGTACAGGCAGAGTCGGATAGAAACTCTGCAAATAGAAATAAGAATCCCGTCACTCATCGCGGAGGATCGAAGTCGTTTCAGCAGTATCGGCAGTAGTTGGTAAATTTACTGAATAATAAATGTAAATAAATTATACTATATGATTTTAAATGTATAATAATTGTATGTAACAATCAACTTCAGGAAGCCGAGTCACATGGTCATGTCAGCTATATGGACGTGTTCACCCGTACGCATGCTGTCAAGCATGTTAATCCAGACGGGACTGTTTCATACACATGGCAGGACGATAAATCCAGCAAAAGCCATGTAAGCATATTTCATTTTATTCAGTATTAGTAATTGTTTTAATTGTTAAACTATGATGACATAAGATATGATATTATTAATTTGTTAATGCAGGAGAAGTTTATGGAGCAGCGGCAGAAACTCCTTGCTGACACGGGTCGAGATCAGTTGACGACCAATGAGGAAGACGTTATTTTTGAGTCCGTTATGGATCCAGCAGAGCATGGTCGACGATACGAATTTGGCAATTTAGCGGTAAATAATTTACTTTTTCTTAAAATACTTAAAATATGATATTTTCACCTTTTCAAAACAATAAACTTGGATTTTATTTATTTTTCAATTATTGCAGTCCAGTAGTCAGAGTAGGGGACGGCGGAGTAGACATCAGAGCGATCTTGCAGATATAGAAGAATTGCGGACTAGAGTTGCCCAGTTGGAGGAGCAGAACCGCCAACATGCCATGCACACCGCACAGTTGTTAGAGTACATGCAGCAGCAGCAGGGTGGTGGTCGCTTTTCTTCCTCGGCTGGCTCTGGATCTGCAGGAGATTGATTCATTACTTGCTTTCTTGTTCGTTCAGGTATGTTTTGTTTTAATTTAGAATGATTGGTAGACGGCGTAGGTAATTGTTGATTTATGTATAATTATGTTTGACACATTTGGTTCTATGGTTGTATGAGGACGTGTATGAGAATATTGATGAATTTGTGTATTAACAACATGGTAGAACAGTTATTGTTAGGATTATTGTTAATGTTGGAATGGTTATTTATATTTTGTATTTTATTTTGATGTAATTTTATTTATTTGTGTGTTTATTAAATATTTTATAGTTTAGGTTTGAATATTTGGTTGGACTATTGTATATTGGATTGTGCAGTATTGATGTTATAGTGATTGGAAGAGAAATGTGGTTGGAAGGCTAAATTTGCAGCAAATTTAAAAAAAAACAGCAGATTTTCGACGGCTTCCGACAGCTTATTGGTCAAAATTTCCGACGGCTCGCGACGAATATCGGCGGCCTGTTCCAGACGATTTCTGACGGTTTCCGACGGGCGTTGGTAACCGTCGGAAACCGTCGGAAATCGTCTGGATCCATCGGAACTGGATACGACAGCGTCCGTCGGAAGCCGTCGGAAATACTGCGTCCCGACAAAGACATTTTCGGCGGCTATTTCCGACGACGGCCGACGGTTTCCGACGGCCGCCGACGGCTTCTGGCCGTCGGAAAACGTGTTTCCCCTTGTAGTGTTTGATCTTCGAGAGAGGGCAGAGAATCAAACAAGAATGGGATTCTAATTTGATTCACTTGAGAATTCGGTAGAATTTTGACACAATCTTAAAAATATGAAAATTTTAGAATATGGATTTGTGGAGAAGAAGGAGTGAAGAAAATAAGAAAATAGTTAGTTAAAAAATTCGTTTGTGAAGGCTACTTATAGACCAGTAACGATCATAACCATTCGTGAAGAGATTTAAACGAATAGACACTTCTTTTGAAAATTGAAACTTTTGATTTTAACGGCCACCATGTCGACATGGGGTATCTCATGATGTCGACATCCCTAAGTTAAAAATACTGTAAAATTTGTTTTGAAAATGGTATTGAACGGAAAACAAGATGAAATGATTCCGGAGTAAAATAAACTAATTTTCCTATGTTTTGAAATAAAGAAGAGTAGAAAAATATATTTTTAGAAGGGGCATTTCACCAGAAGGACAAACTTCACAGAAATTAATTTCAAGGCCAAAGTTAGCAGAATAATTACTTTTAAGGACAAAGTCAGCGGTCCAATTACTTTCAAGGACATAATTTCATTGGTTTTTTGGCCTTAGAAACTAGTTATTTTGCATTTTGTCCTTAAAAGTATTATTTCACTTGTGTGTCCTAGAAACTAATTGCGCTTGCTAAAGAGGCCCTTATGGCTAATTTTCACTTTTTAGAATGTATATATAAATTTGATTTTAAATCTCAAGTATATATATTATAAAAGAATATTTAAAAAATCAGAAGATAGTTTTTAAAAACAAACGAAGTTTGAAACAAGAGTTTATTTAAAACAAAAACAAAGAATATTTTAAGGCTAAAATAATTTGAAAAGCAGTTTTGAAAATCATTTTGAAAAACCATTTTGAAGTAGTTTTGCAAGCTTCTTCCTGCAGAATATCTCATCACATCATGACTCGAGAACTTGTACAAAACCAGGATGTTCGTGGGTTTATAAGCCATTTGTCGTAGGTTTGTAAGCTACTTGTCGTGGGTTTGTAAGCCACTAAGAAGATAGAAATGGGTTCCATCCCAAATGAAATATGGAATGAAGATTTTCATGCTATTATGAAGTTTTAACAATAAACTAGACACTTATCTTGAAATCTTGATCTTGAAACTCATGAGTCTTCAAACTTGATTTCTTCATTCTTGATCTTTATATTGTACAGTCTTCAATAATCAGTACATGCCTTATATATATCCTGCATAATAACATTCATATATATCTAGACAATAGTGTTAGTATATAAGTTATAATAAAATAAGTTACAAAGGTTGTTGTCATCAAAACCACTATCTCCAGTTCCTAACAATGACAACGCGCATTCAGAAAGTAGCTATTGGGGTGTTTGAGATAACGAAAAGAAATAAACACGAATCTAAAGATTCATGCTGGTGGAACAGTGATGTGCAAAAGACTATCAAAGAGAAGAAGAAATGCTATAAGTGTTTGCGTCATCATAGGAGCGAGGACAACGCACAAAAGTACAAAGTGGCAAAAAAGAACGCAAAGAGAGCGGTGAGTGAAGCAAATGGGTCGGGCGTATGAAGATCTATATTAAAAGCTAAGTATAAAGGAGGGTGAAAAAACGTCTGTAGGGTAGCTAAGCTCCACGAGAAGAAGACGGGAGACTTTAACCAAGTAAAATGCATCAAGAATGAGAATAATAGACTTTTGGCGAAGGACGATGAAATAAAAAATAGATGAAGAGATTACTTCGGCAAGCTATTCAATGAAGAAGGTGATAGCACTACGATCAACCTGAACAACTCTTTTGATGACACCAGCAGACATTTCGTTCGGAGAATTCAAGAGTTTGGGGTAAAGGAGACGCTAAAACGGATGTAAGCGGGCAAGGCATTGGGGTCTGGTGACATCCTCATTGAGGTGTGGAGATGCCTTGGAGATGCAGGATAGCCTGGCTAACTAAGTTGTTCAATAATATTTTCAAATCAAATAAGACGCCAAATGAGTGGAGGAGAAGCATATTAGTTCCAATTTTTAAGAATAAAAGAGATATCCTAAGTTGCACAAACTATAGAGGAATTAAGCTTATGAGTTATACAATGAAGCTTTGGAAGAGAGTCATTGAACATCGATTAAGAAGGATGACAAGTGTTTCAAAAAACCATTTGGTTCCATGCCTGGGAGATCGACTACAGAGGCGATTTTCTTGATAAGACAACTTATGGAGAGGTTAGGGAGCAAAAGAAGGATCTACACATGGTATTTATCAATTTGGATAAAGCATATGATAAAGTATCGAGAAAGGTTATATGGTGGGCTCTGGAAAAGAAAAGAGTCCCAACAAGTACATTACCCTTATTAAGGATATGTATGATTGTAACTAGTGTCAAAGAATGTAAGGGTGAAACCAGTTACTTTTCCATTAACATAGGATTACATCAAGGATTAGCTTTGAGCCCCTATATTTTTACCCTAGTGATAGATGAGGTTACGAAGGGTATACGAGGTGAGATTTCTTGATGTATGTTCTTTGCGGATGATGCGAACGAATTTCGTATCGATCAAGATTTGACCCGATCGAGTCGAAACTTGGCACGAACATTCTTTAGGTTGTATGTAAGCTCCTGTGAAAATTTCATAGCATTTGGACTTGTGGATTGCGAGTTATGATCGATGCAAGTTTGGACTTTTCGGTTGTCGTTTTATTCGCATCGATGCTCTTCGTATCGATCAGTTCGAATCGATGGCCACGCACGTGATGCCAGTTGACGTGACACTTGCTTTCGGGATCGATCCAAAGTTTATGCCGAATCAATCGAGTCTCCCTAAGATTTGCGCCTCGTTCGTATCGATCTGACTTGGTCTTATTCGTACCGCTTTACTGCAGTTCCCTTCGTATCGATCATTGAAGCTACTTCGTATCGATGACATATTGACCGCTTTGTATCGATAGCTTTTATCCCAGTTCGTATCGATATAAACTCACATCCTTTGTATCGATGAAATATTGGTAGTTTCGTATCGATGCTTTTTAAGGGTTCCTTTGGTTGGTGATCGATACGAAATGTGTATAAGATGATCGATACGAACCGTGTACAAATGATCGATACGAACCATGCATAAGATGATCGATACGAACCGTGCATAAGATGATCGATACGAACCGTGCATAAATGATCGATACGAACTCTCCTCAGGTGATGGATACGAATGGATGGATCGGTGCGAATAGAGGCGAACGATGGATACAAATGAATGGGTTTCCTTGATTTGCATCGATCGTAAGTTAAGCATACAAACCCTGATTGACTTAAAATTTGAAATGTTGGCTTTCATGGCTTCACTTGTCATGTCATATTAGTTGTAGTCTGATCCGGACTCGTACAAAATTCATCGATATCCATAGCGAGCCTACGTATAATCGATCTTCGGGACGGACTGTCCTTGGCTTCCAATTAAGTCCCTAGTATCTCGGCCTTGCCAAAAGGCGGGATAACAGTTACACATCCGCATTTTGATACGCTCCTCTAGTTTCATTCTGTCCTCCATTCCTAATGGGAAGTTCCGGCACATATTCCTTTGGTTATTTTGCACTTGTGTTCTATCTTGCATTTCTGGCTCTAGTGTCGTCCGTTCTCGGCATCCCAGCTTCCCCTATGTCCAATCCAACATTGCTCCCGAGTAAAATCCTCTCGGTACCAAAAGGACTTCGGTCGGTAAAGAGTGGTCATGGCTGTGGGGGCATTGTTCCAGTTTGCTCCACAACAACTCCAAATGTTCCTGCATTAGTTCATAGTCCTTGGTTCTAAATTCCAGCAACTTAGCTATTCTTTGTTGTCTCATCCTTTGAAAAAATCCTTTCAGCATCTCATGTTGCTGAACCATTATTCCATCATGCATCTCCTTCATCGTTTTCTTCATCTCCTCTCTGATCACGTAGAAAGATTGATTGGAATTTAGGAATATCTCTTGGCTGTCATATGCTCTAGTTGACTTCCTCCAATTTTAGATCAAATGTTAGGTCTCTTCATCTTCTCTAAGCTTCAAATTCAAGCTTTAGGTTGTAAATCTAGCTCTTTCTTAGTGAAAGGACCAAACTGTCGACTCCAAAAATGGCGCCAACACCCAAATATCATATGAAATCACCAATTCTAATGAAATAAAGGTAAAATCAGAAAAGGAGACACAATTTTTATAGTGGTTCGACGAATTCTCCGGCCTACGTCCACCTTAATATATGTTATTAGTCGTTTTCTCTTTAGGTTACAACTAATTTTATCAAATCTGTCCATAATGTAATGGATCTCGAATTTACAATGGAGTTTATAGAGCATGTTTGATGAAGGAGATAGGAGTGAAGAAGTTGCAGAGTTCAGATCCCTCTTTCAGTTGCTATATGGCTGGTATTTATAGAGAAGCAACATCATATGATCATGAGCCCGCTTGCATTGACGTCCAGAAGCCAGCCCAGGAAGACACAATTGAGCAACTCGGCCCAATTGGCCAAAAATACCTCTCGGTGTTGAGAGGTTCCTCTCGGTACCAAGAGGTTTACTTAGTTGTAAATCCTCTTCTTTTGCTAGCTTTGCCTTTCCTATCTTCAATTTGATGCTTTCCAAACTCTTTTCGATAGATTTTGAGTTGATTCCGATGATTATCCCGATAATACATGAACTGTCCTGCTTTATTTTCTTTCTTCTCATCAATCCTAAGAATTGTTCATATAAACTTTGGGAAAAGAACTTGACCGTGAGGGGTTGGAATAGAGTATGAAGTGTATGGGGTTTATAGTGCAAAAGTATGAGGAAAAACCTCTTGGTACCGAGAGGAAACCTCTCGCTACCGACTGGTTTTCTTAACTCCAAAACCGATGATTTTCTTGAGTTCCACTATCTTATCCTTCTACCGTGTTTCCAAGTTCTCGAGTCGTTTTATCTTTATTTTGACCTTTTATTTCTGGTTGAAATCTGCCTGGTTAAAAAGTGGGTTAACATTGTCGGTTATGTTATGCTTATTTGATGATTTTTTGATAGCTAGCTAGGTATGTTGGCAGTCATATTTTGGTGTGGGGTTCCTAACCTAGACCTCTGTACATTTTATTATAATTATCTATATACGCTTAGTACGACTGCATGATTCTTGGATCATGCATCCTTTATATATAAAAAAGGTCGTCTTGTTAATTAAATTATAAAAAGTAATTAAAGCAAAAATAGAATAACAAAAACAATTATTTATAACAAAACAATTAAAATGCCCCTTGAAAATGCTCGTTTCGTAACACAAAAACACATGCCTCTTTTGCGAATCATTTTCTTTCATGTCTCTTTCAAATGTCACACTCATGTAACACAAGAACACATCCTAAAAGGGTTAACAAATGTGATTTTTAACATGGTTAATGAGTGAAACACATGTAGGTTTCATGGATCAACTCGTTGCTTTTGTTTTGAAATCCGAACCATTAACCAGCCTTTTGAGCTTTTTGAATTTCCCCCAAAATAGAATCATCTTTTAAAAAAATTTTAATATTTAAAGTACTTATTATTATTTTGTTCCTTAAACAGTCATATACTCCCAAACGGCGATTTACAAGTTTTTTTTTAGAACCACGAGCTCAAGTGGTATAGACAGCGATTTATAGGTCTTGGTTTCAAACTTGACACATCAAAATCTAATGCTCTGTTTGAATAAAACATATACTCCTATTATTAAAAAAATGACTTAGGGGTTTTTAAGGAAAACGATGGTTAAAGTAACGAACTTTAGAAATGTTAAAAATCTATGTAACAACCGGGATCCAAACCTATCATCTCTGGTTTTTATGTTCATGTTTTAGCACCATCAAAATTATCAACATCAAAATTTAATTTAGTTAAAAGAAGGCTGTAATGCAATAATTACCATTAATAAAATAATCAAATATTTCTTATACATACCATTTTTATTCCTTCTTTATGCATAAACACGTTCTTCTTTAATCTTTGGTTTCAAATATTATTTAAATATAATCTTCTGTTAGGTTGCAAACCCATCATGTGCGTTTGCGGCGAACGGAAGCGTGGCGTTTGAGCGGTGTATTTTAGCGGGCAGATTGTTGGACAGGGTATGCGTTTACGGCTACGAAATGAGTATTTGAGCGGAGCATTAGAGCGGGGGTATAATTTGTGATTTTTAGTTTAATTGATTTATAGTTAATTAATTATTATTTTTGTTGTATTATATGAGTTTAATTAAAATAAAATTATAATATAGAAATTGAAATACATCAAAATTTATTAAAATATGTTAAAAATACAGTGATAAAATACATAAATAATACTAGAAATACAATTATAGTGAAAAAAAAATCATATTTGTTGTCATCGCCTTGGTTTGTCCGATAAGGTTTGTAGGTTGTAGAAAGACATTCGACTGCGACCGCTGACGTCAACCATTCTTTTGTTATTTCATCGTTAAGAGCATTGAATAAATCTTTATTATTGTGCTACATAACAACTACCATCGTTTCACCAAAATTAAATTCTTCTCCAGCTCCAAAACGTTTAACGTGAGCAGCTATATCTTCATAGTTTGCAGAATTTCCTGTTGAGTCTACGCTGTTTGTGTTCGAACTGTCTGATGTCGTACTAGATTTTTTCATCTTTCTCGTGTATTACGTCAATGATGTCTACATCTTCTTAACAGCTTCTCCACGACGTTTTCTCGAACTGCTACGTGCACCAGAAGATGAACCAATTTCCTAGCTTGTTGCACTAGAATTTGTTGCACCGGAGCTTATTGCACTAAAGCTTAATATAATGGAGGATTTGTCGGTGAATTCAAATTTGAAATGTGAGTATCTTACGTTTCATCCAATTGATTGAAAAACCCTTCAAAAGCCCAAGTTCCATCAAACTGGGTCTATATAGAAGTAGGGGTATTTTGTTGCGTTGGTTCTTGTATAGAAGCAGGCGTATGCGATGTTTTTCCAGTTGCATGCATCCCTTGAACTATTGTTGCATTAGATTCAAATTTTCAAACGGTGATTTTCTATGTTTCATATTTTTCGCTCCAAATTCCTACGAGTAAAATAATAATTAATAAAAGATTACTAACAAAAAAATTGCATATATGAAAAATACCTTTGCACAACCGCTCTGCCACTACTCGCTATCTGTAACAGTTTGTCTATAAGTGTCACAACCAGCACCGGTTTTGTTGCACATGCATTCTCATTTAATGCAATCTCTTCTAAGACTGTCGTATTTATGTCGAATTTTTGTTTCGTCTATTGGTTCAATATCCCAAATGTCTTCTGCAGCTCGGTTGAAATTTCCACTATAGCTTTGCGCACTTCTGTTTTGCTGTTACCGTAGACAGAATATGCTTCTATGACATATCTTAGCATAATTCGATTAACGTCGGCCGATTAATAATGCGGAGCCTTCGGCGTTTGACATTCTGGTACCAAAAAACTATAAAAAAACAATATGATGTAGAGGAAAAAAATACAGACGGTGGTGTAAAAAAACACATGAATATTGTTGCGAATTGAAAGAAATTAAATGTTGTTTATCGTTTTGAAGTAGGGAAGAGGAGGGAGGACGGGGGACAGGGGTGGTTTATAGATGGAGGAGGAAGAATGGAGGAGAGGAACTGTTGGGGGAAAAAACGGCTTAACCCGTCGGGCGTAAACAGCTCATTTTCTTTCAACAGCAATTCGACTGTTTGTACGTCTGTAGCGTCACAAACGGAAACGTGTTATTTTCTGAGTGCGAACGGAACCATCCTTATTTCCGTCCACCTACGCTTAACGGTAAAGTACAATACCTAAACCAAAGCCAAAGGTATCACACCAACCAGATCCCAAGAAATTCTTTCATGAATCCTTTATTCAACTAAGCATTCTACTTCCTTATCGTGTCGACTACAGTTTAGTGATAAACGTGCAATGCATAGATTATATTAATTTATTCGTCAGATTATAATAATATATAATTGTAGGCTAAAATCCTCGTTTGACTAAAGTATCAAAAAAAAAAAAAGGAATCAATCACTGGTACCGTTGCTGCATGTCAGATTTTAATCTATAGTTGGTTTATCTTGTTGAAATGGTTACAGCATTGCCAGCAACAAATATTTCGTCTACTTTAATAAACAAATGTATGTTTAGAATTTCAGTACGAGTGACATGTACGCAACATCATTTGTGAGCCTAAATTTGGGTTTACTGTCCCTCGGTTGGGGGTCATTTAGTGAGTAAATGACCTCTAGTGCAAATGCAATTTTTAACATAGTTAAATAGTGAAAGAGGTGCCGGGTTTGATGATTGAAGTCTTGACTTTTGATCTCGCAGATCCAACCATTAATCAACCATTTGAACTATTAGCATTTTCCCCAAAAGTTGGATTATCCTTTTGTTTTTTAAACTTTCAATATTCTAACTGCTTATTATTATTTTTCTTGTATAATCATCTACTTTACCCAATGATTTACAAGTTTAATTTCTTTTTTCTTTTCTTTTTGAAATCACCAACTCAAGTGGTTTACACATTGGTTCTAAGAGTCTTGAATTCGATTTTCAACAAAAAAGATATGAATGCTAACTTGAATAAAAAATACACTTCTATTATTATAAACGAGCATTACGGCACGCGCTTCGCGTGTGATGATAGAAGACTGAATTGTTTTTCTACAATTTGTAGTTATTTAATACGTTTAAAAGAAAACGATTTCCACGTATTTTTGTGTTAATCGTACGTAGGTAATTTGAAATTTTATTTCTAAGTTGCAATATCTAATTTTATGTGAGCTTAAATTTTTATTTTTATTATTAATTAATAAAAAACAAATTTGTAAAATAGTTTATTTGATAGATTCTATTTTTAAGTATATTAAAACTTAGTAAATATTTAATTGTCAGATTCTAATTTTAAACGATGCTAAATTTTAATAATATCTGTAGAAAGGCATTTTTTAGTATTTTATGCTGATACCAAAAAAGTATTACATCAAATATATAAAGATATAAAAGGTAATTTTGGAAGTTCGCGGTCGGATCAAAAGTTTACGCTTTAAAACCAGATAACGATTTATAAATTTTTGAAAGAAAGCAGCTATAGTTGTAACAAAGTTTGGAAATGTTAAATCCATGACTAACTTTGTTGCGTTTTTAGAAAAAATAATAAAAAAGGAAAATATTAGCAATGATTTTTTTTCTAATCAAACCATTGGATATTACACTGTATTTCTTTCCCTCTGTTTTATATTTTGTGGCTGGAAAAAAAAAAATCGCTGGTGCGACAGGTACATGCCAATTTTAAAAGTTGCATCTATATGGTTACATTAATACAACCGTAACTATTTTTTTTTAACAAGGAACAAAGAAGTTAAACTTGTAAATATTAATAAATAAATATTAATAAAGAAATATGCTAAAACCATTGTGCATTGGTGCTGACCAACTGTTAACCACATTTTTGCTAATCTTCTGATCAATAAAAATATATATTTTAAGCCAGTTACGTAACTCCGTTCGTATCATTAAAAAAAAGATTTTTTGTTCGATTTGGCCTCGTTTTTAAACTTATTATCGCAAATAGCCTCATTTTAAAACTAATATCAAATATAGTCCTGTTTTGGCCAGCTCAGTGCTTAACTGGCCAAAATACACTGACGACTTTTCAAAAGTCGCCGGTGTAATTTTTTTTCCTGGCGACTTTTGACAAGTCGCCAGTGTTTTTTTCTTAAAAAAAAAATTACACTGGCGACTTTTGAAAAGTAGCCAGTGTATTTTTCAAAGCAGAACTATATTTGATATTAGTTTTAAAACTGGCTATTTGCGATAATAAGTTTAAAAACGAGGCTAAAATGAAAAAAATCCTTAAAAAATATTAATAATAGCAACATCCGCAGCCGATTCAACGCGTTGATGTTGCTTGTTATGCGGCCGCGATGCACCAGTCACACTTGTATACAATGTTTGACTTGTCAACGATTTCGATGGTCGTTTTATTTAGGGGAAATTAATTTAAAGGACAAAAATTTGTATATTTTTAGCCTCAAGGACACGACCTCAATATTTTACCCACAAGGACAAACATTCTCCTAAAATTTTTTCATAAGGACAAACATTCTTTCAAAATTATTCATAAGGACAAACATTTTTTCAAAACTGCTACCGAACTAAAAAATGATACCTAAAAACTGCTACCGGTAACTACAACCTGATACCTAAATACTTAAAAACTGATACCTAAAGAAAGTTGTCCTTCAGGCTAAAATACTGAAATTTTTTGTCCTTGACAATAATTTCCTATTTTTTTTATTTATTATATATAAATGTTGCTAACACTATAAAACAGAGAGAGTAGCATCAGCATTGGCTTCTAGTCCCATCTTTATATACATATATATATATATATATACATACATATATACATATATATATATACATATATACATATCAACCCCAAAGGGATGGTCGTTTTATTTATTATATATACATGTTGCTAACACTATAAAACAGAGAGAGTAGCATCAGCATTGGCTTCTAGTCCCACCTTTATATACATACATACATACATATATATACATATATATATACATATACACATATATATATAAACCCCAAAGGTAGTGCAGTGGTTAGGATGTTGCGTAGTCTTTCTTGTTGTAGTACGTACAACAATACAAAATGTATATACTTATTAATAGTTGTAATAACTTTGGTATCACACTTTTTTGGTATCAACGTGAAATACCAAAAATCTATTCTATAGATATTAGCAAATCTTAATATCCCTTAGAAATAGGATCTAACAGTTAAATTTGTCCCTCTACAGATATTATCAAATCTTAATATCCATTAAAAATAGAATATAACAGTTAAACTTCTTTACAAATTCAAATGTTCTTCTACACTTAAAAATATGATCTAACAAATAAACATTTTTTTACATTAACTACAAAATTGTTATTTATTAATTAATAATGTAAATAAAATTCAAATTAACAAAAAAAAATTAGATTTTGCAACTTAGAAATAAAAATTTAAATCAACTACACATTGTTTCAACTTAAAAACATGACTAAATATTTATGCAAACTATTATTTTTTGAATGTGTTAATCATATATAATCTATGAAACAACAATTAATACATGAATCACATGTTATTACTTCATTAAGTGCGACTCACTCCATTTTATGCTCATCGCATACATTAATAGAATTGTCACTTTATACGTATTATATCATATCTGGTGCGAGCTATGCTTTATTAAATGTAAAATTGCTTTGGATAAACTTGCAGTTGGGATCGACTAGCCATTGATTTTTAAGTTTATGTATGACCTAAGCACACCGGTAATGAAATAATTAGATTCACGTCACCTCATATATATATACATGTATATAAATATACAAGGGTGTGAGCAACGCTCAACGGCATCCCATTTTGCAGCACCTCTCATGGTTCACTAGTTTCTATCACACATCCTCGTTTAAATAATACTATTTTCTCAAAGCTTCCACTAACTCTATTATTTAAATGAGGATATGTGGTGGAAATCAGAGGACCAGAGGAGATGCTTCAAAATGGAAGTGCAATTGAGCGCTGCTACACATACATATACACACACACATACATACATATATATACACACACAATTAAATCCATTTTGAGGTTCAATTGGGATTTTAAAACAAAAATAATGGATTAAAGGGTTAAATATGTAATAAAAGAGATCAAAAATGTTATTTGGGGTTTTGTTTGGAATAAGCTTTATTAAATATACAATTGAAAATTATTTTGAAAAAATGAATAATTATCGTATTAAATCATTGATAGTTGAACTAAATTCAGATTGAAAGTTAAAAACATGTTTTGCGAATTAAAGTACGAATTAAAAAAAATCTATACTTATGGAATAAAAATGTAAATGTGAAGCACAAAAACCATTTTCCAAGGATAGATAAGTATTTAAAAATATTTATCAAGTGGTAAAAATTGAAATTTGCAGTCGAAGATTATTTCCAATCCAAATACTAAAAAAAAATATTCTTATCGTTTAAAATTTTTTACGTCTCTAAAAATGAGTTAAAACATGAAGAGAAAGATTAGTAACATTGCATATGAAAAGAAAATGAATTTTATTAAAATGGGCTTTTGGTGTCCTTAACCAAGCCCAAACTCATTTCTTCTGATCAAACCAACTAGAGCTGTTATGGTAACGGTAAATTTACCGTTACCATATCATTACCAATCAATCGGTTACCATTTTAAAGTAATGTCGGTATACCGGCATAATTGGTACAGTAACGATAAACTTACCATTTTTTACGGTAAAATATCGGTAATATTTTTTCAAAACTAGCAATAACGGTAATTTACCAGTCCATTCATAATACATTGCTATTCATGCAAGATGTTGTATTACATGCATTTAGAAGCAAGAACACAGTTCAATTTATTTTAGTAATTCAACTCAAATGATGATAAATACACTTCTTTCTGTGTTCTTTATTAAGTGACCCAATGAGATATATAATGAATCATCATTCAGTGTAAAAATATATCAACTTATTATTTTTCTAGACAAACGGTAATTTACCATTACCAGTGTAACAGTTACCAGTTTATCGATATACCAGACATCGGTATACCAGTCAATCGGTAACGGTAAACAATTTTAGTTTACCGATAAAAATGGTATGGTAACGGTATTTACAAAATGGTAACGGTAATCATTACCATAACAGTTCTAAAACCAACAAAGGAAACACATTTCATTTTAAAATTTCTAAATACTCCTTAATGGCAGCCTCAAGTTAGAAGAGTGGTTAAAAATCTCATTTTTGAATCTTCTTTACATAGAAACTACCATGGTAGGACATTTCTACCATATTACAACTTACCAACCATTACCTACCGCTACCAAATAAAACGGTACTGAAAAAATAATAACCAATTTGATTGTTATGTTTGCCAAACCACATGAAAATATATGGTAAGGTAATGGCAATTTACTACTACTGATGGTAATTACGACACCTACCACGAACGTCGACACACACACACATATGTATGTATGTATGTATGTATGTATGTATGTATGTATGTATGTGTTTTTATCATATAACATTTAATATCTTATGTCATGATTTAATGGAAAATCTAGCAAAATGTTATTATGATATTAGATTGAATCCAATCCTTATCATTTATTGTAAAAACTATATGTTTTATACATCATTTTAGCTTTTTCCGTAGTGTTTTCTTTTATGTTTGAGTAAAAAAATTAAATTGATAAATAATTATGTTCCACTATAACTTTGTGCGCCCCCTTTCTGCTGTTACTATAAATGAAATATGCTTCTATGACACATTTCAGCATAATCAGATTAGCGTCGGCCGATTAAAAATGCAGAGCCATCCGACGTTTGACATTCCGTACCAAAAAATTATCGAAAATATGATGTGGAGGAAAAAAATACGGACGATGGTGTAAAAAAAATACCAGAATATTACTGCGAAGTGACAAAAATTAAATGTTGTTTATCGATTTGAAGTAGGAAGGGGGAGGGGGTGGTTTATAGATGGAGGAGGAGGAATGGGAGAGAGAAGCCGTTGTAGGAAAAAACGGCTTAACGCGTCGAACGTCAACAGCTCGTGTTCTTTCAACAGCTCAAACATGACTGGAAGGGGAATTTGACTGTCTGAACGTCTGAAGCGGCACAAACAGAAACGTGTTATTTTCAGGCTACGAACGGAACCATCCTTATTTCTGTCTACCTACGTTTAATGGTAAAGTACAATTAGGTCTGTCAAACGGGTTGGGTTGGGTCAAAATGGGTTGGGTCGAGTTTGACCCAACCCATTTATGACCAATTCTTTTTATCCATTTATGACCTAACCCAACCCACTTAATAAGCGTGTTATCCATTTAACTCGTTTAAAGATTTAAATTTAATTTGACTAATAAAAAATAAATAAATAAAAAATAATTCTAATTCTAATTTTTATGTTTTGAGTTCCGATAAAAATTTAGAATTTTAATTCTAATTTTCATCAAATTCAAATATGAGGATGCGATAACTTATTATTTTCTAAGTACAACTGTCAGCCCTGTTGGAGAACTACAGTGTGCGTTCACACGATAAAGTATCCGAGTGTTCCATACTGTTTGTAATTTAAGTGGGAGTTAATCGATCGAAGTCCCGCCTAATTCTGAGTTAGAATGAAGAAGTTATTGCAGTTTGAACAAAAAAATAGCGGCTTCTGCATTAGGCGGAGTTTATTGGATGTGGTAGCATGTTATTTTCTAAGTACAACTGCCAGTCCCCTTAGAGAACTACAGTGTGCGTTCACATCATAAAGTATCTGAGTGTTGCATACTGTCCGTAATTTAGGTGAGAGTTAATCGGTCGAAGTCTCATCTGATTCTGAGTTAGAACGAAGGAATTATTGCAGTCTGAACAAAAAAAATAACGGCTTCTGCATTAGGCGGAGTTCATATATATAGATGTGGTAGCATGTTATTTTCTAAGTACAACTGTTAGTCCCCTTGAAGAACTACAGTGTGCGTTCGCACGATAAAGTATCCGAGTGTTTCATACTGTCCGTAATTTAGGTGGGAGTTAATCGGTTGAAGTCCCGTCTGATTCTGAGTTAGAACGAAGGAGTTATTGCAGTCTGAACAAAAAAATAACGACTTCTGCACTAGGCGGAGTTTATATATATGGATGTGGTAGCATGTTATTTTGTAAGTATAACTATCAGTCTCCTTGAAGAACTACAGTGTACGTTCACACAATAAAGTATCCGAGTGTTCCATACTGTCTGTAATTTAGGTGGGAGTTAATCGGTCGAAGTCTCGCCCGATTCCGAGTTAGAACGAAGGAGTTATTGCAATAAAAACAAAAAAATAGCGGCTTCTACACTAGGCGGAATTCAAATATGGAGATGTGGTAGCTTGTTATTTTCAAAGTACAACTGTCAGTCCACTTAGAGAACTACAGTCACTACTAAAACTACAGTATATAGCCACGACAGGGTTCCAACGGCCGCCAATGGGAATTTCCAACGGCTACCAACGGCTCGTTATTTTTTAACAAGCCGTTGGTAACCGCTGTAAAAATGTCGTTTGCGACCGTTGGAAATATTCGTGTAAACCTGCAGCATGCTGAGAGCAACATTCATTCTCCTCTCCTCCAACAAAAAACCCCAAATCCTCCACCCTCTTCCTCCACTCCTCCTCTTTTCTTGCTCCCAGCCTCCCCCACGCAACCGGCAGCCACTCTGACGCCATCAATCAACACCAGCGGTCTCTCTCCATCCAATTCCACTCCAAAATCAGGTTTTGCCTAAAACTCTAAAATTTTAAATTTTGCTAATTTTGTGTTTAATTTGTTGTTATAGTTGTATCTAATGGCCTATTGATTGTTTATTATACCAAACTAAGTGCTAATTACAATTATTACCATCCAAATGTCCAAATTGTTTGTGTATATATATATATATATATATTATGCACATATATACATATGTTGATAATTTAGTGTAAATGCGCATTTGAGTTAGCGTTAGATTAGTTAGGATTGATTTAAATTATTTTGTGTATGTTTTGTAAAATATTAGGCAAACTTGAATTAGTCGAATATTTTACGAACATGAATTATATCTTTTACAAAATATATTAGCATTAGATAAGTATATAATTTAGTATATATATACACATGAATTATATATTTTGCGAAATAGTAAAAATCATATAATTTACTATATATTTAATAAAATAGTATAATATAAATAAAATAATGCATAATATGCTTTATTTTATATATTTAATAAAACGGTAACATATAAACAAAATTTAAATATCTTAGTGAATTTTTGACCCCGTCTGACAAGTGTTGTATATAGGCATGTCAATGGTACGGGCTTCGGCCCGGGCCCGACCCGAACCCGCCCTATTTATGCGGGTATGGGTTTTGTCTTTTACTACCCAAGCCCGACTTAGGCCCGATCCGGGTCGGGTACGGTTTTATTAAAATCCGACCCGGTTGGCCCGACCCGACTATTAGTTTTCGTCGTATCAAAACATGAGCGCGTATGTTATTTATTTACCATTTTATTTGTTTAAATGTAGATGTTTTTGCATACTTTTGTTATGAGCTTGACTACATCAGCGTCCAATTTATATGTTAACATTGTTTGTATACAAATTTTACCAAAGTTGCAGTTTTAAAATATGGTTTTGACATAAATATTCCGAGTTAGGTATATAGTTATTACCCAACGGGCTTAAAAAGCCCGACGGGCCGGGCTCGGATATTGGATTGAAATACCCTGCGGGTTCGGGCCGGGCTCGGGTTTTAATTATTGTAATTGGACTGGGGTCCTGGTTTTATAATACCCGGATCGAACCCTGCCCATTGACAGGCCTAGTTGTATATGATCGTTGTATGAATATTCGTTTTTATTGCAAAACAGATATTCATATCCATCTGATACAATATTTGTTGGATTTGTCCCTTTATTGGATAAGTTACAAACACTATAAAGTAATTACGTTTCGTAAATCATATCATTATAAACGATTCACAAAATTTCGACGGCATTTCCCTTTCGTTCCTTGTGTACATGCATATGTATACGATACAAGGAACACGGAGGAAGTGCTGCCGAAATTTTGGGAAATCGTTTATAATGATATGATTTAAGAAATGTAATTACTATTGTGTTTGTAATGGGAAGTAGGATAACCGATCATCACAAAAGGTACAAAAATGTAAACAAAATAGCAAGAAATATAACTTTGTATATAAACGAAAATGGATTATAAAAAACAGTAAAAACAAAATGTGTTTATCGAATTTGATTAATAATTTTTTTACTATTGATCATAGGTTTTACAGTAGGAAAAATGGTCAATTATTTTATTGATCGGAGCTGGATGTATCAAAGAAGAGAAATGGGAGGCTCAATAAGTAAACATTTTCTTAACGGGGTAAATGTGTTTGTTGAATTTGCTTTAAGTAATATTGGAAACGACGTAGAAATTCGTTGTCCATGTAGTAGGTGCAAATTGTTGATCAAGCATTTAGTACCGAATATGGTTAGGATTCATTTGCGCCAATATGGTTTCGTAACCAATTATTTGGTGTGGGATCGTCATGGAGAAATTATAATATGTAACGAAAAACAGTCAATAGAGGTCATTAGTGATGAAGTTAGTACGACGAATCCCATAGAACATATGGTTGAAGATGCGGCATGATCAATGTTCCCTACTGTTGAAATTAATAACGACGATGTTAACGTCGAAGAGGAACCAAATGTTGGAGCGAAAAATATATATGATTTATTGGATGCTGCTAAGAAACCTCTTTGGAATAGATGTACTAGCAGCACTCAATTATCGGCAACTGCAGAGTACATTGCAATGAAATCAAAGTACAACCTCACAGAAGCCGGATTTACGGCTGTTGTACAAGCTGCTAAATGCCATATGCCATCAGATAATTTAATGTGCAAAAATTATTATGAAGTGAAAAAACTTATGTCATCTTTCGGTTTGCCGTATCAAAAAATTGATACATGTCTAAATGGTTGCATGTTGTTTTGGAAAGATGATGTCAGTCTTTGGAATTGTAAAATATGTAATCAAGAAAGATACAAACCAAGGAAAAAAAGGGAAAAGAAGTTCCATACAAGTGTATGCATTATTTACCTATCACTCCTAGACTTCGAAGGTTATATGCATCATCTGTAACAGCGCATCATATGAGATGGCACAGTGTGAGAACACCTGAAGAAGGTATGTTAACACACCCATCTGATGGAGAAGCATGGAAGTATTTTGATAAGAAATATCCCGATTTCGCAGCGGAGAGCCGTAACGTTAGACTAGGTTTGTGTACTGATGGATTTTCACCGTTTTCTCAGTTTGGTTCTAAATATTCATCTTGGCCTATAATCATTACACCTTACAATCTACCCCCGTGGATGTGTATGAAAACTCCATATATGTTTATCACAATTGTCATCCCTGGCCCTGATGATTCGACACAGGGTATCGATGTTTACTTACAACCGCTAATCGAAGAGTTGAAAACATACGGTATGAAGGAGTTGAAACATACGACGTATCGAGAAAAAAATTCGGATGTTCGCTTCTTTGTTATGTACTACTGGCGATTTTCCTGCATATGCAATGCTTTCGGGTTGGAGTACGGCCGGTCGTTTTGCTTGTCCTTACTGTATGGAAGAAACACGAGCATTTTCTTTATGGCATGGGAAGAAAATTTCATGGTTTGATTGTCATCGACGTTTTCACCATATTAATCATACTTTTAGAAGAGACAAAAAAAACTTCATAGCTAATAGACATGAGACTTTACAACCACCAACGATTTGGTCAAGTGAAGATATATATGAACTTGTAAAAGATTATCCAAAGATACATGAAACCGGACAGCAAACTGAAATCCAAGGTAAATCGACGTTTTATAATTGGTGCAAACAGAGTATATTCTAAGAGTTGCCTTATTGGAAAAATCTCTTAATCCGTCATAAAATTGACGTGATGCATAACGAGAAAAACGTATTCGATAATGTGTTTAATACACTTTTGAATGTTAAGGGCAAGACTAAGGACGATCTGAAATCAGGACGTGATATAGAAGAAATATGTAGTCGTCCTGAGCTTCATTTGAAGCCAAATGACACTAAAAAACCCAAAGCATGTTATGAACTAGATAACAAGCAAGTTAAAGTAGGATTACGATTTCCTGATGGAATTTCATATAATCTTCGTAGATGTGTCGACTATAAGAACGGAAGACTGAGTTGGATGAAAAGCCATGATTGTCATGTAATGATGCAAAATTTATTACCCGTCGCTTTCAAAGAATTGTTGCCCGTAAAAGTTTGGAAGGTTATAACAGAACTTAGTTTATTTTATAAGGAGCTTTGTTCAACTACGTTAAAAGTTGACCGTCTTCGTAACTTGAGATAGAAATTCCTATACTGCTCTACAAACTGGAGAAAATATTTCCTCCAGGTTTGTTCAATGTAATGGAGCATTTACTTGTTCATCTTCCATTTGAAGCACGTCTTCGAGGTCCTGTGCAATATGGATGGATGTATCCATTCGAGAGGTATGTTGTTAATACTGAGTATGTAAATGTTAATTTAACTATAAATAAAAATCAATATTGAAATGAAATATTTTTTATTAGGTACTTAAATCATTTAAAGAAAAAAGTGAGACAAAAAGCTCGAGTTGAAGGTTTGATTTGCAAATCATATATCGAAGAAGAAGCATCACTCTTTTTCTCTCATTATTTCAATGATCATGTGAATTTATCGTTTCAAAGTGTTGCGCGTAATGATAAGGCCGTCGAACAAGATTCTTCTTCTGAAGCAATGTTATCTATTTTTAAACAACTTGGTCGACATGTTGGAAAATGTATAGAAGTATGGTTAGATGATAGAGATTACCATGTAGCACGCACATATATTCTTCTTAATTGTCCAGAAGTTGCACCATTTATTAGGTAATTATCAGATTGCAAGTTTTGATAAATTTAATTTAATATTGCATGTGTAATTTAATAATAAAGCAATATATTATGTTTTTGTTTGCAGTGTTTATGAATCACAAAATTCAAACGGCGATTTAAGCAAAAATTTCGCTACTTGGTTTTCGAACTACGTTTGTGATCCTACAAATAATGTGGTCGATGAAGGATTAAAACATTTGGCGTTGGGACCGAAAAGGAAAGTTAAAACGTATCCAATATTTTTCGTTAATGGATATAAATTCAACACCAAAGAATACGGTGCTGAAAAATTAACAAACCATACCGGTGTATTTGTTAATGGCAGTGATGATCCTAATAATCATATACATGATTTTTATGGCGTGTTAACCCAGATTTTGCAATTGACATATTTTATAAGACCCACAGAGGAAGTTTTTTTGTTTAGATGCAACTGGTTCAGCAATGTTCCAAGTTCTGGTATTAACGTGCATCCAAATTATAATCTTATAGAAATAAAACATACCTCCCGTTATCAGCAGTACGATCCTTTTGTACTAGCCAAACAAGCCCTACAAGTTTATTACGCCCCTTATCCGTCTCTAAAAAGAGATAAAGCGGATTGGTCTGCGGTTTTTAAAACCAAGGCGAGATTTACATTCGATTGAAAGAATATTCCAGAAGAACAAACCTATCAAGCAGATATCGAGGAAAATGTTGAAATCACAATTACAGACGATCAAACTGATTTTGGACAATTAAATGATGAGACAAATGTATCAGTCGAAGCATTTGAGAGTGTAGAGAAAAACGATATAGAACACGAGACCGAGTCTGAATCAGAAAACGACGAGGACTGAGTAATATCCGGTAATTTTTACAATTATTCACGCACACGCATCACATGTCATCATCATCATTACATGCACTACCAATTAAAAATGACTTTATTACATACACCACATATCATCATCATTTTATCTATGTCTATAATTAAAAATAAAACTTTCAATAGGTATTATGTCAGGCTCCAGACGTCGTAGCTCTTCTCGCTCGGCCGGCGAGAGTAGTGGTGAGCCTCCGACTCGACCACTTGTATATTTGTAGCCGAAGGCTGATGGAGCGTAAGTATCAAAATTAAAATGATAATAATATAAATTTGTTCATACATATATATACTTGTCTAAAGCTTTATTTTATATTTAACACCGGGGATTTGATTTGGAGCCCTCAGGAGTTGTGCTTGGCATTTCCAAGCAATCATATATAAGCAGGATGACAGATTGCTGGCCTAAGTGGAGTAAGATCCTTGACCAAGTCAAGGAGGCCATCTGGCAGGATTTTCTGGTGAGTTTATACCACTTTACTATATGAATAAGTATAAATGAACAATTAGTAATATTTTCACTTTGTACAGGGGCAAGTGGAATTGGCGGAGCCCGATGTCGCCATGGTTCAGCGCCACTGGAATTCGAAGGTCGCCAAAAATTACAGGGAGGTAATGTCAGCTCTTAAAAAATCGAGGAAGAAACCGAACTGGATTGGCGCTTCCGTATGGGATTCTTGGATGAGTTGGTAGGAGACCGACGAGTTCAAGGTAAATCTATCAAATATATAGTTAATTATTTCGCAGTTAGTAAATATAATATTCAATAAATTGCAGGTGGAGTCGGAGAGGAACTCTACCAATAGAAGTAGGAATCCTGTAACGCATCGTAGCAGATCCAAGTCTTTTCAGCATCACCGTGAGGACTTGGTAAATTTATCAATTACGAATCTAAACCGTTATTACATTTTGTATATTAATCCGTTTAGTAATTAGCTATGAAAAAATTAAATATATAAATTATTTATTGCAGGAAAGATCGCTTGGACGTCCCGTGTCTATGATGGAGGTATTTACCCGCACCCACGCATCAAGGCAAGCAGACAATGCTGGCAATATTACATATCAGTGGGATGATGATGATGATAAGGCGACGACTGCATATGTATGCATATTTTAAATCTTATTTTATTAATATCGATATGTTTAAATCATATTCTACTAATTTTAACCTGTAATTGTTTTTTATTTTAGGCAAAGTTTCAGGAGGCACGGGCAGAGCTGCTTTCAGAATCGGATCGCGATGAGTTGACGGTAGAGGAGCAAGATAATATTTTCGACGTTATTATGGATCCGACGCAGCGGAATAGGCGCTATGGCTATGGAAACCAAGCGGTAATCTTATAAACATTGCAATATTATATTTAATAAATTAACCTATAGATACACTATACATATGATGATTTCTACCTTAGTTAAATCTAACATATACGTGATTTATAAATATTAGATAAGTAAAAAAGGGAAAATATACAAAGATATGTGATGAAAATGGATGAACCAAAAAAAATATAAGAATACTTTTTAATACCTATATATGCAGTGCTTAAGATCACGTCATTTACGTTTCTATATTTTAAAATATGCATTGCTTAAGAAAATGATTATAATATAAATGTGAACATCTCACATTCTATTTGCAGGTTCGGGCAGCTCAAAAGGCGTGTGACAAAACTGAAATAAAAGAGCTTAGAGCCATTGTTGAGCAGCTGCAAGAGCAGGACCGTCTTCGCGCTATACAAATGGAGCAGTTGAATCAACTTTAGCGGAGTACGCGCAGAGGCATGGTTCTTTCCCTTCGTCGTCTGGTGCTTCCGGAGGTGATGATGATGCTTGAGAGGTATGATGATTATTGTCTTTGTGGTTGGTTATTGTATATATTGACTTTGATGTGGTGAGGATTGTGTTTGATGGTTATTGTGTATATATTGACTTTGAGATGGTGAGGTTTAAGTGTTTGCATTGTATATATTGACTTGAATATGGAGTTGGTGTTGGTGAGGGTTTTGTTGTTTATGTACATATTGACTTGGAGTTTGTTTGAAAATGTAATATTTGATGTTGATTTTTGGTTTTTTATATTGTTTGTGGTATAATGTGTTGGATATGTGATATATATGTGAAATGGAGTGGAAATGGAATGGAAATGAAATGGAAATTGATATATATTGATTGTGTGTGGTTGGATGGTGAATGACTTGCTGTTATAAAAAAAATTCATTTAGATTAGCTACGGCTACCAACGGATCTTTGGTCATTTTAAACCAACGGCTTCCAACGACCTCCATCGGCTACACGCCATTTGAAGCCGTTGGAAAATCCGTTGGAATAGCCCCGTTGCTTCCGTTGGAAGCCGTCGGAAAGCGTGAACGCTATTCCAACGGCTCCCAACGGCCGCCAACGGCTAGGAGCCGTTGGAATAGCCAATTTCTCTAGTAGTGAGTGTGCGTTCACACGATAAAGTATCCGAGTGTTCCATACTGTCTGTAATTTAGGTGGGAGTTAATTGGTCGAAGTCTCGCCTGATTCCGAGTTAGAACGAAGGAGTTATTGCAATCAGAACAAAAAAATAGCGGCTTCTACACTAGGCGGAGTTCAAATATGGAGATGTGGTAGCCTGTTATTTTCTAAGTACAACTGTCAGTCCCCTTGGAGAACTACTGTGTGCGTTCACACGATGAAGTATCCGAGTGTTCCATACTGTCCGTAATTTAGGTGGAAGTTAATTGGTCGAAGTCTCGCCTGATTCCGAGTTAGAACGAAGGAGTTATTGCAATCAGAACAAAAAAATAGCGGCTTCTACACTAGGCGGAGTTCAAATATGGAGATGTGGTAGCCTGTTATTTTCTAAGTACAACTGCTAGTCCCCTTGGAGAACTACTGTGTGCGTTCACACGATGAAGTATCCGAGTATTCCATACTGTCCGTAATTTAGATGGGCGAGTTTATTGGTCGAAGTCTCGCCTGATTCCGAGTTAGAACGAATGAGTTATTGCAGCCCGAACAAAAAAATAGTGGCTTCTGCACTAGACGGAGTTCAAATATGGGAATGCGGTAGCCTGTTATTTTCTAAGTACAACTGTCAGTCTTCATAAAAACTTACAATGTATGTTCAAAATTTTTATTTTTCAAATTTATATTAAAATTTAATGTTTTAATAAATGAGTAAATGAGTTACCCATTTATAATCCTTTTAAAAATGGATCAACCCGACTCATAACTTATAACCCATTTAATAATATTAATAAATGAGTTGATCCAATTTATTTATAAGCATGGTAAATAGAATGAGTTAATGGGATGCGTCATTTGTACAATATCTAAACCAATGGTATTAAACCAACCAGATCCCATGAAATATTTTTTGGAATTCTTTCCTCAACCAAGCATTCTACTTTCTTACCTTGTCGACTATAGTTTAAGTCATAAACGTGCAATGCATGAAAACTTAAATTGTATTAATTTATTCGTATGAAAAGTAGATTATATTAATTTAGATTTGTAGGCTAAAGTCCTCATTTGTTTTTTGTTCCAAGGAACAAAGAAGTTAAAACAGAAGAGAACGTGAAAAAGGTGGTGCGAAAACATTATTTTGTGATGAACATTAATAAAGAAATATGCTAAAACACTGTGCGTTGGTGTTGACTAAATGTTAATAAAAATATGCATTTTAATTCAGTTACGTACAACTCCGTTCGTATTAATAAACCAACTTTGACTTGAGGAGTATGAATTCTACAATAGCAATCATCCGCAGCCGATTCAACGCGTTGCTGTTGCTTGTTAAGTGGCCGCGATGCACCAGTCACATTTTTTGTATACAATGTTTGACTTGCCAACGATTTCAACTAAAATATGATACTCGCCTTATATATTATATACATGTTGCTAACACTATAAAACAGAGAAAGTAGCATCAGCATTGGCTTCTACATGCACACCTATGTATATATAAAATAAACATACGATGATCGATCCTTTTGGTTAATAAACGTTGCATAATCTTTGTTGTTGTAGTACGTACAATAATACAAAACGTATTATATAAGCCGACTTAACTTTGAATGGGTGCACACATAACATTGTTACTTCATTACGTGTGGTCGCTCCATTTTTATGCTCATTGCATACATGATTTTGGGACTTTGTATGTATTATTATTACGAGTATGGTGGCACGTGCCAAGAAGAAAGTGTGAAAATTTTGTGTGTGCTATCGTTATGGTGGTGATATATACACACACAGACACACATACGTACATATGTACACAAATATATATATGTGTGTGTGTTTGTGTATGTGTGTGTGTTTTATATTTTCCCTTCTTTTCTATATAGTTGCAGTAGTGTACAACTATATATTAATTTTGGTCTAATTATATAGGCTGGCCAGCACCGAATAAGAAGTTTGAAGCATCCAGAAAGTAGATTGATGCAGCAAGGAGTGCAATAAAATGAACACCTTCCTAAAAAATTGATTGTGAGGATTATATAAAGGTACCCTAAGAATACCTTCCAAAAGGTGCTTGCTTCCATGACATGCTATAATGGAATTAAGTTTGCAGAGACCTTAAGCATTATATAAAACGCAAAAATATAGAGGTCTCCACTAACTTATTCTATGAACATTTTATACTGGTACAATACTGTTAGCCTCTGTAGAGAAGACATGTGAATCCATTCAGCAATTCTTCAACACAGGTAAATCCATGCAAATCTCCACATAATAGGAACATGTCGCTGTGAAATGATTTAAAACTCCCTAGCCATGCTATATACGGCACATCGATGCTATATTATTAGCAATGATTTGAAAATTTATTTCAGTAAAATAATAAAGATTTCTTTTGATGAGAATACATTTAACACATTTTTTCGTCTTCCGTATAAATGGACAGTGGTCACGATAGCTCAGCGGCGATTCCTTATGGACATGTTTCATGCGAAGGCTTCTAATATAAAGCACAGTGACTTAAAGGTACTCACGAAAGCATTCAATTGGATAGGGAAATGTTATTGCATGCACAAAAAGTAATTTACGTACAAAAGAAAAAGTTATTAGTATGTATGTCAAGAATGTACACGACAACAATGCTCACACTATTACATGATAGCGCGTGACAGCTAATTACACATAGAAGAATGCAAACACACAGCATACGAAGTGAACAAATATCAGCACATGAAATATATATAACCTGCATGTTAAGAAACAAATGTTCAGGAAGCAGCACATGAAATAATTGCATATATTTTAAGTAAATGAAATGTACATTGTATTGTACAGGACGATATAATACACGACTGCAAATATGTAGGTAATGACTCACGAAAGCATGGTTAGGTGGATCCAAAGCAAAGTCTATACTATTGCGGTTGGCAATATAAGATTAGGTGAAAACAAATTAAGTAAAAGATTTAGCACGAAAGCAAGCAAGGGAACAAAAACAAAATTATATAATGCATAGATAAGTAAATAGCACTGCATGATAACTAAATTATTTGTACTACAAAAACTTTTGATAATCTATACAATATGGATTTTAATTGAACTTCATGTCTAACAATTGTTCGAAACATAAAACCAAAACAAAATCTAAACTAATATAATCAGTCCTAAAATCAAAACTATATCTAAAGCTTATAAGAATTGTGAAAACATGCCAGGGTAAAGAAATGAATTCAAGATTCCATTAACATTATATTTTCTGTTACGCAAACTTTAAGGTTTTCCGTTATAGATCATGACTTCAACAACCAAAGTTGAACATGTACCGTCTTTGTTGTAGTATGCCTCCGCCAACTTAAGCTTCTTTATGATTGAACACATAGGCCAAATTCTTCAAGTCCTCGTGCTTGAAGCTCCTCTGTAAATCTACTCAAAATGATTTTATACTGATTGTAATAAAACTTGTGAACAAATGAGAGTATTTTCAGTTAATTACATGCCTTCTGTAACCATGCATATGAGAGTAGTGATAATTTAAAGCTAACTTACAAAGTCATGTTACTATACCATGGATAATGAAGTTTGTTATATTGTTACTTTAACATTCATGCTTAGAATTGTCAGTTCGGTATTTTTTACCTCACTATTCCCAGTATGATGGCAGGCCGTCCATAGACGATAGTTAATTGCCGATACTAAATCGGGTTGAACTTCGATAGCAGCAATCTCCAAATAGGTATATCAAACTCTCTAGCCGTGCTATATATGACACATCAAAGCCAACACGTCTGTTTTAAGGACCTGGAGATTATTCAGTAAGAAAGGAATAAGTACTGCTAGCCTATTTCAGCTTTTGCTCTGCCTTTCACTATCATGTTTCATATTATGAATTGGCTATAGTATGTATTTTTATAGCCTATATTCCCGTATGATCATCAACCTCTGTAGATAATGATGTATTGACAACTTCAACCTATTTCTGGCAAGTTTGATCATAATCTAGGTCTGAATCGTGATAATAGCATCATATGTAAATATTTTTCTGAATGTAATAGAAGAGAAGTTAAAAAAAAGTAGCAGTGAAAAATAGTACCGTACTTTTGGTTCTATGTCAGTGCACAGAGTGGTTTTGGTCAGGTATAGGTGTAGATCAGGCTTTAGCGTTAACATTTAATGTCAGACAAACAAAGAAAGGTAATGTCAATAAATATTTGAGTTAAAATAGATCAGTCAAAGATTCACATAAAGTACAGAGGAATTAATAAAACTAGAAGGCCTTGATTACAAACTTTAAAATAATAGATATGGACACATAATAAAAAGAAAATGTTCTTCTTAAATACTCACTTTTATGAACTAATTATAAGTAAAAGTCTTCTATTTTAGAGTTATTTACTTTTTTTTACTGCAAACATGAGTGTGCACTGTTGTTTATAGTTTAGTCATTCTTCTCATGGTATCTATTAGTATGTATTTACGAAATATAATTGTGAGTGTTAGGTCGGCGTGATTATGAGTTAACATCGTATGTACATCTTCTTGTTTTGTTTGTGCTATGTGGGGAATACCTGACCTATGGTCGCTGTTACATTATTTTTGCTAAGTGGCTTTGCTTCTTGCATGCTCCTTCAGGCATTTGCCTGGGTGCTTGCATATGTAGTGCATGTCTTATTGTTTTATTATTTTTGTTTTGTTCTATTTTCTAGTCTCCGTTTTGTAGTAAGCAAGTATAGTTTTCTGTTGGAGATATTTAGAAGGAAATAATCAAGTTACTTGAGTCCAGGCATAAAAGAATAAAAAATAAATAAATAAAAGCATGCATGAGAACCGATGTGTATGACAGAGTGGATACGCGTTCGTATCGGTGGTGCGGTATTATGTATGTGTTGAAGGGTACCTTTGTACATTGTAGTTAGCCTATATTTTTAGCATGTACCCTAAATAAAATATTTTGTGTCTTGGTACCTTTCATTTATTTTATACATTTAGCATGCACTATTAGGGGACACACTTTTTACGTGACTGTTAATAAAACTAAACTATTGACCTCATCACTCTTCCAGTAATATATAGGTGCATTGTTCTTTTTGTAAGGGAGTGTATTATATGAGTGAGCAGACTGTTTTTGACTGTGTAGATGCATGGGTATGTGTGTGTTTATGTGTGATATTGAGTGTGTTCGTACGCTTGTGTGGTGTGTGTTTTAGATAGGGGTGGGCATAAACCACACCGCTATACGGAAACCGCCCGCACCGAACCGCAAAAACGGTGCGGAAACCCGCACCGAATCTTCTAACCAAAGCAAATACCCCTAACCGGACCGACCCGTATCGATACGGTTCGGTTGCGGTTTGGACGATTGAACCAACCATATTAAACCGGACCGAACTGAATATTTACACTAGTAATCTTATGATAAAAATATAAGCAACTCCTAACTTATTTTAGATTCTAACGGTGTATATTCAATTTATAGCGTATGTTATTATATTAATAATATTCGCTATAATAAAGGAAGAAGTTATAGTTTTGGTATAATATTTTTCATCTAATTTTTTTTTGGATAAATGCTAATTATAATCTTATTCTAGTCATTTTCTTTGATGATTATGCATTGATTAATGTTGATGTTTGGTTAATCTACCAAAAAAATATCTTTTGTAGCTAAATGTCAATTGAAATATTCATACAGTAAGAACCAATCTTTCATTTCAGTATAACATTGTGTGTTTTAACCTTTAAGTGTAAAAGCTTCACACAGTTGCCTTTGTAAATTGATTGTTGATGTAAGTAATTCTCTTATTTCATATTTAATTTAATATGGGTTCAAACCAGACCGGACCGAAACCGAACCGTATTACATTCAAACCGAACCGAAACCGAACCGTTTAAAAGATTAGTGTAATGATTTGTATTTTTGATTAACCGTTTGATGCGGTGCGGAAGCGGTTTGGACTTCAAACCGACCCGCGCCCACCCCTAATTTCAGATGTGCAAGTTGGTGAATATAAATAAGGCATGGGTGTTATCTTTGTATGTAAGAAGTGTGTCCAAATATCCTATACATCATATAAATAGACAACCACTAATTACTAATACAGTAAATAGGACAATATATTTAATTTATACAAACAACTAAACCTTTCAATTTAAAATATTGAGAGGATGAGAAACAAAATGCATGCTTATTACTAATCAAAACAAATTAAGTTGAAGCACGCGTACATTTTTATATGTAAATATACAATCAAATAATCTTGGAAAAGCTGATAATACGAATAGCCAAAGCTGTTAATACGAATAGCCTATATCTAAAATTCATGATGAGAACACATTACATACAAAAGTTGTGAGCATTTAAATCTTTGCTATATCATCAATTATACACTATTTCAACCAATTAGAATATAGTACGGAAAATGTACACGGATACTACATAGAAAAATAATTCAAAAAGAATAGTCTGACAAAACATTACCTCACAATTAACTTGAAAATCTCATCTATCATCTTTTCCTTTGTCAAGTATATACCTATGCCTTAACTTCTCTCCAACTCCTTTCCACTTTGTCCCCAACAACTCCCTGTGTTAAAGGTAGAAAATGAAAAAGAATACAATAGACAACACACTTTTCGAGGCTGTTATACAAAATCAAATAGATAAATGATAACTGAAGTAAGAAAATGCAAGTTTGAGATAATGAATAAGATAATTTTTATACTCGTTCACTTTGCTAATTAACTACAAAAAATTGACATGGCACAGTACCTTCAAATTCATTTATTTCATTAAAAAAAATTCATCGCTTTGATTTAGGGCATAAATGACAACTCCCTTCGATGAAACTGTAAAAAAAACTCATGCCAAAAGGTCTAGTGGTAGAGTTGATTAGCATTAACAGTAAATAAGGTATAGAAAGTAAATGATTATGATTGTATAATTAATATACAAACTGATAATCAGCTAAGAGCTTTTACAATTGAAATTGTGTATTTATTATACCTTCAAAGCCAAATAGATATGAATGGATAAAGTCTGAAACTTTCCGAAAGCTCGCTTTCATGTACATAGGAAACTCTACATTTTGAGAAAACTGGTATGTACCATACACGTTTGGTGTTTGATGCATTTGGAAGCTTATGTGTATATATGAATTTATTTACATATTAGAAATCACATATGCTTAAAACTGTTTGTTTATTCAAAACTTAAATATTCAAAGCCAATTCGTATTTGTATATGAGTAACTAAATCAAATGTACTTGAAAACTGTGGTGTACAAATCTAACACACACATACACTCTAAAACAGGGATATGTATATACTTAAGAATCATATGTTTAATACCTAAAAGATGAAATCCATGGTTTTGAGATGGAATCAAGTGATTTATGAAACCAATTTTCTCACTTTTAAAATCAATTTCCTTTGAAATCAATAAGTTTGAAACTTTTTATACGTTTAGTTTTAGTAAATTTTCGTTTTAAAATATAACAATTTTGAGATCAACTTTACAGTCATTTTCAAAGCTCAAAGTATTACTTTTTCCAAGATCCTGAAACGTTTGAAGACTTATCTTTCACAATCGATTTTTAAAACTTGTAGAATTTTTAAAAGAATTAGAGTCCAATACCTTGACTTACATGTTTTGGTGCAGAAACGATGACTTTATTACACAGCAGTGGGCCCTGACCTGAGTTATCATCGATTGGCGGAGTCAGGCTCTACAGAAATTGGCGGAGGCATCCTCTCCGTTCATTGATGAAGACAACTCCTTTCGAACACTGGCGGATCCATTTTAATTTGAATATTGGCAGAACCGTTTCCTTCGAACATTGGCGAACCCATTCTAATCTGCAAATCGGCGGAGATAATTCCTTCGTCATTACTGAATTTCCAAAATAGAAAAGAATGTAAGATAAAAAATTATGGTTTGGATCTATTGATCTAAATGAATATGCCCCTTAACAGATAGGATAAAGGGGAGAAAGATAACTTACAGTGAATAATTCAAAAATCTCAGCTTTAATTGATTTTCTCTTCCAGCTAGAAATTCGTAGGAAGTACAGATCCAAGCGTCATGATTCTGGAAACTTTCATCATCACTCCTGACTGATCCCGGTCTACTGCTATGATCATCCAACACCTAACATGGTTAGAACTACTGAAATTTTACCTCTATCAACATCCAATTAGCAAACAAACATGTAAATACAAAATTTAAAAGCTAAATTTGGTAGAATACCACAAACTCCAAACTCGATCTGTGGCGTTCGAAAACCCTAGATCCACAGCCATCGCCTATTTTCGACACCGTGCCTCTTCTTCAGCGATCTGCATCTTCCATAGAGTCAAGTAAATATAATAAAAGGGATAGATTAATTTAATTGATGGTTAGAATGTTGAATTTGGTTTTGAGGTTTATTTTTTTTCAACAGCAGCGATGAGTATTAGGAGAAGAGTGGGTGGTTTTAGGAGAAGTAACCGCATAACTGTTGTACGTGTATGTGTTGAAAATGACAAAATTAACCTTAGACAAACATTGGTGATTTAATTGTCAAACAGGGTATTTTGGTCCATGCAAAAAGGGCTTCACTTTGACCGGTTTGACCAGGGTTTTGCTTTATAGTATAGATATCTCTAGCGTGAGCTACGCTGCCACGCTTTATTAAATGGAAAACTGCTCTGGATGTACTTGCAATTGGATGTACCTGTAATGAGATAGGGTTGGTTTGCAACCAAGAAAAAGAAAAAACCTGAACTAGGGGTTTAAGCGGACCATTCGTGTAACGAAGTTGAATGAACGAAAAATGTGTTTGGAGCCACGATTGGGGTATTTGAACGGAATATTTAAGTTGTGATTTTTAATTAATTTATTATTATTTTTATTGTGTAATATGAGTTTAATAATCGCAAGTAATAAAAATTAAATTACTTTATTTTTCATTAAAAAAACTAATACATTTTAAATTCAAATACATGCAAAAAAAAAACTACATACGACAACTACGGAATTCAGTCAACTAGTACATTTAAATCCTTGTATCTCATCATCACACAATGTTTTCACCATATCCAAGATTGTGGAACCTTTACGAAAAATCATCAGAACAGATATAACAGCAAGCAGTATAGAATGACAACGTTGCACAATGTTGATAAAACGGTCCGTCTGAACGAACGACCATCCAACGACAAACTTGCTCGAACTGCCATGCTCGGTATGTTTACTACGTCTGGACTAAACGGGTGTAGTGTCACCGGTCACTCAATTGGAATACAAATTTGCATCAGAAGTAGTGCAAGGCTAAGCTAGTAGAGTATGATGTATCAGATATTTGCAAGTGCTCTTTCTTATGCAGCCTCCAAAAAGCTGATCCAACTCTCTGAATTTGAGGGGCAATTTTTTCCTGAATCTCTTATATCTTATTGTAGTGGTGTTCCACCACTCCTCGGAACCGTCCAACTGATCGTTCTCTTCATCCCACATCCCTTCTTATATTTGCAGAAGTTTATTTCAATCAACCCAAAAACTCTTCAGATTGTCCCATTTCACTACAACAAAACTTATTTTTGGTTGCATTAGTTGGTTGCGTTTCTAGGTATATGCCGTCGTTGGTCATTTTAGAATATAAAATGAAACGATGAAACGCTGCTAATTGGTCCCGCCAATTATTTATCTATATTTTGCTAAAATTTTCCGTGGCCGCTCAAAATTTCTTTCACACCACTTTTCCCCCTCTCAAAATTGCGATGGGAACAAAACAAAGTCTCTGTCTTCCAATCCCTAACCCTCGTCTTCTTCCCCAAAATCCCTCATCTTCCTCATCTGATATCCCCAAAATCCTCTTCCAATCCGGCACCGTCTCCCTCTTTTTACCTTTGAAAAGTAGAGAATGGCGAAACGTTTAGTTCCCGCGTTCAACCGAATTTTAGTTGAAAAAATCGTTCCTCCTTCTCAAACTTCGTCTGGTATCTTACTACCTGAGAAAACTACTAAGGTAATTCGTTTTAGTTTGACCATTTGTTTTATCATATTTTAGTTAGATCTGGTTTTCGTGTCCTTGGATTTTACTGGCAAAAAGAAGTTTAGCGATCTTGTTCTAAGCTTTACCCTTTTAAATTGATGATAGAGACGACAACTTTAAGCTAGGCAAGGGAAGCCGCATCAACTCCTTCTTTTCTAGCTTTTGCTTTCATTGACAATTTTCTGAGAAACACTTGGCATCAGCTATCAGTTTCTTGTGAAGATTGGTCATATTTTTTTTTATGAGGCATTCATTTTTTTTACCAAAAACTGAGTTAACATGTAAATCTTAGATGGCCTTCCATTGATATGGTATGCACAAGATAGTTTTTTTTTCGTTCCATGTAAATCTTAGATGAATGGTGAATTAACATGATGGTCACTACTGATTCCAATGTCGCTAATGATTCCATTGATTTTATGGTCTTCTTTTTTGTTCCATGTGTTCCTTCCGATACCGCATCTCTACATGTCGGTATTTACTTTATACTTTCCCTTTGTTTTCGATATTTTGTTTTTTATACTTTGAAGACATACTCTCTTTTTCTGAAATAGGTCAGCAATTTGATAGGTTTCGATTAGTTTGTTCCCAAGTTGAACTGTGCAATACTTTAATTAAATGTTTGTTGTTCATGTTGGTACTCTTAATGGAAAAGAGGGTTGTGTTATAGTTTAAGGTCCTCACAATTTATCCAAATTTTTTGAGATTGTCAGTGGTATCATCTATTCTTTCACCTGTCTACTATAAGATGACATCTTAATAAACAAAATTACCACATATAGGATTTATTCCATTAAAAATGGGTAGACAATTTCATTTCATAGCATAAAAGGATTAATTGTTAACGTACTCTAAAATTTTGCTCTTCAACCGGATTTTTTTCTCTCTCTGTGTTTCCATCGTTACCATTCCTTTTTTCTTCATTATTGCCATACAGTTTACATATTGTTGTTTGATCACTACACCATTTTGTAACCATGTCCAAAGTTTTGAGCATGTTCAATGGTGCAAGATATGTAAACATTGATATTTTGGGTGGGCATATGCTATTCCATATATGATGGCACCATGTTAGAGTTGAATTCTTAGGTCGAATAAAATTCCAGGCAGATTTGAGATTGAAAATGGTAAATACCAATATTGCTTGGTTCAGTGGAAGGTTTGATCCTGCTTCGTTTGAACTTTACAACTTAGGATTTACAATTTGAATCCCGTTTTGGAAACTTTGTGTCACACAATTACTGTATAAGTTCCAAATGTACTGAACTGTAAAGGTTCTAGACTTCTATCTAAATCTGTTATATAAAAAAAGGTTATTTTCTTTTTTATTCAACCTTAAAATATTTGAATTGTTTGCTTTTGTTTGTTTAACAGAAAAATATTTTTTTTTTTTTAAATTTATTTTTTCTTACAAAGAGTTTCATTACGCACCTTGGATTGGAGTTTCACCAACTCCAACGTTGAAGCTGGGCATTGGATGTTTTTAGGTAAACTGTAAATGTAATTGAATATCAATATTCTATTTATCTAAGGTACAAGTGCACCCATTTTCCATTTAAAATAGTTATGTACTCATTTATAAAACTCTTGAATAAGGTACTTACTAACAATGTTACAATAACAATGCTCAATGGTTCCCAGAATTTGGTTATTATTTCATGAATTTGGCGAAACAATAACAATGCTCAATGGATTGAGAGATCAATGGAGTAGAGGAAGATAAGCCATTCAAATTTCACTTGTCAAATTTTTATGTTCATCTTAGATATTAATACATTGATTTCATGCAGTGTGCTAAGTAACATATCCTCCAGCATCATAGCCTTGGTCACAAAAAAAGGCAAGTATACCTAAATTTTCAATTCTTTATTATATGTTTACTTGAAGTTTGTTACACGTCTCATTTAGCAAATAAAAGTTTACTTGGACCATCTTAATATTCGTCAAATACGATGGTATATTGGTATGACATAGATGATGAAATGGTGCTATGAAAATATGGCCAGTAAATTCAATTTTAATAATTATCTGAAATTAACTCATACATATATTTATATCATCTTTTCAGATATGAATATCTAACTGTAAAATGATTACAGAGTGAAGATGAAGATATTATTGATTGTGTTGACATTTGCAAACAACCTGCCTTTGATGTCATTATCTCACGCTGACAACATTCATTCTGAGTAAACATAAGATTAAGACAATAAGTTTAGCATTTTAGTTAAAATAATTAAATGTAATTATGTATTAATTATCTTATGCCAATGCCGTTGATTAAGAAATATAGCAAGCCGAACCTTTTGTTTATTCAGGAGACATTGGAAAGTTAGACAAAATAGAGTCACATAAATTAACATGACATTGTACTTATTCTATGTTGGTATAATAAAAACTGGAAATATAGGTACCTTCTTTGTGTGCACCCTAAGGTATAAATTTGAGTTTTCTCGGTACTTCTCAGTTTTTTCTTCCGCAGTAGCTTAACTTGAAGCAGCCTGCAGATGAATGGTAGGTTGTTGTATGGTTTTGTGGTTGCTGTTGGATGAAATATAGGTACCTTCTTTGTGTGCACCCTAAGGTTATTTGTTTGAAGTATTATAGTCTAAGGACTTCTATATTTGTCCATTTTTGATCTTTGATACCTTCACCTCACATATATTTAGTAACATGATTATTATTGTTTACAGGTAGATACGTTTGTGAATAATTCAAGCAGCAGCACTGGTTTTTGGTATGGTAGCAGCACATGTATGTAGTTAGGTTGATTAAAACTATTATGAAACTAGTATGTATGGTAGCAGCACTACTTTAGCTGCATGTACTATTATGAAACTGTTTATGGTAGTTTGGTTGTGTAAACGTATGGTTAACCTTTTGTCTTGACACTAATGTTATGATATAGTGGTGACTATGTAATTGCTTTTGTTTGTGTTATTGTGGTATATTGAATGTGTTATTTTTGAATATGTATGTGTTTATATATTACGTTATTGTATAAGTTTTGAAGTACTTGAATTGGAGGCGAAATCAGATGTAGTCGTGGAATAGCAGGCAGTAAAATCGAAACATACGGCGGCGGAGAAAAAACGCTGCAAAAAATAATAATAAGTGCAACAAAAAAATAAGATAGCAAACGGCACCTTTTCGGTCGCGTTTCTTAAACGCTGTAAAAAAGATCTTTAGTAACGTTTAAAAAACGCTGCCAAAAATTCGTTTATAGTGGCGTTAAAATAAATGCAACAAAAAATCATGGATTTTTAGTCGCATGTTTTCTAGCGGCGTTTATCAAAACGCCACCAAAACTTTTTGTAGCGTTTTTTGAGCGCCACTAAAACCAAATTTCTTGTAGTGTTTGTTCTTCATCTGTTTGTGAGATCGATCAAGATTCAACCTGTCGTTAAATGCGGCGGCCACCTATGTATAAAACCACTGACAAAACTCTTTCTGTCCGACGGAAAATCAATGCACAAATCTATGTAAAGCTCCTCCCTTCGGATGTCCATAAAGCAATGGATTAGGACGAACCAGAAGCGGAAGCAGAAGAGTGTGCCATACTAAAAAATAAAAATTTCAAAATATAAATATAGGTAGAAAAATAATAAACATAATAGTGAAAAAAATACATGGAAATATGCTTAAACAGTTCGGTAAAAGTTAAGAAACAAAAGGGCTGGAGGCTGTTTGCTGCTGGTATGGGAAAATAGGCGAGATGAATGATTATACAGAATGGGAAGGAGTGGAAAAAATGCAGCCGTTGGACTATAATGGCACGTCGCGTCCGACAAATGACACGGCGCGTCCGATGCATCAGATGCGAATGTATCTTTTCGCTCTAACCAACCCAACGTTCCATTTGTTGGAGTTGGAACATTGGGGCATTTGATGTTGTAAAATTTTCAAATAAACTTTGGGGTTTGGGTTTTGATTTGGAAGAGAAGAAGTAAAGAGGAAGAAGAGAATATTAGTCCCACATGGTAGAAAGTTATACAAAATATTTGTATAAATATAGTTTTCTCATGTGGATGTTGGGGCCTTGGGGCTCCCACATGTTTGCTTTGTTGTGAGGAGAGAAGTCACGCAATACCACACGCACACCGTCGCCGTCCGTCCGACCGAACCGGGCCAGGTCGGTACGGGTTTCGGGTCCGAAAATATTTTTAGATCATATATGAACAGTAACGGACCAGATTTCAGCCCGTTAAGGACCCAAAACCGGAATTTCTGAAATTGAATATAGGGCAAGTTTTCTGAACGTTGCAAAATATGAATGGACGCGACGTTTAAATTGCACGGTTGTGACACTTCGCGAATAGGCACCTCTTCGCATCTATAAATAGCAACGCCCAGAAGCGTTTCAAAAATGAATTTTCTGAATCATCTTCTTCTTCCTCACAGTACATTTTTGCGACGCCACTCCATTGCTCTGTTTTTGTGACGCCCCTTAGGTGTTGCAAACTCAGAAATCGTCGCAGAGTTGTTCCCTTCTTCCTCTTCATTCTATTCTATATAAATTGCATCATCAGTAGCCATTGCTAAAGTGTTCTTGGTCAGATCAAAGGCGTGCAAACTTTGAATCCGATTACGCTGTTATAGGGCTTCATTGAATCCTGAAAGTCGATAGTTCGATAACCCGTTTGTACCTGGTGGGTTGAACTATTGTCTGAAAGAATCTATTTCATATATCCTTGAAGTTGGAAGTACATCATTATTTTCATCGCAATCGCCATCAAATTTGTCTCGAACCGCAAAATCCCCAACATTTGATGTATCGTCAACGAAAATGTGGTAAATTTTGACTACGAACGGCACCATAATTAAATTCGTGACAATTCTTTATATATATGTATATGTATGTATGTATAAATAAATAAATAAATAAATACATATACATACATACATACATACATACATACATACATATAGTTGAAATTCAATAATTTTCTGCACAGATCATCAACCCATAACCCATAATGCATGCAAAAGCTAACTTATTCTAATACATTTAAATCATAAAAGTTAGTTATACAATCCAGCAGATAGTAAAAACTAACTATATTGATCACCGATTTTAAAATATTAATGTTTAATGGGATAAAGATACCTAGATAATAATTTTTCGACGGAAAATATATGAAAATAAAATGATTCTTCACGTAGATGATGTTGATGACATTTGGATAGCATCTTGTTGAATTTCAGCAGCCGTGAATACCAAAATAAATGTGTTATACGTAACTAGGAGAAGTAAAAAAAGTCACTTTATATATCTGTGTTGTATATAAGTTTATTTGTAACAACCCACTTACGAGCATAATATATTAAATACAATTAAATTCATTTTTGAGGTTCAGTTGGGAGTTTAAAACAATAATAACCAATTATAGGGTGAAATATTTAATAAAAGATATTAAAATGTTATTTTGAGATTTTAATTGGAATAAGTTTTATTAAAGTAAAAATTAGGTCCACGTCCCTAAAATCAAATTTAATAGCCCAAAACTCCTTCCGTTTTAAACTTGTAAATCCGGTCCTTAATTTATTTTTTACAATATTTTGTTTTCCTAATTACCCTCGTTTATTTCATGTCGACTATTCTCGTGTGACTGTATTGTCGATCAAGATTTGAAATCTTTGTAGGAAAATCAGATTTAGTTCGATCTACTGTTCGATTTTTTTTACGATTCATTATGACTTCATCATCTTGCAAGTAAACGTTTGATTTAATTTTCAATCGACTTTGTATTATTGTTTTTAAATAATTGTATACAAAACTGAAAAAACTTAAGTATGTGCATACAAATATACGATTATTTGAAACTAATACTGTTGTAATTAAATACTGTATTTTAGTGTAGATTTTAACTACATTTTTCATTAATTTTTAACTATGTAATACATATGTAGTCTTAAATGCAGCAGATTAGTACCAAGATTTTTTAAGGATCTTTTTAATTTTTAACTGCTATGTAAAATGCAGTTAAAATTTGCATTTAATAGCTGTATTTATTAACTGCATATCAAGTATGCAGTCAAAAAACACATTTAACAGCTGCAATTTTTAACTGCATACGATATATGTAGTTAAAAATATTACAATTCATAACTTAATATTAGATATGTATGCAACTATAATAAGAATTTTATAAATTTTTAACTGCATAAGTGAAATGCACTACAAAATTTGCATGATTCAAGTGTATGTTTTAACTGCATATGTTATATGCAGTTAAAAATTGCATTTAACAGGTGCTATTTTTCACTACATAACAGATGTGCAGTTAAAATTGGTGCAATTTATAACTGCATAAGTGAAATACAGTTAAAAATGCAGTTGTTCATAAATAATTGCAAATATGTATGCAACTATTCATAATAGTTGCATATATGTCTGCAAGTATAATAAAAATCTTATGACTTTTTAACCGCGTAATTGAAATGCACTTAAAATTTGCATTATTTAATTGTATGTTTTAACTGCATATTTCATAAGCAGTTAAAATTTGCATTATTTAATTGTATGTTTTAACTGCATATTTCATATGCATTTAAAATTTGCATATAACAGCTGTAATTTTAAGATGCATATCAGATATGCATTTAAAAATGATGCAATTTATAACTTCATAAATGAAATACATTTAAAAATGCAATTGTTAATAGTAATTGCAAAGATGTATGCAAATATTCATAATAATTGCATATAAATATGTAACTTTTCAATAAAATTGCATATAGAAATTTCTTAATAGATAACCTGCGGTTTTCTGTTTTGTGTTGTTTTCACCTTCTGAATCTCAACTTTCTTCCGTTCTGGACTCGATTCGGACATTGATTTTTGAAGTAGCAACTAATTCCGATTTATAATTCGTGCGATTAGGGTTTTCTTTTTTTAAGATGTTAATCGATGAAAAGAATTTGAAGAGTTCTGGGTTTTGTTCGTAGAAGATGTAAGGGTATTTAGGGAAATCTTTTTGTCGCATTTAAAAATAAGGATGAGAAACTTATAATTAAAATGGAGGGATGTTTTGTGTATTTTCAAACCTATTAAGGATGTATGCCAAATGTTCCCTTTATTAAATATACATTTGAAAATTGTTTTGAGGTCAAGGAATAAATATTGTATTAAATCATTGATAATTGAATAAAATTTCGAATTAAAAGTTAAATATGTTTTGTGAATTAAAGTATGAACTAAAAATTTATATTTATGGAGAAATTTTTTAATGTGAATAAAAATCATTTTTGAATGATAAATAAGGTAGTGTTTGGTTTAAAAACGAATTTTGTGTTTTCGATTTTCAATATGTATCTCAAATATGAGAAGAATGGAGAAACGGCGGAAGGGATGAAAGAAAGACGGATGAGGGGACGAAGGGGATAGAGGAACGACGGAAGAATGGTTTGTTTCACGTGCTTGTGTTATTTCCCAAAACGCGAAAAAAAAGTTATTTTCTATTTTGTATGTTAACTTCATTTTCTAAATTGGTCGTTTTCGAAAATATAAATGCGTCATGTGCTTTTTTGTATGGACCAAAACCCAAAACTAAAAGTAACAAACCAAACACTACCTAAGTATTTAAAATTATTTTTCAAGTGGTAAAAATTGAAATTTGCAATCAAAAATAATTTTCAAGCCAAATAAAATACTCAAAAAATATTTTTATCATTTAGAAGATTTTTACATCCCTATAAATGAGTTAAAACACGAAGAGAAAGAATAGTAACATTGCATATGAAAAGAAAATACTTTTTTCTAAAAAATGGGCTTTTGGGGTCCTTAACCAAGCCCAAACTCATTTCTTTTCATCAAACCATCAAGGGAGACACATTTCTCCTTAAAGTTTCTAATTGCTCCCTAATGGCAACCTCAATTTATAAGAGTTGTCAAAAGTCTCATTTTGAAGCATCTTTACATAGAAACTAGTAGGGTAAGACCCATATTATCACACTATCAGACCAACAGTAAATAGTGATGGAGACTTCCGACGGCTACCGACGTCTGTTTCTGATGGCTAGCGAAGGCTGTAGATTTACGTGACATTTTGGTAAATAAAATATAACAGTCATCGCAAGCCGTCGAAAACCGACGTAAAATTGCCATTGGCGCCTGTCGCTAGCTGTCGGAAATCATCGTGTATGCAAGCTCCAGATCGAGAGCTGCTTCATTATTCCTCAATCCCCCTTTTCACCAAAAAACCTACCTCCACCACCTCCTCCCCATCGTCATCTGGCCGCCGCGCCTCCCCGAGCATCTCCAACTTCATCATTCTCCTCTCTCGACAAGCCTAGGCTCTTCATTAATCTCCAATAAGGTTTTATTCCTAAACCCTAATTAATTTTGATTTATTAAATTATGGTTAATTTGTTTGTATAGTTGTATAATACCTCATTGATTATTGGTATACTATATTGAATGCTAATTAGGTTGTTATTATAATTGTTTATCATTGAAATGTTGAGAGTGAAAATTGGTTTAGTGTATATGTACGTTAATTGGTGTATATGCGTTGATTAATTAGTGCATACCGCATTAGGCTTCGTTTGGATTAATTAGAGTCGATGCTCAGGATTTAGTGTATGTGTTTTCAAAATGACGAAAATGACGATTTAGTGTATGCGTTTCTTTGAATGTAAATAAATTATCGTAAAAATTGTTGTATAATACGATTTACTTTTTATAAATTCCTTAGAGAGTTTTTGGCTCCGTCTGACAAGTATTTTATATGATCATTGTATGGATGTTCGTTTTTATCACAGAACAGACATTTATATTCATCTGATACAATATCTGTCGGATTCGTCCCTGTATTGGACAAGTTACAAACACAATAAGTAATTATATTTTGCAAATCATTTCATTTTAAACGGTTCACAAAATTTCGACAACACTTTCTTTTTGTTCCCTATGTAGACGTATATGTGTACGATACAGGGAATAAAGGGGAAATGTTGCCGAAATTTTGTTGAATCATTTAAAATGAAATGATTTGAAAAATATAACTACTACCGTGTTTGTAATGGAAAGTAGGATGATCAACCATTAAAGTGTAAAACAATAACCTAAAAATTGTAGATTATATTCATATAATAATTTGTGTAAATCCGTTTCAAAATAAAATCAAATAGAAAAATATTACATTTTTGCGAATATTTAAATGATTTAGTTGAAAAATGAAATGTCAACAAGTAAATTATTAATACGTTTTTATGTTTTAAAGTAGGGAAAATGGTAAATTATTTTATCGTCGGAGCTGGATGTACCGACAAAGAAGAGAAATTGGAGGCTCAATAAGTGAACATTTTCAAAATGGTGTACACGTCTTTATTGAATTCGCTTTAAGTAATAATGGGAACAATGAAAAAATTCGTTGTCCATGTAGTAGGTGCAAATTATTGAGGCATTTGATACCGGATATGGTAATAGTCCATTTGAGCCAATATGGTTTCGTGCCGAATTATTTTGCATGTGTTCGTCATGGAGAACTTATAGCACCTAATCTCGTACATTCGAAGGAGAAGGTGGATACTGAAATTGTTCCGACGAATCTCATAGAAGATATGGTTGAAGATGAAGCACGTTCAATGTTCCCTGCTGTAGAAGGTTATTGTAACAATGTTAATGTCGAAGAAGAACCAAGTATTGGAGCAAATTTTTTTTATGATTTATTGGATGCTGCTAAGAAACCTCTTTGGAATGTTTGTACAATCGATACTCAACTATCAATAACCGCAGAATACATTGCGATGAAATCAAAATACAACTTCATAGCAGCCGAGTTTATAGCTATAGTAAAAGCTGCAAAACGGCATATGCCACGTGATAATTTAATGTGCGAAAATCATTATGAAGTGAAAAAACTTATGTCTGCTTTTAGTTTGTCGTATCAAAAAATAGATACATTTTAAATGGTTGCATGTTGTTTTGGAAAGAAGATATTAATCTTAGGAATTGTAAAATATGTAATTAGGAAAGATACAAACCAAGAAAAAAGAAAGGAAATGATGTATCCGTTTGAAAGGTATTAATATTGAGTATGTTAAATTAAAGTGTAGCTACTTGTAATAAAATTTAATTATAATTATTCTTAACAGGTACTTTAATCATCTAAAGAAAAAAATGAGACAAAAAACACGAGTTGAAGGTTTGATATGCAACTCATATATCGAAGAAGAGCTACGTTCTTTTTCTCTCATTATTTCAGTGACCATGTGAACTTATCTTTTGAAAGTGCAACACGAAATGATGAGGGCATTGAACAAGATTCTTTTGAATTAGTGCTATCTATTTTTAGACAACAGGGATGCCCAGTTGTAAAATGTGTGGAAGTATGGTTAGACAACAGAGATTACCATTTAGCCCATACATATATTCTTCTTAACCGTGTAGAAGTTGCACCATTTGTTAGGTGTTATTACATAACACATCTAAAATTATGTACTTGAATAGTTCATGTGTGTATTCATTATAATGCAATATATTATCTATATATGCAGTATTTACGAATCACAGCATCCAAGCGACGATATCAGCAAAAAATTTGCTGCTTGGTTTTCGAACCATGTATATGATTTGGTAAATTGTGTGGTCGATGGAGGGTTGAAACATCTTGCGATGGGACCAAAAAGAAAAGTCAAGACATATCCAATATTCCTTTTCAATTGATACAAATTCAAAACCAACGAATATGGGGCTGAAAAATTAACTAACAATACCGGTGTATATGTTAAAGGTAGTGATGATCCAAATGATCACATAAATGATTTTTACGGTTTGTTAACTCAGGTTTTGCAATTAACATATTTCACCAGACCGGTAGAAGAAGTTTATCTGTTTATATGCAACTGGTTCAGAAATGTTCCAGGTTCTGAAATCAACGTGCACCAAAAATATAATATCATTGAAATAAAGCATACATCACGTTATCATAAGTACGATCCGTTTATACTAGCAAAACAAGCTGTACAAGTTTATTATTCTCCTTATCCATCTCTAAAATGAAATAAAGCAGATTGGTCGGCAGTTTTTAAAATGAAAGCAAGATTTACATTTGATGGAAAGAATATTCCAAACGAACAAGCGTACTAAGCGGATGTCGAGGAAAATGACGAAATTACAATAATAGATAATCAAACCAATGTTGGACCTCTAAATGATAAATCAAATGTATTAGTAGAAGCATTTGATACCACAAAGGAAAACAATATAGAGTACGAGACAGAGTCTGAATTAGAAAACGACGAGGACTGATTTAATAGTCTACGTGTTGAAAAAAGGTAATTTATGGGAGTATTGGTGTTACACTTTTTTGTATCTTATATGCGATCATTGATGTTAGATCTTGATGTGTTTACTCATAATTGAATGATATATTCTGCCATAATAAAATAATATGTATATGACAGGTATTACAGATGTCTTTCTTTAGACGACGGAGTTCTTCACAGATCGGTTCCTCCTCTTCGTCTCATAGAGGGACCGTTCGCAGCAGAGGTGATGGCAACGGCCCGTCTTAAGAGGCGCTGTGTATGGTAGTTAGATTGCTACCGAAAGTAGATGGCTCGTACGTATTAAATTTACTTCTGCATTATAGATACTTTGTATGATATATTAGTCATGATTGTCTATATCATATTTAATGCAAGGGTTTTGAGCTTGAGCCTTTCAATATAGTGCTCAGCATATCTAGGCAGGTATACATGAGTCGTATGACTGCATGCTGGCCGAAATGGAGTAGGATCCCTGAGCTTGTCCGAGAGAGCATCTGACAGGACTTCATGGTAAGTGTAAAATTATATATCATTATATATAATCACTTTACAATTTGCTGACTAAGTATAAATGTATAACTTATATTTTTTCAACTTATATACAGGGTACGGTAGACCTGCAAGAGGAGGATGTTGCTCTTTGTCAGCGCCACTGGAACTCTAAAATTGCAAAGAATAACTGGGATACGATGTCGAGCATCAGAAAATCCAGTAAGAAGCCAAATGGATGGGCGCTAGTGTATGGGGTGCTTCGGTCGCTTGGTGGGGGTAGCGATGAGTTCAAGGTAAGTCTATCAGTTGTCACTTTAATTTGTTCAGTAGAGGATACATAATTTATACCTGTAAAATATAATCTTAATTTTTAATTTGCAGGTGGAATCCAGTCACACACCGTGGTGGCTCGAAATCATTTCAGCATTATCGCGAGGACCTGGTAAATTGATTAATTTCAATTAGGAATAGTTATTACATTTTTTGTATAAATTTATATGAACAAGAATAATATACACCAATTATTGTAGAAAAGAGCGTGTGGGCCTCCCGTTTCATATATGGACGTATTTGGGCATACTCATGCCGTTAGGCAGACCGACGACGAGGGATCGGTGACGTATGCCTGGCATGAGGATGATAAAACATACACTGCACATGTAAGCATATTTTAAGCTATAAATTATTAATAATGGTCATTTTAATTAATTAGTAATAAATTATTATAATAATGTCGTGTAATATTTACTTGTATTTGATTTTGCGTTGCAGGAAAAATTTATGCAAGCACGTGCGCAGATGCTTAAGCATTCGGGACGAAAGCAGATGACCACTGATGAGGAGGACGCGATCTTTGACTCTGTTATGGACCCGACCTAGAGAAAAAGGCGCTACGGCTACGACAATCAATCGGTAATTTATAAAACTTAACTAAGTTGTAAAATTTGCTTAATTTTTATAGAAGTTACGTAATAACTTAAACATATTTCAACTTGTTTTGTAGGCTCGGGCATCACAAAGGGCTTACCAAAGGGCTCAGGACAACGCGGAGATTAATGAGCTTCGACAGCCAATTGCACAACTGCAGGAGCAGGACCTCCTTCGAGCAGTGCAAATGGAGCAACTGAACCAGCGTTTAGCCGAGTATATGTTGCATCATGGAGCATTCCCTTCGTTTGGTAGTTCCGGAGCAGATGACAAGTCATGGGGTACGTTTTGCAGTTTTTGGTTTTTAAAACTTGTGTATATATACAATGAGAGAAGGTGAGATTGATTTATGGACATTTGGTGCTTGATATTGACTTGTGGGGTTTGATGTTGGATGTATATATTGTACATTGATGTTGGATTTAGACATTGTAGGGTGATGATAGATGATTTGGTTTGTATTGATTGGAATGTTTGAGTTTGAGATGGTAATGTTTGAGTTTTATATTATTATTGATATTGATATTGATTTTAGCTTATATATCTGATATATATATATATATATTGATTTTGATTTGTTGTGATATATATTGGCGTTGATGCGCTGTTGGGCTACTGAAATTTTGTTTTTTTACCCATATTTCTGACGGCTACCGACAGTTTCCGATGGCTTATAGGTCAAAATACTCCGACGGCTTCCAACGACTAACCGGTCATATATACCAATGGCTTCCGACGGTTTTTAGACGTGTTTTTAAGCCATGCAGACGCCCACGACGTCGGAAAAAATGTCAGAACTGACGAGGAGAAAGCCGTCGAAGGCCGTCGTAAATCTATCGTCATTTCCATCAAAAATGGACGAAAGCCGTGTTCTATATACCGACGGCATTTCCGACGGCCTTCGATGGCCGCCTACACTTGGAGCCATCGGAAATGACCGTATTCCTTGAGTGCGCTTACCAACCATTACCTACCGCTGCCAAATAAAATGGTACCGAGAAAATGGTAAACAATTTGATTCGTTTGATTTTCCAAACCACATGAAAATATACGGTACAGTAATTGTAATCTATTACTACTAATGGTAATTACCATACCTACCACAAACGTTGACATATGTGTGTGTGTCTATGTGTGTGTGTGTCTGTGTATGTATGTATGTATGTATGTTTCATTATATATTTTTATCATATAACATTTAACATCTTATGTTCAATGATTTAATGGAAAATATAGCAAAATAGATATTAGATTGAATCCAATCCTTATCATATATTTGAAAAAACAATATGTTTTATACAACATTTTAGCTTCTTCCACAATGTTTTCGTCTATATTTGGGTACAAAAAATTGAATTGATAAATGATCATATAATAAAAAGTAGAAAATAATATTTACCCTTTTAACATGAAATATTGTAAGCAAATAAATATCATACTTGTAGATGATAAAAACTTATTACCAACCTACACTAATCATTACCAACCATAAATCGAAGTATTAATTTTTCGAATACTTTGGTTGGTAATGGTATGCCTTTTGTATTACCATACAAATCGGTATGGTAGTGGTTTTGAATATAAATTTCTAGTATCGAACCGAATTTGGCCCTAGAAACTACTAAGGTAATGCTTCTAACTTTTCCTAACCACTTAATATCATCTAATTTTTGATAAAATTCAAATTTAACTGCTTTGTTTGCATCAGGTCAGTAGGTTGTAGTTATGAATTTTGGTTCATGAAGAAAAGAAAAGGAATTTCTAAGCTTTAAATTTGTATTTTGATGAGTGTAGCGTTGTTTATATGTTTTGCATGCAAGGTTTAATGGACATGCTTGTTGTGTGTGATATCTCTATGAACGAAAATAATAGAATTTACTGAAATACGGTTGGAAATAGTTGAACTGCTTATTCACCGTCATGAACACAAAAAAATAAAAATTCCATGAATATAAGTTTTCTTATTTATATGTTTGTATCTCCTTACATGCTTATTTCACCTTTCTCGACGTTGCCTTGAGCCTCCTTGACTTCCTCGCTATGGACTGGGGGCACGTAAGGTCCAACATGACCTACTTCTGGCTGAATACGGCCACTACTACTACTTCATCGTCATCCCCATCCTGACTGGTGCTTTGACCCTCTTCTAGCAAGTTGAAGACCAAGAGACGCTCATCAGTAATAAGGGACCTGATCTCCCTATCTTCCTTTGGAAAATTCTGGAGTGTTGTAACGACGTTTTGATAAACATCACCATCGGGTCTCGAAGGAACATCTACATAGTTCGGAAAATTGAGTTAATTAGAATACAACTTGACTAAAGCTTTCTCAATATAATTTGGAAAAGCACTTACATCCTACCAACCACCATTGTGCAAACCCGGGTGGACAACGCACAAAAAAACATTTGCTTTTAATATAGCTAAGTTTATTTCGAGCATCGGTCACAACTTGACAACCATTGACTAGCTCAAGGTAAGTGAACGATAGACTTCCTTTTTGCCGCTTGAAATTGTAAATAAAACGAATATCTTCTTCGGTCGGCTCACAATTTAAAATTCAAGGAAAATCATGTATGTTCCTTGGAGAAATGTGTAGCTGTTTGGATGCACTTGGGCTAGAGAAAGTCTCATAAAATGGAGCATTTGACGGATGAACGATTAATGGTGGCACACCTCTAGCTAGGCACACCTCTAGCTAGGCACATATATCTATTACAGGTGGTATACCCTTCTGGAGGAAGATGAGCTCTTTGGTCATGAGATGGGACCAATACGTCATCATATGGAATTCCATGCTTAATGCAAATTCGATGAAGAGATGCCTCGTTGACCTTCGAAGCAGTCGAATCCGTTGGATCTTCCAAGAATACAGCATCCTTAAGTGTATCAGGAGATGGCTCTATAATATTATCTACTCCTAGCTTTGAAGAGTTAGCTGAGGCATGGTGTGAGCTTTCGGGTTGTTCCGATTATTCACCCGGAGTGTATCGAGTAGAAAGTGTCGCTGAACTCGACTTAGCATCTGATTCGGCATGTGTGGAAACTTGATCACCAGTCATTGCAGCTAAATGCTAGGAGCGTTTGGAACCCATAGCTATTAAACTCAGTAGATAGTCATAATTAGATGGATTAACCTGTTCCCTCGGGCTAAGTATAACCTAGTGTGGTGTAGTGTAATATTATACGGTTCAAAATTATACGACGGTGATGATGAGATTCGAGAGTTCGACCGGAGTAACCATCATCGCTGATCATCCCAACCGATTTTCACGTTGATGGTTGTAGAAAAGGATTTTATCCAAGTCCCAGGACTGGCTTTTCGTGCATAAGGACATGCCATGAACATTCAAGGTACATGAGTACATCTAAAATAGTACATACAAGTACGTACATGCATCCAAACTTGAGTACAAGTCAATATGCAAGTGTACAAGGCAAAATATTCACATAGTCAAGAGTGTGCAGAGAAAAAATTGGAAAAATCGCCTAACTATGGGATCATTACCGATCCCATACCTAGGGGACTCCCCCTATGCTTACATTGATTCCATGTCCGCCCTTTCCATGCTTACACCGATCCCAAAATCCAAATCCACTGAAGCGAAGCCAAGACATGGCCTGAATCCATCCTCGTCTCCTCTGGCACAATCCAAACACCTATATAAACGTGATTCAATGAAAAGAACTAGAGGTTTGGACGGGGTTGACATTAAGTTGATTTTGGTTTGGAATAACTAAACCGGACGATGATTCGATTAAGGGCGGCGACTCAGGCTTTAAAGGAGCTGTATGAGTGAGTCAGCAGTAGATATAAGGTGATTGGATGAATTTCTCAAGTTCAAATCTTTAATGGCGGCCCAAGTACTAGGGTTTGGTCCGTAGGCAACTAAGGACAAGTGAATAGAAAAAGGGGAGACAATGGGTTATATACCCATGTGCGCCTCGACTTTCTCGGATCCAAAAACAATAATATGTGTCGGCACCGGATCCCCCCTATGGGGGATCGGTACCGGGTCCCACCATATACTTAAATAATAATAATAATAAATGAATGAAAATGATGGGCTCATGATTATCACTCAAGGGAAGGTAGCAACGACCTATAGGCATATGAACATGTTTGCAAGCTATTGACAACAGTTTGTACATGAGTATGTGACCGCGTGTGCAACATTAACATTCAGTTTCCTAAATCTATGGAATTGAAATTTTACCTAGGATTTTCATAAAAGGAATCGGTTCAGATAATCGAAATCTACCAACCCAATTAGTTAGCTCAATGGAACTAAGCAAGAACAATTATCAAGAGACTGTACCCTGCGATTTATAGTGTTAATGCCGACGGAACGTCGAAACAGATCACTATGGACATAATTTTCCATATAAACGATTCAGAGGAAGGATATCGACTATTCAGAATGCAGAGTGTAATCCTCTGCAGCGACTCTGACTTGTTTCGATTCAAAGCACATTACGTTTGAAACGAGATGTACTTTGGGCGTAAATGTTTTCCGGCCTTTTGGCCTGACTATATTGAGACTGACTAAATAAGTTAGACCCGATGATTATCAAGACAAGTAGCCCAGAGAGATGATCCTAGGCTCTAGGAAGCAAGTACAAACAAGACCAAGAGACGACAATCGAACAAGCTTAGAAGTGTAATACCCTGGAATACACTAAGTATGGATCGGTGTTGCACCCTACATAGGGGATCGTTACCGATTCCTAGGGGTACATCCAAAGTGGCCCTCACTCCTATGACACTCTTCTCTACCTACATAGAGCCCGATTCAAATGTTGTTCTAGAATTCACATGCTTTGTATTGGAAATCTCCATATGCAGTCTAAAGCAGCAACTCAGCCTTCTGTAGATCCATCTTTTGGACCAAAAAACATCTAGCCGACTATGCAGAACAACCTTGGAATCCTGTAACCAACAACAAGACGAGCTAACACAAGAAATCATAAGACCCTATACTATATATATAAGGATTGGTACCGATCCCCAACTATATGTGATATGGAGTTGTGATTTTCTGGAAGATTTGGTCTTGGCGGCGAGGTTCTACAGGAGAAGTTTCAGCGATATTTGATCATCTACTCCTATAAATACAGAAGGCATGATTTATTCTAAGGATCTTTACGCTGCCATTACACTCTTACTCTCTTGCGTTCAAGGATCTATTCTGATCCCACTCCCTTTTAATCACAAAAATTAATGCAAAAGCAATAAAATCATTCAAATGGATGTAGGCCAAGATTGTCGAACCACTAAAAATTCGTGTGTGCTTGCTTTCTGTTTGATTTCCTCTATTTATCATTTACTTTCTTCATTTAATCTCTACTACTTACTTTTCTGGGTGTTTATACCAATTTTGGTTCAAACACATATTAAAGTTATTTTATTAGTTGTTATTTTTTTGACAAAATTGAACGATCCTCGAGAGCACCCATATAATATTATTTCACGCTTAAGGAGTAGCCAACAAGCATGGAAGGCAACATAACTCCTCTTACAACAAAAGAAGATAGAAAAATATCCCATCCCAGACCTAAAACCAACAATCTAAAGAAGTGTAGAAAACCAAAAGGCAAAAAGCTAGAGAAGCCAGTAAAATAAGTAAAATCATTCATATATTAATTATTCAAAATTAAAATTATGTGTACGTATTTCAATCTTATATAGAGTAAATGTTATTTTATTTGATAATAAATATCTCATTAAATACTTAGTCAAATAATATCGTTAATATAATCCTAATACAATCTAATTGAAAGTTTAAATCATATCCATCCAATAAAACATTGAATATGATTTAATGTCAAACAACATTATTCATGATAACGCTATAAATGATGTAGTGTATAATGAATTAAAAATGTTTTTTAAGATTTGGCCCATTCAGCCTATTGTCCGATGCACTCGATCAAACAAGTAGTTTATGTAATATATATGCAAATGCATGTTCACTACTCGAAACGCTTTTTTATCATCATATTTTTCTCTATGACGTTTTGTAAACCACCCTTCGTAAGTTTCAAAAAGCACTTCCATTCCCACCTAAAATAGATTTTATGAAAAACTCCTATAATTTTTTTCAGTGAAAATGTGCAGCCTATAATGCAAATATTTGTAGTCTATACTGCGAATATATATTTTACAAAAATTTGTAGTTAGAGCTTAGACTGTACATTTTCTTAGAAAATAATTATATAAGTATTTCATGAAACCAGTTTTTGAGAAGGATTTTGTGAGTATCAAGCTCGAAAATAAGGGGCAAACCCTTATTTTCACTTTTTATTTTTTTTCACTTCTGTAATTAATAAGACCGAAACATTTTTATGTTAAACTAGAACTTCTATTTATGTTCTTATATTTATTAGCTGTCAGCAGAGAGGATAATATTTGATATCCATCTGCTATTTACATATATGGATATCTGATATTCAAATATGATTTTAGATACGGATGCAGATATTATACTATATGCATACAAGAATATTCAATCAAAAAACCTAAGCTACCAATGTCATTTTGTCATCCAAATCCCAATATAGGCCCAAGCATTCAAGACAAGATTCAGTCATTGATCTAACTTTTGATATTGAATTCAAAAGTAGAGTTGATTGGTGTAGGAGTATGCAGTCAACCGGCACATTTCTATTCGATGTGAAAATTATTATAGTATTGGGTGGAAACCTAAAAATTATATGCTTGTACAAACTATGGAAAAACCGAAAGAAATTAAACCCTTGTTGAACTTTCTAATGGCAAAGTTAGGTAGAGAGACATGAGCTTGGAATAACAATAATTATTAATAACATAATAAATAAATATGTGAAAACCTTTGGGATTGGTGACGCAAGAAATCTCAACTATTTGATTACTTCATGTTTTCAATCCATGCATAACACAGTAAGATCTAGCGGTTCAGATTTATTATGTTGTCAATTGCGTTTTATTTTGTGTTCAAATGGTCTATCTCAATAGATGTTTCTTTTAAATAACATTTCCATTCCTCATCCACACATAATTACATTCTTCTTTCATTTCAAATATTATTTTAATTTAAACTTTTGATTGCTGCAAACCCATCCTTATTTCTTTCCACCTACGAACTTGATGGTAAAGTACAATATCTAAACCAATGATGTCAAACCAACCAGATCCCATGAAGATTTTATGGAATTCTTTCTTTAACCAACCATTTTACTTTCTTACCTTGTTGACTAGAGTTTAGGTTATAAATGTGCAATGCATAAAAATTTAGATTATATTAAATTAGATTTGTAGGCTAAAATCCTTATTTGTATTTCGTTCCAAAGAACAAAGAAGTTAAAACAGAATAGAACGTGAAAAAGGTGGTGCGAAAACATTATTTTGTCATGAATATTAATAAAGAAATATGCTAAAAACATGTGCATTGGTGTTGAAAAACTGTTAACCACATTTTTGCTAATCTTCTGATCGTTAAAAATATATATTTTAATTCAGTTACATACAACTCCATTCGTATTAATAAACTAACATGATTTGAGGAGTATGTATTAATAAACCAACTTGATTCAAATGCGGCCACGATGCACCAATCACATTTGTATACAATGTTTGACTTATCAACGATTTCAACTAAAATATCGATGCTCGTTTTGTTTATTGTATACGAGCATTACGGCACGCTCTTCGCGCGTGATAAAGGCACCTGAATTATTTTTGTACAAATTGTATTTGTTTAATACGTTTAAAAAAAATGTTTTGACAAATATTTATTTGTGTTGAATCATATGTAAATAATTTGAATTTTTATTTCTAAGTTGCAATATATAACTTTTTATTCGTTTAAAATTTTATTTATATTTTTAATATATAAAAAAACAAATTTGTAAAGTAGTTTATTTGTTAGATCCTATCATTAAGTAATACGAAGACTTGGTAAATTTTTTATAGAGGAAAATTTGAATATGTAAGGAAGCTTAATTGTCAAATCCTATTTTTGAGTTAGAATAAATCTTGATAATATCCGTGGAGAGATATTTTTTGTATTTCACGCTGACATCAAAAGTGTGCGATATCAATTGTATTACAAACTTTAATAAAAAAAATACATATAAGGGAAATTTTGGAAGTTCACAGACGGACTAAAAGTTTGCGCTTCCAAACCAACTAATAATAAAGATATGTTGCTAACACTATAAAACATAAAAAGTAGCATCAGCATTGGCTTCTACGTGTGACACTTATCTATATATAAAATAAAAGTACATATGATCGCTCGTTTTGGTTAATAACGTTGCATAATCTTTCCTGTTGTAGTACGTGCAACAATACAAAATGTATATATCATTATATTAACCGACTTAACTTTGAATGGATGGACACACAACATTATTACTTCATTACGTGCGAATCACTCCATTTTATGCTCATCACATACATAAATAGAATTGTCACTTTGTACGTATTATATCTGGTGTGAGATATGTTGGTGTGAGCTATGCTTTAATATATATATATATATATATAATTAACTAAAGGTTAATCTGATAAGAAAATGATTTCAATCTGATTTTAAAAATAATATAAACTATAGTGATTTCAAAAATGATTTTATTTCAGAAATTATATAATAGTAATATAAGATATAAGGAGGTATTATAAATATGTACATTGAATTTGATCTTATGTTATGCTATGTGCTATCCCGGACACTTTTGTTATGTTTTATGAATACAAGTTTATCTTATATTTGATGTTATATTGTTTATGTTGATGCTTTGTTATATATAGAGTGCCATACCTAAGCTATCAAAACATGTATACACTAAATGCTATGTTATACCTCATCGATACTATTACTTCAGTATGTTGTTATGTCCTGCTTCATGCTATGTGTATATCATAATATTATGCTGAATTAATGTAACTATTATTCCATGTTATGTATGAATGATTATTATATTATAAATGTGTATGATTATATGTGATGCAAACATCGGGGTAGATAAACTATATTTCTGGGGATAAATGTCATTATTGAGGCCAACTAGTAATGATGATTAATAAGTGACGACGATGTGATCTCTGCAAGGTGAGTTACTAGACAGGCTAGTATCTATCCTAGCTGGACCGATTCGAGGTTGCTTCTTGAATCATGGCAATCTGGTCTACCGTCACTAATAGTCCAAATGATCTGTTGCATGGAAACAACTATGAGATTCTAGTCCTACGATGACGAGATGGAAATAAGGCAAAATGTACTTATAATCAATGCAATAAGGGGAACGTCATTGAGGATGAGATTAAATGGTGCAATCGTGCGTGGACTACTAAAACCGGCATGTCTACAATGTGTGAAATGGGTGAATTTCAAAAAAATTCCCAAACTGGATCTTAATGGCCTATGAAGTCTAAAGGTTGTATTAGATCCAATCTAGTTAGTACAAATAAAATCATATTTTATTTAATTTTCTTGATTTAATTATTTAATGTATGTTAATTAATTTCACATTCATATGTTTTGAGTATAGCATTAAATACTCATGTGTGTATATAAGTGTAATGTGCAACATAGTAATATGTACGTGGTTAATGTTTACACAAGTACGTATCAGGATTTATATCCACTATGTAAATATTGATCATTTATATATATGTTAATTATCTCAAAACAAAGTTTAATATATTTATAGAATATATAAATATAAATATAAACTTGGAAACTTTTTGTATACAATAAACTACAAAATATAGATTCTAATTTTGACTATGCCAATAAATTTTTAAATTCAAATTTTTTCTTTAAATATCTTACTAAGACTTGATAAAACATTTTAAAATTCAAAACCCGATCTTAAAATTATTAATGAAAAATATCTTTTATCGAATTTAAATAATTATATTTATACGTATTTTTAAATATGATCTATATTTTAAAATTAATGAATAATTGTTAAAAATTATTATAATTATTTATACCTATTAGAATATTTTATACATATTAATATATATATATGGTCGAATTATAATACTTACATATACATTTGCTTTCTAACATTGTATTAAATAAATTGTTATATGTAAAATTGTTGTTTAATGTGATCCAATGCATTTATAATTATGAAGAGGCAGTAATACATAAATAAAATATTACAAATGCAAATATAAGCATATATTTTGAATATAGAATTTACTTAAAGAGATTGGTGCCTTGGACTCACATTGTGATCTATTGGTCTCCTGGATCTACGGTACTGTTGCTAGCAATCGATGCTTCACCATTGGAAATTGTTATAGCGCCTTGTATTTGGACAAATGGAGTCAATAGTTGGCTAGTCAGGGAGTAGGTATGTGTAGCCAAAACTAATAAGGGAGGAGACAAAAACTGTAAAAGTAGTGGTTTGGATTTGTATTTATAGGGAGAACCAGAAGACCAAATCTCCACATTTCTCTCCTACTAATTCAAAACCAGATCCACATCACTCTCCCTCCTTTTTGGGCCAATATTGGTCCTAAAATGGACTGATAAAATACCCAAACCCATTTGTAATTGATTTTATTTAAATCAAATTTAAAAGTACATCGATATTGTATATCGATACACACACATAACCTATGTGCATGCACCTAATTGTTACTAATAAAACCCAGAACATTTTTAGAGGTTACCCCATTTACTAAACATAACCCGCACACGAATTACAACAAAAAGTTAATATTTCATAAATATTAATTAATTTATAACTATTACAAGTCAATTTAATTAAGCGGTACATCGAGCGGCATTTCAGAGACTGAATATACCCAGTTGTGCGACTTATAGGTGTGAATTTAGCCAATGATTAATACTTGAATAATTTAAATACTGATGTTCACATGTCACCTTAACTAGTAGTGTGATAGTTTAACTTAATTCATCGCTTAAAAATCTCATCGGTAAAATTTAATTTTTAAATTTTAAGCATACCTTTTAGTAACAATTATTTACACATGTTCTCTTCGTCAACACTATAACACTTTAAAATGTATAGAAATTGTTTTGGCAAAGAAACAATATTATCCATATTCAACTCGATTAGCCCATAATCAAAGTCCTTGGTTCAATAATAACATTTATCATTAACTGTATTTTGACTGAGTTGACTACAGTTGACCACAATACTAATCTCATATAACTAAGGGAAGAATTCTTCATTCAATAATGTTTCACTTCCATGCTTCAACTAAGATCCAACTATATTCGTGAGATGGTTGCCATGTCATGATTTAACCATAATCAAAGTGGAGTATCCATCAGTCGAGAGAACCGTAACTTTGTCATTTTGAGATTTTTTTTGTTTAACCTAGTTATGATTAACCAACATGAAACTCTCGAACAATTCATTCTCTAGTTATCCAATAATTGCGAGTACATAACCATTTAGTGCCCCCAGATTTTACAAGTAATACGCTATCTAATATTTGGAGAGAGTTAAGTACTCGGGCCTCAATGGATGCATCGATATCCTTTCTCGAAGCATCTTGACAAGGAATATTTAAAATCATATATTATTCTCACTATTGTAAAAATCCTTTTAGGCCTCTGCCTAGACCCCTCCCAGGCGCTAGGCTAGGCATACGGCATACGATTTGCCTAAGCCCGCCAAGACAAGGTTTAGCGTCCTATGTAAAAATCGAAACATGCATTTATGTGCCGGCTAGACATTATTTAAGGTTTAATGCTACATATAAGCTTCAGCGTGCTAGTTTTAGGCGGTTATGCCTCTTTTGCTACTGCTAAGCGCATTAAAAATCCAAAAATTCTATTTTATACTAATTGACTCTAAAAAAACACAAAAACCTTACCCAAAATACACGAGTTATCCAAAATTCCTAACTCTAATTAATTGTCGATTAATCCTCGCCTAAATGATCGATCCTTAGTTTTTAATAACCGCCCAGTGTCCACCTAACAATTTTTACAAACTTAGTTATTCTATATCATGATTGCAAATCTTTGTAACTATTATCACATAACAATTATTTTAGGATTTTCTAGTTAATATACTTAAATTAATTATATCTAATATAACAAAGTATACAATAGAAATCAAATAACTTTATTACAAACAAGACCGATTACAGAGTTAGATATATGAAATAAATTATATAATTGCCCATAGAGCATATCCCTAGCTCTCTTAGGGGCACCAACAACTTCTAGTCGAGCCATAATATTTTGGCGTAGATGTAGTCGATAAAACTATATTAGTGTGAACATGAGTAGGGTTAACTAGTCATATACATAACTTGTTCATAAATAACTTAAACAATATGAGTAATATTAAAGATTGCAACTCATATTGGTGATTAAGAGTGATCTCTCAGTTGATTAGAATTACAACCGTGAGTCACCTAATTAGAGATGCGACATGGTATTTATAGTGTATGTATGATGAGATGTAGACATGTTTATATTTAGAGAGCGTGTGACATATTTTTACTTCTTTGACATATCACATATATACTCGACACACACTTATTATACTTTAAGCATCGTCACACTCATTACTAGTTTCTACCTTGAGTCATGGTTTTTTTATATATTTAGCGACCTCGGATCAGACTGAGGTTGTTTGCTGGATGTTTGCTTTTGGTATATTTTTTTTAAGACATGTACTTGGGTTGAAGCAATAAACGATGGCGGTATATCATAATCTTAGTATATCAGTTATCATGTGCCATGATGTGGTTCATGTTATTGTTGTTCATGGTTGTATTGGACATTTTATGACATGTTTTGGGGTACGATGATGTACTAGTGGTATTGGTATTATATATATATATAGATATACATATACATATATATATATATATATATATTTCGTTTTGGATTGTTTGATATAGTCAGCCATGTATATATGTTTGTATTTTGAGATGTCCATGTCCTATGACTTCTGTTATGTTGATACTATATTTTGACCTTTTCATTGTTATATCGTTCTCTAATATCTATTGTTTTATTTCTGGGATATTTTACTTATATATATTTTAATATGTGTTTACTTAGTCTTGGACTCGTTTACACTTCTTTATACCGAGATAAGATATGTATTATTTTAGATGTATTCAGGTATTGAGAACATATCCATTTTGGCCCAAGGGATAATATACTAGAGCTTGCTAGTGTCCTTTGTTCTATGCTATTAAACAATTATTACTCTCTAGTAGCATGGGCATTGGGCCTGGGCATCACAAATTTGTATCATAGCAAGTTTGAATGAATTAAGAATAATTACATATTGGCCTTAGAGGAGTGAGCCTTAGGAGGTTACCTAATCATAATTGACTCGTATATGTTATATACAAGTTAAATAGCATTCTCTAGGATGTATACCAGAATAATAGATGTATATAAATAGATGTAATATTATGCATACTTTTTAATGTGTTTTATATATTTGAATATACTACTTATCTCTCTTTTCTAATAAGGATGAATGTTTATTTAGCAAGGAGCGTGATATGCATAGGCAGCCCTAGAGTAGGTGCATAGCCTGACCCTTCTGACGGCCAACCCATGTGGTCGGGCAGTTCTGTCGTCTTCTCAGCCATGGAGCACGGATGAAGGACATGAGGATGCCCAAGGCATAGGCGTAGTTGGTGTTCAGAATCTGAACCCACGTTTGAACTTCACAAAGCTTTGTAACGACTAAACTAGCTTAGGTGGCCAGCCATTCCGTTAGAACAAAGGAGTTATGGTTGTTCATTCTTAGCTAAGGATGTGCAAAAGGGTATTTGAGGATTTGGACTTATTAGATCAGGATAAGAGGAAGCTAGCATCACATCAATTGAAGTCAAGAGAATTATATTAGTATGATGCAACAACTGTAGGGACACCCAAGGAAGACATTTCATTGCATTGATTCAAAGAGATATTCAAAACTCATTTTCTTCTAGAAGCGGAGAAAGCGACACTACTTAGGAGGTTTATTGATTTGAAGCAAGGTGACTCTTTAGTAAGATTATGTGAATGAGTTCAACGCATTATCTAATTATGATCCAACTCTCACCATCACACTATTAGAAAAAAGAGAAGTTCGTCTTGGTGCCAAAGAATGATATGAGAGATCGATTACTCATTTAGCTTTGGTTTCCATTTGAGAAGGTTGTCGACACCGCATTGAGATTCGAGAAAGTTTATACGTAAGATTCGATGGTAGGAGTCAAACTACGCAACCTACTCGGCACTTTTAGCATTAGAAATGCACGCAGTTATTTCAGAATAAGAATCAAAAGTTTAAGAGAAGCAAGTAACCATATAAGCCTAAGTAGCGGGGATCGAAGAAGATTCAGGACTGATCTCATGTAGAGTGACTGCTTACGGAACCATAGGCCAATATGCTAATAAATGTAAAATTCAAGCCAAGATCAAATCAAGAAGTGCTTTAACTGTAATGAGATGGGTCTTGTATCTAGGTAGTGCACCAAGCAAAAGAAGCAGAATTAGGGCAAGCTTTCTGCTATAGAGGGCCCATGCACATATGAGCAAGATAAAGGAAAGCAGGTTACAATTTTAGAAGGCATTGCCTTATTACATGATCTATCTATACGAGTTTAATTCGATATAGGTGCATCAAACTTGTTTATATTAAGAGAGTGACTAGAGAAGCTAGATATGAATGTTATTCTTTTAGTCACTTCTCTTAGAGTAGCTAACCCGATAGGTGGTACACTACTTTAGGAATGAAGTGTTGTGATGTCATGATTTGCTTATATGCCTTGGAATCTCAAGATGATGAAGTAAAGAAGATTTCAATAGTTAGAGATTTTCCTGATATATTTGAGCAAGCACTAGATTGTGGACTCCTCTAGTAGTTGAATTCAGGATTGTCTTGTTCCTAGTGCTCAACCATTCAGTAGGCTGCTAAATCGAATGTGCCCAAAAGAAACAAAAGAGTTATGGTTGCAATTTGAAGAACTTGAGCAGAAGAGCTTTATCCGACCTAGTAGCTCACCATGGAGTGCATCGACATTATTTATCAAAAAGGCAGATAGATCTCTTTATCTTTGCATGGATTATAGAAAGCTAAATGATCTTACTACCAAGAAAAATATCCACTATTGAGAATTGATGATTTATTTGACAATTTGAGTGGTAAAAATCTTTTCTTAGCTCGATCTCGCTACAAGTTTTCACTGACTTCGAGTTGCAGAAGATAGTATTCCTCTCACCACATTCAAGACTTGATATGGTTCTTATGAGTGGCTTGTCATTCCATTCGGGTGGACGATTACTCCTACATATTTGTTGACATGTTGAACCAAGTCTTCAGAAGTTATGTAGATAATTTTGTTCTGATCTTTACCGATTGATATTCTTGTATATTCAAAGTCAGTAGATGAACATGTTATTCATTTGAGGACTATATTAGAGGCTTTGAGGGCTCATCACATTCAAATGTTATTTCTGGAAAAACGAAGTCAAATTTTTAGGGTATACACTTTCATATAAAGGCATCAATAGACCTAGTCAAAGTCAAAGTCTTTTCGAATTGGAAAAGGCAGAGTCAGTGATTGAACTTTGCTATTTCTTAGGGATTGGAAGGGTGTTATCAGAGATTTACCATAAACTTCTCCAAGATTACTACTCCACTCACTCACTTAATGAAGAAAGAGGTGAAGTTTATTTTTTTCAGATAAGTGTGAAGAAGCTTTTCAGAAGCTTAAGGAGTTGCATTCTAATACAATGATTCTTATTATTCTCGAGGGTAATCAAGATCTGGTAGTTTATACAGATTCTTATTGGACAGGTCTTGGTGCTATGTTGATGTAGCGTGACTGAGTCATAGCATATGCATCTAGATAGCTTAGGCCGAATGAGATTTGATATGCCATTCATGATCTTCAGTTGTAATAGTTGTATTTGCATTGAAGTCCTGGTGACATTATTTATTGGTTGAGCAGTTTGTTCTCTATACATATCACAAGTTGCTGGAGGACTAATTTTTTCAAAGAGATCTTAACATGTAGTAATAATGATTGCTAAAATTCCTAGTTGCATGTGATTATGAGATTAAGTACACCCCAAGCAAAAAGGATAGTGTTGCGGATGCTTTAAGCAGGAAGCATCAGGTAGTCGTTTCCATGATGGTGGAAGAGCGGAATGATTTGTAGTTGTTATCTTCATGTGATATTTAGTATGGATATTAGATAACTCGACAATTATATTAGCTAGTTTGGAGGTTTGACCGAGTTTACTTGATCGAATTCAGGCCATTCAGAATGAGGATCCTATACAAGAAGATTGGATTTTTCAGTTTAAGACTAGAGGTAATGTAGCTAATCTTAGTAGGCTCGAGATCGACTCGAAGGGTTATTTCGATGCATGTGGGAAGGCTCTATGTTCCTAACATAGCCGACCTAAATAATGAAATATTGATGAGTGTAATTATTCCATCTTTGCTATACATCCAGGTGAGACAGAGTTATACAAAGACATGAAAAGGATGTATTATTGAGAAGACATGAAGTGAGACATGGGTGAGTATATTAAGCGATGTGTTATATGCCAGTTGGTGCAGGGCGAGTATCAGAAGCCCAATAGACTACTTCAGCCTATTAAAGTACCATAATGGAAATGGCTGTAGGTATATATGGACTGTTATACCACCCCATCTCTATATCCATACTAATAAAGTGCATTACTAGGTAATACTATCTGATAATGCAGAGAATGAGGTAATATTTGGCTATCACGTGTGAATATTTCCTTGAACTAACACTGGTACATACTTCATAATCTTATACCACTAACTTACACATAGTCGGTATCGACACAAATCACTAAACATGTGCATTTCCGAGATAGAACAACACACAATATAAAAATAAATAGAAGAGAACACCAAATCATAACACAATGATAAAATATAATACATTCAATGGGTCTACAAAAAGTCGAATGCCCATTATCTCTCGAAATATACAACTCATGTGTCTAACACATACATTTCAACATCATCAACATACATGAGACTACATAAACAAATAATGATACACTAATCAACTAATAAACTAGCCTCCAACCATGCCCAACATTCACAAGCTGGTCACTTCATCCCTAAACTTGAAATGTCTCGGGCTAACCGAAGTATTATATAAATAACACACGGGTCAGACTATGTCTAGAATGTAGATGTCAATATATAATAATAACTGGCATGGTGGAACAAATATATCTCATAAATGTATGGAACATCTCAAGTATCTTACATATATCACGCCATGCACAAATCTTCAACCTTCAAAATAAGCAACACATCATAGAGGTTAAATAAGACATCTATACACCCAAACATCCAATCGTAACAACCATCAATACAACTATAACATAATGAGCGAATTAACCTAATATCCAATCATCATCCTCCAACACACCCATAACATAAAAGGAAATTAAATATTGACAAGCACACAACCAATTGAGGTGTTATAAGTATGGTATCGTATGTCTATATATCAATCACACATTCCATTTGGGAGCCTCATAGCACACAACATTGATAGCACACCCCACAGTCTTAGTTACTTTAGTCAACGTGACTCTATATGCATCTATATACCATGGTCACCAGCCTACTACATAATGGTAATAGACTATTAGATAGTGCGGCATTTGGACTTACCATTACATAATCTAAATATCATAACACACCACGTATAATGGTGATGGTACAGATTCGGGGCGTGACCCGATGATCAACCAACTAGGATGGACCCTAGTCTACTGGATAAACAACACACATCACTAATAGGCACATGGCCATTAGACATACTTAACCATTTTGAATGCAATGACGGTAACATGCAGCTACCATTCCTTATATATGAGTGTCAACCACATTCGAGAGGTAATCAAATAAATAGCCACTCGAAGAATTTTCAATTTGAAATATTTCTCAAAACCATAAAATAAAATTCCAACACTGATATAGTTTTCAATTTAAAAACATTTTCTACGGGCATACAATAAATTCCAACACCATTATATTTAAAAACCTCATTCGTATTCCATATCACTTTTAAACTATTATTGAAAAGGAATTCATTTTCGGTATAAGACCTTTTAAATATTTGATAACAAAATATTGATTTATAGCAATTTATTTGTATAAGAAAATCCAAGAATGTTCCTTTACATATATATATATATATCCAAAAGTTTATAAAACAATTTCCTTTGTTTAGAAATAATAAAATACAATATATAAACTTCCAAAATTATTCTTAACAAAATATATTATAAATTTTATTATTAATAATTTTCGTGCAATAAATAAATCAAATTCATATTATTATAATTTCATAAAATTTCCCATTTAATCAAATTCCATAAAAATAGGTTCATCACTTTAAAAAATATAAATTATAAGCCTTCATTCTATAATAAATCCTTTAAATATATTATTTTATAATTATAGATAAGAAAAAATTACATTTAAAAGTCTAATTAATTAAACAGATCCCAAAAATCATCGTTTTACTCACATAATTTATATTCAAAATAATTTCAAAAATATTCCACTTTTAATATCTTCTATCATTAATATTATTTTCAATATTTAATTAAACTCAATCAAATTCTTTGTTTATTCAAAATATTTTTATTTCAATCAGAACTTAACATTTTAGTTCATTGCATCCTTCCGACCAATATCATATGTCGTTTTTGGTAATTTACAAACATCCATTTATTATACAGTAATATGTAATATTTGTGCATTCAACGATCAACCAGTACCTCATCACATCAGCGATTAATCAAGGATTAGTAACACTATTTCAGCCTATTCAATCTATATGAACAATTCAATCCATATCCAATAACCAAAGAAAATTAAAGAAAAGGGGAATATAGACTTTAGTTGTGAATTCACAAAATAACTCAGCAAATCAATGCTCGAACCATTGCTTTAGCCCTCGAACCAAATCACCATTCTTGGTCCTACGACAGCCATCATCCCAATGTTCTCCCATGCTCTAAAATCTTGCCTCTATTGCTTGCATATATAGCCAAATGCCAAAGCCTCGTATCGCCCTGCCCTAGGTCACACATGCTACCTTTTCCCATTGCCACCTCATTCCACGTGCATGAAACCCAAGAACCCCATCTCCGTTGCTAGCTCCGACCACCTCTAATTTTTCTACATTGTGCACTGCCCCTCTGCAGGTTAGCATTTGCATGCACTTTTTTCTCTTCTTTTCGTTTCCATGTTCGTTTATTTTTGTTTTTTTAATTTGATGCGATTGAATAGATTTAGAGCTCAGGGAAAAATGAAAGGGAAGCGAGTATGGGTTTGGGTGGATATGGGCTGAAAAAGGAATATATAAGAGGAGATGGTTAAGGGAATGTTCTAGAGTACCATTGTTTACCATTGAGCTCCATTTTTAATTATTTAATTTAAACACCATACTTTCGTTTACTTTTGATTAATTTTATCATTCATCCATATATTCATTACCAATTTGAATTGAACTACTAAATGTTTCACAAAGTATGTTTGATAACCGATACAAAATATTTAAACCAATAAATTGTTTTTTCTCATTAATTTTTTCAAATTATTAATGAAAAATAAATCGTCTTTTCCAATCATATGGAAATTATTTACAAGGTAAAATTATTTTATATTCACTGTAAATATTTTATTTGAGTTTAGTATATTATCATTATTATTTTGCAAAAAATTTATTAACTAATTCACTTTTATAAAAAAACCTTTATTCAATAATTTTAACCCAATAAAATATATTTTCAAAAGTAAAATTATCCAATTGAACTTGAACGTTTTATTTTTATTAAAAATAATTTATTATAAGCATAGAAGGTTAGGTTGTACAATTGTCATGTTTAATAGTTCACTTATTTTGATATGATGAAAATTTGAATTGATCCAATAATGATCAATTTTATGCGTCTGTTCTAGATTTCTATGGACTTTAATGACAGACAATTCCAAGTCAAGGCAATGAGAGCATTTGGGTGATAGTCGATCAACTCACCAAAGTGCCTACTCTATCCCAGTTCAATCGGACCACAAAGCAAAGAGTCTCGTCGAGCTATTCTTCAATTTCATAGTCTAATTACATGGTGTTTCGAGTAGTATGATTTGTGACTATGATCCTTTAATCACTAGTCAGTTCTAGCAAAGTCTATAGAGTGGCTTAGGAATTTAGCTCATTACAAATACAATTTACCATCCACAGATGGTGGGCATACGAACAGAGTCAACCAGACATGTATAGATCTTCTTAGAGCTTGTATTTTGGAGTTGGTGGTTCATAAGAGGCCTATCTGATAGAGTTAGGGGTATGCCTAAGGGGCAATTCAATAATTTATTGTAAATTAATAAACTCTGTAATCAATTCTCAGTTGTAATAAAGGTGTTTTTCTATTTATTATATATTTGATATAATGTTTTATGATTAACTAATTTTTAATTAAAATATTTAACAGAAAATCTATAAATGGTGTGTTTGTAACAGTAATTATAAATAGTTGTAATCATGAGTATAGTAACACATCATAGAATTAACAGTAATTAATAAATAATTACAAAGGCAAAAAAATGAAATTTGAAAAAACCATTAGAATTTGGCTACGGAACTTGCATCATTATGTCAGTGGCAATTTTCTAAACAACTTTAATATATGGAGTTATATGATCAGAGTTCAAACGAAGAAGTTATTAGCGTTTAAATTTTCAAAACGAAAACAATTAAATAGGAATTAAAAAAATAATGATAATAAAATTGCACGAAACCCATCATCGGTCGACCCCTTCCCTGGGCCAGTAGATCTGTTGAACAGTGGCGGCTAGGGTTAAACTCTGGCCGAATGGTCCATATTTAATTAATTTAAATCTTACGGATATGATTGATTCAAGCGTCTATAAATACAGGCCTAGCTCCTCACTTTTCTTCTCATATTTTCTGATCAAAGCAGCGGAGCTCTGCCATTTTCTCTTCTTTACTATTTGTATTAATTATAAAATATTATATGTATATATATAATCGAAGAAGGGTAGAAAATAAAAGAGAAGAAGAGAAGGAGCGAATCAATATTGCGGAAAAAGCTAAATTTTATAATTATAAATCTATATCCCACTTAGTTCAATTCTCCTTTCAGATATGTAATTCTAATGGGTATGTATATACCTTGTTATACATATTTTGGATTGGAAAGGAAAAGGAATTAATTAAAGGGATGAATAAAGATTTGGGAGATTTGAAAAGCTAGAACGGTGGATGGAAAATTATATGATTTATATATAACATGAAATTTATATCGTTGAGTTTTATTTGATTATTATGCCAATGCAAGATTTGTTGAGTTATAGGTTTAGAAAAACTGTATTTAATTTAAATCTCGTCTATATATTCTGTAAGTTTGGTAATTATAATGGAATGAATTTACACCCTAATCTGGAAATTTGAAAATCATTCCCTAAATTTGTTAAAGTAGAATGTTGATAAGACTGTATGGTTAATTCTGGATTTATGATAATTTGGGTTGTAAATTGTTAGTGTTATTTAAATTGCCTTAGTTTGACTTGAAATGAGAATTTCTATGTTTTAATTTATTGGGAGCATTGTGGGTATAATTTAGTTGTAATTATTTCCGTGTAATTTCCATAAAATATCTAATTCCACAACCTTGTGTAAAAAATGCATCGTTCAAAATAATAAGGAATATACCAAAAAGGAAAGAGATGGGTAAAGTAAGGATGTTTTCCTCCGTAATTTGAAATGTCTAATTTAATAAAAGAAAGAGACAATCCATTGTAATTTCAAACGGAGCAAAAGTCTCACTTTTGGGTAATTTATGGAAATTTATAGCGTTAATCCTTTTTGGGAAGGATAGCTTTAATATATTAAAATGTGGAAATAAATGTTCTTTATAGAATGCATATGTAAGTGTATGTTTTGGAATTCCTAAGCATAGGAATTAATGAGTTATATACATACATACATACACACACACACACACATATATATATATATGTTTATGTATGTATGTATGTACGTGTGTGTGTATAGACACACACACGTAGAACTACGCCTACAGATTAAAAGTATAAATATACATAGGGTAGCAAATAAAGTGTAGCATATGTCGGTAATTTGTAATAGTTATAATTAGGACGACTAGTTATTAATAGCGAGTGAATCGTAAGACTAGAATGTTGAAATGGAAAAGAGATAGTGACTCCAAAACTTATGAACAGTGACTGCAAATTTAGTGGGTAATAAATGTGCAGTTAATAGGGGGTTATAGAAATTAAATGGGGACATAAATGCGTTTAGTGCGACTGATTAAAGAATTTAATATAGGAAAACGAAATAGGCATAACGAGTTGAATTTGAAGCGAATAAATAAATGCCTTTAGTGATTTTTCAATGTGAATAATAACAATCATTTATTATGGACAATTGACATTTATGGGACATAGAAAGAAGTGAGGAAGATATGAAATATGCGCACAAAACAGGAATAGGTTCGCAGCGAATAAGTAAATAAATTTAGGAGATAGTATAATTTTCATAGTAGGAAATTATATAGCATCAATAATACATTTTGGATGAGCCTGAATCAGTAGGATAGGACTAATATTCAGGCCTAGGATAATTGGTTTGGCTTAGAATGGATTGAGATGCAAGATCAGTAGATTTACACAATAGAAGTCTACCATTCACGTAGAGGATGCTAGCAGTTATGTATACCTACCACTGATGTGGTACATCTCTAACCATAAGACCCATGTGGAAGGGATATATATTTGTGTATAGGTGTAGGAAAATATAACAAAGCTTCACCTCAGATTTAAAGTATTAAATGGCTCAGTACCTTTAGGGATATCAAGGGGTTTACTTCAGGGTGGAAGGTATTTAATAGCCGTTAGCTAGGTTCGCCTCCTCCCTATATAAGAAGTCTTAAATAACCTACGATGGGATTTAATAGGGAAATGGAGTCTGCTTCATTCCTAACAAGAGGTATTAAGTGTAACATCCTCTCATTTTGAGGTCCAAAACTAAGCGCTACGAATGCTGCAGTCATCTGTATTATTAATTTCTGATGACAAAATGTGGCTATTTTAATCATATTAATAATCAGAAGCGCATGAATATGAAATTTTTTAAACACAATTTAATAACAAGTTTTCACATTTCATTTCACAAATAAGATTTCATATCCATTACATAAGCCCATCCAATTCTACATTCAGAGAAAATATAATTATTTCAAAATACTCCCAGATCGAATATGAAGATGCCCCTTGATCGATCAGAGTCTACTACTACTTGATAATTATATTTTTTGTCATTACATCCATTCAAACAAAATAAACTACACAAAAGATTAAATAAAACTCCTAATATAGCTAGCTTGCCTCTTGCACATCCTTGGAAGCTTATTCGTCTAACTGGAAACCTGAAACCTCTTACTCCCGACATACTCAAATGAGTACCGAGAGTTTAAGGGGGAAAACAAAAACTTCTGGTCAGACAAAAAGTCTGGTGTGAATAATAGCCTAATATCTCGAATCAAATAGATATCTAGTGAGACCAGACCACTGAGAGGAACGGGTTTTCCCCTTACTAATATCTTAACCATAAAATATCAACCATATATTATGCTCTTGCATCCATAATGGTTAGAACATAGTAAATAATCATTTGCAATCATGCAACATACACTGATTACCCATCCCAATTTATTAGACCATTTGTCTTAAATTTCTCTTGATTATCTGTCTTTTACTTATGTGGACTATCCATCTCAAATAAAAAAATTCATGGATCATCTATCCCTTCCCATATGGACTATCCATCTCATATATTTTATTTATTTAAAATGATGTGGACTATCCATCATACATCCTATAGTTTTCCTAGGATGACTACGTACCATTTAATAACCATATAGAGACTATCCATCTCTGGCATCTATGCACTATTCATCACACATTCCATAGCTTTCCTAGGTTAACTATGAATCCATCACTTATCAATTTATTTTATGTTTAACCCGAATGTTCAACCGATGTCTATTGGTATCCCCAATTAGGTTGCATACTCCTCAAACTTATAATATCTCAAAATGATATACATTGGTATCCCCAATGATCTATGTCGAAATTATAAAATAAAATACATTAGTATCCTCAACGGAAAGTGTCAAAATTATAAAATAAAATACATTGGTATCCCCAATGAACAATGTTGAAATCATCATACATATGGCTCCCCAGCATTTATATAGTAATATAAAGAACATACCGCATTCATGCTGCAATAACAATATTGAACCTCTACCTAAAGTTGGAAAACAAATTTTTGATTTTATAAGTCATATGGCTAACTATCAAAATATAAGGTTATCAACCTTCTTGAACAAAGGCTATCTCGCCTCTTTAAAACATACTTTTAGTTTGCATAAAACCAGGCCTTAACGACGTTGAAATAAAAAGTAGGGGCATCAATGCCCCATGGCATTATTGCCAAAATCAATTATTTGCGGCACTGATACTATAATGTCAAAACCATGGTACTTCGGCTCTATGCCATAAAACATAGGGTGTCGGCATTGAAAACCTACAATATAAATTTCATTTACATCGAATCAAGTAATGGTGGCACCATTGCCATAAAATATTTAATATCGAAAATAATTCTTGTAGTTTCCCTACTTTAAGCTATGAGTTGATATAGAAAATATACGACATTATTTAAAACAACGGTGAAAACTTGCAGCATTGATAAAGTAATGGTGAAACATTGTACATTGGCTATTATGCCGGAAAACATATAACGTCGACATTGATAACTTGCACCATCAATGATTCCCATTGCCACGATATGCGTTATTCCCATAATGACGATTTCGCATGCGTGATCCTATGCATCTCATACTTACGGTGTAAATTTCTCATGTGTTGTTCATATCGATGCAACCCTTCATTATAATGCCACCTATTATTGATGGAAAATGGTATGAGGATGCCGCATATCGATGGCATAGTGGTAATTATCATAAAAACCGTTTTCTTCCTTTTTAAAGTAAATTCTTTTTACCTAATATCATTTGTTTGTCCAACTATGATTGGTTGGGACTAAATCTTTACAGTTTCTTTTAAAAATTTACTAAAATCATGTTTACTTTCCCAAAATCATTTGTTCATTTGATTAATCAATATCCTTTATTAATTATTGGTTTAAATGCTTTTCTAGCATAATAAATTCATAATAATTCATAAAGACTTGGGAAAAATTCCCAAAATCATAAAAATTCAGAACTATCATATTCTTTACCATATAAAAATTTCAGGGTCAAAAACCATATTAATTATTTTATTAATTAAGACCTGAAATATACTATATTTCCACCTTAGGAAATTCATAAAATATTCCATTTAACATAAAAAATTACTAAATTAAAAACACATCCCCAAAATGATCTTTTACTCCACATATTAGAATCAAATCGATTGGAGATTAAAACTTAGGTTTTACCCTTAAAACTTATTCAAATAATTTCATAAAAATTTCATAAATCATTATTCTATCCAAACAATCATCCTACATCCATAACGAGGAAAAACAATCAAGATAAGTTAGGGTACTTCCAATAGCCAAATTCAACCTAAAGATAAAAGAGATGGTATACTTATTATTCACTTTAATTTAGATGTTGGAGTTGAGATTTGATGGTGTTTAGCTTCACTAAAATTTATCTTTTGAATCCCCTTTGATTTCCACTTCCTTCTACCTTGATTAATGGCTGGCCTTATTTATTCTTTGTAATTGTTTTCAGATGTAAAATGAGAATGAATGAGGGGGTAACTCAACTCGGTACGCGAGTTTCTTTATCCTCTCCATAATAGGAAATGAACCTACATATCTTGGTACTAACTTCCCTGTTTTTCCAAACCATACCACACCCTTCATCGGTGTTACTTTAACAAAAACATTTTACGCCTCTTATATGTGTAACTTTTCCACCTGGACTAAGCTTCCTTTATCCGTGCTCAGATCAACTCAACCTTTTTTATGGCATCTCCCACCATATCTGGAACAACAACCAATCTGTCTACGATCTCTAACCAACATGCTAGTGATTTGCACGTCCTTCCATACAAAGCTTCGAAAGGCACCATTCATATACTAGTCAGATTACTATTTTAAAGGAGAACTCAATTAAGTGCAAATGTGTAACACCCCAAATTTTTGACAACATTATTCAGGAGATTTAATTAGATAAATTAAATAGAATAAAGTAAATGTAAGTAATAAAGGGATTGAGACTTGAAATAATTAATTAAGGTCGTGCCTAATGAACGAATTAATGGGCTTAAGAATGGGTTTTGGCTAATTAAGTCACATAAGGGTACATTGGGAATTGCCATTCCTAGCTTTCATCCTTATATATATTTCGTTCCCAGCTTCTTACTTCCCACTCACGTCATTTTAAAACGCAAACAAAAATAAATGGAATGGCCGGCCATTAAGAGAAAGAGAGAATTCAGATTAAAGCTAGAAATTCAAGCTTAAGGGAAATCAATCTCAACCCAATCTCCTTATCAAGAGCAAGGGGAATAATAATTCCATCTCTATTTTGGTTTAAATAATATATTTTCGGATTTAAGGGATAAATTCATTTTTATGATATATTAGATGATGATATGCTTGATTTAAGATTTGTTTGATTTAAACAAGATTGTTTAAAGGGGTTTTGTACGGTTTTAGATCAAAACCGAGAATAAATGATGTTTAAATGCCGTGAGAAAATTTTATGTTATGAGAAACATGATTTTGGAGTTGATTTTCAATTTTGAGATTTTTTCAAGCTGTGGAAAGATTATTATGAATTTTCAAAGGAAAATATAGTTATTTGGGTTTATAATTTATTTTGGAAAATATATTGAGAATTTGGTTCTAAAATTTTGATATGTTAGATAACATGATTTGTTAGTCCATGAGATGATGGTTTTGATGACAACAACCTAAGAATATATTATAAAATATAAATACTAACATTACAAGTTTAGATATATATGTATATGTAGGATCTAACCATGTAGGTATCAAGAATGAAGACTGTACAGTATAGAGATTCAAGATATAGAGATAGAAGACTCATGAGTATCAAGATTATCAAGAGTTCAAGATTTCAAGGTTAAGTTTGTTTTATTAGGAATATTTGTTAAAACTCGTAGAAAAGCACTGGCATCTTAATATCCAATTTATTCGTGGAATGGAATCCACTTCGAGCCCGTTAAAGGGATGAAACCCTAAGTAGGATGGAACCTACGAAAATCTAGTGGGACATTGTTTTGTATCCACTAATTATAATTCAAATGATTTTACAAAATTATCTTGTTTTCAAAATGATTTCAAAACTTTCCTTTTAAAAGATTCAAAACTCTCTATCCTGATTTTAAATAATTTTAGCCTCAAAAACATCTTTAATTTCAAAGTCAAATTACTCCTGATTTTAAACTATCTTCAAATAATATATTTAACTTTTAAATATTTATACTTAGATTTAAATATAAAATTATAGTAAAATTATGTATATATTGATCTTTATACTTACTTATGTATTTTAACTATAGTTAAGTATATTTATAAAGTTTAAAATAATTTTAATATAAGATAGAGGTTATTTTCAAAGAAAATCAAAACACCAAAAATCCCTTTGGGATGTCGACATGCCCAAGTACCCCATGTCGACATAGTGTCAGTTGGTTTCAAAATTCAAAAGAAGTGTCTATTCGCCATAACTCTTCATGAATGGTCATGGCTGTTGCTCTTCTATAAATAGGGGTCAGTTTCAATGAAATTTTAATCATATTTTTCTAGTTTTTACTCCACTTCTTCTTCCACATTTCTTAATACAAATTTATACCATTACTCTGTCGAAATCAACATCGAATCATACTCGATTACTTCTAGTTTGATTCTCCATCACTATCTCTACAAAGTTCTCAGTGCTATTCAGAGTTATAGACTTCTTTGTAATCTATTAGCGAGAAAAGGTGTGATTGTAGCCTTGGAAATCAATCAAAAGGGAAAAGGTGTGATTGTAGCCTTGGAAATCAATTGGGTGAACTTGTTGCCCCGGAAATCAAGTATCTTTACCCAGAGGATTGTTATTCTGGAGGGTGTACCTCGTAGCCTTGAAACCGAGGGTTGTAATTGTTGAATTGACTTTGAAAGGAAATCCGTACTTAGTTGTGTGGGACTGGATGTAGGGTAACTCCAAACCAGTATAAAATCCGGTGTGTTCTTTCCTTTACTGCTTTTACTTTATATTTGCATCTGTGTTTGATTCTGTGTTCATATCTATGTCTGATTAGTGCATGCATTGTTAACAAATTAAGATAAACTCAAAAAGATTAACAAATTTCTTAAAACACTATTCACCCCCCTCTAGTGTTAATTCTAGCCTTAAGATCCTTAATCCGCATTTCTCACATTTGGTATCAGAGCTTTGTTTTCAAAAGTTTCATTATCTGAATTTTGAAAAGTTTTAAAATGGCTATTTTTGAAAAATCTGTTAAAACTAGTTTAGAATTGTTTAAATCATCATTGTTCCATGAGTCTGCATATGAATGTTATTCAAATTCTAGTTGTCTACCCAAATTTTATAATGTGCAGGAAAGATGCTTTATGGGTATTAAGGAATCGATCCACAATGGACAATCTGTGCAGATCAAAAGGAATAAGTGGATACTTGATAATGGTTGCTCTAGACACATGACTGGTAATCCGGATATGCTGAATAATATTATATACAAAGATGGAGGACTAGTTAACTTTGGAGACAACTCGAAAGGATACGTAATTGGCATCGGCAATGTCAGTAACTCTGAAACTCCTATTATTACTAATGTTTTGCTAGTTAAGAATCTGAAACACAATCTGCTAAGTATAAGTCAACTATGTGATAAAGGATATAAAATTAAATTTGAAAAAGATAAATGTCATATTGAAGATAATAAATCAACTATAATATTTGAGGGAACTAGGAAAAAGAATATTTATATTCTTAGTATGAAAGTTTCAAATGATAATCTATGTCTTCTGGCAAATACAAGTGACCCTTGGATTTGGCATAAGAGATTTGGACATTTGAATTTCAAACTCTTATCTAGACTGTCAAAACATGATCTAGTAAGAGGTCTCCCTAAAATGAATTTTAAAGTAGATAGTTTATGTGATGCATGTCAATTAGGTAAGCTTAGAAAAAGTTCCTTTAAATTAAAAGATATGATTTCAACTTTAAAACCCCTTGAGTTACTTCATCTTGATTTATTTGGTCCATCTCAAATTCAATCAATAAATCATAGTAAATATGTTTTTGTAATTGTAGACGATTATTCTAGATTTACATGGACAATATTTTTGAAACATAAAAGTGATACTTTTGAATGTTTTAAGAACTTTACAAAAAGGATTCAAAATCAATTATCTTTAAAAGTTATAACTATTCGTAGTGATCATGGTGGTGAATTTGAAAATGAAAAGTTTAAGGAATTCTGCAATAAAAAGGGAATAACTCACAATTTCTCATTTCCAAGAACTCCACAACAAAACGGAGTAGTTGAACGTAAAAATAGAACGATACAAGAGTGTGCGAGAACTATGCTTTCAGATAGTAATTTACCAAAACACTTTTGGGCAAAATCTGTTGCTACTGCCTGTTATATTTTGAATATAATTTTAATTAGACCTTTAACTGATAAGACACCTTATGAACTTCTTCATGGAAAGAAACCTAAGGTATCATACTTCAGAATTTTTGGAAGTAAATGCTTTATTTTAAATACAAAAGATAATTTGGATAAATTTGATCCTAAATCCGGCAAAGGAATCTTTATCAGATATTCTAATAGAAGTAAAGCTTATAGAGTTTTTAATTTAAGATCTAACACCATCGAAGAAACAATGCATGTTTTGTTTGATGAAAATTTAAAAGATTTTGAAATTACAAATGATGAAGAAGATTTAATTACTCAAAATCAGGAATCAACCGAAATTAATAATGAAATTAATCATCCCTATAAAAGGATTAAACTTTTAAAAGGTCGTCCTATTGAAAATATAATAGGAGATATGCAATCTATTGTTACAACTAGAAATCAACTAAGTAAAATCAGTAATGTAGCATTTATATCATCTATTGAACCCAAAAATCCTAAAGAAGCATCAACTGATGATTCATGGATTTTGGCTATGCAAGAAGAATTAAATCAATTCACTAGAAATAAAGTTTGGGAACTTGTTCCTAGACCTGAAGATAAAACTATAATTGGAACTAAATGGGTCTATAAAAATAAAATGAATGAACAAGGTGAGGTCGTTAGAAATAAAGCACGATTAGTTGCCCAAGGTTATTGTCAAGAAGAAGGTATAGATTGTGACAAAACCTTTGCTCCTATAGCAAGATTAGAAGCCATTAGGATTCTACTTGCTTTCGCAAATCATAATAATTTCAAATTATTTCAAATGGATGTTAAAAGTGCATTTTTAAATGGATTTGTAAAAGAAGAAGTATATGTTGAACAACCACCACTTTTTGAAGATGAAAATTTACCAAACCATGTATACAAACTTAAGAAAGCTTTATATGGTCTAAAACAAGCTCCTAGAGCCTGGTATGATAGACTAAGATCTTATCTATTACAATCAAATTTTGAAATTGGTAAAATAGATAATACTCTTTTTATTAAAAGAAATAAAAATGATATTCAACTAGTTCAAGTATACGTAGATGATATCATTTTTGGTTCAACTAACTTCGAAATGAATAAAGAATTTTATGAAATAATGACAAAAGAGTTTGCGATGAGTCATATGGGTGAATTAAATTTCTTTCTAGGATTGCAAATAAAACAGTTAGATAATGATATTTTTATTAGTCAAGAAAAATATGCTAAAGAACTAGTTAATAAATTTGGTTTGACTACTGCGAGTGGAAAACCTACTCCCATGGCAACCAATGAATATCTAAGTAAAGAAGATCTCTCGAAAGATGTAGATCAAAAGTTGTATAGAGGAATGATCGGATCATTGCTCTAAATCACTGCTAGTAGACCTGATATCATGCATAGTGTATGTCTCTGTGCAAGATATCAATCTCATCCTAAAGAAACTCACTTAAAAGCTGTAAAACGTATCATAAGATATATTAAACACACCTCTGATTATGGCTTATTTTATCCTAAAAATGATTCATTTGATTTAATATCATACTGTGATGCTGACTATGCTGGATGTAAATCAGACCGAAAAAGTACAAGTGGAACTTGTCACTTTTTGGGACATTCTCTGGTTTCCTGGTTTAGTAAAAAGCAAAATACAGTTTCTCTATCAACAACTGAAGCAGAGTATATTTCTGCTGCTTTGGCTTGTTCTCAAGTAATATATATGCAACAAACCTTAAGAGATTTTGGATTAAATATCTCAAAATCGCCAATTTATTGTGATAATACTAGTGCAATAAATTTATCTAAAAATCCTACTCATCGTGCTCGAACTAAACATATTGATATTCGACATCATTTTCTTAGAGATAATATAACTAAAGAAGTAATTACTCTCGAATATATCAATTCTGAGAATCAAATCGCTGATATCTTAACAAAACCTTTAAATGAATCAATATTTACTAAATTAAGAAGAGAATTAGGTATTTGTTCTATAACTGAAATATAAAATATAAATAACAAGTATAATTAATAATTAATATTAAAATAAATCATAGAATTAAAATATAAGGACCATGTCGACATCCCCTAGGAAGACATGTCGACATGTAACGTTTTTATTTTTTTTAATTTTCCCACCAAAATTAAAAATTTTAGTTATATATTCTTCTCTATTTCGAATTCTTATTCATTCTCTCTGTTTTCTCTTCATTTTCTATTCTAAAATATATAAAATAATGGCATCTTTCTCTAAATCAAACATAAAATCAACTTTTTCATTCCCCTCTCCTACTTCTGGTCCATTCCAATGCACAACTCTCGCACGTGTAACTAAATTGGAGGAGTCTATGAAGGATACTCTTCAGATGTTGACTGAAATTCAAGTGACTCAACTTCGTATGGCGAAAGAGCAAGAGAGGCAAGGCAAGATTCTTAGGAATTTACAAAAATTCCTAATGGATAACCAGGCCAACCCTATCTTGATCGATGAAGATTCTTCACTCAATCAAGAATATGAGGTCAGCGATGAAGAAGAAGAAGAACCAATGGAAGAAGCACAGGAGGAGGATAATGACCAAGTAGTATGCATTGGAGAAGTGTGTTTCGACAAAAATGGGAATCTTGTCGAACAACGTAGAAATTTCTGTTTCCACTATCCAAACTGTTCAATTCATAAATCTCCTATGTTCAGAAACACACATTAGTTTCTTTTCTTTCTTTCCGTTGTTATTTGTGTTTTTATGTTTCTCAAACGCAAATGTAAATACAACCATACTCGTAATAAATAAACTCGTGTTCTTATGTGTGTTAGTATTATTGTGAATTCTTAGTTAGGATAGTTAATAGTTTAGGATTATATTTTAGTATTAGATTTAAGTGTTAATTATTTATGGTAACACTATCATTATAATCACACGTCATAGAGTGATAAGTTTTAGGGGGAGTTATATAGTTTGGAGTTATCTAGTTTAGAGTAAGTTTTTTGTTGATGACAAAGGGGGAGAAGTATAAAATAGGATAGTTAGGCATAGATTAAGGGGGAGTTATTAGGAGTTATTAGGATAGAAGGAATATTTTATAACCAAAGGTTGTCATCATCAAAAAGGGGGAGATTGTTAGTCCATGAGATGATGGTTTTGATGACAACAACCTTAGAATAGATTATAAAATATAAATACTAACATTACAAGTTTAGATATATATGTATATGAAGGATCTAACCATGCAGGTATCAAGAATGAAGACTGTACAGTATAGAGATTCAAGATATAGAGATAGAAGACTCATGAGTACCAAGATTATCAAGAGTTCAAGATTTCAAGGTTAAGTTTGTTTTATTAGGAATATTTGTTAAAACTCGTAGAAAAGCACTGGCATCTTAATATCCAATTTATTCGTAGAATGGAATCCACTTCGAGCCCGTTAAAGGGATGGAACCCTAAGTAGGATGGAACCTACGAAAATCTAGTGGGACATTGTTTTGTATCCACTAATTTTAATTCAAATGATTTTACAAAATTATATTGTTTTCAAAATGATTTCAAAACTTTCCTTTGAAAAGATTCAAAACTTTCTATCTTGATTTTAAATAATTTTAGCCTAAAAAACATCTTTAGTTTCAAAGTCAAATTACTCATGATTTTAAACTATCTTCAAATAATATATTTAACTTTTAAATATTTATACTTAGATTTAAATATAAAATTATAGTTAAATTATGTATATATTGTTCTTTATACTTACTTATGTATTTTAACTATAGTTAAGTATATTTATAAAGTTTAAAATAATTTTAATATAAGATAGAGGTTATTTTCAAAGAAAATCAAAACACCAAAAATCCCTTTGGGATGTCGACATGCCCAAGTACCCCATGTCGACATAGTGTCAGTTGGTTTCAAAATTCAAATTTCAAAAGAAGTGTTTATTCGCCATAACTCTTCATGAATGGTCATGGCTGTTGCTCTTCTATAAATAGGGGTCAGTTTCAACGAATTTTTAATCATATTTTTCTGGTTTTTACTCCTCTTCTTCTTCCACATTTCTTAATACAAATTTATACCATTACTCTGCCGAAATCAACATCGAATCATACTCGATTACTTCTAGTTTGATTCTCCATCACTATCTCTACAAAGTTCTCAGTGCTATTCAGAGTTATAGACTTCTTTGTAATCTATTAGCGAGAAAAGGTGTGATTGTAGCCTTGGAAATCAATCAAAAGGGAAAAGGTGTGATTGTTGCCTTGGAAATCAATTGGGTGAACTTGTTGCCCCGGAAATCAAGTATCTCTACCCAGAGGATTGTTATTCTGGAGGGTGTACCTCGTAGCCTTGAAACCGAGGGTTGTAATTGTTGAATTGACTTTGAAAGGAAATCCGTACTTAGTTGTGCGGGACTGGATGTAGGGTAACTCCGAACTAGTATAAAATCCGGTGTGTTCTTTCCTTTACTGCTTTTACTTTATATTTGCATCTGTGTTTGATTCTGTGTTCATATCTGTGTCTGATTAGTGCATACATTGTTAACAAATTAAGATAAACTCAAAAAGATTAACAAATTTCTTAAAACACTATTCACCCTCCCTCTAGTGTTAATTCTAGCCTTAAGATCCTTAATCCGCATTTCTCACATGATTAAGTGAATTTCTGGAATTTTTGGGGATTTTTCCAAAGTGATTTGCTATGCAAAATAAATTATTTTATAAGAGGGACTTCTTTGCAAAAATTGGAAGGGCTAATATGATTAACTTAACCATGGTTTAGATCTGGATTAGCGGCAGTTATTTTTGAAAAGGAATTTGTAAAAGTTAAGGCAACCAATCTAGTGTTGACATGTGGCAGGTTAGTTAGAGAAAAGTTTACCTAAACAAGAATTAAATCTGGTTTTGCTCAGAAAAGTGGTTCTGCCTACTTAGGAATGTTCCTTTCGACACAGTAGCTCTCGCCTTCAACCTTGTCGAAACCAACTATGCCAAAACCAATACACATGGCATCACTGTGATGGTACGAAGTGGATTGGAAATAGGTGGAAGGTAGAATGTCGAAAGCATAGCTTCTGAAGGGGTTGAAACCTTGATTTGTTTTTAAATGAAAAGCGTCTGCCTATGTTTATTTTAAGCCTTCCACAGGGTCGAAGCATAAGGTTTCGAAAGAGCTTTTAAAGGGTTTCAAAAGGGGTTGCCATTAACTTATAATTTCTTTCGACTGGGTTCCTTACTTATAACAGAATGTTTTGAAAGAAGGGGTTCCGACTTAGTCGATACCATGCTGCCGTTTTATAGCCTTTCGATGGTGTTGAAGTTATCAATGCCGTCGGAAGGTACTTTGTTTTATAAAGTTTAAGCCACTTCCTATAGTTTTCGAAAGGGGTTAGGGGTTTCTAAGGTGATGGTTTTGAAAAGGGTATCGACTCCAACCTTTCTATCTTTTACCCAGATGATTTATGATTTCGAAAGAGATGGTGCCGATGCCATCATGGTTCCCCAATGTTTTATAAATGATAAAGATGGTTTCGAAACAAATGCTTTCAACTATATTCACTTTTACCCAAATTATGTTTTAAGTATAAACCCAATGCTTTCGGAAGGGGTACTTTCAATGGTTTCGGAAGGGTTACTTCCAAAGTGTCGAAAGGGGCACTTTCAACTGGTTTGGAAGCTAAAGGTTCTAAAGTTATATGCTAATACTTTAATATATTCAAAAGGTTTCGAAAGGTAGAATTTAAAGTATTATAAGGCAGGAGCCTAATGTTTATAAGAGCTTTCGAAGGAGGTTATCCTATGAAGTTGAATGCTAGGTTTCGAAGGTATCAAAAGTTTTATGACCCAAACTCCATTTTTAAAGGAAAAAACCTTGGCTATGTTAAAGAAGTTTTTTAATGGTTTTAAGAAGAAGCTATCTTTGATAAAAAAATAAGTTAAGGGGATTAACCAAGTTGTATATTAAACCCACAATAGCGGTATTGCTATGTTTTATAGTGCTTCTTCTAATATGAATATATTCACTTTATAATGGACCCATAACTGCATTTTGGGGATAAAGGGTAGGAGAACCAGTCAGGTTCACCCAGTAGTGAATCTAAATTGAACAAACTCCTGAATGAGTAGACTTGTATCTAGGAGGTCAGGAAGACCATAATATAGGATGCTAAAATATAAAGGAAAGATATTAGCAGGGGCCAATAGATTCACAGTAAGCCCATGAAAACTGTATGATATTGGCAGGGGCCAATAGGTCTATAGTTAGCCTATGAAAACTATGTATAAGAGAATGTGTCAGATAGACAGGTTCATAGTTATCCCATGAAAACTATGTGTAAATGAAGATGTCAGATAGACATGTTCATAGTAAGCCCATGAAAACTATGATTGGATACTGGCAGGGCCAGTCGGTTTAAAGTTAGTCCATGAAAACTATATCCGGATGTAATATTGACAGATGTCAATAGGTTTCTAGTCAATCCATGAAAAATAGGGTAAGAAGAAAGGATATACCAATAGGTTCCTAGTCATTCCATGAAAACTAGGGTAAGAAGAAAGGCTATTGGGGTTACAAATAGGTTCCTAGTCAACCCATGGAAACTAGGATAAGAGTAATATTGGAGTTACCAATAGGTTCGTAGTGATCCTATGAAAACTATGTAATTGGATAGGGAGTCTTTAAATGTTTAACCGGCTATTAGTCAGCCCATGAAAACTAATAGGTTAATAGTAATCCTAGAAACTATAACCGAGACAGATAGTCTAAATTGAATGGGATGGGTAATACAAAATTAATTCAAATCTTTTGCAAATCATCATATTATACTATTTTGAATTGTTTTAAGCATTGTGAATGCAGGAGCATAATATATGGTTTTGTAAAGGTTTTGAGATACTAGTGAGGGGAAACCTATTCCGCTAAGCGGCGTGGTCTCAATAGATATCTAAATGATTTGAGGTGGTAGATTATTATTCATACCAAGCTTTATGTCTGACTCAAAGTTTATGATTTCCCCTTAAACTCTCGAGTACTCAAATGATTTTGGGTAGTTTGAGAGTTTAGGTTTTCAGGTACCTCTTATGACGAATAAGCTTCCGAAGGCGTGCAGGAGGCATGATAGATATTTAGAGTTCTCTTTCTTTTGATTCCGCTGTGTTGATTGTAATGGCAAAGCTGTTATATTGCCTGTGTATACTCTGATCATCCCAGGGGGCATCTTCATATGTCGCTCTGGGCGTATGTTGTAATAAATATAATTTCTCTGAACGTGGTTTGTGAACAGGAGATTATGTAATGAATTGAAAATGTTTTGATATGGAATGTGATGTTGTTTGAAGTTTAAATTTTTTCTATATTCATGTGTTTCTATGTATCAATGAATCTAACACCGCCATATTTGGTTGCCGAGGATTAATAACTATGGATGGCTGCAGCATCCATAGCTGTTAGTTTTGGACCTCCAAGTAGGGGGATGTTACTAGTTGGTATCAGAGCATAGGTTTATGAAACTTTAAAAGAAAGTTAAACCTAAAAGATTTTCAAACATAATCCAATGAATTTGAAAATATGATCGGGGTTTGAGTTAACTCTATAGTAACGTACTTGTATTTGATATATATATATATGTGTGTGTGTGTGTGTGTGTGTGTATGTATAATTACGTGTTCCCCTCTCTCTTAGACCATTCTTTTGTATCTTACTAAGGCTCATATGCAGATTTACGAGAAAGAAGATATGGAAGCAGGAAACAGAAGAGAAAATCTAGGTGGAGGAAGCACCATAACCAACATAAATGCTCAACCTAATACCAGGAGGAACCAAGATCGACATGCTAATGTTAATCCAAATGTTAAAGCCAATGTAGGTGCTGGAAATCCGCCAGTAGATGCAAAGATGGTATATTAGTTGTTGGGTAATCTTTTGCAAGTTGGAGTTACCAGTAATGTTGGAGTAGCTAATACTGTGGCTCTAATTGGGAATAACTATGCTAAGCTAAGTAGAGACTATACTAGTTTGGACGGAAAGCCGTTTGTTGGAACGGGGGATGTTGTTGAAGTAGATAATTGGCTACTGAGTTGTGAGAGGATCTGTATTGATCTAGGTTTGGATGATGAACAAAAGAGAAGGCTAGGCTCTAGACAGTTGCAAGGGGCAGCACTTCACTGGTGGAATAGTGTTATCATCGGGGTACCGAAGGAAGAGCTGACATGGGCTGATTTCAGGAGAAGGTTTGAGTAGAGGTTTCTGTTTGACGCTGCTAAGTCTGCGTTGATGAGAAAGTTTATGGATATGGTTTAGGGAGAGATGTCAACGGTCGAGTATGCTGCTAAGTTTGATAAGCTGTCTCGATATGGATATGTTTTAGTAGACACTGATGCCAGAAGGAATGAAAGGTTCATTCGAGGGTTGAGACCTGAGCTTGCTAGGATGACTATGACCTATATCTGAGATCCTTCAAATGTGGGGGTGTAGATGGCCATTCGCCATGAAGAGATGCTTGCTATTTCACCTAGAGAGAAGCCAGTTGAATCCCAGGATCCTCAGGGAAAGAAAAAGAAATTCTTTAAGAAGAAGGGAGCCCATAAAGAGGATGCTGCCAAGAAGGCAAAGGCTGATTTGGTTTGCTACAAATGTGACAAGAAGGGTCATTATGCTAATGAGTGCCGGTCAGGCAAGGGAAAGAAGGCTGCAGACAAGAAGAATGTAAAGTGCTTTAACTGTGATTAAGTGGGGCACTACAAGAACCGGTGTCCAAAGTCAGCTAGGGCGGACAAGGGAAAGGTTTTTGCTGTTGGAACATCGGTTAAGCCTACTACAGCTGATAAAGGGAAGACTGTGATGGAAGGTGCGTTTTCGATTCAGAATATACCAGTCGGGACACTTTTTGATACCAGTGCACCACATTCATTTATATCCTAGTGTTTGGTTGATAGGTTATGCTTAGAGTCCACATACCTTGTTAAGGGTTGCGAATCCAATAGAAGGGTATGCAACTTTGGGGATAAGATGCGACCAGTTAGAACTTGATTTGTCGGGTCATAAGTTTGCATGTTTACGATTTTGTAGATTTTGGAATCATTTTGGGTATGGATTGGTTGAGGAGGTATGAGGCCATGATATTATGCCAGGATGGGGAGATATCTTTGAGACGCCCAAATAGTCATAACCAAATTATATTATCAGTGGAGAATTCCAACCAGAGTTTTTGGGCTTTGTTAAGTGCAATGGAAGTGGGTGAAGAGTTAAGTAAGGTTCGGATTGCAAGAGAGTATGCAGATGTGTTTGATCCAGTCATCGTACTACCACCGAAATGAGCTATTGAGTTTCAGATAGATCTTGTGCCATGACCTGAACTTGTTAGTAGACCACCTAACAGGATGACACCAACAGAGATGAAGGAAATGAAGGTGCAACTAGTGGATCTAGAAGGAAGAAATTTTATTAGACCAAACAGTTCGCCTTGGATAGCGGCCGTAGTATTCGTGAAGAAACCAGATGGGTTGTTGAGGATATGTGTTGATTATCGTCAACTGAACGAAAGGACGATAAAGAATAAGTATCCTTTGCCGAGAATTGATGATCTGTTTGATAAATTAAGTGGAGCCAAGGTGTTTCCCCAGTTGGATTTGGCGACGGGGTTCCATAAGTTGAGAGTGGTAGAGGATAGTATTCCTTTGACTGCATTTTGGACTAGATATGGTTCGTATGAGTGGTTAGTGATGCCATTCGTGTTGACGAATGCACCTGCTTTCTTTGTGGATTTGATGAATCAAGTCTTCGGAGAGTATTTGGATAGATTCGTGTCGGTGTTCATAGATGACATTTTGGTATACTCTAAGGATGAGAGAGAGCATGGAGATCATCTTAGAGTTGTGCTAGAGACGCTGAGGCAGAATCAGCTAAAGGCAAAGTTTTTCAAGTACCATTTTTGGAAGGAAGAGGTTAAGTTTCTTGGTCATCTGGTTTCAAAGAAGGGATTGTCAGTCGATCCAGATAAGATCGAAGCTGTGAAGAATTGGAAGAAACAAAAGACAGTGTTATCCCAATTTTTGGCAAAGCTGAGATACCCAAAGATTAACTGAAAATCAATGATTACTAGTCATGAATATCGATTGTGCATCGCAGGTTCACCATGGATATCGATGAATTTCGTCTGAGTCCGAATCGGGCTACAATTGATAAGGCACGTCAAGCAAGGCCAGGAAAAACAACGTTCCAAATATCAAGTCAATCTGAGGTCGTACGCTCAAGATATCATCGACGAAAGTGGAGGACATAGCCTCGGGTTCGCATCCATAAGGGTCGAATCGACTAAGCTCGAATCCATCAGGTTCGGTTCCGTCACGTTCGACTCCATTTACCTCGTATCCATCGATGGGTACTCTGTTCGAATCCATCAGCCTTCCCTCGCTTCGAATCCGTGGAACCCCTCTACTTCGTATCCATCTGCTTCATATCCATCGACTTAAAGACCTTCGAGTCCATGAAGACACCGTACTTCGAATCCGTCCTCGTATACTTCAGTTCGAATCCATCAGAGGAAAGGTCCTTCGAATCCATGCAATTGAGGGAGCCTCGGCTCCATGCCATAGTTGTCCTCGAATCCAATAAGCAAAGGAGACTTCGTATCGATCAACCACATCACTCCATGATCGATACGAAGGAGTACGAATTCGATCGATTCGAAGAGGCCTGTCTTCGAATCCATTACTTCGAAACCACCAAGTAAACGCGGCTTAAACCCCGGATTCAACCCAATTAACCCGGAGAAAAAGTGGGATCGACTCAGAAAATTCATGCCACGTCAACATTGCTCACGCGCGCTACCATCGAGTCGAAGCAATCGATTCGAACGAAATCGATTCGAACCATACTTCCTACCGAATAATCCAATCTTGAATCGATCATAACTTGAGATCTACGAGTCCAAATGCTACGAAATTTTCACAGTAGCTTGAGTACATGATGAAGAATGTTCACACAAAATTTCAGCTCGATTGGAAAATTTCTTGATCGATTCGAAGTTTCGAACATAGCTTCGAATCGATCCCAAAGTGGGCCCGAATTTCCAAAAAGCGGGCATATGGGCTCCCTCACGTGCCAGAACTGGTCTCCCTTCAGTTTAGGCGAAATATCAGCCTCCTACATCTATAAATAGAGCCCCTGGTCATTCATAAAAGAGGTCGGACAATTTTGAGAGCTAAAGAGCGCCCAGACTCTGCCAGATTTACTACAGATCACCATTGCTGCCTTAGATTCTGACTTAGCTCAGAAAATCAGTTGTAATACAACACACGAAATTGTAATCTTCAAGCATCGAGCAATAAAATCATAAAAACCTTGAAGTGGACGTAGGCCGGAGATAGCCAAACCACTATAAATTGTGTGTCACTGTTCATTATTTCTGGATTGTTGTTTGTTGCTTGCTTAGATCTGATATTTTTGTTTGAATATTGCTGATCTGTATTCATACACTAGTGCTTTCACAACACTTGGGGTTTGTGACCATTTTTGGTACAAACACTTTGGTGCTTTCACTGAGAAGAACTAGCACCCGCTACACCAGATTCAAAGTTTAGATTTGAAATTTTAAGGATTCAGATTTGGCTCTACAATGACTCGACAAACAAGACAAAGAGCTGAGAGGAGCCAACAGGGAGGAAGTCAAGAGGCATCCTCTGGCGCTAGAGAAGGACAAGCTTCGATCTACATTACTAGAGATTAGATGGAGGCTATGAATAACCTAATGCAGGAAATAATGATGAAAAGCCAACAAGAGATGCTGCAGAATTTCTTCGAGCAGATGAGAGCTGCAGGGACACAGAACCTTGGACCAGCTACAGCGGCTGTGAATGTGGAACAAGAAGCTAGGGCTATGGAACCCAACGGAGGACAGAATACAGAACCAGAAGGTAATCAACAAGGGCTTGGGGGCAGGCCCGCATGATCCAACGCAGAAGGACCTTTGGAAGGAGCTCAACCGGCTAGGGCCAACACAAATGCTAACGAGCCACCCGAAGAGTACGTACCAGAATTCCCTACAAGAGTCGGTGGGCAAGACAGAGACATGACAAGGGGGCAACCCCTGGATGGAGATGAAAGAATGATTGGCCTAGTGAGACGGATCATGAGAGGGGGATTGTCAGGCGGAGGATTGGAAGAGGTTAGTCGAAGTCCGTTCGCTCTAAATATCCGGAATGCAAGGAACCCTCCAAAATTCAAACTACCAATGCTGGATCCTTATGACGGAAAGTCAGACCCGACCATGCATATCACCAGATATATCAGACACATGGAAGTGCTGGGAGCATCCGAGGAAGTAATGGCACGATGTTTCCCCTTATTCTTATCAGATTTGGCTGCGCTTTGGTTTAGACAGCTAGAGACAGGATCAATCAGGACATGGGGCGAGCTTGGGGATTGCTTCATGAAGCAGTTTAGGGTTCACGTAACGCGACCCAAGAGCATGATGACTTTGGCATCAATAAAACAAAGGACCGGAGAGTCCATAAAATATTTTATGTTACGATTTAATGCAACAGTGGCTTCTGTAGATCACCCGGACCCATCGATGATTTTGATGGCGGCAGTGGCGGGAGTTGGAGAAGGCACCGAATTCAAAGACTCTTTAACAAGAGACCCACCGCAAGATCTTGGAGAGTTTTACCATGAAGCTGAACGATTCATTCGATTAGAAGAATCACGAGCCGAGAGGAAGGTAATAAACGTTGTACAAGGCGAAGGAACCGCCAGGGAACAGCCCACGGCGGACAAAGGAAAGAGAAAGCAGGATGACGCACATGATGATCCTGATAAATGGAAGAAATTCCGAGAGCCTAGATTCAGGCAATACACAGATTTGACGGCAAGCCTAGAAAGGATTTACACTGAAACTCGGGGGCAACTCCCCTATCGAAAACCACCCAGGAGAGATCCCACGGAGCGGGAACGTAGGACTGGAAAATACTGCCTATTCCATGAGCTGGATGGGCACGCAACCGATGAATGCCGCCACCTAAGGGATGAGGTGGAAGAACATGCCATGAGTGGTAGATTGCCACAATATACCAGAGAACGGGCAGCGACAGTAAGACCTGAACAACCACCGCCTCCACCTAACAGGAATGATCCTGGATCAGGATCACGACTCGTCATCAACTGATTGTGATGGCAAGGGCCAAGTTCAAGATTTGGACTCTGGCCGATTAGTTTTCTTAGATTTGATTTCCAAAATAAAACGGCTATCCCACTTACTCATGTATGGGAACCGGAGAGATCCCTAGGCATGCTCTAAGATGGAAATAGACCGCTCCGCTCGGAGAGGCGTTGTCTTGTTTTTCCTGGTGTTTGAGATTGAACACCTAGGATTTGAATTTAATAAAGAAGCATCTATTGAAACAAACCTTTGACCAGAGAGTTAAAGGATAAACATTAAATATCAATATAAAGATGATCGCTTTATGATCCTACCCGGAGAGGCAGGGTCCGGAGTGCAAGAAGTGAGTTGCTTCGCCGGAGAGCGACATGATCGACTCACTTAAGCATCGTTTCCTATTCACCGGAGAGTGATTGGATCGGGATTCGATAAGAGCCCGGAGAGGCTGTGATCGGCCGACGATTCAGGTCATGATAGCGCTTAATGTTCAGATACACTGAACCAGAGTGCAAGAAGTGGGTCGCTTCACCGGAGAGCGACAGGATCGACCCACTTAACGTTGTTTCCTCTTCACCGAAGAGTGACAGGATGGGATCCAGCATGAGCCCAGAGAGGCTACGATCGGTCCAGAACGACCAAGACATCACTTTACGCCCTAACTGGGGCCAGAGTGCAAGGAATAGAAAGCAACGCCGAAGTGCAATAGGATCTTTCTATTCGATCGTTAAGTCTGGAATGGGCTTGGCAAGGGTCCGGAGTGACCACTGATAGTATGGAGAGACTGTAGAACTTCATTCTTAACTTCCACTGGAAAAAATTGATAACAATTCGGCTTCGAACAGCCATGGACTTGATTAAAAATGCTATAAGCTATGAGTAAAACATAAACTCACTGCATTTGACTTGAGACTGATCAAAACACGCCTTTTACCAAAAGGCATGTTTTGGGGGGCAAAATGTTATCCCAATTTTTGGCAAAGCTGAGATACCCAAAGATTAACTGAAAATCAATGATTACTAGTCATGAATATCGATTGTGCATCGCAGGTTCACCATGGATATCGATGAATTTTGTCTGAGTCCGAATCAGGCTACAATTGATAAGGCACGTCAAGCAAGGCCAGGAAAAACAACGTTCCAAATATCAAGTCAATCCGAGGTCGTACGCTCAAGATATCATCGACGAAAGTGGAGGACATAACCTCGGGTTCGCATCCATAAGGGTCGAATCGACTAAGCTCGAATCCATCAGGTTCAACTCCATCAGGTTAGGTTCCGTCATGTTCGACTCCATTTACCTCGTATCCATCGATGGGTACTCTGTTCGAATCCATCAGCCTTCCCTCGCTTCGAATCCGTGGAACCCCTCTACTTCGTATCCATCTGCTTCATATCCATCGACTTAAAGACCTTCGAGTCCATGAAGACACCGTACTTCGAATCCGTCCTCGTATACTTCAGTTCGAACCCATCAGAGGAAAGGTCCTTCGACTCCATGCAATTGAGGGAGCCTCAGCTCCATGCCATAGTTGTCCTCGGATCCAATAAGCAAAGGAGACTTCGTATCGATCAACCACAGCACTCCATGATCGATACGAAGGAGTACGAATTCGATCGATTCGAAGAGGCCTGTCTTCGAGTCCATTACTTCGAAACCACCAAGTAAACGCGGCTTAAACCCCGGATTCAACCCAATTAACCCGGAGAAAAAGTGGGATCGACTCGGAAAATTCGCGCCACGTCAACATTGCTCACGCGCGCTACCATCGAGTCGAAGCAATCGATTCGAACCATACTTCCTACCGAATAATCCAATCTTGAATCGATCATAACTTGAGATCTACGAGTCCAAATGCTACGAAATTTTCACAGTAGCTTGAGTACATGATGAAGAATGTTCAAACAAAATTTCAGCTCGATTGGACAATTTCTTGATCGATTCGAACATAGCTTCGAATCGATCCCAAAGTGGGCCCGGATTTCCAGAAAGCGGGCATGTGGGCTCCCTTACGTGCCAGAACTGGTCTCCCTTCAGTTTAGGCGAAATATCAGCCTCCTACATCTATAAATAGAGCCCCTGGTCATTCATAAAAGAGGTCGGACAATTTTGAGAGCTAAAGAGCGCCCAGACTCTGCCAGATTTACTACAGATCACCATTGCTGCCTTAGATTCAGACTTAGCTCAGAAAATCAGTTGTAATACAACACACAAAATTGTAATCTTCAAGCATCGAGCAATAAAATCATAAAAACCTTGAAGTGGACGTAGGCCGGAGATAGCCGAACCACTATAAACTGTGTGTCACTGTTCATTATTTCTGGATTGCTGTTTGTGTGGAATATGCATGTATATGCTTTTTGTTTGATGATAATAAACATATAAACATTCATTTAAATGTATTTGATATTGTACTATTTATTTTTCACAGATAAATAAATATTTGCTGAATAAAATAAATAACACAGAATTGGAATTCGAACGAATATTTTATTCAAACAAATATTTATTACAATTTTGATAGTACAATTTCAAGCTCTCACTATAACTATACAATTTCAGTCACAATACAATTACCTCACAATTTCATAATTACATCAGTTTCCTCACTACATATCACTCACACTCGTATTTGTCTTCAACTTCATTCCAATGTGAATCCAGCATCTGAGCAATCTGCAGAAATATACATTGACGCAGTAAAATTGAAAATAAAATGTTTTTGCAGCATAAAACAAAATGTGATTTTGAAAATTTTATTTGCCTCAGTTATTTGGGTTGTTCATCATCATTTATATTTGAATTCATCACACACGAACAATGTGACATGCACAGTGTATCACTGTACATGCCACAAGGCCGTGCACATCAATATACACTTGATAAAGCTACAGGGACGGGTAAGCACAAGGTCAAACCCAAATAATACACGGGTTCAACTCAAGGCAACATGAAGCATACAAGCTCAAATAATCAAACTGCAACAATACTTTTAAATGGAGGCAGAACAAAAATGCAAGCAATGGACAGCAAAAGTAATCAGACCAAATGGAGCAGATAAAGAGTTCGAGCACAAGATATGGCAACAGTGAATGCAAACCAGACCAGAATGCACAATGAATACAACAGAGCTCACTACAACCCAAGATGAGTGCAAAGTGAATCAACTGAGCAAGACAACCAGTAAACAACAAGTGCAGACTACTAATTCAAGTTAATCATTCAAGCCAACTCAACTCCAGCAACAATAGACTCAACCCAGAGCAGACTCGAATCAGTTCAAAATGCAAGTTTAAGTACACACAACCAACAAGTTCAACAATATATGCATACACACATACGAATGCATATATGCATATATGTACAGACATGGTCAAAATTGAAATCGAACTGCAGTTACAAAATATGGTACAGGTTGAACAAAATCAGGTGTTGTTCAGAATCAAATAAAGTCACAGGGGAGTTCAAACTGAAGTCAAAGCATCAGAATTCAAAGCCGTGTATTTTTTAAACCGAGTCAACTAAACATTATAAATGAATACAACGAACAAGTCAGAGAAGTGGAAGCCGTGGCAACCAAGAAATCGAGCAAGGAAAAATTCAAAGCCGTGTCAACCAAGAATCGCAAGATTATACGAATTTGATTAAGTTAGAGAAATCATCAACATCCATCAATAATCGAACGGCCGAAACAATTTAGTTGAAAATTTCAAACAGTTTCAGATGAACGCATACGAACGAGAATAAAGGGTTTCAAATCCTATATAAAAGCCCAATCATCACTGGCAGTAAAATTATCGAATTCAAGTATTAAATCCAGTAAGCCAAAGGTATAAATTACATACCAAATTCAGTGTCGAATTCGATCATCAAGGAGAAGCCAAAGCCAAAGAGACGTCGATCGACAGTAAAAACAAACTGAAATCATCATTCGATCAGGCGCCAGTACGAAGCTCCAATTCGCCAGCAAAACTAACAAGGGCAAAGCCCTAATTCAGTCGAGGCAAGGCGCATCAACGACGCATTCGCCAGAGCTACAGAGAATCGACAAAGTCGTATTCGCCAGAGAATCAAAATATCGCCAAAGCCCTAGTTTTCAATCGCCGTTATCTCAAAGAAATCGGGCTGGAGATAATAATAATAAAGGGGATCGAAGTTAAATTAAAGTGGGCCGATAAGTTTTAAAGGGGGCCGGCCTATTTGCATATTAGGGTTTTAAATTTAGTTATTTTATCTTTGGGCCGGGATTATTTTCTAGAGCAAAATTAGTTATCAAGTTTAAATTTCAATTTTGCTCTGGGTTTTAAACTGTATTTTGTTTTTCAGTCTGTATTTTCAAAGTCCAGTCAGAGTTAATCACCACCTAGGGTTTAGGTGTTGTCAGATTGTCTAGTTAGAATTAGTTCAGTGAGCAGGGTGTGCGAGTTTGCAAAGCTCTATAGGCGGGAGCAGAGTTTGCAAGTTTACGAAGCTCTATAGGCGGAGCAGGGTGTGCGAGTCTGTAGGAGTGTTTGTAAGCGGGAGCAAGGGTTTGCGAGTCTGTTAGAGTGTTTGTAAGCGGGAGACTGTTTAATTCTAATAGAAATCTGGGAATGCAGCAGTAGACAGGGGTTGCCGAAGCTGGGTAAATTTTGTGTGTGATTTACTTAACTGCATATTTATTTATCTGCTGTTTGCTTCCGCGTTTAATTTGAGAAAATTTGCGATAACCCTATTCACCCCCCTCTAGGATTAATCTAGATCCTACAGTTTGTTGCTTGCTTAGATCTGATATTTGTGTTTGAATATTGCTGATCTGTATTCATACACTGGTGCTTTCACAACACTTGGGGTTCGTGACCATTTTTGGTACAAACAGACAGTGACCGAGATCGGAAGTTTTCTTGGACTTGCTGGTTATTATCGAAGATTTATCAAGGAATTCTCATGGATAGCATTGCCTTTGACTAAATTTACCAGGAAGGAAGTGAAGTTTGTTTGGTCCAACAAATGTGAGGAAGCATTCCTTAAGTTAAAGCATTTGTTGACCAATACTCTAGTGTTGGTAGTTCCAAATGGTAACCAAGGATTGGTAGTATACACAGATGCGTATGGGAGTGGATTGTGAGCAGTGTTGATGCAGAAGGGCAAAGTTATTGCTTACGCATCTAGGCAGCTTAGACCGCATGAAGTAAGATATCCTACTCATGATTTGGAGTTTGCAGCAGTAATTTTTGCCTTGAAGATTTGGAGGCATTATCTTTCAGGGGAGATATTTGAGTTATATACCCATCATAAAGCTTTAAGATATCTATTCTCTCAGAAGGAGTTGAATATGCGACAATAGAGGTGGTTGGAATTTTTGGCTGCTTATGATTTTGGTATAGAGTATACCCTAGGGAAAGGTAATAAAGTAGCAGATGCTCTCAACAGAAGACATCAGAATGTTGTGTTAGCTATGTTGGCAGAATGGAATGATCTAGAAGCTTTGGCCAGTTGTGGTGTGAAGTTAAGATCGACTGCTAGTTCTAGTCAGAGTACTGCCATGTTGTCCTGTTTAGAAGTTTGACTAGTGTTGATCGAGAGAATTACTTCTAAACAGAAGGAGGATCCGTTATTATCTGAGAGGATCAAAAGGCTTGAGGTTGGAACTGAGGTTGATAATTTGAAATATTTTTGTCTTGACCAATGTGGATGGTTGAGAAAGAAGGAACGGTTATGTATTTCAAATGTGGATAACTTGAGAAGAGAAGTTCTTGAGGAATGTCATCGATCCAAGTTTATGATTCATCCTAGAGGGACTAAGATGTATCAAGATATGAAGAGGAGCTTCTATTGGGAAAGCATGAGAAAGATGTTGGCTTGTGGGTTAGGTAGTGCGTAAACTGTCAACAAGTGAAGGCCAAACATTAGAAGCTGAGTGGGTTACTTCAGCCTCTAGATATTCCAGTGTGGAAATGAGATTCGATATCCAAGTATTTATTGATGGGTTGCCAAGGTCAAGGAGAGGAAATGAAAGTATATGGGTTATTGTGGACAGGTTGACCAAGAGTGCCCATTTCATTCCAGTAAAGTCCACCAGGATAGCACTAGTATTGGCAAAGTTGTTCATGAAGAACATAGTTAGACTTCATGGAGTTCCTAGTAGCATAGTCAGTGACAGAGATGCATTATTCACTAGCGAATTCTGGAAGAGCCTACAGGATGTGTTAGGCACAAAGCTCAAGATGAGTACTGCATATCACCCTCAGACGGATGGGGAGACAGAGAGAGTCAATAAGGTGCTCGAGGTCTTATTAAGAGCTCGTGTGTTGGACTTTAGTTGATCATGGGAGGATCACCTTCATTTGATTGAATTTTCCAATAATAATAGTTATCAGACTAGTATAGGAATGACGCCTTTTGAAGCTTTGTACGGAAGGCCATGCAAATCCCCTGCATGTTGATTGGAGACTGGAGACAGATTGGTCTTAAGTCTAGATTTAGTAAGGGAGGCGTCAGAGAAGACTGAGTTAATCCGAGAATGGATGAAGGTAGCTCAATCGAGATAGAAGAGTTATGCAGATAAGAGGCGTAAAGTTCTCGGTGGGAGATAGGGTTTTCATTAAGGTATCACCTATAAATGGTGTGGTACAGTTTGGAAAGTCAGGAAAGTTGGCCCCGAGATATGTTGGTCCATTCCAGATTATAGAGAGGATTGGAAAGCTCGCATACAGATTTGAGTTGCCGAGCAATATGACAGGTGTCCATAATGTGTTCCATGTGTTTCATCTTCGCAAGTATGTGCATGATCCAGAGGCCACCATTCCTCAGACGGAGTTGGAGAACTTGGTAGTGGAGCGACAACAAGAGGACTGTACTTGGGAGACAGAGGACATGATTCGAGATACTAATCCTGATCTGCTTTGAGGGTATGTCTATATTAGATTTATATAGATATTTCCTAGTCAGATAGACTAGTATGGTTTTTAGGAGTCGTTACAGATGATTGCTATGTTTGATATTAAGTCCTTACTGAATTTCGAGGATGAAATTCTTTAAGGAGGGGAGCCTATAACACCCCTAATTTTTAATAATATTATTCAGGAGATTTAATTAGGTAAATAAAATAAAATAATGTAAATGTAAGTGATAAGGGGATTGAGACTTGAAATAATTAATTAAGGCCGTGCATAACGAACTAATTAATGGGCTAAAGAATGGGTTCCGGTTAATTAAGTCACATAAGGGTATACTGGGAATTGCCACCCATAGCTTTCACCCTTATATATATTTCGTTCCCACCTTCTTACTTCCCATTCACTTCATTTAAAAACGCAAACAAAAATAAAGAGAATGGCCGGCCATTAAGAGAAAGAGAGAATTCAAATTAAAGCTAGAGATTTAAGCTTAAGGGAAATCAATCTCAACCCAATCTCCTTATCAATAGTAAGATGAATAATAATTCCATCTCTATTTTTGTTTAAACCATATGTTTTCGGATTTAAGGGATAAATTCGTTTTTATGATATATTAGATGATGATATGCTAGATTTAAGATCTGTTTGATCTAAACAAAATTGTTTAAAGGGGTTTCGTACGGTTGTAGATCAAAACCGAGATTAAATGATGTTTAAATGCCATGGGAAATATTATGTTATGAGAAACATGATTTTGGAGTTAGGTTTCAATTTTGAGAATTTTCCAAGCAATGGAAAGATTATTATGAATTTTCAAAGGAAAATATAGTTATTTGGGTTTATAATTTATTTTGGAAAATATATTGAGAATTTGGGTACGAAATTATGTTATGTTAGATAACATGATTAAAGTGAATTTCTGGAATTTTTTGGGATTTTTCCAAAGTGATTTGCTATGCAAAATAAATTGTTTTAGAAGAGGGACTTCTTTGCAAAAATTGGAAGGGCTAGTTTGATTAACTTAACCATGATTTAGATCTGGATTAGCGACAGTTATTTTTGGAAATGATATTGAAAAAGTTAAGGTAACCAATCTGGTGTTGACACGTGGCAGGTTAGTTAGAGAAATGTTTACTTAAACAAGAATTAAGCGTGGTTTTGCTAAAAAAAGTGGTTCCACCTACTTAGGAAAGCGCCTTTCGACACAGTAGCTTCGGCCTTCGTCCTTGTCAAAACCAACTATGCTGAAACCAATACACATGTCATCACTATGATGGTACACGGTGAATTAGAGATAGGCAGAAGGTAGAGTGTCGAAAGCATAGCTTCCGAAGGGGTCGAAACCTTGGTTTGTTTTTAAAAGAAAAGTGCCTGCCTATGTTTGTTTTAAGCCTTCGACAGGGTCGAAACATAAGGTTTCAAAAGAGGTTTTAAAGGGTTACAAAAGGGGTTGCCATTAACTTATAATTTCTTTCAACTAGGTTCCTTACTTATAACAGAATGTTTTGAAAGAAGGGGTTCCGACTTAGTCGATACCATGCTGCCGTTTTATAGCCTTTCGATGGTGTTGAAGTTATCAATGCCGTCGGAAGGTACTTTGTTTTATAAAGTTTAAGCCACTTCCTATAGTTTACGAAAGGGGTTAGGGGTTTCTAAGGTGATGGTTTTGAAAAGGGTATCGACTCCAACCTTTCTATCTTTTACCCAGATGATTTATGATTTCGAAAGAGATGGTGTCGATGCCATCATGGTTCCCAATGTTTTATAAATGATAAAGATGGTTTCGAAACAAATGCTTTCAACTATATTCACTTTTACCCAAATTATGTTTTAAGTATAAACCCAATGCTTTCGGAAGGGGTACTTTCAATGGTTTCGGAAGGGTTACTTCCAAAGTGTCGAAAGGGGCACTTTCAACTGGTTTCGAAGCTAAAGGTTCTAAAGTTATATGCTAATACTTTAATATATTCAAAAGGTTTCGAAAGGTAGAATTTAAAGTATTATAAGGCAGGAGCCTAATGTTTATAAGAGCTTTCGAAGGAGGTAGGTTTCGAAGGTATCGAAAGGTTTATGACCCAAACTCTATTTTTAAAGGAAAAACCATGGCTATATTAAAGAAGTCTTTATAATGGTTTTAAGAAGAAGCTATCTTTGATAAAGAAATATGTTAACGGTATTAACTAAGTAGTATATTAAACCCACAGGAAGTGTATTGCTATGTTTTATAGTGCTTCTTATATTATGAATATATTCACTTTATAATGGACCCATAACTGCATTTTGGGGATAAAGGGTAGAAGAACCAGTCAGTTTAACTAGTAGCGAATATAAATTGAACAAACTCCTGAATGAGTGGAATTGCATCCTGGAGGTCAGGAAGACCGGAATATAGGATGCTAAAATATAAAGAAAAGATATTGGCATGGGCCAATAGGTTCACAGTAAGCCCATGAAAACTGTATGATGTTGGTAGGGGCCAATAGGTTCATAGTTAGCCCACGAAAACTATGTATAAGAGAAGATGTCAGATATACAGGTTCATAGTTAGCCCATGAAAACTATGTGTAAAGGAATATTTAAAATAGACAGGTTCATAGTAAGACCATGAAAACTATGATTGGATACTTGCAGGGCCAGTCGATTTGTAGTTAGCCCATAAAAACTATATCCAGATGAAATATCGACAGATGAAATATCCAAAATTAATTCAAATCTTTTGCAAATCATCATATTATACTATTTTGAATTGTTTTAACCATTGTGGATGTAGGAGCATAGTATATGGTTTTGTAAAGGTTTTGAGATACTAGTGAGGGGAAACCTATTCCGCTAAGCGGCATGGTCTTACTAGATATCTAGATGATTTGAGATGGTAGATTATTATTCATACCAGGCTTTATGTCTGACTCGAAGTTTATGTTTACCCCTTAAACTCTTGGGTACTCACTTGATTTTGGGTAGTTCGAGAGTTGAGGTTTTCAGGTACCTCTTATGACGAATAAGCTTCCGGAGCCGTGCAGGAGGCATGATAGATATTTAAAGTTCTCTTTCTTTTGATTCCTCTGTGTTGATTATAAAGGCAAAGCTGTTATATTGCCTGTATATACTCTGATCATCCCGGGGGCAACTTCATATGTTGCTCTGGGTGTATGTTGTAATAAATATAATTTCTCTGAAAACATGAAATTATGTAATGAATTGAAAATATTTTGATATGTAATGTGATGTTGTTTGAAGTTTAATTTTTTTTCCATATTCATGTGTTTTTTTGTATCAATGAATCTAACACCGCCATATTCGATCGCCAATGATTAATAACTATGGATGATCGCAGCATCCGTAGCCGTTAGTTTTGGGTCCCCAAGTAGGGGAATGTTACAAAATGGTCTTCCCATGACCCACAAAAATCTAGTACGAAAGCTCTCAACAAATCTTCAAGTACCTTATTGACTTTCTCTGTCCGTCCATCCATTTGTGGGCGAGAAGCAGTACCCACCTTAAGCTTGGTACCCAACACCTCTTGTAGACTACTCCAGAATTTACTAATGAACAAAGTATCCTTGTCACTGACAGTACTGCTAGGAATCCCATGTAGTCTAACAATATTCTTTATAAACAACTTAGCCAATACAGGTGTCGTCCTGGTTGACTTCACGGGAATGAAATGTGCACTCTTGGTCAGTCTATCCACTATGACCCAAATACTTTGATTTTCCCTGTTCAACCTTGGCAACCCATCAACAAAATCCATGGATATTGAATCCTACTTCAAAATTGGTATATCTAAAGGCTGAAGCAATCCACTCGGCGTCTGATGTTTGACTTTAACTTGTTGGCAATTCAAACACTGCTTTACCCATAAGCCTATATCTTTTTCATACCTTCCAAGAAGAAACTTCTCTTCATATCCTGATACATCGTAGTTCCTCCAGGATGTATAGTAAACTTCGATCGATGACATTCCATAAGAACTTCCTTCCTTAAGTCACCAACATCAACAACTTTATTTACGCTCCCTAGCTGCTAAAAACTCCAGCCATCTCTGCTGTCTCATATTCAACTCCTTCCGAGAGAATAAATACTGCTAGGATTTATGATCCGTGTACAACTTGAATCTTTCTCCCAGAAGATAGTGTCTCCACACCTTCAAAGAAAAGATTACAACTGCTAACTCCAAATCGTGAGTCAGATATCTAACTTCATGTAGTCTGAGCTGTCGAAAAGCGTAGGCAATCACCTTACCACTTTGTATTAACACAATTTTTAATCATGTTCGACATGCAACAATATACACCACCAACCCCTGATTACTATCTGCTATAACTAACATGGGCGCATTGGTCAACAAATGTTTCAACTTAAAGAATGCCTCCTCACATTTACTTGACCAAATAAACTTTACGTCCTTCTTGGTTAGTTTAGTCAAATGCGCTACTATCTGTGAGAAATCCTTGACAAATCTCCGGTAATAGCCAGCTAATCCAAGTAAAATTCTTATCTAGGTCACTGTCTCAGGTCTCTCATAATTATTTATAGCTTCAATCTTAGCTAGACACACAGACAACCCTTTTTCAAAAACTATGTGCCTAAGAAACTTCATTTCTATCTTCCAAAAATGACACTTCAAAAATTTGCTTTTAGTTGACGCTGCCTCGAATATGTCAAAATGTCATCAATGAATACCAACATGAACCTATACAAGTGCTCTTGGAAAATTATGTTCATCAAGTCCACAAAGAAAGTGGGCACATTAGTCAATCTGAATGGCATTACTAACCACTTGTACGAACCACATCTTGTTTGAAACGCCGTCAAAGGAAATACTGTCCTCCACCACCCTCAATTGATGAAACCTTGTAGCTAAATCCAACTTGGAAAATACTTTGGCTCCACTAAATTGATCAAATAAATGATCAATTCTCGGCAAAGGATGTTTATTCTTTATTGTTTTCACATTCAGTTTATGATAATCAATGCACAATCTCAATGACCCATTCGGTTTCTTCACAAACATCACAGCTGCTCTCCAAGGTGAACTGCTTGGTCCGATTAAATTCTTTCCTTCTAAGTCCAGCAGCTGCACCTTTAATTCCTTTATCTTAGTAGGTATCATTCTGCTAGGCGGTCTACTTACAGGTTCAGCTTCAGGTACAAGATCTATTCGAAACTCAATAGCTCGTTTCGGTGGTAGTCCTGTAATAGGCTCCTACACATCTACATACCCTCTTACAATGAAAACTCGATTTTCTTCGTCTTCTACTTCTATTTCACCGAACAAAGCACAAACATCAAAATTTGCATTCTCTACTGAGTATATAATTCGATCGTGGCTATTAGGGTGTCTTAATGATTCTCCCCATTCAGGCAAAATATCCTAGCCTCATATCTGATCAACCAATCCATATCCAAAATGATTCAAAAACCCACAAAGTCAAACACATACAAACTATAAACAAAAGCATGACCTAACAACTCAATCTTTAACTGGTTGCATCTCATCCCAAGAGTTACATACCCTCATGTTGGATTTGCAACCCTTAAGGAAGTAACATGGTATGATGGTTCTAATTCTAACTTATCTACCAAACACCGAGAGATAAAAGAATGTGATGCACCATATCAAACAAAACTCTAACTGGTATGCTATAAATCAAAAGTGTACCTTCCATCACATACTTTCCTTTCTCAACAGTAGTTGGTTTAGAAGACGATGGTTCTAAAGCAAAGACCTTTCCCGCCTTGGCCACTTCAGGACATTTGGTCTTGTAATGCCCCCACTTGGTCGCAGTTAAAGGACTTCACACTCTGCTTTTCCAAATATGTCTTGTCATCACCAGATCGACACTTATTAGCATGGTGTCCCTTCTTGTCACACTTATAACAAAAGATATATGCTTTCCCATTCTTGGTAGCTCCACCCTTCTAAGCTCCTTTCTTCTTGAAGAACTTCCTCTTTCTTATTCAGTGAACTCTAGGTTTCCACCGACTTTTCTTTCCTAAAACTTGAACTACATTACTCGGATCTTGGAGATGTGGAATAGTCACATTGGCAATCTCCGGCCTTAAACCTTAGATAAACTTCTCATTCCTCTTAATCACAGTATCAATGGTGGCATATTCATATCTGGATAGCTCATTAGACTTAGTAGCATACTCCAGTCCAAACATATTTTCTTGCTTCAATTCCATAAACTTCCTAAGCATAGCTGACTTGAAAACTTCAGATAAGAACCTCTCCTTAAATCTTCTTCTAAACTCATCCCAAGTCAATTCTTCTTCAGACACACCAACGGTCGCTCTGTTCCACTAGTGCAGTGCTGCATTTAGCAACTGTCTAGAAGCCGATCTCATTTTCTACTCATCGTTCAACCCCAGATTAGCAAAAGTTCTCTCATAGTGCAATAGCCAGTTCTCTACTTCAATAGCATCCTCAGTTCCAAGAAAAGGCTTCCCACCAAGACTAGTATAATAGCTTAGCATTGTTATTACCAACCGACGCCACGGGATTAACTCCTCCCACACTAGCAGCATTCCCTCCAGCCAAACCAACAGCAGCTCCGAATTACATCGTGTTGACAAAGAGCTAAAACACAGTCCTCATATTTACTGGTGAGGTCATGACACCTACATTAGCATTTGCATTTTGAATAGCATTCGCTTGTCGACTCGGTTCCTTCTAGCATTGGGTCAAACATTTCCATTTGTAGTAGTGCTTCCTCTACCTAGATTCACTCTTTTGTTACTTGCTTCCATAACTTGCATTCTCATAATATGAATACGAGCCTTATATGATATAGAAGAACGGTCTAAGGGAGAGGGGACAATACACACTTATATATACCAAATACAAGTACATTACTATAGCATTATCCCATACCCCAATCTTATTCTCTGGTTCATTTGGACTATGTTTCCCAAATCTTTTAAGTTTTACATAAACCTATACTCTGATACCAACTTGTAACATCCCCCGATTTTGAGGTCCAAAACTAAGCGCTACGAATGCTGCAGTCATCCATAGTATTAATTTCCGGTGATAAAATACGGCTATGTTAATCATATCAACAATCAAAAGCACATAAATATGAAAATTTTCAAACACAATTTAATAACAAATTTTCACATTTCATTTTGCAAATAAGGTTTCATATTAGTTATATATCCCATCTGATTCCACATTCAGAGAAAATATAATTATTACAAAAATACTCCAAGAGCGACATATGAAGATGCCCCCTTAGTTGATCAGAGTCTACTACTACTTGACTGTTATAATTTCTGTCATTACATCCATTCAAACAAAACAAACTACATAGCGGATTAAATAAAACTCCTAATACAGCTACCTTGCCTCCTACACATCTCCGGAAGCTTATTCATCAAAATGGAAACCCGAAATCCCTTATTCCCGACCTACTCAAATGAGTACTCGAGAGTTGAAGGGGAAAAACAAAATTTTCAGGCCAGACAAAAAATATGGTGTGAATAATAACCTACAATCAAATAGATATCTAGTGAGACCATGCTGCTGAGCGGAATGGAGTTTCCCCTAACTAGTATCTTAACTATAGAATATCAAGTAATATGACTAACTGTCGAAATCATAAGGTTATCGACCTTCTTGAATAGAGGCTATCTCGCCTCTTTAAAACATACTTTTAGTTTGCATAAAATCAGGCCTCACCGACATTGAAATAAAAAGCAGTGGCATCAATGTCGCATGGCATTATTGCAGAAATCAATTACGTGCGACATTAATACTATAATGTCAAAACTATGGTTCTTCCTCTCTGTGCCGTAAAACTTAGGGTGTCGACGTTGAAAACCCACAATATAAATTTCCTTTACATCGAATCAAGTAATAGCAGCACCATTGCTACAAAATAGTTAATATCGAAAATAATGCTTGCGGCTTCCCTACTTTAAGCTATGACATCGATATAGAAACCATGCGGAATTATTCAATGAAAATTTGCGGCACTGACAAAGCAATGGTGAAAGCATTGTACAATGGCTATTATGCCGCAAAACAAATAATGTCAACATTGATAACTTGCACCATCGATGATTCCCATTATCATGAGATGTGTTATTCCCATAGTGACGATGCCACATGCATGATCCAATGCGGCTTAAGTATCTCATGCATTGTTCATAATGATGTCGCCCTTTGTTACAATGCCACATATTGTTGTTGGCAGATGGTATGGGGATGCCGCATATTAATGGCGTCGTGCTAATTATCATAAAAACCATTTTTTCCCTTTTAAAGTAAATTCTTTTTACCTACTACCATTTATTTGTCAAACTATGATTGGTTGGGATTAAATCTTTACAACTTCTTTTTAGAGTTTACTGAAATCAGGTTTAACTTCCCAAAATCATTTATTCATTTATTTAATTAATATCCTTAATTAATTATTGATTTAAATGCTTTTCTAGCTTAATAAATTCATAATGATTCATAAATACCGGGAAAAATTCCCAAAATCACAAAAATTCAGAATTATCATATTCTTTACCATATAGAAATTTTAGGACCAAAAACCGCACTAAATTATTTTTAATAATTTAAACTCAAAATGTACCCTATTTCTACCTTAGGAAATTCATAAAATATTCCTTTTAACTTGGAAAATTATGAAACTAAAAACTCATCCTTAAAATAATGTTTTACTCCACATATCAAAAAATCAAATCGATTGGAGATTAAAATCTTAGGTTTTACTCTTAAAATCCATTCAAATAATTTTATAAAAATTTACATAAATCATTATTCTATCCGAACAATAATCATACATCCCTAACAGGGCAAAACAATCAAGATAAATTTGAGTATTTCCCATGGTCGAATTCAGCCCAAAGTTAAAAGAGACGGCTCACTTATTATTCACCGTAGTTTGGATGTTGGAGTTGTAATTTTATGGTGTTTAGCTTCTCTAAGCTTTATCTTTTGAATCCCCTTTGATTTTGTAACATCCTCCATTATGAGGCCGAAAAATAAACGCTACTGAAGCTGCAGTCAACAATAGTATTATTCTCCTGTGAAAAGACAAGTTCGGTTAATAGTATCATTAATATCAAAGCATAGAAATATGAAAATTTTCAAAACACGGATTTCATTAATTAATTTCCATATTCATTTAATATTCCCAAAACATTACCCAGGTTTAGATAAAATAATAATTATTACGAAGTACTCCAAGAGAGACATATGAAGCTGCCCCATTGGTTGATCAGAGTTAAATAGACAGATAAATTTCTGTCGTTACATACATACAGCCAAAAGTCATAACAACACAACGGATATATAAATAGATAGACTCTTACATAGCTAGCTCTACCTCCTACACGTCTCCGGAAGCTTTATTCGTCAAACCTAAAAACCTGGAAACCTTACTTTCATACTACTAAAATAAGCACCCAAGAGTTAAAAGGGAAAAACAAAAACTTCGGATCAGACAAAAAGTCTGGTATGAATAATAATATGTCATCTTGGTTAATAGATATCTAGTGAGACAAAGCCGTTGAGTGGAATGGGTTTTTCCCTTATCGGTATCCTATAATAATATGTCTTTTAGAAATCAAGCACCTTCAACCATAATGGTTGAACTAGATAATATAAACAATCGTATGCATCCATGCATCTTGGGTAATCATGACTAATCTATCTAAATAAATGGACTATTTGTTCTAACATCTTTGTTTTCTCAGGGTAACTACAAACATACATGGCTGACTTTGGCCTACTAGATATATCAAATTCTCTAACTTACTGTTAGAAGGAAACTAGACGGTATGTCCGAAACTTACAATTCTTAGGGTCACCCTAATCCTAATGGTTTTGCAGGCCAACCAATAATCTATCTCATCTTCGTGTATTCCTTTTTGTGCGTAACCTACTTTTAGTCTTACCCTTGACGAAGCCCTATGTATTGGAATTTTGGTCTAATATCAACTAGGGGCTAATAGCTGAAGTATAGGGCGCGACCCTACAACTGTCCCATATGGTTTTCTAATCTCTGTGTCAATTCATCTTATCACAATTTATCTAAAAGTGATAAGAACTATAATCTTTTTGGTAAAATCCTGGGCTAAATGCCCTTTTTATTTCCTTGAAAACATAAGTCTTTATAATTTATTTAACCCTTGATATCATACTTTAAAACAAGGAAACTATAGCTCTTTACTTTATCCAAAATATTATGCCAAGATATATATGTGCTTTATAAAATAACATTGATGAACTTCAAAATCACTTAGAGGTTGTCGCACCTCCAAACCTTAGGCTATGAAGCTATATACAATAAAAACATTTATATTGAAAAAGTGTGACATTAATATTGCCTATATGGGTTGTCTTTCCCTTCTATATTGAAGTCATGTTAAAGCGTTTAATTTATAAAATATAAGGCTATAATGCCAAAACCATTTATGTCGCATATATAGGTTGGCGAAAGAAGTATAGAGTTTGGTTTGCATAAAATGTAGGCTTATAACCTTATTGAAATAATATCAAAATCATGACCAGGCGACATCATCATCGTAAATAATCAATGTCGAAAATAGCCTATAGCGGCATTATGGAAAAACACTGCAGCATAAGAAAATAGCGGCAACACTGCTGTATAAAACCAATGTTAAAAGTGATAAAAGCGACACTATAGCCATAGTATAGTCAATGTTGAAAACATAAAAAGCGGCATAGACGGCATGCGGTACTGAAATCACAAGGAGTTGATACTGAAAAATAGCGGCACCATTAATGCCGACATAGATAAGCGGTGATATGCGGCGTTGATATGAGACATTGAAACATGAATGATAGCCAACGTCGAAAGCATTAATGTCGACATCGGACCCATATTTCCCACTTCCACCAACGTTGATACATTGCATACCAACATGGGTTGATATCGTATGCATCCCAATTGGTTGATGTTAAAAAGCTTAGGTGTGACATAAATGGGTTGCGGCATCAATGAGGCAACGAAAATTCCTGTAATTATTATAAAACTATGAATTTTCTATATAAAGTAATTTCTTTTTACCAACTCCTATTCTTTGTAAAATGGATAATAACTTTCTTTACAAATTCTTTTTAAGAAAATGGCTATGAATCAGATTTCTCATTATCAAAATAATTTACAAACCAATAATTTTATATTAATATTTTAATATAATTATTAAGCTTTTCTAGCCTAATAAATTCATAATAATTTGTAAACACTTGAAAAAAAATCCTCAAAAATCACAATAAATCAAATTTATCATATTATTTAACATATAAAAATTTCGAGACCAAAAACATTATTTAATTATTTTTAATAATTAAAACCCAAAATAAACCATTTTCTTCACTTAAGAAATTTATACAATATTCATTCTTGATTGGAAAATTAAGAAATTAAAACTTTTAAAATAATGTTTCTAACATCACCTCAAAATTTCAAGTCGGATGGATGTCATAAACTAGGTTTATACTCTTAAAACCTAATAAATAATTTTATAATAAATCCAATAATTCATCATTCAAGTGTATAATTAACCAATCATTCCAAACATGGCATAACAACAATAATAAAAGGTTTGTGTTTGATCACAAAACCAAAATAAACATGCAAATAGTGAGATGGATAACTATTATTCACCTTGACTAGACAATGAGACTTGAGATTTGACTGTTGATTTGGTTTCCTTAAGCTTTCTCTTTGATTTCTTAGCTTTTTTCTTCTCCTTAAAGCTCTTAACTATGGTCGGCTTTCCTTAATATTTAGTTTGTATGAATGAATATGAGGGAGGAATTGAGGCTGAGAAGGTATATGTTAAGGAAATGTGCCATTTTCTATTTTGCTCTTCTCATAAATCCTCCTTCTTATTATTGTTCTAATCACCCTTATTAGTTCATTAATTAAGGCTCGAAAAATTTGATTATCAAATCTCATTCTCCTTATCATCCTATGTTATTTTATTTTATTTATCTAACTAAATATCCTAAATAATGTTAATCAAAATTAGGGGTGTTACAGACTCCCCTCCTTAAAGAATTTCATTCTTAAAATTATGATAAGGTACTTAACATCAAATATAATAATAAATATAAAACATACCATCAAAAAAAAATCAGATAAGCGTTCCTAATCGCGTCCTCTATCTCCCAAGTATAGTCTCTCTCGTTGTCACTCCACTGGACCTTTACTAGTCCGACTGTCATGTTTCTTAGCTTCTGCTCATCCCTAGCCACAATACGAATAAGTTGCCTAATAATTATCATGTCCAGTTCAACCACTAAGTCTTTCAATATAGCCGGAGTGATAATCATGAAAAAATCTTCCTAAGACGAGAAATATGTAAAACGTTGTGTACTTCTGCCAAACTGCTTGGTAACTCTATCCTATAAACAAGTTTTCTATTCCTCTCTATAATAGGAAATGGTCTAACAAAATCTAGATGCAACTTTTCCCGACTTTCTATATCTTACTACACCCTTCATTGTCCATACTTTGATGAAAACTTGATCTCCAAATGAGAATTCTTAGTCTTTCCATCTCTTATCTGCATAATTCTTTTGCCTAGTTTGAGCTTCATTCATCCTTGCTCGGATTAACTCAATATTTTATGTTTCTTCTCTTACCAAGCCTGGACCAAGAATTAATCTCTCTTCTTTCTCTAACCAACATATGGGTGATTTACATGGCCTTCCATATAAATCTTCCAAAGGTGGCATTCCTATATTAGTCTGATAGTTATTTTTATAGGAAATTTCGATTAAGTATAGATGGTCTTCCCATGATCTTCTAAAATCTAGCATACAAGCTCTTAACAAATCCTTCAAGACTTTGTTATCTCTTTCCATTTGCACATCTGTCTGCGGATGATAAGCGGCACAAATCTTAAGCTTAAGCATTGCAGTCTAACAATATTCTTCATAAATAACTTAGCCAAAATGGGTGTCGTCCTTATCGACTTAATGGGAATGAAATGTGCACTCTTGATTTCTATCCACTATAACCCAAATACTTTTAATTCCTCTACTCGACCTTGAAAATCCATCAATGAAATCCATAGATATAGAATCCCATTTCCAAACCGGTATATCCAAAGGCTGAAGCAATCCACTTGACTTCTGATGTTTGACTTTTACTTGCTGGCAGTTTAAGCATTGCTTTACCTATAAGCCCACATCCATTTTCTTACCTTCCTAGAAGAAACTCCTTTTCATATCATGTTACATCTTAGTTCCTCCAAGATGAATGGTAAACATCGATTGATGACACTTACTAAGTACTTCTTTTCTTAGGTCACCTGTATCTAGAACACATAATCGTTCCTTCTTTCTCAACCATCCCTTTTCATCAAGATAACAATCCTTCAAATCATCGATCTCAGTTCCACTTTCCAATCTTTTATTCTCTCGACTAATAATGGATCATCTCTTTGCTTAGAAGCAATCCTTTCAATCAATACTGGTCGAACTTCCAACCATGATAACATGACAGTTTATTGACTAGAACTAGATGTAGATCTTAACTGCACACTACAACTAGTTAATACTTCTAAATCTTTCCACTTTACTAACATCGCCAACACTGCATTCTAATGTTTTCTGTTAAGTGCATCTGCAACATTGTTTCCTTTTCTTGGTGTATACTCAATTCCAAAATCATAAGCTGCTTTGAACTCCAACCACCTCTGTTGAATATCTTAAAGACTTGTAATTCGTATACAATCCGAATCTTTCTCCTAAGAGGTAGTGTCTCCACACTTTCAAAGCAAAGATTACAACTACCAAATCCAAATCGTGAGTCGGATGCCAAACTTCATGTGGTTTGAGCTGTCGAGAAGCGTAGGCAATCACTTTACCTCTTTGTATCAGCACATCGCCTAATCCTATTCCATATGTATCTGTATACACCACCAAATTTTGATTACCATCTTGTACAACTAACATGGGTGCATTAATCAATAAATGTTTTAGCTTCAGGAATGCTCCCTCACATTTATCGGTCCAAACATACTTCACATCCTTCCATGTTAGTCTAGTCATCAGTGCTGCTATACGAGACGAATCCTTGATGAATCTCCAGTAATAGCCAGCTTATCAAAGAATTTTTTTTATCACAATCACCATTTCGGGTCGCTTCTAATTATTATAGCCTCGATCTTAGCTAGATCTACTGACAACCTTTTTTCTGTAACTACATGATCAAAGAACTCCACTTCTTTCTTCCAACAACGACACTTCATAAACTTCGTCTTTAACTAATGTTGCCTCGATGTCTCAAGCACTATTCTGAGGTAAGCATCATGATCTTGGTCAGTCCGAGAAGATATCAAAATGTCATCAATGAACACCAACATGAATCTATCCAAGTGTTCTGGAAATTCGGTTCATCAAATCTATAAAGAAATCGGGCGCATTAGTTAACCGAAATGATATTACTAACCACTCGTAGGGACCATATCTTATTTGAAATGCCGTTAAAGGAATACTGTCCTCCACCACTCTCAAATGATGGAACCCTATCGCCAAATCCAACTGCGAAAATACTTTGGCTCCACTCAACTAATCAAACAAATCATCAATTCTTGACAATGAATATCTATTCTTTATTGTCTTCTCATTCAACTTACGATAATGGATACATAATATCAACGACTCGTCCGGTTCTTCACGAACACCACGGTCACTCCACAAGGCGAACTGCTTGTTCTAATGAAACTCTTTCCTTCTAAGTCCACCAACCAGTCCTTTAATCCTTCATCTCAATAGGTGTCATTCTACTAGGCGGTCTACTTAAAGTGTTCGGCTTTAGATATAAGATCTATTCAAAATTCAATAGCCTATTTTAACGGTAGTCCTATAACTGGCTTAAAAACATCTGCAAACTCTCTAATGGCAAAAACTCTTTTCGACTCATCTTCCTCCTCCATTGCATCCAATAAAACACAAACATCAAAATTTGACTTCTCTATTGAGTATATATTTCGCTCGTAAATATTAGGTATCTTAATGATATTTTTCTATCTTGGTAAGATATCCTAGCATCATATTTTCTTAACCAATCCATACATAATATAATTCCAAAGTCCACAAAATCAACACATGCAAACTACAGGCAAGTATGTGATCTAATAACTCAAACTCTAAATGGTCATATATATCCCTATAGTTGCATACCCTTCTATCGAATTCACAATCCTTAAGGAAGTAACAAGGTATGATGGTTCTAAACTAAGTGTATGTACCAAACAACGAGAGATAAAAGAATGTGATGCACCAATATCAAATAATACTCTAATAGATATGTCATGAATCAAAAGCGTAACTCTCATCATAGCCTTTCCCTTCTCCTCTGCTCGTCATCTAGACATAAATCAGCAAAAATCCTTTCATGATGAAGCAGCCAATTCTTTACTTCGATAACATCCTCAGTTCCAATGAATGGCTTTCCTCTAAGTCTTGCATAATCCTGACTCAACACAACATAGGTATTGACAACCGAAATTTCAGGATTTGCTCCTATAGCTTTACCACCAACTAATTTAGCTGCAACTCCTATTTGCATCATGTTGACAAAGAACAAGTACATAGCTCCCATATCTACCGGTAGTGTTCTAGTACCCACATTAGCAGCTGTTTGTCGACCCAGATTCCTCCTAGTATTGGGCCCGACATTTCCATTAGTCGTGGTGCTTCCTGCATGGAGATTCAATCTTCCAATTCCTGACTCCATATCTTACTTTCCTTAAATCTACATTCGATCCTTAGTAAGATACGGAAGAATGGTCTAAGTGAGGGAAGAATAGAGATAATATATATACTTATATATAGAAAACATGTACATTACTATAGTGTATTCTATACCCCAATCTCATTATATGATTCATTTGGATTATGTTTTCAAAAACCCATTTAAATTCAAAATTCTTTTAGTTTTACATAAACCTTTGCTCTGATACCAAGTTATAATACCCCATTCCGAGGTCCAAAAATAAGTGCTACTAATGCTATAGTAATCAATAGTATTATTCTTCGGTGACAAAATGAGTTCAGTTATTAGTATCATTAACATCAAAGGACAGGAATATGAACATTTTCAATACATAAATTTCATTAATTAATTTCCATATTCATTACATAATCCTAAAACGTTGCCTAGGTTCAGATAAAATATAATTATTATAAAATACTCCAAAAGAGATATATGAAGATGCCTCCTTGCTTGGTCAGAATTAACTACTAGACATATACAATTTCTGCCATTACATACATACAGACAAAAGTTAAAACAACACAGCGGAGACGTAAATAGATAAACTCCTACATAGCTAGCTCTGACTCCTGAACATCTCTGGAAGCTTTATTCGTCAAGCCTAAAAACTTGGAAACATTGCTCTCGAACTACTCGAATGAGTACTCAAGAGTTAAGGGGAAAAACAAAAACTTCGGGTCAGACAAAAAATATGGTGTGAATAATAATATGCCATCTTAGTTAATAGATATCTAGTGAGACCACGTTGCTGAGTGGAACGGGTTTTCGCCTCACTAGTATCCTATAAAAATATGTCTTTTAGAAATCAAGCACCTGCAACCAGAATGGTTGAACTAGACAATATAAACAGTCGTATGCATGCACGCACCTTGGGTAATCATGACAAATCTATCTAAATAAATGGACTATCTGTCCCAAAATAATAGTTTTCTTAGGGTAACTACAAACCTATATGGCTGACTTGGGCCTACCAGATATATCAAACTCTCTAACTTATTATTAGAAGGAAACTGGATGGTCTATCCGAAACTTACTATTCTTGGGGTTACTCTGATCCTAATGGTTTTGTGGGCCAACCAATAACCTATCTCATCTTTGTGCATTCCTTTTTGTGTGTTAACCTACTTTTAGTCTTACCCTTGATGAAGCCCTATACATTGGAATTTTGGACTAATATCAGCTAGGGGCTAATAGCTGAAGAATAGGGCGCTACCCTACACCAATTCCATTTAGTTTTCTAATCTCTAAGAATTCATCCTATCATAATTTATATAAAGGAGATGTTAATGCATAAACACATCAATACCCAAAAGTGAATAGGAATAGAATTCGATCAAAAAGAAACCTCTATGAGGCCCTTTGAAGCTGTCAAAGTTAAGGGTTGAGCATATGATTCCCGGTATGTAGTTGGTCTTTGCATTGGTGACATAATCACTTCGATTTTCATGAACAGGTTGAGTTAGAAGTAATAGTTGGGGATATGTTTGAGTCAATAGGTAATTAAGTAATCAAGTCAATGTGTATATCTATGTTAAAATTCAGGTTTGAAGTCAATAAAATACGGAAGTCACAAGTTCTAATATGTCAATAAACTATGAAATTGTTTGATTTCCAATTTCTTATGTGTACAAGGTTAAAGTATTACAATTGACTAAATCCCTAAATCGATTTAGGGTTTACAAAGTTGGAAACATGTAAGAAATTAGGAAAGCGAATCAGGTCCCCAAAACAGTGCATTTAGGGTCATATTTATAGGGGTGGATGGACACGGTTTTCGACGTGGATAGGCTTTAGTAGCAGCCTTGTCGATGGTGTTGATAATAGCCTTGTAGACCTTGATGATGTTATGCACTGAATTTTCTTAATAGTGGTAATAACAGAACTTTAGTGCCACCTCGAAAGTGTTGGTCTTAAGCGTCGACGTTTTTCAAGCGATATAAAGATCGAAGTGCTATATTGAACAACAGTGAAGAGCGGTGTCACTTTACATCCTTGTAGTGTTAAGCTTTTCGTGGATATTGATAGTGTCCAACATCAATACCACTTCATATAGATGCACCATGTTCTTTAAATGCTAATAAAATACGTTGACGAAGTACCATGTTGAGCAGTCTTTGAAGAGCTCTAAAGTATTGATAAAGTGATAATTGACGATGAGCTTGTGATTGGTGAGTAGCGAAGCTGATTGAATGTGGTATCAATGAGATCTGCTTTGATCACTTCGACATTCATCGATGACCTTCGAGGTTGTCTGTACTTGACCTCTTCGTAACACAGACCATGGAAGGTATTGCCACCCCTATATCTCTTTTTGTGTATCTCTGAAGTCGATAAGAGGCATCTTTGGAGTATTCTTGATAAAGGGCCTTTAACGATAATGAAAATGTGTGGAGTGATCTATGAATAACTTCTGATGTTAGCACCATTACTTCCGTGTTGCTTATTAGTGTGGCATCGAACCTCCTCGTATCCTTTTGACAATCCTCTTTGACATTATTATTGGTAAAATGCGCAATCATGTAGCACGTCAGACCTCTTCATCAACAATTATAGTAGTAATATCTTTGAAGTTTATGAGGTGCAACGTTCCTAGCTCTTTACACTTTTCATCTTCGAAGTCAATGATGGTGATATCGCTTGCTATTACAAAGACTTAGACATTATTTCCTTAGACGAGGTTCGACATCTTGTCCTTAGAGCTTCCAATTAGGAACCATATTCTCTTGTGAAATTATATGGATAACATTTGCTACCCCTCCTTGTGTAAAAGAAGCTTTTTACTTAAAACCACAAATTTTCCTTGCTTTGTTTAGCCTTTGAGACCCATTAAATCTAATGGTGTGCTTTCTTTTCCTGTGATTTAAACTCAAACAAATGATGTTTTTGAATTATCAATATCATTTAAAGCCTTAAATTTCATACATCCGGGTTAATACTAATATACGATTACTAACATATTTTTCGCTTTATATGTATTCATATGACAATTAGCATCAATTTACTCAGTCGACATAGTTTTACTTCCATAGAATTACATTTTGGATGCTCTATGTTAATTTTTATTGAAGTTTTCAATTCATATTTATGGACCTATCTTCTTATCATAGATTTAGCACTTATTTATGCTCTTCTAGTCAACGCAAAATTTTAAGTTTTTCTTGTGAACTCTATCCTCGTCATTCAATAGTTATTGACTTGTTGTAGGGTTATTTTTAAACTTTAAACATTTTATTGTTTGGATATCAAGTAAATCTCATACATCCTTTCAAGAATAAGTATTTAAATTTGAATAATATCATCAAGTAGGCAGACGGAAGGATAGGCATGAATTTTCTTTGAGAAGACTAGTACGGGTTTCAAAAAATTTCCTCTCGAGCTAACTCTTCTTGGATTGTTAGAGCTTGACTCTCAATATTAAGTCGCTTTGAATGTATCACACAATTTGTTTTCCAGAGGTTTGATTTGGTGCAAGATGTCATGCAACAGTTCGTTTGCCTTCTCATTGTAATTTTTATCTTCAGACCTAAGACTTATTTTAATGATGGATTAGCTATTTAAGATATTAATAATTTATTTGGTGATGAATTAAAGGAAATATCTGGTACTAATTCTAAAGAAAAATTTAGAAAGCCATTTAATAATAAGGAGGTTAGTAATTTAGCATGTCATCTGATGATAAGAAATCCAAGGTTACATCTTTCGGCAATAAGAAATCCAGAATATCCTCCAACAATAAGAAGGTTAGAAAACTATCCGCTAACAAAAATCCCGAATTCCATCTAAAAATAAGAAGACCAAAAATCCATCTGGTAAATGACGAAAGAAGACCAGAAATCCATATCTGGCGATAACAATAGAAGTCCAAAAATCCATATCTGGTAAAAATAATAGAAGTCCAGAAATCTCTGTCTATTTGTAGAAGGCCAGAAATTAAATCCAGGAACAATATGAAAACTCGAATTACACAAGAAAACCAGAAGTTCGATTGGAAGTTCAAAAATAATCAATATAACAAATTAGGAAACCATGAACCCAAATCAGGAACTCAATCAAAAGACTCAATCAAAAGGTTGTCGGAATTTCATCTGATAATAAGAGTGCTCTAGAAAGTCATAGGGAAACAAGAAATCCAAAGAGAAACCCAGAAAACAAATCATATTAAACAAGAAAATCATGATTCCATTTGTCAAAAAATTCAGAGAAATATTCATCAAAGTTCTGTTTTACAGTAAGAAACTCATAAATTCATTCGAAGGCAAAATATAATTAGAAAACCACCTAATTAACAATTCGATTTGTCGTAAAGCAAAAGTCTCATGGTTCTCTTCGATGCTAATTTGTAGCCTTATTAATTCTTCAAAGGTTTCCGTTATTTAAAGAACTATTTCTTACTAAGGTATTTACTATTTATTATAATTATATTTAGAGATAAGTAGTTCCATTCAGCCATTCAAAAGTTCAGCAAGTAGTTCCGTTCAGCCATTCAACCATTCAGCAAGTAGTTCCATTCAGCTATTCGGCTATTAAACTGTTCAGCCTTTCAGTAGGTGGTTCTCTTCGATTATTTGGCCGTTCAGCAGGTAGTTTTGTTCCGTTGTTATGTCGTTCAGTGGGCCCAATTAGTTTATTTGTAGTTATTATATATAGACCTCCTTGTGAAGGTTCCCTTATTCCTAGATCTATTTTGGTCCTATTAGAGGTCTGCTATTAACTATGCATTGAATGAAGCTATTCTTGCTTTCTAGTGAGGAGTTGTTCTTCGATCGTTTCCTTTTGCTGATCCATTGAGTTTTAGATTCCTTTTTGTATCATTTATCCTTGTTTCCATTTCGGGTTTTAGGACATCTTAGCCTTTGTTTTAGGTTTATATATTTTCATTTTTCTCCTTTCTGCCCCTTTCTCGGAATTTGGTTTTGCTTTGAGTTGTTGACATTTCGTTCTTTCCATTTTTAGTTTTGGATTCCTTTGTCCTTTTTATTTGAACCACTCCTTTGGGATTTTCCTTTACATTGAGTTGTGGATAACTTCATCTATTTTTCTTTTGTCCCTCTTTAGGCCTTACCTTGGTCATGGATGCAAAAATCTTTGATCTTTTTGTTGAAAGCGCTCCGAGAATTCATCGAAGGCTTTGGTGGATACTGGGTCCTCCTCCTTCTAGGATGCGGTACAGACTGGACACAGGCTTTTTGGTGGGTACTAGACCCTCCTCCCTCTAGGTGGCGCTATGGACTGGTGGCAGGCTTTTGGGTGGGTATTGAACTCCCCTCCCTCTAAGAGGCGCTACGGACTAATCATAGGCTTTCTGATGGGTATTGGACCCTCCTCCCTCTAGGAGGTACTAAGGACTGGTCGTAGGCTTAAAACTTGTTTCTGAAAATACTTTTTTGGCCAATTGAAACATTTGTGAAGACCTTTTTGAACATCAACTTCTTTTTGGGAGAAACAGTTTTTCTTTAAAAAGGTCTCTTTGATAAATTGAGGGTTTATTTCCTAAAATTGGTTTTTCTTTTAAGAAGATTTTGGATACTGGAACTTTTTGATAAAGAAGACCAAGAAGTTTTTTATAAATCGTTCTCGTGATAAAAACTGAAATCTCAAATAAGAGATTTAGTGGTTATGATCCATGAACCAATAGTCCTTCAATCGAGAATAAACAGTTCTAATTAGAGTTTTTGTCGATGAATCTTGATAATTCTGAAAATTTTCTTTGAGAAAATACGCATAGGTTTTTCCTTGTCAACAACTTCGGAAACCTTTGAAAATACTTTTGTCAGGATATGCTCGGCTAAAATCTTTAGTATGCATTTACTAATGCTAAGTAATATATTTGAAGATTGTATTAATATTTCTTAAAATAGATAAAGATTTGTTTTTCCTGATTCATAGGGTAATTTGAAATAATCTTTCTTAATTTTTGAAAGTAATTCTTTTGAAAGAGATGTTTAGAAAATTTCTTTTTGATAATAAAATAACTTAGTGAAAATAAGGTCGATGTATTCACTTCCACTTTTATATGATATATATGTAATTGTACCCTTCCAGGTATTGCTTAGCAAAAGAAGTGTCATGTTTATAAGACTGAAAAGTCATGATTCATGAACTAATAGACTTTTAGGTACAAGAGCATACTTTTCCTCAGAATCCTTTCTTTTGAGAAGATTTTGGATACTTACCTTTCCCTAGAAACTGGCTTATGTTGGAAGGTTAATTGACTCAAGCAAAAGCGCCATCTCGTATTGGATATTTGATCTATCTTTTCTTCTGTGAAAACTAGAGATTGATTACATTTTGACAGTGAGATCCAGATCCTTTTGTATGCAGTGGATTGGTTTTGTTTTAACCTATAATGACACTCGAACTTTATGTTAATACATGATCAATTGCAATCACAATTTGAACTGGAAATTTTATTAGTAAAGATAATCCATGGTGGTTGTTGTCATGAAACTTCATAGTTTGGTTGGAGTTTGAATTTGAAGTTGTAGAGCTACTTTTATTCTTGTAGAAAAATGTTAGTCCTCAAGTGTCTGGGCTATTCTTCTTGGAATGAGAGATCCTCTAAGCTTCCTTAGCTAATTTATTTAGAGATCCTGACTTGATCATATTCTGAATTACCCTGACAGGACCTGGCACTTATCAGTCTTATGTCCATTTATTTTGTGGTAGGCGCAATAATCTTGTTCTTTTTTAGGTTTAGGAGCTTTCCTGGTTTTATAGGAAGTGGAAAAACTTCCACTGGTTTTTTCCATAGCGAAAATATAGGAGAGAGGTTTGTTTAAGCTTATAGAATTAGGTTTAGATATCACTAGTCGGTCTTTTCCATTGTTTTCATTCCTTCTTGGCTTTTTGTTGGAGTGATTGAGGCCGAACTTTCCTTCTTGTGCATCTTGTTGGGATTCTTTCTTAGCATGGTACATCTCGTCCATACGAATGAATTTCTCTACATGGAAATGGAAGTATTGCAGATCCTTGCACCCATTAATATGAAGCTCTTTCTAAAAAGGAGTTTGCTCAATTAGTCCTGATTGAACTGCCATCAGTTTGTCTCCGTCGGTTGCATTTTTTGCTTTTAATACTTATGTATTAAATCTCTTTAGGTATTCACCAAGCAATTCTCCTGGTCTTTGCTTGATATTAGCTAACATGCTGGAGTCCATAGTTGGATATTTGTATACATAAAACTACACTACAAATTCATAAGAAAATTTTTCCCAGGAAATGATGGTCTTTTCCTAATAGTTTTTATACCATTTAGCAGCCACTCAATAAAAGGTAACAGGAAAAACCTTACAACGGACTGCCTCAGATGCATTATATAAATCCAATCAGTTTTTCAAAGATTGAAAATGGTCATTCGGATCAGTGGCTTCGTCTTACTTTAGTGGAGGGATTTTGATGTAAGATGGAATTCTAACAGCAAATATTTCTTCTGGAAAAGGATTTCTCCGAAAGCTACTCTTTCTTAGGTCAAGGGTTCGTTCATCCTTAAGCATATCCTTTGTTATTTGATTGAGAATGCCCTTTTGGTTAGTTTCATCACCGTTATAATTTCTTCCATATGGTCTAGGCACTTTTCCTAAGACTGGGCTATTTAATTTATCAAGTGATCTTCCTACTTGATTTCCTTGATTTTCGTTTTGTTGACTCATCTTAGCCTTACTGCTTTCTTCCATTTGTAATTTTGGAGAATGAACTTCATCTTGAGTTTTGTTTGGAGATTCCACTTCATTTACTTCTTCCATGGGCTTTATCATAATGGAAGATTTTTGAGATGGAGCCCCTTCAAGAAGCTCTCGCATTACCATTACTTGTTGTATTAAATCCTGGATTTTGGTCTCATTACTTGCAAGTTTTTTTAAAGTTGAGGATTGACCAATCTCCATATTCTCTAAGTTGAAGTTCAAGATGTTACTATTTTCCCTGATTCTCACCATTTTTCCAAAAAAAGGAATTTTCACGTGATTAATTTACGGAGAAAGCTATAAAGTATTGGAGGTTTAAGCCACCCTTCTAGCGCCAAAATATTAACGGATAAATTCGTTAACACCCAAAAGTGTATAGGAATAGAAATTGATCAATAAGAAGCCTCTATGAGGCTCTTCGAAGCTATCGAAGTCAAGGGTTGAGCACATGATTCCCAGTTCGTAGTTGGTCTTTGCATTGGTGACATAATCACTTTGATTGTCATGAACAGGTTAAACTAGTATGTATTGGTTGGGGCTATGTTCAAGTCAATAGGTATGTAAGTAAACAAGTCAATGTGCATATCTATGTTAAGGTTCAAAGTTAATAAAATACGAAGTCACAAGTTCGAATATGTCAATAGGCTATGCAGTTATTTGATTTCCAATTGCTTATGTGTAAAAAGTTCAAGTATTACAATCGAATAAATCCCTAAATTAATTTAGGGTTTACAAAGTTGGAAATATGTAAAAAAAATTAGGAGAGGGAATCAGGTCCCCAAAACAGCACCCCTAGGGTCGTATTTATAGAGGTGGAGCGGTGGGTCTTTGATGCGGATAGGCTTCAGCAGAAGTCTTGTCAGCAGTGTTGGCAATAGCATTGTCTACCTTGATGATGTTATGCGCTGAATTCTCTTAACTGTGATAATAGTAGAACTTTAGTGCCACTTTGACAGTGTTGGTCTTCAGCGTTGACGTCTTTCAAGTGATATGAAGATCGAAGTGCTATATTGAACAACAGTGAATAGCGGTGCCGCTTGGCATCCTTGTAGTGTTAAGGTCTTCGTGGATATTGATATTGTACAACATCAATACCGCTTCGTATAGATTCACGATGTCCTTCAAATGCTAATAAAACATGTTAACGAAGTGCCATGTTGACCAGTCTTCGAAAGGCTATAAAGTTTTGAAAAATGATGGTTGATGATTAGCTTGTGATTGGTGAGTAGCGGTGCTGATTGAAGGTGACGCCACCCCTATATCTCTTTCGTGTATCTCTGAAGTCGATAAGAGGCATCGTTGGAGTATTGCTGATCTAAGGTCTTCGTCGATAGTGATAATGTGCAGAGTGATCAATGAACAACATCTGATATTGGCACTATTAGTTCTGTGTTGCTTATTGGTGTGGCATCGAACCTCCTCGAATCATTCGAAAATCCTCTTCGACATTATTATTGGTATAAAAAATGTGCACTCATGTTGCACGTCGGACCTCTTTACCAATAATTATAGTAGTAATATCTTCGAAGTTTAAGAGGTGCGATGTCCCTGGCTCTTTACACTTTTCGTCTTCGAAGTCAATGATGATGATATCACTTGCAATTACAAAGACTTAGACATTGTTTCTTATGACGAGGTTTGACATCATGTCCTTAGAGCTTCAAATCAGGAACCATATTCTCTTATGAAATTATGTGGGTAACAAGTGATAAGAACTATAATATCTTTGGTAAAATCCTGGGCTAAATACCCTTTTTATTTCTTTGAAAACATAAGTCTTTGTAATTGATTTAACTCTTGAAATCATACTTCAAAACGAGGAAACTATAGTCCTTTACTTTATCCAAAATATTATGTCAAGATATATATGTATGTGTGCTTTATAAAAAAACACTGATGAATTTCAAAATCATTTAGAGGTTATCGCACCTCAAAACCTTAGGCTATGAAGACATATACAATAAAACCATTTATATTGATAAAGCGCATCATTAATATTACCTACATGGGTTGTCGTTCCATTCTATATCGAAATCATGTTAAAGCATTTGATTTATAAAACATAAGGCCATAGGGCCAAAACCATTTATGTCACATATGTAGGTAGGTGAAGCAAAGAAGTATATAGTTTGGTTTGCATAAAATATAAGCTTATTGCCTTATTGAAATAATATCAAAATCATGACCATGCGATATCATCGACGTAAAATAATCAATGTCAAAAATAGTCTATAGGGGCATTATGGCTAAACACTGCAACATAAGAAAACAGCAGCAACATTGCCATATAAAACCAATGTTGAAAGTGATAATAGCAGCACTACAACCATAGTATAATCAATGCAGAAAAGGTAAAATAACGGCTTAGACGGCATGCGGTATTGAAATCATAAGGAGTTGATATTGAAAACTAGCGGCATCATTAATGCCGACATAGATAAGCGGTAATATGCAGCGTTGGTATGAGGCATTGAAACTTGAAGGATAACCAACATCGCATGCATCAATGTCGACATCAGCGCTATACTCCCACTTCAACCAACGTTGATTCATGGCATACCAACCTTGGTTTATATCGTATGCATCACCATTAGTTGACGCCGAAAAGCTTAGGTGCATCATAGATGGGTTGCGGCATCAATGAAGCGGTGGCGGTTCCCATAATTATTATAAAAACTGTAAATTTTCTATATAAAGTAATTTTTTTATCAACTCCTATTCTTTGTCAAATTGTTATTGGATAATAACTTTCTTTACCAATTCTTTTTTGAAAAACTGCTATGGATCAAATTTCTCACTATCAAAATAATTTGCAAACCGATAAATTTATACTAATATGTTAATACGATTATTAAGCTTTTATAGCCTAACAAATTCATATTATTAATAAACTTTTAGGAAAAATCCCCAAAAACATGATAAATCGGATTTATCATTTTCTTTTACATATAAAAATTTCAGGAACAAAAATATTATTTAGTTATTTTCAATAATTAAAACAAGAAATGAACCATTTTCTTGACTTAATTTATAAAATATTCATACTTGATTGGAAAATTACGAAATTAAATACCCATTTCCAAAATAACATTTCTAACATCATCTCAAAATTTCAAGTCGAATGGATGTCATAAACTAGGATTTCACTCTTAAACCCTATTAAATAACTTCATAAAAAATCCAATAATCCATCATTCAAGCATATAATCAACCAATCATTCCAAACATGGCATAATAACAACATAAGGTTCGAGTGTGATCAAAAAACTAAAATGAACATGTAAATGTGAGAGGGATAATTGTTATTTATCTTGATTAGATAATGAGACATGAGATTTGAGTGCTGATTTGGTTTCCTTAAGCTCTCTCTTTGATTTCTTAGCATTACTTTTCTTTAAAGCTCTGAACAATGGCTAGCATTCCTTAATACTTAGTTTGTATGAATGAATGTGAGGGAGGAATTGAGAATAGGAATGTATATGTTAAGGAATTGTGGACTTTTTCTATTTTTCCCTTCTCATTAATCTTTCTTCTTACTAATATTCTAATCACCCTTATTAGTTCATCAATTAAGGCTCGACAAATTTGATTATAAAATCTCATTCTTCTTATCATCCTACATTATTTTATTTTATTTATCTAATTAAATATCCTAAATAATGTTAATCAAAATTAGGGTTGTTACATATTTCCTCTTCCTTCTACCTTGAATAATGGTCGATCTTATTTCTTCTTTGGGATTGTTTTCGGATGTAAAATGTGAATGATTGAGAGGGTGAGGGCTTAAGGGATAAAACATGGATCTATTCCTATTTTGCCCTCCTCATATATTCTTTTATATGTTAAGTTTTAAAGCAATATTATTATCTAATTAGTTAAGGCTTACCCAATTAATTACCAAATCAAATTTGCATGTCCCACTACATTATTCTATTTAATCTGTCTAATTAAATTTTCTGAATAATATTAGACTAAAATTAGGGGTGTAACATTAAATAACTAGGATGAGTATTTTTCCTTGACTTACATTAGGTTAGTCTAAGCGAGATTTCAACTATGAGAGGCTGGTGAGCTGTGTTAGTGTTGTTGTTGAACCAATATTTAGTAGTAGTAGGGCTGACATATAGGATTTGGCCACCAACGGTCTCGAACGGTCAATAGCAAGGACTTAGGTTATGTCCTAACAGATTTCGCTATCTACTAGTGTACAATCTGTATAGGATACGTAAAGATCTCAAAGTTTAATTAGTTTTTTGTTTGTCGGAGGTGGGATAGTTTACCGTTAGATATGTCTTTGGGATGCATTAGTAATACGGGAAATTAAATTATAGAGCCGTATCTAGGAGTCATCGGTCCATGTATCTATGGGTCGGTTGACTAGTGATTACATCATGGAGGGCATACTTTGGGGTTGAGGTATTAATGGTCGTTCGGTCCGTATCCACACTATATAAGAAATATTAAATGACTGGGGTTTTTATTTTTGAGTACCGAACGCTTATATACATACGAGAATATACGTAAGTATAGCTCAGAGAAGGTTGGACTTATGTATGCATAGATGGTATATAATGGAATAGCCATAAATAATGGACATAATAATGAAATACAAATCAATCGACATAATTAGTGTTATGAATAAAGTATGCGATAGAGTTAAGGGTACCCTAGGGGCAATTCTATAATTTATTGTAAATTAATTAACCCTGTAATCAATTCGCATTCGTAATAAATGTGTTTTTCTTTCTGTTATATATTTGTTACAATGTATTATAAATAATTAAATGCTTAATTAAAATATATTTAATAGAAAATCCATAAATGTTGTAACCGTGATAATAATTACAAATAGATGTAATCATGAGTATTGTATCATATATTATAAAACCCATCATTTTAAATGTTCCTTGTCAAGATGCATCGAGACTGGATATCGATGTATCGGTTTAAACTAGAGTGCGTAACGCTCTCCAAATGTTGGGCAGTGTATTACTTATGACTATTGGGGACATCTAGAGCTTACGTGCTAATAGTTATTGGAAAACTATGGAACGACTCACTCGATAGTTTTCTATTAGTTAACATAACTAAGACCAAACAAAAAATATCGACGTGACTGATTCACACAATTCTCTTGACTTGCGAATACCGTCGATCTTTAATATGAAAACTCCACTCTAATTATAGTAAAATCATGGCACGTTGACCATCGAGTGACTATAGTTGGGTCGGGAGGAAGTATTGAAAGTGAAACACTATTCATGAGAGGATTCGTCTCCTCAGTTATATGGGGTTAGTATCACGGTCAACTCAAAGTCAAAGTCGCTGGCTAGAGTATTGCGATTAATCGTTATTATTGAACCAAGGATTTTATGTTTTGGGCTATAGAGTTGAATATGGACGATATTAGAAATTTGACCATTACCAAATTTCACAAGTCCAGAGTGTTATAGTTTGACAAAGAGTGGTATAAATAAAAAACACAACCAGGTAATGCTTAATAAAGTGGAATTGGATTTTACCGAAACCAAGTAAGCGTGGCCAAAATGTCACACCACCTGCTAAGTGATGTGTGAACGTTAACATTCGAATAGTTTGATGTTAATCGATGACCAAATTTACACCTGACGAGTCACACAATCAAAATGATGAATTCTCTTTTGACCGAATGATTTAATTGGTTTATAATTTTATAAACTAATTAATATTTACAAAATATCGATTATAAAATTTTGATTATAATTTGAGGAATAAATATATTGAATATATTTATAATAGTTATAAATATATCAATTGATATATGATATCGATAAGCGATTAAATTAAATTTAATTAAAAAATGTTTTCTTTGGGCTTAAATGGGATCTTGGCCCATGATGATGGGTGACTATTTTCGGCTGAAATAGGGACTAAAGGAGGTGGCTCAAATAGGTTAGGGTTATGGGGTTTTGGACGGCTCAGATTGAGAGAGAACGGGTATGAGATGAGATCCACTATTCTCTCTCTTCTATCCACTATTTAAACACCTCCAACCCTAAGTGAAAAGTCATTTTTGCTACCATTCCTACCTTATATTTCAGGCTGACTACAATCCCTAGGAGTCCCATTATATCAAGGTCAAATCAATTCATAATCAATTACTGTTTGATAGTCAAAGGTCAATGGTTAAAGGATTAGCAGTTTGCCGAATCGAAAAGCTTATGAGAGGAGAGAGCTCATCACTACAAGGTGTGCCACAAGGCATTGGTTCTCAGGCATTATTTATTTTATTATAGCGTATAATTTCTGATTAATATTTCATTATATATATTATTATATTATTACTTAGATGAGATTCTTATATGTATTATTGTTGTCACAATCTAGATTGGTTATATGTATGTATTCACTTAAAAACAATTATATATATATATGTTAGATACGTATAGTTGAATTTTTAGATATAATAGTATTATTGTTTTATTATTATATATATATGTATATTTTTTAATTATATATATGGTTTATATTTAATTATAATATCATTCTATGGTAATAATTGATCCTATAATTTTATATATGCATATTTGTAGTAATAATAATTTTTGACAACTACAGAATATTTTTATAATTGTTTTTTATTATTTAATACTATTTAAATCAATATACTACCTAAATAAATCATATAAAATAAAATAAGTTTCGAAAATTACTTTTTAAATTCTATAAAATATTTTATCATAAGAAAAGAACTTGATCAGAAAATGAAAATTAAAAAAAATCAAGTTTTCTATTTTTAAAAATTATTACAATTAACGGTCGAAAATTAATTAATTAATAAAAATAGATTTTAAAGGAAAAATATTATGGAAAAATGTTTAAAACTTCAAAATATCATATAATTTTTTTTGAAAATTTAAAATTTGAATAAAATATCTTGTAAATATTTCTTTATTAACATTTTATCTATTTTCGGGTAAAAATTAATTAATATATATTTTAAATAATAAAAGTTAATAATAAAATTTTATAGTGCTATACTTATGATTTGAAATTATATAACAAAAATATATTTTGTTAATGTATATATGTGTGGGTGTGTGTGTGTGTGTGTGTGTTTTTATGTGCTACTACTTCTCTGGCTTATGTATCAACCTTCTAAAATCAAGTATTTTAGTGGCTGGAGTGTCTAATGATCATGTTAGCTGCATTAGTACAATGCCTTGCCTTCAGGCTAGTTCTGATTCTTCCACTTACCTTAGAATTCCATTTGCAACCTCCAAAATCACCACTTCCTCGTGCCTTGGGCTTTATGATAAAATTACTAAGTCGATGAATGCCTGGCCTAATAGACTTCTTCCTCAAGCTGGTCAACTTGTGCTAATCAATTCTATCATTTTTCATACTCTTCATACTGGTGCAGGTCCTTCTTGTTTCCTAAGAAGCTTATCTTGATGGTAAGGAGAGTAATGTGTAATTTTTTATGGACTGAAAACATGTATTCCACTAAGCCGAAACCATTAGCCTACCACAAAATTGAAATGAAAATGAAATATGGTTTAGGTATCATCAGCTTGCTCAGTTGGAACAAAGCAGATTTTAGTAAACACTTTAAGTACTTGCTAAATAAAAAGAACAACATATGTGTTATCCTGCCTTTTGACCAAACAGTATAAGGACGAACCCGACGAATCAAACTTCGAAGTTATCAAGGAAAGACACCTAGAGAAATGACGATGGAGCCTAAAAAAAGGTACAACCAGGACCATAAATTGAACATAAATTCCCCACAAAATTACAAGGACCCAAGACCCACAAGTATGGGGTCGGCACCAACCCCTAACCATGGGTCAGTACCGACCAACGAACACTCCCTCATGGGAGTCTATCTTCTGCCTATAAGCCATATTTGATGTTAAAAGCCTATTCCAAGTATTGTTTTGTTGATCAAGGTAATTCTCTACAGGTCTCCACGAACTCCTAAATCAGCAACTTTGTTCAACTACAACTACGTCATTTGGACCTAGAAATAAGCTATTGTTGATGCAAATAACTATGGAATCACGAAGCTAACCACAAGAAAAGCCGAAGCAGAGATTTGGAGGTAGCCAATTTGGCTAACTTAGGGGTCAGTACTAACCCCTACCCATGGAGTCGTACCGACCCATAACATATCATGATGTGGCACCTATATTTTCTAGAGAACTGGTCTATAGTAAGGAGAACGGCCTGGAGATCTATTGTGCGAGATTTTAGGCTCCCTACCTCTATAAATAGAGGGGTACGGCTCATTTTTTAGGATCTTTTGGCTCTAGTTCCACTCTACTCTATATTATTGTAATTTTGAAAATCTAACTACCGGAGTTGTACCGACCCCTAAGAACTTCTGTTCCCAGGTCAAAAGTTAAGCAATAAAATCATTAAGTGGACACATGTCGTAGTTCGCCGAACCATTACAAATCTCCATGTGTTCATTTTTTATTTGTATTAATTTGTTTTCTTCACTTTTTATTCTCTTCTACTTTCTATTGGGTATTTGTGCTATTTTTAGTTCAAACATTTTGGTGCTTTCACTGGGAAACACTAGAACTCGTTGATTTAAGACCTTGGGAATATTCTAAATGGCTATACAATCAACTAGAAGGACTATTGTTGGAGAAAATCAATCCGGGGCAGTCGTGAGGCATCCTTACGAGCTCACCCACTGTAACGACCGTAATTTCATTACCGTCGTATTAAATATTTTAAAAATCTATAACGACCGTGATTTTTGAATTACTGTCGGAGTAAATAATTTAAATAGAATACTTTTAAATTTAAAATCTGAAAATAAATCACACATGCCATGCCTTTTTTTTCTCTGATTTCGTACGTCCATGCTATGTGGTTTGGAAATCATTCATGCATTACATTATTGCCTTAGGAAATTTGAACGCTCTCAAACAAAGAAGCAACTACCCGTTTCTATGTGCAATTGAACACATTTATTTGGACTCAAGTGCAAAAATATTCTCTTTGTGAAGTAGCATCTTTTGTTCCTTTACTTTTGTACATCCTTCACTTTGAAACTGGACACGCAAGCATGGCTTTGTTGCCTTGATTTTGCATTTAGCCTAATGCCTTGAATTTGGACGTCCTTGCTCTTTTAATATTTTGCTACTTTTCAATAGGCCTGTCAATGGGCAGGGTTCAGTCGGGTATTATAAAACCCGGACTCGAGTCCAATTACAATAATTAAAACCCGAGCCCGGCCCGAACACGTAGGGTATTTCAATCCAATATCCGAGCCCGGCCCGTCGGGCTTTTTAAGCCCGTTGGGTAATTACTATATACCTAACTCGGAATATTTATGTCAAAACCATATTTTAAAACTGCAACTTTGGTAAAATTTGTATACAAACAATGTTAACATATAAATTGGACGCTGATGTAGTCAAGCTCATAACAAAAGTATGCAAAAACATCTACATTTAAACAAATAAAATGGTAAATAAATAACATACGCGCTCATGTTTTGATACGACGGAAACTAATAGTCGGGTCGGGCCAACCGGGTCGGATTTTGATAAAACCGTACCCGACCCGGATTGGGCCTAAGTCGGGCTTGGGTAGTAAAAGACAAAACCCATACCCGCATAAATAGGGCGGGTTCGGGTCGGGCCCGGGCCGAAGCCCGTACCATTGACATGCCTACTTTTTAATTGCCTTCGCATGCGTTAGAATATAGGCTAGTGTAAATCAAAGTGTGAACCCAATTTGTCTTGCCGTCACATTCATTTTATTTTATAAAAGCTTGTGAACATTTTTACTACCATCAATTTCATGTGCTAGCATGTCCTTTCTCTCCTCTAGTGCATGGTTGCATTAAATGAAAGTGTACAAAAAGATGGCTAGCACTCTTTCCATTTGACTTGTGCAAATTGAGAAAAGAAAAAAAAGAAAAGAAAATAATATCTCTGCCTTGCTCATCTTCAGCTGCTCAAGGAACACAAATGGCAGCTCCAATCCTTACTTCTTGAATCTGGGTTGCCGGCAAACTTTGAAGCCAATTGGTGAGTGCAAACTCACATCTAATTAAACTGAGAAAAATATTTCTACCAGCTTTAGGATTTGTGCCCGGCCATTTTGATTGTTCGGAAGTAATATTTTAAGTTTTAACAAACATATACTATTAAAAGGTGGATATTGGAATGAGTGATTTGTGTTAAAACAAGGCATAAAGTAATTATGTGCTCGAAACATAGGTTAGACTAGGTCACTTCTTTGCTTCTGTATGTGTCATGCATGCAATAGAATCACGTTTTTACAAGTTGTGACTTTTTTTGTAGTAAATGTGGCGCATGTAGAGAGTAACAGTCTGTGCCTTTTTTTAGCAGTGTGTCTATATTGTGTATACCAGGTAAATTGTTTACTTTTGATGCAGCAGCGGAATTACAAAATGATGATTCTGTGAAAGTAGCGATCGATGGAATGAAAAATACTGAATGGCCCAAATTCGTTGATCCTAAGATACCGAATTCTAGCTATATTCGTCACGTTGATCGCGCTCGATACCGTGAAAGAAGATCTGCAATTCTTCAGACGTTGATCAAGCGCACTTGATACCGTGAATTGGCTTCTACGATCGTTGATCCGAGCGCACACGAATGCCGAAAGAGGAGATAGGAGATTACACTCAACTACAAATTTAATGAAAGCACAAAGCTAACAAACAAAGTTTTTATTCAAAATCAACTTACTTTACAAATGACCAACACTCCGCTATTTATTGAAGTTACAACTCAACACGACTCAATTCTGGACAACACTTAGGTCGGCAACGACCTATAACAGGCGACTTAGTACAAACAGTGACACACACGCGACCTACGACCTAAACAAGGTCGTTAACCATATATACATCACAACACCCTTTTGCGACCTAAAAACAGAACAAAACATAACATATATACAACTCAACGATTTACGACCTATGTACAAAACGACTCAACAAAACAACACTGCTTTATGAGAGCGACTTAGGCTTCAGCGACCTAAGAGTCTTCACGCGACCTAGCATCTGGAGCAACCTAAGAGTTAGCTTCTGCACAAACTTCCTGCGACCTATCACTTGAGCGACCTATCGATACGGCATAGTTAGGTCGTTCGCGATCTAAAGAAGCGGCAGGTAAGTTAGGTCGTTCGCGACCTAAAGAAGCGACATGTAAGTTAGGTCATTCGCAACCTAAAGAAGCGGCATGTAAGTTAGGTCGTTCGCGACCTTCTTCAGCGACCTTGGGCTTAGGTCGTACACGACCTAAATCTGCTTCATTTTGCACTGCATGGTTAGGTCGCTCACGACCTAGGACTTTGTTAGCTCGCATTTCATCTTTGAAGTTAGGTCGCAGCTCCTTATCTCTCGACCCGTTAGGTCGTTCTCGACTCAAGAATCGGTTAGGTCGCTCGCGACCTAACACTTCACCATTCTGGGCTGCATCATCCTCCCCTGGTTCAAAAAAATTCGTCCTCGAATTTGCGCCTTCCTCTTCCACAACAAGCTCATCCCCATGATATGGTATAAGATGTTTAACATTAAACACGTCAGAAGTGTACACATCCTCCGGCAGCTTCAATTTATAAGCGTTTTCATTGATCCGTTTCACAATCGTTACAGGACCAATTTTTCGAGCTTTAAGCTTATTGTATGCTCCCACTGGAAAACAATCTTTCGTTAGTACAGCATATACTAAATCTCCTTCATTAAATTCAATGCTTCTTCGCTTCGAATCCGCAGATCGTTTATACTTTACATTCGCTTTCTCCAATCGTTCCTGAACGATTTTATGACACTCTGCCAATCCATCAACAAAATCAACAGCCTGTTTAACTGTCCCCTTTGGTTGTGGTACCATTGTCAAATCCAACGGCCCCTTTGGTAAACTTGAATATACAATATGAAATGGACAGAAACCCATACTACGGTTTATAGCATGATTGTGAGCAAACTCTGCTTGACATAACTTCATATCCCAACTCTTCAAATTATCTTTCACCAGGCACCGCAACAAATTCCCCAAAGATCTATTAACAACTTCAGTCTGACCATCGGACTGTGGATGGTAAGCACTGCTGAAATTTAGCTTTGTTCCCACCATCTTCCACAAACTCAGCCAAAAATGACTTAGAAATCTGGTATCCTAATCAGAAACAATGGAATCTGGTAAACCATGTAAACGATACACCTCTTTAAAGAATAACTCAGCAACTCGGACGGCATCAGCTATCTTCTTACAAGCGATGAAATGTGCCATCTTTGAAAACCTGTCCACTACAACATATATCGAATCATTTCCCCTCTGAGTTCTCGGTAATCCCAAAACAAAATCCATACTGATATCAACCCATGGTCTAACCGGCACGGGTAACGGCATATACAATCCCGCATTCGTCTATGTCCCTTTGGAAATTTGACAAATATGACATCTCTCCACAAACCTCCCAACTTTCCGTTTCAACGAAGGCCAATAATAAGATTGAGAAATCAATTGCAAAGTACGATCTCGGCCCACATGACCTTCCTCATGCAACTCCTTTACAATCTTCATTCGTAGACTGCCTTCTGGTATACATAACCTGTTACCCTTGAATAGAAAACCATCCACTAACACATACTCATCTGTCTTTCCTTCATTGACTTCATCCATGATCTTAGCAAAGTAAGGATCATCAACAAACAAATCTGGCAACACGTCAAACCCTGTCACCTCTACTTTCATTGTAGTCAACATATGATTCCTTCGACTTAATGCATCTGCCACTCGATTTGTAATTCCCGATTTATGCTTCACCACAAATGTAAATTGTTGTAAGTATGCAATCCACGAAGCATGCCTTGCCGCAATCTTGTCCTGTCCCTGCATATGCTTCAACGCCTCATGATCAGTATATAAAACAAATTCTTTATGAAACAAATAATGCCTCCAATGTTTCACAGCTTGCACGACAGCATAAAAATCGACATCATAAGTATTATATCTCATCTTTGCTCCCGATAACTTCTCACTGAAATATGCAATAGGACGTCCCTTCTGACTCAACACCCCTCCAATTCCAACTTTCGATGCATCAGTATGTAATTCAAACAACAACAGAAAATCCGGCAACACTAGAATCGGTGCTGTCGTCAAAAGTTCCTTGATTTTCTCAAACGCAACTCCTGCTTTCTCCGTCCATGAATATTGCTTCCCCTTCATACAATCAGTAATTGGTGCCATTACGCTACTGAAATGTGGAATGAACCTTCGATAGAATGATGCCAAACCATGAAAACTTCTAACTTCTGTTATTGTCCTGGATTGTGGCCAATTTCTGATTGCTTCAACTTTATTCTGATCCACCTGTATACCTCCTCCCGATATAACATACCCCAAAAATAAAACACTCTGCGTCATGAACACGCATTTCTTCGTTGCAGCATAAAATTGTTCCTGTCGCAATACCATCAACACTTCTCTCAGATGTTGCAAGTGTTCTTCTGGATTCCCACTATATATCAGTATATCATCAAAATACACCACCACAAACTTCCCAATAAATGGTCTAAAAATCTGATTCATCACCTGCATGAATGTACTTGGTGCATTCGAAAGTCCAAACGGCATAACCAGCCATTCGTACAACCCCTCACGTGTCTTGAACGCTGTTTTCCATTCATCCCCTGGTCTGATTCGAATTTGATGATAACCACTCTTCAAATCAATTTTCGAAAAGATAGTAGCCCCGCTCAACTGATCTAACAAATCATCAAGTCTCGGCATCGGAAATCTGTATCTCACTGTAATCTTGTTCAATGCCCGACTATCGGTACACATCCTCCATGTCCCATCCTTCTTCGGCACTAATAACGCTGGCACATCACATGGACTTAAACTTTCCTGCACACACCCCTGTTCAAGTAATTCTTCCACTTGCCTTCTCAACTCCTCATGTTCTTTTGTACTCATTCTGTAGTGTGGTCTATAAGGTAACACAGCTTCTGGAATAAGATTAATTTGATGTTGAATGTCCCTCAACGGCGGTAACTCCGTTGGTAGCTCCTTAGGAAACACATCGTCAAACTCTTCCAGCACTGGCTTTACTTCTTCAGGGATCTCAACCACTTCATGACTCTCACGTCCAATCAACAAAAATACTTCCGGCTCCTCTTCTACCTCCTTAACAAACTCCTTCAAAGATAGCAAAGTTTTAAGCTCTTCAATCTCCTCCAACTTGCTTTCTTCGTGTTGTCGCTTCTTAGGAATTAAAGTAATCTTTGTACCCTCAAACATGAAACTGTAACTGTCAGCACGTCCATCATGTTGCACAGCCCTATCATACTGCCATGGTCTTCCCAGCAACAGATGACACACGTCCATGTCAACAACATCACACCAAATTTCATCTTTGTATTTCTTCCCAATTGAAAAATTAACACAAGCCCTTCGTCCAACTTTCACCTCCCCACCTTTCCTCAACCAAGCTAACTTGTAAGGTTTCGGATGCTTCTCTGTCTTCAATGATAACTTCTTCACAGCTTCTGTAGAGATAATATTATCATAGCTTCCCGCATCGATGACAAACTTGCAAACCCTTCCCAAGATAGTGCATGTTGATTGAAAGATGTTACTCCTCAACCAGCTAGTTTCCTCCTCCTGTTTTGGTGTTAAACACGACCTCTTCATCATCAATGAATACCCTTCATCTCCCGACACATTCTCTTCCTCCTCATCATGTGGTGAATTAGAACATTCAACTTCTACCTCATCTTCCTCTACCTCAGCAATCATCGTTCGCTTCTTCGGTTTCGGACATTCGTTGCTCTTGTGACCCACTTCCTGGCAATTATAGCATTTGAAATTGGTATTGACTTTCGGTTTAGCCACTTCATGAACAACCGACTTACTCGATGCTTTAGGAACATTAGAACTACTACCCGCTCCTTTGTTCTGTCCTGGGAAACTTGGAAACACACCTCCCCCACGTCTTCCTTGTTTCTCCCAAGCCAATGCCTTTTGATGTGCTTCTGCCATTGATCTAGGGTCGAACATGTTCACCATATCCTGGATCTGTGCTCTGTCCTCCAACAAACCTAGCGGTCAATTGTTCTTCTGTCTCCATAATGTCATTTCGAGCAATTAACTGATAGAACTCATCAGCATAATCAGCAACCGTCTTCGTCCCTTGCCTCAGGTTCTGTAATCTCTGATACATTAGTGATTGGTAATTGTAGGGCAAGAACGTAGCCTTCATCAATTTCTTCATCTTTTCCCAAGCAATAATCTTTGACTTTCCCATTCTTTCCTGTGTTAGTTTAGTTTGCTGCCACCATGCCATAGCTCTCACCCTCAACCTAGTAGCAACCAACTTCACTTTACGATTCTCCGGGACCTCTTTGAAGTCAAAAATTTCCTCAACATAAGCTATCCAATCAAGAAATTCCTCGGCCTGCATACCTCCCTTGAATTCCGGTATTTCAGTCTTCATCCCAGACTCCCACTTGTGATCATACTCCGATTGATTTCTTCCTTGTCCTCGTCCATGAACACTACCACCATCGAACTCCTCTTCAAAATCAGATGTATATCGATGTCGATCCTGACCACCAACATCTCGACTACCATCATTCCTTCCACCAACATCCCTTCTATCTACATTCCTCCGATCACGATCATTCATATTCCTATCACGATCTTGATCATCAACATTTCTATAACTGTCTCGGCTCACATTTCTATGATCATTATCAATGCTTCTCTCTCGATTTGAACGTGGTGAAACTCTACTTCTCCCATGGTTAGATTCAGGTGAAACCCTTCTCTGATTTTGATTCATCTCTAACATCATCTTCTCTAATAGACCAATCCCTTCATTAATCTTCTCACTAAAGTTTTCGTTTATTCTTTGCTCCATCTCATCGGCTTCTTCTTTTCTATATAAAGTTTCAATAATTTGATGACGATTGGCTCTCCTCGGTGGCATTGTCGAAACTTCACAAATTCAACACACAAACTTCAAAAAAATTCAATTCTAGCTCGGTCTGGCCTAGGAACGACCTAACTCAAGCTCGGCACCACCCTTCAATAGCTCGCACCCACAATTCAAATTCCCCTTTGGCGCGCAAACAACTTCCCGCCCAAATTCAAACACCTCTCCTCCTTAGATCCAAAATGAGATGGATCGAAATCTTCAACCTTGTTGCAACTTCGCGATGAACACAATGAACACCAAATGATGCACGGCCTTCACTTCCAACTCTCGGCCTTGAATAACAAAGTAATGCACGACTTGAACTCTTCGATAGAATATTGGCTCCAAGACTCGGCTTAGCTATGATTGGCTAAGTCTAGCTCTGATACCAAATGATGCAGCAGCGGAATTACAAAATGATGATTCTGTGAAAGTAGCGATCGATGGAATGAAAAATACTGAATGGCCCAAATTCGTTGATCCGAAGACACCGAATTCTAGTTATCTTCGTCACGTTGATCGCGCACGATACCGTGAAAGAAGATCTGCAATTCTTCAGACGTTGATCAAGCGCACTTGATACCGTGAATTGGCTTCTACGATCGTTGATCCAAGCGCACTCGAATGTCGAAAGAGGAGATAGGAGATTACACTCAACTACCAATTTAATGAAAGCACAAAGCTAACAAACAAAGTTTTTATTCAAAATCAACTTACTTTACAAATGACCAACACTCCGCTATTTATAGAAGTTACAACTCAACACGACTCAATTCTGGACAACACTTAGGTCGGCAACGAACTATAACATGCGACTTAGTACAAACAGTGACACACATGCGACCTACGACCTAAACAAGGTCGTTAACCATATATACATCACAACACCCTTTCGCGACCTAAAAACAGAACAAAACATAACATATATACAACTCAACGATTTACGACCTATGTACAAAACGACTCAACAAAACAACACTGCTTTATGAGAGCGACTTAGGCTTCAGCGACCTAAGAGTCTTCACGCGACCTAGCATCTGGAGCGACCTAAGAGTTAGCTTCTGCACAAACTTCCTGCGACCTATCACTTGAGCGACCTATCGATACGGCAGAGTTAGGGCGTTCGCGACCTAAAGAAGCGGCAGGTAAGTTAGGTCGTTCGCGACCTAAAGAAGCGGCATGTAAGTTAGGTCGTTCGCGACCTTCTTCAGCGACCTTGGGCTTAGGTCATACACGACCTAAATCTGCTTCATTTTGCACTGCATGGTTAGGTCGCTCATGACCTAGGACTTTGTTAGCTCGCATTTCATCTTCGAAGTTAGGTCCCAGCTCCTTATCTCGCGACCCGTTAGGTCGTTCTCGACTCAAGAATCGGTTAGATCGCTTGCGACCTAACACTTCACCATTCTGGGCTGCATCAACTTTCATGCATTGTAAGCTCAGGCAAACTTCATAAATTGCATGCGTACAAATTCCATGCATTTGGAGTCGAGTGGGCACTTGTTCACCTCTTTGAAAAAAATATTGTATGCGTGTATTTATTTATACACGTGAGTGTGGTCTCATGCACGTTTTGAATTCAATTTCCGTGCTATATGTATGTATATGACGCAAATAACTTCGGTCCAGGTCTAGGCTATAGGGTTCTTTCCACTTCCAGTGCACGCGTGAGTCCAGGAGTGTATAAATTGAATTATGTTTGCATTGACACGTGTCCCAGTGCCTTGTCTCTGGTGTTTGCTAATTTATATTTAGCCTTTACAGTAAGTTGCATGTAAGCAATAATTGGGAGATAGTAAATACATTGCTTTGGTCATTTCATAATGCCGTCCACTTTGTTGCATGAGTGCAAGTACGTTGCTAGATCAATTTCCAACCCTTGTAATGCGTGAAAGAATGTGTGGCACATACTTCCTAATTGCGGGCAACGTTATATATAAGTAGTGTTGATCACTAATTATTAAATTACGTTGTACCGGAGTTTGTTTTTTTAAACGTGTTTTGCTGCCGTTATTTTTATAACGAAATTTTTACGTCAGTATTTCATTTTTGAAGCGCGTTGTTTTTGGTAACATTTTTGACGAATAAAAAAATTCACTGTTATTGTGACTTCAGTAACCGTCAATTTTAAAGTGAATTTTCAAGCGGTTATTCCACAACGCTGATTTGGTATCCTTTTTTATGTTGTTTTGCGAAGTGCAATTTCATCGTCGAAATTGCTACAGGTGTTGCTGTTTTAATCACGTGTTTTAAAAATCGTTTTCAAATGAAATTGTTTCCAAAAAAATTTAAAGTTTGCACTTTCAAAAGAATGAGGAAGCGATTTAAACGCTTCAGCAAAATTGAGGACTATGAACCCTTACTTTTACTGATCCGCTTAATTCTGGACTTGTCCGTTTGAGAACGTAAAATGTTATTTAATAAAATACACAATTTTGCACTTTCAAGGAAACGATGAAGAGATTTAAACGATTTAGCAAAAGTGCGGAGTATGGAACCACGCTTTTACTAATTCGCTTAATTCCGGACTCGTTAATTGAAACATCTGCTGTTTGATGACTCTTATGATTTTGTTAGGCTTTCAAGCCACTCTGCTGGACCTTCGGGTCATCTGATGGACCTTCGGGTCAATTACCAGTACTAGACCTTCGGGTCACTCTGCGGACCTTCGGGTCATCTGATGGGCGCCAAAATTTTATAGTACTTGGTAGGCTTCGACCATCTGAGATGGACGTGCGGCGTAGCTAAAACTCGCCATCTGCTGGGATCGATCCACTTTTATGCTGATTTTTCTAGTTATCTTATTTTTTATTTCTAGATTTTGCGACTGCTGATTTTCTAGTTATCTATTTTGATCTCTAGATTTTGTGAATTGCTGCTTTGAATTCAATTATGAATTTGGAATTTGAGTTTGAGTATAATCTCATCTGAGATTATAAATTTGCGTATTGCTGTTTTAAATTCAATTGTGAATTTGAAAACTGATTTGATGGAGTTTAAATTGAGATTTCTTCATTTAAACTATGCTGATTATTTATGCTGTATAGTCTCATTCGAGACTATAATTATTTGTTTAAGTGTTGTTTATCATTCACTTATTTCTGAAAATAAATTAGACTGATCCGTTTATTATTTTCTTTTAAATAATACTCGGGTCAGACCGAGTCATTTCAGGGTAATCTCTATCTCTGATTCAGTTGCAGCTTCAGCTTTTGGGATTTCGCATCATCTTTTGTCTAGACTTCGAGGAGTTCTTTTGGTTTGTTAGCCCTCATCTTATGTATGTATTGATGGATATGTATATGTATCGGTTCATGTGAACTATCGTTGTAGCATGTAATCCAGACTAGTCTTCCGCTATATATCTGATATTTCTGTTCTGATGAGATTATACTATCTGTGTTATTGTTATTATGAGTTGTTCTGAATTTTTCTTAAGCCACCGTAGTTTCGTTTTAGATTTGGATTGAATATATATATTTGGGAGTAATTCACACAACTCCTATCGATGTAATCAATACTCGTCTAAGGCATAACTTATGGATGGTCACTTCTAACAAGCCTTATTCTTCGCAATAGCAGACGTTATTCCTTATAATATCCTTTGTTATTGTGAGCATAGAGGTGGGGCATCACATCCCCCATAAATCTACACGACTCGAGATGAGATGGAAACTATGATGAATGGATTGCAGGAAAGGATAATGGCTCACAAGGAAGAGATGATGAAGAACTTCATTGGAAGGATGGGACAGATGGGAACATCTAGAGTTGCAGCAAATCAGAATCGGAGACCGAAAGCCAAAACGCAAGTAGTTGGCGTAGAACGACCTAGAGTAAACCCTGACCCAAACGTATGGGTCGGTACCGACCCATCCTAAGGGCTTGTATCGACCCTCAAGTGTTCGGGGGCACGGGTTGTCTTGGCCTTGGAAGAAACGGCATGGGTCTTGGAGATGATGTAGAGCATATGAACTTGAATCAGAATGCTGAAACATGACCGGAGGAGTACGTGCCGGCATTCCCTCGTAGAGTCGGAGGGCAAGCTGAGAATGCTAACCTTAGAGTTCTTTTGAACAATGATGATAGACTTGCTGAGATGCTAAGGCGAGTTATAAGGGGTGGATTGCCTAATCGAAGCATTGAAGATGTGAACAGGAGTCTGTTCACACCGAATATTCGATACGTTAGGAATCTGCTCGATTTCAAGTTACCAATACTGGAAATTTATGATGGGAAGATGAATCCAATAGTTAATTTGATGAGGTACATCTGGCACATGGAAGTGCTGGGTGTAACTGAAGAGGTAATAGGACGGTGCTTCCCTTTATATTTAAGAGGTTTGGCAGCACAATGTTATAGACAGCTGGAGAGAGGTTCCATTAGCACGTGGGCCGAGTTAGTGAATAGATCTGTGAAGCAGTTCCGAGTCCATATCTCATGACCCAAGAATATAATGGCATTAGCAAGTATGAAGTAGAGGGCACGAGTAACCCTTAGGAGTTTCCTAACAAGATTTAATGTGGCGGCTGCCACGGTTGATAAGCTAGACCCTTCGATGGTTTTGATGGCTGTAGTTTCAGGGATTGCCACGAAGACGGAATTTACGGTGGCTTTTGAATGGGATCCTCTCAGGGATCTCGTAGAATTTTATCACGAGGCTGAAAAACTTATGTGCCAGGAGGACATTGAAGCTGCTGAGGAAGATTCTAATGCTTTGGATGAAAGAGGATCACTCAGAGTAGGATCTAGCAAGGATAAAGGAAAAAAGAATGATATCTTTGACGGGTCAAGGTAATAGAGGAGGGAATCAAAATTCTCTTCTTACACTGATTTAAATGAAACCCCAGAGTTGATTTATCTATATACCAAGGGGCAGATCCCCTATCGGAAGCCGATTGGAAGTGGGTCCACGGAGCACGAAAGGGCATTTGGAAAATACTGCATATTCCATGAGCCAGATGGACATAACACAAAAGATTGCTAGAACTTGCAGTATCAGATATAGGAATAGGTCAGAGATAACCATTTACAACAATATGTAAGGAATTAAACAACGATGCTGGGAGAGGAGCAGCCATCGACCACAGCAAATGGAAATGGCCCTGGATCAAGGTTGATGATAGTCATCTCTTGATCGAGATGGTAGGGAATCGGTTCTGGTTCTCACGCTCTATTTTTCCTTTTTCAATAAACCGTGCAATAATACACTCTAGACACTTACTCCTGTATGGGATCCTGAATGGTCCCTAGGCACGCTTTGGGTTGGATGCTAAACTACGATGCCCTACGAGGCAGTTACCTTGATTTTAGATTTCATGTTGTTTTCGACATTTTAATTTGATCATTGCAATCCACACTGAATGTGATGACTATCATTGATCGTTCTAAGTCATGTCTGGAGAGACGAGGCTGGTGTGCAAGGTGCAAGTCCCCTTGCCGTAGAGCGGGCGGATGGGCTTGTACCTCGCAAGAAGTAAGTCGCCTCAGCGAAGCATGAGTGGGTGGGCTTACCACCATTTTTAATCTAATTAAATTAAATAAATGATCATATCGGGTATTTTAACATGTTTAAACCAAAATTCAAATTATTTTCAAATTTTCATATATTCATCTTCATATAGGGGCAAAATGGTCATTTTTATGAATATATTAATTTGAGAAAATTTAATTGGAAATTTCTATATTATTTTTAGGAATTTGGCTTCATATACAAGTGGTTTCATGAAGATATATGCATGCACAAAGAAGATACAAAGGAATGAAGATGAAAATAATTCAAAGACATGATCATGGAGGACCCCACCTATCCACCTATCTTAATGTACAAATTAGAAGCTAATGCACATGCTAATGGCCATTAAAGTTTCGTGTACACTTAATGGAGGATTATCTCATGCTAATGATAACTTGGTGACCACACTTTCTCAATGGTAGTTTGGATAGTTACCAAAAAATGGATTAGGGTTTTAAAACATGTATAAATACCCCATATGCTCATGTAACCCTCCTCTCTCTTCCCTTAGTCTCTCTTAGGCTCTCTTCTCTTAGTTTAGTTTAGATCAAAAATAAAATAAGAGCTCTCTTTCTTTTCATGGCTACTTAGCCATTTCTTTTATGTAATTTTTTTAGCAATTTTAATTCAAGTCTTTTCTTGTTTATTTATTTTCATGTTTGTAGTGTAGATCTTCTTTTATTTTATGCAAGTAGAATAGTTCTCTTTTCCATTAGCTTTCATTTTCCTTTTTTTAGTTTCATATTGCATGCTACTTGTGTTGATATGATAACACAAATGAGAGGCTAAACCCTTCAATTTAAGGGTAATGAAGCTCTCTAATTAAGTAGCTTCCACATTTTGATAATTATTGCTCTCTTTTTGCTCTTAATGGAAGAATGAATGCTGATGTGATTTATTGTTTTATGTTGAATTTGATAGTCTATGTTGTTCATAACAAATAGGCTATGCTTAAACAATCACAAACAAAAACAATTACCTCTTCATTTACATATGATTCTGGTAATGAAGTGATTTTAAAATTAAAATTTGATGGTCAATATTTCTAATTAACAGTTAATAGGCCATGCTTAAAATAGATTTTATTTTCTACTTCATTGTCATTTTTCATGAGAATTAACAAGTGGTTTAAAAGTTGTGTTATAGTTTGATGGCTTATGTTGAGCTAATTAATAGCACAAATAGGCCATACTTATGATAAACACATCAATTAAATTCACTTATGACAAGAAAAGAGAGATCATAATTTCATAATTTGTTGAACTATGTGATCTAGAGAGTGGAAATTACCTTTAAATTGTCTTTAAACTCTCATATTTCTATCTATTTTTTTTGATAGTTTGTTAGTTTTTTCATTTTCTAGCTTAACACTCTCTTCAACTTTGGTTTAATTTGATTGAATAGAAATTTAAAATCTAACAATTCCTTACGGATCAACCCGTACTCGCCATGTACTAACATTTGTACGCCGTGCGCTTGCGGTAAATTTTATTATAAATTCGTTCGATGGATTTCTAAACCAATAGAAAAGCCGTCGTCGAACAAGTCCCCTCGTTGGAAAATCGGGACCACAGTGCAAGAAGTAAGTCCCTTTATCGGAGCATTGGCGGATGGGCTTACTCATCGTTGAATCCCCTCTTCGACGAGCGAGCGGATTGGGCTCAGCAAGGGTCCGAAGGGACCATGGATATTGTTCGTGTTAAGCCTAGACTGAAGAATTGGGACCGAAGAGCAGGAGGTAGGTCACATCACTGGAGAGAAACTGATGGGCTTACTTGTCATTGAGTCCCGTTATCAAATAGCAGGCAGATTAGGCTCAATAAGGATCCAGAGAGACCATGGATTTGATTATCGGCCCCGAACGGCCATGGATTTGATTAACGGTTCGGAGAGACCATGGTTTCAATTATCGCTCCCGAATGGCCATCGATTCGCTTGCTGGTCCCGAATGGCTACAATTTCAATTAACGATCTAAAGAGATAATGGATTTAACTATCGGCCCTGAATGGACATGAACTCAATTAACTATTTAGAGAGATCATCCCATTAACTTGAACAATAAACGATCCAGAGAGATCACACACTAAATTGGCTATAAAATGATCTGAAGAGATCGCATGTTGAAACTGAATCTTAAATGATCCAGAGAGATCAAACTTTAAAATATATATTAATTTTGATAAAAGGATTTGAACGCCTTAAAATATAAAAGAAACAGATAAATCCCGAATGAACACGGTACATTTTGATATGTAATAACTCTAAGTGAAATCAGAGTGATAATGATGTAAATCTCGGATGAACACGAGTTGGTTTTGATATGTGATGTAATGGCTCCGAAAAAAATCAAAATTATGATGATGTATAGACAATATTTAGGTAGAGTCTAAAGCCTTAGGTTATGATGGGTCTAGAACAACCTATAATTGACAAGAGAATCCGAAGGAACTGGACAATTCACCATGATTGAAGTAGCCAGAGAGCTGAACTATCAAAGAATCACATCACATTTGCTCTTGAGCAAAGCACACCTTCCATTCGCAAGGCGTGCTTTGAGGAAAAAATGTTACCTGCCTTTTAGCCAGGTGGTATATGGATAAACCCAACAAATCAAAATTCGAAGTTGTCAAGGAAAGATGCCCAAAGAATTGACCATGGAGCCCAATACCAAAGTACAACCGGGACCATAACTCGAACACAAATCCCCTACAAAATTACAAGGACCTAAGACCCACAAGTGTGGGGTCAATACCGACCCATATCCATGGGTCGATACCGACCTATGAACGCCCCTTATGGGAGTCCATCTTCTGCCTATAAGCCCTATTTGATGTTAAAAGCCTATTTCAAGTGTTATTTTGTTGATTTAATGCAATTCTCTATCGATCACCATGAACTCCTGAATCAACAACTTTTTTCATCTATAACTCCATCATTTGGACCTTGAAACAAGCTATTATTGATGCAAGCAACTATGGAATTATGAAGCTAACCACAAGATGAGCCGAAGTAGTAAGTTGGAGGCAGCCAATTTAAGGGTCGGTACTGACCCCTACCCAAGGAGTCCTACCGACATATAATATTTGATGATGTAGCATCCATATTTTCTGGAGAATTGGTTTATAGTAAGGAGAACGACCAAGAGATCTTTTGTGTGTGATTTTAGGCTCTCTACCTCTATAAATAGAGCGGTATGGCTCATTTTTCAGGAACTTTTGGCTCTAGTTCCACTCTACTCTATATTCTTGTAATTCTGAAAATCTAAGTGCCGGAATTGTACCGACCTCTAAGAACTTCTGCCCTCAAGTCAGAAGTTAAGCAATAAAACCATTAATTGGAAGTAGGCCGGAGTTTGCCGAACCACTATAAATCTCCATGTGTTCATTTATTATTTGTTTTAATTTTTTTATTCACCTTTTGTTCTCTTCTACTTTCTATTGGGTGTTTGTGACACTTTTGGTTCAAACAATATGGGTTCTCTAGACTCTCAGACATAACATTAGAAAAATTGACTTCTGGTTGATGGACATCCCTCAAAAATGTAGTTGACTTTGGAGAGCAATCCTCAATATCATATCAACTACGTTGCCTCAATTAAGAACTATTACACTAGTTACTGGGAATGCTAAATTTTAGAGTTACCCTTGGGTTAAGATAGGACTAATTTTGAAGAATTTAATGACATAATCAAATATCTCGGTTTGGATTTCCCTTAATGCTAAAGCTATAGACTTTATACACAAAGGCATTATGTCCCTTCCATATTCAAGTAATCAAGTAATTATAAGCTTATGAAATGTTTTATAGTAGTTCCACTTAACTCTCAGTTTGAAAAAGTTGTTTGGACTCAACCATGTTCTGTTCACTCAATTGCCATTGCCTACAAATGTATCTCTGGGCACTATAAGCTTCAAGTCTTTTGTTTGGAATAGAAGAATAAGAAATATATATATAATAAGGAAAGTGAAAACTTTCTACCGTGGAAGGTCATGAGAAATGGCCTGAAAATCAAAGCAAGACTGGTACAGATAGGAATACTAACTTATGGTGCATGTGTTTTCTATACCACTAAATAAAAGAGAAATCTTCCTTTATTTTTCAATTTCTCTATCATATATCCTTTGTGGCACAATCTGATGATAATGGCAGGTAGAAGAGACATCAACATGGATAGTGCAATTGAATGGAACTTAATCTATAAGGCAACGAGATGGAAGAACTATCAATGCTTGATGCTTCTTTTTATCCTTAAAGAATTCATTCAGATGGTGTGGACAGAGAGAAATGCACGAATATTCAATGGGAAGAGCAAAACTAATGTGCAGATACGGTGTGATATCTTACAACCAATCAAACATGGAATAGCTACTGGTAATTACAATTATGATATGAATATTGTTAACTCCTAGTGCTACGGTGCTTGTGTTGTCTTTCTTTTTTTTCCTTTTTTCTTTGATCCTTCTTTTCCATTTTCTTTTCTTTTTTACATGGATCATAGCGTGTTATGATTCGTTCTTTTATTGTGCTTGTAATAAACTAGTAGGGGCCCAGGCAACCCCGCTTAGCCTTGCTAAAAAATAAGTTTATGTATATATGTGTGTGTATTATAAAATAAAAGAAATATTATTTTGCCATTCTAGATATACATATATATATATATAGATTTTGTTCAAAATTTATATAAAAATATATATTATTGAGTGTCTACATTATTTTAATGCATATTATAATAATATGCATATTTATATATATTATTGATAATATATATAAATTTTATATATTCATGTAGATTAATGTAAATGTATTTTTTAAATATTTTCATATATGTAAAATTATTTAACCAAAATTAACATATACTTATATATATTTATATATATTTAATATTTATATATACGTAAATAGTTTAAATACATACATATATTTGGACAACGTACAATACATATCAGATGAGCTAACGTGTTTGTTGCAATGTAAATTCCAACATCCATATGCAGGCATGTTATACCGTACATGGGCTTACATGTCACACATGAGCACACATACTTACATATATAGATATATACATATATATGATACATTGATATATATATATATATATGATATATATGTATATTTATATGTATTAAATATAAATTAAATAAAAATATAAAGTATAAATTTAAATAAAATAAGATATTTTATTTAAATAAAATTTAGAAATGTTCTAAATAAACTAGATTTCATAGGCCCAGTATATATCCAATAAGGGAAGAAATTTGAAATTCACCCGTAACTTCAACTGCGAGCTGGTCCACTTCCAACAATGGTATCAGAGTCTAATAGCCTGTGCATTCTAAATTAGTCATATTAGGGTTAAATATTAAGCCCAAGCCCACAGCCCAAAGGTTGTCCCTAATAGAAAAGGCCCAAATTTGAGTTGGGCCTCGAGCTAATTTTAAAAATTATTTGAAAATTAAAATATAAAATTTTGAATTTAAAATAAGATACTAATATGTTATAAAGGTTATAATATAATAACTTTTTTCGAAATGTTTAAAAATAATTCAAATTAATTTTAATTTTTTTTAAATTTATTAATAAGATTAATAAAATAAAATTAATTGAATAAGTTAATTAAAAAATGAATACATGTATTATATATTATGACATATGTTATGTTACTTTTAATTATTTAAAATAACATAAGTATACATGTATGTATATGAATTAAATTTTGAAATTAATATAATTTAATTAAAATAGTTTAATTAAATAAGTTAATTAGAAGGTTAACTAGTTAAATAATATACACATGTATATGATATATGTGTCATACTATAAAAGTTATGGCATATACTAATTAATGAATATAAATGTTATATTAATATGAAATTAATTAAATATTAATTAATTGAAATTAATTAAATAATATTTAATTAATATAATATTATAGATAAGACTACTATATAGTTGATATAAAATATAAAAGTTATATAATAATAAAACATATATAATATGAATGTATACTAAAGGTGGAACACTAAAGAAACCCTTATAGACTTAAGGAATAAATGCATACGTAAATGTACGTATACCGTGATTTCCGATGTGTTTGACACTTGAATCACGAGAATTCGTAAGAGTTATATTATTCCGTAAGTCAATATCACTCAATATTATATATATTGAAGATTATGAACCTTCAATATAACAGTGTCCTCCACCATTTATATATTAATAAATTACTTGCATACTCTTTAGTTTTTGAGCTTTCATTAAGCCAAGGATGTTATGTGTGATATTATTAATACACTGAATAGACAAGATAAGATAGCTGCACATATTTATTCATCTTTCCTCAAGGTATATGCATTATACTTAGGTCGTCGTGAAATGATAGGTCCGAGTAAATATTCCTACTTTTTTTGTTGAGCTTTCCTCAAGATAAAGGCGAGATTAGGACAAGGTACCATGGGTTAGGAGTTGTATATGATACAACCGATAAGGTGTTATCCATCGTATGTGGTAGTATAATTTGTTGAGCATTCCTTAAGGTCAGAATTTCAGGACATACAAGTTCTAACACCTACCTGTGAAGTTGAAGGATTTGTATATTTTGACTTAAGGTTTGATGAAATGTAAAAGATTAATGGGAGCTTATTAGTAGAATGAAACATATAGTTTAGCTCTACTGATATTATAAGAACATCTACTATGATTTATTCTAAAAATCTACCACTTAAACTTGTAGAAAATGATAGCTTCAAAACTATTTTTTAAAACTGACAATCTTATTGGACCTAACTATACAGACTGCCTAAGAGCAGTTAAAATAGCGTTGACTTATGAGCGTCTTTGGACTACTATTACATGCGAACCCAAAGAATAACCCGCCGATAATGCAGACCCTAAACTACGACTTGCTTATCGAAAATAGGTGTCAGACCTAGAGATCTCCCAAGTTTTCATATTGTCTACGTTAGACAAGCTATTACAGAGGCAGCACGAAAACATTTATGTCTATTAGATATTTGATAGTCTCAAGGCACTGTTTGGTGAACAATCACGTTCTACAAGGTACGAGCTTACAAAGAAGCTGTTCAATACTAAAATAACCAAAGGGCAAAAAGTGAACGATTATGTGCTAATGATGAAGGACTATATTAATTGGGTTTCACAGTAGGATGTACAGATAAGCAATGAATTACAAGTAGATTTGGTCATTGGTTCACTTACTCCACAGTATGAAAATTTCATACTGAATTATAATATGAACCAACTGAATGTGAATCTTGTGAAGCTTCTCAACATGTTAAGGTCAGTTGAGTCACAATCAAAGGATCAAGGGATTGCACTTGCTGTTAAGAGTGGTGCATCATCTTCAAAGAGTTCGAAGAAGTGAAAACGAGAAGGTAAAAAAAGAAAAGTAAAAAGACCGATGACAAGGGTGAAACTCACCACTACTACAAAAAAGGTCACTGGAAAAGGAACTGTCCCGATTACTTGAAGAATGTTGGGGAAAGGAAGCAGAATGGTTCTGCGACTCCATGAGGTACATTTACGATTCAAAATTGTTTTATAATCAATAAAATGTCTTGAGTGTTAGATGCTGGATCTGGTACTCATATATGTAATTCGTTACAGGGGCTTAGGAACTGGCATTGTGTGGCAAAATGAGAGACGAGGCTCTAAGTTGCTGATGGATCTATGGTAGATGCAACGACAATAGGAGACTATCATTTATTTTTGCCTAGTAGATTAGTATTAGTATTAAATAATTGATATTTTGTAAAAGACTTTATTTGTGGGATTATTTATGTTTCTAGGTTGTCTGAGATTGGATATATATTTCATTGTACAAATAATATTATGAACATTGGTTTGGATGGAAATAAAGTTTGCGTTGGTATTCTCAAAAATGGCATTTATGGATTATCTCTTAGATCATTCCACCTTATACTTTGTAACACAACGGTGTGTTGTAGTGAAGGAAACAAACCCGAGATACGATTCGTTTCATGATGAGTAAGGCTGAGTTACCTCTGTCCTATGGGGGATATGCATATGCATTAGAAGTCACAACACATATGTTGAACTTGTTGCCACTAAATTTGTGCCTAAAACACCATATGAGATATGGTATGATAAGAAACCCCAATTCAAGTATTTGAAGGCGTAGGGTTGTCTGGCGTACATTAATAACGTTGGCCCAAATAAATTAGAGGCAAGATCGGTACTATGTAAATTTATAGGATATCCCAAAAACTCAATGGGATATACATTCTAAAATACCGAGGAAAAAAGATTGTTGTTTCTAGAAATGCTATCTTTTTAGAAAAGGAATTTATTTCAAAGGAAATTAATAGCGAAGTTGTGGACTTTGATGAGATCCAAGAAGTAAACACGGTGGTTGAACTGGTGGTAGAATCGAGTTCACCAGCATATGAAAACACACAATCTATTAGATGGCCTAGTAGGGAATCTCAAGCACCAAAGAGATACTACAGTTTTCTTGTGGATGGTGAGAAGGAGGACTTTATCTTAGATAATGACACTCCTCTATCTATACAACAAGCACGACTCGTACTTTGGATTGGAGCAATGAAATCTGAAATGGATTCCATGTACAAAACAAAGTATGGACTTTGTTAGACGTACCCGAAGGAATAAAACCCATCCGCTGCAAATGGATTTTAAAAAAAAGCTAAATGTAGAGAAAGAAGTAGAGACATAAAAAGCCAAGGTAGTTACGACATGATGTCGTCAAATTCAAGGTGTTGACTATGATGAGGCCTTTTCACCCAGAGTCATGCTTAAGTCCATTCGGATTATGCTGGCCATTGCTACATTTCTATGACTACAAAATATGGCAAATGGATGTAACGATGGCATTTCTAAATGGAGATTTAGAAGAAACCATCTATTTATCGCATCCCGAGGGTTTTGATGTCGGTGGGAGTGAGGGTAAGGCTTGTAAGCTGTTAAAGTATATCTATAAAATAAAACAAGCTTCAAGAATTTGGAACAAGTATTTTTATAAGGTAATCAAATAGTTTGATTTTTATCAGAACACGGAGGAAACATGCGTATACAGAAAGGAATAGTGCAACGCTATTATATTTTTAGTGCTTTATGTCGATTGTAACTCCCCACCTCTATATACATACTACCGAAGGGAATTACTAGGTAATATTGTCTAACGATATGGAGAATGAGGTTTTTTAGGAGCGACTACATGTGGACATTCCATTGGGCTAATAACGGTACATATTAAAAATCTCATATAACACATCTATATGTAAGGGGTATCGGCACAAAGCAGTAACACGTGGGTTTACCATAAGAGAACAATATACAACATATCCAAATAAACACAGAGTTAAAGACCGCAGTAGAAAAGCATAGTACATCACAAATTATAATGTTTGCCTCACTACGACAATACATACCAAATCAAGTTAATAACACACAATTTATAGTGAGATCGACAAAATAAATACAAGGAGACATCCAAAGAAAAATATACATAGTCAACTTCTCAAAACACTATATAATACACACACACACACACAGTCTCCCCTACAACCCAATCATCCAAAATGGCTAATGTCCCTGTACTTGAAAAGTCTTGGACTGAACCGAGTACTATATAAATAATAAACAGGTCAGACTATATCTAAATCTAGTATGGGTATACAATAGTAAGCAAGGTAATAACAGGCAAAGTATAAATACGACTCAACGTAACATACATCATAACTCACTACTTATATACCTGGTATTGGCCACAATAATAATATGCCACGCCACATATTCCAAATATCACCCATAAAATTCTTATAAGTAAATAAGAATCAGGATGTTCGTCGACGGAAATTCTATCGGTTTAGAAATCCGTCGAACGAATTTAAATTAAAAATAACCGCAAGCGCACGGCGTACACTTGTAGTACGTGGCGAATACGGGTCGATCCGCAGGGAATTGATGATTTTAAAAAATCTATTCAATCAAATTAACCAAAGTTGAGAGTTGTTTAAGCTAGAAAATGAGAAAAAATGACAAAGAGAAATTGATAAAAATATGAGAGTGTGAAGGCAATTTAGAGATAATTCCACTCTCTAGATCATATAGTTCAACCAAATATGAAATTATGATCTCTCTTTTTTGGTCATAAGTGAATTTAAATGATGTGTTTATCATAAGTATGGCTCATTTGTGTTATTAATTAGCTCAACATAAGCCATCAAACTATAACACAACCTTTAAACCACTTTTAATTCTCATGAAAATGACAACAAAGTTGAAAATGAAAATCTATTTTAAGCATGGCCTATTAACTATTGTTTAGAAATATAGGCCATCAAATTTTTATTTAAACATTCACTTCTTTGCTATAATCATATATAGATGAAGAGGCAATTTGTGATTCATATGACTAAGCATAGCCTATTTGTTTTGAACAACATAAGCTATCAAACTCAATAATAAGCACAAAATTACATAAACATCATTTTCCATAAAGCACAAAAGAGAGCAATAATTATCAAAATGTTGAAGCTACATGATTAGAGGCTTCATTACCCCTAAATTGAAGGGATTAGCCTCTCATTTGTGTTATCATATCAACACTTGTAGCTTGAAACATGAAATAAAAAAGAGGAAAAAGAGAGCAAAATGAAAAGAAAAGCTAAGTAAAAAGAAATAACACTAATCTACTTTGCATGAATGTAAATCTACACTACACTACAACATGAAAGAAAATAAACAAGAAAAGAAAAGAAACATGTATTAAATTGCATAAAGAAAAGATTACATAAAAGAAATGGCTAAGTAGCCATGAAAAGAGAAAGAGAAGAGCTTGTTTATTTGTGAGCCTAAACTAAACTAAAGAGAGACTAAGGGAGGAGAGAGGTTACATGAAACATAAGGGGTATATATACAAGTGTTAAACCCTAATTCATTTTTTTGGGGAATGCCCAAAATACCCTCTTAGGAAGTGTGGAGGCCAAGTAATCATTAGCTTCAAATAATCCTCATTTAAGTGTACATGAAGCCATTAATTCCATAAGCATGTGCATTAGCCTCTAATTTGTACATTAAGGTAGATGGGTAGGTGAGGTCCTCCATTATCTTCACTTTGAATTATTTCCATCTTCATTTGTTCTCTTCACTCTTATGCATGCATATATCATCATGTAACCACTTGTAAAATTCACCAAATTTCCTACAAAACAACATACAAAATTCCAAGTAAATTTTCACAATTTAATAAATGCATAAAAATGACCATTTTGCCCCTATATGAAGATGAATATGTGACAATTTCAAATAATTTGAATTTTGGGTTAAACAAGTTAAAATACCCAATATGATCATTTATTTAATTTAAATAGATTAAATATGGTGGTGAAAATATGCACATTGACGTGCACATCAAATACCCCCACACTTATCTTTTTATTCGTCCTCGAATAAAGAAAAACTAAGATAAATCCATTTTCGTAGGGAGCACGATTGCATTGAGCGTATGCAATGAGCCGTTAAACCTCTGGGTGTCCCCAGTAGGACGAGTGTTGTCTCGTGAGGGTTTTCAGCGGATACTACCTACAAAATCCTAATGCAGGATGAAAGTATTTACAAAATGCAAGATTTATTTACAAAGAGATGAGTGTGAGTTTTTGAAAATATTTACGAATGAAAGATTTACTTTTAAATTAAAACAAATAAGTTAAATATAGGTTTGGTTATTATCTTGAAAATTTAAGTAATTTACTCGTCAAAATTTCCAACAAAAATCAAGTTATCATAACAAATAGACAATAGTTTAACTCGTTGTTTCAGTTGATAACAAAGTGTAACCATGAAATAGGTCCTTAGTTGATTATCAAAGTTTATTAAAGTGGTATTTAATTTCATTTCAATACAAATCAAATCAAATAAGTTAAAATAGTGCTTGGATTTCATTTGCTTACTCTCTCCATTTTTGAAAATTTTATTGATATTTACAATATTTACATATGCCTAACTCAAATAAACTGAGGCCAGATATATTACCCATGCACTGCCTTGCGGACTGATGTGAGGGGAATACAGAGCATGGCGAGTGAACACACGAGTGTGAACACCTATTGACTGTAGGCGTTATTAAAAAGAATTTTTATATATATACACCTAGCTCAGATAAACTGAGGCCAGATATACCGATCATGCACCGCCTTTCGGGCTTACATGAGAAGGGTACAGAGCATGGCGAGTGAACACACAAGTGTGAACACCTGTCGACCGTAGGTGTTAATAGAAAATATTTACATATATACAAATGTTTTGTTTTTTTATATGTTTTTTTTTTCAATTTTTTTTTTTGGAAAGAGAGAGTTTTGCAAAATCGTCTTAGCACCACTTAACTTAGAAGACAAAAAAAAACGTTATATCCTTTACTTTAAATCAACCACTTTTAAAACAAAGATTTTCAATTAGAATGTATTTCATAATTAGCACGTATGAATCTTCCTATATACTAGTTAAACCATTGTTATTTGTAATCAAACTTCATTTTTATTTTTGTTAAGACAAATTAAATTTCAAAAATTTCACTTTAATAAACCAAAACCATATATTTATCTTATAGTGTTTCTTTAAAAATAAATTAAAATGCTTAAAAAAAATTTGTTTTTTTTGTTTTTGAGATTTTTTTTTTGGAAAAATTGAAAATGATGGTGAGTCTCCCCCCACACTTGATTTTGACTGTGTCCCCACAGTCAACCCAAGTGGAAGGAGAAAAATAAAAATAAAAATGGCCTTTATTTATATGAAAATGAACGGTATTTACATGGGATCAGAAAGTATACCATCAAAGCGTAAATGAAACGGTCTTCCAAAAACCGATTCATTTGCCTCATCAAATATGCGAGACATAGTTTAAGCTCGAAAAACCAAATCGTAAAAGATTTCAAAGTTGAATGTTGATTTGAAAAAACAAATATCGTTTTATTGAAAACCGTACGAGTTGTTTTATTTTCGATGATTTTCGGGGTTAATAGAATAATTGATTGAAATTCAAATTTCTTATCACCAAGTTGAAATTCAAATTTATCATTGAAAACTTCTTCAAAGTTATTGATTTCAAAATCAAAATGGTGATGTAAATCTTCCCCGTCGGAATTTAACAACTCGCCATCGAAAAGTCCAAAAAATTCGTGTTCATTAAATTCGTCTTCCTTTGTTGGATTATCAACAACTTTAATACATGTCTCAAGTTCAAAATCCCAAATTGTTGTATTCAAATTTTCAAAATCGAGAAAAGGAAGATCGAATTTTAAATTTGGTTCCACACCCTCAAAAGAGTTGAAATCCAACTTAATTACCGTGTTTTCAACAACTTCATTAAGATTATTATTTTCAATTTCAAAAGTTGTTATTTGCAAATCGTCGATTTGGGTAAAAGATGGATTATCGTTTGACTCGTCACACGTTGGAATTTGATTTGGTTGTTCACGTTGTTTCATATAAGTTTCAAACAACGAATCCGTGTGATCATCCTAAATTTCGTTCATTTGTTCAACAAAATCCAATTTATAATTATTAACTTGAGGATTTTCGATTTGGATTTGTTGAGAATAAAATTTTTCACTCGTATCGTATTCGAGATTATTCCCATTGCCAAAATTATTTGAAAAGTGGATCACATTTTCGTTTTGATTTTGAAATTCTTTTTGGAGTTCGAAATTGAATTGGCATGGGTTATAATCGAAATTGTTTGAATTTTGAATTGAATTCAAATTTTGAAATCCTTGACTCGAGTTATTACACGAATATGAATTACACAAATCATTTATACTTTGATTCTGTTGTGTAGAGATTTCAAGTAGAGACGAAATGCTCTTTTCAAGACTTGAGAGTTGGTCATCGTTTTGAAAATTTTGTGGTTCAAAATTTGAATCATTTAAGCAATAGTTGTTGTTAAAATATCCATACGAATTTGGAGTAAAATCATATGGATTATATTGATTTTCACAACTATTGTAAAATTCAAATGAGTGGAGAAACTCAGACATTTTCAAGAATGTTTTTGTTTTTTTTTGTTTTTATAAAGGAAAAATATTTACAAAAAGAATTTATTATTTTTTTTCTCAAAATGGCAAATTGATTTTTTTTTTGTATTTTTGTTTTTCAATTTTTTCTTTTGTTTTTGAAAAGAATTTATTTTTTTTGGATTTTTTTGTTTTTCTAAATTTTTTTTTGGATTTTTGAAATTTCAAAGGAAAAGGAAAAAAAACAAAAAAAAAATTCAAAGAAAAAGAAAGGGAATATTTACAATTTTTTTTAGTTTTGAATTTTGAAATTTTTTTTAATTATAAATGCATGAACTAATGCAACTAAATGAATGCAAGGTTAATTACAAATGATTTATCCTAAGTTAACCCAAAATTGTATAATCACACATTGTCTTAGATAAACAAGATAGTTCTCAGTCAGGTAACGGGCAGGAGTTATCGGTGCACCACGAATCACCGTAGCAATGCAGATGAAGAAACAACTAGAAAGCAATAACAACACACAAACAAAAAATACAAACAAAAAATCAAACAACACACAACATTTTATTTTTTAACTGCACACACACAAAACAAAAACACACAAAATTCAAACAAAATAATTCGAAGAATAGAAAATCAAAATCGAAACAATTCCCCGACAACGGCCCGTATTCGCCACGTGCTACAAGTGTACGCCGTGCGCTTGCGGTTATTTTATTTCTAAATTCATTCGACGGTTTTCTAAACCGATAGAATTTCCGTCGACGAACAAGTTTTTGGCGCTTTTGCCGGGGATAGAATCAGGACATGTATACATTGGTGATAAGAATCAATCACATCGAAATCTCAAAATACTATGGATAAGCATACAACGTATCCATACAGACTACAATAAAAGAATGAATCTCAAATCAAACCAAATCCTAGGGTCACAACAAAAATATCTATCTTAACTTACAGTTCTAATGAAAGTGAAGACTTCCGAATATAAAGGCCTCAAAATTTAAATCCAGAGAGGCACAATCTCAAATAAACTATCAAAGAATCAAATCTCGACTTACATCCCAGATGGAAGTATTAACATTCGACTGCTAAGCTGTAAAAGATCAATCAAAAAATGTGGAACCCAAATAGAACTCAATACGTACAAATTACAGAAATCAATATCCTGAAATACTATCTCGAATTACGGTCCCGACGGAAGTAAATACTTCTGACTGTTAGTCCTTGGAGATAGCAAGAAATACAAATCCCAAACAAAGAATACTTTGTAGAAAATATCGAAGGCAATACCAAATAATTATCTCAACCTACAGTCCTAATGAAAGAGATAACTTCCAATTGTTAGTCCCTCAAAGATATTAGGAAGTATAAACTCAAATCAATATCAAAGGCAATAAAAAAACAATGTACAAAATCATATATCTTGACCCACAGTCCTTAGAGAGATGATCTCTTGACCAAATGGTCCTAGGAGACATAAATAACAAATCATACAATATGGAGATATCTCGACCAACGACTCATATGAGGGAATGCCAGACAAGCTCATAGCATGTCTCTAATGTCGTAGATAGTCAACACACAGTAGTCTTGGGTTAGGATAACTCAAATGGTAGACTAACACGAAGCTAGTGTCTAATGTCATATGATCGTAGACTCTAATGAGGTGATAATATCTAATATCTCATATAAAATGGATCTACCTAAGTCATCTAGATGGAAGACTGAAATACCACAGCAGTGCTCCAGAAACGCTAATAACAGAAGCCTATTTCCTATAGTCCCTTAGTTACACTCAGAATCATGACATGCGTATCCATCGCATGTCATAAACACGTTGCAAGACTACGTCATGCATTGGTCACACTCCTACTTGCCCTTGGTAATGGACTGCTGGTCCTTAAGTGACGTCTATGTAATAGCTCTAATGAGAGTAATATCCTTCAGCCTAAAAACTCAACAAGGTGACATCACGGATCAAGGGCATGACCCCTATGGGTCTAATTCACACGCTCTCTATAGTGGCGTGAACCCTATGACGTTGATTCTTAATAAATTATCACGACCCACTTTTTCCGTACAGTTTGAGCTGGCTCTTAACCACACTTGTCCAGTCCAAATTGAACAGAAAAGCGGATAGTAAGAAAAGAAAGTAGAAAGAAGATATAAGGAAATAGAACAACACAGAATCTCACAGTGGAAACGAATAGTCTATAATAGAGAACAAGTCTTTGTATAAAACAAAACTGTAACTTAACTTATACAGACATCAATCAGAGTATACCACCTATTCAGCATGGACAGTTATAACAACCTGTCCTTACATTTGCTGATATACACAACTAAATGCAACGGAATATAATCATCTACGTGAATACGACTCTGTTCTCCAGCTCCCTTCCTGAAGCTCAAATCTTCCATCTAAACCTGGAAATATGCTCGGTCTGACCTGAGCATATAGAAAAAACCATGCCCGGGTCAGTCTGGTAAAACAGCATGAGAATTTAAATCACAGGGAATTTTATTCATTATAACTTTCAAAATCCTTTAAAATCAAAAGTATCCCGTAAGACCACGCCACACATAAACACGACGAGTTTTTCCCTTACGGTAACCAAAACTCTTTCATAGAAAATCCGGTGGTATTATAATAGTGTCTAAGTACCAATACTTATTCAAATAGATGAAATTGTCACATTAATTAAATTCCAGCATACTAGGTTCTACAATCAAAACCGTAAAGGCATGTATTGGAGAATGGATTCCATACGAATGACTAGGCATTGGGGTACCACCTGTCACATTACATGTCTAGAAACAACGTACCGAGGACCACGCCGGGATCCCCTACCACACAAGACCGGACTATCCCTATCCTGGATAGACCGAATATGCTATCACCCCGGGTGTTCCCACCCTCTCTGAGCTCCTTCTATGTATCGTAGTGATAAAATGATATCCGAGGTAATCTATAAGGGTGATAAATATACCCTATTTGGGTGCGACCCACTTAGCCTTGCTGCATCTCCCCTGATTTTCAGTCATTCCCGGTTGATGAGGCTTAGAGGCTACGATTACCTTTTTAAGGAATATTTACTTAGAATGCCCATTGTCCTCCAATGACAATGTACTGATAGCATTCGTCCATACAAGTCCGTTCTGGGTCCAAACGGAACCGAAGGCACTATTCCTACTACATCCGTTTTGGAATAATCCTCAGGATTAGTAGCGATTAGCCCTTGCACTTCACTGCTCCATCTTCGACTCCATGCTCTTGTCTTCATTCGAAAATGTACTTGTTGGATCGAAGTGGTTTTCGGATAACTTATCCGAACCCGGTCTCTCCAAAACAACGTTCGATATGTTTCCGGTAAACTCAACCCCGGTTCTTTTGGAGATAAACAGACGAAAATAAGATCGGAGATCACCTCCTAACCGTTTTTTGGACGGATTTCGTTATCATCGTCCTAGAAGAACGAAAACGAGTTTATATGTACAGTATAGCACCTCGAAAGGTAACTGTACCACATAATTCTCACGTTTCTTATATATATTCCCAAAGCTGTGTTTTTGGGTCCAAAATTTGATAGTCGGTTATTTAACTATCAAATATACAATCATATAAACAAAAGTTTCATTTCCCATCGAAAACATTAAGCCTTATTTTATTTAAATTTCAATAAATTTAAATTTCTTAATCAAAAGAGCATTTGCTTATCTCACTGGATAAGTATATTCACAAAACCATTCATTTTTAAAATATTTGAAACCCCTTTTTAAAATAAATCTGGAAGGCACCACCATGGTATCAACCTTGGATTCACAACTCAATGGTTACGTATCTATCCCAGAGAAATCCAAAACTTAACTACAGGTACTCACCGCCTTCGATTACACCATAAAAGTATTCCATTACTTTCCGAAAACTTGTTTATAATTTTACAAAATAATACTTATACAGTTTTCGGTATAATCTTTCCAAGTTCTAATCAAGTAAAATACTTATTTATAAAAGTCTACTATATAACATATTATTTCAAAAACATTATTAATATTTAATAAACTTATCCTTGAAATAAATATACTTTAATACTAATTAATCCTTTAAGAAATAATTAATTTTAAACAATCACTATAAAATAACTTTAATTAATAATCAATATACTTTAAGAAATTTAGAAAATTAATGTAACAACCCGTAAATTTAGCGATTTTATATTTAAATATTTTATTTAAATATTTCATCATTCGTCAGATTTTAGTCCGAAAAGCTACTTTTTGCAAACAGTCGAATTAGGACTCGAGACCCCTTCCATTGAGTTCAAAATGCCGTTTGCGACCTTTTTGAGTATAAACTTCGATATGTTTGGAGCTGAGTGGAATTTTGACATTATTCACTTAGGGCTTTGGGTTTGGGTTTGGGTTCAGCCCACTTGCCCAAATCTGGTTATATCATTACTCCACCCCTCTTCTCTTCATTACTTCACTTTCATTTCCTAACACTCAAGCTTCATCAAAAATGGAGGAAGAGAAAAAGTATTAGGAAATTCCTAAGCCCTAGTTCCATTGCAAATCCAAGTTCTAGCTCCAAATTCAAGAAGAAGCTTTGGTAAGCCTCCTCTTCTTCTTCCCCAACTCGTTCTCCTTTCAATTTCAGAAATTCCTAAACCTAACTTAGGAAATGTTACTCTTTTAAGCTTAGATTCAAGCTTGTTGAGTTGGAATTGGAGAGTGATTGTCCTTGCCATTGCTCTATAGCTTCTTCTTCATTTGTTTTGGGTTTAAAGGTGAGATTTTTATCTCACATCTATGTTTATAATTATCTTTGGTTGTTAGGTATGAATTCCTAACACTTCTTCATGTGCATTTGCTCTTGATTTGGATTGGTTTTGTGAATATTTCAATTTTTGGGTTTTGAAGTCAAATTTGTGTGTAAATCCTTTTATGGATGTTTGATCATGATTTGGTAATGCATCGAAGAGCTTATAGGACCGGGTCGTCGATTGGCATAAACCCCTAGCGCCCATTGCTCGTTCGGTTGCATTTGCGAAGAGATAGCCTCTTCATTTTAGGCTGAAAATACTGGAAATCCCAGTTCAGTCGACTGACTCAGAGCGTTCAGTCGACTGAGCTGAAGCCAGGAAATTTCCTAGGCCAGTATCAGTCGACTGAAATCTCTGTTCAGTCGACTGAACCTGGAACCCAAAAGTTCCCAGGCATGATTCAGTCGACTGAAATCTCTGAGTCAGTCGACTGAACCTAGAAACAGAAAGTTTCCAAGACCTGAGTCAGTCGACTGAAATCTCTGAGTCAGTCGACTGAATTTGCTGTTTCAGCCCACTTTGCCTTTTGGGATTGAATTTCCAATTTGAATCGATTCGTGATGATCCTATTTGTTGTTATCATTTATTATGACCTTGATGACTCCTTTATCAGGATTTTTGAATATCCATTTCGATGGATTCTTTATCGGTTTAATTGGATTTGATTCACGTCTTCGAATGTGAATTTTGATGATTGATTGTTTCTACAATCGTTTTTGTGATTTATCACTTTAAAATTATAAAGGTTTTCTATACTAGTAGTAAATATTCGAACTCTTTTGCAAAGACGATTTCAACTCTATTTTTAAATATAAAGCTTGTTTTCAAAACCGTTTTCCAATCTATTAGTATATACAAACCTTTACCTCACTCGTATGAGAAATCTAATTAAACGGCTTAGTAAAACAAGTGGTATGAAACGCTTGCATTTACTTCGTCGGTTAATTCTTGGACTTGTTCGATTGAAACTTTTGTGACAATTTTCGAGTGGAGATTTACAATTTGTTCGTAAATATTTAAGTTAAGCTAGTGGTTATGGGACATGAAGCTAAACTCATATATTTACTAGCTTAGTGTAATTGACACTTCTTGATGATCGATGATGATCATTTTATGGTTTAGACTAGCAATGCGCAATGTCTCTTTGTTTTGGTTCATCGGACGTTTCGCTGTACAACGTCGATGTTCCGAATTATTTGTGCTTATGGTTCATCGGGCGTTTCGTTGTACTACGTCGTTGTTCCATATTATTGGATTTTTGGTTCATCGGGCGTTTCGCTGTACTACGTTGTTGTTCCATATTATTGGATTTTTGGTTCATCGGGCGTTTCGCTGTACTACATCATTGTTCCATGTTATTGGATTTTTGGTTCATCGGGCGTTTCGCTGTACGACGTCGTTGTTCCGGTTTATTGTGTTTTGGTTCATCGGGCGTTTCGCTGTACTACGTCGTTGTTCCATATTATTGGATTTTTGGTTCATCGGGCGTTTCGCTGTACTACATCGTTGTTCCATATTATTGGATTTTTGGTTCATCGGGCGTTTCGATGTACTACGTGGTTGTTCCATGTTATTGATTTTTAGTTCATCGGGTGTTTCGCTGTACGACGTCGTTGTTCCGGTTTATTGTGTTTTGGTTCATCGGGCGTTTCGTTGTACGACGTCGTTGTTCTGGTTTATTGTGTTTTGGTTCATCGGACGTTACGCTGTACGACGTCGTTATTCCGATTTATTGTGATTCTGGAGCACCGGACGTTTCGCTGTACGATGTCGTTGCTTCGAATTATTTGATTTCTGGATTTCTAATGGTTGGTTTCTGGAATTTATGCTTCACCAACTTTTACAAATTGGCATTGAAATGTATGTCGTTATTTGTGGCTTGGTGAATTAAATTAAGAATATGACATTCTTTTTAATCTTTGAGAAGATTCTTATGATATTGATTAATCTCTGGATTGATTTTCGATTAGATACTTATCACAGTATGGCTTTATGGTTATCATACGTTTTTGTCATATCTCTTATTCTATATCGCTTTATCTTATATTTATAGCTAGACTGATCCGTTTATTATTTTCTTCTTAAATAATACTCGGGTCAGACTGAGATTTTACAGGTGCTTCCTCATGATTTGTTATCTGGGACTATCATCTGACTTTTGGCTTACTACTTTAGCATTGTATTTTTTGGTTGTATACATTCGATATATTGACTCATTGATGTATACATATTCTGTTGTCTAGAACTTGTATCTTTTCTTTTGTGATATTGTGGATCTTGTTTGACCACTACTCTGATGAACACTTTTATGTGTTATATTCATATCTGTTTCCGCCTTTGTGATATGAACTGTCTGTGACTGATTTACGTTATGCTTATTTCTATATTTGTTTCCGGAGAACACATAGCCACTGTGTCGTTGCTTTGAGTTTGTGTCGGTATGTCGGATTTCCTTTTGAGATGAAATGAAAAGTTGTTATACTATCTGACATATCGGTGCTCGCACAAAGCAATTACACGGATGGTCGCTCCTCAACAGCCTTATTCTCCACGCTAGTTGATGGCATTACCCCGTAGTGTCCTTGGCTAGCATGGGTATAGAGGTGGGGCGTCACAATTAATAACTTTAAAACAATAATTAATATTTTAAAACAATTTTTGAGAATAATAAAGTAATTAATTTATATCATTATCAAAACATTTACCCATTAACCTTAAAAATACCATTAATAAATAATAACCATCTTTAAACAATTTTGGTTCAAAAATCAACCCCAAATCGGAAAAGAAGGCTTAATAATTCCAATGGTACTCAATCAAGTTACTATCCAATTTCAAATAGACCAGAATAATAGATACAGATATTCATACAATCTATTTTTAACCATTCTTTTAACATCATATTTGCCCAGTATAAAAATCAGGATAATAAATAGATGTTCGCACAATATAATAGCAAAATAGGTTATTAATTCTGTTAATCAGTGTTCTCAACAAATATGTTCAGTAATAATGGCAGAACGGTGATTTATTCTACCAACAGGGGTCCAATTTAAACAACTAGCGGAACGGTGTTTTATTCCGCTAAACAGATATCAAAACATCGTAATTAATTTAAATTAACTCATCATTATTTTTATCCGGACAAAACCCTTCAATATATGGGTCATATGGATTTAACGATGATATTAGTTTAAATTGATTACTTAAATTTCTGTTCGTTTCAAAATTGCTAAAAAAAATTCACTTAGTCAAACTCGACAACATATTATACGACGCCGAAGTATTCTTTGTTACGAACCAACACTACACCACAAAAGGCTTTTAACAGCGTTTGGTAAACGCTGTAATATGATACAACAGCGTTATTTCAAACGCTGTATAACGACATGCTGTCGTATATACATAACTTACAACAGCTTTTCTATAAACGCTGTTGAAACATCTCTGTGACAGCGTTTATTACGAGCTGTCAATAATGTTTTTACAGCGTTTTCAGACGTGCTGTATTATGTATCAACAGCGTTTATAATTTAGTTGTCGAAGATGTTCAAATTCTACTTTAACTGTTTACAACAGCTTTTTCTAAACGCTGTTATTGAATCATCAACAATTTCGACAGCATGTTACAAACGCTGTTATTGAATCATCAACTATTTCGACAGCATGTTAGCTATTCAGTATTTTTTATATATCGGCTAATAAGTAAATAAACTAAATGCTATGTAGACCAAAGGACCTTCAGAAAACAATATTAAATATGGAAACATATGAACAGTTGATGATTTTTTAGATACCTAAAAAGAAATTAGTACAAAAAAAGCAAAGAAGGAAGTTCTAGTATTTAAACAATTTTAAAAAGAGAAAATAGCGCTGAAAATGATGATATTTTGTTCAGTGGCAAATAGTCTTATTCTAACAATCTTGAAAGGAAAAAAACAATCTATTATTCATACAGAAGAACGTTCAGAAAATTGGTTGGAATAAATGGTAGTCCACAGCAGAAACAAATAGATGGACATAAGCATGACATGTGCATAATGCCATGCTTGTTGACGAATAATTGAAACTGTTAATTTGCAAACACGGTTAAAGGAATGGAAAAACAAATGGTATGTCAAGGAAGGTAACAAAACTGGGTACCTGACATATGTAATTGTTATATATCAAGTTACAAATCTACATTAGTGTTTGAAGAATGAAGATCAAGCCGAGTAACCATTGAAAAAAAATGTGTTGTTTTTGGGTTGATGGTGATTTCAGCAAGCAGATTATAATTTTATGTTGTCTCCGATGGCAATTCTCCAAATATGGTTGCATACAATACAAGAATATCACCGGTACATATAGAACAGTAACAAAAGGAGAACTATTTATTAGAGAACGATGACCGGCAGTAATAAATCAGAGTTCAGTGCAAGTGACAAACCGTGTAACACATATACTCAAACAGCTTGAGATCTACAGAAAAGTGGCATTGAGCTAAAATGGACGCCAAAACATAGATATCTTGTTTTGTCATTTAGGTTATCTCCATGAAATTGAAAATCATTCTCGAAATTTCTGAACACCAAAAACATTTGAAATATAAATTAAAAGCCGTACCAGACGCTTCATTAACATGTAAACCACTTGCTTTAGTTCTGAGACACTATGTTGACATTGAGCTACTTGAGTATCTTTGATTTGTGAGAGAACCGCCTTGGTCGCAGTCATGCCTCTTCCCATTCCATGTAGTCGTCCCGGTCTATCTTGTCCCAACACTTGTGAGAGAGCATCATCTTTGAAATTACATGTTAAGCTAGGTTGTGATTCATTTTCCACCTTTTTTATTTTCTCCTACAAAAAATATATTTTAAATATGAGTTCTAATTTATATTATTTTCAAAATAATTACTTTAAAAAAGGTCAAAAGCACTTACAACAATTTCGACAACATGTGCATTCACGGGTTCGCCATTCTTATGAGTGTGAGATTTAACCCAAACATCAACTCTAGAAATGGAAGAAGGATTTACACTTTCCTCTTTCTGCATTAAAAATGACATAACATTAGATAAAACAACTAATCATAGTAAATTAATCAAATATTTTTTCTCACCATATCTTCAGTTAATCGTGCCATTCCTCGATGACTACAAGTATGTGGCATTTGTTTACCCCTCATGGATTTGAATTTTTCGCTTCGTAACTATGTATAAAGATTTATCACATTTATTAGTTAATTTGCATTCTTTGTGCACTTATATTCTATATATAGAAATGATTAAAACAATTACTATATAATTACCTTAAACTCATTACTAGTTCTAGACTCAACAAACCTTTTCCATTCCTTCATAGTTTTGACATTATCTGGTTTTAGTCTAAGCCGTTCCTCCATGTTTTTTGCCTTTAATAACTTGTCAACTAGTTTGCTTTTTGAACACCTCCAAATACATCCCATTTGCCGAAGAATGGGAACCTTTTGCCATTCTTCATCTAGTTTAAATCTAGCCTGTAACAAAGAAAAATATCAAAATATAGTAATTTTATTTAAAAACTGAATAAAGAAATTAATAAGATCGCATAGTCATCGAGAAGACAGACAATGGAAACTGCTAAATTTCCGCAATGTCCAAAACCCCAACCACTAATCAGGCAAACTTTCGTACAAGTTAGGTACTACATATTACAGTAAGTTGAAATAAATATATCGACAAAGGGAAGTTTAGGCCAAGTATCGAGGTGAAAAGACATATAGTATATGAACCAACAACAAATAATGTATTATTGTGCACACATGTAAAAATGAAAATTATAGGGACATCAGATGTATTAGCTAACAACTGGGTTATCAAAATTAAAGAACAAACGGTGAACATAACAAACCAACTGCATTTCAAAACCTAAGTAAACTAATCCACAACATACAAGTACATCCAGGTTGCCAAAATTTTAAGATTAGTAAAAGTTACAGTAAACTACCTGGTTAACCATTTTAGAAAAAGGTAAATCAATCCTCAAAAACTACCATTCGAAGAATTACCACTGAAGTCATAAAGCATAACAAACTAATAACATATAACCCTTAGAAAAAAATTATAATTACTCAGTGTCCTGAAAAATATTTCACATAGTTTTGATTTGCCTTCGTAGCTTTTCCCAGACGGCCTCCATTGTGATTTCTTATATCTTGATCATTGTTTTTGTTTGATTTCGTTTGAGTTTAGTTATTTTTGTTATCATATTCTTCATGATTATTAGAAAAATGTTCTCTTTTTTTCTTTATACAGTTGTAAGAAACACATGCACTGTATTGTGAATGTATTCGCTGTTAGTGACATATCGTCAATATTCCACTGTTTCATATGGTCACAATATAAGTATATGGTCACAATGCCATTACAATTCTCGCACACAATCGCACACATCAACAAGTACTAAAATTATGTAATTACCAGTACAATATAATAGTAGCGTGTAATTGTATATAATTTATTCCAAGATAGTATATGTTTCTCGAATAAAAATCGAAACTCAGTGACCCAATTTCACATGGTTGATTTTGAAAATTACATAACTATTATAAATAGCAAGGCAAACAAAATTGAAATGGAAAGAACATGCTAAAACTTGAGTGAACAGTTAAAGAAAAATATTCTTCACTATAAAAGAATATCCATACACTATTACTATACCTAAGCATTTATTAGACTCTATATGTGTGTGTGTTTGTATATGTATATATATATAGAATTAGCGGTTGTAACTTTTGCTAGTTTTATGTAAAATATACTTAAATATAGAGAGAGCGTATTTAATCTAAATGCAAATAAGAAAAAAAACATTCCAAACTAATCTTTTCCATTTGCAAATTTCCAAGTTACTTCAATTATACTTTTGTTTCCTATTTTTATGCAAAAACCCCTAAAAGAAATGCTACTAATTCATGTCTTCATCTCTATTCTTATTATTTCCAATCATCATCTCAACTTTGGATTTACTCACTCACTAATTAACATTTTTTTCTTTTCTGATTCACACATTTATAGTTAACATTGTTTTCTCTATGAACTCAACAAAACTACAGTTAATAAAAATGTATTATTCACTCCATTTTGGATGAAATGGTCATCAAGTTTTCTTAATAAAAAAAAACTTTTGTATTTTATTCCCTCCAATTACTTATTTTTATGCTATTTTAATAAAAGGACATTGAAAAAAAAATGTTCTATAAAACTTTGTTTTTATATCAAGTTATTGTACATAAAAATATGCTTGTATGGCTTTGAATGTTCTTCTACTAATCTTGGAACAATTTCCTGTAATGACTTTTTCAATTCCAAGTGTTTGTTAAAAAAGTTCAAGTAGTATTTTTTTTAGCCATTAACTTCAGATGTGAATGCATTAAATGCATATTTTCCATATACAGCCAAAACATCAAATAACAGCAGTTTTAAAAGTTGCACAGCTAAGTGCATATGCATAGTTGATTCACTTCTCACATTTATTCATTGCATGCCATATATATTTCAGTTGTAGTACACTTAGGGACTCAGACCTAATATCTCTTTAACGGCGCAAATAATATTAAGCTAAGTTGACAAAGCTAAAAAATAAAGATTGTCATAACCTTTTCACGTTTCTAACTTCATCTTAATATAAATGACCTGACATGTATTTTTCTAACCAAGGGTCATTGACTCATTTCTTTTACTCATATGTGGTATTCAAGTTCAGAAAATAAGAATAGTGTGGAGTTCGTACATATTTACCTAAGTAAGAATAGTGTGGGATTCGTATACATTTACCTAAATGAAATATTATAGCATTAACATATATGAATATCACATATCTCGATGGAGGCTAATTTAACCTTTAGGTGATCCATGTTAAAAAAATAAAACCTTGAAGCTAAAAAGAGAAGTTGGGATAATCGGCCACTTGAAGAATAGAAATTCTTCAGAAACTTCTACTGCAATGTAGAAAATTCAGGTAAGTATATTACCGTGTAACGCTGATGATAGGAATACTATTTTGACATTTTATAATGATTGAGAGCACTGCATTGTTTAACATCTTATAGATGTGAATTTGTTCGGTTGAAGAAGTAAAAAATGTGTAAAACATGTGAATTTGTTGGGCTGCTAATAGAAAACTCTAATATTTTCTTAGTATCAAAACCAGATTTCTAAAGGACTTTTCCTCACTACAAATTATCATATCCTCCAATATAACAAATAGCTTCTCATGCAGTATCATATACGATGGAGTAAATTGATTGCTACTTTTCTCATGAAAATGAGAAAATTCAGTATCTAGAACTGTATTTAGTAACTATGTGTAAGAAGTGAAAATTCAATATCCAAAACTATACTTAGTAACCATAGTCAACACAATAAATATATTAGTCTTCTAAATTTGGTAACATTACTAGCTTTCTAAATAAGGCCTATATTATTTCTAAACTCTTTAAAACGTACTATTTTGAAATTTTGAATACTCTTAATAGTGTTCACACCACCATAGGTATTTATTATGTTAGTAATTAGCATTTATAAAGTATTGCACATAGAAGCTCAATGAAATACTGCACAAGTACATGTCCATAGCTAAAAATAAAAATGAAGGCTCTATACATATTTGGGATGAGACTAATTAAGCTACAATGCAATTATAACCTAAACTGACATACGTTTAATAATTAATAACTTGAGCTGACAAAAGTTCAAAGATTAATCTGCACATAATGTGAGAATAAGCGGATATCTATAATAAAATATTGGCAAACAATAAAATAGCAGTATTTGGTGCCTCTATAACACGAGAATTAAAACCATAAACTAAATGCTTAATTATTCAAATCAATAGCAATTACAGTTTCAGATTACCAGATTTTCACTTAATACCCAATATCATACGAATAAGCTTCTCCATCCTATAGAGCATGAACCCACACAACCTACGAGACCATAGCCCTAAAATCCCCAAATTTTGCAATTGGAAAAAAAGCTAATTTGCTGAAGCAATTTATAAGAGAACAAATTTTCATCCAGAAAGCATAGCGATAGTAACAACATAAGTTTCTAAAAGTACAACAATCATTATTGGCTTACATCGCAAATAGGTGAGGAGAAGTATGGGGCTAAAATCCACGGTCGAACAAACTCTGGCCAATTTCTCTTGACCTGGAAGAAGCAGACGAAATTAGAGAAAGAATGGACCTCTTTTGTTTTAGAGTTTTTAATTTTTTTGGGGAAGATGAAGAAGATGTTTATGCAAAATTGAACGTAAAAATAAAGAAATAATGCGGCCTCAAAAATTATTTGGAAGCCTGCCTTTTTAATGTTTGATAGGGTTAGCTGTACAGCGTTTATATTTATTCATATTGGTTTGTGCAAAATTAAAAACAGCATTCAACTCATAAACGCTGATACATATTGCTGTGTAAAGGTACTTTTCTTGTAGTGCAAACACACTTAGTATCGTGTCAATCGAGTTTCATATGCATCGACTATGCCATATTTAAATTTTATAAAATAGATTTATATAAAATTTTAACCTTTCAATTTTTTTTAAAGAAGCCTCTTCATTCATTTTTTTTATATCTGGGCCGAAGCCTAATGTCTAAAAAAAAGACAACCGATCCCTCTTTCCCTCCTTCTTCCTTTCCCATCTTCTCTTCTCCTCTCCTTTTAAAATTTCCAAAACCCAAATTAAAACTACGAACCCACCCCGATTCTAGATTCATCAAAAACTCATTTTTCTCGAACCTAACTTCCACCACGCGTTCGAACCACGTGCGACCACCCCTTGGACCCAATCCCATCTTCCCAAACTCCTCCTGCCATTGCCAACTCCCACGTGCACACTGTGCACGTGCACACTCAACTCGACGTCCACATCACCACCATGACACCTCAGATAAACTTTCCTTTGTTCTCTGGCCACCATTGTTACCTCGCCAAAGTCCGGCACCCAAAGATTCGAAAGTCAGGCCCTCATACCGAACCAAAGAAAAGAACCCCTTCCACTAATCGTCGATCTGCTGGCACCACACTCCACTATTTCACTCACCGCTGCCGCCACGCAAAGCCTCACTTCCATCGCCTCCTACCTGCCAAGTTCCACGACCTCCGGTCACGCCTCCGTCCACCAATTTGATAGCATTCGACAATGACCTGAGACCCCCCCCTTAAACCCTAAAATCGCCACACTACCTCAAACCAAGGCCTAAATCGACATTCTACCACGGTGAACACCTCCACCCATCGCCATGCTACTTCTCGAACCAACCGCAACGCCTATCGCCGCCTAGTTCATTGGGAATTTTTTGTTGTTGAGAAAACCGATCACCTTCAAATCCCACACTACCTGTGCTACTAAAAATCAAGATTTCTGCACTAAAAATCCTAATTGGATATGATGAACATGATTATGTACTCCATCCATGGATTTAAACAAGTCGAACATTGACAGAAAAAAGGATCTCTCACTGTTAAATCGAAATTTTACACAACATATATGATAAGCAACCTTTGAATTATTTTTAAGATAATCTATACTCAAAAATGAAAGTTTTACTAGTTTATACTGTTGGCAAAATCAAACTAGAATGGAGGGAAAAGATTTTTGAAAGTTGAACATGAATACAACTTTCACTGTTAATTATAACAGAGTGATTTTAAAAACACTTCCAGGTATTTTCTAAATGCAAACTCTCACCTTCCACATTGTTTTGTTCTTTGAAATACTTCAAGATGAAACTTTAGTCTTCAATCTGAAATCATGAATCACCTCGTTTGCTTTGGATCTGAAAGAGATTGCTTCCTTTTCTCTTTACTTAACGGTTTTTGGTTTATAGAGCTTTTGATATTATAATTTTTTTAGACTTTGCTTACAGACATTTTAAAATGTGAAGTTACAAACATCTCTATACATACACACACACACGGATATATATACACATACGATTATAACAGGAATGATGTGAGTTTTGAATATGTTTTTGGGCTCAAAGAATTTGCAGCCTGTACAAAGATTTTTACAGTGATGGGTTTGATTTGAATTTTGGGTGGCTTTAGATGATGTTACGTCTTGAGTCTTGAAATGAAGTTTAAACAAAGTTTTGGTCTTTGCTTCTTTTGGCCAGGCAAGCCTATGTGTGAATATCTTTATTTATTTTCTTTCAATTTGTCTTGTCCTCTACTTTTTACATTTTGTTATTTTCCTTTTACATTGCTGAATTTTTACATTTTGTTTTGTACAACAAGCTTCCTAAATATGTTTTGAAGACAAGAAATATAATGTGGTTTAAAAACAAACTTCAATTCTTCATGTTCATGTCAAATAAAAGTTTGTCATTTAAAATATATTTCTTCTATTAAAATATATATAACCCAAGGCAATGAAATTTTGTTATTTCATTTTAAGTGTATAAAATATATTTTTGTCAAAACTTTGCTTTGTGAATGATTTTCTTTTTGAAATGATTTTACAGATTTCCTCGCTTCTACAATATAATATTATCCTATATATTTTCATATATATTTCTTTTTATTTTTAGAATATCTAAATTTAAAACAAATGAATGTTTTTGCTATTTCATTCTAAATGTATATAAATAACATCTTTATAAAAACACCATTACATTAAAGATTTTTATAAATTTACTTATTTCTATCATATATATTATCATATATATTCCTTCTTTCATTTTTCAATATATAAAAATATATATTACTTTTTAATAAACTATATTTATTAGTCCACAAATATGTATATTACATATATTGTTTTTAAACTACCAGCTTGTTTAGTTTATAAATATTGCACTCTTCTTAACTGATATGTATATATTCATATATATAAGAAAAATCAAATTTTAAACTCTTTTTATTTATAATACACTATATTTTCCATAAATCATATCATTTCTACTAATAGTGTATTCTTCTTATTCATTTGTATTTATCTGAATTGAATTTGTTCTCAATTTATGTATATATATAAATAAATTCTATTGTTCTGAATATAGGTATATACATATGTAAGAAATTTCTAATTAAACCAATTTTCTATTTTATAAATAAAAATCTAGAAATTCAATATTATTTTGGTTTGAAAACTGTATATCATTATCAACTGTTATTTTAACGGGGATTTTATTGATTAAAATACCGTATTATTGAATATTAAAAATTTAATATTCATAACTTGAGACGTCAAAAATCCCGGGTCGTTACATAAATACTCTTGATTGCATAAGTCCTAATGGGAGTGATAACTAGTACTTTCGACTCTAGGAGTCACGATGAAAGGCACCATAACTGCTCTCGACTCGATAAGTCCTATTGAGAGTGATAACTGATGCTGTTGAAAGTCACGTCAAATACTTTCAACTCTAGAAGTTCCAATAAGAGTGATTGCTCTCGACTATATGATCCTCATGGTAGCATCTCGATATAGCCAATCCTCGATTACTAGCCATGAGAGTAGTTAACGGTACTTGACAAGTTAGTCCTTAGAGAGTACAACAAAATAATCTCGACGAGATGAATCCTAATGAGAGTAATAAAAAGCACTCTCAACTCCATATGTCCTAATGAGAGCGCCACCATATAATAATTCCTCCACTACTAGCCCTAAGAGTAAATAATAATATACTCGCCTAGTTAGTCCTAAAAGGATAAATCTATAAACCCTGACATATCTCCAGCTTGTATCCATTGGAGAGTAATAAAAATCTTGATGACTAAGCTCTAAGGAGTCACTTCTAGACAACATCAAAAAATTCTAACCCATCTCCAGAATATAAGTGATATATACTCACTAATAATAATCAAATAAGTATTACTTTAGCATCCCAGACCACTCAGTTTTACTTGGACGTTTACTAGAAGCTGATAAACTACACTCATAAAATCAATAATCATTCTATAGTATGAGTCAATAGGATAACCGAAAAAATATCATCAAGCATCCTATACCATACGGTACAACTAGTCCGCATACTTAAAATCCTAACCCTATAGAAATAAAGCACAACACAAACATCCACATAAATCAATTTCAAAGCAAACTAGATATAAAAGGGTTTATCTTTCAAAAATCTAAAATTCCAATTAATTAATTCATACAAATCTCCAATAAATTAATTTTGAACCACTAATTATATGAAAAGGGGTATGTATTTCAAAACTTTGAAAAATAGATTTTCATAATAAAAAATCCCCTATTGAAATTTCCTTTTAATCCTTTTTATTAAACATTCAATTTACAAACGAATTTCCCATTCAGAAATATTATTAAAAACCCCTCATTTATACTTATAAAAATTCCATACATTCAATTACTCTTGAAAATCTCTATATTCATTTTAAAACAATTTTTATTTCTAAACAATTTCCAACAAACCTTTTTATTTCACAACTTTTATTTATTTATAAATATAGTTCGATAAATTTTAAAACACCATAATGATTTCTCAAAGCTTTCAAAAATCTTTTAAAACTAGAAAATCAATCGAATATCCATAATATAAACCATGGAGCGAAATTCTCCAAAATCATTAACCAACCATAAATAAATTTTATCGTTTGGCCTGAATCGAATTACATTAAATTCCGACCATCGATGTACACACACAAACAAAATAAAATATACATGAAAATGCAAATGGACAGCATCTTCTTTGCATTTTGGACAATCTAACATATACAAAATCTCATAATCTAGACCAAAATCATATCCAATATCACATAATCAACCCAATATTCTGAACAAACAATTCAGCCAAAATATTCAGTCAATATTCCCATTCAATTCAATCAAGCAATCTATTCTAATTGAGACACACACACATATAGCAGGAAATGAGAAATAAATATAGATGTGAGCGTAAAACTCACCGAAATGATTAATGCAAGAATCAAATTTTGCTCTAGACGATGATGTTGTCGGCAAAATGCCTATTAGTCATTTCACATTGCTACTCCTCATTGATCGAACCTGCCTTCACTCGTGCCACTTTTTTCCACTGCCTGCAACATTGCACCACCCTCCTAATTGCGCACACATACATCTGCACGTGCCAGCTTCAGTTGTGACACCAAGTCGTAGCCACCATTCCGATCGCGAGCAGCTTTTCACTTCCACCAGCACCACGAATGCACCTCTAACCTCTGCCAAGCATCACACGTTTCCTCCACTTTGTTGCTTGCCTCGGTTGATTGCGACCTCCTCCCTCATCGCTACATCAATTTGTCGTCGTCCCCGATCGGCCTTCCTCCCTAATTGCAAGCGCGACTTCCGTCTTCTTTGTCTTTTTTCCTATCGCGATTTTTATTTCGAGAATTTATTTGCAAATTAATTTCAATTTATTTTTAATTTATTTATAATTCAGTTTGCAAATTATATTTCAATAAGTGCATAATTTCATTCATTTCAATGCCCGCTTATTTATATTTCACTATTTTAATCACATGACAATTATATAAGCTTTAAAAATATTTTATATTTAGTTACAACATCATATTCAATTTTAAAATATTATCCAAAAAAATTTATTAATTTAATTCAATTTATTTAAATAAAAATCTATCATTAATAGCCTTTAATCAAATAAATATTTACTTTCAAAAACAATAAATATCAAATATCAAATTCAAGTAATTTAAATTTATTTAATTTATGGCATAGAAAGCATGGCTGTTACAGACTTTCCCCCTTAAGAAAATTGCGTCCTTGCAATTTCTTATTGGGAATCATCATACACAACTCAAACCCTGAACTTTTCTATCAACTCACACAATCCTCTACGTCGGTCTCCCTCTCCAATATCTCTTATCGCATGCTACAATTTAAATAGTCTTATACAACAACTTTCTATTTTCGCATACGATAAATTTTGTGAAAATATACTAAATGTCAGATTTTTTGAAAACTTATGGTAGGGTTTCCTTTTCATGAAGAGCATTCAAAAAATTCAAACCATATATATCACAATAAATATACATCATAATTAATAGGGCATCCAAAATTTGGAATAACAATATATTATAACAAGATATATCAATATACCATAGAAACGTGCCTTTTAATTAGCATTTAAGCGAGCTATTTCGCTTTTATGCAATCAAAAGTGAGCCAATATCACCAAATTATCCAAATAAGCTCCAAAAGCACATATACTTAATTTGAACGTTCGTATTTAACGCACTTCGCGACAAACTTCCAAAGGTCAAAAACATAAAATAAAGGAAGGGTTTCAAAAGTAAAGTTGTTACTTAGTGTTATAGCTTTCCAAAAAAAATATTTTGGTTCACAAAAATGTCAAATACAACTCAAATTGTGTCGGTTTTTCTAAAGAGTATGAAATATGGAACAAATGGGCAGGCCCACTTAACAAATCGGTAACTTAAATTTTGCAAAAATCTTAAAATATAAGTTGTTTCTCATGTCCTTTGCTTTCTAGAAAGGGAAAATCGTCAAAAATCAGACAAACCATTTAAAAGATATGATCAAAATAGTTTGGTTGTTACATGAAGTTTTCAATTTCTGGACAGTGATATACATTATTTTAAATTCACTGCATTTAAACAAAAATTGTTGTCTAATAACATAGCTTTTCAATGAATTTAAATTTGTCGAAAACGGGTAGATGGGTTGAGGTTTATAGTCTAAACAAATCATTGTTTAACTCAAAATTCTACACTTTGTTCAAACAAAATTTTCTATTCAAAATGAATTTTACAAATATAAATTTCATGTTCAAGTTTAAAACTTCAAAAGTAAGATTTCATTTAACATTAATTACAAAACATTTCTTACAAAATAGCACTTTCTTCTCCCCTATTTTTATTTCAAATATGATTTCAGTTTCAAACTATTTCCAAAACCCAAATTTGATATTTAAATTTCAATGATTAAAATCTCTTGTTCACTTCAAAATCTATATAAAAACCGATTATAATAATAATTTAACGGTTTGGGAATTCCATTTCTTTAATAACAAAATAGTAATAAGATTTGTTAAATCGGGAGTTCATCATAATCCTAAATTTAAAACTTTATCTCTTTTTACAATATTGAATTATTTCAAAACATCTTTACATGAATTAATATTATTTCTTCAAACTACTAGATTATTCCTTATCAAAATACCATAAGATATTTCCTTTTCAAAATTATAGCTCAATATATTCCTTTAAAGATATCATTCTATCTTCAAAACAACTTTTCCAAAATCATTACTATTTTCTATTTTCCAAAATTTCTATTTCTTTCAAATTAATATTCAGCTTATCTTAAGCAATTACTTGTTTTCCAAAATAATAGCTCATTTTCAAAAAAAATATTCATGTTTCAAATATTCTTTAAAAACATTCTCCTTTCCAAAACATTATTTATAACACTTCCAAAATATTTACACTTATTTTTCAAAATAGTAATTATTTTTAAATAATTGTGTCGAGCTGCCTCATCCTAATATTTAAGAATCTTTAATGAATACGTGTGCCTTTGCATCAACCAGAATTCTTAAAGCACTCAACGGACAAATTAACACAAAAGTGAATAACTAAAATATTTTCAAGCACCTTATAAAATCAAGCACTTAATTTATCAAATCATTTGTTTGTTTGTATTAAAATATTTATTTTCAAAATTCGAATATACATCCAATTCAACAATCATTAACAATGATGAAAATCATCCCACAACATCAATAAAATCAAGCAAGCATCAATACAACGATACACATATTTTCAAATAGGAAAACAAATGCCTTCAACCGAAAGCTATCTATTAGTTCCATTGCGCAACTCTGATCATTACCAGATCCTTTACTCAAACTCATAACATCACAATTTAGAATTGTGAAGTATTTATAATGCGAGATTCAATTTCGGCTCTATTACAGCTTCCTTAACTGAACTACTACATTCTAATTCAAGCCACACAAATGTTTACTCACCATCACCAATGTTGACACTACTCGTCAAGCAAACCACTACCTACTTCACTACCTCCCTCAACAACTTCCGTTTCCCTCGGAGATAACACACAAAAGACGTAGAGATAAGGGATACATATATATAGTAGGAAAAATAACAAGCATGCCACCAAATGATTACCCTAGCAATCATCGTATGTTCCTACTATCTCCTCGGTAATATATGGTAATTACCACATACCCAAAGGGAACATGGACTCTAAAGTCACTCTAAGGCCAAGACTTGCGTCATATACATTCTATATTGTTCTGAACCTACTTTGATATTCAACTATAATGCCTCACCTCTATATCCATGCTACCAAAGAGAATTACTAGGTAATTCTGTTTGGTAATACGGAGAATAAGACTTGTTTGGAGCGACCACACATGAATATTCCCTTAGGCTAACACCGGTACATATTAAAAATCTCATATAACACATCCATACATAACATGTATCGACACAAAGCAGCAAACATGTAGGTTTACCGGGACAAAACAATGTACAGTATATACAAATGAACATACAGTCATAGATTGCAGCAGAAAAATATAATACATCACAAACTGTAATGCTTGTCTCTATATGACAATATATACCAAGATAAGTGCATAATACACAACTTATAGCTATCTCATAAAAAAATACAAGGAGACATCCAAAGGAAAATATACACAGTCAACTTCTCAAAACACTATATATATGTGTGTGTGTGTGTGTGTATGTATATGTGTAACGACCCCAGATTTTATAAATATTTAAATTGATAATTAAATTAACTTTTTGAATAAAAATTGTAAAATCAATTGATAAAATGATGTGAGTTTCCCCGAATTAAAATAAATTTTGTATAAATCATTTAAATTTAAAATATTGTATATAAGTGAATGTATATGTAATTGGGCATATATGAGTGAATTTGAAATTATATATATATATATATATTTGATTTAATTTAAATCGTAAATAAATGGTTCAAAATAAAAATATATATGATGTAAAAGTATAGGATAAATACGTTGGATAAAAAAATCTAATAACAAATTAAAATATAGAGATTCACTTAATTACAAAATAAATATAAAAATAATTAGTATTAAATTTAGAAATAAATGATTGAGGTAGAAATAAATATAAAAAATACATAAGATAAATTTATGGAAAATTTATATAGCAAACAAATTACATAAATTAAACAATCTATATTAAATATTGAAATTCATAACACATAAATAAATTATAACCACATATTAAATATGGAAATACATTCAAAAATAATAAAAGAAAATTAAAATAAAATATAATTTCATTTACATTGCAAAGTAATAAAACAAATAAAAATCATAAAAGATAAAATAAAAAGATAGGAGTTCATTTACATTATAAAGCAATTAGACTTAGCAAAAGAAACAAAATATAAATGAGAAGCAAACATGGAAACAAGCAAACAAGTAAGGAACAAAATCAAATACATGTGTGAAAACTTGCATAGAAGCCACATCACAATATCTTCACATCTTGTACAGGCGAGAGAAAAATTTTATAAAAAAAATGGTACAATGCTAATTAATGCAGCCCCAAACTAGTATTTCCATCAGCCTACAAACAAGAAATATCACTGGCTATAGTACAAGAAAATATAATCACTTGTACAACATTTCATCTCAGCTTAAACAAAATAATATCATCACCCTGTACAATATTTCTCACCTGTAAACTCTGTAGGATCTAGATTAACCCTAGAGGGGGGGTGAATATGGTTATAACAAATTTTCTCGAATTTATAAATTAAACAAACTGCAGAGATGTAAATATGCTGAAAAGTAAATCACACACAAAATTTACCCAGCTTCGGCAACCCCTGCCTACTGCTGCATTCCCAGATTTTTATTAGAATTAAACAGTCTCCCGCTTACAAACACTCTAACAGACTCGGACACCCTGCTACCGCCTATAAAGTTTTGCAAACTCGCAAACCCTGCTCACTGAACTAATCCTAACTAGACAATCTGACACTACCTAAATCCTAGGTGGTGATTTACTAAGGTTTGATTCGAAAAGTACAGAAAATAAAAACAAATTAAAAACAACTCCACACCCTAATTTAAATATACTAATCCCTTTGTAAATTAAAGCCACAATAAAAAAGGACCGGCCCAACAAACTATTATCACTCAAAGAATGCGGCCATGTTCTTTTGCTTGTGATAATGGTGGCTCTGCTCGATCCTTCCTCTTTGCGCTCTGGAATTAGGGCTTTCGTAAAACTCGAAGACGCCGACTTCCAATGCTTGATTGAATAGATGATTTAGCGCTCCTTTTCTGTCAATCGACTGTCTCAGTTAATTACTTCGGCTGGTTCTCGAGTTCGACTTTTGCTTCTTTGAACAAAATTAGGGTTTGTGATTTTGGGGCAGTCGACTTCGATTTCTCGATTGGATAATGGTTTAGAGATCCTTGTTTCGTCAATCGATAATCTCTGCTTCGCTCACGACTGCCCCAATTGTCGATCGAGTTCGACTCCTGACTTCGGTATGTAATTTACGCTTTTGTTCTCTTGGATTGAATACTTGAACTCAATGCTTTTTATTTGCCAATGATGATTGGTATTTATAGGGTTTTCGAAACCCTAATATTCGTCTGATTTGATTTCGTGACCTTCAAGTCATTGAATCTTTCCTTTATTTTGCTGTGATATTTTTGGTATTTGTTTCGTACGCACGGCTTTGATTTTGTGACGTCCGATCTTTCTTTGATTGACATCCCAGAAACTTTCCTAAATTAGGTCTGACTTTGATTTGAATTACTGTTGTCTTCATTGTTGTATTGAATTAAGTCATGATAGGTGTGACTTGACCTCTATTGCCCTGTGTTGAATCCAGCTTAAACGCTCGGGTTTGACCGTGCGCTTGTGATGTGACTTTATTTATATTGCACTTGAATTGAATCCGACTTTTCTTTTGGGTTTGACCTGTGCTCACCTGTCCCTGTAACATTATCAAGTGTACATTTTGGTGTGCACGGCCTTGTGGCATGTACAGTGATACACTATGCATGTCACAAGCTATTCGTGTATGATGAATTCAAATATGATGACGAACAACCCAAATAACTGAGGCAAATATTATTTTCAAAATCCATATTTTGTTTTATACTGCAAAAAAATTTTATTTTCAATTTTACTGCGTCAATGTATTTCTGCAGATTGCTCAGATGCTGGATTCACATTGGAATGAAGTTGAAGATAAATACGAGTGTGAGTGATATGTAGTGAGGAACTAATGTAACTATGAAATTGTGATGTAATTGTATTGTGACTGAAATTGTATAGTTATAGTGAGAGCTTGAAATTGTACTATCAAAATTGTAATAAATATTTGTTTGAATAAAATATTCGTTTGAAATCCAATTCTGTGTTATATATTTTATTCAGCAAATATTTATTTTATTTGTGAAAAATAACATAGTACAATATCAAATACATTTAAATGAATGTATATATGTTTATTATCATCAAACAAAAATCATATAGACGCAATTTAACAATCTCCCCCTTTTGATGATAACAAACATATATTTTAAGATTTTGAATATATTAAATGTATTTGATCATTCAATTTGCTCCCCCTATTTGAATGCTCTCTTTCTACACAATACTCCCCCTACATATATGCATGAGAATAAAATATGCAATATGAATCTATATGCAAATAGAAAATATGTGAATTTTATTTGCGAATTTTATTTTCCAAAATCTTAACCTTTCTCTCCCCCTTTTGTTATCAGCAAAAGAATAATAGTGTTAGAATAATAGGGATATAGTGATAGACATTAATACAAAATTAAAAACTCAATCGAGTATAAATATTAATTTCAATAAAAAATCAAACAAAAAATCATAAATACTTTAATTGACGCATATTCCACTTTAGAATGATAGGATGATATCATCAAATAAAACCATATAGTTGTGTCTATTTGTGGTATATTTATTTCAGGAAATTTGAATATCTACTAATCATACATAACCGTTATGACTTTTAAATGAATTAGTATTTTTCTAAATTTTTATTTTTATTTTTTAAAAATGAATTCAAGTATCTTCTAACCACGCATAACCGTGAGGACTTTTAAATGGGATTAGAATCAACTTGTCTATTTAATCAATTAATTTTGATATGCATTCCATACATGCATAACCGTGAGGACTTTTAAATGAGCATGGAAACACATAATCAAAAATCCAAATAATTCACCCATGCATAACCGTGAGGACTTTTAAATGAGAGTGAATATTTTGGATATTATTATTTATTGTTAGAAATATAATAAAATTGAAGCACAAATGATTTTCCGTTTAAACTACCACATATTGACATACTATATTGTCTTTTGATGAGTGATGGTCGATAGAAAAATGATAGAAATAGAAATGATCATGGAATATTTATCAACAAAAAGTTTTTATAACTCTTGTTTAAATTTCTAAAGAAATTTTCTAATTATACTTTCTCAAGTCATAATATATGATTAATATCAACACTCATCTTATTTTCAATCACTATCTATCTTTTTAGATAATTATTAGGGGGTCAGATCAGTTAACATAGTTATTTAAAATCAATTTCAAAAATAGTTATAAAATCAAATTTTCTTAAATAACTAATCTGATACAAGGTCAACATAAATTATTTTCTAGAAGGGGTTTTTAAGAAAACATTTCTGCTAAATTGAAAATTATTTCAAGTGAAAAACATGCAGATGTTTTCTTTGAAAAATGATGCAGCAAATGAATATCTCGAAATATAATCACATTCCACTAGTAATTTTTCTATCAACTACATTACCAGTGTGATCTGCATCTGACTTTAAATTTCACTCAATATTCACTCGTTAGATGTCATAGACCAGATTGTGAAATTTCAACAAACTATCTCAGAATTAATTTCAACAATTTTTAAACGAAATTTTCTTGGCTTTGAATTGAAGTCGTGTTAACCATCAAACAAATATCATAGTGTTAGATTTAGAAACCGTAGGATCAACAGTCATAAAACCATCATCATTGTTTCAAAACAATTTCTTGAAGTTTCACCAATTTCATATAGTTTCAACAATTTCAACAATTTCTTAAAAACCTTTTTATACCATGAGTAATCAGTAATCAATCAACATCATAATTTGACCAAACAGATTAAGTTCAATAAAAAAATAGTTGGTCAACTTTTAAGCACAAATCAAAGTCATAGATAAGAGCAAGTCATGAAAGATCATATCAAGTAAGTTAGAATCTGTCAACCATCATAATTACTTCGAGTAATTCTATTTAAAGATGATTGGTTAAAAAATTCAGAATTAACATCATAAATCATTTCACATAACTGGCTGATTTAATTCAGATTATGGTGCAGATTTTCACATTTTATCTATCGTTTGAAAATAAATACAATTACCTGTTTTACCTGTATGATAATCTTTCGTTGTTTGCCCATTGTGAATCTGTCACCTTTATACTAGGCTAAGGAACGTTGATTTGTCGCCCGTTGTGTGTCTGGAACAGCCAGAATCCAAATAACACTAATGTTGTTCCTTAGCCTGCCACCACACCTACATGGTAAAAGATTTGTGTGACCTATTTGTTTTTATAGGTCCATGGTTGTTAGTGGCAGAATAATTTGATGAATATGTTTGAGTAGACCCAAAACTATTAATGTATGTTCCTTTTGGCACCCAAACTTGTTTTGTCCTTTCATTCTTGTTCCAATAGACATGAAATTTGTTTGTAGAATTCTTAGGAACCCAAACTTGTATAAATTTTGTGTTCTTGTTCCTATGACTATAATTTTCAGCATGATATCCAATTATTCCACATCTAGCAAAGACACTCTTACCTTTTGCATTATCATCAACTTGTGTTTTCCCAAAACCTAGTCCTTTTCTGTTGTTAGCAAAAAGTTGATTTCCCAATAACATGTTGAATGATTTTTCTCCTCTTGAAAAGTTATTCAAAGTTTTCTCAAGATTTTGGACTTTGGTTTTTAGTGTTGTGTTTTCAGTCACAAGTGAGGTGCATCTATTTATAAAATCCTTTTTCCTAGTGTCAATAGTTTCCTTAAGACTCAAGTTTTCTTTTTCAAGATTCTCAAAGCTATTCTTAAGTTTTGATAATTCTGAATCTAAAATTTTACATTTTTCACAGTCTAGGTTTTGAATATTTTCAAGTTCAGTTTCTAACCTAAAATTTTCATGGACAAGTTCTCTCCTATCAGATTTCAGTTTTTCAATTTTAGATTCAAGAGTATCAATTGTTTTAGCAAAATCACAACACATCAAAACAAGTTCTTTATAAGAATAGTTACTTACCTCACAAGATTCCTCTGAACTTGCTTCTGAATCTGATTTTGCCATAAGACACAAATTAGCCTCCTCTGAGCTATTATTCGAAACCTCCTCTCCTTCTTCATCATCCCAAGTCGCTGCAAAGGCCTTCTTCTTCTTTTTCTTTCCTTTGTTGTTTTTAAAAAGTGGGCATTCTTGTTTGAAGTGGCCAGGCTTATTGCAGTTATAGCAAGTCAATTCATTATCGGAATTGTCAGAATCTTTTGACCTATTACAATTTGTTTTCTTCTTGTGTGGCCCGAATCTTGACCATTTTCTAAGATTATTGACAGCCATTGCAAGCTCTTCAATTGGATCTTCTTCTTCTTCATCGCTCACTTCTTTGCTCTTTAAGGCAATCGTCTTCTTCTTTGATTCGGAGTTGTTGCGTTCCTCCTTTGTTTTTAGTTCAAGCTCATATGTCATCAAGTTGTCGATCAACTCCTCCATGCTTAGTTTACTCAGATCTTTCGATTCTTGTATTGTAGTGACTTTTGCCTCAAAGTTCATCGGTAAGACTCGTAGCACCTTCCTCACAAGCTCTACCTCAGTGAATACCTTCCCAAGCGCTCTAGCATTGTACACCAAAGTTGAAAAGCGTCCAAACATGTCCTTTATGCTCTCGCATTTGTCCATCACAAAGTTCTCGTATTCATTGCTGAATAGGGCTAGACGAGACTCCTTTACTTGAGAAGTTCCTTCATGTGTCACCTCCAAGGTATGCCAAATTTCCTACGTAGTTTTACAATGAGAAATTCTATTAAATTCATTCTTATCAAGAGCACAGATCAAAGCATTCATGGCTTTAGCATTTGTAGTTTTCAATTTCTTATCGTTAGCGTCCCACTTATCCTTAGGTTTAGGAATCTCAGTATCACCAACAGTTATAGTGGGAGATGTATAGCCAGTTTCAATAATGTCCCAAACATCATAATCAATAGAACTAAGATAAATACCCATCCTAACTTTCCAATAAGCATAATCATTCCCATTAAACATGGGTGGCCTAACAATAGATTGCCCCTCAGAAAAAGCATTATTTGGTGGATTCATGACTCTAGAGTTAAAGAAAAATACCAGGCTCTGATACCACTTGTAGGATCTAGATTAACCCTAGAGGGGGGGGGGTGAATAGGGTTATAGCAAATTTTCTCGAATTTATAAATTAAACAAACTGCAGAGATGTAAATATGCTGAAAAGTAAATCACACACAAAATTTACCCAGCTTCGGCAACCCCTGCCTACTGCTGCATTCCCAGATTTCTATTAGAATTAAACAGTATCCCGCTTACAAACACTCTAACAGACTCGCACACCCTGCTACCGCCTATAGAGTTTTGCAAACTCGCAAACCCTGCTCGCTGAACTAATCCTAACTAGACAATCTGACACTACCTAAATCCTAGGTGGTGATTTACCAAGGTTTGATTCGAAAAGTACAGAAAATAAAAACAAATTAAAAACAACTCCACACCCTAATTTAAATATACTAATCCCTTTGTAAATTAAAGCCACAATAAAAAAGGACCGGCCCAACAAACTATTATCACTCAAAGAATGCGGCCCTGTTCTTTTGCTTGTGATAATGGTGGCTCTGCTCGATCGTTCCTCTTTGCGCTCTGGAATTAGGGCTTTCGTAAAACTCGAAGACGCCGACTTCCAATGCTTGATTGAATAGATGATTTAGCGCTCCTTTTCTGTCAATCGACTGTCTCAGTTAATTACTTCGGCCGGTTCTCGAGTTCGACTTTTGCTTCTTTGAACAAAATTAGGGTTTGTGATTTTGGGGATGTCGACTTCGATTTCTCGATTGGATAATGGTTTAGAGATCCTTGCTTCGTCAATCGATAATCTCTGCATCGCTTACGGCTGCCCCAATTGTCGATCGAGTTCGACTCCTGACTTCGGTATGTAATTTACGCCTTTTGTTCTCTTGGATTGAATACTTGAACTCGATGCTTTTTATTTGCTAATGATGATTGGTATTTATAGGGTTTTCGAAACCCTAATATTCGTCTGATTTGATTTCGTGACCTTCAAGTCATTGAATCTTTCCTTTATTTTGTTGTGATATTTTTGGTATTTGTTTCGTACACACGGCTTTGATTTTGTGGCGTCCGATCTTTCTTTGATTGACATCCCAAAAACTTTCCTAAATTAGTTCTGACTTTGATTTTTGACTTTTTCAATATTTTTAACTTGATTATAACATACGGCATCTACTCTGATCATTTTTCTTATAACCTAAATTCCATGATGTTAATTCTTTTGTCTGCAGTTACATTTCTTCTTGAGTTCATCCATGTCTTCGACTTTAATGTTCTCTGACTTTGTTTCAGTTTGATTTGAGTTCGATATGCACTGTAATCTTTTGAGGAATTTAGCTTCACTTTGACATTTGAACTTGGCATTGTTTTTGTTCTGTGATCTGCGTACCCATACATCTCTGTAGCATTGCATTGGATTGCTTTGTGTAGCTGGTAGTACTCGAGTCTCTGAGTACATATGTGTGTATGCACTCTATATTGCTGTCACTTGAATTGTGGTATGATGGTTTGATGTTCTGGTTACATGTAGCTTTGAGTCAGTTTCCATTTAGTGCTTCACTTTGATATTGTTGTATTATAGTTGCTAGCTCCCTCTTCTCTGTGGCATATACATGTTTACTTTCTAGACTCGAGCCTTGTGATCTTCACTGCATATTTAACTAAACCCTGTTGTATTGTATTGCTTGATACAAAGTCTGGTTCACGAGATTTGTTGCTAGACTTGTTCAATTCCTGTACTTGTGACTTGAGTCTGCATTGCTGTTATGATTTGAAACTGCTTAGACCATTTTCCTGACCTTGTAGTTGTTTAGACTGCACATGTTACTTGTATCACTTCAGTTGCTTGTATATAGATTATTGATTGGTTGGTTGGTTGTTTTCACTTGAGTCTGACCAGTTGTCATTGCACTTGTACATTTGGTTCATTGAACTTGAATTTGTTAGTTGCTGTGCATTGTTGCTTATGCACATTTGCATTGAGTTCCTGTAGTCTTCACTTTTCACTTCTGCCTAGTCTCTGACCTGATCATGTCTTACACATTCGAGTTCTTTGAATTGTGTATTCATGTTGCAGCTTGCATTGTCCAGTTTGTAGCTTTGAGTACTTTATCTTGATGTATTGGTTTGGACTTGCAGTTTGTTTTCTGGTCTTAAGTTCTGGTTTGTTGAGACTGGTCATTCATTTTACTGTTGTCTTCATTGTTGTATTGAATTAAGTCATGATAGGTGTGACTTGACCTCTATTGCCCTGTGTTGAATCCAGCTTAAACGCTCGGGTTTGACCTTGCGCTTGTGATGTGACTTTATTTATATTGCACTTGAATTGAATCCGACTTTTCTTTTGGGTTTGACATGTGCTCATCTGTCCCTGTAACATTATCAAGTGTACATTTTGGTATGCAGGGCCTTGTGGCATGTACAGTGATACACTGTGCATGTCACAAGCTATTCGTGTATGATGAATTCAAATATGATGACGAACAACCCAAATAACTGAGGCAAATATTATTTTTAAAATCCATATTTTGTTTTATACTGCAAAAACATTTTATTTTCAATTTTACTGTGTCAATGTATATTTCTGCAGATTGCTCAGATGCTGGATTCACATTGGAATGAAGTTGAAGATAAATACGAGTGTGAGTGATATGTAGTGAGGAACTGATGTAACTATGAAATTGTGATGTAATTGTATTGTGACTGAAATTGTACAGTTATAGTGAGAGCTTGAAATTGTACTATCAAAATTGTAATAAATATTTGTTTGAATAAAATATTCGTTTGAATTCCAATTCTGTGTTATATATTTTATTCAGCAAATATTTATTTTATCTATGAAAAATAACATAGTACAATATCAAATACATTTAAATGAATGTATATATGTTTATTATCATCAAACAAAAATCATATAGACGCATATTTAACAAACTCATTTGTATATCAGTTTCCTCATCCCATTTTTTTCGTCCATTTCAAAACTGAGAAAAATTTGAAATTTAAAATCATTCAAAATTTAAACAAATTACAACATAAACAATGTTGGGCATGTTCTCACCCAGAAGATCTCGAGACCAAGAAGCTTGATTCATCCATCCAGGCTTGCCTTAAGCTCATTCGGCATCCATATCTCACAGAGCCCATTCGGTAGTCTTGTCCCAAGGAACTCATTCGGCATCCATATCTCACAAAGCCCATTCGGCAGTCTCGTCCTAAGGAACTCATTCGGCATCCATATCTCACAGAGCCCATTCAGCAGTCTCGTCCCAAGGAACTCATTCGGCATCCATATCTCACAGAGCCCATTCGGCAGTCTCGTCTCAAGGAACTCATTCGGCATTCTCATCTCACAGTCAGACCAACTAACGCCCCACAACTGCCGGACCAACCTTCCCCTACCACTACCGGACCAACCGTCTCCTAGCTGCCATCGAACCAAGCTCCTACCGGACCAAGACATTCCGAACCAACACTACCAGGCCAGATCGCATCAGCCCAGGCCCATCAGCAGCTGTACACATCCAGGACCCCTACCCCCAGCCTCACTCTATAAATAGAGGGGCAGGGGTACAACAATGGGGACAAGTTTGGAGAGCTCAAGCACGGAGAGAACCTTCAAACAACTTTCTTTTACTTGCATCAAAGCTTTGTACTTGTAATCAAAACAAAAGAAGAGAAATAACATATAAAGTGGACGTAGGCACATTCTGGCCGAACCACTATAAATCTGCGTGTCTTTTTACAGTTTAGCCCCTGCTTTTCATATATTTGCATAAATCACCCAAATCACTAAGAACAATATAAGATCTATTAAATCATACGACTTTGAGGTGTTTGTCCATTTTTTGTGCAAACATTTTTGGTGCTTTCACTGAGAACTAGAAGCTCGAAGCTTCAGCTTCATCCACTTAACAAGTTTTCCTAACAGCATCGTCCGCCACTTGGAAAACATGCCTCCCAAACAGAGAAAAGATGTTAACAAAGGAAAAAACATCGCATCCAGCAGTCTTCCAGATCTAACTGTCACGAATCAAGTAAATCGTCCTCCTCCAGCAGCAGTAACAAATGAAGGACAGTCTAACCCAACCACTCCTGCCACAGAACAGCCTGCGGCAATTACTAGGGCAGATTTGGACAGAGTTGTGGTTGAAGTAACTAACTGCTTCACGTCCCAGCAGGAAGCCTTGGTGGACCATCTCATGTCACGCTTAAGGGATGCTGAAGAATCCAACCGCAATACTGAAACATGGGGCGAATCCCAGTCTGGAGGATCTCAGAGACAACAAAGATCTTCCTTCTTCGAAGGAGCTAACGGCAGAAGTAGCCATGGTAGGAGCCGAGACCGAGCACAACCCGAAGTTAGGCCTGAGGAAACGTTTGGTACCGAACCCAACGGGGGAGGTACCGGACGGAGGTCAACTGTAGCTGAGCCTGTCATACTGCCTAACCACGGAAACGCCGGTGAACGGGGCCGAGCTAGAGTCCAGCCCGAAGTTAGACCCGAGGAAGTGCTTAGATCAGAACCCAGCAGGGGAAGATCAAGGCAAGGGCCAACTGTAGCTGGCCCTAGCATGCTCCCAAAAGATCAAAGGCAGCCGCTGGAAAATATGAGGAACGATAGACGATACCATCCCTACAGGTCATCTGGACGGAATCAATCCCACATAACAGAACCAAACTCATTTCTATCTGCTCCAGATTCAGATGAAAGGATGGCACGCTTATTCAGAGAGTGTGTCCAACGGGAGCAAAGAGATCGAGGGATAGGCGCTAGGGTAACCGGCCCTTTCGCCCGCAATATCGAAATTGCTATCACCCCCCGAGAATGGAAGATGCCGACAATGGAACCTTACAAAGGAACCTCCGACCCCGTTGTACACTTACAGAGGTACACGCAACATATGCTCATGAGTGGAGCAACAGAGGGAGTACTGTGCAAATGCTTTCCGCTCTTCTTAGCAGATCTCGCTACCTCCTGGTTCTGTCATCTACCCCAGGGATCCATCAGCTCGTGGGAAATGTTGAAAGAAAAGTTTATCAGTCAGTTCCGCATCCATGTGGAACAACCTAAGGACGCTTATTCCTTATCCAGCGTCAAACAGAAACCTAGAGAAAAACTGCAGCAATACCTAACCCGATTCAATGCCGCAGCAGCCGCAGTCCAAGATGCCGATGAGAAGCTTATCCTAATGAACCTCTGTAGTGGCGTGCATCCGGACACTAAATTTGCTAGAAGATTGACGAAAGAAAAACCAGCTACTTTACCCGATTTCTTCCATGAAGCCGGGAAATACATGAGGCTTGAGGATGCTGCCGTTGAGGGGCAGTCAGGACAGCAAAATAAGGCAACTCACAACAATGCCCCTGCTGTGGCAAGGGACGTTCGAAGAAATGATTCCAGAGACAATGCTGGGGGCAAGAAGGGAGAAAAGCGCCTATATCGGCCTGGGCCGAGATTCGACACTTACACTCCTTTGAACGAGACCGTCGAAAATATCTTCCTTGCCACCCATGGCGAAGTTAGATACAAACGCCCACCATACAAAAAGGAATCAGATAACGCGCAGAAATCTGGAAAGTTCTGCCGCTTCCACGAATCTCACGGGTATGATACCAATGAATGCCATCATCTCCGGGATCTGATTGAGGAACACATCAGAAGGAAGAAACTGGAACGTTATGTAAAAAGTCAGGACAGGACTCCAGCTCCTGCCAATGAAAACCCAAGGCTACCCTCACCGGACACCGACAGAGGAAACCGCAACGCTAGCAGCTCTAGTCAAGAGAAAATAGTGGTCCATACCATCTCAGGAGGACCGCACATCGCGGATAGAAGCTGGAAAGAGATGGAAAGGTTTGGAAAGTCGCTTAGAGACAATAAAGACTGTGTCAATTCAGTTATAGAAGAGCGCCACCCGAAGCGGAAAGAAAGTAATGACATCACATTCGGTAAGCGTGACCTAGAAGGAAGGCAGTACCCTCACATGGATCCCATGGTCATCTCTGCCCGACTCGGTCCCGCCGAAGTTTATCGAATCCTGGTAGACACTGGAAGCTCAGTAAACATCCTGTTCAAACATGCATTCGACAAAATGAAGCTATCAATGAAGGATGTATCTCCCTGCGATAAACCACTACACGATTTCACTGGGGATGCTAAGATGCCCCTCGGGCAACTAGACCTCTTTGTTAAGATTGGAAGCCATCCCCGCTCCATTGTACGGAAGCAGACGTTCGTGCTAATAGAAAACCATTCGGCCTACAATGCCTTCTTAGGAAGTCCAGCCTTGTCTGACTTCCAAATTGTCCTAGCCCCATGGTGCCTAAAGATGAAGTTTCCAACGGACAATGGAATAGGGGAAGTAGAAGGAGACCAGGACATTGCTCGAGACTGCTATGTGACTGAACTTCGCAACAACCATGGGAAGGATAAAGGGAAGGGTGTAGAGATTGCCCTCTGCACGAAAAGTCTAGAAGCATAGCAACTAAAGAAAGCCCCTCCTCTTCGATATACCAGCGACCCTTTCAATGAATTAGACCCTAGGGACAAAGAGGAGGAGGCCACCGCCGAGCCTGCAGAGGCTATGGAGTTTATATCTGTAGACAAGCACGACTCAAGTAGACTATTGAAAATTGGGTCCCAACTAAAAGCCGAATTGAAGGAACAACTCATCGATTTTCTCCGCCATAACTTGGATGTATTCGCATGGTCACATGCTGACATGACCGGAATTTCCCCCGACGTAGCATGCCACATATTAAACATTGATCCTACCAAGGCGCCCGTAAAACAAAGAAAGAGAAGTATGGGGGTCGAACGATCAGCAGCCCTCGATGAAGAAGTAAAGAATCTACTCGCCAATGACTTCATACGAGAAGCTATCTACCTGGAATGGATCGCCAACCCGGTACTGGTAAAGAAGGCTAATGGGAAGTGGCGAACCTGCATTGACTTTTCCAACCTAAACGACGCCTGCCCAAAGGATTGCTTCCCACTTCCCCGAATCGACCAACTTGTAGACAGCACAGCCGGGCACGAGCTCCTATCTTTTATGGACGCATACTCAGGATATAACCAAATTCCTATGCATGCTCCCGACCAAGACCACACTAGTTTCATCACCGACCGGGGTTTATACTGCTATAAGGTAATGCCTTTCGGACTTAAAAATGCAGGAGCCACCTACCAGCGCCTCGTCAACAAGATGTTTGCAGGGCTAATAGGACAAACTATGGAAGTATATGTGGATGACATGCTGGTAAAGTCAAGGAAAGCCAAAGATCACGTAATCCACCTAGGCGAGATGTTCCAGGTACTTCGACAGTATGGAATGAAGTTGAATCCACTAAAGTGCTCCTTCGGAGTGTCATCGGGAAAGTTCTTAGGATTCATCGTACATGCCAGAGGGATTGAAGCAAACCCTGAACAAGTCCGAGCGCTAAGGGATATCAAGATACCTTCCACTCGGAAGGAAATGCAAAGTTTGAATGGAAAAGTGGCCGCCCTAAGCCGATTCATCTCCAAGGCAACAGACAAGTGCGTTCCCTTTTTCGAAGTTCTAAAGAAAGACAAAGGAAAGTTCGAATGGACTGACGAATGCTTAACCGCTTTCCTTAACTTAATCGAACACCTCCAGAAACCACCGGTACTCTCGACTCCAAGCGAAGGTGAAGAATTATACCTATACCTTGCTGTGTCATCTCACGCCCTAAGCGCTGCCTTGGTAAGGGAAGAAAACCGCATGCAGCGGCCAGTTTACTTCGTCAGCAAGAGGTTTACTGGGGCAGAAGTCAGATATCCTAAACTCGAGAAGCTAGCATACTGTTTACTAATCACATCATGGAAATTGCATCACTACTTCCAGTCCCATTCCATCAAAGTTCTGACCGATCAACCACTGAGGCAGGTACTCCATCGTCCCAACACTTCTGGGCGACTACTTAAATGGTGCATTGAACTAAGTCAGTATGATATCACCTATCACCCTCGCACCGCCATCAAGGGACAAGCCATGGCTGATTTCATTGCAGAATTCACTACCAACGAAGATAAGGAGCAATTGGAAATAGCAAAAGACATCAAGTGGAATCTCTTTGTGGATGGCGCATCGAACGAACAGGGCTCGGGGGCAGGTGTGGTAATAATCACTCCCAGGGGAAATAAGCTGCACTATGCTATAAGGTTGGAGTTCGCTGCCACCAACAACGATGCAGAATATGAAGCGGTGATAGCTGGATTAGAACTTGCCATAGAAATCGGAGCCCATTCTTTGTGTCTTCATAGCGATTCGCAACTTATTGTTAACCAGATACTAGGAGAATTCCAAGCTCGAGAAGAACGACTCATAGCATATCTAAAAAAGACCAAGTTACTTCTCAGCCGATTGGACCACTACCTAGTCAAACACATCCCTCGGGAAGATAACCAAGAGGTCGACGAATTGCCGAAGCAAGCAACTGTGAGAGACATCGCCATCTTCGGGGCAGTAACCATCTCGAAGCAACTGGCCCCAAGTTTTGAGCAAGTGAATCTGATAGCTACAACCGAAGAAGCAACTTGGATGACTCCCATCCGAGACTACCTACAAAGCGGCACGCTACCCAACGGGCGTAACGAAGTCAAGAAAATCTTGAGGAAAGCATCCCGCTACACAATACAAGAAGACGTCCTCTATCGGCGCGGATTCTCTAACCCGTTATTAAGGTGTGTCGCTGGGAGGGAAGCCAAGGAAATCTTATCTAACATCCATCAGGGAAGCTGCGGAGATCACACCGGAGGGCAAACATTAGCAAAAAAGATACTCCGGTACGGAGTCCCACTCAAAATCATATCAGACAATGGGCTTCAGTTTGACAATGAGGAATTCGCCAACTGGTGCCAAGAGCACGGAATTCACAAAAGCTTCTCATCCGTAGCGTATCCCCAGGCAAACGGACAAGTCGAAGCCGTCAACAAAATTCTGAAAACTCTAATAAAAAAGAAGCTCGAAAAGTCAAAGGGCGCTTGGGTGGATGAACTTCCTACGGCACTATGGGCCTATCGCACATCTTTCAGAACATCGACGGGGCACACTCCTTTCTCTTTGGCATACGGATCGGAGGCTATGCTCCCAGTTGAAACCATTGTGCCTTCCCACCGTAGGATCCACTATAACCCAGAAGAGAACGAAGAACTCCTTCACATGTCTTTGGATCTAGTTGAGGAGAGAAGAAATGATGCAATCCTTAAAGCAGCAGCCCACAAACAAAAAGTAGCGGCACAATACAACTTCAAAGTCAAGCATCGTACCTTACAAGAAGGGGATCTTGTCCTCAAGCGAATCTTCCCTCGCCCCGGAGCACTAGACCCAATCTGGGATGGGCCATATGTAATTCATAAAGATCTCCACAATGGAGCTTATATTTTGTCAACGGTGGACGGAGAGGTGTTCCAAAGGGCATGGAACATCCAGCACCTCCGTCGATACTTTTCTTAACTTGTACTGCCCATATGAAGTGAATTAACAAAGAGAATCAATGGACGTAGGCCTTTTCATGCCGAACCACTTTAAAAAACCTTGTCTCTTTTTTAACTAGTTCCTTTATATCTTGGCTGCTTGTTAACATTATCCTTTTCTGTTGAACAAAATCCTATGCATGTAACATTTTCACTCGATGCACTCCACAGCGCAACTTCACCTGGACAAGACCTAACAGGTACTACGCGAATCTATGCCCTCGCCAATGAGACACTTTTGCTCCGGCATCCCTCTGCTGCGGGTTAACTCGTTGCTCGTGACGGCCCTTAAAGCCAACTGTAATGAGCCGATTATAAGCCACCGAGAAGGCCGACTATAGCCGAGGCAGCTCATTACGGCGTTCGGCTTGCCGACAACTGTGAACCGACTATAAGCCCCAACATAAGGTGTGGCCAGCCAGGGGCAGTTCACAGTTGACGATCGGCACCCACGCTAGCCGGCCACAGTAAATCGAATAATACCCACGATTACGGGCCATAATGGCCTGGGTAGTTACTGTGCGCGATCTCGGCTCCGATGTGTCTTAAGTGCGGCTGTGGTAAAAAAGAATTAACTCCCCGCGGAGGCGTAAGATGGGTGACAAATGTCTCCAAGACCCACAGCTAGGGAAAGTGACTACAAAGCCCGTTTGCCACGAACTTAAGCACATCGAAGGCCTTCCGTGATTGGAAGTTTTACTATTTCACATATTTCAATTTTACTTAAAAAGCTTTCCTCCTATCCTCTATAACAATCCCTAAAGTACAGGATACAGAGTAGGAGATACTCGCCAATGGGTGTAGGGACTCACAATTGGATTGCAGGGCATTCAACTGCGTTCCATGCTCGGTCATACAATATATTCAAAACTGCCATCTACGATTAGAACATGAAAGGCGGTATTTTCTTCTTTTGTGTACAAATACATGACTATAATTTGTTCACACCACACGCTAACATTGCAAGTCATGAAATTATGTTTTAAACCAGAACCTGACATCAAACACAATTTAATTACAATAATATACATATCTATATTTCTCATACGACATGTCAAAATAGCAACAAACATTCAGAAGACGACAAAATCAGCTTAAGTTAAAGAATTACACGTCAAGAATAGAGCTATTTATTACAAGTAGCAAAATATTACAACCTAAAAGCTACTTTACTGTTTTAAGACTAACATCTACAACCCTGTCAAGTCCACAAAAAGAGTTTTTCCAGGTATAATTAAGGGGCCGGCTGCATTGGAGTTTTTTCCTTGTCCTGTTGCCCACCTGTCCAGACAGAGAAAGGATTCATTAGTGAGAAGCAACCAAGTTAATGGGGAAACTAAAAAGGAAGACTTACCAACACCTGCTTCTTGGCCATCCTGGTCGTCATCCTCTACTTGCACACCTGCCTCCTCAGCAGCAAGCAACCGCATACCCTCCTTCACCGCCACCTTCTCCTCCTTGGCAAACTGGGCAGTGACCACATCCATGCTGAAGGCCACGCCACCATCTTTATCCGCATCAGCCTTAGCCTCCTCCAGAGCCCGAAGATAGATCTTAGCCATGACCCTAGGATAATCATCCATCCAGGATAGGTTGCCCTGCTTCCAGGTTCGGAAGTACATGTCCTGAAGCATTTCGTCCATCATCCCCTCATTCTCCACTAAAAATCATTTGGTACGTGTGACACACACACTTCATTCGGTGAACGCAAACGCAAAGCCATTCGGCGAAGGGAAATTGAGTACCTGGTTCGGCAAGCTAAAGTGGTTCGGTAGTAGGTTAGAATCTGATTCGGCTATGTGACTGACTTGGCTCGGCTGTTTCGTTCGGTAGAAGGTAACGGAGGCCCTAGGCCCTTACTTATAGGCAACCATAGACGACCGGACCGGTTGATTCGGCGAAAGCATCCAAGCTAACATCATTGGTTTTAAAACAAAGCACGACACATGCCGGCATATGCCCCACTTTGGGGGGCAAATGTTGGGCGTGTTCTCACCCAGAAGATCTCGAGACCAAGAAGCTTGATTCATCCATCCAGGCTTGCCTAAGCTCATTCGGCATCCATATCTCACAGAGCCCATTCGGCAGTCTCGTCCCAAGGAACTCATTCGGCATCCATATCTCACAGAGCCCATTCGGCAGTCTCGTCCCAAGGAACTCATTCGGCATCCATATCTCACAGAGCCCATTCGGCAGTCTCGTCCCAAGGAACTCATTCGGCATCCATATCTCACAGAGCCCATTCGGCAGTCTCGTCCCAAGGAACTCATTCGGCATCCATATCTCACAGAGCCCATTCAGTAGTCTCGTCTCAAGGAACTCATTCGGCATTCTCATCTCACAGCCGGACCAACTAACGCCTCACAACTGCCGGACCAACTAACGCCCCACAACTGCCGGACCAACCTTCTCCTACCACTACCGGACCAACCGTCTCCTAGCTGCCATCGAACCAAGCTCCTACCGGACCAAGACATTCCGAACCAACACTACCAGGCCAGATCACGTCAGCCCAGGCCCATCAGCAGCTGTACACATCCAGGACCCCTACCCCCAGCCTCACTCTATAAATAGAGGGGCAGGGGTACAACAATGGGGACAAGTTTGGAGAGCTCAAGCACGGAGAGAACCTTCAAACAACTTTCTTTTACTTGCATCAAAGCTTTGTACTTGTAATCAAAACAAAAGAAGAGAAATAACATATAAAGTGGACGTAGGCACATTCTGGCCGAACCACTATAAATCTGCGTGTCTTTTTACAGTTTAGCCCCTGCTTTTCATATATTTGCATAAATCACCCAAATCACTAAGAACAATATAAGATCTATTAAATCATACGACTTTGAGATGTTTGTCCATTTTTTGTGCAAACAAACAACAACATAATCAAGACAAGCCAGAGAGCAAGGAGGCAAGTTTTAGCTAGAAATTCAAAGCCTGGTTCAACAGAAAAGTTCTGTTCATTTCTGGAAACAATGTGAGTAACTTCTTTTTTAAAAAATGCTTGAGTATATTTATATATGTTGCTTGAATAATGTCTGAAATGTGTATGTTTATACGTGTACATACTTATGCAATTCTGAGTATATATGATATCCACATGTTTGTTTACCTGGAAAATACTCTGTTTATAAATTTCAAACCCAGGTTTAAATTCGAAATCATTTTCTCTTGATCCATTGATTTCTAGGACTTAGGATCAAAATAAGATCTGACTGTTTGATTACAAAGGAAGTGTTAAAATTTTATTTAAGCTAAAAATGAATTAGTTTGCTCTGGAAAAAACCTTAAGAACGGTAATGCTTAAGTATTATTCAAACTTGGTAAATCAATGATTCAGGATCATAAACTAATTACTAAATCAAAATTAGGATTTTTAAAACTAAAATCTCAATTTTTAGTTAAGTATTGGATATACATTATTGGTTTGATCAATTTGAGGATATTGGGTTGCCTTTGACAATACAGTTGACCGGAGTGGCTGTGGTTCTTTCTGGAGGTAGATGAGTGATCGGAGAGGCCAGGAAAAATGGGTGATGGTTGATCAGAGGATTGTGGCGATGGTGGTTGGCCAGAAAGTTTTCTAAACCTAGTTTTGTCGTGGATTGGGATTTGGTCTCGTTCGTCGTCAATAGACGATCGAGTGCTGCGAGGTTTTGGGAGATGGAAGAGGAGATGTCGACGAAGGTCTAGGTGGAATGGCGTGGATGCCGGTGGTCGAGATCAACGGCGATGATGGATTTTCCGTCGCGTTCATTTTCCAGTTTTTCGATCGAAAATCGACTTTTCATTTTGGCCTTCGATTCGTACTTTTGGGTTATCGCGCTGATGGACAAGGTCGTAGGTGATGCTCTGGAGCCGGTGGCGATGATCGGAGGAGGCTTGGGTGGTTGTGCACGTGAACAGTGCTTTGTGGTGTTGCCTGATGAAGTCTGGGAAGAGCAGAGGAGTGGAACTCGAGAAAAGGTCGGGTGTTGCTCGAAGTTTTTAGAGGTTCGACTCGAAGCAAGGATGGGAAATCTCGGGTCGAAAAATGTGTTACAGGCTTTCAAGCCTGTTTTCTGTTTTAAAATTTGGAAACTAAATTTAAATTTTAAATCCAGGTTTTGAACTGAGTTGTAAATCGAAATGTAAAGGTAAATTCAAGTTGAACTGAAATTTAGTATTGGACATAAATAAATTTTAAATTCAAATTGTTTAAATAATCTAAAGGCAATTCAATGTATTGGAAAATTTGGATTTAAAATAGAATTGAATTTTTGAATGGAAATTTAAACAAGTTGAAAATTTGAAAGTTAAAAACCTGAAATAAACTTTTAAACCAGATTTCTAATTCTTGAAATTAATTAAGATTTATAACTTAAGTGTTAAAGTAAATTTTAAATATGTTAAATTCAAAAAGAAGAGTGATTTTAAACTTTTTAAAATTTCCTTTATGACCAATTATTATTTTAACATGTAAATCTAAAATGTTAAGAAAATTTGCTTTAAACTTTATTAAAAGTAAATAAAGATTTATTTCAAATTTTAAATCTAAATTGGAATTAAAAAGGAAAATTTGAAACAATGTTTCAATATATGGTAAATAATCATTAAATCATAAAAAAATGAATGAGTGACTTTAAGTAATGAAGATTTATGATTTAAAATTCATTAACGAATGAGTTTTAATGGCTAATTAAATTATAATAAAAAATGATTAATATAAGAAATTTTCTTTAAAAAGGTGATTAAAGAAATTTAATAGTTAATGAAATCATTAACTAAGATTATCTGGATAATTAATTAATGTGATAAATTTAACAATAAATTTAGATTGATTAATTTAGTAACAATCAATTGTGGAACTATTAAATATAATTACTTAATAACAGTAATTATGGAATTAATTATTCCATGTAGTTAATTGAGTTAATCGAATCTGTTCAAGTTAAATTTCTTGAGTTTAATTAAGAATAATCATTTGATAATTTAGGAAAATATAATTACTTAGAGAAGTAATTAAAAGATAATTACTGAATGTAATTAATTGAATGATGATTTGAAATTTGAGTATAATTATTTGTTAATAAATTAAAGGATTATTTAATAATGGTGATTAATTAAGATTTATTTGATAATTGAAGAATTAATTGATTCATTAATTAAATTTGATTAGTTAATAATTAAAGGTTAACTAATAAATGCTGAAAGGGAAATTATTTCAAATAATTTGTAATTAACTTATGATAATTAACCTGGATAAATAAGTGATACATCTGATTTAAATTAATCAGTTGATTAATAAAATTTACTGGTAAATGTTTGGACTTGACTGAATGATTGAATTGTTGATATTCCCTGATTTGTGATGCTATGTGATATATTCTGATTTGTGTGTAATCTTTACTATAGTTCATTTATCTGGGATGAATGTAATATATTATCTGTAATTTGTATATCTGTGATCTGTGAATAAAAGATAAGCGTTATGGTTTATATCGCTTATCAACTATATTTCTGTATTTTGATCTGTGATGATTTATTGATGTTGCACTATTGTGTTAAACCCCTGGACTACACCATACACACACAAATATGGATTTCACGTGGAAATCAGTTAAGTCACAGATTTTTGACAATTTTAAAGATTGAATTCTTGAATCCAAAATAGTTTTGGAATTGGAATTGAAAGCTTTGAAAATGAGTTTTTAAGATAAAAGTTATTTTAAATAACTTAATAGAATTTGAAATTCAAATAATTTGATTTAAATTTGAATTCAATATTCGAAATTGAATTCAATGATTCAGAAATTATGGTCTAAAAGACCATACCAGTTATAAATGTGTTTTATATGAAATTAAACCATTTTAAAAGTACTACAAGAAATTTTATTTTTTGTAGCGCTCAAAAAACGCTACAAAAACTTTTGGTGGCGTTTTGATAATCGTTACGAGAAAACATGCCACTAAAAATCCATGATTTTTTGTTGCATTTATTTTAACGCCACTATAAATGTATTTTTGCCAGCGTTTTTCAAACGCCACCATAAATCTTTTTGTAGCGTTTAAAAAACGCCACCAAAAGATTTTTTGGCGCTACTAATAGAATTTCCAACTTTACCCCTGTTTTACGGTTGCATTTACTCAACGCCACTATATATATTTCGGTAGCATTTTTGAAACGCTACTAAAAGTTGTTTATTATTTTACCCCATTTTTTCATGTTATTATTTCCTGTTAATGGTCTATTTTGGTTCTATTATATCAATCAACAATCACTCACATAATCATCATATTCAAATAAGTTAAAAAACACGTTAACCATATAATCAAATAAAATATCCATAACCATTCCAATACAATAGTTTTTCGACAAAATGACCTAACTCACATACAATAACCATTTGTATACAAATTTACACATCGGGTACTAATAAATGTTATATCTAACTAGTGCTAACAAAACGTTTGATTACCCATAATTCTTTGTTGCATACACAAGTGAAAGCTAACATCATCAAGTCCAAATTTGCTCTCTTTAAAAGTCCGATGCCTACACAAGTGAAAGAAAACAGATAGTCAAACAATTATGTTAACTCGTAGGACTTCAAATATAAGACAAACTTAAACATTCTTATTGTCTAAAGATAAATTTAGACATGATACAAGAGAATATCCCAACGGATAAATATACTCATTTAATAAAGAGTTTAGTAACTCATTCCAAAGTTGCTATAATCGATAAATAACGAAAATAATTCGTGAATAAATAACTATTTCTCACTTACCCGTCAACAATCACACCTGCCAGTAGCTTGTGCAACTGCACCCCTGCTACTTCATCTTGAATAGCAACCCAAACACCCCCGACCTCCTTCACAAATACAACATTTGTAGCCTGTAACCTATTAAAACTGCCACCAGTCACCTGAAAATCCTCCCTGACCAGTTCTGCATCAACCATTTCCCAAACCCAACCTACCACCAAAATCCACTACCATAATTCATCCAATCTCCATCAAAATCCACTACCATGTCTCATGACAAATATGTTTAAGTGTGTTTCATATGTGTATGTACAGTAATGGTAGCTTTTGTTAACACAAATATCCCATGTTATACGGCATCTTCATACTTCCCAAATAAGAATAAATAAATAAAAAAGAACTTGAATACTTTGTTCGCAATGATTCATAAACATGAATATAAACTAAACAATTACCTCCTATAGCTTCTTACGTCGCCCTTTAGATTCCACAGGGAAACGCTGTAACATCAAGAATAATCTACCAACCAAGATAAACAGTGCAAGCAATACGATTTTAGCAGCAATGCAAGCTTGATGCAGGACTATCAAAACAATTATGAAGTCGATAAACTTAGAAAGACGAAGGATAGAATACCTACCTCCCTCCATATAGGAGAAATCCAAGGGCCGCAAACAATGATACACCTGCTTATATGCTTCGTTGCTTAGAATAAAATTTGATGAAATTAAAACTGTGCTGCTAGAGTATTGAATTACTTAGATCATACCTGCAAAGAACAATTTTGACACAACCACCGTAGCATGAATTGGTCTCCACCATAAAAGCATCCAAAGGGCTATTTGATAAAAATAAACACATTATTAAAGACTGGGAATTTTGAGGGTATGGACTCAAGTTCAATAATGTGGGGGTTACTATGTAGAAAGCAAGTATTAACAGCTCAAGATAACGAATTTCACAGTTATGGTCATATTATTACCTGTATCGCATATACCACACCATTGATTGTATAAAAGCTTGGTCTTAAACCATCAGTAGAAACTACACGTGCCTGCCACAATTTCATTTCATGTAAAATAAAATTAGTTTGCATTTAGATATCGAAAGATAAAGCAGCATATCAAGTAACAAAAGGCAGACCTGATAATATATTTCTGCCCAAAACAATACCAATAAAGCATAGGTTGTGAATAACAAAAGACTTGGTGTATCAATAAGAACATGCTAAAAGATCTGGAAAAAGAAATAAGGAAAGTTCAAATAATGTGTTACGATGATAAACTCTAAATCATCATAGAGTAGTCTGTAATCCAACCTCAGGCTTAATCAATTGCACATCACGACGAAAAAATATGGGCAAGTGCAGTTGTAATGTGAATCGCGATGTTTTCATTGCCTGCAGCAATGGGACGATCGACGCATTTTGATGCGTGGGACCGGGGGCGTTGGCGATAGTGTAAGCACGTCAGGTTAGTGAAGAGAAAGACATTGTGAAGACGAGAGGTGAATCTGTGGAGCATAGCTCCGTGTCATCATGTAAACGTGCACACGGATATTGGTTGTGCATGCTTTATGTTATTTGGGGAAGAAGATTATTTTTAGGGAGAAGAAGAAAATGGGCTGCGTGAATTGATTTGGGCTTTTGAACTTGAAGTAAGTCTCTTTTGTTTGCTGCTATATAATTTACTTTGCTTTCCTTGCAATTATGGTCTTCTCTAGTTTGCTGATATAAATTACTTTGCTTTCCAAAGATTGTGGTCCTCTCTACCTTGCTGCTACTAAATAGTTTGTTCGCATTTTATTTATTTAATCTTTTAGTGCTGACAAGTGATGAATGTTAATTGCTATATTATCTTCTCAAAGGTACATACACAAGTTTCTATACGTAAATACTTATATGTTAGATATAATTAAATGTAATTTTCAAGTTTGCTAAACAACTAAAGAGAATATAGCTGATAATGGTAAACTTATATAAACCTTATGAATTTATAAAGCAAATCGTTTATATATAAATATAATACCAGATTAAGTATAATTATTATTGTCCAATGTTAACAGTTATTAGAGTGAGCTAACCTGGCTTAAAGGAAGTAAGATGATGAAAACACCCAGCAAAGCCTCACATATGATCCCATGAAAAAGTCTTCCAAATTGCACTTCTTTATTTGTGTTCTAGACCGTTTATCCTTTTAATAGAACATTTACTGGTTGCATGATGTGTCCTAAATGGCATGGCTCACCTTTTTTAATCAAACAAATAATCCAGTGTTCGGCTGCGGAGGAGCCATTGCTTACCCGATTTTCGACAATTACAGGGACCAATTATAATCACAGTAACTTTAAAAAATTCAACGATTTATGCTGAATAAAATAATTTTACACAAACAACTTCATGAAGTAAGCTCAGTTCGAGCAAATGTTTAATTTAAATGAGTATGTCACTCACTTGCCAAGTTTTGACAGCTCTTTCAGTTCCACTTGAAAAACATGAATACTCCATATCCTCCTCTCCGGAATAAAATCCCAACTTCAGCAAACCTTCCTACATAATTCTGTTTTGAGTCAACGTTTGAGATATAAATCTGAAAAGCAACTTCATGTTCAGTTACATACTTAAAAGATAACGGTAAAGTCGTTGAATATTTATTTAGAGTTCAAGAAAGATGATATAGTCTGGCAGTGGGAAGTGTTATTGGCTCACCATTTAGTTTGTAGTCTCGACTCTCAACATACCTAAGGACGTCTGATAGAGATTAAAGCTAATTCTAAATTTCTTACCTACATTTCGACTCTACTATTTAATAGTGAAAATTTTGGTCCCATTGTGAAGAAGAAAAAAGTTTAAGCTCAATGCGGTGGCATGGGCTGGATAGGCTCAGTACTGACCCAGTGTAAAAAAGTATGTCATTGCATGAAATTGAAGTGAAAAAGTATCTTAACCATTTTCATACAGGATAAAACTAGCATCATGAATTAGTCATCCATAACCAACGACGGAATATAAAATTGCAAGAAACTTTGTTCTCCATTAACACTGTTTTAACAACACCCTAAAATTGTTAAAATCATGCCAGTCATTATTTCAACACAAAAATCCTGCTAATCATCAAAATACAGGGAAGGAGAAAAACTGAATAGCAATAGTTTGCTTAACCTGTTACAAATGATATTGAAAGACTGTACTGCTTGTAGTTGTAAGTAACAAACCAGACCGTAGTTAGAGTTTGCTTTGTAATAATAGAAAATTAACAAGTCATTTAAGTTTGACATTATCATTGTCAAATTAAAACACAACTCATCAATTTTCTGAAACCAAACAAAATTATAAGTAAAAATAGAATGAACACTGCATCAACAAAAACTGAAGTGCCATGAAACTCGCCAATTAAAAAGTAGTGCTATTATAACAAATGAAATCTAAACGCAGCTTTCGTTTTTAGTTTCTAATACGTATAATGTGAGATTATGCACGAAAGCACGTAAGATGCTAGAATAGCCATTCAGATTCAAAACCCTAGATTTGAATGAAACTGGTAAACAGACCTCTTTTGCTCTATTCTTAATCAATCCACAAATATAACTCGATGTATCTGTCGTGCCACCTAAAGTTAACAGTAATAACTCATCATTACGAACTAAAGTTAAAATCAATACCAACGTTGAGTCGGTCAATCGACAAGCTCGCAAACGCTGGTGAGATGACGATTTAGTTTTTCAAGTGTAATTTTCTAGTAGATCGTAGCCAAATAGATCGTTGAAAATTGATTTAGGTTTCCGTGCTTCGTTAGTAGATCGATGGCAAAGAGGAAGATTTTGAAGATGAAGATGGGGAATTTTGTGATGACTAAGGCGGGTGATTTAGAAAACTAAAACGAGATAGGAGATATGGAGCGGCTAAAGAGTTTCAGCGACGAGGAATTTTTTTTAAGTGTTTAAAAGAGACAAGGAGCGACCACGTAAAATTTTAGGAAAATTTTTATGAATTGTTGGCGGGACCCAATTTGTCGCGTTCATTTGTTCATTTTTATGTGTTAACTTGATCAACGGTTGCATAAGCCTTGAAACGCTACCAATAAATGCAACTAAAAACTAGTTTTCTTGTAGTGAAGTATTGGTTTGAGAATTTGAACTTAACCCAAGAATTTTAATTCGTCTAAATGAATCAGATTTTCTGAAATGGAAACTATTTGTTTTCAAATAACAGAAGCTTTCATATAAGAAATGAATTTCCAAATTGTGTCAATAGAATTTCAAGTTTGAATTGAAAAATGGTTTTCCAAGTTATGAATAAATCTTTGTGAAAGATTGTTGAACTTTGTTTTGAAATTGGAAAGGTCGAAATGGAATTATTTTGAAAGCTATTAATTAAATCTTTGATTTAAAGATTTAACGAGTTAACCAAATTGGAATGGAAATTGATTTGGAAAATCTATGAATGTATCTTTGTGAAACTGGGTGAACTTTGTGAGATAAATCTTTTTGTTTAAAAATATTTAAAATGGTATTTTGTTTAAACCATTTGAAAGAAAGATTTGGATAATAAATCGTGACTTAACTGAAATTCCAATACCCATATGTTTTTAAAAATATTGCGCTCATTATTCGGTTTAGCCGGGAGAGGACTTTTGTGTCATATAACCCATTCTGAATAATGATACGTCGTATATGGATAGCATTTGAAGACCGGTGGCGAAGACCGGGTATTTGAGAGAACGATAGGATAACTTATCGATTGTCTCTGCACTGAGTCGCGCCGGTATAGAGATCTCCTAAGTGATGGGAAATCCGATCGGGATTGTGAATACCCGGATTGCAAGGGCTTCTTTGGAAGTGCCTTCGGTTCTGTTTCAAAACCGGAACAGACTTGTATGGTTGTATGTATGACACTACACTTTGAGATATAAAGCTGATTCCTTTCAAATACATTTCTGTTTGGTGGCGGAGATTTATTCTCTTAGCTTAACACCCTTCTCTGAGACGTACGAGCTCAGAGGTTATGTAGTTGAAGGTTATCAGTGATATACTCCCAATTTGGTAGTGTGGCATGCTGAGTGTTGCTGATCAAAGCATGGCTTTGTGAAAAAGCGTAGCTTTGTGGACGAGACCTCATCGAGCCTCACAGACCGGTATTGGTCGAAACAGGAAAGATGCGACAAGGTTTCAGGGGTAGCTCCCCTAGGGTATGACTATTCCTTCTGGAAAAGGGTGGTATTATGGTATGGAGCCCTGATACTTACTCATGTGGGCACTGTAGTATATTTATTACTGCGTGATGTTGGTGTAGAGGATCCTCGTATAAAGGTCCCAAAGGACTGGGGGTGGCATATCTCAGGTTTACTACCCGGGAAGGGGGTAACCGGCCTTGTGTTGGCAGAGAGCCAGGTGGTTCTCGGGGCGTCCCTCCAGAGGCGTTCCTACGTGGCATAGGAAGTTCCTTAGCCTGACCATCTGTTGGAAAATCCAAAGAAACAATACGAACCCAGTACGGTTTTAGTTGTAGAACCTGCCATTTAAAATGGTAGCTATAGCAGGCATAATATAATGGTACCTATGCTGGCTAAGATTAATATTGTATTTTCGAAATGTTTTCTGCACTATGCACTAGTAATAATATCAAAAGAGTTTTCCTTGCGTAGGAAGCATGTTTGACTATCATAAGGAGAAATCTCCCTCATGTGTGCGTTTGCATTGTGTGTGTGCCGGGAGGCCTTATGATAGTTTCATTTTTCAAAAGCATTGCGGATTTCAATGTTTAAAAATCCTTTTATGTTTGTTTTAAAGATAAACTGTTTTTGTTACTCACACCAGTCCCATGACTGACTCGGAGTTTATTGTTCCCTTCCTAAACTCTGGGTGCCCATAATTTTCCACACGGGCAGTCTAGAGTTGGGTTTCTTTTTCAGATAGTCAGGCTTAGTAGATTATCTAGAGCTAGTTCAGTTTTTGGAGTCCACGACTGCACTTGCTTATCTTGGTGCAACGTGATGGTGGTTCGAGCTTGATATTTGGATTCATGCTCTTTTTCAGATCATTTGGAGTCATCTCTTCTACTAATATTTTTCCACTGTTATTGTATCATATTTCTGATATTCTTGTATTATTGATATCATTGTTGTATATCATTATGGATATTGTATTCATTGGAGTTGTATATGATATCATCTATTTATTTATTCCGTTGTGTTGTTATACTTACTGTGTTATAAGCTCCGGTGAGCCAGATTCGGCGTTTGAATCAGCGGCATTTTGAGTACAAGTGAAGTACGGATGTCGATTTTCGAAGGCCGAGTTCAGGGTCATTACAATATGTATATGTGTGTGTGTATATATAGATGTATATGTATTGTCTCCTCTAAAGCCCAATCATCCAAAATGGCTAAGGTCCTTGTACTTGAAAAGTCTCGGACCAACCCGAGTATTATATAAATAAGAAATAGGTCAGACTATATCTAAATCCAATATGAGCACATAACAGTAAGCATGGTAATAAAAGGAAAAGTATGAATACAACTCAACGTAATATTCATCACAACATCATAATAATAATATATCACACCAAACACTCGAAATATTACTCAAGGACTTCATATAAGTAAAAAAACCACGACATCTATAATTAGGCGATAACAATCAAATGCATCGAAATCTGAAAATACAATGGATAAGCTCACAGCGTATCAATAAAGACCATAATAAAGGAATGAATCTCGAATTAGACCGAATCCCAGGGTCAACAACCAAAATATCTATCTTGAATTATAGTCCTAATTGAAGTGAAGACTTCAGACTTTCAAGTCCTTAAACATAAATCTAGAAAGCATAATCTCAACTAAATAATCAAAGCATCAAATCTTGACTTACAGCCCTAATGGAAGTAATAACTTCCGATTGCTAAGCCGTCGAAGATAAATCAAGAAATGTGGAACCTAAATAGAACTCAATCCATATAAAATACAAAAATCAATATCCATAAATACTATCTCGACTTACGGTCCTGATGGAAGTAAATACTTCCGACTGTTAGTCCTTGGAGATTGCAAGAAATATAAATCCTAAAAAAAAATCACTTCATAGAAAATATCGAAGGCAATACCAAATAATTATCTCGACCTAAAATCCTAATGGAAGAGATAACTTCGGACTGTTAGGCCCTCGGAGATATCAATAAATATAAACTAAAATCAATACCAAAGCTAATCAAAATCTCAATTTACAAGATCATATATCTCGACTTGTAGTCCTTATAGCGGCGAACTCTCGACTGAATGGTCCAAGGAGATAGAAACAAAAAATTATATATAAAGGAGATCTCTTAGCCATAAGCTCTTATGAAAGAATGATAGACAAGCTCACTACATGTCTCTAATGTTATAGATAGACAACACACACTTATCCTTGGTTAGGCTAACTCAAATGACAGACTAACATGCAGCTAATCTCTAATGTCATATGATCATCGTCTCTAATGAGGTGATAATATTAAATATCTCATATAAAATGGATCTACCTAAGTCATCCAAATGGGAGACTGACGTACCACGACACTGCTCGAGGAAATGCTAATTACTACATCCATTTTCCTACAATCCCTTAATTACTCCTAGAATCATGACACTCGTATTCATCGCATGTCATAAACATGCTGCATGACTACGCCATGAATTGGTCACGACTCCTACTTGCCCTTGATAATGGACTATTGATCCTTAAGTGACATCTAGAGAATGGCTCTAATGAGAGCAATAGCCCTCAACATACAAACTCAACAAGGTGACATTACAAATCTAAGGCATGACCTCGCAATCAAGACCGATAGGATGGATAACTAGCCTTTTTGGTGGGTCTAATTCACGCGCTCTTTATAGTGGCGTGAACCATATAACGTAGATTCCTGACAAATACTCTCGACTATATAAGTCCTAATGAGAGTGATAGCTAACACTCTTACCTCTAGGAGTCCTACTGAGAGTCACAACAACTGCTCTCGACTCGGTAAGTCCTATTAAGAGTTATACCTAATACCCTCGACTCGATGAGTCCTGATGAGAGCCACATCAAATGCTCTCGACTCGGTAAGTCCTATTAAGAGTTATAACTAATACCCTCGACTCGATGAGTCATGATGAGAGCCACATCAAATGCTCCGACTCTAGAAGTCTTGATGAGAGTGATCGCTATCGACTATATAGGTCCTAATGAAAGTATCTCAATATAACCGATCCTCGACTACTAGCCCTTAGAGTAGATAACGATACTTGACTAGTTGATCCTTAGAGAGTGCAACGAAATACTCTCAACGAGATGAGTCATTATGAGAGTAATAATAAGTACTCTCGACTACGTCCTTCCTAATGAGAGCATCACCACATAATAATCCTTAACTACTAGCCCTAAGAGTAAAAAATAATATACTCGGCTAATTAACCATAAGAGGATAAATCTATAAATTCCAACACATCTCTAGCTTATAGCCCTTGGAATGTAATAGAATTCTCTTCTACTAAGCTCTAAGGAGACATCTTTAGATGATATCGCAAATTCTTAACCCATCTCTAGAAAATAAGTGACATATACCCATCAGTAGTAAACAAATAAGTATTACTTGAGTGTCTCATACAACTTAGTATTACTCGAACATTTATTAGTGGGTAAACTACACTCATCAAATCAACAATTATTGTATAGTATGAGTCAATTGAATAACCGAAAAATATTACCGAGCATTCCATATCACCTGACACTAGTAATCCTTTTATTCAACATCCTTACCATATTAATTAAAACACAATACAAATATCCACATAAATCATTTTCAAATCAAACCATATATATAAGGGGTTTATCTTTCACAACTCAAAAAATCCAATTAACTATTTCACATATATCTCCAATAAATTAATTTTGAACCACAAATTATATAAAAAGGGGAATACATTTAAAAACTCTTTAAAATTGATTTTTATAAACAAAAATCCCCTTTCGAAATTTGCTTTTAATCTTTTTTATTAAATATTTAAATTACAAAGAAATTTCCCTTTTGAAAATATTATTCAAAACCCCTCATTTATACTTATAAAAATTTAACTTTGAATTACTCTTGAAAATATCTATTCTCATTTTTATAACAACTTTTATATCCAAAACAATTTCCAACAAATCATTTATTTCTTAACCACTTTTATTATTTATAAATATACTTCAAATAAATGTTAAAACACTATAATAATTTCACATAGCTTTCAAAAATCTTCTAAAACCAAAATCAATCGAATATCAATAATATAAATCATGGAGTGAAATTCTCCAAAATCATTAACCAATCAACAATAAAAAAATTATCGTTTGGCCCAAATCGAATACATCGAAACCCAACGATCCATAGTGTATAGACATATATAAAATAAATTACACATCAAAATGCAATCGGATAACATCTCCTTCTCATTTTGGATAATCTAACATACACAAAGTCTCACAATTTAATCCAAAATCATAACCAATATCACACAATCAATCCAATATCCCGGACAACCATTTCATCTAAACAATTCAATCAATATTCTCAATAAATTCAACCAAGCAATGCAATCTAAATGGGATATATATATAGCAGGATATGGGAAATAAATATAAATGCGAGTATAAAACTCATCGAAATGATGAATGCAAGAATTGAATTCTCCTCTAGACAACGATATTGTCAGCCACTTCTTACCAGTCATTTCACATTACTACTCAATGATTTAACCTACCTCCACTCATGCCACTTTTTTCCCATTGCCTGCAATGTTGCACCATCCACCAAATTGCACACACACACATCTGCACATGCCTGCTCTAGTCGTGACACCAAGTCGCAGCCACCATCCCGATCGTGAGTAGCATCTCGCTGCTCCCAGCACTACGAATGCACCTCCATCCTTTGCCAAGCACCGCATGCTTCCTTCAATTTACTGCTAGCCTAGGTCGATCATGACCTCCTCCCTCATCGCAACATCAATTTGCCTTCGCCCTTGGTCGGCCTTTCTTCCCAATCGCAAGCATGACTTCTGTCTACTTTATTTTTTTCCTATCGTGATTTTTATTTCGAGAATATTCTAGGATTAGGGCTTAGGGATTAGGGTAGCAGGCTCGAGTTTGGGAATATATAGTTAAAGATTTGAGATTTGGAAATAAAAGTATGTGCATGGGGCTAGTTGAATTTGGGCTATATCTAATTAATTTACTTTGCCCGTTTATTCACTCTTTTCTTTTAACAACTCTTTCAATTTATTTAAAAATTTATTTCAATTTAATTTTTAATGGATTTCTACTTCATTTTGCAAATTATATTTCAATAACTCCAAAATTTCATTTATTTCAATGTCAGCTTTTTAATTTTTCGCTATTTTAATCACATAACAATTATTTACACTTAATAATATATTATATTCAATTAAAACATTTTATTCAATTTCAAAATATTATCTGAAAAGAATTTATTAATTTAATTCAATTTATTTAAACAAAAATCTTTTATTAATAGCTTTCAATTAAATAAATATTTGCTCTAAAAAATAATAGTTATCAAATATCGAATTCAAACAATTTTGTTTTAATTTAAATTTATTTAATTTACGATGTAGAAAGCATGGTTGTTACATCGACAATCTATTATTGATTGGCAATGACATTTCATTATTGCAATTATTGAAAGGTTGGCTTCCCAAGAAATTTTCCATAAAGGATTCGAGAGAAGCAGCCTATATTCAAGGTATAAAAATCTATAAAAATAGATCTAAGATACTATTAGGAATATCCCAATCCCTGTACGTATATACCATACTGAAAAAGTTCAATATAGAGAATTCCAAATGCAGAAATGTTCCAACACGATCTGTAATCGCCATTTCAAAGAAGGATGCTCCTCATACTGACAAGGAGAAAGAGCGTAGGAAGAGGATCCTCTATGCTTCAGCTATAGGATCCATAATGTACGCTATGCTATGTACTAAACTGGATGTGACATAGGCATTAGGATAATTAAGCCAATACCAATCTCATCTTAGAGGAAAACATTGGACGGCCGTAAGATGTATACTGAATTATTTAAGAAATATTGAGGACTAATTCCATATATACGGGAATGAAGACCTCCTTCAGAAGGGTATTCAAACGCTAGCTTTCAAATTGATATGGACAATAGTAAGTCAATGTCTAGTTATGTCTTGACACTTAATAGAAGAAAACAAGAAACAGTAGTTGATTCGTCGACCGAGGATGAGTACATCACCCTCAATGAAGCAATTAAAGAGGCAGTTTGGATGAGAAAGTTTTTGAGTGAGTTCGGCGTAGTTCCCAATATGAAGAATCCAATGACATTGTTCTATGATAATAATGTGACGATACAGATTGCAAAAGAGCCCAGAGCACACAAAAAGTCATGACATATTGTTCGAAAGTTCTACCTTATTAGAGAGTTCGTTGAAAAGAAAGTTGTCATGATACAAAAGGTAAATACGAAGGACAACATAGCAGATCCATTCATGAAGGGTCTAGATGGGTCGGCTCTCGAAAAGCTGATTGAAGGAATAGGATTGAGATTCCATAATTGGCCCCAAATGCAAGTGGGAGATTGATAGAGTTATGGGTATGCCATTGGGGAAATTTTGTAATTTATTGTAAACTAATTAACTCTGTAATCATTCCTCATTCGTAATAATGGTTTTTTTTCTTTCCGTTATATATTTGTTATAATGTGTTATAAATAATCAAATATTTAATTAAAATATATTTAATAGAAAACCCATAAATGGTGTGTTTGTGAAAGCAGTTACAAATAGTTGTAATCATGAGTATTGTATCACAATATAATAAAACGCATCATTTTAAGTATTCCTAGTCAAGATGCATCGAGGTTGGATATCGATGCATCCATTGAGACTACAGTACGTAACACTCTCCAGCTATTGGGCAATGTATTTGTTGTGACTGTTGGAGACACTAAGGGGTTACATACGGATAGTTATTGGATAACTATAGAATGACTCACTCGATAGTTTTCTATTGGTTAATATAATTAAGGTCAAACAGAAAATATTGATGCGAATAATTTACATAGTTCTCTTGATTTTAGAATACTGTTGATCTTCAATATGAAAGCTCTGCTTTGATTGCACTCAAATTATGGCATGACATCTATCGAGTGACTATAGTGGATCAATGGAATTATTGGAAGTGAAACATTTTCAAGAGAGGATTCATCTCCTTAGTTATATGACGTTAGTATCACGATCAACTCAAGTCAACTTAAAGTCAAAATCTCTGGCCAGAGTAGTTCGATTAATAATAATTGTTATTGTTGAACCAAGGACTTTGTGTTTGGACTATAGGGTTGAATATGGATGATATTATAATTTTGACCATTACCAAATTTCATAAGTCTGAAGTGATATAGTTTCGAAGAAGAGAATTTGTGTAAATATTAGTCACAATCGAGAAACGCTTAACAAAGTGAAACTGGATTTTACCAAAACCAATTAAGTGATAAATTTGGCCTGATTGTCACCACCTGCCAAGTGACGTGTGAACGTTAATATTCGAATGGTTCGATATTAATTACTGACCAAATTTATACCTAAAAAGTCACACAACCGAAATGTTGAATGTTCCTTTGATCACGTGATTTAATTAATTTGTAGTTGTCATAAATTAATTAATATTTATGAAATATTAATTATTAATATTTTATTTTGATTTGATGAACAATATTAGTAAATATATATATAATAATTATAAATATATAAATCGACATGCAATATCGATACATGTTTAAATTGGATTTAAAATGCAATATAATTTGTTCAGAATTTAAATGGGTTTGAAGCCCATATGGGGCATGTGTATTTCGACCATGTTCGGCCATGTGACGGCAAAATGGATTTGAGTTTAGATGGATTAGAGGAAAAGAATGGGTAAGAGAGAAATGTGGATCATGATCCTAACATCTCTCTTTAAACTCTCCTCTATAAAAGCATCTTAACCCACCTTTACTACTTTTTGGAGCCTCTATCTACTTTACTTCTGGCCGAAATACGTCCCCATCTTCTCCTGCATTTTTAAGCACAAATCAAATAAAAAAACAATCGTTATTCGATGGTCAATGGTCAAAATTCAGGAGTTAGCACCTTGCTAAATTGGAATCTAGTTCGAGAAATCCATCTCTTCATTTCAACGTGTATTATCGGCTTTGGAGATAAGGTAATTTTCTAATTTACAATAATAAATTAATGTTTAGATAATTTATATATCATATGATGTATTGTTAGTTAGGTGACGAATCTTGTACGTCACTATATCGTCACATTCAGAATGGTTGCATAATTATATGCTTGTATAATTTTAAAAAAAAATTAACATATAAATGCCTCTAATACTCCAACATGAAAATAAAAATAATTATTTTTGATTTGAATTAATTTAGTATATATAAATTATCTAAATTATATAAGTTTTTTAATTTAAATATTAAATTTTATATTATACAAAATATGGTTTTAAAATCTCATATGAACAGCTTTATACTTAAATAATTTTCGGCATAAATATTTTTAACACACATACGTTCGTACATACATACATATCATGTATGTATCTATGTATAATGTATATACGTGTGTACATATAATTTAAATATTATTTAAATCAATTAATTTCATAAAGTCATAATAATAATAAACATATTACAAAAAAATATGTTTTAAATTTTATAAAATTAAATTCATGCCTAATATTTTTTTGAAAGGTTAAAAAAAAATTTATGTATTTTTTAAATATTTAAATACATGTGATATTAAGAATTGAATTTAAAAAGGATTTTAAAATTATAAAATATATATAAAATATTTAAACGTTAAAATATCTTTTAGATTTTTAATGAAATATTAAAAACAAAATTATCTTTCGAAAATTATATTTTTATTTCTTTTAATAATTTCCATATTAAATTTAATAAATATTTAAAATTAAAAAAGAAACTAATTTTGCCATGTGAATTATCTGCTGTGTTCACATATGTTTTATGTGTAATTCATTTATGTATTGATGTATATATATTTATTATTAAATTGTTTATAAGACATATATATGTATATATATATATATTATATACGTTTATTTAATATATATAAAAACATTAAATTTTATTTTTGGATTTTACGGCAAAATAAAAGTAAAATTTTGATATAACTTTAAATGATTTTAAATATACATATACATATATTATATTCTATATATATATATGTATGTATATGTGTGTGTATATATATATATATATATAAATTATTCAAAATAAAATATAGATTTATATAGATTTGTAATAGTTTTTGTATATAAATTAAAGCATATAAGCATACCTTTGGATGGTATATTTATATACTAGAGGAGCTAACATGTCCGTTAAGTGTAAATCACAACACTTATCCATATGCATATTAAACCTTGCACGGATTGCTATGTTACATATGCACACACATATATACACGTATACGATACATGTATACATATAATACAATAATAATTTCATAACTTAAAACTATATTATAAATCTGAATAAAATAATGATTTTATTTAAATGTAATTTATAAATGTTATACATAAATTTGCTAAATTATTGTCTTTATCGTATTTATATTTCCGTTTTGCGTTGACTAAAATATTTGTTATTATAAACTATTCTATCTTTATTACTGCATAGCATAATCATACAAATATTATGAAATTAAAAAGTAATAACCATAACGATAATTATTACAACACAACTCTGATACAAATATTCCTTTCAAAAGTCTCTTTCATAACACAAAAACACATGCCCTCTTGTTTAACTTAACCCTTTCAGAATATCACTTTCACTTAACAAAAAACACACTTTTAGAGTCTGCCTTAGCAATTGTCCATTCACGTCTTTATTATAACTTATACGACCGAAAGGCGCCCATCACAATATTACTTTGTTTGACTTAACTTTGATTATAAGTGGAATATTTATTAAGTGAATCGACCTCTTATTTTCAAAGTTAACACAGAAAATTCTTTTTAAAAACAGATTTAACGGAACACTACTTTAATTATTTTCAGTCAATAAATATTTACGGTAAAACTATAAATTTTTGCCGTGCGTACTACAAATACTTAGAGTTTTAATTGCACATTTTTACTAAAAATAGGTTTTCAGTGAAATATGTCTTTTAGGAGGGGGGCGGAAGTGCATTTGTTTGACAAAACATCATTCTTATTGAAATATAATAGGGACAAAACATTTAAGAGTGTTGTGAATATAAAATCTGGCACAGGTCAGCATGGCTCTTATGACACACGTATTAATATCGGTTTTGACCAATATGTTGCCCAATATTTCTTGTAGCAAGTACAACACAAAATTTTATTTTTCAATTTTTTAATCCCGCTTGCATGTTCATTTCATACTAAAACAAATCAAATTCAACCTTCTCAGCCTAACCGTCCTCGCCGTATCTCTTCCCACATCTTATATAAACCAACTTCCACCTACACATATATATCCCACAAACACAAGATAATAATAATATCAGGAAGAAAAAAAAATGGGTTCGATTTCTGCAGAAAAACCTCATGCAGTTATGATCCCATATCCAGCACAAGGCCACATAACTCCCATGCTACAACTTGCGAAACTGCTGTATACATATGGCTTCCATATCACGTTTGTGAACACTGAATATAACCAAAAACGCCTTGTTCGCGCTCGTGGAGAAGATCTAGTGAACGGAGTAGACGGATTCAACTTTGAAACGATACCCGATGGTCTTCCTCCTTCTGATATCGATGCAACTCAGGATATACCATCGCTGTGCGATTCTACACCCAAACATTGCCTCGAGCCATTTCGTCGACTTCTTAACAAGTTGAACGCAAGTGCCGAGCCTAAAGTCACCTGTATTGTATCGGATGGTGTCATGAGTTTTACTTTAGATGCTGCAGAGGAGATAGGTGTGCCTGAAGTTCTGTTTTGGACTACTAGCGCTTGTGGCTTTTGGGCTTATGTTCACTACAAGGCTATTATTGATAGAGGATTTGTGCCACTTCAAGGTTTGTTTCTGGTCACCTATTTTGATTCTTTTTAATAGAACGTACGGGCAGTTTCAACAGGCACATATATACATGGTTAAAGCCATATTTGTTTTGCCTGACATACAGGATGTTAGGTTATATATAGTTGGTTCAGAGTCAACCAATACATCATGTACATAAAAAATACTTTACTTTTTGTTGAGAATGAATAAAATCTTCTGCTTTTGGAGAAAAACTAGACATACCCAAGGTTCTAGATCGATGGATCAAAGATCTAATGGCATGAAGGTAAATAAGAGCAACGATGCACTCCAGCATATTTTAAACACTGCTAAACTATGAACTAGTGGACTTTTTATTTTTTATCCAAAAATGAATCCCCACCCCACACTTATTTTGCACCAAATTAAAGTAAGGAGAGAACCTTCCTCTTAATTATGCCTGTTGACACTTCATACTATACTGATCATGGATTGTTCTAACTGCAGATGAATCTGGTTTCACTCCTGAATTTCTGGACACTCCAATAAATTTCATACCTGGAATGGACAAAACGCGCTTAAGGGACATACCAAGCTTCATAAGGACAACAAACATAGATGACATAATGCCCAAGTTCCTACTTCGTGAAACAAGCAGAGCAACCAGAGCTTCTGCCATCATACTAAATACGTTTGACGAACTTGAAAAACCAGTTCTTGATGCAATGGCTTCTGTCTTACCTCCAGTTTTCTCAGTGGGTCCTCTATTCAAGAGAATAATTTCAATGCAGCCACCAATGAACTCTCCTGTGGCTTCACTAACATCAAGCTTGTGGAAAGAAGACCCGACGTGCATCGACTGGTTGCAAAACAAAGAGGCAGGCTCAGTTTTGTACGTGAACTTTGGCAGCATAACTGTGATGACCAATGAACAAATGATCGAGTTTGCATGGGGACTGGCTAACAGCAAACGCGACTTCTTATGGGTAATCAGGCCCGATTTAGTAAAGGGAGACAATGCAATGTTACCGGAAGAGTTCTTGACTGAGACTAAAGGGAGAGGATTACTTACGAGTTGGTGTAATCAAGGAAAGGTGCTATCACATGCATCGGTTGGGGGATTTTTGACGCATTGTGGATGGAATTCAACGCTGGAGAGCATCTCCAGTGGAGTGCCTATGATATGTTGGCCCTTCTTTGCAGAGCAACAGACGAATTGTAGGTACGTGTGCGAAGAATGGAAGGTTGGAATGGAGATTGACAGCAATGTGAAACGGGAGGAGGTCAAAGATTTGATACTGGAATTGATGGGAGGCCAAAATGGTGAACGAATGAGGAGAAGAGCGGTAGAGTTGAAAGAAAGTGCTATGAATGCAATTGGAAAAGGTGGGTCTTCTGTTAAAAATTTGGATAAGATGGTGAAGGTCTTGCTTTCAAACAAAATTTAGTCTGTTGTTTCCTTGCTTATTTGGTTGCTTATTTAATTTGTTTTGATGGTTGATGTTTATTAGTGATCAAGTTGATGTTTTAGCTTGACTTTGCATTGCATCATCAATTATAATGATTACTAATTCATATTATAAAATATCATCAAGTTGCCTATGGACCACGAAAAGGTTTTTTGGCATCCAACGCGGATGCATCGAACGGAGTAGACGGATTCAACTAAGAAACAATACATCCGACCGAGTAGACGGATGCATTAGAAGGAACAAGACATTATATTTGTGATTGGTAATCCCCTGTTAATCAAACTATTTTTGAATATTCATAAGGTTGCTATAATTAATCTGGATAGTCACTTAGAACCGAACCGACTTGAAAATACCTGAACATGAACTGAATTCGATGGATTATTGCACAACCAAAGGTTTGAATGATGGAAACTACAACAAAGACTCAATCTGAACTGGCCCGATTCGAAAGACCGGATCAAAAATTATTGAAATATATGCATTTTGAGTGCTATACACAACCGAAACCGACTTGAATCGAACCTCGAATCAGGTCGAATCTAGTTTTTAAAATGTATAGTTTGAAATCAACAAAATCCGATATGTCTAGAATTAAGATTCGCTGTGTTGGGTATCGTTCCAACCCAACGGATCTAATTGCCACCACTAACTATAATTGACCCCGAATCGGGTCGAATTTAGATTTTAAAATGTATTGTTTGAAACCAATAAAATCCAATACGTCTAGAACCAAGACCTGTCGTGTTGCGTATCGGTCCGACCCAACGGATCTAATTGTCACCACTAACTATAATTAGTGCCAAATTGCCGATTATGTCTTTATTGGAAGGACTTACTACCAGGGGCATCCCTATATGAGACCTAGTGGGGGCCACCGCCCCCACTGATTTATTTATTTATTTATTGTGGAATTGGGCTTTGTGGGTTAGTACAACTAATGGAATTATACTAGCTATGTTTTTCTTCACGGTAAAATAGTAAAATCAACCCACAAAAAGAATTTATCATTCTTGTTTCTCAAATGAAGAATAATTAGAATGCTTTTAACCCTACCAAGCAAAGAGGTTTCTTCAGATCTGAAAATTGCAAAGTTCTCAGTATAATTTCTAATTCTCCATAATCCTACCAAGCAAAGAGATAATTAATTAGTTCTGAAATTGAAAACTCTAAAATAATAAAATTTAGGAAATTTTGCTATATGATATCGAATTTAAAAGATGTTTTGGCCTTTTTTCTTGTTCATTTTAAGTATTTGGACATGAGAAATTTAGTTAGATTTGAATATCCATTACATTTACTTGTGATGCTTCCATATTTTAATTGATTACCAATTATTGCCATAATTGATTCAGTTAGCATAAACCAAATGTTTGTTCTAAATATGACTGAATAGATAAACTTTGTATTTTATTTGCCTAGTAAAATTATAACTCATCATTTGTCTTTTGACTGGTTTTAAGGAATTTCCTGAAGTAAAGATTATGAAAAATAATATGTTGAGTAATTTCACATAATATGTTGTAATATTTTATCATGCTTAAATTGAATATTAATGCACTTAAATTGAATATTAATATACGATTTTTGTAGATCAAAATTATGTTACTTTTTGTCATGAAAATATTATTGTTTTTTAAAGTTCCGCCCTCATTGATTTAATTCTCTGCGTACGCCACTGCTTGCTACTTTTACTAACTTAAAATTTCTTAGATTAACCTTGGTTAAGAGGAATTTAAAAAATTAACTTTTTAATTAAAATTGTTTTTTTTAACTTGGTTCATTGATTTCAACAATTGTCCATCTCGGGATCGAACTAGTGACCTTTAATCTTGTAGTCTAAACTACCAACCAACTGAGCCAACCCTGTTGCCCTTTTAATTAAAATTATTTGTTAAGGAGAGGATTAAATCAGTGACATTCCCCTCGTACAAATAAATAAAAATTACCGATTTAACTTCTCTATTGTTCTTATTGGAAATTGTTAAAAGGACTATCATTTTAGCTACGGGAATTAGATGATAAGGGGCAAATTTTAAATATAGCTAAAGTTTATAAGAGGTGAATAGTATAATCACTACTTATTTCTTACATAATATTATTTACCCATTTCCAGTTTCACCCCTATCATACTCTTGTACTTTGCTAATTAGATAATCATGATTTAAAATTGTGGAACTAGGCATTAGTGCTTGACGTAGAATATATGGTGGGATAATTGCAAGTAAGGTAGAAAGTGAAAAAATAATAATGTGTTATTTGGTAAATTTGAATATGTTTTATAAGGAGAGAATCAACAATTATTTTCAAAAAATTATATTATTTTTTCGTTCCACTTAGCTAAAATATAGTCCCTATAATGTTAAATAATTATTTATTTGGACTAAGAGGAATGAAAAAATAAATATATTTTAAAAAAAAAGGTTTTGTTGATGGAAGAACCAAATTACACACTCTTCCTATAAAAGCTAATCAAAACTACTTTGTTCCATTATGTGCACAATATTGCGCCATAAATTCTATCTTTTCATCTTCAAACTCTAAACTCAAATTACTTGATTTTATGACCACGAAGGAAAACTTATCCCAATCTCAATCTTAATTTTCTCAGTCTTCATCAAAATCAAAAATAGAGAAATCAACATGGCATCGATTTATTACCTTCTGTTCGAAGTTCTAATGATGTTTTTTTGATTTGTTTTGATTGAATTAAATTAAGGTAAATTTTTCTTTTTGATTAAAATATTGATTTTATTTTATTTTTCAAGTAAAATTAGTATCAATATTATGTGCGTATTTTCAATCAAGGGATAGAAGGAAGCTGCGACTTTTCATTAAGGTGAGTCATGGAGATTTTGAAATGGCAGTGGGGTGTTATTGATATAAAGATATAACTTTGTATTAAAAATGGCTATTGGTATGGATATTATCCCTTTAGCAATTCCATTCTTAAATCATTTCTTTTATTTTTACAACATAATATGTCGAAAGAAATTGATTCGTTAAAACTACTAACTAGCAAATGAATCAAAAAAATAGGTATCCTTTTTTCTTAGAAAATGGAAAGAATTCGTATTTTCTTCTTATTCTTAGTTGATAATATATCCTTAGCATATGTTTTGGTAAGAATAGTATAATGAAAATATGGTTCCTATTTGACTTAATGAGGCATAATCTTTGATATTAGAGCAAAAATTGATTTAGTGTGAATTGGTATTAATTTAAATTCAATCAAATTGAATTTATGACATAAATGCAACTAATAAATACATTAATAAATGCAACTAGTATGGTAACTAATAAGGTGGTTATGTTAAAATAAATAACTTATTGGAATATTTTGATTTAACTTGATCTTTTACAAAGTATTTTCAATAAATCGAAATAAAAGAAGTAAATAACATAAATTTTATATATCGAAAAACGAACAATGATTGAGAAAATAAACTTTCAAGATCGTTCAATGACTTTGATTTACATAATGCTATAAAACCATTTTTTCCTACTTAAAATACATTTTACACGGTAAGCATGAAAAAATATATCTGTAGCTCATAATATTACTTTATTTAGTTCTCGCGTTTTGCGACCTCTACACATGTGCTCATCTTTACAATGACTTTTAATCTCAAATCTATATTATAAAACTATAAAATAATAAACTTACTCTTCTCTTTGTAATTATCTCATAATATTTTCATTTTGATCCTCCAGATTTCCAAAAAATTGCATGTTTTCATGGTCCACTTATTTATTTTTTTAAATTAAATTATTTGTATCTTCCAAATTTTTATCCAATCACTTTAAGACCATTATAAATATTTCCACCTAAGCATTTTCAAATTTAAAGCTAGGAACTTGAATAGTTTTAACTTTTCAATTACAAATGTGTCACTCAATAATCCAAACAAATTTGTAATGGATAAATAAGAAACTTAAAATTTATCGATACAATTAATTACGTCGACAATTTTTAGTTTTTAATATAACAATAAACATGATAGCATTCACGTAATGAATCGTATGCTTTATAAAAAGAATAGGAGATTCAACTAATTTCTTAGTTACCTAATAGGATTTATTTCACATATAAAATTTAAAGAAGAATTATCTCTATGTAGATATTCAAGTTTCATATTATAATCTACATCCTACCATGCAAAATCTTAGCAAGACATAGACATTCATCAAAAAGTCATATACGCTAAGTTTATTACTCAAATAATTTTTGTTGTGAACTTTTCTCCGAGATTGTGAAGAATTTTCTAAATTTTGAATATTAAATAACTTTGTATGGATTTCACTTAATCCTTTAATTTTTTTTCTCTAATTCATTTGTCGTATACTTGATTTTAATCAAGGCAAGGAAGTAGTATAAGATAATGAGAGAAGGATGCAACTAAAGGTTTTGGGGTAGTTCGAATGTCATTTTTTTCGTTTTAATTTGTTATTTCATATTTTAATGTTTCTAACTCTTTATATTGTAATATCAATCTTTTTGCTCTAATTTTATCCCATTGATTGGCAATACTACTTTCCTTAGTAACTAAAATCGTAGGTTATAAAACAATGTTTGGAAGGATAAAAGAGATAATTATGTGTTATCAACCGGACATTCCTAAGGTTATTTTTATTGTAAGATGTTTAGTTCTAATTTACAAAGTGTCTGACATTGTTCTTTTCACAATACTAATTATATATAGACTAATTTATAATTTTTCCATTAATTTATAGCGGTAGCATCTATACGATGTAATTCCTTTTTATATGTTTTATCTGTGTGCATAGTAACTTGAGTTGAGCCATTGTGTATGGATTTATTTAATATACAATAATATCTAAAATCAATGTTTTAGCATTAGAACTTAATTAAAATTTGATGTGTGCATCTAGAGAATTATTTATGTGTATTACATACCTCTTTTAGCCATCTTTGTATGGTGCATAACTATACTTGTACAGCCGTACATAATGACATACAAATGTGTTTTCTAGACAATAAATTTTTAATATTCAAAACATGAATTATCTTTAAATGTAAAATATATCCTTCAAACAATGGTTTTGCTCGAGTTAAGCATAAAAAAATATTCAACTAATTTTTCAAAAAATATAGTCATAATTGGTACGCGTAACACGGGTTCACACTAGTATATTGTAATTTTTGTACAAACATAAGTTAGTAATAGGTAAATCTTGATATCATCTACGGGTCTTCCCCGATTCTAAAATATCAACGAAAAAAGGTTGTTATGCAAGAAAAAAGGTAATTTCAATGATAGCGGTAAATAGTTATGTTTATAATAAATTGTTTCTAGCATTGTTCTCTTCTGCAAACTTTATATGAAATATTAATATAGACTATTTTATATTGCATAATCTATTAAACTAGTACGAACACGTGCTAGGCACACGGGTTTCATCATATTAATCTAATGTATTACATTTAAATTTATTTAGTTATATGAAGATGAAAACCAGGGATTATAATTTTTTGAAAATTATTCTTTATTCTTAAATTCTTTTCCTAATTCTTTGTTGATAATTTGTTAGGTAATCCCGAGGTGCATAAAGTATGAAGCCTCAAAGATAACATTTCATTTTAAAGCATAATGGATTAATACAAAAATGTTAACACTGGTTACCAATTATTCCTTAGTGATCATTACGTTAGTGAGTCTTCACATTACTTTTCAAATATAAGAAATGCATAAGTCCAACATGGGTTTACTCGGTATCCAATGAATTTTTTTTAAAATGTACACATTTTTATATGATGATAATGTTCCAAACCTCATATAAAATTGTTCTAAAAGTAAAATAGGGTTTCAAATTTTGTTCAAACAAACGACATTCCAACATTTGCATTGGTACATTTTTGACATTTTGAGTACTAACTGAATTTGAAAAATATACTAATAGCTTTGAAGCATCATGTTTTATAATACAATGATGATTATATGTTGTGAGAAATGTACATAAATATCAAATGCACACTTAATTTTTAAAACCATAACAAAATTTCCCATTACGTTGAACATTCAGTCAAAGATAATAATTGAAACAATACAATAATTAACATAATTCAATGCGAATTAAACAATCACCATAACACATATTGTTGGATACATTTAAAACTTACTTTGGATGCCATTTTATCAATATTTTAAGACTGCATTGCATAACAAACAGTCAAAAAAGCGAATTATGTAAATTTATTATTGTTTTTACTAAAATAAAATTATTATAGACTAAAATAATAGAGAGTCTAACAATTGTTATACATATTAATTTTGTGAAATAACAAACTAAAGTAGCTATATTGCAAAGAACAACAAAGGTCTTAAATAACATGTAATTATGCACACAAGCCACAAATACTGAAATGATAATAGTAAACAAAATTTGTAGCTAAAATTTATTTATTCTATTATGATCTAAAAATTTTTGAAAGCATATTTTACTCGGTGATAACTTGTAAATTTTTCCACAAAAAGCAGAATAAAATCCCGTCTATCAATTATGTCCAATAATACATTCATTATCTTCCTGCGATTTCTTTGAAATAATTAACTGAACGGAAGCATCTTTATTATCTTTCCTCTTTTAGCAAATGGATGCACTATATATTCCACTTAATCGATCCCCAACTCTACTGTCAAACATATTTTTAATTTAAATTCGACTCATTATTCAATAATTATGGACTTTTATCTTGTCTCTTTTCATGTACTTAACCTTCATTAATTTATACTCTTTGTATGACATTAAAGCTCCACCAGTTGACCATGAATATTTTTGAGTACTAAAAGGATGTAGACCGTAGATTTTATTGGGAATATCAATTCGACATTAGTACCAATATTGTAATTTTTTGTCTATATATCTAAATCGGGTCAATATATTATTTATAACTTTATTTCGTACATACTCAGGAGAACTCGACGGACGGGTAAACTCCTGCGGAGAATTAAGTTATGCATGTTTGTTTCAACTCATAGCACCTATAACCTTTGGGTATTATTTTTTGCGAGAAGTGTGTACAAGGTAGGGCTTGAACCTAGGTCTACTAACAGATCTAGGCACCCATTTTCCATTGTGCCACACCTGCGGACTATTATTTATAACTTAATATAGCTATAACGTGTGTAAGAGAAAATTATAATCGTGTTTTATAATGTTCTCTTTAGTATTATCTGTAAACCACATGCAAAGATTGCCTTAACCGTAATATTAAGATAATTGAACAAAATCATATACATATTTTTCCTATGTATATTAAATTTGTGCTACATTGTTTTTAAACTAAGCAAACTATTAGTTAACTACATGTTGTTAATCTCTGCTTTACCGCTTCTTTGGAATACATGTATATTTTTACAATAGGGAAGCTTTCATGGAATTTACTTACATACTCGCATATAAAGTTGGAATATACAATGTATTTCAAAAATTGATTAAATACAAATTTTCTAACGAATTAGCATTAAAGAGAAACAATATGTAATAAACTATCTCATTAAGTTGAATTCAAATTAAAGAGAACCGATGATAATTATCTCTATTTAGTTTGAATTAAAATTAAATAGAATAAAAAATACTTAATTAACTTATATTAGTTCCATTAGCTGCCACATGGTGATATTATGCCATGCGATCTTTCCAATTTAAAATTATTTATAAACATTACCAATAACAAAATTTCTAACATATAATTATCTATAAACATCTCCAAACAACAACAAAAATATCAATGCAACATAACATTTCGTAGTATATTAATTACACCACTGATATTATATTAAAGCCTATATTGACTAAGAACGATAGCATTAGATTTTACAGAGAATATTTTACTCTGACTATGATTGCAAAAAACATTCTAAAAAATTAATTATTTCATAGAATACATATTTAAAACTAAACTTTTAACAAAACTTTAAGTTGTATATTGGAGTAGAATAGAAGTACTACATTTACACTTGTAAGTTTCATGAATTAAAATATGTAACAATATCCTATAAATATTATTTTAATTCAGATATGATGTTTTTCACCGCTTACTATTTTTATGTTCTTATGTTAGAATACAAAAAAGGAACAACTTTAACTCTAATAGATTATACAATACAATTGAAGATTTCTTAATATCAGGTAATAATAAATCAATAATGACTTAAAAATAAAGCAAAGAATACAAATTCATAATCATACAACGGAAGATTCCATGTTCAGCTTTACATGTAAAAAATCAAACAATAATAGAATTTGACATATTATGTGTAAGAAAATAGTTTACCAATAATTAATCTTATTGAAGGACAAAAAATTCTATATTATCTATCTATTGATAGATATTTTGATGAAGAAAGCCAAATTCATAGATATAATAGTCAAAATAAAAATTTGAAGTAAACAAAATTACATGATTGCAAAACTCAAAACAAAAGCTATGAAGTCAAATATTTAGATGAAAAGCAACAATTATAATATTAAATTAAACAAAAATATGATAACAAAATTACAATCGAACTTTAAAATGAGACGCAATTGATCGATTAATCAGAGGTTATTTTGGAGGCTTTCAAAATAGCTTTTCTATAAAATTCCTAGCCGCTAAAGTAATAGGTAGAAACATAATCACTACAAAACATGAATAAAATCCGAAAAGTACATATTATGTGACCATAAATATGAAAAGCTATTGATAAACCATATCAAATTCTAATTTGATTATTTTTATTACTAAGATCAATTAAAACATTATTTAGAAAGAATCATATTTCTATTCGGTTTGAGAGCTGAAGATTTTGTTTTAAATTCTGTATACAAACATAAAGAGGGCAAGAGACAAAATTGCAAGAAATTATGGAGTGAGGAGGGACAAAAAAGTGAAGATGAGAAAGATGATTGAAATAAAGAAAAAAAAATTATTGACAATATGGAGAAGATAAGTAGAACATGTTTAGATTACAATGAAATAATGGATGTAGGGAGTGGGTTAAATGAATATAAGTAACTTATAACGAGAAATATGTTAAATAAAGGGCTAAAATACCATAAATTTAGGGTTTTGTTCTCGAAATTATAAGAAAAAGGAATACATATGGTCATAGATTAAACTTAAATGCATATAAATATATTAATAGATAATAGATAGAATTGGTGGAATATATATAAAATAGATAAAATTGAATGAATATTTAGTTAAGGAAATCGAAAGTTTTTAGTATGTTTTAATTTGATGGATTTGTTTGGTTTTCAAAGAGTAAGATGGACTTTAATGTAAATTTTGAGTTTGGATTGATGAAAATTAAGCATTCAAGAGGAGAACAAAGAAAATAAGGGAAAAATATTATACCTATATTAGACTTCATATATAATGGATGATAAAAAATAATATAAATGACCAAAGTTTAAACTTTTTTATATATAAATATACTGACAAATAATGGATGATAGATAGAATGGACAAAATAAATGGAATAGGTAAAACGGATGGAATAGAATATTCAAAAGAAACGAAAAGGCATCGATATGTTTAATTTAATAGATATGTTTTATTTATAAAAGGTGGATGATAATCCTGTTATGAAATGAAAATTAATATTGAACATAAACTATTATAATTATGGCTGAAAATAAGGAAGGTAAAATGTCAAAATGAAAAGTATAGGATTTATATTTTAATAGATGGGAAGAGTAAAATATATATACCATCAATGTGTTAGGATGTGTTTTATAAGTTAAGACGATGTTAAATAGATTATCAATAAATGTTCAAAGAGGAAGATGGACTTTAATGTAAATTTGAGCTAGAATTTATGAAAATTAAGCAATTGGGATGTGAATGAAGGAGGTGAGGGTTAAACACTAACCTATATCAAACTTCATATATAATAAATTCAACAAATTTCAAAGAGTAAGTTGTACTTTAATGTAAATATTAGCTAGAGTATAGGAGAATTAAGCATTTAGAATGAGAATAAAGTTGGTGAGAGATAATATTTAACCATATATTATAAAAAATTTGTTATTGTGCTCAGGAGAATCGGTGGACCGGTAAACTCCTTAAGTTATGTATGTCCACTTTAACTCATGACACCTATAATCCTCAGGTACCATTTTTCGCCAAAAGTGTGTGCAAGGCTTGGTTCGAACCTGGGTATTCGCATAAATTTAAGAGAGTGAAATGAATTAAGAAAACTCAGTTTTCATTTAATATTTTTAACAAACCGGTTATTTATATAATTTGCAATCATAAATTTTCCCGAACTATTTAATGGCCAATAATAGGATTACATTGATAACAATAATTTGTATTGGGAAGACGTATTTTGATTCTTTGATATTCTTTTGTTTCTTTATTCAAATAGTATAAACATAATAAATGGTAGAATAAATAATACACTAGTACAACAACATAATGGTAGAATACCATTCATTCGATTACATAATAAAAAAAAATGTTAATGTATTTTTTCATTAATTTTAGTCAAACATTAAATGATAATATGTTGTAAAAAAATATTTAAATTAGAGAGGTTTAAAAAGATATTTGTGAAGAGTACAAAATAGCTAACATTTAATAGATTTAATTAGACATGTTAAAGATATGTTTCTTATTTTTTTTGGCTTCAGACGATTTGGTTTTGCAAGCCTATAGTAGGCAAACCTCCCTAATGGTCGGTTTGATGATAGATAAGAGAGAGGGTTTGAGATTAGGCTATATGTTAGGAGAAAAAATATGATATTTACTTAAATTAAAGAGAGCTCGATATATGGATTGAGATAAATGTGGAGAGAGAAAACGAAAACAACATGATCCAATATTCAATATAAATATATAGATAAAATGGAAATGAATACACACACACGCACGCACGCGCACACACACACACACACATATAAGATTGATATAATAGATAATAGACAATAAATTATAGATAACAATAATAATATAATTGAATACACTTGCCACATAGCATAAAAAGATTCATAATAAGAAAGAAAAAAACATGCAACCAGAAGGATAAAACTCACTTTCATTATAGAAAATAGATAAACAAATAAGATGTATAATAAATAGAAGATAACATATGTTGGAAAATAAATTATTTGAGAGCATTAAAATACACTAGCACTTGGCAACATGCGAGATTTTTGAGAAAACTGAAAATGAAGAGTCGTACAAATTTGAACCGAGCTTTTAAATAATACTAATGCGAACCCGTGCTATACACAAGAGTTGTAGTTTATAATAATTCATTCATCCATATGTCGGTAACTTTTCAAAAGTGAAATGACCATTCGTATCATAGTTATTTGTAGAAGATGAAGATTTAGTTGTTAGTGCACACCATTAACCAAATAACTAATTCCGATGTTTAGTACAAACACGAATGTACCGTGTTCATAAAAGCAGAACCATGAATGAACTATGTTCATAAAAGCATGAACATGTTATGCTAATAAAAACTTGGTAAAACATGGAACGGGAAATAACACAAGAAATGATAAGAACAAAAACATGTTAGTGTAAAATAATAAGCTTAATTGCTTAACTAGAGTAAAATAACCAAATTTGTAGTTGACCATAAAAAATTACTATTATGCGATCTATGTGAAGTTTATTTTATTAAAGTTCACCCTCATTCATACATTATTAAATACAAAAAATACAAAATTGCAAAATGTATACAAATTGTTAATTGTTAATGTATTAAGATATTGATAATATAATCAAATATCTTTCTCTTAGATGCACAAAAGTTAATATACTAAACGAATCCATATACTCACCCTAAAATCTTATTTCTAAAATAAGATCTCATGCTCGTATGAAAATTAAAATTAATTTTTAAGATACGACAGAAATGGTGCAGAAAAAATATTTTCAACACTCATCTTGTGCTTATAGTATATGTAATTTTATCAAGGTAATCATGTGTATGCAAAACATAGAATAGAATGTAATTTAGAAAGCAATCAATATTATTTCCAAAATTTCAAACTTCTGAGATACATAAATAAGATTAGAATTATTTTAAGAAATTAATTTAAATCAAATAAATTAAGTAAGATCATTATAATTATCTTAAACTTTATGCATCTTTACTCTTATTATGAACCATATTTTCCCGATCTTCTTTTTTCTTTCATAGTTACCATAGATTTCTCATTACTTTGACCATCATTTTGCTTGCTCTTTTGCTTTTGAGGTCTACAAATTTTGTGAGGATTCTTGCTTTTTCCGATTCCATTGATTAAATATGCTTTGTGCAAATAATGAAGAGTTTTACAAACTTCCAAACAGGTAATATAAACCAACTTGGTTAAAATATTCACATAGCATAAAATTAGCATAGTTGCCTTTACTTTCCATAACTTCCATATTAAGATAAGTAGTTCCTAAAATACAAAAACAAATGCATGAAAAGGAAACATAATATTCCAATGTAGTGTTAATTTGTTGGAATGATAAATGTAAAATTTCAATAGTTTATGGATATTTCTCTTTATTTCAACTACTAAAAAAATCAGATGTAATTTAAAATCAATATAAAGAAATAAATTGTATTTTATTCAAAGAGGCAAACAACGAAGGAAAATATTCATTTCAATTGCATTTTTAGATGTACTGGAAGTGACTTATTAACATTGTTTTGACATACAATCATATTTACTTATTTACGTGCTTTAAGGTCTATGCAGTAGAAGAAACATTATTTATAATCTAAGTGATAATTTTTCCACATACATATTTCATGCACAATTACGGTGATCATAATAAAATATTTTGACAGTTCATGTATTTTCTTCTTTAAATATAAGTATGTATGTTGATTATATAGTGCATATGTTAGTTTCAAGGTCACATATTAAAGTCTAATAGAATTTTTTTATTAATATCACTCTTTTGTATTCTTATAATTTAAAAATATTTTTCTTTTAATGATTTGACCTCTTTTATGGATATATGTTATATGCTTTTTTTTATTAATTAATTTTATCATATAACAAAAGATTTACTGGTGTTATTTAAGAAATTTCGATAAGTTCGCTCATTGATAAACTCTTTTAATGAGCTTTGAAAATTATTTGTTTTACAATATGTGATGTTTTAGAGGAGTATAGAATTTAATATTTTGATTTTCAATAAAATATTAATAAGTCACTTCTTGTACATCTAAAAATGCAGCGTTATATTTAATTAGTGCGTATAAATAAATGTAGTATGGTATGTCATAGTGTATAGTATAATTAATTATATATGACGAGAAAGCGAAGAATTGAAATGAGTTGATGAGGTGGATGTAAAAATTTACCTTAATGCTCTAGGAATAAATATTTGAAAGAAGAATAAATGAGAGTGTGAATAAAAAACTCATCAAAAATTTAATTTATGTTGGAATTGGGCCAACCCACATGGAATAAATGGGTGAATTTTAAATTTTTTAACCATTTTGGATCTTTAATGGGCTATGAAGTCTAAATATACTTAGAACTTTTCAAAATTTCTTTTAAATAAAATCAATATTTTATTTAGCTTCATAAATAAAGTTTCACTTTAGTTTAATGTGTATGTAAGGTAGAGTACATCAAATATACTCTTATATACAAATTTGTGTGTAACGTTTACTTTTCAAGTTTATTCAGAGTAGAAAATTTTATTTTCTTTCTCGTAACTTATTTAATTAATGAAGGGGCATTAATTTATTTAGAAAAAGAAACTTTTCATTTCCATTCTCTTAAATTATTCATTAATGAGGAATCATAAATTTAGTTAGAGAATGAAACTTTTCATTTCCTTTTCTTAATTAAATTAAATAATTGATTGATAAAATAATAATAATGACTAATCTAAGTATGACAAGAACTGTAAATATATCCACAGTAAATATTGTGCAAGTGCAACATATAGGGAGTGTGCATAGTCAGTGGTAATTGATATGTATACATAAAATAAAGAAGAACAATTTGAATGGTTATTACATAGGAATTGAAATGGAAATAAATAAGGATGACAAGGATGATTGATACAGTTTTCCTTTTAGTAAACTTAATTAATGCAAGATATTAATGACAATCAATAGGTACCATAATGTAAGAATATAGAAGATAAACAATGAATTGTATGTATACATTATTATCTTAATTAAAAAAGAGAAATGATTTCATGCTGTAACAATATATGTGAAGAAAAATAAATTTTATATGAAATCATACAAGTAAATCCAAATATGTATATATAAATTAAAAGGTAATCCCACTCCAAACCTCACTATTTCATCAAGATCCTTATTTGAGAAGAGGGGTTTTCTAATTTTACTGTGTATTTCTTGTTGCATGTGCTGTTATTAGTTTTTACAAGTTATTGGAAGCTTTCTTCTCCTCAAAGCTTGCCTCTTTCTAAATAAATTCAAGTTTTTACCTTCTCTACAGCAAGGTGAGTTTGTTAACTCATATCTCTAGTAAATCAAAGTGGAAAATTGCTTGATTATGTGAAAAACAAGTTGTTGTAATCGATTTCTGTTTATAGTTTTCATCCCTGTCAAAACAGTTTTATATTGCTTCTTTGAATGACTGTAACTTTTGATTCCGACAAGTAGTTATATGTTGAACTTTTTCTCTGCAAAATTTGATTGAAAAATATTGTCATTTGAGTGTTCAAAACTTTGCTGCAAAATCAACAAAAACCCAGATTTTTGCCTGGGCATATTTTGTTTGAGTTGCTGCAAACATGGCCTGAGTCCATGTTTGAGACAGCATAACTCTTTCATTTCTTACTGGAATTCATCGATTCTTTTTTTGTTTGAAAGATAAAGTTTTATACTATGTGCATACTAATTTTCAGCTCAATCAGAGGTCGCATGTTCCTCTATTTCATGCCTGAAAGTTGAACTCGAGATGGTTTTCAGGCCTGTACATTTTTGTTTTTTTGAACTGTTGCAAACATGGCCTGAGTCCATGTTTGATACAGTGCAACCTTTTCATTTCCAGTCGGAATTCATTTACTCTTTTTTGTTTGAAATATGAAGTTTTCTAGTATGTGCATACCAATTTTCAGCTCAATATGAGGTAGTTTGGTCCTCTATTGCAGGCCTGTAAGTTGAACCCAAGATGGTTTTCAGGCCTGGTCACATTTTTATTTTTGAACTATTGCAAACTTGGCCTGAGTCCATGTTTGAGACAGCGTAACTTTTTCATTTCCAGCCGGAATTCATTGATTCATTTTTTGTTTTGAAATTTGAAGTTTTCTACTATGTGCACACTAATTGTTAGTTTAATCGTAGGTCGTTTGGCCACCTGCTTCATGTCCGAAAGTTGAACCCAGAGAAGAGTTCAGACCTAGGTATTATTTTGCCTATGCATTTATGTTCTTTTTCCATCCGACTTTTGACTTTTACTTCATGTTTTTGTGATATTTCTGAATTGTTTTGAGGGCTATGATTCCTATTAATAGGCTAGCCCAGTTTTAGTGAATTTGAAATTCAAATTTGAATTGAATTTGAATGACGGTTTTGAGTGATTTCTTTGATTTCAAGCACGGATTTTTCCAAACGATTTTGAAATAATTTTTAAAATAAATTGGCATTTTAAATAATTATTATATGATATTTTTAAATTATTTTTGAGCTATACAGTCTATATATTCTCTACAATAAGGAAATTTTCAAAGTTTGATTCCAAATACGAATTCAGAAATTGGTTTTAAAAGCTTGTTTTCTCAAGTAAATTATTTTATATATATAATACACGTTTTTGCACTATTCGAGCGAATGAGAAGGAGAATTAAATGATTTGGTAAAACACGTGGTACGGGCCACATACGTTTATCTTATCGGTTAATTCCCAACTTGTCTGTTTGATCGTTTTGACCTTCGGGTCGAGTTTACCGATGAGATGAGGTAAACTTTTTACGGCTTTGAGTGTGAAATTTACTAGCGGTTAGTAAACCGTTTAGTGCGAACATATGGTATGGGACACACGTTAACATTGTTCGGGTTCCTATCCAAGAGTTTGTGACACATTTTCCATTGCAGCGTGCCAATACTGGACCTTCGGGTCATTGCCATTGCGGCGTATTTGTCTTCGAGACGTTTGCCATTGTAGCATTTGCCGTTGCGGCGTATTTACCATTCCGGCGCTTGCTATTGCGGCATATTTGTCACTGTGACGTTTTGCCTTCGGGCGAGGTACCTATTTGAGATAACAGTACTTGGCAAGGCTTCGGCCACATGCACGTGCAAACACTTTTGAGATGATTTTTTTAACTATCTTCGCTATGGTATCGCCCCTTTTCGAAATTGGTCCTTTGAACCATTCGATATATATTTGTGGCGATTACCTTTCGGGAATTTGAACTCTTGGGAGTTCTATTTTGAGATTTGAGTTGCCTACACTGGCGTTAATTGAGATTTGCCTTTTGGCGTTATTATTGAGATTTGCCGATTGGCGTTATTACATGAGATTTGCCTTTTTACGTTTATTTGGGATTATATTCTCCTATGTTGGAGAATTATATTTGATTGCCTTATGGCGTATTTTTAAGATGGTGATTTCTTTGAGATTTCTTTGAGTTTGCCGATATGGCGGGATTGGGATTTCTCCTTTTTTAGAGTTATATTTTCCCTAAACCATTATTGATGATTTGTGATATGCCGATGATACAAGGCTTGCTATATTTAGCGTTTTATGGATTGTCTTATCTATTTTGAGATTATATGTTTGTGTAAGTGATATCATCCCATCACTTAGAGTAACCACACCATACTTATACTCATGCTTAAACTCAGTATTGTTCCTTCTTATTTAAGAAGAACATTACCATTATCCTTATGCTCATATTATCGCTTATCCTTGTTAATTGATATGTTTAGCTAGACTGACCCGTGTATTTCATACTCGGGTCAGACCGAGGTGTTCAAGGTTAGGTACCCTTATGAACTTAGCCTATTCTACTTCCGTTAGACTTATCTGCAAGCCCTTTTCGTTGCAGTCTTTTTGTCGTTACTCTGATATGTATTTATTGTTTTGACTCATGTGTATATTGTGGTCGTCATACCACTTATGATGTATTATTTGTATTGTATTGGGATATATCAGTATATACATATATATATATATATATCTATTTGCTGTTCTGTGATGTGTTATGCATTTGAGTTGTTGTATTTTGTTCTGATAGATCCTATAGCCACCTGTAGTTTTGTATTAAGCATTAATTGGATATGTCGATCAACTTGAGATATCAAAGAAAAAAAATATAGAGCACTAATCGACGTATTCAATAGATATTTAAGACAAGACTATAGATGGTCGCTCCTAATAGCCCTATTCTCCGCATTAGTAGACGCTATTACCCAGTAATACTCTTTGTTAATGTGGGTCTCGGGGTGGGGCGTCACAGTTTGGGAATTCAATCAAAGCTTTCTAATAATATAAATTAGATAGTTATTATAGTCAATTCCAAAAAATTTATTTGTTGTTAAAATTCCTTTTAATCATATGTATATATCCAATGCAATAAAAAGTGTAAGTAATACATGCATACATACATACATCTATTAACATTCAAAACTAAAATTACACTGTTATGAAAGATTAAAACATAGATCTACAATTGAAACATTATATTGATTCCATATAAGTTTCATTTTTAACTTTAAATATAATTCAATCAATCAACATGAAAATGTAAATTTTCAGCTTTAAGGAAATAGATTTTAAATTAAATGTTAAAACATATAACTAAAATAAAACATTGTATTTTAAAATATATAGATTTAGTTTCAATTTAACAAAGTAAAGAAAAGCAGCTAATCAATTTGAACATGTAAACATTAAGATCTGAAGAATTACACTTTAATTAGAATGTTTAAAAACATAGATCTACACTTAAATATTGTTTTAATGCATAAACAAATTTAATTTTGATCTATCAAATGAAAAATCAATCATATTATTCAACAAATAATTCAATCTTCATAAACAATTTTTAATTAAGCATGTCAGTAATACATCATACAAATTATGAAAGTCACATTAAATTTCCATCAAACATTGCAAAATCAATATATATATATATATATATATAAAATGACATACCTTGCTATCCGATCCTTAAAACAAACCTTATTGATGTTGCCATTGATTTGCACCTTGAAAGAAGAATGCTTCTAGATCCGATTGAATCACCTTAGGATGTTGCATAGAAATCATACGTTGAATGATGATATCTCCTCAGATCTTCAGGATCCCCATCCTATCTTCGCAAGAGATGAATGAACCACTCTTGTTTTATTTTATTTGATGTTTTTATATGGAGTAGAAAGATTTTTTGAAAATTTTATTTTGTTGTTATTGTTTTCTGCCATGAAAAGTTAGAAGGAGATAAAGAAAAAGATTGAAAGAATTAATTGGATGCACATAATGAATTAGAGAATATGTTTTATTTGGAAGAATGAAACTTTTTCCATTCTTTAATTAAAACTTCCCTAATTAATTCTCTTGATTGTCTCTCTCTCCAATCCTTTCTTTACACGTATGTCATCAAATGACATAAAATTTCCACAAATCATGTCATCAAATGAAATAAAATTTCCATAAATCATGTCATCAAATGACATAAAATTTCTATAAATCATTTCATGCAATTATCTTTAAATTACAATATCGCATAGCAATGCGTGCAAATATAACTTTTATAAATGCACTAAAAACTTCCAAACATCAAACAAATAATCAATAATATTTCTCAAATATCAATTAATTTAATCAATTTACATCATTTTATAAATTAATTAAATCATGTGGTTTTTCAGAGAATTCATCATTACGGTTGTGCAACTCAAAGGTGTAAATTCAGTCAGCGATCAATATCAAACTATTTGAATATTGATGTTCACACATCACTTAGTAGGTGGTGTGACATTTTGGCCGAATTTATCGCTTACACATCTTTTGGTAAAATCCAATTTTACTTATTATAAGCGGTACCTAATATTGACAATTATTTACACCAATTCTCTTCGTCAAAACTATATCACTTTGGATTTATGGAATTTGGTCATGGTCAAAATTCCAATATCATCCACATTCAACTTTGTAGTCTAAACACAAAGTCCTTAGTTCAATAATAACAATTATTATTAACCTAAATGCTCTGGCCAGAGACTTTGACTTTGAGTTGACTTCAATTGACCGTGATACTAACCTCATATAACTAAGGAGACGAATCCTCTCTTAAATAGTGTTTCACTTCCAATGCTTCCATTCGACCCAACTATAGTCGTTCGATGGACGTCGTGCCACGATTTAGATATAATCAAAGCCGAGCTTCCACATTGAAGATCAACAGTATTCTCAAGTCAAGAGAACTGTGTAAATTAGTCACATCGATATTCTCTGCTTGACCTTAGTTATATTAACCAACAGAAAACTATCTAGTGAGTCATTCCATAGTTATCCAATAACTACCAGTACGTAACCCCTTGATGCTCCCAACAGTCATGAGTAATACACTGCCTAACATTTGAAGAGCATTACGTACTCTAGTCTCAACGGATACATCGATATCCGGTTTCGATGCATCTTGACTAGGAACATTTAAAACGGTATATTTGTTTCATTGTGATAAATTACTCACGGTTACAACACATTGTAACTACTATCACAAAACATACCATTTGTGGATTTTCTATTAAATATACTTTTAATTAAATTTATTAATTAATATAACCACATTATATCAAGTTTATAATAGAAAGAAAATACCTTTATTTTGAACAAGATTGGTTAACGAGTTAGATATATGTAACAAATTACATAATTGCTCCTAGGGCATACCCCTCACTCTATCAATTTAATATAGGATATAATATATAGAGATAGATACGATAGAATATAGAATAAGCGGAAAGGATTTAAATTAGGAAAAGGGAAGATTTTGGCAGTTTAAATAATTCAGTTTGTTTGATGTGAAAAGGGTGAGTGGGAATCTTGTAGTGCAAATAAGTTAACAAATCTCATGTAATAAAAAATAGGTCCAAAATTAAATGAAAAAACATAGAGCCTTAATCTTAGTGCAGAAATAGGGAAAAGACAACTTTCTTGACAAATATATAAATGATCAGAGGAGATTAGAACCTCTCCTTCCTCTCCATTACTCGCCAAGTTGGGATTTTTATTGTTTTTGCATGCCACCATTTTTTCCGTTCATTGATAGAATATTGAATAAATAGAAATAATTTTAGTTATCAAAATGGAGACTTTTTGACATTTTAATTAAATAAATTTTATGTGTAAAGAGTGAGAAGAATCCATATTTTTGTAGTGGAAATATTTTTAGAAGAAGACATTAATGATGTTCTTAAAGTAGAAAATAAATCTTATACTTTTGAACTTTAAAGATATAGAAATGTGAAGAGTTGGGAGGAAATGTGTGACATTTAACTTGTAATGGAAGATGAGATTTGAAAATGTATACCATGTTCAAAAATTATTGAAAGGGACCGATTGGTTTTATTGTAAAATTTGAGGTTATAAACGGGAAGAACTAAAAATTTAGGGACAAGGTGAGAGATAAATATTCTTCTATAATAGAATAGATGTGACTTGAGATAAAATGAGAATTAAATGCAGAATGCTAGTATATGATTTTTTTTATGATAATAAACATATATATATATATATATTCATTTAAAATTATTTGTTATTGTACTATTTTATTTTTTACATAATTAAATAAATATTTGTTGAATAAAATAAATAACATAGAATTTAAATTCAAACAAATATTTTATTACAATTTTGAATAGTACAAATTTGAGCTCTCACTATATATACACAATTTCAATTACATTACAATTTCGATTACATCACAAATTTCAATTTACAATGTTCACCTCACTACATATCACTCATTCACTCGTATTTATCTTCAACTCTATTCCAGATTGAATACAGCATCTGAATTATCTACAAAATAAACACTGACGCAGTAAAATTGAAAAAGAAATATTTGTGCAGTGTACAATGAAATGTGTGTTTTGAAAATGTTATTTGCCTCAGTTATTTGGGTTGTTCGTCATTTATTTCTTTTGAATTCATCTTACACGAACAGCTTGTAACATGCACAGTGTATCACTGAACATGTCACAAGGCCGTGCACACCGATATACACTTGATAAAATTGCAGGGACAGGTGAGCACAAGGTCAAACCCGAGCCGAGGCTGGATTCTACTCAGGTGCAATACGAAAAAAAGTCACAAAGTTTCAAATACACTAGTGCTTGCATATACACATGTGTACACGTACATATGTGCACTTCCTCAGCATCTCGAACTTCAACCAAGAGACATCAGTACACATGAAGTATTAACCAAAACCAGACCAGTCTCCAAACCAAAACAACATGTGCAGTGCAAAGCAACATGAATGCAAATGGAAATAGACTCAAATGCAAAAGGAAAATCAACTAAATACAGCAACCAGACCAGAGCATATGCATTAGAGCATGAATGCATATATGCATACACATATAAGTTTAGGTTTGAAGACCAACTCGAGCTAGTATATCAGGAGCAACAAAGACCAGCTCAAATGTACATAATCAGGCATGGTGATAAGAAGACTTCAAGTATATATGGTGGTCAAGGAAAACAAAGAACAGACCCAACAAACCATCACAAATCCAGTCACACATCGAATGGAGTAACAAAGCATAATGGAACCATATACAATATAGCCTGGATATGCAGACCACTCTAAAATCAAGCTACAACATACATATATACATGTATGTTCACACATGTATATACACAGTGCATACATACGAAGGAAAGAGACTCGAGTTCACAACGCAACCAGGGTTCAATGGAACAAGGATGCAACATATATAATTGATGACAGAGAATACAAGTATGAAGATATGTACAAATATACAAGACCAAACACAGCAGACTCAAAATGACTCAAGTGCAATCGAAATGAAGTGCGACCAGAACAACATGCATTAGAGAAGTCTAGAAGACCAGAGTGCATAGTGGCATTCAGACTTCAAAAACAGTCATACAAACCAACATCATGACAGTACATAAACACATGCACAAGTCAAAGCAGCTCAAATGAGCAAAATGCAGACCAGTTCAATATGCAAGGAAACTGGACATAGAACTCCACATCAAACCAACATACATGAATCAGTTGTAATATGACAAAACCGCACATGCAACTTACACCTGACTTCGTAACAAGACCAAAACCAAATTTATACGTGCAGAGTTATTAACAGTAGCAGTTCGAACAAGAATGAAACAACAGGTTTAATAAATTACAGAGAAAATCATAGTGAAGTAGCAGTTCGATGAAAGTCAAGAAATGATCAAGCCGTGGTTCATACATTTTCAAACAGAGATATATGCAGTAAAGTGAACAAGTCGAAGTCTCAAAAAATTCAAATTCCATGATCGTAGGAGCAAAAGAAGAAACCGACTCAAGCAAGTGAAAATGTATTAGTAACATGTAAACAAATGAAGCAGTCAAGATTAATCATCATCATTTAAGCAAAATCAAACGACCGAACAAAATTATTTGAAGAATTCAAATTGAAAATACGAACGAAAATTTAGGGTTTCAATCCCTATATAAATTCCCTTAACATCATTGGCAGAAGAGTATTCGAGTTCAATCAAAAAATCAGAGAGCAAGCATCAATCCAAAACTATTTGTGTTTTTGTTTTATTTGTATTTTTCTTTTAAAATTTGTGTAAATTCTAATCGTGTGACTAGGGACGAACTACGGTGGTGTAGTTTGAGAATTTGCAACTCAGTGGCTGAGTTGTGGCGGGGTTTTGAGTGTAGAGTTAGGTTAGTCAATAGCGGGTGTCGCAAGTTTACGTGTGTAAGTGTCTGACTACTTAATTTCTAGTAGAAACCTTGGGGGCAGCACGTAGGCAGGGTTTTGCCGAAGCTGGGTAAATCTGTGTTGTTCTATTTCTGTTTTTATTATTCTGCTATTATCTGTGCTGCAATTATTTTATATATATTTTCGCATTAATTTTTATTGTTATTAGTATCACCCTATTCACCCCCCACTAGGGTGAAATCGATCCTACAAGTGGTATCGGAGCAAGGAACAAAAACCATTTTTTGTTTTAAAAAGTTGATTCAACCAATTTTTGATTTAAATTTTATTTTAAATGGCTTCTTTTAATAATGCTTTTGCTGAGGGTCTGTCCATAGTTAGACCACCTATGTTCAATGGTGAATATGCTTACTGGAAAAATAGAATGAAAATTTTACTGAAAACCATTGATGCTTGGAATATTGTTGAGACAGGATATTTGACACCAACTATAGTGGTAGATAATCAAGAAATTGAAAAACCGATGGATCAATGGACATATCTTGAAAATAAACTATAGAATGCTAATGCTAAAGCTATGAATTCTATTATCTATTCATTAGATCAAATTGAATTTAATCGTGTCTCACATTATCTAACTGCGCAGGAAATCTGGCACACACTTGAAGCGACTCACAAAGGAACATCTCAAGTCAAAGAATCTCGCCTTGCCATGCTTAGTAGCGAATACGATAACTTCACAATGGCCAAGGATGAGAATGTCAAAGAGATGTATGGATGACTTTCTAATCTCGTATACAAATATAAAGCTCTTGAAAAACCATACACAGAATTGGAAATAGTCCGAAAAATCCTCAAAGTCCTTCCACGAAATTTTGAAGCGAAAGTTACTGCTATTCAAGAATCAAATGATTTGAAACAAGTTAAAGTTGAAGAACTGATTAGAAATCTCACCACTTATGAGCTAGAAATGAAATTCAAGGAAGAACGTGAAGGAGGTGATACTCGAAAGAAATCAATAGCTCTCAAAGGAACGAATGAAAGTGAAGATGATGATGATGATGATGGTGCAGTAGAATTGGCACTGATAATAAAGAAATTCAAAAGGTTGAATCACAAATATGGAAATCCAGCTCTAAATCAACAATTGAAAAGCAGAATAGTCAAAGTACTAGACAACTTAGAAGAGCAAGAGATCATTTGTTACAAGTGCAATAAACTTGGTCACATCAAGCCCAATTGTCCTCAGAATCAACTCGGCCAAGGAAAGAAATCGAAAAGGAGAAGTTTTGCAGCCACTTGGAATAAAAGTGATGATGATAATAAAAGCACTAGCAGCGAGAGTGAAAAAGCAGATCTGTGTCTTCGAGGTGATACAACTGATAGCGATGATGACGAGCCAAGCGAGGTATCAAAACTCACTCACTCAGAATTACTTATATATTTTCACGAAGTAAATGGCTGTTTTGAACGACTTAGGGAGAAGTACGCTAAAATTGAACCACAAAGAGATAGTTTAATAGAACTAAATAATCAACTTGATCAATTGGTTAAAAACTATCGAAACAAGAGCCCTAAGTGTGATAAGTGTCCATCACTTGAAGAAGAAATTAAAAAATCAAAAATTAAAATTAAATCACTTGAAAATGAAATTCTAATTTTGAAAGAAAGTGAAAACACTAGAAGAGAAAATTCTAATAAAAAGCGCACTTTATTATTGAATGAAAATGAATCTCTCAAAACACAAGTCCAACAATTGTCTACAACTTTAGGAAAATTTTCCAAAGGAGAAAGATCACTAAATATGTTATTAGGGAAACAAACTGTCGATACTGTTAGACAAGGACTTGGGTATACTCAATCTGAACGTGTTAGAAGCGAAATTGATAAAGACAATTACAAGCGCACGATTTGTGGAAAATTTGGACATAATCACAACAATTGTTGGTGTAGACCCAAACACGTGAAAACCATACCAATTTGGGTTCCAAAAGGCACAAATATAAAATCCTTAAAGTCAAACAAATCTGGGTGCCAAAAGGAACAAATATAAATTGTCTTGGGTCTACTCAAACATATTTTTTAAAATCTTTTGTCACTAACAATCATGGACCTATAAAAACAAACAGGTCACAAAAATCTTTTCTCGTGTAGGTATGGTGGAAGGCTAAGGAACAACAACAGTGTTATCTGGATTCTGGCTATTCTAGGCACATGACGGGCAACAAATCAAAGTTCCTTAGCCTAGTACAAAGGTGGCAGAATCACAATGGGTAACAACGAAAAATTATCGTGAACATAAATAGGCACTACAAAAAAATATGTTATTGATAACGAAATTTAATAACGCATTATTCTAAGCATTACTATTTAGCTTTTTGATTTGTTTTGTACTTGGTTAATTTGTACTGTAGCTATGTAACGCTGGTCCCAAAATTTTCGACTCCCTCCAAAAACACTTAACCATTTCGTCTCCCTCGCTTAACACTTTTCGTCTCCCTCCCAAAACGAAGAAAGTCCTAATCCATGTTCTACTCTATTTCAATCTCCATTTCGTATCCCTCGCTTAGCAGTTGAGAAGTCGACGACGTCGACAACCCTAATCTCTAATTTTCGACTTCAATTTCGCTTAGGAACAAACTCGAAGGTATATTATCAAACGTGTTAACTTATAATCGATTTGGCTCTTCATCAATCTCTGAACTAATTGATTCTTCTTTATTCATACGATTGTTAGTTGAACCAGTTTGTTGAGTTTGAATTCAAGGTTTATGGAATTCATAATTCATAATTGAACCAGTTTGTTAACTAAATGATTGTTAGTTGAACTAGTTTGTTGAGTTTGAATTCAAGGTTTAAGGAATTCATAATTTTGTTTAATACTGCAAGAGCTCTTAGAGATATTGTTTTTGTCCTATATATTTTACTTTCTATGTTTTATTTTTAATCTTGGTATAATTTGTTATGGTAAATGATATCACTTTTACTGATATCGAACCTAGTATTAAGGTTAAAATCACTATTGCCGATTCTTAATTTCATTATAGCCATTTGTCCTCTTTTTTTAGCTTATCAAGTTTGAAAAGTTTTCAAGCATAATACATGTTCGAACTTTATTTATGAGTCTTTAATCATAATGTATATAAGTACATCATAGGTTGTACCCATCCAAGCTACAAGTACAACATCTGCTTAATGGCATGTTTCAAAGCTAGTGCATAGATAAACATGGATCCATTTTCTAGCTGGAGTTGGTAGGCACAATGACTTTGAGTTTTTATTGTTTAGTGTTTTTACTAGCTAGTATGGCATGTGCTCAATGGAATTATTATGTTAGTGTTTTTGTTTCTAGTGTTTTACTGATAGACATGTTTTATGAAAGCCTAAAAACAATACAAACACATGCAAAGTTGTGTTACTTAACCAGTATTCATGTTCCATCAGTAACGATATTGTTTCATCAGTAACAAAATTCATGTTTCAGTTTTCATGTTTCAGTTTGTGTTGTTCACGAAAATTCAATTATTAGGTTCATGACTCTGTTTGAGTTACACAATTTTGAATTAAGTACCTATGTAAAATTATAGGCTTAGCTGTCCGAATGGCACGAGGCCATCTTGCATCCAATACTATTCTGGATCATTTGAAACTGAGACATCAGGCATTGTTTTACATAGGATTTTGGACTGCAAATTAGGCATTCATGGACATAGTTAATAGATTATTGATTTTGATCAAGTTATGAAATCAATAGCAAATTGAAACTGAGACTAACGTGAATGCATTTCAATTTACCTTACTTCTTAATCAAATATATCATCAATACTCATTTCAATCTATAATACATAGTTAATAGAAAATTGACAAGTTGTTTTAGTCTGAAGACGGCTACTATAATGACACTATATTGCATTCTCTTCCCTTTTGGAATATTGCTCTAGCTTGTCTTTGCTGTTAGATTGATGTTCTTCCTTTATAATTCACAAAGTCCATGTGTATATCAATTTGATGTTTGTTTTCTTACAAAATATATAATTTTCATATTGTTTATTTATCAAATTTTATACACTTGGTATTGGTAGTTTAGCAATATATATGTTATTTGAAAATTTTCTATTGCCATGATGATATATTTATATGCATCAAGGAATATGTATCAGATCAGAGGAATGAAAGCTGATGTTGATTTTTGGCTATACTGAAAAGGCAATTTCTACAAGGTTTTAATTGTTAATTAATACTTATATATCACTCAATCTCAGCAAGAAATCAAATCGAGATGATTTATTAAATTATGTGATATATTTAACAATCTAGACCCATGCAAATTCAATGCAGATGCATTATTGAAACCACCATGATGCTAGGATCATCAATGGTTGCAATATAATTATATTAGTAGATACAATGAAACAATAAGTCATGTAGTTGGGATTGTGTCATATTCCTCATATCTTTTAGAGTTTACAAGTCAATATCTTTCATTATGTACTAACACTTTAAAACACTAATAATTTCAATACTTATTTCTTTATTTCAACAACTAGTCCCGTTATATATATATATAATGTTGTATCCTTTAATTAGGCTTTAGATATTTTCTTGAAACGTATTGGTCTAAACGATTAAGCAACACATGGTATTTTCTTCTTCTCTAAGATCTTTTAAACGGTCATTTTTTCCACTACATAGAAACGTTCTTTGTTTTCAAATTGGTAATATACGGTCAATTTTCGTTACTAAGTATATGCATATATATTAAACGTGAATCAGGCATTTTAATCTATAATACATATATCAATGCATTCTCAAAGAAATGAGTATTGATGGTATATTTATCTATAGAAAACCATATTTTGTCATGTCTAAATTGATAATTTGTACGTTACCATCATATTTTGTATTTAATTATTAATGTATATGCTTTGTACTCTAGAAATTTGCTTCTTTCCACATTATATACGCCGATGGAAAAAGATTTGGTTCTTTTACACAAATAAATAGATAATACAATATTTTAAATCATGTTTAATTTAAAAAAAAAATTGATAGTAAATATTAATATTATGTCGTTTTTATATTTTTTCATTAAAGAGCAACTAAGGAGTACGAGCAAGGGGCTAGGTGTTTTGTTGATGTTGCAAGGAGAAAGTTAAGAAATGTAGAGAAACTTTTATGCCCTTGTGTAGATTGTCGGAATCTTAGTCGACATCATGACGACATTATCGTTGAACATTTGATTATAAGAAGGATGGATCTTAAGTACAAGAGCAGTAGATGGTATAATCATGGCGAAAAAATCAATGCAGGCAACGAAATCAAGTTGGATAATACATATGACTTACTTAAAGCCATTCAGTATGAAGATGAAGATTTTTTGAATACTAATTTTTTTTCTGATGATAAAGAAAAGGAGGATGTGAAAAGGCGGGAGGACGATTTAGTTAAAAATTTGGAAAATGCAGAAACCCCCTTGCATCCTGATTGTATAGATCAAACTAAGCTATCTGCCATAACTACTTTGTACAATCTAAAATGTGAGACTGGATTATCCGATAATGGTTTTAATAAGCTTTTGGCCTTGCTACAATTGTTGTTGCCAAAGAATAATGTACTTCCTAAGACTTTATATGATGTAAAGAAATTCCTTAAAGTATTCGACATGGGATTCGAAAAGATTCATGCTTGTAAGAATGATTGTTGTCTTTTCAGAAATGAGTACCAAGATTTAGATGGTTGTCCAAAATGTAACTCTTTAAGATGGAAGATAAATGAAGACTCAAAGGAGATTATGCATAGAGTTCCAGCTAAAGTGTTGAGATACTTTCCAATCATTCCAAGATTTAGGAGAATGTATAGATCTCAAAAAATGGCGGAAGACCTAAGGTGGCATTTCAATAATAAAAGCAATGATGAAAAAATGCATCACCCTGTAGATTCTATAACATGGAATGTAGTGGATGAGAGGTGGAAATCATTTTCATCCGATCCACGCAATCTCAGACTTGGTCTTGCTACAAATGGTGTCAATCCATTTGGTTCGATGAGCTCCAAATATAGTTGTTGGCCCGTCATGCTTGTGACATATAATCTCTCACCTATGTTGTGTACGAAGATAGAAAATATTGTGCTAACATTACTAATTCCTGGTCCAAAGCAACTCGGAAACGATATTGATATATATTTAGCGCCATAGATAGAACCATTTGAAATTTAAGAGCAATTTTACAATGGACAATAAATGATTTTCCGGCTTATGGAAATCTTGCAGGATGTTGTGTGAAAGGCAAAAAAGCTTATCCTTTATGTAGTGTCATAACGCATCATCGATGGTTAATACATAGTCGAAAGATTATTTATATGGGACACAGAAGTTTTCTAAATCCTTCACATCCATTGAGGAAACATAAAACTTGGTTCGATAACACCGTAGAGAAAGGCAACAAACCTAGAATTTTAACTGGAAGAAACATTTCTATAATTTTGATAGGCTTTCCAAATGTTTTTGGAAAAAATAAGAATAAAGAAACCAAAAAGTGGGAGATCAAGAAGAAGCTAAATGTGAAGTTGAGTACGAAGATAACAAGTAAAAAGAGGAAGAGTAAACACAATAAAAAAGATGAAGATGATGAGCAAAATGAGTTGTTAAGGTGGAAAAAAAGATCAATCTTCTTTGATTTGCCATATTGGGAGGTTAGTATTTGAATTATACAATTTTCTCATTGGCCTAACAATAAAAAAATTATCCCATTGAACCGTTATATTATTGATATTTGTAGGAACTTCCCTTGCGGCATAATTTAGATGTAATGCATGTGGAGAAAAATGTTGCTGAAAGCCTATTAGGCACAATCTTGCTTGATAAAAAATTGAAAGACGGTACTAATTCCAGAAAGGATTTGGAGGATTGGAGGATTCGACAAAGTCTTTATGTGCAACCTCATGGAAATAGAACATATCTTCCACCGACTTTGTATACATTGTCTTTGTCCGAAAAAAAATTATTTTGTAAAAGATTATATGATTTTAAGGGTCCTGATGGTTATTGCTCAAATTTCAAAAGATTTGTATCTTTAGAAGACTGCAAAATTAGTGGTTTGAAGTCTCATGATTATCATGTTATAATGCAACAGTTGCTATCTGTTGCAATTAGAGGATTACTGCCAAAGAAGGTCAGAACAACAATAATTCGTCTATGTTCTTTTTTCAATAAAATATGTCAACGTGTTCTTAAACAAGAGAAGTTGCGACAACTTGATGATGAGATTATTGGAATTTTGTGCGAGCTTGAACGATATTTTCCACCATCTTTTTTTGTTATAGTGATACATTTGACAATTCATCTTGGAAGAGAAGCGCAATTGTGTGGTCCGGTTCATTTTCTTTGGATGTACCCATTCGAAAGATACATAAAAACACTTAAAGATTACGTGAGGAATTATGCACGACCTGAAGGGTGTATTGCAAAATCTTATCTTGTAGAAGAGTCAATGAGATTTTTTACTGAATTTCTGAAAAAGAAAGTACAAATGGAGGAGATACAAGTTCGAAATGAAGATTATGAGAACAAAGTGATACTCGAAGGATGTCCAATTTTGAAGCCGAAGACAATTGAATTGTCATTTAATAAAAAAGATATTACTCATTTGGCCGTGTTAATGAATATGGCTACGGTGGAACCATATTAAGAGTAAGTACATATTATATTTTGATTCTATTTTTTGGTGGAATCATTAAATATTACTTAACAAATTTTTTTGAAAACCAGTATGCATTTGGAGGAGTTACAAAATTTAGATAAGCGCATGGAAAAAAATGCAACGTTGCTTTGGAAAAAAGATACAGATAATTTCTTCGATTGGATTAAAAAGAAGGTTAGTTTAATTTTAATTTATCCTTTCATTAACAAGAATTCATTTTTTCAAAATTTATGTACACTGAATTTTTCACAGATAACTATTCACTCAAGGAATGATGAAATGTTAAAATGGATTGCCTTTGGTCCGAGTTGTACTGCATCATCCTATATGTAATTAACGGACAGCGTTTTCACACAAAAGACATCGAGAGGGAAACTCAAAATTACGGGGTGACTTATGATGTGACTACCATGTGTAGGGCAAGTGCAAAAGATATTTCTCAAAGAGTTGATGTGGTCACTTATTATGGGATAGTGACTGACATATTCTTGTTAAACTATCATGTATTTTATATTCCCATATTTAAGTGTCATTAGGCAAATACAGGAAATGGGGTGAAGGTCGAAGATGGATTCACTCTTGTCAATTTACATCAAAATCAAGCTTCATTTGTAAAAGATCCATATATTCTTGCATCTCAAGTGAAACAAGTTTTTATTCAAGAGGGAATGATCATTCTAACTGGTATGTTGTAATGAAGGCACCACTAAGAGGTTTCATGAATTAGAGACAGATGATCATGTTATGGAAGTTAGCTTTGTTAGGATAGATTATGAAGAAACTGATATGGATAATGATTTCATGGAGAATATTAGTTATGTTAGAGAAGATTGTGAAGGCATATTTGAGTAGATTTTCAACCTTATTTGCTTGTGAGGCTTGTTATGAGTGTTTGGCTTGTTTATTCTTGTTATGAGTAGATTTTCAACTTCTCAAACTTCTTTATTAAGTTGAAAATCTACTCAAATATGCCTTCACAACTCAACTTAATAAAGAAGTTTGAGAAGTTGAAAATCAAAATTTGCTGAGTTGTAACAGATTTTGATTGTTATGTTTATGCTTTTTTGTTAATATATAGATATGACACTGAAACCTGATTTCACTTAACTTGCACTTTCCCTTCATGTATCTTTGCTAGCAATCTTATTTGCTGATTAGGTTCATTTTTTTCTTTATGTTTCATTGAACTTGTTGAAGCATGATTGGTAGTATCATTTTCAGATGTAAATATTAATTTATTGATTTGTATTCTGTGGATTGGAATCACAAATATAACTCATATTGCTCATGCAAATAAGATCTTTTATGTCTGTGTAACAACCCGCATATTTTACGATTTTATATTTAAATATTTCATTTAAATATATCGTCGTTAATCGGATTTAAGTCAGAAAAGCTACTTTTTGCAAATGGTCGAATTAGGACTCGAGATCACTTCCATTGAGTCCAAAATGGCGTTTGCGACTTTTTTGAGTATAAGCTTCGATATGTTTGGAGTAAGTTGAATTTTGCTATTTTCTGTTGGGCTTTTGGGTTTGGGTTTGACCCAACTCATCATATACTCTAAATCAGCCCCTCTTCCTCCATTCATCCTCATTTCATTTCCTTTACTCAAGCTAAACAGAAAATGGGGGAAGAGAGAAGGAATTAGAAATTCCAAGCCCTAGATTCAATTGCAAACTCCAATTCTTGCTCCAAATTCCAAAGAAGCTTAGGTAAGCTCCATCTTCATCTTCTCCATCTCTTCTCCTCTTCAATTTCAGAAAATTCCTAAACCCTAACTTAGAAGAATACTTGTTTTGATCTTAGATTGAAGCTTGTAGAATTGAAGAGAAGAGTGATTGATCTTCTCCTTGTGTTTGTGCTTCTCATCTTTGGTTTTGAGTTTAAAGGTGAGATTTTTATCTCACATCTAGGTCTATATCTATCTTCGATTGTTGGGTATGAATTCCTAACACTTATCTATGTGCATTTGCTTTTGGTTTGGATTGAATTGGTGAATATTCCAAATTTTGATGGTTTGAAGTCAAATCCTTAAAAATCATAACTTTGATGTTTGGTCACGTTTTTGGGTGATGCATCGAGGAGCCTATAAGGCTGGATTGTCGGTTGGCGTAAATCCTTAGTGCCCGTGGTTGTCCGATCGCAAATTGCTTGGGATTTTGTCCTTGGGGGTTAGGCTGAGAATACTGGAAATCCCAGTTCAATCGACTGAAATCTCTATTCAGTCGACTAAACCTGGAACCCGAATGTTTCCAGGCATGATTCAGTCGACTGAAATCTCTGTTCAGTCGACTGAACCTGGAAACAGAAAGTTTCTAGGCATGATTCAGTGGACTGAAATCTCTGTTCAGTCGACTGAACCTGGGAACATAAAGTTTCCAGGATTTGGGTCAGTCGACTGACCACTCCTGTTCAGTCGACTAAATCTGCTGTTTTTGCCTATTTTGCTTGGTTTTCTATTACATTCGATTCGTGTTGATTCCAATGAGTTTTAATTGCATATTTGACTTTGATGATTCCTTTTTGACTTTGCACACGGGTTTTTATAAAATGATCTTTTTTTTAAAGTGTATTAAAAGCTCGTCTCTCAAATTTATAATTTCTATTTAAAACACACACAATTTTGCACTCCGAGCGAAGAGGGAGGAGAATTAAATGATTAGATAAAACGCGTGCTATGAACACGTGCTTTCATCTTTTCAGTTAATTCCTAATCTATTCGTTTGACCGTTTTGACCTTTGGGTCTGGTTTACCGATGAGATGAGGTGAACTTTATATTGCTTTGAGTGTGAAGTTGACTAACGGTTAGTAAACCGTTTAGTGCGAACGTGGGGTATGGGACTCACGTTAACATTTTTCGAGTTCCTCTCCAAGAGTTAATGACACATTAGCTTCGGCGGCTAGTACTGGTCCTATGTGAGTCATTGATTGTCTATGTGGACAATTACTCCTATGTGGGAGTATTATATTGGCTTTCTCTATGTGGACAACTGCTCCTATGTGGGAGTAGAGCCTTCGTGTGTATCGCCCCTGGGCGTATGATACCACTAAATTAACAGTACTCGGCATATAAAGACTCTGGTCTTAGCACGTGCGACTTCCTGATGTTTTATTATTATATTTCCCTTGAGTAGCGCCTTTCGGTGATGGTTACATGGAACCACACGATATGAGTGCGACTACCCTGTGGAAATTTATATTGCCTATGTGGGCACTATTCTTTGCTATGTTGCATTGATTTTTGGATATGTTTCTATTGATGCTTATGATTGCCGATATGGCGAGTTTTGGATTATCTCCTAAGTGGGAGTAATATTGTTCCTTGTTTTGGGATATGATATCCTTTGTTTATTTGAACTACCGATGATATGCGGCTTGTTTGATTCATCTTATGTTAGATGATTTGGTTATCTCTTTTGGAGATAATTGTGATACTTTATGATTTTGTATGTTCATTATCATTAGTATATCTAACTGATTTGTTTAGCTAGACTGACCCGTGTATTTTATACTTGGGTCAGACCGAGATGTTTCAGGTTAGGTACTTTGGACTTAGCCTATTTTGCTTCCGCATGGACTACTCTGCTAGCTCCTTTTTGTCATAGCTTTTTGTGTAGTCCTTTTTGTCTGTATCTCTGATATGTATTCTATTGACTCGTTTGTATATTGTGGTTTGCTTTACCACTTGACATGTCTCAATTTGTAAACTCTGTAATGTATCTGTGTATGTGTAAATGTAAGTGATGATTTACTGTTCTGTGACGTGTATTACATTTGAGTTGTTATATTTTATTCTGATAGATCCTCAGCCACCTATGGCTTTGTATTAAGTATTTAGTGGATATGTCGATCCATTTAAGTAAGAAGTGGCATTGTCGGCATATTCAATAGATAATTAAGACAAAGCTATAGATGGTCGCTCCTAACCAGCTCTATTCTCTGCATTAGCAGACGGTGTTACCTTGTAATACTATTTGCTAATGTGGGTCTCAGAGTGGGGCATCACAGCTTGGTATCAGAGCTGAGTTCAGAACAAAATATGATAAACATAGAACAGAGACACATATTACGTTACATTAAAGTGTTGTACGAATGTTACGAATCTTTGAATCACCGTGCCTTTGGGGTAGATAGAATTTTGGGAATACGTCTAGGAATGCATTTTTATTCCATAGTATTCCATATTTGAATTAATGATATCTACCTTGTGAATAATCGTTTTCTTATCTTATCTTTCAGCCAATGGCCGGAAGAGGCCGAGGACGACGCTCGGATGCTGGGCAATCCAATGGCTCGCATCCGGACGGCGTTTATATGTCTGCCGATCAGTTCTTGGAGTTATTTAGGAGCACTCAGCCTCCAGCTCCTATTCGTGCATCTCCTCCATGCAATTCTTCTTTTGCACCCCTATGCAGTGATTTTTCTCATCTTGGTGGAAAGCCATTCAAAGGCTCCGAGTCCGTTCTTGAAGTTCAAGCTTGGATTCGCACATGCGAACGTATCTTTTCTCGCATGGATCTTTCTGACCATGATCGAATTCTTGTAACTTATATCTTATTGCAAGAGCGTGCCCTTGATTGGTACGAGCTTCTTATATCTGAACTTGACGAGTCTGTTCTTTCTTGGACTCAGTTCCGGGAACGCTTCGAACTCAAATTCATTCCTGAATCTGAGAAAGTTTTATTAGCCCGTCGCTTCCTTGAGTTGAAGCAAGGAAAGTCTTCCGTTTCTGATTATGTTGCATCTTTCGAGGCCTTATCTAAGTATGGTCTTGAATTCATTAGCACTTCTTATAAGAAGAATATGAAGTTTGTCTCTGGTCTTAAGAAATATCTTAAGAAATCTTTAATGCTTCAGCTTAAGCTTTCTTTTGAAGAGTTGGTTGATTCGGCACTTCATCTCGAGGCAATCGAGAAGGAGTGTGATAGTGGTGATGATGTTGAGGTTCGCAAGAACCTCAATAAGAAGAAGTTTCCATTTAATAAGCAGGGATTTCTTCCTTCCAAGAAGAAGAAGCCGGTTGAATCTGGTTCTAACTCTCAATCTGCTGGAACACCTTCCATTCGGAAGTGTTTCAATTGTGGTTCTCCTGATCATATGATTCGAGCTTGTCCTTAGCCTCTCTTATGTCATTATTGCAAGAAGGAAGGTCACCGTGTTTCGACTTGCCCTACTGCTCCTGCTAGTGCTAAGTCTGGCAAGCTTTATGTTGCTAAGGCTTCTGGAGGTCCTTCTCAGCCCGGAGGTATATCTCCATCTATTTTGGAAGGTTCTATTTTATTTCATGACCGTAGTATCCGAGTTCTTTTCGATACGGGAGCTTCGCATTCTTTCGTACAGAAAAAGCTCGTCGATGATTTGTCTTTGGATGTTTCTTGTATGATTACTTCGTTGTGGATTGCGAATCCTATTGAGGGGTCTGCAACCCTTAGCATGCTTTGTGATGATGTTGAGATTGTTTTATGTGGCTTTTCTTTTCGTGCGAATTTTCACGTTATTTCTTATTTGGATTTTGATATGATTTTGGGTATGGACTGGCTAGTGAGATACGATGCCAGGATTATTTGTTTTGAAAGAATTTTATATCTTCGAAATCCAGATTCGTCTACTCAGCTATCACTTGTTCTTCGGAATGTGGATAATTACGAAATGGCCTTATATTCTCTTGACTCACGAGATGATGATGATATATCTCGTATTCCGATTATTTGTGACTTCTTTAATGTTTTTGAGCCGGTTTCGGGTTTGCCACCCAAGCGGGGGATCGAGTTCCGCATTGATCTCATTCCAGGCGCGAAGCCAGTTGGGCGTCCTCCCATGAGGATGTCTACAAAAAAAATGAGGAACTCAAGAAGTAGCTTTTAGAGCTTGAGTCCAAGCAGTTGATTCAGTCCAGTTTTTCATCGTGGGGTACCGCGGTCGTCTTCGTGAAGAAGTCCGATGGAACTCTTAGGCTTTGCATCGACTATCGCAAGCTTAACGAGTTGACCATCAAGAATAGGTATCCTTTGTCGAGGATCGATGATATGTTCGATCTATTAAGTGGCGCTGTGGTCTTCTCTCAGCTCGACCTTGCCACTGGTTTTCATCAGCTCCGAGTCGCGGAAGATAGCATACCTCTTACAACTTTCCGCACTCGATATGGTTCTTTCGAGTGGCTCGTTATGCCGTTCGGTTTGACGAACGCTCCGGATTTCTTTGTTGATCTTATGAATCGGGTATTCCGGGAATATCTCGATAAGTTCGTTCTTGTGTTCATTGATGACATTCTTGTTTATTATAAATCTGAAGCCGAGCATGCTAATCACTTGAGAATTGTCTTGAGTACTCTTCATCACCATCAGCTTAAAGCCAAATTCTCCAAGTGCCATTTTTGGGAGAATAAGGTTAAGTTCTTAGGTCATGTTGTATCTTCCGACGACATCTCTGTCGATCCCTCAAAGATCGAAGCTATCCAAAATTGGAAGAGGCTTGAGAATGTTCATGAGATTCGTAGTTTCCTTGGATTGGCGGGTTATTACCGTCGGTTCATTAAGGATTTTTCTCGTGTTGTGCTTCCTCTCACCAGCCTTACTCGGAAAGGCATTCGTTATATTTGGTCCGATAAGTGTGAAGCTTCCTTTCAGACATTGAAGGAACTTCTCACTAATGCTCCTATTCTCGTGGTTCCCGAGGGAAATCATGATCTTGTTGTCTACACCGATGCTTGTGGTAGTGGCCTCGGTGCCGTGCTTATGCAGAGAGATCGGGTAGTTGCTTATGCTTCTAGGCAACTGCGTCCGAATGAAGTTCGCTATGCCACTCATGATCTTGAGTTAGCCGCCATTGTCTTCGCCTTGAAGATTTGGCGACACTATTTATTAGGCGAGCGCTTCATTCTCTATACCGATCATAAACCGTTGAAGTATTTGTTCACTCAAAAGGAACTCAATATGAGGCAACAACGTTGGCTCGAGTTTCTTGCCTCCTATGACTTTGATATCCTGTATACCCCTGGTAAGGGTAATCGTGTTGCTGATGCGCTTAGCCGCAGACATTCGGCTGTTGTTTCTATGATGCTTGCCGAATGGGATATTCTTGAGACTTTATCTTTTTGTGATATTCGTGATCGAGCTCCATCTTCTGATTCTCTGATGGTATTATTCAGTTTGGAAGCTCGACCCTCTCTATTGGATCGTATTACCGATGCTCAGCGGCGTGATCCTGATTTTGTGCATCTTATTCAAGTTTGTGAGACTGAACCCCGTGATGAGGCGTTGCGGGATTTCAGCATTGATTTTCATGGGTGTCTTCGCAAGAAGGACCGTCTTGTTGTGCCTTCTGATTCTATAATTAGGCATGACATTCTTGATGGCTGTCATCGGTCTAAGTATACTATTCATCCTGGCAGTAGTAAGATGTATGTCGACATGCATCGCCTTTATTATTGGGAAGGCATGAAGCGCGATGTGGCGAGTTATGTGAGTAATTGCATGACTTGTCAACGTATTAAAGCCGAACATCAGCGCCCTTCTGGTCTCCTTCAGCCTCTTGAGATTCCATTGTGGAAATGGGATCAGATTTCGATGGATTTCATTGATGGCCTACCTCATACGAGATCGGGCCATACTAGCATTTGGGTTATTGTTGATCGCCTCACCAAGTCAGCTCATTTTATTCCTATTAAATCTAATAGGTCTGCTTCTCTTTTGGCTAAGTTATTTATCAAGGAAATCATGAGACTTCACGGTGTTCCTAGTTCGATTGTGAGTGACCGTGATCCTTTATTCACCAGTCATTTCTGGAGGAGTCTTCAGCAAGCTTTGGGAACAAAGCTTAATTTCAGCACAGCTTATCATCCACAGTCTGATGGACAGACTGAACGGGTGAATCGTATCTTGGAAGATCTCCTCCGTATTTGTATTCTTGATTTCAAAGGTGGTTGGGAGGATCATCTACGCCTTGTAGAGTTCTCCTACAATAATAGTTTTCAGTCCAGTATCTGTATGGCTCCTTTCGAAGCCTTATATGGAAGGCCATGTCGATCACCTTCTTGTTAGTTGGAATCTGGGGAGAAGCTCATTCTTGGTCCAGATTTTGTTCATTATTCTTCTGAGAAGATTGTTCTTATTCGGCAGAGAATGAAAGAGGCACAAAGCCGCCAGAAATCCTACGCGGATAACCGTAGGAAGCCTCTCGAGTTCTCGGTTGGTGATCTCGTCTTTATTCGTGTTTCTCCTTTGAAAGGGGTTATGTGTTTCAGTGTGATGGGGAAATTGTCTCCTCGCTTTGTAGGACCATTTCCTATTACTAAATGTATTGGCCATGTGGCTTATAGAGTTTCACTTCCAGCTCATCTATCCAGAGTTCACAACGTGTTTCACGTCTCGCAGCTTCGGAAATGTCTTCGAGAATCAGCTTCTGTTATTAACTCTCCTAATTTGCAAGGGCTTGAGATCTCACCGGAATTAGCTATTGTACAATAGCCTGTTCACGTACTTGCCACGGAGGTGAGACACCTTCGAAACAAGGACGTGCCGCTCATTAAAGTTCAATGGTCCGCTAATCCCAATGACTGTACTTGGGAAACCAGAGAGTTTATCGAGCGATCCTATCTGGGTTTTCTATCTTTGCTTTGTGATGGTGAGAATATCTTTTTATCTCAAGCTTATTTTTCTTGTCTTCTTGGTTGTATGAATGTAGTTGTTGCAATTTCTTCTCTAGGAATTGCGTGGATGCAATTTTGTTAAGGAGGGGAGATATGTAACAACCCGCATATTTTACGATTTTATATTTAAATATATCGCGTTAATCGGGTTTAAGTCCGAAAAGATACTTTTTGCAAATGATCGAAATAGGACTCGGGACCACTTCCATTGAGTCCAAAATGGCGTTTGCGACTTTTTTGAGTATAAGCTTTGATATGTTTGGAGTAAGTTGAATTTTGCTATTTTTTGTTGGGCTTTTGGGTTTGGGTTTGACCCAACTCATTATATACTCTAACTCAGCCCCTCTTCCTCCATTCATCCTCATTTCATTTCCTTTACTCAAGCTAAACAGAAAATGGGGGAAGAGAGAAGGAATTAGAAATTCCAAGCCCTAGATTCAATTGCAAACTCCAATTCTTGCTCCAAATTCCAAAGAAGCTTAGGTAAGCTCCATCTTCATCTTCTCCATCTCTTCTCCTCTTCAATTTCAGAAAATTCCTAAACCCTAACTTAGGAGAATACTTGTTTTGATCTTAGATTGAAGCTTGTAGAATTGAAGAGAAGAGTGATTGATCTTCTCCTTGTGTTTGTGATTCTCATCTTTGTTTTTGAGTTTAAAGGTGAGATTTTTATCTCACATCTAGGTCTATATCTATCTTCGATTGTTGGGTATGAATTCCTAACACTTATCTATGTGCATTTGCTTTTGGTTTGGATTGAATTGGTGAATATTCCAAATTTTGATGGTTTGAAGTCAAATCCTTAAAAATCATAACTTTGATGTTTGATCACGTTTTTGGGTGATGCATCGAGGAGCCTATACGGCTGGGTTGTCGGTTGGCGTAAATCCTTAGTGCTCGTGGTTGTCCGATCGCAAATTGCTTGGGATTTTGTCCTTGGGGGCTAGGCTGAGAATACTGGAAATCCCAGTTCAGTCGATTGAAATCTCTGTTCAGTCGACTGAACCTGGAACCCGAATGTTTTCAGGCATGATTCAGTCGACTGAAATCTCTGTTCAGTCGACTGAACCTGGAAACAAAAAATTTCCAGGCATGATTCAGTGGACTGAAATCTCTGTTCAGTCGACTGAACCTGGGAACATAAAGTTTCCAGGATTTGGGTTAGTCGACTGACCACTCCTGTTCAGTCTACTGAATCTGCTGTTTTTGCCTATTTTGCTTGGTTTTCTATTACATTCGATTCGTGTTGATTCCAATGAGTTTTAATTGCATATTTGACTTTGATGATTCCTTTTTGACTTCGCACACGGGTTTTTATAAAATGATCTTTTTTAAAAGTGTGTTAAAGCTCGTTTCTCAAATTTATAATTTCTATTTAAAACACACACAATTTTGCACTCCGAGCGAAGAGGGGGGAGAATTAAATGATTAGATAAAACGCGCGCTATGAACACGTGTGTTCATCTTTTCAGTTAATTCCTAATCTATTCGTTTGACCGTTTTGACCTTTAGGTCTGGTTTACCGATGAGATGAGGTGAACTTTATACTGCTTTGAGTGTGAAGTTGACTAACGGTTAGTAAACCGTTTAGTGCGAACGTGGGGTATGGGACTCACGTTAACATTTTTCGGGTTCCTCTCCAAGAGTTTATGACACATTAGCTTCGGCGGCTAGTACTGGTCCTATGTGGGTCATTGATTGTCTATGTGGACAATTACTCCTATGTGGGAGTATTATATTGGCTTTGTCTATGTGGACAACTGCTCCTATGTGGGAGTAGATCCTTCGTGTGTATCGCCCCTGGGCGTATGATACCACTAAATTAACAGTACTCGGCATATAAAGACTCTGGTCTTAGCACGTGCGACTTCCTGATGTTTTATTATTATATTTCCCTTGAGTAGCGCCTTTCGGTGATGGTTACATGGAACCACACGATATGAGTGCGACTACCCTGTGGAAATTTATATTGCCTATGTGGGCACTATTCTTTGCTATGTTGCATTGATTTTTGGATATGTTTCCATTGATGCTTATGATTGCCGATATGGCGAGTTTTGGATTATCTCCTAAGTGGGAGTAATATTGTTCCTTGTTTTGGGATATGATATCCTTTGTTTATTTGAACTACCGATGATATGCGGCTTGTTTGATTCATCTTATGTTAGATGATTTGGTTATCTCTTTTGGAGATAATTGTGCTACTTTATGATTTTGTATGTTCATTACCATTAGTATATCTAAATGATTTGTTTAGCTAGACTGACCCGTGTATTTTATACTCGGGTCAAACCGAGATGTTTCAGGTTAGGTTTTTTGGACTTAGCCTATTTTGCTTCCGCATGGACTACTCTGCTAGCTCCTTTTTGTCATAGCTTTTTGTGTAGTCCTTTTTGTCTGTATCTCTGATAATGTATTCTATTGACTCGTTTGTATATTGTGGTTTGCTTTACCACTTGACATGTCTCAATTTGTAAACTCTGTAATGTATCTGTGTATGTGTAAATGTAAGTGATGATTTACTGTTCTGTGACGTGTATTACATTTGAGTTGTTATATTTTATTCTGATAGATCCTCAGCCACCTATGGCTTTGTATTAAGTATTTATTGGATATGTCGATCCATTTAAGTAAGAAGTGGCATCGTCGGCATATTCAATAGATAATTAAGACAAGGCTATAGATGGTCGCTCCTAACTAGCTCTATTCTCTGCATTAGCAGACGGTGTTACCTTGTAATACTCTTTGCTAATGTGGGTCTCGGAGTGGGGCATCACAGTCTGGCTTCTTAATAATAGTTGATTGGTAATTTTCTATTTTACTTTTTAATTGTGAGCTATCAATTTGTTTATTAATTGTTACTTTGTTTTAACATGGAGGTATATGCTTTGTTGATTTCGGTACCAAGATAAATGAAATAGTAGAAATAAAATAAACTACTTATAAATTAGCTAACTGTGGTAAATATAATTATAAAACATTTCATTTTGTTTGTTAATTTGGTACTTTAAATATCTTTGCATGACATATAACTGTAAGTGCAACTCTTTCAATAATTTTTTAAAAGTCACTAGACAAAGTATTTGAAATATTGTGATAACAATAAATGTTCGATATTTTAAATTCTTTACTTTAAACTGTTAAAATTTATCGACATGCTAGTGTATAACTACTTGGATTCAATTTTGCTTCTTTTAGTTGTATTCACCATTGTTTTTGCAAGTTGTTGTGCTGAATTATGCATGGATTCCATAAGACTGACTTTTTTCCTTCATCGCATATAATTAGCCCATGCAAGTATACTCATTGATACCTTAGTGTTTATAATGTGCATCAACTAAAGTCATATTGTGGATTGAAGGCTAAAGGACTCTAGTTTTAAGTTTATTTTATGCCCATTGCCGATGATGTCCCAGACTCCAAGGAATTTCTATCCGAGGCATATGTCAAAATGATTATATATTTTTTGTAGAGATGAATTGAACAAGTGCCAAGTTAATAGATTAACCTAAATTTACAGGTCATAAAGAAAGAGATTGTGGTCATAAAAAAATATTGTCCTTTGATATATTTTTAGATTAAAACTTACCAAATAACTAAATTACAATTATGTTTCTGAACAGATGGATTGCATTTATGTTTCAAAATAGATGCTACAACTCTTCTTTACTATCTTTAGATGGAAGATATTGTACATAAAGAGGATGGTGCTATATTGTTTGTTTCAAGCAATGCTATTCAAGATGTTATGTTCCAATGATAAAACCGGCTTTGATTTTAGTAAATTTAATTATAAATTCGTTTTTTCCTTTCTTTTCTGTGAAATTTGGTGCAAATACACCTTGGTTTTGAAACCAGCACACAAGATACCAACTATCAAAAATCTAATCATAAAAAGCTTTTACTTACAATTATCTAAAATCTAATCATTCATTTTCAGCACATTCTTATGATTTCTAGTTATTTAAAGGAGAACAAATGAAAATACTGAAAAAGTGAACTCACAAACTAATGGAGAATACAAAAGAATTGTATAAAAAGTAACTTATACAATAATTTCAATGACTTCTGTTACTTTACCATGTAAAACTTATATATTGACGTAAATATATTTCTCAATTCACTTCTTACTAATGAAGCTAAAATTACTAATCTGTGGTCATTTAGGGTGATGTGGTAATCTTCTCTTCCTAACATTGGCTAAGTATTCTTGCTATTTTGTCATTGTTCATGGATTTTTGTATGAAGATTAGTAGTTATTATGAGCAAGCTTCTTTATCCCATGATTAAAGTTGGCTACATATTAAGATTTTTGAATGAAGATTAGCAGTTATTGTGAGTAAGCTTCATCCCATGATTCAAGTTGGCCACATATTATGTTATGAATAATTTTATATCGTATCTTTGGATTCTGATTTGATTTATGTTTTCTGCATGATAACTGGAAGCCTTTAAAAGAATACAAACTATAATGTACTAATGATCTTTCTGGACCTCCATCTATTTTTGCGGCATGATAAGTATGATAACTAATTGATGTAAATTTTATTTATTTAAAAAAATTAAATCGTTAGCATCTATTAATTTTCTGATGATAAGTATGCTTCAAAGTTGTTTGTTAATTTACTATGACAGTTTCATGCCACCTCAGTGAGATTTGATTACAAGAATTATGTTTCTCTTGACTTATGCTCTCAGACCTATGTAATCTTTTTGGTTTGCTTATTTATCATAGGTAAATATATGTCTGTGTTAACATGGTCTCTTACAACATTTGTTTAAATTTTGGTCTGCCTTAATGCATTTGTCAAGTTTCTAAATAACGAGTTTGATAATGATTTCACCACGATGTTGTGATGTTGTTTATAAATCATTCATTTTGTTATTGTCCTTATTTTAAGTTTAGTGAGATAATTGATCTCTGTCAAACTAACATTTCACCATTCATAGTAAATAAATACTTGCTGGAACTATATCCATCAACTATATTATGCATTCTACTAGTCATATAACCAATTGTGTGCTGGCTATACTTGTACAGTTCATATTTTTATGTCACAATGGTAGATTGGTAAAGATCTAAAGCGAATATAAATCTGAAACAAGTTTAAGTAAAAAAAAATGCAAACTTTTGCTGTGTATTTTTAATTAAGTCAATGAACCGCTTCTTTGTTTTTTATGCAAACAACTTTATACATTTAACTGCAGAATTAGAAAGCAGCATCCATGAGTTTCTCTCATTGCTATATGCTTACATATTCTTACTTCATGTAATCTCACACCTTTTTGTAACATGATCAATTTTTGTAACAGAAAATGGGTAGGACTGTGAAAAAGAGAAAGCATACTGACAAGCAAAAAGAAGTCGAAGGGCCTAAATCTACACCTAACAAACGCATTGCAAGAGATGAGCAGTTTGAGGTAGACAATGAGATTCATAACGAACACAACCCACAAGAATTAGACAAATATCAGTTACAAAACGAACAAAACAACAATGCTCAACTACAAGACAACTCACAAATAGACGAAGACAATGCAATTCAATTGGAAGAAAATTCCGAAGGTGCAATGAATGGCGAGGGACATATGCATGGTGGCAGTGCATGTCTAAATGTGGGAAAAAAAGGAGAGGGCCAACTAAAGCTAGAAGGCTTCCATTCAACTCTCTGGAGGTAATTGAAGTTGAATTTAATGGTGCCGGTGAACCAATAGGAGATGGTTCGATCAAGTTATTTTCCTTTTCAGGGCCGCTTGTACGAGAAGTGGTTCCGGTCACATTAAATGATTGGAGGCACCTTAGTTATGATTTGAGAGATGTTTTATGGGAAAGCATTCAGGTGACATATCTTTCTTACCAACCTAATATTAATTCTTACCAACCTAATAAAATTTAGTGAATTCTTACTTCAGTTTTATCACCAAGTTTGTTGTTAATTGAATTAGCTATATCAGCATAATATGAGTTTATGATATATTGTAATTTAATTGTTGTTATACCAACCATATTGGATTAGAATTTGTTGCATATAGATTTTTTTCCTTATATCGAGATGCATATGTGCTGCAGCTAAAATAAATCATCTGCCTATTATGCATAATTTAGATCATGACATCACATATACATAACATAAATGGGAAGAAGGAATATCTGTAAAAAAGCAAGAAAGAACTTCCTTTGGCCTATTGTGAAAGTCTGATTTTCTGGGGGTTCAAAAGAGACACAACAAACGTCTAACAAGCAACTCATAATTCATCTTTAAAGTGGACTGAAATTAGTGTATCAAGTGTTCATTATATCAGGTAGATCAAATAATTTAAAGTAGAAAAGGATAGTTCTTCCAATGGGATACTTCTAAATTTTATATGATAAATATCAGTTGTATTCTGATATTACTTAAGTTCTCAAATTTTTTATCGTTCAATATATCAAATTGTATATGATTTAATATTCAAACCGAGTATTATTTGCAATGGTTGGTTTCACAACCACTACACTTTCCGGTAAATAAATTTTTCATCAAGTACCACATATAAACATGGATATAATTATTTATATTTTTTGTATGCAAATTTGCTTTTGTTTTTTTTTAAATTGCAGTTCCTATCAATTTTTCCATTCTTTACTTCAAGGGTGTATATTTCACTTTTTTTTACAATATAGCTTTTGTTAGATATGCTATGACATTTCTTCCTCAAAGAATTTTACTATCCGACTCACATTTTCTTTCATTTCAACACCATCTTCATAGATACATTTGGTTTTGCCATAGTTCAGCGTTAACCATCATTGATATAGGAACGTGCATCCGCTTTGCCTGGGATTTGTGTTTGAATTCTCTAAAAGTGACTAATGTGTTACTGTTTATTAGTGGAGTAGTTTAGCTGGTAAAATGTAGTGCATTGTCCAGTAATTAGGCACAGTTGTTGTTATGGAGTTGATAATTGTTAGTCATCCTACTTGTGAGCTGGTTTTGCCAAGTGCATAGTTTCTTGGTTACCTTTTCATACATAACATACACTGTAGTTCAGTGATTCTGGATGTGGTCAGTGACTCACATTTCCTGATCGTATCATCCAAAGTATCATCTGCTAATATTAATGCGTCACTTGTAAATATTCATATAATTAGATGGCATAGTACTATTTTGAACTGTACACGTTATTCTTACCAACCTAGAGAAATAAGTGAGGGCACACTGAAGTACCTTGCGCAATTAATTTATTTAGCCATATATTTCTGAATTAAATAGTCAATAACTCAATTTCCTTAAAAGAGAAATCAAAAGTTTGCAGAAAGTAACAAGTTTATTAGAAAAGTTCATTTTTTTACGAACTTAAAAAAACAAATAAGCTAGAAAAATTTGAACTTATGCAAAAAACTCAGGTTTCTTTCGAAATGATTGAAAAAAGAACAAAAAAATATGAAAATTTTCAACAGCATTCAATAGCCCAATTTTCCTTTTGTTCTAAAAAAATTAGAATAAAAAAAACTTCAAAGCAATCTATTGGAATTCGAATACTCAAATTTTTTAATTTTTGGAATGCATTAAATTAAATAACAAAAAAGAATTGCAGATCAGTTTCCTACCCCGTAGTAGTACCATTAAATAAATCACTGAATAATTATTTATGTACTTATATATACCAGACAAATATCTGTATGATTTATAGCTGTTTGGCTAATTATAAGGTTCATATAATTAAGGAGCGTACATCATTACTTCATAGGAAATTCAAAAGTAAAAACCAAAATGTTTATCATCAAAGGTGAAAAGTAGAAATTAATGATCTAAATGGCGGCAAGATTGAAGATGACCAAGAAGAGAAAAAAATATTTACCTATTTAGAATGTAGAAGAGTGAAAGACTTCTCAAGTGAAAAGCGATTGTATATTTTATATTACATTGAGTCTCAGCTTCAAACATTCCATCAGTCAATCTACAGGTTTGGGATAAAAAATGAGAAAACTCAATGTTTCATGCTTTGATGTCCCTAGTGGAGCAGTAAATTAATATAATTAATTATTGGTGGACAATATACTATAACTAACAGCTTTATTTATGAACTTAAATAAACTAAAACCATGCCAAATAAGAATTTTTTTTAGAAAGATGTGCGACAATAAGATTTTATGTAGATATAATATTATCATCTACTGAATAAAATGACTTCCTACCTGGATCGGTTATCCATCGAATTCCAAAACTTAGGCAGCAAGCTATCCAAAGACATTCACCCAATCAATGTCTTGTGAAATATTTTCATGCCTTGTGATACTCCAAAGTGTCGCCTCCTGTTTTACGGAGCTCTACCATATGAAAACTGGGAGCTACCTCAAAAACCTAAGTCAAATTAGCAAATTAATAACTAATCTAGCTTTTTCTGAAGTACTTGATCATATTTTAGATAGTTTGTCACTATATGCAAATAAGATGCAATTAAATTTGGTTAACAAATTTTAATGACAAATGAAAATGGTTGTCTGGGAGTAAGAAGTAATAGTAATACATACATAGGTGTTGAAGGTTATCAATAAATTCATTCTCCGGTGCATGTACTTTTAGATTTTATTTCATTTTATTGTATTTTTTTTGTTTTGTTTTTTGCTTCACGATAAAATTTGATTTATTACTCAAGCATGTAAACAAAGCTATTTCTTTACATCTATTTTTAAATAATTTATAACTGAGAAAATAAAAGCAAGATTGATTTACTACCTCTGTTGCTACAGATAAGTGGCCTTTCCAGACAGTCTGGTCACCCTTCAACTTCATCTATATAGAAACCAAATTCTAAATTTATAACAAATACAGATATTTCTGAATCATTACACAAGAAATAGGTAATATATTTGAAAACACCATTTTCATTTTTAGAAGTCCATGATTTGAGGATAAAATTACGTTCATATGTTATTGTTCTGCTAAATTATTTATGTAGCTGTGGGTAACCCACAAAACATTGAAGCAATCTTTTGATTTTTAATATGCATCTTATAGTTATGTTTCTGCACATTGAATCCCAAAGGTTTAGCAGTTAAATATTAATCATGGTTTTAACTTGCAAATACCATTATATGTAGATTGTTGTGGATTATCACTTTGATCACTATGTGGTTGTGTATCTGCAAATGATGATCATTCAACCTACCTGCCTAAGTTTACTCAGTAATTTTTGAAACAACATTACGTAACCTTACTTGGGTCATGGGTAGCTTGTATGAATGTATTTAATAGTTAGATAAAAGGTAGTTACTTGATACAGGTATTGGAACCAATGCTAATTAATTTTCGTTACCGTTACGTTTTCTTAAAGATATCAACAAATACTATAATATTGTGTTCTTATGTCTAAGAATATTGACACTTGTTATGAAAAATGTTGCAGGCAAGGTTTAAACTGGATGTAGATTGGCAAAAAACACTAATATTTAAGCAAATGGGAGGTATTTGGCATGCGTCAAAATGTAGACTAGTTTGCCAAATAGTTAAATCAAAGTCCATGGAGGAAAAGCTTCAGTTGATGCCAAGTAACATCAAAAGTATAAATGAGTGGAAGAAATTTATAAAGTCAAAAACAAGTTCGGAATTTCAAGTAATTTTTTACTACTGCTGTTTATTTCTTTGTATGAAATATAAGAACATAAAGGATATAAATAATGTATTTAAATCTCTTATTTTAGGTATTAAGCGTGAAGAACAAAGCTATTATAGACAAACAGTTGCCACATACATGCAATCGTAAAGGAATGGCTCGACTAGCTGAAGATATGGTAAGAAAAAGAGTAATTTTATCTACTGTAATATTTATGAACTTATTACTTAATACAATTTGTTATTTGATGTTCTTTTGAATGTAGAAAAAGCAAAATGGTGATTGCTCTTCCGTCACTAGAAGTCGAGTTTGGATTAAATCTCGCACATGAAAAAATGGTTAACCAGTGAATATGACAGTTGCAGATACTATAGTAAGTTGATCAAAATTTGTTTTTCCTTCTAAAATTACAGTAAATTGATTTGGACCAATAAGTTTACAAAAATTGATTTTGAGCAAAATGATGGACAATGACATGTGATTTGGAGGCAAGATTCTAGTCTGTTCTAAGAGGAACGAAAACTGTACAATAAAATGATTTTCCTATAAATTCTACTTGCAAAGCTTGTTGTAACTATTGTGTAATTTAAAGATAAAACATACTGGATTGTATAACGTATTGTGAACCTAAATTCCCCAAACTTCGTTTACACAGCTCATTAATTGATCAACAACATACATAAGGTAAGTTTTTCTACACAGTTTGCACAAATTACGAAAAACTTCAACATTTTTTAAAAGACGCTGACTTACCATGTTGACGAATATTTTTAAATTTTCTCTCCTTCAACGTTAATCTCCAGATTGGAAAAACATGATAGATTTTTATATCTATTAAAATATATTTTGTCAGAGCAGAAAATAGGTAGCCCTATCTGTAATAAATGTTCCAATTTTTTGTTAGACTAGAAAATATTACAATAAAACCATCAAAATACTTCAGATGTCATAAATTTATGAAAAAGAAAGGATACCTGCAGTCAAGATAACGGGGTTGAATACCAGAGCCTTGGCATGTGGTGCAGGTTAATGAACCTGCACCGTCACAGTTCACACATTTTGATACTTCTGTCTTCCCAGGTCCTAGAACTACTTTAATGTTCCCTGACCCTGTACAGAACCTGCATTGCTCTGTACAAATTACACTTTCTTTATTAATTTCTTCATTTTTATTTTTTATATCTAGGTTTTAAATTAAGCTACTCAAGAATTTGTAGTATTGCTGAAAGTCTTATGAGCACCAGATCCACTACATGGGAAGCAAGCTTGTGTGTTCTCTCTTTTTGCTTGATTCATCAAGATAAAATATCATTCTTACTCTCTGAAATAAATCATATAAAATTTTAATTTGTAGAAATGAGAAAAATAATGAATGGAAAGAAAGATGAAATTAACTTACAACACTATCAATCTGAGTCTCGTACAACGCAGGAATTCCAATGCCAACCGCTAGACTGATAGCGCCAACAGAGATTGCAACTATCTGTAATATAATTTCATTAAAACTGCATATCTGATGAACCAATACAAAAGAATTTAAATGAAGAAGACAGTAGTGAGTAATTCAGGTTTACAGTGTCTTGGTCAAGTTCTAGAGCTCTAATGCGTGGATATGACAATTGAGTGCCCTGAATCTTCGAGAATTTGATCAATGGCGATAGTTTGACATGAGAAGAAGATGATAAGAAAGGAGAAGAAAGGCCAGGAAGAGAATGTGCCATTGATAGTAATTGAATCTAGAACTTGGATGCTTTATAGTTTTTATTTTGATTTGGAAGAAGAAGAAGAAAAGGTTAATTTGGTAGTGGATATTGAGGGGGAGTGTGTGTGTATGTAATTTCTGAGATGATATATTAATAACTCAAACAGATGTCGTAAGTGACATAGTGGAATATTTAACATGAGTAGTTAGGTGTATGTTTGCGATAATGGGAGGGATTGTGAAGTGTGGTAGGGTGCAGTTTGGTGGTTCTGTTTTGGTTGTTGGTGGAAGAAGTTTGTGGTTTTGGTGGTTGATGAGAGGGTCTAGCCCCATGGCCATGTTAATGTGACCATGAATAAGTTAATTAAAAATCATAAAGTAATTAAATGGCACAAATTGTAGAACAATATAACAGTAACCACCGTATCAATATTGCTGGCACGAGCTCAATTATTTACAATGTCATATTGGTTATTATAATCTAACCACACAAATAAGCAAAGAAATAATTCTATATTAAGAAGCAAAAATAGAAGATAGGGAAATCGCGAAATCAAAAGAAAATTAATCAGATGTGGGTGCTTTTGGGTTGGCAGGGTTGCGTGGAGTTCGGGCTGTGAATTGATTAAATGATGCGTTCGAGGATTGCGAGTTTGCTCTTGCTCGATGGTGCAGTGGCAATTTGAGGACTTTGGAATCATATTTAGAGGAGTCTGATAGTTTTGGAGGTAGTGGTGATTTAGGCGATTTGGAATCATATTCATATGGTTAGATTGTTCTTTGGTTTCGTCTGGTCTATCATTTTCCAAATGGAATTGAATTCTTGTGCATTCTTTTCTAATCATATCAACTTCTTTGCGAGTATCATTCTTTCCTTTAGCCCAATTTATCAAGTTGCATTTTATTGCTTTTATTTTCTGCAGAAATTGGCACAAAGGTCTTCCAACAACATCTGTATTCAACCCACGTTCGAATATATCAAAATACTAATCACACGTAGACAGTGGTTAGTGGTTAGCGACATGTTACTGTTAAAGTATAATTAATAATCTTCATGAATTTTAAGATCTTAGATATTTACAGTTATATCAAACTATTATTATAAGTGGTTCCAAATTAAAAACTTTATAAAGAAAATCCTGTGAATTTTGACAAATTGCCACAATCAGTGAGTTTGCTTTTGATGATAAATATTAAATTTAAATGTTCTTAAAAATAATAATGATTAAAAATATAAAAAAAATCATGCTTAAGGAGTATAATTTGTAGCTAATGAGTTAGCAATTGATGACATGGAGAAAATCTTGTTGTATCATTATCTCTATGTTAATATCTTCCTAGTAATTCATAACTAAATATAGAGTGTATTGTTAGCTCTTCTTCGTTTTCCTTTTCCTGTTTTTTAGGCTACACATAAGTCACAGGAGAAACTTCAATAAAAAATTAGTGTTCCATGCACAGTGAAAATATAACTAAGCGAATGGACTTTGTTATCTGAGTAGAAACTTCAATAAAAAAATTGATTGGACTTTGTTATCTGAATAGAAACTTAAATATACAAAAAAATTGAGTGTTTGTTTTTATATTAAAAAAAAATTGACTGGGCTTTGTTATCTAAGTAGAAAATTCAATATAAAAAAAATTGAGTGTTTGTTTTGATATAACTCCTATATCCCTAGCACTCGAAAATTTAAATATGATAGATGGGCAACCATTGTCAGTACAACAACTGCAAAGACTGATAGAATAAAAAATGCATTTTATTGAAAGTAGAACCAAACTTAGATAGTTTCCTACATTTTTTCTTTAACAATGGTAGAGTTATAGACTAAGCACATAGATAAAGACTGTTCAAACACACAAATCAATAAATTAAGTTGGAAACATAGAAATAATTCTATACCTGTAGAAAATGAAACATAACAACCGGTAGGTGAAGACGAAAGTTATATATTGAGATTTTATATATTGTGAGCATGGCACTTTGAATTCATCAAGCTTCCATCATATTCGTTGCTAACGTAAATATTTATCTTATTTGCAGGTGTGTGAAAGAAGAAGGATGCGAAAGTTGTGGTCTTCTTTTTAATGCAAACAAGTAAATATGTACTTGTTTTTTTGTTTAACTTTGCTACTATTTTTTGGGGTGTGCTTAAAACATTTGCTACTACATTTTGATTTATGTGGATTATGCTATAAGATATTATGTGTATGAATTGATATGTTTAATATAATGTGTTACATCTCTATATTTATTATCTTTTACGATTCTTGCATTATTTAAATGATTTTATGTTTAAAATGATTATTATTGTGCATTTTGATATTGGTATTTAATACTGTAGCTTATAAATAGGATGTAGAAAATATTTGAATTGTGAACCTAAACCATAGCACTTGAAAACCACTATAAATATTTAATAGCGCCGAATGACCGCTATTAAATCTGTCAGTATTAAAGGTGCACAACAGAAAAACCGCTATGGTATTTTAAAAAGCGCTATAAAAGAACATATCATAACAGAGTATAAGCGCTATTGTAGTTGAATCTTTATAGCGGCATACTGGTGTTGTGACAAGTCAACATCTACAATAATGTGTCCATATATAGCGCTAATAATCCGCTATTAATATTTTTTATAGCGAATAATTAGTGCTATCTTAGAAAAACAAAAAATATTTTGTGGCTAATAATGAATTTCATAGTGGAAAAGTAGCGCTATTATAGTAATCAATAACACAGAATACGCCGCTATTATAGTATCACTTTATCTCTATTTTTTTAACACTATTACTCTTTTGCTGATAACGCTATTATGCATATTATCATCTAGGTTCATTTGCATATTTTTTATTTATTTTCATGCATATATGAAGGGGGAGCTTTGGTGTAGGGGGAGCATTCAAATAGGGGGAGCAAATGGAATTCATCAAGGTCAAATACATTTAATAAAGTCAAAATCTTAATATATGTTTGTTATCATCAAATGGGGGAGATTGTAGAATATGCTAGTAAATGATATTTTGTTTGATGATAATAAACATATATATATATATATATATTCATTTAAATGTATTTTTAATTGTACTATTTTACTTTTCACATAATTGAAAAAATATTTGTTGAATAAAATAAATAACACAGAATTTAAATTCAAACAAATATTTTATTACAATTTTGAATAGTACAAATTTGAGCTCTCACTATATATACACAATTTCAATTACATTACAATTTCGATTACATCACAAATTTCAATTTACAATGTTCACCTCACAACATATCACTCATTCACTCGTATTTATATTTAACTATATTCTAGATTGAATCCAGCATCTGAATTATCTGCAAAATAAACACTGACGCTGTAAAATTGAAATAGAAATATTTATGCAGTGTACAATGAAATGTGTGTTTTGAAAATGTTATTTGCCTCAGTTATTTGGGTTGTTCGTCATTTATTTCTTTTGAATTCATCTTACACGAACAGCTTGTAACATGCACAGTGTACCACTGTACATGTCACAAGGCCGTGCACACCGATATACAGTTGATAAAATTGCAGGGACAGGTGAGCACAAGGTCAAAACCGAGCCGAGGCTGGATTCAACTCAGGTGCAATATGAAAAAAAGTCATAAAGTTTCAAATACACTAGAGCCTGCATATACATATGTGTACACGTACACATGTGCACTTCCTCAGCATCTCGAAATTCAGCCAAGAGACACCAGTACACATGAAGTATTAACCAAAACCAGACCAGTCTCCAAAATCAAAACAACATGTGCAGTGCAAAGCAATATGAATGCAAATGGAAACAGACTCAAATGCAAAAGGAAAATCAACCAAATACAGCAACCAGACCAGAGCATATGCATTAGAGCATGAATGCATATATGCATACACATATAAGTTCAGGTTTGAAGACCAACTCGAGCTAGTATATCAGGAGCAACAAAGACCAGCTCAAATGTACATAATCAGGCATGGTAATAAGAAGACTTCAAGTATATATGGTGGTCAAGGAAAACAAAGAACAGACCCAACAAACCATCACAAATCCAGTCACACATCGAATGGAGTAACAAAGCATAATGGAACCACATACAATATAGCCTAGATATGCAGACCACTCTAAAATCAAGCTACAACATACATATATACATGTATGTTCACACATGTATATACACAGTGCATACATACGAAGCAAAGAGACTCGAGTTCACAACACAACCAGAGTTCAATGGAACAAGGATGCAAAATATAGAATTGATGCCAGAGAATACAAGTATGAAGATATGTACAAATATACAAGACCAAACACAGCAGACTCAAAATGACTCAAGTGTAATCGAAATGAAGTGCGACCAGAACAACATGCATCAGAGAAGTCTAGAAGAGCAGAGTGCATAGTGGCATTCAGACTTCAAAAACAGTCATACAAACCAACATCATGACAGTACATAAACACATGCACAAGTCAAAGCAGCTCAAATGAGCAAAATGCAGACCAGTTCAGTATGCAAGCAAACTGGACATGGAACTCCACATCAAACCAACAGTGTTAGGCGGAAATTTTTTGTATGTATTCTATAATGGAGGGTGAGAGTAGAAAATTTATGACATTATTATGTTAATTTTTTAGTAGGTACATCATTTACTAAACTAAAACGGGGATACAAATTATAGGGGTTTAAGGAACAAACAGTGGTAGGAGTATTATATTAGAATTGGACTCAAAAACCACCGTACATATCTAATCAACCTTGACTGTCAAAAAGTGCGGGAAAATAAAACAACTCCATATAAAAAAGTACACCAATATTACATGCAGCTTCTACAATTTTCAATGTAAGTAGTTTTCTTCGATCTACTCCACTTTCTAATTAAACTTGCTTTAAGGTCTCTTTCACGCCCGATCTAAGAGAGTCTAGAAAGCTTCGCTTCTTCCTTCCCTTTTGTGAGATAAGCCAGCTTCCTTCCATGGTGATTGGGCTAATGTACTCTTAAATCTCTCTCACCCATTATGGTGGTCTCGTCGTCTTTTGCTCTGCTTCAAAGTCATTACCTTCTAAGTGCTGGGTTATTATGCCCAGATCCGACGTTAGTTCAATTACTGGGTTGTGGTTAAACATCAAATAGGAGAAGATAGGTTCTTTGTTTCTAATGTTTGCTTGTTTTATTAGTTGTTTGATATTAGCAATTATTAATTCAAGTCATACATGAATTGGATTTTGGATATTGCAAGACTCTCTAGAGTTACGCTCCACCTATATATGCCATATAAGATAAGTGAGCATAGTGTTTTTTTTGAAATGGTACTTAGATACAACATGTCACTGAGACAACAAACCACAAATCATGTGTCAATAAATGTTCGAATCACGCAACGCAAGTTTCAAACTTGTGACCTCTCGCACCAAAGTTGAATCACTTAACCACTCGGACAATGGTTCTTGTCAGTGAGCATGGTGTTTTTAAGTTGAAATGTTTTATTGCCATTGTAAGTACATAATACTTGATCAAATACATTATCCATTTCATTGTTTCCACTAACTGTAAGTTGCAATTTGGTGAGGATAGTATGTAGAATCATTTTGGAATAATGGCACTGAAAAAATAGATTGTTTGAAGATTCAGTGGCTTGATAACACATCTTGCATGTAGTGTCTATATTGGTTTTCTACTTGGAAATTTTTCCTTTGTGTTTAGTTTGTCCAGTTTTGCCAATAATACACATTCGTCATCTTAGGTGCACATATGTTACGCCAAATGTGTCTACACCACTGCATTTCTTTATGTTTATCTCTGACTTGGTTTCATGTTGATCTGAATGAAAATTTTCCATTTTTCTATGCCTTTCAAACCTGACATTCGTCACCTAGACTCGTATTGCAGCCATTGATAATTTTGCTTTTAATAAGTTCTTTGGATTATGCTCTGGTCTTAAGAAGAAGTCTCCATGTGTACGAAGAATTACTATCTACAGCGCCTGTCCAAAAAAATTTATTTTTGCAATACCTACTCCCCATCCATTTAGCTCATAAGCAATCCTTTTGTAATTACCGCCATGTAGGTTTTAAGGAAACGACATTCATGATATCTTATATTCTCCTCAGGTCCACACCTCCTTCATACTTCATAGACACATATCTCTCCAGTTCATATTATGATGTTTGTGTTTCTGCAAAAAATTGGAACATATCGAGTTTATTTTGGCGATAACAAATGTTGGTAGTTGGTAGAATTGAGCCCAAAACATGATTATTGGATAGATCATTGTTTTAATTATTTCAATTCAACCAGCTACATTCAAAGGCTATTTTTCCAGTTATTGAATTTTTTGTTTATTTTATCTAATGGTATACCAATATCTCTAGATTTTAGTTTACTGTTGGATAATGGAATTCCCAAATAGGTGATTGATAGGTTCCCAGATTGTACTTTTAGAATATTCATGATCTAGTCCTTTTCTCTAGCCTCTTTACAAAAAATCAAGGTATTTTTTATTCATTCATTTCTTAACCCACAGAGACAATGATGTGAAGAAATTTGGCAACACTCTCTACATTTTTAGTGCTAACTTTTGAGAACACTAAAATATCATCCACATATAGAAAATGAGTGAGAGTACATTCAATAAAGAGAATAGGAGTAATATTTCCTTTATAATATTCCATATCCATTATGATCGTGAAATATTCCATTGCAATGGTAGAAAGAAAAGGAGATATAGGGTCTCCCTGCCTTATACCCCTATTGTTATTAAAGTAACCCATGGGGATGCCAATTAATAGAATTGAAAAGGTGGTAGTAGATATGCATTCATATATCATATTTGCGAATTTTTCGAGAAAACCCATACAAAACAACATATCGTATATGAATTCCCTACTTATTTGATTGAATGCTTTATATAAGCCCACCTTTAGGCAAAGGTTGTTTGATGTCCTTCTATTGAACCCTCTCATCATTTCGTATGCACGCAAAGAGGTTTCTATAATGAATCTACTTGGAATGAATGCATTTTGAATGATTGAAATTAAATAATTAAGGTAATGCTTCATTCTATTGCATAGCAAGTTTGCCAATATTTCATAGATCACATTGCAGAACGCAATTGGTCTATAGTCTAAAAGGGTTGGTGTATTTGCATTTTTTGGAATTAAACAAATTAATGTGTGATAGATTTCTTTAATTATTTTACCTAACTGTTAAATACCCACTATACCTTCAAAAACGTTGTTTTCGATAAGATCCCAATGGAGTTTAAAAATTTTAAGCTAAATCCGTCCGGGCCTGGAGAGCTATTATATTCTATTTGAAACACTGATTCCTTCGCTTCATTATGTTCAAAAGGCCTATCCAATGCTCTTCGTGCACTATCTAAAAGAGTTTTTTTTATAAATGATATGTGGAAAAAAATTTGTAATAAAATGAGAGTTAAATAAATTAGAAAAGTATTGTGTTGCTTTCCTGTTTAGAGTATCATTAATGTCTATCCATTTCCCTTTAATGTCGATCATCATTTTGTTTACTGAGCATGTTTTAGTTTCTACAAAGTTTCCATGAAAAAAATGCATTGCTTTATCTCTTTTTGTTAGCTATTTGAATTTTGAGCACTGTAAGTTTTCCATAGCCTGTTTACATAACATCTCTGAAAGTTGATCCACTTTGTTTTTGTATGAATCCACAACATGGGCCACATTTGGATGATTAACTAGATATGAATAGGCCACATCAACATCCTTCTTTAGTGTTTCAGTAGAATTTTGCTTGGAAGTGATTTTAATGTTCCACCTTTTGAGGTTTTATTTTATTTTCTTTAACTTCAAAAGAAGTTGAAAAGGAGGTTACCTATGAAGGAACTATTCCATACTTCATTAACAAACTCATGATATTCTAGGTAGAGGTGTCATGCAATGCTATATTTGAAGGGGTATTTCCTACTAGGCAGTATATTCGGGGTAAAGGTAAAGATGATCGGAGTGTGATCACTTGTAGAGTGGTTGGCAAAATGGGTAGAAAGTAGGGGAATTTGTTGAAGCATTTTTTGTTGATGAATATCCGATCAATTTTACTGTGAGTGGTCAGATTATCTCCTCCCCTCCAAGTGTAGTAGTTCCCTAAATATGGGGATTCAAAGAGATTTGCAGTTCCTACACATTCAACAAATTTAGCATTTGAGTAATGATTGTAAGATCCATTGCTGGTTCTGTCGTGACAATATAAAATAACATTAAAATCTCTAACAATCACCCAAGGTAAGCTGAAAAAATTGTTTTGCTCTTTTATATAATCCCAAACTAGTTCTCCTTTATGCTTGATTATATGCATAAACGAAAGTACACAACAAGACCAAATCTAGTTTGTTGCGAATGCAACAAGTGATGTATTGATCACATTTGCGAGTAACTGACACATCACACGCTCCTTTGTCCCATAAGATCAGCATACACCCTTTACATTACCGATCATTATTATGAGTAAAGTCCTAGTCTTTATTAAGAAAATTAGAAACTTCATTAATTTTATCATCTCCTAACTTGTTTTCCAATAGATCTACTATAGAAGCTTGTTTTTGATTTATTGTTTAAGTGACATCAAGTTGTTTAGTAGGGGAATTTAGACTTCTGACATTCCAAACTAACATATTCATAAGGACAAATTGAAAGTTTTGCTCCCTAATTCAACATGAGAAGGAACGCTCAAGTTTGACTTGGAACGCTTCATTTTTTTACCTTATGCTTCCTACGTTGCTTCAACTAGTGCGGGGGCCAACATTATCCTCTTAAGCAGCAGTATCATCTGGAGGAGTATCATTGAGGTCAGTTTGAGCATTTGTTTCCTGCATATCTTCATTGGAGACTTCTAAATCCTATGAATCATCCTACTTAAATTTTAATTGTTTATTTGTGCTACTGCTTCCTTGTACGCCTGTTGCATGTATTACATTGGAATTGTATTGAGCCTCTGCAAATGAATTTGGACTGCAAAGCTAAAGTGAGTGTGATTTGCCTGGTTAGAAACTGCACAATCATACGTTGGTTCATTGAAACTGGAAAGTGCCTCAGAGCACTCCAGTGTAATGTTATTATTTAGTTTACTAATTCCTGATGTTGTGTTGAGCTGTTGTTTTTGTGCTTCCATTTACATTTCATTGGGTTTGTTGTGTTGTTGGTTACAAACCTCTATTTGCATAATAATATCGATTGATGTGTGTTTTGCATAGCATGGGCTATGCACTGTTACATAATTTTGCACACATAGGTTCAAATTATCCCTTTCCTATGCACTTTGTTCTTGACTATTTTGCTTTGCATTTGAGGAAGGAGATAAAATTTGAAGGTCCTTGTCATTATTTGTAGCATGATTAATAGCTGCATCCTTTTCTTTCTCTGTTTTTGCTACAATGTTCACCGTTCGTGCTCTGTCAATGTCCATGAAATCAATTGTGCTTCTTTGATTTGTCGTGTCTTTGGGTATCTTGATTTTTCAAACACACAAAACTTCATCGAATGACCAAAGCAGTTACACACTAGGTCTCCACTCGTATTCAACCAATTGTAAGAATACATCATTATTTTCAATTACAATGGGGACCTCATTTGGAAACTAAAAATCATTATTAATTTCTATTAAGACACGAATGAAAGAGATTTTAATCATACCTTTCGTATACTGGTCCATCTTAACCGGGTTACTAATACAAAGGCAATTCTACCGATACCTTCTTTGGACCAGAAGTCTAATTTCAAGCTAGGGAAGTGCAACCAAATTCGAATTGATTGTAGCATTTCCTTATTTAGTTCTAGATCTGAATTCTATCTCTTAATCATCATAAGTCTTCTATCATATAAATAAGGCCCTCATTCCAATATTTTTTCACAATCTTCCTTATTGTCGAATTTGATCACATAGAAGCCATTGTTTTTTGTGTGAATCAAAAATTCACCTACGAGCTTCCACACCCTTTCAATGTACACTCTAAAATAGTGATAATATGGTCGAGATCCGACCACATAGGTAACAATCGAATTATCCCAGTATATTTTTGTTGAATCAACTGTAGAGTTAGTCATTGTAGCGCACCTCTTTTGGCTAAAATCAATAAGGTTATAAAATTTTAGGGGCGTGGAGATCAGAATATCCTTCCTGCAATCACCGCCTTCCGTGTTATAGATTGGGTTTTAGAGGTAAATTTTACAATTAATAACGAAGTTAATGTGAATGTTTAGTAAAGTTTAAAAAAGTGTTTATTATAAAATATGAGTTACAAATTGTGACAATTAAGCATTTAAAGTTCAAAGGAAGTGAGAGATAAATGTTGCCTTTATATTAAACTTCTTATATAATAATACATATTTGATTTGAGATTGAATAAAAGAATTAAAATCAAGGTAGGTGGAATTTTTTTTAGGGATGGTACCTTTTGAACATTTATAAATAACAATTAGTGAATTTTTATTAGAAGCGGTAGTAAAGAAAGAAAGAAAAAAAATAAAGGGCTAAAATGTGTGTGTGTGTGTACACACACTTGAATTATGAAGAGATGAGCATTTGGATTGATAGCGAATGAGAAAACAACTGCGAGAGGTTAAATTTCTTATATAAAAGAATATATACGAGCATTGGGATTGATATTTAATAAAAACAAAATTGTGAGTTGCTAAATCATTTATATAATAGAATAAATGTGACTAACAACAATTTCAACTCGTTCGTGAGAAAATACAAGAATGGAAATGTCTAAATATCAATTGGTGAATTTATATTGGAATGGAGTAAGTAGGTAAGAAGATATATGGATGGTAACTCTTGAACCTGAATTAATGAATTTATTAGAATGGCTAGTGCTAAGAAATGAAAACATAAGGGGCTAAAATATGTTAAAAATCTTGAATTAAGGAGTGATAAACATCTGGATTGATATTTAATGTAAAAAAACCATGAAAGCTCCTCATATAATGGACTAATATAAGTAATGAAAATTATGAGTAAATATTAAAAATTTTCTTAAAGTAGAATAATCAAACTTATGGTCTCAATTGGCAACTTTGAAGTTAATAAAAAGTTGAAGTGTTAGGAGGAAATGTGTTGTATGTATTTTGTAATGGTGGGTGAGAATAGAAAATACATGACAATATTATGTTAAGATATATACTTTACGAATGAAAAAGAAATTAATGTGAATGTTCAGCAAATTTTGAAAGAGAACTTTATTGCAAATTGCAAACATTAGGCATTTAAAGATTAAAGGAAATGAGAGATAAATATTAACCTTATACTAAACTTCTTATATAATGAAACTCATTTCTGTTAAGATTAAATAAAGGAATTAAAATTAATTCTATTAAACATCAGATAGCTATCAATAATAATTTTAGAAGGTACGCGAAAAAGATTTAGTTTTGGTAATTTTTTACAGTTAATAACAATAATTAGTGAATCTCTTTGGAAGATGGTATTGTAAAGAGGCATAAAAAATAAGGGGCAAAAATATATAAAAAATGCTTGAATAATGAAGTGATGATCATTTGGACTGATATGAATGAGAAAATAATCATGAGAGCTTGAATTTCTTATATAAAAGAATATATATAATCTTTTGGATTGAGAGTTAATGAGAAAAAATTGTGAGTGGCTAAACTGACGACAATTTCAATATGTAGGTGAAAAGATATATAGAAGTGAAAACATCTAAACTTTGATTGGTGAATTTATATTGGAATAGAGTAATGTTGAGAAAGGAAAATATAAAGGGTCAAAATATTGAAAAAAAGCTTGAATTCAGGAGATAATAAATAATAGATGTAAGTAATAGAACAAGTGGCAGGCTATGAATTTTTCACAAAAGTGGAAACAAAAGGACATGTAGATTTGAACTTAGCTTTCATATGATATAGACAATTAAGCATTTAAGGATTAAAGGAGATTAAACTTAGCTTTCATATATTAAACTTCTTAATAATGAATCTCATTTCAGTTGAGATTAAATAAAAGAATTAAAATTAATTTTTAAATTTTAGATAGCTATCGATAATAATTTTAGAAGGTAGACAAAAAAGATTTAGAGATGGTAACTTTTTTTGAGATAAAGGATGTATGGCTCTAGGGCCATACAGCCATACTAGATATATAGAAATATAGGTTAAGATATAGAAGTCAAGGACCCGAAAGTCCACCCAACAAACAAACACATTACCAATATGCCTAGCTTAGTAGCATAAAGGGAACAAAATAAAGCCAACATGCATGGCATAATAGAAAAGAGAGAATCAATCTCCAAAAAGTATGAAAATGCAAACTCAGCAGCAAATGAAATCCCAAAACTAAACAAATGAAGCTATATTCCAGCGCAGGTACGAAACCGACCAAAAATCTCAGGGTAGAAACTAGGAGTGCGGGCCAAGAAAATGAATTTTCAATCCCAATCCTTTACAAGTGAAATCTCTTTGTTGTTAGCCCCGAATTCACCATCATTTCTTAGGACCAACTCATCATCTAAGAGCCTATACAAAAGCTCCCTCTCATCTTTTTCATCATTAGAAATCATTTTGAGAAAACCTTCCACTCTGAGTGGTAGCAAAGGCCACTATCCCTATGCGTCTAGGTCTCAGCCTTCCCGCACTAAATCTAAAGGAATACTTTTTGAGAATTTATCTGCAAGATCCTGAGCAATGAGCTTAGCACTATGAGGGTCACAAACTAGGGCAAGAACAAAATGCTTCTTAAATGATGTGATCGGGGAGTCAATGTCCGAGGAGGAAATCGGATCCGGAGACAAATGTGACAATTCTAAAGGAGCTGAGACATAGGCAGGTACAAGTGGGATCTCAACCCAGTTGCGATGGACTGAAATGATGTAGTAGGAGGAGCAGTGGGCAACGGGGCCGGATATGCCATCCTTGGAGGATCCGAGATGACGGGGGGTAGGTTACAAGTTGGAGGTTGGAAGGCTAGGGGAGCTTTGACCTACCAATGTCTACTAAAGGGGCCTTGGAAGGGGATTCTTAGAAGGAAGGCTGCTTGAATCAGTACCAAAGTAAGGGAAGTTGGGAATTTCATGGCCAAAGGAATGACACAAGTCATAAATAGGCGGTTTCCACTGGTATGAGACGTCGATGTGGGCAATTCTCCCCTAGGCAAGGGAGACTGGAATGTGGGATGGCTACTGGCTAGAGGGGAAAATCTCAATGAGAGCTTTGACATAAAGAAAAGTTGTGTACGCTCGGTAGAAATGTCAAAACAAATCAGATGTCCAATATGGTTAGCAATCCAATTAACCCCCTCAAGCGATTGGAAAATTGAAGGTATATTTGAGATGTGCGCCCGAACGAGAGTAGATAAAAATTTCTCATGAACCTGGTCCACAGATGGTTCCACTGGATAATGATAAACATTTTACCCTCAATAATAATAGGGTCCGATTCCAAAACATGAGCTCTCTCTTGAGGGGAGGAGAACTTAAAAAAGTACATCGAGTTATATCAACTGACATGCACCGAACCACACAAGTGCCCAAAACAAAGTACATGCTTTTTCACAACTGAGTAATGGGAAGCTTCATCAAAAAGAAGCCAGTTAAATAGTCTTTCCAAAATGCAATCCCAACGTCAATAATTTCCTTAGGAGGCGGAACAAGTTTATCAACAAAATCAATATCATATTGTTTAGGAACAAAAAAGCCTGCAGTACTAGGCATTTTCTTATACAAAGAAGACCAAGCATTAACTTGTTTGGGAATTTCAACAACATTATTAGAACAGACATTGTTTTATCAAGGGAAGAGGGGACATGTATTACCTATGAGTGCCCTAAAGCATCCACCATAACTTCACCAGCCTTGGCCAAACAACCATCTACCATCAAATCAGACCACCTAAGAGGATAGAGGCAGTCGTAGGCATACCAGGCCCGAGAATTCCTTATGAATCAACCAGCACAGATCCGACAGCATAAAATTTGCTCAAGGAAGTGGACTTCAGCCCAATAACAGCCTACTTGAATGAATAATTGCCAGCTCGAGCATGCCTGCTCAAGGCCAAAGGGGGAAATCATCAACGACATCAAGATTAGGGGCCATAAAGCAAGAACCAAAATCGCAATTTCTAAAGTCGCTAAACAGAATGTAAAGCTAGCAGAGATGTTAGTACAAAGCAGAATGAGGAAATCATAATTTAAAAGCGAGGTCGTAAGATGAGAAGCGGGATGACACAATTGAAATTTTTGGAGAAGAGGAGTAATGGAGAAGAGGAAATCTGGGTTGGGATTTGTGAATAATGCGATCAAAAGAGGAGTGACGGAGAAGAGGGCGAATGAAAGAGGTATGGAAACTCTAACACTGGAGATGCCATTTTCGAAATTCAAAAAGATTCGCCATGATTTGCACTCATCAGAGTTGATAGAGATGGTAAATTTTTAAAGTTAATGAAAAATAATTAGTGAACTTTTTTAGAATAGGGTAGTGTTGAGAGGTATAAAAAACAAGGGAAAAAACATATTCAAAAATGCTTAAATTATGAAGAGATGAGCATTTGGACTAATATTGAATAAGGAAATAGTTGTGGCGGCTTGAATTCTTTTATATAAAAATATATAATCTTTTGGTAGATATTTAATAAGAAAAATTATGAGTGGCTAAATCATTTATATATAATTGAATAAATGTGACTGACAACCATTCCAACACATAGGTGAAAAGATATAGAAATGGTTACATCTGAACATTAATTGATGAATATACAGTGGAATGGAGTAGTGTTAAGAAAGGGAGATATGAAGGGCCAAAGTATTGAAAAAAACTACTTGAATTAAGGAGATAATAAATAATAGATATAAACAACAGAACACGTGGAAAATGTTAACCTAGAAAATGGATCAACACCCAGAAATCAAATGAAAGCACCAGTCCTATTAAAAGTAGCGGAAAAAGCGGAAAAAGTAAAAGGAGAAACAAGAATTTTTATAGTGGTTCGACATAATCTCTGGTCTACATCCACTTTAATCTTTTCATTAGTTGTTCTCTCTTTGGATTTTAACTAATCATTTTAGATCTGACCACAATCTAGTGGATCTCAGATTTACAATAACGTTCTAGAGAGCTTGAGAGTCATTAGTGCTAGCGATTTGCTAATTTAATTCCTAGAACAACAAATAATAGCTTCCTAAGTGACTCTAATGGAGGAGAGGTAAGATGTGAAGAAGAAGAAGTCTCTAATGGCAGAGAGATCCGATCTCATTTTGGTTGCAACTAGGCTTGTATTTATAGGGAAACAGGTGTACAAGTCCAGAAGCCCGCTTGCACTAAGGTCTAAGGGATAACTTGAAGTTGCACAAGGGAAATCAGAGCACCACGGGTCAAGAGCATAGCTCGGTACCGACCTAAAGTCTTAGCTCGGTAACGACCTATGGTTTTTGGTGCAAGTTGTACTTTTTCACTCGCGTTGCTCATCTGTCTTCAAGTTGAGTTGTTCCAAGCTCTTTTCTATTGACTTTAGGTTGATTCCAGTGATCTTCCCGATAGCTGCGTTCTTTACTTTCTTCTTGTCAACCCTTGGAATTGCTCATCCAAATCATGAGAAAACCACTCGATCACGAGTAGTCAGAATGGTATAATAGATGTATGGAGTTTGGGAATGGAATGGGGTAAATGATAGGTCGGTACTGACCTATGGATAGCTCGGTACCAAGCTATGCACTTAGCTTCGAGTTAAGCGAAACTTTCCTAAGTTATTTATCTACTCCATTTAGGTGTGCTTGTAAGTTTTCGAATCATTTTGTCTTTGTTTTGATCTTCTAAGTCTAGTAGAAATATGTTTGGCTAAAAAGCAGGTTATTACTTGCCTCCTAAAGTATGCCTTTTTAATGTAATGTGTGCTTTGCTTAAGAACAAGTTTTAGCAATCAGTCTTTGATAGTTGAGCTCTCTGGCAATTCATTATTCCCAATCTTGGGGAATTATTCACAAGTATCATCCCATACATCCAAGCCATCCTGTGTTCACCCAGGGCTTATCTCCCTTTCTTCAATTGTAAGGCGTTTAAATCCTTTTACTAAGTTAGCATCCACTTTGAGGCTTGGTCTTGCTAGACCGTTCATCTTCCAATATAGGATTTGATCTCTCCGGATCGTTTATCGCCCAATCTAGGGTTTGGTCTCTCTAGATCCTTACTGAGTCCAATCCGCTCGCTCTTAGATGAGAGGACCCAATGACCAAGCAAGCTCATCTGCTCACACTCTGATAAGGGGACTTACTTTTCATACAAGCCCATCCACTCGCTCTCCGACAAGGGAGCTTGCACCCTGCAATTCGGTCCTGTTCCTTCAGACGTGACTTAAAGCGATCAATATCGTACAAGTCGATCCGCTCACTCACCGACAAGGGGACTTGCACCTTGCACTTCAATCCCGTCTCTCCAAATAGGGCTTAAAGCGATCAATATCGTACAAGTCCATTTGCTCGCTCTTCGATGAGGAGACTGCACCCTACACTCCAGCCCGGTCTCTAGACGGAACTTAAAGTGATCAACATCAGTCATCACATTAAATTTGGATTTTTCAAAGGTCAAATATTCAAATTAAAGCAAACAAGCAGAAATCCTAATTATCCATTCCAGACATCTGACTCAAAGCATGCCTAGGGACCAATCTAGGTCTCATACACATGTAAGCGGTTCGAGGTTATTATTGTCCTGAATAGTCATCCCAGACATCTGACTCAAAACACACTTAAAGACTAATCTAGGCCTCATACACATGTAAGCGGTCTGAGGTTATTATTATCCTAATTATTCAAAGCAAGAAAAAGCAAAGAGAGGGAGTCTAACCTGACTCCCGACCATCCTCATCATGAAATTTTGAGTCTCAGACCAAATCTCTAATTGTTCCTTGATGTGTTCGCTATGAATGGTGGTTGCTTTGACTACACCATTGCAGTTCGGTTCCTAATGTACTGTTGCAGTTGTTTGCTCCAAATCAGTTCTTTTATCAGATCACGAAGGTGTCAACACTCGTTTGTTTCATGTCCATCCAACTCATGGAAGATGCAGAACTTTCTAGATCTTTTCTTTCGATAAGTAGGCTCTCTCCTAGCTGGCTTCTGATAGGGGATCTACCCCCTAGGCTCCAAGTATATCCTCTCGGGGGTCACAGTTAGCACAGTGTAAGAAAAGAATTTCAGTTCCCTACTTTGCCATTTCGGTTCCTCGAAGTTGTCATCATCTTTTCATTTTCCTTTGTCCTTTGCGTGTCGTGCCTCGACAGCCCTCTGTCATCCACGACATTAATTTCAACATCCTCATCTTCGGCATCTTCCTGACGCTAATATCTCTTAGCTTTATGGTAGAATTCCATGAGATCCATCGGTGGATCCATTTCTAGCGCAACTTTGTAGTCGGTCTTGCTCGCGACTCCAGATACTGCCGTTATTAAAATTATAGATGGATCCGATTTATCGACTACTGCAGCTGCCGCATTGAATCTTGTCAAATAGCTTCTCAAAGTCTCTCCGAGCCTTTGTTTCGTGCTTGATAGCGTCACCACATTCTTCGATCACGAGACAAGAACTCTGAATTGTCTTAAGAACTTTTTCACCAAATCAGTCCATGTGCTTATGGACCCATTCTCTAGTTGTCTGAACCACATCGCTGCCAAGTACATTAAGTATAACGGGAAGCATTGCCCCATTACCTCCTCAGATGCACCTAACAACTCCAAATGTCGGATGTGTCTCATCAGATGGACTGTCAGATCCAACTTTCCACTATACATTTCTAATGTTGGAAGATTTAAATCACGAGGATTCCTCGCATTCCAGATATTAGAAGTGAACGGATCCCTACTCATGTCCTCCAAGCTTTGATCTGGTGGTCCACCCCTAATTATCCTCCTCACCAACTTAGAAACTCAGTTTTCTCTGTCCAGTGATGGTCTTCGACCAAAGGCGATATCTACCCTTTACTCCTGTGGGGGAACTCCGACACATACTCTACAACGTACTCCTCTGGCTGCACATTAGCTTCTTACCTGCTCCATCAGCTTCATTCTATCCTCCGTTCCTACGGGGACGCTCCGGCACATATTTCTCTAGTTATTGTGCATTTACATTCTGACTTGCATTTTTTGTCCGGCATCGTTTGCTTTCGGCATTCCGGCACGTCCCAAGTTCACACCAGCGTTGCCTCCGAATATAATTTCCTTGGTACCGAGTTGATTTAGGTCGGTACCGAGTTGTACCGTTTATGAGGGCATCGTTCCAGTTTGCTCCACTCCAACTTCAGTTGTTCCTGTATTAGCTCTTGGCACTTGGTTCTGAATTCCTGCAGCTTTAACTATTCCTTTTTGTCCTATCCATTGGAAAACTCCTTCAAGCATTTCCTACTATCGAGTCATTAATCCATTTTGCATCTCCTTCATCATTTCTCTATCACTTCTCTGGTCATGTAGACGGATTGATGGGAATTCGAGGGCACTTCCAGACTGCCCACATGCTCTAATTGGCTTGCTCCAATCTTAGATCTGGTGTTAGATCTCTTCATCTTCTCCAAATCTCATATCTAAGCTTTAGGTTGTGAAATCTAGCTTCCTTCCCAGTGAAAACAACAAAATGTCAATCCGAAAAATGGATCAACACCCAGAAATCAGATGAAAGCACCATATCTATTAAAAGTAAAGGAAAAAGAGGAAAAGTAAAAGGAGACACAAGAATTTTTATAGTGGTTCGGCATAATCTCCAGCCTACATCCACTTTAATCTTTTTTACTAGTTGTTCACTCTCTGGATTACAACTAACTATCTCAGATCTGACCATAATCTAGTAGATTCCATATTTACAATGATATTTCTAGAGAGTTTGAGAGTCACTAGTACTAGAGATTTGCTGATCTAAGTCCTAGAACAACAAATAGTAGCTTCATAGGTGAATCTAATGGAGGAGAGGTAAGATGTGAAGAAGAAGTCTACAACGGCAAAGAGATCTGATCCCATTTTGGTTGCAGTTAGGCTTGTATTTATAGGAAAACATGTGTATAGGTCCCGAAGCTTGTTTGCACTGAGGTCCAGGAGATTGCTCGAAGTTGCATAAGAGAAACTGGAGCACCACGGGTCAAGAGCATAGCTCGGTACTGACATATGGTCCTTAGCTTTGTAACGACCTATGGTTTTTGGTGCAAGTTGAACATTTTCACTCGCATTGCTCTTTTGTCTTCAAATTGAGTTGATCCAAGCTCTTTTTATCGACTTCGGGTCGATTCCAATAATCACCTAGATAGCTTCATTCTTTACTTTCTTCTCGCCATCCCTTGGAATTGCTCATCGAAATCATGGGAAAACCATTCGATCACGAGTAGTCGGAGTGGTATAGGAGATGTATGGAGTTTGGGAAGTGTAATGGGGGAAATGGTAGGTCGGTACCGACATGGATAGCTCGATACCGAGCTATGCACTTAGCTCCAAACTGAGTGAAAATTTCCGCTTGCAAGTTTCCAAATCATTTCGTCTTTATTTTGATCTTCTTAGTCCAGTTGAAATCCGCTTGGCTAAAAACCGGGTTAACAACAAGTTATGAATTTTTTACAAAAGTGGAAATGAAAGAACATATAGATTTGAACTCGGCTTTCATATATAATATAATAATAATAGAAGATAAAAGATAATAGAAAATAGTAAAGTGAAAGAATTTCTGGCTCTCATGTTCATTCTTGGAGTTTCCTCTCTTCTCCTTAACTCTCTTTAGATATTTTATTTTCAAAATTTTAAATTTATCACTTTACACTTATTTTACTAATTTTTTCCCATCATTTTACATCTTGGTACAAACATTCTAAAGTTTATGCAATTATATATATATAATTTATCGGTTACCTCCATACATTTAGGTTAATTACATAATTCAAGCTAGCACCATTGTCTCATTGGTTAGGCGCTGTACATTTCAATATATATATATATGTATATATATATGTGTGTGTGTGTATATATATATATTGTGTGTGTGCGTGCGTGTGTGCGCGCGCATGCGTGCGTTAATAAAAATGGTAAAAACTTTATTCAACTATAAAGATATATGGTCCCGCACCACTGTCCCAATGGTTAGGAGCTTTAGATTTTGGTCCATAAGGTCACGGTTTTGAATCCTGTGTAGCGCGTGATTCAAACCACTACATACGTTGACTTGTAGTACGCTATATATTTCTTAAGATTTATGATACTACTATGTACAACCGCATAAGTACCCAATTTCAAAAGAAAGACCAACAAAAATACATTGACGCAAAGCATAAATTATGTACACTAACAATAACGACAAAATTAATTTGAAAATCTATTATGATTCATATATCTCATAAATTTATCATACATTGCATTACAAAATTCTAATTTTAACTTCAAATAACTAAACATTTATATTTCTACTTTATTTTACAAAACCCTTCTTAATTCTGTTTACTATTTACCTTTAAGTCCTAATATTTAGACTAACTGTGTAATTTTGAATTTTTCATACTTAAAAGAAATCAACAAAATATTATTTGTTAATTCATTTTATAAATCGGTAAAATATGTTGGTTTCAACATGTATGCTATATTCAAATTAACAAAAATGATAAAATAAACATTTACTCAAATATAAAGGCATATAAGCTATGTGGGTTCGGTGCATACTTCCTTGGAGTTTACAAGTAAAGTTTGGTTCTTTAGGTCTTCAATAATATCAACTTTATACTATATTTCATTTAATCCAGTGAATTTATTAATTTGCATAACAAAATCCTACTCTCTTATCGATTCCAAAAGTTTTCTCTCTTTTCCTTATTCTCTCTGTTGATATTTTATTTTCAAACCCCTTTAAGTTATCAATTTACACATATAATACAAATTCTCTCCCAATATTTCACATTATTGTATAGATATTTTGAAGTTTATACAACTATTTACAAATAATTCATCGGTTATCTTCTAATATTTTATATTCAAGTCCATAAATTTAAGTTAAAATCCAAAAATTAAACTATTTAAACAAACTCGATCAACTAAAATTTATTCATATTACTTATAAATACGAAAGAATGACAATTTACCTAAGTATATTGGTATTGTACCAACCAAAGTGGTAAAATTAGTTTTTCATTCAATTATAAAAATATGTAAATCACATAAAAAATAATAACAAATTTAATTTGTAATTAACTTATTTCAAAATATTTATTATACATTACATTGTAAAATTATAGTTTTAACTTGAAATACCTATTAGAATTCCCACAATTATTGACAAAACCACCTCACTTTTCTCCTAATATTTTACATTTCAATCCATATAGTTAAACTAATATGAAGCCTTAAATTTAAATTAATTAGATAAATCCAATTAACTTATATTAGTTAGTTCATCTGCGAAATTATGAAAATTTTAATATGTACACCATGTTTAAATTAACAAAAATTGTAAAATTATTTTATCATTAAATAAAGATATATAATTAATGTAACATATATATATAGATAATAATAACAAATAACAAATTCAATTTGCAATTCATTTCTCTCAATAAATTTTGAGAGAAATGTGTGATCCTCAAAAGTAGAAGAGAGCACACATGTGTGTGTGTCACTAAAAACAAAGGAGCTTCCAACATGCCTGGTAGGTAACAAATCATAATACAAAGATCAAAGATAAAGAACTCAGGTACTTCTAGAATGAGCCCCGGCAAGGCCACCGCCCATTACACTTTAATATCGAGCTCCGGCAAGGCCACCATCCAATATTGAGATGTTAGAAGTACCCAAAAGAATCCATGATGCAATCCAGTGTGGATGAGATCGATAGGCAACTCCAGCAGAGATAGAACGCCTCACTGCAAATGCGGAAGATCCAGAATGAACGCCTCACTACGAATGCGGATGATTCAGAGTGGAATTCTCACTACAAAAGCTGATGAATCATGATGCTACCAAGTGCACCTAGGAGATCAACTAGCAGCTCCACCACTAAAAGAACGCCACACTGCAGACGTAGAAGAACCGAAAAGAATGCCTCACTACCAACGCGGAAGGTCCAGAATGAATGTCTCACTACAATCCTGTCGTCGGCAACCCTAAAAACCTGCAAATAGTAATCTGGAACTTGTATCTGTAAATGGAACTAAAGGAAAATATAAGAAAAGTACATATATATGTATATAAATGAAATTTATATACATATATATGTATTAATGAAGTAAAAGCAATAGAACTAAAATTAAAATTATAAAACAGTAAAGAAACTAAAGTAAATGAAAGACTAATAAAGGATCAAAGTTCATTATGCAACATCTTAACTAACTTTATAGTTATGAAATAGTGATTACGAAAACTAAAAGGCATAAAAAGGAACAAAATATGAAACTAAAAGCCTATAAGCTGTAAAATCTATAAAAAAAATTAACATTACGCTCCTTTGATCAAAAGAACATAATGAAAATCAGTAAAATGATCATTCAAATTCAAGAAAATGTTCATGCTATGATTATTATTATTAAAAATATTATATTTTTGTTTAAATAACTTAATGCTATTTCTAACCTTATTTAGATATTCTTTAAAAAAAATATTTCTCTCAGTAAATTTATCATGAAATGCATAATAAAATTATGTTTTTTTTACTTCAAATACCAACATTTTAAAATTTCTATAATCATTTACAAACCCCCCTCGATTCCTTTCTAATATTTCACATTTAAGGCTGTATATTATAATTAATTACATAATCTTAAAATTTTTAAATAATTTCAGTAAACTATTGTTCATTCATTCTCTAATAAATCAGATCAATATAGGCCATATTCATTTGACCAAAAACAGTAAAAAAATCATTCAAATATATAAATACATCAATCACATAGCATAAGTTATATACATAAATAATAATGCAAGTTTAATGTTTAATTCACTTATATAATATATTTGCCGTGCATAGCATTGCACTATAAAACGCTTTTTTAACTTCAACCGCCTACATTTTGAAATTTATATAGTCATACACAAAACACTCCTTAATATCACCTAACATTGTACATTTAAGTTAATAAACTCAAATTAATAATGTGATCTGGAATTTAATTTTTTTTCCATAAATCTAGTTGATAAATATTTGTTAATTCAATTAATAAATGCTAAACTATGACACTATTTATTTGAAACTAATAAAACTTGATTGTATATTATCAAACGCATACTAGAATAACATATTTATTTCAAAATTTAAAGGATATTAAGACTAGCATTTAATGGTCCAAAATACACTAATATTTTGGAACTGGTTAAAACATTAGGCCCAAAGCCCATATAAAACAACCCATACAAAACAGATCGAGCTGTACATGCACCCAAAATAAGAAAAGCAAATACACCCTTTAGGGTTACAAATCCTCGCCGCTATTAAACATTACTTGATTTCTGCAGCCAAAAAGAAGAAAAAAAAAGAGGAGAAAGTCGATCGATCGAAATCAACTTCTCTTCTCTTCTTCTCTATCTCACTTACTTACGAAGGCTTCCATATTCTTAAAGCCTCCAAATTCTCGTGGTCTTCATCAATTATCTCATGTGTTGCTTATAGTTGTCTTGTCTTCTAGATTTGGTTGTTCGCTTCATGCTTACCACTGCTTTCACCTTGTTGTTATATAGATAAGTGATATATTCTTTAATTAATTCTACTTTTGTAATAACCATCTAGTAAGTTTGAATCGATAGTAAAGTGTCTTGATTTGTAGGGATTGATTCTTAGTTGGATGCACTGTAGTTGTTCGGTAATTCTTCTCTAAATTAGGTGAGTTTTTCACTATTTTTCTTCTCTTTAGCTTTTGCATCTATTTTACTACCATCAGTTTTACTTTTGCAGGAGTTCCTTCTGGTTTGGTGAAGTGAATTACCACCTCCTTGCATCTGCGTACCTTGAATGAGTCATTTCTACTTTGATGGAACCACCCTTAGGAAATAGCGCAACCCTATATGACTCATTTCTACTTTGATGGAACTGCCCTTAGGAAATAGCAGTAGAATAATTTTCATTTTGTAAGTATGTTCCTGTTAAACCAAAAATTGGTACAACATCCATGATGCCATGCTAAGCCAAAAGTAGATTTTAACACCCTTAATGACTCTATTTAGTGTGGAATAATTTGTGGGATTAAGTGCTGCTATACAACCAACAGTTAGCCCAATGTTCGAGGCTTAGTACAAGAAGATATAATTTAGAGATGGTTCCATGATGCCCATGGACTTTTGATGTATTTATTCAAAAGCCCATGTCACATGTTCAAGGGTAAAATAAGTAAGTTGCATATATGTGCAATAGTCCATTAAGCATTTGTTAATGGGTTAGATAGGCAATCCACATAAGTTATGATCCATTGTCCACATGTTTGTTGACAAAACAATCATTATGCAAAATAGACACTAATTTAGGCCAAAGCTTGAATGGCCTTATTCAAGATAAGTTCCCAAAATTAAGATTAGACACAAAGAGCTTGGTCGTATGCACATCCATGTCCAAAAATAGTCAAGTTTGCATGATCAAGTTAAATAGGCTATGCTAGATATTTGTCCAAAGTCCTTGTTCATATAAAATTGTAATGTTTAAAATTAATTCATGATTTTCCCCAAATCTATTTAGGATTACAATTCCTTGACTTTAAGAAGTAGAGAAAGAAATGATTTACCCTTCTTCATGGCCATGGGGTCCATATTTATAGGGTGGAGATAGGCGGCATAGCTGCAACGTTTCTTTCGAAATGCCTGACATTGGGCGTCATCAGTTATCTTGATGTCATTCGGCACCATGCTTTATTCTGAAGATTTTCGATATACTTTTGGATGTTGATGATTGAGCGGCATCGTTTGTTGTATTAGTGAGTTACAATATCCAATGAAGATAGGCATTTGACATCCCTTAGTACTATTAACATGCGGCCATCCTTCTATAATGCTACTGATTTACTATATCAGTGCTATGCTATAGCTATTTAATATCCCTATCACCTTGTTTGCATGCGGCATTTTCTTTTCATTGATAGTTTATGACATCCGCCTTTTTTCATTGATGAGGTGCGGCATTGGTGACATACGGTATTCTTTCTCACATTGATGGCTTACGATATGCTGTCATTCGACATCATCACTATCCCGATGATATGCGACATCTTATGCTGCCTTTACTAGTGCGAGATTCTTTATACTCTTAAATTCGATATCTCCATCTATCCATAAGTTCGACATCACCTTTTGCTATTGTAGGAGCTTATTGTTTTGACCTTCATAAGTTCGAAATGCTCTGTATTCGACAATCTTATCTTCATATGTTCGATATCATCTGTTTGCAATTGTTTTATGTTTGTAATTGTGATAAACCATATGGCCTTTGAGTTCAACATCCTTTTTGCCTTCAGCTACGATATCCTTCCAGCCTTTAGATACGATATCCTTTTAATTTCGACATCCCCATGTTGGCATTTGTCATATCATTAACTTATAAGCCCCATGATGGACTTATTAATTCGACATCATATTCTCTTTCTTCCATGTTTGTTTCCTTTAGAAAATATGTGGATAAAATTTACCCCTCTCCTTGTATACAAGAAGCTTTTTACACTTAAACCAAGAATTTTCTCGCTTTCCTAATTCTTTGCAAGGTTTTCTTTCTAACCCTGTTTTCCTGTAGAACATAAAGTAAGTGATGATTTCCATTATTAACTTTAAAGTTGATTTTGGGCAAACCATCTCGGATTTGGTAAAGTCGTGAATTAGCTTATTCTCTTTTTTTTCCTAAAAATGAGGCTTTCATACTTTAAAGTCAAATTTGATTAAGAAGACTGAAAATCTATTCAATAGAAAGTCTATAAATTCAATCTGGCAATAGTATCATAGCTCTATTTGAATAAGAGACCGAAAATTTTCTAGTAATAACAATCTGAGTAGAAGACTAGAAATCCATTCAATAATAATCTAAATAGAAGACCAAAAATCCATTCTGGTAATAATCTGAATAGAAGACCAGAAAACCATTCTGGCAATAGTGATTTGAATACAAGATCAGAATCCATTCCAGCAATAATAATCTGAATAGAAGACCAGAAAAATCATCTGGTAATAATATCATTTGAATAGCTGACCAGAAAATTATTTGGTAATAATATTCTAAATAGAAGACCAGAAAAGCTATCTAGTAATAATATCAGTTAAATAGAAGATCAAAAAATTATCCGGTAATAATAATCTAAATAGAAGTCTAGAAAAATCATCTAGTCCTTGAAGATTGGTTTATCTTACTTTGAAGCACAATAGCTTATATTTGACAGATCTTTCTCTAGAAGACCGCTTGATTTTTTCTTTAGAGCACAATTGCTCATTTTTGACCGATCTTCCTCTAGAAGATTTGCTTTATCTTTTCTTTGGAGCATAATGGCTTATTTTTTTATCGATCTTCCTCAAAAGGATTTGCTTTATTTTTGCTTTGGAGCACAATGGCTAATTTTCGATTGATCTTCCTCTAGAAGATTTGCTTTAATCCATTCTTTAGGTTTTCTTTCACGCCTTACTACCATCTTCAGGCAGTGATTTAGGCTTTAATTGATTTTTTTGTTACCAACTTTAGGTAATGATCTCAACTTGGATCGAACCCGTTATCACTCCCTTAGGTGATGATTTTGCTCTTTTGTCTGGTGCGTTTGGTTAGCTATTTTAAGCAGAACCAAAGTCTTATCCGACCTTCCTCTAGGAGGCGCTTCAGACAAGCGGGAGTGAAGGCTTGTTCGGTGCTTTGGCCGGGCTTTCTTAGGTGAGACCAAAGGTTTACTTCATCCCCCCTCTAGAGGGCGCTTCGGCAAGGCCACGTAGGCAAGACCGAAGGCTTGCAGTGGTTTGGCCAGACCATTTATGGTGGGACCAAATTCTTACTCTGACCTCGCACTAGGAGGTGCTTTGACCAGTCCCTTATAGTGGGATCAAAGGCTTTATTTCGCCCCTTTATTACTTTATAGGTAATGGTTTGAGCTTTTCCTTTTAATTATTTCCTTTCGTTAGACTATCGATTCTATAGATATACTTGTCTTAATTTCTTTATTCATCCATCATAGGAAAATATGGCCTTAGATGTTTGGGATTCCAAGTTCTTGCTATGACGTTACAATTTGGTCGGCACAGTCGATAGGTCCCTAGTGAGATTACTTCGTGGATAACGAGGAGTCTTTCTCAATTTGGCCCATGCGGTCCATCCTCTAGATTTTTAGTGTTTGGCATGGCTTTCGGAGCACCAAATCTCCTTTTTGAAATGATCTTTCCTTGACTTTGGAATTGTAGTATTTGGTCATTCTTCGCTAATATTCAACTGTACGTACAGACGCTTCATCTCTTAGCTCATTAATCTGATCCAAAGATTCACTTTTTAGCTCTTGATTATGATTAGTAGCATATGTGATTCTTCGATGGGATGGTACTTCAACTTTAATTGGAAGCATTGCTTCAAATCATATGTTTAATAAAATAGGGTATGCCATGTTGCCATTTTAGCAGAAGTTCTATATGCCCATAGTACAAGTGGTAATTCTTCTACTCAATTTCCCTTCGCTTTATCTAGTCGTTTCTTAAGAATAGTTTTAATAGTTTTGTTGGCAGCTTCAATGGCTCCATTTGCCTTTGGATGAGCTACAGATGAAAAGCTTTTGATAATTCTGTTTTCATTGCAGAATTTGGTGAATTCCCCACTCTAAACTGGGTTCCATTATCGGATATGATCTTGTATGGTATTCCAAATCTGGTAACTATATTCTTGATCACAAACCTTGCCACTTTTCCTGACGTTATTTGGCAATGGCTCTGCCTCTATCCATTTGGTGAAGTAGTCAATAGCTATTACTGCATATTTAGCTCCTCCTTTAGATATAGGTAATGGTCCGATCAAATTGATCCCCCACACATCAAAAGGCCACGGGCTTGAGGTTGAGGTCAACTCGCTCGATGGTAGAAGTGGGTTTCTTGAGAATTTTGGGCACTTTTTGCATCTCTTTATATAATCCAAGGTATGGTTAGTCATTTGGGGCTAATAAAAGCCTTGTCTCGTAACTTTTTTGGCTAATTTTATGCCATTAGAATGATCTCCACTTAATCCTTCATGGGCTTCTTTCAATAAATTTGCTCCATTTCTTGGACAAACACATCCTAAATAAGTATTGAGTATCCTTTCTAATAAAGTATTTCATTCATAATAACAAAGGTCAGAGCTTGGATTTTTATTCTTCTAGCATCCTTTTTACCTATTGGCAATTTTCCTTTCATCAAATATTTAACTATTTGTTATCATCCAATTGTTTTCATATTGGTCGCTTACGCATGAGTGTATCTTCCTTGGTTTTCATCATTACCAATTATTGGATCATTTCCCTCTTCCGTTTGCATGAGAGCTTGAGATCTAGTTAGTACCAACGTCTCGCTTTTTGACTCGAATATTTTTTTCCTCTATGCCAGGACTTGGTTGAAAGCCAACTGGCACAATTTGAGTTTCAAGTGCTCCTCGTGAGTTAGCCAATTTGGCCAAAGAATCGGTTTGGAAATTCTACCCTCTTAGTACGTGATGTATCGAAAAATCCTCGAATTGGGTCAACATTCTTAGTACCTTATTAACATAAAGGACCAATTTAGCATCTTTCATTTGGTACTTTTGATTTAGCTGGTTACCATCAACCGAGACTCATTAAAGTTGTCAATCCTTGGAATTTTTAACTATAGGGCTAAAGTGAATCCTGCCAACATTGATTCATACTCTGCCACATTATTGGTTGTAGGAAACCTAACTTCATCGCATAATGTAAGAAATGTCCATCGGGGGTTAATAACCATATATCCCACACCAGCTCCTTGTTCATTTGAATCTCCATCAACGAACAATTGTCATTTGGGTTTCAAATCTCTTTTCTTTTCTGACTGTTCCTTGATAAATCTTGTGCATTCAGTTACGAAGTCGGCTAAAGCTTGTCCTTTTATTGCCATTAGAGGTTGAAATTCAACATTATATTGGCTGAGTTCTATTCCCTACTTTACTAATCTTCCTGACGCCTCAGGTTTACTGAAGACTTGTTTGAGCGCAAAGTTAGTTAAGACTTTAATTGGGGATTGCTTGAAAATATGCCCTTAGCTTTCGAGCAGTGAGCATTAAGCAGAATGCAAATTTTTCTATAACAGGATACCTAATTTCCGCATCTTTGAGCCTTTTGCTAACATAGTATATTAGAAGCTGAGTTATGCTATCTTCCTTATTAAAATGGAGCTTACTGCATGTTTTGAAACTTCCATATAAAGATAAAAATTCTCCTCTTCTACTGGGTTAGATAGGATTGGAAGCTTTTCTAAATGATCTTTCGGCTCTTTAAAGACCTTTTGACAATCTCCCCCCCATTCGAAGTTATTCTTTCTTCTTCTTAATATCACATCGAAGAACGGTATGCATTTATCAGTGGCCTTAGAAATAAATCTAATCAGTGCTGCTACTCCTTCATTCAAGCTCATTACATCCTTACTTGTCTTCGGCTCAACCATGTCCTTGATAGCCTGAATTTGTCTTGATTGGCTTCAATTCTTCGAGCACTAACAATGTATATGAGGAATTTTCCAGATTGGATTCTGAAAGAAAATTTCTACAGATTAAACATCTTTTGATATTTTCTTACTACCCCGAACATTTCTTCGAGATTGCTTAGATGGTTGCCCTCCTATAGTGATTTAACAAGCATATCATCTACGTACACTTCTATATTTTGACCAATCCGCTCTTCGAATATTCTATTTACCAATCTTTAGTATGCTACCCCGACATTTTTTAGTCCGAATGACATGACTTCGTAACAGTATTTTCCAAAATCTGTTATAAAACTTGTGTTTTCCTAATTTGGTTTGAACATCGGAATTTGGTTGTACCTGGAATATGCATCCATGAAGGATAATAGTTTATGTCCACTTTTTGCATTGACCAGTTGATTTATTCTCGGAAGGGGGTAACATTCTTTTGGACATGCTTTGTTCAAGTCAGTGTAATCAACACACGTTCCCCATATTTCGTTAGATTTCTTGACCAGCACAGGGTTAGCCAACCATTTTGGATAGAATACCTCTCTAATGAACCCATTTTGGAGTAGCCTTTTAACCTCTTCTTTCAAAGCATTAACTCGAATCTTATCAAATTGCCTTTTTTGTCGGATAGGCGTGGTATTTGGATCTATGTTTAAAGCATGGCTCATGGCCATTGGTTCTATTCCGACCATGTCCGAATGGATCCAAGAAAATACATCTTTGCTGGATTGAAGAAATTGGACAAGTTCACTTTCGAGCTTGTCACCTAGCTCTTTCCTGATCTTTACCACCTTTGTTGGATCAATCAGATCCAAACCTACTTCTTCCAGATCCTCAGTGGGCTTTATCCTTTCTTACTCCCTTCTACAATCTAATTCAGTGACAATTTCTTCACCATCTATTTCTTCATTACCAGTTTTGCTTCGTTTCTTTTTCTTCTAGGAAAGTTAAACCTCTTTAGCATATTCGTAGCTTTCTAAGTAATCTCAATCTTTTCATTTTCCTTGGATGATTGTCTTGGAGAACCATCACCCAAGGGCTTTACAATCTCAGTCTTGATTGATCCATCATTCTTCGAATCATAATAAGAAAGATTGTCTCTTTTGCATTGATCATAGGTAGCAAAGTACAATTGACGAGAGCTGAATTACTCCCCTCTAATCGTTCCCCATCCGCTCTTAGTCAGAAATTTCACCATCAGATATTTTGATCACACAAAAGCGTCCACCTTTTCTAGTGCCGGTCTTCCAAAAATGCATTCTAGTAAAAAGGTTGATCCATTATGAGAAACAAGGTTTCAAAGGTTCTTGAACGAGGTGGAATTCCCATCTGCACAAGCAGCTTTATCTGCCCCACTGGAGTAGATCCCTTGTTATTGAACCCGAAAACGGGCTCAAAGCTTGGCTCTAATTTTTCCTCTGGAATTTTCATCTAACCAAAAGCATGTTTGAAGAAAACATTTATCGCACTTCCGGTATCAACAAGAATTTTAGTCACTATAGAAGGCCCAATCTGTGTAGTTATCATCAGCAGGTCATTATGTGGATAATGAACCCCCTTTGGCACTAGTGGAGATTATCGTCAGATTATGCATTTGGATTTGGAATTTGTGGTTTTTTAGTGGTGGCTCTTCTTGGATGAAGAAGACCCCATGTTTTGCTTCCCTAATATATCGACTTCTAGCCTCCTTGCTATTCCTAGCTAAATGAGGGCCTCCATGAATTACATCTATCCGGTTAATTGGTGGAAGGAAATTTGGCTGAGCATCATTCTTTACAAAGTTTGCAGTGTTGCTTGGGAGCCTTTGGTTACTTTCCTCAACAGGAGCAGCTTTTCGATTTTCTTTGACAAATTCCTTCAATTATCCAGACCGGATCATGCTCTGGATTATCACGGCCAAAACACGACATTCGTCAGTCTTATGTTCGTTTGCTTTATGATAGGCATAATAATCTCCTCCTCTTCTCGATTCAGGATTTTTTTTGCTTTGTTGGAAATCAGGAAGTTGCCACCTTCTTTAGCTGTAGCGAAGATGTAGGAGATCGGCTTATTTAAGGCCACATAATGGGATGCTGGGACTTCTTTCCATCTTGGTTTCATATTGTGATAATCAAAGCCAAACTTTCACATTTCCGTCTTTGATGGGTCTTCCTTTTAGCATGATACATTTCATCCATACTGATGAATTTGTCAGCTTTTCCCTTTGATGTTAAGCATGTCTTTAGCCATCATTTTAGCTATGTCCCTTAAGTAAGCTTCGTCAGTTTGATAGTCACTTCTATAAGGCTTGTACTCCTTTTGGAGATTGAGCTTCCTGATTGCTCATTAGACTTCTCTTGATGTTTTGCTTTAACCTTAGTGTCTGCTGATGATTTTGGAGAAAATTTTGTAACTCCTGCTTCTTGATTTTCTCTCCTCTTTTGCAGAGCCATTTTGTCTTTGCTTCCGAGCAGGGAAGCATTTAGATTTCCTCTAGGACATTCGAATTCTTCTCCTTTAGTGGATCTGGTTGTTCTTGAAGATTTCTATGCAAGGACATTTTTCACCAACTCCTGCATTGTTGCAATTTGCTATGTAAGGTGTTTGATTTTGGCCTCACTGCTGGTCGGCCCCGCTGGCTTCGATGAATGTCCAGCTTTCATATTCTCTATATTGAAGTTGGGGATGACTTGTCTTCCAATGTCGTCCATTGTATTATCTCCTTTTTTGAAATTTTAACTTGCTTTGGTCTCACCATTCTCCTGAAACAAAACTTAATGTAATTAGTGTCAAGATAGAGTTATAATGACTCGGAGGTTCAGGCCCTCCTTCTAGAGCCAAAATGTTAAACCAAAAATTGGTATAACATCCATGATGCCATGCTAAGTCAAAAGTCAATTTTAACACCCTTAATAACTTTATTTAGTGTGGCATAATTTATGGGATTAAGAGGTTTTATAAAACCAACAATTAGCTCAATGTTTGAGGCTTAGTACAAGATGATGTCATTCAGGGATGGTTCCGTGATGCCCATGGATATTTGATGTGGTTATTCAAAAGCCCATGTCACATGTTCAAGGGTAAAATAGGTAAGTTGTATATATGTGCAATAGTCCATTAAGCATTCGTTAATGGGTTAAATAGGTAATCCACATAAGTTATGGTTCATTATCCATATGTTGGTTGGCAAAACAGTCATTATGCAAAATAGACACTATCCAAAAGCTCGAATGGCCTTATTCAAGTTAAAGTCCCAAAATTAAGCTTAAGACCAAAGAGCTTGGTCGTTCGCACATCCATGTCCAAAAATAGTCAAGTTTTCACGATCAAGGTAAATAGGCTATGCTAGATATTTGTCCAAGTCCTTCTTCATATAAAATTGAAATGTTTACAATCAATTCACAATTTTCCCCAACTCGATTTAGGGTTACAATTATTTGATTTTAAGAAGTTGATAAAGAAATGATTCGCCCCTTCTTCATGGCCATAGAGTCTATATTTATAGGAGTGGAGATGAGCGACATAGCTGCCATGCGTCTTTCTGACATTCGGCATTATCGACTATCTCAATGTCATTCGGCACCATGCTTTGTTCTAAAGATTTTCGATATCCTTTCGGATGTTGATGATTTGTGGCATCCTTTGCTATACCGGTGAGTAACGATATCCATTAAGGATAGGAATTTGACATCCTTCAATATTGTTAACATGCTTCCATCCTTCTATAACGCTGCCGATTTGCGATATTAGTGCCATACTGTAGCTATTTAATATCCTTATCCTTGTCGGCATGCAGTATTATTTTTTCATTAATAGTTTATGACATTCACCTTTATTCATTGATGAGGTGCGGTATTGATGACATACAGTATCCTTTTTCGCATTGATGGCTTATAATATGTTGTCATTTAACATCATCACTTCCCCCAATTATATGCGACATCTTATGCAGCCTTTACTGATGCGAGATGCTTTATACTTTTAAATTCGATATCTCTATCTGTCCATAAGTTTGACATCGCCTTTTGCTGTTGTAGGATCTTATTATTTTCACCTTCACAAGTTCGAAATGCTCTGTATTCGATAACCTTATCTTCGTAGGTTCGATATCGTCTGTTTGCAATTGTTTTATGTTCATGGGGGCGATAACCCATATGGCCTTTGAGTTTAACATCCTTCAAGCCTTCGGCCATGATATCCTTCCAGCCTTTATATATGATATCCTTTTAATTTCGACATCCCTATGTCGGCGCTTGTCATATCATTAACTTGTAAGTCCCATGATTGACTTATTAATTCGACATCATATTCTCTTGCTTCCATGTTTGTTTCCATTAGAAAATATAAGGATAACACTTCCACTTGCTCTTCGAAGTTATCTAGTTCCAGAAGTCTTGATTTGTTCATAAATGTTTGGATGCTTTGATTTCTTGGTTGATTTTTTGAAGGTGATTTGGCTGTTAGCTTCAACTAATTTCCATAATTGTTAGCTATCGATCTCTTTGTTTTGATGCAATCTGGTATTTCTTTCCTTCCATATTATATGTGATATATCACTGCTATTATCAATGTGCAAGCTAAGTTGATTTTTTTGGATTAGCTTCTAAATTTTTTTTGTATGTGTTGCATGCTAGATCTCATGCACTGCAATGCTTGAATCTGGCTGAGATTTAACATTGCTCTTGCTATTGCCATTATATGTTTTGTATAAATGCAACCAAAGTAAAGATGGTCCATGCTTTCTGATTTAGTTTTGCAAAATAAGCATTGAGTTTCTCCATTTTTGTTCCATTTTCTGCATTTTCCTCTGGTTGGCGGCTGTTTAATAGTGTAAAATATGCATAATATGCCATTTTTGGATAATTAGTCCTCTTCCAGATAACATTGTACCAATCAACTTCTACATCAACACCTTTTATATATTCCCAAATGTGTTTAAAAGGAAATATTCCCTTTGAGTTTAATATACAGACTCATTCATCCTTTTGTAAGATTGAATCTACTGTGATTTTTTCAATTGCCGATCTGATAGTTGGATTCTCATTTGTATTCAATTGTGATTTTGAATTATGCATTCCACTTTTCCATCGGCGTTTCCAAATTGATAAATATTATACCATCTTAATATATTAACAAGGGATTTTCCATTAATCCATGGATCAAACCGAAAACTTGTTTGTTTTCCTTCTTTGAACTTTCTTTCAATTAATTTGATTCCTATTTCTCTACAATTTAAAATATATTTCCATGTGAATGAGAAATGTTTTTCCATCAGAATAGTCCAAAAAAATAGTTTTAGCATATTTTTCCTTCATCCACTTGGCCCATAATGATTTTCCTTTCAAAAGTTTCCAAAACAGTTTGAGGTTAAAATTTCACTTAAATCTCTGAAATTTCTTAATCCTAGAGCTCCATTTTTCTTAGATTTGCATACTGTATCTCATTGAACTTTTTGATATTTTCCTCTCCAAACAAATTTGCACACATCTTTTTTATTTTGCGGATTTTATTTGATGGAATGTTGTATGTTTACAACTAGTATAGTATAATAGAAGTGATGACTGTGTAAGTAAGCTCTAACCTACCAGCTAACGTTAGCAATTTACATGGCCAACTCTCTAGTCAATTTTGCATTATAATACAGCCTTGTGAAACCTCTGTCATTAAGCTGATTCATGCTAAATAAAAACCCCAAGTATTTAACTGGTAGATTTCCCTCTTGAAATTTTAAATTATTGAGAATTTCTATTTTTCTAGTGCATCACTCGCTGAAGTAAACTTTGCTTTTGCATTCATTAGTTCATAACTTATCAAATTCACTCAGTTTTCTAAATAATTTTATAATGGTATTTGCACTTGTTTCATGGAGAGATGAAATAATTGATAGCCTCTTGTTCTACTTGGAAGACTTTAATCACGTTTTCATTTTTATCGAGCGGTTTTCCTATGTTATTTTTTGATCTTCTATTAGACATTTTAGCATAGAAAAATTTGCTCGTTTCATCACCGTTGGTTAACCAGTCCACTTTAGCTTTCTGTCACATGTTCATTACTTGCACATGAATTTTTACAAGCTTTCTTTGTGTTGAAAAAAATTTGTTGGTTAAATTTGAGTTTAAGCTATCAATGTCTACCATATTTTGCAAACACTCACATTCCTTTGTGATTTTGTTTAATTATGTTTTATTTCTATTCTTGTTCCATAATTTTAAATCTTCTTTTTCTTTTTCTAAGAATTTGCAAAATTTGTAATGTGCAGTGCCCTGTACTTTAATAGTAACACTATTTTGAATTACATCTCTATGGTTATTGTCATAAACATCTCTATTTTGAAATAGTTTTATATTAAATCAAATTTTTTTATTTATGTCTTCAAATTTATTAATTGTCGTTGGATAAGATAATATTCGATATCCGTTGTCTAACTACGGATGCAGATATTGATATCGGAAAATGATTCTGGATAAAGACAGAAAATAGCACTTAGGTCTAATTATTGATGCATTACTTTTATTGTTGTTAGATGATCCAAATTTGAAACTTATTTTCTTTTATAATAACATTGTGCGGGGCTCAAATTCTTGTTAGGCACCGCCTTATCAATATATTAGTTTATATTATATGTATGTTAGTGCATTGATTGATATATTTTTTTATTGAGGTAATAATTTATATTATATATATTTTTATCGTCGTACATTTTATTTTTTATAAGCACTAATACCGAAATAGTTTTATATTAAATCAAATTTTTTATTTGCGTCTTCAGATTTATTAATTGTGGTCGGATAGGATAATATCCGGTTTAGGTCAGCTAACCGCGAATGCGGATATCGACATCGGAAAACCATTCCGGATAAAGACGCGAAAATAGCACTTAGGTCTAATTTTTTGCATACAGTGCAATGTATTTTTGATATGAAGTCCAATGGTATTAAACTGAGAGTGCAAGTTAGTTGAAGGTTAGACATAAGCCTGTTACATTTCTTTATAAAAAGTGCAAGTCACTTTTTTACAATTTTTTTTTGGGAAGTACAAGTCAGGTTACTTACATTCAAAAGAAAAGTCGGCTGTATTTTGTAGGAAAAATGCAAGCTGCTGTGCTTTATGATCAAATACGAAAGCGAGTTGCACTTTTGTAAAAATAAGAATAAAAAGAAGAACGGCTGCAACTGTTTTGGCACAAATTAGAAATCAGTGACACTCTGAAAATGAGTAAGAAAATTACATATCAGTTTTAGGTTATATGAAAAGATATGGTAAAACGATCAACAATAAAAAAAAAAGATTCCAAGTTCAAAATATCAACAAAATGGAACACATGCTTTTACAAATAAAATTAATAATTAATGCATAAAATGGACGTGATGCCAGTGTATGAACATGAGCAGGAATGTAACACAAATATTTGTTTATAAAACATAGACGTCCAATGTTACGTCATGCATGTTTGTTGGACATGCGATTAGACTGCTAATCCTAAGTTTCAGCGGCAAAGCTAAAAGCTTTATGCATATATATATATATGATGTATTAAAGCATAGAGTATGATGGAGACAGTTGCTTGCTTCCTGGAGCACCACGAGATGTAAATTTCATCCTAAATATATGCAATAACCATATGTAGACCGTCATCGTCTATGTCGGTTGCCCAATCGGCATTTGAGTATCCTTGAATTTCTACTGCTTTGCATGCTTTTAAACTATGCATTGATTTATTGTTTGCTTTAAATATCTTAGTATACGTTTCACGGCCTTTCAGTGGTCACTTAATGGTCTTTGCATAAATTGACATACTTTATTGACACTGAATGTTATGTCTGGTCTTGTTACTGTGACATATTGTAGTGTACCAACTATGCTCCTGTATTGCTTCACATTGTCAATAGGTTCACCCTTGTCTTTGGATAAGTGCAGATTGCTGACTATTGTGGTGACGACCCGCAAATCCGTACCCTTTGAACCGACAATAAACCACACATGTCGACCCAAAGCCAACATAATTACAGATGATCATGAGAAAGAAAAGAAAGGGTGAGAAGAAAGATAGAAGAAAGAAGAAGAGAAGAGAAGAAAACGAGTGAGAGAAGTAGAACCAAAACAACACATAAACTCACATCGCAGCGGAATAACATATAATATAGATCAATAATCTTTACAAAGAGAAACTATAATTTACATAAATCAACATCAAAGTACACAAAAAGTAATCATCAGCTTGGACAATTATAATAACCTGGCCTCACAAATGCTGATAATTTACAACAACAACAATGAAGCGGAAAAATAAACAGATACGTGTATACGACATGAAGATCTCCAGCTCGCCCACTGAAGCTCCAAAAGCATCAAATCTGAACTTGTAAATATACTCTGTCTGACCCGAGCATTGAAAGGGAAGAACGCCCGGATCAGTCTGGTAAACCAGCGTGAGAAAAACACATCTCAACTGAATTTATAAAGTTATCAAAACTTTTCATTTATCAAAACAAAAGGTATCTCGTAAGACCACGTCCACACATAAACACAGATGGGTTTTCCCTTACGATAACCAAAACCTTTCATATCAAATCATGTTATATTATAATAGTGTCTATTATACATATAATAATCAACATAGCTAAAATTGTTACATTATTAAATTCCAGCAATACTAGACTCTACAAACAAAATAGCAGGCACGTAGTGGATTTTGGATTTACATACAAATACAAATGACTAGGTTAAGGGACTACCTTTCCGAAGCAAATCTCAGTACATCTCTAGAGAGATGTACCTAGGGTCGAGATACTCAGCGCCTAAATCAACACAAGACTGGCCGACTCCTTCCGAGATAGTACCGAATATGTCATCACTCCGGTCGTTACCGACCTAAATCCGTGGCTACAAGCATACATCAACAATAATCAGATACACACGTCATAGCGTGTAAAGATACATCTAGAAGAGTGATGACATCTCCTAACGGGAGCGACCCACTTAGCCTTGCTGCTTCTATACCTGTTTCAGTCATTTTTCGAGGAGTGAGGCCAAAAGAGGTATCGAATAACTTTCACATATCACATCATCATCATCTTTGAATGCCACATTGCCATTCCCGCTGACTACTAATTGCCTTGCACAAAAATACAACCCTTGAGCTCGTATGTCTCAAGGAGGGTGTTAAGCTAAGAGAAGTTGCCTTCTCCTCCACCATAGGATGTACGTTTGTAAAAACCAATGTACGTAATCTTAGAAATGCAATGTCAGACACTCATCCATACAAGTTGTCCAGGAACAGGACAAACCGAAGGTACTCTCCTACCACATCCTATAAGATTAGTAGCGACAACCCTTGCAATGGATATTTCATAATGAAGAGACTACTGCTACTATATGTATATTGGGATTTTAACCCCAAATGATCAACAAGCAGTCATTCACTATGAAAATCTGAAATATCAATGCCATCAATAACCTACACAATCGTCGCATATACGTTGGCCCAAAGTGGTTTCAGATAAATCTGATCCCGATCTCTTCGCACCAACAACGTAAAAGCGTTTCTCAACCTCACACAGAAATCAAGTCTCATAGACTTATCACGTCTCCAACTTTCAACTTGCTATCCTTCGGCCAAGAAGGAAGCTCGATAGATTGGAGTAATCACTCCGCACTACAGAAATCAACATTCTCAACACAAACGATAATCAAGCCTACACAGTTAGTTACGTACTAAGTGTACGACTAATTAGTTTCTACATCAAGTTGAGAAACTAAAATGGCCAAATTTGATAGTCGGTTATTTAACTATCAAAGCAACAAATAAAATCTAGCACATAAGTAGTCATTGGGCCTGATTTTATTAATCGTTTATAAATTGAATCACTTTCCAATTATTCACTTCAAAATATCTTTAAAAGATAATATTCAAAACCATTTCACTTATTGGATATTTGGAAAACATTTTCATATACTTATTTTAATAATAAGTAAATTCACAATTCATTTTATTTTCAAACCATTTAAACTCCATTTTATAATATCACTTTCCAAAACATTCATTTAAAGAATTATTCTCTTTAAAAACGTGAATATATTTCCTTTTATAAAAATCCATATTTAGCTTATCAAATTAAATTGATTTCACATTTATAAAACAGTGTTTATATTCACATTTCTATTTTATAAAAACTTCCATTTATAAAATTCCATTATTAACCAATTTCCCGTTTATCACATTTATATGTCAAAATCCCATTATAAGTTTATTTACTTATAAATCTCATTATTTACAAATTCATTCTTTTGTAATCTCATTATTTATAAAGTCCATTATAAATTCATTTTTAAATTTTAATTACAAATCCGTATACAAATTTGATTACAATTCCATTTCTAATATTATGAAACACCATTTATAAAATTTGTTTCATTAAATCTCTTTATTAATAACACTCCTTTTATAACTTCCTTACTTTATAAATCTCATTTACTTATAAGGTTTCATTTATAACTTCATTTTAATACTTATAAAACTCGTTTATAATCCTATTATTTTTATTTATAAATTATCAATTTTATAAATCTTATATATAAACCATTTATAATAAGTTCAAAATTCTCAATTTAACTTATTTTACAAAATAGTTAACTTCATATTTCAAAAATCATATTTAAGTATATTTCACAAAGCCATAATTTTTATAACATAAAAATTATAACTTTTTGTTTATTTAAAATAAATTCATTTCTTTAACAATTCAAAATTTATTAAAAAACATATATATTTTCAAAATCATTTTGAAATCCTTTTTAAATTGAAATCATCATTTCTATATTTTAAATTCCAAAAATATGGCCAAATGCTGCAAAAGTACTAAATAAGGGGATTCTCATCAATAATAGCAAACATGACATCCATCACATCAAATATCACATAATACAATATATATAACAATATGTGTAAACAAACATCAACCATAGCGAGGAATCATGTTGGATTCCTCCAGCCTGTAACCTGCAACAAATATGCATATGAGAATATGTACAATGTCTACTTCAAGGCAGACGCGTGTACAAAGGGTCATCCACTCATACACGGGAATGTATAGGGTCTCATCTACTCCAATCGACAGGATTATATCCAACTACTAACTAATATAGCATAACATCTAAACATCCAATACATACATACATACATACATACACATATACATATACATATATAACATTCAATAGTTATCAAAACAACATATAAAACTATTCCCACTTTTATAAAAATATAAGCGGGTCAGAAAGAGTGAGTTTTACTCACTTTGGTTGTAGTCGTCGCAATAGCGATTCGTTTGGATTAAAATTGAAAGAGCGTTTAATTTAACCCAAAATCGCTGCTAGCTCCAAATCTGTCCAAACCAGCTCTAAAATATAGTGTTCACTGATACGAACCCAACGCTGCTTGTTTCGTGTGAAACGGACCTCGTATGAAATAGTTATGGATTTTTAAACATTCGAAAAATTAAAATTTAAATAACTTAAATTAATTTTAGTTAAATCACTTAACCCTTTCTTTTTATTTTCGTTCTTCCCTCCCAGGCAAGCTACAGGACCATCGCGACATTTTTTTTATTCGCTTCACCTTCTTACGCGCGCTCGCCCACGGTCGACGCCGACCATGCCGCCTGCATCGCCGCTTCCTTCTGGTGCCGCGCCACCGCGCCTTGCGCCTGCAACCGCGCCACCATCGCGCGCGTACGCGCATTTCAAATTGCCGGCGACCCAAAAAACTGTGCTCGAACGGAGGCAGTTTTCCCTCCATCGACCTCGCCAAACTCCATCTCAACCGTTCATCTCATCCATCACAATGTCGCCGACGTTTCTCTATTTGAGGTCAAGCATCGATATGGCCTCTAACGATGCCGTTGATCGTGATCCATACGATCGTAGGGTTTGAGAAATAAGTGGCGGCGGTGGAAATTTAGTTAGGGTTAGGTTTCTCTAGAAACGAGGGCTAGGGTCCTCTATTTATAGGCAACTATAAATTACTATTCACTCTTTATTTTCTTGAACTCCAAACAAAGCGTGCCACCTGGCGTTCCTAATGTTTTACCCCTATTCCGAACATAATAAAATGTATATCGGAGGCCAATTCCATCATATACAGAAGATAGGTTTTCAAATTCGAATTATTTTAATTATAATCCTTTAATTAATTTTTGTGCGTTTCAAACTCGCACGACCAAACGGTAAGTCCAATCGACACGAAACTTGAAATCCTATAATAACTCACTATTACAAATCCAATGAAACTAGTTTCGTCGAAATCCGAGACAGTGTCAAAAATGACTACTTTTACACGTTAATTAAAATATAAAATTTCTAATTTCTGTAAATTAACTTTTATTTCAACTTTAAAAGTTTACTAACTTTATTCTAACTCAAATAGAATTTAAATCAAGTTTAAAAATCATTTTTATTCACATTAGATTCCACATTCAATTATTCCACTGATTTAACATATAAATTTTAACTTTCAATATTTAAAATTAATTAAATATTCTAAATTCGAACGGCTGAAAAATTTGTTCGTTACATACTTCCCTCCTTAAAAGAATTTCGTCCCCGAAATTACTAAGTAGGAAAGACGCTACAACACCATTAACTTTCAAAGCAATTTAGTTGAAATAGATTACCAAATCTTTGAAGTGTTTAACTTTTCCAAAATCAATTTAGTTGTACTCTTTATAAAACTTTTCCTGAGTCTTCAAAATTCATTCATAGTTATTAACTAATACCATTTCAAAAATCAACTATTATAATTCCAAATTATAACTCAAAATCAAATTTTTAGTTATCAAAAATTTTCCAAATTTCTCAAAAAGTTTCTAATGCCTTAAATTTTCAGAAAAATTCGCCAGAGTCTCCTTTGCACGGTTCGATCCAAAAAAATATAACTATATATATATATATATCACAAACATACATCTCATCTCAATAATGAGGCATCCCGTAGGAAAAAAGTGTAAAAGTACGATATGTAATCCGAGATGTACCTTATATATTTATTAACAAGCATATATGGCTAATATAGCATGAAAGCAAGCTCCAAATGCGAAGCAAACGCCATTCACACCTACTAAACACTCAACAAACAATTAGAAACATGTATATAACATATAATATCAATATATAACATATACTATACAACTATCATCTGGAAATGAAACACATGCAACATAAGAAATTATCAAACAACTAACATCCAACATATCAATTCATTCGTTTACTATTTAGTTTTCATCCAACTAATTCACATTCAAGTTAACTAACAATCATTTTATTACATTCATTCTCATTTTACTATCATTTGATTCTCATCAAATTAGTTTGCATTCATTTACACTCATCACTTCAATTTGTTTACTAATTTCCAATTAGTTTACATTCTACTAATTTACATTCATTCCAATTCATTTATTAACATTCACTTTATATTTGTTAATTTTACTTCCAATTCATGTTTAACAACATCTCATTATTCACTTAGTTTATGCACTTCCATTTCTATTAACATTCATTGAATTGATTTTCAGCTTATTCACACTTGTTTTATTGACTTCCAGTTTCATTTACTCTCAACTTATTAACATCAAATTCATTAATCATTCAATGTATTCACCTTCATTTTTCACATTAGTTAACAATCATGTTCATCTACATTTACATTAATTCTTCACTTAGTATATTTTTCTTTAATACAAATATTAACAACACTTAATAACCATTCCATAAGATTCTTACTTAAGTTCATTTTCATATTTTTATACAACACTTCTAATGTATATATTTAATTCACAACTTAAGTTACATTCTTATTACTTCGATTCATTTATTTACTTTCAATATCAAATTTCAATTTCATTCAACTTTACTTAAGTTAAACTTCGGTTCATGTAATCCATTTAATTCAATTCACTAACTCCAATTTATTCAACTTCGCGTAAGTTAAATTCAATTTTATATCTTTATCTATGCCACTTTAAATTTGATAAGTTCAAAACTCATTTTCCTTTATTTATCAAACCATACTCAGATTCTAAATTTCACTTCTTGGTTATCACAGCAAAACATCAATATCAATTTACTAAGGTAGTAAATCCATCACACGGAAACTCGAAAACAGAAACTCGAAAATGATACTGATGATGCGGCCGTCATCATCCTTATTATTTCCCAACAACTGTAGTGAATTCAGTGCTTTAAATTCTTTTAAATCCATTTATTTATAAATCACAATTATAAATTTACACTTATATAATTTCACTTATTCACTTTGCTTATATAAGATTCATTACAAATTTGTTTATCTTGTTGTTTAGATTCGTAATAATATAACATCTTCAAACTTTGAAAAACAACTGTCAAAATCAACAGAATTCAAATTCTCAAATTCTTAGTTTAAATCCATTTTTATTTATAACCCATGTTTATAAATATACTCATGTAGTTTCATTTCTTATATATAAGATTTTTTCACAACTGTAAACCATTTTAATTATAATTCCATACTTTATAATTCACTTGCTTATATAATTTATTCTTTTACAATTGTTGTCTTTGTTTAGATTATTCAAACAGCTTTTATTAACTTATATATATTTACATTTTCAAACAACCAAACAATCCATGTATATACACTATAATAATTCTTGGAAAATTGTTCCTTTATATATAAAATACAATCGAGGTAAAATTATTTCATTTACCCAATTTAAAGACAATACTATGTCGATATGCCTTGTTAAAGTGATTAGAAACCCCTATCGATAACGTGGCGTCCCACATACCGACCTGAATTCATAAGCCACTCAATAGATACATCAACATAATATAAAACATTTTTATATCACTAACAAATACGCGCTCATATATATAATGCACTCAAACTCAATCTAGGGTGCTATTGACCCTATCTATACTGAGTACAGATCAAAGCCTACGAGTATACTAAACCTAAGCTCTGATACCAGCTGTGATGACCCGCAAATCCGTACCCTTTGAACCGATAATAAACCACACATGTCGACCCAAAGCGAACATAATTGTAGATGATCATGAGAAAGAAAAGAGAGGGTGAGCAGAAAGAGAGAAGAAAGAAAAAAGAGAAGAGAAGAAGAAGAAGAAGAAGAAGAAGAGAGAGAAGCAGAACCAAAACAATAAGAATCTCACATCGCAGTGGAATAACATATAATATAGATCAATAATCTTTACAAAGAGAAACTGTAATTTACAAAAATCAATATTAGAGTACACAATAAGTAATCATTAGCTTGGACAGTTATAATAACATGTCCTCACAAATGCTGATAATTTACAACAACAACAATGTAGCAGAAAAATAAACAGATACGTGTATACGACATTAAGATCTCCAGCTCGCCTGTTGAAGCTCCAAAAGCATCAAATCTGAACCTATAAATATACTCGGTCTGACCCGAGCATTGAAAGGGAAGAACACCCAGATCAGTCTGGTAAACCAGCATGAGGAAAACTCATCTCAACCGATTTTATAAAGTTATCAAAACTTTTCCTTTATAAAAAAAAGGTATCTCGTAAGACCACGTCCATACATAAACATAGACAGTTTTTTCCTTTGCGATAACCAAAACCTTTTCATATCAAATCATGTTATATTATAATAGTGTCCATTATACAAATAATAATCAACATAGCTGAAATTGTTACATTATTAAATTCCAGCAATACTAGGCCCTACAAACAAAATGGCAGGCACGTAGTGGAATTTAGATTTCCATACAAATGACTAGGTGAAGGGACTACCTTTTCAAACCAAATCTCGGTACACCTCTAGAGGGATGTACCTAGGGTCGAGATACTCGATGCCTAAACCAACACAAGACTAGCCTACCCCTTCCTGGATAGTACCGAATATGTCATCACTCCGGTCGTTACCGACCTAAATCTGTGGCCAAAAGCATACATCAACAATAATCAGATACATGATGTCATAGCGTGTAAAGATACGTCTAGAAGAGTGATGACATCTCCTAATGGGAGCGACCCACTTAGCCTTGCTGCTTCTATCCCAGTTTCAGTCATTTTTCGGGGAGTAAGGCCAAAATAGGTATTGAAAACCATTCACATATCACATCATCATCATCTTTGAATGGCACATTGTCATTCCCGTTGGCCACTAATTGTCTTCCTCAAAAATACAACCTTTGAGCTTCCATGTCTCACGGAAGGTGTTAAGCTAAGAGAAGTTGCCTTCTCCACCACTACAGGATGTACGTTTGTAAAAACCAATGTACGTAATCTTAGAAATGCAATGTCAGACACTCATCCATACAAGTTGTCCAGGAACATGACAAACCAAAGGTACTCTCCTACCACATCCTATAGGGTTAGTAGTGACAGCCCTTGCAATGGATATTTCATAACGAAGAGACTACCGCTACTATATGTATATTGGGATTTTAACCCTAAATGATAACAAGAAGTCCTTCACTATGAAAATCCTAAATATCAATGCCATCAATAACCTACACAATCGTCGCATATACGTTTGGTCCGAAGTGGTTTTCAGATAAATCTAATCCTGGTCTCTTCGCACCAATAATGCAAAAGCGTTTCTCAACCTCACACAGAAACCAAGTCTCATAGACTTATCACGTCTCCAACTTTCAACTTGCTATCCTTCGGCCAAGAAGGAAGCTCGATATATTAGAGTAATCACTCCGCACTACACGAATCAACATTCTCAACACAAATGATAATCAGGCCTGCACAGTCATTTACGTACTAAGTGTACGACTAATTAGTTTCTACATCAAGTTGAGAAACTAAAATGGCCAAATTTGATAGTCGGTTATTTAACTATTAAAGCAACAAACAAAATCTTGCACATAAGTAGTCACTGGACCTGATTTTATTAATCGTTTATAAATCGAATCACTTTCCAATTATTCACTTCAAAATATCTTTAAAAGATAATATTCAAAACCATTTCACTTATTGGATATTTGGAAAACATTTTCATATACTTATTTTAATAGTACGTAAATTCACAATTCATTTTATTTTCAAACCATTTAAACTCCATTTTATAATATCACTTTCCTAAACATTCATTTAAAGAATTATTCTCTTTAAAAATGTGAATATATTTCCTTTTATAAAAATCCATATTTAGCTTATCAAATTAAATTGATTTCACATTTATAAAACAGTGTTTACAATTCACATTTCTATTTTATTAAAACTTCCATTTATAAAATTCCATTATTAACCAATTCCCCGTTTATCTTATTTATATGTCAAAATCCAATTATAAGTTTATTTACTTATAAATCTCTTTATTTACAAATTCATTCTTTTGTAATCCATTATTTATAAAGTCCATTATAAATTTATTTCTAAATTTTAATTACAAATCCATATACAAATTTGATTACATTTCCATTTCTAATATTTATAAAACACCATTTATAAAATGTATTTTATTAATAACATTCCTTTTATATCTTCCTTACTTTATCTCATTTACTTATAAGGTTTCATTAATAACTTCATTTTAACACTTATAAAACTCGTTTATAATCTCATTACTTTTATTTATAAAATATCAATTTTATAAATATATAAACCATTTATAATAAGTTCAAAATTATCAATTTAACTTATTTTACAAAATAGTTAACTTCATATTTCAAAAATCATATTTAAGTATATTTCACAAAGCCATAATTTTTATAACATAAAAATTATAACTTTTTATTTATTTATAATAAATTCATTTCTTTAACAATTCAAAATTTATTAAAACACATATATTTTCAAAATCACTTTAAAATCCTTTTTAATTTGAAATCATCATTTCTATATTTTAAATTCCAAATATATGGCCCAATGCTGCAAAAGTACTAAATAAGGGGATTCACATCAATAATAGCAAACATGGTATCCATCACATCAAATATCATATAATACAACATATATAACAATATGTGTAAATAAACATCAACCATAGGGAGGAATCCTGTTGGATCCCTCCAACCCATAACCTACAACAAATATGCATATGAGAATATGTACAATATCTGCTTCGAGGCAGACGCGCATACAAAGGGTCATCCACTCATACACGGAAGCGTATAGAGTCTCATCTGCTCCAATCGGCAGGAATATATCCAACTATTAACTACTATAGCATAAGATCCAGACATCCAATATATATGCATATATATATATATAACATCCAACAATCATCAAAATAGCATAATAAAAATATTCCTACTTATATAAAAATATAAGCGGGTCAAAAAGAGTGAGTTTTACTCACTTTGGTTGTAGTTGTCGCAATATCGATTCGTTTGGATTAAAATTAAACAAGCATTTAATTTTACCCAAAATTGCTGCTACCTCCAAATCTGTCCAAACTAGCTCAAAAATGTAGTGCTCGCTGATACGAACCCAACGCTGCTTGTTTCGTGCGAAACGGACCTCGTATGAAAGAGTTATGGATTTTTAAACATTCGAATAATTAAAATTAAAATAAATTAAATTAATTTTAATTAAATCACTTAACCCTTTCTTTTTATTTCTGTTCTTCCCTCCCAAGCAAGCTATAGGACCATCGCGGCATTTTTTTTATTCGCTTCACCTTCGTACGCGTGCTTGCCCACGGTCGACGCCGACCACGCCGCCTGCATCGCCGCTTCCCCTAGTGTCGCACCTTCGCGCCTTGCGCCTGCAGCCGTGCCACCATCGTCCGCGTACGCGCGTTTTGAAAATCCCCGGCGACCCAAAAAAGTGGGCTCGATCGGAGGAAGTTTTCCCTCCATCCACCTCGCCAAACTCCATCTCGACCGTTTATCTCATCCATCACAGTGTTGCCGACGTTTCTCTAGTTGAGGTTAAGCCTCGATATGGCCTCTAACGACGCTGTTGATTGTTGTATGTACAATCGTAGGGTTTGAGAAATTAGTGGCAGTGGAAATTTAGTTAGGGTTAGGTTTCTCTAGAAATGAAGGCTAGGGTCCTCTATTTATAGGCAACTATAAATTACTATTCACGCTTTACTTTCTTGAACTCCAAACGAAGCGTGTCGCCTAGCGTTCCTAATGTTTTACCCCTATTCCGAACACAATGGAATGTATATCGGAGGCCAATTCCATCGTATACAGAAGATAGGTTTTCAAAGTCGAATTATTTTAATTAAAATCCTTTAATTAATTTCTGTGCGTTTCGAACTCGCACGACCAAACGGTAAGTCCAATCGATACGAAACTTGAAATCCGAAAATAACTCACTATCACAGATCCAATGAAACTGGTTTCGTTGAAATCTATGACAGTGTCAAAAATGACTATTTTTACAGGTTAATTAAAATATAAAATTCCCAATTTCTATAAATTAACTTTTAATTCAACTTTAAAAGTTTACTAACTTTATTCTAACTCAAATAGAATTTAAATCAACTTTAGAAATCATTTTTATTCACATTAGATTCTAGATACAATTATTTAACCGTTTAACATATAAATTTTACTTTTCAATATTTAAAATTAATTATATATTATAAATTCGAATGGTTGAAAAACTGGGTCGTTACAATTGGTGTAGGTAGTCCCTTGGCTTGATCCATTTTAGTTTTGAGTCGCATTACTGCAATATACTTTTTCTGACTAAGAACAAGTTCTGTGTCTGCTTTTCTGCTCACTTTAATTCCTAGGAAGTAATTCAAATCTCCCAGATCTTTAATAGAGAATACTTTATTTAGATGATGAATAACTTGGTTGATCTCCGTTTCACTGTTACCTATAATTATAAAATTATCAACATAAACAAGTATATAAGTTATTGCATTATTATTGAATTTAACATATAAAGAATTGTCTGATTTTGCTACTCTGTATCTCAGCTGAATTAATGTTGCTTTCAATTTGTCATTCCAGACCCTTGGTTCCTGCTTTAATCCATATATGGCTTTATGAAGTTTGCATACTCTTTGATCATTGTTGCATATTTTGTAACCCTGTGGTTGTTCCATATACACTTCTTCCTGAAGTTCTCCATTTAAAAATGCATTGTTGACATCTAGTTTCCAATTGTGATGCAGTGCTATAGTTAATATAATTCTGATAGTAGTTGGCTTGACCATTGGTGAGAATGTCTCTCTGAAGTCAAATCCATATTGTTGACCGTAGCCTTTTGCAACCAACCTTGCATTATACTTCGATATTGTTCCATCAGGGTTTTTCTTTAATCTATAAGTCCATTTACAACTTATGATATTTTTATTTTATGGTTCTTGAACAAGCTCCCAAGTGTTATTTTTCATTAAAGCATGATATTCCTCATCCATTGCAACTTTCCAATTCTTGTCTTTAATTGCTTGATCGTATGTGGTTGGTTCTTCTAATTCAGTTGTAGCTATATATGCCATGGGCTTGAATATTCCTCGCTTTGATCTGGTTATCATGTGATGTCCATGTTCCTTTGGTGGTTGCTCTTGAGATTGAGGAGCTTCATGTTGATGTGTATCTTCATGAAGCTCCTGTTCTCTGAGGGATGACTGCTCTTTTTTAGGAGACTGCTCTTCTGATTGTTTGAGTGATCTTGGTGAATCATGACATGCTGATTCATGCAATGCACTGGAGGAGAACTCAGATTGTTGCATAGCTGTATCAATCTGATCATTGACTGTTTCTTTGATCTCTTCATTGTAAATAGGTATTGAAGGTATTGATACTTTGGCATTATATACCTTTTGACTAATTTTCATGTCTTTTGCTGCAAAAGGAAAAACATGCTCGTTAAAAGCAACATGTCCGTGTATAATAATCTTATCATTGTTTGTTAGGCACTTGTAGCCTTTCTGATGAGAAGCATAACCCAAAAAGGTACAGGGTGCATATCTGAAACTTAACTTATGAGTGTTGTATGGTTTTAGCCATGGGAAGCAAAGGCACCCAAATTTTTTTAAATTTGAATAGTCAGTTTTGACATTAAACAGAGTTTCATTAAGGGTTTGAGTTTCAAAACCTTTGATGGAATCCTGTTGATGAGATATACAAAGGTGGAGAATGCATCAGGCCAAAATTTTAGTGGCAGACTTGCTTGTGCCATAAGAGTGAGTCCTGTCTCAACAATATGTCTGTGCTTTCTCTCAATCAAGTCATTCTGTTCTGAGGTATGTGGGCAGGTAGCTCTATGAATTATTCCTTTCTTTATAAAGTATTCCTTTAATGGCTTGAATTCAGCACCACCATCAGTTTGTATGATTTTTAACTGTTTGTTGGTTTGTTTCTCAGCCTCATTGACAAACTATAACAATGTGTTCCTTGTTTCTGCCTTTTATTTAAGAAAATAAATCCATGTATATCTAAAATATGCATCAATAAATGACAAATAATTGCTATAACCATAATCTGAGTTCACTGGTGTTGGTCCCCATAGATCAGCAGCTACTAACTGTAATGGTTCATGATATTCAGTCATAGAATTAGGAAATGGTAATTTATGTCCTTTTCCCATTTGACAATAAGTACACACATATGGCAATGATAAATTCCTAAAATCGATATTATTATTTCTCAATACATGTTTTACAACATTAACACTTGGGTATCCCAATTTACAGTGCCAGAAATCAAAAGTACTTTTATGGTTTACACTGTCATTAATACCAGAGTAATTACACCATTTCTTGTCATTAGCTTTCTAATGATGCTCCATTAGGTTGAAAATATAGAGGCCATTGTGAACTCTACCCTGTAGTAAAATTTCCTTACTTAGCAAGTCTCTAATAGTACACAGGTTTGGGTAGAATTCAAAGTAAACTTGATTATCAAGAGCAAATTGAGATACACTCGTTAAATTCTTTTTAATTTGTGGTACCCTTAATAAATTATTGAGATGTAGCCCATTCTTGCCCTTGATAACTGCTTTTCCTATATGAGTTATTTGTATTTGTTTACCATTACCTATAAAGATAGAATGCATACCTTTGTACTCTTTGTTGCCCAAATTCTGATTTTGTACATTGTTAGTAATATGATTAGTTGCACCTGAGTCTAGGTACCAATCATCATGTTGTATTTCTTCTGGCCCAGTTAGAACTTCACTGTCATTCTGAGTTCTTGATGCATCACCTTGATTCTTGAATTCATGACTTGTATGAGCAAGATTAGCATTGGGTTGGTAGTTTCTTTGACTGGAATTACCTTGTTGATTTGTTGTGTAATTCTGATCAAATCTAAAATAGCACTTGCTTGATGTGTGACCATATTTCTCACAGATTTGACATCGATTTCTATTATTGTTGCTCCATCTACCTCTTCCTCTGCCTCTATAAGTTTGATTGTTTCTTTGATTGCCTTGCTCATTTCTTGGATTTGCATTTCTTGATTGATTCTTGCTTTTTAAGTTTGCTTCAATTGAGGCATAATTGATATTGTAGTTTGAGCTTGTTGCTTTTCTTTGATCCAATCATCATTCATGTGACAGTAAAGTAGAATGAACATATTGTAAACTTGGAAGTGTTTCTTTTAATGAGATAATTGCTACAACTGACTCATATTCTTCATCTAAACCATTGAGAATTGCCAAAGTTTGTTCAGTTTTTGCAACCTTGTAACCTGCAGAACATAATAGATCACATAATGATTTCATTTTGGTTAGATATTCTCTCATAGACATATTATCCTTTCTTAAGTTTTGCATCGGTCTTTTGTAATGCATCACTCTCGCCGATGATTGTATGTTGAATATTTCCTTAACTATGCTCCAGATTTCGTGTGCTATATTGCATCCTATATTTAAGGCAGTAAATTTGCACTGATTGAAGATGGTAACCATGCACATAGGAGACTATCTTTTCGTTGATATATTATGTATTCTTTGTTGTCAGCAACTTGCCCTACACTGATGGTAATGTATCTTGCAGGGATGGGTGCAGCTCGAAGGATATATCCTTCCAGTCCATGTCCCCTTATGGCAGTTGAAATCTGATATTTCCAGAGTAAGAAGTTGCTCTCATCTAACTGAATACTGATTATTTCACTTCTTGGATTGATGGTTTTCTTAGATATATCCTCCATTTCAGGGGTTTGATTGGTAAAATGAGCAGCTGATGATGCATCTGATGTATTATCAGTTGTTCCAGCCATCTTCATTATCAAATGAAGAGGCTATCTCTGATGATCTTGATCTGTTGTAGCCAAAGTGATATCATGAGAGTTTTTTTATCACTTTTAGGCAAAGCACTGATCTGTTGTGAGGTAAATGATGATTCTTGAACAGGTTTTCACCGAATCTTGGTCAAAAAGCAAGAAAGATATCCAGTGATGAAATTTGTAACGACCCTGAAATTTTAAATTTATTTAAATTAATAATGAAATGAAAATTTTGAATTAAATTGAGTAATAAATAAATTTTTGAATAAAAATTGTAAAATTAATAATAATTGATTGCGAGTTTCCCCGATATCCAAATATATTGTGTATAAATCATTTAAATATATTGTATATATGTATTTGGGCATATATGAGTGAGTTTGAAAAATATAAATATATATAGATATATATTTGACTTGAATTTAAATTGTAAATAAATGGCTAATAATAATGATAATGATTTGAATTTATAAATTTAATAAAAGACATTAAATATTAAAGTAAGTTAAATAATTGAGTTTATAAAATAATACAAGGCAACAAATGTAAGTTAAACAAATAAATAAAATAATATATAGTTAAAATTCAAACAACAAGAAATAGGAACAAAACAAAATAAAAATTAAAAATAGCAAGTATGTTTGCTGTGTAAAAGAAAACAAGGAACTAGGCAGATCATATCATAGTATAAGTATGAAGACAAATTAAAATAACATCTATCTCAGCCGAGACCAATAAACAAAGCACAAAAACCAGACAAGGCAAGAACAAAGTTTAAAAGAAATAAGACAACTTTATCTACATATATTTAGCTTTCAAGCAAAAGAAGTACATGTACAAATCATTTCATCCCACCATAACATGGCATATCAGCCGAAATGAAGATAAGTAAATAAACAAAAGAGGAGAAAGTACTCAAAGCAATAAATGCAACATGCCTCATGCATTTAAAGCAAATGTCTCCAGCATGCTTTCTGTACAAACAATATAAAACAACCTGTAAACCTTTTGTTATATACATCAACTTTTTCACTTCATTTCGTTCAACAATTAAACAAAGCTAAGAAGAAGAAAAAAATGTCTGAAGCTTACCATCTTTAAAAACTCAAACAATAATTCAAACCCTGTAAACCAAAGATTTAAAGCCTGGAAGTCAAGCAAATCATCATCAACAAATAGGAAGATCAAAACTGCATTTTCTTTTCAAAGCAAAAGTTCTCTGTTCTTCTCTGTTTTCAAATATTGGCAAAGGTGAGCAACCTTCTTGAATCTGATGTATATCTTGTTGTTGATCTGATATTGAAGTTGTGATTTTGCTTGTATGATTATCTGCATATGTGTGTATATCTATATACATAAGAATTAAAGATGTATATACAGAGGCATATATCCCTGTTTTAAAAGTTTACAGGCTAAACAAAAAAAAGAAAAAAGAAAAATACAGTTCTCTTTAATCATTCACTGTTAAACTTTGATGATTAAACAAAAATTGTTCAAATTATCAAGACCAAAGTTTTAAAAATATTTCTTTGTAATAAAAATGAGTGGCTTTACTGAAATGGACTAAAACACAGTAAAATCAAATTTTATCAAAAATTTAATTTATTAAATTTTGAGTTTTGACTTCATGATCATGTTCGCCTTAGTAAACCATGATTTTTAATGAAGAAATTATGATTTTTAACTTAGAAATTCTCGAGCTTGAGGGAGTTGAACGGGAAATGGATTTTCGTGAAAATCTGGTGATTGATGAACTTTTAGGGCTCGGGGTTTTTGTCGAAGCTAGCTGGTACATCGGCGGATACGAGAAAAATACTAGGAAATTTTTGTATTGCGTGATTCGTTGGGTCGAATCAAAAGTAGGGTTTAACGTTAAGTTTGGTGGTGGTCTGTAAACATGACGATTTCATCGTCACGAGTTGACCGAGTTGCACATGGTTCAAGGGGAAGGTAGAGGGGACTACGGCGAAGGTTCTGGTAGGGGGACGTGGTCGCTGGTGGTTGAGATGGTCGGGACGAGGTAGTTTTCTGATGGTCGAGGGTGGTCCAGTTTGAGTTAAATAGCAAAATCTCGAGTTCGACGTTATTACGAATTTCTGAGGTGATTGGAGGCTTGTATAGACGATCGTCGACATGCTCGGAGTCGCGGCGATGACTGGAGCTGGCCATCTCGTTTGTGCACGTGCACGAGCACGTTGGGTTGGGGTCTGGAATATGGGTTTTGGTTGCAGTGGGTTGGGAAGAGGAAGCTGGAGGGAAAACTCAAAGTGGGACTCGTGTCTTTGGGGTTTTGAACTTGAAGCTGGATTTCAGTGGTTCAGGTGGGAGTTTTCCAGGCTTCACCTGTTCCTTAATTCAAATATAAATTTCAAAGTATAAAGTAAGGTTCAAAACTAAGCTATAGATCAAGGTTAATCAAGATTTAAACTTATATTTGAATTCCAGATTTTGAAATTTAAATGAAGATTTATAAATTTAAATGTTTAAATAAGTTTGAAAAGATAAGGTATATTTTTAAATATGAGAATTTAGAAGTGGATTGAATATAAATGTTTTAACATATTTTTGAGTGATAATAAAATCACTAATATGAATGAGATTTATCTTAAGTAAATAAAGATATAATGAGGGTTTGAAATTCATTAATTATTAAGTAAATTAAATGGATAATTTATTTATTTAATTAACTAATGATTTGGATAAATTAAATAAGTAATTAAAGGTTTAAACTACTTAATAAAGGTTTTAATTTATTAACTAAGGAATAAATATTAATATAAATGATTTAAAATTTGATTAATCAAGTGATTAAGAAAAATTTATTAAAGATAATTAATAAAATGTTAATCAATCAAGGGTTAAATTATTAATTAAAGTTAATAAATTAAATGGTGAGTTAAATAATTAAAGATTAATTATTTAATAATTAAAGGGGGATGAATTATAATTAAAGGTGGATGAATCATAATTAAAGGTTAATCAATTTATTATAAATGATAAATTAATAAATGATTAAAGAATAATTAATCAAAATGATTTGTAATTAACCAGGATTAGTAAATCATAAGAAATAAATCTGATTTGAATTAATCAGACAATTAACTGACCTTACTTATGAATGTTTGGATTCTATTGAATGAGAATTTTTTTGATATCCCTGATATATGATGCTTTGTGATACATCCTGATTTATGTTGTGATCTGATATTTTCTGTTTCTGTGATATATTACTATGTGAATGTGAAAACCCTTGACCCATAAACGACACTTGAATTTCGATGCGACAGGGAGTCGGATTCCAGTTGGTTATCCGAAACCCACATCGAATTGTAATGATGAATCTTTGTGACTGATAAATTTATTTTATCTATGAATCTGTGAATGAACGATAAGCGTTATAGTTTATATCGCTTATCAACTATATCCTGTATTTTGGTATGTGATGATTGATGTTGCACTATTGTGTGTGAAACCCCTGGACTACACTGTTACACACACAAATATGGATTTCACGTGGAAATCGGTTAAGTCACAGATAATTTAAATTTGATGTTTTTGAAATTGAAATTTTAATTTCAATTGATTTTGAAATTTGAAATTTGGGGTTTAAAGTGAAAAGCTTTTGAAATAGAATTTCAAAGATAAAAGTTATTTTAAATAACTTAACCGAGTTTTGAAAATTTAAATAATTAGATTTTAATTTGAATTCAAGTTTGAAATTAAACCTATGATTTGGAAACTAGGGATAAAAGATGATATAAATGTGTTTGTATGAATTAAACCATTTTAAAGTATTAATTTGGGAATTTGAATTTAAACCAAGGATTTCAACTCGTATGAATGAATCAGATTTCCAAATTGAAAACTGTTGTTTTCAAATGATAAAAGCTTTTAGATAAGAAAAGAAATTCCAGTTTAAATTAAAGGAATTTCAAGTGAATTGAAAAATGGATTTTCCAAGTTATGAATGAATTCTTTTTGAAAGCTATGAATTAAATCTGTCTATTTTTAACAGATTTAAAGTGATGATTTGTTTAACCCATTCGAAATGAAATTGTTTTGAAAACTATAAGTTAAATCTTTGATTTAAAGATTTAACGAATTAATCAAATTGAAAGGGAAATTGATTTGGAAAATCTATGAATGAATCTTTGTGAAATTAAGTGAACTTTGTGAATTGAATCTTTTTGTTTAAAAGATTAAAATGGTAATTTGTTAAACCATTTGTAAAGAAAGTTTGGGTAATAAGTTGTGACTTAATTGAAATCCCATTATCCATTTGTTTTTGAATATTGCGCTCACTATTCGGGTTAGCCGGGAAAAGACAATTGTGTCATATAACCCATTCCGAATAGTGATACGTCGTATATGGATCGCATTTGCTATATTACAGCATGATGGGGGGTTCTCGCTTCGCGGTTTGGTGGCGAACGGGAGACTCTTACCCCTACATGTCCCTGAGAGGGATGGGTTGGTTAGGCGAAGGCCATGACAGTCGAGAGGCTGGCCGTAAAAGTAAATGTGAGGTACCAATGTAAGCCACGGTGGGACTGGGATGGTTGCAAAGCCTACCGGTGGCCGCTGTCTGTGGATCGTTACATTTGGTATCAGAGCTAAGGTTGAACTTTAGCTCAGGAGTATAACACGTTAAGTAGCTCATTAGAGATAGGGTGAAGTAAACTCTAGAATGAGTAATCTCTAAGATATCCGTCTGAACGTCTCAGTAAATTCTCTTACTATCCACTGATAGTGAGTAAGAGTGCAAGAAGAAGACGAGATAGGGGACGAGGAAATACGACTATAAATGGTCAATACCCTGCAACAGTGGAAACAAACTTTCCTATCAATCTTCTTTGATTCGTCTTTCCAGATTCTTTTGACTGCTTCGTACCAGCTACAAGACGAAGTTGTAGAAAGAAATTACTTCGTATCTTCATCAATTTCTTATCAGCTTTTTGATTTAAACCTTAATGAATTTGAAATTGGAAAATTTTAAATTGAGTAAAATTGATTAATAGAATATGAAGGATAAATTGAATTAAATCAATAAAACGATTTCGTTTAAAACAAAATTTGAAATTTTATTATAATTTCTTGCGAATATCAAAGTCCAAAGAGGGACAAATTGGTATGTATTTTGAGATATTCCGACTTGAGTTTGGAATCCATATCTTGTGTTTGAGGAATTATAGGAAATCACCTCTGTCTATCTCTGTGTTATTTTCGTGCCTGCGAATTTCGAGGACAAAATTCTTTTAAGGGGGGAAATTTGTAACGACCCTGAAATTTTAAATTTATTTAAATTAATAATGAAATGAAAATTTTGAATTAAATTGAGTAATAAATAAATTTTTGAATAAAAATTGTAAAATTAATAATAATTGATTGCGAGTTTCCCCGATATCCAAATATATTGTGTATAAATCATTTAAATATATTGTATATATGTATTTGGGCATATATGAGTGAGTTTGAAAAATATAAATATATATAGATATATATTTGACTTGAATTTAAATTGTAAATAAATGGCTAATAATAATGATAATGATTTGAATTTATAAATTTAATAAAAGACATTAAATATTAAAGTAAGTTAAATAATTGAGTTTATAAAATAATACAAGGCAACAAATGTAAGTTAAACAAATAAATAAAATAATATATAGTTAAAATTCAAACAACAAGAAATAGGAACAAAACAAAATAAAAATTAAAAATAGCAAGTATGTTTGCTGTGTAAAAGAAAACAAGGAACTAGGCAGATCATATCATAGTATAAGTATGAAGACAAATTAAAATAACATCTATCTCAGCCGAGACCAATAAACAAAGCACAAAAACCAGACAAGGCAAGAACAAAGTTTAAAAGAAATAAGACAACTTTATCTACATATATTTAGCTTTCAAGCAAAAGAAGTACATGTACAAATCATTTCATCCCACCATAACATGGCATATCAGCCGAAATGAAGATAAGTAAATAAACAAAAGAGGAGAAAGTACTCAAAGCAATAAATGCAACATGCCTCATGCATTTAAAGCAAATGTCTCCAGCATGCTTTCTGTACAAACAATATAAAACAACTTGTAAACCTTTTGTTATATACATCAACTTTTTCACTTCATTTCGTTCAACAATTAAACAAAGCTAAGAAAAAGAAAAAAATGTCTGAAGCTTACCATCTTTAAAAACTCAAACAATAATTCAAACCCTGTAAACCAAAGATTTAAAGCCTGGAAGTCAAGCAAATCATCATCAACAAATAGGAAGATCAAAACTGCATTTTCTTTTCAAAGCAAAAGTTCTCTGTTCTTCTCTGTTTTCAAATATTGGCAAAGGTGAGCAACCTTCTTGAATCTGATGTATATCTTGTTGTTGATCTGATATTGAAGTTGTGATTTTGCTTGTATGATTATCTGCATATGTGTGTATATCTATATACATAAGAATTAAAGATGTATATACAGAGGCATATATCCCTGTTTTAAAAGTTTACAGGCTAAACAAAAAAAACAAAAAAAAATACAGTTCTCTTTAATCATTCACTGTTAAACTTTGATGATTAAACAAAAATTGTTCAAATTATCAAGACCAAAGTTTTAAAAATATTTCTTTGTAATAAAAATGAGTGGGTTTACTGAAATGGACTAAAACACAGTAAAATCAAATTTTATCAAAAATTTAATTTATTAAATTTTGAGTTTTGACTTCATGATCATGTTCGCCTTAGTAAACCATGATTTTTAATGAAGAAATTATGATTTTTAACTTAGAAATTCTCGAGCTTGAGGGAGTTGAACGGGAAATGGATTTTCGTGAAAATCTGGTGATTGATGAACTTTTAGGGCTCGGGGTTTTTGTCGAAGCTAGCTGGTACATCGGCGGATACGAGAAAATTACTAGGAAATTTTTGTATTGCGTGATTCGTTGGGTCGAATCAAAAGTAGGGTTTAACGTTAAGTTTGGTGGTGGTCTGTAAACATGACGATTTCATCGTCACGAGTTGACCGAGTTGCACGTGGTTCAAGGGGAAGGTAGAGGGGACTACGGCGAAGGTTCTGGTAGGGGGACGTGGTCGCTGGTGGTTGAGATGGTCGGGACGAGGTAGTTTTCTGATGGTCGAGGGTGATCCAGTTTGAGTTAAATAGCAAAATCTCGAGTTCGACGTTATTACGAATTTCTGAGGTGATTGGAGGCTTGTATAGACGATCGTCGACATGCTCGGAGTCGCGGCGATGACTAGAGCTGGCCATCTCGTTTGTGCACGTGCACGAGCACGTTGGGTTGGGGTCTGGAATATGGGTTTTGGTTGCAGTGGGTTGGGAAGAGGAAGCTGGAGGGAAAACTCAAAGTGGGACTCGTGTCTTTGGGGTTTTGAACTCGAAGCTGGATTTCAGTGGTTCAGGTGGGAGTTTTCCAGGCTTCACCTGTTCCTTAATTCAAATATAAATTTCAAAGTATAAAGTAAGGTTCAAAACTAAGCTATAGATCAAGGTTAATCAAGATTTAAACTTATATTTGAATTCCAGATTTTGAAATTTAAATGAAGATTTATAAATTTAAATGTTTAAATAAGTTTGAAAAGATAAGGTGTATTTTTAAATATGAGAATTTAGAAGTGGATTGAATATAAATGTTTTAACATATTTTTGAGTGATAATAAAATCACTAATATGAATGAGATTTATCTTAAGTAAATAAAGATATAATGAGGGTTTGAAATTCATTAATTATTAAGTAAATTAAATGGATAATTTATTTATTTAATTAACTAATGATCTGGATAAATTAAATAAGTAATTAAAGGTTTAAACTACTTAATAAAGGTTTTAATTTATTAACTAAGGAATAAATATTAATATAAATGATTTAAAATTTGATTAATCAAGTGATTAAGAAAAATTTATTAAAGATAATTAATAAAATTTTAATCAATCAAGGGTTAAATTATTAATTAAAGTTAATAAATTAAATGGTGAGTTAAATAATTAAAGATTAATTATTTAATAATTAAAGGGGGATGAATAATAATTAAAGGTGGATGAATCATAATTAAAGGTTAATCAATTTATTATAAATGATAAATTAATAAATGATTAAAGAATAATTAATCAAAATGATTTGTAATTAACCAGGATTAGTAAATCATAAGAAATAAATCTGATTTGAATTAATCAGACAATTAACTGACCTTACTTATGAATGTTTGGATTCTATTGAATGAGAATTTTTTTGATATCCCTGATATATGATGCTTTGTGATACATCCTGATTTATGTTGTGATCTGAGATTTTCTTTTTCTGTGATATATTACTATGTGAATGTGAAAACCCTTGACCCGTAAACGACACTTGAATTTCGATGCGACAGGGAGTCGGATTCCAGTTGGTTATCCGAAACCCACATCGAATTGTAATGATGAATCTTTGTGACTGATAAATTTATTTTATCTATGAATCTGTGAATGAACGATAAGCGTTATAGTTTATATCGCTTATCAACTATATCCTGTATTTTGGTATGTGATGATTGATGTTGCACTATTGTGTGTGAAACCCCTGGACTACACTGTTACACACACAAATATGGATTTCACGTGGAAATCGGTTAAGTCACAGATAATTTAAATTTGATGTTTTTGAAATTGAAATTTTAATTTCAATTGATTTTGAAATTTGAAATTTGGGGTTTAAAGTGAAAAGCTTTTGAAATAGAATTTCAAAGATAAAAGTTATTTTAAATAACTTAACCGAGTTTTGAAAATTTAAATAATTAGATTTTAATTTGAATTCAAGTTTGAAATTAAACCTATGATTTGGAAACTAGGGATAAAAGATGATATAAATGTGTTTGTATGAATTAAACCATTTTAAAGTATTAATTTGGGAATTTGAATTTAAACCAAGGATTTCAACTCGTATGAATGAATCAGATTTCCAAATTGAAAACTGTTGTTTTCAAATGATAAAAGCTTTTAGATAAGAAAAGAAATTCCAGTTTAAATTAAAGGAATTTCAAGTGAATTGAAAAATGGATTTTCCAAGTTATGAATGAATTCTTTTTGAAAGCTATGAATTAAATCTGTCTATTTTTAACAGATTTAAAGTGATGATTTGTTTAACCCATTCGAAATGAAATTGTTTTGAAAACTATAAGTTAAATCTTTGATTTAAAGATTTAACGAATTAATCAAATTGAAAGGGAAATTGATTTGGAAAATCTATGAATGAATCTTTGTGAAATTAAGTGAACTTTGTGAATTGAATCTTTTTGTTTAAAAGATTAAAATGGTAATTTGTTAAACCATTTGTAAAGAAAGTTTGGGTAATAAGTTGTGACTTAATTGAAATCCCATTATCCATTTGTTTTTGAATATTGCGCTCACTATTCGGGTTAGCCAGGAAAAGAAAATTGTGTCATATAACCCATTCCGAATAGTGATACGTCGTATATGGATAGCATTTGAAGACCGGTGTTGAAGAGCGGATATTTTTCGAAAAATGAAAGGACAACCTGTCGAATGTCTCTGCACTGAGTCGCGCCGGTATAGAGATTTATATCACTCTTTTGTGACGGGAAGTCCGGACGTGATTGAGAATTATCCGGATTTGCAAGGGCTTCGTGAGAAGTGCCTTCGGTTCTGTTCGAACCCGGAACAGACTTATATGGATACATGTCTGACATTACACTTTGAGATATAAAGCCGATTTCTTTCAAATACATTTCTGTTTGGTGGCGGAGAATTTATTCTCTTAGCTTAACACCCTTCTCTGAGACATACGAGCTCAGAGGTTATGTAGTTGAAGTTATCAGCGATATATCCCAATTTGGTAATGTGGCATGCTGAGTGTTGCTGTGTGATGATCAATGTTTGATCATTTGTGATATGATCTTTTGTTTGATCATTTATCTTTGTGATCATAGGTTGATCATCTGTTGACCCAAAGCGTGGCTTTTTGAAAAAGCATAGCTTTGTGGACGAGACTTCGTCGAGCCTCACAACCCGGTAATGGTCGAAACAGGAATTGTGCGGCAAGGTTTTCAGGGGTAGCTCCCCTAGGGTATGACCATTCCTTCTGGAAAAGGGTAGTATCATGGTATGGAGCCCAGATACTTACTCATGTGGATACACTTTCTTTATGATGTGTGATGTTGGTTATCGAGCGCTCGGATAAAGGTCCCAAAGGACCGGGGGTGGCATATCTGAGGTTTCTTTTATCCCTTGGGAAAAGGGGTTGCAGGCCTTATTTGGCAGAGAACAGTTGGTTCTCGGAACGTCCCGCCAGAGGCGTTTCTTTCGTGGAATAGGAAGTTCCTTAGCCTGACCATTTGTTGGAAATCCAAACAAAACAATACGAGCCCTGTACGGTTTTAGTTGTATTACCTTCCATGGAATGTGGTGGTAACCTGCTATTGAACATGGTAGCTATAGTAGGCATAAGTGCGAAATGTCTATGCTGGCTAAGATTTATATTCTACTTTCGAAATTGTTTTCTACACTATGCACTAGTAATAATATCAAATGATTTGATTTTGCGTAGTAAGCATCTTTGACTATCATAAGAAGAAATCTCCTCCAATTCTGCGTTTGCATTGTGTGTGTGGTGGGAGGTCTTATGGTAGTTTCATTTTCCAAAAGCATTGCGAATTGACTTTAAAATTCTCTGCTATTTGTTTTAAAGATAAACTGTTTTTGTTGCTCACACAAGTCCCATGACCGATCCGGAGTTTATTGTTTCTTTCCTAAACTCTGGATGCTCAAAATTTTTCTACACGAGCAGTCTAGAGTTGGGTTTTTCAGATATTCAGATTTAGTAGATTATCTTGAGCTAGTTCAGTCTTTGGATCGGACTGCACTTGCTTATCTTGGTGTATCGTTATTGGGAGTTCAAGCTATTTCTGGATTAGTGCTTTGAAGATGGAGATTATCCGCTGCTGATGTTATCGTTTTCTTTTCCGCTGCTATTTGTTGTATCATATCTCTGATGTATATTGATATTCATTGTATCATTCTGTTGTATCAGATATTGTATATCAATGTATTATTCATTTCTTCCGCTGTGTTATTTACTTAACTGTGTTATAAGCTCCGGCGACTCGGATTTGAACGCTCGAATTCGAGTACGATGTAAAGTATGGATGTCGATTTTCGAACGCGAAAATCTGGGACGTTACAAAATTTCTCTGAGGAGATTACTGTAATAGCCACACACTGATTATGTGACTCAACAGTTGATCACTGAGGTGGTGGTTGATGGCCTTTAGGCGCTGGCTGGCTCTGATAGCAAGTTAGAGAATGATAAAGAAAGATAAGTGGTTTTTCTTTATTTCAGATGATTTTAGTATGTACATTGTAATATTGGCATTCGTATTATATACAGTTTCTATACTGACTTGTTCAAAGCAAATACAACTCTTGCCAGCTATTACAAATATAAATTACAATTTTCCCCTTGTAGTGGGGGTATATATATATATATATATATATATATATATATATATATGTTATATGACGGTTCCTTTCATTCTTCTAATACTCCCCATATATTACTCCCTCCCTTAATCCTAGTCCCTGCTTATATAATATTCTGTTTCCTAATCCTTTTCTAAGTAGACCACTCGTTTGTCTATTTATGGTCTTTAAGGATTCCAATAATCGTAAGAAAATTTAAAGAAATTTATCTTTCTAAAGTTGTATCACTACCCATGATTCAAGAGAACATAGAAGCTTTTTCTAATTCGGAACACGATGAATCATCGAATTGGCTTCGGTTGAAGATAGAAAAGAACGCAACACACGATTATATACTAGTAGTTTATGATGGGATGTCCACCTACGTGCCCACATGCCTACCCATCTGCTTAAACACCACCTCGGTTCTAGTTGTATTTTTTGATATCTTGAAAAGATGAATTGATCATACTAGAAAAGAGTAAAATAGCGGTGGAGCTTTCCAACTGCTTTCGACCGCTCCGTCATCTTCGTTTTTGACGTCTATCGATGGTTCATCATTTTAATTAATTTAATTTATGATATTATTATAACTTATTAGTTATAGAAGTTTGAAATTTGTTTAGAAATACTAATTCAATTTTTAAAATTAAAAACAATATTTTTATTCAACTATTCAATTGACGATTTATGATTAATTAATTTAGTATTATCGATAATCTTTTGTTGTATAATTCGATATTTAACTTTATTGAAAATCAAACATAAATAATCATTCTATTCAACTTTCAGTCCGTCGATTATACAACTTCGATGAAATTTATGATAGGTAACAGTTTTATGAATTTAAATATAATTTTAACCATTGTGTAACTAATTAAGAATTTTAAATTGATTTGAAAATGCAAGTAAGAAGTTGTAATCATTATATTGATTTTTATATTCATTGAGGACTAATATAAGCTATTCGATTTTTACAACAAACTAAATTTTTCTAACAAACTAAATTAAGTTAAATTTATTTTAAATAGAGTAAAATTTTAATTAAATATTTAAAGTCACCGTTGAAAGCCGTCGAAAACCGTCGCTAAACGAAGCCATCGATGACCATCGAAAACCATTAAAATGTCACGATTATAGCTTCAGCCGAGCCCAATCTCCTTCATTATCTTCCAACCGCAAACCTAAAATTTACCCCCAATGTTACTACAAATCTACAATTTTCTGACGTGCTTTTGACGTCACTAAATTTTTAAGCGATGTCATAGTGACGCTAAAAGCCTATTAGAAAAATCAGCGTCACTAAATGGTTTGACGTCGCTAAGGTGTCACAAAAATGACGTCGTCAAATTTAGCATCGCCATTATGACGCATGTATTCTGATACAAAATATGTGTTGCAATGGCGTCGCTATATTTTAACAACGCTATTACGATGCCTTCTTTCTAAAGCATGCACACGTCGCAATGGCACCGCTAAAATTTAATGCGACGTCTATATTCTAAATCATAAGTAGTGCAAATTGGCTAGGTAGACAGCCTTCCAATTTTTTCAATTCAACTATTCAAATTTCCATAAGAATATACATATCGTATGAATTGCACAAAAGAACTAAGTGAATTTCAACAAAAACATGTGTAAAATCAAACAAAGTATGGTCTGCATATATTGTTAGAAATGAATGAGTATTGGGGAATGTGAAGGCATTTAATGCCTTGGGAATTGAATAGTCCCACATCTTAGAATAGAATAAACTATTTGTATTTATATATTAAGATGTGGGCACTATTATAATTCCTATGAGACTAAGAGAGATACAAGCCATGACATTGCACCACTCCGCACGCATGCGTCCGAGCCCGAACCCACACCCGCATCCGTGGCGTGGATGAATGGGCGTTTGAGGCGTATTAGATGCACTTTGTAGTTGGCGGTTGGCTTGATGTGGTTATTCAGACCGAACAGTTTTTTTTATCAGTTCAAACTCAAATGGTCGCATCGCCTGGTAAAGGGTCGCAACCTTTCCAGCAATCGCAACCGTTCAAACAGACACCTATTACCGAATAGTGCACCTCCCCGCGCCTATATATAGGCAGAAGAAAAATAGAATACTAACTTAAATTTTTTCTGCATTCTCTTTGTCTCCGCAACACTTTATTCTAAAAATAAACTCTCTTGAGTTCGTCGTTGCTCTGTGGTTGTTGCGCAACATCACAGAGAAGGTCCATTTCATATTGGAAAACAATTGCTCGATATCCTTAAGCGCCGTAGTGGAAGGAATATTGTTTCAAGGAAACAGGTTTTCACTGGACTCGGACATTCTAATCGGTATTATATCTACTACATAATCTGTTTACTGCACAGTTCTATTCGTAACAGTTTTTGCGACATAGTTGTGACAGTTTTGTTGTTGCAATTTTGCAACATAGTTGTAACAGTTTCGTAACACTTTTGTAACGTTGCAGTTAAAAATCCTTGCAAACAGTTTTGTAACACCTTTGTAGCATTGCTGTTTAACAATATTGATTTATTGTTGGCTGTTTTTGTAGACGACAATGTCTCATGAAAGCAATACTTCTGTACCAACATAGACTATGATTACTACTCAGTCTACAACTATGGTTTCGACGATGGCGTTGTCTCATGGAGAACGGCTGGAAAAGTTCATAAGGATGGACTTCAAACGCTTGCAGCAAAAGATGCTGTTTTACTTGACAACTTTGGGCCTTGCAAATTTTCTTACAGAAGAAGCTCCCATAGTCGAAGAATTGGAACCCGATGCAACAAAAGTTGAAGCCTTGAATGTCTGGAAGAGTTCTGACTTTATGTGCAAGAACTACATTTTAAATGAGCTCGACAGCCGCCTATACAATGTATATTGTACTGCTCGAACTTCCAAAGGACTTTGGACTGCATTAGAGAGAAAGTACAAAACCGAAGATGCGGGCATGAAGAAATTCATAGCAGGGAAATTCCTTGACTTCAAAATGATTGATGCAAAGACCGTTATCAACTAGATTCAAGAGTTACAAGTCATCATTCATTAACTACATGATAAAGGAATGACTTTAAGCGAATCCTTTCAGGTTGCTGGTGCAATTGAAAAGCTTCTTCCATCATGGAAAGGTTTCAAAAACTACCTCAAGCGCAAGCGTAAGGAGATGACAATGGAGGAATTGTAGTTCGAATGAGGATTGAGGAAGATAACAGAAAATCTAAGAAGAAGACTTCACATACCATGATTGCTAAGGCAAATGTAGTCGAGTTAGAGAAACCCAACAAAAGGAAACGTGAGCATGTTCCTAAGAAATCAAAGAAATTTCAGGGCATGCCATAATTGTGGAAAGAAAGGACACAAAGTCGTCGAATGTCGCGCACCCAAGAAAAAGAAATCAGAAGCAAACATGACTAACATCTCAGAAGGCGTGTTTAATATGGACTAATGTGCAGTACTGTCTGAATGCAACCTTGTTGGTGACTCGAATGAATGGTTTATAGACACAGGAGCCACACGACACATATGTGCAAATAAGTGGATGTTTACAACCTACAAAACTGCTACTGAGAACGAACAACTTTTTATGGGTAATTCATTCGCATCAAAAGTCGAAGGCAAGTCAAAGATTGTATTGAAAATGACTTCTGGAAAAGAACCAACTTTGGAAATGTTCTTCATGTTCCAGAGATCCACAAGAACCTGATTTCTGGATTGCTGCTTAGCAAGCATGGCTTCAAACTCACCTTTGTGTGTGATAAGTCTGTGTTGTCAAAGAATGGAGTGTATGTAGGAAGAGGATATGTTTGTGATGGTTTATTTAAAGCAAATATAACCATTATTATACCAAACAATGATATGAATAAAATAAAATCTTCCGCTTATATTGTTTACTCTTCTAACATATGGCATTCTAGATTAGGTCATGTAAATTTTGATACCTTGCAAAAATTGATTAATCTAGATTTTATACCAAATAGCAAAATAGATTCCAACTATAAATGTCAAGTTTTTGCAGAAGAAAAATTGACAAGAAGCTCGTTTCATCAAGTTGAACGAGAAACTGAACATCTAAACCTAATACACACAGATGTAAATGACTTTAAAATGTGCCAAACTAGAGGTGGAAAAAGGTATTTCATTACCTTCATTGATGATTGTACAAGGTACCGTTATGTGTATCTCCTTAGATGTAAGGACGAAGCATTCGACATGTTTAAACAGTGTAAAGTAGAAGTTGAAAATCAACTCAACAAGAAAATAAAAGCTTCAAAAAGTAACAGAGGAGGAGAATATGAATTTCCCTTTGGAAGATTCTACGCCGAACATGGTATTATACACCAAACTATAGCCCCATATTCACCTCAATCCAATGGTATAGCCGAACGAAAAAATAGTAGTCTTAAATAAATGATGAATGCCATACTAATTAGTTATGGCTTGCCAGATAACTTCTAGGGAGAAGCTATTCTTTCTGCAATTCATATTTTGAATAAGATACCACGAAAGAAAACATTTAAATCTCCCCATGAACTTTGAATACATAGACCACCATCCTACAAATACTTAAAAGTGTGGCGGTGTCTTGCGAAAGTGGAGGTACCTAAACCAAAGAAAGTCAAAATTGGACCAAAAACAATTGATTGTTTATTCATTGGATATGCACAAAATAGTACCGCATATCGGTTTTTTGTACACAAATCTGAAATTGATGATATTCACGTAAATACCGTCATTGAGTCAAGAAATGCTAGATTTTGAAAAATGTATACCCTTTAAAATAAGGTATTGAAAATTATCCTCAAAAGAGACCTAGGAAATCTGAAATCTCCAATTCTCTTGAGGATTCTGAACAAAATATTGATAATGATAAGGAAAATAGTGCTAATCAACAAATGAAGGAACCAAGGAGAAGCAAAAGATCAAGAACATCAAAAACCTTTGGACCAGACTTCTAACATTCATGTTAGAAGACGATCCATTAACATACAAACAAGCTATATCCTCCGTCGATGCACCTTATTGGAAGGAGGCTATTAACAATGAAATCGAATCCATTATGGCAAACCATACATGGGAGTTAGTTGATTTACTTCACGGATGCAAGATCTTGGGTAATAAATGGATATTGAAAAAGAAATTGAAACCTGATGGTTCAATAGACAAGTATAAAGTTCGACTTGTGGTTCAAGGCTTCAAACAAAAAGAAGACCCGGACTATTTTGATACATACTCTCCAATAACTAGAATAACATCAATAAAAAGGTTGATAGCAATCGCATCCACACTTGATTTAGAAATTCATCAAATGGATGTAAAGACAACATTTTTAAATGGTGAACTGGAAGAAGAAATATACATGAAACAACTTGAAGGTTTCCTAAAAAACTAGAAATGAAAGTAAGGTTTGTAGATTAAGAAAATCGATGTATGGGCTTAAACCCTAAACAATGGCATGAAAATTTTGATGAAAATATCATACTAAATGAATTTCATATAAATGAATGTGATAAATGTGTCTATTCTAACCATACAAAAATATGGGATATGTCATTGTATGTATTTACTAATGTTTGAAAGCAACAAGGAGATAATAAAATCTACAAAAAAATATGATCTCCGCCAGATTTGACATGAAAGATTTGGGAATCCCTGACGTGATACTTGGTGTAAAAGTACTTAAAACCAACCAAGGATATGTGATGTCCCAATCACACTACATTGGGAAAATACTTGAAAAGTTTAAACAACACAATTAATATCAGCAAAATCACCCGTAGATTTGAACCAAAACTGGATTAAAAATAGCAGTGATAGTATTAATCAACTTGAGTACTCTCGTATGCTAGGCAACATTATGTACGTAATGAACTGCACTAGACCTGATATAGCATATGCTGTAAGTAAACTCAGCAGATATACTAGCAACCTTGGAAAGAATCACTGGAAAACTATAATTCGAGTACCAGGATACCTAAGGTATACATAAAGTCATGGACTACATTATGATAGGTACCCACACTACAAGAAATTTTATTTTTTGTGGCGCTCAAAAAATGCTACAAAAACTTTTGGTGACGTTTTGATAAACGCCGCGAGAAAACATGCAACTAAAAATCCATGATTTTTTGTTGCATTTATTTTAACGCCAGTATAAATGCATTTTTTGCAGCGTTTTTTAAACGCCACCATAAATCTTTTTGTAGCGTTTAAAAAACGCCACCAAAAGATTTTTTGGCGCTACTAATAGAATTTCCAACTTTACCCTGTTTTACGGTTGCATTTACTCAACGCCACTATATATATTTCGGTAGCGTTTTTGAAACGCTACTAAAAGTTGTTTATTGTTTTACACCATTTTTTCATGCTATTATTTCCTGTTAATGGTCTATTTTGGTTCTATTATATCAATCAACAATTACTCACATAATCATCATATTCAAATAAGTTAAAAAACACATTAACCATATAATCAAATAAAATATCCATAACCATTCCAATACAATAGTTTTTCGACAAAATGACCTAACTCGCATACAATAACCATTTGTATACAAATTTACACATCGGGTACTAATAAATGTTATATCTAACTAGTGCTAACAAAACGTTTGATTACCCATAATTCTTTGTTGCATACACAAGTGAAAGCTAGCATCATCAAGTCCAAATTTGCTCTCTTCAAAAGTCTGATGCCTACACAACTGAAAGCACAACAGATAGTCAAACAATTACGTTAACTCGTAGGACTTTAAATATGAGATATTGCGAAACCGATACATGTTCAATCAAACAACAAAGGTTAGTAGTACCAAACAAATCTAAGAATACATTTGAGTAATTTATCTACGAGTTTAAGCAGGATCCAGTGAGTGATACAGACAATTTAGTTTTATTTTAAAAAAAGTACAGAATGATAAAGAAAGAAGAATCAAACAACTTTTCTTTCTATTCATTTCATTTAAGTTCATGTCAATTCCTCTCTTGTTCTATATTCTTAAGACAGAACTTAATCCCATCACAAAGTAATTTTATAATGAGTATGACCTACCAGAATAAAAGGTTCCATAAAGAAGTACTTCTCAAATTGCTCTAAATACAGCAACGAAAATACATTATTTCAAATTATGAATGTGCGCAGTGGACAGTAGAAGTTATGATTTTTGTTAGTTTAGGCCTCTCTCTTTGTAATTTATTCAGATTCATAATACTGCAAACAAAACCTCCCCATATATATGGAAGATTGAATAATAGAGTTTACTGTACGATGAGTTAAAAATAACTGCAAATGTTAATGTTATTAGAGTGAACTAACCTGGCTTAAAAGAAGTAAGATGATGAAAACACCCAACAAAGCCTCACATATGATCCCATGAAAAAGTCTTCCAAACTGCACTTCTTTATTTGTGTTCTAGACCGTTTATCCTTTAATAGAACATTTACTGGTTGCATGATGTGTCCCAAATGGCATGGCTCACCTTTTTTAATCCAACAAATAATCCAGTGTTCGGCTGCGGAGGAGCCATTGCTTACCTGATTTTCGACAATTACAGGGACCAATTATAATCACAGTAACTTTTAAAAAAATATAAATAAATAAATTCAATGCTACATACTAGAAATGAAATGCTATGTAGATGTAATAAAAATAAATTGTAAAGTTATTAATAAAGATGCTTGCGAATTTCCCGAAGAGCAACAGTTCCAGGCCTGAAGCGGTGAGGCTTCTTCACTCCTGTTGTTGGCAGTCACTTTCTTGCAGCCTGCAATTGGTTTATAAATCAATTTATAATTCTACATTTTTTATTGTTGTTGTTACAAAAAAACTAAATCAAATGAACAAAATGAAAGTATCACGTACCTTGGTTGCTAATTGCTTGCGAGGAGCCTTGCACCCAGTGGACTTGCATGCAGTTTGCTTTGTACGTGCCATCTTTCCCTAGATATATACAATTATACATGATCTTATCTTAATTGTCATACAATGTACAAAGCGTAATCATCACTTGACACTGCAAATATATAAAGTTCTTCAAATTATTTGGACATGATTCTGCAGAAATCAATCGGTTTTGACTCTTTGAGAGAAGACAATAGCAGCATTGTCATTATTTGTAAGCTAGTTGGATGGAAACAATGACTACAGAGCAGTGATAAACAGAGGTGGTTGTAGTACACACTATTTCTAGTGGTGCAGATGAATCCGTAATATATAAATTCTACAAACATTCGATAATGATGTATTTACCATTTTTAACCTCTATTTATTGACTTCCTCAAATCTACACAAATAAATGCATCACCAGCAAATTACATTTTATTATTATTATTAGTTTCAATGTCATTTTAATACCAAAATGGATGTTCTATCGGTCTGATCAAGATAAACGACCATCGTCGAATTTGCTTAGAAATGGTTAGTTGTTAGGTCATTACACCATGAGATTTTGACACATATCCATGCATCAGGATTCAGGCATCGTTAATGTATTTTAATAATGAGGAATCATAATAGAGCAACATCACAAAATCTCGTTCACCAGCTAACCCAACAAGGCTAGATCTAAATTGTTGCACCACTTACTCCACTCCACTTCAACCCACACAACACGGAACAATCATGTCAGTTCAGCACTTCCTCCCACCATTGCAAGTTCACCAATGTCCATGTGTGTATATATATAGTAGTAATAAATTCTATGAAAGTAATAAATTCTACCATTTTTAAGAAAGCAAATGGAAAAATTATCTAACATTTGCGAGACGATGAATTAATTATCTAACACCTAAGTGGATTCATCTATAATAAACAATATTTTGAATGGTAAAGTTTCAAATCAATTCAGTAATACATTTTAAGCTTCTTTCATAGTATCCAAATTATCTGTCAAAGAAGAACAGAGTTGGTTATAAATAGTAGTGTCTCATGCTAATTTATTTACCAGCAAGGTGACTGGATAAACAGGTACTTCCTAAGCATTCAGTACTTCAGCTTTGGGTCTTTATAGTTTCCTCCTTGATATTTCCAAACTTCCTCTTCCATTCCACCTATTCATTGAAACAGTAACCAAATGAATTTAATAATAGCATATGCACTACCTATATATACAAGAAAGGATCTACCAAAATTATTAGAAATTTGGTACCACAAACAGTCGGTTATTTGTACAACTATTAATGCTTACTCGGTTTTTAATTGAGTTAAACTCAGTTTTGAAACTGAGCTTTTTAACTCAGTTAAAAACTGAGTCTTCCTTTGGGTTAAAAAACCGCAGTTTAAAAACTGAGATAACTTAGGTTTTTTACTCAGTGAAAAGAATTCATATAAACATTGAGAATGCATGGAAATAGCCATTTTGACAGTAAATACTGAGAGTGCAAACTGAGAGTGTATGCGCTAGGTGCAAAGTACAAGCAAACACGCTCGGTGCAACACTTTGCATTGCTCAGTGGATATGGAGAAATACTCAACGGATAGTAAACACATTTTAACGAAATGAAATAGAATATAAATTTCATCATAGTTGGAAACAAACGATACTGAATCATCAAAGTAAAATGAATGATTTCATATATGTGACGACCTAGAATTTTTGAGCATTTGAAATAGGAATATTTAATTAATTTTAAATATTCAAAAGATAATTATTAACTTTAATTTCAAATATCATTATTGATTAGACAAGTAATTGTTGAATTTAAATTATTGAAATTGGTAAATTATTGAATCTGGAGCTTTAAGCCTGTTAAAAATAATTTGAAGACTTATAAAATTTATATAGATAATACTGAAATGGATAGAAGTGTTGGAATCAGCTTTAAAAATGGTTTGTTATGTTTTGAAATTTTATATCATTTAAATTGAATTTAAAAATAGCCTTCCGAGGCACAGTCTCGGAATTTGACGAAACCAGTTCCATTGGATCCGTAATATTGAATTATTATCGGATTTCAGATTTCGTATTGATCGGAGTTATTGTGTGAATGTACGATATATAGACGCGCTAAAAATTTAATTGATAATAATCGATTCGAAGTTGAATTTTAAATATAAGTGAACACTGTAGCAAGGCATCTTCAACACGCTTCCTTTGCCTTCTCGAACACACCATCCCTTATCCTGTTTCTTTTCGAACACGAGACCCTTATCCTCTCAGTTCAAAATCGAGAATAAATCAATGCCCCTCCTTTATTTTCCATATAGATCCAAATCATGTCGCTTCTTTTTTCAATGGCCGAAACTAAAATCAAATCTGTTCTTCCTCCCTCTTTAAATCAAGTACGGCTCAATAGCAATCTCCATGTTTGCGATGCTAGAACCCGGAAAAAATGGGGTTTCAAAAATCAACGCCTTCGAAATATCATCGCTGCATACTCGGCTATCCCATCAGCCATCGCGGCTCATCCTTGCCTCCTACGCGATATTTCTGCTGCTGATTCGAAGTCCTGCTACAGACTCTTTACTGCCACTGCTAATTGGAAGCCAGATCGAAGTTGCATTTGGATCGAGGGAAGGATTGAGGGTTGCTGGCGAAGGAGCTTTCGATTTTGGGTGGAGCTGTGGGGCGACGGCAATTCGCGAGGCCACAGGGTGAGGTAGGACTAAGTCGCGATTTTCGCGATGAAGCTCTAGGAGGCGAGCTCGCTGATGCATGGAAGGGCTGCAGTTTGTCTTCGCGTGGGCATCACGATTTCTTGAGGGAGGTGCGCTCTCTCGATTTAGGGAGGGGTCTCGAGTTTCGTTCGAGCTGTGGGTTCAGATTTAGGGGAGGCTGTGTTGGTTTTAACTGTAAGGTATAAAATTTTATTTCTTTTAAGAATTTTTTTTTTCAATTTAAATACATATATATATAACTCAAAGATTGATTTTTCAGTATGAAAGATATATGCATGTAGATAAAGTATATAACTGAGATTTTAAAACTTGCAGTGAAATTTCGAAGACAGAACCGTTTTGAAATTTTAATACGTATATAGGTTAAATAGAAATTTTTATAGAATTTGAGAAAAATAGTTTTAAATATATACCTGTACACTTTTAGATTTGAAGACATCCATGAAGAACTATATATAGAATTGGTTCAGGTTTATGTATATATTACTTACTGTTTAACTTTAATTTAAGGAAATTAAAACTTTAATTCATTTAGTTGGTTAGTGAGTAGGGTTAACTAGTTTATCTTAAATAAGAGATTAAGGTGATCCACTTGTTTAAAATTAACTTATTTAATTATTTTTACTAGAGATTTCAAAGGGAAAATTGGGTTAAATCAAATTATAAGTTAAAATTTAAACCTATTAAGCGGTAATGAATTGTTTGGTAAGTTCAAATAATAATAAATCGTATGATGCAAGGTTTAAAATTCGAGAAGGAAGCAAGCTCAATTGGAAATGAGATGCTAATAGATCAAAGGTGAGTTAATCTCACTCAGTTTAATTTTATTTAAATTTAATTGGTTAAATTAAATATGGATGAATGATTGAATTGGTTGATTTGATTGATGTGATATATATAGTAGTATATACCAATATATATATTGGCATATGTATATATTGGAGTAGTTGATATTTCAGCATTATATAGCGGATGAGACCCTATGCGCCGCATAATAGCGGATGATATTTTATAAAACCCATATACCGCGATATTCCACCTTGAAGTGAAATTGGTATTGTGCTAACATCTGTGGATGCAGGGAAATAGGTTGGAGGGATCCGACTGGATTCCTCAAAATATTTAATTTTGTTTAAATATTCTGTGATATGATTGTTGATATCCTGTGATGATTTATATTGGATAATCTGGTTGGATTGAATTTCCCAGTATAATGAGTTACCAAAAGCAATTGAATTGGATTTTTGGAAAGAAATAAAAGAGTAAAATTTAGTTAAGTAATTCTAGTGAATTCGAATAAATTAAATATGGGAAAGAGGAATTTTGAATAAATAGAGAAATATTGAATTTAAAGAAAATTTATGTGATGTTATTTAAAGGGATAAAAATTTATTTTAATTCAATGTTTAAATGAAATTAAAAAGAAAGAAGGAATTTGGGAAATCTGAGACTTGTGTTTCGATTTAAAGATTTAAAATCATAATGAGTAATAAAATCTGGAAGTTAATGAATTTGGAAATAAATGGATTAAGTAAGGAAATTTATTTCAAAGTAAAATAAATTGGAAAATCAATTGTAAATTGATTTAAATATTTGGGAATTTGAAATTTAAAGAGAAGTGAGATTTTGGAAACTGGGTTATAAAGTAAAATAAAATATCAGTGGATATTTGAGAATATAAATTCAAGGTGGGAATTTATAAAGGAATATGAATTGGTTTAAAAATAAATGTTGATTTATTTTTAAAAGATGAGAATGAGAAGTGTATTTCTCTGGATAGCCAAGTACGTTTTCAAAGAAATTTTTAATATAAGTTAAAAGTTCTAATTGTGTTTTTAAAAGCATGTTTTAGAAAATTGATTATTTCTAAATGTTAATTTCCTAAGTAAGTATTTTCAAAAATCTATTATTGTAGTAATTATATAAAAGTGATTTGCTATTATGTTTTAAAAGAAGAAATTTAGTTTATATTTATAAAGTGGTTTATTTTAAAGTATATATTTTTAATAAAGTATTGAGCTAGTTTGATTTCAATGTTATAATATATTTAAAATAAAGTGTTTTTAAATTATTTAAAATTAAAAGTATTTTGTACTTGGTGATTCGGAGAAAATAAATATTTGGGAAATGTATTCCGTAAGCGGAAACTGTTTTGAAACTGTTTGCAAAGGGAGTTGAAAATGGAATTATATCTTGTAAAGGATATTTGAGACAAATAAATAATGTGGAAAATTATTTATTGTGTGATGGTTGCTTGTGAATGTGAATTGATAGTTAAATCACCGACCATCAATATTGGCCAATGCGCTGATCGTTTCGAAGAGACCGGGATCGGGAATTTTTCCCGAAAACCACTTCGATCCGGTTTGTACGTTTCGTGTAACGTGTTCGGAGTCGAAGATGGAGCAGTGAAGTGCAAGGGCTAGTCGCTACTAATCCTGAGGATATTTCCAAAATGGATGTAGTAGGAATAGTGCCTTCGGTTCCGTTCGGACCCGGGACGGACTTGTATGGACGAATGCTTTCGTGACATCGTCAGGTGAACGATGGGCATTCAAAGTGAAATGTTCTGTAAAGGTAACGCTAAGCCTCAAGCCTCATCAACCGGGAATGACTGAAAATCAGGGGTTATGCAGCAAGGCTTCGTGGGTAGCGCCCACTGGAGAGTGTGGTCATCCCTGTCTAGATGTCCCTTATATTTCGGCTTAGTGGTGCGGTTGCTGATCCCAACCGTGGGGTGATCATATTCGGAATTGCCCATAGGTGATTCCGGCCTTGTGTTGCAGGGGACTTAGGGTGGGTCCTCGGTACTGTGATCTAGGCCACGTACTGTGACAAGTGGTACCCCAGTGCCTAGTCATTCGTTGGAAATCCATTCTCCCTACGTGCATTGTACGAGTTTTGTTTGTATACCTAGTATGCTGGAATTTAATGAATGTAACAATTTCGGCTATTTTATAAGTATTTGTATATAGACACTATTATAATATTAGAGGATTTTATAAAAAGTGTTTTAGCTATCGTAAGGTAAAAACCCGACATGTTTATTTGTGGCGTGGTCTTACGAGATGCTTTTATTTTCAAAAGATTTTGAAACTTTAATAATCAAATTGAGTGTGATTTTCTCACGCTGGTATTCCAGACTGACTCGGGTATTGTTTTACATGATGCTCGGGTCAGACCGAGTATTATAGGTTACAGGATATGATGCTGTGGAGCTCAGGAGATGAGCTGGATGGCGAGACGTATCTCCCGTACTTGTTTATATATATATATTCCGCTGTGTTGATTGTTGTACTCTGTTGTATTGAGGACATGATATGGTTATTGTCCAGTTGTATGTTATGTGTTCTCTGGTGTATACTCTGATGCTATATTATATAAAACTGATATAGTTTTGATTTGTGTAAAGATCTGTTAATATATATTATATTTTATTCCGCTGCGATGGTTAGATTCTGATTTTGTTTTCTTTTCTTCTTCTACCTCTTTCTTTCTTTTTACCCAAATGGTCCGGTTTTTCGTGTTTGAAAAACTCGGGCTGTTACAGTGGTATCAGAGCTTAGGCTAGCGATAACCTTGGCTCTGGTGGGAATTTTGAGAGTACTAATAGATATGAGCGCGTATTTGTTAGTGAATATAAAATGGTTTTATATTGTGTTGGTTGATTTATTGAGTGGCATATGAACCTTCGTCGGCACAGTCTGGACAACTGTATCGAAGGGGTTTCTAAACACTTGAATAGAACAGTTCGACACAGTATTGTTTTAAATAGGGTGAATGAAATAATTTTGCCCAAATTATTTTGTATATAAAAGAAATAATTATTTGAAATTTATTATAGTTATATATTTGGATGCTTGGTTGTTAGAAAATGACCATAATGAGTTAGTCTCATTATTGAGTAGAAATTGAAAACTTATAACCTAAGTTGAAGAATAAATTTATATATAACAAAATGGAATTTGAAATATAGACTATAAATGCAATTATAAATTGAAATAAACTTTATATGCAAATGTGATTTATAATCAAATGAGATAAATTCATAAACAAATGAAATTTGTAAATGTAAATTGTAAATGTGACTTATAACTTGAAATAAAATGTGATAGAATTCCAGAGTAATGTTTGGATATAAAATTGAATGGATTTTGAATTTGAAGTTTTGGGAAAGGATTAAATTCCTTTGGATTTAAAAATAGTTTAAAGGTTTTGGGGAAATAATGGTGATATTATTTCATGAATATTTTTGAAAGTAAATTGAAATCTGGTGGGATTTAGGCTTTAAAAATATTTGAAAAGTTTTAAAGTGATAAAAGCATTAAATTCTCTTTCGGTCGCTGGAAAATAATTTCGGTGATGACTGCAGCATCATCGATGTCTATTTTCGAGTTTCCAAAGAGAAATTGCTACCAAACTATTTTAAATTGGAAATGATTGTGAACTGGGTTGGTTTTGAAATTCAAAGGGAAAATTGTTTGGTAAAAGCAGATTGTTTTGGAAATTGGGATTTGAGGTGATATACCAGATATGTATAAGTTATTTATGGATTCAAAATAGTTTTGAAATAAAACCGGGCAATTGAATTATGGGAATTCTATTTAAAATATAAATGTGGGAATTTAAATGAATCAACAATATAAAGTATAGAATGAAGTTGATTGAAATAAGAGGGGAATGGAAGTTTAATTCTGGGATTATAATTATGAGATGAAAATAACTCAATGAGTAGTATAAGTTGGTAGATAAAAGAGTTAGAGTATATGAAGGTGAATAAAATATATTTGAATTTAACTTAAGACAAGTTAAATAAAAAATTGAGAAGTGGAATTGAATTAAATGAAAATAAGTTGAAGTCGAATTGAATTGGATATAAAGGTAATGTAAAATGCTTATAATTGTGTAAAGAAATTCATATTCTTAAGTTCAAGTGTAATAATTTGAAATTTGATTGTAAAGATGAAAATGGACTTAAATGAATAGTCCCAAGTCTTCAGCAAGTAAGTTAAAACTTATGAATAGAAATGAAATTGTAAGTCATAAATGGGAATCCATTACTTTGAACCATTAAGAGTTATAATTTGAAATTGTAATTATCAAATGGAAACGACTAAGATGAGCAATCTTAATTTTTAAATAAATCCAAACTTGAATTATAAAATAAATTGAACTTAAGAAAATTAAGTGAAGTGATATTTGGAATTAAAAAGCAAGTATTTAATTTTAACCAGCGGAGGAACTAATTAGATAATCAATTAGTTAATGAAATTGAATTGTGAGTTAATGAAATTGGATTAAAATAGTGATGGTTTGAATTGCGAATGAAATCCAAATAAGTGAAAATAAATTGGAAATGGCCTGGTTATTAATAAAATAATTCCAAATGAATTGAGTATGGAAAATAAAATTCATAATGATTGAGTGTGAATGAACCACTTATATTAAATAAATAAATGGATGGAATTTGATTAAATAAGAATCAAGTGAAAGATGGAAATAAAACTTTAAAGGGTTGGTTAAATGGAAAATAAACTTAAGTTATTGACTTAAGTAAATGTTGAATGGAAACTGAACTCAACAGAGGAGTGGTTTAAATAAGTTGAGAAATAGTTATTGAATGAATTAACTTGGATTGTTTTCGAGCTAAATAAAATTCAATATTCAGAAGTTGGAGATGAATTGAATTTAAGAAAAAAAAATTTTGGAAATGAAGTAGTAAATTGAAGTAAGTTGGAATTCATATGAAATGGGAGTTCAATTTGAATATATACACTTCGGTGGTGAAATAGTAAATAAATATAAGAAAATTTATATGAACTTAAGAATTGAAGAATGAAATTCTTAAGAAAATTTGTAGTGGAAATATACTTAGTAATTTTGGGAAAAATATATATATATATATACTAAGTGAATAGTTGAATGAAGACTAAAACTGAAGTTGTGAAATGGGATAGTTGTGAATAAGGGGATAACAATCAAAAAGGAATGTGAATAAAAGAGAATTGATATAACTGATAATCAATTGGGCTAATTACGTAAGATGTACGTATATTATTTTATTCGCATAGCTATTTGGTCCAGATGTCGAACATAGAATTTCGAGATAGTTTTATCGATCCGAATCAGGATTTTTCACTCGATTTTCGACGGCGAACCTGGATATGGATTGTTGATTGATTCTGGATATTCTCTATCATAGTTGGTGGCTATGCAAGGAGAATGACGGTTTCTGATCGAGAAACCAGATCTGAGTCCGCACTAGGAAGTCGGGTGTACGATACTAGTTCGGAAGTGAAATTGTGTGATCGATTGAGCGATCGAATGTGATATTGCGTACGGATAATATATGTGCATCGTACGAGCTTAAGTAAAGCAAATATTGTAAATTTGTAAAGGAAAGTATAAAATGACTTTGGAATTGTGAGTGAATATTATTGCTTAGTAGGATATACAGGTGTATAAAAGCAATGGATAAATTGGGATTTTTGATTTTAGAAGATAAAATTTAATGGCCCGACAAAAGGTATGTATTTAAATTTCTATATGAAATTTGAATGGGTTTTTGATCCAGCCACTTGGCCTTTTGTTTTCTTTTTGAGATTGGGAGGCCGTAGAGCCATTTTGTAGTAGTACCGAGCTAGCCGCGCAAAGGAGACGCTGGCGAAATTTTTCGGAAATTTAGGGAGTTAGAAAAATTTTGGAAAATTTTGATAAGTTAAAATTTGAATTCAAATTTAAATTTGAATTGATAAGTAGGTGATATGGGTTGAACTTATGAATAAGTTTGGGAAGTTAAAAGATGATTAGTGTATCATTAATAAAAGATTGTTGGGTATTGTTAAAACGGTTTGAATTTGGAAAATAGTTAACGGGGACTGAATCATTCTTCCTAACTAGTAATTTCGGGGACGAAATTGTTTTAAGGGGGGAGGAATGTGACGACCTGGAATTTTTGAGCATTTGAAATAGGAATATTTAATTAATTTTAAATATTCAAAAGATAATTATTAACTTTAATTTCAAATATCATTATTGATTAGACAAGTAATTGTTGAATTTAAATTATTGAAATTGGTAAATTATTGAATCTGGAGCTTTAAGCCTGTTAAAAATAATTTGAAGACTTATAAAATTTATATAGATAATACTGAAATGGATAGAAGTGTTGGAATCAGCTTTAAAAATGGTTTGTTATGTTTTGAAATTTTATATCATTTAAATTGAATTTAAAAATAGCCTTCCAAGGCACAGTCTCGGAATTCGACGAAACCAGTTCCATTGGATCCGTAATATTGAATTATTATCGGATTTCAGATTTCGTATTGATCGGAGTTATTGTGTGAATGTACGATATACAGACGCGCTAAAAATTTAATTGATAATAATCGATTCGAAGTTGAATTTTAAATATAAGTGAACACTGTAGCAAGGCGTCTTCAACACGCTTCCTTTGCCTTCTCGAACACACCATCCCTTATCCTGTTTCTTTTCGAACACGAGACCCTTATCCTCTCAGTTCAAAATCGAGAATAAATCAATGCCCCTCCTTTATTTTCCATATAGATCCAAATCATGTCGCTTCTTTTTTCAATGGCCGAAACTAAAATCAAATCTGTTCTTCCTCCCTCTTTAAATCAAGTACGGCTCAATAGCAATCTCCATGTTTGCGATGCTAGAACCCGGAAAAAATGGGGTTTCAAAAATCAACGCCTTCGAAATATCATCGCTGCATACTCGGCTATCCCATCAGCCATCGCGGCTCATCCTTGCCTCCTATGCGATATTTCTGCTGCTGATTCGAAGTCCTGCTACAGACTCTTTACTGCCACTGCTAATTGGAAGCCAGATCGAAGTTGCATTTGGATCGAGGGAAGGATTGAGGGTTGCTGGCGAAGGAGCTTTCGATTTTGGGTGGAGCTGTGGGGCGACGGCAATTCGCGAGGCCACAGGGTAAGGTAGGACTAAGTCGCGATTTTCGCGATGAAGCTCTAGGAGGCGAGCTCGCTGATGCATGGAAGGGCTGCAGTTTGTCTTCGCGTGGGCATCACGATTTCTTGAGGGAGGCGCGCTCTCTCGATTTAGGGAGGGGTCTCGAGTTTCGTTCGAGCTGTGGGTTCAGATTTAGGGGAGGCTGTGTTGGATTTAACTGTAAGGTATAAAATTTTATTTCTTTTAAGAATTTTTTTTTTCAATTTAAATACATATATATATATAACTCAAAGATTGATTTTTCAGTATGAAAGATATATGCATGTAGATAAAGTATATAACTGAGATTTTAAAACTTGCAGTGAAATTTCGAAGACAGAACCGTTTTGAAATTTTAATACGTATATAGGTTAAATAGAAATTTTTATAGAATTTGAGAAAAATAGTTTTAAATATATACCTATTCACTTTTAGATTTGAAGACATCCATGAAGAACTATATATAGAATTGGTTCAGGTTTATGTATATATTATTTACTGTTTAACTTTAATTTAAGGAAATTAAAACTTTAATTCATTTAGTTGGTTAGTGAGTAGGGTTAACTAGTTTATCTTAAATAAGAGATTAAGGTGATCCACTTGTTTAAAATTAACTTATTTAATTATTTTTACTAGAGATTTCAAAGGGAAAATTGGGTTAAATCAAATTATAAGTTAAAATTTAAACCTATTAAGCGGTAATGAATTGTTTGGTAAGTTCAAATAATAATAAATCGTATGATGTTATTCAAGGTTTAAAATTCGAGAAGGAAGCAAGCTCAATTGGAAATGAGATGCTAATAGATCAAAGGTGAGTTAATCTCACTTAGTTTAATTTTATTTAAATTTAATTGGTTAAATTAAATATGGATGAATGATTGAATTGGTTGATTTGATTGATGTGATATATATAGTAGTATATACCAATATATATATTGGCATATGTATATATTGGAGTAGTTGATATTTCAGCATTATATAGCGGATGAGACCCTATGCGCCGCATAATAGCGGATGATATTTTATAAAACCCATATACCGCGATATTCCACCTTGAAGTGAAATTGGTATTGTGCTAACATCTGTGGATGCAGGGAAACATGTTGGAGGGATCCGACTGGATTCCTCAAAATATTTAATTTTGTTTAAATATTCTGTGATATGATTGTTGATATCCTGTGATGATTTATATTGGATAATCTGGTTGGATTGAATTTCCCAGTATAATGAGTTACCAAAAGCAATTGAATTGGATTTTTGGAAAGAAATAAAAGAGTAAAATTTAGTTAAGTAATTCTAGTGAATTCGAATAAATTAAATATGGGAAAGAGGAATTTTGAATAAATAGAGAAATATTGAATTTAAAGAAAATTTATGTGATGTTATTTAAAGGGATAAAAATTTATTTTAATTCAATGTTTAAATGAAATGAAAAAGAAAGAAGGAATTTGGGAAATCTGAGACTTGTGTTTCAATTTAAAGATTTAAAATCATAATGAGTAATAAAATCTGGAAGTTAATGAATTTGGAAATAAATGGATTAAGTAAGGAAATTTATTTCAAAGTAAAATAAATTGGAAAATCAATTGTAAATTGATTTAAATATTTGGGAATTTGAAATTTAAAGAGAAGTGAGATTTTGGAAACTGGGTTATAAAGTAAAATAAAATATCAGTGGATATTTGAGAATATAAATTCAAGGTGGGAATTTATAAAGGAATATGAATTGGTTTAAAAATAAATGTTGATTTATTTTTAAAAGATGAGAATGAGAAGTGTATTTCTCTGGATAGCCAAGTACGTTTTCAAAGAAATTTTTAATATAAGTTAAAAGTTCTAATTGTGTTTTTAAAAGCATGTTTTAGAAAATTGATTATTTCTAAATGTTAATTTCCTAAGTAAGTATTTTCAAAAATCTATTATTGTAGTAATTATATAAAAGTGATTTGCTATTATGTTTTAAAAGAAGAAATTTAGTTTATATTTATAAAGTGGTTTATTTTAAAGTATATATTTTTAATAAAGTATTGAGCTAGTTTGATTTCAATGTTATAATATATTTAAAATAAAGTGTTTTTAAATTATTTAAAATTAAAAGTATTTTGTACTTGGTGATTTGGAGAAAATAAATATTTGGGAAATGTATTCCGTAAGCGAAAACTATTTTGAAACTGTTTGCAAAGGGAGTTGAAAATGGAATTATATCTTGTAAAGGATATTTGAGACAAATAAATAATGTGGAAAATTATTTATTGTGTGATGGTTGCTTGTGAATGTGAATTGATAGTTAAATCACCGACCATCAATATTGGCCAATGCGTTGATCGTTTCGAAGAGACCGGGATCAGGAATTTTTCCCGAAAACCACTTCGATCCGGTTTGTACGTTTCGTGTAACGTGTTCGGAGTCGAAGATGGAGCAGTGAAGTGCAAGGGCTAGTCGCTACTAATCCTGAGGATATTTCCAAAATGGATGTAGTAGGAATAGTGCCTTCGGTTCCGTTCGGACCCGGGACGGACTTGTATGGACGAATGCTTTCGTGACATCGTCAGGTGGACGATGGGCATTCAAAGTGAAATGTTCTGTAAAGGTAACGCTAAGCCTCAAGCCTCATCAACCGGGAATGACTGAAAATCAGGGGTTATGCAGCAAGGCTTCGTGGGTAGCGCCCACTGGAGAGTGTGGTCATCCCTGTCTAGATGTCCCTTATATTTCGGCTTAGTGGTGCGGTTGCTGATCCCAACCGTGGGGTGATCATATTCGGAATTGCCCATAGGTGATTCCGGCCTTGTGTTGCAGGGGACTTAGGGTGGGTCCTCGGTACTGTGATCTAGGCCACGTACTGTGACAGGTGGTACCCCAGTGCCTAGTCATTCGTTGGAAATCCATTCTCCCTACGTGCCTTGTACGAGTTTTGTTTGTATACCTAGTATGCTGGAATTTAATGAATGTAACAATTTCGGCTATTTTATAAGTATTTGTATATAGACACTATTATAATATCAGAGGATTTTATAAAAAGTGTTTTAGCTATCATAAGGTAAAAACCCGACATGTTTATTTGTGGCGTGGTCTTACGAGATGCTTTTGTTTTCAAAAGATTTTGAAACTTTAATAATCAAATTGAGTGTGATTTTCTCACGCTGGTATTCCAGACTGACTCGGGTATTGTTTTACATGATGCTCGGGTCAGACCGAGTATTATAGGTTACAGGATATGATGCTGTGGAGCTCAGGAGATGAGCTGGATGGCGAGACGTATCTCCCGTACTTGTTTATATATATATATATTCCGCTGTGTTGATTGTTGTACTCTGTTGTATTGAGGACATGATATGGTTATTGTCCAGTTGTATGTTATGTGTTCTCTGGTGTATACTCTGATGCTATATTATATAAAACTGATATAGTTTTGATTTGTGTAAAGATCTGTTAATATATATTATATTTTATTCCGCTGCGATTGTTAGATTCTGATTTTGTTTTCTTTTCTTCTTCTACCTCTTTCTTTCTTTTTACCCAAATGGTCCGGTTTTTCGTGTTTGAAAAACTCGGGCTGTTACAATATATGTGCCATATGAACTTAGCAGAACAAGTATCTTTTAGTAATTAACTTGGTACGTGTTAATTATTCCATACATGAGTCGTGACTTAACTGCTTATGTGGTAGGTATAGTGACCAGTTTCCCATCAAACAATTGTTTCTGAGTGGTAAATTATTTTACGACCATAGTTGACATCTTATAAACATCAAGCCAATTAGAGAAACTGTTGGTAGAAGCATAGCTTTATAACTAGCTTTAATTATGTTGATCTGCCTTATTTCTTTGCAATGCAAACGAACCATCCTCGTCATGATATCTTGTAAATGAAGAACCTAAAATATTCATCAAACAGCTAGTTTAAAAACTAAAATGGTACATAATAACACATCAACAACAGTATATAAACATCAGTCCCAAAGGAAAGGTAAAAATATTGATACCCGAGCTTTGAGTTAATGCCAAAACAAGTGCAGTCTTTGATATATCTTTGGATTTTTTAACAACTACACCAACATTATTATTTTTCTTCCTTTTCTTCAAACCAGCCATCGTCATTTTGCTTAAACTCCAAAAACAAATCACAGGCACACATAAACCGTTCCTTAAATCTAAGCATAAAACATCTTTGTTTTTTCTCTTACATTCATTCCTCTATAATCAAGTAACAAAACTGCAACAAAACCTCAAAAAAGATGTTACCTTTATCCTCAACTTACAATATCGACAAATATTCTATTGCTATTCCGACAATACTAACTGTATACCTTATTGTTAACATATAAAAAACATAAGGACTCTAAAGCTGAAAAACCTAACACGTAATGAGTTCAAAAATAGATGAGTCATGACTGATTAAAATCCAAATTCATGGTACGTTTTCTAATACACGCAATGAATTCAATAACAAATTCAACAATACAGATCATTCGAGTAGAGAATAGAAGTAAATAAAGAAGAAGGAAGCTTGAGTAGAGATTACTATGGTAAATACGGATCATTGGAGATTATTTTGAATGGGAATCGGAGGCAGCCTTGTTGCTTCTAGAAGTCGACTTCTTATCAAGGCTTAGAATAGCTGAGCATTACAAATTTGGATTGGAGAATGAATTTGATTTAGGGTTGCTTATTTTGGGGGAAAGAATTGAATTTTTCTAAGGAGCATAGGAATAACAAGGCGGTAATCTTTTGGTTACATTTTTTTAGGCAAACGCGGAATTTTTTTTATAAAGGCAGGAAGTGAAATATTTTTTGTTGCATTTATATAATAAGGGAAAATATTATTAGTTGCATTTACATTCAAACACCACCAATTTTTGCAACCAAAAGCTGATTTTCTTGTAGTGCCATCTGTAGTAGAAGGACATTGTGATGCAAACTGGATAACTGGTTCATTAGATACAAAATCCACTAGTGGATATGTGTTTACCTTTTCTAGTGGGGAAATATCTTCGAGATCCTCTAAACAGATTTGGATAGCTAGATCGACCATGGAATCAGAATTTATTGCCTTAGACAAAGCCGCAGAAGAAGCGGATTAGCTTCAAGTTTTCTTAGAAGGTATTCCGAATTGGTAAAAACCTATACCTCTAATAAACATACATTGCGGCAGCCAAACAGCAATTGGAATGGCCAATAGTAAGCTTTATAATGGAAAGTCTAGACATATTCATCGTAGACATAAAACTGTTAGACAACTTCTCTCCAGTGGGGTTAAAACAATTGACTATGTAAGATCAAATGATAACAACGTGGATCCACTAACAAAAGGTTTACCTAGAGAGAAGGTTAATATTTTATCGATGGGAATGAGGTTAAGGCCCATAAACTAAAAAGTTTCTTTAAAACGGAAACCTCACCTAGTTTACTGGAGATCCCAAGATCTAGGTTCAAAGGGACAACTAAGTTTAGATAAACTTGATAGCACTGTAAAATTCAAATCATTCCTATGATAAGTCAGTGCACTACTCGTCGGAGAATAGGATAAGTTTTGATACATTTAATAATGTCTATACTTCGTAATATTAAAGAACCAAGTAGAGTATTGAGAAAATACCCGTTATAGAATCACTTACGTGAGTGCGAAGGCGTCGCTTCAAGGAGAATTATAAGGCCAACTTCTCCAAAACACTCACAAGACCAAGCTGGTGTTCATGGAAAAAACGAACACATACAGAGAACCAAGGAGGATTAGAAACACTTATCACGTGTTATCTATTTTAGATTTACACAAAAGAATTACAATACAAAGACAGCCTTAGTCCACTGATTCGCTAGTAAGTCAAAAGGATAAACATAGTAAAGTTCAAGGCCAATGTGCTATTTCGCAAAATTATAAGAACAAATTAAGCAATTAATCATTCATGTGGGGGATCGTTAGAAATGGATGAGCATTAGGAAATGTGAAGGCATTTAATGTCTTGCGAAATGAATAGTCCCACATCTTAGAATATAATAAAATATTTGTGTTTATATACTAAGATGTGGACACTATTATAATTCCTATGAGACAAAGAGAGACACAAGCCATGACGGGTAGTGCAACCACTACACCATTATAAGCTATTAACAACGGGTAAAAACGGTTGTTAAGTCCAAAAGCAACGGGTAAAAACTGCCTTCAACACAGAAGTGGTTGAATTTAGCGACGGGAGAAAACCGTTGCTTTATGTTCAAAAGGCAACGGGTATAAACCGTTGCAAATTGGGACAAAGGCAACGGGTATAAACCGTTGCAAACTGGGCCAAAGACAACGGGTATTAACCGTTGCAAATTGGTCCAAAGGCAACGGGTATAAACCGTTGCAAATTGGGCCAAAGGCAACGGGTATAAACCGTTGCTTAATGTACAAAAGGCAACGGTTACGAACCGTTGCTTAATGGGCAAAAAATCAACGGATATAAACCGTTGCTTTCTGTCCAAAAAGCAACGGGTGCAAGCATTGCTTTATGGCCAAAGTCACACATAAAGCAACGGTTAACACCCGTTGCACATAGTGTTTGCTCCTGCTCCTACAAAATCACATCTGTAACTCACTACTGCGTTACAGGCATATCTCAGTATATATACCAGAATATCAATATATATCAAAATATGCCAGAATATCAAAATATTGGTACACAAGCACTATAAACATATCGCACATATACCATACATATAAAATTATCAAACTTATAATTACACTATTGTTTTGCAAACAGAATGCTATCGTGCCAGAATATCATACTTATTACACTACATTGTTTATTACACTACACTACAAAGATTTCATTAATTACACTACATTGTTTTGCAAGCAGTGAAGTCTACATATAATAAACACATTAAAAGGATGCTGAGCAGGTTAGCCGAAGCTGATATTTCTTTGGCTCATGTTGTGGTGCATATAGTATTCTATCCAATTCCTGCGCAAAAGTAAAAACAGGTTTTAAACTCAAATCATACAGTGAATTTTAGCTTGGTCAAGTTCAGTTAATAGAGCAACGGAATTCCTGTGTAAGCAATAATAATGCACAAGTAAAAGTGGCAGCAAACATTTAAACAACTATAACAACACTAACAAAAAAACCGCCTTTCAACTTCATCCCATCCCCTCTGCTATACACTTCCACTCACAACCACACTCCTACACACTACAGCATTTCCTCATTTTCTCTGTTTTCATCTCATCCACACTTAAGTACTACATCACACCCCCTACTGCCTATTGCCTATCAACAACATACACCATTAGCTTGGTCAAGTACTACACTTAAGTACTACACTATTTTTGGGTTTTTGTCCAATGTTGCACCGTTTGTACTGAGCCAGAAATCAAGTAATATGAACAAGTTGCTCGGACATATCTAACCTTAAATGTCCACCTCCTCCGAATGCATTTGATTCTACTATTTTTCTTAATTATCTCATTCGGGTATTGTTAAATCCATAATCTTTAAAGTTTGTACGTGCACACACCTATCAAGTTAAATCCAAACATTTTATAATGGTTTTTTCAATAAATATTGCTTGATGTTAATAGTATGTACCAATTTTGCACCATTAATATCCAACAAAAGCTATATTGCAGTATACCTTTAAGTTATTACCTCATCGGTAGGTGTACATTATGTATGCTTAATCTATGATTGATTTCACCTAGAATATATGAAAACAAAAGGATATTGCACATAGCCCCGTTATCATAAATAAGCCAAGTACAGGTTTGGTTCTACTCAGTACTCAGGCAAAAGAGATGTCTGCGAATGCGGCGAGTGTTTCTGCTGGTAATCCAACATTGATTAAACGAGTTAATTATATGCATTCTAACTGTTATAACTTTTAAATCGATTATATGCATTCTAACAACTGTAATTCCTTTTATTGTCTGCTTCAAAACCAATCCCCTGTCAACTGCACATTCACATCACATCACAAAAATTGTAACAGTCTTCTTCTGACTGCTCCACAGCCTTCAACTTCCCTTTCATCCACCATTGACACTTCCAACCTGGTTCCCTTGGTACCAGTAATCCATCAAACACAAACTACAAACCTGCCTGCACTCCAATAACATTTCCATATTTCCTATTCAAACCAATCACTACACATTTCATTTCCTCTTCAAACCAAATCACAACCATAACACTGTCAGCATAATTCAACTATCCCGACCAACCTCTCTAACTCCACATTCTGCAATGAACTCCAGCATTACAAACTGCCTCCCACTTCCTATTCACCAACTCTACCACAAACCACCAGTATCAACCACTCCAACCACCAGTATCAACCACTCCAACCACCAGTAAACACTCCAGTAACCACTCCAGTTCCCTACCAAACATTCCAGTCCCCTACCATTTCAGTCCCCTCCCCTACATCATAACCAAATTATTTTACCACCCATTAAACCCAATTAGTACGATACACACATAAATTTTTTTATCTAATCAATTTTTAGTTTATTGGACCTCCATTCATCGTTCAGGCACATTGATCATGTTTTTTGTTTTTTGATTTTGTCCTTGAATTTGGACTTTACTTCATAGTATTTGATAAATTGTCGATTATCTTGTAAACAAGACAGACCAGGACAAAATACACATGCATTTGCATATGCAAATTTCATAAACAGCAAACAAAAGAAAATCAGCAATATATGCAAAGAACAAGTCAGAAATATCAATACCTCCGACTAAAGATATCGTATCAAACCCTTTTGATGGCTCACATAACCTCCGGCTCCAACATCCCCAAAGGTCTCGGTAAATTGTCGACATATTTTGGCGGTTAGCTCATCCGGCAATAAAATTTTGTCCAACAACACTTTTTCATATGTGGGTGGTACTGGTTTTCCATGAATTACTAATGCTGTGGAATCTCGGCATATAGTACCTATTATATAAGCATTTCTAGAGTGAATATATGGAATCACATTTACAGAACTAACAAGCTCCCAAACATTTAAGACCATTGTGCAGAGCTACACAAGTCCTAGACCCATTGTGTATGCGATATTCGATCTTTAAAATCATGCAAGATTGGAATGGAAGGTGTAAACTTTTATGATCTTTCTATATCCTTTTTTGTTTTGGAGTTTACTGATTTATTTTTGGACATAATGGCTATTGTGAGTGTCAATGAAAATTTAAACCAAAACAGATATAAGATAAAGACTACGATGAGTATAAGTATACAAACTAGATCGCTATTGACAATGAATTCCTTCTCATCTCTCTCATTCATTCGCTATCTCAAACTCCAGCTCTGCAATAGCATTTTGAACTTTTACGTGATTCTTCATCATTTCTTGCTATCTCTCACTGTTTCTCAAATCTAATCATGAACACAACCTATTTTTAAATAACACTATACTTTCAGCCAAGCAAGAATTTAGTGAAGGTTGTGCCCACCAGAACTTATCCATGTGATCATTGTTATTGATTTGCTAAAACTACTTAAAACTGCTTAATTTGCTCTATCCTATGGTTATAGCATTATAAATATTGCTAAATATTCTCTTATATCTTATGATTATGTTAATTTGGATTTGAAAATGTCATATATACCTCTTGTGAACCTAATTATGACGTACATGTCAAACGTGAACCTTTGTTGCCTAACCTCTTTTTCTATAACAAAAGATAATTTGGAATCTATAAATACACATGCACTAATACTCATTAATTTGTTTATATGCACAATAACAGAGAGCAGTAAACTCGGTTGAAGTACAAAAAGACTGATTGGTCGATTAAAATAGTACCTGTTGCAATTACTTCGTCCTCGAAGTTCAGGATTTCACATCTTTGGTCGATTAACTGATTGTTCGGAGTGGAAAACTGAGAAGATTCGATTTCACTGCCTACTTGACGATTATCTTGGGCTATGCTGAGAAGACGCTCCAGTTTATCATCCATATTGTCCAGCTTCATCAATTTTTGCTCCACATTTTGCAGTCGCTGCTCATATACTGCTTGGGCCTGTTTGAGCCGTTTGCATGGAATGGCAGCACTCTTAACTTGGCTAGGAGCTATATTGGTCCCAATACTTCGGCTCCTGCCCTTTACATCTTTACCAAACACTAATATAAAGACGGCTTCATCACCACCACTCGTCGTTTCCTTTTCTTTTTCAATTTTGTCCTAAAAAGTAAATACATATATATGAATAATGAAAATTTAATTTAGAGGCGTTATTATTTGTTTAACTTACAAAGTAGGAAGATGTCGCATCTGACGTGCTGCCATCTTTTTTCTTATGCGTTTTCTTCCATACTTGAAGACGTGATACTTCTGTTCCCGGACTACTTGAATCGACCTGCATACAATGAACTAAAATTATATTTGGAACTAATGGTATATGCAATGTGATGCACCAATTCAATGACACATACCATTTCTTGAGTAATCATAGCGTGACTCTTACGTCCCGAATGATGACCATATTCGAGCATTGATCTATTTTGTTTGCCTCGCTTCCTTTTTTCTTTCGCCTCGGGTTTTGATTCGTTTCTTATGAACTCATCCCAATCATCTTGAGCAATTTTCGGTGGACAATTTCTCATTCTTTCTTCGTCAGTGATGAAATGGTCATAATGATTCTTGCGCAAATCATTCTTGTGTCTCCTAAAAGCCTCGGAATTTTTTTTCATAATAAGGTCCTTTGATAGAGGATCGAGCTCATAATATTTCTGCATAACAAAAAATGCATGTAAACCATTTTTTATTTATGTATTGAAAGCATTATAAATGAATTTAAACCATCTAAGTTCATGTACACAGTTTACATTTCAAAGTATATGGATTTTTACATTTCAACGTATATAGTTTCATCAGTCTCTATGAATAAAGTGATCAATCTAAATATCCTATAAATATCATAAAAGAATATATCTTGAAACAGAAACAGTACATAAATATGGTCTCATATAAACCCTCGCTCATTCAGGCCTATTTTACAATCAGAAACAGAAACAGTACATAAAAAGGGTGCATATTACAATCAGACGACTATATTTTACAAACAGAAATAGTACATAAAAATGGTTATGAGATTGGAGAACTTACCTCCAATTGATTCCACACGTCTTCCTTGTAATTTGGCGGAACTTTTTTCCAACTTGGATATGAGATTGGCACATGATTTCTTACTAGTTTACCAATCTTCGTAGCGACCTTTGAACCATTTTTTCCGACTGGAGAACCGTAGTTGTCTATATCAATTTTCTCCCGTTTTAAAATGGATGATTGTGAAGTTGTATCATTTGACGGTGGTGTGGCATCTTGTGACATTATGTCCTGCAAAGTCTAAAATCCTAAAATAATCCCAACAACATTATGACGTACATTTCTTCCCCTTCCAGCCCATCCCTGTGATGCCCGATTGCTGTCGGCCAAATTATTGCACGGAGTCCCCTCCATAATGTCCCCTTATTGCTGTTGTACATCTGATATATGAACCAACGTACCCTTCTAATTTGTCTGATCCCACCAGTTTCTCATCCATAATCGTAATGTGATGAGAAACTGGTGGGATCAGACAAATCAGAAGGGGACGTTGTTTACTATATCAGATGTACAACAGCTTACCAGTAATCGCTTGGAGCAATTTTATTAAGTCATATAATGCGTTTGATCTTGTTATGGAGGGGAATCCGTGCAATAATTTGGCTAACAGCAATCGGGCATCACAGGGATGGGCGGGAAGGGGAACATTCACTGTTATGCGGCAGTGATAAAGTCTTCCTGCATCACCAGAATTTTAAACTTAAGCGGATTCAAAACAATATCTAAAATACTGACTGAAATAAAGGATGCAAATACAAAAATATATTACCTTAGCACTGCTGAACTAAAGGGTGCAAATACAATATCTTGAACTGCCTGTCTACCTACAAACACAAAGAAAGAAAGAAAGAATAGTCAAGCTGATCACACGTATGTATGTGTACATGTGTGTATGTATGTGATCATATGTAAGTACCTACAACTACAAACACAAAATGAACTCTTGCAATATATCCATCCTTATGGATCCATCAGGATATTATAATGGCACTAATAAAAAATATAATGCATCTATTACTATCATATAACACACCATTTTACATTTTACACCATTTTAAATAAATATTTTGTTAAGGTACAATAACTGCTCTGAAATACAAAGTTAACATATGCATTTGATAAGATCTTCTAATTTTTCATTGTCTTCAAAAGCTGATTGATAAACGGTGGGAAACTCAGTGTCATCCACATTTATGGTCAACCGTTTTGGTGTATGCAAAACCACAAACCATCCGTTATTTTTTAAATCTTTTGAGTAGAACACTTGACTCGCTTCCGATGCAAGAATAAATGGCTCATCATTCACGCTATCTTTATTCTTCAATTTTCCCAAGTTAACTGTGATCAAGCTTGAAACAGAATCTATTTTACAACCATTGATCTTATCTTCGACCTTTACCCAATCACAATAAAAAACTATTTGTTTGAAGTCAATGTAATCCAACTCAATTATCTGTTGAATGACTCCGTAATAAGTTGTTTCTGCTTCCTTAAAATTTTTATCCTTCCCACTCGCTCTAAATTGTGTAATTGCTCTCATGCATACACCATTATCCTGTGTTAGCTTTCGCTCTTCATAACTCTTCGGAGAAAATAAAAACCCAATCACTTGGTACTTCATATAACTACGGGCATCAAACTTCGGCCCGTTAACTAACCGCCAAAGAGTTGAGTCAACATCGACGGTCTTCAACAACTACAACAAACACAATAAGTAAAAAAAACATTGTCAAGGAGGTGTATGGTCAACTTGAAAATACGTTAAATATTTAATACATATACCTCCTCACGTAACCAAAAAGTGAAATTTTTAATAGCTTCCCCAGATGTACCCCCGCCTCGAGTTTGAGATTTGGTGCTTTGAACATAGGAGTTATACCTCCTACGAAAAACACACAATAAATACTCTATATATGAATTGATTTACAATAATAAGAATTCAGAACAAATTCATGAATTTACTTCTTCCATTCATCCAATCCGTCGTACTTATCAAGGAACCATTTACGCACTTGTTGAAATTGCACTTGAGTTAACGTTATATCTTTACCATTATCTAGTGCTATTTCATCAGCAAACTCATCATCCTCTTCTAAAAACGCTTCACGGGTATGTTTATGAGTGCCATCACCTCCTTTTGGCATATACTCCATGAAGTAAAGACTAGCTTCTTGTACAATATATCCTTCTGCAATACACCCTTCAATATATCTTTTGTTGCGCACATATCCTTTATATGTTTTCATCAACCTATGAAGATGAATAATTGTAAAATGTAGACATCAATAGCTATTTAAATCGAATAATTATGTACATAACTAAAATTAGTAATTTACCGTTCAAATGGGTACATCCACCTATATCTAACAGGACCAGAAATCAATGCTTCATCGGCTAAATGAACCATAAGGTGAATACTGATATCAAAAAATGCAGGCGAAAAATGTTTTTCAATAACACACATTTCTTCTACCAAACTAGCCTTTGCTTTTAGAAGATGTTCCCTGTTGATCACCTTTGAGCACAAAATGTTATAAAAGAGACTAATGCGGTGAATAGCATTCCGTAGATCCTTATGTTGCGGAAAACAATGCTGAAGCAATACCGGAAGTAAATGTTGCATTATGACGTGGTAATCATGCGACTTCATATTTTTTAGTTCAGGAGGGTTGATGCTCACATTGTTATGGAAGTTCAAAGAGAATTTGCTCGGCACTTTCAAATTTTTCAATACGGTGCAAAACCGTATCTTTTCTTCTTTGCTCAAAGTGAAAGTCGCATTTGGTATGGTTACTTTACTTGTTTCAGGATCTTCTATCACCCATAACTTTTGTTTTATACCCATGTTTTTCAAATCCTTTCGTGCATTGATCCCATCTTTTGACATGTCTTTATGGTTCATAATTGTGTTGATCAAATGTTTCGTGACATTCATCTCCATATGCATAACATAAATATTATGTCGGGTCAAATTTGTTTTCCAATATGGCGAATCAAAGAACTTCGACCTCCTATACCATGTAGGAACTTCTTCATCGATTGTCTTTTTCCGTTTTCGACCAATTTCCGGTATGTTTTTACCAACTTTCATTTTTATATTCGCTACCTTTTTTTCAACTTGATAACCAGTCAGTGGTTTTGGAGGACGCTTAAGTTCTTGCTCGTTGTTGAAATTTGTCTTATCGTATCAAAACTTGTGTCCGGACGGAAGAAATCTACGATGTCCCATGTAACAAATCTTCTTACTTTCAGGGAGATAAACAGATGTAGTTTCTTCTCCACAAATAGGACATGCAAAGTAGCCGTGAGTTGTACATCCCGATAAAGTCCCAAGAGCGGGATGATCATGGATTGCCCACAACACTCTAGCTCTCATTATGAACTCAGATTTCTTAAATGAATCAAATGTAACGACTCCTTCCCATAACTGCTTTAACTCGTCTATCAAAGGTTCTAAATAAACATCAATATCTTCCCCGGTTGTTTTGGCCTAGAAATCAACAGTGTTAACATTGAGAACTCTCTTTTCATGCACAAAGACGGAGGAAGGTTATATGGTACTGCAATTACTGGCCAACAGCTGTAAGGGTTAGTTAAAGAAGCATTCAGACAGAAACCATCTGTTGCTATTCCAAGCGTGATATTTTGTGGTTCAGCAGCAAACGAAGAATCAAAAGCATCTGTAGTTTTCCATTGAGAAGTATCACGCGGATGACGCATTACGGTTGTACCGGACTTGGCACGACCATGCCAGGTCATCGCTTCTGCTATCCATGGTACAGTATACAGTCTTCTCAATCTAGAAATTAAAGGAAAATGTCTTAAGGTCTTTTGAGGTACTGTGGTAGCTTTTCTCTCTTCGTGGAATGATGTCTTATATCTTGGTGCGTTGCAATTTGTACATGAAACTTTGTTCGCATTATCTTTCCAGTACAAGATGCAGTCATTAATGCATGCATCATAAGTTATGTAATTCATCCCAACTTGCTTAATGATCTTCTTCACGTCAGGGTACTTTGACGGTAGCGTGTTACCTTCGGGGAGTAATTCCTTTATGAATTCGAGTAGTGCAATCACACCATTGTCTGAAAAGCCGTATTGGGTCTTCAAGCTATTCAGTTTCACAATGGCATACAACTTTGTAATCTCTTTTGGACAAGAAGGATACAATGGCTCTGTTGCAGTTGCACTATCAAAAAATGATTTATCCGTAAACTGCTCACCAATATTAGCATTATTATGCAACTGACTTGTAGGTTGAAAATGATGGAATCTATCTGCATCATTGATCAAATCCTCCATCCTAATATGTTCGGACTCATCAGCATTTGTGGCATGACTAACCGGTTGTTGTTTTGGCTTCTCCGGTATTCTTTCCCCGTGAAAACACCACACGGTATATGATTGAACAATACCATATCTTAGCAAATGAAAATGAATGTCATTTAATTTGAATGTATCTTCATGTTTGCACCGCGTGCAAGGGCACGAATACTTTTCCTTATTGCCACCGTTTTCAGCAACAAATTTAACGAAATTTCTCACACCTTCCACATATTCTGTATTTCTTCGATTAGATTGATTCATCCATTGTTTGTCTATACTAAAAGACATACTGAAAGAAAATAACAAGAGCTAATAAGAAATCATGGGTAACAATATCTTATGGCTTTCCACCAAGTTCAACTCTGATATTAACTAAACAGATGTATATTCTTCTGATTTCACTTGAAATTTAACATTAGCATCAAACTATTTCCAAAAAATTTGCCATTACAACGGCGCCATTTTGTAGCACCAGAGTAATGTCTATGCATTACCCCTCTCCTGATACTTGGCTTGCGCCATTAACAACAATTTTATCCACTTACTAAATATGGTCTCATATTTAGTAAAACAAAATTCATTGCATCAACTTATACCCTAGCAGTCACTATAAGCAGCTATGTCTAACTAGCATGCAGTACAGTACAACATTTAGGCTTTAGTAAATATGAGAATGCACACTACAACACTACTTCTCTTCCATGTTGCAATGTTTAGCTGATGAAACACCACACGTACGGGGACATGTTAGATTATCTCACATTGTACAGTTTGAAAACAAATCATATATAAATGTAAAAAGATCATCCTTTGCATAACCAATTGTTTCTTGGTTCTCTAACACTGTACACTTAAAACATCAAATATGTATTCTGATGGTTCAGATTAGAAGGTGCATCTCTACTTTGGCAAACTGTTAAAGAGTAGTAGATATTGACTATAATCAATCCCCAAAAACTTAATGAAACATCAATCCTAAAAGATGAAGATAATGATGGAACTAAAATGACAGCTTATATGGTAACACTAAACAAACCCATAAGCAAGCATTATAGGGAATAAACTGTTCCTTAACTTGTGTTGCATCCCTTTCTTTATTATTCTAAACTACAAATATACATTACAAATTATTTCCTACACTACCATTAACTAAACTATAATCAAATTTGTGTCCATGAATGTAACAGCTTCTAACATAAAATCATAAATGTCCCTGAACACACCTTTAATTGTCGGGCTATGTTTTGGCGTAGCCCATTACTGCAGTGAATGTTAGTAGGCCGTACAAATAAATATATTTGACGTGCGATCGTATTACCCCCTTCTTCTCGCCTGTAGGTCTTTGTGCATTTCTCTACTTGTTATTCATCTTCCTCGCTATCTCACTTCTATTTTCACCACTGTACCCCATCGCACCTAAAATTCTGAAGAAAACCCAAGTAAATGCCCAACATACGAGTATTGAAATCCGGTTGATACTTTGGTAGTAAATGACATTCCTCTAGTCCACCGTTCAAATATTCATTTTCCATACAAAAACTGCTCTGACCGTCGATGGACAACTACAGAAGACCCAGTTAAATATTCGATTCAGAGAGAAAAAGATAAACAGACAAGTTTACAACTGGTTGCAACCCAGCTATTTGATATTATGCCTCTTAGCTTTTTTTTCTTCTTCTCAGGCTGTTCTACTAGATGAAGATGTATCTGTTTTGCCCAAACTCACGGTAGTAAGGTTTTCATATTACCCACTAATTTTATCTTAATTGAAAAGCCTATGATCACCAATCAACCTAAACACATATCTGAATTGTTGCATGAATACAAACTAATCAGTTATAAGCCATAGTATCAGTTATAAGCCACAGTATCAACAAAAGTAAACTCTACCAGTTTACACTTTTACATATATCTATGCAATATAACCAAACACCAATTCAAGTATGTACCACTTTGCCAAATATTCAACAAAATTCACTTGCACACATATCTGCATTTTTTGCATGTACAGTAAGCTGCACATCACTTAACACTAAACAAACTAGAAGCGCCGGTAAAATACTGAGGACTAGAAGACAACAACGCAACAGACGCTCCAAAATGCCGTAACCTGTATTATTACAAAACAAAGCTTACCAGGCAGTTATGCGCTCTCTTCGATTATGCCAATGAAACTCGAGGAACCAAATATCAAAGATACACAGATCTGAGATAATTAAGATTTCAAATTAGATTTTATAATACAAGTATGAAACAAAATCAAATTTAAAATAGAAATCAAATAATTAAAAATGAGTACCCAACCTGGAGTAGGTATTCGACAAATTCACGTTGTAATACTTCTCCGAACACAGATCTGAGAGGGCCACTGATTGGCGTTGAATGAAGGAAGAACTGGTGCGGCTGGAAGGAAGATGAGTTCGCAGCTGGACACGATTAGGTGGAAAGATGGGTTCGCGGTTGGATGGAAGATGATTTCACGATTAGATGGAAAGATGAGCGGGTTGAAGCAAATCGAATTGGTGGAATTGGGGGTTTTTTTATTTAGGTTTTCTTTTCGTTGAAAGAGGACGAAACGAATATCAAATGAAAGGAGGGAAGGAAAAGTGATGGGCCAATTCTTTTTGGCTCCTAGCGAATATTTGGCACAAAATTAGCGCCATTATATGCCACAACATTTACGACGGTTACAAACCGTTGCTAATTAGCCACGGTTGAAAACCGTTGCTAGTTGGAACGAAGCGCGCCAAAAATTATGGCGCGAAAGATGAAATTCACCGCCATCATTTGTCTCCAAAGAAGCTACGGTTAATAACCGTTCCCAATTAGCAACGATAAAAAACCGTTGCTAACTGAACCAAGACGGTGATTAACCGTTTCTAAATGGCAACGGTTAATAACCGTTGCCAAATGCACGGATGGTTAGGTGCAAATCTCAGTATTTGGTGCAGTGAACACACCACCCCGCATGCGCATGTCCGAGCCCGCATCCGCACCCACATCCACGGCATGGACGAATGGGCGTTTGAGGCATATTAGAGGCACTTAGCACTTTGCAGTTGGCAGTTGGCTTGGCATGGTTATTCAGACCGAACTGTTTTTTGTTTTTTGTCCGTTCAAACTCAAATGGCCGCATCGCCTGCTAAAGGGTCGCAACCTTTCCAACAGTCGCAACCGTTCGAACAGGCACCTATTACCGAATAGGTGCACCTCCCCATGCCTATATATAGGCAGGAGAAAAATAGAATACTAACTTAAGTTTTTTCTGAATTCTCTCTCTCCACAACACTGTTCTAAAAATAAACTCTCTTGAGTTCATCGTTGCTCTGTGGTTGTTGCGCAGCATCACACACAAGGTCCGTTTCATCTTGGGAAACAATTGCTCGATATCCTTAAGCACCATAGAGGGAGCAATATTGTTTCAAGGAAACAACTTTTCGCTGGACTCGGACAATCTAATCGGTATAATATATACTGGTGTAACACCCCAGATTTTTGGTAACATTATTTAGGATATTTAATTAGTTAAATTAAATAAAATAATGTGTTGACTATGAGATTCAGATTTGATATTTAATTAAGGTGTAGCCATTCCATTTAACAATGAATTAAGGAAGAGTTAAAATGAAATAGAGGGGTAAAATAGGAAAGAGGCCATTCCTATATCTATTCCCTTAGGCCGTGTATCACATACACGTTCATTTCATTTGAATTTTTTTGAAACTTAAGGCCGGCCACCATTAACAAGAGTAAGAGGAATAAAGCTAAGGAAGAAGCTAATTCAAATCAAATCCATTCACATCTCAATCTCTAAAGCTAAGATGAATAATGTTTATAGCTCATTTTCATTATGCTTTCGGTTTTAAGATGAATTCTAAATATTCTGCAATGATTTTCCATGTTTTTGAATGATGGAATGAATATATATACTTGTTGATGAATTATGGTTGTTCATATTAAATTTATGATATGTTTTAAGGTGAAAACCCTATTAAATGAATCCAAATGCCTTGCGAATTTTTATGAAGATCATAAATATTATTTTGGAAATTGGATTCAATTTTTAGAATTTTCTGAATTTATGTGGAATTTATATGAATTTTCTAGTAAAGAAAATGTTAATTTGGATTATAAATTATTTACGATTAAATAATAAAAGAATTTGGTATGAAATTTTTATATGTTGGAAAACATATTAAAAGAGATTTTCTGAAATTTTTGTAGAATTTTCCTAAGTGTTTTAATGGTTATATAAAATTATTTAAGGTATGGGACTTAAATGTTTTATATAATTAAGAGAGGAGAAGGGGCTTTTTGCAAATAATTTAAATTTGTTAAATCTGGAAACTCGGCAGCACTTTCGAAAAAGTACAATGGCAACTAATCAGATTTAGACAAACAAGGCAGGTTAGGTACAAAAGAAATAGTTTAAAAGTACAAAAATACATGTTTTACAATGTTTCGACGCTTTCGACACCAGGTTTCGCCTCCTTACCTTCGCCTCCAACACTGTCAAAACAATGCACATGGTACCAGTTAACTGGTACGTAGTGAATTGGATGTAGGCGGAAGGAATAGAGTTGAAACTACAGGTTCCAAAAGGGTTTGAGGCATTACTTTGAATTTAAAGGAAATGTGCCTGCTTGCTTTCGACTAAGATGCTTTCAACTTAGTTAGCTTTTCACCGAGTCAAATGGTTTTAAAAAGAAATGATTTCGATTGGGTTTACGCTTTTGTTTTAAATGATTGCTTTCGACTGTGTTGAAGCCTTTAGCTATCGCTTCCTACCTTTCAACCCAGATGATTTCGAAAGGGTTGTTTTGTTTTCTAAAGACCTAACCACTTCTCAAATGCTTTCGAAGGGATGGTTTTGACACCATCACTTCATTACTTAGAAAATGGTTTTGAAACAGATGCTTTCGACTTAAATGTTTTTAAGACCCTTTTTCAAATAAAACCCAAATTGGTTTCAAAAGAGATAGTTTTAAATGGTTTCGAAATAGATGCTTTCGACTTTAATGAGTTTCTAATCCTTTTGCTCTACTTGAAGGCATAATCCAAATGGTTTCGACCGAGATGATTTTCAAAGGTTTCGAAGGAGTAAATTTTCGAATGATTTCAAAAGGTTTCCACATGTTTTAAATTGAATCCAAAGTGCTTTCGAAAGGATTGAGTTTTGACTGTTTCGAAAGGTTTTAATGTATGGTTTCGAAAGGGGTGGTTTCCCAAGGGTTTCGAAAGGATTGAAAGGAAAGCTTTTCCTATGTTTTCAAATGGCAATATTTAAAGGTTTTAAATAGGGATGTCTAATGTTTTGAAGCTTTCGAAGGAAAGGCTTTTAATGGTTTCGAAGGGGTTACCTTCAAGGGTTTCCAAAGGGTTGTTTAAATGGGCAATATAACCTAAGTATTTTCAAGTTAAAAAGGGTTTTAACTTGTTTTGAAAGGATAGTCAATCCTTATTAAAATTCATAAATATTATTTTGAGTAAAGTGTATATATCATGGCAAAAATAACTTAGAGTAAAGCTAAGAATATATTTTCCTTGTAAAGGTATGATTTAAAAGATTAAATCTTTTTGAAAAGGTTTTTCAAGGAAAAAGGTGAAGGGTGGTTAACCCTAAGAAAATGATTCGGACAGTTAGTCAAATTTGCGAGCAGTCAGCCCAGTTTTATGGACAGATAGTTCATTTGTTAGCATAATGGACCTTTCTATTGTGTTTTGGATAGATGGTCCATTTGTTAGCATAACGGACCTTGCTATTATGTTGTGGACAGATAGTCCACTTATTACCTGTTTTATGGATAGATAGTCCATTTATTAGCATAAAGGAGTTGCTATTTTGATAAAATCAGTTTGATTAAAAAGTTTGGTTGCAGGAAAGGATTTGCAAAATATATGTTTTTAAAAGGATATTAGTGAGCGGAACCCCGTTCCGCTAAGCGGTGTGGTCTCACTTAATATCAGTAAATCGAGATGTAACAAAATTATTCACACCAGGCTTTATGTCTGACTCGAAGTTTTTGTTTCCCCTTAAACTCCAGGGTGCTCAAAATTGATTTGAGTATGCTGAGGGCTAAGTTTTTCGGGTTTTAGTTATTTTAGCGAATAAAGCTTCCGGATACGAGCAAGTGGCTAATGGATAGCTAATTAGGATTCACAGTTTCATTTTGTTTTGATTCTGCTGTGTATATAAAGTCGGATACGACTATATAGACTCTGATCAACCAAGGGGGCATCGTCATATGTCACTCTTGGCGTATTATTGTAATTATAATTGATCTTTACCTAGGAAACGATTATGGGATTATGTAATTTGGATATGAATTTGTTTGAAATGTAATTAGAAAAAATGTTATTTTTGAAATCTGTGATTTTGTTCATATTCAAATGCTTTTGATATTATGAATACCATTAGCATTGCCCTTTTTTGTCACCAGAAGTTAATAGTAAGGACGACTGCAGCATCTCTAGCGCTTAGCTTTTGGCCTCTAGATACGGGATGTTACAACATGGTATCAAAGCATAGGTTTATGAAAAACTTTAACCAACACGAACCTATCCAAGTTCTCTCAAAAAATCTGGTTCATCAAATCCACAAAGAAAGCTGGAGCATTCGTCAATCCGAACGGCATAACTAACCATTCGTACGATCCATATCTGGTCCTGAATGCTATCAAAGGTATACTATCCTCTGCTACCCTGAGCTAATGGAAACCCATTGCCAAATCCAACTGAGAAAATACCTTTGCTCCACTTAGTTGGTTGAACAAATCGTCAATTCTGGGCAATGGGCATCGATTCTTTATCTTCTTCTCATTCAACTTATGATAATCGATACATAGCCTCAATGATCCATCCGGCTTCTTAGCAAACACTGCTGCTGCACCCTACGGCGAACTGCTCGGCCTGACAAAACTCTTGCCCTCTAAGTCCACCAACTGCACCTTCAACTCCCTCATCTCTGAAGGGGTCATCCTGCTTGGTGCTCTATTCACGGGTTATGCTCCTGGAACCAAATCTATCCAAAACTCAGTGGCTCATTTCGGCGGCAATCCAACTATAGGCTCGAACATATCTGCGAATTCTCTAACCATGAAAACTCGGCTCAACACATCATCTGAATCCAAAGCACCTAACAAAGCAAACACTGCATCCCTAGAACCTCCTACGGTGAATACAATCTGATCACTACAATCCGGGTGACAAAGAGATATCTCCTACCCTGGCAAAATATCTTATCATCGTACTCACTTAACCAATCCATACCTAGGATGATCCCAAACCCCACAAAATCAAACACATGCAAACTGCACTCAAAAGTATGACCTAACAGGTCAAACTCAAACTGGTCACACCTCAACCCTAGAGTTGCATACCCTCCTATTGGATTCGCAACCCGTGAGGAAGTAACTAAATATGTGGGTTCAATGTTAAGCTTATCTATCAAACATCTAGATATAAAAGAATGTGATGCACTAATATCGAATAAAACGCTAACAGACATACCATGAATCTGGAGTGTTCCTCCAAGAACTGACTTTCCTTTATCCTGGGCTGTTGGCTTGGAAGCGGCAGGTTCCAAAGCATACACCTTGCCCTTACCATCCCTAATGGGCTACTTGCACTGATTCTTATAATGGCCTATCTGGTCACAGTTAAAACACCTGACATTCTTCCCCTTAGCCACATCCTTCGCTTTCCTTAAGCGACACTCGTTAGCATAGTGCCCTTTCTTGTAGCATTTATAGCAGACAACTTCAGACTTCGCTTTCATGGCTGCTCCACCCTTCTGAGCACCCTTCTTGGGAAAGAACTTCCTCTTCTTGCTCTGCCCAACCTGGACTACTTTTTCCTTGCTCTTCTCTAGAGACTCAAGGACTTTTTCCTGTCTCAAAGCCATCTTTATAACAATAACAGAATGATCTCTAAGATGAGACAAAGTAGCACTAGCCAATTCTGGCTTCAATCCCCTGATAAACTTCTCATTCCGTTTCAACACGGTATCCACCGAAGCATACCCACACCGGGACAATTCTTTGAACTTACTGGCATACTCAGCAATAGACATTTCTCCCTGCACCCGCTGAGCAAACTGCCTAATTAAAGCTGACTGTGCCATTACTGACATAAACCTCTCCTGAAATCTCCCTTTGAAATCCTCCCAGGTTACTGTCTCCTCATCAACTGTCGCTGTTACACTGTTCCACCAGAATAATGCAGTCCCCTGAAGCTGCCTGGATGCCAAACTCCTCTTCTGCTCGTCATTGAACCCTAAATTTGCAAAAATCCTTTCGCAGTGCAACAACCAATTCTCCACTTCAATGGCATCCTCTGTTCCCATAAACGGCTTCCCTCCTAGCTTCACATAATTGTCGCTCATCTTAGCAAAATGATTAACTACCGAAACTTCTAAAACCTCTGCTCCTACAGCATTTCCTCCTACCACTTCGGTTGCAACTCCTGCCTGCATCATATTCCTGAAAAACTGATACATGGCTTCCATTCCGACCTGCAGGACTTCAGCACCAACATTCTCTTCCTGACCTTGACCTCACCCTGCGTTAGGTCCAGTATTCCTTTTGGTGCTTCCCCCTCCTTGGTTAACTCTACTTCTTCTACCATCCATATCTGTATTCAAACCGCATGAGATATAGAAAGATAACCTAATCAAAGATAGATGAATGGAGATAAAGCGCACACTTATATATATAAAATACAAGTAAGGTACTATAGAGTTAACCCAACCCCAAATCTTACTTTAATTTCTTTGGATTTTTGTTTTCAAAACCAATTTTTAGTTAAATTTTTTCATAAACCTATGCTCTGATACCAACTTGTAACATCCCGTATCTGGAGGCCAAAAGCTAAGCGCTATGGATGTTGCAGTCATCCATAGTATTAACATCTGGTGACAAAATACGGCAATGTTAATGGTATCCATAATATCAGAAGCACTTGAATATGTGCAAAATCACAGATTTTCAAAAACAACAATTTTCAGTGACTGCATTTCAACAAATCATATCCAAGTTACAAAAATCCCAAAAGTATTCCAAGGCATTAATCAAATATAATTTACAACAAAACGCCAAGAGCGACATATGAAGCTTCCTTGGATGATCAAAGAAATATAGACATAATTGTCTTAATACACACCGAAAACAATTTTAAAATAGAATCCCTAAATTAGCTATCCGTCAGTCACCTGCTTGTCTTCGGATGCTTTATTAACCAAATTCTGCTAAAACCTGAAAACCTAAACCCTCAGTCTACTCAAATCAAATTTTGAGCACCCGAGAGTTTAAGGGGAAACAAAAACTTCAAGTCAAACTTAAAGCCTGGTATGAATAATATTTGTTACATCTCAGTTTACTGATAACTAGTGAGACCACGCCACTTAGCGGAACGGGTTTCCCCTCACTAATATCTCTTTTCAAAACATATTTTTGCAAATCCTTTCCTGCAACCCAACTGGTTAATCAACATATTTTAATAATATAGCAATATCCATTATGCTAAAGACAGGAAATAAAATAGACTATTTGTCTAAATCTGAACTATCTGTTCTTTACTGGACTATCTGTCCTAAATTTGATTATAGCAATATCTTTTATGCTAGATAATGAGCTATTTTCCCAAAACAGGTAAAAAGTGGTGGACTAACTGTCCTTAAAAATTCATCAAGGTCCGTTATGCTAATAAATGAACTATCTGTTCATATCAGAGCTGACTGCTCTTTCTGGACTAACTGTCCTCTAGGCTGACTGCCCTTCAAAATGGACCGACTGTCCAAATTTAAAATGAGCTGACTGCCTAAATTTTCTTTTGGCTTAACTACCCTTCAAAATATCTGAGCTAATTTCTCTTTAAGTTTTCCTTAAAACCTTTTCAAAATGATTTAATCTGTCAAATCTAATATATCCGAGGAAAATACATCTTTTGCTTTACTCTAAGCTACTTTTGCCACGTCCTATATATACTTTGCTCAAAATAATGTTGATGATGTCCAATAAGGATAGTCTATCCTTTAAAATAAGTTAAAGTCCTTTATAACTTAAAACACTTAGGCTATCTGCCTAATTCTTATACTCGAAACCTTTGTTTAAAACCTTCAAACAACCTTTCGAAAACATAGAAGGTAACTCCTTCAAAATTATTCATAAAACCCTTCGAAAGTTTTGAAGCTATCTCCTTCATATCCTTTAATAAACCTTTCGAAATCATTGAAGTAACTCCTTTTAAACCTTTTAAAAGCTTTCTTTTCATAAGCTTTAAAACATATGACACCCGCCTTTAAATCCTTTAAACCTTATCCTTTCGAAAACATAGCTAAACTATACCTTTCAGAATCAATGTACCTCAAAACCTTTCGAAGACATTGGGTTCAATTTAAAACAGGTGGAAAACCTTTCGAAACCAATCAAAGTTAACTACCTTAAAACCTTCAAAATGTTTCGACTTAAAACTTTTGGATTATACGAAGGGATCAGAAAAACATTGGAGTCGAAAGCAACTGCTTCAAAACCTTTATAAAACCTTTTGAAATCAAACCTTTCTAAATCAAAACCTTTCGAAATCAAACCTTTCGAAATCAAAACCTTTCGAAGTCACAACCTTTCAAAATCAAAACCTTTCAAAATCAACTTTTGGATTATACGAAGGGATCAGAAAAACATTGGAGTCGAAAGCAACTGCTTCAAAACCTTCATAAAACCTTTTGAAATCAAACCTTTCTAAATCAAAACCTTTCGAAATCAAACCTTTCGAAATCAAAACCTTTCGAAGTCAAAACCTTTCAAAATCAAAACCTTTCGAAATCAAACCTTTAAAATCAATGGAAAGAGGCGGCAAATTTTAGAAAAATAAAAGATAACCTTTGACTCCATCTGTGTCAAGGTTAGGAAGCGGCAAATATGCTTCCAACCTTGCCAAAAGCTATACCTTTCGACTTTGCCGAAAGGTTTCAATTAAAACAAGTAAGCAAACCAATCGAAACCTTTTCCTTTTAAACTTTTTGACAATTTCGAAAGCTCTTTGTCGAAATCTAGCCGGTGTATTTTTTTTCTTTAAAACCAAAAGAAAACTTCATCTCTTTCGAAAGCTATAACCCTTCATCTCCAACCTTTTGACTTCCTCCAATTCACTACGTACCAGTTTCATGATACCATGTGCATTGGTATTTGATCTAATCGGAAGGTTTGATACCTTTCGACCTTGTCAGAAGGTTTGGATAAAGACAGAAGCTCTTGCCAAAAGAGTTGAAACAGTGAAAATACTGTTTGAAATAGTTCTTTTGTACCCCATCTACCTTGTTTGTCTAAATCTAATTGGTTGTCAGAATTTATATTCGAAAATTGTTGTCGATCTTCCATATTTGGAAATTTGAATAATTTTAAAAAATCCCCTTTCCTCTTTTATAATTATATAAAACATTTAAGTCTCAAACCTCAAATAATTTTATATAATCATCAAAACATTATTTTATTTAGTTTATCTCACTAAATCTCCTAAATAATGTTATAAAAAATCTGGGGTGTTACACCAGATATGGGTATGCTTCAGTGGATACAGTAATGAAGAGGAATGAGAAGTTTATCTGGGGGTTGAAGCCTGAGTTGGCCAGGGCAACATTACATCATATTAGAGATCCTTCTGATTTTGTAGTGGAAATGGCCTTAAGGCACGAGGAGTTGCTTGATTCTCTAGAGAAGAGTAAGGCTAAAGAAGTCTAAGTCGGGCAGGGTCAGAAAAGGAAGTTCTTTCCTAAGAAAGGTGCTCAGAAGGGTGGAGCAGCTAAGAAGGGGAAGTCTTAGATTGTTTGCTTCAAGTGCGACAATGACAGTTTGCTAATGAATGTCATGCTGGAAAGGCAAAGGAAGTGGTTGGGAGGAAGAATGTCAGGTGCTTCAACTGTGACTAGATAGGCCATTATAACAGCCAGTGCAAGGAGCCCGCTAAGGATGGGAAGGGAAAAGTGTATGCATTGGAGCTTGCTACTTCGAAGCCAACAGCTCAAGAGAAGGGAAAGGCAGTTTTGGGAGGTACGCTTCAGATTCATGGTATGTCTGTTAGCGTTCTATTTGATACTGGTGCATCGCATTCTTTTATATCTAGATGTTTAATAGATAAGCTTAACCGAGAACCCTCATATTTAGTTACTTCCTTATAGGTTGCGAATCCAATAGGAGGGTATGCAACTGTAGGGTTGAGGTATGACCAGTTAGAGTTTGACTTGTTAGGTCATGCTTTTGTTTGCAGTTGGCATGTGTTTGATGTTGTGGGGTTCGGAATCATTCTTGGTATGGATTGGTTAAGTGAGTACGATGCTAGGATATTTTGCCAGGATAGGAAAACATCGTTTTGACACCCAGATTGTTGTAATATGGTTGTTTATACCGTAGAAGGTTCTTACGTTGAGATGTATGCCTTGTTGGATGCTATGGAATCGGATGACGAGCTGAGTCGAGTTTTCGTGGTTAGAGAATTCATGGATGTTTTTGAGCCTATAGTTGGATTACCACCAAAATGGGCCATTGAGTTTCGAATAGATTTGGTTCTAGGAGCAGAACCAGTAAGTAGGCCGCCAAGTAGGATAACCCCTTCAGAGGAGAGGGAGTTGAAAGTGCAATTGGTGGACTTAAAAGGCAAGAGTTTTATCAGGCTGAGTAGTTCGCCTTGGGGAGCAGCTGTAGTGTTTGCTAAGAAGCTGAATGGATCGTTAAGGCTATGTATCGATTACCGTAAGTTGAATGAGAGGACGATAAAGAATCAATATCCATTGCCAAGGATTGACGATTTGTTCGACCAGTTGAGTGGAGCCAAGGTATTCTCGCAGTTGGATTTGGCGACAGGTTTCCATCATCTCAGAGTAGCAGAGGATAGTATACCTTTGACGGCGTTCAGGACCAAATATGGGTCATACGAATGGTTAGTTATTCTGTTTGGACTGACTAATGCACCATCTTTCTTTATGGATTTAATGAACCGAGTTTTCCGAGAGCTCTTGGATAGGTTCGTATTGGTTTTATAGATGATATCTTGATTTACTCTAAGGATGAAAGAGAGCATGAAGTCCATCTTAGAGTGGTGCTTGGGACGTTGAGGCAGCATTAGCTGAAAGCAAAGTTTTCGAAGTGTCACTTCTTTAAGAAGGAAGTGTAGTTTCTTGGTCATATAGTCTCATAGGAAGGGTTGTTAGTAGATCCGACTAAGATTGAAGCAGTAAATAGTTGGAAGAGATCCGAGACACTGATAGAGATAAAGAGTTTCCTTGGGTTGGCTGGTTATTATCGGAGATTCATTAAGGATTTTTCACGGATAGCGGCACCGATGACCAAGCTAACGAGAAAGGATGTGAAGTTTGTGTGGACCGATAAGTGTGAGGAAGCAATCCAGAGTTTGAAACACTTATTGACCCATGTGTTTGTGTTAGTTTTTCGGGAAGGGAATCGGGATTTGGTGGTTTATAACGATGTGTGTGGAACCGGATTAGGAGCTGTGCTGATGCAGATGGGTAAAGTGATTGCCTATGTTTCTAGATAGCTTAGACCGCATGAGGTCAGATATCCAACGCATGATTTAGATTTGGCTGCGGTGATTTTTGCTTTGAAGGTATGGAGACGTTACCTTTTGGGAGAGAGGTTTGAGTTATATACAGATCATAAGTCGCTGAAGTATTTGTTCTCTTAGAAGGAGTTGAACATGAGACATCAGAGGTGGTTAGAATTTATAGCCGCTTATGATTTTGGGATTGAGTATACACCAGGGAAAGTCAACAAGGTTGCAGATGCACTTAGCAGAAAACATCAGAATGCAGTTTTGGCGATGGTTACTGAGTGGAAGATTTAGAAGCATTAGTAGATTGCAGAGTGCAGTGGAGATCCGAGGCTGGGTCTAGTGGAGATATAGTTGTATTATCTTGTTTGGAAGTTCGACCAACTATGATCGAAAGGATTGCTTCTAAACAGATAGAGGATCTAGTGTTAGATGAATGAATCAGAAAGTTATAGATGGAACCGAGAGTGATGACTTGAAAGATTTCAGTCTTGACCAGAATGGGAGGTTGAGAAAGAAAGTAAGATTATGTGTTCCGAGTGTAGGAAACATAAGGAAAGAAGTCTTGGAGGAATGCCATCGTTCAAAATTCTCTATTCATCTAGGAGGTACTAAGATGTATCAGGATATGAAGAGGAGTTTCTTCTGGGAAGGTATGAAGCGGGATATTGGTTTGTGTGTAAGGCAGTTCTTGATTTTTCAACAAGCAAAGGCCAAACATCAAAAGCCAAATGGGTTGCTTCAACCATTAGATATTCCGGTGTGGAAGTGGGATTCTATTTCCATGGATTTTATTGATAGGTTGCCAAGGTCAAACAGAGGAAATGATAGTATATGGGTCATAGTGGACAGATTGACCAAGAGTGCCCAATTCATTCCAGTTAAGTCAACCAGAACGGCACCTGTTTTGGCGAGGTTATTCATGAAGAATGTGGTTAGACTGCATGGAATTCCTAGTAACATAGTTAGTGATAGAGATTCCTTATTCACTAGCAAGTTCTGTAAGAGTCTACAGGAAGTTTTGGGAACCAAACTCAAGATGAGTACCGCTTACCATCCGCAGAAAAATGGGCAAACGGAGAGAGTTAACAAAGTCTTAGAAGATTTGTTAAGAGCTTGTGTTCTAGATTTCAGGGGATCATGGGATGACCATTTGCATTTGGTCGAGTTTTCATATAACAACAGTTATCACGCTAGTATTGGGATGGCACCGTTTGAAGCGTTGTATGGAAGGCCATGAAAATCTCACGTATGTTGGTTAGAGACTAGGGATAGGTTGGTTCTTGGTTCAGATTTGATTAGGAAAGCTGTAGAAAAGATTGAGGTCATTCGGGCTAGAATGAAGGAAGCTCAGTCAAGGCAGAAAAGCTATAAGAGACGGAAAGATTTAGAGTTCTCTGTTGGAGATCAGGTTTTCGTCAAAGTGTCCCCAATGAAGGGGTAATTAGATTTGGAAAATTGGGGAAGTTGGCACCGAGATTCGTTAGATCTTTTCCTATTATTGAGAGGATCGAGAAACTCGCATATAGAGTTGAGTTTTCGAGCAGTTTGGCAGGAATCCACGATGTTTTCCATGTTTCTCATCTCGGAAAGTATGTTAGTGACTCAAAGACTGCTATTGCATCGACTGTGCTAGATGATTTAGTGGTAGAACCGGATTTGACTATAGTAAGGAAGCCTATTCATATTATTGCGAGAGATGAGAAGAGGCTTAGAACCAAGACAGTCAGATTAGTCAAAGTCTAGTGGAGCAACGATGACAGGGACTGTACTTGGGAGATTGAGTGCAGGATTAGAGATACTTATCCTGACTTATTTGATGGTATGTTTTACCTCATTGTTTGATTTATTGTGTACCTTATTGAAATTTCGAGGACGGAATTCTTTAAGGAGGGGAGTCTGTAACACCCTAGATTTTCGGTAACATTAGTTAGGATATTTAATTAGTTAAATAAAATAAAATAACGTGTTGATTATGGGATTGAGATTTGATATTTAATTAAGGTGTAGCCATGCCATTTAATAATGAATTAAGGAAGAGTTAAAATGTAAGAGGGAAGGGTTAAAATAGGAAAGAAGTCATTTCTATATCTATTCCCTTAGGCCGTGTATCACATACACGTTCATTTCATTTGAATTTTTTCTGAAACATAAGGCCGGTCACCATTAACAAGAGTAAGAGGAAGAAAGCTAAGGAAGAAGCTAATTCAAATTAAATCCATTCACATCTCAATCTCTTTAATCCCTAAAGCTAAGGTGAATAATGTTTACATCTCATTTTTGTTGTATTTTTAGTTTTAAGATGAATTTCAGATATTTTGCAATGATTTTCCATGTTTTTGAATGATGGAATGAATATATATACTTGTTGATGAATTATGGTTGTTCATATTAAATTTATGATATGTTTTAAGGTGAAAACCCTATTAAATGAATCCAAATGCCTTGCGAATTTTTATGAAGATCATAAATATTATTTTGGAAATTGGATTCAATTTTTAGAATTTTCTGAATTTATGTGGAATTTATATGAATTTTCTAGTAAAGAAAATGTTAATTTGGATTATAAATTATTTACGATTAAATAATAAAAGAATTTGGTATGAAATTTTTATATGTTGGAAAACATATTAAAAGAGATTTTCTGAAATTTTTGTAGAATTTTCCTAAGTGTTTTAATGGTTATATAAAATTATTTAAGGTATGGGACTTAAATGTTTTATATAATTAAGAGAGGAGAAGGGGCTTTTTGCAAATAATTTAAATTTGTTAAATCTGGAAACTCGGCAGCACTTTCGAAAAAGTACAATGGCAACTAATCAGATTTAGACAAACAAGGCAGGTTAGGTACAAAAGAAATAGTTTAAAAGTACAAAAATACATGTTTTACAATGTTTCGACGCTTTCGACACCAGGTTTCGCCTCCTTACCTTCGCCTCCAACACTGTCAAAACCAATGCACATGGTACCAGTTAACTGGTATGTAGTGAATTGGATTCGGAAGGAATAGAGTCGAAACCAGGGGTTCCGAAGGGGTTGAGGCATTACTTTGATTTTGAAGGAAAATGTGCCTGCTTGCTTTCGACTAAGATGCTTTCAACTTAGTTAGCTTTTGACTGAGTCAAATGGTTTTAAAAAGGAGTGGTTTCGATTGGGTTGCGCTTTTGTTTTAAAAGATTGCTTTCGACTGAGTTGAAGCCTTTAGCTGCCGCTTCCTACTTTTCAACCTAGATGGTTTCGAAAGGGTTGTTTTGTTTTCTAAAAACATGGCCACCTCTTCAATGCTTTCGAAGGGATGGTTTCGATACCATCACTTCATTACTTAGGAAATGGTTTCGAAACAGATGCTTTCAACTTAAATGTTTTAAAGTCTCTTTTTCTATGATTGAAGTAAAACCCAAATTGGTTTCGAAAGAGATAGTTTTAAATGGTTTCAAAACAAATGCTTTCGACTTTAATGGGTTTCTGATCCTTTTGTTCTACTTGAAGCCATAATCCAAATGGTTTCGACCGAGATGATTTTCAAAGGTTTCGAAGGAGTAAATTTTCGAATTATTTTGAAAGGTTTCCACATATTTTAAATTGAACCCAAAGTGCTTTTGAAAGATTTGAGTTTTGACTGTTTCGAAAGGTTTTAATGAATGGTTTCGAAAGGGGTGGTTCCCCAGGTTTCGAAAGGATTGAAAGGAAAGGTTTTCCTATGTTTTTGAAAGGCAATATTTAAAGATTTTAAAGAGGGATGTCTAATGTTTTGAAGGTTTCAAAGGAAAGGCTTTTAATGGTTTCGAAGGGGTTACCTTCAAGGGTTTTGAAAGGGTTGTTTAAAGGTTTTAAATAAAGGTTTCGAAAGTATTAAATAAGCAATATAACCTAAGTATTTTCAAGTTAAAATGGGTATTAACTTGTTTTGAAGGGATAGTCAATCCTTATTAAAATTCATTAACATTATTTTTAGTAAATTGTATATATCATGGCAAAAATAACTTAGAGTAAAGATAAGAATATATTTTCCTTGTAAAGTTATGGTTTAAAAGGTTAAATCATTTTGAAAATGTTTTTCAAGGAAAAAGGTGAATGGTAGTTAACCCTAAGAAAATGGTTCGGATAGTTAGTCCAGTTTGTGAGCAGTCGGCCCAGTTTTATGGATAGATAGTCCATTTGTTAGCATAACGGACCTTGCTACTATGTTTCGGACAGATAGTCCATTTGTTAGCATAACGGACCTTGTTATTATGTTGTGGACAGATAGTCCACTTATTACATGTTTTATGAACAGATAGTCCATTTATTAGCATAAAGGATATTGTTGTTTCGATAAAATCAGTTTGATTAACTAGTTTGCTTGCAGGAGAGTTGCAAAATATATGTTTTTAAAAGGATATTAGTGTGGGGAACCCTATTCCGCTATGCGGCGTGGTCTCACTTAATATCAGTAAACCGAGATGTAACAGAATTATTCATACCCGGCTTTATATCTGACTCGATGTTTTTGTTTCCCCTTAAACTCTCGGGTGCTCAAAATTGATTTGAGTATGCCGAGGGCTAAGGTTTTCAGGTTTTAGTCATTTTGGCGAATAAAGCTTCTCAAGATGAGCAGGTGGTTGATGGATAGCTAATTAGGATTCACGGTTTCATTTTGTTTTAATTCCGCTGTGTATATAAAGTCAGATATGACTATATTGACTCTGATCAACCAAGGGGGCATCGTCATATGTCGCTCTTGGCGTATTATTGTAATTATAATTGATCTTTACTTGGGAAATGATTATGGGATTATGTAATTTGGATCGCCACCGCCTTTGTTAGTCTCAACATTTCTCCTCTTTCAAGCCAGTTACTTACAGCGCCATGGATTACATGTCAGTTCACTTCAACAAACTGTAGTAACTTGTAGTCGCACATTAGTGCTGCAGTCCCCAACCAGTTCGCACTCATGGATAACACACTCTTTCATCAAAAAAAAGTCTCATAACAACTAAAGGTAAAAAAGCATGACTCAACAAGCTACCAATTCATCTCCTTCTCTACCCTATGAGAACACTCAAAGCTACCTGTGGACCATATCATTATCATTATCAATTGCACTAACTGTTAGTAAATTACCATGTTATATTTGACTCCATCGTTAAATTTTCATCATCTCGGCCTTTTATTATGCCTATTGTATATAGAATACACGGTATTTATATTCATAGATATTAGGTAGTCGATAACTTGATATACTATAATACTATCTATGTATCATTCCAAGACATTAATATCATTTACATGGTTGTTGCGTCTTTCCGTTTCTATGAATTTTATACCTACATATAAATTTTTCTTTATTACTGTATGTTTTGTTATCTTCAATGATTATGTGCTGTTATTCCATGGTTAAGTGAAGTTTATTCTTTGAATTCAGTTATATTTAAATACATCATTATCACTATATATGTCTTTGTATTATACCATTTATTGTATACCCATTCAAATAATAAAATTGGATTCTTAATTTTAATTACACATTCGAGAATCCAACAAACAACAAAGACGAAAAGGCTAGAACATACAAAATTTGAAACTTGCAAATACGAAGATGCTGCTCCTTCATCCCATCCATGACATTCAAACTTTCTAGATAAAGAACTTCGAAGAAGCAAATAATGAAACTTGTAATTCGATTTTTGATCTGGGACCCGACTGGATATTGGGCCATGAGTGGAAGTTCAATAATTGAGAAGGAATGGTTGGGCATTGGTGAGGAACTCAATCGAAGGACAATAAAAAGGGGAACGAGGACTGTTAAATTAGGGATTCAATTTTATTTTATGAAAATTTCATCGGGATTTAATTAGGCAGATTTGGTAGTATGTTTATGCAGAATAAACTGTGAAATATGGCAAAGATTAATGACGTGGAGGCTTCTAAAACATTGAATTGGATTTAGATTAATGGACAAGAAGTTATTTGTGTTTGAGAAGTGGATTGATGCCCGCTCTATGTAGTATGTAGCAATGGCGTAGCCAAATTATATGGCGTCAAAACGACGTAGGCAAGTTTGTCAATGTGGTGTCAACAAACCTTCAGTGCGGCATCACAAAAGCATCGGTATATACCGCCACCTTAGTGATGTCTTAGTAACGCTAAGAGATTTAGCGACGCTATTCCATCGCCACGTCACAATGGTGTCGCTAATTATTGTCAGAAATGGACCCTTCATCTAGTAGTGCAAAGTCACGCAACCTTCGTCGCCAGCCGTTGTCACCTGTCAGCTTCCATCGTAATCTTCTTCAGTTTGCAATGTCCAACCATCTACGCCTTCAATTCATAAAAAATCAGGTATATCATTCCCCTAAACTAATTAATTCGAATTATGGTAAAATTAGTGTTAATTTGTGCTTATATTTGTTGATAATAGCCCATTGATTGGTTATAATTGTGTATTGCTTGATTGAGAAATGTTAATTAGGGTTATTAGTGTTTAAATAAGATAGTTAATTTACAATTAGGGTCGATTCAGGTTGATCAGTGTATGTGTGTATTGGTGTAACATAATTTAATGTTAATTAGTGTATGTGTTAGCTAAAATGTCGACAAAAACAATTTATTTACATAATCCCGTTTTAGTTTATACCCCTAATTATATATAAATTTAGTTACGTATATGTGATAATATATATAAACAAATTTTTATATAATGTTAATTTTTTATTATTGTGTAATGAATTGAAATTAGTGTTAGCTAAAATATTGAAAAAAACCAATTTGTTATTAATGTTTGATCTTTTGGAAATTTAAATAATGAACTAGTTTATAATATTAATATAAACAAATTATTGTATATTGTACTTTATTTTTTAAATCCCTTTGATTTATTGGCCCCGTCTGATAAGCGTTGTATATGATCATTATATAGATATTCGTTTTTACTACAAAATGGATATCGATATTCATTTGATACAGTATTTGTTAGATTTGTCCATATATTGGACATGTTATAAACACAATATAATAATTACATTTCATAAATCATTTAATCTTAAACGTTTCCTAAATTTGACAACACTTCCTTTTTGTTATCTGTGTATGTGCATTTGTGCATGATACGGGAAACAAATGGCATGCACAAATGAGAAGTGCTGTAGAAATTTTGTTGAATCATTTAAGATGAAATGATTACGAAATGTAAATATTATATTTTGTTTGTAATGGGAAGTAAGATGACCGACCATCAACAGTCAAAAATAATAATGTGAAAATATAATATTATAATTTATAGTTTGTTAAAATTGAAGATATGATTTTATAAAAAATAGTAAAAAGAATAATATATGGTATAATTAATAAAACGGTAAAATGTATGAATGAAATGAAAAATAAAATTTCAATCTAAAAAAATCATAACTTTTCGAATTTTACTATAATTTTTTAAATTTCTATCATATTTTTTGAAATAGGAAAAAACGATCAATTTTTTGTTGATCGGAAGAGCTGGATGCATCAATGAAAAGGAATGAAAGGCTCAATAAAGGAACATTTTTATAATGGTGTACATGAATTTATTAAATTCGCTAAAAATAATAACGGCAATGACGAAGAAATTCATTGCCCATGTGGTAACTGCAAACATTTAAAGCATTGGAAACCGGAAATGGTATAGTACATTTGTGTCAAAACGGTTTCATGCCAGATTATTACGTGTTGGATCGTCATGGTAAAGTTGTTACACCTAATCCAAATGATCATATAAATGATTTTTACGGCGTGCTAAACCAGGTTTTGGAATTGACATATTTTATACGACCTGCAGAGAAAGTTTTTTATTTACATGCAATTGGTTCAGCAATGTTTCCGGTTCTAAAATCAAGATTCACAAAGATTATAATCTTGTTGAAATAAAACATAATTCACATTACCATAAGTATGATCCTTTTGTACTAGCCAAACAAGCACTACAAGTTTATTATGCTCCATACCCATCTCCAAAAGGAGATAAAGCAGATTGGTCGACGGTTTTTAAAACAAATACAATATTTACATTTGATAGAAAGAATATTCCGGACAAACAAGATTATCAGACACATCTTGAGCAATATAATGAAATAATAATAACTGACGATCATACTGATTTTGGGCCCCTAAACGATGAATCAAATGTTTTAGTAGAAGCATTTGATACTATTGAGGAAAACGGTATAAAGTACGACCGAGTGTGAATTAAAAACGACGAAGATTGATTATTAATGTACATTTTAATTTAAGGTAATTTATGTAATTATTAATGTTGCATTTTTCTCATAAAAAATGACATGTTTTCCCATAATTAAAAGATATATTACTCCGTAATAAAATGATATGTCTGTGAGAGGTATTATGTTTTAAGGTCGGAGATCTTTCTAGTCATCGGGTTCCCCCTCTTTTAGTCAGAGAGGGACCAACGTAGGAAGCAATGGCTACGGCCCATCACATGTAGAGTGTCCCATAATCACATTATTAAGTAAGCGAGTGGGTAGATATCAAATTTATTGCAACATGATATATATGTTGTGTATGATATATTATTCATGGTTTATTAAAAGTTTATATCATAATTAATACATAGGCATTGAACTGGAGCCCTCGGATGTTGTTCTTGATATTTCCAAGGCTGCTTATAAGAGCAGAATGACTACATGTTAGCCCAGGTAGGATAATATCCGACCCTACATCTTGGAATGTATCTAGTAGGATTTCTACGTAACTGTAAATCTGCATTTTGTTTTATATATAACCACTGTACAATTTGTTGACTAAGTATAAATGTATAACTTATTTTTTTCAATGTGCAGGGGGTGGTAGACTTACAAAAATCTGACTTTGCCCTTTCCTGAAATTACAGGACAAAAAAATGCAAAAAAATTACCACGATACGACGTCGAGCATTAAAAAATGAGAAAACCCCGAATGGATGAGTGCAAGCATATGGCAAGCTTAGGTTGCTTACTATAAAAGTCCAAAAACGATTGTAAGTTTACTAATCTCTTATATTTATTAAATATTTAGTAGAAATAGTATAATAATTGCACTAATTCACAAATGTGAAATATAATGTTCATTTTAAATTTACAGGCAGAGTCGGAGTGGAATGCTGCAAATAGAAATAAAAATCCTATCACACACCTCCTGGTTCAAAGTCATTCCAACATCACGATCAAGAGCTAGTAAATTTATTAATTGTGATTATAAGTACTTATTACATTGTATAATTTTATTATATATATAATAATAATACATAATAATTATTTCAGGAAAGAGAGCATGGTCATTATGTCTCCTATGTGGACGTGTTTACTCATACTCGCGCCATCAAGCATGTCAATAAAGATGGTTCAATAATATATGCATGGCATGATAAGAAATCAAAAGAGGTCATGGTAAGCATATTTTTAATTATAAGTTATTAATAATCACTTTAAATTGTAAATTATAAATAATTAAAATAATGTACTATGAATTTTATGTAATTCTATTTGTAATCGTATGATAAATTCATGCAAGAACGAGAGAAACTACTCGAGGGAACATGACAGAAGAAGCTGACCGTTGAAGAGGAGGACCAGATTTTTGACGTTGTCATGGAGCCGCCAATGTGGAATAGGAATTATGATTTTAGGAACCAAGAGGTAATGTTTATGTATAATATATTTATGAATAACATATAACACATCAGTTTTATTAATCACACTACATGAAACTAATATTCTTTGGTAAACAATGTTAAGGCTAGACACAGGCAAGGCAACTATAAAAAAGCTTAGGACAACCAAGAGATTGTAGAGTTGAAAGCTCGGATTGTCGACCTGGAGGAATGAGACTGACGTCGTTCTGCAGAGATGGATCGGATGCTGGACAAGCGCATTGCTGCGTATATGCAGCAACATGACACATTTCCTCCATCATAGAGATCTGGAGGTGATAAGGATCAGTAGGTATGATATTTTTGTTTTATGTTGAGACCTGTGCAGTTAATGCCCCGCTATTACCCCGCTATAATCCCGCTTTATCTCATAGCGGATTTCTACCACTACGATTTTTCCATATGCCTTTCTGCTTTAAGCCCCGCTATTTTCGCTATATCCCGTTATTCCCGCTATATTCCGCTATATCTTCTTTAAAAGAAATGAATTGAAAAATACATTTATACATTGTAAAAATTATGAATTAATTTATTTAATTGAATTTTTAATATATTTTAAGAAATGAAAATACTCTAATATTCTACTAAATTCAATTACGTTATATAACAGTTTTACGTTTATTTACAGTATATTCACACATGTTTTTATTTAAAATTAATTTATGTATTAATTATAATTCAATTGAACGTTAATTTTTCATTTAATTACCATTTATATATTTGTAAAAACGTTAAGTATGAGTTTTATATGCTATTTTAAAGTCATCCGCCATATCCCGCTATATCCTCGTTGTATCCCCGCTATGACTTTTTGCACCTCTACCGCATTGAATCTGCCGAGCGCTTTGACTGCACAGGTTGAGACATTGTATGTATATGCACTTTGAGATGTGTGAGGTGGTTTGATTATGTTGCTTGGTAGTTTAAGAGTTACATATACTTTGGATGGGTGGGGTTGATGTGTTTTAATATTCATGAAATTTTTTGAGATGTTGTTGGATGGGTGAGGTTCATTTGAGGTGATGTTTGATGTATTTTGATGTGTTGACAAATGTTTGTGATTTGTGGTATATTGTTGGATGTTTAAGGTTGGATTATTATATATATTGTTGTTTTTTATTGTCGACGTGATATATTTTGTTATACATGTGATTTGGACTTTGATATGTATATATGTGTTAAATTGAGTTGCGATATATATTGTTAAATATGTGTTGTTTGGAGTTGAGGTGCTGCTGAAATAAAAAAAAGCTCCAAATTTCCATCGACTACCGATGGCTTACAAGCAGCGGATTTTTGATGGCTTGGGGCGTCTATCGGCGGTGACTTAGTGAAGACATGACCTTCCATGTGTACACGATGAGGCATAGAAAGCCCTTGGAAGCGTCGATGATAGCCGTTGGAAAAATGCCGATGGAGCCATCGAAAAGTCTATGGAAAAACAGATGTTCGACAACCAATATTTTGAATGTTTTTTCCGACGGCCGTCGACGGAAATTAGCCATGGGAACTGCTCTTGCTTCTCATATGAGTGTTATGGCATCTTGAAAATTCAATATTGGCAACTAGCGTTTGCCCTAATTCAATCGTTAATTTTAATCGCTGCTCGTTTTAGTCTCGTCTTCCATCTCCTCCTTGAAGCTCAATTTGCTTCCTCCTTCTAGGCGTGATTCCTTTCCTAATATGCTTCCTTACCCGACTTCGAAGCTTCGTTACACGACTATTCCTGTGTTTCGAGATCAGCCTGTCGTCAAAGATGGGTGTCGTCCGTCTGCTTTTTGGTTTTGACTATCTGGTCTATAACTCTTTGATTTTTTGTTTTGATGGTCGAGCAACCTAGGTTGGACGCGTTTAATGAATTTCCACCGCTTCCATCGAAGTGCGACATTGGGCCAGTGGCCGTCCCTTCCGATTCTGCTGTCAATTTGGGTGCTAGAGTGTCTCCACCTACTGTTGGGGTTGTCGTTGGCCCTTGTGTTTGCTGTTTTGGAAATGATTTTGCAAAAGGCAGTTATGCTGATGTGATGAAATGGGGTAATTTTATACTACAACCTTTGACACTTTATGGCTTCACCACTAATGCTAATGGTCAATTGGTGCATGATCTAAAATTAGGGCTGCAAGCCCTGTCAATGCATTTGCACTCGTAGGTAATCTCTTCTTCTTTATCCTTTTCTAAGATTGGTGCTGATAAATATGGTCTTATTAGTAGTTGGTCATCATTATTTAAGAATAGACTAAGTAAAGTTGGCTCTTTCTTGCCCAAACAATATGTTGTTCATTTTTTGGACAAGCATGTCCCCTCGCCGAAGGATATTATTGACGTAGAAATTGCATTTTGGAAAGACTACTTAGTTGGATTCTTTTTAGATAAGGCTCTATTTTCGGTTGTAAAAAATTATGTTCTTGGTGTTTGGAATTTAAAGGGGACAGTCAATGTCAGGTGTGATACATTGTACTTTTTTATGTTCTCGTGCCCATAAGAAAGATCTTGTATGTTAGAATCTAATCTGATTATTATTGAAGGTAAAGTTTTTATTATTACCTAGTGGAGCCTTTCTATTGACCTCGCTCATGAGCAAGTCCTCTCCATTACCGTATGGGCACATATTTTGAAAATTTCTTCTACTTTTTAATCTCTAGAGGTTATTAACTGATTAGCTAATCATATTGGTCGGCTGATTTGCTTTGATATTCCCGCAAAACATAGAAAAATTCTTCATTATGCCAAAGCACTTTTGGTCTTCCCTGCTAGGCAGTTGCCTTCTCGTATTATTTTTCCCCTAACCGAATGTAGAGTTGCCTACATTGATGTCACTTACCAATGGAAACCTCCTGTTTGCAACTTCTGTCACTCCTTCGGCCATGTTATCTCGACTTGCCTACATTATGTCGCCGACCAGGAAAACCTTCCCCTTAAGCAACCTCTACCGAAGCCTCCACCTAGGTGATGGAAGATCATAGTTCAACAGCCGTCTCGACCGCCTTCTCCAGACCCTCCAAATCTCGTTTTCGCTCCTCCTGACTACCCAGCTACGCCCCGCCTGACCTCCCTTGTTGCGACCCCTTAGCCAGTCATGTTTCGCCATGTGATTCCCTTAGTAATACTCTAAATAAGAAAAATTTTCATGTTATCATTTTCGATCCTCCAAGTGTTGAAGGCATTGCTCAAGAGTTATCTGAAAAATTGGCTGAAGGTACACGGCTGGTTTGGAACAAAAAGGCTAGGACTTGGTCCTATAAGGATGGTGGTTTTTCCTTCCACTCAAATTGAAGGATTTTCTCATAGTAGGTCTCGGATGATGAGATGGATGAGCGGGAACTCTTCCATAGGCTTTTGGATGATGAGCGTGTCCTATGTAATAATGGTGAGTTCAGTGTCAACAACGAAGGGACACTGGTTACACCGGACTGGGACTAGAAATTTATTTTCTCGTCACGCACTCCTGGTTATTGCCCCGAGCTCGTTGGTTAGTTCTGTCAACGCGCTGGTATTTATTCATGTTATCTCTCTGGTTATTTTCAACGGTTAGTATGATATTGTTGGAATTTTGCTAATGATGTTTATTGTTGTTCTTAGACCTGGTCTGTTGACTCCAAAATAGCACCAACACCCAAATATTAGATGAAAGCAGTAATTCCAATAAAATAAAGGTAAAAGCAAAAAAGGAGACACAATTTTTATAGTGGTTCGACGAATTCTCCAGCCTATGTCCACTTTAACCTTTGTTATTAGTTGTATTTCCTCTGGATTAAAACTAATTTTATCAAATATGGTCGTAATCTAGTGTATCTCAGATTTACAATGGAGTTTCTAAAATATAATTGATGAAGGATATATGGGTGAAGAAGATGCAGAGTCCTGATCCTTCTTTCAGCTGCTAAATGGCTGGTATTTATAGAGAAACAGCTGCATATATTCAGGAGCCCGCTTAAATTGACGTCCAAAAGCCAGCCCATAAAGACATAATTGAGCAACTCGGCCCAATTTGCCAATAATACCTCTTGGTACCAAGAGGTTCCTTTCGGTACCGAGAGGTTCCTTTTGATACCGAGAGGTTTACATAGTTGAAAATCCTCTTCTTTTGCTAGCCTTGCCTTTCCTGTCTTCAATCCAATGTTTTCTATGGTCTTTGAGTTAATTCCGATGATTCTCCCGATAATACTTGAACTATCTTGCTTTCTTTGCTTCCTTCTCATTAATCCTAAGAATTGCTCATCTAAACTCTAAGAAAAGCACTTGACCATGAGAGGTTGGAGTAGAGTATGAAGTGTATGGGGTTTATAGTGCGAAACCATGAAGAAAAACCTCTTGGTACTAATAGGAAAACTCTTGGTTCCGATTGGTTTCCTTAGCTCCAAAAACGATGGTTTTTCTTGAGTTCCACTATCTTATCCTTCAGATCGTGTTTCCAAGTTCTCAAGTCGTTTCATCTTTGTTTTGACCTACTTCTGGTTGAAATCTGCTTGGTTAAAAAGCGGGTTAACACTTGCCCCCAAAGTATGCCTTATGAATGTAAGGTATGATTTGCTCATGAACAGATACCGACCATAGTCAATCTTCAGTAGTTGAGCCCACAAACCATCCATCGATCTCAAACTTGGTGATTCGTTCAATACCATTGGGTCCTTATGTAGGCCAAAGGTCGTTCTAGACCTGTTATACCTTTGGACTCCAATCCTTGCTTAAGTATCAGTTGCAAATCATGAGCGGCCGGTCTCTACCCGAAGGTATCATATTGCATATTAAAATCATCTTATGTTCATCCAGGATTTATCCATCTCATAATGATTACGAGGCATTCAAATCCTTTTATCAAGTCAACATCTATTCCATGGAATCGTTTTATCATCCAAGTTAGGAATCGATCTCTCTGGACCATTTCAATCATCCAATCTAGGGTTCGATCTCTCTGGCTGTTTGGCATTCAACCTAGGATTCGGTCTTCCCAGTAATTTAACATCCAATCTAAGGTTCGACCTCTCCGGATCCTTACCGAGCCCAATCTGCTCGCTCTCCAATGAGAGGACTCAACAACCAAGCAAGCCCATATGCTCACTCTTCGGTGAAGGGACTTACTTTTGATCTCTCCGGATCCTTGTTGTGCCCAATCTGCTCACTCTTTGACGAGGGGACTCAATGATAAGCAAGTCCATCCACTTACTCTATGATAAGGGGACTTACTTCTTATAGTCATCGACACATCTCTCTGTACGAGACTACCACGATCAATATCGGTCATCATGTTGAAGTGGAAATTTCAAAAATAAAATATTTAAATCAAAGCAAACAAAAGCCCTAATTATCCATCTCAGACATCCAACTCAGAGCTTGCCTAGTGACTGACTGAGATCTCGTATATGTGCAAGGGGTTTGAGGTTATTATTATCTTATCTATTCATCTTGGACATCCAACTCAGAGCATGCCTAGAGACTAATCGAGATATCATACACGTGTAAGCGGTCCGAGATTATTATTGTCTTAATTATTCAAAACGAAAAGCAAAGCATAGGAATTGCACTTGACTCCCATCCATCCCGATCATGGGATTTTGAATCACAGCCCAGATCCCTGGTTGTTCCTTGATGCATTTGCTGCAGATGGTGGATGCTTCGACTACATCATCGTAGTTTGGTTTCTTACGTATTGTTGCAGTTAGTTTCTCCAAACCATTTCTTCTATCAAATCATGAAGGTATCGACACTCGTTCATTTCTTGTCCGTCCAGCTCATGGAAAACGCAAAACTTTCCAGACCTTCTTTCCCGATCCATGGGTTCCCTCTTAGCTGGCATTTGATAAGGGATCTGCCCCATAGTATCTAACTATATCCACTCTTGGGTTTCAGTTAAGTCGGTGTGAGTAAAGAATTTCAACTCCCTCCTTATGTCAGATGAACTCTGAACCGTCTAATGAACTTATTTGATAAGTTGGTCCACATGCTTATGGACCCGTTCTCCAGTTGTCTAAACCACATCGCTACCAAATCTGTCATATATAGCAGGAAGCACATCCATATCACTTAAGCACCCAACACCTCCATATGTCAGATGTATTTCATTAAATGAATTGTCGGATTTGTCTGCCCATCAAACATTTCCATCTTCGAAAGCTTGAAATCAGGAGGATTCCTTGCATTCCGAATGTTAGGGGTAAATGGATTCCTGTTTACATCCTCCAAACTCAAGTCTGGAGGTCGATGTCTAACTATCCTTCTCATCATTTCAACCATTTGGTTGTTGTCGTCTAACGAAAGTCTTTGACTACTAGCTGCATTCTGGCCCTGCTCCTATGGGAGAATTCTGGTACATATTTTGGCGCATACTCCTTTGGTTGCACATCCGCATTTTGACCCGCTCTTCTGTTTTCATTATGTCCTCCACTCTTAATGGAAAGTTCCGACACATATTCCTTTGGCTGTTGTGCACTTGTGTTCTGTCTTGCATTTCTGGCTCTAGTGTCGTCCATTCTCAACATCCAGCTTCCTCTAAGTCCAATCCAACTTTGCCCCCGAGTAAAAACCTCTCGGTACCAAGAGGATTTTGGTTGGTAACGAGTGGTCTTGGTCGTAGGAGCATCGTTCCAATTTGCTTCACTTCAACTCCAGATGTTCTTGCATTAGTTCATAGTCTTTGGTACTGAATTCCAGTAGCTCCAACTATTCTTTGTTGTCCCATCCTTTGGAAAAATCCTTCCAGCATTTCCTTTTTCCGAACCATTATTCCATCCTGCATCTCCTTCATCCTTTTCACCATCTCCTCTCCGATCACGTAGATGGATTGATTAGAATTTAAGAATATCTCCTGGCTGTCCTATTGCTCTGATTGACTTCCTCCAATTTTAGATCAATTGCTAGGTCTTTTCATCTTCTCCAAGCTTCAGATTCAAGCTTTAGGTTGTGAAATCTAGCTCTTTCTCAGTGAAAGGACCAAACTATTGACTCCAAAAATGGTAAAAACACCAAAATATCATATGAAAGCACCAATTTTAATAAAATAAAGGTAAAATCAGAAAAGTAGACACAATTTTACAGTGGTTTGGTGAATTCTCCGGCCAAGTTCCACCTTAATCTTTGTTATTAGTCGTTTCCTCTCTGGATTACAACTAATTTTATCAAATATGTCCACAATCTAGTGGATCTCGGATTTACAATGAAGTTTATAGAGCATGTTTGATGAAGGAGATAGGAGTGAAGAAGATGCAGAGTCCAGATTCCTCTTTCAGTTGCTATATGGCTGATATTTATAGAGAAACAACAGCATATGATTATGAGCCTGCTTGCATTGACGTCCAGAAGCCAGCTCAGGAAGACATAATTGAGCAACATGGCCCAATTGGCCAAAAATACCTCTCGATACCGAGAGGTTTCTCTCGGTACCGAGAGGTTTACTTAGTTGTAAATCCTCTTCTTTTGTTATCCTTGCCTTTCCTGTCTTCAATCCGATGCTTTCCAAACTCTTTTAGATAGACTTTGAGTTCGTTCTGAGGATTCTCCAGATAATATTTGAACTGTCCTGCTTTCTTTTCTTTCTTCTCATCAATCCTAAGAATTACTCATATAAACTCTGAGAAAAGCACTTGACCGCGAGTGGTTGGAATAATGTATGAAATGTATGGAGTTTATAGTGCGAAAGTATGAGGAAAAACCTCTTGGTACCGACTGGTTTTCTTAGCTCCAAAACCGATGGTTTTCTTGAGTTCCATTTCTTATCCTTCTGACTGTGTTTCCAAGTTCTCAAGTCGTTTTATCTTTGTTTTGACCTTCTATTTCTGGTTGAAATCTGCTTGGTTAAAAAGCGGGTTAACATGGTTAATTCTGTTATGCTTATTTTATTTTATTTTTCTAGCTACCCAGGTATGTTGGCAGTCATATTTTGGTGTGGGGTTCCTACCCTAGACCTCTGTACCTTTTATTATAGTTATCTATATATGCTTAGTACGGCTGCATGATTCTCGGATCATGCATCCTTTCTATAAAAAAAGGTCATCTTGTTTAATTATATTATTTAACTACTTAATTAAAAGTAATTAAAAATAAAATAAAATAAAATAACAAAAACAATTATTTATAACAAAACAATTAAAATGCCCATTGAAAATGCTCCTTTCGGAACACAAAAACACATGCCTCTTTCGGGAATCATTTCTTTTTCGTGTCTCTTTCAAATGTCACACTCGTGTCGCACAAGAACACATCTTAAAAGGGTTAACAAATGCGATTTTTAACATGATTAATGAGTGAAACATGTGTAGGTTTCATGGATCAACTCGTGGCTTTTGTTTCGCAATCCGAACCATTAACCAGCCTTTTGAACTTTTTGAATTTTCCCCAAAAATTGGATTATCATTTAAAAAATCTTTTAATACTTAAAGTACTTATTATTATTTTGTTCCTTAAATAGTCATATACTCTCAAACAACGATTTACAAGTTTTTTTTAAAGAACCACGGGCTCAAGTGGTATAGACAGCGATTTTACAGGTCTTGGTTTCAAATCGACACATCAAAATGTAATGATCTGTTTGAATAAAACATATACTCCTATTATTAAAAAAATGATTTAGGGGCTATTAAAGAAAACAACGGTTAAAGTAACGAACTTTAGAAATGTTAAAAATCTATGCAACAACCGGGATCCAAACCTCTCATCTCTAGTTATTAAGTTCGTGTTTTAGCACCATCTAAATTATCAACATCAAACTTTAATTTAGTTAAAAGAAGATTGTAATAACAATAATTAGTATTAATAAAATAATTAAATATTTCTTTTAAATATCATTTTTATTCCTCCTTTACGCATAAACACATTCTTTTTTAATCTTTGGTTTCAAATATTATTTTAATATAATCTTTTGCTAGGTTGCAAACCCATTAGGTGCGTATGTGGCGAACGAAAGCACGACGTTTTGAGCGGTGTATTTGAGTAGGTAGACTGTTGGACGGGTTATGCATTTACAGCTACGGACGGGGTATTTAAGCGAAGCAAAAGAGCGGGGTATTTAATTTGTGATTTTTAGTTTAATTGATTTTTAGTTAATTAATTATTTGTTTTGTTGTGTTATATAGATTTAATTGAAATAAAATAATAATACAAAAATTGAAATACATCCAAATTTATTAAAATATGTTAAAAAATACACTGATAAAATAAATAAATAATACAACAGAAATACAATTATAGTAAAGGATCATATTTGTTGTCACCACCTTGGTTTATCACATAAGATTTGTAGGTTGCAGGAAGACGTTCGGCTGCGAACACTGACGTCAACCATTTTTTTGTCATTTCGTCGTCAAGAGCATTGAATAAATCTTATTATTGGGCTACGTAACAACTATCATCGCTTCACCAAAATTAAATTTCCCTCTTGCTCCAAAACGTTTTAATGTGAGCAGCCATATCTGTGTAGTTTACACAATTTTCTGTTGAGTCTACGCTATTTGTGTTCGAACTGTCTAAAGCCGTACGAGATTTTTTCATCTGTCACTCGTGTATTACGTCAATGATGTCGTACATCTTCTCAACAGCTTCTTCACGACGTCTTCTCGAACTGCTACGTGCACCAGAAGATGAACCGATGTTCCGAGCTTGTTGCACTAGAGTTTGTTACATTGGAGCCTGTTGCACTGAAGCTTGATATAATGGAGGATTGATCGTTGAATTCAAATTTGAAATGCAAGTATCTTGCATTTCATCCAGCTGACTGAAAAACCCTTCAAAAGCTCATGTTCTATCAAACTGGGTCTGTACAGAAGGAGGGGTGTTTTGTTGCGTTGTTTCTTGTGTAGAAGCAGGGTCCAAGGGTATATGATGTTTATCCAGTTCCATGCGTCCCTTGAAACAATTGTTGCATTAGATTCAAATTTTCAAACGGTGATTTTCTTCATAATTTTCGCTCAAAATTTCTACAAGTAAAATAATAATTAATAAAAGATTACTAACAAAAAAATTGCATATATGAAAAATACCTTTGCACGATCACTTTGTCACTCCTCGCTACTTGTAATTGTTTCTCTAAAAGGATCCCAACCAACACCAGTTTTGTTGCACAGGCTTTTCATTTAATTCAATCTCTTTCAAGACTATCGTATTTATGTCGCAAATTTTTGTTTCGTCTATCGGTTCAATGTCCCAAATGCCTTCTATAGCTCGATTGAACTTTTCCACTATAACATTGTGCACTCACTTTTTTCTGTTACCACAGGCAGAATATGCTTCTATAGCACATTTCAGTATAATCCGAGTAGCGTCGGCCAATTAATAATGCGAAGCCCTTCGGCGTTTGACATTCTGGTACTAAAAAATTATCAAAAAAATAATATGATGTAAAGGAAAAAAATACAGACGGTGATGTAAAAAAAACTTGAATACTGCTCTGAATTGACAAAAATTAAATGTTGTTTATCGTTTTGAAGTAGGAAAGGAGGAGGAGGAGGGGGGTTGATGGTGGTGTGGTTTTATAGATGGAGGAGGAGGAATGGGGGAGAGAAGCTGTTGGAGGAAAAAACGGCTTAACGCGTCGGACGTCAACAGCTTAGTCTACGCGTGTTATTTTCAGACTGGGAACGGAACCATGCTTATTTCTGTACACCCACGCTCAATGGTAAAGTACAATATCTAAAGTTCTAAACCAACGAAAGATCCCATAAAGATTTTTTGGAATTCTTTCCTCAACCAACCATTCGACTTTCTTACCTTGTCAACTACAGTTTAGGTCATAAACGTGCAACGCATGAAATCTTAGATTATATTAATTTATTCGTATGAAAACTAGATTATATTAATTTAGATCTGTAGGCTAAAATCCTCGTTTGACTAAAGTATTGGGGAAAAAAAATCAACCCCTAGTACCATTGCTGTATGTCAAATTAAATCGATAGGTGGTTTATCTCGTTAAAAGGGATAACAATAGCAATTTTTAACACAAGTAGAAATACACACAAATACAACATCCGTATTCACACATTTTTCCACAGTAAATTGCAGATTAAAAGTTACAGAAGTCGGATTTTAACGAAACGAATAGTGGAGTGGAGATTAGAGTTCAGTCTCAAATTCAAATTTTGACTAAATTTGACCAAAAATTAAAATTTCACAAATTTTTCCCTTTTATTGAATTTGGAAAAATATATTATTCACCATTTCAAATTCTTTATTTAAATTCATATTTTAAAATTTAACTTAACTTCAAATAATACTTAATTTAAAATAGTTCAAATTTGAGAGTCGTTATAGGCATGTTTTGTTTCACGCTTTTATATTGCTTATATACATAATTTGATTCTCACTTTTAATTTCAATTTTGCAGGTTGTCTAGAGGTTTAGATATATTTCACTCATAAACTATTAGACCGTCTTACTTGATGTTTTTATAAAGTTTGAAATGCTTAGAGGCTGTGCTCCTAGCTGGATAATTTCTACATGCTACACCAGGGAACACAACAAGTTAGGTTCAAAATTAGCGTTAGAAAATGAGCCACTCACCATTAAAATAATATTGAGTTTATGTGGAGAAACATTTTAATATTAATATGATAAAGCATGATATTGCAATATTGAGTTAATGCAAATAAATAGTTAAAAAAAATGTATGTTGTAGTTTTTTAGCGGAAGTATTGATCATACATCAATTAGACCCAAAGTGCTTCTAGTTTCAAGCTAAACAAATTTCAGTGGAAGCTATATTTCTCTAAACTTCCATCTTTTATCAGTAATAAGTTTCTCTTGTATAGTTACAATATTATATTGTACATATTGAATAATTTCAGCAGACAATATTTTAAATGTCAGTATGGAAGAATATTACAACACATTTTAGCACTGTTTTTATATAAACTCACTTCATACTGATATTCATCCTTTCCACCACCCTACTAAAACGCATATTTTAGCAATCTTTTATCGTCACTGTTTTGTTGGCAATACTTTGTCCACTATTTGTCAATGTGGTACAGAAGACAATGGAATAACATACTGTACAGAAATATAAAACGTATATTTTTGTAGGTACACATCCAAATATGTACTATTTGAAGCATACAAATTAATTACTATACAGAAATACAAATCAATTCGGTAAAAAAAACCTAAAACATATACTTTTGTAGGTAGAAATCCAAAGAGGTATTATCCAAAGCATACAAATTAATAGCCCTAGTTACATAAATCTTGAGTAGAGTTCGCAAAAATGAATGAATCAATATTTAGAATACCTGCATCTTAGCAGTAAACAATGGATAGAAGGAGCATTGAGTTAGAGGAAAGGGATTTCAGCTTGCACTGAGTAGACAGAAACCGTTGTAGTTTCGACGATGGCGGCGCTGGTGAATCATTTGGTTGGATGACGATGGCGGCGTTGGTGATCGATTTCGATATTATAGGAGGCATGTAGTCAATGTAGGTAATTGGAAAGAATGCGGGGTTAGAATGAGTGCGGCGTGAAGAGAGGGCAAAGAGGACGAAGGAGATTGGATCTGGTAATGATTCAGGTTTCCCGAGTGTAATTTGGTATGAATGGTATTTTCGGTAATCCAAAAAGACACGGTTGAAATCAGTTGTTGGAATTCTCATTATTAGTAGTAAAGATAAAGATGGTTAATCAGTGACAGCAGATGTGTTTCAAAGATCGAACGATTGACTTTCGGTCTTAGAGCCCGAGACATTTAGTACTGCAAATTTTAGATATTAAGTTGTGTCAATATATGTTTGAATTACGCTATCCAAGTTTTGAATATGTGAACTTTCGTATTAAAGTTGAAGCATTTAACCATTGATATTGTGGTGCGATCAAAAACTTTTAATATTTAAAGCACTTATTATTATTTCTCTTATATAATCTTGTAGTCGTACACAATGATTTATAAGTAGTTGTTGTTTGCAAAAATTGCTGGCTCGGGTAATTTATCCATCAAGAGATCAAAAATGAAAGCTCCTTTTGAATAAAAGTATCAGTAGGAAAAAAATAATTCTTAAGTTTTCGAAGGAAAACAGACCTCTCATCCTTAGATTTTAAGTTAGGTGTTAATTAGCACCAGATACACAAGTTCGTGTTAAAGTAGTTATCATCTGATTTTTTTAATGTTTTTACTTTGAAAATGTTTGGTTTGAATTTTATTGATTTTGAAAGGTTTGAGCTTTTAAAAGTACTTGAATAATTTCTAAAAACATCAAATTTCCTTTTATCTAGACAAACTTTGTCCAGTTTTTAGAAAATATGTGAAATATTAGTCAAGATTTTTTTCCTGATCAAACTAGTTGATATTACATTGCATTTCTTTCCTTCTGTTTATATTTTGTGAGTGGAAAAAAATAATAATAATTTTGGCTGGTACGACAGGTACATATCTTAAAGAGTTATATCGATATGGTTTTATTAATACCAAAGTAACTATTTGTTTTTTGTTCCAAGGAACAAAGGAGTTAAAACAGAAGAGAACGTGAAAGTGAAAGGTAGTGAGAAAACATTATTTTGTTACGAATATTATGAATAAAGAAATATGGTAAAACACTGTGCATTGGTGTTGACAAACTGTTAACCACATTTTTGCTAATCTTCTGATCAATAAAAATATATATTTTAAGTCAGTTACGTACAACTCCGTTCGTATTAATAAACCAACTTTGACTTGAGGAGTATGAATTCTACAATAGCAATCATCCGCAGCCGATTCAACGCGTTGCTGTTGCTTGTTAAGCGGCCGCGATGCACCAGTCACATTTGTTATACAAATGTTTGACTTGCCAACGATTTCAACTAAAATATGATACTCGCCTTATATATTATATACATGTTGCTAACACTATAAAACAGAGATGGCTTCTACATGTGAAACCTTCTTTTATATATATATTAAATTTTTAAAAAGCGCAAGTTAACTTTCACTTTGTATAAGAAAAGCACAAGATAGTTTGCACTTTCTGATTTAGACAAAAAACAGGAACTTAATTTAAATACTTATTATCATAGGGACTTTTCTTACAACAACGAACCTTCGGTGCAAAGGCATGTTTTAAGTCACTTACGTACAACTCCGTTCATATTAATAAACCAACTTTGACTTGAGGAGTATAAACCGATTCAACGCGTTGCTGTTGCTTGTTATGCAACCGCAATGAACCAGTCACATTTGTATACAATGTTTGACTTGCCAACGATTTCTACTAAAATATGATGCTCGCTTTATTACTTATACACATATATTTTGCTAACATTATAAAACAGAGAAAGTAGCACCAACATTGGCTTCTACATGTGACACCTATCTATATATAAAATAAATATACGATGATCGCTCCTTTTGGTTAATAAACGTTGCGTAATCTTTGTTGTTGTAGTACGTACAATAATACAAAACGTATTATATAAGCCGACTTAACTTTGAATGGGTGCACACGTAGCATTGTTACTTCATTACGTGTGCTCACTCCATTTTTATGCTCATCGCATACATAATTTTGGGACTTTGTATGTATTATTATTATCTCTAGCGTGAGCTACGCTGCTATGCTTTATTAAATGGAAAACTGCTCTGGATGTACTTGCAATTGGATGTTGTTGCGTATATATATATGATCGCTCCTTATGGTTTATAATGTTGCGTAGTCTTTCTTGTTGTAGTAATTACAACAATACAAAATGTATATATATTATATAAACCGACTTAACTTTGAATGGATGGACACACACATTATTACTTCTTTACGTGCGACTCACTCCATTTTATGCTCATCACATACATAAACAGAATTGTCACTTTGTACGTATTATATCTGGTATGAGCTATGCTTTATTAAATGGAAAATAGCTTTGGATAAACTTGCAGTTGGGATCGACTGGCCATTGATTTCTAAGTTTATGTATGAGCTAAGCACACCTGTAATCCCAAAATAGGGGGGTGTTGGAAGAAAAGACAGCGTTTAGTTATATGCTGCCGGGGGATATTTTTTTTTTTTTTATATTGTTAAACCACATACTAATTAAATGTGATGTAAATACTTGTAAGTAATATCCCAGAGCATAACATGCTATAAATATTACAGTGTAGTTTATTATTTCGAATAATATGTAATATTCTTGTTCTTGTTTCTTCATTTTTTGTAACTACCTTGCTGGCAGCTTGAAAGCATAATACCCAAGGGTGCAGCAAGTAGGAGTATTTGAACTAGGAATTAGGAACCTTCTCATCCTTAGTTCAGAGTCTTCTAATTTTTTGTTCAAATCCTTGAAGTTTCCCTCTTTAATATGAATCATCTTCATACCAATATTCTGTATCTATGTGATTTGTCCATGTTAGGTCTAGGGGTTTATTTAGCCATTCTCTGTTTTCTTTAATCATTTCTTGTCTAATCTGTTCATAATGTTCTTCAACAAAAAGATCCAACATCCTGTTGGTAATCTTCATTTTCGGATTTTTAGTATTAAAGACAAAATAGGTACTTCTAAGACTTTTTACTATTTTCTTTTTGTTTATTTTAGGTTCATCATCGAGGTTGATGAGTTTTTCTGTATAGTTATGTCTAAATATCTTTGCAATATTATATTGTTGGTTTTCGTTTAGTTCTGTTTGTTTTAGAATAATCATGAGTTTAGTCATAAATGTTTGTTCTAAATAATTCTGTAGAGATTCTACATTCTCAATTTCTGAAAATCCGTTCATCATTTTTTTTATAGTTCTGTATTTTCCCAATTTTTTTTTCTGTTATGTTGTAATCTGCTTTATTTTTGATTTCTAAGTAATTTTGCCATTCTCTATAAAATTCTTTAACAAATCTATGTGTTAGTACTATGTTTCCAGGTTCTCTCCAGATGTTAAAGTTATTATATATTTCGGTTAAACTTGTTTCACAGTCATAAATACTGATCAATTCATGTGAATATTTTTGTTTGAAAATACTTATTATTTGGTGTATTTGGTTTTCTGTAAGGTCTGTATTGTTTTTCATAATGTTTATTATATTTTTCATAAATTTATTTTCTAAATATTGCTGTAATTTTTCCATTGTAATTATTTCTTCTTTTTATGCAAGATTGGTTGTTTATGTTAGAGAAAATAGCCAAAGCTTTTGGAAATACTAAGATACAATTCTGCTTATTATGTATTTCTTATGTTGCCAAACCGATTTATCATTAATATTATTTTCAGGTTTGTTTAAAACAACCATGAACCTTTTTAAAACCTTTACCAAAAACCTATATCTTAAATCATTTTTCCTCACCTTGTCATCCTAAGCGTCTACTCTTTCCCTCACACGGTACTTCTTTCGACTAGCGGATTTATGTCTATTGGAATTACTTATTAAGCTTATAGCAACTGGTGTCAATTGTTTTTTAAAGGATCATTGTCATTCAAACATAGTGAGCATAATATGAACGAATAATCTGTGGTAAAACAAGAAAACTTACATAGCTGAAGCAGTTTTGTATCCTTTCTTTCCTCAGCTCTGACTGAATGTTTAGTTACCCATAAATTTTGACGAAGAAGAAGAAAGGTTGGAGCAGGTAGCCATTAACAACAGATAGCTTCTAATTTTACAATAATATTACAATACTTGGTAATTGATATCCTTACAGGCACACTAAGAGACTCATTATATAGACTGAGCCAATCAAGCTAAGGACATACAGCTGTCCATTATGACTTACAGATGAAGGTGGAAAGATACCTTCCACTCAAAAAAGGAAAAAGCAAAAGTATTTACATTTGTCAAAAGTAGGCATAATATATCACATCTGTGGCTTCTTTATGAATTTTTATTTCATAATGGGAATCCCATTATAAAAAGGTAGATGACGTTTTTATCTTTACGTCACATCTTCAATCTTCAGTGGACATTGTATTGGAGCCTGTGTCTTCTTTATCTTCTGTGTCTTTATTCAATCTTCTGGATTTTTCTTTTTTGTAGCTTTTAATCATTGAAGGTTTAGGATGGTATATATCAAAACCTCTGTAATTTAGTCTGTGGTCTTCAAGAAATCTTGTGATGAATATTTTTTAGACTTGAGTTTCTGCATATAAGAACAAAGTACTGTTTTCCCAGTCTTGGTCCTGAGCTATTTTGTATGCTCTATACCTTTCATAGCTTTGTTCATTTAATTTGATATTTCTTATTTTGTCTATATTAAGATTGTCATTCCAATCTTCGTAATCTGGATCTAGGAATTTAGCTTTGATTTGGATTATGTGTTTTGTTGGTTCAAATACATTTTTCCCAAAATGAGGAGGAGTTGATTTGAAATCCATGTATACTTCTGTGGCTAGTATGTTTGTCAATTGTTCTGCGATACTTCCTATGGGTTCAGGCAAGTCTTCTTGAACCCATTCGTCAAAGTATATTCTCTTGATTAATCCATAATTTATAAGGGTGGTTGGATCATATGTGACATTATCATGGATAAGGTATTTGTATTTGGTTAGGTTTAGGTTTATTTGGGGAACTGCACATATTATTGTGCATTGGCAGTTTGTGGATTTGTTGAGGCAGTCTTCATTCTGCTTTGTACAAGGAATGTTGGTATTCCTCAAGATCTCCCAGTTAATTTGTATCCCTTCAACTTTTGTTCGAGAAATTTCCGTGAAGAATTTGCAAGCTTTGTTGAAGTTTACAGGGTTGAGGTCTGAAGAGTGTTGTAGGAAGTAAAGTTCCCTGGTTAATTGTTCTGGAAAGTTTGGTGAACATGTTATTTTAGGATTTGGATTTGGTGGGTTTGAGAAAATTTGTCTAGGGGTTCCAAGGCTGGTATATTTGTTTGATTCTGTGGTTTTGATAATATGAGCAAAAGAGGGGGTTTGTGGTCTAAAATTTGAGGCTGAAGATGCCTCAGGTAGCTCAGTTTTAATCTTTTTCCCTAGGGTTATTTGTTGGATACTTGTTATGTCTTCAGAAATGACATAGTCCTTTCCAAATATTTTTTGTAATTCGTTTGTAGCAGCTTCAAAAGAATTAAAGCCTTTGTATAAAGGTTTCCCATATCTAGGATTTTGTTCTAGAAATTTGATCTTAGAGATCATTTGTTCCCAAGTGGTATAAATACCGGCGTCAGGACCATTAAAAAGGCCATAGTAGAGATAGTTTGTTTTTTTCTTGTTTGTAAATATTGCAACTAAGGTGTATAACACGCTTAGTTTTTGTTTGTTAGACTCTTGGGGAGTCTTCATGTTCCATATGTTGTCTAGAACAAGTTGTTGTTCTTCTGTGACTTTTGCCTTTGTAACGAAATGATTTGTTTTGTATGTCTTCAAATGTTTAGCTGGATTTAATTCTTCCATATCCATATCTGCAGACTATGTGTTAGTAAAATAAAAATATTTATCTCAATAATCTGGATAATTGGTCTGGTAGGAAATTGTTTTTCCCTTTTATATGTTCCCAACAAATATTGGTTCCACAATTTGAGACAGCATGCTTAAATTTCAGCCATCTATTGTTTATAGTTCCTTTTTCTTTTTTATTATCTGTGTATTTTACTATGGATTCACAGTCTGTTCTTAATGTTATTTCCTTTTGGGATATTATAAATAATTTAAATGATTCTAGGACATAAATTATAGCTAATATTTCGTAATCCAAGGATGTCATATACCCCTTTTCTTTGTATACACCTGAAGTGTACCTACATATTTTTTCAGTAGATTTGTTTTCATATTTATTATTTTTACTTAGTAAAATTCCTCCCCATCCTATAGAGGATCCATCTGTTTCAATTATTATATAATCTGTCTGTAATGGTAGACTTAAGGGCTTCAGGTTTTGGGCCAGCTCTTTTATTTTTTGGACTTGTTTTATGTCTTCTGTATTGAAATCCCTATTTCCCTTTGGGCTTGCTTTGTTATATAAAGGGCCAGTGTATTTTGAAAGATCTCTTATATAGGGCCTTGCATAATTTACGAGTCCTAAAAAGGCTTGTAATTGTTTTAGATTATCCAGTTTATCAGGAAATTCTAAGATCTTTCTGGTTATATGGGATTGTAATTCTATGACTCCCTTACCTATTTTAGCCCCCAGAAATTCTATGTTGTTTTTAATTAATTCTATCTTTTTCTTGGATATAATCAATCCGTGTGCTTCTATAAGTTTTAACACAGTATATAGGTGTGATATGTGCTCTTGCTTAGTTTTAGAAAATACGAGAATATCATCTATATACACACAAGTGTACTTGTTGCAGTTTTGGAAAACATTATCCATTTTTCTTTGGAATATTTGTGGTGCATTTTTTAGGCCGAACGGCATTACTAACCATTCATAATGTCCTTCACTGCATGTAAATGCAGTCCAAGGTATGGATTCAGGATGCATTTTTACTTGCCAAAATCCTGATTTTAAATCAAATTTGGAGAACCAGTTTGCTCCTTGTATTTTATTTATCAATACATCTTTATTAGGAATACAATATCCATCTTCATGGGTATTGTCATTTAGTCTAGTGTAGTTCATAACCATTCTAGACTGGCCCCGTTTTCTTTCAGATTCTTTTTGGACAATAAAGGCTGCTGTTCTATGCCTTGAGTCTGTTTTCCTAATAATATTTAAGTTTGTCAGAATTTTTATATGCATCTTGAATTCTTCCATGATCCAAGTATCATATTTTGGAGATCCTGTTTTTATAGTTAAATCTGGGTTGATTATATCTAATTTGCATTGTATAGAGTCTTTGTTCCAGTATCTTAACGGTTTTTCTCCTATAATTTCTATTTTTTCTAGTTTAGAGATTAATTGATCTATGTCGTCTATGGTTAATAATAGTTTGCTTATGTCTCTTGGATTTATAAGTTGGACATCTTTAGTAAATCCTTTTCTTTTATATTCATACTGTTTAGAAGTTTCATATAAAATTTCTTCATTTTCTTGTTCTGTTAGTATATTTTCGTTGTTTTTGCATTGTCCTGGAGTGGGACAATTACATTTGTCTTTTTCAGCTTCTCTTTTATGTTCTGTATTCCCACCACGCTTCTCAAGCGCATATTCTGATAGTATTGGGGTTAGTGTAGTCTTTTTTGAAATTTGTATATAATCTTTATTAAATGCAAAACTCCCGTTGTCATTTAACAAGAAATCTAATCCTAGGATTAGTTTTATTCCTTCAAGGTTTAATTCTAAAACCCATAATTGTTTTATGTTGTAATAAGGAGACCATTCTCCACATGTATTGGTAAAACTTATGTTTATATTTTTCACAATATTTGTAATAATATTAGTAGTTCCATCAAATTGGATACTTTGTTTTGGCCTATCTGCTTTTGTTACATATTTGTAAGGAATAAGGCTAGAACATATAGTCGAACTAGTAGCCCCAGTATCGATAAATGCTAACATCTGGATTTCTAATCCTTTGATATTTAGTTTTGTTGGGATACGTAATTCCTTTAGGTTTCCTGAGTTACATATCAGTGAGATTTGTATTGGTTTGTCAATGTTATTTAAATTGTTATTATTTTCATATGATGTTGATACATCATGAGTAACCTCTTTCTTTTTTTCTGAGGTTATAATTTTTTCTCTTATTTCTTCTAGTTCTAGTTCAATATTATTTGTTCTTTCTTCAAGTACCTTAATTCTATCTTCATTTATCTTATTTTTATCTGTGTAAGTAGGTTTATTTTCTCTGGGTAAATCTATATCGAATTTATTCTTTGCACAAATATGGCATATTTCCATTGTGCATTCTATACATTTAAATCTTTTATTAAAAGCAGGGTACCAAGGACAGAACTCACATTTCGTGGTATCTGTTCCCATTTTATGTTTGAAATTATGTTCACATAATTCTTTGTTTACAATATTTAGTAGATATTCATGTGGTATATTTTCTTGAAAATTTGTTAATTCATCAATTAAGGTGTAATTTGATGTTTGTATTTGTTCTTGTTCTTGTAATCCTTCTAAGGATATTATAGAATATATTGTAGAAGTTTCTGAAACATCAGAAGCAATTTCAATCAAATCTTCTTTGACTGAATCTATAAGGTTAGATTCCCTAGTAAATAAGTTATGTCTTTTTGGACATGAGGAAGATAAATGTCCTTTTTCATTACAGGCAAAACATGTGATTGTATTTGCATATGTTTTTCTTGGATTATATTTTCTAACATGTTTTTCTTTGTTAAGATATGGTTTTTTTGCATTTGATTTTCTTAAGTAGTATTTTTTTGTATATCTCTTTTTAAACTTAGGTTTTCTATCTATGTTGTAATTTCTTGATCCATATTGTTGTGGAGTATATACCTGTCCACAAAATCCGTAATTTTTTTGTTTTAATTCTCTTTGGATTTGTATATAGGTACATTTCTTTTTTAGTTCAGAAATAATATGTGTTATTCTTATTCCAATGTTATCATATCCTTTAGGGATGTTTGCAGTATTATTTTGGTAATGTTCTATCCAAGATTTATGTATCTCTTTTCCTAAGTCTCCTGGTAGTTTAGAAAAGAGTCTATTTCCTATTTCAGTACTGTAATAATTTCCTGAAATAGTTGCATAATGTAAAAATTCTTTTAAGAATTTTATTATGTATTTCCAATCTAGCAATTGGATTTGTTCTAAATCTCTCATGGCTTCTTGTTGTCTTATGGTTACTCCTGTGTTTACATCTCTTCCTGTTATTATTCTGTGCATGGTGTAAGCAAAGTTGTAAATATTACTTCCTTGTATTATTAAGTTGTTTATTTCTTCAGGGAAACTTTGTTTATAGGCTTCCCATATGGCTTTAGCTATATCTCCTAAATAGTTTTCAGCAATTCTGATCATTTCTTCACCAGAATTTATGTTTGTATGCCTTGCTGCATAATCTCTTGCTATGGCAGCAGTCCATTGTTCTAGATATGTATCTAGTAACTGGGGATGGCATTCTGTGACATTTAGTATTACTGAATTGTCTTTAAAGAAAGTTATTTCATTAGGTAATCTTTTGCCTATTGTTCTTAGGTTTTTATTTTCATTTGTATATGGTTCAACTGGTTGTCTAGGGGGTTGTCCTAATGTGTAAGGCATTGTCTCTTGGGTTTTATTAGGATATGAGATCCCTGAGCTCCCACTTTCCTCATGGTCAGCCAAGTCTACGTGTTCTGTGAATTCTGATATTATATCATTTATCAAACCTTGTTGTTGTATTTCATTATCCGTTTCCTGGGAATCTTCCAAGAAGTCGTCTAGATTATAGACTTCCCTTGTTCTTACATTATTTTCATCATCTATGTAAACAAAAGTATTTTCATTTATTTGGTGTGTTAGCCTTAGGGTTTGTTCTAGTTCATAAATTTCTGATGGTTCGAGGACCATTCCAAGTTCCTTTGGATATATAATTTTATCCATTAATTCGTTTATTTAATTCTTCAGCTTCTTCATCTGTTTCTATTTCTTGTTGGTTTGATGGTCCATAATCTCTAAACCTTATGGACATAGATTTGTTTAGGTTGTTGTATGTCACAGCATTGTTTGGTTTTAATGTTGCTGTTGTATTATTTGGGTTTTCTATATTCCATTCATGGCCAGCAAGAATAGAAGAATCTATTTCCATTGGTTTTATGAAGCTTATGCCAGTTGAATTTAAGGCTTCTATGACTTTGTCTAATTTTATTTTTATTTTGGGAGTATATTTGGACATACATTTTCCTAGGAATGTAATGTCTAGTAAAATATTTTTTCCTATAAAGTTTTCAAATCCTTTTGTTTGTATTATAATTTTTATGTGTTTGTAAAAATCATTTAATGTCATTGTAAAATTTGGAGCTATATAAACAATACCTATGTTATTGTTCATATCTACTTCCATCATTCCAAATATGGCTTTATCCATATCTTGGTGTCTATCGTCTATAAGTAGTAATAATAATTTAGTTCCAATTTTTTTCCTTACTAATCCTCTTATGCCTATGACGATAAGTCCTAGATGCATCAGTTTGTATTTCTGGATTTTTAATTGTTTTACGGCTTCTTGTGACATTAAACTTATTATTTGTTGGCTTCCATCTGGAATGGAAAGTATTTCTTCCCTATGGTGTCTATACAATCCTGTTACCGTTGTAAATAGCCCCGTTCTATATATTTCTCTAGGGTTTAAAGAATCTAGTTGGTTATTTGAAAATATTTCTATATCCCTTTCCAAATTTATTATTTCTTCTAGCTGGTTTTGTGTATTATTAGATCTTCTTAATAGATTATCAACCCATCCCATGGATGATAAACTATTTGATTCTGTTGGTCTATCTGTTAAGGTTCTAGATGGACCTGTAAAAGATAATCTTCTATTATTCATATTTGATCAAGTTTCTTATACATTAGAAAATTGATTTTAGTCTTTTTACTCGTTATTTGTGTAGTAGGATCATTAGATCCTAAATTCATTTTTTGTAAACTTTCTGTGAGTTTGTTTATTTTGAATTCCTGTTCTTTACCATTTTTGTCTATATCAAACATTTGTTTCTGGATGCTATCTATCTTATTTTGTATTTGGGTGAGCATTGCTATTATCATATTATTCTGTAATATTTGTATTTTATCACTTTTTCCTGGAAATTCATCTTTGTTATATCCAACATTTATGCTAGGATCACTGAACCTGTAGTTGGATTCTACATATTTAGTTGCTTCTTGGTAGTATTTGTTTTCAAAACTCATTAACTTAGTATTAAATTTTTTATTTCATCTAACATTTTCTCAGTTTGTTGTATATGTTTTTCAAATTGTTTTTTATCTTCTTCTGTTTGTTCTTTTAATTCTATTATTAATTTTCTGGAATGTGCTTCTATGTCTTTGGGTTTGTCTTTTTCTATTATATGTTTTAAGTTTATTATATCGTTCTTACTTGGGAATTCTTTCAGTTTTATGGCTTTGAATTTGTCAGTTAGTTTTTTTAAAGTTATTTCTATGTTGTCTATTTTGTATAAATTTAATTTTAAATATTCTTGGTTGTTTGAGATTTGTTTTAGTAACTTGTTTTTCTCAATTATGCCTTCTAATACAAGTTGCATCAAGCTATGATGTTTTTCATTGTAGAGATTTAAGTTTTCACTTAGTTCTATAATTAAGTCTGTAAGTGAATTCATATGTTCCATTTCTGAATGTAATTTATGTTTGTAATCAGTTTCTCTGATATAACAATTGTGTTTTTGTTTGTCTAGTGTAATAATTCTTTTTATTGAATTGTTAATTTCTAAATTTAAATAATTAAATTTCTTATGGCTTTGAATTTGTCAGTTAGTTTTTTTAAAGTTATTTCTATGTTGTCTATTTTGTATAAATTTAATTTTAAATATTCTTGGTTGTTTGAGATTTGTTTTAGTAACTTGTTTTGCTCAATTATGCCTTCTAATACAAGTTGCATCAAGCTATGATGTTTTTCATTGTAGAGATTTAAGTTTTCACTTAGTTCTATAATTAAGTCTGTAAGTGAATTCATATGTTCCATTTCTGAATGTAATTTATGTTTGTAATCAGTTTCTCTGATATAACAATTGTGTTTTTGTTTGTCTAGTGTAATAATTCTTTTTATTGGATTGTTAATTTCTAAATTTAAATAATCAACATCTTCATGGAAGCAAACTATTATTAACTATAGACGACATAGATCAATTAATCTCTAAACTAGAAAAAATAGAAATTATAGGAGAAAAACCGTTAAGATACTGGAACAAAGACTCTATACAATGCAAATTAGATATAATCAACCCAGATTTAACTATAAAAATAGGATCTCCAAAATATGATACTTGGATCATGGAAGAATTCAAGATGCATATAAAAATTCTGATAAACTTAAATATTATTAGGAAAACAGACTCAAGGCATAGAACAGCAGCCTTTATTGTCCAAAAAGAATCTGAAAGAAAACGGGGTCAGTCTAGAATGGTTATGAACTACACTAGACTAAATGACAATACCCATGAAGATGGATATTGTATTCCTAATAAAGATGTATTGATAAATAAAATACAAGGAGCAAACTGGTTCTCCAAATTTGATTTAAAATCAGGATTTTGGCAAGTAAAAATGCATCCTGAATCCATACCTTGGACTGCATTTACATGCAGTAAAGGACATTATGAATGGTTAGTAATGCCGTTCGGCCTAAAAAATGCACCACAAATATTCCAAAGAAAAATGGATAATGTTTTCCAAAACTGCAACAAGTACACTTGTGTGTATATAGATGATATTCTCGTATTTTCTAAAACTAAGCAAGAGCACATATCACACCTATATACTGTGTTAAAACTTATAGAAGCACACGGATTGATTATATCCAAGAAAAAGATAGAATTAATTAAAAACAACATAGAATTTCTGGGGGCTAAAATAGGTAAGGGAGTCATAGAATTACAATCCCATATAACCAGAAAGATCCTAGAATTTCCTGATAAACTGGATAATCTAAAACAATTACAAGCCTTTTTAGGACTCGTAAATTATGCAAGGCCCTATATAAGAGATCTTTCAAAATACACTGGCTGTGACGACCCGACTTCCTATGCCCAGAAAGTCGCATCATTATGAAGAAAGAAAGGGATAGAAAAGAGAAAGAAGAGAAGAAAGAAAGAAACAACAACAACGATCTCACAGCGGAATGAATAAATTATATTAATAACATAAACTATTACATAGTATACAACAATTATCAGAGTTACACAGATACACATCACATACTAGACAGTTATAAACATCTGTCTAGTTATTACAACTCAATACAATACACACACTATCACAGATATCAACACAGCGGAATACTATATCTACGAACGCCGAAGCCTCCTGCTCCATTGCTCCTCCAGAATATTCGTCAAAGCTAAACCTGAATCCCTTGGCTACTCATAAAAATTTGAGTACCCAAGAGTTTATAAAACAGAAATAAACACTTGGGTCAGACATGGGTCTGGTGTGAGTAACAGGTTAAACTTGCTTAACTTCAAAACCTTTAGAAAGAAAAGGTATCACGTAAGACTCCCCACAAATAAACATGGGTAAGTTTTTACCTTACGCTAACCAAAACATTTGATACGAAATCCAGTTATATTATAATAGGGTCTAGGGTTTTCAAATAAATATGAAATAGCTGAAATTGTTACATTATTAAATTCCAGCATACTAGCCACAAAGTGGGTTATACAATCAAAACCGTAAGGGCACGTAGGAAGAATGGGTTTCCATACAATGGCAGGGCTACTGGGGTACCGCCCGTCACAGTACGTGGCCTAGATCACCGTACCGAGGAGTACGCCCGCTCCCCTGCAACACAAAGCCGGAACCATCCCTTACTGGATAATTCCGAACAAGATAACCCCGTAGTTGGCGCGACCAACCACACACTAAGCCGAATAAAAAGAAAAGGGACCTCTAGACAGGGATCTATCTTGCTCTCAGTGGGTGCTACCCACGAAGCCTTGCTGCACCTCCCCTGTTTTAGCCATTCCCGGTTGATGAGGCTTGAGGTTACGATTACCTTTAATCAGAACATATCACTTAGAATGCTCATCGTCCACCTGACGATGTTCTGAAAGCATTCAATCCATACAAGTTCGTTCCGGGTTCGAACGAAACCGAAGGCATTATTTCGTTACACTCGTTTTGGAATCACCCTCAGAGTTAACGACAATAACCCTTGCACTCTGAAACTTCATCTTCACTTGAGATTCACGACCTATCGTTAATTTGGATCGATGTGGTATTTGGGTCTCCAAACCTGGAATCCCGGTATACGGAAACCCGATCCCGGTCTCATCGAAATCCAAAACGTATCTTTTAAGGCCAAGTTGTTTAAAGGTTTTAAACATTTAAACTTGTATTCAGAATGATATAAACAGATAGATAAATAACATTATCACAATAGATAATTCATATCAACATTCATCTCACAAAGCAGCATATATCATATATATCAGAGATATCCAAATCATCTAATATCAACCAATTACCCAATATCAATCATCCAATATTAATCAATCATCTAAAACAGAATTGATTAACTCTAATCAATTTAATTAATCTTTAATTAAATTAATTACTATCCTTTAATTACTTGGATTATCTTAATCCTGCTTACTATCATTAATTAATTACAAATTAATTAATTAAACATCTTAATGATCTTCCTTAATTAATCTTCCCTGATTAATTATACTTTAATTACATTCAAGTAATTAGCCTTTAATTAATTTCACAAATTAATTATCCTTAACCATTTACAGTAATTAACCTTTAATTACTATCATTAATTACAATAATTAATGAACCTTTATTTACTTCCATTAATTAATCAACTATAATTAATTACATTACTCCTTAATTAATTACAATTAATTAATCATAGTTTAATTAATTACTTTTATTAATCAACCTTGATTAATTCTATTAATTAAATAATCCTTATTAATTAATTAACCTTTTAATTAATTAAATAATAAAATTTAATCAACTACTTCATTCATTTATTAGTTTTAATTAATCATAAACAGTAATTAACAATTTGTAATTACTTATCTTAATTAATTTACTTCTTAATTAATTATATTAATTAATTACTTCTTTAATCACTTATTATTGATTAATTAATCTTAATTAATTAACCCTTAATTAATTAATCACTTCCTTAATTAATTACTCTCTTTTAATTAATTACCTTAACTAGTAATTAATCTTAATCCTTTAATTAATTAATTACTCTTTAATTAATTAATTTCAAATCAATTATTTCTAATTAATAACATCAAGTGATTACTCTTAATCACTTTCATTTAATTACTTCCATAAGTAATTTCTCTTTCTTAATTACATTTAGTAATTATCCATAATTTACTCTATCAACTAATTATACTTAATTTATTCATAATTAAGTAATTATTTAAATTAACCAAACATTTAACAAATTATTTAAAATTAATTAATAATTAGTTAACTCCTTATATTTAGAAATACTTAAATAAATTAAGAAAATCATTTATCTTAATTAAACTTTTACTTATTAACAAGTCATTTACATTAATTAACTATTCTTAAGTTAATAACAATAATTAATTAATCTTATTTATTTCCACAAATTAATTATTTAAAATTAAACAAAATCTTAATAACTTAAAGATAAATCCTTTATTATAATTGACTACTTAATTAAACCATATTTAAAAATAAAACATTTTAGAAATCAATTTTTAAAGAAGTTTAAAGCATCTTAAATTTAACCTTTAATTATTTATTTATTTAAATTTTAACTATAATTTAATTAATCTTTAATTATTCTTTTTAAAACTTATTTCCTTAAATATATCTTAAAACTCGGTTAAACACTTTCCTTTTGAAACCTATTTTATTTTTATAACTTTAAAACTTGTCTTCACTTTGCTTTTAACTTGATTAAAATCTTATTCAAGCTTCAACTTAAACCTGGTAATAATTTTCTTATAGATTTTAAAACCCGGAACATAAAGTAATTAACCCGAGCCAAATTCTTAATTCCTCGAGCCAAACCCGATAACTCACGTAAACAAACCCGAGAACTCATCTTCTTCGAGTCACACACGAGACCAACACGAGACAAATCCTGGGAAATCTTCTTCTTCCCCAATGTCGAACTCACCTGGTACGAACGTGTATACGTGCACGTGGTGCACTTGCACCAGCGTCTCCGACCATAGATGATCGTCGCAATGCTCCTCTCCGACTCCACGAACCCACGCGATCCCTACTCCCCACCCAGATCGAACCAATTCACTCGAAACAAAAATTCGACCTCGTGCTCGAAAACTGCAGAAACACTCGACCCCATTACCACCATCGCCGCCGACCCTCCCTTCATCATTGATCATCACCAACCTACCTGACGACGCTCAACTCCATGTCGAACAAAACCCACACCTCGCGATTGCCTCCGCATCATCATCCAAGTCGCGAATTCCCCAACAGTTCAACCTACCCAAAGCAGCCTAAAACCCTAGTTAGATCGATTACGATCATCACGGCTATTGGAAAAATTCAATGACATTTTTCCCATCATCCTCAACATGCAGACGAGCTTCAACCAAAATTCTAGCTACAATCATCATTCCAATCGACGACAATTCACCAAAGTTCCCAAATTGAACAAAACCCAATTTCACAAGAATTTCTCAACTAAAATTTACAATATGCATATCAAAATTCACGATTTCCTATCGTGATTACATGCATGCAATCCAAATTGGAAATTAAAGTAGTTGATTTTAACAAAAACTTAGTTTTCACTGTTGTTTAAAAGATTTCAATATAATTATTTATTTTAAACATCTGGAATGATTTTTGTAGTGAAGTTACATGATCTCAATCATCTATTGTTTGCAAATTACAGATTTACAATGAATAAAGAATGAGATATTGAATTTAAAGAGAGAAAAACCAAAACTGTTAACAACAGAACCTATTTTCTTGTTTACAGGCATTCTAAACCAAACATGCATTCAATATCATAGCAAATTTAACACATGCATCAACATCCCACTACAGATTTATTAAAAACTGTTTTTTAAAAATGAAGATTTACTCACCTGTTAAAACAGAGAACAGATAACCTGTTCTTGATTTCCAGACTTGTTCCAGGCTCTCGAATTTCCTTTTTGTTGTTGAATTTTTATCTGGTGTTAATCTTTGAATTTAGTTGCTTTCCAGGTTTTCTTGCTTAGTTGAGTTGTAGGTTGAAGTTGTTTGATTTAGTTGCTTGATTCCAGATTGAAAATGAAATCAGGCTATTGAACTTGCTGTTTATCTTCACTTTGACATGCAAAGTCTCAGGTTAAAACTTGATATTTGAAATTTTTATAGACTTTGAAAATGTTTTGAATATGATTACAGGTTTTGGTTTGAGGAATTTTTCAGACATGGAATTATCTTTGTTTTCAGCTGAGAAGAGAAAAAGAAGTGGGAGAGATAAAGAATAAGCTTTATGAATTAAATTATGGTTTAAAGATTAAAGAAAATAAAATTTGAAATGATGACACTTGTTTTTAAAAGTTACATTTGTCACTTATATTACTTAATTACCTTACAAATGTTACTTACATGTCCTAATGTATTAACACATGTCATAAGTATTTTTAAATGAATTTTTATTTAATTTAAATGTTAATATAAAGCTTTTCATACTAATTTATTTAATTAATAAACATTTATCTTAGTATATATGTATATATAAACTACTTTAGAGCAAATATTATAAATCCAATTATAATACAAATAAATTCTTATACACATATTTTTAAATCCAAAATCATTATTTTTATTGTTCAAGAGATATAAATTAAAATACCAAATACCCTTTGAAAAAGTATTATATTAAATTATACTTTTCAAATTACAATTTATATATATATATATATATTAGAATTTGAAACACTTTATTAATTTTCAAACCAAAATTCCAATATATACAAATATACATATATCTTTAAATAGAAAATATTTTTAACATAAATTTGAGAATTATTATATTAAATTTCAATAAAACTTCAAATAATAATATATACATACATATATATTACAATTTGAAAATACATCTTTTATTTAAACAAAAGATTTCTATTCACAATATATATAGCAAAATATATATTATAAATAGATTAAAACTTTATTAGCTTTGAAAATAAATCTTATCAATATTGCCAGATTAAATATTTATTATCCTTTAAAGATTAATTTACCAATTTAAATTAAAATTATAAAAGAAAATTATCAATTCAATTAAATTATTAATACAGATTATTAAATTTATACTGCCCAAAAACCCGGGATATCACACTGGCCCTTTATATAACAAAGCAAGCCCAAAGGGAAATAGGGATTTCAATACAGAAGACATAAAACAAGTCCAAAAAATAAAAGAGCTGGCCCAAAACCTGAAGCCCTTAAGTCTACCATTACAGACAGATTATATAATAATTGAAACAGATGGATCCTCTATAGGATGGGGAGGAATTTTACTAAGTAAAAATAATAAATATGAAAACAAATCTACTGAAAAAATATGTAGGTACACTTCAGGTGTATACAAAGAAAAGGGGTATATGACATCCTTGGATTACGAAATATTAGCTATAATTTATGTCCTAGAATCATTTAAATTATTTATAATATCCCAAAAGGAAATAACATTAAGAACAGACTGTGAATCCATAGTAAAATACACAGATAATAAAAAAGAAAAAGGAACTATAAACAATAGATGGCTGAAATTTAAGCATGCTGTCTCAAATTGTGGAACCAATATTTGTTGGGAACATATAAAAGGGAAAAACAATTTCCTACCAGACCAATTATCCAGATTATTGAGATAAATATTTTATTTTACTAACACATAGTCTGCAGATATGGATATGGAAGAATTAAATCCAGCTAAACATTTGAAGACATACAAAACAAATCATTTCGTTACAAAGGCAAAAGTCACAGAAGAACAACAACTTGTTCTAGACAACATATGGAACATGAAGACTCCCCAAGAGTCTAACAAACAAAAACTAAGCGTGTTATACACCTTAGTTGCAATATTTACAAACGAGAAAAAAACAAACTATCTCTACTATGGCCTTTTTAATGGTCCTGACGCCGGTATTTATACCACTTGGGAACAAATGATCTCTAAGATCAAATTTCTAGAACAAAATCCTAGATATGGGAAACCTTTATACAAAGGCTTTAATTCTTTTGAAGCTGCTACAAACGAATTACAAAAAATATTTGGAAAGGACTATGTCATTTCTGAAGACATAACAAGTATCCAACAAATAACCCTAGGGAAAAAGATTAAAACTGAGCTACCTGAGGCATCTTCAGCCTCAAATTTTAGACCACAAACCCCCTCTTTTGCTCATATTATCAAAACCACAGAACCAAACAAATATACCAGCCTTGGAACCCCTAGACAAATTTTCTCAAACCCACCAAATCCAAATCCTAAAATAACATGTTCACCAAACTTTCCAGAACAATTAACCAGGGAACTTTACTTCCTACAACACTCTTCAGACCTCAACCCTGTAAACTTCAACAAAGCTTGCAAATTCTTCATGGAAATTTCTCGAACAAAAGTTGAAGGGATACAAATTAACTGGGAGATCTTGAGGAATACCAACATTCCTTGTACAAAGCAGAATGAAGACTGCCTCAACAAACCACAAACTGCCAATGCACAATAATATGTGCAGTTCCCCAAATAAACCTAAACCTAACCAAATACAAATACCTTATCCATGATAATGTCACATATGATCCAACCACCCTTATAAATTATGGATTAATCAAGAGAATATACTTTGACGAATGGGTCCAAGAAGACTTGCCTGAACCCATAGGAAGTATCGCAGAATAATTGACAAACATACTAGCCACAGAAGTATACATGGATTTCAAATCAACTCCTCCTCATTTTGGAAAAAATGTATTTGAACCAACAAAACACATAATCCAAATCAAAGCTAAATTCCTAGATCCAGATTACGAAGATTGGAATGACAATCTTAATATAGACAAAATAAGAAATATCAAATTAAATGAACAAAGCTATGAAAGGTATAGAGCATACAAAATAGCTCAGGACCAAGACTGGGAAAACAGTACTTTGTTCTTATATGCAGAAACTCCAGTCCAAAAAATATTCATCACAAGATTTCTTGAAGACCACAGACTAAATTACAGAGGTTTTGATATATACCATCCTAAACCTTCAATGATTAAAAGCTACAAAAAAGAAAAATCCAGAAGATTGAATAAAGACACAGAAGATAAAGAAGACACAGGCTCCAATACAATGTCCACTGAAGATTGAAGATGTGACGTAAAGATAAAAACGTCATCTACCTTTTTATAATGGGATTCCCATTATGAAATAAAAATTCATAAAGAAGCCACAGATGTGATATATTATGCCTACTTTTGACAAATGTAAATACTTTTGCTTTTTCCTTTTTTGAGTGGAAGGTATCTTTCCACCTTCATCTGTAAGTCATAATGGACAGCTGTATGTCCTTAGCTTGATTGGCTCAGTCTATATAATGAGTCTCTTAGTGTGCCTGTAAGGATATCAATTACCAAGTATTGTAATATTATTGTAAAATTAGAAGCTATCTGTTGTTAATGGCTACCTGCTCCAACCTTTCTTCTTCTTCGTCAAAATTTATGGGTAACTAAACATTCAGTCAGAGCTGAGGAAAGAAAGGATACAAAACTGCTTCAGCTATGTAAGTTTTCTTGTTTTACCACAGATTATTCGTTCATATTATGCTCACTATGTTTGAATGACAATGATCCTTTAAAAAACAATTGACACCAGTTGCTATAAGCTTAATAAGTAATTCCAATAGACGTAAATCCGCTAGTCGAAAGAAGTACCGTGTGAGGGAAAGAGTAGACGCTTAGGATGACAAGGTGAGGAAAAATGATTTAAGATATAGGTTTCTGGTAAAGGTTTTAAAAAGGTTCATGGTTGTTTTAAACAAACCTGAAAATAATATTAATGATAAATCGGTTTGGCAACATAAGAAATACATAATAAGCAGAATTGTATCTTAGTATTTCCAAAAGCTTTGGCTATTTTCTCTAACATAAACAACCAATCTTGCATAAAAAGAAGAAACAATTACAATGGAAAAATTACAGCAATATTTAGAAAATAAATTTATGATAAATATAATAAACATTATGAAAAACAATACAGACCTTACAGAAAACCAAAAACACCAAATAATAAGTATTTTCAAACAAAAATATTCACATGAATTGATCAGTATTTATGACTGTGAAACAAGTTTAACCGAAATATATAATAACTTTAACATCTGGAGAGAACCTGGAAACATAGTACTAACACCTAGATTTGTTAAAGAATTCTATAGAGAATGGCAAAATTACTTAGAAATCAAAAATAAAGCAGATTACAACATAACAGAAAAAAAAATAATTGGGAAAATACAGAACTATAAAAAAAATGATGAACGGATTTTCAGAAATTGAGAATGTAGAATCTCTACAGAATTAGTTAGAACAAACATTTATGACTAAACTCATGATTATTCTAAAACAAACAGAACTAAACGAAAACCAACAATATAATATTGCAAAGATATTTAGACATAACTATACAGAAAAACTCATCAACCTCGATGATGAACCTAAAATAAACAAAAAGAAAATAGTAAAAAGTCTTAGAAGTACCTATTTTGTCTTTAATACTAAAAATCCGAAAATGAAGATTACCAACAGGATGTTGGATCTTTTTGTTGAAGAACATTATGAACAGATTAGACAAGAAATGATTAAAGAAAACAGAGAATGGCTAAATAAACCCCTAGACCTAACATGGACAAATCACATAGATACAGAATATTGGTATGAAGATGATTCATATTAAAGAGGGAAACTACAAGGATTTGAACAAAAAATTAGAAGACTCTGAACTAAGGATGAGAAGGTTCCTAATTCCTAGTTCAAATACTCCTACTTGCTGCACCCTTGGGTATTATGCTTTCAAGCTGCCAGCAAGGTAGTTACAAAAAATGAAGAAACAAGAACAAGAATATTACATATTATTCGAAATAATAAACTACACTGTAATATTTATAGCATGTTATGCTCTGGGATATTACTTACAAGTATTTACATCACATTTAATTAGTATGTGGTTTAACAATATATAAAAAAACAAAAATCTCCCGGCAGCATATAACTAAACGCTGTCTTTTCTTCCAACACCCCCCAATTTACAAAAATATCTCCCGGTAGCATATAACTAAACGCTGTCTTTTCTTCCAACACCCCCCTATTTTGGTATCGGAGCCTAAAAGATTTCTTGGCCCAATGAATTTACATTATAAGAAATTTAATTATTTAAATTTAGAAATTAACAATCCAATAAAAAGAATTATTACACTAGACAAACAAAAACACAATTGTTATATCAGAGAAACTGATTACAAACATAAATTACATTCAGAAATGGAACATATGAATTCACTTACAGACTTAATTATAGAACTAAGTGAAAACTTAAATCTCTACAATGAAAAACATCATAGCTTGATGCAACTTGTATTAGAAGGCATAATTGAGAAAAACAAGTTACTAAAACAAATCTCAAACAACCAAGAATATTTAAAATTAAATTTATACAAAATAGACAACATAGAAATAACTTTAAAAAAACTAACTGACAAATTCAAAGCCATAAAACTGAAAGAATTCCCAAGTAAGAACGATATAATAAACTTAAAACATATAATAGAAAAAGACAAACCCAAAGACATAGAAGCACATTCCAGAAAATTAATAATAGAATTAAAAGAACAAACAGAAGAAGATAAAAAACAATTTGAAAAACATATACAACAAATTGAGAAAATGTTAGATGAAATAAAAAAATTAATACTAAGTTAATGAGTTTTAAAAACAAATACTACCAAGAAGCAAATAAATATGTAGAATCCAACTACAGGTTCAGTGATCCTAGCATAAATGTTGGATATAACAAAGATGAATTTTCAGGAAAAAGTGATAAAATACAAATATTACAGAATAATATGATAATAGCAATGCTCACCCAAATACAAAATAAGATAGATAGCATCCAGAAACAAATGTTTGATATAGACAAAAATGGTAAAGAACAGGAATTCGAAATAAACAAACTCACAGAAAGTTTACAAAAAATGAATTTAGGATCTAATGATCCTACTACACAAATAACGAGTAAAAAGACTAAAATCAATTTTCTAATGTATAAGAAACTTGATCAAATATGAACAATAGAAGATTATCTTTTACAGGTCCATCTAGAACCTTAACAGATAGACCAACAGAATCAAAAAGTTTATCATCCATGGGATGGGTTGATAATCTATTAAGAAGATCTAATAATACACAAAACTAGCTAGAAGAAATAATAAATTTGGAAAGGGATATAGAAATATTTTCAAATAACCAACTAGATTCTTTAAACCCTAGAGAAATATATAGAACGGGGCTATTTACAACGGTAACAGGATTGTATAGACACCATAGGGAAGAAATACTTTCCATTCCAGATGGAAGCCAACAAATAATAAGTTTAATGTCACAAGAAGCCGTAAAACAATTAAAAATCCAGAAATACAAACTGATGCATCTAGGACTTATCGTCATAGGCATAAGAGGATTAGTAAGGCAAAAAATTGGAACTAAATTATTATTACTACTTATAGACGATAGACACCAAGATATGGATAAAGCCATATTTGGAATGATGGAAGTAGATATGAACAATAACATAGGTATTGTTTATATAGCTCCAAATTTTACAATGACATTAAATGATTTTTACAAACACATAAAAATTATAATACAAACAAAAGGATTTGAAAACTTTATAGGAAAAAATATTTTACTAGACATTACATTCCTAGGAAAATGTATGTCCAAATATACTCCCAAAATAAAAATAAAATTAGACAAAGTCATAGAAGCCTTAAATTCAACTGGCATAAGCTTCATAAAACCAATGGAAATAGATTCTTCTATTCTTGCTGGCCATGAATGGAATATAGAAAACCCAAATAATACAACAGCAACATTAAAACCAAACAATGCTGTGACATACAACAACCTAAACAAATCTATGTCCATAAGGTTTAGAGATTATGGACCATCAAACCAACAAGAAATAGAAACAGATGAAGAAGCTGAAGAATTAAATAAACGAATTAATGGATAAAATTATATATCCAAAGGAACTTGGAATGGTCCTCGAACCATCAGAAATTTATGAACTAGAACAAACCCTAAGGCTAACACACCAAATAAATGAAAATACTTTTGTTTACATAGATGATGAAAATAATGTAAGAACAAGGGAAGTCTATAATCTAGACGACTTCTTGGAAGATTCCCAGGAAACGGATAATGAAATACAACAACAAGGTTTGATAAATGATATAATATCAGAATTCACAGAACACGTAGACTTGGCTGACCATGAGGAAAGTGGGAGCTCAGGGATCTCATATCCTAATAAAACCCAAGAGACAATGCCTTACACATTAGGACAACCCCCTAGACAACCAGTTGAACCATATACAAATGAAAATAAAAACCTAAGAACAATAGGCAAAAGATTACCTAATGAAACAACTTTCTTTAAAGACAATTCAGTAATACTAAATGTCACAGAATGCCATCCCCAGTTACTAGATACATATCTAGAACAATGGACTGCTGCCATAGCAAGAGATTATGCAGCAAGGCATACAAACATAAATTCTGGTGAAGAAATGATCGGAATTGCTGAAAACTATTTAGGAGATATAGCTAAAGCCATATGGGAAGCCTATAAACAAAGTTTCCCTGAAGAAATAAACAACTTAATAATACAAGGAAGTAATATTTACAACTTTGCTTACACCATGCACAGAATAATAACAGGAAGAGATGTAAACACAGGAGTAACCATAAGACAACAAGAAGCCATGAGAGATTTAGAACAAATCCAATTGCTAGATTGGAAATACATAATAAAATTCTTAAAAGAATTTTTACATTATGCAACTATTTCAGGAAATTATTACAGTACTGAAATAGGAAATAGACTCTTTTCTAAACTACCAGGAGACTTAGGAAAAGAGATACATAAATCTTGGATAGAACATTACCAAAATAATACTGCAAACATCCCTAAAGGATATGATAACATTGGAATAAGAATAACACATATTATTTCTGAACTAAAAAAGAAATGTACCTATATACAAATCCAAAGAGAATTAAAACAAAAAAATTACGGATTTTGTGGACAGATATATACTCCACAACAATATGGATCAAGAAATTACAACATAGATAGAAAACCTAAGTTTAAAAAGAGATATACAAAAAAATACTACTTAAGAAAATCAAATGCAAAAAAACCATATCTTAACAAAGAAAAACATGTTAGAAAATATAATCCAAGAAAAACATATGCAAATACAATCACATGTTTTGCCTGTAATGAAAAAGGACATTTATCTTCCTCATGTCCAAAAAGACATAACTTATTTACTAGGGAATCTAACCTTATAGATTCAGTCAAAGAAGATTTGATTGAAATTGCTTCTGATGTTTCAGAAACTTCTACAATATATTCTATAATATCCTTAGAAGGATTACAAGAACAAGAACAAATACAAACATCAAATTACACCTTAATTGATGAATTAACAGATTTTCAAGAAAATATACCACATGAATATCTACTAAATATTGTAAACAAAGAATTATGTGAACATAATTTCAAACATAAAATGGGAACAGATACCACGAAATGTGAGTTCTGTCCTTGGTACCCTGCTTTTAATAAAAGATTTAAATGTATAGAATGCACAATGGAAATATGCCATATTTGTGCAAAGAATAAATTCGATATAGATTTACCCAGAGAAAATAAACCTACTTACACAGATAAAAATAAGATAAATGAAGATAGAATTAAGGTACTTGAAGAAAGAACAAATAATATTGAACTAGAACTAGAAGAAATAAGAGAAAAAATTATAACCTCAGAAAAAAAGAAAGAGGTTACTCATGATGTATCAACATCATATGAAAATAATAACAATTTAAATAACATTGACAAACCAATACAAATCTCACTGATATGTAACTCAGGAAACCTAAAGGAATTACGTATCCCAACAAAACTAAATATCAAAGGATTAGAAATCCAGATGTTAGCATTTATCGATACTGGGGCTACTAGTTCGACTATATGTTCTAGCCTTATTCCTTACAAATATGTAACAAAAGCAGATAGGCCAAAACAAAGTATCCAATTTGATGGAACTACTAATATTATTACAAATATTGTGAAAAATATAAACATAAGTTTTACCAATACATGTGGAGAATGGTCTCCTTATTACAACATAAAACAATTATGGGTTTTAGAATTAAACCTTGAAGGAATAAAACTAATCCTAGGATTAGATTTCTTGTTAAATGACAACGGGAGTTTTGCATTTAATAAAGATTATATACAAATTTCAAAAAAGACTACACTAACCCCAATACTATCAGAATATGCGCTTGAGAAGCGTGGTGGGAATACAGAACATAAAAGAGAAGCTGAAAAAGACAAATGTAATTGTCCCACTCCAGGACAATGCAAAAACAACGAAAATATACTAACAGAACAAGAAAATGAAGAAATTTTATATGAAACTTCTAAACAGTATGAATATAAAAGAAAAGGATTTACTAAAGATGTCCAACTTATAAATCCAAGAGACATAAGCAAACTATTATTAACCATAGACGACATAGATCAATTAATCTCTAAACTAGAAAAAATAGAAATTATAGGAGAAAAACCGTTAAGATACTGGAACAAAGACTCTATACAATGCAAATTAGATATAATCAACCCAGATTTAACTATAAAAACAGGATCTCCAAAATATGATACTTGGATCATGGAAGAATTCAAGATGCATATAAAAATTCTGACAAACTTAAATATTATTAGGAAAACAGACTCAAGGCATAGAACAGCAGCCTTTATTGTCCAAAAAGAATCTGAAAGAAAACGGGGTCAGTCTAGAATGGTTATGAACTACACTAGACTAAATGACAATACCCATGAAGATGGATATTGTATTCCTAATAAAGATGTATTGATAAATAAAATACAAGGAGCAAACTGGTTCTCCAAATTTGATTTAAAATCAGGATTTTGGCAAGTAAAAATGCATCCTGAATCCATACCTTGGACTGCATTTACATGCAGTGAAGGACATTATGAATGGTTAGTAATGCCGTTCGGTCTAAAAAATGCACCACAAATATTCCAAAGAAAAATGGATAATGTTTTCCAAAACTGCAACAAGTACACTTGTGTGTATATAGATGATATTCTCGTATTTTCTAAAACTAAGCAAGAGCACATATCACACATATATACTGTGTTAAAACTTATAGAAGCACACAGATTGATTATATCCAAGAAAAAGATAGAATTAATTAAAAACAACATAGAATTTCTGGGGGCTAAAATAGGTAAGGGAGTCATAGAATTATAATCCCATATAACCAGAAAGATCCTAGAATTTCCTGATAAACTGGATAATCTAAAACAATTACAAGCCTTTTTAGGACTCGTAAATTATGCAAGGCCCTATATAAGAGATCTTTCAAAATACACTGGCCCTTTATATAACAAAGCAAGCCCAAAGGGAAATAGGGATTTCAATACAGAAGACATAAAACAAGTCCAAAAAATAAAAGAGCTGGCCCAAAACCTGAAGCCCTTAAGTCTACCATTACAGACAGATTATATAATAATTGAAACAGATGGATCCTCTATAGGATGGGGAGGAATTTTACTAAGTAAAAATAATAAATATGAAAACAAATCTACTGAAAAAATATGTAGGTACACTTCAGGTGTATACAAAGAAAAGGGGTATATAACATCCTTGGATTACGAAATATTAGCTATAATTTATGTCCTAGAATCATTTAAATTATTTATAATATCCCAAAAGGAAATAACATTAAGAACAGACTGTGAATCCATAGTAAAATACACAGATAATAAAAAAGAAAAAGGAACTATAAACAATAGATGGCTGAAATTTAAGCATGCTGTCTCAAATTGTGGAACCAATATTTGTTGGGAACATATAAAAGGGAAAAACAATTTCCTACCAGACCAATTATCCAGATTATTGAGATAAATATTTTTATTTTACTAACACATAGTCTGCAGATATGGATATGGAAGAATTAAATCCAGCTAAACATTTGAAGACATACAAAACAAATCATTTCGTTACAAAGGCAAAAGTCACAGAAGAACAACAACTTGTTCTAGACAACATATGGAACATGAAGACTCCCCAAGAGTCTAACAAACAAAAACTAAGCGTGTTATACACCTTAGTTGCAATATTTACAAACGAGAAAAAAACAAACTATCTCTACTATGGCCTTTTTAATGGTCCTGACGCCGGTATTTATACCACTTGGGAACAAATGATCTCTAAGATCAAATTTCTAGAACAAAATCCTAGATATGGGAAACCTTTATACAAAGGCTTTAATTCTTTTGAAGCTGCTACAAACGAATTACAAAAAATATTTGGAAAGGACTATGTCATTTCTGAAGACATAACAAGTATCCAACAAATAACCCTAGGGAAAAAGATTAAAACTGAGCTACCTGAGGCATCTTCAGCCTCAAATTTTAGACCACAAACCCCCTCTTTTGCTCATATTATCAAAACCACAGAACCAAACAAATATACCAGCCTTGGAACCCCTAGACAAATTTTCTCAAACCCACCAAATCCAAATCCTAAAATAACATGTTCACCAAACTTTCCAGAACAATTAACCAGGGAACTTTACTTCCTACAACACTCTTCAGACCTCAACCCTGTAAACTTCAACAAAGCTTGCAAATTCTTCACGGAAATTTCTCGAACAAAAGTTGAAGGGATACAAATTAACTGGGAGATCTTGAGGAATACCAACATTCCTTGTACAAAGCAGAATGAAGCCTCAACAAATCCACAAACTGCCAATGCACAATAATATGTGCAGTTCCCCAAATAAACCTAAACCTAACCAAATACAAATACCTTATCCATGATAATGTCACATATGATCCAACCACCCTTATAAATTATGGATTAATCAAGAGAATATACTTTGACGAATGGGTCCAAGAAGACTTGCCTGAACCCATAGGAAGTATCGCAGAACAATTGACAAACATACTAGCCACAGAAGTATACATGGATTTCAAATCAACTCCTCCTCATTTTGGGAAAAATGTATTTGAACCAACAAAACACATAATCCAAATCAAAGCTAAATTCCTAGATCTAGATTACGAAGATTGGAATGACAATCTTAATATAGACAAAATAAGAAATATCAAATTAAATGAACAAAGCTATGAAAGGTATAGAGCATACAAAATAGCTCAGGACCAAGACTGGGAAAACAGTACTTTGTTCTTATATGCAGAAACTCCAGTCCAAAAAATATCCATCACAAGATTTCTTGAAGACCACAGACTAAATTACAGAGGTTTTGATATATACCATCCTAAACCTTCAATGATTAAAAGCTACAAAAAAGAAAAATCCAGAAGATTGAATAAAGACACAGAAGATAAAGAAGACACAGGCTCCAATACAATGTCCACTGAAGATTGAAGATGTGACGTAAAGATAAAAACGTCATCTACCTTTTTATAATGGGATTCCCATTATGAAATAAAAATTCATAAAGAAGCCACAGATGTGATATATTATGCCTACTTTTGACAAATGTAAATACTTTTGCTTTTTCCTTTTTTGAGTGGAAGGTATCTTTCCACCTTCATCTGTAAGTCATAATGGACAGCTGTATGTCCTTAGCTTGATTGGCTCAGTCTATATAATGAGTCTCTTAGTGTGCCTGTAAGGATATCAATTACCAAGTATTGTAATATTATTGTAAAATTAGAAGCTATCTGTTGTTAATGGCTACCTGCTCCAACCTTTCTTCTTCTTCGTCAAAATTTATGGGTAACTAAACATTCAGTCAGAGCTGAGGAAAGAAAGGATACAAAACTGCTTCAGCTATGTAAGTTTTCTTGTTTTACCACAGATTATTCGTTCATATTATGCTCACTATGTTTGAATGACAATGATCCTTTAAAAAACAATTGACACCAGTTGCTATAAGCTTAATAAGTAATTCCAATAGACGTAAATCCGCTAGTCGAAAGAAGTACCGTGTGAGGGAAAGAGTAGACGCTTAGGATGACAAGGTGAGGAAAAATGATTTAAGATATAGGTTTCTGGTAAAGGTTTTAAAAAGGTTCATGGTTGTTTTAAACAAACCTGAAAATAATATTAATGATAAATCGGTTTGGCAACATAAGAAATACATAATAAGCAGAATTGTATCTTAGTATTTCCAAAAGCTTTGGCTATTTTCTCTAACATAAACAACCAATCTTGCATAAAAAGAAGAAACAATTACAATGGAAAAATTACAGCAATATTTAGAAAATAAATTTATGATAAATATAATAAACATTATGAAAAACAATACAGACCTTACAGAAAACCAAAAACACCAAATAATAAGTATTTTCAAACAAAAATATTCACATGAATTGATCAGTATTTATGACTGTGAAACAAGTTTAACCGAAATATATAATAACTTTAACATCTGGAGAGAACCTGGAAACATAGTACTAACACCTAGATTTGTTAAAGAATTCTATAGAGAATGGCAAAATTACTTAGAAATCAAAAATAAAGCAGATTACAACATAACAGAAAAAAAAATAATTGGGAAAATACAGAACTATAAAAAAAAATGATGAACGGATTTTCAGAAATTGAGAATGTAGAATCTCTACAGAATTAGTTAGAACAAACATTTATGACTAAACTCATGATTATTCTAAAACAAACAGAACTAAACGAAAACCAACAATATAATATTGCAAAGATATTTAGACATAACTATACAGAAAAACTCATCAACCTCGATGATGAACCTAAAATAAACAAAAAGAAAATAGTAAAAAGTCTTAGAAGTACCTATTTTGTCTTTAATACTAAAAATCCGAAAATGAAGATTACCAACAGGATGTTGGATCTTTTTGTTGAAGAACATTATGAACAGATTAGACAAGAAATGATTAAAGAAAACAGAGAATGGCTAAATAAACCCCTAGACCTAACATGGACAAATCACATAGATACAGAATATTGGTATGAAGATGATTCATATTAAAGAGGGAAACTACAAGGATTTGAACAAAAAATTAGAAGACTCTGAACTAAGGATGAGAAGGTTCCTAATTCCTAGTTCAAATACTCCTACTTGCTGCACCCTTGGGTATTATGCTTTCAAGCTGCCAGCAAGGTAGTTATAAAAAATGAAGAAACAAGAACAAGAATATTACATATTATTCGAAATAATAAACTACACTGTAATATTTATAGCATGTTATGCTCTGGGATATTACTTACAAGTATTTACATCACATTTAATTAGTATGTGGTTTAACAATATATAAAAAAAAAAATATCTCCCGGCAGCATATAACTAAACGCTGTCTTTTCTTCCAACACCCCCCTATTTACAAAAATATCTCCCGGCAGCATATAACTAAACGTTGTCTTTTCTTCCAACACCCCCCTATTTACAAAAATATCTCCCGGCAGCATATATAGGTACATTTCTTTTTTAGTTCAGAAATAATATGTGTTATTCTTATTCCAATGTTATCATATCCTTTAGGGATGTTTGTAGTATTATTTTGGTAATGTTCTATCCAAGATTTATGTATCTCTTTTCCTAAGTCTCCTGGTAGTTTAGAAAAGAGTCTATTTCCTATTTCAGTACTGTAATAATTTCCTGAAATAGTTGCATAATGTAAAAATTCTTTTAAGAATTTTATTATGTATTTCCAATCTAGAAATTGGATTTTTTCTAAATCTCTCATGGCTTCTTGTTGTCTTATGGTTACTCCTGTGTTTACATCTCTTCCTGTTATTATTCTGTGCATGGTGTAAGCAAAGTTGTAAATATTACTTCCTTGTATTATTAAGTTGTTTATTTCTTCAGGGAAACTTTGTTTATAGGCTTCCCATATGGCTTTAGCTATATCTCCTAAATAGTTTTCAGCAATTCCGATCATTTCTTCACCAGAATTTATGTTTGTATGCCTTGCTGCATAATCTCTTGCTATGGCAGCAGTCCATTGTTCTAGATATGTATCTAGTAACTGGGGATGGCATTCTGTGACATTTAGTATTACTTAATTGTCTTTAAAGAAAGTTGTTTCATTAGGTAATCTTTTGCCTATTGTTCTTAGGTTTTTATTTTCATTTGTATATGGTTCAACTGGTTGTCTAGGGGGTTGTCCTAATGTGTAAGGCATTGTCTCTTGGGTTTTATTAGGATATGAGATCCCTGAGCTCCCACTTTCCTCATGGTCAGCCAAGTCTACGTGTTCTGTGAATTCTGATAGTGGGACAACCAATCTTGCATAGAACTAGAACTTAGTTCTAATACAAGTTGCATCAAGCTCTGATACCAAAATAGGGGGGTGTTGGAAGAAAAGACAGCGTTTAGTTATATGCTGCCGGGAGATATTTTTGTAAATAGGGGGTGTTGGAAGAAAAGACAGCGTTTAGTTATATGCTGCCGGGAGATATTTTTTTTTATATATATTGTTAAACCACATACTAATTAAATGTGATGTAAATACTTGTAAGTAATATCCCAGAGCATAACATGCTATAAATATTACAGTGTAGTTTATTATTTCGAATAATATGTAATATTCTTGTTCTTGTTTCTTCATTTTTTGTAACTACCTTGCTGGCAGCTTGAAAGCATAATACCCAAGGGTGCAGCAAGTAGGAGTATTTGAACTAGGAATTAGGAACCTTCTCATCCTTAGTTCAGAGTCTTCTAATTTTTTGTTCAAATCCTTGTAGTTTCCCTCTTTAATATGAATCATCTTCATACCAATATTCTGTATCTATGTGATTTGTCCATGTTAGGTCTAGGGGTTTATTTAGCCATTCTCTGTTTTCTTTAATCATTTCTTGTCTAATCTGTTCATAATGTTCTTCAACAAAAAGATCCAACATCCTGTTGGTAATCTTCATTTTCGGATTTTTAGTATTAAAGACAAAATAGGTACTTCTAAGACTTTTTACTATTTTCTTTTTGTTTATTTTAGGTTCATCATCGAGGTTGATGATTTTTTCTGTATAGTTATGTCTAAATATCTTTGCAATATTATATTTTTGGTTTTCGTTTAGTTCTGTTTGTTTTAGAATAATCATGAGTTTAGTCATAAATGTTTGTTCTAAATAATTCTGTAGAGATTCTACATTCTCAATTTCTGAAAATCCGTTCATCATTTTTTTTTATAGTTCTGTATTTTCCCAATTATTATTTTTTTCTGTTATGTTGTAATCTGCTTTATTTTTGTTTTCTAAGTAATTTTGCCATTCTCTATAGAATTCTTTAACAAATCTAGGTGTTAGTACTATGTTTCCAGGTTCTCTCCAGATGTTAAAGTTATTATATATTTCGGTTAAACTTGTTTCACAGTCATAAATACTGATCAATTCATGTGAATATTTTTGTTTGAAAATACTTATTATTTGGTGTTTTTGGTTTTCTGTAAGGTCTGTATTGTTTTTCATAATGTTTATTATATTTATCATAAATTTATTTTCTAAATATTGCTGTAATTTTTCCATTGTAATTGTTTCTTCTTTTTATGCAAGATTGGTTGTTTATGTTAGAGAAAATAGCCAAAGCTTTTGGAAATACTAAGATACAATTCTGCTTATTATGTATTTCTTATGTTGCCAAACCGATTTATCATTAATATTATTTTCAGGTTTGTTTAAAACAACCATGAACCTTTTTAAAACCTTTACCAGAAACCTATATCTTAAATCATTTTTCCTCACCTTGTCATCCTAAGCGTCTACTCTTTCCCTCACACGGTACTTCTTTCGACTAGGCGATTTACGTCTATTGGAATTACTTATTAAGCTTATAGCAACTGGTGTCAATTGTTTTTTAAAGGATCATTGTCATTCAAACATAGTGAGCATAATATGAACGAATAATCTGTGGTAAAACAAGAAAACTTACATAGCTGAAGCAGTTTTGTATCCTTTCTTTCCTCAGCTCTGACTGAATGTTTAGTTACCCATAAATTTTGACGAAGAAGAAGAAAGGTTGGAGCAGGTAGCCATTAACAACAGATAGCTTCTAATTTTACAATAATATTACAATACTTGGTAATTGATATCCTTACAGGCACACTAAGAGACTCATTATATAGACTGAGCCAATCAAGCTAAGGACATACAGCTGTCCATTATGACTTACAGATGAAGGTGGAAAGATACCTTCCACTCAAAAAAGGAAAAAGCAAAAGTATTTACATTTGTCAAAAGTAGGCATAATATATCACATCTGTGGCTTCTTTATGAATTTTTATTTCATAATGGGAATCCCATTATAAAAAGGTAGATGACGTTTTTATCTTTACGTCACATCTTCAATCTTCAGTGGACATTGTATTGGAGCCTGTGTCTTCTTTATCTTCTGTGTCTTTATTCAATCTTCTGGATTTTTCTTTTTTGTAGCTTTTAATCATTGAAGGTTTAGGATGGTATATATCAAAACCTCTGTAATTTAGTCTGTGGTCTTCAAGAAATCTTGTGATGAATATTTTTTGGACTGGAGTTTCTGCATATAAGAACAAAGTACTGTTTTCCCAGTCTTGGTCCTGAGCTATTTTGCATGCTCTATACCTTTCATAGCTTTGTTCATTTAATTTGATATTTCTTATTTTGTCTATATTAAGATTGTCATTCCAATCTTCGTAATCTGGATCTAGGAATTTAGCTTTGATTTGGATTATGTGTTTTGTTGGTTCAAATACATTTTTCCCAAAATGAGGAGGAGTTGATTTGAAATCCATGTATACTTCTGTGGCTAGTATGTTTGTCAATTGTTCTGCGATACTTCCTATGGGTTCAGGAAAGTCTTCTTGGACCCATTCGTCAAAGTATATTCTCTTGATTAATCCATAATTTATAAGGGTGGTTGGATCATATGTGATATTATCATGGATAAGGTATTTGTATTTGGTTAGGTTTAGGTTTATTTGGGGAACTGCACATATTATTGTGCATTGGCAGTTTGTGGATTTGTTGAGGCAGTCTTCATTCTGCTTTGTACAAGGAATGTTGGTATTCCTCAAGATCTCCCAGTTAATTTGTATCCCTTCAACTTTTGTTCGAGAAATTTCCGTGAAGAATTTGCAAGCTTTGTTGAAGTTTACAGGGTTGAGGTCTGAAGAGTGTTGTAGGAAGTAAAGTTCCCTGGTTAATTGTTCTGGAAAGTTTGGTGAACATGTTATTTTAGGATTTGGATTTGGTGGGTTTGAGAAAATTTGTCTAGGGGTTCCAAGGCTGGTATATTTGTTTGGTTCCGTGGTTTTGATAATATGAGCAAAAGAGGGGGTTTGTGGTCTAAAATTTGAGGCTGAAGATGCCTCAGGTAGCTCAGTTTTAATCTTTTCCCTAGGGTTATTTGTTGGATACTTGTTATGTCTTCAGAAATGACATAGTCCTTTCCAAATATTTTTTGTAATTCGTTTGTAGCAGCTTCAAAAGAATTAAAGCCTTTGTATAAAGGTTTCCCATATCTAGGATTTTGTTCTAGAAATTTGATCTTAGAGATCATTTGTTCCCAAGTGGTATAAATACCGGCGTCAGGACCATTAAAAAGGCCATAGTAGAGATAGTTTGTTTTTTTCTCGTTTGTAAATATTGCAACTAAGGTGTATAACACGCTTAGTTTTTGTTTGTTAGACTCTTGGGGAGTCTTCATGTTCCATATGTTGTCTAGAACAAGTTGTTGTTCTTCTGTGACTTTTGCCTTTGTAACGAAATGATTTGTTTTGTATGTCTTCAAATGTTTAGCTGGATTTAATTCTTCCATATCCATATCTGCAGACTATGTGTTAGTAAAATAAAAATATTTATCTCAATAATCTGGATAATTGGTTTGGTAGGAAATTGTTTTTCCCTTTTATATGTTCCCAACAAATATTGGTTCCATAATTTGAGACAGCATGCTTAAATTTCAGCCATCTATTATTTATAATTCCTTTTTCTTTTTTATTATCTGTGTATTTTACTATGGATTCACAGTCTGTTCTTAATGTTATTTCCTTTTGGGATATTATAAATAATTTAAATGATTCTAGGACATAAATTATAGCTAATATTTCGTAATCCAAGGATGTCATATACCCCTTTTCTTTGTATACACCTGAAGTGTACCTACATATTTTTTCAGTAGATTTGTTTTCATATTTATTATTTTTACTTAGTAAAATTCCTCCCCATCCTATAGAGGATCCATCTGTTTCAATTATTATATAATCTGTCTGTAATGGTAGACTTAAGGGCTTCAGGTTTTGGGCCAGCTCTTTTATTTTTTGGACTTGTTTTATGTCTTCTGTATTGAAATCCCTATTTACCCTTGGGCTTGCTTTGTTATATAAAGGGCCAGTGTATTTTGAAAGATCTCTTATATAGGGCCTTGCATAATTTACGAGTCCTAAAAAGGCTTGTAATTGTTTTAGATTATCCAGTTTATCAGGAAATTCTAGGATCTTTCTAGTTATATGGGATTGTAATTCTATGACTCCCTTACCTATTTTAGCCCCCAGAAATTCTATGTTGTTTTTAATTAATTCTATCTTATTCTTGGATATAATCAATCCGTGTGCTTCTATAAGTTTTAACACAGTATATAGGTGTGATATGTGCTCTTGCTTAGTTTTAGAAAATACGAGAATATCATCTATATACACACAAGTGTACTTGTTGCAGTTTTGGAAAACATTATCCATTTTTCTTTGGAATATTTGTGGTGCATTTTTTAGGCCGAACGACATTACTAACCATTCATAATGTCCTTCACTGCATGTAAATGCAGTCCAAGGTATGGATTCAGGATGCATTTTTACTTGCCAAAATCCTGATTTTAAATCAAATTTGGAGAACCAGTTTGCTCCTTGTATTTTATTTATCAATACATCTTTATTAGGAATACAATATCCATCTTCATGGGTATTGTCATTTAGTCTAGTGTAGTTCATAACCATTCTAGACTGACCCCGTTTTCTTTCAGATTCTTTTTGGACAATAAAGGCTGCTGTTCTATGCCTTGAGTCTGTTTTCCTAATAATATTTAAGTTTGTCAGAATTTTTATATGCATCTTGAATTCTTCCATGATCCAAGTATCATATTTTGGAGATCCTGTTTTTATAGTTAAATCTGGGTTGATTATATCTAATTTGCATTGTATAGAGTCTTTGTTCCAGTATCTTAATGGTTTTTCTCCTATAATTTCTATTTTTTCTAGTTTAGAGATTAATTGATCTATGTCGTCTATGGTTAATAATAGTTTGCTTATGTCTCTTGGATTTATAAGTTGGACATCTTTAGTAAATCCTTTTCTTTTATATTCAAACTGTTTAGAAGTTTCATATAAAATTTCTTCATTTTCTTGTTCTGTTAGTATATTTTCGTTGTTTTTGCATTGTCCTGGAGTGGGACAATTACATTTGTCTTTTTCAGCTTCTCTTTTATGTTCTGTATTCCCACCACGCTTCTCAAGCGCATATTCTGATAGTATTGGGGTTAGTGTAGTCTTTTTTGAAATTTGTATATAATCTTTATTAAATGCAAAACTCCCGTTGTCATTTAACAAGAAATCTAATCCTAGGATTAGTTTTATTCCTTCAAGGTTTAATTCTAAAACCCATAATTGTTTTATGTTGTAATAAGGAGACCATTCTCCACATGTATTGGTAAAACTTATGTTTATATTTTTCACAATATTTGTAATAATATTAGTAGTTCCATCAAATTGGATACTTTGTTTTGGCCTATCTGCTTTTGTTACATATTTGTAAGGAATAAGGCTAGAACATATAGTCGAACTAGTAGCCCCAGTATCGATAAATGCTAACATCTGGATTTCTAATCCTTTGATATTTAGTTTTGTTGGGATACGTAATTCCTTTAGGTTTCCTGAGTTACATATCAGTGGGATTTGTATTGGTTTGTCAATGTTATTTAAATTGTTATTATTTTCATATGATGTTGATACATCATGAGTAACCTCTTTCTTTTTTTCTGAGGTTATAATTTTTTCTCTTATTTCTTCTAGTTCTAGTTCAATATTATTTGTTCTTTCTTCAAGTACCTTAATTCTATTATTAACCATAGACGACATAGATCAATTAATGAGATGATTAAATTCTTGTCAACACCTGTAATGAGATGGAAGCAAACTATGTCGTCTATGGTTAATTCTCGTCTATGGTTATTTGTTCTTTCTTCAAGTACCTTAGTTTCTAGGGGTGTCTTTTCTTCCAACACCTGTAATGAGATGATTAAATTCTTGTCAACTCATATATATATATACACACACACACACACACACACACATAATCAACTCATAATACTTGAAAAAAATTAACTTATTCTGATGCATTTAAACCATAAAAGTTAGTAATACGACACATTAGACAGTAAAAATTAATTATATTAGTCATTGATTTTAAAGTATTAATGTTTAGTGGGATAAAGATATGGAAATAAAATGATTCTTTTTATATAAAAAAGATATGAAAATAAAATGATTCTTCACAAAGAAGATGTTGATGACATATAGATAACATCTGCAGGGACCTATTGAATTTCACCCATCGTGAACAGTAAAAACTGTGTTGTACATAAATAGAAGTAGTAAAATGGTCACGATTTAAAATTTATTTGTCACAAGCCAATTACGAGCATAACGTAATAAATACAATTAAATCAATTTTGAGGTTCAATTAGGTTTTTAAAACAAAAATAATGGATTAAAGGGTTAAATATGTAATAAAATAGAATAAAAATAAGAACTAATAATATTTACTCTTTCAACATGAAATATTATAAGCAAATATATATCATAATGATAAAAGCTTATTACCAACCTCTATTAATCATTACCGACCATAGACCGAAGAATTGGTTTTTCGATTACTTTGATTGGTAATGGTATGACTTTTGTATTACCGTACAAATCGGTATGGTAATGGTTTTGAATATAAATTTCCGGTACCGAACCGAATCCACCACTAGAAACTACTAAGGTAATGCTTCTAACTTTTCCTAACCACTTAATATCATTTAATTTTTTATAAAATTCAAATTTAATTGCTTCGTTTGCATCAGGTCGGTAGATTGTAGGTATGAATTTTGGTTCTTGTAGCAAAGAAGAGGAATTTCTAAGCTTTAGACTTGTATTTTGATAAGTGTAGCCTTGTTTATATGTTTTGCATGCAAGTTTTAACGGATATGCTTGTTGTGTGTGATATCTCTATGAATGAATATAATAGAATTTACCGAAATACGTTTGGAAATGGAAGAATTTCTTATATACCATCATGAATAAAAAAAATATAAAAAATCCTTGAATAGAAATTTGCTCATTTAATCATTTATATGTTCGTATCTCCTTATATGCTGTTAATAGTTGATAGAGAGATAGAAAAAGTATTGAATTTGATGATTTCTGAATTCAGATTTGAATAAGAATGATGTATCTCTTTATTGATACACACAGAACTGATACAGAGTAATTATTTCGTTACATTTGGTTGCTTGAGTTCGGCTTTTATATAATTGAATTACATAGGCTGGTTATGGGCCTTGTATCCATTAGCCCAATATACAATAACTTTACGAAACAGAGAATATGTCTATCAGCCGACACTTATACCATTCATTTACCCTCCCCCCCTCAACCAAATGCTAGGGTTAGGGTTTCCATGTCCTCGTGCGATTCTAGTGTTCGGATGCGCAGATTTCTTTCTCTAATCTTTTCCTTCTCTAAACTTTCACTTAAGTGTTTCTTTGCTGGAAATTGAGATCTAATTCGCTTTGCTTTGCAGATCTTTGTTTTATTCTTCACTGGTTGCTTCAACTTTTAGATCCTCTCTGAATCGATGAAAGCTTTTTGCAGATAATGCCTTTGTAAGTATATCTGCGCGTTGGTAAGTTGATGGTAAGTGATTCACTTGAAGCTCTCCTTTTTGTATTAACTCGCGAACGAAATATAAATCAATCTCTATATGCTTTGTCCTTGAGTGCAAAACTGGAATAGCTGCCATGTAGACTGTACTTTGATTGTCGCACCACAATGTTGGTTTCATTTCTGTTTTGATGTTTAATTCTGAAAGTAATGATTGAATCCAAGTGATTTCTGCTGCGACACTAGCAATACTCCTGTATTCAGCCTCTGTACTGGATCTGGAGATGGTTGACTACTTTTTTTAGCACCATAAAATTGGACTATTGCCTAAGTATATATAGTAGCCTGTCATTGATTTTCTGTCATCAACATCTGTTGCCCAGTCTGCATCTGCATATGCTATGATACTTAGTTGTTTGCACCTTTTTAGTGTGAGACCATAATTTGTTGTGCCATTGAGATATCTGACTATCCTTTTGACTGCTTTCCAGTGTTCTTCATGTGGTTCCTGCATAAATTGTGAGACTTTGTTAACACTGAAAGATATATCTGGTCTTGTTATAGTGGAGTATTGTAGGGCTCCTACAATACTTCTATATTGTTTGATGTTCAATATTGGTTCTCCCCTGTATTTGGACAGTTGTTGATGACTAATCATCGGTGTAGGCTGAGGTTTAGCACCATCCATTTTTGCTTTAATCAGCAGCTCCTTGATGTATTTCTTTTGGCTTAAAAAGATTTCTGAGTCTGACTTTCTCTTCACTTCTATTCCCAGGAAGTAATTTAGTTCACCTAGATCCTTAATTGAGAATTGCTTGTCAAGATATTGTATGATGCTTTTGATTTCATTCTCATCATTACCTGTTATAATTAGATCATCAACATATATTAGTATGTAAACAATAAGACTACTATTAATTTTGATAAATAAGGAATTTTCTGATTTGGTAGATTGATAGCCCAAATGAACTAATGTGGCTTTCAATCTATCAAACCATACTCTAGGTGCTTGCTTTAATCCATATATGGCTTTGTTTAACTTGCACACAAGACTGGTGTCTTACTTGTATCCTTGTGGTTGCTCCATATAGATTTCTTCCTGCAGAACACCATTCAGAAATGCATTATTTACATCTAACTGTCTCAAGTTCCAGTTATTATTTAGAGCAATTGTAAGAACTATTCTGATGGTTGTTGGTTTCACCACTGGTGAGAAAGTCTCACTGAAATCAAAGCCATATTCTTGTAAGTACCCTTTGGCAACAAGCCTTGCTTTATGTCTGGATACAGTCCCATTTGGATTTCTTTTCAATTTATATGTCCACTTGCATCCTATGTTGTTTTTGTTGCTTGGTGGATGAACTAGACTACATGTATTGTTTTTCACTAATGCCTGATACTCTTCATCCATAGCTGCTTTCCAGTTTTTATCTTTGAATGCTTGTTCAAATGTTTGAGGCTCTGTGATACATACAGTTGCAGTATAAATCTTTGGTTTATAAATCCCACTCTTTGATCTGGTTATCATATGATGACCTGTTCTGGTCTGTAATTCAGCATTAGATGACTCTGAACTGTTGCCCTGATTAGCATTATCATCTGTTTGATCTTCATGACTATTTTGATCTTGATTACTTGATTCTGTAGGTGACCGAGGATGTATAGCAGGCTGACCTTCTGTATCATGACATGGTCCAGATGACATAGTGTGTTGTGATCTAGAGGTTCCTGTTCTTTTCTCAGTTTCAGCAGTATTCCATATATAAGGCATTAATGGTATGTTTGGTATGGAAGTCTTTGGATTATAAACTTTATGTGTAGTTCTAATACTTGCATTGGCAAAAGGAAATATCCTCTCATTGAAAACAACATGTCTGCTTATAAATATTCTTCTTGTTTCATCTAGACACTTATATCCTTTCTGTTTGATTGGATAACCTATAAAAGTACATGGTTGAGATCTAAAGTTTAGTTTATGATTGTTATATGGTTTCAAGTAGGGAAAACACAAACATTCAAAAGTTCTTAAGTTTTGATAGTCTGGTTTGACTCCTAAAAACTTTTCTAAAGGACTTATTCCATATAGTACTTTGGTTCGAAGTCTTTTGATTAAGTAAACAACAGTACTGAAGGAATCTGGCCAGAATTTTAAAGGTAGTGATGCTTGTGCTAGTAAGGTTAGACCAGTCTCAACAATGTGCCTATGTTTTCTTTCAACTAGGCCATTTTGTTCAGATGTGTAGGGGCATGTGGTTCTATGAACTATACCATTGTCTAGAAAATATTTATTAAGAGACTTGTATTCAGCACCCTCATCACTCTGAATAATCTTAACTTTATGATTGATCTGCTTTTCAACTTGAGTGATAAAATATATAACAGCATTATGAGTTTCTGCCTTAGATTTTAAGAAATATATCCAAGTATATCTTGTACATGCATCAACAAAGGATATATAGTACTTATACCCAAAATCTGAGCAAATAGGAGCTGGGCCCCACAAATCTGTTGAAACCAGTTCAAGAGGTACCTTGTATTCTGTTACAGAATCTGCAAAGGCTAATTTGTGGCTTTTGCTCATTTGACAATAAGAACATATATAAGGCAAAATTATATCATCAAAAGAAATTTAATTTTCTTTAAGAACCTGTTTTACAATACTTGTACATGGATGACCTAACTTGCAATGCCAAAGGTCAAAACTACTTTTACTAGTTTCACATGACTGCAATTCACTGTTATTACAATTTGTCATTCTTTGATTTGAACCTTTGCTATTAGTCAGGGTGAACTTGTAAAGACCATTTACTGCATTACCCTACAAGAGTATTTCCTTAGTTAGTATATCTTTAACTAAGCAATAATTTGGGTAAAATTCAAAATAAACATTATTATCATGAGCAAATCGAGAAACACTCAAAAGGTTTTTCTTTATACTGGGTACTCTTAACAGATATTGAGATATAATTGTTTTTCACCTTTGATGTAAGCATTACCAGTGTGTGTAATCTCAATTGCTTTACCATTTCCCATAGTAATAGACTGTTTACCTCTGTACTCTCTGCTGCCCAGAATTAAATTCTCTAAATTGTTTGTTAAATGATTGGTAGCCCCTGAATCTGGATACCATGACTCATCTTGTATGTGATCTGACTTAGCAATTTCATCCAGATTTTGACTTCTGTTTTCACTAGACTATTTACCTGAGTCTTGTTGTGCTTGTGTCATGTTTGCACTGTAATTGCCATTTCTCTGATTGTTTAATCCCTGACCTGGTACATAATTTGCATTGAACTTGAAGTAGCACTTTACAGCAGTGTGTCCAACTTTTTCACATATCTGAAATTTTGGCTTGTTATTGCTATTGAATCTTCCTCTGCCTCTTCCCCTGGCAGTCTGACCTCCCCTCTGAGATTGTTGATCTGTCCTTTCATAGTTCTGATTTCTGTTTTTACTATTTGAGGCATAATTAATAGACATTTCTGCATCTGAGGGTTTCTTGTAGTCTAGCCTTCCTTCATGAGCCAAGAGTATAGAATGAACATAATCAATAGATGGTAGAGTTTCTTGGGATGCAATAACTGCCACCACTGTCTCATATTCATCACTTAACCCACTCAATATTGTTAAAACATGCTCTGTATTGGACATCTTATGTCCTGCTGCCTCAAGTAGATCACATGTGTTCTTGATCTTGGAGAGGTATTCTTTCATGGATTAACTTTCCTTATATTGTGTAACTGCCTCTTGTAATGCATTATTTTGGCTGCTGACTGTGTATTGAAGATCCTTCCACTGTAGTCCAAATTTCATTTGCAGTTTTACACCCTATTACTTGGGGTAATAGCTCTACACTTATTGAAGAGAGCAGCCAAGAACTTATTAAACTATCTTGCCTTTGAAATTTAACATATTCCTCATTACTCACAGTTTTATTTTCTTGATTAGTGATAAACTTGGGTGGAGTGGCAATCATGCCAAGAATGTACCCATCAAGACCATATCCTCTGACAGCGGTTTCGACTTGCACTTTCTGGAGAAGATAATTGTCATCTTCAAGTTGTGCAGTGATGAGATTGGAATGTGGGCTAATTATAGTTTTGATCAAACTGTCAGTGATATCCATTGATTGTAGTGAAGAGCTTGTATCATTACCTGATATTGCACTACTTCCTTCAGCCATGAAGAGACTTCTTTAAAATAGAACTGGTAAAATCAGAAAGAAATTGTGGAAAAATCAAGAAATTCTTCCCTGAACAGGTATGATGCAACCGAGCAATATGATGAGACTTCTCTGATTGCTCCTGGTATGGCACTTACTCTCTTTTTTTATTGATGAGTTTCCGATCTCTTCCCTGACTGAATTTCTGATTTTTCTTGATTCTTGAATTTGTTTCTATGAATATGCTGCAGCCGATTGCAAGATCTTGGCAAGGCAGTAATTCCTTGAACAAATTCCTTACCCAGATGATGATAGAAAAATTCTGATGGGTAAAACTGATCCAGATGATGAGATTACTCTGATGGATCAGTTCTTGTATAAAGGCTGTTAAGCCTATAGATGATCCTGTCGCTCTAATACCAAGATAGAAAAAGTATTGAATTTGATGATTTCTGAATTCAGATTTGAATAAGAATGATGTATCTCTTTATTGATACACACAGAACTGATATAGAGTAATTATTTTGTTACATTTGGTTGCTTGAGTTCGGCTTTTATATAATTGAATTACATAGGCTGGTTATGGGCCTTGTATCCATTAGCCCAATATACAATAACTTTACGAAACAGAGAATATGTCTATCAACCGACACTTATACCATTCATTTACTTAGAGTATTCAAAAGCATGTCAGTCGAAGCTGGAAACCCGTAGGAATACGGCGATTTGGTTGACGATCACCAAGATCAAAGTTGATCCTAGAAATCATCAACTAGTCGTAACCAACAGGTCGACCAATCATAACTTACCCATCGATCGATCATAACTAATGAATCAATTGGTTGTTGAAACTGGGGGATAATGTACCCCAGGCCGAGAGCATTTAAGTTATATACTTTTGAATTTTTTATATGAAAGATTGGTCCATTTGAAGGAGAGTACTCGAATTTTATTAAGTAAATAAACCAACAGCAATACAAATATTTGTTGGGATTGTGTAATACAAGTAAGAATGATCATCAGTTAGATGATCAGACAGTGAGGCATGCATAGACAATCCAATGAAAATAGTCACATTGAAAAGAGAACAAAAACACAATTGTAAAATGGAAAAAAAGAGAGCAATAGCAATTGTGAGGCATCGCATGGAGGCAAGCTGGAGATGTCAGCTTGAAAGTCACCGATGCTAAACAACAGCTGTGCAGTAGCTAACGTAAAAAGCAAAGGCAAGACTGCAGCAAAAAAAGGCGAGCACAAGTCCAAAGGTTTGCTAATGAATGCATGTGAGATTTATGGCTTAAGCATGTGCTTAATGCTTGCATTGTAGAGAGAAAAAACACGTTGTAAAGGGGAAAACCAGGTGCTAAACAGCCTAGATAGGTGCTGGATGGCTTGAACAGGTGTTGTTTTGTTTACAGGAACACGTTGTAAGGCATAAAAGACATATGAAGATGTATAGTGGATTCACAGGAGCACCAACTTGTAGTATCCCTCGCTTGAAACGAAGCCATGTAAGTCAGGGCATTGGTTGCACTTGACCTTGCCTAGACACTCTAGTTTTAAATTTTGATAGTAGTAACGAATCAACCTCATTGATTGTTAATAAGGATAAGACTAAATATTTTCCATGAAATCAAACTTTTAAACTTTTAAAACATTTGACCTTTATTTTCACATCATCGATATTTGTAAAATAGTTTTAAAACACTCTTTAAAATATTCTTTTAAAGAGCTAATTATATTTATAAATGTATCAAAAAGGAAGGGTTAAAAACAAATGTCATTAAAACATAGTTTACCATAAATCCAAAACCAATTATATTTATAAGCGGAGCAGGTGACTATGATAAACTCGAAATAGATAAATATCTGGAGTGCGCAGGTGACTATTGCATGGTGAATGCAAAGGCTGATCTGTGTCTTTGTTGGGGATAGGGTTAGAAGGTGAACTAGTGACACGGTTGCTGGAAACAGACAGAGGTTGAATTCCTATGTTGTGCTCCCTATGGAGCTCCCTGAAATGAGACAGGGCCTGAAATGAAACAGAGCCTGAGGTGAAGAATTGTAACGTGCACCCTGTATTGCAAAGATGTATGCTGCATGCTGGGACCTGAAGCATAAAAATTGTTGTGGCCTGTGGGAAAGGTGGTTCCGATTTGTTTAGTTGTCAATGCATTGCTATAGTGAAGGAAGCCGCTGCCTATGAGAGTGAGTGCGCCTTTGAGTGATTTAGTTACCCAAGCTATGATCAGACATAAGAAGCCGATAGCCTGAGTGGATTGCAAAGTCATCCTTGACCTCATCTAAGCGTGCCTTCCGGTTTGGTTGGCTATAGCGACCACCTGTCCAAAGAGAAATTTGTCAGGCAATAGAATACAAATAATCTAAGGAATTTTTATAAGAGTTGTTAAATATCCTCTGGTTATGTTCATACGAAAGACCCCAACACGTGGTAGAATAAGAAGTGTTTGGAATTTTTTTAGTAGTTTTATTATATTTGAATCTAAATTTCTTCTGATATTCATATGGAGAAGGTATAGTACTATTTGCATCAAGTCCAAAAATATAAAAGATTTTTACTTATGGGAAAAAAAATTTCAGGGACAAATTATAGTAAATATTTAGTCAGAAGGACACGCGCATAAAACTTTTACCATAAGGACAAAGCCCAAAGCCCAGATACAATTTTAACAAAACAAAGCATTCTGTTCGTCTTCCTCCTCCTTCCTTACACTCAGAATTTCACGAAAATTTTGCTCGAAAGAAAAAATGGCACCACAAACTAGAAACAAATCTACATCTCCAACAGAACCTCAGAAATCGACTGTAGATGAACAACGAGCACAACAACCGACAGCCGATAAAAACCTAACTAAGTCGGAAGTGAATCAACAAAATGAAAATCGAAATGTCGACGCAGCAGATGTTCAAAAAGAAAATGCAATGATAGAAGAGGAAAACCTACCTCTAACGCAAACGTTAGCGTCGGCAGTAAAGGGAAAAAGCAACAAATTAAAGCTTAAAAAACCTACATCAACAGAAGAGGAAAAGCAAAATATATAAAAAAGAAGAAAGAGAAGAGACAAAAAAATTACAGCAAGTGGAAACAGACCAGAAATAAGCGAAAGTGTACCAAAGAAGGTAACTGATAATATAAAATCAAACATAACAAAGTTAGTATAGTTTTGTTATAGTAACATTGAAATTTTTGCATAGAACAAAGAAGAGAACATGCAGCAACAAATACCTGCAGAGAAAAAAGTTGAAGACAATATGCAAAAAAGAGAATAACGAACAAAAAGAAGAAATGAAAAAATGATTCAGAACAAAATACAAAAAGAAACAAAGGTAACTGAAATTGCAAAATTATAAAACTAATACTAATAATTTCATTCTGTTAAATGTATTCTAATGTTATCAAAAATGTTAAACAGGAAAAATCTCAGCAAAAAGAAGGGAAAAAAGCTGTGGATGAAGAATCAGATGAAGAACAACTAGATTCGGTAAAATAAAAAACATCATAACTTTATACCATGATAAATATTTCAAAAATATTACTTGTAAATCATTTGGTAAAAGAAAAGGCTGATAAGTACAACAAACTGATACGTAATTACAAGTAATAATTGTCATTATCCTTAAGCGTAAATTGTTTGATAAAATAATAGTCAGTATCATTTAGTTGAAATATGATACAAACAAAAAACTGATACCTATTTACAAAAAACTGATACGTATTTACAAAAAAAATGATACCTAGTTATAAAAAACTGATACCTACTTGAAAAAATGATACCTGGTTACATAAAAATGATACCTACTTAGTACCAACTGATACCTAGTTACTGCAAACTAATACCTAGTTACTACAAACTTGAAATTGTTACATATTTGACAAAAGATATTTCACTGCAGCTAATACCCAAATCTATTGTTGTTTTTAAACATAATTTGTTTCACAAATAACTTTGTCTTTATTTTGAAATAATAGGATGATGATGATTTTGTTGATCCACATCCAAAATGCATAAAAGAAAGATCACAAACAAAACAGCAATCTGAAGATAAAAAGCATGAAACTGCTTACAGATGTGGATTGCAGGCAGTATTCAAAATAGTAAAACTGATAAAATAAAAAAATGCTCTACCCAAGAAGCAGATGGACATAATGAAGAGCACTCCTTTCTACAACTTCTTTAGAGTTTTCTATGAAGAGAAAATTTTGATGAAAGAATGCAAAAAGCATCAACACAATTTGGATGCTTTATACAAATGCTACTCAGTTGTGGAAGATGCATTCTTATTTTCCAAAGAAAGGATGAAAGTTACAGCAACGGATATAAGTTTGATTTTTGGCCTACCACTAAAAGGAATTAACATTGAGCCAACTCAGAAAATGACAAACAAAACAATTCCAATGAAATGTAGGGAATTTGCAAACAGAAACTTCGGCAATTGCACTTATATAACAAGAAATGTTGTGGAAAAAAGAATAAAGCAAGAAGTTGCAAAAAAGAAAAAAGAGTATGAAGAAGACTTGCCAATGTTAATAGTAATTGAAATACTATTAACATTCTTCTTTCCAAACAACCAACAAAAATTAAGATGGGGACTTCTACCATACTTAATTAATGTAGAGACAATGCAATTGGTTTCTTAGTCACTAACGATAGAAAAGAATTTCATTAAATTTGTTAAGAAGTTCATCCATAATCCAAGAAATATGTCGGGATGCTCCATGCTTCCATTGGTGAGATAAGTTAATCAAAAATTTATTACTTAATTTTTTTAACAAACATATCTAATCAATTCTTTTTATGTTAACAGTATTGCATTTGTGAGAAACTGAATCTCATTCAACAAAGAAAATATTATACTCCAGCTTTACCGAGATTTGCAAAATGGGATTTAAGGAAACTCAAAGACAAAGCAATCAAAGCAGTTTTTGATAACGTGAAAGAGGGTGATGTAAGTAAAAATTCCATTTCATTTTTTGTTAATCAATATGCTTTAACTCTTATGTAGAATAAAGTTTTATTGTCTATCCTTTCTTCTATAACATAAAACTGATACTACAGTGATCAAAAACTGATACCATATCATTACGTAGTAAATAGTATCAAAAACAAAAAATAGAATGCAAAAAACTGATACTATATGTTTACTTGCTTGAAACGAATACTAATAGTATCATAAACTGATACAAAAATGCAAAAACTGATACCAAATGAGTACATGCTTGAAACTAATTGTGGATGTATTCAAAACTGATACTAGAATGCAAAAACTGATACCTTATAATTTCACAATTTACACTGATACTACAATCCAATAACTGATACCATAGTTGTACATCTTTGAAACCGATACTTATATTATAAGAAACTGATACTAATATTATTAGAAACTGATACTAGAATTGGAAAACTGATACCAATTTTACATGATTGAACCTGATACTAATAGTATCAGAAAATAAAAAAATAGTTATTTGTTTTATTGCATACAGTATTCTTTTTTCATTACAGTAAAAATTCAATTATCATTGGAAATTGATATCATAGCTTAAAACTGAAACAAATTTTCCAATACCAATTTTCTAGGTGAAAGAAATCACAAATCTCAGTCCATATGAAGAATGTCTACTCAAACAGAGACTGTTGAACACAATTTCCCCAAAATTCAAAAAGAAAAGCATGGAAAGAAAAGAAAGTTTGAAGAAACCAAAGAAAGTGCACATTCATTTGAGGAAGACATAAGCATCAGGATCTTCCAAATGCATATAAAAGATTTGGAAGAAGAAACAAAGAAAACAAAAAAAGAATTGGATGTAGAAAAAAAGAAAAGAATTAAAGCAGAGCAAGAAGTTTTCAGGTTGAAAGAAGAGTTGAAAGAAATTAAGTTGAAGCTGAAAGATAATGAAGAGAAAAGATCACAGGCTGAAGACAACACCAATAAATTTGAAGATGATTTGAATGACAGTGAAGAAAACAGTGAAAATAAAAAAGAAAGTTTCAATGTACAAAGCGACATTTTACAAACTGAACTAAATGCAGATACTTTTATAGAAATAGAAATAGAAAAAAATGAAGAAAAAGCTGAAGAGTGTGTACAAAAAAGAGCAGATAAAACAGAAGAAATGAAGAAACATATGCCCATCGAAATAGAAAGTGAATTGGGTAAAAAAACGAGCAGTGAAGAAATATAATGTGAACATAAAGAAAAAAACAGACTCCAACTAAAGTGCATCAAAAAGAAGAGTTGGAAAAACAAAGTAAAGTGCAGAGAGACAACTCGGAAGATAATCAAAATCTTCAAGAGGATACAGATGTAAAAAACCAAAGTATACCATATGTCGCTTCAGTGCTTGACTTTACCCTTCCATCTTTCAAACTTTACGACACACAAGACTTTGAAAGTGAAAAAAATGAAAAAAAAAGATGCAGAAGAACATGTGCAAACAGCTGTTAGAAAAGGAAAACAAACAGTCACAAAATCAAGTGACAAAAAAAATCAAAGCAACACAAAAAGGGACAACTTCTTATATTCAAAGGTTAAAGGCAAGAACAAGAGTGAATAAACAACGTCATAGCTTTGAATATGGGATGAAACAAAAGAAAGTTGCAAATAAGCCAAAACCTGAAGAAAAAAAAAGATGTTGAAAACAAAAGTGAACAAGACAACTGTCCAAAGCCACTTGCAGTAATAGAGCCAACACTTTCAGAGATAGGGCTTGGACATTGCAAATGTTTGATCTATCTCAATGTTGAGCAACAAAATGTGATCAAAACTTTCTTTTCATTAACGATATCATCACAAAAGTAAGTGTACAAATATGTATATTAATTTTAAATATGAAATTAAGTTTATCTAACATATACAAATTGTTTATATCAAAATAGTGTAGTGGCATGGGAAGACAACGACACAATCAGAGGAGGTTGTGTCATAACAAAGAATGCACTAAAACATCTACTAGAAGAAAACGACACAGATGGGCAGGTACATAATTTTTTTTTCTTTACATCAAGACTAATACCAAAATAAAAATAAAAATGATACCCAAATCCACAACATGCTTAAATTAACTTGATGCTTTATTATTTTTATACTTATCAACATACACAGCAACTATTAACATTGTTGATACTATTAACAATTTAATATTGCTTCACCAATAAAAAAACTTATACTTTTTTGATTTTAATACAGATTATAGATTGGAAAATTTCAAAATGTAGACTAGAAGAACACAACTATGCTTTCACAACTACAATGACGGTAAATAAAACTTTAATATTCAAGTACATAATAATTGCTTCATTTATTAAATCATAACTTATTTTCATATTAAACAGAAAGCAATTGTGTGTGATATAAAGGGTGTGAAAAAAAGTCTTGTCCTCCCTATGCTAGAATCTATTGTACAGGACAAATTTGCTGAAAGTATATATTTTCCTTTGCATTGTGAGAACCACTGGACATTAGTGACTTTAACATACCCAACAATGCAATGGTGCCATGTTGACTCTAACCGCCCTAGAAGATCAAACGAAAGAAACAATTCCAGTTTAAAAGAAGCTATAAAATTGGTATGAGATTTATCTTTCTTTAAAAAAAATACTTATCACGGTGAATATGAGCTAAATTTTTAATATATTACCTGTTTTAGAGACATGAAATAGAGGACATGCTCCAAGAAATCTGGAAAAGCAATAACATAACAGACATGGTGGTGAAACCAGATGATATGCATCAAATAAAGTGTGCACAGCAAGCAGAAGACTCGTAATTTTTTTTCGTTATAATCTATGTTTTTGCATTATAATTTTCCATACATAGTTCTATACATCATTGTATACCTTTTATATTTAATTGAATTTGATTCTTAATAAAAATATTGAAAATTATTATCTCTCAATTCAATAAACTTTTAATTCATATTAACAGTTACTACAGGGAAAAAACTGATACCTACATAAAAGAAACTGATACCTACAAAAACAAAACTGATACCTACATAAAAGAAACTGATACCTACAGAAACAAAACTGACGCCTACAAAAAACAAACTGATACTTGTAGAAATTAATACGTAGTATCCTAGTAAAACTGCTAAATATTTTAATTCAAAGCATAGTGTATGCTTGTACCATTATCTCTGAAATTCAAATTTTTGTATTAATTATAAACCTGTTAATACAACAGATGAAAATTGATACTAATATTACATTTTGGTTTCAAAGGGCTTGACTGTGGGATATTTGTAATGATATTCATCATCTCGCTGAACAAAAGCAGGATACCAATAAAAATTGAAAAGAAAGAAATATTATCAACAAGATCAAGGATTGTACATGCAATATTAACAAATGATGAACACTACTGGAGTCTGTCTAAATACATGTCAAGCCTAAAAGAACAAAGAAAAAAGGAAATGAATTCACATTGCGTTATTTCACAATTAAATTTGGTACCTGTAAAGTAATGTTGTTCTGTTGAAATGTGTACTTGTGAAGTAATGATGTTCTGTTGCAATTTCATACTTATGAAGTAATGTTGTTCTGTTATTAAAACAATGCTGCTTTTACTTGTAAAAACAATACTGATCTCCTGGAATGATATGTTGTGGTTGATGTTCTTTTCTTTTCCTGTTGTTTATATTATAACAAGATTAACTACTGTATTTTCTATCATCCAACTATGGATCCCACATAATATTATCAGTTTTATGATGCAACTATCAGTTGTAAAATGATATTATCAAATTTCATATAATATTTCAATACAAAACAGTAACTGGGCATCAGTTCTTATGACTGATAGTATCAGTTTTGTTAAAACTTACACTCAACATACTTTATGAAACAACAATTAGTGCAGGTATCAGGTTTTGCAAACACCAGGTATCATTCTAATTATTTAGTAGTACTGATGTCAATTCTAGCATGTATTATAATATACGAAACTGATACTAAAAACAAACCAAAACTGATAATAAAGCCGTTTATATCCAATCAACCAAACATTATCTCCAACCAAGCTAACTGATACCGAAACTGTAAAAAATGATACCAAAACTTATAAAAACTTATACATGTAAAAACTTATAAAAACTGGTACTGTAAAGAATGATACTGGTACCAAAACTTGTAAAAACAAACAACAGAACTGATACTGCAAAAACAAATAACTGATACTATCATCTATACTAAAATAGCTGAAATTAAAATCAATTTCATAATATGCTATACTAAATACAATTTAATAATAAAAGGTTCAATTACTATAGACCACTGAAACAAGTCTCACATACACTTATTACTCTGAACAAATTAAAAATGTAAAATCAAATCATATCCTCTTTGAAGCTTGACAATTCCGTTTATTATGACCAAATTGCTTGCACTCGCCACATCTGTTTTGCTTGTTATGAAAATATGAAAATCCTCCTTTGCGCTTCACTGATGGTCTGCCAGCGCCACGTTTCTCCTTTGATGGCTTGATAACATCTTGAATGCTACCATCAACAATAGGCCTATCATAATTTGGAATAGGATTTATAGCATTGGCATAAGAACATCTATAAGCATCAACTGTGAAATACTTCTCGACAAAATCGTATACAGACAACTTAGACTTGTTCATACACTTTATAGCATGAGCACAAGAAAATCCCGTAATTTTCCATTGGTTGCAACTACAAACCCGCTCCTTCAAATCAATACAATGAGAGTTTGGAGATTTCACTTCAAAAGCAAAATCAGAAGATTTATATACATCCCATCCAAATCCTTCTTCAATCAATTCATCTAAACGTAACTCCATAGAAGGACATAGACTTGTTCTCCACAAACGACATTCTTCTCTTCTTCTAGCCATTTGTTCCATAATCTTAACACGAATACCATCTAAACACAAAGTAATAGGCAATGCTCGTTCATTTAAAATCCAACTGTTAAAACTTTCTGCAACATTGGAACTATATTCACCATAACGTTTCCTTGGAAAAAATAAATCCACCCACTTATCAAATGGCTTATCCTTTAAAAAATTAACACCAGCAACACCACCAATTTGACAAAACTTAGAATATGCTTCTTCAAATTCATATTGATTTGAAGCTCTAGAACACATTTTGAATAGATCAACAATAGATACATTTGCATTTTTGGCTTTCACTGTTGAAAGAAGATTTGTTCCATATGCAAATAGAAATACCTGTGATAATCTGAAGTAAAAACATCACGAACACCTGAAAGCAAACCTTGGTGGCGATCTGACATAAAAACTAAAGTACGCTCTTCTTGAAGCATTTGTTTTAAATGGTTCAAAAACCATATCCATTTATCCACATTTTCTACATAAACTACACTGATAGCTAAAGGGAAGAAACCTGCAAATGCAAAAATAATTAGTAAAAAAAAACTAAAAGTAATTACGACCATAAATATAAAACAATTCATAAAACCGATACTGACAGTAACAAAACTGATACCTAAAACCTGATATGACCATTATAAAAATATTGATAACCACACCATTATGCACATTAATCTTCATTCTAAAACAACAAAGAAACAAAAATTGACATATATTATGATACAAAGGAAATTTCAATACTACATAACTATAAATGATACCATATATGAACATACTTGAAACTGATACTAAGATTATACACAAACTGATACTAATCTCCTGTTTAGCAGTATGAAATTATTATACCAAATACCAACTTACAATTCAATACAATGAAAATTCTGATACTAGAAACTTGCTACTTATAAACTACATTTCTTAAAACTAATACCAACAGAATACAAATTATGATAAAAAATGTATATTAATGATTATGCCAAGTATTATGATCTCAATACAAATAACTCAAATCTGAAAACAAAGACATACCTTGATCACCATTTTTTGCAGTAGCACCCATCAACACACCAGGACGTCCCTTCAAGTGAGTAACATCTAAGAATATCATAGGACGACAAGACTTGAAACCAAGTAAACAAGCACCAAAAGTAATAACCACCCTTTCAAATTCATTACTACAAGGATCAACATCCATATCAACATAACTATCTGGATTAGATTTCTTCACTGCTTCCAAATACCAACTCAAATCGTTATAAGACAAAGCATCATTACCGTGCAACTCCATCAATGCAAGTTGTTTCCCATGATAAGCATAACCATAAGACAACTGAAAATTGTATTCTCTTTTAAAATCAAGTATAATATCCTTAGGCTTTTTACTTGGACAATCGCGGATCTCATCAATAATCATCGATTTAACAAACGAACTAGATATATGTGGATTATTCACATGTCTAAGACCAGCCTCACAAGAATGATCAGGAACCAAATTTCTCATAAAAAACCTTTTCAATTCTCCAGAATCACAGGAACCATGGACTTTGAAAAGACAACCATCCTTATATGAAGAGCAAATCACAGTAACTCTTGTAGCACAATTCTTTAAAAATACTAATTCATACCCCTTTTGAATTTGATATGCCATCAAAAACTCTCTAAAATGTTCAGCTCCTCCAAAACAAAAACCAACAAAATTGGAAATGCTTAATGTCGACCCTCTCCTCAACATATCTTTTAAATAACTTTTACCATTAACAACAACATTTGAACAGACAGATACAGTAGAAAATGAAGAAGCACGAACAACGGATGAACTTGAAATAGAAGCACCATCAACATATTCCAATTCAGAACCCTTAACCTTAACAGTAAAACCAAAGAAAGAACTTTTCTTGTATAACTGAAAACAAATTATACTCTGAATATCAGAATTAGTGTCAACCATAATAACTTTGTTCTCAAGTACATAAGAAATCTGAATAGAAGAAGGAGTTAATTGAGACCAACATCGACATATCTCATTCTTCAAATCATACAAAGAGCAATCAATAGACAATCGAGTGCTAAAAGTGTTATTATTCAACACAAACAGACAAAAGACTATTATCCCCACTGTCAAAAAAATAAAAAATAAACATTAGTAAAAATACATTCAATTTAGAACATTAATTATTCAATTTCACAAAACTGATACCTACCGTATACAAAACTGATACCTAGTTACTGATAATAAAAAAAATGATACTAAGAAAAAATAAAAATGATACCCATAAACTGAACCTAAAATACGATAGTTTTCCACTTTATCACAACTTTATATACAACCCAAGCAACGATACTTTTCCAATCATCCCAACATCAATGCAAGAAAATGCAAGATAAATTAAATGAAAAGCTAACTAGAATATAAAACTGCATAAAGAAACGAATATAATAATAAAAAACCTGCTGCTACTTCCACAATTTTCCATCGACGAACGAACAAACAATGAGAAAAACAACAGTGCATATCATTCGTAAAAATGAACACAAATAGAAAGCACAAACAAATTTTTTTAACTCGAATAGAAAAACAACAAAAAACAGAATAATATAAGCATACCTAAGAAGAACGAGATCACGGTACAAATATGAAAAGAACGAGATCAACAAACGCACGTAAGAAAAAAATGATCGATGAAGTACAATTTTTAGAAGGACGGAATTGAAATAAACGAACGAAGTTGATCGATATTATAATTGGGAGAAAGATATTTGATCGCGACTGAAAATTTGATCGAAAGAAAGATGAAGAATAAGCGCGCGAAATTGGGCTGGAAAGGGAAAAACGATAATTTGTCCTTTGGAGAAAAATATTAGCGGGCCGTCCTTCATCCAAAAAAAGTCCTAAAACGTGTCCTTGAGGAAAATTTCCTGTTTACGTATTATATATTAAGAGAAATGATAATTGAAAAAAAGTGTGTGTTAGTTTTAAGGGCTATTTTGCAAAAGTAGCAAGGGTTGTTATTTAGATTGTTTATTAGTTTAAAGTTTAGGTTGATAATAGTGTTTAATTTGTCATGTAGAGCGATCCACATTTGAGTTTTAATTCTAGGAGTCGAGTTTATCTTCCAAATAAATTTTAAATAATTAAATGTGGAGGTACCAAAATAAATTAAGAATTTGTACATAGATTTAGAAGTATATACTTCATTTGTATTCCAGTTCCATATTATTAGATCTAATTGCTCACACATATTAATTCTATCAATAATGTTAATAAGTTTCGTATATTGATTTAAAACATGCCTAATTAAGTTTTGATTAATGGAAATGTTCCATTTAAATATATCATGCGGCCTATAGACACCGATGATAAGATCATTTTTATTATTTAAGGCGGAGAAAGGTAAGGGAGTTCATGTTTAAGAGCAATAGGAGAAGCCCATTAATTAATCGTTCCAGAATTATGTTTTATTCCCAAATCGAACATTAAGGCTAAGCCCAATCTTAAAAATATGATACAGCTTGGATATGTCTTTCCAAAAAAATGATAATAGCATGTTTATATAGAATTTTGGTCCTATTATAGTAAAAGTTCATATTATTTCCTTTCAAAATGAATTGTCATCTTCTAGAAATTTCCAAATCCACTTATATAACTAAGAGGAATTTAGTATTTTTAAGTTTATAATGCCTAACCCACCTTGTGATTTGGGTTTGCATACAAGATCACAGTTAACTAGATAGCTTAAATTAGAGAATTTTGAATTTCCTGTCCAAAGAAATTTACGTCTGATGTTATCGAATTTTTTAAAAACCCATGATAGAAGTACAAGGAAAGCCAATAAATCGGTATTGTAGATAATACCGAGTTAACGAGGACTACTCTTCCTACCATGAGAGGTAGATGGCTTTCCAAGAAGATAACCGCTTACTAACTTTATCGATGACGAGGTTCCAATCTTCCTTTCTTGGTTTCGTCGGTCTAATAATAATTCCGAAATAGTTTATAGGGAAATTCATGATTTGGCATTTAAGCGTTTGAGCTACCTCGGTCAATGCATTTGATATGTTATTAATGATCAAAACCGAGCTCTTGTGGAAATTAATTTTGAGCCTCGAAAGTAATTCAAAGTTATATAGAATTAATTTAAGGGAGGCGGTATGATGAAGAAGATGGGAACATAAAAGCAAGGTGTCGTCAACAAATTGAAGGATAGAGACCTTATTACTAGTAATATTCCCCTCCCCTCGATTTTAGGAAGAATGTTATTATTGAGAGCTAATCTAATTATTTTATTAAATACATTAACCGCTAAGTCGAAAAGTAGAGGCAAAAGGGGGTCTCCTTGGCCAAGACCCCTTGTGGATTGAATTTTTTTGCCTTTAATTCCATTTACTAAAATCGATGAAATGCCGGATTTCAGGATCAGCTCAATCTAAGAGATCCATTTTTGGAAGAATCCCCTAGCTTTCATGGTGTCAATCAGGGAACACCAATCGATTGAGTCAAAGGCCTTGGCAAAGTCGAGTTTAAAGATGGTGCACATTATATTCTCTTTCTAACATAAGTTAATAAATTCTTGTGCGGTAGCGATGCCATCAACAATGTGTTTACCTTGAATGAAAGCTATTTGGGATATATCACTTAACTTATCAATTTTATTTCTTAATTATTAGCTAGAACTTTAGTGATGTTTTTGAAAATTTTGATTTAAATTATATTTAAATTAGTATATAAAGTTCTAAATATATATGTACACACACACATATATATATATTATATGTGTACATATATATATATATATTATATGTGTACATATATATATTATATGTGTACATATATATATTATATGTGTACATATATATATTATATATATTATTTTATAAAAATTATTTAGGGTATATAAAAAGGGGATTGATATATATATATATATATATATATATATATATCAACTAAAGGTTATTTTGATAAGAAAATGGTTTCAATTTGATTTTAAAAATAAAATAAACTATAGTAATTTCAAAAATGATTTTATTTCAGAAATTATATAATAATAATATAAGATATAAGGAGGTATTATAAATATGTACATTGAATTTGATCTTATGTTATGCTATGTGCTATCTCGGACACTTTTGTTATGTTTTCTGAATATGAGTTTATCATGTTATATTGTTTATGTTGATGCTTTGTTATATATAGAGTGCCTTACCTAAGCTATCAAAACATGTATACACTAAATGCTATGTTCCACCTCATCGATACTATTACTTCGATATGCTGTTATGTCATGCTTCGTGCTATGTGTGTATCATAATATTATGCTGAATTAATGTAACTATTATCCTATGTTATGTATGAATGCATTATTATATTATAAATGTATATGATTATATGTGATGCAAACATTGGGGTAGATAAACTATATTTTTGGGGATAAATGTCATTATTGAGGTCAACTAATAATTATGATTAATATGTGATGACGATCTTATCTCTACGAGGTGAGTTGCTAGACAGGCTAGTATCTATCCTTGCTGGACCGATTCGAGGTTGCTTCTTGAATAATGGCAATCTAGTCTACCGCCACTAATACTCCAAATGATCTGTTGCATGTAAACAACTATGAGATTCCAGTCCTACGATGATGACGACGAGATGGAAATAAGGCAAAATGTACTTATAATCAACGCAATGAGGGAAACGCCCATGAGGACGAAATTAGATGGTGCAACCGTGTGTGGACTACTAGAACTGACATGTCTACAACGGGTGAGATGGGTGAATTTTAAAAAAATAATCCCAAACTGGATCTTAATGGCCTATGAAGTCTAATGGTTGTATTAGATCCAATCTAGTTAGTACAAATAAAATCATATTTTATTTAATTTTCTCGATTTAGTTATTTAATGTATGTTAATTAATTTCACATTTATATGTTTTGATTATAGCATTAAGTACTCATGTGTATATATAAGTGTAATGTGCAACATAGTAATATGTACGTGGTTAATGTTTACACAAGTAGATATCGGGATTTATTTCCACTATGTAAATATTGGTCATTTATATATACGTTAATTATCAAAGTTTCTAACTTTGAGAATAATGGCCGCTCTTTTTTCTTCATCGTCTGTGTCTAATCCTCGTCTAAATTCGTCCTCCACTTATCTTTCAAATTCGAATTGGTCTGCGAATCTTAGTTCAGTGAATTCTCGTTCTTATGCTTAGATTGTTAGAGATAATCCTATTCCATCACTTCAATATACCAATCGCATATATCCCTCTAATCTTTCATCTAAGAAATGGATTGATTCGAGGAATGGGAAGAGATTTTGTCTTCTATGTGGTGGATTATCTCATCTGGCAAATGTTTGTAGAGATCCCATTAGGTGTTTCGAATGTGGATTTTTTGGTCATAAAATGAACAAGTGTTCAATGAAATTGAAAGGTCCCTCTGGCGCTTCAGGCAGATCGATCTCAGATGGTAGTCAAAAAATTATGTCTATCAAACATCATGGATTCCAGTTTGTTCTCAAATGCATGAAACTTAAGAGAGTTTTACTAGATCATCTTTGGATTCAAAGGGAAGTGGGTATTGATTTACTGGAGGATCTTTTCAGACATTTTGATGTTATCAATGATGTCAACATTGGTAAGGGTTACAGTTTGAAATTTGGAGATCCTGCCGAATATTTTGGAAAACAAGATTCTTTGATTAAAGAGGAAAACTTAGTTAGAGTTTCTTCGATTTTCCACTGTGGTTGTTCTGATGATGGGAAGTATATTATTAATGACAGGATTGATTCGGAAATCACTGCTGTTAATCAGAGAAAGGAAAATATCATTCTCGATCCAGTATTATTCGACTCGGATATCTCTCTTTGTAGACTAGGATCTCTCTCTTCTCTTATTAACGCTGGTTGTGATCATGGAGTTTCATTTCAACCTAAAGGCGATGTTATATTTGGAGATCATTTGAGATTATTTGTTGATGACTATGTTGTTCGTAATAAGCATTTGGCAAAGTCTCATGAAGTGGAGAGTTTCAGTTTAGTTACTAACAATCGTTTTGATTGTTTGGAGTTATTGGAAGATTCTGATTTTACTTTAAAGTGTCGTTCAGAGAATGATGAGGCTGTTGTTGTCTCACATGCTGGATGTGTAAATGTAGAAACTCATAGTGTGCATTTCTGCGCGCACCTGTGTCAGATACAAAATGCTTGGAAATGATGTCTATGATTGATAAAAGTGGTGAGATGCTTGAGATTCAAGTTGATAAAGTGGAAGGAGATATGAATTCTGCAAATGGGTTGATGGTTTTCAAATTGCAATCGGAGGAAGACATTGTTGATGACAATATAGTGGTGAAAGAATCCATGCTTTCTTCTTATAAACCTCGTACTGTTGTTGAATCTAAACCAGAGATGATTAGTGTTGTTGTCTCACATGGTGGATGTGTATATGTAGAAAACTCATAGTGTGCTTCTCTGCGTGCACCTGTGTCAGATACTAAATGCTTAGAAACGATGACTGTGATTGATAATAGTGGTGAGATGCTTGAGATTCAAGTTGATAAAGTGGATGGAGATATGAATTCCACGAATGGGTTGATGGCTTTCAAATTGCAATTGGAGGAATACATTGTTGATGATAATATAGTGGTGAATGAATTAGTGTTTTCTTCTTATAAATCTCGTACTTTTGTGGAATCTCAATCAGATATGGTTAGTGCTAACAGTGATAAATTTTGTGATTGCCTTGTGACCAAAGAAGTGTCAAATTGTGCACTAGTATTAAGTTGTGCACATATATCAAAAAAGTTGATACATGATGTAAAGATGGAAGCTCAGTTTTGTATAGATGGCTCTAATTTGCTTGCGTGTGAAGATGGAGTAGTGGTTGGAGATACCATTCTTGATCCATCGAAATGTTTGATTGAATTGCAGAATGAGGATAGTTCTAATAATTCTGATATACCGATGGTTTCAGCTGGCAATGGTGATATGGGGTTAGTGATTCACTGTGTGTTTTAAATAATTCATCAACTGATGATGACTGTAGATCTGATATAGATAAGGATGTCTCTGATGTTTCGGTTGGTAGAACTGTGAATACAGTAAGCTCAAAAAGTGTAATAGCTTCTCAAAATTTGCATAGGGGAGTTTTAAAGATTAAAGATGTTGATAATTCAAATTATATTTTGGCTGGTGTTGAATCTCAGCATTCTTTAAATGTTCACGATGCACATGATGGTTCTTCAAGCGAGAAATGCAATGTGATTGAAGACTTGACAAATGTTCCAGAGGTTAAAGGAAATGTTGAAGCAGCTATTATCTCTCAAGTTAAGGATGGTGCAGATAATTTAGCCTCCTCAGTTTCTTTATTATCAAAGAGAGGTAGGCGTAGGAAATCCGTTACCGTTAGCGGGTCCGTTCGTCGTAGTGCCAGGATTCGTGGTAGTCACTCTCATTTTTTGGGTGAGTTACCTAATTCGAGTGCCACGAGTGGTGCTTCGAATTCAGGCTCAGATATGAGTTCTAATTTGGGTAATACTTTTTCTTCTTATGCTCTAGATAGTTTGTCATCTACTGAGTTTTGCCAGTTAGCCGGGGATACCGCTTTTGTTTATTCTGACGTTGAGTTAGATATGGCGTTCATTAGAAGTAGAGAAATTGAGAGGGCTAGATCTGTTGGTTTATGAGGATTATTAGTTGAAATATCAGAGGTTACACGATTTAAATAAGTGTGATAAAATCGGAGTTTTTTTAAGACTATTCTATTGGCATTGCACTTTTACAGAAAACTAAAATTGAATATCATGATATTCGTTTTTATAGAAGATTAGGAGGTTTTTATTTTAAGAAATAGGCTTATTTACCTTCTATTGGTGCTTCTAGGGTTTACTTATTGGGTGGCGGGATAATTATTTTAAATTGCTCCAATGTATTTCTAAGCAACACTCTTTGCGTATTATTCTCATTAACCTTAGTGATAATTCTATCTTAAATATTTCTAACGTTTATGGGTCTAACTCAAAAATTGGTTGTTAGGTTCTTTGGAATGAATGTCTAGAATTTATATCTTTAGCTCCTAGTTCTTGGATTTTGGCGGGAGATTTTAATGTTACTCGTTTTCTAGGAGAGCGTTCACCATGGGTAGATGATTTCTCTACTATGGAGGAATTTGACAATTTATTATTAATTCTAATTTGATTGAAATTCCTCTTTCGAATAGAGAATTTACTTAGAGTAATACAAGGGAGCACCTTTCTATGACTCCTCTTGATAGGTTTTTCGTCAGTGATGAAATTGAAGATAAATTTCCTATTTGTAGAGTTTGTGGTTTGCCTTACAATTACTCTGATCATTGTCCTATCATTCTTACGTGTGACCATCATAGAATTGTTAATAGATCTTTTAAATTCGAAAAAATGTGGTTATTAGAATCTAATTTTTCAGATTTAATTGGAAATAAATTGATATCTATGAACTTTTACAATATCAGAAATATGGATAATTTTGCAAAAAAATTTGTTTCAAAACATAGGGGTCTTAGGAGCTTTCTTAAGAATTGGAGTAGGAATGTTTTTGGTAGTATTAAAATTAAAAAAGAAAACATTCTTTCCGAAATGCTTAATACAAACAAAATAGAAGAAACTAGACAACTAAATCTAGGTGAGCGTAACGTTCTCGCTAATCTAAAATAAAAACTTAATTCAATTTTAGAAAAAGAGAAGGTTATGTGGAAACAAAGATCTAGAATTCAATGGATTAATGAAGGAGATAACATTACAAATTTTTTTCATAACATGGCTAATGGTAGAAAACGTAGTAATACGATAAATTCTATTTTTGTGAATAATGTGGAATTGGTCAACCAAAGATATCTTAATAAGGCTTTTATTGGCTATTATAGAGATATTTTCAGTAATAAAAATAATCATTGAATTAATGCTAGTTGGAATGATCCTTATCCTTCGGATTCTAGGATTGACCTTTCTGAGTTTGATAATCCTTTTTCTGAAGAGTAAATTTTGAAAGCTATTAATGACATGCCTAGTGATAAATCCCCGGGTCCTCATGGGTTCTCAATTTTCTTTTACAAAATGTTTTAGCTAATGTAATTTTATCGCATAAAAAAATTGGAGCTAATAATTTAAAAGATTTTTGACCTATTTCCTTAATTAATTATTCCGTTAAAATTATTTCAAAAGTTTTAGTTAATAGACTTAGTAAAAGAATGAATGATCTAATTGATTATTCACAAACTGCTTTCATTAAGGGGAGAATATCACTAATGGTGTGGCTGCTGTTCAAGAATACATTAAACACTGTGGTAAGAATAATATTACTTGTGCGCTCTAAAACTGAACTTTGCGAAAGCTTTTGATTCGATGGATTGGGATTTTCTTATTGATATGTTACATGCTAGAGGTTTTAGTCATAAGTGGATAGGCTGGATTATGACCTTGCTTAAAACGAGTAACTCTAGTATAATGATTAACGATATTTTAGGGAATAAAATTCAATCTAAGCGAGGGTTAAGGCAGGGCGATCCTTTATTGCCTCTTTTGTTTAACCTAGCCGCAGATGTTTTCGCTATGATAATTATAAAAGCGGTCGGTAATGGATCTTTGGGGAGTGTAGGTAGTGAAATATCTTGTAATGGTATCTCTGTACTTCAATTTGCGGATGATACCTTTCTATTTACCTCCCACTGCCTAAACATGTCATTACTCTTAAATTTATTTTATATATTTTTGAACTGCTTTCAGGGCTAAAAATCAATTTTGAGAAAAGTTCTGTTTTAGTATTAAATGATGTTGATAAGGTTGAAGGTTTAGTTGCTAATACGCTTAATTGTAAAACCATGACTTTCCCTTTTGATTACCTTGGTTTTTTTATTAGACTAACTAAACTTAAACATGATGACTGGTTAGTTATAATAGATAAGAATAAAAATAGAATTTCTAATTGGAACGGGTGGTTTTTATCGAGAGCGGGTAGATTAGTTCCTATAAATTCTGTTTTATCAGCTCTCCCGATCTATTGGAAGTCTATGCATCTTTTTCCAGATTGGGTGATTGATAAAATTGATAAAATAAGAAGGGACTTCTTATGGAGTGGCGATAATTCTAACAGTAGTCTTAAATGTTTAGTCAATTGGAAAACTGTTTGTAAATCCAAAAAGGAAGGTGGTTTAGGAGTTATTAATTTACATACCATGAATTTTTCTTCATTAGGAAAGTGGTTATGGAAATTTAAGGAAATAAATGATAATTCTATTTGGAAAGAAATTATTACTAAACATTACTATAATGGTAGTAATAATTTACATCAAATTACTCCTACTGTTATAAATAAATTGTCTATTTTTTGGAAATCAATTTTAAAATATCATGAGGTTTTTAACCTTGATACTAATACAATAGTTCACTCAGGAAATAGTACTTCTTTTTGGCATGACCGTTGGATTTCTGTTATCCCCCTTAGGATAGAATTTAAAGAAGTTTATGAAATTTGTAACTTTAAGAATGCTTTAATTATAGATGTTTTTTCTCTTGAAAATGATCTCCCTTGAAATTTTAGTTTTAATAGAATTTTAGTAGGTACAACTCTCAGACAACTTTCTTTACTTTATGCTAGATTGAATTTATATAATATTGATAATGAAAATGATAATATTAGTTGGGAATGGGATATGAGTAAGAAATTTACTTCTAATTTTTTTTTATAAATTTCTTAATTTCTCAGGTGTAGCTAATAACTCTTTAGCATTTATTTGGAAAACAAATGCTCCTCCTAAATCTATAATTCATATGTGGTTAATTATGCATGGAAAACTAAATACTATATAATTCTTAAAATGAAAAAAATGCAAATTGATAATAGCTGTTATTTTTGTAATCTGCATTTTGAAGATATCAAACATATATACTATGATTGCATGGATACTTATCACATTCTGAATAATACTCTCAAAAATTTTAACTTTAATCTTACAACTAAAGTAACTGATTGTGACTACTATTGGAATAATTTTAGATTTAAGTTTAAAATGTAAAATAGATTTTCAATTGATATTTTATTCATCATAATTTATTGGTATATTTGGTTTGAGAGAAATCAGAGAATTTTTAATAATAATAGTAGTCATTTTAATAAATTGATTTTTATAATATCTTCGTTTTGTTTTAATTGGATCTCAAATCCCAAATACAAATAAGCTAGAAATAATCATTTTAAAGAATATCTTAATAAGGTTAGTAATAATATTAATTTATTTAAACATAAAAACAATATTTTTGACATTAATAATTGTAGCTTTAACATTTTTTCAAACTTAAATAATGATTTCACTAATTATCAAAATATCTTTTTGATTAAAGGAGCACAAGGATAAGTTTTAATTTGTTTTAGTTTTTGTCTTTGTTTTAGTTTGTTTTTGTTTTAGTTTATAGATTTTTAACTTCTTATGGCCGTGGATTCTTTTTTATTCTGTTTCTAATTTTTATTGTTTTCTGTCCTATTATCTTAGCTTTTGTACCTTTACTTTTATTTCTTTAATGCGTATATATGTATATAAATTTCATTTATATACATATATGTGTATTATTCTTATAATTTTCTTGAGTTCCTTTTGCAGATACAGGTTTTGGCCAGAAATGGTGTTAGATTCTTTTTGCAGGTTCACAGGATTGCTGATGGCAGGATTGTTGTTTACAGTGAGGAGTTCTTCTCAGTTCTTCTATATCTTTAGTGTGGCATTCTACTTTCTGAATGATTCACTTTTCAGTGAGGCTCCCTCTCCAGTTCTTCCGAGTCTTCATTGTGGCATTTTTTCATCCAGTTCTTCTGAGACCGCAACGTGTTGTTCATACTCAGGTGGAGCTGTTAGTATCATTTTCACTGAATTGCTTCATAGATTTTTTAGGTACTTCTAACACCTTAATACCGGGCGGTGGCCTTGCCAGAGCTCGATATTGGGGTGTAATGGGCGGTGGCCTTGCCAGAGCTCGATATTGGGGTGTAATGGGCGGTGGCCTTGCCGGAGCTCATTCTAGGGGTACCAAAGTTCTATTCTTTGTTATTTGTACTATGATTAGCTACCTACCAGGCACGTTGGCAGCACCTTGTCTTCTGTAATATGTACATATATACATGTGTGCTCTCCTTTATTCTAGAGGATCAAACATGTTTCTCAAAAAAAAAATGTTAATTATCTCAAAACATTGTTTAATATATTTATAGATTATATAAATATAAATATAAACTTGGAAACTTTTTGTATATAATAAAGTATGAAATATAGATTCTAATTTTGACTATGCTAATAAATTTGTATATTCAAATTTTGTCCTTAAAATATCTTACTAAGACTTGGTAAAATGTTTTAAAATTCAAAACCCGATCTTAAAATGATTAATGAAAAATATCTTTAATTTAATTGAAATAATTATATTTATAAGTATTTTTAAATATGATCTAAATGAATTTTAGATTTTAAAATTAATAAATAATTATTAAAAATTACTATAATTATTTATAACTATTAGAATATTTTATACATATTAATATATATATGGTCGAATTATAATATTTACATATATATGTGCTTTCTAACTTTGTATTAAATAAATCGTTTTATGTAAAATTGATGTTTACTGTGATCAAATGCATTTATAATTATGAAGAGACATTAATACATAAATAAAATATTACAAATGCAAATATATAGCATATATTTTGAATATAAAATTTACCTAAAGAGATTGATGCCTTGGACTCACACTGTGATCTATCGGTCTCCTAGATCTACATACTGTTGCTAGTAATCGATGCTTCACTATTGGAAATTGTTGTAGCTCCTTGTATTTGGATAAATGGAGTCAACGATTGGCTAGTTAGGGTGTAGGTATGTGCAGCCAAAATGAATGAGGGAGGAGACAAAAACTATAAAAGTAGTGGTTTGGATTTGTATTTATAGAGAGAACTAGAAGACCAAATCTCCACATTTCTCTCCTACTAATTCAAAACAGAACTACATCGCTCTCCCTCCTTTTGGCCCTTCTTTGGCTGGCCTATATTGGTCCTAAAATGGACTGATTAAATACCCAAACCATTTGTAATTAATTTTGTTTAAATCAAATTTAAAAGTACATCGATATTGTATATCGATACACACACATATAACCTATATGCATGCACCTAATTAGTTACTAATAAAACCCAAAACATTTTTAGAGGTTACCCCATTTACTAAACATAACCCATACACGAATACAACAAAAAGTTAATATTTCATAAATATTAATTAATTTATAACTATTATAAATTAATTTAATTAAGCGGCAAATCGAGCGGCATTTCAGAGACTGAAGATACCCAGTTGTGCGAATTACAGGTGTGAATTTAGCCAATGATTAATACTTGAATAATTTAAATACTGATTTTTACATGTCACCTTAACTAGTAGTGTGATAGTTTAACTTAATTCATCGCTTAAAAATCTCATCGGTAAAATCTAATTTTCAAATTTTAAGCATTCCTTTTAGTAACAATTATTTACACATGTTCTCTTCGTCAACACTATATCACTTTAAAGTGTATGGAATTTTGTTTTGGCAAAGAAACAATATTATCCATATTCAACTCGATTAGCTCATAAACAAAGTCCTTGGTTCAACAATAACATTTATCATTAACTGTACTACACTAGCCAGAGATTTTGACTTTGAGTTGACTACAGTTGACCACGATACTAACCTCATATAACCAAGGAGAAGAATTCTCCATTGAATAATGTTCACTTCCATGCTTCAACTAAGATCCAACTATAGTCGCGAGATGGTCGCCATGTCACGATTTAACCATAATCAAAGTGGATTGTCCATAAGTCTAGAGAACCGTAACTTTGTCATTTTGAGATTTTTTTTTGTTTAACCTAGTTATTATTAACCAACATAAAACTCTCGAACAAGTCATTCCCTGGTTATCCAATAATTATAAGTACATAACCCTTTAGTGCCCTCAGATTTTATAAGTAATACACTATCTAACATTTGGAGAGAGTTATGTACTCGGGCCTCAATGGATGCATCAATATCTTTCCTCGAAGCATCTTGACAATGAATATTTAAAATCATATGTTATTCTCCCTTTTTTAAAAATCCTTCTAGGCCTCTGCCTAGACCCCGCCTAGGCGCTAGGCTAGGCATACCACATACGATTTGCCTAGGCCCGCTAAGAAAAGGTTTACCGTCTCATGTAAAAATCAACACATGCATTTTTGTACCGGCTAGACATTATTTAAGGTTTAATGCCACATATAAGCATCAATGTGCTAGTTTCAGGCGGTTATGCCTCTTTTGCTACTACTAAGCACATTAAAAATCCCAAAATTCTATTGTATATTAATTGAAACTAAACAAAACACTAAAACTTTATCTAAAATACATGAGTTATCCAAAATTCCTAACTCTAATTAATCCTCGATTAATCCCCGCCTAAATGATTAACCCTTAGTCTGTAATAACTGCCCAGTGTCCACCAAACAATTTTTACAACCTTAGTTATTCTATATCATGATTGCAAATCTTTGTAACAATTATCACATAACAATTGTTTTAGGATTTTCTAGTTAATATACCTTAAATTAATTATACCTAATTTAACAAAGTATATAATAGAAATCAAATAGCTTTATTACAAACAAGACCGATTACAAAGTTAGGTATATGAAATAAATTACATAATTTCCCATAGGGCATATCCCTAACTCTCTTAGGGGCACCAACAACTTCTAGTTGAGGGGTATATAGATGAAATGAGCCATGATATCTTAGTGTCGATGCAGTCGATGCAACTCTATTAGTGTCAACATGAGTAGGATTCATTAGTGATATACATAACTCATTCATAAATAACTTAAACAATATGATTAATATTAAAGATTGCAACTCATATTGGTGATTAAGAGTGATTTATCAGTTGATTAGAATTACAACTATGAGTCACCAAATTAGAGATGCGACATGGGTGTTTATAGCGTATGTATGATGAGATGTAGACATGTTTATATTTAGAGAGTGTGTGACATATTTTACTTCTTTGACATATCACATATATACTCGACACACACTTATTATACTTTAAGCACTGTTACACTCATTACTAGTTTCTACCTCGACTCACGGTCTGTTATATAATTAGCGACCTCGGATCAGACTGAGGTTGTTTACTGGATGTATGCTTTTGGTATATATTTGTTTTGAGACATGTACTGGGGTTGAAGCAACAAACAATGGTGATATATCATAATCGTAGTATATGAGTTATCATGTGCCATGATGTGGTTCATGTTATTGTTGTTCATGGTTGTATTGGACTTTTTATGACATGTTTTGGTCTATGATGATGTACTAGTGGTATTGGTGTTTTATATATTTCAGTTTGGGTTGTTTGATATAGTCAGCCATGTATATATGTTTTATTTTGAGATGTCCATGTCCTATGGCTTCTATTATGTTGATACTATATTTTGACCTTTTCATTGTTATATCGTACTCTAATATCTATTGTTTTATTTCTGGGATATTTTACTTATATATGTTTTAATACATGTTTACTTAGTCTTGGACTCATTTACACTTCTTTATGCCAAGTTGAGATACATATTATTTTAGATGTATTCAGGTATTGAGAACATATCCATTTTGGCCCAAGCGATAATATACCAGAGCTTGCTCGTGTCCTTTGTTCTATGCTATTAGACAATTATTACTCTCTAGTAGCATGGGCACTGGGCATGGGCATTACAGCTTTGTATCATAGCAAGTTTGAACGAATCAAGAATGATTACATATTGGCCTTAGAGGAGTGTGCCTTAGGAAGTTACCTAATCATAAGCGACTCGTATATGCTAAACACAAGTTAAATAGTTTTCTTTAGGATGGATACCGGAATAGTAGATGTATATAAATAGATGTAATATCATGCACACTTTTTAGTGTGTTTTATATATTTGAATATACTACTTATCTCTCTTTTCTAATAAGGACGAATGTTTATTTGGTAAGGAGCATGGCATGCACAAGTAGCTCTAGAGCAGGTGCATCGCCTGACCCTTCTGACAGCCAACCCAGTGGGTCAGGAAGTTCTATCGTCTTCTTGACCATGGAGCAATAGATGGAGGACATGAGGATGCCCAAGGCATGGGTGTAGTTTGTGTTCAGAATCCGAACCCTCGTTTGAACTTCACAAAGCTTTGTAACGACTAAACTAGCTTAGGTGGCAAGCCATTCCTTTAGAACAAAGGAGTTATGGTTGTTCATTCTTAGTTAAAGACGTGCAAAAGGAGAGTTGATGATTTGGACTTATCAGATCAGGATAAGAGGAAGCTAGCATTGCATCAATTCAAGTCAAGAGCATTAGATTGGTATGATGCAACAACTGTAGAGACACCCAAGGAAGACATTTCATTGCATAGATTCAAAGAGATATTCAAAACTCATTTTCTTCCAGAAGCCGAGAAAGCGACACTACTTAGGACGTTTATTGATTTGAAGAAAGGTGACTCTTTAGTGCAAGATTATGCGAATGAGTTCAACGCATTATCTAATTATGGTCCAACTCTCACCATCACACTATTAGAAAAAATGAGAAGTTCGTCTTGGTGCCAAGGAATGATATGAGAGATCGATTACTCATTTAGCTTTGATTTCCATTTGAGAAGGTTGTCGATATCGCATTAAGATTCGAGAAAGTTTATGTGCAAGATTTAGTGGTAGGAGGTCAAACTATGCAGCCTACTCGGCACTTTTAGCATTAGAAATGCAAGCAGTTATTTTAGAAGAATCAAAAGTTTAAGAGAAGCAAGTAACCATATAAGACTATGTAGTAGGGACCGAAGAAGATTCAGGACTGATCTCATGTAGAATGACAGCTTACAGAACCAAAGGCCAATATGCTAATGAATGTAAAATACTAGCCAAGATCAAATCAAGAAGTGCTTTAACTGTAAAGAGATGGGTCTTATATCTAGGTTGTGCACCAAGCAAGAAAAGCAGAATCAAGGCAAGCTTTTTGCTATAGAGGGTCTAGGCACATCTGAGTAAGACAAAGGAAAGCAGGCTACAATTTTAGAAGGTATTTCCTTTATTACATGATCTATCTATACGAGTTCAATTCGATATAGGTGCATCAAACTTGTTTGTATTGAGAGGGCTACTAGAGAAGCTAGATATGAATGTTATTCTTTTAGTCACTTCTCTTAGAGTAGCTAACCCGATAGGTGGTACACTACTTTAAGAATGAAGTGTTGTGATGTCATGATTTGCTTACATGGGTATCCTTTTCTATGCGATTTGCATATGATGGATTTTCTAAGATTCAGGGTTGTTCTTGGAATAGACCAGCTCGAGTGCTATCAAGGTCGATTATTCCATATAGAGAGAGTTATTACACTGCAACATCCAAATTATGCTAATCATATACTCATAGCACTTATGCATCTAAAGCCAGTTCGAGGTTTTCTTATATGCCTTAGAATCTCAAGATGATGAAGTAAATAAGATTTCAATAGTTAGATATTTTCCTGATATATTTGAGCAAGCTCTAATTTTTCGACTCGTCTAGTAATTGAATTCAGGATTGTCTTGTTCCTAGTGCTCAACCATTCAATTGGCCGCTAAATCGAATGTGCCCAAAAGAAATAAAAGAATTATGTTTGCAATTTAAAGAACTTGAGCAGAAGAGCTTTATCTGACCTAGTAGCTAACCATGGAGTGCATCGACATTATTTATCAAAATGTAGATGGATCTCTTTGTCTTTGCATAGATTATAGAATGTTAAACAATCTTACTACCAATTAAAAATATCCACTGTTGAGGGTCGATGATTTATTTGACAAATTGAGTGGTACCAAAATCTTTTCTCAGTTCAATCTTGCTACAAGTTTTCAGTGACTTCGAGTTGTAGAAGATAGTATTCCTCTCACCACATTCAAGACTTGATATGGTTCTTATCAGTGGCTCGTCATTCCATTCGGGTTGACGAGTACTTCTACATATTTGTTGACATGTTGAACCGAGTCTTTAGAAGTTATTTAAATAAATTCATTCCGATCTTTACTGATGATGTTCTTGTATATTCAAAGTCAGTAGATGAGCATGTTATTCATGAGGACTATATTAGAGGCTGAGAGCTCAACACATTCAATTGTCATTTTTGGCAAAAAGAAGTCAAATTTTTTAGGGCATATACTTTCAGATAAAGGCATTTCAGTAGACCTAGCCAAAGTCGAAGCTGTTCCAAATTGAAAGAGGCAGAGTCAGTGATTGAACTTTGTAGTTTCTTAGGGATTAAAAGGGTATTATCGGAGATTTATCATAGACTTCTCCAAGATTACTACTCTATTCACTCACTTAATGAAGAAAGAGGTGAAGTTTATTTTTTCAGATAAGTGTGAAGAAGCTTTTAAGAAGCTTAAGGAGTTGCATTATAATACGCTGATCCTTATTATTCCCGAGGGTAATCAGGATCTGGTAGTTTATATAGATTCTTATTGGACAGGTCTTGGTGCTATGTTCATGCAGCGTGATTGAGTCATAGCATATGCATCTAGATAGCTTAGGCCGATTGAGATTTGATATGCCACTCATGATCTTGAGTTGCAATAGTTGTAGTTGCATTAAAGCCATGGCGACATTATCTATTGGTTGAGCAGTTTGTTCTCTATACATATCACAAGTTGCTGGAGTACTAATTTTCTTAAAGAGATCTGAACATGCAGTAATAATGATGGCCCAAATTCCTAGTTGCATGTGATTTTGGGATTAAGTATACCCCAAACAAAGAGGATAGTGTTGCAGATGCTTTAAGCAGAAAGCATCAAGCAATCGTTTCCATGATGGTGGCAGAGCGGAATGATTTGGAATTGTTATCTTCATGTGATATTTAATATGGATATTAGATAACTCGACAATTATATTAGCCAGTTTAGAGGTTTGGCCGAGTTTACTTGATCCAATTCAGGCCATTCAGAATGAGGATCCTATATTAGAAGATTGGATTTTTCAGTTGTAGACTAGAGGTAATGTAGCTAACCTTAGTAGGCTTGAGCTCGACTCGAAAGGTTATTTTGAGGTAAGGGGGAAGGCTTTATGTCCCAATATAGCCGATCTAAATAAGGAAATATTGATGAGTGTAATTATTCCATCTTTGCTATACATCCACGTGGGACAGAGTTATACAAAGACATGAAAAAGGCGTATTATTGGGAAGGCATGAGACATAGGCGAGTATATTAAGCGATGTGTTACATTCCAGTTGGTGCAGGGTGAGTATCAGAAGCCCAACATACTACTTCAGCCTATTAAAGTACCATAATGGAAATCGTTGTAGGTATATATAGATTGTTGTACCACCCCACCTCTATACCCATACTACTAAAGTGCATTACTAGGTAATATTATTTGATAATACAAAGAGTGTGGCGATACTGGGCTATCACATGTGAATATTTCCTTGAAATAACACCGGTACATACTTCAAAATCTTATACCACTAACTAACACATAGTCGATATCAGCACAAATCACTAAACATGTGTGTTTTCGGGATAAAGCAATACACAATATAAAAATAAATAGCAGAGAACATCGAGTCATAACACACTAATAAAATATAATACATTCAATGGGTCTATAAATAGTCGAATGTCTATTATCTCTCGAAATATACAACTCATGTGTCTAACGCATACATCTCAACATCATCAACATACTTGAGGCTACATAAACAAATAATGATACACTAATCAACTAATAAACTAGCCTCCAACCATGCCCAACATTCACAAGCTGTTCACTTCTTCCTCGAACTTGAAATGTCTCGGGCTGACCCGAGTTTTATATAAATAACACACGGGTCAGACGGTGTCTAGAATGTAGATGTCAATATATAATAATAACTGGCATAGTGGAGCTAATATATCCCATAAATGTATGGAACATCTCAAGTATCTCACATATATCATGCCATGCACAAATCATCAATCATAGAGGTTAAATAAGACATCCATACACCCAAACATCCAACCATAACACCCATCAATAAAACTATAACATAATGAGCGAATTAACCTAATATCCAATCATCATCCTCCAACACACCTATAACATAAAAGGGAATTAAATATCGACAAGTACACAATCAATTGAGGCGTTATAAGTATGGTATTGTATGTATATGTATTTCAATCACATGTTCCAGTGGGGAGGCTCATAGCACACAACATTGATAGCACACCCTACGGTCTCAGTTACTTTTAGTCAACATGACTCTATATCCATCTATATACCATGGCCACGAGCCTAATGCATAATGGTAATAGACTATTGGATAGTGTGGCATTTGAGCTAACCATTACATAATCTAAATATCAGTAAACACCACGTATAATGGTGATGGTACAGATTCGGGGCATGACCCTACGATCAACCAACTAGGATGGACCCTTCTCTACTTAATAAACAACACACATAACAAATAGGCACATGGCCGTTAGGCATACTTAACCATCTTGAATGAAGTGATGGTAACATGAAACTACCACTCGTCATATATGAGTGTTAATCACATTCAAGAGGTAATCAAATAAATAGCCACTCGAAGGATTTTCAATTTGAAATATTTCTCAAAACCATAAAATAAAATACAACACCGATATAATTTTCAATTTAAAACATTTTCTATGGGCATACAATAAATTCCAACACCATTATATTTAAAAACCTCATTCATATTCCATATCACTTTTAAACTATTATTGAAAAGCAATTCATCGAACTAAAAGTCTGTTCTATATAAGACCTTTTAAATATTTGATAACAAAATATTAATTTATAGTAATTTATTTGTATAACAAAATCCAAAAATATTTCTTTCCATAATAATTCAATTCAAACACCTTTATATATATACATATTTCCAAAAGCTTATAAAACAATTTCCTTTTATTTAGAAATAATCAAATACAATATATAAACTTCTAAAATTATTCTTAACAAAATATATTATAAATTTTATTATTAATAATTTTCATATAGTAAAATAAGTCAAATTCATATTATTATAATTTCATAAAATTTCCCATTTAATCAAATTCCATAAAAATAGATTCATCACTTTAAAAAAATATAAACTATTAGCCTCCTTTCTATAAAAATCCTTTAAATATGTTATTTTATATTTATAGATAAGAAAAAAATTATATTTAAAAGACTAATTAATTAAACAGATCCTAAAAATCATCGTTTTCCTCACATTGCTACCTCATTCTACGCACATTAAACTCAGGCACCCCATATCCATTGCTAGCTCCGACCACCTCTACCTTCTCTACATTGTGCATCGCCCCTCTACAGGTCAGCACTTGCATGCGCTTTTCTTCTTTTTTTCCTCTTTTTCACGTTCGTTTATTTTGGTTTTTAATTTGATGTGATTGAATAGATTTAGGGCTCAGGGAAAAATGAAAGGGAAACAGAAATAGGTTTGGGTGGATATGGGCTGAAAAAGGAATCTATAGGAGGAGATGGTTAAGGGAATGTTCTAGAGCACCATTGTTTACCATTAAGCCCCATTTTTAATTGTTTAATTTAAACACCATACTTTCCTTTACTTTTGATTAATTTTATCATTTATCCATACTTTCACTACCAATTTAAATTGAACTATTAAATGTTTCACAAAGTATATTTGATAACCGATATAAATATTTAAATCAATAAATTGTTTATTCTCGTTAATTTGTTCAAATTATTAGTGAAAAATAAATCGCCTTTTCCAATCATATGGAAATTATTTACAAGGTAAAATTATTTTATATTCACTATAATTTTATTCGATTTTAATATATTATCATTATTATTTTGCAACAAATTTATTAACTAATTCACTTTATTAAAAAAACATCCTTTATTCAATAATTTTAACCCAATAAAATATATTTTCAAAAGTAAAAGTTTCCAAAATTGAACTTGGGCGTTTTATTTTTATTAAAAATAATTTATTATAAGAGCCTAGAAGGTTGGGTTGTACAAATGTCATGTTTAATAGTTCACTTATTTTGATATGATAATAAATTGAATTGATCCAGTAATGATCAATTTTATGCATCTTTTCTAGATTTCTATGGACTTTAATGATAGACAATTCCAAGTCAAGGCAAGGCAGTGAGAGCATTTGGGTGATAGTCGATTGACTCACCAAATTGCCTACTCTATCCCAGTTCAATCAGACCAAACAACAAAGAGTCTCGTCGAGCTATTCTTCAATCTCATAGTCCAATTGCATGGTGTTACGAGTAGTATGGTTGGTGACTATTATCCTTTATTCACTAGTCATTTCTAGTTAAGTCTATAGAGTGACTTAGGAGTTTAGCTCATTACGAATACAACTTACCATCCACAGACGAATGGGCATACTAACAGTGTCAACCAGATAGGTAAAGATCTTCATAGAGCTTGTATTTTGGAGTTGGTGGTTCATAGGAGGACTATTTGATAGAGTTAGGAGTATGCCTAAGGGGCGATTCTATAATTTGTTGTAAATTAATTAACTCTGTAATCAATTCTCGTTTGCAATAAAGGTAAGATACTGGCTTCTTGGTAAACAGGTCGCAGGTTCGATTCCCGCCTACCCTACTCCCATTTCCAAAGGCGGAGGTAGGTCCTCATAAAACCGCATAACATGGTTGGGGGCTCTGTGCTGGGCTGGCTAAAAACCCTCCCGTTTGTGGTTGGACCAGGCTACGGGGGAGCTCATCTCATCCCTTCGATTTCATCAGGGCTCTGGGTTGAGATTTTTTATTTAAAAAAAATATTAAAAAATAAAAAAATAAAGGTGTTTTCTTTTTATTATATATTTGATATAATGTGTTATAATTAACTAAATATTTAATTAAAATATATTTAACAGAAAATCTATAAATGGTGTGTTTGTGATAGTAATTACAAATAGTTGTGTTTATGAATATAGTAACACACCGTAGAATTAACAGCAATTAATAAATAATTACTAAGGCAAAAAATGAAATTTGAAAAAACGTCAGAATTTGGCTACAAAACTTGCATCATTATGTCCGTGGCAATTTTCTAAACAACTTTAATATATGGAGTTTTGTGATTGGAGTTCAAACGAAGAAGTTATTAGCGTTTAAAATTTTCGAAACGAAAATAATTAAATAGGAATTAAAAAATGATAATAATAAAACTGCATGGACCCTATCATCGGTTGACCCCCTCCCTGGGCTAGTCGATTAGTTGAATAGTGGCGGCTAGGGTTGAACCCTAGTCGAATGGTCCAGATTTAATTAATTTAAATCTTACGGATATGATTGATTCGAGCGTCTATAAATACAGGCCTAGCTCCTCGCTTTTCTTTTCATATTTTCTAGTCAAAGCAGCGAAGCTCTGCCATTTTCTTTTCTCTGCTATTTGTATTAATTATAAAATATTATATGTATATATGTAATCGAAGAAGGGTAAAAAAATAAAGGAGAAAAGTGAAGGAGCGAACCAATACTGCGGAAAACCTAAATTTTATAATTATAAATCTATATCCCACTTGGTTGAATTCTCCATTTAGATATGTAATTCTAATGGATATGTATATACCTTGTTATGCATATTTTTGATTGGAAAGGAAAAGGAATTAATTAAAGGGATGAACTAAGATTTGGGAGATATGAAAAGCTAGAAAGGTGAGTGGGAAATTATATGATTTATATATAACATGAAATTTATATCGTTGATTTTATTTAATTATTATGCATATGCAAGATTTGTTGAGTTGTAGGCTCAGAAAGAACGTATTCAACTGAAATCTCGTCTACATATTCTGTAAGTTTGGCAATTGGAATGGAATGATGTTTACATCCTAATCTAGAAATTTTGAAATCAGTCCCTAAATTTGTTAAAGTAGAATGTTGATCTGTAAGATTAATTCTGGATTTATGATAATTTGGGTTGTAAATTATTAGTGTTAATTTAAATTGCCTTAGTTTGACTTGAAATGTGAATTTCTATATTTTAATTTATTGGGAGCATTGTGGGTATAATTTAGTTGTAACTATTTCCATGTAATTTCCACAAATTATCTAATTCCACAAGCATGTATAAAAAGTCTATCGTTCGAAATAATAAGGAATATACTAAAAAGGAAAAAGATGTGTAAAGTAAGGATATTTTCCTCCGTAATTTGTAATGTCTAATTTAATAAAAGAAAGAGACAATTCCTTGTAATTTCAAACGGAGCAAAAGTCTCACTTTTGAGTAACTTATGGAAATTTATAGCGGTAATCCTTAAGGATAGCTCTAATATATTAAAATATGGAAATAAATTTTCTTTGCACAATGAATATGTAAGTGTATGTTCTGGAATTCCTATGCATAAGAATTAATGAGTTATATACATACATATATATATATATATATATATGTTTATGTGTATATATATATATAGACACACACACGTAGAACTACACCCACCGATTAAAAGTATAAATATACATAGGGTAGCAAATAAAGCGTATCATACGTCGGTATTTGTATTAGTTATAATTAGGACGACTAATTATTAATAGCGAGTGAACCGTAAGACTAGAAGGTTGAAATGGAAAAGAGATAGTGACCCCAAAACTTATGAACAGCGACTGCAAATTTAGTGGGCAATCAATGTGTAGTTAATAGGGGGTTATAGAAATTAAATAGGAACATAAATGCGTTTAGTGAGTCTAATTAAAGAATTTAACATGGCATTTATGGGAAAATGAAATATGCACAATGAGTTGAATTTGAAGTGAATAAATAAATGCCTTTAGTGACTGTTCAATGTGAATAATAACGACCATTTATTACAGACAATTGAAATTTATGGGACATTGAAGGAAGTGAGGAAGATAGGAAATAAGCGCACAAAATAGGAATAGGTTCGCAGCGAATAAGTAAATAAAATACTAGTAAATAAACTTAGGAGATAGTATATTTAGGGCTGTCAATGGATACCCGAAAAATCCGAAATCCGTCCGCATCCATATCCGAAAAGCGGATAATATCCGATATCCGAAAAAGCGGATGCGGATACGGATACGAAGACATCCGCATCCGAAAATTATCCGTCCTGTCTTTGTCAATATTATAGTACAAATTGTGTGTATTTTAGTATAATGAAAGATATTTATTTGTTGTTTTATCAAGTTAATAGTTTATATTATATACATTTAATGTTTATTAACCGCTCAAAACTATATATTATCACCATATTTGTTTATATTTAACACTTTTATGATCAATTGGATTGAAGAAAATGTATGTTAAACTTAAAATTTATATTTATATTTCTTGATTTATCGGTCGTTAGCGGATAGGATAATTATCCGATATTCGTCCGTATCCGCGGATGCAGATATCCGATATCCGAAAATCATTTCGGATGCGGATGCGGATATGGCACTATCCGCATCCGAAAGTATCCGTTGACAGGCCTAAGTATATTTTCATAGTACGAAATTATATAGCTTCAATAATACATTTAGAATGAGCATGAAGAAGTAGGACTAGCCTAATATTTAAGCCTATGAAAATTGGTTTGGCTTAGAATAGATTGAGATGCAAGATTGGTAGAGTTACATAATAGAAGTCCACCATTCACCTAGATACTACTAGCAGTTGTGTATACGTACCACTAATGTGGGACATCTCCAACCATAGGACCCATGGAGAAGGGATATACATTTGTGTATAGGTGTAGGAAAATACGACAAGGGTTCGCCTCAGATTTGAGGTATTAAATGGCTTAGTACCTTTAGGGATATCAAGGGGTTTACTTCAGGGTGGAAGGTATTTAATAGCCGTTGAGTTTGCCTCCTCTCTATATAAGAAGTCTTAAATAACCTACGATGGGATCTAATAGGGAAATGAGGTCCGCTTCATTCCTAGCAAGAGGTATTAAGTGTAACATCCTCTCATTTTGAGTTCTAAAACTAAGCGCTATGAATGTTGTATTCATCCTTAGTATTAATTTCCGATGAAAAATGCGGCTATTTAATCATATTAATAATCAAAAGCACATGAATATGAAAATTTTCAAACACAATTTAATAACAAGTTTTCACATTTCATTTCGCAAATAAGGTTTCATATTCATTGCATAATCTCATCCGATTTCACATTCAGAGAAAATATAATGATTTCAAAATACTCCAAGAGTGAATATGAAGATGTCCCTTGATTGATCAAAGTCTACTGCTACTTGACATTTATAATTTCTGTCATTACATCCATTCAAACAAAATAAATTGTACCGCAGATTAAATAAAACTCCTAATATAGCTAGCTTGCCCCCTGCACGTCCTTGGAAGCTTATTCGTCTAACTAGAAACCCGAAATCCCTTACTCCCGACATACTCATTAAGGGGAAAAAACTTCTGGTCATACAAAAAGTCCGGTGTGAATAATAACATACTATCTCGAATCTAATAGATATTTAGTGAGACCATGCCGCTGAGCGGAACGGGTTTTCCCCTTACTAGTATCTTAACCATAAAATATCAACCATATACCGTGCTCTTGCATCCATAATGGTTGGAACATAATAAATAATCTTTTCAATCATGCAACATACATTGGATTACTCATCCCAATTTATTAGACTATTCGTCTAAAATTTCCCTTATTATCTGTCTTATGCTTATGTGGACTACCCATCTTACATAAAAAAAATTATGGACATATATCCCTTCCCATATGGACTACCCATCACACATGGTTTCATTATCAAAGTTATGTGGACTATCCATTTCATATATTTTATTTATTTAAAATGATGTGGACTATCCATCACACATCCTATAGTTTTCCTAGGATGATTATGAAACTTTCATTAACCATATAGAGACTATCCATCACTAGTATCATGTTGCATATCCATCACACATTCCATAGCTATCCTAGGTTAACTATGAATCCATTACTTATCAATATATTTTACGTTTAACCCAAATGTTCAACCGATGTCTATTGGTATCCCCAATTAGGTTGCAGATCCCTCAAACTTATAACATCTTAAAATGATATACATTGGTACCCCCAATGATCTATGTCGAAATTAAAAAATAAAATACATTAGTATCCCCAGTGGCAAGTGTCAAAATTAGTAAATAAAATACATTGGTATCCCCAATGAACAATGTCGAAATCATCATACATATGGCTCCACGGCATTTATATAGTAAATAAAGAACATACCGCATTCATGCTGCAATAATAATATCGAACGTCTACCCAAAGTTGGAAAACAAATTTTTTGATTTTATAAGTTATATGGCTAACTATCAAAATCATAAGGTTATCAACCTTCTTGAGCAGAGGCTATCTCGCCTCTTTAAAACATACTTTTAGTTTGCATAAAACCAGGCCTCAACCGCGTTGAAATAAAAAGTAGCGGCATCAATGCCGCATGGCATTATTGCCAAAATCAATTATGTGTCGCACTGATACTATAATGTCAAAACCATGGTACTTCGGCTCTATGCCATAAAACATAGGGTGTCGGCATTGAAAACCCACGATATAATTTTCCTTTACATTGAATCAAGGAATAGAGGCTACATTGCTACAAAATAGTTAATATTGAAAATAATGCTTGCAGCTTCCCTACTTTAAGCTATGACATCGATATAGAAAACATGCGGAATTATTTAAAATAACGATGAAAACTTGCGGCATTGACAAAGTAATGGTGAAAGCATTGTACATCGGCTATTATGCCGGAAAACATATAACTTCGACATTGATAACTTGCATCATCAATGATTCCTATTGCCACGATATGCGTTATTCCCATAATGACGATGTCGCATGCCTGATCCAATGCATCTCATACTTACGGCGTAAGTATCTCATGCACTTTTCATAACGATGCGACCCTTCATTATAATGCCACTTATTATTGATAGCGGATGGTATGGGGATGCCGCATAACGATGGCATAGTGGTAATTATCATAAAACTGTTTTCTTCCTTTTTAAAGTAAATTCTTTTAACCTACTATCATTTGTTTGTCCAACTATGATTGGTTGGAACTAAATCTTTATGGTTTCTTTTAAAAATATACTGAAATCATGTTCCCCTTCACAAAACCATTTATTCATTTAATTAATTAATATCCTTTATTAATTATTGGTTTAAATGCTTTTCTAGCATAATAAATTCATAATAATTCATAAACACTTGGGAAAAATTCCCAAAAATCAAAGAAATTTAAAACTATCATATTCTTTACCATATAAAAATTTCAAGGTCAAAAACCATATTTAATTATTTTATTAATTAAGACCCGAAATATACCTTATTTCCATCTTAGGAAATTCATCAAATATTCCATTTAACATGAAAAATTATGAAATTAAAAAAACATCCCCAAAATGATGTTTTACTCGACATGTCAAAAAATCAAATCGATTGGAGATTAAAACTTAGGTTTTACACTTAAAACTCATTCAAATAATTTCATAAAAAATTTCATAAATCATTATTCTATCCAAACAACCATCCTACATCCATAACGAGGAAAAACAATCAAGATAGGTTAGGGTATTTCCAATAGCCAAATTCAACCTAAAGATAAAAGAGATGGTACATTTATTATTCACCTTAATTTAGATGTTGGAGCTGAAATTTAATGGTGTTTAGCTTCATTAAAATTTATCTTTTGAATCCCCTTTGATTTCCTCTTCCTTCTACCTTGATTAATGGTTGACCTTATTTATTCTTTGTGATTTTTTTTGGATGTAAAATGAGAATGAATGAGCGGGTAACTCTCTTCGGTACGCGAGTTTCTTTATCCTCTCCATAATAGGAAATGAACCTACATACCTCGGTATCAACTTCCCTGTTTTTCCAAACTATACCACACCCTTCATCGGTGTTACTTTAACAAAAACGTGGTCTCTAACCGAGAACTCTAAATCCTTGCGCCTCTTATATGCGTAAATTTTCCACCTAGACTGAGCTTCCTTCATCCATGCTCGGATCAAGCCAATCTTTTTTGTGGCTTCTCTCACTATATCCGGACCAAGAACCAATCTGTCTCCGGTCTCTAGCCAATGTGCTGGTGATTTGCACGTCCTTCCATACAAAGCTTCGAAAGGCATCATTCATATACTAGTCTGATAACTGTTATTAAAGCAAAACTCAATTAAGTGCAAATGGACTTTCCATGACCCACCAAAATCCAGTACAGAAGCACTCAACAAATCTTCAAGTACCTTATTGACTTTCCCTACCCGTCCATCCATTTGTGGGCGATAAGCAGTACTCACCTTAAGCTTGGTACCCAACACCTTTTGTAGACTCTTCCAGAATTCACTAGTGATCTAGGTATCCCTGTCACTGACTATACTACTAGGAATCCCATGCAATCTAACAATATTCTTCATAAACAACTTAGCCAATACAGGTGCCGTCCTGGTTAACTTAACGGGAACGAAATGTGCACTCTTGGTTAGTCTCTCCACTATGAACCAAATACTTTCATTTTCCCTGTTCGACCTTGGCAACCCATCAACAAAATCCATGGATATCGGATCCCACTTTCAAATTGGTATATCTAAAGGCTGAAATAATCCACTCAACATTTGATGTTTGACTTGTTGGAAATTCAAACACTGCTTTACCTATAAGCCTATATCCCGTTTCATACCTTCCCAGAATAAACTTCTCTTCATATCTTGATACATTTTAGTTCCTCTAGGATGCATAGTAAACTTTGATCGATGATATTCACTAAGAACATCCTTTCTTAAGTCACCAACATCTAAAACAGACAACCATCCTTTCTTTCCTAACCATCCCTCCGGTCAAGACTAAACTATTTCAAATCATCAAACTATGTTCCACCTTTCAACCATCTATTTTGTTCATCTAACCACGGATCATCTCCCTCCTTAGAAGCAATCCTCTCGATCAATACTGGCCAAACTTCTAAAGAAGGCAATATGGCGGTACTCTGACTGGAACTAGCAGCCGACCTCAACTGCACACTACAAGTAGTCAATGCCTTTAAAATTCTCCATTCTGCCAACATAGCTAAAACCACATTTTGTTGTCTTCTGCTAAGTGTATCGACAACTTTATTTCATTTCCCTGGCTGCTAAAAACTACGGCCATCTCTACTGTCTCATATTCAACTCCTTCCAGGAGAATAAATACTACAAGGACTTATGATCCGTGTACAACTCGAATCTCTCTCCCAAAAGATAGCATCTCCACATCTTCAAAGCAAAGACTACAGCTGCCAACTCCAAATCGTGAGTCGGATATCAACTTCATGCAGTCTGAGCTATCGGAAAGCGTAGGCAATCACTTTACCTCTTTGTACTAACACAATTCTTAATCATGTTCGACATGCATCAATATACACCACCAAACCCTGATTACCATCTGGTACAACTAACGCGGATGCATTGGTCAAAAAATGTTTCAACTTAAGGAATGCCTCCTCACATTTACTTGACCAAATAAAATTTATGTCCTTCCTGGTTAGTTTAGTCAAATGCGCTGCTATCTGTGAGAAATCCTTGATAAATCTTCGGTAATAGCCAGCTAATCCAAGAAAAATTCTTATCTAGGTCACTGTCTTAGGTCTCTTATAATTATTTATAGCTTCAATCTTAGTTGGACCCACAGACAACCCTTTTTATAAAACTACGTGTCCAAGAAACTTCATTTCTATCTTCCAAAAATGACACTTCAAAAATTTTGCTTTTAGTTGAAGCTGCCTCAACGTCATAAGCACTATTCTAAGATGAATCTCATGATCCCTCCATCTTTAGAATATTTCAACATGTGAATACCAACATGAACCTATCCAATTGCTCTTGGAAAATTCTATTCATCAGGTCCACAAAGAAAGCGGGTGCATTAATCAATCCGAATGGCATTACTATTCACTTGTACGAACCACATCTTGTTTGAAACGTTGTCAAAGCAATACTGCCCTCCACCGCCCTCATTTGATGAAACCTTGTAGCTAAATCCAACTTGGAAAATACTTTGGCTCCACTCAATTGATCAAATAAATCATCAATTTTTGGCAAAGGATGTCTATTCTTTATCGTTTTCACATTCAGTTTACGATAATCGATACTCAATCTCAATGACCCATTCGGTTTCTTCACGAACATCGCAGTTGCTCCCCAAGGTGAACTGCTTGGTCTAATGAAATTCTTTCCTTCTATGTCCACCAGCTGTACCTTTAACTCCTTCTTCTCGGTAGGTATCATTCTGTTAGGCGGTCTACGTATAGGTTCAGCTTCAGGTACAAGCTATTCGAAACTCAATAACACGTTTTGGTGGTAGTCCTGTAACCGGCTCAAACACACCTGTGTACTCTCTTACAACAAAACCCTGATTTACTTCGTCTTCTACTTCCATTACACCAAACAAACATCAAAACTTGCATTCTCTACTGAGTATATAATTCGATCGCAGCTACTAGGGTGTCTTAATGATATCTCCCTATTTAAGCAAAATATCCTAGCCTCGTATATGCTCAACCAATCCATATCCAAAATGATTCCAAAACCTGCAAAGACAAATACAAACTGTAAACAAAGGCATGGCCTAACAACTCAACCTTTAACTGGTTACATCTCATCCCAAGAGTTGTATACCCTCCTATTGGATTCGCAACCCTTAAGGAAGCAATATGGTATGATGGTTCTAATTCTAATTTATCTACCAAATACTGAGAGATAAAAGAATGTGATCCACCGTATCAAACAAAACTCTAATTGGTATGCTATGAATCAAAAGCGTACCTTCCATCATAGACTTTCCTTTTTTAGTAGTAGTCGGTTTAGAAGATGATAGTTCCAAAGCAAAGAACTTTCCCTCCTTGGCCGCTTCAGGACATTTGGTCTTGTAATGCCCCACTTGGTCGCAGTTAAAGCACTTTACTCTCTGCCTTTCCACATATGTCTTGTCATCACCAGATCAACACTCATTAGCATAGTGTCCCTTCTTGTCACACTTATAACAAAAGATATCTGCTTTCCCTTTCTTGGTAGCTCCACCCTTCCGAGATCCCTTCTTCTTGAAGAATTTCTTCTTCTTATTCTGCGAACTCGGGGTTTCCACCGACTTTTCTTTGCTAAAAGTCACATTACATTACTCGGATCTTGGAGATGTAGCATAGTCGCCTTGGCAATCTTTGACCTCAAGCCTCAGATAAAATTATCATTCCTTTTAATCACAGTATCAATGGTGGCATATTCATATCTGGATAGCCCATCAAACTTAGTAGCATACTCCAGTACAGACATCTTTTCTTGCTCTAATTCCATAAACTTCCTAAGCATAGTTGACTTGGAAACTTCAAATAAGAACCTCTCCTCAAAGCTTCTTCTAAACTCATCCCAAGTCAGTTCCTCTTCTGGCACACCAACGGTCACTCCGTTCCACCAGTGTAGTGCTACATTTTGCAACTTCCTAGAAGCCAATCTCATTTTCTACTCATCGTTCAACCCTAGATCAACAAAAGTCCTCTCACAGTGCAATAGCCAGTTCTTTACTTCAATAGTATCCTTGGTTCTAAGAAAAGGCTTCCCACTAAGATTAGTATAATCTCGGTTTACCTTAGCATGGTTATTACCAACCGGCGTCACGAGATTAACTCCTCTCACACTAGCAGCATTCCCTCCATCCAAACCAATAGCAGCTTCGACTTGCATTATGTTAACAAAGAGCTGAAACATAGTCCATATATCTACTGGTGAGGTCACAACACCTACATTAGCATTTTCATTTTGATCAGCATTCGCTTGTTGACCTTGGTTCCTTCTGGTGTTGGGTCGAACATTTCCATTGGTTATAGTGCTTCCTCCACCTAGGTTCACTCTTCTATTACCTGCTTCCATAACTTGCTTTCTCATAATATTAATATGAGCCTTAATAAGATATAGAAGAACGATCTAAGAGATAGGGGACAATACATACTTATATATAACAAATACAAGTACATTACTATAGCGTTATCCCATACCCTAATCTTATTCTTTGATTCATTTGGACTATGTTTCACAAATCTTTTAATCTTTTAAGTTTTACATAAATCTATGCTCTGATATCAACTTGTAACATCCCCCCATTTTGAGGTCCAAAACTAAGCGCTACGAATGCTGTAGTCATCCATAGTATTAATTTCCGGTGATAAAATGCGGCTATGTTAATCATATCAATAATCAGAAACACATAAATGTGAAAATTTTCAAACACAATTTAATAACAAATTTTCACATTTCATTTCGCACATAAGGTTTCATATTAGTTATATATTCCCGTCTAATTCCACATTCAGAGAAAATATAATTATCACAAAATACTCCAGTAGCGCTATACGAAGATGTCCCCTTAGTTGATCAGAGTCTACTACAACTTGACGGTAATAATTTATGTCATTACATCCATTCAAACAAAACAAACTACATAGCGGTTTAAATAAAACTCCCAATATAGCTAGCTTGCCTCCTAGACATCTCCGAAAACTTATTCGTCAAACTGGAAACCCGAAATCCCTTATTCTCGACCTACTCAAACGAGTACCCGAGAGTTAAAGGGGAAAACAAAAATTTTGGGTCAGACAAAAATTCTGGTGTGAAAATAACCTACAATTTTGAATCAAATAGATATCTAGTGAGACCACGCCGCTGAGCGGAATGGTGTTTCCCCTAAATAGTATCTTAACCATAAAATATCAAGTAATATGACTAACTATTGAAATCAAAAGGTAATCGACCTTCTTGAATAGAGGCTATCTCGCCTCTTTAAAACATACTTTTAGTTTGCATAAAACCATGCCTCACCGACATTGATATAAAAAGTAGCGGCTTGAAATTCCTTTATTATAGGAAATAAATGTATTTTTATTTAGAAAAATAATTTTAAAATACTATATAATAATAATTTGTAATGTCCATATATTTCAAAAAATGGTTTAATGAAAACCGTTCTCGAAAGCAATGAAAACTAAGAGGGATATCTCAAAACTGATAACTTGAATTCAATACGAATTCAACCCAAAATCAATTCAAATTCCATTTAAATTTGAATTTCAAATTCTCCAAATATAGCTTGCCTAATGATAGGCATCATAGCTCTCAAAATATCTCAAAAACATCATCAAAACCGAAAGAAAATGACAGCAATCAATGTCGCATGGCATTATTGCCGAAATCAATAACGTGCAGCATTAATACTATAATGTCAAAACCATGGTACTTCGGCTTTGTGCCGTAAAACACAGGGTGTCAGCATTGAAAATCCATGATTTAAATTTCCTTTACATTGAATCAAGAAATAGCGGCACCATTGCTACAAATAGTGAATATCGAAAATAATGCTTGCGGCTTCCACTACACCAAATACTGAGATTTGCAACTAACCATCCGCGCATTTGGCAACGGTTATTAACCGTTGCCATTTAGCAACGGTTAATAACCATCTTGGTTCAGTTAGCAACGGTTTTTTCTTGTTGCTAATTGGGAACGGTTATTAACCGTAGCTTCTTTGGAGACAAATGATGGCGGTGAATTTCATCCTTTCGCGCCATAATTTTTGGCGCGCTTCGTTCCAATTAGCAACGGTTTTCAACCGTGGCTAATTAGCAACGGTTATTAACCGTCCCAATCTTTTAGCCGGCCCAGTGGCAAGCCCACCAAGCCCCTGGGATGGGGCAACCAACTGAACCGGGCAACACCCAAAATCTGTTTTACTTCACAGTTACAGCTCAATAGCAATCTCCATGTTGGCGATCTGCTCGAACCCAAAAAAACTAGGGTTCCAAAAATCAACGCTTTCTAAATAATCATCGCTGCATACTCGGCTATTCCATCAGCCATCGTCGGCTCAAGCTTGCCTCCTACGCGATATTTTCTACTGCTGATTTGAAGTCCTGCTACAGTCTCTATACTACCACTGCTAATTAAGTATGCGAATTTCTTGTTTTGAGTTGTCTAATTTTCTAAAATTGAGTCGCCCTTTTACTGCTTTAGATTTCATTAACCTTGAAAACGCCTGAAGCTAATAACTTATTAGTATTTAGTTATAAACAAGTAGTTTTCTGTAAATAATCGTTTAGGAATTGAAATTTGAAAGCTGAAGCTAAAAAACTAATAATTATTTAGGAACTGATACTTACATTGATGTACTATTTTTCCTGCAGTGTGTGTATGTCTACCCGCAAACATTTAGGCAGAACCCAATATGATTTGCCTGTACACTTAACTAGATACACTAGTTTGTAAACTTGATACATTTCGTTAAAAATTAAATACACTGTTTTGTAAACTATTTGAGACTATAAGTATTGCAGCCCACTTAATGTGGCAACTTTTGTATAAAAAGTTGGTACTTTGTTATGTTATAGTTTTATGTGATTTTATGGTTATATATGAAAAAGAAAATTAAAAAAATTGACATGTTATATAGTAAGGGGCAAAAAAATTCACATTGGGCTTGGTCAACCGATTCTTTGGGCCGCCCTTGCTTTTAGGATTGATGTTTCATTAAGTTTTTGGGGATTGATTATAGTCAATATCTACTACTCTTGAACTTTACATTACTCTGCCACAGTTAAGGGCTAGCCGAGCAGTACTTGTGTACATGGCATTAAATGAATATGTACCCAAAACACTTCTCAGCACTCATTTCTTTGACTTAAGTAAAAATAAAATAAAGATATCACTTCATCATCCTTTATTCTACTTCTTTCAGCATCTCAAGCGAAGCATTAATGGCTGATATTGTTTAAACTTCTGCACCCTTTTAAATTGAGTTGCTAACTGTTGTAGAGTAAAGACAGGTGAGTTTGAAACTCACGCATTTAATATATATGTTGCCTGGTTGCCAAAAAAATTCTCTGTAATTCACTTCTGGCATTAAACCTAAGTCATTATTAGGCAAATTTGGGTCTAGTTCATATGCTATGAAACTTGGGCCATCGCTGCATGTTTGTGAAATGGTTTTGGGTAGCATGAGTTTTGTTTTTTGTTTATATAAGTTTTCATCCTAAAAAAATCTGGTGCACTGTCCCTGATGCATGCGAGTAAATCCTTTTGGACCTGCGTATGCACTGCCCCTGAACCATGCAAGTTTATTTCTTTGTTACCTGCGTGTGTTATTTTTGCAAATTACATGCTTTATACGTGTGTTTTACTTTGATTTTTGTGTGGAAATTCTTGCATGCGTGATATATATTGCATGTATAATTTTCTAAAGGCAAATGGTTCCAAGATTTAAAACTTTTATTCTTGCGTGTGTAGTGTCCCTGAAGCATGCAAATATACCACCTCTAATATATGCGTATCCTTGCATTGAAATTATTTCATGCGCACACTTATGCTTTTGTGCCCATATATACCACCTCTTAAATGTTTGGGAGCTTGTTAGTTCTGTAAATGTGATTCCATATATTCACTCCAAAAATGCTTATATAACAGGTACTATATGCCGAGATTCCACAGCATTTGTAATTCATGGAAAACCAGTACCACCCACATATGAAAAAGTGTTGTTGGACAAAATTTTATTGCCGGATGAGCTAACCGCCAAAATATGTCGACAATTTACCGAGACCTTTGGGGATGTTGGAGCCGGAGGTTATGTGAGCCATCAAAAGGGTTTGATACGATATCTTTAGTCGGAGGTATTGATATTACTGACTTGTTCTTTGCATATATTGCTGATTTTCTTTTGTTTGCTGTATATGAAATTTGCATATGAAAATGCATGTGTATTTTGTCTTGGTCTGTCTTGTTTACAAGATAATCGACAATTTATAAAATACTAGGAAGTAAAGCTTTTACCTTCCAAAAAAAGGTTGAAGCCCATTATATTCTCCTTCAATGCCTCTCAAACTAAAAAACAACTGTGTTTAAAATTTATTATAACATTATATATTTGCAAGTTGAAAGAAGTGTTGCCAACTCGTACAAAGCATAAAACATTATATTGACTTTGCATTTCAAAGTCTGAGCTAGAAAGATAATCAAACATTCACCAATTTTATTTTGATATTCGAAATAATAGAATAGAAATAGTTCAAAGTTGGATAATGAATTTCATTCAAGATTCGATGCAACTTCTATTAGTGGTAATTAATACTTATGTCACACGGACTGAGTCAGATTACATCCAGTGTATATTCAAGATTGACCAAAAACAAGAGAGTTGATAATCTAATTGAATTCAGCCACATCAATGATGTTCAGATGATAACATGCACCCCAAGATCTAATGCTTTTCTTGATTAAACAAGAAGATAAGTAACAACATTAGCAACCTGTGTACATAACTGTGATATAAGAATAGCAATGCACCTGTTTTTATCTGAAATTATTTTCATATATGAAATTACATTATTTCAAGCAATTTCCTTTTAATGATCAAAGCCTAACATTCATTCTTTTGGGTGGTATGAATTTTTAGACAGGTTTATCAAACCTGTCATGTATAAATAGAGGCATGTTGCCTGTACACAATCGTACACACAGTCATGCATACATAAATACAAGCATGAAAGCACCTTTCACAATTTACATTCAAGACTTATCACATGCAAAATAGATATATCAAGTTTTAAGAATTTATAAGGGTGGTTTGCTCACCTGGATAGTTTGACAGAGAGGAAAGAGAACCTGAAAAAGATTTCAAAATCTGGAAATTGAGGCTTGATCAAATTTGCTTTATCCTAACCGTTGTTTGCTTTGAATTGCTTTGCATTATTTGATTTGCTCTTTGCTTGGGTTCTACTTTGTTTTAAATTGTTTTAGACTTTTTGAATCAGGTAGATGCTTTTTGTTTTTGAAGTGGAATATTCTTTCCAGATTTATGAAGTTGAACTGCCTCTGAATTTAATCTTCGAGTGGCACATGAACCAGGTTGAACATTGAAGTCTGAAAACTGGAATGCTTTGCCCTGTAATGAACCATGCATGTAGACTTCACTGCTTGCAAAACAATGTAGTGTAATTAATGAAATCTTTGTACTGTAGTGTAATAAACAATGCAGTGTAATAAGTATGATATTCCGGCACGGTAGCATTCTGTTTGCAAAACAATGAGTGTAATTATAAGTTTGATAATTTTATATGTATGGTATATGTGCGATATGTTTATAGTGCTTGTGTACCAATATTTTGATATTCTGGCATATTTTGATATATATTGATATTCTGGTATATATACTGAGATATACGCAGTAGTGAGTTACATATGTGATTTTGTAGGAGCAGGAGCAAACACTATGTGCAACGGTTGTTAACCGTTGCATAGGAGTGTGACTTTGTCCATTAAGCAACGGTTTGTAACCGTTGCCTTTTGTACATTCAGCAACGGTTAATACCCATTGCCTATTGTCCATAAAGCAACGGTTTATACCCGTTGCATTTGGCCCAATTTGCAACGGTTAATACCCGTTGCCTTTGGCCCAATTTGCAACGGTTTATACCCGTTGCCTTTGCCACAATTTGCAACGGTTTATACCCGTTTCCTTTTGGACATAAAGCAACGGTTTTCTCCCGTCGCTAAATTCAACCACTCCTGTAATGAAGACGGTTTTTACCCGTTGCTTTTGGACTTAACAACGGTTTTTACCCGTTGTTAATATCTTATAATGGTGCAGTGTTCCCTACTTTAAGCTATGACATCGATACAGAAAACATGCGGCGTTATTTAAAACAACGGTGAAAACTTGCGGCATTGACAAAGTAATGGTGAAAGCATTGTACAATGGCTATTATGCCGCAAAACATATAATGTCGACATTGATAACTTGCAACATCAATGATTCCCGTTCCCACGAGATGTGTTATTCCCATAATGACGATGCCACATGCATTATCCAATGCATCTCATGCTTATGGCTTAAGGATCTCATGCATTGTTCATAATGATGTCGCCCTTTGTTACAATGCCACCTATTATTGATGGCGGATGGTATGGGGATGCCGCATATTAATGACATAGTGGTAATTATCACAAAAACTATTTTTTCCTTTTTAAAGTAAATTCTTTTTACCTACTACCATTTATTTGTCAAACTATGACTAGTTGGGACTAAATCTTTACAATTTCTTTTTAGAATTTACTAAAATCGGGTTTAACTTCCCAAAAGCATTTATTCATTTAATTAATTAATATCCTTAATTAATTATTGATTTAAATGCTTTTCTAGCATAATAAATTCATAATAATTCATAAATATTGGGAAAAATTCCCAAAAATCACGTAAATTCAGAATTATCATATTCTTTACCACATAAAACTTTTAGGACCAAAAACCATATTTAATTATTTTTAATAATTAAAACTCGAAATATACCTTATTTTCACCTTGGGGAATTCATAAAATATTCCTTTTAACTTGGAAAATTATGAAATTAAAACCCCATCCTTAAAATAATGTTTTACTCCACATATCAGAAAATAAAATTGATTAGAGATTAAAATCTTAGATTTTACCCTATCCATTCAAATAATTTTATAAAAATTTTCCATAAATCGTTATTTTATCCAAACATAATCATACATCCATAACAGGGCAAAACAATCAAGATATATTCAGGTATTTCCCAAGGCCAAATACAACCCAAAGATAAAAGAGACAGCTTACTTATTATTCACCTTAATTCAGATGTTGGAGTTGGGATTTGATGGTGTTTAGCTTCCCTAAGCTTTATCTTTTGAATCCCCTTTGATTTTGTAACTGTTATCCAGGTTTTTAATCCAGCATGATCCAATAAGAAACAGAACAAACTCATTAAATCGGAATGGTTCAAAACTTATTCAGAGAAGCAAAGACAAGGAGTTAACAAGAGCGAAGCTATATTACTGAGGCAACGACTGAGATCGACTAAACCAAGAGACCAGCATTATCTTAGCCCAATCAACAGTTGAGTGCAAACAGCTAGTAAACTACCATCGAAATGGAACAACGTGCAACGAGACTACGCAAGAAACGACGATACAAGATCATGAAAACATCCTAAACTCCAAAAAAACATCTAAGTGCTTGGATCGCTAGCAACCCATGCCCCATGGATCGCTCTCGACCCATGCAAAATGGAAGGTTGCTCTGCTAAATGAAAGAAGAGAAGGAAGAAGAACTTTGACAAAAAAATAAGCTAAGTTTATGGGTCGCTAGCGACCCATACACCATGGATCGCTAGCGACCCATGCTTCTCCACGAGTCATCAATAAACCAACCAAGTAGTGCAATGGCTAAGGAGCCAAGTCCTTAGCTCATGATACAAGCCAACTCTATGAGTTGCTAGTGACCCATGATTTTGGTTCGAATCATGAGCTAAAGCCTTCTAGGTCGTCATGCATCCATCTATGAGAAGTTGATGAAGTGGCCTGACCCAGAAGTCCTCCGATCTCTATGAATACCATCCTCACTGCAACATACAATGGATCTTCTTTGGACTGGTCGTTGAAGCTCTGCTGGAATCATTCTTCACTCTCTACCTCCCTCACAACAATCTCCAAAGGGATTCACTATGATTCTTTAGTGGATTCCAACTCTGGGGATTCAATTTACTTAAAGATAATTAAAATCTTGTAATCAAACACTTCCTGTAACAACAATCAGTCTACAATAAAACTATAAAGTGGATGTAGGCTTCACTAACAACCGAGCCACTATAAAAATTCTCAGTCCTCTTTCCTTTACTGTTCTTTTCTTATATCTGTGGTCTGTGAAATTGCTCTGTCAGAACAGGGCTGGTGCTTTCAAACTTAAACCAAGGTGTTGATCCATTTTTTGGATTAACATTTTGGTGCTTTCAGTGAGAACTCTAACTTAAGACCCAGATCTAGCTATCTACTTTGGATCTCGTAGGTCCAGAAGTTAGATCCTTAATCTTTGCTTGAAGAATATACTATTTGGAATCAATGGCCCCTAGAAGAGGAAAAACTGCCTTTGGAAGATCCATAGGGCAGTAGTAGCTGGAGAAGATGTTAATTCCCAATAAACTGAAGTAAATGGCGCTAACTTAGGGAGTGAAGCGCTAACCTCCTCCAGTCAGCATGAAGTTGTTACCAAGGATGAATTAAATAAAATAGTTGATGAGATCAGCCAAAAAATGGAAAGTAGCCAAAAGGCTCTAATGGATAAGCTTAACGCTCTCCTAACCCTACAGTCAAATCACGCTCCAAGGGCAATGCCCGAACTCGCGGCTGCTATGGAACAAGAGAATTCCTCCGTTTATGGTCTACATGGAAGAAACGGAAAACAACCACAAAAAAGGGTGACAACAGGACTTAACATGGACAGAAATGCAAGTATTCTATTCGCCACAAGGAAACCCTTTCTGAATTTGAGCCAAGGGGCAAAGACCCCCGTAGAAGACATAGCTATGGATCTTTCCGACTTGGAGGATGGAGAGCAAGACGACAAATTAGAAGAAAATGCCAATGCATTTGATAATGCAAGGAACATACAAACTGCTCCAGTTAGACCAACCGCAAGCCAACGGGACCCTAGAGGAGTGCTCTTCCGAAGACAGGAGAGCCTAGGCCTCAGCCCACTCATCAAGACCATTTGCAAAGTCAAACACTTGGCGTAGTGATTGATTATCGTCCTCAGGACTACCGGACATCAGAGGTATACATAGCGTACATGGTTAAACGATTAATGGAGGAGAGTAAAGATAGAAGAGATGATGAATGGGGATCTATGCCAAGTCGAACTCCCTTCACCGATGAAATCTTGAATTAGAGATATCCAGAAAAATTCACAATGCCAACTATTCCGTCCTATAACGGGACAAAGGACCCGAAACCTCACTTGTACAAATACAGTTGGTATATGGACGGAGCAAATGCCTCTGAAGCTATTCGATGCAGATGCTTTCCTATCTTTCTAGAAGGGGTTGCGTCAATATGGTTCACTAGGCTTCCACCAAGATCTATCTCTACTTTTGACCAACTGGAGACAAGGTTCCTTGATCAGTTCAGACTCCATATTACACAGCCAAAAGATGTCATGTCCCAATCCGAATTGTTCCAAGGGCGTAACAAATCACTGAAATCTTTCATGAACAGGTTTAACACCGTGGTGACGAAAGTAAGCAACCCCAATGAAGACGTGGTTTTTATGGCATTAGTTCGTGCCATTCACCCGGAGTATGTTCGAAAAGTGGATTAAGATGAAGCAGCCTACCACCAGGAAAGATTTCAATCGTAAAGTAAGTCAGTACCTAAGGTTGGAAGAAGTGCAGGAATTGGAAAGGAAGTCTACTTGTGTGCAACTGGCGAACGTCGGGCAAAGCGATGTAGCAACGAATCAAAATGCGCACACTTCTCAGACCGCTGAAGGAATCATTATGAAAGATGGGAATTCAAAGAGAAAAGGTCAAAACTCCAGTAAGAAGAATGGTTATGGCAACAATAAAATGCTCAAAGGGTTTAGGCCTGAAGGCTACAATCCCCTAAGCGACACACCGGAAAACATTTTTCTTGTAATTCAAGGGACTGTGGAATGCAAAAAGCCACCCAGAAAGGAGGCAACTGAGCAGCAGAAGCTCTCAGGGAATTCTACCGCTTCCATGAAACACACGTCCATAATACGAACGAATGCCACCACCTAAAGAATCTCATTAAGGAACTGATCCAGAATAATAAACTCCAACAGTACATCAGACAGCCACAAAACCCCAATCAATCTAAGACTCCTTAGCACCCAAGAGAATGAAGGAATCAAGCTGGAACTAGTGAAGAAGGGTCGAAACAAACTGACCAAAGGCTTATTATCGGAACAATATCCAAGGACCACATCCCGCGCAAAGAAGCTGGGGAGAAATGGAGTGATATGCGAGTTTGTTGAAGCACGCTCTGAAGGAATCATGTTTAGATGTGGAGGATGAAACTCCAGCTAAGATGCAAAGGGTTTTGAATGACGATATAGGGTTCCAAAATCGGGACACCGAGGGTATTGAAGCTCCAACTCTCGATCTGATGGTGGTGATGGTAGGAATTGGACCTGCTGTAGTTTGGTGGGTGATGGTTGACAGTGGTAGCTCCATTAACATACTCTTCAAACACACTTTCGATCAAATGAAGATTGACATGAAAAGTGTATCAGCGTGCCAAACAAAGGTTCAGGTGTTTACCGGTGAACCCAAACAACTGGTGGGAACAATTGACCTACCTGTGGAGCTAAGAGAGGGCGAGCGAAGGGTCACCCTCATTCAGACTTTTGTGATCGTAGATGAAATGTTAGCATACAACGCCTTCTTGGGACGGCCCACATTAGCTAACTTCAGAACAGCACTGGCCTAATGGTGCCTTACAACGAAGTTCCCAATAGAGCACGTAGTCGGAATTGTGAAAGGAGACCAAAGCGCCGCCCGGGAATGCTATATCGCAGAATTGCGTGAGTCAAGAAGAAATGAAAAAGGAAAGGATGTGGGGAAAACCCTCCACATCCGTGAACCCTCCAAATAGCAACTACAGAGCCCACTGGCTTGGGGACCAAAGCCGATTCGATAAGGCTTTGAACCCTAGAAAGAAGAGCTCAGGGGAGGATCGGGCAGTACCAGCAGAATTGATGGTGTCTGTCCTAGTTCGTATGGATGACCCAACGCGGGTCTTGAAAAATGGGTCGCAGCTTAGAGACAAGATGTAGTTAGAGCTAACTAAATTTCTCCACGCCAATTTGGAAGTATTTGCTTGGACACACTCCGATATGAGTGGGGTATCATCTGAAATTGCCTGCCATACACTCAATATTGACCCCAAATTTACACCAGTGAAGCAAAAAAGGTGCAGCTTAGGCCCTAATGGTCCAAGGCACCAAGAGAGGAAGTAGATAAATTGATGGCTAACGGCTTCATACGAGATGCAACTTACCTGAAGGGGTATCAAACCTAGTCTTAGTCAAGAAGTCTAATGGAAAATGACAGACTTGTATTGATTTCACGGTCTTAAACAAAGCTTGTCCGAAGGATAGCTTCTCGCTCCTTAGAATTGATCAACTTGTGGACGGAATGGCAGGACATGAACTGCTGTTGTTTATGGATGCGTACTCGGGCTACAACCATATCCTGATGCATGAGCCTAACCAAGAGAACACTAGCTTCATCACCGATTAGGGATTGTACTGCTACAGAGTAATGCCATTCGGTTTTAAAAATGCAGGGGAATGTACCAAAGGCTAGTGAATACTATGTTCAAACGCAGAATTGGAAAGACTATGGAAGTTTACATGGACGACATGTTGGTCAAATCTCGAGTAGCTACTAACCATCTAGAAAATCTCGCTGAAATGTTCGAAATACTCTGGAAGTATGGAATAAAGTTCAACCCACTCAAATGTCACTACGGAGTAGCATCTGGGAAATTCTTGGGGTTCATAGTAAGTGCTCGAGGCATCAAAGCAAACCCAGAACAAATAACGGCACTATGAGAGGTCTAAGCCTCGAAAAATAAGAAGGAACTTCAAAGCTTGAATGGAAAATTCATAGCACTAAGCCGATTTATCTCAAAAGCTACAAACAAGTGCATACCGTTCTTCGATGCACTAAAGGGAAAGCAAAACATCGAATAGAGTGAAGCTTGTCAAACAGCTTCTGAGGAATTGCTACGACACATGGAAGCTCCCCTAATCTTATCAAAGCTGGTGGATGGAGAACACATATTCATTTATTTAGCAGTTTCCCCACATGCATTGAGCGCCGCTCTCGTGCGGGAAGAAGCGAGAATCCAGCAACCCATATATTACATTAGCAAATGATTCACCAAAGCTGAGAAGAATTACCCAAAACTAGAAAAGCTAGCATATTGCCTCTTGATCGCGTCCTGGAAGTTACGACCATACTTTCAGGCTCATCCAATTAAAGTGTTGACTGACAAGCTCTTGAAGCAAGTGTTATACCAACCAGAAACTTTCGGACGATTGCTCAAGTGGAATATAGAGTTGAGTCAATATAACATCACATACCACCCAAGGAAAGCCATCAATGGGCAAGCGTTGACCGAATTCATCGCCGAATTAACTACAAGGGATGACGAGGAGGAAGTTCAGTCATAAACAGGCATGCAATGGAAGCTCTTCGTCGACGGTGCATCCAACAACTTCTGTTCGGGAGCAGTAGTAGTGCTTGAAACCGCCGAGGGGTGGGCCATTAGCTATGCTTGGCGCTTGGAATTCCCAGCTACAAACAATGAAGCAGAATATGAAGCACCGACTGCTGGACTGAAAGTTGAGAGGGATCTCAAAATAAAAGCTATTGACATTTACAGCGATTCACAACTGGTCGTCTGTCAAGTAAAAGGGGAGTATCAGGCGCGTGGTGACAATCTTGCCCCATACCTGTCCAAAGTACAGGAACTACTAAGCGACGTCGAGCGCTACACCATCACTCACATCCCACAGGAGCAAAGCACTAAGGCAGATTATTTGGCTAAACTGGAAAGTTTAGGAGAAGCTCGGTCATTGGGACTAGTCCCAGTCGAAACTCTGGTCAACCCAAGCATAGATGAAATGGACGTAGACTGGATTCTCGAAACCACCGTCGAACCAGATACGTGGATGACATCGATAAAGAACTATCTGCTCGTAGGAAACCTCCCAACTGCCCGGAATCAATGGAAGAAGCTTCTCCGAAAGGCGCCACGGTTTATGATATAGGATGGAGTACTCTCCTGAAGAGGATTCTCAACCCCCTTCTTAGGTGTGTGACCGATGTCGAAGCACGACGAATCCTAAAGGAGGTACATGAAGGCGAATGCAGAGGCCACACTAGGAGGCAGACCCTTGCGAAGAAAGTCCTTCGATATGGGTACTTCTGGCCAACAATAAATCGCGATGCCGCAGATCATGCCAGAAGATGTGATCGCTACCAATGATTCGGCAAAATTAAGAGAACTCCTTCAATGAAGCTAACACTGATGATCGGCCCATGGTCGTTCGCAATATGGGGGATCGATTTGATTGGCGTCTTGCCAATAGCAAAAGGAGGAGTCAAATATGCTATAATTACCGTAAATTATTTCACAAAATGGGCCGAAGCAGAACCGCTGGCCACCAAAACCACAAAGAGAGTTATTAACTTTGTTACTAAAAACATCATTTGCAGGTTTGGTGTGCCGCAAAAGATCTTCACCGACAATGGATCCCAGTTCGAAAGTGCCAAGTTCAAAAACTTCTGTAAGCGCTTATGAATTGAAAAGATCTTTTCCATAGTGGCTCATCTGCAAGCAAATGGGAAAGTGGAAGCGATAAACAAAGATCATCAAGTCCACTATCAAAAAGCGACTAGCAAAAGCCAAAGAAACTGGGTTGATGAACTTCCACTCGCACTATGGGCTTACAGAACTACCCACAAAGCGGCAACCGGTCATACTCCGTTCGCCCTAGCATATGGTTCAAAAGCAATGATTCTTGTCGAATTAGAAGTCCCCTCGTACCGAAGGCAGAATTTCAATCAAAAACAAAATGAGCAGCTCCTACTCGAATCACTTGATATGGTTGATGAAAGAAGAGAAGAAGTAGAGTTGAGAACCGTCGCCCACCAAAAAAGGGTCACACGGTACTTCAACTCCAAAGTTCATAATCAAACCTTCAAAGTGGGAGACCTTGTGCTTAAGCGAGTTTACCCTGTCCTAGGGGCCTTCGGTCCAAACTGGGAGGGACCATATGTCATTAATCAAAAGCTAAGAGACAGTACTTTCAAGCTGGCAACCGTCGATGGAACTCAAGTTCCCCAGGCATGTAATAGTGAATCGCTTCGTCGTTACTTTGTCTGAATGCTATCTTATGTTTTTTTTAGCAAATAAGCCATCCCGAGATACCGGGGGCATTGTACATAGGCAAAAACTATCTTGCTTTCCTTAATAAAGTTTGCTTCTTGAACCAACAAAACCATGTTCATAATGATTACTCGCCGGGTCGACGGAAGCAAACCGACTCAAACCGTTAGATTGGCGGAACCCGATCTTTGCCTTCCAAAAACCGATGTTGCTCCGACAACATCGAGAAAGCTAAAATTAACACTCCTCGCATTGTCTGAAGATAGGCAACACCGAGGGGTGCCAAAAGCCACGCACCTCATAAGCCGCGCACCAAAATAATAGCTCCTCACATTGCCCGAGGATAGGCAACACCGAGGAAAAACAAAAGTCACGCACCTCATAAGCCGCACGCAAAATAGTAACTCCTCACGTTGCCCGAAGATAGGCATCTTTAGTGTGCATTTACTAATGCTAAGTAATATATTTAAAGATTTTATGAATCTCTCTTAAAATAGATAAACATTTGTTTTTCCTGATTCATAGGGTAATTTGAAATAATCCTTCTTGATTTTCGAAAGTAATTCTTTTGGAAGGCATGTTTAGAAATTTCCTTTTTGACAATGAAATGACAGTGAAAATAAGGTCGATGTATTTACTTCCACCTTTATATGATATATATATGTAATTGTATACCTCCAGGTTTTGCCTAGCAAAAGAATTGTCTTGTTTGTAAGTCTGAAAAGTCATGATTCATGAACCAATAGACTTTTACGTACAAGAGCATACTTTTCCTAAGAATGCTTTCTTTTGAGAAGATTTTGGATACTTACCTTTCCTAGAAACTGGCTTATGCTGGAAGGTTGATTGACTCAAACTAAAGAGTACTAGATATTTAATCTATATTTTCTTCAGCGAAAACCAGAGATTGATTGCATTTTGACAGGGAGATCCAGATCCTTTTATATGCAGTGGATTGGTTTTGTTTTAACCTGTAAAGACACTCAAAGTTTATGTTAATACATGATCAATTGCAAGTACAAATCGAATCAAAAAATTTAATGAGTAAAGATAATCCATGGTGGTTGTTGTCATGGAACTTCATAGTTTGGCTGGAGTTTGAATTTGAAGTTGTAGAGCTACTTTTCTTCTTGTAGAAAAATGTTAGTCCTCAAGTGTTTAGGCTATTCTTCTCGGAATGAGAGATCCTCTAAGCTTCCTTGTCAAATTTATTTAGAGATCCTGACTTGATCATATTCTAAATTATCCCTGATAGGACCTGGCACTTATCAGTTTTATGTCCATTTATTTTGTGGTAGGCGCAATAATCTTGTTCTTTTTTAGGTTTAGGAGCTTTCCTTGTTTTATAGGAAGTGGAAAAACTTCCATTTCTCTTTGCCATGGTGAAAATATAGGAGAGCGGTTTGTTTATGCTTACAGAATTAGGTTTAGATATCACTATTCGGTATTTTCCTTTGTTTTCATTCCATCTTGGCTTTTTGTTGGAGTGATTGAGATCAAACTTTCCATCTTGTGCATCTTGTTGGGATTCTTTCATTGCGTGGTATATCACGTCCATACGAATGAATTTTTGTACTTGGAAATGGAATTATTGCAGATCCTTGCATCTATTAATATGAAGCTCTTTCTAAAAAGGAGTTTGCTCAATTAGTCCAGATCGAACTGCCATCAGTTTGTCTATGTCGGTTACAGTTTTTGCTTTCAATACTTCTGTATTAAATCTCTTTAGGTATTCGCCAAGCAATTCTCCTAGTCTTTGCTTGATATTAGCTAACATGCTGGAGTCCATAGTTGGATCTTTGTATACGTAAAACTACGCTACAAATTCGTAAGAAAATTGTTCCCAGGAACATATAGTCTTTTCCTAATAGTTTTTATACCAGTTGCAACCGCTCGATATAAGGTGATAGGAAAAACCTTACAACGAACTGCCTCAGATGCATTGTATAAATCTAATCAGTTTTTAAAAGCTTGAAGATGGTCATCCAGATAAGTGGCTTCGTCATACTTTAGTGGAGGGATTTTGATGTAAGATGGAATTCTAACAGGAAATATTTCTTCTGGAAAAGGAGTTCGAAAGCTACTCTTTCTTAGGTCAAGGGTTCCTTCCTCCTTAAGCATATCCTTTGTTATTTGATTGAGAATGACCTTTTGGTCAGTTTCATCATCATAATAATTTCTTTCATATAGTCTAGGCACTTTTCCTAAGACAGGGATATTAAAATTTTCAATTGATTTTCCTACTTTATTTCCTTGATTTTCGTTTTGTTGACTCATCTTAGCCTTACTACTTTCTTCTGTTTATAATTTTGGAGAAAAAACTTCATCTTGAGTTTTGTTTGGAGACTCCACTTTATTTCAGTCATCCATAAGCTTTATTGTATTGGAAGATTTTTGAGATGGAGCCCCTTCAAGAAGCTCTCGAGTTACCATTACTTGTTGTATTAAATCCTGGATTTTGGTCTCGTTACTTACAAGTCTTGTTAAATTTGAGGGTTGACCAATCTCCATATTCTCTAAGTTGAAGTTCGAGATGTTATTATTTTCCTCGACTCTTACCATTTTTTCCAAAACAAAAGAATTTTCAGGCAATTAATTTATGGAGAAATCTATAAAGGACCAGAGGTTTAAGCCCTCCTTCTAGCGCCAAAATATTAACGGATAAATTCGTCAACACCCAAAAGTGAATAGGAATAGAAGTTGATAAAAAAGAAGCATCTATGAGGTTCTTCGAAGCTATCGAAGTCAAGGGTTGAGCGAATGATTCTCGGTCCGTGGTTAGTCTTTGCATTGGTGACATAATCACTTCGGTTGTTGTGTATAGGTTAAATTAGTATGTATTAGTTGGAGCTATGTTCAAGTCAGTAGGTATGTAATTAATCAAGTCAATGTGCATATCTATGTTAAAATTCAAGTTTGAAGTTAATAAAATACAAAAATCACAAGTTTAAATATGTCAATAGGCTATGCGATTGTTTGATTTCCAATTCCTTATGTGTAAAAAGTTCAAGTATTACAATCGACTAAATCCCTAAATTGATTTAGGGTTTACAAAGTTGGAAATAAGAAAAAAAATGAGAGGGAATCGGGTCCCCAAAACAGCACCCCTAGGGTCGTATTTATAGAGGTGGAGTTGCAGGGTCTTCAACGCGGATAGGCTTCGGCAGAAGTCTTGTCGACAGTGTGGACAATAGCCTTGTCAACCTTGATGATGTTATGCGCTGAATTATCTTAACTGTGATAATAGAGGAACTTTTGTGCCACCTCGATAGTGTTGATCTTCAGGTCGATGTCTTTCAAGTGATATGAAGATCGAAGTGCGATATTAAACAACAGCGAAGAGCGGTGCCGCGTAGCATCCTTGTAGTGTTAAGGTCTTTGTAGATATTGATAGTGTCCAACATCAATATCGCTTCGTGTAGATTCGTGATGTCCTTCAAATTATAATAAAACACGTTAACGAAGTGCCATGTTGAGCAGTCTTCGCAAGCCTGTAAAGATTAGATAAAGTGATGGTTGACGATTAGTTTTTGATTGGCGATTAGCAGTGCTGATTGAACCTAGTATCAATGAGATGCGCCTTGACCACTTTGACATTTATCGATGACCTTCGAAGTTGTCTGTACTTGACCTCTTCATAACACTGACTACAGAATGTGATGCCACCCTTATATCTCTTTTTGTGTACCTCTGAAGTTGATAAGAGGCATCGTTGGAGTATTACTGATCTAAGGTCTTCGAAGATAATGATAATGTGCGGGGTGATCAATGAACAACTTCTGATATTGGCACTATTAGTTCTGTGTTGCTAATTGGTGTGGCATCGAACCTTCTCGAAACCTTTCAAAAATACTCTTCGACAATCCTCTTTCAACGTTATTATTGGTATAAGAAATGTGCAGTCATGTGGCACGTCGGACCTCTTCACTAATTATTATAGCAGTAATATCTTTGAGATTTATGAGTTGCGATGTCCCTAGCTCTTTACACTTTTCATCTTCGAAGTCAATGATGGTATATCACTTGCTATTACAAAGACTTAGACATTGTTTCTTGTGACAAGGTTTGACATCATCTCCTTAGAGCTTCAAATCAGGAACCATATTCTCTTATGAAATTATGTGGATAATGGGTGATACGAACTATAATCTCTTTGGTAAAATCCTGGGCTAAATACCCTTTTTATTTCCTTGAAAACATAAGTCTTTGTAATAGATTTAATCCTTGAAATCATACTTCAAAACTAGGGAACTATAGCCCTTTACTTCATCTAAAATATTATGCCAAGATATATATGTGCGCTTTATATAATAACACTGATGAATTTCAAAATCACTTAGAGGTTGCCACACCTCAAAACCTTAAGTTATGAAGCCATATACAATAAAATCATTTATATTGAGATAAAGTGTGGCATTAATATTGCCTATATGGGTTATCGTTTCCTTCTATATCGAAATCATGTTAAAGCATTTGATTTATAAAACATAAGACCATAGGGCCAAAACCATTTATATTGCATATATAGGTTGGCGAAGCAAAGAAGTATAGAGTTTGGTTTGCGTAAAATATAAGTATAGCCTTATTGAAATAATATCGAAATCATGACCAGGTGACATCATCGTCGTAAAATAGTCTATAGGGGCGTTATGGCTAAACAATGCAGCATAATAAAATAGCGGCAACATTGCCGTATAAAACCAATGTCGAAAGTGATAATAGTGGCACTACAGCCATAGTATAGTCGATGTAGAAAAGGTAAATAGCGGCATAGAAGGCATGTGGTATTGAAATCATAAGGAGTTGATATTGAAAACTAGCGGCATCATTAATTCCGACATAGATAACGGTGATATGCGGTGTTGATACAAGGCATTGAAAAATGAAGGATAGCCAACATCGCACGCATCAATGCCGACATCGGCGCTATACTTCCCATTTCAACCAACGTTGATTCATTGCATACCAACCTTTGTTGATATCATATGGATCACCATTAGTTGACGCCGAAAAGCTTAGGTGCAGCAAAGATGGATTGTGGCATCAATGAGGTAGTGGCAATTCCCGTAATTATTATAATAACTGTAAATTTTGTATATAAAGTAATTTCTTTTTAACAACTCCTATTCTTTGTCAAATTATTATTGGATAATAACTTTCTTTATCGATTCTTTTTAGAAAAACTACTATGGATCAGATTTCTCATTTTCAAAATAATTAGCAAAACGATAATTTTATATTAATATGTTGATACAATCATTAAACTTTTCTAACCTAACAAATTCATAATAATTGGTAAACATTTAGAAAAAATCCCCAAAATCATGATAAATCAGATTTATCATATTCATATATATATATATATGTGTGTGTGTGCATATTTCAAGACCAAAAATATCATTTAATTATTTTTAATATTTAAAACAAGAAATTAACCATTTTCTTCACTTAAGAAATTTATAAAATATTCATACTTGATTGAAAAATTACGAAAATAAATACCCGCTTCCAAAATAAAGTTTCTAACATCATCTAAAAATTTCAAGTTGAATGGATGTCATAAACTAGGATTTCACTCTTAAACCCTATTAAATAATTTCATAACAAATCCAATAATTCATCATTCAAGCATATAATCAACCAATCATTCCAAACATGGTATAACAACAACATAAGGTTCGGGTGTGATCAAAAAACTGAAATGAACATGCAAATAGTGAGATGGATAACTATTATTTACCTTGATTAGATAATGAGACTTGAGATTTGACTGTTGATTTGGTTTCCTTAAGCTCTCTCTTTGATTTCTTAGCTTTACTTCTCTTTAAAGCTCTTAATAATGGCCAGCCTTCCTTAATATTTAGTTGTATGAATGAATGTGAGGGAGGAATTGAGAATGTGAATGTATATGTTAAGGAATTGTGGACTTTTTCTATTTGGCCCTTCTTATAAATCATTCTTCTTACTGATGTTCTAATCACCCTTACTAGTTCATTAATTAAGGCTTGACTAATTTGATTATAAAATCTCATTCTTCTTATCATCCTACATTATTTTATCTTACTTATCTAATTAAATACCCTAAATAATGTTAATTAAAATTAGGGGTGTTACAGATTTCCTCTTCCTTCTACCTTGATTAATGGTCGGCCTTATTTCTTCTTTGGGATTGTGTTCGCATGTAAAATGAGAATGAATGAGAGGTGAGGGTTTAAGGGATAAAAGATGGATCTATTCCTATTTTTCCCTCCTCATATATTCTTTTATATGTTAAGTTTTAAAACAATCTTACTAGTTAATTAGTTAAGGCTTACCCAATTAATTATTAGATCTCATCCGCATGTCCCACTACATTATTCTATTTAATTTGTCTAATTAATTTTTTTGAATAATATTAAACTAAAATTAGGGGTGTAACATTAGGTAACTAGGATGAGTATTTTTCCTTGACTTACATTAGATTAGTCTAAGCGGGATTTCGGCTATGGGAGGTTGGCAAGCTATGTTCGTGTCACTGTTGAAACAGTATTTAGTAGTAGTAAGGCTGACATATAGGCTTTGACCACTAGCGGACTCGAGCGGTTATTAGCAAAGACTTGGGTTATGCCCTAACAAATTTTGCTTTCTACTAGTGTACAATATGTATAGGATACGCAAAGACCTCAAATTTTAATTAGTTATTTGTTTCTCGGAGGTGGGATAGTTAACCCTTAGATATGTCTTTGAGATGCATTAGTAATATGGCAAATTAAATTATAGTAGAAGTCATCGGTCCTTATACCTAAGGGCTGGTTGACTAGCGATTATGTCATGGAGGGCCCACTTCAGGGTTGAGGTATTAATGGTCGTTTAGTTTATCTCCATACTATTTAAGAAGTATTAAGTGACCGAGGTTTTCTTTTTGGGTACTGAATGCTTGTATATATATACGAGAATATATGTAATTATAGCTCGGAGAAGGTGGACTTATGTACGCATAGATGGAATTTAATGGAATAGCCATAACTAATGGACATAACATAGAAATACAAATCAATCGGCATAAATTACTGTTATGGATAAAGTATTTGATAGAGTTAGGGGTATACCTAGGAGCAATTCTATAATTTATTGTAAATTAATTAACTCTATAATAAATTCTCATTCGTAATAAATGTGTTTTTCTTTCTGTTATATATTTGTTATAATGTATTATAAAATATTAAATGCTTAATTAAAATATATTTAACAGAAAATCCATAAATTTGTAATTGTCATAATAATGACAAATATATGTAATCATGAGTATTGTATCATAATATTATCAAACCCATCATTTTAAATGTTCCTTGTCAAGATGCATTGAGACTGGATATCGATGTATCAGTTTAGACTAGAGTGCGTAACGCTCTCCAAATGTTGGGCAGTGTATTACTCATGACTATTGGGGACGTCTAGAGGTTATGTACTAATAGTTATTGGATAACTATGGAAGGACTCACTCGATAGTTTTCTGTTGGTTAATATAACTAAGATAAAAAAAAATCGACGTGACTGATTCACATAGTTCTCTCGACTTGCGAATATTGTCGATCTTTAATATGAAAACTCCACTTTGATTATATTCAAATCATGACATGTCGACCATCGAGTGACTATAGTTGGATCGAGAGGAAGTATTGGAAGTGAAACACTATTCAAGAGAGGATTTGCTCCTCGGTTATATAGGGTTAGTATCACGGTCAACTCAAAGTCAAAATCGTTGGCTAGAGTAGTGCGATTAATCGTTATTATTGAACCAAGGATTTTGTGTTTTGGGCGATAGAGTTGAATATGGACGATATTAGAAATTTTACCATTACAAAATTTTACAAGTCCAGAGGTTATAGTTTGACGAAGAGAATTGGTATAAATAAAAATCACAACCATGTAACACTTTGTAAAGTGGAATTGGATTTTACTGAAACCAAGTAAGCGATAAAATTGGCCAAGATGTCACACTGTCTGCTAAGTGATGTGTAAACGTTAACAGTCAAATATTTCGATGTTACTCGCTGACCAAATTTACACCGGACGAGTCACACAATCAAAATGATGAATTCTCTTTTGACCAAATGATTTAATTGGTTTATAATTTTATAAATTAATTAATATTTACAAAATATCAGTTATAAAATTTTGATTATAATTTGAGGATAAATATTATTGAATATATTTATAATAGTTATAAATATATCAATCGATATACGATATCGATAAGCGATTAAATTAGATTTAATTAAATAATGTTTTCTTAGTGCTTAAATGGGATCTTGGCCCATGATGATAGGTGACTATTTTCGGCTGAAATAGGGACTAAAGGAGGTGGCAAAAATAGGTTAGGGTTATGGGGTTTTGGATGGCTCAGATTGAGAGAGAATGGGTATGAGATGAGATCCACTATTCTCTCTCTTCCATCCACTATTTAAATACCTCTAACCCTAAGTGAAAAGGCCTTTTTGGAACTATTCCTACCTTATATTTCAGGCCGACTAAAATCCCTAGGAGTCCCATTATATCAAGATCAAATCAATTCATAATCAATTACTATCTGATAATCAAAGGTCAACGGTTAAAGGATTAGTAGTCTGCCAAGAGAGTTCATCATTACAAGGTGAGCTATAAGGCATTGGTTCTCAGGTATTATTTATTATATTATAACGTATAATTTCTGATTAATATTTCATTATATATATTATTATATTATTAGTTAGGTGAGATTCTTATATGTATTATTGTTGTTAAAATCTAGATTGGTTATATGTATGTATTCAATTAACAAAACAATTTTTATATATATATATATATATTAGATATGTATAGCTGAATTTTTAAATATTGTTAACTCCTGGTAATTGTTAGCTCCTGGTAGTAATTACAGTCATGATATGAATATTGTTAACTCCTGGTGCTTGTGTTGTCTTTCTTTTTTCCTTTTTTCTTTGATCCTTCTTTTCCCTTTTCTTTTCTTTTATTCATGGATCATAGCGTGTTATGATTCCTTTTTTAAATATTGTTAGCTACTAGTAATTACAATTATGATATGAATATTGTTAACTCATGGTGCTAAGGTGCTTATGTTGTCTTTCTTTTTTCCTTTTTTCTTTGATCCTTCTTTTTTCCCTTTTCTTTTCTTTTATTCATGGATCATAGCGTGTTATGATTCATTTTTTTATTGTACTTGCAATAAACTGAAAAGGGCCCAGTCAATCCCGCTTAGCCTTGCTAAAAAAATAAGTTTATGTATATATGTGTGTGTATTATAAAATAAAAAATATATTATTTTTTTGTTCTGATATACATATATATTTGGTTCAAAATTTATATAAAAATATATATTAGTGTGTGTCTACATTATTTTAATGCATATTATAATAATATGCATATATATATTAATAATAATATATATAAATTTTATATATTCATGTAGATTAATATAAATATATATAGTAAATATTTTCATATATGTAAAATTATTTAACCAAAATTAACATATACTTATATATATGTAATATTTATACATGTAAATAGTTTAAATACATACATATATTTGGACAACGTACAATACATATTAGATGAGCTAACGTGTTTGTTACGATGTAAATTCCAATATCCATACGCAGGCATGTTATACCTTACATGGGCTTACATGTTACACATGTGCACACATACATACATATATATATATATATATATATATATATATGATACATAGATATATATATGATACATATGTGTATATTTATTTGTATTAAAATATAAATTAAATAAAAATATACAGTTTATAAATTTAAATAAAATAAGCAATTTTATTTAAATAGAATTTAGAAATGTTCTAAATAAACTAGACTTCATAGGCTCAATATAGATCCAATAAGGGAATAAATTTGAAATTCACCGATAACTTCAACTGTGAGTTGGCCCACTTCCAACAATGGTATTAAAGTCTAATAGCCTACGCGGTTTAAATTTATCATATTAGGGTTAACTATTAAGCCCACTGCCCAAAGGTTGTCCCTAATAGAACAGGCCCAAATTGGAGTTGGGCCTCGGGTTAATTTTAAAAATTATTTGAAAATTACACGTATATTATAAAGGTTATAGATAATAATTTTTTTCAAAATGTTTGAAAATAATTCAAATTAATTCTTAATTTTTTAAAAATTTATTAATAAGATTATTAAAATAAAATTAATTAAATAAGTTAATTAAAAAAATGAATACATGTATTATGTATTATGATATATGTTATGTTACTTTTAATTATTTAAAATAACATAAGTATACATGTATGTATGAATTAAATTTTGAAATTAATATAATTTAACTAAAATAGTTTAATTAGATAAGTTAATTAAAAGGTTAACTAATTAAATAATATACACGATATGTGTCATACTATTAAAGTTATATCATATACTAATTAATAAATATCAATGTTATATTAATATGAAATTAATTAATTAAAATTAATTAAACAAGGTTTAATTAATATAATATTATATATAAGACTACTATATAGTTAATATAAAATATAAAAATTATATAATAATAAAACTTATATAATATGAATGTATGCTAAAGGTGGAACACAAAAGAAACCCTCATAGACTTAAGGAATAAACACATATGTAAATATATGTATACCGTGATTTTCAATGTATTCGACACTTGAATCACGAGAATTCATAAGAGTTATATTATTTCATAAACCGATATCACTTAATATTATATATATTGAAGATTATGAACCTTCAATATAATGGTGTCCTCCGCTATTTATATATTAATAGATTATTTTTATACTCTTTAGTTGTTGAGCTTTCATTAAGTGATACTATTAATATATTGAATAAACGAGATAAGCATATTTGTTAAGCTTTCCTCAAGGTACTTGCATTATACTTAGGCCGTCATGAAATGTTAGGTCAGAGTGACTAATCCTAATTTATTTGTTGAGCTTTCCTCAAGGTAAAGGCGAGATTAGGACAAGGTACCATGGGTAGGGAGTTGTATATAATACAACCAATAAGGAGTCATCCATTGTATATGGTAGTATGATTTGTTGAGCATTCCTCAAGGTCAGAATTTTAGGACATACAAGTTCTAACACCTACCAATGAAGTCGAAGGATTTGTACATTTTGACTTAAGGTTTAATGAAATGTAAAAGATTATGATCTTATTAGTAGAATGAAACATAAAGTTTAACTTTACTGATATTATGAGAACATCTACTATGATTTATCCTAAAAATTTACCACTTAAACTTGTAGAAAACGATAACTCCGAAATTGTTTATTAAAACTGACAAGCTTACTGGACCTAACTATACTGACTGGCTAAGAGCAGTTAAAATAGCGTTGACTTATGAGCGCTATTTGAATGCTATTACATGCGAACCCAAAGAATAACCCATCGATAATGCGGACCCAGAACTACGACTTGCTGATGAAAAATAGGTGTCAGACCTAGAGATTGCCCAAGTTTTTGTGTTTTCTACGTTAGACAAGCTATTATAGAGGCAGCACAAAAACATTTATGTCCATAAGATATTTGATAGTCTCAAGGCATTGTATGGTGAACTATCATGTTCTACAAGGTACGAGCTTACGAAGAAGCTGTTCAATACTAAAATAACCAAAGGGCAAAAAGTGGACGATTACGTGCTGATGATGAAGGGTTATATTGATAGGGTTTCATAGTTGGATGTATAGATAAGCAATGAATTACAATTAGATTTGGTCATTGGTTCACTTTTCAGTATGAAAATTTCATATTGAATTATAATATGAACCAACTAAATGTGAATCTTGTGGAGCTTCTCAACATGTTGAGGTCAGTTGAGTCATAATCAAAGGATCAAGGGACTGCACTTACTGTTAAGAGTGGTGCACCATCTTTAAAGAGTTCGAAGAAGCAAAAAAGAGAAGGTAGAAAAAAGAAAAGTAAGAAGACCGATAACAAGGGTGAAAGTCGCCACTACTACAAGTAAGGTCACTGGAAAAGGAACTGTCCCGATTACTTGAAGAATGTTGGGGAAAGGAAGCAGAATGGTTCTGCAACTCCATCAGGTACATTTATGACTCAAAACTGTTTTATAATTAATAAGATGTATTGAGTGTAAGATATTGGATCTGGTACTCATATATGTAATTCATTACAGGGGCTTAGGAACTGGCATCGCGTGGCAAAATGAGGACAAGGCTCTAAATGGCTGGCGGATCTATGTTAGATGCAACAACAATAGGAGACAATCATTTACTTTTGCCTAGTGGATTAGTATTAGTATTAAATAATTGCTATTTTGTAGAAGACTTTATTTATGGGATTATTTCTGTTTCTAGATTATCTGAGATTGGATATATATTTCATTGTGTAAATAATGTTATGAACGTTGGTTTGGATGGAAATAAAGTTTGCGATGGTATTCTTAAAAATGGCATTTATGGATTATCTCTTAGATTATTCCACCTTATACTCTATAACACAACGGTGTGTTGGAGTGAAGGAAACAAACCCGAGATATGATTCGTTCCATGACTAGTAAGGCTGAGTTATCTCTGTCCTATAGGGGATATGCGCTAGAAGTAAAAAAGCATATGTTGAACTTGTTGCCACTAAATTTATGCCTAAAACACCATATGAGATATGGTATGATCATAAACTCCAATCCAAGTATTTGAAGGCATAGGGTTGTCCGGCGTACATTAAGAACGTTGGTCCGAATAAATTAGAGGCAAGATCGGTACTATGTAAATTTATAGGATATCCTAAAAACTCAATGGGATATACATTCTACAATACCGAGGAAAAAAGGTTATTGTTTCTAAAAATGCTATCATTTTAGAAAAGGAATTTTTTCAAAGGAAATTAATAGCAAAGTTATGGATTTGGATAAGATCCATGAAGTAAACACTGTGGTTGAACCGGTGGTAGAATCGAGTTCACCGGTATATGAAAACACACAATCTATTAAATGGCCCGGTAGGGAGTCTCATGCACCAAAGATATACTACAGTTTTCTTGTGGATGGCGAGAAGGAGGACTTTATCTTAGACAATGACACTCCTCTATCTCTACAACATGCACGACTCGCACTTTGGATTGGAGCAATGAAATCCGAAATCGATTCCATGTACCAAAACAAAGTATGGACTTTATCAGACGTACCCGAAGGGATAAAACCCATCGGCTGCAAATGGATCTAAAAATGCTAAATGCAGATGAAGAAGTAGAGACATACAAAGCTAGGGTAGTTGCAACATGATTTCATTAAATTCAAGGTGTTGATTATCACGAGACCTTTTCACACATAGTCATGCTTAAGTCCATTCGGATTATGCTAGCCATTGTTGTATTTTATGACTACAAAATATGGCAAATGGATGTAACAATGGCATTTCTAAATGGTGATTTATAATAAACCATCTATATATCGCATCCCGAGGGTTTTGTCATCAGTGAGTGAGGGTAAGGCTTACAAGTTGTTAAAGTTCATCTATAAACAAAAACAAGCTTCAAGAATTTGGAACAAGTGTTTTTATAAGGTAATCAAATAGTTTGATTTTTATCAGAACACAAAGGAAACATGCGTATACAAAAAGGAACAACACAACACTATCATACTCTTAGTGCTTTATGTCGATTGTAACTCCCAACCTCTATATACATACTACCAAAGGGAATTACTAGGTAATTTTGTCTGACAATACAGAGAATGAGAATTGTTAGGAACGACTACATGTGGATATTCCCTTGGGCTAATACCAGTACATATTAAAAATCTCATATAACACATCTATATGTAACGGGTATCGGCACAAAGCAATAAACACGTGGGATTACCATAAGAGAACAATATACAACATTTATGAATATACACAGAGTTAAATACCGCGGTAGAAAGGTATGGTACATCACAAATTATAATGTCTACCTCACTACGATAATACATACCAAATCAAGTTAATAACACACAATTTATAGTCAGCTCAACAAAACAAATACAAGGAGACATCCAAAGAAAAATATACATAGTCAACTTCTCAAAACACTATATAATACAAGCACGCGCGCGCGCACACACACAGTCTCCTCTAAAGCCTAATCATCCAAAATGGGTAGTGTCCCTGTACCTTAAAAGTCTTGGATTGAACCGAGTATTATATAAATAATGAACAGGTCAGAATATATCTAAATCCAATATGGGCACACAACAGTAAGCATGGTAATAACTGGCAAAGTATAAATACGACTCAAAGTAAAATCCATCATAACATAATAATAATATACCATGCCATATATTCCAAGTATCACCCATAAAATTCATATAAGTAAATAAGAATCAGGACATGTATAAATTGGGTGATAAGAATCAATCACATCGAAATCTCAAAATACTATGGATAGGCGTACAGGGTATCCATAAAGACCACAATAAAGGAATGAATCACAAATCAAAACAAATCCTAGAGTCACAACCAAAATATCTATCTTGACCTACAGTTCTAATGGAAGTGAAGACTTCCGACTGTAAAGGCCTCAAAATTTAAATCTAGAGAGGCATAATCTCAAATAAACAATCAAAGAATCAAATCTCGACTTACATCCTAGATGGAAGTGATAACATTCGACTACAAAGCCATAAAAGATGAATCAAAAATGTGGAACCCAAATAGAACTCAATGTGTACAAATTATAGAAATCAATATCCAGAAATACTATCTCGGCTTATGGTCCTGATGGAAGTAAATACTTCCGACTGTTAGTCCTTGGAGATAGCAAGAAATACAAATCCCAAACAAAGAACACTTTGTAGAAAATATCGAAGGCAATACCAAATAATTATCTCGACCTACAGTCCTTGGAAGAGATAACTTTCGACTGTTAGGCCCTCATAGATATTAGGAAGTATAAACTGAAATAAATATCAAAGGCAATAAACACAATGTACAAAATCATATACCTTGACCCACAGTCCTTAGAGAGACAAACTCTTGACTGAATGGTCCTAGGAGATGGAAACAACAAATCATACAATAAGGAGATATCTCATGCATAGGCTCATATGAGAGAATGCCAGACAAGCTCATAGCATGTCTCTAATGTCATAGATAGATAATACGTAGAAATTTGGGTTAGGCAAACTCAAATGGCAGACTAACACGAAGCTAGTCTCTAATGTCATATGATCGTCATCTCTAATGAGGTGATGATATCTAATATCTCATATAAAATGGATCTACCTAAGTCATCTAGATGAAAGACTGAGATACCATAGCAGTGCTCCAAAAAACACTAATAACTGGAGCCTGTTCCTTATATCCTTTAGTTACACTCAGAATCGTGACATGTGTATCTATCGCATGTCATTAACACGTTGCAAGACTATGCTATGCATTGGTCACGACTCCTACTTGCCCTTGGTAATGGACTGTTGGTCCTTAAGTGACATCTATGCAATAGCTCTACTGAGAGTAATATCCCTCAGCCTAAAAACTCAATAAAGTGACATCACGGATCTAGGGCACGACCCCATAATCAGGACTTCTAGAATGGATAACTAGCTTAACTGATGGGTCTAATTCACACCCTCTCCATAGTGGTGTGAACCCTATGACATAGATTCTCAATAAATACTCTTGACTGCATAAGTCCTAATGAGAGTGATAACTAGTACTTTCGACTATAGGAGTTACGATGAGAGTCACAACAACTGCTCTCAACTCGATAAGTCCTATTGAGAGTGATAACCGATGCTGATGAAAGTCATGTCAAATACTTTCAACTCTAGAAGTTCCAATGAGAGTGATTGCTCTCGACTATATGATCCTGATGGGAGCATCTCAATATAGCCAATCCTCGAATACTAGCCCTGAGAGTAGGTAACGACACTCGATAGGTTAGTCCTTAGAGAGTACAACGAAATACTCACGACGATATGAGTCCTAATGAGAGTAATAATAAACACTCTCAACTCCATACGTCCTAATGTGAGCGTCACCACATAATAACTCCTTGACTACTAGCCCTAAGAGTAAATAATAATATACTCCTAAAAGGATAAATTTATAAATCCCAACATATCTCCAGCTTGTAGCCTTTGGAGAGTAATAGAACTCTTGACTACTAAAATCTATGGAGTCACCTCTAGATAACATCACAAATTTCTAACCCATCTCCAGAATATAAGTGATATCTACTCACCAATAGTAATCGAATAAGTATTACTTGAGCATCTCAGACCACTCGGTATTACTTGAACGTTTACTAGAAGCTGATAAACTACACTCATCAAATCAACAATCATCCTATAGTGTGAGTCAATAGGATAACCGAAAAAAATATCATCGAGCATCCCATACCACCCGGTACTACTAGTCCGCTTATTTAAAATCCTCACCCTATAGAATTAAAACACAAAACAAATATCCACATAAATCAATTTCAAATCAAACCATATATAAAAGGGGTTTATCTTTCACAACACTAAAATTCCAAACGATTAATTCATATAAATCTCTAATAAATTAATTTCGAACCACTAATTATATGAAAATAGGGATGTATTTCAAAACTCTGAAAAATAGATTTTCATAATAAAAAATTCCCTTTAGAAATTTTCTTTAAATATTTTTTATTAAACATTCAATTTACAAAGGGTTTTCCCATTCAGAAATATTATTAAAAACCCCTCATTTATACTTATAAAAATTCCATACATTCAATTACTCTTGAAAATCTCTATTTACATTTTTAAAACAACTTTTATTTCTAAAACAATTTCCAACATATCTTTTTATTTCTCAACAACTTTTATTTATTTATAAATATACTTCGATAAATTTTAAAACACTGTAATAATTTCTCGAAGCTTTCAAAAATCTTTTAAAACTAGAAAATCAATCGATTATCCATAATATAAATCATGGAGCGAAATTCTCCAAAATCATTAACAAACCATCAATAAATTTTATTGTTTGGTCTGAATCGAATTACATTAAATTCCGACCGTTCGTACAGTATACAGACATATAAAATAAAATATACAAGAAAATGCAATCGGACAGCATCTCCTTTGCATTTTGGACAATCTAACATACACAAAATCTCATAATCTAGTTCAAAATCATATCCAATATCACACAATCAATCCAATATCCAGAACAAACAATTCATCCAAAATATTCAATCAATATTCCCAATCAATTCGACCAAGCAATCCATTCTAATCGAGACACACACACACACATATCAGGAAATGAGAAATAAATATAGATGTGAGCGTAAAACTCACCGAAACGATGAATGCTAGAATCGAATCCTGCTCTAGACGATGATGATGTCACCAAAATGTCTATTGGTCATTTCACATTGCTACTCCTCGATGATCGAACCTGCCTTCACTCGCGCCATTTTTTCCCACTACCTGCAACATTGCACCACCCTCCCAATTGCGCACACACACACATCTGCACATGCCAGCTTTAGTCGTGACACCAAGTCGTAGCCACCATCCCGATCACGAGCAGCTTCTTGCTACCACCAGCACCACGAACGCCCCTCTAACCTCTACCAAGCATCACACGATTCCTCCACTTCGTTGGTTGCCTCAGTTGATCGCGACCTCCTCCCTCATCGCGACATTAATTTGTCGTCGCCCCCTGATCGGCCATCCTCCCTAATTGCAAGCGCGACTTCCATCTTCTTTATCTTTTTTCCTATCGTGATTTTTATTTTGAGAATTTATCTGCAAATTAGTTTCAATTTAATTTTAAATTTATTTATAATTCATTTTGCAAATTATATTTCAATAACTGCATAATTTCATTCATTTCAACGTTCGCTTATTTATATTTCACTATTTTAATCACATAACTGTTATATAAGCTTTTAAATTATTTTATATTTAATTATAACGTTATATTCAATTTTAAAATATTATCCAAAATGAATTTATTAATTCAAATTAATTTATTTAAATAAAAAGCTATCTTTAATAGCTTTTAATCAAATAAATATTTACTTTCAAAAACAATCATTATCAAATATCAAATTCAAATCATTTAAATTTATTTAATTTACGGCATAGAAAGCATGATTGTTACAGACTTTCCCCCTTAAGAAAATTGCATCCTCGCAATTTCTTGTTGGGAATCATCATTCACAACTCAAACCTGGAACTTTCTTCGTATCTACAAACTTCTATCAACTCACACAATCCTCTACGTCGCTTTCCCTCTCCAATCTCTCTTATCGCATGCTACAATTTAAATACACTTATACAACAACTTTCTATTTTCGCATACGATAAATTTTGTGAAAATATACTAAATGTCAGATTTTTCGAAAACTTATGATAGGGTCTCCTTTCCGTGAAGAGCATTCCAAAAAATCAAAGCACATATATCATAATAAATATACATCCCAATCAATAGGGCATCCCGAAACCTGGAAAAATAATATATTATAACAAGATATATCAATATAGCGTAAAAATATCCCTTTTAATCAGCATTTAAGCAAGCTATTTTGCTTTTATGCAATCAAAAGCGAGCCAATATCGCCAAATTATCCAAATAAGCTCCAAAAGCACATATACTTAATTTGAACATTAGTCGCATATATAATAGGTAAGACAAAAATGCATTCATCTACTATAATAACAACACAACGTTCATTTTAACGCACTTTGCGACAAACTTCCAAAGGTTAAAAATATAAAATAAAGGAAGGGTTTCAAAAGTAAAATTGTTTCTTAGTGTTATAGCTTTCCAAAAAAAATTCGGGTCACAAAAATATCAAATACAACTCAAATTATGTCGGTTTTTCTAAAGAGTATGAAATATGGAACAAATGCGTATGCCCACTTAAAAAATTGGCATTTTAGCTTAAATTTTGCAAAACTCTTAAAATACAAGTTGTTTCTAATGTTCTTTGCTTTCCAGAAAGGGAAAAATCATCAAAATCAGACAAACCATTTGAAAAATATGATCAAAGCAGTTCAGCACTATTACATGAAGTTTTCAACTTCTAAACAGTGATATAGATTGTTTTAAATTCATGTTTTAACCAAAGTTAAACTCAAAAAAATTCCTTGCATTGCAAACAAAAATTATTATCTAATAACATAGCTTTTCAATGAATTTAAATTTGTTGAAAATGGATCGATGGTTTGAGATTTATAGTCTAAACAAATCATTGTTTAACTTAAAATTCTACACTTTGTTCAAACAAAATTTTCTATTCAGAAAGAATTTTACAAATACAAATGTTTAAGTTTAAAACATCAAAAAAAAATTCATTTAGCATTAATTACGAAACATTTCTTACAAAAGAGCAACACTTTCTTCTCCCCTATTTTTTTTTCAAATATGATTTCAATTTCAAACTATTTCCAAAACCCAAATATGATATTTCAAAATCAATGTTTAAAATCTCTTCTTCACTTCAAAATCTATATAAAAAAATCGATTATAATAATAATTTAACGATTTGGGAATTCCATTTCTATAATAACAAAATAGTAATAAGATTTATTAAATCGGGAGTTCATCATAATCCTAAATTTAAAACTTTATCTCTTTTTACATTGAATTATTTCAAAACAACTTTACATGAATTAATATTATTTCTTTAAACTACTAGATTATTCTTTATCAAAATACCATAAGATGTTTCCTTTTCAAAATTATAGCTGAATGTATTCCTTTAAAGATATCATTATATCTTCAAAACAATTTCCAAAATCATTACTATTTTCCAAAATTTATGTTTCTTTCAAATTAATATTAAGCTTATCCTAAACAATTACTTATTTTCTAAAATAATAGCTCACTTTCAAAAACATTATTCATATTTCAAATATTCTTTAAAAACATTCTCCTTTCCAAAATATTATTTATAACACTTCCAAAATATTTACACTTCCTTTTCAAAATAGTAATTAGTTTCAAATCATTGTGTCGAGATGCCTCGTCCTAGTATTTAAGAATCCTTATCGAATACATGTGCCTCCACATCAACAAGAATTCTTATAGCAGTCGACAGACAAATTAATACAAAAGTAAATAACTAAAATATTTTCAGTTACCTTATAAAATCAAACACTTACTTTATCAAATCATTTGTTTGTTTGTATAAAAATATTTATTTTCAAATTCGTATATACATCCAATTCATCAACCACTAACAATGATGAAAATCATCCCACAACATCCATAAAATCAAGCAAGCATCAATACAATGGTACACATATTTTCAAACAAGAAAACAAATGCCTTCAGCCAAAAGCTATCTATTAGTTTTCGTTGCGCAACTCTGATCATTACCAAATCCTCTACTCAAACTTGCGACATCACAATTTACAATAGTGAAGTATGTATAATGCGAGATTCAAATTAGGCTCTATTACATATTCCTTAATTTACTACATTCTAATTCAAGCCAGACAGAGGTTTACTCTCCATCATCAATGCTAACACTACTCATCAGGCAAACCACGTCCTACTTCACTACCTCCCTTTCACTCAGAGATAACACACAAAAGACGTAGAGATAAGGGATATACATCTATAGTAGGAAAAATAACAAGCACGTCACCAAATGATCACCCTAGTTATCATCATATATTCCTACTATCCCCTCAGTAATATAGGGTACCTACCACATACCCAAGGGGAACATGGACTCTAAAGTCACTCTAAGGTCAAGACTTGCATCATATACATTCTATATTGTTCTGAACCTACTTTGAAACTATAATGCCCCACCTCTATATCCATACTACCAAAGGGAATTATTAGGTAATTTTGTTTGGTAATATGGAGAATGAGACTTGTTCAAAGCAACCACACATAAATATTACTTTGGGCTAATGTAACAGCCCGCACCTCACTTAACGAAGATATTGTCCCCAACTAAGTCACCTCCGCCTCATGGGTCAAGCCAAGGTGTAGGGTTTTGTTCCTCAAAAGGCCTCGATGTTATTATGAGGTGAAGGCTTTGGTATATAAGCACCCACTTTATAGTATTATCCATGATGTGGGACTATTATTCCCATTTTGAAGGGGCATTACATTCTCCCCCCTTTTGAGCCCAACGTCTTCGTTGGCTCATGAACACAACACCACCTAGGCGTCGTGGTTGTAACACGTACAAGCCACTATTCTGGTTGGGTATGGCTCTGATACCAATGTAACAGCCCGCACCTCACTTAACGCGGATATTGTCCCCAACTTAGTCACCTCCGCCTCATGGGCCAAGCCAAGGTGTAGGGTTTTGTTCCTCAAAAGGCCTCGATGTTATTATGAGGTGAAGGCTTTGGTATATAAGCACCCACTTTATAGTATTATCCACGATGTGGGACTATTATTCCCATTTTGAAGGGGTGTTACAGCTAACACCGGTACATATTAAAAATCTCATATAACATATCCATACGTAACATGTATCGGCACAAAGCAGCAAACACGTAGGTTTACTGGGACAGAACAATGTATAGTATATACAAATGAACGTAGGGTCACAGATTGCAAAAGAAAAATATAATACATCACAAACTGTAATGCTTGTTTCGCTACGACAATATATACCAAGTTAAGTTCATAATACACAACTTATAGCTATCTCAACAAAAAAATACAAGGAGACATCTAAAGAAAATATACACAATCAACTTCTCAAAACAATATATATATATATATATATCTGTGTGTGTATGTATGTATGTATATGTATTGTCTCCTCTAAAGCCGAATCATCCAAAATGGCTAATGTCCCTGTACTTGAAAAGTCTTGGACTAACCCGAGTATTATATAAATAATAAACGGGTCAGACTATATCTAAATCCAATATGAGTACATAACAGTAAGCATGGTAATAAAAGGAAAAGTATGAATACAACTCAACGTAATATCCATCACAACATCATAATAATAATATATCACACCACACATTCCAAATATCACTCATGGACTTCATATAAGTAAAAAGAACCACGACATCTATAAACTGGGCGATAACAATCAAATGCATCAAAATCTCAAAATACAATGGATAAGCTCACAACGTATCAATAAAGACCATAATAAAGGAATGAATCTCGAATCAGACCAAATCCCAGAGTCAACAACCAAAATATCTATCTTGACTTATAGTCCTAATTGAAGTGAAGACTTCAGAATTTCAAGTCCTTAAAACATAAATCTAGAAAGCATAATCTCAACTAAAATTTCAAAGCATCAAATCTTGACTTACAACCCTAATGGAAGTAATAACTTCCGGTTGTTAAGCCGTCGAAGATAAATCAAGAAATATGGAACCTAAATAGAACTCAATCCATATAAAATACAAAAATCAATATCCATAAATATTATCTTGACTTACGGTCCTGATGGAAGTAAATACTTCCGACTGTTAGTCCTTGGAGATAACAAGAAATATAAATCCTAAACAAAGATCACTTCATAGAATATATCAAAGGTAATACCGAATAATTATCTCGACCTAAAGTCCTAATGGAAGGGATAACTTCGGACTATTAGGCCCTCGAAGATATCAATAAATATAAACTGAAATCAATATCAAAGCCAATCAAAATCTCAATTTACAAGATCATATATCTCGACCCGCAGTCCTTGTAGCGGCGAGCTCTCGAGGTGCTAGGAGATAGAAATAACAAATTATACAGAAAGGAGATCTCTCAGCCATAGGCTCTTATGAGAGAATGATAAACAAGCTCACAATATGTCTCTAATATTATAGATAGACAACATGCAGCTATCCTGGGTTAGGCTAACTCAAATGACAGACTAACATGCAGCTAGTCTCTAATGCCATATGATCATCGTCTCTAATGAGGTGATAATATTAAATATCTCGTATAAAATGGATCTACCTAAGTCATCCGGATAGGAGACTGACGTACCACGACATTGCTCGAGGAAACACTAATTACTACATCTTATTTCCTATAATCCCTTAGTTACTCCTAGAATAATGACACTCGTATTCAATGCATGTCATAAACATGCTGCATGACTACGCTATGCATTGGTCACGATTCCTACTTGCCCTTGGTAATGGGCTGTTGATCCTTAAGTGACATCTAGGTAATGGCTCCAATGAGAGTAATAACCCTCAACATACAAACTTAACAAGGTGGCATTACAGATATGGGGTGCGACCCCACAATCAAGACCGATAGGATGTATAACTAGCCTTTTTGGTAGGTCTAATTCACGCGCTCTCCATAGTGGCGTAAACGCTATAAAGTAGATTCCCGACAAATACTCTCGACTATATAAGTCCTAACTAGAGTAATAACAAACACTCTCAACTCTAGAAGTCCTGATGAGTCACAACAACTGCTCTCGACTCGGTAAGTCCTATTAAGAGTTACAACTAATATCCTCGACTCGATGAGTCCTGATGAGAGCCACATCAAATACTCCCGACTCTAGAAGTGTCGATGAGAGTGATCGCTCTCGACTATATAGGTCCTGATGAAAGTATCTCAATATAACCGATCCTCGACTTCTAGCCCTTAGAGTAGACAATGATACTCGACTAGTTAGTCCTTAGAGAGTACAATGAAATACTCTCAACGAGATGAGTCATTATGAGAGTAATAATAATACTCTTAACTACGTACGTCCTAGTGAGAGAATCACCACATAATAGTCCTCGACTACTAGCCCTAAGAGTAAAAAAATAATATACTCGGTTAATTAGCCATAAGAGGATAAATCTATAAATCCCAACATATCTCCAGCTTGTAGCCCTTGGAATGTAATAGAATTCTCGACTACTAAGCTCTAAGGAGACACCTTTAGATGATATCGCAAATTCTTAACCCATCTCTAGAACATGTTTGCACCAAAAATGGTCACAAACCCCAAGTGTAGTGAAAGCACTAGCGTATGAATACAAATCAACAATATTCACACACATATCACTGATCTAAGCAAATAACAAGCAACAATCCAGAAATAATGAACAGTGACACGCAATTTATAGTGGTTCGGCTATCTCCGGCCTACGTCCACTTCAAAGTTTTTATCTTTTTATTGCTCGATGCTTGAAGATTACAATTTCTTATGTTGTATTACAACTGATTTGCTGAGCTAAGTCTGAATCTAAGGCAGCAATGGTGATCTGGAGTAAATCTGGCAGAGTCTGGGCGCTCTTTATCTCTCAAAATTGTCCCACCTCTTTTCTGAATGACCAGGGCCTCTATTTATAGGTGTAGGAGGCTGATATTTCGCCTAAAATGAAGGGAGACCAGTTCTGGTACGTCAGGGGGCCCACCTGCCCGCTTTTTGGAAATCCGGGCCCACACCGGGATCGATTCGACCCTAGGTTTGAATCGATCAAGAAATTGTCCAATCAAGCTGAAATTTGGTGTGGACATTCTTCAACATGTTCTCAAGCTTCTGTGAAAATTTCATAGCATTTGGATGTGTAGATCTCAAGTTATGATCGATTCAAGGTTGCATTTCTGGTTGACTAGCCTGGTTCGAATCGATCTAGTTCGAATCGATTCGTTCGAATCGATCCTCCTGCACGCGAAAACAATGGCGTGGTGCGCATGCCTTGTATCGATCTGCTTCTCACTCCGGACTGACTGGGTCGACTCCATGTTCTTCGCCGCTTTGACTGGGTAGATTCGTGGTAGTGGATTCGAAGACATCCCTCTTCGAATCGAATGAGCGAAGGTCTTATTCGAATCGATCTAGGTACGTTCGTTCGAATCGAGTTTGCTATGCTGTATTCATTCGATTCGAAGTTATTCCTGCTTGATGGATTCGAAAATGAGCTACACTTCCTGGATTCGAAGCAAGGCTACGCCTCCTGGATTCGAAGCTCCTTCTCTTTATGGATTCGAGGACAGGAGTGCCATCGATTCGAACAGGAGCGAACTCGATGGGTACGAAGTCGATGGAGTCGACTTTTATGGATTCGAATGGATTTTACCTGGGGGATTCGAGGACAGGAGTACCTCGATGGATTCGAACTTATACCATCTTATCCATCTTCTGTTGGCGATATCTTGAGCATACGAACTCGGGTTGACTCGAAACTTGGAACGTTGTTTCATCTGGCCTTGCTTGACATGTCTTATCAATTGCAGCCCGATCCGGACTCGGACAAAATTCATCGATATCCATGGTGAACCTGCGATGCACAACCGATGTTCATGACTAATAATCATTGATTTTCAGTTAATCTTTGGGTATCTCGGCTTTGCCAAAAGTTGGAATAACATTTTGCCCCCCAAAACATGCCTTTTGGTAAAAGGCGTGTTTTGATCAGTCTCAAGTTAAATGCAGTGAGTTCATGTTTTACTCATAGCTTATAGCATTTTCAATCAAGTCCATGGCTGTTCGAAGCCGAATTGTTATCAATTTTTTCCAGTGGAAGTCAAGAATGAAATTCTACGGTCTCTCCGTACTATTGATGGTCACTCCGGACCCTTGTCAAGCCCATTCTAGATTTAGCGATCGAATAGAAAGATCCTATTGCACTCCGGCGCTGCTTTCTATTCCTTGCACTCTGGCCCCAGTTAGGGCGTATAGCGATGTCTTGGTCATTCTGGACCGATCATAGCCTCTCCGGGCTCATGCTGGATCTCATCCTGTCACTCTCCGGTGAAGGGGAAACAACGCTAAGCGAGTCAATCCTATCGCTCTCCGGCGAAGCGACTCACCTCCTGCACTCCGGTTCAGCGTATCTGAACATTAAGCGATGTCATGACCTGAATCGTCGGTCGATCACAGCCTCTCCGGGCTCATGCTGGATCCCATCCTGTCACTCTCCGGTGAAGGGGAAACAACGTTAAGTGAGTCAATCCTGTCGCTCTCCGGCGAAGCGACTCACCTCCTGCACTCCGGTTCAGTGTATCTGAAAATTAAGCGATGTCATGGCCTAAATCGTGGGCCGATCATAGCCTCTCCGGGCTCTTATCGAATTCTGATCCAATCACTCTCCGGTGAATAGGAAACGATGTTTAAGTGAGTTGATCCTGTCTCTCTCCGGCGAAGCAACTCACTTCTTGCACTCCGGACCCTGCCTCTCCAGGTAGGATCATAAAGCAACCATGTTTTTATTGATATTTTAATGTTTATCCTTTAACTCTCCGGTCAAAGGTTTATTTTAATAAGTGTTTCTTTATTAAATTCAAATCCTAGATGTTCAATCTCAAACACCAGGAAAAACAAGACAATGCCTCTCCGGGCGGAGCGGTCTATTACCATCTCAGAGCATGCCTAGGGATCTCTCCGGTTCCCGTACATGAGTAAGTGGAATAGCCGTTTTATTTTGAAAATCAAATATAAGAAAACTAAGTGACCAAAGCTCATATCCTGAACTTGGCCCTTGCCATCGTGATCAGTTGATGACGAGTCGTGATCCCGATCCAGGATCAGTCCTGTTAGGTTGAGGCGGTAGTTGTTCGGGCCTGACCGCCGTTGCACGTTCTCTGACATATTGTGGCAATCTACCACTCCTGGCATGTTCTTCCACCTCATCCTTCAAGTGGCGGCATTCATCGGTAGTGTGCCCATCTAACTCATGGAATAGGCAATATTTTCCGGTTCTACGTTCCCGCTCTGTGGGATCTCTCCTTGGTGGCTTTCGATAGGGGAGTTGCCCCCGAGTTTCGGTGTAAATTCGTTCCAGTCCTGCCACCAAGTCTGTGTACTGCTTGAATCTAGGCTCTCGGAATTTCTTCCGTTTGTCAGGACCATCATGTGTGTCATCCTGCTTTCTCTTTCCTTTGTCTGCCCTGGACTGTTCCGTGGTGGTTCCTTCGCCTTGTGCAACATTTATTTCCTGCCTTTCGGCTCGTGATTCTTCTAACCGAATGAATTTTTCAGCTTCATAGAAAAACTCTCCAAGATCTTGCGGTGGATCTTTAGTCAAAGAGTCTTTGAATTCGGTGCCTTCCCCAACTCCTGCCACTACCGCCATCAGAATCATTGATGGATCCGGGTGATCTACAGAAGCCACCGTTGCATTGAATCGTAGTAGAAAATCTTTTATGGACTCTCCGGTCCTTTGCTTTATTGAAGCTAGAGTCATCACACTCTTGGGCCGTGTTACGTGGACCCTGAATTGTCTCATGAAGCAATCCACAAGCTCGCCCCATGTTCTGATTGATCCAGTCTCTAATTGTCTGAACCAAAGTGCAGCCAAATCTGATAAAAATATAGGGAAACATCGCGCCATCACCTCCTCGGACGCTCCAAGTACTTCCATGTGTCTGATGTATTTGGTAATATGCATGGTTGGATCCGACTTCCCGTCATACGAATCCAGCATTGGTAGTTTGAACTTTGGAGGGTTCCTTGCATTCCTGATATTCGGAGCGAACGGACTCCGACTAACTTCTTCTAATCCTCCTCCTGACAACCCTCCTCTCATGAGTCGTCTCACTAGGCCAATCATTCTTTCATCTCCATCCAGGGGTTGCCCCCTTGTCATGTCTCTGTCTTGCCCTACGAGTCTTGTAGGGAATTCTGGTACGTACTCTTCGGGTGGCTCGTTAGCATTTGTGTTGGCCCTAGCCGGTTGAGCTCCTTCCAAAGGTCCTTTTGTGTTGGATCCTGCGGGCCTGCCCCAAGCCCTTGTTGATTGCCTTCTGGCTCTGTATTCTATCCTACGTTGGGTTCCATAGCCCTAGCTCCTTGTTCCACATTCACAGCCGCTGTAGCTGGTCCTGGGTTTTGTGTTCCTGCAGCTCTCATTTGTTCAAAGAAATTCTGTAGCATCTCTTGTTGGCTTTTCATCATTCTTTCCTGCATTTGGTTATTCATAGCCTCCATCTCTTCTCTAGTAATGTAGATCGAAGCTTGTCCTTCTCCAGCGCCAGAGGATGCTTCTTGACTTCCTCCCTGTTGGCTCCTCTCAGCTCTTTGTTTTTTACTTGTTTGTCGAGTCATTGTAGAGTCAAATCTGAATCCTTAAAATTTCAAATCTAAACTTTGAATCTGGTGTAGCGGGTGCTAGTTCTTTTCAATGAAAGCACCAAAGTGTTTGCACCAAAAATGGTCACAAACCCCAAGTGTAGTGAAAGCACCAGCGTATGAATACAAATCAACAATATTCACACACAAATCACAGATCTAAGCAAATAGCAAGCAACAATCCAGAAATAATGAACAGTGACATGCAATTTATAGTGGTTCGGCTATCTCCGGCCTACGTCCACTTCAAAGTTTTTATCTTTTTATTGCTCGATGCTTGAAGATTACAATTTCTTATGTTGTATTACAACTGATTTGCTGAGCTAAGTCTGAATCTAAGGCAGCAATGGTGATCTGGAGTAAATCTGGCAGAGTCTGGGCGCTCTTTATCTCTCAAAATTGTCCCACCTCTTTTCTGAATGACCAGGGGCTCTATTTATAGGTGTAGGAGGCTGATATTTCGCCTAAAATGAAGGGAGACCAGTTCTGGTACGTCAGGGGGCCCACCTTCCCGCTTTATGGAAATCCGGGCCCATACCGGGATCGATTCGACCCTAGGTTCGAATCGATCAAGAAATTGTCCAATCAAGCTGAAATTTGGTGTGGACATTCTTCAACATGTGCTCAAGCTTCTGTGAAAATTTCATAGCATTTGGATGTGTAGATCTCAAGTTATGATCGATTCAAGGTTGCATTTCTGGTTGACTAGCCTGGTTCGAATCGATTCGTTCGAATCGATCCTCCTGCATGCGAAAACAATGGCGTGGTGCGCATGCCTCGTATCGATCTGCTTCTCACTCCGGACTGACTGGGTCGACTCCATGTTCTTCGCCGCTTTGACTGGGTAGATTCGTGGTAGTGGATTCGAAGACATCCCTCTTCGAATCGAATGAGCGAAGGTCTTATTCGAATCGATCTAGGTACGTTCGTTCGAATCAAGTTTGCTATGCTGTATTCATTCGATTCGAAGTTATTCCTGCTTGATGGATTCGAAAATGAGCTACACTTCCTGGATTCGAAGCAAGGCTACGCCTCCTGGATTCGAAGCTCCTTCACTTTATGGATTCGAGGATAGGAGTTCCATCGATTCGAACAGGAGCGAACTCGATGGGTACCAAGTCGATGGAGTCGACTTTTATGGATTCGAATGGATTTTACCTGGGGGATTCGAGGACAGGAGTACCTCGATGGATTCAAACTTATACCATCTTATCCATCTTCTGTTGGCGATATCTTGAGCATACAAACTCGGGTTGACTCGAAACTTGGAACGTTGTTTCATCTGGCCTTGCTTGACATGTCTTATCAATTGCAGCCCGATCCGGACTCGGACAAAATTCATCGATATCCATGGTGAACCTGCGATGCACAACCGATGTTCATGACTAATAATCATTGATTTTCAGTTAATCTTTGGGTATCTCGGCTTTGCCAAAAGTTGGGATAACAGAACATAAGTGACATATACCCACCAATAGTAAACAAATAAGTATTACTTGAGTGTCTCATACAACTTAGTATTACTCGAACGTTTATTAGAAGTGGGAAAACTACACTCATCAAACAACAATTATTGTATAGTATGAGTCAATTGTATAACCGAAAAAATATTACCGAGCATTCCATATCACCCGGCATTAGTAATCCTTTTATTCAACATCCTTACTATATGAATTAAAACACAATACAAATATCCACATAAATCATTTTCAAATCAAACCTTATATAAAAGGGGTTTATCTTTCACGGCTTAAAAAATCCAATTAACCATTTCACATAAATCTCTAATAAATTAATTTTGAACCACAAATTATATAAAAAGGGGAATACATTTCAAAAATCTTCAAAATAGATTAATATAATCAAAAATCCCCTTTTGAAATTTGCTTTTAATCTTTTTTATTAAATATTTAAATTACAAAGGAATTTCCTCTTTGGAAATATTATTCAAAACCCCTCATTTATACTTATAAAAATTCTAACTTTTAATTACTCTTGAAAAATCTCTATTTCTATTTTATAACAACTTTTATTTCCAAAACAATTTCAAACAAAGCATTTTATTTCTCAACCACTTTTATTATTTATAAATTTACTTCAAATAAATGTTAAAACACTACAATAATTTCACGAAGCTTTCAAAAACCTTTTAAAACCAAATCAATCGAATATCAATAATATAAATCATGGAGCGAAGCTCTAAAATCATTAACCAATCTACAATAAAAAAAATTATCGTTTGGCCTAAACGAGTACATTGAAACTCCACGATCCGTACAGTATACAGACATATATAAAATAAATTACACATCAAAATGCATTCGGATAACATCTCCTTTGCATTTTGGACAATCCAACATACAAAAAATCTCACAGTCTAATCAAAAATCATATCCAATATCACACAATCAATCCAATATCCCGAACAAACATTTCATCTAAATAATTCAAGCAATACTCTCAATTAATTCAACCAAGCAATGCAATATAAATGGGATATATATATAGCAGGGTAAGGGAAATAAATATAAATGTGAGTATAAAACTCACCGAAACGATGAATGCAAGAATTGAATTCTTCTCTAGACAACGATGTTGTCAGCGACTGCCTGTCGGTGCACATGCCTGCTCTAGTCGTGACACCAAGTCGCAACCACCATCTCGACCGTGAGCAGTATCTCGCTGCTCCCAGCACCACGAATGCACCTCCATCCTCTACCAAGCACCGCACGCTTCTTCCAATTTACTGCTAGCCCAGGTCGATCTCGACCTCCTCCCACATCGTGACATCAATTTACCTTCGCCCTGGTCGACCTTCCTTCCCAATCGCAAGCGTGACTTTCGTCTTCTTTATTTTATTTTTTTCCTACCATGATTTTTATTTTGAGAATATTATGGGATTAAGGCTTAGGGTAGCAGGCTCGAGTTTGGGAATATAAAGTTATAGGTTTGAGATTTGCAAATAAAAGTATGCGCAAGGGGCTTGTTGAATTTGGGTTATATCTAGTTAATTTACTTCGCCCATTTATTCACTCTTTTCTTTTCTTTTAAAAACTCTTTCAATTTATTTAAAAATTTATTTCAATTTAATTTTTAATGGATTAATACTTCATTTTGCAAATTATATTTCAATAACTACACAATTTCAACCATTTCAATGTCAACTTTTTAATTTTTCATTATTTTAATCACATAACAATTATTTACACTTAAAAATATTTTATATTCAATTAAATCATTTTATCTATTTCAAAATATTATCTGAAAAGAATTCATTAATTTAATTCAACTTATTTAAACAAAAACCTTTTATTAATATCTTTTAGTTAAATAAATATTTACTCTCAAAAATAATAATTATCAAATATCGAATTCAAAAAATTTTGATTTAATTTAAATTTATTTAATTTATGATGTAGAAAGCATGGTTGTTACATCGACGTTCTACTATTGATTGGCAGTGACATTTCATTATTGCAACCATTGAAAGGCTGGCTTCCCAAGAACTTTTCCATAAAGAGTTCAAGAGAAGCAACCTATATACAAGGTATAAAGATCTATAAAAATAGATCTAAGAGGCTATTAGGAATGTCTCAATCCCTATACATATATATATATATATCATACTGAAAAGGTTCAATATGGAGAATTCCAAATGCGGAAATGTTCCAACACAATCTATAATCGCCATTTCAAAGAAGGATGCTCCTCATACCGATGAGGAGAAAGAGTGTATGAAGAGATCCTTTATGCTTCAGCCATAGGATCTATAATGTATGCTATGCTATGTACTAAACCAGATGTTACATACACGTTAGGATATTTAAGCCAATACCAGTATAATCTTAGAGAAAAACATTGGACGACCGTAAAATATATACTGAATTATTTAAGAAATACCGAAGACTTATTCCATATATACGGGAATGAAGATCTCCTTATGAAGGAAGGGTATACAGACTCTAGCTTTCAAAGTGATATAGACGATAGTAAGTCAGTGTATGGTTATGTCTTTACACTTATAGCAAAGGTATCAGTTGGAAAAGTTCCAAACAAGAAACAACAGTTGATTCGTCGATGGAGTACGAGTACATCACCCTCAATGAAGCAGTTAAAGAGGTAGTTTAGATGAGCAAGTTTTTGAGTGAGTTTGGAGTAATTCCCAATACGAAGAATCCAATGACATTGTTCTATGATGATAATGCGACGATATAGATCGCAAAGGAGCCCAGAGCACACAAGAAGTCACGACATATTGTTCGAAAGTTCTACCTTATTAGAGAATTCATTTAAAAGAAAGAGGCCATGATACAAAAGGTAAATACCAAGGACAGCATAGCAGATCCATTCATGAATGGTCTAGATGGGTCGGCTCTCGAGAATCTGATTAAAGGAATATGATTAAGATTCCATAATTTGCCCCAAGTGCAAGTGGGAGATTGATAGAGTTATGGGTATGCCCTTGGCGGAATTCTGTAATTTATTGTAAATTAATTAACTCTGTAATCACTTCTCATTCGTAATAATGGTTTTTTCTTTCCGTTGTATATTATATATTTGATTTAATGTGTTTTAAATATTCAAATATTTAATTAAAATATGTTTAATAGAAAATCCAAAAATGGTGTATTTGTGACAGTAATTACAAATAGTTGTAACCATTAGTATTTTATCACAATATAATAAAACACATCATTTTAAATATTCCTAGTCAAGATGCATCGAGATTGGATATCGATGCATCCATTGAGACTAGAGTATGTAACACTCTCCAACTGTTGAGCAATTTATTACTCGTGACTGTTGGAGGCACCAAGGGTTTATGTGCTGATAGTTATTGGATAACTATAGAATGACTCACTCGATAGCTTTCTATTAGGTAATATAATTAAGGTCAAACAAAAAATATTGATGCGACTAATTTACACAGTTCTCTTGACTTGAGAATACTATTGATCTTCAATATGAAAGCTCCACTTTGATTATAGTCAAATTATGGCATGACATCTATCGAGTGACTATAGTGGATCAATGGAATTATTGAAAGTAAAACATTATTCAAGAGAGGATTCGTCTTCTTAGTTATATGAGGTTAGTATCACGGTCAACTCAAGTCAACTGAAAGTCAAAATCTCTGACCAGAGTAGTTCGATTAATAATAATTGTTATTATTGAACCAAGGACTTTGTGTTTGGACTATAGAGTTGAATATGGATGGTATTAGAATTTTGACCATAACCAAATTCCATAAGTCCGAAGTGATATAGTTTTGACGAAGAGAATTGGTATAAATATTAGTCACAACTGAGTAATGCTTAACAAAGTGAAATTGGATTTTACCAAAACCAGCTAAGTGATAAATTTGGCCTAATTTTCACACCACCTACCAAGTGACGTGTGAACGTTAATATTCGAATAGTTCGATATTAACTACTGACCAAATTTACACCTAAAGAGTCACACAACCGAAACGTTGAATATTCCTTTGACTTCTTGATTTAATTAATTTGTAGTTGTTATAAATTAATTAATATTTATGAAATATTAGTTATAAATTTTTCATTTTGATTTGATGAACAATATTAGTAAATATAATTATAAATATATAAATTGACATACAATATTGATACATGTTTAAATTGGATTTAAAATGCAATATAATTTGTTCAGACTTTAAATGGGTTTGAAGCCCATGTGAGGGCATGTGTATTTTGACCATGTTCGGCCATGTGACGACAAAAGGGATTTGGGTTTAGATGGATTAGAGGAAAAGAATGGGTAAGAGAAAAATATGGATCATGATCCTAACTTATCTCTCTAAAATCTCTTCTATAAAAGCATCTTAACCTACCATTTACTACTTTTTGGAGCCTCCATCTGCTTTAATTTTGGCCGAAATACATTCCCATCTTCTCCTGTATTTTTAAACTCAAATCAAATTAAAAACAATCGCTATTCGATGACCAATGGTCAAAAATTCAGGAGCTAGCACCTTGCGAAATTGGAATCTAGTTCAAGGAGTCCATCTCTTTATTTCAAAGTGTACTTATCGGATTTGGAGGTAAGGTAATTTTCTAATTTACAATAATAAATTAGTGTTTAGATAATTTATATATCATATGTTGTATTGTCAGTTAGGTGACGAATCTTGTACATCAGTATATTGTCACATTTAGAATAGTTGTATAATTATATGCATGTATAATTTTAAGAAAAATTGACATATAAATGCTTTTAATAATTCGGCATGAAAAAAAAATTGTTTCTGCTTTGAATTAATTTAATATATATATATACACACACACACACATATATATATATATATATTTAAATTATATAAGTTTTTTAATTTAAATATTAAATTTTATATTATATAAAATATGGCTTTAAAATCTCATATGAACAGCTTTATACTTAACTAATTTTCGGCATAAATATTTTAACATACATTCATACATACATAGATACATATCTATGTATGTGTGTGTACATATAATTTAAATACTATTTAAATCGATTAATTTCATAAATTCATAATAATAATAAATATATTACAAAATAAATATTTTTTAAATTTTATAAAGTTAAATTCATGCTTAATAGTTTTTTGAAAGGTTAAAAAACAAATTTTTATGTATTTTTTAAATATTTAAATACTTGTGAAATTAAGAATTGAATTTAAAACTGATTTTAAAATTATAAAATATTAAAACGTTAAAATACCTTTTAGATTTTTAATGAAATATTAAAAACAAAATTATCTTTCGAAAATTATATTTTTATTTTTATAATAATTTATGTACGGAAATTAATTTAATAAATATTTCAAATTAAAAAAGAAACCAATTTTGCCGTGTGAATTATCTGATGTGTTCACATATGTTTTATGTGTAATTCTTTTGTTCATTGATGTATATATATTTATAATTAAATTATTTATAAGACATATATATATATATATTTTATACGTTTATTTAATATATAAAATATTTCTACCTGCTTTCTAAAATTATTCAGAGCCGAATGCCTTCTGTTCTCCAAGAAATCGCCCTTCTCGTCTGATTCCATTTTCTCTCTTGCAGCCTCTCGCCCATTTCGCTTCCGCTTTGTCTCCCTCTCTGTCCTCATATGAAAAAGCCTAAGCCCACCTTGTCTGTTTTGGTTGGCTTCGCCACTAGATCTGGCATTTTGTTTAGTGCTTCTATCAGTGCGTCTGGAGCTCTGCCTTCCATTCTGGTTTCTTTGAAGTCATCTATTGATGTGCCTGAAAATGTTGTTTGTAACGATCCCCTACTTCTGACGAATCGTAGAAACCCGCTAGCTCGCCTACTGTCTGATCTATCCTCCCCTCGTGGTGCCGCATCACATATTCCAGTCTCCCCTTCAGAAATTAGTGAGCATTCTTTCTCCTCTCTTGGCAACTATTGGTAAAACATCTTGGTCGTAGTTTATTGTTGGATTGGACGATGGTAATAATATTGGTGTAGTCGATGATGTGCAAGATGATCGTGGAATTGGGCATGTTGCTGCTGCCATTGTTGGCAACGTCGTACGTGTTTCTGAGTATGAGAATAAGGCAGTTGGGTCCATTATATTGTAGACACTGGCATTGAGCGACGTTGCAACCCAGGTGTTTGTGTTAATGTCGAACCACATATTCCCCTTGCCCATTTTCCTGAATGTGAACTTTCTCTTGCTGTGAATATCCCTATGGAACCCTCTCCGCCAATGGCTGCCCTTTCGTGGTCGTCTTTGTTCACCAAAATGCCGATTAATGCGTTTGTGCACTCTCCATATTACTTTGAAAATGTCGAGATTGACGGTGTTATGATCCCACCGAAGGAAGTTATTGAGGCCGGTGTAGTATATTGAAAAGATTATTTAGTTGGTTTTTTCCTCGACTCCAATCCCTCCTATCACCTTGTTAAGGCTAAATGAAATCAGGTTTGGAAGCCTAGAGGGGGCTTGAGTGTTCATTTTGATAATGAAATGTTCTATTTCAAATTCTCACGCAGTGATGAAAGATGGCGTATTCTAGAAGCTAACCATATTCTCATAGAAGGGAAATATTTTATTATTACATCCTGGAGTCCGTCTGTGGATCGGGCTAGAGCTCAGGTTTTATCTATTCCTGTCTGGGCCCATTTTTGTCAAATTCCTTCTGTTCTACAGCCTCTAATCGAGATCGATTGGCTAGCAGGTCTTGTTGATAAGGTAATATGTTATGATGCTAACACTTTGGCCAAAAGGAGATTATTTTATGCCAAATCTCTTATCGAAATCACACCTGCCAAATCTCTTCCTTCAGTCCTAAAAGTTAGACTTGAAGAGGGCCTTTATGCTGAGATTAGAGTTTGCTATAGTTGGAAACCAGACATTTGTACGTCTTATCAGTCCTTTGGGCATCTTTCGGATACGTGTTCTAGCTCGGCCTCCAGTTTTTCGCTCCGGTTTGTGTGCTCCCATTGATGTTCTCCCCCGTTGTTCCTCTCTCTACCAGTTTGTCTCCTGTTGTTGCTCCTGCTGTTGTGTCCCATGCTGGTGTGGCCCAAGTTGAGCATGATACTACTATTTTGTCTGATTCTATTGCTTGGAATTCTGAGGAGCGGGCCTGGATTCATGCTCCTTCTGAAATGCGGTACTCGCCTGAGACTGACCTTTATTTTGCCTATATCAGTGAAATTGTGGGTGAGAGTTGTTTTCTCATTTATCACATTGAGGGTGATGGTCTAACAATTACTAGGGAATGTGAGATTGGTGGGGAGAATAAAAGTAAGTTTTATGATGTCAGTTGAGACAAGAAATTTATATACTCACCTACTTCGGAGGGTGTTGTTCCGAATCTGGCAACTCTATTCTCTGGGTATGTGCATGTTATTGGCCCCTCGACTGCTGGGGGTAGTCGATGTTCCTCTTCGAAGGACGCTTAGTTATGTTTTGTTTAGTATTTTAGGCTCTCTTTGCCTGACTCATGTGCTTTATTTTTTTTATTATTGTGGTTTGGGCTCTTTGCTCCCACTTAGTTGTTTTGTGCATGTGCAGAGCACCTTTTTTTCCATTATTTATACAGTGGCACGACCCACTATAAAGCCGGCTAGTTTTGCTAAAAAAAGTAAAAATAAAAACATTCAATTTTATTTTCGGATTTTACGGCAAAATAAAAGTAAAATTTTAATATAACTTTAAATGATTTTAAATATACATATACATATATTATATTCTATATGTGTGTGTGTGTGTATATATATATATTATTCAAAATAAAATATAGATTTATATAGGTTTGTAATATTTTTTATATATAAATTAAAGCATATAAGCATACATTTGGATGATATATTTATATACTAGAGGAGCTAACATGTTCATTACGGTGTAAATCACAACACTTATGCATATGCTTATTAAACCTTGCACGGATTGCTATGTTACATATGTACACACATATGTACACGTACGTATACATATAATACAATACTAATTTCATAATATATAACTATATTATAAATTTGAATAAATAATGGTTTTATTTAAATATAATTTATAAATGTTCTAAATAAATTTGATAAATTATTGTCTTTATCGTATTTATATTTTCTGTTCTGCTGACTAAAATATTAGTTCTTATAAACTGTTCTATCTTTATTACCGCATAGCATAATCATACAAATATTATGAAATTAAAAAGTAATAACCATAACGATAATTATTACAACACAACTCTGATACAAATATTCCTTTCAAAAGTCTCTTTCATAACACAAAAACACATGCCCTCTTGTTTAACTTAACCCTTTCAGAATATCACTTTCACTTAACAAAAAACACACTTTTAGAGTTTGCCTTAGCAATTGTCCATTCACATCTTTATTATAACTTATACGACCGAAAGGCGCTCATCACAGTATACTTTGTTTGACTTAACTTTGATTATAAGTGGAATATTTATTAAGTGAAATTAGGATCGACCTTTTATTTTCAAAATTAACATAGAAAATTCTTTTTAAAAACAGATTTAACGGAACACTTATTTAATTATTTTCAGTCAATAAATATTTACGGTAAAACTATAAATTTTTGCCGTACGTACTACAAATACTTAGAGTTTTAATTGCACATTTTTACTAAAAATAACTATAAAGGTTTTCAGTGAAATATGTCTTTTAGGAAGGGGCGGAAGTGCATTTGTTTGACAAAACATCATTCTTATTGGAATATACTAGGGACAAAACATTTAAGAGTGTTGCCAATATAAAATCTGGCACAGGTCGTTGGCTGCTATTTCAGCATGGCTCTTATGACACACGTATTAATATCGGTTTTGACCAATATGTTGCCCAATATTTCTTGTAGCAAGTACAACACAAAATTATAGCAATACCTCAATGTAAAACATTAATGCTTTTAAAATGCTAAACTGTAGATCCAAGAAACTCAAGTTCAGTTAGCTAGCTAATCACTTATTCTCCAATAAACGCCTCCGGCCTAAACAAAATATAATGTCAAGTGTGTAAAAAAAAACATTTAACAAATACTAGACTCAACTACCAGTTTAATGCAAATGTTTCTGTGAAGAACCAATTTGATTGCACTAGATTACAGTAGACACAGCTACCATTTTAATACGAATCTACATATGAGCTAGAATCCGCGATCCTTTCATTTTGCTTCATCATATAGCCTCCGATATCAGCCACATATTATTATTTAAATATTTGACACATTCTCTCTCATCTTACATGGTCAAATATTTAAATATTAACATGTGACTAATATCAATAGACTACATGATGAAGATAAATAAGAAAGGCTGGGATTCTAGCTTTTATGTGTGTGCGCGCGCGTCTATATATATATATGTGTATATACATATATATATATATGTGTGTGTATATACATATATATATATGTATATGTAAATATGTATACATACATACGCATTAAACACGTGACTAATACTACATAAATATAACTGCAACGTTTTGTGTGTTTTAGGGTATGTGTTTCAGGGTAACTATGATGTTGATTGGTTGATGTAATGAGAAATGGAGTCCACTATAGTAGGAGTCGGTGTTATTTTAGCATCAAAAATTTAAAATGTGAAAAACTTGCAAAATGAAAACAAGCGTCCTAGCTGAATTCTATTGCAAAATGAAAATGACAGGCATGATAACTCGAATTGCTATAAAATGCAGGGATTTTTCCTAGATATCACGTACTTGTCATTCCAAACATGGCAAATAGAAAACCAAAGATGAATACCGTCCCACAAAAGCAATTGACACAAACGTATCCTGAAACGTACGTTTAAAAGCAACAGTACAAGAGTATGTATCTGTCATCAAAGAATACGTAAACAAAACTGGAATAAATATGATGCTCAACCATATAGCCCATCACCAGCCGAGATGCGACTATAATTAAACAAATACTCAATTATTACACTGGAAAAAAAGAGAGATGACAACTCACTTAATGATATTTTATTTTTCAATTTTTTAATCCCGCTTGCATGTTCATTTCATACTAAACAATTCAAATTCAACCTTCCCAGCCTAACCGTCCTCGCCGTATCTCTTCCCACATCTTATATAAACCAACTTCCACCTACACATATCCCACAAACACAAGATACAATAAGCAAAAACACAAGATAATACTAATATCAGGAAGAAAAAAAAATGGGTTCGATTTCTGCAGAAAAACCTCATGCAGTTATGATCCCATATCCAGCACAAGGCCACATAACTCCCATGCTACAACTTGCGAAACTGCTGTATACATATGGCTTCCATATCACGTTTGTGAACACTGAATATAACCAAAAACGCCTTGTTCGCGCTCGTGGAGAAGATCTAGTGAACGGAGTAGACGGATTCAACTTTGAAACGATACCCGATGGTCTTCCTCCTTCTGATATCGATGCAACTCAGGATATACCATCGCTGTGCGATTCTACACCCAAACATTGCCTCGAGCCATTTCGTCGACTTCTTAACAAGTTGAACGCAAGTGCCGAGCCTAAAGTCACCTGTATTGTATCGGATGGTGTCATGAGTTTTACTTTAGATGCTGCAGAGGAGATAGGTGTGCCTGAAGTTCTGTTTTGGACTACTAGCGCTTGTGGCTTTTGGGCTTATGTTCACTACAAGGCTATTATTGATAGAGGATTTGTGCCACTTCAAGGTTTGTTTCTGGTCACCTATTTTGATTCTTTTTAATAGAACGTACGGGCAGTTTCAACAGGCACATATATACATGGTTAAAGCCATATTTGTTTTGCCTGACATACAGGATGTTAGGTTATATATAGTTGGTTCAGAGTCAACCAATACATCATGTACATAAAAAATACTTTACTTTTTGTTGAGAATGAATAAAATCTTCTGCTTTTGGAGAAAAACTAGACATACCCAAGGTTCTAGATCGATGGATCAAAGATCTAATGGCATGAAGGTAAATAAGAGCAACGATGCACTCCAGCATATTTTAAACACTGCTAAACTATGAACTAGTGGACTTTTTATTTTTTATCCAAAAATGAATCCCCACCCCACACTTATTTTGCACCAAATTAAAGTAAGGAGAGAACCTTCCTCTTAATTATGCCTGTTGACACTTCATACTATACTGATCATGGATTGTTCTAACTGCAGATGAATCTGGTTTCACTCCTGAATTTCTGGACACTCCAATAAATTTCATACCTGGAATGGACAAAACGCGCTTAAGGGACATACCAAGCTTCATAAGGACAACAAACATAGATGACATAATGCCCAAGTTCCTACTTCGTGAAACAAGCAGAGCAACCAGAGCTTCTGCCATCATACTAAATACGTTTGACGAACTTGAAAAACCAGTTCTTGATGCAATGGCTTCTGTCTTACCTCCAGTTTTCTCAGTGGGTCCTCTATTCAAGAGAATAATTTCAATGCAGCCACCAATGAACTCTCCTGTGGCTTCACTAACATCAAGCTTGTGGAAAGAAGACCCGACGTGCATCGACTGGTTGCAAAACAAAGAGGCAGGCTCAGTTTTGTACGTGAACTTTGGCAGCATAACTGTGATGACCAATGAACAAATGATCGAGTTTGCATGGGGACTGGCTAACAGCAAACGCGACTTCTTATGGGTAATCAGGCCCGATTTAGTAAAGGGAGACAATGCAATGTTACCGGAAGAGTTCTTGACTGAGACTAAAGGGAGAGGATTACTTACGAGTTGGTGTAATCAAGGAAAGGTGCTATCACATGCATCGGTTGGGGGATTTTTGACGCATTGTGGATGGAATTCAACGCTGGAGAGCATCTCCAGTGGAGTGCCTATGATATGTTGGCCCTTCTTTGCAGAGCAACAGACGAATTGTAGGTACGTGTGCGAAGAATGGAAGGCTGGAATGGAGATTGACAGCAATGTGAAACGGGAGGAGGTCAAAGATTTGATACTGGAATTGATGGGAGGCCAAAATGGTGAACGAATGAGGAGAAGAGCGGTGGAGTTGAAAGAAAGTGCTATGAATGCAATTGGAAAAGGTGGGTCTTCTGTTAAAAATTTGGATAAGATGTTGAAGGTCTTGCTTTCAAACAAAATTTAGTCTATTGTTTCCTTGCTTATTTGTTTGCTTATTTAATTTGTTTTGATGGTTGATATTTATTAGTGATCAAGTTGATGTTTTAGCTTGACTTTGCATCATCTATTATAATGATTGCTAATTCATATTGTAAAATATCATCAATTAAATGTAATGGATTGTTTTTACGTTCAAAATTTGCAAGATCATAAGTTAATATTACCCGTAATAACATCAATTTCAAATTGTAGTTTAAAATACTAATTTTATTGCTGATTTACAATTATCAAAATATACATTCTTTTAAATATGATATCAAGCTCAAAAGGAACATGTCGTTATAATTTTGTAACTGTGCACCTCAAAATATTATGTGAAAAAGAAAGGTAAAGTACTGTAATTTTTTATCGATATATAATGAGAATACCTCCATTTGAATATTTTAAAATTACTTGAACACCCCTTTAGCCTTCCATGTGATCTTAGGATATTTTTGTCTATTATCACATCCAAGTTTTCATCACTTCTACCGATATTATCCTACTAACGCAAAATGCTCCTCACGATATCCTCCTACTCTCATGTCATTCCCAATCACAGGTTATCATGACGAACTTCATGTTTTTTACTCCTATTTATCTTACCACATCCAATCTCTAATCTTACTTTCAAATTGCTGGCTTTTCATCATCTTTTTCTGATTTACTAGGTTGGAACCCGTGCTACGCACACGGGCAGTTGTGTAACGATGTTGAAGTTGTGTTTCATATCAGCAGTAGCAAGTGGTGACTAATAAGTTGTGCATGCAGGCATAAAAATAACAGTACGTAACTTCGACATGAGTTCAACATTAAAGTATTAACGAATGCTAAGAATCCGCCGTAACCATCCAGTTGGGGAAAGTAGATTATAAAAAAATAGGTTCAAATACAAACAGAACGAAACTACAATGTAGTAGATGGAATTTAGAGAGAAGGAAGAACAAAATTACTGCAGTACATAAAGATTAGAAGGAAACTAAAAAGATACAAAATTATTATTGTCTACATAAGATGGGAACAAACGCAAGGATGTAGTAAGAGGAGCGGTGCTCGTTATTGTAGTAGATTGTTAATCGTTTTTATTATCTTCCTTCTTCTGTCTCTTTATATGAGTTAAGCCATTGGAGCCAACGTGTTCCAATCCTTCTTCGTAATCCTGGAAATGGTTATAAAGATTGAAGTTTAAACATGGTGTCATGCTTGTTGAAAAATGTACTTATAGTTTAGCATTTTTTGTTATTTGGTTTAGTCGGCATGAATAAGTGACTAATTTCATTTAGAGGAAAAGAAATTTTATGATAGTTATGCAAAATAGAACAATGGTTTGACAATACTTACAATGATAGTTATTCCTTTTCGTGAACCCTTTCTACATGCATTTTGTAGTTGTGTTGCAGAAAGTTGATTTCCTTTTTTGTACTGCTTATCTTCCTGTAGTAGCAGAAAGCTTAGCAAAAAAATTAGGTTAGGAACATGTGTGGTATGACGTGTCAGAATACCTGATGAACAACTTGTTTTCCTTTCCGTAATGCATCAGTGTTAGTACTTGGAGTTGTTACATCAGAAGTTATATTGGCAGTAGTACTTTCAGCAGTTTGTTGTACGGCCTATCATAATTTGGGTTAATGTAGGGAGATGGGCATGGCAATAATTTCAGTTGATAGTTTAGGAGTGGTAAGTACAGACAGAGTCCATCTTTAAAGTTCAGAAGTTACCTCAGTTTTTATATTGTAGAAACCTTTGTCTCTAACTTTTTTCACAACTTTTCTGGTAGTTAGATAGATATCTCGATTATTCATTTCATAGTTACTTGGTTTGAATTCGAAAACGGCATCTACTCCGACAATTTTTTCAAAAATATTTTCAACTCTTTCTGCTCCATTTTCCTGATCGATTCATTTGTGGTGTTAAACAAATGAGTATTTATGGTAGTAATGTTTGAAGCTGATGAGAGTAAGTGTGCGTAAACATATAAAAGTGTAGAAGACCAAACTAACCATTGTTGAAATCCTTAGTAGCTCATCAACTGGAAGCCCAATAAGTGCTTCAGCTTCGCGGTCAAAGGCAGTGATGGTTGATGACATTGAGTCATCTAAGATATCCACGTTGAGACGATACCTAGTAGGATAGTTTGGTAAGACGTGTGATATGTTTTATAGAATTAGTAGAAGATGAAATGTGTATACCTATTGACAGGCCCACTCATTGAGAATTCACACCTGTTGCAAATATATAGTTCTCCTTCCTTTCGAGCAACTGATTTGCAAAGAGCACATGATAAGTAGCTCCAAGGAGACGTTGTTCTCAGCTTCATAACAGTTGCAGTTATGATATAATTTTTGCCCTACAAATATTGGCAGAAAAAATAGTTGGTTAGACAATGGTTGTTGAAGCCAAGATTTGTAATATACTTGTTGAAAAAAGTTGGTAATTAATGGAGCTAAGTAATAATAGTAAGCGGAATAACTCGACAATTTGTAGTTCTTAGGTCGCTCATCAGTTGTGAAATGGTTGATTAAATATCTTCTGTTGTTCCAGTTGTGTTTGCTAAACTTTTATTGTTGATTAACACAATGTTGGATGGAATACCTCCTTGTGACCTATAATCATAAGTACTTAATATGAAGGGTGCAATATTTATATTCAAAGTATATGTCATATACCGACGAACTGAGTCTTACCTCTTCAGCATAAATTCTGTCTCTGGAAGTTGATGTTTAAATAGACCTTAGTTGCGAAAGTAGAGTCGAAAGTTATTGAACCTGCAACAAAATTAGTTTCAGTAAGTAATATGGTGAAAAGGGTAAATACCTTAGTGTGGCTGCATGTGTATTAGTTTTATGTACAAAAGTATTCCTTGGAGGTTATAGATATATCTCCGCCTATATGCGTGCATAAATGTATATGTATGTGTTGTTATACCACTTATATAATGTGTTATGTGATGGTTGTAGCAGTATGTGTGTACTGGTTGAGAAAGTTAAGATACTGGAAGTTCTTACGTCCAAAATTAGACACAGTTGTGGAAGTAACAACAATTGGTAGGGGTTTGTCAGATGTGTCCACTATCGATTCCTCCAGCAAGTCCTTTTTGTCCGACCATAGGGATAGGGTATAAGTTTTTCCACTGGAAAAAAAAGATAGTTTGTACTCAGTTTTGGTAGAGAAGGTAAACAGTAGTATTAAGTAAGAAACTTCTGTACCTTTGGTATTCAATCTGAAGCTCTCTTTTCACGGTCTGGTTACCATCTCTTTTAGTAATTGGAATCACGGTTGATATTCCTCGCAATAAACCACACACATCTGGATAATATTTCAAGCATATTTAGTAATGTACAGGTGTTTGCAGCACAAATTTGAAAACAACAGGATTTACGGTCAACAAACTTACCAGTGAGTTTTTCTCTTTTGTACAGCCTGGTTGGAAGTACATCTTCTCCAATAAAGCCAAATTTGTAATGGGGAATGTCGTCAACGCTTTCAGCAATCTGTGTGACAGTAGTGTCTGTGCGTATGACGATTGTCCAATCTTCATCAATTGCTCTGTAGCTTTTGTCAGAATCCTGAACATTGAATCTAGTGATATGATACACTCCATGTTCTACAAATGTGTTTTCAAATTCGTGCAGGAGATGTCGTCTCACTGTGGCGAGATCAAATCCCCTGGACCAAACAATCCCTGTCCCCCTGTCCCCAACCAATCGGGGACGCCGATTTTCAACCATTTTGCAATTAAACCCCAAACATCAGGAGAGAGAAAGGGGTTTAATTGCAAAGTAGCTGAAAATCGGCGTCCCCGATTGGTTGGGGACAGGGGGACAGGGATTGTTTGGTTCAGGGGATTTGATCTCCACTGTGGCTTGCTTCTGATTTCCCTAAGATAAGGAGATTGGTTTACGTGCATGTAAAAGTGGTACAGATATAGAGGCGATATTTATTAATTACAGTTTACTGTTAATGGAGGAAAGTCAATTTGAAGCAAACAGTGTACTATCAAAGTGAGTCAGTACTTTCTAGTAAATGCTAAAAGTACATGCAGCCAATTCATGTTATTGATTGCTCGGTGTGTAACCGTAATAAAAGGTCCATTGTTGATGTTTTATTTTTTCTTGCATCAGGTAGACTGTATTCTCCTAAAATTACTATATGAACATTTTACAGTTACGGGTTATTTTTTATTAGAATTTGTACCTAACTGTATATATGATAATCATATATATAATAAAAGAAGACAGTGTTTAGTTTTATAAAAACAACTAATGGACTTTCTAACCCAAAAATAACATCTACGTTTCACATCATTTTGCATCTTAAGTTATACTGTGTTGATGAAAAATATACTGTTGATGAATGCATGCAGTCAAAAGGACGTCAGATAACTAAGTTTTTTGCATGAACAGTTCAGTTGAAATAATTTGTCAACGCTTGCAGGTTGGTGCGTGTGTGTGAAAGCAACAATTTCAACTAAACCTATGTATAAATTTCAAACGCGGATCATATACAAAAAACAACCATAGTTATACATCACCAAACACATAACCTGCCGTCTATTATTCCAGTCACGCAAGGAACAAAATCATGTCAAATCTATGATCAACCATTTAGTTACCAGTAATACGTTAATGAAATATGTCTATACGGTAGTAGTAAGTCTTGCATAGCTATTATGAAGTAATGTATAAACATTAAAGAGTGGCAGTATAATATAAAGTTAGTATAATGTGTTAAATTACTTAAATTATTACAACAATAGTGATGAAAAGTATACCTCCATTTCGCGTCAACCACAGTTATAAATATGTAAAAAAAATGAATAACTTACTGCACTGTCTAGCAACTGCATGTTGATGGCAAACTTTTCATTTGTCTTCTGGTTTACAGAACTCCACAGCCTGCCAATTCTAACTCTGATAGTGCTCCAGTTAACTCCGTAGTGGACATCGGATAGTAGTGCAAACTCTTCATTCAGCTGCATCATACCGTTGGGTTTGATTGGAAGTTGGAGAATAATAATGTAAAGTTGTATTGGTGGGTAATGAGATGTGCAGTACAACGATGGAGTTGATGAGCATTTATAGTAGAAGTAGTACTCAGGACGTGCTGCCTGAATGTGTTGGAAATGGAAAATTGTTGGTGGGAGTGGTGGTGTATTTCATGTTCCGCTCTGTAACAGTGTACTGATTCAGCAGTTGACGTGGTAAAAAAAAATGTATACGTTAGTACCGTTAATTTTGTAGGAACCGCTATGAACAGTTCAGGTTTTTTGTAAATTTCCAAAAATTGAATTTGTTATGTTACTGAAATTTGGTCATATCAGCGAACAGCTGTAGTAAATGCAGTGGAAAATAAGGTACTATGTACCATACGCTAAAGGCTATGATGCATAAAAATTGGTAGCCAAATTATTATATAGCAATGCATTATATTATTCGAACAGTTGAACTCTGTCTGAACTACTTCAGTTGACCTTGCAGAGCAAATTATACTCATCAAGTATTGAACTTTTTCTCATTTGCTACTAAAATATAACTTATCATTAACCTTAAACCAAGATATCGACAACTGGTATAAAAATTCATCAAAGCTATAATTTTTTTAAACAATAAATTTCATGTACTGTTATCTACAATTTGGAACCACCGATTCACATGCGTTAGCAGTTAAGTGCATAATGTTTTGAATTCCCTTTGATTATTTTTTTTAAATATATGTACGGTACATACTCAGTTGCTGCTAGGTAAACATGTTTTGCTATTTTTTATTCCTACCTTCGAATTTAATGTTTACTTCTCAAAAACAGTGTACAGATATGTCAAATAGGTTCAATTGAGCTTGCTTCATCAACGACATGTGGCTATGAATTTTCAATGCTCCAACTTAAAAACGAATGATAGGTTTGATATATGGTACCGCTTATTCACAGGTTGCGAAATTAATATCTGTATTCACCCGTATACATCGCAGTGTAGTTTATATAATTTACTTCATACATAGTCAAATATGTATAAAACATATATTTTCAAATAAACACAGCCGATATAATAAGCAATGAAGAGAAAAAATGTACTGGAAAAGAACAAAAGGACAGATATACAGTCATTCAGATACAGATAGTTCAGAGTAATAATGGCAGAAGATAAATGCATTACAGCTGTATATTACAGTTTTGTTTACGGAAAGTTTAATAAAGATTGAAAAGGGAAAAGAAAATGTAAACATGTGGACCGTTCAAGCAGGTAGCCAGGATTGGACAGTTTCGTCACATCTCATTCCTTCGCTTAACCGTCATATTGTTGATTGGCGGATCCAAAGAATTGAAGTAAACTCATCTTCCTGTAATAAGTATCAAAACCGTAATCAGTGAACAAATTTAATGAACAATTAATTACATCAAATGGTTCAAGATATGGGATGAATAATGACTGTTGCTGGCAGAAAGTAAAGGAGTGTATAATGTTCCATAATGTTAGGTAATTAGTTATTCTTGCTTTTGCTAAGGTGAATAAAATATAAATTGTTTAGAATTAAAACAGTACGAATATTATAGTGCACAATTAACAGCAATACATCAAGTTTGCAATTTTTCAAGTAGGTAAATCCTAGGGACAGATGATGTCGTTGGCTGTTGGCTACAGTTCAGAAAAAAACAGGGGTGGACAAATATGTGGGCAGGGTAGGTAGCTGCAATTGATGGTCTGATGGGGTTAAAATATTGCATTTACCGAGTGTGCTAAATATGTACATAGCTGATGTTCTTATGAGCATGATGTTAACAGAATTAGAGTGTCAGTTAAAGTTAAATAATATCTCAGTTGGATTAAACAAAGTGTCACTCGCTCAGCGTATGACCTTATGTACTTCTAGATTGTATAGTGAAGTTTATCATAGTAGTACAGTCGTTAAGCTGCAAATATACAAATTTTTTATTTCAGCCAAAAAAATAATTTGAAACAACATAGACATTTTTACTTTGATTGCTAAAAGGAACTAACTGAACATATGTTAGAGAAGTATAAACGATAACTCATTTGAAGACCACTACAAGCTTGAAGAGCATGCATATTCAATGAAAGCTATTTTCCTACCTGCTCCTTTTAAAATGAATAAAAATGAAAAAGAATTTAGCATATTCAATGAAAACTATTCTCCTGCTCGATCCTTTTAACAATGTTTTACAATTGGGTTGGAATTTGTAATCGCATTTTGTTCTTCACCACCAAAATGGGTTTTGCTGAAATATAATACAACAAAACTTGGCCTATTTTAAAATACTGTTGCGGAACATATGGTTTCTTGGAAACTAAATGTTGATTGGACTATGAAACTTTTGATTTACAGTAGAAAATACAGTGTTATAATATACCTTGCTGTAAAATACAGTTGATGCAAAGCATATGGTACCAACATGTAACACAATGAGAACTGTAAGTGTCAGGTAACATAATGAGAAATGTAAATGGAATATTGGAACAACAAATTAGTACATTAGCTGAAGTTAAATAATACCTCAGATGGATTAAAAAAAGGGCCCCTCGCTCAGCGTGTGATCTTGCGTGTGATCTTATGTACTTCTAGATTGTCCAGTGAAGTTTATCACAATAGTACAGTCATTAAGCTGCAAATATAGAAATTTTTTATTTCAGGCTAAAAAATAATTTGAAACAGTAAATAATCACGTGCTTCGCACATGGGCTAATGCGGGTATTAGTCTGCCGCACGTCATTATTTTCACTTATTGGCTCTGCATATTTCAATGGAAAATATTCATTACTTACATGCATCAGTTACCGATGAGTTATCAATAAAAAATGATTGAAATGATGACAGTACCAAGGAATATATATTCCCTTACACAACGTAATCAACAGGTAACACTCAACTGAAAGGAAGTGTAGTAGGGAAAAAAAATATTTAACACATCATGGTGTAGATAGTTGATGGGCAGTTGATAAATATTTGTCGGTCGTTGAATAATGCGTATAAGGCATCATTGTTCTGTCTGTAACAGCGTACATTTAGTTAATACCATATACAACAGTTACGTTGAGACTATACGCATTGCACAGTAGGTAGAGTAATCAACAATTGATGTAAAAGTAATGAATTTCAAACAAAGGGACATATATGGAAGCTTCCTTCTGCATCCTTTATGCTGATTCTTCACTGCAAGTGTTAAGTCTAGTTGGTGTAAAAGTTTGCCGTTTAGTGGTGAACTGTAAATATTGAACTGTAAATATGGAAGCTTCCTTCGTCCTTTATGCTGATTCTTCACTACAGGTGTTTAGTCAGTATTTAATGTAGTTGAGTAGTTGTGGAATGAGGTAAAGTTTACAGAACTCACCAAGCACTAACTGATATAATAGATGCTAGAAATAGGTAAAAGTATGATGTGCAATAGTTAGACCGTTTATCATCTTGGTGGCATGGTACTGCATATACATTACAATTTAGGTAACTGTTAATGAAATGAAAAACGTGTGTTTGTACGTTATCTGAAAGTAAGTGTTTTATGAGCATCAACTCAGTGGAAATAGGAATTGAGTGGACGTATATGTTACAGGAAAACTTATAGTTTATCTGAAAGTAAGTGTTTTTTAAGCATCAATTAAGTGGAAATAGGAATTGACTGGACGTATATGTTACATGAAAACTTACAAAATTTGACAGTAGAATGAATGGATTAGCAGGACATCAATATACTGCACATGTAAACAGTTGCGAGTACATGTTTAGTGTTAGTATTCGGTGCTGTTAGCTGCGGAAAAAATGCAACAGCAGTAGTAAACCAAAATGAAATATATATATATTATTAATGTAAATTGAATTTAAAAATTGGATAATTGTTTACGTACCTATCAAATTTTTAAATACTTCTTTGTAAACAATATTTTGTGTATACGTTTGACAGCCTTCCTCTCTTGAACCCACAAGTATTTTCAACCCTAAGTGTGATGTTGTTCTTGAGACAGCGACATAAAGTTGACCATGTGTAAAGACCGGTCTAGGTAGGTAAATGCCAACATTTTCCAATGTTTGGCCTTGACTTTTGTTTATTGTCATAGCGAAGCAAACACGAACTGGAAATTGTCTCCGTCTTAAAACAAATGGCCATTTTGTGTCGTTTGAAGTAAGCACTATTCTAGGAATTAGTACTTTTTGACCAATATTATTTCCTGTTACAATTGATGCTTCTATCACTCTCGAAGCTAGTTGTGTGACAATCAATCTAGTACCATTACACAATCCAAGGCTTTGGTTAAGATTTCGTAGTAGCATTATTGGAACACCAACCTTTAACTGCAAATTATGATTTGGAAGACCCGATATTTTTAGTGTATTCAAAAATTCTGGTGGGTACATAATATTTTGATCATCTGTAGTATCTGAAATTGGACTAATTGAATCAGCACTTAGATAATTTTTGAGACTTCCAGTTATAATACTAACTACGTACGAATTTATTTCCTCCACACAGTCATTAGTTGGTCCTAGTATACATCTATCTCGTAAATAATTTGTGTTCATTAAATTTTTATCCAAGTCTGGATATATGGTATTAACAATTTCTGCTATGTCATTACCAGATGTAGGTATGACAAATTCATCTGGTATTTGAATCCAAGTGGGCTCCTCATCTTCCTCTAATGAAATAGTGCGTAGGTTTCCTTCTCCTATGTTTAAAACCCACTTTGAAAATTGTGCTAACTTATCATCATAATCCGTGTTTGTTGTACATGTTTTTAAACGCATGTTGCTGTGGAGAGTAAAAATGGTGCATTTACTCCATAAAGAAGATTGATTTATTGCAGATCGTACAATCATTTGTCTAGTACCTTTAGGTATAACAGGAAGAGTTTGTCTAAAGTCCCCGCCCAAAAGTACTGTTTTTCCACCAAAAACTTTATTTTCATTAGCATCAGACGTATTACAAACAATATCAGTTAAACTTTTTTCAAAAGCCTCTAGTGCGTTATGATGCATCATAGGTGCTTCATCCCATATTATCAAATCAGTTTTTCTAAGCAAATCTGCTAGGTAGGACTGTTTAGATATGTCACAAGTTGAATTGTCATCCAAATTTATTGGTATTTTAAATTTTGAATGTGCAGTCCTTCCTCCGGGAAGAAGTAAAGAAGCAATTCCTGAAGATGCTACAGCTAAGACAATCTTACCTTCAGAACTTAAGCCACTTATAATCGTCTTCCACAAAAATGTTTTTCCCGTACCCCCACTTCCATATACAAAAAAAAACCCACCGGATCCTGTCTTTACTGCTTGTTGCACAACATCAAAAATATTTTTATGCTCATTGTTCAGTAATGGTAGCAATTTTTCAACTTCCTCTTTCATTAGCTCACAGTCATACCCTACCTCTTCATTGATTAAGGTATTAAATAACTCATCCTCTGAAAACATATCTGCTTCAGGTGTTGGCAAGAATTCTTTCAATGATCTATTATTTCTATTCATAATTTTATCTATCTCGTTAAAAGTCCTTGATTTCACCCAACTTTCTGGTGGATCACTGCAACTTCCATTAAAATTTCTATTATGCCAGACAATATCTTCAGACAGCGTTTCCCAATGATTCTCCCAAAATTGACTTGGGTTTGAGATCTCACAAAATAACAATAACGTTGTGAACATTTCACGTAAAGATGAGGGCGATGCCCACTGACACGCCTCTGATATTGCCTCATTCCATTCATTATCATCCTCTAACAACCCATGAGCAACACATGCTTCTTTAAAGGTTTCATAGCATACTCCGCCGACTGTTCTAATATCTGCATAACAGGTAGGACCTGTCATAATATTTAACAGCATACGCATGTAAAATCGTTCCCCTGCCGTTGGATGAGCAAAATATATTCTACCTATCTTCTCACCTTTCTTTCTCATTTTCCACCTTTTTTTCCTCTTATCCCAAACTCATTCTGTAGGAAAATCAACATATGTCAACCGTCTAGCTTCAGGAAACATCTTATTCGTTTCTAACCACTCAGTGAACATGGTCTTATCCAAATTCGGTCGTCCTTGTACGTCTAGTAAACTTTCTGAGTCATCAAAAAAAATGGTATGATCCCCCGGCATATGGAACATAAGTCTCTCAACAGCTGGGGTTCGATATTGTATGTCAAACTCAAATATTCTCCAACTCGCTTCAGAAGCAGAAATATACCTACAGTCAAGGTATGTCTTCACTTCGTCTATTTCTCGTACAAATGTTTGGCTTTCACTGTTGTTATCCTCAATCACAACAGTTGCCCTATCATGTCCTTTATTTATATACTTAAACAAATACTTAATAGATCGCGCTCTATTGCATACCTCCACATTAACATGTGCTTGATACTTTACAACCAGGTCAACATTATGTGGTATCACCCATCGACTATCTTGACAAAAACCATTTTCAGTAGAAGTGTAACGACCATCATTCCTTCTTCTATAAATAGGAAAACCATTCTTATCAAAGGTTGTTTCGTTACAGTATTTTTTTGGAAAGTGTTTTGAGCATGCTCCAGCAACCATGCATGGACATGAAGGGTTTTCAGGTCCACACGGTCCATGTATCATAAACTGACAAATTGAGTGATATGCCAATGGATCTGAATGAACATTTGGAATTTCTGCGCTAACCATTTTGTCAACATCACCTACAGTTTTAGGTCTATCACTTCCAAGTACGAACACCAGTATGTGAGCATGTGGCAGTCCACGCTTTTGAAATTCAATGGTATATATCACTGCATATTGAAAATTAGAAACACGGTTAATAAGGAATAAAAGGTAATAATGATATATTTAGTGTCAATGAGCATAAAAGGTAGAAAAATATTTACATGCTTTTACTTTTCCAAAATGTTCCTTATCCTTTATGTCCTTAATCAGTTCCATAAGCTTGATTTGAAAAACACGTGAAACTATTTCTGGTCTATCTTCAGTTCTTTGGCCTGGATAGCGTTCTAAAGCATATCCAATCTCTGACCACTTTGGGTTGCAAGTAAATGTAATGAAATAATCTGGAGAGCCTGCCCACCTACAAATTGCCATTGCATCTTGATAGTTTTGCACCATATACCTTGGACCGCCAGTAAATGATGATGGTAAAACAACTTTACGCCCAATGCATGAAGCTGATGTATCCCCAGCTGCTATTGCATCATGGAACCCACTGTAAATTTCAGATCTTAATGTTTTCTGATTATTTTTCACCCAACACAGTCTTTCTTCCTCTATACATGTGTAAGCATCTACCACAAACTGTTGGAAAATTTTCCCTCCTAACAGTAGGGCGGATCCATCTCCCGACCTGTACTGAAGAAGATAGGCATAGTACTCTCTCATAGTAACCAATTCCCTTTTCGTCGTTCTAGTTTGTTGTGTGTGTCTGTATTCGATATTTCGATAATAACCATCTTCTCCGTACGGAAACAAAATAGGGTATTGCATAGCCATAAAAGAAGGGTGTTTCTCATTAATTCTTTTAAGAACTCCATTTCTCTCCTCAATGACAATATCTCTAAAACCACACGAGTTTATGTTGTCCTCGTCTCTTAATGAAGCAACTTCTGACGTACTCGGTAGATTGTACTGCCTACCATCTCTATACCGCCTTTCTAATAACCTAATAAAAACCGGTTGATAATTTGTAGCGTGAAATCTATCTCTTGCCATTCGAAATACTTGAGCCAACACATTACATTCATCGAACATTGTAATTAGATTTTTAACTATTTCTTCATCCAAATTAGTTGTAACATGAGCACAAATTCTGTTAGACACCTCATTTGCTGTGTCATAAAAGTATAACTGGGCAAATTTTGGCGTACCATCTGTTGGTAGTAATGACCCAATCCTATGGTGATTTTGTCCATTTATTCTAAAAATGTACGGCCCACGACCATTGTTAATGGAGTTGTCAATATGACCACCCATTGATGTAAAAGCAAAAATGGAGTTATATGCACGAATGTTTTCTCTAAAATGCCTACTTTTAGGTCCGCCGTTATGGTCCAACAGATGTAGCAAATATTGAGGGCATTTCTTGAATAATGGAAGATGTACCTTCCCTTTCTAACAGCATATAGAAAAGACTGGATTTGTATCTGTGCTTTCTGATTTTACGCATTCCTCAAACCAAACCAAGGCCCCACAGTAACTACATTCACATCGCGGATGACTAAAGTTCCATGGAATCAACATCTTCCCTGATAAAAAATCGTTGGTAAATTTGTAAACAAATATGGATTATTGTCTACCAAGGAAAACGAAGCAGCAAACTCACTTTGATTGAAAGTGTTGGTTGTACGTAAATTTCTGAAAGATTGAAAATTTGTCAACGCCTTTGGAAAACAAATTGCAGCATAGTCATATGAGGGAAATGTTGGACGTGGACATTGTTCTGAAGTTGAAATGTTGTTTGCTGAGTGATTTGTGCCTTTTCCAGTACCTTATTAGAACACCAGAAAAAAAAATATCACACAAACTATTAAGTACAAACATATATATATATATGGACACACTAAAAATATAATTACGTCGAATCCACGAGTTAAGCTTTTGATGTCTAATATACTGATGTCTATACTGGCGGTTCAGCCGACACACTAAATCATAGATTACTTTAAATGTTAGTTCAAACAGTAGAATGACAAATACTTAAAATTATGGAATTAATGTGTAATACAAATTACCTCCTCTTTGGTATCGGTGTAGTAAGCAGAATAGTGTGGACGCCTCTTCAGAGTGCTGTAGGCGTAGATATTTTTTACATTTTTGTGGTGTAATAAATAGGCCGACATCGCTACAGTTCAGGCAGGTAGTCCCAGTAGATAATGACATCTTCTTTAATCGTTGAGCAGATAGCAAAAGTCGTCTCTTTGCACGTGCATTCCTCCAAATCTGACAGTTAATCATTACGAAACAGATTAGAATTATGTGTTTAAATCAAACTGCTGATATGCACTGTTCCGAATGATCCGATGTCTATAACGGGGGAAACAAATAACCGAGGGATGCACGTTATTGTCGCTGATGGGTATAGAATGTATGCATATTTTTCCAAGGCTGAAATAACTATGGAGTTGAACGGCAGCATAATGAACAGCAGTTAATGAAAATTGCAAAATGCGAAGACTGCTTATTACAGTGTACAACCCAATTTTGTAAGCAGAAGGTGACAACTAAAAATAAAGTTTGAACATGCAATAATTTGTATTAAATGACAGTTTAAGTCGGTGAAAATGTACAGTGATCGTTTACTGAATTTATTTCTGTTTCAAAAACGTGGTGGAATTGTTATGGAAAATTTGAAAACTGAGCAGTAGATGAGAAACATCAAATAAATAGAAAAAGAGGTTGGAACATTGTACCGAAAGCTGACACGATCGCGTGTGCAACGCATGTTGTTCGAATTTCTTTACCATATCTCTACCTGCACATAAAATAGAGGTTAGTTGTACATCAAATAGATGGTGTGCGCACACAGGCTGAATTCTTAGAGAAGCCAAGAAATGAAATAGTTCAACGGGGTAGTAAATAATTTATACAGAATGAAAACATATCAGTTAAGAAGCCAAAAATATTTTATTGGAAGAACTATGAGGAGATACAATGACGGAATAATTTGCACTTCCAGAGATCAAACAGTTCAAATTTAGTTAAACCGTTTTCGGGAGCTGACTACAATATTTTTTTAGATTCCCTACCATCTCTATTACCCATGACCAAGTTTGACTTAATTTTTAAGATTGAATATGACATATAAATCTAATGATTGAAAACCAAAACATTCGAACATACATAGCATAAGACATAAGTGCAGATATAGTCTTTTAAAGTAAGTGAATAAAGTGAAAACATGAATAGTTTATAATTACGAATGGATTACGTAACCTTTGTTTTTGAACGTACCGTAATGTTAGTTCCATCTTGTGATGGGATTTTTGGCCAGAGGGTTTACAGTTCTGTACACTGCAAACATGAACATCATTAGCGGTTGAAAAATGTATCACACACGGAGGAAGATAGAAAAGAAATGAAATAAACATATTTCCGGAAGTTAACATTCCTATATTATGAATCGATTCAGAACACTTTACTCAATCTTAAGATTACATTGACCTTACTCAATGATGTATTACATGAATTACAAAAGCCTGATAACAGTTAGGATACACCTACAATCTGTCCACTTATGTTTCCATATGTAACATGAACTTTTTAACATGCTAGTTGTTAAGTAAGTATTCATTGGAGAAAGTTATTAAAAATGGATAATAATAATTTTAGGAAAAAATACTGAACAACTAACATAAGCAAATTAATGTTAGTTTGTAAACATGTATAAATTGACATCAACTGAGTTGTAAGACAAAACTCGCGCACTTATAAATCAGGGGGAAAAAGAAATGGATAACTAAAGCTCATCGTGTTTAATTGTGTCGTTTATTTGTGCGTGAACATGTATAATTTTACTAAAACCCTAAAAAAAATTACCGAGTTATTGTGAAAAAATTACTGAAACTTATGTGCGGTTTATACTACCCACTACTGTGAAAGAACCAAAAGCATTGTGTTAATAAAAATAATAGATGCATAACAAATGCAATAAAACTTCAAATCAGTCAGGATACAACTACAGTCTATACACTTGTGTTTGCATATGTAACATGAAAGCTAACTGTTGATTAAGTATTAATTTGAGCAGGTTACAGTAAAAGGAATAATAATTTTTTAGAAAAAATAATGAACAACTAATATAGCCAATTTAATTACTGAAATTTATGTGCGGTTTATACTACCCACTACTGTGACAGAACCAAAAGCATTGTGTTAATAAAAATAATAGATGCATAACAAATGCAATAAAACTTCTAATCAGTCAGGATACAACTACAGTCTATACACTTGTGTTTGTATATGTAACATGAAAGCTAACTGTTGATTAAGTATTAATTTGAGCAGGTTACAGTAAAAGGAATAATATTTTTTTAGAAAAAATATTGAACAACTAATATAGCCAATTTAATTACTGAAATTTATGTGCGGTTTATGCTACCCACTACTGTGAAAGAACCAAAAGCATTGTGTTAATAAAAATAATAGATGCATAACAAATGCAATAAAACTTCAAATCAGTCAGGATACAACTACAGTCTATACAGTTGTGTTTGTATATGTAACATGAAAGCTAACTGTTCATTAAGTATTAATTTGAGCAGGTTACAGTAAAAGGAATAATAATTTTTTAGAAAAAATAATGAACAACTAATATAGCCAATTTAATGTCAATTTGTAAACAGACATAACCATTTGAGTCTAAGGCAGAGTTTTACGCGTACCTTTTGATACACACGCATACCTTTTGATATCAACTATAAGATCGTACCTTGAAAATTTGGAGAGTTAACTGATCGAAAGAAATTGTGAAATCATGTCGTGCGTCATGAATTTGTCCGACGGCTAGTTGATTCTTGTAGCAGGTAAAATTTCCGCCTCGTTGAGCGAAACCCTAAGTATACAATCACTTCTAAATCACGCACTATAGTGAATACCTATCAATCTTCAGCACCGTCAATCAAGGTAAACACCTACGATAGAGAAGGAAGAAAATATAGAAATATTATCCTAACAGGACGTGAAAGTTGAAGCGGGGTTGAATGATGAAATCACAAACAAAGGTCAAAAATAGTGAACCGCCTTAAAATTGCAGACAAATATAAATAAAAGAAGGTTGAAAGAAATAAATTACCACATATTTCCGGAGGATGATGGTGAGAGCAAAGATCTTAGCGGACGGCCGACAGTTCAATATTCTGCATCGTCAAGCAAGGTGGAAACTGATTTTGGGTGGTTGCTGAAAATTGAAGTTGTCGCGGTTGGGTACGGCAGAGAAGCAGGATAGTGGAGGCAAGCGATTGGAACGCGGTGGAGGAAGTAGGGGAAGGAATACGATTCCGTAGATTGAAGGGCGGTTTAAAGTTTTAGGGTTTTGGCGGAGAGCGTTTGGCTGTAAGGAGGGGTTGAAGGGTATGGTGGGAGGTGGATGTGGAAGAAAAGTGGGGAGTGATGGTTATTTCAGAAATTGGAGGAGGAGTGAGTGAAATGGGGAAAGAAGTGGAGACATGTGGGGATAAGTGGCGTTTTTTTTATTTTTGCTGAAATTAGTAAGTGGATGGAATGCAGAGAATCCAGGGGAGCAAAGAATTTCGAATACATGAGCGGAGGAAAAGCCAGGTAAGCAGTTTTAGTTTTGTGCTTTTAAGTTTAAGTAATAGATGAGCATGAAGGAGATATGTGCTTTGTTTAAAGAAACACCTGCAACTTGCAGGTAATTAATTTTTTATTTTCATTAGCTATTTTGGATTGTTGATGTTAAAGCTCAATTTGTTGCTAGAGTTTATATGAGTTGGTTAGAAAATTTCACGTTTTATGAAATGTTTTGCTTATAAATCGACTAATAGATGAATCAAAAATGATATGCGAACATTCTTCAGTTTGGCATCTTTGAAACTTTATTAACAACGGTTTGTAGAGTTTTTTTTTTTCAAAAACCAAAATATTATAATAGAATGGAGAAACAAGCCTTTCTCCAACGGCTCACAAAATACAGCAAGACATACACAGTATGCTACCCACATACCCGATAAACAAAGTATCAGAAAAAAGAAGAAAAAGCTAAGCTGACAGTAGCAACATAATACAAAGCTAAAAGGACTAAATAACCCGCCGCTCAACCAACAATCCCGCTACACCCAAAGGTGTAGGCCAGTCCACCTGAAAGAAAACCACCCTCCGACATAGAGTGCAAGAACCACATAGAACTGCAAGCCAACACTCGCTAACCATAGAGAACCATAAAAGCTGGCCTCAAACAAACCCAACCAGCGAAACAGCAATACTAGATGTGCTCTGAATACCAACATCCGACTAGAATAACCGAAAGCTGAAGTGCAACCAATGGAATCAGTCCTAGGAGAATATAAAACTCCCTACAAAACCTGGACCTGAAAAACTAGCGACCACATCAAATCAAACAATAAGGGGGGGAAGGGAGAGTCAGGGACGTTGGATGAAGACCAACGCCCTGACAGGAACACTCAACCGATTCCCGTTCGAGCGGACCTCATCGCACAAGTAATAGAAAGTAGACCCACAAGAGGATGGATACCGGGACATAAACGTCCCCTGAAAGGCCGACCTTGAAAAGCAAGGAATACATCATTCTTGACTCGCCTAATAATGGCCACGGGCTCCATAGGAGTACTATCGAAGATAGCCTTGTTCCTAGCACACCAAATGTGCCAGCAAAGGAGACAAGGAATTAAGCGATGAATGATCGCACGAAGAGATTTCCTGGAGTTCCCAGACCACCATGTTGAAGGTAGATCGTTAATAGATCTGGTAATTCCTCGGACACCAACCAAATTTCCGAAGAAGTTCCAGCAAGATCTGGCTGTAGAACCAGTGAAGAATAAACGGTTCAAGGATTCAGAATCCCTGTTGTCGCAGCAACTGCAACGAGAAACTAAAGGGATGCCTATCCGCTGAATGTTCTCGTCTAAAGGAAGGCCATCATGGAGGATACGCCACATGAGGGTCGAAACTTTTGGTGGAGAGCGAGAATCCCAGATGAAAGAAAACAAAGGGCGAATGGGGGAAGGAATACGAATCGAAGTCCAAGCTCTGAGGATGGAAAACGGAGCGCCGTCCCATCCTAAAAGACCGCCATGGGAGTCAGATAAGGATTTCACTGACTGCATGTGCTTCCACGTCTCGCTAGCATAGGACGGAGAACCCGTATAATTAGTGCCCGCAAGCCTTCGGTACTTTGCGTGTAGGAAAGAGGACCATAAAGAGTTGTTAGCACCGAATCTGTACCACAGTTTGCAAGCGAAGGCGGAGCAAATATCCTTGGGGTTGCGCAACCCCAATCCACCCTCGTTCTTGGGGCGACAAACCGAGTCCCACGAGATCCAGTGATGGCGGCGATCGCCTTCCTTGTTGCCCCAGAAAAAGGAAGAGGCCAAAGAACGATACGACCTAAAGAAGGACGCGGTAGGGGTCATAGTCGCAAAGACATGAGTTCCCATAGAATCTAACACAGACTTTATGAGAACCAGTCTGCCATCCTGAGAGAGAAGAGCCGCATTCCAACGAATGACCTTACCCCGTACCTTGTCAGCTAAAGGATCAAAATAAGCATTAAGCTTCCTACCGCGGTATAGAACTATACCCAGGTAGGGTAGAGGAAGTGTGGTCTCGTTGAAACCAGAAATTGTCTCAATCCAGGAAGCTCTAGAGGGGGAGCAATCCTTCGCCCGGACGAAACAACTTTTCGAAGAGTTAACGAGCTGACCGGATGATCTCTCGTATAGATGAATGAAACAAAGGAGCTTCCGAATAGATGAGCGACTACCGTTCGAGAAGATAACAATGTCATCTGCAAAAGACAGAGACGATATGAGTGGATAGCCCCTCGGAATCCCGAAACGCTGGATCTGACCGTATATCGTCAAGGAATGTAGACCGCGAATGAAAGCCTCAGCCGCGATCACAAAAAGAGAAGGCGATAGCGGGTCTCCTTGGCGTAGACCTCTCCCAGCCCTGAAATACCCATTAGCCGAACCGTTAATGAGCACAGAGAACCAGCAGTTGGAGATAAGCCTCCAAACAAGGTCAATGAATGTTTCCGGGAAACCGAAAGTTCTCAAGACCTTAATGATGAAAAACCACGACATACGATCGTAAGCCTTAGCCATGTCAAGTTTGAAAACAACATTAGAGCCCCGCACTTTCCTGTCTAACTGGGAAATAAGTTCCTGAGCCAACAGCACATTGTCAGAAATTAAGCGCCCTTTAACAAAGCCCGCTTGGGATGAAGAGATAATACGGTCAAGGAAAGGGGCCAACCGGGTAGCTAAAATCTTGGAAATAACCTTGTTAGAAAAGTTACAAAGGCTGATGGGCCGAAAGTCGCCACAGGAGCGCGGCAGGTCGCACTTCGGTATGAGAAAAAGGTTGGTGGATGTCCAGCTAGAGGGGAGGAAACTACCAACGAAAAAAGACTGAACAGCACGACAGAAGTCATCCTGAATAATAGGCCAGCAGCAACGGTAGAAGGTACCGTTGAAACCGTCTGGGCCGCTAGCACTATCCTTACTTAGAGCGAAAGCACTAGCTCGGATTTCCTCAGGCGACGGGAATTCTGAGAGGATACCACTTTCTGGCGAGAGGACCAACCTGGGAATGAAAGCTAAAAGAGAAGGGTCGGTTTCGGAAACCGAAGGCGAGCCTAGGAAGGATTGGAAGTGAGTCACAATTGTATCTATGACTTCCACAGGCGACGAAGCTAAAGATAGATCAGGGCGCATGATCTCCCGAATGGTAAGAAGGCTGTTTTTTTTTCGAATGAAGGAGTGGAAGAACTTGGAGTTCGCGTCGCCGTCGACTACCTACTTGACTCTCGCCTTTTGGCGAAGGAAGTCATTCTCAAGACGAAGTTCCGAGGCAAAAAAGGTTTGAGCAGAAGCCCACGCCTCCTTGTTGGATAATGACGGTGACTCATCAACCAAAGCTTCCGCAACAATTAGAGCTTCTTCGGCAGAACGAACACGATCGAATATGTTCTTGAAAACGTTCGTGTTCCATACTTTAAGACAGCCCTTGAGGCGCTTCAGCTTGCGACTGAAAACAGAACAGGGAGGACCGATGATGGGAGCTGACCAAGAATCAGCTACCACTTGATGAAAAGTGTGGTGAGATCTCCACATACTTTGGAAGCGAAAAGACGAGGGCCCAGACAGCGAGAAAGGAGAGCAACGAACTATTAGCGGGGAATGGTCAGAGAAGGTCCGATGAAGATGGACAACCGAGAAAGAGAAAGGTAATCGAAACCAATCCTCCGAACCAAAGACCCGGTCTAGCCTGGATAGGATACGACTAGGGCCAACCTGGTTATTAGACCAGGTGAACGTCGATCCCACGAACGGGAGCTCTGAGAGACCAGATCCGACAATGAAAGAGTTAAAATCCGCCATTGCAAGACGGTTGATGGCAGCTCCACCCCGTTTCTCTGCCTGGCATGCGACGATATTGAAATCGCCGCCAATCACCAAGGAAGAAAAACCCATAGAACCGAGACCTAAAATATCGGACCAAAGAGTTAGCCTCTCTGACCGAACACATTTGGCATACACTACCGAAAACAGAAAAGGAGTAGCAAAGAAAGAAGAAGTGAAGGCTACCGATAAGAGTTGAGAGGAGTCGAAAATAGGGAGGACCGAATAGGATTTGGACCATAAAATCCAAATCTTACCCGTTACATTGGCAGACCCTCCGCCAAAACCTAAGGATAAGACGGTACTGGTTATTCCCACCGGGTCTAGAAGAGGTTCCAGGATTGCTAGCACACCGACCGAATGTTTCCGAACAATGCGTTTAAGCCTAGCCAAGGAATCATGGTTCCCAATACCGCGAACATTCCAGAAGAGAAAATTCGACATGACGAAACAAAAGGAAGAAAGATAAAGCAGACAACAACAAGCAGAAAGACCTAGCGAACTCAGACAAGATATAGTGAGTGTCGAGAAGATCTATCGACCTGCTCGGACGCCGCTATAGAGCGTGTACGGATGGTGCGAGGAGTAGAATGGACTCTGCGCACTCTGCGACGGGGAGGACGAGCTAAAGAAACCGCGAGCTCAACAGAAGCCATAGATGACTCCTCACAATCGGTCGATGATGACCGATAAGCCCCAGCAAACTCCGAACAAGAGTTCCTGGATAGACAATCAAGGCGCGCATTCAGAAGCGCAATTTCTGCCTTACTCATCATCGAGATGGTAATGGACAGAGAGCATGAAGAGGAGGGTAAGGAGCACTCTGCTGAGCAGAACGCTGGAGATGAACGCGAAGGGACAGGAGGGGCAGAAACAGCAGAAGCAAAACGTAAGCAAAAGGGAAGGCGAATAAGGCGAACAGAGCACTGCCACCGGCTCTAATCTGAAACGGGGCAGATAGGTGCTGCTAAAGAGCGAAAGAAAGATTAGGCTGGGATAACAGGATCTGATACCCCCGACTCAGCTAACTGCTGGGAAAGAACAGGGTAAAGGCGTACCGGAAGAGCGATACGGGGGAGACAGAAATAATACCCATCATATGTAAGGGAGCTATCCAGATGCGTCCCATCTTGCTGTGGGAATCTTACCATAACGAGACTGTCACTAAAAGTACAGCCCCGTATCGAAGGTGAGATTCGCGCGGAGCACCAATCTGCGGAACGATGATAACGGAGCGCCGATGGCTGACAGTATTCCATGCTGTCCGTATAGTGATCACCGACGATCACTATACGCACAGAGAAGGAAGAAGGATACCGCCCACGCCAGTCGCTCCCGGCCCACTGAGCAGATCGATGGCCCCGATAGAGTACAGAAAAAACCGCCGAACGAAAAATCAACCAAGTCACTCGTAACACCAAAATGCAGTCGTAGTGACTCAAAAACATGACCCAACAGAAAGTACCAGACGAGAAGTTCCAGACTAGGGACGAGAAAAGGACAACCATACTGCTGGAAGCCAACAACACCGACGAGAGCCTAACGCTCGACATAAAGCTACCAAACAAACTTAAAGACGATAAGGCGAAAAATTCACCAAAGTGACCTGACACACTACCAGGCCCGGCATAGAAGGAAGTGTCAGGGAGCACACACCTAAGTGTGTCATGGCTCAAGAATACTAAATCGACAACAAAGGATAACCCCCAACAGTCACAAGGCAACCCAGTAGTAACTACCACCAAAGAAGGCGAGCGAGAGAGACATACCTTCCAACAAAGCTCCTCAACAACGGCAAGACAAGGGGTAGCCGAGCCCTTATCTGCTGAATCGCCCAAAATCGACACTGCAGACAAGTTCCCACCACCAACCATAGACCACTCATCAGAGCCACTCACGATACCTGGAGAAACCCCACACAAAACCGAAGCAGGCACCATCGGAAGGCACGGGGATGGAGACAAAGTGATCAAATCTTCATCTGCCAAACCACCGTTAACCTCACCAAAGCTGAAATCGACAGAGGAAGGACAAGTAACCACACAACCCAGAACAGATAAGCGAGGAGAGAAAGGAGCGGTGAACTCTCCCTTCTTCCTATACTCTAACTCATCCTCTTGGTCCAAACCCAACTGACCACAGTCAAGACCAACATCAACGGAGCCAAAAGTAATAGCAGTCGACAAAGGATGCGACAAACCCAACGCCTCCCCATAAATCAATTTGGGGGCAAACTGGATCTGAAGATCCCTAAAAGCCAGATCATCAGATCTAAACGAAAGCTGGGATGACTTCACAAAGCAAGGCGTCAAAACCATGAACTGACCATCCACCAACAAGTACTTGTGACGAGCCAGAGAAGAGAAGGCCCCGGTGGAATAAACTTCAATGGCGACCGATCTTTCGCTCGAGAAACAAACCGACACCGGAGAAGGGACAATCGCAAGCAAGGCGTCAGCGACGACAGCGAAAGGAGGACATCGCCTTACAAAATCGCCCGTAAAAGCAAAAACCCCCAAATCCATATAATAACCCATAGCCTCTCGCGGAGAAGCAATACGAGAAGCAGATCCTTAATAACTCTACAAACCATAGATTAATAAATCAAATGGAAAACCATTTCTCAAGTAGGTTTTTATCTTCCAAAGGAAGTTTTTAGTCCGATCAACGATATGTATCATCATCTCAAGGTGTCATGAAAGTTATCAAAGGTTTTATTACAAAATAGAAAATTTCGATGCTCGCAAAGAAATATAGTCTACAAAGATGTTTTTTATCATGTAATCAAGGTTTAAATTAATTACATTTTATGGTCACTTTTTATCTATCTCATTTATTCAAGCTCAAAATAAAGTAGGAGACAAAACAATCAATAAACAAATGGTATAATGCTTGCCATTTATACTCACATGTTAGACCATGAGGTGTTTGTGTTTCTCAAGACCATTTTGAATAATATGCAAATTAATGAATTTTGTGCAATATACATATATGTGTGTGTGCGCGCGCGTGTGTGGGTGTGTGTGAGTATGTATTTATTTATATATATATATATATATATATATCTGTGTGAGTGTGCGCATGCGTGTATGTATATATATATATATATCTGTATATGTATATGTATATGTATATATATATATATCTATGTGTGTGTTCCCTTCTGTATTTATACAATAACCAAATTTATGCATAAAATGAATATATCGAGTTTTGTATACGTTTGTACATACTATTTTGTACAGAAAAAAGTTAACTCACGTTTTTCTTTGCACACGTCCAATGGACGTGCCTAACATACTGGTAATTATGTTAATATTGGTCTATATATAATGAGAATACCTTCGTTTGAAGCTCTGGAAATTACGTTAATACCCTTGCTATACATTAATTAAAAATAAAACAACAAGAGAATGGTTTCGTTCTTACTAAAAATAAAACTAATGCATTTTTTCTTTTACACGTCCAATCGGACGTGCCATACGTACTGGTGTCAAATAATTTGGAAGGAAGTCCGCTTTCTAAAAGTTCAATTCTCCTGAACTTTTCCATCTTGATTTGATTGTTTGTAAATTATATGATATCATTCCAAATTCAAAATTGGTGAGTTAACAAATATCTCGAATGAGGTGCATTAAACGAGTTTGACTTAGAGATTTGGTTCGGATCCGTTAAGCCTATGGACTACGAAAGATTTTTTCGCATCCAACGCGGATGCATTGAACAGATTTTTTTTCCCAAATTCCTTGAGAGAGTACATGATGGTTTTGGATATGGCGATAGGAACCAAGAAGGAGAAGAAATATTGAATTTCACTATTGCCTATGACCTCATGATAGCTAATATGTTCTTTAAAAAGAGACAATCACACTTAATTGCTTTCAGTAGTGGACAACACTCTAGCCAGATTGACTTTGTCCTTACTAGAAGAGACGACAAACGAGCTTGTGTAAATTGCAAAGTCGTACCTGGAGAATGTGTCGTCTCACAACATCAGCTTTTGATATCTGAATTTCGTCTTCGAATACGTGTTCGACAGGATAAAGGAGCCAAGATTAGTCGGACGAAATGGTGGAAACTCAAAGAAGACGCCTCACGGGTGTTTAACGATGGAGTGATGGGAGAAGGGACATGGAATATGGAAGGAGAAACAAATAACATGTGAGATGAGATGACTGAAAGGGAGTGCGGATTAAGGATCTTAAGGCTAATTTAACACTAGAGGAGAGGTGAATAGTGTTTAATGGATTCTAAGACTTATATGGACTAAATTAAAATTATGACAGAAACAAATGCAGAAATTAATCACAGAACAATCACAGAATCAAACACAGATGCAGAAAGTAAATAAAAAGCAGTATAAGGAAAGAACACACCGAATTTTATACTGGTTCGGAGTTACCCTACATCCAGTCCTATACCAAGGCAAACACCTCATACATATTTTTATTATACCAATGTCGAGATTACAATCCTCAATTTCTAAAGGCCTTGAGGTACCCTCCTGTCTCACGAGTCCGGGGCAAACTCTCTTGATTTACAAGCCACAAGATTACCCAATTGATTTCCAGGCACAACCACACCTTATAGAGAGACTCGATAAACTTTTGATTACAAATTGATCGTATAACTCTGAATAGCACTTTCACTACTAGAAAAAAGCTAAATACCGATGGAGGGGGGCGACGGCTTCCGACGGCCTATTTCCGACGGCTTCCGACGGGCCGTCGGCGGCCGTCGGAAGCCGTCGGAAATTATCGAACTACAGGCTCAGCCGAGCCTTCTTCCTCCTCACTTTTCATATGAAAATATTAATCCCTAAATCCCCAAATCTCTTCCCCAAGCTTCCAATCATCAATTTCGAGCTTTCGGATCCTCCTCGGCTGCATAATCAACGTCTATTGCTCTCCGGCTAAGGTATAATCTCTTATTTTCGAGAAAAATTGAGTTTTTACCCTAATTCTAGATTTGCATAAATTGATAAATTAGGGAAAATTGGTGATTGAAATTGTTTCCAATTGTGTTATAATAGTTTCTAGCATTCAATGATATACCTATTTCATCTTTTATCGTGAAATTGTGAAAAACATGTATAATTTGGGTTTGTTCGTGTATATGGAAATCGTTGTATATGCCTTGGTTGTACCATTGTATATGTGTGTAGCGCTGCTATCATTGTATTGTGTTAGTTGGACTAAGATAAAATGAATGCACGAGCTTGGAATATATTGTGCACGTATTGACTTATGCAACAACAAAAAATTGCGTCGAACGAGCCTTAAGTTGATGAAATACGTCGAATAAATGTGTTAAATTAAAATATTTTTTTTGTAAATGTGAATAGTTAGTAAAACTGTATTTTTTCGTAAAATGCGCACATTTAATTAACTCATGTCCCTTAGACAATTTTTGGTCCCGTCTGACGAATGTTGTACATGATCGTTATATAAATAGTCGTTTTTTTTCAAAAAACGACCATTTAAATTAATCTGGTACAATGTTTGTTGGATTTGTCCCTATATTGGACAAGTCATGAACACAGTAAGCATTTACATTTTGTATACTACTTCGTCTCAAACGGTTCATAAAATTTCGGCCTAACTTTTCATTTTTGTTTCCTGCGTACACGCATTTTGTGTACAATGCAGGGAACAAAAGGGAAATGCTGCCGAAATTTTGTTGAATCGTTTGAGACGAAGTAATATACGAAATGTAAATGCTTACTGTGTTTGTAATGGGAAGTAGGATGCCTGACCATGGAAAAAAAATTTATACAATTTTTTATATCGATACGTTAAAAAATAAAATGTGCCCTATTTGAAAATATTTTTAAATTTGTGAAGTTGTTCTTTAAATTCAAATATTATACGACCATGAAAATAATCTTTTTCGAATTTGTATTCTTGAAAATAAATATTAAATTTTGAACTTCTAATTTTCTCAAATAGGAAAAATGATTAATTATTTTGTTGATCGGAGGAGATGGATGTACCAAAGAAAAGGACAGAGGGGCTCAATAAAAGAAGATTTTTATAATGGTATAAACGTGTTTGTTGAATTCGCTTTAAGTAATAACGGAAACGATCCAGAAATTCGTTGTCCGTGTAGTAGGTGTAGACATTTGAAGTATTTGTTACCAAATATTGTGAAAGTTCATTTATGCAAAAATGGTTTCGTACCCGAGTATTATGTTTGGGATCGGCATGGAGAAGTTGTAGCAAATACTTCTGTAGAGTCTGAAAGTGTCGTTAACGAAATAGTTAGGACGACCCGTATAGAGTACTGCCGGTCGTCTAGCATGTCCATATTGCATGGATGAAACACGAGCGTTTTCTTTACCTCATGGTAAGAAAATTTCATGGTTTGATTGTCATCGATATTTTCTCCATGTAAATCATCCCTTCAGAGGAGACAAGAAAAACTTTTTAGCTAATAGAGTAGAAACCAGACAACCACCGACGATATGGTCAAGCGAAGACATATATGAACTTGTTAAGGACTATCCAAAGATATACGAAACTGGCGAGCAAACAGAAATTGAAGGCAAATCAGTTGTTCATAACTGGTGCAAACAAACTATTTTTTGGGAGTTGCCGTATTGGAAACATCTTCTACTTCGCCATAACATAGATGTGATGCACAATGAGAAAAATGTATTTGATAATGTTTTTAACACAATTTTGAATGTGAAAGGGAAGACGAAGGATGATTTGAAATCAAGACGTGATATAGAAGAATTATGCAAACGTCCTGAGCTTCATATGAAACCAAATGACAGTAAAAAACCCAAAGCATGTTACGAATTAGATAATAATCAAGTTAAAACTGTGTTAAAATGGGTGGAAGGCTTAAGATTTCCTGATGGGATATCATCAAATCTTCGTAGATGTGTTGACTTTAAAAATGGTAGATTGAGTGGAATGAAAAGTCACGACTGTCACATAATGATGGAAAATTTATTTTCCATAATGTTCAAAGAACTACTGCCGTTAGAAGTTTGGAATGTAGTAATGGAGCTTAGTATGTTTTACAAAGAGCTTTGTTCGACTACTTTAAAAGTGCAACGTTTACGTAAACTTGAAGTGGACATTCCTATATTGCTTTGCAAATTAGAGAAAATATTTCCGCCAGGTTTTTTTAATGTGATGGAACATTTACCTGTTCATCTCCCATCTGAAGCACGACTTCGAGGTCCTGTCCAATATGGATGGATGTATCCATTTGAGAGGTATGTAATATCTTATAACGTAATTTAATTGCATTTGAAAGATGAAGTTAATATAAATTAATTTTGCATAGATATTTGAATCATCTGAAGAAAAAAGTGAGGCAAAAAGCACGAGTTGAAGGTTCGATATGTAAATCTTACATCGAAGAAGAAGCTTCGTTCTTTTTCTCTCACTATTTCAGTGACCATGTGAATATTTCATTTCAAAGTGTTCCTCGTAATGACGAAGGCGATGAACAAGAGTCCTCTCAAGCAATGTTATCTATTTTTAGACAACATGGTCGGCCTTCTGGAAAATGTGTAGAAATATGGCTAGACGATAGAGATCTTCATGTAGCACACACTTATATTCTTCTAAATTGTGCCAAGGTTGCACCGTTTGTTAGGTAATCTGAAATAATAATTTGTGTTTTATTCTTTTCTATAATGCATACGCGTGTATAACCTAATGTAATAATTTATTTATATAAACAGTGTTTATGAACGTGAACATCCGAACGGAGATCTCAGTAAAGAATTTTCCGGTTGGTTTTCAAATTACGTTTATGAGTCGAGAAATTGTGTTGTTGACGAAGGGTTGAAACATCTTGCGATGGGACCAAAAAGAGTGGTCAAGACATATCCAATATATTTCGTCAATGGATATAAATTTAACACCAAAGAATACGGTGCAGAAAAATTAACAAATAATACTGGTGTATTTGTTAAAGGTAGTGACGATCCAGAAAATCATTTAAATGATTTTTATGGCGTTCTGACACAAATTTTGCAACTGACATATTTCTCACGATCCGCGGAGGAGGTGTTTCTATTTAGATGCAATTGGTTTAGCAATGTCCAGGTTCTGGAATTAATGTGCACAAGGATTATAATCTTATCGAAATAAAGCATACATCGCACTATCACAAGTATGATCCTTTTGTACTAGCCAAACAAGCATTGCAAGTTTATTATGCTCCTTATCCGTCTCTAAAAAGAGATAAAGCAGATTGGTCTGTAGTTTTTAAAACAAAGGCCAGATTCACATTCGATGGGAAGAATATTCCGAACGAACAAGCTTATCAGGCAGATCTTGAGCAAAATAACGAAATAATAATTACAGACGATCATACAGATTTTGGTCCTTTGATCGATGAATCAAATGTTTTGGTAGAAGCGTTTGACAGTGCAGAGGAAAATATCGTCGAAAACGAGACCGAATTTGAATCAGAAGACGATGATGACTGATATAAATCTGAATTTGTTTTTTTGCAATTGATGTAACTATGTTGAATTCTTGATGTATTATGAAATTGATATAACTATGAAACCAAATCCGTTTACTATTGTTTGCATGTTTTATGTTATTTCCATTTGTCATTTATTTAGCAATTTTTATTGAAAATGCAATGAACTCTGCTTATCGTTGGAAGAGTACACCCATTATGAATCAGGTATAACACACTTCCATTTCTATTTCCATTTCAGTCATTAATTAAGCAATTTATACCGTTGATGTCATTTTCATATGAAATATATTAATTATCATGTTTTTATTCTCTTATATAATGATGTGTATATGTCACAGGTTTATCAATATGTCATGTAGAGGTAGGAGCAGTTCCCGATCGTCAGGAGGCGATGGAAGTGGCCCATCGCAAGAGCCACAGCGTGCAGTTGTATCGTTAGTCCCTAGAGCAGATGGGTAAGAATTAAATTTTATTCAGCATCTTATTTTTTCTATGATATACGTACGTACTTATCTATATCGAACTTAAAAACATGGGGTTCGATCTACTTCCTTCTAAGGTTGTGTTGGACGTCTCTAGAGCTTCTTATCGCAGTAGGATGAGTGCCTGCTGGCCGAAGTGGGATAACATCCCACCTCACATCATAGAGTGCATATGGCAGGATGTCCTAGTATGCATATTTTTCTGTTTTCCATTTTTAATTTGTTTTTGTCGTTTTTTTACTGTTTATATTGTTTAAAGTGTAATCTTTTTTTTAACACAGGCTGAGATAGACATCCAGACAGATGATATGATGTTGGCACGAGCATACTGCATGAAGAAGATATGCAAGAACTACAGGGATACGATATCTGAGATTAAGAAATCTGGTAAGAAACCACGGTGAATGGGAGAGAGCATGTGGCAAGCTTGGTTGAGATACTGGGAGATGGACGAGGCGAAGGCAAGTATACTAATTTTTTTTGAATTATTAATTTGACGTGATCGAAAAATAATGTATCAAATTTTGAATGTACAGGCAGAGTCGGATAGAAACTCTGCAAATAGAAATAAGAATCCCGTCACTCATCGCGGAGGATCGAAGTCGTTTCAGCAGTATCGGCAGTAGTTGGTAAATTTACTGAATAATAAATGTAAATAAATTATACTATATGATTTTAAATGTATAATAATTGTATGTAACAATCAACTTCAGGAAGCCGAGTCACATGGTCATGTCAGCTATATGGACGTGTTCACCCGTACGCATGCTGTCAAGCATGTTAATCCAGACGGGACTGTTTCATACACATGGCAGGACGATAAATCCAGCAAAAGCCATGTAAGCATATTTCATTTTATTCAGTATTAGTAATTGTTTTAATTGTTAAACTATGATGACATAAGATATGATATTATTAATTTGTTAATGCAGGAGAAGTTTATGGAGCAGCGGCAGAAACTCCTTGCTGACACGGGTCGAGATCAGTTGACGACCAATGAGGAAGACGTTATTTTTGAGTCCGTTATGGATCCAGCAGAGCATGGTCGACGATACGAATTTGGCAATTTAGCGGTAAATAATTTACTTTTTCTTAAAATACTTAAAATATGATATTTTCACCTTTTCAAAACAATAAACTTGGATTTTATTTATTTTTCAATTATTGCAGTCCAGTAGTCAGAGTAGGGGACGGCGGAGTAGACATCAGAGCGATCTTGCAGATATAGAAGAATTGCGGACTAGAGTTGCCCAGTTGGAGGAGCAGAACCGCCAACATGCCATGCACACCGCACAGTTGTTAGAGTACATGCAGCAGCAGCAGGGTGGTGGTCGCTTTTCTTCCTCGGCTGGCTCTGGATCTGCAGGAGATTGATTCATTACTTGCTTTCTTGTTCGTTCAGGTATGTTTTGTTTTAATTTAGAATGATTGGTAGACGGCGTAGGTAATTGTTGATTTATGTATAATTATGTTTGACACATTTGGTTCTATGGTTGTATGAGGACGTGTATGAGAATATTGATGAATTTGTGTATTAACAACATGGTAGAACAGTTATTGTTAGGATTATTGTTAATGTTGGAATGGTTATTTATATTTTGTATTTTATTTTGATGTAATTTTATTTATTTGTGTGTTTATTAAATATTTTATAGTTTAGGTTTGAATATTTGGTTGGACTATTGTATATTGGATTGTGCAGTATTGATGTTATAGTGATTGGAAGAGAAATGTGGTTGGAAGGCTAAATTTGCAGCAAATTTAAAAAAAAACAGCAGATTTTCGACGGCTTCCGACAGCTTATTGGTCAAAATTTCCGACGGCTCGCGACGAATATCGGCGGCCTGTTCCAGACGATTTCTGACGGTTTCCGACGGGCGTTGGTAACCGTCGGAAACCGTCGGAAATCGTCTGGATCCATCGGAACTGGATACGACAGCGTCCGTCGGAAGCCGTCGGAAATACTGCGTCCCGACAAAGACATTTTCGGCGGCTATTTCCGACGACGGCCGACGGTTTCCGACGGCCGCCGACGGCTTCTGGCCGTCGGAAAACGTGTTTCCCCTTGTAGTGTTTGATCTTCGAGAGAGGGCAGAGAATCAAACAAGAATGGGATTCTAATTTGATTCACTTGAGAATTCGGTAGAATTTTGACACAATCTTAAAAATATGAAAATTTTAGAATATGGATTTGTGGAGAAGAAGGAGTGAAGAAAATAAGAAAATAGTTAGTTAAAAAATTCGTTTGTGAAGGCTACTTATAGACCAGTAACGATCATAACCATTCGTGAAGAGATTTAAACGAATAGACACTTCTTTTGAAAATTGAAACTTTTGATTTTAACGGCCACCATGTCGACATGGGGTATCTCATGATGTCGACATCCCTAAGTTAAAAATACTGTAAAATTTGTTTTGAAAATGGTATTGAACGGAAAACAAGATGAAATGATTCCGGAGTAAAATAAACTAATTTTCCTATGTTTTGAAATAAAGAAGAGTAGAAAAATATATTTTTAGAAGGGGCATTTCACCAGAAGGACAAACTTCACAGAAATTAATTTCAAGGCCAAAGTTAGCAGAATAATTACTTTTAAGGACAAAGTCAGCGGTCCAATTACTTTCAAGGACATAATTTCATTGGTTTTTTGGCCTTAGAAACTAGTTATTTTGCATTTTGTCCTTAAAAGTATTATTTCACTTGTGTGTCCTAGAAACTAATTGCGCTTGCTAAAGAGGCCCTTATGGCTAATTTTCACTTTTTAGAATGTATATATAAATTTGATTTTAAATCTCAAGTATATATATTATAAAAGAATATTTAAAAAATCAGAAGATAGTTTTTAAAAACAAACGAAGTTTGAAACAAGAGTTTATTTAAAACAAAAACAAAGAATATTTTAAGGCTAAAATAATTTGAAAAGCAGTTTTGAAAATCATTTTGAAAAACCATTTTGAAGTAGTTTTGCAAGCTTCTTCCTGCAGAATATCTCATCACATCATGACTCGAGAACTTGTACAAAACCAGGATGTTCGTGGGTTTATAAGCCATTTGTCGTAGGTTTGTAAGCTACTTGTCGTGGGTTTGTAAGCCACTAAGAAGATAGAAATGGGTTCCATCCCAAATGAAATATGGAATGAAGATTTTCATGCTATTATGAAGTTTTAACAATAAACTAGACACTTATCTTGAAATCTTGATCTTGAAACTCATGAGTCTTCAAACTTGATTTCTTCATTCTTGATCTTTATATTGTACAGTCTTCAATAATCAGTACATGCCTTATATATATCCTGCATAATAACATTCATATATATCTAGACAATAGTGTTAGTATATAAGTTATAATAAAATAAGTTACAAAGGTTGTTGTCATCAAAACCACTATCTCCAGTTCCTAACAATGACAACGCGCATTCAGAAAGTAGCTATTGGGGTGTTTGAGATAACGAAAAGAAATAAACACGAATCTAAAGATTCATGCTGGTGGAACAGTGATGTGCAAAAGACTATCAAAGAGAAGAAGAAATGCTATAAGTGTTTGCGTCATCATAGGAGCGAGGACAACGCACAAAAGTACAAAGTGGCAAAAAAGAACGCAAAGAGAGCGGTGAGTGAAGCAAATGGGTCGGGCGTATGAAGATCTATATTAAAAGCTAAGTATAAAGGAGGGTGAAAAAACGTCTGTAGGGTAGCTAAGCTCCACGAGAAGAAGACGGGAGACTTTAACCAAGTAAAATGCATCAAGAATGAGAATAATAGACTTTTGGCGAAGGACGATGAAATAAAAAATAGATGAAGAGATTACTTCGGCAAGCTATTCAATGAAGAAGGTGATAGCACTACGATCAACCTGAACAACTCTTTTGATGACACCAGCAGACATTTCGTTCGGAGAATTCAAGAGTTTGGGGTAAAGGAGACGCTAAAACGGATGTAAGCGGGCAAGGCATTGGGGTCTGGTGACATCCTCATTGAGGTGTGGAGATGCCTTGGAGATGCAGGATAGCCTGGCTAACTAAGTTGTTCAATAATATTTTCAAATCAAATAAGACGCCAAATGAGTGGAGGAGAAGCATATTAGTTCCAATTTTTAAGAATAAAAGAGATATCCTAAGTTGCACAAACTATAGAGGAATTAAGCTTATGAGTTATACAATGAAGCTTTGGAAGAGAGTCATTGAACATCGATTAAGAAGGATGACAAGTGTTTCAAAAAACCATTTGGTTCCATGCCTGGGAGATCGACTACAGAGGCGATTTTCTTGATAAGACAACTTATGGAGAGGTTAGGGAGCAAAAGAAGGATCTACACATGGTATTTATCAATTTGGATAAAGCATATGATAAAGTATCGAGAAAGGTTATATGGTGGGCTCTGGAAAAGAAAAGAGTCCCAACAAGTACATTACCCTTATTAAGGATATGTATGATTGTAACTAGTGTCAAAGAATGTAAGGGTGAAACCAGTTACTTTTCCATTAACATAGGATTACATCAAGGATTAGCTTTGAGCCCCTATATTTTTACCCTAGTGATAGATGAGGTTACGAAGGGTATACGAGGTGAGATTTCTTGATGTATGTTCTTTGCGGATGATGCGAACGAATTTCGTATCGATCAAGATTTGACCCGATCGAGTCGAAACTTGGCACGAACATTCTTTAGGTTGTATGTAAGCTCCTGTGAAAATTTCATAGCATTTGGACTTGTGGATTGCGAGTTATGATCGATGCAAGTTTGGACTTTTCGGTTGTCGTTTTATTCGCATCGATGCTCTTCGTATCGATCAGTTCGAATCGATGGCCACGCACGTGATGCCAGTTGACGTGACACTTGCTTTCGGGATCGATCCAAAGTTTATGCCGAATCAATCGAGTCTCCCTAAGATTTGCGCCTCGTTCGTATCGATCTGACTTGGTCTTATTCGTACCGCTTTACTGCAGTTCCCTTCGTATCGATCATTGAAGCTACTTCGTATCGATGACATATTGACCGCTTTGTATCGATAGCTTTTATCCCAGTTCGTATCGATATAAACTCACATCCTTTGTATCGATGAAATATTGGTAGTTTCGTATCGATGCTTTTTAAGGGTTCCTTTGGTTGGTGATCGATACGAAATGTGTATAAGATGATCGATACGAACCGTGTACAAATGATCGATACGAACCATGCATAAGATGATCGATACGAACCGTGCATAAGATGATCGATACGAACCGTGCATAAATGATCGATACGAACTCTCCTCAGGTGATGGATACGAATGGATGGATCGGTGCGAATAGAGGCGAACGATGGATACAAATGAATGGGTTTCCTTGATTTGCATCGATCGTAAGTTAAGCATACAAACCCTGATTGACTTAAAATTTGAAATGTTGGCTTTCATGGCTTCACTTGTCATGTCATATTAGTTGTAGTCTGATCCGGACTCGTACAAAATTCATCGATATCCATAGCGAGCCTACGTATAATCGATCTTCGGGACGGACTGTCCTTGGCTTCCAATTAAGTCCCTAGTATCTCGGCCTTGCCAAAAGGCGGGATAACAGTTACACATCCGCATTTTGATACGCTCCTCTAGTTTCATTCTGTCCTCCATTCCTAATGGGAAGTTCCGGCACATATTCCTTTGGTTATTTTGCACTTGTGTTCTATCTTGCATTTCTGGCTCTAGTGTCGTCCGTTCTCGGCATCCCAGCTTCCCCTATGTCCAATCCAACATTGCTCCCGAGTAAAATCCTCTCGGTACCAAAAGGACTTCGGTCGGTAAAGAGTGGTCATGGCTGTGGGGGCATTGTTCCAGTTTGCTCCACAACAACTCCAAATGTTCCTGCATTAGTTCATAGTCCTTGGTTCTAAATTCCAGCAACTTAGCTATTCTTTGTTGTCTCATCCTTTGAAAAAATCCTTTCAGCATCTCATGTTGCTGAACCATTATTCCATCATGCATCTCCTTCATCGTTTTCTTCATCTCCTCTCTGATCACGTAGAAAGATTGATTGGAATTTAGGAATATCTCTTGGCTGTCATATGCTCTAGTTGACTTCCTCCAATTTTAGATCAAATGTTAGGTCTCTTCATCTTCTCTAAGCTTCAAATTCAAGCTTTAGGTTGTAAATCTAGCTCTTTCTTAGTGAAAGGACCAAACTGTCGACTCCAAAAATGGCGCCAACACCCAAATATCATATGAAATCACCAATTCTAATGAAATAAAGGTAAAATCAGAAAAGGAGACACAATTTTTATAGTGGTTCGACGAATTCTCCGGCCTACGTCCACCTTAATATATGTTATTAGTCGTTTTCTCTTTAGGTTACAACTAATTTTATCAAATCTGTCCATAATGTAATGGATCTCGAATTTACAATGGAGTTTATAGAGCATGTTTGATGAAGGAGATAGGAGTGAAGAAGTTGCAGAGTTCAGATCCCTCTTTCAGTTGCTATATGGCTGGTATTTATAGAGAAGCAACATCATATGATCATGAGCCCGCTTGCATTGACGTCCAGAAGCCAGCCCAGGAAGACACAATTGAGCAACTCGGCCCAATTGGCCAAAAATACCTCTCGGTGTTGAGAGGTTCCTCTCGGTACCAAGAGGTTTACTTAGTTGTAAATCCTCTTCTTTTGCTAGCTTTGCCTTTCCTATCTTCAATTTGATGCTTTCCAAACTCTTTTCGATAGATTTTGAGTTGATTCCGATGATTATCCCGATAATACATGAACTGTCCTGCTTTATTTTCTTTCTTCTCATCAATCCTAAGAATTGTTCATATAAACTTTGGGAAAAGAACTTGACCGTGAGGGGTTGGAATAGAGTATGAAGTGTATGGGGTTTATAGTGCAAAAGTATGAGGAAAAACCTCTTGGTACCGAGAGGAAACCTCTCGCTACCGACTGGTTTTCTTAACTCCAAAACCGATGATTTTCTTGAGTTCCACTATCTTATCCTTCTACCGTGTTTCCAAGTTCTCGAGTCGTTTTATCTTTATTTTGACCTTTTATTTCTGGTTGAAATCTGCCTGGTTAAAAAGTGGGTTAACATTGTCGGTTATGTTATGCTTATTTGATGATTTTTTGATAGCTAGCTAGGTATGTTGGCAGTCATATTTTGGTGTGGGGTTCCTAACCTAGACCTCTGTACATTTTATTATAATTATCTATATACGCTTAGTACGACTGCATGATTCTTGGATCATGCATCCTTTATATATAAAAAAGGTCGTCTTGTTAATTAAATTATAAAAAGTAATTAAAGCAAAAATAGAATAACAAAAACAATTATTTATAACAAAACAATTAAAATGCCCCTTGAAAATGCTCGTTTCGTAACACAAAAACACATGCCTCTTTTGCGAATCATTTTCTTTCATGTCTCTTTCAAATGTCACACTCATGTAACACAAGAACACATCCTAAAAGGGTTAACAAATGTGATTTTTAACATGGTTAATGAGTGAAACACATGTAGGTTTCATGGATCAACTCGTTGCTTTTGTTTTGAAATCCGAACCATTAACCAGCCTTTTGAGCTTTTTGAATTTCCCCCAAAATAGAATCATCTTTTAAAAAAATTTTAATATTTAAAGTACTTATTATTATTTTGTTCCTTAAACAGTCATATACTCCCAAACGGCGATTTACAAGTTTTTTTTTAGAACCACGAGCTCAAGTGGTATAGACAGCGATTTATAGGTCTTGGTTTCAAACTTGACACATCAAAATCTAATGCTCTGTTTGAATAAAACATATACTCCTATTATTAAAAAAATGACTTAGGGGTTTTTAAGGAAAACGATGGTTAAAGTAACGAACTTTAGAAATGTTAAAAATCTATGTAACAACCGGGATCCAAACCTATCATCTCTGGTTTTTATGTTCATGTTTTAGCACCATCAAAATTATCAACATCAAAATTTAATTTAGTTAAAAGAAGGCTGTAATGCAATAATTACCATTAATAAAATAATCAAATATTTCTTATACATACCATTTTTATTCCTTCTTTATGCATAAACACGTTCTTCTTTAATCTTTGGTTTCAAATATTATTTAAATATAATCTTCTGTTAGGTTGCAAACCCATCATGTGCGTTTGCGGCGAACGGAAGCGTGGCGTTTGAGCGGTGTATTTTAGCGGGCAGATTGTTGGACAGGGTATGCGTTTACGGCTACGAAATGAGTATTTGAGCGGAGCATTAGAGCGGGGGTATAATTTGTGATTTTTAGTTTAATTGATTTATAGTTAATTAATTATTATTTTTGTTGTATTATATGAGTTTAATTAAAATAAAATTATAATATAGAAATTGAAATACATCAAAATTTATTAAAATATGTTAAAAATACAGTGATAAAATACATAAATAATACTAGAAATACAATTATAGTGAAAAAAAAATCATATTTGTTGTCATCGCCTTGGTTTGTCCGATAAGGTTTGTAGGTTGTAGAAAGACATTCGACTGCGACCGCTGACGTCAACCATTCTTTTGTTATTTCATCGTTAAGAGCATTGAATAAATCTTTATTATTGTGCTACATAACAACTACCATCGTTTCACCAAAATTAAATTCTTCTCCAGCTCCAAAACGTTTAACGTGAGCAGCTATATCTTCATAGTTTGCAGAATTTCCTGTTGAGTCTACGCTGTTTGTGTTCGAACTGTCTGATGTCGTACTAGATTTTTTCATCTTTCTCGTGTATTACGTCAATGATGTCTACATCTTCTTAACAGCTTCTCCACGACGTTTTCTCGAACTGCTACGTGCACCAGAAGATGAACCAATTTCCTAGCTTGTTGCACTAGAATTTGTTGCACCGGAGCTTATTGCACTAAAGCTTAATATAATGGAGGATTTGTCGGTGAATTCAAATTTGAAATGTGAGTATCTTACGTTTCATCCAATTGATTGAAAAACCCTTCAAAAGCCCAAGTTCCATCAAACTGGGTCTATATAGAAGTAGGGGTATTTTGTTGCGTTGGTTCTTGTATAGAAGCAGGCGTATGCGATGTTTTTCCAGTTGCATGCATCCCTTGAACTATTGTTGCATTAGATTCAAATTTTCAAACGGTGATTTTCTATGTTTCATATTTTTCGCTCCAAATTCCTACGAGTAAAATAATAATTAATAAAAGATTACTAACAAAAAAATTGCATATATGAAAAATACCTTTGCACAACCGCTCTGCCACTACTCGCTATCTGTAACAGTTTGTCTATAAGTGTCACAACCAGCACCGGTTTTGTTGCACATGCATTCTCATTTAATGCAATCTCTTCTAAGACTGTCGTATTTATGTCGAATTTTTGTTTCGTCTATTGGTTCAATATCCCAAATGTCTTCTGCAGCTCGGTTGAAATTTCCACTATAGCTTTGCGCACTTCTGTTTTGCTGTTACCGTAGACAGAATATGCTTCTATGACATATCTTAGCATAATTCGATTAACGTCGGCCGATTAATAATGCGGAGCCTTCGGCGTTTGACATTCTGGTACCAAAAAACTATAAAAAAACAATATGATGTAGAGGAAAAAAATACAGACGGTGGTGTAAAAAAACACATGAATATTGTTGCGAATTGAAAGAAATTAAATGTTGTTTATCGTTTTGAAGTAGGGAAGAGGAGGGAGGACGGGGGACAGGGGTGGTTTATAGATGGAGGAGGAAGAATGGAGGAGAGGAACTGTTGGGGGAAAAAACGGCTTAACCCGTCGGGCGTAAACAGCTCATTTTCTTTCAACAGCAATTCGACTGTTTGTACGTCTGTAGCGTCACAAACGGAAACGTGTTATTTTCTGAGTGCGAACGGAACCATCCTTATTTCCGTCCACCTACGCTTAACGGTAAAGTACAATACCTAAACCAAAGCCAAAGGTATCACACCAACCAGATCCCAAGAAATTCTTTCATGAATCCTTTATTCAACTAAGCATTCTACTTCCTTATCGTGTCGACTACAGTTTAGTGATAAACGTGCAATGCATAGATTATATTAATTTATTCGTCAGATTATAATAATATATAATTGTAGGCTAAAATCCTCGTTTGACTAAAGTATCAAAAAAAAAAAAAGGAATCAATCACTGGTACCGTTGCTGCATGTCAGATTTTAATCTATAGTTGGTTTATCTTGTTGAAATGGTTACAGCATTGCCAGCAACAAATATTTCGTCTACTTTAATAAACAAATGTATGTTTAGAATTTCAGTACGAGTGACATGTACGCAACATCATTTGTGAGCCTAAATTTGGGTTTACTGTCCCTCGGTTGGGGGTCATTTAGTGAGTAAATGACCTCTAGTGCAAATGCAATTTTTAACATAGTTAAATAGTGAAAGAGGTGCCGGGTTTGATGATTGAAGTCTTGACTTTTGATCTCGCAGATCCAACCATTAATCAACCATTTGAACTATTAGCATTTTCCCCAAAAGTTGGATTATCCTTTTGTTTTTTAAACTTTCAATATTCTAACTGCTTATTATTATTTTTCTTGTATAATCATCTACTTTACCCAATGATTTACAAGTTTAATTTCTTTTTTCTTTTCTTTTTGAAATCACCAACTCAAGTGGTTTACACATTGGTTCTAAGAGTCTTGAATTCGATTTTCAACAAAAAAGATATGAATGCTAACTTGAATAAAAAATACACTTCTATTATTATAAACGAGCATTACGGCACGCGCTTCGCGTGTGATGATAGAAGACTGAATTGTTTTTCTACAATTTGTAGTTATTTAATACGTTTAAAAGAAAACGATTTCCACGTATTTTTGTGTTAATCGTACGTAGGTAATTTGAAATTTTATTTCTAAGTTGCAATATCTAATTTTATGTGAGCTTAAATTTTTATTTTTATTATTAATTAATAAAAAACAAATTTGTAAAATAGTTTATTTGATAGATTCTATTTTTAAGTATATTAAAACTTAGTAAATATTTAATTGTCAGATTCTAATTTTAAACGATGCTAAATTTTAATAATATCTGTAGAAAGGCATTTTTTAGTATTTTATGCTGATACCAAAAAAGTATTACATCAAATATATAAAGATATAAAAGGTAATTTTGGAAGTTCGCGGTCGGATCAAAAGTTTACGCTTTAAAACCAGATAACGATTTATAAATTTTTGAAAGAAAGCAGCTATAGTTGTAACAAAGTTTGGAAATGTTAAATCCATGACTAACTTTGTTGCGTTTTTAGAAAAAATAATAAAAAAGGAAAATATTAGCAATGATTTTTTTTCTAATCAAACCATTGGATATTACACTGTATTTCTTTCCCTCTGTTTTATATTTTGTGGCTGGAAAAAAAAAAATCGCTGGTGCGACAGGTACATGCCAATTTTAAAAGTTGCATCTATATGGTTACATTAATACAACCGTAACTATTTTTTTTTAACAAGGAACAAAGAAGTTAAACTTGTAAATATTAATAAATAAATATTAATAAAGAAATATGCTAAAACCATTGTGCATTGGTGCTGACCAACTGTTAACCACATTTTTGCTAATCTTCTGATCAATAAAAATATATATTTTAAGCCAGTTACGTAACTCCGTTCGTATCATTAAAAAAAAGATTTTTTGTTCGATTTGGCCTCGTTTTTAAACTTATTATCGCAAATAGCCTCATTTTAAAACTAATATCAAATATAGTCCTGTTTTGGCCAGCTCAGTGCTTAACTGGCCAAAATACACTGACGACTTTTCAAAAGTCGCCGGTGTAATTTTTTTTCCTGGCGACTTTTGACAAGTCGCCAGTGTTTTTTTCTTAAAAAAAAAATTACACTGGCGACTTTTGAAAAGTAGCCAGTGTATTTTTCAAAGCAGAACTATATTTGATATTAGTTTTAAAACTGGCTATTTGCGATAATAAGTTTAAAAACGAGGCTAAAATGAAAAAAATCCTTAAAAAATATTAATAATAGCAACATCCGCAGCCGATTCAACGCGTTGATGTTGCTTGTTATGCGGCCGCGATGCACCAGTCACACTTGTATACAATGTTTGACTTGTCAACGATTTCGATGGTCGTTTTATTTAGGGGAAATTAATTTAAAGGACAAAAATTTGTATATTTTTAGCCTCAAGGACACGACCTCAATATTTTACCCACAAGGACAAACATTCTCCTAAAATTTTTTCATAAGGACAAACATTCTTTCAAAATTATTCATAAGGACAAACATTTTTTCAAAACTGCTACCGAACTAAAAAATGATACCTAAAAACTGCTACCGGTAACTACAACCTGATACCTAAATACTTAAAAACTGATACCTAAAGAAAGTTGTCCTTCAGGCTAAAATACTGAAATTTTTTGTCCTTGACAATAATTTCCTATTTTTTTTATTTATTATATATAAATGTTGCTAACACTATAAAACAGAGAGAGTAGCATCAGCATTGGCTTCTAGTCCCATCTTTATATACATATATATATATATATATACATACATATATACATATATATATATACATATATACATATCAACCCCAAAGGGATGGTCGTTTTATTTATTATATATACATGTTGCTAACACTATAAAACAGAGAGAGTAGCATCAGCATTGGCTTCTAGTCCCACCTTTATATACATACATACATACATATATATACATATATATATACATATACACATATATATATAAACCCCAAAGGTAGTGCAGTGGTTAGGATGTTGCGTAGTCTTTCTTGTTGTAGTACGTACAACAATACAAAATGTATATACTTATTAATAGTTGTAATAACTTTGGTATCACACTTTTTTGGTATCAACGTGAAATACCAAAAATCTATTCTATAGATATTAGCAAATCTTAATATCCCTTAGAAATAGGATCTAACAGTTAAATTTGTCCCTCTACAGATATTATCAAATCTTAATATCCATTAAAAATAGAATATAACAGTTAAACTTCTTTACAAATTCAAATGTTCTTCTACACTTAAAAATATGATCTAACAAATAAACATTTTTTTACATTAACTACAAAATTGTTATTTATTAATTAATAATGTAAATAAAATTCAAATTAACAAAAAAAAATTAGATTTTGCAACTTAGAAATAAAAATTTAAATCAACTACACATTGTTTCAACTTAAAAACATGACTAAATATTTATGCAAACTATTATTTTTTGAATGTGTTAATCATATATAATCTATGAAACAACAATTAATACATGAATCACATGTTATTACTTCATTAAGTGCGACTCACTCCATTTTATGCTCATCGCATACATTAATAGAATTGTCACTTTATACGTATTATATCATATCTGGTGCGAGCTATGCTTTATTAAATGTAAAATTGCTTTGGATAAACTTGCAGTTGGGATCGACTAGCCATTGATTTTTAAGTTTATGTATGACCTAAGCACACCGGTAATGAAATAATTAGATTCACGTCACCTCATATATATATACATGTATATAAATATACAAGGGTGTGAGCAACGCTCAACGGCATCCCATTTTGCAGCACCTCTCATGGTTCACTAGTTTCTATCACACATCCTCGTTTAAATAATACTATTTTCTCAAAGCTTCCACTAACTCTATTATTTAAATGAGGATATGTGGTGGAAATCAGAGGACCAGAGGAGATGCTTCAAAATGGAAGTGCAATTGAGCGCTGCTACACATACATATACACACACACATACATACATATATATACACACACAATTAAATCCATTTTGAGGTTCAATTGGGATTTTAAAACAAAAATAATGGATTAAAGGGTTAAATATGTAATAAAAGAGATCAAAAATGTTATTTGGGGTTTTGTTTGGAATAAGCTTTATTAAATATACAATTGAAAATTATTTTGAAAAAATGAATAATTATCGTATTAAATCATTGATAGTTGAACTAAATTCAGATTGAAAGTTAAAAACATGTTTTGCGAATTAAAGTACGAATTAAAAAAAATCTATACTTATGGAATAAAAATGTAAATGTGAAGCACAAAAACCATTTTCCAAGGATAGATAAGTATTTAAAAATATTTATCAAGTGGTAAAAATTGAAATTTGCAGTCGAAGATTATTTCCAATCCAAATACTAAAAAAAAATATTCTTATCGTTTAAAATTTTTTACGTCTCTAAAAATGAGTTAAAACATGAAGAGAAAGATTAGTAACATTGCATATGAAAAGAAAATGAATTTTATTAAAATGGGCTTTTGGTGTCCTTAACCAAGCCCAAACTCATTTCTTCTGATCAAACCAACTAGAGCTGTTATGGTAACGGTAAATTTACCGTTACCATATCATTACCAATCAATCGGTTACCATTTTAAAGTAATGTCGGTATACCGGCATAATTGGTACAGTAACGATAAACTTACCATTTTTTACGGTAAAATATCGGTAATATTTTTTCAAAACTAGCAATAACGGTAATTTACCAGTCCATTCATAATACATTGCTATTCATGCAAGATGTTGTATTACATGCATTTAGAAGCAAGAACACAGTTCAATTTATTTTAGTAATTCAACTCAAATGATGATAAATACACTTCTTTCTGTGTTCTTTATTAAGTGACCCAATGAGATATATAATGAATCATCATTCAGTGTAAAAATATATCAACTTATTATTTTTCTAGACAAACGGTAATTTACCATTACCAGTGTAACAGTTACCAGTTTATCGATATACCAGACATCGGTATACCAGTCAATCGGTAACGGTAAACAATTTTAGTTTACCGATAAAAATGGTATGGTAACGGTATTTACAAAATGGTAACGGTAATCATTACCATAACAGTTCTAAAACCAACAAAGGAAACACATTTCATTTTAAAATTTCTAAATACTCCTTAATGGCAGCCTCAAGTTAGAAGAGTGGTTAAAAATCTCATTTTTGAATCTTCTTTACATAGAAACTACCATGGTAGGACATTTCTACCATATTACAACTTACCAACCATTACCTACCGCTACCAAATAAAACGGTACTGAAAAAATAATAACCAATTTGATTGTTATGTTTGCCAAACCACATGAAAATATATGGTAAGGTAATGGCAATTTACTACTACTGATGGTAATTACGACACCTACCACGAACGTCGACACACACACACATATGTATGTATGTATGTATGTATGTATGTATGTATGTATGTATGTGTTTTTATCATATAACATTTAATATCTTATGTCATGATTTAATGGAAAATCTAGCAAAATGTTATTATGATATTAGATTGAATCCAATCCTTATCATTTATTGTAAAAACTATATGTTTTATACATCATTTTAGCTTTTTCCGTAGTGTTTTCTTTTATGTTTGAGTAAAAAAATTAAATTGATAAATAATTATGTTCCACTATAACTTTGTGCGCCCCCTTTCTGCTGTTACTATAAATGAAATATGCTTCTATGACACATTTCAGCATAATCAGATTAGCGTCGGCCGATTAAAAATGCAGAGCCATCCGACGTTTGACATTCCGTACCAAAAAATTATCGAAAATATGATGTGGAGGAAAAAAATACGGACGATGGTGTAAAAAAAATACCAGAATATTACTGCGAAGTGACAAAAATTAAATGTTGTTTATCGATTTGAAGTAGGAAGGGGGAGGGGGTGGTTTATAGATGGAGGAGGAGGAATGGGAGAGAGAAGCCGTTGTAGGAAAAAACGGCTTAACGCGTCGAACGTCAACAGCTCGTGTTCTTTCAACAGCTCAAACATGACTGGAAGGGGAATTTGACTGTCTGAACGTCTGAAGCGGCACAAACAGAAACGTGTTATTTTCAGGCTACGAACGGAACCATCCTTATTTCTGTCTACCTACGTTTAATGGTAAAGTACAATTAGGTCTGTCAAACGGGTTGGGTTGGGTCAAAATGGGTTGGGTCGAGTTTGACCCAACCCATTTATGACCAATTCTTTTTATCCATTTATGACCTAACCCAACCCACTTAATAAGCGTGTTATCCATTTAACTCGTTTAAAGATTTAAATTTAATTTGACTAATAAAAAATAAATAAATAAAAAATAATTCTAATTCTAATTTTTATGTTTTGAGTTCCGATAAAAATTTAGAATTTTAATTCTAATTTTCATCAAATTCAAATATGAGGATGCGATAACTTATTATTTTCTAAGTACAACTGTCAGCCCTGTTGGAGAACTACAGTGTGCGTTCACACGATAAAGTATCCGAGTGTTCCATACTGTTTGTAATTTAAGTGGGAGTTAATCGATCGAAGTCCCGCCTAATTCTGAGTTAGAATGAAGAAGTTATTGCAGTTTGAACAAAAAAATAGCGGCTTCTGCATTAGGCGGAGTTTATTGGATGTGGTAGCATGTTATTTTCTAAGTACAACTGCCAGTCCCCTTAGAGAACTACAGTGTGCGTTCACATCATAAAGTATCTGAGTGTTGCATACTGTCCGTAATTTAGGTGAGAGTTAATCGGTCGAAGTCTCATCTGATTCTGAGTTAGAACGAAGGAATTATTGCAGTCTGAACAAAAAAAATAACGGCTTCTGCATTAGGCGGAGTTCATATATATAGATGTGGTAGCATGTTATTTTCTAAGTACAACTGTTAGTCCCCTTGAAGAACTACAGTGTGCGTTCGCACGATAAAGTATCCGAGTGTTTCATACTGTCCGTAATTTAGGTGGGAGTTAATCGGTTGAAGTCCCGTCTGATTCTGAGTTAGAACGAAGGAGTTATTGCAGTCTGAACAAAAAAATAACGACTTCTGCACTAGGCGGAGTTTATATATATGGATGTGGTAGCATGTTATTTTGTAAGTATAACTATCAGTCTCCTTGAAGAACTACAGTGTACGTTCACACAATAAAGTATCCGAGTGTTCCATACTGTCTGTAATTTAGGTGGGAGTTAATCGGTCGAAGTCTCGCCCGATTCCGAGTTAGAACGAAGGAGTTATTGCAATAAAAACAAAAAAATAGCGGCTTCTACACTAGGCGGAATTCAAATATGGAGATGTGGTAGCTTGTTATTTTCAAAGTACAACTGTCAGTCCACTTAGAGAACTACAGTCACTACTAAAACTACAGTATATAGCCACGACAGGGTTCCAACGGCCGCCAATGGGAATTTCCAACGGCTACCAACGGCTCGTTATTTTTTAACAAGCCGTTGGTAACCGCTGTAAAAATGTCGTTTGCGACCGTTGGAAATATTCGTGTAAACCTGCAGCATGCTGAGAGCAACATTCATTCTCCTCTCCTCCAACAAAAAACCCCAAATCCTCCACCCTCTTCCTCCACTCCTCCTCTTTTCTTGCTCCCAGCCTCCCCCACGCAACCGGCAGCCACTCTGACGCCATCAATCAACACCAGCGGTCTCTCTCCATCCAATTCCACTCCAAAATCAGGTTTTGCCTAAAACTCTAAAATTTTAAATTTTGCTAATTTTGTGTTTAATTTGTTGTTATAGTTGTATCTAATGGCCTATTGATTGTTTATTATACCAAACTAAGTGCTAATTACAATTATTACCATCCAAATGTCCAAATTGTTTGTGTATATATATATATATATATATTATGCACATATATACATATGTTGATAATTTAGTGTAAATGCGCATTTGAGTTAGCGTTAGATTAGTTAGGATTGATTTAAATTATTTTGTGTATGTTTTGTAAAATATTAGGCAAACTTGAATTAGTCGAATATTTTACGAACATGAATTATATCTTTTACAAAATATATTAGCATTAGATAAGTATATAATTTAGTATATATATACACATGAATTATATATTTTGCGAAATAGTAAAAATCATATAATTTACTATATATTTAATAAAATAGTATAATATAAATAAAATAATGCATAATATGCTTTATTTTATATATTTAATAAAACGGTAACATATAAACAAAATTTAAATATCTTAGTGAATTTTTGACCCCGTCTGACAAGTGTTGTATATAGGCATGTCAATGGTACGGGCTTCGGCCCGGGCCCGACCCGAACCCGCCCTATTTATGCGGGTATGGGTTTTGTCTTTTACTACCCAAGCCCGACTTAGGCCCGATCCGGGTCGGGTACGGTTTTATTAAAATCCGACCCGGTTGGCCCGACCCGACTATTAGTTTTCGTCGTATCAAAACATGAGCGCGTATGTTATTTATTTACCATTTTATTTGTTTAAATGTAGATGTTTTTGCATACTTTTGTTATGAGCTTGACTACATCAGCGTCCAATTTATATGTTAACATTGTTTGTATACAAATTTTACCAAAGTTGCAGTTTTAAAATATGGTTTTGACATAAATATTCCGAGTTAGGTATATAGTTATTACCCAACGGGCTTAAAAAGCCCGACGGGCCGGGCTCGGATATTGGATTGAAATACCCTGCGGGTTCGGGCCGGGCTCGGGTTTTAATTATTGTAATTGGACTGGGGTCCTGGTTTTATAATACCCGGATCGAACCCTGCCCATTGACAGGCCTAGTTGTATATGATCGTTGTATGAATATTCGTTTTTATTGCAAAACAGATATTCATATCCATCTGATACAATATTTGTTGGATTTGTCCCTTTATTGGATAAGTTACAAACACTATAAAGTAATTACGTTTCGTAAATCATATCATTATAAACGATTCACAAAATTTCGACGGCATTTCCCTTTCGTTCCTTGTGTACATGCATATGTATACGATACAAGGAACACGGAGGAAGTGCTGCCGAAATTTTGGGAAATCGTTTATAATGATATGATTTAAGAAATGTAATTACTATTGTGTTTGTAATGGGAAGTAGGATAACCGATCATCACAAAAGGTACAAAAATGTAAACAAAATAGCAAGAAATATAACTTTGTATATAAACGAAAATGGATTATAAAAAACAGTAAAAACAAAATGTGTTTATCGAATTTGATTAATAATTTTTTTACTATTGATCATAGGTTTTACAGTAGGAAAAATGGTCAATTATTTTATTGATCGGAGCTGGATGTATCAAAGAAGAGAAATGGGAGGCTCAATAAGTAAACATTTTCTTAACGGGGTAAATGTGTTTGTTGAATTTGCTTTAAGTAATATTGGAAACGACGTAGAAATTCGTTGTCCATGTAGTAGGTGCAAATTGTTGATCAAGCATTTAGTACCGAATATGGTTAGGATTCATTTGCGCCAATATGGTTTCGTAACCAATTATTTGGTGTGGGATCGTCATGGAGAAATTATAATATGTAACGAAAAACAGTCAATAGAGGTCATTAGTGATGAAGTTAGTACGACGAATCCCATAGAACATATGGTTGAAGATGCGGCATGATCAATGTTCCCTACTGTTGAAATTAATAACGACGATGTTAACGTCGAAGAGGAACCAAATGTTGGAGCGAAAAATATATATGATTTATTGGATGCTGCTAAGAAACCTCTTTGGAATAGATGTACTAGCAGCACTCAATTATCGGCAACTGCAGAGTACATTGCAATGAAATCAAAGTACAACCTCACAGAAGCCGGATTTACGGCTGTTGTACAAGCTGCTAAATGCCATATGCCATCAGATAATTTAATGTGCAAAAATTATTATGAAGTGAAAAAACTTATGTCATCTTTCGGTTTGCCGTATCAAAAAATTGATACATGTCTAAATGGTTGCATGTTGTTTTGGAAAGATGATGTCAGTCTTTGGAATTGTAAAATATGTAATCAAGAAAGATACAAACCAAGGAAAAAAAGGGAAAAGAAGTTCCATACAAGTGTATGCATTATTTACCTATCACTCCTAGACTTCGAAGGTTATATGCATCATCTGTAACAGCGCATCATATGAGATGGCACAGTGTGAGAACACCTGAAGAAGGTATGTTAACACACCCATCTGATGGAGAAGCATGGAAGTATTTTGATAAGAAATATCCCGATTTCGCAGCGGAGAGCCGTAACGTTAGACTAGGTTTGTGTACTGATGGATTTTCACCGTTTTCTCAGTTTGGTTCTAAATATTCATCTTGGCCTATAATCATTACACCTTACAATCTACCCCCGTGGATGTGTATGAAAACTCCATATATGTTTATCACAATTGTCATCCCTGGCCCTGATGATTCGACACAGGGTATCGATGTTTACTTACAACCGCTAATCGAAGAGTTGAAAACATACGGTATGAAGGAGTTGAAACATACGACGTATCGAGAAAAAAATTCGGATGTTCGCTTCTTTGTTATGTACTACTGGCGATTTTCCTGCATATGCAATGCTTTCGGGTTGGAGTACGGCCGGTCGTTTTGCTTGTCCTTACTGTATGGAAGAAACACGAGCATTTTCTTTATGGCATGGGAAGAAAATTTCATGGTTTGATTGTCATCGACGTTTTCACCATATTAATCATACTTTTAGAAGAGACAAAAAAAACTTCATAGCTAATAGACATGAGACTTTACAACCACCAACGATTTGGTCAAGTGAAGATATATATGAACTTGTAAAAGATTATCCAAAGATACATGAAACCGGACAGCAAACTGAAATCCAAGGTAAATCGACGTTTTATAATTGGTGCAAACAGAGTATATTCTAAGAGTTGCCTTATTGGAAAAATCTCTTAATCCGTCATAAAATTGACGTGATGCATAACGAGAAAAACGTATTCGATAATGTGTTTAATACACTTTTGAATGTTAAGGGCAAGACTAAGGACGATCTGAAATCAGGACGTGATATAGAAGAAATATGTAGTCGTCCTGAGCTTCATTTGAAGCCAAATGACACTAAAAAACCCAAAGCATGTTATGAACTAGATAACAAGCAAGTTAAAGTAGGATTACGATTTCCTGATGGAATTTCATATAATCTTCGTAGATGTGTCGACTATAAGAACGGAAGACTGAGTTGGATGAAAAGCCATGATTGTCATGTAATGATGCAAAATTTATTACCCGTCGCTTTCAAAGAATTGTTGCCCGTAAAAGTTTGGAAGGTTATAACAGAACTTAGTTTATTTTATAAGGAGCTTTGTTCAACTACGTTAAAAGTTGACCGTCTTCGTAACTTGAGATAGAAATTCCTATACTGCTCTACAAACTGGAGAAAATATTTCCTCCAGGTTTGTTCAATGTAATGGAGCATTTACTTGTTCATCTTCCATTTGAAGCACGTCTTCGAGGTCCTGTGCAATATGGATGGATGTATCCATTCGAGAGGTATGTTGTTAATACTGAGTATGTAAATGTTAATTTAACTATAAATAAAAATCAATATTGAAATGAAATATTTTTTATTAGGTACTTAAATCATTTAAAGAAAAAAGTGAGACAAAAAGCTCGAGTTGAAGGTTTGATTTGCAAATCATATATCGAAGAAGAAGCATCACTCTTTTTCTCTCATTATTTCAATGATCATGTGAATTTATCGTTTCAAAGTGTTGCGCGTAATGATAAGGCCGTCGAACAAGATTCTTCTTCTGAAGCAATGTTATCTATTTTTAAACAACTTGGTCGACATGTTGGAAAATGTATAGAAGTATGGTTAGATGATAGAGATTACCATGTAGCACGCACATATATTCTTCTTAATTGTCCAGAAGTTGCACCATTTATTAGGTAATTATCAGATTGCAAGTTTTGATAAATTTAATTTAATATTGCATGTGTAATTTAATAATAAAGCAATATATTATGTTTTTGTTTGCAGTGTTTATGAATCACAAAATTCAAACGGCGATTTAAGCAAAAATTTCGCTACTTGGTTTTCGAACTACGTTTGTGATCCTACAAATAATGTGGTCGATGAAGGATTAAAACATTTGGCGTTGGGACCGAAAAGGAAAGTTAAAACGTATCCAATATTTTTCGTTAATGGATATAAATTCAACACCAAAGAATACGGTGCTGAAAAATTAACAAACCATACCGGTGTATTTGTTAATGGCAGTGATGATCCTAATAATCATATACATGATTTTTATGGCGTGTTAACCCAGATTTTGCAATTGACATATTTTATAAGACCCACAGAGGAAGTTTTTTTGTTTAGATGCAACTGGTTCAGCAATGTTCCAAGTTCTGGTATTAACGTGCATCCAAATTATAATCTTATAGAAATAAAACATACCTCCCGTTATCAGCAGTACGATCCTTTTGTACTAGCCAAACAAGCCCTACAAGTTTATTACGCCCCTTATCCGTCTCTAAAAAGAGATAAAGCGGATTGGTCTGCGGTTTTTAAAACCAAGGCGAGATTTACATTCGATTGAAAGAATATTCCAGAAGAACAAACCTATCAAGCAGATATCGAGGAAAATGTTGAAATCACAATTACAGACGATCAAACTGATTTTGGACAATTAAATGATGAGACAAATGTATCAGTCGAAGCATTTGAGAGTGTAGAGAAAAACGATATAGAACACGAGACCGAGTCTGAATCAGAAAACGACGAGGACTGAGTAATATCCGGTAATTTTTACAATTATTCACGCACACGCATCACATGTCATCATCATCATTACATGCACTACCAATTAAAAATGACTTTATTACATACACCACATATCATCATCATTTTATCTATGTCTATAATTAAAAATAAAACTTTCAATAGGTATTATGTCAGGCTCCAGACGTCGTAGCTCTTCTCGCTCGGCCGGCGAGAGTAGTGGTGAGCCTCCGACTCGACCACTTGTATATTTGTAGCCGAAGGCTGATGGAGCGTAAGTATCAAAATTAAAATGATAATAATATAAATTTGTTCATACATATATATACTTGTCTAAAGCTTTATTTTATATTTAACACCGGGGATTTGATTTGGAGCCCTCAGGAGTTGTGCTTGGCATTTCCAAGCAATCATATATAAGCAGGATGACAGATTGCTGGCCTAAGTGGAGTAAGATCCTTGACCAAGTCAAGGAGGCCATCTGGCAGGATTTTCTGGTGAGTTTATACCACTTTACTATATGAATAAGTATAAATGAACAATTAGTAATATTTTCACTTTGTACAGGGGCAAGTGGAATTGGCGGAGCCCGATGTCGCCATGGTTCAGCGCCACTGGAATTCGAAGGTCGCCAAAAATTACAGGGAGGTAATGTCAGCTCTTAAAAAATCGAGGAAGAAACCGAACTGGATTGGCGCTTCCGTATGGGATTCTTGGATGAGTTGGTAGGAGACCGACGAGTTCAAGGTAAATCTATCAAATATATAGTTAATTATTTCGCAGTTAGTAAATATAATATTCAATAAATTGCAGGTGGAGTCGGAGAGGAACTCTACCAATAGAAGTAGGAATCCTGTAACGCATCGTAGCAGATCCAAGTCTTTTCAGCATCACCGTGAGGACTTGGTAAATTTATCAATTACGAATCTAAACCGTTATTACATTTTGTATATTAATCCGTTTAGTAATTAGCTATGAAAAAATTAAATATATAAATTATTTATTGCAGGAAAGATCGCTTGGACGTCCCGTGTCTATGATGGAGGTATTTACCCGCACCCACGCATCAAGGCAAGCAGACAATGCTGGCAATATTACATATCAGTGGGATGATGATGATGATAAGGCGACGACTGCATATGTATGCATATTTTAAATCTTATTTTATTAATATCGATATGTTTAAATCATATTCTACTAATTTTAACCTGTAATTGTTTTTTATTTTAGGCAAAGTTTCAGGAGGCACGGGCAGAGCTGCTTTCAGAATCGGATCGCGATGAGTTGACGGTAGAGGAGCAAGATAATATTTTCGACGTTATTATGGATCCGACGCAGCGGAATAGGCGCTATGGCTATGGAAACCAAGCGGTAATCTTATAAACATTGCAATATTATATTTAATAAATTAACCTATAGATACACTATACATATGATGATTTCTACCTTAGTTAAATCTAACATATACGTGATTTATAAATATTAGATAAGTAAAAAAGGGAAAATATACAAAGATATGTGATGAAAATGGATGAACCAAAAAAAATATAAGAATACTTTTTAATACCTATATATGCAGTGCTTAAGATCACGTCATTTACGTTTCTATATTTTAAAATATGCATTGCTTAAGAAAATGATTATAATATAAATGTGAACATCTCACATTCTATTTGCAGGTTCGGGCAGCTCAAAAGGCGTGTGACAAAACTGAAATAAAAGAGCTTAGAGCCATTGTTGAGCAGCTGCAAGAGCAGGACCGTCTTCGCGCTATACAAATGGAGCAGTTGAATCAACTTTAGCGGAGTACGCGCAGAGGCATGGTTCTTTCCCTTCGTCGTCTGGTGCTTCCGGAGGTGATGATGATGCTTGAGAGGTATGATGATTATTGTCTTTGTGGTTGGTTATTGTATATATTGACTTTGATGTGGTGAGGATTGTGTTTGATGGTTATTGTGTATATATTGACTTTGAGATGGTGAGGTTTAAGTGTTTGCATTGTATATATTGACTTGAATATGGAGTTGGTGTTGGTGAGGGTTTTGTTGTTTATGTACATATTGACTTGGAGTTTGTTTGAAAATGTAATATTTGATGTTGATTTTTGGTTTTTTATATTGTTTGTGGTATAATGTGTTGGATATGTGATATATATGTGAAATGGAGTGGAAATGGAATGGAAATGAAATGGAAATTGATATATATTGATTGTGTGTGGTTGGATGGTGAATGACTTGCTGTTATAAAAAAAATTCATTTAGATTAGCTACGGCTACCAACGGATCTTTGGTCATTTTAAACCAACGGCTTCCAACGACCTCCATCGGCTACACGCCATTTGAAGCCGTTGGAAAATCCGTTGGAATAGCCCCGTTGCTTCCGTTGGAAGCCGTCGGAAAGCGTGAACGCTATTCCAACGGCTCCCAACGGCCGCCAACGGCTAGGAGCCGTTGGAATAGCCAATTTCTCTAGTAGTGAGTGTGCGTTCACACGATAAAGTATCCGAGTGTTCCATACTGTCTGTAATTTAGGTGGGAGTTAATTGGTCGAAGTCTCGCCTGATTCCGAGTTAGAACGAAGGAGTTATTGCAATCAGAACAAAAAAATAGCGGCTTCTACACTAGGCGGAGTTCAAATATGGAGATGTGGTAGCCTGTTATTTTCTAAGTACAACTGTCAGTCCCCTTGGAGAACTACTGTGTGCGTTCACACGATGAAGTATCCGAGTGTTCCATACTGTCCGTAATTTAGGTGGAAGTTAATTGGTCGAAGTCTCGCCTGATTCCGAGTTAGAACGAAGGAGTTATTGCAATCAGAACAAAAAAATAGCGGCTTCTACACTAGGCGGAGTTCAAATATGGAGATGTGGTAGCCTGTTATTTTCTAAGTACAACTGCTAGTCCCCTTGGAGAACTACTGTGTGCGTTCACACGATGAAGTATCCGAGTATTCCATACTGTCCGTAATTTAGATGGGCGAGTTTATTGGTCGAAGTCTCGCCTGATTCCGAGTTAGAACGAATGAGTTATTGCAGCCCGAACAAAAAAATAGTGGCTTCTGCACTAGACGGAGTTCAAATATGGGAATGCGGTAGCCTGTTATTTTCTAAGTACAACTGTCAGTCTTCATAAAAACTTACAATGTATGTTCAAAATTTTTATTTTTCAAATTTATATTAAAATTTAATGTTTTAATAAATGAGTAAATGAGTTACCCATTTATAATCCTTTTAAAAATGGATCAACCCGACTCATAACTTATAACCCATTTAATAATATTAATAAATGAGTTGATCCAATTTATTTATAAGCATGGTAAATAGAATGAGTTAATGGGATGCGTCATTTGTACAATATCTAAACCAATGGTATTAAACCAACCAGATCCCATGAAATATTTTTTGGAATTCTTTCCTCAACCAAGCATTCTACTTTCTTACCTTGTCGACTATAGTTTAAGTCATAAACGTGCAATGCATGAAAACTTAAATTGTATTAATTTATTCGTATGAAAAGTAGATTATATTAATTTAGATTTGTAGGCTAAAGTCCTCATTTGTTTTTTGTTCCAAGGAACAAAGAAGTTAAAACAGAAGAGAACGTGAAAAAGGTGGTGCGAAAACATTATTTTGTGATGAACATTAATAAAGAAATATGCTAAAACACTGTGCGTTGGTGTTGACTAAATGTTAATAAAAATATGCATTTTAATTCAGTTACGTACAACTCCGTTCGTATTAATAAACCAACTTTGACTTGAGGAGTATGAATTCTACAATAGCAATCATCCGCAGCCGATTCAACGCGTTGCTGTTGCTTGTTAAGTGGCCGCGATGCACCAGTCACATTTTTTGTATACAATGTTTGACTTGCCAACGATTTCAACTAAAATATGATACTCGCCTTATATATTATATACATGTTGCTAACACTATAAAACAGAGAAAGTAGCATCAGCATTGGCTTCTACATGCACACCTATGTATATATAAAATAAACATACGATGATCGATCCTTTTGGTTAATAAACGTTGCATAATCTTTGTTGTTGTAGTACGTACAATAATACAAAACGTATTATATAAGCCGACTTAACTTTGAATGGGTGCACACATAACATTGTTACTTCATTACGTGTGGTCGCTCCATTTTTATGCTCATTGCATACATGATTTTGGGACTTTGTATGTATTATTATTACGAGTATGGTGGCACGTGCCAAGAAGAAAGTGTGAAAATTTTGTGTGTGCTATCGTTATGGTGGTGATATATACACACACAGACACACATACGTACATATGTACACAAATATATATATGTGTGTGTGTTTGTGTATGTGTGTGTGTTTTATATTTTCCCTTCTTTTCTATATAGTTGCAGTAGTGTACAACTATATATTAATTTTGGTCTAATTATATAGGCTGGCCAGCACCGAATAAGAAGTTTGAAGCATCCAGAAAGTAGATTGATGCAGCAAGGAGTGCAATAAAATGAACACCTTCCTAAAAAATTGATTGTGAGGATTATATAAAGGTACCCTAAGAATACCTTCCAAAAGGTGCTTGCTTCCATGACATGCTATAATGGAATTAAGTTTGCAGAGACCTTAAGCATTATATAAAACGCAAAAATATAGAGGTCTCCACTAACTTATTCTATGAACATTTTATACTGGTACAATACTGTTAGCCTCTGTAGAGAAGACATGTGAATCCATTCAGCAATTCTTCAACACAGGTAAATCCATGCAAATCTCCACATAATAGGAACATGTCGCTGTGAAATGATTTAAAACTCCCTAGCCATGCTATATACGGCACATCGATGCTATATTATTAGCAATGATTTGAAAATTTATTTCAGTAAAATAATAAAGATTTCTTTTGATGAGAATACATTTAACACATTTTTTCGTCTTCCGTATAAATGGACAGTGGTCACGATAGCTCAGCGGCGATTCCTTATGGACATGTTTCATGCGAAGGCTTCTAATATAAAGCACAGTGACTTAAAGGTACTCACGAAAGCATTCAATTGGATAGGGAAATGTTATTGCATGCACAAAAAGTAATTTACGTACAAAAGAAAAAGTTATTAGTATGTATGTCAAGAATGTACACGACAACAATGCTCACACTATTACATGATAGCGCGTGACAGCTAATTACACATAGAAGAATGCAAACACACAGCATACGAAGTGAACAAATATCAGCACATGAAATATATATAACCTGCATGTTAAGAAACAAATGTTCAGGAAGCAGCACATGAAATAATTGCATATATTTTAAGTAAATGAAATGTACATTGTATTGTACAGGACGATATAATACACGACTGCAAATATGTAGGTAATGACTCACGAAAGCATGGTTAGGTGGATCCAAAGCAAAGTCTATACTATTGCGGTTGGCAATATAAGATTAGGTGAAAACAAATTAAGTAAAAGATTTAGCACGAAAGCAAGCAAGGGAACAAAAACAAAATTATATAATGCATAGATAAGTAAATAGCACTGCATGATAACTAAATTATTTGTACTACAAAAACTTTTGATAATCTATACAATATGGATTTTAATTGAACTTCATGTCTAACAATTGTTCGAAACATAAAACCAAAACAAAATCTAAACTAATATAATCAGTCCTAAAATCAAAACTATATCTAAAGCTTATAAGAATTGTGAAAACATGCCAGGGTAAAGAAATGAATTCAAGATTCCATTAACATTATATTTTCTGTTACGCAAACTTTAAGGTTTTCCGTTATAGATCATGACTTCAACAACCAAAGTTGAACATGTACCGTCTTTGTTGTAGTATGCCTCCGCCAACTTAAGCTTCTTTATGATTGAACACATAGGCCAAATTCTTCAAGTCCTCGTGCTTGAAGCTCCTCTGTAAATCTACTCAAAATGATTTTATACTGATTGTAATAAAACTTGTGAACAAATGAGAGTATTTTCAGTTAATTACATGCCTTCTGTAACCATGCATATGAGAGTAGTGATAATTTAAAGCTAACTTACAAAGTCATGTTACTATACCATGGATAATGAAGTTTGTTATATTGTTACTTTAACATTCATGCTTAGAATTGTCAGTTCGGTATTTTTTACCTCACTATTCCCAGTATGATGGCAGGCCGTCCATAGACGATAGTTAATTGCCGATACTAAATCGGGTTGAACTTCGATAGCAGCAATCTCCAAATAGGTATATCAAACTCTCTAGCCGTGCTATATATGACACATCAAAGCCAACACGTCTGTTTTAAGGACCTGGAGATTATTCAGTAAGAAAGGAATAAGTACTGCTAGCCTATTTCAGCTTTTGCTCTGCCTTTCACTATCATGTTTCATATTATGAATTGGCTATAGTATGTATTTTTATAGCCTATATTCCCGTATGATCATCAACCTCTGTAGATAATGATGTATTGACAACTTCAACCTATTTCTGGCAAGTTTGATCATAATCTAGGTCTGAATCGTGATAATAGCATCATATGTAAATATTTTTCTGAATGTAATAGAAGAGAAGTTAAAAAAAAGTAGCAGTGAAAAATAGTACCGTACTTTTGGTTCTATGTCAGTGCACAGAGTGGTTTTGGTCAGGTATAGGTGTAGATCAGGCTTTAGCGTTAACATTTAATGTCAGACAAACAAAGAAAGGTAATGTCAATAAATATTTGAGTTAAAATAGATCAGTCAAAGATTCACATAAAGTACAGAGGAATTAATAAAACTAGAAGGCCTTGATTACAAACTTTAAAATAATAGATATGGACACATAATAAAAAGAAAATGTTCTTCTTAAATACTCACTTTTATGAACTAATTATAAGTAAAAGTCTTCTATTTTAGAGTTATTTACTTTTTTTTACTGCAAACATGAGTGTGCACTGTTGTTTATAGTTTAGTCATTCTTCTCATGGTATCTATTAGTATGTATTTACGAAATATAATTGTGAGTGTTAGGTCGGCGTGATTATGAGTTAACATCGTATGTACATCTTCTTGTTTTGTTTGTGCTATGTGGGGAATACCTGACCTATGGTCGCTGTTACATTATTTTTGCTAAGTGGCTTTGCTTCTTGCATGCTCCTTCAGGCATTTGCCTGGGTGCTTGCATATGTAGTGCATGTCTTATTGTTTTATTATTTTTGTTTTGTTCTATTTTCTAGTCTCCGTTTTGTAGTAAGCAAGTATAGTTTTCTGTTGGAGATATTTAGAAGGAAATAATCAAGTTACTTGAGTCCAGGCATAAAAGAATAAAAAATAAATAAATAAAAGCATGCATGAGAACCGATGTGTATGACAGAGTGGATACGCGTTCGTATCGGTGGTGCGGTATTATGTATGTGTTGAAGGGTACCTTTGTACATTGTAGTTAGCCTATATTTTTAGCATGTACCCTAAATAAAATATTTTGTGTCTTGGTACCTTTCATTTATTTTATACATTTAGCATGCACTATTAGGGGACACACTTTTTACGTGACTGTTAATAAAACTAAACTATTGACCTCATCACTCTTCCAGTAATATATAGGTGCATTGTTCTTTTTGTAAGGGAGTGTATTATATGAGTGAGCAGACTGTTTTTGACTGTGTAGATGCATGGGTATGTGTGTGTTTATGTGTGATATTGAGTGTGTTCGTACGCTTGTGTGGTGTGTGTTTTAGATAGGGGTGGGCATAAACCACACCGCTATACGGAAACCGCCCGCACCGAACCGCAAAAACGGTGCGGAAACCCGCACCGAATCTTCTAACCAAAGCAAATACCCCTAACCGGACCGACCCGTATCGATACGGTTCGGTTGCGGTTTGGACGATTGAACCAACCATATTAAACCGGACCGAACTGAATATTTACACTAGTAATCTTATGATAAAAATATAAGCAACTCCTAACTTATTTTAGATTCTAACGGTGTATATTCAATTTATAGCGTATGTTATTATATTAATAATATTCGCTATAATAAAGGAAGAAGTTATAGTTTTGGTATAATATTTTTCATCTAATTTTTTTTTGGATAAATGCTAATTATAATCTTATTCTAGTCATTTTCTTTGATGATTATGCATTGATTAATGTTGATGTTTGGTTAATCTACCAAAAAAATATCTTTTGTAGCTAAATGTCAATTGAAATATTCATACAGTAAGAACCAATCTTTCATTTCAGTATAACATTGTGTGTTTTAACCTTTAAGTGTAAAAGCTTCACACAGTTGCCTTTGTAAATTGATTGTTGATGTAAGTAATTCTCTTATTTCATATTTAATTTAATATGGGTTCAAACCAGACCGGACCGAAACCGAACCGTATTACATTCAAACCGAACCGAAACCGAACCGTTTAAAAGATTAGTGTAATGATTTGTATTTTTGATTAACCGTTTGATGCGGTGCGGAAGCGGTTTGGACTTCAAACCGACCCGCGCCCACCCCTAATTTCAGATGTGCAAGTTGGTGAATATAAATAAGGCATGGGTGTTATCTTTGTATGTAAGAAGTGTGTCCAAATATCCTATACATCATATAAATAGACAACCACTAATTACTAATACAGTAAATAGGACAATATATTTAATTTATACAAACAACTAAACCTTTCAATTTAAAATATTGAGAGGATGAGAAACAAAATGCATGCTTATTACTAATCAAAACAAATTAAGTTGAAGCACGCGTACATTTTTATATGTAAATATACAATCAAATAATCTTGGAAAAGCTGATAATACGAATAGCCAAAGCTGTTAATACGAATAGCCTATATCTAAAATTCATGATGAGAACACATTACATACAAAAGTTGTGAGCATTTAAATCTTTGCTATATCATCAATTATACACTATTTCAACCAATTAGAATATAGTACGGAAAATGTACACGGATACTACATAGAAAAATAATTCAAAAAGAATAGTCTGACAAAACATTACCTCACAATTAACTTGAAAATCTCATCTATCATCTTTTCCTTTGTCAAGTATATACCTATGCCTTAACTTCTCTCCAACTCCTTTCCACTTTGTCCCCAACAACTCCCTGTGTTAAAGGTAGAAAATGAAAAAGAATACAATAGACAACACACTTTTCGAGGCTGTTATACAAAATCAAATAGATAAATGATAACTGAAGTAAGAAAATGCAAGTTTGAGATAATGAATAAGATAATTTTTATACTCGTTCACTTTGCTAATTAACTACAAAAAATTGACATGGCACAGTACCTTCAAATTCATTTATTTCATTAAAAAAAATTCATCGCTTTGATTTAGGGCATAAATGACAACTCCCTTCGATGAAACTGTAAAAAAAACTCATGCCAAAAGGTCTAGTGGTAGAGTTGATTAGCATTAACAGTAAATAAGGTATAGAAAGTAAATGATTATGATTGTATAATTAATATACAAACTGATAATCAGCTAAGAGCTTTTACAATTGAAATTGTGTATTTATTATACCTTCAAAGCCAAATAGATATGAATGGATAAAGTCTGAAACTTTCCGAAAGCTCGCTTTCATGTACATAGGAAACTCTACATTTTGAGAAAACTGGTATGTACCATACACGTTTGGTGTTTGATGCATTTGGAAGCTTATGTGTATATATGAATTTATTTACATATTAGAAATCACATATGCTTAAAACTGTTTGTTTATTCAAAACTTAAATATTCAAAGCCAATTCGTATTTGTATATGAGTAACTAAATCAAATGTACTTGAAAACTGTGGTGTACAAATCTAACACACACATACACTCTAAAACAGGGATATGTATATACTTAAGAATCATATGTTTAATACCTAAAAGATGAAATCCATGGTTTTGAGATGGAATCAAGTGATTTATGAAACCAATTTTCTCACTTTTAAAATCAATTTCCTTTGAAATCAATAAGTTTGAAACTTTTTATACGTTTAGTTTTAGTAAATTTTCGTTTTAAAATATAACAATTTTGAGATCAACTTTACAGTCATTTTCAAAGCTCAAAGTATTACTTTTTCCAAGATCCTGAAACGTTTGAAGACTTATCTTTCACAATCGATTTTTAAAACTTGTAGAATTTTTAAAAGAATTAGAGTCCAATACCTTGACTTACATGTTTTGGTGCAGAAACGATGACTTTATTACACAGCAGTGGGCCCTGACCTGAGTTATCATCGATTGGCGGAGTCAGGCTCTACAGAAATTGGCGGAGGCATCCTCTCCGTTCATTGATGAAGACAACTCCTTTCGAACACTGGCGGATCCATTTTAATTTGAATATTGGCAGAACCGTTTCCTTCGAACATTGGCGAACCCATTCTAATCTGCAAATCGGCGGAGATAATTCCTTCGTCATTACTGAATTTCCAAAATAGAAAAGAATGTAAGATAAAAAATTATGGTTTGGATCTATTGATCTAAATGAATATGCCCCTTAACAGATAGGATAAAGGGGAGAAAGATAACTTACAGTGAATAATTCAAAAATCTCAGCTTTAATTGATTTTCTCTTCCAGCTAGAAATTCGTAGGAAGTACAGATCCAAGCGTCATGATTCTGGAAACTTTCATCATCACTCCTGACTGATCCCGGTCTACTGCTATGATCATCCAACACCTAACATGGTTAGAACTACTGAAATTTTACCTCTATCAACATCCAATTAGCAAACAAACATGTAAATACAAAATTTAAAAGCTAAATTTGGTAGAATACCACAAACTCCAAACTCGATCTGTGGCGTTCGAAAACCCTAGATCCACAGCCATCGCCTATTTTCGACACCGTGCCTCTTCTTCAGCGATCTGCATCTTCCATAGAGTCAAGTAAATATAATAAAAGGGATAGATTAATTTAATTGATGGTTAGAATGTTGAATTTGGTTTTGAGGTTTATTTTTTTTCAACAGCAGCGATGAGTATTAGGAGAAGAGTGGGTGGTTTTAGGAGAAGTAACCGCATAACTGTTGTACGTGTATGTGTTGAAAATGACAAAATTAACCTTAGACAAACATTGGTGATTTAATTGTCAAACAGGGTATTTTGGTCCATGCAAAAAGGGCTTCACTTTGACCGGTTTGACCAGGGTTTTGCTTTATAGTATAGATATCTCTAGCGTGAGCTACGCTGCCACGCTTTATTAAATGGAAAACTGCTCTGGATGTACTTGCAATTGGATGTACCTGTAATGAGATAGGGTTGGTTTGCAACCAAGAAAAAGAAAAAACCTGAACTAGGGGTTTAAGCGGACCATTCGTGTAACGAAGTTGAATGAACGAAAAATGTGTTTGGAGCCACGATTGGGGTATTTGAACGGAATATTTAAGTTGTGATTTTTAATTAATTTATTATTATTTTTATTGTGTAATATGAGTTTAATAATCGCAAGTAATAAAAATTAAATTACTTTATTTTTCATTAAAAAAACTAATACATTTTAAATTCAAATACATGCAAAAAAAAAACTACATACGACAACTACGGAATTCAGTCAACTAGTACATTTAAATCCTTGTATCTCATCATCACACAATGTTTTCACCATATCCAAGATTGTGGAACCTTTACGAAAAATCATCAGAACAGATATAACAGCAAGCAGTATAGAATGACAACGTTGCACAATGTTGATAAAACGGTCCGTCTGAACGAACGACCATCCAACGACAAACTTGCTCGAACTGCCATGCTCGGTATGTTTACTACGTCTGGACTAAACGGGTGTAGTGTCACCGGTCACTCAATTGGAATACAAATTTGCATCAGAAGTAGTGCAAGGCTAAGCTAGTAGAGTATGATGTATCAGATATTTGCAAGTGCTCTTTCTTATGCAGCCTCCAAAAAGCTGATCCAACTCTCTGAATTTGAGGGGCAATTTTTTCCTGAATCTCTTATATCTTATTGTAGTGGTGTTCCACCACTCCTCGGAACCGTCCAACTGATCGTTCTCTTCATCCCACATCCCTTCTTATATTTGCAGAAGTTTATTTCAATCAACCCAAAAACTCTTCAGATTGTCCCATTTCACTACAACAAAACTTATTTTTGGTTGCATTAGTTGGTTGCGTTTCTAGGTATATGCCGTCGTTGGTCATTTTAGAATATAAAATGAAACGATGAAACGCTGCTAATTGGTCCCGCCAATTATTTATCTATATTTTGCTAAAATTTTCCGTGGCCGCTCAAAATTTCTTTCACACCACTTTTCCCCCTCTCAAAATTGCGATGGGAACAAAACAAAGTCTCTGTCTTCCAATCCCTAACCCTCGTCTTCTTCCCCAAAATCCCTCATCTTCCTCATCTGATATCCCCAAAATCCTCTTCCAATCCGGCACCGTCTCCCTCTTTTTACCTTTGAAAAGTAGAGAATGGCGAAACGTTTAGTTCCCGCGTTCAACCGAATTTTAGTTGAAAAAATCGTTCCTCCTTCTCAAACTTCGTCTGGTATCTTACTACCTGAGAAAACTACTAAGGTAATTCGTTTTAGTTTGACCATTTGTTTTATCATATTTTAGTTAGATCTGGTTTTCGTGTCCTTGGATTTTACTGGCAAAAAGAAGTTTAGCGATCTTGTTCTAAGCTTTACCCTTTTAAATTGATGATAGAGACGACAACTTTAAGCTAGGCAAGGGAAGCCGCATCAACTCCTTCTTTTCTAGCTTTTGCTTTCATTGACAATTTTCTGAGAAACACTTGGCATCAGCTATCAGTTTCTTGTGAAGATTGGTCATATTTTTTTTTATGAGGCATTCATTTTTTTTACCAAAAACTGAGTTAACATGTAAATCTTAGATGGCCTTCCATTGATATGGTATGCACAAGATAGTTTTTTTTTCGTTCCATGTAAATCTTAGATGAATGGTGAATTAACATGATGGTCACTACTGATTCCAATGTCGCTAATGATTCCATTGATTTTATGGTCTTCTTTTTTGTTCCATGTGTTCCTTCCGATACCGCATCTCTACATGTCGGTATTTACTTTATACTTTCCCTTTGTTTTCGATATTTTGTTTTTTATACTTTGAAGACATACTCTCTTTTTCTGAAATAGGTCAGCAATTTGATAGGTTTCGATTAGTTTGTTCCCAAGTTGAACTGTGCAATACTTTAATTAAATGTTTGTTGTTCATGTTGGTACTCTTAATGGAAAAGAGGGTTGTGTTATAGTTTAAGGTCCTCACAATTTATCCAAATTTTTTGAGATTGTCAGTGGTATCATCTATTCTTTCACCTGTCTACTATAAGATGACATCTTAATAAACAAAATTACCACATATAGGATTTATTCCATTAAAAATGGGTAGACAATTTCATTTCATAGCATAAAAGGATTAATTGTTAACGTACTCTAAAATTTTGCTCTTCAACCGGATTTTTTTCTCTCTCTGTGTTTCCATCGTTACCATTCCTTTTTTCTTCATTATTGCCATACAGTTTACATATTGTTGTTTGATCACTACACCATTTTGTAACCATGTCCAAAGTTTTGAGCATGTTCAATGGTGCAAGATATGTAAACATTGATATTTTGGGTGGGCATATGCTATTCCATATATGATGGCACCATGTTAGAGTTGAATTCTTAGGTCGAATAAAATTCCAGGCAGATTTGAGATTGAAAATGGTAAATACCAATATTGCTTGGTTCAGTGGAAGGTTTGATCCTGCTTCGTTTGAACTTTACAACTTAGGATTTACAATTTGAATCCCGTTTTGGAAACTTTGTGTCACACAATTACTGTATAAGTTCCAAATGTACTGAACTGTAAAGGTTCTAGACTTCTATCTAAATCTGTTATATAAAAAAAGGTTATTTTCTTTTTTATTCAACCTTAAAATATTTGAATTGTTTGCTTTTGTTTGTTTAACAGAAAAATATTTTTTTTTTTTTAAATTTATTTTTTCTTACAAAGAGTTTCATTACGCACCTTGGATTGGAGTTTCACCAACTCCAACGTTGAAGCTGGGCATTGGATGTTTTTAGGTAAACTGTAAATGTAATTGAATATCAATATTCTATTTATCTAAGGTACAAGTGCACCCATTTTCCATTTAAAATAGTTATGTACTCATTTATAAAACTCTTGAATAAGGTACTTACTAACAATGTTACAATAACAATGCTCAATGGTTCCCAGAATTTGGTTATTATTTCATGAATTTGGCGAAACAATAACAATGCTCAATGGATTGAGAGATCAATGGAGTAGAGGAAGATAAGCCATTCAAATTTCACTTGTCAAATTTTTATGTTCATCTTAGATATTAATACATTGATTTCATGCAGTGTGCTAAGTAACATATCCTCCAGCATCATAGCCTTGGTCACAAAAAAAGGCAAGTATACCTAAATTTTCAATTCTTTATTATATGTTTACTTGAAGTTTGTTACACGTCTCATTTAGCAAATAAAAGTTTACTTGGACCATCTTAATATTCGTCAAATACGATGGTATATTGGTATGACATAGATGATGAAATGGTGCTATGAAAATATGGCCAGTAAATTCAATTTTAATAATTATCTGAAATTAACTCATACATATATTTATATCATCTTTTCAGATATGAATATCTAACTGTAAAATGATTACAGAGTGAAGATGAAGATATTATTGATTGTGTTGACATTTGCAAACAACCTGCCTTTGATGTCATTATCTCACGCTGACAACATTCATTCTGAGTAAACATAAGATTAAGACAATAAGTTTAGCATTTTAGTTAAAATAATTAAATGTAATTATGTATTAATTATCTTATGCCAATGCCGTTGATTAAGAAATATAGCAAGCCGAACCTTTTGTTTATTCAGGAGACATTGGAAAGTTAGACAAAATAGAGTCACATAAATTAACATGACATTGTACTTATTCTATGTTGGTATAATAAAAACTGGAAATATAGGTACCTTCTTTGTGTGCACCCTAAGGTATAAATTTGAGTTTTCTCGGTACTTCTCAGTTTTTTCTTCCGCAGTAGCTTAACTTGAAGCAGCCTGCAGATGAATGGTAGGTTGTTGTATGGTTTTGTGGTTGCTGTTGGATGAAATATAGGTACCTTCTTTGTGTGCACCCTAAGGTTATTTGTTTGAAGTATTATAGTCTAAGGACTTCTATATTTGTCCATTTTTGATCTTTGATACCTTCACCTCACATATATTTAGTAACATGATTATTATTGTTTACAGGTAGATACGTTTGTGAATAATTCAAGCAGCAGCACTGGTTTTTGGTATGGTAGCAGCACATGTATGTAGTTAGGTTGATTAAAACTATTATGAAACTAGTATGTATGGTAGCAGCACTACTTTAGCTGCATGTACTATTATGAAACTGTTTATGGTAGTTTGGTTGTGTAAACGTATGGTTAACCTTTTGTCTTGACACTAATGTTATGATATAGTGGTGACTATGTAATTGCTTTTGTTTGTGTTATTGTGGTATATTGAATGTGTTATTTTTGAATATGTATGTGTTTATATATTACGTTATTGTATAAGTTTTGAAGTACTTGAATTGGAGGCGAAATCAGATGTAGTCGTGGAATAGCAGGCAGTAAAATCGAAACATACGGCGGCGGAGAAAAAACGCTGCAAAAAATAATAATAAGTGCAACAAAAAAATAAGATAGCAAACGGCACCTTTTCGGTCGCGTTTCTTAAACGCTGTAAAAAAGATCTTTAGTAACGTTTAAAAAACGCTGCCAAAAATTCGTTTATAGTGGCGTTAAAATAAATGCAACAAAAAATCATGGATTTTTAGTCGCATGTTTTCTAGCGGCGTTTATCAAAACGCCACCAAAACTTTTTGTAGCGTTTTTTGAGCGCCACTAAAACCAAATTTCTTGTAGTGTTTGTTCTTCATCTGTTTGTGAGATCGATCAAGATTCAACCTGTCGTTAAATGCGGCGGCCACCTATGTATAAAACCACTGACAAAACTCTTTCTGTCCGACGGAAAATCAATGCACAAATCTATGTAAAGCTCCTCCCTTCGGATGTCCATAAAGCAATGGATTAGGACGAACCAGAAGCGGAAGCAGAAGAGTGTGCCATACTAAAAAATAAAAATTTCAAAATATAAATATAGGTAGAAAAATAATAAACATAATAGTGAAAAAAATACATGGAAATATGCTTAAACAGTTCGGTAAAAGTTAAGAAACAAAAGGGCTGGAGGCTGTTTGCTGCTGGTATGGGAAAATAGGCGAGATGAATGATTATACAGAATGGGAAGGAGTGGAAAAAATGCAGCCGTTGGACTATAATGGCACGTCGCGTCCGACAAATGACACGGCGCGTCCGATGCATCAGATGCGAATGTATCTTTTCGCTCTAACCAACCCAACGTTCCATTTGTTGGAGTTGGAACATTGGGGCATTTGATGTTGTAAAATTTTCAAATAAACTTTGGGGTTTGGGTTTTGATTTGGAAGAGAAGAAGTAAAGAGGAAGAAGAGAATATTAGTCCCACATGGTAGAAAGTTATACAAAATATTTGTATAAATATAGTTTTCTCATGTGGATGTTGGGGCCTTGGGGCTCCCACATGTTTGCTTTGTTGTGAGGAGAGAAGTCACGCAATACCACACGCACACCGTCGCCGTCCGTCCGACCGAACCGGGCCAGGTCGGTACGGGTTTCGGGTCCGAAAATATTTTTAGATCATATATGAACAGTAACGGACCAGATTTCAGCCCGTTAAGGACCCAAAACCGGAATTTCTGAAATTGAATATAGGGCAAGTTTTCTGAACGTTGCAAAATATGAATGGACGCGACGTTTAAATTGCACGGTTGTGACACTTCGCGAATAGGCACCTCTTCGCATCTATAAATAGCAACGCCCAGAAGCGTTTCAAAAATGAATTTTCTGAATCATCTTCTTCTTCCTCACAGTACATTTTTGCGACGCCACTCCATTGCTCTGTTTTTGTGACGCCCCTTAGGTGTTGCAAACTCAGAAATCGTCGCAGAGTTGTTCCCTTCTTCCTCTTCATTCTATTCTATATAAATTGCATCATCAGTAGCCATTGCTAAAGTGTTCTTGGTCAGATCAAAGGCGTGCAAACTTTGAATCCGATTACGCTGTTATAGGGCTTCATTGAATCCTGAAAGTCGATAGTTCGATAACCCGTTTGTACCTGGTGGGTTGAACTATTGTCTGAAAGAATCTATTTCATATATCCTTGAAGTTGGAAGTACATCATTATTTTCATCGCAATCGCCATCAAATTTGTCTCGAACCGCAAAATCCCCAACATTTGATGTATCGTCAACGAAAATGTGGTAAATTTTGACTACGAACGGCACCATAATTAAATTCGTGACAATTCTTTATATATATGTATATGTATGTATGTATAAATAAATAAATAAATAAATACATATACATACATACATACATACATACATACATACATATAGTTGAAATTCAATAATTTTCTGCACAGATCATCAACCCATAACCCATAATGCATGCAAAAGCTAACTTATTCTAATACATTTAAATCATAAAAGTTAGTTATACAATCCAGCAGATAGTAAAAACTAACTATATTGATCACCGATTTTAAAATATTAATGTTTAATGGGATAAAGATACCTAGATAATAATTTTTCGACGGAAAATATATGAAAATAAAATGATTCTTCACGTAGATGATGTTGATGACATTTGGATAGCATCTTGTTGAATTTCAGCAGCCGTGAATACCAAAATAAATGTGTTATACGTAACTAGGAGAAGTAAAAAAAGTCACTTTATATATCTGTGTTGTATATAAGTTTATTTGTAACAACCCACTTACGAGCATAATATATTAAATACAATTAAATTCATTTTTGAGGTTCAGTTGGGAGTTTAAAACAATAATAACCAATTATAGGGTGAAATATTTAATAAAAGATATTAAAATGTTATTTTGAGATTTTAATTGGAATAAGTTTTATTAAAGTAAAAATTAGGTCCACGTCCCTAAAATCAAATTTAATAGCCCAAAACTCCTTCCGTTTTAAACTTGTAAATCCGGTCCTTAATTTATTTTTTACAATATTTTGTTTTCCTAATTACCCTCGTTTATTTCATGTCGACTATTCTCGTGTGACTGTATTGTCGATCAAGATTTGAAATCTTTGTAGGAAAATCAGATTTAGTTCGATCTACTGTTCGATTTTTTTTACGATTCATTATGACTTCATCATCTTGCAAGTAAACGTTTGATTTAATTTTCAATCGACTTTGTATTATTGTTTTTAAATAATTGTATACAAAACTGAAAAAACTTAAGTATGTGCATACAAATATACGATTATTTGAAACTAATACTGTTGTAATTAAATACTGTATTTTAGTGTAGATTTTAACTACATTTTTCATTAATTTTTAACTATGTAATACATATGTAGTCTTAAATGCAGCAGATTAGTACCAAGATTTTTTAAGGATCTTTTTAATTTTTAACTGCTATGTAAAATGCAGTTAAAATTTGCATTTAATAGCTGTATTTATTAACTGCATATCAAGTATGCAGTCAAAAAACACATTTAACAGCTGCAATTTTTAACTGCATACGATATATGTAGTTAAAAATATTACAATTCATAACTTAATATTAGATATGTATGCAACTATAATAAGAATTTTATAAATTTTTAACTGCATAAGTGAAATGCACTACAAAATTTGCATGATTCAAGTGTATGTTTTAACTGCATATGTTATATGCAGTTAAAAATTGCATTTAACAGGTGCTATTTTTCACTACATAACAGATGTGCAGTTAAAATTGGTGCAATTTATAACTGCATAAGTGAAATACAGTTAAAAATGCAGTTGTTCATAAATAATTGCAAATATGTATGCAACTATTCATAATAGTTGCATATATGTCTGCAAGTATAATAAAAATCTTATGACTTTTTAACCGCGTAATTGAAATGCACTTAAAATTTGCATTATTTAATTGTATGTTTTAACTGCATATTTCATAAGCAGTTAAAATTTGCATTATTTAATTGTATGTTTTAACTGCATATTTCATATGCATTTAAAATTTGCATATAACAGCTGTAATTTTAAGATGCATATCAGATATGCATTTAAAAATGATGCAATTTATAACTTCATAAATGAAATACATTTAAAAATGCAATTGTTAATAGTAATTGCAAAGATGTATGCAAATATTCATAATAATTGCATATAAATATGTAACTTTTCAATAAAATTGCATATAGAAATTTCTTAATAGATAACCTGCGGTTTTCTGTTTTGTGTTGTTTTCACCTTCTGAATCTCAACTTTCTTCCGTTCTGGACTCGATTCGGACATTGATTTTTGAAGTAGCAACTAATTCCGATTTATAATTCGTGCGATTAGGGTTTTCTTTTTTTAAGATGTTAATCGATGAAAAGAATTTGAAGAGTTCTGGGTTTTGTTCGTAGAAGATGTAAGGGTATTTAGGGAAATCTTTTTGTCGCATTTAAAAATAAGGATGAGAAACTTATAATTAAAATGGAGGGATGTTTTGTGTATTTTCAAACCTATTAAGGATGTATGCCAAATGTTCCCTTTATTAAATATACATTTGAAAATTGTTTTGAGGTCAAGGAATAAATATTGTATTAAATCATTGATAATTGAATAAAATTTCGAATTAAAAGTTAAATATGTTTTGTGAATTAAAGTATGAACTAAAAATTTATATTTATGGAGAAATTTTTTAATGTGAATAAAAATCATTTTTGAATGATAAATAAGGTAGTGTTTGGTTTAAAAACGAATTTTGTGTTTTCGATTTTCAATATGTATCTCAAATATGAGAAGAATGGAGAAACGGCGGAAGGGATGAAAGAAAGACGGATGAGGGGACGAAGGGGATAGAGGAACGACGGAAGAATGGTTTGTTTCACGTGCTTGTGTTATTTCCCAAAACGCGAAAAAAAAGTTATTTTCTATTTTGTATGTTAACTTCATTTTCTAAATTGGTCGTTTTCGAAAATATAAATGCGTCATGTGCTTTTTTGTATGGACCAAAACCCAAAACTAAAAGTAACAAACCAAACACTACCTAAGTATTTAAAATTATTTTTCAAGTGGTAAAAATTGAAATTTGCAATCAAAAATAATTTTCAAGCCAAATAAAATACTCAAAAAATATTTTTATCATTTAGAAGATTTTTACATCCCTATAAATGAGTTAAAACACGAAGAGAAAGAATAGTAACATTGCATATGAAAAGAAAATACTTTTTTCTAAAAAATGGGCTTTTGGGGTCCTTAACCAAGCCCAAACTCATTTCTTTTCATCAAACCATCAAGGGAGACACATTTCTCCTTAAAGTTTCTAATTGCTCCCTAATGGCAACCTCAATTTATAAGAGTTGTCAAAAGTCTCATTTTGAAGCATCTTTACATAGAAACTAGTAGGGTAAGACCCATATTATCACACTATCAGACCAACAGTAAATAGTGATGGAGACTTCCGACGGCTACCGACGTCTGTTTCTGATGGCTAGCGAAGGCTGTAGATTTACGTGACATTTTGGTAAATAAAATATAACAGTCATCGCAAGCCGTCGAAAACCGACGTAAAATTGCCATTGGCGCCTGTCGCTAGCTGTCGGAAATCATCGTGTATGCAAGCTCCAGATCGAGAGCTGCTTCATTATTCCTCAATCCCCCTTTTCACCAAAAAACCTACCTCCACCACCTCCTCCCCATCGTCATCTGGCCGCCGCGCCTCCCCGAGCATCTCCAACTTCATCATTCTCCTCTCTCGACAAGCCTAGGCTCTTCATTAATCTCCAATAAGGTTTTATTCCTAAACCCTAATTAATTTTGATTTATTAAATTATGGTTAATTTGTTTGTATAGTTGTATAATACCTCATTGATTATTGGTATACTATATTGAATGCTAATTAGGTTGTTATTATAATTGTTTATCATTGAAATGTTGAGAGTGAAAATTGGTTTAGTGTATATGTACGTTAATTGGTGTATATGCGTTGATTAATTAGTGCATACCGCATTAGGCTTCGTTTGGATTAATTAGAGTCGATGCTCAGGATTTAGTGTATGTGTTTTCAAAATGACGAAAATGACGATTTAGTGTATGCGTTTCTTTGAATGTAAATAAATTATCGTAAAAATTGTTGTATAATACGATTTACTTTTTATAAATTCCTTAGAGAGTTTTTGGCTCCGTCTGACAAGTATTTTATATGATCATTGTATGGATGTTCGTTTTTATCACAGAACAGACATTTATATTCATCTGATACAATATCTGTCGGATTCGTCCCTGTATTGGACAAGTTACAAACACAATAAGTAATTATATTTTGCAAATCATTTCATTTTAAACGGTTCACAAAATTTCGACAACACTTTCTTTTTGTTCCCTATGTAGACGTATATGTGTACGATACAGGGAATAAAGGGGAAATGTTGCCGAAATTTTGTTGAATCATTTAAAATGAAATGATTTGAAAAATATAACTACTACCGTGTTTGTAATGGAAAGTAGGATGATCAACCATTAAAGTGTAAAACAATAACCTAAAAATTGTAGATTATATTCATATAATAATTTGTGTAAATCCGTTTCAAAATAAAATCAAATAGAAAAATATTACATTTTTGCGAATATTTAAATGATTTAGTTGAAAAATGAAATGTCAACAAGTAAATTATTAATACGTTTTTATGTTTTAAAGTAGGGAAAATGGTAAATTATTTTATCGTCGGAGCTGGATGTACCGACAAAGAAGAGAAATTGGAGGCTCAATAAGTGAACATTTTCAAAATGGTGTACACGTCTTTATTGAATTCGCTTTAAGTAATAATGGGAACAATGAAAAAATTCGTTGTCCATGTAGTAGGTGCAAATTATTGAGGCATTTGATACCGGATATGGTAATAGTCCATTTGAGCCAATATGGTTTCGTGCCGAATTATTTTGCATGTGTTCGTCATGGAGAACTTATAGCACCTAATCTCGTACATTCGAAGGAGAAGGTGGATACTGAAATTGTTCCGACGAATCTCATAGAAGATATGGTTGAAGATGAAGCACGTTCAATGTTCCCTGCTGTAGAAGGTTATTGTAACAATGTTAATGTCGAAGAAGAACCAAGTATTGGAGCAAATTTTTTTTATGATTTATTGGATGCTGCTAAGAAACCTCTTTGGAATGTTTGTACAATCGATACTCAACTATCAATAACCGCAGAATACATTGCGATGAAATCAAAATACAACTTCATAGCAGCCGAGTTTATAGCTATAGTAAAAGCTGCAAAACGGCATATGCCACGTGATAATTTAATGTGCGAAAATCATTATGAAGTGAAAAAACTTATGTCTGCTTTTAGTTTGTCGTATCAAAAAATAGATACATTTTAAATGGTTGCATGTTGTTTTGGAAAGAAGATATTAATCTTAGGAATTGTAAAATATGTAATTAGGAAAGATACAAACCAAGAAAAAAGAAAGGAAATGATGTATCCGTTTGAAAGGTATTAATATTGAGTATGTTAAATTAAAGTGTAGCTACTTGTAATAAAATTTAATTATAATTATTCTTAACAGGTACTTTAATCATCTAAAGAAAAAAATGAGACAAAAAACACGAGTTGAAGGTTTGATATGCAACTCATATATCGAAGAAGAGCTACGTTCTTTTTCTCTCATTATTTCAGTGACCATGTGAACTTATCTTTTGAAAGTGCAACACGAAATGATGAGGGCATTGAACAAGATTCTTTTGAATTAGTGCTATCTATTTTTAGACAACAGGGATGCCCAGTTGTAAAATGTGTGGAAGTATGGTTAGACAACAGAGATTACCATTTAGCCCATACATATATTCTTCTTAACCGTGTAGAAGTTGCACCATTTGTTAGGTGTTATTACATAACACATCTAAAATTATGTACTTGAATAGTTCATGTGTGTATTCATTATAATGCAATATATTATCTATATATGCAGTATTTACGAATCACAGCATCCAAGCGACGATATCAGCAAAAAATTTGCTGCTTGGTTTTCGAACCATGTATATGATTTGGTAAATTGTGTGGTCGATGGAGGGTTGAAACATCTTGCGATGGGACCAAAAAGAAAAGTCAAGACATATCCAATATTCCTTTTCAATTGATACAAATTCAAAACCAACGAATATGGGGCTGAAAAATTAACTAACAATACCGGTGTATATGTTAAAGGTAGTGATGATCCAAATGATCACATAAATGATTTTTACGGTTTGTTAACTCAGGTTTTGCAATTAACATATTTCACCAGACCGGTAGAAGAAGTTTATCTGTTTATATGCAACTGGTTCAGAAATGTTCCAGGTTCTGAAATCAACGTGCACCAAAAATATAATATCATTGAAATAAAGCATACATCACGTTATCATAAGTACGATCCGTTTATACTAGCAAAACAAGCTGTACAAGTTTATTATTCTCCTTATCCATCTCTAAAATGAAATAAAGCAGATTGGTCGGCAGTTTTTAAAATGAAAGCAAGATTTACATTTGATGGAAAGAATATTCCAAACGAACAAGCGTACTAAGCGGATGTCGAGGAAAATGACGAAATTACAATAATAGATAATCAAACCAATGTTGGACCTCTAAATGATAAATCAAATGTATTAGTAGAAGCATTTGATACCACAAAGGAAAACAATATAGAGTACGAGACAGAGTCTGAATTAGAAAACGACGAGGACTGATTTAATAGTCTACGTGTTGAAAAAAGGTAATTTATGGGAGTATTGGTGTTACACTTTTTTGTATCTTATATGCGATCATTGATGTTAGATCTTGATGTGTTTACTCATAATTGAATGATATATTCTGCCATAATAAAATAATATGTATATGACAGGTATTACAGATGTCTTTCTTTAGACGACGGAGTTCTTCACAGATCGGTTCCTCCTCTTCGTCTCATAGAGGGACCGTTCGCAGCAGAGGTGATGGCAACGGCCCGTCTTAAGAGGCGCTGTGTATGGTAGTTAGATTGCTACCGAAAGTAGATGGCTCGTACGTATTAAATTTACTTCTGCATTATAGATACTTTGTATGATATATTAGTCATGATTGTCTATATCATATTTAATGCAAGGGTTTTGAGCTTGAGCCTTTCAATATAGTGCTCAGCATATCTAGGCAGGTATACATGAGTCGTATGACTGCATGCTGGCCGAAATGGAGTAGGATCCCTGAGCTTGTCCGAGAGAGCATCTGACAGGACTTCATGGTAAGTGTAAAATTATATATCATTATATATAATCACTTTACAATTTGCTGACTAAGTATAAATGTATAACTTATATTTTTTCAACTTATATACAGGGTACGGTAGACCTGCAAGAGGAGGATGTTGCTCTTTGTCAGCGCCACTGGAACTCTAAAATTGCAAAGAATAACTGGGATACGATGTCGAGCATCAGAAAATCCAGTAAGAAGCCAAATGGATGGGCGCTAGTGTATGGGGTGCTTCGGTCGCTTGGTGGGGGTAGCGATGAGTTCAAGGTAAGTCTATCAGTTGTCACTTTAATTTGTTCAGTAGAGGATACATAATTTATACCTGTAAAATATAATCTTAATTTTTAATTTGCAGGTGGAATCCAGTCACACACCGTGGTGGCTCGAAATCATTTCAGCATTATCGCGAGGACCTGGTAAATTGATTAATTTCAATTAGGAATAGTTATTACATTTTTTGTATAAATTTATATGAACAAGAATAATATACACCAATTATTGTAGAAAAGAGCGTGTGGGCCTCCCGTTTCATATATGGACGTATTTGGGCATACTCATGCCGTTAGGCAGACCGACGACGAGGGATCGGTGACGTATGCCTGGCATGAGGATGATAAAACATACACTGCACATGTAAGCATATTTTAAGCTATAAATTATTAATAATGGTCATTTTAATTAATTAGTAATAAATTATTATAATAATGTCGTGTAATATTTACTTGTATTTGATTTTGCGTTGCAGGAAAAATTTATGCAAGCACGTGCGCAGATGCTTAAGCATTCGGGACGAAAGCAGATGACCACTGATGAGGAGGACGCGATCTTTGACTCTGTTATGGACCCGACCTAGAGAAAAAGGCGCTACGGCTACGACAATCAATCGGTAATTTATAAAACTTAACTAAGTTGTAAAATTTGCTTAATTTTTATAGAAGTTACGTAATAACTTAAACATATTTCAACTTGTTTTGTAGGCTCGGGCATCACAAAGGGCTTACCAAAGGGCTCAGGACAACGCGGAGATTAATGAGCTTCGACAGCCAATTGCACAACTGCAGGAGCAGGACCTCCTTCGAGCAGTGCAAATGGAGCAACTGAACCAGCGTTTAGCCGAGTATATGTTGCATCATGGAGCATTCCCTTCGTTTGGTAGTTCCGGAGCAGATGACAAGTCATGGGGTACGTTTTGCAGTTTTTGGTTTTTAAAACTTGTGTATATATACAATGAGAGAAGGTGAGATTGATTTATGGACATTTGGTGCTTGATATTGACTTGTGGGGTTTGATGTTGGATGTATATATTGTACATTGATGTTGGATTTAGACATTGTAGGGTGATGATAGATGATTTGGTTTGTATTGATTGGAATGTTTGAGTTTGAGATGGTAATGTTTGAGTTTTATATTATTATTGATATTGATATTGATTTTAGCTTATATATCTGATATATATATATATATATTGATTTTGATTTGTTGTGATATATATTGGCGTTGATGCGCTGTTGGGCTACTGAAATTTTGTTTTTTTACCCATATTTCTGACGGCTACCGACAGTTTCCGATGGCTTATAGGTCAAAATACTCCGACGGCTTCCAACGACTAACCGGTCATATATACCAATGGCTTCCGACGGTTTTTAGACGTGTTTTTAAGCCATGCAGACGCCCACGACGTCGGAAAAAATGTCAGAACTGACGAGGAGAAAGCCGTCGAAGGCCGTCGTAAATCTATCGTCATTTCCATCAAAAATGGACGAAAGCCGTGTTCTATATACCGACGGCATTTCCGACGGCCTTCGATGGCCGCCTACACTTGGAGCCATCGGAAATGACCGTATTCCTTGAGTGCGCTTACCAACCATTACCTACCGCTGCCAAATAAAATGGTACCGAGAAAATGGTAAACAATTTGATTCGTTTGATTTTCCAAACCACATGAAAATATACGGTACAGTAATTGTAATCTATTACTACTAATGGTAATTACCATACCTACCACAAACGTTGACATATGTGTGTGTGTCTATGTGTGTGTGTGTCTGTGTATGTATGTATGTATGTATGTTTCATTATATATTTTTATCATATAACATTTAACATCTTATGTTCAATGATTTAATGGAAAATATAGCAAAATAGATATTAGATTGAATCCAATCCTTATCATATATTTGAAAAAACAATATGTTTTATACAACATTTTAGCTTCTTCCACAATGTTTTCGTCTATATTTGGGTACAAAAAATTGAATTGATAAATGATCATATAATAAAAAGTAGAAAATAATATTTACCCTTTTAACATGAAATATTGTAAGCAAATAAATATCATACTTGTAGATGATAAAAACTTATTACCAACCTACACTAATCATTACCAACCATAAATCGAAGTATTAATTTTTCGAATACTTTGGTTGGTAATGGTATGCCTTTTGTATTACCATACAAATCGGTATGGTAGTGGTTTTGAATATAAATTTCTAGTATCGAACCGAATTTGGCCCTAGAAACTACTAAGGTAATGCTTCTAACTTTTCCTAACCACTTAATATCATCTAATTTTTGATAAAATTCAAATTTAACTGCTTTGTTTGCATCAGGTCAGTAGGTTGTAGTTATGAATTTTGGTTCATGAAGAAAAGAAAAGGAATTTCTAAGCTTTAAATTTGTATTTTGATGAGTGTAGCGTTGTTTATATGTTTTGCATGCAAGGTTTAATGGACATGCTTGTTGTGTGTGATATCTCTATGAACGAAAATAATAGAATTTACTGAAATACGGTTGGAAATAGTTGAACTGCTTATTCACCGTCATGAACACAAAAAAATAAAAATTCCATGAATATAAGTTTTCTTATTTATATGTTTGTATCTCCTTACATGCTTATTTCACCTTTCTCGACGTTGCCTTGAGCCTCCTTGACTTCCTCGCTATGGACTGGGGGCACGTAAGGTCCAACATGACCTACTTCTGGCTGAATACGGCCACTACTACTACTTCATCGTCATCCCCATCCTGACTGGTGCTTTGACCCTCTTCTAGCAAGTTGAAGACCAAGAGACGCTCATCAGTAATAAGGGACCTGATCTCCCTATCTTCCTTTGGAAAATTCTGGAGTGTTGTAACGACGTTTTGATAAACATCACCATCGGGTCTCGAAGGAACATCTACATAGTTCGGAAAATTGAGTTAATTAGAATACAACTTGACTAAAGCTTTCTCAATATAATTTGGAAAAGCACTTACATCCTACCAACCACCATTGTGCAAACCCGGGTGGACAACGCACAAAAAAACATTTGCTTTTAATATAGCTAAGTTTATTTCGAGCATCGGTCACAACTTGACAACCATTGACTAGCTCAAGGTAAGTGAACGATAGACTTCCTTTTTGCCGCTTGAAATTGTAAATAAAACGAATATCTTCTTCGGTCGGCTCACAATTTAAAATTCAAGGAAAATCATGTATGTTCCTTGGAGAAATGTGTAGCTGTTTGGATGCACTTGGGCTAGAGAAAGTCTCATAAAATGGAGCATTTGACGGATGAACGATTAATGGTGGCACACCTCTAGCTAGGCACACCTCTAGCTAGGCACATATATCTATTACAGGTGGTATACCCTTCTGGAGGAAGATGAGCTCTTTGGTCATGAGATGGGACCAATACGTCATCATATGGAATTCCATGCTTAATGCAAATTCGATGAAGAGATGCCTCGTTGACCTTCGAAGCAGTCGAATCCGTTGGATCTTCCAAGAATACAGCATCCTTAAGTGTATCAGGAGATGGCTCTATAATATTATCTACTCCTAGCTTTGAAGAGTTAGCTGAGGCATGGTGTGAGCTTTCGGGTTGTTCCGATTATTCACCCGGAGTGTATCGAGTAGAAAGTGTCGCTGAACTCGACTTAGCATCTGATTCGGCATGTGTGGAAACTTGATCACCAGTCATTGCAGCTAAATGCTAGGAGCGTTTGGAACCCATAGCTATTAAACTCAGTAGATAGTCATAATTAGATGGATTAACCTGTTCCCTCGGGCTAAGTATAACCTAGTGTGGTGTAGTGTAATATTATACGGTTCAAAATTATACGACGGTGATGATGAGATTCGAGAGTTCGACCGGAGTAACCATCATCGCTGATCATCCCAACCGATTTTCACGTTGATGGTTGTAGAAAAGGATTTTATCCAAGTCCCAGGACTGGCTTTTCGTGCATAAGGACATGCCATGAACATTCAAGGTACATGAGTACATCTAAAATAGTACATACAAGTACGTACATGCATCCAAACTTGAGTACAAGTCAATATGCAAGTGTACAAGGCAAAATATTCACATAGTCAAGAGTGTGCAGAGAAAAAATTGGAAAAATCGCCTAACTATGGGATCATTACCGATCCCATACCTAGGGGACTCCCCCTATGCTTACATTGATTCCATGTCCGCCCTTTCCATGCTTACACCGATCCCAAAATCCAAATCCACTGAAGCGAAGCCAAGACATGGCCTGAATCCATCCTCGTCTCCTCTGGCACAATCCAAACACCTATATAAACGTGATTCAATGAAAAGAACTAGAGGTTTGGACGGGGTTGACATTAAGTTGATTTTGGTTTGGAATAACTAAACCGGACGATGATTCGATTAAGGGCGGCGACTCAGGCTTTAAAGGAGCTGTATGAGTGAGTCAGCAGTAGATATAAGGTGATTGGATGAATTTCTCAAGTTCAAATCTTTAATGGCGGCCCAAGTACTAGGGTTTGGTCCGTAGGCAACTAAGGACAAGTGAATAGAAAAAGGGGAGACAATGGGTTATATACCCATGTGCGCCTCGACTTTCTCGGATCCAAAAACAATAATATGTGTCGGCACCGGATCCCCCCTATGGGGGATCGGTACCGGGTCCCACCATATACTTAAATAATAATAATAATAAATGAATGAAAATGATGGGCTCATGATTATCACTCAAGGGAAGGTAGCAACGACCTATAGGCATATGAACATGTTTGCAAGCTATTGACAACAGTTTGTACATGAGTATGTGACCGCGTGTGCAACATTAACATTCAGTTTCCTAAATCTATGGAATTGAAATTTTACCTAGGATTTTCATAAAAGGAATCGGTTCAGATAATCGAAATCTACCAACCCAATTAGTTAGCTCAATGGAACTAAGCAAGAACAATTATCAAGAGACTGTACCCTGCGATTTATAGTGTTAATGCCGACGGAACGTCGAAACAGATCACTATGGACATAATTTTCCATATAAACGATTCAGAGGAAGGATATCGACTATTCAGAATGCAGAGTGTAATCCTCTGCAGCGACTCTGACTTGTTTCGATTCAAAGCACATTACGTTTGAAACGAGATGTACTTTGGGCGTAAATGTTTTCCGGCCTTTTGGCCTGACTATATTGAGACTGACTAAATAAGTTAGACCCGATGATTATCAAGACAAGTAGCCCAGAGAGATGATCCTAGGCTCTAGGAAGCAAGTACAAACAAGACCAAGAGACGACAATCGAACAAGCTTAGAAGTGTAATACCCTGGAATACACTAAGTATGGATCGGTGTTGCACCCTACATAGGGGATCGTTACCGATTCCTAGGGGTACATCCAAAGTGGCCCTCACTCCTATGACACTCTTCTCTACCTACATAGAGCCCGATTCAAATGTTGTTCTAGAATTCACATGCTTTGTATTGGAAATCTCCATATGCAGTCTAAAGCAGCAACTCAGCCTTCTGTAGATCCATCTTTTGGACCAAAAAACATCTAGCCGACTATGCAGAACAACCTTGGAATCCTGTAACCAACAACAAGACGAGCTAACACAAGAAATCATAAGACCCTATACTATATATATAAGGATTGGTACCGATCCCCAACTATATGTGATATGGAGTTGTGATTTTCTGGAAGATTTGGTCTTGGCGGCGAGGTTCTACAGGAGAAGTTTCAGCGATATTTGATCATCTACTCCTATAAATACAGAAGGCATGATTTATTCTAAGGATCTTTACGCTGCCATTACACTCTTACTCTCTTGCGTTCAAGGATCTATTCTGATCCCACTCCCTTTTAATCACAAAAATTAATGCAAAAGCAATAAAATCATTCAAATGGATGTAGGCCAAGATTGTCGAACCACTAAAAATTCGTGTGTGCTTGCTTTCTGTTTGATTTCCTCTATTTATCATTTACTTTCTTCATTTAATCTCTACTACTTACTTTTCTGGGTGTTTATACCAATTTTGGTTCAAACACATATTAAAGTTATTTTATTAGTTGTTATTTTTTTGACAAAATTGAACGATCCTCGAGAGCACCCATATAATATTATTTCACGCTTAAGGAGTAGCCAACAAGCATGGAAGGCAACATAACTCCTCTTACAACAAAAGAAGATAGAAAAATATCCCATCCCAGACCTAAAACCAACAATCTAAAGAAGTGTAGAAAACCAAAAGGCAAAAAGCTAGAGAAGCCAGTAAAATAAGTAAAATCATTCATATATTAATTATTCAAAATTAAAATTATGTGTACGTATTTCAATCTTATATAGAGTAAATGTTATTTTATTTGATAATAAATATCTCATTAAATACTTAGTCAAATAATATCGTTAATATAATCCTAATACAATCTAATTGAAAGTTTAAATCATATCCATCCAATAAAACATTGAATATGATTTAATGTCAAACAACATTATTCATGATAACGCTATAAATGATGTAGTGTATAATGAATTAAAAATGTTTTTTAAGATTTGGCCCATTCAGCCTATTGTCCGATGCACTCGATCAAACAAGTAGTTTATGTAATATATATGCAAATGCATGTTCACTACTCGAAACGCTTTTTTATCATCATATTTTTCTCTATGACGTTTTGTAAACCACCCTTCGTAAGTTTCAAAAAGCACTTCCATTCCCACCTAAAATAGATTTTATGAAAAACTCCTATAATTTTTTTCAGTGAAAATGTGCAGCCTATAATGCAAATATTTGTAGTCTATACTGCGAATATATATTTTACAAAAATTTGTAGTTAGAGCTTAGACTGTACATTTTCTTAGAAAATAATTATATAAGTATTTCATGAAACCAGTTTTTGAGAAGGATTTTGTGAGTATCAAGCTCGAAAATAAGGGGCAAACCCTTATTTTCACTTTTTATTTTTTTTCACTTCTGTAATTAATAAGACCGAAACATTTTTATGTTAAACTAGAACTTCTATTTATGTTCTTATATTTATTAGCTGTCAGCAGAGAGGATAATATTTGATATCCATCTGCTATTTACATATATGGATATCTGATATTCAAATATGATTTTAGATACGGATGCAGATATTATACTATATGCATACAAGAATATTCAATCAAAAAACCTAAGCTACCAATGTCATTTTGTCATCCAAATCCCAATATAGGCCCAAGCATTCAAGACAAGATTCAGTCATTGATCTAACTTTTGATATTGAATTCAAAAGTAGAGTTGATTGGTGTAGGAGTATGCAGTCAACCGGCACATTTCTATTCGATGTGAAAATTATTATAGTATTGGGTGGAAACCTAAAAATTATATGCTTGTACAAACTATGGAAAAACCGAAAGAAATTAAACCCTTGTTGAACTTTCTAATGGCAAAGTTAGGTAGAGAGACATGAGCTTGGAATAACAATAATTATTAATAACATAATAAATAAATATGTGAAAACCTTTGGGATTGGTGACGCAAGAAATCTCAACTATTTGATTACTTCATGTTTTCAATCCATGCATAACACAGTAAGATCTAGCGGTTCAGATTTATTATGTTGTCAATTGCGTTTTATTTTGTGTTCAAATGGTCTATCTCAATAGATGTTTCTTTTAAATAACATTTCCATTCCTCATCCACACATAATTACATTCTTCTTTCATTTCAAATATTATTTTAATTTAAACTTTTGATTGCTGCAAACCCATCCTTATTTCTTTCCACCTACGAACTTGATGGTAAAGTACAATATCTAAACCAATGATGTCAAACCAACCAGATCCCATGAAGATTTTATGGAATTCTTTCTTTAACCAACCATTTTACTTTCTTACCTTGTTGACTAGAGTTTAGGTTATAAATGTGCAATGCATAAAAATTTAGATTATATTAAATTAGATTTGTAGGCTAAAATCCTTATTTGTATTTCGTTCCAAAGAACAAAGAAGTTAAAACAGAATAGAACGTGAAAAAGGTGGTGCGAAAACATTATTTTGTCATGAATATTAATAAAGAAATATGCTAAAAACATGTGCATTGGTGTTGAAAAACTGTTAACCACATTTTTGCTAATCTTCTGATCGTTAAAAATATATATTTTAATTCAGTTACATACAACTCCATTCGTATTAATAAACTAACATGATTTGAGGAGTATGTATTAATAAACCAACTTGATTCAAATGCGGCCACGATGCACCAATCACATTTGTATACAATGTTTGACTTATCAACGATTTCAACTAAAATATCGATGCTCGTTTTGTTTATTGTATACGAGCATTACGGCACGCTCTTCGCGCGTGATAAAGGCACCTGAATTATTTTTGTACAAATTGTATTTGTTTAATACGTTTAAAAAAAATGTTTTGACAAATATTTATTTGTGTTGAATCATATGTAAATAATTTGAATTTTTATTTCTAAGTTGCAATATATAACTTTTTATTCGTTTAAAATTTTATTTATATTTTTAATATATAAAAAAACAAATTTGTAAAGTAGTTTATTTGTTAGATCCTATCATTAAGTAATACGAAGACTTGGTAAATTTTTTATAGAGGAAAATTTGAATATGTAAGGAAGCTTAATTGTCAAATCCTATTTTTGAGTTAGAATAAATCTTGATAATATCCGTGGAGAGATATTTTTTGTATTTCACGCTGACATCAAAAGTGTGCGATATCAATTGTATTACAAACTTTAATAAAAAAAATACATATAAGGGAAATTTTGGAAGTTCACAGACGGACTAAAAGTTTGCGCTTCCAAACCAACTAATAATAAAGATATGTTGCTAACACTATAAAACATAAAAAGTAGCATCAGCATTGGCTTCTACGTGTGACACTTATCTATATATAAAATAAAAGTACATATGATCGCTCGTTTTGGTTAATAACGTTGCATAATCTTTCCTGTTGTAGTACGTGCAACAATACAAAATGTATATATCATTATATTAACCGACTTAACTTTGAATGGATGGACACACAACATTATTACTTCATTACGTGCGAATCACTCCATTTTATGCTCATCACATACATAAATAGAATTGTCACTTTGTACGTATTATATCTGGTGTGAGATATGTTGGTGTGAGCTATGCTTTAATATATATATATATATATATAATTAACTAAAGGTTAATCTGATAAGAAAATGATTTCAATCTGATTTTAAAAATAATATAAACTATAGTGATTTCAAAAATGATTTTATTTCAGAAATTATATAATAGTAATATAAGATATAAGGAGGTATTATAAATATGTACATTGAATTTGATCTTATGTTATGCTATGTGCTATCCCGGACACTTTTGTTATGTTTTATGAATACAAGTTTATCTTATATTTGATGTTATATTGTTTATGTTGATGCTTTGTTATATATAGAGTGCCATACCTAAGCTATCAAAACATGTATACACTAAATGCTATGTTATACCTCATCGATACTATTACTTCAGTATGTTGTTATGTCCTGCTTCATGCTATGTGTATATCATAATATTATGCTGAATTAATGTAACTATTATTCCATGTTATGTATGAATGATTATTATATTATAAATGTGTATGATTATATGTGATGCAAACATCGGGGTAGATAAACTATATTTCTGGGGATAAATGTCATTATTGAGGCCAACTAGTAATGATGATTAATAAGTGACGACGATGTGATCTCTGCAAGGTGAGTTACTAGACAGGCTAGTATCTATCCTAGCTGGACCGATTCGAGGTTGCTTCTTGAATCATGGCAATCTGGTCTACCGTCACTAATAGTCCAAATGATCTGTTGCATGGAAACAACTATGAGATTCTAGTCCTACGATGACGAGATGGAAATAAGGCAAAATGTACTTATAATCAATGCAATAAGGGGAACGTCATTGAGGATGAGATTAAATGGTGCAATCGTGCGTGGACTACTAAAACCGGCATGTCTACAATGTGTGAAATGGGTGAATTTCAAAAAAATTCCCAAACTGGATCTTAATGGCCTATGAAGTCTAAAGGTTGTATTAGATCCAATCTAGTTAGTACAAATAAAATCATATTTTATTTAATTTTCTTGATTTAATTATTTAATGTATGTTAATTAATTTCACATTCATATGTTTTGAGTATAGCATTAAATACTCATGTGTGTATATAAGTGTAATGTGCAACATAGTAATATGTACGTGGTTAATGTTTACACAAGTACGTATCAGGATTTATATCCACTATGTAAATATTGATCATTTATATATATGTTAATTATCTCAAAACAAAGTTTAATATATTTATAGAATATATAAATATAAATATAAACTTGGAAACTTTTTGTATACAATAAACTACAAAATATAGATTCTAATTTTGACTATGCCAATAAATTTTTAAATTCAAATTTTTTCTTTAAATATCTTACTAAGACTTGATAAAACATTTTAAAATTCAAAACCCGATCTTAAAATTATTAATGAAAAATATCTTTTATCGAATTTAAATAATTATATTTATACGTATTTTTAAATATGATCTATATTTTAAAATTAATGAATAATTGTTAAAAATTATTATAATTATTTATACCTATTAGAATATTTTATACATATTAATATATATATATGGTCGAATTATAATACTTACATATACATTTGCTTTCTAACATTGTATTAAATAAATTGTTATATGTAAAATTGTTGTTTAATGTGATCCAATGCATTTATAATTATGAAGAGGCAGTAATACATAAATAAAATATTACAAATGCAAATATAAGCATATATTTTGAATATAGAATTTACTTAAAGAGATTGGTGCCTTGGACTCACATTGTGATCTATTGGTCTCCTGGATCTACGGTACTGTTGCTAGCAATCGATGCTTCACCATTGGAAATTGTTATAGCGCCTTGTATTTGGACAAATGGAGTCAATAGTTGGCTAGTCAGGGAGTAGGTATGTGTAGCCAAAACTAATAAGGGAGGAGACAAAAACTGTAAAAGTAGTGGTTTGGATTTGTATTTATAGGGAGAACCAGAAGACCAAATCTCCACATTTCTCTCCTACTAATTCAAAACCAGATCCACATCACTCTCCCTCCTTTTTGGGCCAATATTGGTCCTAAAATGGACTGATAAAATACCCAAACCCATTTGTAATTGATTTTATTTAAATCAAATTTAAAAGTACATCGATATTGTATATCGATACACACACATAACCTATGTGCATGCACCTAATTGTTACTAATAAAACCCAGAACATTTTTAGAGGTTACCCCATTTACTAAACATAACCCGCACACGAATTACAACAAAAAGTTAATATTTCATAAATATTAATTAATTTATAACTATTACAAGTCAATTTAATTAAGCGGTACATCGAGCGGCATTTCAGAGACTGAATATACCCAGTTGTGCGACTTATAGGTGTGAATTTAGCCAATGATTAATACTTGAATAATTTAAATACTGATGTTCACATGTCACCTTAACTAGTAGTGTGATAGTTTAACTTAATTCATCGCTTAAAAATCTCATCGGTAAAATTTAATTTTTAAATTTTAAGCATACCTTTTAGTAACAATTATTTACACATGTTCTCTTCGTCAACACTATAACACTTTAAAATGTATAGAAATTGTTTTGGCAAAGAAACAATATTATCCATATTCAACTCGATTAGCCCATAATCAAAGTCCTTGGTTCAATAATAACATTTATCATTAACTGTATTTTGACTGAGTTGACTACAGTTGACCACAATACTAATCTCATATAACTAAGGGAAGAATTCTTCATTCAATAATGTTTCACTTCCATGCTTCAACTAAGATCCAACTATATTCGTGAGATGGTTGCCATGTCATGATTTAACCATAATCAAAGTGGAGTATCCATCAGTCGAGAGAACCGTAACTTTGTCATTTTGAGATTTTTTTTGTTTAACCTAGTTATGATTAACCAACATGAAACTCTCGAACAATTCATTCTCTAGTTATCCAATAATTGCGAGTACATAACCATTTAGTGCCCCCAGATTTTACAAGTAATACGCTATCTAATATTTGGAGAGAGTTAAGTACTCGGGCCTCAATGGATGCATCGATATCCTTTCTCGAAGCATCTTGACAAGGAATATTTAAAATCATATATTATTCTCACTATTGTAAAAATCCTTTTAGGCCTCTGCCTAGACCCCTCCCAGGCGCTAGGCTAGGCATACGGCATACGATTTGCCTAAGCCCGCCAAGACAAGGTTTAGCGTCCTATGTAAAAATCGAAACATGCATTTATGTGCCGGCTAGACATTATTTAAGGTTTAATGCTACATATAAGCTTCAGCGTGCTAGTTTTAGGCGGTTATGCCTCTTTTGCTACTGCTAAGCGCATTAAAAATCCAAAAATTCTATTTTATACTAATTGACTCTAAAAAAACACAAAAACCTTACCCAAAATACACGAGTTATCCAAAATTCCTAACTCTAATTAATTGTCGATTAATCCTCGCCTAAATGATCGATCCTTAGTTTTTAATAACCGCCCAGTGTCCACCTAACAATTTTTACAAACTTAGTTATTCTATATCATGATTGCAAATCTTTGTAACTATTATCACATAACAATTATTTTAGGATTTTCTAGTTAATATACTTAAATTAATTATATCTAATATAACAAAGTATACAATAGAAATCAAATAACTTTATTACAAACAAGACCGATTACAGAGTTAGATATATGAAATAAATTATATAATTGCCCATAGAGCATATCCCTAGCTCTCTTAGGGGCACCAACAACTTCTAGTCGAGCCATAATATTTTGGCGTAGATGTAGTCGATAAAACTATATTAGTGTGAACATGAGTAGGGTTAACTAGTCATATACATAACTTGTTCATAAATAACTTAAACAATATGAGTAATATTAAAGATTGCAACTCATATTGGTGATTAAGAGTGATCTCTCAGTTGATTAGAATTACAACCGTGAGTCACCTAATTAGAGATGCGACATGGTATTTATAGTGTATGTATGATGAGATGTAGACATGTTTATATTTAGAGAGCGTGTGACATATTTTTACTTCTTTGACATATCACATATATACTCGACACACACTTATTATACTTTAAGCATCGTCACACTCATTACTAGTTTCTACCTTGAGTCATGGTTTTTTTATATATTTAGCGACCTCGGATCAGACTGAGGTTGTTTGCTGGATGTTTGCTTTTGGTATATTTTTTTTAAGACATGTACTTGGGTTGAAGCAATAAACGATGGCGGTATATCATAATCTTAGTATATCAGTTATCATGTGCCATGATGTGGTTCATGTTATTGTTGTTCATGGTTGTATTGGACATTTTATGACATGTTTTGGGGTACGATGATGTACTAGTGGTATTGGTATTATATATATATATAGATATACATATACATATATATATATATATATATATTTCGTTTTGGATTGTTTGATATAGTCAGCCATGTATATATGTTTGTATTTTGAGATGTCCATGTCCTATGACTTCTGTTATGTTGATACTATATTTTGACCTTTTCATTGTTATATCGTTCTCTAATATCTATTGTTTTATTTCTGGGATATTTTACTTATATATATTTTAATATGTGTTTACTTAGTCTTGGACTCGTTTACACTTCTTTATACCGAGATAAGATATGTATTATTTTAGATGTATTCAGGTATTGAGAACATATCCATTTTGGCCCAAGGGATAATATACTAGAGCTTGCTAGTGTCCTTTGTTCTATGCTATTAAACAATTATTACTCTCTAGTAGCATGGGCATTGGGCCTGGGCATCACAAATTTGTATCATAGCAAGTTTGAATGAATTAAGAATAATTACATATTGGCCTTAGAGGAGTGAGCCTTAGGAGGTTACCTAATCATAATTGACTCGTATATGTTATATACAAGTTAAATAGCATTCTCTAGGATGTATACCAGAATAATAGATGTATATAAATAGATGTAATATTATGCATACTTTTTAATGTGTTTTATATATTTGAATATACTACTTATCTCTCTTTTCTAATAAGGATGAATGTTTATTTAGCAAGGAGCGTGATATGCATAGGCAGCCCTAGAGTAGGTGCATAGCCTGACCCTTCTGACGGCCAACCCATGTGGTCGGGCAGTTCTGTCGTCTTCTCAGCCATGGAGCACGGATGAAGGACATGAGGATGCCCAAGGCATAGGCGTAGTTGGTGTTCAGAATCTGAACCCACGTTTGAACTTCACAAAGCTTTGTAACGACTAAACTAGCTTAGGTGGCCAGCCATTCCGTTAGAACAAAGGAGTTATGGTTGTTCATTCTTAGCTAAGGATGTGCAAAAGGGTATTTGAGGATTTGGACTTATTAGATCAGGATAAGAGGAAGCTAGCATCACATCAATTGAAGTCAAGAGAATTATATTAGTATGATGCAACAACTGTAGGGACACCCAAGGAAGACATTTCATTGCATTGATTCAAAGAGATATTCAAAACTCATTTTCTTCTAGAAGCGGAGAAAGCGACACTACTTAGGAGGTTTATTGATTTGAAGCAAGGTGACTCTTTAGTAAGATTATGTGAATGAGTTCAACGCATTATCTAATTATGATCCAACTCTCACCATCACACTATTAGAAAAAAGAGAAGTTCGTCTTGGTGCCAAAGAATGATATGAGAGATCGATTACTCATTTAGCTTTGGTTTCCATTTGAGAAGGTTGTCGACACCGCATTGAGATTCGAGAAAGTTTATACGTAAGATTCGATGGTAGGAGTCAAACTACGCAACCTACTCGGCACTTTTAGCATTAGAAATGCACGCAGTTATTTCAGAATAAGAATCAAAAGTTTAAGAGAAGCAAGTAACCATATAAGCCTAAGTAGCGGGGATCGAAGAAGATTCAGGACTGATCTCATGTAGAGTGACTGCTTACGGAACCATAGGCCAATATGCTAATAAATGTAAAATTCAAGCCAAGATCAAATCAAGAAGTGCTTTAACTGTAATGAGATGGGTCTTGTATCTAGGTAGTGCACCAAGCAAAAGAAGCAGAATTAGGGCAAGCTTTCTGCTATAGAGGGCCCATGCACATATGAGCAAGATAAAGGAAAGCAGGTTACAATTTTAGAAGGCATTGCCTTATTACATGATCTATCTATACGAGTTTAATTCGATATAGGTGCATCAAACTTGTTTATATTAAGAGAGTGACTAGAGAAGCTAGATATGAATGTTATTCTTTTAGTCACTTCTCTTAGAGTAGCTAACCCGATAGGTGGTACACTACTTTAGGAATGAAGTGTTGTGATGTCATGATTTGCTTATATGCCTTGGAATCTCAAGATGATGAAGTAAAGAAGATTTCAATAGTTAGAGATTTTCCTGATATATTTGAGCAAGCACTAGATTGTGGACTCCTCTAGTAGTTGAATTCAGGATTGTCTTGTTCCTAGTGCTCAACCATTCAGTAGGCTGCTAAATCGAATGTGCCCAAAAGAAACAAAAGAGTTATGGTTGCAATTTGAAGAACTTGAGCAGAAGAGCTTTATCCGACCTAGTAGCTCACCATGGAGTGCATCGACATTATTTATCAAAAAGGCAGATAGATCTCTTTATCTTTGCATGGATTATAGAAAGCTAAATGATCTTACTACCAAGAAAAATATCCACTATTGAGAATTGATGATTTATTTGACAATTTGAGTGGTAAAAATCTTTTCTTAGCTCGATCTCGCTACAAGTTTTCACTGACTTCGAGTTGCAGAAGATAGTATTCCTCTCACCACATTCAAGACTTGATATGGTTCTTATGAGTGGCTTGTCATTCCATTCGGGTGGACGATTACTCCTACATATTTGTTGACATGTTGAACCAAGTCTTCAGAAGTTATGTAGATAATTTTGTTCTGATCTTTACCGATTGATATTCTTGTATATTCAAAGTCAGTAGATGAACATGTTATTCATTTGAGGACTATATTAGAGGCTTTGAGGGCTCATCACATTCAAATGTTATTTCTGGAAAAACGAAGTCAAATTTTTAGGGTATACACTTTCATATAAAGGCATCAATAGACCTAGTCAAAGTCAAAGTCTTTTCGAATTGGAAAAGGCAGAGTCAGTGATTGAACTTTGCTATTTCTTAGGGATTGGAAGGGTGTTATCAGAGATTTACCATAAACTTCTCCAAGATTACTACTCCACTCACTCACTTAATGAAGAAAGAGGTGAAGTTTATTTTTTTCAGATAAGTGTGAAGAAGCTTTTCAGAAGCTTAAGGAGTTGCATTCTAATACAATGATTCTTATTATTCTCGAGGGTAATCAAGATCTGGTAGTTTATACAGATTCTTATTGGACAGGTCTTGGTGCTATGTTGATGTAGCGTGACTGAGTCATAGCATATGCATCTAGATAGCTTAGGCCGAATGAGATTTGATATGCCATTCATGATCTTCAGTTGTAATAGTTGTATTTGCATTGAAGTCCTGGTGACATTATTTATTGGTTGAGCAGTTTGTTCTCTATACATATCACAAGTTGCTGGAGGACTAATTTTTTCAAAGAGATCTTAACATGTAGTAATAATGATTGCTAAAATTCCTAGTTGCATGTGATTATGAGATTAAGTACACCCCAAGCAAAAAGGATAGTGTTGCGGATGCTTTAAGCAGGAAGCATCAGGTAGTCGTTTCCATGATGGTGGAAGAGCGGAATGATTTGTAGTTGTTATCTTCATGTGATATTTAGTATGGATATTAGATAACTCGACAATTATATTAGCTAGTTTGGAGGTTTGACCGAGTTTACTTGATCGAATTCAGGCCATTCAGAATGAGGATCCTATACAAGAAGATTGGATTTTTCAGTTTAAGACTAGAGGTAATGTAGCTAATCTTAGTAGGCTCGAGATCGACTCGAAGGGTTATTTCGATGCATGTGGGAAGGCTCTATGTTCCTAACATAGCCGACCTAAATAATGAAATATTGATGAGTGTAATTATTCCATCTTTGCTATACATCCAGGTGAGACAGAGTTATACAAAGACATGAAAAGGATGTATTATTGAGAAGACATGAAGTGAGACATGGGTGAGTATATTAAGCGATGTGTTATATGCCAGTTGGTGCAGGGCGAGTATCAGAAGCCCAATAGACTACTTCAGCCTATTAAAGTACCATAATGGAAATGGCTGTAGGTATATATGGACTGTTATACCACCCCATCTCTATATCCATACTAATAAAGTGCATTACTAGGTAATACTATCTGATAATGCAGAGAATGAGGTAATATTTGGCTATCACGTGTGAATATTTCCTTGAACTAACACTGGTACATACTTCATAATCTTATACCACTAACTTACACATAGTCGGTATCGACACAAATCACTAAACATGTGCATTTCCGAGATAGAACAACACACAATATAAAAATAAATAGAAGAGAACACCAAATCATAACACAATGATAAAATATAATACATTCAATGGGTCTACAAAAAGTCGAATGCCCATTATCTCTCGAAATATACAACTCATGTGTCTAACACATACATTTCAACATCATCAACATACATGAGACTACATAAACAAATAATGATACACTAATCAACTAATAAACTAGCCTCCAACCATGCCCAACATTCACAAGCTGGTCACTTCATCCCTAAACTTGAAATGTCTCGGGCTAACCGAAGTATTATATAAATAACACACGGGTCAGACTATGTCTAGAATGTAGATGTCAATATATAATAATAACTGGCATGGTGGAACAAATATATCTCATAAATGTATGGAACATCTCAAGTATCTTACATATATCACGCCATGCACAAATCTTCAACCTTCAAAATAAGCAACACATCATAGAGGTTAAATAAGACATCTATACACCCAAACATCCAATCGTAACAACCATCAATACAACTATAACATAATGAGCGAATTAACCTAATATCCAATCATCATCCTCCAACACACCCATAACATAAAAGGAAATTAAATATTGACAAGCACACAACCAATTGAGGTGTTATAAGTATGGTATCGTATGTCTATATATCAATCACACATTCCATTTGGGAGCCTCATAGCACACAACATTGATAGCACACCCCACAGTCTTAGTTACTTTAGTCAACGTGACTCTATATGCATCTATATACCATGGTCACCAGCCTACTACATAATGGTAATAGACTATTAGATAGTGCGGCATTTGGACTTACCATTACATAATCTAAATATCATAACACACCACGTATAATGGTGATGGTACAGATTCGGGGCGTGACCCGATGATCAACCAACTAGGATGGACCCTAGTCTACTGGATAAACAACACACATCACTAATAGGCACATGGCCATTAGACATACTTAACCATTTTGAATGCAATGACGGTAACATGCAGCTACCATTCCTTATATATGAGTGTCAACCACATTCGAGAGGTAATCAAATAAATAGCCACTCGAAGAATTTTCAATTTGAAATATTTCTCAAAACCATAAAATAAAATTCCAACACTGATATAGTTTTCAATTTAAAAACATTTTCTACGGGCATACAATAAATTCCAACACCATTATATTTAAAAACCTCATTCGTATTCCATATCACTTTTAAACTATTATTGAAAAGGAATTCATTTTCGGTATAAGACCTTTTAAATATTTGATAACAAAATATTGATTTATAGCAATTTATTTGTATAAGAAAATCCAAGAATGTTCCTTTACATATATATATATATATCCAAAAGTTTATAAAACAATTTCCTTTGTTTAGAAATAATAAAATACAATATATAAACTTCCAAAATTATTCTTAACAAAATATATTATAAATTTTATTATTAATAATTTTCGTGCAATAAATAAATCAAATTCATATTATTATAATTTCATAAAATTTCCCATTTAATCAAATTCCATAAAAATAGGTTCATCACTTTAAAAAATATAAATTATAAGCCTTCATTCTATAATAAATCCTTTAAATATATTATTTTATAATTATAGATAAGAAAAAATTACATTTAAAAGTCTAATTAATTAAACAGATCCCAAAAATCATCGTTTTACTCACATAATTTATATTCAAAATAATTTCAAAAATATTCCACTTTTAATATCTTCTATCATTAATATTATTTTCAATATTTAATTAAACTCAATCAAATTCTTTGTTTATTCAAAATATTTTTATTTCAATCAGAACTTAACATTTTAGTTCATTGCATCCTTCCGACCAATATCATATGTCGTTTTTGGTAATTTACAAACATCCATTTATTATACAGTAATATGTAATATTTGTGCATTCAACGATCAACCAGTACCTCATCACATCAGCGATTAATCAAGGATTAGTAACACTATTTCAGCCTATTCAATCTATATGAACAATTCAATCCATATCCAATAACCAAAGAAAATTAAAGAAAAGGGGAATATAGACTTTAGTTGTGAATTCACAAAATAACTCAGCAAATCAATGCTCGAACCATTGCTTTAGCCCTCGAACCAAATCACCATTCTTGGTCCTACGACAGCCATCATCCCAATGTTCTCCCATGCTCTAAAATCTTGCCTCTATTGCTTGCATATATAGCCAAATGCCAAAGCCTCGTATCGCCCTGCCCTAGGTCACACATGCTACCTTTTCCCATTGCCACCTCATTCCACGTGCATGAAACCCAAGAACCCCATCTCCGTTGCTAGCTCCGACCACCTCTAATTTTTCTACATTGTGCACTGCCCCTCTGCAGGTTAGCATTTGCATGCACTTTTTTCTCTTCTTTTCGTTTCCATGTTCGTTTATTTTTGTTTTTTTAATTTGATGCGATTGAATAGATTTAGAGCTCAGGGAAAAATGAAAGGGAAGCGAGTATGGGTTTGGGTGGATATGGGCTGAAAAAGGAATATATAAGAGGAGATGGTTAAGGGAATGTTCTAGAGTACCATTGTTTACCATTGAGCTCCATTTTTAATTATTTAATTTAAACACCATACTTTCGTTTACTTTTGATTAATTTTATCATTCATCCATATATTCATTACCAATTTGAATTGAACTACTAAATGTTTCACAAAGTATGTTTGATAACCGATACAAAATATTTAAACCAATAAATTGTTTTTTCTCATTAATTTTTTCAAATTATTAATGAAAAATAAATCGTCTTTTCCAATCATATGGAAATTATTTACAAGGTAAAATTATTTTATATTCACTGTAAATATTTTATTTGAGTTTAGTATATTATCATTATTATTTTGCAAAAAATTTATTAACTAATTCACTTTTATAAAAAAACCTTTATTCAATAATTTTAACCCAATAAAATATATTTTCAAAAGTAAAATTATCCAATTGAACTTGAACGTTTTATTTTTATTAAAAATAATTTATTATAAGCATAGAAGGTTAGGTTGTACAATTGTCATGTTTAATAGTTCACTTATTTTGATATGATGAAAATTTGAATTGATCCAATAATGATCAATTTTATGCGTCTGTTCTAGATTTCTATGGACTTTAATGACAGACAATTCCAAGTCAAGGCAATGAGAGCATTTGGGTGATAGTCGATCAACTCACCAAAGTGCCTACTCTATCCCAGTTCAATCGGACCACAAAGCAAAGAGTCTCGTCGAGCTATTCTTCAATTTCATAGTCTAATTACATGGTGTTTCGAGTAGTATGATTTGTGACTATGATCCTTTAATCACTAGTCAGTTCTAGCAAAGTCTATAGAGTGGCTTAGGAATTTAGCTCATTACAAATACAATTTACCATCCACAGATGGTGGGCATACGAACAGAGTCAACCAGACATGTATAGATCTTCTTAGAGCTTGTATTTTGGAGTTGGTGGTTCATAAGAGGCCTATCTGATAGAGTTAGGGGTATGCCTAAGGGGCAATTCAATAATTTATTGTAAATTAATAAACTCTGTAATCAATTCTCAGTTGTAATAAAGGTGTTTTTCTATTTATTATATATTTGATATAATGTTTTATGATTAACTAATTTTTAATTAAAATATTTAACAGAAAATCTATAAATGGTGTGTTTGTAACAGTAATTATAAATAGTTGTAATCATGAGTATAGTAACACATCATAGAATTAACAGTAATTAATAAATAATTACAAAGGCAAAAAAATGAAATTTGAAAAAACCATTAGAATTTGGCTACGGAACTTGCATCATTATGTCAGTGGCAATTTTCTAAACAACTTTAATATATGGAGTTATATGATCAGAGTTCAAACGAAGAAGTTATTAGCGTTTAAATTTTCAAAACGAAAACAATTAAATAGGAATTAAAAAAATAATGATAATAAAATTGCACGAAACCCATCATCGGTCGACCCCTTCCCTGGGCCAGTAGATCTGTTGAACAGTGGCGGCTAGGGTTAAACTCTGGCCGAATGGTCCATATTTAATTAATTTAAATCTTACGGATATGATTGATTCAAGCGTCTATAAATACAGGCCTAGCTCCTCACTTTTCTTCTCATATTTTCTGATCAAAGCAGCGGAGCTCTGCCATTTTCTCTTCTTTACTATTTGTATTAATTATAAAATATTATATGTATATATATAATCGAAGAAGGGTAGAAAATAAAAGAGAAGAAGAGAAGGAGCGAATCAATATTGCGGAAAAAGCTAAATTTTATAATTATAAATCTATATCCCACTTAGTTCAATTCTCCTTTCAGATATGTAATTCTAATGGGTATGTATATACCTTGTTATACATATTTTGGATTGGAAAGGAAAAGGAATTAATTAAAGGGATGAATAAAGATTTGGGAGATTTGAAAAGCTAGAACGGTGGATGGAAAATTATATGATTTATATATAACATGAAATTTATATCGTTGAGTTTTATTTGATTATTATGCCAATGCAAGATTTGTTGAGTTATAGGTTTAGAAAAACTGTATTTAATTTAAATCTCGTCTATATATTCTGTAAGTTTGGTAATTATAATGGAATGAATTTACACCCTAATCTGGAAATTTGAAAATCATTCCCTAAATTTGTTAAAGTAGAATGTTGATAAGACTGTATGGTTAATTCTGGATTTATGATAATTTGGGTTGTAAATTGTTAGTGTTATTTAAATTGCCTTAGTTTGACTTGAAATGAGAATTTCTATGTTTTAATTTATTGGGAGCATTGTGGGTATAATTTAGTTGTAATTATTTCCGTGTAATTTCCATAAAATATCTAATTCCACAACCTTGTGTAAAAAATGCATCGTTCAAAATAATAAGGAATATACCAAAAAGGAAAGAGATGGGTAAAGTAAGGATGTTTTCCTCCGTAATTTGAAATGTCTAATTTAATAAAAGAAAGAGACAATCCATTGTAATTTCAAACGGAGCAAAAGTCTCACTTTTGGGTAATTTATGGAAATTTATAGCGTTAATCCTTTTTGGGAAGGATAGCTTTAATATATTAAAATGTGGAAATAAATGTTCTTTATAGAATGCATATGTAAGTGTATGTTTTGGAATTCCTAAGCATAGGAATTAATGAGTTATATACATACATACATACACACACACACACACATATATATATATATGTTTATGTATGTATGTATGTACGTGTGTGTGTATAGACACACACACGTAGAACTACGCCTACAGATTAAAAGTATAAATATACATAGGGTAGCAAATAAAGTGTAGCATATGTCGGTAATTTGTAATAGTTATAATTAGGACGACTAGTTATTAATAGCGAGTGAATCGTAAGACTAGAATGTTGAAATGGAAAAGAGATAGTGACTCCAAAACTTATGAACAGTGACTGCAAATTTAGTGGGTAATAAATGTGCAGTTAATAGGGGGTTATAGAAATTAAATGGGGACATAAATGCGTTTAGTGCGACTGATTAAAGAATTTAATATAGGAAAACGAAATAGGCATAACGAGTTGAATTTGAAGCGAATAAATAAATGCCTTTAGTGATTTTTCAATGTGAATAATAACAATCATTTATTATGGACAATTGACATTTATGGGACATAGAAAGAAGTGAGGAAGATATGAAATATGCGCACAAAACAGGAATAGGTTCGCAGCGAATAAGTAAATAAATTTAGGAGATAGTATAATTTTCATAGTAGGAAATTATATAGCATCAATAATACATTTTGGATGAGCCTGAATCAGTAGGATAGGACTAATATTCAGGCCTAGGATAATTGGTTTGGCTTAGAATGGATTGAGATGCAAGATCAGTAGATTTACACAATAGAAGTCTACCATTCACGTAGAGGATGCTAGCAGTTATGTATACCTACCACTGATGTGGTACATCTCTAACCATAAGACCCATGTGGAAGGGATATATATTTGTGTATAGGTGTAGGAAAATATAACAAAGCTTCACCTCAGATTTAAAGTATTAAATGGCTCAGTACCTTTAGGGATATCAAGGGGTTTACTTCAGGGTGGAAGGTATTTAATAGCCGTTAGCTAGGTTCGCCTCCTCCCTATATAAGAAGTCTTAAATAACCTACGATGGGATTTAATAGGGAAATGGAGTCTGCTTCATTCCTAACAAGAGGTATTAAGTGTAACATCCTCTCATTTTGAGGTCCAAAACTAAGCGCTACGAATGCTGCAGTCATCTGTATTATTAATTTCTGATGACAAAATGTGGCTATTTTAATCATATTAATAATCAGAAGCGCATGAATATGAAATTTTTTAAACACAATTTAATAACAAGTTTTCACATTTCATTTCACAAATAAGATTTCATATCCATTACATAAGCCCATCCAATTCTACATTCAGAGAAAATATAATTATTTCAAAATACTCCCAGATCGAATATGAAGATGCCCCTTGATCGATCAGAGTCTACTACTACTTGATAATTATATTTTTTGTCATTACATCCATTCAAACAAAATAAACTACACAAAAGATTAAATAAAACTCCTAATATAGCTAGCTTGCCTCTTGCACATCCTTGGAAGCTTATTCGTCTAACTGGAAACCTGAAACCTCTTACTCCCGACATACTCAAATGAGTACCGAGAGTTTAAGGGGGAAAACAAAAACTTCTGGTCAGACAAAAAGTCTGGTGTGAATAATAGCCTAATATCTCGAATCAAATAGATATCTAGTGAGACCAGACCACTGAGAGGAACGGGTTTTCCCCTTACTAATATCTTAACCATAAAATATCAACCATATATTATGCTCTTGCATCCATAATGGTTAGAACATAGTAAATAATCATTTGCAATCATGCAACATACACTGATTACCCATCCCAATTTATTAGACCATTTGTCTTAAATTTCTCTTGATTATCTGTCTTTTACTTATGTGGACTATCCATCTCAAATAAAAAAATTCATGGATCATCTATCCCTTCCCATATGGACTATCCATCTCATATATTTTATTTATTTAAAATGATGTGGACTATCCATCATACATCCTATAGTTTTCCTAGGATGACTACGTACCATTTAATAACCATATAGAGACTATCCATCTCTGGCATCTATGCACTATTCATCACACATTCCATAGCTTTCCTAGGTTAACTATGAATCCATCACTTATCAATTTATTTTATGTTTAACCCGAATGTTCAACCGATGTCTATTGGTATCCCCAATTAGGTTGCATACTCCTCAAACTTATAATATCTCAAAATGATATACATTGGTATCCCCAATGATCTATGTCGAAATTATAAAATAAAATACATTAGTATCCTCAACGGAAAGTGTCAAAATTATAAAATAAAATACATTGGTATCCCCAATGAACAATGTTGAAATCATCATACATATGGCTCCCCAGCATTTATATAGTAATATAAAGAACATACCGCATTCATGCTGCAATAACAATATTGAACCTCTACCTAAAGTTGGAAAACAAATTTTTGATTTTATAAGTCATATGGCTAACTATCAAAATATAAGGTTATCAACCTTCTTGAACAAAGGCTATCTCGCCTCTTTAAAACATACTTTTAGTTTGCATAAAACCAGGCCTTAACGACGTTGAAATAAAAAGTAGGGGCATCAATGCCCCATGGCATTATTGCCAAAATCAATTATTTGCGGCACTGATACTATAATGTCAAAACCATGGTACTTCGGCTCTATGCCATAAAACATAGGGTGTCGGCATTGAAAACCTACAATATAAATTTCATTTACATCGAATCAAGTAATGGTGGCACCATTGCCATAAAATATTTAATATCGAAAATAATTCTTGTAGTTTCCCTACTTTAAGCTATGAGTTGATATAGAAAATATACGACATTATTTAAAACAACGGTGAAAACTTGCAGCATTGATAAAGTAATGGTGAAACATTGTACATTGGCTATTATGCCGGAAAACATATAACGTCGACATTGATAACTTGCACCATCAATGATTCCCATTGCCACGATATGCGTTATTCCCATAATGACGATTTCGCATGCGTGATCCTATGCATCTCATACTTACGGTGTAAATTTCTCATGTGTTGTTCATATCGATGCAACCCTTCATTATAATGCCACCTATTATTGATGGAAAATGGTATGAGGATGCCGCATATCGATGGCATAGTGGTAATTATCATAAAAACCGTTTTCTTCCTTTTTAAAGTAAATTCTTTTTACCTAATATCATTTGTTTGTCCAACTATGATTGGTTGGGACTAAATCTTTACAGTTTCTTTTAAAAATTTACTAAAATCATGTTTACTTTCCCAAAATCATTTGTTCATTTGATTAATCAATATCCTTTATTAATTATTGGTTTAAATGCTTTTCTAGCATAATAAATTCATAATAATTCATAAAGACTTGGGAAAAATTCCCAAAATCATAAAAATTCAGAACTATCATATTCTTTACCATATAAAAATTTCAGGGTCAAAAACCATATTAATTATTTTATTAATTAAGACCTGAAATATACTATATTTCCACCTTAGGAAATTCATAAAATATTCCATTTAACATAAAAAATTACTAAATTAAAAACACATCCCCAAAATGATCTTTTACTCCACATATTAGAATCAAATCGATTGGAGATTAAAACTTAGGTTTTACCCTTAAAACTTATTCAAATAATTTCATAAAAATTTCATAAATCATTATTCTATCCAAACAATCATCCTACATCCATAACGAGGAAAAACAATCAAGATAAGTTAGGGTACTTCCAATAGCCAAATTCAACCTAAAGATAAAAGAGATGGTATACTTATTATTCACTTTAATTTAGATGTTGGAGTTGAGATTTGATGGTGTTTAGCTTCACTAAAATTTATCTTTTGAATCCCCTTTGATTTCCACTTCCTTCTACCTTGATTAATGGCTGGCCTTATTTATTCTTTGTAATTGTTTTCAGATGTAAAATGAGAATGAATGAGGGGGTAACTCAACTCGGTACGCGAGTTTCTTTATCCTCTCCATAATAGGAAATGAACCTACATATCTTGGTACTAACTTCCCTGTTTTTCCAAACCATACCACACCCTTCATCGGTGTTACTTTAACAAAAACATTTTACGCCTCTTATATGTGTAACTTTTCCACCTGGACTAAGCTTCCTTTATCCGTGCTCAGATCAACTCAACCTTTTTTATGGCATCTCCCACCATATCTGGAACAACAACCAATCTGTCTACGATCTCTAACCAACATGCTAGTGATTTGCACGTCCTTCCATACAAAGCTTCGAAAGGCACCATTCATATACTAGTCAGATTACTATTTTAAAGGAGAACTCAATTAAGTGCAAATGTGTAACACCCCAAATTTTTGACAACATTATTCAGGAGATTTAATTAGATAAATTAAATAGAATAAAGTAAATGTAAGTAATAAAGGGATTGAGACTTGAAATAATTAATTAAGGTCGTGCCTAATGAACGAATTAATGGGCTTAAGAATGGGTTTTGGCTAATTAAGTCACATAAGGGTACATTGGGAATTGCCATTCCTAGCTTTCATCCTTATATATATTTCGTTCCCAGCTTCTTACTTCCCACTCACGTCATTTTAAAACGCAAACAAAAATAAATGGAATGGCCGGCCATTAAGAGAAAGAGAGAATTCAGATTAAAGCTAGAAATTCAAGCTTAAGGGAAATCAATCTCAACCCAATCTCCTTATCAAGAGCAAGGGGAATAATAATTCCATCTCTATTTTGGTTTAAATAATATATTTTCGGATTTAAGGGATAAATTCATTTTTATGATATATTAGATGATGATATGCTTGATTTAAGATTTGTTTGATTTAAACAAGATTGTTTAAAGGGGTTTTGTACGGTTTTAGATCAAAACCGAGAATAAATGATGTTTAAATGCCGTGAGAAAATTTTATGTTATGAGAAACATGATTTTGGAGTTGATTTTCAATTTTGAGATTTTTTCAAGCTGTGGAAAGATTATTATGAATTTTCAAAGGAAAATATAGTTATTTGGGTTTATAATTTATTTTGGAAAATATATTGAGAATTTGGTTCTAAAATTTTGATATGTTAGATAACATGATTTGTTAGTCCATGAGATGATGGTTTTGATGACAACAACCTAAGAATATATTATAAAATATAAATACTAACATTACAAGTTTAGATATATATGTATATGTAGGATCTAACCATGTAGGTATCAAGAATGAAGACTGTACAGTATAGAGATTCAAGATATAGAGATAGAAGACTCATGAGTATCAAGATTATCAAGAGTTCAAGATTTCAAGGTTAAGTTTGTTTTATTAGGAATATTTGTTAAAACTCGTAGAAAAGCACTGGCATCTTAATATCCAATTTATTCGTGGAATGGAATCCACTTCGAGCCCGTTAAAGGGATGAAACCCTAAGTAGGATGGAACCTACGAAAATCTAGTGGGACATTGTTTTGTATCCACTAATTATAATTCAAATGATTTTACAAAATTATCTTGTTTTCAAAATGATTTCAAAACTTTCCTTTTAAAAGATTCAAAACTCTCTATCCTGATTTTAAATAATTTTAGCCTCAAAAACATCTTTAATTTCAAAGTCAAATTACTCCTGATTTTAAACTATCTTCAAATAATATATTTAACTTTTAAATATTTATACTTAGATTTAAATATAAAATTATAGTAAAATTATGTATATATTGATCTTTATACTTACTTATGTATTTTAACTATAGTTAAGTATATTTATAAAGTTTAAAATAATTTTAATATAAGATAGAGGTTATTTTCAAAGAAAATCAAAACACCAAAAATCCCTTTGGGATGTCGACATGCCCAAGTACCCCATGTCGACATAGTGTCAGTTGGTTTCAAAATTCAAAAGAAGTGTCTATTCGCCATAACTCTTCATGAATGGTCATGGCTGTTGCTCTTCTATAAATAGGGGTCAGTTTCAATGAAATTTTAATCATATTTTTCTAGTTTTTACTCCACTTCTTCTTCCACATTTCTTAATACAAATTTATACCATTACTCTGTCGAAATCAACATCGAATCATACTCGATTACTTCTAGTTTGATTCTCCATCACTATCTCTACAAAGTTCTCAGTGCTATTCAGAGTTATAGACTTCTTTGTAATCTATTAGCGAGAAAAGGTGTGATTGTAGCCTTGGAAATCAATCAAAAGGGAAAAGGTGTGATTGTAGCCTTGGAAATCAATTGGGTGAACTTGTTGCCCCGGAAATCAAGTATCTTTACCCAGAGGATTGTTATTCTGGAGGGTGTACCTCGTAGCCTTGAAACCGAGGGTTGTAATTGTTGAATTGACTTTGAAAGGAAATCCGTACTTAGTTGTGTGGGACTGGATGTAGGGTAACTCCAAACCAGTATAAAATCCGGTGTGTTCTTTCCTTTACTGCTTTTACTTTATATTTGCATCTGTGTTTGATTCTGTGTTCATATCTATGTCTGATTAGTGCATGCATTGTTAACAAATTAAGATAAACTCAAAAAGATTAACAAATTTCTTAAAACACTATTCACCCCCCTCTAGTGTTAATTCTAGCCTTAAGATCCTTAATCCGCATTTCTCACATTTGGTATCAGAGCTTTGTTTTCAAAAGTTTCATTATCTGAATTTTGAAAAGTTTTAAAATGGCTATTTTTGAAAAATCTGTTAAAACTAGTTTAGAATTGTTTAAATCATCATTGTTCCATGAGTCTGCATATGAATGTTATTCAAATTCTAGTTGTCTACCCAAATTTTATAATGTGCAGGAAAGATGCTTTATGGGTATTAAGGAATCGATCCACAATGGACAATCTGTGCAGATCAAAAGGAATAAGTGGATACTTGATAATGGTTGCTCTAGACACATGACTGGTAATCCGGATATGCTGAATAATATTATATACAAAGATGGAGGACTAGTTAACTTTGGAGACAACTCGAAAGGATACGTAATTGGCATCGGCAATGTCAGTAACTCTGAAACTCCTATTATTACTAATGTTTTGCTAGTTAAGAATCTGAAACACAATCTGCTAAGTATAAGTCAACTATGTGATAAAGGATATAAAATTAAATTTGAAAAAGATAAATGTCATATTGAAGATAATAAATCAACTATAATATTTGAGGGAACTAGGAAAAAGAATATTTATATTCTTAGTATGAAAGTTTCAAATGATAATCTATGTCTTCTGGCAAATACAAGTGACCCTTGGATTTGGCATAAGAGATTTGGACATTTGAATTTCAAACTCTTATCTAGACTGTCAAAACATGATCTAGTAAGAGGTCTCCCTAAAATGAATTTTAAAGTAGATAGTTTATGTGATGCATGTCAATTAGGTAAGCTTAGAAAAAGTTCCTTTAAATTAAAAGATATGATTTCAACTTTAAAACCCCTTGAGTTACTTCATCTTGATTTATTTGGTCCATCTCAAATTCAATCAATAAATCATAGTAAATATGTTTTTGTAATTGTAGACGATTATTCTAGATTTACATGGACAATATTTTTGAAACATAAAAGTGATACTTTTGAATGTTTTAAGAACTTTACAAAAAGGATTCAAAATCAATTATCTTTAAAAGTTATAACTATTCGTAGTGATCATGGTGGTGAATTTGAAAATGAAAAGTTTAAGGAATTCTGCAATAAAAAGGGAATAACTCACAATTTCTCATTTCCAAGAACTCCACAACAAAACGGAGTAGTTGAACGTAAAAATAGAACGATACAAGAGTGTGCGAGAACTATGCTTTCAGATAGTAATTTACCAAAACACTTTTGGGCAAAATCTGTTGCTACTGCCTGTTATATTTTGAATATAATTTTAATTAGACCTTTAACTGATAAGACACCTTATGAACTTCTTCATGGAAAGAAACCTAAGGTATCATACTTCAGAATTTTTGGAAGTAAATGCTTTATTTTAAATACAAAAGATAATTTGGATAAATTTGATCCTAAATCCGGCAAAGGAATCTTTATCAGATATTCTAATAGAAGTAAAGCTTATAGAGTTTTTAATTTAAGATCTAACACCATCGAAGAAACAATGCATGTTTTGTTTGATGAAAATTTAAAAGATTTTGAAATTACAAATGATGAAGAAGATTTAATTACTCAAAATCAGGAATCAACCGAAATTAATAATGAAATTAATCATCCCTATAAAAGGATTAAACTTTTAAAAGGTCGTCCTATTGAAAATATAATAGGAGATATGCAATCTATTGTTACAACTAGAAATCAACTAAGTAAAATCAGTAATGTAGCATTTATATCATCTATTGAACCCAAAAATCCTAAAGAAGCATCAACTGATGATTCATGGATTTTGGCTATGCAAGAAGAATTAAATCAATTCACTAGAAATAAAGTTTGGGAACTTGTTCCTAGACCTGAAGATAAAACTATAATTGGAACTAAATGGGTCTATAAAAATAAAATGAATGAACAAGGTGAGGTCGTTAGAAATAAAGCACGATTAGTTGCCCAAGGTTATTGTCAAGAAGAAGGTATAGATTGTGACAAAACCTTTGCTCCTATAGCAAGATTAGAAGCCATTAGGATTCTACTTGCTTTCGCAAATCATAATAATTTCAAATTATTTCAAATGGATGTTAAAAGTGCATTTTTAAATGGATTTGTAAAAGAAGAAGTATATGTTGAACAACCACCACTTTTTGAAGATGAAAATTTACCAAACCATGTATACAAACTTAAGAAAGCTTTATATGGTCTAAAACAAGCTCCTAGAGCCTGGTATGATAGACTAAGATCTTATCTATTACAATCAAATTTTGAAATTGGTAAAATAGATAATACTCTTTTTATTAAAAGAAATAAAAATGATATTCAACTAGTTCAAGTATACGTAGATGATATCATTTTTGGTTCAACTAACTTCGAAATGAATAAAGAATTTTATGAAATAATGACAAAAGAGTTTGCGATGAGTCATATGGGTGAATTAAATTTCTTTCTAGGATTGCAAATAAAACAGTTAGATAATGATATTTTTATTAGTCAAGAAAAATATGCTAAAGAACTAGTTAATAAATTTGGTTTGACTACTGCGAGTGGAAAACCTACTCCCATGGCAACCAATGAATATCTAAGTAAAGAAGATCTCTCGAAAGATGTAGATCAAAAGTTGTATAGAGGAATGATCGGATCATTGCTCTAAATCACTGCTAGTAGACCTGATATCATGCATAGTGTATGTCTCTGTGCAAGATATCAATCTCATCCTAAAGAAACTCACTTAAAAGCTGTAAAACGTATCATAAGATATATTAAACACACCTCTGATTATGGCTTATTTTATCCTAAAAATGATTCATTTGATTTAATATCATACTGTGATGCTGACTATGCTGGATGTAAATCAGACCGAAAAAGTACAAGTGGAACTTGTCACTTTTTGGGACATTCTCTGGTTTCCTGGTTTAGTAAAAAGCAAAATACAGTTTCTCTATCAACAACTGAAGCAGAGTATATTTCTGCTGCTTTGGCTTGTTCTCAAGTAATATATATGCAACAAACCTTAAGAGATTTTGGATTAAATATCTCAAAATCGCCAATTTATTGTGATAATACTAGTGCAATAAATTTATCTAAAAATCCTACTCATCGTGCTCGAACTAAACATATTGATATTCGACATCATTTTCTTAGAGATAATATAACTAAAGAAGTAATTACTCTCGAATATATCAATTCTGAGAATCAAATCGCTGATATCTTAACAAAACCTTTAAATGAATCAATATTTACTAAATTAAGAAGAGAATTAGGTATTTGTTCTATAACTGAAATATAAAATATAAATAACAAGTATAATTAATAATTAATATTAAAATAAATCATAGAATTAAAATATAAGGACCATGTCGACATCCCCTAGGAAGACATGTCGACATGTAACGTTTTTATTTTTTTTAATTTTCCCACCAAAATTAAAAATTTTAGTTATATATTCTTCTCTATTTCGAATTCTTATTCATTCTCTCTGTTTTCTCTTCATTTTCTATTCTAAAATATATAAAATAATGGCATCTTTCTCTAAATCAAACATAAAATCAACTTTTTCATTCCCCTCTCCTACTTCTGGTCCATTCCAATGCACAACTCTCGCACGTGTAACTAAATTGGAGGAGTCTATGAAGGATACTCTTCAGATGTTGACTGAAATTCAAGTGACTCAACTTCGTATGGCGAAAGAGCAAGAGAGGCAAGGCAAGATTCTTAGGAATTTACAAAAATTCCTAATGGATAACCAGGCCAACCCTATCTTGATCGATGAAGATTCTTCACTCAATCAAGAATATGAGGTCAGCGATGAAGAAGAAGAAGAACCAATGGAAGAAGCACAGGAGGAGGATAATGACCAAGTAGTATGCATTGGAGAAGTGTGTTTCGACAAAAATGGGAATCTTGTCGAACAACGTAGAAATTTCTGTTTCCACTATCCAAACTGTTCAATTCATAAATCTCCTATGTTCAGAAACACACATTAGTTTCTTTTCTTTCTTTCCGTTGTTATTTGTGTTTTTATGTTTCTCAAACGCAAATGTAAATACAACCATACTCGTAATAAATAAACTCGTGTTCTTATGTGTGTTAGTATTATTGTGAATTCTTAGTTAGGATAGTTAATAGTTTAGGATTATATTTTAGTATTAGATTTAAGTGTTAATTATTTATGGTAACACTATCATTATAATCACACGTCATAGAGTGATAAGTTTTAGGGGGAGTTATATAGTTTGGAGTTATCTAGTTTAGAGTAAGTTTTTTGTTGATGACAAAGGGGGAGAAGTATAAAATAGGATAGTTAGGCATAGATTAAGGGGGAGTTATTAGGAGTTATTAGGATAGAAGGAATATTTTATAACCAAAGGTTGTCATCATCAAAAAGGGGGAGATTGTTAGTCCATGAGATGATGGTTTTGATGACAACAACCTTAGAATAGATTATAAAATATAAATACTAACATTACAAGTTTAGATATATATGTATATGAAGGATCTAACCATGCAGGTATCAAGAATGAAGACTGTACAGTATAGAGATTCAAGATATAGAGATAGAAGACTCATGAGTACCAAGATTATCAAGAGTTCAAGATTTCAAGGTTAAGTTTGTTTTATTAGGAATATTTGTTAAAACTCGTAGAAAAGCACTGGCATCTTAATATCCAATTTATTCGTAGAATGGAATCCACTTCGAGCCCGTTAAAGGGATGGAACCCTAAGTAGGATGGAACCTACGAAAATCTAGTGGGACATTGTTTTGTATCCACTAATTTTAATTCAAATGATTTTACAAAATTATATTGTTTTCAAAATGATTTCAAAACTTTCCTTTGAAAAGATTCAAAACTTTCTATCTTGATTTTAAATAATTTTAGCCTAAAAAACATCTTTAGTTTCAAAGTCAAATTACTCATGATTTTAAACTATCTTCAAATAATATATTTAACTTTTAAATATTTATACTTAGATTTAAATATAAAATTATAGTTAAATTATGTATATATTGTTCTTTATACTTACTTATGTATTTTAACTATAGTTAAGTATATTTATAAAGTTTAAAATAATTTTAATATAAGATAGAGGTTATTTTCAAAGAAAATCAAAACACCAAAAATCCCTTTGGGATGTCGACATGCCCAAGTACCCCATGTCGACATAGTGTCAGTTGGTTTCAAAATTCAAATTTCAAAAGAAGTGTTTATTCGCCATAACTCTTCATGAATGGTCATGGCTGTTGCTCTTCTATAAATAGGGGTCAGTTTCAACGAATTTTTAATCATATTTTTCTGGTTTTTACTCCTCTTCTTCTTCCACATTTCTTAATACAAATTTATACCATTACTCTGCCGAAATCAACATCGAATCATACTCGATTACTTCTAGTTTGATTCTCCATCACTATCTCTACAAAGTTCTCAGTGCTATTCAGAGTTATAGACTTCTTTGTAATCTATTAGCGAGAAAAGGTGTGATTGTAGCCTTGGAAATCAATCAAAAGGGAAAAGGTGTGATTGTTGCCTTGGAAATCAATTGGGTGAACTTGTTGCCCCGGAAATCAAGTATCTCTACCCAGAGGATTGTTATTCTGGAGGGTGTACCTCGTAGCCTTGAAACCGAGGGTTGTAATTGTTGAATTGACTTTGAAAGGAAATCCGTACTTAGTTGTGCGGGACTGGATGTAGGGTAACTCCGAACTAGTATAAAATCCGGTGTGTTCTTTCCTTTACTGCTTTTACTTTATATTTGCATCTGTGTTTGATTCTGTGTTCATATCTGTGTCTGATTAGTGCATACATTGTTAACAAATTAAGATAAACTCAAAAAGATTAACAAATTTCTTAAAACACTATTCACCCTCCCTCTAGTGTTAATTCTAGCCTTAAGATCCTTAATCCGCATTTCTCACATGATTAAGTGAATTTCTGGAATTTTTGGGGATTTTTCCAAAGTGATTTGCTATGCAAAATAAATTATTTTATAAGAGGGACTTCTTTGCAAAAATTGGAAGGGCTAATATGATTAACTTAACCATGGTTTAGATCTGGATTAGCGGCAGTTATTTTTGAAAAGGAATTTGTAAAAGTTAAGGCAACCAATCTAGTGTTGACATGTGGCAGGTTAGTTAGAGAAAAGTTTACCTAAACAAGAATTAAATCTGGTTTTGCTCAGAAAAGTGGTTCTGCCTACTTAGGAATGTTCCTTTCGACACAGTAGCTCTCGCCTTCAACCTTGTCGAAACCAACTATGCCAAAACCAATACACATGGCATCACTGTGATGGTACGAAGTGGATTGGAAATAGGTGGAAGGTAGAATGTCGAAAGCATAGCTTCTGAAGGGGTTGAAACCTTGATTTGTTTTTAAATGAAAAGCGTCTGCCTATGTTTATTTTAAGCCTTCCACAGGGTCGAAGCATAAGGTTTCGAAAGAGCTTTTAAAGGGTTTCAAAAGGGGTTGCCATTAACTTATAATTTCTTTCGACTGGGTTCCTTACTTATAACAGAATGTTTTGAAAGAAGGGGTTCCGACTTAGTCGATACCATGCTGCCGTTTTATAGCCTTTCGATGGTGTTGAAGTTATCAATGCCGTCGGAAGGTACTTTGTTTTATAAAGTTTAAGCCACTTCCTATAGTTTTCGAAAGGGGTTAGGGGTTTCTAAGGTGATGGTTTTGAAAAGGGTATCGACTCCAACCTTTCTATCTTTTACCCAGATGATTTATGATTTCGAAAGAGATGGTGCCGATGCCATCATGGTTCCCCAATGTTTTATAAATGATAAAGATGGTTTCGAAACAAATGCTTTCAACTATATTCACTTTTACCCAAATTATGTTTTAAGTATAAACCCAATGCTTTCGGAAGGGGTACTTTCAATGGTTTCGGAAGGGTTACTTCCAAAGTGTCGAAAGGGGCACTTTCAACTGGTTTGGAAGCTAAAGGTTCTAAAGTTATATGCTAATACTTTAATATATTCAAAAGGTTTCGAAAGGTAGAATTTAAAGTATTATAAGGCAGGAGCCTAATGTTTATAAGAGCTTTCGAAGGAGGTTATCCTATGAAGTTGAATGCTAGGTTTCGAAGGTATCAAAAGTTTTATGACCCAAACTCCATTTTTAAAGGAAAAAACCTTGGCTATGTTAAAGAAGTTTTTTAATGGTTTTAAGAAGAAGCTATCTTTGATAAAAAAATAAGTTAAGGGGATTAACCAAGTTGTATATTAAACCCACAATAGCGGTATTGCTATGTTTTATAGTGCTTCTTCTAATATGAATATATTCACTTTATAATGGACCCATAACTGCATTTTGGGGATAAAGGGTAGGAGAACCAGTCAGGTTCACCCAGTAGTGAATCTAAATTGAACAAACTCCTGAATGAGTAGACTTGTATCTAGGAGGTCAGGAAGACCATAATATAGGATGCTAAAATATAAAGGAAAGATATTAGCAGGGGCCAATAGATTCACAGTAAGCCCATGAAAACTGTATGATATTGGCAGGGGCCAATAGGTCTATAGTTAGCCTATGAAAACTATGTATAAGAGAATGTGTCAGATAGACAGGTTCATAGTTATCCCATGAAAACTATGTGTAAATGAAGATGTCAGATAGACATGTTCATAGTAAGCCCATGAAAACTATGATTGGATACTGGCAGGGCCAGTCGGTTTAAAGTTAGTCCATGAAAACTATATCCGGATGTAATATTGACAGATGTCAATAGGTTTCTAGTCAATCCATGAAAAATAGGGTAAGAAGAAAGGATATACCAATAGGTTCCTAGTCATTCCATGAAAACTAGGGTAAGAAGAAAGGCTATTGGGGTTACAAATAGGTTCCTAGTCAACCCATGGAAACTAGGATAAGAGTAATATTGGAGTTACCAATAGGTTCGTAGTGATCCTATGAAAACTATGTAATTGGATAGGGAGTCTTTAAATGTTTAACCGGCTATTAGTCAGCCCATGAAAACTAATAGGTTAATAGTAATCCTAGAAACTATAACCGAGACAGATAGTCTAAATTGAATGGGATGGGTAATACAAAATTAATTCAAATCTTTTGCAAATCATCATATTATACTATTTTGAATTGTTTTAAGCATTGTGAATGCAGGAGCATAATATATGGTTTTGTAAAGGTTTTGAGATACTAGTGAGGGGAAACCTATTCCGCTAAGCGGCGTGGTCTCAATAGATATCTAAATGATTTGAGGTGGTAGATTATTATTCATACCAAGCTTTATGTCTGACTCAAAGTTTATGATTTCCCCTTAAACTCTCGAGTACTCAAATGATTTTGGGTAGTTTGAGAGTTTAGGTTTTCAGGTACCTCTTATGACGAATAAGCTTCCGAAGGCGTGCAGGAGGCATGATAGATATTTAGAGTTCTCTTTCTTTTGATTCCGCTGTGTTGATTGTAATGGCAAAGCTGTTATATTGCCTGTGTATACTCTGATCATCCCAGGGGGCATCTTCATATGTCGCTCTGGGCGTATGTTGTAATAAATATAATTTCTCTGAACGTGGTTTGTGAACAGGAGATTATGTAATGAATTGAAAATGTTTTGATATGGAATGTGATGTTGTTTGAAGTTTAAATTTTTTCTATATTCATGTGTTTCTATGTATCAATGAATCTAACACCGCCATATTTGGTTGCCGAGGATTAATAACTATGGATGGCTGCAGCATCCATAGCTGTTAGTTTTGGACCTCCAAGTAGGGGGATGTTACTAGTTGGTATCAGAGCATAGGTTTATGAAACTTTAAAAGAAAGTTAAACCTAAAAGATTTTCAAACATAATCCAATGAATTTGAAAATATGATCGGGGTTTGAGTTAACTCTATAGTAACGTACTTGTATTTGATATATATATATATGTGTGTGTGTGTGTGTGTGTGTGTATGTATAATTACGTGTTCCCCTCTCTCTTAGACCATTCTTTTGTATCTTACTAAGGCTCATATGCAGATTTACGAGAAAGAAGATATGGAAGCAGGAAACAGAAGAGAAAATCTAGGTGGAGGAAGCACCATAACCAACATAAATGCTCAACCTAATACCAGGAGGAACCAAGATCGACATGCTAATGTTAATCCAAATGTTAAAGCCAATGTAGGTGCTGGAAATCCGCCAGTAGATGCAAAGATGGTATATTAGTTGTTGGGTAATCTTTTGCAAGTTGGAGTTACCAGTAATGTTGGAGTAGCTAATACTGTGGCTCTAATTGGGAATAACTATGCTAAGCTAAGTAGAGACTATACTAGTTTGGACGGAAAGCCGTTTGTTGGAACGGGGGATGTTGTTGAAGTAGATAATTGGCTACTGAGTTGTGAGAGGATCTGTATTGATCTAGGTTTGGATGATGAACAAAAGAGAAGGCTAGGCTCTAGACAGTTGCAAGGGGCAGCACTTCACTGGTGGAATAGTGTTATCATCGGGGTACCGAAGGAAGAGCTGACATGGGCTGATTTCAGGAGAAGGTTTGAGTAGAGGTTTCTGTTTGACGCTGCTAAGTCTGCGTTGATGAGAAAGTTTATGGATATGGTTTAGGGAGAGATGTCAACGGTCGAGTATGCTGCTAAGTTTGATAAGCTGTCTCGATATGGATATGTTTTAGTAGACACTGATGCCAGAAGGAATGAAAGGTTCATTCGAGGGTTGAGACCTGAGCTTGCTAGGATGACTATGACCTATATCTGAGATCCTTCAAATGTGGGGGTGTAGATGGCCATTCGCCATGAAGAGATGCTTGCTATTTCACCTAGAGAGAAGCCAGTTGAATCCCAGGATCCTCAGGGAAAGAAAAAGAAATTCTTTAAGAAGAAGGGAGCCCATAAAGAGGATGCTGCCAAGAAGGCAAAGGCTGATTTGGTTTGCTACAAATGTGACAAGAAGGGTCATTATGCTAATGAGTGCCGGTCAGGCAAGGGAAAGAAGGCTGCAGACAAGAAGAATGTAAAGTGCTTTAACTGTGATTAAGTGGGGCACTACAAGAACCGGTGTCCAAAGTCAGCTAGGGCGGACAAGGGAAAGGTTTTTGCTGTTGGAACATCGGTTAAGCCTACTACAGCTGATAAAGGGAAGACTGTGATGGAAGGTGCGTTTTCGATTCAGAATATACCAGTCGGGACACTTTTTGATACCAGTGCACCACATTCATTTATATCCTAGTGTTTGGTTGATAGGTTATGCTTAGAGTCCACATACCTTGTTAAGGGTTGCGAATCCAATAGAAGGGTATGCAACTTTGGGGATAAGATGCGACCAGTTAGAACTTGATTTGTCGGGTCATAAGTTTGCATGTTTACGATTTTGTAGATTTTGGAATCATTTTGGGTATGGATTGGTTGAGGAGGTATGAGGCCATGATATTATGCCAGGATGGGGAGATATCTTTGAGACGCCCAAATAGTCATAACCAAATTATATTATCAGTGGAGAATTCCAACCAGAGTTTTTGGGCTTTGTTAAGTGCAATGGAAGTGGGTGAAGAGTTAAGTAAGGTTCGGATTGCAAGAGAGTATGCAGATGTGTTTGATCCAGTCATCGTACTACCACCGAAATGAGCTATTGAGTTTCAGATAGATCTTGTGCCATGACCTGAACTTGTTAGTAGACCACCTAACAGGATGACACCAACAGAGATGAAGGAAATGAAGGTGCAACTAGTGGATCTAGAAGGAAGAAATTTTATTAGACCAAACAGTTCGCCTTGGATAGCGGCCGTAGTATTCGTGAAGAAACCAGATGGGTTGTTGAGGATATGTGTTGATTATCGTCAACTGAACGAAAGGACGATAAAGAATAAGTATCCTTTGCCGAGAATTGATGATCTGTTTGATAAATTAAGTGGAGCCAAGGTGTTTCCCCAGTTGGATTTGGCGACGGGGTTCCATAAGTTGAGAGTGGTAGAGGATAGTATTCCTTTGACTGCATTTTGGACTAGATATGGTTCGTATGAGTGGTTAGTGATGCCATTCGTGTTGACGAATGCACCTGCTTTCTTTGTGGATTTGATGAATCAAGTCTTCGGAGAGTATTTGGATAGATTCGTGTCGGTGTTCATAGATGACATTTTGGTATACTCTAAGGATGAGAGAGAGCATGGAGATCATCTTAGAGTTGTGCTAGAGACGCTGAGGCAGAATCAGCTAAAGGCAAAGTTTTTCAAGTACCATTTTTGGAAGGAAGAGGTTAAGTTTCTTGGTCATCTGGTTTCAAAGAAGGGATTGTCAGTCGATCCAGATAAGATCGAAGCTGTGAAGAATTGGAAGAAACAAAAGACAGTGTTATCCCAATTTTTGGCAAAGCTGAGATACCCAAAGATTAACTGAAAATCAATGATTACTAGTCATGAATATCGATTGTGCATCGCAGGTTCACCATGGATATCGATGAATTTCGTCTGAGTCCGAATCGGGCTACAATTGATAAGGCACGTCAAGCAAGGCCAGGAAAAACAACGTTCCAAATATCAAGTCAATCTGAGGTCGTACGCTCAAGATATCATCGACGAAAGTGGAGGACATAGCCTCGGGTTCGCATCCATAAGGGTCGAATCGACTAAGCTCGAATCCATCAGGTTCGGTTCCGTCACGTTCGACTCCATTTACCTCGTATCCATCGATGGGTACTCTGTTCGAATCCATCAGCCTTCCCTCGCTTCGAATCCGTGGAACCCCTCTACTTCGTATCCATCTGCTTCATATCCATCGACTTAAAGACCTTCGAGTCCATGAAGACACCGTACTTCGAATCCGTCCTCGTATACTTCAGTTCGAATCCATCAGAGGAAAGGTCCTTCGAATCCATGCAATTGAGGGAGCCTCGGCTCCATGCCATAGTTGTCCTCGAATCCAATAAGCAAAGGAGACTTCGTATCGATCAACCACATCACTCCATGATCGATACGAAGGAGTACGAATTCGATCGATTCGAAGAGGCCTGTCTTCGAATCCATTACTTCGAAACCACCAAGTAAACGCGGCTTAAACCCCGGATTCAACCCAATTAACCCGGAGAAAAAGTGGGATCGACTCAGAAAATTCATGCCACGTCAACATTGCTCACGCGCGCTACCATCGAGTCGAAGCAATCGATTCGAACGAAATCGATTCGAACCATACTTCCTACCGAATAATCCAATCTTGAATCGATCATAACTTGAGATCTACGAGTCCAAATGCTACGAAATTTTCACAGTAGCTTGAGTACATGATGAAGAATGTTCACACAAAATTTCAGCTCGATTGGAAAATTTCTTGATCGATTCGAAGTTTCGAACATAGCTTCGAATCGATCCCAAAGTGGGCCCGAATTTCCAAAAAGCGGGCATATGGGCTCCCTCACGTGCCAGAACTGGTCTCCCTTCAGTTTAGGCGAAATATCAGCCTCCTACATCTATAAATAGAGCCCCTGGTCATTCATAAAAGAGGTCGGACAATTTTGAGAGCTAAAGAGCGCCCAGACTCTGCCAGATTTACTACAGATCACCATTGCTGCCTTAGATTCTGACTTAGCTCAGAAAATCAGTTGTAATACAACACACGAAATTGTAATCTTCAAGCATCGAGCAATAAAATCATAAAAACCTTGAAGTGGACGTAGGCCGGAGATAGCCAAACCACTATAAATTGTGTGTCACTGTTCATTATTTCTGGATTGTTGTTTGTTGCTTGCTTAGATCTGATATTTTTGTTTGAATATTGCTGATCTGTATTCATACACTAGTGCTTTCACAACACTTGGGGTTTGTGACCATTTTTGGTACAAACACTTTGGTGCTTTCACTGAGAAGAACTAGCACCCGCTACACCAGATTCAAAGTTTAGATTTGAAATTTTAAGGATTCAGATTTGGCTCTACAATGACTCGACAAACAAGACAAAGAGCTGAGAGGAGCCAACAGGGAGGAAGTCAAGAGGCATCCTCTGGCGCTAGAGAAGGACAAGCTTCGATCTACATTACTAGAGATTAGATGGAGGCTATGAATAACCTAATGCAGGAAATAATGATGAAAAGCCAACAAGAGATGCTGCAGAATTTCTTCGAGCAGATGAGAGCTGCAGGGACACAGAACCTTGGACCAGCTACAGCGGCTGTGAATGTGGAACAAGAAGCTAGGGCTATGGAACCCAACGGAGGACAGAATACAGAACCAGAAGGTAATCAACAAGGGCTTGGGGGCAGGCCCGCATGATCCAACGCAGAAGGACCTTTGGAAGGAGCTCAACCGGCTAGGGCCAACACAAATGCTAACGAGCCACCCGAAGAGTACGTACCAGAATTCCCTACAAGAGTCGGTGGGCAAGACAGAGACATGACAAGGGGGCAACCCCTGGATGGAGATGAAAGAATGATTGGCCTAGTGAGACGGATCATGAGAGGGGGATTGTCAGGCGGAGGATTGGAAGAGGTTAGTCGAAGTCCGTTCGCTCTAAATATCCGGAATGCAAGGAACCCTCCAAAATTCAAACTACCAATGCTGGATCCTTATGACGGAAAGTCAGACCCGACCATGCATATCACCAGATATATCAGACACATGGAAGTGCTGGGAGCATCCGAGGAAGTAATGGCACGATGTTTCCCCTTATTCTTATCAGATTTGGCTGCGCTTTGGTTTAGACAGCTAGAGACAGGATCAATCAGGACATGGGGCGAGCTTGGGGATTGCTTCATGAAGCAGTTTAGGGTTCACGTAACGCGACCCAAGAGCATGATGACTTTGGCATCAATAAAACAAAGGACCGGAGAGTCCATAAAATATTTTATGTTACGATTTAATGCAACAGTGGCTTCTGTAGATCACCCGGACCCATCGATGATTTTGATGGCGGCAGTGGCGGGAGTTGGAGAAGGCACCGAATTCAAAGACTCTTTAACAAGAGACCCACCGCAAGATCTTGGAGAGTTTTACCATGAAGCTGAACGATTCATTCGATTAGAAGAATCACGAGCCGAGAGGAAGGTAATAAACGTTGTACAAGGCGAAGGAACCGCCAGGGAACAGCCCACGGCGGACAAAGGAAAGAGAAAGCAGGATGACGCACATGATGATCCTGATAAATGGAAGAAATTCCGAGAGCCTAGATTCAGGCAATACACAGATTTGACGGCAAGCCTAGAAAGGATTTACACTGAAACTCGGGGGCAACTCCCCTATCGAAAACCACCCAGGAGAGATCCCACGGAGCGGGAACGTAGGACTGGAAAATACTGCCTATTCCATGAGCTGGATGGGCACGCAACCGATGAATGCCGCCACCTAAGGGATGAGGTGGAAGAACATGCCATGAGTGGTAGATTGCCACAATATACCAGAGAACGGGCAGCGACAGTAAGACCTGAACAACCACCGCCTCCACCTAACAGGAATGATCCTGGATCAGGATCACGACTCGTCATCAACTGATTGTGATGGCAAGGGCCAAGTTCAAGATTTGGACTCTGGCCGATTAGTTTTCTTAGATTTGATTTCCAAAATAAAACGGCTATCCCACTTACTCATGTATGGGAACCGGAGAGATCCCTAGGCATGCTCTAAGATGGAAATAGACCGCTCCGCTCGGAGAGGCGTTGTCTTGTTTTTCCTGGTGTTTGAGATTGAACACCTAGGATTTGAATTTAATAAAGAAGCATCTATTGAAACAAACCTTTGACCAGAGAGTTAAAGGATAAACATTAAATATCAATATAAAGATGATCGCTTTATGATCCTACCCGGAGAGGCAGGGTCCGGAGTGCAAGAAGTGAGTTGCTTCGCCGGAGAGCGACATGATCGACTCACTTAAGCATCGTTTCCTATTCACCGGAGAGTGATTGGATCGGGATTCGATAAGAGCCCGGAGAGGCTGTGATCGGCCGACGATTCAGGTCATGATAGCGCTTAATGTTCAGATACACTGAACCAGAGTGCAAGAAGTGGGTCGCTTCACCGGAGAGCGACAGGATCGACCCACTTAACGTTGTTTCCTCTTCACCGAAGAGTGACAGGATGGGATCCAGCATGAGCCCAGAGAGGCTACGATCGGTCCAGAACGACCAAGACATCACTTTACGCCCTAACTGGGGCCAGAGTGCAAGGAATAGAAAGCAACGCCGAAGTGCAATAGGATCTTTCTATTCGATCGTTAAGTCTGGAATGGGCTTGGCAAGGGTCCGGAGTGACCACTGATAGTATGGAGAGACTGTAGAACTTCATTCTTAACTTCCACTGGAAAAAATTGATAACAATTCGGCTTCGAACAGCCATGGACTTGATTAAAAATGCTATAAGCTATGAGTAAAACATAAACTCACTGCATTTGACTTGAGACTGATCAAAACACGCCTTTTACCAAAAGGCATGTTTTGGGGGGCAAAATGTTATCCCAATTTTTGGCAAAGCTGAGATACCCAAAGATTAACTGAAAATCAATGATTACTAGTCATGAATATCGATTGTGCATCGCAGGTTCACCATGGATATCGATGAATTTTGTCTGAGTCCGAATCAGGCTACAATTGATAAGGCACGTCAAGCAAGGCCAGGAAAAACAACGTTCCAAATATCAAGTCAATCCGAGGTCGTACGCTCAAGATATCATCGACGAAAGTGGAGGACATAACCTCGGGTTCGCATCCATAAGGGTCGAATCGACTAAGCTCGAATCCATCAGGTTCAACTCCATCAGGTTAGGTTCCGTCATGTTCGACTCCATTTACCTCGTATCCATCGATGGGTACTCTGTTCGAATCCATCAGCCTTCCCTCGCTTCGAATCCGTGGAACCCCTCTACTTCGTATCCATCTGCTTCATATCCATCGACTTAAAGACCTTCGAGTCCATGAAGACACCGTACTTCGAATCCGTCCTCGTATACTTCAGTTCGAACCCATCAGAGGAAAGGTCCTTCGACTCCATGCAATTGAGGGAGCCTCAGCTCCATGCCATAGTTGTCCTCGGATCCAATAAGCAAAGGAGACTTCGTATCGATCAACCACAGCACTCCATGATCGATACGAAGGAGTACGAATTCGATCGATTCGAAGAGGCCTGTCTTCGAGTCCATTACTTCGAAACCACCAAGTAAACGCGGCTTAAACCCCGGATTCAACCCAATTAACCCGGAGAAAAAGTGGGATCGACTCGGAAAATTCGCGCCACGTCAACATTGCTCACGCGCGCTACCATCGAGTCGAAGCAATCGATTCGAACCATACTTCCTACCGAATAATCCAATCTTGAATCGATCATAACTTGAGATCTACGAGTCCAAATGCTACGAAATTTTCACAGTAGCTTGAGTACATGATGAAGAATGTTCAAACAAAATTTCAGCTCGATTGGACAATTTCTTGATCGATTCGAACATAGCTTCGAATCGATCCCAAAGTGGGCCCGGATTTCCAGAAAGCGGGCATGTGGGCTCCCTTACGTGCCAGAACTGGTCTCCCTTCAGTTTAGGCGAAATATCAGCCTCCTACATCTATAAATAGAGCCCCTGGTCATTCATAAAAGAGGTCGGACAATTTTGAGAGCTAAAGAGCGCCCAGACTCTGCCAGATTTACTACAGATCACCATTGCTGCCTTAGATTCAGACTTAGCTCAGAAAATCAGTTGTAATACAACACACAAAATTGTAATCTTCAAGCATCGAGCAATAAAATCATAAAAACCTTGAAGTGGACGTAGGCCGGAGATAGCCGAACCACTATAAACTGTGTGTCACTGTTCATTATTTCTGGATTGCTGTTTGTGTGGAATATGCATGTATATGCTTTTTGTTTGATGATAATAAACATATAAACATTCATTTAAATGTATTTGATATTGTACTATTTATTTTTCACAGATAAATAAATATTTGCTGAATAAAATAAATAACACAGAATTGGAATTCGAACGAATATTTTATTCAAACAAATATTTATTACAATTTTGATAGTACAATTTCAAGCTCTCACTATAACTATACAATTTCAGTCACAATACAATTACCTCACAATTTCATAATTACATCAGTTTCCTCACTACATATCACTCACACTCGTATTTGTCTTCAACTTCATTCCAATGTGAATCCAGCATCTGAGCAATCTGCAGAAATATACATTGACGCAGTAAAATTGAAAATAAAATGTTTTTGCAGCATAAAACAAAATGTGATTTTGAAAATTTTATTTGCCTCAGTTATTTGGGTTGTTCATCATCATTTATATTTGAATTCATCACACACGAACAATGTGACATGCACAGTGTATCACTGTACATGCCACAAGGCCGTGCACATCAATATACACTTGATAAAGCTACAGGGACGGGTAAGCACAAGGTCAAACCCAAATAATACACGGGTTCAACTCAAGGCAACATGAAGCATACAAGCTCAAATAATCAAACTGCAACAATACTTTTAAATGGAGGCAGAACAAAAATGCAAGCAATGGACAGCAAAAGTAATCAGACCAAATGGAGCAGATAAAGAGTTCGAGCACAAGATATGGCAACAGTGAATGCAAACCAGACCAGAATGCACAATGAATACAACAGAGCTCACTACAACCCAAGATGAGTGCAAAGTGAATCAACTGAGCAAGACAACCAGTAAACAACAAGTGCAGACTACTAATTCAAGTTAATCATTCAAGCCAACTCAACTCCAGCAACAATAGACTCAACCCAGAGCAGACTCGAATCAGTTCAAAATGCAAGTTTAAGTACACACAACCAACAAGTTCAACAATATATGCATACACACATACGAATGCATATATGCATATATGTACAGACATGGTCAAAATTGAAATCGAACTGCAGTTACAAAATATGGTACAGGTTGAACAAAATCAGGTGTTGTTCAGAATCAAATAAAGTCACAGGGGAGTTCAAACTGAAGTCAAAGCATCAGAATTCAAAGCCGTGTATTTTTTAAACCGAGTCAACTAAACATTATAAATGAATACAACGAACAAGTCAGAGAAGTGGAAGCCGTGGCAACCAAGAAATCGAGCAAGGAAAAATTCAAAGCCGTGTCAACCAAGAATCGCAAGATTATACGAATTTGATTAAGTTAGAGAAATCATCAACATCCATCAATAATCGAACGGCCGAAACAATTTAGTTGAAAATTTCAAACAGTTTCAGATGAACGCATACGAACGAGAATAAAGGGTTTCAAATCCTATATAAAAGCCCAATCATCACTGGCAGTAAAATTATCGAATTCAAGTATTAAATCCAGTAAGCCAAAGGTATAAATTACATACCAAATTCAGTGTCGAATTCGATCATCAAGGAGAAGCCAAAGCCAAAGAGACGTCGATCGACAGTAAAAACAAACTGAAATCATCATTCGATCAGGCGCCAGTACGAAGCTCCAATTCGCCAGCAAAACTAACAAGGGCAAAGCCCTAATTCAGTCGAGGCAAGGCGCATCAACGACGCATTCGCCAGAGCTACAGAGAATCGACAAAGTCGTATTCGCCAGAGAATCAAAATATCGCCAAAGCCCTAGTTTTCAATCGCCGTTATCTCAAAGAAATCGGGCTGGAGATAATAATAATAAAGGGGATCGAAGTTAAATTAAAGTGGGCCGATAAGTTTTAAAGGGGGCCGGCCTATTTGCATATTAGGGTTTTAAATTTAGTTATTTTATCTTTGGGCCGGGATTATTTTCTAGAGCAAAATTAGTTATCAAGTTTAAATTTCAATTTTGCTCTGGGTTTTAAACTGTATTTTGTTTTTCAGTCTGTATTTTCAAAGTCCAGTCAGAGTTAATCACCACCTAGGGTTTAGGTGTTGTCAGATTGTCTAGTTAGAATTAGTTCAGTGAGCAGGGTGTGCGAGTTTGCAAAGCTCTATAGGCGGGAGCAGAGTTTGCAAGTTTACGAAGCTCTATAGGCGGAGCAGGGTGTGCGAGTCTGTAGGAGTGTTTGTAAGCGGGAGCAAGGGTTTGCGAGTCTGTTAGAGTGTTTGTAAGCGGGAGACTGTTTAATTCTAATAGAAATCTGGGAATGCAGCAGTAGACAGGGGTTGCCGAAGCTGGGTAAATTTTGTGTGTGATTTACTTAACTGCATATTTATTTATCTGCTGTTTGCTTCCGCGTTTAATTTGAGAAAATTTGCGATAACCCTATTCACCCCCCTCTAGGATTAATCTAGATCCTACAGTTTGTTGCTTGCTTAGATCTGATATTTGTGTTTGAATATTGCTGATCTGTATTCATACACTGGTGCTTTCACAACACTTGGGGTTCGTGACCATTTTTGGTACAAACAGACAGTGACCGAGATCGGAAGTTTTCTTGGACTTGCTGGTTATTATCGAAGATTTATCAAGGAATTCTCATGGATAGCATTGCCTTTGACTAAATTTACCAGGAAGGAAGTGAAGTTTGTTTGGTCCAACAAATGTGAGGAAGCATTCCTTAAGTTAAAGCATTTGTTGACCAATACTCTAGTGTTGGTAGTTCCAAATGGTAACCAAGGATTGGTAGTATACACAGATGCGTATGGGAGTGGATTGTGAGCAGTGTTGATGCAGAAGGGCAAAGTTATTGCTTACGCATCTAGGCAGCTTAGACCGCATGAAGTAAGATATCCTACTCATGATTTGGAGTTTGCAGCAGTAATTTTTGCCTTGAAGATTTGGAGGCATTATCTTTCAGGGGAGATATTTGAGTTATATACCCATCATAAAGCTTTAAGATATCTATTCTCTCAGAAGGAGTTGAATATGCGACAATAGAGGTGGTTGGAATTTTTGGCTGCTTATGATTTTGGTATAGAGTATACCCTAGGGAAAGGTAATAAAGTAGCAGATGCTCTCAACAGAAGACATCAGAATGTTGTGTTAGCTATGTTGGCAGAATGGAATGATCTAGAAGCTTTGGCCAGTTGTGGTGTGAAGTTAAGATCGACTGCTAGTTCTAGTCAGAGTACTGCCATGTTGTCCTGTTTAGAAGTTTGACTAGTGTTGATCGAGAGAATTACTTCTAAACAGAAGGAGGATCCGTTATTATCTGAGAGGATCAAAAGGCTTGAGGTTGGAACTGAGGTTGATAATTTGAAATATTTTTGTCTTGACCAATGTGGATGGTTGAGAAAGAAGGAACGGTTATGTATTTCAAATGTGGATAACTTGAGAAGAGAAGTTCTTGAGGAATGTCATCGATCCAAGTTTATGATTCATCCTAGAGGGACTAAGATGTATCAAGATATGAAGAGGAGCTTCTATTGGGAAAGCATGAGAAAGATGTTGGCTTGTGGGTTAGGTAGTGCGTAAACTGTCAACAAGTGAAGGCCAAACATTAGAAGCTGAGTGGGTTACTTCAGCCTCTAGATATTCCAGTGTGGAAATGAGATTCGATATCCAAGTATTTATTGATGGGTTGCCAAGGTCAAGGAGAGGAAATGAAAGTATATGGGTTATTGTGGACAGGTTGACCAAGAGTGCCCATTTCATTCCAGTAAAGTCCACCAGGATAGCACTAGTATTGGCAAAGTTGTTCATGAAGAACATAGTTAGACTTCATGGAGTTCCTAGTAGCATAGTCAGTGACAGAGATGCATTATTCACTAGCGAATTCTGGAAGAGCCTACAGGATGTGTTAGGCACAAAGCTCAAGATGAGTACTGCATATCACCCTCAGACGGATGGGGAGACAGAGAGAGTCAATAAGGTGCTCGAGGTCTTATTAAGAGCTCGTGTGTTGGACTTTAGTTGATCATGGGAGGATCACCTTCATTTGATTGAATTTTCCAATAATAATAGTTATCAGACTAGTATAGGAATGACGCCTTTTGAAGCTTTGTACGGAAGGCCATGCAAATCCCCTGCATGTTGATTGGAGACTGGAGACAGATTGGTCTTAAGTCTAGATTTAGTAAGGGAGGCGTCAGAGAAGACTGAGTTAATCCGAGAATGGATGAAGGTAGCTCAATCGAGATAGAAGAGTTATGCAGATAAGAGGCGTAAAGTTCTCGGTGGGAGATAGGGTTTTCATTAAGGTATCACCTATAAATGGTGTGGTACAGTTTGGAAAGTCAGGAAAGTTGGCCCCGAGATATGTTGGTCCATTCCAGATTATAGAGAGGATTGGAAAGCTCGCATACAGATTTGAGTTGCCGAGCAATATGACAGGTGTCCATAATGTGTTCCATGTGTTTCATCTTCGCAAGTATGTGCATGATCCAGAGGCCACCATTCCTCAGACGGAGTTGGAGAACTTGGTAGTGGAGCGACAACAAGAGGACTGTACTTGGGAGACAGAGGACATGATTCGAGATACTAATCCTGATCTGCTTTGAGGGTATGTCTATATTAGATTTATATAGATATTTCCTAGTCAGATAGACTAGTATGGTTTTTAGGAGTCGTTACAGATGATTGCTATGTTTGATATTAAGTCCTTACTGAATTTCGAGGATGAAATTCTTTAAGGAGGGGAGCCTATAACACCCCTAATTTTTAATAATATTATTCAGGAGATTTAATTAGGTAAATAAAATAAAATAATGTAAATGTAAGTGATAAGGGGATTGAGACTTGAAATAATTAATTAAGGCCGTGCATAACGAACTAATTAATGGGCTAAAGAATGGGTTCCGGTTAATTAAGTCACATAAGGGTATACTGGGAATTGCCACCCATAGCTTTCACCCTTATATATATTTCGTTCCCACCTTCTTACTTCCCATTCACTTCATTTAAAAACGCAAACAAAAATAAAGAGAATGGCCGGCCATTAAGAGAAAGAGAGAATTCAAATTAAAGCTAGAGATTTAAGCTTAAGGGAAATCAATCTCAACCCAATCTCCTTATCAATAGTAAGATGAATAATAATTCCATCTCTATTTTTGTTTAAACCATATGTTTTCGGATTTAAGGGATAAATTCGTTTTTATGATATATTAGATGATGATATGCTAGATTTAAGATCTGTTTGATCTAAACAAAATTGTTTAAAGGGGTTTCGTACGGTTGTAGATCAAAACCGAGATTAAATGATGTTTAAATGCCATGGGAAATATTATGTTATGAGAAACATGATTTTGGAGTTAGGTTTCAATTTTGAGAATTTTCCAAGCAATGGAAAGATTATTATGAATTTTCAAAGGAAAATATAGTTATTTGGGTTTATAATTTATTTTGGAAAATATATTGAGAATTTGGGTACGAAATTATGTTATGTTAGATAACATGATTAAAGTGAATTTCTGGAATTTTTTGGGATTTTTCCAAAGTGATTTGCTATGCAAAATAAATTGTTTTAGAAGAGGGACTTCTTTGCAAAAATTGGAAGGGCTAGTTTGATTAACTTAACCATGATTTAGATCTGGATTAGCGACAGTTATTTTTGGAAATGATATTGAAAAAGTTAAGGTAACCAATCTGGTGTTGACACGTGGCAGGTTAGTTAGAGAAATGTTTACTTAAACAAGAATTAAGCGTGGTTTTGCTAAAAAAAGTGGTTCCACCTACTTAGGAAAGCGCCTTTCGACACAGTAGCTTCGGCCTTCGTCCTTGTCAAAACCAACTATGCTGAAACCAATACACATGTCATCACTATGATGGTACACGGTGAATTAGAGATAGGCAGAAGGTAGAGTGTCGAAAGCATAGCTTCCGAAGGGGTCGAAACCTTGGTTTGTTTTTAAAAGAAAAGTGCCTGCCTATGTTTGTTTTAAGCCTTCGACAGGGTCGAAACATAAGGTTTCAAAAGAGGTTTTAAAGGGTTACAAAAGGGGTTGCCATTAACTTATAATTTCTTTCAACTAGGTTCCTTACTTATAACAGAATGTTTTGAAAGAAGGGGTTCCGACTTAGTCGATACCATGCTGCCGTTTTATAGCCTTTCGATGGTGTTGAAGTTATCAATGCCGTCGGAAGGTACTTTGTTTTATAAAGTTTAAGCCACTTCCTATAGTTTACGAAAGGGGTTAGGGGTTTCTAAGGTGATGGTTTTGAAAAGGGTATCGACTCCAACCTTTCTATCTTTTACCCAGATGATTTATGATTTCGAAAGAGATGGTGTCGATGCCATCATGGTTCCCAATGTTTTATAAATGATAAAGATGGTTTCGAAACAAATGCTTTCAACTATATTCACTTTTACCCAAATTATGTTTTAAGTATAAACCCAATGCTTTCGGAAGGGGTACTTTCAATGGTTTCGGAAGGGTTACTTCCAAAGTGTCGAAAGGGGCACTTTCAACTGGTTTCGAAGCTAAAGGTTCTAAAGTTATATGCTAATACTTTAATATATTCAAAAGGTTTCGAAAGGTAGAATTTAAAGTATTATAAGGCAGGAGCCTAATGTTTATAAGAGCTTTCGAAGGAGGTAGGTTTCGAAGGTATCGAAAGGTTTATGACCCAAACTCTATTTTTAAAGGAAAAACCATGGCTATATTAAAGAAGTCTTTATAATGGTTTTAAGAAGAAGCTATCTTTGATAAAGAAATATGTTAACGGTATTAACTAAGTAGTATATTAAACCCACAGGAAGTGTATTGCTATGTTTTATAGTGCTTCTTATATTATGAATATATTCACTTTATAATGGACCCATAACTGCATTTTGGGGATAAAGGGTAGAAGAACCAGTCAGTTTAACTAGTAGCGAATATAAATTGAACAAACTCCTGAATGAGTGGAATTGCATCCTGGAGGTCAGGAAGACCGGAATATAGGATGCTAAAATATAAAGAAAAGATATTGGCATGGGCCAATAGGTTCACAGTAAGCCCATGAAAACTGTATGATGTTGGTAGGGGCCAATAGGTTCATAGTTAGCCCACGAAAACTATGTATAAGAGAAGATGTCAGATATACAGGTTCATAGTTAGCCCATGAAAACTATGTGTAAAGGAATATTTAAAATAGACAGGTTCATAGTAAGACCATGAAAACTATGATTGGATACTTGCAGGGCCAGTCGATTTGTAGTTAGCCCATAAAAACTATATCCAGATGAAATATCGACAGATGAAATATCCAAAATTAATTCAAATCTTTTGCAAATCATCATATTATACTATTTTGAATTGTTTTAACCATTGTGGATGTAGGAGCATAGTATATGGTTTTGTAAAGGTTTTGAGATACTAGTGAGGGGAAACCTATTCCGCTAAGCGGCATGGTCTTACTAGATATCTAGATGATTTGAGATGGTAGATTATTATTCATACCAGGCTTTATGTCTGACTCGAAGTTTATGTTTACCCCTTAAACTCTTGGGTACTCACTTGATTTTGGGTAGTTCGAGAGTTGAGGTTTTCAGGTACCTCTTATGACGAATAAGCTTCCGGAGCCGTGCAGGAGGCATGATAGATATTTAAAGTTCTCTTTCTTTTGATTCCTCTGTGTTGATTATAAAGGCAAAGCTGTTATATTGCCTGTATATACTCTGATCATCCCGGGGGCAACTTCATATGTTGCTCTGGGTGTATGTTGTAATAAATATAATTTCTCTGAAAACATGAAATTATGTAATGAATTGAAAATATTTTGATATGTAATGTGATGTTGTTTGAAGTTTAATTTTTTTTCCATATTCATGTGTTTTTTTGTATCAATGAATCTAACACCGCCATATTCGATCGCCAATGATTAATAACTATGGATGATCGCAGCATCCGTAGCCGTTAGTTTTGGGTCCCCAAGTAGGGGAATGTTACAAAATGGTCTTCCCATGACCCACAAAAATCTAGTACGAAAGCTCTCAACAAATCTTCAAGTACCTTATTGACTTTCTCTGTCCGTCCATCCATTTGTGGGCGAGAAGCAGTACCCACCTTAAGCTTGGTACCCAACACCTCTTGTAGACTACTCCAGAATTTACTAATGAACAAAGTATCCTTGTCACTGACAGTACTGCTAGGAATCCCATGTAGTCTAACAATATTCTTTATAAACAACTTAGCCAATACAGGTGTCGTCCTGGTTGACTTCACGGGAATGAAATGTGCACTCTTGGTCAGTCTATCCACTATGACCCAAATACTTTGATTTTCCCTGTTCAACCTTGGCAACCCATCAACAAAATCCATGGATATTGAATCCTACTTCAAAATTGGTATATCTAAAGGCTGAAGCAATCCACTCGGCGTCTGATGTTTGACTTTAACTTGTTGGCAATTCAAACACTGCTTTACCCATAAGCCTATATCTTTTTCATACCTTCCAAGAAGAAACTTCTCTTCATATCCTGATACATCGTAGTTCCTCCAGGATGTATAGTAAACTTCGATCGATGACATTCCATAAGAACTTCCTTCCTTAAGTCACCAACATCAACAACTTTATTTACGCTCCCTAGCTGCTAAAAACTCCAGCCATCTCTGCTGTCTCATATTCAACTCCTTCCGAGAGAATAAATACTGCTAGGATTTATGATCCGTGTACAACTTGAATCTTTCTCCCAGAAGATAGTGTCTCCACACCTTCAAAGAAAAGATTACAACTGCTAACTCCAAATCGTGAGTCAGATATCTAACTTCATGTAGTCTGAGCTGTCGAAAAGCGTAGGCAATCACCTTACCACTTTGTATTAACACAATTTTTAATCATGTTCGACATGCAACAATATACACCACCAACCCCTGATTACTATCTGCTATAACTAACATGGGCGCATTGGTCAACAAATGTTTCAACTTAAAGAATGCCTCCTCACATTTACTTGACCAAATAAACTTTACGTCCTTCTTGGTTAGTTTAGTCAAATGCGCTACTATCTGTGAGAAATCCTTGACAAATCTCCGGTAATAGCCAGCTAATCCAAGTAAAATTCTTATCTAGGTCACTGTCTCAGGTCTCTCATAATTATTTATAGCTTCAATCTTAGCTAGACACACAGACAACCCTTTTTCAAAAACTATGTGCCTAAGAAACTTCATTTCTATCTTCCAAAAATGACACTTCAAAAATTTGCTTTTAGTTGACGCTGCCTCGAATATGTCAAAATGTCATCAATGAATACCAACATGAACCTATACAAGTGCTCTTGGAAAATTATGTTCATCAAGTCCACAAAGAAAGTGGGCACATTAGTCAATCTGAATGGCATTACTAACCACTTGTACGAACCACATCTTGTTTGAAACGCCGTCAAAGGAAATACTGTCCTCCACCACCCTCAATTGATGAAACCTTGTAGCTAAATCCAACTTGGAAAATACTTTGGCTCCACTAAATTGATCAAATAAATGATCAATTCTCGGCAAAGGATGTTTATTCTTTATTGTTTTCACATTCAGTTTATGATAATCAATGCACAATCTCAATGACCCATTCGGTTTCTTCACAAACATCACAGCTGCTCTCCAAGGTGAACTGCTTGGTCCGATTAAATTCTTTCCTTCTAAGTCCAGCAGCTGCACCTTTAATTCCTTTATCTTAGTAGGTATCATTCTGCTAGGCGGTCTACTTACAGGTTCAGCTTCAGGTACAAGATCTATTCGAAACTCAATAGCTCGTTTCGGTGGTAGTCCTGTAATAGGCTCCTACACATCTACATACCCTCTTACAATGAAAACTCGATTTTCTTCGTCTTCTACTTCTATTTCACCGAACAAAGCACAAACATCAAAATTTGCATTCTCTACTGAGTATATAATTCGATCGTGGCTATTAGGGTGTCTTAATGATTCTCCCCATTCAGGCAAAATATCCTAGCCTCATATCTGATCAACCAATCCATATCCAAAATGATTCAAAAACCCACAAAGTCAAACACATACAAACTATAAACAAAAGCATGACCTAACAACTCAATCTTTAACTGGTTGCATCTCATCCCAAGAGTTACATACCCTCATGTTGGATTTGCAACCCTTAAGGAAGTAACATGGTATGATGGTTCTAATTCTAACTTATCTACCAAACACCGAGAGATAAAAGAATGTGATGCACCATATCAAACAAAACTCTAACTGGTATGCTATAAATCAAAAGTGTACCTTCCATCACATACTTTCCTTTCTCAACAGTAGTTGGTTTAGAAGACGATGGTTCTAAAGCAAAGACCTTTCCCGCCTTGGCCACTTCAGGACATTTGGTCTTGTAATGCCCCCACTTGGTCGCAGTTAAAGGACTTCACACTCTGCTTTTCCAAATATGTCTTGTCATCACCAGATCGACACTTATTAGCATGGTGTCCCTTCTTGTCACACTTATAACAAAAGATATATGCTTTCCCATTCTTGGTAGCTCCACCCTTCTAAGCTCCTTTCTTCTTGAAGAACTTCCTCTTTCTTATTCAGTGAACTCTAGGTTTCCACCGACTTTTCTTTCCTAAAACTTGAACTACATTACTCGGATCTTGGAGATGTGGAATAGTCACATTGGCAATCTCCGGCCTTAAACCTTAGATAAACTTCTCATTCCTCTTAATCACAGTATCAATGGTGGCATATTCATATCTGGATAGCTCATTAGACTTAGTAGCATACTCCAGTCCAAACATATTTTCTTGCTTCAATTCCATAAACTTCCTAAGCATAGCTGACTTGAAAACTTCAGATAAGAACCTCTCCTTAAATCTTCTTCTAAACTCATCCCAAGTCAATTCTTCTTCAGACACACCAACGGTCGCTCTGTTCCACTAGTGCAGTGCTGCATTTAGCAACTGTCTAGAAGCCGATCTCATTTTCTACTCATCGTTCAACCCCAGATTAGCAAAAGTTCTCTCATAGTGCAATAGCCAGTTCTCTACTTCAATAGCATCCTCAGTTCCAAGAAAAGGCTTCCCACCAAGACTAGTATAATAGCTTAGCATTGTTATTACCAACCGACGCCACGGGATTAACTCCTCCCACACTAGCAGCATTCCCTCCAGCCAAACCAACAGCAGCTCCGAATTACATCGTGTTGACAAAGAGCTAAAACACAGTCCTCATATTTACTGGTGAGGTCATGACACCTACATTAGCATTTGCATTTTGAATAGCATTCGCTTGTCGACTCGGTTCCTTCTAGCATTGGGTCAAACATTTCCATTTGTAGTAGTGCTTCCTCTACCTAGATTCACTCTTTTGTTACTTGCTTCCATAACTTGCATTCTCATAATATGAATACGAGCCTTATATGATATAGAAGAACGGTCTAAGGGAGAGGGGACAATACACACTTATATATACCAAATACAAGTACATTACTATAGCATTATCCCATACCCCAATCTTATTCTCTGGTTCATTTGGACTATGTTTCCCAAATCTTTTAAGTTTTACATAAACCTATACTCTGATACCAACTTGTAACATCCCCCGATTTTGAGGTCCAAAACTAAGCGCTACGAATGCTGCAGTCATCCATAGTATTAATTTCCGGTGATAAAATACGGCTATGTTAATCATATCAACAATCAAAAGCACATAAATATGAAAATTTTCAAACACAATTTAATAACAAATTTTCACATTTCATTTTGCAAATAAGGTTTCATATTAGTTATATATCCCATCTGATTCCACATTCAGAGAAAATATAATTATTACAAAAATACTCCAAGAGCGACATATGAAGATGCCCCCTTAGTTGATCAGAGTCTACTACTACTTGACTGTTATAATTTCTGTCATTACATCCATTCAAACAAAACAAACTACATAGCGGATTAAATAAAACTCCTAATACAGCTACCTTGCCTCCTACACATCTCCGGAAGCTTATTCATCAAAATGGAAACCCGAAATCCCTTATTCCCGACCTACTCAAATGAGTACTCGAGAGTTGAAGGGGAAAAACAAAATTTTCAGGCCAGACAAAAAATATGGTGTGAATAATAACCTACAATCAAATAGATATCTAGTGAGACCATGCTGCTGAGCGGAATGGAGTTTCCCCTAACTAGTATCTTAACTATAGAATATCAAGTAATATGACTAACTGTCGAAATCATAAGGTTATCGACCTTCTTGAATAGAGGCTATCTCGCCTCTTTAAAACATACTTTTAGTTTGCATAAAATCAGGCCTCACCGACATTGAAATAAAAAGCAGTGGCATCAATGTCGCATGGCATTATTGCAGAAATCAATTACGTGCGACATTAATACTATAATGTCAAAACTATGGTTCTTCCTCTCTGTGCCGTAAAACTTAGGGTGTCGACGTTGAAAACCCACAATATAAATTTCCTTTACATCGAATCAAGTAATAGCAGCACCATTGCTACAAAATAGTTAATATCGAAAATAATGCTTGCGGCTTCCCTACTTTAAGCTATGACATCGATATAGAAACCATGCGGAATTATTCAATGAAAATTTGCGGCACTGACAAAGCAATGGTGAAAGCATTGTACAATGGCTATTATGCCGCAAAACAAATAATGTCAACATTGATAACTTGCACCATCGATGATTCCCATTATCATGAGATGTGTTATTCCCATAGTGACGATGCCACATGCATGATCCAATGCGGCTTAAGTATCTCATGCATTGTTCATAATGATGTCGCCCTTTGTTACAATGCCACATATTGTTGTTGGCAGATGGTATGGGGATGCCGCATATTAATGGCGTCGTGCTAATTATCATAAAAACCATTTTTTCCCTTTTAAAGTAAATTCTTTTTACCTACTACCATTTATTTGTCAAACTATGATTGGTTGGGATTAAATCTTTACAACTTCTTTTTAGAGTTTACTGAAATCAGGTTTAACTTCCCAAAATCATTTATTCATTTATTTAATTAATATCCTTAATTAATTATTGATTTAAATGCTTTTCTAGCTTAATAAATTCATAATGATTCATAAATACCGGGAAAAATTCCCAAAATCACAAAAATTCAGAATTATCATATTCTTTACCATATAGAAATTTTAGGACCAAAAACCGCACTAAATTATTTTTAATAATTTAAACTCAAAATGTACCCTATTTCTACCTTAGGAAATTCATAAAATATTCCTTTTAACTTGGAAAATTATGAAACTAAAAACTCATCCTTAAAATAATGTTTTACTCCACATATCAAAAAATCAAATCGATTGGAGATTAAAATCTTAGGTTTTACTCTTAAAATCCATTCAAATAATTTTATAAAAATTTACATAAATCATTATTCTATCCGAACAATAATCATACATCCCTAACAGGGCAAAACAATCAAGATAAATTTGAGTATTTCCCATGGTCGAATTCAGCCCAAAGTTAAAAGAGACGGCTCACTTATTATTCACCGTAGTTTGGATGTTGGAGTTGTAATTTTATGGTGTTTAGCTTCTCTAAGCTTTATCTTTTGAATCCCCTTTGATTTTGTAACATCCTCCATTATGAGGCCGAAAAATAAACGCTACTGAAGCTGCAGTCAACAATAGTATTATTCTCCTGTGAAAAGACAAGTTCGGTTAATAGTATCATTAATATCAAAGCATAGAAATATGAAAATTTTCAAAACACGGATTTCATTAATTAATTTCCATATTCATTTAATATTCCCAAAACATTACCCAGGTTTAGATAAAATAATAATTATTACGAAGTACTCCAAGAGAGACATATGAAGCTGCCCCATTGGTTGATCAGAGTTAAATAGACAGATAAATTTCTGTCGTTACATACATACAGCCAAAAGTCATAACAACACAACGGATATATAAATAGATAGACTCTTACATAGCTAGCTCTACCTCCTACACGTCTCCGGAAGCTTTATTCGTCAAACCTAAAAACCTGGAAACCTTACTTTCATACTACTAAAATAAGCACCCAAGAGTTAAAAGGGAAAAACAAAAACTTCGGATCAGACAAAAAGTCTGGTATGAATAATAATATGTCATCTTGGTTAATAGATATCTAGTGAGACAAAGCCGTTGAGTGGAATGGGTTTTTCCCTTATCGGTATCCTATAATAATATGTCTTTTAGAAATCAAGCACCTTCAACCATAATGGTTGAACTAGATAATATAAACAATCGTATGCATCCATGCATCTTGGGTAATCATGACTAATCTATCTAAATAAATGGACTATTTGTTCTAACATCTTTGTTTTCTCAGGGTAACTACAAACATACATGGCTGACTTTGGCCTACTAGATATATCAAATTCTCTAACTTACTGTTAGAAGGAAACTAGACGGTATGTCCGAAACTTACAATTCTTAGGGTCACCCTAATCCTAATGGTTTTGCAGGCCAACCAATAATCTATCTCATCTTCGTGTATTCCTTTTTGTGCGTAACCTACTTTTAGTCTTACCCTTGACGAAGCCCTATGTATTGGAATTTTGGTCTAATATCAACTAGGGGCTAATAGCTGAAGTATAGGGCGCGACCCTACAACTGTCCCATATGGTTTTCTAATCTCTGTGTCAATTCATCTTATCACAATTTATCTAAAAGTGATAAGAACTATAATCTTTTTGGTAAAATCCTGGGCTAAATGCCCTTTTTATTTCCTTGAAAACATAAGTCTTTATAATTTATTTAACCCTTGATATCATACTTTAAAACAAGGAAACTATAGCTCTTTACTTTATCCAAAATATTATGCCAAGATATATATGTGCTTTATAAAATAACATTGATGAACTTCAAAATCACTTAGAGGTTGTCGCACCTCCAAACCTTAGGCTATGAAGCTATATACAATAAAAACATTTATATTGAAAAAGTGTGACATTAATATTGCCTATATGGGTTGTCTTTCCCTTCTATATTGAAGTCATGTTAAAGCGTTTAATTTATAAAATATAAGGCTATAATGCCAAAACCATTTATGTCGCATATATAGGTTGGCGAAAGAAGTATAGAGTTTGGTTTGCATAAAATGTAGGCTTATAACCTTATTGAAATAATATCAAAATCATGACCAGGCGACATCATCATCGTAAATAATCAATGTCGAAAATAGCCTATAGCGGCATTATGGAAAAACACTGCAGCATAAGAAAATAGCGGCAACACTGCTGTATAAAACCAATGTTAAAAGTGATAAAAGCGACACTATAGCCATAGTATAGTCAATGTTGAAAACATAAAAAGCGGCATAGACGGCATGCGGTACTGAAATCACAAGGAGTTGATACTGAAAAATAGCGGCACCATTAATGCCGACATAGATAAGCGGTGATATGCGGCGTTGATATGAGACATTGAAACATGAATGATAGCCAACGTCGAAAGCATTAATGTCGACATCGGACCCATATTTCCCACTTCCACCAACGTTGATACATTGCATACCAACATGGGTTGATATCGTATGCATCCCAATTGGTTGATGTTAAAAAGCTTAGGTGTGACATAAATGGGTTGCGGCATCAATGAGGCAACGAAAATTCCTGTAATTATTATAAAACTATGAATTTTCTATATAAAGTAATTTCTTTTTACCAACTCCTATTCTTTGTAAAATGGATAATAACTTTCTTTACAAATTCTTTTTAAGAAAATGGCTATGAATCAGATTTCTCATTATCAAAATAATTTACAAACCAATAATTTTATATTAATATTTTAATATAATTATTAAGCTTTTCTAGCCTAATAAATTCATAATAATTTGTAAACACTTGAAAAAAAATCCTCAAAAATCACAATAAATCAAATTTATCATATTATTTAACATATAAAAATTTCGAGACCAAAAACATTATTTAATTATTTTTAATAATTAAAACCCAAAATAAACCATTTTCTTCACTTAAGAAATTTATACAATATTCATTCTTGATTGGAAAATTAAGAAATTAAAACTTTTAAAATAATGTTTCTAACATCACCTCAAAATTTCAAGTCGGATGGATGTCATAAACTAGGTTTATACTCTTAAAACCTAATAAATAATTTTATAATAAATCCAATAATTCATCATTCAAGTGTATAATTAACCAATCATTCCAAACATGGCATAACAACAATAATAAAAGGTTTGTGTTTGATCACAAAACCAAAATAAACATGCAAATAGTGAGATGGATAACTATTATTCACCTTGACTAGACAATGAGACTTGAGATTTGACTGTTGATTTGGTTTCCTTAAGCTTTCTCTTTGATTTCTTAGCTTTTTTCTTCTCCTTAAAGCTCTTAACTATGGTCGGCTTTCCTTAATATTTAGTTTGTATGAATGAATATGAGGGAGGAATTGAGGCTGAGAAGGTATATGTTAAGGAAATGTGCCATTTTCTATTTTGCTCTTCTCATAAATCCTCCTTCTTATTATTGTTCTAATCACCCTTATTAGTTCATTAATTAAGGCTCGAAAAATTTGATTATCAAATCTCATTCTCCTTATCATCCTATGTTATTTTATTTTATTTATCTAACTAAATATCCTAAATAATGTTAATCAAAATTAGGGGTGTTACAGACTCCCCTCCTTAAAGAATTTCATTCTTAAAATTATGATAAGGTACTTAACATCAAATATAATAATAAATATAAAACATACCATCAAAAAAAAATCAGATAAGCGTTCCTAATCGCGTCCTCTATCTCCCAAGTATAGTCTCTCTCGTTGTCACTCCACTGGACCTTTACTAGTCCGACTGTCATGTTTCTTAGCTTCTGCTCATCCCTAGCCACAATACGAATAAGTTGCCTAATAATTATCATGTCCAGTTCAACCACTAAGTCTTTCAATATAGCCGGAGTGATAATCATGAAAAAATCTTCCTAAGACGAGAAATATGTAAAACGTTGTGTACTTCTGCCAAACTGCTTGGTAACTCTATCCTATAAACAAGTTTTCTATTCCTCTCTATAATAGGAAATGGTCTAACAAAATCTAGATGCAACTTTTCCCGACTTTCTATATCTTACTACACCCTTCATTGTCCATACTTTGATGAAAACTTGATCTCCAAATGAGAATTCTTAGTCTTTCCATCTCTTATCTGCATAATTCTTTTGCCTAGTTTGAGCTTCATTCATCCTTGCTCGGATTAACTCAATATTTTATGTTTCTTCTCTTACCAAGCCTGGACCAAGAATTAATCTCTCTTCTTTCTCTAACCAACATATGGGTGATTTACATGGCCTTCCATATAAATCTTCCAAAGGTGGCATTCCTATATTAGTCTGATAGTTATTTTTATAGGAAATTTCGATTAAGTATAGATGGTCTTCCCATGATCTTCTAAAATCTAGCATACAAGCTCTTAACAAATCCTTCAAGACTTTGTTATCTCTTTCCATTTGCACATCTGTCTGCGGATGATAAGCGGCACAAATCTTAAGCTTAAGCATTGCAGTCTAACAATATTCTTCATAAATAACTTAGCCAAAATGGGTGTCGTCCTTATCGACTTAATGGGAATGAAATGTGCACTCTTGATTTCTATCCACTATAACCCAAATACTTTTAATTCCTCTACTCGACCTTGAAAATCCATCAATGAAATCCATAGATATAGAATCCCATTTCCAAACCGGTATATCCAAAGGCTGAAGCAATCCACTTGACTTCTGATGTTTGACTTTTACTTGCTGGCAGTTTAAGCATTGCTTTACCTATAAGCCCACATCCATTTTCTTACCTTCCTAGAAGAAACTCCTTTTCATATCATGTTACATCTTAGTTCCTCCAAGATGAATGGTAAACATCGATTGATGACACTTACTAAGTACTTCTTTTCTTAGGTCACCTGTATCTAGAACACATAATCGTTCCTTCTTTCTCAACCATCCCTTTTCATCAAGATAACAATCCTTCAAATCATCGATCTCAGTTCCACTTTCCAATCTTTTATTCTCTCGACTAATAATGGATCATCTCTTTGCTTAGAAGCAATCCTTTCAATCAATACTGGTCGAACTTCCAACCATGATAACATGACAGTTTATTGACTAGAACTAGATGTAGATCTTAACTGCACACTACAACTAGTTAATACTTCTAAATCTTTCCACTTTACTAACATCGCCAACACTGCATTCTAATGTTTTCTGTTAAGTGCATCTGCAACATTGTTTCCTTTTCTTGGTGTATACTCAATTCCAAAATCATAAGCTGCTTTGAACTCCAACCACCTCTGTTGAATATCTTAAAGACTTGTAATTCGTATACAATCCGAATCTTTCTCCTAAGAGGTAGTGTCTCCACACTTTCAAAGCAAAGATTACAACTACCAAATCCAAATCGTGAGTCGGATGCCAAACTTCATGTGGTTTGAGCTGTCGAGAAGCGTAGGCAATCACTTTACCTCTTTGTATCAGCACATCGCCTAATCCTATTCCATATGTATCTGTATACACCACCAAATTTTGATTACCATCTTGTACAACTAACATGGGTGCATTAATCAATAAATGTTTTAGCTTCAGGAATGCTCCCTCACATTTATCGGTCCAAACATACTTCACATCCTTCCATGTTAGTCTAGTCATCAGTGCTGCTATACGAGACGAATCCTTGATGAATCTCCAGTAATAGCCAGCTTATCAAAGAATTTTTTTTATCACAATCACCATTTCGGGTCGCTTCTAATTATTATAGCCTCGATCTTAGCTAGATCTACTGACAACCTTTTTTCTGTAACTACATGATCAAAGAACTCCACTTCTTTCTTCCAACAACGACACTTCATAAACTTCGTCTTTAACTAATGTTGCCTCGATGTCTCAAGCACTATTCTGAGGTAAGCATCATGATCTTGGTCAGTCCGAGAAGATATCAAAATGTCATCAATGAACACCAACATGAATCTATCCAAGTGTTCTGGAAATTCGGTTCATCAAATCTATAAAGAAATCGGGCGCATTAGTTAACCGAAATGATATTACTAACCACTCGTAGGGACCATATCTTATTTGAAATGCCGTTAAAGGAATACTGTCCTCCACCACTCTCAAATGATGGAACCCTATCGCCAAATCCAACTGCGAAAATACTTTGGCTCCACTCAACTAATCAAACAAATCATCAATTCTTGACAATGAATATCTATTCTTTATTGTCTTCTCATTCAACTTACGATAATGGATACATAATATCAACGACTCGTCCGGTTCTTCACGAACACCACGGTCACTCCACAAGGCGAACTGCTTGTTCTAATGAAACTCTTTCCTTCTAAGTCCACCAACCAGTCCTTTAATCCTTCATCTCAATAGGTGTCATTCTACTAGGCGGTCTACTTAAAGTGTTCGGCTTTAGATATAAGATCTATTCAAAATTCAATAGCCTATTTTAACGGTAGTCCTATAACTGGCTTAAAAACATCTGCAAACTCTCTAATGGCAAAAACTCTTTTCGACTCATCTTCCTCCTCCATTGCATCCAATAAAACACAAACATCAAAATTTGACTTCTCTATTGAGTATATATTTCGCTCGTAAATATTAGGTATCTTAATGATATTTTTCTATCTTGGTAAGATATCCTAGCATCATATTTTCTTAACCAATCCATACATAATATAATTCCAAAGTCCACAAAATCAACACATGCAAACTACAGGCAAGTATGTGATCTAATAACTCAAACTCTAAATGGTCATATATATCCCTATAGTTGCATACCCTTCTATCGAATTCACAATCCTTAAGGAAGTAACAAGGTATGATGGTTCTAAACTAAGTGTATGTACCAAACAACGAGAGATAAAAGAATGTGATGCACCAATATCAAATAATACTCTAATAGATATGTCATGAATCAAAAGCGTAACTCTCATCATAGCCTTTCCCTTCTCCTCTGCTCGTCATCTAGACATAAATCAGCAAAAATCCTTTCATGATGAAGCAGCCAATTCTTTACTTCGATAACATCCTCAGTTCCAATGAATGGCTTTCCTCTAAGTCTTGCATAATCCTGACTCAACACAACATAGGTATTGACAACCGAAATTTCAGGATTTGCTCCTATAGCTTTACCACCAACTAATTTAGCTGCAACTCCTATTTGCATCATGTTGACAAAGAACAAGTACATAGCTCCCATATCTACCGGTAGTGTTCTAGTACCCACATTAGCAGCTGTTTGTCGACCCAGATTCCTCCTAGTATTGGGCCCGACATTTCCATTAGTCGTGGTGCTTCCTGCATGGAGATTCAATCTTCCAATTCCTGACTCCATATCTTACTTTCCTTAAATCTACATTCGATCCTTAGTAAGATACGGAAGAATGGTCTAAGTGAGGGAAGAATAGAGATAATATATATACTTATATATAGAAAACATGTACATTACTATAGTGTATTCTATACCCCAATCTCATTATATGATTCATTTGGATTATGTTTTCAAAAACCCATTTAAATTCAAAATTCTTTTAGTTTTACATAAACCTTTGCTCTGATACCAAGTTATAATACCCCATTCCGAGGTCCAAAAATAAGTGCTACTAATGCTATAGTAATCAATAGTATTATTCTTCGGTGACAAAATGAGTTCAGTTATTAGTATCATTAACATCAAAGGACAGGAATATGAACATTTTCAATACATAAATTTCATTAATTAATTTCCATATTCATTACATAATCCTAAAACGTTGCCTAGGTTCAGATAAAATATAATTATTATAAAATACTCCAAAAGAGATATATGAAGATGCCTCCTTGCTTGGTCAGAATTAACTACTAGACATATACAATTTCTGCCATTACATACATACAGACAAAAGTTAAAACAACACAGCGGAGACGTAAATAGATAAACTCCTACATAGCTAGCTCTGACTCCTGAACATCTCTGGAAGCTTTATTCGTCAAGCCTAAAAACTTGGAAACATTGCTCTCGAACTACTCGAATGAGTACTCAAGAGTTAAGGGGAAAAACAAAAACTTCGGGTCAGACAAAAAATATGGTGTGAATAATAATATGCCATCTTAGTTAATAGATATCTAGTGAGACCACGTTGCTGAGTGGAACGGGTTTTCGCCTCACTAGTATCCTATAAAAATATGTCTTTTAGAAATCAAGCACCTGCAACCAGAATGGTTGAACTAGACAATATAAACAGTCGTATGCATGCACGCACCTTGGGTAATCATGACAAATCTATCTAAATAAATGGACTATCTGTCCCAAAATAATAGTTTTCTTAGGGTAACTACAAACCTATATGGCTGACTTGGGCCTACCAGATATATCAAACTCTCTAACTTATTATTAGAAGGAAACTGGATGGTCTATCCGAAACTTACTATTCTTGGGGTTACTCTGATCCTAATGGTTTTGTGGGCCAACCAATAACCTATCTCATCTTTGTGCATTCCTTTTTGTGTGTTAACCTACTTTTAGTCTTACCCTTGATGAAGCCCTATACATTGGAATTTTGGACTAATATCAGCTAGGGGCTAATAGCTGAAGAATAGGGCGCTACCCTACACCAATTCCATTTAGTTTTCTAATCTCTAAGAATTCATCCTATCATAATTTATATAAAGGAGATGTTAATGCATAAACACATCAATACCCAAAAGTGAATAGGAATAGAATTCGATCAAAAAGAAACCTCTATGAGGCCCTTTGAAGCTGTCAAAGTTAAGGGTTGAGCATATGATTCCCGGTATGTAGTTGGTCTTTGCATTGGTGACATAATCACTTCGATTTTCATGAACAGGTTGAGTTAGAAGTAATAGTTGGGGATATGTTTGAGTCAATAGGTAATTAAGTAATCAAGTCAATGTGTATATCTATGTTAAAATTCAGGTTTGAAGTCAATAAAATACGGAAGTCACAAGTTCTAATATGTCAATAAACTATGAAATTGTTTGATTTCCAATTTCTTATGTGTACAAGGTTAAAGTATTACAATTGACTAAATCCCTAAATCGATTTAGGGTTTACAAAGTTGGAAACATGTAAGAAATTAGGAAAGCGAATCAGGTCCCCAAAACAGTGCATTTAGGGTCATATTTATAGGGGTGGATGGACACGGTTTTCGACGTGGATAGGCTTTAGTAGCAGCCTTGTCGATGGTGTTGATAATAGCCTTGTAGACCTTGATGATGTTATGCACTGAATTTTCTTAATAGTGGTAATAACAGAACTTTAGTGCCACCTCGAAAGTGTTGGTCTTAAGCGTCGACGTTTTTCAAGCGATATAAAGATCGAAGTGCTATATTGAACAACAGTGAAGAGCGGTGTCACTTTACATCCTTGTAGTGTTAAGCTTTTCGTGGATATTGATAGTGTCCAACATCAATACCACTTCATATAGATGCACCATGTTCTTTAAATGCTAATAAAATACGTTGACGAAGTACCATGTTGAGCAGTCTTTGAAGAGCTCTAAAGTATTGATAAAGTGATAATTGACGATGAGCTTGTGATTGGTGAGTAGCGAAGCTGATTGAATGTGGTATCAATGAGATCTGCTTTGATCACTTCGACATTCATCGATGACCTTCGAGGTTGTCTGTACTTGACCTCTTCGTAACACAGACCATGGAAGGTATTGCCACCCCTATATCTCTTTTTGTGTATCTCTGAAGTCGATAAGAGGCATCTTTGGAGTATTCTTGATAAAGGGCCTTTAACGATAATGAAAATGTGTGGAGTGATCTATGAATAACTTCTGATGTTAGCACCATTACTTCCGTGTTGCTTATTAGTGTGGCATCGAACCTCCTCGTATCCTTTTGACAATCCTCTTTGACATTATTATTGGTAAAATGCGCAATCATGTAGCACGTCAGACCTCTTCATCAACAATTATAGTAGTAATATCTTTGAAGTTTATGAGGTGCAACGTTCCTAGCTCTTTACACTTTTCATCTTCGAAGTCAATGATGGTGATATCGCTTGCTATTACAAAGACTTAGACATTATTTCCTTAGACGAGGTTCGACATCTTGTCCTTAGAGCTTCCAATTAGGAACCATATTCTCTTGTGAAATTATATGGATAACATTTGCTACCCCTCCTTGTGTAAAAGAAGCTTTTTACTTAAAACCACAAATTTTCCTTGCTTTGTTTAGCCTTTGAGACCCATTAAATCTAATGGTGTGCTTTCTTTTCCTGTGATTTAAACTCAAACAAATGATGTTTTTGAATTATCAATATCATTTAAAGCCTTAAATTTCATACATCCGGGTTAATACTAATATACGATTACTAACATATTTTTCGCTTTATATGTATTCATATGACAATTAGCATCAATTTACTCAGTCGACATAGTTTTACTTCCATAGAATTACATTTTGGATGCTCTATGTTAATTTTTATTGAAGTTTTCAATTCATATTTATGGACCTATCTTCTTATCATAGATTTAGCACTTATTTATGCTCTTCTAGTCAACGCAAAATTTTAAGTTTTTCTTGTGAACTCTATCCTCGTCATTCAATAGTTATTGACTTGTTGTAGGGTTATTTTTAAACTTTAAACATTTTATTGTTTGGATATCAAGTAAATCTCATACATCCTTTCAAGAATAAGTATTTAAATTTGAATAATATCATCAAGTAGGCAGACGGAAGGATAGGCATGAATTTTCTTTGAGAAGACTAGTACGGGTTTCAAAAAATTTCCTCTCGAGCTAACTCTTCTTGGATTGTTAGAGCTTGACTCTCAATATTAAGTCGCTTTGAATGTATCACACAATTTGTTTTCCAGAGGTTTGATTTGGTGCAAGATGTCATGCAACAGTTCGTTTGCCTTCTCATTGTAATTTTTATCTTCAGACCTAAGACTTATTTTAATGATGGATTAGCTATTTAAGATATTAATAATTTATTTGGTGATGAATTAAAGGAAATATCTGGTACTAATTCTAAAGAAAAATTTAGAAAGCCATTTAATAATAAGGAGGTTAGTAATTTAGCATGTCATCTGATGATAAGAAATCCAAGGTTACATCTTTCGGCAATAAGAAATCCAGAATATCCTCCAACAATAAGAAGGTTAGAAAACTATCCGCTAACAAAAATCCCGAATTCCATCTAAAAATAAGAAGACCAAAAATCCATCTGGTAAATGACGAAAGAAGACCAGAAATCCATATCTGGCGATAACAATAGAAGTCCAAAAATCCATATCTGGTAAAAATAATAGAAGTCCAGAAATCTCTGTCTATTTGTAGAAGGCCAGAAATTAAATCCAGGAACAATATGAAAACTCGAATTACACAAGAAAACCAGAAGTTCGATTGGAAGTTCAAAAATAATCAATATAACAAATTAGGAAACCATGAACCCAAATCAGGAACTCAATCAAAAGACTCAATCAAAAGGTTGTCGGAATTTCATCTGATAATAAGAGTGCTCTAGAAAGTCATAGGGAAACAAGAAATCCAAAGAGAAACCCAGAAAACAAATCATATTAAACAAGAAAATCATGATTCCATTTGTCAAAAAATTCAGAGAAATATTCATCAAAGTTCTGTTTTACAGTAAGAAACTCATAAATTCATTCGAAGGCAAAATATAATTAGAAAACCACCTAATTAACAATTCGATTTGTCGTAAAGCAAAAGTCTCATGGTTCTCTTCGATGCTAATTTGTAGCCTTATTAATTCTTCAAAGGTTTCCGTTATTTAAAGAACTATTTCTTACTAAGGTATTTACTATTTATTATAATTATATTTAGAGATAAGTAGTTCCATTCAGCCATTCAAAAGTTCAGCAAGTAGTTCCGTTCAGCCATTCAACCATTCAGCAAGTAGTTCCATTCAGCTATTCGGCTATTAAACTGTTCAGCCTTTCAGTAGGTGGTTCTCTTCGATTATTTGGCCGTTCAGCAGGTAGTTTTGTTCCGTTGTTATGTCGTTCAGTGGGCCCAATTAGTTTATTTGTAGTTATTATATATAGACCTCCTTGTGAAGGTTCCCTTATTCCTAGATCTATTTTGGTCCTATTAGAGGTCTGCTATTAACTATGCATTGAATGAAGCTATTCTTGCTTTCTAGTGAGGAGTTGTTCTTCGATCGTTTCCTTTTGCTGATCCATTGAGTTTTAGATTCCTTTTTGTATCATTTATCCTTGTTTCCATTTCGGGTTTTAGGACATCTTAGCCTTTGTTTTAGGTTTATATATTTTCATTTTTCTCCTTTCTGCCCCTTTCTCGGAATTTGGTTTTGCTTTGAGTTGTTGACATTTCGTTCTTTCCATTTTTAGTTTTGGATTCCTTTGTCCTTTTTATTTGAACCACTCCTTTGGGATTTTCCTTTACATTGAGTTGTGGATAACTTCATCTATTTTTCTTTTGTCCCTCTTTAGGCCTTACCTTGGTCATGGATGCAAAAATCTTTGATCTTTTTGTTGAAAGCGCTCCGAGAATTCATCGAAGGCTTTGGTGGATACTGGGTCCTCCTCCTTCTAGGATGCGGTACAGACTGGACACAGGCTTTTTGGTGGGTACTAGACCCTCCTCCCTCTAGGTGGCGCTATGGACTGGTGGCAGGCTTTTGGGTGGGTATTGAACTCCCCTCCCTCTAAGAGGCGCTACGGACTAATCATAGGCTTTCTGATGGGTATTGGACCCTCCTCCCTCTAGGAGGTACTAAGGACTGGTCGTAGGCTTAAAACTTGTTTCTGAAAATACTTTTTTGGCCAATTGAAACATTTGTGAAGACCTTTTTGAACATCAACTTCTTTTTGGGAGAAACAGTTTTTCTTTAAAAAGGTCTCTTTGATAAATTGAGGGTTTATTTCCTAAAATTGGTTTTTCTTTTAAGAAGATTTTGGATACTGGAACTTTTTGATAAAGAAGACCAAGAAGTTTTTTATAAATCGTTCTCGTGATAAAAACTGAAATCTCAAATAAGAGATTTAGTGGTTATGATCCATGAACCAATAGTCCTTCAATCGAGAATAAACAGTTCTAATTAGAGTTTTTGTCGATGAATCTTGATAATTCTGAAAATTTTCTTTGAGAAAATACGCATAGGTTTTTCCTTGTCAACAACTTCGGAAACCTTTGAAAATACTTTTGTCAGGATATGCTCGGCTAAAATCTTTAGTATGCATTTACTAATGCTAAGTAATATATTTGAAGATTGTATTAATATTTCTTAAAATAGATAAAGATTTGTTTTTCCTGATTCATAGGGTAATTTGAAATAATCTTTCTTAATTTTTGAAAGTAATTCTTTTGAAAGAGATGTTTAGAAAATTTCTTTTTGATAATAAAATAACTTAGTGAAAATAAGGTCGATGTATTCACTTCCACTTTTATATGATATATATGTAATTGTACCCTTCCAGGTATTGCTTAGCAAAAGAAGTGTCATGTTTATAAGACTGAAAAGTCATGATTCATGAACTAATAGACTTTTAGGTACAAGAGCATACTTTTCCTCAGAATCCTTTCTTTTGAGAAGATTTTGGATACTTACCTTTCCCTAGAAACTGGCTTATGTTGGAAGGTTAATTGACTCAAGCAAAAGCGCCATCTCGTATTGGATATTTGATCTATCTTTTCTTCTGTGAAAACTAGAGATTGATTACATTTTGACAGTGAGATCCAGATCCTTTTGTATGCAGTGGATTGGTTTTGTTTTAACCTATAATGACACTCGAACTTTATGTTAATACATGATCAATTGCAATCACAATTTGAACTGGAAATTTTATTAGTAAAGATAATCCATGGTGGTTGTTGTCATGAAACTTCATAGTTTGGTTGGAGTTTGAATTTGAAGTTGTAGAGCTACTTTTATTCTTGTAGAAAAATGTTAGTCCTCAAGTGTCTGGGCTATTCTTCTTGGAATGAGAGATCCTCTAAGCTTCCTTAGCTAATTTATTTAGAGATCCTGACTTGATCATATTCTGAATTACCCTGACAGGACCTGGCACTTATCAGTCTTATGTCCATTTATTTTGTGGTAGGCGCAATAATCTTGTTCTTTTTTAGGTTTAGGAGCTTTCCTGGTTTTATAGGAAGTGGAAAAACTTCCACTGGTTTTTTCCATAGCGAAAATATAGGAGAGAGGTTTGTTTAAGCTTATAGAATTAGGTTTAGATATCACTAGTCGGTCTTTTCCATTGTTTTCATTCCTTCTTGGCTTTTTGTTGGAGTGATTGAGGCCGAACTTTCCTTCTTGTGCATCTTGTTGGGATTCTTTCTTAGCATGGTACATCTCGTCCATACGAATGAATTTCTCTACATGGAAATGGAAGTATTGCAGATCCTTGCACCCATTAATATGAAGCTCTTTCTAAAAAGGAGTTTGCTCAATTAGTCCTGATTGAACTGCCATCAGTTTGTCTCCGTCGGTTGCATTTTTTGCTTTTAATACTTATGTATTAAATCTCTTTAGGTATTCACCAAGCAATTCTCCTGGTCTTTGCTTGATATTAGCTAACATGCTGGAGTCCATAGTTGGATATTTGTATACATAAAACTACACTACAAATTCATAAGAAAATTTTTCCCAGGAAATGATGGTCTTTTCCTAATAGTTTTTATACCATTTAGCAGCCACTCAATAAAAGGTAACAGGAAAAACCTTACAACGGACTGCCTCAGATGCATTATATAAATCCAATCAGTTTTTCAAAGATTGAAAATGGTCATTCGGATCAGTGGCTTCGTCTTACTTTAGTGGAGGGATTTTGATGTAAGATGGAATTCTAACAGCAAATATTTCTTCTGGAAAAGGATTTCTCCGAAAGCTACTCTTTCTTAGGTCAAGGGTTCGTTCATCCTTAAGCATATCCTTTGTTATTTGATTGAGAATGCCCTTTTGGTTAGTTTCATCACCGTTATAATTTCTTCCATATGGTCTAGGCACTTTTCCTAAGACTGGGCTATTTAATTTATCAAGTGATCTTCCTACTTGATTTCCTTGATTTTCGTTTTGTTGACTCATCTTAGCCTTACTGCTTTCTTCCATTTGTAATTTTGGAGAATGAACTTCATCTTGAGTTTTGTTTGGAGATTCCACTTCATTTACTTCTTCCATGGGCTTTATCATAATGGAAGATTTTTGAGATGGAGCCCCTTCAAGAAGCTCTCGCATTACCATTACTTGTTGTATTAAATCCTGGATTTTGGTCTCATTACTTGCAAGTTTTTTTAAAGTTGAGGATTGACCAATCTCCATATTCTCTAAGTTGAAGTTCAAGATGTTACTATTTTCCCTGATTCTCACCATTTTTCCAAAAAAAGGAATTTTCACGTGATTAATTTACGGAGAAAGCTATAAAGTATTGGAGGTTTAAGCCACCCTTCTAGCGCCAAAATATTAACGGATAAATTCGTTAACACCCAAAAGTGTATAGGAATAGAAATTGATCAATAAGAAGCCTCTATGAGGCTCTTCGAAGCTATCGAAGTCAAGGGTTGAGCACATGATTCCCAGTTCGTAGTTGGTCTTTGCATTGGTGACATAATCACTTTGATTGTCATGAACAGGTTAAACTAGTATGTATTGGTTGGGGCTATGTTCAAGTCAATAGGTATGTAAGTAAACAAGTCAATGTGCATATCTATGTTAAGGTTCAAAGTTAATAAAATACGAAGTCACAAGTTCGAATATGTCAATAGGCTATGCAGTTATTTGATTTCCAATTGCTTATGTGTAAAAAGTTCAAGTATTACAATCGAATAAATCCCTAAATTAATTTAGGGTTTACAAAGTTGGAAATATGTAAAAAAAATTAGGAGAGGGAATCAGGTCCCCAAAACAGCACCCCTAGGGTCGTATTTATAGAGGTGGAGCGGTGGGTCTTTGATGCGGATAGGCTTCAGCAGAAGTCTTGTCAGCAGTGTTGGCAATAGCATTGTCTACCTTGATGATGTTATGCGCTGAATTCTCTTAACTGTGATAATAGTAGAACTTTAGTGCCACTTTGACAGTGTTGGTCTTCAGCGTTGACGTCTTTCAAGTGATATGAAGATCGAAGTGCTATATTGAACAACAGTGAATAGCGGTGCCGCTTGGCATCCTTGTAGTGTTAAGGTCTTCGTGGATATTGATATTGTACAACATCAATACCGCTTCGTATAGATTCACGATGTCCTTCAAATGCTAATAAAACATGTTAACGAAGTGCCATGTTGACCAGTCTTCGAAAGGCTATAAAGTTTTGAAAAATGATGGTTGATGATTAGCTTGTGATTGGTGAGTAGCGGTGCTGATTGAAGGTGACGCCACCCCTATATCTCTTTCGTGTATCTCTGAAGTCGATAAGAGGCATCGTTGGAGTATTGCTGATCTAAGGTCTTCGTCGATAGTGATAATGTGCAGAGTGATCAATGAACAACATCTGATATTGGCACTATTAGTTCTGTGTTGCTTATTGGTGTGGCATCGAACCTCCTCGAATCATTCGAAAATCCTCTTCGACATTATTATTGGTATAAAAAATGTGCACTCATGTTGCACGTCGGACCTCTTTACCAATAATTATAGTAGTAATATCTTCGAAGTTTAAGAGGTGCGATGTCCCTGGCTCTTTACACTTTTCGTCTTCGAAGTCAATGATGATGATATCACTTGCAATTACAAAGACTTAGACATTGTTTCTTATGACGAGGTTTGACATCATGTCCTTAGAGCTTCAAATCAGGAACCATATTCTCTTATGAAATTATGTGGGTAACAAGTGATAAGAACTATAATATCTTTGGTAAAATCCTGGGCTAAATACCCTTTTTATTTCTTTGAAAACATAAGTCTTTGTAATTGATTTAACTCTTGAAATCATACTTCAAAACGAGGAAACTATAGTCCTTTACTTTATCCAAAATATTATGTCAAGATATATATGTATGTGTGCTTTATAAAAAAACACTGATGAATTTCAAAATCATTTAGAGGTTATCGCACCTCAAAACCTTAGGCTATGAAGACATATACAATAAAACCATTTATATTGATAAAGCGCATCATTAATATTACCTACATGGGTTGTCGTTCCATTCTATATCGAAATCATGTTAAAGCATTTGATTTATAAAACATAAGGCCATAGGGCCAAAACCATTTATGTCACATATGTAGGTAGGTGAAGCAAAGAAGTATATAGTTTGGTTTGCATAAAATATAAGCTTATTGCCTTATTGAAATAATATCAAAATCATGACCATGCGATATCATCGACGTAAAATAATCAATGTCAAAAATAGTCTATAGGGGCATTATGGCTAAACACTGCAACATAAGAAAACAGCAGCAACATTGCCATATAAAACCAATGTTGAAAGTGATAATAGCAGCACTACAACCATAGTATAATCAATGCAGAAAAGGTAAAATAACGGCTTAGACGGCATGCGGTATTGAAATCATAAGGAGTTGATATTGAAAACTAGCGGCATCATTAATGCCGACATAGATAAGCGGTAATATGCAGCGTTGGTATGAGGCATTGAAACTTGAAGGATAACCAACATCGCATGCATCAATGTCGACATCAGCGCTATACTCCCACTTCAACCAACGTTGATTCATGGCATACCAACCTTGGTTTATATCGTATGCATCACCATTAGTTGACGCCGAAAAGCTTAGGTGCATCATAGATGGGTTGCGGCATCAATGAAGCGGTGGCGGTTCCCATAATTATTATAAAAACTGTAAATTTTCTATATAAAGTAATTTTTTTATCAACTCCTATTCTTTGTCAAATTGTTATTGGATAATAACTTTCTTTACCAATTCTTTTTTGAAAAACTGCTATGGATCAAATTTCTCACTATCAAAATAATTTGCAAACCGATAAATTTATACTAATATGTTAATACGATTATTAAGCTTTTATAGCCTAACAAATTCATATTATTAATAAACTTTTAGGAAAAATCCCCAAAAACATGATAAATCGGATTTATCATTTTCTTTTACATATAAAAATTTCAGGAACAAAAATATTATTTAGTTATTTTCAATAATTAAAACAAGAAATGAACCATTTTCTTGACTTAATTTATAAAATATTCATACTTGATTGGAAAATTACGAAATTAAATACCCATTTCCAAAATAACATTTCTAACATCATCTCAAAATTTCAAGTCGAATGGATGTCATAAACTAGGATTTCACTCTTAAACCCTATTAAATAACTTCATAAAAAATCCAATAATCCATCATTCAAGCATATAATCAACCAATCATTCCAAACATGGCATAATAACAACATAAGGTTCGAGTGTGATCAAAAAACTAAAATGAACATGTAAATGTGAGAGGGATAATTGTTATTTATCTTGATTAGATAATGAGACATGAGATTTGAGTGCTGATTTGGTTTCCTTAAGCTCTCTCTTTGATTTCTTAGCATTACTTTTCTTTAAAGCTCTGAACAATGGCTAGCATTCCTTAATACTTAGTTTGTATGAATGAATGTGAGGGAGGAATTGAGAATAGGAATGTATATGTTAAGGAATTGTGGACTTTTTCTATTTTTCCCTTCTCATTAATCTTTCTTCTTACTAATATTCTAATCACCCTTATTAGTTCATCAATTAAGGCTCGACAAATTTGATTATAAAATCTCATTCTTCTTATCATCCTACATTATTTTATTTTATTTATCTAATTAAATATCCTAAATAATGTTAATCAAAATTAGGGTTGTTACATATTTCCTCTTCCTTCTACCTTGAATAATGGTCGATCTTATTTCTTCTTTGGGATTGTTTTCGGATGTAAAATGTGAATGATTGAGAGGGTGAGGGCTTAAGGGATAAAACATGGATCTATTCCTATTTTGCCCTCCTCATATATTCTTTTATATGTTAAGTTTTAAAGCAATATTATTATCTAATTAGTTAAGGCTTACCCAATTAATTACCAAATCAAATTTGCATGTCCCACTACATTATTCTATTTAATCTGTCTAATTAAATTTTCTGAATAATATTAGACTAAAATTAGGGGTGTAACATTAAATAACTAGGATGAGTATTTTTCCTTGACTTACATTAGGTTAGTCTAAGCGAGATTTCAACTATGAGAGGCTGGTGAGCTGTGTTAGTGTTGTTGTTGAACCAATATTTAGTAGTAGTAGGGCTGACATATAGGATTTGGCCACCAACGGTCTCGAACGGTCAATAGCAAGGACTTAGGTTATGTCCTAACAGATTTCGCTATCTACTAGTGTACAATCTGTATAGGATACGTAAAGATCTCAAAGTTTAATTAGTTTTTTGTTTGTCGGAGGTGGGATAGTTTACCGTTAGATATGTCTTTGGGATGCATTAGTAATACGGGAAATTAAATTATAGAGCCGTATCTAGGAGTCATCGGTCCATGTATCTATGGGTCGGTTGACTAGTGATTACATCATGGAGGGCATACTTTGGGGTTGAGGTATTAATGGTCGTTCGGTCCGTATCCACACTATATAAGAAATATTAAATGACTGGGGTTTTTATTTTTGAGTACCGAACGCTTATATACATACGAGAATATACGTAAGTATAGCTCAGAGAAGGTTGGACTTATGTATGCATAGATGGTATATAATGGAATAGCCATAAATAATGGACATAATAATGAAATACAAATCAATCGACATAATTAGTGTTATGAATAAAGTATGCGATAGAGTTAAGGGTACCCTAGGGGCAATTCTATAATTTATTGTAAATTAATTAACCCTGTAATCAATTCGCATTCGTAATAAATGTGTTTTTCTTTCTGTTATATATTTGTTACAATGTATTATAAATAATTAAATGCTTAATTAAAATATATTTAATAGAAAATCCATAAATGTTGTAACCGTGATAATAATTACAAATAGATGTAATCATGAGTATTGTATCATATATTATAAAACCCATCATTTTAAATGTTCCTTGTCAAGATGCATCGAGACTGGATATCGATGTATCGGTTTAAACTAGAGTGCGTAACGCTCTCCAAATGTTGGGCAGTGTATTACTTATGACTATTGGGGACATCTAGAGCTTACGTGCTAATAGTTATTGGAAAACTATGGAACGACTCACTCGATAGTTTTCTATTAGTTAACATAACTAAGACCAAACAAAAAATATCGACGTGACTGATTCACACAATTCTCTTGACTTGCGAATACCGTCGATCTTTAATATGAAAACTCCACTCTAATTATAGTAAAATCATGGCACGTTGACCATCGAGTGACTATAGTTGGGTCGGGAGGAAGTATTGAAAGTGAAACACTATTCATGAGAGGATTCGTCTCCTCAGTTATATGGGGTTAGTATCACGGTCAACTCAAAGTCAAAGTCGCTGGCTAGAGTATTGCGATTAATCGTTATTATTGAACCAAGGATTTTATGTTTTGGGCTATAGAGTTGAATATGGACGATATTAGAAATTTGACCATTACCAAATTTCACAAGTCCAGAGTGTTATAGTTTGACAAAGAGTGGTATAAATAAAAAACACAACCAGGTAATGCTTAATAAAGTGGAATTGGATTTTACCGAAACCAAGTAAGCGTGGCCAAAATGTCACACCACCTGCTAAGTGATGTGTGAACGTTAACATTCGAATAGTTTGATGTTAATCGATGACCAAATTTACACCTGACGAGTCACACAATCAAAATGATGAATTCTCTTTTGACCGAATGATTTAATTGGTTTATAATTTTATAAACTAATTAATATTTACAAAATATCGATTATAAAATTTTGATTATAATTTGAGGAATAAATATATTGAATATATTTATAATAGTTATAAATATATCAATTGATATATGATATCGATAAGCGATTAAATTAAATTTAATTAAAAAATGTTTTCTTTGGGCTTAAATGGGATCTTGGCCCATGATGATGGGTGACTATTTTCGGCTGAAATAGGGACTAAAGGAGGTGGCTCAAATAGGTTAGGGTTATGGGGTTTTGGACGGCTCAGATTGAGAGAGAACGGGTATGAGATGAGATCCACTATTCTCTCTCTTCTATCCACTATTTAAACACCTCCAACCCTAAGTGAAAAGTCATTTTTGCTACCATTCCTACCTTATATTTCAGGCTGACTACAATCCCTAGGAGTCCCATTATATCAAGGTCAAATCAATTCATAATCAATTACTGTTTGATAGTCAAAGGTCAATGGTTAAAGGATTAGCAGTTTGCCGAATCGAAAAGCTTATGAGAGGAGAGAGCTCATCACTACAAGGTGTGCCACAAGGCATTGGTTCTCAGGCATTATTTATTTTATTATAGCGTATAATTTCTGATTAATATTTCATTATATATATTATTATATTATTACTTAGATGAGATTCTTATATGTATTATTGTTGTCACAATCTAGATTGGTTATATGTATGTATTCACTTAAAAACAATTATATATATATATGTTAGATACGTATAGTTGAATTTTTAGATATAATAGTATTATTGTTTTATTATTATATATATATGTATATTTTTTAATTATATATATGGTTTATATTTAATTATAATATCATTCTATGGTAATAATTGATCCTATAATTTTATATATGCATATTTGTAGTAATAATAATTTTTGACAACTACAGAATATTTTTATAATTGTTTTTTATTATTTAATACTATTTAAATCAATATACTACCTAAATAAATCATATAAAATAAAATAAGTTTCGAAAATTACTTTTTAAATTCTATAAAATATTTTATCATAAGAAAAGAACTTGATCAGAAAATGAAAATTAAAAAAAATCAAGTTTTCTATTTTTAAAAATTATTACAATTAACGGTCGAAAATTAATTAATTAATAAAAATAGATTTTAAAGGAAAAATATTATGGAAAAATGTTTAAAACTTCAAAATATCATATAATTTTTTTTGAAAATTTAAAATTTGAATAAAATATCTTGTAAATATTTCTTTATTAACATTTTATCTATTTTCGGGTAAAAATTAATTAATATATATTTTAAATAATAAAAGTTAATAATAAAATTTTATAGTGCTATACTTATGATTTGAAATTATATAACAAAAATATATTTTGTTAATGTATATATGTGTGGGTGTGTGTGTGTGTGTGTGTGTTTTTATGTGCTACTACTTCTCTGGCTTATGTATCAACCTTCTAAAATCAAGTATTTTAGTGGCTGGAGTGTCTAATGATCATGTTAGCTGCATTAGTACAATGCCTTGCCTTCAGGCTAGTTCTGATTCTTCCACTTACCTTAGAATTCCATTTGCAACCTCCAAAATCACCACTTCCTCGTGCCTTGGGCTTTATGATAAAATTACTAAGTCGATGAATGCCTGGCCTAATAGACTTCTTCCTCAAGCTGGTCAACTTGTGCTAATCAATTCTATCATTTTTCATACTCTTCATACTGGTGCAGGTCCTTCTTGTTTCCTAAGAAGCTTATCTTGATGGTAAGGAGAGTAATGTGTAATTTTTTATGGACTGAAAACATGTATTCCACTAAGCCGAAACCATTAGCCTACCACAAAATTGAAATGAAAATGAAATATGGTTTAGGTATCATCAGCTTGCTCAGTTGGAACAAAGCAGATTTTAGTAAACACTTTAAGTACTTGCTAAATAAAAAGAACAACATATGTGTTATCCTGCCTTTTGACCAAACAGTATAAGGACGAACCCGACGAATCAAACTTCGAAGTTATCAAGGAAAGACACCTAGAGAAATGACGATGGAGCCTAAAAAAAGGTACAACCAGGACCATAAATTGAACATAAATTCCCCACAAAATTACAAGGACCCAAGACCCACAAGTATGGGGTCGGCACCAACCCCTAACCATGGGTCAGTACCGACCAACGAACACTCCCTCATGGGAGTCTATCTTCTGCCTATAAGCCATATTTGATGTTAAAAGCCTATTCCAAGTATTGTTTTGTTGATCAAGGTAATTCTCTACAGGTCTCCACGAACTCCTAAATCAGCAACTTTGTTCAACTACAACTACGTCATTTGGACCTAGAAATAAGCTATTGTTGATGCAAATAACTATGGAATCACGAAGCTAACCACAAGAAAAGCCGAAGCAGAGATTTGGAGGTAGCCAATTTGGCTAACTTAGGGGTCAGTACTAACCCCTACCCATGGAGTCGTACCGACCCATAACATATCATGATGTGGCACCTATATTTTCTAGAGAACTGGTCTATAGTAAGGAGAACGGCCTGGAGATCTATTGTGCGAGATTTTAGGCTCCCTACCTCTATAAATAGAGGGGTACGGCTCATTTTTTAGGATCTTTTGGCTCTAGTTCCACTCTACTCTATATTATTGTAATTTTGAAAATCTAACTACCGGAGTTGTACCGACCCCTAAGAACTTCTGTTCCCAGGTCAAAAGTTAAGCAATAAAATCATTAAGTGGACACATGTCGTAGTTCGCCGAACCATTACAAATCTCCATGTGTTCATTTTTTATTTGTATTAATTTGTTTTCTTCACTTTTTATTCTCTTCTACTTTCTATTGGGTATTTGTGCTATTTTTAGTTCAAACATTTTGGTGCTTTCACTGGGAAACACTAGAACTCGTTGATTTAAGACCTTGGGAATATTCTAAATGGCTATACAATCAACTAGAAGGACTATTGTTGGAGAAAATCAATCCGGGGCAGTCGTGAGGCATCCTTACGAGCTCACCCACTGTAACGACCGTAATTTCATTACCGTCGTATTAAATATTTTAAAAATCTATAACGACCGTGATTTTTGAATTACTGTCGGAGTAAATAATTTAAATAGAATACTTTTAAATTTAAAATCTGAAAATAAATCACACATGCCATGCCTTTTTTTTCTCTGATTTCGTACGTCCATGCTATGTGGTTTGGAAATCATTCATGCATTACATTATTGCCTTAGGAAATTTGAACGCTCTCAAACAAAGAAGCAACTACCCGTTTCTATGTGCAATTGAACACATTTATTTGGACTCAAGTGCAAAAATATTCTCTTTGTGAAGTAGCATCTTTTGTTCCTTTACTTTTGTACATCCTTCACTTTGAAACTGGACACGCAAGCATGGCTTTGTTGCCTTGATTTTGCATTTAGCCTAATGCCTTGAATTTGGACGTCCTTGCTCTTTTAATATTTTGCTACTTTTCAATAGGCCTGTCAATGGGCAGGGTTCAGTCGGGTATTATAAAACCCGGACTCGAGTCCAATTACAATAATTAAAACCCGAGCCCGGCCCGAACACGTAGGGTATTTCAATCCAATATCCGAGCCCGGCCCGTCGGGCTTTTTAAGCCCGTTGGGTAATTACTATATACCTAACTCGGAATATTTATGTCAAAACCATATTTTAAAACTGCAACTTTGGTAAAATTTGTATACAAACAATGTTAACATATAAATTGGACGCTGATGTAGTCAAGCTCATAACAAAAGTATGCAAAAACATCTACATTTAAACAAATAAAATGGTAAATAAATAACATACGCGCTCATGTTTTGATACGACGGAAACTAATAGTCGGGTCGGGCCAACCGGGTCGGATTTTGATAAAACCGTACCCGACCCGGATTGGGCCTAAGTCGGGCTTGGGTAGTAAAAGACAAAACCCATACCCGCATAAATAGGGCGGGTTCGGGTCGGGCCCGGGCCGAAGCCCGTACCATTGACATGCCTACTTTTTAATTGCCTTCGCATGCGTTAGAATATAGGCTAGTGTAAATCAAAGTGTGAACCCAATTTGTCTTGCCGTCACATTCATTTTATTTTATAAAAGCTTGTGAACATTTTTACTACCATCAATTTCATGTGCTAGCATGTCCTTTCTCTCCTCTAGTGCATGGTTGCATTAAATGAAAGTGTACAAAAAGATGGCTAGCACTCTTTCCATTTGACTTGTGCAAATTGAGAAAAGAAAAAAAAGAAAAGAAAATAATATCTCTGCCTTGCTCATCTTCAGCTGCTCAAGGAACACAAATGGCAGCTCCAATCCTTACTTCTTGAATCTGGGTTGCCGGCAAACTTTGAAGCCAATTGGTGAGTGCAAACTCACATCTAATTAAACTGAGAAAAATATTTCTACCAGCTTTAGGATTTGTGCCCGGCCATTTTGATTGTTCGGAAGTAATATTTTAAGTTTTAACAAACATATACTATTAAAAGGTGGATATTGGAATGAGTGATTTGTGTTAAAACAAGGCATAAAGTAATTATGTGCTCGAAACATAGGTTAGACTAGGTCACTTCTTTGCTTCTGTATGTGTCATGCATGCAATAGAATCACGTTTTTACAAGTTGTGACTTTTTTTGTAGTAAATGTGGCGCATGTAGAGAGTAACAGTCTGTGCCTTTTTTTAGCAGTGTGTCTATATTGTGTATACCAGGTAAATTGTTTACTTTTGATGCAGCAGCGGAATTACAAAATGATGATTCTGTGAAAGTAGCGATCGATGGAATGAAAAATACTGAATGGCCCAAATTCGTTGATCCTAAGATACCGAATTCTAGCTATATTCGTCACGTTGATCGCGCTCGATACCGTGAAAGAAGATCTGCAATTCTTCAGACGTTGATCAAGCGCACTTGATACCGTGAATTGGCTTCTACGATCGTTGATCCGAGCGCACACGAATGCCGAAAGAGGAGATAGGAGATTACACTCAACTACAAATTTAATGAAAGCACAAAGCTAACAAACAAAGTTTTTATTCAAAATCAACTTACTTTACAAATGACCAACACTCCGCTATTTATTGAAGTTACAACTCAACACGACTCAATTCTGGACAACACTTAGGTCGGCAACGACCTATAACAGGCGACTTAGTACAAACAGTGACACACACGCGACCTACGACCTAAACAAGGTCGTTAACCATATATACATCACAACACCCTTTTGCGACCTAAAAACAGAACAAAACATAACATATATACAACTCAACGATTTACGACCTATGTACAAAACGACTCAACAAAACAACACTGCTTTATGAGAGCGACTTAGGCTTCAGCGACCTAAGAGTCTTCACGCGACCTAGCATCTGGAGCAACCTAAGAGTTAGCTTCTGCACAAACTTCCTGCGACCTATCACTTGAGCGACCTATCGATACGGCATAGTTAGGTCGTTCGCGATCTAAAGAAGCGGCAGGTAAGTTAGGTCGTTCGCGACCTAAAGAAGCGACATGTAAGTTAGGTCATTCGCAACCTAAAGAAGCGGCATGTAAGTTAGGTCGTTCGCGACCTTCTTCAGCGACCTTGGGCTTAGGTCGTACACGACCTAAATCTGCTTCATTTTGCACTGCATGGTTAGGTCGCTCACGACCTAGGACTTTGTTAGCTCGCATTTCATCTTTGAAGTTAGGTCGCAGCTCCTTATCTCTCGACCCGTTAGGTCGTTCTCGACTCAAGAATCGGTTAGGTCGCTCGCGACCTAACACTTCACCATTCTGGGCTGCATCATCCTCCCCTGGTTCAAAAAAATTCGTCCTCGAATTTGCGCCTTCCTCTTCCACAACAAGCTCATCCCCATGATATGGTATAAGATGTTTAACATTAAACACGTCAGAAGTGTACACATCCTCCGGCAGCTTCAATTTATAAGCGTTTTCATTGATCCGTTTCACAATCGTTACAGGACCAATTTTTCGAGCTTTAAGCTTATTGTATGCTCCCACTGGAAAACAATCTTTCGTTAGTACAGCATATACTAAATCTCCTTCATTAAATTCAATGCTTCTTCGCTTCGAATCCGCAGATCGTTTATACTTTACATTCGCTTTCTCCAATCGTTCCTGAACGATTTTATGACACTCTGCCAATCCATCAACAAAATCAACAGCCTGTTTAACTGTCCCCTTTGGTTGTGGTACCATTGTCAAATCCAACGGCCCCTTTGGTAAACTTGAATATACAATATGAAATGGACAGAAACCCATACTACGGTTTATAGCATGATTGTGAGCAAACTCTGCTTGACATAACTTCATATCCCAACTCTTCAAATTATCTTTCACCAGGCACCGCAACAAATTCCCCAAAGATCTATTAACAACTTCAGTCTGACCATCGGACTGTGGATGGTAAGCACTGCTGAAATTTAGCTTTGTTCCCACCATCTTCCACAAACTCAGCCAAAAATGACTTAGAAATCTGGTATCCTAATCAGAAACAATGGAATCTGGTAAACCATGTAAACGATACACCTCTTTAAAGAATAACTCAGCAACTCGGACGGCATCAGCTATCTTCTTACAAGCGATGAAATGTGCCATCTTTGAAAACCTGTCCACTACAACATATATCGAATCATTTCCCCTCTGAGTTCTCGGTAATCCCAAAACAAAATCCATACTGATATCAACCCATGGTCTAACCGGCACGGGTAACGGCATATACAATCCCGCATTCGTCTATGTCCCTTTGGAAATTTGACAAATATGACATCTCTCCACAAACCTCCCAACTTTCCGTTTCAACGAAGGCCAATAATAAGATTGAGAAATCAATTGCAAAGTACGATCTCGGCCCACATGACCTTCCTCATGCAACTCCTTTACAATCTTCATTCGTAGACTGCCTTCTGGTATACATAACCTGTTACCCTTGAATAGAAAACCATCCACTAACACATACTCATCTGTCTTTCCTTCATTGACTTCATCCATGATCTTAGCAAAGTAAGGATCATCAACAAACAAATCTGGCAACACGTCAAACCCTGTCACCTCTACTTTCATTGTAGTCAACATATGATTCCTTCGACTTAATGCATCTGCCACTCGATTTGTAATTCCCGATTTATGCTTCACCACAAATGTAAATTGTTGTAAGTATGCAATCCACGAAGCATGCCTTGCCGCAATCTTGTCCTGTCCCTGCATATGCTTCAACGCCTCATGATCAGTATATAAAACAAATTCTTTATGAAACAAATAATGCCTCCAATGTTTCACAGCTTGCACGACAGCATAAAAATCGACATCATAAGTATTATATCTCATCTTTGCTCCCGATAACTTCTCACTGAAATATGCAATAGGACGTCCCTTCTGACTCAACACCCCTCCAATTCCAACTTTCGATGCATCAGTATGTAATTCAAACAACAACAGAAAATCCGGCAACACTAGAATCGGTGCTGTCGTCAAAAGTTCCTTGATTTTCTCAAACGCAACTCCTGCTTTCTCCGTCCATGAATATTGCTTCCCCTTCATACAATCAGTAATTGGTGCCATTACGCTACTGAAATGTGGAATGAACCTTCGATAGAATGATGCCAAACCATGAAAACTTCTAACTTCTGTTATTGTCCTGGATTGTGGCCAATTTCTGATTGCTTCAACTTTATTCTGATCCACCTGTATACCTCCTCCCGATATAACATACCCCAAAAATAAAACACTCTGCGTCATGAACACGCATTTCTTCGTTGCAGCATAAAATTGTTCCTGTCGCAATACCATCAACACTTCTCTCAGATGTTGCAAGTGTTCTTCTGGATTCCCACTATATATCAGTATATCATCAAAATACACCACCACAAACTTCCCAATAAATGGTCTAAAAATCTGATTCATCACCTGCATGAATGTACTTGGTGCATTCGAAAGTCCAAACGGCATAACCAGCCATTCGTACAACCCCTCACGTGTCTTGAACGCTGTTTTCCATTCATCCCCTGGTCTGATTCGAATTTGATGATAACCACTCTTCAAATCAATTTTCGAAAAGATAGTAGCCCCGCTCAACTGATCTAACAAATCATCAAGTCTCGGCATCGGAAATCTGTATCTCACTGTAATCTTGTTCAATGCCCGACTATCGGTACACATCCTCCATGTCCCATCCTTCTTCGGCACTAATAACGCTGGCACATCACATGGACTTAAACTTTCCTGCACACACCCCTGTTCAAGTAATTCTTCCACTTGCCTTCTCAACTCCTCATGTTCTTTTGTACTCATTCTGTAGTGTGGTCTATAAGGTAACACAGCTTCTGGAATAAGATTAATTTGATGTTGAATGTCCCTCAACGGCGGTAACTCCGTTGGTAGCTCCTTAGGAAACACATCGTCAAACTCTTCCAGCACTGGCTTTACTTCTTCAGGGATCTCAACCACTTCATGACTCTCACGTCCAATCAACAAAAATACTTCCGGCTCCTCTTCTACCTCCTTAACAAACTCCTTCAAAGATAGCAAAGTTTTAAGCTCTTCAATCTCCTCCAACTTGCTTTCTTCGTGTTGTCGCTTCTTAGGAATTAAAGTAATCTTTGTACCCTCAAACATGAAACTGTAACTGTCAGCACGTCCATCATGTTGCACAGCCCTATCATACTGCCATGGTCTTCCCAGCAACAGATGACACACGTCCATGTCAACAACATCACACCAAATTTCATCTTTGTATTTCTTCCCAATTGAAAAATTAACACAAGCCCTTCGTCCAACTTTCACCTCCCCACCTTTCCTCAACCAAGCTAACTTGTAAGGTTTCGGATGCTTCTCTGTCTTCAATGATAACTTCTTCACAGCTTCTGTAGAGATAATATTATCATAGCTTCCCGCATCGATGACAAACTTGCAAACCCTTCCCAAGATAGTGCATGTTGATTGAAAGATGTTACTCCTCAACCAGCTAGTTTCCTCCTCCTGTTTTGGTGTTAAACACGACCTCTTCATCATCAATGAATACCCTTCATCTCCCGACACATTCTCTTCCTCCTCATCATGTGGTGAATTAGAACATTCAACTTCTACCTCATCTTCCTCTACCTCAGCAATCATCGTTCGCTTCTTCGGTTTCGGACATTCGTTGCTCTTGTGACCCACTTCCTGGCAATTATAGCATTTGAAATTGGTATTGACTTTCGGTTTAGCCACTTCATGAACAACCGACTTACTCGATGCTTTAGGAACATTAGAACTACTACCCGCTCCTTTGTTCTGTCCTGGGAAACTTGGAAACACACCTCCCCCACGTCTTCCTTGTTTCTCCCAAGCCAATGCCTTTTGATGTGCTTCTGCCATTGATCTAGGGTCGAACATGTTCACCATATCCTGGATCTGTGCTCTGTCCTCCAACAAACCTAGCGGTCAATTGTTCTTCTGTCTCCATAATGTCATTTCGAGCAATTAACTGATAGAACTCATCAGCATAATCAGCAACCGTCTTCGTCCCTTGCCTCAGGTTCTGTAATCTCTGATACATTAGTGATTGGTAATTGTAGGGCAAGAACGTAGCCTTCATCAATTTCTTCATCTTTTCCCAAGCAATAATCTTTGACTTTCCCATTCTTTCCTGTGTTAGTTTAGTTTGCTGCCACCATGCCATAGCTCTCACCCTCAACCTAGTAGCAACCAACTTCACTTTACGATTCTCCGGGACCTCTTTGAAGTCAAAAATTTCCTCAACATAAGCTATCCAATCAAGAAATTCCTCGGCCTGCATACCTCCCTTGAATTCCGGTATTTCAGTCTTCATCCCAGACTCCCACTTGTGATCATACTCCGATTGATTTCTTCCTTGTCCTCGTCCATGAACACTACCACCATCGAACTCCTCTTCAAAATCAGATGTATATCGATGTCGATCCTGACCACCAACATCTCGACTACCATCATTCCTTCCACCAACATCCCTTCTATCTACATTCCTCCGATCACGATCATTCATATTCCTATCACGATCTTGATCATCAACATTTCTATAACTGTCTCGGCTCACATTTCTATGATCATTATCAATGCTTCTCTCTCGATTTGAACGTGGTGAAACTCTACTTCTCCCATGGTTAGATTCAGGTGAAACCCTTCTCTGATTTTGATTCATCTCTAACATCATCTTCTCTAATAGACCAATCCCTTCATTAATCTTCTCACTAAAGTTTTCGTTTATTCTTTGCTCCATCTCATCGGCTTCTTCTTTTCTATATAAAGTTTCAATAATTTGATGACGATTGGCTCTCCTCGGTGGCATTGTCGAAACTTCACAAATTCAACACACAAACTTCAAAAAAATTCAATTCTAGCTCGGTCTGGCCTAGGAACGACCTAACTCAAGCTCGGCACCACCCTTCAATAGCTCGCACCCACAATTCAAATTCCCCTTTGGCGCGCAAACAACTTCCCGCCCAAATTCAAACACCTCTCCTCCTTAGATCCAAAATGAGATGGATCGAAATCTTCAACCTTGTTGCAACTTCGCGATGAACACAATGAACACCAAATGATGCACGGCCTTCACTTCCAACTCTCGGCCTTGAATAACAAAGTAATGCACGACTTGAACTCTTCGATAGAATATTGGCTCCAAGACTCGGCTTAGCTATGATTGGCTAAGTCTAGCTCTGATACCAAATGATGCAGCAGCGGAATTACAAAATGATGATTCTGTGAAAGTAGCGATCGATGGAATGAAAAATACTGAATGGCCCAAATTCGTTGATCCGAAGACACCGAATTCTAGTTATCTTCGTCACGTTGATCGCGCACGATACCGTGAAAGAAGATCTGCAATTCTTCAGACGTTGATCAAGCGCACTTGATACCGTGAATTGGCTTCTACGATCGTTGATCCAAGCGCACTCGAATGTCGAAAGAGGAGATAGGAGATTACACTCAACTACCAATTTAATGAAAGCACAAAGCTAACAAACAAAGTTTTTATTCAAAATCAACTTACTTTACAAATGACCAACACTCCGCTATTTATAGAAGTTACAACTCAACACGACTCAATTCTGGACAACACTTAGGTCGGCAACGAACTATAACATGCGACTTAGTACAAACAGTGACACACATGCGACCTACGACCTAAACAAGGTCGTTAACCATATATACATCACAACACCCTTTCGCGACCTAAAAACAGAACAAAACATAACATATATACAACTCAACGATTTACGACCTATGTACAAAACGACTCAACAAAACAACACTGCTTTATGAGAGCGACTTAGGCTTCAGCGACCTAAGAGTCTTCACGCGACCTAGCATCTGGAGCGACCTAAGAGTTAGCTTCTGCACAAACTTCCTGCGACCTATCACTTGAGCGACCTATCGATACGGCAGAGTTAGGGCGTTCGCGACCTAAAGAAGCGGCAGGTAAGTTAGGTCGTTCGCGACCTAAAGAAGCGGCATGTAAGTTAGGTCGTTCGCGACCTTCTTCAGCGACCTTGGGCTTAGGTCATACACGACCTAAATCTGCTTCATTTTGCACTGCATGGTTAGGTCGCTCATGACCTAGGACTTTGTTAGCTCGCATTTCATCTTCGAAGTTAGGTCCCAGCTCCTTATCTCGCGACCCGTTAGGTCGTTCTCGACTCAAGAATCGGTTAGATCGCTTGCGACCTAACACTTCACCATTCTGGGCTGCATCAACTTTCATGCATTGTAAGCTCAGGCAAACTTCATAAATTGCATGCGTACAAATTCCATGCATTTGGAGTCGAGTGGGCACTTGTTCACCTCTTTGAAAAAAATATTGTATGCGTGTATTTATTTATACACGTGAGTGTGGTCTCATGCACGTTTTGAATTCAATTTCCGTGCTATATGTATGTATATGACGCAAATAACTTCGGTCCAGGTCTAGGCTATAGGGTTCTTTCCACTTCCAGTGCACGCGTGAGTCCAGGAGTGTATAAATTGAATTATGTTTGCATTGACACGTGTCCCAGTGCCTTGTCTCTGGTGTTTGCTAATTTATATTTAGCCTTTACAGTAAGTTGCATGTAAGCAATAATTGGGAGATAGTAAATACATTGCTTTGGTCATTTCATAATGCCGTCCACTTTGTTGCATGAGTGCAAGTACGTTGCTAGATCAATTTCCAACCCTTGTAATGCGTGAAAGAATGTGTGGCACATACTTCCTAATTGCGGGCAACGTTATATATAAGTAGTGTTGATCACTAATTATTAAATTACGTTGTACCGGAGTTTGTTTTTTTAAACGTGTTTTGCTGCCGTTATTTTTATAACGAAATTTTTACGTCAGTATTTCATTTTTGAAGCGCGTTGTTTTTGGTAACATTTTTGACGAATAAAAAAATTCACTGTTATTGTGACTTCAGTAACCGTCAATTTTAAAGTGAATTTTCAAGCGGTTATTCCACAACGCTGATTTGGTATCCTTTTTTATGTTGTTTTGCGAAGTGCAATTTCATCGTCGAAATTGCTACAGGTGTTGCTGTTTTAATCACGTGTTTTAAAAATCGTTTTCAAATGAAATTGTTTCCAAAAAAATTTAAAGTTTGCACTTTCAAAAGAATGAGGAAGCGATTTAAACGCTTCAGCAAAATTGAGGACTATGAACCCTTACTTTTACTGATCCGCTTAATTCTGGACTTGTCCGTTTGAGAACGTAAAATGTTATTTAATAAAATACACAATTTTGCACTTTCAAGGAAACGATGAAGAGATTTAAACGATTTAGCAAAAGTGCGGAGTATGGAACCACGCTTTTACTAATTCGCTTAATTCCGGACTCGTTAATTGAAACATCTGCTGTTTGATGACTCTTATGATTTTGTTAGGCTTTCAAGCCACTCTGCTGGACCTTCGGGTCATCTGATGGACCTTCGGGTCAATTACCAGTACTAGACCTTCGGGTCACTCTGCGGACCTTCGGGTCATCTGATGGGCGCCAAAATTTTATAGTACTTGGTAGGCTTCGACCATCTGAGATGGACGTGCGGCGTAGCTAAAACTCGCCATCTGCTGGGATCGATCCACTTTTATGCTGATTTTTCTAGTTATCTTATTTTTTATTTCTAGATTTTGCGACTGCTGATTTTCTAGTTATCTATTTTGATCTCTAGATTTTGTGAATTGCTGCTTTGAATTCAATTATGAATTTGGAATTTGAGTTTGAGTATAATCTCATCTGAGATTATAAATTTGCGTATTGCTGTTTTAAATTCAATTGTGAATTTGAAAACTGATTTGATGGAGTTTAAATTGAGATTTCTTCATTTAAACTATGCTGATTATTTATGCTGTATAGTCTCATTCGAGACTATAATTATTTGTTTAAGTGTTGTTTATCATTCACTTATTTCTGAAAATAAATTAGACTGATCCGTTTATTATTTTCTTTTAAATAATACTCGGGTCAGACCGAGTCATTTCAGGGTAATCTCTATCTCTGATTCAGTTGCAGCTTCAGCTTTTGGGATTTCGCATCATCTTTTGTCTAGACTTCGAGGAGTTCTTTTGGTTTGTTAGCCCTCATCTTATGTATGTATTGATGGATATGTATATGTATCGGTTCATGTGAACTATCGTTGTAGCATGTAATCCAGACTAGTCTTCCGCTATATATCTGATATTTCTGTTCTGATGAGATTATACTATCTGTGTTATTGTTATTATGAGTTGTTCTGAATTTTTCTTAAGCCACCGTAGTTTCGTTTTAGATTTGGATTGAATATATATATTTGGGAGTAATTCACACAACTCCTATCGATGTAATCAATACTCGTCTAAGGCATAACTTATGGATGGTCACTTCTAACAAGCCTTATTCTTCGCAATAGCAGACGTTATTCCTTATAATATCCTTTGTTATTGTGAGCATAGAGGTGGGGCATCACATCCCCCATAAATCTACACGACTCGAGATGAGATGGAAACTATGATGAATGGATTGCAGGAAAGGATAATGGCTCACAAGGAAGAGATGATGAAGAACTTCATTGGAAGGATGGGACAGATGGGAACATCTAGAGTTGCAGCAAATCAGAATCGGAGACCGAAAGCCAAAACGCAAGTAGTTGGCGTAGAACGACCTAGAGTAAACCCTGACCCAAACGTATGGGTCGGTACCGACCCATCCTAAGGGCTTGTATCGACCCTCAAGTGTTCGGGGGCACGGGTTGTCTTGGCCTTGGAAGAAACGGCATGGGTCTTGGAGATGATGTAGAGCATATGAACTTGAATCAGAATGCTGAAACATGACCGGAGGAGTACGTGCCGGCATTCCCTCGTAGAGTCGGAGGGCAAGCTGAGAATGCTAACCTTAGAGTTCTTTTGAACAATGATGATAGACTTGCTGAGATGCTAAGGCGAGTTATAAGGGGTGGATTGCCTAATCGAAGCATTGAAGATGTGAACAGGAGTCTGTTCACACCGAATATTCGATACGTTAGGAATCTGCTCGATTTCAAGTTACCAATACTGGAAATTTATGATGGGAAGATGAATCCAATAGTTAATTTGATGAGGTACATCTGGCACATGGAAGTGCTGGGTGTAACTGAAGAGGTAATAGGACGGTGCTTCCCTTTATATTTAAGAGGTTTGGCAGCACAATGTTATAGACAGCTGGAGAGAGGTTCCATTAGCACGTGGGCCGAGTTAGTGAATAGATCTGTGAAGCAGTTCCGAGTCCATATCTCATGACCCAAGAATATAATGGCATTAGCAAGTATGAAGTAGAGGGCACGAGTAACCCTTAGGAGTTTCCTAACAAGATTTAATGTGGCGGCTGCCACGGTTGATAAGCTAGACCCTTCGATGGTTTTGATGGCTGTAGTTTCAGGGATTGCCACGAAGACGGAATTTACGGTGGCTTTTGAATGGGATCCTCTCAGGGATCTCGTAGAATTTTATCACGAGGCTGAAAAACTTATGTGCCAGGAGGACATTGAAGCTGCTGAGGAAGATTCTAATGCTTTGGATGAAAGAGGATCACTCAGAGTAGGATCTAGCAAGGATAAAGGAAAAAAGAATGATATCTTTGACGGGTCAAGGTAATAGAGGAGGGAATCAAAATTCTCTTCTTACACTGATTTAAATGAAACCCCAGAGTTGATTTATCTATATACCAAGGGGCAGATCCCCTATCGGAAGCCGATTGGAAGTGGGTCCACGGAGCACGAAAGGGCATTTGGAAAATACTGCATATTCCATGAGCCAGATGGACATAACACAAAAGATTGCTAGAACTTGCAGTATCAGATATAGGAATAGGTCAGAGATAACCATTTACAACAATATGTAAGGAATTAAACAACGATGCTGGGAGAGGAGCAGCCATCGACCACAGCAAATGGAAATGGCCCTGGATCAAGGTTGATGATAGTCATCTCTTGATCGAGATGGTAGGGAATCGGTTCTGGTTCTCACGCTCTATTTTTCCTTTTTCAATAAACCGTGCAATAATACACTCTAGACACTTACTCCTGTATGGGATCCTGAATGGTCCCTAGGCACGCTTTGGGTTGGATGCTAAACTACGATGCCCTACGAGGCAGTTACCTTGATTTTAGATTTCATGTTGTTTTCGACATTTTAATTTGATCATTGCAATCCACACTGAATGTGATGACTATCATTGATCGTTCTAAGTCATGTCTGGAGAGACGAGGCTGGTGTGCAAGGTGCAAGTCCCCTTGCCGTAGAGCGGGCGGATGGGCTTGTACCTCGCAAGAAGTAAGTCGCCTCAGCGAAGCATGAGTGGGTGGGCTTACCACCATTTTTAATCTAATTAAATTAAATAAATGATCATATCGGGTATTTTAACATGTTTAAACCAAAATTCAAATTATTTTCAAATTTTCATATATTCATCTTCATATAGGGGCAAAATGGTCATTTTTATGAATATATTAATTTGAGAAAATTTAATTGGAAATTTCTATATTATTTTTAGGAATTTGGCTTCATATACAAGTGGTTTCATGAAGATATATGCATGCACAAAGAAGATACAAAGGAATGAAGATGAAAATAATTCAAAGACATGATCATGGAGGACCCCACCTATCCACCTATCTTAATGTACAAATTAGAAGCTAATGCACATGCTAATGGCCATTAAAGTTTCGTGTACACTTAATGGAGGATTATCTCATGCTAATGATAACTTGGTGACCACACTTTCTCAATGGTAGTTTGGATAGTTACCAAAAAATGGATTAGGGTTTTAAAACATGTATAAATACCCCATATGCTCATGTAACCCTCCTCTCTCTTCCCTTAGTCTCTCTTAGGCTCTCTTCTCTTAGTTTAGTTTAGATCAAAAATAAAATAAGAGCTCTCTTTCTTTTCATGGCTACTTAGCCATTTCTTTTATGTAATTTTTTTAGCAATTTTAATTCAAGTCTTTTCTTGTTTATTTATTTTCATGTTTGTAGTGTAGATCTTCTTTTATTTTATGCAAGTAGAATAGTTCTCTTTTCCATTAGCTTTCATTTTCCTTTTTTTAGTTTCATATTGCATGCTACTTGTGTTGATATGATAACACAAATGAGAGGCTAAACCCTTCAATTTAAGGGTAATGAAGCTCTCTAATTAAGTAGCTTCCACATTTTGATAATTATTGCTCTCTTTTTGCTCTTAATGGAAGAATGAATGCTGATGTGATTTATTGTTTTATGTTGAATTTGATAGTCTATGTTGTTCATAACAAATAGGCTATGCTTAAACAATCACAAACAAAAACAATTACCTCTTCATTTACATATGATTCTGGTAATGAAGTGATTTTAAAATTAAAATTTGATGGTCAATATTTCTAATTAACAGTTAATAGGCCATGCTTAAAATAGATTTTATTTTCTACTTCATTGTCATTTTTCATGAGAATTAACAAGTGGTTTAAAAGTTGTGTTATAGTTTGATGGCTTATGTTGAGCTAATTAATAGCACAAATAGGCCATACTTATGATAAACACATCAATTAAATTCACTTATGACAAGAAAAGAGAGATCATAATTTCATAATTTGTTGAACTATGTGATCTAGAGAGTGGAAATTACCTTTAAATTGTCTTTAAACTCTCATATTTCTATCTATTTTTTTTGATAGTTTGTTAGTTTTTTCATTTTCTAGCTTAACACTCTCTTCAACTTTGGTTTAATTTGATTGAATAGAAATTTAAAATCTAACAATTCCTTACGGATCAACCCGTACTCGCCATGTACTAACATTTGTACGCCGTGCGCTTGCGGTAAATTTTATTATAAATTCGTTCGATGGATTTCTAAACCAATAGAAAAGCCGTCGTCGAACAAGTCCCCTCGTTGGAAAATCGGGACCACAGTGCAAGAAGTAAGTCCCTTTATCGGAGCATTGGCGGATGGGCTTACTCATCGTTGAATCCCCTCTTCGACGAGCGAGCGGATTGGGCTCAGCAAGGGTCCGAAGGGACCATGGATATTGTTCGTGTTAAGCCTAGACTGAAGAATTGGGACCGAAGAGCAGGAGGTAGGTCACATCACTGGAGAGAAACTGATGGGCTTACTTGTCATTGAGTCCCGTTATCAAATAGCAGGCAGATTAGGCTCAATAAGGATCCAGAGAGACCATGGATTTGATTATCGGCCCCGAACGGCCATGGATTTGATTAACGGTTCGGAGAGACCATGGTTTCAATTATCGCTCCCGAATGGCCATCGATTCGCTTGCTGGTCCCGAATGGCTACAATTTCAATTAACGATCTAAAGAGATAATGGATTTAACTATCGGCCCTGAATGGACATGAACTCAATTAACTATTTAGAGAGATCATCCCATTAACTTGAACAATAAACGATCCAGAGAGATCACACACTAAATTGGCTATAAAATGATCTGAAGAGATCGCATGTTGAAACTGAATCTTAAATGATCCAGAGAGATCAAACTTTAAAATATATATTAATTTTGATAAAAGGATTTGAACGCCTTAAAATATAAAAGAAACAGATAAATCCCGAATGAACACGGTACATTTTGATATGTAATAACTCTAAGTGAAATCAGAGTGATAATGATGTAAATCTCGGATGAACACGAGTTGGTTTTGATATGTGATGTAATGGCTCCGAAAAAAATCAAAATTATGATGATGTATAGACAATATTTAGGTAGAGTCTAAAGCCTTAGGTTATGATGGGTCTAGAACAACCTATAATTGACAAGAGAATCCGAAGGAACTGGACAATTCACCATGATTGAAGTAGCCAGAGAGCTGAACTATCAAAGAATCACATCACATTTGCTCTTGAGCAAAGCACACCTTCCATTCGCAAGGCGTGCTTTGAGGAAAAAATGTTACCTGCCTTTTAGCCAGGTGGTATATGGATAAACCCAACAAATCAAAATTCGAAGTTGTCAAGGAAAGATGCCCAAAGAATTGACCATGGAGCCCAATACCAAAGTACAACCGGGACCATAACTCGAACACAAATCCCCTACAAAATTACAAGGACCTAAGACCCACAAGTGTGGGGTCAATACCGACCCATATCCATGGGTCGATACCGACCTATGAACGCCCCTTATGGGAGTCCATCTTCTGCCTATAAGCCCTATTTGATGTTAAAAGCCTATTTCAAGTGTTATTTTGTTGATTTAATGCAATTCTCTATCGATCACCATGAACTCCTGAATCAACAACTTTTTTCATCTATAACTCCATCATTTGGACCTTGAAACAAGCTATTATTGATGCAAGCAACTATGGAATTATGAAGCTAACCACAAGATGAGCCGAAGTAGTAAGTTGGAGGCAGCCAATTTAAGGGTCGGTACTGACCCCTACCCAAGGAGTCCTACCGACATATAATATTTGATGATGTAGCATCCATATTTTCTGGAGAATTGGTTTATAGTAAGGAGAACGACCAAGAGATCTTTTGTGTGTGATTTTAGGCTCTCTACCTCTATAAATAGAGCGGTATGGCTCATTTTTCAGGAACTTTTGGCTCTAGTTCCACTCTACTCTATATTCTTGTAATTCTGAAAATCTAAGTGCCGGAATTGTACCGACCTCTAAGAACTTCTGCCCTCAAGTCAGAAGTTAAGCAATAAAACCATTAATTGGAAGTAGGCCGGAGTTTGCCGAACCACTATAAATCTCCATGTGTTCATTTATTATTTGTTTTAATTTTTTTATTCACCTTTTGTTCTCTTCTACTTTCTATTGGGTGTTTGTGACACTTTTGGTTCAAACAATATGGGTTCTCTAGACTCTCAGACATAACATTAGAAAAATTGACTTCTGGTTGATGGACATCCCTCAAAAATGTAGTTGACTTTGGAGAGCAATCCTCAATATCATATCAACTACGTTGCCTCAATTAAGAACTATTACACTAGTTACTGGGAATGCTAAATTTTAGAGTTACCCTTGGGTTAAGATAGGACTAATTTTGAAGAATTTAATGACATAATCAAATATCTCGGTTTGGATTTCCCTTAATGCTAAAGCTATAGACTTTATACACAAAGGCATTATGTCCCTTCCATATTCAAGTAATCAAGTAATTATAAGCTTATGAAATGTTTTATAGTAGTTCCACTTAACTCTCAGTTTGAAAAAGTTGTTTGGACTCAACCATGTTCTGTTCACTCAATTGCCATTGCCTACAAATGTATCTCTGGGCACTATAAGCTTCAAGTCTTTTGTTTGGAATAGAAGAATAAGAAATATATATATAATAAGGAAAGTGAAAACTTTCTACCGTGGAAGGTCATGAGAAATGGCCTGAAAATCAAAGCAAGACTGGTACAGATAGGAATACTAACTTATGGTGCATGTGTTTTCTATACCACTAAATAAAAGAGAAATCTTCCTTTATTTTTCAATTTCTCTATCATATATCCTTTGTGGCACAATCTGATGATAATGGCAGGTAGAAGAGACATCAACATGGATAGTGCAATTGAATGGAACTTAATCTATAAGGCAACGAGATGGAAGAACTATCAATGCTTGATGCTTCTTTTTATCCTTAAAGAATTCATTCAGATGGTGTGGACAGAGAGAAATGCACGAATATTCAATGGGAAGAGCAAAACTAATGTGCAGATACGGTGTGATATCTTACAACCAATCAAACATGGAATAGCTACTGGTAATTACAATTATGATATGAATATTGTTAACTCCTAGTGCTACGGTGCTTGTGTTGTCTTTCTTTTTTTTCCTTTTTTCTTTGATCCTTCTTTTCCATTTTCTTTTCTTTTTTACATGGATCATAGCGTGTTATGATTCGTTCTTTTATTGTGCTTGTAATAAACTAGTAGGGGCCCAGGCAACCCCGCTTAGCCTTGCTAAAAAATAAGTTTATGTATATATGTGTGTGTATTATAAAATAAAAGAAATATTATTTTGCCATTCTAGATATACATATATATATATATAGATTTTGTTCAAAATTTATATAAAAATATATATTATTGAGTGTCTACATTATTTTAATGCATATTATAATAATATGCATATTTATATATATTATTGATAATATATATAAATTTTATATATTCATGTAGATTAATGTAAATGTATTTTTTAAATATTTTCATATATGTAAAATTATTTAACCAAAATTAACATATACTTATATATATTTATATATATTTAATATTTATATATACGTAAATAGTTTAAATACATACATATATTTGGACAACGTACAATACATATCAGATGAGCTAACGTGTTTGTTGCAATGTAAATTCCAACATCCATATGCAGGCATGTTATACCGTACATGGGCTTACATGTCACACATGAGCACACATACTTACATATATAGATATATACATATATATGATACATTGATATATATATATATATATGATATATATGTATATTTATATGTATTAAATATAAATTAAATAAAAATATAAAGTATAAATTTAAATAAAATAAGATATTTTATTTAAATAAAATTTAGAAATGTTCTAAATAAACTAGATTTCATAGGCCCAGTATATATCCAATAAGGGAAGAAATTTGAAATTCACCCGTAACTTCAACTGCGAGCTGGTCCACTTCCAACAATGGTATCAGAGTCTAATAGCCTGTGCATTCTAAATTAGTCATATTAGGGTTAAATATTAAGCCCAAGCCCACAGCCCAAAGGTTGTCCCTAATAGAAAAGGCCCAAATTTGAGTTGGGCCTCGAGCTAATTTTAAAAATTATTTGAAAATTAAAATATAAAATTTTGAATTTAAAATAAGATACTAATATGTTATAAAGGTTATAATATAATAACTTTTTTCGAAATGTTTAAAAATAATTCAAATTAATTTTAATTTTTTTTAAATTTATTAATAAGATTAATAAAATAAAATTAATTGAATAAGTTAATTAAAAAATGAATACATGTATTATATATTATGACATATGTTATGTTACTTTTAATTATTTAAAATAACATAAGTATACATGTATGTATATGAATTAAATTTTGAAATTAATATAATTTAATTAAAATAGTTTAATTAAATAAGTTAATTAGAAGGTTAACTAGTTAAATAATATACACATGTATATGATATATGTGTCATACTATAAAAGTTATGGCATATACTAATTAATGAATATAAATGTTATATTAATATGAAATTAATTAAATATTAATTAATTGAAATTAATTAAATAATATTTAATTAATATAATATTATAGATAAGACTACTATATAGTTGATATAAAATATAAAAGTTATATAATAATAAAACATATATAATATGAATGTATACTAAAGGTGGAACACTAAAGAAACCCTTATAGACTTAAGGAATAAATGCATACGTAAATGTACGTATACCGTGATTTCCGATGTGTTTGACACTTGAATCACGAGAATTCGTAAGAGTTATATTATTCCGTAAGTCAATATCACTCAATATTATATATATTGAAGATTATGAACCTTCAATATAACAGTGTCCTCCACCATTTATATATTAATAAATTACTTGCATACTCTTTAGTTTTTGAGCTTTCATTAAGCCAAGGATGTTATGTGTGATATTATTAATACACTGAATAGACAAGATAAGATAGCTGCACATATTTATTCATCTTTCCTCAAGGTATATGCATTATACTTAGGTCGTCGTGAAATGATAGGTCCGAGTAAATATTCCTACTTTTTTTGTTGAGCTTTCCTCAAGATAAAGGCGAGATTAGGACAAGGTACCATGGGTTAGGAGTTGTATATGATACAACCGATAAGGTGTTATCCATCGTATGTGGTAGTATAATTTGTTGAGCATTCCTTAAGGTCAGAATTTCAGGACATACAAGTTCTAACACCTACCTGTGAAGTTGAAGGATTTGTATATTTTGACTTAAGGTTTGATGAAATGTAAAAGATTAATGGGAGCTTATTAGTAGAATGAAACATATAGTTTAGCTCTACTGATATTATAAGAACATCTACTATGATTTATTCTAAAAATCTACCACTTAAACTTGTAGAAAATGATAGCTTCAAAACTATTTTTTAAAACTGACAATCTTATTGGACCTAACTATACAGACTGCCTAAGAGCAGTTAAAATAGCGTTGACTTATGAGCGTCTTTGGACTACTATTACATGCGAACCCAAAGAATAACCCGCCGATAATGCAGACCCTAAACTACGACTTGCTTATCGAAAATAGGTGTCAGACCTAGAGATCTCCCAAGTTTTCATATTGTCTACGTTAGACAAGCTATTACAGAGGCAGCACGAAAACATTTATGTCTATTAGATATTTGATAGTCTCAAGGCACTGTTTGGTGAACAATCACGTTCTACAAGGTACGAGCTTACAAAGAAGCTGTTCAATACTAAAATAACCAAAGGGCAAAAAGTGAACGATTATGTGCTAATGATGAAGGACTATATTAATTGGGTTTCACAGTAGGATGTACAGATAAGCAATGAATTACAAGTAGATTTGGTCATTGGTTCACTTACTCCACAGTATGAAAATTTCATACTGAATTATAATATGAACCAACTGAATGTGAATCTTGTGAAGCTTCTCAACATGTTAAGGTCAGTTGAGTCACAATCAAAGGATCAAGGGATTGCACTTGCTGTTAAGAGTGGTGCATCATCTTCAAAGAGTTCGAAGAAGTGAAAACGAGAAGGTAAAAAAAGAAAAGTAAAAAGACCGATGACAAGGGTGAAACTCACCACTACTACAAAAAAGGTCACTGGAAAAGGAACTGTCCCGATTACTTGAAGAATGTTGGGGAAAGGAAGCAGAATGGTTCTGCGACTCCATGAGGTACATTTACGATTCAAAATTGTTTTATAATCAATAAAATGTCTTGAGTGTTAGATGCTGGATCTGGTACTCATATATGTAATTCGTTACAGGGGCTTAGGAACTGGCATTGTGTGGCAAAATGAGAGACGAGGCTCTAAGTTGCTGATGGATCTATGGTAGATGCAACGACAATAGGAGACTATCATTTATTTTTGCCTAGTAGATTAGTATTAGTATTAAATAATTGATATTTTGTAAAAGACTTTATTTGTGGGATTATTTATGTTTCTAGGTTGTCTGAGATTGGATATATATTTCATTGTACAAATAATATTATGAACATTGGTTTGGATGGAAATAAAGTTTGCGTTGGTATTCTCAAAAATGGCATTTATGGATTATCTCTTAGATCATTCCACCTTATACTTTGTAACACAACGGTGTGTTGTAGTGAAGGAAACAAACCCGAGATACGATTCGTTTCATGATGAGTAAGGCTGAGTTACCTCTGTCCTATGGGGGATATGCATATGCATTAGAAGTCACAACACATATGTTGAACTTGTTGCCACTAAATTTGTGCCTAAAACACCATATGAGATATGGTATGATAAGAAACCCCAATTCAAGTATTTGAAGGCGTAGGGTTGTCTGGCGTACATTAATAACGTTGGCCCAAATAAATTAGAGGCAAGATCGGTACTATGTAAATTTATAGGATATCCCAAAAACTCAATGGGATATACATTCTAAAATACCGAGGAAAAAAGATTGTTGTTTCTAGAAATGCTATCTTTTTAGAAAAGGAATTTATTTCAAAGGAAATTAATAGCGAAGTTGTGGACTTTGATGAGATCCAAGAAGTAAACACGGTGGTTGAACTGGTGGTAGAATCGAGTTCACCAGCATATGAAAACACACAATCTATTAGATGGCCTAGTAGGGAATCTCAAGCACCAAAGAGATACTACAGTTTTCTTGTGGATGGTGAGAAGGAGGACTTTATCTTAGATAATGACACTCCTCTATCTATACAACAAGCACGACTCGTACTTTGGATTGGAGCAATGAAATCTGAAATGGATTCCATGTACAAAACAAAGTATGGACTTTGTTAGACGTACCCGAAGGAATAAAACCCATCCGCTGCAAATGGATTTTAAAAAAAAGCTAAATGTAGAGAAAGAAGTAGAGACATAAAAAGCCAAGGTAGTTACGACATGATGTCGTCAAATTCAAGGTGTTGACTATGATGAGGCCTTTTCACCCAGAGTCATGCTTAAGTCCATTCGGATTATGCTGGCCATTGCTACATTTCTATGACTACAAAATATGGCAAATGGATGTAACGATGGCATTTCTAAATGGAGATTTAGAAGAAACCATCTATTTATCGCATCCCGAGGGTTTTGATGTCGGTGGGAGTGAGGGTAAGGCTTGTAAGCTGTTAAAGTATATCTATAAAATAAAACAAGCTTCAAGAATTTGGAACAAGTATTTTTATAAGGTAATCAAATAGTTTGATTTTTATCAGAACACGGAGGAAACATGCGTATACAGAAAGGAATAGTGCAACGCTATTATATTTTTAGTGCTTTATGTCGATTGTAACTCCCCACCTCTATATACATACTACCGAAGGGAATTACTAGGTAATATTGTCTAACGATATGGAGAATGAGGTTTTTTAGGAGCGACTACATGTGGACATTCCATTGGGCTAATAACGGTACATATTAAAAATCTCATATAACACATCTATATGTAAGGGGTATCGGCACAAAGCAGTAACACGTGGGTTTACCATAAGAGAACAATATACAACATATCCAAATAAACACAGAGTTAAAGACCGCAGTAGAAAAGCATAGTACATCACAAATTATAATGTTTGCCTCACTACGACAATACATACCAAATCAAGTTAATAACACACAATTTATAGTGAGATCGACAAAATAAATACAAGGAGACATCCAAAGAAAAATATACATAGTCAACTTCTCAAAACACTATATAATACACACACACACACACAGTCTCCCCTACAACCCAATCATCCAAAATGGCTAATGTCCCTGTACTTGAAAAGTCTTGGACTGAACCGAGTACTATATAAATAATAAACAGGTCAGACTATATCTAAATCTAGTATGGGTATACAATAGTAAGCAAGGTAATAACAGGCAAAGTATAAATACGACTCAACGTAACATACATCATAACTCACTACTTATATACCTGGTATTGGCCACAATAATAATATGCCACGCCACATATTCCAAATATCACCCATAAAATTCTTATAAGTAAATAAGAATCAGGATGTTCGTCGACGGAAATTCTATCGGTTTAGAAATCCGTCGAACGAATTTAAATTAAAAATAACCGCAAGCGCACGGCGTACACTTGTAGTACGTGGCGAATACGGGTCGATCCGCAGGGAATTGATGATTTTAAAAAATCTATTCAATCAAATTAACCAAAGTTGAGAGTTGTTTAAGCTAGAAAATGAGAAAAAATGACAAAGAGAAATTGATAAAAATATGAGAGTGTGAAGGCAATTTAGAGATAATTCCACTCTCTAGATCATATAGTTCAACCAAATATGAAATTATGATCTCTCTTTTTTGGTCATAAGTGAATTTAAATGATGTGTTTATCATAAGTATGGCTCATTTGTGTTATTAATTAGCTCAACATAAGCCATCAAACTATAACACAACCTTTAAACCACTTTTAATTCTCATGAAAATGACAACAAAGTTGAAAATGAAAATCTATTTTAAGCATGGCCTATTAACTATTGTTTAGAAATATAGGCCATCAAATTTTTATTTAAACATTCACTTCTTTGCTATAATCATATATAGATGAAGAGGCAATTTGTGATTCATATGACTAAGCATAGCCTATTTGTTTTGAACAACATAAGCTATCAAACTCAATAATAAGCACAAAATTACATAAACATCATTTTCCATAAAGCACAAAAGAGAGCAATAATTATCAAAATGTTGAAGCTACATGATTAGAGGCTTCATTACCCCTAAATTGAAGGGATTAGCCTCTCATTTGTGTTATCATATCAACACTTGTAGCTTGAAACATGAAATAAAAAAGAGGAAAAAGAGAGCAAAATGAAAAGAAAAGCTAAGTAAAAAGAAATAACACTAATCTACTTTGCATGAATGTAAATCTACACTACACTACAACATGAAAGAAAATAAACAAGAAAAGAAAAGAAACATGTATTAAATTGCATAAAGAAAAGATTACATAAAAGAAATGGCTAAGTAGCCATGAAAAGAGAAAGAGAAGAGCTTGTTTATTTGTGAGCCTAAACTAAACTAAAGAGAGACTAAGGGAGGAGAGAGGTTACATGAAACATAAGGGGTATATATACAAGTGTTAAACCCTAATTCATTTTTTTGGGGAATGCCCAAAATACCCTCTTAGGAAGTGTGGAGGCCAAGTAATCATTAGCTTCAAATAATCCTCATTTAAGTGTACATGAAGCCATTAATTCCATAAGCATGTGCATTAGCCTCTAATTTGTACATTAAGGTAGATGGGTAGGTGAGGTCCTCCATTATCTTCACTTTGAATTATTTCCATCTTCATTTGTTCTCTTCACTCTTATGCATGCATATATCATCATGTAACCACTTGTAAAATTCACCAAATTTCCTACAAAACAACATACAAAATTCCAAGTAAATTTTCACAATTTAATAAATGCATAAAAATGACCATTTTGCCCCTATATGAAGATGAATATGTGACAATTTCAAATAATTTGAATTTTGGGTTAAACAAGTTAAAATACCCAATATGATCATTTATTTAATTTAAATAGATTAAATATGGTGGTGAAAATATGCACATTGACGTGCACATCAAATACCCCCACACTTATCTTTTTATTCGTCCTCGAATAAAGAAAAACTAAGATAAATCCATTTTCGTAGGGAGCACGATTGCATTGAGCGTATGCAATGAGCCGTTAAACCTCTGGGTGTCCCCAGTAGGACGAGTGTTGTCTCGTGAGGGTTTTCAGCGGATACTACCTACAAAATCCTAATGCAGGATGAAAGTATTTACAAAATGCAAGATTTATTTACAAAGAGATGAGTGTGAGTTTTTGAAAATATTTACGAATGAAAGATTTACTTTTAAATTAAAACAAATAAGTTAAATATAGGTTTGGTTATTATCTTGAAAATTTAAGTAATTTACTCGTCAAAATTTCCAACAAAAATCAAGTTATCATAACAAATAGACAATAGTTTAACTCGTTGTTTCAGTTGATAACAAAGTGTAACCATGAAATAGGTCCTTAGTTGATTATCAAAGTTTATTAAAGTGGTATTTAATTTCATTTCAATACAAATCAAATCAAATAAGTTAAAATAGTGCTTGGATTTCATTTGCTTACTCTCTCCATTTTTGAAAATTTTATTGATATTTACAATATTTACATATGCCTAACTCAAATAAACTGAGGCCAGATATATTACCCATGCACTGCCTTGCGGACTGATGTGAGGGGAATACAGAGCATGGCGAGTGAACACACGAGTGTGAACACCTATTGACTGTAGGCGTTATTAAAAAGAATTTTTATATATATACACCTAGCTCAGATAAACTGAGGCCAGATATACCGATCATGCACCGCCTTTCGGGCTTACATGAGAAGGGTACAGAGCATGGCGAGTGAACACACAAGTGTGAACACCTGTCGACCGTAGGTGTTAATAGAAAATATTTACATATATACAAATGTTTTGTTTTTTTATATGTTTTTTTTTTCAATTTTTTTTTTTGGAAAGAGAGAGTTTTGCAAAATCGTCTTAGCACCACTTAACTTAGAAGACAAAAAAAAACGTTATATCCTTTACTTTAAATCAACCACTTTTAAAACAAAGATTTTCAATTAGAATGTATTTCATAATTAGCACGTATGAATCTTCCTATATACTAGTTAAACCATTGTTATTTGTAATCAAACTTCATTTTTATTTTTGTTAAGACAAATTAAATTTCAAAAATTTCACTTTAATAAACCAAAACCATATATTTATCTTATAGTGTTTCTTTAAAAATAAATTAAAATGCTTAAAAAAAATTTGTTTTTTTTGTTTTTGAGATTTTTTTTTTGGAAAAATTGAAAATGATGGTGAGTCTCCCCCCACACTTGATTTTGACTGTGTCCCCACAGTCAACCCAAGTGGAAGGAGAAAAATAAAAATAAAAATGGCCTTTATTTATATGAAAATGAACGGTATTTACATGGGATCAGAAAGTATACCATCAAAGCGTAAATGAAACGGTCTTCCAAAAACCGATTCATTTGCCTCATCAAATATGCGAGACATAGTTTAAGCTCGAAAAACCAAATCGTAAAAGATTTCAAAGTTGAATGTTGATTTGAAAAAACAAATATCGTTTTATTGAAAACCGTACGAGTTGTTTTATTTTCGATGATTTTCGGGGTTAATAGAATAATTGATTGAAATTCAAATTTCTTATCACCAAGTTGAAATTCAAATTTATCATTGAAAACTTCTTCAAAGTTATTGATTTCAAAATCAAAATGGTGATGTAAATCTTCCCCGTCGGAATTTAACAACTCGCCATCGAAAAGTCCAAAAAATTCGTGTTCATTAAATTCGTCTTCCTTTGTTGGATTATCAACAACTTTAATACATGTCTCAAGTTCAAAATCCCAAATTGTTGTATTCAAATTTTCAAAATCGAGAAAAGGAAGATCGAATTTTAAATTTGGTTCCACACCCTCAAAAGAGTTGAAATCCAACTTAATTACCGTGTTTTCAACAACTTCATTAAGATTATTATTTTCAATTTCAAAAGTTGTTATTTGCAAATCGTCGATTTGGGTAAAAGATGGATTATCGTTTGACTCGTCACACGTTGGAATTTGATTTGGTTGTTCACGTTGTTTCATATAAGTTTCAAACAACGAATCCGTGTGATCATCCTAAATTTCGTTCATTTGTTCAACAAAATCCAATTTATAATTATTAACTTGAGGATTTTCGATTTGGATTTGTTGAGAATAAAATTTTTCACTCGTATCGTATTCGAGATTATTCCCATTGCCAAAATTATTTGAAAAGTGGATCACATTTTCGTTTTGATTTTGAAATTCTTTTTGGAGTTCGAAATTGAATTGGCATGGGTTATAATCGAAATTGTTTGAATTTTGAATTGAATTCAAATTTTGAAATCCTTGACTCGAGTTATTACACGAATATGAATTACACAAATCATTTATACTTTGATTCTGTTGTGTAGAGATTTCAAGTAGAGACGAAATGCTCTTTTCAAGACTTGAGAGTTGGTCATCGTTTTGAAAATTTTGTGGTTCAAAATTTGAATCATTTAAGCAATAGTTGTTGTTAAAATATCCATACGAATTTGGAGTAAAATCATATGGATTATATTGATTTTCACAACTATTGTAAAATTCAAATGAGTGGAGAAACTCAGACATTTTCAAGAATGTTTTTGTTTTTTTTTGTTTTTATAAAGGAAAAATATTTACAAAAAGAATTTATTATTTTTTTTCTCAAAATGGCAAATTGATTTTTTTTTTGTATTTTTGTTTTTCAATTTTTTCTTTTGTTTTTGAAAAGAATTTATTTTTTTTGGATTTTTTTGTTTTTCTAAATTTTTTTTTGGATTTTTGAAATTTCAAAGGAAAAGGAAAAAAAACAAAAAAAAAATTCAAAGAAAAAGAAAGGGAATATTTACAATTTTTTTTAGTTTTGAATTTTGAAATTTTTTTTAATTATAAATGCATGAACTAATGCAACTAAATGAATGCAAGGTTAATTACAAATGATTTATCCTAAGTTAACCCAAAATTGTATAATCACACATTGTCTTAGATAAACAAGATAGTTCTCAGTCAGGTAACGGGCAGGAGTTATCGGTGCACCACGAATCACCGTAGCAATGCAGATGAAGAAACAACTAGAAAGCAATAACAACACACAAACAAAAAATACAAACAAAAAATCAAACAACACACAACATTTTATTTTTTAACTGCACACACACAAAACAAAAACACACAAAATTCAAACAAAATAATTCGAAGAATAGAAAATCAAAATCGAAACAATTCCCCGACAACGGCCCGTATTCGCCACGTGCTACAAGTGTACGCCGTGCGCTTGCGGTTATTTTATTTCTAAATTCATTCGACGGTTTTCTAAACCGATAGAATTTCCGTCGACGAACAAGTTTTTGGCGCTTTTGCCGGGGATAGAATCAGGACATGTATACATTGGTGATAAGAATCAATCACATCGAAATCTCAAAATACTATGGATAAGCATACAACGTATCCATACAGACTACAATAAAAGAATGAATCTCAAATCAAACCAAATCCTAGGGTCACAACAAAAATATCTATCTTAACTTACAGTTCTAATGAAAGTGAAGACTTCCGAATATAAAGGCCTCAAAATTTAAATCCAGAGAGGCACAATCTCAAATAAACTATCAAAGAATCAAATCTCGACTTACATCCCAGATGGAAGTATTAACATTCGACTGCTAAGCTGTAAAAGATCAATCAAAAAATGTGGAACCCAAATAGAACTCAATACGTACAAATTACAGAAATCAATATCCTGAAATACTATCTCGAATTACGGTCCCGACGGAAGTAAATACTTCTGACTGTTAGTCCTTGGAGATAGCAAGAAATACAAATCCCAAACAAAGAATACTTTGTAGAAAATATCGAAGGCAATACCAAATAATTATCTCAACCTACAGTCCTAATGAAAGAGATAACTTCCAATTGTTAGTCCCTCAAAGATATTAGGAAGTATAAACTCAAATCAATATCAAAGGCAATAAAAAAACAATGTACAAAATCATATATCTTGACCCACAGTCCTTAGAGAGATGATCTCTTGACCAAATGGTCCTAGGAGACATAAATAACAAATCATACAATATGGAGATATCTCGACCAACGACTCATATGAGGGAATGCCAGACAAGCTCATAGCATGTCTCTAATGTCGTAGATAGTCAACACACAGTAGTCTTGGGTTAGGATAACTCAAATGGTAGACTAACACGAAGCTAGTGTCTAATGTCATATGATCGTAGACTCTAATGAGGTGATAATATCTAATATCTCATATAAAATGGATCTACCTAAGTCATCTAGATGGAAGACTGAAATACCACAGCAGTGCTCCAGAAACGCTAATAACAGAAGCCTATTTCCTATAGTCCCTTAGTTACACTCAGAATCATGACATGCGTATCCATCGCATGTCATAAACACGTTGCAAGACTACGTCATGCATTGGTCACACTCCTACTTGCCCTTGGTAATGGACTGCTGGTCCTTAAGTGACGTCTATGTAATAGCTCTAATGAGAGTAATATCCTTCAGCCTAAAAACTCAACAAGGTGACATCACGGATCAAGGGCATGACCCCTATGGGTCTAATTCACACGCTCTCTATAGTGGCGTGAACCCTATGACGTTGATTCTTAATAAATTATCACGACCCACTTTTTCCGTACAGTTTGAGCTGGCTCTTAACCACACTTGTCCAGTCCAAATTGAACAGAAAAGCGGATAGTAAGAAAAGAAAGTAGAAAGAAGATATAAGGAAATAGAACAACACAGAATCTCACAGTGGAAACGAATAGTCTATAATAGAGAACAAGTCTTTGTATAAAACAAAACTGTAACTTAACTTATACAGACATCAATCAGAGTATACCACCTATTCAGCATGGACAGTTATAACAACCTGTCCTTACATTTGCTGATATACACAACTAAATGCAACGGAATATAATCATCTACGTGAATACGACTCTGTTCTCCAGCTCCCTTCCTGAAGCTCAAATCTTCCATCTAAACCTGGAAATATGCTCGGTCTGACCTGAGCATATAGAAAAAACCATGCCCGGGTCAGTCTGGTAAAACAGCATGAGAATTTAAATCACAGGGAATTTTATTCATTATAACTTTCAAAATCCTTTAAAATCAAAAGTATCCCGTAAGACCACGCCACACATAAACACGACGAGTTTTTCCCTTACGGTAACCAAAACTCTTTCATAGAAAATCCGGTGGTATTATAATAGTGTCTAAGTACCAATACTTATTCAAATAGATGAAATTGTCACATTAATTAAATTCCAGCATACTAGGTTCTACAATCAAAACCGTAAAGGCATGTATTGGAGAATGGATTCCATACGAATGACTAGGCATTGGGGTACCACCTGTCACATTACATGTCTAGAAACAACGTACCGAGGACCACGCCGGGATCCCCTACCACACAAGACCGGACTATCCCTATCCTGGATAGACCGAATATGCTATCACCCCGGGTGTTCCCACCCTCTCTGAGCTCCTTCTATGTATCGTAGTGATAAAATGATATCCGAGGTAATCTATAAGGGTGATAAATATACCCTATTTGGGTGCGACCCACTTAGCCTTGCTGCATCTCCCCTGATTTTCAGTCATTCCCGGTTGATGAGGCTTAGAGGCTACGATTACCTTTTTAAGGAATATTTACTTAGAATGCCCATTGTCCTCCAATGACAATGTACTGATAGCATTCGTCCATACAAGTCCGTTCTGGGTCCAAACGGAACCGAAGGCACTATTCCTACTACATCCGTTTTGGAATAATCCTCAGGATTAGTAGCGATTAGCCCTTGCACTTCACTGCTCCATCTTCGACTCCATGCTCTTGTCTTCATTCGAAAATGTACTTGTTGGATCGAAGTGGTTTTCGGATAACTTATCCGAACCCGGTCTCTCCAAAACAACGTTCGATATGTTTCCGGTAAACTCAACCCCGGTTCTTTTGGAGATAAACAGACGAAAATAAGATCGGAGATCACCTCCTAACCGTTTTTTGGACGGATTTCGTTATCATCGTCCTAGAAGAACGAAAACGAGTTTATATGTACAGTATAGCACCTCGAAAGGTAACTGTACCACATAATTCTCACGTTTCTTATATATATTCCCAAAGCTGTGTTTTTGGGTCCAAAATTTGATAGTCGGTTATTTAACTATCAAATATACAATCATATAAACAAAAGTTTCATTTCCCATCGAAAACATTAAGCCTTATTTTATTTAAATTTCAATAAATTTAAATTTCTTAATCAAAAGAGCATTTGCTTATCTCACTGGATAAGTATATTCACAAAACCATTCATTTTTAAAATATTTGAAACCCCTTTTTAAAATAAATCTGGAAGGCACCACCATGGTATCAACCTTGGATTCACAACTCAATGGTTACGTATCTATCCCAGAGAAATCCAAAACTTAACTACAGGTACTCACCGCCTTCGATTACACCATAAAAGTATTCCATTACTTTCCGAAAACTTGTTTATAATTTTACAAAATAATACTTATACAGTTTTCGGTATAATCTTTCCAAGTTCTAATCAAGTAAAATACTTATTTATAAAAGTCTACTATATAACATATTATTTCAAAAACATTATTAATATTTAATAAACTTATCCTTGAAATAAATATACTTTAATACTAATTAATCCTTTAAGAAATAATTAATTTTAAACAATCACTATAAAATAACTTTAATTAATAATCAATATACTTTAAGAAATTTAGAAAATTAATGTAACAACCCGTAAATTTAGCGATTTTATATTTAAATATTTTATTTAAATATTTCATCATTCGTCAGATTTTAGTCCGAAAAGCTACTTTTTGCAAACAGTCGAATTAGGACTCGAGACCCCTTCCATTGAGTTCAAAATGCCGTTTGCGACCTTTTTGAGTATAAACTTCGATATGTTTGGAGCTGAGTGGAATTTTGACATTATTCACTTAGGGCTTTGGGTTTGGGTTTGGGTTCAGCCCACTTGCCCAAATCTGGTTATATCATTACTCCACCCCTCTTCTCTTCATTACTTCACTTTCATTTCCTAACACTCAAGCTTCATCAAAAATGGAGGAAGAGAAAAAGTATTAGGAAATTCCTAAGCCCTAGTTCCATTGCAAATCCAAGTTCTAGCTCCAAATTCAAGAAGAAGCTTTGGTAAGCCTCCTCTTCTTCTTCCCCAACTCGTTCTCCTTTCAATTTCAGAAATTCCTAAACCTAACTTAGGAAATGTTACTCTTTTAAGCTTAGATTCAAGCTTGTTGAGTTGGAATTGGAGAGTGATTGTCCTTGCCATTGCTCTATAGCTTCTTCTTCATTTGTTTTGGGTTTAAAGGTGAGATTTTTATCTCACATCTATGTTTATAATTATCTTTGGTTGTTAGGTATGAATTCCTAACACTTCTTCATGTGCATTTGCTCTTGATTTGGATTGGTTTTGTGAATATTTCAATTTTTGGGTTTTGAAGTCAAATTTGTGTGTAAATCCTTTTATGGATGTTTGATCATGATTTGGTAATGCATCGAAGAGCTTATAGGACCGGGTCGTCGATTGGCATAAACCCCTAGCGCCCATTGCTCGTTCGGTTGCATTTGCGAAGAGATAGCCTCTTCATTTTAGGCTGAAAATACTGGAAATCCCAGTTCAGTCGACTGACTCAGAGCGTTCAGTCGACTGAGCTGAAGCCAGGAAATTTCCTAGGCCAGTATCAGTCGACTGAAATCTCTGTTCAGTCGACTGAACCTGGAACCCAAAAGTTCCCAGGCATGATTCAGTCGACTGAAATCTCTGAGTCAGTCGACTGAACCTAGAAACAGAAAGTTTCCAAGACCTGAGTCAGTCGACTGAAATCTCTGAGTCAGTCGACTGAATTTGCTGTTTCAGCCCACTTTGCCTTTTGGGATTGAATTTCCAATTTGAATCGATTCGTGATGATCCTATTTGTTGTTATCATTTATTATGACCTTGATGACTCCTTTATCAGGATTTTTGAATATCCATTTCGATGGATTCTTTATCGGTTTAATTGGATTTGATTCACGTCTTCGAATGTGAATTTTGATGATTGATTGTTTCTACAATCGTTTTTGTGATTTATCACTTTAAAATTATAAAGGTTTTCTATACTAGTAGTAAATATTCGAACTCTTTTGCAAAGACGATTTCAACTCTATTTTTAAATATAAAGCTTGTTTTCAAAACCGTTTTCCAATCTATTAGTATATACAAACCTTTACCTCACTCGTATGAGAAATCTAATTAAACGGCTTAGTAAAACAAGTGGTATGAAACGCTTGCATTTACTTCGTCGGTTAATTCTTGGACTTGTTCGATTGAAACTTTTGTGACAATTTTCGAGTGGAGATTTACAATTTGTTCGTAAATATTTAAGTTAAGCTAGTGGTTATGGGACATGAAGCTAAACTCATATATTTACTAGCTTAGTGTAATTGACACTTCTTGATGATCGATGATGATCATTTTATGGTTTAGACTAGCAATGCGCAATGTCTCTTTGTTTTGGTTCATCGGACGTTTCGCTGTACAACGTCGATGTTCCGAATTATTTGTGCTTATGGTTCATCGGGCGTTTCGTTGTACTACGTCGTTGTTCCATATTATTGGATTTTTGGTTCATCGGGCGTTTCGCTGTACTACGTTGTTGTTCCATATTATTGGATTTTTGGTTCATCGGGCGTTTCGCTGTACTACATCATTGTTCCATGTTATTGGATTTTTGGTTCATCGGGCGTTTCGCTGTACGACGTCGTTGTTCCGGTTTATTGTGTTTTGGTTCATCGGGCGTTTCGCTGTACTACGTCGTTGTTCCATATTATTGGATTTTTGGTTCATCGGGCGTTTCGCTGTACTACATCGTTGTTCCATATTATTGGATTTTTGGTTCATCGGGCGTTTCGATGTACTACGTGGTTGTTCCATGTTATTGATTTTTAGTTCATCGGGTGTTTCGCTGTACGACGTCGTTGTTCCGGTTTATTGTGTTTTGGTTCATCGGGCGTTTCGTTGTACGACGTCGTTGTTCTGGTTTATTGTGTTTTGGTTCATCGGACGTTACGCTGTACGACGTCGTTATTCCGATTTATTGTGATTCTGGAGCACCGGACGTTTCGCTGTACGATGTCGTTGCTTCGAATTATTTGATTTCTGGATTTCTAATGGTTGGTTTCTGGAATTTATGCTTCACCAACTTTTACAAATTGGCATTGAAATGTATGTCGTTATTTGTGGCTTGGTGAATTAAATTAAGAATATGACATTCTTTTTAATCTTTGAGAAGATTCTTATGATATTGATTAATCTCTGGATTGATTTTCGATTAGATACTTATCACAGTATGGCTTTATGGTTATCATACGTTTTTGTCATATCTCTTATTCTATATCGCTTTATCTTATATTTATAGCTAGACTGATCCGTTTATTATTTTCTTCTTAAATAATACTCGGGTCAGACTGAGATTTTACAGGTGCTTCCTCATGATTTGTTATCTGGGACTATCATCTGACTTTTGGCTTACTACTTTAGCATTGTATTTTTTGGTTGTATACATTCGATATATTGACTCATTGATGTATACATATTCTGTTGTCTAGAACTTGTATCTTTTCTTTTGTGATATTGTGGATCTTGTTTGACCACTACTCTGATGAACACTTTTATGTGTTATATTCATATCTGTTTCCGCCTTTGTGATATGAACTGTCTGTGACTGATTTACGTTATGCTTATTTCTATATTTGTTTCCGGAGAACACATAGCCACTGTGTCGTTGCTTTGAGTTTGTGTCGGTATGTCGGATTTCCTTTTGAGATGAAATGAAAAGTTGTTATACTATCTGACATATCGGTGCTCGCACAAAGCAATTACACGGATGGTCGCTCCTCAACAGCCTTATTCTCCACGCTAGTTGATGGCATTACCCCGTAGTGTCCTTGGCTAGCATGGGTATAGAGGTGGGGCGTCACAATTAATAACTTTAAAACAATAATTAATATTTTAAAACAATTTTTGAGAATAATAAAGTAATTAATTTATATCATTATCAAAACATTTACCCATTAACCTTAAAAATACCATTAATAAATAATAACCATCTTTAAACAATTTTGGTTCAAAAATCAACCCCAAATCGGAAAAGAAGGCTTAATAATTCCAATGGTACTCAATCAAGTTACTATCCAATTTCAAATAGACCAGAATAATAGATACAGATATTCATACAATCTATTTTTAACCATTCTTTTAACATCATATTTGCCCAGTATAAAAATCAGGATAATAAATAGATGTTCGCACAATATAATAGCAAAATAGGTTATTAATTCTGTTAATCAGTGTTCTCAACAAATATGTTCAGTAATAATGGCAGAACGGTGATTTATTCTACCAACAGGGGTCCAATTTAAACAACTAGCGGAACGGTGTTTTATTCCGCTAAACAGATATCAAAACATCGTAATTAATTTAAATTAACTCATCATTATTTTTATCCGGACAAAACCCTTCAATATATGGGTCATATGGATTTAACGATGATATTAGTTTAAATTGATTACTTAAATTTCTGTTCGTTTCAAAATTGCTAAAAAAAATTCACTTAGTCAAACTCGACAACATATTATACGACGCCGAAGTATTCTTTGTTACGAACCAACACTACACCACAAAAGGCTTTTAACAGCGTTTGGTAAACGCTGTAATATGATACAACAGCGTTATTTCAAACGCTGTATAACGACATGCTGTCGTATATACATAACTTACAACAGCTTTTCTATAAACGCTGTTGAAACATCTCTGTGACAGCGTTTATTACGAGCTGTCAATAATGTTTTTACAGCGTTTTCAGACGTGCTGTATTATGTATCAACAGCGTTTATAATTTAGTTGTCGAAGATGTTCAAATTCTACTTTAACTGTTTACAACAGCTTTTTCTAAACGCTGTTATTGAATCATCAACAATTTCGACAGCATGTTACAAACGCTGTTATTGAATCATCAACTATTTCGACAGCATGTTAGCTATTCAGTATTTTTTATATATCGGCTAATAAGTAAATAAACTAAATGCTATGTAGACCAAAGGACCTTCAGAAAACAATATTAAATATGGAAACATATGAACAGTTGATGATTTTTTAGATACCTAAAAAGAAATTAGTACAAAAAAAGCAAAGAAGGAAGTTCTAGTATTTAAACAATTTTAAAAAGAGAAAATAGCGCTGAAAATGATGATATTTTGTTCAGTGGCAAATAGTCTTATTCTAACAATCTTGAAAGGAAAAAAACAATCTATTATTCATACAGAAGAACGTTCAGAAAATTGGTTGGAATAAATGGTAGTCCACAGCAGAAACAAATAGATGGACATAAGCATGACATGTGCATAATGCCATGCTTGTTGACGAATAATTGAAACTGTTAATTTGCAAACACGGTTAAAGGAATGGAAAAACAAATGGTATGTCAAGGAAGGTAACAAAACTGGGTACCTGACATATGTAATTGTTATATATCAAGTTACAAATCTACATTAGTGTTTGAAGAATGAAGATCAAGCCGAGTAACCATTGAAAAAAAATGTGTTGTTTTTGGGTTGATGGTGATTTCAGCAAGCAGATTATAATTTTATGTTGTCTCCGATGGCAATTCTCCAAATATGGTTGCATACAATACAAGAATATCACCGGTACATATAGAACAGTAACAAAAGGAGAACTATTTATTAGAGAACGATGACCGGCAGTAATAAATCAGAGTTCAGTGCAAGTGACAAACCGTGTAACACATATACTCAAACAGCTTGAGATCTACAGAAAAGTGGCATTGAGCTAAAATGGACGCCAAAACATAGATATCTTGTTTTGTCATTTAGGTTATCTCCATGAAATTGAAAATCATTCTCGAAATTTCTGAACACCAAAAACATTTGAAATATAAATTAAAAGCCGTACCAGACGCTTCATTAACATGTAAACCACTTGCTTTAGTTCTGAGACACTATGTTGACATTGAGCTACTTGAGTATCTTTGATTTGTGAGAGAACCGCCTTGGTCGCAGTCATGCCTCTTCCCATTCCATGTAGTCGTCCCGGTCTATCTTGTCCCAACACTTGTGAGAGAGCATCATCTTTGAAATTACATGTTAAGCTAGGTTGTGATTCATTTTCCACCTTTTTTATTTTCTCCTACAAAAAATATATTTTAAATATGAGTTCTAATTTATATTATTTTCAAAATAATTACTTTAAAAAAGGTCAAAAGCACTTACAACAATTTCGACAACATGTGCATTCACGGGTTCGCCATTCTTATGAGTGTGAGATTTAACCCAAACATCAACTCTAGAAATGGAAGAAGGATTTACACTTTCCTCTTTCTGCATTAAAAATGACATAACATTAGATAAAACAACTAATCATAGTAAATTAATCAAATATTTTTTCTCACCATATCTTCAGTTAATCGTGCCATTCCTCGATGACTACAAGTATGTGGCATTTGTTTACCCCTCATGGATTTGAATTTTTCGCTTCGTAACTATGTATAAAGATTTATCACATTTATTAGTTAATTTGCATTCTTTGTGCACTTATATTCTATATATAGAAATGATTAAAACAATTACTATATAATTACCTTAAACTCATTACTAGTTCTAGACTCAACAAACCTTTTCCATTCCTTCATAGTTTTGACATTATCTGGTTTTAGTCTAAGCCGTTCCTCCATGTTTTTTGCCTTTAATAACTTGTCAACTAGTTTGCTTTTTGAACACCTCCAAATACATCCCATTTGCCGAAGAATGGGAACCTTTTGCCATTCTTCATCTAGTTTAAATCTAGCCTGTAACAAAGAAAAATATCAAAATATAGTAATTTTATTTAAAAACTGAATAAAGAAATTAATAAGATCGCATAGTCATCGAGAAGACAGACAATGGAAACTGCTAAATTTCCGCAATGTCCAAAACCCCAACCACTAATCAGGCAAACTTTCGTACAAGTTAGGTACTACATATTACAGTAAGTTGAAATAAATATATCGACAAAGGGAAGTTTAGGCCAAGTATCGAGGTGAAAAGACATATAGTATATGAACCAACAACAAATAATGTATTATTGTGCACACATGTAAAAATGAAAATTATAGGGACATCAGATGTATTAGCTAACAACTGGGTTATCAAAATTAAAGAACAAACGGTGAACATAACAAACCAACTGCATTTCAAAACCTAAGTAAACTAATCCACAACATACAAGTACATCCAGGTTGCCAAAATTTTAAGATTAGTAAAAGTTACAGTAAACTACCTGGTTAACCATTTTAGAAAAAGGTAAATCAATCCTCAAAAACTACCATTCGAAGAATTACCACTGAAGTCATAAAGCATAACAAACTAATAACATATAACCCTTAGAAAAAAATTATAATTACTCAGTGTCCTGAAAAATATTTCACATAGTTTTGATTTGCCTTCGTAGCTTTTCCCAGACGGCCTCCATTGTGATTTCTTATATCTTGATCATTGTTTTTGTTTGATTTCGTTTGAGTTTAGTTATTTTTGTTATCATATTCTTCATGATTATTAGAAAAATGTTCTCTTTTTTTCTTTATACAGTTGTAAGAAACACATGCACTGTATTGTGAATGTATTCGCTGTTAGTGACATATCGTCAATATTCCACTGTTTCATATGGTCACAATATAAGTATATGGTCACAATGCCATTACAATTCTCGCACACAATCGCACACATCAACAAGTACTAAAATTATGTAATTACCAGTACAATATAATAGTAGCGTGTAATTGTATATAATTTATTCCAAGATAGTATATGTTTCTCGAATAAAAATCGAAACTCAGTGACCCAATTTCACATGGTTGATTTTGAAAATTACATAACTATTATAAATAGCAAGGCAAACAAAATTGAAATGGAAAGAACATGCTAAAACTTGAGTGAACAGTTAAAGAAAAATATTCTTCACTATAAAAGAATATCCATACACTATTACTATACCTAAGCATTTATTAGACTCTATATGTGTGTGTGTTTGTATATGTATATATATATAGAATTAGCGGTTGTAACTTTTGCTAGTTTTATGTAAAATATACTTAAATATAGAGAGAGCGTATTTAATCTAAATGCAAATAAGAAAAAAAACATTCCAAACTAATCTTTTCCATTTGCAAATTTCCAAGTTACTTCAATTATACTTTTGTTTCCTATTTTTATGCAAAAACCCCTAAAAGAAATGCTACTAATTCATGTCTTCATCTCTATTCTTATTATTTCCAATCATCATCTCAACTTTGGATTTACTCACTCACTAATTAACATTTTTTTCTTTTCTGATTCACACATTTATAGTTAACATTGTTTTCTCTATGAACTCAACAAAACTACAGTTAATAAAAATGTATTATTCACTCCATTTTGGATGAAATGGTCATCAAGTTTTCTTAATAAAAAAAAACTTTTGTATTTTATTCCCTCCAATTACTTATTTTTATGCTATTTTAATAAAAGGACATTGAAAAAAAAATGTTCTATAAAACTTTGTTTTTATATCAAGTTATTGTACATAAAAATATGCTTGTATGGCTTTGAATGTTCTTCTACTAATCTTGGAACAATTTCCTGTAATGACTTTTTCAATTCCAAGTGTTTGTTAAAAAAGTTCAAGTAGTATTTTTTTTAGCCATTAACTTCAGATGTGAATGCATTAAATGCATATTTTCCATATACAGCCAAAACATCAAATAACAGCAGTTTTAAAAGTTGCACAGCTAAGTGCATATGCATAGTTGATTCACTTCTCACATTTATTCATTGCATGCCATATATATTTCAGTTGTAGTACACTTAGGGACTCAGACCTAATATCTCTTTAACGGCGCAAATAATATTAAGCTAAGTTGACAAAGCTAAAAAATAAAGATTGTCATAACCTTTTCACGTTTCTAACTTCATCTTAATATAAATGACCTGACATGTATTTTTCTAACCAAGGGTCATTGACTCATTTCTTTTACTCATATGTGGTATTCAAGTTCAGAAAATAAGAATAGTGTGGAGTTCGTACATATTTACCTAAGTAAGAATAGTGTGGGATTCGTATACATTTACCTAAATGAAATATTATAGCATTAACATATATGAATATCACATATCTCGATGGAGGCTAATTTAACCTTTAGGTGATCCATGTTAAAAAAATAAAACCTTGAAGCTAAAAAGAGAAGTTGGGATAATCGGCCACTTGAAGAATAGAAATTCTTCAGAAACTTCTACTGCAATGTAGAAAATTCAGGTAAGTATATTACCGTGTAACGCTGATGATAGGAATACTATTTTGACATTTTATAATGATTGAGAGCACTGCATTGTTTAACATCTTATAGATGTGAATTTGTTCGGTTGAAGAAGTAAAAAATGTGTAAAACATGTGAATTTGTTGGGCTGCTAATAGAAAACTCTAATATTTTCTTAGTATCAAAACCAGATTTCTAAAGGACTTTTCCTCACTACAAATTATCATATCCTCCAATATAACAAATAGCTTCTCATGCAGTATCATATACGATGGAGTAAATTGATTGCTACTTTTCTCATGAAAATGAGAAAATTCAGTATCTAGAACTGTATTTAGTAACTATGTGTAAGAAGTGAAAATTCAATATCCAAAACTATACTTAGTAACCATAGTCAACACAATAAATATATTAGTCTTCTAAATTTGGTAACATTACTAGCTTTCTAAATAAGGCCTATATTATTTCTAAACTCTTTAAAACGTACTATTTTGAAATTTTGAATACTCTTAATAGTGTTCACACCACCATAGGTATTTATTATGTTAGTAATTAGCATTTATAAAGTATTGCACATAGAAGCTCAATGAAATACTGCACAAGTACATGTCCATAGCTAAAAATAAAAATGAAGGCTCTATACATATTTGGGATGAGACTAATTAAGCTACAATGCAATTATAACCTAAACTGACATACGTTTAATAATTAATAACTTGAGCTGACAAAAGTTCAAAGATTAATCTGCACATAATGTGAGAATAAGCGGATATCTATAATAAAATATTGGCAAACAATAAAATAGCAGTATTTGGTGCCTCTATAACACGAGAATTAAAACCATAAACTAAATGCTTAATTATTCAAATCAATAGCAATTACAGTTTCAGATTACCAGATTTTCACTTAATACCCAATATCATACGAATAAGCTTCTCCATCCTATAGAGCATGAACCCACACAACCTACGAGACCATAGCCCTAAAATCCCCAAATTTTGCAATTGGAAAAAAAGCTAATTTGCTGAAGCAATTTATAAGAGAACAAATTTTCATCCAGAAAGCATAGCGATAGTAACAACATAAGTTTCTAAAAGTACAACAATCATTATTGGCTTACATCGCAAATAGGTGAGGAGAAGTATGGGGCTAAAATCCACGGTCGAACAAACTCTGGCCAATTTCTCTTGACCTGGAAGAAGCAGACGAAATTAGAGAAAGAATGGACCTCTTTTGTTTTAGAGTTTTTAATTTTTTTGGGGAAGATGAAGAAGATGTTTATGCAAAATTGAACGTAAAAATAAAGAAATAATGCGGCCTCAAAAATTATTTGGAAGCCTGCCTTTTTAATGTTTGATAGGGTTAGCTGTACAGCGTTTATATTTATTCATATTGGTTTGTGCAAAATTAAAAACAGCATTCAACTCATAAACGCTGATACATATTGCTGTGTAAAGGTACTTTTCTTGTAGTGCAAACACACTTAGTATCGTGTCAATCGAGTTTCATATGCATCGACTATGCCATATTTAAATTTTATAAAATAGATTTATATAAAATTTTAACCTTTCAATTTTTTTTAAAGAAGCCTCTTCATTCATTTTTTTTATATCTGGGCCGAAGCCTAATGTCTAAAAAAAAGACAACCGATCCCTCTTTCCCTCCTTCTTCCTTTCCCATCTTCTCTTCTCCTCTCCTTTTAAAATTTCCAAAACCCAAATTAAAACTACGAACCCACCCCGATTCTAGATTCATCAAAAACTCATTTTTCTCGAACCTAACTTCCACCACGCGTTCGAACCACGTGCGACCACCCCTTGGACCCAATCCCATCTTCCCAAACTCCTCCTGCCATTGCCAACTCCCACGTGCACACTGTGCACGTGCACACTCAACTCGACGTCCACATCACCACCATGACACCTCAGATAAACTTTCCTTTGTTCTCTGGCCACCATTGTTACCTCGCCAAAGTCCGGCACCCAAAGATTCGAAAGTCAGGCCCTCATACCGAACCAAAGAAAAGAACCCCTTCCACTAATCGTCGATCTGCTGGCACCACACTCCACTATTTCACTCACCGCTGCCGCCACGCAAAGCCTCACTTCCATCGCCTCCTACCTGCCAAGTTCCACGACCTCCGGTCACGCCTCCGTCCACCAATTTGATAGCATTCGACAATGACCTGAGACCCCCCCCTTAAACCCTAAAATCGCCACACTACCTCAAACCAAGGCCTAAATCGACATTCTACCACGGTGAACACCTCCACCCATCGCCATGCTACTTCTCGAACCAACCGCAACGCCTATCGCCGCCTAGTTCATTGGGAATTTTTTGTTGTTGAGAAAACCGATCACCTTCAAATCCCACACTACCTGTGCTACTAAAAATCAAGATTTCTGCACTAAAAATCCTAATTGGATATGATGAACATGATTATGTACTCCATCCATGGATTTAAACAAGTCGAACATTGACAGAAAAAAGGATCTCTCACTGTTAAATCGAAATTTTACACAACATATATGATAAGCAACCTTTGAATTATTTTTAAGATAATCTATACTCAAAAATGAAAGTTTTACTAGTTTATACTGTTGGCAAAATCAAACTAGAATGGAGGGAAAAGATTTTTGAAAGTTGAACATGAATACAACTTTCACTGTTAATTATAACAGAGTGATTTTAAAAACACTTCCAGGTATTTTCTAAATGCAAACTCTCACCTTCCACATTGTTTTGTTCTTTGAAATACTTCAAGATGAAACTTTAGTCTTCAATCTGAAATCATGAATCACCTCGTTTGCTTTGGATCTGAAAGAGATTGCTTCCTTTTCTCTTTACTTAACGGTTTTTGGTTTATAGAGCTTTTGATATTATAATTTTTTTAGACTTTGCTTACAGACATTTTAAAATGTGAAGTTACAAACATCTCTATACATACACACACACACGGATATATATACACATACGATTATAACAGGAATGATGTGAGTTTTGAATATGTTTTTGGGCTCAAAGAATTTGCAGCCTGTACAAAGATTTTTACAGTGATGGGTTTGATTTGAATTTTGGGTGGCTTTAGATGATGTTACGTCTTGAGTCTTGAAATGAAGTTTAAACAAAGTTTTGGTCTTTGCTTCTTTTGGCCAGGCAAGCCTATGTGTGAATATCTTTATTTATTTTCTTTCAATTTGTCTTGTCCTCTACTTTTTACATTTTGTTATTTTCCTTTTACATTGCTGAATTTTTACATTTTGTTTTGTACAACAAGCTTCCTAAATATGTTTTGAAGACAAGAAATATAATGTGGTTTAAAAACAAACTTCAATTCTTCATGTTCATGTCAAATAAAAGTTTGTCATTTAAAATATATTTCTTCTATTAAAATATATATAACCCAAGGCAATGAAATTTTGTTATTTCATTTTAAGTGTATAAAATATATTTTTGTCAAAACTTTGCTTTGTGAATGATTTTCTTTTTGAAATGATTTTACAGATTTCCTCGCTTCTACAATATAATATTATCCTATATATTTTCATATATATTTCTTTTTATTTTTAGAATATCTAAATTTAAAACAAATGAATGTTTTTGCTATTTCATTCTAAATGTATATAAATAACATCTTTATAAAAACACCATTACATTAAAGATTTTTATAAATTTACTTATTTCTATCATATATATTATCATATATATTCCTTCTTTCATTTTTCAATATATAAAAATATATATTACTTTTTAATAAACTATATTTATTAGTCCACAAATATGTATATTACATATATTGTTTTTAAACTACCAGCTTGTTTAGTTTATAAATATTGCACTCTTCTTAACTGATATGTATATATTCATATATATAAGAAAAATCAAATTTTAAACTCTTTTTATTTATAATACACTATATTTTCCATAAATCATATCATTTCTACTAATAGTGTATTCTTCTTATTCATTTGTATTTATCTGAATTGAATTTGTTCTCAATTTATGTATATATATAAATAAATTCTATTGTTCTGAATATAGGTATATACATATGTAAGAAATTTCTAATTAAACCAATTTTCTATTTTATAAATAAAAATCTAGAAATTCAATATTATTTTGGTTTGAAAACTGTATATCATTATCAACTGTTATTTTAACGGGGATTTTATTGATTAAAATACCGTATTATTGAATATTAAAAATTTAATATTCATAACTTGAGACGTCAAAAATCCCGGGTCGTTACATAAATACTCTTGATTGCATAAGTCCTAATGGGAGTGATAACTAGTACTTTCGACTCTAGGAGTCACGATGAAAGGCACCATAACTGCTCTCGACTCGATAAGTCCTATTGAGAGTGATAACTGATGCTGTTGAAAGTCACGTCAAATACTTTCAACTCTAGAAGTTCCAATAAGAGTGATTGCTCTCGACTATATGATCCTCATGGTAGCATCTCGATATAGCCAATCCTCGATTACTAGCCATGAGAGTAGTTAACGGTACTTGACAAGTTAGTCCTTAGAGAGTACAACAAAATAATCTCGACGAGATGAATCCTAATGAGAGTAATAAAAAGCACTCTCAACTCCATATGTCCTAATGAGAGCGCCACCATATAATAATTCCTCCACTACTAGCCCTAAGAGTAAATAATAATATACTCGCCTAGTTAGTCCTAAAAGGATAAATCTATAAACCCTGACATATCTCCAGCTTGTATCCATTGGAGAGTAATAAAAATCTTGATGACTAAGCTCTAAGGAGTCACTTCTAGACAACATCAAAAAATTCTAACCCATCTCCAGAATATAAGTGATATATACTCACTAATAATAATCAAATAAGTATTACTTTAGCATCCCAGACCACTCAGTTTTACTTGGACGTTTACTAGAAGCTGATAAACTACACTCATAAAATCAATAATCATTCTATAGTATGAGTCAATAGGATAACCGAAAAAATATCATCAAGCATCCTATACCATACGGTACAACTAGTCCGCATACTTAAAATCCTAACCCTATAGAAATAAAGCACAACACAAACATCCACATAAATCAATTTCAAAGCAAACTAGATATAAAAGGGTTTATCTTTCAAAAATCTAAAATTCCAATTAATTAATTCATACAAATCTCCAATAAATTAATTTTGAACCACTAATTATATGAAAAGGGGTATGTATTTCAAAACTTTGAAAAATAGATTTTCATAATAAAAAATCCCCTATTGAAATTTCCTTTTAATCCTTTTTATTAAACATTCAATTTACAAACGAATTTCCCATTCAGAAATATTATTAAAAACCCCTCATTTATACTTATAAAAATTCCATACATTCAATTACTCTTGAAAATCTCTATATTCATTTTAAAACAATTTTTATTTCTAAACAATTTCCAACAAACCTTTTTATTTCACAACTTTTATTTATTTATAAATATAGTTCGATAAATTTTAAAACACCATAATGATTTCTCAAAGCTTTCAAAAATCTTTTAAAACTAGAAAATCAATCGAATATCCATAATATAAACCATGGAGCGAAATTCTCCAAAATCATTAACCAACCATAAATAAATTTTATCGTTTGGCCTGAATCGAATTACATTAAATTCCGACCATCGATGTACACACACAAACAAAATAAAATATACATGAAAATGCAAATGGACAGCATCTTCTTTGCATTTTGGACAATCTAACATATACAAAATCTCATAATCTAGACCAAAATCATATCCAATATCACATAATCAACCCAATATTCTGAACAAACAATTCAGCCAAAATATTCAGTCAATATTCCCATTCAATTCAATCAAGCAATCTATTCTAATTGAGACACACACACATATAGCAGGAAATGAGAAATAAATATAGATGTGAGCGTAAAACTCACCGAAATGATTAATGCAAGAATCAAATTTTGCTCTAGACGATGATGTTGTCGGCAAAATGCCTATTAGTCATTTCACATTGCTACTCCTCATTGATCGAACCTGCCTTCACTCGTGCCACTTTTTTCCACTGCCTGCAACATTGCACCACCCTCCTAATTGCGCACACATACATCTGCACGTGCCAGCTTCAGTTGTGACACCAAGTCGTAGCCACCATTCCGATCGCGAGCAGCTTTTCACTTCCACCAGCACCACGAATGCACCTCTAACCTCTGCCAAGCATCACACGTTTCCTCCACTTTGTTGCTTGCCTCGGTTGATTGCGACCTCCTCCCTCATCGCTACATCAATTTGTCGTCGTCCCCGATCGGCCTTCCTCCCTAATTGCAAGCGCGACTTCCGTCTTCTTTGTCTTTTTTCCTATCGCGATTTTTATTTCGAGAATTTATTTGCAAATTAATTTCAATTTATTTTTAATTTATTTATAATTCAGTTTGCAAATTATATTTCAATAAGTGCATAATTTCATTCATTTCAATGCCCGCTTATTTATATTTCACTATTTTAATCACATGACAATTATATAAGCTTTAAAAATATTTTATATTTAGTTACAACATCATATTCAATTTTAAAATATTATCCAAAAAAATTTATTAATTTAATTCAATTTATTTAAATAAAAATCTATCATTAATAGCCTTTAATCAAATAAATATTTACTTTCAAAAACAATAAATATCAAATATCAAATTCAAGTAATTTAAATTTATTTAATTTATGGCATAGAAAGCATGGCTGTTACAGACTTTCCCCCTTAAGAAAATTGCGTCCTTGCAATTTCTTATTGGGAATCATCATACACAACTCAAACCCTGAACTTTTCTATCAACTCACACAATCCTCTACGTCGGTCTCCCTCTCCAATATCTCTTATCGCATGCTACAATTTAAATAGTCTTATACAACAACTTTCTATTTTCGCATACGATAAATTTTGTGAAAATATACTAAATGTCAGATTTTTTGAAAACTTATGGTAGGGTTTCCTTTTCATGAAGAGCATTCAAAAAATTCAAACCATATATATCACAATAAATATACATCATAATTAATAGGGCATCCAAAATTTGGAATAACAATATATTATAACAAGATATATCAATATACCATAGAAACGTGCCTTTTAATTAGCATTTAAGCGAGCTATTTCGCTTTTATGCAATCAAAAGTGAGCCAATATCACCAAATTATCCAAATAAGCTCCAAAAGCACATATACTTAATTTGAACGTTCGTATTTAACGCACTTCGCGACAAACTTCCAAAGGTCAAAAACATAAAATAAAGGAAGGGTTTCAAAAGTAAAGTTGTTACTTAGTGTTATAGCTTTCCAAAAAAAATATTTTGGTTCACAAAAATGTCAAATACAACTCAAATTGTGTCGGTTTTTCTAAAGAGTATGAAATATGGAACAAATGGGCAGGCCCACTTAACAAATCGGTAACTTAAATTTTGCAAAAATCTTAAAATATAAGTTGTTTCTCATGTCCTTTGCTTTCTAGAAAGGGAAAATCGTCAAAAATCAGACAAACCATTTAAAAGATATGATCAAAATAGTTTGGTTGTTACATGAAGTTTTCAATTTCTGGACAGTGATATACATTATTTTAAATTCACTGCATTTAAACAAAAATTGTTGTCTAATAACATAGCTTTTCAATGAATTTAAATTTGTCGAAAACGGGTAGATGGGTTGAGGTTTATAGTCTAAACAAATCATTGTTTAACTCAAAATTCTACACTTTGTTCAAACAAAATTTTCTATTCAAAATGAATTTTACAAATATAAATTTCATGTTCAAGTTTAAAACTTCAAAAGTAAGATTTCATTTAACATTAATTACAAAACATTTCTTACAAAATAGCACTTTCTTCTCCCCTATTTTTATTTCAAATATGATTTCAGTTTCAAACTATTTCCAAAACCCAAATTTGATATTTAAATTTCAATGATTAAAATCTCTTGTTCACTTCAAAATCTATATAAAAACCGATTATAATAATAATTTAACGGTTTGGGAATTCCATTTCTTTAATAACAAAATAGTAATAAGATTTGTTAAATCGGGAGTTCATCATAATCCTAAATTTAAAACTTTATCTCTTTTTACAATATTGAATTATTTCAAAACATCTTTACATGAATTAATATTATTTCTTCAAACTACTAGATTATTCCTTATCAAAATACCATAAGATATTTCCTTTTCAAAATTATAGCTCAATATATTCCTTTAAAGATATCATTCTATCTTCAAAACAACTTTTCCAAAATCATTACTATTTTCTATTTTCCAAAATTTCTATTTCTTTCAAATTAATATTCAGCTTATCTTAAGCAATTACTTGTTTTCCAAAATAATAGCTCATTTTCAAAAAAAATATTCATGTTTCAAATATTCTTTAAAAACATTCTCCTTTCCAAAACATTATTTATAACACTTCCAAAATATTTACACTTATTTTTCAAAATAGTAATTATTTTTAAATAATTGTGTCGAGCTGCCTCATCCTAATATTTAAGAATCTTTAATGAATACGTGTGCCTTTGCATCAACCAGAATTCTTAAAGCACTCAACGGACAAATTAACACAAAAGTGAATAACTAAAATATTTTCAAGCACCTTATAAAATCAAGCACTTAATTTATCAAATCATTTGTTTGTTTGTATTAAAATATTTATTTTCAAAATTCGAATATACATCCAATTCAACAATCATTAACAATGATGAAAATCATCCCACAACATCAATAAAATCAAGCAAGCATCAATACAACGATACACATATTTTCAAATAGGAAAACAAATGCCTTCAACCGAAAGCTATCTATTAGTTCCATTGCGCAACTCTGATCATTACCAGATCCTTTACTCAAACTCATAACATCACAATTTAGAATTGTGAAGTATTTATAATGCGAGATTCAATTTCGGCTCTATTACAGCTTCCTTAACTGAACTACTACATTCTAATTCAAGCCACACAAATGTTTACTCACCATCACCAATGTTGACACTACTCGTCAAGCAAACCACTACCTACTTCACTACCTCCCTCAACAACTTCCGTTTCCCTCGGAGATAACACACAAAAGACGTAGAGATAAGGGATACATATATATAGTAGGAAAAATAACAAGCATGCCACCAAATGATTACCCTAGCAATCATCGTATGTTCCTACTATCTCCTCGGTAATATATGGTAATTACCACATACCCAAAGGGAACATGGACTCTAAAGTCACTCTAAGGCCAAGACTTGCGTCATATACATTCTATATTGTTCTGAACCTACTTTGATATTCAACTATAATGCCTCACCTCTATATCCATGCTACCAAAGAGAATTACTAGGTAATTCTGTTTGGTAATACGGAGAATAAGACTTGTTTGGAGCGACCACACATGAATATTCCCTTAGGCTAACACCGGTACATATTAAAAATCTCATATAACACATCCATACATAACATGTATCGACACAAAGCAGCAAACATGTAGGTTTACCGGGACAAAACAATGTACAGTATATACAAATGAACATACAGTCATAGATTGCAGCAGAAAAATATAATACATCACAAACTGTAATGCTTGTCTCTATATGACAATATATACCAAGATAAGTGCATAATACACAACTTATAGCTATCTCATAAAAAAATACAAGGAGACATCCAAAGGAAAATATACACAGTCAACTTCTCAAAACACTATATATATGTGTGTGTGTGTGTGTGTATGTATATGTGTAACGACCCCAGATTTTATAAATATTTAAATTGATAATTAAATTAACTTTTTGAATAAAAATTGTAAAATCAATTGATAAAATGATGTGAGTTTCCCCGAATTAAAATAAATTTTGTATAAATCATTTAAATTTAAAATATTGTATATAAGTGAATGTATATGTAATTGGGCATATATGAGTGAATTTGAAATTATATATATATATATATATTTGATTTAATTTAAATCGTAAATAAATGGTTCAAAATAAAAATATATATGATGTAAAAGTATAGGATAAATACGTTGGATAAAAAAATCTAATAACAAATTAAAATATAGAGATTCACTTAATTACAAAATAAATATAAAAATAATTAGTATTAAATTTAGAAATAAATGATTGAGGTAGAAATAAATATAAAAAATACATAAGATAAATTTATGGAAAATTTATATAGCAAACAAATTACATAAATTAAACAATCTATATTAAATATTGAAATTCATAACACATAAATAAATTATAACCACATATTAAATATGGAAATACATTCAAAAATAATAAAAGAAAATTAAAATAAAATATAATTTCATTTACATTGCAAAGTAATAAAACAAATAAAAATCATAAAAGATAAAATAAAAAGATAGGAGTTCATTTACATTATAAAGCAATTAGACTTAGCAAAAGAAACAAAATATAAATGAGAAGCAAACATGGAAACAAGCAAACAAGTAAGGAACAAAATCAAATACATGTGTGAAAACTTGCATAGAAGCCACATCACAATATCTTCACATCTTGTACAGGCGAGAGAAAAATTTTATAAAAAAAATGGTACAATGCTAATTAATGCAGCCCCAAACTAGTATTTCCATCAGCCTACAAACAAGAAATATCACTGGCTATAGTACAAGAAAATATAATCACTTGTACAACATTTCATCTCAGCTTAAACAAAATAATATCATCACCCTGTACAATATTTCTCACCTGTAAACTCTGTAGGATCTAGATTAACCCTAGAGGGGGGGTGAATATGGTTATAACAAATTTTCTCGAATTTATAAATTAAACAAACTGCAGAGATGTAAATATGCTGAAAAGTAAATCACACACAAAATTTACCCAGCTTCGGCAACCCCTGCCTACTGCTGCATTCCCAGATTTTTATTAGAATTAAACAGTCTCCCGCTTACAAACACTCTAACAGACTCGGACACCCTGCTACCGCCTATAAAGTTTTGCAAACTCGCAAACCCTGCTCACTGAACTAATCCTAACTAGACAATCTGACACTACCTAAATCCTAGGTGGTGATTTACTAAGGTTTGATTCGAAAAGTACAGAAAATAAAAACAAATTAAAAACAACTCCACACCCTAATTTAAATATACTAATCCCTTTGTAAATTAAAGCCACAATAAAAAAGGACCGGCCCAACAAACTATTATCACTCAAAGAATGCGGCCATGTTCTTTTGCTTGTGATAATGGTGGCTCTGCTCGATCCTTCCTCTTTGCGCTCTGGAATTAGGGCTTTCGTAAAACTCGAAGACGCCGACTTCCAATGCTTGATTGAATAGATGATTTAGCGCTCCTTTTCTGTCAATCGACTGTCTCAGTTAATTACTTCGGCTGGTTCTCGAGTTCGACTTTTGCTTCTTTGAACAAAATTAGGGTTTGTGATTTTGGGGCAGTCGACTTCGATTTCTCGATTGGATAATGGTTTAGAGATCCTTGTTTCGTCAATCGATAATCTCTGCTTCGCTCACGACTGCCCCAATTGTCGATCGAGTTCGACTCCTGACTTCGGTATGTAATTTACGCTTTTGTTCTCTTGGATTGAATACTTGAACTCAATGCTTTTTATTTGCCAATGATGATTGGTATTTATAGGGTTTTCGAAACCCTAATATTCGTCTGATTTGATTTCGTGACCTTCAAGTCATTGAATCTTTCCTTTATTTTGCTGTGATATTTTTGGTATTTGTTTCGTACGCACGGCTTTGATTTTGTGACGTCCGATCTTTCTTTGATTGACATCCCAGAAACTTTCCTAAATTAGGTCTGACTTTGATTTGAATTACTGTTGTCTTCATTGTTGTATTGAATTAAGTCATGATAGGTGTGACTTGACCTCTATTGCCCTGTGTTGAATCCAGCTTAAACGCTCGGGTTTGACCGTGCGCTTGTGATGTGACTTTATTTATATTGCACTTGAATTGAATCCGACTTTTCTTTTGGGTTTGACCTGTGCTCACCTGTCCCTGTAACATTATCAAGTGTACATTTTGGTGTGCACGGCCTTGTGGCATGTACAGTGATACACTATGCATGTCACAAGCTATTCGTGTATGATGAATTCAAATATGATGACGAACAACCCAAATAACTGAGGCAAATATTATTTTCAAAATCCATATTTTGTTTTATACTGCAAAAAAATTTTATTTTCAATTTTACTGCGTCAATGTATTTCTGCAGATTGCTCAGATGCTGGATTCACATTGGAATGAAGTTGAAGATAAATACGAGTGTGAGTGATATGTAGTGAGGAACTAATGTAACTATGAAATTGTGATGTAATTGTATTGTGACTGAAATTGTATAGTTATAGTGAGAGCTTGAAATTGTACTATCAAAATTGTAATAAATATTTGTTTGAATAAAATATTCGTTTGAAATCCAATTCTGTGTTATATATTTTATTCAGCAAATATTTATTTTATTTGTGAAAAATAACATAGTACAATATCAAATACATTTAAATGAATGTATATATGTTTATTATCATCAAACAAAAATCATATAGACGCAATTTAACAATCTCCCCCTTTTGATGATAACAAACATATATTTTAAGATTTTGAATATATTAAATGTATTTGATCATTCAATTTGCTCCCCCTATTTGAATGCTCTCTTTCTACACAATACTCCCCCTACATATATGCATGAGAATAAAATATGCAATATGAATCTATATGCAAATAGAAAATATGTGAATTTTATTTGCGAATTTTATTTTCCAAAATCTTAACCTTTCTCTCCCCCTTTTGTTATCAGCAAAAGAATAATAGTGTTAGAATAATAGGGATATAGTGATAGACATTAATACAAAATTAAAAACTCAATCGAGTATAAATATTAATTTCAATAAAAAATCAAACAAAAAATCATAAATACTTTAATTGACGCATATTCCACTTTAGAATGATAGGATGATATCATCAAATAAAACCATATAGTTGTGTCTATTTGTGGTATATTTATTTCAGGAAATTTGAATATCTACTAATCATACATAACCGTTATGACTTTTAAATGAATTAGTATTTTTCTAAATTTTTATTTTTATTTTTTAAAAATGAATTCAAGTATCTTCTAACCACGCATAACCGTGAGGACTTTTAAATGGGATTAGAATCAACTTGTCTATTTAATCAATTAATTTTGATATGCATTCCATACATGCATAACCGTGAGGACTTTTAAATGAGCATGGAAACACATAATCAAAAATCCAAATAATTCACCCATGCATAACCGTGAGGACTTTTAAATGAGAGTGAATATTTTGGATATTATTATTTATTGTTAGAAATATAATAAAATTGAAGCACAAATGATTTTCCGTTTAAACTACCACATATTGACATACTATATTGTCTTTTGATGAGTGATGGTCGATAGAAAAATGATAGAAATAGAAATGATCATGGAATATTTATCAACAAAAAGTTTTTATAACTCTTGTTTAAATTTCTAAAGAAATTTTCTAATTATACTTTCTCAAGTCATAATATATGATTAATATCAACACTCATCTTATTTTCAATCACTATCTATCTTTTTAGATAATTATTAGGGGGTCAGATCAGTTAACATAGTTATTTAAAATCAATTTCAAAAATAGTTATAAAATCAAATTTTCTTAAATAACTAATCTGATACAAGGTCAACATAAATTATTTTCTAGAAGGGGTTTTTAAGAAAACATTTCTGCTAAATTGAAAATTATTTCAAGTGAAAAACATGCAGATGTTTTCTTTGAAAAATGATGCAGCAAATGAATATCTCGAAATATAATCACATTCCACTAGTAATTTTTCTATCAACTACATTACCAGTGTGATCTGCATCTGACTTTAAATTTCACTCAATATTCACTCGTTAGATGTCATAGACCAGATTGTGAAATTTCAACAAACTATCTCAGAATTAATTTCAACAATTTTTAAACGAAATTTTCTTGGCTTTGAATTGAAGTCGTGTTAACCATCAAACAAATATCATAGTGTTAGATTTAGAAACCGTAGGATCAACAGTCATAAAACCATCATCATTGTTTCAAAACAATTTCTTGAAGTTTCACCAATTTCATATAGTTTCAACAATTTCAACAATTTCTTAAAAACCTTTTTATACCATGAGTAATCAGTAATCAATCAACATCATAATTTGACCAAACAGATTAAGTTCAATAAAAAAATAGTTGGTCAACTTTTAAGCACAAATCAAAGTCATAGATAAGAGCAAGTCATGAAAGATCATATCAAGTAAGTTAGAATCTGTCAACCATCATAATTACTTCGAGTAATTCTATTTAAAGATGATTGGTTAAAAAATTCAGAATTAACATCATAAATCATTTCACATAACTGGCTGATTTAATTCAGATTATGGTGCAGATTTTCACATTTTATCTATCGTTTGAAAATAAATACAATTACCTGTTTTACCTGTATGATAATCTTTCGTTGTTTGCCCATTGTGAATCTGTCACCTTTATACTAGGCTAAGGAACGTTGATTTGTCGCCCGTTGTGTGTCTGGAACAGCCAGAATCCAAATAACACTAATGTTGTTCCTTAGCCTGCCACCACACCTACATGGTAAAAGATTTGTGTGACCTATTTGTTTTTATAGGTCCATGGTTGTTAGTGGCAGAATAATTTGATGAATATGTTTGAGTAGACCCAAAACTATTAATGTATGTTCCTTTTGGCACCCAAACTTGTTTTGTCCTTTCATTCTTGTTCCAATAGACATGAAATTTGTTTGTAGAATTCTTAGGAACCCAAACTTGTATAAATTTTGTGTTCTTGTTCCTATGACTATAATTTTCAGCATGATATCCAATTATTCCACATCTAGCAAAGACACTCTTACCTTTTGCATTATCATCAACTTGTGTTTTCCCAAAACCTAGTCCTTTTCTGTTGTTAGCAAAAAGTTGATTTCCCAATAACATGTTGAATGATTTTTCTCCTCTTGAAAAGTTATTCAAAGTTTTCTCAAGATTTTGGACTTTGGTTTTTAGTGTTGTGTTTTCAGTCACAAGTGAGGTGCATCTATTTATAAAATCCTTTTTCCTAGTGTCAATAGTTTCCTTAAGACTCAAGTTTTCTTTTTCAAGATTCTCAAAGCTATTCTTAAGTTTTGATAATTCTGAATCTAAAATTTTACATTTTTCACAGTCTAGGTTTTGAATATTTTCAAGTTCAGTTTCTAACCTAAAATTTTCATGGACAAGTTCTCTCCTATCAGATTTCAGTTTTTCAATTTTAGATTCAAGAGTATCAATTGTTTTAGCAAAATCACAACACATCAAAACAAGTTCTTTATAAGAATAGTTACTTACCTCACAAGATTCCTCTGAACTTGCTTCTGAATCTGATTTTGCCATAAGACACAAATTAGCCTCCTCTGAGCTATTATTCGAAACCTCCTCTCCTTCTTCATCATCCCAAGTCGCTGCAAAGGCCTTCTTCTTCTTTTTCTTTCCTTTGTTGTTTTTAAAAAGTGGGCATTCTTGTTTGAAGTGGCCAGGCTTATTGCAGTTATAGCAAGTCAATTCATTATCGGAATTGTCAGAATCTTTTGACCTATTACAATTTGTTTTCTTCTTGTGTGGCCCGAATCTTGACCATTTTCTAAGATTATTGACAGCCATTGCAAGCTCTTCAATTGGATCTTCTTCTTCTTCATCGCTCACTTCTTTGCTCTTTAAGGCAATCGTCTTCTTCTTTGATTCGGAGTTGTTGCGTTCCTCCTTTGTTTTTAGTTCAAGCTCATATGTCATCAAGTTGTCGATCAACTCCTCCATGCTTAGTTTACTCAGATCTTTCGATTCTTGTATTGTAGTGACTTTTGCCTCAAAGTTCATCGGTAAGACTCGTAGCACCTTCCTCACAAGCTCTACCTCAGTGAATACCTTCCCAAGCGCTCTAGCATTGTACACCAAAGTTGAAAAGCGTCCAAACATGTCCTTTATGCTCTCGCATTTGTCCATCACAAAGTTCTCGTATTCATTGCTGAATAGGGCTAGACGAGACTCCTTTACTTGAGAAGTTCCTTCATGTGTCACCTCCAAGGTATGCCAAATTTCCTACGTAGTTTTACAATGAGAAATTCTATTAAATTCATTCTTATCAAGAGCACAGATCAAAGCATTCATGGCTTTAGCATTTGTAGTTTTCAATTTCTTATCGTTAGCGTCCCACTTATCCTTAGGTTTAGGAATCTCAGTATCACCAACAGTTATAGTGGGAGATGTATAGCCAGTTTCAATAATGTCCCAAACATCATAATCAATAGAACTAAGATAAATACCCATCCTAACTTTCCAATAAGCATAATCATTCCCATTAAACATGGGTGGCCTAACAATAGATTGCCCCTCAGAAAAAGCATTATTTGGTGGATTCATGACTCTAGAGTTAAAGAAAAATACCAGGCTCTGATACCACTTGTAGGATCTAGATTAACCCTAGAGGGGGGGGGGTGAATAGGGTTATAGCAAATTTTCTCGAATTTATAAATTAAACAAACTGCAGAGATGTAAATATGCTGAAAAGTAAATCACACACAAAATTTACCCAGCTTCGGCAACCCCTGCCTACTGCTGCATTCCCAGATTTCTATTAGAATTAAACAGTATCCCGCTTACAAACACTCTAACAGACTCGCACACCCTGCTACCGCCTATAGAGTTTTGCAAACTCGCAAACCCTGCTCGCTGAACTAATCCTAACTAGACAATCTGACACTACCTAAATCCTAGGTGGTGATTTACCAAGGTTTGATTCGAAAAGTACAGAAAATAAAAACAAATTAAAAACAACTCCACACCCTAATTTAAATATACTAATCCCTTTGTAAATTAAAGCCACAATAAAAAAGGACCGGCCCAACAAACTATTATCACTCAAAGAATGCGGCCCTGTTCTTTTGCTTGTGATAATGGTGGCTCTGCTCGATCGTTCCTCTTTGCGCTCTGGAATTAGGGCTTTCGTAAAACTCGAAGACGCCGACTTCCAATGCTTGATTGAATAGATGATTTAGCGCTCCTTTTCTGTCAATCGACTGTCTCAGTTAATTACTTCGGCCGGTTCTCGAGTTCGACTTTTGCTTCTTTGAACAAAATTAGGGTTTGTGATTTTGGGGATGTCGACTTCGATTTCTCGATTGGATAATGGTTTAGAGATCCTTGCTTCGTCAATCGATAATCTCTGCATCGCTTACGGCTGCCCCAATTGTCGATCGAGTTCGACTCCTGACTTCGGTATGTAATTTACGCCTTTTGTTCTCTTGGATTGAATACTTGAACTCGATGCTTTTTATTTGCTAATGATGATTGGTATTTATAGGGTTTTCGAAACCCTAATATTCGTCTGATTTGATTTCGTGACCTTCAAGTCATTGAATCTTTCCTTTATTTTGTTGTGATATTTTTGGTATTTGTTTCGTACACACGGCTTTGATTTTGTGGCGTCCGATCTTTCTTTGATTGACATCCCAAAAACTTTCCTAAATTAGTTCTGACTTTGATTTTTGACTTTTTCAATATTTTTAACTTGATTATAACATACGGCATCTACTCTGATCATTTTTCTTATAACCTAAATTCCATGATGTTAATTCTTTTGTCTGCAGTTACATTTCTTCTTGAGTTCATCCATGTCTTCGACTTTAATGTTCTCTGACTTTGTTTCAGTTTGATTTGAGTTCGATATGCACTGTAATCTTTTGAGGAATTTAGCTTCACTTTGACATTTGAACTTGGCATTGTTTTTGTTCTGTGATCTGCGTACCCATACATCTCTGTAGCATTGCATTGGATTGCTTTGTGTAGCTGGTAGTACTCGAGTCTCTGAGTACATATGTGTGTATGCACTCTATATTGCTGTCACTTGAATTGTGGTATGATGGTTTGATGTTCTGGTTACATGTAGCTTTGAGTCAGTTTCCATTTAGTGCTTCACTTTGATATTGTTGTATTATAGTTGCTAGCTCCCTCTTCTCTGTGGCATATACATGTTTACTTTCTAGACTCGAGCCTTGTGATCTTCACTGCATATTTAACTAAACCCTGTTGTATTGTATTGCTTGATACAAAGTCTGGTTCACGAGATTTGTTGCTAGACTTGTTCAATTCCTGTACTTGTGACTTGAGTCTGCATTGCTGTTATGATTTGAAACTGCTTAGACCATTTTCCTGACCTTGTAGTTGTTTAGACTGCACATGTTACTTGTATCACTTCAGTTGCTTGTATATAGATTATTGATTGGTTGGTTGGTTGTTTTCACTTGAGTCTGACCAGTTGTCATTGCACTTGTACATTTGGTTCATTGAACTTGAATTTGTTAGTTGCTGTGCATTGTTGCTTATGCACATTTGCATTGAGTTCCTGTAGTCTTCACTTTTCACTTCTGCCTAGTCTCTGACCTGATCATGTCTTACACATTCGAGTTCTTTGAATTGTGTATTCATGTTGCAGCTTGCATTGTCCAGTTTGTAGCTTTGAGTACTTTATCTTGATGTATTGGTTTGGACTTGCAGTTTGTTTTCTGGTCTTAAGTTCTGGTTTGTTGAGACTGGTCATTCATTTTACTGTTGTCTTCATTGTTGTATTGAATTAAGTCATGATAGGTGTGACTTGACCTCTATTGCCCTGTGTTGAATCCAGCTTAAACGCTCGGGTTTGACCTTGCGCTTGTGATGTGACTTTATTTATATTGCACTTGAATTGAATCCGACTTTTCTTTTGGGTTTGACATGTGCTCATCTGTCCCTGTAACATTATCAAGTGTACATTTTGGTATGCAGGGCCTTGTGGCATGTACAGTGATACACTGTGCATGTCACAAGCTATTCGTGTATGATGAATTCAAATATGATGACGAACAACCCAAATAACTGAGGCAAATATTATTTTTAAAATCCATATTTTGTTTTATACTGCAAAAACATTTTATTTTCAATTTTACTGTGTCAATGTATATTTCTGCAGATTGCTCAGATGCTGGATTCACATTGGAATGAAGTTGAAGATAAATACGAGTGTGAGTGATATGTAGTGAGGAACTGATGTAACTATGAAATTGTGATGTAATTGTATTGTGACTGAAATTGTACAGTTATAGTGAGAGCTTGAAATTGTACTATCAAAATTGTAATAAATATTTGTTTGAATAAAATATTCGTTTGAATTCCAATTCTGTGTTATATATTTTATTCAGCAAATATTTATTTTATCTATGAAAAATAACATAGTACAATATCAAATACATTTAAATGAATGTATATATGTTTATTATCATCAAACAAAAATCATATAGACGCATATTTAACAAACTCATTTGTATATCAGTTTCCTCATCCCATTTTTTTCGTCCATTTCAAAACTGAGAAAAATTTGAAATTTAAAATCATTCAAAATTTAAACAAATTACAACATAAACAATGTTGGGCATGTTCTCACCCAGAAGATCTCGAGACCAAGAAGCTTGATTCATCCATCCAGGCTTGCCTTAAGCTCATTCGGCATCCATATCTCACAGAGCCCATTCGGTAGTCTTGTCCCAAGGAACTCATTCGGCATCCATATCTCACAAAGCCCATTCGGCAGTCTCGTCCTAAGGAACTCATTCGGCATCCATATCTCACAGAGCCCATTCAGCAGTCTCGTCCCAAGGAACTCATTCGGCATCCATATCTCACAGAGCCCATTCGGCAGTCTCGTCTCAAGGAACTCATTCGGCATTCTCATCTCACAGTCAGACCAACTAACGCCCCACAACTGCCGGACCAACCTTCCCCTACCACTACCGGACCAACCGTCTCCTAGCTGCCATCGAACCAAGCTCCTACCGGACCAAGACATTCCGAACCAACACTACCAGGCCAGATCGCATCAGCCCAGGCCCATCAGCAGCTGTACACATCCAGGACCCCTACCCCCAGCCTCACTCTATAAATAGAGGGGCAGGGGTACAACAATGGGGACAAGTTTGGAGAGCTCAAGCACGGAGAGAACCTTCAAACAACTTTCTTTTACTTGCATCAAAGCTTTGTACTTGTAATCAAAACAAAAGAAGAGAAATAACATATAAAGTGGACGTAGGCACATTCTGGCCGAACCACTATAAATCTGCGTGTCTTTTTACAGTTTAGCCCCTGCTTTTCATATATTTGCATAAATCACCCAAATCACTAAGAACAATATAAGATCTATTAAATCATACGACTTTGAGGTGTTTGTCCATTTTTTGTGCAAACATTTTTGGTGCTTTCACTGAGAACTAGAAGCTCGAAGCTTCAGCTTCATCCACTTAACAAGTTTTCCTAACAGCATCGTCCGCCACTTGGAAAACATGCCTCCCAAACAGAGAAAAGATGTTAACAAAGGAAAAAACATCGCATCCAGCAGTCTTCCAGATCTAACTGTCACGAATCAAGTAAATCGTCCTCCTCCAGCAGCAGTAACAAATGAAGGACAGTCTAACCCAACCACTCCTGCCACAGAACAGCCTGCGGCAATTACTAGGGCAGATTTGGACAGAGTTGTGGTTGAAGTAACTAACTGCTTCACGTCCCAGCAGGAAGCCTTGGTGGACCATCTCATGTCACGCTTAAGGGATGCTGAAGAATCCAACCGCAATACTGAAACATGGGGCGAATCCCAGTCTGGAGGATCTCAGAGACAACAAAGATCTTCCTTCTTCGAAGGAGCTAACGGCAGAAGTAGCCATGGTAGGAGCCGAGACCGAGCACAACCCGAAGTTAGGCCTGAGGAAACGTTTGGTACCGAACCCAACGGGGGAGGTACCGGACGGAGGTCAACTGTAGCTGAGCCTGTCATACTGCCTAACCACGGAAACGCCGGTGAACGGGGCCGAGCTAGAGTCCAGCCCGAAGTTAGACCCGAGGAAGTGCTTAGATCAGAACCCAGCAGGGGAAGATCAAGGCAAGGGCCAACTGTAGCTGGCCCTAGCATGCTCCCAAAAGATCAAAGGCAGCCGCTGGAAAATATGAGGAACGATAGACGATACCATCCCTACAGGTCATCTGGACGGAATCAATCCCACATAACAGAACCAAACTCATTTCTATCTGCTCCAGATTCAGATGAAAGGATGGCACGCTTATTCAGAGAGTGTGTCCAACGGGAGCAAAGAGATCGAGGGATAGGCGCTAGGGTAACCGGCCCTTTCGCCCGCAATATCGAAATTGCTATCACCCCCCGAGAATGGAAGATGCCGACAATGGAACCTTACAAAGGAACCTCCGACCCCGTTGTACACTTACAGAGGTACACGCAACATATGCTCATGAGTGGAGCAACAGAGGGAGTACTGTGCAAATGCTTTCCGCTCTTCTTAGCAGATCTCGCTACCTCCTGGTTCTGTCATCTACCCCAGGGATCCATCAGCTCGTGGGAAATGTTGAAAGAAAAGTTTATCAGTCAGTTCCGCATCCATGTGGAACAACCTAAGGACGCTTATTCCTTATCCAGCGTCAAACAGAAACCTAGAGAAAAACTGCAGCAATACCTAACCCGATTCAATGCCGCAGCAGCCGCAGTCCAAGATGCCGATGAGAAGCTTATCCTAATGAACCTCTGTAGTGGCGTGCATCCGGACACTAAATTTGCTAGAAGATTGACGAAAGAAAAACCAGCTACTTTACCCGATTTCTTCCATGAAGCCGGGAAATACATGAGGCTTGAGGATGCTGCCGTTGAGGGGCAGTCAGGACAGCAAAATAAGGCAACTCACAACAATGCCCCTGCTGTGGCAAGGGACGTTCGAAGAAATGATTCCAGAGACAATGCTGGGGGCAAGAAGGGAGAAAAGCGCCTATATCGGCCTGGGCCGAGATTCGACACTTACACTCCTTTGAACGAGACCGTCGAAAATATCTTCCTTGCCACCCATGGCGAAGTTAGATACAAACGCCCACCATACAAAAAGGAATCAGATAACGCGCAGAAATCTGGAAAGTTCTGCCGCTTCCACGAATCTCACGGGTATGATACCAATGAATGCCATCATCTCCGGGATCTGATTGAGGAACACATCAGAAGGAAGAAACTGGAACGTTATGTAAAAAGTCAGGACAGGACTCCAGCTCCTGCCAATGAAAACCCAAGGCTACCCTCACCGGACACCGACAGAGGAAACCGCAACGCTAGCAGCTCTAGTCAAGAGAAAATAGTGGTCCATACCATCTCAGGAGGACCGCACATCGCGGATAGAAGCTGGAAAGAGATGGAAAGGTTTGGAAAGTCGCTTAGAGACAATAAAGACTGTGTCAATTCAGTTATAGAAGAGCGCCACCCGAAGCGGAAAGAAAGTAATGACATCACATTCGGTAAGCGTGACCTAGAAGGAAGGCAGTACCCTCACATGGATCCCATGGTCATCTCTGCCCGACTCGGTCCCGCCGAAGTTTATCGAATCCTGGTAGACACTGGAAGCTCAGTAAACATCCTGTTCAAACATGCATTCGACAAAATGAAGCTATCAATGAAGGATGTATCTCCCTGCGATAAACCACTACACGATTTCACTGGGGATGCTAAGATGCCCCTCGGGCAACTAGACCTCTTTGTTAAGATTGGAAGCCATCCCCGCTCCATTGTACGGAAGCAGACGTTCGTGCTAATAGAAAACCATTCGGCCTACAATGCCTTCTTAGGAAGTCCAGCCTTGTCTGACTTCCAAATTGTCCTAGCCCCATGGTGCCTAAAGATGAAGTTTCCAACGGACAATGGAATAGGGGAAGTAGAAGGAGACCAGGACATTGCTCGAGACTGCTATGTGACTGAACTTCGCAACAACCATGGGAAGGATAAAGGGAAGGGTGTAGAGATTGCCCTCTGCACGAAAAGTCTAGAAGCATAGCAACTAAAGAAAGCCCCTCCTCTTCGATATACCAGCGACCCTTTCAATGAATTAGACCCTAGGGACAAAGAGGAGGAGGCCACCGCCGAGCCTGCAGAGGCTATGGAGTTTATATCTGTAGACAAGCACGACTCAAGTAGACTATTGAAAATTGGGTCCCAACTAAAAGCCGAATTGAAGGAACAACTCATCGATTTTCTCCGCCATAACTTGGATGTATTCGCATGGTCACATGCTGACATGACCGGAATTTCCCCCGACGTAGCATGCCACATATTAAACATTGATCCTACCAAGGCGCCCGTAAAACAAAGAAAGAGAAGTATGGGGGTCGAACGATCAGCAGCCCTCGATGAAGAAGTAAAGAATCTACTCGCCAATGACTTCATACGAGAAGCTATCTACCTGGAATGGATCGCCAACCCGGTACTGGTAAAGAAGGCTAATGGGAAGTGGCGAACCTGCATTGACTTTTCCAACCTAAACGACGCCTGCCCAAAGGATTGCTTCCCACTTCCCCGAATCGACCAACTTGTAGACAGCACAGCCGGGCACGAGCTCCTATCTTTTATGGACGCATACTCAGGATATAACCAAATTCCTATGCATGCTCCCGACCAAGACCACACTAGTTTCATCACCGACCGGGGTTTATACTGCTATAAGGTAATGCCTTTCGGACTTAAAAATGCAGGAGCCACCTACCAGCGCCTCGTCAACAAGATGTTTGCAGGGCTAATAGGACAAACTATGGAAGTATATGTGGATGACATGCTGGTAAAGTCAAGGAAAGCCAAAGATCACGTAATCCACCTAGGCGAGATGTTCCAGGTACTTCGACAGTATGGAATGAAGTTGAATCCACTAAAGTGCTCCTTCGGAGTGTCATCGGGAAAGTTCTTAGGATTCATCGTACATGCCAGAGGGATTGAAGCAAACCCTGAACAAGTCCGAGCGCTAAGGGATATCAAGATACCTTCCACTCGGAAGGAAATGCAAAGTTTGAATGGAAAAGTGGCCGCCCTAAGCCGATTCATCTCCAAGGCAACAGACAAGTGCGTTCCCTTTTTCGAAGTTCTAAAGAAAGACAAAGGAAAGTTCGAATGGACTGACGAATGCTTAACCGCTTTCCTTAACTTAATCGAACACCTCCAGAAACCACCGGTACTCTCGACTCCAAGCGAAGGTGAAGAATTATACCTATACCTTGCTGTGTCATCTCACGCCCTAAGCGCTGCCTTGGTAAGGGAAGAAAACCGCATGCAGCGGCCAGTTTACTTCGTCAGCAAGAGGTTTACTGGGGCAGAAGTCAGATATCCTAAACTCGAGAAGCTAGCATACTGTTTACTAATCACATCATGGAAATTGCATCACTACTTCCAGTCCCATTCCATCAAAGTTCTGACCGATCAACCACTGAGGCAGGTACTCCATCGTCCCAACACTTCTGGGCGACTACTTAAATGGTGCATTGAACTAAGTCAGTATGATATCACCTATCACCCTCGCACCGCCATCAAGGGACAAGCCATGGCTGATTTCATTGCAGAATTCACTACCAACGAAGATAAGGAGCAATTGGAAATAGCAAAAGACATCAAGTGGAATCTCTTTGTGGATGGCGCATCGAACGAACAGGGCTCGGGGGCAGGTGTGGTAATAATCACTCCCAGGGGAAATAAGCTGCACTATGCTATAAGGTTGGAGTTCGCTGCCACCAACAACGATGCAGAATATGAAGCGGTGATAGCTGGATTAGAACTTGCCATAGAAATCGGAGCCCATTCTTTGTGTCTTCATAGCGATTCGCAACTTATTGTTAACCAGATACTAGGAGAATTCCAAGCTCGAGAAGAACGACTCATAGCATATCTAAAAAAGACCAAGTTACTTCTCAGCCGATTGGACCACTACCTAGTCAAACACATCCCTCGGGAAGATAACCAAGAGGTCGACGAATTGCCGAAGCAAGCAACTGTGAGAGACATCGCCATCTTCGGGGCAGTAACCATCTCGAAGCAACTGGCCCCAAGTTTTGAGCAAGTGAATCTGATAGCTACAACCGAAGAAGCAACTTGGATGACTCCCATCCGAGACTACCTACAAAGCGGCACGCTACCCAACGGGCGTAACGAAGTCAAGAAAATCTTGAGGAAAGCATCCCGCTACACAATACAAGAAGACGTCCTCTATCGGCGCGGATTCTCTAACCCGTTATTAAGGTGTGTCGCTGGGAGGGAAGCCAAGGAAATCTTATCTAACATCCATCAGGGAAGCTGCGGAGATCACACCGGAGGGCAAACATTAGCAAAAAAGATACTCCGGTACGGAGTCCCACTCAAAATCATATCAGACAATGGGCTTCAGTTTGACAATGAGGAATTCGCCAACTGGTGCCAAGAGCACGGAATTCACAAAAGCTTCTCATCCGTAGCGTATCCCCAGGCAAACGGACAAGTCGAAGCCGTCAACAAAATTCTGAAAACTCTAATAAAAAAGAAGCTCGAAAAGTCAAAGGGCGCTTGGGTGGATGAACTTCCTACGGCACTATGGGCCTATCGCACATCTTTCAGAACATCGACGGGGCACACTCCTTTCTCTTTGGCATACGGATCGGAGGCTATGCTCCCAGTTGAAACCATTGTGCCTTCCCACCGTAGGATCCACTATAACCCAGAAGAGAACGAAGAACTCCTTCACATGTCTTTGGATCTAGTTGAGGAGAGAAGAAATGATGCAATCCTTAAAGCAGCAGCCCACAAACAAAAAGTAGCGGCACAATACAACTTCAAAGTCAAGCATCGTACCTTACAAGAAGGGGATCTTGTCCTCAAGCGAATCTTCCCTCGCCCCGGAGCACTAGACCCAATCTGGGATGGGCCATATGTAATTCATAAAGATCTCCACAATGGAGCTTATATTTTGTCAACGGTGGACGGAGAGGTGTTCCAAAGGGCATGGAACATCCAGCACCTCCGTCGATACTTTTCTTAACTTGTACTGCCCATATGAAGTGAATTAACAAAGAGAATCAATGGACGTAGGCCTTTTCATGCCGAACCACTTTAAAAAACCTTGTCTCTTTTTTAACTAGTTCCTTTATATCTTGGCTGCTTGTTAACATTATCCTTTTCTGTTGAACAAAATCCTATGCATGTAACATTTTCACTCGATGCACTCCACAGCGCAACTTCACCTGGACAAGACCTAACAGGTACTACGCGAATCTATGCCCTCGCCAATGAGACACTTTTGCTCCGGCATCCCTCTGCTGCGGGTTAACTCGTTGCTCGTGACGGCCCTTAAAGCCAACTGTAATGAGCCGATTATAAGCCACCGAGAAGGCCGACTATAGCCGAGGCAGCTCATTACGGCGTTCGGCTTGCCGACAACTGTGAACCGACTATAAGCCCCAACATAAGGTGTGGCCAGCCAGGGGCAGTTCACAGTTGACGATCGGCACCCACGCTAGCCGGCCACAGTAAATCGAATAATACCCACGATTACGGGCCATAATGGCCTGGGTAGTTACTGTGCGCGATCTCGGCTCCGATGTGTCTTAAGTGCGGCTGTGGTAAAAAAGAATTAACTCCCCGCGGAGGCGTAAGATGGGTGACAAATGTCTCCAAGACCCACAGCTAGGGAAAGTGACTACAAAGCCCGTTTGCCACGAACTTAAGCACATCGAAGGCCTTCCGTGATTGGAAGTTTTACTATTTCACATATTTCAATTTTACTTAAAAAGCTTTCCTCCTATCCTCTATAACAATCCCTAAAGTACAGGATACAGAGTAGGAGATACTCGCCAATGGGTGTAGGGACTCACAATTGGATTGCAGGGCATTCAACTGCGTTCCATGCTCGGTCATACAATATATTCAAAACTGCCATCTACGATTAGAACATGAAAGGCGGTATTTTCTTCTTTTGTGTACAAATACATGACTATAATTTGTTCACACCACACGCTAACATTGCAAGTCATGAAATTATGTTTTAAACCAGAACCTGACATCAAACACAATTTAATTACAATAATATACATATCTATATTTCTCATACGACATGTCAAAATAGCAACAAACATTCAGAAGACGACAAAATCAGCTTAAGTTAAAGAATTACACGTCAAGAATAGAGCTATTTATTACAAGTAGCAAAATATTACAACCTAAAAGCTACTTTACTGTTTTAAGACTAACATCTACAACCCTGTCAAGTCCACAAAAAGAGTTTTTCCAGGTATAATTAAGGGGCCGGCTGCATTGGAGTTTTTTCCTTGTCCTGTTGCCCACCTGTCCAGACAGAGAAAGGATTCATTAGTGAGAAGCAACCAAGTTAATGGGGAAACTAAAAAGGAAGACTTACCAACACCTGCTTCTTGGCCATCCTGGTCGTCATCCTCTACTTGCACACCTGCCTCCTCAGCAGCAAGCAACCGCATACCCTCCTTCACCGCCACCTTCTCCTCCTTGGCAAACTGGGCAGTGACCACATCCATGCTGAAGGCCACGCCACCATCTTTATCCGCATCAGCCTTAGCCTCCTCCAGAGCCCGAAGATAGATCTTAGCCATGACCCTAGGATAATCATCCATCCAGGATAGGTTGCCCTGCTTCCAGGTTCGGAAGTACATGTCCTGAAGCATTTCGTCCATCATCCCCTCATTCTCCACTAAAAATCATTTGGTACGTGTGACACACACACTTCATTCGGTGAACGCAAACGCAAAGCCATTCGGCGAAGGGAAATTGAGTACCTGGTTCGGCAAGCTAAAGTGGTTCGGTAGTAGGTTAGAATCTGATTCGGCTATGTGACTGACTTGGCTCGGCTGTTTCGTTCGGTAGAAGGTAACGGAGGCCCTAGGCCCTTACTTATAGGCAACCATAGACGACCGGACCGGTTGATTCGGCGAAAGCATCCAAGCTAACATCATTGGTTTTAAAACAAAGCACGACACATGCCGGCATATGCCCCACTTTGGGGGGCAAATGTTGGGCGTGTTCTCACCCAGAAGATCTCGAGACCAAGAAGCTTGATTCATCCATCCAGGCTTGCCTAAGCTCATTCGGCATCCATATCTCACAGAGCCCATTCGGCAGTCTCGTCCCAAGGAACTCATTCGGCATCCATATCTCACAGAGCCCATTCGGCAGTCTCGTCCCAAGGAACTCATTCGGCATCCATATCTCACAGAGCCCATTCGGCAGTCTCGTCCCAAGGAACTCATTCGGCATCCATATCTCACAGAGCCCATTCGGCAGTCTCGTCCCAAGGAACTCATTCGGCATCCATATCTCACAGAGCCCATTCAGTAGTCTCGTCTCAAGGAACTCATTCGGCATTCTCATCTCACAGCCGGACCAACTAACGCCTCACAACTGCCGGACCAACTAACGCCCCACAACTGCCGGACCAACCTTCTCCTACCACTACCGGACCAACCGTCTCCTAGCTGCCATCGAACCAAGCTCCTACCGGACCAAGACATTCCGAACCAACACTACCAGGCCAGATCACGTCAGCCCAGGCCCATCAGCAGCTGTACACATCCAGGACCCCTACCCCCAGCCTCACTCTATAAATAGAGGGGCAGGGGTACAACAATGGGGACAAGTTTGGAGAGCTCAAGCACGGAGAGAACCTTCAAACAACTTTCTTTTACTTGCATCAAAGCTTTGTACTTGTAATCAAAACAAAAGAAGAGAAATAACATATAAAGTGGACGTAGGCACATTCTGGCCGAACCACTATAAATCTGCGTGTCTTTTTACAGTTTAGCCCCTGCTTTTCATATATTTGCATAAATCACCCAAATCACTAAGAACAATATAAGATCTATTAAATCATACGACTTTGAGATGTTTGTCCATTTTTTGTGCAAACAAACAACAACATAATCAAGACAAGCCAGAGAGCAAGGAGGCAAGTTTTAGCTAGAAATTCAAAGCCTGGTTCAACAGAAAAGTTCTGTTCATTTCTGGAAACAATGTGAGTAACTTCTTTTTTAAAAAATGCTTGAGTATATTTATATATGTTGCTTGAATAATGTCTGAAATGTGTATGTTTATACGTGTACATACTTATGCAATTCTGAGTATATATGATATCCACATGTTTGTTTACCTGGAAAATACTCTGTTTATAAATTTCAAACCCAGGTTTAAATTCGAAATCATTTTCTCTTGATCCATTGATTTCTAGGACTTAGGATCAAAATAAGATCTGACTGTTTGATTACAAAGGAAGTGTTAAAATTTTATTTAAGCTAAAAATGAATTAGTTTGCTCTGGAAAAAACCTTAAGAACGGTAATGCTTAAGTATTATTCAAACTTGGTAAATCAATGATTCAGGATCATAAACTAATTACTAAATCAAAATTAGGATTTTTAAAACTAAAATCTCAATTTTTAGTTAAGTATTGGATATACATTATTGGTTTGATCAATTTGAGGATATTGGGTTGCCTTTGACAATACAGTTGACCGGAGTGGCTGTGGTTCTTTCTGGAGGTAGATGAGTGATCGGAGAGGCCAGGAAAAATGGGTGATGGTTGATCAGAGGATTGTGGCGATGGTGGTTGGCCAGAAAGTTTTCTAAACCTAGTTTTGTCGTGGATTGGGATTTGGTCTCGTTCGTCGTCAATAGACGATCGAGTGCTGCGAGGTTTTGGGAGATGGAAGAGGAGATGTCGACGAAGGTCTAGGTGGAATGGCGTGGATGCCGGTGGTCGAGATCAACGGCGATGATGGATTTTCCGTCGCGTTCATTTTCCAGTTTTTCGATCGAAAATCGACTTTTCATTTTGGCCTTCGATTCGTACTTTTGGGTTATCGCGCTGATGGACAAGGTCGTAGGTGATGCTCTGGAGCCGGTGGCGATGATCGGAGGAGGCTTGGGTGGTTGTGCACGTGAACAGTGCTTTGTGGTGTTGCCTGATGAAGTCTGGGAAGAGCAGAGGAGTGGAACTCGAGAAAAGGTCGGGTGTTGCTCGAAGTTTTTAGAGGTTCGACTCGAAGCAAGGATGGGAAATCTCGGGTCGAAAAATGTGTTACAGGCTTTCAAGCCTGTTTTCTGTTTTAAAATTTGGAAACTAAATTTAAATTTTAAATCCAGGTTTTGAACTGAGTTGTAAATCGAAATGTAAAGGTAAATTCAAGTTGAACTGAAATTTAGTATTGGACATAAATAAATTTTAAATTCAAATTGTTTAAATAATCTAAAGGCAATTCAATGTATTGGAAAATTTGGATTTAAAATAGAATTGAATTTTTGAATGGAAATTTAAACAAGTTGAAAATTTGAAAGTTAAAAACCTGAAATAAACTTTTAAACCAGATTTCTAATTCTTGAAATTAATTAAGATTTATAACTTAAGTGTTAAAGTAAATTTTAAATATGTTAAATTCAAAAAGAAGAGTGATTTTAAACTTTTTAAAATTTCCTTTATGACCAATTATTATTTTAACATGTAAATCTAAAATGTTAAGAAAATTTGCTTTAAACTTTATTAAAAGTAAATAAAGATTTATTTCAAATTTTAAATCTAAATTGGAATTAAAAAGGAAAATTTGAAACAATGTTTCAATATATGGTAAATAATCATTAAATCATAAAAAAATGAATGAGTGACTTTAAGTAATGAAGATTTATGATTTAAAATTCATTAACGAATGAGTTTTAATGGCTAATTAAATTATAATAAAAAATGATTAATATAAGAAATTTTCTTTAAAAAGGTGATTAAAGAAATTTAATAGTTAATGAAATCATTAACTAAGATTATCTGGATAATTAATTAATGTGATAAATTTAACAATAAATTTAGATTGATTAATTTAGTAACAATCAATTGTGGAACTATTAAATATAATTACTTAATAACAGTAATTATGGAATTAATTATTCCATGTAGTTAATTGAGTTAATCGAATCTGTTCAAGTTAAATTTCTTGAGTTTAATTAAGAATAATCATTTGATAATTTAGGAAAATATAATTACTTAGAGAAGTAATTAAAAGATAATTACTGAATGTAATTAATTGAATGATGATTTGAAATTTGAGTATAATTATTTGTTAATAAATTAAAGGATTATTTAATAATGGTGATTAATTAAGATTTATTTGATAATTGAAGAATTAATTGATTCATTAATTAAATTTGATTAGTTAATAATTAAAGGTTAACTAATAAATGCTGAAAGGGAAATTATTTCAAATAATTTGTAATTAACTTATGATAATTAACCTGGATAAATAAGTGATACATCTGATTTAAATTAATCAGTTGATTAATAAAATTTACTGGTAAATGTTTGGACTTGACTGAATGATTGAATTGTTGATATTCCCTGATTTGTGATGCTATGTGATATATTCTGATTTGTGTGTAATCTTTACTATAGTTCATTTATCTGGGATGAATGTAATATATTATCTGTAATTTGTATATCTGTGATCTGTGAATAAAAGATAAGCGTTATGGTTTATATCGCTTATCAACTATATTTCTGTATTTTGATCTGTGATGATTTATTGATGTTGCACTATTGTGTTAAACCCCTGGACTACACCATACACACACAAATATGGATTTCACGTGGAAATCAGTTAAGTCACAGATTTTTGACAATTTTAAAGATTGAATTCTTGAATCCAAAATAGTTTTGGAATTGGAATTGAAAGCTTTGAAAATGAGTTTTTAAGATAAAAGTTATTTTAAATAACTTAATAGAATTTGAAATTCAAATAATTTGATTTAAATTTGAATTCAATATTCGAAATTGAATTCAATGATTCAGAAATTATGGTCTAAAAGACCATACCAGTTATAAATGTGTTTTATATGAAATTAAACCATTTTAAAAGTACTACAAGAAATTTTATTTTTTGTAGCGCTCAAAAAACGCTACAAAAACTTTTGGTGGCGTTTTGATAATCGTTACGAGAAAACATGCCACTAAAAATCCATGATTTTTTGTTGCATTTATTTTAACGCCACTATAAATGTATTTTTGCCAGCGTTTTTCAAACGCCACCATAAATCTTTTTGTAGCGTTTAAAAAACGCCACCAAAAGATTTTTTGGCGCTACTAATAGAATTTCCAACTTTACCCCTGTTTTACGGTTGCATTTACTCAACGCCACTATATATATTTCGGTAGCATTTTTGAAACGCTACTAAAAGTTGTTTATTATTTTACCCCATTTTTTCATGTTATTATTTCCTGTTAATGGTCTATTTTGGTTCTATTATATCAATCAACAATCACTCACATAATCATCATATTCAAATAAGTTAAAAAACACGTTAACCATATAATCAAATAAAATATCCATAACCATTCCAATACAATAGTTTTTCGACAAAATGACCTAACTCACATACAATAACCATTTGTATACAAATTTACACATCGGGTACTAATAAATGTTATATCTAACTAGTGCTAACAAAACGTTTGATTACCCATAATTCTTTGTTGCATACACAAGTGAAAGCTAACATCATCAAGTCCAAATTTGCTCTCTTTAAAAGTCCGATGCCTACACAAGTGAAAGAAAACAGATAGTCAAACAATTATGTTAACTCGTAGGACTTCAAATATAAGACAAACTTAAACATTCTTATTGTCTAAAGATAAATTTAGACATGATACAAGAGAATATCCCAACGGATAAATATACTCATTTAATAAAGAGTTTAGTAACTCATTCCAAAGTTGCTATAATCGATAAATAACGAAAATAATTCGTGAATAAATAACTATTTCTCACTTACCCGTCAACAATCACACCTGCCAGTAGCTTGTGCAACTGCACCCCTGCTACTTCATCTTGAATAGCAACCCAAACACCCCCGACCTCCTTCACAAATACAACATTTGTAGCCTGTAACCTATTAAAACTGCCACCAGTCACCTGAAAATCCTCCCTGACCAGTTCTGCATCAACCATTTCCCAAACCCAACCTACCACCAAAATCCACTACCATAATTCATCCAATCTCCATCAAAATCCACTACCATGTCTCATGACAAATATGTTTAAGTGTGTTTCATATGTGTATGTACAGTAATGGTAGCTTTTGTTAACACAAATATCCCATGTTATACGGCATCTTCATACTTCCCAAATAAGAATAAATAAATAAAAAAGAACTTGAATACTTTGTTCGCAATGATTCATAAACATGAATATAAACTAAACAATTACCTCCTATAGCTTCTTACGTCGCCCTTTAGATTCCACAGGGAAACGCTGTAACATCAAGAATAATCTACCAACCAAGATAAACAGTGCAAGCAATACGATTTTAGCAGCAATGCAAGCTTGATGCAGGACTATCAAAACAATTATGAAGTCGATAAACTTAGAAAGACGAAGGATAGAATACCTACCTCCCTCCATATAGGAGAAATCCAAGGGCCGCAAACAATGATACACCTGCTTATATGCTTCGTTGCTTAGAATAAAATTTGATGAAATTAAAACTGTGCTGCTAGAGTATTGAATTACTTAGATCATACCTGCAAAGAACAATTTTGACACAACCACCGTAGCATGAATTGGTCTCCACCATAAAAGCATCCAAAGGGCTATTTGATAAAAATAAACACATTATTAAAGACTGGGAATTTTGAGGGTATGGACTCAAGTTCAATAATGTGGGGGTTACTATGTAGAAAGCAAGTATTAACAGCTCAAGATAACGAATTTCACAGTTATGGTCATATTATTACCTGTATCGCATATACCACACCATTGATTGTATAAAAGCTTGGTCTTAAACCATCAGTAGAAACTACACGTGCCTGCCACAATTTCATTTCATGTAAAATAAAATTAGTTTGCATTTAGATATCGAAAGATAAAGCAGCATATCAAGTAACAAAAGGCAGACCTGATAATATATTTCTGCCCAAAACAATACCAATAAAGCATAGGTTGTGAATAACAAAAGACTTGGTGTATCAATAAGAACATGCTAAAAGATCTGGAAAAAGAAATAAGGAAAGTTCAAATAATGTGTTACGATGATAAACTCTAAATCATCATAGAGTAGTCTGTAATCCAACCTCAGGCTTAATCAATTGCACATCACGACGAAAAAATATGGGCAAGTGCAGTTGTAATGTGAATCGCGATGTTTTCATTGCCTGCAGCAATGGGACGATCGACGCATTTTGATGCGTGGGACCGGGGGCGTTGGCGATAGTGTAAGCACGTCAGGTTAGTGAAGAGAAAGACATTGTGAAGACGAGAGGTGAATCTGTGGAGCATAGCTCCGTGTCATCATGTAAACGTGCACACGGATATTGGTTGTGCATGCTTTATGTTATTTGGGGAAGAAGATTATTTTTAGGGAGAAGAAGAAAATGGGCTGCGTGAATTGATTTGGGCTTTTGAACTTGAAGTAAGTCTCTTTTGTTTGCTGCTATATAATTTACTTTGCTTTCCTTGCAATTATGGTCTTCTCTAGTTTGCTGATATAAATTACTTTGCTTTCCAAAGATTGTGGTCCTCTCTACCTTGCTGCTACTAAATAGTTTGTTCGCATTTTATTTATTTAATCTTTTAGTGCTGACAAGTGATGAATGTTAATTGCTATATTATCTTCTCAAAGGTACATACACAAGTTTCTATACGTAAATACTTATATGTTAGATATAATTAAATGTAATTTTCAAGTTTGCTAAACAACTAAAGAGAATATAGCTGATAATGGTAAACTTATATAAACCTTATGAATTTATAAAGCAAATCGTTTATATATAAATATAATACCAGATTAAGTATAATTATTATTGTCCAATGTTAACAGTTATTAGAGTGAGCTAACCTGGCTTAAAGGAAGTAAGATGATGAAAACACCCAGCAAAGCCTCACATATGATCCCATGAAAAAGTCTTCCAAATTGCACTTCTTTATTTGTGTTCTAGACCGTTTATCCTTTTAATAGAACATTTACTGGTTGCATGATGTGTCCTAAATGGCATGGCTCACCTTTTTTAATCAAACAAATAATCCAGTGTTCGGCTGCGGAGGAGCCATTGCTTACCCGATTTTCGACAATTACAGGGACCAATTATAATCACAGTAACTTTAAAAAATTCAACGATTTATGCTGAATAAAATAATTTTACACAAACAACTTCATGAAGTAAGCTCAGTTCGAGCAAATGTTTAATTTAAATGAGTATGTCACTCACTTGCCAAGTTTTGACAGCTCTTTCAGTTCCACTTGAAAAACATGAATACTCCATATCCTCCTCTCCGGAATAAAATCCCAACTTCAGCAAACCTTCCTACATAATTCTGTTTTGAGTCAACGTTTGAGATATAAATCTGAAAAGCAACTTCATGTTCAGTTACATACTTAAAAGATAACGGTAAAGTCGTTGAATATTTATTTAGAGTTCAAGAAAGATGATATAGTCTGGCAGTGGGAAGTGTTATTGGCTCACCATTTAGTTTGTAGTCTCGACTCTCAACATACCTAAGGACGTCTGATAGAGATTAAAGCTAATTCTAAATTTCTTACCTACATTTCGACTCTACTATTTAATAGTGAAAATTTTGGTCCCATTGTGAAGAAGAAAAAAGTTTAAGCTCAATGCGGTGGCATGGGCTGGATAGGCTCAGTACTGACCCAGTGTAAAAAAGTATGTCATTGCATGAAATTGAAGTGAAAAAGTATCTTAACCATTTTCATACAGGATAAAACTAGCATCATGAATTAGTCATCCATAACCAACGACGGAATATAAAATTGCAAGAAACTTTGTTCTCCATTAACACTGTTTTAACAACACCCTAAAATTGTTAAAATCATGCCAGTCATTATTTCAACACAAAAATCCTGCTAATCATCAAAATACAGGGAAGGAGAAAAACTGAATAGCAATAGTTTGCTTAACCTGTTACAAATGATATTGAAAGACTGTACTGCTTGTAGTTGTAAGTAACAAACCAGACCGTAGTTAGAGTTTGCTTTGTAATAATAGAAAATTAACAAGTCATTTAAGTTTGACATTATCATTGTCAAATTAAAACACAACTCATCAATTTTCTGAAACCAAACAAAATTATAAGTAAAAATAGAATGAACACTGCATCAACAAAAACTGAAGTGCCATGAAACTCGCCAATTAAAAAGTAGTGCTATTATAACAAATGAAATCTAAACGCAGCTTTCGTTTTTAGTTTCTAATACGTATAATGTGAGATTATGCACGAAAGCACGTAAGATGCTAGAATAGCCATTCAGATTCAAAACCCTAGATTTGAATGAAACTGGTAAACAGACCTCTTTTGCTCTATTCTTAATCAATCCACAAATATAACTCGATGTATCTGTCGTGCCACCTAAAGTTAACAGTAATAACTCATCATTACGAACTAAAGTTAAAATCAATACCAACGTTGAGTCGGTCAATCGACAAGCTCGCAAACGCTGGTGAGATGACGATTTAGTTTTTCAAGTGTAATTTTCTAGTAGATCGTAGCCAAATAGATCGTTGAAAATTGATTTAGGTTTCCGTGCTTCGTTAGTAGATCGATGGCAAAGAGGAAGATTTTGAAGATGAAGATGGGGAATTTTGTGATGACTAAGGCGGGTGATTTAGAAAACTAAAACGAGATAGGAGATATGGAGCGGCTAAAGAGTTTCAGCGACGAGGAATTTTTTTTAAGTGTTTAAAAGAGACAAGGAGCGACCACGTAAAATTTTAGGAAAATTTTTATGAATTGTTGGCGGGACCCAATTTGTCGCGTTCATTTGTTCATTTTTATGTGTTAACTTGATCAACGGTTGCATAAGCCTTGAAACGCTACCAATAAATGCAACTAAAAACTAGTTTTCTTGTAGTGAAGTATTGGTTTGAGAATTTGAACTTAACCCAAGAATTTTAATTCGTCTAAATGAATCAGATTTTCTGAAATGGAAACTATTTGTTTTCAAATAACAGAAGCTTTCATATAAGAAATGAATTTCCAAATTGTGTCAATAGAATTTCAAGTTTGAATTGAAAAATGGTTTTCCAAGTTATGAATAAATCTTTGTGAAAGATTGTTGAACTTTGTTTTGAAATTGGAAAGGTCGAAATGGAATTATTTTGAAAGCTATTAATTAAATCTTTGATTTAAAGATTTAACGAGTTAACCAAATTGGAATGGAAATTGATTTGGAAAATCTATGAATGTATCTTTGTGAAACTGGGTGAACTTTGTGAGATAAATCTTTTTGTTTAAAAATATTTAAAATGGTATTTTGTTTAAACCATTTGAAAGAAAGATTTGGATAATAAATCGTGACTTAACTGAAATTCCAATACCCATATGTTTTTAAAAATATTGCGCTCATTATTCGGTTTAGCCGGGAGAGGACTTTTGTGTCATATAACCCATTCTGAATAATGATACGTCGTATATGGATAGCATTTGAAGACCGGTGGCGAAGACCGGGTATTTGAGAGAACGATAGGATAACTTATCGATTGTCTCTGCACTGAGTCGCGCCGGTATAGAGATCTCCTAAGTGATGGGAAATCCGATCGGGATTGTGAATACCCGGATTGCAAGGGCTTCTTTGGAAGTGCCTTCGGTTCTGTTTCAAAACCGGAACAGACTTGTATGGTTGTATGTATGACACTACACTTTGAGATATAAAGCTGATTCCTTTCAAATACATTTCTGTTTGGTGGCGGAGATTTATTCTCTTAGCTTAACACCCTTCTCTGAGACGTACGAGCTCAGAGGTTATGTAGTTGAAGGTTATCAGTGATATACTCCCAATTTGGTAGTGTGGCATGCTGAGTGTTGCTGATCAAAGCATGGCTTTGTGAAAAAGCGTAGCTTTGTGGACGAGACCTCATCGAGCCTCACAGACCGGTATTGGTCGAAACAGGAAAGATGCGACAAGGTTTCAGGGGTAGCTCCCCTAGGGTATGACTATTCCTTCTGGAAAAGGGTGGTATTATGGTATGGAGCCCTGATACTTACTCATGTGGGCACTGTAGTATATTTATTACTGCGTGATGTTGGTGTAGAGGATCCTCGTATAAAGGTCCCAAAGGACTGGGGGTGGCATATCTCAGGTTTACTACCCGGGAAGGGGGTAACCGGCCTTGTGTTGGCAGAGAGCCAGGTGGTTCTCGGGGCGTCCCTCCAGAGGCGTTCCTACGTGGCATAGGAAGTTCCTTAGCCTGACCATCTGTTGGAAAATCCAAAGAAACAATACGAACCCAGTACGGTTTTAGTTGTAGAACCTGCCATTTAAAATGGTAGCTATAGCAGGCATAATATAATGGTACCTATGCTGGCTAAGATTAATATTGTATTTTCGAAATGTTTTCTGCACTATGCACTAGTAATAATATCAAAAGAGTTTTCCTTGCGTAGGAAGCATGTTTGACTATCATAAGGAGAAATCTCCCTCATGTGTGCGTTTGCATTGTGTGTGTGCCGGGAGGCCTTATGATAGTTTCATTTTTCAAAAGCATTGCGGATTTCAATGTTTAAAAATCCTTTTATGTTTGTTTTAAAGATAAACTGTTTTTGTTACTCACACCAGTCCCATGACTGACTCGGAGTTTATTGTTCCCTTCCTAAACTCTGGGTGCCCATAATTTTCCACACGGGCAGTCTAGAGTTGGGTTTCTTTTTCAGATAGTCAGGCTTAGTAGATTATCTAGAGCTAGTTCAGTTTTTGGAGTCCACGACTGCACTTGCTTATCTTGGTGCAACGTGATGGTGGTTCGAGCTTGATATTTGGATTCATGCTCTTTTTCAGATCATTTGGAGTCATCTCTTCTACTAATATTTTTCCACTGTTATTGTATCATATTTCTGATATTCTTGTATTATTGATATCATTGTTGTATATCATTATGGATATTGTATTCATTGGAGTTGTATATGATATCATCTATTTATTTATTCCGTTGTGTTGTTATACTTACTGTGTTATAAGCTCCGGTGAGCCAGATTCGGCGTTTGAATCAGCGGCATTTTGAGTACAAGTGAAGTACGGATGTCGATTTTCGAAGGCCGAGTTCAGGGTCATTACAATATGTATATGTGTGTGTGTATATATAGATGTATATGTATTGTCTCCTCTAAAGCCCAATCATCCAAAATGGCTAAGGTCCTTGTACTTGAAAAGTCTCGGACCAACCCGAGTATTATATAAATAAGAAATAGGTCAGACTATATCTAAATCCAATATGAGCACATAACAGTAAGCATGGTAATAAAAGGAAAAGTATGAATACAACTCAACGTAATATTCATCACAACATCATAATAATAATATATCACACCAAACACTCGAAATATTACTCAAGGACTTCATATAAGTAAAAAAACCACGACATCTATAATTAGGCGATAACAATCAAATGCATCGAAATCTGAAAATACAATGGATAAGCTCACAGCGTATCAATAAAGACCATAATAAAGGAATGAATCTCGAATTAGACCGAATCCCAGGGTCAACAACCAAAATATCTATCTTGAATTATAGTCCTAATTGAAGTGAAGACTTCAGACTTTCAAGTCCTTAAACATAAATCTAGAAAGCATAATCTCAACTAAATAATCAAAGCATCAAATCTTGACTTACAGCCCTAATGGAAGTAATAACTTCCGATTGCTAAGCCGTCGAAGATAAATCAAGAAATGTGGAACCTAAATAGAACTCAATCCATATAAAATACAAAAATCAATATCCATAAATACTATCTCGACTTACGGTCCTGATGGAAGTAAATACTTCCGACTGTTAGTCCTTGGAGATTGCAAGAAATATAAATCCTAAAAAAAAATCACTTCATAGAAAATATCGAAGGCAATACCAAATAATTATCTCGACCTAAAATCCTAATGGAAGAGATAACTTCGGACTGTTAGGCCCTCGGAGATATCAATAAATATAAACTAAAATCAATACCAAAGCTAATCAAAATCTCAATTTACAAGATCATATATCTCGACTTGTAGTCCTTATAGCGGCGAACTCTCGACTGAATGGTCCAAGGAGATAGAAACAAAAAATTATATATAAAGGAGATCTCTTAGCCATAAGCTCTTATGAAAGAATGATAGACAAGCTCACTACATGTCTCTAATGTTATAGATAGACAACACACACTTATCCTTGGTTAGGCTAACTCAAATGACAGACTAACATGCAGCTAATCTCTAATGTCATATGATCATCGTCTCTAATGAGGTGATAATATTAAATATCTCATATAAAATGGATCTACCTAAGTCATCCAAATGGGAGACTGACGTACCACGACACTGCTCGAGGAAATGCTAATTACTACATCCATTTTCCTACAATCCCTTAATTACTCCTAGAATCATGACACTCGTATTCATCGCATGTCATAAACATGCTGCATGACTACGCCATGAATTGGTCACGACTCCTACTTGCCCTTGATAATGGACTATTGATCCTTAAGTGACATCTAGAGAATGGCTCTAATGAGAGCAATAGCCCTCAACATACAAACTCAACAAGGTGACATTACAAATCTAAGGCATGACCTCGCAATCAAGACCGATAGGATGGATAACTAGCCTTTTTGGTGGGTCTAATTCACGCGCTCTTTATAGTGGCGTGAACCATATAACGTAGATTCCTGACAAATACTCTCGACTATATAAGTCCTAATGAGAGTGATAGCTAACACTCTTACCTCTAGGAGTCCTACTGAGAGTCACAACAACTGCTCTCGACTCGGTAAGTCCTATTAAGAGTTATACCTAATACCCTCGACTCGATGAGTCCTGATGAGAGCCACATCAAATGCTCTCGACTCGGTAAGTCCTATTAAGAGTTATAACTAATACCCTCGACTCGATGAGTCATGATGAGAGCCACATCAAATGCTCCGACTCTAGAAGTCTTGATGAGAGTGATCGCTATCGACTATATAGGTCCTAATGAAAGTATCTCAATATAACCGATCCTCGACTACTAGCCCTTAGAGTAGATAACGATACTTGACTAGTTGATCCTTAGAGAGTGCAACGAAATACTCTCAACGAGATGAGTCATTATGAGAGTAATAATAAGTACTCTCGACTACGTCCTTCCTAATGAGAGCATCACCACATAATAATCCTTAACTACTAGCCCTAAGAGTAAAAAATAATATACTCGGCTAATTAACCATAAGAGGATAAATCTATAAATTCCAACACATCTCTAGCTTATAGCCCTTGGAATGTAATAGAATTCTCTTCTACTAAGCTCTAAGGAGACATCTTTAGATGATATCGCAAATTCTTAACCCATCTCTAGAAAATAAGTGACATATACCCATCAGTAGTAAACAAATAAGTATTACTTGAGTGTCTCATACAACTTAGTATTACTCGAACATTTATTAGTGGGTAAACTACACTCATCAAATCAACAATTATTGTATAGTATGAGTCAATTGAATAACCGAAAAATATTACCGAGCATTCCATATCACCTGACACTAGTAATCCTTTTATTCAACATCCTTACCATATTAATTAAAACACAATACAAATATCCACATAAATCATTTTCAAATCAAACCATATATATAAGGGGTTTATCTTTCACAACTCAAAAAATCCAATTAACTATTTCACATATATCTCCAATAAATTAATTTTGAACCACAAATTATATAAAAAGGGGAATACATTTAAAAACTCTTTAAAATTGATTTTTATAAACAAAAATCCCCTTTCGAAATTTGCTTTTAATCTTTTTTATTAAATATTTAAATTACAAAGAAATTTCCCTTTTGAAAATATTATTCAAAACCCCTCATTTATACTTATAAAAATTTAACTTTGAATTACTCTTGAAAATATCTATTCTCATTTTTATAACAACTTTTATATCCAAAACAATTTCCAACAAATCATTTATTTCTTAACCACTTTTATTATTTATAAATATACTTCAAATAAATGTTAAAACACTATAATAATTTCACATAGCTTTCAAAAATCTTCTAAAACCAAAATCAATCGAATATCAATAATATAAATCATGGAGTGAAATTCTCCAAAATCATTAACCAATCAACAATAAAAAAATTATCGTTTGGCCCAAATCGAATACATCGAAACCCAACGATCCATAGTGTATAGACATATATAAAATAAATTACACATCAAAATGCAATCGGATAACATCTCCTTCTCATTTTGGATAATCTAACATACACAAAGTCTCACAATTTAATCCAAAATCATAACCAATATCACACAATCAATCCAATATCCCGGACAACCATTTCATCTAAACAATTCAATCAATATTCTCAATAAATTCAACCAAGCAATGCAATCTAAATGGGATATATATATAGCAGGATATGGGAAATAAATATAAATGCGAGTATAAAACTCATCGAAATGATGAATGCAAGAATTGAATTCTCCTCTAGACAACGATATTGTCAGCCACTTCTTACCAGTCATTTCACATTACTACTCAATGATTTAACCTACCTCCACTCATGCCACTTTTTTCCCATTGCCTGCAATGTTGCACCATCCACCAAATTGCACACACACACATCTGCACATGCCTGCTCTAGTCGTGACACCAAGTCGCAGCCACCATCCCGATCGTGAGTAGCATCTCGCTGCTCCCAGCACTACGAATGCACCTCCATCCTTTGCCAAGCACCGCATGCTTCCTTCAATTTACTGCTAGCCTAGGTCGATCATGACCTCCTCCCTCATCGCAACATCAATTTGCCTTCGCCCTTGGTCGGCCTTTCTTCCCAATCGCAAGCATGACTTCTGTCTACTTTATTTTTTTCCTATCGTGATTTTTATTTCGAGAATATTCTAGGATTAGGGCTTAGGGATTAGGGTAGCAGGCTCGAGTTTGGGAATATATAGTTAAAGATTTGAGATTTGGAAATAAAAGTATGTGCATGGGGCTAGTTGAATTTGGGCTATATCTAATTAATTTACTTTGCCCGTTTATTCACTCTTTTCTTTTAACAACTCTTTCAATTTATTTAAAAATTTATTTCAATTTAATTTTTAATGGATTTCTACTTCATTTTGCAAATTATATTTCAATAACTCCAAAATTTCATTTATTTCAATGTCAGCTTTTTAATTTTTCGCTATTTTAATCACATAACAATTATTTACACTTAATAATATATTATATTCAATTAAAACATTTTATTCAATTTCAAAATATTATCTGAAAAGAATTTATTAATTTAATTCAATTTATTTAAACAAAAATCTTTTATTAATAGCTTTCAATTAAATAAATATTTGCTCTAAAAAATAATAGTTATCAAATATCGAATTCAAACAATTTTGTTTTAATTTAAATTTATTTAATTTACGATGTAGAAAGCATGGTTGTTACATCGACAATCTATTATTGATTGGCAATGACATTTCATTATTGCAATTATTGAAAGGTTGGCTTCCCAAGAAATTTTCCATAAAGGATTCGAGAGAAGCAGCCTATATTCAAGGTATAAAAATCTATAAAAATAGATCTAAGATACTATTAGGAATATCCCAATCCCTGTACGTATATACCATACTGAAAAAGTTCAATATAGAGAATTCCAAATGCAGAAATGTTCCAACACGATCTGTAATCGCCATTTCAAAGAAGGATGCTCCTCATACTGACAAGGAGAAAGAGCGTAGGAAGAGGATCCTCTATGCTTCAGCTATAGGATCCATAATGTACGCTATGCTATGTACTAAACTGGATGTGACATAGGCATTAGGATAATTAAGCCAATACCAATCTCATCTTAGAGGAAAACATTGGACGGCCGTAAGATGTATACTGAATTATTTAAGAAATATTGAGGACTAATTCCATATATACGGGAATGAAGACCTCCTTCAGAAGGGTATTCAAACGCTAGCTTTCAAATTGATATGGACAATAGTAAGTCAATGTCTAGTTATGTCTTGACACTTAATAGAAGAAAACAAGAAACAGTAGTTGATTCGTCGACCGAGGATGAGTACATCACCCTCAATGAAGCAATTAAAGAGGCAGTTTGGATGAGAAAGTTTTTGAGTGAGTTCGGCGTAGTTCCCAATATGAAGAATCCAATGACATTGTTCTATGATAATAATGTGACGATACAGATTGCAAAAGAGCCCAGAGCACACAAAAAGTCATGACATATTGTTCGAAAGTTCTACCTTATTAGAGAGTTCGTTGAAAAGAAAGTTGTCATGATACAAAAGGTAAATACGAAGGACAACATAGCAGATCCATTCATGAAGGGTCTAGATGGGTCGGCTCTCGAAAAGCTGATTGAAGGAATAGGATTGAGATTCCATAATTGGCCCCAAATGCAAGTGGGAGATTGATAGAGTTATGGGTATGCCATTGGGGAAATTTTGTAATTTATTGTAAACTAATTAACTCTGTAATCATTCCTCATTCGTAATAATGGTTTTTTTTCTTTCCGTTATATATTTGTTATAATGTGTTATAAATAATCAAATATTTAATTAAAATATATTTAATAGAAAACCCATAAATGGTGTGTTTGTGAAAGCAGTTACAAATAGTTGTAATCATGAGTATTGTATCACAATATAATAAAACGCATCATTTTAAGTATTCCTAGTCAAGATGCATCGAGGTTGGATATCGATGCATCCATTGAGACTACAGTACGTAACACTCTCCAGCTATTGGGCAATGTATTTGTTGTGACTGTTGGAGACACTAAGGGGTTACATACGGATAGTTATTGGATAACTATAGAATGACTCACTCGATAGTTTTCTATTGGTTAATATAATTAAGGTCAAACAGAAAATATTGATGCGAATAATTTACATAGTTCTCTTGATTTTAGAATACTGTTGATCTTCAATATGAAAGCTCTGCTTTGATTGCACTCAAATTATGGCATGACATCTATCGAGTGACTATAGTGGATCAATGGAATTATTGGAAGTGAAACATTTTCAAGAGAGGATTCATCTCCTTAGTTATATGACGTTAGTATCACGATCAACTCAAGTCAACTTAAAGTCAAAATCTCTGGCCAGAGTAGTTCGATTAATAATAATTGTTATTGTTGAACCAAGGACTTTGTGTTTGGACTATAGGGTTGAATATGGATGATATTATAATTTTGACCATTACCAAATTTCATAAGTCTGAAGTGATATAGTTTCGAAGAAGAGAATTTGTGTAAATATTAGTCACAATCGAGAAACGCTTAACAAAGTGAAACTGGATTTTACCAAAACCAATTAAGTGATAAATTTGGCCTGATTGTCACCACCTGCCAAGTGACGTGTGAACGTTAATATTCGAATGGTTCGATATTAATTACTGACCAAATTTATACCTAAAAAGTCACACAACCGAAATGTTGAATGTTCCTTTGATCACGTGATTTAATTAATTTGTAGTTGTCATAAATTAATTAATATTTATGAAATATTAATTATTAATATTTTATTTTGATTTGATGAACAATATTAGTAAATATATATATAATAATTATAAATATATAAATCGACATGCAATATCGATACATGTTTAAATTGGATTTAAAATGCAATATAATTTGTTCAGAATTTAAATGGGTTTGAAGCCCATATGGGGCATGTGTATTTCGACCATGTTCGGCCATGTGACGGCAAAATGGATTTGAGTTTAGATGGATTAGAGGAAAAGAATGGGTAAGAGAGAAATGTGGATCATGATCCTAACATCTCTCTTTAAACTCTCCTCTATAAAAGCATCTTAACCCACCTTTACTACTTTTTGGAGCCTCTATCTACTTTACTTCTGGCCGAAATACGTCCCCATCTTCTCCTGCATTTTTAAGCACAAATCAAATAAAAAAACAATCGTTATTCGATGGTCAATGGTCAAAATTCAGGAGTTAGCACCTTGCTAAATTGGAATCTAGTTCGAGAAATCCATCTCTTCATTTCAACGTGTATTATCGGCTTTGGAGATAAGGTAATTTTCTAATTTACAATAATAAATTAATGTTTAGATAATTTATATATCATATGATGTATTGTTAGTTAGGTGACGAATCTTGTACGTCACTATATCGTCACATTCAGAATGGTTGCATAATTATATGCTTGTATAATTTTAAAAAAAAATTAACATATAAATGCCTCTAATACTCCAACATGAAAATAAAAATAATTATTTTTGATTTGAATTAATTTAGTATATATAAATTATCTAAATTATATAAGTTTTTTAATTTAAATATTAAATTTTATATTATACAAAATATGGTTTTAAAATCTCATATGAACAGCTTTATACTTAAATAATTTTCGGCATAAATATTTTTAACACACATACGTTCGTACATACATACATATCATGTATGTATCTATGTATAATGTATATACGTGTGTACATATAATTTAAATATTATTTAAATCAATTAATTTCATAAAGTCATAATAATAATAAACATATTACAAAAAAATATGTTTTAAATTTTATAAAATTAAATTCATGCCTAATATTTTTTTGAAAGGTTAAAAAAAAATTTATGTATTTTTTAAATATTTAAATACATGTGATATTAAGAATTGAATTTAAAAAGGATTTTAAAATTATAAAATATATATAAAATATTTAAACGTTAAAATATCTTTTAGATTTTTAATGAAATATTAAAAACAAAATTATCTTTCGAAAATTATATTTTTATTTCTTTTAATAATTTCCATATTAAATTTAATAAATATTTAAAATTAAAAAAGAAACTAATTTTGCCATGTGAATTATCTGCTGTGTTCACATATGTTTTATGTGTAATTCATTTATGTATTGATGTATATATATTTATTATTAAATTGTTTATAAGACATATATATGTATATATATATATATTATATACGTTTATTTAATATATATAAAAACATTAAATTTTATTTTTGGATTTTACGGCAAAATAAAAGTAAAATTTTGATATAACTTTAAATGATTTTAAATATACATATACATATATTATATTCTATATATATATATGTATGTATATGTGTGTGTATATATATATATATATATAAATTATTCAAAATAAAATATAGATTTATATAGATTTGTAATAGTTTTTGTATATAAATTAAAGCATATAAGCATACCTTTGGATGGTATATTTATATACTAGAGGAGCTAACATGTCCGTTAAGTGTAAATCACAACACTTATCCATATGCATATTAAACCTTGCACGGATTGCTATGTTACATATGCACACACATATATACACGTATACGATACATGTATACATATAATACAATAATAATTTCATAACTTAAAACTATATTATAAATCTGAATAAAATAATGATTTTATTTAAATGTAATTTATAAATGTTATACATAAATTTGCTAAATTATTGTCTTTATCGTATTTATATTTCCGTTTTGCGTTGACTAAAATATTTGTTATTATAAACTATTCTATCTTTATTACTGCATAGCATAATCATACAAATATTATGAAATTAAAAAGTAATAACCATAACGATAATTATTACAACACAACTCTGATACAAATATTCCTTTCAAAAGTCTCTTTCATAACACAAAAACACATGCCCTCTTGTTTAACTTAACCCTTTCAGAATATCACTTTCACTTAACAAAAAACACACTTTTAGAGTCTGCCTTAGCAATTGTCCATTCACGTCTTTATTATAACTTATACGACCGAAAGGCGCCCATCACAATATTACTTTGTTTGACTTAACTTTGATTATAAGTGGAATATTTATTAAGTGAATCGACCTCTTATTTTCAAAGTTAACACAGAAAATTCTTTTTAAAAACAGATTTAACGGAACACTACTTTAATTATTTTCAGTCAATAAATATTTACGGTAAAACTATAAATTTTTGCCGTGCGTACTACAAATACTTAGAGTTTTAATTGCACATTTTTACTAAAAATAGGTTTTCAGTGAAATATGTCTTTTAGGAGGGGGGCGGAAGTGCATTTGTTTGACAAAACATCATTCTTATTGAAATATAATAGGGACAAAACATTTAAGAGTGTTGTGAATATAAAATCTGGCACAGGTCAGCATGGCTCTTATGACACACGTATTAATATCGGTTTTGACCAATATGTTGCCCAATATTTCTTGTAGCAAGTACAACACAAAATTTTATTTTTCAATTTTTTAATCCCGCTTGCATGTTCATTTCATACTAAAACAAATCAAATTCAACCTTCTCAGCCTAACCGTCCTCGCCGTATCTCTTCCCACATCTTATATAAACCAACTTCCACCTACACATATATATCCCACAAACACAAGATAATAATAATATCAGGAAGAAAAATGGGTTCGATTTCTGCAGAAAAACCTCATGCAGTTATGATCCCATATCCAGCACAAGGCCACATAACTCCCATGCTACAACTTGCGAAACTGCTGTATACATATGGCTTCCATATCACGTTTGTGAACACTGAATATAACCAAAAACGCCTTGTTCGCGCTCGTGGAGAAGATCTAGTGAACGGAGTAGACGGATTCAACTTTGAAACGATACCCGATGGTCTTCCTCCTTCTGATATCGATGCAACTCAGGATATACCATCGCTGTGCGATTCTACACCCAAACATTGCCTCGAGCCATTTCGTCGACTTCTTAACAAGTTGAACGCAAGTGCCGAGCCTAAAGTCACCTGTATTGTATCGGATGGTGTCATGAGTTTTACTTTAGATGCTGCAGAGGAGATAGGTGTGCCTGAAGTTCTGTTTTGGACTACTAGCGCTTGTGGCTTTTGGGCTTATGTTCACTACAAGGCTATTATTGATAGAGGATTTGTGCCACTTCAAGGTTTGTTTCTGGTCACCTATTTTGATTCTTTTTAATAGAACGTACGGGCAGTTTCAACAGGCACATATATACATGGTTAAAGCCATATTTGTTTTGCCTGACATACAGGATGTTAGGTTATATATAGTTGGTTCAGAGTCAACCAATACATCATGTACATAAAAAATACTTTACTTTTTGTTGAGAATGAATAAAATCTTCTGCTTTTGGAGAAAAACTAGACATACCCAAGGTTCTAGATCGATGGATCAAAGATCTAATGGCATGAAGGTAAATAAGAGCAACGATGCACTCCAGCATATTTTAAACACTGCTAAACTATGAACTAGTGGACTTTTTATTTTTTATCCAAAAATGAATCCCCACCCCACACTTATTTTGCACCAAATTAAAGTAAGGAGAGAACCTTCCTCTTAATTATGCCTGTTGACACTTCATACTATACTGATCATGGATTGTTCTAACTGCAGATGAATCTGGTTTCACTCCTGAATTTCTGGACACTCCAATAAATTTCATACCTGGAATGGACAAAACGCGCTTAAGGGACATACCAAGCTTCATAAGGACAACAAACATAGATGACATAATGCCCAAGTTCCTACTTCGTGAAACAAGCAGAGCAACCAGAGCTTCTGCCATCATACTAAATACGTTTGACGAACTTGAAAAACCAGTTCTTGATGCAATGGCTTCTGTCTTACCTCCAGTTTTCTCAGTGGGTCCTCTATTCAAGAGAATAATTTCAATGCAGCCACCAATGAACTCTCCTGTGGCTTCACTAACATCAAGCTTGTGGAAAGAAGACCCGACGTGCATCGACTGGTTGCAAAACAAAGAGGCAGGCTCAGTTTTGTACGTGAACTTTGGCAGCATAACTGTGATGACCAATGAACAAATGATCGAGTTTGCATGGGGACTGGCTAACAGCAAACGCGACTTCTTATGGGTAATCAGGCCCGATTTAGTAAAGGGAGACAATGCAATGTTACCGGAAGAGTTCTTGACTGAGACTAAAGGGAGAGGATTACTTACGAGTTGGTGTAATCAAGGAAAGGTGCTATCACATGCATCGGTTGGGGGATTTTTGACGCATTGTGGATGGAATTCAACGCTGGAGAGCATCTCCAGTGGAGTGCCTATGATATGTTGGCCCTTCTTTGCAGAGCAACAGACGAATTGTAGGTACGTGTGCGAAGAATGGAAGGCTGGAATGGAGATTGACAGCAATGTGAAACGGGAGGAGGTCAAAGATTTGATACTGGAATTGATGGGAGGCCAAAATGGTGAACGAATGAGGAGAAGAGCGGTGGAGTTGAAAGAAAGTGCTATGAATGCAATTGGAAAAGGTGGGTCTTCTGTTAAAAATTTGGATAAGATGTTGAAGGTCTTGCTTTCAAACAAAATTTAGTCTATTGTTTCCTTGCTTATTTGTTTGCTTATTTAATTTGTTTTGATGGTTGATATTTATTAGTGATCAAGTTGATGTTTTAGCTTGACTTTGCATCATCTATTATAATGATTGCTAATTCATATTGTAAAATATCATCAATTAAATGTAATGGATTGTTTTTACGTTCAAAATTTGCAAGATCATAAGTTAATATTACCCGTAATAACATCAATTTCAAATTGTAGTTTAAAATACTAATTTTATTGCTGATTTACAATTATCAAAATATACATTCTTTTAAATATGATATCAAGCTCAAAAGGAACATGTCGTTATAATTTTGTAACTGTGCACCTCAAAATATTATGTGAAAAAGAAAGGTAAAGTACTGTAATTTTTTATCGATATATAATGAGAATACCTCCATTTGAATATTTTAAAATTACTTGAACACCCCTTTAGCCTTCCATGTGATCTTAGGATATTTTTGTCTATTATCACATCCAAGTTTTCATCACTTCTACCGATATTATCCTACTAACGCAAAATGCTCCTCACGATATCCTCCTACTCTCATGTCATTCCCAATCACAGGTTATCATGACGACCTTCATGTTTTTTACTCCTATTTATCTTACCACATCCAATCCCTAATCTTACTTTCAAATTGCTGGCTTTTCATCATCTTTTTCTGATTTATGAGCATGAAGGAGATATGTGCTTTGTTTAAAGAAACACCTGCAACTTGCCGGTAATTAATTTTTTATTTTCATTAGCTATTTTGGATTGTTGATGTTAAAGCTCAATTTGTTGCTAGAGTTTATATGAGTTGGTTAGAAAATTTCACGTTTTATGAAATGTTTTGCTTATAAATCGACTAATAGATGAATCAAAAATGATATGCGAACATTCTTCAGTTTGGCATCTTTGAAACTTTATTAACAACGGTTTGTAGAGTTATTAAGGATCTAATATATATGAAATTTTGCTGCTAAACTAATGTGGATCTATTACTATATCAATATATGAATGCATCCAGTCAAAATTGGATCTGCGATCTGCTAATGAACAAAATTAAAATCTTAATCAAACCATTGCAATATGTTCCATTTGTTGAATTTCATCGTAGTAAGTAGTAATAAACAATCTACTCCCAAAAATATATGACAACATGATCTTCTTTTCAAACAATTTGTGATTAGAAGCTGGCATCATGCTAGCAGTGATTCAAATGGGCATCTACAAAGGTGAAGTAAACAATAAGACATAAAATACATAATACCCATTAATGAGCAATTACGAGGGAATAATATGAAAGGGTATTTTTAAACCATATATACTACCCGCCTTTGCTAAAATCATATTTCATTTTAAGGTTACATCAGCTATGGTAGTCTACACTCATCAAAAATTTAATCGTTATATCTTTTCCAAATCATGCATACTAAATTTACTCTTAAAAAATAATATTGTACAACAAATCATAAATTAAACTGAAAACTTACTAGAAAATTTCTACAAATATGTAAATACAAGAGGGGCTAAGCCTTTTTCGGCGTTCCAAAATTACATGTTCTTTATATCCTAAGGTAGGGTATTTATACATATGTTAAGGATATATTTTCAGTTTAACAAAATCAGATGAATTTAATTTTTCTCTATAATTGTTGATTTCAGCTATAGTTAGTGTTTACATAAGTTATACTTTTTGTATGTTTTCTATAAGGAGATGCTTGATTGTGTATGTATGCATGCTTTTATGATTTGCTTTATAAGTTATTCTTAATTTTTATTACCATTTTATTTCATTTACATTTCATTAATTCTAATCAGTAAGCTGCAGCAGGTCATGCATGTTTCTGGCCTTGCTCTCAACTTTGTAATCCATGTTTCAGTTACACTGTAATGTTTTTGCCTCTCACCCTAATTCATAAACAATTTCCAATTAATTATATTTTGAATTATAGATTAATAAATCAAATAGAAAACCATTTCTCAAGTTGGTTTTTATCTTCCAAAGGAAGTTTTTAGTCACGATCAACGATATGTATCATCATCTCAAGGTGTCATGAAAGTTATCAAAGGTTTTATTACAAAATAGAAAATTTTGATGCTCGCAAAGAAATATAGTCTACAAAGATGTTTTTTATCATGTAATAAAGGTTTAAATTAATTACAGTTTATGGTCACTTTTTATCTATCTCATTTATTCAAGCTCAAAATAAAGTAGGAGACAAAACAATCGATAAACAAATGGTATAATGCTTGCCATTTATACTCACATGTTAGACCATGAGATGTTTGTGTTTCTCAAGACCATTTTGAATAATATGCAAATTAACGAATTTTGTGCAATATACATATATGTGTGTGTGCGCGCGCGCGTGCGTGTGTGGGTGTGTGTGTATGTATATATATATATATATATATATATATATAGCTGTGTGAGTGTGCACGTGCGTGTATGTATGTATATGTATATATATATATATATGTGTGTGTGTGTGTTCCCTTCGGTATTTATACAATAACCAAATTTATGCATAAAATGAATATATCGAGTTTTGTATACGTTTGTACATACTATTTTGTACAGAAAAAAGTTAACTCACGTTTTTCTTTGCACACGTCCAATGGACGTGCCTAACATACTGGTAATTATGTTAATACTGGTCTATATATAATGAGAATACCTTCGTTTGAAACTCTGGAAATTACGTTAATACCCTTGCTATACATTAATTAAAAATAAAACAACAAGAGAATGGTTTCGTCCTTACTAAAAATAAAACTAATGCATTTTTTCTTTTACACGTCCAATCGAACGTGCCATACGTACTGGTGTCAAATAATTTGGAAGGAAGTCCGCTTTCCAAAAGTTCAATTCTCCTGAAACTTTTCCATCTTGATTTGATTGTTTGTAAATTATATGATATCATTCCAAATTCAAAATTGGTGAGTTAACAAATATCTCGAATGAGGTGCATTAAACGAGTTTGACTTAGAGATTTGGTTCGGATCCGTTAAGCCTATGGACTACGAAAGATTTTTTCGCATCCAACGCGGATGCATTGAACATATTTTTTTTCCCAAATTCCTTGAGAGAGTACATGATGGTATTGGATATGGCGATAGGAACCAAGAAGGAGAAGAAATATTGAATTTCACTATTGTCTATGACCTCATGATAGCTAATATGTTCTTTAAAAAGAGACAATCACACTTAATTGCTTTCAGTAGTGGACAACACTCTAGCCAGATTGACTTTGTCCTTACTAGAAGAGACGACAAACGAGCTTGTGTAAATTGCAAAGTCGTACCTGGAGAATGTGTCGTCTCACAACATCAGCTTTTGATATTTGAATTTCGCCTTCGAATACGTGTTCGACAGGATAAAAGAGCCAAGATTAGTCGGACGAAATGGTGGAAACTCAAAGAAGACACCTCACGGGTGTTTAACGATGGAGTGATGGGAAAAGGGACATGGAATATGGAAGGAGAAACAAATAACATGTGAGATGAGATGACTGAAAAGGAGTGCGAATTAAGGATCTTAAGGCTAATTTAACACTAGAGGAGAGGTGAATAGTGTTTAATGGATTCTAAGACTTATATGGACTAAATTAAAATTATGACACAAACAAATGCAGAAATTAATCACAGAACAATCACAGAATCAAACATAGATGCAGAAAGTAAATAAAAAGCAGTATAAGGAAAGAACACACCAGATTTTATACTGGTTCGGAGTTACCCTACATCCAGTCCTATACCAAGGCAAACACCTCATACAGATTTTTATTATACCAATGTCGAGATTACAATCCTCAATTTCTAAAGGCCTTGAGGTACCCTCCTGTCTCACGAGTCCGGGGCAAACTCTCTTGATTTACGGGCCATAAGATTACCCAATTGATTTCCAGGCACAACCACACCTTATATAGAGACTCGATAAACTTTTGATTACAAATTGATCCTATAACTCTGAATAGCACTTTCACTACTAGAAAAAAGCTAAATACCGACGGAGGGGGGCGACGGCTTTCGACGGCCTATTTCCAACGGCTTCCGACGGGCCGTCGGCGGCCGTCGGAAGCCGTCGGAAATTATCGAACTACAGGCTCAGCCGAGCCTTCTTCCTCCTCACTTTTCATACGAAAATATTAATCCCTAAATCCCCAAATCTCTTCCCCAAGCTTCCAATCATCAATTTCGAGCTTTCGGATCCTCCCCGGCTGCATAATCAACGTCTATTGCTCTCCGGCTAAGGTATAATATCTTATTTCCGAGAAAAATTGAGTTTTTACCCTAATTCTAGATTTTCATAAATTGATAAATTAGGGCAAATTGGTGATTGAAATTGTTTTCAATTGTGTTATAATAGTTTCTAGCATTCAATGATATACCTATTTCATCTTTTATCGTGAAATTGTGAAAAACATGTATAATTTGGGTTTGTTCGTGTATATGGAAATCGTTGTATATGCCTTGGTTGTACCATTGTATATGTGTGTAGCGCTGCTATCATTGTATTGTGTTAGTTGGACTAAGATAAAATGAATGCACGAGCTTGGAATATTATATTGTGCACGTATTGACTTATGCAACAACAAAAAATTGCATCGAACGAGCCTTAAGTTGATGAAATACGTCGAATAAATGTGTTAAATTAAATTTTTTTTTGTAAATGTGAATAGTTAGTAAAACTGTATTTTTTCGTAAAATGCGCACATTTACTTAACTAATGCCCCTTAGACAATTTTTGGCCCCGTCTGACGAATGTTGTACATGATTGTTATATAAATAGTCGTTTTTTTTTCAAAAAACGACCATTTATATTAATCTGATACAATGTTTATTGGATTTGTCCCTGTATTGGACAAGTTATGAACACAGTAAGCATTTACATTTTGTATACTACTTCGTCTCAAACGGTTCATAAAATTTCGGCCTAACTTTTCTTTTTTGTTTCCTGCGTACACGCATTTTGTGTACAATGCAGGGAACAAAAGGGAAATGCTGCCGAAATTTTTTTGAATCGTTTGAGACGAAGTAATATACGAAATGTAAATGCTTACTGTGTTTGTAATGGGAAGTAGGATGCCTGACCATGGAAAAAAAAATTTATACAATTTTTTATATCGATACGTTAAAAAATAAAATGTGCCCTATTTAAAAATATTTTTAAATTTGTGAAGTTGTTCTTTAAATTCAAATATTATACGACCATGAAAATAATCTTTTTCGAATTTGTATTCTTGAAAATAAATATTAAATTTTGAACTTCTAATTTTCTCAAATAGGAAAAATGATTGATTATTTTGTTGATCGGAGGAGATGGATGTACCAAAGAAAAGGACAGAGGGGCTCAATAAAAGAAGATTTTTATAATGGTATAAACGTGTTTGTTGAATTCGCTTTAAGTAATAACGGAAACGATCCAGAAATTCGTTGTCCGTGTAGTAGGTGTAGACATTTGAAGTATTTGTTACCAGATATTGTGAAAGTTCATTTGTGCAAAAACGGTTTCGTACCCGAGTATTATGTTTGGGATCGGCATGGAGAAGTAGTAGCAAATACTTCTGTAGAGTCTGAAAGTGTCGTTAACAAAATAGTTAGGACGACCCGTATAGAGTACTGCCGGTCGTCTAGCATGTCCATATTGCATGGATGAAAAACGAGCGTTTTCTTTACCTCATGGTAAGAAAATTTCATGGTTTGATTGTCATCGATATTTTCTCCATGTATATCATCCCTTCAGAGGAGACAAGAAAAACTTTTTAGCTAATAGAGTAGAAACCAGACAACCACCGACGATATGGTCAAGCGAAGACATATATGAACTTGTTAAGGACTATCCAAAGATATATGAAACTGGCGAGCAAACAGAAATTAAAGGAAAATCAGTTGTTCATAACTGGTGCAAACAAACTATTTTTTGGGAGTTGCCGTATTGGAAACATCTTCTGCTTCGCCATAACATAGATGTGATGCACAATGAGAAAAATGTATTTGATAATGTTTTTAACACAATTTTGAATGTGAAAGGGAAGACGAAGGATGATTTGAAATCAAGACGTGATATAGAAGAATTATGCAAACGTCCTGAGCTTCATATGAAACCAAATGACAGTAAAAAACCCAAAGCATGTTACGAATTAGATAATAATCAAGTTAAAACTGTGTTAAAATGGGTGGAAGGGTTAAGATTTCCTGATGGGATATCATCAAATCTTCGTAGATGTGTTGACTTTAAAAATGGTAGATTGAGCGGAATGAAAAGTCACGACTGTCACATAATGATGGAAAATTTATTTCCCGTAATGTTCAAAGAACTACTGCCGTTAAAAGTTTGGAAGGTAGTAACGGAGCTTAGTATGTTTTACAAAGAGCTTTGTTCGACTACTTTAAAAGTGCAACGTTTACGTAAACTTGAAGTGGACATTCCTATATTGCTTTGCAAATTAGAGAAAATATTTCCGCCAGGTTTTTTTAATGTGATGGAACATTTACCTGTTCATCTCCCATCTGAAGCACGACTTTGAGGTCCTGTCCAATATGGATGGATGTATCCATTTGAGAGGTATGTAATATGTTATAACATAATTTAATTGCATTTGAAAAATGAAGTTAATATAAATTAATTTTGCATAGATATTTGAATCATCTGAAGAAAAAAGTGAGGCAAAAAGCACGAGTTGAAGGTTCGATATGTAAATCTTACATCGAAGAAGAAGCTTCGTTCTTTTTCTCTCACTATTTCAGTGACCATGTGAATATTTCATTTCAAAGTGTTCCTCGTAATGACGAAGGCGACGAACAAGAGTCCTCTCAAGCAATGTTATCTATTTTTAGACAACATGGTCGGCCTTCTGGAAAATGTGTAGAAATATGGCTAGACGATAGAGATCTTCATGTAGCACACACTTATATTCTTCTAAATTGTGCCGAGGTTGCACCGTTTGTTAGGTAATCTGAAATAATAATTTGTGTTTTATTCTTTTCTATAATGCATGCGCGTGTATAACCTAATGTAATAATTTATTTATATAAACAGTGTTTATGAACATGAACATCCGAACGGAGATCTCAGTAAAGAATTTTCCGGTTGGTTTTCAAATTACGTTTATGAGCCGAGAAATTGTGTTGTTGACGAAGGGTTGAAACATCTTGCGATGGGACCAAAAAGAGTGGTCAAGACATATCCAATATATTTCGTCAATGGATATAAATTTAACACCAAAGAATACGGTGCAGAAAAATTAACAAATAATACCGGTGTATTTGTTAAAGGTAGTGACGATCCAGAAAATCATTTAAATGATTTTTATGGCGTTCTGACACAAATTTTGCAACTGACATATTTCTCACGATCCGCAGAGGAGGTGTTTCTATTTAGATGCAATTGGTTTAGCAATGTTCCAGGTTCTAGAATTAATGTGCACAAGGATTATAATCTTATCGAAATAAAGCATACATCGCACTATCACAAGTATGATCCTTTTGTACTAGCCAAACAAGCATTGCAAGTTTATTATGCTCCTTATCCGTCTCTAAAAAGAGATAAAGCAGATTGGTCTGTAGTTTTTAAAACAAAGGCCAGATTCACATTCGATGGGAAGAATATTCCGGACAAACAAGCTTATCAGGCAGATCTTGAGCAAAATAACGAAATAATAATTACAGACGATCATACAGATTTTGGTCCTTTGATTGATGAATCAAATGTTTTGGTAGAAGCGTTTGACAGTGCAGAGGAAAATATCGTCGAAAACGAGACCGAATCTGAATCAGAAGACGATGATGACTGATATAAATCTGAATCCGTTTTTTTGCAATTGATGTAACTATGTTGAATTCTTGATGTATTATGAAATTGATATAACTATGAAACCAAATCTGTTTACTATTGTTTGCATGTTTTATGTTATTTCCATTTGTCATTTATTTAGCATTTTTTATTGAAAATGCAATGAACTCTGCTTATCGTTGGAAGAGTACACCCATTATGAATCAGGTATAACACACTTCCATTTCTATTTCCATTTCAGTCATTAATTAAGCAATTTATACCGTTGATGTCATTTTCATATGAAATATATTAATTATCATGTTTTTATTCTCTTATATAATGATGTGTATATGTCACAGGTTTATCAATATGTCATGTAGAGGTAGGAGCAGTTCCCGATCGTCAGAAGGCGATGGCAGTGGCCCATCGCAAGAGCCACAACGTGCAGTTGTATCGTTAGTCCCTAGAGCAGATGGGTAAGAATTAAATTTTATTCAGCATCTTATTTTTTCTATGATATACGTACGTACTTATCTATATCGTACTTAAAAACAGGAGGTTCGATCTACTTCCTTCTAAGGTTGTGTTGGACGTCTCTAGAGCTTCTTATCGCAGTAGGATGAGTGCCTGCTGGCCGAAGTGGGATAACATCCCTCCTCACATCATAGAGTGCATATGGCAGGATGTCCTAGTATGCATATTTTTCTGTTTTCCATTTTTAATTCGTTTTTGTCATTTTTTTACTGTTTATATCGTTTAAAGTGTAATCTTTTTTTTAACACAGGCTGAGATAGACATCCAGACAGATGATATGATGTTGGCACGAGCATACTGGATGAAGAAGATACGCAAGAACTACAGGGATACGATATCTGAGATTAAGAAATCTGGTAAGAAACCACGGTGGATGGGAGAGAGCGTGTGGCAAGCTTGGTTGAGATACTGGGAGACGGACGAGGCGAAGGCAAGTATACTAATTTTTTTTGAATTATTAATTTGACGTGATCGAAAAATAATGTATCAAATTTTGAATGTACAGGCAGAGTCGGATAGAAACTCTGCAAATAGAAATAAGAATCCCGTCACTCATCGCGGAGGATCGAAGTCGTTTCAGCAGTATCGGCAGTAGTTGGTAAATTTACTGAATAATAAATGTAAATAGTTTATACTATATGATTTTAAATGTATAATAATTGTCTGTAACAATCAACTTCAGGAAGCCGCGTCACATGGTCCTGTCAGCTATATGGACGTGTTCACCCGTACGCATGCTGTCGAGCATGTTAATCCAGACGGGACTGTTTCGTACACATGGCAGGACGATAAATCCAGCAAAAGCCATGTAAGCATATTTCATTTTATTCAGTATTAGTAATTGTTTTAATTGTTAAACTATGATGACATAAGATATGATATTATTAATTTGTTAATGCAGGAGAAGTTTATGGAGCAGCGGCAGAAACTCATTGCTGACACGGGTCGAGATCAGCTGACGACCAATGAGGAAGACGTTATTTTTGAGTCCGTTATGGATCCAGCAGAGCATGGTCGACGATACGGATTTGGCAATTTAGCGGTAAATAATTTACTTTTTCTTAAAATACTTAAAATATGATATTTTCACCTTTTCAAAACAATAAACTTGGATTTTATTTATTTTTCAATTATTGCAGTCCAGTAGTCAGAGTAGGGGACGGCGGAGTAGACATCAGACCGATCTTGCAGATATAGAAGAATTGCGGACTAGAGTTGCCCAGTTGGAGGAGCAGAACCGCCAACATGCCATGCACACCGCACAGTTGTTAGAGTACATGCAGCAGCAGCAGGGTGGTGGTTGCTTTCCTTCCTCGGCTGGCTCTAGATCTGCAGGAGATTGATTCATTACTTGCTTTCTTGTTCGTTCAGGTATGTTTTGTTTTAATTTAGAATGATTGGTAGACGGTGTAGGTAATTGTTGATTTATGTATAATTATGTTTGACACATTTGGTTCTATGGTTGTATGAGGACGTGTATGAGAATATTGATGAATTTGTGTATTAACAACATGGTAGAACAGTTATTGTTAGGATTATTGTTAATGTTGGAATGGTTATTTATATTTTGTATTTTATTTTGATGTAATTTTATTTATTTGTGTGTTTATTAAACATTTTGTAGTTTGGGTTTGAATATTTGGTTTGACTATTGTATATTGGATTGTGCAGTATTGATATTATAGTGTTTGGAAGAGAAATGTGGTTGGAAGGCTAAATTTGCAGCAAATTTAAAAAAAACTGCAGATTTCCGACGGCTTCCGACGGCTTATTGGTCAAAATTTCCGACGGCTCACGACGAATATCGACGGCCTGTTCCAGACGATTTCCGACGGGCGTCGGTAACCGTCGGAAATCGTCTGGACCCGTCGGAACTGGATACGACAGCGTCCGTCGGAAGCCGTCGGAAATACTGCTTCCCGACAAACTTTGCAGTCTAATTAGTTTCTAGGACACACATCCACAGAAATTAATTTCAAGGCCAAAGTTAGCAGAATAATTACTTTTAAGGACAAAGTCAGCGGTCCAATTACTTTCAAGGACATAATTTCATTGGTTTTTTGGCCTTAGAAACTAGTTATTTTGCATTTTGTCCTTAAAAGTATTATTTCAGTTATGTGTCCTATAAACTAATTGCGCTTGCTAAAGAGGCCCTTATGGCTAATTTTCACTTTTTAGAATGTATATATAAATTTGATTTTAAATCTCAAGTATATATATTATAAAAGAATATTTAAAAAATCAGAAGATAGTTTTTAAAAACAAACAAAGTTTGAAACAAGAGTTTATTTAAAACAAAAACAAAGAATATTTTAAGGCTAAAATAATTTGAAAAGCAGTTTTGAAAATCATTTTGAAAAACCATTTTGAAGTAGTTTTGCAAGCTTCTTCCTGCAGAATATCTCATCACATCATGACTCGAGAACTTGTACAAAACCAGGATGTTCGTGGGTTTATAAGCCATTTGTCATAGGTTTGTAAGCTACTTGTCGTGGGTTTGTAAGCCACTAGGAAGATAGAAATGGGTTCCATCCCAAATGAAATATGGAATGAAGATTTTCATGCTATTATGAAGTTTTAACAATAAACTAGACACTTATCTTGAAATCTTGATCTTGATACTCATGAATCTTCAAACTTGATTTCTTCATTCTTGATCTTTATATTGTACAGTCTTCAATAATCAGTACCTGCCTTATATATATCCTGCATAATAACATTCATATATATCTAGACAATAGTGTTAGTATATAAGTTATAATAAAATAAGTTACAAAGGTTGTTGTCATCAAAACCACTATCTCCAGTTCCTAACAATGACAACGCGCATTCAGAAAGTAGCTATTGGGGTGTTTGACATAACGAAAAGAAATAAACACGAATCTAAAGATTCATGCTGGTGGAACAGTGATGTGCAAAAGACTATCAAAGAGAAGAAGAAATGCTATAAGTGTTTGCGTCATCATAGGAGCGAGGACAACGTACAAAAGTACAAAGTGGCAAAAAAGAACGCAAAGAGAGCGGTGAGTGAAGCAAATGGGTCGTGCGTATGAAGATCTATATTAAAAGCTAAGTATAAAGGAGGGTGAAAAAAACGTCTGTAGGGTAGCTAAGCTCCACGAGAAGAAGACGGGAGACTTTAACCAAGTAAAATGCATCAAGAATGAGAATAATAGACTTTTGGCGAAGGACGATGAAATAAAAAATAGATGAAGAGATTACTTCGGCAAGGTATTCAATGAAGAAGGTGATAGCACTACGATCAACCTGAACAACTCTTTTGATGACACCAGCAGACATTTTGTTCGTAGAATTCAAGAGTCTAGGGTAAAGGAGACGCTAAAAAGGATGTAAGCGGGCAATGCATTGGGGTCTGGTGACATCCTCATTGAGGTGTGGAGATGCCTTGGAGATGCAGGATAGCCTGGCTAACTAAGTTGTTCAATAATATTTTCAAATCAAATAAGACGCTAGATGAGTGGAGGAGAAGCATATTAGTTCCAATTTTTAAGAATAAAAGAGATATCCTAAGTTGCACAAACTATAGAGGAATTAAGCTTATGAGTTATACAATGAAGCTTTGGAAGAGAGTCATTGAACATCGATTATGAAGGATGACAAGTGTTTCAAAAAACCATTTGGTTCCATGCCTGGGAGATCGACTACAGAGGCGATTTTCTTGATAAGACAACTTATGGAGAGGTTAGGGAGCAAAAGAAGGATCTACACATGGTATTTATCAATTTGGATAAAGCGTATGATAAAGTATCGAGAAAGGTTATGTGGTGGGCTCTGGAAAAGAAAAGAGTCCCAACAAGTACATTACCCTTATTAAGGATATGTATGATTGTAACTAGTGTCAAAGAATGTAAGGGTGAAACCAGTTACTTTTCCATTAACATAGGATTACATCAAGGTTTAGCTTTAAGCCCCTATATTTTTACCCTAGTGATAGATGAGGTTACGAAGGATATACGAGGTGAGATTTCTTGATGTATGTTCTTTGCGGATGATGCGAACGAATTTCGTATCGATCAAGATTTGACCCGATCGAGTCGAAACTTGGCAAGAACATTCTTTAGGTTGTATGTAAGCTCCTGTGAAAATTTCATAGCATTTGGACTTGTGGATTGCGAGTTATGATCGATGCAAGTTTGGACTTTTCGGTTGTCGTTTTATTCGCATCGATGCTCTTCGTATCGATCAGTTCGAATCGATGGCCACGCACGTGATGCCAGTTGACGTGACACTTGCTTTCGGGATCGATCCAAAGTTTATGCCGAATCAATCGAGTCTCCCTAAGATTTGCGCCTCGTTCGTATCGATCTGACTTGGTCTTATTCGTACCGCTTTACTGCAGTTCCCTTCGTACCGATCATTGAAGCTACTTCGTATCGATGACATATTGACCGCTTCGTATCGATAGCTTTTATCCCAGTTCGTATCGATATAAACTCACATCCTTTGTATCGATGAAATATTGGTAGTTTCGTATCGATGCTTTTTAAGGGTTCCTTTGGTTGGTGATCGATACGAAATGTGTATAAGATGATCGATACGAACCGTGTACAAATGATCGATACGAACCATGCATAAGATGATCGATACGAACCGTGCATAAATGATCGATACGAACTCTCCTCAGGTGATGGATACGAATGGATGGATCAGTGCGAATAGAGGCGAACGATGGATACAAATGAATGGGTTTTCTTGATTTGCATCGATCGTAACTTAAGCATACAAACCCCGATTGACTTAAAATTTGAAATGTTGGCTTTCATGGCTTCACTTGTCATGTCATATTAGTTGTAGTTTGATCCGGACTCGTACAAAATTCATCGATATCCATAGCGAGCCTACATATAACCGATCTTCGGGACGGACTGTCCTTGGCTTCCAATTAAGTCCCTAGTATCTCGGCCTTGCCAAAAGGCGGGATAACAGTTACACATCCGCATTTTGATACGCTCCTCTAGTTTCATTCTGTCCTCCATTCCTAATGGGAAGTTCCGGCACATATTCCTTTGGTTATTTTGCACTTGTGTTCTATCTTGCATTTCTGGCTCTAGTGTCGTCCATTCTCGGCATCCCAGCTTCCCCTATGTCCAATCCAACATTGCTCCCGAGTAAAATCCTCTCGGTACCAAAAGGACTTCGGTCGGTAAAGAGTGGTCATGGCTGTGGGGGCATCGTTCCAGTTTGCTCCATAGCAACTCCAAATGCTCCTGCATTAGTTCATAGTCCTTGGTTCTAAATTCCAGCAACTTAGCTATTCTTTGTTGTCTCATCCTTTGGAAAAATCCTTTCAGCATCTCATGTTGCCGAACCATTATTCCATCATGCATCTCCTTCATCGTTTTCTTCATCTCCTCTCTGATCACGTAGAAAGATTGATTGGAATTTAGGAATATCTCTTGGCTGTCATATGCTCTGGTTGACTTCCTCCAATTTTAGATCAAATGTTAGGTCTCTTCATCTTCTCTAAGCTTCAAATTCAAGCTTTAGGTTGTAAATCTAGCTCTTTCTCAGTGAAAGGACCAAACCGTCGACTCCAAAAATGGCGCCAACACCCAAATATCATATGAAAGCACCAATTCTAATGAAATAAAGGTAAAATCAGAAAAGGAGACACAATTTTTATAGTGGTTCGACGAATTCTCCGGCCTACGTCCACCTTAATATATGTTATTAGTCGTTTTCTCTTTAGATTACAACTAATTTTATCAAATCTGTCCATAATGTAATGGATCTCGAATTTACAATGGAGTTTATAGAGCATGTTTGATGAAGGAGATAGGAGTGAAGAAGTTGCAGAGTTCAGATCCCTCTTTCAGTTGCTATATGGCTGGTATTTATAGAGAAGCAACATCATATGATCATGAGCCCGCTTGCATTGACGTCCAGAAGCCAGCCCAGGAAGACACAATTGAGCAACTCGGCCCAATTGGCCAAAAATACCTCTCGGTGTTGAGAGGTTCCTCTCGGTACCAAGAGGTTTACTTAGTTGTAAATCCTCTTCTTTTGCTAGCTTTTCCTTTCCTATCTTCAATTTGATGCTTTCCAAACTCTTTTCGATAGATTTTGAGTTGATTCCGATGATTATCCCGATAATACATGAACTGTTTCATATAAACTTTGGGAAAAGAACTTGACCGTGAGGGGTTGGAATAGAGTATGAAGTGTATGGGGTTTATTGTGCAAAAGTATGAGGAAAACCTCTTGGTACCGAGAGGAAACCTCTCGCTACCGACTGGTTTTATTAACTCCAAAACCGATGATTTTCTTGAGTTCCACTATCTTATCCTTCTACCGTGTTTCCAAGTTCTCGAGTCGTTTTATCTTTATTTTGACCTTTTATTTCTGGTTGAAATCTGCCTGGTTAAAAAGTGGGTTAACATTGTCGGTTATGTTATGCTTATTTGATGATTTTTTGATAGCTAGCTAGGTATGTTGGCAGTCATATTTTGGTGTGGGGTTCCTAACCTAGACCTTTGTACATTTTATTATAATTATCTATATACGCTTAGTACGACTGCATGATTCTTGGATCATGCATCCTTTATATATAAAAAAGGTCGTCTTGTTAATTAAATTATTTAACTACTTAATTAAAAAGTAATTAAAGCAAAAATAGAATAACAAAAACAATTATTTATAACAAAACAATTAAAATGCCCCTTGAAAATGCTCGTTTCGTAACACAAAAACACATGCCTCTTTTGCGAATCATTTTCTTTCATGTCTCTTTCAAATGTCACACTCATGTAACACAAGAACACATCCTAAAAGGGTTAACAAATGTGATTTTTAACATGGTTAATGAGTGAAACACATGTAGGTTTCATGGATCAACTCGTTGCTTTTGTTTTGAAATCCGAACCATTAACCAGCCTTTTGAGCTTTTTGAATTTTCCCCAAAATAGAATCATCTTTTAAAAAAACTTTTAATATTTAAAGTACTTATTATTATTTTGTTCCTTAAACAGTCATTTACTCCCAAACGACGATTTACAAGTTTTTTTTAAGAACCACGAGCTCAAGTGGTATAGACAGCGATTTATAGGTCTTGGTTTCAAACTTGACACATCAAAATCTAATGCTCTGTTTGAATAAAACATATACTCCTATTATTAAAAAAATGACTTAGGGGTTTTTAAGGAAAACGATGGTTAAAGTAACGAACTTTAGAAATGTTAAAAATCTATGTAACAACCGGGATCCAAACCTATCATCTCTGGTTTTTATGTTCATGTTTTAGCACCATCAAAATTATCAACATCAAAATTTAATTTCGTTAAAAGAAGGCTGTAATGCAATAATTACCATTAATAAAATAATCAAATATTTCTTATACATACCATTTTTATTCCTTCTTTATGCATAAACACGTTCTTCTTTAATCTTTGGTTTCAAATATTATTTAAATATAATCTTCTGTTAGGTTGCAAACCCATCATGTGCGTTTGCGGCGAACGAAAGCGTGGCGTTTGAGCGGTGTATTTTAGCGGGCAGATTGTTGGACATGGTATGCGTTTACGGCTACGAAATGAGTATTTGAGCGGAGCATTAGAGCGGGGGTATTTAATTTGTGATTTTTAGTTTAATTGATTTATAGTTAATTAATTATTATTTTTGTTGTATTATATGAGTTTAATTAAAATAAAATTATAATATAGAAATTGAAATACATCAAAATTTATTAAAATATGTTAAAAATACAGTGATAAAATACATAAATAATACTAGAAATACAATTATAGTAAAAAAAAAATCATATTTGTTGTCATCGCCTTGGTTTGTCAGATAAGGTTTGTAGGTTGTAGAAAGGCATTCGGCTGCGACCGCTGACGTCAACCACTCTTTTGTTATTTCATCGTTAAGAGCATTGAATAAATCTTTATTATTGGGCTACATAACAACTATCATCGTTTCACCAAAATTAAATTCTTCTCCAGCTCCAAAACGTTTAACGTGAGCAGCTATATCTTCAGAGTTTGCAGAATTTCCTGTTGAGTCTACGCTGTTTGTGTTCGAACTGTCTGATGTCGTACGAGATTTTTTCATCTTTCTCGTGTATTACATCAATGATGTCGTACATCTTCTTAACAGCTTCTCCACGACGTTTTCTCGAACTGCTACGTGCACCAGAAGATGAACCAATTTCCTAGCTTGTTGCACTAGAATTTGTTGCACCGGAGCTTATTGCACTAAAGCTTAATATAATGGAGGATTTGTCGGTGAATTCAAATTTGAAATGTGAGTATCTTGCGTTTCATCCAATTGATTGAAAAACCCTTCAAAAGCCCAAGTTCCATCAAACTGGGTCTATATAGAAGTAGGGGTATTTTGTTGCGTTGGTTCTTGTATAGAAGCAGGCGTATGCGATGTTTTTCCAGTTGCATGCATCCCTTGAACAATTGTTGCATTAGATCCAAATTTTCAAACGGTGATTTTCAATATTTCATATTTTTCGCTCCAAATTCCTACGAGTAATAATTAATAAAAGATTACTAACAAAAAAAATTGCATATATGAAAAATACCTTTGTACAACCGCTCTGTCACTACTCGCTATTTGTAACAGTTTGTCTATAAGTGTCACAACCAGCACCGGTTTTGTTGCACATGCATTCTCATTTAATGCAATCTCTTCTAAGACTGTCGTATTTATGTCGAATTTTTGTTTCGTCTATTGGTTCAATATCCCAAATGCCTTCTGCAGCTCGGTTGAAATTTTCCACTATAACTTTGCGCACTTCTGTTTTGCTGTTACCGTAGACAGAATATGCTTCTATGACATATCTTAGCATAATTCGATTAACGTCGGCCGATTAATAATGCGGAGCCTTCGGCGTTTGACATTCTGGTACCAAAAAACTATAAAAAAAACAATATGATGTAGAGGGAAAAAATACAGACGGTGGTGTAAAAAAACACATGAATATTGTTGCGAATTGAAAGAAATTAAATGTTGTTTATCGTTTTGAAGTAGGGAAGAGGAGGGAGGACGGGGGACGGGGGACGGGGGACGGGGGTGGTTTATAGATGGAGGAGGAAGAATGGAGGAGAGGAACTGTTGGGGGAAAAACGGCTTAACCCGTCGGGCGTAAACAGCTCATTTTCTTTCAACAGCAATTCGACTGTTTGTACGTCTGTAGCGTCACAAACGGAAACGTGTTATTTTCTGAGTGCGAACGGAACCATCCTTATTTCCGTCCACCTACGCTTAACGGTAAAGTACAATACCTAAACCAAAGCCAAAGGTATCACACAAACTGACGCAGCGGATTAATCAAACGATCTTCAATCGATGAAAGTAGCAATCGATGGATTGATGGATACTGAAATGCCCGAATTCGTTGATCCGAAGATACCGAACTCTAGTTATCCCGAACTCGTTGATCGCGCACGATACCGGGTTCAAAGATCTTCAATTCTTCAAGCGTTGATCAATCGCACTTGATTCCGCGAATCGGATTCTGCAATCGTTGAATCGAGCGCACTCGATTAACCGAAAGAGGAGATAGGAGATTACACTCAACTACCAATTTGAATGAAAGCACAAAGCAATCAAAAGAGAATTTTATTCAATATTCAACAACCTTTTACAAATGAGAGACTCGGCCTATTTATAGGTATTTTACAACTCACACAAAAAAAACAACAAAAATTACATCTCCTAAGTCGGTTCCGAGCTAACAGTCACGACCTAACATAAGTCGTACACGACTTAATCCCAAATAGTTCAACATAACGACCTAACAATATCTCCGCCTTACACCTTGCAAAATACAGACCATTCGACTTACAACAGACGACTTATGAAAACAGACGACTTAGTATAGGTCGGCATACGACTTACAAAACATACAGCTTTCGACTTAACAAATGGTAATTACAACAACACTTAGGTCGTGAGCGACCTACGACTTAAAACAGGCGACTTAATAGCAGCTTCTTCACGACTTAAGGAATCAACGGTTTTAGATTAACTCGGCATAAGAATCTACGGCCTCCAGAGCTTCAGCAACTTAAAACATAAGCGGTATCCCAAATCAACGTCTTAAAGAGATCAACGGTCTTCATACTTCAGCGACTTAAAGAATGGACGGCATCCGTAGCTTTGCGACCTAAAACAAAAGCGGCATCAGGAATCAACGTCTTAAAGGAAATCAAAGACAGAGATTAACTCGGCAGACACATCAACGGCATCCAGGGCTTCGCGACTTAAGATGAGACTTTGCGACTTAAGAAGCCTAACTCCACGACTTAAGTCTGCACGACTTAAAACCTCGCGACTTAAGAACATAGCATCTGAACCCTCTTCATGCGACCTTAGTTCCAACTCGTTAAGTCGTACACGAGTTAAAAACAAGTTAAGTCGTATCTCTTTTTCCTTCAGGCTGGTAGGTCGTAGCTCCGACTTAAAAAATACGTTAGGTCTCTCGCGACCTAACACTTCAGCTCCCAGGCAATCCTCACACACTGCTAACTCGCTATCCTCTTTGTTAGGTCGTAGCCTTTTCTCCCTGACTTGGTTAAGTCGTAACCCTCCCCCGTTAAGTCGTAGCTCTTCCTCACGTGGCTCCTTAGGTCGTAGACGACCTACAACTTCTACGTTAGGTCGCAAGGCTTGGTCACGACTTATGCCTTTGACAAATGAGGGTTGCGCTGCATCATCCTCTCCAGGTTGAGAAAAATTCGACCTCGAATTTGTAAATTCTTCTCTATCAGCTCGTTCTTCTCCGTGATATGGTACGAGATGTTTAACATTGAACACGTCAGACGTATACACATCATTTGGCAGCTTCAATTTATAAGCATTTTTATTAATTCGTTTCACGACTTCTACCGGACCAATTTTCCGTGCTTTCAATTTATTGTAAGCGCCTACCGGAAAACGATCTTTTGTTAACACTGCATAAACCAAATCACCTTCCTGAAATTCAACACTCCTTCGTTTCAAATCTGCCGATTGTTTATACTTCTCATTTGCTTTCTCTAATCGTTCTTGAACGATTTTATGACATTCCGTCAGCCCTTCAACAAAATCAGCAGCTTTCTTAATTGTCCCCTTTGAGTGTGGTATCACCGTTAAATCCAACGGTCCTTTCGGCAAGCTCGAATAGACAATCTGGAATGGACTGAACCCAGTACTTCGATTCACAGCATGATTATGAGCAAATTCTGCTTGGCATAACTTTATGTCCCAACTCTTCAGATTATCTTGAACAAGACACCTCAACAAATTTCCCAATGATCGATTAACCACCTCCGTTTGTCCATCAGTTTGCGGGTGATAAGCACTACTAAATTTCAGCTTCGTTCCCACCATTTTCCACAAACTCAACCAAAAATGACTTAGAAATCGAGTATTTCTATCCGACACAATAGATTATGGCAATCCATGGAGTCGATAGATCTCCTTGAAAAACAACTGAGCAACATGAACAGCATCCGCCGTCTTCTTACAAGCAATAAAATGTGCCATCTTCGAAAATCGATCCACTACCACATAGATGGAATCGTTTCCTCGCTGTGTTCTTGGTAATCCCAACATGAAATCCATACTCACATCAACCCATGGTTTAATTGGTACAGGTAACGACATATATAACCCAGCATTAGTTGCAGTTCCTTTAGAAACCTGACAAACATGACAACGTTCCACAAACCTCTCTACCTCTTTCCTCATTGATGGCCAAAAGTAGGATTGTAAAATCAACTGTAAGGTACGGTCTCTCCCAACATGTCCCTCTTCGTGTAACTCCTTGATAATCTTCATTCTCAGACTACCTTCCGGTATGCACAATCGACTTCCTTTAAAAAGAAAACCATCTACCATCACGAACTCATCCGTCTCTCCATCCTTGACTTTATCAACAAACTTTGCAAAGTAAGGATCATCGGTAAATAATTCTGGCAATATTTCAAACCCCGTCACTTCAACCTTCAATGTAGTTAACAAGTGATTTCTTCTACTCAACGCATCCGCAACACGATTCGTCACTCCCGACTTGTGTTTCACCACAAATGTAAATTGTTGCAGATATGCAATCCACGATGCATGTCTCGCTGAAATCTTGTCTTGCCCTTGCAAATGTTTCAATGCTTCATGATCAGTATACAGAACAAACTCCTTCTGAAATAGATAGTGTCTCCAGTGTTTAATAGATTGTACAACAGCATAGAATTCCACATCATACGTACTGTACCTCATCTTCGCTCCTGACAACTTCTCACTGAAATATGCAATTGGACGTCCCTTCTGACTCAACACTCCTCCAATTCCAACCTTGGATGCATCAGTATGTAGTTCAAACACTAACTGAAAATCTGGTAATATTAGAATTGGTGCAGACGTCAAAAGTTCTTTGATTCGCTCAAAAGCAACCCCGGCTTCCTCCGTCCATGCAAACTGTTTACCCTTCATGCAATCAGTAACAGGTGCCATCACACTACTAAAGTGTGGTATAAACCTTCGATAGAATGAAGCCAGCCCGTGAAAACTACGAACTTCCGTTATCGTCTTGGGCTGCGGCCAATCTCTAATTGCTTCGACTTTACTTTGGTCAACCTGTATTCCTTTTCCCGACACAACATATCCCAGAAATAAAACGCTATGCGTCATGAACACGCATTTCTTCGTTGCAGCATAAAATTGTTCTTGTCGCAATACCATCAGTACTTCTCTAAGATGATTCAAATGTTCCTCTGGACTCCCACTGTAAATCAGAATATCATCGAAATACACCACCACAAACTTCCCAATGAATGGTCGAAAAATTTGATTCATCACCCTCATGAATGTACTTGGTGCATTCGATAGACCAAACGGCATTACCAGCCATTCATACAAGCCTTCCCTCGTCTTGAATGCTGTCTTCCATTCGTCCCCTGGTCTAATGCGAATCTGATGATAACCGCTCTTTAAGTCAATCTTAGAAAAGATTACGGACCCACTGATCTGATCCAATAAATCATCAAGCCTCGGCATCGGAAATCTATATCTCACAGTAATCTTATTCAATGCTCGACTGTCAGTGCACATCCTCCACGTTCCATCCTTTTTGGGTACCAATAAAGCTGGTACAGCACAAGGACTTAAACTCTCCTGCACACGCCCCTGTTCAAGCAATTCTTCTACCTGTCTCCGCAACTCTTCATGCTCCTTCGGACTCATTCGATAATGTGGTCTGTGTGGCAACACAGCACCTGGAACAAGATCTATCTGATGTTGAATATCCCTCAACGGTGGTAACTCCGTTGGTAACTCCTCTGGAAATACATCGTCAAATTCTTTCAAAACTGGCTTAACTTCTTCTGGTATTTCAACCTCTTCACTGCTCTCTCGTCCAATCAACAAGAATACTTTCGGCTCTTTCTCAACTTCTTTAACAAACTCCTTCAGAGATAATAAGGTTTTCAACTCTTCAATCTCTTCTGACTTACTTTCTTCCGGTTGTCTCTTCTTTGGAACTAAGATAATCTTTGTGCCTTTAAACATAAAACTATAGCTATTGGTCCGACCGTCATGTTGTACTGCTCGATCATACTGCCATGGTCTTCCCAAAAGCAAGTGGCAAACATCCATCTCTACTATATCACACCATATTTCATCTTTGTATTTCTTCCCAATAGAGAATGGTACACGAACTCGTCTATCCACTTTCACTTCTCCTCCTTTTCTCAACCATGCTAACTTGTACGGATTCGGATGCTTCTCTGTCTTCAACTTCAACTTTGTTACAGCCTCGGTTGAAATGATATTGTCACAGCTTCCTGCGTCAATCACAAATTTACACACCTTCCCCAGTATAGTGCATGTCGACTGAAAGATATTACTCCTCAACCAACTAGCTTCTTCCTGCTTCGGTGTCAAACACGATCTCCTCAGCATTAGATTACAACCTTCATCTCCTGACGCAATATCCTGCTCATCCTCCTCAACTGGACTAGAACAATCCCCATCACCATCCTCATCCTCAACTTCTGCAATCATGGTTCTCTTCTTTGGTTTTGGACACTCACTGCTTTTATGGCCCAATTCCTGACAATTGTAACATTTGAAACCATTGTTAACCCTTGCCTTCTCAACCTCCTTCACCACTGGTCTACTGATAGGTTTAGAAACATTAGAACTTCCACCAACACCCTTCGCTTGATTGTTAGAATTAGTAAACACACCACTTCCTCGTCGTCCCTGCTTCTCCCAAGCCAACGCTTTCTGATGTGCTTCCACCACAGATCTTGGATCGAACATATTCACCATATCCTGGATCTGTATTCTCAATCGCCCAATGAATCTAGATGTCAGCTGCTCTTCCGTTTCCATAATATCATTCCTTGTAATAAGTTGATAGAATTCATCAGCATAGTCATTCACAGATTTCGTCCCTTGTCTCAAATTCTGCAAACGTTGATACATCAAAGACTGATAATTGTAAGGTAAGAACGTTGTTTTCATCAATTTCTTCATCTTCTCCCAAGATTCAACTTTTGACTTTCCCATTCGTTCACGTGTAAGTTTGGTTTGTTGCCACCATGCCAAAGCTCTACCCCTCAGCCTCGTAGCAACCAACTTTACTCTACGATGTTCTGGAACTTCTTTGAAATCAAAAATTTCTTCAACATTAGCCATCCAATCTAGAAACTCCTCCGCTTGCATTCCACCTTTGAATTCAGGAATTTCAGTCTTCATCCCTGACTCCCACTTGTGATCATACTCAGAGTAATTTCTTCCTTGTCCTCGTCCTTGTCCTCGAACACTACCACCATCATACTCCTCTTCAAAATCAGATGTATATCGTTGTCTATCTCGTCCACCCACATCTCTACTACCATTACGTCTACCACCATCATCCCTTCTATCTACATTCCTTCGTTTACGATCATTCACGTTCCTCCCACGCCCTTGATCATTTTCAACACTTCGGTCTCGATTGGAATGTGGCAAGACTCTACTTCCCCCATGGTTAAATTCAGGTGAAACCCTTCTCCGATTTTGATTCATCTCCGTCATAAGCTTCTCTAACCGGCCAATTCCTTCATTAAGCTTTTCACTAAAGTTTTCATTGATTCTTTGCTCCATCTCATCAGCTTCTTCTCTTCGATACAAAGCTTCTACGTTTTGGCGGCGATTAGCTCTTCTTGGCGGCATACTTGAGACTTCACAAAACTCTTCAAAACTTCAAATTCAAACACTTTTCGGACTTTGATCCAAAATGAAACGGATCGAAAACTTCCACTTTGTAGCAAATCGCGATGATCACGATGGACAAAGTTTCGGCTTCCAATACAAATTCGATCAACCAATCTTCGAACAAACTCTTCTTACTCTCGGCCGTGATAAACAACCTCCAATCTTCACTTCAAGTTCAAATGAATAGGCTCCAAGTCTCGATCTAGCTATGATTGGCTAGAACAAGCTCTGATACCAAAACTGACGCAGCGGATTAATCAAACGATCTTCAATCGATGAAAGTAGCAATCGATGGATTGATGGATACTGAAATGCCCGAATTCGTTGATCCGAAGATACCGAACTCTAGTTATCCCGAACTCGTTGATCGCGCACGATACCGGGTTCAAAGATCTTCAATTCTTCAAGCGTTGATCAAGCGCACTTGATTCCGCGAATCGGCTTCTGCAATCGTTGAATCGAGCGCACTCGATTAACCGAAAGAGGAGATAGGAGATTACACTCAACTACCAATTTGAATGAAAGCACAAAGCAATCAAAAGAGAATTTTATTCAATATTCAACAACCTTTTACAAATGAGAGACTCGGCCTATTTATAGGTATTTTACAACTCACACAAAAAAACAACAAAAATTACATCTCCTAAGTCGGTTCCGAGCTAACAGTCACGACCTAACATAAGTCGTACACGACTTAAGCCCAAATAGTTCAACATAACGACTTAACAATATCTCCGCCTTACACCTTGCAAAATACAGACCATTCGACTTACAACAGACGACTTATGAAAACAGACGACTTAGTATAGGTCGGCATACGACTTACAAAACATACAGCTTTCGACTTAACAAATGGTAATTACAACAACACTTAGGTCGTGAGCGACCTATGACTTAAAACAGGCGACTTAATAGCAGCTTCTTCACGACTTAAGGAATCAACGGTTTTAGATTAACTCGGCATAAGAATCTACGGCCTCCAGAGCTTCAGCGACTTAAAACATAAGCGGTATCCCAAATCAACGTCTTAAAGAGATCAACGGTCTTCATACTTCAGCGACTTAAAGAATGGACGGCATCCGTAGCTTTGCGACCTAAAACAAAAGCGGCATCAGGAATCAACGTCTTTAAGGAAATCAAAGACAGAGATTAACTCGGCAGACACATCAACGGCATCCAGGGCTTCGCGACTTAAGATGAGACTTTGCGACTTAAGAAGCCTAACTCCGCGACTTAAGAACATAGCATCTGAACCCTCTTCATGCGACCTTAGTTCCAACTCGTTAAGTCGTACACGAGTTAAAAACAAGTTAAGTCGTATCTCTTTTTCCTTCAGGCTGGTAGGTCGTAGCTCCGACTTAAAAAATACGTTAGCTCGCGACCTAACACTTCAGCTCCCAAGCAATCCTCACACACTGCTAACTCGCTAGCCTCTTTGTTAGGTCGTAGCCTTTTCTCCCTGACTTGGTTAAGTCGTAACCCTCCCCCGTTAAGTCGTAGCTCTTCCTCACGTGGCTCCTTAGGTCGTAGACGACCTACAACTTCTACGTTAGGTCGCAAGGTTTGATCACGACTTATGCCTTTGACAAATGAGGGTTGCGCTGCATCACCAACCAGATCCCAAGAAATTCTTTCATGAATCCTTTATTCAACTAAGCATTCTACTTCCTTATCGTGTCGACTACAGTTTAGTGATAAACGTGCAATGCATAGATTATATTAATTTATTCGTCAGATTATAATAATATATAATTGTAGGCTAAAATCCTCGTTTGACTAAAGTATCAAAAAAAAAGGAATCAATCACTGGTACCGTTGCTGCATGTCAGATTTTAATCTATAGTTGGTTTATCTTGTTGAAATGGTTACAGCATTGCCAGCAACAAATATTTCGTCTACTTTAATAAACAAATGTATGTTTAGAATTTCAGTACGAGTGACATGTACGCAACATCATTTGTGAGCCTAAATTTGGGTTTACTGTCCCTCGGTTGGGGGTCATTTAGTGAGTAAATGACCTCTAGTGCAAATGCAATTTTTAACATAGTTAAATAGTGAAAGAGGTGCCGGGTTTGATGATTGAAGTCTTGACTTTTGATCTCGCAGATCCAACCATTAATCAACCATTTGAACTATTAGCATTTTCCCCAAAAGTTGGATTATCCTTTTGTTTTTTAAACTTTCAATATTCTAACTGCTTATTATTATTTTTCTTGTATAATCATCTACTTTACCCAATGATTTACAAGTTTAATTTCTTTTTTCTTTTCTTTTTGAAATCACCAACTCAAGTGGTTTACACATTGGTTCTAAGAGTCTTGAATTCGATTTTCAACAAAAAAGATATGAATGCTAACTTGAATAAAAAATACACTTCTATTATTATAAACGAGCATTACGGCACGCGCTTCGCGTGTGATGATAGAAGACTGAATTGTTTTTCTACAATTTGTAGTTATTTAATACGTTTAAAAGAAAACGATTTCCACGTATTTTTGTGTTAATCGTACGTAGGTAATTTGAAATTTTATTTCTAAGTTACAATATCTAATTTTATGTGAGCTTAAATTTTTATTTTTATTATTAATTAATAAAAAACAAATTTGTAAAATAGTTTATTTGATAGATTCTATTTTTAAGTATATTAAAACTTAGTAAATATTTAATTGTCAGATTCTAATTTTAAACGATGCTAAATTTTAATAATATCTGTAGAAAGGCATTTTTTAGTATTTTATGCTGATACCAAAAAAGTATTACATCAAATATATAAAGATATAAAAGGTAATTTTGGAAGTTCGCGGTCGGATCAAAAGTTTACGCTTTAAAACCAGATAACGATTTATAAATTTTTGAAAGAAAGCAGCTATAGTTGTAACAAAGTTTGGAAATGTTAAATCCATGACTAACTTTGTTGCGTTTTTAGAAAAAATAATAAAAAAGGAAAATATTAGCAATGATTTTTTTTCTAATCAAACCATTGGATATTACACTGTATTTCTTTCCCTCTGTTTTATATTTTGTGGCTGGAAAAAAAAAATCGCTGGTGCGACAGGTACATGCCAATTTTAAAAGTTGCATCTATATGGTTACATTAATACAACCGTAACTATTTTTTTTTAACAAGGAACAAAGAAGTTAAACTTGTAAATATTAATAAATAAATATTAATAAAGAAATATGCTAAAACCATTGTGCATTGGTGCTGACCAACTGTTAACCACATTTTTGCTAATCTTCTGATCAATAAAAATATATATTTTAAGCCAGTTACGTAACTCCGTTCGTATCATTAAAAAAAAGATTTTTTGTTCGATTTGGCCTCGTTTTTAAACTTATTATCGCAAATAGCCTCATTTTAAAACTAATATCAAATATAGTCCTGTTTTGGCCAGCTCAGTGCTTAACTGGCCAAAATACACTGACGACTTTTCAAAAGTCGCCGGTGTAATTTTTTTTCCTGGCGACTTTTGACAAGTCGCCAGTGTTTTTTTCTTAAAAAAAAATTACACTGGCGACTTTTGAAAAGTAGCCAGTGTATTTTTCAAAGCAGAACTATATTTGATATTAGTTTTAAAACTGGCTATTTGCGATAATAAGTTTAAAAACGAGGCTAAAATGAAAAAAATCCTTAAAAAATATTAATAATAGCAACATCCGCAGCCGATTCAACGCGTTGATGTTGCTTGTTATGCGGCCGCGATGCACCAGTCACACTTGTATACAATGTTTGACTTGTCAACGATTTCGATGGTCGTTTTATTTAGGGGAAATTAATTTAAAGGACAAAAATTTGTATATTTTTAGCCTCAAGGACACGACCTCAATATTTTACCCACAAGGACAAACATTCTCCTAAAAATTTTTCATAAGGACAAACATTCTTTCAAAATTATTCATAAGGACAAACATTTTTTCAAAACTGCTACCGAACTAAAAAATGATACCTAAAAACTGCTACCGATAACTACAACCTGATACCTAAATACTTAAAAACTGATACCTAAAGAAGATCTGTCCTTGAGGCTAAAATACTGAAATTTTTTGTCCTTGACAATAATTTCCTATTTTATTTATTTATTATATATAAATGTTGCTAACACTATAAAACAGAGAGAGTAGCATCAGCATTGGCTTCTAGTCCCATCTTTATATACATACATATATATATATATACATATATACATATATATATATACATATATACATATCAACCCCAAAGGGATGGTCGTTTTATTTATTATATATACATGTTGCTAACACTATAAAACAGAGAGAGTAGCATCAGCATTGGCTTCTAGTCCCACCTTTATATACATACATATATATATATATATACACATATATACATACATATATATATAAACCCCAAAGGTAGTGCAGTGGTTAGGATGTTGCGTAGTCTTTCTTGTTGTAGTACGTACAACAATACAAAATGTATATACTTATTAATAGTTGTAATAACTTTGGTATCACACTTTTTTGGTATCAACGTGAACTACCAAAAATCTATTCTATAGATATTAGCAAATCTTAATATCCCTTAGAAATAGGATCTAACAGTTAAATTTGTCCCTCTACAGATATTATCAAATCTTAATATCCATTAAAAATAGAATATAACAGTTAAACTTCTTTACAAATTCAAATGTTCTTCTACACTTAAAAATATGATCTAACAAATAAACATTTTTTTACATTAACTACAAATTTGTTATTTATTAATTAATAATGTAAATAAAATTCAAATTAACAAAAAAAAATTAGATTTTGCAACTTAGAAATAAAAATTTAAATCAACTACACATTGTTTCAACTTAAAAACATGACTAAATATTTATGCAAACTATTATTTTTTGAATGTGTTAATCATATATAATCTATGAAACAACAATTAATACGTGAATCACATGTTATTACTTCATTAAGTGCGACTCACTCCATTTTATGCTCATCGCATACATTAATAGAATTGTCACTTTATACGTATTATATCATATCTGGTGCGAGCTATGCTTTATTAAATGTAAAATTGCTTTGGATAAACTTGCAGTTGGGATCGACTAGCCATTGATTTTTAAGTTTATGTATGACCTAAGCACACCGGTAATGAAATAATTAGATTCACGTCACCTCATATATATATACATGTATATAAATATACAAGGGTGTGAGCAACGCTCAACGGCATCCCATTTTGCAGCACCTCTCATGGTTCACTAGTTTCTATCACACATCCTCGTTTAAATAATACTATTTTCTCAAAGCTTCCACTAACTCTATTATTTAAATGAGGATATGTGGTGGAAATCAGAGGACCAGAGGAGATGCTTCAAAATGGAAGTGCAATTGAGCGCTGCTACACATACATATACACACACATACATACATATATATACACACACAATTAAATCCATTTTGAGGTTCAATTGGGATTTTAAAACAAAAATAATGGATTAAAGGGTTAAATATGTAATAAAAGAGATTAAAAATGTTATTTGGGGTTTTGTTTGGAATAAGCTTTATTAAATATACAATTGAAAATTATTTTGAAAAAAATGAATAATTATCGTATTAAATCATTGATAGTTGAACTAAATTCAGATTGAAAGTTAAAAACATGTTTTGCGAATTAAAGTACGAATTAAAAAAAATCTATACTTATGAAATAAAAATGTAAATGTGAAGCACAAAAACCATTTTCCAAGGATAGATAAGTATTTAAAAATATTTATCAAGTGGTAAAAATTGAAATTTGCAGTCGAAGATTATTTCCAATCCAAATACTAAAAAAAAATATTTTTATCGTTTAAAATTTTTTACGTCTCTAAAAATGAGTTAAAACATGAAGAGAAAGATTAGTAACATTGCATATGAAAAGAAAATGAATTTTATTAAAATGGGCTTTTGGTGTCCTTAACCAAGCCCAAACTCATTTCTTCTGATCAAACCAACTAGAGCTGTTATGGTAACGGTAAATTTACCATTACCATATCATTATCAATCAATCGGTTACCATTTTAAAGTAATGTCGGTATACCGGCATAATTGGTACAGTAACGGTAAACTTACCATTTTTTACGGTAAAATATCGGTAATATTTTTTCAAAACTAGCAATAACGGTAATTTACCAGTCCATTCATAATACATTGCTATTCATGCAAGATGTTGTATTACGTGCATTTAGAAGCAAGAACACAGTTCAATTTATTTCAGTAATTCAACTCAAATGATGATAAATACACTTCTTTCTGTGTTCTTTATTAAGTGACCCAATGAGATATATAATGAATCATCATTCAGTGTAAAAATATATCAACTTATTATTTTTCTAGACAAACGGTAATTTATCATTACCAGTGTAACAGTTACCAGTTTATCGGTATACCAGACATCGGTATACCAGTCAATCGGTAACGGTAAACAATTTTAGTTTACCGATAAAAATGGTATGGTAACGGTATTTACAAAATGGTAACGGTAATCATTACCATAACAGTTCTAAAACCAACAAAGGAAACACATTTCATTTTAAAATTTCTAAATACTCCTTAATGGCAGCCTCAAGTTAGAAGAGTGGTTAAAAATCTCATTTTTGAATCTTCTTTACATAGAAACTTCCATGGTAGGACATTTCTACCATATTACAACATACCAACCATTACCTACTGCTACCAAATAAAACGGTACTGAAAAAATAATAACCAATTTGATTGTTATGTTTGCCAAACCACATGAAAATATATGGTAAGGTAATGGCAATTTACTACTACTGATGGTAATTACGACACCTACCACGAACGTCGACACACACACACACATATGTATGTATGTGTTTTTATCATATAACATTTAATATCTTATGTGTCATGATTTAATGGAAAATCTAGCAATGTTATTATGATATTAGATTGAATCCAATCCTTATCATTTATTTGTAAAAACTATATGTTTTATACATCATTTTAGCTTTTTCCGTAGTGTTTTCTTTTATGTTTGAGTACAAAAAATTAAATTGATAAATAATTATGTTCCACTATAACTTTGTGCGCCCCCTTTCTGCTGTTACTATAAATGGAATATGCTTCTATGACACATTTCAGCATAATCAGATTAGCGTCGGCCGATTAAAAATGTGGAGCCATCCGGCGTTTGACATTCTGTACCAAAAAATTATCGAAAATATGATGTGGAGGAAAAAAAATACTGACGATGGTGTAAAAAAATACCAGAATATTACTGCGAAGTGACAAAAATTAAATGTTGTTTATCGATTTGAAGTAGGAAGGGGGAAGGGGTGGTTTATAGATAGAGGAGGAGGAATGGGAGAGAGAAGCCGTTGTAGGAAAAAACGGCTTAACGCGTCGAACGTCAACAGCTCGTGTTCTTTCAACAGCTCAAACATGACTGGAAGGGGAATTCGACTGTTTGAACGTCTGAAGCGGCACAAACAGAAACGTGTTATTTTCAGGCTACGAACGGAACCATCCTTATTTCTGTCTACCTACGTTTAATGGTAAAGTACAATTAGGTCTGTCAAACGGGTTGGGTTGGGTCGAGTTTGACCCAACACATTTATGACCAATTCTTTTTATCCATTTATGACCTAACCCAACTCACTTAATAAGCGTGTTATCCATTTAACTCGTTTAAAGATTTAAATTTAATTTGACTAATAAAAAATAAATAAATATAAAATAATTCTAATTCTAATTTTTATGTTTTGAGTTCCGATAAAAATTTAGAATTTTAATTCTAATTTTCATCAAATTCAAATATGAGGATGCGATAACTTATTATTTTCTAAGTACAACTGTCAGCCCTCTTGGAGAACTACAGTGTGCGTTCACACGATAAAGTATCTGAGTGTTCCATACTGTTTGTAATTTAAGTGGGAGTTAATCGATCGAAGCCCCGCCTAATTCTGAGTTAGAATGAAGAAGTTATTGCAGTTTGAACAAAAAAATAGCGGCTTCTGCATTAGGCGGAGTTTATTGGATGTGGTAGCATGTTATTTTCTAAGTACAACTGTCAGTCCCCTTAGAGAACTACAGTGTGCGTTCACATCATAAAGTATCTGAGTGTTCCATACTGTCCGTAATTTAGGTGAGAGTTAATCGGTCGAAGTCTCATCTGATTCTGAGTTAGAACGAAGGAATTATTGCAGTCTGAACAAAAAAAATAACGGCTTCTGCATTAGGCGGAGTTCATATATATAGATGTGGTAGCATGTTATTTTCTAAGTACAACTGTTAGTCCCCATGAAGAACTACAGTGTGCGTTCGCACGATAAAGTATCCGAGTGTTTCATACTGTCCGTAATTTAGGTGGGAGTTAATCGGTTGAAGTCCCGTCTGATTCTGAGTTAGAACGAAGGAGTTATTGCAGTCCGAACAAAATAATAACGACTTCTGCACTAGGCGGAGTTTATATATATGGATGTGGTAGCATGTTATTTTGTAAGTATAACTATCAGTCTTCTTGAAGAACTACAGTGTGCGTTCACACGATAAAGTATCCGAGTGTTCCATACTGTCTGTAATTTAGGTGGGAGTTAATCGGTCGAAGTCTCGCCCGATTTCGAGTTAGAACGAAGGAGTTATTGCAATCAGAACAAAAAAATAGCGGCTTCTGCACTAGGCGGAATTCAAATATGGAGATGTGGTAGCTTGTTATTTTCTAAGTACAACTGTCAGTCCCCTTAGAGAACTATAGTCACTACTAAAACTACAGTATATAGCCACGATAGGGTTCCAACGGCCGCCAATGGGAATTTCCAACGGCTACCAACGGCTCATTATTTTTTAACAAGCCGTTGGTAACCGCTGTAAAAATGTCGTTTGCGACCATTGGAAATATTCATGTAAACCTACAGCATGCCGAGAGCAACATTCATTCTCCTCTCCTCCAACAAAAAACCCCAAATCCTCCACCCTCTTCCTCCACTCCTCCTCTTTTCTTGCTCCCAGCCTCCCCCATGCAACCGGCGGCCACTCCGACGCCATCAATAACCACCAGCGGCCTCTCTCCATCCAATTCCACTCCAAAATCAGGTTTTGCCTAAAACTCTAAAATTTTAAATTTTGCTAATTTTGTGTTTAATTTGTTGTTATAGTTGTATCTAATGGCCTATTGATTGTTTATTATACCAAACTAAGTGCTAATTACAATTATTACCATCCAAATGTCCAAATTGTTTGTGTGTGTATATATATATATATATATTATGCACATATATACATATGTTGATAATTTAGTGTAAATGCGCATTTGAGTTAGCGTTAGATTAGTTAGGATTGATTTAAATTATTTTGTGTATGTTTTGTAAAATATTAGGCAAACTTGAATTAGTCGAATATTTTACGAACATGAATTATATCTTTTACAAAATATATTAGCATTAGATAAGTATATAATTTAGTATATATATACACATGAATTATATATTTTGCGAAATAGTAAAAATCATATAATTTACTATATATTTAATAAAATAGTATAATATAAATAAAATAATGCATAATATGCTTCATTTTATATATTTAATAAAACGGTAACATATAAACAAAATTTAAATATCTTAGTGAATTTTTGACCCCGTTTGACAAGTGTTGTATATAGGCATGTCAATAGTACGGGCTTCGGCCCGGGCCCGACCCGAACCCGCCCTATTTATGCGGGTATGGGTTTTGTCTTTTACTACCCAAGCCCGACTTAGGCCCGATCCGGGTCGGGTACGGTTTTATCAAAATCCGACCCGGTTGGTCCGACCCGACTATTAGTTTTCGTCGTATCAAAACATGAGCGCGTATGTTATTTATTTACCATTTTATTTGTTTAAATGTAGATGTTTTTGCATACTTTTGTTATGAGCTTGACTACATCAGCGTCCAATTTATATGTTAACATTGTTTGTATACAAATTTTACCAAAGTTGCAGTTTTAAAATATGTTTTTGACATAAATATTCCGAGTTAGGTATATAGTTATTACCCAACGGGCTTAAAAAGCCCGACGGACCGGGCTCGGATATTGGATTGAAATACCCTGCGGGTTCGGGCCGGGCTCGGGTTTTAATTATTGTAATTGGACTCGGGTCCTGGTTTTATAATACCCGGACCGAACCCTGCCCATTGACAGGCCTAGTTGTATATGATCGTTGTATGAATATTCGTTTTTATTGCAAAACATATATTCATATCCATCTAATACAATATTTGTTGGATTTGTCCCTTTATTGGACAAGTTACAAACACTATAAAGTAATTACGTTTCGTAAATCATATCGTTATAAACGATTCACAAAATTTCGACGGCATTTCATTTTCGTTCCTTGTGTACATGCATATGTATACGATACAAGGAACACGGAGGAAGTGCTGCCGAAATTTTGGGAAATCGTTTATAATGATATGATTTAAGAAATGTAATTACTATTGTGTTTGTAATGGGAAGTAGGATAGCCGATCATCACAAAAGGTACAAAAATGTAAACAAAATAGCAAGAAATATAACTTTGTATATAAACGAAAATGGATTATAAAAAACAGTAAAATCAAAATGTGTTTATCGAATTTGATTAATAATTTTTTTACTATTGATCATAGGTTTTACAGTAGGAAAAATGGTCAATTATTTTATTGATCGGAGCTGGATGTATCAAAGAAGAGAAATGGGAGGCTCAATAAGTAAACATTTTCTTAACGGGGTAAATGTGTTTGTCGAATTTGCTTTAAGTAATATTGGAAACGACGTAGAAATTCGTTGTCCATGTAGTAGGTGCAAATTGTTGATCAAGCATTTAGTACCGAATATGGTTAGGATTCATTTGCGCCAATATGGTTTCGTAACCAATTATTTGGTGTGGGATCGTCATGGAGAAATTATAATATGTAACGAAAAACAGTCAATAGAGGTTATTAGTGATGAAGTTAGTACGACGAATCCCATAGAACATATGGTTGAAGATGCGGCATGATCAATGTTCCCTACTGTTGAAATTAATAACGACGATGTTAACGTTGAAGAGGAACCAAATGTTGGAGCGAAAAAAATATATGATTTATTGGATGCTGCTAAGAAACCTCTTTGGAATGGATGTACTAGCGGCACTCAATTATCGGCAACTGCATAGTACATTGCAATGAAATCAAAGTACAACCTCACAGAAGCCGGATTTACGGTTGTTGTACAAGCTGCTAAACGCCATATGCCATCAGATAATTTAATGTGCAAAAATTATTATGAAGTGAAAAAACTTATGTCATCTTTCGGTTTGCCGTATCAAAAAATTGATACATGTCTAAATGGTTGCATGTTGTTTTGGAAAGATGATGTCAGTCTTTGGAATTGTAAAATATGTATTAAGAAAGATACAAACCAAGGAAAAAAAGAGAAAAGAAGTTCCATACAAGTGTATGCATTATTTACCTATCACTCCTAGACTTCGAAGGTTATATGCATCATCTGTAACAGCGCATCATATGAGATGGCACAGTGTGAGAACACCTGAAGAAGGTACGTTAACACACCCATCTGATGGAGAAGCATGGAAGTATTTTGATAAGAAATATCCCGATTTCGCAGCGGAGAGCCGTAACGTTAGACTAGGTTTGTGTACTGATGGATTTTCACCGTTTTCTCAGTTTGGTTCTAAATATTCATCTTGGCCTATAATCATTACACCTTACAATCTACCCCCGTGGATGTGTATGAAAACTCCATATATGTTTCTCACAATTGTCATCCCTGGTCCTGATGATTCGGCACAGGGTATCGATGTTTACTTACAACCGCTAATCGAAGAGTTGAAAACATACGGTATGAAGGAGTTGAAACATACGACGTATCGAAAAAAAATTTCGGATGTTCGCTTCTTTGTTATGTACTACTGGCGATTTTCCTGCATATGCAATGCTTTCGGATTGGAGTACGACCGGTCGTTTTGCTTGTCCTTACTGTATGGAAGAAACACGAGCATTTTCTTTATGGCATGGGAAGAAAATTTCATGGTTTGATTATCATCGACGTTTTCACCATATTAATCATACTTTTAGAAGAGACAAAAAAACTTCATAGCTAATAGACATGAGACTTTACAACCACCAACGATTTGGTCAAGTGAAGATATATATGAACTTGTAAAAGATTATCCAAAGATACATGAAACCGGGCAGCAAACTGAAATCCAAGGTAAATCGACGTTTCATAATTGGTGCAAACAGAGTATATTCTAAGAGTTGCCTTATTGGAAAAATCTCTTAATCCGTCATAAAATTGACGTAATGCATAACGAGAAAAACGTATTCGATAATGTGTTTAATACACTTTTGAATGTTAAGGGAAAGACTAAGGACGATCTGAAATCAGGACGTGATATAGAAGAAATATGTAATCGTCCCGAGCTTCATATGAAGCCAAATGACACTAAAAAACCCAAAGCATGTTATGAACTAGATAACAAGCAAGTTAAAGTAGGATTACGATTTCCTGATGGAATTTCATCTAATCTTCGTAGATGTGTCGACTATAAGAACGGAAGACTGAGTTGGATGAAAAGCCATGATTGTCATGTAATGATGCAAAATTTATTACCCGTCGCTTTCAAAGAATTGTTGCCCGTAAAAGTTTGGAAGGTTATAACAGAACTTAGTTTATTTTATAAGGAGCTTTGTTCAACTACGTTAAAAGTTGACCGTCTTCGTAAACTTGAGGTAGAAATTCCTATACTGCTCTACAAACTGGAGAAAATATTTCCTCCAGGTTTGTTCAATGTAATGGAGCATTTACCTGTTCACCTTCCATTTGAAGCACGTCTTCGAGGTCCTGTGCAATATGGATGGATGTATCCATTCGAGAGGTATGTTGTTAATACTGAGTATGTAAATGTTAATTTAACTATAAATGAAAATCAATATTGATATGAAATATTTTTTATTAGGTACTTAAATCATTTAAAGAAAAAAGTGAGACAAAAAGCTCGAGTTGAAGGTTTGATTTGCAAATCATATATCGAAGAAGAAGCATCGTTCTTTTTCTCTCATTATTTCAATGATCATGTGAATTTATCATTTCAAAGTGTTGCGCGTAATGATAAGGCCGTTGAACAAGATTCTTCTTCTAAAGCAATGTTATCTATTTTTAAACAACATGGTCGACATGTTGGAAAATGTGTAGAAGTATGGTTAGATGATAGAGATTACCATGTAGCACATACATATATTCTTCTTAATTGTCCAGAAGTTGCACCATTTATTAGGTAATTATCAGATTGCAAGTTTTGATAAATTTAATTTAATATTGCATGTGTAATTTAATAATAAAGCAATATATTATGTTTTTGTTTGCAGTGTTTATGAATCACAAAATTCAAACGGCGATTTAAGCAAAAATTTTGCTACTTGGTTTTCGAACTACTTTGTGATCCTACAAATAATGTGGTCGATGAAGGATTAAAACATTTGGCGTTGGGACCGAAAAGGAAAGTTAAAACGTATCCAATATTTTTCGTTAATGGATATAAATTCAACACCAAAGAATACGGTGCTGAAAAATTAACAAACCATACCGGTGTATTTGTTAATGGCAGTGATGATCCTAATAATCATGTACATGATTTTTATGGCGTGTTAACCCAGATTTTGCAATTGACATATTTTATAAGACTCACAGAGGAAGTTTTTTTGTTTAGATGCAACTGGTTCAGCAATGTTCCAGGTTCTGGTATTAAGGTGCATCCAAATTATAATCTTATAGAAATAAAACATACCTCCCGTTATCAGCAGTACGATCCTTTTGTACTAGCCAAACAAGCCCTACAAGTTTATTACGCCCCTTATCCGTCTCTAAAAGGAGATAAAGCGGATTGGTCTGCGGTTTTTAAAACCAAGGCGAGATTTACATTCGATTGAAAGAATATTCCAGAAGAACAAACCTATCAAGCAGATATCGAGAAAAATGTTGAAATCACAATTACAGACGATCAAACTGATTTTGGACAATTAAATGATGAGACAAGTGTATCAGTCGAAGCATTTGAGAGTGTAGAGAAAAACGATATAGAACACGAGACCGAGTCTGAATCAGAAAACGACGAGGACTGAGTAATATCCGGTAATTTTTACAATTATTCACGCACACGCATCACATATCATCATCATCATTACATGCACTACCAATTAAAAATGACTTTATTACATACACCACATATCATCATCATTTTATCTATGTCTATAATTAAAAATGAAACTTTCAATAGGTATTACGTCAGGCTCCAGACGTCGTAGCTCTTCTCGCTCGGCCGGCGAGAGTAGTGGTGAGCCTCCGGCTCGACCACTTGTATATTTGTAGCCGAAGGCTGATGGAGCGTAAGTATCAAAATTAAAATGATAACAATATAAATTTGTTCATACATATATATATTTGTCTAAAGCTTTGTTTTATATTTAACACCGGGGATTTGATTTGGAGCCCTCAGGAGTTGTGCTTGGCATTTCCAAGCAATCATATATGAGCAGGATGACAGATTGCTGGCCTAAGTGGAGTAAGATCCCTGACCAAGTCAAGGAGGCCATCTGGCAGGATTTTCTGGTGAGTTTATACCACTTTACTATATGAATAAGTATAAATGAACAATTAGTAATATTTTCACTTTGTACAGGGGCAAGTGGAATTGGCGGAGCCCGATGTCGCCATGGTTCAGCGCCACTGGAATTCGAAGGTCGCCAAAAATTACAGGGAGGTAATGTCAGCTCTTAAAAAATCGAGGAAGAAACCGAACTGGATTGACACTTCCGTATGGGATTCTTGGATGAGTTGGTAGGAGACCGACGAGTTCAAGGTAAATCTATCAAATATGTAGTTAATTATTTCGCAATTAGTAAATATAATATTCAATTTAAATTGCAGGTGGAGTCGGAGAGGAACTCTGCCAATAGAAGTAGGAATCCTGTAACGCATCGTGGCGGATCCAAGTCTTTTCAGCATCACCGTGAGGACTTGGTAAATTTATCAATTACGAATCTAAACCGTTATTACATTTTGTATATTAATCAGTTCAGTAATTAGCTATGAAAAAAATAAATATATAAATTATTTATTGCAGGAAAGATCGCTTGGACGTCCCGTATCTATGATGGAGGTATTTACCCGCACCCACGCATCAAGGCAAGCAGACAATGCTAGCAATATTACATATCAGTGGGATGATGATGATGATAAGGCGACGACTGCATATGTATGCATATTTTAAATCTTATTTTATTAATATCGACATGTTTAAATCATATTCTACTAATTTTAACATGTAATTGTTTTTTATTTTAGGCAAAGTTTCAGGAGGCACGGGCAGAGCTGCTTTCAGAATCGGATCGCGATGAGTTGACGGTAGAGGAGCAAGATAATATTTTCGACGTTATTATGGATCCGACGCAGCGGAATAGGCGCTATGGCTATGGAAACCAAGCGGTAATCTTATAAACATTGCAATATTATATTTAATAAATTAACCTATAGATACACTATACATATGATGATTTCTACCTTAGTTAAATCTAACATATACGTGATTTATAAATATTAGATAAGTAAAAAAGGAAAAATATACAAAGATATGTGATGAAAATGGATGAACCAAAAAATATAAGAATACTTTTTAATACCTATATATGCAGTGCTTAAGATCACGTCATTTACGTTTCTATATTTTAAAATATGCATTGCTTAAGAAAATGATTATAATATAAATGTGAACATCTCACATTCTATTTGCAGGTTCGGGCAGCTCAAAAGGCGTGTGACAAAACTGAAATAAAAGAGCTTAGAGCCATTGTTGAGCAGCTGCAAGAGCAGAACCGTCTTCGCGCTATACAAATGGAGCAGCTGAATCAACTTTAGCGGAGTACGCGCAGAGGCATGGTTCTTTCCCTTCGTCGTCTGGTGCTTCCGGAGGTGATGATGATGCTTGAGAGGTATGATGATTATTGTCTTTGTGGTTGGTTATTGTATATATTGACTTTGAGGTAGTGAGGATTGTGTTTGATGGTTATTGTGTATATATTGACTTTGAGATGGTGAGGTTTAAGTGTTTGCATTGTATATATTGACTTGAATATGGAGTTGGTGTTGGTGAGGGTTTTGTTGTTTATGTACATATTGACTTGGAGTTTGGTTTGAAAATGTAATATTTGATGTTGATTTTTTATTGTTTATATTGTTTGTGGTATAATGTGTTGGATATGTGATATATATGTGAAATGGAGTGGAAATGAAATGGAAATTGATATATATTGATTGTGTGTGGTTGGATGGTGAATGACTTGCTGTTATAAAAAAAATTTCATTTAGATTGGTTACGGCTACCAACGGCTTTTTGGTCATTTTAAACCAACGGCTTTCAACGACCTCTATCGGCTAGACGCCGTTTGAAGCCGTTGGAATAGCCCCGTTGCTTCTGCACTAGACGGTAGTACGAAGCATCCAATCTATATATATCTGTAGGATATTGTTGTCCTGTTGAACACGGTATACTTGCCTCACATTCGAATTCGTAAGTGTGAGACAAAAGAACAAATCCCAATGAAATTATTGGAAAGCAACGCGGTTCACTTTTGTAAAAAGACGTAACTCAGTGCACGAGGCTCCCACACTATAGCGGACTCTGAGGAGGTCGATAATATACAAAGCTTTTCCCTCGCATTGCGAAGAGGCTGTTTCCGTTTGCGAAGAGGCTGGTATCACGCTTCGGAGTAGAGTGTGAACTCTGCGTTTTTTCCTTCATATATTACTTCCTGATAAAAGAGTATACCGACATTGATATATCTTCTCACATGCCACTTCTATTCAAATATCACTATAAACAAGTCCAGTTCATCGTTGTTTCCAATTGGATTTTCTGCTATACATGATATACATGCATGTTTTTGCACATGCAAAATACTGGTTAGCACTGATTAATTGCAGTCCATTAAGTTGACATGTGCCAGCCTACGGTGGCCTAATTAATTGTATTTAAACCGTATTGAATTTTGATCACAGCTGTCCAATATATATACTACAAGTCACTCAATAAAAGTGGTTTCTGTGGGCCTCTTAACACCAAAAGGCTTTATGTACGGGGCCACCCGGATGGATCAATCGTGGATTTAGCTGATACCAGAGGAGCCGATAATTCATAATATTAGGCAAAAATACTAAACATACAAAAAAATCTCTCCCATATTTTTCCATGAGTATCACATGAATCACAGTATGTTTGTTAAATATATACACAATAATTGCTTGAGTAACTGAGCACATTTTTTGTATGAACAAGTCATTGGAGGATTGAATAAATTAGCCAATTTACAAGGTATTATGCCAACCATCTAAACTGAGGTTCGAACTTGTGGTTTTATAATATCCAACCTCATATCACACCACTGAGGTATTCCGAGTTAGAACGAATGAGTTATTGCAGCCCGAACAAAAAAATAGTGGCTTCTGCACTAGATGGAGTTCAAATATGGAAATGCGGTAGCCTGTTATTTTCTAAGTACAACTGTCAGTCTTCATAAAAACTTACAATGTATGTTCAAAATTTTTATTTTTCAAATTTATATTAAAATTTAATGTTTTAATAAATGAGTAAATGAGTTACCCATTTATAATCCTTTTAAAAATGGATCAACCCGACTCATAACTTATAACCCATTTAATAATATTAATAAATGAGTTGATCCAATTTATTTATAAGCATGGTAAATAGAATGAGTTAATGGGATGCGTCATTTGTACAATATCTAAACCAATGGTATTAAACCAACCAGATCCCATGAAAGATTTTTTGGAATTCTTTCCTCAACCAAGCATTCTACTTTCTTACCTTGTCGACTATAGTTTAAGTCATAAACGTGCAATGCATGAAAACTTAAATTGTATTAATTTATTCGTATGAAAAGTAGATTATATTAATTTAGATTTGTAGGCTAAAGTCCTCATTTGTTTTTTGTTCCAAGGAACAAAGAAGTTAAAACAGAAGAGAACGTGAAAAAGGTGGTGCGAAAACATTATTTTGTGATGAACATTAATAAAGAAATATGCTAAAACACTGTGCGTTGGTGTTGACTAAATGTTAATAAAAATATGCATTTTAATTCAGTTACGTACAACTCCGTTCGTATTAATAAACCAACTTTGACTTGAGGAGTATGAATTCTACAATAGCAATCATCCGCAGCCGATTCAACGCGTTGCTGTTGCTTGTTAAGTGGCCGCGATGCACCAGTCACATTTTTTGTATACAATGTTTGACTTGCCAACGATTTCAACTAAAATATGATACTCGCCTTATATATTATATACATGTTGCTAACACTATAAAACAGAGAAAGTAGCATCAGCATTGGCTTCTACATGCACACCTATGTATATATAAAATAAACATACGATGATCGATCCTTTTGGTTAATAAACGTTGCATAATCTTTGTTGTTGTAGTACGTACAATAATACAAAACGTATTATATAAGCCGACTTAACTTTGAATGGGTGCACACATAACATTGTTACTTCATTACGTGTGGTCGCTCCATTTTTATGCTCATTGCATACATGATTTTGGGACTTTGTATGTATTATTATTACGAGTATGGTGGCACGTGCCAAGAAGAAAGTGTGAAAATTTTGTGTGTGCTATCGTTATGGTGGTGATATATACACACACAGACACACATACGTACATATGTACACAAATATATATATATGTGTGTGTTTGTGTATGTGTGTGTGTTTTATATTTTCCCTTCTTTTCTATATAGTTGCAGTAGTGTACAACTATATATTAATTTTGGTCTAATTATATAGGCTGGCCAGCACCGAATAAGAAGTTTGAAGCATCCAGAAAGTAGATTGATGCAGCAAGGAGTGCAATAAAATGAACACCTTCCTAAAAAATTGATTGTGAGGATTATATAAAGGTACCCTAAGAATACCTTCCAAAAGGTGCTTGCTTCCATGACATGCTATAATGGAATTAAGTTTGCAGAGACCTTAAGCATTATATAAAACGCAAAAATATAGAGGTCTCCACTAACTTATTCTATGAACATTTTATACTGGTACAATACTGTTAGCCTCTGTAGAGAAGACATGTGAATCCATTCAGCAATTCTTCAACACAGGTAAATCCATGCAAATCTCCACATAATAGGAACATGTCGCTGTGAAATGATTTAAAACTCCCTAGCCATGCTATATACGGCACATCGATGCTATATTATTAGCAATGATTTGAAAATTTATTTCAGTAAAATAATAAAGATTTCTTTTGATGAGAATACATTTAACACATTTTTTCGTCTTCCGTATAAATGGACAGTGGTCACGATAGCTCAGCGGCGATTCCTTATGGACATGTTTCATGCGAAGGCTTCTAATATAAAGCACAGTGACTTAAAGGTACTCACGAAAGCATTCAATTGGATAGGGAAATGTTATTGCATGCACAAAAAGTAATTTACGTACAAAAGAAAAAGTTATTAGTATGTATGTCAAGAATGTACACGACAACAATGCTCACACTATTACATGATAGCGCGTGACAGCTAATTACACATAGAAGAATGCAAACACACAGCATACGAAGTGAACAAATATCAGCACATGAAATATATATAACCTGCATGTTAAGAAACAAATGTTCAGGAAGCAGCACATGAAATAATTGCATATATTTTAAGTAAATGAAATGTACATTGTATTGTACAGGACGATATAATACACGACTGCAAATATGTAGGTAATGACTCACGAAAGCATGGTTAGGTGGATCCAAACACTACAAGGGAAATAGGCTATTCCAACGGCTGCTAGCCGTTGGCGGCCGTTGGTAGCCGTTGGAAATAGCGTGGGAATAGAGAACCACGCCTTTCAACAGCTTCCAACGGAAGCAACGGGGAATTAGCAACGACTACCAACAGCTACCAACGGCAAAAAACTGACCAATAAGCCGTTGTTAGCCGTTGGTAGCCGTTGCTAATCTGGGTGAATTTTTTTTTCCAGCAGCACGCGATTCACCTTCCAACCACACACAATCAATATATATCAATTTCCATTCCATTTCCACTCCATTTCACATATATATCACATATTCAACACATTATACCACAAACAATATAAACAACCAAAAATCAACATCAAACATTACATATTCAAGTCCAACTCCATATTCAAACATTACAACCAAACCCTCACCAACTCCAACTCCATATTTAAGTCAATATGTACAATGCAAACACTTAAACCTCACCACCTCAAAGTCAATACATACACAATAACCATCAAACACAATCCTCACCACCTCAAAGTCAATATATACAATAACCAACCACAAAACAATAATCATCATACCTCTCAAGCATCATCATCACCTCCGGAAGCACCAGACGACGAAGGGAAGGAACCATGCCTCTGCGCGTACTCCGCTAAACGTTGATTCAGCTGCTCCATTTGTATAGCGCGAAGACGGTCCTGCTCTTGCAACTGCTCAACCATGGTTCTAAGCTCTTTTATTTCAGCTTTGTCACACGCCTTTTGAGCTGCCCGAACCTGCAAATAGAATATGAGATGTTCACATTTGTATTATAATCATTTTCGTAAGCAATGTATATTTTAAAATATAAAAACGTAAACGACGTGATCTTAAGCAATGCATATACCACAAATAAATGCATATTTTTATTACAATATATAGGTTAACTTATTAAATATATAGGTTAACTCAACTAGAAATCATCATATGTATAGTGTATCTATATGTTAATTTATTAAATATAATATTGCAATGTTTATAAGATTACCGCTTGGTTTCCATAGCCATAGCGCCTATTCCGCTACGTCGGATCCATAATAACGTCGAAAATATTATCTTCCTCCTCTACCGTCAACTCATCGCGATCCGATTCTGAAAGCAGCTCTGCCCGTGTCTCCTGAAACTTTGCCTAAAATAAAAAACAATTACAGGTTAAAATTAGTAGAATATGATTTAAACATATCGATATTAATAAAATAAGTTTTAAAATATGCATACATATGCAGCCGTCGCCTTATCATCACCATCCCACTGATATGTAATATTGCCAGCATTGTCTGTTTGTCTTGATGCGTGGGTGCGGGTAAATACCTCCATCATAGACACGCGACGTCCAACCGATCTTTCCTGCAATAAATAATTTATATATTTTATTTTTTCATAGCTAATTACCGAACTAATTAATATACAAAATGTAATAACGGTTTAGATAAATTTACCAAGTCCTCACGGTGATGCTGAAAAGACTTGGATCCGCCACGATGCGTTACAGGATTCCTACTTCTATTGGCAGAGTTCCTCTCCGACTCCATCTGCAATTTTATAAATTGAATATTATATTTATACTAATTGCGAAATAATTAACTATATATTAGGTAGAACATTTACCTTGAACTCGTCGGTCTCCCACCACCTCATCCAAGAATCCCATACGGAATCGCCCATCCAGTTCAGTTTCTTCCCCGATTTTTTAAGAGCTGACATTACCTCCCTGTAATTTTTGGCGACCTTCGAATTCCAATGGCGCTGAACCATGACGACATCGGCCTCCGCCAAGTCCACTTGCCCCTGTACAAAGAGAAAACATTACTAAGTGTTCATTTATACTTATTCATATAGTAAAGTAGTATATATAAACTCACCAGAAAATCCTGCCATATGGCCTCCCTGACATGGTCAGGGATCTTACTCCACTTAGGCCAGCAAGCTGTCATCCTGCTCATATATGATTGCTTGGAAATGCCAAGCACAACTCCTGAGGGCTCCAAATCAAATCCCCTGTGTTAAATAAAACAAAGCTTTAGACAAGATAATATATGTATGAACAAATTTATATTGTTATCATTTTAATTTTGATACTTACGCTCCATCAGCCTTCGGCTGCAAATATACAAGTGGTCGAGCTGGAGGCTCACCACTACTCTCGCCGGCCGAGCGAGAAGAGCTACGACGTCTGGAGCCTGACATAATACCTGTTGAAAAGTTTCATTTTTAATTATAGACATAGATAAAATGATGATGATATGTGGTGCATGTAATGATGATGAGATGATATATATGTGATGCGTGTGCGTGAATATATAATTGTAAAAATTACCGGATTTAACTCAGTCCTCGTCGTTTTCTGATTCAGACTCGATCTCGTGTTCTATATCGTTTTCCTCTACACTCTCAAATGCTTCGACTAATACATTTGTCTCATCATTTAATTGTCCAAAATCAGTTTGATCGTCTGTAATTGTGGTTTCAACATTTTCTTCGATATCTGCTTGATAGGCTTGTTCTTCTGGAATATTTTTTCCATCGAATGTAAATCTCGTCTTGGTTTTAAAAACCGCAGACCAATCCGCTTTATCTCTTTTTAGAGACGGATAAGGGGCGTAATAAACTTGTAGGGCTTGTTTGGCTAGTACAAACGGATCGTATGGCTGATAACGGGAGGTATGTTTTATTTCTATAAGATTATAATTTGGATGCACGTTAATACCAGAACCTAGAACATTGCTGAACCAGTTGCATCTAAACAAAAAAACTTCCTCTGCGGGTCTTATAAAATATGTCAATTGCAAAATCTGGGTTAACACGCCATAAAAATCATGTATATGATTATTAGGATCATCACTGCCTTTAACAAATACACCGGTATTGTTTGTTAATTTTTCAGCACCGTATTCTTTGGTGTTGAATTTATATCCATTAACGAAAAATATTGGATACGTTTTAACTTTCCTTTTCGGTCCCAACGCCAAATGTTTTAATCCTTCATCGACCACATTATTTGTAGGATCACAAACGTAGTTCGAAAACCAAGTAGCGAAATTTTTGCTTAAATCGCCGTTTGGATTTTGTGATTCATAAACACTGCAAACAAAAACAATATATTGCTTTATTATTAATTAACACATGCAGTATTAAATTAAATTTATCAAAACTTGTAATCTGATAATTACCTAATAAATGGTGCAACTTCTGGACAATTAAGAAGAATATACGTGTGTGCTGCATGGTAATCTCTATCATCTAACCATACTTCTACACATTTTCCAGCATGTCGACCATGTTGTTTAAAAATAGATAACATTGCTTCAGAAGAAAAAATCTTGTTCGACGGCCTCATCATTACGCACAACACTTTGAAATGATAAATTCACATGATCATTGAAATAATGAGAGAAAAAGAACGATGCTTCTTCTTCGATATATGATTTGCAAATCGAACCTTCAACTCGAGCTTTTTGTCTCACTTTTTTCTTTAAATGATTTAAGTACCTGATAAAAATTATTTCATATCAATATTGATTTTTAATTATACTTAAATTACATACTCAGTATTAACAACATACCTCTCGAATGGATACATCCATCCATATTGCACAGGACCTCGAAGACGTGCTTCAAATGGAAGATGAACAGGTAAATGCTCCATTACGTTGAACAAACCTGGAGGAAATATTTTCTCCAGTTTGCAGAGCAGTATAGGGATTTCTACCTCAAGTTTACGAAGACGGTCAACTTTTAACGTAGTTGAACAAAGCTCCTTATAAAATAAACTAAGTTCTGTTATAACCTTCCAAACTTTTACGGGCAACAATTCTTTGAAAGCGACGGGTAACAAATTTTGCATCATTACATGACAATCATGGCTTTTCATCCCACTCAGTCTTCCGTTCTTATAGTCGACACATCTACGAAGATTAGATGAAATTCCATCAGGAAATCGTAATCCTTCCACCCATTTTAACAGTACTTTAACTTGGTTGTTATCTAATTCATAACATGCTTTGGGTTTTTTAGTGTCATTTGGCTTCATATGAAGCTCAGGACGATTACATATTTCTTCTATATCACGTCTTGATTTCAGATCGTCCTTAGTCTTTCCCTTAACATTCAAAAGTGTATTAAACACATTATCGAATACATTTTTCTCGTTATGCATCACGTCAATGTTATGACGGATTAAGAGATTTTTCCAATAAGGCAACTCCCAGAATATACTCTGTTTGCACCAATTATGAAACGTCGATTTACCTTGGATTTCAGTTTGCTGCCCGGTTTCATGTATCTTTGGATAATCTTTGACAAGTTCATATATATCTTCACTTGACCAAATCGTTGGTGGTTGTAAAGTCTCATGTCTATTAGCTATGAAGTTTTTTTTGTCTCTTCTAAAAGTATGATTAATATGGAGAAAACGTCGATGACAATCAAACCATGAAATTTTCTTCCCATGCCGTAAAGAAAATGCTCGTGTTTCTTCCATACAGTAAGGACAAGCAAAACGACCGGCTGTACTCCAACCCGAAAGCATTGCATATGCAGGAAAATCGCTAATAGTCCATAACAGAGAAGCGAACATCCGAAAATTTTTCTTTTTTGATATGTCGTATGTTTCAACTCCTTCGTACCACAATGTTTTCAACTCTTCGATTAACGGTTGTAAGTAAACATCGATACCCTGTGTCGGATCATCGGGGCCAGGGACGACAATTGTGAGAAACATATATGGAGTTTTCATACACATCCACGGGGGTAGATTGTAAGGTGTGATTATTATAGGCCAAGATGAATATTTAGAACCAAACTGAGAAAACGGTGAAAATCCATCAGTACACAAACCTAGTCTAACGTTACGGCTCTCCGCTGCGAAATCGGGATATTTCTTATCAAAATACTTCCATGCTTCTCCATTAGATGGGTGTGTTAACGTACCTTCTTCAGGTGTTCTCACACTGTGCCATCTCATATGATGCGCTGTTACAGATGATGCATATAACCTTTGAAGTCTAGGAGTGATAGGTAAATAATGCATACGCTTGTATGGAACTTCTTTTCCCTTTTTTTTCCTTGGCTTGTATCTTTCTTGATTACATATTTTACAATTCCGAAGACTGACATCATCTTTCCAAAACAACATGCAACCATTTAGACATGTATCAATTTTTTGATACGGTAAACCAAAAGATGACATTAGTTTTTTCACTTCATAATAATTTTCGCACATTAAATTATCTGATGGCATATGGCGTTTAGCAGCTTGTACAACAGCCGTAAATCCGGCTTCTGTGAAGTTGTACTTTGATTTCATCGCAATGTACTCTGCAGTTGCCGATAATTGAGTGCCGCTAGTACATCCATTCCAAAGAGGTTTCTTAGCAGCATCCAATAAATCATATATTTTTTTCGCTCCAACATTTGGTTCCTCTTCGACGTTAACATCTTCGTTATTAAATTCAACAGTAGGGAACATTGATCGTGCTGCATCTTCAACCATATGTTCTATGAGATTCGTCGTACTAACTTCATCACTAATGACCTCTATTGACTGTTCTTCGTTACGTGTTATACTTTCTCCATGACGATCCCACACCAAATAATTGGTTACGAAACCATATTGGCGCAAATGAATCCTAACCATATTCGGTACTAAATGCTTCAACAATTTGCACCTACTACATGGACAACGAATTTCTACGTCGTTTCCAATATTACTTAAAGCAAATTCGACAAACACATTAACCCCGTTTAGAAAATGTGTACTTATCGAGCCTCCCAATTCTCTTCTTTGATACATCCAGCTCCGATCAATAAAATAATTGACCATTTTTCCTACTGTAAAACCTATGATCAATAGTAAAAAAACTATTAATCAAATTCGATAAACACATTTTAGATTTTACTGTTTTTTATAATCCATTTTCGTTTATATACAAAGTTATATTTCTTGCTATTTTGTTTACATTTTTGTACCTTTTGTGATGGTCGGTTATCCTACTTCCCATTACAAACACAATAGTAATTACATTTCTTAAATCATATCTTTATAAACGATTTCCCAAAATTTCGGCAGCACTTCCCCCGTGTTCCTTGTATCGTACACAATGCATGTACACAAGGAACAAAAAGGAAATGCCGTCGAAATTTTGTGAACCGTTTATAACGATATGATTTACGAAACGTAATTACTTTATAGTGTTTGTAACTTGTCCAATACAGGGACAAATCCAACAGATATTGTATCAGATGAATATGAATATCCGTTTTGCAATAAAAACGAATATTCATACAACGATCATATACAATACCTGTCAGACGGGGCCAAAAATTCACTAAGGGATTTAAATTTGGTTTTTATGTTACCGTTTTATTAAATATATAAAATAAGGCATATTATGCATTATATTCTATTATTTTAATAAATACATATATAGTAAATTATATGATTTTTAATATTTCACAAAATATATAATTCATGTTCGTAAAATATTTCACTAATTCATGTTTTTCTAACATTTTACAAAACATACACAAAATAATTTAAATCAATCATAACTAATCTAATGCTAATTCACATGCGCATTTATACTAAATTATAAACATATTTTACATATGTGCATAATATATACATACACAAACAATTTGGACATTTGGATGACAATAATTGTAATTAGCATTTAGTTTGGTGTAATAAACAAGCAATATGTCATTGGATACAAATATAACAGCAAATTAACACAAAATTAGAAAAGATAAAAATTGTAGGGTTTTAGAAATACCTGATTTTGGAGACTTCTAGGAATGGAGAGAGGATGTTGGCGTTGAGTGATGGTGTTGGACCAGCTGTTGGTTGCGTGGGGAAGGTTGGAGGTGGAAAAGAGGAGGGGAGGAGAAGGGTTTTGGTTGAATTGGGGAAGATGAGAATAATGTTTTGGTCTCTGGCTGGTTGCAGGTATACGCAAATTTCCAACGGTTACCAACGGCCGCAAACGGCGTTATTTTCAACGGTTATCAACGGCTACCAACGGCAAGTTAAAAAAAAACGTGCCGTTGGTAGCCGTTGGAAAATGCCGTTGGCGGCCGTTAGAAAGCCTTCGTGGCTATATATTGTATTTCTAGTAGTGAAAGCAAAGTCTATACTATTGCGGTTGGCAATATAAGATTAGGTGAAAACAAATTAAGTAAAAGATTTAGCACGAAAGCAAGCAAGGGAACAAAAACAAAATTATATAATGCATAGATAAGTAAATAGCACTGAATGATAACTAAATTATTTGTACTACAAAAACTTTTGATAATCTATACAATATGGATTTTAATTGAACTTCATGTCTAACAATTGTTCGAAACATAAAACCAAAACAAAATCTAAACTAATATAATCAGTCCTAAAATCAAAACTATATCTAAAGCTTATAAGAATTGTGAAAACATGCCAGGGTAAAGAAATGAATTCAAGATTCCATTAACATTATATTTTCTGTTACGCAAACTTTAAGGTTTTCCGTTATAGATCATGACTTCAACAACCAAAGTTGAACATGTACCGTCTTTGTTGTAGTATGCCTCCGCCAACTTAAGCTTCTTTATGATTGAACACATAGGCCAAATTCTTCAAGTCCTCGTGCTTGAAGCTCCTCTGTAAATCTACTCAAAATGATTTTATACTGATTGTAATAAAACCTGTGAACAAATGAGAGTATTTTGAGTTAATTACATGCCTTCTATAACCATGCATATGAGAGTAGTGATAATTTAAAGCTAACTTACAAAGTCATGTTACTATACCATGGATAATGAAGTTTGTTATATTGTTACTTTAACATTCATGCTTAGAATTGTCAGTTCGGTATTTTTTACCTCACTATTCCCAGTATGATGGCAGGCCGTCCATAGACGATAGTTAATTGCCGATACTAAATCGGGTTGAACTTCGATAGCAGCAATCTCCAAATAGGTATATCAAACTCTCTAGCCGTGCTATATATGACACATCAAAGCCAACACGTCTGTTTTAAGGACCTGGAGATTATTCAGTAAGAAAGGAATAAGTACTGCTAGCCTATTTCAGCTTTTGCTCTGCCTTTCACTATCATGTTTCATATTATGAATTGGCTATAGTATGTATTTTTATAGCCTATATTCCCATATGATCATCAACCTCTGTAGATAATGATGTATTGACAACTTCAACCTATTTCTGGCAAGTTTGATCATAATCTAGGTCTGAATCGTGATAATAGCATCATATGTAAATATTTTTCTGAATGTAATAGAAGAGAAGTTAAAAAAAAGTAGCAGTGAAAAATAGTACCATACTTTTGGTTCTATGTCAGTGCACAGAGTGGTTTTGGTCAGGTATAGGTGTAGATCAGGCTTTAGCGTTAACATTTAATGTCAGACAAACAAAGAAAGGTAATGTCAATAAATATTTGAGTTAAAATAGATCAGTCAAAGATTCACATAAAGTACAGAGGAATTAACAAAACTGGAAGGCCTTGATTACAAACTTTAAAATAATAGATATGGACACATAATAAAAAGAAATTGTTCTTCTTAAATACTCACTTTTATGAACTAATTATAAGTAAAAGTCTTCTATTTTAGAGTTATTTACTTTTTTTTACTGCAAACATGAGTGTGCACTGTTGTTTATAGTTTAGTCTTTCTTCTCATGGTATCTATTAGTATGTATTTACGAAATATAATTGTGAGTGTTAGGTCGGCGGGATTATGAGTTAACATCGTATGTACATCTTCTTGTTTTGTTTGTGCTATGTGGGGAATACCTGACCTATGGTCGCTGTTACATTATTTTTGCTAAGTGGCTTTGCTTCTTGCATGCTCCTTCAGGCATTTGCCTGGGTGCTTGCATATGTAGTGCATGTCTTATTGTTTTATTATTTTTGTTTTGTTCTATTTTCTAGTCTCCGTTTTGTAGTAAGCAAGTATAGTTTTCTGTTGGAGATATTTAGAAGGAAATAATCAAGTTACTTGAGTCCAGGCATAAAAGAATAAAAAATAAATAAATAAAAGCATGCATGAGAACCGATGTGTATGACAGAGTGGATACGCGTTCGTATCGGTGGTGCGGTATTATGTATGTGTTGAAGGGTACCTTTGTACATTTTAGTTAGCCTATATTTTTAGCATGTACCCTAAATAAAATATTTTGTGTCTTGGTACCTTTCATTTATTTTATACATTTAGCATGCACTATTAGGGGACACACTTTTTACGTGACTGTTAATAAAACTAAACTATTGGCCTCATCACTCTTCCAGTAATATATAGGTGCATTGTTCTTTTTGTAAGGGAGTGTTTTATATGAGTGAGCAGACTGTTTTTGACTGTGTAGATGCATGGGTATGTGTGTGTTTATGTGTGATATTGAGTGTGTTCGTACGCTTGTGTGGTGTGTGTTTTAGTCTTTCAGATGTGCAAGTTGGTGAATATAAATAAGGCCTGGGTGTTATCTTTGTATGTAAGAAGTGTGTCCAAATATCCTATACATCATATAAATAGACAACCACTAATTACTAATACAGTAAATAGGACAATATATTTAATTTATACAAACAACTAAACCTTTCAATTTAAAATATTGAGAGGATGAGAAACAAAATGCATGCTTATTACTAATCAAAACAAATTAAGTTGAAGCACGCGTACATTTTTATATGTAAATATACAATCAAATAATCTTGGAAAAGCTGATAATACGAATAGCCAAAGCCGTTAATACGAATAGCCTATATCTAAAATTCATGATGAGAACACATTACATACAAAAGTTGTGAGCATTTAAATCTTTGCTATATCATCAATTATACACTATTTCAACCAATTAGAATATAGTACGGAAAATGTACACGGATACTACATAGAAAAATAATTCAAAAAGAATAGTCTGACAAAACATTACCTCACAATTAACTTGAAAATTTCATCTATCATCTTTTCCTTTGTCAAGTATATACCTATGCCTTAACTTCTCTCCAACTCCTTTCCACTTTGTCCCCAACAACTCCCTGTGTTAAAGGTAGAAAATGAAAAAGAATACAATAGACAACACACTTTTCGAGGCTGTTATACAAAATCAAATAGATAAATGATAACTGAAGTAAGAAAATGCAAGTTTGAGATAATGAATAAGATAATTTTTATACTCATTCACTTTGCTAATTAACTACAAAAAATTGACATGGCACAGTACCTTCAAATTCATTTATTTCATTAAAAAAAATTCATCGCTTTGATTTAGGGCATAAATGACAACTCCCTTTGATGAAACTGTAAAAAAAACTCGTGCCAAAAGGTCTAGTGGTAGAGTTGATTAGCACTAACAGTAAATAAGGTATAGAAAGTAAATGATTATGATTGTATAATTAATATACAAACTGATAATCAGCTAAGAGCTTTTACAATTGAAATTGTGTATTTATTATACCTTCAAAGCCAAATAGATATGAATGGATAAAGTCTGAAACTTTCCGAAAGCTCGCTTTCATGTACATAGGAAACTCTACATTTTGAGAAAACTGGTATGTACCATACACGTTTGGTGTTTGATGCATTTGGAAGCTTATGTGTATATATGAATTTATTTACATATTAGAAATCACATATGCTTAAAACTGTTTGTTTATTCAAAACTTAAATATTCAAAGCCAATTCGTATTTGTATATGAGTAACTAAATCAAATGTACTTGAAAACTGTGGTGTACAAATCTAACACACACATACACTCTAAAACAGGGATATGTATATACTTAAGAATCATATGTTTAATACCTAAAAGATGAAATCCATGGTTTTGAGATGGAATCAAGTGATTTATGAAACCAATTTTCTCACTTTTAAAATCAATTTCCTTTGAAATCAATAAGTTTGAAACTTTTTTTACGTTTAGTTTCAGTAAATTTTCGTTTTAAAATATAACAATTTTGAGATCAACTTTACAGTCATTTTCAAAGCTCAAAGTATTACTTTTTCCAAGATCCTGAAACGTTTGAAGACTTATCTTTCACAATCGATTTTTAAAACTTGTAGAATTTTTAAAAGAATTAGAGTCCAATACCTTGACTTACATGTTTTGGTGCAGAAACGATGACTTTATTACATAGCAGTGGGCCCTGACCTGAGTTATCATCGATTGGCGGAGTCAGGCTCTACAGAAATTGGCGGAGGCATCCTCTCCATCCATTGATGAAGACAACTCCTTTCGAACACTGGCGGATCCATTTTAATTTGAATATTGGCAGAACCGTTTCCTTCGAACATTGGCGAACCCATTCTAATCTGCAAATCGGCGGAGATAATTCCTTCGTCATTACTGAATTTCCAAAATAGAAAAGAATGTAAGATAAAAAATTATGGTTTGGATCTATTGATCTAAATGAATATGCCCCTTAACAGATAGGATAAAGGGGAGAAAGATAACTTACAGTGAATAATTCAAAAATATCAGCTTTAATTGATTTTCTCTTCCAGCTAGAAATTCGTAGGAAGTACAGATCCAAGCGTCATGATTCTGGAAACTTTCATCATCACTCCTGACTGATCCCGGTCTACTGCTATGATCATCCAACACCTAACATGGTTAGAACTACTGAAATTTTACCTCTATCAACATCCAATTAGCAAACAAACATGTAAATACAAAATTTAAAAGCTAAATTTGGTAGAATACCACAAACTCCAAACTCGATCTGTGGCGTTCGAAAACCCTAGATCCACAGCCATCGCCTATTTTCGACACCGTGCCTCTTCTTCAGCGATCTGCATCTTCCATAGAGTCAAGTAAATATAATAAAAGGGATAGATTAATTTAATTGATGGTTAGAATGTTGAATTTGGTTTTGAGGTTTATTTTTTTTCAACAGCAGCGATGAGTATTAGGAGAAGAGTGGGTGGTTTTAGGAGAAGTAACCGCATAACTGTTGTACGTGTATGTGTTGAAAATGACAAAATTAACCTTAGACAAACATTGGTGATTTAATTGTCAAACAGGGTATTTTGGTCCATGCAAAAAGGGCTTCACTTTGACCGGTTTGACCAGGGTTTTGCTTTGTAGTATAGATATCTCTAGCGTGAGCTACGCTGCCACGCTTTATTAAATGGAAAACTGCTCTGGATGTACTTGCAATTGGATGTACCTGTAATGAGATAGGGTTGGTTTGCAACCAAGAAAAAGAAAAAACCTGAACTAGGGGTTTAAGCGGACCATTCGTGTAACGAAGTTGAATGAACGAAAAATGTGTTTGGAGCCACGATTGGGGTATTTGAACGGAATATTTAAGTTGTGATTTTTAATTAATTTATTATTATTTTTATTGTGTAATATGAGTTTAATAATCGCAAGTAATAAAAATTAAATTACTTTATTTTTCATTAAAAAAACTAATACATTTTAAATTCAAATACATGCAAAAAAAAAACTACATACGACAACTACGGAATTCAGTCAACTAGTACATTTAAATCCTTGTATCTCATCATCACACAATGTTTTCACCATATCCAAGATTGTGGAACCTTTACGAAAAATCATCAGAACAGATATAACAGCAAGCAGTATAGAATGACAACGTTGCACAATGTTGATAAAACGGTCCGTCTGAACGAACGACCATCCAACGACAAACTTGCTCGAACTGCCATGCTCGGTATGTTTACTACGTCTGGACTAAACGGGTGTAGTGTCACCGGTCACTCAATTGGAATACAAATTTGCATCAGAAGTAGTGCAAGGCTAAGCTAGTAGAGTATGATGTATCAGATATTTGCAAGTGCTCTTTCTTATGCAGCCTCCAAAAAGCTGATCCAACTCTCTGAATTTGAGGGGCAATTTTTTCCCGAATCTCTTATATCTTATTGTAGTGGTGTTCCACCACTCCTCGGAACCGTCCAACTGATCGTTCTCTTCATCCCACATCCCTTCTTATATTTGCAGAAGTTTATTTCAATCAACCCAAAAACTCTTCAGATTGTCCCATTTCACTACAACAAAACTTATTTTTGGTTGCATTAGTTGGTTGCGTTTCTAGGTATATGCCGCCGTTGGTCATTTTAGAATATAAAATGAAACGATGAAACGCTGCTAATTGGTCCCGCCAATTATTTATCTATATTTTGCTAAAATTTTCCGTGGCCGCTCAAAATTTCTTTCACACCACTTTTCCCCCTCTCAAAATTGCGATGGGAACAAAACAAAGTCTCTGTCTTCCAATCCCTAACCCTCGTCTTCGTCCCCAAAATCCCTCATCTTCCTCATCTGATATCCCCAAAATCCTCTTCCAATCCGGCACCGTCTCCCTCTTTTTACCTTTGAAAAGTAGAGAATGGCGAAACGTTTAGTTCCCGCGTTCAACCGAATTTTAGTTGAAAAAATCGTTCCTCCTTCTCAAACTTCGTCTGGTATCTTACTACCTGAGAAAACTACTAAGGTAATTCGTTTTAGTTTGACCATTTGTTTTATCATATTTTAGTTAGATCTGGTTTTCGTGTCCTTGGATTTTACTGGCAAAAAGAAGTTTAGCGATCTTGTTCTAAGCTTTACCCTTTTAAATTGATGATAGAGACGACAACTTTAAGCTAGGCAAGGGAAGCCGCATCAACTCCTTCTTTTCTAGCTTTTGCTTTCATTGACAATTTTCTGAGAAACACTTGGCATCAGCTATCAGTTTCTTGTGAAGATTGGTCATATTTTTGTTTATGAGGCATTCATTTTTTTTTACCAAAAACTGAATTAACATGTAAATCTTAGATGGCCTTCCATTGATATGGTATGCACAAGATAGTTTTTTTTTCGTTCCATGTAAATCTTAGATGAATGGTGAATTAACATGATGGTCACTACTGATTCCAATGTCGCTAATGATTCCATTGATTTTATGGTCTTCTTTTTTGTTCCATGTGTTCCTTCCGATACCGCATCTCTACATGTCGGTATTTACTTTATACTTTCCCTTTGTTTTCGATATTTTGTTTTTTATACTTTGAAGACATACTCTCTTTTTCTGAAATAGGTCAGCAATTTGATAGGTTTCGATTAGTTTGTTCCCAATTTGAACTGTGCAATACTTTAATTAAATGTTTGTTGTTCATGTTGGTACTCTTAATGGAAAAGAGGGTTGAGATGACCAATACCATTTAATTTATTGGCATGTTATAGTTTAAGGTCCTCACAATTTATCCAAATTTTTTGAGATTGTCAGTGGTATCATCTATTCTTTCACCTGTCTACTATAAGATGACATCTTAATAAACAAAATTACCACATATAGGATTTATTCCATTAAAAATGGGTAGACAATTTCATTTCATACCATAAAAGGATTAATTGTTAACGTACTCTAAAATTTTGCTCTTCAACCGGATTTTTTTCTCTCTCTGTGTTTCCATCGTTACCATTCCTTTTTTCTTCATTATTGCCATACAGTTTACATATTGTTGTTTGATCACTACACCATTTTGTAACCATGTCCAAAGTTTTGAGCATGTTCAATGGTGCAAGTTATGTAAACATTGATATTTTGGGTGGGCATATGCTATTCCATATATGATGGCACCATGTTAGAGTTGAATTCTTAGGTCGAATAAAATTCCAGGCAGATTTGAGATTGAAAATGGTAAATACCAATATTGCTTGGTTCAGTGGAAGGTTTGATCCTGCTTCGTTTGAACTTTACAACTTAGGATTTACAATTTGAATCCCGTTTTGAAAACTTTGTGTCAGACAATTACTGTATAAGTTCCAAATGTACTGAACTGTAAAGGTTCTAGACTTCTATCTAAATCTGTTATATAAAAAAAGGTTATTTTCTTTTTTATTCAACCTTAAAATATTTGAATTGTTTGCTTTTGTTTGTTTAATAGAATTTTTTTATTTTTATTTTTATTTTAAATCTATTTTTTCTTACAAAGAGTTTCATTACGCACCTTGGATTGGAGTTTCACCAACTCCAACGTTGAAGCTGGGCATTGGATGTTTTTAGGTAAACTGTAAATGTAATTGAATCTCAATATTCTATTTATCTAAGGTACAAGTGCACCCATTTTCCATTCAGGAAATTTTCTTCAAGGACACATTTTGGGGCTTTTTTTTTATGAAGGACGGCCCATAAATATTTTTCTCCCAAGGACAAATTATCGTTTTTAGTTCTCCGGCCCAATTCTCGCGCGCTTATTCTTCTTCTTCATTCGATCAAAATTTTGAGTCGCGATCAAATATTTTCCTCATAATTGTAATATCAATCAACGTTATTCGTTTATTTCAATTTCGTCCACTTCAACGATTATTATTTTTTCCTTCCGTTCTTTTGTTGATCTCGTTCTTTTCATATCTGTACGGTGATCTCGTTTTTCTCAGGTATGCTTATATCAATCTGTTTTTTTGATGTTTTTCAATTCGAGTTAAATAAAATTGTTCCTGATTTATACTTGTGTTTATTATTATGCCTGATATGCAGTGTTGTTCTTCTCTTTGTTTTTTCATTCGTCGATGGATGACTGTGGAAGTACCAGCAGGTTTTTTATTGTTATACTCATTTCTTTATGCAGTGTTGTTTTGTAGTTACTTTTCATTTGATTTATTTTGCATTCTCTTGCATTAATGTTGGGATGATTGGAGAAGTACCGTTGGTTGGGTTGTATATTAATTTGTTATTGAGTGGAAAACTATTGTTTTTTAGGTTCAGTTTCTGGGTATCATTTTTATATTTTCTTAGTATCATTTTTTTTCTTCAGTATCTAGGTATCAGTTTTATCTACGGTAGGTATCAGTTTTGTAAAATTGAATAATTATTGTTCTAAAACGTACATATTTTTACTGATGTTTATTATTATTATTATTATTTTGCAGTGGGGATAACAGCCTTCTTTGTTTGTTTGTGTTGAATAATAATACTTTTAGCACTCGATTGTTTATCGATTGCTCTTTGTATGATTTGAAGAGTGAGATATGCCGATATTGGTCTCAATTAAATCCTTCTTCTATTCAGATTTCTTATGTACTTGAGGACAAAGTTATTATGGTTGACACTGATTCTGATATTCAGAGCATAATTTGTTTTCAGTTACACAAGAAAAGTTCTTTCTTTGGTTTTACTATTAAGGTTAAGGGTTGTGAATTGGAAGTTGTTGATGGTGCTTGTATTTCAATTTCATCCTATGTTCCTGCTTCTTCATCTTCTATTGTATCTGTCTGTTCAAATGTTGTTAATGGTAAAAGTTATTTAAAAGATATGTTGAGGAGAGGGTCGACATTAAGCATTTCCAATTTTGTTGGTTTTTGTTTTGGAGGCGCTGAACATTTTAGAGAGTTTTTGGTAGCATATCAAATTCAAAAGGGGTATGAATTAGTATTTTTAAAGAATTGTGCTACAAGAGTCACTGTGGTTTGCTCTTCGTATAAGAATGGCTGTCTTTTCAAAGTCCATGCTTCATGTGATTTTGGAGAATTGAAAAGGTTCTTTATGAGAAATTTGGTTTCTGATCATTCTTGTGGGGCTGGTCTAAGACATGTGAATAATCCACATATATCTAGTTCTTTTGTTAAATCGATGATTATTGATGAGATCCGCGATTGTCCAAGTAAAAAGCCTAAGGATATTATACTTGATTTTAAAAGAGAATACAATTTTCAGTTGTCTTATGGTTATGCTTATCATGGGAAACAACTTGCATTGATGGAGTTGCACGGTAATGATGCTTTGTCTTATAATGATTTGAGTTGGTATTTGGAAGCAGTGAAGAAATCTAATCCAGATAGTTATGTTGATATGGATGTTGATCCTTGTAGTCATGAATTTCAAAGGGTGGTTATTGCCTTTGGCGCTTGTTTACTTGGTTTCAAGTCTTGTCGTCCTATGATATTCTTAGATGCTACTCACTTGAAGGGACGTCCTGGTGTATTGATGGGTGCAACTGCAAAAAATGGTGATCAAGGTATGTGTTTGTTTTCAAACTTGATTTGTTTATATTGAGATTATAATACTTGGCATAATTATTAATGTACATTCTTTTATTATAATTTGTATTCTGTTGGTATCAGTTTTAAGAAATGTAGTTTATAAGTAGCAAGTTTCTAGTATCAGAATTTTTATTGTATTAAATTGTATGTTTTTACTTCGTATAATATGTTCATACTGCTAAACAGGAGATTAGTATCAGTTTTTGTATATTATTAGTATCAGTTCTATTTAGTTCATATATGGTATCATTTATAGTTATGTAGTATTGGAATTTGCTTTGTATCGAAATATATGTCATTATTTTTGTTTCTTTGTTGTTTTAGAATGAAGATTAATGTGCATAATGTTGTGCTTATCAATATTTTTATAATGGTCATATCAGGTTTTAGGTATCAGTTTTGTTACTGTTAGTATCAGTTTTATGAATTGTTTTATATTTATGGTTGTATTTACTTTTTTTTTAACTAATTAATTTTGCATTTGTAGGTTTCTTCCCTTTAGCTATGAGTGTAGTTTCTGTTGAAAATGTGGATAACTGGACATGGTTTTTGAACCATTTAAAACAAATGCTTCAAGAAGAGCGTACTTTAGTTTTTATGTCTGATCGCCACCAAGGTTTGCTTTCAGGTGTTCGTGATGTTTTTCCTTCAGATTATCACAGTTATTGCTACTTGCATATGGAACAAAATCTTCTTTCTGCAGTGAAAGCCAAAAATGCAAATGTGTCTATTGTTGATTTATTCAAAATGTGTTCTAGAGCTTCAAATCTATTTGAATTTGACGAAGCATATTCTAAGTTTTGTCAAATTGGTGGTGTTGCTGGTGTTAATTTTTTAAAGGATAAGCCATTTGATAAGTGGGTGGATTTATTTTTTCCAGGGAAACGTTATGGTGAATATAGTTCTAATGTTGCAGAAAGTTTTAACAGTTGGATTTTAAATGAACGAGCATTGCCCATTACTTTGTGTTTAGATGGTATTCGTATTAAGATTATGGAACAAATGGCTAGAAGAAGAGAAGAATGTCGTTTGTGGAGAACAAGTCTATGTCCTTCTATGGAGTTACGATTAGATGAATTGATTGAAGAAGGGTTTGGATGGGATGTATATAAATCTTCTGATTTTGCTTTTGAAGTGAAATCTCCAAACTCTCATTGTGTTGATTTGAAGGAGCGCATTTGTAGTTGCAACAAGTGGAAAATTACAGGATTTCCTTGTGCTCATGCTATAAAGTGTATGAACAAGTCTAAGTTGTCTGTATATGATTTTGTCGAGAATTATTTCACTGTTGATTCTTATCGATGTTCTTATGCCAATGCTATAAATCCTATTCCAAATTATGATAGGCCCATTGTTGATGGTAGCATACAAGATGTTATTAAGCCACCAAAGGAGAAACGTGGCGCTGGCAGACCATCATTGAAGGGCAAAGGAGGATTTTCATATTTTCATAACAAGCAAAACAGATGTGGCGAGTGCAAGCAATTTGGTCATAATAAACGGAATTGTCAAGCTTCAAAGAGGATATGATTTGATTTTATATTTTTAATTTGTTTATAGTAATAAGTGTATGTGAGACTTGTTTCAGTGGTCTGTAGTAATTGAACCTTTTGTTATTACTTTGTATTTAGTATAGCATATTATGGAATTGATTATAATTTCAGCTATTTTTAGTATAGATGATAGTATCATTTTTTTGTTTTTGCAGTATGATTTATGTTGTTTGTTTGTGGAAGTTTTGGTATCAGTATCTTTTTTACAGTATCTTTTTTACAGTATCATTTTTTACAGTGCCAAATATTATCAGTTTATAGCTGCATCAGTTTTTTTTAAGTTTTGGTATCATTTTTTTATTTTGGTATCACTTTTACAGTTTTGGTATCAGTTAATTTGGTTGGAGATAATGTTTCATTGATTGGATATAAATGGTTTTATTATCAGTTTTTGTTTGTTTTTATAATCAGTTTTGTGTATTATAATATGTGCTATAATTTACAGCAGTAGTCCTTAATAATTATAATAATATATGGTGTTTGCAAAACCTGATACCTGAACTAATTGTTGTTTCATACAGTATTTTGAGTATAAGTTTTGACAAAAGTGATACTATCAGTCATACGAAGTGATGCCCAGTTACTGTTTTGTATTGTAATATTACATGAAATTTGATAATATCATTTTACAACTGAAAGTTGTATCATAGAACTGATAATATTATGTTGGATCCATAGTTGGATGATAGAACATACATTATTTAATTTTGTTATAATATAAACAACAGGAAATAAAAGAACATCACCACAACATATCATTCCAGGAGACGAGAATTGTATTTACAAGTAAAAGCAGCAGTGTTTTGCTTACAGAACAACATTACTTCATAAGTATGAAATTACAACAGAACATCATTAATTTGCAACTATACATTTCAACATAACAACATTACATCACAGGTATCAAATTTAATTGTGAAATAATGCAATGTGAACTCATTTCCTTTCTTTTCTATGTTCTTCTTGGCTCGACATGTATTTTGACAGACTCCAGCAGTGTTCATCGTCTGTTAATATTGCATGTGCAATTCTTGCTCTTGTTGATAATACATCTTTCTTTTCAATTTTTATCGGTATCCTGCTTCTGTTCAGCGAAATGATGAATATCATTACAAAAATTCCACAGTCAAGCCTGTTGAAACCAAGATGAAATATTAGTATAAATTTTCATTTGCTTTATTAATAGGTTTATAATTAGTACAAAAATTTGAATTTTAGAAAAAATGGTACAACAATACAGTATGGTTTGAATTAAAATATTTAGCAGTTATACTAGTGCACTATGTACTTATTTCTGTAGGTATCAGTTTATTTTTTGTAGGTGTCAGTTTTATTTGTGTAGGTATCAGTTTCTTGTTATGTAGGTATCAGTTTTTTTCCTGTAGTAAATGTTTATTTGTATTTAAAGTTTATTGTATTGAGGGATAATAATTCTCAATATTTTTATTACGAATGGAATTCAATTAAATATAAACGGTATACAATGATGTCTAGAAGTATGTATGGAAAATTATAATGCAAAAACATTTTTTATAATGGAAAAAACTTACGTGTCTGCTCCCTGCTGTGCACATTTTATTTGATGCATTTCATCTGGTTTCACTGCCATGTCTTTTATGTCATTGCTTTTCCAGATTTCTTGGAGCATTTCCTCTATTTCATGTCTCTAAAACAGGTAATATATTAAAATTTTAGCTCATATTCACGGTGATAAGTATTTTTTTAAAAGAAATATAAATCTCATACCAATTTTATAGCCTCCTTTAAACTTGAATTGTTTCTTTCGTTTGATCTTCTAGGGCGGTTAAAATCTAAGTGGCACCATTGCATTGTTGGGTATGTTAAAGTTACTAATGTCCAGTGGTTCTCACAATGCAAAGGAAAATATATACTTTCAGTAAATTTGTCGTGCACAATAGATTCTAGCATAGGGAGAATGAGACTTTTCTTCACACTCTTCATATCACACACAATTGCTTTCTGTTTTATATGAAAATAAGTTATGATATAATAAATGAAGCAATTATTATGTACTTGAATATTAAAGTTTTATTTACCGTCATTGTAGTTGTGAAAGCATAGTTGTGGTCTTCTATTCCACATTTTGAAATGTACCAATCTATGATCTGTATTAAAATCAGAAATGTATACAATTTAAAATTTGTGGAGCAATTTTAAATTGTTAATAGTTTCAATACTCTTAGTAGTTGCTGTGTATGTTGATAATTATAGAAATAATAAAGCATAAGGTCAATTTAAGCATGTTGTGGATTTTGGTATCAGTGTTGACGTAAAGAAAAAAATTATTATGTACCTGCCCGTCTGTTTCGCCTCCTTCTAGTAGATGTTTTAGTGCATTCTTTGTTATGACACAACCTCCTCTGATTGTGTCATTGTCTTCCCATACTACTACACTATTTTGATAAAAACAATTTGTATATGTTAGATAAACTTAATTTCATATTTAAAATTAATATACATATTTGTACACTTACTTTTGTGATGATGTTGTTAATGAAAAGAAAGTTTTGATCACATTTTGTTGCTCAACGTTGAGGTAGATCAAACATTTGCAATGACCAAGCCCCATCTCGTAAAGTGTTGGCTCTATTACTGCAAGTGGCTTTGGATTATTGTCTTGTTCACTTTGGTTTTCAACATTTTCTTTTTTTTCACGTTCCTGTTTTTGCTTATTTGCAACTTTCTTTTGTTTCATCCCATATTCAAAGCTATCACTTTGTTTTTTCACTCTTGTTCTTGCCTTTAATCTTTGAATATAGGAAGCTGTCCCTTTTTCTTTTGCTTTGATTTTTTTGTCAGTTGATTTTATGACTTTTTGTTTTCCTTTTCTGGCAGCTTTTTGCCCATGTTCCTCTGCATCTTTTTTTTCAGTTTTTTCGCTTTCAAAGTCTTGTGTGTCGTAAAGTTTGAAAGATGGAGGGGTAAAGTCAAGCACATACGGTATACTTTTGTTTTTTACATCTGTATCCTGTTGAACAGTTTGAGTATCTTCTGAGTTGTCTCCCTGCACTTCAGTTTCTTTTTCCATCTCTTCTTTTGTTGGAGTCTATTTTTTTTCTTCATGGTCACATTGTCTTTCTTCACTGCTTGTTTTTTTAGCCAATTCACTTTCTATTTCGATTGGCATTTGTTTGTTCATTTCTTCTGTTTTATCTGCTGTTTTTTGTACACTCTCTTCAGCTATTTCTTCATTTTTTTCTTTTTCCATTTGTACAAAAGTATCTGTATCTAGTTCAGTTTGTAAAATGTTGCTTTGTAGGTTGAAACTTTCCTTTTTATTTTCACCATTTTCTTCACTGTCATTCAAAACATCTTCAACTTTGTTGGTGTTGTCTTCAGCCTGTGATGTTTTCTCTTCATTATCTTTCAGTTTTAACTTTATTTCTTTCAACTCTTGTTTCAACCTGAAAACTTCTTGCTCTGCTTTAATTCTTTTCTTTTTTTCCACTTCTAATTCTTTATTTGTTTTCTTTGTTTCTTCTTCCAAATCTTTTATATGCATTTGGAAGATCCTGATGCTTACGTCTTCCTCAAATGACTGTGCAGTTTCTGTGGTTTCTTCAAACTTTCTTTTCTTTCCATGCTTTTCTTTTTGAATTTTGGGGAATTTGTGTTGAACAGTCTCTGTTTGAAGCAGACTTTCTTCATATGGGCTGAGATTTGTGATTTCTTTCACCTATAAAATTGGTATTGGAAAATTTGTTTCAGTTTTAAGCTATGATATCAATTTGCAATGATAATTGAATTTTTACTATAATGAAAAAAAAATTGTATTCAATACAATAAATATGTATTCATTTTTATTTTCTGATACTATTAATATCAGGTTCAATCATATTAGTATCAATTTCTTATACTATAAGTATCAGTTTATAATCATATTAGTATCAGTTTATAATCATATTAGTATCAGTTTCTTATACAATAGTATCAGTTTCTAATATGTAGAACTATGGTATCAGGTATTGGACTGTAGCATCAGCGTAAATTGTGAAATTATAAGGTATCAGTTTTTGCATTCTAGTATCAGTTTTGAATACATCCACATTTAGTTTCAAGCATGTACTCATTTGTTATCAGTTTTTGCATTTTTGTCTCAGTTTATGATACTTTTAGTATTTGTTTCAAGCAATTAAACATATGGTATCATTTTTTTTCATTTTATTTTTTGTTATTGATACTATTTACTATGTTTTGATATGGTATCATTTTTTGATCACTGTAGTATCAGTTTTATGGTATAGGATAAATCATCGATAATAAAACTTTATTCTGCATAATAGTTAAAGCATATTGATTAACAAAAAATGAAATGGAATTTTTACTTCCATCACCCTCTTTCACGCTATCAAAAACTGCTTTGACTGCTTTGTCTTTGAGTTTCCTTAAATCCCATTTTGCAAATCTTGGTAAGGCTGGAGTATAATATTGCCTTTGTTGAATGAGATCCAGTTTCTCACAAATGCAATACTGTTAACATTAAAAGAATTGATTAGATATGTTTGTTAAAAAAAATAACTAATAAATTTTTGAATAAGAAATCTTACCAGTGGAAGCATGGAGCATCCCGACATATTTCTTGGATTATGAATGAACTTCTTAACAAATTTATTGAAATTCTTTTCTATCGTCAGTGACCAAGAAACTAATTGCATTGTCTCTACATTAATTAAGTATGGCAGAAGTCCCCATCTTAATTTTTGTTGGTTGTTTGGAAAGAAAAATGTTAATAGTATTTCAATTACTATTAACATTGGCAAGTCTTCTTCGTACTCCTTTTTCTTTTTTGCAACTTCTTGCTTTATTCTTTTTTCCACTACGTTTCTTGTTATATAAGTGCTGTTGCCAAAGTTTCTGTTTGCAAATTCTTTACAGTGCACTGGAATTGTTTTGTTTGTCATTTTTTGAGCCGGCTCAATGTTAATTCCTTTTAGTGGTAGGCCAAATAACAAACTTATATCCATTGCTGTAACTTTCATTCTTTCTGTGGAAAATAAGAAAGCATCTTCGACAATTGAGTAGCATTTGTATAAAGCATCCAAATTGTGTTGATGCTTTTTGCATTCTTTCATTACAATTTTCTCTTCATAGAAAACTCTGAAGAAGTTGTAGAAAGGAGTGCTCTTCATTATATCCATTTGCTTATTTGATAGAGCATTTTTTTGTTTTATCATTTTAACTGTTTTGAATATTGCCTGCAGTCCACATCTGTAAGCTATTTCATGCCTTTTATCTGCAGATTGCTGTTTTGTTTTTGATCTTTCTTTCATGTATTTTGGATGAGCATCAACAAAATCATCATCATCCTATTTGTTCAAAATAAAGACAATAAGTTATTTGTCAAATAAATTATGTTTAAAACAAACAATAGATTCGGGTATTTGTTGTAGTGAAATATCTTCTGTCAAATATATAACAATTTCAAGTTTGAAGTAACTAAGTATCAGTTTTACATTACCTAAGTATCAGTTGGTACAAAGTAGGTATCAGTTTTCTCTAATCAGGTGTCATTTTTTCAAGTAGGTACCAGTTTTTTGTAACTAGGTATCAGTTTTCTGTAAATAGGTATCAGTTTTGTAAATAGGTATCAGTTTTTTGTCTGTTTCATATTTCAACTAAATTATACTGACTATTATTTTATCAAACAATTTATGCTTACTAATAAACACTATTATTACTTGTTACTAGGTATCAGTTGGTACTAATTAGGTATCAGTTTTCAGTTATCTGGTATCAAGTAGGTATCATATTTATATAACTAGGTATTATTTTTTGGTAATTAGGTATCAGTTTTTGTTAGTAGGTATCATTTGTTTGTTTGTATCATATTTGAAATAAATTTCACTGACTATTGTTTTATCAAACAATTTATGCTTAATTATAATGACTATTATACTACTAATTGGGTATCAGTTTGTTATACCTATCAGCCTTTTCTTTTACCAAATAATTTACAGGTAGTATTTTTGAAATATACATTATGGTATAAAGTTATGATGTTTTATACTTTACCGAGTTGAGTTGTTCTTCTTCCAGTTCTTGATCCGCAGCTTCTTTATCTTCTTTTTGCTGAGATTTAACAAAATGAAATTATTAGTATTTCAATGTTGCTATAACAAAACTATACTAATTTTGTTGTGTTTGATTTTATATTTAACAGTTACCTTCTTTGATATACTTTCATATATCTGTCGTTTGCATGTTCTTGCTGTCATTTTTTCTTCTCTTCTCTTTGTCCTTTTTTCTCTATTTTGGTTTTGTTCTTCTGTTGCTGTAGGTTTTTAAGCCTTAATTTGTTGCTTTTTCTCTTTAGTGCCGACGCTATCGTTTGTGATAAAGGAAGGTTTTCCTCTTCTACCTCTGCATTTTCATTTTGAACATCAGCTTCGTCGACATTTCGATTTTCGTTTTGTTGATTCGCTGTCGACTTAGTTAGGTTTTCTTCGGCTTTCGATTGTTGTGGTTGTTCTTCATCTACAGTCGATTTGTGAGGTTTATTTCTTGTTTGCGATGCCATTTTGTACTGTCGAGCAAAATTAACGTGAATCTTTTGTTTCGAGCAAAATTACCGATTGTTGGAGTGTAAGGAAGGAGGAAGAAGATGGACAGAATTATTCGGTTTGTTTGAAATTCTTTCTGGGCTTTGGGCTTTGTCCTTGCGATAAAAGTTATATGCGCGTGTCCTTCTGGACAAATATTTATTATAATTTGTCCTTAAAAAAAATTTCCCCTTTTCCATTTAAAATAGTTATGTACTCATTTATAAAACTCTTGAATAAGGTACTTACTAACAATGTTACAATAATAATGCTCAATGGTTCCCAGAATTTGGTTATTATTTCATGAATTTGGCGAAACAATAACAATGCTCAATGGATTGAGAGATCAATGGAGTAGAGGAAGGTAAGCCATTCAAATTTCACTTGTCAAATTTTTATGTTCATCTTAGATATTAATACATTGATTTCATGCAGTGTGCTAAGTAACATATCCTCCAGCATCATAGCCTTGGTCACAAAAAAAGGCAAGTATACCTAAATTTTCAATTCTTTATTATATGTTTACTTGAAGTTTGTTACACGTCTCATTTAGCAAATAAAAGTTTACTTGGACCATCTTAATATTCGTCAAACACGATGGTATATTGGTATGACATAGATGATGAAATGGTGCTATGAAAATATGGCCAGTAAATTCAATTTTAATAATTATATGAAATTAACTCATACATATTTTTATATCATCTTTTCAGATATGAATATCTAACTGTAAAATGATTACAGAGTGAAGATGGAGATATTATTGATTGTGTTGACATTTGCAAACAACCTGCCTTTGATGTCATTATCTCACGCTGACAACATTCATTTTGAGTAAACATAAGATTAAGACAATAAGTTTAGCATTTTAGTTAAAATAATTAAATGTAATTATGTATTAATTATCTTATGCCAATGTCGTTGATTAAGAAATATGGCAAGCTGAACCTTTTGTTTATTCAGGAGACATTGGAAAGTTAGACAAAATAGAGTCCCATAAATTAACATGACATTGTACTTATTCTATGTTGGTATAATAAAAACTAGAAATATAGGTACCTTCTTTGTGTGCACCCTAAGGTATAAATTTGAGTTTTCTCGGTACTTCTCAGTTTTTTCTTCCGCAGTAGCTTAACTTGAAGCAGCCTGCAGATGAATGGTAGGTTGTTGTATGGTTTTGTGGTTGCTGTTGGATGAAATATAGGTACCTTCTTTGTGTGCACCCTAAGGTTATTTGTTTGAAGTATTATAGTCTAAGGACTTCTATATTTGTCCATTTTTGATCTTTGATACCTTCACCTCACAAATATTTAGTAACATGATTATTATTGTTTACAGGTAGATACGTTTGTGAAGAATTCAAGCAGCAGCACTGGTTTTTGGTATGGTAGCAGCACATGTATGTAGTTAGGTGGATTAAAATTGTTATGAAACTATTATGAAACTAGTATGTATGGTAGCAGCACTACTTTAGCTGCATGTACTATTATGAAACTGTTTATGGTAGTTTGGTTGTGTAAACGTATGGTTAACCTTTTGTCTTGACACTAATGTTATGATATAGTGGTGACTATGTAATTGCTTTTGTTTGTGTTATTGTGGTACATTGAATGTGTTATTTTTGAATATGTATGTGTTTATATATTACGTTATTGTATAAGTTTTGAAGTACTTGAATTGGAGGCGAAATCAGATGTAGTCGTGGAATAGCAGGCAGTAAAATCGAAACATACGGCGGCGGAGAAAAAACGCTGCAAAAAATAATAATAAGTGCAACAAAAAAATAAGATAGCAAACGACACCTTTTCGGTCGCGTTTCTTAAACGCTGTAAAAAAGATCTTTAGTAACGTTTAAAAAACGCTGCCAAAAATTCGTTTATAGTGGCGTTAAAATAAATGCAACAAAAAATCATGGATTTTTAGTCGCATGTTTTCTAGCGGCGTTTATCAAAACGCCACCAAAACTTTTTGTAGCATTTTTTGAGCGCCACTAAAACCAAATTTCTTGTAGTGTTTGTTCTTCATCTGTTTGTGAGATCGATCAAGATTCAACCTGTCGTTAAATGCGGCGGCCACCTATGTATAAAACCACTGACTAAACTCTTTCTGTCCGACGGAAAATCAATGCACAAATCTATGTAAAGCTCCTCCCTTCGGATGTCCATAAAGCAATGGATTAGGACGAACCAGAAGCGGAAGCAGAAGAGTGCGCCATACTAAAAAATAAAAATTTCAAAATATAAATATAGGTAGAAAAATAATAAACATAATAGTGAAAAAAATACATGGAAATATGCTCAAACAGTTCGGTAAAAGTTAAGAAACAAAAGGGCTGGAGGCTGTTTGCTGCTGGTATGGGAAAATAGGCGAGATGAATGATTATACAGAATGGGAAGGAGTCGAAAAAATGCAGCCGTTGGACTAAAATGGCACGTCGCGTCCGACAAATGACACGGCGCGTCCGATGCATCAGATGCGAATGTATCTTTTCGCTCTAACCAACCCAACGTTCCATTTGTTGGAGTTGGAACATTGGGGCATTTGATGTTGTAAAATTTTCAAATAAACTTTGGGGTTTGGGTTTTGATTTGGAAGAGAAGAAGTAAAGAGGAAGAAGAGAATATTAGTCCCACATGGTAGAAAGTTATACAAAATATTTGTATAAATATACTTTTCTCATGTGGATGTTGGGGCCTTGGGGCTCCCACATGTTTGCTTTGTTGTGAGGAGAAAAGTCACGCAATACCACACGCGCGCCGCCGCCGTCCGTCCGACCGAACCGGGCCAGGTCGGTACGGGTTTCGGGTCCGAAAATATTTTTAGATCATATATGAACAGTAACGGACCAGATTTCAGCCCGTTAAGGACCCAAAACCGGAATTTCTGAAATTCAATATAGGGCGGGTTTTCTAAACGTTGCAAAATATGAATGGACGCGACGTTTAAATTGCACGGTTGTGACACTTCGCGAAAAGGCACCTCTTCGCATCTATAAATAGCAACGCCCAGAAACGTTTCAAAAACGAATTTTCTGAATCATCTTCTTCTTCCTCACAGTGCATTTTTGCGACGCCACTCCATTGCTCTGTTTTTGTGACGCCCCTCAGGTATTGCAAACTCAGAAATCGTCGCAGAGTTGTTCCCTTCTTCCTCTTCATTCTATTCTATATAAATTGCATCATCAGTAGCCATTGCTAAAGTGTTCTTGGTCGGATCAAAGGCGTGCAAACTTTGAATCCGATTACGCTGTTATAGGGCTTCATTGAATCTTGAAAGTCGATAGTTCGATAACCCGTTTGTACCTGGTGGGTTGAACTATTGTCTGAAAGAATCTATTTCATATATCCTTGAAGTTGGAAGTACAGCATTATTTTCATCGCAATCGCCATCAAATTTGTCTCGAACCGCAAAATCCCCAACATTTGATGTATCGTCAACGAAAATGTGGTAAATTTTGACTACGAACGACACCATAATTAAATTCGTAACAATTTTTTATATATATCTATATGTATGTATGTATGTATAAATAAATAAATAAATACATATACATACATACATACATACATACAGTTGAAATTCAATAATTTTCTGCACAGATCATCAACCCATAACCCATAATGCATGCAAAAGCTAACTTATTCTAATACATTTAAATCATAAAAGTTAGTTATACAATCCAGCAGATAGTAAAAACTAACTATATTGATCACCGATTTTAAAATATTAATGTTTATTGGGATAAAGATACCTAAATAATAATTTTTCGAAGGAAAATATATGAAAATAAAATGATTCTTCACGTAGATGATGTTGATGACATATGGATAGCATCTCCACAAACTTGTTGAATTTCAGCAGCCGTGAATACCAAAATAAATGTGTTATACGTAACTAGGAGAAGTAAAAAAAGTCACTTTATATATCTGTGTTGTATATAAGTTTATTTGTAACAACCCACTTACGAGCATAATATATTAAATACAATTAAATTCATTTTTGAGGTTCAGTTGGGAGTTTAAAACAATAATAACCAATTATAGGGTGAAATATTTAATAAAAGATATTAAAATGTTATTTTGAGATTTTAATTGGAATAAGTTTTATTAAAGTGAAAATTAGGTCCACGTCCCTAAAATCAAATTTAATAGCCCAAAACTCCTTCCGTTTTAAACTTGTAAATCCGGTCCTTAATTTATTTTTTACAATATTCTGTTTTCCTAATTACCCTCGTTTATTTCATGTCGACTATTCTCGTGTGATTGTATTGTCGATCAAGATTTGAAATTTTTGTAGGAAAATCAGATTTAGTTCGATCTACTGTTCGATTTTTTTTACGATTCATTATGACTTCATCATCTTGCAAGTAAACGTTTGATTTAATTTTCAATCGACTTTGTATTATTGTTTTTAAATAATTGTATACAAAACTGAAAAAACTTAAGTATGTGCATACAAATATACGATTATTTGAAACTAATACTGTTGTAATTAAATACTGTATTTTAGTGTAGATTTTAACTACATTTTTCATTAATTTTTAACTATGTAATACATATGTAGTCTTAAATGCAGCAGATTAGTACCAAGATTTTTTAAGGATCTTTTTAATTTTTAACTGCTATGTAAAATGCAGTTAAAATTTGCATTTAATAGCTGTATTTATTAACTGCATATCAAGTATGCAGTCAAAAAACACATTTAACAGCTGCAATTTTTAACTGCATACGATATATGCAGTTAAAAATATTACAATTCATAACTTAATATTAGATATGTATGCAACTATAATAAGAATTTTATAAATTTTTAACTGCATAAGTGAAATGCACTTCAAAATTTGCATGATTCAAGTGTATGTTTTAACTGCATATGTTATATGCAGTTAAAAATTGCATTTAACAGGTGCTATTTTTCACTACATAACAGATGTGCAGTTAAAATTGGTGCAATTTATAACCGCATAAGTGAAATACAGTTAAAAATGCAGTTGTTCATAAATAATTGCAAATATGTATGCAACTATTCATAATAGTTGCATATATGTCTGCAAGTATAATAAAAATCTTATGACTTTTTAACCGCGTAATTGAAATGCACTTAAAATTTGCATTATTTAATTGTATGTTTTAACTGCATATTTCATAAGCAGTTAAAATTTGCATTATTTAATTGTATGTTTTAACTGCATATTTCATATGCATTTAAAATTTGCATATAACAGCTGTAATTTTAAGATGCATATCAGATATGCATTTAAAAATGATGCAATTTATAACTTCATAAATGAAATACATTTAAAAATGCAATTGTTAATAGTAATTGCAAAGATGTATGCAAATATTCATAATAATTGCATATATGTATGTAACTTTTCAATAAAATTGCATATAGAAATTTCTTAATAGATAACCTGCGGTTTTCTGATTTGTGTTGTTTTCACCTTCTGAATCTCAACTTTCTTCCATTCTGGACTCGATTCGGACATTGATTTTTGAAGTAGCAACTAATTCCGATTTATAATTCGGGCGATTAGGGTTTTCTTTTTTTAAGATGTTAATCGATGAAAAGAATTTGAAGAGTTCTAGGTTTTGTTCGTAGAAGACGTAAGGGTATTTAGGGAAATCTTTTTGTCGCATTTAAAAATAAGGATGAGAAACTTATAATTAAAATGGAGGGATGTTTTGTGTATTTTCAAACCTATTAAGGATGTATGCCAAATGTTCCCTTTATTAAATATACATTTGAAAATTGTTTTGAGGTCAAGGAATAAATATTGTATTAAATCATTGATAATTGAATAAAATTTCGAATTAAAAGTTAAATATGTTTTGTGAATTAAAGTATGAACTAAAAATTTATATTTATGGAGAAATTTTTTAATGTGAATAAAAATCATTTTTGAATGATAAATAAGGTAGTGTTTGGTTTAAAAACGAATTTTGTGTTTTCGATTTTCAATATGTATCTCAAATATGAGAAGAATAGAGAGACGGCGGAAGGGATGAAAGAAAGACGGATGAGGGGACGAAGGGGATAGAAGAACGATGGAAGAATGGTTTGTTTCACGTGCTTGTGTTATTTCCCAAAACGCGAAAAAAAAGTTGTTTTCTATTTTGTATGTTAACTTCATTTTCTAAATTGGTCGTTTTCGAAAATATAAATGCGTCGTGTGCTTTTTTGTATGGACCAAAACCCAAAACTAAAAATAACAAACCAAACACTACCTAAGTATTTAAAATTATTTTTCAAGTGGTAAAAATTGAAATTTGCAATCAAAAATAATTTTCAAGCCAAATAAAATACTCAAAAAATATTTTTATCGTTTAGAAGATTTTTACATCCCTATAAATGAGTTAAAACACGAAGAGAAAGAATAGTAACATTGCATATGAAAAGAAAATACTTTTTTCTAAAAAATGGGCTTTTGGGGTCCTTAACCAAGCCCAAACTCATTTCTTTTCATCAAACCAGCAAGGGAGACACATTTCTCCTTAAAGTTTCTAATTGCTCCCTAATGGCAACCTCAATTTATAAGAGTTGTCAAAAGTCTCATTTTGAAGCATCTTTACATAGAAACTAGTAGGGTAAGACCCATATTATCACACTATCAGACCAACAGTAAATAGTGATGGAGACTTCCGACGGCCACCGACGTCTGTTTCTGATGGCTAGCGACGGCTGTAGATTTACGTGGCATTTTGGTAAATAAAATATAACAGTCATCGCAAGCCGTCGAAAACCGACGTAAAATTGCCATTGGCGCCGGTCGCTAGCCGTCGGAAATCATTGTGTATGCAAGCTCCAGATCGAGAGCTGCTTCATTATTCCTCAATCCCCCTTTTCACCAAAAAACCTACCTCCACCACCTCCTCCCCATCGTCATCTGGCCGCCGCGCCTCCCCGAGCATCTCCAACTTCATCATTCTCCTCTCTCGACAAGCCTAGGCTCTTCATTAATCTCCAATAAGGTTTTATTCCTAAACCCTAATTAATTTTGATTTATTAAATTATGGTTAATTTGTTTGTATAGTTGTATAATACCTCATTGATTATTTGGTATACTATATTGAATGCTAATTAGATTGTTATTATAATTGTTTATCATTGAAATGTTGAGAGTGAAAATTGGTTTAGTGTATATGTACGTTAATTGGTGTATATGCGTTGATTAATTAGTGCATACCGCATTAGGCTTCGTTTGGATTAATTAGAGTCGATGCTCAGGATTTAGTGTATGTGTTTTCAAAATGACGAAAATGACGATTTAGTGTATGCGTTTCTTTGAATGTAAATAAATTATCGTAAAAATTGTTGTATAATACGATTTACTTTTTATAAATTCCTTAGAGAGTTTTTGGCTCCGTCTGACAAGTATTGTATATGATCATTGTATGGATATTCGTTTTTATCACAGAACAGACATTTATATTCATCTGATACAATATCTGTCGGATTTGTCCCTGTATTGGACAAGTTACAAACACAATAAGTAATTATATTTTGCAAATCATTTCATTTTAAACGGTTCATAAAATTTCGACAACACTTTCTTTTTGTTCCCTATATAGACGTATATGTGTACGATACAGGGAATAAAGGGGAAATGCTGTCGAAATTTTGTTGAATCATTTAAAATGAAATGATTTGAAAAATATAACTACTACCGTGTTTGTAATGGAAAGTAGGATGATCAACCATTAAAGTGTAAAACAATAACCTAAAAATTGTAGATTATATTCATATAATAATTTGTGTAAATCCGTTTCAAAATAAAATCAAATAGAATAATATTACATTTTTGCGAATATTTAAATGATTTAGTTGAAAAATGAAATGTCAACAAGTAAATTATTAATACGTTTTTATGTTTTAAAGTAGGGAAAATGGTAAATTATTTTATCGTCGGAGCTGGATGTACCGACAAAGAAGAGAAATTGGAGGCTCAATAAGTGAACATTTTCAAAATGGTGTACACGTCTTTATTGAATTCGCTTTAAGTAATAATGGGAACGATGAAAAAATTCGTTGTCCATGTAGTAGGTGCAAATTATTGAGGCATTTGATACCGGATATGGTAATAGTCCATTTGAGCCAATATGGTTTCGTGCCGAATTATTTTGCATGTGTTCGTCATGGAGAACTTATAGCACCTAATCTCGTACATTCGAAGGAGAAGATGGATAATGAAATTGTTCCGACGAATCTCATAGAAGATATGGTTGAAGATGAAGCACGTTCAATGTTCCCTGCTGTAGAAGGTTATTGTAACAATGTTAATGTCGAAGAAGAACCAAGTATTGGAGCAAAAAAATTTATGATTTATTGGATGCTGCTAAGAAACCTCTTTGGGATGTTTGTACAATCGATACTCAACTATCAATAACCGCAGAATACATTGCGATGAAATCAAAATACAACTTCACAGCAGCCGAGTTTATAGCTATAGTAAAAGCTGCAAAACGACATATGCCACGTGATAATTTAATGTGCGAAAATCATTATGAAGTGAAAAAACTTATGTCTGCTTTTAGTTTGTCGTATCAAAAAATAGATACATTTTAAATGGTTGCATGTTGTTTTGGAAAGAAGATATTAATCTTAGGAATTGTAAAATATGTAATTAGGAAAGATACAAACCAAGAAAAAAGAAAGGAAATGATGTATCCGTTTGAAAGGTATTAATATTGAGTATGTTAAATTTTAGTGTAACTACTTGTAATAAAATTTAATTATAATTATTCTTAACAGGTACTTTAATCATCTAAAGAAAAAAATGAGACAAAAAACACGAGTTGAAGGTTTGATATGCAACTCATATATCGAAGAAGAGATTCGTTCTTTTTCTCTCATTATTTCAGTGACCATGTGAACTTATCTTTTGAAAGTGCTACACGAAATGATGAGGACATTGAACAAGATTCTTTTGAATTAGTGCTATCTATTTTTAGACAACAGGGATGCCCAGTTGTAAAATGTGTGGAAGTATGGTTAGACAACAGAGATTACCATTTAGCCCATACATATATTCTTCTTAACCATGTAGAAGTTGCACCATTTGTTAGGTGTTATTACATAACACGTCTAAAATTATGTACTTGAATAGTTCATGTGTGTATTCATTATAATGCAATATATTATCTATATATGCAGTATTTACGAATCACAGCATCCAAGCGGCGATATCAGCAAAAATTTTGCTGCTTGGTTTTCGAACCATGTATATGATTTGGTAAATTGTGTGGTCGATGAAGGGTTGAAACATCTTGCGATGGGACCAAAAAGAAAAGTCAAGACATATCCAATATTCCTTTTCAATTGATACAAATTCAAAACCAACGAATATGGGGCTGAAAAATTAACTAACAATACCGGTGTATATGTTAAAGGTAGTGATGATCCAAATGATCACATAAATGATTTTTACGGTTTGTTAACTCAGGTTTTGCAATTAACATATTTCACCAGACCGGTAGAAGAAGTTTATCTGTTTATATGCAACTGGTTCAGAAAGGTTCCAGGTTCTGAAATCAACGTGCACCAAAAATATAACATCATTGAAATAAAGCATACATCACGTTATCATAAGTACGATCCGTTTATACTAGCAAAACAAGCTGTACAAGTTTATTATTCTCCTTATCCATCTCTAAAATGAAATAAAGCAGATTGGTCGGCAGTTTTTAAAATGAAAGCAAGATTTACATTTGATGGAAAGAATATTCCAAATGAACAAGCGTACTAAGCGGATGTCGAGGAAAATGACGAAATTACAATAATAGATAATCAAACCAATGTTGGACCTCTAAATGATAAATCAAATGTATTAGTAGAAGCATTTGATACCACAAAGGAAAAAAATATAGAGTACGAGACAGAGTCTGAATCAGAAAACGACGAGGACTGATTTAATAGTCTACGTGTTGAAAAAAGGTAATTTATGGGAGTATTGGTGTTACACTTTTTTGTATCTTATATGCGATCATTGATGTTAGATCTTGATGTGTTTACTCATAATTGAATGATGTATTCTGCCATAATAAAATAATATGTATATGACAGGTATTACAGATGTCTTTCTTTAGACGACGGAGTTCTTCACAGATCGGTTCCTCCTCTTCGTCTCATAGAGGGACCGTTCGCAGCAGAGGTGATGGCAACGGCCCGTCTTAAGAGGCGCCGTGTACGGTAGTTAGATTGCTACCGAAAGTAGATGGCTCGTACGTATTAAATTCACTTCTGCATTATAGATACTTTGTATGATATATTAGTCATGATTTGTCTATATCATATTTAATGCAAGGGTTTTGAGCTTGAGCCTTTCAATATAGTGCTCAGCATATCTAGGCAGGTATACATGAGCCGTATGACTGCATGCTGGCCGAAATGGAGTAGGATCCCTGAGCTTGTCCGAGAGAGCATCTGGCAGGACTTCATGGTAAGTGTAAAATTATATATCATTATATATAATCACTTTACAATTTGCTGACTATGTATAAATGTATAACTTATATTTTTTCAACTTATATACAGGGTACGGTAGACCTGCAAGAGGAGGATGTTGCTCTTTGTCAACGCCACTGGAACTCTAAAATTGCAAAGAATAACTGGGATACGATGTCGAGCATCAGAAAATCCAGTAAGAAGCCAAATGGATGGGCGCTAGTGTATGGGGTGCTTCGGTCGCTTGGTGGGGGTAGCGATGAGTTCAAGGTAAGTCTATCAGTTGTCACTTTAATTTGTTCAGTAGAGGATACATAATTTATACCTGTAAAATATAATCTTAATTTTTAATTTGCAGGTGGAATCCAGTGACACACCGTGGTGGCTCGAAATCATTTCAGCATTATCGCGAGGACCTGGTAAATTGATTAATTTCAATTAGGAATAGTTATTACATTTTTTGTATAAATTTATATGAACAATAATAATATACACCAATTATTGTAGAAAAGAGCGTGTGGGCCTCCCGTTTCATATATGGACGTATTTGGGCATACTCATGCCGTTAGGCAGACCGACGACGAGGGATCGGTGACGTATGCCTGGCATGAGGATGATAAAACATACGCCGCACATGTAAGCATATTTTAAGCTATAAATTATTAATAATGGTCATTTTAATTAATTAGTAATAAATTATTATAATAATGTCGTGTAATATTTACTTGTATTTGATTTTGCGTTGCAGGAAAAATTTATGCAAGCACGTGCGCAGATGCTTAAGCATTCGGGACGGAAGCAGATGACCACCGATGAGGAGGACGCGATCTTTGACTCTGTTATGGACCCGACCTAGAGAAAAAGGCGCTACGGCTACGACAGTCAATCGGTAATTTATAAAACTTAACTAAGTTGTAAAATTTGCTTAATTTTTATAGAAGTTACGTAATAACTTAAACATATTTCAACTTGTTTTGTAGGCTCGGGCATCACAAAGGGCTTACCAAAGGGCTCAGGACAACGCGGAGATTAATGAGCTTCGACAGCAAATTGCACAACTGCAGGAGCAGGACCTCCTCCGAGCAGTACAAATGGAGAAACTGAACCAGCGTTTAGCCGAGTATATGTTGCATCATGGAGCATTCCCTTCGTTTGGTAGTTCTGGAGTCGATGACAAGTCATGGGGTACGTTTTGCAGTTTTTGGTTTTTAAAACTTGTGTATATATACAATGAGAGAAGGTGAGATTGATTTATGGACATTTTGTGCTTGATATTGACTTGTGGGGTTTGATGTTGGATGTATATATTGTACATTGATGTTGGATTTAGACATTGTAGGGTGATGATAGATGATTTGGTTTGTATTGATTGGAATGTTTGAGTTTGAGATGGTAATGTTTGAGTTTTATATTATTATTGATATTGATATTGATTTTAGCTTATATATCTGATATATATATATTTATTGATTTTGATTTGTTGTGATATATATTGACGTTGATGCGCTGTTGGGCTACTGAAATTTTGTTTTTTACCCATATTTCCGACGGCTACCGACGGTTTCCGATGGCTTATAGGTCAAAATACTCCGACGGCTTCCGACGGCTTCCAATGACTAACCGGTCATATATACCAATGGCTTCCGACGGTTTTCAGACGTGTTTTTAAGCCACGCAGACGCCCACGACGTCGGAAAAAATGTCAGAACTGACGACGAAAAAGCCGTCGAAGGCCGTCGTAAATCTATCGTTGTTTCCATCGAAAATGGACGAAAGCCGTGTTCTATATACCGATGGCATTTCCGACGGCCTTCGATGGCCGCCTACGCTTGGAGCCATCGGAAATGACCGTATTCCTTGAGTGCGCTTACCAACCATTACCTACCGCTGCCAAATAAAATGGTACCGAGAAAATGGTAAACAATTTGATTCGTTTGATTTTCCAAACCACATGAAAATATACGGTACAGTAATTGTAATCTATTACTACTAATGGTAATTACCATACCTACCACAAACGTTGACATATGTGTGTGTGTCTATGTGTGTGTGTGTCTGTGTATGTATATATGTATGTATGTTTCATTATATATTTTTATCATATAACATTTAACATCTTATGTGCAATGATTTAATGGAAAATATAGCAAAATAGATATTAGATTGAATCCAATCCTTATCATATATTTGAAAAAACAATATGTTTTATACAACATTTTAGCTTCTTCCACAATGTTTTCGTCTATATTTGGGTACAAAAAATTGAATTGATAAATGATCATATAATAAAAAGTAGAAAATAATATTTACCCTTTTAACATGAAATATTGTAAGCAAATAAATATCATACTTGTAGATGATAAAAACTTATTACCAACCTACACTAATCATTACCAACCATAAATCGAAGTATTAATTTTTCGAATACTTTGGTTGGTAATGGTATGCCTTTTGTATTACCATACAAATCGGTATGGTAGTGGTTTTGAATATAAATTTCCAGTATCGAACCGAATTCGGCCCTAGAAACTACTAAGGTAATGCTTCTAACTTTTCCTAACCACTTAATATCATCTAATTTTTGATAAAATTCAAATTTAACTGCTTTGTTTGCATCAGGTAAGTAGGTTGTAGTTATGAATTTTGGTTCATGAAGAAAAGAAAAGGAATTTCTAAACTTTAAATTTGTATTTTGATGAGTGTAGCGTTGTTTATATGTTTTCCATGCAAGGTTTAATGGACATGCTTGTTGTGTGTGAAATCTCTATGAACGAAAATAATAGAATTTACTCAAATACGGTTGGAAATAGTTGAACTGCTTATTCACCGTCATGAACACAAAAAAATAAAAATTCCATGAATATAAGTTTTCTCATTTATATGTTTGTATCTCCTTACATGCTTATTTCACCTTTCTCGACGTTGCCTTGAGCCTCCTTGACTTCCTCGCTATGGACTGGGGGCACGTAAGGTCCAACATGACCTACTTCTGGCTGAATACGGCCACTACTACTACTTCATCGTCATCCCCATCCTGACTGGTGCTTTGACCCTCTTCTAGCAAGTTGAAGACCAAGAGACACTCATCAGTAATAAGGGACCTGATCTCCCTATCTTCCTTTGGAAAATTCTGGAGTGTTGTAACGACGTTTTGATAAACATCACCATTGGGTCTCGAAGGAACATCTACATAGTTCGGAAAATCGAGTTAATTAGAATACAACTTGACTAAAGCTTTCTCAATATAATTTGGAAAAGCACTTACATCCTACCAACCACCATTGTGCAAACCCGGGTGGACAACGCACAAAAAAACATTTGCTTTTAATATAGCTAAGTTTATTTCGAGCATCGGTCACAACTTGACAACCATTGACTGGCTCAAGGTAAGTGAACGATAGACTTCCTTTTTGCCGCTTGAAGTTGTAAATAAAACGAATATCTTCTTCGGTCGGCTCACAATTTAAAATTCAAGGAAAATCATGTATGTTCCTTGGAGAAATGTGTAGCTGTTTGGATGCACTTGGGCTAGAGAAAGTCTCATAAAATGGAGCATTTGACGGATGAACGGTTAATGGTGGCACACCTCTAGCTAGGCACACCTCTAGCTAGGCACATATATCTATTACAGGTGGTATACCCTTCTGGAGGAAGATGAGCTCTTTGGTCATGAGATGGGACCAATACGTCATCATTTGGAATTCCATGCTTAATGCGAATTCGACGAAGAGATGCCTCGTTAACCTTCGAAGCGGTCGAATTTGTTGGATCTTCCAAGAATACAGCATCCTTAAGTGTATCAGGAGATGGCTCTATAATATTATCTACTCCTAGCTTTGAAGAGTTAGCTGAGGCATGGTGTGAGCTTTCGGGTTGTTCCGATTATTCACCCGGAGTGTATCGAGTAGAAAGTGTCGCTGAACTCGACTTAGCATCTGATTCGGCATGTGTGGAAACTTGATCACCAGTCATTGCGGCTAAATGCTAGGAGCGTTTGGAACCCATAGCTATTAAACTCAGTAGATAGTCATAATTAGATGGATTAACTTGTTCCCTCGGGCTAAGTATAACCTAGTGTGGTGTAGTGTAATATTATACGGTTCAAAATTATACGACGGTGATGATGAGATTCGAGAGTTCGACCGGAGTAACCATCATCGCTGATCATCCCAATCGATTTTCACGTTGATGGTTGTAGAAAAGGATTTTATCCAAGTCCCAAGACTGGCTTTTCGTGCATAAGGACATGCCATGAACATTCATGGCACATGAGTACATCTGAAATAGTACATACAAGTACGTACATGCATCCAAACTTGAGTACAAGTCAATATGCAAGTGTACAAGGCAAAATGTTCACATAGTCAAGAGTGTGCAGGGAAAAAATTGGAAAAATCGCCTAACTATGCGATCATTACCGATCCCATACCTAGGGGACTCCCCTTATGCTTACATTGATTCCATGTCCACCCTTTCCATGCTTACACCGATCCCAAAATCCAAATCCACTGAAGCGAAGCCAAGACATGGCCTGAATCCATCCTCGTCTCCTCTGGCACAATCTAAACACCTATATAAACATGAAAACGTGATTCAATGAAAAGAACTAGAGGTTTGGACGGGGTTGACATTGAGTTGATTTTGGTTTGGAATAACTAAACCGGACGATGATTCGATTAAGGGTGGCGGCTCAGGCTTTAGAGGAGTTGTATGAGTGAGTCAGCAGTAGATATAAGGTGATTGGATGAATTTCTCAAGTTCAAATCTTTAATGGCGGCCCAAGTACTAGGGTTTGGTCCGTAGGCAACTAAGGACAAGTGAATAGAAGGAGGGGAGACAATGGGTTATATACCCATGTGCGCCTCGACTTTCTCGGATCCAAAAACAGTAATATGTGTCGGCACTGGATCCCCCCTATGGGGGATCGGTACCGGGTCCCACCATATACTTAAATAATAATAATAATAAATGAATGAAAATGATGGGCTCATGATTATCACTCAAGGGAAGGTAGCAACGACCTATAGGCATATGAACATGTTTGCAAGCTATTGACAACAGTTTGTACATGAGTGTGTGACCGCGTGTGCAATATTAACATTCAGTTTCCTAAATCTATGGAATTGAAATTTTACCTAGGATTTTCATAAAAGGAATCGGTTCAGATAATCGAAATCTACCAACCCAATTAGTTAGCTCAATGGAACTAGGCAAGAACAATTATCAAGAGACTGTACCCTGCGATTTATAGTGTTAATGCCGACGGAACGTCGAAACAGATCACTATGGACATAATTTTCCATATAAACGATTCAGAGGAAGGATATCGACTATTCAGAATGCAGAGTGTAATCCTCTACAACGACTCTGACTTGTTTCGATTCAAAGCACATTACGTTTGAAACAAGATGTACTTTGGGCGTAAATGTTTTCCGGCCTTTTGGCCTGACTATATTGAGACTAACTAAATAAGTTAGACCCGATGATTATCAAGACAAGCAGCCCAAAGAGATGATCCTAGGCTCCAGGAAGCAAGTACAAACAAGACCAAGAGACGACAATCGAACAAGCTTAGAAGTGTAATACCCTGGAATACACTAAGTATGGATCGGTGTTGCACCCTACATAAGGGATCGTTACCGATTCCTAGGGGTACATCCAAAGTGGCCCTCACTCCTATGACACTCTTCTCTACCTACATAGAGCCCGATTCAAATGTTGTTCTAGAATTCACATGCTTTGTATTGGAAATCTCCATATGCAGTCTAAAGCAGCAACTCAGCCTTCTGTAGATCCATCTTTTGGACCAAAAAACATCTAGCCGACTATGCAGAACAACCTTGGAATCCTGTAACCAACAACAAGACGAGCCAACACAAGAAATCATAAGACCCTATACTATATATATAAGGATTGGTACCGATCCCCAACTATATGTGATATGGAGTTGTGATTTTCTGGAAGATTTGGTCTTGGCGGCGAGGTTCTACGGGAGAAGTTTCAGCGATATTTGATCATCTACCCCTATAAATACAGAAGGCATGATTTATTCTAAGGATCTTTACGCTGCCATTACACTCTTACTCTCTTGCGTTCAAGGATCTATTCTGATCCCACTCCCTTTTAATCACAAAAATTAATGAAAAAGCAATAAAATCATTAAAATGGATGTAGGCCAAGATTGTCGAACCACTAAAAATTCATGTGTGCTTGCTTTCTGTTTGATTTCCTCTATTTATCATTTACTTTCTTCATTTAATCTCTACTACTTACTTTTTTTATACCAATTTTGGTTCAAACACATATTAAAGTTATTTTATTAGTTGTTATTTTTTTGACAAAATTGAACGATCCTCGAGAGCACCCATATAATATTATTTCACGCTTAAGGAGTAGCCAACAAGCATGGAAGGCAACATAACTCCTCTTACAACAAAAGAAGATAGAAAAATATCCCATCCCAGACCTAAAACCAACAATCTAAAGAAGTGTAGAAAACCAAAAGGCAAAAAGCTAGAGAAGCCAGTAAAATAAGTAAAATCATTCATATATTAGTTATTCAAAATTAAAATTATGTGTACGTATTTCAATCTTATATAGAGTAAATGTTATTTTATTTGATAATAAATATCTCATTAAATACTTAGTCAAATAATATCGTTAATATAATCCTAATACAATCTAATTGAAAGTTTAAATCATATCCATCCAATAAAACATTGAATATGATTTAATGTCAAACAACATTATTCATGATAACGCTATAAATGATGTAGTGTATAATGAATTAAAAATGTTTTTTAAGATTTGGCCCATTCAGCCTATTGTCCGATGCACTCGATCAAACAAGTAGTTTATGTAATATATATGCAAATGCATGTTCACTACTCGAAACACTTTTTTATCATCATATTTTTCTCTATGACATTTTGTAAACCACCCTTCATAAGTTTCAAAAAGCACTTCCATTCCCACCTAAAAATAGATTTTATGAAAAACTCCTATAATTTTTTTCAGTGAAAATGTGCAGCCTATAATGCAAATATTTGTAGTCTATACTGCGAATATATATTTTACAAAAATTTGTAGTTAGAGCCTAGACTGTACATTTTCTCAGAAAATAATTATATAAGTATTTCATGAAACCAGTTTTTGAGAAGGATTTTGTGAGTATCAAGCTCGAAAATAAGGGGCAAACCCTTATTTTCACTTTTTATTTTTTTCCACTTCTGTAATTAATAAGACCGAAACATTTTTATGTTAAACTAGAACTTCTATTTATGTTCTTATATTTATTAGCTGTCAGCAGAGAGGATAATATTTGATATCCATCTGCTATCTACATATATGGATATCTGATATTCAAATATGATTCTAGATACGGATGCAGATATTATACTATCTGCATACAAGAATATTCAATCAAAAAACCTAAGCTACTAATGTCATTTTGTCATCCAAATCCCGATATAGGCCCAAGCATTCAAGACAAGATTCAGTCATTGATCTAACTTTTGATATTGAATTCAAAAGTACAGTTGATTGGTGTAGGAGTATGCAGTCAACCGGCACATTTCTATTCGATGTGAAAATTATTAAGTATTGGGTGGAAACCTAAAAATTATATGCTTGTACAAACTATGGAAAAACCGAAAGAAATTAAACCCTTGTTGAACTTTCTAATGGCAAAGTTAGGTAGAGAGACATGAGCTTGGAATAACAATAATTATTAATAACATAATAAATAAATATGTGAAAATCTTTGGGATTGGTGACGCAAGAAATCTCAACTATTTGATTACTTCATGTTTTCAATCCATGCATAACACAGTAAGATCTAGCGGTTCAGATTTATTATGTTGTCAATTGCGTTTTATTTTGTGTTCAAATGGTCTATCTCAATAGATGTTTCTTTTAAATAACATTTCCATTCCTCATCCACACATAATTACATTCTTCTTTCGTTTCAAATATTATTTTAATTTAAACTTTTGATTGCTGCAAACCCATCCTTATTTCTTTCCACCCACGAACTTGATGGTAAAGTACAATATCTAAACCAATGATGTTAAACCAACCAGATCCCATGAAGATTTTATGGAATTCTTTCTTTAACCAACCATTTTACTTTCTTACCTTGTTGACTAGAGTTTAGGTCATAAATGTGCAATGCATGAAAATTTAGATTATATTAAATTAGATTTGTAGGCTAAAATCCTTATTTGTATTTTGTTCCAAAGAACAAAGAAGTTAAAACAGAATAGAACGTGAAAAAGGTGGTGCGAAAACATTATTTTGTCATGAATATTAATAAAGAAATATGCTAAAAACATGTGCATTGGTGTTGAAAAACTGTTAACCACATTTTTTCTAATCTTCTGATCGTTAAAAATATATATTTTAATTCAGTTACATACAACTCCATTCGTATTAATAAACTAACATGATTTGAGGAATATGTATTAATAAACCAACTTGATTCAAATGCGGCCACGATGCACCAATCACATTTGTATACAATGTTTGACTTATCAACGATTTCAACTAAAATATCGATGCTCGTTTTGTTTATTGTATACGAGCATTACGGCACGCTCTTCGCGCGTGATAAAGGCACCTGAATTATTTTTGTACAAATTGTATTTGTTTAATACGTTTAAAAAAAATGTTTTGACAAATATTTATTTGTGTTGAATCATATGTAAATAATTTGAATTTTTATTTCTTAGTTGCAATATATAATTTTTTATTCGTTTAAAATTTTATTTATATTTTTAATATATAAAAAAACAAATTTGTAAAGTAGTTTATTTGTTAGATCCTATCATTAAGTAATACGAAGACTTGGTAAATTCTTTATAGAGGAAAATTTGAATATGTAAGGAAGCTTAATTGTCAAATCCTATTTTTGAGTTAGACTAAATCTTGATAATATCCGTGGAGAGATATTTTTTGTATTTCACGCTGGCATCAAAAGTGTGTGACATCAATTGTATTACAAACTTTAATAAAAAAATACATATAAGGGCAATTTTGGAAGTTCGCAGACGGACTAAAAGTTTGCGCTTCCAAACCAACTATTAATAAAGATATGTTGCTAACACTATAAAACATAAAAAGTAGCATCAGCATTGGCTTCTACGTGTGACACTTATCTATATATAAAATAAAAGTGCATATGATCGCTCGGTTTGGTTAATAACGTTGCATTCTTTCCTGTTGTAGTACATGCAACAATACAAAATGTATATATCATTATATTAACCGACTTAACTTTGAATGGATGGACACACAACATTATTACTTCATTACGTGCGAATCACTCCATTTTATGCTCATCACATACATAAATAGAATTTTCACTTTGTACGTATTATATCTGGTGTGAGCTATGTTGGTGTGAGCTATGCTTTAATATATATATATATATTAACTAAAGGTTAATCTGATAAGAAAATGATTTCAATCTGATTTTAAAAATAATATAAACTATAGTGATTTCAAAAATGATTTTATTTCAGAAATTATATAATAGTAATATAAGATATAAGGAGGTATTATAAATATGTACATTGAATTTGATCTTATGTTATGCTATGTGCTATCCCGGACACTTTTGTTATGTTTTATGAATACAAGTTTATCTTATATTTGATGTTATATTGTTTATGTTGATGCTTTGTTATATATAGAGTGCCATACCTAAGCTATCAAAACATGTATACACTAAATGCTATGTTATACCTCATCGATACTATTACTTCAGTATGTTGTTATGTCCTGCTTCATGCTATGTGTATATCATAATATTATGCTGAATTAATGTAACTATTATTCCATGTTATGTATGAATGATTATTATATTATAAATGTGTATGATTATATGTGATGCAAACATTGGGGTAGATAAACTATATTTCTGGGGATAAATGTCATTATTGAGGCCAACTAGTAATGATGATTAATAAGTGACGACGATGTGATCTCTGCAAGGTGAGTTACTAGACAGGCTAGTATCTATCCTAGCTGGACCGATTCGAGGTTGCTTCTTGAATCATGGCAATCTGGTCTACCGTCACTAATAGTCCAAATGATCTGTTGCATGGAAACAACTATGAGATTCTAGTCCTACGATGACGAGATGGAAATAAGGCAAAATGTACTTATAATCAATGCAATAAGGGGAACGTCATTGAGGATGAGATTAAATGGTGCAATCGTGCGTGGACTACTAAAACCGGCATGTCTACAATGTGTGAAATGGGTGAATTTCAAAAAAATTCCCAAACTGGATCTTAATGGCCTATGAAGTCTAAAGGTTGTATTAGATCCAATCTAGTTAGTACAAATAAAATCATATTTTATTTAATTTTCTTGATTTAATTATTTAATGTATGTTAATTAATTTCACATTCATATGTTTTGAGTATAGCATTAAATACTCATGTGTGTATATAAGTGTAATGTGCAACATAGTAATATGTACGTGGTTAATGTTTACACAAGTACGTATCAGGATTTATATCCACTATGTAAATATTGATCATTTATATATATGTTAATTATCTTAAAACAAAGTTTAATATATTTATAGAATATATAAATATAAATATAAACTTGGAAACTTTTTGTATACAATAAACTACAAAATATAGATTCTAATTTTGACTATGCCAATAAATTTTTAAATTCAAATTTTGTCTTTAAATATCTTACTAAGACTTGATAAAACATTTTAAAATTCAAAACCCGATCTTAAAATTATTAATGAAAAATATCTTTTATCGAATTTAAATAATTATATTTATACGTATTTTTAAATATGATCTAGATTTTAAAATTAATGAATAATTGTTAAAAATTATTATAATTATTTATAACTATTAGAATATTTTATACATATTAATATATATATGGTCGAATTATAATACTTACATATACATTTGCTTTCTCACATTGTATTAAATAAATCGTTATATGTAAAATTGTTGTTTAATGTGATCCAATGCATTTATAATTATGAAGAGGCAGTAATACATAAATAAAATATTACAAATGCAAATATAAGCATATATTTTGAATATAGAATTTACTTAAAGAGATTGATGCCTTGGACTCACATTGTGATCTATTGGTCTCCTGGATCTACGGTACTGTTGCTAGCAATCGATGCTTCACCATTGGAAATTGTTATAGCTCCTTGTATTTGGACAAATGGAGTCAATAGTTGGCTAGTCAGGGAGTAGGTATGTGTAGCCAAAACTAATAAGGGAGGAGACAAAAACTGTAAAAGTAGTGGTTTGGATTTGTATTTATAGGGAGAACTAGAAGACCGAATCTCCACATTTCTCTACTACTAATTCAAAACCAGATCCACATTACTCTCCCTCTTTTTTGGGCCAATATTGGTCCTAAAATGGACTGATAAAATACCCAAACCCATTTGTAATTGATTTTATTTAAATCAAATTTAAAAGTACATCGATATTGTATATCGATACACACACATAACCTATGTGCATGCACCTAATTGTTACTAATAAAACCCAGAACATTTTTAGAGGTTATCCCATTTACTAAACATAACCCGCACACGAATTACAACAAAAAGTTAACATTTCATAAATATTAATTAATTAATAACTATTACAAGTCAATTTAATTAAGCGGTACATCGAGCGGCATTTCAGAGACTGAATATACCCAGTTGTGCGACTTATAGGTGTGAATTTAGCCAATGATTAATACTTGAATAATTTAAATACTGATGTTCACATGTCACCTTAACTAGTAGTGTGATAGTTTAACTTAATTCATCGCTTAAAAATCTCATCGGTAAAATTTAATTTTTAAATTTTAAGCATACCTTTTAGTAACAATTATTTACACATGTTCTCTTCGTCAACACTATAACACTTTAAAATGTATAGAATTTTGTTTTGGCAAAGAAACAATATTATCCATATTCAACTCGATTAGCCCATAATCAAAGTCCTTGGTTCAATAATAACATTTATCATTAACTGTACTACTCCAGCGAGAGATTTTGACTTTGAGTTGACTACAGTTGACCACAATACTAATCTCATATAACTAAGGGAAGAATTCTTCATTCAATAATGTTTCACTTCCATGCTTCAACTAAGATCCAACTATATTCGTGAGATGGTTGCCATGTCATGATTTAACCATAATCAAAGTGGAGTATCCATCAGTCGAGAGAACCGTAACTTTGTCATTTTGAGATTTTTTTGTTTAACCTAGTTATGATTAACCAACATGAAACTCTCGAACAATTCATTCCCTAGTTATCCAATAATTGCGAGTACATAACCATTTAGTGCCCCCAGATTTTACAAGTAATACGCTATCTAACATTTGGAGAGAGTTAAGTACTCGGGCCTCAATGGATGCATCGATATCCTTTCTCGAAGCATCTTGACAAGGAATATTTAAAATCATATATTATTCTCACTATTGTAAAAATCCTTTTAGGCCTCTGCCTAGACCCCTCCCAGGCGCTAGGCTAGGCATATGGCATACGATTTGCCTAGGCCCGCCAAGACAAGGTTTAGCGTCCCATGTAAAAATCGAAACATGCATTTATGTGCCGGCTAGACATTATTTAAGGTTTAATGCTACATATAAGCTTCAGCGTGCTAGTTTTAGGCGGTTATGCCTCTTTTGCTACTGCTAAGCGCATTAAAAATCCAAAAATTCTATTTTATACTAATTGACACTAAAAAAACACAAAAACCTTACCCAAAATACACGAGTTATCCAAAATTCCTAACTCTAATTAATTGTCGATTAATCCTCGCCTAAATGATCGATCCTTAGTTTTTAATAACCGCCCAGTGTCCACCTAACAATTTTTATAACCTTAGTTATTCTATATCATGATTGCAAATCTTTGTAACGATTACACATAACAATTATTTTAGGATTTTCTAGTTAATATACTTAAATTAATTATATCTAATATAACAAAGTATACAATAGAAATCAAATAACTTTATTACAAACAAGACCGATTACAGAGTTAGATATATGAAATAAATTACATAATTGTCCATAGAGCATATCCCTAGCTCTCTTAGGGGCACCAACAACTTCTAGTCGAGCCATGATATTTTGGCATAGATGTAGTCGATAAAACTATATTAGTGTGAACATGAGTAGGATTAACTAGTCATATACATAACTTGTTCATAAATAACTTAAACAATATGAGTAATATTAAAGATTGCAACTCATATTGGTGATTAAGAGTGATCTCTCAGTTGATTAGAATTACAACTGTGAGTCACCTAATTAGAGATGCGACATGGTATTTATAGTGTATGTATGATGAGATGTAGACATGTTTATATTTAGAGAGCGTGTGACATATTTTTACTTCTTTGACATATCACATATATACTCGACACACACTTATTATACTTTAAGCATTGTTACAGTCATTACTAGTTTCTACCTTGAGTCATGGTTTTTTATATATTTAGCGACCTCGGATCAGACTGAGGTTGTTTGCTGGATGTTTGCTTTTGGTATATTTTTTTTAAGACATGTACTTGGGTTGAAGCAATAAACGATGGCGGTATATCATAATCGTAGTATATCAGTTATCATGTGCCATGATGTGGTTCATGTTATTGTTGTTCATGGTTGTATTGGACATTTTATGACATGTTTTGGGGTACGATGATGTACTAGTGGTATTGGTATTATATATATATAGATATACATACATATATATATATATATATATTTCGTTTTGGATTGTTTGATATAGTCAGCCATGTATATATGTTTGTATTTTGAGATGTCCATGTCCTACGACTTCTGTTATGTTGATACTATATTTTGACCTTTTCATTGTTATATCGTTCTCTAATATCTATTGTTTTATTTCTGGGATATTTTACTTATATATATTTTAATATGTGTTTACTTAGTCTTGGACTCGTTTACACTTCTTTATACCGAGATAAGATATGTATTATTTTAGATGTATTCGGGTATTGAGAACATATCCATTTTGGCCCAAGGGATAATATACTAGAGCTTGCTAGTGTCCTTTGTTCTATGCTATTAAACAATTATTACTCTCTAGTAGCATGGGCACTGGGCCTGGGCATCACAAATTTGTATCATAGCAAGTTTGAATGAATTAAGAATAATTACATATTGGCCTTAGAGGAGTGAGCCTTAGGAGGTTACCTAATCATAATTGACTCGTATATGTTATATACAAGTTAAATAGTGTTCTCTAGGATGTATACCAGAATAATAGATGTATATAAATAGATGTAATAATATGCATACTTTTTAATGTGTTTTATATATTTGAATATACTACTTATCTCTCTTTTCTAATAAGGATGAATGTTTATTTAGCAAGGAGCATGATATGCATAGGCAGCCCTAGAGTAGGTGCATAGCCTGACCCTTCTGACGGCCAACCCATGTGGTCGGGCAGTTCTGTTGTCTTCTCAGCCATGGAGCACGGATGGAGGACATGAGGATGCCCAAGGCATAGGCGTAGTTGGTGTTCAGAATCTGAACCCACGTTTGAACTTCACAAAGCTTTGTAACGACTAAACTAGCTTAGGTGGCCAGCCATTCCGTTAGAACAAAGGAGTTATGGTTGTTCATTCTTAGCTAAGGATGTGAAAAAGGGTATTTGAGGATTTGGACTTATCAGATCAGGATAAGAGGAAGCTAGCATCACATCAATTGAAGTCAAGAGAATTATATTAGTATGATGCAACAACTGTAGGGACACCCAAGGAAGACATTTCATTGCATTGATTCAAAGAGATATTCAAAACTCATTTTCTTCTAGAAGCGGAGAAAGCGACACTACTTAGGAGGTTTATTGATTTGAAGCAAGGTGACTCTTTAGTAAGATTATGTGAATGAGTTCAACGCATTATCTAATTATGATCCAGCTCTCACCATCACACTATTAGAAAAATGAGAAGTTCGTCTTGGTGCCAAAGAATGATATGAGAGATCGATTACTCATTTAGCTTTGGTTTCCATTTGAGAAGGTTGTCGACACCGCATTGAGATTCGAGAAAGTTTATACGTAAGATTCGATGGTAGGAGTCAAACTACGCAGCCTACTCGGCACTTTTAGCATTAGAAATGCACGCAGTTATTTCAGAACAAGAATCAAAAGTTTAAGAGAAGCAAGTAACCATATAAGCCTAAGTAGCGGGGATCGAAGAAGATTCAGGACTGATCTCATGTAGAGTGACTGCTTACGGAACCAAAGGCCAATATGCTAATAAATGTAAAATTCAAGCCAAGATCAAATCAAGAAGTGCTTTAACTGTAATGAGATGGGTCTTGTATCTAGGTAGTGCACCAAGCAAAAGAAGCAGAATTAGGGCAAGCTTTCTTCTATAGAGGGCCCATGCACATATGAGCAAGATAAAGGAAAGCAGGCTACAATTTTAGAAGGCATTGCCTTATTACATGTTCTATCTATACGAGTTTAATTCGATATAGGTGCATCAAACTTGTTTATATTAAGAGAGCGACTAGAGAAGCTAGATATGAATGCTATTCTTTTAGTCACTTCTCTTAGAGTAGCTAACCCGATAGGTGGTACGCTACTTTAGGAATGAAGTGTTGTGATGTCATGATTTGCTTATATGCCTTGGAATCTCAAGATGATGAAGTAAAGAAGATTTCAATAGTTAGGGATTTTCCTGATATATTTGAGCAAGCACTAGATTGTGGACTCCTCTAGTACTTGAATTCAGGATTGTCTTGTTCCTAGTGCTCAACCATTCAGTAGGCTACTAAATCGAATGTGCCCAAAAGAAACAAAAGAGTTATGGTTGCAATTTGAAGAACTTGAGCAGAAGAGCTTTATCCGACCTAGTAGCTCACCATGGAGTGCATCGACATTATTTATCAAAAAGGCAGATGGATCTCTTTATCTTTGCATGGATTATAGAAAGCTAAATGATCTTACTACCAAGAAAAATATCCACTATTGAGAATTGATGATTTATTTGAGAATTTGAGTGGTAAAAATCTTTTCTTAGCTCGATCTCGCTACAAGTTTTCACTGACTTCGAGTTGCAGAAGATAGTATTCCTCTCACCACATTCAAGACTTGATATGGTTCTTATGAGTGGCTTGTCATTCCATTCGGGTGGACGAGTACTCCTACATATTTGTTGACATGTTGAACCAAGTCTTCAGAAGTTATTTAGATAATTTTGTTCTGATCTTTACCGATTGATATTCTTGTATATTCAAAGTCAGTGGATGAACATGTTATTCATTTGAGGACTATATTAGAGGCTTTGAGGGCTCATCACATTCAAATGTTATTTATGGAAAAACGAAGTCAAATTTTTAGGGTATACACTTTCATATAAAGGCATCAATAGACCTAGTCAAAGTCGAAGTCTTTTCGAATTGAAAAAGGCAGAGTCAGTGATTGAACTTTGCTGTTTCTTAGGGATTGGAAGGGTGTTATCAGAGATTTACCATAAACTTCTCCAAGATTACTACTCCACTCACTCACTTAATGAAGAAAGAGGTGAAGTTTATTTTTTCAGATAAGTGTGAAGAAGCTTTTCAGAAGCTTAAGGAGTTGCATTCTAATATAATGATTCTTATTATTCTCGAGGGTAATCAAGATCTGGTAGTTTATACAGATTCTTATTGGACAGGTCTTGGTGCTATGTTGATGTAGCGTGACTGAGTCATAGCATATGCATCTAGATAGCTTAGGCCGAATGAGATTTGATATGCCATTCATGATCTTCAGTTGTAATAGTTGTATTTGCATTGAAGTCCTGGTGACATTATTTATTGGTTGAGCAGTTTGTTCTCTATACATATCACAAGTTGCTGGAGGACTAATTTTTTCAAAGAGATCTTAACATGTAGTAATAATGATTGCTAAAATTCCTAGTTGCATGTGATTATGAGATTAAGTACACCCCAAGCAAAAAGGATAGTGTTGCGGATGCTTTAAGCAGGAAGCATCAGGTAGTCGTTTCCATGATGGTGGAAGAGCGGAATGATTTGTAGTTGTTATCTTCATGAGATATTTAGTATGGATATTAGATAACTCGACAATTATATTAGCTAGTTTGGAGGTTTGACCGAGTTTACTTGATCGAATTCAGGCCATTCAGAATGAGGATCCTATACAAGAAGATTGGATTTTTCAGTTTAAGACTAGAGGTAATGTAGCTAATCTTAGTAGGCTCGAGATCGACTCGAATGGTTATTTCGATGCATGTGGGAAGGCTCTATGTTCCTAACATAGCCGACCTAAATAAGGAAATATTGATGAGTGTAATTATTCCATCTTTGCTATACATCCAGGTGAGACAGCGTTATACAAAGACATGAAAAGGATGTATTATTGGGAAGACATGAAGTGAGACATGGGTGAGTATATTAAGCGATGTGTTATATGCCAGTTGGTGCAGGGCGAGTATCAGAAGCCCAACAGACTACTTCAGCCTATTAAAGTACCATAATGGAAATGGCTGTAGGTATATATGGACTGTTATACCACCCCATCTCTATATCCATACTAATAAAGTGCATTACTAGGTAATACTATCTGATAATGCAAAGAATGAGGTAATATTTGGCTATCACGTGTGAATATTTCCTTGAACTAACACTGGTACATACTTCATAATCTTATACCACTAACTTACACATAGTCGGTATCGACACAAATCACTAAACATGTGCATTTCCAAGATAGAACAACACACAATATAAAAATAAATAGAAGAGAACACCAAATCATAACACAATGATAAAATATAATACATTCAATGGGTCTACAAAAAGTCGAATGCCCATTATCTCTCGAAATATACAACTCATGTGTCTAACACATTCATTTCAACATCATCAACATACATGAGACTACATAAACAAATAATGATACACTAATCAACTAATAAACTAGCCTCCAACCATGCCCAACATTCACAAGCTGGTCACTTCATCCCTAAACTTGAAATGTCTCGGGCTAACCGAAGTATTATATAAATAACACACGGGTCAGACTATGTCTAGAATGTAGATGTCAATATATAATAATAACGGGCATGGTGGAACAAATATATCTCATAAATGTATGGAACATCTCAAGTATCTTACATATATCACGCCATGCACAATTCTTCAACCTTCAAAATAAGCAACACATCATAGAGGTTAAATAAGACATCTATACACCCAAACATCCAATCGTAACAACCATCAATACAACTATAACATAATGAGCGAATTAACCTAATATCCAATCATCATCCTCCAACACACCCATAACATAAAAGGAAATTAAATATTGACAAGCACACAACCAATTGAGGTGTTATAAGTATGGTATCGTATGTCTATATATCAATCACACATTCCAGTTGGGAGCCTCATAGCACACAACATTGATAGCACACCCCACAGTCTTAGTTACTTTAGTCAACGTGACTCTATATGCATCTATATACCATGGTCACCAGCCTACTACATAATGGTAATAGACTATTAGATAGTGCGGCATTTGGACTTACCATTACATAATCTAAATATCATAACACACCATGTATAATGGTGATGGTACAGATTCGGGGCGTGACCCGATGATCAACCAACTAGGATGGACCCTAGTATATTGGATAAACAACACACATCACTAATAGGCACATGGCCATTAGACATACTTAACCATTTTGAATGCAATGACGGTAACATGCAGCTACCATTCCTTATATATGAGTGTCAATCACATTCGAGAGGTAATCAAATAAATAGCCACTCGAAGGATTTTCAATTTGAAATATTTCTTAAAACCATAAAATAAAATTCCAACACTGATATAGTTTTCAATTTAAAAACATTTTCTACGGGCATACAATAAATTCTAACACCATTATATTTAAAAACCTCATTCGTATTCCATATCACTTTTAAACTATTATTGAAAAGGAATTCATTTTCGGTATAAGACCTTTTAAATATTTGATAACAAAATATTGATTTATAGCAATTTATTTGTATAAGAAAATCCAAGAATGTTCCTTTACATATATATATATATATATATCCAAAAGTTTATAAAACAATTTCCTTTGTTTAGAAATAATAAAATACAATATATAAACTTCCAAAATTATTCTTAACAAAATATATTATAAATTTTATTATTAATAATTTTCGTGCAATAAATAAATCAAATTCATATTATTATAATTTCATAAAATTTCCCATTTAATCAAATTCCATAAAAATAGGTTCATCACTTTAAAAAATATAAATTATAAGCCTTCATTCTATAATAAATCCTTTAAATATATTATTTTATAATTATAGATAAGAAAAAATTACATTTAAAAGTCTAATTAATTAAACAGATCCCAAAAATCATCGTTTTCCTCACATAATTTATATTCAAAAGAATTTCAAAAATATTCCACTTTTAATATCTTCTATCATTAATATTATTTTCAATATTTAATTAAACTCAATCAAATTCTTTGTTTATTCAAAATATTTTTATTTCAATCAGAACTTAACATTTTAGTTCATTGCATCCTTCCGACCAATATCATATGTCGTTTTTGGTAATTTACAAACATCCATTTATTATACAGTAATATGTAATATTTGTGCATTCAACGATCAACCAGTACCTCATCACATCAGCGATTAATCAAGGATTAGTAACACTATTTCAGCCTATTCAATCTATATGAACAATTCAATCCATATCCAGTAACCAAAGAAAATTAAAGAAAAGGGGAATATAGACTTTAGTTGTGAATTCACAAAATAACTCAGCAAATCAATGCTCGAACCATTGCTTTAGCCCTCGAACCAAATCACCATTCTTGGTCCCACGACAGCCATCATCCCAATGTTCTCCCATGCTCTAAAATCTTGCCTCTATTGCTTGCATATATAGCCAAATGCCAAAGCCTCGTATCGCCCTGCCCTAGGTCACACATGCTACCTTTTCCCATTGCCACCTCATTCCACGCGCATGAAACCCAAGAACCCCATCTCCGTTGCTAGCTCCGACCACCTCTAATTTTTCTACATTGTGCACTGCCCCTCTGCAGGTTAGCATTTGCATGCGCTTTTTTCTCTTCTTTTCGTTTCCATGTTCGTTTATTTTTGTTTTTTTAATTTGATGCGATTGAATAGATTTAGAGCTCAGGGAAAAATGAAAGGGAAGCGGGTATGGGTTTGGGTGGATATGGGCTGAAAAAGGAATATATAAGAGGAGATGGTTAAGGGAATGTTCTAGAGTACCATTGTTTACCATTGAGCTCCATTTTTAATTGTTTAATTTAAACACCATACTTTCGTTTACTTTTGATTAATTTTATCATTCATCCATATATTCATTACCAATTTGAATTGAACTACTAAATGTTTCACAAAGTATGTTTGATAACCGATACAAAATATTTAAACCAATAAATTGTTTTTTCTCATTAATTTTTTCAAATTATTAATGAAAAATAAATCGTCTTTTCCAATCATATGGAAATTATTTACAAGGTAAAATTATTTTATATTCACTGTAAATATTTTATTTGAGTTTAGTATATTATCATTATTATTTTGCAACAAATTTATTAACTAATTCACTTTTATAAAAAAACCTTTATTCAATAATTTTAACCCAATAAAATATATTTTCAAAAGTAAAATTATCCAATTGAACTTGAACGTTTTATTTTTATTAAAAATAATTTATTATAAGCATAGAAGGTCAGGTTGTACAATTGTCATGTTTAATAGTTCACTTATTTTGATATGATGAAAATTGAATTGATCCAATAATGATCAATTTTATGCGTTTGTTCTAGATTTCTATGGACTTTAATGACAGACAATTCCAAGTCAAGGCAATGAGAGCATTTGGGTGATAGTCGATCGACTCACCAAAGTGCCTACTCTATCCCAGTTCAATCGGACCACAAAGCAAAGAGTCTCGTCGAGCTATTCTTCAATTTCATAGTCTAATTACATGGTGTTCCGAGTAATATGATTTATGACTATGATCCTTTAATCACTAGTCAGTTCTAGCAAAGTCTATAGAGTGGCTTAGGAATTTAGCTCATTACAAATACAATTTACCATCCACAGATGGTGGGCATACGAACAGAGTCAACCAGACATGTATAGATCTTTTTAGAGCTTGTATTTTGGAGTTGGTGGTTCATAAGAGGCCTATCTGATAGAGTTAGGGGTATGCCTAAGGGGCAATTCAATAATTTATTGTAAATTAATTAACTCTGTAATCAATTCTCAGTTGTAATAAAGGTGTTTTTCTATTTATTATATATTTGATATAATGTTTTATGATTAACTAATTTTTAATTAAAATATTTAACAGAAAATCTATAAATGGTGTGTTTGTAACAGTAATTATAAATAGTTGTAATCATGAGTATAGTAACACATCATAGAATTAACAGTAATTAATAAATAATTACAAAGGAAAAAAAATGAAATTTGAAAAAACCATTAGAATTTGGCTACGGAACTTGCGTCATTATGTCAGTGGCAATTTTCTAAACAACTTTAATATATGGAGTTATATGATCAGAGTTCAAACGAAGAAGTTATTAGCATTTAAATTTTCAAAACGAAAACAATTAAATAGGAATTAAAAAAATAATGATAATAAAATTGCACGAAACCCATCATCGGTCGACCCCCTCCCTGGGCCAGTCGATCTGTTGAACAGTGGCGGCTAGGGTTAAACTCTGGCCGAATGGTCCAGATTTAATTAATTTAAATCTTACGGATATGATTGATTCAAGCGTCTATAAATACAGGCCTAGCTCCTCACTTTTCTTCTCATATTTTCTTATCAAAGCAGCGGAGCTCTGCCATTTTCTCTTCTCTACTATTTGTATTAATTATAAAATATTATATGTATATATATAATCGAAGAAGGGTAGAAAATAAAAGAGAAGAAGAGAAGGAGCGAATCAATATTGCGGAAAAAGCTAAATTTTATAATTATAAATCTATATCCCACTTAGTTCAATTCTCCTTTCAGATATGTAATTCTAATGGGTATGTATATACCTTGTTATGCATATTTTGGATTGGAAAGGAAAAGGAATTAATTAAAGGGATGAATAAAGATTTGGGAGATTTGAAAAGCTAGAACGGTGGATGGAAAATTATATGATTTATATATAACATGAAATTTATATCGTTGAGTTTTATTTGATTATTATGCCTATGCAAGATTTGTTGAGTTATAGGTTTAGAAAGATTGTATTTAATTTAAATCTCGTCTATATATTCTGTAAGTTTGGTAATTATAATGGAATGAATTTACACCCTAATCTGGAAATTTGAAAATCAATCCCTAAATTTGTTAAAGTAGAATGTTGATAAGACTGTATGGTTAATTCTGGATTTATGATAATTTGGGTTGTAAATTGTTAGTGTTATTTAAATTGCCTTAGTTTGACTTGAAATGAGAATTTCTATGTTTTAATTTATTGGGAGCATTGTGGGTATAATTTAGTTGTAATTATTTCCGTGTAATTTCCATAAAATATCTAATTCCACAACCTTGTGTAAAAAATGCATCGTTCAAAATAATAAGGAATATACCAAAAAGGAAAGAGATGGGTAAAGTAAGGATGTTTTCCTCCGTAATTTGAAATGTCTAATTTAATAAAAGAAAGAGACAATCCATTGTAATTTCAAATGGAGCAAAAGTCTCACTTTTGGGTAATTTATGGAAATTTATAGCGGTAATCCATTTTGGGAAGGATAGCTTTAATATATTAAAATGTGGAAATAAATGTTCTTTATAGAATGCATATGTAAGTGTATGTTTTGGAATTCCTAAGCATAGGAATTAATGAGTTATATACATACATACATACATACATATATATATATATATATGTTTATGTATGTATGTATGTATGTACGTGTGTGTGTATAGACACACACACGTAGAACTACGCCTACAGATTAAAAGTATAAATATACATAGGGTAGCAAATAAAGTGTAGCATATGTCGGTAATTTGTAATAGTTATAATTGGGACGACTAGTTATTAATAGCGAGTGAATCGTAAGACTAGAATGTTGAAATGGAAAAGAGATAGTGACTCCAAAACTTATGAACAGTGACTGCAAATTTAGTGGGCAATAAATGTGCAGTTAACAGGGGGTTATAGAAATTAAATGGGGACATAAATGCGTTTAGTGCGACAGATTAAAGAATTTAATATAGGAACACGAAATAGGCATAACGAGTTGAATTTGAAGCGAATAAATAAATGCCATTAGTGATTTTTCAATGTGAATAATAACAACCATTTATTATGGACAATTGACATTTATGGGACATAGAAAGAAGTGAGGAAGATATGAAATATGCGCACAAAACAGGAATAGGTTCGCAGCGAATAAGTAAATAAATTTAGGAGATAGTATAATTTTCATAGTAGGAAATTATATAGCATCAATAATACATTTTGGATGAGCCTGAATCAGTAGGATAGGACTAATATTCAGGCCTAGGATAATTGGTTTGGCTTAGAATGGATTGAGATGCAAGATCAGTAGATTTACACAATAGAAGTCTACCATTCACGTAGAGGCTACTAGCAGTTATGTATACCTACCACTGAAGTGGTACATCTCTAACCATAAGACCCATGTGGAAGGGATATATATTTGTGTATAGGTGTAGGAAAATATAACAAGGCTTCACCTCAGATTTAAAGTATTAAATGGCTCAGTACCTTTAGGGATATCAGGGGGTTTACTTCAGGGTGGAAGGTATTTAATAGCCGTTAGCTAGGTTCGCCTCCTCCCTATATAAGAAGTCTTAAATAACCTACGATGGGATTTAATAGGGAAATGGAGTCTGCTTCATTCCTAACAAGAGGTATTAAGTGTAACATCCTCTCATTTTGAGGTCCAAAACTAAGCGCTACGAATGCTGCAGTCATCTGTATTATTAATTTCTGATGACAAAATGTGGCTATTTTAATCATATTAATAATCAAAAGCGCATGAATATGAAAATTTTTAAACACAATTTAATAACAAGTTTTCACATTTCATTTCACAAATAAGATTTCATATCCATTACATAAGCCCATCCAATTCTACATTCAGAGAAAATATAATTATTTCAAAATACTCCCAGATCGAATATGAAGATGCCCCTTGATCGATCAGAGTCTACTACTACTTGACAATTATATTTTTTGTCATTACATCCATTCAAACAAAATAAACTACACAACAGATTAAATAAAACTCCTAATATAGCTAGCTTGCCTCTTGCACATCCTTGGAAGCTTATTCGTCTAACTGGAAACCTGAAACCTCTTACTCCCGACATACTCAAATGAGTACCGAGAGTTTAAGGGGAAAAACAAAAACTTCTGGTCAGACAAAAAGTCTGGTGTGAATAATAGCCTAATATCTCGAATCAAATAGATATCTAGTGAGACCAGACCACTGAGAGGAACGGGTTTTCCCCTTACTAATATCTTAACCATAAAATATCAACCATATATTATGCTCTTGCATCCATAATGGTTAGAACATAGTAAATAATCATTTGCAATCATGCAACATACACTGGATTACCCATCCCAATTTATTAGACCATTCGTCTTAAACTTCTCTTGATTATCTGTCTTTTACTTATGTGGACTACCCATCTCAAATAAAAAAAATTCATGGATCATCTATCCCTTCCCATATGGACTATCCATCTCATATATTTTATTTATTTAAAATGATGTGGACTATCCATCATACATCCTATAGTTTTCCTAGGATGACTACGTACCATTTAATAACCATATAGAGACTATCCATCTCTGGCATCTATGCACTATTCATCACACATTCCATAGCTTTCCTAGGTTAACTATGAATCCATCACTTATCAATTTATTTTATGTTTAACCCGAATGTTCAACCGATGTCTATTGGTATCCCCAATTAGGTTGCATACTCCTCAAACTTATAATATCTCAAAATGATATACATTGGTATCCCCAATGATCTATGTCGAAATTATAAAATAAAATACATTAGTATCCTCAACGGAAAGTGTCAAAATTATAAAATAAAATACATTGGTATCCCCAATGAACAATGTTGAAATCATCATACATATGGCTCCCCAGCATTTATATAGTAATATAAAGAACATACCGCATTCATGCTGCAATAACAATATTGAACCTCTACCTAAAGTTGGAAAACAAAATTTTGATTTTATAAGTCATATGGCTAACTATCAAAATATAAGGTAATCAACCTTCTTGAACAAAGGCTATCTCGCCTCTTTAAAACATACTTTTAGTTTGCATAAAACCAGGCCTTAACGACGTTGAAATAAAAAGTAGGGGCATCAATGCCCCATGGCATTATTGCCAAAATCAATTATTTGCAGCACTGATACTATAATGTCAAAACCATGGTACTTCGGCTCTATGCCATAAAACATAGGGTGTCGGCATTGAAAACCTACAATATAAATTTCCTTTACATCGAATCAAGTAATGGTGGCACCATTGCCATAAAATATTTAATATCGAAAATAATTCTTGTAGTTTCCCTACTTTAAGCTATGAGTTGATATAGAAAATATACGACATTATTTAAAACAATGGTGAAAACTTGCAGCATTGATAAAGTAATGGTGAAACATTGTACATTGGCTATTATGCCGGAAAACATATAACGTCGACATTGATAACTTGCACCATCAATGATTCCCATTGCCACGATATGCGTTATTCCCATAATGACGATGTCGCATGCGTGATCCTATGCATCTCATACTTACGGTGTAAATTTCTCATGTGTTGTTCATATCGATGCAGCCCTTCATTAGAATGCCACTTATTATTGATGGCAAATGGTATGAGGATGTCGCATATTGATGGCATAGTGGTAATTATCATAAAAACCGTTTTCTTCCTTTTTAAAGTAAATTCTTTTTACCTAATATCATTTGTTTGTCCAACTATGATTGGTTGGGACTAAATCTTTACAGTTTCTTTTCAAAATTTACTAAAATCATGTTTACTTTCCCAAAATCATTTGTTCATTTGATTAATCAATATCCTTTATTAATTATTGGTTTAAATGCTTTTCTAGCATAATAAATTCATAATAATTCATAAACACTTGGGAAAAATTCCCAAAATCATAAAAATTCAGAACTATCATATTCTTTACCATATAAAAATTTCAGGGTCAAAAACCATATTAAGTATTTTATTAATTAAGACCTGAAATATACTATATTTCCACCTTATGAAATTCATAAAATATTCCATTTAACATAAAAAATTACTAAATTAAATACACATCCCCAAAATGATCTTTTACTCCACATATTAGAATCAAATCGATTGGAGATTAAAACATAGGTTTTACCCTTAAAACTTATTCAAATAATTTCATAAAAATTTCATAAATCATTATTCTATCCAAACAATCATCCTACATCCATAACGAGGAAAAACAATCAAGATAAGTTAGGGTACTTCCAATAGCCAAATTCAACCTAAAGATAAAAGAGATGGTATACTTATTATTCACTTTAATTTAGATGTTGGAGTTGAGATTTGATGGTGTTTAGCTTCACTAAAATTTATCTTTTGAATCCCCTTTGATTTCCACTTCCTTCTACCTTGATTAATGGCCGGTCTTATTTATTCTTTGTAATTGTTTTCAGATGTAAAATGAGAATGAATGAGGGGGTAACTCAACTCGGTACGCGAGTTTCTTTATCCTCTCCATAATAGGAAATGAACCTACATATCTTGGTACTAACTTCCCTGTTTTTCCAAACCATACCACACCCTTCATCAGTGTTACTTTAACAAAAACGTTTTACGCCTCTTATATGTGTAACTTTTCCACCTGGACTAAGCTTCCTTTATCCATGCTCAGATCAACTCAACCTTTTTTATGGCTTCTCTCACCATATCTGGAACAACAACCAATCTGTCTACGATCTCTAACCAACATGCTAGTGATTTGCACGTCCTTCCATACAAAGCTTCGAAAGGCACCATTCATATACTAGTCAGATTACTATTTTAAAGGAGAACTCAATTAAGTGCAAATGTGTAACACCCCAAATTTTTGACAACATTATTCAGGAGATTTAATTAGATAAATTAAATAGAATAAAGTAAATGTAAGTAATAAAGGGATTGAGACTTGAAATAATTAATTAAGGTCGTGCCTAATGAACGAATTAATGGGCTTAAGAATGGGTTTTGGCTAATTAAGTCACATAAGGGTACATTGGGAATTGCCATTCCTAGCTTTCATCCTTATATATATTTCGTTCCCAGCTTCTTACTTCCCACTCACGTCATTTTAAAACGAAAACAAAAATAAATGGAATGGCCGACCATTAAGAGAAAGAGAGAATTCAGATTAAAGCTAGAGATTCAAGCTTAAGGGAAATCAATCTCAACCCAATCTACTTATCAAGAGCAAGGGGAATAATAATTCCATCTCTATTTTGGTTTAAATAATATATTTTCGGATTTAAGGGATAAATTCGTTTTTATGATATATTAGATGATGATATGCTTGATTTAAGATTTGTTTGATTTAAACAAGATTGTTTAAAGGGGTTTTGTACGGTTTTAGATCAAAACCGAGAATAAATGATGTTTAAATGCCGTGAGAAAATTTTATGTTATGAGAAACATGATTTTGGAGTTGATTTTCAATTTTGAGATTTTTTCAAGCTGTGGAAAGATTGTTATGAATTTTCAAAGGAAAATATAGTTATTTGGGTTTATAATTTATTTTGGAAAATATATTGAGAATTTGGTTCTGAAATTTTGATATGTTAGATAACATGATTTGTTAGTCCATGAGATGATGGTTTTGATGACAACAACCTAAGAATATATTATAAAATATAAATACTAACATTACAAGTTTAGATATATATGTATATGCAGGATCTAACCATGTAGGTATCAAGAATGAAGACTGTACAATATAGAGATTCAAGATATAGAGATAGAAGACTCATGAGTATCAAGATTATCAAGAGTTAAAGATTTCAAGGTTAAGTTTGTTTTATTAGGAATATTTGTTAAAACTCGTAGAAAAGCACTAGCATCTTAATATCCAATTTATTCGTGGAATGGAATCCACTTCGAGCCCGTTAAAGGGATGGAACCCTAAGTAGGATGGAACCTACGAAAATCTAGTGGGACATTGTTTTGTATCCACTAATTATAATTCAAATGATTTTACAAAATTATCTTGTTTTCAAAATGATTTCAAAACTTTCCTTTTAAAAGATTCAAAACTCTCTATCCTGATTTTAAATAATTTTAGCCTCAAAAACATCTTTAATTTCAAAGTCAAATTACTCCTGATTTTAAACTATCTTCAAATAATATATTTAACTTTTAAATATTTATACTTAGATTTAAATATAAAATTATAGTAAAATTATGTACATATTGTTCTTTATACTTACTTATGTATTTTAACTATAGTTAAGTATATTTATAAAGTTTAAAATAATTTTAATATAAGATAGAGGTTATTTTCAAAGAAAATCAAAACACCAAAAATCCCTTTGGGATGTCGACATGCCCAAGTACCCCATGTCGACATAGTGTCAGTTGGTTTCAAAATTCAAAAGAAGTGTTTATTCGCCATAACTCTTCATGAATGGTCATGGCTGTTGCTCTTCTATAAATAGGGGTCAGTTTCAACGAAATTTTAATCATATTTTTCTGGTTTTTACTCCTCTTCTTCTTCCACATTTCTTAATACAAATTTATACCATTACTCTGCCGAAATCAACATCGAATCATACTCGATTACTTCTTGTTTGATTCTCCATCACTATCTCTACAAAGTTCTCAGTGCTATTTAGAGTTATAGACTTCTTTGTAATCTATTAGCGAGAAAAGGTGTGATTGTAGCCTTGGAAATCAATCAAAAGGGAAAAGGTGTGATTGTAGCCTTAGAAATCAATTGGGTGAACTTGTTGCCCCGGAAATCAAGTATCTTTACCTAGAGGATTGTTATTCTGGAGGGTGTACCTCGTAGCCTTGAAACCGAGGGTTGTAATTATTGAATTGACTTTGAAAGGAAATCCGTACTTAGTTGTGTGGGACTGGATGTAGGGTAACTCCAAACCAGTATAAAATCCAGTGTGTTCTTTCCTTTACTACTTTTACTTTATATTTGCATCTGTGTTTGATTCTGTGTTCATATCTGTGTCTGATTAGTGCATGCATTGTTAACAAATTAAGATAAACTCAAAAAGATTAACAAATTTCTTAAAACACTATTCACCCCCCCTCTAGTGTTAATTCTAGCCTTAAGATCCTTAATCCGCATTTCTCACATTTGGTATCAGAGCTTTGTTTTCAAAAGTTTCATAATCTGAATTTTGAAAAGTTTTAAAATGGCTATTTTTGAAAAATATGTTAAAACTAGTTTAGAATTGTTTAAATCATCATTGTTCCATGAGTCTGCATATAAATGTTATTCAAATTCTAGTTGTCTACCCAAATTTTATAATGTGCAGGAAAGATGCTTTATGGGTATTAAGGAATCGATCCATAATGGACAATCTGTGCAGATCAAAAGGAATAAGTGGATACTTGATAATGGTTGCTCTAGACACATGACTGGTAATCCGAATATGCTGAATAATATTATATACAAAGATGGAGGACTGGTTATTTTTGGAGACAACTCGAAAGGATACGTGATTGGCATCGGCAATGTCGGTAACTCTGAAACTTCTATTATTACTAATGTTTTGCTAGTTAAGAATCTGAAACACAATCTGCTAAGTATAAGTCAACTATGTGATAAAGGATATAAAATTAAATTTGAAAAAGATAAATGTCATATTGAAGATAATAAATCAACTATAATATTTGAGGGAACTAGGAAAAAGAATATTTATATTCTTAGTATGAAAGTTTCAAATGATAATCTATGTCTTCTGGCAAATACAAGTGACCCTTGGATTTGGCATAAGAGATTTGGACATTTGAATTTCAAACTCTTATCTAGACTGTCAAAACATGATCTAGTAAGAGGTCTCCCTAAAATGAATTTTAAAGTAGATAGTTTATGTGATGCATGTCAATTAGGTAAGCTTAGAAAAAGTTCCTTTAAATTAAAAGATATGATTTCAACTTTAAAACCCTTTGAGTTACTTCATCTTGATTTATTTGGTCCATCTCAAATTCAGTCAATAAATCATAGTAAATATGTTTTTGTAATTGTAGACAATTATTCTAGATTTACATGGACAATATTTTTGAAACATAAAAGTGATACTTTTGAATGTTTTAAGAACTTTACAAAAAGGATTCAAAATCAATTATCTTTAAAAGTTATAACTATTCGTAGTGATCATGGTGGTGAATTTGAAAATGAAAAGTTTGAGGAATTCTGCAATAAAAAGGGAATAACTCACAATTTTTCATTTCCAAGAACTCCACAACAAACGGAGTAGTTGAACGTAAAAATAGAACGATACAAGAGTGTGCGAGAACTATGCTTTCAGATAGTAATTTACCAAAACACTTTTGGGCAAAATCTGTTGCTACTGCCTGTTATATTTTGAATAGAATTTTAATTAGACCTTTAACTGATAAGACACCTTATGAACTTCTTCATGGAAAGAAACCTAAGGTATCATACTTCAGAATTTTTGGAAGTAAATGCTTTATTTTAAATACAAAAGATAATTTGGATAAATTTGATCCTAAATCCGACAAAGGAATCTTTATCAGATATTCTAATAGAAGTAAAGCTTATAGAGTTTTTAATTTAAGATCTAACACCATCGAAGAAACAATGTATGTTTCGTTTGATGAAAATTTAAAAGATTTTGAAATTACAAATGATGAAGAAGATTTAATTACTCAAAATCAGGAATCAACCGAAATTAATAATGAAATTAATCATCCTAATAAAAGGATTAAACTTTTAAAAGGTCATCCTATTGAAAATATAATAGGAGATATGTGATCTATTGTTACAACTAGAAATCAACTAAGTAAAATCAGTAATGTAGCATTTATATCATCTATTGAACCCAAAAATCCTAAAGAAGCATCAACTGATGATTCATGGATATTGGCTATGCAAGAAGAATTAAATCAATTCACTAGAAATGAAGTTTGGGAACTTGTTCCTAGACCTGAAGATAAAACTATAATTGGAACTAAATGGGTCTATAAAAATAAAATGAATGAACAAGGTGAGGTCGTTAGAAATAAAGCACGATTAGTTGCCCAAGGTTATTGTCAAGAAGAAGGTATAGATTGTGACAAAACCTTTGCTCCTATAGCAAGATTAGAAGCCATTAGGATTCTACTTGCTTTCGCAAATCATAATAATTTCAAATTATTTCAAATGGATGTTAAAAGTGCATTTTTAAATGGATTTGTAAAAGAAGAAATATATGTTGAACAACCACCACTTTTTGAAGATGAAAATTTACCACACTAGTACAAAACTGGTCATTTGTGTCGGTTGTGTAACCCCTGTTGTTTCGGTTTTACAACCGACTCATATGCAGACGACACAAAAGACAGTTTTCTGTTGTGTTGGTTGTACGACCGACACAAATATCAATCATTTGTGTCGGTTGTTATTAAAGAACCGACACAAAACTATGAACAGTTGTGTCGGTCTTTCTAAAAGGACTGACACAAATCAGCTTGTATAGTGAAGCACACCGCCGTTTATTGTGTCGGTCCTTTTAGAAAAACCGACACAACTGTTCATAGTTTTGTGTCGGTTCTTTAATAACAACCGACACAAATGATTTATATTTGTGTCAGTTATGTTTGTTTTTTCAACCGACACAATTGATATACAGTTGCATCGGTTTCCTTTGAAGTAACAACCGACACAAGTAATATCTGAAGCAAAAAAAATATTATTACCGTTTAAGATTATAAAAATAGTATGAAATTGAATTTTAATTTTTCATAAACCAACGTTACTATGAACTAATTGAACAAAAAATATAAATATATTATCCATCAACAAAATTCATGTTTACAGACCAAAATAGAATATAATCTATCACAAACATAACGTACATAACAAAATACCAATGTACGTTACAAAAGATCAGCGTACACAACCAACTACATCCAATTATACATGATATAACTAGCTAAATTCTCTCGAACCTCGTCTATCTCTTGTTGGTTATAAGAACCGTCTCGTACAAAGTCCTGCAATTAAGAGAATTGTTATACATGAATAGTAAGAGACTTACTCTAGAGGTTGTGATTCCATAGAAGGAAATAATCAGTTTGCAGAGCCAACATCTGTAGAGACGGACTCAGAAACTGGAATAATATTTTTCGAAGTCCCTGGGGACATTTTGGTGGAAAAAATGTTTCTGAGATGCCGACTGGAAATATTCATAACGATGTTTTACATATTGATAGTGGTGATGCAGCACAACCTACTATCTCATCTGATGGTAGATTAAATGACAAACAAGGTTTACGTGTTCAAATAGAGACTTCTTGTGTAAAATATGCACACGGGAAAAATGATAACCCAGAAATAAAACAGGGAGGTAATATCAGTCTCTGTTCACTATTCCACTTTGCTATGGAGTAGATACCGGCATTAATACAAACATTGGGAATCATATACATGGGGCTTCTGATGATATGGACATGACAGTGGGTGAGTTGCAAGGTGCTAGTGTAAATAAAGTAGAGATACCCTTTTCTAAAATATTCTACATTTCACTGTTCAAGTCACAGCAGCCTTTAATTTAGACTATGCATTTGGTTATGGTATATAAGTTGATTTAGGATATTATATGTGGAGAATGAATACATTTACCTTAATATATAGATAACACAGTCAAGTAGGCATCATCAAACATAAAGGTTATCTTGGGAGCTTTCACAAATCAAGACTAGGCATACAAGTTTGTCATGGTCCTTATTGGAGGCTGGTCTTAGTTGTTGCAGAATTACAAAAGATACTATAATCATGTATTGAAGTCAGTATTGTTAAATGTGGTAAATGGCAACTAGTTTATGTTTTACTTAAATAGATCAAGAATGAAAGTGAAAATTACACATTATGTAACTGGTAATTTTAAGATTTGATAAGGAAATGTATGGTTTATTTCATTACAACTTGTCATACTTTGAAAAGGCATAAAGAACCAATGAAGAACAGAGGCTGTTGAAAAATATTAATAGGTATAACTTTCCAAGAAGATGATAGTTTGAATAGTTAGTCAAATTAGGAAAGTAATCGATGAGGCTTACATACAACAAACAAGTTGAGTAACAAACTTTTCCAACATCAAACCCAAAACTTCTTATCAAGAAATAGAAAAAAGGGAGGATATTATTGCAATTTGCATTGACTAAGAAACAAGGATTGAACTGTCGCTTTTTGTACACTGTTCAGTTATAGTGCACGCAATAGCCACTAAGTTGGACTAAGATCCTATGCTCCATTCCACAAGTTGAGAATAGGATCTACAATAATTTTGTAGAATATGTAACACATTTCTCTACACCACTCTCTGTTCACTATTCTCTATTACAGATTACTGCTGGGACAATACACCAATGTCTAACCGACTTCTAACACAACTCAACATTCACGGCATCCATCATTCGCTACCCAGCAGTGCATATCACTGCATTTTATCTGCCACTGCAGCAATCAGTGCCACCATTTTCCCACTTCAACAAATTGCCATCAACACACATCCCCTATATATCCACATTAACTCACTTCACCATATTTCTACAACTGCTGTACACCACAAATCTCAAACCATCACTAACTATCTACTATTAACCACCATGCCAGTTACGCCATCTCTGTTAAACTGCTCATCTACAAACCATCTGTATGACAGCCTTAACCGCAGAAAGATGCATAGGTTTTTGCTTAAAAATTTCATTTAAGAAACCTGGTTCAATTGCTGTTATGGTACATTTTTAATTGATAAAATGTTCAGTTGGGAAGTTGAACGAACAAATTACAACTTTAGGGACGATCTACAAAACAAAAACGAAGAAGTTGAAGAAACGATCAAAAATGAAGAAATAAAAAATATAGTTTATGCCTAAGTGATACATCTATTGAGAGTCATGAAAAACATTAGAATTATTTAACAAAATGTTAACATAAGAGAATATGGCAGCCGAGTAGGGAATGAGCATGATAATACCAAATTTTAGGAATAAATGAGATGTACAAAATTTAGTTAAAATGCCATTTTTCATGAAGAAAACACAAAGAATAGGTAGGGCCTATGTCTTACTCGAGTAACCTCCGCCCCTGGTTAAATTTAGTTAAAATAACCTCCTTCCCTGGTTGGATGCTAATCATATGGTATTTTAATTCAAATAGGTTTCTTAGTTTAATATATTCAACCTATCCTCGATCAGTTTGAAATACGAGGAAAGTGGTCGCTTATACACTATGCATATCTGATACTGTTAATTGTAAAATAAGAGTACGTTGTTAATTTCACTCGTGTTCGAAGTGGTTACCGTTGAAATCAAGATGCTGCTGAAAGAGTGTATAAAGTTTGTATTATTTGTATAATTTGGATGTACATACATATGAAACTGTTCTTAGACTAGTTGAAGGTTTATGAATAATTTTGTATGCTGCTGATATATTTTTGGTGATGCGAAAGAGGTATATGTGAACGCAAACACATAAAACACCCCGTTCCACGTAATAGGTCATTTGGAGGAAATCTTACACAGTGGAATTTTTTCTTTGCAAGCCGAGCTGTTAAAAAAAATACATTCCTATTTATATTTTACTCCATTGAATTTGTAAACTGTAGACTTATATGCTTCAGAATTGTGATTGTTTCAAATAAGTTGATATGACATTTGATAGCATATACTTACTCAGGGCAAATTACACATTCCTCTGCTCACCACCCAACAATCATCAAATTACATCTTCCCACTGTTTCTTCCACTTCATATCCCTTGTCACAAACTATCATAAAACTGCTCATCAACTTGTCATTGCCTCAACATTACTTCACTGTTTCATTTCGCTGTTATTCTAACCTAACCCAGGTCACCCAAAACCAAACTCCTAACCCTAAATCAACCCAGCCTCGCCACCATGATCTCCTATATGACATCGAAATATTTTCGTGGGTTCTCCACTATCTTAGCCTCCTCCATGCCAACGCTCGAACCTCGACCCAGACTAGTTCACCATAATTTAGCCATAAACCAAAGATCGTTCAACTCCCCTTACCTCATCACATACATGATTAAAAATCGTGAAGTTACTGCTAAAATTAATCATTTCCAAAGACGATCAAGATTATATAAGTGAAAGCACGAAATGTTTGTTTCGAATTATTTCCCCTTTAAGCTATTTACTGTAAAAAGACTTTTTTTTACCCCTTTTTACTTGATAACTTCCAATTAAACAAATTTAAAACCAAGTTAAATCAATTTTTTTTACATCATACCCTAAATAAAATAGAGTAGAAGATAAGGATTTTTTTTTAAAAAACTAAGCATGTCAGGAATCAAATTAAACAGAGCAGACCCAAGTGATATACAGGCTTGATATATACATCATAAACCTATGCATACCTATAATGTAGCTAATGTATAATATGAAGGAAAAAAACTAAAGCAGTACCTTTTGTAAATCGATGCTTTGATTGTGGTTTTTCACTATGTCATGCATATACCTCATCACATAATATACACAGTCAGTTGCTCCTAATTGTTGAGGACACTACAGCAATATTACAAGATAACTTAATAGTTAGTTAAAAATGGATTCATATGCCAAACAATATATAGTATTTATTTTATTTTATTTTTTGTTTGAAAATCAAATCACCTTAACATGCTTCCATTTCAAGGTACTTCCTCGAGACTTGCCACCGAATGCCTTGTAAATTTTGAAGGCCCTACACATGCAAAAAAATGTCACTACTCCGGCACCCGCATTTACATACACTAATTTCATGTATAAATTTTTAATTTTACCACATATACTAACTTCATATAAGAGAGCAAATATATACAACTTACGTGCTCACTTGCGGTTTAATTTCAAGTTTATGTTTGCGTTCAGCCTGAGGATCAAAAACATAAATCTCATTCATTTCTACACGGAAAACAAGCAGTATACAATGTTTCCTGCGTTACAAGATTTATAGTAAGTTAAAATTGGCATCAAATTTGTAAACTAGTTACTAAAAGTTTAATGTTCATACCCTTCGTACTGTGAGGCTAAAAGTAAGCTTTTAGATTGCAATGCTTTCCATGTGTTCGACAAATATGTATTTGTCGCATCTGGATGTTTTCGCACTTGGGAAAGCTTTTTGGGACACATAAACCCAATGGTCTCCACTTTGAGATCATTGCACATATGATTTAACCACCTAAACAAATTTAAACATATATTATTAGTTTTTAAAAATTGACTATTCATCAAAAAACTAAGATGGTTATATATAAAAAAATTGCTAAGGAAAAAATACTCACATGATGTAAAGTTGCAACCATGATGCATTCAACCATGTCATACTAAGGAATTGGATAATGTCGTCCATCCTGATATGAATTTCAAAGTCCTCATCGTATGTGAATAAATCCTTATTCACTTGAATTGCATTGATGGCACTATCATTGTATAACATTTGAAGTATTAGGTCATGGAAATATTTGCACTCGCTCGTTAAAGTTTTGAGAATCTCTTCATCCACGATTGATTTGCGTTTTGCAGACTCATCTGACATTGTATTCACGACCTTGTCATTACTATTTTCAAACAAATCCTTGTTTGGTTGAGATGTAGGCACCTAATTCAAAATTTTAAGTAGATGTTTGAAATGATGTTGTTAAAAGAATAGATGAATGCTAAGAACTCAACTTCATATGTTAACTACTTTCCGATAAGTTTATAAATAGCTAAATTATCTATAATAAGTTCTAGTATGAAGAAATTTTACTTCTTTAATATGTTCTAATATGAAATAGAGGAGTTTAGAAAGCTAAATTAAGGAAGAAAAATGCATTCATTACCATATCATTATCTCTTAAAAGCACAAGGCTTTTAGGCCATTGAACAAAACTCCCGACCGCTTCTCCTATCGTGTTGTGATGTTTAGTTGGAACAGGAAGTGAGGTTCCTTCATGACTAGACTCCACTGCATCAATTCCAACTTTTACATGATCGACCAAGATTTGTTGATTATGACATTGATCTCCGGACCTTGAAGCGGGATGTACCATGCCATGACCCACTACAACAATTTTGGAGTCCACATTCACGGCCAAACGACATTTAATCGGTTTCTAGAATGGCAAGTACAAAACCAACATTTTTCACTTAGCACTTGTCAAATACATAAAATCGTATACGTTTATAAATTCAACTATGAATTGTTTACCTGCAAGTCTGCAAAGGGATTCGTCTCTTGAGTTTTGTTTGCATATTGTAATTTGCTTGGGTGCATTGATTGACAACTACTACGATGATCAGTTAATGGTGTGTTGATCTCCACCTGCTTGGGAAAATTCATCGTGTTCAAAATGTTTGCAATCTGCTCTTGAACCATTGTACTCATCTCTTGTCTCAATTTTTGGCTCACTTTAGCCTCTATTTCCTGAGTGATAACATGCAGCTCATCAGCTGATATTACACGACTTCGACCTTTCCTTTTCTCTACATCCCCAAATACGTTTTTTATACCAACCGTCCCACCAATCTTTCTAACTCGACCTGGATGCTCTTTTTTTTCAAGACCACGACTCAAGACATCATCATACCTATTTGGAACCCATGACCCTTCAACGGCTTTTCCTCTCCAATCATTCTGTCAACAAAAAAAAGCTAAAACATAAGGTGGCATGCTTTTCACTATCATATGAAGATTAAAAAATTAAAGTAGTGCTATAGTATCATGCTTTTTACTGAAATGTTAGCACCACACGTTTGCTAAAATTATATCATATTACGTGTCATATTATATCTAATAAAGAATGCTGGGGCGTGTGTGTTTTCGGTTTAAAACATGTAAAGCGATAAAACACATGGAAACTAGTCGTACCATTTTATCTACAACCATCTTAGTTTTCTCATTAGGGGTGACATAATTTCCATCGGCTCCTTTTTTTGACCGTGCCAAAATCCAATCAATACTCCGATCCAAAACAGGTCCACCTGGAAATATGGTCGAGGAACTATGGCCTTCAATTATCCATTTAGCCTTCTTCCCTGCATATCCAGCTTGTCCTAAATAGTGAGGATGCTCGTTGCATGCCTGACTCTTCCTAGCCTTCTCACTTATTTGCTGTTTTATGACATTGCAAAATTCAGCAAAACAGAATAGCACAAGCCACAGAACAGTTGCAATTTGCACAAATGTTTGTACTATTTCTCTATGCATGAGCAGTATGCATTTAGTATGCAATGATAGAAGAAGAAAGAAAAATATGCAGGTCAAGGCAGCCTAAATTTTCGAAAATTTGCGAAGTAGAAAAGTATGCAATGAGGTGCCTCGTTTCTTAAAGAAACAATGAAACATATTGAGATGTCCTGATGTATTAAACAAAATTATGCATATATATACAAGACATCATACAATTCTCATTTCTTTTTAAAATGGTGTATTACTATTACATATATATTCAATGTTAACATATAATAGGCAAGGAGTAGGTAGATGGTACTGAAACTACATGTATACTTTCAACAACGAACGCATACAGGCATGAGCCCATAACGCATATACATAAAGTATTAAACAGGGGATAGTTAATACAGTGATGGCATCTAACAATCTCCAATTTTTTTGGTACTCTAATAACACAATAAAATCATGCATCACCTACCAAAAACATCTAAATTAAGCAGCAGTTAGATCTGATCTTAATTTTTACAACAGTAGCTGCCAATTCTGGCAGATTAATCCTCACTAAAACAATGTTAAAACATACATGTCAAATATTTACACAAGACAACAAACTAAAGGCTGAAAAATGATTTTTCTGCATGTCTTGATACTGACGTCTCATTGCAATACATGCCATTCTAGTTAAGAACATTGTCTGCATTTTCAAGACATACAGTATTTCTATAGAAACAATAAACTTTCCTTTACCATAAATAATTCATATGACACACTGAACTCCATTGTTTGTGAGGCTGAAGCTGATCCAACATGCATTTTCCAAATAATTCAACAACACTCATGGCTTGTTTATCCAACATGATTTGTCCAAGAAGATAGCCTTTTTGCACTAGTGCAACTTGTCTTTTTTTCAGCATTTTATAAATTTAATTTTAATTGAAATAATGAAAATTTGTAATAAATATTCTTTTGAAACTATGCAGTTATACGGTAGTTTTTACCACCATTGTACTATTGAACAAGTATTTCTTTCCTAAGACCTATTAAAAATACAAACTATTTTGCTCTCTTTCACTTTATTATAAAACAAAAAATCATAGTGTCTTTTGGAGTTATTTAAGAAAATAATTTAAATCTAACACGTAGCATAATTTAAATCGATGGTAGTGTTAGAGAATTACTACCATGTAACTTAACAGCACAACAGGAAGGAATATAAATGCTGGTAGTGTCATAGTGTCATGGTGTCTTCTGCATGTATTTCCACCCATTGCTTAATATGGAATATAAATGCTGTAATAATGGAGACAAATTGAAGTCGGTAACTGGGTGCAGGTTGTAACTATTCAAAACATTCGCATACGCTTCTGAATCAGATTACCTAGGACTTATTCAAATACGTATACACATATTTACTTGTATACTTGTTTTGTATTGGGGATCAAGTGTTATCTTAATTAATAGAATCAAGTTTGATGCTAATATAATACATGCATTAATGGATCTCAAGTAATATTTCCATAAGGTTTTTGCGTGTCATGTACATTATGTTGCTAACGTTTGCAGCATCAATTATTATGCGATCGATGGTTCAATCTGACAATGCAAGTCTTATTTTCACAATTTCTGGCGTTTATATATGGTATAGAAAATGTTTCCAGAATACATATCCACATGTCTATCCTCTATTATATTGGTATATTTGCTTGAAAAAATTTGGATTTTGTAGTTTGACAGAATATTGTCAACTATATAGTAAGCTTCTCGAAAAGGACAAAACAAGATAAGAAAAATCAATGAAGGAATAAAATAACAATGTATGTTCATCGCATACACATATGTAATATTCTAAGTGAAAATTAGCATTTGCACCTTATTTTCAAACTTAATAACGAAAATACAAATTTCACAAAGCACCCCGTTCAATATTATCAACAAAAATATACCGTGTATATTATATGCAAATGTTTGCCCTATAGACTATAAATATTTGAAGTTCTGTATATTTTGATAAAATAAATACTTGAAGTATATTAGACCATAAATATTTATAAAACTAACGTTACAATATAAAATACAAATATTCACTGCGTAGACTGCATAATTTTATTAAAAATAACATAGTTGATGGAGATGACTTAATTATTGTTTACGTATTATCAAAGATTGTTTATCACTCTCCACCAATTAAATGACAAGCTAACACTATGGGAGAAGGTTAACATTCCTTTTATTTTGGATAGGATACGGTTTAAGTCAAAATAGTACATCGTTAATTTTCTAATTGCATTTCTGTAACCATTAATTAGATCCATGGGTACAATCCAAATGAACCATAATTTTTGGGTATTTTATTTTGTAACCGTTAAAGCTGATCTATATCTTCTGCTGGCATAGATTTATGCTTATTCTTTCTTTATTGATTCCCAAAATTAAAGTTGCTATCCTTTTTGGCTTAATTTTCTTATTTGAAGATTATAAGCTAAAGTGCATTATGGAAGGTGTATCCAGGGTATGACCTTGCCATGTACTGATCCATTTTTTTAGTAATATATGAAACAAACTAAAAAAGAACATTTATTTTCTAAATAAAGATCATACAGCTAAAGAGCAGTTTTCATTTTTGTTATAAGAAACTGCACGTTTCATTTTGTGAAATATGCAATTGCTCTGACGAAGCTGGTGAGTTGTAAAATGAAAGAAATAGCGTGTGACTTGTGGATATGGCATAAAAAAACATACCTTAAACTCCTCGGTTTCACAATACTTCTTAAATGTTTCCCATTGTGTTTTTGTAACCCCATCATAAAATTCGTATGGCTCTTTATGGTTTTCTGGAAGCTTTCTAGTCTTCGTAATCCAACCACTAACCAATTTTGTTTTGAAACCCTTCCATGCTCCACAAACATTTTTTAACACATTATTTTTCATTTTTTCGTCGATGTGATACTCGGTTTGAGGTAATAAAAAATAAAAAATAAACAACGTCAAAGCAGTAAAAATGAATTTGATAAACAATGAAAGCGGTTCATGACTCCAAACACAAAGGATCCAACTGACAATTTAATAAGCGAACAAATGAATTTATAATACCTTAATGTCTTCCCAAATGGTATCCTTAAGCCTTTGACTAACGCTAGCCCAATTCTTGATATTGATATCAATTCTAGATCTAGTTGTATCGCCTACGTACGCCTTAAAAGACTTCACCCATTTTCCAGTAGGTTTGCCATTATCACACCACTCAATGAATTTTGGCTCGGATGTTCTGTATTTCTTTCTGGTTGTTGGACCTCTATGCCTCCTCTTATATGATGGTTGTGAAGCGGAAGCGGAAGTGTTTTGCTCTTCAGTGTGTTCATATAGTTGCATTTCCATTATTCCTGTATCACAGATGTGCACCCGAAAGTTATAAAATATTTCAACAAACGAATAATAACTAGTAGTTGGTGACAAAGCATGAATGTGGTTGTTTACTATGATATTTGAGTAAATTATATATTAATTATATTGAATTTTTAATTAATTGTTATGTATAATAAATTTATTTCTCTAAACATGCACAGTAAATCAAAAAGGTATGCGTTGTTTGTCATGTCGTACGCCAAGGCTCTGCGTTGTGCACAGTTTATCCTAGCACTGACCTTAAGTTTTTCAAACTTTGAAGTGGCCGAACATAGTAAAAAAAATTGAAAAAAAAAATAGGACAAAGAACATCAAGTTTGATTGCGTATTTAATAACACTTTCAGAATTGAAAGAAACACAAAAAAACTAGTACTCCATGATAATTAATTCTAATCTTCCTAAAGGGAATAAGAAAAGTGTGCTATTGCTATTACTTGGTTTTACAGTAAATCCGTAGTTCACAGATATGTCCAAACCAATTGGCAAAACTTCTTTCCCCCGCAAACCCCACCATTTGCTGAACTACTGCTCATTTATATAACCAAGTTTCCAGGAAACAATGAAGTAGCAGTGTGATTCAAAAGCATAAAGGCCACCAATAAGCAACTTGATTTTCAAATCTATATGTTCATGAGAATACTCCCTAGAACAAAGTTACGTCCTCCTTCCAATATTGCATGGAAGAACACAATAGCATTTTAGATAAAAACAAAGACTGTCCTTGAATGTGAAATTAGAATACTTATCTCTATGCAGGTTTCTTATAAGCTTGTTCATAAATTAGATATCAATTATACGTTCTCGGGTGTGACATCCTAATACCTATAATTGATACCATGTCTATTTTAACTACTAATTTATCTGGTTTAACGACTATTATATCATATAACTAATAGATACAGTAAACAAATATATATATATATATATATAATTATATATATCATTCTGATACATATAATTATATACACACACATATTCTGAATAAAAATCCAATACAATTTAAGTTCTACTATGCATTTCTTAACCATCATCTGATGTTGCTTTTTCAGTCAGTACACTGTTATATAAGATTTCCTTTCTTAAATTTTCTATTGCAATTAACTGATACCATTAACGGTATGCACGTAGAGTATGTTATGATTTGCATAATGCATTTTACCTTTTCCAGCTTTATTAATGCACAGACCGAAGTGGTAGTAATGAAAGTCTTTTTAATTGGTTTGGTAGTGTTTAATCTGCAATTTAACATTGAAAATAAAAAAAAAACATAAAAACCATAGTGAAAAAACTACCCAAAGCCAATTATCAAAAAATTGCACTTGTTGTACAAAGCTTGTGATATGCACAGAAATAGCCATACCAGCACAAACTACAATGTCATTATTCTTTTCTCGACAACAATCTAATAATACAGCCGCCAACAGAGTGCTTCAACAAATTGCATAATACAAAGGCCATCAACATCATTCCACAAAGGAAACTAATGAAGGTATAATACAAAACTATACCTGTTATATGAACTTACTATATGCTTTTAGTTCCTAATTGCTACTAACCTGCATAATGAAGGTACTCCTATTTAAGTTTTGCTTTGAACTTCTTGTTTTTATTACAATGATTATTACAATGAAATGGGGCATGCTTTATTCATTATTACATGTATTTGATTATTTGATCTGTATGAAAATGTCCAAAAGCGTTTTTTTAAATATCATTTCACTTTTCGAAGATGGTAGAAACTGTTCGTAACACCAAATCACATAATCAAGGACGAGCAATTGTATGGATTTGAAATATAAACAAAAGAATACATGTTTTTATTTCGATGTATACTGTAGTGGAATTGTGGCGACTTGGATGAATGGTTGTACAGAGATTATTAATTTGAACATTGATGTTAACACACTGCTACTGCTTTCATATGTAGAATACACATTTCTCTTATTCTAATTTGTAGCTAGCAACCAAACGAATGTTTTTATCTTATTCTAACATGATATTTTATTTTACCGACTATTTATATTAGTAGTTCTTTTAACAAAAATATCATATTGATTATATGAGTGTATAGTGAAACCAAAAGAATTTTCACTTGGAGGTAGAGGTATAGCCAGATTCTTTTTTTCTTGTTATTTATATCAGATTTTTGGAGGCTGGAAATGATATTTGTTTTTGATGAGTGAAATTTGAAAAGAAAAGAAATGATCATTACAATCTTTTATCAGGTGTTTCTTTGCCAGATGTTAGTTCATTTTCTAATTTAAAATTTATTACCTGTTTACCTATTGTTTGCTTGATTTAAAACAGTTTTTGTTAACCTGTTTTTCTCTTAACAGCTAATGACTTGAAGTCTTTTTCCCTTATTATATTTTTATATAAACCATAAAATCTTTAAAGTATATGTATGTACTCATGAAGATAGACAGCCCATAGTAATCTTATGACAAAGTAGTGTTTGCATTTATCTCTTATACATTTTAAAATAAAAGTGAGAAACTGGTAAATTAAAATAACCCTCTTGGTTAATATACCTTATATATATGCGTAACGACCCAATATTTTATTGCATGGTTAATATACATATTTGAGTTTCTTTTCCCCACATATTTGAGTTACTTAATATGCGTAACGACCCAATATTTTCAAAATATCAACTATTCATTTAACCATGCTTTCACACAAAACTATACTCACACATGTTTTCTCGTTCGTTTGAAGATTTAGCTTCTGATATACACATTCCAAATAAATGTACACATATGAACAAATTAAATGGTGACAGTATTAGAAGGTTAAAAAATTACCCCGCTATCCAAACCCCTTCATCGTGATCAATACGTGCATAATTTGCATTTAAATCAACTTCTTCTTCTGATAGACTTACGCCAATGGAAAAAGGTGGATTCTCGTCAAATTGATTATACTCTTCTTCATCTACCACGTCGTCGATCCCAACAATGCGTCTTTTTCCAAGAAGGACAACAGACCACTTATGATCAGCTGGGTCGGTGACATAAAAAACTTGTTTCACTTGAGATGCCAAGATGAGTGGATCGTTATCATGACTCACTCGATCAAAGTCAACAAGTGTGAATCCATGTTCATCCACTTGTACAACACGATGGTTATCGGCCCATTTACATTGAAATAGAGGAATCGTGAAGTCCCTATATTCAAGTTCCCGAATATTCTCAATTACTCTGTAATATGACATTGTCGCATTTATTGGTTTGTTATCTTTAGCACTAGCAAATTCTCTTGAAGATGCTACGACACTTGCTCCACTATTATGCATTTTGCTCTTTTCATCCTGACGCTTCGTATGAAAGACATACCCATTAATAGCGTACACTTCATAAGAGCTAACTTGAAATTTAGGCCCATACGCCAACCATTTTATTGTATTGGAAACATTATGATTTGTTTGAGACAATTGAGACATTACCTTAACTTTAAACCATATGACGAATGAGCGGTTATGTTCATTTGTCAACCATCTTTCGTTCTTTGAAGGATTTTGAGACTTTAGAATTGTCATGTGCTCTTCCAAGTAAGGATGAACCTCACTAAGGTGCTGTAAAACAAGTAGGTGAGCTTTGTGAAACATATCATCACCAATTGACATCAATTTAAACCCAATTATGCCTTGACCGTCAAGTCACCCTTCATGTCGAGACTTGCAAAGTCCAATAGGTTCAACGTCAGTTAGGTATTGAGTGACAAATTCAATAACTTCCTCGGCTACAGTACCTTCTACGATACTAGCTTCAGGTCTATATCTATTCTTTGTTTTTTCTTTTTAAAGTTCCCATGTGCATTTCGAACGGATACATATACCTCATAAAAACAGGACCGCAAATCTTGATTTCTCTTACCAAATGTACAACCAAATGCACCATAACATCAAAAAATGAAGGGGGAAAATACATCTCAAATTGACACAAGGTAACAATAACATCGGCTTGTTGATCATCCAACATATCAGGATCAATCACCTTACTACAAATTGCATTAAAAAAAATACAAAGCTTTGTAATAACATGTCGAACATGTTTAGGCAATATACCTCGAATAGCAACAGGCAACAAATGTTGCATTAACACATGACAGTCATGAGACTTCATGCCCATCAATTTCAAATCCTTCATTGATACACAACTGCTAATGTTCGAAGAATAACCTGATGGAACCTTGACACCACGAAGACACTCGCATAAACTAGTTTTCTCTTTTTTGGACAATGTATAACAAGCAGGATGCAAATAGATACGTTTACCTTTCTCTACTGGTGCTAACTCCTTTCGAATACCCATTTTCAACATATCTTGTCTAGCTTTCTCACCATCTTTTGTCCTACCAGGTATATTCAAGAGTGTTCCAATGATACTGTCACAAACATTTTTTTTCTATATGCATTACATCTAGACAATGCCTAACTTGTAAATGTTTCCAATATGGAAGTTCCCAAAATATAGATTTTTTCTTCCACATGCCTTCTTGAAGAGGAAAGGCTTTGCCAAATACATTTTCAATATCCTTGATCCGTTCATATACATCATTTCCAGTTAATGGCAAACGAGCAACTCCGCTTTCTATCTCCCCATTGAAAGGTTTCTTCTTTTTACGATAAGGATGATTGAGAGGGAGAAATCTACGATGATGCATATACACATTTTTCTTGCAAAAAAGCAAGTGCTCAACAGCCATGTCGTCTTGACAAATTGGGCATGCTCTAGCACCTTTTGTACTATATCCAGACAAGTTACCATATGCGGGAAAATCATTTATGGTACAAAAAAGCATGGCGCGTAATGTAAATTCACTTCTACTATATGCATCAAATACGCGCACACCTTTATCCCACAAAAGTTTTAGATCATCAATAAGAGGAGCTAGATAAACATCTATGTCATTTCCTGGTTGTCGTGGTCCCGAAATCATAAGAGACAACATAATGTACTTGCGCTTCATACTCAAGTAAGGTGGAAGATTGTAAATCACCAAAAGAACCGGCCAAGTACTATGTTGACTGCTAAGATTGCCAAATGGATTTATGCCATCTATGCAAAGACCAAGTCTGAGATTTCTTATTTCTTCGCCGAAACTAGAATACATGGTATCGATATTTCTCCACTGCGGAGAATCGGCTGGATGCCTTAGTAATCCATCATCCTTCCTCACATCTGCATGCCATCTTAAGTTTTTTGCATTTTCTTTATTTGCAAATAAACGTTTAAACCTTGGTATAATGGGCAAATACCATAAAACCTTTGCTGGATGACATTTCTTATCTGGGTCGTTATGAACATTTTCTCGCGACTTGTAACGGGATAATCCACACTTAGGACACTCATGCAAGCTCTCATATTCATTTCGATACAAAATACAATCATTTGGACATGCATGTATCTTTCTGTATCCTATGCCAATTGGACACATAATTTTCTTTGCCTCGTAATTAGAAGTAGGAAGCTCGTTACCTTCCGGTAGCATGTCTTTCAAAAGTCCCAACAATGATGTAAAAATTATATCACTCCACCCGTGTTTTGCTTTTAAATTGAAAAGCTTGAGCACAGCAGACAATATTGTAAACTTAGCACAACCAGAATACAAAGGCTTCTCAGCATCAAGTAATATTTTTTCGTACAATTTTGGCTCTTCCATCAAATGTTCTTGAACATCATCAAACATCTCATTAACATTGTCGATCTCATCAGTCTCATCATTTACCTCGTTATTCAAGGTACCTTCCTGGTCATCCTCATCAATGTAATGATTACTAGAACTAGGTGTACTGTAACGACCCTGAATTTTTAACATTTAAAAAGTGAATATTTAATTGAGTTTAAATATTCGAATGATAGTTGAATTTGAAATTCGAATATCAGAATGAATTTGGCAATTAAATTTTTGAATTTAATTATTGAAAGTGGATAAAAAAAAATTTGAATCTTCAGTTTTAAGCTGAAGAAAAATATTTTCAAGGCTTCGAAAATTCATATTGATAACACTGAAGATAATCGAAGCTTCGGAATTGAATTTGAAAGTGATTTGTTCAGTCTTGAATTTATATCGTTTAAATCGATATTTGAAAATAGCGTTCCGGGGCGCAGTCTCGGAATTCGACGAAACTAGTTCCATTGGATCCGTAATATTGTATGATTATCGGATTTCAATTTTCGTAATGTTTGGAGTGATCGTTTAGCCGTGCGATAATCAAACGCGCTTAAATTAAATCGAAAATTTAATTTTATAACTGGGTCCAAAAAGCTATCTTCTCCATACGATCGAATTTGGACTCGGAACCTTTTCCAACGCGTTCGGAATAGGCGTATAACATTATGGACGCCTGGCGGCACGCCTGGACAGGAGATCGAGATTTCGAGTTGCATTTTTTGAGAAAATTTGAATTTTGATATATATATTCATTTATATAAGCAACCTTCACCAGCCGACATTCCTTCACCAGCCGACATTCCTTCACATCAGAGCTTTTTGTTTTCACTGTAGTAGAGACATTCAAACACGCAACTGTCTCATCTTGTTCCCCTTATTCCCGTTTGAACAGCACGCAGATAGTTTCAAAAAGGAAATTTGAATAAAAATCATAACCATGGCCGAAGCCCTTTATTCATTCAAAGAAAAAAAATATAAACGAAATCATCTTCTAAACATAGTAACCGAGTATCCTCCTCAGTTCGAAATTTATCAATGGCCACGATAAAAAAAAAAAAGCAACGATGTATGGCAATCGAATTCGATCGGCGACTTCGTCTTCGACAAAGAGGAGGAGGTGCGCGATGGGGTACTGAAGAGAGGCTCGCAAGCAGGTGACTCAAACTCGATGGGAAGCTCGCGACTAGGGTTTCACTGATGGGGTCGCGCGCTCGAGCTAGGGCAGGCATTTTTAGGGTTTCTGTCGTGGGTTCGCAAGGAGGAATCGCGAGCGAAATCGAGCGGCAACTCGAGGCTCGAACGCGAAGCGGCGACAGGTGATCTGGTTTCAGGCACGTACGCCTTGAATTGTGACGATGGCAGGGGTCGTTCGTGCGTGCGGTCTTGGCTGCAGGAGGTTGGCGTGGCGATCGATGGCGCGTTCGTCGTTGGGGGTCACGTGGTCTGAATCCACCTAGGGCTTGGTATCGAGCAGTAAGGTACAACTTCTTAATTTTATTATTAAATCTAATATGTATGCACATATCTATATACAGTGAAAGATGTATATATACAGATTTATATAAAAAAATAAAAAAATAAAAAGAAAGAAAAATGTTGTTAGCAGTGAAACAGAATATGTATATATATATAGTTTAAGTAAAATTATTTGATCGAGTTAAGATTTATTAATTGGAAAATGTATTTACAAAGGTGTAGACATTTACATATATATATATATATATAGGATTTTAAAATGTTGAAGAATTTTATAAAAAATAGATTTATAATCTGTATGGGTTATTAATACTTAAATGCAGTTTATATATAAAAAGTTAAAACAGGAATAAAATATATACTGTAGAATCAATACAGTTGTTTCAGATGTATATATAGTTATAGAGAAGTATCTATGCAGTTTTGATATTTTGTATGTAGTTAGGAAAAATAATAATAGAATACAAAAAGAAAAATTTAGTTTTAAACTAAAATTTTAGTTAAATAATTTTATTTAAAAGAAACTGGTTTAGAATAAAATCATCGGTGAATTGAAATTATCAAATGAAAATTTATTTGTTCGATTTAATTCGAATATTGATATACTGTATAAATTGTTATATAAGGTCTATAAATCGAGAAAACGATCTGGAATGGAAAATGGATTGCGAATAAAAGCTAAGGTGAGATCTTCTCACTCAAATGAAAGTGGATTTTCTTTTACAGTTATTGATTGATGATTGACTGTTTGGATGTGTATTAGATATGATAGGATATATATATATATATAGCAATATATACATATTGGCATATGTATATATTGGATTGATTGATTTACCGCCTCGTATAGCGGATGAGACCCTATTGCGCCGTTAGTAAGCGGATGATATTTTATAAAACCCATATACCGCGATATTCCACCTCGAAGTGGAATTGGTATTGTGCTAACATCTGTGGATGCAGGGAAACAGGTTGGAGGGATCCAACAGGATTCCTCAAAACATTTGAATTGATTTCATATGTTGTTTGATTGATTATTTATAATCTGCATATGATTATATCTGTGATTGAATGTATTGAGAGCTAAAATTTAGCCGAATGTATTTTTGGTATCGTTGGATACCAGAAATAAATGAAATTGGATTTCTGAAATTAAAATTGAATTTTAGATGGTTTGGGAAAATAAAAGAATTTATTTTAAAGGCTATAAATTTATTTGAAATCAAAGTGATAATTGATTGGGTATTTAAAATAAATCTTTGAGAAATCGATATGAGAACTTATTTAATGTTGAATGAAAAATTGATTTTTGTGTTGAAAATAAATTTGGGAATCGATTTGTAAAATGATTTGGTAATTGGGATTAAAAGTAAAAAAAAAAATCAATTTGAAATGTGATTCGGTGTTGAAGTAAATTCAGAAATCAATTTGGAATTCGATTTGGATTTGAAATAAAATGGAGAAATCAATTTTTAAAGTTGATTCGGGGTTGAAAATAAATATTTGGAAAATGATTTGAAAATCGTGTAAAAGTGGATTTTTAGGAATGTAAATTCCGAATAGAAGTTGTAAAGGAAAGGTAAATTTGTTTTAAAAATAAATATCGATTTATTTTTAAAGTGTGGAAAATATGATTTGAAATCGGATTTTCAAAGTGATGAAGTGTGGAAATAAATTTACAAACTTGAAATGTAAATTTGAAATAAATCGATAAGGATTTATCTAATTGGTTTAAATGGACCGTAATATGATTTGAAATTGATTTTCAAACGGGAAGTGTGAAAATGTGATTTGGAATTGATTTTTCAAACGTGAAGTATGAAATATGATTTGAAATTGATTTTTAAATGTGAAGTGTGGAAGAATATATATCTTGTGAAAAGATTTGAAATTTAATAAATAATTTGGGAAAATTATTTGAATTGGATGTTAGTTATGAATGTTATTGATAGTTAAAGAACCAACTATCAATATTTGCCTTTGAAATGACACTTGATTTGTTTTTTAAAACAAACGCTCATTATTCGGTTAAGCCGGGAGAGGACCTTTGTGTCATATAACCCATTCCGAATAGTGATACGTCGCGAATGGATAGCATTTGAAGACCGGTGTGAAGACCGGATATTTGTGAAAATGAAAGGACAACCTATCGAATGTCTCTGCACCGAGTTGCTCCGGTATAGAGATTTATATCACTCTTTTTGTGATGGGAAGTCCGGACGTGATTAGTGAATATCCGGATTGCAAGGGCTTCTTTGGAAGTGCCTTCGGTTCCCTTCGATCCCGGAACGGACTTGTATGGATGTGTGTCTGACGTTACACTTTGAGATGTAAAGCTGGTTTCTATCAAATACATTTCTGTTGGTGGCGGAGAATTTATTCTCTTAGCTTAACACCCTTCTCTGAGACGTACGAGCTCAGAGGTTATGTAGTTGATGGTTACTAGTGATACATTCCCAAATTGGTAATGTGGCATACGAAGTGCTGATGATCATTTGTTGGTCAAAGCGTTGCTTTGTGAAAAAGCGTGCTTTGTGAAAAAGCGTGCTTTGTGAAAAAGCGTTGCTTTGTGAACGAGACTTCGTCGAGCCTCACAACCCGGTAATGGTCGAAACAGGAATGTTGCGACAAAGGTTTGTAGGGGTAGCGCCCCTAGGGTATGCCATTTCCTTCTGGATAAAAGGTGATATCATGGTATGGAGCCAAGATATTTTACCTATGTGGATTATATTTTGCGGCTGTTGCTTTTCGATTGAGGATCCTCGGATAAAGGTCGGTAACGACCGGGGGATGGCATAGCTCGTGTGTTAGTTACCTAGTTATAGCTCGGTTAGAGCGTGAGGTAGCGTCGGCCTTTTGTTTGCAGAGATCCGGTTAGGATCCGAGGCGTCTTTCCAGAGGCGTTCTATTTCGGTGTAAGGAAGTTCCTTAGCCTGATCATTTGTTGGAAATCCAAAGAAACAATACGAACCCTGTACGGTTTTTAATTGTATTACCTGCTATGGAATGTGGCGGTAACCTGCTACTGAACGTAGTAGCTATAGTAGACATACAACAATAGTTGTACGTTGGCTAAGATTGATATTATACTTTCGAAATGTTTTCCACACTAGACATTAATAATAATATCAACTGATTTGCGTAGTAAGCATTTTTGACTATCATAAGGGGAAATCTCCTCCAATTCAGCGTTTGCATTGTGTGTGTGGCGGGAGGCCTTATGGTAGTTTCATTTTCCAAAAGCATTGCGAAGTTGTTTTATTTTCTTTGTGAAAATAACTGTTTTACGATCTCACACCAGTCACCATGACTGACCTGGAGTTTATTGTTCCCTTTCTAAACTCTGGGTGCCCAAAATTTTCCACACGGGCAGCCTAGAGTTATTTTATCAGGACATCCTGGATATTCTGGAGCTTTGGAGATGAGCTGGATGGCGAAGCGTACTATCGTACTTGTTATTTATTCCGCTGTGTATTCTGTATGAGGACAAGTTTATATAACTGTCCATTGTTGTAAACTCTGATGATTGATGTATGTATAAACTGATATAGTCTTTTGTTTTAAAGATTATTGATTTATCTATTATATATTGTTCCGCTGCGATATGTGAGATTCTGACATTGTTCCTGTTCTGTGTTTTCTGTGTTGTTCTTCTTTCTTTTTCTTCTATCTCTTCTTCTACCTCTTCTTTTAACCCTAAAGTTTCGCGTTTCCGCCATTCGATTTTTTCGACATTTGGTACAGTGGACGTATCGGTGTCGAGTTTTCGGAAGACGGATTTGCGGGTCTTTACAAGTGGTATCAGAGCATCCGGTTAAGCGACAACCCTGCTCTGTTGGGTGTTACTCATTAGAGATAGAGTCAGTAGTACTCTAGAATGAGTTGAGTGTAATAATATATATGAGCGCGTATTTGTTAGTGAATACAAAATTTGTTTTGTATTGTGTTGACTTATCGGTTGATTGTTTATAGATTCTAGTCGGTGCAGGGTGGCCAACTGTAATCGATAGGGATTTCTAAACTCTTAAACAAGATAAACCGACACAGTATTGTTTTAAAATAGGGTAAATGAAATAATTTTGCCCAAGACTATTTTTGTATAGAAAAGAAATGATTTTCTATAAATTATCATAGTATTTGGATGCTTGGTTGTTAGGAAGAGATAATATTGAAGTATTACGAATGAGATTTGGAAATGTGAATTGTAAATGTAATTTACAAATTGAAATAAAATTCCAAGGAATTATTTGAAAATAAAATTCATTAATGAAATGTAAATAAGTTGATAACTTATAAAATATTTGAAATCTAATTGGAATGAGATTCAAATTGAAAATGAATGAATTTGTGAATGAATAAATAAATTTGCAACTGCAAGTGCAAGAGAATGAAATTGAATGTTAAAATTCATTTTGAATTTGTAAGTAAATAGAACTGGGATTGAATTTGATTTGTGGAAAACGAAGTGATGTATTAAACTAGAATTAGTAAGTGAAGCTAATTGAAGATTGACCAAATGAATAAGGTTCGAAACGAATTGAATTCAATAATTATAAATGAAATATTGATTGGATTTATATGGAATTGGTAATCCAGTTTAAATAAAAGTGGTAATTGAAAATTAATATAAAAAAAGTATGGAAAATACTTGTATTGAACTTAAGAAATAAGTGTGAAATTCTTAAGTAAATTTGATATTGAAAATATTCTAAGTTGGTGAATGTGAATATGAAATGCCAATTAAAATTGAATGGAATCAATTGGAAATGAAGTACTATACATATATGACAGATGTTTTCCAAACTAAGGATATGAAAAAGTACCTTCCATTGAAAAATTGTGAAGGTCTTGGAACTCAGTATGAGTATCCGTTTGATCGTGATGAGATCATATTGATTGATCACGACGTATGCTAGCGAAATTTGAGGGGCGAGATGCCCACAGTTACAAGCGATTCCATTGGGATAGTGGCGCAACCGCTGGGTAAACTGCAATCTAGATGCCACAGCGAAATTCGAGGGGCGAGATGCCTATGGTTACAAGCGATTCCACTGAGATAGTGGTGTAACCACCGTGTGAACTACGATCTATGGCAACAACCATGGCGAAATTTAAGAGATGAGAAATCTACAGATTACGAGCGATTCTACTGGGATAGTAGAGAAACCGCCGAGTAACTGTGATCCATGGGGGAACGTGCTTTCCATATCCATTTTTAAAAAAGGATTTTTAAGTGATTTCAAATTGAATTTGAGATAAAGGTAAATAAAACTCAATATTCAGAATTAGAAGATGAATCGAATTCAAGTAAAATTCGAAATGAAAATCTGAATGAAAATCTGAGGATAAAATGAATTCCAAATAGAATTGAAAGTGTAAATTGAATTCAAATGAAATTAGAAATGCAAAATTGAATGAAAATAGATATGTAACTTCAATAGTGAAGTAAAGATGATATAAGAAGCATACATTGAAAATTGTGTAATGGAATTTGCAAAATGATTTGAATATGTTACTAGATATTATGGCTAGTAGGATATACAAGTGTATAATGGAAATTGGATTTGATTTTGAAGATAAATTTGAATTTGCTCGACAAAAGGTATGTATTTAAATTTCAATATGAGATTTGATGACTTTCTTGTCTAGCCGCTTGGCGTTTTCTTTTCTTTTGAGATCTGAGAGTCCGTAGGGACGTTTTGTAGTCGTACCGTATTAGCCGCGCAAAGGAGACGCTGGCGAAATTTTTCAAAAATTTCGAATGTTAGAAAAATTTTGAGAAAATTTTGAAAGTTTAAAATTTGAATTAAACTCGAATTTGAATAAAGAAGTAAACAATGTTGTTTGGAACTTATAATTGAAGTTGGAAGTTTAGTTGAATTAATAACGAATCTTTAATAGAAGGATTTGTTTTGATAAATTGATAAAACTATTGAATTGTGAAAAAATAGTAGACGAGTTAAGAACCATTTTTTCCTAACTTGTAATTTCGGGACGAAATTCTTTTAAGGGGGGAAGATTGTAACGACCCTGAATTTTTAACATTTAAAAAGTGAATATTTAATTGAGTTTAAATATTCGAATGATAGTTGAATTTGAAATTCAAATATCAGAATGAATTTGGCAATTAAATTTTTGAATTTAATTATTGAAAGTGGATAAAAAAAAAATTTGAATCTTCAGTTTTAAGCTGAAGAAAAATATTTTCAAGGCTTCGAAAATTCATATTGATAACACTGAAGATAATCGAAGCTTCGGAATTGAATTTGAAAGTGATTTGTTCAGTCTTGAATTTATATCGTTTAAATCGATATTTGAAAATAGCGTTTCGGGGCGCAGTCTCGGAATTCGACGAAACTAGTTCCATTGGATCCGTAATATTGTATGATTATCGGATTTCAATTTTCGTAATGTTTGGAGTGATCGTTTAGCCGTGCGATAATCAAACGCGCTTAAATTAAATCGAAAATTTAATTTTATAACTGGGTCCAAAAAGCTATCTTCTCCATACGATCGAATTTGGACTCGGAACCTTTTCCAACGCGTTCGGAATAGGCGTATAACATTATGGACGCCTGGCGGCACGCCTGGACAGGAGATCGAGATTTCGAGTTGCATTTTTTGAGAAAATTTGAATTTTGATATATATATTCATTTATATAAGCAACCTTCACCAGCCGACATTCCTTCACATCAGAGCTTTTTGTGTTCACTGTAGTAGAGACATTCAAACACGCAACTGTCTCATCTTGTTCCCCTTATTCCCGTTTTAACAGCACGCAGATAGTTTCAAAAAGGAAATTTGAATAAAAATCATAACCATGGCCGAAGCCCTTTATTCATTCAAAGAAAAAAAATATAAACGAAATCATCTTCTAAACATAGTAACCGAGTATCCTCCTCAGTTCGAAATTTATCAATGGCCACGATAAAAAAAAAAAGCAACGATGTATGGCAATCGAATTCGATCGGCGACTTCGTCTTCGACAAAGAGGAGGAGGTGCGCGATGGGGTACTGAAGAGAGGCTCGCGAGCAGGTGACTCAAACTCGATGGGAAGCTCGCGACTAGGGTTTCACTGATGGGGTCGCGCGCTCGAGCTAGGGCAGGCATTTTTAGGGTTTCTGTCGTGGGTTCGCAAGGAGGAATCGCGAGCGAAATCGAGCGGCAACTCGAGGCTCGAACGCGAAGCGGCGACAGGTGATCTGGTTTCAGGCACGTACGCCTCGAATTGTGACGATGGCAGGGGTCGTTCGTGCGTGCGGTCTTGGCTGCAGGCGGTTGGCGTGGCGATCGATGGCGCGTTCGTCGTTGGGGGTCACGTGGTCTGAATCCACCTAGGGCTTGGTATCGAGCAGTAAGGTACAACTTCTTAATTTTATTATTAAATCTAATATGTATGCACATATCTATATACAGTGAAAGATGTATATATACAGATTTATATAAAAAAAAAAAATGTTGTTAGCAGTGAAACAGAATATGTATATATATATAGTTTAAGTAAAATTATTTGATCGAGTTAAGATTTATTAATTGGAAAATGTATTTACAAAGGTGTAGACATTTACATATATATATATAGGATTTTAAAATGTTGAAGAATTTTATAAAAAATAGATTTATAATCTGTATGGGTTATTAATACTTAAATGCAGTTTATATATAAAAAGTTAAAACAGGAATAAAATATATACTGTAGAATCAATACAGTTGTTTCAGATGTATATATAGTTATAGAGAAGTATCTATGCAGTTTTGATATTTTGTATGTAGTTAGGAAAAATAATAATAGAATACAAAAAGAAAAATTTAGTTTTAAACTAAAATTTTAGTTAAATAATTTTATTTAAAAGAAACTGGTTTAGAATAAAATCATCGGTGAATTGAAATTATCAAATGAAAATTTATTTGTTCGATTTAATTCGAATATTGATATACTGTATAAATTGTTATATAAGGTCTATAAATCGAGAAAACGATCTGGAATGGAAAATGGATTGCGAATAAAAGCTAAGGTGAGATCTTCTCACTCAAATGAAAGTGGATTTTCTTTTACAGTTATTGATTGATGATTGACTGTTTGGATGTGTATTAGATATGATAGGATATATCTATATATATATAGCAATATATACATATTGGCATATGTATATATTGGATTGATTGATTTCCCGCCTCGTATAGCGGATGAGACCCTATTGCGCCGTTAGTAAGCGGATGATATTTTATAAAACCCATATACCGCGATATTCCACCTCGAAGTGGAATTGGTATTGTGCTAACATCTGTGGATGCAGGGAAACAGGTTGGAGGGATCCAACAGGATTCCTCAAAACATTTGAATTGATTTCATATGTTGTTTGATTGATTATTTATAATCTGCATATGATTATATCTGTGATTGAATGTATTGAGAGCTAAAATTTAGCCGAATGTATTTTTGGTATCGTTGGATACCAGAAATAAATGAAATTGGATTTCTGAAATTAAAATTGAATTTTAGATGGTTTGGGAAAATAAAAGAATTTATTTTAAAGGCTATAAATTTATTTGAAATCAAAGTGATAATTGATTAGGTATTTAAAATAAATCTTTGAGAAATCGATATGAGAACTTATTTAACGTTGAATGAAAAATTGATTTTTGTGTTGAAAATAAATTTGGGAATCGATTTGTAAAATGATTTGGTAATTGGGATTAAAAGTAAAAAAAAAATCAATTTGAAATGTGATTCGGTGTTGAAGTAAATTCAGAAATCAATTTGGAATTCGATTTGGATTTGAAATAAAATGGAGAAATCAATTTTTAAAGTTGATTCGGGGTTGAAAATAAATATTTGGAAAATGATTTGAAAATCGTGTAAAAGTGGATTTTTAGGAATGTAAATTCCGAATAGAAGTTGTAAAGGAAAGGTAAATTTGTTTTAAAAATAAATATCGATTTATTTTTAAAGTGTGGAAAATATGATTTGAAATCGGATTTTCAAAGTGATGAAGTGTGGAAATAAATTTACAAACTTGAAATGTAAATTTGAAATAAATCGATAAGGATTTATCTAATTGGTTTAAATGGACCGTAAAATGATTTGAAATTGATTTTCAAATGGGAAGTGTGAAAATGTGATTTGGAATTGATTTTTCAAACGTGAAGTATGAAATATGATTTGAAATTGATTTTTAAATGTGAAGTGTGGAAGAATATATATCTTGTGAAAAGATTTGAAATTTAATAAATAATTTGGGAAAATTATTTGAATTGGATGTTAGTTATGAATGTTATTGATAGTTAAAGAACCAACTATCAATATTTGCCTTTGAAATGACACTTGATTTGTTTTTTAAAACAAACGCTCATTATTCGGTTAAGCCGGGAGAGGACCTTTGTGTCATATAACCCATTCCGAATAGTGATACGTCGCGAATGGATAGCATTTGAAGACCGGTGTGAAGACCGAATATTTGTGAAAATGAAAGGACAACCTGTCGAATGTCTCTGCACCGAGTTGCTCCGGTATAGAGATTTATATCACTCTTTTTGTGATGGGAAGTCCGGACGTGATTAGTGAATATCCGGATTGCAAGGGCTTCTTTGGAAGTGCCTTCGGTTCCGTTCGATCCCGGAACAGACTTGTATGGATGTGTGTCTGACGTTACACTTTGAGATGTAAAGCTGGTTTCTATCAAATACATTTCTGTTGGTGGCGGAGAATTTATTCTCTTAGCTTAACACCCTTCTCTGAGACGTACGAGCTCAGAGGTTATGTAGTTGATGGTTACTAGTGATACATTCCCAAATTGGTAATGTGGCATACGAAGTGCTGATGATCATTTGTTGGTCAAAGCGTTGCTTTGTGAAAAAGCGTGCTTTGTGAAAAAGCGTGCTTTGTGAAAAAGCGTTGCTTTGTGAACGAGACTTCGTCGAGCCTCACAACCCGGTAATGGTCGAAACAGGAATGTTGCGACAAAGGTTTGTAGGGGTAGCGCCCCTAGGGTATGCCATTTCCTTCTGGATAAAAGGTGATATCATGGTATGGAGCCCAGATATTTTACCTATGTGGATTATATTTTGCGGCTGTTGCTTTTCGATTGAGGATCCTCGGATAAAGGTCGGTAACGACCGGGGGATGGCATAGCTCGTGTGTTAGTTACCTAGTTATAGCTCGGTTAGAGCGTGAGGTAGCGTCGGCCTTTTGTTTGCAGAGATCCGGTTAGGATCCGAGGCGTCTTTCCAGAGGCGTTCTATTTCGGTGTAAGGAAGTTCCTTAGCCTGATCATTTGTTGGAAATCCAAAGAAACAATACGAACCCTGTACGGTTTTTAATTGTATTACCTGCTATGGAATGTGGCGGTAACCTGCTACTGAACGTAGTAGCTATAGTAGACATACAACAATAGTTGTACGTTGGCTAAGATTGATATTATACTTTCGAAATGTTTTCCACACTAGACATTAATAATAATATCAACTGATTTGCGTAGTAAGCATTTTTGACTATCATAAGGGGAAATTCCTCCAATTCTGCGTTTGCATTGTGTGTGTGGCGGGAGGCCTTATGGTAGTTTCATTTTCCAAAAGCATTGCGAAGTTGTTTTATTTTCTTTGCGAAAATAACTGTTTTACGATCTCACACCAGTCACCATGACTGACCTGGAGTTTATTGTTCCCTTTCTAAACTCTGGGTGCCCAAAATTTTCCACACGGGCAGCCTAGAGTTATTTTATCAGGACATCCTGGATATTCTGGAGCTTTGGAGATGAGCTGGATGGCGAAGCGTACTATCGTACTTGTTATTTATTCCGCTGTGTATTCTGTATGAGGACAAGTTTATATAACTGTCCATTGTTGTAAACTCTGATGATTGATGTATGTATAAACTGATATAGTCTTTTGTTTAAAAGATTATTGATTTATCTATTATATATTGTTCCGCTGCGATATGTGAGATTCTGATATTGTTCCTGTTCTGTGTTTTCTGTGTTGTTCTTCTTTCTTTTTCTTCTATCTCTTCTTCTACCTCTTCTTTTAACCCTAAAGTTTCGCATTTCCGCCATTCGATTTTTTCGACATTTGGTACAGTGGACGTATCGGTGTCGAGTTTTCGGAAGACGGATTTGCGGGTCTTTACATGTACTAAGTGTGCTTTCACCATGCCATATCCACTGTGTATAATTTTGCTTGAACCCATACCGAATTATGTGATCCCTGATCTGATCTATGTTACGAAATCTCCTCCTATTCTGGCAACGTCTATAAGGACAAAAAATTGTTTCTTCTCTTCTTGTTAATTGATCATTCAATGCACACTTGATGAATCCTTCCATTTTGTTTAAGAACTCATCATCACTACGTTTCACGTTATACATCCAATTACGATCCATGTGAAATTGCTAGAGACACACTACATAAGCAAAAAAAAAAATCATAAGTGTTTCTTATGTTTGTTTGGATATTTCAATTATTCCTCAACATCATATCATATAAACTTAGATATTGAAAATGAAGAAGTTAGAATTTATGTTCTTGCAAGTGCATTGCTAGATACCATGTTAGAATTTGAAATACTCTATACTTTTGAGGAACATAAAGATGTTAGAATTTCAAATAAACTAAAAACAATTATCCACTAACCTACAGATGTGGATCTTAACCACCACCTAACACATTAATGGGAACATACCTTATTGACTAATTAAATCATGACATAACTTCTACCACAAACAATGTACACTGTCATTCAAAACTATTTGCCAAAGATGTGTTGTTTTGTACTGCAGACAAAATACACAGACAGCTTTTTAAACAGCGTTCATAGGCGCCTTTTCTAAATACGTTATTATGGTTTATGGCTAAAATCAAGTATGCACTAATTCAAACAGTGCATGTAGAAAATGAAACAGATGCTATTTGAAATGACGCCCATTTGTTTTTGTAAGAAAATAAAGACTATACAAACGACATTTGAAATGCCGCCTACTTTTGCCAGTGTACGTGGCATTGCGCTGACCAATTTTATTTTATTTTTTTATTTTTATTTTATTTTTTTGCTGCAATATTAGTTTGAAAAGTGAGTTTTTTTTGTAATAAGTTTGCACAAGCGGTCACATCGAACAATTTTCCAATAAGATAACAAGGAGAACTAGAAAGAACACCATGCACAAAATGACAGGGCCGCATGTTATGGCTTTCATTGCGCAACATGTGATATATGGATATAATCTTCTTTAATTAAAAGGTCAATTAATTACTCTTTGTTAGAGGAATATTGAAAAAAATGTCATCCAGGAATTGTTTAGGCCAAGTTTGGCAAAATATGCTGTTAAGTCGGTATAGCATATCTTCACTTTGTATTTCAATACTTTGAAATTTTCTGCGTGTTACGAAACTGCAGGTATTAATTCACCCAAGTTGAAACATATTTGTATTTACACATACAATAAAACTCAAGTTGTATACATAAAATTTTATGTTGTATAATATTTTTTGTGCATCATTTGAGCATTTCTTTATGTACAACTGAGATAATCAGCCATTACTAGGTTTGTGAATCTCCATAAAAGCAAATTAGTTTTGTTAATTAACTAAGAATATCATATGGCCTGTCGAGTGTGAAAATATATATAGGGATCTAGACAACAGAAACAATCAAGAAACACCGTTGACTAATATTGCATTGCTATGTCAAGTGTCAAACATTCATAATTCATTCACACCGAAACTTATATAGCTAAATGTATAATAAACTCAAGGTTCGTTCTCTATTTTGATAATACATACATATTTTCTTCATCTTGCATTTGCTGATAGTTAACTTGCTGTTATTTTTCAATCAACCATGAGATAGTGAAACAGTGATCATTACAAGATTGAAGATGTACCAAAGTAGACAGTCAACGAAAAAAAAGTAGTCCCTTCTTTTGCTGTTGCAACTACAACTTGCCAAACTATTATTATTGCAGTAGTTATTAAATGGGGGCACGATGGACAGTATTGATTTATAACTGTGGGATCACGCCTAGCACACTGCATCCTATGTCGGGTTACTTCTTCTTATTGTATTGTTTAACTACATACATGTTATGGTAATATAATCGATATGTAAATATAGATAAATTTATATTCAGTTCTCTTTAAAAGTTTACGTAAAACACCTTTAGCCAATGTGATAGTGTATAGCAAGTAACATGACAGTGTACATAGATTTACATGTACTATTATAGGAAGTAAAGTGATAGTGTATAGCAAGTTGCGTACCTTTAGCTCTAGATCTATCTAAAATTTCCAGAAAATGGAAAAAATAAAATGTAATAAGAAGCCAAATACCCTGATAAATTAGCAATCATTATTCAAATCAAACAATTACCTGTTTCAAATTACAGAAACCTTCAAATTATGACTTGAACTGACCGGCGGTGATAACTGGAGGAGAGTACAATGATGACGGAAATGAAGAATGTTCAATTAGATGGGGCTATACTTTTTTCGACTTCATAAAAATATATTAGAAAATCAAAATTAGTACCTACGATTGTGCACAAGGAAACTGGAATGAGACTCGATCAATTAGTGAGTAAACTGGAGTGAGCGAATCAATATCCATTGTATATTCATTGATGGTTAACTGGAGGAGTGAGCGATATAATCGTAATGGGTTTCAGAGATTTAGGGTAGAAAGTTGCTGCAAAGGAAATTGGAGAGAGCGAATCGATCGAAAATGGCGGCGATTTTATGGAAACAGGCGTGAATTGATCGAAGTTTTGTTAGTTTGGGAAGAAGGAAAGAGGCGGGCCGGGTACGCGGTTGTTGTTTTATTTTATTTTTTTGGTTTCCCTCCCAAAATTAGGATTCGCGGGAAAAAAAAAGCAGGCTATAGATCGGAATGGGAAAAAGAGCATGTGCATGTGTGTCGGTTCCTCCAAAACCGATTCAAATAATATTAATTGTGTCGCCTGCAAAAGCAAAAGACGCAAGCAGTATATATTGCTTCTATTTAATTGTGTCGGTTGTTATATAGAACCGACGTATATTGCATTTCTATAATTTTCTGCTACTCCCACGTGTCGATTGCTTCGGTGGTTTAGAAGGAACCGGCACAAATTACTCTATTTGTGTCGGTTGTGCTTACAACCGACACAAATAAGATGAAGCAACAGACCTGTTTTGTACTAGTGCCAAACCATGTATACAAACTTAAGAAAGCTTTATATGGTCTAAAACAAGCTCCTAGAGCCTGGTATGATAGACTAAGATCTTATCTATTACAATCAAATTTTGAAATTGGTAAAATAGATAATACTCTTTTTATTAAAAGAAATAAAAATGATATTCAACTAGTTCAAGTATACGTAGATGATATCATTTTTGGTTCAACTAACTTCGAAATGAATAAAGAATTTTCTGAAATAATGACAAAAGAGTTTGAGATGAGTCATATGGGTGAATTAAATTTCTTTCTAGGATTGCAAATAAAACAGTTAGATAATGGTATTTTTATTAGTCAAGAAAAATATGCTAAAGAACTAGTTAATAAATTTGGTTTGACTACTGCGAGTGGAAAACCAACTCCCATGGCAACCAATGAATATCTAAGTAAAGAAGATCTCTCGAAAGATGTAGATCAAAAGTTGTATAGAGGAATGATCGGATCATTGCTCTATATCACTGCTAGTAGACCTGATATCATGCATAGTGTATGTCTCTATGCAAGATATCAATCTCATCCTAAAGAAACTCACTTAAAAGCTGTAAAACATATCATAAGATATATTAAACACACCTCTGATTATGGCTTATTTTATCCTAAAAATGATTCATTTGATTTAATATCATTCTGTGATGCTGACTATGCTGGATGTAAATCAGACCGAAAAAGTACAAGTGGAACTTGTCACTTTTTGGGACATTCTCTGGTTTCCTGGTTTAGTAAAAAGCAAAATACAGTTTCTCTATCAACAACTGAAGCAGAGTATATTTCTGCTGCTTTGGCTTGTTCTCAAGTAATATATATGCAACAACCCTTAAGAGATTTCAGATTAAATATCTCAAAATCGCCAATTTATTGTGATAATACTAGTGCAATAAATTTATCTAAAAATCCTACTCATCATGCTCGAACTAAACATATTGATATTCGACATCATTTTCTTAGAGATAATATAACTAAAGAAGTAATTACTCTCGAATATATCAATTCTGAGAATCAAATCGCTGATATCTTAACAAAACCTTTAAATGAATCAATATTTACTAAATTAAGAAGAGAATTAGGTATTTGTTCTATAATGAAATATAAAATATAAATAACAAGTATAATTAATAATTAATATTAAAATAAATCATAGAATTAAAATATAAGGACCATGTCGACATTCCCTAGGAAGACATGCCGACATGTAACGTTTTTATTTTATTTTAAATTTTCCCACCAAAATTAAAATTTTTAGTTATATATTCTTCTCTATTTCGAATTCTTATTCATTCTCTCTGTTTTCTCTTCATTTTCTATTCTGAAATATATAAAATAATGGCATCTTTCTCTAAATCAAACATAAAATCAACTTTCTCATTTCCCTCTCCTACTTCTGGTCCATTCCAATGCACAACTCTCGCACGTGTAACTAAATTGGAGGAGTCTATGAAGGATACTCTTCAGATGTTGACTGAAATTCAAGTGACTCAACTTCGTATGGCGAAAGAGCAAGAGAGGCAAGGCAAGATTCTTAGGAATTTACAAAAATTCCTAATGGATAACCAGGCCAACCCTATCTTGATCGACGAAGATTCTTCACTCAATCAAGAATATGAGGTCAGCGACGAAGAAGAAGAAGAACCAATGGAAGAAGCACACGAGGAGGATAATGACCAAGTAGTATGCGTTGGAGAAGTGTGTTTCGACAAAAATGTGAATCTTGTCGAACAACGTAGAAATTTCTGTTTCCACTATCCAAACTGTTCAATTCATAAATCTCCTATGTTCAGAAACACACATTAGTTTCTTTTCTTTCTTTCCGTTGTTATTTGTGTTTTTATGTTTCTCAAACGCAAATGTAAATACAACCATACTCGTAATAAATAAACTCGTGTTCTTATGTGTGTTAGTATTATTGTGAATTCTTAGTTAGGATAGTTAATAGTTTAGGATTATATTTTAGTATTAGATTTAAGTGTTAATTATTTATGGTAACACTATCATTATAATCACACGTCATAGAGTGATAAGTTTTAGGGGGAGTTATATAGTTTGGAGTTATCTAGTTTAGAGTAAGTTTTTTGTTGATGACAAAGGGGGAGAAGTATAAAATAGGATAGTTAGGCATAGATTAAGGGGGAGTTATTAGGAGTTATTAGGATAGAAGGAATATTTTATAAACAAAGGTTGTCATCATCAAAAAGGGGGAGATTGTTAGTCCATGAGATGATGGTTTTGATGACAACAACCTTAGAATAGATTATAAAATATAAATACTAACATTACAAGTTTAGATATATATGTATATGAAGGATCTAACCATGCAGGTATCAAGAATGAAGACTGTACAGTATAGAGATTCAAGATATAGAGATAGAAGACTCATGAGTACCAAGATTATCAAGAGTTCAAGATTTCAAGGTTAAGTTTGTTTTTTTAGGAATATTTGTTAAAACTCGTAGAAAAGCACTGGCATCTTAATATCCAATTTATTCGTAGAATGGAATCCACTTCGAGCCCGTTAAAGGGATGGAACCCTAAGTAGGATGGAACCTACGAAAATCTAGTGGGACATTGTTTTGTATCCACTAATTTTAATTCAAATGATTTTACAAAATTATATTGTTTTCAAAATGATTTCAAAACTTTCCTTTTAAAAGATTCAAAACTTTGTATCTTGATTTTAAATAATTTTAGCCTCAAAAACATCTTTAATTTCAAAGTCAAATTACTCATGATTTTAAACTATCTTCAAATAATATATTTAACTTTTAAATATTTATACTTAGATTTAAATATAAAATTATAGTTAAATTATGTATATATTGTTCTTTATACTTACTTATGTATTTTAATTATAGTTAAGTATATTTATAAAGTTTAAAATAATTTTAATATACGATAGAGGTTATTTTCAAAGAAAATCAAAACACCAAAAATCCCTTTGGGATGTCGACATGCCCAAGTACCCCATGTCGACATAGTGTCAGTTGGTTTCAAAATTCAAATTTCAAAAGAAGTGTTTATTCGCCATAACTCTTCATGAATGGTCATGGTTGTTGCTCTTCTATAAATAGGGGTCAGTTTCAACGAATTTTTAATCATATTTTTCTGGTTTTTACTCCTCTTCTTCTTCCACATTTCTTAATACAAATTTATACCATTACTCTGCCGAAATCAACATCGAATCATACTCGATTACTTCTAGTTTGATTCTCCATCACTATCTCTACAAAGTTCTCAGTGCTATTCAGAGTTATAGACTTCTTTGTAATCTATTAGCGAGAAAAGGTGTGATTGTAGCCTTGGAAATCAATCAAAAGGGAAAAGGTGTGATTGTTGCCTTGGAAATCAATTGGGTGAACTTGTTGCCCCGGAAATCAAGTATCTCTACCCAGAGGATTGTTATTCTCGAGGGTGTACCTCGTAGCCTTGAAACCGAGGGTTGTAATTTTTGAATTCACTTTGAAAGGAAATCCGTACTTAGTTGTGCGGGACTGGATGTAGGGTAACTCCGAACCAATATAAAATCCGGTGTGTTCTTTCCTTTACTGCTTTTACTTTATATTTGCATCTGTGTTTGATTCTGTGTTCATATCTGTGTCTGATTAGTGCATACATTGTTAACAAATTAAGATAAACTCAAAAAGATTAACAAATTTCTTAAAACACTATTCACCCTCCCTCTAGTGTTAATTCTAGCCTTAAGATCCTTAATCCGCATTTCTCACATGATTAAGTGAATTTCTGGAATTTTTGGGGATTTTTCCAAAGTGATTTGCTATGCAAAATAAATTATTTTATAAGAGGGACTTCTTTGCAAAAATTGGAAGGGCTAATACGATTAACTTAACCATGGTTTAGATCTGGATTAGCGGCAGTTATTTTTGAAAAGGAATTTGTAAAAGTTAAGGCAACCAATCTGGTGTTGACATGTGGCAGGTTAGTTAGAGAAAAGTTTACCTAAACAAGAATTAAATCTGGTTTTGCTCAGAAAAGTGGTTCCTCCTACTTAGGAATGTGCCTTTCGACACAATAGCTCTCGCCTTCAACCTTGTCGAAACCAACTATGCCAAAACCAATACACATGGCATCACTGTGATGGTACGAAGTGGATTGGAAATAGGTGGAAGGTAGAATGTCGAAAGCATAGCTTCTGAAGGGGTTGAAACCTTGATTTGTTTTTAAATGAAAAGCGTCTGCCTATGTTTATTTTAAGCCTTCCACAGGGTCGAAGCATAAGGTTTCGAAAGAGGTTTTAAAGGGTTTCAAAAGGGGTTGCCATTAACTTATAATTTCTTTCGACTGGGTTCCTTACTTATAACAGAATGTTTTGAAAGAAGGGGTTCCGACTTAGTCGATACCATGCTGCCATTTTATAGCCTTTCGATGGTGTTGAAGTTATCAATGCCATCGGAAGGTACTTTATTTTATAAAGATTAAGCCACTTCCTATAGTTTTCGAAAGGGGTTAGGGGTTTCTAAGGTGATGGTTTCAAAAGGGGTTTCAACTCCAACCTTCCTATCTTTTACCCAGATGATTTATGATTTCGAAAGAGATGGTGCTGATGCCATCATGGTTCCCCAATGTTTTATAAATGATAAAGATGGTTTCGAAACAGATGTTTTCAACTATATTCACTTTGACCCAAATTATGTTCTAAGTATAAACCCAATGCTTTCGAAAGGGGTACTTTCAATGGTTTCGGAAGGGTTACTTCCATAAGTTTCGAAAGGGGCACTTTCAACTGATTTTCAAAGCTAAAGCTTCTAAAGTTATATGCTAATACTTTAATATATTTGAAAGGTTTCGAAAGGTAGAATTTAAAGTATTATAAGGCAGGAGCCTAATGTTTTAAGAGTTTTCAAAGGAGGTTATCCTATGAAGTTGAATCCTAGGTTTCGAAGGTATCAAAAGTTTTATGACCCAAACTCCATTTTTAAAGGAAAAACCCTTGGCTATGTTAAAGAAGTTTTTTAATGGTTTTAAGAAGAAGCTATCTTTGATAAAGAAATAAGTTAAGGGGATTAACCAAGTTGTATATTAAACCCACAATAGCGGTATTGCTATGTTTTATAGTGCTTCTTCTAATATGAATATATTCACTTTATAATGGACCCATAACTGCATTTTGGGGATAAAGGGTAGGAGAACCAGTCAGGTTCACCCAGTAGTGAATCTAAATTGAACAAACTCCTGAATGAGTAGACTTGTATCTAGAAGGTCAGGAAGACCAGAATATAGGATGCTAAAATATAAAGGAAAGATATTAGCAGGGGCCAATAGATTCACAGTAAGCCCATGAAAACTGTATGATATTGGCAGGGGCCAATAGGTCTATAGTTAGCCTATGAAAACTATGTATAAGAGAATGTGTCAGATAGACATGTTCATAGTTATCCCATGAAAACTATGTGTAAAGGAAGATGTCAGATAGACATGTTCATAGTAAGCCCATGAAAACTATGATTGGATGCTGGCAGGGCCAGTCGGTTTAAAGTTAGCCCATGAAAACTATATCCGGATGTAATATTGACATATGTCAATAGGTTTCTAGTCAATCCATGAAAAATAGGGTAAGAAGAAAGGATATACCAATATGTTCCTAGTCATTCCATGAAAACTAGGGTAAGAAGAAAGGCTATTGGGGTTACAAATAGGTTCCTAGTCAACCCATGGAAACTAGGATAAGAGTAATATTGGAGTTACCAATAGGTTCGTAGTGATCCTATGAAAACTATGTAATTGGATAGGGAGTCTTTAAATGTTTAACCGGCTATTAGTCAGCCCATGAAAACTAATAGATTAATAGTAATACTAGAAACTATAACCGAGACAAATAGTCTAAATTGAATGGGATGGGTAATACAAAATTAATTCAAATCTTTTGCAAATCATCATATTATACTATTTTGAATTGTTTTAACCATTGTGAATGCAGGAGCATAATATATGGTTTTGTAAAGGTTTTGAGATACTAGTGAGGGGAAACCTATTCCGCTAAGCGACGTGGTCTCAATAGATATCTAAATGATTTGAGGTGGTAAATTATTATTCATACCAAGCTTTATGTCTGACTCAAAGTTTATGATTTCCCCTTTAACTCTCAAGTACTCAAATGATTTTGGGTAGTTTGAGAGTTTAGGTTTTCAGGTACCTCTTATGACGAATAAGCTTCCAAAGGCGTGCAGGAGGCATGATAGATATTTAGAGTTCTCTTTCTTTTGATTCCGCTGTGTTGATTGTAATGGCAAAGCTGTTATATTGCCTGTGTATACTCTGATCATCCCAGGGGGCATCTTCATATGTCGCTCTGGGCGTATGTTGTAATAAATATAATTTCTCTGAACGTGGTTTGTGAACAGGAGATTATGTAATGAATTGAAAATGTTTTGATATGGAATGTGATGTTGTTTGATGTTTAAATTTTTTCTATATTCATGTGTTTATATGTATCAATGAATCTAACACCGCCATATTTGGTTGCCGAGGATTAATAACTATGGATGGCTGCAGCATCCATAGCTGTTAGTTTTGGACCTCCAAGTAGGGGGATGTTACCAGTTGGTATCAGAGCATAGGTTTATGAAACTTTAAAAGAAAGTTAAACCTAAAAGATTTTCAAACATAATCCAATGAATTTGAAAATATGATCGGAGTTTGAGTTAACTCTATAGTAACGTACTTGTATTTGATATATATATATATATATATGTGTGTGTGTGTGTGTGTGTATGTATAATTACGTGTTCCCCTCTCTCTTAGACCATTCTTTTGTATCTTACTAAGGCTCATATGCAGATTTACGAGAAAGAAGATATGGAAGCAGGAAACAGAAGAGAAAATCTAGGTGGAGGAAGCACCATAACCAACATAAATGCTCAACCTAATACCAGGAGGAACCAAGATCGACATGCTAATGTTAATCCAAATGTTAAAGCCAATGTAGGTGCTGGAAATCCGCTAGTAGATGCAAAGATGGTATATCAGTTATTGGGTAATCTTTTGCAAGTTGGAGTTACCAGTAATGTTGGAGTATAATACTGTGGCTCTAATTGGGAATAACTATGCTAAGCTAAGTAGAGACTATACTAGTTTGGATGGAAAGCCGTTTGTTGGAATGGGGGATGTTGTTGAAGTAGATAATTGGCTACTGAGTTGTGAGAGGATCTGTATTGATCTAGGTTTGGATGATGAACAAAAGAGAAGGCTAGCCTATAGACAGTTGCAAGGGGCAGCGCTTCACTGGTGGAATAGTGTTATCATCGGGGTACCGAAGGAAGAGCTGACATGGGCTGATTTCAGGAGAAGGTTTGAGTAGAGGTTTCGGTTTGACGCTGCTAAGACTGCGTTGATGAGAAAGTTTATGGATATGGTTTAGGGAGAGATGTCAACGGTCGAGTATGCTGCTAAGTTTGATAAGCTGTCTCGATGTGGATATGTTTTAGTAGACACTGATGCCAGAAGGAATGAAAGGTTCATTCGAGGGTTGAGACCTGAGCTTGCTAGGATGACTATGACCTATATCTGAGATCCTTCAAATGTGGGGGTGTAGATGACCATTCGCCATGAAGAGATGCTTGCTATTTCAGCTAGAGAGAAGCTAGTTGAATCCCAGGATCCTCAGGGAAAGAAAAAGAAATTCTTTAAGAAGAAGGGAGCCCATAAAGAGGATGCTTCCAAGAAGGCAAAGGCTGATTTGGTTTGCTACAAATGTGACAAGGAGGGTCATTATGCTAATGAGTGCCGGTCAGGCAAGGGAAAGAAGGCTGCAGACAAGAAGAATGTAAAGTGCTTTAACTGTGATTAAGTGGGGCACTACAAGAACCAGTGTCCAGAGTCAGCTAGGGCAGATAAGGGAAAGGTTTTTGCTGTTGGAACATTGGCTAAGCCTACTACAGCTGATAAAGGGAAGACTGTGATGGAAGGTACGTTTTCGATTCAGGATATACCAGTCGGGACACTTTTTGATACCGGTGCACCACATTCATTTATATCCTAGTGTTTGGTTGATAGGTTATGCTTAGAGCCCACATACCTTGTTAAGGGTTGCGAATCCAATAGAAGGGTATACAACTCTGGGGATAAGATGCGACCAGTTAGAACTTGATTTGTCGGGTCATAAGTTTGCATGTTTACGATTTTGTAGATTTTGGAATCATTTTGGGTATGGATTGGTTGAGGAGGTATGAGGCCAGGATATTATGCCAAGATGGGGAGATATCTTTGAGACGCCCAAATAGTCATAACCAAATTATATTATCAGTGGAGAATTCCAACCAGAGTTGTTGGGCTTTGTTAAGTGCAATGGAAGTGGGTGAAGAGTTAAGTAAGGTTCGGATTGCAAGAGAGTATGCAGATGTGTTTGATCCAGTCATCGTACTACCACCGAAATGAGCTATTAAGTTTCAGATAGATCTTGTGCCATGACCTGAACTTGTTAGTAGACCACCTAACAAGATGACACCAACAAAGATGAAGGAAATGAAGGTGCAACTAGTGGATCTAGAAGGAAGGAATTTTATTAGACCAAACAGTTCGCCTTGGGTAGCGGCCGTAGTATTCGTGAAGAAACCAGATGGGTTGTTGAGGATATGTGTTGATTATCGTTAGCTGAACGAAAGGACGATAAAGAATAAGTATCCTTTGCCGAGAATTGATGATCTGTTTGATAAATTAAGTGGAGCCAAGGTGTTTCCCCAGTTAGATTTGGCGACGGGGTTCCATAAGTTGAGAGTGGTAGAGGATAGTATTCCTTTGACTGTATTTTGGACTAGATATGGTTTGTATGAGTGGTTAGTGATGCCATTCGTGTTGACGAATGCACCTGCTTTCTTTGTGGATTTGATGTATCAAGTCTTCCGAGAGTATTTGGATAGATTCGTGTTGGTGTTCATAGATGACATTTTGGTATACTCTAAGGATGAGAGAGAGCATGGAGATCATCTTAGAGTTGTGCTAGAGACGCTGAGGCAGAATCAGCTAAAGGCAAAGTTTTTCAAGTACCATTTTTGGAAGAAAGATGTTAAGTTTCTTGGTCATCTGGTTTCAGAGAAGGGATTGTCAGTCGATCCAGATAAGATCGAAGCTGTGAAGAATTGGAAGAAACAAAAGACAGTGACCGAGATCGGAAGTTTTCTTGGACTTGCTGGTTATTATCGAAGATTTATCAAGGAATTCTCATGGATAGCATTGCCTTTGACTAAGTTTACCAGGAAGGAAGTGAAGTTTGTTTGGTCCAACAAATGTGAGGAAGCATTCCTTAAGTTAAAGCATTTGTTGACCAATACTCTAGTGTTGGTAGTTCCAAATGGTAACCAAGGATTGGTAGTATACACAGATGCGTGTGGGAGTGGATTGTGAGCAGTGTTGATGCAGAAGGGCAAAGTTATTGCTTACGCATCTAGGCAGCTTAGACCGCATGAAGTAAGATATCCTACTCATGATTTGGAGTTTGCAACGGTAATTTTTGCCTTGAAGATTTGGAGGCATTATCTTTCAAGGGAGATATTTGAGTTATATACCCATCATAAAGCTTTAAGATATCTATTCTCTCAGAAGGAGTTGAATATGCGACAATAGAGGTGGCTGGAATTTTTGGCTGCTTATGATTTTGGTATAGAGTATACCCTAGGGAAAGGTAATAAAGTAGCAGATGCTCTCAACATAAGACATCAGAATGTTGTGTTAGCTATGTTGGCAGAATGGAATGATCTAGAAGCTTTGGCCAGTTGTGGTGTGCAGTTAAGATCGACTGCTAGTTCTAGTCAGAGTACTGCCATGTTGTCCTGTTTAGAAGTTTGACTAGTGTTGATCGAGAGAATTACTTCTAAACAGAAGGAGGATCCGTTATTATCTGAGAGGATCAAAAGGCTTGAGGTTGGAACTGAGGTTGATGATTTGAAATATTTTTGTCTTGACCAATGTGGATGGTTGAGAAAGAAGGAACGGTTATGTATTTCAAATGTGGATAACTTGAGAAGAGAAGTTCTTGAGGAATGTCATCGATCCAAGTTTACGATTCATCCTGGAGGGACCAAGATGTATCAAGATATGAAGAGGAGCTTCTATTGGGAAGGCATGAGAAAGATGTTGGCTTGTGGGTTAGGCAATGCGTAAACTGTCAACAAGTGAAAGCCAAACATTAGAAGCTGAGTGGGTTACTTCAGCCTCTAGATATTCCAGTGTGGAAATGAGATTCGATATCCAAGTATTTTATTGATGGGTTGCCAAGGTCAAGGAGAGGATATGAAAGTATATGGGTTATTGTGGACAGGTTGACCAAGAGTGCCCATTTCATTCCAGTAAAGTCCACCAGGATGGCACTAGTATTGGCAAAGTTGTTCATGAAGAACATAGTTAGACTTCATGGAGTTCCTAGTAGCATAGTCAGTGACAGAGATGCATTAGTCACTAGCGAATTCTGGAAGAGCCTACAGGATGTGTTAGGCACAAAGCTCAAGATGAGTACTGCATATCACCCTCAGACGGATGGGGAGACAGAGAGAGTCAATAAGGTGCTCGAGGTCTTGTTAAGAGCTCGTGTGTTGGACTTTAGTTGATCTTGGGAGGATCACCTTCATTTGATTGAATTTTCCAATAATAATAGTTATCAGACTAGTATAGGAATGACGCCTTTTGAAGCTTTGTATGGAAGGCCATGCAAATCCCCTGCATGTTGATTGGAGACTGGAGACAGATTGGTCTTAAGTCTAGATTTAGTAAGGGAGGCGTCAGAGAAGACTGAGTTAATCCAAGAACGGATGAAGGTAGCTCAATCGAGACAGAAGAGTTACGCAGATAAGAGGCGTAAAGACGTAGAGTTCTCGGTGGGAGATAGTGTTTTAATTAAGGTATCACCTATAAATGGTGTGGTACAGTTTGGAAAGTCAGGAAAGTTGGCCCCGAGATATGTTGGTCCATTCCAGATTATAGAGAGGATTGGAAAGCGCATATAGATTTGAGTTGCCGAGCAATATGACAGGTGTCCATAATGTGTTCCATGTGTTTCATCTTCGCAAGTATGTGCATGATCCAGAGGCCACCATTCCTCAGACGGAGTTGGAGAACTTGGTAGTGGAGCGACAACAAGAGGACTGTACTTGGGAGACAGAGGACATGATTCGAGATACTAATCCTGATCTGCTTTGAGGGTATGTCTATATTAGATTTATATAGATATTTCCTAGTCAGGTAGACTAGTATGGTTTTTAGGAGTCGTTACAGATGATTGCTATGTTTGATATTAAGTCCTTACTGAATTTCGAGGATGAAATTCTTTAAGGAGGGGAGCCTATAACACCCCTAATTTTTAATAACATTATTTAGGAGATTTAATTAGGTAAATCAAATAAAATAATGTAAATGTAAGTGATAAGGGGATTGAGACTTGAAATAATTAATTAAGGCCGTGCATAACGAACTAATTAATGGGCTAAAGAATGGGTTCCGGTTAATTAAGTCACATAAGGGTATATTGGGAATTGCCACCCATAGCTTTCACCCTTATATATATTTCGTTCCCACCTTCTTACTTCCCATTCACTTCATTTAAAAACGCAAACAAAAATAAAGAGAATGGCCGGCCATTAAGAGAAAGAGAGAATTTAAATTAAAGCTAGAGATTTAAGCTTAAGGGAAATCAATCTCAACCCAATATCCTTATCAATAGTAAGGTGAATAATAATTCCATCTCTATTTTTGTTTAAACCATATGTTTTCGGATTTAAGGGATAAATTCGTTTTTATGATATATTAGATGATGATATGCTAGATTTAAGATCTGTTTGATTTAAACAAAATTGTTTAAATGGGTTTCGTACGGTTATAGATCAAAATCGAGATTAAATGATGTTTAAATGCCATGGGAAATATTATGTTATGAGAAACATGATTTTGGAGTTAGGTTTCAATTTTGAGAATTTTCCAAGCAATGGAAAGATTATTATGAATTTTCAAAGGAAAATATAGTTATTTGGGTTTATAATTTATTTTGGAAAATATATTGAGAATTTGGGTACGAAATTATGTTATGTTAGATAACATGATTAAAGTGAATTTCTGGAATTTTTCGGGATTTTTCCAAAGTGATTTGCTATGCAAAATAAATTGTTTTAGAAGAGGGACTTCTTTGCAAAAATTGGAAGGGCTAGTTTGATTAACTTAACCATGATTTAGATCTGGATTAGCGACAGTTATTTTTGAAAAGGAATTTGAAAAAGTTAAGGTAACCAATCTGGTGTTGACACGTGGCAGGTTAGTTAGAGAAAAGTTTACTTAAACAAGAATTAAGCGTGGTTTTGCTCAAAAAAGTGGTTCCACCTACTTAGGAAAGCGCCTTTCAACATAGTAGCTTCGGCCTTCGTCCTTGTCAAAACCAACTATGCTTAAACCAATACACATGTCATCACTATGATGGTACATGGTGGATTAGAGATAGGCAGAAGGTAGAGTGTCGAAAGCATAGCTTCCGAAGGGGTCGAAACCTTGGTTTGTTTTTAAAAGAAAAGTGCCTGCCTATGTTTGTTTTAAGCCTTCGACAGGGTCGAAACATAAGGTTTCAAAAGAGGTTTTAAAGGGTTACAAAAGGGGTTGCCATTAACTTATAATTTCTTTCAACTGGGTTCCTTACTTATAACAGAATGTTTTGAAAGAAGGGGTTCCGACTTAGTCGATACCATGCTGCCGTTTTATAGCCTTTCGATGGTGTTGAAGTTATCAATGCCGTCAGAAAGTACTTTGTTTTATAAAGTTTAAGCCACTTCCTATAGTTTACGAAAGGGGTTAGGGGTTTCTAAGGTGATGGTTTCGAAAAGGGTATCGACTCCAACCTTTCTATCTTTTACCCAGATGATTTATGATTTCGAAAGAGATGGTGTCGATGCCATTATGGTTCCCAATGTTTTATAAATGATAAAGGTGGTTTCGAAACAAATGCTTTCAACTATATTCACTTTTACCCAAATTATGTTTTAAGTATAAACCCAATGCTTTCGGAAGGGGTACTTTCAATGGTTTCGGAAGGGTTACTTCCAAAGTGTCGAAAGGGGCACTTTCAACTGGTTTCGAAGCTAAAGGTTCTAAAGTTATATGCTAATACTTTAATATATTCAAAAGGTTTCGAAAGGTAGAATTTAAAGTATTATAAGGCAGGAGCCTAATGTTTATAAGAGCTTTCGAAGGAGGTAGGTTTCGAAGGTATCGAAAGGTTTATGACCCAAACTCTATTTTTAAAGGAAAAACCATGGCTATATTAAAGAAGTCTTTATAATGGTTTTAAGAAGAAGCTATCTTTGATAAAGAAATATGTTAACGGTATTAACTAAGTAGTATATTAAACCCACAGGAAGTGTATTGCTATGTTTTATAGTGCTTCTTCTATTATGAATATATTCACTTTATAATGGACCCATAACTGCATTTTGGGGATAAAGGGTAGAAGAACCAGTCAGGTTAACTAGTAGCGAATATAAATTGAACAAACTCCTGAATGAGTGGAATTGCATCCTGGAGGTTAGGAAGACCGGAATATAGGATGCTAAAATATAAAGAAAAGATATTGGCATGGGCCAATAGGTTCACAGTAAGCCCATGAAAACTGTATGATGTTGGTAGGGGCCAATAGGTTCATAGTTAGCCCACGAAAACTATGTATAAGAGAAGAAGTCAGATATACAGGTTCATAGTTAGCCCATGAAAACTATGTGTAAAGGAATATTTAAAATAGACAGGTTCATAGTAAGACCATGAAAACTATGATTGGATACTTGCAGGGCCAGTCGATTTGTAGTTAGCCCATAAAAACTATATTCAGATGAAATATCGACAGATGAAATATCCAAAATTAATTCAAATCTTTTGCAAATCATCATATTATACTATTTTGAATTGTTTTAACCATTGTGGATGTAGGAGCATAGTATATGGTTTTGTAAAGGTTTTGAGATACTAGTGAGGGGAAACCTATTCCGCTAAGCGGCATGGTCTTACTAGATATCTAGATGATTTGAGATGGTAGATTATTATTCATACCAGGCTTTATGTCTGACTCGAAGTTTATGTTTACCCCTTAAACTTTTGGATACTCACTTGATTTTGGGTAGTTCGAGAGTTGAGGTTTTCAGGTACCTCTTATGACGAATAAGCTTCCAGAGCCGTGCAGGAGGCATGATAGATATTTAAAGTTCTCTTTCTTTTGATTCCTCTGTGTTGATTGTAAAGGCAAAGCTGTTATATTTCCTGTATATACTCTGATCATCCCAGGGGGCAACTTCATATGTTGCTCTGGGTGTATGTTGTAATAAATATAATTTCTCTGAAAACATGAAATTATGTAATGAATTGAAAATGTTTTGATATGTAATGTGATGTTGTTTGAAGTTTAATTTTTTTCCATATTCATGTGTTTTTGTGTATCAATGAATCTAACACCGCCATATTCGATCGCCAATGATTAATAACTATGGATGATCGCAGCATCCGTAGCCGTTAGTTTTGGGTCCCCAAGTAGGGGAATGTTACAAAATGGTCTTCCCATGACCCACAAAAATCTAGTACGAAAGCTCTCAACAAATCTTCAAGTACCTTATTGACTTTCTCTGTCCGTCCGTCCATTTGTGGGCGAGAAGCAGTACCCACCTTAAGCTTGGTACCCAACACCTCTTGTAGACTACTCCAGAATTTACTAATGAACAAAGTATCCTTGTCACTGACAGTACTGCTAGGAATCCCATGTAGTCTAACAATATTCTTCATAAACAACTTAGCCAATACAGGTGTCGTCCTGGTTGACTTCACGGGAATGAAATGTGCACTCTTGGTCAGTCTATCCACTATGACCCAAATACTTTGATTTTCCCTGTTCAACCTTGGCAACCCATCAACAAAATCCATGGATATTGAATCCTACTTCAAAATTGGTATATCTAAAGGCTGAAGCAATCCACTCGGCGTCTGATGTTTGACTTTAACTTGCTGGCAATTCAAACACTTCTTTACCCATAAGCCTATATCTTTTTCATACCTTCCAAGAAGAAACTTCTCTTCATATCTTGATACATCGTAGTTCCTCCAGGATGTATAGTAAACTTCAATCGATGACATTCCATAAGAACTTCCTTCCTTAAGTCACCAACATCAACAACTTTATTTACGTTCCCTAGCTGCTAAAAACTCCAGCCATCTCTGCTGTCTCATATTCAACTCCTTCTGAGAGAATAAATACTGCTAGGATTTATGATCCGTGTACAACTCGAATCTTTCTCCCAGAAGACAGTGTCTCCACACCTTCAAAGCAAAGATTACAACTGCTAACTCCAAATCGTGAGTCAGATATCTAACTTCATGTAGTCTGAGCTGTCGAAAAGCATAGGCAATCACCTTACCACTTTGTATTAACACAATTTTTAATCATGTTCGACATGCAACAATATACACCACCAACCCCTGATTACTATCTGCTATAACTAACATGGGCGCATTGGTCAACAAATGTTTCAACTTAAGGAATGCCTCCTCACATTTACTTGACCAAATAAACTTTACGTCCATCTTGGTTAGTTTAGTCAAATGCGCTACTATCTGTGAGAAATCCTTGACAAATCTCCGGTAATAGCCAGCTAATCCAAGTAAAATTCTTATCTAGGTCACTGTCTCAGGTCTCTCATAATTATTTATAGCTTCAATCTTAGCTAGACACACAGACAACCCTTTTTCAAAAACTATGTGCCTAAGAAACTTCATTTCTATCTTCCAAAAATGACACTTCAAAATTTTGCTTTTAGTTGACGCTGCCTCGAATATGTCAAAATGTCATCAATGAATACCAACACGAACCTATACAAGTGCTCTTGGAAAATTATGTTCATCAAGTCCACAAAGAAAGTGGGCACATTAGTCAATCTGAATGGCATTACTAACCACTTGTACGAACCACATCTTGTTTGAAACGCCGTCAAAGGAAATACTGTCCTCCACCACCCTCAATTGATGAAACCTTGTAGCTAAATCCAACTTGGAAAATACTTTGGCTCCACTAAATTGATCAAATAAATGATCAATTCTCGGCAAAGGATGTCTATTCTTTATTGTTTTCACATTCAGTTTATGATAATCGATGCACAATCTCAATGACCCATTCGGTTTCTTCACAAACATCACAGCTGCTCTCCAAGGTGAACTGCTTGGTCCGATTAAATTCTTTCCTTCTAAGTCCAGCAGCTGCACCTTTAATTCCTTTATCTCAGTAGGTATCATTCTGCTAGGCGGACTACTTACAGGTTCAGCTTCAGGTACAAGATCTATTCGAAACTCAATAGCTCGTTTCGGTGGTAGTCCTGTAATAGGCTCGTACACATCTGCATACCCTCTTACAATGAAAACTCGATTTTCTTCGTCTTCTACTTCCATTTCACCAAACAAAGCACAAACATCAAAATTTGCATTCTCTACTGAGTATATAATTCGATCGTGGCTATTAGGGTGTCTTAATGATTCTCCCCATTCAGGCAAAATATCCTAGCCTCATATTTGCTCAACCAATCCATATCCAAAATGATTCAAAAACCCACAAAGTCAAACACATACAAACTATAAACAAAAGCATGACCTAACAACTCAATCTTTAACTGGTTGCATCTCATCCCAAGAGTTACATACCCTCATGTTGGATTTGCAACCCTTAAGGAAGTAACATGGTATGATGGTTCTAATTCTAACTTATCTACCAAACACCGAGAGATAAAAGAATGTGATGCACCATATCAAACAAAATTCTAACTGGTATGCTATAAATCAAAAGCGTACCTTCCATCACATACTTTCCTTTCTCAACAATAGTTGGTTTAGAAGATGATGGTTCTAAAGCAAAGACCTTTCCCGCCTTGGCCACTTCAGGACATTTGGTCTTGTAATGCCCCCACTTGGTCGCAGTTAAAGGACTTCACACTCTGCTTTTCCAAATATGTCTTGTCATCACCAGATCGACACTTATTAGCATAGTGTCCCTTCTTGTCACACTTATAACAAAAGATATATGCTTTCCCATTCTTGGTAGCTCCACCCTTCTAAGCTCCTTTCTTCTTGAAGAATTTCCTCTTCTTATTCAGTGAACTCTAGGTTTCCACCGACTTTTCTTTCCTAAAACTTGAACTACATTACTCGGATTTTGGAGATGTGGAATAGTCACATTGGCAATCTCCGGCCTTAAACCTTAGATAAACTTCTCATTCCTCTTAATCACAGTATCAATGGTGGCATATTCATATCTGGATAGCTCATTAGACTTAGTAGCATACTCCAGTCCAAACATATTTTCTTGCTTCAATTCCATAAACTTCCTAAGCATAGTTGATAAGAACCTCTCCTCAAATCTTCTTCTAAACTCATCCCAAGTCAGTTCTTCTTCAGACACACCAACGGTCGCTCCGTTCCACTAGTGCAGTGCTGCATTTAGCAACTGTCTAGAAGCCGATCTCATTTTATACTCATCGTTCAACCCCAGATTAGCAAAAGTTCTCTCATAGTGCAATAGCCAGTTCTCTACTTCAATAGCATCCTCAGTTCCAAGAAAAGGCTTCCCACCAAGACTAGTATAATAGCTTAGCATTGTTATTACCAACCGACGCCACGGGATTAACTCCTCCCACACTAGCAGCATTCCCTCTAGCCAAACCAACAGCAGCTCCGAATTACTTCGTGTTGACAAAGAGCTAAAACATAGTCCTCATATCTACTGGTGAGGTCACGACACCTACATTAGCATTTGCATTTTGATTAGCATTCGCTTGTCGACTCGGTTCCTTCTAGCATTGGGTCAAACATTTCCATTTGTAGTAGTGCTTCCTCTACCTAGATTCACTCTTCTGTTACTTGCTTCCATAACTTGCATTCTCATAATATGAATACGAGCCTTATATGATATAGAAGAACGGTCTAAGAGAGAGGGGACAATACACACTTATATATACCAAATACAAGTACATTACTATAGCATTATCCCATACCCCAATCTTATTCTCTGGTTCATTTGGACTATGTTTCCCAAACCTTTTAAGTTTTACATAAACCTATACTCTGATACCAACTTGTAACATCCCCCGATTTTGATGTCCAAAACTAAGTGCTACGAATGCTGCAGTCATCCATAGTATTAATTTCCGATGATAAAATACGGCTATGTTAATCATATCAACAATCAAAAGCACATAAATATGAAAATTTTCAAACACAATTTAATAACAAATTTTCACATTTCATTTTGCAAATAAGGTTTCATATTAGTTATATAATCCCATCTGATTTCACATTCAGAGAAAATATAATTATTACAAAAATACTCCAAGAGCGACATATGAAGATGACCCCTTAGTTGATCAGAGTCTACTACTACTTGACTGTTATAATTTCTGTCATTACATCCATTCAAACAAAACAAACTACATAGCGGATTAAATAAAACTCCTAATACAGCTACCTTGCCTCCTACACATCTCCGGAAGCTTATTCATCAAACTGGAAACCCAAAATCCCTTATTCTCGACCTACTCAAATGAGTACTCGAGAGTTGAAGGGGAAAAACAAAAATTTCAGGCCAGACAAAAAATATGGTGTGAATAATAACCTACAATCAAATAGATATCTAGTGAGACCATGCTGCTGAGCGGAATGGAGTTTCCCCTAACTAGTATCTTAACTATAGAATATCAAGTAATATGACTAACTGTCGAAATCATAAGGTTATCGACCTTCTTGAATAGAGGCTATCTCACCTCTTTAAAACATACTTTTAGTTTGCATAAAATCAGGCCTCACCGACATTGAAATAAAAAGCAGCGGCATCAATGTCGCATGGCATTATTGCAGAAATCAATTACGTGCGGCATTAATACTATAATGTCAAAACTATGGTTCTTCCTCTCTGTGCCGTAAAACTTAGGGTGTCGACGTTGAAAACCCACAATATAAATTTCCTTTACATCGAATCAAGTAATAGCAGCACCATTGCTACAAAATAGTTAATATCGAAAATAATGCTTGCGGCTTCCCTACTTTAAGCTATGACATCGATATAGAAACCATGCGGAATTATTCAATGAAAATTTGCGGCACTGACAAAGCAATGGTGAAAGCATTGTACAATGGCTATTATGTCGCAAAACAAATAATGTCAACATTGATAACTTGCACCATCGATGATTCCCATTATCATGAGATGTGTTATTCCCATAGTGACGATGCCACATGCATGATCCAATGCGGCTTAAGTATCTCATGCATTGTTCATAATGATGCCGCCCTTTGTTACAATGCCACATATTGTTGTTGGCAGATGGTATGGGGATGCCGCATATTAATGGCGTCGTGCTAATTATCATAAAAACCATTTTTTCCCTTTTAAAGTAAATTCTTTTTACCTACTACCATTTATTTGTCAAACTATGATTGGTTGGGACAAAATGTTTACAACTTCTTTTTAGAGTTTACTGAAATCAGGTTTAACTTCCCAAAATCATTTATTCATTTATTTAATTAATATCCTTAATTAATTATTGATTTAAATGCTTTTCTAGCTTAATAAATTCATAATGATTCATAAATACTGGGAAAAATTCCCAAAATCACAAAAATTCAGAATTATCATATTCTTTACCATATAGAAATTTTAGGACCAAAAACCGCACTTAATTATTTTTAATAATTTAAACTCAAAATGTACCCTATTTCTACCTTAGGAAATTCATAAAATATTCCTTTTAACTTGGAAAATTATGAAACTAAAAACTCATCCTTAAAATAATGTTTTACTCCACATATCAAAAAATCAAATCGATTGGAGATTAAAATCTTAGGTTTTACTCTTAAAATCCATTCAAATAATTTTATAAAAATTTGCATAAATCATTATTCTATCCGAACAATAATCATACATCCCTAACAGGGCAAAACAATCAAGATAAATTTGAGTATTTCCCATGGTCGAATTCAGCCCAAAGGTAAAAGAGACGGCTCACTTATTATTCACAGTAGTTTGGATGTTGGAGTTGTAATTTTATGGTGTTTAGCTTCTCTAAGCTTTATCTTTTGAATCCCCTTTGATTTTGTAACATCCTCCATTATGAGGCCGAAAAATAAACGCTACTGAAGCTGCAGTCAACAATAGTATTATTCTCCTGTGAAAAGACAAGTTCGGTTAATAGTATCATTAATATCAAAGCATAGAAATATGAAAATTTTCAAAACACGGATTTCATTAATTAATTTCCATATTCATTTAATATTCCCAAAACATTACCCAGGTTTAGATAAAATAATAATTATTACGAAGCACTCCAAGAGAGACATATGAAGCTGCCCCATTGGTTGATCAGAGTTAAATAGACAGATAAATTTCTGTCGTTACATACATACAGCCAAAAGTCATAACAACACAACGGATATATAAATAGATAGACTCTTACATAGCTAGCTCTACCTCCTACACGTCTCCGGAAGCTTTATTCGTCAAACCTAAAAACCTGGAAACCTTACTTTCGTACTACTAAAATAAGCACCCAAGAGTTAAAAGGGAAAAACAAAAACTTCGGATCAGACAAAAAGTCTGGTATGAATAATAATATGTCATTTTGGTTAATAGATATCTAGTGAGACAAAGCCGTTGAGTGGAATGGGTTTTTCCCTCATCGGTATCCTATAATAATATGTCTTTTAGAAATCAAGCACCTTCAACCATAATGGTTGAACTAGATAATATAAACAATCGTATGCATCCATGCATCCTGGGTAAACATGACTAATCTATCTAAATAAATGGACTATTTGTCCTAACATCTTTGTTTTCTCAGGGTAACTAAAAACATACATGGCTGACTTTGGCCTACTAGATATATGAAATTCTCTAACTTACTGTTAGAAGGAAACTAGACGGTATGTCCGAAACTTACAATTCTTAGGGTCACCCTAATCCTAATGGTTTTGCAGGCCAACCAATAATTTATCTCATCTTCGTGTATTCCTTTTTGTGCGTAACCTACTTTTAGTCTTACCCTTGATGAAGCCCTATGTATTGGAATTTTGGTCTAATATCAACTAGGGGCTAATAGCTGAAGTATAGGGCGCGATCCTACAACTGTCCCATATGGTTTTCTAATCTCTGTGTCAATTCATCTTATCACAATTTATCTAAAAGTGATAAGAACTATAATCTTTTTGGTAAAATCCTGGGCTAAATGCCCTTTTTATTTCCTTGAAAACATAAGTCTTTATAATTTATTTAACCCTTGATATCATACTTTAAAACAAGGAAACTATAGCTCTTTACTTTATCCAAAATATTATGCCAAGATATATATGTGCTTTATAAAATAACATTGATGAACTTCAAAATCACTTAGAGGTTGTCGCACCTCCAAACCTTAGGCTATGAAGCTATATACAATAAAAACATTTATATTGAAAAAGTGCGACATTAATATTGCCTATATGGGTTGTCTTTCCCTTCTATATTGAAGTCATGTTAAAGCGTTTTATTTATAAAACATAAGGCTATAATGCCAAAACCATTTATGTCGCATATATAGGTTGGCGAAAGAAGTATAGAGTTTGGTTTGCATAAAATGTAGGCTTATAACCTTATTCAAATAATATCAAAATCATGACCAGGCGACATCATCATCGTAAATAATCAATGTCGAAAATAGCCTATAGCGGCATTATGGAAAAACACTGCAGCATAAGAAATAGCGGCAACACTGCTGTATAAAACCAATGTTAAAAGTGATAAAAGCGACACTATAGCCATAGTATAGTCAATGTTGAAAACATAAAAAGCGGCATAGACGGCATGCGGTACTGAAATCACAAGGAGTTGATACTGAAAAATAGCGGCACCATTAATGCCGACATAGATAAGCGGTGATATGCGGCGTTGATATGAGACATTGAAACATGAATGATAGCCAACGTCGAAAGCATTAATGTCGACATCGGACCCATATTTCCCACTTCCACCAACGTTGATACATTGCATACCAACATGGGTTGATATCGTATGCATCCCAATTGGTTGATGTTGAAAAGCTTAGGTGTGACATAAATGGGTTGCGGCATCAATGAGGAAACGACAATTCCTGTAATTATTATAAAACTGTGAATTTTCTATATAAAGTAATTTCTTTTTACCAACTCCTATTCTTTGTAAAATGGATAATAACTTTCTTTACAAATTATTTTTAAGAAAATTGCTATGAATCAGATTTCTCATTATCAAAATAATTTACAAACCAATAATTTTATATTAATATTTTAATATAATTATTAAGCTTTTCTAGCCTAATAAATTCATAATAATTTGTAAACACTTGAAAAAAAATCCTCAAAAATCACAATAAATCAAATTTATCATATTATTTAACATATAAAAATTTCGAGACCAAAAACATTATTTAATTATTTTTAATAATTAAAACCCAAAATAAACCATTTTCTTCACTTAAGAAATTTATACAATATTCATTCTTGATTGGAAAATTAAGAAATTAAAACTTTTAAAATAATGTTTCTAACATCACCTCAAAATTTCAAGTCGGATGGATGTCATAAACTAGGTTTATACTCTTAAAACCTAATAAATAATTTTATAATAAATCCAATAATTCATCATTCAAGTGTATAATTAACCAATCATTCCAAACATGGCATAACAACAATAATAAAAGGTTTGTGTTTGATCACAAAACCAAAATAAACATGCAAATAGTGAGATGGATAACTATTATTCACCTTGACTAGACAATGAGACTTGAGATTTGACTGTTGATTTGGTTTCCTTAAGCTTTCTCTTTGATTTCTTAGCTTTTTTCTTCTCCTTAAAGCTCTTAACTATGGTCGGCCTTCCTTAATATTTAGTTTGTATGAATGAATATGAGGGAGGAATTGAGGCTGAGAAGGTATATGTTAAGGAAATGTGCCCTTTTCTATTTTGCTCTTCTCATAAATCCTCCTTCTTATTATTGTTCTAATCACCCTTATTAGTTCATTAATTAACGCTCGAACAATTTGATTATCAAATCTCCTTCTCCTTATCATCCTATGTTATTTTATTTAATTTATCTAACTAAATATCCTAAATAATATTAATCAAAATTAGGGGTGTTACAGACTCCCCTCCTTAAAGAATTTCATTCTTAAAATTATGATAAGGTACTTAACATCAAATATAATAATAAATATAAAACATACCATCAAAACAAATCAGATAAGCGTTCCTAATCGCGTCCTCTATCTCCCAAGTATAGTCTCTCTCGTTGTCACTCCACTGGACCTTTACTAGTCCGACTGTCATGTTTCTTAGCTTCTGCTCATCCCTAGCCACAATACAAATAAGTTGCCTAATATTTATCATGTCCAGTTCAACCACTAAGTCTTTCAATATAGCCGGAGTGATAATCATGAAAAAATCTTCCTAAGACGAGAAATATGTAAAACGTTGTGTACTTCTGCCAAACTGCTTGGTAACTCTATCCTATAAACAAGTTTTCTATTCCTCTCTATAATAGGAAATGGTCTAACAAAATCTAGATGCAACTTTTCCCGACTTTCTATATCTTACTACACCCTTCATTGTCCATACTTTGATGAAAACTTGATCTCCAAATGAGAATTCTTAGTCTTTCCATCTCTTATCTGCATAATTCTTTTGCCTAGTTTGAGCTTCATTCATCCTTGCTCGGATTAACTCAATATTTTATGTTTCTTCTCTTACCAAGCCTGGACCAAGAATTAATCTCTCTTCTTTCTCTAACCAACATATGGGTGATTTACATGGCCTTCCATATAAATCTTCCAAAGGTGGCATTCCTATATTAGTCTGATAGTTATTTTTATAGGAAATTTCGATTAAGTATAGATGGTCTTCCCATGATCTTCTAAAATCTAGCACACAAGCTCTTAACAAATCCTTCAAGACTTTGTTATCTCTTTCCATTTGCACATCTGTCTGCGGATGATAAGCGGCACAAATCTTAAGCTTGGTACCAAACACCTCTTATAGACTCTTCTAGAATTCGCTAGTGAATAAAGTATCTCTGTCACCGACTATACTACTAAGAATCCCATGCAGTCTAACAATATTCTTCATAAATAACTTAGCCAAAACGGGTGTCGTCCTTATCGACTTAATGGGAATGAAATGTGCACTCTTGATTTCTATCCACTATAACCCAAATACTTTTATTTCCTCTACTCGACCTTGAAAATCCATCAATGAAATCCATAGATATAGAATCCCATTTCCAAACCGGTATATCCAAAGGCTGAAGCAATCCACTTGACTTCTTATGTTTGACTTTTACTTGCTGGCAGTTTAAGCATTGCTTTACCTATAAGCCCACATCCATTTTCTTACCTTCCTAGAAGAAACTCCTTTTCATATCATGTTACATCTTAGTTCCTCCAAGATGAATGGTAAACATCGATTGATGACACTTACTAAGTACTTCTTTTCTTAGGTCACCTGTATCTAGAACACATAATCGTTCCTTCTTTCTCAACCATCCCTTTTCATCAAGATAACAATCCTTCAAATCATCGATCTCAGTTCCACTTTCCAATATTTTATTCTCTCGACTAATAATGGATCATCTCTTTGCTTAGAAGCAATCCTTTCAATCAATACTGGTCGAACTTCAAACCATGATAACATGACAGTTTATTGACTAGAACTAGATGTAGATCTTAACTGCACACTACAACTAGTTAATACTTCTAAATCTTTCCACTTTGCTAACATCGCCAACACTGCATTCTAATGTTTTCTGTTAAGTGCATCTGCAACATTGTTTCCTTTTCTTGGTGTATACTCAATTCCAAAATCATAAGCTGCTTTGAACTCCAACCACCTCTGTTGAATATCTTAAAGACTTGTAATTCGTATACAATCCGAATCTTTCTCCTAAGAGGTAGTGTCTCCACACTTTCAAAGCAAAGATTACAACTACCAAATCCAAATCGTGAGTCGGATGCCAAACTTCATGTGGTTTGAGCTGTCGAGAAGCGTAGGCAATCACTTTACCTCTTTGTATCAGCACATCGCCTAATCCTATTCCATATGTATCTGTATTCACCACCAAATTTTGATTACCATCTTGTACAACTAACATGGGTGCATTAATCAATAAATGTTTTAGCTTCAGGAATGCTCCCTCACATTTATTGGTCCAAACATACTTCACATCCTTCCATGTTAGTCTAGTCATCAGTGCTGCTATACGAGACAAATCCTTGATGAATCTCCAGTAATAGCCAGCTTATCAAAGATTTTTTTTATCACAATCACCGTTTCGGGTCGCTTCTAATTATTATAGCCTCGATCTTAGCTAGATCTACTGACAACCTTTTTTCTGTAACTACATGATCAAAGAACTCCACTTCTTTCTTCCAAATACGACACTTCATAAACTTCGTCTTTAACTAATGTTGCCTCGATGTCTCAAGCACTATTCTGAGGTAAGCATCATGATCTTGGTCAGTCCGAGAAGATATCAAAATGTCATCAATGAACACCAACATGAATCTATCCAAGTGTTCTGGAAATTCGGTTCATCAAATCTATAAAGAAATCGGGCGCATTAGTTAACCGGAATGATATTACTAATCACTCGTAGGGACCATATCTTATTCGAAATGCCGTTAAAGGAATACTGTCCTCCGCCACTCTCAAATGATGGAACCCTATCGCCAAATCCAACTGCGAAAATACTTTGGCTCCACTCAACTAATCAAACAAATCATCAATTCTTGACAATGAATATCTATTCTTTATTGTCTTCTCATTCAACTTACGATAATGGATACATAATATCAACGACTCGTCCGGTTCTTCACGAACACCACGGTCACTCCACAAGGCGAACCGCTTGTTCTAATGAAACTTTTTCCTTCTAAGTCCACCAGCCGGTCCTTTAATCCTTCATCTCAATAGGTGTCATTCTACTAGGCGGTCTACTTAAAGTGTTCGGCTTTAGATATAATATCTATTCAAAATTCAATAGCCTATTTTAACGGTAGTCCTATAACTGGCTTAAAAACATCTGCAAACTCTCTAACGGCAAAAACTCTTTTCGACTCATCTTCCTCCTCCATTGCATCCGATAAAACACAAACATCAAAATTTGAGTTCTCTATTGAGTATATATTTCGCTCGTAAATATTAGGGTATCTTAATGATATTTTTCTATCTTGGTAAGATATCCTAGCATCATATTTTCGTAACCAATCCATACATAATATAATTCCAAAGTCCACAAAATCAACACATGCAAACTACAGGCAAGTATGTGATCTAATAAGTCAAACTCTAAATGGTCATATATATCCCTATAGTTGCATACCCTTCTATTGAATTCACAATCCTTAAGGAAGTAACAAGGAATGATGGTTCTAAACTAAGTGTATCTACCAAACAACGAGAGATAAAAGAATGTGATGCACCAATATCAAATAATACTCTAATAGATATGTCATGAATCAAAAGCGTAACTCTCATCATAGCCTTTCCCTTCTCCTCTGCTCGTCATCTAGACATAAATCAGCAAAAATCCTTTCATGATGAAGCAGCCAATTCTTTACTTCGATAACATCCTCAGTTCCAATGAATGGCTTTCCTCTAAGTCTTGCATAATCCTGACTCAACACAACATAGGTATTGACAACCGAAATTTCAGGATTTGCTCCTCTAGCTTTACCACCAACTAATTTAGCTGCAACTCCTACTTGCATCATGTTGACAAAGAACAAGTACATAGCTCCCATATCTACCGGCAGTGTTCTAGTACCCACATTAGCAGCTGTTTGTCGACCCAGATTCCTCCTAGTATTGGGCCCGACATTTCCATTAGTCGTGGTGCTTCCTGCATGGAGATTCAATCTTCCAATTCCTGACTCCATATCTTACTTTCCTTAAATCTACATTCGATCCTTAGTAAGATACGGAAGAATGGTCTAAGTGAGGGAAGAATAGAGATAAGATATATACTTATATATAGAAAACATGTACATTACTATAGTGTATTCTATACCCCAATCTCATTATATGATTCATTTGGATTATGTTTTCAAAAACCCATTTAAATTCAAAATTCTTTTAGTTTTACATAAACCTTTGCTCTGATACCAAGTTATAATACCCCATTCCGAGGTCCAAAAATAAGTGCTACTAATGCTATAGTAATCAATAGTATTATTCTTCGGTGACAAAATGAGTTCAGTTATTAGTATCATTAACATCAAAGGACAGGAATATGAACATTTTCAATACATAAATTTCATTAATTAATTTCCATATTCATTACATAATCCTAAAACATTGCCTAGGTTCAGATAAAATATAATTATTATAAAATACTCCAAAAGAGATATATGAAGATGCCTCCTTGCTTGGTCAGAATTAACTACTAGACATATACAATTTCTGCCATTACATACATACAGACAAAAGTTAAAACAACACAGCGGAGACGTAAATAGATAAACTCCTACATAGCTAGCTCTGCCTCCTGAACATCTCTGGAAGCTTTATTCGTCAAGCCTAAAAACTTGGAAACATTGCTCTCGAACTACTCGAATGAGTACTCGAGAGTTAAGGGGAAAAACAAAAACTTCGGGTCAGACAAAAAATATGGTGTGAATAATAATATGCCATCTTAGTTAATAGATATCTAGTGAGACCACGTTGCTAAGTGGAACGGGTTTTCGCCTCACTAGTATCCTATAAAAATATGTCTTTTAGAAATCAAGCACCTACAACCAGAATGGTTGAACTAGACAATATAAACAGTCGTATGCATGCACACACCTTGGGTAATCATGACAAATCTATCTAAATAAATGGACTATCTGTCCCAAAATCATAGTTTTCTTAGGGTAACTACAAACCTATATGGCTGACTTGGGCCTACCAGATATATCAAACTCTCTAACTTATTATTAGAAGGAAACTGGATGGTCTATCCGAAACTTACTATTCTTGGGGTTACTCTGATCCTAATGGTTTTGTGGGCCAACCAATAACCTATCTCATCTTTGTGCATTCCTTTTTGTGTGTTAACCTACTTTTAGTCTTACCCTTGATGAAGCCCTATGCATTGGAATTTTGGACTAATATCAGCCAGGGGCTAATAGCTGAAGAATAGGGCGCTACCCTACACCAATTCCATTTAGTTTTCTAATCTCTGAGAATTCATCCTATCATAATTTATATAAAGGAGATGTTAATGCATAAACACATCAATACCCAAAAGTGAATAGGAATAGAATTCGATCAAAAAGAAGCCTCTATGAGGCCCTTTGAAGCTATCAAAGTTAAGGGTTGAGCATATGATTCCCGGTATGTAGTTGGTCTTTGCATTGGTGACATAATCAATTCGATTTTCATGAACATGTTGAGTTAGAAGTAATAGTTGGGGATATGTTTGAGTCAATAGGTAATTAAGTAATCAAGTCAATGTGTATATCTATGTTAAAATTCAGGTTTGAAGTCAATAAAATACGGAAGTCACAAGTTCTAATATGTCAATAAACTATGCAATTGTTTGATTTCCAATTTCTTATGTGTACAAGGTTAAAGTATTACAATTGACTAAATCCCTAAATCGATTTAGGGTTTACAAAGTTGGAAACATGTAAGAAATTACGAAAGCGAATCAGGTCCCCAAAACAGTGCATTTAGGGTCATATTTATAGGGGTGGATGGACACGGTTTTCGACGTGGATAGGCTTTAGTAGCACCCTTGTCGATGGTGTTGATAATAGCCTTGTAGACCTTGATGATGTTATGCACTGAATTTTCTTAATAGTGGTAATAACAGAACTTTAGTGCCACCTCGAAAGTGTTGGTCTTAAGCGTCGACGTTTTTCAAGCGATATAAAGATCGAAGTGCTATATTGAACAACAGTGAAGAGCGGTGTCACTTGACATCCTTGTAGTGTTAAGATTTTCATGGATATTGATAGTGTCCAACATCAATACCACTTCATATAGATGCACGATGTTCTTTAAATGCTAATAAAATACGTTGACGAAGTGCCATGTTGAGCAGTCTTTGAAGAGCTCTAAAGTATTGATAAAGTGATAATTGACGATGAGCTTGTGATTGGTGAGTAGCGAAGCTGATTGAATGTGGTATCAATGAGATCTGCTTTGATCACTTCGACATTCATCGATGACCTTCGAGGTTGTCTGTACTTGACCTCTTCGTAACACAGACCATGGAAGGTAATGCCACCCCTATATCTCTTTTTGTGTATCTCTGAAGTCGATAAGAGGCATCTTTGGAGTATTCTTGATATAGGGCCTTTGACGATAATGACAATGTGTGGAGTGATCTATGAATAACTTCTGATGTTAGCACCATTACTTCCGTGTTGCTTATTAGTGTGGCATCGAACCTCCTCGTATCCTTTTGACAATCCTCTTTGACATTATTATTGGTAAAATGCGCAATCATGTAGCACGTCAGACCTCTTCATCAACAATTATAGTAGTAATATCTTTGAAGTTTATGAGGTGCAACGTTCCTAGCTCTTTACACTTTTCATCTTCGAAGTCAATGATGGTGATATCGCTTGCTATTACAAAGACTTAGACATTATTTCCTTAGACGAGGTTCGACATCTTCTCCTTAGAGCTTCCAATTAGGAACCATATTCTCTTGTGAAATTATATGGATAACATTTGCTACCCCTCCTTGTGTAAAAGAAGCTTTTTACTTAAAACCACAAATTTTCCTTGCTTTGTTTAGCCTTTGAGACCCATTAAATCTGATGGTGTGCTTTCTTTTCCTGTGATTTAAACTCAAACAAATGATGTTTTTGAATTATCCATATCATTTAAAGCCTTAAATTTCATACATCCGGGTTAATACTAATATACGATTACTAACATATTTTTCGCTTTATATGTATTCATATGACATTTAGCATCAATTTACTCAGTCGACATAGTTTTACTTCCATAGAATTACATTTCGGATGCTCTATGTTAATTTTTATTGAAGTTTTCAATTCATATTTATGGACCTATCTTCTTATCATAGATTTAGCACTTATTTATGCTCTTCTAATCAACGCAAAATTTTAAGTTTTTCTTGTGAACTCTATCCTCGTCATTCAATAGTTATTGACTTGTTGTAGGGTTATTTTTAAACTTTAAACATTTTATTGTTTGGATATCAAGTAAATCTCATACATCCTTTCAAGAATAAGTATTTAAATTTGAATAATATCATCAAGTAGGCAGACGGAAGGATAGGCATGAATTTTCTTTGAGAAGACTAGTACGGGTTTCAAAAAATTTCCTCTCGAGCTAACTCTTCTTGGATTGTTAGAGCTTGACTCTCAATATTAAGTCGCTTTGAATGTATCACACAATTTGTTTTACAGAGGTTTGATTTGGTGCAAGATGTCATGCAACAGTTCGTTTTCCTTCTCATTGTAATTTTTATCTTCAGACCTAAGACTTATTTTAATGATGGATTAGCTATTTAAGATATTAATAATTTATTTTGTGATGAATTAAAGGAAATATCTGGTACTAATTCTAAAGAAAAAGTTAGAAAGCCATTTAATAATAAGGAGGTTAGTAATTTAGCATGTCATCTGATGATAAGAAATCCAAGGTTACATCTTTCGGCAATAAGAAATCCAGAATATCCTCCAACAATAAGAAGGTTAGAAAACTATCCGCTAACAAAAATCCCGAATTCCATCTAAAAATAAGAAGACCAAAAATCCATCTGGTAAATGACGAAAGAAGACCAGAAATCCATATCTAGCGATAACAATAGAAGTCCAAAAATCCATATCTGGTAAAAATAATAGAAGTCCAGAAATCTCTGTCTATTTATAGAAGGCCAGAAATTAAATCCAGTAACAATATGAAAACTCGAATTACACAAGAAAACCAGAAGTTCAATTGGAAGTTCAAAAATAATCAATATAACAAATTAGAAAACCATGAACCCAAATCAGAAACTCAATCAAAAGACTCAATCAAAAGGTTGTCGGAATTTCATCTGATAATAAGAGTGCTCTAGCAATTCATAGGGAAACAAGAAATCCAAAGAGAAACCCAGAAAACAAATCATATTAAAAAAGAAAATCATGATTCCATTTGTCAAAAAATTCAGAGAAATATTCATCAAAGTTCTATTTTACAGTAAGAAACTCATAAATTCATTCGGAGGCAAAATATAATTAGAAAACCATCTAATTAACAATTCGATTTGTCGTAAAGCAAAAGTCTCGTGGTTCTCTTCGATGCTAATTTGAAGCCTTATTAATTCTTCGAAGGTTTCCGTTATTTAAAGAACTATTTCTTACTAAGGTATTTACTATTTATTATAATTATATTTAGAGATAAGTAGTTCCATTCAGCCATTCAAAAGTTCAGCAAGTAGTTCCGTTCAGCCATTCAACCGTTCAGCAAGTAGTTCCATTCAGCTATTCGGCTATTAAACTGTTCAGCCTTTCAGTAGGTGGTTCTCTTCGATTATTTGGCCGTTCAGCAGGTAGTTTTGTTCCGTTGTTATGTCGTTCAGTGGGCCCAATTAGTTTATTTGTAGTTATTATATATAGACCTCCTTGTGAAGGTTCCCTTATTCCTAGATCTATTTTGGTCCTATTAGAGGTCTGCTATTAACTATGCATTGAATGAAGCTATTCTTGCTTTCTAGTGAGGAGTTGTTCTTCGATCGTTTCCTTTTGCTGATCCATTGAGTTTTAGATTCCTTTTTGTATCATTTATCCTTGTTTCCATTTCGGGTTTTAGGACATCTTAGCCTTTGTTTCAGGTTTAGATATTTTCATTTTTCTCCTTTCTGCCCCTTTCTCGGAATTTGGTTTTGCTTTGAGTTGTTGATATTTCGTTCTTTCCATTTTTAGTTTTGGATTCCTTTGTCCTTTTTATTTGAACCACTCCTTTGGGATTTTCCTTTACATTGAGTTGTGGATAACTTCATCTATTTTTCTTTTGTCCCTCTTTAGGCCTTACCTTGGTCATGGATGCAAAAATCTTTGATCTTTTTGTTGAAAGCGCTCCGAGAATTCATCGAAGGCTTTGGTGGATACTGGGTCCTCCTCCTTCTAGGATGCGGTACAGACTGGACGTAGGCTTTTTGGTGGGTACTAGATCCTCCTCCCTCTAGGTGGCGCTATGGACTGGCAGCAGGCTTTTGGGTGGGTACTGAACTCCCCTCCCTCTAAGAGGCGCTACGGACTAATCATAGGCTTTCTGATGGGTATTGGACCCTCCTTCCTCTAGGAGGTACTAAGGACTGGTCGTAGGCTTAAAACTTGTTTCTGAAAATACTTTTTTGGCCAATCGAAACATTTGTGAAGACCTTTTTGAACATCAACTTCTTTTTGGGAGAAATAGTTTTTCTTTAAAAAGGTCTCTTTGATAAATTGAGGGTTTATTTCCTAAAATTGGTTTTTCTTTTAAGAAGATTTTGGATACTGGAACTTTTTGATAAAGAAGACCAAGAAGTTTTTTATAAATCGTTCTCGTGATAAAAACTAAAATCTCAAATAAGAGACTTAGTGGTTATGATCCATGAACCAATAGTCCTTCAATCGAGAATAAACAGTTCTAATTAGAGTTTTTGTCAATGAATCTTGATAATTCTGAAAATTTTCTTTGAGAAAATACGCATAGGTTTTTCCTTGTCAACAACTTCGGAAACCTTTGAAAATACTTCTGTCAGGATATGCTCGGCTAAAATCTTTAGTATGCATTTACTAATGCTAAGTAATATATTTGAAGATTGTATTAATCTTTCTTAAAATAGATAAAGATTTGTTTTTCCTGATTCATAGGGTAATTTGAAATAATCTTTCTTAATTTTCGAAAGTAATTCTTTTGAAAGAGATGTTTAGAAAATTTCTTTTTGATACTAAAATAACTTAGTGAAAATAAGGTCGATGTATTCACTTCCACTTTTATATGATATATATGTAATTGTACCCTTCCAGGTATTGCTTAGCAAAAGAAGTGTCATGTTTATAAGACTGAAAAGTCATGATTCATGAACTAATAGACTTTTAGGTACAAGAGCATACTTTTCCTCAGAATCCTTTCTTTTGAGAAGATTTTGGATACTTACCTTTCCCTAGAAACTGGCTTATGTTGGAAGGTTGATTGACTCAAGCAAAAGCGCCATCTCGTACTGGATATTTGATCTATCTTTTCTTCTGTGAAAACTAGAGATTGATTACATTTTGACAATGAGATCCAGATCCTTTTGTATGCAGTGGATTGGTTTTGTTTTAACCTATAAAGACACTCGAACTTTATGTTAATACATGATCAATTACAATCACAATTTGAACTGGAAATTTTATTAGTAAAGATAATCCATGGTGGTTGTTGTCATGAAACTTCATAGTTTGGTTGGAGTTTGAATTTGAAGTTGTAGAGCTACTTTTCTTCTTATAGAAAAATGTTAGTCCTCAAGTGTCTGGGCTATTCTTCTTGGAATGAGAGATCCTCTAAGCTTCCTTAGCTAATTTATTTAGAGATCCTGACTTGATCATATTATGAATTACCCTGACAAGACCTGGCACTTATCAGTCTTATGTCCATTTATTTTGTGGTAGGTGCAATAATCTTGTTCTTTTTTAGGTTTAGGAGCTTTCCTGGTTTTATAGGAAGTGGAAAAACTTCCACTGGTTTTTTCCATAGCGAAAATATAGGAGAGAGGTTTGTTTAAGCTTACAGAATTAGGTTTAGATATCACTAGTCGGTCTTTTCCATTGTTTTCATTCCTTCTTGGCTTTTTGTTAGAGTGATTGAGGCCGAACTTTCCTTCTTGTGCATCTTGTTGGGATTCTTTCTTAGCATGGTACATCTCGTCCATACGAATGAATTTCTCTACTTGGAAATGGAAGTATTGCAGATCCTTGCACTTATTAATATGAAGCTCTTTCTAAAAAGGAGTTTGCTCAATTAGTCCTGATTGAACTGCCATCAGTTTGTCTCCGTCGGTTGCATTTTTTGCTTTCAATACTTATGTATTAAATCTCTTTAGGTATTCGCCAAGCAATTCTCCTGGTCTTTGCTTGATATTAGCTAACATGCTGGAGTCCATAGTTGGATCTTTGTATACATAAAACTACACTACAAATTCATAAGAAAATTTTTCCCAGGAAATGATGGTCTTTTCCTAATAGTTTTTATACCATTTAGCAGCCACTCAATAAAAGGTAACAGGAAAAACCTTACAACGGACTGCCTCAGATGCATTATATAAATCCAATCAGTTTTTCAAAGATTGAAAATGGTCATTCGGATCAGTGGCTTCGTCTTACTTTAGTGGAGGGATTTTGATGTAAGATGGAATTCTAACAGCAAATATTTCTTCTGGAAAAGGAGTTCTCCGAAAGCTACTCTTTCTTAGGTCAAGGGTTCGTTCCTCCTTAAGCATATCCTTTGTTATTTGATTGAGAATGCCCTTTTGGTTAGTTTCATCACCGTTATAATTTCTTCCATATGGTCTAGGCACTTTTCCTAAGACTAGGCTATTTAATTTATCAAGTGATCTTCCTACTTGATTTCCTTGATTTTCGTTTTGTTGACTCATCTTAGCCTTACTGCTTTCTTCCATTTGTACTTTTGGAGAATGAACTTCATCTTGAGTTTTGTTTGGAGATTCCACTTCATTTACTTCTTCCATGGGCTTTATCATAATGGAAGATTTTTAAGATGGAGCCCCTTCAAGAAGCTCTCGCATTACCATTACTTGTTGTATTAAATCCTGGATTTTGGTCTCATTACTTGCAAGTTTTTTTAAAGTTGAGGATTGACCAATCTCCATATTCTCTAAGTTGAAGTTCAAGATGTTACTATTTTCCCTGATTCTCACCATTTTTCCAAAAAAAGGAATTTTCACGTGATTAATTTACGGAGAAAGCTATAAAGTATTGGAGGTTTAAGCCACCCTTCTAGCGCCAAAATATTAACGGATAAATTCGTTAACACCCAAAAGTGAATAGGAATAGAAATTGATCAATAAGAAGCCTCTATGAGGCTCTTCGAAGCTATCGAAGTCAAGGGTTGAGCACATGATTCCCAGTTCGTAGTTGGTCTTTGCATTGGTGACATAATCACTTTGATTGTCATGAACAGGTTAAACTAGTATGTATTGGTTGGGGCTATGTTCAAGTCAATAGGTATGTAAGTAAACAAGTCAATGTGCATATCTATGTTAAGGTTCAAAGTTAATAAAATACGAAGTCACAAGTTTGAATATGTTAATAGGCTATGCAGTTATTTGATTTCCAATTGCTTATGTGTAAAAAGTTCAAGTATTACAATCGAATAAATCTCTAAATTAATTTAGGGTTTACAAAGTTGGAAATATGTAAAAAAAATTAGGAGAGGGAATCAGGTCCCCAAAACAGCACCCCTAGGGTCGTATTTATAGAGGTGGAGCGGTGGGTCTTTGATGCGGATAGGCTTCAGCAGAAGTCTTGTCAGCAGTGTTGGCAATAGCATTGTCTACCTTGATGATGTTATGCGCTGAATTCTCTTAACTGTGATAATAGTAGAACTTTAGTGCCACTTCGACAGTGTTGGTCTTCAGCGTCGACGTCTTTCAAGTGATATGAAGATCGAAGTGCTATATTGAACAACAGTGAATAGCGGTGCCGCTTGGCATCCTTGTAGTGTTAAGGTCTTCGTGGATATTGATATTGTACAACATCAATACCACTTCGTATAGATTCACGATGTCCTTCAAATGCTAATAAAACATGTTAACGAAGTGCCATGTTGACCAGTCTTCGAAAGGCTATAAAGTTTTGAAAAATGATGGTTGATGATTAGCTTGTGATTGGTGAGTAGCGGTGCTGATTGAAGGTGATGCCACCCCTATATCTCTTTCGTGTATCTCTGAAGTCGATAAGAGGCATCGTTGGAGTATTGCTGATCTAAGGTCTTCGTCGATAGTGATAATGTGCATAGTGATCAATGAACAACATCTGATATTGGCACTATTAGTTCTGTGTTGCTTATTGGTGTGGCATCGAACCTCCTCGAATCATTCGAAAATCCTCCTCGACATTATTATTGGTATAAAAAATGTGCACTCATGTTGCACGTCGGACCTCTTTACCAACAATTATAGTAGTAATATCTTCGAAGTTTATGAGGTGCGATGTCCCTGGCTCTTTACACTTTTCGTCTTCGAAGTCAATGATGATGATATCACTTGCAATTACAAAGACTTAGACATTGTTTCTTATGACGAGGTTTGACATCATGTCCTTAGAGCTTCAAATCAGGAACCATATTCTCTTATGAAATTATGTGGGTAACAAGTGATAAGAACTATAATATCTTTGGTAAAATCCTGGGCTAAATACCCTTTTTATTTCTTTGAAAACATAAGTCTTTGTAATTGATTTAACTCTTGAAATCATACTTCAAAACGAGGAAACTATAGTCCTTTACTTTATCCAAAATATTATGTCAAGATATATATGTATGTGTGCTTTATAAAAAAACACTGATGAATTTCAAAATCATTTAGAGGTTATCGCACCTCAAACCCTTAGGCTATGAAGACATATACAATAAAACCATTTATATTGATAAAGCGCATCATTAATATTACCTACATGGGTTGTCGTTCCCTTCTATATCGAAATCATGTTAAAGCATTTGATTTATAAAACATAAGGCCATAAGGCCAAAACCATTTATGTCACATATGTAGGTAGGTGAAGCAAAGAAGTATATAGTTTGGTTTGCATAAAATATAAGCTTATAGCCATATTGAAATAATATCAAAATCATGACCATGCGATATCATCGACGTAAAATAATCAATGTCAAAAATAGTCTATAGGGGCATTATGGCTAAACACTGCAACATAAGAAAATAGCAGCAACATTGCCATATAAAACCAATGTCGAAAGTGATAATAGCAGCACTACAAACATAGTATAATCAATGCAGAAAAGGTAAAATAACGGCTTAGACGGCATGCGGTATTGAAATCATAAGGAGTTGATATTGAAAACTAGCGGCATCATTAATGCCGACATAGATAAGCGGTAATATGCGGCGTTGGTATGAGGCATTGAAACATGAAGGATAACCAACATCGCATGCATCAATGTCGACATCAGCGCTATACTCCCACTTCAACCAACGTTGATTCATGGCATACTAACCTTGGTTTATATCGTATGCATCACCATTAGTTGACGCCGAAAAGCTTAGGTGCATCATAGATGGGTTGCGGCATCAATGAAGCGATGGCGGTTCCCATAATTATTATAAAAACTGTAAATTTTCTATATAAAGTAATTTTTTTATCAACTCCTATTCTTTGTCAAATTGTTATTGGATAATAACTTTCTTTACCAATTCTTTTTTGAAAAACCGCTATGGATCAGATTTCTCACTATCAAAATAATTTGCAAACCGATAAATTTATACTAATATGTTAATACGATTATTAAGCTTTTATAGCCTAACAAATTCATAATAATTGATAAACTTTTAGGAAAAATCCCCAAAAACATGATAAATCGGATTTATCATTTTCTTTTACATATAAAAATTTCAGGAACAAAAATATTATTTAGTTATTTTCAATAATTAAAACAAGAATGAACCATTTTCTTGACTTAATTTATAAAATATTCATACTTGATTGGAAAATTACGAAATTAAATACCCATTTCCAAAATAACATTTCTAACATCATCTCAAAATTTCAAGTCGAATGGATGTCATAAACTAGGATTTCACTCTTAAACCCTATTAAATAATTTCATAAAAAATCCAATAATCCATCATTCAAGCATATAATCAACCAATCATTCCAAACATGGCATAATAACAACATAAGGTTCGAGTGTGATCAAAAAACTAAAATGAACATGTAAATGTGAGATGGATAATTGTTATTTATCTTGATTAGATAATGAGACATGAGATTTGAGTGCTGATTTGGTTTCCTTAAGCTCTCTCTTTGATTTCTTAGCATTACTTCTCTTTAAAGCTCTGAACAATGGCTAGCATTCCTTAATACTTAGTTTGTATGAATGAATGTGAGGGAGGAATTGAGAATAGGAATGTATATGTTAAGGAATTGTGGACTTTTTCTATTTTTCCCTTCTCATTAATCTTTCTTCTTACTAATATTCTAATCACCCTTATTAGTTCATCAATTAAGGCTCGACAAATTTGATTATAAAATCTCATTCTTCTTATCATCCTACATTATTTTATTTTATTTATCTAATTAAATATCCTAAATAATGTTAATCAAAATTAGGGTTGTTACATATTTCCTCTTCCTTCTACCTTGAATAATGGTCGATCTTATTTCTTCTTTGGGATTGTTTTCGGATGTAAAATGTGAATGATTGAGAGGGTGAGGGCTTAAGGGATAAAACATGGATCTATTCCTATTTTGTCCTCCTCATATATTCTTTTATATGTTAAGTTTTAAAGCAATATTATTATCTAATTAGTTAAGGCTTACCCAATTAATTACCAAATCAAATCTGCATGTCCCACTACATTATTCTATTTAATCTGTCTAATTAAATTTTCTGAATAATATTAGACTAAAATTAGGGGTGTAACATTAAATAACTAGGATGAGTATTTTTCCTTGACTTACATTAGGTTAGTCTAAGCGAGATTTCAACTATGAGAGGCTGGTGAGCTGTGTTAGTGTTGTTGTTGAACCAGTATTTAGTAGTAGTAGGGCTGACATATAGGATTTGGCCACCAGCGGTCTCGAACGGTCAATAGCAAGGACTTAGGTTATGTCCTAACAGATTTCGCTATCTACTAGTGTACAATCTGTATAGGATACGTAAAGATCTCAAAGTTTAATTAGTTTTTTGTTTGTCGGAGGTGGGATAGTTAACTGTTAGATATGTCTTTGGGATGCATTAGTAATACGGGAAATTAAATTATAGAGCCGTATCTAAGAGTCATCGGTCCATGTATCTATGGGTCGGTTGACTAGTGATTACATCATGGAGGGCCCACTTTGGGGTTGAGGTATTAATGGTCGTTCGGTCCGTCTCCATACTATATAAGAAATATTAAATGACTGGGGTTTTTATTTTTGAGTACCGAACGCTTATATACATACGAGAATATACGTAAGTATAGCTCAGAGAAGGTTGGACTTATGTATGCATAGATGGTATATAATGGAATAGCCATAAATAATGGACATAATAATGAAATACAAATCAATCGGCATAATTAGTGTTATGAATAAAGTATGCGATAGAGTTAAGGGTACCCTAGGGGCAATTCTATAATTTATTGTAAATTAATTAACCCTGTAATCAATTCGCATTCGTAATAAATGTGTTTTTCTTTCTGTTATATATTTGTTACAATGTATTATAAATAATTAAATGCTTAATTAAAATATATTTAATAGAAAATCCATAAATGTTGTAATCGTGATAATAATTACAAATAGATGTAATCATGAGTATTGTATCATAATATTATAAAACCCATCATTTTAAATCACTACGCCATAGATTGCATACTGCAACACCAAAGAAGTGATGCAGGATGTGCCAAAAAATGTTGCTGAAGGCTAAAAAAGGGCAAAGGCAACACTTTCTCGGTGATGCATTTTGCCGCGTTGCCGCAGACCTCAAAGGCAACATTTTGACTATCTAAGGCAACATAAGAAATATTGTTGCAATAGAACCCTATTTGGGACTATAGCAACATCCATAGGTGTTTGTACCAACATTCCAAAATGTTGCTATAGATATTAACTTTCTGAATTTGTGGGGCCCACAATGTAGAGCATATTTGATTTTTTAATAGAAATAAATATTTATTTAATAAAATGCTATTACACAGAATTTGATATTCAAACAGTAATTTATTTAAATAAATATTTTATTTCAACATTTAAAATAGTACAAATTCCTGACTCCACTATTTTACAATTCAATGATAAATAACACTGATATTCACATATACAGATATTCCTCACTACATTACTCAGTTCACTCATTACATATGCAGTTTCAATTTATACAGACACCGACATTGACAAATATATGATGATCCGAGTGCCGAGCCGAAGGCGAGGCGAGAAGCGGGTCCGGGCGCAGCGCCGGCAGGGGTCCGGGGCACCGCCCGATTCATCCGATTTCGGAAGATCGAGCCTTCTTTGAAACCTGTCTTCAACTCCATTTCAGATTGAATCCAACATCTGAGCAATCTGCAAAAATACACACTGACGCAGTAAAATTGAAAAGGAAATATTTTTGCAGTATAAAATAAAATGTAATTTTGAAAATATTATTTGCCTCAGTTATTTGGGTGACAATTTGGTCCAAGCAGTTGACAATGCACAAGAACAAAAATGAAACAGAAGCATGCTACAGAAATAAACAGCATGCTCAATGAATTGGTCAGAGCAAACTATACCAGACTTGTATGCCAGACATAAAACAACAGTGGACAGAGCTCAACAAAAGAACTCAAACTCACAATTAAACCAAAACTCCAACCATATTCAAAAATACAGACCAACAGAAGTGTCAAGTGAATGAGCTGCAGCAATTTCAAAAATGACCGAAGTCAGATAATATAAGAAATATGAACTCGAGCAAGTCCAGCTACCATATGAAAGCAACCATACATATATACATGTGTGAAACAGCATGTATATATATAGGCAGTGCAAACAGGCTCAAAGGACCAGTGCATAGATATACAATGACCAATGCAAAGTGGTGAATACAAAAACATGCATCAATGAAACAAGCAGCCTTAACAAGTGAATGACCAAGACCAAAACAAAGCAAGACTGGCACAAGGGAAAGAAACTTATATGACTCGAAGGCAACTAAATACAAGAGAAGGCCTCAACATCAAATAAAAAACAAACCCAGTGCAACATATATACATGTTCAAGTGCAACAACAAACACATATATACATACATGAATGCATATATATATACATGATAATGGAAAACATAAGTGATACAACAGTTTCAGTGAACAAGTGAAGCACAAAGAGAAAGGTACACAAGTGTGTGTGTGGCACCAATGGAAACAGTATGGTGAAGCAACTTGACTACAAAAACTCAAGTGAAATATATTACAAGTTCAAGCTACAGGATGTCAACCAGAAGATATATTACAAGTTCAAGCTACAGGATGAACAGACATAGCCAAAGTCAACCACGAACAGTAGCAAGTTCAACCAATTCAAATCAAGTTGCCGAAGTCTAGTTAAATGTCAAAGGCAAAGTCACGATGAACAATCAATTAAATGACCGATGTCAACAGAGTAAAGTCAGAGCCGTGACAACCATCGTCAAACCAAAACCGTGGTGGCCAAGAAATCGAACCAAGTCAGAAATCAACATCGTGGGAATCAAGTAACAAATATACGAAATTGACAAAGTCAGAAATCATCACAAACATTCAACTTAAATCAAGTGGCCGAGATAAATTAGTTGACAAATTCAAACAGATATATACGAACGTAAATCTAGGGGTTCGAACCCTATATAAACACATTAACATCATCGGCAGATAGTATCGAGTTCAAGCAAGCAATACAGTAAAGTAAAAGCAACAAATTACATACCCGAATACACAGTTGAACTCAAGCAAAATCGAAGGAGCTGTATTCGAAGCAAGGAGACGATCGATTTCCAAAGCAAATCAGAAGAACAGCAATTGTAATCGATCGACAATCAATCGGGTCCTTCGATATTAGCCAAAGCCCTAATCGCACAAGGCCGAAGCCCTAGCTAATCTCACAGGAGCGAAGACAAGGCCGAAGCCCTAGCTAATCTCATAGGAGCGAACACGAGGCCAAAGCCCTAATTTCAGAGCAAAAGAGGAACAAGATAGGAGCAGCCATTATCACATACGAGAAAAGGGGATCTACTCTAAACTAGTTCAGGTGGTAAAACGAAATTTTGGGGCAAATTGCAGTGGTGATCCATTTTAACAACCAGATTAAATGTAGACCGTTGGATCGTATTCACGCGGATTGCTAATTTTATTAATTTTTTAATTTGAATACATCTATAGCTACTGCAACATCTTGTTGATACCTATGCTAACACCTTGAAGCGAGTGTTGTAATAGACAAAAATCAGCATACCTATCGCTACATTATAGCTAGCAACACCATGTAATTTCGTTGCAGTAGGCCATCTATGGCGTAGTGAATGTTCCTTGTCAAGATGCATCGAGACTGGATATCGATGTATCGGTTTAGACTAGAGTGCGTAACGCTCTCCAAATGTTGGGCAGTGTATTACTCATGACTATTGGGGACATCTAGAGCTTACGTGCTAATAGTTATTGGAAAACTATGGAACGACTCACTCGATAGTTTTCTATTAGTTAACATAACTAAGACCAAACAAAAAATATCGACGTGACTGATTCACACAATTCTCTTGACTTACGAATACCATCGATCTTTAATATGAAAACTCCACTCTAATTATAGTAAAATCATGGCACGTTGACCATCGAGTGACTATAGTTGGGTCGGGAGGAAGTATTGGAAGTGAAACACTATTCATGAGAGGATTCGTCTCCTCAGTTATATGGGGTTAGTATCACGGTCAACTCAAAGTCAAAGTCGCTGGCTAGAGTATTGCGATTAATCGTTATTATTGAACCAAGGATTTTATGTTTTGGGCTATAGAGTTGAATATGGACGATATTAGAAATTTGACCATTACCAAATTTCACAAGTCCAGAGTGTTATAGTTTGACAAAGAGTGGTATAAATAAAAAACACAACCAGGTAATGCTTAATAAAGTGGAATTGGATTTTACTGAAACCAAGTAAGCGTGGCCAAAATGTCACACCACCTGCTAAGTGATGTGTGAACGTTAACATTCAAATAGTTTGATGTTAATCGGTGACCAAATTTACACCTGACGAGTCACACAATCAAAATGATGAATTCTCTTTTGACCGAATGATTTAATTGGTTTATAATTTTATAAACTAATTAATATTTACAAAATATCGATTATAAAATTTTGATTATAATTTGAGGAATAAATATATTGAATATATTTATAATAGTTATAAATATATCAGTTGATATATGATATCGATAAGCGATTAAATTAAATTTAATTAAAAAATGTTTTCTTTGGGCTTAAATGGGATCTTGGCCCATGATGATGGGTGACTATTTTCGGCTGAAATAGGGACTAAAGGAGGTGGCTCAAATAGGTTAGGGTTATGGGGTTTTAGATGGCTCAGATTGAGAGAGAACGGGTATGAGATGAGATCCACTATTCTCTCTCTTCTATCCACTATTTAAACACCTCAAACCCTAAGTGGAAAGTCATTTTTGCTACCATTCCTACCTTATATTTCAGGCTGATTACAATCCCTAGGAGTCCCATTATATCAAGGTCAAATCAATTCATAATCAATTACTGTCTGATAGTCAAAGGTCAATGGTTAAAGGATTAGCAGTTTGCCGAATCGAAAAGCTTATGAGAGGAGAGAGCTCATCACTACAAGGTGTGTCACAAGGCATTGGTTCTCAAGTATTATTTATTTTATTATAGCATATAATTTCTGATTAATATTTCATTATATATATTATTATATTATTACTTAGATGAGATTCTTATATGTATTATTGTTGTCACAATCTAGATTGGTTATATGTATGTATTCACTTAAAAACAATTATATATATATATATATATGTTAGATACGTATAGTTGAATTTTTAGATATAATAGTATTATTGTTTTATTATTATATATATATGTATATTTTTTAATTATATATATGGTTTATATTTAATTATAATATCATTCTATGGTAATAATTGATCCTATAATTTTATACATGCATATTTGTAGTAATAATAATTTTTGACAACTACAGAATATTTTTATAATTATTTTTTATTATTTAATACTATTTAAATCAATATACTACCTAAATAAATCATATAAAATAAAATAAGTTTCGAAAATTACTTTTTAAATTCTATAAAATATTTTATCATAAGAAAAGAACTTGATCAGAAAATGAAAATTAAAAAAAAAAATCAAGTTTTCTATTTTTAAAAATTATTACAATTAATGGTCGAAAAATAATTAATTAATAAAAATAGATTTTAAAGGAAAAATATTATGGAAAAATGTTTAAAACTTCAAAATATCATATAATTTTTTTTGAAAATTTAAAATTTGAATAAAATATCTTGTAAATATTTCTTTATTAACATTTTATCTATTTTCGGGTAAAAATTAATTAATATATATTTTAAATAATAAAAGTTAATAATAAAATTTTATAGTGCTATACTATGATTTGAAATTATATAACAAAAATATATTTTGTTAATGTATGTGTGTGTGTGTGTGTGTGTTTTTATGTGCTACTGCTTCTCTGGCTTATGTATCAACCTTCTAAAATCAAGTATTTTAGTGGCTGGAGTGTCTAATGATCATGTTAGCTGCATTAGTACAATGCCTTGCCTTCAGGCTAGTTTGATTCTTCCACTTACCTTAGAATTCCATTTGCAACCTCCAAAATCACCACTTCCTAGTGCCTTGGGCTTTATGATAAAATTACTAAGTCGATGAATGCCTGGCCTAATAGACTTCTTTCTTAAGCTGGTCAACTTGTGCTAATCAATTCTATCATTTTTCATACTCTTCATACTGGTGCAGGTCCTTCTTGTTTCCTAAGAAGCTTATCTTGATGGTAAGGAGAGTAATGTGTAATTTTTTATGGACTGAAAACATGTATTCCACTAAGCCGAAACCATTAGCCTACCACAAAATTGAAATGAAAATGAAATATGGTTTAGGTATCATCAGCTTGCTCAGTTGGAACAAAGCAGATTTTAGTAAACACTTTAAGTACTTACTAAATAAAAAGAACAACATATGTGTTATCCTGCCTTTTGACCAAACAGTATAAGGACGAACCCGACGAATCAAACTTCGAAGTTATCAAGGAAAGACACCTAGAGAAATGACGATGGAGCCTAAAAAAGGTACAACCAGGACCATAAATTGAACATAAATTCCCCACAAAATTACAAGGACCCAAGACCCACAAGTATGTGGTCGGCACCAACCCCTAACCATGGGTCAGTACCGACCAACGAACACTCCCTCATGGGAGTCTATCTTCTGCCTATAAGCCATATTTGATGTTAAAAGCCTATTCCAAGTATTGTTTTGTTGATCAAGGTAATTCTCTACAGGTCTCCACGAACTCCTAAATCAGCAACTTTGTTCAACTACAACTTCGTCATTTGGACCTAGAAATAAGCTATTGTTGATGCAAATAACTATGGAATCACGAAGCTAACCACAAGAAAAGCCGAAGCAGAGATTTGGAGGTAGCCAATTTGGCTAACTTAGGGGTCAGTACTAACCCCTACCCATGGAGTCGTACCGACCCATAACATATCATGATGTGGCACCTATATTTTCTAGAGAACTGGTCTATAGTAAGGAGAACGGCCTGGAGATCTATTGTGCGAGATTTTAGGCTCCGTACCTCTATAAATAGAGGGGTACGGCTCATTTTTTAGGATCTTTTGGCTCTAGTTCCACTCTACTCTATATTATTGTAATTTTGAAAATCTAACTGCCGAAGTTGTACCGACCCCTAAGAACTTCTGTTCCCAGGTCAAAAGTTAAGCAATAAAATCATTAAGTGGACACATGCCGTAGTTTGCCGAACCATTACAAATCTCCATGTGTTCATTTCTTATTTGTATTAATTTGTTTTCTTCACTTTTTATTCTCTTCTACTTTCTATTGGGTATTTGTGCTATTTTTAGTTCAAACATTTTGGTGCTTTCACTGGGAAACACTAGAACTCGTTGATTTAAGACCTTGGGAATATTCTAAATGGCTATACAATCAACTAGAAGGACTATTGTTGGAGAAAATCAACCCGGGGCAGTCGTGAGGCATCCTTACGAGCTCACCCCCTGTAACGACCGTAATTTCATTACCGTCGTATTAAATATTTTAAAAATCTATAACGACCGTGATTTTTGAATTAATGTCGGAGTAAATAATTTAAATAGAAAACTTTTAAATTTAAAATCTGAAAATAAATCACACATGCCATGCCTTTTTTTTCTCTGATTTCGTACGTCCATGCTATGTGGTTTGGAAATCATTCATGCATTACATTATTGCCTTAGGAAATTTGAACGCTCTCAAACAAAGAAGCAACTACCCGTTTCTATGTGCAATTGAACACATTTATTTAGACTCAAGTGCAAAAATATTCTCTTTGTGAAGTAGCATCTTTTGTTCCTTTACTTTTGTAAATCCTTCACTTTGAAACTGGACACGCAAGCATGGCTTTGTTGCCTTGATTTTGCATTTAGCCTAATGCCTTGAATTTGGACGTCCTTGCTCTTTTAATATTTTGCTACTTTTCAATAGGCATGTCAATGGGCAGGGTTTGGTCCGGGTATTATAAAACCCGGACCCGAGTCCAATTACAATAATTAAAACCCGAGCCCAGTCCGAACCCGTAGGGTATTTCAATCCAATATCCGAGCCCGGCCCGTCGGACTTTTTAAGCCCGTTGGGTAATAACTATATACCTAACTCGGAATATTTATGTCAAAACCATATTTTAAAACTGCAACTTTGGTAAAATTTGTATACAAACAATGTTAACATATAAATTGGACGCTGATGTAGTCAAGCTCATAACAAAAGTATGCAAAAACATCTACATTTAAACAAATAAAATGGTAAATAAATAAAATACGCGCTCATGTTTTGATACGACGAAAACTAATAGTCGGGTCGGGCCAACCGGGTTGGATTTTGATAAAACCGTACCCGACCCGGATTGGGCCTAAGTCGGGCTTGGGTAGTAAAAGACAAAACCCATACCCGCATAAATAGGGCGGGTTCGGGTCGGGCCGAAGCCCGTACCATTGACATGCCTACTTTTCAATTGCCTTCGCATGCGTTAGAATATAGGCTAGTGTAAATCAAAGTGTGAACCCAATTTGTCTTGCCGTCACATTCATTTTATTTTATAAAAGCTTGTGAACATTTTTACTACCATCAATTTCATGTGCTAGCATGTCCTTTCTCTCCTCTAGTGCATGGTTGCATTAAATGAAAGTGTACAAAAAGATGGCTAGCACTATTTCCATTTGACTTGTGCAAATTGAGAAAAGAAAAAAAAGAAAAGAAAATAATATCTCTGCCTTGCTCATCTTCAGCTACTCAAGGAACACAAATGGCAGCTCCAATCCTTACTTCTTGAATCTGGGTTGCCGGCAAACTTTGAAGCCAATTGGTGAGTGCAAACTCACATCTAATTAAACTGAGAAAAATATTTCTACCAGCTTTAGGATTTGTGCCCGGCCATTTTGATTGTTCGGAAGTAATATTTTAAGTTTTAACAAACATATACTATTAAAAGGTGGATATTGGAATGAGTGATTTGTGTTAAAACAAGGCATAAAGTAATTATGTGCTCGAAACATAGGTTAGACTGGGTCACTTCTTTGCTTCTGTATGTGTCATGCATGCAATAGAATCACGTTTTTACAAGTTGTGTCTTTTTTTGTAGTAAATGTGGCGAATGCAGAGAGTAACAGTCTGTGTCTTTTTTTAGCAGTGTGTCTATATTGTGTATACCAGGTAAATTGTTTACTTTTGATGCAGCAGCGGAATTACAAAATGATGATTCTGTGAAAGTAGCGATCGATGGAATGAAAAATACTGAATGGCCCAAATTCGTTGATCCGAAGATACCGAATTCTAGCTATCTTCGTCACGTTGATCGCGCTCGATACCATGAAAGAAGATCTGCAATTCTTCAGACGTTGATCAAGTGCACTTGATACCATGAATTGGCTTCTACGATCGTTGATCCGAGCGCACTCGAATGCCGAAAGAGGAGATAGGAGATTACACTCAACTACCAATTTAATGAAAGCACAAAGCTAACAAACAAAGTTTTTATTCAAAATCAACTTACTTTACAAATGACCAACACTCCGCTATTTATTGAAGTTACAACTCAACACGACTCAATTATGGACAACACTTAGGTCGGCAACGACCTATAACAGGCGACTTAGTACAAACAGTGACACACACGCGACCTACGACCTAAACAAGGTCGTTAATCATATATACATCACAACACCCTTTTGCGACCTAAAAACAGAACAAAACATAACATATATACAACTCAACGATTTACGACCTATGTACAAAACGACTCAACAAAACAACACTGCTTTATGAGAGCGACTTAGGCTTCAGCGACCTAAGAGTCTTCACGCGACCTAGCATCTGGAGCGACCTAAAAGTTAGCTTCTGCACAAACTTCCTGCGACCTATCACTTGAGCGACCTATCGATACGGCAGAGTTAGGTCGTTCGCGACCTAAAGAAGCGGCAGGTAAGTTAGGTCGTTCGCGACCTAAAGAAGCGACATGTAAGTTAGGTCGTTCGCGACCTAAAGAAGCGGCATGTAAGTTAGGTCGTTCGCGACCTTCTTCAGCGACCTTGGGCTTAGGTCGTACACGACCTAAATCTGCTTCATTTTGCACTGCATGGTTAGGTCGCTCACGACCTAGGACTTTGTTAGCTCGCATTTCATCTTCGAAGTTAGGTCGCAGCTCCTTATCTCGCGACCCGTTAGGTCGTTCTCGACTCAAGAATCGGTTAGGTCGCTCGCGACCTAACACTTCACCATTCTGGGCTGCATCATCCTCCCCTGGTTCAAAAAAATTCGTCCTCGAATTTGCGCCTTCCTCTTCCACAACAAGCTCATCCCCATGATATGGTATAAGATGTTTAACATTAAACACGTCAGAAGTGTACACATCCTCCGACAGCTTCAATTTATAAGCGTTTTCATTGATCCGTTTCACAATCGTTACAGGACCAATTTTTCGAGCTTTAAGCTTATTGTATCTCCCACTGGAAAACGATCTTTCGTTAGTACAACATATACTAAATCTCCTTCATTAAATTCAACGCTTCTTCGCTTTGAATCCGCAGATCGTTTATACTTTACATTCGCTTTCTCCAATCGTTCCTGAACGATTTTATGACACTCTGCCAATCCATCAACAAAATCAACAGCCTATTTAACTGTCCCCTTTGGTTGTGGTACCATTGTCAAATCCAACGGCCCCTTTGGTAAACTTGAATATACAATCTGAAATGGACAGAAACCCGTACTACGGTTTATAGCATGATTGTGAGCAAACTCTGCTTGACATAACTTCATATCCCAACTCTTCAGATTATCTTTCACCAGGCATCGCAACAAATTCCCCAAAGATCTATTAACAACTTCAGTCTGACCATCGGACTGTGGATGGTAAGCACTGCTGAAATTTAGCTTTGTTCCCACCATCTTCCACAAACTCAGCCAAAAATGACTTAGAAATCTGGTATCCTGATCAGAAACAATGGAATCTGGTAAACCATGTAAACGATACACCTCTTTAAAGAATAACTCAGCAACTCGGACGGCATCAGCTATCTTCTTACAAGCGATGAAATGTGCCATCTTTGAAAACCTGTCCACTACAACATATATCGAATCATTTCCCCTTTGAGTTCTCGGTAATCCCAAAACAAAATCCATACTGATATTAACCCATGGTCTAACCGGCATGGGTAACGACATATACAATCCCGCATTCGTCGCTGTCCCTTTGGAAATTTGGCAAATATGACATCTCTCCACAAACCTCCCAACTTCCCGTTTCAACGAAGGCCAATAATAAGATTGAGAAATCAATTGCAAAGTACGATCTCGGCCCATATGACCTTCCTCATGCAACTCCTTTACAATCTTCATTCGTAGACTGCCTTCTGGTATACATAACCTGTTACCCTTAAATAGAAAACCATCCACTAACACATACTCATCCGTCTTTCCTTCATTGACTTCATCCATGATCTTAGCAAAGTAAGGATCATCAACAAATAAATCTGGCAACACGTCAAACCCTGTCACCTCTACTTTCATTGTAGTCAACATATGATTCCTTTGACTTAATGCATCTGCCACTCGATTTGTAATTCCCGATTTATGCTTCACCACAAATGTAAATTGTTGTAAGTATGCAATCCACGAAGCATGCCTTGCCGCAATCTTGTCCTGTCTCTGCATATGCTTCAACGCCTCATGATCAGTATATAAAACAAATTCTTTATGAAACAAATAATGCCTCCAATGTTTCACAGCTTGCACGACAGCATAAAATTCGATATCATAAGTATTATATCTCATCTTTGCTCCCGATAACTTCTCACTGAAATATGCAATAGGACATCCCTTCTGACTCAACACCCCTCCAATTCCAACTTTTGATGCATCGGTATGTAATTCAAACAACAACAGAAAATCCGGCAACACTAGAATCGGTGCTGTCGTCAAAAGTTCCTTGATTTTCTCAAACGCAACTCCTGCTTTCTCCGTCCATGAATATTGCTTCCCCTTCATACAATCAGTAATTGGTGCCATTACGCTACTGAAATGTGGAATGAACCTTCGATAGAATGATGCCAAACCATGAAAACTTCTAACTTCTGTTATTGTCCTGGGTTGTGGCCAATTTCTGATTGCTTCAACTTTATTCTGATCCACCTGTATACCTCCTCCCGATATAACATACCCCAAAAATAAAACACTCTGCGTCATGAACACGCATTTCTTCGTTGCAGCATAAAATTGTTCCTGTCGCAGTACCATCAACACTTCTCTCAGATGTTGCAAGTGTTCTTCTGGATTCCCACTATATATCAGTATATCATCAAAATACACCACCACAAACTTCCCAATAAATGGTCTAAAATCTGATTCATCACCCGCATGAATGTACTTGGTGCATCCGAAAGTCCGAAAGTCCAAACGGCATAACCAGCCATTCGTACAACCCCTCACGTGTCTTGAACGCTGTTTTCCATTCATCCCCTGGTCTGATTCGAATTTGATGACAACCACTCTTCAAATCAATTTTCGAAAAGATAGTAGCCCCGCTCAACTGATCTAACAAATCATCAAGTCTCGGCATCGGAAATCTGTATCTCACTGTAATCTTGTTCAATGCCCGACTATCGGTACACATCCTCCATGTCCCATCCTTCTTCGGCACTAATAACGCTGGGACATCACATGGACTTAAACTTTCCTGCACACGCCCATGTTCAAGTAATTCTTCCACTTGCCTTCGCAACTCCTCATGTTCTTTTGGACTCATTCTGTAGTGTGGTCTATGAGGTAACACAGCTCCTGGAATAAGATCAATTTGATGTTGAATGTCCCTCAACGGCGGTAACTCCGTTGGTAGCTCCTCAGGAAACACATCGTCAAACTCTTCCAGCACTGGCTTTACTTCTTCAGGGATCTCAACCACTTCATGACTCTCACGTCCAATCAACAAAAATACTACCGGCTCCTCTTCTACCTCCTTAACAAACTCCTTCAAAGATAGCAAAGTTTTAAGCTCTTCAATCTCCTCCAACTTGCTTTCTTCGTGTTGTCGCTTCTTAGGAATTAAAGTAATCTTTGTACCCTCAAACATGAAACTGTAACTGTTAGCACGTCCATCATGTTGCACAGCCCTATCATACTGCCATGGTCTTCCCAGCAACAGATGACACACGTCCATGTCAACAACATCACACCAAATTTCATCTTTGTATTTCTTCCCAATTGAAAAATTAACACAAGCCCTTCGTCCAACTTTCACCTCCCCACCTTTCCTCAACCAAGCTAACTTGTAAGGTTTCGGATGCTTCTCTGTCTTCAATGATAACTTCTTCACAGCTTCTGTAGAGATAATATTATCACAGCTTCCCGCATCGATGACAAACTTGCAAACCCTTCCCAAGATAGTGCATGTTGATTGAAAGATGTTACTCCTCAACCAGCTAGTTTCCTCCTCCTGTTTTGGTGTTAAACACGACCTCTTCATCATCAATGAATACCCTTCATCTCCCGACACATTCTCTTCCTCCTCATCATGTGGTGAATTAGAACATTCAACTTCTACCTCATCTTCCTCTACCTCAGCAATCATCGTTCGCTTCTTCGGTTTCGGACATTCGTTGCTCTTGTGACCCACTTCCTGGCAATTATAGCATTTGAAATTGGTATTGACTTTCGGTTTAGCCACTTCATGAACAACCGGCTTACTCAATGCTTTAGGAACATTAGAACTACTACCCGCTCCTTTGTTCTGTCCTGGGAAACTTGGAAACACACCTCCCCCACGTCTACCTTGTTTCTCTCAAGCCAACGCCTTTTGATGTGCTTCTGCCACTGATCTAGGGTCGAACATGTTCACCATATCCTGGATCTGTGATCTGTCCTCCAACAAACCTAGCGGTCAATTGTTCTTCTGTCTCCATAATGTCATTTCGAGCAATTAACTAATAGAACTCATCAGCATAATCAGCAACCGTCTTCGTCCCTTGCCTCAGGTTCTATAATCTCTGATACATTAGTGATTGGTAATTGTAAGGGCAAGAACGTAGCCTTCATCAATTTCTTCATCTTTTCCCAAGCAATAATCTTTGACTTCCCCATTCTTTCCCGTGTTAGTTTAGTTTGCTGCCACCATGCCATAGCTCTCACTCTCAACCTAGTAGCAACCAACTTCACTTTACGGTTCTCCGGGACCTCTTTGAAGTCAAAAATTTCCTCAACATAAGCTATCCAATCAAGAAATTCCTCGGCCTGCATACCTCCCTTGAATTCCGGTATTTCAGTCTTCATCCCAGACTCCCACTTGTGATCATACTCCGATTGATTTCTTCCTTGTCCTCGTCCATGAACACTACCACCATCGAACTCCTCTTCAAAATCAGATGTATATCGATGTCGATCCTGACCACCAACATCTCGACTACCATCATTCCTTCCACCAACATCCCTTCTATCTACATTCCTCCGATCACGATCATTCATATTCCTATCACGATCTCGATCATCAACATTTCTATAACTGTCTCGGCTCACACTTCTATGATCATTATCAATGCTTCTCTCTCGATTTGAACGTGGTGAAACTCTATTTCTCCCATGGTTAGATTCAGGTGAAACCCTTCTCTGATTTTGATTCATCTCTAACATCATCTTCTCTAATAGACCTATCCCTTCATTAAGCTTCTCACTAAAGCTATCGTTTATTCTTTGCTCCATCTCATCGGCTTCTTCTCTTCTATATAAAGCTTCAATAATTTGATGACGATTGGCTCTCCTCGGTGGCATTGTCGAAACTTCGCAAATTCAACACACAAACTTCAAAAAAATTCAATTCTAGCTCGGTCTGGCCTAGGAACGACCTAACTCAAGCTCGGCACCACCCTTCAATAGCTCGCACCCACAATTCAAATTCCCCTTTGGCGCGCAAACAAATTCCCACGCAAATTCAAACACCTCTCCTCCTTAGATCCAAAATGAGATGGATCGAAATCTTCAACCTTGTTGCAACTTCACAATGAACACAATGAACACCAAATGATGCACGGCCTTCACTTCCAACTCTCGGCCTTGAATAACAAAGTAATGCACGACTTGAACTCTTCGATAGAATATTGGCTCCAAGACTCGGCTTAGCTATGATTGGCTAAGTCTAGCTCTGATACCAAATGATGCAGCAGCGGAATTACAAAATGATGATTCTGTGAAAGTAGCGATCGATGGAATGAAAAATACTGAATGGCCCAAATTCGTTGATCTGAAGATACCGAATTCTAGCTATCTTCGTCACCTTGATCGCGCACGATACCGTGAAAGAAGATCTGCAATTCTTTAGACGTTGATCAAGCGCACTTGATACCGTGAATTGGCTTCTACGATCGTTGATCCGAGCGCACTCGAATGCCGAAAGAGGAGATAGGATATTACACTCAACTACCAATTTAATGAAAGCACAAAGCTAACAAACAAAGTTTTTATTCAAAATCAACTTACTTTACAAATGACCAACACTCCGCTATTTATAGAAGTTACAACTCAACACGACTCAATTCTGGACAACACTTAGGTCGGCAACGAACTATAACAGGCGACTTAGTACAAACAGTGACACACACGCGACCTACGACCTAAACAAGGTCGTTAACCATATATACATCACAACACCCTTTCGCGACCTAAAAACAGAACAAAACATAACATATATACAACTCAACGATTTACGACCTATGTACAAAACGACTCAACAAAACAACACTGCTTTATGAGAGCGACTTAGGCTTCAGCGACCTAAGAGTCTTCACGCGACCTAGCATCTGGAGCGACCTAAGAGTTAGCTTCTGCACAAACTTCCTGCGACCTATCACTTGAGCGACCTATCGATACGGCAGAGTTAGGTCGTTCGCGACCTAAAGAAGCGGCAGGTAAGTTAGGTCGTTCGCGACCTAAAGAAGCGGCATGTAAGTTAGGTCGTTCGCGACCTTCTTCAGCGACCTTGGGCTTAGGTCGTACACGACCTAAATCTGCTTCATTTTGCACTGCATGGTTAGGTCGCTCATGACCTAGGACTTTGTTAGCTCGCATTTCATCTTCGAAGTTAGGTCCCAGCTCCTTATCTCGCGACCCGTTAGGTCGTTCTCGACTCAAGAATCGGTTAGGTCGCTCGCGACCTAACACTTCACCATTCTGGGCTGCATCAACTTTCATGCATTGTAAGCTCAGGCAAACTTCATAAATTGCATGCGTACAAATTCCATGCATTTGGAGTCGAGTGGGCACTTGTTCACCTCTTTGAAAAAAATATTGTATGCGTGTATTTATTTATACACGTGAGTGTGGTCTCATGCACGTTTTGAATTCAATTTCCGTGCTATATGTATGTATATGACGCAAATAACTTCGGTCCAGGTCTAGGCTATAGGGTTCTTTCCACTTCCAGTGCACGCGTGAGTCCAGGAGTGTATAAATTGAATTATGTTTGCATTGACACGTGTCCCAGTGCCTTGTCTCTGGTGTTTGCTAATTTATATTTAGCCTTTACAGTAAGTTACGTGGATGCAATAATTGAGAGATAGTAAATACATTGCTTTGGTCATTTCATAATGCCGTCCACTTTGTTGCATGAGTGCAAGTACGTTGCTAGATCAATTTCCAACCCTTGTAATGCGTGAAAGAATGTGTGGCACATACTTCCTAATTGCGGGCAACGTTATATATAAGTAGTGTTGATCACTAATTATTAAATTACGTTGTACCGGAGTTTGTTTTTTTAAACGTGTTTTACTGCCGTTATTTTTATAACGAAATTTTTACGTCAGTATTTCATTTTTGAAGCGTGTTGTTTTGGGTAACATTTTTGACGAATAAAAAAATTCACTGTTACTGTGACTTCAGTAACCGTCAATTTTAAAGTGAATTTTCAAGCGGTTATTCCGCAACGCTGATTTGGTATCCGTTTTTACGTTGTTTTGCGAAGCGCAAGTTCCTCGTCGAACTTGCTACAGATGTTGCTGTTTTAATCACGTGTTTTAAACATCGTTTTCAAATGAAATTGTTTCCAAAAATTTTTACAGTTTGCGCTTTCAAAAGAATGAGGAAGCGATTTAAACGCTTCAGTAAAATTGAGGACTATGAACTCTTACTTTTACTGATCCGCTTAATTCTGGACTTGTCCGGTTGAAAACGTAAAATGTTATTTAATAAAATACACAATTTTGCACTTTCAAGGAAACGATGAAGAGATTTAAACGATTTAGCAAAAGTGCGGAGTATGGAACCACGCTTTTACTAATTTGCTTAATTCCGGACTCGTTAATTGAAACATCTGCTGTTTGATGACTCTAATTCCCAGTGGTTAAGTGATTCGACTTTGGTGCGAGAGGTCACGAGTTCGAAACTTGCGTAGTCATTTATTGACACATGGTTTGTGGTTTGTTGTCCCAATGACATGTTGCATTTAAGTACCATTTCAAAAAAAATGATTTTATTAGGCTTTCAAGCCACTCTGCTGGACCTTCGGGTCATCTGATGGACCTTCGGGTCAATTACCAGTACTAGACCTTCGGGTCACTCTACGGACCTTCGGGTCATCTGATGGGCGCCAAAATTTTATAGTACTTGGTAGGCTTCGGCCATCTGAGATGCACGTGCGGCGTAGCTAAAACTCACCATCTGCTGGGATCGATCCACTTTTATGCTGATTTTTCTAGTTATCTTATTTTTGATTTCTAGATTTTGCGACTGCTGATTTTCTAGTTATCTATTTTGATATCTAGATTTTGTGAATTGCTGCTTTGAATTCAATTATGAATTTGGAAGTTGAGTTTGGGTATAATCTCATCTGAGATTATAAATTTGCGTATTGCTGTTTTAAATTCAATTGTGAATTTGAAAACTGATTTGATGGAGTTTAAAATGAGATTTCTTCATTTAAACTATGCTGATTATTTATGCTGTATAGTCTCATTAGAGACTATAATTATTTGTTTAAGTGTTGTTTATCATTCACTTATTTCTGAAAATAAATTAGACTGATCCGTTTATTATTTTCTTTTAAATAATACTCGGGTCAGACCGAGTCATTTCAGGGTAATCTCTATCTCTGATTCAGCTGCAGCTTCAGCTTTTGGGATTTCGCATCATCTTTTGTCTAGACTTCGAGGAGTTCTTTTGGTTTATTAGCCCTCATCTTATGTATGTATTGATGGATATGTATATGTATCGGTTCATGTGAACTATCGTTGTAGCATGTATTCCAGACTAGTCTTCCGCTATATATATGATATTTCTGTTCTGATGAGATTATACTATCTGTGTTATTGTTATTATGAGTTGTTCTGAATTTTTCTTAAGCCACCGTAGTTTCGTTTTAGATTTGGATTGAATATATATCTTTGGGAGTAATTCACACAACTCCTATCGATGTAATCAATACTCGTCTAAGGCATAACTTACGGATGGTCGCTTCTAACAAGCCTTATTCTTCGCAATAGCAGACGTTATTCCTTATAATAACCTTTGTTATTGTGAGCATAGAGGTGGGGCGTCACACCCCCCATAAATCTACACGACCCGAGATGAGATGGAAACTATGATGAATGGATTGCAGGAAAGGATAATGGCTCACAAGGAAGAGATGATGAAGAACTTCATTGGAAGGATGGGACAGATGGGTACATCTAGAGTTGCAGCAAATCAGAATCGGAGACCGAAAGCCAAAACGCAAGTAGTTGGCATAGAACGACCTAGAGTAAACCCTAACCCAAACGTATGGGTCGGTACCGACCCATCATAAGGGCTTGTATCGACCCTCAAGTGTTCGGGGGCATGGGTTGTCTTGGCCTTGGAAGAAACGGCATGGGTCTTGGAGATGATGTAGAGCATATGAACTTGAATCAGAATGCTGAAACATGACCGGAGGAGTACGTGCCGGCATTCCCTCGTAGAGTCGGAGGGCAAGCTGAGAATGCTAACCTTAGAGTTCTTTTGAACAATGCTGATAGACTTGCTGAGATGCTAAGGCGAGTTATAAGGGGTGGATTGCCTAATCGAAGCATTGAAGATGTGAACAGGAGTCTGTTCACACCGAATATTCGATACGTTAGGAATCTGCTCGATTTCAAGTTACCAATGCTGGAAATTTATGATGGGAAGATGAATCCAATAGTTAATTTGATGAGGTACATCTGGCACATGGAAGTGCTGGGTGTAACTGAAGAGGTAATAGAACGGTGCTTCCCTTTATATTTAAGAGGTTTGGCAGCACAATGTTATAGACAGCTGGAGAGAGGTTCCATTAGCACGTGGGCTGAGTTAGTGAATAGATCCGTGAAGCAGTTCCGAGTCCATATCTCATGACCCAAGAATATAATGGCATTAGCAAGTATGAAGTAGAGGGCACGAGTAACCCTTAGGAGTTTCCTAACAAGATTAAATGTGGCGGCTGCCACGGTTGATATGCTAGACCCTTCGATGGTTTTGATGGGTGTAGTTTTAGGGATTGCCACGAAGACGGGATTTTACGGTGGCTTTTGAATGGGATCCTCTCAGGGATCTCGTAGAATTTTATCACGAGGCTGAAAAACTTATGTGCCAGGAGGACATTGAAGCTGCTGAGGAAGATTCTAATGCTTTGGATGAAAGAGGATCACTCAGAGTAGGATCTAGCAAGGATAAAGGAAAAAAGAATGATATCTTTGACGGGTCAAGGTAATAGAGGAGGGAAGCAAAATTCTCTTCTTACACGGATTTAAATGAAACCCCAGAGTTGATTTATCTATATACCAAGGGGCAGATCCTCTATCGAAAGCCGATTGGAAGAGGGTCCACGGAGCACGAAAGGGCATTTGGAAAATACTGGCTATTTCATGAGCCAAATGGACATAACACAAAAGATTGATAGAACCTGCAGTATCTGATATAGGAATAGGTCAGAGATAACCATTTACAACAATATGTAAGGAATTAAACTACGATGCTGGGAGAGGAGCAGCCATCGACCACAGCAAATGGAAATGGCCCTGGATCAAGGTTGATGATAGTCATCTCTTGATCGAGATGGTAGTGAATCGGTTCTGGTTCTCACGCTCTATTTTTCCTTTTTCAATAAACCGTGCAATAATACACTCAAGACACTTACTCCTGTATGGGATCCTGAATGGTCCCTAGGCACGCTTTGGGTTGGATACTAAACTACGATGCCCTACGAGGCAGTTACCTTGATTTTAGATTTCATGTTGTTTTCGACATTTTAATTTGATCATTGCAATCCACACTGAATGTGATGACTAACATTGATCGTTCTAAGTCATGTCTGGAGAGACGATGCTGGTGTGCAAGGTGCAAGTCCCCTTGCCGTAGAGCGGGCGGATGGGCTTGTACCTCGCAAGAAGTAAGTCGCCTCAACGAAGCATGAGTGGGTGGGCTTACCACCATTTTTAATCTAATTAAATTAAATAAATGATCATATCGGGTATTTTAACATGTTTAAACCAAAATTCAAATTATTTTCAAATTTTCATATATTCATCTTCATATAGGGGCAAAATGGTCATTTTTATGAATATATTAATTTGAGAAAATTTAATTGGAAATTTCTATATTATTTTTAGGAATTTGGCTTCATATACAAGTGGTTTCATGAAGATATATGCATGCACAAAGAAGATACAAAGGAATGAAGATGAAAATAATTCAAAGACATGATCATGGAGGACCCCACCTATCCATCTATCTTAATGTACAAATTAGAAGCTAATGCACATGCTAATGGCCATTAAAGTTTCATGTACACTTAATGGAGGATTATCTTATGCTAATGATAACTTGGTGACCACACTTTCTCAATGGTAGTTTGGATAGTTACCAAAAAATGGATTAGGGTTTTAAAACATGTATAAATACCCCATATGCTCATGTAACCCTCCTCTCTCTTCCCTTAGTCTCTCTTAGGCTCTCTTCTCTTAGTTTAGTTTAGATCAAAAATAAAATAAGAGCTCTCTTTCTTTTCATGGCTACTTAGCCATTTCTTTTATGTACTTTTTTTTAGCAATTTTAATTCAAGTCTTTTCTTGTTTATTTATTTTCATGTTTGTAGTGTAGATCTTCTTTTATTTTATGCAAGTAGAATAGTTCTCTTTTCCATTAGCTTTCATTTTCCTTTTTTTTAGTTTCATGTTGCATGCTACTTGTGTTGATATGATAACACAAATGAGAGGCTAAACCCTTCAATTTAAGGGTAATGAAGCTCTCTAATTAAGTAGCTTCCACATTTTGATAATTATTGCTCTCTTTTTGCGCTTAATGGAAGAATGAATGTTGATGTGATTTATTGTTTTATGTTGAATTTGATAGTCTATGTTGTTCATAACAAATAGGCTATGCTTAAACAATCACAAACAAAAAAATTACCTCTTCATTTACATATGATTCTGGTAATGAAGTGATTTTAAAATTAAAATTTGATGGTCAATATTTCTAATTAACAGTTAATAGGCCACGCTTAAAATAGATTTTATTTTCTACTTCATTGTCATTTTTCATGAGAATTAACAAGTGGTTTAAAAGTTGTGTTATAGTTTGATGGCTTATGTTAAGCTAATTAATAGCACAAATAGGCCATACTTATGATAAACACATCAATTAAATTCACTTATGACAAGAAAAAAGAGATCATAATTTCATAATTTGTTGAACTATGTGATCTAGAGAGTGGAAATTACCTTTAAATTGTCTTTAAACTCTCATATTTCTATATATTTTTTTTAATAGTTTGTTAGTTTTTTCATTTTCTAGCTTAACACTCTCTTCAACTTTGGTTTAATTTGATTGAATAGAAATTTAAAATCTAACAATTCCTTACGGATCGACCCGTACTCGCCATGTACTAACATTTGTACGCCGTGCGCTTGCGGTAAATTTTATTATAAATTCGTTCGATGGATTTCTAAACCAATAGAAAAGCCGTCGTCGAACAAGTCCCCTCGTTGGAAAATCAGGACCATAGTGCAAGAAGTAAGTCCCTTTATCGGAGCATTGGCGGATGGGCTTACTCATCGTTGAATCCCCTCTTCGACGAGCGAGCGGATTGGGCTCAGCAAGGGTCCGAAGGGACCATGGATATTGTTCGTGTTAAGCCTAGACTGAAGAATTGGGACCGAAGAGCAGGAGGTAGGTCACATCACTGGAGAGCAACTGATGGTCTTACTTGTCATTGAGTCCCATTATCAAAGAGCAGGCGGATTAGGCTCAATAAGGATCCAGAGAGACCATGGATTTGATTATCGGCCCCGAACGGCCATGGATTTGATTAACGGTTCGGAAAGACCATGGTTTCAATTATCGCTCCCGAATGGTCATCGATTCGCTTGCTGGTCCCGAATGGCTACAATTTCAATTAACGATCTAAAGAGATCATGGATTTAACTATCGGCCCTGAATGGACATGAACTCAATTAACTATTTAGAGAGATCATCCCATTAACTTGAACAATAAACGATCCAGAGAGATCACACACTAAATTGGCTATAAAATGATCTGAAGAGATCGCATGTTGAAACTGAATCTTAAATGATCCAGAGAGATCAAACTTTAAAATATATATTAATTTTGATAAAAGGATTTGAACGCCTTAAAATATAAAAGAAACAGATAAATCCCGAATGAACACGGTACATTTTGATATGTAATAACTCTAAGTGAAATCAGAGTGATAATGATGTAAATCTCGGATGAACACGAGTTGGTTTTGATATGTGATGTAATGGCTCCGAAAAAAATCAAAATTATGATGATGTATAGACAATATTTAGGTAGAGTCTAAAGCCTTAGGTTATGATGGGTCTAGAACAACCTATAATTGACAAGAGAATCTGAAGGAACTGGACAATTCACCATGATTGAAGTAGCCAGAGAGCTGAACTATCAAAGAATCACATCACATTTGCTCTTGAGCAAAGCACACCTTCCATTCGCAAGGCGTGTTTTGAGGGAAAAATGTTACCTGCCTTTTAGCCAGGTGGTATATGGATAAACCCAACAAATCAAAATTCGAAGTTGTCAAGGAAAGATGCCCAAAGAATTGACCATGGAGCCCAATACCAAAGTACAACCGGGACCATAACTCGAACACAAATCCCCTACAAAATTACAAGGACCTAAGACCCACAAGTGTGGGGTCAGTACCGACCCATACTATGAACGCCCCTTATGGGAGTCCATCTTCTGCCTATAAGCCCTATTTGATGTTAAAAGCCTATTTCAAGTGTTATTTTGTTGATTTAATGCAATTCTCTATCGATCACCATGAACTCCTGAATCAACAACTTTTTTCATCTATAACTCCATCATTTGGACCTTGGAACAAGCTATTATTGATGCAAGCAACTATGGAATTATGAAGCTAACCACAAGATGAGCCGAAGTAGTAAGTTGGAGGCAGCCAATTTAAGGGTCGGTACTGACCCCTACCCAAGGAGTCCTACCGACATATAATATTTGATGATGTAGCATCCATATTTTCTGGAGAATTGGTTTATAGTAAGGAGAACGGCCAAGAGATCTTTTGTGTGTGATTTTAGGCTCTCTACCTCTATAAATAGAGCGGTATGGCTCATTTTTCAGGAACTTTTGGCTCTAGTTCCACTCTACTCTATATTCTTGTAATTCTGAATATCTAAGTGCCGGAATTGTACCGATCTCTAAGAACTTCTGCCCTCAAGTCAGAAGTTAAGCAATAAAACCATTAATTGGAAGTAGGCCGGAGTTTGCCGAACCACTATAAATCTCCATGTGTTCATTTATTATTTGTTTTTATTTTTTTATTCACCTTTTGTTCTCTTCTACTTTCTATTGGGTGTTTGTGACACTTTTGGTTCAAACAATATGGGTTCTCTAGACTCTCAGACATAACATTAGAAAAATTGACTTTTGGTTGATGGACATCCCTAAAAAATGTAGTTGAGTTTGGAGAGCAATCCTCAATATCAGATCAACTATGTTGCCTCAATTAAGAACTATTACACTAGTTACTGGGAATGCTAAATTTTAGAGTTACCCTTGGGTTAAGATAGGACTAATTTTGAAGAATTTAATGACATAATCAAATATCTCGGTTTGGATTTCCCTTAATGCTAAAGCAATAGACTTTATACACAAAGGCATTATGTCCCTTCCATATTCAAGTAATCAAGTAATTATAAGCTTATGAAATGTTTTATAGTAGTTCCATGAAACAACCCGACTTCCTATGCCCAGAAAGTCGCATCATTATGAAGAAAGAAAGGGGTAGAAAATAGAAAAGAAGAAAGAAAGAAAGAAACAACAACAACGATCTCACAGCGGAACGAATAAATTATATTAATAACATAAACTATTACATAGTATACAACAATTTACAGAGTTACACAGCATATACATCACTTACTAGACAGTTATAACCATCTGTCTAGACATTACAACTCAAATACAAGACAAAACACTATCACAGATATCAACACAGCGGAATACTATATCTACGAACGCCGAAGCCTCCTGCTCCATTGCTCCTCCAGAATATTCGTCAAAGCTAAACCTGAATCCCTTGGCTACTCGTAAAAATTTGAGTACCCAAGAGTTTATAAAACAGAAATAAACACTTGGGTCAGACATGGGTCTGGTGTGAGTAACAGGTTAAACTTGCTTAACTTCAAAACCTTTAGAAAGAAAAGGTATCACGTAAGACTCCCCACAAATAAACATGGGTAAGTTTTTACCTTATGCTAACCAAAACATTTGATAGGAAATCTGATTTTATTATAATAGGGTCTAGGGTTTTCAAGTAAAATATAGAAATAGCTGAAATGCTTACATCTCACATTCCAACATAGTTGGGCACAACTAATACGTACGGCACTAATTGGAGTTTGGATTCCATACAATGGCAGGGCTACAGGGGTACCGCCCGTCACAGTACGTGGCCTAGATCACCGTACCGAGGAGTACGCCCGCTCCCCTGCAACACAAAGCCGGAACCATCCCTTACTGGATAATCCCGAACAAGATAACCCCGTAGTTGGCGCGACCAACCACACACTAAGCCGAATAAAAAGAAAAGGGACCTCTACACAGGGATCTATCTTGCTCTCAATGGGTGCTACCCACAAAGCCTTGCTGCACCTCCCCTGTTTTAGCCATTCCCGGTTGATGAGGCTTGAGGTTACGATTACCTTTAATCAGAACATATCACTTAGAATGCTCATCGTCCGCCTGACGATGTGCTGAAAGCATTCAATCCATACAAGTTCGTTCCGGGTTCGAACGAAACCGAAGGCATTATCTCGTTACACTCGTTTTGGAATCACCCTCAGAGTTAACGACAATAACCCTTGCACTCTGAATCTTCATCTTCACTTGAGATTCACGACCTATCGTTAATTTGGATCGATGTGGTATTCGGGTCTCCAGACCTGGAATCCCGGTATACGGAAACCCGATCCCGGTCTCATCGAAATCCAAAACGTATCTTTTAAAGGCCAAGTTGTTTTAAGGTTAAAACAATTCAATTCTTATCTATACTACACACAGATAGATAATTCACAGATTCACAATAGATAATCAACATTATCATTTTAAGCAGATAATCCATATCATCATCATTATGCAACCAAAGCATCCAAATCATACAGTATCAATTATCTCATATCTGAGATCTCAAACCATTCAAGGTAAACAATATCATCCATTCATAAGCAATGATTTATTAATCACCATCTATAGTTAATTTAAAATGAATTAAATTAAATACTTCATCTCTAATTAATTTAAAGTAAATTAAATTAATTACTTCCATCATTATTAATCTTGCTTAAATCACTATTAATTAATTATCACTTAATTAATCAACCATTATCCAATTATTTAATTAATCATCCTTGATTAATTAACATTTAATTACATTCAAGTAATTAGCATTTAAATTAGTTTCACAAATTAATTACTCTTAACCACTTATAGTAATTAACCTTTAATTACTTCATTTATTAATTAACTTTAATTGATTACATTACTTCTTAATTAATTACATTAATTAATCACTTCATTTATTAATTATTCCTTAATTAATCAATTCTTTAATTACCTCATTAATTATATTAATTAATGATCCTTAATTACATTTTATCATTAATTACTTTATTTAAATTAATTACATTAAGTAATTAATCTTTAATTAAACCATAATTATTAATCACTATTGATTAATCACATTCAGTAATTAACTACCCTTAATTACTTCTTTAAATAAATTAATTATTCCTTAATTAATTTCTTAATTAATCCCTTGGTTAATTCCATTAAGTAATTAACTACCCTTAATTACTCCATTAATTACATCAGTAATTATCCATTAATTACTTGCCTAAGTAATTATATTTCATTAAATTACATTAAGTAATTATACTTCACAAATCATTAAGTGATTATCTTAAATTAATTAATATTAATTAATTAACTTAACTAATCAAATTAATCTCAATTAATTACAATGAGTAATTAATTTCTTAATTACTTCCATTAAGTAATTATATTTAAACAATTTTCACAAATGATTAACCTTAATTAATCAATCTATTTAATTATCAAAATTAAATCACATTACTTATTAAACCCAAGTTAATGATCTACATTAACTATTAACTATTCTTTAATTATTCTTCTTAAATAATTAAACTTTATTTAACCATTATTAATTACAAATTAATTAATTCAAATTACCAATAAATTAATCTTTAATTTACTTAATTAATTAAGTACCTAACAATGACTTCAATTCATCCTTAATTACTTGATTAATTTATTACTAACCATTAATTAATAACCTTAACTTATTCTAATTAATGATCCTTAATTCCAAATTAATTAACCTTTAATTAATTTAATTAAACCTTAATTAATCAATTTTAACCCATAATTACTAAATTTATTAACCCAATCATTAATTAATTAAATTGATTAATTATCCTTTAATTTCCTTAATAACTTATTTTATCCATATTATTAAATCTTAATTATCTTTAAGATAACACTTTATTCTTATTAATGATTAAAATATCATTAATAAAGCATTCAAAACAATTTACCTTTAATTTACTTTTAAATTTCATTTTAAATTTAAGATTTAAAATGAAGACAAATTTAACTTCAACAAAGTTTTAAAACTATTTAAATCCTTTTAAATCACATGTTAAAGAAATATTTACTTAATTAAAGAAATTTAAGACTAAATTCATCTTAAATTCAAATCAATTAAAAATACTCTTTAAATTGTTTAAAACACTTTAAATTTAAAACTTCTTTTTATTTCAAAAATTGAAATGCATATTAACTTTGATTCCAGATTAATCTTTAGATTTAGAATCCTATTTACAATTTAAAACTTCATTTTTAAAATTCAAACTACTTAACCTTTTTTTTAAAATAGTTAAATCAATTCAAATTTTAAATACTTTATCTTATTTAAAACTGAGATTTTAACTTAAACTCCAGATTTTAAAAACTAGATTTAAAACTTATTTTTAAACTTTACTTTTTCATTTAAACTTAGCTTTTAAATTTTATTTTAAAATTTAAAAACTGGAGAAAAAAAAAAGTCTCTGTTAAAACCTGTTACAGATAATTTACCGAGACACTCCCTCAAAACCACGAGAGTTACTTCGAGTCTCCACCCAAAATTCATGAGTCTCCTTCGAGTCATCTCCCAACCCAAAACTCTGACATGTACACTGCCGTGGACATGCACAACCCAACGCGGCGACTCCGATCATCTTTGATGATCTCTCCTCATCGGCGATCACATTCATATCCAAAATCGATCAACCAAAACACCAATACGAGCTCGAAATCGAATCGAGCATTCAAACGAAACCTGGAACAGAAAGTCTCGAACCACCAAAGCCTGGAATCCAACATCGTTCTCGAGATTCCGATCATCAGATCACCTGAAAATCGAACAGAGCCTTCGCCAACGTCCCCGCTTTCATCTCCCTAAGTCCTGTAGAACTCGATTCAACATAGGAGCCGTGACGATCAAACATACCAAATCTACCCAAACTAGGGCTACAGACTTCAATCCTCCACCGCAACCATCACAATGATCTGAACTTCTTTCTGCTAATTTTCCCTAACTCCCCAATCATTCTTGCCTCACCACAGAAATTTACAACATTCCAGATCCTCGAGATCACCCGATCTACCCAACAGTACAAAAACAGTGCAAACCAGAAATGCACTTACATTTCTAATCTAAAAATTGTTATTTTGGTTTTTAAAAACATGATTTAGTTTAAGGATTTGATTCATAACCTTAGATCCTTGAATTACTTAATTTAAATTTTGACTTAGCTGAAGTATTCCAATACTTATGGTTGCCAGAGCCAAATAACATTATTTTGACTTAATTAAAAATTCTAAACTAAAGTTTGAAATGAAACAAACAACTTTTGTTTTAATCTTAAATCCTAATGAAGATTGAATCAAGTGATAATGTAATATTTGCCAAATTCTTAATTATAAAAGAAAACAAGAACAGATAAGAGCAGATATACATCAAACACAGATATATGCATTCATATACACACATAAGATTCACCAATATATAGACATGCAAAGCATACTTATTTCAGAAATCAACATGCAGATAAATCATCAATACTTATGTTTTTAAAAATGATTGTTACTCACAGATTAGAGGAAGAACAGAGCCTCTGGTTTAAAACTTAAAAGCTTTGTTGATTTCTTTGAAAACAGCCTTGAAAATTTTAGTTGCATCTTTGTTTTGATTTTAAAACTTGCATGCTTTTGCTCTAGTTTAAACTTTATACTTGATTTGAAGATGCAAGCTACAGATATGCTTGAACAGAAACTACTCGATTCCAGGCTTTTGATTTTGGTCTTGGAAAATGATTTACAGGTTCTGATTTGAATTTTGTTTTTGAAAATAAGTTTACAGGTTGAAGAATTTGATCTGGTTTTGAGGAGCTGATTTCAGATTGAAGAAAATGCACTGGCTTTTGATTTACTTCAGATTTGAGGAGGATTACTGATTTGGTTTTTGAAGAGTTGTTTACAGATTTTGGTTTTGAAGTCGTATAGATTTTTCTTTGAGAAATTATATTCAGTTTTCTTTGTTTTGAAAGGAGATTAGAAAAGAAAAGGAAAATGCAAGATGTATGTTTATATAAACTGAAATTATCTAAAAATAAAAATAAAAGAAAAATAAAATTAAATGACACTTGTCATTTTGAGTTTATCTTTTATTTACACATGTTAAGACAAGGCTTAAGGAAAATGACACTTGTCCTTTAAGTAATTTTTACATATTTATATTTATTTTTAAATGTAAATAAAATGCCTTTTTTTTATTATTTAAATACTTATCTATATATATAAATCACTTTTTAAAGAAACAAACTAATTATATTTATAAATAAAAGTTATACAAATCTTCTAAATCCAAATCAATTTAAATATTTATTCTTTTGAATTTCAAAACTTTAAATTCAAATTCAATTTAAATTAAATCCTAAGATTCAATTTAAAAATTCAAGTTATATATATATATACAACTACTCATTCAATTTAAAAATAACAATTCTATAGTCTTTAAAAATCCATTCATATTTATAAAAATAATACATTATACTTATTTAATTAGATTATTAAATTAAATTCAAATTTTATCATCAAAGATCATCAATATCAATTTAATTATTTAACAGATTATTAAATTGATATTGTTAAAATTTCCGGGATATCACATTCCTCCCCCCTTAAAATAATTTCGTCCTCGAAATTTAAACAAAGGTAATTTAATAATCTTATTAAAGATTTTAATTTTAAAACACAAGCATATACTATCATCCATATGCTAGCAACCATAGCAACCAATCATCCAATCAAACAATTTTAATTATCTAGACTATATTCTAGATAGAATTCCTCGAGTTTCCCCAAATATATATATATATATATACCGGGATACTCGCTCTACAAACAATCTAAACAATCAATACTACTAAACTATAAAGCTCCTACTCATCTATATCTACAGAACTAAACAGAATATCAGACTACAGACGAGTCTGACTCAACAACCAATTCCTCCAGAACTGCTGGTTCTAAAACCAGAGATAGATTAAACACGTACTCCCTCAGAGATACGTAAAATACATTGAATTCTAGTTATCCAAACTGACAATTCAACCTTGTAGATCAAAGTACTTATCCAAATTAGATCACAGAAAAGATCCAAAATAACTCGGAGCTAACTTCCCAGACTTACCCAATCTTATAGCTCCCTTTAACCAGAGAAAAACTTCACAACAACGAAGTCTCCAACTTCGAATTTCAAATTCCTTCGTCTTTTATCCACAAAATTCTTCAGACGATCTCGGGCTACCTATAAATCCTTCCTGATCAACTCAACCTTCGCCGATGCTTCTAGAAACAAACAGGACCAAAAATAACTCAACCAATGATCCTCTCAAGATCTACCCAATCCAAAACACAACTCTACTGCCATCAGTAGACTGAACTAACTTCTCCTATCTGGAAAAGACAAACAGGAGCACTCGCCAAACTGCTTCCGCTGCACCATTCTGATCTGGAGTAAAATGAAAATGCTGATGAAGAACACAAGCATAGACTGGACAACATATCCAGAAAATCTCAGATACCCAAAAGAATACTGAAACTATCGCAAGTCACTTTTGCGATCAACCCAGCCAAAATGCAAAGAAAATGTTCTCTCTTTACCAATCAGAACAGCTTACGCTTATCTAGCCAATCCATCGAAGAAATGGATACACTCTACTGCTTCTGAACTTCTCCTTCAGAAAACTGCTCAGCCAGACACTTCCTTCCAACATACAGAATACTCCGAGCTGCAACGTTGCCACCGATGCCAAAGATTTCCTTATCCAAAGCTCTTCGAGAAACTCGAACCTCAAACCAAACAGAAACACCATGTTGAACTCAGCCACAACACCGAAGCAGACACACTTCCTTAAACTTGTTCCAAAGAAAACATCTTCGGGAACATCCATATTCACTGCATCTCATCACACAGCTACTTCTTCCAGAAGATACCAAGATACTATCACTCGCTTCTGCCTCACTGACAGATCCAACTCTACTCATCCAACTTCAAAGATAAACTCCGAACCATAACAGGTTTCCTTCAGAGATTGTGAAATCCTTACACAACTGTAAAGTTCACTCGAGACGGTATTAGGTTTACAGTCTCGACAAATACACTTCCAACCTCAACACTCAGACTCCTAATCCTAGATGATAAATTATTATCATCTCAACCAATCATTACAAATACCATATACATTTAAAATGATACATTTTTTTTTATATAGAAATTATATCTGGGTAAAATTATTTCATCTACCTTTTTAAAACAATATTGTGTCCGTTGGCCTGGTCCAAGTGTTTAGAGATCCCTATCAATAACGTTAGCTACTCGTATTGACCAGAATCCATATACCACTCAACCGATCAATTAACACAATATAAAACCATTTTATATAACTAACAAATACGCGCTCTCGAATATATATACTCTCAGACTCAAACAGGTTGCTACAGATCCTGTCTCTAATGAACAATCCTTCCGAACCTAGGTATTCACTCAACCTAGTGTTCTGATACCAAATGAAACAACCCGACTTCCTATGCCCAGAAAGTCGCATCATTATGAAGAAAGAAAGGGGTAGAAAATAGAAAAGAAGAGAAGAAAGAAAGAAACAACAACAACGATCTCACAGCGGAACGAATAAATTATATTAATAACATAAACTATTACATAGTATACAACAATTTACAGAGTTACACAGCATATACATCACTTACTAGACAGTTATAACCATCTGTCTAGACATTACAACTCAAATACAAGACAAAACACTATCACAGATATCAACTCAGCGGAATACTATATCTACGAACGCCGAAGCCTCCTGCTCCATTGCTCCTCCAGAATATTCGTCAAAGCTAAACCTGAATCCCTTGGCTACTCGTAAAAATTTGAGTACCCAAGAGTTTATAAAACAGAAATAAACACTTGGGTCAGACATGGGTCTGGTGTGAGTAACAGGTTAAACTTGCTTAACTTCAAAACCTTTAGAAAGAAAAGGTATCACGTAAGACTCCCCACAAATAAACATGGGTAAGTTTTTACCTTACGCTAACCAAAACATTTGATAGGAAATCTGATTTTATTATAATAGGGTCTAGGGTTTTCAAGTAAAATATAGAAATAGCTGAAATGCTTACATCTCACATTCCAACATAGTTGGGCACAACTAATACGTACGGCACTAATTGGAGTTTGGATTCCATACAATGGCAGGGCTACTGGGGTACCGCCCGTCACAGTACGTGGCCTAGATCACCGTACCGAGGAGTACGCCCGCTCCCTTGCAACACAAAGCCGGAACCATCCCTTACTGGATAATCCCGAACAAGATAACCCCGTAGTTGGCGCGACCAACCACACACTAAGCCGAATAAAAAGAAAAGGGACCTCTAGACAGGGATCTATCTTGCTCTCAGTGGGTGCTACCCACGAAGCCTTGCTGCACCTCCCCTGTTTTAGCCATTCCCGGTTGATGAGGCTTGAGGTTACGATTACCTTTAATCAGAACATATCACTTAGAATGCTCATCGTCCGCCTGACGATGTGCTGAAAGCATTCAATCCATACAAGTTCGTTCCGGGTTCGAACGAAACCGAAGGCATTATCTCGTTACACTCGTTTTGGAATCACCCTCAGAGTTAACGACAATAACCCTTGCACTCTGAATCTTCATCTTCACTTGAGATTCACGACCTATCGTTAATTTGGATCGATGTGGTATTCGGGTCTCCAGACCTGGAATCCCGGTATACGGAAACCCGATCCCGGTCTCATCGAAATCCAAAACGTATCTTTTAAAGGCCAAGTTGTTTTAAGGTTAAAACAATTAAATTCTTATCTATACTACACACAGATAGATAATTCACAGATTCACAATAGATAATCAACATTATCATTTTAAGCAGATAATCCATATCATCATCATTATGCAACCAAAGCATCCAAATCATACAGTATCAATTATCTCATATCTGAGATCTCAAACCATTCAAGGTAAACAATATCATCCATTCATAAGCAATGATTTATTAATCACCATCTATAGTTAATTTAAAATGAATTAAATTAAATACTTCATCTCTAATTAATTTAAAGTAAATTAAATTAATTACTTCCATCATTATTAATCTTGCTTAAATCACTATTAATTAATTATCACTTAATTAATCAACCATTATCCAATTATTTAATTAATCATCCTTGATTAATTAACATTTAATTACATTAAAGTAATTAGCATTTAAATTAGTTTCACAAATTAATTACTCTTAACCACTTATAGTAATTAACCTTTAATTACTTCATTTATTAATTAACTTTAATTAATTACATTACTTCTTAATTAATTACATTAATTAATCACTTCATTTATTAATTATTCCTTAATTAATCAATTCTTTAATTACCTCATTAATTATATTAATTAATGATCCTTAATTACATTTTATCATTAATTACTTTATTTAAATTAATTACATTAAGTAATTAATCTTTAATTAAACCATAATTATTAATCACTATTGATTAATCACATTCAGTAATTAACTACCCTTAATTACTTCTTTAAATAAATTAATTATTCCTTAATTAATTTCTTAATTAATCCCTTGGTTAATTCCATTAAGTAATTAACTACCCTTAATTACTCCATTAATTACATCAGTAATTATCCATTAATTACTTGCCTAAGTAATTATATTTCATTAAATTACATTAAGTAATTATACTTCACAAATCATTAAGTGATTATCTTAAATTAATTAATATTAATTAATTAACTTAACTAATCAAATTAATCTCAATTAATTACAATGAGTAATTAATTTCTTAATTACTTCCATTAAGTAATTATATTTAAACAATTTTCACAAATGATTAACCTTAATTAATCAATCTATTTAATTATCAAAATTAAATCACATTACTTATTAAACCCAAGTTAATGATCTACATTAACTATTAACTATTCTTTAATTATTCTTCTTAAATAATTAAACTTTATTTAACCATTATTAATTACAAATTAATTAATTCAAATTACCAATAAATTAATCTTTAATTTACTTAATTAATTAAGTACCTAACAATGACTTCAATTCATCCTTAATTACTTGATTAATTTATTACTAACCATTAATTAATAACCTTAACTTATTCTAATTAATGATCCTTAATTCCAAATTAATTAACCTTTAATTAATTTAATTAAACCTTAATTAATCAATTTTAACCCATAATTACTAAATTTATTAACCCAATCATTAATTAATTAAATTGATTAATTATCCTTTAATTTCCTTAATAACTTATTTTATCCATATTATTAAATCTTAATTATCTTTAAGATAACACTTTATTCTTATTAATGATTAAAATATCATTAATAAAGCATTCAAAACAATTTACCTTTAATTTACTTTTAAATTTCATTTTAAATTTAAGATTTAAAATGAAGACAAATTTAACTTCAACAAAGTTTTAAAACTATTTAAATCCTTTTAAATCACATGTTAAAGAAATATTTACTTAATTAAAGAAATTTAAGACTAAATTCATCTTAAATTCAAATCAATTAAAAATACTCTTTAAATTGTTTAAAACACTTTAAATTTAAAACTTCTTTTTATTTCAAAAATTGAAATGCATATTAACTTTGATTCCAGATTAATCTTTAGATTTAGAATCCTATTTACAATTTAAAACTTCATTTTTAAAATTCAAACTACTTAACCTTTTTTTTAAAATAGTTAAATCAATTCAAATTTTAAATACTTTATCTTATTTAAAACTGAGATTTTAACTTAAACTCCAGATTTTAAAAACTAGATTTAAAACTTATTTTTAAACTTTACTTTTTCATTTAAACTTAGCTTTTAAATTTTATTTTAAAATTTAAAAACTGGAGAAAAAAAAAGTCTCTGTTAAAACCTGTTACAGATAATTTACCGAGACACTCCCTCAAAACCACGAGAGTTACTTCGAGTCTCCACCCAAAATTCACGAGTCTCCTTCGAGTCATCTCCCAACCCAAAACTCTGACATGTACACTGCCGTGCACATGCACAACCCAACGCGGCGACTCCGATCATCTTTGATGATCTCTCCTCATCGGCGATCACATTCATATCCAAAATCGATCAACCAAAACACCAATACGAGCTCGAAATCGAATCGAGCATTCAAACGAAACCTGGAACAGAAAGTCTCGAACCACCAAAGCCTGGAATCCAACATCGTTCTCGAGATTCCGATCATCAGATCACCTGAAAATCGAACAGAGCCTTCGCCAACGTCCCCGCTTTCATCTCCCTAAGTCCTGTAGAACTCGATTCAACATAGGAGCCGTGACGATCAAACATACCAAATCTACCCAAACTAGGGCTACAGACTTCAATCCTCCACCGCAACCATCACAATGATCTGAACTTCTTTCTGCTAATTTTCCCTAACTCCCCAATCATTCTTGCCTCACCACAGAAATTTACAACATTCCAGATCCTCGAGATCACCCGATCTACCCAACAGTACAAAAACAGTGCAAACCAGAAATGCACTTACATTTCTAATCTAAAAATTGTTATTTTGGTTTTTAAAAACATGATTTAGTTTAAGGATTTGATTCATAACCTTAGATCCTTGAATTACTTAATTTAAATTTTGACTTAGCTGAAGTATTCCAATACTTATGGTTGCCAGAGCCAAATAACATTATTTTGACTTAATTAAAAATTCTAAACTAAAGTTTGAAATGAAACAAACAACTTTTGTTTTAATCTTAAATCCTAATGAAGATTGAATCAAGTGATAATGTAATATTTGCCAAATTCTTAATTATAAAAGAAAACAAGAACAGATAAGAGCAGATATACATCAAACACAGATATATGCATTCATATACACACATAAGATTCACCAATATATAGACATGCAAAGCATACTTATTTCAGAAATCAACATGCAGATAAATCATCAATACTTATGTTTTTAAAAATGATTGTTACTCACAGATTTGAGGAAGAACAGAGCCTCTGGTTTAAAACTTAAAAGCTTTGTTGATTTCTTTGAAAACAGCCTTGAAAATTTTAGTTGCATCTTTGTTTTGATTTTAAAACTTGCATGCTTTTGCTCTAGTTTAAACTTTATACTTGATTTGAAGATGCAAGCTACAGATATGCTTGAACAGAAACTACTCGATTCCAGGCTTTTGATTTTGGTCTTGGAAAATGATTTACAGGTTCTGATTTGAATTTTGTTTTTGAAAATAAGTTTACAGGTTGAAGAATTTGATCTGGTTTTGAGGAGCTGATTTCAGATTGAAGAAAATGCACTGGCTTTTGATTTACTTCAGATTTGAGGAGGATTACTGATTTGGTTTTTGAAGAGTTGTTTACAGATTTTGGTTTTGAAGTCGTATAGATTTTTCTTTGAGAAATTATATTCAGTTTTCTTTGTTTTGAAAGGAGATTAGAAAAGAAAAGGAAAATGCAAGATGTATGTTTATATAAACTGAAATTATCTAAAAATAAAAATAAAAGAAAAATAAAATTAAATGACACTTGTCATTTTGAGTTTATCTTTTATTTACACATGTTAAGACAAGGCTTAAGGAAAATGACACTTGTCCTTTAAGTAATTTTTACATATTTATATTTATTTTTAAATGTAAATAAAATGCCTTTTTTTTATTATTTAAATACTTATCTATATATATAAATCACTTTTTAAAGAAACAAACTAATTATATTTATAAATAAAAGTTATACAAATATTCTAAATCCAAATCAATTTAAATATTTATTCTTTTGAATTTCAAAACTTTAAATTCAAATTCAATTTAAATTAAATCCTAAGATTCAATTTAAAAATTCAAGTTATATATATATACAACTACTCATTCAATTTAAAAATAACAATTCTATAGTCTTTAAAAATCCATTCATATTTATAAAAATAATACATTATACTTATTTAATTAGATTATTAAATTAAATTCAAATTTTATCATCAAAGATCATCAATATCAATTTAATTATTTAACAGATTATTAAATTGATATTGTTAAAATTTCCGGGATATCACATTCCACTTAACTCTCAGTTTGAAAAAGTTGTTTGGACTCAACCATGTTCTGTTCACTCAATTGCCATTGTCTACAAATGTATCTCTGGGCACTATAAGCTTCAAGTCTTTTGTTTGGAATAGAAGAATAAGAAATATATATAATAAGGAAAGTGAAAACTTTCTACCGTGGAAGGTCATGAGAAATGGCCTGAAAATCAAAGCAAGACTGGTACAGATAGGAATACTAACTTATGGTGCATGTGTTTTCTATACCACTAAATAAAAGAGCAATCTTCCTTTATTTTTCAATTTCTCTATCATATATCCTTTGTGGCACAATCTGATGATAATGGCAGGTAGAAGAGACATCAACATGGATAGTGCAATTGAATGGAACTTAATCTATAAGGCAACGAGATGGAAGAACTATCAATGCTTGATGCTTCTTTTTATCCTTAAAGAATTCATTCAGATGGTGTGGACAGAGAGAAATGCACGAATATTCAATGGGAAGAGCAAAACTAATGTGCAGATACGGTGTGATATCTTACAACCAATCAAACATGGAATAGCTACTGGTAATTACAATTATGATATGAATATTGTTAACTCCTAGTGCTAAGGTGCTTGTGTTGTCTTTCTTTTTTTTCCTTTTTTCTTTGATCCTTCTTTTCCATTTTCTTTTCTTTTTTACATGGATCATAGCGTGTTATGATTCGTTCTTTTATTGTGCTTGTAATAAACAAGTAGGGGCCCAGACAACCCCGCTTAGCCTTGCTAAAAAATAAGTTTATGTATATATGTGTGTGTATTATAAAATAAAAGAAATATTATTTTGCCATTCTAGATATACATATATATATATATTTGGTTCAAAATTTATATAAAAATATATATTATTGAGTGTCTACATTATTTTAATGCATATTATAATAATATGCATATTTATATATATTATTGATAATATATATAAATTTTATATATTCATGTAGATTAATGTAAATGTATTTTTTAAATATTTTCATATATGTAAAATTATTTAACCAAAATTAACATATACTTATATATATTTATATATATTTAATATTTATATATACGTAAATAGTTTAAATACATACATATATTTGGACAACGTACAATACATATCAAATGAGCTAACGTGTTTGTTGCAATGTAAATTCCAACATCCATATGCAGGCATGTTATACCGTACATGGGCATACATGTCACACATGAGCACACATACTTACATATATAGATATATACATATATATGATACATTGATATATATATATATATGATATATGTGTATATTTATATGTATTAAATATAAATTAAATAAAAATATAAAGTTTATAAATTTAAATAAAATAAGATATTTTATTTAAATAAAATTTAGAAATGTTCTAAATAAACTAGATTTCATAGGCCCAGTATATATCCAATAAGGGAAGAAATTTGAAATTCACCAGTAACTTCAACTACGAGCTGGTCCACTTCCAACAATGGTATCAGAGTCTAATAGCATGTGCATTCTAAATTAGTCATATTAGGGTTAAATATTAAGCCCAAGCCCATAGCCCAAAGGTTGTCCCTAATAGAAAAGGCCCAAATTTGAGTTGGGCCTCGAGCTAATTTTAAAATTATTTGAAAATTAAAATATACAATTTTGAATTTAAAATAAGATACTAATATGTTATAAAGGTTATAATATAATAACTTTTTTCGAAATGTTTGAAAATAATTCAATTTTATTTTTTTTTAAATTTATTAATAAGATTAATAAAATAAAATTAATTGAATAAGTTAATTAAAAAATGAATACATGTATTATATATTATGACATATGTTATGTTACTTTTAATTATTTAAAATAACATAAGTATACATGTATGTATATGAATTAAATTTTGAAATTAATATAATTTAATTAAAATAGTTTAATTAAATAAGTTAATTAGAAGGTTAACTAGTTAAATAATATACACATGTATATGATATATGTGTCATACTATAAAAGTTATGGCATATACTAATTAATGAATATAAATGTTATATTAATATGAAATTAATTAAAATATTAATTAATTAAAATTAATTAAATAATATTTAATTAATATAATATTATAGATAAGACTACTATATAGTTGATATAAAATATAAAAGTTATATAATAATATAACATATATAATATGAATGTATACTAAAGGTGGAACACTAAAGAAACCCTTATAGACTTAAGGAATAAATGCATACGTAAATGTACGTATACCGTGATTTCCGATGTGTTTGACACTTGAATCACGAGAATTCGTAAGAGTTATATTATTCCGTAAGTCAATATCACTCAATATTATATATATTGAAGATTATGAACCTTCAATATAACAGTGTCCTCCACCATTTATATATTAATAAATTACTTGCATACTCTTTAGTTGTTGAGCTTTCATTAAGCCAAGGATGTTATGTGTGATACTATTAATACACTGAATAGACAAGATAAGATAGCTGCACATATTTATTCATCTTTCCTCAAGGTATATGCATTATACTTAGGTCGTCGTGAAATGATAGGTCCGAGTAAATATTCCTACTTTTTTTGTTGAGCTTTCCTCAAGGTAAAGGCGAGATTAGGACAAGGTACCATGGGTTAGGAGTTGTATATGATACAACCGATAAGGTGTTATCCATCGTATGTGGTAGTATAATTTGTTGAGCATTCCTCAAGGTCAGAATTTCAGGACATACAAGTTCTAACACCTACCCGTGAAGTTGAAGGATTTGTATATTTTGACTTAAGGTTTGATGAAATGTAAAAGATTAATGGGAGCTTATTAGTAGAATGAAACATATAGTTTAGCTCTACTGATATTATAAGAACATCTACTATGATTTATTCTAAAAATCTACCACTTAAACTTGTAGAAAATGATAGCTTCAAAACTATTTTTTAAAACTGACAATCTTACTGTACCTAACTATACAGACTGCCTAAGAGCAGTTAAAATAGCGTTGACTTATGAGCGTCTTTGGACTACTATTACATGCGAACCCAAAGAATAACCCGCCGATAATGCAGACCCTAAACTACGACTTGCTTATCGAAAATAGGTGTCAGACCTAGAGATCTCCCAAGTTTTCATATTGTCTACGTTAGACAAGCTATTACAGAGGCAGCATGAAAACATTTATGTCTATAAGATATTTGATAGTCTCAAGGCACTGTTTGGTGAACAATCACGTTCTACAAGGTACGAGCTTACGAAGAAGCTGTTCAATACTAAAATAACCAAAGGGCAAAAAGTGAACGATTATGTGCTAATGATGAAGGACTATATTAATTGGGTTTCACAGTAGGATGTACAGATAAGCAATGAATTACAAGTAGATTTGGTCATTGGTTCACTTACTCCACAGTATGAAAATTTCATACTGAATTATAATATGAACCAACTGAATGTGAATCTTGTGAAGCTTCTCAACATGTTAAGGTCAGTTGAGTCACAATCAAAGGATCAAGGGATTGCACTTGCTGTTAAGAGTGGTGCATCATCTTCAAAGAGTTCGAAGAAGTGAAAACAAGAAGGTAAAAAAAGAAAAGTAAAAAGACCGATGACAAGGGTGAAACTCACCACTACTACAAAAAAGGTCACTGGAAAAGGAACTGTCCCGATTACTTGAAGAATGTTAGGGAAAGGAAGCAGAATGGTTCTGCGACTCCATGAGGTACATTTACGATTCAAAATTGTTTTATAATCAATAAAATGTCTTGAGTGTTAGATGCTGGATCTGGTACTCATATATGTAATTCGTTACAGGGGCTTAGGAACTGGCATCGTGTGGCAAAATGAGAGACGAGGCTCTAAGTTGTTGATGGATCTATGGTAGATGCAACGACAATAGGAGACTATCATTTACTTTTGCCTAGTAGATTAGTATTAGTATTAAATAATTGATATTTTGTAAAAGACTTTATTTGTGGGATTATTTATGTTTCTAGGTTGTTTGAGATTGGATATATATTTCATTGTGCAAATAATATTATGAACATTGGTTTGGATGGAAATAAAGTTTGAGATGGTATTCTCAAAAATGGCATTTATGGATTATCTCTTAGATCATTCCACCTTATACTTTGTAACACAACGGTGTGTTGTAGTGAAGGAAACAAACCCGAGATACGATTCGTTTCATGATGAGTAAGGCTGAGTTACCTCTGTCCTATGAGGGATATGCATATGCATTAGAAGTCACAACACATATGTTGAACTTGTTGCCACTAAATTTGTGCCTAAAACACCATATGAGATATGGTATGATAAGAAACCCCAATTCAAGTATTTGAAGGCGTAGGGTTGTCTGGCGTACATTAATAACGTTGGCCCAAATAAATTAGAGGCAAGATCAGTACTATGTAAATTTATAGGATATCCCAAAAACTCAATGGGATATACATTCTACAATACCGAGGAAAAAAGGTTGTTGTTTCTAGAAATGCTATCTTTTTAGAAAAGGAATTTATTTCAAAGGAAATTAGTAGCGAAGTTGTGGACTTTGATGAGATCCAAGAAGTAAACACGGTGGTTGAACTGGTGGTAGAATCGAGTTCACCAACATATGAAAACACACAATCTATTAGATGGCCTAGTAGGGAATCTCAAGCACCAAAGAGATACTACAGTTTTCTTGTGGATGGTGAGAAGGAGGACTTTATCTTAGATAATGACACTCCTCTATCTATACAACAAGCACGACTCGTACTTTGGATTGGAGCAATGAAATCTGAAATGGATTCCATGTACAAAACAAAGTATGGACTTTGTTAGACGTACCCGAAGGGATAAAACCCATCCGCTGCAAATGGATTTAAAAAAAAAGCTAAATGTAGAGAAAGAAGTAGAGACATAAAAAGCCAAGGTAGTTACGACATGATTTCGTCAAATTCAAGGTGTTGACTATGATGAGGCCTTTTCACCCAGAGTCATGCTTAAGTCCATTCGGATTATGCTGGCCATTGCTGCATTTCTATGACTACTAAATATGGCAAATGGATGTAACGATGGCATTTCTAAATGGAGATTTATAAGAAACCATCTATTTATCGCATCCCGAGGGTTTTGACGTCGGTGGGAGTGAGGGTAAGGCTTGTAAGCTGTTAAAGTATATCTATAAAATAAAACAAGCTTCAAGAATTTGGAACAAGTATTTTTATAAGGTAATCAAATAGTTTGATTTTTATCAGAACACAGAGGAAACATGCGTATACAGAAAGGAATAGTGCAACGCTATTATATTTTTAGTGCTTTATGTCGATTGTAACTCCCCACCTCTATATACATACTACCGAAGGGAATTACTAGGTAATATTGTCTAACGATATGGAGAATGAGGTTTTTTAGGAGCGACTACATATGGACATTCCATTGGGCTAATAACGGTACATATTAAAAATCTCATATAACACATCTATATGTAAGGGGTATCGGCACAAAGCAGTAACACGTGGGTTTACCATAAGAGAACAATATACAACATATCCAAATAAACAAAGAGTTAAAGACCGCAGTAGAAAAGCATAGTACATCACAAATTATAATGTTTGCCTCACTACGACAATACATACCAAATCAAGTTAATAACACACAATTTATAGTGAGATCGACAAAATAAATACAAGGAGACATCCAAAGAAAAATATACATAGTCAACTTCTCAAAACACTATATAATACACACACACACACACTGTCTCCCCTAAAACCCAATCATCCAAAATGGCTAATGTCCCTGTACTTGAAAAGTCTTGGACTGAACCGAGTACTATATAAATAATAAACAGGTCAGACTATATCTAAATCTAGTATGGGTATACAATAGTAAGCAAGGTAATAACAGGCAAAGTATAAATACGACTCAACGTAACATACATCATAACTCACTACTTATATACCTGGTATTGGCCACAATAATAATATGCCATGCCACATATTCCAAATATCACCCATAAAATTCTTATAAGTAAATAAGAATCAGGATGTTCGTCGACGGAAATTCTATCGGTTTAGAAAACCATCGAACGAATTTAAATTAAAAATAACCGCAAGCGCACGACGTACACTTGTAGTACGTGGCGAATACGGGTCGATCCGCAGGGAATTGATGATTTTAAAAAATCTATTCAATCAAATTAACCAAAGTTGAGAGTTGTTTAAGCTAGAAAATGAGAAAAAATGACAAAAAGAAATTGATAAAAATATGAGAGTGTGAAGGCAATTTAGAGATAATTCCACTCTCTAGATCATATAGTTCAACCAAATATGAAATTATGATCTCTCTTTTTTGGTCATAAGTGAATTTAAATGATGTGTTTATCATAAGTATGGCTCATTTGTGTTATTAATTAGCTCAACATAAGCCATCAAACTATAACACAACCTTTAAACCACTTTTAATTCTCATGAAAATGACAACAAAGTTGAAAATGAAAATCTATTTTAAGCATGACCTATTAACTATTGTTTAGAAATATAGGCCATCAAATTTTGATTTAAACATTCACTTCTTTGCTATAATCATATATAGATGAAGAGGCAATTTGTGATTCATATGACTAAGCATAGCCTATTTGTTTTGAACAACATAAGCTATCAAACTCAATAATAAGCACAAAATTACATAAACATCATTTTCCATGAAGCACAAAAGAGAGCAATAATTATCAAAATGTTGAAGCTACATGATTAGAGGCTTAATTACCCCTAAATTGAAGGGATTAGCCTCTCATTTGTGTTATCATATCAACACTTGTAGCTTGAAACATGAAATAAAAAAGAGGAAAAAGAGAGCAAAATGAAAAGAAAAGCTATGTAAAAAGAAATAACACTAATCTACTTTGCATGAATGTAAATCTACACTACACTACAACATGAAAGAAAATAAACAAGAAAAGAAAAGAAACATGTATTAAATTGCATAAAGAAAAGATTACATAAAAGAAATGGCTAACTCAGATTACATAAAGAAAAGATTACATAAAACATGTATTAAATTTGCTTACTCTCTCCATTTTTGAAAATTTTATTGATATTTACAATATTTACATATGCCTAACTCAGATAAACTGAGGCCAGATATATTACCCATGCACTGCCTTGCGGACTGATGTGAGGGGAATACAGAGCATGGCGAGTGAACACACGAGTGTGAACACCTATTGACTGTAGGCGTTATTAAAAAGAATTTTTATATATATACACCTAGCTCAGATAAACTGAGGCCAGATATACCGATCATGCACCGCCTTTCGGGCTTACGTGAGAAGGGTACAGAGCATGGCGAGTGAACACACAAGTGTGAACACCTGTCGACCATAGGTGTTAATAGAAAATATTTACATATATACAAATGTTTTGTTTTTTTTATATGTTTTTTTTTCAATTTTCTTTTTTGGAAAGAGAGAGTTTTGCAAAATCGTCTTAGCACCACTTAACTTAGAAGACAAAAAAATGTTATATCCTTTACTTTAAATCAACCACTTTTAAAGCAAAGATTTTCAATTAGGATGTATTTCATAATTAGCACGTATGAATCTTCCTATATACTAGTTAAACCATTGTTATTTGTAATCAAACTTTATTTTTATTTTTGTTAAGACAAATTAAATTTCAAAAATTTCAATTTAATAAACCAAAACCATATATTTATCTTATAGTGTTTCTTTAAAAATAAATTAAAATGCTTAAAAAAAATTGTTTTTTTTGTTTTTGAGATTTTTTTTTGGAAAAATTGAAAATGATGGCGAGTCTCCCCCCACACTTGATTTTGACTGTGTCCCCACAGTCAACCCAAGTGGAAGGAGAAAAATAAAAATAAAAATGGCCTTTATTTATATGAAAATGAACGGTATTTACATGGGATCAGAAAGTATACCATCAAAGCGTAAATGAAACGGTCTTCCAAAAACCGATTCATTTGCCTCATCAAATATGCGAGACATAGTTTAAGCTCGAAAAACCAAATCGTAAAAGATTTCAAAGTTGAATGTTGATTTGAAAAAACGAATATCATTTTATTGAAAACCGTACGAGTTGTTTTATTTTCGATGATTTTCGGGGTTAATAGAATAATTGATTGAAATTCAAATTTCTTATCACCAAGTTGAAATTCAAATTTATCATTGAAAACTTCTTCAAAGTTATTGATTTCAAAATCAAAATGGTGATGTAAATCTTCCCCGTCGGAATTTAACAACTCGCCATCGAAAAGTCCAAAAAATTCGTGTTCATTAAATTCGTCTTCCTTTGTTGGATTATCAACAACTTTAATACATGTCTCAAGTTCAAAATCCCAAATTGTTGTATTCAAATTTTCAAAATCGAGAAAAGGAAGATCGAATTTTAAATTTGGTTCCACACCCTCAAAAGAGTTGAAATCCAACTTAATTACCGTGTTTTCAACAACTTCATTAAGATTATTATTTTCAATTTCAAAAGTTGTTATTTGCAAATCGTCGATTTGGGTAAAATATGGATTATCGTTTGACTCATCACACGTTGGAATTTGATTTGGTTGTTCACGTTGTTTCATATAAGTTTCAAACAACGAATCCGTGTGATCATCCTAAATTTCGTTCATTTGTTCAACAAAATCCAATTTATAATTATTAGCTTGAGGATTTTCGATTTGGATTTGTTGAGAACAAAAATTTTCACTCGTATCGTATTCGAGATTATTCCCATTGCCAAAATTATTTGAAAAGTGGATCACATTTTCGTTTTGATTTTGAAATTCTTTTTGGAGTTCGAAATTGAATTGGCATGGGTTATAATCGAAATTGTTTGAATTTTGAATTGAATTCAAATTTTGAAATCCTTGACTCGAGTTATTACACGAATATGAATTACACAAATCATTTATACTTTGATTCTGTTGTGTAGAGATTTCAAGTAGAGACGAAATGCTCTTTTCAAGACTTGAGAGTGGGTCATCATTTTGACAATTTTGTGGTTCAAAATTTGAATCATTTAAGCAATAGTTGTTGTTAAAATATCCATACGAATTTGGAGTAAAATCATATGGATTATATTGATTTTCACAACTATTGTAAAATTCAAATGAGTGGAGAAACTCAGACATTTTCAAGAATGTTTTGGTTTTTTTTTGTTTTTATAAAGGAAAAATATTTACAAAAAGAAATTTTTTTTTCTCAAAATGGCAAATTGATTTTTTTTTTGTATTTTTGTTTTTCAATTTTTTCTTTTGTTTTTGAAAAGAATTTATTTTTTTTGGATTTTTTTGTTTTTCTAATTTTTTTTTGGATTTTTGAAATTTCAAAGGAAAAGGAAAAAAAACAAAAAAAAAATTCAAAGAAAAAGAAAGGGAATAATTACAATTTTTTTTAGTTTTGAATTTTGAATTTTTTTTTAATTATAAATGCATGAACTAATGCAACTAAATGAATGCAAGGTTAATTACAAATGATTTATCCTAAGTTAACCCAAAATTGTATAATCACACATTGTCTTAGATAAACAAGATAGTTCTCAGCCAGGTAACGGGCAGGAGTTATCGGTGCACCACGAATCACCGTAGCAATGCAGATGAAGAAACAACTAGAAAGCAATAACAACACACAAACAAAAAATACAAACAAAAAATCAAACAACACACAACATTTTATTTTTTAACTGCACACACACAAAACAAAAACACACAAAATTCAAACAAAATAATTCGAAGAATAGAAAATCAAAATCGAAACAATTCCCCGGCAACGGCCCGTATTCGCCACGTGCTACAAGTGTACGCCGTGCGCTTGCGGTTATTTTATTTCTAAATTCGTTCGACGGTTTTCTAAACCGATAGAATTTCCATCGACGAACAAGTTTTTGGCGCCGTTGCCGGGGATAGAATCAGGACATGTATAAATTGGTGATAAGAATCAATCACATCGAAATCTCAAAATACTATGGATAAGCATACAACGTATCCATACAGACTACAATAAAAGAATGAATCTCAAATCAAACCAAATCCTAGGGTCACAACAAAAATATCTATCTTAACTTACAGTTCTAATGAAAGTGAAGACTTCCGAATATAAAGGCCTCAAAATTTAAATCCAGAGAAGCACAATCTCAAATAAACAATCAAAGAATCAAATCTCGACTTACATCCCAGATGGAAGTATTAACATTCGACTGCTAAGCTGTAAAAGATCAATCAAAAAATGTGGAACCCAAATAGAACTCAATACGTACAAATTACAGAAATCAATATCCTGAAATACTATCTCGAATTACGGTCCCGACGGAAGTAAATACTTCTGACTGTTAGTCCTTGGAGATAGCAAGAAATACAAATCCCAAACAAAGAATACTTTGTAGAAAATATCGAAGGCAATACCAAATAATTATCTCAACCTACAGTCCTAATGAAAGAGATAACTTCCAATTGTTAGTCCCTCAAAGATATTAGGAAGTATAAACTCAAATCAATATCAAAGGCAATAAAAAAACAATGTACAAAATCATATATCTTGACCCACAGTCCTTAGAGAGACGATCTCTTGACCAAATGGTCCTAGGAGACATAAACAACAAATCATACAATATGGAGATATCTCGACCAACGGCTCATATGAAGGAATGCCAGACAAGCTCATAGCATGTCTCTAATGTCGTAGATAGTCAACACACAGTAGTCTTGGGTTAGGATAACTCAAATGGTAGACTAACACGAAGCTAGTGTCTAATGTCATATGATCGTAGACTCTAATGAGGTGATAATATCTAATATCTCATATAAAATGGATCTACCTAAGTCATCTAGATGGAAGACTGAAATACCACAGCAGTGCTCCAGAAACGCTAATAACAGAAGCCTATTTCCTATAGTCCCTTAGTTACACTCAGAATCGTGACATGCGTATCCATCGCATGTCATAAACACGTTGCAAGACTACGTCATGCATTGGTCACACTCCTACTTGCCCTTGGTAATGGACTGCTGGTCCTTAAGTGACGTCTATGTAATAGCTCTAATGAGAGTAATATCCTTCAGCCTAAAAACTCAACAAGGTGACATCACGGATCAAGGGCATGACCCCTATGGGTCTAATTCACACGCTCTCTATAGTGGCGTGAACCCTATGACGTTGATTCTTAATAAATTATCACGACCCACTTTTTCCGTACAGTTTGAGCTGGCTCTTAACCACACTTGTCCAGTCCAAATTGAACAGAAAAGCGGATAGTAAGAAAAGAAAGTAGAAAGAAGTTATAAGGAAATAGAACAACACAGAATCTCACAATGGAAACGAATAGTCTATAATAGAGAACAAGTCTTTGTATAAAACAAAACTGTAACTTAACTTATACAAACATCAATCAGAGTATACCACCTATTCAGCATGGACAGTTATAACAACCTGTCCTTACATTTGCTGATATACACAACTAAATGCAACGGAATATAATCATCTACGTGAATATGACTCTGTTCTCCAGCTCCCTTCCTGAAGCTCAAATCTTCCATCTAAACCTGGAAATATGCTCGGTCTGACCTGAGCATATAGAAAAAACCACGCCCGGGTCAGTCTGGTAAAACAGCATGAGAATTTAAATCATAGGGAATTTTATTCATTATAACTTTCAAAATCCTTTAAAATCAAAAGTATCCCGTAAGACCACGCCACACATAAACACGACGAGTTTTTCCCTTACGGTAACCAAAACTCTTTCATAGAAAATCCGATGGTATTATAATAGTGTCTAAGTACCAATACTTATTCAAATAGATGAAATTGTCACATTAATTAAATTCCAGCATACTAGGTTCTACAATCAAAACCGTAAAGGCATGTATTGGAGAATGGATTCCATACGAATGACTAGGCATTGGGGTACCACCTGTCACATTACACGTCTAGAAACAGTGTACCAAGGACCATGCCGGGATCCCCTACTACACAAGACCGGACTATCCCTATCCTGGATAGACCGAATATGCTATCACCCCGGGTGTTCCCACCCTCTCTGAGCTCCTTCTATGTATCGTAGTGATAAAATGATATCCGAGGTAATCTATAAGGGTGATAAATATACCCTATTTGGGTGCGACCCACTTAGCCTTGCTGCATCTCCCCTGATTTTCAGTAATTCCTTGTTGATGAGGCTTAGAGGCTACGATTACCTTTTTAAGGAATATTTACTTAGAATGCCCATTGTCCTCCAATGACAATGTACTGATAGCATTCGTCCATACAAGTCCATTCTGGGTCCAAACGGAACCGAAGGCACTATTCCTACTACATCCGTTTTGGAATAATCCTCAGGATTAGTAGCGATTAGCCCTTGCACTTCACTGCTCCATCTTCGACTCCATGCTCTTGTCTTCATTCGAAAATGTACTCGTTGGATCGAAGTGGTTTACGGATAACTTATCCGAACCCGGTCTCTCCGAAACAACGTTCGATATGTTTCCGGTAAACTCAACCCCGGTTCTTTTGGAGATAAACAGATGAAAATAAGATCGGAGATCACCTCCTAACCGTTTTGTGGACGGATTTCCTTATCATCGTCCTAGAAGAACGAAAACGAGTTTATATGTACAGTATAGCACCTCGAACGGTAACTGTACCACATAATTCTCACGTTTCTTATATATATTCCCAAAGCTGTGTTTTTGGGTCCAAAATTTGATAGTCGGTTATTTAACTATCAAATATACAATCATATAAACAAAAGTTTCATTTCCCATCGAAAACATTAAGCCTTATTTTATTTAAATTTCAATAAATTTAAATTTCTTAATCAAAACAGCATATGCTTATCTCACTGGATAAGTATATTCACAAAACCATTCATTTTTAAAATATTTGAAACCCCTTTTTAAAATAAATCTGGAAAGCACCACCATGGTATCAACCATGGATTCACAACTCAATGGTTACGTATCTATCCCAGAGAAATCCAAAACTTAACTACAGGCACTCACCGCCTTCGATTACACCATAAAAGTATTCCATTACTTTCCGAAAACTTGTTTATAATTTTACAAAATAATACTTATACAGTTTTCGGTATAATCTTTCCAAGTTCTAATCAAGTAAAATACTTATTTATAAAAGTCTACTATATAACATATTATTTCAAAAACATTATTAATATTTAATAAACTTATCCTTGAAATAAATATACTTTAATACTAATTAATCCTTTAAGAAATAATTAATTTTAAACAATCACTATAAAATAACTTTAATTAATAATCAATATACTTTAAACAATTTAGAAAATTAATGTAACAACCCGTAAATTTAGCAATTTTATATTTAAATATTTTATTTAAATATTTCATCGTGCGTCGGATTTTAGTCCGAAAAGCTACTTTTTGCAAACAGTCGAATTAGGACTCGAGACCCCTTCCATTGAGTTCAAAATGCCGTTTGCGACCTTTTTGAGTATAAACTTCGATATGTTTGGAGCTGAGTGGAATTTTGACATTATTCACTTAGGGCTTTGGGTTTGGGTTTGGGTTCAGCCCACTTGCCCAAATCTGGTTATATCATTACTCCACCCCCTCTTCTCTTCATTTCTTCACTTTCATTTCCTAACACTCAAGCTTCATCAAAAATGGAGGAAGAGAAAAAGTATTAGGAAATTCCTAAGCCCTAGTTCCATTGCAAATCCAAGTTCTAGCTCCAAATTCAAGAAGAAGCTTTGGTAAGCCTCCTCTTCTTCTTCCCCAACTCGTTCTCCTTTCAATTTCAGAAATTCCTAAACCTAACTTAGGAAATGTTACTCTTTTAAGCTTAGATTCAAGCTTGTTGAGTTGGAATTGGAGAGTGATTGTCCTTGCCATTGCTCTATAGCTTCTTCTTCATTTGTTTTGGGTTTAAAGGTGAGATTTTTGTCTCACATCTATGTTTATAATTATCTTTGGTTGTTAGGTATGAATTCCTAACACTTCTTCATGTGCATTTGCTCTTGATTTGGATTGGTTTTGTGAATATTTCAATTTTGGGTTTTTGAAGTCAAATTTGTGTGTAAATCCTTTTATGGATGTTTGATCATGGTTTGGTAATGCATCGAAGAGCTTATAGGACCGGGTCGTCGATTGGCATAAACCCCTAGTGCCCATTGCTCGTCCGGTTGCATTTGCGAAGAGATTGCCTCTTCATTTTAGGCTGAAAATACTGGAAATCCCAGTTCAGTCGACTGACTCAGAGCGTTCAGTCGACTGAGCTGAAGCCAGGAAATTTCCTGGGCCAGTATCAGTCGACTGAAATCTCTGTTCAGTCGATTGAACCTGGAACCCGAAAGTTCCCAGGCATGATTCAGTCGACTGAAATCTCTGAGTCAGTCGACTGAACCTAGAAACAGAAAGTTTCCAAGACCTAAGTCAGTCAACTGAATTTGTTGTTTCAGCCCACTTTGCCTTTTGGGATTGAATTTCCAATTTGAATCGATTCGTGATGATCCTATTTGTTGTTATCATTTATTATGACCTTGATGACTCCTTTATCGGGATTTTTGAATATCCATTTCGATGGATTCTTTATCGGTTTAATTGGATTTGATTCACGTCTTCGAATGTGAATTTTGATGATTGATTGTTTCTACAATTGTTTTTGTGATTTATCACTTTAAAATTATAAAGGTTTTCTATACTAGTAGTAAATATTCGAACTCTTTTGCAAAGACGATTTCAACTCTATTTTTAAATATAAAGCATGTTTTCAAAACCGTTTTCCAATCTATTAGTATATACAAACCTTTACCTCACTCGTATGAGAAATCTAATTAAACGGCTTAGTAAAACAAGTGGTATGAAACGCTTGCGTTTACTTCGTCGGTTAATTCTTGGACTTGTTCGATTGAAACTTTTGTGACAATTTTCGAGTGGAGATTTACAATTTGTTCGTAAATATTTAAGTTAAGCTAGTGGTTATGGGACATGAAGATAAACTCATATATTTACTAGCTTAGTGTAATTGACACTTCTTGATGATCGATGATGATCATTTTATGGTTTAGACAAGCAATGCGCAATGTCTCTTTGTTTTGGTTCATCGGACGTTTCGCTGTACAACGTCGATGTTCCGAATTATTTGTGCTTTTGGTTCATCGGGCGTTTCGCTGTACGACGTCGTTGTTCCGGTTTATTGTGTTTTGGTTCATCGGGCGTTTCGCTGTACTACGTCATTGTTCCATATTATTGGATTTTTGGTTCATCGGGCGTTTCGCTGTACTACGTCGTTGTTCCATATTATTGGATTTTTGGTTCATCGGGCGTTTCGCTGTACTACGTGGTTGTTCCATGTTATTGATTTTTAGTTCATCGGGTGTTTCGCTGTACGACGTTGTTGTTCCGGTTTATTGTGTTTTGGTTCATCGGGCGTTTCGTTGTACGACGTCGTTGTTCTGGTTTATTGTGTTTTGGTTCATCGGACGTTACGCTGTACGACATCGTTGTTCCGATTTATTGTGATTCTGGAGCACCGGACGTTTTGCTGTACGATGTCGTTGCTTCGAATTATTTGATTTCTGGATTTCTAATGGTTGGTTTCTGTAATTTATGCTTCACCAACTTTTACAAATTGGCATTGAAATGTATGTCGTTATTTGTTGCTTGGTGAATTAAATTAAGAATATGACATTCTTTTTAATCTTTGAGAAGATTCTTGTGATATTGATTAATCTCTGGATTGATTTTCGATTAGATACTTATCACAGTATGGCTTTATGGTTATCATACGTTTTTGTCATATCTCTTATTCTATATCGCTTTATCTTATATTTATAGCTAGACCGATCCGTTTATTATTTTCTTCTTAAATAATACTCGGGTCAGACTGAGATTTTACAGGTGCTTCCTCATGACTTGTTATCTGGGACTATCATCTGACTTTTGGCTTACTACTTTAGCATTGTAGTTTTTGGTTGTATACATTCGATATATTGACTCATTGATGTATACATATTCTGTTGTCTAGCACTTGTATCTTTTCTTTTGTGATATTATGGATCTTGTTTGACCACTACTCTGATGAACACTTTTATGTGTTATATTCATATCTGTTTCCGCCTTTGTGATATGAACTGTCTGTGACTGATTTACGTTATGCTTATTTCTATATTTGTTTCCAGAGAACACATAGCCACTGTGTCGTTGCTTTGAGTTTGTGTCGGTATGTCGGATTTCCTTTTGATATGAAATGAAAAGTTGTTATACTATCTGACATATCGGTGCTCGCACAAAGCAATTACACGGATGGTCGCTCCTCAACAGCCTTATTCTCCGCGCTAGTTGACGGCATTACCCCGTAGTGTCCTTGGCTAGCATGGTATAGAGGTGGGGCGTCACAATTAATAACTTTAAAACAATAATTAATATTTTAAAACAATTTTTGAGAATAATAAAGTAATTACTTTATATCATTATCAAAACATTTACCCATTAACCTTAAAAATACCATTAATAAATAATAACCATCTTTAAACAATTTTGGTTCAAAAATCAACCCCAAATCGGAAAAGAAGGCTTAATAATTCCAATGGTACTCAATCAAGTTACTATCCAATTTCAAATAGACCGGAATAATAGATACAGATATTCATACAATCTATTTTTAACCATTCTTTTAACATCATATTTGCCCAGTATAAAAATCAGGATAATAAATTGATGTTCGCACAATATAATAGCAAAATAGGTTATTAATTCTGTTAATCAGTGTTCTCAACAAATATGTTCAGTAATAATGGAAGAACAGCGATTTATTCTGCCAACAGGGGTCCAATTTAAACAACTAGCGGAACGGTGTTTTATTCCGCTAAACAGATATCAAAACATCGTAATTAATTTAAATTAACTCATCATTATTTTTATCCGGACAAAACCCTTCAATATATGGGTCATATAGATTTAACGATGATATTAGTTTAAATTGATTACTTAAATTTCTATTCGTTTCAAAATTGCTAAAAAATATTTCACTTAGTCAAACTCGACAACATATTATACGACACCGAAGTATTCTTTGTTACGAACCAAACACACTTAGTATCGTGTCAATCGAGTTTCATATGCATCGACTATGCCATATTTAAATTTTATAAAATAGATTTATATAAAATTTTAACCTTTCAATTTTTTTAAAGAAGCCTCTTTATTCATTTTTTTTATATCTGGGCCGAAGCCCAATGTCTAAAAAAAAGACAACCGATCCCTCTTTCCCTCCTTCTTCCTTTCCCACCTTCTCTTCTCCTCTCCTTTTAAAATTTCCAAAACCCAAATTAAAACTACGAACCCACCCCGATTCTAGATTCATCAAAAACTCATTTTTCTCGAACCTAACTTCCACCACGCGTTCGAACCACGTGCGACCACCCCTTGGACCCAATCCCATCTTCCCAAACTCCTCCTGCCATTGCCAACTCCCACGTGCACACTGTGCACGTGCACACTCGACTCGACGTCCACATCACCACCACGACACCTCAGGTAAACTTTCCTTTGTTCTCTGGCCACCATTGTTACCTCGCCAAAGTCCGGCACCCAAAGATTCGAAAGTCAGGCCCTCATACCGAACCCAAGAAAAGAACCCCTTCCACTGATCGTCGATCTGCTCGAACCACACTCCACTATTTCACTCACCGCTGCCGCCATGCGAAGCCCCACTTCCATCGCCTCCTACCTACCAAGTTCCACAACCTCCGGTCACGCCTCCGTCCACCAATTCGATCGCATTCGACCATGGCCCGAGACCCCCCTCCCCCCTTAAACCCTAAAATCGCCACACTACCTCAAACTAAGGCCTAAATCGACATTCCTCCACGGTGAACACCTCCGCCCATCGTCATGCTACTTCTCGAACCAACCGCAACTCCTATCGCCGCCTAGATCAATGGGATTTTTTTTGAGAAAACTGATCACCTTCAAATCCCACACAACCTATGCTACAAAAAATCAGGATTTCTGCACTAAAAATCCTAATTGGATATGATGAACATGATTACGTACTCCATCCATGGATTTAAACAAGTCAAACATTGACAAAAAAGGATCTCTCACTGTTAAATCAAAATTTTACACAACATATATGATGAGCAGCCTTTGAATTATTTTTAAGATAATCTATACTCAAAAATGAAAGTTTTACTAGTTTATACTGTTGGCAAAATCAAACTAGAATGGAGGGAAAAGATTTTAGAAAGTTGAACATGAATACAACTTTCACTGTTAATTATAACAGAGTGATTTTAAAAACACTTCCAGGTATTTTCTAAATGCAAACTCTCACCTTCCACATTATTTTGTTCTTTGAAATACTTCAAGATGAAACTTTAATCTTCAATTTGAAATCTTGAATCACCTCGTTTGCTTTGGATCTGAAAGAGATTGCTTCCTTTTCTCTTTACTTAACAGTTTTTAGTTTACAGAGCTTTTGATATTTTTTATTTTTTTAGACTTTGCTTATAGGCATTTTAAAATGTGAAGCTACAAACATCTCTATACATATACATATACATATACATATATATATATATACACACGATTATACCAGGAATGATGTGCGTTTTGAATATGTTTTTGGGATCAAAGGATTTGCAGCCTGTACAAAGATTTGTACAGTGATGGGTTTGATTTGAATTTTGGGTGACTTGAGATGATGTTACGTCTTGAGTCTTGAAATGAAGTTTAAACAAAGTTTTGGTATTTGCTTCTTTTGGCCAGGCAAGCCTATGTGTGAATACCTTTATTTATTTTCTTTCAATTTGTCTTTTCCTCTACTTTTTACATTTTGTTATTTTCCTTTTACTTTGCTGAATTTTTACTTTTTAGTTTGTACAACAAGCTTCCTACATATGTTTTGAAGACAAGAAATATAATGTGGTTTAAAAACAAACTTCAATTCTTCATGTTCATGTCAAATAAAAGTTTTTCATTTAAAATATATTGCTTCTATTAAAATATATAACCCAAGGCAATGAAATTTTGTTATTTCATTTTAAGTGTATAAAATACATTTTTGTCAAGACGTTGCTTTGTGAATGATTTTCTTTTTGAAATGATTTTATAGATTTCCTCACTTCTACAATATAATATTATCCTATATATTTTCATATATATTTCTTTTTATTTTTAGAATATCCAAATTTAAAACAAATGAATGTTTTTGCTATTTCATTCTAAATGTATACAAATAACATCTTTATCAATACACTATTACATAAAAGATTTTTATAAATTTACTTATTTCTATCATATATATTATCATATATATTCCTTTTTTCATTTTTCAATATATAAAAATATATATTACTTTTTAATAAACTATAATTATTAGTCTACAAATATGTATATTACATATATTGTTTTTAACCTACCAGCTTGTTTAGTTTATAAATATTGCACTCTTCTTAACTGATATTTATATATTCATATATATAAGAAAAATCAAATTTTAAACTCTTTTTATTTATAATACACTATATTTTCCATGAATCATATCATTTCTATTAATAAGTATTCTTCTTATTCATCTATATTTATCTGAATTGAATTTGTTCTCAATATATGTATATATATATAAATAAATTGTATTGTCTGAATATAGATATATGCATATATAAGAAATTTCCAATTAAACCAATTTCCTATTTTATAAATAAAAATCTGGAAATTCAATATTATTTTGGTTTGAAAAATGTATATCATTATCAACTGTTATTTTAACGGGGATTTTATTGATTAAAATATCGTATTATTAAATATTAAAAATTTAATATTCAAAACTTGAGAGGTCAAAAATCCCAGGTTGTTACATAAATACTCTTGATTGCATAAGTCCTAATGGGAGTGATAACTAGTACTTTCAACTCTAGGAGTCACGATGAAAGTCACAATAATTGCTCTCGACTCGATAAGTCCTATTGAGAGTGATAACTGATGCTGATGAAAGTCACGTCAAATACTTTCAACTCTAGAAGTTCCAATGAGAGTGATTGCTCTCGACTATATGATCCTCATGGTAGCATCTCAATATCACCAATCCTCGATTACTAGCCTTAAGAGTAGGTAACGAACTTGACAAGTTAGTCCTTAGAGAGTACAACAAAATACTCTCGATGAGATGAGTCCTAATGAGAGTAATAATAAGCACTCTCAACTCCATATGTCCTAATGAGAGCGCCACCATATAATAATTCCTCGACTACTAGCCCTAAGAGTAAATAATAATATACTCGCCTAGTTAGTCCTAAAAGGATAAATCTATAAACCCCAACATATCTCTAGCTTGTAGCCTTTGGAGAGTAATAAAAATCTTGATGACTAAGCTCTAAGGAGTCACTTCTAGACAACATCAAAAATTTCTAACCCATCTCCAGAATATAAGTGATATATACTCACTAATAGTAATCGAACAAGTATTACTTTAGCATCCCAGACCACTCAGTATTACTTGAACGTTTACTAGAAGCTGATAAATAACACTCATCAAATCAACAATCATTCTATAGTATGAGTCAATAGGATAACCGAAAAAAATATCATCGAGCATCCCATACCACCCGGTACAACTAGTGCGCATACTTAAAATCCTCACCCTATAGAAATAAAGCACAACACAAATATCCACATAAATCAATTTCAAAGCAAACCAGATACAAAAGGGGTTTATCTTTCACAACTCTAAAATTTCAATTAATTAATTCATATAAATCTCCAATAAATTAATTTTGAACCACAAATAATATGAAAAGGGGGATGTATTTCAAAACTTTAAAAAATAGATTTTCATAATAAAAAATCCCCTTTTGAAATTTCCTTTTAATCCTTTTTATTAAACATTCAATTTACAAACGGATTTCCCATTCAGAAATATTATTAAAAACCCCTCATTTATACTTATAAAAATTCCATATATTCAATTACTCTTGAAAATCTCTATTTTCATTTTTAAAACAATTTTTATTTCTAAACAATTTCCAACAAACCTTTTTATTTCACAACAACTTTTATTTATTTATAAATATAGTTCGATAAATTTTAAAACACCATAATAATTTCTCGAAGCTTTCAAAAATCTTTTAAAACCAGAAAATCAATCGAATATCCATAATATAAATCATGGAGCGAAATTCTCCAAAATCATTAACCAACCATCAATAAATTTTATCGTTTGGCCTGAATCGAATTACATTAAATTCCGACCATCGGTGTACACACACAAATAAAATAAAATATACATGAAAATGCAAATGGACAGCATCTTCTTTGCATTTTAAACAATCTAACATACACAAAATCTCATAATCTAGACCAAAATCATATCCAATATAACATAATCAATCCAATATTCTGAACAAACAATTTAGCCAAAATATTCAGTCAATATTCCCAATCAATTCAATCAAGCAATCCATTTTAATCGAGACACATACACACATATATAGCAGGAAATGAGAAATAAATATAGATGTGAGCGTAAAACTCACCGAATTGATTAATGCAAGAATCGAATTTTTCTCTAGATGATGATGTTGTCGGCAAAATGCCTATTAGTCATTTCACATTACTACTCCTCATTGATCGAACCCGCCTTCACTCGTGCCATTTTTTCCACTGCCTGCAACATTGCACCACCCTCCTAATTGCGCACACATACATCTGCACGTGCCAGCTTCAGTCGTGACACCAAGTCGTAGCCACCATTCCGATCGCGAGCAGCTTTTCACTACCACCAGCACCACGAATGCACCTCTAACCTCTGCCAAGCATCGCATGCTTCCTCCACATCGTTGCTTGCCTCGGTTGATCGCAACCTCCTCCCTCATCGCTACATCAATTTGTCGTCGTCCCCGATCGGCCTTCCTCCCTAATTGCAAGCGCGACTTCCGCCTTCTTTGTCTTTTTTCCTATCGTGATTTTTATTTCGAGAATTTATTTGAAAATTAATTTCAATTTGATTTTTAATTTATTTATAATTCATTTTGCAAATTATATTTCAATAAGTGCATAATTTCATTCATTTCAATGCCCGCTTATTTATATTTCACTATTTTAATCACATGACAGTTATATAAGCTTTAAAAATATTTTATATTTAATTAAAACATTATATTCAATTTTAAAATATTATCCAAAAAAAATATTAATTTAATTCAATTTATTTAAATAAAAATCTATCATTACTAGCCTTTAATCAAATAAATATTTACTTTCAAAAACAATAAATATCAAATTCAAATAATTTAAATTTATTTAATTTATGGCATAGAAAGCATGGCTGTTACAGACTTTCCCCCTTAAGAAAATTGCATCCTTGCAATTTCTTGTTGGGAATCATCATACACAACTCAAACCCCGAACTTTTCTATCAACTCACACAATCCTTTACGTCGGTTTTCCTCTCCAATATCTCTTACCGCATGCTACTATTTAAATAGTCTTATACAACAACTTTCTATTTTCGCATACGATAAATTTTGTGAAAATATACTAAATGTCAGATTTTTCGAAAACTTATGGTTGGGTCTCCTTTTCATGAAGAGCATTCAAAAAACCAAACCACGTATATCACAATAAATATAAATCATAATTAATAGGGCATCCCAAAATATGGAACAACAATATATTATAACAATATATATCAATATACCATAGAAACGTGCCTTTTAATTAGCATTTAAGTGAGCTAATTCGCTTTTATGTAATCAAAAATGAGCCAATATCACCAAATTATCCAAATAAGCTCCAAAAGCACATATACTTAATTTGAACGTTCATATTTAACGCACTTCGCGACAAACTTCCAAAGGTCAAAAACATAAAATAAAGGAAGGGTTTCAAAAGTAAAGTTGTTACATAGTGTTATAGCCTTCCAAAAAAAATATTTTGGTTCACAAAAATGTCAAATACAACTCAAATTATGTCGGTTTTTCTAAAGAGTATGAAATATGGAACAAATGGGCAGGCCCACTCAACAAATCGACATTTTTAACTTAAATTTTGCAAAACTCTTAAAATATAAGTTGTTTCTCATGTTCTTTGCTTTCCAGAAAGGGAAAATCGTCAAATCAGACAAACCATTTGAAAGATATGATCAAAATAGTTTGGTTGGTACATGAAGTTTTCAATTTCTGGACAGTGATATACATTATTTTAAATTCATGTTTTAACCATAGTTAAACTCAAAAAATTTCACTGCATTTAAACAAAAATTATTGTCTAATAACATAGCTTTTCAATGAATTTAAATTTGTCGAAAACGGATCGATGGTTTGAGGTTTATAGTCTAAAAAAATCATTGTTTAACTCAAAATTATACACTTTGTTCAAACAAAATTTTCTATTCAAAATGAATTTTACAAATATAAATTTCATGTTCAAGTTTAAAACTTCAAAAGTAAGATTTCATTTAACATTAATTACAAAACATTTCTTACAAAATAGCAACACTTTCTTCTCCCCTATTTTTTTTCAAATATGATTTCAGTTTCAAACTATTTCCAAAACCCAAATATGATATTTAAAAATCAATGTTTAAAATCTCTTATTCACTTCAAAATCTATATAAAAACCGGTTATAATAATAATTTAACGGTTTGGGAATTCCATTTCTTTAATAACAAAATAGTAATAAGATTTGTTAAATCGGGAGTTCATCATAATCCTAAATTTAAAACTTTATCTCTTTTTACAATATTGAATTATTTCAAAACATCTTTACATGAATTAATATTATTTCTTCAAACTACTAGATTATTCTTTATCAAAATACCATAAGATATTTCCTTTTCAAAATTATAGCTCAATATATTCCTTTAAAGATATCATTCTATCTTCAAAACAACTTTTCCAAAATCATTACTATTTTCTATTTTCCAAAATTTCTATTTCTTTCAAATTAATATTCAGCTTATCTTAAACAATTACTTGTTTTCCAATATAATAGCTCATTTTCAAAAAAAATTATTCATGTTTCAAATATTCTTTTAAAACATTCTCCTTTCCAAAATATTATTTATAGCACTTCCAAAATATTTACGCTTCTTTTTCAAAATAGTAATTATTTTTAAATAATTGTGTCGAGCTGTCTCATCCTAGTATTTAAGAATCTTTAACGAATACGTGTGCCTTTGCGTCAACCAGAATTCTCAAAGCACTCAACGAATAAATTAACACAAAAGTGAATAACTAAAATATTTTCAAGCACCTTATAAAATCAAACACTTACTTTATCAAATCATTTGTTTGTTTGTATTAAAATATTTATTTTCAAAATTCGAATATACAACCAATTCAGCAACCATTAACAATGATGAAAATCATCCCACCACGTCCATAAAATCAAGCAAGCATCAATATAACGATACACATATTTTTAAATAGGAAAACAAATGCCTTCTACTGAAAGCTATCTATTAGTTCCATTGCGCAACTTTGATCATTACCAGATCCTTTACTCAAACTCACGACATCACAATTTAGAATTGTGAAGTATTTATAATGCGAGATTCAAATTAGGCTCTATTACAGCTTCCTTAATTGAACTACTACATTCTAATTCAAGCCACACAAATGTTTACTCACCATCATCAATGCTGACACTACTCGTCAAGCAAACCACTTCCTACTTCACTACCTCCCTCGACAACTTCCGTTTCACTCAGAGATAACACACAGAAGACGTAGAGATAAGGGATACACATATATAGTAGGAAAAATAACAAGCATGCCACCAAATGATTACCCCAGTAATCATTGTATATTCCTACTATCTCCTCAGTAATATAGGGTAATTACCACATACCCAAGGGGAACATGGACTTTAAAGTCACTCTAAGGCCAAGACTTGCGTCATATACATTCTATATTGTTCTGAACCTACTTTGATATTAAACTATAATGCCTCACCTCTATATCCATGCTACCAAAGAGATTTACTAGGTAATTCTGTTTGGTATACGGAGAATAAGACTTGTTCAGAGCGACCACACATGAATATTCCCTTAGGCTAACACCGGTACATATTAAAAATCTCATATCACACATCTATACATAACATGTATCGACACAAAGCAGCAAACACGTAGGTTTACCGGGACAAAACAATGTACAGTATATACAAATGAACATACAGTCACTGATTGCAGCAGAAAAATATAATACATCACAAACTGTAATGCTTGTCTCACTACGACAATATATACCAAGTTAAGTTCATAATAGACAACTTATAGCTATCTCATAAAAAATAAAAGGAGACATCCAAAGGAAAATATACACAGTCAACTTCTCAAAACACTATATATATATATGTGTGTGTGTGTGTGTGTGTGTGTGTATGTACAAGTATATGTGTGTGTGTGTATATGTATATGTATTGTCTCCTCTAAAGCCTCAATCATCCAAAATGGCTAATGTCCTTGTACTTGAAAAGTCTCGGACTAACCCGAGTATTATATAAATAAGAAATAGGTCAGACTATATCTAAATCCAATATGAGCACATAACAGTAAGCATGGTAATAAAAGGAAAAGTATGAATACAACTCAACGTAATATTCATCACAACATCATAATAATAATATATCACACCAAACATTCGAAATATTACTCATGGACTTCATATAAGTAAAAAAGAACCATGACATCTATAATTAGGTGATAACAATCAAATGCATCGAAATCAGAAAATACAATGGATAAGCTCACAGCGTATCAATAAAGACCATAATAAAGGAATGAATCTCAAATTAGACCGAATCCCACGGTCAACAACCAAAATATCTATCTTGAATTATAGTCCTAATTGAAGTGAAGACTTCAAAATTTCAAGTCCTTAAACATAAATGTAGAAAGCATAATCTCAACTAAATAATCAAAGCATCAAATCTTGACTTACAGCCCTAATGGAAGTAATAACTTCCGATTGCTAAGCCGTCGAAGATAAATAAAGAAATGTGGAACCTAAATAGAACTCAATCCATATAAAATACAAAAATCAATATCCATAAATACTATCTCGACTTACGGTCCTGATGGAAGTAAATACTTCCGATTGTTAGTCCTTGGAGATTGCAAGAAATATAAATCCTAAACAAAAATCACTTCATAGAAAATATCGAAGGCAATACCAAATAATTATCTCGACCTAAAATCCTAATGGAAGAGATAACTTCGGACTGTTATGCCCTTGGAGATATCAATAAATATAAACTAAAATCAATACCAAAGCTAATCAAAATCTCAATTTACAAGATCATATATCTCGACCTGTAGTCGTTATAGAGGCGAACTCTCGACTGAATGGTCCAAGGAGATAGAAACAAAAAATTATATATAAAGGAGACGCTAATTACCAAGGCACTGCTCGAAGAAACGCTAATTACTACATCCATTTTCCTACAATCCCTTAGTTACTCCTAGAATCATGACACTCATATTCTTCGCATGTCATAAACATGCTACATGACTACGCCATGAATTGGTCACGACTCGTACTTGCCCCTTATAATGGACTATTGATCCTTAAGTGACATCTAGAGAATGGCTCTAATGAGAGTAATAGCCCTCAACATACAAACTCAACAAGGTAACATTACAAATCTAGGGCACGACCTAGCAATCAAGACCGATAGGATGGATAACTAGCCTTTTTGGTGGGTCTAATTCACATGCTTTTTATAGTGGCGTGAACCATATAACGTAGATTCCCGACAAATACTCTCGACTATATAGGTCCTATTAAGAGTGATAGCTAACACTCTTACCTCTAGGAGTCCTGATGAGAGTTACAACAACTGCTCTCGACTCGGTAAATCCTATTAAGAGTTATAACTAATACCCTCGACTCGATGAGTCCTGATGAGAGCCACATCAAATGCTCTCGACTCGGTAAGTCCTATTAAGAGTTATAACTAATACCCTCGACTCGATGAGTCCTAATGAGAGCCACATCAAATGCTCTCGACTCTAGAAGTCCTGATGAGAGTGATCGTTGTCGACTATATAGGCCCTGATGAAAGTATCTCAATATAACCGATCCTCGACTACTAGCCCTTAGAGTAGATAACGATACTTGACTAGTTGATCCTTAGAGAGTGCAACGAAATACTCGCAAAGAGATGAGTCATTATGAGAGTAATAATAAGTACTCTCGACAACGTCCTTCCTAATGAGAGCATCACCACATAATAATCCTCAACTACTAGCCCTAAGAGTAAAAAATAATAAACTCGGCTAATTAACCATAAGAAGATAAAACTATAAATTCCAACACATCTCTAGCCTGTAGCCCTTGGAATGTAATAGAATTCTCGACTACTAAGCTCCAAGGAGACATCTTTAGATGATATCGCAAATTCTTAACCCATCTCTAGAAAATAAGGGACATATACCCATCAGTAGTAAACAAATAAGTATTACTTGAGTGTCTCATACAACTTAGTATTACTCGAACGTTTATTAGTGGGTAAACTACACTCATCAAATCAACAATTATTGTATAGTATGAGTCAATTGAATAACCCTGACACTAGTAATCCTTTTATTCAACATCCTTACCATATGAATTAAAACACAATACAAATATCCACATAAATCATTTTCAAATCAAACCATATATATAAGGGGTTTATCTTTTCACAACTCAAAAAATCCAATTAACTATTTCACATATGTCTCCAATAAATTAATTTTGAACCGCAAATTATATAAAAAGGGGAATACATTTAAAAACTCTTTAAAATTAATTTTTATAAACAAAAACCCCTTTCGAATTTTTCTTTTAATCTTTTTATTAAATATTTAAATTACAAAAGAATTTCCCTTTTGGAAATATTATTCAAAACCTCTCATTTATACTTATAAAAAATTAACTTTGAATTACTCTTGAAAATATCTATTCTCATTTTTATAACAACTTTTATATCCAAAACAATTTCCAACAAATCATTTATTTCTAAACCACTTTTATTATTTATAAATATACTTCAAATAAATGTTAAAACACTATAATAATTTCACATAGCTTTCAAAAGCCTTCTAAAACCAAAATCAATCGAATATCAATAATATAAATCATGGAGTGAAATTATCCAAAATCATTAACCAATCAACAATAAAAAATTTATCGTTTAGCCCAAATCGAATACATCGAAACCCAACGATCCATAGTGTACAGACATATATAAAATAAATTACACATCAAAATGCAATCGGATAACATCTCCTTCTCATTTTGGACAATCTAACATACACAAAATCTCACAATGTAATCCAAAATCATAACCAATATCACACAATCAATCCAATATCCCGAACAACCATTTCATCTAAACAATTCAATCAATATTCTCAATAAATTCAACCAAGCAATGCAATCTAAATGGGATATATATATAGCAGGGCATGGGAAATAAATATAAATGCGACTATAAAACTCATCGAAACGATGAATGCAAGAATTGAATTCTCCTCTAGACAACGATATTGTCAGCAACTTCTTACCGGTCATTTCACATTACTACTCCTCAATGATTGAACCTGCCTCCACTCATGCCACTTTTTTCCCATTGCCTGCAATGTTGACCATCCACCCAATTGCACGCACACACATCGGCACATGCCTGCTCCAGTCGTGACACCAAGTCGCAACCACCATTCCGATCGTGAGCAGCATCTCGTTGCTCCCAGCACCAGGAATGCACCTCCATCCTCTGCCAAGCACCGTATGCTTCCTCCAATTTACTGCTAGCCCAGGTCAATCATGACCTCCTCCCTCATCGCAACATCAATTTGCCTTCGCCCCTGGTTGTCCTTCCTTCCCAATCGCAAGCATGACTTCCGTCTACTTTATTTTTTCCCTATCATGATTTTTATTTCGAGAATATTCTAGGATTAGGGTTTAGGGCTTAGGGTAGCAGGCTCGAGTTTGGGAATATATAGTTAAAGATTTGAGATTTGGAAATAAAAGTATGTGCATGGGGCTAGTGGAATTTGGGCTATATCTAATTAATTTACTTTGCCCGTTTATTCACTCTTTTCTTTTCTTTAAACAACTCTTTCAATTTATTTAAAATTTTATTTCAATTTAAATTTTAATGGATTTATACTTCATTTTGCAAATTATATTTCGATAATTGCAAAATTTCATTTATTTCAATGTCAGCTTTTTAATTTCTCACTATTTTAATCACATAACAATTATTTACACTTAAAAATATTTTATATTCAGTTAAAACATTTTATTCAATTTCAAAATATTATATGAAAAGAATTTATTAATTTAATTCAATTTATTTAAACAAAAATCTTTTATTAATAGCTTTCAATTAAATAAATATTTACTCTAAAAAATAATAGTTATCAAATATCAAATTCAAAAAAAATTGTTTTAATTTAAATTTATTTAATTTATGATGTAGAAAGCATGGTTATTACATCGACGATCTATTATTGATTGGAAATGACATTTCATTATTGCAATTATTGCAATTGTTGAACCAAGGACTTTGTGTTTGGACTATAGAGTTGAATATGGATGATATTAGAATTTTGACCATTACCAAATTTCATAAGTCCGAAGTGATATAGTTTCGATGAAGAGAATTTGTGTAAATATTAGTCACAATCGAGAAATGATTAACAAAGTGAAACTGGATTTTACCAAAACCAGTTAAGTGATAAATTTGGCCTGATTGTCACACCACCCGCCAAGTGACGTGTGAACGTTAACATTCGAATGGTTCGATATTGATTACTGACCAAATTTATACCTAAAATGTCACACAACTGAAATGTTGAATGTTCTTTTGATCACGTGATTTAATTAATTTGTAGTTGTTATAAATTAATTGATATTTATGAAATATTAATTATAAATATTTTATTTTGATTTGATGAACAATATTAGTAAATATATATATATATATAATAATTATAAATATATAAATCGACATACAATATCGATACATGTTTAAATTGGATTTAAAATGCAATATAATTTGTTCAGACTTTAAATGGGTTTGAAGCCCATATGGGGCATGTGTATTTCGACCATGTTCGGCCATGTGACGGCAAAATGGATTTGAGTTTAGATGGATTAGAGAAAAAGAATGGGTAAGAGAGAAATGTGGACCATGATCCTAACATATCTCCCTAAACTCTCCTCTATAAAAGCATCTTAACGCACCTTTACTACTTTTTGGAGCCTCTATCTACTTTACTTCTAGCCAAAATACATCCCCATCCATCATCTCCTGCATTTTTAAGCACAAATCAAATAAAAAACAATCGTATTCGATGGTCAATGGTCAAAATTCAAGAGCTGGCACCTTGCTAAATTGGAATCTAATTCAAGTAATCCATCTCTTCATTTCAACGTGTAATATCGGCTTTGGAGATAAGGTAATTTTCTAATTTACAATAATAAATTAATGTTTAGACAATTTATATATCATATGCTGTATTGTTAGTTAGGTGACGAATCTTATACATCAGTATATCGTCACATTCAGAATGGTTGCATAATTATATGCTTGTATAATTTAAAAACAAATTGACATATAAATGCCTCTAATACTTTGACATGAAAATAAAAAAATTATTTTTGATTTGAATTAATTTAATATATATAAATTATCTAAATTATATAAATTTTTTAATTTAAAATCTCATATGAACAGCTTTATACTTAAATAATTTTTGGCATAAATATTTTTAACATACATACATTCGTACATACATACATATCATGTATGTATCTATGTATGTATATACGTGTGTGTACATATAATTTAAATATTATTTAAATCAATTAATTTCATAAATTAATAATAATAATAAATATATTACAAAAAATATGTTTTAAATTTTATAAAATTAAATTCATGCCTAATATTTTTTTTGAAAGGTTAAAAAACAATTTTTTTATGTATTTTTTAAATATTTAAATACTTGTGAATTAAGAATTGAATTTAAAACTGATTTTAAAATTATAAAATATATATAAAATATTTAAAGGTTGAAATATCTTTTAGATTTTTAATGAAATATTAAAAACAAAATTACCTTCTGAAATTTATATTTTTATTTTTTTTAATAATTTCCATACGGAAGTTAATTTAATAAATATTTAAAATTAAAAAAGAAACCAATTTTGCCATGTGAATTATCTGTTATGTTCACATATGTTTTATGTGTAATTCATTTATGTATTGATGTATATATATTTATTATTAAATTGTTTATAAGACATATATATATATATATTATATACGTTTATTTAATATATATAAAAACATTCGATTTTATTTTTGAATTTTACAGCAAAATAAAAGTAAAATTTTAATATAACTTTAAATGATTTTAAATATACATATACATATATTATATTCTATATACATATACATATATATATATGTATATATGTATATATATATATGTATATATGTATATATATATGTATATATGTATATATATATATTATTCAAAATAAAATATAGATTTGTAATAGTTTTTGTATATAAATTAAAGCATATAAGCATACCTTTGGATGGCATATTTATATACTAGAGGAGCTAACATGTCCGTTAAGGTGTAAATCACAACACTTATGCATATGCATATTAAACCTTGCACGGATTGCTATGTTACATATGCACACACACATATACATGTATACGATACATGTATACATATGATACGATAATAATTTCATAACTTAAAATTGTATTATAAATCTGAATAAAATAATGATTTTATTTAAATGTAATTTATAAATGTTCTAAATAAATTTGCTAAATTATTGTCTTTACCGTATTTATATTTTCTGTTCTGCGTTGACTAAAATATTTGTTATTATAAACTGTTCTATCTTTATTACTACATAGCATAATCATGTTTATACTAATCAATTAAAAAGTAATAACCATAACGATAATTATTACAACACAACTCCCATGCATATTCCTTTCAAAAGTCTCTTTCATAACACAAAAACACATCCCCTCTTATTTAACTTAACCCACTTGCATGTTCATTTCATACTTATAACTTATACGACCGAAAGGCACCCATCACAGTATTACTTTGTTTGACTTAACTTTGATTATAAGTGAAATATTTATTAAATGAAATTAGGATCGACCTCTTATTTTCAAAGTTAACACAGAAAATTCCTTTTAAAAACAAGTTTAACGGAACACTTCTTTAATTATTTTCAATCAATAAATATTTACGGCAAAACTATAAATTGTTGTTGTACGTACTACAAATACTTAGAGTTTTAATTGCACATTTTTACTAAAAATAACTATAAGGGTTTTCAATGAAATATGTCTTTTAGCAAAACTATAAATGTTTGACAAAACATCATTCTTATTGAAATATACTAGGGACAAAACATTTAAGAGTGTTGCCAATATAAAATCTGGCACAGGTCGTTGGCTGCTATATCAGCATGGCTCTTATGACATACGAATTAATATCGGTTTTGACCAATATGTTGCCCAATATTTCTTGTAGCAAGCACAACACAAAATTATAGCAATACCTCAATGTAAAACATTAATGCTTTTAAAATGCTAAACTGTAGATCCAAGAAACTCAAGTTCAATTAGCTAGCTAATCACTTATTCTCCAATAAACGCCTCCGGCCTAAGCAAAATTGTAACGACCCAGAATTTTGAACAAATTAAATTGGGAATATTTAATTAATTTTAAATATTTGAATGATGATTTAATTTGAATCCCCGATATAACTCTGAATTTTGCGATTAAACATTTAAATTTAATCGATTGAAGTTGAATAAAAATTTATATCTTCAATTTTAGGCCGAAGAAAAATATTTCAAAAGCTTTTAAAATTCGTAATGATAACACTGGAGGTAACAGCAGCTTTAGAATTGAAATTTAAACTGTTTCGCTCAGTTTTGAATTTAGTTGTTTGAACCGATATTTAAAAATAGTCATTTTTCAAACAGTCTCGGAATTCGACGAAACCAGTTCCATTGGGTCCGTAATATTGTATTATTACCGGATTTCAAATTTCGTATTGATCAGAGTTGTTATGTAACCGTACGATGAATAAACGCGTTAAAATTTTAAGACGAATTCGAATCTAAAATTTATATTTATATAAATAAATATCACAAGTTTACTTCCCTCTAATCACGCCTAAATTTTCGCCTGCAATCACGATACAAAAAAATCGTGCACCCCATCACGTATACTCGTCCCTTCCCCCTTTCGTTCTTTAAAACAAAAATCATTTCGCTCAAAGAAATAAAAATGGCCGGCACCCCAAATCCTGTTTTCCCTCCCAGTTTCAATTCGTTTCCAAAGAAAAAAAATGTGTGTTAAGTATCGAGCACGCTAAAAAAAAAATCAAATAAAAAGGGTTGCCCTTTCTCAAAATCGTTCGAAGTCCTTCCAATGTCAGCTCGCACTCGATCGGAGGGGGGAGGAGAACAGCTCACGCTCGCGCGCGATTGGGGGAGGCGAATTAGGGTTGTTCGCAGCTAGGGTTTTGTGCGATGGTGAATCAGTGACGCTGTGGGAGGTGGTCGCGCGAGGCCAGTCAAGTCGCGTGCGATGGGGCAGCGACGTTGAGGTACCGGAGTTCGAGTTCGCGATTGGGTGATGGCTCGCGAGCACGAGGTCGAGGCGACTGCGCAGTTCGAATCTTGAGAAGGAGTGCGTCGCCACCGTGGGGATGAAAGCAGTGGCAGCAGCGTTCGCGAATGGGGATGTCGCGATTTCGATTTCGCGATCGAGGCCGGGGTTTGTGAGGCAGCGACAGGATGGAGGGGATGTCGATCTGGGTTCATGAAGGCAGTAAGGTAGAATTGGTTTTTTTAATTTATTATATATGCAGTTGAAAAATAAATATATGTAGATTTAGGAAATTTAAATTTACTGAGATGAAATTTGTTGCAAACTGGAAGCAAGGGTAGGGTTTCAAATTTCCGAAAGGGATATATAAAAGGTTGATTTTTATATAAATGTATATTTGTAGTTCTAAAAATTAAAAAGGAAAAAAAATGTATTTACTGTTAGTTTTAAAAATTCCAGAAGTTAACTTTTTAAATATTGGATTATTAATTCAGTTAAGTTTACAGATAGTTGTTTAAAAATAATTGACTAAGGTAATTCCTTTTGTTTAAGTCACTTATTTAAAATTCAGATTTGCTACTAAAAATAATTTAATAAAGGGAACTTAGTTTTAAAATTTTAAATTGAAGTTAGATAATTTATTAAAAAGAGAAAATTGTCAATTAAAACTATCAAAATGAAAAGTTGATTATTCGATTTATATTGAATATTAATAAATTGTACAATATTTATACAAGGTCTGAAATGGAGGAAACAAATTGGAATCGAAATGGGATTGCAAAATAAAAAGCTAAGGTGAGATCTTCTCACTCAGATTTGTAATTGAATTGCAGTTATTGATTGATTTGTTTGAATGTGCTATTAGATATGATAGGATATATCTATATATATAGCAGTATATACATATTGGCATATGTATATATTGGATTGATGATTTCCCGCCTCGTATAGCGGATGAGACCCTATTGCGCCGTTAGTAAGCGGATTTATAAAAACCTATATACCGCGATAATTCCGTACTGGAGCGGAATTGGTATTGTGCTAACATCTTTGGATGCAGGGAAACAGGTTGGAGGGATCCAACTGGACCCCTCACATTGATCGAATTTATTTATACTGTGATATGAATCTGTGAATGATTATATTGATCATATTGATGCCTGGAAATTGTTTGAAAGCTAAAATTTAGCTGAATGGATGTTTCGACATCATTGGATTCCAAAGATTAACGAAATTGAATTTTTGAAATTCAAGTAGAAATTTTCTAAGTGAATCAATTTTGAAATTGAAGAAATTTTGAAGAAAGGAATTTTTAAAGTATAAAAGGTTAATTTTTATAATCTTATCGAAATTAATTCCAGAATCAAGTGAAAATGTTAAATAAATGGATCTCGTAAAATAGTGATTATAAATTGAAGAATTAATTTAAGAATCTGGATTTTTAAATAGATTGAAAGAAACGATTGAAATTTATTTTCTTAAAAGGGAATTTATTAAAAGAAGATAAGTTGGAAATCCGACTAGAAATTTACTTGGTAAATTGAAATGATTTGAGAAGTCAATGTAAAATGACTTCAATTTAAAGAATCCATTTAAAAACAGGATATTGAAAAATTTGAAGGAAAATAAGAATTTATTTTAGTAGGGATAAATAAAATTAGAAATCAATCTGTAATTGATTTAATATTTGGAAATGGATTTTTAAGAAATCAGTATGGAAATTTTATTTTAAAGTTGAAAATAAATTTAGAAATCAATATTGAAATTGATTTGGTATTGAAATTTTTATGAATGGAATTGGAATTTATAAAAGTTGGTTATAGATCCGAAATCACTTATCTTGATAAGTAAAGTATAGAAGTTAATAAAAAGAAATGTATAAGTAGAAGTTGTTATAAAATGGAAATAGAATTTATAATCGTTGTTTTATAAATTCGAAATCAATTGAATTTGATAAATCAGATATAGAAGGTTATTAAAGAAGATATATTCACGATTTTGGACAGTGAATATATGATTGAATAAAATGGATTCATTTTTGAAGGAGTGATATTAAAAATGAAGTTAAACATTTTAAAGATGTTTTAAAATGTATTATGAATCGAAAACATGGATTTCAACATTTTTATTGTTGAAATAGGCGTTTTCGAAAATATAAGGAAATAATGGACTATAACACTGTTGTTATAGTAAATGATTTCCGAAAGGAAATGTTTTATGTAGTATTGGGATTTTCATATATCTACCTTAAAATTTCGAATCCCTATACTAGTGATTTTGAGTCGTCGTAACGATGTTTTACGCAACATTCGTTTTGACTCAAATAGATGTCAAATTTATGATTTCCTTAAAGAATGAATATATACTTATTATTGTTTTAAGTATATCGAATATTTTCAAATGTTGAAAATAAATGATTTGTGAATTACTTATTTTTAAATAAGTATGGAAATGCTTTTCCAATATGAAATGAACTGTTTTGAGATTTTATCTTCAAAGATAAAATGAAATGTGGAAATTGATTTGAAATTGTTTTCAAACGGTTAAGTGTGGAAATTTTATATCTAGTAAAGATATTTTTGGAAGATGAAATAATATGGAAAATTATTTGGAATCTGATGATGTTGCGCATCTTTATTGATAGTTAAATAACCGACTATCAATAATTACCTTTAGATAGGTATTTGTTGTAAATTGGATGAATTTGAATGCCACACATATTTTTAAATAAGCGCTCACTATTCGGGTTAGCCAGGAAAGGACCATGGGGTCGTATAACCCATTCCGAATATGTGATACGTCGTTATGAATTGCATTTGAAGACCGGTGTTGAAGACCGGATATTTTTGAAAACGAAAGGATTACCGTCGAGTTACTCTACATCGACTGATCTTCGATTTAGAGGTTTTATCACCCTTAGTGACGGGAAGTCCGGACGTGATTAGAAAATTATCCGGAAATGCAAGGGCTTCGTGAGAAGTGCCTTCGGTTCTGTTCGATCCCGGAACAGACTTGTATGGATTGTGTGTCTGACGTTACAATTTGAGATATAAAGCTGATTTCTTTCAAATACATTTCTGTTGGTGGCGGAGAATTTATTCTCTTAGCTTAACACCCTTCTCTGAGACGTACGAGCTCAGAGGTTATGTAGTTGAAATTTATCAGCGATATATCCCAATTTGGTAACGTGGCATACTGAGTGTTGCTGTGAAATGATCAGTGTTTGATCATTTGTGATATGATCATTTGTTTGATCTTATATCTTTGTGATCATAGGTTGATCATTTTGTTTGACCCGAAGCAGGGCTTTTTGAGAAAGCGTAGCTTTGTGGACGAGACTTCGTCGAGCCTCACACCCCGGAAATGGTCGAAACAGGACGAATGCGGCAAGGTTCTAGGGAGTAGCGCCCCTTAGTGTATGTCATTCCTTCTGGATAAAGGTGGTATCATGGTATGGAGCCCAGATACTTAACCTCTGTGGTTACTGCATTATTATTATCTATGTGGTTTGTTGCGAATCGGGGATCCTCGGGAAGATCGGTGACGATCGGGGGATGACATACGCGTGTCAGTAGTTACCTATTTTTGCAGAGGTAACCCGACCTTGTGTTGGCAGAGATCCGGTTAGGTTCTCGGGTCGTCTATTCCAGGGACGTACCCATCGTGGATAGGAAGTTCCTTAGCCTGACCATTTGTTGGAAATCCAAAGAAACAATACGAGCCTTTACGATTTCAATTGTATAACCTGTCTCCTCAGGAGGCAGCTATAGCAGGCATAATATAATGGTACCTATGCTGGCTAAGATTTATATTCTACTTTCGAAATGTTTTCCACTATGCACTAATAATAATATCAAAAAGAATTTGATTTTTGCGTAGTAAGCATCTTTGACTATCATAAGAAGAAATCTCCTCCAAGTCTGCGTTTGCATTGTGTGTGTGGTGGGAGGTCTTATGGTAGTTTCATTTTCCAAAAGCATTGCGAATTTACTTTAAAAATATTCCCTTGTTGTTTTTAAAGATATAACTGTTTTACGATCTCACACCAGTCACCATGACTGACTCGGAGTTTATTGTTCCCTTCTAAACTCTGGGTGCCCACCAATTTCCACACGGGCAGCCTAGAGTTATGTTATCAGGATATTCTGGATATTCTGGAGCTTTGGAGATAAGCTGGATGACGAGACGTAGTATTTGTATCTGATACTATTTATTCCGCTGTGTATTCTGTATGAGGACAAGTTTAAATAACTGTCCATTGTTGTATATTGACTCTGATGATTGATGTATGTATAAACTGATATAGTTCTTTGTTTTAAAAGACTAGTAATTATCTATTGTATATTGTTCCGCTGCGATGTGTAAGATTCTGATATTGTTTTCTGTTCTGATGTGTTTTCTGTTGTTCTTCTTCTTTCTTTCTTCTCTTTTTTTCTTCTATCTTCTTCTTCTTCTACGTTTTCTTTTTCTTAAAACCCTCACTATTGGAGTTTCCGGCACTCGATTGCTCGGCAGTTGATAAAGTGAGTATCGATGTCGAATTTTCGAAAGTCGAAAATTTCAGGATGTGACAAGTGGTATCAGAGCATATGGTTAAGCGACAACCCTGCTCTGTTGGGTGTTACTCATTAGAGATAGAGTCAGTAGTACTCTAGAATGAGTTGAGTGTATTAATAGATATGAGCGCGTATTTGTTAGTGAATATAAAAATGTTTTATATTGTGTTTACTTATCCATTGAGATGTTTATGAATTTTGGTCGGTATGTGGGACGCCATATTATCGATAGGGATTTCTAAACACTTAAACGAGGCAAGACGACACAGTATTGTTTAAAATAGGGTAAATGAATTAATTTTGCCCAAAACTATTTTTGTATAGAAAAGAAATCATTTTCTATGAATTATTATAGTATATGGTTGCATGGATGTTAGGAAGTGATAATATTGAAATGTTATCATTATTATATGAAATTGGATAAGAAATTCAAACCGAAACTCCAAAGTTAAGAAAATAATTCACATATGAATGAAATTTGAGAATATAAATTATAAACGTGATTTGTAATTTGAAAACGGAATTCCAGAGAAGTTTTTGGAAATGTTTTGAAAAGAATTTGAAAATTTTGGAGATTTGGAAAGTTTAAATCATTTTTGATTTGAAAATGGATTTCGAAGGTTTTGAAAAAATGTTTTGAAGAGATGAAAAGCTCTAAACTCTTTTAGGTCGCTGGAAAATAACCCTGATGATGATGGCCACATCATTAGAATTCATTTTCGGGTTTCCAAAAGAGAAATTGCTGTCAAATTGTTTTAAATAGGAATTGTTTGAAAATTTGGGTTTTTGTTTGGAAATTCAAATGGAATTTGAATTGTTTTCAAATGGTTTTGAAAAAGTGGAAACGACTCTGGAATCCTATTTAAAAATACTTACGAAATATTAATAAGTTGATAACTTATAGAATATTGAAATTTGATTAGAATGAAATTCAAATTGAAAATTTGTAATCGAATTTGCAAAATGATTTGAATGTTGTAACTAGATATAATGGCTAGTAGTTATACAGGCATAAAGGAAAGTGAATTTGATTTCACAGATAATTTGAATTGCTCGACAAAAGGTACGTATTTGAATTCCAATATGAGTTTTTGATGATTTCTGGTCTAGCCGCTTGGCTTTTTCTTTTTCTTTTTGAAATCTGAGAGTCCGTAGGGACGTTTTGTAGTAGTACCGTATTAGCCGCGCAAAGGAGACGCTGGCGAAATTTTTCGAAAATTTCGAGTGTTAGAAAATTTTGAGAAAATTTGAAAGTTTAAATTTGAAATTTGAATTTAAATTTGAGTTTTAAAGTAAAACAATGTTGTTTGAAACTTAGAATTGAAGCTGGAAATTTAGTTGAATTAATAACAAATCTTTAGTAGAAAGATTTGTTTTGATGATTAGATAAAACTCTTAGATTGTGAAAAAATAGTAGACGAGTTAAGGACCATTTTTCCTAACTTGTAATTTCGAGGACGAAATTCTTTTAAGGGGGGAAGTCTGTAACGACCCAGAATTTTGAACAAATTAAATTGGGAATATTTAATTAATTTTAAATATTTGAATGATGATTTAATTTGAATCCCCGATATAACTCTGAATTTTGCGATTAAACATTTAAATTTAATCGATTGAAGTTGAATAAAAATTTATATCTTCAATTTTAGGCCGAAGAAAAATATTTCAAAAGCTTTTAAAATTCGTAATGATAACACTGGAGGTAACAGCAGCTTTAGAATTGAAATTTAAACTGTTTCGCTCAGTTTTGAATTTAGTTGTTTGAACCGATATTTAAAAATAGTCATTTTTCAAACAGTCTCGGAATTCGACGAAACCAGTTCCATTGGGTCCGTAATATTGTATTATTACCGGATTTCAAATTTCGTATTGATCAGAGTTGTTATGTAACCGTACGATGAATAAACGCGTTAAAATTTTAAGACGAATTCGAATCTAAAATTTATATTTATATAAATAAATATCACACGTTTACTTCCCTCTAATCACGCCTAAATTTTCGCCTGCAATCACGATACAAAAAAATCGTGCACCCCATCACGTATACTCGTCCCTTCCCCCTTTCGTTCTTTAAAACAAAAATCATTTCGCTCAAAGAAATAAAAATGGCCGGCACCCCAAATCCTGTTTTCCCTCCCAGTTTCAATTCGTTTCCAAAGAAAAAAAATGTGTGTTAAGTATCGAGCACGCTAAAAAAAAAATCAAATAAAAAGGGTTGCCCTTTCTCAAAATCGTTCGAAGTCCTTCCAATGTCAGCTCGCACTCGATCGGAGGGGGGAGGAGAACAGCTCACGCTCGCGCGCGATTGGGGGAGGCGAATTAGGGTTGTTCGCAGCTAGGGTTTTGTGCGATGGTGAATCAGTGACGCTGTGGGAGGTGGTCGCGCGAGGCCAGTCAAGTCGCGTGCGATGGGGCAGCGACGTTGAGGTACCGGAGTTCGAGTTCGCGATTGGGTGATGGCTCGCGAGCACGAGGTCGAGGCGACTGCGCAGTTCGAATCTTGAGAAGGAGTGCGTCGCCACCGTGGGGATGAAAGCAGTGGCAGCAGCGTTCGTGAATGGGGATGTCGCGATTTCGATTTCGCGATCGAGGCCGGGGTTTGTGAGGCAGCGACAGGAAGGAGGGGATGTCGATCTGGGTTCATGAAGGCAGTAAGGTAGAATTGGTTTTTTTAATTTATTATATATGCAGTTGAAAAATAAATATATGTAGATTTAGGAAATTTAAATTTACTGAGATGAAATTTGTTGCAAACTGGAAGCAAGGGTAGGGTTTCAAATTTCCGAAAGGGATATATAAAAGGTTGATTTTTATATAAATGTATATTTGTAGTTCTAAAAATTAAAAAGGAAAAAAAATGTGTTTACTGTTAGTTTTAAAAATTCCAGAAGTTAACTTTTTAAATATTGGATTATTAATTCAGTTAAGTTTACAGATAGTTGTTTGAAAATAATTGACTAAGGTAATTCCTTTTGTTTAAGTCACTTATTTAAAATTCAGATTTGCTACTAAAAATAATTTAATAAAGGGAACTTAGTTTTAAAATTTTAAATTGAAGTTAGATAATTTATTAAAAAGAGAAATTTGTCAATTAAAACTATCAAAATGAAAAGTTGATTATTCGATTTATATTGAATATTAATAAATTGTACAATATTTATACAAGGTCTGAAATGGAGGAAACAAATTGGAATCGAAATGGGATTGCAAAATAAAAAGCTAAGGTGAGATCTTCTCACTCAGATTTGTAATTGAATTGCAGTTATTGATTGATTTGTTTGAATGTGCTATTAGATATGATAGGATATATCTATATATATAGCAGTATATACATATTGGCATATGTATATATTGGATTGATGATTTCCCGCCTCGTATAGCGGATGAGACCCTATTGCGCCATTAGTAAGCGGATTTATAAAAACCTATATACCGCGATAATTCCGTACTGGAGCGGAATTGGTATTGTGCTAACATCTTTGGATGCAGGGAAACAGGTTGGAGGGATCCAACTGGACCCCTCACATTGATCGAATTTATTTATACTGTGATATGAATCTGTGAATGATTATATTGATCATATTGATGCCTGGAAATTGTTTGAAAGCTAAAATTTAGCTGAATGGATGTTTCGACATCATTGGATTCCAAAGATTAACGAAATTGAATTTTTGAAATTCAAGTAGAAATTTTCTAAGTGAATCAATTTTGAAATTGAAGAAATTTTGAAGAAAGGAATTTTTAAAGTATAAAAGGTTAATTTTTATAATCTTATCGAAATTAATTCCAGAATCAAGTGAAAATGTTAAATAAATGGATCTCGTAAAATAGTGATTATAAATTGAAGAATTAATTTAAGAATCTGGATTTTTAAATAGATTGAAAGAAACGATTGAAATTTATTTTCTTAAAAGGGAATTTATTAAAAGAAGATAAGTTGGAAATCCGACTAGAAATTTACTTGGTAAATTGAAATGATTTGAGAAGTCAATGTAAAATGACTTCAATTTAAAGAATCCATTTAAAAACAGGATATTGAAAAATTTGAAGGAAAATAAGAATTTATTTTAGTAGGGATAAATAAAATTAGAAATCAATCTGTAATTGATTTAATATTTGGAAATGGATTTTTAAGAAATCAGTATGGAAATTTTATTTTAAAGTTGAAAATAAATTTAGAAATCAATATTGAAATTGATTTGGTATTGAAATTTTTATGAATGGAATTGGAATTTATAAAAGTTGGTTATAGATCCGAAATCACTTATCTTGATAAGTAAAGTATAGAAGTTAATAAAAAGAAATGTATAAGTAGAAGTTGTTATAAAATGGAAATAGAATTTATAATCGTTGTTTTATAAATTCGAAATCAATTGAATTTGATAAATCAGATATAGAAGGTTATTAAAGAAGATATATTCACGATTTTGGACAGTGAATATATGATTGAATAAAATGGATTCATTTTTGAAGGAGTGATATTAAAAATGAAGTTAAACATTTTAAAGATGTTTTAAAATGTATTATGAATCGAAAACATGGATTTCAACATTTTTATTGTTGAAATAGGCGTTTTCGAAAATATAAGGAAATAATGGACTATAACACTGTTGTTATAGTAAATGATTTCCGAAAGGAAATGTTTTATGTAGTATTGGGATTTTCATATATCTACCTTAAAATTTCGAATCCCTATACTAGTGATTTTGAGTCGTCGTAACGATGTTTTACGCAACATTCGTTTTGACTCAAATAGATGTCAAATTTATGATTTCCTTAAAGAATGAATATATACTTATTATTGTTTTAAGTATATCGAATATTTTCAAATGTTGAAAATAAATGATTTGTGAATTACTTATTTTTAAATAAGTATGGAAATGCTTTTCCAATATGAAATGAACTGTTTTGAGATTTTATCTTCAAAGATAAAATGAAATGTGGAAATTGATTTGAAATTGTTTTCAAACGGTTAAGTGTGGAAATTTTATATCTAGTAAAGATATTTTTGGAAGATGAAATAATATGGAAAATTATTTGGAATCTGATGATGTTGCGCATCTTTATTGATAGTTAAATAACCGACTATCAATAATTACCTTTAGATAGGTATTTGTTGTAAATTGGATGAATTTGAATGCCACACTTATTTTTAAATAAGCGCTCACTATTCGGGTTAGCCGGGAAAGGACCATGGGGTCGTATAACCCATTCCGAATATGTGATACGTCGTTATGAATTGCATTTGAAGACTGGTGTTGAAGACCGGATATTTTTGAAAACGAAAGGATTACCGTCGAGTTACTCTACATCGACTGATCTTCGATTTAGAGGTTTTATCACCCTTAGTGACGGGAAGTCCGGACGTGATTAGAAAATTATCCGGAAATGCAAGGGCTTCGTGAGAAGTGCCTTCGGTTCTGTCCGATCCCGGAACAGACTTGTATGGATTGTGTGTCTGACGTTACAATTTGAGATATAAAGCTGATTTCTTTCAAATACATTTCTGTTGGTGGCGGAGAATTTATTCCCTTAGCTTAACACCCTTCTCTGAGACGTACGAGCTCAGAGGTTATGTAGTTGAAATTTATCAGCGATATATCCCAATTTGGTAACGTGGCATACTGAGTGTTGCTGTGAAATGATCAGTGTTTGATCATTTGTGATATGATCATTTGTTTGATCTTATATCTTTGTGATCATAGGTTGATCATTTTGTTTGACCCGAAGCAGGGCTTTTTGAGAAAGCGTAGCTTTGTGGACGAGACTTCGTCGAGCCTCACACCCCGGAAATGGTCGAAACAGGACGAATGCGGCAAGGTTCTAGGGAGTAGCGCCCCTTAGTGTATGTCATTCCTTCTGGATAAAGGTGGTATCATGGTATGGAGCCCAGATACTTAACCTCTGTGGTTACTGCATTATTATTATCTATGTGGTTTGTTGCGAATCGGGGATCCTCGGGAAGATCGGTGACGATCGGGGGATGACATACGCGTGTCAGTAGTTACCTATTTTTGCAGAGGTAACCCGGCCTTGTGTTGGCAGAGATCCGGTTAGGTTCTCGGGTCGTCTATTCCAGGGACGTACCCATCGTGGATAGGAAGTTCCTTAGCCTGACCATTTGTTGGAAATCCAAAGAAACAATACGAGCCTTTACGATTTCAATTGTATAACCTGTCTCCTCAGGAGGCAGCTATAGCAGGCATAATATAATGGTACCTATGCTGGCTAAGATTTATATTCTACTTTCGAAATGTTTTCCACTATGCACTAATAATAATATCAAAAAGAATTTGATTTTTGCGTAGTAAGCATCTTTGACTATCATAAGAAGAAATCTCCTCCAAGTCTGCGTTTGCATTGTGTGTGTGGTGGGAGGTCTTATGGTAGTTTCATTTTCCAAAAGCATTGCGAATTTACTTTAAAAATATTCCCTTGTTGTTTTTAAAGATATAACTGTTTTACGATCTCACACCAGTCACCATGACTGACTCGGAGTTTATTGTTCCCTTCTAAACTCTGGGTGCCCACCAATTTCCACACGGGCAGCCTAGAGTTATGTTATCAGGATATTCTGGATATTCTGGAGCTTTGGAGATAAGCTGGATGACGAGACGTAGTATTTGTATCTGATACTATTTATTCCGCTGTGTATTCTGTATGAGGACAAGTTTATATAACTGTCCATTGTTGTATATTGACTCTGATGATTGATGTATGTATAAACTGATATAGTTTTTTGTTTTAAAAGACTAGTAATTATCTATTGTATATTGTTCCGCTGCGATGTGTAAGATTCTGATATTGTTTTCTGTTCTGATGTGTTTTCTGTTGTTCTTCTTCTTTCTTTCTTCTCTTTTTTTCTTCTATCTTCTTCTTCTTTTACTTTTTCTTTTTCTTAAAACCCTCACTATTGGAGTTTCCGGCACTCGATTGCTCGGCAGTTGATAAAGTGAGTATCGATGTCGAATTTTCGAAAGTCGAAAATTTCAGGATGTGACAAAAATATAATGTCAAGTAAAGAGAAAAAAAAACACGATAAATTTAACAAATACTACTCAACTAGCAGTTTAATGCAAATGTTTTTGCGAAGAATCAATTTGATTGCACTAGACACCATCACCACTTTAATACAAATCTTTATATGAGATAGGATCCACGACCCTTTCGTTTAGCTTCATCATATCGCCACCGATATCAACTACATGTTAACAGGGACGGACCTATTCATATCTTACCCTGGGCTATAGCCCGGGTGAAAATTGTGAAACTATATTTTTGCCAATGCTAAATAAAGCCCATTGTAAAAACACACATTTATTTTCATTTGATCTTAAAACTAATTATTGACATAGAAAAACAAAACTCATTTATTTATTTTCATTCTCTGAAGTTGTCTGATTTAAAATTGAATTTTACAGTATAAGAGTTTGTTAATTCATTAATATATTCCTATTCTACTTAAGGCAACGGTTCATCTTTGCAAATCGAATGTAAGCCATGATAAAAGAAGCTGAAGTTTAAAAAAAGGATAAATAAATCTAAAAGTGATGAAGTCAGGAATAGAATAAGTAAGACAAAATCAAGTAACTTTTTATCTTATGTTTCATATAAATTTGGTATTGTTTTAGCTAGTTTGGCGAATTGACCCGATTTCAGTGCAAAAGTATGGCGAATCATATATGTAAATTTTTTTTTGAATGTGTTGAACATATAAAATTTATAAGAAAAACAAACCACGTGTGAAGCACATGCCGTAACGCTCGTTTCTAAAATTTGAAATTCTCAAGTTTAGCATAAACTTTTAACTTCACACTTTGTAACTATTTTTTCTTGTTAAGTTTTGTTAAATAAAAATATTAGTTAGCCCGAGGGTAATCTAAATTCCTAGCTCCGTCCCTGCATGTTAATATTTAAATATTTAACACATTCTCCCTCATCACAGATGGTAAATGTTTAAATATGAACATGCATTAGATATTGACAGGCTACGTGAAGGAGCTAATTAAGAAAAGATGAGGATCCTAGCTCATATATATATATATATCAATTACAACATCATTAAACGCGCGGGTAATGCTACATAAATATCACTGCAATGTTTTGTGTGTTTTAGGGTAACTATGGTGTTGATTGGTTGATCCAATGAGAAATGGGGTCCACTGTAGTAGGAGTCGGTGTTAAAACTTAAAATGTGAAAAACTTGCAAAATGAAAACAAGGGACCTAGCTGAATTCTATTGCAAAATGAAAATGACATGCATGACAACTCGAATTGCTATAAAATGCAGGGATTTTTCCTAGATATCACATACTTGTAATTCCCAAATATGGCAAATAGAAAACCAAAGATGAATTCCGACCCACAAAAGCAATTGACACAAACGTATCCTGAAACGTACGTTTAAAAGCAACAGTACAAGAGTATGTATCTGTCATCAAAGAATATGTAAACAAAACTTGCATAAATACGATGCTCAACTATATAGCCCATCACCAGCGAGATGCGACTTTAATTAAACAAACATTCAATTATTACACTGTAAAAAAAAAAGACAACTCAGTTGGTGATATTTTATTTTTCAATTTTTTAATCCCACTTGCATGTTCATTTCATACAAAACAATTCAAATTCAACCTTCCCAGCCTAACCGTCCTCGCCGTATCCACTACTAGAAAAACAGTATATTCCAACGCCTCTGTTCCAACGACCGCCAACGGCTATTCCAACGGCTTTCAACGGCCCGTTAATTTTTTACGTAGCCGTTGGAAGCCGTTTGAATCCATTGGAAATAAGCCGTTTGCGGCCGTTGGAAGCCGTTGGAAATTTTCCTGAGATATCAGCCCGCGAGCCATCTTCTCCCTCACTCTCATCTTCCCCAAATCAAATCCCCCATCTCCTACCAAACTGCCGCCGCCCCAAAACCATCCAAATCTCCTCCTACGCCATCTACAAAGTACTCCGGTCCATCTCCATCCTTCTACGTCTCCAAATCAGGTATTTTTTTTCTATACCTAAATTTTTGGTTTTTTTGATTTAGGGTTTAATTTGACTTGTGCTTGTTTCCTACTTGTTATTGTATGCATATTACATCATGCTATCCCCTAATGTTAGTTATTATCCCATAATAAACAAGTTATTACCGATTGAAAATTTTGTAATTTAGGATATTTTAATAGTTTATATATGTTGATTTGGTTAGTATTGAACGTATGTGTGTGATAGAGTTTATTGCATTTGGAATCCGTTAGAACGGATATTGGATTTGTACGAATACGATTTTTGTATTTGTAGGAACACGTGAATTTGTAAAAAATGAATTTTGTGTACAAATTTTGTGTATAAATGAATTTAATATATATGTAATAAAACGGTTAAATGTAAACCAATATTAATTAAACGAGTTATATATTCAAATTTAATATAAACAAATATTTAAATCCTTAGATATTATTCGGCCCCGTCTGACAAGTGTTGTATATGATCGTTTTAGGGATATTCGTTTTTTCCACAAAACGGACAACTCTATTCATCTGATACATCATTTGTCGGATTTGTTCCAGTATTGGACAAGTTACAAACACTATAAAGTAATTATATTCCGTCAATCATATCACTTTAAACGGTTCACAAAATTTCGACGGTATTTCCTTTACGTTCCTTGTGTACACGCATTTGTGTACGATACAAGGAACACGGGGGAAATGCTGCCGAAATTTTGTGAATCGTTTAAACTGATATGATTTACGGAATATAATTACTATTGTGTTTGTAATGGGAAGTAGGATGACCGACCATCAAAGAAAGACACATAAGTGGCAATGAAACAATAGTTGCTTATTTAAAATAAAGTTTGTGAAATTAGCAGTTTGCGGCCGTTGGAAGCCGTTGGAAAATTTCATGCAAAATATAAAATAAATGATTTATAACATTTTTACTCTATCATAGGTTTTCTAGTACGGAAACATGGTCAATTACTTTAATGATCGGAGCTGGATGTATCAAAGAAGGGAAATTAGTGGGGCAATAAGCGAACATTTTTTAAAAGGGGTACAAGTGTTCATCGAATTTGCTATAAGTAATATTGAAAACGATGAAGAAATTCGTTGTCCGTGTAGTAGATGCAAATTGTTGAACTATTTAGAACCGAATATGGCTAAGGTTCATTTGCGCCAATTCGGTTTCGTACCCAATTATTTGCTGTGGGATCGTCATGGAGAAATTGTAGCCCCTAATAATCAAGAACAGTCGGTGGAGGTCATCAACGAAGAAGGTAGCACGAATCTCATAGAACATATGGTCGAAGATGCAGCACGATCAATGTTCCCTACCGTTGTAATTGATAACGACGATGTTAACATCGAAGAGGAACCAAATGTTGGAGCTAAAAAAATATATGATTTGTTGGATCATGCTAAAAAACCCCTTTGGAATGGATGTTTAAGCGGCTCTCAATTATCGGTAACTGCAGAATACATTGCAATGAAATTAAAATACAACCTTACAGAAGATGGATTTACGGCTGTTGTTCAAGCTGCTAAACGTCATATGCCATCCGATAATTTAATGTGCGAAAATTATTATGAAGTGAAAAAACTTATGTCATCTTTCGGTTTGCCATATCAAAAAATAGATACATGTTTAAAGGGTTGCATGTTGTATTGGAAAGAAGACATCAATCTTAGAAATTGTAAAATATGTAATCAGGAAAGATACAAATTGAGGAAAAAGAAGGAAAAAGAAGTTCCGTACAAGCGTATGCATTATTTGCCCCTCACCCCTAGACTTCAACGATTATATGCATCATCTGTAACAGCGCATTATATGAGATGGCACAGTGTGAGAACACCTCAAGAAGGTACGTTGACACACCCATCCGATGGAGAAGCATGGAAACATTTTATCAAGAAATATCCCAATTTCGCAGCGGAGAGCCGAAATGTTAGACTAGGTTTATGTACAGACGGCTTCTCACCGTTTTCTCAGTTTGGTTCTAAATATTCATCTTGGCCTATAATAATCACACCTTACAATCTACCTCCGTGGATGTGTATGAAAACTCCATATATGTTTCTCACGATTGTCGTCCCTGGTCCTGATGATCCGACACAGGGCATTGATGTTTACTTACAACCGTTAATCGAAGAGTTGAAAATATTATGGTATGAAGGAGTTGAAACATACGACATATCAAAAAAGAAAAATTTTCGGATGTTCCCTTCTTTGTTATGGACTATTAGCGATTTTCCTGCATATGCAATGCTTTCGGGTTGGAGTACGGCTGGTCGTTTTGCTTGTCCTTATTGCATGGAAGAAACACGAGCATTTTCTTTGCCAAATGGAAAAAAAATTTCATGGTTTGATTGTTATCGATGTTTTCTTCATATTAATCACCCTTTTAGAAGAGACAAAAAAAACTTCATAGCTAATAGACATGAGACTCTACGACCACCAGCGGTATGGTCAAGTGAGGATATATATGAACTTGTAAAAGATTATCCAAAGATACACGAGACCGGACAACAAGAAGAAATTCAAGGTAAATCGACGTTTCATAATTGGTGCAAACAAAGTATATTCTGGGAATTGCCTTATTGGAAAAAACTATTAATCCGTCATAACATTGGCGTGATGCATAACGAAAAAAACGTATTTGATAATGTGTTTTATACAGTTTTGAATGTGAAGGGCAAGACTAAGGATGATCTGAAATCTAGACGTGATATAAAGCAAATATGCAATCGTCCTGAGCTTCATATGACTCCCGACAATAAAAAACCCAAAGCATGCTATGAACTAGACAACAACCAAGTTAAAGTACTGTTATAATGGGTGGAAGGATTACGATTTCCCGATGGAATTTCCTCTAATCTTCGTAGATGTGTCGACTATAAAAATGGGAGACTGAGTGGAATGAAAAGCCATGATCGTCATGTAATGATGGAAAATTTGTTACCCATCGCTTTCAAAGAATTGTTACCGGTAAAAGTTTGGACGGTAATAACAGAACTTAGTTTATTTTATAAGGAGCTTTGTTCAACTACGTTAAAAGTTGACTGTCTACTTAAACTTGAAGAAGAAATTCCTATACTGCTCTGCAAACTGGAGAAAATATTTCCTCCGGGTTTCTTTAATGTAATGGAGCATTTACCTGTTCATCTTCCATATGAAGCACGTCTTCGAGGTCCTGTGCAATATGGATGGATGTATCCATTCGAAAGGTATGTTACTATATTGAGTATGCAAATGTTGATTTAAGTATAAATATAGTAGTTAATACTTAACCCAAATAATTTTTATTAGGTACTTAAATCATTTAAAGAAAAAAGTGAGACAAAAAGCTCGAGTTGAAGGTTCTATTTGCAAATCATATATCGAAGAAGAAGCTTCTTTCTTTCTCTCTCATTATTTTAAAGACCATGTGAACTTATCATTTGTAAGTGTTCTGCGTAATGACGATCAGGCCGTTGAACAAGATTCTTCTTCTGAATCAGTATTATCTATTTTTAAACAACATGGCCGACATGCTGGAAAATGTGAGGAAGTATGGCTAGATGATAAAGAATACCATGTAGCACACACATATATTCTTCTTAATTGTCCTGAAGTTGCACCATTTGTTAGGTAATTAGCACATTCCAAGTTTTGTTAAATTTAATACTACACGTGTGAATAAATAATAATGTAATATATCATGTTTGTGTTTGCAGTATTTACGAATCACAAAATCCAGGCGGTGATTTAAGCAAAGATTTCAGTACTTGGTTTTCAAAATACGTTTCTGATCCCACAAATAATGTGCTCGATAAAGGACTGAAACATTTGGCGTTTGGACCGAAAAGAAAAGTTAATACGTATCCAATATTTTTTGTTTATGGATATAAATTCAACACCAAAGAATACGGTGCTGAAAAATTAATAAACAATACTGGTGTATTTGTTAAAGGCAGTGATGACCCTAATAATCATATAAATGATTTTTATGGCGTGTTAACTCAAATATTGCAGTTGACATATTTTACAAGACCCGTGGAGGATGTTTATTTGTTTAGATGCAACTGGTTCAGCAATGTTCCAGGTTCTGGTATTAACGTGCATCCACAATATAATCTTATAGAAATTAAACATACCTCACGTTATCAAAAGTACGACCCATTTATACTAGCCAAACAAGCCCTACAAGCTTATTATGCCCCTTATCCATCTCTAAAAAGGGATAAAGCAGATTGGTCTACGGTTTTTAAAACCAAAGCAAGATTTACGTTCGATGGACAAAATATTCCAGACGAACAAGCCTATCAAGCAGATCTGGAGGAAAATGTTGAAATAGCAATTACAGACGATCAAACTGATTTTGGACCTTTAAATGATGAGACAAATGTATTAGTCGAAGCATTTGAGAGTGTAAAGGAAAACGACATAGAGCACAAAACCGAGTCTGAATCAGAAAACGATGAGGACGACTGAGTAATATCAAGTAATTTTTAAAAGTATTCACATTACATTGATCTCTGATTAATAATGCATTTATCCAATTTATACAATTTTAATGACAATAAGTGTATTACATTTTTTAATGGTTCATCATATCATGATTATTATGAATTGTATATGTATGTATATATGGCAGGTATATATATTATGTCCGGTTCTGGTTCTGGTTCTGGGTCTCGGCGACGTGGCTCTTCACGTCATATTGGAGAGGGTAGTGGTGAGCAACCAGCTCGGCCACTTGTTTACTTGCAGTCTAAGGCTGATGAGACGTAAGTATCATAATTGGCAAGCATAGCATTTTAATTTTTTAATTGTACATGATATATCTATAATTGTCTAAAGTTCAATTTTATATTTAACACAGTGGATTTGAGTTGGAGCCATCCAAAGTGGTTCTGAACATTTCGAAGCAGGCGTACATGGCTAGGATGACCGATTGCTGGCCCAAGTGGGGCAAGATCCCCGACGACGTGAGAGAGACGATTTGGCAAGATTTTCTGGTAAGTTTATACCGCTTTACAAGATGATTAATTAAATACAAATAAATAATTAGTAATATTTTCTCATTGTACAGGGCGTCATAGATTTGCAAGAGCCTGACGTCAATTTAGTTCAGCGACACTGGAACTCCAGGATCGCGAAGAACTATAGGGAGACTATGTCGGAGACTAAAAAAGTAGGAAAGAAGCCCAAGTGGATGAGCGCGACTGTATGGGAGAAGTGGGTTGAGTGGTGGAACTCTGAGGAGTTCAAGGTAAATCTACAATAAATCTCAGCAATTTTTTACCGTTTAATAAATAATTAATCATTGTAAATTTGCAGGAGGAGTCAGCTAGGAACTCAGCAAACAGGAGCAGGAATCCTGTATCACACCGTGGAGGCTTCAAATCTTTCCAGCATCACCGCGAAGATTTGATAAATTTATCTATTATCACATTTGTATATTGATCAGTTCTGTAATTAGTTATGTATAGTTAAATTATCCAAATTATCAATTGCAAGAACGTGCTCGTGGAGGCTCTGTTGGCTTAGTGGACGTGTTTGCTCACACCCACGCGTCTAGGCAAGTAGATGAGGCTGGCAATATCATATGTCAGTGGGGTGACCAAGGTAGGGCGACCGAGGCATATGTATGCATTTTTAAATTTTTAATACTTACACCGATAAGTTTATTAATTTCTAGCTATGCAAAATAATTACATGCTACTATTTTTCAACCGAAATTGTTTTTTTTTTCATTATAGTCGAGGTTGCAGGAGGCACAGGCTAATGCGCTTCAGCAGTCAGGTCGTGATGTGCTGACACAGGAGGAGCAGGATAACATTTTTACCGCTGTTATGGATCCGGCGCAACGGAGTAGACGATTTGGCTTCGGGAACCTAACGGTAATTAATCATTTTACATATTTACAAAAAATCAGCGTTTAAATATATAATGTTATAATATTTTATATGCTGAGACAACCCTTTTGCTATTATTTCTATTTGCAGGCTCGACAGGCTCGACAAGCTCAAAAAGACCAAGACAAAGATGAAATCAAGTAGCTTAGAGCTATGGTTGAGCAGCTACAGGAGGAGAATCGTCTACGAGCCATCCAGGTGGAGCAGCTGGATCAAAAGCTTGCGCAGTATTTGCAGAATCATGGTACCCTTCCTTCGTCTTCTGGTGCTTCGGGAGGCGACGAGGATCCTTGAGGAGGTATGTTTTTGAGTATTTGTGTTTGAACAATGTATATATTGACTTGGAGATGTTTTGATGTTGATGGTGATGTTGTATATATTGATACGGAGTGGGTGAGAAATATTTTGATGGCATGTACATGGTACATTGACATTTGTTGATGGTATGTACGTTGATGGTATATTTTGTGATGTTTGATCGGTTTGGTTTGTTTATATTGATGTTTTATTGATTTATGTGTGTTGTTTGTATTGATATTGATATATATGTGTGGAATTGATTGGAAATGGAATGGAAATTGAATGGATTGGAAATGGTGTGGGTGGAAGGTTAATAGGGTGTGGGTGGAAGGTTAATAGGCCTGCTGTTATACAGCAAAATAAACCCAGTATTTCCAACGGCTTCCAACGGCTTATTGACCATTTTATTGTAACGGTTTCTAACGGATTCCAACGGCTCCAAGCCGTTAGCGGCCGTTGGAAATGCTATTGGAAATGCCCCGTTGGAAAGCATTGAAAGTCGTGAAATTTATTCCAACGGCCGCCAACGGCTAGGAGCCGTTGGAATAGCCGTTTTATCTTGTAGTGATCTCTTCCCACATCTTATATAAACCAACTTCCACCTACACATATCCCACAAACACAAGATACCATAAGCAAAAACACAAGATAATAATAATATCAGGAAAAAAAAATGGGTTCGATTTCTGCAGAAAAACCTCATGCAGTTATGATCCCATATCCAGCACAAGGCCACATAACTCCCATGCTACAACTTGCGAAACTGCTGTATACATATGGCTTCCATATCACGTTTGTGAACACTGAATATAACCAAAAACGCCTTGTTCGCGCTCGTGGAGAAGATCTAGTGAATGGAGTAGACGGATTCAACTTTGAAACGATACCCGATGGTCTTCCTCCTTCTGATATCGATGCAACTCAGGATATACCATCGCTGTGCGATTCTACACCCAAACATTGCCTCGAGCCATTTCGTCGACTTCTTAACAAGTTGAACACAAGTGCTGAGCCTAAAGTCACCTGTATTGTATCGGATGGCATCATGAGTTTTACCTTAGATGCTGCAGAGGAGATAGGTGTGCCTGAAGTTCTGTTTTGGACTACTAGCGCTTGTGGCTTTTGGGCTTATGTTCACTACAAGGCTATTATTGATAGAGGAATTGTGCCACTTCAAGGTTTGTTTCTAGTCACCTATTTTGATTCTTTTTAATAGAATGGGCAGTTTCAACAAGCACATATATACATGGTTAAAGCCATATTTGTTATGCCTGACACACAGGATGTTAGGTTATAGTTGGTTCAGAGTCAACCATTACATCATGTACATGAAAAATACTATACTCTTTCTTGAGAATGAATAAAATCTTCTGCTTTTGGAGAAAAACTAGACATACCCAAGGTTCTAGATCGATGGATCAAAGATCTAATGGCATGAAGTAAATAAGAGCAACAATGCACTCCAGCATATTTTAAACACTGCTAAATTATGAACTAGTGGACTTTTTATTTTTTATCCAAAAATGAATCCCCACCCCACTCTTATTTTGCACCAAATTAAAGGAGAGAACCTTCCTCTTAATTATGCCTGTTGACACTTCATGCTATACTGATCATGGATTGTTCTAACTGCAGATGAATCTGGTTTCACTCCTGAATTTCTGAACACTCCAATAAATTTCATACCTGGAATGGACAAAATGCGCTTAAGGGACATACCAAGCTTCATAAGGACAACAAACATAGATGACATAATGCCCAAGTTCCTACTTCGTGAAACAAGCAGAGCAACCAGAGCTTCTGCCATCATACTAAATACGTTCGACGAACTTGAAAAACCAGTTCTTGATGCAATGGCTTCTGTCTTACCTCCAGTTTTCTCAGTGGGTCCTCTATTCAAGAGAATAATTTCAATGCAGCCACCAATGAACTCTCCTGTGGCTTCACTAACATCAAGCTTGTGGAAAGAAGACCCGACGTGCATCGACTGGTTGCAAAACAAAGAGCCAGGCTCAGTTTTGTACGTGAACTTTGGCAGCATAACTGTGATGAGCAATGAACAAATGATCGAGTTTGCATGGGGACTGGCTAACAGCAAGCGCGACTTCTTATGGGTAATCAGGCCCGATTTAGTAAAGGGAGACAATGCAATGTTACCGGAAGAGTTCTTGACTGAGACTAAAGGGAGAGGATTACTTACGAGTTGGTGTAATCAAGGAAAGGTGCTATCACATGCATCGATTGGGGGATTTTTGACGCATTGTGGATGGAATTCAACGCTGGAGAGCATCTCCAGTGGAGTGCCCATGATATGTTGGCCCTTCTTTGCAGAGCAACAGACGAATTGTAGGTACGTGTGCGAAGAATGGAAGGTTGAATGGAGATTGACAGCAATGTGAAACGGGAGGAGGTCAAAGATTTGATACTGGAATTGATGGGAGGTCAAAATGGTGAACGAATGAGGAGAAGAGCGGTAGAGTTGAAACAAAGTGCTATGAATGCAATTGGAAAAGGTGGGTCTTCTGTAAAAAATTTGGATAAGATGGTGAAGGTCTTGCTTTCAAACAAAATTTAGTCTGTTGTTTGCTTGCTTATTGATAAGTGATATTCACGTGATTTGAAATGGTCTCAGATATATCTCATTTGAGCTATTCTACATGCAACAGTCACTTCTTATTCATGCATTTGAATTAATTGTAAACGTGTATTGTGATCCTATACTACAGGAATTCTTGAAACTATATATACTCAAACCAGTGATAATAAAAGTTAACTTTCGCCATTCTTTATGGTATCAGAGCGAACTGATCTTTCATCTCTTCCTTCTTCCATTAATCTTACTATGCCGTCTTCTACTACCACTCTCACAACCCAATCTCCTTCCTCAAAAACTTATGAAGTCCCTGACCTCGAAAAACAACTGAAATTCATCACAGTCAAGCTTGATGATGAAAATTTTCTTATCTGGAAGAAACAAATCTATTCTCTCCTTAAATCTCTTGAAATTACTGACTATCTTGATTCCACCATCTCACCTCCTGCTGCTGAAATTCTGATCAAGAAACCAATAACAAAGTTCCTAATCCTTCTTATATTCAATGGAGCAAAACAGATAAAATTCTCCTCGCATTTCTTCAAGCAACCTTCTCTATCCCTCTTCTTGCCCGAACCCCTATCTTTGATTCTTCTCTTGAACTTGTTCTTTACCTCGAGCAAGCCTTTACTGCTCAAATTACCTCTCGCACTCATCAACTCCTTACTCAACTTCAACAGATACAACGAGGCACAAAAACAATTAATGAATATCTTGCTACCATCAAAACACTTTCCGATTCATTAGCCTACACACCTACTCCTGTTTCTGATCCTGTCCTTGTCCAGCATACTCTACGGGGCCTGGGTTCTGAGTATGATCAATTTGTTACTGCTATTGAAACCAGAGAAAAACTTCCCACCTTTGCTCAATTGTATCCTCTTCTCTTAAATCATGAAGTACGACTCCTTCAATCTCAAACTCTCACCCTAAATACTACTCAAACTTCAGCTCTCATTGCTCGTTCCCAACACTCTAATACCCTCTCAAATCAATCAAACATGAATCGTAACCATGCTGTCCAGACCAATCAACAATTCAATTATTCTCGTGGTGGTAGAAATGGCGGACGTGGTGGTCGTGGTGGTTATGGAAGAAGAGGAGGAGGTCGAAATACTGGTCGTGGAAATTATGTTAAAGCATATAACAATAACTATGGTTCTCCACAACAGTCCATTCTTGGTACACCACCTTCGTCTTATGGAAATCATTCAAGCTGTCAAGTATGTGGAAAACCAGGACACTCGGCACTTCAATGCTTTCATCGGTTCGATCACTCTTACCAGGCAGATGATCATCCACAAAGTTTCGCTGCAATGCAACTTAATGGCACTCCGTATGACCAACATTGGTATCCCGACTCCGGTGCTACACATCACATGACTGCTGATGACAGTCAAATGCTGAATCGAGCATCTTATCAAGGTCCAGAACAGGTTGCTGTTGGAAATGGTAATCTCCTTCCTATTTTACATACTGGTGATATTAGTTTACATACTCCATCTACTAATTTTTCTCTAAAGAATGTTCTCCATGTACCTAACATCCAAAAAAATCTGATCTCTGTTTCTCAACTTACAAATGATTCAAACTGCTCTATCACTTTCGACCGTTTTGGTTTTCATGTTCAGGACCGGGCTACAGGGAAAATACTACTCCACGGACTTAAAAAGGGTGGTCTCTATCCGCTTTCGATCAATCAAATATCTAGTACTAATAGTGTTCCTTCTGTTACTGCTCATGTGGGTGTGAAAACCACCGCCGATGTTTGGCACATGAGATTGGGTCATCCTCATCCTCAAGTTCTCCAATCATTAAGCTCCAATAAGTGCATTTCGTTGAATAAACAAAAGTTATCAGGTCTCTGTAATAGTTGTGTCCATGCCAAGCATCATAGGCTCTCTTTTGTTTTAAATGAAAATAAATCGAATGACATTTTGTTTAAAATTCATTCCGATCTTTGGGGTCCAGCTCCTGTAACTTCCAAATCTGGCTTTCGTTATTTTTTGCTGCTAGTGGATGATTGCTCACGATTTACTTGGTTATATTTTTTGCATAATAAGTCTCAAGTTTATCAATGCTTTAAGGAATTTAAAACACTTGTGGAAAATCGATTTACTGCATCTATTAAAATTTTACAAAGTGACGGTGGTGGAGAGTATGTCTCTGATTCTCTTCGTGATTATTTAGTTGCCAATGGGATTTTCCATCAATTTTCATGCCCACATACGCCACAACAGAACGGTGTAGCCGAACGTAAAATTCGGCATATAGTCGAGATCGGACTTACTCTTCTTCACCAAAGCTCACTTCCCAAATATTTTTGGCCGGATGCATTCAGCACTGCTGTCTACTTAATAAATCGAATGCCCACTAGAGTTTTACAAGGTTCTTCTCCCTATGCAAAATTATACAATCGCACTCCTGATTACAATTTTTTGAAAGTTTTTGGATGCCGTTGTTACCCATTTCTTGTTCCCTACCGTCAAAATAAAATGGATTCAAAAACAAAGTCATGCATTTTTTTGGGTTATAGTGACATTCATAAAGGCTATAAATGTTTTGAACCAATTTCAAACAAGATTTACATTTCTCATGATGTAATTTTTGATGAGCAATTCTTTCCATTTGCATCAAATAATAACGAAAATCCTCAATTCTCACTTACTGATTCTACTACCAGCCTTTGGCTTCATGGTCTAGACATAATTACTTTACCTGTACCTTCACTCAAAACTAGAAATTGTACATCCCCTACCAATCAAGTTCAAATTCAGTCTACTTGCAATCTTCCTGGGCACCAAAATCCAACACCCGACTCACCTCTCTCAAGATGCAGAGATGCATCTCTGCCACAAAATCAAACTACATGTCCTTCGCCTTCTTCTAATGTGCTACATACTCCACCATCTGACCCATCTTTGTCACAACAAAACACCATTTCTCCAAACTTCGTACCAAGCACCTGCACCAATTTACAAAATGTACCACCAGATTCTCATTCAAATCCAAAAGTACATACTAATGTTGAACATGTTGATCAAGCGGATAGTCCACCACCTTCTTCTCCACCGATCCCTGCCCCGGATCCTCCACAGCGTACAATAGTAACAAGATCTCAATCAGGTATTCGTAAACCAAAAGTTCCTTTTTCTTTACTTGCAACAAAATATCTGATTCCCCAATGTTTTGTCAACTTTATGCGTGATATACCACCTGAACCCACCTGTTTCACCATTGCTTCAAAAGACCCAAAATGGCAGCAAGCCATGAATGATGAATTTAATGCTCTTCTCTCGAACGAGACATGGTCCTTAGTTCCACGTAAACATGACATGAATCTTGTTGGCTGTAAATGGGTTTACCGAATAAAACAAAAATCTGATGGTACTATTGATCGTTATAAAGCACGTCTTGTTGCAAAAGGATATTCTCAAAAGTACGGCCTTGATTATAAGGAAACCTTTAGTCCTGTTGTAAAACCTCTTACTATAAGGCTTGTATTAAGCATTGCAGTTACCGAATCTTGGCCTATTCAACAATTAGATGTCAAAAATGCCTTTCTTCATGGTTTTATTGATAAAGATGTCTACATGCTTCAACCTCCTGGCTTTATTGACAAACAAAATCCTACTCATGTTTGTAAGATTCACAAAGCTCTATATGGTCTCAAACAAGCGCCCCGTGCTTGGTTTCATCGATTTACCTCCTTCTTGTCCGAGCTTGGATTTGTAGCCTCCAAATCAGATACATCTCTTTTTACTCGTCACTCATCTAAAGGAATTTTGGTTTTATTGCTTTATGTTGATGACATACTAATAACAGGATCTGATCCTGCCTTGTCAATCGTTATTGATGATCTCGGTAAGCAATTCTCAATGACTGATCTTGGTGATTTGCATTACTTCTTAGGAATAGAAATCACAAGATCTAAATCTGGTCTTCATCTCAATCAAAACCGATATACACTTGATATTCTCAACAAAATCGATCTTATTAATGCCAAACCTGTCTCAACACCCTGTTCTTCTAGAGGAAAATTATCTATGTTTGATGGCACTTTGTATGCTGATGTTACTTTGTATCGTAGTTTAGTTGGGGCATTACAATATCTCACATTAACCAGACCAGATATAACATACGCAGTTAACCAAGTCAGTCAGTTCATGCATTCTCCTACTGATATTCATTTCCTTGCAGTGAAGAGAATATTGAGATACCTCAAAGGAACTTTAGGACGTGGTTTGTTCTTTAATTCTAACTCTTCATACCAGCTTCAAGCTTTTAGTGATGCAGATTGGGCAGGCAATCCAGATACACGCCGTTCTACTACAGGAAGTTGTGTTTTCCTTGGCAACCACCTCATATCTTGGTCATCTAAAAAGCAACCCACAGTTGCCCGAAGTAGCACTGAAGCAGAATATTGCTTATTTGGTTGCTTATTTAATTTGTTGTGATGGTTGATGTTTACTAGTGATCAAGTTGATGTTTTAGCTTGACTTTGCATTGCATCATCTATTATAATGATTGCTAATTCATATTGTAAAATATCATCAATTAAATGTAATAGATTGTTTTTACGTTCAAAATTTTCAAGATCATAACCGTTATAACATCAATTTCAATTTGCAGTTTAAAATACTAATTTCATTTGCTAATTTACAATTATCAAAATATACATTCTTTTAAATATGATATCAAGCTCAAAAGGAACATGTGGTTAAAATTTTATAGAATTTTGTAACTGTGCACCTCAAAATATTATGTGAAAAAGAATGGTAAAGTACTGTAACTTCTTATTTATATATAACGAGAATACCTCCAGTTGAAGCTTTTGAAATTACTTGAACACCCCTTTAGCCTTCCATGCGATCTTAGGGTATTTTTGTCCATTTCACATCCAAGTTTTCATCACTTCTACCGATATTATCCTACTAACGCAAAATGCTCCTCACGATATCCTCCTACTCTCATGTCATTCCCAATCACAGGTTATCATGATGACCTTCATGTTTTTTACATCTCTTTATCTTACCACATCCAATCCCCAATTTTACTTTCAAATTGCTGGCTTTTTATCATCTTTTCCTGTTTTATTAGCATGAAGGAGATATGTGCTTTGTTTAAAGAAACACCAACTTGCAGGCAATTAATTTTTTATTTTCATTAGCTATTTTGGATTGTTGATGTTAAAGCTCAATTTGTTGCTAGAGTTTATATGAGTTGGTTAGAAAATTTCATGTTTTATGAAATGTTTTGCTTATAAATCGACTAATAGATGAATCAAAAACGATGTGCGAACATTCTTCAGTTTGGCATCTTTGAAACTTTATTAACAATGGTCTGTAGAGTTACTAAGGATCTAATATATATGAAATTTTTGTTGCTAAACTAATGTGGATCTATTACTATATCAATATATGAATGCATCCAGTCAAAATTGGATCTGCAATCTGCTAATGAACAAAATTAAAATCTTAATCAGACCATTGCAATATGTTCCATTTGTTGAATTTCAACATAGTAAGTAGTAATAAACAATCTACTCCCAAAAAAAATGACAACATGATCTTCTTTTCAAAAAAATTGTAATTAGAAGCTGGCATCATGCTAGCAGTGATTCAAATGGGCATCTACAATGGTGAAGTAAACATTAAGACATAAAATACATAATACCCATTAAATAGTAATTACGAGGGAATAATATGAATGGGTATTTTTAAACCATATATACTACCCGCCTTTGCTAAAATCATATTTCATTTTAAGGTTACATCAGTTATGGTAGTCTACACTCATCAAAAATTTAATCGTTATATCTTTTTCAAATCATGCATACTAAATTTACTCTTAACAAATAATACTGTACAACAAATCATAAATTTAACTGAAAACTTACTAGATTCCAGAACTAAGCCCACCACTAGATCTTCTCCACTAGATAGAATAGTACTAAGCCCACCACCCAACAGAGCAGTACCAAAGATTCCAGAACTGACATTTAATTCCTCATTCACCCAATTACCAATGGTAGATACCATGTTCGATAAAGGAGTAGTAGGAATTACAATGGTTATACCTGACAGAAGGATAATTCCAGCCGGAGATAAAGCGAGGTGAGCAGAGAGAGATGAAATAGAGTAAGGCGCACTGGGAACATCCGCTCCCAGAGGCAGCGAGGAAGCTTGTGATGCAAGCAGCACAGGGCCGATGCCAGAGGACGAAGCAGCTTCCGAAGGCGAGAGTTGCGACAACGAAGTCGAAAAAGGTCGTCCAGAAACGGTATGAGAAGGAGGTCCAAAAGAAGCGGCGAGTCTAGGTTTGTCCATTCGATTCTTTGCCATCGAAAGAGAGAAGACGCGATGGGATCACGGTGAAGCAGACGAGGCGATGGAGGAGAAAAAGGACGAAGAGAAACAGGGATGGTCGAAAAATCGCCTTATGAAGATGGACTCTCTCTTGTCGTCTTGTTGAAAAGATAACAATTGTATTCATATATATATATATAGAGAGAGAGAGAGAGAGCTAGGTGGAAGGATGAAGATTGTGTTGAAGATAAGGATTTCAGATTTACTTGATTTGATTTCAACACAAATTTAGCATATTGGTATTTGTTTTCATGTATATCTTTATTTGATTGATTCATCAAATTAATTAATATATCTTCTGGCATTAATTGATTATCTTTCTATTTGTTTTCCATATTTGATTGATTACGATAATCAATTAATATCTTCTCTCTTTTAATATTTGAAATAAATTTAAATTGTCCAAATTTAACACTCCACCTCGATTTAAATATATCAATCAATCAACTAAACTGGTTGTTGGGTCAAACGCCCCATGGCGCTAAGTGGCTCATACCACACTAACCAATGCTCAAACTTGTCCTTTAAAACCGACTTTGTTAACATATCAACTGAATTGTCTTTTGGTGTGTATCTTCGATATCTTATCTTATTTCTGTCTTTTTCAAGCATGAAAAAAAAACTCCTAATATCAATGTGCTTTGTCCATGAGTTGTAGGCTTGATTCTCAATAAGATGAATAACGCTCTAACTATTTGAAAACAACTCCACCATTTTCTACATCATTGATAAAAATCCTCTAAAATATGCAACAAATACAATCCTTCCTTGGTCGCTTCCGCAATAGAAATAAACTCTGCCTCTGAAGTTGATAAAGCTACAATGGATTGTAGCTTGGATCTCCAAGAAATCGGGCTTATGCCAAGTCTATAAACATAGTCCGAAATCGATTTTCTATCATCTCTATCCACAGTATAATCTGAATCACAATAACCCCTTAGAGTTATGTCGCTACCTCCAAACAACAAGTCAATATCAGAAGTGTCTCTCAAATATCGTAGAATCCACTTTACTGCTTCCCGATGAGTCTTGCGTGGGTTAGACATGCATCTACTAACAACACTAACTGCATGAGCTGAATCATACCTTGTGCATACCATAACGTATATAAAGCTTCCAACTGCACTAGAGTAAGGAATGTTAGCCATATCTTTTTTGTCTTCATTCGATGTGCGACATAAATCTTTGGATAGCTACAATTGAGAGCCTAATGGAGTAGCCATTGGTTTAGCTTTCTCCATACCAAATCGAGATAGGACTTTCTCAGTATACTGAGTTTGAGTGAGCCTCAAACCTCTTTGCTTCTATCTCTCTGAATCTACATTCCCAAAATTCTCTGTGCATTTCCCAAATCTTTCATATCAAACTCCTTGTTGAGCTCCGTCTTCAACTCTGAAATTCTAGTCATGCTCTCAGAAGCTATCAACATAAAGCAACAAATATATGATGTCTTCATTACACTTCCTAAAATAGACACATTGGTCCTTAAACCTTCTAGAGTAACCATATGAGATCATAAACTTATCAAATTTCTTATACCACTATCTAGGAGACCGTTTTAAACCATAAAGAATCTGTGAAGCTTACAAACATGACTAGGTTTGCTACTGTCAATGAACCTCTTTGGCTGTTGTAGGTAAATATCTTTCTCAAGGTCACCATGCAAGAATGTTGTTTTGACATTTAATTGTTTCACTCCATGTCGAAGTGAGCAACCAATGCCAAAAGAATACAAATTAAAGTGTGTTTGACAACTGGAGAAAAAGTACCATGGAACTCCACGCCTTTCCTCTTAGCATAACCCTTCGCCACTAATCTCGCCTTATACCTCAAGTCACCATTGTCGCCGTCTTTCATCCTATATAGATCCACTTGCACCCGATTTCTCTCTTGCCGGAAGAAAGTTGCACTAAATTTCAAGTGCGATGTTTGTGCAAAGACTAAATTTCCTCCTTCATAGCTACTAACCAATTGAAACTATCAACTGAACTAATGGCATCTTTATAGTCTCTGGGCTCATCATGAAATATGTTTAATGCATAGGCTGCCATATCATCAAAGTCAATGTCTTTAATGCTCAATTCCATAAAATCATCAAGTCATCTAGGTCTGTTCCTCTCTCTGACTGGTCGAGTTTGAATTTGAGCAATGCCTTGAGATTGATCATCTGTCTTCTCCCCATCAACCGTGGTGTCATCGAAAACACAATTTTTACTTGTATCGAAGTCTGATGATCTACTTTGTGTCTGGTACTCTGAATTTGTCCTCTCAATATCATCATTAACTGAAGAAGGCTCCATTTTCAACATAGCTTTTTCATCAAATGTAACATGCCTACTAGTAACAATCTTCTGAGTAGTAGGACATCACAACCTATGATCCTTAACACCTTTCCTATAGCCAACAAAAATACACTTGCGGGATCTTGGACCAAACTTTCCTTTGCTCTCATGCACATAACCTGGACAACCAAACGCTCTGAGAAAGGAATATGAAACAGCTCCCCTTTCATACTTCTTCCTGAATCTTCATATCTATGGCGGTAGAAGGTGTACGGTTGATGAGAAAAATCGCAGTAGATAATATTTCTGCCCAAAATCTCTTCTTTAATCCAGCAGTCAGACGTAAGCAATAAGTTCTTTCTAATAAAGTCTGATTCATCCTCTCTGCAACCCTAGTTGACCGAGGGTCCCTTGATATGGTGTAATGTCTTTCGATTCCCTCGGACTTACAAAATTTGGTGAATTTTTAAGAAGTGAATTCACCACTATTATCTGAACGAAGAACCTTCACTTTCTTTCCTGACTGTTTCTCAACAAGAGATTTCCAACTGTGAAACTTATCAAAAGTTTCGTCCTTGGACTTTATAAAGTAAAGTTTCGTCCTTGGACTTTATAAAGTAAACTCACACCTTTCTAGAAAAAACAATAGCAAATAAAACAAAATACCTAGCTCCTCCAAAAGATAGGCACGGTGCGGGGCCCCAAACATCAATGTGAACATACTCCAAAACATCTTTAGACTTATGCTCTACAATGCCGAAAGAAATCTTCGTCTGCTTTTCAAGTACGCATCCCTCACAAAAGCCAAGTTTTGAATGATGAATGTCGTCAATCAAACCTTGCTTTCTCAACACTTTCAAAGTGCGCTCTCCAATGTGTTCCATCCAAAAATGCCACAATTTGGTAGAATCGGAATCGATAGAATCAACAACCGAATAAGACTCCGCAACAACAGTGGTACCCTTCAACATATATAGATTTTCAGCTTTTACCCCTTTCATCACTATCAATGATTCAATGTATCTTTTCTATTACACACTTCAAGCCAAGATTGCAAAATGCTCCAAAGAAGATCAAACTGCGCCTCAAATCAGGCACATGCCTAACGTCACATAAAGTACGAACAACACCATCAAACATTCTGATCTTCACCGTTCCAATACCAATCATGCGACAAGTAGCATTATTTCTCATGGGAACCTCTCCTCCATTAAACTGACAATAATTGAAAAAGGAGTGTCTATCAAGTGTCATATGATAGGATACTCCAGAGTCAATAATCCACATAGTACTCTTTGTAGAAGAGACAAAAGCTGTAAAAATGTCAGAATCACTATCTGAATTTGATGTCTCTACTGTAGAAGCTGAAGCTTTTTGGATAATGGTTTTGTTTTTATTCTTCAACTTGAGGCAACTTGCAATATAATGTTCAAGCCTTCTACAGTACTGACAACCTCCCTTCGGAGCTCCCTTTGACTGAGATCTTGACTTGGCTCTATCTCCACCATATTTGGGTTTACTCTTACTTCTTCCCCTTTGCCCAATAAAGCCTTTGGAATCATTCTTCATGCTCATGTTGTTATCTTTCCCCTCCACATCTCGTTATGTAAATTTGTCTTTACATCCTTCAAGCAAATAGAAAGGCGTTCATAGATCATGGAGTTAATAAAAGTGTTATACTCCGCAGGCAAAGAACATAAAAAATGACAATTTGCGCTTCATTCTCAATTTTTACTTCAGCTGCTCGAAGATTCATAACAAGTATGTTTAGGACATCCACATGAGCTAATACATCGGTTCCAGGCTTCATCTTGAACGAGTAAAGTTGTAGTTGTAGGATGATGCAGTTGGTGAGAGACTTGTCTTAGAACATTTTCTGAAGAGCATCCCATAATTCTTTAGTAGTTTTCACATGAGAAAACTCTTTAAGTACTTCATCAAAAAGGCTAAGATGGATGGTAGCGAGAGCATCCTCTTCCAATTCCTCGATTTCTTCAGTTTCTCTAAATCTGAGACAACCTTAAAAGTCATCTTTTTCTTCAATACCGCTTCCATCTTCATCTTCTATGTGTCAAAATCTCTCTTTCCATCAAATCCAACGACTCCATAATTTGTAGAGTTTCTATCAGTGCTATTCTTTGTAGAATTAGACTAGCTGAAATAGTCTTCAAACAGAACAACAAGCTCTGATACCAAACTGTAATAAAAAATTAGTTTTGGACAGCGGAAGCATAGCACCCAATAATCTAGTATGTGGACAATCTCAACAATTTCAATCCAACAAAAAGAATAAAAAGAAAGGAAAGAACACGCCGATATAACGATGTTCGGTTATACCTACGTCTTCGGAACTAACAAGTTTATTCTCCTTCACTTCAAGAGGGAGTACAACACGTGAAGAATATAAATCACTTACATAAATTTCTCACCCTACAATAGATACAGAAATATGGATCTTATTGAAGATATTTTGTGGAAAACTCTCTAGTCATATTGTGTTGAAAAAATGAACAAATGTCTTTATATATATATATAATATATATATATAGGTGGAAGGATGAAGATTGTCTTGGAGATAAGGATAAAGTCTTTTCGGATTTACTTGATTTGATTTCAACACAGATTTGGCATATTGGTATTTGTTTCCGCGTATATCCTTATTTGATTGATTTCTCAAATCAATTAATATATTTTCTGACATTAATTGATTATCTTTCTATTTGTTTCCCATATTTGATTGATTGTGAGAATCGATTAATATCTTCTCTCTTTTAATATTTGAAATAGGTTTAAATCATCCAAATTTAACACTCTGTAAGTCTAAACCATTTTTCATCATTTTTTTGCCAATGTCATAGAAAGTGTTTTTCATTATTGAGCCCAAAAAAAAAGTGGTTTTGAAAACATCAATATCCATAGCTTGATGTTACAGGTTCCCCAACATATTTCCAATGTTAAAAGTGTACATTTTTGTGTGGGTACTGTCCTCCTATCATCAAAATTTTGTGTGGGTACTGTCATATATCAGAATAAATAGTGTAATGAATAAATGCAGTTTTCAATTCCAAATTATATAAAATATATAAATTTGTAACATTTTAAAATCCACTCACGAAAGTTCCCAGAACTATACAGTCATGAAGATATATAACAAAATTTGGAAAATTTCCTATTTAAGGTAAACTCCAATTAAAATGAAACATCCTAATTTGAACCTTTCAACTGTGGACTTTCTTCTTTTGTTTGTTTGTTTTCTTAATTTGGAAAAGAGCCAAAGCTTTCACTTCCTTTATTTTATGTACAGAACAAGACAATAGATTTGTAAATATTGCACTGCTGGTAATCCGCTATTAATCAGCTAAACAAACTATTTCAAATATTCATGACCTCACTATAATTAGGCCTGGCAATTAGGACCGGCCAACCCGAAAAGGGCTGAACTTGAATTCAACCCAATGGGTCTCGAATTAGGTTTGAATAATTAAAAATACCACAAAGACCCAACCCGAACTGCCACGACCCGAAAGACTGGATCAAAAAACATTGAAATATATATATTCAGCGTTATTACATAACCAGAACCAACCCTAACCCCGAATAAGGTCGAATCTAGGTTTTAAATAGGGGTGAGCAAATAAACCAACCAAACCAGTTTATTTCGATTGGTTTGTTTTGATTTTGAAACTATTTTGGCTTTTAATCGGTCCGTCAAAAAAATTAGTTCGGTTAATGATTTAACCAAATTAACCAAACTTTTATTATATTGTCAAAATTACTAATGTTATAATAATAATTTTTTAAGATTTTGCTTTAGTTGTCAAAATAAATTTTATTTATCATATGTGTCAAATTTACTATTAAAAAGAATATTAAATAAAAATACTTTAATCATATATTTATGTTTTATTTTAAAGTACAATGAATATTCCAAACTTAACATGTGAATCATTTTTAGTTCGTTTATATCGGATAACCAACCGAACAAACTAAACTTAATTCGATTGGTTTGGTTTTCATTTTTATTGGTTTTAGTTTGGTTTAACAATTTTCATCATCAGACTAACCGAACGTTCATCCGTAGTTTTAAAATGTATAGTTTGGATCCGAAAAACCCGATCCGTCTAGAACCAAGATCCATCGGATCGGGTTCTGGTCCAACCCAACGGGTCAAATTGCCACCACTAACCAATAATTAGTGCCAAATTGCCAATTATGTTCTCAAAAGAATGGCATGCTACTTTAACGAAGTCAAAATTCCCTATGGATATTGTTAAAGGTAGATTCATTTTGGTTAAGAGGAATTTAAACAAAAATAACTTTTTAATTAAATAATTTTGTTAAGGAGAGGATTAAGTCGGTGATACTCCCCTTATAAAAATAAATGAAAATTACTAATTTAACATCTCTGCAATTCTTATTGGAAATTGTTAAAGGGATTATCATTTTAGCAAAGGAAAGTAAATGATAAGGGACAAATTTTAAATATAGCTAAAATTTATAAGGGGAGAATAATGTAACCACTCCTTATTTCTTATATACCATTGGCAAATTATATTCAAACATCAAGAAATACCATACCCGCATCAAAACTTTTAACAAATTTTTATACATCAATTTTTACTTTACCTACACCATAAATATTACAGCACTACTCACCTTTCAATAAAATTACATTCCTGTCTTTGTTCTTCATTTTTTCTCTTTTAAATAAAGCTTTCATATCAAAATCCAACATAACAAATTCAACTCTATATGCTTACGTAGATTTTCATGTCTTTTAATTCATATCAATCCTTAATTTTGGAGAACTATCAATATCTATATTAAAAATAATTATCTCAATTATGTTGATTTGAAAGATAAAAAATCAAAATAAGAAAAGAAAAGATTATAAAATTATTATCTCTTGTAGTGAAATTTATAATAAAAACTATTAATATTTATTTTTATATAACTTACGGTTTTAATTTAATTGGTTACAAAAACAATTGTTAAGGTTGTATAAAGAAGGACAGATTTGTCCTAAAATTAATTTTGAAAATATAGGTGTATATTAAGTAATTTTTGATGTTTGAATAGAATTAGCCTATAATATTATTTACCCCATTTCCCTTCTTACTTCTCTCACATTCTCTCCTATACTTTTTCCTTCTTCTTTTTCTTAACCCATAACAAATCTTAATAGCACACGACCTCCTCCACCCTCACCACCTCCACCTCACCGCCGCTTGATGTTGATCGCCTACTCCATTTGCATCTACTTCAAACCACATAATATTAGTCTTCTTTGAAATTATATAAAAGAAAATTTTATACCTAATTTTAAAATAGTATAATCACCACTTTTTTGAAACATTTCAAAACATAAGATCTTGTGCATCTTTAAGAATGCCATACGAATCTTGAATGAAAGGAAGAAAAACAAATACCCATATCTTTGTTTTCTTTTGATGGAAGTTGACATGGAGGGTTAAATGAAGATTGAGATGGAAATTGAAATGTAGGTTGAGATTGTTGGGATGTCCCGCATTGTGTGGGGTAATGGGCGTATATTGAAAAAAAAGTCTCACATCGTGAAAAATAATGGAGGTGGAGTGGTATATATATGAGTTTGGTCGCATGTAACAAGAGATTTCTTTTGTTAAAAGGTGTTGGTCAAACTCATTTGTTGCCATCACGTAGGGATGTGCGAACGGATTTCAACATGGTATCAGAGCCGATGGTAATGCCTGGGACAATGGACAATGCGCAAAAGATCTGTAAATCATGGTGGCTAGCAGTGTAGGCTTAAGTAGTCAGACTTAAGGTGGAGCTAAATTATGGTACGTTGGATCTGGTAGAATGACACGGAAACAAAGTCTCGATGTGGTGCAAGCATCGTGTTGGTGTATCGAAAGACACATATATAGATGTGAGCCAAGGTAGAGCTCTGTTGGGGTGTCTCGCATTGTGTATGAGTAATGAACGCATATTGAAAAGAAAAATAGTCTCACATCGTGAAAAATAATGGAGTTGAAGTGGTATATATATGAGTTTAGTCGCATGTAACAACAAGGGAGTTTTTTTGTTAAAAGGTGTTGGCCAAACTCATATGTTGCCACCACGTAAGGCTGTGCGGACGGATTTCAACAGAGATTGAGATGGAGATTCCTCTAACTTCTTTTAACTAGATAATCATGATTTAAAATTAAGGAACAGGGCTTTAGTGTTTCACAGGAAAGGTATGGTGGGATAATCGTAAATAAGGTAGAAAGAGAAAGAAACATAATGTGTTATTTGGTAACTTTGAATGTGTTTTATAAGGTAAGAATCAATAATTTGATGTTGATTCTCCCCTTAGCACTTGTTTCCTCTCAAAAGAATATATTTTTATTCCCCTTAGCTAAAAGATAGTCCATGTAATGTTAAATGACTATTCATTTTGACTAAGAGGAACGGAAAAATAAGCATGGTAATAATTTTCTCAACCTTCATTTAAATCTTAAATAGAAGCGTGTAAACATTGGAACTGTGGTGTGCTTGTCAAATTTTTTCTTTTTGATTAAAATACTGATTTAATTTTAATTTTCAAACAAAATCAATATTTGTGCGTATTTTTCAAACAATAGACAGAAGGAAGCTACAAATTTTTAGTAAGGTGAGCATGGAGATTTTGAATTGCAGAGGGGCATTATTGGTATAAAGAGTTATAACTTTATATTAAAAATGACCATTGGTATGGATATTATCCCTTTAACAATGCCATTCTTATATAATTTCTTTTATTTTTGCAAGATAATATGTCGGCAGAAATTAATTCGTTAAAACAACTAAATTCAGTAGATGAATAAAAAATAGGTATTCCTTTTTTCTAAGAAAATGGAAAGAATCTGTATTTATTCTTATTCTTAGTTGGTGGCATACTTTTTTAGCATATGATTTGCTAAGAACAATCTAATGAAAATATGGTTCCTATTTGACTTAATTAGTCATAATCTTTAATATTTGAGCTAAAATTGATTTAGTGTGAGTCGGTATTAATTTAAATTCAATCAAAATGAATTTATGGCATAAATGCAACTAATATGGTAACTAATGAGATAGTTTATGTCAAAATAAATAACTTATCCATTTATTTTGATTTAACTAAATCTTTTACAAAGTATTTTGAATAAATTGAAACAAAAGAAGTAGATAACATAAACTTTATGTATGAAAAAATGAATAATGATTGAGAAAATAAATATTCAAGATAGTTCAATTACCATGGTTTCCATAATGCTATAAAAAAATGTTCTTACTTAAATTACATTTTACATGGTAAACAGGAAAATATATATGTAGCTCATAATATTACTAGATTTAGTTTCCATGTTTTACGACCTGTACACATGTGATCATCTTTGCAATGACTTTTAAACTCAAATCTATTATATAATTGTAAAATAAAAAACTTAGTCTTCTCTTTCTAATTCTCTACTAATATATTCATTTAGATCCTCCAAAAATCTCCAAAAATTTTGCATGTTTTCATAGGCTACTCGTTAATTTTTTTAAACTAAATTCTTTATATCTTTTAAATTTTTATTCAATCACTTCAAAACTTTAGGACCTTGAATAATGTTATCTTTTAATTAAACGTGTCACTCATTTATCTAAACAAATATGTTAAGGATATATAAGAAGCTTGAAATTTATCGATATAGTTATTTATGTTGATAATTTCTATTTTCTAATTGAACAATAAACATGACAACATTCACACAATGAACAGTAAGCTTTATAAAAAGAATAGAAAATTCAGCTAATTCCTTGTTTACCTAATAGAATTTTTTTCACATATAAAATCTGAAAAAAAAATTAAATCTCTAAATAGATATTTAAGTTTCATATTATAGTCTACATCCTAACCATGTAAGACATAGATATTCATTTGATCCGTTAATTTTTCCTCTAATTCATTTGTTGTTTACTTGGTTTTAATTAAGGCAAGGAAATAGTATAGGATAAACAAGAGAAGAATGCAATTGGAGGATTGGGAAGTTCGAATGTCGTTATTTCCATTTCAATTAGTTCTTTCATATTTTAATGTTTCCAACTTTTTATAATCGTAATATCAACCTTTTTACCGTAATATTATCTCGTTGATTAACGATACTACTTTCCTTAGTAAATAGAATCATGGATTATGAAACAATGTTTGGAAGAAGAAACAAGATGGGTAATATCAACATATGTCTTGCTAAGCTTTTACATCGGTAGGATAAAGGAAAACTCATCTCAATCTTAATCTTAATTTTCTCAGTCATCATTAAGAGTGTTACTAGCTGCACACACAAAATATACACCTCTCACCCATTTATCTTCCCACCCACTAAATTACTCCACCTTCCCACATCCACCAATTTAATTTTCTTTTTACCCTTGGAGCATTTGCTCTTCCCAAAAATGTTGTACTTCTCCTTTTCAAACCAATTTTCTTGCCGCATAACAAAATTTCCACCTCAAATCAGACCGATACATAATAATTGCCTGCTTAACAAAGTGAAAAGAAAACCATCCCCGTTTCTCTTTTGGATCTTTTGCTTGAATATCTTTCTTCTCAGGGAACTGTTGATAAAAACAATCAGTCTTTGACCATTTTTTACACATAGACGATTCAGAATTTCTACCTATAGAATCATCGATCGTGCACATTAGAAACTTTGTGTTTATGCATGTCAGTGAATACAACCATAGACTTTAAAATTTGTTATTTGTTAATAGGGTGATCTATTAAATACTATTACAGCGTTAATTTGTTACCCATATTTTTTCAACTTGTTCCAACACCGCATGGAACGATTCCTAAAAGCTGTCATTTATTTCTAGCCAAATTTTAAAGCAAAATCAATGCAAAGGGGCCTAGCATATTTAAACAGTAGAATACCTTGCACAATAGTTCACAATAGTTGTGCTATGCAATTTATTATAATATGCTAAGTAATTGATATGATAAAAGGAAACTTGTTGAGTGATACAACTAAAATAAACAATATATTTGCACTTTGATGATACACATATTACAGATATAGCATGCATGACTTGTTCTGATTAACTAAGATATAGGAGTTAAGAAACCCTTTTAGCTGCAGATTTTTTTCCCCAACCTTACTTGTTTAAAAACTTACGTGCTTAAAAAAAATATGTACAAGTTGACATTCAAATTACAAGTTAATTTAGTTGTTTAAGCTCTTGATATATCTATCTATTAATTCCTAGAATAAATTTAAACCCCTTATGACTATTTTTTCACTCGGTTTTGCATAACCGGATAACTATTTTTTCACTCAGTTTTGCATAATTGGACGAAGTGGATTTTTGTAGTAGCATTTTCGATTTAATTTCAAAAGCTTTTTAAGTGGTGTTACTGATAGGTTTTGTGTGTAGATAGTAACACCCCTAATTAAAATCTAAAATAAAAAAAAATCGACATGGTACTAATTTCTTTCCTTTTATTTAGGGTTCTAATGATGTTTTTTGAGAAATTTTAGTATCTAAAGGTATAAATTTTTCTTTTTGATTAAAATATTGATTTTACTTTATTTTTCAAACAAAATTAATACCAATATTTTGTGTGCAATATTCAAACAAGGGACGAAAGGAAGGTACGATATTTTTTAAGGTGAGTCGTGGAGATTTTGAATGGCAGAGGGGTATTATTGGTATAAAGAGTTATAACTTTATATTAAAAATGACTATTGGTATGGATATTATTCCTTTAACATTGCCATTCTTATATAATCTCTTTTATTTTTGCATGATAATATGTTGAAAGAAATTGATTCGTTAAATAACTAAATTCAGATGAATCAAAAAAATAGGTACTCCTTTTCTCTAATAAATGAAAAGAATCCGTATTTTATTCTTATTCTTAGTTGATAATATATTTTTTAGCATATGATTTGGTAAGAACAATCTAATGAAAATATGGTTACTATATAGTAACTATTTGACTTAATTAGGCATAATCTTTGATATTTAAGCTAAAATTGATTTAGTGTGAGTTGGTATTATTTTAAATTCAATCAAATTGAATTTATGATATGAATGCAATTAATAAACACAATAATAAATGCAACTAATATGGTAACTAATGAGATAGTTTATGTCAAAATAAATGTTTTATCCATTAGTTTTGATTTAACATGATCTTTTACATAGTATATATTTTGAATATAAAAGAAGTAAATAACATAAAATTTGTGTATGGAAAAATGAATAATAATTAAGAAAATAAATATTCAAGATCGTTCAACGACCTTGATTCTCATAATGCAATAAAAAAAACTAATATTACTTGATTTAGTTTTCATGTTTTGCGACCTGTAGACATGTGATCATCTTTACAATGACTTTTAAACTCAAATCTATTATACAACTATAACATAAAAAACTTGCCCTCTCTTTCTAATTCTCTCATATTATTTTCATTTAGATCATCGGTATTTCCAAAAAAATTGCATGTTTTCATGATCCACTCGTTAATTCTTTTAAACTGAATTCCTTATATCTTCTAAATTATTATCCAATCACTTCAATAAATATTTTCACCTAAGCATTTTCAAATTTAAAACTCTAGAAATTTGAATAATGTTTACTAATCAATTACAAACGTACCACTCATTTATCCACATAAATTTGTTACATAAATAAGAAACTTGAAATTTACCAGTATAAGTATTTATGTTTAAAATTTTTAGTTTCTAATTAAACAATAAACATAATAACATTCACATAACAAATAATAAGCTTTATAAAAATATAAAGAATAGGAAATACAACTAATTCCTTATTTACTTGATAAAATATATTTCACACAAAAAATCTGAAGAAAAATCACCAAATATAGATATTTAAGTTCCAGATTATAATCTACATCCTATCCATGTAAAACCTTAGCAAGGCATAGACATTCATAAAAAAACTCATATACACCAAGTTTTTAAGTAATTTTTGTTGCAGACTTTCCTTCAAGGCTGTGAAGAATTTTCTAAATTTTGAATGTTAAATGACTGTATTAAAATATCGATTTCATTTGATTCGTTAATTTTTCTCAAATTCATTTGTTGTTTACTTGATTTTAATTAAGGAAAGGAAGTGGTATAGAACAAACGAGAGAAGGATGAATTAGAGAATTTAGGGAAGTTCGAAACCGTTTTAATTTGATCTTTCATATTTTATTGTTTCCAACTCTTCGTATTGTAATATCAATCTTTTTATTGCAATTTTATCTCACTGATTGACAATACTGCTTTTCTTAGTAACTAGAATCGTGGATTATGAAACAATGCTTGGAAGAAAAAACTAAATAATTATGTATTATCAACTGGCCATACCTAAGATTTTTTTGTTGTTGTAAGATGTTTGATTGTTCTAATTTTACATAGTGTTTGACATTGTTCTTTTCACGTATGCTAATCATGTGCAGACAAATTTATACAAAATTTCCCGTTAATTTATAGTAGTAGCGTTTGCATGATGCAACTCCTTTTTATATGTTTTATATGTGCGCATAGTAACTTGAGTTGAGCCATTATATATGATTTATTTTATATACAATGATCTCTCAAATCAATGTTTTAGCATTAGAACTTAAAGTCTGATGTGTGCATCTAGAGAATTATTTATAGGTGTATTACGTAAATCTTTTAGCCTTCTTTTGTCTGATGCATAACTGTAGTTGTACCGATGTACACAATGACATACATATGTTTTTTTTGGATAATTAATTTTAAATATTCAAAATGTGAAGAATATTTAAATGTAAAATGCATCTTGCAAACAATGGTTTTGCTCGAGTTAAGCACAAAAATATATTCAACTAGATTTGCAAAAAATATAGTCATAATCCATATGCGTCACGGGTTCACCGTAGGTAAATTATATAGTGGAAAGTCAATCTGGTTATTGTCATTTTTGTACAACATAAGTTAGGAATATGTATATCTTAATGTCATCTATGGGTCTTCTCCAATCAAAAATATCAACGGAAAAAGGTTATTATCCAAGAAAAACAGGTAATTTTGATGTTATCGGTAAATAATTAATTTTACAAAAAACTGTTTCTAGCATCATCTTCTACTACAAAATTTATATAAAATATTAACATGGACTATTTTATAACGCATAATTAATATTAGTAGGGAATTGTGGATAAGAAAATATAATTTATGGAAAAGTGTTCAGTTTTATTGCAACGGTTATGTTTTACAACTCGAAATCAATGATACAAACCACCCTCACACTAATATGATGGCGAACTACTTATCTAATGAACATAAATTTTACGTATATGTAGAAACACAGTTTTAATGTTTTGATGATAACAACCCTACAATAAAACTACTAACGCATTTAACGAGTTTTACAAATCATTAATAAGCTTAATGGAGCCAAAACATGAAGAGATGAAATTTAAAGCTATGTGGGTAAGTCAACAATGATACACGCATGCATGAAAATCAAAAATGGAGAAAAAGAGACCATGAAGGAGCGTACAAGCTTTCAAAGTGAATAATGGAGTTTACGAATTTATTAGAGCATAGGAATATTAAAGCCACGCTCGGAGATGGACGAACGAGCACAAAAGTCGAGTATGTTTATTATTGAGTCCATGTTGAGTCAATGTGTCTTAGCATTGTTAAACCTCACAACCGATATCCAAATCATTCCAAACTTTGACACATCACCTGCAATATCATCTTAGACTTCTAGAAAAAAATTCAAAAAAAATTTCTAGAACCTTTTAATGTGAGGAAAAGCAAGCAAAATGTCAAAAGATACAAAATGTTACAGGCAAAAAACATCAGAACTTTCCAAGCACTAAACTTTCGACTACCATAAAAAGCATAGGCCAACACTGTGGTGTTGTGCTATCAAAGGTCCTGTGTTTTTATAATGGCTATATACATGTCAGGACTTTCCATGGCAGTCGACTGAAAAGGGTTGTAGGCTAGTGCTTCAAAAGTCAGGTGGTTGAAAGTAAACGTCAATATTTTGAAAGGGTGTTTCATGTCTTTTCATCACTCCTTTTCATTCTTGACTTTAGTGAAAGGTTACAACTAATCTAAATCTAGTGGCTTATATTCATTGCTGTGAAAGCTTATAACATAACAATCACAAGATCAATTAATTATGTGATCAAAAACATACGTGCTCTCACATTGCTCTTGAACTTTGAATTCTTAAATTTCATTTCACATATCTGTCGATTTTCACTCAAATCCTTCCATAATCGATCTGATTGCTATCCTAACTTTCACACATCCACTCCAACATCATTTGTAAGGGATATAAGATTACTGTATTAAAAAGAGATATCAGTGCCAGTGTTGAAGACCCAAGTATCTGTCAAAGTTATTTTTATCTGAAGTTTGCATTTGAGGCAAACTGTCTCAATTGTGCTAAGTAGTCAACAAATGTTGTAAAATCTAAGACGTCGGCGATGTGGAAAATCCGAGAAGTTGGTCAACTGAGAAGTCGTTTGTTGTAAGCTTATTCCTCTAGGCAAAGCGAGGTTTTTGGTGATAGTAAGAATATGTATAAGGTTGAGTTTACAATTTCTGCTTGTGATCTGAACCATGATAAACCTGCTTGTGATCTTTATTTTCCACTGCAGTAACACTGAGTTTGCAATTTCTAACTAGTTACTTATTTTAATTACCATAAGTTGTTCGATAGCTCTTTACTTGGTTATAAAATACAGTAGTTCATACTTTGGCGATGGATCGGTTATGGTTGCAACGACATGGAAATGGAGCAATGACAACGCTCTAAGCCAAGGCGGCGATGGTCCTACTCAAGTCCGAGAAGCGGCGGCGGCAAAAATTGAGTTGAAAGTCAACGGTTAAGAAACAAGGTCAAGGTTTGCAATATGATACGACCACATTAGGTAGAACTCACCCCTAAAAACTAACTTGTAAGAGGAGGGTGCCTAATGAGTTATATACAAGTTAATACATCTCATATTTTATGATATGGGACATATCATTCCACCGCTCTTCGAAAGTCCGACGTCCACATCGACCTACTCTATCGACACTGACCCGACGATAGCCCTTTTCTCTTTTGGACGGCTTCACTCACCTATCAGTATTTTAATCTAGTCTATAGGTCGCCCCTCTCATGGCGTGAACTTTCGTCGGCGACTCTCAATGAAAGCACCAATTGATACGACTACATTATGTAGAACTCACCCCTAAAAGCTAGCTTGTAAGGAGAGGATGTATAATGAGTTATATACAAGTTAATACATCTCATATTTTGCAATGTGGGACATATCACAATATGGATTGGATCCTTGTCCTTAAGGTGGATCGGCGATGGAGGTTCGTGCTTGGATTCAAGGTCGACGATGGATTGATGCTTAGATCTAAAGGAAGACATGAAAGTTGTGAGTTTTGTGGATGCAAGGGCTCAGAAACAATGAAGATAGAAATGAAATAAGTGCATGAAATTTTTTGAAGTCTTATGTATTTATATCTAAGAAGAAAAATCGATCGATATTGATTCGTATCGACCGATGTGGTTTTTTTTATTTAAAAAAAAATATACCTGCCTAATGACTGGAACAACTTGGATGAATTCTCAATGATGAATGAAGATTTCAAACAGAGGACTTCAACATTTATAACTATTGAGATGATGTAACCCTCCCTTTGGTTGTTCGGAATGAAGTGTTGATATTTTCAGCAAAGATTCAATGTCTCATGAAAATGACTCAAATGATGCAACCATCTCTGCAGACATGGATTCGGTTTCTTGTCTCGAACCAAAGCATGTCTCGCATTCAAGGAAGCATGCTTTGTGAGGACAAATGTTATCCGGTATTTGAACCAAGCGACGGTTCGATGGAATTGGACTAGAAATGATTAAAGAATGAATCGAGATGCTTGGAAGAAGTAGAGAATGAAGTGGTGAAGAGAGAGAAATGCTAAGTGTAGAAGCGACAATATCATCGATCCATCGTTCAGTAAAAATCGATCCAAAGTATTGAAGGGCCCATTCTACTTGTACTATGGTTCTACATTTAAGTTTAGGAAAAAACAAGTTTTGGTGATGGGTTATTGATCGGTATCGATCGATCGGTGATGACAAGACGTGAAGACTCACACATTTCTAAAGAAAAAAGAATAAGACAAGGTCAACACATCGATCAATACCAAATGATCCTATTGATCGGTATCAATCGATCAAATCTCGTAGATCTGACTTGTTTTTCATATTGGAAACTCAGATCCGAATGTTTGAACAATTCAACAAGAGTTTGGCGATTCTGGTGCATATATTCGTCTATAAATAGCAGACTTCAACATAGAAAAATGAGACTTTTTGATCTTATTACCGATTTTTGAGTGGAGTTGCTGCAGAACTCAAGACCATTCAAGTCTAGATCTGATTCGCATTGTAATTCGGTTGTACTAGCTAAATCAAACTAGTAATAGAAGATAATTTGGACGTGGACCACAAAATTTCACCGAATCATTGAAAAAATTGTGTTCTTCATTTTATCTTATTTATTCATTTTATTTTGCTTTTAATCGCTTGGGGCATTTGGCCGTTTTACGTGCAAACAATTAGATTTCTAAAACAAGATCTTTCATTAATAACTAGAATCCAACAAATTATAACACATAACAAAAGATACGTTACTACTACTTTAGAAAATTTCAAATGTATCATTTTAAGAAATACAAAGTAATTATTTAAGAATGCGGATTGTTTGGTTCAACAAACACTACGATTTACCCTAGTTAGCAAAATAATTTGTTTTCTGCACTCGATACAAATTGGGTTGTAAGTTCATCCATAACCATCAAACCCTTTTCCATAACCATAGTATCTTATCTTTAATGTTCAAGATTCAACTTTTTTGCTCAATGCTTGCAAACCTTTTCATCTCCTCCGACTTTTTCTCTATAGCAATGTTCCTTCCATCATTAATTTTTATGTCTTTCTTGGGTGATACTTATTTGAGAATCCAAGACAGCTTCGATTTTATTCTTCTTCTTTGCAGCTTTCGATCCGATTGGTCAAGAATTTTCATTAGGTCTATGAGTAAACACATTGTTAACCCGCTTTTAAGCCAAAACAGATTTAAACCGAACTTGGAAGATCAAAATGAAGATGAAACGACTTAAAAATTGACAAGTATGCCTAGATGAAACAAGGAAATAACTCGAGAAAGTTTCACCCAAAATTGACAGCGAAAACCGAATTACTGAGTTGGTAAGAATAGTTAAAGGTGGATCCCTGGATCAAAGCTTGGAGGATGTGAACATGAATCCATTCACTTCTAATATCCAGAATGCGAGAAATCTCCCTATTTCAAGCATCCGACGCTAGAAATATACGACGGAAAGTCGAATCCGATGGTTCATCTGATGAGATATATCCGATATATGGAAGTGTTAGGTGCTTTTGAGGAGGTAATGAGACGGTGCTTCCCATTATACTTGACGAACTTAGCAGCAATGTGGTTTAGACAGTTGGAGAATGGGTCCATTAGCACGTGGACCGACTTGGTGAGTAAATTCTTGATACAGTTCAGAGTTCACGTCTTGCGACCGAAGAATATAATGACGCTGTCAAGCGTGAAATAAAAACCCGGAGATAACCTTGAGAAGTTATTTAACCAGATTCAATGCAGCAGCAGCCGCGGTCGATAATCCAGACTCATTAATAATCTTAATGGCGCAGTATCTGGAGTCACGAGCAAAACCAACTTCAAAGTTACACTAGATACGAATTCATCGATGGATCTTGCGGAATTCTACCATGAAGCTAAGAGATATTTGCTTCAGGAAGATGCTGAAGCTGAGGATGCTGAAATTAATGTTGTGGGTGACAATGGACTGTCTGGAGCAGGAAACAAAAAGGACAAAGGAAAAAGAAGAGCCGATGATGACTTCGAAGAACCGAAACGACAGAGGAGGAAACTAAAGTTCTCTTCTTATACTGAACTAGCAGAGACCCCAAAGGATATATCTGAAAACTAGGTGGCAACTCCCCTATCGTAAGCCTGCCAAGAGAGAACCCACTAATCGACATAAAAGATCTAGAAAATTCTACATATTGCATGAGCTGGATGGACATAAAACGAACGAGTGTTGACACCTTCGTGGTCTGATAGAAGAAATGGTTCAGAGCAACCAACTACGGTAGTATGTGAGGAACCAAACTGCAATTGTGCGACCGGAGCAACCACCATATGCAGCAAACGCATCAAGGAACAACCAGGATCTGGTCCGAGACTCGAAATCCCATGATCAGGGTGGTTAGGAGTTAGGTTCGACTTCCTCGCTTTGCTTTTTCTTGCTTTGAATAATTAGGATAATAATAACCTCAAACCACTTATACGTGTACGAGACCTAGATTGGTCTCTAGGCACGCTCTGAGTCGGGTGTCTGGGATGACTATTTAGAACAATAATAACCTCGGAACTCTTACACGTGCACGGGACCTAGATTGGTCCCTAGGCATTCTCCGAGTCGGATATCCGAAATGGATAATTAGAATTTCTGCTTGTTTGCTTTGATTTGAATATTTGACTTTTAAAAAATCCACAATGAATATGATGACTGATATGAATCGCTTTAAGTCTCATCCGGAGAGATGGGACCGAAGTACAAGGTGTAAGTCCCCTCGTCGAAGAGCGGGCGAATGGACTTGTACAATATTGATCGCTTTAAGTCCCATCTGGAGAGACGGAACTGGAGTTTAGGGTGCAAGTCCCCTCGTTCGAAAGCGAACGGATGGGCTTGTACGATATCGATCGCTTTAAGTTTCGTTCGGAGAGACGGAACCAGAGTGCAGGGCGCAAGCTTCATTGCTGGAGAGCGAGTGGATGAGCTTGCACGGAAAGTAAGTCCTCTCACCGAAGAGTTAACGGATGAGCTAGATTGGTCGTTGAGTTCCTTTGTCGAAGAGCAAGTGAATTCAACAAGGATCCGGAGAGATCAAAACCCTAAATTAAACGATAAACGATCGGAAGATATCGAATCCTAAATTGAAAGATAAACAGTACGGAGAGATCGAACCCTAGATTGGATCATGAACAATACGGAGAGATCGCACGTTAAATTGAATGTAAAATAATCCGAAGAGATCGAACCTTAGAACGGAATATAAGGATTTGAACGTCTTGTAATTAGAGTAAAATGGATAAATCCCGAATGAACACGGGACGATTTTGATATGTGACGTAATAACTCCAAATGAAATCGGAATGTTTGTAATGTATGAACAAGGCTTAAACAAAAGCTGGCATTCTTAACTGCAACAGGTTTTTAAGAATGTCGTTATACAGCGTTTTTAAAAACGCTGTGAAAACTTTTAACAGCGTTTTTCAAACGCTGTGAAAAGTCTTTTTTGTTGTAGTGTTTGGAACGACCTATGATTTGCAAGAGAATCCGAATGAACTGGACGATCCATTAAGATTGAAACAGCCGAAGAGCTCAACTATCGAAGAAGAATGATGGCTAATGGAACTTGTTCTTGAGCAAAGCACGTCGTATATTCGAAAGACGTACTTTGGAGGGGCAAGTGTTAACCCACTTTTGAGTCGAAGCAGATTTCAACCGGACTTAGAAGATCAAAATAGGGGACAAGTATCTTCATCGACATGAAAATTGGCAATCACGCTTAAATAAAACAAGGAAATAGCTCGAAAAAGTTTCACCCAAGAATGAGTTGGGAAAATAAGTCGGCACCGACTTATTTTACTCGACCCCGAGATATTTCTGCCATTTATTTCTCCACTCCAACTTCGTACGAGTTATTATCTATCTCTTTCATATGTGACCAAGTGATTTTCAAGAGTTTTGAACGTTCCAAGAGTTGAAGAGATGACAGCTAAAACGACATGAGACGCATCAAAATAAAGTAAGAACGATGATGCAAGAAGGTACAAGTTATTTCCCACAAAGAAAATAACTCAATACTGACTTATTTTAATTATTCAATTGAAAGTGCGACTTCACATGCGACTTTGGACCGAGGTCTGGACTCTGCTGCAAATGGGCTTCTGACTCGATACCTCCATTTTTCTATAAATACCAGCTTGCCTGCAACTAAAGGGGATCTGATCTCTCTGTCATTGAAGAATTCTTCTCCTTCTTCACACCTTATCTCTCCTCCATTAAAGTCACTTAAGAAACCACTATTTGCTACGCTAGGACTTATATCAGCAAATCTCTAGTACTAGTGACTCTCAAACTCTTTAGAAACATCATTGTAAATCTAAGATCCACAAGGTTGCGATCAAACCTGATAAAACTAGTTATAATCCGAAGAGGGAACAACTAATAAGAAGATTAAAATGGACGTAGGTTGGATATTACGCCGAACCACTATAAATACTCGTGTGTCTTCATTTACATTTTCTGCTTTTTCCTTTATTTTTAATAGAACTGGTGCTTTCATTTGATCTCTAGGTATTGATTTATTTTTTGGGTTAGTGCACATCTCATTTTCGTCCTCATAAGTTGTTTCTCTGTCGGATGAGTTTCCAAACTGGAGTAATATGATGATTTGATGTTTTTAGGGGTGGTAATCAGCAGGAATGGACAGCACATAGATGTATTTGTGTCATATCCTATCAAAAGTTCGGACTATCATGGACCGGACGAGACTTATGCACAGCTACTCTTCGTACGAGCCGGACAATGTACGGACAAGACAAATTTCGTCGAACAAATCGTACGAACACAATGTCATATAAATTTTATTATCTTAATTCTTGTCCTAAATGAGAAACGAAGTAACACAAACAGACGTTTTCCGGCTTCGAACCGAGCCAAACAAGAGACACTCGTACAAAATTAACACTCTTACTTTTTTCTTTCCTTTGTTTTTTGTTTAAACGTCTCTCAAGTTCTTCGCATTGTTAGAATTCCACTTTGGTTGACTAGTCAACGGCTCATAATAATTTCAAATTTGGTAATAGTGGGGTTTTTTTTACCATCTTCCCTTGCATATAACTTTAAGAATTTCGCATTTACAATTTTTTCTAATAGAAAAACGAATCAAAATAAATATCCAAATTTTGAATTGATGCAAAAAGGGAACTTAAAAAATACCAACGCATCTTCACCTACCATTCCACTATGGTTCCTTTTCTTGATTCTGTAAATCTGTGATTCATAAAATTGAGTCCGTCAATTAATTTTTTCGAATCGACTTTAGATCCCTAAAAATGGGCGTGTGTTGTATGAGTAAAAGTAATGTGTGCTTCCTTTGATATGTTATACTGCAATCTGCATCCTCTAGCTAGCAACATCTCCACCATCCAATTGATCCAAAGGCTACAGCTGTTTCTTTTGTTACTTTCGGATCATGGGCTTCTATATTAAGCCTAATATGTATTATATAAATAAGTGCTATGTATTACATTTATCTTGTACTGAGTATTCTGAAATAAATACAAAAGCTATTTCTTTTACAATTTTACACATCACAAGATTTCTAACTTGGTATCAGAGCATTGTTATGTGCTAACTGCACCTGACAATCAAAGATCATCGTCCATCAGATAAAGTATCATCATTTGGACTCCTCTCATCAAAGATTCAGCATCTTCTCATTTGAGAGTTTCTGCCGTCACTGGAGATCAGTGCCTCGCCAGTTCATCACTCTAGCTGCATCTGATTACCACTGAAAGCTTGGTGGTATAAAGATTTCAAAAAACCCTTTGAAAACCGATCAAGAAAATCAAGAAAAAGTTGCAGTTGAATTCAAGTGCATCAAGAAAACTTATCAGAAAAGCATTCAAAAGAGAAATCATCATTTAAGTCCACAAGACAACATCAAGATTCAACTGCATAACTTTCTCTTTTATCCCTAATTCAAGATTTTCAGGGTTGAATCATTATACCTGATTTCTGATGCTTCACATCATTCATCATGAGTCAAGATGAAGCCACAATCCCATAAATGTCCAGCACAAGAGTTTCTCTTAATCGAACTCAACCAGATCCAGTTAATGATCTGATGAAGACCACCATCAAACCTCAGAGTCAACTGCTCTCTATTCAACTTGATGAAACCAACTTCTTGATCTGGAAATTACAAGTAGAGACATCAATTAGAGGTTATGGATTAGAGGATTATATTCTTGGTACAAAAATTACACCACCAAAATTTGTCAAAAACAGTGAAGACAAATTGGTGCTAAATCAAGAATACACAGCACATCAGAGACAAGACAGTCTTGTCTGTGCATGGATGATGTCATCTGTAAGTGCATCTATTCTACCACAGCTTATAGGTTGCAAAACTGCTCAAGAAGTATGGGCAACAATTGAAAGAAATTTCACATCTTAGTCATCTGTGAGAATCATGCATCATAGAAGGCAATTACAAAGCATTAGGAAGAATGAAATGACTATGAATGAATATCTACTCAAAGTCAAAAATCTATGTGACCAACTAGCCTCAGCAGGACATAGAGTTTCTGATTCAGAACATGTATTATACATAATCAGTGGTCTAGATAGTGAATATGAAGCTGTTGTGGCAATTATCTCTACCATGGAACCTACTCCCTCACTACAGTTTGTCTACTCTACTCTCTTATCACATGAAGGAAGAATTGAACATGGCAAAACAATAAGTTCAGACATATCTATCAATTATACTTACAACAAAGGCAAACAAGGCCAAGGAAGAGGGCAGTTCAATAGCTACCAGAGAGGAGGACCATCCAACAGAGGCAGGAGAGGTGGCAGGAGCAACAACAACAATAAAATAAGGTGTCAAATTTGTAAAAGATATGGACATGGATCAAACAAATGCTACTTCAGATTCCATAATAACTTTACTCCCTCACAACAAAATAGCAATACTAATATCAATGCAGTTAATATGCCCAAAGACAACAACAATGGTCAAGCAGAGATACTTAATACTAAGACTGCTACAGCAGATGATGTCAGTGATGAATGCTGGTACCCAGACTCTGGAGCAACCAATCATGTGACCAACAATCTCAACAACTTAAACTTGGGAAACAAAGAATATAAAGGTACACAAAATCTTCTTGTTGGCAATGGCAAAACTGTTCATATTACACACACTGGAAATGCAAGTATAAATGGACCCAAGAAATTATTTCTAAAAAAATTATTAAGGGTTCCTTCAATTAAAAAAAAATTAATGAGTGTTTCTCAATTTGCAAAAGATAACAATGTCTTTTTCGAATTCTACCCAAATAATTGCATAGTTAAAGATATACTAACTCAAGAAATCATTTTGCAGGGTAAAGAAAACAATGGGTTGTACAAATTTGATTTTTGTAACTCAAATGTTTCTGAAAACAAAGGGAACTACTGTATAATGAATGTCATGAACAATAGTATTTTCGATTTATGGCACTATAAACTGGGACATCCCAGTGCAAAAATTGTAAAACATGTCATGACCAGTAATAATATTCCATTTAGTAATATTTCCGACTCATATATATGTGCTTCTTGCCAATTGAGAAAAAGTCATAAACTTGCATTTCTAGATTCACACACTAGCAACACAAAACCTCTTGAATTAATTGCTAGTGATTTATGGGGTCCAGCCCCTATTAGTTCTGACTATGGTTACAAATATTATATATCTTTCATAGATGCTTACTCAAGATTTGTATGGATTTATATGCTAAAAACTAAGTCAGAAGCTAGTAATATAGTTATACAATTTATTAACAAGGTTGAAAACATGACTGGAAATCATGTCTGTACTTTTCAATCTGATGGTGGAAAGGAATTCCTACCACTAAAAACCTTCTTTGAAAAAAAAGGAATTAATCATAGGACTACATGTCCATATACTTCAGAACAAAATGGGATCATTGAAAGGAAACATAGACATATTGTCGAAACTGGTCTGACCTTGCTAGCACAAGCTTCTATGCCTTTAAATTTTTGGCCAAAAGCATTTAATACTGCTGTGCATTTGATAAACTTACTGCCAGCAAAAAATCTCAAATTTAAATGTCCACAAGAAGTGCTAACTAAGGTCAAACCAGATTATAAACATCTAAAGGTGTTTGGTTGTCAATGTTTTCCATGTTTAAGGCCCTACAACACTCACAAATTAGATTTTAGATCTAAATCTTGTACTTTCTTAGGTTACTGTAACAATCAGAAGGGGTATAGGTGTCTAGACAATAAAGGAAAGATATATATTTCCAGACATGTAAGATTTAATGAACATGTATATCCATATAGCAACACTGAAATTAAAACCACTAAAAAAATAAGAAATGGAAGGATTACTATACCTGATCTACCTGATGAGATCAAAGTTGTACCCTCAACTCAGCCCACAAGTAAGGGCACAACCATCATCCCTCAACTCACCATGCCCACTAGGGAACCAGGTCAAGAGCAAGATGATTGGAGAGATGATAACAACAATCAAAGTACTCAAAGACAGGAGATCAGCAGCAATAGTGATAATCAAGAGATTAGCAGTCAAAGTGATAATCAAGATTCCAGCAATGACTCTGTGGCTTGCAATAATTCTGAAAATAATTCAAACATCACAATTAGAAATAATGTTAATACTCATCCAATGCTAACTAGAGCAAAATGTGGTATACATAAACCGAAAATTATCAACACCGCTATAAATCAAGATGAACCATCCTCTTACATATAAGCTGCTCAAAATGATAAATGGAGAGCTGCTATGCAAGAGGAATACAATGCTCTAGTTAACAAGGGAACCTGGGTTCTTGTTAAAAAACTTGAAAACAAAAATATTGTTGGATTTAGATGGACATTCAAATTAAAAAAGAATGCTGATGGTTCAATTTCTAAATATAAAGCAAGATTGGTTGCAAAGGGGTATTCACAACAGCATGGGTTTGATTTTTCTGAAACATTCTCCCATGTTGTGAAACCATCATCTATTAGGATTATACTAACCATTGCTTTAAATAGAAATTGGAGCATCAGGCAATTAGATGTGAATAATGCATTTCTAAATGGTGTGTTACAGGAAGAAGTATTTATGGAGCAACCAGAAGGATTTACTCACAATTCAAGCAAAGAGATGGTGTGCAAACTCAACAAGGCCATCTATCATTTAAAGCAAGCACCAAGAGTCTGGTTTGACAAACTCAAGTCAACTCTTGTGAAATTTGGCTACAAATCTCTAAAATCAGACAACTCTATATTTACTAAAATTAATGATATTGCTACCACTTATATCCTAATCTATGTTGACGATTTTATCATTACAGGAAGTAGTGAATCAGAAATTATGAAAGTTACTACAATGCTCAATTCAGAATTCTCTGTTAAAGATCTAGGTGATCTGAATTATTTTTTGGGAATTGAAGTCCAGAGATATGGAACATCAGAGATGTATCTCAATCAAAGAAAATACATTGCAGATATATTATCAACAGCAAAAATGGACAAAGCTAATACACTACCAACTCCTATGATCACAAATCATCAACTATCAAAATATAAGGGGGAAGCAATTCAAAATATAAAGCAATAGAGGAGTATAGTTGGTGCACTCCAATATGTGACTATCACAAGACCTGACATATCATTTAGTGTCAACAAAGTTAGTCAGTATATGCAAAATCCTTTAGACAATCATTGGAAAGCTGTAAAACGAATTCTCAGGTATCTCAAAGGGACAATCAATCATGGACTCATCCTAAAATCAAGTCAATCATTCAACATCAATGCATATGCCGATGCTGATTGGGGTACAGACACTGATGACCACAAATCTACATCAGGCTACTGTATTTATTTAGGAAAAAACCAAATATCATGGAGTGCAAAGAAGCAAAGCACCGTGTCGAGATCCAGCACTGAGGCTGAATTTAGGTGTGTGGCAAGTGCAACAGCGGAAGTTATGTGGGTATAATCTCTTCTAAGTGAACTTAACATTACTTCAAACAAAAAAGCAACAATCTGGTGTGATAACGTGAGCACTATATCTTTATCATCCAACCCAGTTCTCCATTCAAAGACAAAACACATAGAACTAGATCTTTACTTCATAAGAGAACATGTAATTAAAGAGAAGCTAAAAGTCGGATACATACCATCTACACACCAAAAGGCAGATATACTTACTAAACCCTTGACCAGGCTTAACTTCACAAGACTTAGAGACGAACTCAACGTCGACACTGCCAATCCACACCAGAGATCACAAAGAGTCGTTTTCATACCAGAATAAGGTCATATCTACATCCTGCTATCACTGGAATATCGAATCGCCTTCTCTCAAAGGAGCAGCCGCCATAGTTTTCTGTTTTTCACAAACCCTAACCTAATCGGGTTTGAGGGGAGGAGTAAAAGTAACGTGTGCTTCATTTGATATGTTATACTGCAATCCGCATCCTCCAGCTAGCAACATCTCCACCATCCAATTGATCCAAAGGCTACAGCTGTTTCTTTTGTTACTTTCGGATCATGGGCTTCTATATTAAGCCCAATATGTATTATATAAATAAGTGCTATGTATTACATTTATCTTGTACTGAGTATTCTGACATAAATACAAAAGCTATTTCTTTTACAATTTTACACATCACAAGATTTCTAACTGTATGAATGTTTTTAGTTGTAAAAATCCATTGCTTTTCTCCAGAACTTTTCGCTGCTTTTGTCATTTCTCCTGATGAATCTTTAGAATAATGACAATATACATAACACAAATTGTAATCTTGTTTACTTTGTCATGTATTAGATGAATGCAAGCAAAGAGGCGTTTCGCTTGCCCTCGATCGTCTTCAAATACAAAATCATTTGAATTTGATGTTTTTGTGAATTCTTCGAATGGTGAAAACATTTTACCCATTGATTTTGGTATAAGATTTAAGGGATTGTGATGAATTTTGAAGACGAAAGTGAGTTATTTAGGAATGTCTAAATGAAAAGAGTCGTTGGAGGAGGAAATTTGTTGTTTATGGCCGTGAAAGTTTGGTTCAAATAGGTGCCTAGTTTCCAGATGTGTCTAACATTAGATGCCTATTTAATAAGCATGCGCATACTAAATGCATATTAAATAGGCGTCTGATAGTTGGCGTCTATTATATAGACGCCCGCGATCAATTTAGAATCTTGAATTGGTCTCTAAATATTACTTTGTTGTTGGTCTTTGTTGATTGTTGAATTCGAGCCCTAAATGTGCATATGTGGGAGATGCTCTTACGTAAGGATCGGTTTGGCATCACTTGTGGTGTGCCAATTATTCCTTGAGGTTTTTTTTCCATAATGACATATCTTAGGTGTATGTATACAACGTGCATAGATCAAGAGATTGGGATATATACTGTTAATAATGGAAAATAGAGGGCTGGATGTCTTTATACGGGAAGTGATGGAAGATGAGTATAAGAAGATAAGAAGTTACAGGATAGATAGTATGAATGCTGACAATATATATCAAATCAACTCTTTAAAGAACATATTTTCATTATTCTGGAGCAGCTAAGCACAGACGTGATTATTGTAGATACATATATAAATAAACTAACATTCAAAATTCTGAAGAATACTTGTAAAAGGACGATCTTTAATTAGATTGAAGTCTTTATGTAAAATGTGCATCAGATGCTTCAAGTTCTAACGTGAGCTCATATTATACTGTCTGGGCATTGCAAACTGTAAAATCCTGTTTTAAGCAACAAATGAATAAACAATGAACAAGTAGAAAAAAATATAGAAAAAGAATGGCATTTTTTTCCACTACAAAAAACGCTTCGTATAGCGTCGGATTGGGGCAACGGCTAGCGACGGCTAAAAAAGCGGTCGTCGCTAGCCGTCACTCGACCTGTATATCTGCCAAACCCGAGCTTTCTTCTTCCCCATTCTGCAAAACGAAAAAATAAAAATAAAAAACCTTACCCGTCGCCCCCCCCATCGCCCCGCCGATTCGGTACTCAAAAATTCGCTCCCTACCTCCCAAATTGATCCGGTATGTGTTCTAACCCTATTTTGTATTCAATTAGGGTTTAATTTGGGTTTATTTGCATGTTTATTGGGTTTAAAAATTGGTTGTTAATGGCATGTTTATGGGTTTGAGATTGGTAGTTATGTGGTATATGTATGGTGATAGTAGTATTGTAGGTTGATTTGAGAATAAAATCATTTTATTTCGAAGTTGAAAACGATGATTAACGCATACTATTATGATGTTGGTTATTGTAGAATTAATGATTGGTGATGTGATTTGGATTAAGATGGTGATAACATGTTTAAGATGCTTATTGATAAGTTTATGCAATGTTGGTTGTCGATTAGGTGAAAATTTAATTATTTAGCATGCGTTAGTTATAAGTGTAAGTACACTACAACTGTGTATTTTGTTCAAATATATCATTTATGCTCACTTGCAATGGCCATGCTAAAGTACTCATAGCCTAAAAGAATTACAATGATTCACTTTTGTCTCATTGTGGAATTTCCAATTAAACGTATATAGTTTAAAATAAAAATAATTCAATTTATTATATGTGACGACCGCCCATGACCCCTGCACCGAATCTAGAGATAGTGCGCTGTAAAGTGTGCCAGGCGACCATGGACGATTGTCAAGGTAAGATTAAAACAACAGAATCTATCGTATTACTCACAGCGCATGGACAAAATACAATAGAACATATGTATAGTGAAGCTTTACAGAACAAAATGACATCTTATAAAACTCCATAATAGTTGAATACAAGCATTCATATAGTCAATACATCCAGCCTCACTACATATCTCTCAGAGAAAACAAAACAGCGGAACATCCAGTACATATAATAAGAAGATAATATGCAACCCTCTAGCTCGTCTTCGATATCAGCATCGTGAGAAGAGAACAGCACCTGTCACCTGCTACCTAGTCTGCCCGTCCCAAAATGGACGAACAGCCCAAGGCAATAAGAATTAAAACATAAAGCCTTGAGTCAGACAACAGTCTTAGTGAGCAGTAAATTAACTAACAACATACCAAAAGAGCATAAAGGAAAAGGAATAGGAATACAACCCTCCCACTCCAACCTCATTCTACAGTGATAGCCCCCAGACACACACTAAGCAGAAGCAAACATAGCAGAGCATACAATTTAAAGTAAAGCAATTGTCACTCGAGTCAAGAGCGATGTTTTCCAAGTACAAATCCCAAGGTCTAAAACCAAGGTCAGATAAGCACCCAGGAAATACCGCTCTTGAGATCGAATGATGATACAACCAAACATCCATGACTCGGCTATCACTGTTATCATTGTTGCGATATCACCGTTAATTGAATGACCGGCACATTCTTTCAGCCGTCCGTCAAGGGCTAATGGTAACCCCGGTTCTAGACATAACTCCCGCACGTCATCGTGACCCGTGCCTAGGATTATCGAATCTACCCAGAGTACTTGACCATCAACTTAGTCTTTTGGGCGTCCCCATGTACTCTTGCTTAGAGCATGCTAGAACCTTCAACAACGATGAGATCTCAACCTCCTAGTCATCCTCCTCGACGACTATTGCCATACTAGCTCAAGCGCCTCTCGAGCATCCATTATCCTCAACTCGAATCATATCACCGAGTTATCAACATGCTTGGAATGATCCCGCCTGGATTAGACCAAGTCTTCATCATATGATGCCTCGCTTCATTACATCCTCGCAAAGCTTCATCTCAACTTCACATCATCAAATCTATGCATAGGAGCTTCATCATCCCGCTACATATGCCACGAGCAGCTTTTCCCATTCAAGAGCCTTTCCCTTAGCTTTTGAATCACCTTCGATCTAAATCTAATCATCAATCATCTAGTTCATAACAATCAATCAAATCAAACATCAATCCAAGCAATCAAGCATTCAAAAATGATCTAAGTAGACAATTATAACAATAATGGCATTTTCGTAATTAAAGAGTTGAAAGTCCAATAAGCATGAAAACATGTATTATATCTCTACAAACTTGATGAATGAACTTGCATAGGTTAACATATGATAAAATGGATGCAACATCATCATGAACAATGGATCTATATGGATCTACACATAGGATGAAGAAAATGCATGGAAATCTCTATTTTAACACCAAAACGAGCCAACAATCCGATATACTCCTTTGGATCCGTGTGAGAGATAATCACCACTCACCAAATCACCTAAACAACCTCAAATCAACACACTTCAGATCTGGACAGCGAAGGATGAAGCTAGATCTATCACAAATCCGCTTCAAATGAAGAAATCTCTCTTGAAAAGATGAAGATCTTCAATCTAAGCTCTTAAATCTTCAATCTTGATCTTCGATTTGGATGGATGGAAGCACTAGATTAGAGTGGAGAAAAGAAGTGAAGAAGTGTAGAAGTCGAGCTCTCAAAATGGCAGCACTTCGTCGCTTCAAAATCCGGATCCCAAAAAGTGAGAACAACCCCTCCTATTTATAGCTGAAAACTGCCCTTAAGTCGTAACTCGGCTATCTCCTTAAGTCGGTGCCGACTTAACACCATGCCGACCTAGTGCTCTGCCGACCTAAAAACTCATCTGCCTATGACTCGCAACAAAACAGCTGTCTCCTAAGTCGGTTACGACTTATGGCATGCGCCTACGACTTAACGACTTAACTGCCTCGCCGACCTACGACTTAACAATATGACCGACCCAACGAAGCAGACTCATCATACTGCCGCAAAACCCAAGTCCTAAGTCGGTTGACGACTCAACAACAAAGCGCAACTGCGACTTAACACATAGGCACGACTTAACTTAGGTCGTTGTCGACTTAAGTGCCTTGCCGACTTAAGACATACGAAGGAATACAACTACGACTTAACTCGTAACTGGGTTACGACTTAACACAAGAGACGTCCTGCCGACTCACAACTCAACACACGTTGCCGACTCAACTACCTACCGACTCAATTACCCTGCCGACCTAACACTTAACACCCAAACACTTAGGTCGCTCACAACATGTCCTTAGGTCGTTGCCGACCCAACTCTACTCCAGAATACTTCGGCTGCCTACTATTCTTCCTTAGGTCGCCCTAACCTCTTAAGTCGGTCAACCCCACTTCCTTAACTCGGCAACGACTCAACAAATAATTTGTCAGATATGCTAACTACTAAGTCGTCCAGGTCTTAAGTCGACCACTATCTTAACTCGTCAGCCGACTTAACACTTAACTCTCCACTATCCTTAAGTCGGTTAATACTATAAGTCGGTCAACTTCTTAGATAGGCTACTCCCTTAAGTCGGTCACTCGACCTAAGCCACCCTATCTTCCTTAGGTCGTCGCCGACCTACCACTTAGTCATTAACCCGTCCAGACCTATTTCTTAACTCGTCCAAACTTCCTAAGTCGGCTACGACTTAAGACTTAAGAAAAATTCTGCTAAAACCTGAAATGACCTAACAACAATACAATCAAAGGTCAATCATTTTAGAATGTTTTGATCCGTAAAAATACGGGTCGTTACATTCTCTCCCCCTTAGGAATTTCGCCCCCGAAATTCCAAACAAACAAGGCAATCATAGCTATTCTGTACGCCTATCATCCATAACAATCAATAGACCATGCATCCAATTCTAGCTTAGCGTACAGAATTCTAAGACTTAGAACAAGTTACAATTTCGTTAGATGACACGACACCTTAGGGCCATACCTTGAAGAGTTCAGGATGAGCTGCCTTCATCCTCTCTTCCACCTCCCACGTACAGTCGTTATCATTGTCACTCCATTGTATCTTGAGCAACTTAACTATCTTCCTCCTAAGCTGTTTCGTGTCGGTTTCAACAACACGAAGCGGCTTACGAGATCTTCTATCGACTGGATCAACTTCTAAGTCTTCACAGCTATCAGCAGAAACCACCGTACTCGAGTCGTGCACATACTTCCGTAGATATGATACATGAAAAACATTGTGCACACCCGACATTTTCTCCGGTAACTCCAATCTGTAGGCGAGCTTTCCAATTCGCTCGATGATCGGGAATGGTCCAACAAATCTCGGAGTCAATTTTCCTTTCTTCCCGAATCGGATAACATTCTTTAGTGGAGAAATCTTCACAAAAACCATATCCCCTACGTCGAATTCCAAATCCTTTCGACGCTTATCAGCATAACTCTTCTGACGGTCTTGGGCCGCCTTCATTCGTTGCCGAATGATCTCTATACAATCTGAAGTCTGACGAATCATCTCTGGCCCAAGCATCAGCTTTTCTCCAGTTTCCAACCAACATGTCGGAGAGTTACACGGTCTTCCATACAATGCCTCATACGGTGCCATACCAATGCTTGACTGGTAACTGTTGTTGTACGCAAATTCCACCAAATGAAGGTGATCTTCCCATGATCCTCCGAAATCCAATACACAAGCTCTGAGGAGATCTTCCAAAACCCGATTAACTCTCTCGGTCTGACCATCTGTTTGAGGGTGATAAGCTGTGCTCAAACACAACTCGGTTCCCAAGACTTCCTGGAAGCTCTTCCAAAATCCACTAGTGAACAATGGATCTCGATCGCTCACTATACTCTTCGGAATACCATGGAATCGGACTATCCACTTAACATACAACTCAGCCAGCTTTGATGCAGTCCTAGTCGATCGAACTGGAATGAATCTTGCACTCTTGGTCAAACGATCCACAATGACCCAAATCCCTTCATTTCCCGTTCTGGTTCTAGGCAATCCATCGATAAAATCCATCGACACTTGTTCCCACTTCCATGTAGGAACTTCTAATGGCTGAAGCAATCCACTTGGCTTCTTCTGTTCGGCTTTTACCAACTGGCAATTCATACATTTGGAAATAAAATTTCCAACATCCTTCTTCATGCCTTCCCAGTAGTAGGTTCTCTTCATATCCCGATACATCTTGTTTCCACCTGGATGAATTGTCAACTTCGAGTGATGACTTTCCTTCAGAACTTCACTCCTCAATTCATCTATATCGGGAACAACTAGTCGTCCTTGCTTCCGAAGCCAACCCTCTCGATCGACCTCGAATCCTTTATCCTTTTCTAGATCCAACCCAGATTCCAATTCACGGATAATCTTGACAAGCTTACCATCTCGCTTTTGGCTCTCACCAATCCTTTCCACAAGAGTGGGTCTTATTGATAAGTTTGCCAACATCTCAGGTTCCAATTTGCATCTAGGCCTGAAGTCAAACTCAGCTAAATACTCGAGACTCTTCCATTCTGAAAACATGGCTCCCAATCCTGCATGTCTTCGACTTAACGCATCTGCCACTGCGTTACCTTTTCCCGGAGTATAAGCTATACCAAAATCATATGATGCCAAAAACTCTAGCCAACGTTGCTGCCGAAGATTCAAATCCTTTTGGGAGAAAAGATACTTCAACGACTTGTGATCCGTAAACAACTCGAATCGAACTCCCAACAGATAATGCCTCCACATCTTCAGAGCAAATACAATCGCCGCTAACTCCAAATCATGAGTTGGGTAATTCCTTTCATGCGGCTTCAGTTGTCGACTGGCATACGCAACAACTTTATCCTTCTGCATCAGCACTGCTCCAAGTCCAGTACCACATGCATCGGTGTAAACCACCATCTCATCATTCCCACTTGGAATAGTCAAAACAGGAGCACTCGTCAGCCTCTCTTTCAGGATTCCGAAAGCTTGCTCACACTTAGCATCCCAACTGAACACTTGGTTCTTCTTCGTCAATCCTGTTAACGGTGCAGCTACCTTAGAGAAGTCTTTGATAAACCGTCGATAATATCCTGCTAATCCAAGAAAACTCCTCACATCTGATGCATTCTTAGGTCTAACCCAATCCTGGATTGCTGCCACCTTAGCGGGATCAACCGCTATTCCATTTCCAGAAATCACATGGCCTAAGAACCTCACTTCACTCTTCCAGAAATGACACTTCGAAAACTTAGCCTTCAGCTGATGTTTCCGCAAGATTTCCAAAACAATACGCAAGTGCGTCTCGTGCTCTTCTTCCGTTCTGGAATAAATCAGAATATCATCCACGAACACAAGTACGAACTTGTTCAACTGATCTCTGAACACTCTATTCATAAGATCCACAAAATATGCTGGCGCGTTAGTCAATCCAAACGGCATTACCAGCCACTCAAAGAAACCGGATGGTGTCCTAAAAGCAGTCTTCGGCACACTATCCTTCGCTACTCTCAACTGGTGAAATCCCGTTGCCAAATCCATCTGAGAAAACACCTTGGCTTCGTGAAGCTGATCAAACAAGTCGTCTATTCTCGGCAATGGATACTTGTTCTTCTTAGTCACCTTATTCAGCTCACGATAATCCACACACAATCTCAATGACCCATCTGCCTTGGTTGCAAACACAACTGGTGCACCCCACTCGGACACACTACGCCGAATGAATCCTTTCTGCAAAAGATCATCAACTTGCACCCTCAACTCCTGCTGTTCCCTAGGCGCCATCCGCCTAAGAGGCATCACAACAGGTCTGGCTCCTTCAACTAGATCTATACGAAACTCGATCTCTCTATGCGGCGGCAACCCTTTGACTTCGTCAAAGACATCCTCGAATCCATTTGCGATTGGCACTAAAGACAGTCCATCCCGTGGAACAACTAGCGAATACATGAAGCTCATGAAGACGCCTTCCTCATGCTTACATCGTATCACAATCTTTCGCCCTTCCACATTCTCGACTGCCACCTCTAGCCTCTCACAATCAACCTTAGCCGCATACTTCCTAAGCCAGTCCATACCCAAGATAATTCCGAACCCCGCAAAGTTCAGAACAAAACAATCACAAACAAAAGAGCAACCATGACTCGATACAACTAGACCACGGCATAACATACACAAACAAGACGAACCCCCAACTGGATTAGTCACAACCAATGGCCTATCAACAATATCCGGTTCCAAACCTAACCGGCCTACTAGTTCATTACAAACAAACGAGTGCGACGCTCCAGTATCAAACAGAATTCTAACTGGAACACCACATAGGAAAAGAATACCTTGAACCACCACACTCTTTCCCTTCTCTTCTGCAGTAGGAGCTTTTGAAGACGACGGAACAGCTCCTAAAGCATAGGCTTGCACAATCTGCCTGTCCTTCCTTGGTTCTGGACAATTCTTCCTGAAATGCCCCGGCTTGTCACAGTTGTGACACTTCATCGGTGCCTTCGGATTCTTACAATCCTTAGAGAAATGGCCCTTCTGCTGACAATTGTAGCAAGTCACCTCGCCTTTCGGCTTCTTCTGGCCATCCTTACCCTTCTGCTGCTGCTGCTTCCTCTTCTGGTTTCCACCATGCTGTGGTTTAGATTCTCCCTTGGTAACAGCAACAACAGGTCCTTCCTTAGGAAACAGACTCTCATGCCTAAGAGCTTTCTCCACAAGCTTCTCAAATGAATCGTCCAAATGATCCACCAACTGTCTCCCAAGATAACTATCCAAGCCGGTCACAAACTTCTCATTCTTCTGATAAGCAGATTCAATATACGACCGGGCATACTTGGACAAAGCTTCGAACTCAGAAACATACTCAAGAACTGATCTTCCACCTTGCTTGAGCTCCACAAACCTCTTGAACAGAACAGACTTCTGGGCTGTAGAAATGAACTTAGCTTCAAATCTGACTTGGAATTGCTCCCAAGTAATCTCTTCTTCCGGAGTAGTGATGGTAATAGAGTTCCACCAATCAGAGGCTCTCCCTTGAAGCTGCCTCGATGCCAACTTCCTCTTAGTTGCATCATCAATTCCCAAATCACCAAAGATCCTTCTACAAGCATCGATCCACCTCTGGACTTCAATGGTAGATTCTGTTCCCAAGAAAACCTTCCCTCCAAGAGCAGTATAATCCTTGCACAACTTAGCAAAATCCACTGGTTTCGGAGCTTGGACTTGAACTCCAACATCAACTGCTGCCCCCGGAACTGGTATCCTTCTCATGATCGAAGTCATCATAGCTTCGAACATGGCTGCATAATCAGCAGTCTCTTCAGTAGCACGGCCTTCCCTAGCAGCTGGTCTCCCTCTTCGACTCATTCTCAATATCTATAAAAAGGAATGATTAGAACATCTAGAGAAACAACTGCATACAGGGCTAACTTACTGCTAAACTACTATATTATATATAGTAATCATCCATCAAATTACAATTACGTCTCTCATACGTAGTTACGACAGCGAGCGTTGGGTAAAATCGATTAACCAATGCTCTGATACCAAATGTGACGACCGCCCATGACCCCTGCACCGAATCTAGAGATAGTGCGCTGTAAAGTGTGCCAGGCGACCATGGACGATTGTCAAGGTAAGATTAAAACAACAGAATCTATCGTATTACTCACAGCGCATGGACAAAATACAATAGAACATATGTATAGTGAAGCTTTACAGAACAAAATGACATCTTATAAAACTCCATAATAGTTGAATACAAGCATTCATATAGTCAATACATCCAGCCTCACTACATATCTCTCAGAGAAAACAAAACAGCGGAACATCCAGTACATATAATAAGAAGATAATATGCAACCCTCTAGCTCGTCTTCGATATCAGCATCGTGAGAAGAGAACAGCACCTGTCACCTGCTACCTAGTCTGCCCGTCCCAAAATGGACGAACAGCCCAAGGCAATAAGAATTAAAACATAAAGCCTTGAGTCAGACAACAGTCTTAGTGAGCAGTAAATTAACTAACAACATACCAAAAGAGCATAAAGGAAAAGGAATAGGAATACAACCCTCCCACTCCAACCTCATTCTACAGTGATAGCCCCCAGACACACACTAAGCAGAAGCAAACATAGCAGAGCATACAATTTAAAGTAAAGCAATTGTCACTCGAGTCAAGAGCGATGTTTTCCAAGTACAAATCCCAAGGTCTAAAACCAAGGTCAGATAAGCACCCAGGAAATACCGCTCTTGAGATCGAATGATGATACAACCAAACATCCATGACTCGGCTATCACTGTTATCATTGTTGCGATATCACCGTTAATTGAATGACCGGCACATTCTTTCAGCCGTCCGTCAAGGGCTAATGGTAACCCCGGTTCTAGACATAACTCCCGCACGTCATCGTGACCCGTGCCTAGGATTATCGAATCTACCCAGAGTACTTGACCATCAACTTAGTCTTTTGGGCGTCCCCATGTACTCTTGCTTAGAGCATGCTAGAACCTTCAACAACGATGAGATCTCAACCTCCTAGTCATCCTCCTCGACGACTATTGCCATACTAGCTCAAGCGCCTCTCGAGCATCCATTATCCTCAACTCGAATCATATCACCGAGTTATCAACATGCTTGGAATGATCCCGCCTGGATTAGACCAAGTCTTCATCATATGATGCCTCGCTTCATTACATCCTCGCAAAGCTTCATCTCAACTTCACATCATCAAATCTATGCATAGGAGCTTCATCATCCCGCTACATATGCCACGAGCAGCTTTTCCCATTCAAGAGCCTTTCCCTTAGCTTTTGAATCACCTTCGATCTAAATCTAATCATCAATCATCTAGTTCATAACAATCAATCAAATCAAACATCAATCCAAGCAATCAAGCATTCAAAAATGATCTAAGTAGACAATTATAACAATAATGGCATTTTCGTAATTAAAGAGTTGAAAGTCCAATAAGCATGAAAACATGTATTATATCTCTACAAACTTGATGAATGAACTTGCATAGGTTAACATATGATAAAATGGATGCAACATCATCATGAACAATGGATCTATATGGATCTACACATAGGATGAAGAAAATGCATGGAAATCTCTATTTTAACACCAAAACGAGCCAACAATCCGATATACTCCTTTGGATCCGTGTGAGAGATAATCACCACTCACCAAATCACCTAAACAACCTCAAATCAACACACTTCAGATCTGGACAGCGAAGGATGAAGCTAGATCTATCACAAATCCGCTTCAAATGAAGAAATCTCTCTTGAAAAGATGAAGATCTTCAATCTAAGCTCTTAAATCTTCAATCTTGATCTTCGATTTGGATGGATGGAAGCACTAGATTAGAGTGGAGAAAAGAAGTGAAGAAGTGTAGAAGTCGAGCTCTCAAAATGGCAGCACTTCGTCGCTTCAAAATCCGGATCCCAAAAAGTGAGAACAACCCCTCCTATTTATAGCTGAAAACTGCCCTTAAGTCGTAACTCGGCTATCTCCTTAAGTCGGTGCCGACTTAACACCATGCCGACCTAGTGCTCTGCCGACCTAAAAACTCATCTGCCTATGACTCGCAACAAAACAGCTGTCTCCTAAGTCGGTTACGACTTATGGCATGCGCCTACGACTTAACGACTTAACTGCCTCGCCGACCTACGACTTAACAATATGACCGACCCAACGAAGCAGACTCATCATACTGCCGCAAAACCCAAGTCCTAAGTCGGTTGACGACTCAACAACAAAGCGCAACTGCGACTTAACACATAGGCACGACTTAACTTAGGTCGTTGCCGACTTAAGTGCCTTGCCGACTTAAGACATACGAAGGAATACAACTACGACTTAACTCGTAACTGGGTTACGACTTAACACAAGAGACGTCCTGCCGACTCACAACTCAACACACGTTGCCGACTCAACTACCTACCGACTCAATTACCCTGCCGACCTAACACTTAACACCCAAACACTTAGGTCGCTCACAACATGTCCTTAGGTCGTTGCCGACCCAACTCTACTCCAGAATACTTCGGCTGCCTACTATTCTTCCTTAGGTCGCCCTAACCTCTTAAGTCGGTCAACCCCACTTCCTTAACTCGGCAACGACTCAACAAATAATTTGTCAGATATGCTAACTACTAAGTCGTCCAGGTCTTAAGTCGACCACTATCTTAACTCGTCAGCCGACTTAACACTTAACTCTCCACTATCCTTAAGTCGGTTAATACTATAAGTCGGTCAACTTCTTAGATAGGCTACTCCCTTAAGTCGGTCACTCGACCTAAGCCACCCTATCTTCCTTAGGTCGTCGCCGACCTACCACTTAGTCATTAACCCGTCCAGACCTATTTCTTAACTCGTCCAAACTTCCTAAGTCGGCTACGACTTAAGACTTAAGAAAAATTCTGCTAAAACCTGAAATGACCTAACAACAATACAATCAAAGGTCAATCATTTTAGAATGTTTTGATCCGTAAAAATACGGGTCGTTACATTATAAGTGCTAACTTCTAATTTGATTTAAAAAAATTCGTTATTTAAAATTTGGCTTAGTTAGCCAAAATTTAAAGTACGTGTTAAAATGTGAAATTTACTTGACAAATATTTATTGAACGTATTATTAAAAATTTTATAGTTGTTAAAATATAAATTAGAAAATTTGTTTTATTTGTGTGAACCCCTTAGGCAATTTTTGGCCCCGTCTGACAAGTGTTGTATATGATCGTTATATGGATGTTCGTTTTTACACAGAACGGACATCTGTATTCATCTGATACAATTTGTGTTGGATTTGTCCCAGTATTGGACAAGTTACAAACACAATAACGTAATCGTAGTTTATAAATCATTTCAGTTTAAACGGTTAACGAAATTTCGATGGAACTTCCTTTTTTTCCCTATGTACATGCATTTGTGTACGATATAGGGAATAAAGGGCAGTGCTGCCGAAATTTTGTTGAATCGTTTAATCTGAAATGATTTATAAAATATGATTACATTATTGTGTTTGTAATGGGAAGTAGGATGACCGGCCGTTAAACAAGTATTAACAAGTGTTGTATATGATATGTATTTTATAAAACAATCAAATAATTTATTAAGTGCAATTTACTAAAGTAATAAAATTTAAAAGTTAGTTTGAAACTAATAAATTTGTTCAGTCTAATTTATTAAAGTTTGTTTAAAATTTACTAAAGTTTGTTTAAAATTTACCAAATTAATAAAGTTAGTCTAGTTTACCAAATTAATAAATTTACTAAAGTTCAGTCTAATTTGTCAAATTAATAAAGTTACTAAATTAATAAAATTTACTAAAGTCCAGTCTAATTTGTTTCAGTGAAGTGTTTGTTTGAATTTTCTAATATAATTTTTGCAAATCAGGAGATATGTTCGATTATTTTCTCGATCGTAGTTGGATGTATGAATCCCGAAAAGGTATGAAAGGATCAATAAAGGAACATTTTGTTAACGGTGTACACGAGTTTATTAGATTTGCTAAATCCAATAATGGAAATAACGTAGACATTCGTTGTCCGTGTGCTAAGTGCAAACATCTGAAGCATTGGAAGGCAGATGTAGTAGAAGTTCATTTGTATAAATTTGGTTTTGTACCGAATTATTATTTATGGGATTGTCACGGAGAGTTTGTTCAATATACACCTAATCCTGTAGTGGAAGAGGATGATAATACAGCGGCAAATCCAATAGAAAATATGGTGCAAGATGCAGCCCGATCAATGTTTCCATCCATTGATCAAGACGACATTGAAAACGAAAATGGTGAAGAACCGACTATGGAAGCTAAATTTTTTTATGATTTATTGGATTCCGCTAAGAGACCATTGTGGGATGGATGTGAAAGTGGAACCGAATTATCTGTAACCGCTGAATACATCACGATGAAATCAAAATTCAATCTTACAGAAGCATCGTTTACAGCAATTGTACAAACTGCTAAACGACACATGCCACCCAATAATTTGATGTGCGATAGTCATTATAAAGTTAAAAAACTTATGTCTGCTTTTGGATTGCCATACCAGAAGATAGATACATGTGTTAAAGGTTGCATGTTATGTTGGAAAGACGACGCTCACCTTAGAAAATGCATAATATGTAACGAGGAAAGATACAAACCAAGGAAAAAGAAAGGAAAAGAAGTCCCTTATAAAAGAATGCATTATTTACCCATCACTCCCAGACTTCAACGGCTATATGCTTCTTCTGCTACAGCATGTCATATGCGATGGCACAGCGTGAGAACACCAGTAGAAGGAACATTGATACATCCATCTGATGGAGAAGCATGGAAACATTTCGATAGGACGTATCTTGAATTTGCTCGAGAGAGCCGTAATGTTAGGCTCGGTTTATGTACAGATGGATTTTCTCCATTCTCTCAATTTGGTAGTAAATATTCATCATGGCTTATTATTGTCACTCCTTATAACTTACCTCCATGGATGTGTATGAAAACTCTATATATGTTTTTAACGATTGTCGTTCTCGGTCCTGATGATCCGACTCAAGGAATTGATGTTTATCTACAACCGTTGATCGAAGAATTGAAAACACTATGGCATGAAGGAGTTGAAACATATGACATTTCGAGAAAAAGAAATTTTCGTATGTTCGCTTCTTTATTATGGACTATTAATGATTTTCCCGCATATGGCATGCTTTCAGGTTGGAGCACAGCTGGACGTCTAGCTTGTCCATATTGTATGGAAGAATCACGAGCATTTTCATTAAAGTACGGCAAGAAAATTTCCTGGTTTGACTGTCATCGGTGTTTTCTACATATTAATCATAAATTCAGAATGGATAAAACGAACTTTAAAGCTAACAGAGTAGAGAATATGCTACCACCTAAAGTTTGGACAAGTGAAGAGATATATGAAATCGTGAAAGACTATCCTAAGATTCATGAAACTGGGAAATAGGTCGACATTCCGGGTAAATCGGACATTCATAACCGGTGCAAGCAAAGTATATTTTGGAAGTTACCTTATTGGAAAAATCTCTTACTGCGACATAATATTGACGTCATGCACAATGAAAAAAATGTGTTTGATAACGTTTTTAATACAGTTTTGAATGTAAAGGGGAAAACCAAGGACGATGCGAATTCGAGACGTGATATATCACATTTCTGTAAGCGGCCCGAACTTCACTTGTACGACGATAACAAAAAACCCAAAGCATGTTATGAGCTAGACAACAAGCAAGCAAAACTCGTGCTCAAATGGGTGGAAGGACTAAGATGTCCTGATGGGATTTCTTCTAACCTTCGCAGATGTGTTGACTTGAAAAACAATAAATTGAGTGGGATGAAAAGTCATGATTGCCATATCATGATGGAATATTTCTTACCTGTCATATTCAAAGAACTGTTGCCAACAAAAATATGGAGTGTTATAACAGAATTAAGTATGTTTTACAAACAGCTTTGTTCGACCACGTTAAAGGTAGATCATTTACGTAAACTTGAAGTAGAAATTCCTGTATTGCTCTGCAAACTCGAGAAAATATTTCCGCCCGGTTTTTTTAATGTAATGGAGCATTTGCCTGTGCATCTGCCATCCGAAGCACTCCTTCGAGGTCCTATGCAATATGGATGGATGTATCCATTTGAGAGGTGATTTTAAACTCCTCAATATTCTTGTTGATTAGTTGAAAATGTATATTCTTGTACCAATATACAAAATTAATTATTTTTGTTATAGGTACTTGAATCATTTGAAGAAAAAAATTAGACAAAAAGCACGAGTAGAAGGTTCGATTTGCAAATCGTACCTTGAAGAGGAAGCTTTTTTTTTCTCACACTACTTTAGTGACGATGTGAACTTATCGTTTGTAAGTGTTCCCCGTAATGAAGAAGCTGTTGAGCATGATTCTTCTCAAACAATGTTATCTATTTTTAGACAACATGGAACACCTGCTGGAAAATGTGTGGAAATATGGTTAGATGATAGAGACTACCATGTGGCACACACATATGTTCTTTTAAATTGTGTTGAAGTTGCACCATTTATCAGGTAATACTGAATGATTGTACAGTTCAATTATACATGTATTTATATATTAATAATTAGGGGAATATAATACATTTATTTGCAGCATATACGAATCACAACATCCATCTGGTGATTTCAGTAAACAATTTGCTTGGTGGTTTGCAAGCTATGTTCACGATCCGAATAACAGTGTTGTTGACGAAGGAATACGACACCTTGCTATCGGACCAAGAAGAAATGTCAAGACCTATCCTATATACTTCGTCAACGGATTTAAATTTAACACCAAAGATTATGGAGCTGAAAAATCAACGTATAACAGCGGTGTATTTGTCAAAGGCAGTGATGATCCAGAAGAGCGTATAAAGGATTTTTATGGCGTCTTAACACAAATTTTAGAGTTGACTTATTATACACAACCGCTAGAGAAAGTTTTTTTATTCAAATGCAACTGGTTTAGCAACGTTCCCGGTTCTGGAATTAACGTACATAAGGATTATAAGTTAATTGAAATAAAGCATACGTCACATTACTATAAATATGATCCTTTCGTGTTAGCTAAGCAAGCATTACAAGTTTATTTTGCTCCATATCCATCCTTAAAAAAAGATAAAGCAGACTGGTGGGCTGTTTTTAAAACAAAGGCAAGATTTACATTTGATGGAAATAATATTCCAGATGAAGCAGCGTATCAAGCAGATCTTGAGCCAAATACCGAAATAATAATAGTCGATGACATCGATGTAGGATCGTTGAATGATGAAGCGAATGTTTTAATAGATGCATTTGTTAGTAATGAAGAAAACGATATAGAGTACGAGACCGAGTCTGAATCAGAAGATGATGAAGAATGATCACAGATGGCATCGTTTGTTGTATTATGTGATGTACTATTCTGAGTTATGTCATGTGTTATATTGAGCTATGTATTCACTTATGCAATGTACTATTCTGAGCTATGTATTCACTTATGCAATGTACTATTCTGAGCTATGTAATATTCTGAGCGATGTACTATTCTGAGCGATGTATTATTCTGATTTATGCGTTATCGTTTTATTGTATGATTATGTGATGCTCATTTGATCATTATGCTTTTATATATAATATATGATTGTGGAAAATATGGCTGATAGAAGATGTAGGAGTACATCTCAGCCTTCTCCATCTCAGTCTCCTGGAGATGCAGCGGGTCCTAGTAGCTTAGAGGCAGATACACGCCGAGTTGCAGAGATTATTCCGAAGAGTGTTGGGTAAATGTCAAATTTATTTCAATTATATTATTTAAAATATATAAACTATATAAAATATGCACGTTAACAATTACAGGGGGTTCGAGGTGGAACCATCACAGTTTATTTTAGATGTCTCGAAGAAATCATATAAGGGTCGGATGTCAGCAGCTTGGCCGCATTGGGATAACATTCCAGCTCATATTAAAAATGCTATATGGGCCGACTTGATGGTAATTACAATTTATACATTTCTATTGAAAATAATATGTTGTATGTAATTCAAAATAAATTCAATATGCAGGCTGTTGTACGAGTGGAGCCGCATGATTTAGATGTTTTTAGCAATAATTGAAACCAAAAAACGCGGAAGAATTATAGAGAGACAATATCAAGGGTGAAGAAGGCTGGCAAAAAGCCAGGTTGGATGAGCGATGAAGTCTGGAACGGATTTCTCACATATTGGGAGTCAGAAGCAGCTAAAGTAAGCTATGATGAGAATGCTTACAATTATGTTAGTTGCATTATTTTAATCGTGTATCTAAATTAATAGGAAGTAGCAGCAAGAAACCAAGCCAATAGGAATAAGAATCCTGGTTTACATCGAGGTGGCTCTAAATCTTTCCAACAGCATAGGAGAGAATTGGTAAATATAAAATATATTTAGCATATGGTGAAGCATATCTTCATGTATAACATTTATGCTTATTTTCAATATATCTTATTCGTGTATATCTTTAGTTTGCAAAGTACGGAAGGGAGCCTACAATGGCTGAGGTTTTTAAAGCCACACACGCAGTTGAGTCTGTTGATGATGAGGGGAATGCGACCTATGATTGGACCGACAGCAAAGCTGAAGCAGCGATGGTAAATATGCTAACTCGTGATTCAAATTGTATATATATGTAAATTGTATACCAATTGTTTCAAAATTATGTTTGTAATTGCAGGGGCGATATGAGGCAAAGACATCGACATTGACACAGGCGAGTGGAAGAGTAGAGCTTACAGTTGAGGAGTCCAACAGGATTTGGGATTCCGTTATTGCACCGCCTACTCGAAATAGGCGTTATGGTTTCGGCAATCAGGAGGTAAACCATTTCACTAACTTCATATTAAAAGATCCACATTATTCTCACATCGATACAAATTTCCCTCCAATGTTGTGAAGTAATAGCTTATTTTAGCCCAATCAAGTACATTTATTTAAATATGATACAATTGCATATCTAGATCTCATATCGATCAATAAATTTATAATAATTATGATACAATTGCTCACATTCAACTTTATAGTCCAATTACACATACTTTGGCATAATAATTATTATTGCTATTGACACATACTTTATAGTCCAAATACACATAATAATTATTATTGTTATAATTTGACAACAGTCAAAGCATATAACTTCATATTAAAAGATCCACATTATTCTCACATCAAAAGAATTATTTATATACTATCCAATTCATTCAAAATTCATGTAAAATGTTATCGTATTAACTTCAGTTATTTCACAGGTTGTTAATTTTCAAAGAGCTTATAGCAAATCGATGGAGGAGGAGCGTATTGCTCAGATGCAGAGGCAGCTGGATGAGCTCAACGATTGGCGAAAGGGCCAATTGGCACAGCAGATAGATGAGCGCATTGCAGCATTTTATCAGGAGCACGGCTCTATGCCTGGGGAGCAGGGAGATGGATCTGATGATGCCGAGGATGATGAGGAGGAAGCTGAAGATGAGGAGGATGATGATGCATAGTTTTACTATTCTTGTGGGTATGTATTTATGTACATATTTAGACTAGATTTGATACTTGAGCTTGGATACTTGGTATTTTGGATGATGTTTTGGTTTGGTTATATTTGGATTTGATCCTTGTACCTTGATACTTGGTTTGGTTTTGTATACTATGTTGCTTTGGTTGGTTTTTGTGTTTTTTTGGTTATATTGTTGAATATTGATGTTGTGGGTATTGTTGAGATGTGTTATTGTTGATATTATTGAGGTTTGAGATGAGGTTTGAGGTTTGGGATGAGGTTTGATGGAAGAATAGCTGCTGTGTGCACAACAGGTTTTGCCAAAAAAAGCGACGGCTAGCAACGGCTAGTAACGGCTTTCTGGACCAAACAAAACGACGGCTGGTAACGGCCAGTAACAGACTTCGGGAAACAAACTAACTGCCACGTGGCGTTGACACGTGTACGTTACCGTCGCTTGCCGTCGTTTTTTTAGCGATGGAGCCGTCGCTGCTGCTGTTGCTTTTCCTGGTGGCAACGGATTGAATAGCGACGGCTTCCGACGGCCGCCGACGCATTTTTCCGTCGCTATACGCTGCCTTTGTTGTAGTGTTCCCAATTCTAAATAACAAGAGTACAATAGGTATCTCCAAGGAGATAGAGGTCATGGATCGGTTCTCGGTAGCATTTATAAATGTTGCATGAAAGTCAATACTGTATGTAATATTCGATAAAAGTTGCATGATATTCATTATTTTATGTGACAAAATCATCAACCAGAGAATCTGAAGTACTATTCAGTACAATGTGGAGGGAAACTTGAAATCATAAGTTTATGACTCGCATATCTGCAATTATAAGGTGAGGAAAGCATAATAAATATGCAATGAAGCTTCCCCTTGCTGCTGCTATAAATTGACAAATATCTTTTTGTTCCTCCAAGAACTTTGGCTGTAAATATTTGATTTTATTTTACATTTTTGTAACTTTTTTATAGGGAAAGAGTTAGTAATCTATATACTGGTTGAAATTCTAGCTCTTTTTTGTCATTCAAACAAAAGAAATAGGATGATGTAAAACGCATTCTTCTGATATTATCAGCTGTTATCAATTAAAACTCAAAATTCTAAAATATAATGAAACAATGCTATGTTGAGGTTTTTTATTTTTATTTTTATTTATTAATTTATTTTTATTTTTTGGTCTGTTATTTAAGTTAGTCAAGTTAGCTATTACTAGTCCTTGTGTATAGGAACATAAGGTTGCGAGTGTAGTTGTTTGATTTAGTCTCCATCGGTTTAGGGAGGTAAATTGTGCTTTACTTTGTTGTTCATGTACTGTCTTTTTTGGAATCGCTTTCTTGTCTTTGTGAATGTAAGAAAAAAGAATATAGGGAAAAAAAACAGCACGTAAAGCTAAATGTACACAACTTTATTATTTACAACTAATATTTTTTAAAATAAAAAATGGAAATAACTTTTCAAATTACTTAGTTTTATATTTTTAGTGAAATAATATAACGTTATTTTTCAAGTTATAAAGCTATACTCATTTAACTTTCCGAGTGTTTACTCCTATATTCTTATGCTAACATTAATCGATTAAAATGTTTATGAAATCTTTTTTTTTCTTGCAATTTCGAACGTTGTGATTTATTTTTTATTGATTTAGTGGAGATGAGTAGTAATAAAAATGAATGTGAGGTTTACAGAATCTAATGGGGTCATCGTCCATAATCTAGTTATTAAATTTCGTTGTCCATGGATTTTTATTTTTTTTCTAAATTGTGTCCTTAAAACTAAAGTCCTCTAAATTTTAATACAAGTTTTAGAAAGTAAAAGATATTATTCTATTTTATTATTGTTACATTTAAAGTAGCCTTTCAGGTTTCAACCTAAAAAATCACATCCTGCTATACAGTAAGACGAACATTGTTTTTTTCAAAAGCTTCTTCTATTACACTACAAGTCATTTTAACCATAATCCAAAAATAATGACAAACATAAAAGGGTTGTATCAGAAAAATATGTGCTGGCGTCTTCATTAATTCTATTAAATCTTTTTACTTTTATCAAATCCAAACATTTTACTTCATTAATTATGAACAAGTATAATAGTTGGAAATATAATATGAGATTAAATTTCCAATTAATGAGTATGTTTACATGATTCATTCAACATTGAAGGAATCCTATTCTATTATTTATTTGCAGAATTGCACTGGTCTTTCAATCAACAATGCCCATGAAATTTAAGCAAAATTCAATGAATATGCTTCTTGATTCTTGTTCCAGCAGAATCAAATCAATTAATATGCACACAGAAAAAATCCAAACAAAACCTTATCTTACAAAAACTCACCAAGTCCTTTCCCACTGCTTATTTCTAAGCAACTCACCTGCACAAGTCTCAGAAAAACAAAATCAAGAATAACAGAAGTACAAGATAAATACATAAAAAGGAAAAACGGAAAATGGGCCCAATTTCTGTAGAAAAACCTTATGCAGTTTTAGTCCCATATCCAGCACAAGGCCACAAAACACCGATGCTGCAAGTAGCAAAACTTCTCCATTCGAAAGGCATCCATATAACATTTGTGAACACTGAAAACAACCACAAGCAATTAGTTAGAGCTCGTGGGGAAGATGTATCATTCCGACGTTGATGCAACTCAAGATGTATCATTACTTTGCAAGTCTACACCAAAAAAATGCCTTCTTCCATTTTGAGAACTTCTGAAAATGTTGAATCGGAGTCTTAATGAGACTAAAGTTACATGTATTGTGTTTGATGGTGTGATGAGTTTTATTTTAGATGCCGCAGAAGAGATAGGTGTGCCTGAAGTTCTGTTTTGGACAACTAGCGCTTGTGGTTGTTGGGCTTATCTTCAGTATCAGGATATAATCGATATCAGAGGGATTATACCACTTCAAGGTATATGTTGCTAGTTACATTTTTTATTTTATTCATATTATTAAAGACGTATAATTTGATTGTTTCTGCTTAAAGTTGCTTCCAACCACTATAGGTGGAGATATTATTATAGTATAATATAATTGTTAAAGGAAGAGAGATATGTTAAATTTTGTTGATACAAAATCACAAATAGAGGGAAAGAAATATACAAAAGAAAGAAATAGAAGATTTTGTTTCCCCTAATTAATAGACAATATGTTTATTTTTTTCTCTAATTGGCTAATCAAATTATTTTTTGTCATCTAATGTTAACTTAGGCATTAAGTAATTGATTATATAAATAGAGACTAGAAGAGAGGGTAAAAGTATGATGGAAAATCTATTTGTTCTCCATCTTTGTTCTTCTTTCTCCAACAATTTTAGCCATATAGATATTTGCTCTCTTTCTCAATTTGGTTATTGATTCAATGGTATTTTGTTTATTTTAGCTTTGTTCTATTAACTGTAAACAAATTTTTTTGGGTGAATCAATAAAGTGGGTGGTTGGGTGGAATATCTTGTCTTATTGATTTTAATTTCAATTCCGTCTTATTTTTAATCCAAGTTATCTCTTTGTGATTTGGGTGACAAAGATCCGTTGATATAAGCTTCCACAAAGCGCTACCATTTTTGCACAACAAGATATTCAATGGAGAGATCTAAAGACAAAACTCCTAAATTCATCTAATCCGTAAAATGTTTGGATGTGTGATAAGAGCATATATGCATTTCTAATTCCTGGTCTTTAAAAAACACTTGATAAGTAGTTTATAAGTCAAATCGGACATGTTAACATTTACATATTTGGTTTGAGTGTAACAAATTTAGTTGGCACTTTGCCGACTTGCATATGAGAAGTAAGAGTAAAGCTAGGACAGATTCAGCCTTATATAATAAATCTCACAAAAAATGTGCTATATCCAGATGAATCCCGTTTTACGAATGAATTTCTCAGCACCCCAATCGATTTCATAATTGGAATGGAAAAAATGCGACTGAAAGACATAGCAAACTTCGTAAGAACAACAAATCCAGATGACTTAATGCTAAACCTTTTAGTCCGTGAAACAAGCAGTAGATCTTCTGTCATTATATTAAACACATTTGCTGAACTAGGGAAACCAGTGCTTGATGCAATGGCTTCTGCTATATCTCCAGTATACAAGATAGATCCTTTATTCGAGAGAAATTCTCGGCAAATACCAATTGACTCTCCAGTCGCTTCTTGGAGTTTGCGCTTATGGAAAGAAGACTGAACATGCATGGATTGGTTATAAAACAAAGAGCCAGGCTCAGTTGTTTACGTGAACTTCGGCAGCATAACTGTGATGTCACATGAACAAATGATCGAGTTTGCATGCGGATCGGCTGACAGCAAACAAAACTTTGTATGGATAATTATGCCTGATTTAGTCAAGGGTGATAATGCAATGTTACCTGAAGAGTTGTTGATTGAAACTAAAGGGAAAGGAGTACTAACAAGTTGGTGCAACCAAGTGTTGTCACATTTGTCGGTCGGAGAGTTTTTGACGCATTGCGGATGTAATTCTACACTGGAGAGCATTTATTGTGGCGTGCCTATGCTTTATTGGTCTTTTTTTTTTGCAGAACAGCATACGAACCGTAGATATGTGCAAAGAATGGAAGATTGGGACAGAAATTGATTGCAATGTGAAGCGGGAGGAGGTCAAAGATTTGATACTGAAATTGATGGGAGGTGAAAATGATAAGAGTCTGAGGAGAAGAACAAAAGAGTTGAAAGAACATGCAGTGAATGCAATAGAGAAGGGTGGATCCTCGATTGTCAATTTGGATAAAATGGTGAAGGATGTCATGCTTGTAAACAAAAAGTAGAGTTGTTAAGTAAGATTATTTGATTGTTCATGTATACTATAGTGGGGTGTTTGTCAGTAATCAAGTTATTGATACTTCATATTTGGGCTTTTGTTGTGAAGAAATAAGTTGAATAAGTTAATTATTTTTGCTGCATCTTTTTTATTTTGATAACATACAATGTTTATCCAAAAAATAATTCCTTGTGTATTATCAAACATATACCAGAAAAACATATTTATTTCCAAATTTGAAGGATAAAAATACTAGCATTTAATGATCCAAAATACACTCATATTTTATAGTCAAAGAATCTGAATCTATTTTAACACCAAAATTTTATCTATAACAGAACTAAAGTCAGTTGCATTCTTTAAGAAAAAAAAAGCAACTTTAATTCTTTTTATTATAAGCGCAATGCATCTTTTATATAAAGAGCGCAATGCTGATTTTCATTAAGCGCAATGCTGATTTTCTTTTAGCGCAATTGTGACACATTTTTTTAATTAAAAGCTGGATATTTTGCAGGCATGTCAATGAATACATGAAAAATCTTAAATTCATCCGCATTCAAATTCGAAAATGGAAAATATTCAAAATCCAAAAAACGAATATGGGACTGAATACAACATCATACGCATCTAAAAACTATCCACTCGAGTTTTATCAAGATTAGGGCCGACCCTAAGCCTAGGCCATTTGAGCGACGGCCCAGGGCCCAATTTTTGAGATAGGCCCAACTTTTGGAATTTCTATTGTAATTATTAAAGCATAGCCCATATAAACAAAAGATGCAAGTATTTTGTGAAGAAAAGTGTTTGCCTTGTGAACTAGGTGTTCAAGGTTCAAGTTCTACTCATGGTAATTTTATTATTGATGCATCATTTTTATTGTTGTTAGATGGTCCAAATTAAAACTTAATTTATTTTACCATAACATTGCACATGGCTCAAATTCTTGTTGGATCGGGCCTGATCAACATGATAGTCTATATTATAGTGCATGAATAGACTGGTATTTATTTTTTTATCGAGATAATACTGTATATTATGAGTAAATATATTTTTATTGTTGTATTTTTTATGTCTCCTAAATTGGTTTTATATTAAATCAAAAAAAAATTATGTCTTCAGATTTATTAATTGTCGTCTAATAGGATAATATCCGATATCCGTCATCTAACAGCGGATGCAGATATCGATATCGGAAAATGGTTTCGGATAAAGACGTGAAAATGATTCCAAATTTGAAACTTTCTTTCTTTTACAATAACATTGCATGGCCCAAATTCTTGTGGGATCGGGCTTGATCAACATAATAATTTATATTATATGTATGTTAGTGCATTGATAGACTGATATTTATTTCATTATCGAGGTAATAATTTGTATAATGAGTAAATATATTTTTATCGCTGTATTTTTTATTTCATATACTTTTATAAGCATTAATCCCGAAATAGTTCTATACAGAATCAAATTTTTTATTTATGTCTACAGACATATTAATTGTGGTCAGATAGGATAATGTTTGATATGCGCCAACTAACCGCGGGTGCGGATATTGATATCGGAAAACAGTTCCGGATAAAGATGCGAGAATAGCACTTAGGTCTAATTTTTTGGGGCAAGAAAAGTGTTACAGGTCCCTATTTTTGATGTTGTTATAAAAAAAGTCCCTGTAGATATGAATATGTAAATTTAGTCCCTATTTTTTGAAAAATTGAAAACGCAAGTTGTTTTGCATTTTTCTGACAGAAAATGCAAGCTAACTTGCAACTTTTGACTATGATTTTTTTTTTGAAAATTTTAAAACTTTTGAAAAATTTAAAAAGCGCAAGCTAGTTTGCGCTTTTATTTTGAATTATTTTTTTGAAAATTTTTAAAATTTTCAAAAATGCAAGTTAACTTGCGCTTTCTTGGTGGAAAGCGCAAGCTAGTTTGCACTTTCTGATTTTGAACTTATTTTTAAATTTCAAAATTTTCGAAAATTTTGAAAATTTTGAAAAGCGCAAGTTAACTTGCACTTTTTATCAGGAAAGCGCAAACTAGTTTGCGCTTTTTGATTTTGAATTTTTTTTGAAAATTTTGAACTTTTCAAAAAAAATTAAATTTTCGAAAAGCGCAAGTTAACTTGCACTTTCTGTAAGAAAAGCGCAAGATACTTTGCGCTTTCTGATTTAAAAAAAACAGGACTTAATTTACATACTCATTATCACAAGGACTTTTTCTTACAACAACATTAAAAATAGGGACCTTCAGTGCAAAGCCCCCTTTTTTGGGGTACAGTGTAATGCATTTTTGGTATGAAATCCAATGGTTTTAAACTAAAAGTGCAAGTTAGTTTAATGTTAAGCATAAGCCGGTTGCCTTTTTTTTTTATTAAAAGTGCAAGTCGCGTTTACATTTTTTTTTTTTGGGATGTACAAGTTAGGTTACATTAAAAAGAAAAGTCGGCTGTATTTTGTAGGAAAAATGCAAGCCACTATACTTTATGATCAAAAACAAAAGCGAGTTCACCTTTTGTAAAAAATAAAGATAAAATAAAAATGAACAACAGCCGCAACATTTTTGGCACAAAGTAGAAATCAGTGACACTCCGAAAATGAGTAAAAAAATTACATGTCAATTTTAGGTTATATGAAAAGATGGTAAGATGATCAATAATAAAAATAGATTCTTAATTCAAAATATCAACAAAATGAAACACATACTTCTAAAAACAAAATTAATTATTAATGCATAAAATGAACGTGATGCCACTGTATAAAAATGAGCAGGACTGTACCACAAATATTTGTTTGTAAAATATAGACGTCCAATGTTACATCATGCATGTTTGTTAGACATGCACTTAGACTCCTAATCCTAATCTTCAGTGGAAAAGTTAAAAGCTTTATGCATATATATCATGTATCAAAGCAGAGAGTTTGATGTATGTAAATGCAAGCTACTTAAGTCATATACTTACAAACTACACTATCATACAGATTTATACTACTTAAAATTAAAAAAATTACTATGAAGGTGAAATCCAGAAGAAAGAAAATGCAAGTTTCCAAATTTACAAATGCTACTTCAACGACAAAACTCTTGAAAAATGCTCTTTGTTTTTTTAAATGACCACTGGTACAATGACAAGATGTCTAGTTTTAGTAGCTACAGATGTTTGATTTGATCCCCTAAGCATATAAAAAACCAATTATTTCTTAAATGAAATGCTCGGTTTTCTTTCTTCTTTTAATTGGAAAAGATTTTTGTAATGCTTTCATTATCTTCTAGTGAAGTTACATTTACTAGCGTTGCAAATTTCTAGCGATGAGTTTCACAATTTGCAAAAGAAAAAAAAAACTACCGACAAAGCCTTTCCAATCCCAGCAATTGTACATACATAGAAAATGTATAAAACATTTGCGGTTATTAACAGTTCAAATGCACAGTTCCATTGTAAGAAAAGAAATCCAATGCAGTAAACAAAAATTCCAGTGGTTGGATTTGGACTGTCAACATGATGTCAGAAATTATCGAATGATCATATAAAAGAAACAAATAATTCACTACATATTCCAATGCCTCTGTTTCAATGGCCGCCAACGGCAATTCCAACGGCTTCCAACGGCCCGTTAATTTTTTACGTAGCCGTTGGAAGCCGTTAGAAATAAACCGTTTGCGGCCGTTGGAAAATTTCCAGCATTACTTCCCGAGACCAGACCTGCAATTCATTATCTCTTCCCCAAATAACAATTTCACCAAATTCCCCCATTCCAACACCTCCTACCCAACTGCTGCCGCCCCAAACACCATCCCAACAACCTCCGACGCCATCTAGAAGCTGCTCCGGACAATCTCCACCCTTTTAGCTCTTCAAATCGGTAATTTTCCTAAAGCTAATATCTAGGTTTTTTTAGATTTAGGGTTTAATTCGAATGTTGATTGATTCCTAATTGTTAGTGTATGCATATTACATTATGTTATCCCCTAATTGCAACTATTATAACATAATGAACAAGTTATTATAATTGATTGAAAATTTTGTAATTTAAGATATTGCATTAGTTTATGTTTATTTGGTTATAAATATATTAAACGTATGTGTGTGATAGAGTTTATTGCATTTGGAAGCCGTTAGAACAGATATTGCATTTATGCGAACACGAGCTTTGTATTTGTGCGAACATGCGAATTGATTTATTTTATAAATGAATTTTGTGTACAAATTTTGTGTATAAATAAATTTAGTATATTATGTAATAAAACGGTTAAATGTAAACCAATATTAATTAAACGAGTTATATATTCAAATTTAATATAAACAAATATTTAAATCCTTAGATATTATTCGGCCCCGTCTGACAAGTGTTGTATATGATCGTTTTAGGGATATTCGTTTTTTTCACAAAACGGACAACTATATTCATCTGATACATCATTTGTTGGATTTGTCCCAGTATTGGACAAGTTACAAACACTATAAAGTAATTATATTCCGTCAATCATATCACTTTAAACGGTTCACAAAATTTCGACATCATTTCCTTTACGTTCCTTGTGTACACGCATTTGTGTACGATACAAGGAACATGGGGGAAATGCTGCCGAAATTTTGTGAATCGTTTAGAATGATATGATTTACGGAATATAATTACTATTGTGTTTGTAATGGGAAGTAGGATGACCGACCATCAAAGAAAGACACATAAGTGGCAATGAAACAATAGTTGCTTATTTAAAATAAAGTTTGTGAAATTAGCAGTTTGCGGCCGTTGGAAGCCGTTGGAAAATTTCCTGCAAAATATAAAATAAATGATTTATAACATTTTTACTATATCATAGGTTTTCTAGTAGGGAAACATGGTCAATTACTTTAATGATCAGAGCTGGATGTATCAAAGAAGGGAAATTAGTGGCGCAATAAGCGAACATTTTCTAAAAGGGGTACAAGTGTTCATCGAATTTGCTATAAGTAATATTGCAAACGATGAAGAAATTCGTTGTCCGTGTAGTAGATGCAAATTGTTGAACTATTTAGAACCGAATATGGCTAAGGTTCATTTGCGCCAATTCGGTTTCGTACCCAATTATTTGATGTGGAATCGTCATGGAGAAATTGTAGCCCCTGATAATCAAGAACAGTCGGTGGAGGTCATCAACGAAGAAGGTAGTACGAATCTCATAGAACATATGGTCGAAGATGCAGCACGATCAATGTCCCTACCGTTGTAATTGATAACGACGATGTTAACATCGAAGAGGAACCAAATGTTGGAGCTAAATAAATATATGATTTATTGGATCATGCTAAAAAACCCCTTTGGAATGGATGTTTAAGCGGCTCTCAATTATCGGTAACTGCAGAATACATTGCAATGAAATCAAAATACAACCTTACAGAAGCTGGATTTACGGCTGTTGTTCAAGCTGCTAAACGTCATATGTCATCCGATAATTTAATGTGCGAAAATTATTATGAAGTGAAAAAACTTATGTCATCTTTCGGTTTGCCATATCAAAAATAGATACATGTTTAAAGGGTTGCATGTTGTATTGGAAAGAAGACATCAATCTTAGAAATTGTAAAATATGTAATCAGGAAAGATACAAATCGAGGAAAAAGAAGGGAAAAGAAGTTCCGTACAAGCGTATGCATTATTTTCCCCTCACCTCTAGACTTCAACGATTATATGCATCATCTGTAACAGCGCATCATATGAGATGGCACAGTGTGAGAACACCTCAAGAAGGTACGTTGACACACTCATCCGATGGAGAAGCATGTAAACATTTTGACAAGAAATATCCCGATTTCGCAGCGGAGAGCCGAAATGTTAGACTAGGTTTATGTACAGACGACTTCTCACCGTTTTCTCAGTTTGGTTCTAAATATTCATCTTGGCCTATAATAATCACACCTTACAATCTACCTCCGTGGATGTGTATGAAAACTCCATATATGTTTCTCACGATTGTCGTCCCTGGTCCTGATGATCCGACACAGGGCATTGATGTTTACTTACAACCGTTAATCGAAGAGTTGAAAATATTATGGTATGAAGGAGTTGAAACATACGACATATCAAAAAAGAAAAATTTTCGGATGTTCGCTTCTTTGTTATGGACTATTAGCGATTTTCCTACATATGCAATGCTTTCGGGTTGGAGTACGGCCGGTCGTTTTGCTTGTCCTTATTGCATGGAAGAAACACGAGCATTTTCTTTGCCAAATGGAAAGAAAATTTCATGGTTTGATTGTCATCGATGTTTTCTTCATATTAATCACCCTTTTAGAAGAGACAAAAAAAACTTCATAGCTAATAGACATGAGACTCTATGACCACCAGCGGTATGGTCAAGCGAGGATATATATGAACTTGTAAAAGATTATCCAAAGATACACGAGACCGGACAACAAGAAGAAATTCAAGGTAAATCGACGTTTCATAATTGGTGCAAACAAAGTATATTCTGGGAATTGCCTTATTGGAAAAATCTATTAATCCGTCATAACATTTACGTGATGCATAACGAAAAAAACGTATTTGATAATGTGTTTTATACAGTTTTGAATGTGAAGGGCAAGACTAAGGACGATCTGAAATCTAGACGTGATAAAAAGCAAATATGCAATCGTCCTGAGCTTCATATGACTCCCGACAATAAAAAAACCCAAAGCATGCTATGAACTAGACATCAACCAAGTTAAAGTACTGTTACAATGGGTGGAAGGATTACGATTTCCCGATGGAATTTCCTCTAATCTTCGTAGATGTGTCGACTATAAAAATGGGAGACTGAGTGGAATGAAAAGCCATGATTGTCATGTAATGATGGAAAATTTGTTACCCATCACTTTCAAAGAATTGTTACCGGTAAAAGTTTGGTCGGTAATAACAGAACTTAGTTTATTTTACAAGGAGCTTTGTTCAACTACGTTAAAAGTTGTTCGTCTACTTAAACTTGAAGAAGAAATTCCTATACTGCTCTGCAAACTCGAGAAAATATTTCCTCCGGGTTTTTTTAATGTAATGGAGCATTTACCTGTTCATCTTCCATATGAAGCACGTCTTCGAGGTCCTGTGCAATATGGATGGATGTATCCATTCGAAAGGTATGTTACTATATTGAGTATGCAAATGTTGATTTAAGTATAAATATAGTAGTTAATACTTAACCCAAATAATTTTTATTAGGTACATAAATCATTTAAAGAAAAAAATGAGACAAAAAGCTCGAGTTGAAGGTTCTATTTGCAAATCATATATCAAAGAAGAAGCTTCTTTCTTTTTCTCTCATTATTTTAAAGACCATGTGAACTTATCATTTGTATGTGTTCCGCGTAATGACGATCAGGCCGTTGAACAAGATTCTTCTTCTGAATCAGTATTATCTATTTTTAAACAACATGGCCGACATGCTGGAAAATGTGAGTAAGTATGGCTAGATGATAAAGAATACCATGTAGCACACACATATATTCTTCTTAATTGTCCCGTAGTTGCACCATTTGTTAGGTAATTAGCACATTCCAAGTTTTGTTAAATTTAATACTACACGTGTGAATAAATAATAATGTAATATATCATGTTTGTGTTTGCAGTATTTATGAATCACAAAATCCAGGTGGCGATTTAAGCAAAGATTTCAGTACTTGGTTTTCGAAATACATTTCTGATCCCACAAATAATGTGCTCGATAAAGGACTGAAACATTTGGCGTTTGGACCGAAAAGAAAAGTTAATACGTATCCAATATTTTTTGTTAATGGATATAAATTCAACACCAAAGAATACGGTGCTGAAAAATTAACAAACAATACTGGTGTATTTGTTAAAGGCAGTGATGACCCTAATAATCATATAAATGATTTTTATGGCGTGTTAACTCAGATATTGCAGTTGACATATTTTACAAGACCCGTGGAGGATGTTTATTTGTTTAGATGCAACTGGTTCAGCAATGTTCCAGGTTCTGGTATTAACGTGCATCCACAATATAATCTTATAGAAATTAAACATACCTCGCGTTATCAAAAGTACGACCCATTTATACTAGCCAAACAAGCCCTATAAGCTTATTATGCCCCTTATCCATCTCTAAAAAGGGATAAAGCAGATTGGTCTGCGGTTTTTAAAACCAAAGCAAGATTTACGTTCGATGGACAAAATATTCCAAACGAACAAGCCTATCAAGCAGATCTGGAGGAAAATGCTGAAATAGCAATTACAGACGATCAAACTGATTTTGGACCTTTAAATGATGAGACAAATGTATTAGTCGAAGCATTTGAGAGTGTAGAGGAAAATGACATAGAGCACGAAACAGAGTCTGAATCAGAAAACGATGAGGACGACTGAGTAATATCCGGTAATTTTTAAAAGTATTCACATTACATTGATCTCTGATTAATAATGCATTTATCCAATTTATACAATTTTAATGACAATAAGTGTATTACATTTTTTAATGGTTCATCGTATCATGATTATTATGAATTTTATATGTATGTATATATGGTAGGTATATATATTATGTCCGGTTCCGGTTCTGGTTCTGGGTCTCGGCGACGTGGCTCTTCACGTCATATTGGAGAGGGTAGTGGTGAGCAACCAGCTCGGCCACTTGTTTACTTGCAGCCTAAGGCTGATGAGACGTAAGTATCATAATTAGCAAGCATAGCATTTTAATCTTTTAATTGTACATGATATATCTATAATTGTCTAAAGTTCAATTTTATATTTAACGCAGTGGATTGGAGCCATCCAAAGTGGTTCTGAACATTTCGAAGCAGGCATACATGGCTAGGATGACCGATTGCTGGCCCAAGTGGGGCAAGATCCCCGACGACGTGAGAGAGACGATTTGGCAAGATTTTCTAGTAAGTTTATACCGCTTTACAAGATGATTAATTAAATACAAATAAATAATTAGTAATATTTTCTCATTGTACAAGGCGCCATAGATTTGCAAGAGCCTGACGTCAATTTAGTTCAGCGACACTGGAACTCCAGGATCGCGAAGAACTATAGGGAGACTATGTCGGAGACTAAAAAAGTAGGAAAGAAGCCAAGTGGATGAGCGCGACTGTATGGAAGAAGTGGGTTGAGTGGTGGAACTCTGAGGAGTTCAAGGTAAATCTACAATAAATCTCAGCAATTTTTTACCGTTTAATAAATAATTAATCATTGTAAATTTGCAGGAGGAGTCAGCTAGGAACTCGGCAAACAGGAGCAGGAATCCTGTATCACACCGTGGAGGCTCCAAATCTTTCCACATCACTGCGAAGATTTGGTAAATTTATCTATTATCACATTTGTATATTGATCAGTTCAGTAATTAGTTATGTACAGTTAAATTATCCAAATTATCAATTGCAGGAACGTGCTCGTGGAGGCTCTGTTGGCTTAGTGGACGTGTTTGCTCACACCCACGCGTCTAGGCAAGTAGATGAGGCTGGCAATATCATATATCAGTGGGGTGATCAAGATAGGGCGACCGAGGCATATGTATGCATTTTTAAATTTCTAATACTTACACCGATAAGTTTATAATTACATGCTACTATTTTTCAACTGAAATTGTTTTTTTTTTCATTATAGTCGAGGTTGCAGGAGGCACAGGCTAATGCGCTTCAGCAGTCAGGTCGTGATGCGCTGACACAGGAGGAGCAGGATAACATTTTTACCGCTGTTATGGATCCGGCGCAACGGAGTAGACGTTTTGACTTCAGGAACCTAACGGTAATTAATCCTTTTACATATTTACAAAAAATCAGCGTTTAGATATATAATGTTATAATATTTTATATGCTGAGACAACCCTTTTGCTATTATTTCTGTTTGCAGGCTCGACAGGTTCGACAAGCTCAAAAAGACCAAGACAAAGAAGAAATCAAGGAGCTTAGAGCTATGGTTGAGCAGCTACGGGAGGAGAATCGTCTATAAGCCATCCAGGTGGAGCAGCTGGATCAAAAGCTTGCGCAGTATTTGCAGAATCATGGTACCCTTCCTTCGTCGTCTGGTGTTTCGGGAGGCGACGAGGATCCTTGAGAAGGTATGTTTTTGAGTATTTGTGTTTGAACAATGTATATATTGACTTGGAGATGTTTTGATGTTGATGGTGATGTTGTATATATTGGTACAGAGTGGGTGAGAAATATTTTGATGGCATATACATGGTTTATTGACATTTGTTGATGGTATGTACGTTGATGGTATATTTTGTGATGTTTGATCGGTTTGGTTTGTTTATATTGGTGTTTTATTGATTTATGTGTGTTGTTTGTATTGATATTGATATATATGTGTGGAATTGATTGGAAATGGAATGGAAATTGAATGGATTGGAAATGGTGTGGGTGGAAGGTAAATAGGCCTGCTATTCTTTTTCTCAAAAAAAATAGGCCTGGTATTCTACAGAAAAATAAACCCAGTTTTTTCAACGGCTTCCAACGGCTTATTGGCCATTTTATTGTAACGGTTTCTAACGGATTCCAACGGCTCCAAGCCGTTAGCGGCCGTTGGAAATGGTTCGTTGGATCCGTTGGAAAGCATTGGAAAGCATTGGCCGCCAACGGCTAGGAGCCGTTGGAATAGCCGTATTATCTTGTAGTGATTAGGCAATAATGGGAGAGTAATAGAGAGGAGGGAAGCAAATTGTGTTATCACATTCATCTGTTGGAGGGCTCCTGGCACATTATGGATGAACTTTTACATTGAAAAGTGTAAACTGCATGTGCCTATAATACACTGTGGGCAGTTTATATAACGATGGATAAATTACAGGTGAAAAACGAGAGAGAAATTTTAATATCGGAATTAATGTAACACAAGAATGGATGCCTTCACGCTAACCATTCTTCTACACACTTTGGTGACTTCACCTAAGACGTTAAGAACATGCAATTGATCTGAGCATAGCTTAATTAGTAACTGAGTCGATTGAAAGCATACACTACAATAAATTTTATTTTTTGTAGCGCTCAAAAAACGCTACAAAAAATTTTGGTGGCGTTTTGATAATCGTTACGAGAAAACATGCCACTAAAAATCCATGATTTTTTGTTGCATTTATTTTAACGCCACTATAAATGCATTTTTGGCAGCGTTTTTAAAACGCCACCATAAATCTTTTTGTAGCGTTTAAAAAACGCCATCAAAAGATTTTTTGGCGCTACTAATAGAATTTCCAACTTTACCCCTGTTTTACGGTTGCATTTACTCAACGCCACTATATATATTTCGGTAGCGTTTTTGAAACGCTACTAAAAGTTATTTATTATTTTACACCATTTTTTCATGCTATTATTTCATGTTAATGGTCTATTTTGGTTCTATTATATCAATCTACAATCACTCACATAATCATCATATTCAAATAAGTTAAAAAACACATTAACCATATAATCAAATAAAATATCCATAACCATTCCAATACAATAGTTTTTCGACAAAATGACATAACTCACATACAATAACCATTTGTATACAAATTTACACATCGGATACTAATAAATGTTATATCTAACTAGTGCTAACAAAACGTTTGATTACCCATAATTCTTTGTTGCATACACAAGTGAAAGCTAGCATCATCAAGTCCAAATTTGCTCTCTTCAAAAGTCCGATGCCTACACAAGTGAAAGCACAACAGATAGTCAAACAAATATGAAACAAATATTTGAAATCAATGATGTTTTATTAATTTATACACATATATACATATATAATTAGAATCAGCTACAATATAAGAGTTGGTTGTTATATTCTAAAACGGTCAGAAACAAGGGAAATAAAAGCATCCAATCATTGTATTAGTAGGATAAGTGGTATAATATATAACAGGCGTAGAGTCATAAATCTGTTAGCAGTTCACTTATGATATCAAAGAGAGGGATGTTATTTTTAATTCTTGAATTAAGGAATAACTACTCACCTGAAGAAGATAAGCAAGATCACCAGCTGGAACCAATTACGAATATAATTTGTATGTGAACTGGGTATATAAAAGAGGATGCGCAAATAGAATAAAAGATACACATGTACACACCTGGCACAATTCCCTCCTTTTCAGCATAGTTTTGTTGTATTCAAGGCATCAGTAACTCTATCCTTCTTCTCGCCAACTTCAGCTTTGCTAGCACCTCCAGTCTGAGTTACTTCATTCGAAAGCAAGATAAGTTTCATATGCAACTAATAATTAGAATATTGGGAATAGAAAGAGGGCATTAATCAAATTCAATCAAACAGACATTTTCTTTTAATTTCTTGTTTTGTAGCTTCAGCTTCTGGCAATGAATTTACTTCAGTATCTTGGATTGGCCTGACATTTGTAGGATCCACCTGAAATACATATTATCATGTGAACATGGTAAAAAAATATAAATATAAAGAACAGATGGTTCTCATGTTATAAACTTATAAGGTTCTCATGTTACACGTCTACCACTTCGACAAAATACCACTTGATGAAACTATATTCTATTTTGTAATTAATTAATAGCTACTAAACTGAATTTGTGGCAATCAGAGTATACCCTACAGTTGCAACTAGTGATTTTTCTTACTTCTTCCAAGTGAGCTAATAGTGGTTCTATAGACACAATTCATCATTTACAAACACTCCGCTCTAATTCTCATTAAATTTGGAAGCTAATAAAAAGACATGTCTAGGCCTTAAATTGGAAGATGCCTTGTATATTTCTCAAGATATTACTATTAGCACACTCTCCAACATAGACAAACTCGGGTATTTAAATGAAGCCGGTTTCCATATTTTATGTTTAAAATCTTATATGTAATTCGTACCTGAAGTTGAACTTATGTCGAATTTTTTTTCATTTAATGTTACTTTATTTTTACTTACTGCGGCCTGCTCTGGTGGCAGTGGCCTCCTGCTGTTGGGGTGGCAGGGGCCTCCTGCTGCTGGTTGATAACTGATGTTTTTATAAATAAAAAAGTCAACTTTTGAACAACATGTGAGATTGTATATTAACATGTGTACCTTTATTAATTGCTAGTTTGAATTATGTCATTTGGTAGAGATCTTTTATTCTCTTCCCATGCATTGGTAGATGTCAATTCCACTGACCTTTCAAAACAAAATATGCAGTATAATTTGTAACCGTGAAAGTAAATTTTTAGAAGATATAACATAATTCATCGATGAAGACAACATCCACCTGGCAGGTTAAATCAATACCAGTTACTTATGTCTAATGTCAGCACATTATTGCTCATCGATCTATATTATGTAATTGTCTATTTGCCCAACATATGACATAGACTGGGTCAACTCACATGTGCATTTCCCATCAGTTAGGGCCTGCTACTTCACTAAAACCCAACAAACACATCACCATCTCCACATGACCCACATAAAACATACACGTTTGTACATGACTACAACCCAAAAGCAACAAGGGTCAAAGAAAGAACCTGGAAGCAACTCACCGAGTCACCCTTAGCTTCCATTGTACTCAACAGTCAATCATTCACATATTCAAATCAGAAACAAATGTAAAATATAACACCCTTAACCAAAAAACGAATGTTCCAATTCCAAAAACAATGGCAGACCCAGACCAAGACATGAACACCCTAACCACCCCAGGCCTATCATTTGCATCCACCCTTCAGATAACAGCCGATTCATTTCCATTCTTAAGAATCAATTTAAAAATTCATATTTTAACTTGAAGTTGTGTTCAAACATTAGAGTATCCAGTCATGTTAAGTGTTAAGTTATAAAACCAAATACTGATCGGCTTATTCGCAAAAGGTTGTAAAAAAGTACAAAATTGGAATTCAAAGAAAAGGATCTTTCCTCTTAGGGAAGCGGAGCTCGTGAAGTGTCACAATAGATCTTTTCTAACATGTATTTTCTTTTGGTCAACAAATTACTTCTTAGACGGTAGATAGGACTGCAGTGGGCAATTGAAAAGAAAATTATCACTTCCTAGTCATCTGACCAACGTCCATTTCTTTTAAGATGGTTGAGCGCAAAAGATTTGGTTACACTACAAAATATATTACCACCGTTGTGAATGATCAATGTAATCTTAGATGATAGACACTGTAAACGTTAGATACCTTATAACTATTTTGTGAAAATCTATCACGAGCCAATAATGAACTTAAATTGAATACCACAATGATGTTTGAATGAACACTACAGAGGATTCCATCTCGAAAATGTATAGATAGCTATCAAAAAGCAAAGGAATTTAAAAGACAATTGAGATAACTCACCGTCGGTGTATCACCACATGATGTGCTTGAGGCCAATTCAACCATTCAAATGTGCAGTCTTCAAAATCTATAGCAAGTATAGCAAATAAGAAATAGATACAACCTTGATAAAAAAGGTCTTCTAATTGAACACAGTACATAATATCAGTATACTAACATCACATATAACTTCATTTCCTATCGTACCTTCTATTTTGCACCAGGAACAGCCATAGAGTCTTAGAGCTTCTAGAAATTTGTCATGTTCTCCATCAGTCCACCTTTCTCTTTGTCTTGATATTGTGTAAGGTTTCCTTACCTACACTCAAGAATACATATTAAATTAAGTTCAAAAACATGAACATCGTAGGTGTGCTTAAACAGACACACTGGTCAACGAGTTAGGCACTGTAATAGTTCTCATCTCATCAACAAAAATTAATTATGTAGGGTTCATTGCAAACATATCTTCTTCTTGAAGATGTTTGGGATTACAAATGATTGTTGAGGTTTTAGTGACAGTTTATTCTCCAAATGTGACGATGCAACTTATTATTGGATATTGGATATTGGATCTGGATGCAATAAACAACCAAAGACAACATTCTCCTACTGATTTGTAATTTGGACCTCCTTGCCAATTAACTTGGAGGCAAGAGTATTTGACTTACTTGTTGAGTAAATAAAATGGTGTCATCTATGTATGTCTGGTTTACAAACGATGATAAAAGGTTGCGAAGATCTGTTTATTTGTGTTATGCATCAAAACAGTATATAGTTTTATCAAACTTGGTAGTGAAAGTATTTGCTGGTTCATATACCAATAGCATGTGTCATGAAGGATCAAATACAGTGCAACTGTTTCAATAGCTGTGACTGCAAGAGCGTTAAGAAATTATTAAACTAATATGCCTAAGGATAATGATGTAAAGACCATTCAATTAGTGATAATCACGTCTTGAATAAATATATTCTTCCACTAGTGGATTTAAAGAATAGAATCTAAGTACAGTTAACAGCATAATATATATGCATATAATTGTAAAAGCAAAAGATACCTCTAACAGAATTCAAAACCTGTACAAATACAGATGCTCAAGAATCACAACTTACATATACTAAACTACAACAATATGCTCTACTATACAATACTCCAAAATTCAAATTCATACCAAATCCCACTTCAACAAGCTATAGACTCGCGGTTAAATCCAATACTTTGTAACTTAATAAGTACCTCTGTTGGCGGTTCCTTAGACGACGGTCCTTCGGATTGGAGCGGCGTTGGATTTACTATGTGTGCTTGGAGAGGCGTTCGACCAAAGCAGAGTTGGGTGATTTGATTTAGAGCGGTGCTGGCAGACGAAGTGAGCGGCTTTGGATCGGAGCGGCAGTGATTTGATTTGATTTAGGGGTTTTTTGACGGAGACAGCGTGATTCGATTTAGGGTTTTATGGAGGGTGAGGTAGATTTTGCTGGAGCGAAAAGGAAAGCGGGAGGAGAAAAGTTTCTAAATAATGAAGAGGAAGGTAAACGTGACAGTAAATAAAAAATTTCGTGAAATATTTTTTACTTTACGCGGGTGCAAAGCGGGAACGTGAAATCTTTTTAGCCGCATTTATATTTTTTAGGGAAATACTTTTTGGTGGCATTTAGAAAGAAACGCCACCAATTTTTGTAACTATAAATGGTTTTTCTTGTAGTGATACTTTCAATTTTCAAAGCTAACTTATGTGCAACATATGCATACTAACTCTTTCAAGCACATGCACTCAATATTTTTTAGCAGCTAAGTAGAGATATGATTATAGTTAATAGTTTAATATTAATAGTTTAATACAAACAGATAAACATTTAAAATTTTGAGGAATACCTGTGAGAGTAGCCCATTGTGCAAATTGTTGTCTCTATGTACAGTATAGGCATTAGGTTCCAATACGCTTATTTCCACCTGATATCCGGCTCTACAACGTAAGCATTACATGCTGATAAAAAAGTATAGGAAAAACAAACAGTAAAGTTCTTACAAATAGAATCAAGATGGAGAAAGTAAACCTTCTTCAATTCTCAATAACAAAAGAACATAAAAGCTGGCAACTTAATCTCTTCATCAGAGATGATGGTGCTCATATTCAATCTTCTACAAATAGTGTACACCTTTCAACCCTTTAAATTTTGCTAGCCTCTCCCTCTCCCTACCCCCCCCCAAAACCAATAGCAGACGATCTTTGCACCTAACTTCCAACTTAAATATAACACCGAGCTCTACAAGAAGATAAAAGTGAAGTCCAAACAGAAAGCACACCCTCGAAGCAACAAACGTTACACATCTAATGTGCACTTACTGTGTATGTTACAAATGATAGCAAAGGAGGCTAAGGGACAAGACATGGATATGATCAATGAGGGTGAGTATGTTTATGAAGCATTAAATACACAAGATGCACAATGTACACTTGTGCATGGCTAGCAAGCATGATCAGATGTAATCAGTAGTTAATGCATAATAGATGATCAGAATCATAAGCCAGCAGTTGCAGCAAGCATGTCATATGTAGTAAACTAGTTTAAAAAATATATATGTAATAAAATAAATAGCAGCATGGAATAGCACATGTAATCAGCGGTAGTCAGTTATCACTGTGGCAATATTGTTGTAAAGGCATTACACCAGACTGAGTGTTACTGGTTAGCAAGACTCACCTTAGTAGGAGCTCAAAGTGCAATTGTTCCGAGCCCCATTTTAGATAAGCTCCAAATTTATTGGTATAGCTACAACTTTTGAGTGTAATGAGCTTTTCAGTAACGATATGTTTATTCAATTTTTCTTCCTTAAATTCAATTTCAGATATTAATTTTCGTGTTGTTTATCATTTTTTGCTTACAACCTACTATTTTATATTAAATAAAAGTCTCAATAATGTGAGAAATGCGGATTACGGATCTTAAGGCTAGAATTAACACTAGAGAGGGGTGAATAGTGTTTTAAGGAATTACTAATTCTTTTTGAGTTTATCTTAATTTGAACACAAATGTATGCAATATTCAGACACAGATATGATCACAGAATCAAACACAGATGCAGATATAAAATAAAAGCAATAAAGGAAAGAACACACCGGATTTTATACTGGTTCGGAGTTACCCTACATCCAGTCCCGCAACACAAGTACAGATTTCCTTTCAAAATCAATTCTTACAATTACACCCTCGATTTCAAGGCCACGAGGTACACCGCTCCAGATTCACAATCCTTTGGGTAGAGATACTTGATTTTACGGGCAACAAGTTCACCTGATTGATTTTCCAGGCTACTAGTATCAATATGTTTAGTTTGAGCATGATGAGTAGGATTTTTGGATAAATTTATTGCACTAGTATTATCACAATAAATTGGTGATTTTGAGATATTTAAACCAAGATCTTTTAAAGTTTGTTGCATATATATTACTTGAGAACAAGCCAAGCAGTAGAAATATACTCTGCTTCGGTTGTTGATAAAGAAATTGTGTTTTGCTTTTTACTAAACCAGGAAACCAGAGAATGCCCCAAAAAGTGACAAGTTCCACTTGTACTTTTTCGGTCTAATTTACAACCAACTTAGTCAGCATCACAGTAAGATATTATTTCAAAAGAATTATTTTTAGGATAAAATAAGCCATAATCAAAGGTGTGTTTAACATATCTTATGATACGTTTTACAGCTTTTAAGTGGGTCTCTTTAGGTTGGGATTGATATCTTGCACAGAGATAAACACTATGCATGATATCAGGTCTACTAGCAGTGATATAGAGTAGTGATCCAATCATTCCTCTATATAATTTTTGATCTACATCTTTCAAGAGATCTTTTTTACTTAGGTACTCATTGGTTGCCATGAGAGTGGGTTTTCCACTCGCAGTAGTCAAACCAAATTTACTAACTAGGTCTTTAGCATATTTTTCTTGACTGATAAAGATATCATTATCTAATTGTTTTATTTGCAATCCTAGAAAAAAGTTTAATTCACCCATATGACTCATCTCAAACTCTTTTGTCATTATTTCAAAAAATTCTTTATTCATTTCAAAATTAGTTGATCCGAAAATGATAACATCTACGTAAACTTATACTAGTTGAATATCGTTTTTATTTTTTTTAGTAAAAAGAGTATCATCTACTTTACCAATTTCAAAGTTTGATTGTAATAAGTAAGATCTTAGTCTATCATACCAGGCTCTAGGAACTTGTTTTAGACCATATAGAGCTTTCTTAAGTTTGTAAACATGATTTGGTAATTTTTCATCTTCAAAAAGTGGTGGTTGTTCAACATATACTTCCTCTTTTACAAATCCATTTAAAAAGGCACTTTTAACATCCATTTGAAATAATTTGAAATTATTATGATTTGCGAAAGCAAGTAGAATCCTAATGGCTTCTAATCTTGCTACGGGTGCAAAGGTTTCATCATAATCTATTCCTTCTTCTTGACAATAACCTTGAGCGACTAACCGGACTTTATTTCTAACGACCTCACCTTGTTCATTCATTTTATTTTTATAAACCCATTTAGTTCCAATTATAGTTTTATTTTCAGGTCTAGGAACAAGTTCCCAAACATCATTTCTAGTGAATTGATTTAGTTCTTCTTGCATAGCCAAAATCCATGAATCATCAGTTGATGCTTCTTTTGGATTTTTGGGTTCAATAGTTGATACAAAGGCTACATTGCTCATTTTACTTAGTTGATTTCTAGTTGTAACAACAAATTGCATATCTCCTAGTATATTTTCTATAGGATTATCTTTTAAAAGTTTAATCTTTTTTATTATGATGATTAATTTCATTATTAGTTTCAGTTGACTTCTGATTTTGAGTAATTAAATCCTCTTCATCATTTGTATCTTCAAATTTTTTGAGATTTTCATCGAATGAAACATGCATTGTTTCTTCGATGGTGTTAATTCTTAAATTAAACACTCTGTATGTTTTACTTCTATTAGAATATCCGATAAAGATACCTTTGTCAGATTTAGGATCAAATTTATCTAAGTCATCTTTTGTATTTAAAATAAAACATTTACTTCCAAAAATTCTAAAATAAGATACCTTAGGTTTTTTTCCATGAAGAAGTTCATAAGATGTCTTATCAGTTAAAGGTCTAATTAAAATTCTATTTAAAATATAACAGGCGGTAGCAACTGCTTCTGTCCAAAAATGTTTTGGTAATTTACTATCTGAAAGCATAGTTCTTGCACACTTTTGAATCGTCCTATTTTTACGTTCTACTACTCCGTTTTGTTGTGGAGTTCTTGAAAATGAAAAATTGTGAGTTATTCACTTTTTATTGCAGAATTCCTCAAACTTTTCATTTTCAAATTCACCACCGTGATCACTACGGATGGTTATAATTTTTACAGAAAGTTGATTTTGAATCTTTTTTGTAAAGTTCTTAAAACTTTCAAAAGTATCACTTTTATGTTTCAAAAATATTGTCCATGTAAATCTAGAATAATCATCTATAATTACAAAAACATATTTACTGTGATTTATTGACTGAATTTGAGATGATCAAATAAATCAAGATAAAGTAATTCAAGAGGTTTTGAAGTTGAAATCATATCTTTTAATTTAAAGGATTTTATTCTAAGTTTTCCTAATTGACATGCATCACATAAACTATCTACTTTAAAATTCATTTTAGAGAGACCTCTTACTAGATCATGTTTTGACAGTCTAGATAAGAGTTTGAAATTCAAATGACCAAATCTCTTATGCCAAATCTAAGGGTCACTTGTATTTGCCAAAAGACATAGGTTATCATTTGAAACTTTCATACTAAGAATATAAATATTCTTTTTCCTAATTCCCTCAAATATTATGGTTGAATTATTATCTTCAATGTGACACTTATCTTTTCCAAATTTAATTTTAAATCCTTTATCGCAAAGTTGACTAATACTTAGCAGATTATATTTCAGATTCTTAACTAGCACAACATTAGTAATAATAGGAGTTTCAGAGTTACCGACATTGCCGATGCCAATCACATATCTTTTTGAGTTGTCTCCAAAGTTAACCAGTCCTCCGTCTTTGTATATTATATCATTCAGCATATCCGGATTACCAGTCATGTGTTTAAAGCATCCACTATCGAGTATCCATTTATTCTTTTTGATCTGCACAATTTGTCCATTGTGGATTGATTCCTTAACACCTATAAAACATGTTTCCTGCACATCATATAATTTTGGTAGACAACTTGAATTTGAATATCGATTATATGCAGACTCATGAGACAGCGATGATCTGAATATTTCTAAAGTATTATTAACAAGTTTTTCAAACTTAGCCATTTTAAAAGCTTTTTCAAAATTCATATTATGAAACTTTGAAAACCTTGCTCTGATACCAAATGTGAGAAATGCGGATTACAGATCTTAAGGCTAGAATTAACACTAGAGGGGGGTGAACAGTGTTTTAAGGAATTACTGATTTTTTTAGTTTATCTTAATTTGAACACAAATGTATGCAATATTCAGACACAGATATGATCACAGAATCAAACACAGATGCAGATATAAAGTAAAAGCAATAAAGGAAAGAACACACCGGATTTTATACTGGTTCGGAGTTACCCTACATCCAGTCCCGCAACACAAGTACGGATTTCCTTTCAAAATCAATTCTTACAATTACACCCTCGATTTCAAGGCCACGAGGTACACCGCTCCAGATTCACAATCCTTTGGGTAGAGATACTTGATTTTACGGACAACAAGTTCACCAGGTTGATTTTCCAGGCTACAATCACACATTTTCTCGCTCGATTGAATACAAAGAAGTCTATAACTCTGAATAGCACTGGGATCTTGTTGAGATAGTGATAGGGAATCAAACCAGAGATGATCTAGTTAGATTTAATGATGATTTCGGCAGAGTAATGGTAAAAATGTATATAAAGAAATGTGGAAGAAGAAGAGGAGTGAAATCAGAGAAATTATGATTGTAAATTCGTTTAAAACAACCCATATTTATAGTAGAACAACAGCCATGTCCATTTGTGAAAGGATATGACGAATATACACTTCCTTTGAAATAAACTGTCACCTTGTCGACAAGGGTTCCTTGGGGTTGTCGACAAGCCTAAGTTATTTTTGGTAATTTGTTTTTCTTTGAAAATAACTTCTATCTTGTATTAAAACTATTTTAAACTTTATAAATATACTTAACTATAGTTAAAATACATAAATAAGTATAGAGAATAATATTTTGGTATATATAAAATTTTACTATAATTTTATATTTAAATCTAAGTATAAATATTAAAAGTTAAATATATTATAATTAAAAGAGTTTAAAACCAAGAATAATTTGATATTGAAAATAAAGATTATTTTGAGGCTAAAAGTATTTTAAAACCAGGATAGATGTTTTTGATTTAAAAAGGAAGATTTTGAAAACAAAATATAATTTTGTAAAACATTTAAATAAAAGTTAGTGGATACAAAACAATGTTCCACTAGATTTTTCGTAGGTTTCATCCTACTTAGGGTTCCATCTCTTTAACGGACTCGAAGTAGATTCCATTCCACGAATAAAACGGATTTTAAGATGTCAATGCTTTTCTAGGAGTTTTAACAAAATTCCTAACTAAATTACTTATCTTAAAATCTTGAACTCTTGATAATCTTGATACACATGAGTCTTGAATCTTGATATCTTCGATCTTGAGTTCATCGGTTCTTGAATCTCTATGCAGTACAGTCTTCATTATTTGGTACCTGTATATATATCCTGCATATACATATATATCTAAGCAATAATGTTAGTATTTATAATCTTATTATAAGGTTGTTGTCATCAAAACCAACTTCTCAGGGACTAACAAATAATAGTTGTTAAGTCCAGCACCACTGTCATAGTGGTTAGGCACTCTGGTTTTGGCCCATGAGGTCACGGGTTCTAATCCTCCATAACGCATGATTCAAACCACTGAATATATATTGGCTTGTAGTATGCTACATACTGCCTAGGACTATGTATGACCAACTAAGTACCTAATTTCAGAATAAAATAAAATAATAATAATTGTTAAAGTACATGGTGTCTGTCTCTGTTCCAATCCACTAAATTTCAAGGAAAACAATGTATAATATTAATATTTAAATTGATTCAATTGGAATTACAAAGGATGCTAGAAGACATATCAATGTAAAGGGGTTGAAGAAGAAATTTTGCTACTCCAAGTGGAGCAGCAAAAAAATTTCCATGTGTGTCAATGTGTGTTTGCCAATCATTGGCTTACATAAAGAGTATACAATGTAATGATGAAGGCATGATTCAAAAAGAAAGCTTATATTCTTCTCCTCATTTTGTTGCTCCTGTTTCTCCTTTATATTCGACTGTATCTCCTCTCTTTTTTCATCTGTTCTTCTTCCTTGCCACCATACCCAAATGTACAAAGAAAACCCATGCCAGATCCTGCCAACAGATAAGTTTTCTATAAATATAAACCAGGAGTTAGTACACATATTTCATCAGTGTAAAGTGTAAACGAGTTCAAGCCATCATTTACCACACCCGAATGACTACAAGCAAATATAAGCGATTTTGGTTTTTAAATGTGAGGTAACAAAGCTAATTTTGATCGACTGTACATATGAGAACTTGTAAGGATCGGTCATCATCGCCTCCAATTATCAAATTTAGTGCCGCAACAATTTGAACTTTTGAAAACTAATGTACAACTATTTGTACGGTTTCTATACAACATAAAAATGCTTACAGAAGCCTAAAAACTCCAAATTCATCAACAATGCCACGTGTTTGGGAAAACGGTATTCCATGCTTATCACCACTAAGCGTCATCAATTTAACACAAACTTTGCAATAGAAGACAACTTCAGCCAGCACAATTTCATCAAAAACCAATTGTGCATCATTCAAAATCAGACGTTTATGATAAACCAAAAGAGGGATTCGCCTAGGTTATCTTAACAGTGTCCAGTCAAATCATGAACAAACTAAAAAGGTTAAGATGTACTGCTAGAGGTCTTGAGTTTGAACCCTAGACATTAATCATCTAAAAAAATGATGGATTGTCGCTTATTTGCATGCATCAGTGCATATAATATCATGATGTAAGCGTATTTTCAGAATCTTCTTTCAAGCATTTGGCCTGCGCATTGAGGAAGAAGTGAGGAGACGCACAAGGCAAGAAGAAATCGAAGAGGAGGAAAACATGGAAGGAAGGCTCTTATGAAGCAAAAGTAGATGTCCGATTGAGTATTGGGATCATGGTGGTCGTTTTGAGTGCCATGTAGGTAGCTGTGCGAACAGTCACAGGGCACTGGCCGACCAGCGTAAAATAGCAAATGTTAGTTCTTATTTAGTTCGTATGGTTGCTTATTAACCCTCCAAAATTTAAAAAAAAAATATTAAAACAAAATTCCCCCTATTTAATGTTATTCATCTTTTATCCAATAAACCTTAATAATATAATTTTAGATAATTCACAAATCTTGTATTTGAATCGATGGATTTTTATGAGGATAATACAAATCTAATTAAATTAGATTAGGTGAAACTTGAATTTCATGATGTTTTAATTTTTTAAATTTAAAAATGCACAGTTTGCAGAAAATCAACTAAGTGATTGAGAGAAAAATCATGCACTAAAAATGCGTAATATGTAGAACAACTACGCAGGTGAGATGCATGAATTAAAACAATTTCTTACAAGTGGGTTGTTTTTTCGTACAATGATTTTTTTTTATGAATCGATTTTTACCAAGTACGGGTATAAATGAAAAATTTTAACAATAAAATGAGTGTATTCGGCAAAAACATGGATATAATGGTTTTTTAATTTTATGGATGACTATTCAACAACTTTACATGTTTAAATAGATTTAGCCCAATAGCAAACGAGGACGCAAATGAAGAAGTAAATGAAATGGATGGCTTATAAGGGAAAATATTTTGCACTTCAAGTCCCTTCCACCTAGGGTGTATCTTTCACCCAACCAATGTAGTGTATTGAATATAATCCAATCCAATTTAAATATAGGATCGGATTGAATTCAAACCATAGATATCCAATTATGGTGGGTCCTTATTGAATTTGTTGACTGAGTTTCAACTAACCTCGAAATTATGTTTAGATGTAGATGTTAGCATAAATAATTCACTAACATCGTAATGAGAAACGCATATTGAGCCGTTACAAGGTAAATGCAAGAAAAGCAAATGACACAAAATTTAAAGTGGTTCAATCTTAGTGAAGCTCTACATCAACTATGATAGCCGATTTAATTGCTTGATATTTTCAATGACTTTGAGCTTAGCTATATTGTATGTAACATTAGAAAATTCAATCTTTGCACAAGTGTATGTGCATTTATATTTATAACTGTTGGGATCGTCCATGGAGGGCTCTTGATGCTCGAGATTATGCATTTCCTCATGATCATTGATGATGATATGCGATTCAGATGTTGACCAATTAGGATGTCAGGTGGAGAGTGCAGTTCAAATGAACGCCAACTGTCGTCTGCGATGAATATGATGTTGCTGCCAAGTGGACTGTGAATTATAGAAGGTTGTTGCGGCACAGTGACGCTTTTGTCTGCATGATGCTCTTCTCTTTCTCTCTTGTGATATTTTCATTTAGATCCTTCATATTTCCAAAAAAATTAATGAAAATTTGGATATATAGGGGATCTAAATGAAAATATTATGAGAAAATTAGAAAGGTAGGAGTCTAGCATTTGTTGTTTACTTGATTTTAACTAAGCCAAGGAAGTAGTAAAGGATAAACGAGAGAATGATGCAATTAGCGAACTTTGGGATGTTCGAATGTCGTTATTTCTGTTTTAATTTATTCTTTCATATTTTAATATTTCCAACTCTTTATATTGTAATATCAGTTTTTTTTAATGTAATTTTATCCCGTGATTGATAATACTACTTTAGTTAGTAGCTAGAATTGTTGGTTATGAAACAACGCTTGGAAGAAAAAAACTAGATAATTATGTATTATCAACCGGTCATTTCTAAGATTTTTTATTTTGTTGTAAGATGTCTGATAGTTCTAATTTTATAGAGTATTTGGCATTGTACTTTTCATGTATACTAATTATGTCTCGACTAAGTCATAATTATTTTCCATTAATTTATAGTGGTAGTGTCTGCATGGTGCAATTCCTTCTTATATGTTTTATCTATGCATAAAGCAATTAGATTGAGCCCTTTGTATGAATTTATTTTATATACAATGATTATCACATCAATGTTTTAGCCTTAGAACTTAAAGTTTGATGTGTGCATCTAGAAAATTATTTATAGGTGTGTTAGGCAACTCTTTTAGCCTTCTTTTGTATGGAGCATAATTGCAATTGTACGGATGTACAGAATGACATACAAATGTATTTTCTAGATAATTAATTTTAAATATTCAAAATATTTAAATATAAAATACATCTTATAAATTATGATTTTGCTCGAATTAAGCACAAATATATATTCAACTAGATTTGCAAAAAATATAGTCATAATCTGTATGTGTAGCATGTGTTCACACTAGTAATTGTATAGTGGAAAGTCGGTGTGGTTATTATTATTTTTTAACAACATAAGTTAGCAATAACTAAGTCTTGATATATCTATAGGTCTTCTCTGATTTAAAAATATTAATGAAGCGGTAAATAATTATGTTTACAATAAATTGTTTATAGCATCGTTGTCTTCTACAAAATTTATATAAAATATTAATATAGACTATCTTTGTAACGACTCATATTTTTAACGATAATATATTTCAATAATTGATTTAAATATTGAATCGTTAACTAATTAATGATTTCAAAAAATATAATTTTCGCATACAATCGAATCAGAACTCAAGACCACTTCCGTTAAATTACTATCGACATTGTAAATTAAAATAAATATAAGGATCGCTATATTTGAAGATTGGATGATCTGATGGTCGAAACGGTCTCGGAAAGCGCAAAATTATCATCCCGATGTGTAGTTTTGGATAACGTTTATACCGTCGGACCAGAAAAATAAGATAATGCACACAGACAAGTTTTGCGGCGATCGGACACACTGTTTGATCGTGCGAGCTCGAAACGCACGACCGTTTTATTTGAGAATTTAAATAAATTGGATATTTTATTTATATAATTGCACCCAAACTCTCCTCTCTCATTGGATCATTACTGTTCCGTTGTTTTGCCTGGAACGAGAAAATTAAACATGGTCGCCTCCCTTATTCTCTCTTTAAAAAATAATATCCATCAATGATGGAGAACTCTACGACTTGGCGATGGTTTGGACGGATTTGGTTGAGGTAAGTGATATTGTCTCTCACTATATTATGATCGTCAGTATAGTATAAAAACGGTGTTTTGAAATGATTTCTAACTTTAAAATGTGATTTCTATACACACACACACATACTTGATGTTTGTAAAAATAATTAAAAGTATTTTAAAATTGTTTTAAAAGAAATATCACATTTTCCCTGTTGGCACACTATTTCGATGATATTGTTAGACTTAAGCTTTTTTTGATATTAATCCCTCATTGGCTGCTTTAGATATATTGTATGCATTGTATGTGTATTATTATAGATGTACGTAGGCCATTATAAATGCTTGGTTGCTTGTTTTGGTTGAAAATGCCGATTTATTGACGATCCATCGTTAGGGAATATTCCGTGCGTTATGGTTTCGTCCCATTGATCGGAAAGCCAAACATGATAAGTTGTAGGAGAGTAGTAGAATACGTGCTGGCAGATCTGAGGATGGGAGATGATGGAGTTGAATGGGCCTCTGACTTCAGGATGAACATTAGACGTTTTCAGTTGGTTTGTACTTATCCAATTTTAGCTAAGTACTGGACCAGGGTGGTTGGTATTGACCACTGTAGCGTGGTCGATACCCATCACTATTGATGATGGTCAATTTGGTCGATCTTTGACATGGACGATGAGGAGGGTTCGAGGAGCGTGATATGATGGTTAGTTCATGTGGCCGACTCTATGTCTTGAGGGTATTTCTCTACGATGAGTGATTTTGATGATCGGGATGGTGTGACATTTCGACATGGCACTTGTCAGGACTTTGGATGATAGTTCGTTGGTGCATGGAGTTAGGTTCGAGGTTGACGCTTTCAGGACTTCGGATGATAGCTCTTTGGTCTATTGAGTTAGGTTTTGAGGTTGGAGGCTTGATGTCGATAGGAGTTGTGATGGTTTTCCACATGGGTGGGTTCTTTGGGGTGACCCGTGGATAAAATGTAGAATGATTCTATCATGGAAATTGGGGTGGGGACGGTCGGTTAACCGAATGAATCGGTTAAAAAAAGCGGTTAACCGCTGGATATCAACGGTTCGGTTAATCGAAAATTGGTCTGAAAGGCTTTAACCGACCGCACCGAATAATAATTAACCGCGGTTAACCGGTTAATTAATCGGTTAACCGTTATAATCGCACGGTTAACCAATGGATCGGTTAACCGATTAACCATTTGCTAACCGGCCACGTAGAAGAAATTAATATACAAGTTAAGTCAAAGTTTGCCAATAATACAACAACCAAATTGCATTTAGCAGTTAGTACATAGTAGAACAACGCTACAGCTACAACATGTTGATTTACAGGTACATCACAATGACAAGTGACAACAACATATTAATTTACAGATACATTATATGCATTTATTATCTGTAATATAAAATCAACAGAACAAAACATTGTCACACACACTAAACCTTGTCATAGTCATTTCAAACTTCAAACAAATTATCACACACTAAATATCCTACGCTAAAATATGTTCAGTTCATCATTGTCATACATGACCAATTCATGTAATCAACAGAACAACACATTTCTATATAGTATATAGTATCACACACTAAACAACAAAACATTGCCATATACATGAACAATGTATCTAATCATATACAACATCAATTGAGGCACTAAACAACAAGTGAAGTACATGATTACAAATTTATAGTTTTTCGACTCATAATACAACATCGTCATAGTCAGTTCATAATTTAACAACTAAACAATAGCTACTCCATTTTGAATATACCGAACAATAAGAAAGAAAGAAACGATCCCATGCCTGAGTTCACCAAGGATACAACATCAGTTCATACTTCATAAACACAAAACATCGGCTCATACTTCGCAGCCACCAAGCATCAAACCTGTGCATATAACATTATACATGAATACAAATATACAATGAAGGAATAAACCAAATAAGGCAAATACATGTTATGACTCTTCCATTTTTTTCATTAGCTTACAGCTTGAACAATATTTCCACATTCTTTCTTTCATTCATTATATCACTATAGTATTCAAATATAAATAAATGGGTTCCTTAGATGGATGGCATTCTTCTTACTAAAGCGTAATGTATTACTTAGTTTGGACATAATGTTTCTACTATGTCAAAAAATTGGTCATTTTGAAAAACTAATGATATACAAACTGTGACACTCACCTCTAAATAAGTACTGGGCTTTAAAAGACGCCTTTGTTTAAATTTCATATTCATGACCATTTAAAAAATCATTCAACAAGTCCAAGATCCATCATTCAGCATGAAAAGGGATTAATATAAACACATATAAATGAACCCCAACTAAATCAGAAACTAGACACAGTCACATAAACAAAGAAATTCATAGTGCATGTAGGATCACTGTTTTGATATCTTAATTATAGGCACATTCATAAATGATCTGTATACAAGATTTTAACATTTCAACTTAATCTGCAGCTGTATATATAAATTAAGTAAAAGTTCTAAACTAATTAATCAAATGCAGATGCAGATGGTGAGAAAAAAACAAGAAAGGAAGAAAAATCAACATCTCTTCAGCTTCTAGCAACAAAAGAAACTTACAAATAATATCAATTAATACTTTTCAAACTTCCAAATAAATCAACATCTACTAAGATCGGCGTTTAACAAACGAGATGGGAGAGTATATTAGATCTAGTTTTGAGTTTTCTCATTTTTTCAATTTTATGTGGAAAATGAGAATTGGATAAGATCTAGAAAGGGGAATACTGGGGCATGCTAACAAATAGTTTGGTTCGGGTTTGCCTTGTTTACAGATGGGCTATTTTTGGGCTGCCATTTCATTTAAAAAAAATTAATTTTTCTAGTCGGTTAATGGTTAACCGACCGACCAAGTTTTGTTAACCGTTAACCGAACCGAAAATGTTCGGTTATGGTCAGTCGGTTAACCGAACCTATCGGTTAAGTCGGTTCGGTTGACATCGGTTAAGTCGGTTAAATCGGTTAAGTCGGTTAAATGCCCACCCTTAATGGAAATGGAGAAGCAGTGTAGAGCTTGGATACACATGCTAAGGGATCGTTGATACTTGGAGTATTTTCGTTATACTCAGAGCACGGGTATTGTGGGAACGCCCATGGGTATGTTGATTTGGTACCTCGGATCGGTTGATTGGATTTGCATACCCTAGACCGATTGATTGGGTCTAGTACCAACTTTAGGCTAAAGAGAGTACAACTGAAAATCGGGATTTACCCATTAATCCTTGGTAGTAAAAGGTCATACGAGTTATAATATATTCAAGGCATATTGGGTGACATTTAGTATTGTTTGATGGATATTATATTTGTTGTGGTTGCTTCATTAGCCACTTGTCACCCTAGGGATGTCACATGAGGTAGGTATTGGGCATAAGGATACCTAGACACTCTGACTATTTACTTAGCATGGAATAGGTGTTGTGGATGGAGATACAAAGACACCCGACAGTTTACTGAGTATGGAGTACCCTTTATGACATTTATAGAGTAGCGTATTATCGATGTTATGTGCTAACTGTTTGGTCGCAGGGACAGTTCAAGTATGATTCCTATTGTAACATCTTTTAATTTTAAATATTTAATTGATTTTAAATATTTAATTGATTTTGAATATGTAAGTAATTGGATTTTGGAATTTAATAACTTGGATTCAAATATAGTGATCATTTAAATATTTGAATTTATGAATTAATTATTAATTAAATGGATTTAATAACCTTATTTAACTCCTTTTAATTAATAAATAATAATGGTAAATATATTTTGTAAATCGATTGCAATAATAAATGGTATAAGAAAATAATGAGAAATTTATTATGACTATAAAAAGAATTAATTTATAATAATGTATTTTAATTTTAATTTATTGAATTTTTCCATAATTTTTAATTTGGTAAATATTTAAATTGTTGTTTGACGATATATCGGCAAATGATGATATTTTTAGATTTCACAGAATGTGTAGAATATAATAGCCTATGATTTTTGTTTGATGATAATAAATATATATATTCGTTTAAATGTATTCGTTGTTGTACTATTTTATTTTTCACATAATCAAATAAATATTTGTTGAATAAAATAAATAACTCAGGATTTATATTTAAACAAATACTTTGTTCAAATAAATATTTTATTACAAATTCGAATAGTACAAATTTGAGCTCTCACTACATTTTTAATTACAAAACAATTTTCACTTTACAATTTCACCTCACTACATATTCACTCAACACTCATACATTTGATCTTGACTAGCTCCAGCCATCTGTTATACCCGTTAAATAAATAGCGCAGTAAACTGGAAAAAGAAACAAATTTAAATTGCAAAAATATAATTGAATTAATTTTTTTTTATGTCTCAGGTATTTGGGTTGTTTCTTTTCATATTTTCTTACAAAGACCAAATATATGTACACGAACAACTTGTAATATTCACAGTGTATCACTATGAATATCACAAGGTCGTTTCCCAATTTCATCTCACAAACTAGTGCAAATTCACACATGTACAAATCGAGTATAAATGGATACGACACATGTCTTACACAATTACACATATATACATGCATATGTATGCATGTATATACATAAATATGTACATGTCAAAATCAATGAGCTAATGCAGGTTCAGAAACAAAACAAAATGTCAACATTCAAAGTGCACCAAACCACATAACTTCGCCACCAAAATGACTAGAAAAGTGCACCAGTCAACTTGACCATGACAATGCATATGGCATAAAAGCAAACATAAACAGACTCGAATGGAACTTGAAGCAACAAGCCAGTGAAGTCAGTAATGACTCAAACATGAACCAAACCAGAGTGAAGTGGACAGAGCCTGACACACACACAAGTATACAACAAGCCAGTGAAATCAAGTCAGAGATCACAACACACATTCGATCACAAATCAACGCAAGAGGAACTAAACCAGAACAAGATAACGGTAACAGGTTGAACCAGTACGAGCAGGAAGTAGAAAAGTTTTGCAGTGAAGTCAATCAGGGTAAAACATAATGAACAAGTCAGAGTTTATCAAGTCAATTTAAAATTCAAAAGCCACATTCGTCTGCCATCAAAGAATGGAATCAGAGAAAAGAAAGGAGCAAAATTCAAACTCATGGAGTATACGTATGAGATGGAACAAGTCAGCAAATATCATATCGTTCGATCAAAGATCCGTGGCCGAGAAAAGAATTTCGAAATATTCAAACTCAAAAATACCACTACAAGAAAAACCATTTATAGTTGCAAAAATCGGTGGCGTTTTATTGTAAATGCAACAAAAAATAGATTACCAAATAATATAAACGTGGCAAAAAATAATTCACGTTTCCCGCTTCTAAAAAAAAGAGTCCGCGCGAACTAAATAAACGTAACCTATCATTTTACTCTCGTACTTAACAAAATTCTCGTCCCTAATTTGCTTTCTTCTTCAGAAAAAAAATTTCCCCTTTTAATCGTGTTAAATTTTCATCGCACTCAAGTATCATCGTCAACTCCGTCGTTTCCCCCTTACTCAACATCGAGTCGCGGCAGCCAGCAGATCTAGGTATATTTAGGTATGAATCTTTTAAATCGATTAGGTATATTTAGGTATGAATCATTTAAATCGACTTTGTGATTCTATTTGGATTTTATATGAATTTGAATGCATCTTATTTTCGTATTTTTTCCTAAACTATTACTGAAATGGTTGATTTAACCCTAATTGCAATGATCTGTTGGGATATCTGCTTTGATTTCTTTGAGTATATGAATGTTCTGTTGAAGTGGTTCAATGAATCAATGGTTGCTTGCTGAGAGGAGGTTGAGGTTGCGTGTTTCGGGAATTTGGTGGGTTCAAGTAGCATTGATGGAGGTCGCGGGTTTGTTTGCGATTGGGTATTGGTTGGCTCGATGGTTGAGAGTGGTAAATGTTGGAGCATAAATAGTCTTTTGTGGAGTGGCAGGCACTGGAAATATGTCAGTTGTGTGGATGTGAGGTAGTAAAGAGGAGGCGGTGAAGTTGACTGTTGGTTTGGTAAGAGAAAACTGTTGGTTTGTACATTCTGAGGCTTTGAATTTATATGCAGTAATTCTATAATTTTCTAGACTTAGGCTTTGAATTCATGCATGGATTAATTATAAATACATGTAAATCTGAGGTTAAATGCAAAATATAAGTGTAAAATTTATATTTTTGGAAAAGTATTCTTTGCCTTTGTCTACTAAACCACCATGGTTATATGCAGTAGTGCTACAAGTATTTGTACTTCAACGTCTAGTTATTTTTTTGATTACAACAGATAACCAATTTATACGTCAAAGATTGGAAACTTATTTGCCTTCAAATGTCGATAATGGAAAAAGGCTGGGTTTTTTTAAACAGGTGATAAAACCATGATTAACTTAATATGTATTTTGAGAATTAGAACATATAATCTAATACTAAAGCTCACTTTTTTTTTACTTTTTTCATAGAACTAGTATAGAATACCGACAATGAGCAATGAATTTTGTGCATGCTGCAAAGAGGAATGTAAGAAGTGTAGAAAATAATTTATGCCCTTGCAAGGATTGTTGGAATCTTAGTCGTCATGATGACCAAATCATCGTTGAACATTTAATTATAAAAGGAATGGATCCTAAATACATTGACGGTTTATGGTTTAACCATGGTGAAGAGATAAATGTAGAGAATAAAACAAATACGTTTGACGTATATGAACAATTCAAGATGATTCACTATGAAGATGAAGATTTTTTTGATGATGATAAAGACGATGTTGATTCTCGAAGAAAAGAGGATGAGTTAGTCAAGAACTTGGAAGATGCAGAAACTCCATTATATCCTGGTTGCACAGATCACACAAAATTATCTGCCATCACCGTCTTGTATAATCTTAAATGCGAGACTGGCTTGTCCGATAGTGGTTTTTATAAGCTTTTAGCTGTGCAACATCTATTTCTGCCGAAGGATAACGTGCTTCCCAAAACCTTATATAAAGTCAAGAAATTTCTTAAAGCATTCGACATGGGTTTTGAAAAGATACATGCTTGTGAGAATGATTGTTGCCTTTTCAGAAAAGAATACAAAAATTTAGAAAGTTGTCCAAAATGTGGTTCCTTGAGATGGAAGAAAAATCAAGATACTGAAGAGGTTATACAAGGTGTTCCAGTTAAAGTATTGAGATATTTCCCAATCATTCCGAGGTTTAGACGAATGTATAGATCTCAAAAGATGGCTGAAGAATTAAGATGGCATTTTAATAATAAAAGTAACGATGGAAAAATGCGTCATCCTGTGGATTCTATGACATGGAAAATGGTGGATAAAAAGTATAAATCTTTTTCATCTGATCCACACAATCTTAGGCTTGGTCTTGCTACGGATGGATTCAATCCATTTTCCATGTTGAGTTCGAAATATAGTTGCTGGCCGGTAATGCTTGTGACATACAATCTCTCGCCTATGTTGTGTATGAAGAAAGAAAATATTATGTTAACTTTACTTATTCCAGGCCCGAAGCAACCCGGGAATGATATTGATGTATATTTGGTGCCTTTGGTGGAAGACTTGCATCACTTGTGGTCTAATGGATTTACTGCTTATGCTGCATTTAGTAAAACTTTATTTAAACTGAATGCAATTTTGTTATGGACGATTAATGATTTTCCGGCTTATGGAAATCTTGCTGGATGTCGTGTGAAAGGGAAAAAAGCTTGCCCATTATGTGGTGTCAATACCCATTCTCGTTAGTTGAAACATAGTCGAAAGTTCGCCTACATGGGTCATAGAAGATTTCTACCTCCTTCAGATTCACGGAGGAAACAAAAGGCATTGTTTGATAATACCATAGTGACAGATGGTGCTCCTAGAATGCTTTCTGGGAGAAACATCTATGCATTATTGAAGGATTATCCAAATGATTTTGGAAAAGGAATAGAGGAGAAAAGTAAGAAGAGAAAGCATGTCTATGATAAAGAAGATGAATATGATGATACTAACAGTTCTACAGAAGTAGAGCTATCAAGGTGGAAAAAACGATCAATTTTCTTTGATTTTCCTTATTGGGAGGTTAGTGGTTAATTTATTTATTTTTCATTGTTTTAATACAAGAAAAACCCAATAATGCATTATTGTTTTGGTTTTCATAGGAACTTCCATTACGTCACAATTTAGATGTGATGCATGTGGAGAAGAACATTGGTGAAAGCCTATTGGGCATAATGTTGCATGGAAATAAATCCAAAGATGGAACCAACTGTAGAAAGGATTTAGAGGATTGGGGAATTCGAAGTGAGCTTCATACACAACCTCGTGGGAATAAAACATATCTTCCACCGGCTCCATATATGTTGTCAAAATCCGAGAGAAAAATATTTTGCAAAAGACTGTATGATTTCAAAGGACCGGATGGCTACTGTTCAAATTTAAAAAATCGGATTTCGTTGTCGGATTGCAAAATTAGTGGATTGAAGTCACATGATTACCATGTATTAATGCAACATTTATTGCTAGTAGCATCGAGAGGGTTCATGGCAAAGAAGGCAAGAAAAGCGATAATTCGCTTATGTTCTTTTTTCAACAAATTATGTCAACGTGTTCTTGATAGAGAGAAGGTAGAACAAATCAATGTTGAAATTATTGACGTTTTATGTGAGCTTGAAATTTTTTTTCCACCATCTTTATTTGATATAATGATACATTTATCCATTCATCTTGGAAAAGAAGCACAAATGTGTGGACCTATTCATTTTCGATGGATGTACCCATTCGAAAGATATATGAAGACACTCAAAGATTATGTGAGAAACTATGCACGACCAGAGGGATGTATTGCAGAATCGTATCTTGCAACAGAATGCATGTTGTTTTTCAATGAATTTTTGAAGAAATCAGGACATATAGAGGAGAAAGGAGCTCGAAATGAAGATTATGAAAGTAGTAGAATATTAGAGGGACGTCCAATTTCAGTATCGAAGACAATTAAATTGCCAGTTAATGAGAAAGAAAGTGCTCATTTAGCTGTGTTAATGAATATGGCCGTGGTGGAACCATTTATAGAGTAAGTTTATGTTATATTGTTTTAAATATTTTGATGTGTTCACAATGATATATATAACTTATAATCAATTGTTCAATACTAGTTTGCATTTGGAGGAATTATAAAATTCAGACCAACGCATGACAAAAAATGCGACCTTACTTTGGGAAACACATACAAAAAGTTTTGTCGATTGGATTAAAAGGAAGGTTAGTTAGATTTCAAATATATTCTCATTCAACTATCAATATTACTATATAAATTTACATGCTAAATGAAATTTGTTGTAGATACCTATTACCTCCAAGGATCATAATGACATGTTAAAATGGATTGCTTATGGTTCGAAGGATGATGCCATGTCTTTCAAAGGATATATCATCAACGAGCAACGTTTTCATGTAAAAGATTTAGGGAGAGAAACTCAGAACTGTGGGGTGACTTTTGATGCAACTACTATGTGTAGAGCAAGTGCTAAAGATATGTCCCAAGTGGTTGATGTGGTCACTTATTATGGAATATTGACAGATATAATTTTATTAGATTATCATTTGTTTTATATTCCAGTTTTCAAGTGTCGTTGGACGTATAAAGGAAATGGAGTAAAAGTTGATGATGATGGGTTCACTCTTGTTAATTTACATCAAGCATCATTTTCATGAGACCCATACATACTTGCATCTCAAGCAAAACAAGTATTTTATTCAAGAGAGAACGATGTTTCTAATTGGTACGTTGTAATGAAAGCACCATCGAGAAGTTTTAATGATATAGAGGAGCACGATTGCATCGAGGAAGATATTCAAGTGGTGGAAGATGAAATAACTGAAGCAGATGATGAAGATGTTTGCTATGTTAGAGAGGATTGCGAGGGCATAATTGAGTAGATTATATGTTCTACTTGAGCATAGTTGTTCATTTGCTTTAGTGATGGTTGAACTTATATATTAAATCCGGGCTATTTGGAAATTTCATTGAACTTGTATTGATTTTCTTTAGTGATTGTTGTTCATTTGCTGCACTAATGCTTTGTTTTTTTTTAATGTTGCGAATGGCTGTTAGTTTGCACCATTTAATTTTCTAATCCGTTGCAAATGCATGTACCATTCAATTTTTGTTCTTTGTGTTTTTATCTTTGTATACTTTCATAGACAAAGCATTATATGTTCTTATCAATTCTGTTCGCATATATTGCTTGATAATGAGTAGTGTTCTTATCAATTCTGTTTGCATTATTACATGTACATTTTCACATAAAATTACAAATCTGTTCATCATCTCAAAGCTTTTAGGCCTGCTTGTTTGGTTTGCAAACTGCCACATCTCTTTTCAGCTACATGTTGATGATATTTAAGTGTTGTTTGTTAATATTTATCGCTGCTTATTGTTTACATGTGCTTATTGGTTTATACTATGTTTTCTGTCACTTGTAGAAAAATATGTCCACAACATCTGTACGTACCCGCTTGCAGAGAAAGGCTGAAGAACAAACAGTCAAAGCTAAGAACAAACAGTCAAAGCGAAAACGTAAAGTTCCAGCTAGTATAAATGAAATAGAAGAACAACCAGACAATGCTAAGAAGCAAGCCACTGTTCACAATGAAGAAGACGAACAACCACTAGATGATATCCCCTCTGACCCAAATGAAGGACTCCGCTCAGAAAATGAAACCCGTCCTGAACAAACTGCTGATGCCAAGCTGGAAATTGGGAAACAAAGTGAAGCTGACATCGGAAGTACATCTTGGAAAAGAGGCGGTAGAGGTCCAGCAAAAGCAAAAAGACTCCCGTCATGCAGTCAGGATCGAATTGAAGTTGAGTTCAATGATCTAGGTATACCAGTAGGGCAAGGGTCGGTATATTTATCCTCTTTTCTTGGACCGCTTGTGCGGGAGCAGGTTCCATACACCATTGATGATTGGAGGAATATTAGTGATGACTTAAAAGAAGTTTTGTGGCAGTCAATTCTGGTATGAAGCAGGCATCTATTATTTAACATTCTGACTCTAATATGTTTTGAAAATGACTTCTAATATTTCATGGTCTTGCCAATTATAAATTGAAATTGCCATCTAATAACTTCTGGATAAATTGAAAAATAGTTCTTGCCAATTATAAATTGAAATTGCCCTCTAATAACTTCAGAAAACCTTTCAGATTTAATTAAATCTGTCGTATTTAAATTAAATAAATTTTACTAATATCATGTTTTGATGTATTGTTGCATATTAGATTTAAATTAGAAGAGGAATGGCAAAGAAAAGCTATATTTCAACAAATGGGAGTACTTTGGAGATCGTCAAAAAGAAAATTGGTTCGAAATTTGCAAAAAGCAGAGAACGATGAGGAAAGACTTAAACTGAAACCTACGAACATAAAAAGCATAACCGATTGGAGGAAGTTTGTGAAGGCGAAAACAAGTCCGGAGTTTAAGGTAAATCATTCCTACTGAACTCGTCTGGCATGTTTCTACAAATCCATCTACATAGTTAGCAACCGATAAATTTCTTTAGAAGTGAAGTCCAAGTGTTGGTGGATGCTGAGGGTTCCTGTTTAGGTATTAGCTGCAGGAACCTATGACAGTACAAAATACAAATGCATTATGACAAGCACAGGAACATTTTAAATGAAGTAAAAAAACACTTTGCAAGTTAGTTCAATCTATAAATATTATTAGTAGATATGGAATGCTGTATATGTCACTGAGTTATCCAGCATTAATAATACCAAATAAGTATATGACCATGATGAATTGATTTTCAAATAAATTGCAATCCTCACCATACATAAAGCTGCTGGCAGCTCCTAGCCTGCTTCATATTTACCCTGCATTATAAATATTAGATAGTTTTTCTTTTTATGATTTTGGTTGTTAAATTCTAGCATCTTTCAATATTTTCAACAAAAAAGTGAGAAATATTCAGCCCTTAGGTACACACAACTTCCGCATACAACCGGTCGTAGGGGAATGGCTAGAAAGACCGAAGACATGGTAAGTTAATTAACTATAGCATTATTTAACATTATTTTATACCTGTCAGTTTATTAATTTAATGTTATTCTATTTTTAGAAAAAAGAAAGTGTTGATCCATCGTCCATAAGTAGAGCTGATGTGTGGATTAGATCTCACATTAAAAAAAATGGTGAACCAGTGAACATGGAAGCTGCGAATACTATTGTAAAATTGTTTTTAATTTTATTGGTATATTTTTTTTAAAACTATGATATTTTTACCATTGTACATTATCTATGTGTATTTATTTATATAGGAGGAGATCAAAAAAAAGGTAGCCTATCCCAATCCGGCTCGACACAGAATGATATTGGAAAAGATGCTCTTGTACATGTACTGGGACAAGATAAACCGGGACGGTTAAGGGCATTGGGTAGGGGTTGCACTTTAACCAAGCTAGCTTTGGCCCAGTCGAAAGATAAACAAGTGTCTCGGTGTCGAGAGGAAATAGCAGAATTGAAGGGAATGATACAGACTCTGATGGACCAGAAGGTAAATTTTTGGAAATTAATTTATATTCGTAAAATATTAATTTATATTTGTGCTTCGCTGCAGGGTAAAGAAAGTTCGAGAAGGAACTCACCTGATTCGGTAAAAATAATATTTATATTACTCAATAAATGAAATTTATATTTTAATTTTTTAATCCAGTAATTGATTTAATTTTCGGTTGATTAATTATAGATCGACGACGAAGTATGTTTGCTGTTGAATTGGGATGGAACCTCTGGAGTTGTTGCCCATGAGAGGCTGTTGTCCATGAACCCAGATGACGTTGTCAATGGCATTCGTCTTGGACCAAATGCTGGGAGCGTTGTTATAAATTCAGTGGATAAAGCAGATACTTATTTATGGAGGCCTACACCTGAAATGGCAGTCTTAGCAGACGCTAAGAATAAGGTAGTTGCTTGGCCATCAGTTTGCATCAAGGTCCCGCTGCGAACATGGTTGAACTGTAGTGCAGCCAGTACGGTAATTTTTTTCACGTTAAGTATATTAGTGTAATATGCTGCGAGCTTATTGATGTCTAAAATGCAGCGAGCACACCCCCCATCTGAATAAAAATTTAACACATATTCGTTGTTTTTGTATAGCATACTAAAGTCTTGAATTTCACTTCTCATTTTTAGAGTACCAGCATCATCGAAGACACTTGCAAGATTTACGGTTGGACTGAGGGTGAAGGTGTAGTTGCCGAAGGAAGAATCCATGCCACTGATCCAAAATATACTATTAATGGTATTCCACTCGGTCCGTCTGCTGTTGTGATTTGGGTGGACAAAGTAGTAAATAAAGATGCTTATTTGTGGCGACCCACATCTGATATGTCGTGCATTGGAGATGCAGTTGGTAGGAAAGTAGCATGGCCAAGATCAAAAGTAGAAGCTGATCAAGAAAAACTAGACGAGAGTCGTGATGATACTGAAAATGTTGTGAATTCTCCCATGAAATCCGCACATATGGTCATGAATAAATCGCAAAATGTAAGTATTAATTTTCAAATTTGAAGAAGTTAACTGTGTATGAAAGTTTATTTAATGTGCATGTATACATTGTGCATAATAATCTCTTTTCTTTCAGCCGATTGCAACCATGCAAAAGGATGCCAAATGCCAGTTGATCGATTTGGGTGGAGCAGACGTAGTGGCTGAAGGAAGTATTGCATCAACTGATCCGATAACGATGGTTCATTGTCGTCCATTGGGACGTAATGCTGTAAAAGTTTGGATTGAACTGGTGATAGTTCCAGATGCAGAGATATGGAGACCAACATCGGGTCTGACGTGCATGGATGATTTCTTTGGCGTTCCCATAGCTTGGCCAATGGAAAAAATCATTATTAAGTCAAAATGAAAGGTATATAATTTTTTTTATATATACATTAGGAATGCTAGCAGCTAAAGTGCAGATAAATTTTTGGTAAAATGATAAAAGTACATAAGTAGGGGTGTTATATTCGAATTGTGATTGGTGGTTCAGGTTCAGGGGAGGGAAAATAATTGATGGTGAGGAGTTATGTATGGATTGTGGTGGAATGTTAGTGATGCAATTTGTAGGAGATGCAATATGTGATTGATGAGAGTTTGGGTGAGCGTGTTTGTGTGGTTGGATGTTTTCAGGTGGATTTTGTTTCAGGCAAGCTGGTCGTTTGTGGAGGTGGATTTTGTTTCAGGAAGGAGTGTATTAGAAGGTGGGGCGGTGCAAGTGCTTTGTTTGGTGATGAAGTTCAGGCTAAGGCAGTACAGTGATAGTGTAGGAAGAAGTGGCAAGGTAGTTGAGTGTTGTGGCAGTGCAGAGAAGTGGTCGATTGTCGTCCATATGTTTTGTTTCAGTACATTGCTTATTTAAGCAGTTTTAAGTTCAGGTTTTGCTTTCTCACTCTTTTGTTCTGTTCTTTGTTGACAGGTAGTTCAGGTTTTGAAGACATCAGCAATGACAGGAAGTTCAGGTTTTTATGGTGGTTCAGGTTTTGCTCGGTACTTTGGTTATTTCAGACGTTTATTTCAGATGTATATGTACGGTTATGACACTTATGGTAGTTTGGTTATAACACTTATGGTAGTTTGGTTGTGTATGTGTACGGGTAGCTTTTTGTCGACACCTATGTATGTGGATGTATGAATGTCTATGTATCTTGTGGATCTTCAATGCGTATACGTATTTTGTAGTTGTTTAATATATTGTGTTCAAAAGTGTATGTGCTTGCGTATTCTGTTATTATATAATTGGATGCTAGATCAGGGGTAAATATGGAGTAGCAAGTGGAGGGAAACAAACGCTACTGGATATTATTTATTTTGGTAGCGTTAAAATGTCGCTACAAAAGAGTGATTAAAAACTCAAGTACACTTATGCTGGCGTTTATTAAGCGCTACAAAAAATGTATATAACGCCATGAAAAGGTAACGTGGAGGAGAAAACCCTTTCGGTGGCGTTAAACAGGCGCTACAAAAAATTTAGATAACGCCATAAAAAAGTATCATGGAGGAGAAAACCTTTTCGGTGGCGGTAAATAGGCGCTACAAAAAAGGAATTCTATGGCGTTATAAAAACGCTATCAAAAAAACAAATTTGGTGGCGTTTAAAAAAGTGCAACTAATACTCGAGGATTTTTAGTGGCATGTTTTCTCGTAACGATTATCGGAACGCCACTAAAAATACGTAGTGGCGGTTTTTGGGCGCTACAAAAAATCAGTTTTCTTGTAGTGAACAAACGAATTAATAAGGTCTCGTTCTCTATTTAAACCCAATAATTATCATTGGCAAAAAAGCATTCGAGTTCAAGCATATACTTAGAACAAAACCAAAAACTCGAATCAAGTCGAGAATAGTCAAATTCGATAAAAGGCAATTCACATACCAGTTAATAGTACTGTTCGATCTCGACTACATTGAAGCGACCGCAAGCTAATCGAAGTGCACTGAACAAAGAAGTAGCAATCGTATTGAGGAACAAAAGCAAACCAGCATATAATTCAAGCAGCGCCTCAATTTAGTTCCAGAATCACGAAGAAACAAAGCGGCGGCTTCAAAAGTATCAAAACCCTAATTCCTTTTTGAAGAGAAACAAAGAAAGAACGGCCACGAGCAAAAATAGAAAGGGGAAGTCAGATTTTTTTGTTATTTTCATGGGCAGCTCTTATATTTAATAGTGGGTCGGTCTTTTAGTTTTATTGTTGGGCTTAAGTTTTAATAAGGTTATGGTTTTATTTTGTTTAGTTTATTTATTTGCAATTTCTTTTTAAATTCAAGTCAAACTCTAGTTTTGTAACTAGGTTACGAACTACGGTGGTGTATTTCAAAAATTCGCAACTCAGTGGTTGAGTTGTGGCAGGGTTTTAAGCGTAAAGTTAGGTTAGTCATTAGCGGGTGTCGCAAGTTTACGTGTGTAAGCGTCTGACTACTTAGTTTCTAGTAGAAACCTTGGGGGCAGCACGTAGGTAGGGTTTTGCCGAAGCTGGGTAAATTTATGTATGATCTCTTCTGCATTATTTTCTGTTTATATTTTTATTTCCGCATTAATTTTTAGTATTATTAGTATCACCCTATTCACCCTCCCTCTAGGGTGAAAACGATCCTTCAGAATGTAATAACCAGTGTATTTTATTATCGATTTGAGACCGTGTCGCATATTTGAGTGCGATCATATTTTTGTTTTGTCGTTCGTAGTCCATACGCGAACATGATACTATGTAGCGTCGTGCCCTAAAACTTTTTATTTAAAACCAAACATATATATACATACACACATAAATTTCTTACTTTGTCTGTACCTGCTTAGACAGTTTGGTGGCTTAAGGAAATGTATTTTGTTCGTAAAAGAATCAAGTTAACACCTTTTATTCATTTTGTAACCTTTACTCCTCTCTATTTATTTGCGTTCTTCATTGTGCAGTAAACCAAGAAATAAAATGGTTGATTCTTCGAAAATCAATATAAAATCCCACACTCCACTATAAATTACAAAACAAGCTTCATTGAATTCATTGAAGAGAGATCTGCACACCATGTATGTTTTGATAGGTGCGATCTTGTTTTACGAAGCTCGACTTGGTGGCAGTCGACTAGGGTTTCCCTTATCTCAGGATTGGCGAAGTGGTTGACGATGAGGCGAGTATGAATACACTTCTCATGGCGAGTAACATCATTTAGCCAAGTTTGTGATGGTGCAATTCAATGTTTCAAATCATGTTTTTTGACCTAGAGTAGTCGATGGAGATGTCACATTTTTCCTGTCTATGTCGTACTTAGTCTTGAGGTGATGGTCATGAAAAGCTCGTGATTTGTGGCATGTCGGTGAAGTTGGTTCGAACATTCATCGATTGGAGGAGGAGGATTCGCGTACATGTACATGAGGGATGGGTTCTGTGTAATCTATAGGAAGAGAAGTGTGTTTGGGAAGAAGGATTATTGTTTAATCAATGACTATTAGTTTTATTAATTAAGTAATCAATTAATTATTTAATTCCAAATCTTATAAAATCCATAACTTGTTCATCCAAGGTCCAAATCAAACGTGGTCAGCTACATTGTACTTATGGAGTTGATAACTTCATTTTAGAATTAGATTGGTGGAGTTTGAAGCTTGTAGAATTTTGGACTAAAATCGAACGTCCATTCGATTTTAGTTCAAACCGGAACGCTTCAGCGAAAACTGGAATTTATGTGAGTTTACTTACCTTTAAATTAGCTATATAATATCTATGATGCTATAAATTTATTATTGAATGCTTGGTTAATAGTTTAGATATTGTTGTTGTTTGATTATTTGTTTGGTCGAAAATCCCGTTTTAAAAAACAGATGACATATTAACTTAATTGCTGTGAACCCATATTATTATATATATTGTCCGTAACCATTATTTTGCAGGGAATATTTGTAGAGAGACCCTAAGGGGTTTCTCGCCAATAATAATTATTTATTTCTTTATGCTGCTTATATTGATGTTTAGTTGAAATTAATCGTGATATTCCATTTAAATTGTTAAAGTGTCTTTAATTATTGAATATCATCTCCTAAACCCTTCATATGTGTTGCCTTAAGCTTGTATTTTCACAAAATTGATATTTAAATTCATTAATCATTTTGATTAATGATATTTAAATTAATTAATCATTTTAATTAATGATGTTTAAAATTTATCAAATCATTTTTACTAATTATGTTTGAATTTAATCAATCCATCTAATGAATGATATTTGGATTTAATTAATCATTTTAATTAATGATATTTGAAATTAAGTAATCATTTTATGTGATGATGTTTAAGTTAATAAATCATTTTAACTAAAGATGTTTAAATTTAATTAATCGTTTTAACTGATGATATTTGAAATTAATTAGTCATTTTAATTAATGAGGTTTGAGTTTACTTAATTATTTTAATTAATGATGTTTTAAATGTAGTAAATCAATTTAATTAACAATGTTTAAATCTAATTTAACATTTTAATTAATGATATTTAAATTTAGTTAATGATTTTAAGTAATGATATTTGAAATTTAAGTAGTCTTTAATTAATGATATTTAAATGTAATTGATCATTTTTAACTAATGGTTAAAGTTAATCACTTAATTTAATAAAGGTAATTAAGTTAATTAATTTATTTAATAAAAGTGATTAAAGTTTTAGTGAAAGTGTTTTAAAGTGAATTAACTGATTTAGCATTTTATAGTTAATTTACTTATTAACTAAAAGTGTTTTAGAAATAATTAACTGTTTAAATAAAGATAACTGGTCGATTTATTAAAAGAAATTATAAATTTAATTAATTATCTTTTGGGAGAAATAACGTCAGTTTAAATTTATAAAAGGGATTTTAAATTCGATTTGTTTTCGTTGGGAAAATTAAGGTGATTTTAAAGTTATAAAAGGATGTTATAAATTATCCTTCTAGATGATTAACATTTGTTTTAATTTGTAGTAGTAATTTAATTTATTTATTATATTTTAGGATAATAAATATTGTTTTAAAATTTATAAATAATAGTTTATAAACAAGAAGATCTTTTAAAAAATAATTGTTTCAAATAAAGCTAAGTGTAAATTATTTTGGGTTTATAATAAACAATGTTTCGACATTTGTTTTGATCTAAGTTTTAATACACTTAGAAAATATAATTTGCCCTTTAAAATAATATTTTAAAGAGTGTTTTTAAAGTTTCTTTAAAAGTATTATGATGTGAAAATCAAGCGCAAGTGAAAACAACCATCTTATCATTCCCGAATAGTTGATTTATCGACTAGCGACTTTGATTCTGCTTTCTTCTTTATATTTCATAACGCTATGACGATGTGTTTGTCATTTGGGCTTTTTTATCCTTTGTCGAAAATGACTAAAACCAAGGAGTGAGTGGAAGCCAAGCTATGTGAGTTTTCTCCCATTAGGGTATTTTTGCATCCACTCTAGATTGGAATCAATTTTGTGCATTGGGATGTGAAATACTCGGATTCTCGGTAACCGTTTGCGGGTTCCGGCTTGGACGTGTCCGAGAACCATCGAAGTTCTCAAGTATATTTCTAGAGGTATACTTTCAGTAAGGGGGGTCCACCCTCCCAGTCATTGTTGGAAAAACTTCTCTTTTTCCCTTGTTGTTAATTCAAATCTTTGAATTGTTTTCTGAATTGTATTGTGAACTGCCTTGTGCTCTTCTCTATGTTTAATTATTTGTGTAAATACTTTCAAGTCTGGAATTCAATATTATTTATGTCCATTCATTAAGTATGGGATTTGTTCTTACTAGCACTTACCCTTTTTTTTGGATTGTTTCTATTGTTTATTTCCATTATTTCTTGATTGGATTGTTGTTCTAATTTGTTTCCTATTTCTTCATTTATGGTTGTTGTTCTTATGAGGTAAAAACCCGTTTCGCGTTAGCAGCATGGTCTTACATAATTTTTATATGTTCATTATATTACTTTAGTTTTCTCACGCTAGTTTTCCAAACCGACTTGAGTATTATTTTATTATAATGCTCGTGTCAGACCGAGTATTTTCCCAGGTTGACTTTGGTGATATGGAGTTAATGGAGAAGAGTTGAATGTTCACCTATCATAGTGTTTTATCTTCCACTTTATTATATGGTATACCTATCAACAATTTTAAGGTCAGGATTTTATAACTGTTCAGCTGATAAGGTTTATTTTTAACTCTGATGTACTCTGTATTTTGGGGTGACAGTTTTTACTGTATTTGTTATATTATATGTTGTCGATTCCGCTGTGAGATTTCGATTTCCCTGTTCTCTGTTCTTTGTTTTTATTTTACCCTAACAATCTGCATTCCGACGATTGGATGTTCGGCATTTGAATACCATGGATGTATTCGGTGTCGACTTTTGATAGTCGAAAAGGCGAGTCATTACAATTTTGTACCAGAGCTGAAGGTTAAGCGAGAACCTTGGCTTTGGTAGGGTATGGCTCACTAGAAATAGGGTTAGTAATACCCTTGAGTGAGTAACTCATTAGAGACATGGTAAGTGACATCCTAGAATAAGTTTGAGAGTATTATATATTACGAGAGTGTATTTGTTATTTGCTATAAAAACGTATTGTGTTAATTGGTATATCTAGTTGTTTATGAATTTTGGTCGAGACATGGGATGCCACGGTGTCGACAGGGATTTCTAAAAGCTTGAACAAGTCAAATGGATATGATATTGATTTCTGAAAATTTGGTAAATGAAATATTTTACCTCTTTTATATATATATATATATAAAGGAATAATTTTAAAAAAATTATATAATTATAGAGTGTGTTAGTTTGTTTGTAAGTGATAATATTTGTCACTATTTTTTGGTCAGTCATGCTTGATTAATTTAGGAGCACTGATTGTCATTTGTTAATTGATGATTAATTGTGTTTAGCTTAATTATTAGCAATTGTTGTTTGAATTTATAAACAAACTCCTTATGAATTAAGTTTCACAATTTGACTATAAGGTGTTCAGTTATAATGTTAAGCTAAAAGTAAACTTTTGATAAAAGTTGTTTAGTATAATCTAAATGGTAGGATAAGACATATAGAGAATAAACATTTGAGAAAATTTGATTATAATAAATGGGAATTATTATAATATGAAATGATTTTATATAAAGGTAATTTTATATAAATTTGATTTATAAAATGTATTTTAAAAAGGATTGTTGAATTTAAACCCCGGAGTTGTTTGAAATAATCTTGAAAGGTTTTTGAAAAAAAAATAGTAGTACTACTTGAAAGTATTTCTTAATAAAAATATTTTGGAAGTGAAATTTAAAATGGAATGCATTTCCTTGAAGGTAATTCAAAGGAAAACATCTCGATTAGTTTTGTGGTAATCTGAATAATCTTTTAAGTGACGATCGAATGTTTGCTTAGGCAAATGTTGTGAAATACTTAGTAAATTATTCTCCTTATCATTGTGCGGTTGAAATGAGTTCAAATCCAAACGAACCCAAAATGAGTTTTAGAAAATAAATGGCTGAAGTTAGTTCATAAAAAATAATATGTAGTATGTTCTCAAAGTGAGTTTTGAAGTAAAAACCTGGGTAATTAGTCTTAATTTTCCTTTAAAGAAACCGGTTTAAAATAAAAATTATTCTGAATAATAATTGGATAAATGAAAATTTTAAAAGTCTTGGATTAAAAAAGAAATAATTTAACTAAAGTTTTGGATGGGTAAAATTAGATAGAAAGGTTTTAATAAATTTATTTAATTAAAACCATAGTTTTTGTTAATATATAAGTTGTGTGAATTATTTAGTGATATTGAGCCAACCATTAAACATTTTTCTTAGAGCACTCTAAGGTAAAGAGGTTGAAGGGTTGACTCAGTTTTAAAAGACCCATATTTTGATGTGGTCTCCATCTAAATTATGAAAAGTAAAATAAAATTGGTATTTTGTATATATTCTTAGGATCTGGAATAACACTATACAAGTAAATAAAGTAGAGTAAGCTTTTATTTGTTGTTTTATAAAGAATTGTCTTTGTAAAATATTTATAAACTTAGGTCAAAATTTATGAAGTTATTCATAAAAATAATATTAGTGCTAAATAAAATACTAAATGTAAAATATGAGTGATTTAGAAAGAGATTAGTATAATTAAGAAACCAATCGAATTAAGTACGTAAGTTATACACAGATCATTTTATTCGCACAATTCTTGATCTAGGGTTCGAATACATAGCTTCAAGGTGATTCACACCAGTCCAAAAAAGGATTTCTCAATTGATTCTTGTCAGCGAACCCTTGATTCAGATTCTTAATATGATACTAAAGTTATCTATCATATTTTATGGCTATGTAAGGAGAACGAAAGTTTCTAATCGAGGAATCTAATCGGAGTCCTCCATAGAGAGGTCGAGTGGACAATACTAATTTGGAAGTACAAGTTTATGTATCCGAGTGAGTGATCAGATCAAACATAGCATACAGATAATTTATGTATATCATATGGGCTTGATTATAATTGTATACTTAGCGTGCGACTTAAGAAAAGTTGCGAACTTAAGCAAAATTCTAAATCTGGTTGTTTGTCATTTAACATTTTAAATAATGTTAAGTGTTAGTTTATTCCTATATGGAATTTGATTTCATTTGACTGGTTATGTGATTTTATACCATAGTTTATAAAGTTTGAATTTACAAATAGAGATTTTTGAATTGTTGTTTATTAGAATTTAAATCCTGGTGCTTTTGAAAAAGTGATTTCAAAAGATTTTGTGGAAAGAAATAATAAAAATATTGTTTTGGAAAATACCGATGAAGTGTTATTGTTTCAAACGCTTGAAAAGAATATTTTTGAAGTGATTTTTCAAATGTTTTTGTTATGACTAATTTAGGTAATTGGGGGTTTTCTGATTTGGGAGATTCACCAAGTATATTTATTTACTCTAATTGTTGTTTTAGGAGGAACCGAAACACCGCTGGATGCTCCATGTTGTTTGATTCTAGAGTTATACTAAGCTTCGGTAGGGAGAGCCTTCTCCCTGTCATAATTGATTTTAGTTTTGATACATTTCTTTTTGGATGAATTTAAATTTGATAATATTTTGGATATAAAACCCAGGAATATAGTTCTAAATTTTACATTTGAAAATATTGGATGTATAACATTTATTACGGAATATTCTATGTATTTTGTTGCATCGTCTTGCTTTGTTGCATATGCTTGTTATGTTGTGTAACAACCGGGCGATTTTCGACCCCCGAAAATCGACACTAATACGTCCATTGTATAGAGTGCCGAACAATCGAGTGCAGGAAATACCAGGTTGTTAGGGTTAAGAATAAAAAGAGATAGAAGAAGAAACAGAAACAACAACACAAAATCTCACAATCGCAACGGAACAAAATATAATATACAATAACAGAATTTTATAAAAGAAAAGCTGTAACTATCAATATACATACAAGATATCATAGTATAACAAATTCGGACAGTTATAATAACTTGACCTCAACTGCTGTCTATACAGCTTACAATACACAACGGAATATAGTCAAATACGTCTCTACCATCCAGCTCGTCTCTGGGACTCCAAAGCGTCCTAACCTGAAATTCTGTAATACTCGGTCTGTCCCGAGCATTACAATAAAGTAACACCCGAGTCAGGCTGAAAACAACGTGAGTAAACCCATTTAATTTGAAATATTTAAGTTATGAAAATTCCTTTGAAAACCAAGGTAACTCGTATAAACACGACGAGTTATCATCTTATTTCACCCAAAACATTTTACAGAAATTCATCGATATCATATTGGTGTATAAGTACATTACTTATTTAAAATAGTTAAATTTGTGAAATTAACCCAATTCCAGCCTGTTAAACTCTATAATCAAAGACCGTAAAGGTTCATAGTGATTTTCAAATCGAAGTGGTTCCGGATAACGCTGATATCCAATCCCGGTCTCTTCGAATCCAAGCAATAAATTTTAAAAGGGTAAATTGTCTTAAAATAAACAATTTATATTTAGGGTGATAATATTCAAATATGGGAATTTATTACAGACGTTTATTTCCAATAAAACGTATCATCATTTTAATCTACTTTTTAACTTGTCTGACCACTAGATGGCACAGGCAAGGATAATTGAATTAAATCTCCAATAGAATTAAGCCCAGATATGGATCGTTAACGAAATTAACGATCTATAACAATATCAAACAATTTCACATCAGGATTTAATTTTTAATTAACTGAAAACCCATTATGTCTTAATCCAAATTAATTACAAATTAAGAAATTATATAACAATTTATTTCTAGTTAATTAAAATTAAACACACTATTTAATATCAAAGTTGGTAAATTTACATAAGTTTGAGTCAATGATAATAATATAATTAATTAATTACCCTTTTAATTATAAAATATCATTAAACTCTAATTCACGGGAAAATCCTTTACACTAATTTAAAACATTGGGTAGTAGGATTAAGAATGCAAAAAAATCTTCAATATTGGTTCGGTTTAACAATGAAGAAAAATAGATTTTGGAGTTAAAACCCGACCCATATTCTTTTCTCTTCTCCTTTCCTTCTTTTTTCCAGACTCTTTCCCTCACTCTGTTCTTATCTTATTGCCTGGAAACATGAACGTACACGCACACGTGCATGTGCATGCCAGCTCCAACCACCGTCACCGATCACCGACCATCCACATAATCCACCCACGACCACCGCATCTTACTCACCACCCGAAACACTCATCAAAACCTTTCGTTCAAACTTTCGACGTCGAACCCAACCTGGAGCCGAACTCGTCATCTCCCAACCTCCTCTCCACGCCACCGTACACCACCTTTGACCACCTGACCGTGCCAAAACATTCGCAACTACCTCCTTTTGCCTTTCCCTTCATACCGCACGCCTAACTCCCCCTCTTGCCCTCGCCATTTTCCTCGAAAATGAGACCACCCAACATCCATCTTAAACCCTAGTTCGCCCACGGCCGGCCACCACAACCACCTAAAAATCGCCACGCCATTTTTCTTGGGTACCCCCTCCTCCAAGCTTCCTCCTGGCGAAGAGCCGACCCCTACCATTGACGGCTTCGCCGTAATTTGGCCGAAGACCAAATCCTGCTCATTCCCTTATATCTCAACATCCATGCAACTAAAAATCGCGAGACAACCTCCAAAAATCATCGTTTCTAATGGCGATCAAGTTTATGTAAGTAAAAGCATAAAAATATATTTTAATTCCTTACAATTTGGTTTAACTTACTGTATTTTTATACTTTTATACCTTTATACTTGATAATATTTAATCAAACAAATTTTGAAGCAAAGTATAGTAAAAAACAAACATTTTCCTTTTTACATCATAACCTAAATCTGATTAAGTTGGAAGATAGAGAATTTTGAAGCTTGGAATGATATTAAATTATACAGAGCAGAGATGGAAGAAGAAACATACAGACCCGAGCTTCTCTGATTAAAATGCTTAGTATATATTCATACATAAGTGTATATATACATCCCTATACGAGCCTACACATCAAAAATACCTCAATCCAGGCATATAACATAGTTACAGTGTATAAGATTTTAGTTTTACTCACCTTTTTCCTAGAACAGAGGGCACTATTCTTGAAAAGAGAATTTTTGCTGCTTGCTTGAACACTACTTGTTTGCTTTGCTCTTTTACTGTCTTGATTCCTTTAAAGTTTAATGGCAGATGCTTGTTTTTATGTATATTTTTTTTATGAGGATGTTCTAACGTGAAGGAAACAAGGCAATGTATATATATATATATATATATATATATAAAGGAGGATGAGAGGGAACAGGGTTGGAGTGTTACAGGCTTCATATACAGTATTTTTTTCTTCTTATTTTTCTTCTTATTATCTATTTTTCTTTCTGATTTGATAAAAAGAAAATGATTTGATTTCCTTAAATTAAGTGATTTGATTTATTTTTCATGGATTTGATCTTTTATGTGTTTGACTTGATTTATTATGTTGATTTGCTATTTTATATACTTGAATTCATATGCACTCATGATGTTATCTTCTTGTGTACACACATGCATACTTCATATATATTTACTTATGTATATATTTGTCATCACATACATATATTTTCATATTATAAACATATTTTGTCACACTACCATATACATATATTTCAGCTTATAAATTCAGCTTATATAATTCCACTTCCATAAACATTTCACTCTGTTTCATCATTCTTTATTCAGTAATAAACATTCTTTATTTAAACACAACAACAAATCAATATTATCATATTCAGGAACCAAACACACCATATATTTTTCACAATAATTTCCTGAGAGATTATTTCTATAAAATATAATCAGGGTAAACTTATTTCATTTCAAAACACTTTTTGAAAAAAACTTCTGCAATTTCCTGAATTTTAAATTCTGATTTGAATCCATTTCTAGCTTAACTTACTTGTATGGTTCATTCTTATCAAATTCCCATTTGGTTATATATATATATATATATCTATATGTAACCACTTAATTCTTACGACCTTATTTAATTTTGATAACAACAACCAACCAACTTAATATACTATAATAATCTGCAAAAATTATTTCTTTTATATATCAAAATTATTTAAAAAAAATCATTATATAAGAAAATAACAAGTTCGCCCTCATATATACTACACTCAACTCATTCTAGGGTACTACTGACACTATCTCTAATGAGTAATCCCCACTAGAGCCATGGTTCTCGCTTAACCTTCTCCTCTGATACCACGTGTAACAACCGGGCGATTTTCGACCCCCGAAAATCGACACTAATACGTCCACTGTATAGAGTGCCGGAAATACCAGGTTGTTAGGATTAAAAAGAAAAAGAGATAGAAGAAGAAACAGAAACAACAACACAAAATCTCACAATCGCTGCGGAACAAAATATAATATACAATAACAGCATTTTATACAAAGAAAAGCTGTAACTGTCAATATACATACAAGATATCAGAGTACAACAAATCTGGACAGTTATAATAACTTGTCCTCAACTACTGTCTATACAGCCTACAATACATAGCGGAATATAGTCAAATACGTCTCTGCCATCCAGCTCGTCTCCGGGACTCCAAAGCGTCCTAACCTGAAATTCTGTAACACTCTGTCTGACTCGAGCATTACAATAAAGTAACACCCGAGTCAGGCTGGAAACCAACGTGAGTAAACCCATTTAATTTGAAATATTTAAGTTATGAAATCCCTTTGAAAACAAAGGTAACTCGTATAAACACGACGAGTTATCATCTTATTTCACCCAAAACATTTTACAGAAATTCATCGATATCATATTGGTGTCTAAGTACAATACTTATTTAAAATAGTTAAATTTGTGAAATTAATTCAATTCCAGCCTATTAAACTCTATAATCAAAGACCGTAAAGGTTCGTAGTGATTTTCAAATCGAAGTGGTTTCGGATAACGCTGATATCCGATCCCGGTCTCTTCGAATCCAAGCAATAAATTTTAAAAGGGTAAATTGTCTTAAAATAAACAATTTATATTTAGGGTGATAATATTCAAATATAGGAATTTATTACAGACGTTTATTTCCAATAAAACGTATCATCATTTTAATCTACTTTTTAACTTGTCTGACCACTAGATGGCACAGGCAAGGATAATTGAATTAAATCTCCAATAGAATTAAGCCTAGATATGGATCGTTAACGAAATTAACGATCTATAATAATATCAAACAATTTCACATCAGGATTTAATTTTTAATTAACTGAAAACCCATTATGTCTTAATCCAAATTAATTACAAATTAAGAAATTATATAACAATTTATTTCTAGTTAATTAAAATTAAACACACTATTTAATATCTAACTTGGTAAATTTACATAAGTTTGAGTCAATGATAATAATATTACTAATTAATTAACCTTTTAATTATAAAATATCATTAAACTCTAATTCACAGGAAAATCCATTATACTAATTTAAAACATTGGGTAGTAGGATTAAGAATGCAAAAAAATCTTCAATATTGGTTCGTTTTTTTTTTGAGAAAAATGTGTGGTCCTCTACAGGAGAGGAGAGCACACATTCAATATTAGTTCGGTTTAAAAATGAAGAAAAAATAGATTTTAGAGTTAAAATTTTTGGTTATTATACAAATATAAGTTCCACTTCTTCCCTTTCTTTTTTCTTTCTTTTCTTTTCATTTTTCCTTTTCCATTTCATTTTTCTTTTTCCTTTTCTTTTTTTTCTTCTCTCCTTGGCCCAAACCCGACCCATATTCTTTTCTCTTCTCCTTTCCTTCTTCTTTCCAGACTCTTTCCCTCACTCTCTTCTTATCTTATTGCCTGGAAACATGAACGTACACGCACACGTGCACGCCAGCTCCAACCATCGTCACCGATCACCGACCATCCATACAATCCACCCACGACCACCGCATCTCACTCACCGCCCGAAACACTCATCAAAACCTTTTGTTCAAACTTTCAACGTCGAACAACCTGGAGCCGAACTCGTCATCTCCCAACCCCCTCGCCACGCCACCGTACACCACCTTCGACCACCAGACCGTGCCAAAACATTCGTAACTACCTCCTCTTGCCTTTCCCTTCATACCGCACGCCTAACTCCCCCTCTTGTCCTCGCCATTTGCCTCGAAAACGAGACCACCCAACATCCACCTTAAACCCTAGTTCGCCCATGACCGGCCACCACAACCACCTAAAAATCGCCACGCCATTTTTCTCGGGTACCGCCTCCTCCGAGCTTCCTCTTGGCGAAGAGCCGACCCCTACCATTGACGGCTTCGCTGTAATTTGGCCGAAGACCAAATCCTGCTCATTCCCTTATATCTCAATATCCACGCGACTAAAAATCACGAGACAACCTCCAAAAATCATCGTTTCTAATGGCGATCAAGTTTATTTAAGTAAAAGCATAAAAAAATATTTGAATTCCTTACAATTTGGTTTCTTACTGTATTTTTATACTTTTATACCTTTATACTTGATAATATTTAATAAAACAAATTTTAAAGCAAAGTATAGTCAAAAACAAACATTTTTCCGTTTTACATCATAACCTAAATCAGATTAAGTTGGAAGATAAAGAATTTTGAAGCTAGGAATGATATTAAAATATACAGAGCAGAGGTGGAAGAAGAACCATACAGATCCGAGCTTCTCTGATTAAAATGCTTAGTATATATTCATACATAAGTGTATATATACATCCCTATACGAGCCTACACATCAACAATACCTCAATCCAGGCATATAACATAGTTATAGTGTATAAGATTTTAGTTTTACTCACCTTTTTCCTAGAACAGAGGGCACTGTTCTTGAAAAGAGAATTTTTGCTGCTTGCTAGAACACTACTTGTTTGCTTTGCTCTTTTACTGTCTTGATTCCTTTAAAGTTTAATGGCAGATGATTGTTTTTATGTATATATATATATATTTGTTTTGTGAAGACGTTTTAACGTGAAGGCAACAAGGCAATGTGTGTGTGTGTGTATATATATAAAGGAGGATGAGAGGGAACAGGGTTGGAGTGTTACAGGCTTCATATACAGTATTTTTTCTTCTTCTTATTTTTCTTCTTATTATCTATTTTTCTTGCTGATTTGATAAAAAGAAACTGATTTGATTTCCTTAAATTAAGTGATTTGATTTATTTTTCATGGATTTGATCTTTTATGTGTTTGACTTGATTTATTATGTTGATTTGCTATTTTATATGCTTGAATTGATATGCATTCATTATGTTGTCTCCTTGTGTACACACATGCATACTTCATATATATTTACTTATATATATATATATATATATATATATATTTGTCATCACATACATATATTTTCATATTATAAACATATTTTGTCACACTCACATATACATATATCCTCCTATGTATATATATACATTTTTTTTCATATAGATATTTATATTTCCATATGCATTGTTTTTATAACATATGTACATACTCATGTCATTTAAAGTCATTCATTCATGTATATCTATTTACATATACAATATTTTTATAACATATATATACCCATACATTTACTTACATATGTCTTGTCATCCCATATATATTTACATTCATCACCTTACTATTCCATATAACATATATACATATATGTATACATATACTTATGCACATTTTATCATGATATATTTACGTATATATTTTCACATTATTTCCAATTTACATGTATATTACTTCCTCTGGGCATGCATACATATATATATATGCATTTATATACTTATATATATTATCAACATCATAAAGCTTGTATATATTTATCTATATATATTTATGGATATTTTATCTTGATTTAAATGGTGGAGTTTATATATACATATAACTATAATATTTATCATATCTAGAAGGTAAAAATCCAATATAGTTTTTAACTAATACATAAACTCAAATAATTTCAAATATCAGAAAACTCATCTATTCGACTTATAAAAATCAATATTTCAATAATAAAAGCAGTTAATTGCCCAATATCCGATGCTTAAAAATCTGGGTCGTTACATTCCTCCCTTTAGACTTTTGGTCCTCGAAAAGGAACGAACGAGGATTAGAATTTGATGTATTATTAATTTAATCATTTTTAAACATTTTAACTCCTTACTCTTTTTATTATATAAAATTTAAAACACTTTAAAATTACATAATATTACCAAATTAGTTTTATAAAAATACTTTCATAACTCGATGTTTTAACAAGTCCATCCTTGTTCTCATAGAAATTTGGTCATACGTTGATCAGGCATAGGACTGAAAATCTATAAGTACTTAGTAGACCCGTTTTCAACACCCAGTGGAAATACTTGAAAACCTCTTTTCAAAAATGCTATGGAAAGCATCACCCCACCATGGGTCGCAATTAGCACGATGATTGCGTCGCCATCCCGGCGAAATCCATAAGAAAACTGTAGGCATCCGCACCTTTCGACTTTCGCCATGGGAACTGCACAGATCGCAGCTACCCAACCCGAACTGCCACGACCCAAAAGACCGGATCGAAAAACATTGAAATATATAATTTTTTCAGCGTTATTACATAACCAGAACCAACCTTGACCCCGAATAAGGTCGAATCTAGGTTTTAAATAGGGGTGGACAAATAAACCAATCAAACCAGTTTACTTCGATTGGTTTGTTTTGATTTTGAAACTATATTGGTTTTTAATTGGTCCGTTAAAAAAATTAGTTCGGTTAATGATTTAACCAAATTAACCGAACTTTTATTATATTGTCAAAATTACTAATGTTATAATAATAATTTTTTAAGATTGGTTTAGTGGTCAAAATAAATTTTATTTATCAGGTGTCAGAATTACTATTAAAAGAATATTAAATAAGAATACTTTAATCATATATTTATGTTTTATTTTAAAGTACAATGAATATTCCAAACATAAAATGTGAATCATTTTTAGTTCGGTTATAACGGATAACCAACCGAACAAACTAAACTTAATTCGGTTGGTTTTGTTTGGTTTTCATTTTTATTTGTTTTAGCTCAGTTTAACAATTTTCATCATCAAACAAACTGAACCAACCGAACGTTCATCCATAGTTTTAAAATGTATAGTTTGGATCCGAAAAACCCAATCCGTCTAGAACCGAGATCCATCAAGTCATGCACGGGTCCAACAGAAAGGTCAAATTGCCACCACTAACCAATAATTAGTGCCAAATTGCCAATTATGTTTTCAACAGAAGGGCATGCCACTTTAAATAAGTCAAAATTCCCTATGGATATTGTTAAAGGTAGATTCATTTTGGTTAAGAGGAATTTAAACAAAAATAACTTTTTAATTAAATAATTTTGTTAAGGAGAGGATTAAGTCGGTGATACTCCCCTTATAAAAATAAATGAAAATTACTAATTTAACATCTCTGCAATTCTTATTGGAAATTGTTAAAGGGATTATCATTTTAGCAAAGGAAAGTAAATGATAAGGGACAAATTTTAAATATAGCTAAAATTTATAAGGGGAGAATAATGTAACCACTCCTTATTTCTTATATACCATTGGCAAATTATATTCAAACATCAAGAAATACCATACCCGCATCAAAACTTTTAACAAATTTTTATACATCAGTTTTTACTTTACCTACACCATAAATATTACAGCACTACTCACCTTTCAATAAAATTACATTCCTGTCTTTGTTCTTCATTTTTTCTCTTTTAAATAAAGCTTTCATATCAAAATCCAACATAACAAATTCAACTCTATATGCTTACGTAGATTTTCATGTCTTTTAATTCAAATCAATCCTTAATTTTGGAGAACTATCAATATCTATATTAAAAATCATTATATCAATTGTGTTGATTTGAAAGATTAAAAAGGAAAAAAAGAAAAGATAATAAAATTATTATCTCTTTTATTCTATTCTATTTCAAGCTTGTTGTGAAATTTATAATTAAAACTATAAATATATTTTTTATATAGCTTACGGTTTTAATTTAATTGGTTACAAAAACAATTGTTAAGGTTGTATAAAGAAGGACAAATTTTTCTTAAAATTAATTTTGAAAATATAGGTGTATATTAAGTAATTTTCGATGTTTGAATAGAACTAGCCTATAATATTATTTACCCCATTTCCCTTCTTACTTCTCTCACATTCTCTCATACTTTTTCCTTCTTCTTTTTCGTAACCCATAACAAATCTTAATAGCACATGACCTCCTCCACCCTAAACGCCGCTTGATGTTGACCGCCTACTCCATTTGCACCTACTTCAAACCACATAATATTAGTCTTCTTTGAAATTATATAAAAGAAAATTTTATACCTAATTTTAAAATAGTATAATCACAACTTTTTTGAAACATTTCAAAACATAAGATCTTGTGCATCTTTTAGAATGCCATAGGAATCTTGAATGAAAGGAAGAAAAACAAATATCTATGTCTTTGTTTTCTTTTGATGGAAGTTGACATGGAGGGTTAAATGAAGATTGAGATGGGAATTGAAATGGAGGTTGAGATTGAGATGAAAATTCCTCTAACTTCTTTTAATGATAATCATGATTTAAAATTAAGGAACCGGGCTTTAGTGTTTCATGTTAAAGGTATGGTGGGATAATCGTAAATAAGGTAGAAAGAGAAAGAAACATAATGTGTTATTTGGTAACTTTGAATGTGTTTTATAAGGGGAGAATTCATAATTTGATGTTGATTCTCCCCTTAACACTTATTTTCCTCTCAAAAAAATATATTTTTTATTCCCCGTAAAGACGGTCCATGTAATGTTAAATGACTATTCATTTTGACTAAGAGGAACGGAAAAATAAATGATAATAATTTTCTCAACCTTCATTAAAATCTTAAATAGAAGCACCTAACCATTGGAACGGTGGTGTGCTTGTCAATTTTTTTTCTTTTTAATTAAAATATTGATTTAATTTTAATTTTCAAACAAAATCAATATCAATATTTTGTGTGTATTTTTCAAACAATAGACAAAAGGAAGCTCGAATTTTTAGTAAGGTGAGTATGGAGATTTTGAAATGCAGAGGGATATTATTGGTATAAAGAGTTATAACTTTATATTAAAAATGACCATTGGTATGGATATTATCCCTTTAACAATGCCAGTCTTATGTAATTTCTTTTATTTTTGCAAGATAATACGTCGACAGAAATTGATTCGTTAAAACAACTAAATTCAATAAATGAATAAAAAAAGATATTCCTTTTCTCTAATAAAATGGAAGGAATCCGTATTTTATTCTTATTCTTAGTTGGTAGTATACTTTTTTAGCATATGATTTGTTAAGAACAATCTAATGAAAATATGGTTCGTATTTGACTTAATTAGGCATAATCTTTAATATTTGAGCTAAAATTGACTTAGTGTGAGTCGGTATTAATTTAAATTCAATCAAATTGAATTTATGACATAAATGCAATTAATAAATGCAACTAATATGGTAACTAATGAGATAGTTTATGTCAAAATAAATAACTTATCCATTTATTTTGATTTAACTAAATCCTTTTAAAAGTATTTTGAATAAACTGAAATAAAAGAAGTATATAACATAAACTTTATGTATGAAAAAATGAATAATGATTGAGAAAATAAATATTCAAGATCGTTCAATGACCATGGTTTCCAGAATGCCGTAAAAAATATCGTTCCCACTTAAATTACATTTTACATGGTAAACAGGTAAATATAACTGTAGCTCATAATATTACTTGATTTAGTTTTTATGTTTTACGACCTCTACATGTGTGATCATCTTTACAATGACTTTTAAACTCAAATCTATTATATCATTGTAAAATAAAAAACTTAGTCTTCTCTTTCTAATTCTCTACTAATATTCATTTAGATCCTCCGTATCTCCAAAAATTTTGCATGTTTTCATGGTCCACTTGTTAATTTTTTTAAACTAAATTCTTTATATCTTCTAAATTTTTATTCAATCACTTCAAAACTTTAGGACCTTGAATAATGTTATCTTTTCAATTACAAATGTGTCACTCATTTATCCAAACAAATAAGTTGATGATAAATAAGAAACTTGAAATTTATCGATACAGTTATTTATGTTGATAATTTCTATTTTCTAATTGAACAATAAACGTGACAACATTTGCACAACGAACAGTAAGCTTTATAAAAAGAATAGAAAATTCAGCTAATTCCTTATTTACCTAATAGAATTTAGTTCACATATAAAATCTGAAGAAAAATTAAATCTCTAAATAGATATTTAAGTTTCAGATTATAGTATGCATCCTAACCCTGTAAGACATAGACACACATCAAAAACTCATATACACTAAGTTTATTACTCAAATAATTTTTGTTGCGGACTTTCCTTCGAGATTGTGAAGAATTTTCTAAATTTGAATATTAGATAACTTTGTACTGATTTCATTTGATCCGTTGATTTTTTCTTTAATTCATTTGTTGTTTACTTGGTTTTAATTAAGGCAAGGAAGTAGTGTAGGATAAACAAGAAAAGGATGCGATTGGAGGATTGGGAAGTTCGAATGTCGTTATTTCCATTTCAATTAGTTCTTTCATTTTTTATTTTTCCAACTTTTTATAACCGTAATATCAATCTTTTTACCGTAATATTATCTCGTTGATTGACGATACTACTTTCCTGAGTAAATAGAATAGTGGATTATGAAACAACGTTTGGAAGAAGAAACAAGATGGGTAATATCAACATATGTCTTGCTAAGCTTTTACATGGGTAGGATGAAGGAAAACTCATCTCAATCTTAATCTTAATTTTCTCAGTCTTCAATAAGGGTGTTACTATATACACACACCAAATATACACCTCTCACACATTTATCTCCTCACCCACTAAATTACTCCACCCACCCACACACCCACCAATTTAATTTTCTTTTTTCCTCTGGAGCATTTGCTCTTCCCAAAAATGTGATACTTCTCCTTTTCAAACCAAATTTCCTGCCGCATAACAAAAATTCCACCTCAAATCAGACCAATACATAATAATTGCCTACTTAACAAAGCGAAAAGAAAACCACCCCCGTTTCTCTCTTGGATCTTTTGCTCGAATATCTTTCTTCTCAGGGAACTATTGATAAAAACCAATCAGTCTTTGACCATTTTTTTACACAGACGATTCAGAATTTCTACCTATAGAATCATCGATCGTGCACATTAGAAATTTTGTGTTTAAATTGTGTTTATGCATGTCAGTGAATACAACCATAGACTGTAAAATTTGTTTTCTGTTAATAGGGTGATCTATTAAATACTATTACAGCGTTAATTTGTTACCCATATTTTTTCAACCTGTTCCAACACTGCATGGAACGATTTCTAAATGCAGTCATTTATTTCTAATCAAATTTAAAAGCAAAATCAATGCAAAGGGGCCTAGCATATTTAAACGGTAGAATACCTTGCACAATAGTTGTGTTATGCAATTTATCATAATATGCCAAGTAATTGATATGATAAAAGGAAACTTGTTTAGTGATACAATTAAAATAAACTATATATATGCACTTTGATGATACATGTATTACAGATATAGCATGCCTGACTTGTAGTCCTGATTAACTAAGATATAGGAGTTAAGAAACCCTTTTAGCTGTAGATTTTTTTCCCTAACCTTACTTGTTTAAAAACTTACCTGCTTTAAGAAAAAAAATTATATGTACAAGTTAACATTCAAATTACAAGTGAATTTAGTTGTTTAAGCTCTTGATATATCTATCTATTAATTCCTATAATAAATTTAAACCCCTTATGAATATTTTTTCACTCGGTTTTGCATAACCGGATAACTATTTCTTCACTCAGTTTTGCATAACTGGGCAAAGTGGATTTTTGTAGTAGCCTTTTCGATTTAATTTCAAAAGCTTTTTAAGTGGCGTTGCTGGTAGGTTTGGCGTGTGTAGATTGTAACATCCTTCATTAAAATCTAAAATAGAAAAATCGACATAGTATTAATTTCTTTCCTTTTATTTAAGGTTCTAATGACGTTTTTGGAGAAATTTTAGTATCTAAAGGTATAAATTTTTCTTTTTGATTAAAATATTGATTTTACTTTATTTTTCAAACAAAATTAATACCAATATTTTGTGCGCAATACTCAAACAAGGGACGAAAGGAAGGTACGATATTTTTTAAGGTGAGTCGTGGAGATTTTGAATGGCAGAGGGGTATTATTGGTATAAAGAGTTATAACTTTATATTAAAAATGACTATTGGTATGGATATTATTCCTTTAACATTGCCATTCTTATATAATCTCTTTTATTTTTGCACGATAATATGTTGAAAGAAATTGATTCGTTAAAACAACTAAATTCGGATGAATCAAAAAAATAGGTACCCCTTTTCTCTAAGAAAGGAAAAGAATCCGTATTTTATTCTTATTCTTAGTTGATAATATTTTTTTTAGCATATGATTTGGTAAGAACAATCTAATGAAAATACGGTTACTACATAGTCACTATTTGACTTAACTAGGCATAATCTTTGATATTTAAGCTAAATTGATTTAGTGTGAGTTGATATTAATTTAAATTCAATCAAATTGAATTTATAACATGAATGCAATTAATAAATATAATAATAAATGCAACTAATATGGTAACTAATGAGATAGTTCATGCCAAAATAAATGTTTTATCCATTAGTTTTGATTTAACTTGATCTTTTACATAATATTTTGAATATAAAAGAAGTAAATAACATAAAATTTGTGTATGGAAAAATGAATAATGATCAAGAAAATAAATATTCAAGATCGTTCAATGACCTTGACTCTCATAATGCAATAAAAAAAACTATTTTGTTCCTACTTAAGTTACATTTTACATGGTAAACAGGAAAATATATCTGTAGCTCAAAATATTACTTGATTTAGTTTTCATGTTTTGCGACCTGTACACATGTGATCATCTTTACAATGACTTTTAAACTCAAATCTATTATACAACTATAACATAAAAAACTTACTCTTCTCTTTCTAATTCTCTCGTATTATTTTCATTTAGATCCTCAATATTTCCAATTTTTTGCATGTTTTCATGGTCCACTCGTTAATTTTTTTAAACTGAATTCTTTATATCTTCTAAATTCTTATCCAATCACTTCAATAAATATTTTCACCTAAGCATTTTCAAATTTGAAACTCTAGAAATTTGAATAATGTTTACTAATCAATTACAAACGTACCACTCATTTATGCACATAATTTTGTTAGACATAAATAAGAAACTTGAAATTTATCAATATAAGTATTTATGTTTATAATTTTTAGTTTCTAACTAAACAATAAACATAATAACATTCACATAACAAATAATAAGCTTTATAAAAATATAAAGAATAGGAAATACAACTAATTCCTTATTTACTTAATAGAATTTATTTCACACAAAAGATCTAAAGAAAAATTAAATCTCCAAATATATACATATTTAAGTTCCAGATTATAATCTACATCCTATCCATGTAAAACCTTAGCAAGGCATGGACATTCATCAAAAATTCATATACACCAAGTTTACTATTCAAATAATTTTTGTTGCAGACTTTTCTTCAAGGCTGTGAAGAATTTTCTAAATTTTGAATATTAAATGACCGTATTGAATTATTGATTTCATTTGATTCGTTAATTTTTCTCAAATTCATTTGTTGTTTACTTGATTTTAATTATGGAAAGGAAGTGGTATAGAACAAAGGAGAGAAGGATGAATTAGAGAATTTAGGGAAGTTCGAAACCGTTTTAATTTGCTCTTTCATATTTTAATGTTTCCAACTCTTCGTATTGTCATTTTATTGCAATTTTATCTCGCTGATTAACAATACTGCTTTTCTTAGTAACTAGAATCATGGGTTATGAAACAATGCTTTTGGAAGAAAAAACTAAATAATTATGTATTATCAACCGGCCATACCTAAGATTTTTTTTATTTTTGTTGTAAGATGTTTGATTGTTTAAATTTTACATAGTGTTTGACATTGTTCTTTTCACGTATGCTAATCATATGCAAACAAATTTATACAAAATTTCCCATTAATTTATAGTAGTAGCGTTTGCATGATGCAATTCCTTTTTATATGTTTTATATGTGCACGCAGTAACTTGAGTTGAGCCATTATGTATGAATTTATTTATATACAATGATTCCTCAAATCAATGTTTTAGCATTAGAACTTAAAGTTCGATGTGTGCATCTAGAGAATTATTTATAGGTATTACGTAAATCTTTTAGCCTTCTTTTGTCTGATGCATAACTGTAGTTGCACATACGTACACAATGACATACACATGTTTTTTTGGATAATCAATTTTAAATATTCAAAATATGAAGAATATTTAAATGTAAAATACATCTTGCAAACAATGATTTTGCTCGAGTTAAGCACAAAAATGTATTCAACTAGATTTGCAAAAAATATAGTCATAATCCATATGCGTCACGGTTTCACATAGGTAAATTGTATAGTGGAAAGTCAATGTGGTTATTGTCATTTTTGTACAACATAAGTTAGCAATAGGTATATCTGAATGTCATCTATGGGTCTTCTCCAATCAAAAATATCAACAGAAAAAGGTTAATATCCAAGAAAAATAGGTAATTTTGATGGTAGCGGTAAATAATTAATTTTACAAAAAACTGTTTCTAGCATCATCTTCTACTACAAAATTCATATAAAATATTAACATAGACTATTTTATACTGCATAATTAATTAATTAGTAGGGAATTGTGATAAGAAAATATAATTTTCATGAAAAAGAGTTCAGTTTTATTACAACGGTTATGTTTTACAACTCGAAATCGATGATACAAACCACCCTCACACTAATATGATGGCGAACTACATATCTAATGAACATAAATTTTACATATATGTAGAAACACAGTTTTAGTGTTTTGATGATAACAACCCTACAATAAAACTACTAATGCATTTAACGAGTTTTACAAATCATTAATAAGCTTAATGGAGCCAAAACACGAAGAGATGAAATTTAAACATGTGGGTAAGTCAACAATAATATACACACGCATGAAAATAAAAAATGGAGAAAAAGAGACCATGAAGGAGCGTACAAGTTTTCAAAGTGAATAATGAAGTTTACAAATTTATTAGAGCATAAGAATATTAAAGCCACGCTCGGAGATGGACGAACGAGCACAAAAGTCGGGTATGTTTATTATTGAGTCCATGTCGAGTCATTGTGTCTTAGAATTGTTAAACCTCACAACCGATATCCAAATCATTCCAAACTTTGACACATCACCTGCAATATCATCTTAGACTTCTAGAAAACAATTCAACAAAAATTTCTACAACCTTTTAATGTGAGGAAAAGCAAGCAAAATGTCAAAAGATACAAAATGTTACAGGCAAAAAACATCAGAACTTTCCAAGCACTAAACTTTCGACTACCATAAAAAGCATAGGTCAACGCTGTAGTGTTGTGCTATCAAAAGTCCTGTGTTTTTATAATGGCTATATACATGTCAGGACTTTCCATGGCAGTCGACTGAAAAGTGTTGTAGGCTAGTGCTTCAAAAGTCAGGTGTTTGAAAGTTTTATAACGTCAATAATTTGAAAGGGTGTTTCATGTCTTTTCATCACTCCTTTTCATTCTTGACTTTAGTGAAAGGTTACAACTATTCTAAATCTAGTGGCTTATATTCATTGCTGTGAACGCTTATAACATAACAATCACAAGATCAATTGATTCTGTGATCAAAAACATACTTGCTCACACATTGCTCTTGAACTTTGAATTCTTAAATTTCATTTCACATATCTGTCGATTTTCACTCAAATCCTTCCATAATCGATCTGATTGCTATCCTAACTTTCACACATCCACTCCAACATCATTTGTAAGGGATATAAGATTACTGTATTAAAAAGAGATATCAGTGCCAGTGTTGAAGACCCAAGTATCTGTCAAAGTTATTTTTATCTGAAGTTTGCATTTGAGGCAAACTGTCTCAATTGTGCTAAGTAGTCAACAAGTGTTGTAAAATCTAAGACGTCGGCGCTGTGGAAAATCCGAGAAGTTGGTCAACTGAGAAGTCGTTTGTTGTAAGCTTATTCCTCTAGGCAAAGCGAGGTTTTTGGTGATAGTAAGAATATGTATAAGGTTGAGTTTACAATTTCTGCTTGCGATCTGAACCGTGATAAACCTGCTTGTGATCTTTATTTTCCACTGCAGTAACACTGAGTTTGCAATTTCTAACTGGTTACTTATTTTAATTACCATAAGTTGTTCGATAGCTCATTACTTAGTTATAAAATACAGTAGTTCATACTTTGGCGATGGATCGGTTATGGTTGCAATGACATGGAAATGGAGCAATGACAGCGCTCTAAGCCAAGGCGGCGATGGTGCTACTCAAGTCCGAGAAGCGGCGGAGGCAAAAATTGAGTTGAAAGTCAACGGTTAAGAAACAAGGTCGAGGTTTGCAATATGATACGACCACATTAGGTAGAACTCACCCCTAAAAGCTAACTTGTAAGGGGAGGATGCATAATTAATTATATACAAGTTAATACATCTCATTTTACAATGTGGGACATACCATTCCACCGCTTTTCGAAAGTCCGACGTCCACGCCGGCCCACTCTATCGACACTGACCCGATGGTAGCCATTTTCTCTTTTGGACGGCTTCACTCACCTATCATTATTTTAATCTAGCCTATAGGTCGCCCCTCTCATGGCGCGAACTTTCGTCGGCGGCTCTCAATGAAAGCACCAATTGATACGACCACATTAGGTAGAACTCACCTCTAAAAGCTTACTTGTAAGGGGAGGGTGCATAATGAGATATATACAAGTTGATACATCTTATATTTTACAATGTGGGACATATCACAATATAGATTGGATCCTTGTCCTTAAGGTGGATCGGCGATGGAGGTTCGTGCTTGGATTCAAGGTCGACGATGGATTGATGCTTAGATTTGAAGGAAGACATGAAAGTTGTGAGTTTTGTGGAGGCAAGGGCTCAGAAACAATGAAGATAGAAACGAAATAAGTGCATGAAATTTTTTGTGAAGTCTTATGTATTTATATTTAAGGAGAAAAACGATCGATATTGATTCGTATCGACCGATGTGATTTTTTTTATTTTAAAAAAAATGAAAAAAAGAAATATACCTGCCTAATGACTGGAACAACTTAGATGAATTCTCAATGATGATTGAAGATTTCAAACAGAGGACTTCAACATTTATAATTGGCGAGATGATGTAACCCTTTGGTTGTTCGGAATGAAGTGTTGATATTTTCAGCAAAGATGCAATGTCTCATGAAAATGACTCAAATGATGCAACCATCTCTGCAGTCATGGATTCGGTTGCTTGTCTCGAATCAAAGCATGTCTTGCATTCAAGGAAGCATGCTTTGTGAGGGCAAATGTCATCCGGTAATTGAACCAAGCGACGATTCGATGGAATTGGACTAGAAATGATTAAAGAATGAATCGAGATGCTTGGAAGAAGTAGAGAATGGAGTGGTGAAGAAAAAAAATGCTAATTGTACAAGCAACAATATTGATCGATCCATCGTTCGGTACAAATCGATCCAAAGTATTGAAGGGCCCATTCTACTTGTACTACGGTTCTACATTTAAGTTTAGGAAAAAGACAAGTTTTGGTGATGGGATATTGATCGGTGTCGATCGGTGATGACATTTTACCCCTGAAGATCCAAGACGTGAAGACTCGGACATTTCTAAAGAAAAAAGAATAAGACAAGGTCAACATATTGATCAATACCAAATGATCCTATTGATCGGTATCAATCGATCATATCTCGTAGATCTGACTTGTTTTTCGTGTGGGAAACTCAGGTCCGAATGTTTGAACGATTCAACAAGAGTTTGACAATTCTGGTGCATATATTCGTCTATAAATAGCAGACTTCAACATAGAAAAAAGAGACTTTTTGATCTTATTACTGACTTTTGAGTGGAGTTGCTGCAGAACTCAAAATCATTCAAGTCTAGATCTGATTCGCATTGTAATTCGGTTGTACTAGCTAAATCTAACCGGTAATAGAAGATAATTTGGACGTGGACCACAAAATTTCACCGAATCACTAAAAAAATTGTGTTCTTTATTTTATCTTATTTATTCATTTTATTTTGCTTTTAATCGCTTGGGGTATTTGGCCGTTTTACGTGCAAACAATTAGATTTCAAAAACAAAAGATCTTTCATTAATAACTAGAATCCAACAAATTATAACACATAACAAAAGATACATTACTACTACTTTAGAAAATTTCAAATGTATCATTTTAAGAAATACAAAGTAATTATTTAAGAATACAGATTGTTTGGTTCAACAAAACTACGATTTACCCTAGTTAGCAAAATAATTTGTTTTCTACACTCGATACAAATTGGGTTGTAAGTTCATCCATAACCATCAAACCCTTTTCCATAACCATAGTATCGTATCTTTAATGTTCAAGATTCAACTTTTTTGCTCAATGCTTGCAAACTTTTTCATCTCCTCCAACTTTTTCTCGGCAGCAATGTTCCTTCCATCATTAATTTTTATGTCTTTCTTGGGTGATACTTATTCGAGAATCCAAGGCAGCTTCGATTTTATTCTTCTTCGCAGCTTTCGATCCGATTGGTCAAGAATTTTCATTAGGTCTATGAGTAAACACATTGTTAACCCGCTTTTAAGCCAAAACATATTTAAACCAAACTTAAAAGATCAAAACGAGGATGAAACGACTTGAAAATTGACAAGCATGCTTAGAAGAAACAAGAAAATAACTCGAGAAAGTTTCACCCAAAATTGACGGCGAAAACCGAATAATTGAGTTGGTAAGAATAGTTAGAGGTGGATCCCTGGATCAAAGCTTGGAGGATGTGAACAGAAATCCATTCACTTCTAATATTCATAATGCGAGAAATCTCCCTATTTCAAGCATTTGACGCTGGAAATGTACGACTGAAAGTCGGATCCGACGGTTCATCTGATGAGATACATCCGATATATGGAAGTGTTAGGTGCTTTTGAGGAGGTAATGAGACGGTGCTTCCCATTATACTTGACGGACTTAGCAGCAATGTAGTTCAGACAGTTGGAGAATGAGTCCATTAGCATGTGGACCGACTTGGTGAGTAAGTTCTTGATACAGTTCAGAGTTCACGTCTCACGACCGAAGAATGTAACGACGCCGTCAAGCGTGAAATAAAGGCCCGGAGAGATCTTGAGAAGTTATATAACCAGATTCAATGCAGCAGCAGCCGCGGTCGATAAGCCAGACTCATTAATAATCTTAATGGCAGCAGCATCTGGAGTCGCGAGCAAGACCAACTTCAAAGTTGCACTAGAAAGGGATCCATCGATGGATCTTGCAGAATTCTACCATGAAGCTGAGAGATGTTTGCTTTAGAAAGATGCTGAAGCTGAGGATGCTGAAATCAATGTTGTGGGTGACAATGGACTGTCTGGAGCAGAAAACAAAAAGAACAAAGGAAAAAGAAGAGCTGATGATGACTTCGAAGAACCGAAACGGCAGAGGGAACTGAAGTTCTCTTCTTATACTGAGCTAGCAGAGACCCCAAAGGATATATCTGAAAACTAGGTGGCAAATCTCCTATCGTAAGCCTGCTAGAAGAGAACCCACTAATCGGCATAAAAGATCTAGAAAATTCTACATCTTGCATGAGCTGGATGGACATGAAACGAACGAGCGTTGACATCTTCGTGGTCTGATAGAAGAACTGGATCGGAGAAACCAACTGCAGTAATATGTGAGGAACCAAACTGCAATTGTGCGGCCGGAGCAACCACCATATGCAGGAAACACATCACGGAACAACCAGGATCTGGTTCAAGACTCAAAATCTCATGATCGGGGTAGTCGGGAATTAGGTTCGACTTCCTCGCTTTGCTTTTTCTTGCTTTGAATAATTAGGATAATAATAACCTCAAACCGCTTATACGTGTACGAGGCCTAGATTGGCTCTAGGCACGCTCTGAGTCGGGTGTTTGGGATGACTATTTAGGATAATAATAACCTCGAACCTCTTACACGTGTACGAGGCCTAGATTGATCCCTAGGCATGCTCCAAGTCGGATATCTGAAATGGATAATTAGAATTTCTGCTTGTTTGCTTTGATTTGAATATTTGACTTTTAAAAAATCCACAATGAATATGATGACCGATATGAATCGCTTTAAGTCCCATCCGGAGAGATGAGACCGAAGTACAAGGTGTAAGTCCCCTCGCCGGAAAGCGAGCGGATGGACTTGTACAATATTGATCGCTTTAAGTCTCATCTGGAGAGACATGACTGGAGTTTAGGGTGCAAGTCCCCTCGTCCGAAAGCGAGCGGATGGGCTTATATGATATCGATCGCTTTAAGCTCCGTTCGAAGAGATGGAATCGGAGTGCAGGGCGCAAGCTTTATTGCTAGAGAGCGAGTGGATGAGCTTGCACGGAAAGTAAGTCTTCTCACCGAAGAGTGAACGAATGAGCTTGCTTGGTCGTTGAGTTCCTTTGTCGGGGAGCAAGTGGATTCAAGAAGGATCCGGAGAGATCAAAACCCTAAATTGGACGATAATCGATCGGAAGATATTGAATCCTAAATTGAAAGATAAACGGTACGGAGAGATCGAACCCTAGATTGGATCATGAAAAATACGGAGAGATCGCACGTTAAATTGAATGTAAAATAATCCGAAGAGATCGAACCTTAGAACGGAATATAAGGATTTGAACGTCTTATAATTAGAGTAAAAAGGATAAATCCCGAATGAACACGAGACGATTTTGATATGTGACGTAATAACTCCAAATGAAATCGGAATGTTTGTAATGTATGAACAAGGCTTAAACAAAAGCTGGTGTTCTTAACTGCAACAGGTTTGGAACGACTTATGATTTGCAAAAGAATCCGAATGAACTGGACGATCCATCAAGATTGAAATAGCCGGAGAGCTCAACTATCGAAGAATGATTGCTAATGGACTTGTTCTTGAGCAAAGCACGCCGTACATTCAAAAGACGTACTTTGGGGGGGCAAGTGTTAACCCGCTTTTGAGTCGAAGCAGATTTCAACCGGACTTAGAAGATCAAAATGGGGGGCAAGTGTCTTCATCGACATGAAAATTGGCAAGCATGCTTAAATAAAACAAGGAAATAGCTCGAAAAAGTTTCACCCAAGAATGGGTTGGGAAAATAAGTCGGCACCAACTTATTTTACTCGGCCCCAAGTTATTTCTGCCATTTATTTCTCCACTCCAACTTCGTACGAGTTATTATCTATCTCTTTCATATGTGACCAAGTGATTTTCAAGAGTTTTGGACGTTCCAAGAGTTGAAGAGATGACAGCTAAAATGACATGAGACACATCAAAATAGAGTAAGAACGATGATGCAGAAGGTACAAGTTATTTCCCACAAAGAAAATAACTCTGACGCAGCCTACAGGATCACACAACTCACGAATTGATGAATTCGCGGAAAATGAATCGATGAAACAAAATGAATCGATGAATTGAAGATACCCAAGTGCCCAAATCCGTTGATCTCTCGAGATACCGGATTCTAGCTATCTTCAACACGTTGATCGCGCACGATACCGCGTTAGAAGATCTACGATTCTTCGACGTTGATCTCGTGCACGAGATTCCGTGAATCGACTTCAAGTTCGTTGATTTGAGCGCACTCGAATATCCGAAGATGGAGAAAGGAGATAACACTCAACTTCCAATTTTAATGGTAGCACAAAGCACAAATCAAACTTTATTCAAAAATCAACTATTTTTTACAAATGACCATACACCCCTATTTATAGGGAAAGTACAACACACACGACTTAACCACACAAATTACAACACAAACGACTTACATCACACGAGTTACAGCAACATACATCACAATTACAACACAAGCGACATAAGAAAACAAAATACAAATGACTTAACAAACAATGCGACTTAATAAATTCATCACAAACGACTTAAGAACTTGCGACTTAATAACTTGCGACTTAACATCTTGCGGCATAATAGCTTGCGGCTTAACATCTTGCGACTTAACATCTTACTCATTCGCGACCTTCTGGAGATGGTTTCGTTCACGACCTAAGAAAGATGTTTGCGACCTAAGGAGGAGGAGCGACCTACGACTTAGCTGGAGCGAAGATGCTCGCGACTTAAGGTTAGGTCGGAGTTTGATGGAGCTTCGCGACTTAGGGTTAGGTCGTCCGCGACCTATGCTGGAGCGCGACTTAGGGTTAGGTGTTCGCGACCTACGCTGGAGCGCGACTTAGGGTTAGGTCGTTCGCGACCTACGCTGGAGCGCGCGTCATAGGATTCTGGAGTGACTTCTTCCTCGCGACTTAGCAATGTCGATCGCGAACGCGAGGTATGCGCTGCATCATCCTCCCCTGATTGAAAAGAATTCAACCCCGAATTCACATTTTCCTCTTCTTCGACAAGCTTCTCCCCATAATACGAAATTAAGTGTTTGACATTGAAAACATCAGAAGTATGAACATTTTTCAACAACCTTAACTGATACGCATTATCATTGATCTTCTTCAAGGTTTCTACTGGACCAATCTTTCGAGCTTTCAACTTGTTGTAAGTTCCAATTGGAAAACGATCTTTCGTCAATACTGCGTAAACAAAATCACCATCTTTGAAGTCCACACTCCTTCGCTTCTTATCTGCCAATTGCTTATACTTCTCATTTGACTTAAGCAATCGTTCATGAACAATCCTGTGACACTCCTGCAACTCATTTACGAAATCACAAGCTCGTTTAACAACCCCTTTTTGAAGTGGAACTGTCGACAAATCCAACGGTCCCTTCGGAATTGCTGAATATACCACTTGAAATGGACTGAATCCAGTACTTCGATTAATGGCATGATTATGTGTGAATTCTGTCTGACACAATTTCACATCCCAGCTCTTCAAATTATCCTTCACAAGACATCTCAACAAGTTTCCCAAAAGATCTGTTCACCACTTCCGTTTGCCCATCCGTTTGTGGATGATAGGCGCTACTAAAATTCAGCTTAGTCCCAACCACCTTCCACATGACATTCTTCATGCAATTCCTTCACAATCTTCATTCGCAAACTGCACTCTGGTATACACAACCGATTTCCCTTAAATAGAAAACCTTCTACCAACACATACTCATCCGTCCTCCCTTTCTCGACTTCATCTACAATCTTGGCAAAGTAAGGATCCTCAACAAACAAATCTGGAAATACATCAAACCCCATCACTTCAACTCTCATCGTAGTCAACAAATGATTTCTTCGACTTAATGCGTCTGTCACACGATTTGTAACTCCCGACTTATGCTTTACAACAAATGTAAACTGTTGCAAGTATGTGATCCATGAAGCATGCCTGGTTGCAATCTTATCATGCCCTTGTAAATGTTTCAATGCTTCGTGATCCGTATACAAAACAAATTCTTTGTGGAACAAGTAATGTCTCCAATGCTTTATGGCTTGGACAATAGCATAGAACTCCAAGTCATAGGTATTGTATCTTGTCTTTGCTCCAGAAAGCTTTTCACTGAAATAGGCAATTGGACGACCCTTCTGACTCAACACTCCTCCAATTCCAACTTTGGACGCATCTATATGTAACTCAAATAGTAGCTGAAAGTCCAGGTATCTAAGAATCGGTGTTGTAGTCAAGAGTGTCTTGATCTGTTGAAAAGCATAATCAGCCTCTTCAGTCCACACAAACTGCTTTCCTTTCATACAATCTGTCATTGGTGCCATCATGCTACTGAAATGTGGGATAAACCTTCGGTAGAATGATGCTAAACCATGAAAACTTCTCACTTCGGTTACAGTCCTGGGTTGTGGTCAATCCTTGATTGCTTCAACTTTACTTTGATCCACCTGGATACCTTCCTTGGACAATACATACCCCAAGAACAAAACACTGTGCGTCATGAACATGCACTTCTTTGTTGCCGCGTAAAATTGCTCCTGACGAAGTATCATCAACACTTCCCGCAAGTGTTGTAGATGCTCTTCTGTGCTTCCACTGTATATCAATATATCATCAAAGTATACCACCACGAACTTTCCAATAAACGGTCGAAAGATCTGATTCATCACTCGCATAAAAGTACTAGGTGCATTCGAAAGACCAAATGGCATGACCAGCCATTCATACAACCCCTCCCGTGTCTTGAAGGCTGTCTTCCATTCATCCCCTGGTCGAATTCGAATCTGATGATACCCACTCTTCAGATCAATCTTTGAAAAGATAGCAGCTCCACTCAACTGATCTAACAAGTCATCCAATCTTGGCATCGGGAATATGTACCTCACCGTAATCTTGTTTAGTGCTCGACTATCTGTACACATTCTCCAAGTTCCATCCTTCTTTGGCACTAACAAGGCTGGTACTGCACAAGGACTTAAACTTTCTTGTACGCGCCCCTATTCAAGTAACTCTTCCACCTGCCTTCTCAACTCTTCGTGCTCCTTTGGACTCATTCTATAATGTGGTCTATATGGTAACACAGCTCCCAGAACAAGATCAATCTGGTGTTGTATGTCTCTCAACGGTGGTAACTCTTTTGGTAATTCTTCAGGAAACGCATCTTCAAATTCCTTCAACACTGGCTTAACTTCCTCAGGAATTTCAACCGCTTCACTACTTTCACGTCCAATCAATAGAAATACTTCAGGGCTATTCTCTACTTCTTTGACAAATTCCTTCAAAGATAACAGTCTTTAGTTCCTCGATTTCCTCCAACTTGCTTTCACTTTGTTGTCGCCTTTTAGGAACTAAAGTGATTCTAGTGCCATCGAACATGAAACTATAGCAGTTAGTCCTACCATCGTGTTGAACGTCTCTATCGAACTGCCACGGTCTTCCCAACAACAAATGACATACATCCATATCCACCACGTCACACAAATTTCATCCTTATACTTCTTTCCGATGGAAAAAGTTACACAAGCTCTTCAACCAACCTTCACTTTCCCACCTTTCCTCAGCCAAGCTAATTTGTAGGGTTTGGGATGCTTCTCTGTCTTTAACGCCAACTTCATTACGGCTTCTGTAGAGATGATGTTATCACAACTCCCTGCATCGATAACAAACTTACAAACTTTTCCCAAAATAGTGCATGTCGACTGAAAAATATTACTCCTCAACCAACTAGTCTCCTCTTCCTGCTTTGGCGTTAAGCAAGATCTCCTCATCATTAAAGAATATCCCTCGTCTCCCGTCAATAATTCTTTTTCCTCCTCAACCTATGGTGAATTGAAACATTCTACTTCTGCATTCTCAACCTCAGCAACCATCGCTCGCTTCTTAGGCTTCGGGCATTCATTGCTCTTATGACCAAACTCCTGACAGTTATAACACTTGAAATTGTTGTTGACCTTGGTCTTAGCAGCTTCATTGGCAACCGGTTTACTAACAGCCTTGGAAACATTAGTATTGATACTAGCCCCCTTCACCTGATTGCTCGAACTTGTAAACGCACCACCTCCTCTTCTACCTTGCTTCTCCCAAGCTAGAGCCTTCTGGTGTGCTTCAGCAACGGATCTCGGATCAAACATATTTACCATATCCTGAATTTGCATTCTCAATCCTCCCACAAATCTGGATGTCAACTGTTCCTCCGTTTCCATGATATCGTTTCTAGCAATCAGTTGATAAAACTCATCTGCATAATCATTTACCGACTTTGTCCCTTGTCTCAAATTCTGTAAGCGCTGATACATAAGAGACTGATAATTATAAGGCAAGAAAGTAGCCTTCATCAACTTCTTCATCTTTTTCCATGAAACAATCTTCGACTTTCCCGTTCTTTCCCGTGTAAGTTTAGTTTGTTGCCACCACGCCATAGCTCTTCCCCTCAATCGTGTAGCAACCAACTTAACTCTACGATGCTCGGGTACTTCCTTGAAGTCAAAAATTTCTTCAACATTTGATAACCAATCCAGAAACTCTTCCGCTAGCATTCCCCCTTTGAATTCTGGAATCTCTGTTTTCATCCCCGACTCCCATTGACGATCATCTTCGGAATCTCTATTTTGATTTCGCCTTTGGCCACGGTTTCCACAAGAGCTACTACTACCATCACTGGATTCCTCCAAATCTGACGTATGTCGATGTCGATTCTGATCATCAACATTTCTGCTACCACGCACGTTTCTTTCTCCCGAAACTGACAGTTCTCTTCTTTCCCGATCCGATGGTGGTGACATTCTTCTCCTCTCGGAATTTGACGGCGAAATTCTATGTCCACCTTGATTTGAACTTGGCGATGCTCTTTGTTGAGTTTGATTCATATTCATCATGAGCCTTTCCAATCTACCAATTCCCTCATCAAACTTCTCATTGAATTTATCACTAATTCGTTGCTCCATTTGTTCAGCATCTTCTCTTCGATACACATCTGCAACATTCTGATGACGATTAACTCTTCTTGGAGGCATTGTCAAATCTTCAACAAATCCAAACACAAACTTCACAAAAACTTCAAATCTCGAAACTTCACACCCAACGAACTTGAAAAAGTTCGTCTCCAAGCTCTGATACCAAATGACGCAGCCTACAGGATCACACAACTCACGAATTGATGAATTCGTGGAAAATGAATCGATGAATTGAAGATACCCAAGTGCCCAAATTCGTTGATCTCTCGAGATACCGGATTCTAGCTATCTTCAACACGTTGATCGCGCACGATACCGCGTTAGAAGATCTACGATTCTTCGACGTTGATCTCGCGCACGAGATTCCGTGAATCGGCTTCAAGTTCGTTGATTCGAGCGCACTCGAATATCCGAAGATGGAGAAAGGAGACAACACTCAACTTCCAATTTTAATGGTGGCACAAAGCACAAACCAAATTTTATTCAAAAATCAACTATTTTTTACAAATGATCATACACCCCTATTTATAGGGAAAGTACAACACACACGACTTAACCACACAAATTACAACACAAACGACTTACATCACACGAGTTAGAGCAACATACATCACAATTACAACACAAGCGACATAAGAAAACAAAATACAAATGACTTAACAAACAATGCGACTTAAGAAATTCATCACAAACGACTTAAGAACTTGCGACTTAATAACTTGCGACTTAACATCTTGCGGCTTAACATCTTGCGACTTAACATCTTGCTCGTTCGCGACCTTCTGGAGATGGTTTCGTTCACGACCTAAGAAAGATGTTTGCGACCTAAGGAGGAGGAGCGACCTACGACTTAGCTGGAGCGAAGATGCTCGCGACATAAGGTTAGGTCGGAGTTTGATGGAGCTTCGCGACTTAGGGTTAGGTCGTTCGCGACCTATGCTGGAGCGCGACTTAGGGTTAGGTGTTCGCGACCTACGCTGGAGCACGACTTAGGGTTAGGTCGTTCGCGACCTACGCTGGAGCGCGCGTCATAGGATTCTGGAGTGACTTCTTCCTCGCGACTTAGCAATGTCGATCGCGAACGCGAGGTATGCGCTGCATCAAACTCGGTATTGACTTATTTTGATTATTCGATAGAAAGTGCGACTTCACATGTGACTTTGGACCGAGGTCTGGACTCTGCTGCAAGCGGGCTTCTGACTCCATACCTCCATTTCTCTATAAATACCAGCTTGTCTGCAACTAAAGGGGATCTGATCTCTCTGTCATTGAAGAATTCTTCTCCTTCTTCATACCTTATCTCTCCTCTATTAAAGTCACCTAAGAAGCCACTATTTGCTACGCTAGGACTTACATCAGCAAATCTCTAGTACTAGTGACTCTCAAACTCTCTAGAAACATCATTGTAAATCTAAGATCCACAAGATTGCGATCAAACCTGATAAAACTAGTTATAATCCGGAGAGGGAACAACTAATAAGAAGATTAAAGTAGACGTAGGTTGGAGATTACGCCGAACTACTATAAAAACTCGTGTGTCTTCATTTACATTTTCTGTTTTTTCCTTTATTTTTAATAGAACCGGTGCTTTCATTTGATCTCTAGGTGTTGATTTATTTTTGGGTTAGTGCACATCTCATTTTCGTCCTCATAAGTTGTTTCTCTGTCGGATGAGTTTTCGAACTGGAGTAATATGATGATTTGATGTTTTTAGGGGTGGTAATCAGCAGGACTGGACAGCACATAGATGTATTTGTGTCATATCCTATCAAAAGTTCGGACTATCATGGACCGGACGAGACTTATGCACAGCTACTCTTCGTACGAGCCGGACAATGTACGGACAATACAAATTTCGTCGAACAAATCGTATGAACGCAATGTCATATAAATTTTATTATCTTAATTCTTGTCCTAAATGAGAAACGAACTAACACAAACAGACGTTTTTCTGCTTCGAACCGAGCCGAACAAGAGACACTCGTACAAAATTAACACTCTTACTTTTTTCTTCCTTTTGTTTTTTGTTTAAACGTCTCTCAAGTTCTTCGCATTGTTAGAATTCCACTTTGGTTGACTAGTCAACGGCTCGTAATAATTTCCAATTTGGTAATAGTGGGGTTTTTTTGTTACCATTTTCCCTTGCATATAACTTTAAGAATTTCGCATTTACAATTTTTTCTAATAGAAAAACGAATCAAAATAAATATCCAAATTTTGAATTGATGCAAGAAGGGAACTTAAAAAATACCAACGCGTCTTCACCTACCATTCCACTATGGTTCCTTTTCTTGATTTTGTAAATCTGTGATTCATAAAATTGAGTCCGTCACTTAATTTTTTTGAATCGACCTTAGATCCCTAAAAATGGACGTGTGTTGTCTGAATGTTTTTTGTTGTAAAAATCCATTACTTTTCTCCAGAACTTTTCACTGCTTTTGTCATTTCTCCAAATGAATCTTTAGAATAATGACAATATACATAACACAAAATGTAATCTTGTTTATTTTTTCATGTATTGGATGAATGCAAGCAAAGAGGTGTTTCGCTTTCCCTCGATCGTCTTCAAACACAAAATCATTTGAATTTGATGTTTTTGTAAACTCTTCGAATGGTGAAAACATTTTACGCATTGATTTTGGTATAAGATTTAAGGGATTGTGATGAATTTTGAAGACGAAAGTGAGTTATTTAGGAATGTCTAAATGAAAAGAGTCGTTGGAGGAGGAAATTTGTTGTTTATGGCCGTGAAGGTTTGGTTCAAATAGGTGCCTAGTTTCCAGATGCGTCTAACATTAGACGCCTATTTAATAGGCATGCACATACTAAACGCATATTAAATAGGCGTCTGATAGTTGGCGTCTATTATATAGACGTCCGCGATCAATTTAGAATCTTGAATTGGTCCCTAAATATTACTTTGTTGTTGGTCTTTGTTGATTTGTTGAATTCGAGCCCTAAATGTGCATATGTTGGAGATGCTCTTATGTAAGGATCGGTTTGGCATCACTTGTGATGTACCAATTATTCATTGAGGTTTTTTTTTTCAGAATGACATATCTTAGGTGTATGTATACAACGTGCATAGGTCAAGAGATTGAGATATATACTGTTAACAATGGAAAATAGAGAGGTGGATGTCTTTATACGGGAAGTGATGGAAGATGAGTATAAGAAGAAGATAAGAAGTTACAGGATAGATAGTATTAATGCTGACAATATATATCAAATCTACTCTTTAAAGAACATATTTTCATTATTCTGGAGCAGCTAAGCACAGACGTGATTATTGTAGATACATATATAAATAAACTAACATTCAAAATTCTGAAGAATACCTGTGAAAGGACGATCTTTAATTAGATTGAAGTCTTTATGTAAAATGTGCATCAGATGCTTCGAGTTCTAATGTATTTTTCCCGCTTTGGATCTCATATTATACTGTCTGGGCATTGCAAACTGTAAAATCCTGTTTTAAGCAACAAATGAATAAATCATGAACAAGTAGAAAAAATATAGAAAAAGAATGGCATTTTTTTCCCAATTCTGAATAACAAGAGTACAATAGGTATCTCCAAGGAGATAGAGGTCATGGATCGGTTCTCGGTAGCATTTATAAATGTTGCATGAAAGTCAATACCGTATGTAATATTCGATAAAAGTTGCATGATATTCATTATTTTATGTGACAAAATCATCAACCAAAGAATCTGAAGTACTATTCAGTACAACAAGAAAACTGCAGCAATGATTGTTTAGTTTCGAAAACAGATCCAACGATGAAGCTAAATGGTGGGAGTGGAGAGATGAACGACGACAATCTGGTTGACGATGAATGTGAAGTTGATCAGGTCACAAACAATCGTGATGCAGTAATTAATACTCGCGGTGTGGTAATTGAACTCAGTGAAAGAGGAGATTCAACGAAGTCATAGAAAATTGAGGAAAGGAAAGTGAACGTGGATGCATAAGGGTGACTTGCGGGAGTTGTTTCAGGAAAGGAAAGGAAAGGGAATTGAAGATGATGCATGATGCGATGGGAGAAGATTTGAAGGGTAATTTAGGGATTTCAAAGAGACACGGTCCAAATCAGTTCATTGAATTTTTTTTATTAATAGTAAAGATAAAGATGTGGAGGGAAACTTGAAATCATAAGTTTATGACTCGCATATCTGCAATTATAAGGTAAGGAAAGCATAATAAATATGCAATGAAGCTTCCCCTTGCTGCTGCTATAAATTGACAAATATCCATTTGTTCCTCCAAGAACTTTGGCTGTAAATATTTGATTTTATTTTACATTTTTGTAACTTATTTATATGGAAAGAGTTAGTAGTTATACTGGTTGAAATTCTAGCTCTTTTTTGTCATTCAAACAAAAGAAATAGGATGATGTAAAACACATTCTTCTGATATTATCAGCTGTTATCAATTAAAACTCAAAATTCTAAAATATAATGAAACAATGCTATGTTGAGGTTTTTTATTTTTATTTTTTTTTATTAATTTTTTTTTAATTTTTGGTCTGTTATTTGAGTTAGTCAAGTTAGCTATTATTAATCCTTGTGTATCTATATAACAAATTACCTTGGTTTTAACGGAAAGACAAAGAATGGACATGATTTAAAGTTGGGAAAGACATCAAATGAATATAATTCATCCACCTAAGCAAAAAAATGTTTTATGTATTAACTCGGTTAATGTCTCTGTTAATTATTTAAATCTACCGTTAAAATTTGAGGCCGTTTCTACTCAAATCTTCCTCCTTCCCGATCGCCCCCACTCGCCCATCATCTTTTCAACCAAAAGATCGTGCACAGGTTCTGTTTTCGTGCCCTTCATTTGGTTTTCATCTCCCTAACATAATTCTCTATCTGCTCAAATTTGTTTCTCCTCCCTCTATGACCTCCAACCCACATCGCCTCTTCTCATCGACTTTTCTACTACCACAAAACCATGTCGAAACCCTAAATTAGTTCTCACACCTTAATATAACAATGTTTCTCCGCTCCCTCGATGATCATTAGTCATCTAGAGTTTCTAATCACAAATCCATCTACTGTCCAGCACTTTAGCTTTCCAGGTATATTCAGATTTCTAATTTGATAGTTTTTTTATTTCATATATTTTGCAATTTTATTTCATATTTTTTAGATATATTCTTATTTAATGTATCTTACCTATCCACATTTTAGTTAATTATCGAATATATTGCTTAGTTCCTTATCTTATTCCTCAATTTTTCATTCCTGCACTTTTTGAAAAACCTAAAACCGCTCCGTATAATTAACAGAGTCATTTCTAGACATTGGTTTTATCCCATATGGTATTGTTATTTACACTAATTATGGTTTGTGGTTTTTCGAATTTGCGTTATTCATCTAAACAAATTGATTCATATTTTATTGGATTTACTTTTCTGAATTTTGGGCCGATTATAATATTATTTTCCTTTTGTATTACATGTTCAACCATATATGCCTAAATTTAAATTTTTTACTTTAAGTCACAGTATTTATAAAGATAATACAAGGATGAAGTATCCTCAGTGCAATGTTATTGTTCCCACTTTGAACTAAACCATTTTGACTGGTAAGTTTGATGTTGTAATTTATAATATACCATACCTACTTGCATATGCTCAACTATCTGCCTTTTTTGAGCAGAAAATATACTAGAAATTAATGCGCAAAATTCAAAAAGAGTTTTTATACAACCTACCAGTATTACACTAAACATGCTCACTGATATTTTACATATGGAAATAAATAGTTGAAATGGTAGGATAGGGTAAGTTTGATGTTGTAATGCATGATCACTAAACTATTTATTTATTTATTTGGTTTGAAACATGCACCTTATATCAATAAGTTCATATGCTACTAAACAACTAGATTTAAAACATGGATTTGATATAAATAGTCTCATATGCAGCCAATTTTGAATGTAATTTATTTCAAGTGCATATCTTCTTCATTGTTGGTTATGCCATGCTTAAAATTGTATTAATAATAGTGAAAGTGAGTTTTATTAATATTTTACATTTTAATACGACATGTGTATGTTTTAAATATTTTTCATATAAAAATTAGTTTTATTAATATTTTACACAGACAACTTACTTCGGTCTTATTAGCCCAAGTTTATTTTTTATCTTCTTTTATACTTATTTCAGTATAATAATTTTATTGGTTGGTAGTCATAAAGGTCATGTGTATTCCCATTCGAAAAACTGGAATTCAATTGGACATTCTTGATGGATATTATATTACAGGAAAATGGCACTCAACCCAACTGCAGTATGACTATTTTGTTGAATTCTTTTTATTTTATATATTTTGAGTTTTCTTTATAATTTTATGTTTTAATTTTTATTTCAGTTTTTTGAAAGTTAATGTGCTGTTATGATTTTTAGTATTTAAACATGTAGAATCATCATTCTATATTTAAAATAGTGTTTTACATGTAATTTTGGTGACAAATTTGAGTTAGAATGTATTGATATGTGTTTTACATGGGCAAGCATTAACTATTTTGGCAGTTTGATGGCAATGAAAATCTATTTCTTGGAATCAATCGGGTCATTTTTAACGGGATCTGGATGCGTTTTCAGATCTAAAAAAGCAGTTTGATGCTTGGAAAAGCACTGCATTGTAGAAGATGAGAGTCTTGGGATGTGTGAAGAGGAATGTTGCGTATTGTTTGTGGCAGCTATTGCAATATTGACTGGAGTGGTGAATGAAGTTAAGTTTACATCGGCACCAATAGGTATGGTCCCGCTATGGTTTTATTTAGTGGGGACTCACTTGCTAAGAAGGTTGCAGTTAGGCATCATAAAACACAAGTAATTTTCAAATCTCCTTTCCCTTTACTGACCCACCCATATTTCTACCACATTGCAAATATTGAATATATATTGACGTACTACTGACTACTATATTATCAGACTATTTAACTTTCATGGTTCAACTCCCAAGGAGAGTTGAAATTGAGAGAGAACCCCATATTAGTTAACAATTTGGGCAGTGACGGTTAAGGTTTGAGAATCCATTCTTATGCTCTGTTACTTTATTTTAGGGAAACTAGCATCTGACACATATGTTTTTGCGCTCATGTTCATTATATTTGTTTTTGAATATTATTACGAAGAACACATACTCACATAGTTTGCATTCCTTAAACTATGAATTACATCTTCGTGTTTACCGCTGCCAAATATAAAAATATATCTTTCATGCTGACTACTAACGAAGAAAACATGTTCCAGTTAACTATTGCAAAAATAAAAAAATAAAAAAAATCCTGCATGTTAATTTACTGCAATTTGAAGAAGTTGGCTTATTAGACTAATTTGTTGATTTTGCAGTAAGCATCATGGCAATATTTTGCAGTTTTTAAACATGGTTCTACTATTACCAGACTAGGTAATTTTTGAAACATAACATAGAAGGTTGTGACAAATTTCATTAACTTTCCCCTTAGAGGAATATTAATATTTGATTGTTACCCCTATAATTGAATCATATATAGATTGTAAATTGAATAGCCAAAATATTTAACATTATTTACATCCTCAGAATCCAAAGGAATTTGATGAAGAGGATTTTTTTTTACCTTATATGTTGAATACTATACTTTATGCTTTTTATAACCCATTGGTAGCAAAACTGGATACTGCAGTTATTATATCCAAGTATAGCATTTTGTATGCAATTTGCATCAGCGTCTAATATGGTAATGGTTTTTGAATGAAACTTTTCTATGCATGTTTACTTTGGTACAATTAATATAATAAGAAAATAAAGAATTAGATATATTGTTAAATAGGTCACTTTGAAGAAAAATAGGTCACTGTCTACTTACAATATTTTTCCACTTTGAATCCATATATTCATAGTAGTTTTGTACAACATCATGGCATTCATACAAACCCATTTCTACTTGGTTGTAAGAGTCTCATTTCTTTCCAATTTTCTGGCGAAGTAGAGGTCTAAATCATATGGCATGCATGTGCAATGCATTAGCTTAAGTGATGAATTTGGATGAATGTTAAGCTAAGACGACATGTACCATGCTGACTGGAGCCCAGACATTGTATGTCCGGTAACACTTGGTTTGTAGCATTTGTTGAAGATTAGACCACCCATTTTGTTTACTTTGATCATGCCAATTAATTGAATTATTAATTTTCACTTGAAATATATCTTTTATATTTGGTTTTTTTCCACTCTAAATAAAAAAGTTAAATTCTTGCTGCAGAATTTGGTTTTCATTTCAAATTAAGTTCAATCAATTTTACTTGACTTTAATGTTTATCACTTACGTAAAAGGTTTGAATGACATATAATACTAAATACTACAATTGGATATGTAAGTATTTAGTGGGATCAATTATGGAAATGAACTAAATTTCTTTCCTTTCACTTCATGTTCTCAGTTGGAATTTTTAAACTACTGGACTAGGTTTTTATGGTATCTGTGCAAAATTTATGTTCTTCGTTGGTTTCTATAACAAAATTTTAGAAAGTACTCAAACCACTATTTTCTTGCAGATTTGTGGACCATGGAAAATCTCAATCTTTATACAGGAGATCATCCTTCTTTTGGGTGGGATGTACTGAAAATGAGGAGAAGTACTGTTGTAAAAGAGTAAGCAAATGAAATACATATATCGATTACAAGTAAATTATGTAATTGGTTGACTTTATGCGAAATAGCATGGTTTTCTTGGCAAATCAGTTCTCATTAATTGGGACTACTCTTAATAGGAATGTTAAAATATTCTTATTTGAAGAGATTTATTATATGATTTGTTAATAAGCATTAAAATTTTATCATGCCAGTTTGATTAATATATGCAACAATAGCTGTTATATTATTACTATGGTTTCTTAATAAAAATTTATACCAAATAAATTACATATCTTCATATTTTCTATATTCAGAGAATTTTACATTGAGAAAAATTCTTATTCTTACAACATATAGTGTCATATATTATAAATCAAATAAAGTTCGTACCCATGCCAAAGTTTTTACCGTGCCATCGGCACGGGCTCCATACTAGTAGGAACATAAGGTTGCGAGTGTAGTTGTTTGATTTAGTCTCCATCGGTTTAGGGAGGTAAATTGTGCTTTACTTTGTTGTTCATGTACTGTCTTTTTTGGAATCGCTTTTTTGTCTTTGTGAATGTAAGAAAAAAGAATATAGAAAAAAAACAGCACGTAAAGCTAAATGTACATAACTTTATTATTTACAACTAACATTTTTTGAAATAATAAATGGAAATAACTTTTCAAATTACATAGTTTTATATTTTTAGTTAAATGTTATAACGTTATTTTTCAAGTTATAAAGCTATATTCATTTAGCTTTCCGAGTGTTTACTTCTATATTCTTATGCTAACATTAATCGATTAAAATGTTTTTGAAATCTTTTTTTTTTCTTGCAATTTCAAACGTCATGCTTTATTTTTTATTGATTTAATGGAGATGAGTAGTAATTAAAATGAACGTGAGGTTTACAGAATCTAATGGGGTCATCGTCCATAATCTAGTTATTAAATTTCGTTGTCCATGGTTTTTTTTTCTTTCTAAAATGTGTCCTTAAAACTAAAGTCCTCTAAATTTTAATACAAGTTTTAGAAAGTAAAAGATATTATTCTATTTTATTATTATTACATTTAAAGTAGCCTGTCTGGTTTCAACCTAAAAAATCACATCCTGCTATACAGTAAGACGAACATTGTTTTTTTCAAAAGCTTCTTCTATTACACTACAAGTCATTTTAACCATAATACAAAAATAATGACAAACATAATGTTAGTCCTTGAGATGATGGTTTTGATGACAACAATCTTAGGACTTGTTATAAAATATAAATACTAACGTTATGGTTTAGGTATATATGTATATGCAGAATATAAACATGCAGGTACCAAGAATGAAGACCGTACAGTATAGAGATATAAGACCGATGAATTTAAAGATCGAAGATATCAAGATTGAAGACTCATAAGTATGAAGAAATCAAGTTATCAAGAGTTCAAGATTTCAAACAGTACAAGATAATGTAGTTAGTCTAGAATTATGTTAAAACTTCTTGAAAAAGCTTACATCTTTATTCGAAATTTATTTGTGGAATGGAATCCACTTTGAGCCTGTTAAAAGGATGGAACCCTAGTGGGATGGAACCCACGACAATATCTAGTGGAACATACAGTGGTCCTATTTTGATATCCACTAATTTTATAAAAATATTTTTTAAAAATATATCTCTTGTTTTTTAAAAATGTTTTCAAAACTTTCTCTTCGAAAAGACATCTCTCCTGTTTGAAATATTTTAGCCTCAAAACTATTTTTATCATTTTTAATATTTTGATTTCAAAATTGTCCTTGTTTTTAAACCATCTCTTATTTTAAATATTTGGCTTTAAAATATTTATATACTCAAATTTTAAATCACTTTATAGATTAAGATTATATATATTAAAAATTATTTTCCAAACTCTTTTATATGTTTAAATATATTTACAAAGTTTAGAAATTGTTTTGACAAATTATAGAAACCAATTTTAATAAGAAAATCAAAACATCAATTTTGCCTTGAGCATGTCGACATCCCTCAACCCATGTCGACATGGTGTCCGTTATTTTCAAATTTCAATTTTCAAAATAAGTGTCTATTCGTCGTATTCTTTCACGAATAGATATGGTTGTTGCTCTACTATAAATACCAGTAAGTTCTAAACGAATTTTTATCAGATTTCATTTATTTTCTCTTCTCTTCGTCTTCCACATTTATTCTAAAGAATCCTAAACTATGCTCTGCCAAGATACCAAGTGAATCAAACTTGATTATCTCTTGTTTGATTCTCTGCCACTCTCTCCATAAGATCTCAGTGCTATTCAGAGTTATAGCATCTTTTGTAAATCAAACTGTTGAGTAAAAGGTGCCGTTGAGCCTTGAAATCAATTGGGTGTGATTGTAGCCCCGGAAATAAATTAGGTGATCTTGTAGCCTGGTTAAATCAAGAGAGTTTGTCATGGACTCGAATACAGGAGAGTGTACCTCGTAGCCTTGAAACCGAGGGTGTAATCTGGAAGATTATTTTGATAAGAAATCCGTACGATTGTACGGGACTGGATGTAGGGTAACTCCGAACCAGTATAAAATCCTGGTGTGTTCTTTCCTTTACTGCTTTTATTTAGTATTTGCATCTGTGTCTGATTCTATGATTATATATGTGTTTGTGAATTGTATTTGTTGGTGTTTAAATTGAATAAAATTCAAAAAGATTTAAAAAAAATCCATAAAACACTATTCACCCTCCTAATGTTATTCCAGCCTTAAGATCCGTAATCAGCATTTCTCACATTTTGTATCAGAGCATTGGTTTTCAAAGTTTTCATAATCTGAATTTTGAAAAGTTTTAAAAATGGATACCAACACTGGTTCTGTTAACACTATCACTAGTTCATTTGTAGAGGGTCAGTCTACTGCCAGACCACCACTTTTTAATGACAGTAACTATGCATGTTGGGCATGTAGAATGAAAATATATTTACAGTCAATAGGATTAGACATTGGAATATCACACAAACTGAATATTCTGAACCCACAACTAGTTTTGCATAGTGGACTGCTGAGCAAAAGACTATTGCACAAAATAATTCCAAAGCCATGAATATTTTATTTTGTTCACTTGATGGGAATGAATTCAATAGAGGATCTGTTTGTAAGTCTGCATATGATATCTGGAACACTTTGCAAGTTACTCATGAAGGAACAAGCAAAGTCAAACAGACCAAAATATCCATACTCACAAATCAGTTACAATTATTCAAAATGAATTCTAATGAATCCATTTCGGATATGTATAGTAGATTTCAGGAGATTGTGCATTCTCTAATATCATTGGAAAATTTTTTCCAAAGAAGTCAAGTCAGAAAAATTCTAAATTCTCTTACTCCGGAATGGGATCAGAAAACTCTTGCAATCGAAGAAGCAAATGATATCAGTACTTTAAAGATTGAAGAATTGATTGGAAATCTAATGTCGTTCGAAGTACAAATGCAAGGAAGAGAGATAGCAAGGCATTCGAAAAGAAGTCAATTGCGTTCAATACATTAACAGATGGATCAAACTCGGGAAGTAATGATGATGAAGAAATAGCTTTCATGACAAAGAATTTTCGGAAGTTTCTGAAATACAGAAAGATGAACAACTTCAAAAAGAATGATCACAGAAATTCTGAAAATCATAATGAAGTACCAAACCACGTCAAATGTTTCAACTGTGACGAACCAGGCCATCTCAAAAGAGACTGTCTGCATCCTGATAAGCAAAAGTTTCCTGCAAGCAATGATTATACAAAGAAAAGGAAAAGAGCGTATACCGCTACACTAGACGATTCAAACTCAGACTCATCCTCAAGCGATGATGATCAAAAGACGGAAAATTCAAATATGTGCTTTACGGCTATTCATGATTTCGATGATCTCGGAGATGCAAATCTAGAAAAGGTACACGTTTACAGTATATTGGTTGAAATTGTTTGATTGTTTTTGAAATTATGTATTGTTTGAATTTTAAATTTTTTATTATTATGTTTATTTTTATTTTTAATATTATAATATTTTTTATTAAAAGAGTATTATTATATTTAATATTACTCCAGAAAATATATAGACATTAAAAATAATATATGTATATAGATATTAAAGTATATAGGAAAATATAAGTCATATGAATTCTCTGACCCATGTCGACATGGCCCTACCCTTGATGTCGACATCCCTGTCAGAAATTTGAAATTCAAATTTGAATTCAAATCTTTGAATTTCCCTCCACCTTTTCACCAAATCCAATGTTCTGGAAAAGTACCTCTTGACCAGAGAACATGTCTATTGAATATCTATTTATTTCCATTATCTTATCATACATTTTCACTTTCATTTTAAAATTCAAACTCTCTTTCACTCTTTCAAACTTTCTACTCTCTTCAAAAATGGTTTCTTCAAGCACTCCATCCACAATGAGGCTGTCTAAAACCAATAAAGAGTATCTCTATAATGATCCGGAAGCGATCAAGGCTTATGTAAGCTATGCTAATTTCGGAAAAGTTCATACGGGAAAGTTTGCTATCTTTAGCGATTTCTCTACACATGAAATCAATACTCTTCTTGAAGAGAATCATATCCTTAATCTTTTTGACAATTCTCAAAATGATTTTGTTTGTTACCCAAATCTTGTTAAAATGTTTTATGCGAATTTGAATCGCGGTTTTTATGAAGGAAATGAAGATGAAATTTGAAGTAGTGTTAAATGCACTAAAATTGTTTTAAATTGTGAAATTTTGGGCAACATTCTCAATTGCAAGAATTCGGGAATGGATCTTTCTACTTTTAATATTGATGAACATGATCGTAAGACATTTCATCAAATTTTCGAAGGAGATGACAAATTTGAATTTAAAAATCGTAACTTTCGTCCGAAAGCACGTATTGTCAATCTTCTTTTGCAACATACTATCACTCCTAGATCGGAAAATTTCAATAACCCGACTTTAAAAGTTTGTGAAACTATTTTTGCTATCTTTGGTCATTATGACATTATTTGGACGCAAGTGATTATGGATGAACTTCGTCCTAAGAATTTGAAAATGGGTGAGAATACCTTGTATCATGGAATCTATCTCACTCGGATTTTTAATTATTTTGGCATTGATTACAAAAGGGAAGAATTTGTTTCAAGAGAAGTGTTTAATCATGCCAACATTTCTCTCATGAAAATTCCTTTCATATTTCAACAATATGAATCTCTTACCGAAAAGGATGAAAGATTGGTACATGAAGATATGGAGGAAGAAGATGAAGAAGGGGAGGAAATGAAAATTGAAGATAATGAAGAAACCTCCTTGGAAAGTATTGATATCCTACCAATACTAACAATCCTTCCAACAAAACTCTCTTCAAAAATCAAAAGATTATAGTGGAAAATCAACGAATTCTCAAAAGATCCGTTAGTAAGAAATTGGATAAAATGTCCACTAATATGAACAAATTCTTTGCTAAAGTTGGTCAGAAACTTGGCTTACATCATCCTCCTCATCCTCTAGCACATTCTAAGAACTAGGTTGTGATGTATTAGTTTGTTTTGTGTGAGCTTGTATTGTTCTTTTTATCATATTATGTAGTATCTTATGTATTATTTATTTATAAAAAGATCAATCTTATGTTTTCCTACCTTATCGTGTCTCTGGAATAAATGTTAGTACAGTATATAAGTTTATATATATACATACTTATTCACAAAATAAATAAGACACATAAATTAACAGACCCATGTCGACATGCCTCTACCACTCTATGTCGACATATAACTGTCAGATTTGATTATTTTTTTAAATTTTGAAATTAAAATAACTAACTCGTGCTTATTCATTTTAAACGAATTTCTGCCTATTTAAACACCTGTTTCTTCCAGAAATTTGAAATCTTTTCATTTCTACTTATCTATGTTTGCATCTCTTCACTACTTATCAAAAATGGCTTCCTCTTCTCAAACTCTAAGTGATGATCTTGAAGAAACTCTCAATTCATTCAAGAATATACTTACTTTTATTCTCCGCAATCAAAGGCATTTAGAACTAAGTCGAATGCAGATGATAAAAGAACAAGAGAAGCATTTCGATGCCCTCCGTTGGATGATTTCTGCCCTCAACAAAGATGATCTCGATGCAAATCCTGTAGGAACTTTGATTCAAGATAATGAAGATTGGGAAGTTATTAAAAAGGATCCTATCTTTGGAGAAGAAGGATGGGTTGAAGTTCCTAGAAATATTTGATCTCCTTATGGTTTGAATTGCTTGTTTTTGAATTGTGTGATTTGATTTGATTTAATTTGCTTTGATTAGAATTGATTTGGTTTGAATGGATTGTATAACATTATATGAAACAGTATATATTTATTGGGTTTAAACTTTCATATTTGTCATGTCTTTATTATTAACTCATGTTATTTTATATATATATATATACACTCCATCATAATTTGTCACAGGCACTCCAGTAGAAGACTTAGGGGGAGTTATATAAGTTTAGAATTCGTTTTTTGTTGATGACTAAAGGGGAGAAGTATAAAATAGAGTAGTTAGGCTTAGATTAAGGGGGAGTTATAGTGAAGGTGAAGTATATTTTATAAATATAGGTTGGCATCATCAAAAAGGGGAGATTGTTAGTCCTTGAGATGATGGTTTTGATGACAACAATCTTAGGACTTGTTATCAAATATAAATACTAACGTTATGGTTTAGATATATATGTATATGCAGAATATAAACATGCAGGTACCAAGAATGAAGACTGTACAGTATAAAGATATAAGACTGATGAATTTAAAGATCGAAGATATCAAGATTGAAGACTCATAAGTATTAAGAAATCAAGTTATCAAGAGTTCAAGATTTCAAACAGTACAAGATAATGTAGTTAGTCTAGAATTATGTTAAAACTTCTTGAAAGCACTTAGATCTTTATTCGAAATTTATTCGTGGAATGGAATCCACTTCGAGTCTGTTAAAGGGATAAAACCCTAGTGGGATGGAACCCACGACAATATCTAGTGGAACATATAGTGGTCATATTTTGATATCCACTAATTTTATAAAAATGTTTTTCAAAAATATATCTCTTGTTTTTTAAAAATGTTTTCAAAACTTTATTTTCGAAAAGACATATCTCTTGTTTGAAATATTTTAACCTCAAAACTATTTTTATCATTTTTAATATTTTGATGTCAAAATTGTCCTTGTTTTTAAACCATCTCTTGTTTTAAATATTTAGCTTTAAAATATTTATATACTCAGATTTTAAATCACTTTATAGATTAAGATTATATATATTAAAAATTATTTTCTAAACTCTTTTATATGTTTAAATATATTTACAAAGTTTAGAAATTGTTTTGACAAATTATAGAAACCAATTTTAATAGAAAATCAAAACATCAATTTTGCCTTGAGCATGTCGACATCCCTCAACCCCCATGTCGACATGGTGTCCGTTATTTTCAAATTTCAAAAGAAGTATCTATTCGTCGTATTCTTTCACGAATAGATATGGCTGTTGCTCTACTATAAATACCAGTAAGTTCTAAACGAATTTTTATCAGATTTCATTTATTTTCTCTCCTCGTCATCTTCCATATTTATTCTAAAGAATCCTAAACTATACTCTGCCAAAATACCAAGTGAATCAAACTTGATTATCTCTTGTTTGATTCTCTGTCACTCTCTCCATAAAATCTCAGTGCTATTCAGAGTTATTGAATCTTTTGTAAATCAAACTGTTGAGTAAAAGGTGCGGTTGAGCCTTGAAATCAATTGGGTGTGATTGTAGCCTGGTTAAATCAAGAGAGTTTGCCCTGAACTCGAATACAGGAGGGTGTACCTCGTAGCCTTGAAACCGAGGGTGTAATCTGGAGATTATTTTGATAAGAAATCCGTACGATTGTACGGGACTGGATGTAGGGTAACTCCGAACCAGTATAAAATCCTGGTGTGTTCTTTCTTTTACTGCTTTTATTTAGTATTTGCATCTGTGTCTGATTATGTGATTATATCTATGTTTGTGAATTGTATTTGTTGGTGTTTAAATTGAATAAAATTCAAAAAGATTTAAAAAAAATCCATAAAACACTATTCACTCCCCCTCTAATGTTATTCCAGCCTTAAGATCTGTAATCCGCATTTCTCACACATAAAAGGGTTATATCAGAAAAATATGTGCTTGCGTCTTCATTAATTCTATTAAATTTTTTTACTTTTATCAATTCCAAACATTTTACTTCATTAATTATGAACAAGTATAATAGTTGGAAATATAATATGAGATTAAATTTCCAATTAATGAGTATGTTTACATGATTCATTCAACATTGAAGGAATCCTATTCTATTATTTATTTGCAGAATTGCACTAGTCTTTCAATCAACAATGTCCATGAAATTTAAGCAAAATTCAATGAATATGCTTCTTGATTCTTGTTCCAGCAGAATCAAATCAATTAATATGCACACAAAAAAAATTCAAACAAAACCTCATCTTACAAAAACTCACCAAGTCCTTTCCCACTGCTTATTTCTAAGCAACTCACCTGCACAAATCTCAGAAAAACAAAATCAAGAATAACAGAAGTACAAGATAAATACATAAAAAGGAAAAATGGAAAATGGGCCCAATTTCTGTAGAAAAACCTTATGCAGTGTTAGTCCCATATCCAGCACAAGGCCACATAACACCGATGCTGCAAGTAGCAAAACTTCTCCATTCGAAAGGCTTCCATATAACATTTGTGAACACTGAAAACAACCACAAGCAATTAGTTAGAGCTCGTGGGGAAGATGCACTAAAAGGAATTGCTGGATTTAACTTTGAAACAATACCTGATGGTTTACCTCATTCCGACGTTGATGCAACTCAAGATGTATCATTACTTTGCAAGTCTACACCAAAAAAATGCCTTGTTCCATTTTGTGAACTTCTGAAAATGTTGAATCAGAGTCTTAATGAGACTAAAGTTACATGTATTGTGTCTGATGGTGTCATGAGTTTTACTTTAGATGCTGCAGAGGAGATAGGTGTGCCTGAAGTTCTGTTTTGGACCACTAGCGCTTGTGGTTGTTGGGCCTATCTTCAGTATCAGGATATAATCGATATCAGAGGGATTATACCACTTCAAGGTATATGTTGCTAGTTACATTTTTTACTTTATTCATATTATTGAAGACGTATAAGTTGATTGTTTCTGCTTAAAGTTGCTTCCAACCACTATAGGTGGAGATATTATTATAGTATAATTGTTAAGGGAAGAGAGATATTCAATGGAGAGATCTAAAGACGAAACTCCTAAATTCATCTAATCCGTAAAATGTTTGGATGTGCGATAAGAGCATATATGCATTTCTAATTCCTGGTCTTTAAAAAACACTTGATAAGTGGTTTATAAGTCAAATCGGACATGTTAACATTTACATATTTGGTTTGAGTGTAACAAATTTAGTTGGCACTTTGCCGACTTGCATATGAGAAGTAAGAGTAAAGCTAGGACAGATTCAGCCTTATATAATAAATCTCACAAAAAATGTGCTATATCCAGATGAATCCCGTTTTACGAATGAATTTCTCAGCACCCCAATCGATTTCATAATTGGAATGGAAAAAATGCGACTGAAAGACATGGCAAACTTCATAAGAACAACAAATCCAGATGACTTAATGCTAAACTTTTTAGTCCGTGAAACAAGCAGAGCGACTAGAGCTTCTGTCATTATATTAAACACATTTGCTGAACTAGAGAAACCAGTGCTTGATGCAATGGCTTCTGCTATACCTCCAGTATACACGATAGATCCTTTATTCGAGAGAAATTCTCGGCAAATACCAACCGACTCTCCAGTCGCTTCTTGGAGTTTGTGCTTATGGAAAGAAGACTCAACATGCATGGATTGGTTATAAAACAAAGAGCCAGGCTCAGTTGTTTGCGTGAACTTCGGCAGCATAACTGTGATGTCACGTGAACAAATGATCGAGTTTGCATGCGGATCGGCTGACAGCAAACAAAACTTTGTATGGATAATTATGCCTGATTTAGTCAAGGGTGATAATGCAATGTTACCTGAAGAGTTGTTGATTGAAACTAAAGGGAAAGGAGTACTAACAAGTTGGTGCAACCAAGTGTTGTCACATTTGTCGGTCGGAGAGTTTTTGACGCATTGCGGATGTAATTCTACACTGGAGAGCATTTATTGTGGCGTGCCTATGCTTTGTTGGTCTTTTTTTTGCAGAACAGCGTACGGACCATAGATATGTGCAAAGAATGGAAGATTGGGATAGAAATTGATTGCAATGTGAAGCGGGAGGAGGTCAAAGATTTGATATTGAAATTGATGGGAGGTGAAAATGATAAGAGTCTGAGGAGAAGAACAAAAGAGTTGAAAGAAAATGCAGTGAATGCAATAGAGAAGGGTGGATCCTCGATTGTCAATTTGGATAAAATGGTGAAGGATGTCATGCTTGTAAACAAAAAGTAGAGTTGTTAAGTAAGATTATTTGATTGTTCATGTATACTATAGTGGGGTGTTTGTCAGTAATCAAGTTATTGATACTTCATATTTGGGCTTTTGTTGTGAAGAAATAAGTTGAATAAGTTAATTATTTTTGCTGCATCTTTTTTATTTTGATAACATACAATGTTTATCCAAAAAATAATTCCTTGTGTATTATCAAACATATACCAGAAAAACATATTTATTTCAAAATTTAAAGGATAAAAATACTAGCATTTAATGATCCAAAATACACTCATATTTTATAGTCAAAGAATCTGAATCTATTTTAACACCAAGATTATCTCTACAACTGAACTAAAGTCAGTTGCATTCTTTAAGAAGGAATAAAAAAGTAACTTACTTTAATTCTTTTTATTATAAGCGCAATGCATCTTTTATATAAAGAGTGCAATGCTGATTTTCATTAAGCGCAATGCTGATTTTCTTTAAGCGCAATTGTGACGCATTTTTTTAATTAAAAGCAGAATATTTTGCAAGCATGTCAATGGATACACGAAAAATCTTAAATTCATCCGCATTCAAATTCGAAAATGGAAAATATTCAAAATCCAAAAAACGAATATGGGACTGAATACAACATCATACACATCTAAAAACTATCCACTCGATTTTTATCAAGATTAGGGCCGACCCTAAGCCTAGGCCATTTGAGCGACGGCCTAGGGCCCAATTTTTGAGATAGGCCCAACTTTTGGAATTTCTATTGTAATTATTAAAGCATAGCCAATATAAACAAAAGATGCAAGTATTTTGTGTAGAAAAGTGTTTGCCTTGTAAACTAGGTGTTCAAGGTTCAAGTTCTACTCATGGTAATTTTATTATTGATGCATCATTTTTATTGTTGTTAGATGGTCCAAATTAAAACTTAATTTACTTTACCATAACATTGCACATGGCTCAAATTCTTGTTGGATCGGGACTAATCAACATGATAGTCTATATTATAGTGCATGAATAGACTGATATTTATTTTTTTTATCAAGATAATACTTTATATTATGAGTAAATATATTTTTATCATTGTATTTTTTTGTCTTATACTTTATAAGCATTATCCTGAAATGGTTTTATATTAAATCAAAAAAAAAATTATGTCTTTAGATTTATTAATTGTCGTATGATAGGATAATATCCGATATCTGTCATCTAACCGCGGATGCAGATATCGATATCGGAAAATGGTTCCGGATAAAGATGTGAAAATGATTCCAAATTTGAAACTTTCTTTCTTTTACAATAACATTGTGCATGGCCCAAATTCTTGTGGGACCGGGCTTGATCAACATATTAATTTATATTATATGTATGTTAGTGCATTGATAGACTGATATTTATTTTATTATCAAGGTAATAATTTATATAATGAGTAAATATATTTTCATCGTTGTATTTTTATTTCATATACTTTTATAAGCATTAATACCGAAATAGTTCTATATAGAATCAAAAAATTTATTTATGTCTACAGACATATTAATTGTGGTCGGATAGGATAATGTTCGATATGCCCCAACTAACCGCGGATGCGGATATTGATATCGGGAAACAGTTCCGGATAAAGACGCAAAAATAGCACTTAGGTCTAATGGTATTAAACTAAAAGTGCAATGCATTTTTGGTACGAAATCCAATGGTATTAAACTAAAAGTGCAAGTTAGTTGAATGTTAAGCATAAGCCGGTTGCCTTTTTTTATTAAAAGTGCAAGTCGCGTTTACATTTTTTTTTTTGGGAAGTACAAGTTAGGATACATTAAAAAGAAAAGTCGGCTGTATTTTGTAGGAAAAATGCAAGCCACTATACTTTATGATCAAAAACGAAAGCGAGTTGCACCTTTTGTAAAAAATAAAAATGAACAACAGCCGCAACATTTTTGGCACAAAGTAAAAATCAGTGACACTCCGAAAATGAGTAAAAAAAATTACATGTCAATTTTAGGTTATACGAAAAGATGGTAAGATGATCAATAATAAAAATAGATCCTTAATTCAAAATATCAACAAAATGAAACACATACTTTTAAAAACAAAATTAATTATTAATGCATAAAATGAACGTGATGCCACTGTATAAAAATGAGCAGGAATGTACCACAAATATTTGTTTGTAAAATATAGACGTCCAATGTTACATCATGCACGTTTGTTAGACATGCACTTAGACTCCTAATCCTAATCTTCAGTGGAAAAGTTAAAAGCTTTATGCATATATATCATGTATCAAAGCACGGGGTTTGATGTATGTAAATGCAAGCTACTTAGTCATATACTTACAAACTACACTATCATACAGATTTATACTACTTAAAATTAAAAAAATTACCATGAAGGTGAAATCCAGAAGAAAGAAAATGCAAGTTTCCAAATTTACGAATGCTACTTCAACGACAAAACTCTTAAAAAATGCTCTCTCTCTTTTTTTAAATGACCCCCGGTACAATGACAAGATGTCTAGTTTTAGTAGCTACAGAAGTTTGATTCGATCCCCTAAGCATATAAAAAACCAATTATTTCTTAAATAAAATGCTCGGTTTTCTTTCTTATTTTAATTGGAAAAGATTTTTGTAATGCTTTCATTATCTTCTAGTGAAGTTACCTTTACTAGCGTTGCAAATTTCTAGCGATGAGTTTCACAATTTGCAAAAGAAAATAAAAAACTATGACAAAATCTTTCCAATCCCAGCAATTGTCACTACAAGGGAAATAGGCTATTCCAACGGCTGGTAGCCGTTGAAAATGGCGTGGGAATAGGGAATCACGCCTTCCAACAGCTTCCAACGGAAGCAACGGGGAATTAGCAACGGCTACCAACGGCAAAAAACTGACCAATAAGCCGTTGTTAGCCGTTGGTAGCCGTTGCTAATCTGGGTGAATTTTTTTTTTCCAGCAGCACGCGATTCACCTTCCAACCACACACAATCAATATATATCAATTTCCATTCCATTTCCACTCCATTTCACATATATATCACATATTCAACACATTATACCACAAACAATATAAACAACCAAAAATCAACATCAAACATTACATATTCAAGTCCAACTCCATATTCAAACATTACAACCAAACCCTCACCAACTCCAACTCCATATTTAAGTCAATATGTACAATGCAAACACTTAAACCTCACCACCTCAAAGTCAATACATACACAATAACCATCAAACACAATCCTCACCACCTCAAAGTCAATATATACAATAACCAACCACAAAACAATAATCATCATACCTCTCAAGCATCATCATCACCTCCGGAAGCACCAGACGACGAAGGGAAGGAACCATGCCTCTGCGCGTACTCCGCTAAACGTTGATTCAGCTGCTCCATTTGTATAGCGCGAAGACGGTCCTGCTCTTGCAACTGCTCAACCATGGTTCTAAGCTCTTTTATTTCAGCTTTGTCACACGCCTTTTGAGCTGCCCGAACCTGCAAATAGAATATGAGATGTTCACATTTGTATTATAATCATTTTCGTAAGCAATGTATATTTTAAAATATAAAAACGTAAATGACGTGATCTTAAGCAATGCATTTTCGTAAGCAATGTTAATTTATTAAATATAATATTGTAATGTTTATAAGATTACCGCTTGGTTTCCATAGCCATAGCGCCTATTCCGCTGCGTCGGATCCATAATAACGTCGAAAATATTATCTTCCTCCTCTACCGTCAACTCATCGCGATCCGATTCTGAAAGCAGCTCTGCCCGTGCCTCCTGAAACTTTGCCTAAAATAAAAAACAATTACAGGTTAAAATTAGTAGAATATGATTTAAACATATCGATATTAATAAAATAAGTTTTAAAATATGCATACATATGCAGCCGTCGCCTTATCATCACCATCCCACTGATATGTAATATTGCCAGCATTGTCTGTTTGTCTTGATGCGTGGGTGCGGGTAAATACCTCCATCATAGACACACGACGTCCAACCGATCTTTCCTGCAATAAATAATTTATATATTTTATTTTTTCATAGCTAATTACCGAACTAATTAATATACAAAATGTAATAACGGTTTAGATAAATTTACCAAGTCCTCACGGTGATGCTGAAAAGACTTGGATCCGCCACGATGCGTTACAGGATTCCTACTTCTATTGGCAGAGTTTCTCTCCGACTCCATCTGCAATTTTATAAATTGAATATTATATTTATACTAATTGCGAAATAATTAACTATATATTAGGTAGAACATTTACCTTGAACTCGTCGGTCTCCCACCACCTCATCCAAGAATCCCATACGGAATCGCCCATCCAGTTCGGTTTCTTCCCCGATTTTTTAAGAGCTGACATTACCTCCCTGTAATTTTTGGCGACCTTCGAATTCCAATGGCGCTGAACCATGACGACATCGGCCTCCGCCAAGTCCACTTGCCCCTGTACAAAGAGAAAACATTACTAAGTGTTCATTTATACGTATTCATATAGTAAAGTAGTATATATAAACTCACCAGAAAATCCTGCCATATGGCCTCCCTGACATGGTCAGGGATCTTACTCCACTTAGGCCAGCAAGCTGTCATCCTGCTCATATATGATTGCTTGGAAATGCCAAGCACAACTCCTGAGGGCTCCAAATCAAATCCCCTGTGTTAAATAAAACAAAGCTTTAGACAAGTATATATATGTATGAACAAATTTATATTGTTATCATTTTAATTTTGATACTTACGCTCCATCAGCCTTCGGCTGCAAATATACAAGTGGTCGAGCTGGAGGCTCACCACTACTCTCGCCGGCCGAGCGAGAAGAGCTACGACGTCTGGAGCCTGACATAATACCTGTTGAAAAGTTTCATTTTTAATTATAGACATAGATAAAATGATGATGATATGTGGTGCATGTAATGATGATGAGATGATATATATGTGATGCGTGTGCGTGAATATATAATTGTAAAAATTACCGGATTTAACTCAGTCCTCGTCGTTTTCTGATTCAGACTCGATCTCGTGTTCTATATCGTTTTCCTCTACACTCTCAAATGCTTCGACTAATACATTTGTCTCATCATTTAATTGTCCAAAATCAGTTTGATCGTCTGTAATTGTGGTTTCAACATTTTCTTCGATATCTGCTTGATAGGCTTGTTCTTCTGGAATATTTTTTCCATCGAATGTAAATCTCGTCTTGGTTTTAAAAACCGCAGACCAATCCGCTTTATCTCTTTTTAGAGACGGATAAGGGGCGTAATAAACTTGTAGGGCTTGTTTGGCTAGTACAAACGGATCGTATGGCTGATAACGGGAGGTATGTTTTATTTCTATAAGATTATAATTTGGATGCACGTTAATACCAGAACCTAGAACATTGCTGAACCAGTTGCATCTAAACAAAAAAACTTCCTCTGCGGGTCTTATAAAATATGTCAATTGCAAAATCTGGGTTAACACGCCATAAAAATCATGTATATGATTATTAGGATCATCACTGCCTTTAACAAATACACCGGTATTGTTTGTTAATTTTTCAGCACCGTATTCTTTGGTGTTGAATTTATATCCATTAACGAAAAATATTGGATACGTTTTAACTTTCCTTTTCGGTCCCAACGCCAAATGTTTTAATCCTTCATCGACCACATTATTTGTAGGATCACAAACGTAGTTCGAAAACCAAGTAGCGAAATTTTTGCTTAAATCGCCGTTTGGATTTTGTGATTCATAAACACTGCAAACAAAAACAATATATTGCTTTATTATTAATTAACACATGCAGTATTAAATTAAATTTATCAAAACTTGTAATCTGATAATTACCTAATAAATGGTGCAACTTCTGGACAATTAAGAAGAATATACGTGTGTGCTGCATGGTAATCTCTATCATCTAACCATACTTCTACACATTTTCCAGCATGTCGACCATGTTGTTTAAAAATAGATAACATTGCTTCAGAAGAAAAATCTTGTTCGACGGCCTCATCATTACGCACAACACTTTGAAATGATAAATTCACATGATCATTGAAATAATGAGAGAAAAAGAACGATGCTTCTTCTTCGATATATGATTTGCAAATCGAACCTTCAACTCGAGCTTTTTGTCTCACTTTTTTCTTTAAATGATTTAAGTACCTGATAAAAATTATTTCATATCAATATTGATTTTTAATTATACTTAAATTACATACTCAGTATTAACAACATACCTCTCGAATGGATACATCCATCCATATTGCACAGGACCTCGAAGACGTGCTTCAAATGGAAGATGAACAGATAAATGCTCCATTACGTTGAACAAACCTGGAGGAAATATTTTCTCCAGTTTGCAGAGCAGTATAGGGATTTCTACCTCAAGTTTACGAAGACGGTCAACTTTTAACGTAGTTGAACAAAGCTCCTTATAAAATAAACTAAGTTCTGTTATAACCTTCCAAACTTTTACGGGCAACAATTCTTTGAAAGCGACGGGTAACAAATTTTGCATCATTACATGACAATCATGGCTTTTCATCCCACTCAGTCTTCCGTTCTTATAGTCGACACATCTACGAAGATTAGATGAAATTCCATCAGGAAATCGTAATCCTTCCACCCATTTTAACAGTACTTTAACTTGGTTGTTATCTAATTCATAACATGCTTTGGGTTTTTTAGTGTCATTTGGCTTCATATGAAGCTCAGGACGATTACATATTTCTTCTATATCACGTCTTGATTTCAGATCGTCCTTAGTCTTTCCCTTAACATTCAAAAGTGTATTAAACACATTATCGAATACATTTTTCTCGTTATGCATCACGTCAATGTTATGACGGATTAAGAGATTTTTCCAATAAGGCAACTCCCAGAATATACTCTGTTTGCACCAATTATGAAACGTCGATTTACCTTGGATTTCAGTTTGCTGCCCGGTTTCATGTATCTTTGGATAATCTTTGACAAGTTCATATATATCTTCACTTGACTAAATCGTTGGTGGTTGTAAAGTCTCATGTCTATTAGCTATGAAGTTTTTTTTGTCTCTTCTAAAAGTATGATTAATATGGAGAAAACGTCGATGACAATCAAACCATGAAATTTTCTTCCCGTGCCGTAAAGAAAATGCTCGTGTTTCTTCCATACAGTAAGGACAAGCAAAACGACCGGCTGTACTCCAACCCGAAAGCATTGCATATGCAGGAAAATCGCTAATAGTCCATAACAGAGAAGCGAACATCTGAAAATTTTTCTTTTTTGATATGTCGTATGTTTCAACTCCTTCGTACCACAATGTTTTCAACTCTTCGATTAACGGTTGTAAGTAAACATCGATACCCTGTGTCGGATCATCGGGGTCAGGGACGACAATTGTGAGAAACATATATGGAGTTTTCATACACATCCACGGGGGTAGATTGTAAGGTGTGATTATTATAGGCCAAGATGAATATTTAGAACCAAACTGAGAAAACGGTGAAAATCCATCAGTACACAAACCTAGTCTAACGTTACGGCTCTCCGCTGCGAAATCGGGATATTTCTTATCAAAATACTTCCATGCTTCTCCATCAGATGGGTGTGTTAACGTACCTTCTTCAGGTGTTCTCACACTGTGCCATCTCATATGATGCGCTGTTACAGATGATGCATATAACCTTTGAAGTCTAGGAGTGATAGGTAAATAACTAAATGCTTCAACAATTTGCACCTACTACATGGACAACGAATTTCTACGTCGTTTCCAATATTACTTAAAGCAAATTCGACAAACACATTAACCCCGTTTAGAAAATGTGTACTTATCGAGCCTCCCAATTCTCTTCTTTGATACATCCAGCTCCGATCAATAAAATAATTGACCATTTTTCCTACTGTAAAACCTATGATCAATAGTAAAAAAACTATTAATCAAATTCGATAAACACATTTTAGATTTTACTGTTTTTTATAATCCATTTTCGTTTATATACAAAGTTATATTTCTTGCTATTTTGTTTACATTTTTGTACCTTTTGTGATGGTCGGTTATCCTACTTCCCATTACAAACACAATAGTAATTACATTTCTTAAATCATATCTTTATAAACGATTTCCCAAAATTTCGGCAGCACTTCCCCCGTGTTCCTTGTATCGTACACAATGCATGTACACAAGGAACAAAAAGGAAATGCCGTCGAAATTTTGTGAACCGTTTATAACGATATGATTTACGAAACGTAATTACTTTATAGTGTTTGTAACTTGTCCAATACAGGGACAAATCCAACAGATATTGTATCAGATGAATATGAATATCCGTTTTGCAATAAAAACGAATATTCATACAACGATCATATACAATACCTGTCAGACGGAGCCAAAAATTCACTAAGGGATTTAAATTTGGTTTTTATGTTACCGTTTTATTAAATATATAAAATAAGGCATATTATGCATTATATTCTATTATTTTAATAAATACATATATAGTAAATTATATGATTTCTAATATTTCACAAAATATATAATTCATGTTCGTAAAATATTTCACTAATTCATGTTTTTCTAACATTTTACAAAACATACACAAAATAATTTAAATCAATCATAACTAATCTAATGCTAATTCACATGCGCATTTATACTAAATTATAAACATATTTTACATATGTGCATAATATATACATACACAAACAATTTGGACATTTGGATGACAATAATTGTAATTAGCATTTAGTTTGGTGTAATAAACAAGCAATATGTCATTGGATACAAATATAACAGCAAATTAACACAAAATTAGAAAAGATAAAAATTGTAGGGTTTTAGAAATACCTGATTTTGGAGACTTCTAGGAATGGAGAGAGGATGTTGGCGTTGAGTGATGGCGTTGGAGCAGCTGGTGGTTGCGTGGGGAAGGTTGGAGGTGGAAAAGAGGAGGGGAGGAGAAGGGTTTTGGTTGAATTGGGGAAGATGAGAATAATGTTTTGGTCTCTGGCTGGTTGCAGGTATACGCAAATTTCCAACGGTTACCAACGGCCGCAAACGGCGTTATTTTCAACGGTTATCAACGGCTACCAACGGCAAGTTAAAAAAAAACGTGCCGTTGGTAGCCGTTGGAAAATGCCGTTGGCGGCCGTTAGAAAGCCTTCGTGGCTATATACTGTATTTCTAGTAGTGTGTACATGCATAGAAAATGTATAAAACATTTGCGGTTATTAACAGTTCAAATGCACAGTTCCATTGAAAGAAAAGAAATCCAATGCAGTAAACAAAAATTCCAGTGGTTGGATTTGGAAAACCATTGGTAGTGTTTGCCTTTACAAAAGCATGGACTGTCAACATGATGTCAGAAATTATCGGATGATCATATAAAAGAAACAAATAATTAGGCAATAATGGGAGAGTAATAGAGATGAGGGAAACAAATTGTGTTATCACATTCATCTGTTGGAGGGTTCCTGGCACATTATGGATGAACTTTTACATTGCAAAGTGTAAACTGCATGTGCCTATAATACACTGTGGGCAGTTTATATAACGATGAATAAATTACAGGTGAAAAACGAGAGAGAAATTTTAATATCGGAATTAATGTAACACAAGAATGGATGCCTTCACGCTAACCATTCTTCTATACACTTTGGTGACTTCACCTAAGACGTTATGAACATGCAATTGATCTGAGCATAGCTTAATTAGTAACTAAGTCGATTGAAAGCATACTTTCAATTTTCAAAGCTAACTTATGTGCAACATATGCAGACTAACTCTTTCAAGCACATGCACTCAATATTTTTTAGCAGCTAAGTAGAGATATGATTATGGTTAATAGTTTAATATTAATAGTTTAATACAAACAGATAAACATTTAAAATTTTGAGGAATACCTGTGAGAGTAGCCCATTGTGCAAATTGTTGTGTCTATGTACAGTATAGGCATTAGGTTCCAATACGCTTATTTCCACCTGATATCCGGCTCTACAACATAAGCATTACATGCTGATAAAAAAGTATGGGAAAACAAATAGTAAAGTTCTTACAAATAGAATCAAGATGGAGAAAGTATGAAACCTTCTTCAATTCTCAATAACAAAAGAACATAAAAGATAGCAACTTAATCTCTTCATCTGGAGAGACCACAGATTGATTCTCATGATATTCAATAAAAATCTTCTAAACTTCATGTATTTAGCAATCGACCAGAGATGATGGTGCTCATATTCAATCTTCCACAAATAGTGTACACCTTTCAACCCTTTAAATTTTGCTAGCCTCTCCCTACTCCCCCCCCCCCCCCCCACACAAACCAATAGCAGACGATCTTTGCACCTAACTTCCAACTTAAATATAACACCGAGCTCTACAAGAAGATAAAAGTGAAGTCCAAACAGAAAGCACACCCTCGAAGCAACAAACGTTACACATCTAATGTGCACTTACTGTGTATGTTACAAATGATAGCAAAGGAGGCTAAGAGACAAGACATGGATATGATCAATGAGGGTGAGTATGTTTATGATGCATTAGATACACAAGATGCACAATGTACACTTGTGCATGGTTAGCAAGCATGATCAGATGTAATCAGTAGTTAATGCACATTAGATGATCAGAATCATAAGCCAGCAGTTGCAGCAAGCATGTCATATGTAGTATACTAGTTTAAAAAATATATATGTAATAAAATAAATAGCAGCATGGAATAGCACATGTAATCAGCGGTAGTCAGTTATCACTGTGGCAATATTGTTGTAAAGCCATTACACCAGACTGAGTGTTACTGGTTAGCAAGACTCGCCTTAGTAGGAGCTCAAAGTGCAATTGTTCCGAGCCCCATTTTGGATAAGCTCCAAATTTATTAGTATAGCTATAACTTTTGAGTGTAATGAGCTTTTCAGTAACGATATGTTTATTCAATTTTTCTTCCTTAAAATTCAATTTCAGATATTAATTTTCGTGTTGTTTATCATTTTTTGCTTACAACTTACTATTTTATATTAAATAAAGGTCTCAATAATAGTTGTTAAGTCCAGCACCACTGTCATAGTGGTTAGGCACTCTGGTTTTGGCCCATGAGGTCACGGGTTCTAATCCTCCATAACGCATGATTCAAACCACTGAATATATATTGGCTTGTAGTATGCTACATACTGCCTAGGACTATGTATGACCAACTAAGTACCTAATTTCAGAATAAAATAAAATAATAATAATTGTTAAAGTACATGGTGTCTGTCTCTGTTCCAATCCACTAAATTTCAAGGAAAACAATGTATAATATTAATATTTAAATTGATTCAATTGGAATTACAAAGGATGCTAGAAGACATATCAATGTAAAGGGGTTGAAGAAGAAATTTTGCTACTCCAAGTGGAGCAGCAAAAAAATTTCCATGTGTGTCAATGTGTGTTTGCCAATCATTGGCTTACATAAAGAGTATACAATGTAATGATGAAGGCATGATTCAAAAAGAAAGCTTATATTCTTCTCCTCATTTTGTTGCTCCTGTTTCTCCTTTATATTCGACTGTATCTCCTCTCTTTTTTCATCTGTTCTTCTTCCTTGCCACCATACCCAAATGTACAAAGAAAACCCATGCCAGATCCTGCCAACAGATAAGTTTTCTATAAATATAAACCAGGAGTTAGTACACATATTTCATCAGTGTAAAGTGTAAACGAGTTCAAGCCATCATTTACCACACCCGAATGACTACAAGCAAATATAAGCGATTTTGGTTTTTAAATGTGAGGTAACAAAGCTAATTTTGATCGACTGTACATATGAGAACTTGTAAGGATCGGTCATCATCGCCTCCAATTATCAAATTTAGTGCCGCAACAATTTGAACTTTTGAAAACTAATGTACAACTATTTGTACGGTTTCTATACAACATAAAAATGCTTACAGAAGCCTAAAAACTCCAAATTCATCAACAATGCCACGTGTTTGGGAAAACGGTATTCCATGCTTATCACCACTAAGCGTCATCAATTTAACACAAACTTTGCAATAGAAGACAACTTCAGCCAGCACAATTTCATCAAAAACCAATTGTGCATCATTCAAAATCAGACGTTTATGATAAACCAAAAGAGGGATTCGCCTAGGTTATCTTAACAGTGTCCAGTCAAATCATGAACAAACTAAAAAGGTTAAGATGTACTGCTAGAGGTCTTGAGTTTGAACCCTAGACATTAATCATCTAAAAAAATGATGGATTGTCGCTTATTTGCATGCATCAGTGCATATAATATCATGATGTAAGCGTATTTTCAGAATCTTCTTTCAAGCATTTGGCCTGCGCATTGAGGAAGAAGTGAGGAGACGCACAAGGCAAGAAGAAATCGAAGAGGAGGAAAACATGGAAGGAAGGCTCTTATGAAGCAAAAGTAGATGTCCGATTGAGTATTGGGATCATGGTGGTCGTTTTGAGTGCCATGTAGGTAGCTGTGCGAACAGTCACAGGGCACTGGCCGACCAGCGTAAAATAGCAAATGTTAGTTCTTATTTAGTTCGTATGGTTGCTTATTAACCCTCCAAAATTTAAAAAAAAAATATTAAAACAAAATTCCCCCTATTTAATGTTATTCATCTTTTATCCAATAAACCTTAATAATATAATTTTAGATAATTCACAAATCTTGTATTTGAATCGATGGATTTTTATGAGGATAATACAAATCTAATTAAATTAGATTAGGTGAAACTTGAATTTCATGATGTTTTAATTTTTTAAATTTAAAAATGCACAGTTTGCAGAAAATCAACTAAGTGATTGAGAGAAAAATCATGCACTAAAAATGCGTAATATGTAGAACAACTACGCAGGTGAGATGCATGAATTAAAACAATTTCTTACAAGTGGGTTGTTTTTTCGTACAATGATTTTTTTTTATGAATCGATTTTTACCAAGTACGGGTATAAATGAAAAATTTTAACAATAAAATGAGTGTATTCGGCAAAAACATGGATATAATGGTTTTTTAATTTTATGGATGACTATTCAACAACTTTACATGTTTAAATAGATTTAGCCCAATAGCAAACGAGGACGCAAATGAAGAAGTAAATGAAATGGATGGCTTATAAGGGAAAATATTTTGCACTTCAAGTCCCTTCCACCTAGGGTGTATCTTTCACCCAACCAATGTAGTGTATTGAATATAATCCAATCCAATTTAAATATAGGATCGGATTGAATTCAAACCATAGATATCCAATTATGGTGGGTCCTTATTGAATTTGTTGACTGAGTTTCAACTAACCTCGAAATTATGTTTAGATGTAGATGTTAGCATAAATAATTCACTAACATCGTAATGAGAAACGCATATTGAGCCGTTACAAGGTAAATGCAAGAAAAGCAAATGACACAAAATTTAAAGTGGTTCAATCTTAGTGAAGCTCTACATCAACTATGATAGCCGATTTAATTGCTTGATATTTTCAATGACTTTGAGCTTAGCTATATTGTATGTAACATTAGAAAATTCAATCTTTGCACAAGTGTATGTGCATTTATATTTATAACTGTTGGGATCGTCCATGGAGGGCTCTTGATGCTCGAGATTATGCATTTCCTCATGATCATTGATGATGATATGCGATTCAGATGTTGACCAATTAGGATGTCAGGTGGAGAGTGCAGTTCAAATGAACGCCAACTGTCGTCTGCGATGAATATGATGTTGCTGCCAAGTGGACTGTGAATTATAGAAGGTTGTTGCGGCACAGTGACGCTTTTGTCTGCATGATGCTCTTCTCTTTCTCTCTTGTGATATTTTCATTTAGATCCTTCATATTTCCAAAAAAATTAATGAAAATTTGGATATATAGGGGATCTAAATGAAAATATTATGAGAAAATTAGAAAGGTAGGAGTCTAGCATTTGTTGTTTACTTGATTTTAACTAAGCCAAGGAAGTAGTAAAGGATAAACGAGAGAATGATGCAATTAGCGAACTTTGGGATGTTCGAATGTCGTTATTTCTGTTTTAATTTATTCTTTCATATTTTAATATTTCCAACTCTTTATATTGTAATATCAGTTTTTTTTAATGTAATTTTATCCCGTGATTGATAATACTACTTTAGTTAGTAGCTAGAATTGTTGGTTATGAAACAACGCTTGGAAGAAAAAAACTAGATAATTATGTATTATCAACCGGACATTTCTAAGATTTTTTATTTTGTTGTAAGATGTCTGATAGTTCTAATTTTATAGAGTATTTGGCATTGTACTTTTCATGTATACTAATTATGTCTTGACTAAGTCATGATTATTTTCCATTAATTTATAGTGGTAGTGTCTGCATGGTGCAATTCCTTCTTATATGTTTTATCTATGCATAAAGCAATTAGATTGAGCCCTTTGTATGAATTTATTTTATATACAATGATTATCACATCAATGTTTTAGCCTTAGAACTTAAAGTTTGATGTGTGCATCTAGAAAATTATTTATAGGTGTGTTAGGCAACTCTTTTAGCCTTCTTTTGTATGGAGCATAATTGCAATTGTACGGATGTACAGAATGACATACAAATGTATTTTCTAGATAATTAATTTTAAATATTCAAATTATTTAAATATAAAATACATCTTGTAAATTATGATTTTGCTCGAATTAAGCACAAATATATATTCAACTAGATTTGCAAAAAATATAGTCATAATCTGTATGTGTAGCATGTGTTCACACTAGTAATTGTATAGTGGAAAGTCGGTGTGGTTATTATTATTTTTTAACAACATAAGTTAGCAATAACTAAGTCTTGATATATCTATAGGTCTTCTCTGATTTAAAAATATTAATGAAGCGGTAAATAATTATGTTTACAATAAATTGTTTATAGCATCGTTGTCTTCTACAAATTTTATATAAAATATTAATATAGACTATCTTTGTAACGACTCATATTTTTAACGATAATATATTTCAATAATTGATTTAAATATTGAATCGTTAAATAATTAACGATTTCAAAAAATATAATTTTTCGCATACAATCGAATCAGAACTCAAGACCACTTCCGTTAAATTACTATCGACATTGTAAATTAAAATAAATATAAGGATCGCTATATTTGAAGATTGGATGATCTGATGGTCGAAACGGTCTTGGAAAGCGCAAAATTATCATTCCGAAGCGTAGTTTTGGATAACGTTTATACCGTCGGACCAGAAAAATAAGATAATGCACACAGACAAGTTTTGCGGCGATCGGACACACTGTTTGATCGTGCGAGCTCGAAACGGACGACCGTTTTATTTGAGAATTTAAATAAATTGGATATTTTATTTATATAATTGCACCCAAACTCTCCTCTCTCATTGGATCATTACTGTTCCGTTGTTTTGCCTGGAACGAGAAAATTAAACATGGTCGCCTCCTTTATTCTCTCTTTAAAAAATAATATCCATCAATGAGCTTAACTAAAAACCACGAAACAAGTTTCATTGAGCTCGTATCAAAGAGATTTTCGCTTTGACAATGGCGGAATTTCATATGGTGATGATTTGAGTGATGACTGTGCATAGCCGATGATCTAGGGTTTCACCTTGCCGTGGATTGAAGCGACAATACGCAAAACAGAGGGCACCATTGTTTTTCTCTTCGCGAGAGACACCTTCCCACCAAGTTTCATCGAGCCCGGTCAAGGAATGCAAAACGCGTCGCATAGAGGGGAAGCATGGCTCATCCAGGTTACGACTTCCTAGGTTAGGTCGAGTTTCACATCTTGGGTTCCGAGGCGGAGAGGTTTGGAAGTGAAGTCCATTTTAACTGATGGTTCGTGATTCTGTCAAGAAATGGAGGAGGGATCGAAGAGAGAAGGAGAGATTTTGTGCTCGGCTATGGGTTCCTGTAGATGCGTGTACAGGCTCTTGGAGAGGAAGAGAAAGGAGTGAAGGTAGTTAACTTAATTAATTATTTATTTAAGTAATTTAATAATTATTTAATCCGAAATGTTATATTATTCATATGTTTTGCATACGAGTTTCGTTTTGGACACCGTTTCTTATGTTGTGCTCGTGATGGAGAACTCTACGACTTGGCGATGGTTTGGACGGATTTGGTTGAGGTAAGTGATATTGTCTCTCACTATATTATGATCGTCAGTATAGTATAAAAACGGTGTTTTGAAATGATTTCTAACTTTAAAATGTGATTTCTATACACACACACACATACTTGATGTTTGTAAAAATAATTAAAAGTATTTTAAAATTGTTTTAAAAGAAATATCACATTTTCCCTGTTGGCACACTATTTTGATGATATTGTTAGACTTAAGCTTTTTTTGATATTAATCCCTCATTGGCTGCTTTAGATATATTGTATGCATTGTATGTGTATTATTATAGATGTACGTAGGCCATTATAAATGCTTGTTTGCTTGTTTTGGTTGAAAATGCCGATTTATTGACGATCCATCGTTAGGGAATATTCCGTGCATTAGGGTTTCGTCCCATTGATCGGAAAGCCAAATTGTAGGAGAGTAGTAGAATACGTGTTGGCAGATCTGAGGATGGGAGATGATGGAGTTGAATGGGCCTCTGACTTTAGGATGAACATCAGACGTTTTCAGTTGGTTTGTACTTATCCAATTTTAGCTAAGCACTGGACCAGGGTGGTTAGTATTGACCACTGTAGCATGGTCGATACCCATCACTATTGATGATGGTCAATTTGGTCGATTTTGACATGGACGATGAGGAGGGTTCGAGGAGCGTGATATGATGGTTAGTTCGTGTGGCTGACTCTGTGTCTTGAGGGTATTGCTCTACGATGAGTGATTTTGATGATCGGGATGGTGTGACATTTTGACATGGCAGTTGTCAGGACTTCGGATGATAGCTCGTTGGTGCATGGAGTTAGGTTCGAGGTTGACGCTTTCAGGACTTCGGATGATAGCTCTTTGGTCTATTGAGTTAGGTTTTGAGGTTGGAGGCTTGATGTCGATAGGAGTTGGGATGGTTTTCCACATGGGTGGGTTCTTTGGGGTGACCCGTGGATAAAATGTAGAATGATTCTATCATGGAAATTAGGGGTGGGCACGGTCGGTTAACCGAATGAATCGGTTAAAAAAAGCGGTTAACCGCTGGATATCAACGGTTCGGTTAATCGAAAATCTGTTAATTCTGAAAGGCTTTAACCGACCGAACCGAATAATAATTAACCATGGTTAACCGATTAATTAATCAGTTAACCGTTATAATCGAACGGTTAACCAATGGATCGGTTAACCGATTAACCATTTGCTAACCGGCCACGTAGAAGAAATTAATATACAAGTTAAGTCAAAGTTTGCCAATAATACAACAACCAAATTGCATTTAGCAGTTAGTACACAGTAGAACAACGCTACAGCTACAACATGTTGATTTACAGGTACATCACAATGACAAGTGACAACAACATATTAATTTACAGATACATTATATGCATTTATTATCTGTAATATAAAATCAACAGAACAAAACATTGTCACACACACTAAACATTGTCATAGTCATTTCAAACTTCAAACAAATTATCACACACTAAATATCCTACACTAAAATATGTTCAGTTCATCATTGTCATACATGACCAATTCATGTAATCAACAGAACAGCACATTGCTATATAGTATATAGTATCACACACTAAACAACAAAACATTGCCATATACATGAACAATGTATCTAATCATATACAACATCAATTGAGGCACTAAACAACAAGTGAAGTACATGATTACAAATTTATAGTTTTTCGGCTCATAATACAACATCGTCATAGTCAGTTCATAATTTAACAACTAAACAATAGCTACTCCATTTTGAATATACCAAACAATAAGAAAGAAAGAAACGATCCCATGGGTGAGTTCACCAAGGATACAACATCAGTTCATACTTCATAAACACAAAACATCAGCTCATACTTCGCAGCCACCAAGCATCAAACCTGTGCATATAGCATTATACATGAATACAAATGTACAATGAAGGAATAGACCAAATAAGGCAAATACATGTTATGACTCTTCCATTTTTTTCATTGGCTTACAGCTTGAACAATATTTCCACATTCATTCTTTCATTCATTATATCACTATAGTATTCAAATATAAATAAATGGGTTCCTTAAATGGATGGCATTCTTCTTACTAAAGCGTAATGCATTACTTAGTTTGGACATAATGTTTCTACTATGTCAAAAAATTGGTCATTTTGAAAAACTAATGATATACAAACTGTGACACTCACCTCTAAATAAGTACTGGGCTTTAAAAGACGCCTTTGTTTAAATTTCATATTCATGACCATTTAAAAAATCATTCAACAAGTCCAAGATCCAACATTCAGCATGAAAAGGGATTAATATAAACACATATAAATGAACCCCAACTAAATCAGAAACTAGACACAGTCACATAAACAAAGAAATTCATAGTGCACGTAGGATCACTGTTTTGATATCTTAATTATAGGCACATTCATAAATGATCTGTATACAAGATTTTAACATTTCAACTTAATCTGCAGCTATATATATAAATTAAGTAAAAGTTCTAAACTAATTAATCAATTGCAGATGCAGATGGTGAGAAAAAAACAAGAAAGGAAGAAAAATCAACATCTTTTCAGCTTCTAGCAACAAAAGAAACTTACAAATAATATCAATTAATACTTTTCAAACTTCCAAATAAATCAACATCTACTAAGATCGGCGTTTAACAAACGAGATGGGAGAGTATATTAGATCTAGTTTTGAGTTTTCTCGTTTTTTCAATTTTATGTAGAAAATGAGAATTGGATAAGATCTAGAAAGGGGAATACTGGGGCACGCTAACAAATAGTTTGGTTCGGGTTTGCCTTGTTTACAGATGGGCTATTTTTGGGCTACCATTTCATTTTAAAAAAATAATAATTTTTCTAGTCGGTTAATGGTTAACCGACCGACCAAGTTTATTTAACCGTTAACCGAACCGAAAATGTTCGGTTATGGTCAGTCGGTTAACCGATACGTCGGTTAACCGAACCTACCGGTTAAGTCGGTTCGGTTGACATCGGTTAAGTCGGTTAAATCGGTTAAGTCGGTTAAATGCCCACCCCTAATGGAAATGGAGAAGTAGTGTAGAGCTTGGATACACATGCTAAGGGATCGTTGATACTTGGAGTATTTTCGTTATACTCAGAGCACGGGTATTATGGGAACACCCATGGGTATGTTGATTTGGTACCTCGGATCGGTTGATTGGATTTGCATACCCTAGGCCGATTGATTGGGTCTAGTACCAACTTTAGGCTAAAGAGAGTACAACTGAAAATCGGGATTTACCCATTAATCCTTGGTAGTAAAAAGGTCATACGAGTTATCATATATTCAAGGCATACTGGGTGACAGTTAGTATTGTTTGATGGATATTATATTTGTTGTGGTTGCTTCATTAGCCACTTGTCACCCTAGGGATGTCACATGAGGTAGGTATTGGGCATAAGGATACCTAGACACTCTGACTATTTACTTAGCATGGAATAGGTGTTGTGGATGGAGATACAAAGACACCCGACAGTTTACTGAGTATGGAGTACCCTTTATGACATTTATAGAGTAGCGTATTATCGATGTTATGTGCTAACTGTTTGGTCGCAGGGACAGTTCAAGTATGATTCCTATTGTAACATCTTTTGATTTTAAATATTTAATTGATTTTGAATATGTAAGTAATTGGATTTTGGAATTTAATAACTTGGATTCAAATATAGTGATCATTTAAATATTTGAATTTATGAATTAATTATTAATTAAATGGATTTAATAACCTTATTTAACTCCTTTTAATTAATAAATAATAATGGTAAATATATTTTGTAAATCGATTGCAATAATAAATGGTACAAAAAAATAATGAGAAATTTATTATGACTATAAAAAGAATTAATTTATAATAATGTATTTTAATTTTAATTTATTGAATTTTTCCATAATTTTTAATTTGGTAAATATTTAAATTGTCGTTTGACGATATATCGGCAAATGATGATATTTTTAGATTTCACAGAATGTGTAGAATACAATAGCCTATGATTTTTGTTTGATGATAATAAATATATATATTCGTTTAAATGTATTCGTTGTTGTACTATTTCATTTTTCACATAATCAAATAAATATTTGTTGAATAAAATAAATAACTCAGGATTTATATTTAAACAAATATTTTGTTTAAACAAATATTTTATTACTAATTCGAATAGTACAAATTTGAGCTCTCACTACATTTTCAATTACAAAACAATTTTCACTTTACAATTTCACCTCACTACATATTCACTCAACACTCATACATTTGATCTTGACTAGCTCCAGCTTATATCCAGCCATCTGTTATACCCGTTAAATAAATAGCGCAGTAAACTGGAAAAAGAAACAAATTTAAATTGCAAAAAAAAAAAAAATTACGTCTCAGGTATTTTGGTTGTTTCTTTTCATATTTTCTTACAAAGACCAAATATATGTACACGAACAACTTGTAATATTCACAGTGTATCACTATGAATATCACAAGGTCGTTTCCCAATTTCATCTCACAAACTAGTGCAAATTCACACATGTACAAATCGAGTATAAATGGATACGACACATGTCTTACACAATTACACATATATACATGCATATGTATGCATGTATATACATAAATATGTACATGTCAAAATCAATGAGCTAATGCAGGTTCAGAAACAAAACAAAATGTCAACATTCAAAGTGCACCAAACCACATAACTTCGCCACCAAAATGACTAGAAAAGTGCACCAGTCAATTTGACCATGACAATGCATATGGCATAAAAGCAAACATAAACAGACTCGAATGGAACTTGAAGCAACAAGCCAGTGAAATCAGTAATGACTCAAACATGAACCAAACCAGAGTGAAGTGGACAGAGCCTGACACACACACAAGTATACAACAAGCCAGTGAAATCAAGTCAGAGATCACAACACACATTCGATCACAAATCAACGCAAGAGGAACTAAACCAGAACAAGATAACGGTAGCAGGTTGAACCAGTACGAGCAGGAAGTAGAAAAGTTTTGCAGTGAAGTCAATCAGGGTAAAACATAATGAACAAGTCAGAGTTTATCAAGTCAATTTAAAATTCAAAAGCCACATTCGTCTGCCATTAAAGAATGGAATCAGAGAAAAGAAAGGAGAAAAATTCAAACTCATGGAGTATACGTATGAGATGGAACAAGTCAGCAAATATCATATCGTTCGATCAAAGATCCATGGCCGAGAAAAGAATTTCTAAATATTCAAACTCAAAAATACAAACGAATTAATAAGGTCTCGTTCTCTATTTAAACCCAATAATTATCATTGGCAAAAAAGCATTCGAGTTCAAGCAAATACTTAGAACAAAACCAAAAACTCGAATCAAGTCGAGAATAGTCAAATTCGATAAAAGGCAATTCACATACCAGTTAATAGTACTGTTCGATCTCGACTACATTGAAGCGACCGCAAGCTAATCAAAGTGCACTGAACAAAGAAGTAGCAATCGTATTGAGGAATAAAAGCAAACCAGCATACAATTCAAGCAGCGCCTCAATTTAGTTCTAGAATCACGAAGAAACAAAGCGGCGGCTTCAAAAGTATCAAAACCCTAATTCTTTTTTGAAGAGAAACAAAGAAAGTACGGCCACGAGCAAAAATAGAAAGGGGAAGTCAGATTTTTTTGTTATTTACGTGGGCAGCTCTTATATTTAATAGCGGGTCGGTCTTTTAGTTTTATTGTTGGGCTTAAGTTTTAATAAGGTTTTGGTTTTATTTTGTTTAGTTTATTTATTTGCAATTTCCTTTTAAATTCAAGTCAAACTCTAGTTTTGTAACTAGGTTACGAACTACGGTGGTGTATTTCAAGAATTCGCAACTCAGTGGTTGAGTTGTGGCAGGGTTTTAAGCGTAAAGTTAGGTTAGTCATTAGCGGGTGTCGCAAGTTTACGTGTGTAAGCGTCTGGCTACTTAGTTTCTAGTAGAAACCTTAGGGGCAGCACGTAGGTAGGGTTTTGCCGAAGCTGGGTAAATTTATGTATGATCTCTTCTGCATTATTTTTTGTTTATATTTTTATTTCCGCATTAATTTTTAGTATTATTAGTATCATCCTATTCACCCCCCCTCTAGGGTGAAAACGATCCTTCAGAATGTAATAACCAGTGTATTTTATTATCGATTTGAGACCGTGTCGCATATTTGAGTGCGATCATATTTTTGTTTTGTCGTTCGTAGTCCATACGCGAACATGATACTGTGTAGCGTCGTTCCCTAAAACTTTTTATTTAAAACCAAACATATACACACACACACACATAAATTTCTTACTTTGTCTGTACCTGCTTAGACAGTTTGGTGGCTTAAGGAAATGTATTTTGTTCGTAAAAGAATCAAGTTAACACCTTTTATTCATTTTGTAACCTTTACTCCTCTCTATTTATTTGCGTTCTTCATTGTGCAGTAAACCAAGAAATAAAATGGCTGATTCTTCGAAAATCAATATAAAATCCCACACTCCACTATAAATTACAAAACAAGCTTCATTGAATTCATTGAAGAGAGATCTGCACACCCATGTATGTTTTGATAGGTGCGATCTTGTTTTACGAAGCTCGACTTGGTGGCAGTCGACTAGGGTTTCCCTTATCTCAGGATTGGCGAAGTGGTTGACGATGAGGCGAGTATGAATACACTTCTCATGGCGAGTATCATCATTTAGCCAAGTTTGTGATGGTGCAATTCAATGTTTCAAATCATGTTTTTTTGACCTAAAGTAGTCGATGGAGATGTCACATTTTCCCTGTCTATGTCGTACTTAGTCGTACTTAGTCTTGAGGTGATGGTCATGAAAAGCTCGTGATTTGTGGCATGTCGGTGAAGTTGGTTCGAACATTCATCGATTGGAGGAGGAGGATTCGCGTACATGTACATGAGGGATGGGTTCTGTGTAATCTATAGGAAGAGAAGTGTGTTTGGGAAGAAGGATTATTGTTTAATCAATGGCTATTAGTTTTATTAATTAAGTAATCAATTAATTATTTAATTCCAAATCTTATAAAATCCATAACATGTTCATCCAACGTCCAAATCAAACATGGTCAGCTGCATTGTACTTATGGAGTTGATAACTTCATTTTAGAATTAGATTGGTGGAGTTTGAAGCTTGTAGAATTTTGGACTAAAATCGAACGTCCGTTTGATTTTAGTTCAAACCAGAACGCTTTAGCGAAAACTGGAATTTATGTGAGTTTACTTACCTTTAAATTAGCTATATAATATCTATGATGCTATAAATTTATTATTGAATGCTTGGTTGATAGTTTAGATATTGTTGTTGTTTGATTATTTGTTTGGTCGAAAATCCCATTTTAAAAAACAGATGACATATTAACTTAATTGTTGTGAACCCATATTATTATATATATTGCCTGTAACCATTATTTTGCAGGGAATATTTGTAGAGAGACCCTAAGGGGTTTCTCGCCAATAATAATTATTTATTTCTTTATGCTGCTTATATTGATGTTTAGTTGAAATTAATCGTGATATTCCATTTAAATTGTTAAAGTGTCTTTAATTGTTGAATATCATCTCCTAAACCCTTCATATGTGTTGTCTTGAGCTTGTATTTTCACAAAATTGATATTTAAATTCATTAATCATTTTGATTAATGATATTTAAATTAATTAATCATTTTAATTAATGATGTTTAAAATTTATCAAATCATTTTAACTAATTATGTTTGAATTTAATTAATCCATCTAGTGAATGATATTTGGATTTAATTAATCATTTTAATTAATGATATTTGAAATTAAGTAATCATTTTATATGATGATGTTTAAGTTAATAAATCATTTTAACTAAAGATGTTTAAATTTAATTAATCGTTTTAATTGATGATATTTGAAATTAATTAGTCATTTTAATTAATGAGGTTTGAGTTTACTTAATTATTTTAATTAATGATGTTTTAAGTGTAGTAAATCAATTTAATTAACAATGTTTAAATCTAATTTAACATTTTAATTAATGATATTTAAATTTAGTTAATGATTTTAAGTAATGATATTTGAAATTTAAGTAGTCTTTAATTAATGATATTTAAATGTAATTGATCATTTTTAACTAATGGTTAAAGTTAATCACTTAATTTAATAAAGGTAATTAAGTTAATTAATTTATTTAATAAAAATGATTAAAGTTTTAATGAAAGTGTTTTAAAGTGAATTAACTGATTTAGCATTTTATAATTAATTTACTTATTAACTAAAAGTGTTTTAGAAATAATTAACTGTTTAAATAAAGATAACTGGTCGATTTATTAAAAGAAATTATAAATTTGATTAATTATCTTTTGGGAGAAATAACGTCAGTTTAAATTTATAAAAGGGATTTTAAATTCGATTTGTTTTCTTTGGGAAAATTAAGGTGATTTTAAAGTTATAAAAGGATGTTATAAATTATCCTTCTAGATGATTAACATTTGTTTTAATTTGTAGTAGTAATTTAATTTATTTATTATATTTTAGGATAATAAATATTGTTTTAAAATTTATAAATAATAGTTTATAAACAAGAAGATCTTTTAAAAAATAATTGTTTCAAATAAAGCTAAGTGTAAATTATTTTGGGTTTATAATAAACAATGTTTCGACATTTGTTTTGATCTAAGTTTTAATACACTTAGAAAATATAATTTGCCCTTTAAAATAATATTTTAAAGTGTGTTTTTAAAGTGTCTTTAAAAGTATTATGATGTGAAAATCAAGCGCAAGTGAAAACAACCATCTTATCATTCCCGAATAGTTGATTTATCGACTAGCGACTTTGATTCTGCTTTCTTCTTTATATTTCATAACTCTATGACGACGTGTTTGTCATTTGGGCTTTTTTATCCTTTGTTGAAAATGACTAAAACCAAGGAGTGAGTGGAAGCCAAGCTATGTGAGGTTGCTCCCATTAGGGTATTTTTGCATCCACTCTAGATTGGAATCAATTTTGTGCATTGGGATGTGAAATACTCGAATTCTCGGTAACCGTTTGCGGGTTCCGGCTTGGACGTGTCCGAGAACCATCGAAGTTCTCAAGTATATTTCTAGAGGTATACTTTCAGTAAGGGGGGTCCACCCTCCCAGTCATTGTTGGAAAAACTTCTCTTTTTCCCTTGTTGTTAATTCAAATTTTTGAATTGTTTTCTTAATTGTATTGTGAACTGCCTTGTGCTCTTCTCTATGTTTAATTATTTGTGTAAATACTTTCAAGTCTGGAATTCAATATTATTTATGTCCATTCATTAAGTATGGGATTTGTTCTTACTAGCACTTACCCTTTTTATTTGGATTGTTTCTATTGTTTATTTCCATTATTTCTTGATTGGATTGTTGTTCTGATTTGTTTCCTATTTCTTCATTTATGGTTGTTGTTCTTATGAGGTAAAAACCCGTTTTGCGTTAGCAGCATGGTCTTACATAATTTTTATATGTTCATTATATTACTTTAGTTTTCTCACGCTAGTTTTCCAAACCGACTTGAGTATTATTTTATTATAATGCTCGTGTCAGACCGAGTATTTTCCCAGGTTGACTTTGGTGATATGGAGTTAATGGAGAAGAGCTGAATGTTCACCTATCATAGTGTTTTATCTTCCACTTTATTATATGGTATACCTATCAACAATTTTAAGGTCAGGATTTTATAACTGTTCAGCTGATAAGGTTTATTTTTAACTCTGATGTACTCTGTATTTTGGAGTGACAGTTTTTACTGTATTTGTTATATTATATGTTGTCAATTCCGCTGTGAGATTTCGATTTCCCCGTTCTCTGTTCTATGTTTTTATTTTACCCTAACAATCTGCATTTTCGACGATTGGATGTTCGGCATTTGAATACCATGGATGTATTCGGTGTCGACTTTTGATAGTCGAAAAGGCGAGTCATTACAATTTTGTACCAGAGCTGAAGGTTAAGCGAGAACCTTGGCTTTGGTAGGGTATGGCTCACTAGAAATAGGGTTAGTAATACCCTTGAGTGAGTAACTCATTAGGGACATGGTAAGTGACATCCTAGAATAAGTTTGAGAGTATTATATATTACGAGAGTGTATTTGTTATTTGCTATAAAAACGTATTGTGTTAATTGGTATATCTAGTTGTTTATGAATTTTGGTCGAGACATGAGATGCCACAGTGTCGACAGGGATTTCTAAAAGCTTGAACAAGTCAAACGGATATGATATTGATTTCTGAAAATTTGGTAAATGAAATATTTTACCTCTATTATATATATAAAGGAATAATTTTAAAAAAATTATATAGTTATAGAGTGTGTTAGCTTGTTTGTAAGTGATAATATTTATCACTATTTTTTGGTCAGTCATGCTTGATTAATTTAGGAGCACTGATTGTCATTTGTTAATTGATAATTAATTGTGTTTAGCTTAATTATTAGCAATTGTTGTTTGAATTTATAAACAAACTCCTTATGAATTAAGTTTCACAATTTGACTATAAGGTGTTCAGTTATAATGTTAAGCTAAAAGTAAACTTTTGATAAAAGTTGTTTAGTATAATCTAAATGGTAGGATAAGACATAATTTAACTAAAGTTTTGGATGGGTAAAATTAGATAGAAAGGTTTTAATAAATTTATTTAATTAAAACCATAGTTTTTGTTAATATATAAGTTGTGTGAATTATTTAGTGATATTGAGCCAACCATTAAACATTTTTCTTAGAGCACTCTAAGGTAAAGAGGTTGAAGGGTTGACTCAGTTTTAAAAGACCCATATTTTGATGTGGTCTCCATCTAAATTGTGAAAAGTAAAATAAAATTGGTATTTTGTATATATTCTTAGGATCTGGAATAACACTATACAAGTAAATAAAGTAGAGCAAGCTTTTATTTGTTGTTTTATAAAGAATTGTCTTTGTAAAATATTTATAAACTTAGGTCAAAATTTATGAAGTTATTCATAAAAATAATTTTAGTGCTGAATAAAATACTAAATGTAAAATATGAGTGATTTAGAAAGAGATTAGTATAATTAAGAAACCAATCGAATTAAGTACGTAAGTTATACACAGATCATTTTATTCGCACAATTCTTGATCTAGGGTTCGAATACATAGCTTCAAGGTGATTCACACCAGTCCAAAAAAGGATTTCTCAATTGATTCTTGTCAGCGAACCCTTGATTCAGATTCTTAATATGATAATAAAGTTATCTATCATATTTTATGGCTATGCAAGGAGAACGAAAGTTTCTAATCGAGGAATCTAATCGGAGTCCTCCATAGAGAGGTCGAGTGGACAATACTAATTTGGAAGTACAAGTTTATGTATCCGAGTGAGTGATCAGATCAAACATAGCATACAGATAATTTATGTATATCATATGGGCTTGATTATAATTGTATACTTAGTGTGTGACTTAAGAAAAGTTGCGAACTTAAGCAAAATTCTAAATCTGGTTGTTTGTCATTTAACATTTTAAATAATGTTAAGTGTTAGTTTATTCCTATATGGAATTTGATTTCATTTGACTGGTTATGTGATTTTATACCATAGTTTATAAAGTTTGAATTTACAAATAGAGATTTTTGAATTGTTGTTTATTAGAATTTAAATCCTGGTGCTTTTGAAAAAGTGATTTCAAAAGATTTTGTGGAAAGAAATAATAAAAATATTGTTTTGGAAAATACCGATGAAGTGTTATTGTTTCAAACTCTTGAAAAGAATATTTTTGAAGTGATTTTTCAAATGTTTTTGTTATGACTAATTTAGGTAATTGGGGGTTTTCTGATTTGGGAGATTCACCAAGTATATTTATTTACTCTAATTGTTGTTTTAGGAGGAACCGAAACACCGCTGGATGCTCCATGTTGTTTGATTCTAGAGTTATACTAAGCTTTGGTAGGGAGAGCCTTCTCCCTGTCATAATTGATTTTAGTTTTGATACATTTCTTTTTGGATGAATTTGATAATATTTTGGATATAAAACCCAGGAATATAGTTCTATATTTTACATTTGAAAATATTGGATGTATAGCATTTATTACGGAATATTCTATGTATTTTGTTACATCGTCTTGCTTTGTTGTATATGCTTGTTATGTTGTGTAACAGCCGAGCGATTTTCGACCCCCGAAAATCGACACTAATACGTTCATTGTATAGAGTGCCGAACAATCGAGTGCAGGAAATACCAGGTTGTCAGGGTTAAGAATAAAAAGAGATAGAAGAAGAAACGGAAACAACAGCACAAAATCTCACAATCACAACGGAACAAAATATAATATACAATAACAGAATTTTATACAAAGAAAAGCTGTAACTATCAATATACATACAAGATATCAGAGTATAACAAATCTGGACAGTTATAATAACTTGACCTCAACTGCTGTCTATACAGCCTACAATACACAACGGAATATAGTCAAATAAGTCTCTACCATCCAGCTCGTCTCTGGGACTCCAAAGCGTCCTAACCTGAAATTCTATAATACTCGGTCTGTCCCGAGCATTACAATAAAGTAACACCCGAGTCAGGCTGGAAACCAACGTGAGTAAACCCATTTAATTTGAAATATTTAAGTTATGAAAATCCCTTGGAAAACCAAGGTAACTCGTATAAACACGACGAGTTATCATCTTATTTCACCCAAAACATTTTACAGAAATTCATCGATATCATATTGGTGTATAAGTACATTACTTATTTAAAATAGTTAAATTTGTGAAATTAACCCAATTCCAGCCTGTTAAACTCTATAATCAAAGACCGTAAAGGTTCATAGTGATTTTCAAATCGAAGTGGTTCCGGATAACGCTGATATCCGATCCCGGTCTCTTCGAATCCAAGCAATAAATTTTAAAAGGGTAAATTGTCTTAAAATAAACAATTTATATTTAGGGTGATAATATTCAAATATGGGAATTTATTACAGACGTTTATTTCTAATAAAACGTATCATCATTTTAATCTACTTTTTAACTTGTCTGACCACTAGATGGCACAGGCAAGGATAATTGAATTAAATCTCCAATAGAATTAAGCCCAGATATAGAACTTTAACCAAATTAACGATCTATAACAATATCAAACAATTTCACATCAGGATTTAATAACTTTTAATTAACTGAAAACCCATTATGTCTTAATCCAAATTAATTACAAATTAAGAAATTATATAACAATTTATTTCTAGTTAATTAAAATTAAACACACTATTTAATATCAAAGTTGGTAAATTTACATAAGTTTGAGTCAATGATAATAATATAATTAATTAATTACCCTTTTAATTATAAAATATCATTAAACTCTAATTAATGGGAAAATCCATTATACTAATTTAAAACATTGGGTAGTAGGATTAAGAATGCAAAAAAATCTTCAATATTGGTTCGGTTTAAAAATGAAGAAAAATAGATTTTAGAGTTAAAACCCGACCCATATTCTTTTCTCTTCTCCTTTCCTTCTTTTTTCCAGACTCTTTCCCTCACTCTGTTCTTATCTTATTGCTTGGAAACATGAACGTACAAGCACACGTGCATGTGCATGCCAGCTCCAACCACCGTCACCGATCACCGACCATCCACATAATCCACCCACGACCACCGCTTCTTACTCACCACCCGAAACACTCATCAAAACCTTTCGTTCAAACTTTCGACGTCGAACCCAACCTGGAGCCGAACTCGTCATCTCCCAACCTCCTCTCCACGCCACCGTACACCACCTTTGACCACCTGACCGTGCCAAAACATTCGCAACTACCTCCTCTTGCCTTTCCCTTCATACCGCACGCCTAACTCCCCCTCTTGCCCTCGCCATTTGCCTCGAAAACGAGACCACCCAACATCCATCTTAAACCCTAGTTCGCCCACGGCCGGCCACCACAACCACCTAAAAATCGCCACGCCATTTTTCTTGGGTACCCCCTCCTCCGAGCTTCCTCCTGGCGAAGAGCCGACCCCTACCATTGACGGCTTCGCCGTAATTTGGCCGAAGACCAAATCCTGCTCATTCCCTTATATCTCAACATCCACGCAAGTAAAAATCGCGACACAACCTCCAAAAATCATCGTTTCTAATGGCGATCAAGTTTATGTAAGTAAAAGCATAAAAATATATTTGAATTCCTTACAATTTGGTTTAACTTACTGTATTTTTATACTTTTATACCTTTATACTTGATAATATTTAATAAAACAAATTTTAAAGCAAAGTATAGTCAAAAACAAACATTTTCCTTTTTACATCATAACCTAAATCTGATTAAGTTGGAAGATAGAGAATTTTGAAGGTAGGAATGATATTAAATTATACAGAGCAGAGATGGAAGAAGAAACATACAGACCCGAGCTTCTCTGATTAAAATGCTTAGTATATATTCATACATAAGTGTATATATACATCCCTATACGAGCCTACACATCAAAACTACCTCAATCCAGGCATATAACATAGTTATAGTGTATAAGATTTTAGTTTTACTCACCTTTTTCCTAGAACAGAGGGCACCGTTCTTGAAAAGAGAATTTTTGCTGCTTGCTTGAACACTACTTGTTTGCTTTGCTCTTTTACTGTCTTGATTCCTTTAAAGTCTAATGGCAGATGCTTGTTTTTATGTATATTTTTTTGTGAGGATGTTCTAACGTGAAGGCAGCAAGGCAATATGTGTATATATATATAAAGGAGGATGAGAGGGAACAGGGTTGGAGTGCTACAGGCTTCATATACAGTATTTTTTTCTTCTTATTTTTCTTCTTATTATCTATTTTTCTTTCTGATTTGATAAAAAGAAAATGATTTGATTTCCTTAAATTAAGTGATTTGATTTATTTTTCATGGTTTTGATCTTTTATGCGTTTGACTTGATTTATTATGTTGATTTGCTATTTTATATACTTGAATTCATATGCACTCATGATGTTGTCTTCTTGTGTACACACATGCATACTTCATATATATTTACTTATGTATATATTTGTCATCACATACATATAATTTCATATTATAAACATATTTTGTCACACTCACATATACATATATTTCAGCTTATAAATTCAGCTTATATAATTCCACTTCCATAAACATTTCACTCTGTTTCATCATTGTTTATCCTGTAATAAACATTCTTTATTTAAACACAACAACAAATCAATATTATCATATTCAGGAACCAAACACACCATATATTTTTCACAATAATTTCCTGAGAGATTATTTCTATAAAATATAATCAGGGTAAACTTATTTCATTTCAAAACACTTTTTGAAAAAAACTTCTGCAATTTCCTGAATTTTAAATTCTGATTTGAATCCATTTCTAGCTTAACTTACTTGTATGGTTCATTCTTATCAAATTCCCATTTGGTTATATATATATATATATATATATATATATATGTAACCACTTAATTCTTATGACCTTATTTAATTTTGATAACAACAACCAACCAACTTAATATACTATAATAATCTGCAAAAATTATTTCTTTTATATATCAAAATTATTTAAAAAAATCATTATATAAGAAAATAACAAGTTTGCCCTCATATATACTACACTCAACTCATTCTAGGGTACTACTGACACTATCTCTAATGAGTAATCCCCACTAGAGCCATGGTTCTCGCTTAACCTTCTCCTCTGATACCACGTGTAACAGCCGGACGATTTTCGACCCCCGAAAATCGACACTAATACGTCCACTGTAAAGAGTGTCGGAAATACCAGGTTGTTAGGGTTAAGAAGAAAAAGAGATAGAAGAAGAAACAGAAACAACAACACAAAATCTCACAATCGCTGCGGAACAAAATATAATATACAATAACAGCATTTCGTACAAAGAAAAGCTGTAACTGTCAATATACATACAAGATATCAGAGTACAACAAATCTGGACAGTTATAATAACTTGTCCTCAACTACTGTCTATACAGCCTACAATACATAGCGGAATATAGTCAAATACGTCTCTGCCATCCAGCTCGTCTCCGGGACTCCAAAGCGTCCTAACCTGAAATTCTGTAACACTCGGTCTGACTCGAGCATTACAATAAAGTAACACCCGAGTCAGGCTGGAAACCAACGTGAGTAAACCCATTTAATTTGAAATATTTAAGTTATGAAATCCCTTTGAAAACAAAGGTAACTCGTATAAACACGACGAGTTATCATCTTATTTCACCCAAAACATTTTACAGAAATTCATCGATATCATATTGGTGTCTAAGTACAATACTTATTTAAAATAGTTAAATTTGTGAAATTAATTCAATTCCAGCCTATTAAACTCTATAATCAAAGACCATAAAGGTTCGTAGTGATTTTCAAATCGAAGTAGTTTCGGATAACGCTGATATCCGATCCCGGTCTCTTCGAATCCAAGCAATAAATTTTAAAAGGGTAAATTGTCTTAAAATAAACAATTTATATTTAGGGTGATAATATTCAAATATAGGAATTTATTACAGACGTTTATTTCCAATAAAACGTATCATCATTTTAATCTACTTTTTAACTTGTCTGACCACTAAATGGCACAGGCAAGGATAATTGAATTAAATCTTTAATAGAATTAAGCCTAGATATGGATCGTTAACGAAATTAACGATCTATAACAATATCAAACAATTTCACATCAGGATTTAATTTTTAATTAACTGAAAACCCATTATGTCTTAATCCAAATTAATTACAAATTAAGAAATTATATAACAATTTATTTCTAGTTAATTAAAATTAAACACACTATTTAATATCTAACTTGGTAAATTTACATAAGTTTGAGTTAAATGATAATAATATTATTAATTAATTATCCTTTTAATTATAAAATATCATTAAACTCTAATTCACAGGAAAATCCATTTTACTAATTTAAAACATTGGGTAGTAGGATTAAGAATGCAAAAAAATCTTCAATATTGGTTCGTTTTTTTTTTGAGAAAAATGTGTGGTCCTCTACAGGAGAGGAGAGCACGCATTCAATATTGGTTCGGTTTAAAAATGAAGAAAAAATAGATTTTAGAGTTAAAATTTTTGGTTATTATACAAATATAAGTTCCACTTCTTCCCTTTCTTTTTTCTTTCTTTCCTTTTTGTTTTCATTTTTCCTTTTCCTTTTCAATTTTCTTTTCCCTTTTCTTTTTTTTTTCTTCTCTCCTTGGCCCAAATCCGACCCATATTCTTTTCTCTTCTCCTTTCCTTCTTCTTTCCAGACTCTTTCCCTCACTCTCTTCTTATCTTATTGCCTGGAAACATGAACGTACACGCACACATGCACGCCAGCTCCACCATCGTCACCGATCACCGACCATCCATACAATCCACCCACGACCACCGCATCTCACTCACCGCCCGAAACACTCATCAAAACCTTTCGTTCAAACTTTCGACGTCGAATAACCTGGAGCCGAACTCGTCATCTCCCAACCCCTTCGCCACGCCACCGTACACCACCTTCAACCACCAGACCATGCCAAAACATTCGCAACTACCTCCTCTTGCCTTTCCCTTCATACCGCACGCCTAACTCCCCCTCTTGTCCTTGCCATTTGCCTCGAAAACGAGACCACCCAACATCCACCTTAAACCCTAGTTCACCCACGACCGGCCACCACAACCACCTAAAAATCGCCACGCCATTTTTCTCGGGTACCGCCTCCTCTGAGCTTCCTCTTGGCGAAGAGCCGACCCCTACCATTGACGGCTTCGCTGTAATTTGGCCGAAGACCAAATCCTGCTCATTCCCTTATATCTCAATATCCACGCGACTAAAAATCACGAGACAACCTCCAAAAATCATCGTTTCTAATGGCGATCAAGTTTATTTAAGTAAAAGCATAAAAAAATATTTGAATTCCTTACAATTTGGTTTCTTACTGTATTTTTATACTTTTATACCTTTATACTTGATAATATTTAATAAAACAAATTTTAAAGCAAAGTATAGTCAAAACAAACATTTTTCCGTTTTACATCATAACCTAAATCAGATTAAGTTGGAAGATAAAGAATTTTGAAGCTAGGAATGATATTAAAATATACAGAGCAGAGGTGGAAGAAGAACCATACAGATCCGAGCTTCTCTGATTAAAATGCTTAGTATATATTCATACATAAGTGTATATATACATCCCTATACGAGCCTACACATCAACAATACCTCAATCCAGGCATATAACATAGTTATAGTGTATAAGATTTTAGTTTTACTCACCTTTTTCCTAGAACAGAGGGCACTGTTCTTGAAAAGAGAATTTTTGCTGCTTGCTAGAACACTACTTGTTTGCTTTGCTCTTTTACTGTCTTGATTCCTTTAAAGTTTAATGGCAGCTGCTTGTTTTTATGTATATATATATATATATATTTGTTTTGTGAAGACGTTTTAACGTGAAGGCAACAAGGCAATGCGTGTGTGTGTGTATATATATATATAAAGGAGGATGAGTGGAAACAGGGTTGGAGTGTTACAGGCTTCATATACAGTATTTTTTCTTCTTCTTATTTTTCTTCTTATTATCTATTTTTCTTTCTGATTTGATAAAAAGAAACTGATTTGATTTCCTTAAATTAAGTGATTTGATTTATTTTTCATGGATTTGATCTTTTATGTGTTTGACTTGATTTATTATGTTGATTTGCTATTTTATATACTTGAATTCATATGCACTCATGATGTTGTCTTCTTGTGTACACACATGCATACTTCATATATATTTACTTATGTATATATTTGTCATCACATACATATATTTTCATATTATAAACATATTTTGTCACACTCACATATACATATATCCTCCTATGTATATATATACATTTTTTTCATATAGATATTTATATTTCCATATGCATTGTTTTTATAACATATGTACATACTCATGTCATTTAAAGTCATTCATTCATGTATATCTATTTGCATATACAATATTTTTATAACATATATATACCCATACATTTACTTACATATCTCTTGTCATCCCATATATATTTACATTCACCACCTTACTATTCCATATAACATATATACATATATGTATACATATACTTATGCACATTTTATCATGATATATTTACATATATATTTTCACATTATTTCCAATTTACATGTATATTACTTCCTATGGGCATGCATACATATATATATATATGCATTTATATACTTATATATATTATCAACATCATAAAGCTTGTATATATTTATCTATATATATTTATGGATATTTTATCTTGATTTAAATGGTGGAGTTTATATATACATATAACTATAATATTTATCATATCTAGAAGGTAAAAATCCAATATAGTTTTTAACTAATACATAAACTCAAATAATTTCAAATATCAGAAAACTCATCTATTCGACTTATAAAAATCAATATTTCAATAATAAAAGCAGTTAATTGCCCAATATCCAATGCTTAAAAATCTGGGTCATTACATTCCTCCCCTTAGACTTTTCATCCTCGAAAAGGAACGAACGAGGATTAGAATTTGATGTATTATTAATTTAATCATTTTTAAACATTTTAACTCCTTACTCTTTTTATTATATAAAATTTAAAACACTTTAAAATTACATAATATTACCAAATTAGTTTTATAAAAATACTTTCATAACTCGATGTTTTAACAAGTCCATCCTTGTTCTCATAGAAATTTGGTCATACGTTGATCAAGCGTAGGACTGAAAATCTATAAGTACTTAGTAGACCCGTTTTCAACACCCAGTGGAAATACTTGAAAACCTCTTTTCAAAAATGCTATGGAAAGCATCACCCCACCATGGGTCGCAGTTAGCACGATGATTGCGTCGCCATCCCGGCGAAATCCATAAGAAAACTGTAGGCATCCGCACCTCTCGACTTTCGCCATGGGAACTGCACAGATCGCAGCTACACCCAGGGTTGTGTTGCCATTACAGCAAAACCCATGTAACTATAGGCATCATCACCACTCGAATTACGCTGCCAAACGAAACTTTACCACATAGATCGCAGACTACACAAAGTTGTGTCACTATTCCAATGGAACTCAGTGTAGACCGTAGGCACTCACTGCCATATGAATCCCGCTATGGAACCAAACCATATAGATCGCAATCTACTGATGTTACGTCGCTATCCCAACGAAATCAAACGTAGATTGTAGGCAATCACTGCCACTCGACTTACGTTATTGAACTGCGATAGATCGTAGTTACAATATAGGTTACGTTGCCATCACGGCAAAACCCAATGTAACTGTAGACATCAGCACCACCCGACTTACGCTACCCAACACATGATCATTAGGAACTCGAGTTTCTGTCCGGATGTCCTCTGGGATCCCAATTTCATTGAACCCGCCCTTAGGGTTCTAGGCAGAACCACTCGGTGGATCTCCTACTATAAGTTTCGACTCTCATGGGGGCGCCTTTTTTCCATATCTTTCTCAAAACATATCATACTATATATATAGTACCTTTCAAATCATACTCTTTATATGTATCGCATATAAACTTCATTTACACAAAATCGATATCTCCAAAATCGATAATTCTCAAATTTGCTTTACCATATTTCCAAAATTGACTTTTTGCCAAAATCAAAAGCCTTTCAACATCAATGGGTTCCAAAAACCTTTCAGTTTCATTCTCATATACATATAAAATTTATAAATAATAGTTTATAAACAAGAAAATCTTTTAAAAAAGAATTGTTTCAAATAAATCTAAGTGTAAATTGTTTTGGGTTTATAATAAACAATGTTTCGACATTTGTTTTGACCTAAGTTTTAATACACTTAGAAAATATAATTTTCCCTTTAAAAGAATATTTTAAAGAGTGTTTTTAAAGTGTCTTTAAAAGTATTGTCATGTGAAAATCAAGCGCAAGTGAAAACAACCATCTTATCATTCCCGAATAGTTGATTTGTCGACTATCGACTTTGATTATGCTTTCTTCTTTATATCACTCTATGACGATGTGTTGCTCATTTGAGCTTTGTTATCCTTTGTCAAAAATGACTAAACACAAAGAGCGAGTGGAAGCCAAGCTATGTGGGGTTGCTCCCATTAGGGTATTTTCGCATCCACTCTAAATTAAAATTGGTTTTGCGCATTAAGATGTGAAATACTCAGATTCTCGGTAACCGTTGGTGGGGTTCGGCTTGGACGTGTTGGAGAACCATCGGAGTTCTCAAGTATATTTCTAGAGGTATACTTTCGATAAGGGAGGTGCACCCACCTAGTCATTGTTGGAAAAACTTCACTTTTTCCCTTGTTGTTAACTCAAATCTTTGAATTGTTTCCTTATTGCATTGAGAACTGCCTTGTGCTCTTCTCTATGTTTAATTATTTGTGTAAAATTTTTCAAGTCTGGAATTCGATATTATTTATGCCCATTCATTAAGTATGGGATCTGTTCTTACTAGTACGTGCCCTTTTTATTTGAATTGTTTCTGTTGTTTATTTCCATTCTTTCTTGATTGGATTGTTGTTATATTTGTTTCCTATTTCTTCATTTATGGTTGTTGTTCTTGTGAGGTCCATTCCACGTTAGCGACATTGTCTCATAGAATTTTTATACGTTCGCCATATTATTTGAGTTTTCTCACGCTAGTTTTCCAGACTGACCTAAGTGTTATTTTATTATAATACTCGGGTCAGACCATGTACTTTCCCAGGTTGACTTTGGTGATATGAAGTTATTGGAGAAGAGCTAGATGTTCGCCTATCTTAGTTTTTTATCTTCCTCTGTATTATATGGTATACCTATCAGCAATTGTAAGGTCAGGATTTTATAACTGTCCATTTGATAAGGTTTATTTTTAACTCTGATGTACTCTGTATTTTGGAGTAATATTTTTTACTGTATTTATTAAATTATATGTTATCGATTCCATTGTGAAATTCTGATTTTCCTATTCTCTGTTCTTTACTTTTTATTTCACCCTAACAATCCGCCTTTCCGGCGATTGGTTGTTTGGCATTTGAATACCGTGGATGTATTCAGTGTTGACTTTGGATGGTCAAAAAGGTGGGTTATTACACATATACCCTTTGTTCCATATACTATATCGACTTTTATAGTATTTTGAGATTTGTTATCGCTCACACCAGACTATTGTCTGACTTGAGGTTTTATGCTTTGCTTATTATTATCTCGGGTGCTCTTAAATGAGTAGACTAGATATCAGATGTAAACAGCACTTGGAGCTGTGCAGATGGACTAGCAGGAGGTGACGCTTTCTCATACTTAAACTTTGAGTTTTTTATTGTTTATTCCGTTATGTAACACTGTAGATCCTTGACAATGTTAACTTACTATTATTGGAGACAATTTATCAGTTGAGCTTATTTATCAGTTGTATAAATTTTATTACTATTTTGTATAACTGTATGAGCCTATGTACTTTGATTCTATGGTTCATGTAGTTATTATTGTCTTCGTTGTTTCATATCTGTGTTGGCTATTGTATTTTATCGGATGCAATGTGAGATATACGACAGATTATGTGATTATTTGATATTTTATTTCTTTCTCTTCTCTTTATCCTCTTCTCTTCCTTTCTACTTCCCTTATTCACTTCTATTTTCTTTCCTTTGACAATTGTTCCGCATTGTAGGTGTAGGGCGGTCGTCGTAATATTACACTATAAAATTAATATTAACATGGAATTAAGGATGAGAAAATATAATTTTTATGAAAAAGAGTTCAATTTTATTACAACAGTTATGTTTTACAACTTGAAATCAATGATGCTGACCACCATTACACTAACATGGTAGCAAATTACAATATCTAATGAACATAAAATTTACGTATATGCTAGAAACATAGTTTCAATGTTTTAATAATAACAACATGTTAATCGAATTCCGCGAATTGGATCGCCCCGCATTATCCAACCAGCTCGCATGGTCAACCACACTCGTCTTAGCCTGCATGCTCACATGATCCTGCACTTTAATCAGCCTCGGTTCAGATGGCAGTGGATTGCCCATGCACTACACCTGCACTATATATAGCTCACCCTTGTAGTTTCATCCCCCGGTCGGCCTGGCCCAACAAGGTTCTCTCAAGGGACATCTCGCCCGCACCAGTGTATACACCCCGACTAACTCTTCGCCCAGCAGGCACCGTACGGTGAGGCTAAACAAAGTTTTCCTTCAACGGGTTTCTCTATCATTAACTGGTTTGTTCACTAGATCCGCCACCAACAACTCCATCACCCATCCCCAACCTCCTCCGCCTACGTGCACTAATTCCTTTGGAATTATTCAGCCATAGCTAGAAACATCGATCTGCCATTTGCTTGGAGAAGCTTCTCCTGCACTACTCCCTTGAAGAGATTGGCATAACCAAGTACTATTCGTTTGAAAAAAATGCCACTATACAGTAACCCATTAATGTCCTTTGTTACAACACAACACCTCTGTTGCAACCATTCCTTGGTCCCACGTCACCTACCATACTCCAAGCATGCTCACAATATGGTTCACTAGCTATCATCAGCCGCACTGTGCAGGCCATCTGGCGTCCTCGCTGACATGCACATCAACCATGTACATCTATCAACGATCAAGAGCAATTCATTAGCATGGTTGGCAAAATCTCAGCCACCCAAGCATCAACTTCAGCAACTATAAATAGACCGAAATGAGCATTCATACAAGGGTTGGATAACATTAGTTTGCATGTATTTACATTCTAATCTAATAGAAGTAAAGCAATAAGAAAGTTCACATAGTGGACGTTGGTCATCTTTAATCAAACCACTCTAAATTCTGTCTTGTTACTTTTATGCATTATTGTCTCTTCATTTTACATTCTAGCAAAGGTATTAGTAACCAATCTTTTGTTAATATTACCGTTGGATCACACTTTCAAGGTTAGCTAAAATTCTAGTCAACATTTTAGCGTTAGAAGGAGGGTCTCCTCCTAAAAGTTCTCAACTTCCATCACTTTTTCTCTACAAAAACCTATTCTAGCTTGTTACCATGGACCTAGATCTTGAACATGAAGGTAAAAACTCCAACAATCATGAAGCCAATGGCAATACCATTGCTAGAGCCGCTTGCCCTATTCCTAGGCTTAGTTGTGATATGTGGCATAACGTGTTGGAGCAATTGACAAACATGGGCACTTTGGCCCGTGAAGTGCAAAGTCCAAGGACGTGGTTGGACGCTCAAATAGTAGTTAACTTTGTTCCATCAATCCCTCCGGCGGCTGAATAGAATCATAACTTGGTCCCCATTTCGCTTATAACCTCATGAGCACCGCCAAAGCCATAGAGAGGGTCGTGCTTGAAACCCCGATTGAAGATGCCTATGATCACCACACGAACATACGCACTGTCTAGTGTAGGAAGAAATCCATGAAGTCCCACAACTAGAACCCTTAGCATGCCATTGATCTACGCTTTGAATGCCTCAGCGGTGGGGGATAAAGTAGAGCTCCAGGACCGAGCGAACCATTAGTCCACTCCCAGCCCCAACTGGAGATGCCCCGACCCAGGTCCTAAGAAAGGCATTCTTATCCACCAAGAACGCCATCAATTGTCAATAATAGGTCTTCATCCTCAACCAGGCATCGCCGTACCTCTTTGCTTTATTACTGTCAAAGGTCCCCTACACCAGATAAGCAACAAAGGAGTTTTTTCCTAGTAAAGGGCCATCATCATCTACGACATGCAGAATCTGGTCTTTGAGAGGAGATAGTCGCCCTGTGCCAACAAATGCATAAAATTTAAATAAGAAACATTGGTAGCGAGGGAGCGTCAGATGATGAGAATGGAGATCCTTTCTTTGTAGAAATCATAAGCACTTACATCCACCGAAGGCATGTCTTGCCTCCCAAGGATAAGTATAATAGGGGTACTGATCTGTCCGATCATATCACCGCCTTCAACTTAGTAACTTGAGCCTGTTAGATTTCCAATCATTGAAAGTGTCTCATGTTCCTCCCCACCCTAACTGGGCAATCTTCTCGCTGGTTCCTTTACTTGCAAGCCGGTAGTGTCCACTCTTGGGCCCAATTGTGTTTTGACTTCAAGGCCCGCTTCTTTGCATCAAAGACAAGAATCATGATGGAATGAGAACCGGGCAACATAAGGCAGGGTCTGACCGAGTCCCTCCATTCATATGTTAACTCTCTCTATAAAGAGTCAACTCGGGCGAGGAAAACAGATAAGAATATCTTAGTGGTCGCCCTTTGTTCAGTTGTGCAGTATCGGTCCCGCATGTGGAAGGAACTTACAACTGTAGAGGCAACCCCTATATCCTCAACTGACTTTCTTTAAAGGGTGAACGAAATTATGAGAGTGGAGGTGTTTGACATCTCCGATAGTGATGAAGAGAGCAGCTAGAGAAATAAGACTGGCCAAAGAGAAGATAGTCGCTGAGAAAATGGTCAGTGGGAAAGTAATAAAAGTGTGTCAAGTGCGGCGTGCACTTCAAGCCCAAGGACACTGATTATGCAATCCTAAATGGTGACATAAAAACTATCTATCTTGCAACATGTGACCGCGTCTCATTTTAATGGCCCACTCCCTCTTGGTTAAGGAAAATAGAGGAGCTCAAAGGAAATGGTAAGTACCGTGAATTCCACCAGTTCAATGGTCCTTAACCAATGAGTGTCGACATCTTGAAGATGAGAAAGAGCAACTGATATATAAAGGAGTACTAGTTTAGTATGTGAGACAACAAGTAGAGTAGTGCAATGCATGGCAAAATCCACCTATCCCACCTCGGTGTGTAGACGACGACGACGTGGCCATAGTTAATACTGAACTTTTGTCAATTTTTGGTGGTCCTCATGTGGCCAAAAGTAGTCGAGGGCCTCAGGCCCGTTGTAGGAGAGTGCTCTCCTCCGATCATGTTTATTTAATAGATATCTAGACCCCAAAGGTCATTCGAGTTGAGGAAGATTCTACCGACATTGCTTTTACCACTGAGGACAAGAAAGTAGTTAGTTTCCCCCATCATGGCCCCATGGTCATCTCAGTTAGTGTGGCTAATACAAAGGTCCACTGGGTATTTATTGATGGAGGCAGCTCCAATAATTTGATGTTTAAAGAAGTTTTTGGCTAAATGAAGCTTCTTACCTCCATTCACACTCTATGTGCACTACCCATCTATGGGTTTGGGGGCGTTGGCATAGTATCTTTGGTGATAAACTCTCACATAGTCACTTTTGGCAAGGAACCTTTAGCGACCAAGATTCGGCTTTAATTTGTTGTGGTATACTGTTCATTCGCATATTACATTCCAATAGGCAGGCTGGCATTGGCGGACATGGATGCAATGTGATGTATCAATGTTTGACAATGAAATTCCCAAATAAGTAAGGAACATGATATGTCTGAGGCAACCGGCAAGCCTATAGAGATTATTACAACATCTCCTACAACAATCAATGAAGGGAGTACTCATGCTACAACAAGAAATAACAACACTCAGTGGTGACACGCCCAAGAGAATGTGTGAGCCCTTCATTGCTCCCGTTCATGCCGAGGTCACCCAAAGCCATGAAAATGAATTGTTAGCATTGATCACCACCCCTAGCCAAGACAGCATAGCCGACGGGGATCATCTTTCTTTGGCCAGCCTTAGTAAGACCAGAGAATTTATAGCCACTTGGAATGAAAAAGTCTACCCTCGGTGGTATTTGGGGACAGTGGATACTACCACTCCTTCCCTCTCAATGACGGAGGACTCGTCTATAAGAGCCAGGGGCAGCCATTGCCCAATGCCTCGAGTATAGACGTTCATCCCGACCGAGGATGTTATTGAATGCATAATTTAGGCATTGGACCAATGCGACCTAGAAGATGGTATAGGGGATGGTGATGATGATCTGCTTAATCCCCGCATGGGAGAACCTAGCCCCATGGTGCGCCAGCTATGCCACTTAGAGCGGTATCAATTGATAGTGACGACCCCGACAAGGTTGCCCAAATAGGCATAGAACCGAGTCCAAAAGTAAGGGATGAGTTGATTTGTTTCCAAAGAAAAAGTAAAGATGTGTTCGCTTGGGGGCAAGTCGATATGACCGACATAGGTCCCTCAATCATATGCAAACCCTTAATATATAAATTTTATATATGCATTTTATTAAATACTATTGACATCCAAAACCAAAAAAATTAATAATTAATATTCAGAAATATGAATTAATTTAATTAATTTACAACAATCATAAATTAATTAAATTGTGCAGTATTACGGAGTATTTATCATTACAATTGTACGACTCAAAGTGTAAAATCAGTCAGAGATTACTACAAGAATTTTGATTTTTAGTAGCGCTCAAAAAACGCTACTAAAAGTTTTAGCAGCGTTTTGATAAACGCTGTTATAAAGCCTGCGACTAAAAATACCTGATTTTTAGTTGCGCTTATTTCAACGCTACCATAAATCGTTTTACTGCAGCGTTTATGAAACGACACTAAATTCTTTTTTTGCAGCGTTTATTAAACTCTACTATATATGCTCTCCTTCGACCCTTTATTTTTTGTAGCGTTTTTTAGTAGCGTTTTCGAAATGCTACTAAAAATATTCCAGCTCTGCCTATAAATTGCCTCCAGTTCAATCTTGTTCATAGCTTATAACATAATACATAAACACATACACATTAAACAACCGCAAAATACATATACACATACACATTCAAACATAAACACATTTAAAAACCACAAAAGACATAAACAAAAGCACTAACATAAACAATATGTTAACCGTACATAGAAGTTTACACAATCGAACAGTAGTTTCAATACAAAAGGTTAACCGTACATAGAAGTTTACACAACCAAACTACATACCACAAACAATATGCTACTGCTGCAGTTAAAGTACCATAAACATCTGAACTAAGCAAGTACAATAAACAACCAAACTACCTAACAAGTATGATAAACTAGTGCTGCTACTGCTCATTCTTCAGAAACGTCTACCTGTAGACAAAATATAATCAAAAGTGAGACTCAAGTTATAATCAATACTGAGATAATAATGACAAGACCATCAATACTGAGAAAACAATGATTGTAAAAATAATCAAAGCCATTTGGCATACCTGACTAATGACATCTCTAATCAGCTGTTTTGCTGTTTTAATTTTCATTTTATTCCTAGTTGTTCGTACCGTTCTTTCCTTGAATCAATCACCATCAGAAAGATGTTATGGCATCAACAGAATAAGAACTTGAGATTTATATTACAGAGCCTTGATTGTGTCACCACCTTTTCCAATAATCACTCCAGCCTTTTCTTTTGGAATTTGCCTCTCAAATATAGCAGAACCAGATTGTGTTGAATCAAAATTACGAGCAATTGATGTAGAGGAACCACCAGCATCAGCCTCAGCTATGACAACCCTTATAAGTCCAAGTAGACCCAAAAGATTATGAAAGTATATTCTTTGTCCTTTCAAACAAAAGATATACTATAAAGTATATTCAAAAAACATACTATAAAGTATAAACAACATGTGTGCATGTCCTTTGTATCAGAAGATTATAAAATTCCAAGTAGACACAAAAGAAATACCATACATGCAAATATATAAAAATTATAAATTATGGAAAAAAAATTAGAAAACATACCAGGAGCCGTGTATCCATGTGTATCGGCAAAACAACTATACTCCGAATCAGCGGACATTTTTGAAATTCCAAAATCTACAATTTTAGCCACATATTCATTGTTGAGCAAGATATTTGTAGACTTGATATTGCAATGAACAATGGCTGGGAACTCCAGGCAGGGAACTCCAAGCAGTCCATGCCTTTCTGCACCTCTGATAGGAGATTGGGGTAGTCCATTGTGGCCCTATTATTAATGCAAATTAACACGAGTCAACTGTATTTTTCAGATGTGATCATTCTCAAGTATCAAGTTGGCTAGGAAAAAGATATAATAGTTTGACTTCTATAAACATATAATATAAGCTTAGGACAAACCGGGTCCACTTTGTCAGTTCTTTCGTAAAAGTTTTCATAGGTGGAAGCATTTATAGATGCATCAGCAGATCATCTTATAGGAAGTGAAATACCAAAAGCAGTCCTTAAATTTTTTGCTTCTGTAATGATGCTCTTCAATGCTTCATTGATCATAACCATAAGACTACCAGATACAGCATCATCTCTTGCCTGAAGTATAAAACAGATTTTAATAACATAAGCTTAGGAGTCAACCTTATTAACTGGTCATGAAGGAGTTTACAAGGTGGATTTTAAGTGACAATGAATTCAGGTCATATAGTTGTAGTCATAGAGCTTAACGATGGAAGAAAACGGAAGCATGATATAAAATTTGGTAATCTACCAGAAATATCCCAAGACTAAACAGATTTTCACGAGAATATGTTTAACTTGTATAAATTATATTTTACTTTTACCTCTCTCAATTTCAATGAAATACCCCCACCCAACCTTTCAACACGTGCACGCATGCACGTGTGTGTGTGTGGATGGTATAGACTTTATAAAGATGCATAGACAGCTTTTGTGAATAGTTCTGGAGAAATACTAACTGATGCAGGTTGCTCATAGATAATACACTGACTTGTTATAGGATAAGTAAAGGTAAGAGAACAAAGTGACACGGGTTTTAGGGTATTAAATACGCTGATAAGAAGAAATGTGAGCAACTTATATTAATTACGCTGATAAGAAGAAATGTGAGCAACTTATATTAATTACGCTGCTAACATATAGTCACCAATATGACACTGGTTTTAGTGTATTAAATATAACAACATAATTATATTTGTTTATTTTGCAATTCAGGATTATGTAGAGTCAGCAAAACCGGTTATAATATGCATAGCTAGCAAAACATTACTGTAGACTAATTAGTAACTATGGGTATTACTGGAACTGTGTATGATGATTCAACTTATACAATTAAGATATGCGGTTTTTTATAATTATTAAAATGTGCAATAAGGAATAACGATTGAACTATTGTTAAGAGCTGAAACGTTTGCTCATAAGTTTAAGATAAGTAGTAAATGCATGCATTATTACAGGTGATATAATTTCCCACCTAGTGGATATTTAATTGGTTAAAAAGTCAGTGATATATAAAAGTTTAAGGTTTCTTCACATGGTTCTGAACAGAACGTTCCCTTCTCCCTTTTCTACTACTAACAGGTTCTCAAAATACCAAACATGGTATTTCTAAAATACTTAAATAACTTGGACTGCTAACAGTTAATAAGCGTGTACAAATACCATAAACGAACATTGAAACTATTTAACATATACAGTATTATAATGTACCATGTCTATCTAGTTCTGTTTTAAAAGGTTCTATTTCTATAAATTGCTAATGAAAGATGATCATTGTAGGGCGGGTAGAATATGTAGCCCTCTCTATTTATGTGTGTAGTTTGTATTTAAACATATTGTGTTCGATAGAGAGAGGTGTAAATTTTCAGCAAGTACAAAATAATTAAGAATATCAGGAAAACTCACGCTATTTGTTGAAGTGACGTAATCCTATAAAACATTTATAAAACTAACTTTTATAAGTTAGGACTGGTTATGTATTTTATAATGAGATTATGGTATACATGAGATCTATTGAATCAAACCCAATGTGGTCGTTTAGCTGGTCAATAATCAGAGTCATCTTTGTTAAACATAACTGATGGGCTAATATTATTGGCAAAAATGTGAGTGTGGATACTGTCTAAAGTAAAGTCATGCATATAACTTTGTAAGGATGTAGAAAAAAAGAAATGTAAATCAAATAATCGATGTTGAATGAAAAGTATCGTTAACCAAAAAACTTTACCATTTTAGTGGAGTTCCTACTATTTAAGTGACGACGGAACAAACTAACTTTGTAACATCTTGTTCGACGTTAACAGAAGCACCAACAGCTTATTCCAACATCATACCATCTTTTCTTTACCCAAGTTGGAGTCCACCATGCAACTAATATAGCAATTTTTGGTTGACTAATCACTTAATACCATGCGTGTAATTTAGTGCAACGACGCGGTTGAGCTTGACCTGTTATGATAAGCATATAGCACTTGAGATGTACCCGCAATAGCACTTTATGATCAATAATAATAAAAGAAGAAATAAAAGACATACAAAACCGTTTCCCATTTACTTCAGATTCGCTACTAAACTAAAGTAAGGAGAGTTATGAAGAATTAACTACTCAAACATCACATAATATTTTTCAGTTATTTTTGAAACAAAAAAATATCGCATACCATACCATAATTTAGTTCAATGAGGTAATATCAACATAAACTCAATTCTTTGATCATACTACTGTATTTTTTCCAATTCTCTAAAGAAGGGTGTATTCAAAAGAACTTGAGATGTCCAAATTAATTGCACAACTAGTATCATTTATTTACTTAAACATCCATGTCTAAGCTTTATATAGAAACAATAATGCCATCCCATCTTCCATATATTCTGCCTGTTACAATTCCAATTCCAAGACACCAAATTCATAAGCATAACAATTTTCAGTTATTTAACTTCCCCGAATTCAAAAACCGTTTAACCCAATGTTCTTTGTATCATATTGCTTAGTGATTATCTATCTATCATTGGTAATAGTATAGAAAGACCAAAGTCACTACCTTTGTCTCAACTGACCCATTTATCAAAACATTGTTCAACTTCTAATTGGTGGCGGTGCAAGTACACATAGCTCATTGAAATATTTATAAGTATATCAAACCTATCTTTGGAAAATATCTAACAATGGGATCTCATGTAGAGAAACGACAAAAATACTTGTTAATCTCTATGATGTGTCATGAGCAAACAAACATACCTAATAGATTATAGAGAAACAAAATAATATATTAAGATAGGATAAAATAGATTCTTAAGTACATATCTTGTTTTAATACATTCACTCTCAGCTATAGTACTGTCATTACCATGAAATTAAATGCCTTCAATTCTAGGGCACCCTTAACCGTTGACCTACAGTATTCCCAGCTCAAACAATTAATGCAGTTAACTACCAAGTGCCTCCTTTAATTCTATCCGTTCTTAACTAACCTTTTAGCATTATAGCATGAACTGAAACCCTTAACACCCTGTGTTATATTTCATTTCTCAAAAACAAAATTTAATAAAGGTCCATAACATGATAAAATTATTATATGACCACGGTATACAAAAATTTATTCATCAAGTGTAAAGGTGACTATGGATGACCCACAGTGTTAGTTTTAAAACTGAAGAAACTATGATGATGTTCACTACTGTAAGGAAATAATATTTACATAATGTCATTTGAGAAGAATAAAATTGATTTTTGAGCTTATTCATCATATGTATAAATTCAGGTAACAACTAAATTTCTGAAGAATTATTCATTCCCCAATATTTACATAGATGAAACAATATATTTAAAATGTGTCCTATATGATGTTTTCGTAAGCATGTAGGAAATTACAGAGATATATAAAGATTCTCAAATAACATTTGTAAACAAATAACAACATCAAAATTTTGGGCTGAGGCATGTAAAATTTTGAAACCAATAACATCAAAATGAAATCGATGGAGGACAAATTAGAACAAACCTTATCCATAAAAGCAACAAATTAGGGTTCACTCGTCAGAAACTCGAGCCAAATTGAATATCAAGAATCATCAAAAGAAGATATAGTCAATAACTCTATCTGCAATAACAATAGAAATGGAAATAATAATGAAGAAACTCACGTTCGGTAAATTGTGGTACTGCCGTTGACAGGGTGAGGAGAACTATAGTATAGTAGTCGGGCGAGGGCGCGTTGGGAGCAAATCAAATCGTCTTCGACTTAGGGTTTGAGAGTAGAGAGGACAGCGGGAGGAAGAACAAAAGAAAGGGATACACAGAATAAAAGAAAAGGGTCCACGTTGGAAGAGAAGATAAGCGTAAGAGGAATCGATCGATTTCTGGTGGACGTTGAGCAAGGACGAAGTGGATGATGAAAAGGGGAACTTGATCTTCAGTTGATGAAATTTGAGTGATTGCTGGCTGCCGCGAGGATTGAAAAGGGGAAAAAAATTTCTGCAGAAGTAGATCGAAATGGGGAGAGAGCTTTCTAAGTATACGTGAGATGGAAAACAATGACTGGTCATGTTTATTTTTGGCTAGGTGGAAAAAGTTTTCTAAGGAGCGGGAACAAAAAAATTTTAGTCACGAAACATATTTTGGGAAAAATATTTTTGGTTGCATTTATGATAAAACGCCACAGGTTTTTTGCAACCGTAAATGGTTTTTCTTGTAGTGAATATCGAATAGTTCAAATATTAACATTCATACGTCGCCTTAGCCAATGATATGATAGTTTAGTTGAATTCATAACTTACATTTCTTTTCAGTAAAATCCAATTTTACTATTTTAAGTGGTAGCCATTAGCAACGATTATATACACCAATTCTCTTATTCAAAACTACATCACTTTGGGACATATGAAATTTGGTTTTAGTCAAAATTCCAATATCGTCCATAGTTAACTTGGTTAATCCAAACACAAAAGTCTTTGGTTCAGTATTATTGTTAACCCTACAACTTTGGCCAGAAATTTTGACTTTGAGTTCATTACAATTGACTATGATATAAACCTTATATAACTGAGCAGATGAATTCTCTATTGAATAGTGTTTCACTCTCAACACTTCAACTCAGACCCAACTATAGTCATTTGATGGTCTCCATGCCATGATTTTACCATAATCAAAGTGGAGTGTCCACATTGAAGTTCAACGGTATTCGCAGGTCGAGAGAACACTGTAATATCATCACTTTGAAATTCTCTGTTTGATCTTAATTATATTAACACATTACCCAACTCCAATATCAACGGATGTATTGATATCCTATTTCAAGACATCTTGACTAGGAATATTTAAATAATATGTTATTTTTAATGTGATAAATTTATCATGATTACAGTACACCTATAAATAATATGTGATTTTGTGCCGATTTCTTTACCGTTTCTTAGTCTTGTTCAATCATTTGAGTCTATTCGGGGACCGTGGACATTTTGTCGATAACACTTTACCCCCAAAGCATGCCTTCTGAATAGAAGGTGTGCTTTGCTTAAGGACAAAAATTGACGTTAACAAATCTTTAGTAGTTGAGCTCTCCGGCTATTGACTGATCAAATCATGGCAAATCATCTAGTTCCTTTAGATTCACCTATAAATAAATGGTTATTCCAAACCGTTATGGCTAAGGACTCAGGTTCTTGCTCAAGTGTTAGTCATAAGCTATAACGATTCCGTGTTTTCCTAGTATCATTTCATATATTGTATATCTAAATCATCCCGTGTTCTCTCAAGAGTTAACTATCCTATATAATATCAATATCGTCCCATGTTCACTCAAGATTTAATTCATTATATAACCTACAATCAGGCACTGCCAATAATCAGTGCTCATTACCACCCATTAGATCGTTGCTTATAAATCATCTAGTATTTCCTAGTATCCCATTATTAGTAAGTCCAATCGAATCATGGCAATGGCGTAATCCAATAATCATTATCAAATCGTTTTAAAGTCAAATGGCATTGAAATCCCAATGTCTCATTTCTGATCTCTCCGAATCACATAATTAATGTCAAGTTTAGGTCTTGATCTCTTCGGATCTTGTTATCGACACAGCTTGGTGTCTGAACTCGCCGGATCATGTAATCGTATATTTGGTTCGACCTTTGATCTCCCTGCACCGTATACCCAATCCAATTCCTAATCTCTCTAGATCACATATCCAAATTGAGCCCAATACGCTCGTTCTCTGGTGAGGGGACCCAATATTTGAGCAAGTCCATCACCACACCCTCCTGTAACGATACTCACTATCTGAGCGCATCCATCCATCACTCTTCGACAAGGGGGCTCGTAATCCAAGTGCACATATCCATTCACTTTTCGACAAAGGGGTTTGCTATCCGAGCGCACCTATCCATTCACTCTCCGGTGAAAGGGCTTGCTATCTGAGTGCATCCATCCTCTCACTCTTCGGTGAGGGGGTTTGCTATCCAAGCGCACCCATCCACTCACTCTCCGATGAGGGGTTTTGCTATCATGTATGAGTCTATCCACTCACTCTCTAGCGTGGGGACTCGATATTCGAGCATGTCTATCTGCTCACCCTTTGGTAATAGGACCCGTTATGCAAGTCCATCCACCTACTCCCCGATAAGGGAACCTGCTACCATACTATGGTTATGGAGCCTGTTTTAGACCATATAGAGCTTTCTTTAATTTATAAATATGATTTGTAATTTTTTCATCTTCAAATAGAGGGAGTTATTCTACATAAACATATTCTTTAATAAAACCATTAAAAAAAGCACTTTTAATATTCATTTGAAATAATTTAAATTGTTATGTTTTGCAAAAGCGAGTAAGATTATTATTACTTCTAATTTGGCTATAGGTGCAAAGGTTTCATCAAAATCTATGCCTTCTTCTTGACAATAACCTTGAGTGACTAAACATGCTTTATTTCTAACAATTTCTCCTTGTTCATTCATTTTATTCCTATATTGTAATAACCTAGAATTTGATCGCTATTTAAATGAATATTTAACTATATTTTAAATAATTAGAAAATAGATTTTTATTAACAAATGAAACTATTTTCAATAATAACTAACGATGGTAAAATGGTTTTCAAAATTTGTTTACCAATATATATAGTTTATAGAGAAATAGAAAATGTGACCGGAAGTTATTTTCCAAAATATCAATTTTTCATTCATTAAAAGTTATTCAAAAGGTTATAACACTATGTTAAACACACATGCACACATGCACCCATTCCAAACTATCTTAAACATGTTGTGTACATGTACATATGCATGTACATGTTTCCTCCAGAAGCATATTAACATATACGAATAAAAGAAAATATATTATAAGGAAAAGTATAAATATACATATAAAAATAACTTTTTCAACACAAGTACGCAAGAGCATGACATGAATAGTTGCAAGAGATTGGGGGGGGGGGGTTACTAGGGTGGACGAAAATGGGGGAGGGAGGGGAGGGAAGTATGGTGATGCATGCATACTTATACATTAAAAATTAAGCACTAATAAATTTTTAATTAATTTTGTAAGCCTATAAATACCCCTTGACTTTCATTCTTTTATTTTAAAATCTCTTCCTCCACTTTGAAATTCCTAAGAGCTTGGAAAAATACATCCATGGATTCCTCTTCATAAATTTGAAAATCGAAAAAATCACTTCTTTATGCAAAAAATTCCTCCTTTAATTCACAAAACCACTTCTACATCTCCTACAACATTTTCTCTTCCAAAACTCAAGCAAAACAAACCCCCACACACCATGGTCAAGCCAAAACCCATGATGGCCAAACCCAAACATCACTAGGCCGAGCCTAAAGCCACTTGGCTGAGCCATTTCAAGTGTTCGAGTAACCAAAAGATCAATTTTTCCAAAGTTTCTAAAGTGTTTTCAACTTTTGGAAATAAGTTCGCTTTGATTTAGAAAAGTTTCGATGAGTAAAACTTTTTTTCTTAAAAGAAATTAACTTAATTTTGATGGACTATATGTTGTGAAAATATGGTGGTTGTTATGTTGAATTATCATGTTATGTTGGATAGCATATGATTATATGTTTATGTTTGAGTTTGGATTTGTGATTTGGTTGTTAAATAACTTTTTGGATATGATTATGTAAATAATTGGCTATGATAAGATCGTAGTATGTTTATAAAACCAAAACCAAGTATATGTGATGAATTTTTTGTGAAGTTTGCACTTTGAAAAGTCGCAAAAGACTTGAGATCCGATTTGAAAGTGAAAGTTTATTTTCTAGTTTTGAAATTTTGAAATGTTTTCCAAGTTTTCACCTTTGTTTTAAGTTTTCCAAACTTTTCCATTTGTGTTTTCAAAGATGTAGTAGCTGGAGTTAAGGTGAAGTTTTCACCTAGAAATCAATTCTAGCGAACTGCGCTCATAGCGATAGTCGTTAAGGATGCAGTTCGGGAAAATTTCACGGTTTCAAATTAAAGTGTTTTCTTTTGTATTGTTTTTGAAAACTCATTTCAAAATAATTATGTAAGTTAAAAGTTTAAGTATTAATTATTTAATTAATTTATTAATTAGGGTAATTATTAATTAATTAATTAATTAGGTTAAGTAGTTATAGATTAAGAAATTTTTAACCAAGTTAATTATTTTAAACCAACTTTCCTGTTTAAGTAAATTGTTTTAAAAATAACAAAGGATCTCTTGTCCATGCAATTAAGTAGCCAAATGAACTAAAGTAATTATAACAAAACGATGACACGTTTTATTGAAAGTAAGTCGGCTTGTACTTATCACAAATACCGCACTTTGGGAATGTGATGAACACAAGGGGTTAATTTCGATAAGCAGGTCACGATAATCTAAGCATATGGAGCATATGTCCATTTGTAAATATTTCACCCTAATAATGGAATGGTCCACTATAAACAACTTGATCCTTTAAAATTATCGAACGTTGGTTTAGAGAGACCGGGATTGGATATTAGTTGTTATCCGAAAACCACTTCAAACCAACATAAACATCCGAATTGGAAATAGTAAAGGCAGGGTCTAAGGTGAAGACTTTGAAGTGTAAGGGCTATTTGCTACTAACCCTAAGGGTGATTTCAAAACAAGTGTAGTGGGGCTAGTGCCTTCGGTTTGTTCATCTCCTGAATGACTTGTATGGATGGACGCTGGCATTGTGTCAACATCGGGAAGGCAATGTTAGTATTCCAAGTGGCAATGCTATAATAAAGGTAAAAGTAGCCTCCGGCCTCACACCCTGGGAATGACTAAAACATAGGAGATGTAGCAAGGCAAAGTGGGTCACTCCCATTAGGTTAAGGTCATGCCTATCTGGTGTCCCTGCTATCAACTCATGTATATTTCGGTACAGTTGCTGATCCTAACCGAGGGGTGATCTTATTCGGTACTATCCAGCTAGGAATATGCCAATCTAGTGTTAGCCGGGGATCCAAGCGAGGTCCTTGGTGTCATTTTTCTAGAGGTGCACTATGACGGGCGGTAACCTAGTAGCCCAGTCATTGTATTGAATCCACTTTCCCAATAAATGCCTTATGTCTTAGTTGTATATCTATTATGCTGGAATTTAATTAATTTAACAATTTTGGCTATGTGAATTATTTATTTGGAAACCCTAGACATTATGATAATATCACTGGATTTTCATATAAAATGTTTTGGTTATCGTAAGGTAAAAACCCATCCATGTTTATGTGCAGCGTGGTCTTACGAGATACCTTTGATTTTCAAAATCGTTTTATAAAAGTAAAAATTAAGTCATTTAAGTTTACTCAAACCAGACCCATGTCTGACCCGGAGTTTTATTTTCTTTTTCTAAAACTCTTGGGTATTCAAATTTGTATGAGTAGCCAAGTGATCCAAGTTTCTTACGGAAGCATTTTGAAGGAGCTAGAGCAGGTGGCTTCACCGTTAGCTAATTGTTATCTTATCCTGCTGTGTTTATGTATGATCTCTGTTTTTATATGGGCAGATAGTTATAACTGTCCAGTTGAAGGTTATAATGTAATGACTCTGATATATTATTATTATGGAAATGGCAATGTAATATTCTATGTTGTCTATTATATGTTGTTCTAATTCATGGTGAGATTTTGTGATTTTGTAGTTTCTTCTTACATTTCCTTTTCTTCTACCCTTAATGGCTCATCTTTTGGTGCAAGAAAGGCGATCATTACAATTTGGTATCAGAGCCTAGTTTAAGCAAACCCTTAGGCTTTGGGTTAGGGTCAACTTCGAGAGTGTATATTTGTAAATTTTATTCGTATATATATCCCTAATAAATAGATCAGCTTGATAGGTTTGATTAGTACCTTTCCATCAAGATTTCTCTTGTCCAAGTATTCTAAGAATTATCTTACTATGTTTAGGAAGTAAAACATGAGTAATAAAGGAGACCAGGTAGGGGAGCAGGTAGCACTAGAACTACAAATGGTCGAACCCCAAATCCTGGAGGAGTTCGGAATACCGAAGAGGTAGCGCCAAGATAGCCAAGAGTGAATTTCGCAACCTTATGCAAGGATTACACCAACCTCGGAGGGAAGCCATTTAAGGAACCGAGTTTATCATGGAAGTGAAAGCTTGGTTGCGATCTTGCGAGAAGATTTTTAAAGGTCTTGGTTTGTTCAATAAACAGAAGAGGTTCTTAGCAGCATGGCAACTACAAGAGGGAGCAACAGCTTGGTGGGACTCCCTTACTGCAAATATTCCAAAAGAAGACTTTTTATGGGGCCGATTTAAGGAAGTTTTTAAGGACCAATTCTTGCCAACAGCAGGAAGGATGAGGATGTACCACAACTTCAGGACTTGAAGCAGGGGGATCTGTCTTTAATAGAATATGATACGAAGTTCAACGATCTATCTTGCTTTGGACCAGAATTGATCAACACTCCATTATAGAAGAACGAGATGTTTGTTTTGGGTATGAGGAAGGAATACCATGAGAAAATGATTGCTTATGTTAAAAGTACTTTTTTGGATCTAGTTGATATGACTCTGAGGTACGGGGCCTTGGAAAAGAAGAAACCTACTCCAGCAGTACCTAGTGGAAATACCAGTGGAAACGGTTCTAACAAGAGAAAGTTCAATCCAAACTAGAAAATCAAGGGAAAGGAAAACATGGAGAAGGTCAAGGAGGCAAGCCTAAGTATAGTGATTGTTATATTTACAAGCAGAAAGAACATATTGCCAAATATTGTTCGAATCGTGAAGTTCCAAAGCGGCAAGGTGGACCCATATCTCCGATGGTCCAGAAAATTCTTTGTTTTAATTGCCATCAGCTTGGGCATATTATAAAGGACTGCCCACTCATGAAGAAGGTGTAGCAGCCCAATGTGTACGCCATTAAGAATGAACCATTGACTTCAACGGATGTGAAGGGGAAAGGTGTCCTTGAAGGTACCTTACCGATTAGTGTTATTTTTGTTCGAGCATTATTTGATATTAGTGCCTCTCATAGTTTAATCTCTTATGAGTCAATAGGTAAATTTCAACTTATTCCTAGTATTGTAGAAAAACCTATGTATGTATCTAACCCCATAGGTGGTGCAACCCCTTTGAATATGATTTGTTAAGATGTGCCAATTTCCTACCTTTCTCATCACTTTTCTTGCGACCCGTATGTCTTGGAATTTAAAGGATTTGATATTATTCTAGGTATGGATTGGTTATCGAAATATGGAGCTATTTTGGATTGTAATGAAAGAACTATATCATTAGTAACTAATTTGGGAAGAATTGCTAAGTTATCATGTAAGGAACCCGATATTCATATGTGTAGTTTCTTATACGCATTGGTGGCACCCCAAGAAAATCTAGGGTCTATTGAAGTTGTTAAGAATTTTCCCGATGTTTTAAAGGAGGTTAAAAGTTACCCTCGCACCGAGAGACAGAGTTTTGCATTGATTTTCTCCCTGGTGCAAGGCTTATGGTTCAACCCAAGCGAAGGATGGCTCCGAGGGAGAGAGAGGAGTTGGTAAGTCAAACCCAGGACCTGTTAAGGAGAAGATTGATTAGACCCAGCCGTTCAAGTTGGGGATCTGCAGTGGTGTTTGCGGCTAAGTCTGATGGATCTTTAAGGTTGTGCATGGATTATAGGGAGTTGAATAAGCTGACCATTAGGAAAAAGTATCCCTTACCCCGCATCGATGATCTTTTTGACCAACTTCATGGAGCTACGGTATTTTCTCAGATGGATCTAGCTACTGGATTCCATCAATTGAGAGTTGCTGAAGATAGTATACCCATAACTGCTTTTAGTGTCCCTAACCGTTTCTTTGAGTGTTTGGTTATGCCTTTTGAGCTGACCAATGCACTTGCATATTTTGTAGATCTCATGAACCGTGTTTTTGAGATTTTCTTAACAAGTTTGTGTTAGTTTTGTGAGAAATGCGGATTACAGATCTTAAGGCTGGAATAACACTAGAAGGGGAGGGGTGAATAGTGTTTTGTGGATTTTCTAAATCTTTTTGAAACTTATGTAAATTTAATCACCAACAAATGCAATTCACAGACACAGATATAATCACAGAATCAGACATAGATGCAAATAATAAATAAAAGCAGTAAAGGAAAGAACACACCAGGATTTTATACTGGTTCGGAGTTACCCTACATCCAGTCCCGCACAAACGTACAGATTTCTTATCAAAAATAATCTCCCAGATTACACCCTCGATTTCAAGGCCACGAGGTACACCCTCCTGTATTCGAGTCCGGGGCAAACTCTCTTGATTTACCAGGCCACAAGGTCACCTAATCGATTTCCGGGGCTACAATCACACCCAATTGATTTCAAGGCTCAACCGCACCTTTTACTCAACAGTTTGATTTACAAATAATCTTATAACTCTGAATAGCACTAAGATCTTCGGGAGAGAGTGGCAGAGAATCAAACAAGAGATAATCAAGTTTGATTCACTTGGTATTTCGGCAGAGTATAGTTTGGAATTCTTTAGAATAAATGTGGAAGATGAAGAGAAGAGAAAACAAGTGAAATCTGATTAAAAATTCATTTAGAACTACTGGTATTTATAGGAAATCAACAGCCATATCTATTCGTGAAAGGATACGACGAATGGACACTTCTTTTGAAAATTTGAATTTTGAATTTAACGGACACCATGTCGACATGGGGGGTTAAGGGATGTCGACATGCTCTAGGCAAAATTGATGATTTTGATTTTCTTATTAAAATTGGTTTCTATAATTTGTCAAAACGATTTCTAAACTTTGTAAATATATTTGAATATAGTTTAAACATATAAAAGAGTTTAGAAAGTAATTTTTAATATATATAATCTTAATCTATAAAGTGATTTAAAATCCGAGTAAATAAATATTTTAAAGCTAAATATTTAAAACAAGAGATAATTTAAAATCTATGACAATTTTGAAATCAAAATATTAAAAATGATAAAGATAGTTTTGAGGCTAAAATATTTTGAAAAGCAGTTTTGAAAAACCATTTTGAAGTAGTTTTGCAAGCTTCTTCCTGTAGAATATCTCATCACATCAGGACTCGAGAACTTGTAAAAAACCAGGATGTTCGTGGGTTTGTAAGCCACTTGTCGTACGTTTGTAAGCTACTTGTCATGGGTTTGTAAGCCACTAAGAAGGTAGAAATGGGTTTCATCCCAAATGAAATATGGAATGAAGATTTCCGTGCTATTATGAAGTTTTAACATAATTCTAGACTCAATACTTATCTTGTACTATTAAAATCTTGAACTCTTGATAACTTGATTTCTTGATACTCATGAGTCTTCAATCTTGATATCTTTGATCTTTAAATTCATTAGTCTTGTATCTCTATACTGTACAATCTTCATTCTTGGTACCTGCATGTTTATATCCTGCATATACATATTTATCTAAACTATAATGTTAGTATTTATATTTTATAACAAGTTCTAAGGTTGTTGTCATCAAAACCATCATTTACAAGGACTAACAATCTCCCCCTTTTTGATGATGACAACCTATGTTTATAAAATATACTTCTCCTTCACAATAACTCCCCCTAAAACTAATAACTCCCCCTTAATCTAAGCCTAACTACTCTAACTACTCTATTTTATATTTCTCCCCCTTTGTCATCAACAAAAACCAATCCTAAACTAATATAACTCCCCCTTAGTCTTATATTGGAGTACCTGTGACAAATTAAAATGGAGTGTGTATATATATATATATAATAACATAAGTTAATTAATGAAAACATAACCAATATGATAGTTTAAACCCAATAAACATATACTATGTTTCATATAATTTTATACATTCCATTCAAATCAAATCAATTCTAAACAAATCAAATTAAATCAAACAATTCAAAAACAAGCAATTCAAACTTTTATCCCACTTTTTAGCAAAGTTGAGATATCAAGAAATTAACTGAAAATCGATGATTATTCATCCCAGATATCGATTATACATCACAGGTTCACTATGGATGTCGACGAATTTTGTCCAAGTCCGGAATGAGCTACAACTGACAAGACATGACAAGCAAAGCCATGAAAGATGACGTTTCAAATTTTAGGTCAATCGGAGTTCGTATGATCGAGATATGACCGATACAAGAGAAGGGAAACACGTCGTTCGAATCGATATGAACGCCCTGTTCTTATCCATCAAGGAACATCTTCCATCATGTTCGAATCGATCCAGGGAGTCCTGTTCGTATCCATATGTTCGAATCGATCCAAAGAGTCGTCGCATCGGTTCTGTTCGCATCGGTCCTGTTCACACTCCTCCAAGGACTACACTGTTCGTGTCGATCTATTCGCATCGATCAAACATTCACTGTTCGTGTCGATCTGTTCGCATCGATTAAATGTTCACTGTTCGTGTCGATCTGTTCGCATCGATCAAATGTTCACTGTTCGTGTCGATCTGTTCGAATCGATCAAACGTTCACTGTTCGTATTGATCTACAACCACTAGTTCGTATCGATCAGTAATAGTGGATGGATACGAACAGAACCAAGATCGATCGATACGAACAATGCGTCATTCCCCTATAAGTGACCGATGCGAATAGCGCCATGATGATCGATGCGAACAGGATGAATTCCCTCCATACGAACAAGAAGACTGCATCAATTACTGCGAGCAAGGCGAAAGCTTCGGGACGACTCGATCACTTTGGCACAGAAAGTGGATCGATCCAAGAATCTCGATCCACGTCATCTCGCCTACACGTGCTCAAGACCGAGTCGAACAGATCGATATGAAATGCATCGATATGAATAGGAGCGAAGCGAAGAGGATCGAGTCGAATGAAACAGCCTAAAGAAAACATGAACTTTTATCGATCATATCTCGCAAACCATAAGTCCAAATGCTATGGAATTTTTACAGGAGCTTACGTTCAAGATGAAGAATGTCCACACCAAATTTCGACCCCATTGGATGAAATCCTGATCGATACGAATTACGTTCGTATCGATCAGAGATCGAGTCGAAACTTCGTGGGCTCGGTTGCGTAGGCCCACTCACGTGCCAAAAGAAGTCTCCCGAGATCTGAGAGAAATATCAGCCTCCTACGCCTATAAATAGCACCCTAGAGCCTACAGAAAGAGGACTTTTGGATCCAGCAACGTCTAGACTCTGTCAAAATCAAGATTGAACTCAACTTTATTATTTGTACTAAAAAATTACTGCTATAATTCGCTGCAATCAGCGAAGAACATCAATAAAAGATTAACTTTTGGAGTGGACGTAGGCCGAAGATAGCCGAACCACTATAAATCTTGCGTCTTTGTCTATTTCTTTCCATTTTAAGTTCATTATTCTTCACTTTTTATTCTCTACATTACTTAGATCTGCGATATGTGATTATTTACTACTGATTTGTGTTCATACATTGGTGCTTTCACGACATTCGGGGTTTGTGACCAATTTTGGCGCAAACACAAACCATAAGGAGATCAAATAATTTTAGGAACTTCAACACATCCTTCTTCTCCAAAGATAGGATCCTTTTTAATATCTTCCCAATCTTAATTATCTTGAATTAAAGTTCCTTCAGGATTTGCCTTGAGATCATCTTTGTTTAGGGCGGAAATCATCCAACGGAGGGCATCAAAATGCTTCTCTTGTTCTTTTATTATCTGCATTCGACTTAGTTCTAAGTGCCTTTGATTGCGGAGAATAAAAGTAAGTATATTCTTGAATGAATTGAGAGTTTCTTAGAGATCATCACTTAGAGTTTGAGAAGAGGAAGCCATTTTTGATAAGTAGTGAAGAGATGCAAATAGAGATAAGTAGAAATGAAAAGATTACAAATTTTTGGATATTCAGTTTGTGTGATATTCCAAGTTCTAATCCTATTGACTGTAAATATATTTTCATTCTACATGCCCAATATGCATAGTTACTACCATTAACAAGTGGTGGTCTGGAAGTAGACCGACCCTCTACAAATGAACTAGTGATAGTGTTAACAGAACCAGTGTTGGTAGCCATTTTTTAAAGACTTTTCAAAATTCAGATTATGAAAACTTTGAAAACCTTGCTCTGATACCAAATGTGAGAAATGCGGATTACGGATCTTAAGGCTGGAATAACACTAGAGGGGGGTGAATAGTGTTTTGTAGATTTTCTAAATCTTTTTGAAACTTATGTAAATTTAGTCACCAACAAATGCAATTCACAGACACAGATATAATCATAGAATCAGACACAGATGCAAATAACAAATAAAAGCAGTAAAGGAAAGACCCAGGATTTTATACTGGTTCGGAGTTACCCTACATCCAGTCCCGCACAAACGTACAGATTTCTTATCAAAAATAATCTCCCAGATTACACCCTTGATTTCAAGGCCATGAGGTACACCCTCCTGTATTCGAGTCCGGGGCAAACTCTCTTGATTTACCAGGCCACATGATCACCTAATCGATTTTCGGGGCAACAATCACACCCAATTGATTTCAAGGCTCAACCGCACCTTTTACTCAACAGTTTGATTTACAGATAATCCTATAACTCTGAATAGCACTGAGATCTTCTGGAGAGAGTGGCAGAGAATTAAACAAGAGATAATCAAGTTTGATTCACTTGGTATTTCGGCAGAGTATAGTTTGGAATTCTTTAGAATAAATGTGGAAGATGAAGAGAAGAGAAAACAAGTGAAATTTGATTAAAAATTCGTTTAGAACTACTGGTATTTATAGGAAATCAACAGTCATATCTATTCGTGAAAGGATACGACGAACATACACTTCTTTTGAAAATTTGAATTTTGAATTCAACGGACACTATGTCGACATGGGGGGTTGAGGGATGTCGACATGCTCTAGGCAAAATTGATGATTTTGATTTTCTTATTAAAATTGGTTTCTATAATTTGTCAAAATGATTTCTAAACTTTGTAAATATATTTTAAACATATAAAAGAGTTTAGGAAGTAATTTTTAATATATATAATCTTAATCTATAAAGTGATTTAAAATTTGAGTAAATAAATATTTTAAAGCTAAATATTTAAAACAAGAGATAGTTTAAAATCAATGACAATTTTGAAATCAAAATATTAAAAATGATAAAGATAGTTTTGAGGCTAAAATATTTTGAAAAGCAATTTTGAAAATCATTTTGAAAAACCATTTTGAAGTAGTTTTGCAAGATTCTTCCTGCAGAATATCTCATCACATCAGGACTCGAGAACTTGTACAAAACCAGGATGTTCGTGGGTTTGTAAGCCACTTGTCATAGGTTTGTAAGCTACTTGTCGTGGGTTTGTAAGCCACTAAGAAGGTAGAAATGGGTTCCATCCCAAATGAAATATGGAATGAGATTTCCGTGCTATTATGAAGTTTCAACATTTTTCTAGACTCAATACTTATCATGTACTATTAAAATCTTGAACTCTTGATAACTTGATTTCTTGATACTCATGAGTCTTCAATCTTGATATCTTTGAGCTTTAAATTTATCAGTCTTGTATCTCTATACTGTACAGTCTTCATTCTTGGTACCTGCATGTTTATATCCTGCATATACATATATATCTAAACTATAATGTTAGTATTTATATTTTATAACAAGTCCTAAGGTTATTATCGTCAAAACCATCCTTCTCAAGGACTAACTAGTTTTATCGATGACATTCTTATATACTCCAAATCTGAGGAGGAACATAAGCATCGTTTGGAAGTGGTGTTGGAGACATGTCCTAAAGGAAAAATTTTCTAAGTGCCATTTTGAAAATCAAAGGTAAGACTCTTAGGATATATTGTTATAGGAGAAGGTATTTTAGTGGACCCGGTGAAAGTGGAAGCTGTTCAAGAATGGAAGCAACTACGGACTCCTACCTAGGTTAGCAGTTTCTTAGGTTTGGTTGGATACTATAGAAGGTTTATTCAAGATTATTCTAAGATTTCCTCCCATTTGACTAAGCTGACTAAGAAGGAGGAGAAGTTTGTATGGACTCTAAAGTGTGAAGTGGCATTTCTGGTTGAAGAAGAGATTGACCAGTTCACCAGTTTTAGCTGTTCTAGATGGAAATAGTGGATTCACGGTTTACACAGATTCGTATGGAGTGGGACTTGGCGATTTTCTGATGCAGCATGGTAGAGTAATTGCGTATGCAAGTAGGTAGTTGAAGCCTCACGGGAAGAACCATTCTATGCATGACCTAGAGTTGCTAGCTGTTGTCTTTGCACTGAAAATGTGGAGACACTACCTTTTGGGTAAGGATCCTTCTATTCCTCTTAGTTTCTTTCTAATCTTTAGAGATTTTAGGAGTAAATTTCTTTCTTAAATTAGGTGAAAAATTTGATCTCTTCATGGATCATAAATCCCTGAAGTATCTTTTACTCAGAAGGATATGAACCTGAGGCAACAGAGATAGTTGGAGTTTCTAGTAGCTTATGACTTGGCTATTCTTTATACGCCAGGAAAGGCTAATGTGGTGGTAGATGCCTTAAGTAGGAATGTTGTTTTGACTATTTTGGAGGTTACCCCGACTCTCCTAGAATGAATAGTGAACAAGCAAAGAGAGGACAGAAGCTTAGTGGTGATAATCAGGAAGGTTGGGGAGGGGCAATGTACAAGTTTTAAGATTGATAACCGAGGAGTTTTGAGGATGAATGGACGAATTTGTGTATCAAATGTAAATGGTCTTAGGCAGAAAGTTTTGTCAGAATGCCATCATTCTAAGTTGTGTACCCATCTAGGTGTCTCAAAGATGCATAGGAATATGAAATAGATGTTTTAGTGGAAGGGAATGAAGAAAGATACCTCTATTTTTCTTTGCAGGTGTTTGTTCTGTTAACAAATCAAAGATGATCATCAGAAGACAACCGAATTATTACAGCCTTGGAAATGGGAAATGATATCAATGGATTTTATCGATGGTTTACCCAGAACTAGAAAAGGAAATGAAGGAGTATGGGTTATCATGGATTGGCTAACGAAGAGCGTGCATTTTATCCCAGTAAAAACCAACAAGGACCGCTGCTTCTTTAGCTGAAATTTTTATGAGAGAAATGGTCAGGTAGCATGGAGTTTTTGTGATTATTGTAAGTGATCAAGGCCCCATATTTACTAGTCTATTTTGGAAAGCATTGCAAACAAATATATAAACAAAGTTGATCTTAAGCACAACATATCACCCCCGTACAGACAGAGAGATGAAGTGAGTGAATCAGTTCTAGAGGATCTCTTGAGGACATGTATTCTTGTTTTTGGTGGATCATGGGAGGTTCATTTACATTTGGTTGAGTTCTTCTATAATAATAGTTTTCAAGCAAGCATCGGAATGGCACCATCTGAAGCCCTATATGGAAGACCATGCAATTCACCAATATGTTGGGTTGAGACGAGAGATAGATTAGTACTTGGGCTAGACATGATCCGAGAGGCTACCGAAAAAGTTGCAGTGATTAAAATAAGAATGAAGGAGGCCTAAGATCAACAAAAGAGATATGCTGATAAAAGGCGAAGGGATTTGAAATTTGTGGTTGGAGACTTAGTGTTTGTAAAGATTTCACCAATAAGAGGAGCTGTTAGATTTGGAAAAGTTGGGAAATTAGCTCCAAGGTATGTTGGACCCTTCCGTATTCTTGAGAGGATCAGATCGCTTGCTTATAGAGTTGAGTTACCAGAGAGATTGGCGGCAGTTTATAATGTGTTCCACCTGTCTCATTTGAGGAAATATGTTCATGACCATCTTTGATCGTGGAGCCATCAGTTTAAGAGGAACTGGAAATTGAACCGAATCTGACAGTGGTTAGACATCCAGTTTATGTTGTGGATCAGGATGAAAAGAGATTGCGCAATAAGGTGGTGCGACTAGTCAAGATCCAGTGGAGCGAGGATCCAAGAGACTGCACTTGGGAGACTATTCCGAGTTGATATTAGGATAGCCAGTCATAGATTGTATGTATAGTGTATGTTTGTTTGCTATGGATGCTTAGTGCATGTCTTTGTATGAGTTTTAGGATATGAATATATGGTTTTTGCGTAGTTTGAATTATCTCCTTGTTTGCTAATTTCATGACGAAATTCTTTTAAGGGGGGAGAGTGTAATAACCTAGAATTTGATCGCTATTTAAATGAATATTTAATTATATTTTAAATAATTAATAAATGTAATTTATTAGGAAATAAAACTATTTTAAATAATATCTAATGATGATAAAATCATTTACAAAATTTGTTTACCAATATATATAGTTCATAGAGAAATAGAAAATGTGATCGGAAGTTATTTTCCAAAATATCGATTTTTCATTCGTTAAAAGTTATTCAAAAGGTTATAACACTATGTTAAACACACATGCACAAATTGCAAACTATCTTAAATATGTTGTGTGCATGTACATATGCATTTACATGTTTCCTCCTTAAGCATATTACATATAAGAATAAAATAAAATATATTATAAGGAAAAGTGTGTGTGTGTGTGTATAGATATAGAAATAAAATTTTCAACACAAGTACACAAGATCATGGCATGAATAATTGGAAGAGATTGAGGGGGTACTAGGGTGGACAGAAATAGGGGGTGGTATGGTGATACATGCATACTTATACATTAAAGAATTAAGCACTAATATATTTTTAATTAATTTTCTAAGCCTATAAATACCCCCTAACTTTCATTCTTTTTATTTTACAATATCTTCCTCCACTTTGAAAACCCTAAGAGCTTGGATAAATACTTCCATGGCTTCCTCTTTATAAATTTGAAAATAGAAAAAAAATCACTTCTTTATGCAAAAATTCCTCCTTTAGTTCACAAAACAACTTCTACATCTCCTACAATACTTTCTCTTCCAAAACTCAAGCAAAACAAACCCCCACACACCATGGCTGAGCCAAAACCAATGATGGTTGAGCCCAAACATCACTAGGCTGAGCCTAAAGCCACTTGGCCGAGCCATTTCAACTGTTCGAGCAACCGAAAGTTCAATTTTTGCAAAGTTTCTAAATTGTTTTCAAGTTTTGGAAAAAAGTTCGCTTTGATTTAGTAAAGTTTCGGTGAGTAAAACTTTTGTTTTTGGAAAAGAAATTAACTTGATTTTGATGGACTATATGTTGTCAAAATATGGTTGTTGTTATGTTGAATTATCATGTTATGTTGGATAGCATATGATTATATGTTTATGTTTGAGTTTGGATTTGTGATTTGGTTGTTAAATAACTTGTTGGATATGATTATGTAAATGAATGGCTATGATATGATGGTAGTATGTTTATGAAACCAAAACTAAGTGTATGTGATGAATTGGTTGTGAAGTTAACACCTTGAAAAGTCGAAAAAGACTTGTGATCCGATTTGAAAACAAAAGTTTATTTTCTAGTTTTGTATTTTGGAAATGTTTTCCAAGTTTTCACCTTTGTTTTAAGTTTTCAAAACTTTTCCATTTTTGTTTTCAAAGATGTAGCAGCAGCTAGAGTTAAGGTGAAGTTTTCACGTAGAAATCAATTCTAGCAAACTGCGCTCATAGTGATAGTCGTTATGGATGCAGTTTTGGAAAATTTCACGATTTCAAGTTAAAGTGTTTCTTTTGGATTGTTTTTGAAAACTCATTTCAAAATAATTACATAAGTCAAAATTTTAAGTTTTAATTATTTAATAATTGATTTATTAATTAGGGTAATTATTATTAATTAATTAATTAAGTAATTAGAGTTTAAGAAATTTTTAACCAAGTTAATTATTTTTAATTAAACAAGTTTTAAATAATGATTAATTAAGATAAAGAAAATTAATTTTTATTTTATCAAGTTTATTTATTTAATTTAATTATTTTATAAGAGTTAATTATTTAGTTAATAATTATTTAATTAAAGGTTAATTATTCACTTAATTAGGGTTTAATTTATTAAATAAATGTTATTTTATTAAATTTTCATTAAGGTTTAATTATAGATAAAATTAGGATGATTAATGATTAATCTTGATTTAATTAAGATTAATTAAGGTTTAATTGAGTTTTAAACTTATGATTAAATTAAGGTTTATTTATTTTAATGTTTCTATTAAAACTCTATAGGTTATTTATTTTTAACCAACTTTCCCATTTAAGTATATTGTTTTAGAAAAACAAAGGATCTCTTGTCCATGCTATTAAGTAGCCAAATGATTTAAAGTAGCTGTAACAAAACGGTGACTCGTTTTATTGAAAGTAAGTTGGCTTGTACTTATCACAAATACCGCACTTTGGGAACGTGATGAATACAAGGGGTTAATTTCGGTAAGCAGGTCACGATAATCTAAGCATATGGAGCACATGTCCATTTGCAAATATTGTACCCTAATAGTGGAATGGCCCACTATAAAAAACTTGACAATTTAAATTATCTAACGTTGGTTTAGAGAGGCCGGGATCAGATATTAGTTGTTATCTGAAAACCACTTCGAACCAACGTAAATGTTCGAATTGGAAATAGTAAAGGCTGGGTCTAAGGTGAAGACTTTGAAGTGTAAGGGCTATTTGCTCCTAACCTTGAGGGTGATTCCAAAACGGGTGTATTGGGGATAGTGCCTTTGGTTCCTTCATCTCCTGAATGACTTGTATGGATGAATGCTGGCATTGTGTCAACATCGGGAAGGCAATGTTAGTATTCCAAGTGGCAATGCTATAATAAAGGTAAAAGTAGCCTCATGCATCATCAACCGGGAATGAATAAAACATGGGAGATGCAGCAAGGCTAAGTGGGTCGCTCCCATTAGGGTAAGGTTATCCCTATCTAGAGTCCCTACTATCAACTTATGTATGCTTCAGTACGATTGCTGATCCCAACCGAGGGGTGATCTTATTCGGTACTATCCAGCAAAGAGTAGGTCGATCTTGTGTTGGCAGGGGATCCAGGCGAGGTCCTTAGTGTCATTTTTCTAAAGATGCACCGTAACGGGCGGTACCTTAGTAGCCCAGTCATCGTATTGAATCGACTTTCCTAATAAGTGCCTTCTACCTTAGTTGTATACCTATTATGCTAGAATTTAATTAATGTAACAATTTCGGCTATGTGATTTATTTATTTGGAAACCCTAGACATTATGATAATATCACTGGATTTCTATATAAAATGTTTTGGTTATAGTAAGGAAAAAATCCGTCCGTGTTTATGTGTAGCGCGGTCATACGAGATACCTTTGATTTTCAAAATCGTTTTATAAAAGTAAAAATTAAGTTGTTTTAGTTTACTCAAACCAGACCCATGTCTGACCTGGAGTTTTATTTTCTTTTCCTAAAACTCTTGGGTACTCAAATTTGTATGATTAGCCAAGTGATCTAGGTTTCTTACGAAAGCATTTTAAAGGAGCTGGAGCAGGTGGTTTCACCGTTAGCTAATTGTTATCTTATCCTACCGTGTTTATGTATGATCTATGTATTTTGTATAGGCAGATAGTTCTAACTATCTAGTTGAAGTTTATAATGTAATGACTGTGATATATTATTATTGTTATTATTATGGAAACGATGATGTAATATTCTATGTTATCTATTATATGTTGTTCTGATTCGTGGTGAGATTATGTGATTGTGTAGTTTCTTCTTACCTTTCCTTTTCTTCTATCCTTATTGGCTCATCTTTCGGTGCAAGAAAGGCGATCGTCACATATATTCCAATTTATTTCCTATATAGATTTATCTTCAGGTCTTGGGACTAATTGCCAAAAATCAATTCTTGTAAACTGATTCAATTCCTCTTGCATAGCAAGAATCCATGAATCATCTAATGATGCTTCCTTTGGATTTTTAGGTTCTATAGTTGAAATAAAAGCGACATTACTCATTTTATTTAATTGATTCCTTATTTTCATAAAACATTCTATATTTCGTAGAATATTTTCTATAGGATGATCTTTCAAATATTTTGTTATCTTATTTAGATGTAAATTTTCGGAATTATTATTATTTTTATTATTAGTTATTTCATTATTCGTAATTTCATTTATTTAATCATCATTTTCTTTTTCATCAATAATAGTATTATTAATTTTAAAATTTTTAGCTAATGAAACGTGTAATGTCTCTTCCATAGTATTATTTCTAGTATTGAAAACTCTACAAGCTTTACTTCTGTTTGAATATCTAATAAAAATACCTTTATCTGATTTAGCATCAAATTTATCTAAATCTTTTTAGTATTCAATATAAAACATTTACTACCGAAAAATCTAATGTATGATACTTTAGGCTTTTTATTATAAAATAATTCATATAGTGTTTTCTTAATCAAAGATCTTGTTAAAATTCAATTCAATATATAACACACTGTAGCAACGTCTTTAGCCCAAAAGTTTTTAGGTAAATTACTATCATTTAACATAGTTCTAACACACTCTTGAATTGTTCTGCTTTTACGTTCGACTACTTTATTTTGTAGAGGTGTTCTTGGAAATGAAAAATTATAGGTAATACCTTTCTTGTTACAAAAGTTTTCGAAAATTTCAAATTCTTCACCACGATCACTTCAAATTGTTTTGATTTTAATAGACATTTGATTTTGAATTATTTTAACAAAGATTTTAAATATTTCAAAAGCATCACTTTTAAGTTTCAGGAAAATCGTCCACATAAACTTAGAAAATTCATCTACGATTAAAATACATATTTATTATGATTTATAAATTGTATTTACGAAAGTCTGAAAGATCTAAATAAAGAAGTTCAAAGGGTTAGAGATGTAAAAATCATATCTTTTGACTTAAAGGAACTTTTTCTAAGTTTTCCTAATTGACATGCAACACAAAGATTATTAACATCAAAACTTATTTTAGGAAGACCCTTAACTAGATCATTTATGGCAGTTTGATTCAGCCAAAAGACATAAACTAAAGGGTCATTTGATTCAGCCAAAAGACATAAACAATCATTGGACACTTTCATACTTAATATATAGATATTTCTTTTTCTAATGCTTTCAAAGATAATGTTTAGCTCACTATCTTCAATATGACACTTATCTTTTTCGAATTTAATTTTAAAGCCCTTATCACATAATTGACTAATACTCAGTAGGTTAAGTTTTAAAATCCTAACTAACAAAGCAGTAGAAATAGTAGGAGTTTTAGAACTACTGGCTTTGCCGTTGCCAATCACATATCCTTTAGAATTGTCTCCAAAGTTTACTGATCCACCTCTTTGTAAAGGATATCCTTCAAGATCTCTGATTTCCATTCATGTGCATTGAGCATCCACTATCCAATATCCATTTATGTTTTTTGATTTGTAAAGTTTGATCATCAGGTGTCTGTTTATCAAAAGCCATGTAACCCATCCATTCCTACGATTTATACCTTTTCAAAAGATCAAGTGGCTTTTCATAATAAACGGATGCAAATTTATGAAACAATGTCATGTTGATCTTGCAAAATTGCTTTTCAAAAATAGTGTTAAAACATAATCAATAACCTTTTCCATTAAAAAATTTCAAAAGTCAAATTATGTATACTTTGAAAACCAATGCTCCGATACCAAATATTAGTTAGTGGAAGATGGATCTTAAGCTTAATTTAACACTAGAGGGGGGTGAATAGTGTTTACTGATTTTTGTGAATCTTTTTAAATTCTTTTAACATTATAATTAAACAATGCAGAATCAACAATCATAGATGCAAACAAAAACAGCTATAAATGGAGTAAAAGTAAAGAGTTGGAGAGAACACACTAGGAATTTTTGTACCGGTTCGCAGTTACCCTATATCCAGTCTCGTACAATTTCTTGTACAAATTTCTTTTCAAATATCAAAGTCGATACAATCTCGATTTCAAGACTACGAGACACACCCTCTAGATTTTCCGAGCTCTAGGTACACTCACTAGATTTGGACTGGACACCAGCATACCCACTTGGATTCAAACTGGACACCAAGCACACCCACTTGATTTAGACGGGATACAAGCACACCCACTTGGATTTCAGGGACACTAAGCACACCTAAGAGTTTATGAGTATGGTTTGATAGAATTTACAGACTCGGTTTCTTGATCTTGAGTACAAATGATCCTACAACCTCTTAAAGTACACTTTGATTTTGTTTTGAGTGATAAAGATGAGAGAGATTAGAGAGTAATTGATAGAGAATCAAATCAATATAGTTTGACTTTGATTTCGATTGAATTTGAGAATATTTTAAGTAGATTTTCTTTTAGAAATCAAGAGGGTAAAAGAGGAGAGAGAGAATGAGAAATTAGTGTTAAACAAATTCGTTGGAAAATCCTCCTATTTATAAAGAAACAACGGTCATATTCATTGGTTAAGAGATATGACGAAAAGTCACTTCTATTCAAATTCGAATTTTGAAAAATTCGACCTATGTGTCGACATACATTATAGGATATGTCGACATACCCTTTGTATTATTGAAAAACACTTTATAAAAATTGTTTTGAAAATATAAAGCTTTGTAAAATATTTTAAAATTTTGTACAATCATCTAAACATAGTTTATACATATTTTAATCATATTAAAACTTAAGAAAACTTTATGAAATTATTTTTAAATATATAAAGGATTTGAATATGAATTTCTTTTGAAAATAATATACATAAAGCATAAATGAATATATTTAAAATCAAAGTTATAATAAATGTTATAATATAGTTATGTACATCTAGAAAGCATAAAACTAAAAGTATAATACAGTATAATAGATTTAAAAGTATATTTAAAATATAAAATACTTAAAAACTTAATTACTCAAACATAATAATCTTGTAATTAAAATTTAGAAATTATTTGAAGGCCATTTTGAAAGATCATTTTGAAAACGGTGATTGTTTAAAATTATTTTTGAAATTCAGAATATTTGAAAACCATTTAAAATCAGAGAATAGATTTTAAGAATTTTTTGAAAAATGAAGAGGGAGATCGAAGAAGTGCTATCGGGGTTTTAATAATAATCTATCTCTATAACTTATCTGGATATCTTGAATCTTCAATACTCATGAGTCTTCAATCTCTAACTCTTGAATTTCTATATCAGCCTCTTGAATTTACTCTTGATACTGTATAGTCTTTTTAGTCAACACTATATAATATCCTATAATTTACCATATATAACTTGATAAAAAAACATTAGTATATGTACTTTATATGATGTCATATGGTTGTTGTCATCAAAAGTAATGCCTAAGGTATTAACAATCTCCCCCCTTTTAATGATGACAACCATGTTTATAAAATATGATATAACTACCCCTGAGTTACAAAATTCCCCCTTTATATATGCCTGGATATTTTATACATTTTCCCCCTTTGTCATCAACAAAAATTATAGCCCGAACCCCTCCTAATTAAGGAACTAGAAAATATATAAAAGTGATAAGAATGATAAGAGTAAATAAGTGATATGTTGTTTAAAGAAGAAAAGCCAATTTTAATCAATCCAATCTAATACATATTCAATGTAAATCAAACTAAACCAAAGTCAAATAAATTCTAATCCTAATACAAGTCTATACACATCAACCCTAATATCAATGCAAACATATCAAACAATCGAAGAAATAACAATTCAAACAAATCAAACATCCTTATCCTAAACTAAACTAACATGATTTCCTAATAATTTGGGATTTCTGAATAGGGCAGAAAGGATAATGGAGACAAAAATTCCTTTTTTGCTCGACTTCCATTCTTGTCAAAGCATACTTCTCCAACACATTTGACCTCATCATCATCAACTTCCTCTTCCTCTCTTCTTCCTTCTCTTCTTCTTCTTCCTGTTCTTCCCCTTCCTTTTCACTGTTATTCATAGGATCATGAATGACCAAGTTTGCAGCATCATCGTCAATGACTATTGGATTGTGAGGTTATCCAATAGGTATCTCTGAAGATTTCTTAGAATTCTGCCTTGTTTCTCTTGTTCCTTTTTCGTTCTTAATCGAGCGGCTTCCATTTTAGAAAGCATACTAAAAGTATGCTTCAGATCACTCTCAATTTTAGTCACTTTGGCTAATGTAGAGTTTTGGAGAGGGCCCGGAGTGGGAGAATCGAAGGTAAACAATGTAGATTTATGTCTTGAATGTTTGGAATGGTGAGGATCCATTAATTTTATTTTATTTGAGATTTTTAGAAAGAAGAAGACTGTAAAATGGGTTTGATTTCGAATTAAAGTGTTTATGTATAGCAGTTTTGAATTAAGGAGGGAAATTTGAAATTTGAAAATATTCCTAACTCTCTTCTTAGTTTAATAAATTATGTTTTATTTAATGGTTTTGTTAATATATTAGCTATTTGATTTTCAGTATTTACAAATTCTAGTGAGATTATTTATTTATTTATATTATCTATTAGAAAGTGACACTACAAGAAAAACAGTCTTTTATAGCGACATATAGCCGCTATTAAACACAACTATAGCGGTTTAATAAATGCTGTATATTGACATGTTATAAAAAAGAATTGCACATTTATAACACAAAAAAAACCGCTATAAAAGAGCATAATTTCATAGCATAGTATAGCTGCTACAAAATAGTTATTCTATGCGCCTATTTTGCGCTATATATCAACATGTTTATAGTATATTCTACATCCATTTACAGCATATATATACCGCTATAAAAGTGTAGATACAATAACGCATATTTGCTGCTATCCTTTGACAGTAACCTCATGCATTGCATTATCTTCTTATAGCACTTATGTCATACAGTTATAACGCTTTTTAGGAGCTATGCTTTATTTTACTATATATTTGATGCACCCCACCATTACATTTTAATAATAATAATCAAAATGAATCTTCTTTAAATATATAACAATTTGAACAATGCATGAACGAAAAAATATAATAATCAGCAAATGTAATGCATATTCATGATAAAAAAATAAAGTATCAACTAACAAAAAATAAGTTTAATACACGAGTTACCAAATTCAATACATTTCATGATAACAAAAGACAACATAGTTCAAAGTTAATGTCTACAAGTACCAAATGCATCATTAAGAACTTGAATTGCTCAAAGACTTTCTTCATGCATGTTACATCATCCATCGACCAAGTTCTTTATCTGCTTCCAGATCCCATTTCATTTGCAATGCGACATTCATCCAAGTTGGAGCAATTCTTTTGAGCAGGTACTGTGGATTAAAAGGAAATTTACCTACCACTATTAACATCAATATGAAAAACAGACATCTTTTGATGAGGTTCACTTTTTAGTGAATAATTTAACTGACATGGTTTAAACCTTATCATTCGCTCATGCAATTATTCACTCAATTCAAATTTATGATTCTGAAGGACAACTAATCCTTTTTAAACACACGTTATGGAAAACTAGCAGCACAGTAGTATGAGTTTTTAAGTAAATAGAATAGTGAAATTCTACATGAATTTGAGAGTGAAATTACTTTGAATCTTAAGAAAAAATTACACAAATTGATAGCACCATACTAATGTTACATACCTTGTTGATAATTACAGGAGAGTTGCCAATGGGTTTAACATCAGTGATTGGACCCTTGTCTTCTGGATAATGTCTTCTTATAATTTTTTCATACTCCGTGGAGTTCATGTAAGAAAATGGGTAGGCAACATATTACTTTCTATATCTACAGAGAATCTTATATGACCGGAGATAACAAAATATATTAAGAAACCATCAAAAATAGAAAAGCAAAAACTCCCAACAGTGCATGGGTAAAATGTTGTCAATCTAATTAGGAAAATGCTGACGACATAAAGAAAACATTGTTAAGGCATCTCCAAGTTCATTGAATGATTAATTCCTACTAAAATACATACCCAGGGGGGTAGTTATAATTTAACAAATACCAAAACAAAGCAGTATACAACAAAATTCAAGGTATATTCAGTATTTAGCTTACCTACAGGTCCTTTTGAAGCCTTTTTCACCTCTCTAACAATCTCACTTACCATTTGAGATGCATCATATTCAACCCCGAAAGTCTTGACTACCTCTGTATTTGGATCTAAGAGATAACTGTATATACAGGTCACAGTTAACACATTAATAAAACAATATAAAAAAAACAAATTTTCAACCTTTGAAAATAAGGACTCACGTGTTGTTTGAAGATTTGATCAGATAATCATGACCCTCTTCATCAACTTTCCTGAAGTAGACACGGTATTCGTGTGCAATTTGTCTTACTGCATTGATTGGACCAGTAAGTCCCATTATGTTTGAATCAAATTTTGCTAGCAACATAAAATAATGTTATGCATCCATTAGATTTCGATAATATAGAATGAAGCAACAAAGTCTAAGGCAAAGAAAACCATTAAGATATGCCCGAAGCTGATCAGGGGTGTCACATTGTGGATCAATAGTGACAAATACAGGTTTAACCTTTATGTTGTATTCAGACTCTGTAAATGAAAATATTAAAAAAATGTTCATATTGATGAAATAAAATTGTAAATCAAGAAAACACTGATTACCTAATATCTTAGTAGCCTTAGTCATTTTTTGAATTTCTTCTGGGCCGACTTCAGGAGATGAAGTGTATCCAAAGTACATTAGTGTCCAATTTCCAAGAAGACCATGATTGGTACTCGGTTTGTTTTTAGTGTCATATAGCTGAAAGGGTCCTCCAATTGCTGGTTTTTCTATGTATTTTAATTGCAAGTCATTGCTAGGTTTGATCTAATTCATCAGCCATTGTACAAATGCCCATGGCCTGTGCAGTACCATATGACCCTAGCAACATTCATAAAATTGCTGAATAAAAATAGTAGTTGATGTAGTCAACAAATTGATGGCTATAGACCAAATGTAGACATTTGTATTTCAACTATAGGCGTTATTTACTAAGTAATGTTTATATACTACTAACATCTTCGGGACAAAAAATACAATGAAAAGTGAGGAGTTTGATTTCAAAGATACGTGCCTTTCTTTTAGGAGAATAGACTAAAAATTTATTACTAAGCTCAAGGACCAAAGTAATAGATAGAAATAGAACTTCTATTATATGGTACAAAACATTGTTGTTACCTATCTGTACTAAAATCTTAAATACACAAATGAATATGGGATTTCCAATAATTTGAAAATATCTAATTTACAATGGAAAGGGGTGCACAAACTTCAATCAGACGCTCTAGACCCTCTATCTCCTATCTTGAACCAACTTCTATCTCCTTGCGTACATTGCCTCCTCCATTTAAAGGGAAAATAACTTTTATGGAAAGGTGAAATTTTCCTGTCTTCTTAAATACCAAAGGTTCATTTTTTACTCATTGTTAGTTTATCAGTTTTGTTAATCAATTTTATCAGTTTTTTTTAAGTGAATGTTGAGTTCAGTCATTTCACCTGACCAGTAGTGTAGATTCTGTTGGTTACTAACCAGACATTGTTAATTTTATTAATCAATTTTATATTTCAGAAATCAATACATCCATGACACAAATATATTTGTTTCTTGAAATTAAAAATAGTTGAGAATATTGAATTATCCATTTACCTGTGTAAATGGACTCAATCTTTTTCCATCAACATATAATTAAGGAGAAACACGGGAAGAAAGAGTACTCAAGCTCCAAATCTAAGGAGAAAAGGATTACTAAAGCATTAAACCTTATATTAAATTTGTATCCACTCTGTTAACAAAAGACAAATTTGTCAGCATATATAATCAAACAAAAAGGTATCAAACAAGAAAAGGAAATACATAACGAGCGCTTCATGGAAAGAGTATTACTAGAGTATCACCATAGGATAATTGCAAACAAAATAGAAAAAAAAAATCAAAATATACTATATAATTTTCTAGAAATGTAACAAAATCCATAAGTAAGTCTATTAATGTTGATGAGAATTAGTATTGAGTTTTTACTATGTACACAAAGCAAGATAAGACGATTGATAATTGTACATTATAAACTGACACTCCCAAATAATTTCACTAGAAGCTGTTCGTAAAATATGTGAGAAATCTCAAGATAACTTAACCCCTATTCTTGAATTGAAGAAATCTACGTTGCTAGTGAGGAACATTTACGAACATTTACAAAATGGTTTTTCATAAAATGTATACATCAATAGTTTGTTGTATGACTTATTCTTCTTAGTGTTCCAATATAGAAACAAACAAAAAGAAAGAGTTGAAGAAAACCTCATCAATGATATTGTTAACAGAATTCTGCACAGTTCCACAAGTTGCAGCAGGCACACGTTTCAAATCTTCTTCAGCTACTCTACTAGCACAAAAAATATCTCGATCTGCAAAATACTGAAGCAAATAAAAAAAATCATTTAGGCGAGTCTAACTTAAATTAAATATGTGTATATTCAATGGATATTAGCAAATAAGATTGATACAGGAAAAAAACTAGAATCACATCACTTACAAGCTATTTTACTTATTTATAAAGTAAATTACTCTCATTTGAGTATAGATAAAGTTGTTATAACCTTGTCGTTATACACACGCATGCATACTCACACATGAATTACAACAACGTCATATAGTGTTACCATGCCAACATACAAACGTAAATACAAACATAAATACTCATAATATGCATTTTATTGTAGAAGATGCAAAATTATCAGTACCAGCTTAAGCCTAAGCAAACAAAATGTCTGGTATGTAGTGTCCATATATCAATGTACTCTAAAGTTATCAAAAGACAAATTTCAAACCTGAGTTGAAAGGTCCTCGATTGCTAATCTTGAGAGAACAATCTTCGCTTAACTCTAAACACACTTATCTAGTTTATCATAAATGATATTCCACTTAGCATCAACTATTGATTGGTATTGCAATGAAAATATTAAGGACGTATATGCATTCATTTGTTTCAGTTGCTATCCAGCCATAACCCAACACAAATCTCTAAGTCATATTGCTTAAACATAACAGTGATTGCACTTGCAACTAGACAACAATTTGAATACTTATGTTATTATAATCAATCTACACTAATATAGAAAAAATTTAACAGAAAGCTTTTACAGCTTTGTAAACAACCTTGCAACTTAAACGAAAATCTACTTGAATGCAAGTGGAGACAGAAAACAAAGGAAAAATCTGAGTCTGTGTCATAACATGGAGAGTTTCCTTGTTATGACACAATCAATTACATTTATGCCCATGAACTGCAATTTGAATAAAATATAGTGCAGAGGTAAATATGGGATTAACTATGCCATAACATAGAGGGTTACACAATCATTTTTCTGACAAATTATGCAGGCAAACAACAATAATCAAGTGAGATATTTATAGAAAGAACAGATAGATACCTACAGTGGGCCAAAAGATGATGCACTATGAAAAAGCAAGTGCTCAATACATGAATCTTCATCATGCAATTGTTGTTTGGTCCTTCCTTTCTGCTGCATTTTGTTCTGAATTCTAATTTCATTATGAGTATAACCTGATGTAAAAGTGCACAGCAATATTGTCATGTACCAACGAATAAAAAGTAAACAACAAAACAAAAACAAAAAATTACCTACAAAGGTAGAAAATAGTTATATTATGAAAAATCCAAATTACCAAACAAAAGGCTTAACATTTTAAATTATTACATTTTAACATTGATGAATTTGTATGTCTTAACTTAAATTAGCCAAAACTTTTTTTAGTCTGACAACTAATCTGTAACAACGTAGGACAACGCGGGTGTTGGAAAGGTATAAAAAAATAAACATTTTGTTCTTTTCACTGTGAAAAACAATAAGAGGAAGATTTTAGTGCAACTTACTATTGTAGTATTTTCCGAATATTATCAGTCCAAAATTATATTCATTAACAAATATTATCAGAGACATATATCTCAACACGTCCAGTCCATGTTGCATTACAAATCAATATAAAACAGTTTAATAAATATTTGTACTTCAATTAATTGATTATATTGTACTTCAATAAACAACTCTAAAATTTTCTTTACATGATATGGGTTATATAACTTACAACACAAGGCATATTTAATTCAAATTAGAATCCACATGTAACCTGCTGCTAAAATCAGACCGAACACACTGCAATAATCAAATGTCTGAAGCGACTAATAAAAAAAGCACCATCCTCATTCTTTAAAATAGTAATCAAATGTCTGTCTCAAAATCTTGGTCCTTGTTTCCGTTGATTACTCATACTATAATCAATCAGATAACCACTTAATATTTATGCAACAAATACCCATTTAAAAATATTGAAATACAATTATTATATCACTTTTCCCACTAAACCATTTAAGCAAGTCAAAAAAAAAATCAATTCTAGTTATCTATTCACATAGAAGCCATCTAAAATAAATTACCAAACATTCTTTGGAAAAATGAACATCCAATTCATAAAAAAAAATATCAAATAAATTTTTCTAGACAATGGTCATAGATTGATAGAGAGAGAAATCATTTATAAGTTATCGTGTTTGATAATATACCTTCAAATATATGTTCCTAGATTTCGAATCTAGGAAATATTGATGAAGAGCGAAATCGAAGATCGGAGATTAGGGTTCCAGACAGTTGCGTAGCTAGGATTTTTGGTTGGCGTGGTCACAAATACAAATACTAATAGAATCATGCGTAGTGGCTCTGTATATTTTTGTCAACTATTCAAATAATCACAAAAGCATTCACAGCTATTTATGTAATAATCATAACAAAATAGTTGATATGATAATAACTCTAATGAAACAATGAATGATTCAAATGAATTCTCCTTAAATAATTCCACTCATGGAATGAAAATTACTAATTTTATTACGTAATTTCACCCAGCAAACTATGCTAAAACCAATTTTGTTTTGAAATCATGGTAAAATCACTTTCAGTTCGAAATATAAACCATGTTAATATGAAACGAAAATTCATTTTACTGTCCAGATTTTACAAGTATTTTCAGTTAAAATTAGTTTCAACCATGTTTCCAGATCATGTTAAAAGCTTTCTAACCTTGTTAAAGTCACCAAAAGTAAAGACTAGTTTCAAACATGTTCTGAAAAATCAAAAATTAAAACTCAAACTTAAAACTTCAACAAACTCAGAATTTCATTATTTTGTATTCAACAATGCTACAGAAAACTAAATCACCTCAAATCCATACAACAATTTGAAACAACAAACCAATTCTATTAAAGTGAAACGAAGCCTATTTCATCAAGCTTTAAACAAATGAAACTAATAGCCTAAACTCATCAAACAATATTTCAAACTACCCAATTTAACCAAAATATTGAATTACCCATTTTGTTGCTTAGATAGATGGAGGCATCCACAGAGATAGAGGCAACAAACTTCGTTGGAATTTTGAGACGATTGGACGCAATAATGAAGCTAGAGGTTGAAAGCGATTTCGACAGTCTTTTTGAGCTAGGGTTTATTTCCATGAAACACGTTATAATTTTAGAATTTATGGCGGGGTCAGTGACCTCCCTAGGTTGTATGTGCCTCCGCCTTTGGTTCCAGATGCCGTCGAGTTGCCTACTGAGGAGCAAACTGTTGGACTAGAGGAGAACGGTTGTGGAGACTGGAGATGGAGCGAATAGTTTCGATTAGGGTTATTTCGTTGGAGATGAAAATTGTTAGTGTTATTTTGGGAGGGATACGAAGATGGTTCAGTCTTTTTGGGAGGGAAATGAAACCGGTTAAGTGGTTTTTTGGATGGTAGTCAAAATTTTTGGAGCCAAGAGCGTTACACGGCATGGTACAAAATAAAATGAGTTAAAAAATCAAATAACTAAGCGTAAACAATATTGCTTTAGAATAACGCATTATTAAATGGTGTTATTAATAACATATTTTGTGTAGTGTGATGTCATATATCAATATGTTTAGTACTTCCAAGATGAGTTGGATTTTTAGATAAATTAATCGCACGAGTATTGTCGTAGTATATTTGTGATTTAGTAAAATTTAGACCAAAATCTTTTAATGTTAGTTGTATATAAATAACCTGATAACAAGCTAATGCTGCCGAATTATATTCTACTTCTATTGTGGACAGAGATATAGATTTTTGCTTTTGCTAAACCAAGAAACTAGAGAGTGCCTTAAAAAGTGACAAGTTGCACTTGTACATTTTCGGTCTGATTTGCAACCAGCATAATCAGCATAATTATATGAAATTAAATCTAAGGAATCTTCTTTTGGATAAAAATGTCCATATTCTAATGTGTTATTTATGTATCTTAATATTCCTTTTATAGATTTTAGATAAGTTCCCTTAGGTTGGGATTGATATCTTGCACAGAGACATACACTATGCATTATATTAGGTCTACCAGCAGTTATATAGAGCAGTGATCCAATCATACCTTTATATAATTTTGATCTACATCTTTTGAATTTTCTTCCTTATTTAATTTTTCATTTGTTGCTATGGGAGTTGGCTAACACTAGTATTTGACATACCAAATTTGTTAACTAAATCTATAGCATATTTTTCTTGACTTATTAAAATAACACATAACATTACTTAATTATTTTATTTGTAATTCTAAAAAGTAATTTAGTTTTCCCATGTGACTCATTTCAAATTCCTTAGTCATTATATCTGAAAATTCTTTATTTAATTGTTCATTGATTGAACCAAAAATAATATCGTCCACGTATATTTGTATTAGTCGAATATCATTATTATTTCTTTTAATAAATTGAGTACCATCCACTTTACCTATTTCAAAATTAGATTGTAGTAAACAGGATTTAGGTCTATCATACCACACACTAGGAGCCTGTTTTACACCACATAGAGCTTTCTTTAATTTATAAACAAGATTTGAAAAAATTTCATCTTCAAATAGAGGGGTTGTTCTACATAAACATCTTTTGTAATAAAACCATTTAAAAGGTACTTTTAACATTCATTTGAAATAATTTAAAATTATTATGATTTGCAAAAGCGAGTAAGATTCTTACTGCTTCTAATCTGGCTACGGGTGCAAAGGTTTCTTCAAAATCTATGCCTTCTTGACAATAACCTTGAGCGACTAAACGTGCTTTATTTCTTACGACTTCTCCTTGTTCATTCATTTGATTCCTATATACACATTTAGTTTCTATTATAGATTTATCTTCTGGTCCTGGTACTAATTCCCAAACATCATTTCTAGTAAACTAATCCAATTCCTTTTACATAGTAAGGATCCATGAATCATCTACTGATGCTTCCTTTGGATTTTTAGGTTCTATAGTTGAAATAAAAGAGACATTACTCATTTTATTTAATTGATTCCTTGTTTTCACAGAAGATTGTATATTCCCTATAATATATTCTATAAGATGATCTTTCAAATATTTTGTTCCCTTAGTTGGATGTAAATTTTCAAAATTATTATTATTTTCATCGTTATTTATTTCATCATTAGTAATTTCATTTGTTTTTTCAACATTTTCTTCTTCATCAATACTAGTATTATTAATTTTAAAATTTTCATCAAATGAAACATGTAATGCTCTTCAATAGTTTTAGTTCCAGTATTGAAAACACTATAAGCTTTACTTCTGTTTGAATATCCAATAAAAATACTTTATCTAATTTAGCATCAAATTTATCTGAAGTTTCTTTAGTATTCGATATAAAACATTTACTACCTAATGCTCTAAAGTATGATACTTCAGGCATTTTATTATAAAACAATTCTTATGGTATTTTCTTAGTCAAACATCTCATTAAAATTATACTTAATATATAACATGCTATAACAACTGCTTCAGCCCAAAATTTTTTTAGATAAATTACTATCAGTTAACGTAGTTCTAGCGTACTCTTGAATTTTTCTATTTTTACGTTCGACTGCTCCATTTTGTTGAGGTGTTCTTGGAAATGAAAAATTATGGGTAATACCTTCTTATTACATTTTTTTAAATTTCCATTTTTGAATTCTCCACCATGATCACTTCGAATTGTTTTGATTTTAATAGACATGTGATTTTGTATTCTTTCAACAGAGATTTTAAATATTTCAAAAGCATCACTTTTAAGTTTTAGGAAAATCATCCATGTAAACCTAGAAAAAATCATCTACGATTACAAATACATATTCATTATGATTTATAGATTGCATTTGCAAAGATGCAAAAAGATCTAAATGAAGAAGTTCAAGGGATTGAGATGTAGAAATCATATCTTTTGACTTATTCTAAGTTTTCCTAATTGACACACATCACAAAGATTATTAACATCAAAACTTATTTTAGAAAGACCCCTAACTAGATCATTTTTGGTAATTTTAGATAGGAGTTTGAAATTCAAGTGACCAAACTTTTTGTGCCCAATCCAAGGGTCACTTGATTCAGCCAAAAGACAAATTATCATTTGACACTTTCATACTTAATATATAGATATTTCCTTTTCTAATGCCTTCGAAGATAACATTTGACTCATTATCTTTAATATGACACTTGTCTTTTTCAAATTTAATTTTAAAGCACTTATCACATAATTTACTAATACTCAGTAGGTTGTGTTTTAAATTCCTAACTAACAAAGCAGTAGAAATAGTAGGAGTTTTAGAATTACCAACATTGCCGATTCCAATCTCATATCCTTTAGAATTGTCTCCAAATTTGACTTATCCACCATCTTTATAAATGATACCCTTTAAGATCTCTGATTTCCAGTCATGTGCCTTGAGCATCCACTATCTAATATCCATTTATCCTTTTTGATTTGTAAAGTCTGATCATCAGGTGTCTGTTCATCAAAAGCCATGTATACATCCGTTCCTACAATTTATACCTTTTCAAAAGATCAAGTGGCTTTTCATATTGAATGGATGCAAATTTATGAAACAATGTCATGTTGATTTTGCAAAGTTGCTTTTCAAAAACAGTGTTAAAAACATAATCAATAACTATTGGCATTAAAACTTTTCTAAAATTAAATTATGAGTACTTTGAAAACCAATGCTCTGATACCAAATGTTAGTTTGTGGTAGATGGATCTTAAGGCTAATTAACACTAGAGGGGGGTGAATAGTGTTTACTGATTTTTGTGAATCTTTTTTAATTCATTTTAGATTATAATTAAACAATACAGAACCAACAATCACAGATGCAAATACAAACAGATATAAATGCAGTAAAAGTAAAAAGTAAAGAGTTGGAGAGATCACACTAGGAATTTTTATAGTGGTTCGGAGTTACCCTACATCCAGTCCTGTACAATTTCTTGTACAGATTTCTTTTCAAATATCAAAGTCAATATGATCTGGATTTCAAGGCTATGTGACAAACCCTCCAGATTTTCTAAGCTTTGGGTACACTCTTTGGATTCGGATGGGACACTAGTACAACCACTTGGATTCAAACGGGACACTAGGCAGGCCCTCTTGATTCAGAATGTACAAAAGCATACCCACTTGTATATCGGGGACACCAAGCACACCCAAGAGTATAAGAGTATGATTTGATAGAATTTACAGACTTAGTTTCTTGATCTTGAGTACAAATGATCCTATAACCACTTGAATAACACTTTGATCTTGTTTTGAGTGATAGAGATGAGAGAGATCATAGAGTAATTGATAGAGAATCAAATCAATAGAGTTTTAATTTGATTCTGACTGAATTTGAGAATATTTTGAGTAGATTTTCTTTTAAAAATCAAGAGAGGAAAGGAGAAGGGAAAGAATGAGAAACTAGTTAAAAAAACTCAATGGAAAATCCTCCTATTTATAGAGAAACAATGGTCATGTTCATTCTCGAAGAGATAGGACGAAAAGACACTTCAATTCAAATTTTAATTTTGAAAAATTCGACCTATATGTCGACGTGCACTATAGGGATATGTTGATATACCCTTTGTATTTTTGAAAAACACTTTGTAAAAATTATTTTGAAAACATAAAGCTTTGTAAAATATTTTGAAATTTGTATAGTCATCTAAACATAGTTTATACATATTTTAGTTATAAAATTGTTTTTAAAGATTTTTAAATATATAAAGGATTTAAATATGAATTTCTTTTGAAAACAATATATATAAAGTATAAGTGAATATATTTAAAATCAAAGTTATAATAAATGTTATAATATGGTTATAAATATTTAGAATGCATAAAAATAAAATTATAATAAAGTATAATAGATTTAAAAGTATATTTAAAACATAAATACTTAGAAACTTAATACTCAAAATATAATAGTCTTGTTGTTGACGCCGAAATTGGGCATCAATACACGTAGAATCTCATGGAGCTTAAATAATGAATGAAATTAAAAACAGAGTAGTAAAAGTAAATTAACACACAGATTTTTATAGTGGTTTGGCAGTCTCGGCCTACATCCACTTCATATTTTTATTGATATTTCATTTGATTACAATTACAAAGATGTTTGGATCAGCTAGGATCCATTAATACAAGAACAAAGAATGAAAATGGCAGAGCCTCGGGAGCAAGAAAAAGGATCCCTTTTCTGAAGCTACGCCTACTGTATTTATAGGAGTGGGTGTGCATGGATCGGACTAAAACTTTGCAAGAATGCTTTCTACATCTAGAAGGGCCCATCATATCGATCGGCTGCGATAACTTGACGATTAGTAACGATCAGCCTAACGTTAGTCGGTCGTTATTATTGACTCCAATCTCTATGCGATCATTCATGGGGGGTTCCACTTGTCTCTCGATGTTGCTCCTAAAATATGGGATCATTCTGAGTTGTAGATTGTGAAATATCGATCGATCTTGGTTGGAGCTAGGATGCACATTGAATTAGACCAATCATTTTGATAGATCATCCAAAACGATTGGTGACGAATGATCGACCATCTCCCATCTTTCTCTATGTAATGTGCGATTGTTTTTGTAAGGCCTCTTACTCATACCATTGATAACCTAAAAGTTTCACATGATTTGGCTTCATGGATTTTGAGATATTAAACATTCTCTGATGACTTGAACTGTTTCTTGGATTGTTCTCTGGTCGATCCAAACAAATCTTTGCTTCATATGCAGCTTGAGCGTATGAACTTCAGTCAATTCCGAACTTGAGATATAACTTCATAGGGCCATGCCAGTTACTTCGTGCTAGCTACACTTCGATTGGGTCCTGGTTTGAATTTGCTCGACTATCGTCTGTAATACTGTACGTATCTGGCTCTTTAGGCTATTGATCGTCCATCCCTGGTCAAATCGATGATATCACGGCTTTGCCAAAAAGCAGGATAATATTTTCCCCCCAAAGTACGTCTTGTGAGTAGCATGACATGCTTTGAATTGAAAAAAGTTTGAATTGCCGTAAAGAAGCCCATTTAGCTTCTTGATCGATTACTATTCCTCCATCGACTTTCAATAGAATAAATCCAATGACGTATTCTGCTTGCATATACAAATTTGGTCACACGGGACCTACAAGCCTTCTTTTATCTGATCCAATCTTGAACTTGACATTTCCAGGCTCGATTGCAATTTTTATTGATTTCAAAAGGCTGAACTTTTAAACAGTTCCTATGTATATTCATATACATATTTATGTTGTTGACTCCCAGACGTGTTCGAACGTCCACAGGTCGTTGCCTATCTTCATGATATTCTTCATGTTCACGTTTGCGATCGAATTCTCACGATCATTCATAATTACTCTTTTCATTCATTTCATCTTTATATATATATATATCCTTTGCATATAAAAATAAATAGATTTAAAACCACTTGTGATCATGGAATCGATTGTCATATGTTAGGTAGTGAAACGATCGGCCTAAGGCATAAATAAGGGACGATCGGCACGTGATGGAATGATTGGCACATGGCTTAGAAATGGATTGGTCGACATACTGCTTGGAGATGGATTAGCATAGCTCTTAGGCATGGAACGATTGGCCTAATCCTTTAGATTAAAAACAGTCGGCTAAGTCTGTCCCCTATATAAGGCCCGATACTTAGTCATTTCTCCTTCACTTGCTCCATCCTTTTCCTTCTGAAGCAAAGACAAAGCATACTCCGCCGCTCCTTCCTGCCGATCCTCCATCAAACACAACAAATTCACTGTCCTTTAATCGATTCAACAATTTTCTTCTCCAGATTTGAATCTAGGTAGCACAATTTCCACATTTACCTCATGTTTTTTAGATAAAACAAAGTTTAACATGGTGACTCGATTCATTCAGGGGATCACCCCCTTTCTTTTTCCTTATGATTGTTTGAGACAGAGATGAAGTGGCTCACTTTGATGGGAGATGATCGAACTGTTATGATAGTCAGTCGTTCTCTAAGGGAGATGAAGTTATGGGAATGAAGGAATTGTACGATCGACCATACATGGTCACTCGTGGATGGTCGACGAGGTTCTGGAACGATGAAGCTTGACAACTGCATGCGAACGATGAAGCTTCTCTAAGGGAGATGAAGTTGTGGGGATGAAGGATTGTACGATCGACCATACATGGTCACTCGTGGACGGTCGACGAGGTTCTGGAACGATGAAGCTTGACAACTGCATGCGAACGATCGACTATAGCTTGGACATGAGAACGATCAGTAGGTAGGATCGATGTTGGACGATCGACTAATGTTGCCTTCGGGAATGATCGGCTGTAACACAATTCCAGAATGTTCGGCCTATAGAACACTTAGAACGATCGAACTTTATAATACTAGAACATCGGTCTGAACTTGAACTAAGTGCTTTCACCCCACATACGAACCATTCTTCTCTTTTCTCATAAAATGGAGTAAAAATAGATTAACTTGAACTAAGTAATGAGCTCCAGTTTCTCGTACTTGAACAAACATTTGGACTTGTGTATGACTTGCATATGATACGAACTTCCTGACTGGTAGCAATTTGCCTTAGAACAAATGTCACGAATGAAAACCTTTAACTATCATGCTAAAACACATCCGTAACTTAGACAATAATCAGATTTCTGTTGGCTAACAATCATCCATGAAACTCAAGCTGCATCATTTCCTGATAACACGTAGGGACGGTTGAGATGGTCAGAACTAACGGTCTCTCTGAACAAATTTTTAAGTCTTGTTGCCTTTTCCGTCTTCAGTTTTGCATAACCTATCACTATACTAAGCAGCACTTTGCCACACTACACTTACACTCACTATACACTGGGGGTACATGTTATTTCTTCTAATTATGGTTTTTACTAAGTTTGATAGCAAGGGAATCTAGACGTTTCGGGCACTCCACAATCATGCCAGCCGGATCATCTTCGCATAGGACCAATTCTGACGTAGAGTCTACTTCAGCAACCGAGTCTGATAGTTTGTCGCTCAGCCATGATTCAAAATAGCCGGAAGGCTCGGGTTCTCAACTTGACCTTTCTGAAATTGTTCCTATTTTTCCGCCAGAAGTTACCAAACCAGCGCTTGACACTTTAGGGGACGCAGTCATCCTCGAAAATCCTCCTGATTCAGTGGCTTCAAAGATTAAAGAAGATGCTCTCCAGAGGATTTGCACAAGGCATGGAATTCCTTTTGGCGCTGTGTTGGTTCCGTCATGAGATGACACGGCTCATAGACCTCCCGAAGGGTATACAGCTTGTAATAAATTTATGTGCTTGGTGGGATGCATCCCACCTTTCAATTCATATATCCGGGGAATCTTACACTATCAAAGGATAGCTCTTGCACAACTCCATCCAAATGGCTATGCGCTCCTCAACTGTACTTATATGATATATTTGGAGTTTCTACACCATCCTCCCACCGTCGAAGACATCCAATTTATTTTTACTTTCAAACGGCGAACAAGGAGTCTATCGCTCGCATTCCTTGAGTCAGCAAAGAGATGCCAAATTTTGACCGGAACGTGGAACAAATTAAGTGCCTTCAAGAGCGAATGGTTCTTCATTCGCTTCCTGCCTGGCTTCGCTCGGCAATGGCTAGAAAGGCATAAGTGTTTCCCACCAATTTAATAATAAATAAGAAACTAATATCCAAGTTGCATTCTGATGATGTTAATCATTTCCAGGTGTCGTTACCCGGTCTAGAAGCGATATTTACGAAGAGGCAGTCTCAATTTTGAAGAATGCTCCACCCGAGGATAGAAATATTGAGTTTTTGCTTAGGGTGGAATGTCTCGTCACTTTTGGTTTAATAAAGGAGGGCCTCAGTGTGGGGCAAACTAAAACTGCCCAGACGGTGGGGATAAGACCATGGGCCGTAGTCGATCAAAAAGATAGTCAATCTAGTCCCATGGTGCCCCCAGTCACGAGTACTGAACAATTTGCTGATATAGATGTCGGAAGACATGGTGAAGATGCACCTGGTCATGATGGCGATAAATCTGATCTCGGGGTCGACGTTGGATTTTTGCAAATCTCATAACCTCCGGTCGCGGTCCAGAGAAAAAAGAAAACATTTGCACACAAACCTCCAAGAAGTCGTCTTTTCGATCGAACTAAGTCATCGATGAATCTACCACTAGATCCTCTGTTCGATCTACCAATTCCAACTGATCTCGATGCCTATCATTTCATTGATGTGAGCATTGGAGGGTCAGAGTCTCTCGTCAGAATTGGTTCGGAGATCCCGACTTCTGGAGTGGAGGTTACACCGATGAGCAAAGCTCCCGCACCCGGTCTATCAAGGGGTTACACTAGGACACTTACACGCATTTGCACCGTTCAACACTGCACTGTACTTGACTTGTACTTTCTAACACTCAAAGTTGATTGATATCTGCTTTTCTTTGCAGAAACTATGGTGAGGAAGAGGAGCATGCTCCATTCTCTGTCGGATGTACGACGTTAGTCATCAGGATTGTGATTCGGCTCCTACCGCAGCAGTCGAGATTATTATGATTCTAGCTATCGCCCTAGCCGCGATCGGGGTTATCAAGAGAGAGACGACAGGGACAGGCCTACCCAGGATGCACACAGATCGAGGTCGAGATCTCTTCCTCGAAAAGGTCCTGAAAGACCAACTGAGCGTAGGGACCTTCCTATCGTCCCCCTCGTGAACCTTTTACCGCTCCAATGCCTTCAAAACCCTTGGTTCCACCTCAGTCTCAGCGGCTGAGCGATCGCCACCGTCATGGCGAATACACTGCCGTTCATAGGCCTGGAAAAGAAAGTACCAGAGTTGAAGCTGCTTCTGCAGACCTTCCAATTGATCCAAATGTTCGTATGGTGCAACTTCGAGAGGAATTTCCAAACTTATGTTTTGAAGGATTCTATTTCCCTCTTAATCTGAAGAGGTTTCCAGATGACGTTCAGAAGATGACCATTGATTGCATCACTAATATCCACATGTAATATTGAGAATGGATGAAGGTTGCGGAAAAAATGTCAAAGGTCTCCTTCGAACGTGCGGAAGAAATCGAAAAACTAAAATGACAAGAGGCTCAAGACAAGAGAATCATCGACACTTTAATGATTGAGCTAGAGGCCTCTTGAATCGCCTTAACATAAGCCGAAGGAAAAGGTGACGCTGCCATGAAATCTATGGAGGAGATGAAGTCCAGTCATCTTAATATGGTTCAAGTACTGCATCACCGAAACTAGGATATTGCGCTTGAGCGAGATGCAGCTCGGAACAATGAGTCTGTGACCACGAAGGAAATAGATGAGCTCAAGGATAAACTTGAATATATGACTAAAGAAAAGGATGACGCTCAGAAGATCGCTCAAGATTCCTGCGAAGAGTTGGTTCGTGTCAGGCTTGAGAGAGATGCGACTATCGAAAAGGCCAAAAATGTCGACATGCTCATTCAATGTGAGACAGAGGCGACAAAAAACAAGGCAAGAGAAGATGTATTAAATGAGCTCGAACCACTTCTCGTTCTTGACAACGCCAATGTTCTCAAACATAGGAATTTGGCATGGCTTGGCGAAGAATATCCTTACCAGCTTCATCGCGCTTGGGAATTTCCTGTCGTGAAAGAGAAGAAAAATCATGGCTCAGAGGATGTCGATGTAGCCAAACTTGAAAGCTTAGTGCTATTGGGCGATGAACCCAAAATATTGCATGACATTCAAACTTCTCTTCAGAAAGAATCCGTGGTTGCTCCTTCGCATGAAGTGGGTGAAGGATCTGGATCAGCTCATTCTGACATCGCAGCTAAATTGCCCCTGGTGTTTCAAGTCATGACTAGTTCTATGGCGAGCTCCTCGACTATCACCAGGTACGATGTGGGCAAACCGAGCTTATCTCCAATTCTCAAGCGTAGTTCTGAAGATGCTTCGGCCCAACCTAGAATTCACACCGAAGAAGGTATTCCGTCGATTTTTCCCTTCTCTCATAAAGTTGGGATGTTATCAATCGATATTTCTAATCTCTTCACCTATTTTTTCTCAGCTTTGGACTTGTCAAGTATTGCTCCTCTACCTTCTCAAGAGCCTCAACTGGAGTCGCAAATGGCCATGACAGAGTCTGTTACAGTCATAACTTCGGCTGCCACTCAGAGTGCTCGCGAAGATGTCTTCGTTTTTGACGATCAATTCATGGAGGCGCTATTCAAGGAGGGAAGTGACCCGCATCACAAAATCCCTTTCAATACGGAAGTCGTGGTCACAGGTTCATCCGATCCCATTGGTGGGCTTAGTATGAAAGAGTGGATTGAACGAGAGGATCTTTCAAAAAGGAAAGTAAAGGTCGAGCCTGTTGAGTCGGTCCCAGATGAACCGATTTCTTCCCAACTCCAGACGATCCCTCCTGGTGGGGCGTTTCCTCCGGATGATGTTCCACATGCTTCTGGTGCTGAAGATGCCCCATCCCTCCTACTTCCAAAGGTGATACCACCTCGATCCATACATCTGAGGAGACTCCTTTGAAGAAAAGATGGGGCGACAAAGGGTCAAAGAGGAAGTCGAGCGGTAGTTCAGAGGGAACCACTCCGAAGAAGTAAAAGAAGGATAGAAAATCCAAAGAGTAATCTTTGGACTTGTAAATAATTCAGATAATCATTTCTCTTTCCATTGGTTGTATTTGTTCGGGTGTGGCCCTTCATGTTTGTCTTGTATTATGAGTAGACTTGTGTGATGTACAACCAGTTCCATATGAATAAGAATTCTTTTGTTCTTACGTATGATTTCTTCATTTACTTGTTCAAATGTCCGAACTGTAACATTTTTCATTTTATGCACTTGTGGCTCGTTGCTTGTTGAATTGAACACTAATTTGATTAATCCATCTCTAGGCCTCGTGACGATTGTGGCCTCGAGTCATTGTAAATAATGGACATGAGTCGTAGTGTCGAGCTATCACTGTCATTCCTTGAACGATCACACTTATGCCCTCGCTCTCGAGTTGATAAATGTACTACGTGGACGGTCGAGCCTCGTTCTAGTCGTGTTTATACTCCCACCTAATCTTCACAAGACTTAAAGCTAATCAATGAATGGTTAGTTCACATTTATCTTGTTTCACTCTCGTTCCCCCAAGTCTGGGGTATGCGTCGATAAATAGAAAAGCAAGTTATGTTTACTTTTAGCTTTATACTCTTCCCCGTTGAATCATGGAATTAAGCTAAGTGATAGAAAACTGAGCCATGAGTATTTTGTTTTTGTTTCAAGGGGAATACTTCAATGTTCCATCGAATTTCGGGCGTGAGTTGAGTATGGGACGGTCAGTCACGTCCACTTTCAGTGCAAGTGTCACCTTACTCTGCACAAGGATATGAAGAATGGATAGCCAAGTCACATTCATCTGTGGTTTTTCTCCTATCTGCACTTCGGTGATCAAAGTTTTTTGAAGGATGTTCGAATCACATTCGCTTGTGTTTGGTGTGGTCGATATTGATCGTTGACCCGGCGACGCGATATTCTCAGTTACTCGAAACTTTGGATGTCACTCTAATTAGTTTTGCTTTAAGGCCTCGATACGATCATCACTTTAAGTCGTATGGAACACCGAACTAGAGCTTTTGTGAGCAGTCGTATCCAGCTTTTAGTAGTTTGTATTTCAGGTTAGAGTTTATGGGAAAGAGAACAGTTGAAATCTGTTCATCTATCCTTGAAGTTTACACTTCAGTCCACGCTTTGGGGCTTTAGACTTATTTTGCAAGCGGTCGGTTCATGCTCGGATTGTTTATATTCCAGTCCACACTGCGGGGACTTAGAGTTTTCTCATAGGCAATCGTTTTTCCACCCGAATTGTTTATACTCCGGTCCGCGCTCCGAGGACTTAGATTTTTCTATGGGCAATTGTTTTTCCGCCCGGGGCAGTCATTTTTCCGCCCGAATTGTTTATACTCCGGTCCGCATTACGGGGACTCAGAGTTTTCTCGTGGGTAGTCGTTTTTCCACCCGGGGCAGTCGTTTTTCCACCCGAATTGTTTATACTCCAGTTCACACTCCGAAGACTTAGAGTTTTCTCGTGGGCAGTCGTTTTTCTGCTCGGGGCAGTCGTTTTTCTGCTCGAATTGTTTACTCCAGTCCGCACTTTGGGGACTTAGAGTTTTCTCGTGGGTAGTCATTTTTTCGCCCGGGGTAGTCGTTTTTCCACCCGAATTGTTTATACTCTAGTCCGCACTCCAGGGACTCAGAGTTTTCTCATAGGCAGTCATTTTTCCACCCGGGGTAGTCGTTTTTCCATCCGAATTGTTTATACTCCAGTCCACACTCCGAGGACATAGAGTTTTCTTGTGGGCAGTCGTTTTTCTGCCCGAGGCAGTCGTTTTTTCACCCGAATTGTTTATACTCCAGTCCGCACTCCGGGGACTTAGAGTTTTCTCATGGGCAGTCGTTTTTACACCTGAATTGTTTATACTCCAGTCCGCACTCCAGGGAGTTAGAGTTTTCTCATGGGTAGTCGTTTCTCCGCCTGAATTGGTTATACTCCATTCTGCACTCCGAGGACTTTGAATTTTCTCGTGGGAAGTCATTTTTCCGCCCGGGGCAGTCGTTTTTCTACCCGAATTGTTTGTACTCCAGTCCATACTCCAGGGACTTAGAGTTGTTTCGATAGGTGGCCAACCATACCCATTTTTGATTTATACTTTAGTTGTCAAGTCGAGGTCAGAGTTATCGAGCGAACCGTCGAACCATGTTCATCCATGGAATGGAATTCTGCCCCCAGCATCAAGGACGAGACTTGACAAATAGACGGTCAATTCTCATCCACTTGGTGAGTGTAGCTCTTACAATTAAGTCAAGAAAAGAGGTAAATGATGGATGGTTGGATCACATCCATGCTGGGGTTGGATAATCAAGTATTGTACAATTTTCTTCGTATTCTTTCTAGCAAACGGAGGTATAGAGTTATTGAGTGGACAGTTAAGTCACATCTGTTTCAGGGTGACGTCGTGTCCATGTGTTGAGAGCAGTGGTTGATGAGTAGGCAATCAGTCGTGGCCACTTCAAGTCTAATATGAAGGTTGCTGAATGGGCAGTCAATTATGTCCACGTTCTATTGGATTCTGACCTTGTCGGGGTGTTCCATTCCATGTCTCGATGTATCAAGTCAGAGGCATATATTCGCCGATGAATGGTCGAATCACGTTCGTCTTGATAATACCCCACAGGTTTTATCACGGTTTGCGTAGATTGGCAGGCGGTCAACTTTGAGTACCTGGTCACCTATGTCGTTTTGGAAGTAGTTTAGTTCAAGTTCGTCGCAGTTCACAACACAATTGAAATTAAAATAGGGATAATTCGAAAGAAATCAGAATAAATCTCATTAATAAGTGAAGCAATGTCGTATGCTCGCTATTCCATTCTGTCCAAGCCCTTCTCCACCAGGAGTTGACCGCGGGTGCTTCAATTAATAGTCAAATTTCTTTATAGATAGGATTAGGATGTTTCTATCATCGTCAATCCGGTACATTCTTAAGCTATAACTACTTGTTCTACTTGTGAATAACATATGCATGTCCAAGATACATGCAAGGCGAGATGGACTGGTATTGATGGGTTAGTGGTAAATCACTTGGAGTTGGACCCAAGGAAATCTGGCAATTGCTTGGAGTCAATAATCAGTTCGCTTTTAGTCAATCATTGGTTTGCTCAGGGTCAATAAATTCCAAGTCTTAGTGATCGGCGCTTGGAGTAACTTTTGCGTTTGCTTCGGGAAAACCATGGTTTTACCCGAGTCTTGCTTTGGGGTTTCTCAAATCTCACTTGCCTTTGTACTTGTCAAAATTTATGTGCAACACCAAGCTTCAATGAATTCTGTATCTCATTCATATATAACTCCCCAAAAATAAAAAACATACAATACTAGCACTAAAGAACTTGAAACGATCGGTCAATAGAAAACTTGGAAGATGCTAAAACTTACTGAATTGCCCTAAAAGGCAGAGGAGAATAGACGAACGTTTATAGGTGGATATGTCAATAGAAAACGATCGGTTCAGTGATCTTGGAACGATTGTATTAAATCGATCGTATATGAACGATAATAGTTCATCGTTTATTGGTGGATACGCTAACAGAAAACGATTGGTTACAAGGATGGAAGTGGAATGATCGGTCAAGTTGGCCACTGGAACGATCGTATAAGAAACGATCGGTTAGAATCAATTGGTGAAGGGACTAATTGGACCGATCGTATAAAAATGATCGTTTAGGAACGATCGGTGAAAAACGATCGTGTAGAGAAGAAATTGGCCAAATCCTAGTTATTGAAACGACCAATGTGAACCCTCGTAGGGAACGATCGTTTAAGGTGATATGGCGTAGTGATTTGTGATGAATGAACGTTCATTGCGTGTGTATGAGTCATGGTCGATAGGCGATCATTTACATATCCTTCCAAACTTGAATGTATGTGCACTTTCGTGAAACACACATTGCTAATTGATCACTAATCTCTTGACTTCCTTCTACTGCAAGGGAGGTAGACTTGACTTATATGTCCTTGGGGAATAATTTCCATATAGTTCTTTCCAATTTGAGTAGAATGGAAACCCATCAATCAAAAGCTAGATTTATCTCACGAACGTGAAAATTCACCGATAGAAAATGAGATCCAATCGAGTTGAGAATTCATTTCTCAGTGAAAGCACCAAAATGTCGACACCAATATTGGGTATCAACACCCATAAAATATCAGGAGATTTAACAATGAATGAAATTAAAAACAAAGCAAAAAAATTAAATGAACACACAGATTTTTATAGTGGTTTGGCGGTCTTGGCCTACATCCACTTCTTATTTTTATTGATCTTTCATTTGATTACAATTACAAAGATGTTTGGATCAGCTAGGATCCATTAATACAAGAATAAAGAATGAAAATGGCAGAGCCTCAGCAGTAGGAAGAAGTATCCCTTTTCTAAAGCTATGCCTGCTGTATTTATAAGAGTGGGCGTGCATGGTCGGACTGAAACTTTGCAAGAAGGCATTCTACATCTAGAAGGGCCCATCATATCGATCGGCTCCGATAACTTAACGATTAGTAACGATCGGCCTAATGTTAGCCTATCGTTATTATTGACTCCAATAAATACGATCGTTCATGGGGGGTTACACTTGTCTCTTGATGTTGCTCCTAAAATATAAGATCATTCTAAGTTGTAAATTGTGAAATATCGATCGATCTTGGTCGGAGCTAGGATGCACACTGAATTAGACCGATCGTTTTGATAGATCATCCAAAACGATCAGTTACGATTGATCAGCCACCTCCCATCTTTCTCTGTGTAATGCGCGATCATTTTTATAAGGCCTCTTCCTCATTCCATCGATGCCCTAAAAGTTTCACATGATTTGGCTTCATGGATTTTGAGATATTGAACATTCTATGATGACTTGAACTGTTTCCTGGATTGTTCTCTAGTCGATCCAAACAAATCTTTTCTTTATCCGTAGATTGAGCATATGAACTTCAGTCAACTCCAAACTTGAGAAATAACTTCATAGGGCCATGCCAGTTACTTCGTGCTAGCTACACTTCGATCGGGTCCTGGTTCGAATCTGCCCGACTATCGTCTATAATACTATATGTATCTGGCTCTTCAGGCTGTTGATCGTCCGTCCCTGGTCAAATCGATGATATCATGGCTTTGCCAAAAGGCAGGATAACACTTGTAATTAAAAGTTAGAAATTATTTGAAGGCCACTTTGAAAGATCCTTTTAAAAATAGCGATTTTTTAAAATTAATTTGAAATTTAGAATATTTGATAACCGTTTAAAATCAGAGAATAAATTTTAAAACCTTGTTGAAAAATGAAGAAAGAGAAAGAGAGAGAGAGAGATCAAAGAAGTGCTATCAGGGTTGTAACAATAATCTCTGACTCTATAACTTATCTGGATATCTTGAATCTTTAATACTCATGAGACTTCAATCTCTAACTCTTAAATCTCTATATCAGCTTCTTGAATCTACTCTTGATACTGTACAGTCTTCTTAATCAACAAATGTCTAATATCATGCACTATATACTATATATAACTTGATAAAAACATTAGTATCTATATTTTATTTAATGTCATATGGTTGTTGTCATAAAAACTAATACCTAAGGTACTTATAATTATACTATGTTATATTGTTATATTGATGTTAAGTTTTCACATGATTGGATTAATAATGCAAAATTATTATCAAAGGCTGATTGCATACAGTTACAGATTATAATCTGTTTTCTTGGATATTCTAATAAATAGTAATCATAATATAGGCTCATAAAAACTATGAAATTCATATAATATGCATCTTTATTATTTTCTTCATTTTAATATTGTATGCATTGTTTCTTGAGTCATTAATCATCTATATTACTTTCTTGATTTTTCTATATTTTTTATTTTTTATTTTCATTTTCACTTAATTTATCGAACATTAATGTTGATTAGATACCAATTACTACTTTAGCTCATTTCATATTGATATGTTAAATATATAACTTTATTGCTCTTCAACTTTTAATTCTTGGTGCATAATAATAACTAATAAAATGAATTTCATAAGATAAATTACCGACTAGAAATGGTGAACCCAAAATAACTAAAAAAAGAAGCTCTTTCATGATTTTTTTAGTGGTACAGTCTTCACGGAAAATAAAACATATAAAATAATGTAATAAATAGACTTTTCTTTATCGAAGGACTAATAAAGAAGACTGAAAGTGTGTAGCTAAAACTACAAAATAATGCATTAGGGTTTCTAATATGGTCTACATATTATCATTCACCATATACAAAAAATATATAAATGTGAAGATATATATATTTATAAATATATTTTCCAACAAATACGATAATAAACGATATTCTTATAATAAATCGAGTATTTTATACTAAATATTAAAGCAATATATTGGCAAATATCGACAATATCTCAGTAATGACATTTTAAACGATATTTAAAAAATATCGGCTTAAGAGCGATATAAGAAATATCGATGATATATCAGCGATATTATCCGATATTAACTACATAGCTTCTTCACTCCATCATCTTACAATGTTTCTAAGTGTTTGTAGCCATTTTTTTCACCGTTCCGGTTCAACTATTTGAGTATATTTAGTGATAATGATCATTTTGTTGATAATAATTGTTATCATCAAAACCCTAAAATATAGGTTTTAACAAAATCATGTGTTATTTTAAACAAATGTGCAAATTATATTAAATCATATTTAGTATAAATTCAGTTTTGACATGATTTGGAAATTGTTATATTAATAAATTTACCTTTTAATAGGATTATTAACATTCTCAACATTTGTGTAAGACTAATGCACGATAATATGATAACACACACACACAAAGATATATATATATATAATACATATATACATACATAGTTATTAGGATTTATAACTATATACATATACATATTAATGTACACATACATACATACATACATACATACATACATACATATTAACAGAAAGCACCATATGCACATATATTTAATATTTAATAAAAATCAATATACAAAGGAAATTATATACGTTGAGCCAGAAAATGGCACAACACTCAAAAATAAACAAAGATGAATAGATCTAATAAATAAAAGTAAGAACATATAGAGATTTTTATAGTGGTTTGGAAAATCTGAAGCCTACGTCCACTGTAATGTTATTGATTATAGATTTTAGCCACATATACAAAGATTTTACTGATCTAATAGCCTGGAATAGCAAAAAATAACTTCCTTAGTGACTAGGGTCATATAGAGAGAGAAGATGTAGAAAGAAAGTGCCAAAAATCCATTTTCAAATGCTCTAAGTCTTGTATTTATAGGGAAATCATCCAGCAGAATCGCCGACTCTCGATATACCAGGTCTTACTTTAGATCCAAAAATGTTGGAGAGGAAGATGAAGTCCTCGGAGCAAGAAATTCATATCGGTGCCGACCTGAAGTGGTCGGTATCAACCTAAATTATGAATGGCCAGTTGCGCCATCTTTCTCTCTTTGGTCTTCTATCTTCGATCCACTGTTTTCCGAGCAATTTTCTTTAGAGATCATATTATTTCCGAGAGGTTCTGATATCTTTAGTACTTGTCTTCTTTCCTTTAGAACTTCTTCGGAGTTTTTCACCTATTCCTTCAGAAACGCACCCCAAGACGATCACTCTTGCTAGTGATTCTTAAAGCATAACTCCCGAAGCCAACAACGAGAAAAAAAGTGTTCGATACTAACCTAAAAGTGGTCGGTATTGGCTTGTTTCCTTAGCTCCAATCGTTCTTCAATTTTTTGAGACCGGTTCTATTTTCCTTCCAAGCGTGTCCCCAAACCCACATTTCATCTTCATCCTAATGTCCAGATTCATTTGAAAGCCTCTTAGTTAAAAAGATGGATAACACTTGCTCTCAAGTATGCTTCTGTTGGAAACAAAGCATGCTCTGCAACAAGACAAGCGTACACCATCATCCATATGCGTCTATTGGTTATCCAAGAGTTGCTTCGAAGTGTTTCTTCTATTCCATGTGTATCCATCTGACCACTTTATATGGTAGTAATTCTATTCTCCGTTCTAAGGACAAGATCTACACTCTAGAGATCAATCCACGTCTTAGTCAAATACATACTACCTTCCTGTTGCTTTCTTTCCTTTTTATCTTTTGGATTCAGGTCCTAAATTCATCTTGGTACCGATCTGTTTTGATCGGTACCGAGTTGTTTTCCTTTTTAATTCGCCATGCATATAAAAGCTCATCACATAGTTGTTTCTCTCCTCATGCCTTCATTTTCCCTGAATACTTTTTATTATCTACCTAGTGCCGACTTCAAGCGACTTTGACCCTTTCATTCAAATGGATCATCGCTACCTTCTCAGAGCTGAGCTGCTTAATATCTACCATGACCATTGCCTCTCACTCCAATGATCTCATCATCGACCTCTAGAACCCTAAGATAAATTTGAATTCCAATTCACCATGGTTGGCGATCGTTCCATTTTGCAGTGGTAGTCGTGCCTAGAGTTCCCTTATGACCAATGGACGGATGGACCATCGAGTTGTGATCAATCAAATCTTTGAACAATAATCTTTGCCAAATTAATGTCCTTTTAATCCCTGTACTGAGTTAAACTCAAGGAAAACATTGATTTGACCCAAGCTTTAATAATTCGGACTTCAACTTCGAGCCAATCTCGTGTTTTGACCTATCTTGCTTTAGGTCAACTTGTATTGTTCATAATTTTTCAAAACCTTTGCATTTCCATCCATTCAAAAATTCTGAACATGCTTAGTCACTAAATGATTGATCACAAGTTATTGTTTATAAATTCCAGCATTCAAATGATTCTATTGCATAGCATTTCCATTTCTGTAATTCCCATGTTACTGCAAAAGAGCGCTTAGCATCACTTCGGGAATTGGTTATCCAATGATAAAGGGTAAGATCCAATAAACATTTCCATCATGCGACGTGGCTTGTTTTCTAGCACGAGCGAGCTATCTACACAGAATGGTCCGTTCATCATGTATGGGACACATGACTCGCACTATATAGATTGTCACTTCCAACCACCCTGGTCAATGTTTAGAATCCGATTGGTGAACACATGTCGACATCCGTTGGATTCTAGGCCCTGGTTGCATAGGTTCGTTATCAAAATAGAATTCCAAAATAAACATACCCGACCATGTTGAACATCAAGTTTTCCTGTCTAGAATGACTCTCCATTCACCTTGATCAACATTGGTACTGGGCTATTACCTCCTCCTAAGGTCGGGTCTACCACAACACAGGCTTCAATTCTCGTATTTTCCTATCCCAACGTTCGATAACTATCGAGCTACAGAGAATGATTGTACCAGCAGAACCGATTCAAAAGCAACCTCCTCCGTTAAATGAACACATTGGTATAAGAGTTTTGGATGATCTGCCTAAACAGGTGTAGACGGTTCTAAATAATGTGTTGATTGGGGATTGAGATTTGATTTTAATTAAGGTGTAGCCGAGCCATTTAACAATGAATTAAGAAAGAGTTAAAATGAAATAGAGGAGGGGTAAAATAGGAAAGAGGCCATTCCTATATCCCTTAAACTTGGCCATGTATTCTCCTATACACGTTTACTTTTCATTTTCAAAATTTTTAAATAAGAGGTCAGCCACTATAAATAAGAAAAAGGGGAAAGAAGATTAAGAAAAGCTAAAGGGAAAGCTAATTCAAATAAAATCCATTCACATCTTAATCTCTATAAGCTCTAAAGCTAAGATGAATAATGTTTACATCTCAAATTTTTGTTGTTTCAGTTTTAAGATGAATTCTGAATATTTTGCATTGATTTGCTATGTTTTTGAATGATGGAATGGTTATATATACTTGTTGATGAATTATGCTTGTTCATATTGAATTTATGATATGTTTTAAAGTGAAAACCCTATTAAATGACATCTAAATACCTTGCGAATTTTTATATAGACCAAAAATATTATTTTAGAGATGGTTTCAATTTTTAGAATTTTCTGGATTTTTGTGGAATTTATATGAATTTTCTAGCAGAGAAAATGTTAATTTGGATTATAAATTATTTACGGTTAAATAATAAAAGAATTCGGTTTGAAATTTTTATATGTTGGAAAACATATTAAAAGAGAATTTCTGGAATTTTTGTAGAATTTTCCTAAGTGTTTTAATGGTTATATAAAATTATTTAATGTATGGGACTTAAATGTTTTATATAATAAAGGAAGGAGAAGGGGATTTTTGTAAATTAATTTAAATTTATAAATGTAGAAAGTCGGCCGCTCTTTTGAAAAAGTACAATGGCAACCAATCAGATTTAGACAAACAAGGAAGGTTTGGTACAAAAGAAGGTTCTGCCTCCTTACCTTCTCCTCCGACACTGTCGAAACCAATGCACATGATATTAGTTAACAGGTACGTAGTGAATCAGATGTAGGCGGAAGGTATAGAGTCGAAACCAGGGATTCTGAAGGGGTTGAGGCATTACTTTGATTTTAAAGGAAAATGCGCCTGCTTGCTTTCGACTAAGTAGCTTTCGATTTGGTTAGCTTTCGACTGGGTCAAATGGTTTTGAAAGGAATGGTTTCGATTGGGTTGCGCCTTTGGTTTTAAGTGATTGCTTTCGACTAAGTCGATTCCTTATAGTTGTTGCTTCCTACCTTTCAATCCAGATGGTTTCGAAAGGGTTATTTTGTTTTCTAAAAGCCTGGCCACTTCTCCAATGCTTTCGAAGGGATGGTTTTGACACCATCACTTCTTTACTTAGGAAATGGTTTTGAAACTGATGCCTTCGACTTAAATGTTTTAAAATCCCCTTTCCTATGATTGAAGTTAAATCCAAATGGTTTCGAAAGAGGCAATTTTAAATGGTGTCAAAATAGATGCTTTCGGCTTTAATGGGTTTCTGATCCTTTTGCTCTACTTGAAGGTATAATCCAAATGATTTCAACTGAGACGGTTTTCAAAGGTTCAAGTGGTAAATTTTTGAATGGTTTCGAAAGGTTTCCACATGTTTTAAATTGAACCCAAAGTCCTTTTGAAAGGATTGAGTTTTGACTGTTTCGAAAGGCTTTAATGAATGGTTTCGAAAGGGTCGAAAGGAAAGGTTTTTCTATGTTTTAGAAGGCAATATTTAAAGGTTTTTAAGAGGGATGTCTAATGTTTTGAAGCTTTCGAAGGAAAGGCTTTTAATGGTTTCGAAAGGGTCGCTTTCAATGGTTTCGAAGGGGTTACCTTCAAGGGTTTTGAAAGGGTTTTTTAAAGGTTTTAAACAAAGGTTTCGATTGTATTAAATAGGCAATATAGCCCAAGTATTTTCAAGTTAAAAGGGATTTTAACTTGCTTCGGAAGGATAGTTAATCCTCATTAAAATTCATCAACATTATTTTGAGTAAAGTATATATAACATGGAAAAATAGCTTAGAGCAAAGCTAAGAAAATATTTTCCTTGTATAAGTATGATTTAAAAGGTTAAATCATTTTGAAAAGGTTTTCAAGGAAAAAGATGAAGGGTAGTTAAACCTAAGAAAATGATTCGGACAGATAGTCCATTTTGATTCGGAAAGTTAGTCCAATTTGCGGGCAATTAGTCCAATTTGCGGGCAGGTTTTCAGACAGATAGTCCATTTATTACTTATGGACAGATAGTTCATTAGTTACTTGATTATAGCTTAATAGAAGTTACCTGATTATAGCTTAATAGACATAGCTATTATTATCATTATTATATCAGTTTGATTAACCAGTTTGGTTGCAGGAAAGGATTTGCAAAATATATGTTTTAAAGAGGATATTAGTAAGGGGAAACCCGTTTCGCTAAGTGGCATGGTCTCACTTAATATCAGTAAACGAAGATGTAATAGTATTATTCATACCAGGCTTTATGTCTGACTCGAAGTTTTTGTTTCCCCTTAAACTCTCGGGTGCTCAAAATTGATTTGAGTAGGCTGAGGGTTAAAGTTTTCAAGTTTAGAAATTTTGGTGAATAAAGCTTTCGAAGAAGAGCAGGTGGTTGACGGATAGCTAATTAGGAATTACAATTTTATTTTGCTTTGATTCCACTGTGTATATTAAGTCAGATATGACTATATTGACTCTGATCAACCATGAGAGCATCGTCATATGTTGCTCTTGGCGTATTTTTGTAATGATTATAATTGACCTTTACTTGAAAAATGTTAAGGGATTATGTAATTTGGATATGAATTATTTTGAAATGTAATCAGTGAAATATTATTTTTGAAATCTGTCTTTATTCATATTCAAGTGCTTCTGATATTATGGATACCATTAGCATTATCGTATTTTGTCACTAGAAGTTAATACTATGGATGACTGCAACATCTATAGCACTTAGCTTTTGGCCTCTAGATATGGGATGTTACAACTTGGTATCAGAGCATAGGTTTATGAAAAATATTTAAAATAAAAATGATGTTTAAAACATGATCCCAAGGAATTAGAGTAAGATTTGGGATATGAGATAACGCTATCGTAGCGTACTTGTATTTTCTTTATATAAGTATAAGCTTTATCTCTAGTCTCCTATCTTTATTAGGTTATTTTCTGTATCACACGAGGTTTGAATATAGATATGGAAGGTAGAAAAGGAAGAGTTAACCCAGGAGGGGAAGGCACCGATGGGAATGCTAGGCCTAATGCGAGAAGAGGTCAAGGTCGGGTACAAGCAGAGAATGTGGGTGTTGGAGTCCCGCAAGTTGGAATGGAAGCCATGTATCAGTTTTTCAGGAATATGGTGCAGGCGGGAGTTGCAGCCGTAGTGTTAGGAGGAAATGCTGCAGGAGCAAGGGTTCCGGTAGTTAACCATTATGCTAAGCTGAGTGGAGATTACACTAAGCTTGGAGGGAAGCTGTTTGTTGGAATGGAAGATGCCATTGAGGTAGAAAATTGGTTGCTGCACTATGAGAGAATCTTTGTAGACTTGGGGCTCAATGATGAGCAGAAGAGGAGGTTGGCATCTAGATAGCTTTAGGGAGCAACTTTGTTCTGGTGGAATAGTGTGACTGTGGCAGTGGATGAGGAGACTATGACATAGGAAGATTTCAAAGGGAGATTCCAGGAGAGGTTCATGTCTGCAATGGCACAATCAGCTCTGATAAGAAAGTTTGCTGAATTAGAGTAGGGAGAGATGTCCGTTCTGGAGTATGCTAGGAGGTTTGAGGAGTTGGCTAGATATGGGTATGCTTCAATGGATACAGTAATGAAGAGGAATGAGAAGTTTATCAGGGGGTTGAAGCCTGAGTTAGCCAGGGCTACATTACCTCATATTAGAGATCCTTCTGATTTTGTAGTAGAGATGGCCTTAAGACATGAGGAGATGCTTGATTCTCTGGAGAAGAATAAGGCTAAAGAAGTCCAGGTCGGGCATGTACATATGAGGAAGTTCTTTCCTAAGAAAGGTGCTCAGAAGGGTGGAGCAGCTAAGGAAGGGAAGTCTGATATTGTCTATTTTAAATGCGACAAGAAGGGGCACTTTTCCAATGATTGTCGTGTTGGAAAGGGAAAGGAGGTAGCCGGGAAGAAGAATGTCAGGTGTTTCAATTGTGACTATATTGTCCATTATAGGAACCAGTGCGCTAAGGATGGAAAGGGCAAGGTGTATGCATTGGAGCCTGCTGCTTCGAAGCCAACGACTCGGGCGAAAGGAAAGGCAGTTTTGGAAGGTACGCTTCAGATTTATGGTATGTTTGTTAGCGTTCTATTTGATACTAGTGCATCGCATTCTTTTATATCTAGATGTTTGATTAATATGCTTAACCTAGAACCCATATATTTAGTTACTTCCTTACGGGTTGCGAATCCAACAGGAGGTATGCAACTCTAGGGTTGATATGTGACCAGTTAGAGTTTGACCTATTAGGTCATACTTTTGTTTGCAGTTTGCATGTGTTTGATTTTGTGGGGTTCAGGATTATTCTTGGGATGGATTGTTTATGTGAGTACGATGCTAGAATATTTTGCCAGGATAGGAAAATATCGCTCAAACACCCAGATTGTAGTGACAGGATTGTTTATACCGTAGAAGGTTCTTGCGGTGAGATGTATGCCTTGTTGGGTGCTATGGAAATGGATGATGAGCTGAGTTGAGTTTTCGTGGTTAGAGAATTCGTAGATATTTTTGAACCTGTAGTTGGATTGCCACTGAAACGAGCCATTGATTTTTGGATAGATTTGGTTCCGGGAGTAGAACCAGTGAGTAGGCCACCGAGCAGGATGAACCCTACATAGATGAGGGAGTTGAAGGTGCAGTTGGTGGAATTGGAAGGCAAGAGATTTATCAAGTCGAGTAGTTCACCTTGGGGAGCAAGCACAGTGTTTGCTAAGAAGCTTGACGGATCGTTAAGGCTATGTATCGATTATCGTAAGTTGAATGAGAGGACGATAAAGAATTGATATCCATTATCGAGGATTGACAATTTGTTCGACCAGTTGAGTGGAGCCAAGATATTCTCACAGTTGGATTTGGAGACAGATTTCCATCAGCTCAGAGTAGCATAGGATAGTATGCCTTTGATGGCGTTTAGGACCAGATATGGGTCGTATGAATGGTTAGTTATGCCGTTTGGACTGACTAATGCACCAGCTTTCTTTATGGATTTGATGAGCTGGGTTTTCCAAGAGCACTTGGATAGGTTCGTATTGGTTTTCATAGATGATATTTTGATATACTCTAAGAATGAAAGGGAGCATGAAGTTTATCTTAGAGTAGTGCTTGAGACATTGAGGCAGCATCGGCTAAAGGTGAAGTTTTCGAAGTGTCATTTTTGGAAGAATGAAGTGAAGTTTCTTGGTCATGTAGTCTCAGAGAAAGGGTTATCAGTAGATCTGACTAAGATTGAAGTGGTCAATAGTTGGAAGAGACCGAGATAGTGACGGAGATAAAGAGTTTCCTTGGGTTAGCTGGTTATTATCGGAGATTCATTAAGGATTTTTCGCGGATAGCGGCACCGATGACCAAGCTAACAAGAAAGGATGTGAAGTTTGTGTGGACCGATAAGTGTGAGGAAGCATTCCAGAGTTTGAAACAACTATTGACCCATGCACTTGTGTTGGTTATTCCGAAAGGAAATCATGATTTGGTGGTTTATACCAATGCATGAGGGACATGATTAGGAGCTGTGCTAATGCAGAGGGGTAAAGTGATTGCCTACGCTTCTAGACAGCTTAGACCGCATGAGGTCAGATATTCGACACATGATTTAGAATTGGCCGCAGCTATTTTTGCTTTGAAGGTGTGGAGACATTACCTTTTGGGAGAGAGGTTTAAGTTATATACAGATCATAAGTCGCTGAAGTATTTGTTCTCTCAGAAGAATCTGAACATGAGACGACATAGGTGGTTAGAGTTTATTATGGCTTATGACTTTGGGATTGAGTACACACCGGGGAAAGGCAACAAAGTTGCAGATGCACTTAGCAGGAAACATCAGAACGCAGTATTGGCGATGATTGCTGAGTGGAAAGATTTGGAAGCATGCGCAAATTGCAGAGTGTAGTGGAGATCCAAGGCTGGGTCTAGCGGAGAAACCGTAGTGTAATCTTGTTTGGAAGTTCGACCAGTGATGATCGAAAGGGTTGCTTCTAAACAGATAGAGGATCTGGTGTTAACTGAACAGATTAGGAAGTTAAAGGATGGAACCGAGAGCGCTGACTTGAAAGATCCTAGTCTTGATCAAAATGGGTGGCTAAGAAAGAAAGGAAGATTATGTGTTCCGAGTGTAGGAAACATAAGAAAAGAAGTCTTAGAGGAATGTCATCGTTCGAAGTTCTCTATTCATCCAGGAGGTACTAAGATGTATCAAGATATGAAGATGAGTTTCTTTTTGGAATGTATGAAGCGGAATATTGACTTATGGGTAAAGTTGTTTGATGTGCCAACAAGCAAAGGCCGAATACCAAAAGCCAAGTGGGTTGCTTCAGCCATTAGATATCCCGGTATGGAAGTGGGATTCTATTTCCATGGATTTTATTGATGGGTTGCCAAGGTCGAACAGAGGAAATGAAAGTATATGGGTTATAGCGGACAGATCGACCAAGAGTGCCCATTTCATTCCAGTTAAGTCAACCAGAACGACACCTGTTTTGGCAAAGTTTTTTATGAAGAATGTGGTAAGACCGCATGGAATTCCTAGTAGCATAGTAAGTGATAGAGATTCCTTATTCACTAGTGAGTTCTGGAAGAGTCTACAAGATGTTTTGGGAACCAAGCTCAAGATGAGTACTGCTTACCATCCACGACAAATGGGCAAACGGAAAGAGTTAACAAAATCTTGGAGGATTTGTTAAGAGCTTGTGTTCTAGATTTTGGGGGATCATGAGAAGACCATCTGCATTTAGTCGAGTTTTCGTATAACAACAGTTATCAGACTAGTATTGGGATGGCACCGTTTGAAGCTTTGTATGGAAGGACATGCAAATCTCGTGTATGTTGGTTAGAGACCGAGGATAGATTGGTTCTTGGTCTAGATTTGGTTAGAGAAGCTGCAGAAAAGATTAAGGTCATTCATGCTAGAATGAAGGAGGCTCGGTCTAGGTAGAAAAATTATGCAAATAAGAGACGGAAAGATTTAGATTTCTCAGTTGGAGATCAGGTTTTCGTCAAAGTGTCATCGATGAAGGGTGTGATTAGATTTGGGAAATTAGAAAAGTTGGCACTGAGATTCATTGGGCCTTTCCCTATTGTTGAGAGGATCGGGAAACTCGCATATAGAGTTGAGTTCCCGAGCAGTTTGGTAGGAGTCCACGATGTTTTCCATGTTTCTCATCTCAGAAAGTGTGTTAGAGACCCGGAGACTACTATTGCACCGACTGTGCTAGAGGACTTAGTAGTAGAACCGAATTTGACTATAGTGAGAAAGCCTATTCGTATTGTTGCGAAAGATGAGAAGAGGCTTAGAACCAAGATGGTCATATTAGTCAAAGTCCAGTAGAGCGACGATGACAGCGACTATACTTGGGAGGTTGACAGCAGGATTAGAGATACTTATCCTGACTTGTTTGATGATATGTTTTACCTTCTTGTTTGATTTGTTTTGTACCTTATCGTAATTTTGAGGATGAAATTCTTTAAGGAGGGGAGTTTGTAACACCCCAGATTTTTGGTAACATTATTTAGAATATTTAATTAGTTAAATTAAATATAATAATGTGTCGATTAGGAGATTGAGATTTGATTTAATTAAGGTGTAGCCGAGCCATTTAACAATGAATTAAGAAAGAGTTAAAATGAAATAGAGGAGGGGTAAAATATAAAAGAGACCATTCCTATATTCCTTAAACTTGGCCGTGTATTCTCTTATACATGTTCACTTTTCATTTTCAAAAATTTTAAACAAGAGTCTGGCCACCATTAATAAGAAAAAGGGGAAAGAAGATTAAGAATAGCTAAAGGAAAAGCTAATTCAAATCAAATCAATTCACATCTCAATCTCTATAATCTCTAAAGCTGTGGTGAATAATGTTTACATCTCAAATTTTTGTTGTTTTGGTTTTAAGATGAATTCCAAATATTTTGCATTGATTTGCCATGTTTTTGAATGATGGAATGGTTATATATACTTGTTGATGAATTATGGTTGTTATTTTGAATTTATGATATGTTTTAAGGTGAAAACCCTATTAAATGACATCCAAATGCCTTGCGAATTTTTATATAGACCAGAAATATTATTTTGGAGATGGGTTTCAATTTTTAGAATTTTTATGGAATTTATATGAATTTTCTCATAAAGAAAATGTTAATTTGGATTATAAATTATTTACGGTTAAATAATAAAAGAATTGGGTCTGAAATTTTTATTTGGTGGAAGACGTATTAAATGAGATTTTCTGAAATTTTTATAGAATTTTCCTAAGTGTTTTAATGGTTATATAAAATTATTTATGGTATGAGACTTAAATGTTTTATATAACAAAGGAAGGAGAAGGGGCTTTTTGTAAATTAATTTAAATTGTTAAATCTGGAAAGTCAACAACACTTTTGAAAAAGTACAATGGCAACCAATAAGATTTAGACAAACAAGGCAGGTTAGGTACAAAAGAAATAGTTTAAAAGGACCAATCAACATGCTTTTCACTGTTTCGATGCTTTCGACACCAGGTTCGCCTCCTTACCTTCGCCTCCGACACTGTCGAAACCAATGCACATGGTATAATTAACTGGGGTGAATTAGATGTAGGTGGAAGGTATAGAGTCGAAACCAGAGGTTCCGAAGGGTTTGAGGCATTACTTTGATTTTAAAGGAAAATGTGCCTGCTTGCTTTCGACTAAATAGCTTTTGACTTGGTTAGCTTTCGACTGGGTCAAATGGTTTTAAAAGGAATGGTTTCGATTAGGTTTCGCCTTTGATTTTAATGATTGTTTTCGACTAAGTTGAGACCTTATAGCTGTCGCTTCCTACCTTTCGATCAAGATGGTTTCGAAAGGGTTGTTTTGTTTTCTAAAAACCTGGCCACTTCTCCAATGCTTTTGAAGGGATGGTTTCGACACCATCACTTCTTTACTTAGGAATTGGTTTCGAAACAGATGCTTTCGACTTTAATGCTTTAAAGACCCTTTTTCTATGATTGAAGTAAAACCCAAATGGTTTCAAAAGAGACAGTTTTAAATGGTTTCGAAACAGATGCTTTCGACTTCAATGGGTTTCTGATCCTTTTGCTCTACTTGAAGGCATAATCCAAATGGTTTCGACCGAGACAGTTTTCAAAGGTTTTGAAGGGGTAAAATTTTGAATGGTTTCGAAAGGTTTCCACATGTTTTTAAATTGAAGCCAAAGTGCTTTCGAAAGGATCGAGTTTTGACTGTTTCGTAAGGTTTTAATGAATGGTTTCGAAAGGAGTGGTTCCCAAGGGTTTCGAAAGGGTCGAAAGGAAAGGTTTTCCTATGTTTTCGAAAGGCAATATTTAAATGTTTTTAAGATGAATGTCTAATGTTTTAAAGCTTTCGAAGTAAAGGCTTTTAATGGTTTTGAAAGGGTCACTTTCAATGGTTTCGAAGGGGTTACCTTCAAAGCTTTCGAAAGGGTTGTTTAAAGGTTTTAAACAAAGGTTTTGATTGTATTAAATGCAATATAGCCTTAGTATTTTTAAGTTAAAAAGGATTTTAACTTGCTTTGGAAGGATAGTTAATCCTTATTAAAATTCATTAACATTATTTTGAGTAAAGTATATATAACATGGCAAAATAGCTTATAGTAAAGCTAAGAAAATATTTTCCTTGTATAAGTATGATTTAAAAGGTTAAATCATTTTGAAAAGGTTTTCAAGGAAAAAGATCAAGGGTAGTTAACCCTAAGAAAATGATCCAGACAGTTAGTCCATTTTAATTCGGACAGTTAGTCCAGTTTGCAGACAGTTATTCCAGTTTGCGGCCAGTCAACCCAGTTTTCGGACAGATAGTCCATTTACTTGTGGACAAATAGTTCATTAGTTACCTGATTATGGCTTAATGGACTTAGCTATTATTATCATTATTATATTAGTTTGATTAACCAGTTTGTTTGCTAGAAAGGATTTGCAAAATATATGTTTAAAGAGGATATTAGTGAGGGGAAACCCGTTCCGCTAAGCGGCATGGTCTCACTTAATATCAGTAAACGGAGATGTAATAGTATTATTCACACCAGGGTTTATGTTTGACTCGAAGTTTTTATTTCCCCTTACACTCTCGGGTGCTCAAAATTGATTTGAGTAGGCTGAGGGTTAAGGCTTTCAGGTTTAGAAATTTTGGCGAATAAAGCTTGCGGAGAAGAGCAGGTGGCTGACGGATAGCTAATTATGAATTACAGTTTTATTTTTCTTTGTTTTTACTGTGTATATTAATTTAGATATCACTATATTGACTCTGATCAACCAAGGGGGCATCGTCATATGTCGCTCTTGGCGTATTTTTGGAATTATTATAATTGATCTTTACCTAGGAAACGTTAAGGGATTATGTAATTTGGATATGAATTGTTTTGAAATGTAATCAGTGAAATATTGTTTTTTGAAATCAATGACTTTATTCATATTCAAGTGCTTTTGATATTATAGATACCATTAGCATTACCGTATTTTATCACCAGAAGTTAATAATATGGATGACTGCATCATCTATAGCGCTTAGCTTTTGGCCACTAGATACGGGATGTTACACGCCCTTTAATCCATTCAGTGCATGTTTCTCCAGGAGCTCGGGCTAACTCTGGCCTAAGTCCATCCCAATGGATATGCATTACTGAGCTCTTTGTACTTTTTGTTTATGAACCAATTCCAGCGATTTTCTACCTTCGGAGAGCTAACATACATCCTGAGTATCAAACATCAAAGGGAATCTCCTACCTACCTGATCATCGAAGCTTGATATCGCTGCAAGGTCATTGCAGCACTCCATAATAAACGTTCATACTTTAAGAATGAATATTTCTTCATTTGTTTCCAATACGAATCCAATAGGATCTGTTTTTTGGAAGTAAGATAGAGGAGCATGTCGAAACTTTAAAAGTTATCCAGAGAATTAATGTTCGATATCACACCACTACTTATCTTCTAACAAAGGAGAACCTTCATCGATGCAACATCTTACACCCCGAATGCTTTGTTATTCCTACCGGTGTTCCTTTGAGTAATTCCAAGATACTGACCAGGTTTACTACCCCCACTTGCAGCTCCAACGACAATGTCCAAGGGGAAGTAGAAGGCCCATCCGGTATGGCAAACGTTGATAAACAGGTTGATAGAGAAGTAGAAGAGCATGTTGCCCCGAAGTTCAAGCAGAAGGAGATAAGAGAGTTGAAATGCATATGATTCAAGTAGAAGGAGATAAGGATGAAGGAAGAGAGGAAGAAGGAGAAGAAGAAGGGGAAAGTGATGAAGGGGACAACGATGATGATGACATCGTTTAAGAGGGAGATGAGTTGTATGGATAAACGTCTCCAAAAAGGCAGTGTACGTCCTCCCTCATCGTGCCCAAAACAAATAATTATCAAGATTACTCAACAAACCGCAGAACTGAGCACAGTGCTAGTGACCAAGGCAATTCCTTTAACTGGTTCATCAAATGATATTTTGGGTTTACTCGGTGACTTGGACATTCCGATAGCAGACCTCCTTAATAGGGGCTCTCCTAGCTTTATTTTTCCTTCAGAGGGCATCCTTATTGAAGGAGGAAAGACTCCATCTTTACTTCCTTCCAAACAAGGTCCGAGTACTTAGAAGAATATTGACACTCCACACACTCCTAGGATCATGAACACACATTCCTTGCATTCGTTTACGCTATAATATTTTGAAACTGGCATGCTCCTTTCTTTCATTTTTGGTAAAATGTGCAGAGATCGATTCCATAATCCCCAGCACGTTATTTCTAAGGAAAGGAAATGTACCCATGAGCCATATTTGCCCATTCCAGCTATCACATGGAGTAGGAAATGGATGAAGAAAGATCCCGCCGCAAACGAAGAGAATGCGAGGTGGTTAGAGACCACCAAGACAAGAGAAAAAGGCAGGCCGAAGAGAAACAATCCTTCACAAGATCATCGTGGCACCTCTTATGGCATTCCTCCACCTCGACCTCAACCACATCTTCTTACACCAACAAATTCTAGCAACACTCTTTACGACCACCACCGTTCCTCCTCCTCAATCCAAAGATGTTTCAGTCTGTCATGCTTTTATTCCAGCCTCGCAAAGCCACATTAAAGCTTTCCTAGAATTTTGCTTGACCGAGGTCATGTTTAACCGTGAGATCAAAGACATTCCTAAGGAGGAGGCGAATCGTAAGGTTGGATGGGTCCAAGAACTTGTTGACTAGGGATACAAGTGGAAGAAACTTTGTTTTTCCCTCTCCAATATCAGTCGAATCAATGAAACAAACATCCAATAGCTTAAATATGAAAAGAGAACCTTTGATAGCCTGACAGAAGGGTACAAGAGGGATTTAGAGAAGATGGAGAAAGAGAGACGTGGCGTTGAAAGTGGAAGCAAAAGCCATTGACCTGACGGAGGAGATGAAAAGAGCTCACAAGCAGTCTGAGATTGTGATGAAGAACTTGATGAAGACTGCTCATAAAGACAATGCAACTCTCAAGACAACCTACCGTTAAGGACTCGACCCTTTTAGAGTATGATAAAACTATCAAAGACTAGTCAGTTGAAATCCAGAAGCTCAGTGTTGAAAGGAGAGGGTTAAATCCAAACCGCTCCTGGTAAAAATGGAGATACTGGAGGCTCAGGTCAATTGCACTGCAGTTGTGCATGATCTTAACGAGCTAAAGGAGCAGAAGGCCAAAGAAAGAGAAGAATTAAAATCTACTCTTCAACTATTCTTTGCCGACATCATCCAATACAAGAACTTGAAGTCGTTGGGGGAGTACATATGCTACTAGTCTCGCTGATGCATAGGAAGAGATACCATGTCATATAGAGGCATTCAATGAAGGCCTCACCAAAGATGAGATGAAAGCTAAATACCTTGATGTTGAAGACATCAAAAAACTCAAAGAAGGAAAAGCTATTCTCATTATAGAAGATGACGCTACTACTAAAGCTGCTGCTGGTCCAAGTGCATCGGGCTACATGTAATCTCCTTCTTCAAAATCCCAAGAGTTTGTAGCGAATATCCTGACAATTGAGGGGGCCAACACCAAGACCACCTAAGTTATTCCAGCTTCCGTAGCTATTACTTTTATTCAACTTTATATTCTAGTTTCCATCTCTCAACCTATCCTGTTTGTAACATCCCCCTTTCCGAGGCCTAAAACTAACTTCTACAAATGCTACGGTCATCCATAGTTACTAATTCTCGATGACAAAATGCAACTATGTTAATCATATCAATAATTAGAAGCACATAAATATGAAAAAATTTCAACACAGTTTAATAACAAATTTTCATTTCTCATTTCATAAATGATGTTTCATATTCATTACATAATCCTAATCATAATCCCACGTTCATAGAAAATATAATTATTATAAAATACTCCATGAGCGCCATATGTAGATGCCCCTGGTTGATCAGAGTCAAATACTTGACAATTATAAAACTTTGCCATTACATCCAAATAGAGAAAACTAAACTACGCAGTGGAAATAGATAAAGTTCTTAATAGCTGGATTGCCTCCCACACGTCTCTGGAAGCTTATTCATCTAACTGGAAACCCGAAATCCCTTACTCCCACCTTCTCAAGTGAGTACCCGAGAGTTTAAGGGGAAAAAAACTTCGAATCAGACAACAGTCTGGAGTGAATAATAACCTACCGTCTCGAACCAAAATAGATATCTAGTGAGACTACAGCACTGAGCGGAATGGATTTTCCTCTCACTAGTATCTTAACTAAAATATAAAAACCATATACTGTACTCCTGCAACCACAATGGTTAGAACATAGAAAATAACATTTATAATCATGAAACATATATTGGATTACCTATCCCAATTCATTATATTATCCATCTTAATTTCAAATGACTACCTATCACAATTCAAACTGACTACCTGTATTATTTTAATCCAACTACCCGTCTTATAATTACATGGACTACCTATCTCACATATAAGCATATTCAGAATTATGTGGGCTATCCATTTCACATGTAATTATTACTTGGATTACCCATCCCCTACCATATTAACAACCCATCATATATGGTTTAATTATTTAAAATTATGTGGACTATCCATCACGCATATTCCATTTAACTTAAAATGATGTCCATCACATATCCTATAGTATTTTTCGGATGATTATGAACCCTTTATTATCCTCATAGAGTCTATCCATCTCCATCATGATGTGTACTATCCATCTCACATCCCATATTTTTCCTAGGATGACTATGAACCCATTATTTATAATTTAATTCTTGTTACCAACATGTTTCAATTTAATTCATGTTACCTACATGTATCAATTTAATTCATGTTATCCACATGTATGCCTTTATAGTTATAACATTTTAAAGTGACATAACATTGGTATCCCAAAATTATCTATGTCGAAGTTAGTAAAAATAGACATTGGTATCCCCAAGCTTAAAATCAAAAATCATATGACACATGGCTTGCCACTATTAAATAATTTAAATTTTAGATTAATGTCGAAGTTCATCTACATTAGTGTCCCTAATGATAGTCTTGAAGTTTACAATTTAAAATGGCATTTGTATCCCCAATGACAATGTCAAAGTAGAAAAATTAGACTCTTCACCCTTTTATAATTTAGTATAAATCAATGTCGACGACATTAACAACGTCGACATAGAGGTCTAAGGCTCTCCGCCTTTAATCATAACACATACATGGTTTTAAAACAATGTCGACCTCTATCCAAGGTCTAAGATAGAAATTTAAAATTCTTTTAAGTATAATATTCAATGTCGAAGTTGATGTTGTCGACCTACATAAATTACAGGCTATCCACTTATTAAAGAAGACTTAAAAACTTTAAGTATAATATTCAATGTCGAAGATGATGTTGTCGACCTTCATAAACTACCGACTATCCACCTATTAAATAAGATTTACAAACTTTATAAGTTGTATGGCTAACTGCCGAAGATATAGGGTCATCGACCCTCTTGAAACCTAGTCCTCTTCGACCCTTAAAATATTTTAGTCTATATAAAACAAGTCTCTTTGGTATTAAAAAGAGATGTGGTATCGTTACTATACGACATCGACATTAAAACAAAGTATATAAGGTTGTTGACCTTGATGCACAATGACATCAAGAGCATCGACGTCATTGTAAAAATCTTGGCTTAACTTACTTCGGCTACTATACCATCAAAGAATATACATAGGGTCGAAGTCAATATAGGCGGCATCACTACCTTAGTAATGAAAACAGTTGAAGAGATGAGATGGGGCATCATTTATAACACTTCAATAATCATGATAAGGCTATGTCGTTCAGGATAGGTTGACGACAATATCAGCGTCAACACTGATGAAACCAATTCATAGCTACTTGAGTAGCCATCATAAGCTTCCATCCTTATCAATGTCGACCTTATGGTAGTGGCATTCCTTTAGGCTTGAAGAGGGTATAAGCGGTATGGCATCATCATAATTGACATGAAAACTAGTTTATTTCTGATGAAAGTAAATACTTTTCAGCTTTGGTAAATTTCTATTGGATAATAAAAGTTCTTTACCCAAAAACTTCACAAAAATCTACCGCACTCAGAATTTTAAGTCCAAAAACATCCTTTAAAACAATTGATTAATATCTTTAATTAATCATCCATTTAAATTCTTATCTAACATAATAATTTAATAATAAATCGAAATTACTTATGAAAAATCCTAAAAATTTAAAAAAATTATAGAATATCTTTCTTTTACCATATAAAATTTCAAAGCCAAAAACCATATTCAATTATTTTAAATAATTAAAACCTGAAATTAAACTATTTCCTCCTAAGAAAATTCATAAAATAATCCCTATAACTTGGAAAATTATGAAATTAAAAACCCATCTTCGAAATATGTTTTATACAACATATCAGAAAACCAAAGCATTTGGTGATTAAAATTTTAGGTTTTACCCTCAAAACCTATTTAAATATTCCACAAAATCCCTTAATTCATCATTTTATCCAAACAATGAATATTCAACCATATCTTAGCAAAATCTATCAAAATTATTTGGATATTACCCATAGCCGGATTTAAAAAGAAAAAATAACGAAGGAACACTTATTATTCACCTTAGATTAATTGTTGGAGTGAGATTTGATTTGGTTTTATTATCCTTAAGCTTCTTCCCCGTAAATCCCCTTGATTTCGATCCCCTAGCTTGAGTTATGGTCGGCCTTGGAGTTTTTCTTTTGATTGTTTAAGTTTGTGAAAAGCGAGAATGAAATGAGGGGGAGAGGATTTTAAAGGTTAAAGGATGGATCTACCTATTATTCCCTCTTCATGTTTTCTCTCATATGTCTAGTTTTCCAAAACAATCCTATTAGTTTATTAAGGCACGACCTTATTAATTAACCAAATCTCATTTTTCTTAACCATTTACATTATTTTATTTAATCTATTCAATTAAATATCTTGAATACTGTTAACTAAAATTAGGGGTGTTACACTGTCAGCTTTAGAAGAGGGTGAGATTGTCGCATCTCCAGCCCAGGAGACTCTACTAGGTGAAGGTATATCCCTTATTTCACTAGTGTTCGAAGTCCTCTTGTTCTCATCCAAGGCTGTAACTAACCTTTACTTCTCTGTTTATGACCTTGTAGGTCTACCTTCTCTTCCACCTCTCCCATCACCAATCACTCAAGGCTCGATCCCTATTGCAGTTATAACCGACTCAACTTCCATGACCATAGGAGTAGCCATTCCAAGACTTCCCTCAAGTTCCATACCTAGTCTCGATTTAGAGAAAATCACGGCTTTGGAGGGATTAGACGATGCTTTCCAGTCCCCGGGGAATGACATCACTATCACCGGCGCCTCGGGCCTGACCAAATCCATTTTCAAGGTAGAGAAGCTAAAACATGATGTTTCCAAAACCAAGGCTAAGACCGAGCCTGGACTTGAAAACCTACGGGAGCCGAGGAGCCGAAACCTTCTCTAATTCCATTACCATTAAGGCCGAGAAGCGCAACAGTTCTAGTGTTATCACGGTGACCTCTGAGCCCTCTATTGACCATCCTGAAGATCCTGCCACCCTTACTACTGAAGGCACCATTACTACTGAATGCGACACCACTCCTTCCCAAGCCAGCACATCCTAGGGTGAGAAGGGCCAGAAGAAGACTCATGATGGCTTAGGCATGAAGGTTGGCAAGAAAAAGAAGAAGGCTCATAATAAATAGGCTCCCCTGCTATCTTTTAGTGACAATGAGACAACCTCCATTTATCTCCTTTTGGGTTGTATTTTTTGATTTTCCTATCGCACATAGGCAGTGGCGGTGTGGGATCAGCCCCCACGTCTGTTGTATATAAAGTTAGTATGTAATAAAAGACCATTTTTCTATTTAATTAGTGTTTGGTTTAAAAACGATTTTTTTTTGGTTTTCAATATGTATGTCAAATATGAGAAGAATGAGGTGACGACGGAGGGGATGGAAGAAAGACGGATGTGAGGACGAAAAGAATAGAGGGACGATAGATGAATGGATTGTTTCATGTGCTTGTGTTATTTTCCAAAGCATGGAAAATAAAAATAAAAGTTGTTTTCTATTTTGTATGTTAACTTCGTTTTCTAAATTAGCCGTTTTCGACAATATACATGCGTCATGTGCATTTTTGTATGGATGAAAACCCAAAACTAAAAACAACAAACCAAACACTACCTTAGTTTTTGTTCCGTTTACATTTCCATACTTTATATATTATTCCTACCTATATACAATTGCCTGCATATATAATATAACTGCTTGTACTGCAGTTTTACCCATATTATACATGCCTATGTCTGTGCAGTGCTTTTACTTTCTGTAATTCGGTACATGTAAGTAAAATTCCTGCAACTGCTTTAGTTATATCTTATTATCCAGTTTTGTTTTACTGTTGCCAAAATGTCTCCGTTTGGCTAAACAAAACTCTTATTTAACCAAATCCGTAGTTATTCCTTTTTTTCCAGGTCGAATGTCCTTCAACCCATAATCATTTATATGTAATCCGAGTTCCATGTTGTTCCTTATTTCCGAGGAATAGCGGTTTGGAAGTTCATATCCTGACGTCCCTAATCTTGCCAATAATTAGGTGCGATCAATATTATCCATAAAATTCCACCGCTCAACCTTGGCCAAGCATGTCCCGTTAGGCCATGAATGAGATCATACCTCGTGTAATCCTACCACATGCCCAATCCTATCTTCGGGACTTGGTGTTCCAAAAGCCAAAATTCAAGCACCATTTCTTGACATGTTCTACCTTCGAGCATCAGTCGAGGGTTAATAACATGGGGCAAATTATCTGATTACCCTCTATTTAATTATAATCTCCTAATCCTAATCCTAATCCTAGTTGAAGGAGTTCGGTGGTGCCCATTTTTGAGTTCCAGCTTTCATCCCTACTTGTTTTCGGGCATCGACTGAAAGCATTAATCGATCATCCTCGCTTATCCTCGGCCAAGCATATCCTACTAGGCCGCAAGCGCGGTTGTGGGAGTCATGGTCGTATACCAGTTCCTATCTTCGGGAACCGGTGCTTTGGACACCTGTCTTTGGGCATCCGTTCTTAATTTCACCTATCCCCGGATGTTGACTGAGAGTATCCATTGACTGTCCTCACTTTTTCTCGGCTTAGCTAATCCTACTAGGCTGCTAGCACAGTAATCAAATTTCCTTCTGCGTACTTGTTTCTATCTTCGAAAACTGGCGATTTTGCTACTTGCCCCTGGATAGTCCTTACAGACCTTGCCCATTTTCGGGCAATAGTTAATATTGGTAGGATATGATTGAATTATCCAATCGATCCTTATGATCATATTCCTTTGCCTGGATCCTGGACTAAAGGAGTTAGTACCTATCTCCGGGTACCTGGTTGCACTGCTAATCATATAGTACATGATTTTTCTTACAAGAACACGGTTCCATTGGTTCAAGAAGCTAACTTATAGTTATAAACGGAAAACACGGCAAGTCTTGCCTTATTACATTGCCTCCAGAATCTTTAGGTAACTTAAACGAACTAAATAAAACTAAGTAAAATAGAGTCGTCGTAAATCATTGTTTCATGTCCACAGAATTTTGGATTCCATCAATAGTGGCCAGCTTGAAAGTTCCATTTTCAAGTGTCTATTCGATTACGTAAGGACCTTCCCAATTCGAACCAAGTGCCCCCGTACCTAGGAGAACTCGTTTCAAATTAAGATCCCCTACCTCGAAGGTATGGTTTTGGACCATGATGTTGAAATGACATGCTACTCTTTTCTAGTGAGCAACTGCCCTTAATTCTACCTCTTTCTACCATTCATCAATTAAATTGAGGGACTCAAGCAAGTGTTCCTCATTGATCTTGGGGTCGTAATGCTTTTTTCGATGAAAAGGGACTTCTAGTTCAATCGAAATCAAGGCCTCTGATCCGTAGGATAAAGCGGATGGTGTATGTCCAATTGCGGACCGGTGAGTCGTCCTATAAGCCTACAACGCAAGTGGAAGCTCATCGACCAATTTGCCTTTAGCTTTTGTCAGTCATTTCATTATGATGGACTTGATAATTTTATTCACTGCTTCCACATATCCATTCACCGGTGGGTGTTTATTCTGCTAAATAGCTTTTCTCGATCATGTACTGATTACAGAAATCCTTGAACTTATTACTTTCAAACTGAGTTCCATTATACATTGTAATTTTCTGAGGTATTTTGAATCTACAGATAATATTCCTTACCACAAAGTTGATCACCTTTTCGTTGTGATTATGGCGAGTGACTCTGCTTCAGCCCAGTTATGAAGTAATACACCACAACAATTACATATTTAGCTCCTCCTTTCAACATCGTAGCACATCGATTATATTTATTCCCCAAACCGCAAATAGCCATAGGCTAACCATTTGTGTAAGCTCTACAGATGGGGCTCTTGAAATTTTCGTAAATCTTTAGCACCAGTCACCCTGCTTGGTATATTCAACTGTATCATGGTTTATTGTTGGCCGGTAGTATCCATAGCGAAGTACCTTCTTTGCCAAAATATGCCCCCGGTGTGGTCACCATAGCTACCCTCACAGACATTCATAAGACTTTTCCTGCCTTATCCTTTGTTATATACCGAAGCATGGGGGTCGAGAATCCTCTCCTATAAAGCACATCTCCTTGCATTACAAATTGCGATACTTTATAAAGGAGTTTCCGTCACCCGTTGTTCTCTTGCAGGAGAGTTCTTTTAAGCAAACAGTTCTTGATTGGAGTCATCCATGACTCCTTCTCCTCTTCGATCACCAAAACCGATTTGACATCAATCTAGTCAAAACTTAGAGCTGACGGTTCCTCCATTGGAACTAATCCTAACGGTTGTGCATTTCCAGAACTAGCTAACTTGGCAGTGAATTGGCATTTGTATTCTCCTCTCCGAAGATGTGCAAATTCGTGTATTGCTCTATATCATCCAACAGTTCCATTCCTTCGTCATGTAAAGAGAAAGTCTCGCACCCTTAGCATGGAATTCCTTCTTCACCCGACAACCACCAATTGGGAGTCACGGAATATATACAGCTTCCTTACCCCCAGTTCCTTTGCTATCCTTGGTCCCACCATTAATGTTTTGTATTCAGCCTCGTTGTTCATCATGGGAAATTCCAATTTCAATGCATAACAAACCGATCTCCCCTTTGGAGTTATGAGTACCTTTCCTGCCCTAGAATCGCGTTCATTAGAAGCTCCGTCTACGAACAATTTCCATTGAGAAAGTATGACCATATCATTCTTCTCTTCACCATCCCTTACTAGAAATTTAATTATAAAATCCGCCAACACGTATCCATTTATCGATCTCCTCAAATAATAAGTGATATCATACTGGCTCAGCTCAATATTCCACTTCAATAACATTCCCGAAGTCTCAAGTCAGTACAATACCCGCTTCAAAGGTTGATCCGTAAGCACTTTAATCAAATGAGCTTGAAAATACGGTCGCAGCTTCCTCGATGCAATCAGCAAGCAATAAGCAAGTTTTTCCATCTTTGGGTTATTCTTTTTAGCTTCGATAAATTGCTTGTTGATTTAGTAAATTGTCCTCTAAATCCTTGCCTTCTCACTTACCAATGTTGCATTAGTGCATGAGCAGACACTGCCAAGTAAATGAACAAATCCTCTCCGTTCAATGGTTTTGATAGAACCGATGGTGTTTCCGTATGCCTATGTAATTCCTCGAAGGCATCCTAACATTCCTTCTTTCACTCGAAATTCTAATTTCCCTTCTTGAGGGCATTAAAGAATGGTATATGTTTATCCGTCGCCCTTGAGATGAACCAACTCGAAGTGGCAACCTTCCTGTTCAGGTTTTACAACTCCTTTATGGTCAAGGCAGTTACATTCCTCAAGGCGTCAATCTGCTCTGGATTGGCCTCTATTCCCCTTGAATTCATGATAAATCCCAAAAATTTCCCCAATGCAACTCCAAAAGAGCATTTCAACATATTCAACTTCATTCTGTACTTCCACAATATTTCAAAATCTTCGAAAGGTTATCCATGTTATTCCTTGGTAGCCATGACTTCACAAACATATCATCCACATACACTTCCATCGCTCGCCCAATCTGATCCTTGAACATCGAATTCACCAATCTTTGGCAAGTAGCTCCAACGTTCTTTAAACCCGATGGCATTACTAGGTAACAATATAATCCTAAATCTGTTACGAAGCTTGTGTGCTCCTTATCCGGTACATGCATCTGTATCTAGTTATAACTATAATAAGCATCCATAAAAGAGAGTAACTCATGTCCTACAGTCCTGTCTACTAGCTAGTCAATCCTGGGCAAAGGGAAGCTATTCTTCAGGAATGGCTAATTCAAGTCCGAATAATCAATATATGTCGGTCATTTTTCGTTCAATTTCTTGACCAACACGGGGTTCAATGCCCATTCAGGGTACAAAGCTTCATGAATATATCTGTTTGCTTTTAGCTTATTTACTTACTCCTTTAACGCAGCAGATAACTTTGATCCAGACCGTGCCTCTTCTGCTTTATTGATGTAATTTCGGGTCTACATTCAGTGCGCAACATGCTATCTCCGACGATATCCCACACATATCTGAATGTGTCCAAGAAAACACGTCCAATTTGCTCATAGAAAATTGGCCAACTCCTTCCTCAATCCCGGGCTGAGTTAAGATCCAAGCTTAAGAGCCCGAGTAGTTTTATCTATATCGATTGGAACATTGATCGTTAGCTCAGTTGGTGCCACCATCACCTCATCTATCTTCTTCCTGGGATCTATAGACTAATTGAACCTGCTTTGGTTCCCGAGCCAAGGCTTGGTCTTTAATTGCTATGCTTCGGAGTTTTTCTTAATGCAGAGAGCTCTCTCCACATTTTTACCTTTCTCCCATCGCTTTGCTCTCTTAGCTCGATGACATGACAATCCCAACCAACACTCTGCTATCCTTCTCTTAGCCCAAAAAGCCGTTGTACATCAAATACTCATCCACAATTACAAACTTTTATGCCTGCACTATCATGCGGTCTCCATCTCCTAATTCCACGGATAGGTCAATTGTCCTGATAGGCTATTTCACCTTGCATGTAAATCCTTGAATCTTACATGTACAAAGCTTAACATCCTTCGTACTAATCCTCATCTGGTCAAATGTCTTTTTAAATAAAATATTTACTGAACTTCCACTATCCACTAAGAAATGATGCACCGTAGTTGGGCTAACAACAGACGTAATCACCATGGGGTCAAATGTTGGCGCTTTTGACCCATCAAAATCCTTATTTTAAAGCACAATATCATCTGTTACCATCCTTTGCTTCTTAGCCAGAACTTCATCCTCAATGGCGAAGCAGCTTTCCTGTAGTATGTGTCTTAATGAACTCGCATACCATTCTATTTCATTCCAACTTTTCTTCGTTGGATAAGGTCCTCCAATTATGCTATTTATAACTATGCTTTCATCCGTTTGCCTAGGCCCCTCTTCACTAGGTCCAGGTTGATTCCCTTGGGCTTTTGACCCTTAGGATTGAATATTTTATCAACCATCCTATGGATCTTTCACATACTATTGCAATTTTCTTTCTTATCAACTTCTCGATAAAATCTCTTAAATGTCAGAACTCATTCATGTTTTGCTCATGAGTTTCATGGAACCAATAGAACTTTTTTGAGCACATCTCTTCCTTGGTAGCCTCCCTTCTAGGCGGTTTTTTATACCTTTCCATGCCTTGAGTGGCAAGGTATATATTTTCAATTGTATTGTTCAAAGGCGTATACTCATCCGGCCTCATATTCCTTAGGCGCTTTTTAGCTTCATTTTGCCACCTTTGGCGCCCTGATTTCTCTTCCTTTGATTACCAAAATTTTCCACATTCATGGCCACATTATTGAAGCTCTCGCTGGTTTGTTTAATTTCAACATTACTCTGTATCAGGTCCTTTGACCATCCACTGCTAGTCTTCCTAATTACCTGACTTGCTTCTTCTAATGTAAGAATTGATTATCTTTCCGGTGGAACTCTTCCATAGTCGTTGGCAGCTTCATTCTCAAGTCATTTTCCAAAATCCATGTTTGGATGTACGCCCTGGACCAACGCCATCAACACCATACTTTCATTCGGGTTATTAATTTCATAACTGTAATATCGAACCTATTCAAGAACCCCATCAATGACTCCTAATGTCTCTGAGAAAGGCCCAACATGGACATCACATCCTTAGAATGAGCGGTGTGGAGCTTAAACTGCTCTAGGAACTTCTTTGCTAACTCTTCAAAAATCGATATGGATTTCGGCGGAAGCCGAGTAAACCACATCGATGCAACACCATTCATAAAATTTAGGAAACATTTGCATCAGACTGCATCCATTGCCCGTGCACCTTCCATGTGCCATCTGTAGTTAAATTAATGCTGTTTGGAATTGATAGTCCCATTATATGATGATAATATGGGCACCGTAAACTTCCTGGGATACTCCTTTCATAGAATATTATCCGTGAGTGGAGTCATACCAGGTGCAAAACCCCAATCCTCATTCTTTCTTCATCTATTCTCCTCCATTAATCGCTTGATCATGTCCGCTTATGTTCCTTACTAGCCTGGTACTCTGAAGGACGATCGTCAAGAGCTACACAAATTGTTTGACTCTGCAAACGATCTCGGTTTTCTCATTAACGTCTAGGCTCTCTAATCTTCAGGAAAACCACTCCTTTAGCTCTTCTCCAACATCTAATTAGTCTATTGCAGTTGTTTATACACCAGCATCCCAAACTTCAACATCCAGACCATCACCATTACCAGCATGCTTCAAATCATCCTTAGAGTCCGATAGATTGACGACCTCATTTCCCTGTCCCTCCAAGGTCCTGAAATACTGGTTGGTATCGACTTTATTTTGGTCAGTACCAATCTGAATTCCCTTGGCAGGGAATCTCCTAGTTCCTCCAGCACTTCTCCTTACTACTCCAGTAGCCAAATCATTTTGTTTTTGATTTCCATCACTTCTGTTCTGACCGGAGGCAAATGAGTTGTCCTCCTTAGATCCAGTAGGTGATGTCTCTCTCCTACTCTTCCTGATCCTCTGTGACTGCTGGGTTAGCAAAGCTATGCTATCATAAATTTGATCCAATAGGGACTTTGACTATCCGCCATATTCTGATTCAGTTTCATCATCATCTTATCAAAATCCAACCTTATGACCATCTTTTAAGGTGTAGATGGTCCTACTAAAGCTGATGTCGGCTGGTTGCTAACTTCTATATGGTAAGAAGCTCCTTCATCCGCACCAGATATCGCTCCAGATCTATCGGACTTCCATATTGGTGCCATTGATTCTAATCTAAAATTCCTTCAAGCCTTAGACAGAAAAAATTCTGGATCTATCCTCTAGACACTTCAATCCACAAGAGATGGCTAGATATGCATCCGAGAAATTCCTTTCTCAGTAAAAGAACTAAAGTGTTGACCTAAAAAATAGCACAACACTCAAAACAAAACAGAGATGAATAGATTTAGCAAATAAAAGTATTAATACAGAGAGATTTTTATAGTGGTTCGGAAAATCTAAGATCTACGCCCACTGTAATGTTATCAATTATTGATTTTATCCATAACTAAAAAGTTTTCACTAATCTAATAGTCAAGAATAACAAAAAAATAACTTCCATAATGACTAAGGTCATGTAGATAGAGAAGATGAAGAAAGAAAGTGCCAAAAGTCCCTTTCCAAATGCTCTAAGTCTTGATTTATTAGGAAATCGTCCAGTAGAATCGCTAGATCTTGATATACGATGTCTAACTTTAGATCCAAAAATGTTGGAGAGGAAGACGGAGTCCCCAGAGTAAGAAATTCAAATTGATACTGACTCAAAGTGGTCAGTACCAACCTGAATTCTTGATGGCAGTTGTGTCGTCTTCCTCACTTTGGTCTTTTATCTTCGATCCATTGTTTTAAAAGTACTTTTCCTTAGAGATCGTGTTGTTTTCGAGGTTCTAATATCTCTAGTATTTGTCTTCTTACCTTTAAAACTTCCTTGGAGTTGTTCGTGTACTCCTTTAGAAATGCACCCTAAGGCGATCACTCTTGCTAGTAGTTCATAAAGCATAACTCCAAAAGCCGATATGTAGCATAAAAAGTGCTTGGTACTGACCTAAAAGTGGTCAGTATCGACTTAATTCTTTAGCTCCAATTGTTCTCCAATTTCTTGAGACTGGATCCATTATCCTTCCAAGCATGTCCCCAAGCCCTTGAATTGTTTCGTCTTTATCTTAACGTCCATATTCATTTGAAAGCCGCTTGGTCAAAAAGCCAGATAACAATATATATATATATATATATATCTGTGTGTGTGTATGTATGTACAATATATATATATATATATCTCTATGTATGTATGTATGTATGTATATGTCTATGTATGTATATAATTTATGCATATACATTAATTCATACACACACACACATACCAAACTAAGTATAATTTGTGTGTATATAAACACACACACACATAAATGACAAGGAGACCTCTAATTGATAATCCAAATGACCTTTAGACAATTAGTTATTACATATTTTTTTTGAATGCCTTTAATATACTATCACAACCAACACATTTAAGTCATAGTATGACAAACATTTATCAAACTAAGTATATACATCATTAGATAACAATTGGCCGCCTAGGATTTATTCAAACATCTTTCTAATAATTTATCTAGAATTAATGCTCAATTAAATCAAAAAACATTAGTAGATAATTATGAACTCTTTTGGGGATGGAAAAGTGCATAGGAGGACAATGACGAAGCGGGTTGGAATAAAATGTTCTATAGAAATCAAGGAGGCGATGGCGAATCTAGAAGTCGTGGCAAACAAAAGTGGTTAGTAGGTGGAGTCATTAGCATTAGAGTTTGGGGGGTTGGAAACTCGGGTGATGAACGGGGTAGCAAACAATTTCGGAACAAACAACCGAAATTTCAAGTTCCAGTAGATGCTACAAAAGTATCTTTTAGTGAAGCGATCAGAGGAATGGATCAAGTGGCAATGACAATGGTAAGTTGCATTAAATACACCATAGGGTGGAAAATAGAATCAAAAGAGGGATGCTTTCATTTAAGAAAATTTGTGAAGCGAAGTGACATGGAAAAATTATATTCTTGTGTATGTTATAATGCCCCGTAAATTTTAAATTAATTAATTAATGGTTTAATAAAGGGAAAATCAATAATTTTATTTAATGAGAAACGGTATAATTTTTATAGATGAATGATATAGGCAACGTAACTTGTACAATTATGAAGATTTGATTTTTCTAGTTAAATTTCACTATAAGAACATATTAACCGGGTTAAGAAATTAGAGGTTATAACCGATTTGTGTTTGGGTTTAAGTTGGGCTCAATTGGGATCCTAAGGACCATTAGCGCTAAAATTAATATGGAATAACCTTCTAATTCCGAAAAATCATGTACATATCATTTCTTCTTCCTCTTCTCAAATACAAATGGACAAACCCACCTTTTTAAAACCTAGATACAAATTTTCAAAAGGAATTCTCCATTAAATCCAACAAATTTGGAGCTAATGTTGTCGGCTTAAGAAGAGCTACAAAGAGATACCAATTTCAACATGATTCATGGAGGTTGGAGCCTAGGGAAAATTCCGGACAATAGAGGAGAAGTAAATACAAATCAAATTGGTGCTTCATTTGGTAATTGGTGAGTGAGAATTATTAAATAAGATGTAAAATGTTGTATAGGCTTTTAGGTCATTGATTATGGCCTAAATTAGGTTATTGGCCTTGCTTAAAATGATACAGATGTTATAAAACACATTAATCAGAAGATTTAAAATTATGTTGATGTAGAAATTGTGAAGTAGTCCATTAGAGGGTGTTTGAGACACTAAGTATATTTGGATTAGGGAAGACAGTAAACATATTTTAACTAATGGATCGTAGGAGTTGCTAATCTTATGCAACATGCCAACAATAATGTATAAACATGGTCATGTTATAGTTAAGCTTAGTTAACATGATAATAGATTAGCAAACATATGTTAATGATTATTATAATAATATCATGTAGACAAATGTTATGAAAGTATAAATAAGGAAAGACTGGATTACATTTTATTCATTATGACATTGTACATGTATATAATATGGAGAAATAGTAAAATGACTAAAAAGGGAGTCACACTATACCTAGATGATGTGTAGTGAATTACGTGTATGATTTATACAAACTGGTATAAATACTTAATGAAAAACTCAAAAAATGGTAAGAAACCCAAATACACAGCTAAATAGAAGTCTGGCTAGAATGAATGAGCCATCAAAAAATACCTTATAGAAACCCACATGTATATAGTGTAAATTGACGAATTTCAGAAGTTTGAATTTATATTCAATCGTCTGAATTTAGGTGGTCAGATAAATCAAATTGTAATCAATCGATTGAAAAGCTGAAGAAATAATTCTTCAGACAATCAGAAATAATTCTTCAGACAATTGGACGTCTAAATTATAGAAAAAAATGTCTGAATTGTTCACCAAGCATTTGAAAGGGGATCAGAGAGAGATGGAGATGTCCATCTAATATTCAGTACAATGAATGGTGGTCTGAATTAAATTTGGTCAGTCGATTAATAGTTGTGAGGGTTGGAGGGTTAACCAGTCTTCATAAAAATATAAACATATATACGTACATACGTACGTATACATACATATATGCCTACTAGTGAATTAAATGATGGACGTAGGATATGGTAGTTGATCGTAAACACGTGTTATTATTAAGGTGTTATTTCTTGTCGTTATCTCGATATTACGTATATTTAATCCGTTTGGAAAATATTTGTTTCCAGCAGATTTTAGGCGAGTCACATTTATATGATAGTATGAGACCTATAGAAATAATATATAAATGACATAGGTTATGTTAAGTTGACCCCAGAAAAGTTAGCAATAGTATGTTGTATGTTGATGGAATAACTTGACAAACACAGGTGATATACATATAGTAAGTGTAGCATTAGTCCATCACGACGTTTTATCGGCATGTTGATAGTATATATCTGTTGATATTTCTCACTCATACAGGCATATGTATGATCCGCTCTGTGTTTCCTTTTTGTATATACCTTTGGTTGGTTGACGAGATGTTAGTGGACTGCTTGGTGTGTGATGAAAGTAGCGGCAACTCAATGAAGTTATGTTATTTAGCTATATACTCTTTTAATATTATGTATATATGTTGAACCACTGATAGAAGATAGTGTTCAGTGTTACTTAAAATTCGATGTAATGTCATTTATAACCATTGCTTAGTATTATTCAGATCTTTTTATCATATGTGTTGTATCATATTTTATTCCATTGTGAGTTCTAAAAGTTGTAGTGAAAGAAGATAACTCTATGTGCTATTTTATATTACTTCACCTAATGATCCTTCGTTATGACTTTTGGGATTTATGCATCAATAAGAACGTTGAATGCGACGACCCACTATTTTTAAGGTCTAAAATCAGTTACAAACACTGTCAAAATCTGCTTGTAACTAATTTTAGATATTAAAAGTAGTGGAATGTGATTATATGTAATATTGAAAATCTAAAATAGTGAATGCAAATGAAAAAATCATAATGGAATTTAAAAACATTACATGTACATTATCACAATAATTTAAAGACCATCACATTTAATGCATCAAATTATATCCACAAAGACCACATAGGTTTAATGCATCAAATTATGTCCACATCTTCCTAATACATTAACCACCATTAATCCATAAAAATATAATTATGGTGTAAGAGGGATATACCAAGCCAAGCAACTGTGGATATGTCAGTATCCAGAATTTTGTTCCCTCCTTTACTCCTTTTGCAACTTTACAAATACATACGTCGTAAAGACCCAGTTTTTCAATCGTCTAAATTTAGAATATTTAATTAAATTTAAATATTTAAAAGTGAGTATTATAAGTTAAATTGGTTAATTAATTGAATATTGAATCTAATATGAATAAAACTGAATTTTAAAGTTGATTTAAATTCTATTTGAATTAGAATGCAGTTAGTAAGCTTTTAATTTTGATTTAAAAGTGAATAAATATAAATTGGAAATTAATCGATTTAATTAACGTGTAAAAATAGTCATTTTTGACACGCTTCGATTGGAGTTCGGAATATTTTGAGTGAATACTGTTGTGAACTTGCCTATATAAGGACCCTAAAACTATCACACCCTAACCCTAATAATTCCAGCCAACACTAAATATTCAAATGGCCAGAATTTTGTTTCCTTTCCCCCTCGATATCTCACTATCCGTTCACCTTCAAGCTTCGAGTTCTAAAGCAAATTCGTAGAGCATCGGGAGCTTTACACATCCAACGGTGGAGATCGTCTATCGTCGATGATCGGGGGTAGGAGAAGGTCGCGTGTGTGCTGGCTTTGGTGGAGGAATTCACGACACTGGCAGGAGAGGGGGCGCGATCGGCGGCCACAGGCACTGTAGAGGGGTGGCGTCCTCTCGACGGTCGTGGATCGGGGTCCGGCGGTGTGTAGGGGGCGCGATCATCGATCAAAGGCGATGAACATGGGTTCGACCTGGGAGCTTTCGAATGGAGAAAGAAGAAGAAAAACAAACGGCCTTGATTTGGTGAAAGCATGATCCGACAGCTGAGATAATTCCGGAGAAAAGAAATGTAACTAAATTTGTAAATAAATTATATTATAATTCTTGTAATCTTCTAAAATTCATAACTTCTTCATACGAGGTCCGTTTCGCACGAAACGAGTTGCATTGAGTTCGTATCTGAAAACACCGCGATGGAGCTAGTTTGGACAGATTTGGAGCTAGCAGGAATTTTGGGTAAAATTAAACGCTTGTTTAATTTTAATCCAAACAAATCGCTATTGCGACGACTGCAACCAAAATGAGTAAAACTAACTCTTTTTGACCTGCTTATATTTGTATATAAGTGGGAATATTTTTATTATGCTATTTTGATGACTATTGGATGTTATATATATATATGTATGTATATTGAATGTTTGGATGTTATGCTATAGTAGTTAGTAGCTGGATATATTCCTACTGATTGGAGCAGATGAGACCATATACGTTCCCGTGTATGAGCGGATGACCCTTTGTACGCGTGTCTGCCTTGAAACAGACATTGTACATATTTTCTCATATGTATATTTGTTGCAGGTGACAGGTTGGAGGGATCCAACAGGATTCCTCGCTGTGGTTGATGTTTATTTACACATATTGTTATATATGTTGTATTATGTGATATTTGATGTGATGGATGCCATGTTTGCTATTATTGATGTAAATCCCCTTATTTAGTACTTTTGTAGCATGGGCCATATTTTGGGAAATTTAAAATATTAAAATGATGATTTCAATTTAAAAAAGATTTCAAAGTGATTTTGAAAATATATTTGTTTTAATAAATTTTGAATTGTTGAAGAAATGGATTTATTTTCAATAAATAAAAGTTATAATTTTTATGTTATAAAAATTTTGTTTTTGTGAAATATACTTAATATGATTTTTGAAATATGAAGTTAACTATTTTGTAAAATAAGTTAAATTGAGAATTTTGAACTCATTATAAATAGTTTATATATAAGATTTATAAAATTGATATTTTATAAATAAAAGTAATAGGATTATAAACGAGTTTTATATGTGTTAAAATGAAGTTATAAATGAAATCTTATAAGTAGATAAGATTTATAAATTTATGAAATTATAAAAAGAATGAATTTGCAAATAAAGAGATTTATAAGTAAATAAACTTATAATTGGATTTTGACTTACAAATGAAATAAACGGGAAATTGGTTAATAATGGAATTTTATAAATAGAAGTTTTTTTATAAAATAGAAATGTGAATTATAACATTGTTTTGTGAATATGGAATCAATTTAATTTGTTAAGCTAAATATGGATTTTTATAAAAGAAAATATATTCACGTTTTTAAAGAGAATAATTTTTTAAATGAATGTTTTGGAAAGTGATATTATTAAATGGAGTTTAAATTGTTTGAAAATAAAATAAATTATGAATTCACTTATTATTAAAATAAGTTTTTTGAAATGTTTTCCAAATATTGAAATGGTTTTGAGAATATATCTTTTTAAAGATAATTTGAAGTAAATGATTTGGAAAAATGATTTAATTAATGAAAGATTAATAAATCAGGCCTAGTGACTGCTTGAGTGCTAAATTATATTTTTGGCCATTTTAGTTTCTTAACTTGATGTAGAAACTAATTAGTCGTACACTTAGTGCGTAACTGACCGTGTAGGCTTGATTATCGTTTGTGTTGAGAATGTTGACATATTCGGTACAATCCATGAATGGGTAGGCCGGTCTTGTGTTGGTTTAGGTGGGCAGTGTCTGCTCCCTAGGTACATCCCTCTAGAGGTGTACCGAGTTTGGCTCTGAAAGGTAGTCCCTTCATCTAGTCATTTGTATGGAATCCAAAATCCACTACGTGCCTGCCATTTTGTTTGTAGAGCGTAGTATTGTTGGAATTTAATAATGTAACAATTTCAGCTATGTTAACTATTATTTGTATAATAGACACTATTATAATATAACATGATTTGATATGAAAAGGTTTTGGTTATCGTAAGGGAAAAACCCGTCTGTGTTTATGTATGGACGTGGTCTTACGAGATACCGTTTGTTTTGGTAAAGGAAAAGTTTAATAACTTTATAATTTCAGTTGAGGTGTGTTTTTCTCACGCTGGTTTACCAGACTGATCCGGGCATTCTTCCCTTTCAATGCTCGGGTCAGACCGAGTATATTTACAGGTTCAGATTTGGTGCTTTTGGAGCTTCAGCAAGTGAGTTAGAGGTCTTCATGTCGTATACACGTATCTGTTTAATTTTCCGCTGCATTGTTGTTGTTGTAAATTATCAGCATTTGTGAGGACAGGTTGTTATAACTGTCCAAGCTGATGATTACTTATTGTGTACTCTGATAATTGATTTATGTATATTAAAGTTTCTCTTTGTAAAAATTATTGATCTATATTATATGTTATTCCGCTGTGATGTGAGATTTTGTATTGTTTTGGTTCCGCTTCTCTCTTCTTCTTCTCTTCACTTCTTCTTTCTTCTCTCTTTCTTCTCACCCTCTCTTTTCTTTCTCATAATCATCTACAATTCTGTTCACTTTGGATCGACATGTGTGGTTTATTGTCGGTTCAGAGGGTACGGATTTGCGGGTCGTCACATACATACATACATACATACATACATATATATATATATATATAATAAAGGAATAATGTGATTAACTATGTTTTGGTTTTGCCAATTTCAATATACTCCGACCATAGGGCAACCGAGAGCTATTGCATAGGAAAAACTGCCAACGTACCCTTTCACGATCAAACCAATGTAATTCTATTTCCTAATCTTCTCCTACATCCAAATACTTACTAGCACATAATAATCATAGCATTCATCCAACCAATGCAAGCAGTAAGCACTACTCCTATTAAGCCATCATAATTAATCATCATAAGCATAGGCTAATAGCAATAATAGCATACTCATCCATTTATCATCACATACTTTTGACAACACTCAATGTAAATTCCAAACATAAAAAAATCAACAACAACATATTCTATCAAATGTGTACCAGTCAACTATATTAGTAAACATCAAATAACCAAATGCATACTAATCCACCATAGTAGTAACACAACATCAAATCATTAAAGCTATGCTAACCCATTAGTAACATAAACATTGACCATTAAATATGTACTAATTCAGTATATTAGTAACACAAACATCCAACCATCAAATGTGTACTAACTCACTATATTAGTAACACAAACAGCATCATAACAATACCATAATTAACTACCTACTACATAGTAAAAATGGCAAAATATCACACATGCATCCAAATGAGATTAATCATCATAAAACAACATATATGTTAATTTAAATCAATAATTAACCACATATTACATCCATCCAAATCATTCTATTTAAGACCATTGTTTTTTCTCAAGTATAAAATCGCTTTAGTATTGCTTACTATAAACATGACTATATTTATTCCATCTTAAAACAATAATAACTCTTAAAAATGATAATATAATTCAAAAAAATTTATTATACTTTTATTTCTTCAAATACCTCAAAATATTGTATTTTAATCAAATATAATAAGTTACATTAAATTACCTTTCAAAACAATAATATTATTATTTTATTTTAAAATAACAATACATATTAAAATCACTTTAATAGTTTCCAAAACAAATTTATTACTATTTATCTCAAAAATAATAATATTCCATTTTAAATCTTAAAACTCCCTTTTTTTAAATTCTTTTCATCTCAAAAACTTTATTTTATAAACAATATAGAGCATCCCAATTTTTATTTAAAATATTTTTTCATTATTGTTTATGAGTTTCCCTATAAATTCATAAATAATAACCTTGTTAAATTCTTTACGTTAACTCGGTAAAATTTGTTAAGTCATGGTTACTTACAAACACTACTCAATGTCTGTAAGTAACCCTATCTTTCATTTATTTACCTATTTTTCTAATTATTACCCAATTTAGACATTTTTCCTTTCAAATTCACAATTAATTATAATTAAGGATCCAAAAATACAAAAATCAACATTATGCATCCAAACTAAGGCACAACACATCCAAAACATGATATTAACCAAACAACTTTCAACACATTTCAACAATATTAAATTTCACATATGGATATGTATTTAATATTTCTAAAATTGAATTAGTTAAATTTAATATCATACCAACATTAATACGCCAAGAGTCTAATGGAACAAACCACGCATGAATCATAATTCATATGTAAAAGATATGAAGTTGTTCGAACCAAAATTAGTGCAAACACCTAATAGAAACTTTATGAAGAGGATTAAATGAAGAATAAAATCAAAAAAGAGGATAATAATAAAGAAACAACAATTAATCGAAAGAAAAGCGCACATACAATGATTTATAGTGGTCCGGCGTTGTTTCCCTACGTCCACTTTGAATAGATTGCTTTATTAATTCCTTTATAATATGAGTACAAGAGGGATGGGATCAAAATCCTTAGTTACAAGAAAGTATAAAGTAACTAGCAGAGTAAAATGTACTGAAATGAACAACCAAACAGATATTTATAGATGAAGATGGCCAAATATTTCTTTGAAAACTCGACAAAAAGACCTTCAAAACCATATGGGCCCATAGGAGGCATCGCATGGCCCAATTCCCAAAGAAGAGGGATCGGTACCAATCCCTTCTTTGATTGAATTTTGGGGTGCGATCCCTATGGTGGCTTCTTCATGCTAAAATATGCTTAGCCTCCATATTTCATACCAATTGGATCAGTGGAGCTTGAGTTATTTCTTAATCTTCACTTCAATATGGTGTGCATGCTGCTTTCTGTCGATCCCTTCCAAAGGAAGTATAGTTATCCCTCCAAGTTTGTCCTATTGAGATGTGATCCCTAGGGTAGGCTCCCTAGGGTCCTCATATCTTGCTCCCCAAATTTCATATGCATTGGACTTGTAGATCTTGAGATATTGGTTGTTTTCCATAGGAATGCTCTCACACCTTGAAACATGCCGATCCCTATTGTTAGAACTAATTTATACCGATCCCTCCTAGGTGTTAAACCATATTTCATATTTCGAACACTCTTCCTTGCATATACATCAAGTCCATTCAACATTGACTTCATCTTACCGTCTATACTTGAGTTCTGGGCCCTATAATCACCACGCTGGAATCATCGACCTTGATGGCATTCGAATCTGACTTGTGCAATCAGTTCAATATAGCTGGGTTAAAATGCTGGATAACACTTGCCCCTAAAGTAAATCTTGTGATGAACATGATGTGCTTTGAATCGAAGCAAGTTAGAGTCTTTGAAAAGAAATCCGTTCAGTTTCCTGAATAGTTGTTGTCCATCTGTCCAATTATTTTTCCAAGGTGTTGTATTTCTCATTGGTCGCCATAACGCTTGGTCGGTTTCCAATAGTATAAATCCAGGGTCATACTTCATTAGTTGATATATATATATAAGTCCGGTTGCATAAGACTAACAAGCTTTGGTTATATGGTCCAGCCTCAAACTCGAAGGCTTCATGTCTGATTTCATTTTCCATCGATTTCAAAAATTGAACCTTTTGGGTCATGCACGTGCATGTTCATATACATGTTTTTTGTTGTTGGCTCCCGGGCATGTTTGTACGTTCACAGGTCGTTGCCAATTTTCATTAATTACATTCTGTATATACGTGCTTTTAATAATTCATGCTCATGCTAGTTTGCATACATTCTCATAGCCGATCCCTCATTCATCATTTATATATTCATTTTTTAGCTTTTGTAGGGATTGACACATGCTCAGCCGATCCATCCATTCCATTTATTGTGCTCATAGGGACCGATATCTTCCATGTCGATCCCTCTCTCTTTTTTCTTTCTTATTCACGTGCTTATAGGGATCAGTATCTTTTATGACAATCCCTTCTGTCCACATTTTGGGTCGAAGCCATAGGCCAATTCCCTAGTCCACATATATAAATTAGCACTCCAACTTCCCTTCATCCTTACCTGCTTCATTTTCCTGCCATCCTTCAAATCACCAAACCCTCTCATTCCTTCATCAAAAACGAAACCTCATTCCCTTTTTCCTTTAGCTCCAAATGAAATCCCTTGCAATTCAACCTGCCTCACCAACCTGCTTCCTCTTACCTCCCATTTTGAACATCTCCAAACCATTTTTCTACACCTTTAGTTCATACATTCACGTAGATAGGTTTTTAAATTATAAATTTCGATTTCATGATGAAATAATGGATTCCATACCATTGGTGATTATAATGCTGCTTGATGCCACGATGATCAAAGTGGCTTGGAGGAGGTGAGTCGTAGGGTGTGAAAGGGTTCGACATAATAAGTAAGGAGGAGGAAGAAGGGAGTAGAGGAGAGATCGGCGTGGAAGATTGATGGGAGGAAGTTTGAAAATAGTGGAGTGGACTGTCATGGAAGTAGTGATCGGCTACGTAGGAGAGGGACTGGTATTATTCATGAAATAGAAGTAGGGATCGACACCCTTTGTTTGGAGAGAGGGATTGGTATGATTAGCTAAGTGGGAGTTCGGTGGAGTTGGATAATGTGAAGGGGTCGGAAATTTTTTCTAAAAGAGAGGGATCGACATCATTTGTTTGAAGAGAGGGATCAGTACCGTTGCTTTAGGGTAGGGATCGGCATATAGGGTTCGACGTAGAGGGGTCGGTATATAGGGATCGACACTTATGTACTTGGCCTTGAAACCTAATCCATAATCACATGTTTGAGAAATTACAACCATCCCCATTTCAATGAACTTGAACATATGACGACAATGAACAACGGGACTTGCATATTCATTATTTCACTCGGGACTAAACGATCAAATCCCGAGAACTTAGAGCATGATTTAGATCTTAGCATATGGACTTGAATAAAAGATTTCACAATTTGATATGTTGATAGTTGATCCCAAAGCTTTCACAACCGATCAATCTCTTTGCTAGTTGAGACGGTTAGTGATGACAGTCACTCTAGTCGGAATCCAAAGTCTGGTCATTTCATTTTGCTTTCTTAATTTAAGCTGCTTATTTCTATAACACATCACACTGCACCATACTTCACTATGCTAGCTCACCTTAGCATGGGGGAGGGGCAGGTAAACTTTTCTAATCTCGATTATCTAATGAGTATAATTGACATGTACTTTAGATGTTCAGAACGTCTAGCTACAATATCTTCTGAACCAGCCTCGCAAAATAATAATTCCAAAGCTGAGTCGAGTTCCATGACCATATCTGGCAGGCTTTCTCCTGGTCATCAAACTGAACAAATAGAAATCTCTAGTCTGCCAGCCAACCTTTTTTCTGATGTTCTCATCCTCTCGGCCAAAGAGTTAAGTCCTATGCCTAACACTATAGAAGACGCTATACTCTTAGACAACCGACAGATTCTCAAGCCTCCAGAATTGGTGAGACCACCCTTCGCAGACTATGTTCCAAACACAGAATTCCATTCGAAGACGACTTGGTTCCTTCAATAAATAACAGGGCGCACTTGCCCATGGAGGAGTACACAACATGCAACAAACTCATGTGCTGGGCCGAATGCATGCCGCCCTTCAATTCGTTTATTCGGGAAATGTTAAGATAGCTTGGAATAGGTCGCACTCAACTTCACCCGAACAACTACGCCTTTCTCCATGGAACTTTTTTACTATTCATGAGCATTCTATTCCGCCCACCAACTCTTGACGATATAAGGTTCATTTATAATTTTAAGCGACGATCAGGAAGTCCTTCCTATGTTTTCCTCGAGCCTTCACCCAATTGTCAAGTCTTAACAAGTGCTTAGAACAAACTTACCCTCTCCAAACACAAATAGTTCTACGTTTATTGTCCATCTGGCTTTGCAAGGGAATGGTTGGAAGGATGTAAGTGTCGCCTTCACTTTAATTTCAAATTCTCTAATCCAAGTCGTATTTTGGATCAACTAACATCCTGAATATCTACAAGTGTCCGTCCACGTCCAAAGGGAAAAAGTTTTTTGAGAGCGATCTTCGCAATTCGTGCTACCTCTGTCGAAGACAGGGACATCAGACTCCTCGTTACCGATGAGTTATTATCTCTATTTGGACTATTGGAAGAGGGCCACAACATTGGGCTTCCTGGAAGTGTTGCATTACCAAGGAGCGCTGTTGAGCAAGAAAGGGATATCAATTACCCTTTTGTGTCCCCAGTCGAGGGGACTCAGGATAATGACGAAGAAGGCGAAATTAGGAGTACTCAGATTAATGAGCCTAGCGACGCTGATGCAGACCTAGGCAAGTCGCTTGTGGTCGAACTGTCACAGGGTGCACAACCACACACACCTACTAAGAGAAGAAACAAGTTTGCATATAAGCTTCGCAAGAGAAAGACTACTAAGGATCCGGAGTTTGTTATCACTTCTATATATGAAGAGTCATCTTCCCAACATATAGAAAGCTCGATGAAGGGGTTCCCGACTCTCCAAATTCCTGTTAACATTATGACTTATGATTTTCCTAATACCAGTATTAAAGGGCTTGACTCTCCTCATAGAAGTGGTGATGGCGTTCTTCCTACCGGTCAAGGAGAGAAAACACTTGTAAGCAAGGCTACAGCTACCGGCCCATCGAGGGGAAACACTAGGATACTCACAATCATGTACACTTCATCTTTCTTTTGTACAACAGTTACTTATACACTTTTGTTTGGTTTTGTAGGTGCAATGTCTCAATCTCGAGCCTATGATCACTTAAAGAGCTCCTCAACACAATATGGACCCAGATGTGATTCAGAATTGGGTAGGCATAGAGAGAGGGATGATGATCGAGAAAGAAGTCATCGCTCTAGGGAATCTTCATCTTCAAAACATAAATACCAATCTTGGTCGTCCCATTAATAAGTGCAACTTAATCTTCCTATGCATAGCGGCAATATGACCTCATTTCATGGTGCTCCAGCTTCCGTACCTCCCGAGCAATATTATGGTTCATCTAGCTCCAAGCAATCTCGTGACCGCAGGTCAAGTAAACGGCCAATCGTTGCTTTTGATCCATCTTTACCGACCGCTGCTCCTGAAGCTTCCACAACAGAGAAATTGGCCAAGCTTAAGGTCATTTTCCCAAAGATTTGTTTTAACTGGCTTAAGTTCCTCCCCTCCATCCGTACAATCCCAGGGACTATCAAAGCAAGCATTCTCGCATGCGTCAACCATGTTCTCGTGTAGCGTGAATCATTTTAGCACTTAGCAAAAAAATCTACGAGGTGTCTATTGAGCAGTAACATGAGATAGATCGTCTCAAGCTAGAGGCGATCTATGATAAAGATGTAATTAAGAACCAAGATAATGAGATCTCGGAGTTGACGACAAAAATAACTGAAGCAAAAAAAAGTGCCAAGGAAACGTCTGAGGTAGTGAGTCATCCGGAAAATACCCATAGAAAAGAACTTGACACTGCCCTCAACCGCAAGGTGCACTCACCTTGGAAAAATATTCCTTGCAAAAGGAGTAAAATATCTTGACCTGCCATGTTGAGGAGCTGGAAGAGCTTCTGAAGAAAGAGAGGGAAGAGAAGATCGAAGCTCAAGAAGAATCCCAGAGATATTGCAAAGAAGCTATTGAAGCCCAGAGTTTGATGATTAAACTTGATAAGCACTTTCTTAGATTGAAGTCCTCAAAGAAGAGGCAAAGGAAGCACGCCGCAGCGAGGTGAGAGAACAACTCAAAGCCTAGGTAGAGGATGACAAGGAAGCCGGTCGGAATGAAATCAAGGACATTTTCAATCCCCTGATCATCGAATACAATGAAAAATGTACGTGCAGTACTAAGGATCGTGTAATATGGTATATACATGCGGAAACTGATAATAGTAGTAAAATAAAAATTAAAGTAAGCACACCAGGAATTTTTATACTGGTTCGAACTTCCCTTTCTACGTCCAGTCCCAGAATACCCTCTGGATTTAAACTAAACCCCTCACTTAACCCGGAGGAATAGGTATATGACACCTGAGCAGCCGAACAAGAATTTTTCCGCCTCAACAGCCGAAGAGGACTTCAACTTAATACAAATAGCTTGTTGACAAATGTGTTCTGAATAACACTGATTGTCTTTTGATAGTACAACTTTCCTATAATCAAATCCTCAAGAGTATATATGTGTGTGAAGATTTAGAAGGAAGATAATCACGTAGAATCGAAGTATATGAATTAAATCAAGGATTCTAGTGATATTCAATAAGAATGAATGCTTTTATTTGCAGAAATAAATAGAGAATAGATTTCAGAATTATAAACAAGAATCGGTGATTGTAGAAGTGAATTGAACATGTTTATATAGTTGTAGAATAGTTACAATCTTTCATGAAGAGTTTCAATCAAAATTTGTGTCTGTATCTCTTGGATTAAAGGACATTCCTCTTCATGAATGATCGCAACTCTTCAGAAAACTAGACTTTATTTTCAGGTCGGTTGACCGAGAAAACTGGCCGGTCAGCTGAGTTTACAGACGTGTATAAAACAGTGCATATCTGTGCACTTGACACAGAGTCGGTCGACCGAGATTTCTGGTCGGTCAGCCGACCTGTTGTCAATTGCACAGTACACACTAATTTATGTATAACTCAATATAAATCAATTTGTGTGTGTGTGTGACTACTTGAGGAAGATTTTAACAATATTCTAAGACTCAATACATTAAAATATTCATACTAATCTCTGGATTTTAGTCTTGTCTCCTTTGTAGTGCATAATATACACTTATTCTCTTTTTTGTCGCTTTCGTATAGTATTCTCGTCGTATGATCTCTGAAGCTTGTGTTATGAATCAAAACTCATGAATCAACATATAATCCTAAAGTCCTTCTCCACTGTGATTCGAGCTTCCTTAGTGAGGGTTATCGTGAGTCACCCACTGAGGCCTGGGAGCATATTGTTGAAATGAAAAGGAGAGACCTTGGCGAAGCCGATTTAGATGAAGAAAAATTAGTGTGGAGATCCTTCACGGAAATGAACCCCTAGACCTTGCGGCCGCGAGATTTCGATACTTCGACATTCTAACATCTTTCGGCAAAGGGAAAAATATCGCCGAATCTTCGGAGTCTGACCCTAAGGGCCCCTCCTCTTTTCAAGCAATCGAAGCATCAGTTTCTTTTGGCCTGGGATAGGATCTAAGCTGCGATCTGGAAAACCCAATTATCAATCTAAAGTGCTAACTCCCATTCTGGAAGAAGGGACCTCGGCGACGACTGAAAGTCAGCCGGATGCAGGTATTTCGCTCTATCTTCCACTTTTCGATCGGTTTCTCTCTTCATGTTCAAGAGATATAGGCTTATCTTCTTCTTTCTGGGAATCTATAGGTCTTCCAGGTCCTAGCAAAACTAATCCACCATATTGGTGACAAAACATCAAATCATTAAAGGTGTGCTAACCCACTATATTAGTAACACAAACATCGACTATTAAATATGTACTAATTCAGTATATTAGTAACACAAACATCGACCATTAAATGTGTACTAACTCACTTTATTAGCAACACAAACAACATCATAACAAAACCATAATTAACTACCCACTACATAGTAATAATGGCAAAATATCGCACATGCATCCAAATGCAATTCATCATCATAAAACAACATATATGATAATTAAATCAATAATTAACCACATATTACATCCATCCAAATCATTATATATAAGACCATTGTTTTCTCTCAAGTATAAAATCGTTTTAGTATTGCTTATTATAAACATGCCTTTATTTATTCCATCTCAAAACAATAATAATTCTTAAAAAATGACAATATTATTCAAAAAAAAATTATTATACTTTTATTTCTTTAAATACCTCAAAACATTGTATTTTAATCAAAAATAATAAGTTACATTAAATTACCTTTCAAAACAATAATATTATTATTTTATTTTAAAATAACAATACATATTAAAATCACTTTATTAGTTTCAAAAACAAATTTATTACTATTTATCTCAAAAATAATAATATTCCATTTTAAATCTTAAAACTCCCTTTTTTAATTTCTATTCATCTCAAAAACTTTATTTTATATACAATATAGAGCTTCCCAATTTTAATTTAAAATAATTCTTTCATTATTATTTATGAGTTTCACCAAAAATTCATAAATAATAACCTTATTATATTCTTTACATTAACTTAGTAAAATTTGTTAAATTATGGTTACTTACAAACACTACTCAAAGTCTATAAATAACCAAATCTTTCATTTATTTACCTAATTTTCTGATTGTTACCCATTTTAATTATTTTTCCTTTCAAATTCACTATTAATTATAATTAAAGATCCAAAAATCAACAATATTCATCCAAACTAAGGCACAACACATCCAAAACATCATACTAACCAAACAACTTTCAACACATTTCAACAATACTAAATTTTACCTATGGATATGTATTTAATATTTCTAAAACTGAATTAGTTAAATTTAATATCATACCAACATGAATTTTGCCAAAAGTCTAATGGAACAAACCACGCATGAATCATATGCAAAATATATGAAGGTTATTTGCACCAAAAAATGGCACAAACACCCAATAGAAGCTTTTTAAAGAGGATTAAGTGAAGAATAAAATGGAAAAAGAGGGTAATAATAAAGAAATAGCAATTAATCAAAAGAAAAGCGCACACACAATGATTTATTATGGTTCAGCATTGTTTGCCTACATGCACTTTGAGTAGATTTCTTTATTAATTCCTTTATAATCTGAGTACAAGAGGTATAGGATCAAAATCTTTAGTTGCAAGAAAGTATAATGCAACTAGCATCATAAAAAGTCTTGAAAATGAACAATCAAGCTGGTATTTATAGACAAAGATAGCCAAATATCTCTCTGAAAACTCGGCAGAAAGACCTTCAAAACCATATGGGCCCATATGAGGGGTCGCATAACCCAATTCCCAAAGAAGAGGGATCAGTACCGAACCCTTCTTTGGTTGAATTTTTGGGTGCGATCCTAATGGTGGCTTCCTCATGCTAAAATATGCTTAGCCTCCAAATTTCATGCCAATAGGATCAGTGGAGCTCGAGTTATTGCTTAATCTTCACTTCAATATGGTGTGCATACCGCTTTCTGCCGATCGCTTCCAAGAGAAGTATACCGATCCTTCCAACTTTGTCCTATTGAGTTGTGATCCCTAAGGTAGGCTCCCTAGCATCCTCATACCTTTCTCTCCAATTTCATATGCATTGGAGTTGTAGATCTTGAGATATTGATTGTTTTCCATAGGAATGCTCTCACACCTTGAAACATGCTGATCCCTATTATTAGAACTAATTTATGCCGATCCCCCTAGGTGTTAAACCATATTTCATATTTCAAACACTCTTCCTTGCATATACATCAAGTCCATTCAATATTGACTTCATGTTACCATCTGTAGTTGACTTCTGGGCCCCACAATCACCACGCTAGAGTCATCAACCTTGATGGCATTCGAATCTGACTTGTGTAATCAGTTCAATATAGCCGGGTTAAAATGCCGGATAACAAAGGTTAGAACATCTAGGATCTTATTTGTAAATATAAATTTTATGAGGTTAAGAGTGTAAAATCTCACCTTCCCTAACTTGTGCACAAACAGGTTTAGGCCAACATTCCCAACATCGATCGTCGTTGCCTTGACCATTTTCACCAAGATCCAACACCACCGCTACGTAGCCCACCTCCAACTAACCAGACCCCTCTCCCCCTGACACCTCCATACGCCCAGCTCTCCATGCTGTTATTCCATTATTGACCGCATATGAAATCTAAATGTTTCTGTTTAATTTGTGGCCAACTCATCACCCATATGCAGGGATCCACTCCCGTTAACGTGCTCTGGTACCTTACAATTGTCCAATTGTCATCATGTCACCATTGATCAAGGAGCCCTAGAATGGATAGCTAAAATTTCTATATCAATGTTCTTCCACCATAGACATGATCTCCAAAAATGAACATTTGATTCCCCTTTTATTCGTCGAGAGCTTCGAATCCATATATTGTAAGTATAACATCCTCCATTTTAAGGTTCAAAAAGAGATACTATTGATGATGCAGTCATTCTTAGCATTATTTCCCAAACACGGAACGAGATTAGTTATTGTATCATTAATATCAAAAGCACAAAAATTTACATTTTAACAAAACATTTTTATTCATTAATTTGCAAATTCATTACATCTTATCACATAACCCTATGATTTCATCATTTTGATAAAATATAATAAATACATATAAAGTTCCACGAGCAACATATGAAGATACCCCTTGGACAGTGGGAGTCATAACAACTAGGCCCTTATAGTACCCTTTATTACATACATTTAACAATAAACAAAAGCGGTTAAACTGAATAGCGAAAATAATACTCCTAGATAGTAGCTTGCCTCCTGCCCATCTTCGGACGCTTATTCGTCTAACTTGAAAAACCTACTCTTAGCCTTCCCAATTTCTATTGGATACTATAGAGTTAGAGGGAAATTAAAAACTTTCGGTCAGACAAAAAAATCTGGTATGAATAATGTTAGTCCATCTCAAACCAAAATATGGATACTTAGTGAGATCGGGCCGAAGAGCGGAATGAGTTTCTGCCTCACTAGTATCTTTACAATCAATATGTCAATCATATAATATAACTGTAATCAAAATGATTAAAACATAATCATAACATAAGTATCAATATCATGCATACATAAGTTATAACAAATAGTCTGTCATTCACTATGGTCAAATGGTCATACTTTCCTATAATTGCCCAATTCCCATAAAAATAGTCCATGACATAGTTTCATAGGGTTACTATGAACCTATATTAGTTTTATCATACCAACTAAAACTGATCGGGCTGACTCGGGCCAAAAATATAACTAGGTAGTCCAAAATCTCTTGTCTAACAAGAGGAAATAACATTGGCTTCCATTCGACAAAATAAAAACAATGCTGGGAGTCTCGCTATGAGTTCCATTCTATGCGTAACCCAAAATTTTGGCCTCAATATTGGAAAAGCCGTGCGCATTGAAATTATGGACTTGACAAACCAAGGGCTTAATGGATGGAGGATAGGGCATGACCCTACCCTAGTCTCTACCTAAAAATCTGGTTAAAAAATATACACGAGTCATGTCTTTTGACTAGTTCAATTCATTCTAACACAATGTGATCTTCCCGATCTCCTAGATGCAATTCTACTCACTCAAAAGTTTAAGTCTGACCATACCCACTATTGGAACAACCCTAATTTGTCATTAGTTCCCAAATTCACAAGGTTATAAGTGTTGGGTGGCAACATATTACATATAATTGAGCATGTCAACAATTTTGCATATGCAAAAATAACCGATCAAGCTACAAATATAACGTATTGCACATCATCATCCATCATAAATATATGTTCATATGATAACCATTTTATGCACAAAATTTACTTGTAGCAAGATAATGCTGTATCACCCCTTAAAAATGGGAATAATAGTCCCACATCGCGGAAAAACACTACGAAGTGGGTGCTTATATACCAAAGCCTTCACCTCATAATAACATCGAGGCCTTTTGAGGAACAAAATCCCACACCTTGGCTTGGCCGATGAGGTGGAGGTGACTAAGTTAGGGACTATATATGCGTTAAGTCAGGTGTGGGCTATTACATTGGTATCAGAGCCATACCCAGTCGGAATTGTGGTCTGTACGTGTTACAACCACGACGCCTGGGTGGTGTTGTGTTCATGAGCCAACGAGGACATTGGACTCTAAAGGAGGGAAGATTGTAACACCCCTTCAAAATGGGAATAATAGTCCCACATCGTGGAAAAACACTATGAAGTGGGTGCTTATATACCAAAGCCTTCACCTCATAATAATGTCGAGGCCTTTTGAGGAACAAAACCCCACACCTTGGCTTGGCCCATGAGGCGGAGGTGACTAAGTTGGGGACAATATCTGCGTTAAGTGAGGTGCGGGCTGTTACAAATACTTTCCTTCACAAAAACTCTTTAGAAATGGGCTAAAGCATCTTTTCTTCCTTTTTGAAAATTAGTAAAAGTACTTAACAAAAAACCACATTTTTGTTTAAGGAAATCTTATCCCAGCATAGAGTTAAAAACAATCAAATGTCATTAAATAACTACCTTCCTTTTCAAAAACTGGTGCTATCACACATTGAAACATAACATGCTATCGCATGTTGAAAATATAGGTCATCACATGTCAAATAAAACATAGTTGTCTCATGTTTACACTACATGAACATATAGCATCTCAAAACAACTATAGCCATCGTAAATCAACTAAAATAAAGACATCGCAAGTTGACAAAATCTATAGCTACCGCAAGTTGATAATATATAGCTATCGCAAGTTGAAAACATATAGCTATTATAATTTGATAAAAATGATAGCTATTCCAAGTTGATAAAAATGATAGCTATCAAAAGTTGATAAAATAATAGCTATTGCAAGTTGAGAGAACGAGGATAGGATTAGACATCCTAAGTTATTTTGATTGTATGTTCTATACTGTTGTATAGACTTTTAACTAGCATTATGGATTCCCGCCAAAGTATTATGGACTTTTGACTAGCATTATGGACTTTTGACTAGCATTATGGAATCCAAGATGAATAATGCACGTACTTCCTTACGTGGGACACGTTAAAAACATTATGAATTCCCGCCAAAGTATTCGATAACTCGATATGATATGCGAGTTTCTCGATCTTGTCTATAATAAGAAATGGCCTAACATATCTGGGTGCCAACTTTCTTGACTTCCCAAATTGTATAACGCCCTCCATCAATGATGCTTTCATGAAAAAAAAAATCTCCAACTAAGAATTCCTAGTCTTTACATCTTCTATCTACGAAATTTTTCTGCCTTGATTGAGCTTCCTTTATCCTTTCATAGATTACCTTGGTCTTTTCAATCACTTCTTTCACCAAATCCAGACCAAGTATCGGTCTATCACCTATCTCCAACCAACATATAGGTGATTTACACGGCCTTCCATAAAGAGCTTAGAAATGTGCCATTCCTATATTGGTTGATAATTATTATTATAGTAAAACTCGAGTAAGTGCGAGTAGTCTTCCCATGAACTTCCAAAATCCAGTACACAAGCTCTTAATAAATCTTTGAGTACTTTATTAACCCTTTTCGTTAGCCTATCAGTCTGCGAATGGTAAGTGGTACTCATCTTCAGCTCGGTACCCAATTCATTTTGTAAGCTCTACCTAAACTCACCAATAAATAAAGTATCTCTATCGCTTATAATGCTACTAGGTATTCCATGAAGTCTCACAACTTTCTTCATCGATAGTTTTGCCAAACTAGGTGCCATCCTTGTCGACTAAACAGGGATAAAGTGTGCGCTCTTGGTCAGTCTATTAACTACTACCAGATTCTTTCATTTTTCTTATTCGACCTTTGCAACCCATCTATAAAGTCCATATATATTGCATCCCATTTCCACATGTGTGGCACTTCTAAAGGTTGAAAGTAATCCACTTGGCTTTTGATGCTCGGCTTTTACTTGTTGGCAATTCGTACACCGTTTCACCCATAAAACTATATCCCTCTTCATTTCTCCCTAGAAGAAAGTCCTCTTCATATCTTGGTACATCTTCGTACCTTTAGAATGAATGATAAACTTCGATCGATGACATTCTCTATGAACATATTTTCTCAAATTATCCACATTTGAAACACACAACCATCCATTCTTTCTCAAACATCCTCTTTTGTCAAGTACAAAGTCTTTCAAATCATCATTCTCACTTCCCACTTCTAGTATCTTAATATGATAGGCTAAAATTGAATCATCTTTTTGCCTTGCTACGATTCTTTTTATTAATATCGGTTGAACTTCTAAACAAGAGATCATTGCGCTACTTCGACTAGAACTGGCTGACCTCATTCTAAATCCATAAGAAGCCAATGCCTCTAAATCATTCCATTCAGATAACATTGCCAACACCACATTCTGATATTTTCTACTAAGCGCGTCTACAACTTTATTTCCTTCTTTTGGCGTATACTCGATCCCAAAGTCATACGATGCTAAAAACTCCATCAAGCTTTGCTACCTCATATCCAACTCGTTTTGAGAGAATAAATACTTCAAGGACTTGCGATCCTGCAAACAACTCAAATCTTTCTTCCAAAAGGTATTGCCTCCATACCTTAAATACAAAAATCTCTATCGCCAACTCCAAATCATGAGTATGGTATCTTACTTCATGCAGTCGAAGCTATCAAGAAGAAAAGGCAATGATTCTTCCTCTTTGCATCACTATAGCTCCTAACCCAGTTCCACATGCATTAGTATATACTGCTAAGTCTTGATTCCCGTCTGGAACTACTAACATGGATGCATTGGTTAACAAATTCTTTAGCATCGGAAATGCTTCTTCACATTCATCGGTCCAAATAAACTATACGTCCTCCCTTGTTAGCTTAGTCATCGGTGCTACTAGATGCAAGAAATATTTAATAAATCTCCAGTAATTGCAAGCCAACTCTAAGAAACTTCTAATCTTAGTTATAGTCTTTGGTCTTTTCTAGCTATTAATAGTTTAATCTTCGATGGATCCACATACAACCTATTCTCCCAAACTACACGTCTAAGAAACTTCACTTCTTTTTCCTAGAAATGGCGTTTTGAAAATTTTGCCTTTAGTTGATGTTGCCTTAGCATACCTAGTACCATGAAATGAATTTCATGCTCTTCTTCATTCTTAGAATATAACAAAATGTCATCAATAAATACCAACATGAATCTATCCAAATGCTCTTGGAAGATTCGGTTCATCGAGTCTACAAAGAAAGTAAGTGTTAAACCAAAGGACATAGCTAACTATTCATACAAACCATATCTTGTTCGAAATACCATTAATAATATACTTTCCTCTGCCACTCTCAGTTGATAGAAATCGATTGCTAAGTCCGATCGTGAGAACACCTTGGCTCCACTCAATTGATCGAACAAGTCGTCTATTCTAGGCAAAAGATACCTATTCTTTATCGTCTTCTCGTTCAACTTTCTATAACTAATACACTATCTTAACGGCCCATCCAATTTCTTCACGAACACCGCTGCTGCTCCTCAAGGCGAACTGCTTGGTCTAATAAAACTCTTCCCTTCCAAATCCACTAGATGCACCTTTGATTCCATCTCGGCAGGTGTCATTCTTCTATATAGTCTACTTACAAATTCATTTCCAAGCACGAGATCATTTCGAAACTCTCCGGAACGTTTCAGCGGTAATGCCATAATAGGCTTAAAAATATAAACATACTCTCTTACTACGAAAACCTAATTAATTTCATCCTCCATGCCTTCCATTGCTTCCAACCTTGCACGTACATCGAAACTTGGTTCTTTTAATAAGTATATAATTCGATAATGGCGGTTAGGGCATTTTAAGAATATTAATTTATCTCGATAAAATATCCTAGCATCATATCGGCTTAACCAATCCATACCCAAAATTATCCTAAAACCCATAAAGTCAAAAACATGTAATATACAGGAAAACATATGACCTGACAATTCAAATTCTAAATAGTCACTTTTAATTCCAAGAGTTGCATAACCGCCTATCAGATTCGCAACCCTTAGAGAAGTAATAAGGTATGTTGGTTATAGATATAACTTATCTACCAAACATTTAAAGACAAAAGAATGTGATGCTCCGGTATCACACAGCACATTAACAGGAATGCTATGAATAAGAATTGTACCACCTAATACCACCATTCCTTTCTCCTCTGGAGTTGGTCCAGAAGTTGTAGGTTCCAAAGCAAAAATCTTCCTCTTGCAGCTTTGACCGGTTCAGGACACTCCCTCTTGAAATGCCCCATCTTTGTAGAATATACTAGTATATGATTTTTGTTCGATGATAATAAACATATATATATTCGTTTAAATGTATTTTTAATGTACTATTTTATTTTTCCACATAATTAAATAAATATTTGTTGAATAAAATAAATAACTCGGAATTCGTATTTAAACAAATATTTTATTCAAACAAATATTTTATTACAAATTCAAATAGTACAAATTTGAGCTCTCACTACATTTACCCATTTTCATTTACAATACAATTTCAATTACAACATAATTTTCACTTTACAATTTCACCTCACTACATAATTCACTCATCACTCGTATTTATTCTTCAACTTTGTTCCAACCTGAATCCGGCATCTGAACTATCTAGAAAATAAACACTGACGCAGTAAAATTGAAAAAGAAATATTTTTTGCAGTGCGCAATGAAGTGTGTGCTTTGAAAATATTGTTTTCCTCAGTTATTTGGGTTGTTCGTCGTTATTTTCTTTTAATTCATCTTACACAAACAGCTTGTGACATGCACAGTGTATCACTATACATGCTACAAGGTCATGCACACCGATATACACTAGCTTGTTAAAATCGCAGGGATAGGTGAGCACAAGGTCAAACCCAAGAAAAACTGGATCCAACTCAAGTGCAAATGCAAAAACACAGTTTCAAACTATCATAACACATGTGTATAAAGTCCAGACCCAATAATGTACAAAGGAAAAATGAACACAAATGACAATGCATATGGCACCAGGGCAGTGCACATGAAACAGAGGAAACAACAAAGACATGCACGAAGTTATCATGCAACAAGACTTCAATGAACCCAGACTACAGTAACAAGTGCACAAGTTCAAGACCACTTCGAATTTCACAAGGATAGAGAATACAAGTAGAACTACACAAAGACATGAAACCAGGCTTCAAACCAGACTGAAATAACAAGATGAACCAGACCAGCCGTGACTTCAAATACAACTTGACCACATACAAACCAAAACCAATCAAGCATGAAAATAACAGCATCAACTATGATATGAAACAGTACATACCATAAAATGGTAACATGAATGATCAAAACAACAATAAAGATGAACCAGACTAGATCAGAGCATGTGGAACCAAACCAAGGTAACCCAGTTCAATGAAATGCAACATGAAGGCTCAAATCAAAACAAAAATAACAAAGTTCACTAAACCAGACTTCATTGGAGTCATGGTATCATAACTCAGGCCCAACCACATATGTATGACAACAGTTCTCTTAAACAATGCAGATTCAACCATATGCACAAACATGCAATAGAGGTGAACATGACAATACAACAAAGTGGTGCACCAGACATGTATACAATGAACCAGAGTGCAGTGCTCATGAACACACTATAACCAGACTTAAAACAACACAGCAAGGAGTATAGAGGAGACATCAATTTCAACCTGTACAAAGTCTAGCACAACACACACACATATATGTATGTATATACATGGTGATCACACACAATATGCAACCAAGACAGCAGCTCAAATGAACATATAAAGACTTAACCAACATACAAGGAAATGCAACCAGTCAACATACATGAAGATCAATATGAAGTGCAGACCAACCACATACAACTTGACATGAAACCAGACTACAAGAACAGAGGCTTGAACATAGATCAGACCAGAACAATACACATGTACAAAGAACAAAGCAATGACAAACAAGACGCCAGAGAATACAAGTTCAATGCAATGGTCACTACATTCAGACTCATGGAGACCACAATAACAAGACAACCAAACAAGTCAACACACTCGGGTGGACAATGCATATAAAAGAAGAAAATTGAACATGATCAGTAGCAGTTCGAACAAGTCAAGGAGGAGTTTCAAAAAGTAACAGTCAATAAAAAAACATCAGTGAATTGTTCAATAAGAATCAATAATTGCCAGCGAAAATTCGAACAGAGGGTAACAAGTCAAACCTCATAAAGTCGAGAATATCTCAAATTCAAGTACCAAACAAGTTAGTGAACGATGAACAAGTCATAGGAGAAAAGAACAGAAAGCATATTCAAATACAATCGAAGGATGATCAAGTCAAAAAATGAACAAGTCAGAATTCATCTCAATCATTAAATCGAAAATCAAATGGTTGAGCATAACAACTGAAAAATCAAACCAATATATATGAACGAAACTATAGGGTTTTGTTCCCTATAAATTCCCATTAGCAAAAGACAGAATTCGAGTTCGAGACAAAAATCCAGAGAGCATACTTAGAACAAATCACAAACAAATCCAAAACTCGAATCAGAAGTCGAGCATAATCGAAAAAGGAAAAACACGTACCAATTCAAACCAGCATTCGAGCACGACATTTTAAGCAGCCGAAGCAAAAAAAAAGAACAAAGATTGAAGAAGCAGCAAAGTAGATTAAGGAACGAAATTCAATCGATCAACCTCCAAGCGACGGCTTCAAAATGAACAAAACCCTAATTTTTGAAGAGGGACAAAAGATCGACCGAAGTACTCAACAATAAAAAGGAAGAAGTTCTTCACTTTAATTATATTTTACATTGGGTCGTGTCTTTGTTTTGTATTGGGCTTAATTTTTTTTAAATAAGGTCTTGTTTTATAGTTTTATTTTATTTGTAATTTTTCTCTTTTAAAATTGTGTCAGACTCTAGTTTAACTAGGTTACGAACTATGGTTTTGTAGTTCGAGAATTCGCAACTCAATGGCTGAGTTGTGGCAGGGTTTTGAACTTAGAGTTAGGTTAATCAAGTTAGCAGGTGTCACAAGTTTACGTGTGTTTATAAGTATTTGATTACTTAATTTCTAGTAGAAACCTTGGGGAAATCACGTAGGTAGGTATTTTCCATAGCTGGGTAAATCTATGTGTGATTTTTACTGCATTACTTTATGTTATTTATTTATGCATTAATTTTAGTATCACCCTCTTTATCCCCCCTCTAGGGTGAAAACGATCATACAATCTTTTCGATAATAAAGCATTTTACTCCCTTCTTATCAGCAGCTTTCTTGCTATCTCCCTATTAACCTGCCTTTTGGCAAGGCAGCGTACATGCGGATTTAACCCAATCAACTGCACGGTTGTCGAGGTTGGAATACTATGGGTTCAACTCGACTGGATGGATAGACGATCAATCATGGATGATAAACATAATTATGAAGTCGGGATTTGGCATAGTCAATGGACAAAAGGTGCGGGATACTAGAAATATGAATTTCGACAAAAATCGAGTCATTTCGGGTTGTTTGGATTTTGCTTCAAGTCATCATTGGATTTACTTCGGGTTTTTATGGTGGTTTCTTCGAGTTAGGTGAGGCTTTTCTTCTGGTCAATAGGGATCGACATGTTTTGGAGGGGTCGGTGTTTACTTCGGGTCGACAGGCTATTTACTTCGGGTCAGTACCCGGGTCACTTGGGGTTGGCATATTATTATAGGATCAACATAATCTAGAGTGGTCGTTGATAGGCAGGCTACTTACTTGGGGTCGGCAGGCTACTTACTTGGGGTCGGCAGGCTACTTACTTGAGGTCGGCTATAGCATTTCCTCGGTTCGACATAGGAAATCAGTTCGACATAAAACAAGGGGTCGATATGTTTTTGCTTGGAGTCATACTACAATCTGCTTCGAGTCACAGGTCAACTTGTTTCGGGTCATGACTCAGGTCACTTGGGGTCGGCTGTGAGGAGTTGGGATTGGCATGTTTTTGGTTGCTTTGGGTCGATAATGGAAATACTTCGGGGTCGGCCTTGGGGAAATCAGGTCGGCATAAAGAAAGGGGTCGGTATGTTTTTGCTTGGAGTCACATTGCAATCTGCTTCGGGTCAAAATGGAGGCTACTTCGGGTCACTATCCGGGTCTCTTGGGGTCGGTATATTTTATACTCCAGGAAATCAGTGGTCGATGGTATGGACTCAACTATGGTTTTGGTGGGCCCATATCATCCAGGAAGCCCAATAACCTGGATTTTGCCTATAAATACGGCAGGCGGGGCTTCGAAAAAGGGTTCTCATTCTGTTCTTCCATAACTTCTTCTACAAAGGCTGTAAAAGTTACTCTGCCATTTTTTGTTTCAAAAACTTACCAATTCTCTATCAGTAAAAGGAAATTACTAGAGTGGACGTAGGCGGGAGTTAGCCGAACCACCATAAATCCTGTGTTATTGTTGCTTTCTTTTTAATTTTTTATTGTTCTTCATATTTATACTCTCTACATACACTCTATCTGTTATCTGTAACTATGAATTGGTGCTTTCAACGGCGTTTTGGTGTTAGTGACCAATTTTGGCGCTGACACTCCCAAGCAACATTGATTTGCAAAGCGCCCTTTCTAATCACACTTATAGCAAGACAGTTCAGACTTTGCCTTCTTAGAAGCTCCACCTTTTTGAGCTCCCTTCTTACTAAAGAACTTTCTCGTCTTATCTTGGAAACCCATAGACTCCATAGACTTATTATTCCCAATAGATGAAAGTAAACCTTATTTCTCAAAGCCATGTCTACTATGACATTAAACGGGTCTCTAAGATGTGGCATCATTGCCCTAGCAATCTTTTATTAGTCCATGAATGCCCATCTCATGAGTATTAATGATGGCTTGTTCATGCCTTTGCAACTTACCAAACTTCATAGCATACTCCAAAACAGTCATTTCACCTTGCTCCAACTTTGAAAACTTTCTAATCAAAGTTGGTTTGGCTACTTTAGATAAAGACTTCTCCTTGAACCTTTCTCTGAAGTCATCCCAAGTAAGTTCCTCTTTCGGTACTCCCATAGTGATACCGTTCCACCAGTACAAAGCAGCCCCTTGCAACTGCCTTGAAGCCAATCTCCTCTTTTGATCATCATTCAGCAAAAATCCTTTCACATTGAAGAAGCTAATCCTTTACCTAGATGGCATTCTATGTCCTTAAGAATGGTTTTCCTCCCAAACTAGCATAATCCCAACTTAATGTGGCATATTTATTACATGTAGCCACTCCCGCGTTACCAGCGTTACCTCCAATCAGTCCACCGACTGCTCCGGCTTTCATCATATTAACAAAGAACCAATACATTGTCACTATGACAATGGTGTAGCTCCAACACTGACATTAGCATTGGCATTTGCATTAACATTGGTAGTTCGGTTAGCATTCCTAGCATTAGGCCAAACATTTTTATTGGTTGTGGTGCTTCCGCCTCCTATGTTTATTCTTCCACATCTAGTACCCATTTCTTGTAATCTACAAATGAGTATTCATAAGATACAGAAGAATGGTCTAAGATAGAGGGGTGGGTATAGATAAATATACGTACTTATATATATAACAAATAGCAAGTATGCTATTATAACGCTATCCCATTCCTCAATCTTTATTCTTTCCAAGTTATGTTTTTCAAAAATCTTATTAAGTTTTGTGTAAACCTATGCTCTGATACCAAGTTGTAACATTCTTCATTTTATTGCTTGAAAATAGATACTATTGATGCTACAGTAATCCTTGGCATTATTTCTCCGTGACAAACTAAGATCAGTTATTATATCATTAACATCAAGAGCACAACAATTTACAAATTTTAACAAAACATTTTCATTCATCAATTTTCAAATTCATTACATCTCATTACATACCCCACGATTCCATCGTTCTGATAAAATATAATAAATACACATATATTTTAAGAGCGACATATGAAGATGCCCCCTTGGATGATTAGAGTCTTAACTGCTAGACGGTTACAGTAACCGTCATTACTCACATTCAACAATAAGCAAAAGCAGTTAAACTGCACACCAGAAATGATACTCCTAAATTGTTGCTTGCCTTCAACAAGTCTCTGGAAGCTTATTCGTCAATATGAAAATCCTTCTCTATAGCATACCCAATTTCAATTGAATACCTAAGAGTTAGGGGAAAGTAAAAAATTAGGGTCAATCAAAAGGTATGGTGTGAATAATTTTAGTCCATCAGAAACCAAAATGTAGATACTTAGTATCACCACATCGTAGAGCGGAATGAGATTTTCCCTTACTTTTATCATTACCATCAATATGCCAATCATAATATATACCTACAACCACGTAATCATAAAATAAGTATCAATATCATGAATACATGGATTATAATGAATAGTATGTCATTCACTAGGGTCAATTGGTCACTCCTTCCCATAATTGCCCAATTCCTACAAAAATAGTCAATGACATAGTTTTCTAGGGTCACTATGGACCCATATTAGTTTTCTCAGGCCAAATAAAAACCTATCAGGCTGACTTGGGCAAAAATATTACCAAACAGTCCAAAATCTCTTATCCAACAAGAGGAAATAATCTTGGTTTCTGTCTAACAGAAGAAAAACAATGGTGAGAGTCTCTGATACGAGTTCCTTTCTGTGCGTAACTCCAAATTATAGCCTCGATATTGACAAAGCCCTATGAATTGGAATCGTGGACTTGACTAACCGACGGTTTAATGGTTGGAGGATAGGGCGTGACCCTTCCCCAGTCCCCACCCAAAATCTGGCTTAAAAATATCCACGAGTCATGTCTTCTGATCAATTCAGGGCATCCTAACACGATATGATTTTCCTGATATCTTAGATGCAATTCTACTCATTCAAGAGTTTAAGTCTGACCATACCCACTATAGGAAATTTGGAACAACCCTTACTGGTCATTAGTTCCCAAATCCCAAGGTTATAGTGTTGGGTGATACATATTACATATAAGTGAGCGTCAACAATTAACATATGCAATAACAACCGATCAAGGTACAAAATTTAGCATATTGCACATCCTCATCCATCATAAATATATGTTCATATGATAGGCATTTTATATACAAAATTTACTTATAACAAAGTAATGCTTTCCTTTACAAAAATTCTTTAGAAATGGGTAAAGCACCTTTTCTTCCTTTTTCAAAACCTGTAAAAATAATTAAAACAAAACGGTATTTTTTCTTTAAGGATAACATAGCCAAACATAGAGTAAAAAACTGCCAAATCTCATAAAAATAGCAATCTTCCTTTTCCACAATGGTGTTATCACATATTGAAACATATCATGCTATCGCATGTTGAAAGCATAGGCAATCGCATGTCAAATAATACATAGCTATCGCATGTCTACACTATATGAAGTTATCGCATGCAAAAACAACTATAGCCATCACTTATAAACTAAAATAAAGCAATCGACAGTTAATAAAATCTATAGCTATCGCAAGTTGATAACATATAGCTATCATAAGTTGAAAATATATAACTATCACAAGTTGATAAAATAATAGTTATCTTAAGTTGATAAAAATAATAGCTATCGCAAGTTGATTAAATAATAGCTATCACAAGTTTATAAAATAATAGCTACTGCAAGTTGATAAAATAGTTGCTATCGCAGGTTGGTAAAAATGATATCTTTCCTTATTTAATGAAAGCGGTAGCTGTCATAAGTTGGCAAAGTAATATGTATCGCAAGTTGATATATAGTAGCTATCATAAGTTGATAAAATTCACTACTATCTCGGGTTTACATTCAAAACCTATCGCATGTTGATAAAACATGACTATCACATATTGGTAAATAGGGGTTATCGCAAGTTAATTAATGAAATTTCTGTAATTATTTGCAAAACTAATTTATTTCCTTTAAAAGTAATAATCTTTTACCAAACCAATTTTTTTTCAAATTCTTATTGGTTAATCAAAATATTTTTAGAAGTTTGCAGCAAATTCAAGAGAAATTCTCTTATTTCCCAAAAAAATTAAATTTGATTAATTTTTCCATTAATCTCCTTTTTTCATTAAAACCCTCTTCATAAAACAATTTATATCAAATTTTAATTACTTAAGAAAAATCCCCAAATATTCCAAAAAAATCGGAATTTACCTCTTTGATATCATATAAAAATTTCATAGAAAAATAATTATTTTTCTTATTTTAAATAATTAAAACCATAAATTTCACCTTTTATCAACTTAGATAATTCATTTTAAATTCATAATATTTTCAAAAATTACGAAACTTAAATCCCAACTCTAAAATATTATTCTAAACATTATACCTAAAAGCATTTGGAGATCAAAATCATAGTTTTTACACCAAAATTCCCTTAGGAAAATTCCATGAAATCTTAAATGATAACAATAGCTCATATAAATGGTTATCTAATTCGTATGTATGATAAACATCAATCAAGATTTCAGAACTACCCTTGAACCCAAAATGAACACATCCAAAAGTAAGGAGATGAAAATATTATTCACCTTCAATTAGTTGTATGTAGATAAAATTGCCTCGATCTCCTTTTCTAGCTTTATCATCCTCATCTTTTTCTTGAGTTTGTTTTAACGGAGAGCTCTAGATTTTGTGTTTAGTTTTCTATTCTTTTTTCAGGGAATGTGGAAGGAAAGTGTATTAGGGGAAATAATTTAATGTGTTATCTTTCGTTCTTTATTTCTCTCCCTAATATAATTAAAGCCTTTAATTTCTTCCTATAAACAAATTCAACATTTAAAATTTGAAATTCAAGTCATATTAATGTGAGAATTATCCACGCTCATCTATATATCTATATTCTCTCACATTATTTATTTAATTATTTCCAAATTAAATATCCTAATAATGCGCAACCAAAATTAGGGATGTTACAGTAAGCTACGGTTCGAGCACATTGAATTTTGAATTTTAATTAGTTTGTTAATCCACTATTAGATATTGAATAGGAGAATTTCGGGATTGAAGAGAAAGACTGATGTGATGGCTCCTTTATAGGGTTTCATAGCATCATTTATATATATACACACACAATGAGATGGGTTTAGTTATGTGTAACTGTTTTGCCCAAAAGTGCCTATATACTCTATTTCAGTACTGTAACGTCTCTACTTCACAAACCCTAACCCCAAACCTATAAAAATCATATACCAAACCGATTAGTTCAGAGGAACTTGTGCAATGGTTATAAATATGATACACAATTCACCATTTAATTAAAATTCATCTTTAATTAGTATAATATTAATTATCAAATTTGCAAGTCATTACGCTCTCTTTCCTTAAAAGAATTGGTCCCTTGCAATTCCCTAAATACAACCCTTAACAAATCCACAAAGTCTAATCATAGGTTTAGTCACAAAATATGGGATTGTATATTAATTATAAACTAACCATCTTTAGTGTAATACACGACAACTACACAACATAATCAATCGTGACACAATACCATTCATTCTCGACAATGAATTCAACATACATATTGTAGTAATATGCAACACCCCATAAAATTTAATAAGCAATTAAGTAATTAAAAACAAGGTTAAAAATGGAAATTTGGTAAATGTAAGAACTTGACCATGGGAGTTGCACCATTGCGCCCGTGGCGATTTTCTGATAAATTTCCATGTATAATACGTTGAAATTAGAGTTAAAATGAAAAGGTTATGGGTGTCCGAAGTTTTCGAATTTAAAATTTAAATAATTGAATTTGAATTTAGAAGTCAAAAATTTCAATGTTTGAATTTGAAAAATTAACGTAAGAAGCTTAAGAGTAAAGCAAAATTAAACATTAGCGTGTAATTGATTGGATTAATTAGAGGAAAAAATAATTAATTAATAAAATAAAACATACAGTGATAGGTAGGGGTCGGTCGACCCCTTGACTACGATCGATCGACTGCTAGTGGTCGACCGGTGGGAAGCGGATAGGTGGGTGGCGGCAAGAGATTTGATGTTTTGAACATTCCGGATTTGTTTATTTTTAATTCTATGACCATTGTTCCTTCTTACCTCTATAAATAGACCCTAGACCCCTTACTTTTCCTTCATATAATTTTGGCAACGCTAGCGAAGTTCTGTCAAAATCTCTCCCTTATGGTTTCAGAAATAGTAAACTTTTTTGGTAACTAATTCTAGTTTCTAATCTCTAATTTAAATTAATTCTTCTTTTCTTTATCTTCTGATTTCTGAAATCTAATACACACACACAATCTATTTGTTGTATATTCAAACGGGGAAGATCTAACAAAGAATTAGAAGCGGTAGAAATCGGATCTCTTCTTCTTCTTCCTTTTCTTCTTTGGGTTTTAGAATCAGTTAGGATTTTCAGGTAAGAGAATTAGATGTTTAATTCTTTTGATTTGTTATTCTATTCCTTTCTAGTTTCTGATTCTAAATCTAACCTGCGCACAGTTCACTTTGTTGTATATTTTAAAAGAAGGAGATCTGAAAGAGAATTAGGCATGGTGGAATCAAATCCAGTTAGGAAGCAAACAATTTCCAGTGAGTTGAAATATCAAGTTCTTCATATTTTTGTAATTGAATAGTACTGATTTGGATTTGATGTATGCTTTGGGAAATTTTGGAAATGAAATATCAAACCATTCGCATCTAAACATGTCGGACTTGAATTGCTCAAAATATTAGATTGTTAATTTAAATTTGGCAAAACTCAGCATATACAGTAAAAAAATAATCACAGAATCACAGACACAGAGTAATATAACAACAATGCAGCGGAAACAAGGAATAGTAGTTCATGAAGCTACTATATATATAACAGAGTTAAACAAGATACAACAAAAGTCTTCGGATACATAGATGTCTCAATATAATAGTCAAATACAAAATCTGAATACATCACTGTAATCAACTAAATAACTGAAAGCTGGATAGATAGCTGGATCTCCAAGCGAAGCTCCAACTCCAAAGGTGAGTCTCGAACACTGAGCCACTCGGTCTGACCCGAGCGTAAAGAAAAACACAAAACACTCGATTCAGGATTAACATTCTTATATCAATAAATCCAACTCAAGTGAAATATCAACTGAAATACAAGTAACTTAAAGGATGTTTGGGATAACCATTCTCTAAGGATCCATTAGACTAACTACTATGTAGTAATATACGCTATTATAATAATGTCTATAGTAAAGTAAACTATTAAAATAGCGTTAAGGCATTACCCATATCCCCCTTAACACGTTTTTATATTCCCATAGTCTATATAGTACCGTAATCTCCCTCATAATGGGCATCGTCAGAGGGCACTCCATAGGTATGGTACAAAACAAACTCGTAGAAGGCGCGCTAGGGTAGGTGACACGGCACAACTAGGCGATGCCAGGGTAGATATACCAATTACACTTCCGGGCTGGTGGTAACGCAGAGCCGCAGAAATCGCCCGCCTCGAGCCACACTCCCGAATCAAGGGTGCGCACCAAATCAATCACAAAGTAATAGAATGGCATATGATAGAGTGTGTCCGATTAGAGGTGCTACCTCATTAGCCCGTCGATTGCTCCCATTTTTGCCACCTTATGCCAACTCACGGGAGTCGAGTCCACGTATATACCTTATATAGGATCGTCACCACCATCCTACTTCATTCTGGAATCTCCACCGCTTACACAGTTGTTAAAGTGGTTTTCGGTATCGACAGAGAGTATGCCCATATCCGATCCCGGTCTCTTTGACAACCAATCGTTATTATAACACCGCGGTCATTTCAAAATATTTTATACTTCAAAACCAAAATATCATTTCAATTTCAAAAAAACAAATCAATACGATATCATTTCCATTTCAAAAATATTCACTTCCAAAATCATAGTACTTTCAAAGATATAATACTTTCGAAACCAAAACAATTTGAAATAATAATACTTTGGAAATCATAATACTTTGAAATTCATAACTTTGAAATCATAACACTTTCCTTCAAATAGTTTAGATATTAATAATAGTATATAAAATAAAATAGTTTGTAAAATAAAATAATTTATATAAAATAGTTATAAGTTAAAACAATTTATATTAAAATAATTAGTATATTTAAAATAGTTTATAAAATAAAAATAGTTTATATAAAATAGTTATAAGTTAAAATAGTTTATAATAAAATAATTTATATTGAAAATGATTTATATTAAAATAGTTTATATTAAAATAATTTATAAAGTAAAATATAAATAATTTTAGATATAGTTTAAAAATACTTTATATAAAAATAGTTTCCTCAAATTTCACAAATCGATTCAAATCAACTCGAATTCCGAAGTTCAAATTTAATCAAATCTCAAATCATCAATTTCAACTCGATTCAGTTTCTCAATAAACCATTTCAAATTATCGATTTTCAAATACATATTTGAACCATAAAATAAGCCATTTCAATTTCAATATATTTCAAAGCTTTAAATATTCAACATTTCAAAACTAAATTCGATAATTTCATATGTATATCAAATTCACTTTACTATTATTTAGTTCGAAATATTCACTTAATAAACCCAATATCATTTAAATAAAACCCCAAATTTCAAACCACTAAATATTTCTTTCGATTTATTAAACTTGAAATATTCATTTAATCACTTTAAACCAAAATCAAGTTATAAAATCATATCTTTAAAATCTCAAATTTAAAAATTTCAAATCAAACTTATTTAAGTATAATTCTTAAGTAAATATAATTCCAAATCAATTTCAAATTTATCTTTTCAACCTGAATCATTTCAAGCTCTATATTTGAAAATATAAATTTTTTAAATAAATACTTAAACATATTATATATCAACTTTATTAAATCAACTTTAATAAATCTTTAAAAATCAATATTTAATAAACCATATACTTATTTCCAAAACCATAGAAATCATTTTCAAAATATATATATATATAGACCAATAGTGTCTGTATTTAATTTTCTATCCTATGGTCAAGTGATACGGATAATTATCATTTCAATCCACAATTTAAATATATACGGGTATATATCTTTTCAACCCGCAATCCCAAATTCAATTCAATGAAAATCGCTTGGCATTTCAACCCATAACGATTTTCTCCTATTCTATAGATCGTTCGGGTATGTATCATTTCAACCCATAGTGAATTCTATACTAACAGGGACTTGCAGAGTGATAACAGATATGATCATAATATAACAGGCATATATCATCAATATAAATAACAGATGGTGGTGTCAGATGTCACAGGTGAACAGATACAGATAACAGCATATATATATATATCAATGTAAATAACTAACAGCAGCATATTTCAATTGACGTTTCAATTGAAATCAAATTTAATAAATATAAGAACGTTAATCATGAGTGATTGCTCACCTTTTGAGGCTAGAGAGATTCAACAATGAGAGTAGTTACAACCCAAGCACGAATTCCGAAACAAAATAAGATTGGCACGAATTTGACGAACAAAGCTGATAAATCAGAATTGACGAGATCAAATCAGAACTGAATCGATGAAGATAAATAGTATAAGTGAACTTATATATTATAATTCTAAACCAATACTTTATATAAACTAATACATGGAACAAATATATATATAACCAGTACACATTTTAAACCTTTACAGAAATCATGAATAAACATATATATATATACACACACACACACACACTTTTCCAAAATATTAATATAAATGTAAACCAACATAAAATATAAATATACACATACCAAACTGTAAATTACATATATTTTTATATAAACTCAAGCATATACTTCAAATCAATGTATATATTAAAATATCCTTTCCACACATATATACGTAGCCTGAACATAAACTTAGGCAATCAACATAACTTACATATACCGACCCAAACTAACATACAAACTAGAACTATATATATAATATAATATGCAGACCGATAATATATATATGCGAACACTTAAAGTATGCTTCCTCTATACAAAACATAATGATAGATTGTATTCAAACCTATCCAACTTTATATATATAGAGCTTTGTATATACAATCTTATATAACAACAGATGTAAATTATACTGTATAAAACTTTTTAACTGTAATAACACAATATATACTAATATATTGTATGCCAAATTTTGAGACATATATATATAACATACTTATATATAGGTAAACTTTATAAACTGTATAGCCTTTATAACTAACTGACATATATATATATATATATATAAAACATAAAACAACACTTATATATCACATATATCAATATATAACTTACTGTAAACTAATCAGAAATAAGGCATATACTTTATCTCTACTAACATATATATATTACCGACATATATTATATATATATACACATATACACGTTCACTTTATAAAACTTACCCTATTATATAGATTCAAAAGGAAGGAGGAGAGAAGTGCTCGGCTGATAGAGCACTAGAGTTTAGATTAGAGGTGGCTGGCACGGACTACTGACGACGTCTGGGTAGGCAAGTGGACGCTTGGAGCAAAGGCTGGCAGTGAAGGAAATTGGATGATGTTGCTACGGTGTTTGTTCGGTCAGGGTGGGTTATTGGCGTTCAGGTTTAAGGGTTTGGAGCCGGTGTTCGCGTGGCAGTTTGAGGTGGAGTGGCTTCACTTCAGTGGGGTTTGGAAACGGAAGGAAAGCTTGCCGTGGCGACGAGGTTGTGGCAACGGGCTGGTGGAGCAGTGCGCGAGGAGGAAGATGGTGAGAAGGCGGTTCAAGTGGCGGGTCGGAATGCTCGGTGGTGGAAGTCGCAATTAAGGGTGGTTCGGCAGCAAACAAATAGAGCAGGACAAAGAAAACATGAATCGGCATGAAAATGAATTTTTCTCAAATGAACAGAAGATAAAGAGGAAAAATAGGAAAAGCAGTGCGCGTACCACTGTATAAAGTGAGATGTGACAACAAAAGGTCAGAGCGTTGGAATTCTGAAAACAATAAAGGCAGATGGCTATTAGTTCAGCTGGTGGGTAAGTGAATAGACATCGGAAACCCAAAGGACAAAAAAACAGAATCGATATGGAAATCATTTTGCAGATTCAGACTCGTACCGGATTTTGAAATACACAAATGAATATACTACTGAGATCAGCACGACGAGACGATCAAAACACTATACAGATATCAATGGTACGATCATAAATCAAAAGTCGAAAAATCGGTACCGGAAATGCTGCTAAAATGCCAGAATTAAGATAAACGGAACAATAGCAGTCCAAATTTGAAGAAATGAAATATGACGTCTCACTCAGAAGATGATTTACAAATTTTCTATAGAGAAATATTCAAGTTTGGAAAACATTTTATTATCATCAAATATTAACTGATATAGATTGAAATAGAATTACACAAGAAAATAAACTTCTACATTATCAGATGAAAATTTACCATTTGCTATGTTTAATTAGACGTATTCCAAATATTAAATTTTTATTTCAAAATTTTATTGTTTAAAATTTCACAAAAATCCAGTTTATTACATCATTAAAACAGTTAAAATTTACGGATCGTTACATATCCTCACCTTAGCAATTATAATTTAGGCCTATGGTTTAGCTCCTTAGCTTTTCCTAAGATCTTCTTTGTTTTCTTACTTTTGTTTTGCTTTTAGATTTATGGAAGTATGAAAACCAAATGAAATTATCATCCTATTTATAGCCTTCCTTCAATGGTATTTTGGTCTTTTTAAATAAGGACACTTGTCCATCCTTTTCCATGCAAACTTTGGTGTATCGACACATTCCCCCTTGGTTGTCATCTTAATAAACATGGTGATCTTATAAGCTTACACATCATTAGGCAATGTGTCACTCTCTTATTTTAAGTTCCATGCGTAATAAAACCTCATGCTTTAAGCTTACACCTAATCAGCCTATATGTCACTCCTTTATTTTAAGTTCCATGCGTAATGACACCTCATGCTTTAAGCTTACACCTAATCGGCCTATGTGTCACTCCCTTATTTTAAGTGCTATGCGTAATGCCACCTGATGCTTTAATAAATAAGGTGTTATTACAAGTTACACCTAATCGGCCTATGTGTCACTACCTCATTTAAATGCCATAATTAATACCATGTCATGCTACAAGGAGATATTACAAGGTTACACCTAATTAGTCTATCAGATCATAAAATCTTTTGGTCTTTGAAACAGACTTGTAACTTAGTATTTCATCTTCCAAAAATTATATTATTATTTCATTTGTATATAAAAAACACAAGAGAAAAAATAAGCTGTTCGAGTTCTTACATTCTACCCCCTTAAAATAATTTCTTAACTTTTCTGTCAAGAATTCTGATTGATCGTTTGATATATGTGGTACCTTTCTTAACTTCGACGTTATTCAAATCAACTACATGTGATGGATCAGAAATATACTTTCGTAGCATTGATATATGGAAAACATTATGAACATCTGATAATTTTTCAGGTAATGCAAGTCGATATGCAACCTTACCTGTTATTTCAGTGATTTGAAAAGGCCCAATAAATCTAGGTGACAATTTTGCCTTTTTCTTTCCATATCATATTACACTCCTTATTGGAGAAGTCTTTAAAAGAACCTGTTCCCCTACTTCAAATTCCAAATCTTTCCTTCTCTAATCTGCATAGCTCTTTTGCCCACATTAGGCAGATTTTAGTCGTTCTCATATGGTTGTAATTTCTTCGTTGTTCTATCACTAGATTAGTGCCAAGTAGTTTATTATCTCCTACATCTGCCCAACAAATTGGTGAACAACATGGCCTTCCGTATAGGGCTTCATATGATGCCATACCAATACTTGTATGGTAACTATTGTTATATGCAAATTCAATTAATGGTATGTGTGTTTTCCATGTAATTTCAAAATCCATCACACAAGATCTTAGCACATCTTCTATTACTTGATTTACCTTTTCTATTTTTCCATTTGTTTGAGGATGAAAGGCCATACTCATATTAAGCTTTGTACCCAAAGTCTTTTGAAAACTTTTCCAAAATCTAGAGGTAAATCATGAGTCCCTATTTGAAACAATTGTTACTAGGACTAAAATGCAATCTGGTAATTTCTTTCAAGTAGATTCTTCTTAGTTTGTCAATTGAGTATCCTATACTATAGGGTATAAACTGAGCTGATTTTTTAAGGAATCCACCACTACCCTTATTGCATTATTCCCTTGGTTTGACCTTGGGAGTCCAATAATAAAATCCGTTGAAATTTGTTCCCATTTCCATTCTGCTATAGGAAGCGGTAGTGATGTGCACGTAAATGTGCATATTTTTACCACCATATTTAATCTATTTAAATTAAATAAATGATCATATCGGGTATTTTAACTAGTTTAAATCAAAATTCAAATAATTCCAAATTGTCACATATTCATCTTCATCCAATGGCAAAATAGACATTTTTGTGCATAAATTAACTTGAGAAAATTTAATTATAAATTTCTATACTATTTTGTAGGAATTTGATTTCAATTACAAGTGGTTTGATGAAGAAGATATGCATGCACAAATAGAACACAAAGGAATGAAGATGGAAATAATTCAAAGTGAAGATCATGGAGGACCCCACCCACTTACATTGATTTTCAAATTAGGAGCTAAGCACATGATAAAAGGACATTAAAGCTTCATGTACATTTAAGTGGGGGATTAGTGGATGTTAATGATTACTTGGCCACCACACTACCTCAAGGGCAATTTGGGCATTCCCCAAAAATATGAATTAGGGTTTAACACTTGTATAAATACCCCATATCTTCATGTAACCTTCTCTCTCTTAGTCTCTCTTAGTTAGTTTTAGATCAAATAAAAGAAAGCTCTCTTCTCTTTTCATGGCTACTTAGCCATATTTTTATTTTCATGTAACTTTCATTTTTTTAATGTTAACTAGTGCTCTCTTTTCTTTTACATGCTTCTTTTCCTTTCATGTTGTAGTGTAGATCTCTCTTATTTCATGCAAGTAGATTAGTTTTTCCTTTATTTTTTCTCTCTTTTTCCTCTTGCTTGTTTAATGTTGTTTTCTACATTTGTTGATTTGATAACAAAAATGAGAGGCTAATCCCTTCAATTTAGGGGTAATGAAGCTCTCTTGAATCATGTAGATGCAACATAATTTCTTTTATATCTCTTTTGTGCTTAATGGAAATTAGATGTTTGTGTGGTTTTGTGTTTAATATTGAGTTTGATAGCTTATATTGTTCAAAACAAATAGGCTATGCTTAGTTATATGAATCATTAATTACCTCTTCATCTACATATGATCATGGTAATGGAAGTGGATTTAGAATCAAAATTTGATGGTTTATGTTTCTAATTCAATAGTTAATAAACCATGCTTAAAATAGATTCTACTTTTGATTTCATATCATTTTCATTGAAGTTAGTAAGTGGGTTAGAGGGTGCATTAAAGTTTGATGATTTAAGTGTGTTAATTAATAACACAATTAGGCCATGCTTATGATAAATGCATCAACTGATGTCACAAATGACCAAAAAGAGATCATAATTTCATTATGTTGATTTATGTGATCATTAGAGGGGATTTGCCTCTAAATTGCTCTTTAATCTCTTATTTTTATTCTCCTTAGTTTGAGCTTGTTTTTACTTCCTTTTAGTTAGTTAACAATCACTCGACTTTGGTTTAATTTGATTGAATATAATTTTAAAATCATCAATTCCCTACGGATCGACCCGTACTCACCACGTACTTCAATAGTACGCCGTGCGCTTGCGGTTATTTTTATTTCAAAATTCGTTCAATGGTTTTCTAAACCAATAGAATTTCCGTCGACGAACAGATAGCAACAGACAGATGGTCGTTGTTACTCAGCTTTAATTGATTGGCATGTGAGGCACCTTGAAACAAACCTTGCAACATCCTTTTTCATTCCATTCCACCAAAATCAATGCTCTAGATCCATATACATCTTCATGCTTCCAGGATGTATAGTGGGCCTTGAACAATGTGCCTCGTTTAGAATCTCATTCTTCAATTCTACTTGATTTGGCACACAAAGTCTATTTCTATATCTATATCCTCCATCATTTCCTACCTTCCAATCTATTGGGTTCATGCCTTTTTCAACCAATCCTTTAACTTCCCATTTTGTCCTTGGGCTTGTATAATTTTACTAACTAAGGTAGGCTGAATGACCATATTACATATAAGAGTCTTTCTTTCACTATTTATTTGATTACTCATCCTAGGTAGAGCATTCATTTCTTCCAAAGCTCTCCATTCCATGATCATCAGGTTAGCAATAATTCTATATGATTTTCGACTTAATGCATCTGCTACCACGTTGGCTTTTCCGAGATAGTGATGTAATGTTAAGTCGTAGTCCTTCAAAAACTCCCTCCATCTTCGTTGTCTCATATTAAGTTCCTTTTGGAAGAATAAATACTTTAGACTCTTATATTCAGAATAAATATCAAGTTGTTCGCTGTAAAGATAGTGTCTCCATATCTTTAATGCAAACACTATTGCCGCCAACTCCAAGTCATGAGTTGGATAATTTACTTCATGCTTCTTTAATTGTCGAGAAGCATAACCAATAACTTTATCTTCTTATATCAATACACATCCTAATCCCTGACCACATGCATCACAATATATTTTGTATCGTTCTTCACTCCTTGGTAATGTTAGAACCGGTGCTTGAGTTAACTTTCTTTTCAATGTCTAAAATTCCACCTCACATTTCTCACTCCTTACAAATTTTATATCCTTTTGTGTTAACTTAGTTAGTGGAGCTGCTAACTTTGAAATTTTTTGAATAAATCTTCTATAATAACCAGCCAGCCAGGAAAACTTCGAATCTCCGAAGGTGTTCTTGGAAGACTCCATTTCAAAACTTCTTTAACTTTTGATGGGTCTAGTCCTATCCCATCTTCTAAAATAAAATGCTCGAGAATTTAACTTCTTCTAAGCAAAACTCACATTTACTTAGCTTTGCATACAATTGGTGCTCCTTTAATGTTTGTAAAGTTATACGCAAGTGTTTCTCGTGCACTTCTCTTGACTTAAAGTAAATTAGGATATCATCAATAAATACTATGCCAAACTGATCAAGGTAAGGATGGAACACACGATTCATAAAGTTCATAAAAACTGCTGGTACGTTAATTAGTCCAAAAGGCATGGCAAAAAACTCATAATGTCCATATCCTGTTTGAAAAGCTATCTAAGGAATATCTTCTTCCTTTATTCTTAATCGGGGATAACCATACCTCAAATCTATTTTTGAGAATATGGTAGCTCCTCGGAGTTGATCAAATAGATCATCAATCCGAGGTAATGGATACTTATTCTTAGTTGTAACCTTATTTAGTTCTCGGTAGTCAATACATAATCGTAGGGACCCGTCATGCTTTTTTATGAATAATACTGGAGCTCCCCAAGGTGATTTACTTGGTCTAATAAATCCCTAATCCTCTAACTCTTGAATTTGCTTCTTTAGTTCTTGATTTTCTAATGGAGCCATACGATAAGCTGTTTTTGCTATTGGGTTTGTACAAGGGTCCAATTCGATACAAAAATCAATTTCTTATTTTGGAAGTAATCATTGTATATCCCTAAATACTTCTTTAAATTCATTGACTACTTCGATTTGGTCTAGTTGTTGGCCTGCATCTTTAATGTCTATATGTGTTAGGTATGCAAATATGAATGCATTTCCAAATTTATTACATAAATATATGAATGTCTCATGTCCTGGAATGGAAAAGGTTATAGTCATGTCATGACAATCTAGTTTGGCATAATGTTTTTAAAGCCGACCCATTCTAACAATGAGATCAAAATGGATCATTGGGAAAAGGAACAAATCTGTAGGCATTTTCTTATCTTCGATATAAAGAGGACAATTCTTACATATACTTTTAGGTTCAATTTCTCCTTCTACTAAGTTATATATTATTTTTTAGTTGCTCAATTGGTAATCCTAACTTAGTAGCAAATACTATAGATATTAAGGAATATGGCATCCAGATCAAATAAAAGTTTGGCTTGAAAATAAAAAATAAATAAGGATCCACACATGGTTGTTTAGAAACCGTCGCATATACCCTAGCTTGATTTCTTGATGTTGCTTTATTTTTTTTTTCTGATTTTTATAGTCCCTGCTTATGTGTCTAAGTTCATTGCAATTGTAGCATATAATTTGTTTTCTTTCCTTAGGATAGTTAGGAGCAATATGACCCTTCTCATTACAATTGTAACATGTTTTTATTTTGTTTTGACCCTCTCCTTGTTGTGTCCCTTCTTTCTTCTCTTCCTTATTATATTGTGGTTTCTTCCCATTGAATTTCTTTTGATTATTGAATTCACCATGATTGTTATGAATTCTCTTATTTGAAAGATTCCTCTCTTACTGAAGTTGAATGTAGTCTACTTCGAGGTTAAGAGCTTTAGATATGATTGCCTCGTAAGTCACCAATTATGTGTCTCCTTATTGGTGGAATCAGTCCTTTTGCAAATCTTCTGGCCCTCTTTTTAGGCGTATTAATTAAATGACTTGCAAATCAAGACAATACCTCAAATTGATTTTGATATTGGGCTACCGTCATGTTTCCTTATATGAGAGCTTGAAATTTCATTTCCATCTTCTCTCTTTCATGTTCTAGAAAATACTTTTCCAGAATGTTTCCTTAGATTTTTTCCAAGAATCACACTTGAATCATTCATGGTCCTGATTAACTCTCACCAACCCTTGCCTCTCATGCTAGTTGAAATATAGCCAACTTCCTTTTAGCTATTTTACTACAATCCAACACTTTAAAGATGTCTTCTAAATGCTTGATCCAATGTTCAGCTTTAAATGGATCAAAATCTCTAATAAATTTGTTTGGATGTAAATTCTTAAAATGACTCAATAAATTATCATATGGATTGCTACAGGCCTTGAGGAGATTTGTTCCATTTGTTTAATGAAGGATGCAAACAACTCTATAGAATTTTGTTATGTGGAGGCTTGAGCCTCTTGACTATGAGTTGAAACAGTAGTTTCCAGGTCTTTCATAACCTTAAAGAAACAAAAGGACTTTGTTAAGGTCAAGACCAGATATAACTATATTATTTAATATGAAATATTAATCAACTAAATTCAAATCATACACATAAAGGATATACAATTTATAACCCTTTTCATTTGTACAAACACAATTTGGGTTATTGTTTACAAACTTCCACATTCATCTCCAATATTTATAAGTCAACAAAATTGGAGATTAAACCATCAAACTTTAAGTAACCCTTCATTTCTTTATATTACATTCCTCATCGAAGTCATAGTGTAGGAAAGAATCCCGTAATATTGTTAATTCCATAGGTGAGACCTCGTTTGATATTTTTGATTCTGACTCCTCTTTATCCTACTGTCTTATATTTACCTTTGGGAACATTTTCCTTCGTATTGGTCTTATAGTGTTAGGATTTCACCTTTCCTTTTAAGAAATTCTCAAATTTCTCCATACTTAGTTCTCTCCACCATTTTTATAGCTTTCACTATTTCCTTCTATTTTTAATGCAGACGGTACAATACAAGGTCTCTTTGCAGTACCTCTTCATAGTCGTATGCTCTATTTGCTAATTCTATCATTTCCCCCACTAAAATATTTTCTTCCTTCCTTCTAATCATCTTCTTCTCGAATTGTGGAAAGGTTGGGGTTAATCGTTCTTCGGGATTAGTTGTGCACTTAACCCTCCCGATGAATCTCCAGTATCCCATGTCTTTCGGTTTGTCATTGTTTACAACTACAGAAATTATAAACTTGTCAATGAATAATATAAGCTTCCTATTCTAGCAAAACCCAAACTATAGGGTGTCATTCTTGCGACGCGATAAAGGGTTTTCTACTAAGCACCACTTAAACCTAGACAATGAGACCACTTTGTAACACCCCGCTCCGGCACTCTTGGTCGGACTCGGGAGTGTTACCCTCATAATGCGGTGATATGATATTAGTGTCACAAGTTCACAAGGTAATTACTGGAATCTCAAATCATTCAAAGTAAATGATTTCAAGTGGAAGAAATATTATACATTCATACTTGAAATACAAGTTAATTTACATAAGGACTTGTCTTCGACTTCATACATATATGTACATCAAGATTTGCAATATTAAACAAAAGCTAAGAAAAATTCTTCACTTCCGGTTTTTCATGAAAGTTCCACCTTTTACTCTACTTATCCAAACTTGAAATGTGTATGTGTAGCATCATGAGCAACACAGACCTAGTGAGGTAGCTATTTAATCTAAATCTCAGGTCATGTCACAAAATTCTCCACGATGTCCAAACCATATTTTAAAATATATTAGCATAATACATAATTAAAATAGGTAAATTAGTTCCAACCATATTTGTCAAACTAATTTGACATATATAAATATCTTTTGTAAACCAGGAACATCTGAAATCCATAAAAAAATTAATTTGACTACATATGGATCCAAGCCGAACACGCAGTATTGAATTAGATCCTAGAAATTTTTTATCACATCGTGGCTGGCATTCTAACACACAATATGGATGTACTCTATCTTCTAACATACAGTATGGAAATAAAGTAATAGTGCACTATCTTAAATCTTTTGTCTTTTAATTCCTTCATTCAAAAGCCATCGCAAATCATAAGTGTGTGTGTGTGTAAGTATTATTCAAAATACTTCATAATCATCAACCAATATAGATTATTCTTTCTTTCAAACAATCGAAACATAAATCATAAATAACTGGTTTAGGTCAAAAATATTATAAGCAAAAGGTATGTCTATGATACCAAAAGGTTTAAAATAGTGCAACATATAGAGTAAACATATTATAAGTCACACTACTTCATAGAGTAACCTGAAATTTTAAAATTAGATTGTTTCCTCACCTTAGGAATTATAGTTTAGGCCTATAGTTTAGCTCCTTGGCTTTCCTACGATCTTCCTTATTTTCTTGCTTTTGTTAAGATTTAGATTTGTGGAAGTGTGGAACCAAATGAAATTATCATCCTATGTATAGCTTTTCTTCAAGGGTATTTTGGTCTTTTTAAATAAGGACACTTGTCCATCCTTTTTCATGCAAGCTTTGGTGTATTGACACATGCCCTCTTGATTGTCACCTTAATAACCATGGTGGTCTTATAAGCTTACACATCATTAGCCGATGTGTCACTCTCTTATTTTAAGTGCCATGCATAATGACACCTCATGCTTTAAGCTTACACCTAATCAGCCTATTTGCCACTCCCTTATTTTAAGTGTCATGCGTAACGACACCTCATGCTTTAAGCTTACACCTAATTGGCCTATGTGTCACTCCTTTGTTATAAGTGCCATGCATAATGGCACCTCATATTTTTTAAATAAGGTGTTATTACAATATTACACTTAATCGGCCTATGTGTCACTACCTTATTTAAATGCCATAATTAATGTCATGTCATGTTTCAAGGTGATATTATAAGGTTACACCTAATTAGTCTATTAGATCATAAAATCTTTTGGCCTTTGAAACAGAGTTGTAACTTAGTATTTCATTTTCCAAATAATTATAATATTAATTGTTCTTACAAGAAACTCTTAGTCTAAAAATTTGTTGGGTTAAAAAGTTTCCAGTTTAAAGATTTTTCGATAAAGTGATTTTTCTTTTCAAAATAAATGTAGTAGAGCGTAGGTTGGACTTGATGAATTTTCCTATTTCATAAATTTGGAAGTTCTTTAAAAAAATTCTTTTTAAAATAGAAATGAAACTTGATTAAAAATGATAAAGAAGACACTTAAGTGGGAAAAATATAAACAAAAGCAATAGTGAGAGATTTGGATAGGAACATCGCTAGGAAATTATATAATAAGATTAGTAATCTAGTTAGAGATAATGTAGGAGAGAAATAATGAGAATGAGATAGGAAAATGTTGGGATAGGAGTTTACCATGTCTACTCCACTTTTTATTATTTAAAATTATAGAAGATGTTTTTGAATATTTTGAACTAAAAGACTAACTTTCGAAGGAATAAATCTTTGATATAGAAAGTTTTGAAAGGGGAAATTAAGCAATCCTTTCTGAATTTTAATTTAATAATAGGTTTTGTTCAATAATTGAGTTTTTGAATGTTTGGGGTTGAGGACCCTACTTTTAAAGAAGAAGTTTTTAAGGAAAAACTGATTGAGAAAGGAAATTATTTTACTAAGTAATTTTAGAACTTTTGAATTTGGAGTTAAGAATAAAGCAGTAAATGTTTTGAAAATTTGAAAAGTTAGGTTCAAATATTTTTGAAAGGATTGGTTCAAATGTTTAATAAAAATGGAATATATATATATATATAGAATAAAATAAAATATGGTGTTTAGGTGTTTTTAAGAATTCAATTTCCCCATACTGTTTTTGGAAAGTTGGATATTCTTTTGGAAAAGTATGCAAAGTTTTCTTTTCACATGTGGAAATTCTTTTGTACGTTTGAGTTTCAAATGTTGCATACTAACGTACTATGGATTTTTAAGTTTACATTTTATGGAGTAGATATGGATCACTATCTAGGCAAGAAGGGTTAAAGGTTTCAGTATATGAATAAAATAAGAATAGTATGTACAATCTAATCTACAAAATAGAAATCGGTCCCAAACAATTAATTGTAGAATGTTGATAAGGTTGTAAAGGTATTTCGGGTCTATAATTGGGTTGTAAGTTCGGTTGCCTTTGAAATGTGAATTTCTATATTTTGATTTATTGGGAGAAGGCTTCTTGTCATTTCCATAAATTACCTAATTCCTTAAATGAATAAAAAGTGCAGCGTTTGAATTTATAAATGATATACCAAAAGGGGAAAGAGATGTGTAAGATATGGATATTCTTTTCTGTAGTTTGCACTGTTTATTTCAATAAAAGAAAAGGAATAATCTCTTGTAATTTCAAACAAAGAAAAAATATCACTTGTGGGTAATTTATGGAAGGTTATATAATGGTGATCCTTTTTGAAAGGATAGCTCTAATATAATAAAATATAGAAAGGAATGTTATAATTTAGAAAATAATGATTTGAAACAAGAAACATATAAATACCGTTATTTATAATGGTATCCGTATTAATTATAAACAGCGTAGTAATTATAGGAACTAGGATTGATGGACATTAATTACAGATTTAATGGGCCATAAATTTTTAATTAATAAAGGATAAAAAGGAATTAAATGCGGGACTGATTAAGGAATCTAATATGGTATTTATAGAAGGGTTGAATACTTATAATAAGTAAATTTTGAAGCTGGTAAAGAGATTAAATAAGAATTGATCAAAGATTGTCAATTATTACGTCAATGGCCAGTTATTATGGGTAATGGGTATTTATTAGAACTAAGAAGGAAAATTAAGGAAGATGGGTAATGGTGGAATGACATTGTAGGAATGTACATCTTAAATTAGTAAGGAGCATTAGGATCCCACATCATTAACACCCGTTAAGGATTAAAGGTAGTGTCTGGTAAAATTTTCTTTTAGAGTTTTCCAGTTGAAATGCTGGTTGACTCCTTTAGATAAATGTATTTGATATGGTACAAGACATGTTCCTATTTTATCACTGTGTTGATTTTTGGGATGGAATTAGACCACTAAATAAATATATATTAAAGAACATCATAAATAAGAAAATTTCATAAGGACACTTAAGTGGCAATAAACCGAAGATAAAACTAGGAGTTAGTAAGGAAACTAGATTAGAATGCTTCAAACCCAAAGCTTGTGGAGTGTCACCATTCACCCCGAATGTGATAAGTTGTATAGGGATATGAACAGAATTTCCTAATTGGTCAAAGATGAAGAGAGCATCATTGAATAAGTTTTTAGATATTTGACGTGCCAAAGAATTGAAGTTAAGACTAGGCAAGCCCGGAGGATTGTCATTACCATTGGAGATTTCAACTTGCAAATGAGAGCATATATCTATGGACTTTGCAAATGGATTGCCTAGAGGCAATAATGTTATTTAGGTTATAGTAGATTGGCTCATTTTACCTCCGTCGAGGATAATATGATTATAACATCTCTAGCATAGAGTGTGTTAAAGGAGTGGTGCAACTACATGGGGTTCCGGTTAGTATTATCACTGATAGAGACCCTTTGCTCGTTAGGGAATTATGGAGGATTCCTGCAATTTGCTTTGGAAACGACTTAGGAACTTAGCACCGCTTACCATTCGCAGACCGACGATTAGACGAAAAGGGTGAATAAGACTTTTGAAGATTTGTGGAAAGTTTCATCATGGGTTTTGGAAGGCCTTGGAGAAGGTAGAAATATTAAGACGATAGTTGAGGGCCGCATAGGATCATCAGGAGTCCTAGGCTGACAAGCGAAGATAGGAATGGGAGTTTTTAGTTAGGGACATGGTATTCGTTAAGGTTTCCCAACTTAGAAAGGTTCTAAGGTTTGATACTTATGAGAAGTTGGCGCCTAGGTTCGTTGGGCCTTTCCTGATTTTAGAGACAATTGGGAAACTTGCTTATTTGACGGAGCTTTCGAACTAGTTAGCTAGAGTCCATGACATCTTTCATGTTCCATACTCGAGGAAATGTCTACACGACATTGCCTCTATAGCAGAGCCTGATTAGTTAAGTGATGTTGAAATGAAGCCTATCGCCCCCTCGTGCTCCCACCTGCCTAGTGGAGCATGATATCGAGAGGCTTCATAATGAAGAAAATTAGGTTGATTTGAGTAGATGAGGAGATTACCCATCGAAAAGCACATGGAAAACCGAGGAAAAGATGAATGTTTCTCATCCCGAGCCTTCCTTTGTAAAAATTTCTCTCCAAAAAAGTTAGTTTTTGGTTGCATTGTAGTTGCTAGATTTGATGATAGGAAATGGTTACCATACTTTTTACTATTATTTTTGCACTTATATAGAATTATATGTATATTTAAGATGCTTGCATACATGCCTATAAGTCATGACCTTGCATTCATGCCAGAATTGAGCTCACCTATAGTATGTTTGCATACATAATCACATTGCATTTTTAGTTAAGTAGATGGTTAGGTAGATTATTTTAAATAAATTGGTTGCATAACATGGTTGTTGAGTGCGCATTACACTATCTTCCCTTGGTGATTTCGGGGGTGAAATCCTTTTTAAGGGTGGAGAATGTAACGTCCCGTAAAATTTAATAAGAAATTAAGTTATTAAAAATAAGATCAAAAATGAAAATTTGTAAATTCGGAACCTGACCGGGGGACTTGCACCATTGCGTCCGTGGTGATTTTCTGATCAATTTTCATATATAATATATTGAAATCGAAGTTAAAATGAAAAAGTTATGGACGTTTGAAGTTTTCGAATTTAAAATTTAAACAATTGAATTTGAATTTAAAAGTTTAAAATTTGAATGTTTGTATTTGAAAAGTTAACGTAAGAAGCTTAAAGGTTAAGTAGGATTAAACATTAATGTGTAATTGATTGGATTAATAAGAGAAATAATTAACTAATTAATAAAGTAAAAAAATATGGTTATTGGTAGCCACCCATCTTATTGAGTGAAAGGGAGTGGGAAGCCCGGCCCGCCTGAACTACTTCCACTCCCCAGAATCTTCTTCATCTACCGCATCGTATTCCCACCACCTCTTGTCCATCAATAAGTGATTCTTTGTATGTGTAAAGGCGGGTAGACCATCTCACCTTTTTCCTAATAGTGGCGATCGACCCCTGGACTACGACCAGTCGACCGCTAGCGGTCGACCAATGGGTCCAAGCGATCGACCGGTGGGAAGTAGAAGGGTGGGTGGCGGCTTGGGTTTTGATGTTTTAAATGTTTTGGATTTGTTTATTTTTAACCCAATGACCATCGTTCCTTCTTACCTTTATAAATAGATCCTACGCCACCTACTTTTCCTTCATGAAATTTTGGGAACGCTAGCAAAAGGCTCTATCAAAATCTCTTCCCATAGGGTTTTAGAAATAGTAAACTTTTTTGGTAAGTAATTCTAGTTTCTAATCTCTAATTTGAATTAATTCTTCTTCTCTCCATCTTTTGATTTTTGAAACCAAATATATATATATACACACACATACAATCTATTTATTATATATTCAAAAGGGAAAGATCTAACAGAGAATTAGGAGCTATAGAAATCTGATCTCTTCTTCTTCTTTGGGTTTTAAAATCAGTTAGGATTTTCTATTAAGGGAGTTAGATGTTTAATTCTTTTGATTTCTAATTCTATTCCTCTCTAGTTTCTCATTCTACATCTAATTTTTGTATACAATTCACTTTGTTGTATATTTTAAAAGAAGGAGATCTGAAAGAAATTTAGGCGTGGTGGAATCAAATCCAGTTAGGAAGCAAACAATTCTCAGTGAGTGGAAATATCAAGCTTTTCACATTTTTGTAATTAAATAGTATTTACTTGGATTCAATGTATGCCTTGGGAAATTTTGGAAACGAATACATAACCTAAAAACCCCATAAATTTCCCTAAGTAAATATCAATCTTTGTATATGTTGAAATTATAATTGTTTTTAGTATTGGTATATTAGAATCTAATTAACTGTAAGAATTAGATAATCTATGGTCAATTTAACATATTTTACCTCTTTTGAATGAAGTGTTAAAGGGTTAAAAAAGAATATAAATTAGAAATGGTATGTAAATTATGAATTGAATTATTTGAGTTAGCACTGTCTATTTCTACCACTTATATAAATATTCCTTTCTCACTTCAAAATTTTGTATACGAAGGTTGAATTGAATATGGGCGATCTAATTTGTGATTGTGATGCCCCACCTCTATACTCACGCTAGCCAAGGACACTACTAAGTAATGACGTCGACTAGCGCAAAGAATAAGGCTGTTGAGGAGCGACCATCTGTGTAATTGCTTTGTGCGAGTACCGATATGTCAGAAAATATAACTTACATTTCATTTCTGGAGGAAATCCGACATATCTAATACAAACTCAAAGCTACCACACAGTGGCTATGAGGCCTTCCGAAACAAATATAGAAATAAACATAACATAAATCAATCACATGCATTCATATCACAAAGGCGGAATCAGATATGAATATATCACATATGAGTGAACATCAGAGTAGTGGTCAAACAAGATCCACAGTATCACAAAAGAATAGATACAAGTGCTAGACAAAAGAATAAGTATACATCATGGAGTCTATATCTCGAATGTATAACAACAAAAACTACAAATGTAATGTAGTTAGACAAAAGTCAGAAGATGATCCCAGATAAGGAGTCAAGCAGAAGCACCAGTAACATCTCGGTCTGACCCGAGTATTATTTAATAAGAAAATAATAAACGGATCAGTCTAGCTATAAATATCAGATAAAGGAATGAGATATAAGCAGAGATATAATAAGAATGTATGATAACAATAATGTCATACAAGAACAAATATGATTTAAACAACATCAAAATCATAAAATATCTCAAGAATCTCAAAGCACCAAAAAGAATATCATATCCTTTATTTAATTCACCGAACTACAAATATTGACAAACATATTTTTTTTTGGCAAAGCCAGCCTGTTTTTATTGTGGACAGTCCACATTTATTAAACGAAATAGGTTACAAAAAAGGGCAAAGCACCAAACTGCAATCCAAACAGAATACAAAGATAAAAGCAACAAATTACAGAGGAATCTTCAGTAAGAGTTGAGAAAGAGTCGTCGAAGCCCGCGTAAATATTCTCAAGTTTCTTTCTTCCCATATCACTGCTATCACCAGCTTGAGATATTTGAGAAACCTTGTGGTCGAAATCGATTTCCTCCTGGTTAGTTGGAAAATCCGACACCATTCCAAATTATAATCACGAAAAGGCGGTCTCTCATGAATACAATGAAGGACATGCTTCCATAACTGAAAAGAGAATTGACAATTGAAAAATAAGTGACCAACATTTTCCTCTGCCCTGTTGCACAGAATGCACCGAGATTGGTCGATTAAATTCCTTCTAACAAGATTGTCTTGAGTGTGTATTGCGTTCATCAGACATTTCCAAAGCATCAAGTTATGTTTTTGTTTGGATCCTGACTTCCATATTCGAGTGTACCATGGAAAATTGGAATTGTGATGATTATGAATTATAGTTCTGTAAACTATGGAGATACTGTGAATTTTTCCATTCCAGCTGAGACCTTCAAGATCCATATGCTTATAAGAATCGGTTGTAGTTGACCAAAGGTTATTCAGCGCAGGAGCACTAACATGAGGAAGATGCAACACTTCATCTATAAAAAAATCATTGGCTTTAGCATTTATTGGAATACCAGAATTAAGTAATAAATTATAATCAATATGTTGAGATAAAATCATTCCTGATGCACACCAAGGGGAGAACCAAAAGGAGTTGTCAGTATTGCATTGCACCATAGGTAAGTAATATCTTCTATTAGCCAAAAGTCTTTTCCATAAAAAACTATCTGTATTTTTTGCCTCCATAGTCCAAAATTTTCCACCCTTTAGATTGTATTGCCTATTCCATTTTTCCCAGATCCCCCTGCTATTACTAAGCAGTTTGTTTATAAGCTGGGAAATTGTTGCTATATTCCAAAGTTTTAAATTTATTATACCCAGCCCTCCCTTATTTAAAGGGGATATTATTTTTTTGTAGGCAATTGGAATGAGTTTAGAGGAATAAATATTTCCATGCCATAAGAAATGATTAAATGCTCTATTTAGCATGTTAATAAGTTTGTTAGGGATCACGAAAAGTTTGAAGTAATATGCACACATAGCAGAGGCAACACTCTGGATGATGACCAGTCTTCCAGCTTGAGATATTTTAGAACAATTATAGCTACTGAGCTTATTAGTAATTTTTTCATATAAAGGAAGACATTGAGCATTGGAAATTCTAGTCTTACACATAGGAGCACCAAGATGCATAGCATTTTGATCAATTGACTGAAGCCCTGAAGCAAGTAAAATACTTTGGAAGATGTCAGAAGAAACCCCAGCAATATTTATTTGAGATTTATTTTTATTTATATTAAGGCCTGTCATTTTTTTAAAGATATGAAATGTAGCAAAGACATTAGAAACAGATTTTATGTTTGGTTTAGTAAAAAGAAGGAGATCATCTGCAAACATTAATGTAGTTATTTGATGTTTTTGACATTTTGGGTGATAATCAATATTTTTATTATGGCTTTCAACACCAATTAGTTGGGTGAGAACCTCCATAACTATAATGAATAGTGAAGAGGATATTGGATCCCCTTGCCGTATTCCTTTTTGAGTTTTAAAATAGCCAAAAGATTCACCGTTTATAGATAAGGAAACATATACAGTAGATATACATGTATATATCCAAGCTAGGAAAGGCAGGGGAAAATTCATTTTGGACATTATGGAAATGATAGACTCCCAACTAACAGAATCATATGCTTTATGGATATCCAGCTTCATAAAGCATCTAGGAGAAATATTTTTCCTATTATAGCCTTTAATTAGTTCTTGGGAGAGTAAGATGTTATCTATAATAGATCTACCAGCAACAAAACCCTGTTGATTAGGGGATATTAGGTCTGCAAGACAGGTTTTCATTCTAGTGGATAAAATTTTAGCAATGCATTTATATATAACATTACAGCAGGCAATGGGCCTGAATTCAGTTACATTTTGAGGCATGCTAACTTTTGGAATAAGGGCTAGTTTGGTATGGTTTATACCATTCAGAAGAGTATTGGTTTTAAAGAAGTGTTGTATAGCTTTACAAAAGTCATATTTAATTATATGCCAACATTTTTGAAAAAATAAAGCAGAAAACCCATCTGGACCAGGGGAGCTAGTAGTTTTCATTTTGAAAATGGAATCATGAATTTCTTCATGGGTAATGAGCTTAATTAAATTGATAGCTTGATCATTGGAGATATTATTTATTGGTAATTCATTAATAACTTGAATATTAGTTACTTCTTCAGATTTTGAGAAAAGAAATTGGTAGTAATTTAGAAAAGATTGCTTAATATCAGAGAGAGTGTTAACTTCAAAACCATGTCTATCTTTAATCCTATGAATTAAGGCAGCAGTCTTCTTAATTTTCAAGGAATTGTGAAATATTTTAGTGTTTCTATCTCCTCCTATATCCCAATTAGTTTTATTTTTTTCCCTGAGCATTTTAAGTTCAGTTTTGATTGCTTTTTTCAACTTTTTGGTAATCTCGCTGACTTTATTAGATATAGCTATGTTATTTGGGTCATTTTGCATTAGAATATGAGTACCACTAAGCTCAGTGCTTAATTTGGAAGATAAAAGACTACCAGTCCCATACTTATTTGAAGACCAACTTTTAATAGCTACTTTACAATCTTTAAGCTTTGATTGAAGAATGTACATGGGGTTACCAAATTTAGGTTTGTCCCAGACATGTTCAATTAAAGGGAAAAATTCAGGATCTTCAAACCAACAATTAAAGAAATTAAAAGAAGAATAACCCTTGATACTTCTATTTCCCCAGTCCATAATGATAGGACTATGATCAGAAAGGGAAGAAGAAGGAAAATTAGAAATTAAAGATGGCCAAGCATTGAAAGCAGCTAAATTAAAATAAGAGCGATCTAATTTACAAAAAGTTCTAATACCTGATCTGCTACAATTATTCCATGTATAACACATACCAGATTTAGGGATTTCATGAAGGTCAGCTAGTAAAATAGCATTATTAAGTGGAGCAACATCGGCCAGAGTCAATGGTATTCCTCCCATCTTATCCTCTGAATGTTGCATACAATTAAAATCTCCAAGGCACATCCAAGGGGATACAGAGTGCAGAGTAGGCAGTATATCAAGAAACACCTGCCTATTAGCTTTTATATTATCTGCATAAATAAAGGTAGAGTTAAATTTGGAGTTAGTAGGAATATGATTTATATTACAATGGATGAATTGTCTGTGAGTTTGAATAGCACTAATAGAATATATCTGGGGATTCCATAATATTAGCAATCTCCCAAAAGGAGCAACAGAATGGTTGTGGATAGAATTCCAATCAGGAGCAATACGTTTAGCATACAGATTAGAATCAGCTTCAGAATATTTGGTTTCGCTAAGGCAAATCATTTCTAAGTTGTTGCCTTTAATAAGGATTTTGATTTCATAAACTTTGGCTTCATCATGCCCTCCTCTTATATTCCAGTATCCAATATTGTGTAACATCATGATTTTTTGTTTTTATTGGCAGATTGCCGAGTGAATCTTTGTGACCCATGAAGTATAGCAAGGTTGTTTTTCTTGTTTTTTTTTTGAATTTTTTGCTGTAAGCCTAGCCATAATTTGTTCTTGATTGAATTCATATCCTTCATTCATGTCTTCATCAGAGCAGAAATCAGCTTCTGAAGATGAACTCAAATTGAATTCAGGAATGTTATCTTTTGAAGGAGAGAAGAGAGGAATGTCTTGAGGAGGCTTTAAGTTAGCATATGGGCTAATGGAATTGATAACAGTAGAGTTCATTACAGTAGAAGCATCTGCAGTATTAATACTATTCTGAGGCAGAGGACAGGTAGTAAGAATTGGAGCCTCCTTTTCCTTGTACTTCCCTTTATTAGTATCTAACTGATGTTTACTTAATTCATTTTCTACATGAATCTGTGTCTTTTGAGAATTGATATTAGACTCTGTAGCTTTAATCTGTTGATTCACCATTATCTCATTTTCTACTTGCAAGTTACTTAATGTTCCCCCTTCCTCTTCAACTAATTCACCTTCTTCTATTTCAGAAAGAATAGCAAAGGCATTACATGTTTCAATTGGAATTTGAGAATCACTTTGTATCTGAGGTTCTTTTGTTGCCAGAGATGTGTCTGAATTAATTGAGTTCATAACAGTATTCTTTTTTGTTTTGTCTGAATCCCCTCCTTTGATATTCGTATGACCAGACTTAGGCATCCATCTTTGTTGCCTAGTCTTCACATTATCACCAATAATATTCCTATGCGCCGAGACTTTATTTTTATTCGTAGGACCTGAATATTTTACCTGGTCTTCTTTTTCATTGCTAGTTTTGACTTCATCAATACCTCTGTCCATATCACAATTTGTGGTAGAATGACCAAAGCATTTACAAGCAGTGCAAATCAGTGGCCTCCAATTATACTCTATGTATACCTTTTGACTTGTCTCTATTCCATCTCCTATTAATAAGAAATCAGGTAATTCTTTGTCCGGCGCTATTTCTATTAAGCATTTTGCATATTCCATTCTTTCCCTCTTTTCAGTGGCTTCATTGAAACATATTAACTTCCCCAAATGACAAGCTATCCAATTTATTCCAATTAGTGTCCAGGCAATGTGAGGAATGTTATAGAGTTGTATCCATATAGGAACAGTTTTAACTTGCGATTGCACTGAACCAAAGGCTGGTTTCCAATTAGTGATTACAAACATTTGACCTCTAATGAAGGTAGGATCAGCACGTAAAACAGTTTGCTTGTCCTCAGGACAAGAAAATTTGATGAAATAATTTGCTCCATCTGATTTAATCTCATATGAACCTTTCAATTTCCATGATTTTTTAAAATGAGAAACCACTGCCATATAATTCACTGGCACACCCAAGAAGAAACCCACTAGATAGCCTTCCCAAAAATTCATTCCTTCAGACACTAAAATATCAGGAGGTGGTAGCGGCGTACCACGGTAATCAATGTTGAACTCTAATGGAGTGTATTTTCCCGCATTTCTAGGCTTTGAAGCAAACAGAGAGGACCAAGACTTCAACGGAGAGACATTTGGATCAACTGATATTTGTTGTGAGGAACCTGGGTCAGGAGGGATAGGAGGTGGAGGGTCTAGAGGAGGAGGAATAGAGACTGGAATTGGGACGGGGTTAGTTGAGAGAAGCGAAAAGGATGACGAAGAAGAAAGAAGCGGGATGTCTGAAATAGCCGTTACAGAGGACGCCATTGAAATAGCCGTTGTTGAAAAAAAGATCACGTTCTTAGATTTTGAGTTATAAATGATTGAATAATCAATTAGAAAGTTGGTGAACCACATATTAATGCCAATCGCAAAAGTTGGTGAACCACAAATTCTAGAAATAATCAATTAGAAATCCAGAAATCACAAAAGGGGGAGGCCTATCACAAACGGGAGCATGAAAACTCACCAACACGTGTATCACAAACAAAATGCTATTCCATGGTCGCTAACCATAAATTTTGAGCCGAAGCTCCACAAATGGCCCGAAGACCACGGGTCGCTACCCCGCCAAATTGAATCGAAGTTCAACAAAAGGGGATTGTAGTCCTCACACAAATAAATAGACATCGCACATCGCTAGTCTAAATCACAAAATGATCTTCATCGATCAATAAAAAGTGTGAATTACACTAAGCCAGTAAATATAAGAGTTTAGCTTCATGTCCCATAACCACTAGCTTAACTTAAATATTTACGAACAAATTATAGATTTCCACTCGAAAATTGTCATAGGATTTCAATCGAACAAGTCCATAAATTAACCGACGAAGTAAACGCAAGCGTTTCATACCACTTGTTTTGCTAAGCCGTTTAATTAGATTTTCTCATACGAATGAGGTAAAGGTTTGTATATACTAATAGATTAGAAAACGGTTTTATAAACGAGCTTTGTATTAAAAATAGAGTTGAAATCATTTTAGTAAAAGAGTTTGAATTTTTACTACTAGTATAGAAACCTTTGTAATTTAAAGTGACAAAGCACAGAAAGGATTGTAGAAACAATCAACCATCAAAAATTCACATACGAAGACGTGAATCAAATCCAGAGAAATCGATACCGAATCCATCAAAAATTGATAACCACAAAAATCCCGAATAAGAAGTCATCAGAAAAGATAATAAACGACAACGACAAATCGGAAATCAAAACAAAATAATCAATTTTGCTAAGGCAATCAGGTCAGTCGACTGAACCAGGTGGTCAGCCGACTAACACAAGGATACTGTTTTTGTATCCCCAGGGTCAGTCGACTGACCCAGATGGTCAGTCGACTTATACAGACCCGGGCAATTTCCTGGGTCTGGTTCAGTCGACTGAACCTGCTTCTAAGCAATTAGATATTCTGGTTCAGTCGACTGAACCAGCTTCAGAAGCACATTCAGTCTTGCCCTCTTTGGGGCAAATCCGATAACACAGATGGAAGCGGACGAACGAGCAACTTCGACTGAGGATTTACGCCAAACGACAACCCAGCCTCGTATGGCCCTCCGAAACGCTCCACTAACGCGTTCAAACATCAAAGATTGGATTTTTACAAAAATTGGATTCCAAAAACCAAAAATTGAACAATTCACCAATTCGATCCAAATCGAAAGCAAATGTACATGAATAAGTGTTAGGAATTCATACCCAACAACAACGATATCTATAGAAATAGATGTGAGTCCAAAAACTCACCTTTAAACCCAAAAACGATGAAGGAGAAGTTTGAATGCAAAGGAAGATCAACTTCTCTTCAACCTCAACTCAAGAAGCTTGAATCTAAGCTCAAAAGAAGAACATTTCCTAAATTAGGTATAAGAAATTTTTGAAATTAAAGAGAGAATGAGTTGGAGAAGAAGAAGGAGATACTTACCTTAGCTTCTCTTTGAATTTGGAGCAAGAATTTGGTTTTGCAATTGAAAACTAGGGCTTGAAGTATCTAATTTCTCATTCCTCTCCCCATTTTCAGTTGTGCTTAGGTGTTTAAGAAAATAGAAATGAAGTGAAGAGGAGAGGAGAGGGCTGAACTAGGTTATAGAGAGAGTCAGGGTGAAACCCAAACCCAATGCCCAATAGAAAATAGCAAAATTCAACTTACTCCAAATATATCGATGTTTATACTTAAAAAAATTGCAAACGCCATTTTAGACTCAATGGAAGTGGTCTCAAGTCCCAATTCAACTGTTTACAAAAAGTAGTTTTTCGGACTTTAATCCGGTTAACGATTCTATATTTAAATAAAATATTTAAATATTCAAAACTTTAAAATATGCGGGTTGTTACAGACTCCCCTCTTTAAAGAAATTGCATCCTCGCAATCTTTAAGAAATAAATAAGAAGTAACAACAACAAAAGCATATCAACACAAAAAGAAGAAATTTGAAATAAAAAGTTAACCTTAAGGAGCACGAGAGAGCAAGTCCGGATGTGTTCGCTCGATGTATTCTCTGGATTCCCAAGAGCAATCCTTAGGATTTAAGGACCATTGAACTTTCACAAGATGAACATCTTTATTTCGAAGGCGTTTAACCTCCGAAGCAATGATTCGAATAGGATGTTGCTCATAAGTTAAATTTGGCGAAACTTCGATTTCTTCAATAACACCGGGCTCAAGAATAGAATCGGAATCTCGAAGGCATTTCCGTAATTGCAAGACGTGGAATACGTTATGAATAGCAGAGAATTGAGCCGGTAATAAAAGGCGATAAGCCACGGAACCAATGCGTTCGGTGATGGAAGTGAAATTATTTAATGAAGTAATTAATGGTAATTACTTTATGTAATTAACTAAAGATGATTTAATAATAAAAGTAATTTTAGTTTAATTACTTTTGTATAATTAATCAAAGGATTAATTAAAGGATAATTAATTTTGGAGAAATTAATTTATGGAAGAGTAATTAAGGGTAGTTAATTACTAAATGTTATTAATCAAAGGTGATTTATAAATGTGACTAATTAATTATTAATTTAAATAAGATAATTAATTAAGAATAATTAAGGATCATTAATTAATTAATGATGTAATTAAGGATTGGTTAATTAAGATTAATTAATAAATAATTAGTGATTAAAGTAATTAATTAATTGTAATTAATTAAGGATTAATGTAATTAAATATAGTTAATTAATTAATGAAGTAATTAAAGATTAATTACTGAATGGTTTAAGATAATTTGTGAAATTAATTAAGTATTAATTACTTAAAGTAATTAAAGGGTAATTAATCAGGAATGATTAATTTAGATGGATACTTAGAGTAATGATTAATTAATAATTAAGTAAGCAGGATTTATAGAATGAAGTAATTAGTTTAATTCACTTTAAATTAATTAGATGATATAAATCATTGCTTAAGGATGGATGAATGAGATTGAATGTATTTCATTGTTTGATATCTCTGATAAGATATGATTAATATATGATATGGATGTTTGGTTGAATTATAATGATAATGTGAATTATCTGTTTGGGATGATAATGTAGATTATCTATTGAATTATCTATCTTTGTGTATATAGATAAGAATTGAATTGTTTTAACCTTAAAACAACTTGGCCCTTAAAAGATACGTTTTGGATTTCGATGAGACCGGGATCGGGTTTCCGTATACCGGAATTCCAGGTCTGGAGACCCGAATACCACATCGATCCAAATTAACGATAGGTCGTGAATCTCAAGTGAAGATGAAGATTCAGAGTGCAAGGGTTATTGTCGTTAACTCTGAGGGTGATTCCAAAACGAGTGTAACGAGATAATGCCTTCGGTTTCGTTCGAACCCGGAACGAACTTGTATGGATTGAATGCTTTCAGCACATCGTCAGGCGGACGATGAGCATTCTAAGTGATATGTTCTGATTAAAGGTAATCGTAACCTCAAGCCTCATCAACCGGGAATGGCTAAAACAGGGGAGGTGCAGCAAGGCTTCGTGGGTAGCACCCACTGAGAGCAAGATAGATCCCTGTCTAGAGGTCCCTTTTCTTTTATTCGGCTTAGTGTGTGGTTGGTCGCGCCAACTACGGGATTATCTTGTTCGGGATTATCCAGTAAGGGATGGTTCCGGATTTGTGTTGCAGAGGAGCGGGCGTACTCCTCGGTACGGTGATCTAGGCCACGTACTGTGACGGGCGGTACCCCAGTAGCCCTGCCATTGTATGGAATCCAAACTCCAATAAGTGCCGTACGTATTAGTTGTGCCCAACTATGTTGGAATGTGAGATGTAAGCATTTCAGCTATTTCATATTTATTTGAAAACCCTAGACCCTATTATAATATAACTGGATTTCCTATCAAATGTTTTGGTTAGCGTAAGGTAAAAACTTACCCATGTTTATTTGTGGGGAGTCTTACGTGATACCTTTTCTTTCTAAAGGTTTTGAAGTTAAGCAAGTTTAAGCTGTTACTCACACCAGACCCATGTCTGACCCAAGTGTTTATTTCTGTTTTATAAACTCTTGGGTACTCAAATTTTTACGAGTAGCCAAGGGATTCAGGTTTAGCTTTGACGAATATTTCTGGAGGAGCAATGGAGCAGGAGGCTTCGGCGTTCGTAGATATAGTATTCCGCTGTGTTGATATCTGTGATAGTGTCTTGTCTTGTATTTAAGTTGTAATATCTAGACAGATGTTTATAACTGTCTAGTAAGTGATGTATATGCTGTGTAACTCTGTAAATTGTTGTATACTATGTAATAGTTTATGTTATTAATATAATTTATTCGTTCCGCTGTGAGATCATTGTTGTTGTTTCTTTCTTTCTTCTCTTCTTTTCTATTTCTATCCCTTTCTTTCTTATTAACGATGCGACTTTCTGGGCATAGAAAGCCGGGGTCGTTACAGTGTTGGTATCAGAGCCAGGTTATTGCTTGTTCCAGATTTGAAGAAATGCAGGCTTCCAGATTTGAAAGAAAGAACAGGCTTTTGATTCCAGGTTTTGAAAAAGATGCAGACTTTGTTTTGATAATCTCTGGTTTGAAGAATTTTGTTACAGGCTTTGCCTTTGTTTTTGGAAAATGATTTACAGGTTGAAGAAATGTTGATTACGGTTTGAGGAGTTGATTACATATTTGTTTTGAGAAATTGTTTTGGTCTATACTTCAGGCTGAAGCTTCTTATCTTTTGAAAAGAACAGGAAAGAAAAATGGGATGAGAGGTAGATGAATATATAAGTAAAAATGATTTATTAAAACAAAAGAAAAATGGAAATTAAAAAGATTGACACTTGTTTTCCAGATTCTTATTCTACTCTGTTATTCATGGTTTCCAGTGAGCTTCTAAATTTATTTTCACTTAAATCAAATTTTAAAATTTACTTTATGATAATACAACCAACTTAAGTTTAGAACTTAGATCCTAACAAGGCTTAGATAAAGAGGAATTGAATTTCATTGAAAATCTTAGTTTTAAAACTAAGAACAGAGATGTCACAGAGACAACAAACATGCACACATCAATACATCCAATTATACACAAAAATTTCATAAATAAACAAACACACTAACATGCTTTTATTCCAGAATTTACATGCAACCAGATTAAGATACTTAAGCTTTTAAGAAAAGGTGTTACTCACCAGATTTTGAGAATGAACCGAGCATATCTTTTGAAACTGCTTTTGAATTTTAAAACTGGAATTGCCTTTGCCCTTTAAAACTTTTAAACTTGAATATTGGCTTTAGAAACTTGCATGCACGTCATTATCTTGTTGGAAATGGGCCAATATATCGAGGTGCTAATTTTCATGATCGACTGAAACGCACAATACCTTTCATCGGTGAAATACGAATAAACACAAAATCTCCCACAGAAAATTCTAATTTCCTTCTTCGATTATCGGCATAGGATCTTTGTCTACTTTGAGCTTCTTTCATCCGATGACGAATAAGGTCGATATTTTCTGTGGCATCACGAATAAAATCTGGACCTAAAACCAGTTTCTCACCAGCTTCAAGCCAACACGAAGGAGATCGGCATGGCCTTCCGTAAAGTGCCTCGAAAGGAGCCATACCAATACTAGATTGGAAGCTATTGTTATAGGAAAATTCAACAAGAGAAATATGATCTTCCCAACTTCCACCAAAATCAAGAACACATGCACGAAGAAGATCTTCAAGAGTTTGAATCACACGCTCTGTTTGTCCATCGGACTGAGGATGATAAGCGGTGCTAAAATTAAGCTTTGTTCCCAAAGCTTTTTGAAGACATTTCCAAAATCCACTAGTAAACAATGGATCACGATCGCTAACAATAGAAGTTGGAACTCCATGCAATTTAACAATTTCTTTGACAAAGAGTTTAGCCAAAATAGGTACGGTCCGATTAGACCGAACGGGAATAAAATGGGCGGACTTGGTAAGTCTATCAACTATCACCCATAGGCTATCATGACCCGAACGAGAATGGGGAAGACCGTCAATAAAGTCCATGGAAATTTGATCCCACTTCCATATTGGAATTTCCAAAGGTTGCAATAACCCATCGGGTCTTTGATGCTCGGCCTTAACAAGTTGGCAAGTCATGCAACGCTTAACAAAGTTAGCAATATCGGATTTCATTCCCTCCCAATAATAAAGTTGCTTCATATCCGCGTACATTTTACTACTGCCGGGATGAATGGTAAATTTAGAACGATGAGAATCTTCTAAAATGTCTTTACGAAGATCAATGATATTTGGTACAATAAGTCTACCAAATTTTCGAATACCGCCACGAGCATCAATATCAAAGTCTATCAAACCTTCAATATTAATTTTATCCCTACAACTTTGGCCAAGAAGAACCAATTCGGGATCATGCATTTGAGCTTCAAGAATGCGGTCTAAAAGAGAAGGATGAGCCTCAAGGCTACATAAAACAAGAGATGAACATAAATCGGATTCACGATCTCGAACCTCACAAGTGGATAAAGTCTCGAGATCATTCCACTCGGATATCATCATGGAAACAACCGCTTGTTGCTTACGACTAAGGGCATCGGCAACACGATTTCCTTTTCTGGGAGAATAAAGAATATCAAGATCATAAGAGGCAAGGAACTCGAGCCAACGTTGTTGATGCAAATTAATTTCCTTTTGAGAAAATAAATACTTCAATGATTTATGATCGGTGTAAAGAACAAACTTCTCCCCCAAAATATAATGGCGCCAAATTCTAAGGGCGAAGACAATAGCCGCAAGCTCTAAATCATGAGTGGCAAATCTAGTCTCGGCAGGCTTTAATTGCCTAGAGGCGTAAGCGATAACACGTTCCCGCTGCATGAGAACGGCACCCAAACCAACGCGACTAGCATCGGTATAAACAATAAAATCTTGGTTCCCATCGGGAAGAATAGGAGCATCGGAAAGGAGTTCTTTTAATTTTTGAAATGAAGCTTCACATTTGTCTGACCAAATGTATTTAACTCCCTTCTTTGTCAAATTAGTAAGAGGTACGGAAATCTTAGAAAATTCTTTTATGAACCGACGGTAATAGCCCGCCAATCCGAGAAAGCTACGAATTTCCGTCACACTCTCCGGTCTCTTCCAATTTTGAATCGATTCAATCTTTGAAGTATCCACGGAAATTCTAGATTCAGAAATGATATGTCCCAAAAATTTCACATGAGACTGCCAAAAGTGGCATTTAGAAAATTTTGCCTTCAATTGATTTCTCCTAAGAGTTTCCAACACAATCCGAAGATGATTTTCATGTTCTTCCTCGGTTTTAGAATAAATAAGAATGTCATCTATAAAGATGAGAACAAATCGATCGAGGAAGTCTTTGAAAACTCGATTCATAAGGTCGACGAAATAAGCTGGAGCATTCGTCAAACCAAATGGCATAACAAGCCATTCATAAGATCCATAACGTGTATGGAACGATGTCAAAGGAATGCTATCCTCTGCAATACGGAGTTGATGAAAACCGGTTGCTAAGTCTAACTGTGAAAAGACTTTAGCATCACTAAGTTGATCGAATAAATCATCAATCCGAGGTAAGAGATATTTATTATTGATGGTGAGATCATTAAGTTTGCGGTAGTCAATGCAAAGCCTAAGTGTACCATCAGATTTCTTCACAAAAATAGCTGAAGCTCCCCATGGAGAGGAATTAGATTGAATAAATTGCTTCGCTTCCAATTCGGATAATTGTTTATGCATCTCCTCATTTTCCTTATTGGATATACGATAAGGAGGACGAGTGATAGGTAGAGTTTCAGGGATTAGATTAATTTTGAACTCAATTGCTCGCTTAGGTGGTAATCCTAAAACGGGCTCAAATATGTCGGAAAATTCACGAATAATGTGAATGAGAGAAATGACAACTTCCTCATCATCATTATCGGCATCATGAGGATTCAGAGAATACAAGGATGCTTTCGAATTGGAATCTGAATCTTTCAGAATGAGAGAAATCTGCTTAACAGATTGAGGATGCCGAAGATATATAGTCCGCTCAGGACATAGGATATGGGCTTCATAACGGTTAAGCCAATCCATTCCCAAAATCATTCTGAAACCAAGGTAACGCATAACATGCAAATCGGCACGTAAAGAGTAATCACATAAAATAATTTCGACATCTATACAAAGTAAACTGAGTGTTGCGGATCCACCAACCGGATTCGAAATTCTCAAAGAAGTCATCAAGCCAATAACATTCAAAGACAAAGCATCAACAAGTTCTTTTGATATAAAAGAGTGAGATGCACCCGTATCAAAAAGAACTCGAATAGGAAGATCACGAAATTTAATGATGCCATCAAGGATAGAATGAGAAATACCTTGACCACGAGAAGTGTTAGCATGAGCTTGTACAACATTTAGCTTGCCCTCCTTGCCCTGAAGTTTGGGACACGAAGATAAGGTATGACCCGAACTCTTGCAATAGCGGCAAGAAAGAGACTTCGGGCACTTGTTTGCATAGTGGTCCTTAGAACCACAATTGTAACATTCTCCACGACGAAATGTAGGAGTATTTGCTACCGGTGTTGCTTGCTTTCCCTTTTTGTTGGGATTAGACTTGAATTTAAAAGGTCTCTTCTTGTTAATGTTTTGTTTGACCTCAGCATCACTATCTTTATCAGCCTCTTCGAGTCGAAGAGCAATATCAACAAGCTGATCAAAAGAAACTTCTAATTTCAGAAGTAATGGATTTTTGAGGCTCTTGTTCAAGCCATAGACAAATCTCTGGTTTTTCTTCAATGGGGTATTAATGTACTCGACCCCATATTTAGATAGAGATTCGAAAGAAGCGACGTAGTCCGTCATGGAAGATTCATCTTGAACAAGGTTAATGAAGCGTCGAGCTAGAGATACTTTTTCAGCTTCCGGCACGAATTTCAACTCGAACCTTTCCCGAAATTGCTCCCAAGTAAGGTCTGCTTCAATAATTTCGGAGATCAGAAGCTCGTACTAGTCTAATGCTCTTTCTTGGAGCATACTAGAAGCCACTTGGACTCGATGGAGACCAATAAGATTCATGCGAGAAAAGATGCGGTCGCATGTTCGAAGCCAATCCTGGACTTCTATAACGCTCTCGGAACCTTTGAATGGCCTCCCACCCAAATTGGTGTAATCACTGCACAAGCGTGCAAACCTAGATTTAGGATGAGTGGGCTCAGGAATATGTCCGACAACTTGAGAATTTCTCAGAAGATCTAGAAGTTGCCGAGAAGACATAAATACTCCATCCTGGGGAGTAGCACTAGATTGACCGGTGCTGGGACGACCAGGTCTAACAATTTCTTTTCTTTAAGAAAGAGAGAAAGGAGAAAAAAGGTTAATATCTGAATGAATATCAAACAAATTTGATTGATAAAACAAGGCATCATAAAAAGAAATAGGATATAACGGTATGAAGACTCGAATTAAATCCTATGGCACGATTCCTAAGAATGGCTTAGGACAATGATCCTTGCTAGATTATTCTATATTGTTCCGAAGTTTGGCTCTGATACCAAGCTGTGACGCCCCACCTCTATACTCACGCTAGCCAAGGACACTACTAAGTAATGCCGTCGACTAGCGCGAAGAATAAGGCTGTTGAGGAGCGACCATCAGTGTAATTGCTTTGTGCGAGTACCGATATGTCAGAAAATATAACTTACATTTCATTTCTGGAGGAAATCCGACATATTTAATACAAACTCAAAGCTACCACACAGTGGCTATGAGGCCTTCGGAAACAAATATAGAAATACATAACATAAATCAGTCACAGGCATTCATATCACAAAGGCGGAATCAGATATGAATATATCACATATGAGTGAACATCAGAGTAGTGGTCAAACAAGATCTACAGTATCACAAAAGAATAGATACAAGTGCTAGACAAAAGAATAAGTATACATCATGGAGTCTATATCTCGAATGTATAACAAAAAAAACTACAAATGTAATGTAGCTAGACAAAAGTCAGAAGATGATCCCAGATAAGGAGTCAAGCAGAAGCACTTGTAACATCTCGGTCTGACCCGAGTATTATTTAATAAGAAAATAATAAACGGATCAGTCTAGCTATAAATATCAGATAAAGGAATGAGATATAAGCAGAGATATAATAAGAACGTATGATAACAATAATGTCATACAAGAACAAATATGATTTAAACAACATCAAAATCATAAAATATCTCAAGAATCTCAAAGCACCAAAAAGAATATCATATCCTTTATTTTATTCACTGAACTACAAATATTGACAAACATATTAATGCCAATCGCAAAAGTTGGTAAAACACAAATTCTAGAAATCATCAATTAGAAATCCAGAAATCACAAAAGGGGGAGGCCTATCACAAACGGGAGCATGAAAACTCACCAACACATGTATCACAAACGGAACGCTATTCCATGGTCGCTAACCATAAATTTTGAGCCGAAGCTCCACAAACGGCCCGAAGACCATGGGTCGCTACCCCGCCAAATTGAACCGAAGTTCAACAAAAGGGGATTGTAGTCCCCACACAAATAAATAGACATCGCACATCGCTAGTCTAAATCACAAAATGATCTTCATCGATCAATAAAAAGTGTGAATTACACTAAGCCAGTAAATATAAGAGTTTAGCTTCATGTCCCATAACCACTAGCTTAACTTAAATATTTACGAACAAATTGTAGATTTCCACTCGAAAATTGTCATAGGATTTTCAATCGAACAAGTCCATAAATTAACCGACGAAGTAAACGCAAGCGTTTCATACCACTTGTTTTGCTAAGCCGTTTCATTAGATTTTCTCATACGCATGAGGTAAATGTTTGTATATACTAATAGATTAGAAAACGGTTTTATAAACGAGCTTTGTATTAAAAATAGAGTTGAAATCATTTTAGTAAAAGAGTTTGAATATTTACTACTAGTATAGAAACCTTTGTAATTTAAAGTGACAAAGCACAGAAAGGATTGTAGAAACAATCAACCATCAAAAATTCACATACGAAGACGTGAATCAAATCCAGAGAAATCGATACCGAATCCATCAAAAATGGATAACCACAAAAATCCCGAAATCGATACCGAATCCTATAGTGTTTCTTTAAAAACAAATCAAAATGCTATTTTTTTTTGAAAATTTATATTTTTTTTGAATTTTGGAAGAAAAATGAAAAATTAATCATGAAAAATCAAAAAGAAGATGAGTCTCCCCCTACACTTAATTTTGACTGTGTCCCCACAGTCAACCCAAGTGAAAGGAGAAAAATAAAACAAAAATAAAAAGATGACCTATATTTACATGAAAATGAACGGTATTTACACGAGATCAGAAAGTATATCGTTAAAAAGTAAATAAAACGGTCTTCCAAAGACCGATTCATTTGTTTCGTCAAGTATGCGAGACACAGCTTAAGCTCGAAAAACCAAACCGTAAAAGATTTCAAAATTGAATGTTGATTAGGAAAAAGGAATGTTGTTTTATTAAAAATCGTATGAGTTGTTTTGTTTTTGATGATTTTTGGGGTTGATAAAACAATTGATTGAAATTTAAGTTTATTTTCACTAAATTGAAAGTTAAGCTCATCATCAACAAATTTTTCAAAATTATTGATTTCAAAATTGAAATGGTAATTCAAATCTTCCCCTTCAGAATTTAATAACTCATTTTCGAAAAGTCCAAAGAAATTGTGTTCATTGAATTCGTCTTCCTTTGTTGGATTATTCACAATTTCATTGCATGTGTCAAGTTCAAAATCCAAAGTTGTTGTATTCAAATTTTCGAAATCGGAAAAAGGAAGATTGAAATTTAAATTTGGTTCCACACCCTCAAAAGAATTGAAATCCAAGTCAATTTCCGTATTTTCAACAACTTCATTAAGATTTTCGTTTTCAATTTCAAAAGTTGTTATTTGAAAATCATCGATTTGGGTAAAAGGTGGATTATCACTTGACTGATCACACATTGGGATTTGATTTTGTTTATCATGTTGTTTCATATATGTTTCAATAAACAAATTTGTGTGATCATTGTAAATTTCGTCCATTTGCTCAACAAAATCCAATTTATAGTTATTAACATGAGGATTTTCACTTTGAAATTGTTGAGAACAAAGATTTTCAATCGTAACGTGGTTAAGGTTATTCCCATTACCAAATTCGTTTGAAAAGTTGTTTCCTTTTTCATTTTGAGTTTGAAATTCATTTTGGAGTTCAAAATTGAATTGGCATGGATTATAATCGAAATCATTTGAATTTTGAATTGAATTCAAATTTTGAAATCCTTGACTTGAGTTATTACACAAATATGAATTACACAAATCATTTATACTTTGATTTTGTTGTGTAGAGAATTTAAGTAAAGATGAAATGCTATTTTCAAGAGTCGAAGGTTGGTCATCATTTTGAAAATTTTATGGTTCAAAATTTGAATCGTTTAAACAATAGTTGTTGTTGAAATATCCATCAAAATTTGGTGTGAAATTATATGGATTATATTAATTTTCACAACTATTGTAAAATTCTGGCGAGTAAGAAAAAGAAAACTCAAACATTTTCAAGAATTTTTTTGGGGTTTTTTTTACAATGGAAAAATATTTAAATAAAAGGAATTTATTTATTCAAAAGGAAAATTTGATTTTTGATTTTTTTGTTTTGTTTTTGATTTTTCATATTTTTTTTATATTTTTTTTGATTGAAAATTTCAAAAGAAAAGGATTTTTTTAAAAGTTGAAGAATATTTACAATTTTTTTAACTTTGGATTTTGAAAAAAAAAATTGTTTTTTTTAAAATATGCATGAACTAATGCAACTAAATGAATTCAAGGGTTAATTACAAATGATTTATCCTAAGTCAACCCAAAATTGTATAATTGCACTTTGTCTTAAATCAACAAGATAGTTCTCAACCAGGTAACGGGCAGGAGTTATCGGTGCACCACGAATCACCGTAGCAATGCAGCTGAAGGTTTAAGTACCTTTAGAGAAACAATTCAGTATAATATTTACGAATCACCGTAATGTTTATAACTGATTATTGCTCTGTCGTAGCCTAGACACCGTGAAATTAAATTGTTCAAAGAAGACAACTTGTCAATATAAAATTAAGTGTTTTCGATGTCTAACTGTTATTATGAATCAAAATCTAAGACGAAATGCAAAGCAGAAAGTAAACGTGTATTAACAATGCAACTACGAATGGATTTTTGTTTTTGTTTTTAATTTTTTTTAAAATGCAAGCAACCAACAATGCAAAACTAATAAAAACAAGGGAAAATGACACGATACTAGAGCGTGCAGAATTACTAGCAAATTATTTTAAAGCAGCAATTTATTTTAAACATGCAAGCGGAGCAGTTTTAGCAAGCAATTCTTCCTTTATTTCCTGCAACCTGAAAATCAAAATAAAACAAGATATATACATATGTTTTTTTAATATATATATATATATATATATATATATATATATATATCAAAGAAGAAAAACAAACAAAAAATAATAATATAAAACAAATTAAAACCTCTTTTTTTTAAGAGAGAGAAAATAAACAATGGAAAATCAAAATAATTGAAAATAAAAAAGAAACAAATGATTTCTAAACAAAACAATACTTCACTTATTTGTTTTTTCCTTTTTTTTAAAAAAAATAATCAAGGATCTCAAGGAAATTAAAAAAAAAGAAACCCAGCCCTAAACAAACTTTACCGGCTCACTAAAATAAATGAAGAAAACAGTTTTTTCACGTTCTCAATCAACAAAATAAAACACAGAACACCACTTAATTCTCCAATTTCTATTCTGCAAATAGATATCTTTTTCCAATTTCAATTCCAAAAAGTAGTTCGGCGATTGATGAAGAGTTCGAGTTTGGTTATTGGGCTACAAAGGATTGGCAAGGACGATGTTGCTTCGATTCGAAGGGGGGTTCGAGGCGATTGAAGATTCGAGAGGAGTCACGAGTGATGAAGCGATTTGAGGGGAGGTTTGCGAGTTGAACTTGGGGACAATGCGAGTGAAGATGACTGGAAGAAGTAGGCAATGGAGTTATTGCAATGTTTTGATTGAGGGGTAGTAATGAATGGCAAGAGGAATGTAATTGTAAATGTGCACAGTAGCAGTAGTAATGCAACAGTGATGAAGAAATAGGCCTGCGTTTTTCTTTTCTTTTTGGAACAGAAATGTGGTATGTAATGGCAAGTTGGTGGTCGCTGTGAATGGTTTGTAACAGCGGGTTTGTTGTTTGCAGCGGTGGTAGGGAGTTGCTGGTTGTTCTGTGATGAAGTATGTTGTTGACAGTTGAGAGTTAACAAGGTGGAACGTGTAGTCGCAGTGAAGAGATTGTTTTGTGTGGAAAGACAAGGCAGGGGACTATGTCTATTGAAGTTGTAGAGCAGAGATAATGGTGAAGTACTCGTAGGACAGTATGGTGAAGTCGACGAATAATGTGTGAGGTATGAACTTCTGGCACAGTGATAATGGAAGTGGGCTTTGGATGTTTGTGGTGGTGAGAAGTATGAAAATGGACGAGCAACTATTCTGGTCAGTTGATTGGTTGTTGAAGTGGTGGTGAAATTTTGGCAGAGAAGGGGTGGCGATGTTGTCTATGTAGCGTTTGCAGTTGTGAGTGGTTTGAGTAGCGTTTGCAGGAGTAGAGTGTATGACAGTCACAGTTTGAAGGGTTGGGGTTGTGAAGAATATCTGTGCAAATGTGCACATACACAGCAGTGTATTGTTGTTTGATCGGGGAAGTGTAAGCAAGTTTTGATGTGGCTATTAGTGCTGTGACTTGCTGTGGAGTGGCGGTCTGATTGTTGTTAAGTCTGGCAGTGGAGGGTGTTTGTTGCTAAGTCTGGCAGCAGTCAGTGGTTGAAGGTATATTCGGTGTGAATTGAAGGTGGAAGTAGAGGTTGGATTGTTTTGTGAAGTTGAATGGCAAATGAAGAAGGGTATGGGAGGTAAAGTGCTGTTGTATGACAGGGAACTGGTGAAGTATGATAGGGACTGTGAACTTCTGCTGGATGGTATTGGATAAAGTGGTAAGTTTGTATCAGTTGTATATGTAGTAGGAGCAGTTTAGGTAGTTCAGGCAGAGGTAGTTCGGTTGTATGTGTTGTGAACTTATGTGGGTAGAAGAATGAAGGCAGTGCACAGAAATGTGCACAAGATTGTCACAGAGTTGCAAGATTGCTGAATTGAAGATGGCAGCCTTTTATTTTTATTTTTATGGAGAAGTGGTAGTTGCAATTGGTTTGGGGTTACTATAGTAGTAGGCGACTAGGCACTTGTGTGCAGCGGGTGGTAATGTGCAGCAGGGGTGTTAAGAGATGAAAGCAATTAGCAACTTGAGCTGTAGCAGTTTGTAGTGGTTTTTAGCAGGAGTTTGATTTGAAGGTTTATAGGAGTAGAGGTGGAGATATGTTGCAACAGTGGCAATGTTTGTGTGAAATGGTGGTCTGATGTGGGGTAGTTTCCGTCGAAGCGTGGTGTAGTTGCACAGTCAGGTTATAGGAAATGAGGAATAGTTACTGATGGTGATGATTAAGTGAAGTTCTGTTGTGGTGGAGGAATGCAGAAGGGAGGGAGGAGTATGCTGTGATGATGTAAATGGATTGAGTGTGATGAAGTCAGGGTTGCTAGGTTGCAGAACTCGTTGGCAGAGAAGTGGAATTGCACAGTTGCACAAGAAATGCACTGAGTATGAAGTGATAATGCAAGGCAACAGTGAATGTGTGTGCACAGAGCACAAATGCACGAAAATTTGTTTTTTTATTATTTTGAAAGCAATGTAAACAAAAGAAGAAAGTGCAAATGAAATGTAAATTTGAAAGTGTAAATGCAATAAACTAATTTTATTTGAAATTATGTATGCTTTTTTTTCTTTTTCTTTTAAAAACAATGAAAATTGCAAACGCAAATTAGAAAAGCAACAAATGCAAACAAACACACAAACAAATGCAAGCAACAATCACACAAACACACAACAAAATTCTTTTGTTTTTTTTAAATGCAAACAAATACAAAAAAATCAATCAACAAATAATTCGAAGAATAGAAATTAAAAATCAAATAAACTCCTCGGCAACGGTGCCAAAAACTTGTTTAACGACAAATTTTCTATCGAGTTAGAAAATTGCCGATAAATTTTGAATTAAATTTTACCGCAAGCGCACAACGTACTATGGTAGTACGTAGCAAGTACGGGTCGATCCGCAGGGAATTGTTAATTTTAAAAATCTATTCAATTCAATTAACCAAAGATTTAGTGAGTGTTAAGTTAAAAATGTAAGAAACTAACAAGAAGAAAGTGATAAAAATATGAGAGTTAAATGATAATTTTGAGATAATTCCACTCTATAGATCATATAGTTCAACAAATTATGAAATTATGATCTCTCTTTTTTGGTCATTAGTAAGTTTAATTGATGTGCTTATCATAAGTATGGCCTATGTGTGCTATTAATTAGCTCAACATAAGCCATCAAACCATAACACACCATTAAACTACTTTTTAACTCTCATAAAAAGTTACAACAGGTTGAAAATGAAATCTATTTTAAGTATGGCCTATTAACTATTAATTAGAAATATAGACCATCAAATTTTGATTCTAAATCCACTTCCATTACCATGGTCATATGTAGATGAAGAGGTAACTAGTTATTCATATGACTAAGCATAGCCTTATTGTTTTGAATAACATAGGCTATCAAACTCAATACCAAACAAAAAATTACATTAACATCAACTTTCCATGAATCACAAAAAGAGAGCAAAGATTATCAAATTATGTTGAAGCTACATCATTAGAGAGCTTCATTACCCATAAATTGAAGGGGTTTAGCCTCTCATATTTGTTATCAAATCAACAAATGTAGCTTGCAACATGAAACTAAAAAGAATGGAAAATGAAAGCTAAATGAACAAGAAATAAAACTAATCTACTTGCATTAAAATCAAACTACACTACTAGCATGAAAGGATGTAAACAAGAAAAAAGAGAGCAATGTATTAAAGTTGCATAAAAAATAAATTACATGAAAGAAATGGCAAAGTAGCCATGAAAAAAAAAGAGAAGCTTTCTTTTATTTCTAAGCTAAAAACTAACTAAGAGGAAGAGGAGGGTTACATGAAGATATGGGGTATTAATACTAGTTAGAAACCCTAATTCATTTTTTTGGGGAATGCCCAAAATACCCTTGAGTTAGTGTGGTGACCAAGTAATCATTAGCATCATATAATCATCCATTAAGTGTGTATGAAGATTTAATGGCCTTTTAGCATGTGCATTAGCTCCTAAGTGTACATTAAGGTAGGTAGGTAAGTGGGGTCCCAATTCTATAGGGTAAACCGACACAGTTAATTTGGTCATCGGAACCTATGAATGGTCGGACTAATGTGAGACGTCATGAGTAGGTTATGGGTCATAAATTGCATTTTGGATGCGGTAGGTGAAATCCTTCGGAGGGGTCCACTTTAAATTTCAAGTAATAAATGATTATAGTAGAGCCCGCCTCTTTTTAAAAGAAGTATTAAGTGACCCGATGTGATCTCTTACGATGTCAGCTAGTGAGAACCATGCAGGGATCTGCTTGGGGTTAGGTTTTAAATAACGAGGACCTAGCTATTTTATAAGTCTTATGTGTCAGAGTTTGCTTAATTCCCATAAATTAGGTATTAAGTGGTTTGAGGTTTTCTCTCTGTAACAACCCTGTATTTTGTGATTATTTTAATTGTATATTTTGGTTATTTTAATTGATTTCCTAATTTAAAAAATTTATTTTATTTATTAAAATGAATAAATTTTGTTATTTTAAATATAAATTTTGATTTTGATGTGAATTAGAATTCCAAACATGACTAAAAAGAATATTTTCCAGAAAAGTGAATTTTGGTCAATATGGTCAAACTTTGACTTTTAATTTAGAAATTTGAAAGTTTGAAAATTTGAATTTTATCTTTTATTATGAAAGTAAATAAAATTTTAAGAATAATGCTTTTCGTTTCGTTAAAATCTGATTAATATTGTGAAAGTTATGCCTTTTTAACTATTGAGTGTAATTTGTTGTATTTAACAAAATTGTTTATTTTAAATTATATAAATAATATTTTATTTGGTCATGTAATGTTCTAATTTATATTTATATGGGTAAAATAACATGTTATGTATATATTTTGGTTTTAAAACATTTTTCAAAGTGTAATTGACATTTTCCAATGTCAGTCGTATTCTGTTTTATAATTTCTAATTTCCAGTTTCATTTAATTAAAGAAATTCTTTGTTTATTTTCTATTTTATTAAGACCTTATTTTATTTTCATTTACACTTCATTTTGTTCAGCATTTATTTTATTTTACTTGACTTTTATTGGTTTAGAAGTAAAGTTAATTTTTTTCTAAAACTAGTGATATTCTATTTGAAAATTTTAAGTACTATTTTGAATTTTTAAACAATTTCTTTATTGTTTTCTATTTTATCTAAATTTAATTATTTATTTCACTTTATAAATGATAAATGAATTATTTATTTCAAAGTTTTGCTTTAGAATATTTTTAAAATGAAGTAAATATTTTTCCAAAGCCAATGATGATTTAATTGTAATTTTGAACCCTGTTTTGAATTTTAAGCAATTTCTTTAATTCTTTTTCCATTTTCTTTAAAATTTATTATTTATTTTTATTTTATATTACTTTGTTTCAGTTTTAAAAGTAAATTACTGATTTTATTTTTGTTTTAAATTGAATTAAAGAAAGGAAATATGAAAGGTTTTAAAAGCTTTATTAACTTAAGTCTTTTCATCTCCAATGTCCTTTCATTTGCCATAACGCTTCATTTATGTTGTTTGGCCTCTTATTCTTTCACTTTTCTTCTCATTTTCATGCTTTTTACCTTGTTTTCTTGGATTCTTTTGTACTTCCTCCACTTCATAGCCACGGCCACCACCCCTACACCTCTTCCCTGCCATCATCATCACCTACCCCTTCATCCTTGACCATAGCCGAGCCCACCATGATGATAAAATCCACCAAAATGCAACCTAAAGCCTTGAAAGCATGTTGTTTGACCACCCTTTGTTCACCACTTCCATTTCCACCGCCACCATCACCTTAGGCCACCACCACCACCTCTGTCCAGACCTCCTCTCATCACTCCAGCCTCTGACCTAACCCACACTCCACTGGCCGACCCCAAACACCCCATAGCCGAGCCTCTTTGTTGAACCAAAACTCCTCTTTGTTGCCTAAAACCTCTTCACCTTCCTATGTTGTAACTTCCTCCACATGTTCTAGCATTTAGGCCGTGCATTCCTATGTCAATACCCGAGCCAAACATGACCAAAACCTGAGCTAATCCAACCCCTAGGCCGTGCAAAATAATATAGAAAGCAAGGCAAAAAGTTGTGTATTCATATTGTGTTTTATTCCAAAGTTATTTCAATTCAATGTCGTATTGAATTTATAATTTTATTTTGGTTTTGTTTATGGGTTGTTCACAAGATTAATAGCTTGGTTCTCTTCCCACTAGAGTCTATTGTTGTGTCATCGTGCTTTCTGGAATTCGTTTGTGTCATTTGATTTGCTAACTCCAGCATAAAAAGGTGAGTAAATCTCACACGACATTTTATACTTATACTAATGTGAAACAACAACAACTGATTGTGTAGAATATTATGGTATGTTATAACTGTCTGTGATTATTTATTTATATAATGTTAAACCTGATAATTTACCTATCATCTCATCTGTTACTGTTATATATTGTTAACTGTTCACTTTTATCTGTTAATCACACTGCAAGTTCCCTGTAGATTAGAATCACTGTGGGTTGAAATGATACATACCCAAATGGACTTTAAAATAGGGGAAAATCATTACGGGCTGAAATGACAAGCCTGAGTGATTTTCAATTATTTATTTTACTTGGGATTGCGGGTTTGAAATGATAAAACCCTGATTTTTTTTGTATATTATGGATTGAAATGATATATTATCCGTATCACTTGAATTAGGCTAGAAAACTATATACAGGCCCGTGGTTATTTTTAGGGTTTTGAAAAATGTTTAAATAATTTTTTAAAAGTGAAAAAATATGAAAATTTGATTTAAATTGAGTTTTTATAAGTTTAAATAGTGAAATTAGGAATTTTCTATAAGTTAAAAATGTTGAAAATAAATAGAAATGGAAATTTTGAAAATATAACTTAATTTAGAAAATTTTGGAATTTTGGTTAAAATGAGAAAATAAGTTATATAAATAAAAATGGAAATTTGAAATTTATTGGAGAATGGAAATAAAATTTAAGTGTTAAGTTTATTTATTAAAAATGCGAAGAAAAGAAATTTACACTTGAATTTGTTAAATAATTCATTGAAATTTGATTTAACTATAACTGATTTATTTAATAAAAATCATATGTTAAATGATATATTATATAAACATTTTTGAATGTTAAAACATGATTTTTATAATGTTAAAAGGGTTTAAAATGAATTTTATTATTGGCTGGAAATACACTAAAATCTGGAAAATACTTTTAATAGCATTCAGAAATGCTATGATTTCAGAATTGAACTAAAACTTAGTAAAAAGAGGCTATTACAGCATTTCTGAAATGCTGTAGTTGCTGTAGTAAATGTAAAGGCTAAAGAACATAATAAAGGGCTATTACAGCAGTTCTGTAAACTACTGTAGCTTCCTGCTGTCTTTGCTGAAATTAAGTAAAACCCTTGTTTTTGAACCTGAGCTATTACATCATTTCTGGAAATGCTGTCTTTGCTGTTTTAAACTAAATTTCAACTAAAATGAGATATAACAGCAGTTTTATGGTGCTGTCTTTGCTGAAATAAAATATTTTCAAATATAACTTATAACAGCTTTTTCTAAATTTTGTGAAAGGCTGAAATTTTCAATGTTTATGGATTTTGACCTAGTAAATGAACTCAGAATGATTTGAAACTTTGAAAATTGAATACTTGACTTGAAAGAATAATAATTTCACTTTTAAATGGTTTAAATGGAAACTATTTAAAGGGTGATTTGATAAGATAATAAATGAACGATTTTTGGAATTTTAAAGGGTATTAAATTTGATTATTGAATTTGAATTCAAATAGTGATTTGAAAGGAAGTTCTGAAAGGATATGATATTGTAATATATTGAAATGGTTTGTAAATGATTTAATCTTTTTTTTTGATAAAGATTTGGATTTGAAATGATATTAAAATTTTGAAATATAAAATATTATTTTGAAATACTATAACCACGGGTATACTTCTCTGTATGTCATTTGATTTCCTGATGATAGTTGTGATGCACATTAACACTATTAGTTGCATGGTTTATTTCGATATGGACATTTCTGTGATATTGATATTACTGTTTAATTGATGGTTTATGGATCCTTAAAGGATGGACGATCCCAAGCATCCTCTAAGTTATTATGCATTGCTATTACAGTTCACTTGAGTTGGTTTACATTGTATAAGTATATATGTCCTGACTCGAGTGTTTTGTGTTTTACTTTACGCTGGGGTCAGCCTGAGAATCACAACTTTGGAATTTATCTTCTAGAGCTAGAGATTTGCTGGAGCTTATCTGTCCATCTGTTATTTCTTATCTTCTAATCCAGTTATTTACTATTCGGTATTGTCTCTGTATTATTGATTTATGTATCCTAACTTCTATTGTATCTATTTTGACCATGCGATTTTATATATGTTTTGAGAGTTGTATATAGTAGCTTCATGAACTACTATGGTATTTTATTTCCACTGCGAGTTATTCTGATTTTCTGTGTCTGTGATTCTGTGTTTGATTTTATTTGCTCCAAATTTTATTACAATTTGTTATTTTGAAGTATTCAAGTCCGACATGTGTGGATTTATTGTCGATTTGAATGGTCCAAAATAGTAGGTCGTCACACTCTCACATCGTAAATGATAGTTGCGTTAGGCTTTGGAAATGGGTTAGGTATTAAGTGACGGAACCTGCTTATTTTATAGGTATTAAATGGTTAGAGTTTGCCTAATCTCCAATAAAGGGTATTTATGGGTTTGGGTGCTTTCCCTTGCATTATTGATGTTAGCTGCGTGTGTTAGAGTTATATAGTCAGACTGGAAGAGCCTTCCAGCTTACAATTAACTTTTGTATAGTCGGACTGGAAGGGCCTTCGGGCTTATAGTTGACTTTATACGTATGTTATGATCTTAATACGTAAGGCATATTTTTTATTTAGATAATACCGCCCAAGTACGATTATGGTAAAGCTTGAGATTTTCATTTCACCAAAAATTTGTTGTTCTAACCCACTCCTCATTACAACACGGGTTAGAGAGAGTATTGTTGATTTATGAGATGAAGATGAAGGTGAAGACTTGTGGTAGTTACCTATCTACTTATGCTTCTCAAGTATTTTATTGTATCCACTTCAGAAAGTTATGTTATTTGGGGATATTGTACGATGAAGATTTTTTGGAAACATTTGATATTTAACATGTTATGTTTGTGAAATGGTTTTCTTTTATGAAATGGGTACTTGTTTCTAATATTATATTTTATCCATTTATGTGAGATTCTGAAAATGTAGATAGATAGCTCTATGTACTGTGTATTGTTTTTATTTTATCAACCTAGCGGCTCATCTTGAGATGGGCCTAATGTTCGACGGACTTTATTGGATCGAAATTAAGTCCGTTTTAGGGCGGGTGGTTACATAATACATACATCAAAACTATATCATGCAAAAGTAATCCTCTATCAATAAAGTGTGAAACAATCTCAACCATAGAATAGTCCTGTTTACAATTCATATCATGCATCACAATATCCTAATCATAATTGCCTATAACAAAAGCCCATAAAAAATATTTAGGTTGATCCAAATATGCATGCAAAAATATATAAATATATAAATAAAAACCTGCATGTCCTATTAAAATACACACATACTCGAAAAAACATGGTATCATCACTATACTGACCTATCAAACAATAATACATGTGTGTTAACTGCTATGTCGACTACACATCCATCATAGTATGTGCATCCACGAAACTCTCAATGATCTTCCTCGTAGCCTCATCCTTAAGTTAACTTTTGTACCCTCTCATACCTACACCATCCAAAAGAAAACATCTACTCGCTTATGGCCACATTATTAAAATAATGTATGCCAACTCATGCTTACGCTCTCAAAATGATATGACCATCGACACATATTGTAGCTACATCCATCCTCAATTCCTGAAGCCATATAAATAGTCGAGAAGTATAGAACCCACATAGATTGTCAACAAGTATAGACCCTATATAGATGTTCGAAAAACATAGACCCTACATAAAAGGTCAAAAAGCATAGACCCACATAGACAGCCGAAAAGCGTAGACCCACACAGATGGTTAATGCCTACTCAACATTGTGGCTACACGATGCTTGAACTCATGCCCACATAGACGACTAAGGATCGGACACACACAGAGGTCTAGAAATATATGTACACATAGACTACTCCCAGTACACATAGACTACTCCCAGTACACATTGACTACCATGTCCTTCTTTTATGAGCAAACATCAAAACCTCCAAGTTACATGCGATCCCTTGGTAGACATCCATATCGAAACCCAAATTATTCCATTCTTTTGATCTTATCGAATATCTAATTCCATAATCCTTTTATTGTAACTCCTCCATTTGATGACATATATCACTCACCCAAAATACCAAAGAGGGATCTACTCTCCATTTCTAGTAGTGAAAGTTCTAATACATCTTCAAATTAAAACATTTACCAAAATACTTTCATTTCTAATTCAAAGCTTCCATATTCATTTCAAACAAAAAATCCTTTCTCAAAATATCATTATCATTTCATAAAATAATTACTCAAAATATTATCATCAACCTAAAAATAATTTTTTAAGGAACTACCATTTTATAGAAAATTTTAAACCGTATAAACTCTTCCAAAAATTGAAATAAAAGTTCTCAATGAATTTGAAACACTTATAGAAGCTGGTAATTACTTATATAAAAATAGATATCAAATCATATATTTGGTAAAAAATCCAAATTTTAATAATGATGTAATGAACCTCTCATCAACACTTTGATTCTCTAGTGGTATCCACTAAGTCTTCTTGTCACCAAAGTACTTTAGTTACTATTACTCATCCTTGAAGAACATCATCCCATCTCTTAGTTAATCTAAATATGTACCTTATTAGTCTCTCTAATGTACATCCCACTAAAACTCAACATTGGATAACTACCTCACTATAAAATTGTCATAGCAAGCAATCATAGCATACATGAGTAAACTATTACAACAAGGTAAACAAAAAAGCAACCAAATGAACAAACAAGCAAGCAAAACTAATCATAGCAAAATAGAAAATCAACAATAACCCAATACAAGAAAAAGAAATTAATCTAATCAAACATGACATAAATTAATAAGTGAACATAATCAAACAAATAATAAAATAAAAACAAGGAAGAAAATATAACTTAGAAAGAAATAGATCAATGGAAACAATTCAACTAAAACAAGTTAATACAAGTAAAAGGTACATTGAAAGGACAGTCCCTACATCATATCCCAACTCTCTCCGTGGAAGGGAATAACTAGACATCCCTACAGTTCATTAGGTAAGGTCACACATAACAGTCATAAAGATAACATTGTCATCATGAGCATTGGGCAAACCCAAACTCATCTCGACCAATCGTCTCACGCACTATATCATATAGTCTATTTTTACAGTCCTTAATGGTGTTTTCCAAATAAAATACTTTTTAACAAACACTCCTAAAGTTTGTTATTCAAATGAAATATTTTACTTTTTCTACTATTTACTTCCAAATCGCATCATCCTCATCTTTGTCAAGTATTTTCTCAAAATATTTAAACTAGATATTTTATAATACACCTGAGAGATTAGCTGTATACCCTAGGGATAGTTATGTATATGTTATATATCTAACTCTATGAACGATCAAGTTAAGAGTAAAGGTCTTTTTTCTATTATATACTTTTTTGTATAGTGATATAATTAATTAAGTAATTAATTTTGAAGTTTATTAAGTAGAAAATCCTTAAATGATATGTTTACATGATAATAATTACAAGGATTTATAATCATGAGATAATTATTATATTATTAAATAACATATTATTTTAAATATTTCTGATCAAGATGTTTCGATAAAGGGTATCGATATATCCATTGAGACCAGAGTACATAATGCTCTTCAAATGTTGGTTAGTGTATTACTCATAGCTATTGGGGGCACCAAAGGGTTATGCACTGATAGTTATTGGATAACTATGGAGTGAACCACTCGAGAGTTTCCTATTGGTTAACAATAACTAAGGTCAATAAGAAATCTCGAAGTGATGATATTACATAATTCTCTCAACTTGAGAATACCGTTAAACTTCAATATGGACACTCCACTTTAATTATAGTTAAGCTATAACATGACATCCATCGAACGACAATAGTTGAGTTGAAGCATTGGTAGTGAAAAACTATTCAATATAGAATTTTTCTTCTCAATTATATAGAGCACGGTCAACTGTAGTCAACTCAAAGTTAAATTCTATGGCAAGAGCAGTATGGTTAATAATAAATATTATTATTGAACCGAGGAATTTTTTTTATAGACTAACCGAGTTGAGTATGGATGATACTGGAATTTGGACCAAAACTAAGTTCCATAGGTCCTACAGTGATATTGTGTTGATGAAGAGAATTGATGTAAATAATCATTACCGAAAGGTACCGCTTAAAACTATAAAATTGGATTTTACTGAAAAGATGTACGAGCAATAAATTTGACAAAGTTATCATAGCACCAGCTAAGGTTAAATGTGAACATTAATATTTGAATTGTTCGATTTAAAATTGACTAAATTTACACATGTGAGTCACACAACAACATTGATAGATTCTTTGAAATACCACACGATGTAATTGATTTACAAATTGTTATAAATTTATTAAACTAACTAATATATATGAAATAGTATTCATTTGTATATTAGATGTCTGTGGTGCCATCATTATTTTATGTGAGCCTATAGTAATTAATTGGTGTGTATATAAAGATTATATGTGTACTAATCGATATATGATATCGATGCATGTTTGAATTTGATTGAAAAATAATTAATTACTAAATATTTTGGAACATTTAAAAGGTCCATCTAGCCTTATCACAGCCATTGGATGAGTAGAAAGGGTTTGGAAATCCAAAGGTTGGGTCTAGAATATGAAAGAAAGGGGTCAATGAATTAAAAAAGGCAACTAGTATTTGTGTAATATCCCGAAAATTTGGCAATATCAATTTAATAATCTTTATTAATAATTAAATTGATTTGTTGATTTTATTTTATAAAATTGACAAGTTTATTCATTTTAAAAGGTTAATAATATTTAATTGGCAAGTTTATTTCTTTTGAAAAACTAATATCATTTTAATTAGGGAATATCTTTTCTAACAATTTTAAATTGGGAAGATTTATCTTTCTAAAACTTATATAAATGTTTTATATTTATAATGTATATATATTGGTATATATATTATAAATTGAGAGTCTTTAATTTAATAAAAGCTTAATTATAAAAAGACAAATATATCATTTTATACACATAAATATTTCTTAAATACACATATATGACTTAAGTAAATTAATTAAAAACAAGAATTTACACTTGTTAGCATATTAGAGTGGTTTAGTGACATTTGTAATTTGCAAACCTATGTGTAAGCAAATTAAAGAGACAAGTGGCTATATTTTAATTTAAGTTTTAAAATAAATAAAATTAGTATGTAAGAAGAAAATCTGTTTTCATTTTTCAGTTTAAAATTTTCTTTTCTTCAAATTCTTTCTCCACTAATACAATTCGAATCTAAAGATAAGTAAAATCTGGAAATTCAAATACAAATCTGAGATAAGAAGATGAAAAGCAATTCCAAACAGCAGTTCAAATCTTCAAAACAACTGGAAGATCAGGAAAAATGGAATCAAGCAAATAACCAGAAATCAAACAGCAAGTAATCAAAGATCAACAACAAGTTTAAATTTCAACAAGCAAAAAAGGAAATCAAGCTTAAATTCAAAACTGGAAAGCCTGGAAACAAAATCTGTTTTCTGTTTTAAATTACAGGTGAGTAAATTTTATTTTTAAAAACAGTTTAATCTGGTTTTAACTAAAATGCATGTGATGATATTTGTTGGTATTGAGGTTCTTCAACTCGAATTTATCTGGATGTGTATATATATGTATGTGAGTAGGTCTGTTTATACATATATACTGTTCTCTGTTTTAATAGTTTTAGGTGAGTAAACCTATTTTAAAAACAGTTTAATCCTGGATTTTATTTTGATGTTGTGAATAAAAATCATGCTGTTACCTGAAATGCTTGGATTAAAATGAATGCATGTATGAATATGAGTGTTTGTTGCCTGTGTAGTGCCTGTATGTATACAAATATAGGCTCTGTTGTTTTATCAGAGTTTGATTTCTTAGAAAATCCAATATCTCATCCTTGAATCATAATTAGCTTATGATTTGTATATGAAAAATGTTTGAAATTATGTAACATAACTACTAAAAATAATTACAGGAATTTAAAAGTAATATTGGCCTCGAAATTTTATAAAGAACAGTGAAATGGAAATTTGGTCAAAATTTTATTAATTCGATTTTAAGTTTTGATTGCATGATTGAACTCGTAGTTGAAAATCATGAATTTTAAAGTATATATCACAATTTTTAGTTAGATAAATATTGGGTACTCTCGAGTTGAACGTTTATGACGTTTTGGTCGATTTCAGTTAAGCGGCGGCGAAGGGAGAGTCGATATTTTGGACTGGAGGTGGTCGGGGTGTTGACGATCGCTGAAAAAAATACTCCGATGATTTAACAATGGCCAGGATGGACAGAGATTGTCGAAATAGGGTTTAACTTTGGTTATATCGTCGATGTGTTCATTTGGGTTTCGCGATTACGTGATGAAGCCGGAGTTGATCGCTTAATGATCTGGAGATAAGGGGAGATGTGACGAAGCGATGGTGTGAAGCGCGAGAAGTCTCGAGGCAGGGATCACCAGCGGTAGTCGTTTTCTGATGATACGTTTGCAAGCTGTTGGGTTTGATGGTCAGAATTCGATTTCATTCGAATCGAGGAGAAAATGGTGGTCGATCGTGATGTCGTGATGAAAGGCGAGTTGTCGAAGGCCAGGTCGTAGATCGCCGTCGATCGGCGTGGGTGTGCACGTTTATGTGCACGGCTGCGTGCATCTGAAAGATGAGTTTGGGGAAGAAAGCTAAAACTCGGGTGATCGTTCGAGTATATTCGAGTTTTACTCGAAGCAGGGTAGTGGGTTTTGACGCGGGAGTTGCTTCGAGTTCCTGAGTGTTTTACTCGGGTTTTGGTAGAAACAGTTTCTAAGGTGTTTGGTTCAGAAATGTTTTAAGTTTTAAACAAAAGAAAATTTGTTTTGTAATGTTTCTGAGTTGTAAAGCAAAGGTAAACAAGATTTTAACTATTAACTAAATTGTTTTCTAGAAAAATTATTTTAAACAAGTTTTAAATAATGTAAATAAATAAGTTTTAAAGAATAGGAAAATAGATTTTTCAAATGATCTTTGGATTAAAATTTATTTAATAACTTTGGAAATTTTAAAGATTTGAAAGTCGAGTAAAAGTTTTATAATGCTTTAATTATAATTGATTTCTAAAAATGTTTTGTTTTAAATAAAGTTAAATGATAAGGATTTAAATAAATCAATTATAATAAAGAATTTATCTTAAGTAATTAAGAGATTTAATTAATTAAAGATAATTATTATGGGGAGATAATTAAATTGTTGGTCAATTTAATTTATTTAATTAAGATAATGGTTTCCTTAATTAAGATTTTTAAATATAAATAGTTAAGAAATTATTTAATTAAATTTAAATAATTAGTTAAATAATTAACTAAGTAATTAATTAGTGATTAACTTAAGATAATCACTTATAATTTATTTAGTGTAATTACTTGATGAAGTAATTAAGGAATGATTACTTGATGTAATTAAGAAAAAGGGAAATTATTTAATAAAGTAATTAGAAGATAATTATTTTATGAAAGTAATTAAATGGAAGTGATTAAGGGTTAATTACCCAGTATTATTAATTAAATAATTTAGTTAATAAAGTTAATAAAGGATTAAGGATAATTAATAAGGTAATTAATTATTTGTTAAGGTAATTAATTAAAAAGTAATTAATTAAAGGAAGTAATTAAGGGAAGTTAATTACTGGATTAGATTAATCAAAGATGATTAATAATTGTGGTTTAATTAAGATTAATTACTTAATATAATTAATTTAAATAGAATAAATAATTAAAGATGTAATTAGGGATCATTAGTTTATAATTAATTAATGATGTAATTAAGAGTTGATTAATTAAGACTAATTAAACAAATGATAAGTGATTAATTGAAATTAATTAAGGATTAAAGTAATTGATTATAATTAATTAATTAATGAAGTAATTAAAGGTTAATTACTGTATTTGGTTAAGAATAATTAATTTGTGAAATTAATTAAGGATAATTACTTAAATGTAATTAAAGTATAATTAATCAAGGTGATTAATTAAAGTAGATAATTAGAGGAAGATTAATTAATTTATTTGTAATTAATTAATAATTATATAAGTAAGATTTATAATGAAGTAATTAATTTAATTAATTTTAAATTAATTAAGAAATGAGGAAATTAATTTAATTCATTTTAAATTAATTAAAGATAGAGATAGTTAATTTAATTCATTTTAAATTAATTATGTTGTGATTAAGTAAATCATTGCTTATATAAGAATGGATGACATTGATTGTCTTGAATGGATGTAATCTCAGAAATGAGATAAGTAATGTTGTGTGGTATGAATGCTTGGTTGCATTATGATGGTAATATAGATTAACTATTGTGATGTTGATATGGATTACCTATTTGGTTATGAATCATCTGTTTAAATGATAATGTGATTACCAATTGTGACTTGTGAATTATCTATCTGTATAGATAAGTTAAATTGTTTAAACCTTTAAACAACTTGGCCTTAAAAGATACGTTTTGGATTTCGATGAGACCGGGATCGGGTTTCCGTATACCGGATTTCCAGGTCTGGAGACCCGAATACCACATCGATCCAAATTAACGATAGGTCGTGAATCTCAAGTGAAGATGAAGATTCAGAGTGCAAGGGTTATTGTCGTTAACTCTGAGGGTGATTCCAAAACGAGTGTAACGAGATAATGCCTTCGGTTTCGTTCGAACCCGGAACGAACTTGTATGGATTGAATGCTTTCAGCACATCGTCAGGCGGACGATGAGCATTCTAAGTGATATGTTCTGATTAAAGGTAATCGTAACCTCAAGCCTCATCAACCGGGAATGGCTAAAACAGGGGAGGTGCAGCAAGGCTTCGTGGGTAGCACCCACTGAGAGCAAGATAGATCCCTGTCTAGAGGTCCCTTTTCTTTTATTCGGCTTAGTGTGTGGTTGGTCGCGCCAACTACGGGATTATCTTGTTCGGAATTATCCAGTAAGGGATGGTTCCGGCTTTGTGTTGCAGGGGAGCGGGCGTACTCCTCGGTACGGTGATCTAGGCCACGTACTGTGACGGGCGGTACCCCAGTAGCCCGGCCATTGTATGGAATCCAAACTCCAATAAGTGTCGTACGTATTAGTTGTGCCCAACTATGTTGGAATGTGAGATGTAAGCATTTCAGCTATTTCTGTATTTTACTTGAAAACCCTAGACCCTATTATAATACAATCGGATTTCCTATCAAATGTTTTAGTTAGCGTAAGGTAAAAACTTACCCATGTTTATTTGTGGGGAGTCTTACGTGATACTTTTATTTTCAAAGGTTTCCAAAGTTAAGCAATCTAACCGTTTACTCACACCAGACCCATGTCTGACCCAAGTGTTTATTTTCTGTTTTATTAAACTCTTGGGTACTCAATATTGTATTGAGTAGTCAAGGGATTCAGGATAGTCTTGACGAATACTGGAGGAGCTGAGGAGCAGGAGGCTTCAGCGAGTAGATATATAGAGTTTCCGCTGTGTTTGTATTAGTCTATATAGTACTGATGTACTTGTGTTGTATAATAGACAGAAGTTTATAACTGTCTATTCTGTGATGTATAAGTTGTGTACTCTGATGTATATGATACTATGTAATATCTTATGTGATATAATATATTTCTCGTTCCGCTGTGAGATTTCTGATGTGTTGTTGTTCTTTCTTCTTTTCTTTTCTTCTTCTATCCCTTTCTTTCTTATTAATGATGCGTCTTTCTGGGCAAAGAAAGTCGGGTCGTTACATATGGTATCAGAGCTGTAGGTTGAGTGAATACCTAGTCTCTGAAGTGGTGTCTATCTTGAGAGCGCGTAATTGTTAGTTATATAAAAATGGTTTTATATTGTGTTAATTGATCGGTTGAGTGGTATATGGATTCTGGTCAATACGAGTAGCTAACGTTATTGATAGGGATCTCTAAACACTTGAACCAGGCCAACGAACACAATATTGTTTTAAAGAGGTAGATGAAATAATTTTACCCAGAAATAATTTCTATATAAAAAAAAATATATCATTTTAAATATATATATTTATGTATTTCTACCTATTTATTGGGTTACCTGTTCGGGTTTTCCAATATAAGTTATAAAGGTAGATAAGGTGGTAGTGTGTGTAACACAATTACCAATAGTTGGAGTTTGAATGTTTGAGGTTGGAAGTATATATCGAGACTGTAAACCCAATACTGTCTCGAGTAAGCTTTGCTGTGGTGAAGGATTTCATCGATCTCTTAAGGAAACCAGTTATGGTTCGGAATTTATCTTTGAAGTGAAAGTTTGGATGAGTAGAGTTGGATCTGTCGATTTGACAAAAGCGAGTGATGATATCTGGGTAATCGCAGGTAATAGTAGCTGCGTGATGAGACACAGTGACTATGGATGTTTCCGAAGATATTTTCTTTGGGACAAGTTTAAGGAGTATGTATACTTCGGTGTTGTGGCTGAGTTCAGCATGGTGTTTCTGTTGTTTGAGGTTCGAGTTTCTCGAAGAGCTTTGGTTAGGAAGTCCTTGGCATCAGTGTCAGCAGTACAGCTCGGAGGTGTTCTCTGTGCCGACAAGGAAGTTTTCTGGCTGAGCAGTTTTTCTGAAGGTGAAGTTCAGAAGCAGCAGAGTGGATCCATTTCTTCGATAGATAGGATAGATAAGTGTAAGCTGTTCTGATTGGTAAAGAGAGAACAGTTTCTTTGCATTTTGGCTGGGTTGATCGCAAAAGTGACTTGCGATTGCTGAGTATTCTCTTGAGTTATCTGAGATTTTCTGGGATGTGTTGTCCAGTCTGTGCTTGTGTTCATCATCAGCATTTTCATTCTACTCCAGATCAGAGTGGTGCAGCGGAAGCAGTTGGCAAGTGCTCCTGTTTGTCTTTTCTAGATAGGAGAAGTTAGTTCGGTCTTCTGATGTTGTGAGTAGATTTGTGTTTTGGATTATGGGTAGATTTTGAAAGGATCATTTTGTCGGGTTATTTTTGGTCTAGTTTGTTTCTTGAAGCATCGGCGAAGGTTGAGCTGATCAGAAAGGATTTGTAGGAAGCCGAGATTGTCTGAAGATTGTGTGGATAAGAGACGAAGGAATTTGAAATTCGAAGTTGGAGACTTCGTTGTTGTGAAGTTTTCTCTGGTTAAAGGGAGCTATAAGATTGGGTAAGTCTGGGAAGTTAGCTCCGAGTTGTTTTGGATCTCTTCTGTATTCTGATTTGGATAAGAGTTTGATCTACTTGGTTGAATTGTCAGTTTGGATAACTGGAATTCAATGTATTTTACGTATCTCTGAGGGAGTACGTGTTTGATCTATCTCTGGTTTTGGAACCAGCAGTTCTGGAGTATTTGGTTGTTGAGTCAGACTCGTCTGTAGTCTGATATTCTGTTTAGTTGTGTAGATCTAGATGAGTAGGAGCTCTATAGCTTAGTAGTATTGGTTGTTTGGATTGTTTGTAGAGCGAGTATCCCGGTATATATATACTTGGGGAAACTCGAGGAAATTCTATTCAGAATTTTTCGCTGGATAGTTAGAATTGTTTGTTTGGATGATTGGTTGCTATGATTGTTAGCATATGGATGATAATACATCCTTGTGATTTAAAAAGATTATTAAATTATCTTTGCTTTTAAATTTCGGGGACGAAATTATTTTAAGGGGGGAGGAATGTAATATCCCGAAAATTTGGCAATATCAATTTAATAATCTTTATTAATAATTAAATTGATTTGTTGATTTTATTTTATAAAATTGACAAGTTTATTCATTTTAAAAGGTTAATAATATTTAATTGGCAAGTTTATTTCTTTTGAAAAACTAATATCATTTTAATTAGGGAATATCTTTTCTAACAATTTTAAATTGGGAAGATTTATCTTTCTAAAACTTATATAAATGTTTTATATTTATAATGTATATATATTGGTATATATATTATAAATTGAGAGTCTTTAATTTAATAAAAGCTTAATTATAAAAAGACAAATATATCATTTTATACACATAAATATTTCTTAAATACACATATATGACTTAAGTAAATTAATTAAAAACAAGAATTTACACTTGTTAGCATATTAGAGTGGTTTAGTGACATTTGTAATTTGCAAACCTATGTGTAAGCAAATTAAAGAGACAAGTGGCTATATTTTAATTTAAGTTTTAAAATAAATAAAATTAGTATGTAAGAAGAAAATCTGTTTTCATTTTTCAGTTTAAAATTTTCTTTTCTTCAAATTCTTTCTCCACTAATACAATTCGAATCTAAAGATAAGTAAAATCTGGAAATTCAAATACAAATCTGAGATAAGAAGATGAAAAGCAATTCCAAACAGCAGTTCAAATCTTCAAAACAACTGGAAGATCAGGAAAAATGGAATCAAGCAAATAACCAGAAATCAAACAGCAAGTAATCAAAGATCAACAACAAGTTTAAATTTCAACAAGCAAAAAAGGAAATCAAGCTTAAATTCAAAACTGGAAAGCCTGGAAACAAAATCTGTTTTCTGTTTTAAATTACAGGTGAGTAAATTTTATTTTTAAAAACAGTTTAATCTGGTTTTAACTAAAATGCATGTGATGATATTTGTTGGTATTGAGGTTCTTCAACTCGAATTTATCTGGATGTGTATATATATGTATGTGAGTAGGTCTGTTTATACATATATACTGTTCTCTGTTTTAATAGTTTTAGGTGAGTAAACCTATTTTAAAAACAGTTTAATCCTGGATTTTATTTTGATGTTGTGAATAGAAATCATGCTGTTACCTGAAATGCTTGGATTAAAATGAATGCATGTATGAATATGAGTGTTTGTTGCCTGTGTAGTGCCTGTATGTATACAAATATAGGCTCTGTTGTTTTATCAGAGTTTGATTTCTTAGAAAATCCAATATCTCATCCTTGAATCATAATTAGCTTATGATTTGTATATGAAAAATGTTTGAAATTATGTAACATAACTACTAAAAATAATTACAGGAATTTAAAAGTAATATTGGCCTCGAAATTTTATAAAGAACAGTGAAATGGAAATTTGGTCAAAATTTTATTAATTCGATTTTAAGTTTTGATTGCATGATTGAACTCGTAGTTGAAAATCATGAATTTTAAAGTATATATCACAATTTTTAGTTAGATAAATATTGGGTACTCTCGAGTTGAACGTTTATGACGTTTTGGTCGATTTCAGTTAAGCGGCGGCGAAGGGAGAGTCGATATTTTGGACTGGAGGTGGTCGGGGTGTTGACGATCGCTGAAAAAAATACTCCGATGATTTAACAATGGCCAGGATGGACAGAGATTGTCGAAATAGGGTTTAACTTTGGTTATATCGTCGATGTGTTCATTTGGGTTTCGCGATTACGTGATGAAGCCGGAGTTGATCGCTTATTGATCTGGAGATAAGGGGAGATGTGACGAAGCGATGGTGTGAAGCGCGAGAAGTCTCGAGGCAGGGATCACCAGCGGTAGTCGTTTTCTGATGATACGTTTGCAAGCTGTTGGGTTTGATGGTCAGAATTCGATTTCGTTCGAATCGAGGAGAAAATGGTGGTCGATCGTGATGTCGTGATGAAAGGCGAGTTATCGAAGGCCAGGTCGTAGATCGCCGTCGATCGGCGTGGGTGTGCACGTTTATGTGCACGGCTGCGTGCATCTGAAAGATGAGTTTGGGGAAGAAAGCTAAAACTCGGGTGATCGTTCGAGTATATTCGAGTTTTACTCGAAGCAGGGTAGTGGGTTTTGACGCGGGAGTTGCTTCGAGTTCCTGAGTGTTTTACTCGGGTTTTGGTAGAAACAGTTTCTAAGGTGTTTGGTTCAGAAATGTTTTAAGTTTTAAACAAAAGAAAATTTGTTTTTTAATGTTTCTGAGTTGTAAAGCAAAGGTAAACAAGATTTTAACTATTAACTAAATTGTTTTCTAGAAAAATTGTTTTAAACAAGTTTTAAATAATGTAAATAAATAAGTTTTAAAGAATAGGAAAATAGATTTTTCAAACGATCTTTGGATTAAAATTTATTTAATAACTTTGGAAATTTTAAAGATTTGAAAGTCGAGTAAAAGTTTTATAATGCTTTAATTATAATTGATTTCTAAAAATGTTTTGTTTTAAATAAAGTTAAATGATAAGGATTTAAATAAATCAATTATAATAAAGAATTTATCTTAAGTAATTAAGAGATTTAATTAATTAAAGATAATTATTATGGGGAGATAATTAAATTGTTGGTCAATTTAATTTATTTAATTAAGATAATGGTTTCCTTAATTAAGATTTTTAAATATAAATAGTTAAGAAATTATTTAATTAAATTTAAATAATTAGTTAAATAATTAACTAAGTAATTAATTAGTGATTAACTTAAGATAATCACTTATAATTTATTTAGTGTAATTACTTGATGAAGTAATTAAGGAATGATTACTTGATGTAATTAAGAAAAAGGGAAATTATTTAATAAAGTAATTAGAAGATAATTATTTTATGAAAGTAATTAAATGGAAGTGATTAAGGGTTAATTACCCAGTATTATTAATTAAATAATTTAGTTAATAAAGTTAATAAAGGATTAAGGATAATTAATAAGGTAATTAATTATTTGTTAAGGTAATTAATTAAAAAGTAATTAATTAAAGGAAGTAATTAAGGGAAGTTAATTACTGGATTAGATTAATCAAAGATGATTAATAATTGTGGTTTAATTAAGATTAATTACTTAATATAATTAATTTAAATAGAATAAATAATTAAAGATGTAATTAGGGATCATTAGTTTATAATTAATTAATGATGTAATTAAGAGTTGATTAATTAAGACTAATTAAACAAATGATAAGTGATTAATTGAAATTAATTAAGGATTAAAGTAATTGATTATAATTAATTAATTAATGAAGTAATTAAAGGTTAATTACTGTATTTGGTTAAGAATAATTAATTTGTGAAATTAATTAAGGATAATTACTTAAATGTAATTAAAGTATAATTAATCAAGGTGATTAATTAAAGTAGATAATTAGAGGAAGATTAATTAATTTATTTGTAATTAATTAATAATTATATAAGTAAGATTTATAATGAAGTAATTAATTTAATTAATTTTAAATTAATTAAGAAATGAGGAAATTAATTTAATTCATTTTAAATTAATTAAAGATAGAGATAGTTAATTTAATTCATTTTAAATTAATTATGTTGTGATTAAGTAAATCATTGCTTATATAAGAATGGATGACATTGATTGTCTTGAATGGATGTAATCTCAGAAATGAGATAAGTAATGTTGTGTGGTATGAATGCTTGGTTGCATTATGATGGTAATATAGATTAACTATTGTGATGTTGATATGGATTACCTATTTGGTTATGAATCATCTGTTTAAATGATAATGTGATTACCAATTGTGACTTGTGAATTATCTATCTGTATAGATAAGTTAAATTGTTTAAACCTTTAAACAACTTGGCCTTAAAAGATACGTTTTGGATTTCGATGAGACCGGGATCGGGTTTCCGTATATCGGATTTCCAGGTCTGGAGACCCGAATACCACATCGATCCAAATTAACGATAGGTCGTGAATCTCAAGTGAAGATGAAGATTCAGAGTGCAAGGGTTATTGTCGTTAACTCTGAGGGTGATTCCAAAACGAGTGTAACGAGATAATGCCTTCGGTTTCGTTCGAACCCGGAACGAACTTGTATGGATTGAATGCTTTCAGCACATCGTCAGGCGGACGATGAGCATTCTAAGTGATATGTTCTGATTAAAGGTAATCGTAACCTCAAGCCTCATCAACCGGGAATGGCTAAAACAGGGGAGGTGCAGCAAGGCTTCGTGGGTAGCACCCACTGAGAGCAAGATAGATCCCTGTCTAGAGGTCCCTTTTCTTTTATTCGGCTTAGTGTGTGGTTGGTCGCGCCAACTACGGGATTATCTTGTTCGGAATTATCCAGTAAGGGATGGTTCCGGCTTTGTGTTGCAGGGGAGCGGGCGTACTCCTCGGTACGGTGATCTAGGCCACGTACTGTGACGGGCGGTACCCCAGTAGCCCGGCCATTGTATGGAATCCAAACTCCAATAAGTGCCGTACGTATTAGTTGTGCCCAACTATGTTGGAATGTGAGATGTAAGCATTTCAGCTATTTCTGTATTTTACTTGAAAACCCTAGACCCTATTATAATACAATCGGATTTCCTATCAAATGTTTTAGTTAGCGTAAGGTAAAAACTTACCCATGTTTATTTGTGGGGAGTCTTACGTGATACTTTTATTTTCAAAGGTTTCCAAAGTTAAGCAATCTAACCGTTTACTCACACCAGACCCATGTCTGACCCAAGTGTTTATTTTCTGTTTTATTAAACTCTTGGGTACTCAATATTGTATTGAGTAGTCAAGGGATTCAGGATAGTCTTGACGAATACTGGAGGAGCTGAGGAGCAGGAGGCTTCAGCGAGTAGATATATAGAGTTTCCGCTGTGTTTGTATTAGTCTATATAGTACTGATGTACTTGTGTTGTATAATAGACAGAAGTTTATAACTGTCTATTCTGTGATGTATAAGTTGTGTACTCTGATGTATATGATACTATGTAATATCTTATGTGATATAATATATTTCTCGTTCCGCTGTGAGATTTCTGATGTGTTGTTGTTCTTTCTTCTTTTCTTTTCTTCTTCTATCCCTTTCTTTCTTATTAATGATGCGTCTTTCTGGGCAAAGAAAGTCGGGTCGTTACAATTTGATTCCTTCATAAGTTTCATACTTAACTCCTCACTTCCTTTCTTATTCACTCTCCCACTCGAGCCCTAGCCTCCATCTTCCTTTTGCATCATTTCTGGCTGGAATCCAAAAAATGCATCCAATTGATTCAAACAAATAAAAGGTAGTTCTCCTTCTATTGCAAAGCTAGGAGCTGGGATTTCATATCTAGGAGCAATTCTTTCAATCAAGGTGCATTTAAGAGCAAAATTAATAAGGTTTGACTTATTATATTTTATATATTTTCATCATAATGTTGTAGATCAACTTATTTAATTGTTTTGATAAATTTATAAACGCATTTGTTATCCAACTTTAATTTATACATGTGTAGATCTGAAATTTTATGAGTTCGTTATTTTGGTTAGATTTGAAATTAATAATAATGACTTTAATTGTTAGTTAATTCTTATTTTTAATATTCTTGTTGATGTTGTTTTAGATCTAGATCTAATACCTAATTTATTATATATATGTATGTATGTATATATATTTGTTTAGTTAAATACCAATGTTAATTTCCATTGATTCATAATTAGTTTTTTGTTTTAAAACACAAGTACATGTGTGCGTGTGTATAAAAATTAATTATAAAATCACTTTATAATAAATTATATAAAAGAATCAATACATATACATATACATATATTATTAAAGGTGATTATTTTGATGTTTATATTCATATAAATTAACATCCAAGTTTTGTTTAATAAATTATTTTTGATTAAAATAATTATTTTTTTAATTCAGGTCAAGATGTTAATTTAATAATTATAATTTTTTTGACGAGAGAGTGATCCTCTTAAGAGGAAAGCACTCATATTTTATTAACAAAAGACAAGGTCCATGCAACAGTTTGATGGTTCTAAGTTATTACAGTGCTAGAGATCATCAATATGATGATTAAGAAAATGATTAGTTAAAGAGAACAAACTATTATAAGTATAAGTAATTGCTAGAAGACACTTAGAAGAAGCACAAAAGCCATGCAATTAAAGCGCTCGGCAGATTCAATGCAGCGGAGGTACAAAAAGTCATGGCAGGGATACATCGAGGATATAGCGGGATATAGCAGATGACTCTAAAATAGCATATAAAACTCATACTTAATGTTTTTACAAATATATAAATGATAATTAAATGAAAAATTAACATTCAATTGAATTATAATTAATACGCAAATAAGTTTAAATAAAAACATGTGTGTATATACTGTAAATAAACGTAAAACTATTATATAACATAATTGAATTTAGTATAATATTAGAGTATTTTCATTTCTGGAAATATATTAAAAATTCAATCAAAAAAAATAAATTTCATAATTTTTATAATGTATAAATGTCATTTTTCAATTCATTTCTTTTAAAGAAGATATAGCGTGAATAATGGGATATAGTGGAAATAGCGAGGCTTATAGCGGAAAGGCTATATTTGGGGCTATATGGAAAATTAATAGTGGTAGAAATCTGCTATGAGATATAGCAAGGTTATAGCGGGGTAAAAGCTGGGCACTAACTGCACAGCACAAAAGTGATCATGGCCTAGGAAGGGGAGGGCAGTATTGAGCGATGTTGTTGGTAGAGTGCAGAATGTAAAGCCGCTGAGGGGTGGTGGAGCATGAGAGGAATCATGGCAGTGAGAAGTACATCATTCAAGAAGCTACTGAAGGATCGAGCAATCTGAATATGGCTATAGAAATGCAACAGGCCAGGGTGCATTGAACTACAGGTCTTAGCGAACTGGTACTGAAAGAGTGCATTGAGTGTGCGGATGCTGTGGGATATGCTAATGAAGAGGCAAGCCTATAGCCCGGTGTTCAAAGGTCCTGTGATGAGTTATGATCTAACTGAGGTGAGTAGTACTATGTTGATGCTATTGCATGAGAATGAAGAGACAAGAAAGAGGCCTGGTGATCAAGGTAGGATGTAGCAAGACAAGGCAGCAACAACAGTAGGTGAAAGGAGGCAAGAATACTGAAGCCTGAATGAATGCAAAGTTGCAGGCAATGAGGTTGAAGTGCTAACTGGATTGATGTCTACAACAAAGGCAAGGTGCATGGAGTGCTACTTTCTGGCCAGCCTGAATAAAAAAGAGAAGAGGCTTTTGTATGTATTATATGTATATACGCATATATACATATAGGAGGTGATGCAGCTCAACTGGATATAGAATGTTAATAGTTACATTTGTAGTAATTAGGAGTTAAGGAATGTATACGAGAAAGTATATGAAACTAATGCATTTTGCCTAATAAAGTCTATCCATTAGCATAATTATAATAATATATGTATATATGTAAATATAAATATATATGAATGTATGTTTGTATACTCTTAAAAGAAAGAATGTGGATATTAGGTTAAATTTCAAGTTAAGTTAGTAATTAAGCAGCATGCAAGGACACCGTTGATGTATTATAGATGGGATGTGTACAGAAATTTATAAAAGAGAGAAAAAATTGGAAGAGAAATGCTGTTTTTGAAAACGGGAGTTACTGTTAATTGAGTGTACACCAATGATTTTTGATGGTCTCGAAAGTTCTATTACTTGCCGCAAAATAATTATATTCACATTTAATTTTTAATTATTGATTTTGTCGCAAAATAAAACATATCAATTGAACAAAAGAAAAATGAAAGGTTTTGTTTTTAGGGTGCGTGTGTGTACAATATATTTACATAATATCTTTATTTTATTTTTGTTTTAAATTATTAATATATTATATATATTTGAATTTTTACTTCTTGATATAATGTTATTGTCTTACCAAATCAAATAACTTTATGTTTTGGAAACAAAATTTTGAATTCAGATTTGTTGATGTGGTCCAAATCAACTTAAATTTATTTAGGGATTTAATAAAAACATTTGAACTATACATACATACACACACGTGTATATATAGGCACGCGCGCGCACATATATATATATATATATAATTGCAAATAATGTTTTGTATAATTAATGTGTATATAAAGGTGAATGTGTCTATTGCGATGTATATTCTTCACCTATACACATACACATTAATTTTGTACACAATATAAAAAGTTACACTCACACTATATACACTTGAGTATATTTATATATACTCACAAATATACCAAATAAAAATTTGGTCAGATCTATCATTGAAACAAAGTAGAAAAGTTAAATAAAATCAGTTTTTTTGAACATATTAGATTAGATCTAATAATAATTTTAGACTTCATAAGCCTAATAGAGATCTAAATAAGGGGAAAATTTGAAATTTACCAAATTTACCTGCTGCCAACCGACAAAGTTCCTTTAATGGCATTAGAGTGAGGTTGGTTAGGGAATTCACCTGGTACATTGGATGTCCTAGGTTTGATTCCTACAAATAGATAAGAAGTTCTCACATTATGATCTATGATGAGACAGTGCCTCTTATCCCTACATGTCTTATGATAGTTGTGCTAGTCGAAAGGCTGTATATTAAACATGCTCGTGAGATACTCAGTTGGGTCACCGCATATGTGTATGGCCCGGACCAACAATAGTATCACATCCCAATTTCTTATGCAGTCTAAATTAATCAACAAATGGGATAATTAATTTAGCCTATTTATCCAATGAGCATCCTAGCAAAGTAATATCTAGGCTTGGATTTGAATAATCAAGTATTCTACCCTCGTTAATCGCTAGCATGGCCTATGTGATAGAATAATCCCAAAAGGTTTACCCAAATGAAAGCCCAAAATAATTAAGACCCTGAACTAATTTTCAAATTCAGTTTGAAAGTTTAAAATACACTTTAAATTTAAAAGTTAAGATTAAAATATAAAATAAATTTTATAAAGGTTATATAATTAAAATTTTGAAGTTTTCAAAATTGTTTGAAAATAAATTTAATTTAATATTTAATTACTTGGATTAATTGAATAAATATTAATTAAAAGTTAATTAATTAAAAATTAACATATACAATGATATCCGTATATATACTTATCTTGAATTATTTAAGATAATTATAAACTAAAATTTTTAATCAGTAAAGATGTTTAATTAAAAAAAATTTAATTAAATATATGACTTATTTGATTAATAAATTAATTAAACATTAATTAATACAAACATGTATATATATTGGTATATGAATGTAACCATAATTGTTATAGTCGTATATTTATTTTAAATTTGTTTAAGATGAATAAATTAAATTTTGATTTAATTTAAATATATAATTAGTTATGTAATTAAATAAAAGAACTTATCAAATAAAAATAAATAAAAGTTAAGTAACTAAAATGTATGCATATATTGATATGTATACATTAATAGACAATAAATATTAAAGTTGATCATATATCTTAAATAGTTTAAGGTGAATATTATAAATTTTTAGAAATTATATATATATTAAATTAAATTAATCAAATATGATTTAATTAATAAGAATTAAAATTAATTATATATGATTTAATTAAAAAGTTATGTATATATATATATATATTATATAAGTTAGTTGAATTAAGTTATATATAAGTTTAAACTTATATAACTATATACGTATAAACATAAGTGGAACTATAACAAACCCAACTTAGGTTTAAGAAACTAGTACATGTGTATTGTACATATACCATGATTTCAGATGTGTCTAATATTTGAATCATGAGGGCACTACTTTAAAAATACATTGTTCCCTAAATTGATGCCACTTAATGTGTTATATATATATATATAAGATTATGAATCCTTAACGTATATTTTGTCCTCTGCCATTTATATATTAATAGATTACTTGCATACTCTTTAGTTGTTGAAATTCCTCAATCTAGAAATTTTACGTATAGTATTATTAATAATTGGCTAGATGAGGGAAGATACATGCTCATATCTGTTGATATTCCTTAAGGTATGTGCATTATACTTTGGCATTGCAAAAAGGCGGGTTACGAATGAGTAACCTCTTTTTATTTTTTTCATATTCCTAAAGGTCAAGATAATATTAAGATAAAGACCTTGGGTTAAGAGTTGTATATGATACAACAAATAAAGTGTTATTCATCGCTTGTGGGACTATTATTTGTTGAAAATTCTCGAGGTTAGAATCCCAAGGCCAGCAGGTTCTAATGCCTACTAGAGAAATCAGAAGATTCTTATGTTTTTCTCCAGGATTTGAGAAACATAAAAATCTAGTGGGAGCCTTGTTAGAAAAATGAAAGGAATACATTTAACCTTTCTAGTATTATAAGAATATATGTTATACATGTTAAAATAATCTACTTCGATAAATTTGTGCAACTAATATAATTGATAAAATATTTATCAGTTAAATTATACAAATGAACTGAATAAAGATCGACATAGAAATATAAAATATACTTTCCATAATTTTTTTGGCATGTTGTCAATTCAAGACCCATCATAAGCCAAATTGCACAACTCTTAAACAATCATGCCTCAGTTGCTTAAATGTTTATTTTTATGAGAACATGTGTATTGTCTTCTATGAATTTTGAACCCTAAAAGCAATACAAGAATATGAATATTTGATCCACATTCAATTACAAATAAATATTATATGGGGAACTTTCGCAATTAGTAATGTTCGAAACTTCAATGAAATTAGTTCATTTGAAATAAGCAAGTACCCTAGAATGCACGATTGTGTGTTTAATAAGATTGATTATAATAAGGATCTTGTTGTGTTAGATGTAGTACTATACCAAGAGCTGCAAGATGTACTAGGAATTCGATCACTGAAATGTCGGTTTGATCTGTTTATGTAAAGTGTAATTTATTCGATATCGTTATCATTAAGGATGACTGAATGCATTTTTGTAAAGAGTTTGTTGTAGTCTTATAGTAAGATTTCCTTTTAAGTGGTTTGTCCATTTAAAAAGGAAAGAAAATGTATGGGAATCGATGTAACTTAGGCATGGTTGGAATGAAGAGAATGAATAGTCCCTCTTTCATGAAGAGATATTTGAACAAGAATTGTATAAAATACTAAAAGATACATAATATGGAATGAGAAATGTGACTTCGATTCCAAAAGTATTTTCATGTAGAATTATTTTCTATGGAAGTTCTTTCTTCGAATTCAAGATGTTTAATCTAAAACTCCCGACTGTAAATTAGTTATAGTGTATGAAATAAAATTCTATAATAACTGGTCGAATGGAGCTTCATACTTCTTCTTACGCTATTATAGTAATAGCAAATATAAGGGGATCATACCATATAACACTTCTTATTGGATGCATCAAATTACTAAAAATTGTTTTCAGAAACATACCAAGTATTATTTATGAAATAATTATTATTTTCAGTATTGATTTAAAAATAGACATGTTTTTATTTCAATATGAATATTATGAATATTCTTTATAAGATAAAACTACAATAATGATATTTGTTTTCATAACAAAAGTAAGCATTAGAAAATACAGAAGTATTTGAAATTCGTACAACTATTTTGGAATTAGAGACTAAACCATATCTATGAGAAATAATTCAACGATCATATGATTATGAATCCTACGGCACCGATGAATTTATCTCAGAAGATTAAGGGAAAAGCATCCATTCAGTGGGATTAACAAAATAGTTCATGAACTCTTCAGAATGATACATATAGATTTATGTAGTTCAAAGTCTAGTACTGCCTAAATGGATCCACTTACTTCGTTAAATTCAAGATGTATCATAGAAACGAACATGTGTATTTGGTGCACAAGTAGTGTATTTATGATAAGTTCGTTGAATACAAAACAGAAGTAGGAAAACATAACATGCAAATAAAATAATTATTCAATTTGATCGAATATGTGACTGTATTGAAAAGGGTTCCAAAAGTATCCAAAACCAAATACGATTCAATATCAAGAGTCACTCCTCCTTATGATACATAATGATGTATCAATAAGGAGTAATTAGACTTCGTTGGACAAAGTACGATTAACGATGAGTGAAATTAAGTTACTTCTTTCTATAAGTTTGTGTACTTAAGAGTAAGTACATAAGGTTAAAATTAATTTCATCTAAAATATAGTTTACGAGATTATACAAAATTGTTAACAAACCCCTATATATCTTACGTCAAGGAGTTGAACAGTTGTGTAAGTCAAGAGGCTACACACAATAATTTGTTCATGAGGAATCTTGTGTGGACCACCTCAAAGGAGTTGGGACTGATCAATATTGATGACTAATTTATGTTATGAACATAAGTTTCGTAAATTAAAATCAAATTAGTTGTGTATATATATAAAGACAGTTCATAAAATGTTTATAAATGCATTTAGAAACAATTGTTGTTTCAAGAAACACCAACTTCATGAGGATAGAATTTCGTTTTGAAATTATTGATAGCAATATGAATATGGACACGATGCAAAGATAAAACTGACTAAGAAGGAAAAATGATTAACCAAGAAAAATAGACATAACTCATTAGATAGTGTAATAAGGACACTCACATATAAATAGAACCAATGAGTTTTATATCAATGTCGAGAGAGAATTTCCTCAATTGTCAATAAGCCATAATGAGTATTGACTCTGCCATATGGCATGGTGCGCAAATTCAAAATGGTTTCCAAATACATTATCAAATATGATTTTGATATTAGTACCCAAAGGGATATGATCCATTGGTCGCAAAAATATCTTCGAGAAGAAGACCAATGCAATTGGAATATAGTAAGCGACGTTGATAGAATAACATCATAAATTTCAACTATTGAAATTCACATATCAGATTCATCATTCAACGTACTTAAGTCAGTTTGGATTTTACTCGCAAAATTTTCACTCGATAAGTTTTTTAGTTTTAGTATGTGTATACTAAAATTGAAATTCTAAATAATGATTTAGAATATGATGTTTAGACATAACAACCAAAGTGTCTCGAAGTCAATAGGAGCATTGTTGAGTTTATGGGTTTTGGATAGTATCAAAGAACCGATACAAAAAGTATTTCTCAACAAGCATCAGTGTTGAGTAGATTTTGGTAGAAAAATCAAATAGTTTGAATTGTAGTCAAAATGCAAAGGAAGCATGTGTCTGTTGGAAAGAACTATAAAGGTATTAAAATATTTCTGAAACTACATGTAGACAACAAGCTTATGGTTGTTAACAATGGGCATGTGTTAAATCAATTTAGTTTGGTTGTTTAATACTTGACATTGAATTTGAAAAGACATCTTTTGCGATTAGTATAAATGAATGTTGGGAATGTCCCAAATGATATAAACATATACCATATTAAATTGTTTAATATGGAGCATTAAAATGGATTCCTTATATATGGGCAAAAGGAATTGTCACGCATACTTTATTTTGATGAAAGAGTGGTCCTTATTGTGAGGAGAGCACCCTTCATTTATTAAATAGTAAGCCAAAAGCCGCCAACAAGTCTGATGGGTGACCATACATAAGTAGCTAATATAATAAATGATCGTTACATAGATGATATAAAAAAGAGATAATAACCACATACAAATTACTATGTATATGCGATTTTAATGAATTATACAAGTAGCACATGTAAATGAATTAAGTAAACATCTGTTATTGCATGATTGAAACACATGCACTGGAATTGGCATGGTTGAACTTGGTTGTGCACACAGAGCATACAAATATGGCGAAGTAGTGTATGTTGGAGTATAGATTATATTGACCTGCAGCTGAAATGAATGCTTTGGGGAGTGAGTCTGAATGATCAGCTTTTAGTGAAATTGAAAACCCTATCGGGTTGAAATGAATACTCTATAGGGTTGAGCACATTAGTGGTAACATGTTAAAGCCAGTAAACTCTACAGGGCTGAGCACATGGAACATGGTAATGAAACTTATAGTCAATCAGAGGAAGAACTGTAGCTTAGCTTGACCGAATTGTAAGGATAGAGCACTAATGTCTAGGTCGGGAGAGCTGTAGTTGCATAATGAGGAATGCATGGATTGAACCTGATTTTTTATGCATGTACATGCGGTAAACTGAAGTATAGATGTGAGCAAAACTAAAATGCATGGAGTGAACTTGCAAGCATTCTTGGCAATTCAAATCATGAAGTAGAGATATAAGAAAAATTAAAGTAAGCAGGACCAAGTATCTAGCAAGGTGGATGAATATGTTGTTATCCTAGTATGCAGCAGAAGGAGAATCAGGTGCAGTAGAGTTATGAACAGCCATCTTGAAGCATGAATAAGAAGTGAAAGGTGCACCAGGAATACAATGTTGACTGGACGGTTAGCATAATGAACTTTCTTACCTAATTCTGATCAAGCAAAGGTATCGGTTGGCTACTGCAAGCCACATCGTCATTTGTGATCATCTTCAAGTAATCTCTCCAACTTGATTGCCTGCGAGGAGTACCTATCCAAATAGAAATATGCCAAGTAATGAAATATAAAATTATCAAAAAAAATTTATATAAATTATTGAATATTCTTGGATTTCGTTCATACCATAGACCCCAATATGTTTTGTTTACAACATCACATTTCGCTCGTGTATTTGATACATAAAGCAAGTAACAAATCTGAATTAAGATCATTAAATGATAGTTAAGAATGTTCTTCAGTATTTAAGAAATATTAGAGAATTGTTTATAGAAACAAGGAACTCCTTGTGAAGGAGTGTTCAAACTCGAACTTCACAAGTGATTTCACAAGTGAACTTCACAAGTGGTTTCTAAATGGGAACTTTTAAATAGAATTGTTTATAAATAAAGCCAAGTGTAAATTGTTTTGGGATTTTAGTAAATGATGTTTAAAACGACATTTGTTTTGGTCGTTTTGACCCTTGTTTTAATCACTTAGTATTATAAATTTGTCTTTCCAAATAACATTTAAAGAGGTTTTGGAAAATTTAAATTTTAGAATTGTTTAAAATGATTTCAGAAGATTTTGAGAAAAGTAATAGCGTTATTATTTGGAAATATTTCTAAAGTAAAAATATTTTGAAAAAGAAATTTTAAGTAGAATGCTTTTTTTAGTAATTTGAAGGAAAATATTTCGGTTAATTTTGTGGTAATCTGAATAATCTTCTAAGTGACGATAAAATGTTGCTTAGGCGAATGTTGTGGAGTACTTAGTAAATTATTCTCTTTATTATTGGGCGATCGAAATGAATTCAAATCTGAAAGAACCCAAAGTGAGTTTTAATAAACAAGTTGTTTGAAGTTATTTCATAAAGAAAAAGTAAGGAGTATACTTTCATAGACGAGTTTTGAAACTAAAAACCAGGTATTCAATTTTTAAGTTCCCTAAAAGGGAATTGATTTCCAAAATAAAAAGTATTGTTGATAAGAGATTGTTTTAATATATGAATTTTACCCTTAAACAATATATGAGGTAATTTAACACTAATTTAAATGAGTTAGATTGGATATGAAGGTTTGATAACGTTGTTTTATCAGAACCATAGATATTATTTAAGTATATAAGTAGTGTAAACTAATTGGTGTTATTGGGTCAGTCCATAAACACGATTCATTATAACACCTTAATGTGAAAAGGTAGGAAGGTTTTAATCGACATCGTTTTATTAAAACCATAGCTTTTGTTTAAAACATGTAAATAGTATAAAAACTATTTGTTATTTTGAGTCAACCCATAAACATTGTCCATCTTAACACTCTAAGTTAAAGAGGTCGAGAGGTCGACCCAGTTTTAAAAGACCCAAATTTTGATTTGATCTTCACCTAAATTGTGAAAAGAAAAATAAATTTTTTGTTTTGTATATACTCTTAGGATTTAGAAGGATATTATATAAGTAAATATAGTGGAATAAGTAATTATTTGGTGTTTTATAAAGGACTATGTAAAATATTTTTAAACTAAGATGAAAATTTATGAAATAATTCATAAACATTGGTATTGAATAAAATAATAAATGCAAATTTATGTGATTTAGAAAGGTTAGTGTAGTAAAGAAACCAATAATTTTAAAGTATAACTTTCAATTTTGTTCGAGTAAGTTTGGATAATATTCTAAGCAATAAACAAAGGCTAATGAGTAAAGAATGGCACACTTAGATAATTACCTATATTTTGGGCAATCAAGAAAGTGTTGAACCTAAATTAGAAGTTTGTTGTTAATCTTTTGACATTTTAAATAATGTTGAGTGTTAGATTATTTTTCCTTATGGAATTTGAATGATTAATAGTGTTAGTGTATTCCTTTATGGAATTTGATTGATTCGACTTAATTGAATTTGATTGATTGATTGTGTGGTTCTTATATACCATAGTTTATAATGTCAAAAAAATTATAAACCAAGGTTTTTGAATTATTGTTTATTAGGACTTAAATCCCAGTGCTTTTGAAAATGTGATTTGGAAATTGTTTTTGGGAAAAAGATAATAATTGTTCACTCTAGTTGTTGTATTTAGAGGAACCAGAATACCACTAGATGCTCCATGTTGTTTTGATTTTAGAGTTTTACATGTTTTGCTAGGAGGTCCCCTTCCTAGTTATTTTTTTGTTTTAGTTTCAATGCATTTATTTTTGAAGAAATTTGAAAATTTGAATATAAAAGCCTGGGCATTTAGTTCTAAATTTACCTTTTGATATGATTGGCCGTGTAGTATTTTATTTCAGGGTATTCTCTGAATTTGGTTGCATATAGATTTATATCATACTATTTTTTGCTGGATAAGTTACATCTGAATGTGTTAGGTATTTTTAGGATAGATTATTTTCTGGGATAGGATTATGGTAAATTTCAGGGATGAAATTCTATTAAGGGGGGAAGTGTGTAACGACCCAGAATTTCACCATATTAATTTTCGAATATTTAATTAATTTTAAATATTCAAGTAATAGGTTTTATAACTAAAATAAAAAACTTAAAAATAAATAAATATTGAAGATAAAATAGTTTCAAATTTAGTTTACAGAAATATTTAGTTCGATGAAAAACAGAAAATGTGACTGGAAATCATTTTCCGAATTTTCGACGTTTCATCGTATAAAAGTTGTTTGAAATGTTGTGAGCCTTGTTTTGTATTTGAAACAACATTTAAATGGTTAAGAAAGTAAATTAATTAGTATATGTGTGTATATATATGTGTGTGTGTGTATTAATGTATGTGTATATTTATTCATACCTAAGTATGAAAAGTTAAAAATATAAATATAAATGTCACATCATTAGAAACATATCGGCGACTCGAGTACAAAACATGTTTCTTTGACATGATGGGGGGAACAATGTGGAGGCTGAAATGGCATGTGTGGTGGAGGGTGTTGAGGTGGCAAAAGAATGTGGAGGGTAAAGGACAAGGGGTGTTTAAGTAAGTTACATTTTCTCTTGCTTATAAATATCATTTTTACTTCTTCAATTTTACCTATTTTACTTCTACCGTATCTTTCTCATAACTTAATCAAATGGAGTATTTCATTATTTCAAACCATAGAAAATTCCAATGGCTACAATTTTTATTTGTACCACTTCTAATTTTGAGCTTAACCATGTTCAAATCTCATTTCTTTACAGAGCATTTTCCGACCCAGAATTTCTAGTCCGAAAATGGTTCTTCTTCTTTTGACCATATCTTCTTCAAAACTAATCAAAATTGAGTAATTATTTTTATGAAATTTTAGAGAAAATAATTTTCTAAAACTTTCCTCTTTATCACTTTATCAAAATCCAAGAGTAAATTATCCAAAACCTAATTGGAAAATGACATATTTTCAAGTTCATTTTTGAGAGTTAGATGATTATCCAAAGTCACTCCACCTTAACAAAACAAGTTTCACTTCCTTCTTCTTTCAAGGCCGAACCTACCTAGTGCATTAAGGGTCCAAGACTCCATCTTTTGCCTAGGACTGGAAGTGTTAGGTCATAACCTAATTTAGCGAAGGTTTGGACAGCTTTCGGTGAGTAAAACTGCACCTTCTTAAACCAAGCTTATAGTATGTTAATGTTCGTGTTAATAGCCTAATAATGCTTGTTGTATATGTGAAGTGATGGTTTGGTTGTTTGTTTGTTTCATGCTTTGAAAAGTTATTACATTTGAAAGTTAGTAAGCATGTGGTTAGCTATATGAAAAGTTGGTAGTTAATATAATTGTTAGTAAATGCTTATTACATATTGTATCATCATTATTTACGTTGTATTATGCTTAAATCATTGCTATGTGATGTCTGGTTGTATGGCTAATGCCATAAGTTTGTTTGCCGAACTGCACGTATAGCGATAGTCGCTATATCGGCACTTTCGGAAAATCACATTTTATCGAAACCGTTTGATTTCGTCTTCGTGCTTGAAATTGTTTTACAAGTTAAGCAAGATTTTGATTAACGATGTTTTTAAAAGTAATTAACCATTTTAATATTGATTACTTAATTTAATTAATTAATTAATTAATAAGGATTAAGGTTAACTAATTACTTAGTTAATGATGTGTTTTAAATTTAACTAATTACTTGGTTAATGATTGTTTAATTTAATTAATCATTTTATTTAGTGATGTTTAAATTTAATCAATCATTTTATTTAATGATGTTTAAGGATAATTAATGAATTAAAGCTAATTAATCAATTTGCTAATGGTGCTTTTAAATTAACAAATCTTTTTAATAAATGATTTTTTAAATTTATCAACTTGTTTTAACTCTAATTAATCTTTCCTTTATTGATGTTTATAATTAATAAACCATTTTTAAATAATTATAATTATTTATTTATTTATTTATTTATTTATTTATTTATATTTAAGTTTATTAATTAACTGAATTAATGATGTTTTAAAGGTGATTTACCCTTTTTAATTAAAGATTATTGGAGTTAATTAATTAGCTTAATTTATGAAGTGTCAAAGTGAATTTATCAAAGTAACAAGGGCGTTTTGTGACTTTGTTATTCATTTAAATAATGATAATCAATTAACTATTAATTTAATTAATTATATTTTATTAATTAATTGAATTGATAAGGTTTAAAAGTGGTTTACCCTTTTTATTATTTAAAGACATTTGAAAGTTCAAAAATCAAGTTGTGTGATGAAGTTTAAAGCTAATTAATCAATGTAATAAGGATATTTTAAGTCATTGAATCCTTTCTAAATTGATGCTTTGAAGTTAGTAAACTCTTTTAACAAAGTGTTTTGAAGCTAATACTTGTAATGTGAGGCCAAGCATGAATTTGGACCTTTAAAAGAAAAAGTTTGATTCGTTTATGCAAATGAATTATTTTCCGTAAAGCGATTCACTTATATGGAAACGATTTATTTGTATACTTAGCACTAAATGTCGAAGAAGTAGACTCGTCGCTATTTCGAAAGTTAATAATAACCGTGAGACATAACTTTGAGGTAACACTATATTGACTTATCCGGTATTATTGTTAACCAAGAAATAGTCACTATAAGAAAGTAAGTTATTAATAACGCCAATCGATAACACATTATTCTAAAGCGTTATTGTTTATACTAGACGTTTAGTTTTTTTTAACCTTATTTGTTCTCTTCTGTGTAGGCGTAACACGTAACGCTTCGCCCCAAAACAAAAATATCCCTCCAAAAATTTCATCTCCATTCTCAAAACGCTTATTCAGTTCGTCTTCCTCCCAAAACCCAAATGAAAGTTATGTCTCCCTTTTAATCGCTCATCGCTCGCCATCTTCGATCTCTAATCTAGCTCGCCATCTCCGATCTCCGCTCATCGCTCTTCAGCGGTTTCAAAGTCGACGCTTCCAGAATCCTAAATCATCTTCTCAGAATTTTAGTTACGTCTCCCTCCTAATCGCTCATCGCTCGCTATCTCTAATCCAGCTCGCCATCTCCGATCTCCCCTCATCACTCTTCAGCAGTTTCGAAGGCGGCACGTCCAGAATCCTAAATCATCTGCTTGGATTTTTAGGTTAGAAATTTACAAATTATATTTATTAACTATTTTATTTTGATTTTATCATTTGGTTATGTTTATTAACTGTTTCTAGGTTATGTTTATTAACCCGACTCTTGAATATTCCAATGAATTCTGAAGCTGAACAGAATTAATGTTTGATTAACATGAATTTATTCAAGTTGTGTTTTGAAATTTTTTGAATATGTAAGCATTATTTTGAAGAGAGTTCTTACCATACTAGTTGGACTTGATATTTTAAATCTAAAACAAATATCAATCTGGTACTCATAAAAAGCGGGGAATAAAATACAATTTATACGGTCACTTATTGTGTTTTTCTACTGTGCATTCTTCACATTACCATGAACAATACATGCTAAGTACTAACATTCCAAAATAATTAGTATTATTTTGTTTACGTGTCCAAAATAATTAGTATTCTTTTGTTTACGTGAACATAAATGACGCATGAGCAGCTAAGGACTAAAAAAATCCACAGCTTTTATGTGCTTGCTTAACATGCTTATATAAACATGAGTAAGAGTATCAAATGATATCTAGATCATATGGTTATATATCATGAATCTCTGCTGACCAAAACACATGTTTATTCACGTCCAAAATAAGTCCCATGTATTTAGTCAACATGTCTATGCTAAAATGATAAGGTAATTACCTGCATATGTTAAATAAATACCTTTCCTGTGTTTGATGATACTTATTTTTGATGTTGCCTCCAAATTCCCAGCATAGTTTTTTGGTATTGTGTCTTAACACTGTTCAAAAGCTAAAAGAACATATGGTTATTTTTAAAATAAAAAACATTCTTAATAAAGACATTTAGGTCTATTGTGAATAGGACAATTTTTTAAACAGGGTTGGGCAAAATAACATATTATAGAAAATAAAAAAGCTTACCCAGATCTGTGTTGGAAAAAACCCTAGCAATGGCTTCTATGATAATAAAAAACAACCCAATTTTTGAAAGAAATCCTGATTAGAACTCTAGAGATTCTCCTCACCATCTCAATCCCTCTCTCATTTCCTTACCTCCTTCTAATCCAAAAGATAAGCCACCTGATCAAGACGAGGAAGGCTTTCAAACAGTCAAGAATCGGCGCAGAAATAATTCTGCAAATTCTCAGATCCCTTCGCATAGATCAGCAGCGACTCAATTGAATAGATCATCGGATAGACCCATGTCCATAGGACGGGAAACGTACCCAAATCCACCTAATAGGCAATCAAGATCCAGCCAATTGTTGAAGACACCAAGAACTCAACCTTTTGCCAAATTCAATTCAACAAGGGCAGCTTCTTCATGGGCAGATTTTGTCAAGAATGGTGGCTTCCACAATAAAACTGATCTCAGTTATTCAGCCCCCATTAAATTGGGAGATAAGAAAATAGTGGTCGTTAAAGAGGAAATAAGTAAAAGGACTAAGGATAAATGGAGTAACTCTATTATAGCTTATGTTTATGGAACTCGTCCATACTATCATCATTTAAGGAATTTTGTTTCTAAAACTTGGAACCCTGTTGGTAAATATGAAATCTTTACAAGAAACAACGGCTTCTTCATCATTAGATTCTCTATGGAGCAAGATTGTATCAAAGTTACTCAAAATGGCCCCTTCTTTATCAATGGAAAATTAATAATCTTGAAAAGATGGGACAAGAATCTGATTCTTGATCGTGACCTTCTCTCTACCTATCCAATCTGGATTAGGTTACCTGAATTAAACCTCAGATTATGGGATAAGGAGGCTTTTGCCGCCATAGCTAGTGTAGTGGGTAATCCGCTAAAACTAGACGAGCCTACAGCAAAGGAAACTCGTCTTAGCTATGCCAGAATATTAGTTGAGATAAAGGCCACTGATGAACTACCAGATCTAGCGTTAATCTCCATGCACGATGGAGAAAACATCAAACAAAAAATTGAATATGAATTTATTCCTCCTAGATGTCAAAAATGTGCTTGCTTTGGGCACCTCTCAGATACTTGCTCTTGGAAAACAGTTTGGAAAGAAAAAAAATCTTCCAATAATAATTTGGAAAAAAACTCTTTGGACATTTCAGAAATTGAAAGCGATCGAAATCAAGAAAATCAATTACTGGAAAAGATCTCTTCTGATAATAATATTGCTGTAAACAATTTAGTTTCTGAAAATCTTTTACAAATTTCTAAAAATAATATGAGCTCGGAGGCTCCAAAAGGAAATGTTCGAAAAAATCTTGCCGAAATGACTGAGCAATCAGAGAGTTTCACCCCCACAAGCTTTAATTCTTAATGTAGCCATGGATACTGATCAGCAAATGACTAAAAATGTTGCTCTTTCAGATCATCATGGCAATTCCCAAAAAGATAATAGTAATCAAGCTCATTACAAAGGGGATCATACAGAACAGTTCTTGCTTCCTCCCCCCCCCTTCAGGAGAAAGCAATTTTAATTACAGATATGGTTTCAAATCAACAAGACACAGATTCAAATTATCAAATAGTCTCAAAAAACAACATTTCAAAAAGTTCTGCTCTGCCTGAATCCATGCTGGAGAATGCTGGATTGCTATTCTCTTCTGTCTCTTCCTCTCCTGTCAAAAACAAAAGGAAAAAGGCCAGGAAAAAGTCTATACATGAAATTATAAATAATAATACAGAAGGCAATCCAGATAGTCCAACTCATAACTCTAAACTTTTTGAGAAGAAATACATTATTAAAAATCCAAAATGGGAGGAATTTCTCAAAGTTCAGAACAAAAAAGGCTGCAAAAGGAAAGGAGAGAAAGCTACTGAAAGCTTGGGAATTAACAGCAAAATCCTGATTTAGTTGCTATTGTATCCTTTTAGTATCCTTTACACCATATTTTATAATTATGAATATTATTACTTGGAATGTCAAAGGTCTTAATTCTCCTAAGAGGAAATTAGACCTTTCAAATTTACTGTCTTCTCATAAACCATCTCTAATAGGCTTTTTAGAGCACAAATTGTCAGATAAAAACATTGATTTGTTTAGGATTAGTAACCTTAATAATTGGCAACTTATTCATAATAATTCAATGGGGGGAAATGGTAGGATCATTGTTCTTTGGGATCCTACCATTTGGGACCTTTGTAATTTCACCCTAAATATTCAATATATTCATTGCAGCTTCAAAAATAAAGGGGGTTTACAAATATTTGTCTCATTTATTTATGCCTCCAATTTTGAAAATGAAAGAACTCAACTCTGGAATTCTCTTGTTTATCTTAATTATAATATTTCTCTCCCATGGGTTATAATGGGAGACTTTAATACAATTACTAAAGCTCATGAAAAAAGAGGAGGAATTCCAGTTCCATTAAAAAAACTGGAATTTTTCTCTAATTTTCTCATTAAAACAGGTTTGATTGAGCCTACCATTAAAGGTAATAAATTCACTTGGAAATCAGGAGAATTTAGAAACATTCACTGTAAACTTGATAGAATACTTGTCAATAGATCTTTCATAAATCATTTCTCTGACTTTAAATGCTACACTTTACCTCAATACACTAGTGATCATACACCCATTCAACTTTCATCTCAAAACTCTACAACAAGGAAAAATCTTCCATTTAGATTCAAGAATGGATGGGTCTATGACTCAGACTACAAAAGGGTTTTTCAAAACAGCTTACAATTTCCCTCAAATGGTTATGCTCAGTTTAAATTCATAAAATTTCTCCATTTTACTAAAAATAATCTTAAAGTTTGGAATTGTACCAAAAATAAAAATAATAATGAAATTAATCAAATTAGAGAGGACTCTGTTAAATTACAAGATAGCATTGATAATGACAGCTCAGATAAAATCAAAATTAAAGAATTCTATCAATTACAGAAAAATCTTTCCAATTCCCTTCATGTTGAAGCTGCTAATATTAGGCAGAAAGCCAAAGTTAATTGGCTTTCCCAAGGGGATTTACCTACCAAATTCTTTTATGCTAAAATGTCTGGCAGGAAATATCATAACAATGTAGGTAAATTAATCAATAGTAATGGTAAGATCATCAATGATGCCCCTTTATTAGAGAAAGAAGCTATTCTATACTTCTCTGATCTGTTTTATACCGAGGAGAATTCTTACACTTTTCCAACCATTTTCCCTAAGTATGTTCTACATTCTAACAGTGAGGAAATTCTTCTTGCTCCTATCTGTATTGATGATATAAAAAAAATTGTTTTTTCTGCCAAAGATGATAAAAGCCCCGGGCCTGATGGGTTTGGAGCCAAATTTTACAAAACTCACTGGGATGATATAAAAAACATGTTATTTGAGGTTGTCAAAGAATTTTTCATTTCTGATAGGCTTTTAAAAAACATAAATCATACTTTTATAACTCTAGTTCCTAAAACCAAAAATCCTTCTTGTTTGGTAGAGTACAGACCTATTGCCTGCTGTAATTTCTTTTACAAAATTATAGCCTCTATTCTTAGTAGCAGAATTAAATGTTTTTTAAAATTTATCATTTCAAAAAACCAATGTGCTTTTATTCCAGACAGGTTTATTGTTGAAAATACTCTTTTATCTCATGAACTTTTAAGGGATTTTAACCAAGCTGGTAAAAATAAAATGTGTCTCAAAATTGACCTGCACAAAGCATTTGACAAAATAAACAAAAAATTTATTATTTACATGATGGGTCAACTAGGCTTTAATGAAAAATTTTGTAACTTAGTTAAGGAATGTATCTGTAATGTATCATATTCCATTCTTATTAATGGATCTCCTTGTAGATTCATACACAGTAATAGGGGAATCAGGCAAGGTGACCCTCTATCTCCTTATTTATTTACAATTGCTATGGAATATGTTTCCCTACAAATGGAAATGGAACTGATGTGTAAAAACATAAAACCAATTACTCCTTGTATATCTCATCTATTATATGCTGACGATTTACTAATATTTTTAAATGCAGATACTCTCTCTGCAGCTACCATTAAAAAAAAATTTGACAACCTCAAAAATCAAGCTGGTCTTCAAATTAATGAAAATAAAAGCAAAACCTTTTTCAGCAAAGAATGCAAGAACAAAATGGAAATTCTCAACATTTTAAAATTCCAACAGAGTGAACTCCCTGTCAGATATCTTGGCCTTCCCCTCAGTAATAATCAGATCAAGGAAAGAGACTGTGTCAAACTTTATTAAACCATTCAAAACAAAATTAACAACTGGTCAAGCAGAATGTTATCTATAGCAGGAAGAGTTGAACTTGCCATACAGTTGTTATTGCTGTCATTATGTACTGGGTGCAATCTCATAACATACCAACAAAAATATTGGAAAAAATTGAAAAACTATGTACCAACTTCATTTGGAATGGAAAACTTCATAAAATTTCTTGGAACACCATAACAAAAACCAAGGAAGCTGGGGGATTGGGAATTAGAAACTTTTTAGATATTCATGAAGCATGCAAATTTAAACTTTTTTGGAAATTCATAGAAGGCAAATCATTATGGGCTGAATGGATGAGGGCCAAGTATGTCAAAAGCAAAAATTTCTGGTCCATGCCCATCAAAAGCCATTATTCTTATGTTTGGAAAAATATCCTTAATTGCAGAGAAATTGGAGCCAAGCTTATAGAGCGCAAATTTAAAGATGGTAAAAGCACTAGCCTATGGTTTGACCCTTGGATTAATGGCAACTCTCTCATCAACTTATTAGGCTGGAATAATCTTAATTACTTTGGAAAAGTTAAGGCTTCAGTTGACACTATTATCCAAAATTCTACTTGGAATTCCCAAGCATTTCCTGCAACTAACATCTTCAATTCTTCAATTAATAAAATTGATATTGACCCAAATACAGATGAAAATGCTTGGTGCTGGAAATTATCTATAAAAGGCAGATTTTCCTTTAAAAACACTTGGGATTTTTTAAAAGGAAGGGAAATGGAAGTTGATTGGCACAAATCAGTTTGGAACTCAGCCAACTGTCCAAAAATGGCTTTTTGCACTTACTTTGCATTATTAAATCGTCTGCCAATTAGAGAAAGGTGTGGAAAATGGAAAAAAAAACTCTGGAAATATCAATTGCCTATTTTGCAAAACTGAAATTGAAAACACTGATCATCTCTTTTTTGACTGTACATACTCTAGACATGTTTGGTTCATTGCCAAAAATAAGCTCAACATAAATCAAAATTTGGCTCTCCAAAACATTAGAGACAGCATTCAATATTTTCAGAAAGCATACAAAGGCAAGAAAGCAGATTTCAACAAAGCTACAGTAGTTCTTACTACAGTTATCTACTTCATTTGGAAAGAAAGAAATAACAGGCTTCATAACAAAGTCGAAACAGACAGTATACAGCTTTGGAAAACTATTGAAATCGAATTCAACATCATTCTTCACAAATTCAGCAGAAACAGCAACAGATCTCATAATATCTCAATAGAAGACAATTATGAGAACTTAGTTGAAGAATACTTACAAAAGGAGAACTTAATAAAAGTTCTCAATTTCCTACTGTTGATGGTAATATAGTGGAGAAGCCAACAAATTTCATAAATCACAGTTCCTTAGATGAAGGTTGCTACCCCGCATTGCATACCAGGAATAACTCCTACAAGGGAAGTAATCAAAACTTCAATTATTCTAATTTTAAAAGTTTTTTAAATAAAAATTTACATTATCCTTTACCTGATATGCATAGGGAGAGCCGTCCATTCAATTCTGAGCCTTTGCTTTCTTATGACTGCCAACTGCAAAACAACATTGTTATATCCAATGCTGATGTTCCTAGAGATAAGGCCATTAATAATCACAAGCACTCATCTTATAAGGCTCATTTCAATGCCGCTAGTAAGGCTACTGTAGATAACCTATCAAACAACCAGATCTCAACATGTCAGGGAAGTAACAAGGCTCTTAATTCTAATAATATTAGGATTAATATAGGTATTTGCACTAATCAAAACATTTTTCTACCTGTTTATAGCAAGAGGAGCCGCTGTAATGCTGAGGCTAACAACAACTTTTTCCTGCCCGATAACGAGCAAAGATTAGGAAACTCTCACTACATCAGCAAGCTAAATAATCGGATTTATCACTTATCTGTTTGGGAAAAAGGAGAGAGCAGCGACTACTGTGTTGATGCTTGCTTTAATCTTTCAAGGACAGATCTTAAAGAGAAGTCTGACTCGATTCCCTCCATTTCCTCAGATCTGAAGTTTAGGGTCAACCATAATAACAAGGAGAATAACTACAAGGATACTAAGACTAAAACAACCCGTCAAAGTCATTTTAGCCTAGATCCTGAAATCTCCAGGCTTCGCGATAAAGATATTAAGGAGTGGAGACCCTCTTAAGCTCTAGTGACGGCTTTAGCGAGTTCTTTCGAGATTTTAGCAGAGTTTCTACGCTATTGTTGCTCCGCCATTTTTTAACTTGAGAGATTTTGAAGGCGCTGCCTTGTTTTTGCTTTCTAGGGTTTGTTAAGAGTCTGTAATACTTGGTTTCGGGTCTTTTGGGGTTAACCCATTTCTTATTTTGTAACATTCTGGGCTTGGCCCATTTATCCATTTTCAAAAAAAAACATATTGTGGAAATAGACATCATATAAAACTAATTGCAAAACTAGCACTACAAGGGTAAAAGGCTATTCCAACGGCTCCAAGCCGTTGGCGGCCGTTGGGAGCCGTTGGAAATGCCGTTGGAATAGCGTCCACGCTTTCCAACGGCTTCCAACGGAAGCAACGGGGCTATTCCAACGGCATTTCCAACGGCTACCAACGGCAATTAACCGATGGACGCCGTTGGAAGCCGTTGCAATAAACTGACCAATAAGCCGTTGGTAGCCGTTGCTAATCTGGGAGAAATTTTTTTTATAGCAGCAAGTCATTCACCTTCCAGCCACACACAATCAATATATATCAATTTCCATTCCATTTCCACTCCATTTCACATATATATCACATATTCAACACATTATACCACAAACAATATAAACAACCAAAAATCAACATCAGACATTACATATTCAAGTCCAACCAAACCCTCACCAACACCAACTCCAACTCCATATTCAAGTCAATATATACAATGCAAACACTTAAACCTCACCACCTCAAAGTCAATACATACACAATAACCATCAAACACAATCCTCACCACCTCAAAGTCAATATATACAATAACCAACCACAAAGACAATAATCATCATACCTCTCAAGCATCATCATCACCTCCGGAAGCACCAGACGACGAAGGGAAGGAACCATGCCTCTGCGCGTACTCCGCTAAACGTTGATTCAGCTGCTCCATTTGTATAGCGCGAAGACGGTCCTGCTCTTGTAGCTGCTCAACCATGGTTCTAAGCTCTTTTATTTCAGCTTTGTCACACGCCTTTTGAGCTGCCCGAACCTGCAAATAGAATATGAGATGTTCACATTTGTATTATAATCATTTTCTTAAGCAATGTATATTTTAAAATATAGAAACGTAAATGACGTGATCTTAAGCAATGCATATACCACAAATAAATGCATATTTTTAATACAATATATAGGTGTTACGTGTTAATAAATGCATATACCACAAATAAATGACGTGATCTTAAGCAATGCATATACCTTTATTGACTGTTCTTCGTTACGTGTTATAATTTCTCCATGACGATCCCACACCAAATAATTGGTTACGAAACCATATTGGCGCAAATGAATCCTAACCATATTCGGTACTAAATGCTTCAACAATTTGCACCTACTACATGGACAACGAATTTCTACGTCGTTTCCAATATTACTTAAGCAAATTCGACAAACACATTTACCCCGTTAAGAAAATGTGTACTTATTGAGCCTTCCATTTCTCTTCTTTGATACATCCAGCTCCGATCAATAAAATAATTAACCATTTTTCCTACTGTAAAACCTATGATCAATAGTAAAAAAACTATTAATCAAATTCGATAAACACATTTTAGATTTTACTGTGTTTTATAATCCATTTTCGTTTATATACAAAGTTATATTTCTTGCTATTTTGTTTACATTTTTGTACCTTTTGTGATGGTCGGTTATCCCACTTCCCATTACAAACACAATAGTAATTACATTTCTTAAATCATATCATTATAAACGATTTTCCAAAATTTCGGCAGCACTTCCCCCGTGTTCCTTGTATTGTATACAATGCATGTACACAAGGAACAAAATGGAAATGCCGTCAAAATTTGTGAACCGTTTATAACGATATGATTTACGAAACGTAATTACTTTATAGTGTTTGTAACTTGTCCAATACAGGGACAAATCCAACAAATATTGTATCAAATGAATATGAATATCTTTTTTGCAATAAAAACGAATATTCATATAACGATCATATACAACACTTGTTAGACGGGGCCAAAAATTCACTAAGAGATTTAAATTTTGTTTGTCTAATAATTTAAAAGATATAATTTAAAGCAATCATATAGGCCAAAATTTCACTAAGAGATCATATTACTAAAAGATATATTTCATGTTCGTAAAATATTCGACTAATTCATGTTTGTCTAATATTTTACAAAACATACACAAAATAATTTAAAGCAATCCTAACTAATCTAACGCTAACTCAAATGCGCATTTACACTAAATTATCAACATATGTATATATGTGCATAATATATATACACAAACAATTTGGACATTTGGATGGTAATAATTGTAATTAGCACTTAGTTTGGTATAATAAACAATCAATAGATCATTAGATAAAACTATAACAAACATTTAAACATAAAATTAGCAAAATTTTAAAATTTAGGGTTTTAGGCAAAACCTGATTTTGAAGTGGAATTGGATGGAGAGAGGCCGCTGGTGTTGATTAATGGCGTCGGAGTGCTGCTGGTTGCTTGGGGAGGCTGGGAGCAAGAAAAGAGGAGGAGTGGAGGAAGAGGGTGGAGGTTTTGGTGTTTTTTGGTGAATGAAGGAGAATGAAATCTGTTCTCGGCCAGCTGCAGGTTTACACGAATATTTCCAACGGCTTTCAACGGCCGCAAACGGAATTTTTACAACGGTTACCAACGGCTTGTTAAAAAAATAACGAGCCGTTGGAACACCCCGTTGGCGGCCGTTGGAACACTGTCGTGGCTATATACTGTATTTCTAATAGTGTAGGCCTCGTTTTATTTTCTTCAGCGTTTTATAATTGTGCAATCCAAATATGCGCAAGTGTAAAAAAAAATTTCAAAAATTATACTTGCGCATTCCATAAATGCTCAAACATAAAATTTTTATTTTAAAAAAAATAACACTTGCGCAATTCAAATTTGCGCATGTATAATTTTTTTTAGCAAAAATACACTTGCGCAATCCATATTTGCGCAAAATGAGGTCTATTTTTGTAATAAGTTTCGATTCAGATCTAAAATTGAAATATGTTTTTTGTTCGGGCTTGGTTTAAAAAATTGTCCTTGTGAATATGAACACTTTTGACATTTCAGTTTTCTAAAAGAAGTAACATAGAGTAGTAATGTTTGCTGGTAATGTTTATCAATGCTTATCTATGCATGTTAGTAATATTAAATTCTCAACACCCTTGCAGAGTAGGATTATCTATGCTTGTTAGTAATGTTTATCATTCAGCAATTTTTTTACAGTTTTATCTCTAATTAAATTGAAGATTTATATTCATTCATTGGTCTCTTGATTAGTTTGTCCTAGCTTAATAATTTTCACCCCATGTTGATTTTTAAAGTTTAGAATGACGGTCTATATTTCATAGTAGTTAACTATACTGCCTTTGTTGATAGTAGCTAATTACATTGATCTTTCTTTGATTCTTTTTATTTATTTATTTTTAATAGTGTGTGCATTTATATATTTTATATCTGAACTCTGTTGGTTGATTATTGTTAGATAGCTTCCTATGTAACATTTACAATTATCCTCCGTTATAACCATGTCGTATGCTGTTAGAAAATTAGTTAGAATCAACTAGATTTATTAGTTGCTTCTCTACCATTTCCTGGAATAGAATTGTTACCTTGGAAACTAGTAAGCATTATAATGGTATCAATATTTAACAAGCTGTCCACAAAAATTTACCAGAGTTAGTTATTGGCATATCATCTTAATGAAAGAAAAAAAAACAACCTTGAATGTTCTTGACAGACTGCTTCATGTACTACTATGCATGTTAGAGGTTCTTTTTAGGCTACCACGTTAGCATTGAGATGAAAATCTTGATGTATTATTGCAATCCTATTGGTTGAAAGTAGTCATGTTGAAGGCCTTCCCAACTTCGTATGATAAGTAGGTGGTGTAATAATTTGACTGCTTAAGAGTCACTTGAGCAATGCTCAAGTTTTTAAGGCTAAAAATCAATATTTAAGCCATAGGTTTGATATATACTTTGTCTTACAGTATTTAGTGTTACATTACTTTTAAAAATACAATGAGAAAACTAATATGCATGTTTGTTTTTTCTATATAAAATTCTTAAACAATATAAAGAATTTGACAAAAAAAATCTCAGATTTTGTTTTCTTACAATATTAATAAATATAAAAATTTCACCTTCTTGGAATATTTTTCCTCGTGATTAATCTTTGGGCTCTGTGAATTTTATCCTAAACCTAATGTATATCCATCGTGCATGTAGGAGTCAAACCAGACTTTGTTTCTTCTTTCTACAACTTCTACAGCTTAATTAAGAGCAATTGCATACATGAATCAATTGTCTAACCAATTGTCAAATTTTGCATAAATTGATAATGCATCCATCGAATTTAGACAAATCAATTGGTGAAGTCCGCTTGACAATTGAGCAATATGTGAATTAAATTGTTAAAAATTGATAATGCTGTTGCTTAAGTAATTGATGAGCTTTAACGTTTGCTCAATTTTCAATTCTTCGCTTTTAACTTCAGACCCACTTTTTACATAAATATTCACAAATCAGTTAATTTTTTTTTCAAAATATTAATAATGAACTAGCATTCAGTTGCAAAATTGGTGCTTAGTGGTTAAGTGTCAATTGACTTTGTAAATTGGCAGCTGGCTTCATACAATTAAAATTTGGTCCAATTGCTCTATTAATGGCCTTGAGTAAATAAGATGGGTTGCTAAAAGGTTTCCGTTTATTGGAATGAAAGTCTAAGCAAAATTGTCGCTCGTCATAAATTTTGCAAAAGTTCAAATCATTGTTTTCAAATGATCTTTTTTTTTTTCTAATTTTGTCTTTTGTGCATTTTTGTACTTTCATTATCATTATAGTAGGATATAAGGGGATTTTCACTTCAAGGGCTTATTTATGCAGGTAATAAGTTTTAAGGACACTATTTCTAAAAAATTAGTTTTAAGGACATTTTACAGGAAAAAGATAAAAGAATTTATCATTTTCAGTTATACAGAAATAATGATAAAAAGATTTATCATTTTCCTGTATAATTTAAAAAGATAAATGAATTTATCATTATCCTGTAAATTGTCCTTAAAACTAATTATTTAGAAGTGTTGTCCTTAAAACTTATTATCCTGAAAATAGAAGCCCTTCAACATAATTTCCACAGGATATAATATATACACCTAATATAAAGTTAGATATATAATCACGGTTCAACAATTCGGCCGGCACACCGGAATTTCGATGATTCCATCCCTGATGTGGACCGAAACAGAAAAGACAACACATTCTAAATTTTTAGATTAGTGCATAAAAGAGATTGATCGTAAGAAATTCAATGAAAAAACTCAATAGTTCATTTCAATCTCTGTAGTAATAATGAAACAAAACACACAAAAAAATTGTTTACTTATTTGAAGAAATCGTGCTTGCTGATTTCGAACGGCATCCATTGGCGACGACTACTAAGGGGATCTCCGCCTAGCATCCATCAGTGACGACGATTAATGGGGATCTCGGCTGTAACAACAAGGGGATGTTAGCCATGGTGTTGGAGAAGGGAAACTGTCAACAGTCTCTGGAAAATGATAAAATGGAGGAAGAAATGTCAGGTTTGCCACAGTTGATCACTGCTTCACCAGAAAAGTTGTTGGAGGTTTCCAGGAAGGTGTTAGGGGTGAGTACTGTTGAGATTGTGGCCGGAGCAGTGAGGTGAAGGAGCATATCGGTCTGTGCATGTGTGCACATGCACAACTGATACGTTCGGTATTTTGGGCTGTGATGAGTTGTACATGGTACGGTAGCAGTGTTGTGTAAAACTAATATGTTGTATATGTTGATGTGTGTTGTAATGGGTCATCTGTGGTATTTGGGCTTGCATGGGTTGGGTAGGCAAAGTGTTTGTGATAATGTCCTGACATGTATATATAAGTGGTGTCTTGATGGCTGTAAAGGTGTGAAGAAAAATCTGAAATAAAATTGCATTTTCCTGTTCTCTGTTGATTCTATTGCCAGCTGATTACTATATGTTTTCTTCAATATTCATCTTGTTCAATTCCTTTGTTCTTATCCATATGCTTCATTCTTGCTGATCTGTGTGGTTTGATTTTCTGTTATATTGCTTCAGTTCTCTTATATTTTGTTCTTCTTATTGCTATTACCTGTCTTTGCCATTTATCTATTAAATAATACTTGTTCTTGAATCGGCCATTAATTTGTCTTGATCTATAAGTCCTTGTTTTTGTAACGACCCAAAATTTTTAGTGATTTTATTTGTTAAATTAATTGAAATTTTGTGAAATTTTAAACAATAAAATTTGAAAAATAAAAATTTACTATTTGGAAAATGTCTATTTTAATATAGCAACTGATAAATTTTCATCTGATAAAATTGAAGTTTATTTTCCTATGAAATTTTATTTCAAATTAAACCGGTTAATAACAGTGAATTTAAAAGTTTTCCGAAACAAAAAAAAATGTCAACAGGAGAAAATTTATTTAGAGCATTCTGAATCAGGCTGAAAAATTCGTTTCGTGAAATTCGGACGTTTCTAGCTCCGTTTGGATTTTCCGTACGGAATAGCAACGTATATCTGCACCGATTATCGACTTTTGATCGGATGATCGTACCACTAATATCTGTGTACCATTTTGATCTTCTCGCCGTGCTGATCTCTGCGGTATATTCATTTCTATGTTTTGAAATTTGGTACACGACGGGAGTAATTGAACGGTCCGTTGTAACGGTACCACAAATCGTGACCTTTTGATTTTCCTTCGGTTTCAAATTTGAAACAGCAGCCTCTAGCTTTTATTTTTATATTTATCTCATCGGTTACTAATTTAGAAGTTGCCATCCTAGTCATTTAGAATATCAAAAGAATAAATTGGTATACGTTTGAACTTTTGATTTTGAACGGTCGATATTTAATTGCCTTAATGATTCAGCTGAATTTTGGGATGACCGTTGCTCTTACAATTTGTTTTATATTGCCTTTTTCCATCCGTTCATTTCAACTTTTGCTATGTGATCTTTTCTTCCACTCACAAAAAAAAAATCTCTGTCACCTTATACTCTTCTATCTCCTGTTCCACCTACTTTCTTCTTTCCCCTCCTTCACGCAACTCTGACCTTTCCACCATCATTTGCCTCCCATCCAATTCCGTGAACCCAGCCGTGGGTAGCACCAAACGCCACCATTCAATCTCGCCCAACCGAGGTCTGTCACCGCCAGCACCTATCTCCCTGACAATTCGCTTGCAACTGCCTCCCTTCTAGCTACTGCCACTTTTCCATTCGCTGTACTTTTCCCTCCATCATCCACGAAGTCCCAAAGACCCGCCTGCATCTCTAGATCTCCGCACCTCCATGTGCAGCAGCCACTCGTGCGTCCCTCTCCCCTGACCTTAGCAGTAGAGCCCCTCACCTACTCCTCGAATGAAGCCTATCACCAAGCGACCAATTCGATCCCTGTAGCCGCGTCTCCCCTCCTCCTTATCTTCCCTTCCCAGTTGCTGTTCCTCCCACTGATTTGCTGCCATCGATCTGAAATATGTAAGTATATATATAAATTATATATATATATATATAAATTATATATATATATATATATGTTTTTATGTAAACATTTGTTCATACAAGATTTTAATTATCAGTTTGCATAAGCATGCCATACAGTATACATCATAAAAGATTTTGGTTGTTATATTTTATATAGATATTGTTTATATTTACAGTATTTTTTTTTTCATTTGGTTAGATCTTTAAAAAAATGGGTTTGTTTTGAAGTGTACGTATATAATAAGTTTTATATTTATATATATTACATGACAAGTTTCGCATATGGGTGAGTAGTCGTTTGGGAGTATGAGGTATGGGTATCATGTCTATGTATGGGAATTTATACGTTATACTGTAAATATACCATTTATACGTTATAGATGTAAGAATTCTTTGTCTAAAGCAATCTGCTTGTGTGTATATAAGTTACTGCAAAATATATTTTCATATATACAGGCTATATTTTGGTGTCTCGTGAGTCTATTATATTTAAGTATATAATGTAAGTTGTGCTAGTTAATAAAATATGTTAGTAATTACAGTTTCGCATAATGCAGAAGAAGAAAAAAAACTAAAAATAGTATTGCAACAGGGTTTAGCAAATATAGGCTGTTGGTTGCACATGTAGGAAATGATAGAGTTATATATTATTTTATTTCGAAAAGTATGAACATGTTACAACTGTTGTTGGTATTTTAACTGTTCGTTATCCATATACAGTATACATATGTGTTGTGTAACTGCGTAAGTATAAAATTTAGTTTGCATGTGTGTATATAAATCATGGTCTGCATTTTTAATCTTATTATTGATTTTATATGTACTTTGATTTAGCATATATGCGACCTTAAAAGATAATATATTTTATATTTTATTTTAGTGTTTTAAATTTGATTTTTGATTTTGATTTGAAATTTACAACATATATTTCGTTTCGATTATATTAAGACGATTCTGATTCGTTTCCACCAATCTCTATCTTTCAGCTTTGCCCGTCAAATCCACTTTCAGCTTACTTCGCTTTGAGATTTTTGTTGGATTTGTTCGATTGTCTAGATCGTGGCCCAATTCATAGCTTAATTCTGGTCAAATCTATCTAACCTCGAAAGGTGAGCAATCACTCACGATTTACGTTCTTACATTTATTAAATTTGATTTCAATTGAAACGACAATTGAATTATGCTGCTGTTAGTTGTTTAAATTGTTATATATGCTACTATCTGTAACTGTTCACCTGTGGGATATGACACCATATCCTGTTGTTTATATTATATTGTTATTGATGATATATCTATGCCTGTTATATTATTTCTATATCTGTTATCACTCTGCAAGTTCCCTGTTAGTATAGAAATCACTATGGGTTGAAATGATACATACCCGAACGGACTTTAGAATAGGAGAAAATCGTTATGGGTTGAAATGATAAACCCAAGCGATTTTCATTTGAATGGAAATTGGGATTACGGGTCGAAATGATATCTACCCGTATATATTTAAATTTCGGATTGAAATGATAAATATCCGTATCACTTAACCATATGATAAATATATATACAGACACCGTTGGTCCATATATATAAATATTTTGAAATTGAATTCTATGGTTTTGGAAAGAAATATATGGTTTTGATAAATGTTGAGCCTTAAATTATTGCATATAAATGGGAATGATTGATTAAATACATATAATATGGTTGAGTATTTAAAATTTATATTTCAAATAGATTTTGGTAATAATTTGAACAAATTAAGGTTGGGAAGATAATTTGAATTTAGTTGAAATAGTATTCATTAAAGACTTTTATTTAAATTAAACCGATTTGAAATTTATTGAAATTGAGATTTATGATATGATTTATAACTTGGGTTTGATTTAAATAATTTGATGAATATTTCTTGTTTAAATAAATTTAAGGAAGTATTTAGTAAAATTGAAATTTAGGGCTAGTTAAATATTGAATCTATTAAGTGAATATTCCCTGATTAAATAATAATGAAGTTAAATCAAGAGCTCTATGAAACTGTTAAATTTAACTTTGAAAATGTTGAATATTAAAGGCTTGAAATATATTGGAATTTAAATGGTTTATTTTGTGATTCAGATCTGTATTTGAAATCAATATAAAATTTGAATTTGTTATTTAGAAACTGAATTAAATTAAAATGGGAAAATTTAGATTGAATTAAATTGGAATTTGGAATTTGAAGTTGATTTGAATCAATTTGCGAGACTTGAGAAAATTAAATGCTTTACTTTATAAATTAATTAATATATATACTATATTGGAAAATAGTTATATTTGAAATGAAATGATATTTGGGTTTTGAAGTATAAATTAAATTGAAATGACCACGGTGTTATAATGTATATTTCCACCTTGTAGATAGTTCCGCAGATCCTTAAAGGATGGTTATCCCAAACATCCTTTAAGTTACTTGTATTTCAGTTGATATTTCACTTGAGTTGGATTTATTGATATAAGAATGTTAATCCTGACTCGAGTGTTTTGTGTTTTGCTCTATGCTCGGGTCAGACCGAGTGATACAACAATTGAGACTCACCTTTGGAGTTTGGAGCTTCGTTTGGAGATCCAACCATCGATTCAGCTTTCAGCTTTCCAGTTGATTTGTGCAGCGAGGTCGTCTATTCGTACTGAAGACTTCACTGTATTCGAGATATTCTGTTGTATTTTTATTTGTAACTCTGATGTTTATATAGTAGCTTCATGAACTACTATTTTATCTATTCCGCTGCGTATTATTGTTTTACTCTGTGTCTGTGATTCTGTGATTGATTTATTTACTGTATATGCTGAGTTTTGCCAAATTTTTATTACAATCTGTTATTTTGAATTAATCAAGTCTGACATGTGTGTCCGCCTATGCACTTAGAGGGTGCAGCATGATAGGGGGTTCTCGCATTTGGTTTGGTAGCGAGCGGATGACTCTTACTCCTACATGTCCCTGCGGGGTTGGTGCAATCGAGAGGCTGGCTGTAAAGGCAGAACACAGGTACAGCTGTATGCTACGGTGGGCGTTACCCCACTGGCGCGTCCTGTTACAGTTGGTATCAGAGCTTTGGCTCTAGGCGAAACTTAGCATATATTGTAAATTTATTTACAGAATCACTTTCGTTTGAGTTTAATCTCTTCCTTTTTGACTTGATTTCCTTTGAACTTTGGAACGTTCCCTACGGTTCCAAAATTCATTCTTGTCTCTCTCTATTGGTATTCTTTTGATTCTGGAGTATCCCATAACTCCACTTCGAATGATCTCTATAAGAATAGGCGATCCCGCCAATCTTTGAATATTTTGTAAAGGGGTGAAACTCCTTTACAATTGGCACTGATTCACCGAAGATTTATATATCACTCGGTTTGGATACTGCTATCTTTTGATATGCCGAATTCAATCTCTTGCGATCGAATGTTGGTTTTTCTTGGAATTCTGCATCGATCTTGTTCCTGAAGTCACGGTTGATCCGGTTAAGGTCGCCCGCGATTTATATAAGTATATTCATTTTCTATTTTTAAAATTTAATTATCTCATCTTCGTTCGAGCCTATCTTCGAATCAGAATTCTATTTGATTAGAGTCCCTCTAATTTAAATCCCTACCTTTGTTCTGAAATTCATCCTTGAATCATCCTTCGAAAATCGGGTTTGTTTGTATTTTGGAAATTGTTTTCTAAACTGAAATTATTATTTTGATAAGTATGATTATTCTATAAATAAAAGTGAAATGTTTTCGATAAAGATTATATACCCTTTTTAAAATGAGAATCTGAGGTTTCGAAAGGATTTGTAATTTTGAAAAATTACATAAGAAATTTGATTTATCTGAAATGATTTTTTTTACTGAAGGATTTTAAATTTGAAATTCGAGAATTGAACCCCGGTGTTTGAAATTGGTTTTAAGATTTTGAGATATATAATAATAGTATGATTTAAAAATATTTTCCGAATAAGAAATGTTTCAAATGATTTTAATGAGTTTCGAAGAAATTTCAAAAGAAGTTTGAGAAAATAGAAGTCCAGAACTCACTTATGTCGCTGGAAAATAATTTCGGTGATGAGTGCACGCATCATCGACATTGATTTTTGAGTTTCAGAGTGGGGGAAAGGCCACTTTAGTAGCATTGCTACGCGAGTGATTTTGCGAAACCAATTTTGATTTCAAATTCCGAAGTAAGATTTCATATTCAAAGGATATATGTATATATGTTTGAAATGATTTGAAGTAAGCCGGTGTTCAATCCTTGAGTTTTGGATTTGATATAACCCTATCTATTAAAATTGATTTACTGATTTGTTGCTGATTTCCAACTCTTGAATTTTAAAATGATTTCTTCAACTATTTTGAAGGTTCGAGCACTTCCAAATCAAGGTTAACTTTTCAAGGCTAAGAAATTTTGAAAAGTATAAAGTATATAAGTTTGGTATGTATGTTAAAGTATGTAGTAATATGATTTAAATAAGCCGAAATTGTTTTGTTAAGTAAATGAATAAGGCTATTTTGAATTTTTCTAATATGAAATTTAGATTCGAAATGCTTTGAAAAGAATTTGGTCTTCAAAATATTTTGAATAAAATTTAGTTTAAATGTTTTAACTTAGTAACATCTTTATGAAACTATATATTTAACAAGTTGGAATAAATATATAAGTTATACGTATGCTGTTTTATTCGCATAATTAAATTGATCCAAGTTTGAGTACACAAGTTCGAGGTGAATTACACCATTTCGTGTTAGGATTTTTCATTCGATTCTTGATGGCGAATATTTGATATGGATTTTGGGCTCGATTCCAGAATTCTCTATCATAGTATATGGCTATGCAAGGAGACTGATGGCTTCTAGTCGAGAAACCACATCGAAATCCGCATTAGGGAAGTCGAATGAACAATACTAGTTCGAAAGCGAACTTGTGTGATCGAGCGAGCGATCAAATGTGATTTTGCGAAATGATGACGTATGTACATCTTATATTCTAATATCATTGATATATTTTGACGCTGAAATTGAAGGCTGTCGAGTTAGAATATCTTCGCTTACTAAAAGAAAATTTCCAATTTAAATTACAAAGATATATAACCCATAAAAGCAAAGATATTCAATCCCATATGGCTCTTCATACAGCGAAATTTATTTTGAAAATTTTGATCCTTATATAAGATAGACCTTACGTAAGTATAAGATGATTTTGAAAACATTTGATTTTGGAAATGAATTGGCTGACTTAAATTATATTGATTTGGAAATTTGGATTTATTTTCTAAAATCTATTATTTTGGAAACTTTGAGACTAAAGATGTATAATTTGAGAAGAAATAATTTGGTGAAATTGTATATGATTTTGAAATTGAACTGATATTGAAACAAACTGAAATTTGAGAACCTTATGTTACCAAACACTTGATTTGGGAGTTGTCGAACTTATATAAAATTTATTTGTATGAATATGAAATTGATTCGAAAACTATAGATTTGAAAAGGTACTCAATTTGAAAGTGAAATCTTATATAATTAAAGTCTATATAAGTATGATTTGATATACTATTGATTTTGGAAAGTATTTGATTTGAAAATTAAATCTTATATATAATGGATTTTATATAAGTACGATATTTGAAAGTGATTTGAAAAGGTACTATATGATACATATTTTCGAAGTAAAGATATGAAAAGTGCCTTCTGCTTGATATCCGATTTGTGGCCACATCTTGGATTCATTCTATCGATATTATTCTCTCTGATTTTGGTTTTCCCGATATGATACTCGAGTGTCCTTCGAATTCCATGGCGTTACCCATGGTCTTATTTTTTCTCTCGTGACTGCATAGCGCAACTGCCTGGCTGAGTCTTGCCTAGGGGTACGGATTGTTTCCTGGGGGATCCAGGCGTAACCATTGTGTATCCTGCAATCTGTGTAGGTCGCGAATAGTAGCGCAAATGCTTGGCTGAGTCTTGCCTGGGGGTACGGATTGTTTCCTGAGGGATCCAGGCGTAACCATTGTGTATCCTGCATTCTACTAGTCATCATGGCGTAACTCGCAAGGCTGAGAAAGCTTACGGATATGGATTGTTTCCTGGGGGAACCAGGCGTAACCATTGTGTATCTGTGAACCATGGTTAGACAAAGGTTTTGTTTGTGTTTTTGATTGGATTGTACTTTCCATATCTGTTTTTAAAAGTTTTTCCGGTATTTTCACTGGGTGTTGAACCAAGTCTACTAAGTACCTGGAGAATTCTAGTTTTGCGCCTGATCAACGCACTACCAGAGTCTATAGGAACAAGGATAAACTTGTTGAAACATCGAGTTATAAAAGTATTTTATTATAAAGGTATTTTCAACAAAGGAATTTTGTATTAATATTTGAAATTGAAATTCTTATGGTTTGAATTAATTATTCATGCCCGATGCTATTCTTTTGAATCTACCTTATCTGCTCAGCTTTATTTATTCACCTATATTCTGTTTCCAAATCCTCCTTCTTTTCCTTGTTGACTATATTCTTTTAAGTATTGTTTAATTATAGACTACATGGTTTAATAGAAATTTTAGTGTTATAAATATTTTGAGGTTATAAAACCTATTTAAATTAAATGATTATTGATTATTAATAATATTTGAAAGGTATCTTGAGATAAAAAAAATTAATAAATTATGAATTATGGATTTAATGTTTTCAAATAGCTTCTTTGAAAATATAAGTAATAATGTAAATAATTGTTTTCAAATAGTTTTCATATATCTATAAAGTTGTTATTGAAGCATATAAATGGTAATTGTAAGGAAGCAAGAAATTTTACAAATGGGTTTTGGAAGATTTTAAAGTATTAAAGGTAATTGAATTGCAAATGAAGTTTTCAAATGAATATTTCAAGTAAAATTTAAATAGTTTAAATTAATTATTTATCCTTGTCTTTTAATCTATCTTTTCTATCTGGTTGTTTCTATTCTCCTACCTCCTTCCTTTTCGGGGACGAAAAGTTTTGAGTGGGGGAGAGTGTAACGACCCAAAATTTTTAGTGATTTTATTTGTTAAATTAATTGAAATTTTGTGAAATTTTAAACAATAAAATTTGAAAAATAAAAATTTACTATTTGGAAAATGTCTATTTTAATATAGCAACTGATAAATTTTCATCTGATAAAATTGAAGTTTATTTTCCTATGAAATTTTATTTCAAATTAAACCGGTTAATAACAGTGAATTTAAAAGTTTTCCGAAACCAAAAAAAATGTCAACAGGAGAAAATTTATTTAGAGCATTCTGAATCAGACTGAAAAATTCGTTTCGTGAAATTCGGACGTTTCTAGCTCCGTTTGGATTTTCCTTACGGAATAGCAACGTATATCGGCACCGATTATCGACTTTTGATCGGATGATCGTACCACTAATATCTGTGTACCATTTTGATCTTCTCGCCGTGCTGATCTCTGCGGTATATTCATTTCTATGTTTTGAAATTTGGTACACGACGGGAGTAATTGAACGGTCCGTTGTAACGGTACCACAAATCGTGACCTTTTGATTTTCCTTCGGTTTCAAATTTGAAACAGCAGCCTCTAGCTTTTATTTTTATATTTATCTCATCGGTTACTAATTTAGAAGTTGCCATCCTAGTCATTTAGAATATCAAAAGAATAAATTGGTATACGTTTGAACTTTTGATTTTGAACGGTCGATATTTAATTGCCTTAATGATTCAGCTGAATTTTGGGATGACCGTTGCTCTTACAATTTGTTTTATATTGCCTTTTTCCATCCGTTCATTTCAACTTTTGCTATGTGATCTTTTCTTCCACTCACAAAAAAAAAATCTCTGTCACCTTATACTCTTCTATCTCCTGTTCCACCTACTTTCTTCTTTCCCCTCCTTCACGCAACTCTGACCTTTCCACCATCATTTGCCTCCCATCCAATTCCGTGAACCCAGCCGTGGGTAGCACCAAACGCCACCATTCAATCTCGCCCAACCGAGGTCTGTCACCGCCAGCACCTATCTCCCTGACAATTCGCTTGCAACTGCCTCCCTCCTAGCTACTGCCACTTTTCCATTCGATGTACTTTTCCCTCCATCATCCACGAACTCCCCAAGACCCGCCTGCATCTCTAGATCTCCGCACCTCCATGTGCAGCAGCCACTCGTGCGTCCCTCTCCCCTGACCTTAGCAGTAGAGCCCCTCACCTACTGCTCGAATGAAGCCTATCACCACGCGACCAATTCGATCCCTGTAGCCGCGTCTCCCCTCCTCCTTATCTTCCCTTCCCAGTTGCTGTTCCTCCCACTGATTTGCTGCCATCGATCTGAAATATGTAAGTATATATATAAATTATATATATATATATATGTTTATGTAAACATTTGTTTATACAAGATTTTAATTATCAGTTTGCATAAGCATGCCATACAGTATACATCATAAAAGATTTCGGTTGTTATATTTTATATAGATATTGTTTATATTTACAGTATTTTTTTTTTCATTTGGTTAGATCTTTAAAAAAATGGGTTTGTTTTGAAGTGTACGTATATAATAAATTTTATATTTATATATATTACATGACAAGTTTCGCATATGGGTGAGTAGTCGTTTGGGAGTATGAGGTATGGGTATCATGTCTATGTATGGGAATTTATACGTTATACTGTAAATATACCATTTATACGTTATAGATGTAAGAATTCTTTGTCTAAAGCAATCTGCTTGTGTGTATATAAGTTACTGCAAAATATATTTTCATATATACAGGCTATATTTTGGTGTGCCGTGAGTCTATTATATTTAAGTATATAATGTAAGTTGGGCTAGTTAATAAAATATGTTAGTAATTACAGTTTCGCATAATGCAGAAGAAGAAAAAAAAACTAAAAATAGTATTGCAACAGGGTTTAGCAAATATAGGCTGTTGGTTGCACATGTAGGAAAGGATAGAGTTATATATTATTTTATTTCTAAAAGTATGAACATGTTACAACTGTTGTTGGTATTTTAACTGTTCGTTATCCATATACAGTATACATATGTGTTGTGTAACTGCGTAAGTATAAAATTTAGTTTGCATGTGTGTATATAAATCATGGTCTGCATTTTTAATCTTATTATTGATTTTATATGTACTTTGATTTAGCATATATGCGACCTTAAAAGATAATATATTTTATATTTTATTTTAGTGTTTTAAATTTGATTTTTGATTTTGATTTGAAATTTATAACATATATTTCGTATCGATTATATTAAGACGATTCTGATTCGTTTCCATCAATCTCTATCTTTCAGCTTTGCCCGTCAAATCCACTTTCAGCTTACTTCGCTTTGAGATTTTTGTTGGATTTGTTCGATTGTCTAGATCGTGGCCCAATTCATAGCTTAATTCTGGTCAAATCTATCTAACCTCGAAAGGTGAGCAATCACTCACGATTTACGTTCTTATATTTATTAAATTTGATTTCAATTGAAACGACAATTGAATTATGCTGCTGTTAGTTGTTTAAATTGTTATATATGCTACTATCTGTAACTGTTCACCTGTGGGATATGACACCATATCCTGTTGTTTATATTATATTGTTATTGATGATATATCTATGCCTGTTATATTATTTCTATATCTGTTATCACTCTGCAAGTTCCCTGTTAGTATAGAAATCACTATGGGTTGAAATGATACATACCCGAACGGACTTTAGAATAGGAGAAAATCGTTATGGGTTGAAATGATAAACCCAAGCGATTTTCATTTGAATGGAAATTGGGATTACGGGTCGAAATGATATCTACCCGTATATATTTAAATTTCGGATTGAAATGATAAATATCCGTATCACTTAACCATATGATAAATATATATACAGACACCGTTGGTCCATATATATAAATATTTTGAAATTGAATTCTATGGTTTTGGAAAGAAATATATGGTTTTGATAAATGTTGAGCCTTAAATTATTGCATATAAATGGGAATGATTGATTAAATACATATAATATGGTTGAGTATTTAAAATTTATATTTCAAATAGATTTTGGTAATAATTTGAACAAATTAAGGTTGGGAAGATAATTTGAATTTAGTTGAAATAGTATTCATTAAAGACTTTTATTTTGATTTAAATAATTTGATGAATATTTCTTGTTTAAATAAATTTAAGGAAGTATTTAGTAAAATTGAAATTTAGGGCTAGTTAAATATTGAATCTATTAAGTGAATATTCCCTGATTAAATAATAATGAAGTTAAATCAAGAGCTCTATGAAACTGTTAAATTTAACTTTGAAAATGTTGAATATTAAAGGCTTGAAATATATTGGAATTTAAATGGTTTATTTTGTGATTCAGATCTGTATTTGAAATCAATATAAAATTTGAATTTGTTATTTAGAAACTGAATTAAATTAAAATGGGAAAATTTAGATTGAATTAAATTGGAATTTGGAATTTGAAGTTGATTTGAATCGATTTGCGAGACTTGAGAAAATTAAATGCTTTACTTTATAAATTAATTAATATATATACTATATTGGAAAATAGTTATATTTGAAATGAAATGATATTCGGGTTTTGAAGTATAAATTAAATTGAAATGACCACGGTGTTATAATGTATATTTCCACCTTGTAGATAGTTCCGCAGATCCTTAAAGGATGGTTATCCCAAACATCCTTTAAGTTACTTGTATTTCAGTTGATATTTCACTTGAGTTGGATTTATTGATATAAGAATGTTAATCCTGACTCGAGTGTTTTGTGTTTTGCTCTATACTCGGGTCAGACCGAGTGATACAGCAATTGAGACTCACCTTTGGAGTTTGGAGCTTCGTTTAGAGATCTAACCGTCGATTCAGCTTTCAGCTTTCCAGTTGATTTGTGCAGAGAGGTCGTCTATTCGTACTGAAGACTTCACTGTATTCGAGATATTCTGTTGTATTTTTATTTGTAACTCTGATGTTTATATAGTAGCTTCATGAACTACTTTTTTATCTATTCCGCTGCGTATTATTGTTTTACTCTGTGTCTGTGATTCTGTGATTGATTTATTTACTGTATATGCTGAGTTTTGCCAAATTTTTATTACAATCTGTTATTTTGAATTATTCAAGTCCGACATGTGTGGATTTATTGTCGATTTGAATGGTCCAAAATAGCGGGTCGTTACAGTTTTGATATTCATCAGTCTGTACATCAGTATTTCATGTCACAAAATCCTGTAAGTAATTTTGTCAATACAATTATCTTTGCTAAATTCATCATATAACTCTTTGTGTATAAGACTTTAAGGTAAAAATTGCTATTCTTGCATATGCCATTCTTGCATTGGATATGGGTATTTGCAACTGTCAGTTTGTATTTCTTTACCTATTCTTTCTTTAAATGATCTGCAGATTCAATCATAAATTCTTGATTCATATTAATACATTGTTTATTCTCTTTCACAAGTATAAACCCATACTGTCAAGAATCAAGAAGTGTAACCCGAGAGCATGGAAAAAGGTGCAGAGCAATCTTCATCTTCCAATTTGGTATCAGAGCAGTTCAATGGGGAGGAAACAGACCCCCGAGTCGATCCAAACATCAACAAAATTAATTCCTATTCCAATCCACCATTTCTTTATCAAGAACTACTATGGCAGCGGCAAGGAGAATTTAATGAGCATATTACCAATTCACTAACTCAATTAGAGCATAGTAATTGAAAATTGGAGCAGACCACACATGACATCACCACCAGATTCGAAGGATTCCACAATGTCCTTACTTCCTTGGCCAATGATATACAACAAATGAAACACAGATCACAAGCCCCACCATCAACTTCCTCCACAGCGCCACCACCAATGCCTCCGTTTCCTCCACTAGTGCAAAATTTTGAAAATTTTCCTTACATGGCAACCACCAGTTCAAGAACTCACCCACCACAGCCCAAAAATGCCCCATATCCAATGAACCCCGACCCTCCTGCTCCAAGAAATCCATACCAATACCATTCCAATTTCAATCCCAATTATTCCTATACACTCTATCACAATCCCATGTCATCCTACAAACTAGATTTCCCTAGTTTTTCTAGCGATGAAGGAGTGGCTGACTGGTTGAGGCAGGTGGAACAGTTCTTTAGATTTCAGCATACAGAAGAGCAGTAGTGGGTGGAAATCTGTTCTTTTTATTTAAAGAAGGAAGCACTGCAGTGGTATCACTGGTACACCAATACAGTTTTTAATCATGAATCATGCTCGGTGTTTAAAGAAGAGATTTTGGTGCGGTTCAATCCGGAGGAGATGGAAAGACCTTATGAGACATTATCCAAACTCAAACAACACACCACCGTGAGGGCATATCTTAGCCGATTTGAGCAGTTACAAGCAGTAATTGAGACTTTACCTCCTAAATTTTTGCTTGATAGATTTATTAGAGGGTTGAAGGATGAAATCCGATATGATGTTATGACTTCAAGGCCAGTTGATTTCAAGGAAGCAGTGGCCTTAGCTAAAATGTTTGAATGTAAATATATACAGACCTGAAAAAGCCATAAAACCCCTACTGCTAGCCATTCCACTACCCCTATTCCTAAGCCTACCTCCACTCAAACCACCCCAACCTATGTCAAAGATCTAGTACATAACCAACCTAACATAGTTTCTCGAAATAGCAGCAACACCACTGTTGAAAGTATAGCAAGAAGTAGGGGATTGACTCCTAATCATATTGTAGAAATGAGAAGACAAAATCTATGTTATGGGTGCAAAGAAAAGTGGTCTAAGGATCATAAGTGTAAAAATCCCCATGTCTATGTTCTGGAAGGGTTGATGTCACTTAAAGAAGAAGAAAATGAAGACAGTTCCCATAATGATGCTTCTGGTTCTGAAGGGGAGATAGTGGCAGAGGAGGCACTATCTATTACTTTGCAAGCTATGTGTGGAATTCCAGCTTTGTCTACCATTAAGGTGAAGGGGATCATTAACAGGAGGCCTGTACAAATTCTCATAGACTCGGGATCGACACATAGTTTTATCAATGAACATCTTGCCAAGAGATTAGAATTGACTATAGATGAATCAAGGGTTTATGAAGTAACTGTAGCCAATGGTGAAAAACTAACTGGGTCGGGTATATGTAATAATGTAATGCTAAAGTGTCAGGGATGCAAAATGCCTGTTGATCTGTTATTGCTACCAATAGAAGGTTGTCAAGTGGTATTGGGAGCTCAGTGGATGAAAGGTTGGGTGATGTAACTTTAAACTTGGAGCAATTGCAAGTCAAATTTCGATATAATAAAAAATACTATACTTGGCAAGGACTCAGTCAAGAAGAGATGAAGATTGTTGATGAGAAGGCTATAGATAAAGAAAATACACATGGTCAGTTGAGTATGCTATTATGCTACCAAGTCGATATGAAAGAAGAGCAGACTCCATCACTACCCTCAACCATCCAAGTACTGATTGATCAATATCCTGAAATTACTTCCAATAATCCATTCCTACCCCCGAAAAGAGAACATGATCACAAAATTCCTCTCCTTCCTAATACTAAACCGATATGCCTTAAACCATATAGACATTCGTATCACATAAAAAAATGAGTTGGAAAAAATTGTAAATGAATTGTTAGCAGCCGGAGTTATAAAACACAGCAGTAGCCCATTTTCTTCTCCTGTGGTTATGGTCAGAAAAAAAGATGGATCGTGGAGGTTGTGTGTTTATTATAGGAACCTAAATGCTTGTACCATCAAGGATAAATTCCCTATACCTCTGATAGATGACTTGTTTGATGAGTTACAAGGAGCTGCATATTTTTCTAAGTTGGATCTGAGATCAGGGTACCATCAGGTTTGTATGTGTGAAGAAGATGTGCACAAGACAGCATTTAAGACATATGAGGGACATTATGAATTCCTTGTGATGCCTTTTGGACTAGTGAATGCTCCATCCACCTTTCAATCCTTGATGAACCATGTGTTTAAACCCTATTTGAGAAAATTTGTTCTGGTATTTTTTGATGATATTCTAGTCTACAGCAAGAACTGGGAAGAACACCTCGATCATCTTAAGACTACTTTTCATACGTTGCAAAAAATATGCTGGTGGTTAAATTATCAAAATGTAGCTTTGCTAAACAAACACTGGAATACTTGGGCCACATTATTTCATATCAAGGGTTGGCTGTTGATCCAAGCAAGGTTCAAGCAGTCATGGAATGGCCATTGCCCAAAAACTTAAAATCATTACGAGGATTTTTGGGTTTAACCGGCTACTATAGAAAATTTATTAAAGACTATGGAAAAATTGCTAGTCCACTTACAGACATGCTTAAGAAGAATGCCTTCGTATGGACTGATCAATCAAGAGAAGCTTTTGAGAAACTGAAGCACTATCTAACCAGACCCCCTATATTATCTATGCCAGATTTTACTCAACCTTTTACTCTCGAGTATGATGCTAGTGGCCATGGTGTGGGAGCAGTATTACTTCAGAATAACAGACCTATTGCATACATGAGCAAAGCATTACATGGAAGAAATTTGTTGCTGTCTACATATGAAAAGGAATTACTAGCCATTATTTTAGCTACCAAAAAATGGGCTCAATATCTGTTGGGAAGGCAATTTATTATTAAAACCGATCACCAAAGTTTAAAGTTCTTATTAAATCAGAAATTACATACAGGGCTGCAACACAAATGGCTAATTAAATTGCACGGCTTTGATTATAAGGTGGAATACAAAACTGGGAAAGATAACATAATAGCAGATGCATTTTCAAGGAAGGAAGCGGATAATTGGAATGAAGCAGAAACACAAGCTATCTTTGTGGTACAAACTCCATGGTTGCATGAGCTTAAACATACTTTAAATTCATCTTATTGGTATCAGTGGCAGATCAAAAAAGTTCAGGATAAAGAACTCAGCAGTAGCAAGTATAAAATAGTGGATGGGTTGATTTTTTTCGAAGGAAAATTTTTTGTGGATCACCACCTCAACAGGTTGCTACAATCACTGATTCAAGAACATCACTTAACACCTCTGGGAGGGCATGCTGGAATTAAACCTACTCTAAAAAAATTAAAGCAAGTGTTTTACTGGAAAAAAATGAGAGAAGATGTGGAAGTTTTTGTGAGAGAGTGTGAACAATGTCAAAGAAATAAAGGAGAGAATGTTTTGCTACCTGGATTGCTGCAACCATTACCCATTCCTGAAGTGATATGGACAGACATAGCTATGGATTTTATCACTGTCTGCCAAAAAGTGACAAATACACTATTATATTTGTTGTTGTTGATCGGCTAAGCAAGTACGCTCACTTTTTTCCTCTCAGCCACCCTTACACTGCCAAGGATGTTGCTATTGTGTTTTTTAATGGTGTATTTAAATTACATGGCTTACCAAAAACCATAGTTAGTGACAAGGATTCAATATTCACAAGTAAATTCTGGCAAGAACTATTCAAATTGCAAGGCATCAGCTTAAAGTTAAGCACTGCCTATCATCCTCAAAGTGATGGCCAGTGAGAAGCAGTAAACAAAGTATTGGAAGGGTATTTGAGATGTTTCATTTGTCATAAGCCTCATGAATGGAGTAAGTGGATAACTCTAGCCGAGTATTGGTATAATACCACTTGGAAAGTTTCAACCAACACAACTCCTTTCAAGGCTATGTGTGGTATTGAACCCCCCACTCTTCTCTCCTATGTCCAAAACACAGCCAAAGTAGAACAGGTAGAGGAGATGTTGTTTACTAGAGATATAATGTTAGAGTATATGAAGGATAGTTTGAGATTGGCACGTGAAAGAATGAAAAAATATGCAGATCTAAGAAGGTCAGAGAGGAAGTTTGAAGTAGGAGATTGGGTGTTTCTTAAACTTCAGCCTTACCAGGAATTGACATCCAGAAGTCAGAGGACCTGCAAGCTTTCACCCAAGTATTATGGGCCATATGAAGTGATTGAAAGAATAGTAGAAGTAGCCTACAAGCTTCAGTTACCACCAACTGCAAAACTACATCATGTTTTTCATGTGTCTCAATTGAAGAAGAAGGTTGGAAACTTAGTTGTTGTGCAAGATGATGTTCCTAGTTTTGTGGAGGAAATAGTAGAGCAGCCAGAATGCATACTTGATAGGAGGATGATACCTAGAAATAATGAAGCCGTGGTTCAGATTTTAATTAAGTGGAAGGAGAAACCCATAAAGGAGGCTACCTAGGAAGACTATTGGCCAATGATAAGGAAATTTCCTACCTTGGACCTTGGGACAAGGTCCCTTTTTGAAGTGGAAGGGAGATGTAACAACAAGGGGATGTTAGCCATGGTGTTGGAGAAGGGAAACTGTCAACAGTCTCTGGAAAATAATAAAATGGAGGAAGAAATGTCAGGTTTGCCACAGTTGATCACTGCTTCACCAGAAAAGTTGTTGGAGGTTTCCAGGAAGGTGTTAGGGGTGAGTACTGTTGAGATTGTGGCCGGAGCAGTGAGGTGAAGGAGCATATCAATCTGTGCATGCGTGCACATGCACAATTGATACGTTCGGTATTTTGGGATGTGATGAGTTGTACAGGGTACGGTAGCAGTGTTGTGTAAAACTAATATGTTGTATATGTTGATATGTGTTGTAATGGGTCATCTGTGGTATTTGGGTTTGCATGGGTTGGGTAGGAAAAGGGTTTATGATAATGTCCTGACATGTATATATAAGTGGTGTCTTGATGGCTGTAAAGGTGTGAAGAAAAATCTGAAATAAAATTGCATTTTTCTGTTCTCTGTTGATTCTATTGCCAGCTGATTACTATATGTTTTCTTCAATATTCATCTTGTTCAATTCCGTTGTTCTTATCCATATGCTTCATTCTTGCTGATCTGTGTGGTTTGATTTTCTGTTATATTGCTTCAGTTCTCTTATATTTTGTTCTTCTTATTGCTATTACCTGTCTTTGCCATTTATCTGTTAAATAATACTTGTTCTTGAATCGCCCATTAATTTGTCTTGATCTATAAGTCCTTGTTTTGATATTCATCAGTCTGTACATTAGTATATCCTGTCACAAAATCCTGTAAGTAATTTTGTCAATACAATTATCTTTGCTAAATTCATCATATAACTCTTTGTGTATAAGACTTTAAGGTAAAAATTGCTATTCTTGCATATGCCATTCTTGCATTGGATCTAGGTATTTGCAACTGTCAGTTTGTATTTCTTTACCTATTGTTTCTTTAAATGATCTACAGATTCAATCATAAATTCTTGATTCATATTAATACATTGTTCATTCTCTTTCACAAGTATAAACCCATACTATCAAGAATCAAGAAGTGTAACCCGAGAGCATGGAAAAAGGTGCAGAGCAATCTTCATCTTCCAATTTGGTATCAGAGCAGTTCAATGGGGAGGAAACAGACCCCTGAGTCGATCCAAACATCAACAAAATTAATTCCTATTCCAATCCACCATTTCTTGATCAAGAACTACTATGGCAGCGGCAAGGAGAATTTAATGAGCATATTACCAATTCATTAACTCAATTAGAGCATAGTAATCCAAAATTGGAGCAGACCACACATGACATCACCACCAGATTCGAAGGATTCCACAATGTCCTTACTTCCCTGGCCAATGATATACAACAAATGAAACACAGATCACAAGCCCCACCACCAACTTCCTCCACATCGCCACCACCAATGCCTCCGTTTCCTCCACCAGTGCAAAATTTTGAAAATTTTCCTTACATGGCAACCACCAGTTCAAGAACTCACCCACCACAGCCCAGAAATGCCCCGTATCCAATGAACCCCGACCCTCCTGCTCCAAGAAATCCATACCAAAACCATTCCAATTTCAATCCCAATTATTCCAATACACTCTATCCCAATCCCATGTCATCCTACAAACTAGATTTCCCTAGTTTTTCTGGGGATGAAGGAGTGGCTGACTGGTTGAGGCAGGTGGAACAGTTCTTTAGATTTCAGCATACAGAAGAGCAGTATTGGGTGGAAATCTGTTCTTTTTATTTAAAGAAGGAAGCACTGCAGTGGTATCACTGGTACACCAATACAGTTTTAATCATGAATCATGGCCGATGTTTAAAGAAGAGATTTTAGTGCGGTTCAATCCGGAGGAGATGGAAAGACCTTATGAGACATTATCCAAACTCAAACAACACACCACCGTGAGGGCATAACTTAGCCGATTTGAGCAGTTACAAGCAGTAATTGAGACTTTACCTCCTAAATTTTTGCTTGATAGATTTATTAGAGGGTTGAAGGATGAAATCCGATATGATGTTATGACTTCAAGGCCAGTTGATTTCAAGGAAGCAGTGGCCTTAGCTAAAATGTTTGAATGTAAATATATACAGACCTGAAAAAGCCATAAAACCCCTACTGCTAGCCATTCCACTACCCCTATTCCTAAGCCTACCTCCACTCAAACCACCCCAACCTATGTCAAAGATCCAGTACATAACCAACCTAACATAGTTTCTCGAAATAGCAGCAACACCACTGTTGAAAGTATAGCAAGAAGTAGGGGATTGACTCCTAATCAGATTGTAGAAAGGAGAAGACAAAATCTATGTTATGGGTGCAAAGAAAAGTGGTCTAAGGATCATAAGTGTAAAAATCCCCATGTCTATGTTCTGGAAGGGTTAATGTCACTTAAAGAAGAAGAAAATGAAGACAGTTCCCATGATGATGCTTCTGGTTCTGAAGGGGAGATAGTGGCAGAGGAGGCACTATCTATTACTTTGCAAGCTATGTGTGGAATTCCAGCTTTGTCTACCATTAAGGTGAAGGGGGATCATTAATAGGAGGCCTGTACAAATTCTCATAGACTCAGGATCGACACATAGTTTTATCAATGAACATCTTGCCAAGAGATTAGAATTGACTATAGATGAATCAAGGGTTTATGAAGTAACTGTACCCAATGGTGAAAAACTAACTGGGTCGGGTATATGTAATAATGTAATGCTAAAGTGTCAGGGATGCAAAATGCCTGTTGATCTGTTATTGCTACCATTAGAAGGTTGTCAAGTGGTATTGGGAGCTCAGTGGATGAAAGGTTGGGTGATGTAACTTTAAACTTGGAGCAATTGCAAGTCAAATTTTGATATAATAACAAATACTATACTTGGCAAGGACTCTGTCAAGAAGAGATGAAGATTGTTGATAAGAAGGCCATAGATAAAGAAAATACACATGGTAAGTTGAGTATGCTATTATGCTACCAAGTCGATATGAAGGAAGAGCAGACTCCATCACTACCCTCAATCATCCAAGTACTGATAGATCAATATCGTGAAATTACTTCCAATAATCCATTCCTACCCCCGAAAAGAGAACATGATCACAAAATTCCTCTCCTTCCTAATACTAAACCGATATGCCTTAAACCATATAGACATTCGTATCACATAAAAAAATGAGTTGGAAAAAATTGTAAATGAATTGTTAGCAGCCGGAGTTATAAAACACAGCAGTAGCCCATTTTCTTCTCCTGTGGTTATGGTCAGAAAAAAAGATGGATCGTGGAGGTTGTGTGTTAATTATAGGAACCTAAATGCTTGTACCATCAAGGATAAATTCCCTATACCTCTGATAGATGACTTGTTTGATGAGTTACAAGGAGCTACATATTTTTCTAAGTTGGATCTAAGATCAGGGTACCATCAGGTTCGTATGTGTGAAGAAGTTGTGCCCAAGACAGCATTTAAGACACATGAGGGACATTATGAATTCCTTGTGATGCCTTTTGGACTAGTTAATGCTCCATCCACCTTTCAATCCTTGATGAACCATGTGTTTAAACCCTATTTGAGAAAATTTGTTCTGGTATTTTTTGATGATATTCTAGTCTACAGCAAGAACTGGGAAGAACACCTCGATCATCTCAAGACTACTTTTCATACGTTGCAAAAAATATGTTGGTGGTTAAATTATCAAAATGTAGCTTTGCTAAACAAACACTGGAATACTTGGGCCACATTATTTCATATCAAGGGTTGGCTGTTGATCCAAGCAAGGTTCAAGCAGTCATGGAATGGCCATTGCCCAAAAACTTAAAATCATTACGAGGATTTTTGGGTTTAACCGGCTACTATAGAAAATTTATTAAAGACTATGGAAAAATTGCTAGTCCACTTACAGACATGCTTAAGAAGAATGCCTTCGTATGGACTGATCAATCAAGAGAAGCTTTTGAGAAACTGAAGCACTATCTAACCAGACCCCCTATATTATCTATGCCAGATTTTACTCAACCTTTTACTCTCGAGTATGATGCTAGTGGCCATGGTGTGGGAGCAGTATTACTTCAGAATAACAGACCTATTGCATAAATGAGCAAAGCATTACATGGAAGAAATTTGTTGCTGTCTACATATGAAAAGGAATTACTAGCCATTATTTTAGCTACCAAAAAATGGGCTCAATATCTGTTGGGAAGGCAATTTATTATTAAAACCGATCACCAAAGTTTAAAGTTCTTATTAAATCAGAAATTACATACAGGGCTGCAACACAAATGGCTAATTAAATTGCACGGCTTTGATTATAAGGTGGAATACAAAACTAGGAAAGATAACATAATAGCAGATGCATTGTCAAGGAAGGAAGCGGATAATTGGAATGAAGCGGAAACACAAGCTATCTCTGTGGTACAAACTCCATGGTTGCAGGAGCTTAAACATACTTTAAATTCATCTGATTGGTATCAGTGGCAGATCAAAAAAGTTTAGGATAAAGAACTCAGCAGTAGCAAGTATAAAATAGTGGATGGGTTGATTTTTTTCAAAGGAAATTTTTTTGTGGATCACCACCTCAGCAGGTTGCTACAATGACTGATTCAAGAACATCACTCAACACCTCTAGGAGGGCATGCTGGAATTAAACCTACTCGAAAAAAATTAAAGCAAGTGTTTTACTGGAAAAAAATGAGAAAAGATGTGGAAGTTTTTGTGAGAGAGTGTGAACAATGTCAAAGAAATAAAGGAGAGAATGTTTTGCTACCTGGATTGCTGCAACCATTACCCATTCCTGAAGTGATATGGACAGACATAGCTATGGATTTTATCACTGGTCTGCCAAAAAGTGACAAATACACTGTTATATTTGTTGTTGTTGATCGGCTAAGCAAGTACGCTCACTTTTTTCCTCTCAGCCACCCTTACCTTGCCAAGGATGTTGCTACTGTGTTTTTTAATGGTGTATTTAAATTACATGGCTTACCAAAAACCATCGTTAGTGACAGGGATTCGATATTCACGAGTAAATTCTAGCAAGAACTATTCAAATTGCAAGTCATCGGCTTAAAGTTAAGCACTGCCTATCATCCTCAAAGTGATGGCCAGTCAGAAGTAGTAAACAAAGTATTGGAAGGGTATTTGAGATGTTTCATTTGTCATAAGCCTCATGAATGGAGTAAGTGGATAACTCTAGCCGAGTATTGGTATAATACCACTTGGAAAGTTTCAACCAACACAACTCCTTTCAAGGCTATTTGTGGTATTGAACTCCCCACTCTTCTCTCCTATGTCCAAAACATAGCCAAAGTAGAACAGGTAGAGGAGATGTTGTTTACTAGAGATATAATGTTAGAGTATATAAAGGATAGTTTGAGATTGGCACGTGAAAGAATGAAAAAATATGCAGATCTAAGAAGGTCAGAGGGGAAGTTTGAAGTAGGAGATTGGGTGTTTCTTAAACTTCAGCCTTACAAGCAATTGACAGCCATAAGTCAGAGGACCTGCAAGCTTTCACCCAAGTATTATGGGCCATATGAAGTGATTGAAAGAATAGGAGAAGTAGCCTACAAGCTTCAGTTACCACCAACTGCAAAACTACATCCTGTTTTTCATGTGTCTCAATTGAAGAAGAAGGTTGGAAACTTAGTTGTTGTGCAAGATGATGTTCCTAGTTTTGTGGAGGAAATAGTAGAGCAGCCAGAATGCATACTTGATAGGAGGATGATACCTAGAAATAATGAAGCCGTGGTTCAGATTTTAATTAAGTGGAAGGAGAAATCCATAGAGGAGGCTACCTGGGAAGACTATTGGCCAATGATAAGGAAATTTCCTACCTTGGACCTTGGGACAAGGTCCCTTTTTGAAGTGGAAGAGAGATGTAACAACAAGGGGATGTTAGCCATGGTGTTGGAGAAGGGAAACTGTCAACAGTCTCTCGAAAATGATAAAATGGAGGAAGAAATGTCAGGTTTTCCACAGTTGATCACTGCTTCACCAGAAAAATTGTTGGAGGTTTCCAGGAAGGTGTTAGGGGTGAGTACTATTGAGATTGTGGCCGGAGCAGTGAGGTGAAGGAGCATATCAGTCTGTGCATGTGTGCACATGCACAACTGATACGTTCGGTATTTTGGGCTGTGATGAGTTGTACAGGGTACGGTAGCAGTGTTGTGTAAAACTAATATGTTGTATATGTTGATATGTGTTGTAATGGGTCATCTGTGGTATTTGGGCTTGCATGGGTTGGGTAGGCAAAGTGTTTGTGATAATGTCCTGACATGTATATATAAGTGGTGTCTTGATGGCTGTAAAGGTGTGAAGAAAAATCTGAAATAAAATTGCATTTTTCTGTTCTCTGTCGATTCTATTGCCAGCTGATTACTATATGTTTTCTTCAATATTCATCTTGTTCAATTCCTTTGTTCTTATCCATATGCTTCATTCTTGCTGATCTGTGTGGTTTGATTTTCTGTTATATTGCTTCAGTTCTCTTATATTTTGTTCTTCTTATTGCTATTACCTGTCTTTGTCATTTATCTGTTAAATAATACTTGTTCTTGAATCGGCCATTAATTTGTCTTGATCTATAAGTCCTTGTTTTGATATTCATCAGTCTGTACATCAGTATTTCCTGTCACAAAATGCTATAAGTAATTGAAATATGTAATGTTTGCGCAATCCATATTTGCGCAAAATGAGGTCTATTTTTGTAATAAGTTTCGATTCAGGTTTAAAATTGAAATATGTTTTTTGTTCGGGCTTGATTTAAAAAATTGTCCTTGTGAATATGAACACTTTTGACATTTCAGTTTTCTAAAAGAAGTAACATAGAGTAGTAATGTTTGCTGGTAATGTTTATCAATGCTTATCTATGCATGTTAGTAATATTAAATTCTCAACACCCTTGCAGAGTAGGATTATCTATGCTTGTTAGTAATGTTTATAATTCAGCAATTTTTTTACAGTTTTATCTCTAATTAAATTGAAGATTTATATTCATTCATTGGTCTCTTGATTAGTTTGTCCTAGCTTAATAATTTTCACCCCATGTTGATTTTTAAAGTTTAGAATGACGGTCTATATTTCATAGTAGTTAACTATACTGCCTTTGTTGATAGTAGCTAATTACATTGATCTTTCTTTGATTCTTTTTATTTATTTATTTTTAATAGTGTGTGCATTTATATATTTTATATCTGAACTCTGTTGGTTGATTATTGTTAGATAGCTTCCTATGTAACATTTACAATTATCCTCCGTTATAACCATGTCGTATGCTGTTAGAAAATTAGTTAGAATCAACTAGATTTATTAGTTGCTTCTCTACCATTTCCTGGAATAGAATTGTTACCTTGGAAACTAGTAAGCATTATAATGGTATCAATATTTAACAAGCTGTCCATAAAAATTCACCAGAGTTAGTTATTGGCATATCATCTTAATGAAAAAAAAAACCTTGAATGTTCTTGACAGACTGCTTCATGTACTACTATGCATGTTAGAGGTTCTTTTTAGGCTACCACGTTAGCATTGAGATGAAAATCTTGATGTATTATTGCAATCCTATTGGTTGAAAGTAGTCATGTTGAAGGCCTTCCCAACTTCGTATGATAAGTAGGTGGTGTAATAATTTGACTGCTTAAGAGTCACTTGAGCAATGCTTAATTTTTAAGGCTAAAAATCAATATTTAAGCCATAGGTTTGATATATACTTTGTCTTACAGTATTTAGTGTTACATTACTTTTAAAAAATACAATGAGAAAACTAATATGCATGTTTGTTTTTTCTATATAAAATTCTTAAACAATATAAAGAATTTGACAAAAAAAATCTCAGATTTTGTTTTCTTACAATATTAATAAATATAAAAATTTCACCTTCTTGGAATATTTTTCCTCGTGATTAATCTTTGGGCTCTGTGAATTTTATCCTATACCTAATGTATATCCATCGTGCATGTAGGAGTCAAACCAGACTTTGTTTCTTCTTTCTACAACTTCTACAGCTTAATTAAGACCAATTGCATTCATGAATCAATTGTCTAACCAATTGTCAAATTTTGCATAAATTGATAATGCATCCATCGAATTTTGACAAATCAATTGGTGAAGTCCGCTTGACAATTGAGAAATATGTGAATTAAATTGTTAAAAATTGATAATGCTATTGCTTAAGTAATTGATGAGCTTTAACGTTTGCTCAATTTTCAATTCTTCGCTTTTAACTTCAGACCCACTTTTTACTAAAACTAGTGAGTAGCCCGTGCTACGCACACGGGCATTGTTATACTCTGTAAAGAATAATCAAAACCTGTGAAAGACGATGGTAGGACAGAAGAGTGACCATATCGTTCGTATGCATATTGATGAACAACGTACAACAGATACATATGGCCGCAGTGGTTGAACATGCGTATTAAATTGTTTACAATACCCACATCTAAATTTTACGTCATACTTTCACCAAACGATGAAATCCGATTACTGACTTCATTACTGGTGCTATAAAAATATAACTGAGCAAATTTTGGTTTACCCATCGTCGGCAGAAGCAAGCAAATTCAGTGTTGGTTTTGACCATTTAACCTGAAAACATATGGATCACGACCATTGTTTATGGAGTTATCAACATTCCCATCCGTTGACGTAAAAGCAAAAATAGAATTATAATCTCTTATACTTCCACCTCTTTCTTAGCTTGAGTCTCGTCTAAGTTCAACCATAGGCTCTGCGACCGTCGCCATGTAGCCAGGCCAAAGTGCCGGGTAACAATATGTATAAGTTATAATGTGTTCCTAGTGTATAGAATAAATATATATTTAATGTTATCATTGTGTCTCTTTTGCGTCCCTTTCGGGCAGCACGGCGCAGTACTTTGTTTATATTCAAATTTTTAGCACCCCTCGTCCCTTCAGCAAAACATTATGTAACCATGAGTGGAAATAAAGCACTATCAGTACAAAAGCATATACTGAGAAAAAATTATCAACTAAACATTTTGTAAAGTTAATCCACGTACTTAAAATCTGCCATTGTATAAAATCAAATATTTTCCAGGAAAAAAGGCTTACTAAATCAAATCATTTTATTTACTGTGTTGTGATTCTTAAGTATTTTAGGCAGAGATACAGAAAATCTGATCAAAACATGTGTAGTAACAAAATCAAAATAATACATACAAAACATATATCAAATTTGTCGTACAATTTCTGTATATATAATAATCAAAATTAGACCACAAAACATAGTGAATTGAATAAAAAACCAAAGTATAACCTATGTAGAAATTACAAATTGTGTGATATTTTGAAGGAAAAAACAACATGCGGTTGATAGTGAAAAATTACACCAGTGTACTTGATTCTCAAATAATAATAATAAGACCATAAAACAACAACCAAACAGTTATATTCAATATGTTGCACAGTAAGCAAGTTAGTTCTTATATGTAGCATGCAAATAACTTATCAACATCAACGTTTTGTGAAACATTTATGCAAATGGATCCAACTGTAAACATATTTTCTAAATTATACTACGCATTTTTATTATGCGTGCAGACAGAGAGTTTTTGGACTATGAAAAACTAAGAATTTTGGATAGAAAACAATCATGAATGAAAAATAATCAATGAATTAACAGCTACCACTCCGGTATTATCAACCGAAACTACAAAAGTGGGTACATTAATCAAGCAATGGACAATAATAGTTTTCAGATACAGAAGATAGTCTATAAAGGTTAACCGATACTGTGTAAATGTAGACATGGAGCACATGGTATTTTTTTGTTATTTTAATCTATATATAAAACCACGAAATACCATACCGTTGTTAATATTAGCATATTAAATTTGTTACAATGTAACTATACATGATAGTGAATAAAATTTTAGTTCATGTCATATAAATACACTGGTTAATAAGTCGTTTGCTATAACAACTGATCGAGCTGACATAGTATGTCGTATTCAAGGTAATACACCATGGAACAGCTAAATTGAATATGTCTTAAAATGATACTTGCATCGAATCAGTAAGTGATCTCGATCATATACGACCTGCTTTTCCTATTATAATTATTTTACTGTTACATCAAGGAGTTGAGTTAGATCATAAATATGTATCAAGGTATAATATTACCAAATAAATCAAACCAAATTTGGGAACTTCAGCAACGACATAATGTAAGGATGATACCAGGCAAAAAAATATGCTATATTTATTACAGGCAAGGTTGGAAAAGCAAGTTAAGGATGTGCTTCCTAAATCCTACTCTATTTTGAAGTTATAGTAAAAATAGAAATGGCTCATAATTACATATAAAAATTAAGCATGTAAACAATTCAATAAGAATATCATAGTTTAAACAAATGAATAACATCATTAAAATTATTTTTGAGATTTTACAATAATTTTTTGAAAGTAGAAGTAAAAACTGCTAGTTAGAAACATTAAACAGAAAACGGTGATCACAGCGTAGAAGTGAAGGTGTTGATTCTTTTTAACTTTTTCTGCTGCCACAATAACATAAGACTATTCCTGCATGAAATATGAAACACTCTTGAAATAACATTTGGCAGAAGCATGCTTTCAAAATGCAGTAAGAACCAAAAGTGAACCATGTTAACACAAAATTAAAATACTAACTAACCAACCAAATCTCATTTTTACTAATAAAAAACTATATAATGAATTTTCTGCATTTTCAGTTATTTTGATAATGAAACTAATTGTTGCAATGTTACAGAATTGATGTTTCCAATTAAGATTTGGGAATAGAATGTAAACTCGATAGAATTTGGGTAGCTTCATCAGTGAGATGAAGTTTCGGAGTCTTGCTAGTCGAAGTGACATTAACAATAATGTCAGCAACCCTTCCATTGAATTGGAAAGAGAACCCAATCTTCAGATGTTCGTGGTATAATTTGTAGCCAAGAACAGAGGATAGTCGTAGAACAGTTTTGCTTACTATACTCCATACAACTGTTCCAACCAAAACTAAAAAAATTTCTACACACCTCTTATGGAACCTTTAACATGTCAGAGAGTACTTTCAAATTCATATAACTCAAAATGTTTACTGATATGCAGTATATAAATACTTGAAGGATCCAATAATAGGTCCAAATTGTTCGCAATAGCAAAACAAAATGTTCCCAAATTTAATGCAATCATTAACAGTGAATAGTAGTCTAAATCTAAATTGCAACAACCAATTAATGAGAAGATAACTACTGTTTAATCATTTATAATCTGATGAAAAATAATCTTGGAATTCAGAAATTAATTATCTCAACCGAATAGGACGAATGCGTATATCCAATCATTATTTACAAAAATGCCATTCACTACTCAAATCTATCATCGCCTACATCAAATGAACCAGTTTGGATCACTACTTGTTTTAGCCTAGTCGTGGATGAAAGAGATTTCAAGGGGGTGGGGTGGCTGGGGGCGGAGGAAGAAGTTGAGTTCAGAGCGGATTGAAGATTTATTTTGGTGGAATTATGAATTAGTTTTTGGAGAAGGAATAAATTACATTGGGAGAGAAATTGAGAGTGGAAGCAGTTATATATGAGAGATTAATTAGACGTGGGAAGTTGCAATTGAGAATGGGGGCTTGTTCCCATCGTGAAGACTTTAAGAAATAAAATTGGAATAGGTTGCTATAAGTTAAGAATCTTTAGTTGTAGTCAGTGTTGAAGTTCAGGTTTACTGGCAACGATAATTTATTAGGGTAAAGAGAGATTATTCAACAGTGCATTGACAAAAAAAACTCGTGTTTATAACTGCAACAGGAGGATGTTTTGAGATAATTTGGATATGTCTATGAGTATGACCAAATTTCAATTATGTTTAAACCTATTTGTTTGAAATTTTTTCTTCTATTCTTTACGTACCGATATTTCACAATTTCTGAAATTCTTTTTAATAATTTATACTTTCCTTCTTAGCATATACCTTACGTGGTAATGTCAAACTTTTCTTACTGCTTTAGGGTCGACTTACATAATTCCACTTTCAGCCTTATATTACATGGTTGATAAATATTTTATTATTATTATATTTATGATTGTTATAGTTAGCGTTATTAAGTCTAAGAGTTGGAATACCTTTAGTTTAAATACGTGTACCAGTTGAGTTTGATACTTGTGGATATAAATGCTTACGATAGACATCTATTTTTTGGTTGTAGTCATTTGCTTCACATTGAATCATGATTAAATACATAAGTAAACAAATAAACAAACCTATTTTCATCAAAGTTTAAATAGGAAAAACAAAAACAAAAAACACAAAACCTATCATCTTTAGCAGTGAGTCCTTCGCTTTCGTTAACATTTGAGGCAGTAGAAGAAAAAGAAACACTGGAAAGCGAGGAAAAAGAATCTAGCAGTGGCACAAATCTGAATGGACTGGTAGTATGATTAAGTAGAGGCAATTTTGACAGCTCGGAAGCGAAAGGAGTTAGAGAAGTGCTGAATCTTCTAAGCAATAGATGCTGAAATAGACGCCTGGAAGAAGCCATTATTATTACAGAGAGAAAAACCAGGAAGAAAGAGAGTTGTGCTACAATATTTTCTAGAGTTTTCTTTAGGGTCGTTTAGTTCAAACTTCACAAAGTCTCTGTTCCCCTTTTAAAATTACCAGTACCTATATAAAGAAAAACGTGAGTTATGTTATTTTTTAGTGCCTAATGAAGTATCACAATCAAACTTTACATACATACATGTGTATATAATTATAGCTTGACATATCGTTTAAAATGAAGTCACGTGAGAATTACACCAATTATTCAAGGTACACATTCTTGAGTGAATGTTCTTGAAAGAAGATTAAAGGTGGAAAATGATTACTACACCAGTATACCATATATGTTAAGTTAATGGATGATACAATATAAAGTTACAAATTATACAAAGCTTTAAAAATATGTATATTGTCTAATTTTAATAATGGTACACCTTCAGTCAAACTCATCAACATCAATTTTATTTTCACTATTTGTAATTTCACTTTCTACAGCTGCAACACTACATCCATCAAGACTGTGTGTAATACTTAATGAAATGGTTTGTACTTCACATTTGTGCAGGTGTGTGTAGTTTAGCCACAAATATATTCGCAGGGATGTTTATGGAACGGCTGGTGAATTAATGGGATACAGATGTTTGGATATCATGGAGGCTCCTTGGCTCTCCTCAATTATCCTACTCGGCTTTTGTTTCAGTCGGATAAATTGTTTTCCACATTTCATTAAATTATTTATATCCGTAGTTTTACATATGTCCAATTTTTTGCGGTACTGTGATAAATAGTATATGTTGAAATGATTGGAGGAATAAAATCAATGTGAAAAAGGATATTGTGATAAATAGTATATATTGAAATGATTGGAGAAATAAAATCAATGTGAATAGGGATATTGTGATAAATAGTATATATTGAAATGATTGGAGGGAAAAATTCAATGTGAATAATATATGTATGTATATGTGTGTGTCAACTTTTAATATAAGAAATAGATGTTAACGAAAGCAGAAGAGCATAGAGGATAGCTGAACTATAACATCATATCCTCTAATATAGGTAAGATATGATGGTCAAAATAAAAATGTCCAATTTCTTAGGATATCATTATAAATATTGTATATTGAAATGATTGGAGGAATAAAATTAATATGAATAACATATGCATGTGTGGGTGTCAACTTGTATAATAAGAAATAGATGTTAAAGAAAGCAGAAGAGCATAGAAGAACAAAATTGAATTGTAACATCCTCTAACATAGGTCAGATATGTTGGTCAAAATGAAGGTCGGATATGTAAAACGGTTAGCTACCGTATGCAGCTTGAAAAAATTTGTATTATAGATGACATAAATAAAAGTAGAACATGAAAACGAAGTTGAACAGTAAAGAGACTGATACATGTAAGACTAAAAACACATGAATTGATCCTTTAATTTACCTTTGTATGTGCATAGAAGGCTCTATATGATACTACAGGAAATAATCATTCGTAAAAGATAGCAAAAATTGGTGGCCTTCCTACTAAAATGCAGATCTTAATATTCATGTTGGAAACAAGTTATAACAAAGTTAAAGAAGATAATGATTTATAAAGATGAGCAAGGTTATTTAACCAAAAGTTACAAACAATTTGCATTAAAAAAATTCAAGGAGTAAACTGAAATACAGTAAAACTATTGTGGCAATAAACTGCAATATAACAGCAATTTGCTGAAGTTCACAAAGTGTAGTCCATATGATGGTTCAAATTGTATAAATCATAAGAATCATGTAAAAAGTTTAGGAAAATCATCCACTTGACATTAATAGTAGAAAATTAAGGGGAAAACATTAGTAGTTTTCTAGCAACGTAGAGGAAAAAATTGGGGATTCTGAACTTCAATATGTATAATTAGGGATAAAAAGGGAACACCTGAAGGATAACTTCACTTGCATAACTTCACTTGCAAAACATCGTACGAAGTAGGTAATGGACTATCGGCAATCGAAGCAGCTCTATGGATGAAGGACAAAAATTGGAATAGAGATCAATCAATATTACAGTGGATGAATGTAGGAATTTTCTTTTGAGCATAAATTAGGTCAAAATTACCTTTTCTCCTCACCGACGACAGAGGAGGAGAGTGGAAATGAAATTGGATGATTAGATGTTGGGAGGAAGTGGGAATCTGTTTGGAAACAAAAGTAAATTGAAGTGGGGTGGTCAGTTTGAAGAATATTGGGGAAAAAAGATGAAAGAATGGTTAAATGGTATATGAGACGTGGGAAGTTGCAGTTGAGAATGGGGACTTGTTCCCATCGGGAAGACTTTAAGATGAGAATGGTGGACAACGATGCAGTATTTTAAAATGAGAATGGTGGAGAAAGCCACATCAGCGAGGAATGAATACAATGAGGAGTTTACAAAGACGGAGGAGAGAAAGTGGAAATTGTAACCGCTTATTGTGCTGAGCAAAAAAATTAAAGAACAGAACGAATAGTGTGTAATAGTGGGCAAGCAGTTTCTGGTATTGAGATAGTGGGAGCGCAGTTTTCGGGTAGTTTCAAGGGAAAAGGTTAAATGAACTAGCATTCAGTTGCAAAATTGGTGCTTAGTGGTTAAGTGTCAATTGACTTTGTAAATTGGCAGCTGGCTTCATACAATTAAAATTTGGTCCAATTGCTCTATTAATGGCCTTGAGTAAATAAGATGGGTTGGTAAAAGGTTTCCGTTTATTGGAATGAAAGTCTAAGCAAAATTGTCGCTTCGTCATAAATTTTGCACAAGTTCAAATCATTGTTTTCAAATGATCTTTTTTTTTGCCATTTGTTTCTTATTCTGTAGATATTAGGTCCGGCTACTATGCTAACTAAGGTTTAAAATTTCAGTTTCTATTTTTGTCTTTTGTGCATTTTTGTACTTTCATTATCATTATAGTAGGATATAATATATACACCTAATATAAAGTTAGATATATAATCACGGTTCAACATTTCGGCCGGCACACCGGAATTTCGATGATTCCATCCCTGATGTGGACCGAAACAGAAAATACAGCACATTCTAAATTTTTAGATTAGTGCATAAAAGAGATTGATCGTAAGAAATTCAATGAAAAAACTCAATAGTTCATTTCAATCTCTGTAGTAATAATGAAACAAAACACACAAAAAAATTGTTTACTTATTTGAAGAAATCGTGCTTGCTGATTTCGAACGGCATCCATTGGCGACAACTACTAAGGGGATATCCGCCTAGCATCCATCAGTGACGACGATTGGGGATCTCGGCTATAACAACAAGGGGATGTTAGCCATGGTGTTGGAGAAGGGAAACTGTCAACAGTCTCTCGAAAATGATAAAATGGAGGAAGAAATGTCAGATTTGCCACAGTTGATCACTGCTTCACCAGAAAAGTTGTTGGAGGTTTCCAGGAAGGTGTTAGGGGTGAGTACTGTTGAGATTGTGGCCGGAACAGTGGGGTGAAGGAGCATATCAGTCTGTGCATGTGTGCACATGCACAACTGATACGTTCGGTATTTTGGGCTGTGATGAGTTGTACATGGTACGGTAGCAGTGTTGTGTAAAACTAATATGTTGTATATGTTGATGTGTGTTGTAATGGGTCATCTGTGGTATTTGGGCTTGCATGGGTTGGGTAGGCAAAGTGTTTGTTATAATGTCCTGACATGTATATATAAGTGGTGTCTTGATGGCTGTAAAGATGTGAAGAAAAATCTGAAATAAAATTGCATTTTTCTGTTCTCTGTTGATTCTATTTCCAGCTGATTACTATATGTTTTCTTCAATATTCATCTTGTTCAATTCCTTTGTTCTTATCCATATGCTTCATTCTTGCTGATCTGTGTGGTTTGATTTTCTGTTATATTGCTTCAGTTCCCTTATATTTTGTTCTTCTTATTGCTATTACCTGTCTTTGCCATTTATCTGTTAAATAATACTTGTTCTTGAATCGGCCATTAATTTGTCTTGATCTATAAGTCCTTGTTTTGATATTCATCAGTCTGTACATCAGTATTTCATGTCACAAAATCCTGTAAGTAATTTTGTCAATACAATTATCTTTGCTAAATTCATCATATAACTCTTTGTGTATAAGACTTTAAGGTAAAAATTGCTATTCTTGCATATGCCATTCTTACAATCCCCCTAACCTAGACGGGTACCTTGCAAGGAAAAAGAGTACGTATTATGTCTGTATATTAACAGTACAAATAGAATATAGCCGAAATCCAAGTTGTCAAATAGATGGAGGAGTTAAACAAATAGGCGACGCACGCAAAACCATCTGTACGAACAACTTGGGGCTATAAACTATAAAGTAATTCAAATACAATAGACCAAACTAAAAACATAAAAACAAAAACAACAAGCCTAATCGAGAAGCCATAGGGTAACAACACTTTAGTAGTAATAATTAAGATTCCAAATGAAAAGACTGCACTCTGCCAACAGCGGGAAAAGTAGTCTCAATTATTTTACCAAATTGTGAAACCAGATCTGTACTCTTTACTCTCTCAACTGAAAATGGCGAACAGATTGATAAGCGGGCTTCAAGGAAGAAGGCGGAAGCTTCTCATCTACATTCATCATTCATGGGAGTAGCTGCCCCCACTGCTTATGCTTTTTCATTTTTTTGTTTTTTCCTTTCAGTTGATTAACAAGTATATTCCACACAGGATTCTCAATGACGCCTGTTGCATTGGTGGCTTTGAATTCGAACGGTTCTTCCTCCGTTCTAACTTTCCGAGTGGAACGAGGTCTAGTAGCGGGAGGAGAGTCGGAGTATTGATCTTCATTTGTACTATTAGGCAGAGTCTATGTCTATTTGATAAGCTGATCCTCTAATTCGTTTATCATTTCTGTATTATTTGTATTCTCTATTTGTATCTCCATATCAAAAGATAGATTTTGAACTGCCTTATCTAAAATTGAATTTGTGGTCGGTGTCTGAGAGGCTTGCTGAACATTTAGGACTGTTTCTGTTGTAAGATCTTCCTTGTTGTTGTTGATGTGAATGGATTTAGTATTGCTGTCTGAAAATGTCTGTTCTGTAAATACTTTCCGAGACTGAACTATTGGGGAACCTGGTTTATTTTCAGAGTCAACCAAATTATTTGTTTGTCTGTCAATTTCATCAATTGTCATTTCCACATCTTCTTGCATCATGTTATGATGATTTGCTTTCGGTCTCCATACTTTTGTAAATTGGCAATGGGTTTCGGAATGTCCAAAGGTAGTACAGTTAGACCATGTAGTAGGTTTCCATTCATAATCAATCTCTTGCCAAATAAGTTCATCTTTTTCAGAAATAATAAGGATCTTATTTGGAAATTCAAAGGAGTTATTAATCTCAATTAGAACTCTAGCATAAGAGATTTTTATAATACCTTCCGTAAATTTATCCAAGTTGATGGGAGTTCCAAGAACTGATGCGATACGACTTATCCACTCTTCCATCCATTAATCAAGCGGAAAATTAGGAAAACAGACTCATATTGGTATAGAGTTGAGGCTTTCCTTATTCAATTGCATTCTTAGAGACCATCTCTTCATCATCATCAATTTTTTATTATAGTAATAAGGACCACCTTCAAGGATTCTGTCACAATCTAGTTTGCTATTAAATTTAATAACATAGAATCCATTATCTTTAGAGAAAATTGAGAAATCTTCTACTTGTTTCCAGACTCTAATAATATAATCTCTGAAGTACAAATAATATGGTTTAAGACCAACAACATATATCACGATGGTATTATCCCACTTTTTTTTTGCATCTTGAACCACATCGATCGACATTTTAGCACATTGCATTGATTTGAATTCACGGGGTTGATAGAATTTCAAGGGAATAAAGACTGGAATGTTATTTCCTTTGACTACTTCGTTCCACGTCCTGCTAGCCGAAGTAGAAAAGGACCATTTGTTCATTATAGGCTTATTATGAGATTGAACATTTTGATCGCCGAGGTTAGATCTATAAGCCATGTTTAGATTCAATGAATAATCTACACTTTTACAAACCATTTGTTTCTACACTTTTACAATATCTATAACTATCAGATATTCATTATAGTGCAAGGAATGTCATATAATGTAGTCTACTGAAGTACAAGTTTCATATAGTGCAACAATTTTATTATATAAGATTTGAAGAATAAGTTTGGCAGTAAAGATACGTTCATAAATAAAAGTAAGTTCTACCAGCAGTACAAACAATTCCTCTTTAACAACCATTGTTCATTAACATGTAGTGTACACACAGCACACTGATGACTTCATTACAAGTATCTTGTTGGATACTGAACAGTATTGTGCTTACATATGCAGCCACTTATACCCAGGTATCCACCTGTTCATCTCTCTATGCTTTCTTGAGCTGATTTTTGCATTATAAATAATCAAGTGACCTACTTCGTATTATTTTGCATAATAAAACTCGTTTCAACCCAAGCATTTACTTTAAAAAAAATTCAAAATTTGTGTAGAGAAATTTCACATTAGCTAAGGGTTTTTTTTCAAAAAAATAATAGAAAACTACTACTGCAATATATGCAGCAGCGTGGGAAAAAATTAAAAGTAAGGGTCGTGCTGCCTGTAAGGCAGCGGTAAGCAGCAGCTACATGGCAATAGTAGCTCCTTAAAAAAATCATTGACTTGACTTTAGTTTTAATTTCATAAGCTAGGCCTATATGTATTGTAAATACTTGTAAGAGTAATTGATTGTAGACATAAAAACAATTGAAATACGAGTCTATACATTTTCGATCTGCATTTTTTTTGAATTACATATGTATATTTGGGCTAAATGGGTAATACCATAATTGTTGCAAAGAGTATTAAAGCTTCATTTTGCCTATTGATTCATTTAAATTATTGAACAGGTGTAGGTGCGATGTTGTGTGTGCTTATGCTAGTTTGGGTGTGTGTGCAGTTTGGTGCATGTGTGTATGTGCACTTGTATTATTAAGAAAAAGCAAAGGCGGGCTGTTGTAATGCAACATGCAACAAGACATTATCTTCATCCATCTAAGAAAAATTTGATGTTTAAAAAAAGTTATGTAAATCTTCATCCATCTAATAATAGAAGGTACTACCAATAACCTGTAATTTTCATCACAGTTTTATATAATTATTTTTAAATTGTTCTGAATTTTCAGGAAGTACTACCAATGACCGAAGACATGCATGAAGAAAGGCCTTGAGCAGTTCAAATTCTTAGTAATGCATTTGATACTTGTAGACATTAACTTTGAATTATGTTGTCTTTTGTTATCATGAATATGTATTGAATTTGGTAACTCATGTATTGAACTTATTTTTTGTTAGTTGATAATTTATTTTGTTATCATGAATATGCATTACATTTGCTGATTATTGTATTTTTTCGTTCATACATTGTTACAATTGTTATCTATTTAAATAAGATTCATTTTGATTGTTATTATTAAAATGTAATGTTGGGGTGCATTAAATATATATTAAAACAAAGCATAGCTCCTAAAAAGCGTTTTAACTATATGACATAAGTGCTATAAAAAGGTAATGTAATGTATGAGGTTACTGTCCAATGATAGCAGCAAATAGGCGTTGTTGTATCTACACATTTTATAGCGGTATATATATGTTGTAAATGGATGTAGAATATACTATAAACATGTTGATATATAGCACGAAATAGGCGCTAAGAATAACTATTTTATAACGCCTACTTTATGCTATGAAATCATGCTCTTTTATAGCGGTTTTTTGTGTTATAAATGTGCAATTCTTTTTTATAACATGTCGATATATAGCATTTATCAAACCACTATAATTGTGTTTAATAGCGGTTATATGCCGCTATAAAAGACTGTTTTTGTTGTAGTGAGTACTAGTTGGAATTCGACTTAATTTCCATATACGATCATTTTATATCCTCGATAGTTGGTTTCCCAACTATCGGTTACCTCAGCCTTCTTTGCATTTCGTCATTCAAAGTTGATGTGTTGCTCACTTGAGCTTTGATATCCTTTGTCGGAAATGACTAAAATCAAAGAGTGAGTGGGGGCCAATCTATGTGGAGTTGCTCCCATTAGGTTGTTTTCACATCCACTCTAGATTGGATTTGGTGTTGTGCATTGAGATGTGAAATACTCGGGTACTCGGTAACAGTTGGCGAGGTCCGGCTTGGAGGTTTCCGAGAGCCATCGGAGTTCTTGAGTATATTTCTAGAGGTATACTTTCGGTAAGGGGGGCGCACCCTCATAAGTCATTTGTTTGAAATTTTCCTTTTCTTATTTGATTTGAACCTTTAAATCCGTTTTCTTTAATTACAACGAGAAGAGTCAACCACTCTTCACGGTGTTTAATTATTGGTTTTGTCCATTCTATCGAGTTTGGATAGTTATCTTGTTTGGTCCATTCTATTGAGTTTCGACTATTGTCTTGTTTTATCCATTCTATCCAGTTTGGATTTTTATTCACACTATTTACATTCTTTCAAGTCTGAATGTTATAGTAATTGTACCCATCATCTATGTTTGGATTTGTTCCTTATTGTTCATTTCCATTTTTGTTATGTTTGCGGCGTGGTCCCATATATTATTGTTAAATACACTTCCTTTTGTTTTAGAGTTTTACTCATACCTGACATTTTGTCTGGCCCAAGTTGTTTGTGTTCCCTAAACTCTTGGGTACTCCATTATATTTGGGTAGTCCGAGAATAGAAGGTTTTCTTTGGAGCTCTTTAAAGACGGTGATCGAGCAGGCGGCTCCTTAGTTATCCAGTTATTTATTTCCGCTGTATGGTTATGTATGTGTGTTTTGTATCTAAAAATGAAAAGTCAAAATGTATAGCTGCAAATTTCTTAGATGTAGTACCATTGTTTAACTTTGATAACTCCTTATAAGGAGTAACCTTTTGTACTATATCATTTTATATTTTATGTAACCATTCCGATGTGAGGTTTATCTATCTTGTCTTGTTCTGTTCTTTATTTTACCTCAACACACGAATACCGAGGATGTATTAAGTGTCGTTCCAAGGGATCAGAAAGGTGGGTCGTCACACTTAGTGACTACAATGGTACTTAGACAAGCTACCATTTAATTCAATTTAACTTTTCAAGTCGCATAATTGGTATTTACATAAACAATATATATGTAAATAAAATCAATTGGAAATTAGTAGCTAATCCATCACTTATCCAATAACGATTAAATCCATATATTAATTCATTGACATATGAATAAATGTCTAATCTAATATAATAGCAGAATGAGGATTTATTCTACTAAATAGATGTTATCAAAAATCTATACAATTTGATTTAAAACAGAACGTTGTTTTATTCTGCTAAATAAACGTCCAAAAATAATCTACTCAATTAAATTTTAAAGATCGGTGTTTTATTTGGCCAAGTAGATATCACCAATAGAGTATAGTTAATTTACGACGTTACTATTTAAAATAACATAATTAAATCCAGTCCTTAATATTTTATAAGTATTTTTGATATCACCCTATCTAACAACAACTATATTATAATGTTATACTCTATTATACAAGTCTAGCGCAAAAATCCTCGTATTAATCCGATTTGAAACGAGCAAGACATAGTGATTCTAAATCAACACATGTATTAATTAAAATAAACACATAAATAAATAAGTATTTCTCAACCGATGGCTCAAATCTGCATGCCAAAATCCTTTTCATGCTTGCAAACTCTCCCATTATCATCCAATTGAGCACAATATTTTGGACCAAAGTGTGAATTACTTTGAAATGAATAGTAGCAACCCATTCTATTCTCTTTTGAAAACGCAAGCTCCCAGTGAACACGCAACCTGCTTCGCCTCATCCACAACCTCCGCCGCCGCTCTAACCACCTAGGATCCAAGCATCACTAGCCCAACCCACATACCTGCACTAGCCCATACTCCTTCCCTCCTCCATCTTTCACCACCGAGCCCACTTCTCCACTCACATACACATATACAAATGTCCACACAAATGAACATATTTGTAGGGACTTATGTGCAAAATGCACTCATCCTTTTATATATTTGCATGCTCCAGCTAATATATTTCAATTCCTCTTGTACACATTTCCACAAATGCTCCCCATGGCTGAATCTTCTCTCCACCATAACTTTGCCTGCACTCCACTATTTTGGGTGCAGCAAGAATGAAAAAGTTGTTCTTCTCGCCCTCTACAACTTTGTGTTTAAGATTTTGGCTAATTCTTAGTGTAGTGGAAGTTATTGGAATTATGAAATGAGAAAGTGAAATGTTGATCTGTCCATTTGCATTCACAGGTAACAAAATGAAAATGTGTGAGTTCCTATTTTGATTCATGCCTACCCTTTTTAAAATCTATCATGTGTGTGAATATAAACTTTTTTCTTAAAAAACAAGTAACCAACATTTCCACACTTTCATCGTATCAAAGAAGCAATCAAGTTGACCCAACAAAGAAGGTTGCATGTGTGTATAAATTTTGTATTTGAAAAAGTTTTGCGATGTCCCACTATCAATAACGCGTTCGCGCACAAGCCGTAAACAATAGAAATAAAAATAGGATCGCACATAATAATGCGGCACAATCACAAATCAATAATAATATACACTGGTTATCGTATTCTGTAAAGTCCTAAAATACCGATGTTTGTCGTAAAATACGTCAAATGAAAATTCAATTATTTTCCAAATTAAAAAAATTATGGAAAAATCCTATAAATTAAATTAAAACACATCACCAAAAATCAGCTGTTATTAAAACATATATTTTATTATAATTTATGTTCAAATTCGCATATTTAAATAAACTTAATATTCAAATTTTAAGACTCAAAATTTTGGGTCGTTATAATGCTAGAGGACAGTAACTACAAAAAAGAGTTAGTTACCTAATAGAAGTGGCATGATAGGAAAATCATGTGTGTCCACCTCTAGTAGACTAATACTGACGACATTATCGTTTCTGTTATTACTAATAATTATTTCTCGTAAGGAATTCCGAAAAGTCGTTGCTATTAGCTAATTTATAGGGATTATTCAAAATCCAGTTAAAACAAAATAAAGTAGTTATATAAGTCAAATTATCCATTTAGAGATAATATTGTTGAAAATCATTGATTTCTGTCAAACCAAATATACCATGTTGCAATGGTGAAAATGGTGTCTAGTAAGAGTCTATGACCGGAGGTAAAGTAAAATCTCAATCTGGACCAATAAGATTCACAATTAAGAGAATTCGAAGCAATATGAAAACAAAAAATTCTCAGGATGTGTAGGAGCAAACACTTAGTAAATTGACAATCATAATGTAAGTGTGCAATTGTCTCTAGGTTTACATTATAGAATATAAACATTTTTTTATCTATATGCACATTCATCTTTTTAAGGAGTTCAATAGTATTAAGTTTTCCATGTAAAATTAACCACATATGTAGCATGGATTTAGGTGGGGGAGCATTTGCTTTCCACAAAATTTAAAAATATTAAATTTAATTCTTGATAAATTTATAAAATGAATTAGGGGTAAAGTTGTTAGTCCTATCCTAACACTAAAATTTGATATCACTATTATTATCTATATTGTAAATTTCTAATTTGGCATAAAGAAGAGCAAGCTGGTAAAAAGTAGTTCCTTCAAGAGCACGGTTAAAGCTAAACTCCCAAGGAAAGTTTGAATTAGGCTTATATACTTCCGAAATTAAGACCTTTTTAAAGTTGCAAATATTGTAAAGTTCTACGAGTTCTACTTTAATGGGAGTAGCAAAGATCTAACAATTATGCATGCCAGAAAGATGTGTTATTCCCCAAATGTACTATGTTACCAATACCTAGTTTATCCGAGCCTTTTAAAACCGATCTCTGAAAGGGTGACAAATTATTGTGGTTCGTAGACGCTAACAGGTTTAAATTATGAGAGCCTCCATAAAATTGATTGGAAATTAGTTCTTTCCATATTACATTGTTGTTATTGGTATTAAACTAACACAGCCATTTTCCTAATAGAGAAACGTCGAGGTTATGGAGATTGATTATCCCTAACGCTCCCTTATCTTTGGCTTTGCAAACCAATTCCCAACTAACAAGGCACTTTAAGCTACTATTGGGGTTATCCCCAGCCCATAAAAAGTTACTTCTAATGTTATCTATTTTATTAATTACCCATTTTGAAAAAAGATAAAAAGGCATCCAATAAATGGGTAGTGCCGATAAAACTGTGTTGACTAGAACTACCCTGCCTGCCCTAGATTGAAATTTACCATTCCACCTACCTAATCTTTTGTTAATTTTATCAACAACTATTAACCGGTCGTCGTGCTTAAGTTTGGTTGATCTCATTAGAAATCCTAAGCAATCAATGGGAAAGCTCATGGTGTTATAGTTTAAAGTGGTGGCAACCTGACTCTCTACGTTACCTACGTCATTTAGCACTAAAACTGAACTTTGATCAAAAATAGTTTTTAAACTAGAAAGTAATTAGAAGCTATGTAGGATAAATTTAAGAGCTATAATATGACAAGGTAGATTCGATGAAAAGAGCATCGTCTGCGTATTGGATAACGGAGAGATACCACAACTCATAACTTTATTTCGGACCATACCTAAAATACCATTACTAGTTGCTAATTTAATAATTCTCGCAAAAACGTCAACCACTAAATTGAACAAGAGTGGCAATAGAGGGTAACCTTTCCTTAGCCCTCGTTTTGATTGGATTTTGTACCTAAAACACCATTTACCATAATACTAGAATTGCTTGTCTTAAGAAGATACATAATCCAACTTACCCATTTTGTGCTAAATCCTCTAACCAGTAATAAATCATTAAGGAAAGTCCAATCTAATGAACCAAATGCTTTTGCCAAGTCTAGTTTCAAAAGCATGCAGGTTACATTATTTTTGCAACAGTAATTAATAAACTCTTGGACAACCGCAACCCCATCTACGATATTTCTACCATTGATAAAAGAAACTTGAGAACTATTGATTAGATCATTAATTTTGGAGCTAAGTCGGTTCGCTAAAAAATTTAAGGTAATTTTAAAGGAGCAATGTAGAAGTAAAATAGGTCTAAAATCTTTTAATTCATTTTCCCCAACTTTCTTGTGAAGTAGAATTACATTTATAAAATTAAACCTACCAAATTGCAACGTACCATTATAGAATTCATTAAACATCTGAAGTAGATCAGATTTCAAAACAGGTCAAAACTTTTTGTAAAATAAAATAGGGAACCTGTCGGGCCTTGGCGACTTGTTACATGGCATATCATTAACGGCTATTAAAATTTCATCTTCAAGAAACAAGGAGTCCAAATCGTCTAAGTCTATCCTAGTATCAATGGGATATAAATCATCCTAATTAGCTCATATCATATGGCTTAACCTAGTTCCAAAAATCTGCTTATAATACTTAATAAAGGCCTCGGTTAATTCATATTGATCAAAAAATTCTACGTAGTTAACCAAGATAAAGTTAATGATGTTACTACCTTTTCTACCATTAGCTATTTATGAAAAACTTTTGTGTTCTTATCACCATCGTCTATCCATTGATTCTACCTCTTCGTTTCCACATAATTTACTCTTAAGTTAAAATTTTACTCAATTCCTCTTTTAAATTTGAGAGGACATTCTTCTTAGAAAAGTTTAAGGCTCTAGATTCTTCATTTATATTTAACTTTAGAATTTTGATAATTAAGTTCACTTTTTTTACTCTAATGTTCGCGAAAGTATCCTTGTTCCATTTTTTAAGAAAAATCCTTAAAACCCTAAGTTTGCTTACAAAAACCTTGGATATATTACCAAAAAATCTTGTATTGTAAAAACTCAAGGAAAGCCATTTTTTGTAATTAAATTCGTAAAGTTATTTTCTAACATCCACATCTTTTCAAATTTAAAAGTTTATCGAATACCGTTAAGATTATCATAAGAAAGAACAATCGGACAGTGATCCGAATATATACTCGAAAAACCAATAACCTTATAGATAGGGACCTTAACTTTGACATCATCGCTAATGAAGAACCTATCCAACAATGCCATCGAGGGGACTTCTCAAGTATTCAACTATGTGAAATGCATGTTAGTTAATGGTAACTTGATCAAATCACCATCAACGATAAACTGGTCGACTCCTTCATAGTAGAAATGTTTGTTTCTCTAGGAGCTCGCTTCTCTAAAAACTAGTAACATTAATGTCCTTACCTAAAACCCATAGGCCTGGGATGAGTACTCTAAAATCGAGACATTCACACCAAAGGGCCTTATGCTTGACCTTGGAGTAAGGCCTATAAACATTAAAAATATTAAGGATCGAGTTATTAGAAAGGTCTAAAACGACAAGGGAAGCTGAATGCAACTATCATGTCAACCCATTAATAACCCCCTAAAGTGCCCCTAGCTGAAGACAAACCTAGTGACTAAAGTAAAAACCTCCTAAACTCCTATAGAACAATAATTAGGGTTTTCAATTTTAGTTTCTTGCAAAAGCACGATGTCAATACTGTTATCTTTAAAAAAAGCAACCTGATTTTATTACATTGTCTAAAATAAGGAGACCCTTAACATTCTATGTACCTCATGCCTGAAAGATCTAGCCCTCTCAAGTTCCCTACTCCTAATGAACTCGGTATCAATATGAGCATCAAGAAAGGAAAACCCAGCACTAGTAGCTAGGTGACAGAAAGCAGAGTAGATAAAGTACTCAAGGCACAAGGACTATTGGTGCTATATAAAAGAGAGTCCATAACTGAGCCTGACCGAGATGTGCTACCTCCAACATCTGAGTTAGGGGAAGCGTCTACCATGAGAGAGATGGAAGGATCTCTAGAGCCCCTAAACCTTGTGCTTCTCTTAATAGTACCACTGGAAGATAACCTGTTCTACCTCTACGACTACTCCTAGAGGAGCAGCATTTTCGGGACTAAAGCAAGCTTGATTTGAAGGAGAGTCAAATGGAGACTGCCCCAAACCATCTAACCTTGTAACAAGCTGTTTGGAAACCGAACCACCACCCTCCTTGAGGCTAAACGGCCTATCAAAATATGGCGCTAAAGCTAGTCCCCCTAACGCTTCGTCGACACCAAACGTCGTCTTCAAACTCATAATATCCTCATCGCCTACAACATCAACCACCTCTACACCACCTAAAGAAGCCCATAACCGTACAACAACATCACCTTAATCGACTTCCATACCATCCATGTCAACTACACTCACTATATTAATGTCAAAAACAGATTCTCCATAAAGAATAGAGCTATATCAAATGATGCCTTGTATATAATGTCATCACATGCACACGCTATAGGGATCATCTCATTCGCATTTGCAGTATGTTTGCACATAGTAGAAACACGTTCCTCACTCTCACTACCGCCAGAAATATCAATGCTTCCTTCCTCAACAACTTCCACCCTATCACATAACAGTATCAGGCATGCACCTTCTATTCTCTTATCTTGTAAATCCCAGCACCTACATACAGTCACATTAACTATGTACACTCTTATCTATAGAATGTGCACTTCACACAAACAAGTGTATTTAATGCATTTGTAAACTAAAACATAAAACACTTTATTTATATATTTCTTTTAACTAGAAAAACAAAATAAAGATTTTATTTAAAAATTATCAGATTGGATCTAAAAACCATTTAAGCTTCATAGACTCAACTAAGATCAAAACTGAAATATTTTTTGAAATTCTCCCATTTAACCCACTTTTGACTGAACCGGTTCTTCCATACCAAATGGTCAATATAGGCTGGCCACATGTTGGCAAGGGAAGACTAGAGAGTTTTGAATTGGTCTTGGATACCAAGTAAAGAGGGCTAGATATTTCTATCTAACCTCTCCCTATAAATACCCTTTTATTCTTTTCTTTGCCTCCAACTGATGCAAGCTAGGTCGCACCCCTATACCCCATAGCCAAAATCTTTTACTCCTCCATTCCAAACTAGATCAATTCCATTGGTGTTTCAACTCTTCCTTTTGCAAAGGTGGAGTGGAGGATCTGACTTCAAGGAGAACAAAGCAGATCAAGGTTTTACAAACGGTTGGATCTTTAAGCTAATATTCATTTTATATATCCATTATTTTAATTTTAATCATATACCATTGTCCAACCTTATATATATTATTGTTTCCATGGATACAAACTATAATTAATAATTTAGAATTTTTAACATTATTTATATGTATATATTAAACTATGAAAAATAAAATAAAACACATAATTTTTTGAAACATGTAAAACACATATTTATATTCAATCATATTTTATATAAATTGTTTTATTATATATATAAACATATGTTTATTATTTAATGGAAAATTATTTTTTGTTTTATAAACTATATATGTATATATTAGTTCAACGATATAAATGTGTACGTATATCTTTTAAAAAATTTAACTCATGGCTTTGTTTGTGAAAAAATTTGACTTTGCTTCAACCGTGAATAAATAATATATATATATATATTGTTATTTAAATGTTTTATTTATAATATATGTATATACAATAATGTGTATCTATAGTTATATTTATAAAATTATTTTAGATCAAAAATAAATATATGTATTTTGTAAAACTAAAATATTTGAATTAGTCAAAAAATTAGATTTTAGTTTTAAGATTTTAAAATTTAAAATTTTATTATTTTGAAATAGTCAAAATTAATTATAAAATTCTAATATAAAACACATTTGACCTAGTCTAATAATTTTGATAAAATTTTGATTTCAAACTTAAATCAATGTTTTACTTAGTCAAACTCTTCAGATTTTATAAAATTTAAATTTTAAATATATATTTAATATTTTAAAAATTATATTTTATCCTTATATATATATAATATAATTATTTAAACATGGCAATATATATTATACATACATATGGGTCTATAATATATATACATATATATATATATGGTATTGAGGATATGTGTATGCAAAAATATATGCTCATATCTTGATATTTTCGAACATGTATATACACTTACACACACAGATATAAATATATATAGTGTGCATGTGCGCGCGCATGCTTTAGACCTGATATGTATATGTAATTATCATATATATGTGTGCGCGCATGCGGGTGCACGTGTGTGTGGGGAGCGTTCAATCGCATCCCTATTTTGCAGTACCCCCTTTAGCCCCCTGATAAGAGAAAGTCCTACTAATTAAATCATAATGTGTGGTGAAAATCAAGGTGCTAGAGGGGTGTTATAAAATAGGGGTGCCATTGAATGCTCCTTATATGTATGTATGTGTATGTATATATGTGTGCATGTATATATACATATATGCATGTGTGTGTGAGTATAATATATATATATATGTGTGTGTGTGTGTGCGCATGTGTATGAGTATAATATATATGCATATGCAATAAATATAAAGCCTAATATCTATATGTGTGTGTGTGTGTGTATTTATACAAATGTTTTGCTATCATTCATGTTGTTATATTATCCTATGTGTGTGTGTAATGTAAACTTTTAAAATAAAACATGATATTATTTTATAATGTGGACTGGATCTAAATGTTAATTAATAGTTTACATAAGCCCATTAAGATCCACTTAGGGATTCTTTATTTTTTGAAATTTACCTTATTTCACTTGCTGCCATGTAGGCTAGTTCTATCATCACCAACTTAACGTTCTGCTCATGGAGTTGTTTCTTATCATGTTCAACTATATGAGTATATTTCCTTAGTGTAGATACTTCTGGTTCAACCTCTAAATTCCCTAGTTGATTTAGGCCTACTATAACGCCTAAGTCGTGTCCACACTTCCTAAAATGTGAGATATGGAAGCTCTACAATAATCTGATCCTTTAGTAGCATTTCAAAATCTCTATAAAAGGTTATTAAAGCATTATTATAAATGCTGTAAAACGACATGTTATAATATGTCTGGTAGACACCATAGCATTATTAGAAACGCTATAAATGCAACATATTATAGCTTTTTGCTGTGTCTTTGAGTATTGGTAGTTTATTATTGGTATAATTAACTTTCTATAGAGTTTCTTCAATTGTTACAGAACTTATTCAAAGCGTTTTTCTGAAGGCTGCAGCATGTAAAAGTTGTGACAATGCATATTTTCATAGCATTTTTAAATCACATTATTTTTAGTATTTTTAAATTGCTGTAGTAAGTAAAAGTTATGCCTTGCGTATTTTTATAGCTTTTTAGAACGATGTGTATTATTTTTCATAGCATTTTTAATGTTGAATACATTCACGCTTTCATTTACAATTCTACTAAGCTTATTTCAACATATATGTTATAACAGTTCAAAATACCACAACTAACACATTATAATGTATGTACTCCAATAGATTCATAAGCAAAACCATAATATATATCCATAAAATTTCATAAACAAAGTACTAAGTAATATAAATACTTATAACCAGAAGCAATATTGCATACAAGCAAACAAAACAATACATACAACTGTGCTAACCAAAAGTAAGATGTATGAATACTACTATAAAATAATATATAATGTAAGCATGACTGATTTTTGAAGGAGTAAGTGGGGGCAAACATACTTTCATATGTCTTCCAACATGTACTCCAACCCTAAAAGCATCATACATCACCCGCCAAAAAGAAAATTATCATTAGATTCCTACATGACTTACCTAACCCAAGGTCAGATTTCTAAAACTTGATTTATTATGCTGTTGAGATACTTATTGGTGGAACATGATTACTTATCAATATGGAACCAATACCCAATAAATTTGGTTTTTATGCAAGGTTTTCTGCAAATTAAACCTTTTGGAATAAAATAAGTTCAAAAACTCTATTCTTGCTTATGTATGTTATTCAAATTTGTATTTGTTTTAACAATAAATATACCATTTTCTTGTAATCATTATTGTTGTTGTTGTTGTTGTTATTTATTACACTATTACTAATACCATTAATTTTTATGAAGTTCTTTAATTTTTGTAAAACTCGGTTTATTTTTATAGACCCTAGTTAATTTTTAGAAGCTTAGTTAACTTAGCTAAATATTTATGGGACATAATAAATTCTTTAGAAACTTAGTTAATTTTGTTAAATTTTTATTACACATGGTTAATTTTTATAAACTTATTTAATTGCTATAGAACATGGTTAGTTTTTGTAAAACTTAGTTACATTTTACAAACTTAGTTAATTTAGTCAAATATTTATAAAACCTGGTTAGCTTTTATAAAAATTAGTAAAATTTTATTCACTTGGTTATTTTTACAAACTTGGTTAATTTTTTTAGTTTAACTAAACTTAGTTATTTTTATAAACTTAGTTATTTTTATAAACTTATTTAGTTTTTATAAAACTTATTTAACTTGCATAAAAATTAGTTAAATTTTATAAACTAGGTTAATTTTAATGAAACTCTGTTAACTAGTTAATTTTTAATAAAACTTAGTTAATTTAATAAATTTATTTAATTTTTATAAATTTTGTCAATATTATAAAAATTATTTATTTTTATAAAACTTGGTTAACTCAGTTCAATTTTTATATAACTTAGTTAATTTTATAAATTCATTTAAGTTTTATAAAACTTAGTTAATTTTTAGAAAATTATTTAATTTTTATAAAACTTGGTTAACTTAGTTGATTTTTATAAACTTGGTTAATTTTTATAAACTTTTAGTCAACATAGTCAAATTTGTATAAAATTTAAATTTTTTTTATAAATTTAGTCATTTCTTTATAAACTTTGTTAAAAATTTGTAAAACTTAGTTGTTATAAATGTGTTTAATTTTTATAAATGTGTTTAATTTCTATAAATGTGTGTAATTTTAATAAAACTTGCTTAACATAGTTAATTTTTATAAAAGTTAGTTAATTTTTTTAAACTTAGTTAATTTTTATGAAAATTCAACTTAATTAAATTTCTATAAAACTTAGCTAATTTTTATAAAATGATCAAATATCATAAAATCTCGACAGCGCCTCCTTTGCGCGGTTAGTATTTTCTGCACATCCCAATTCAATATATATTTACACCATTAAAACAAGGTCGGATTCATATTATATATAACAAAATATACTCCATGGTAGCATATACAATTAAATGTATAAAAACATACTTTTATTAGCAGTTTTAGCTAGTAATCTTCCATATAGAAAAACAATGCTTTGTGTATCTATGTAGCAAAGTAAAAGAAATAATTAGGATCAAAATAATGACACGCTATATATGAATGAATCATGCGCTTGGGATGGGTATATTTTTCTAGAAAAAGTCTGAAAAATATTATGGCTTGTCGAGGGTGATGAAGTGGAACCTCATCTCCTACTCCAATGACATGCTATACTGAGTATTACACTGCGTAAAATGAAGTCGGATTGAATTCAATTAATAAGTGCATAAATATGTGTGTAATTGTGTACCCTTGGACAATGAAGAAGCAACCATGTTGAAAAAGAGTCAGCAAATCAAAATTGAAATAATCACAACTTAATCATATAATTTACTAAAGATTACATAATTCTTAAATGGATTGATTGCATGGGTATTGGTCAATGGGCTCCAACATGATACCAGTATCATTCATTGTTATAGTTGGGTGGTACTGCAATGGAAGAATGTAGGACTGTTGAAGTGGGGAAAATAAGAATAAACTAAAAGGGAGGTGGGCTTGACAACATGGTTGATGCATGCAAGATGTCGTAGTTACATTTCAGAGTAAGTTTACTACCAGCCATTTTTTGATATGTGAGTCAATAAATTATAAGACATACATTCCCAATAGTTGCAATAAACAAATATAAAGAGTAAAGACGAAGGTTAGACATTGTAAGTGAGCATACCTTCATGACAAGCAGTACAACAAAAATCACAAGCCGTGACATACCATAAACCCTAGCCCAGTAACATAAACCGTGAGATATTTACCATTTCACAAATAAAGCCAAAAATGGTAATTCAAGAATGAAAGAGTTAGAAAAAGAAGAATAATTGTTTTTGGTCTTTATTTAAAGAGTTTTTCATGTATTCAATACAATGCAGACTACCGTATTATATATGGTTTCTTATGCTGACTTATTCAAACAATGTGCCAGCTGTTACAGAGAGAATTACAATTTTACCCTTGAAGAGGGGGTATATACGTACATAATTATACGGTTGATGTCATTCTTCTAATACTCTCCCACAATTCAAGCTAGGTTTTCTTCATCTCCTTTTCTCTTCCGTCGCCTTCATCAATTCTCAGATTTGATTTTAATCTTGTGAAATTATTTGTTGACAAAGGCTTAGTGAGTACATCTGCACGTTGATAGTACGCTGGCAAGTGATTGACGATGGGTTTTCCCTCCAGCACTTTCTCACGAACGAAGTACAAATCAATTTCGATGTGCTTTGTTCGTGAGTGAAGTATGGGATTAGCGGTCAGTGAGACAGTGCTGAGGTTGTCGCACCAGATAATTGGCCTTTTCTTCAGTTGAATTCCTATTTCACCGAGGAGAGATTCGATCCATGTTACTTCAGCAGTCGTGCTTGCTACGCTGCGATACTCGGCCTTGGTGCTAGATCTGGACACGGTTGGCTGCTTTTTGGAGCACCAAGACACTGGATTTCCTCCTAAATATATGCAATAAGCGGATGTAGACCGTCAATCGACTATATCGATTGCCCAATCAGCATCTGAGTATCCTTGAATTTCAATTGCTTTGCATGCTTTTAAATTTATGCCTTGATTTATTGTTTTCTTCAAGTATCTTAGTATACGCTTTACAGCCTTCCAGTGATCACTTAATGGTCTCTGCATGAATTGACATACTTTATTGACGTTGAATGCTATATCTGGTCTTATTACTATAACATATTGTAGTGCACCAACTATGCTCCTGTATTGCTTCACATATAAAGAGTTGACTGATTTTGTTATTGATTTTAACATATAAAGAGTTGTCTGATTTTGTTGCCCTGTAATTCAGCTGAATTAGAGTTGCCTTTAGTTTGTCATTCCAGACCCTTGGAGCCTGCTTTAAACCATATATAGCTTTATGAAGTTTGCATACTCTTTGATTGTTGTTGCATGCTTTGTAACCCTGTGGTTGCTCCATATAAACTTCTTCCTGAAGTTCACCATTTAAGAAGGCATTATTGACATCTAGTTGTCTTATTTTCCAGTTGTAATGCAGTGCTTTAGTTAATATAATTCTGATAGTAGTTGGCTTGACTATAGGTGAGAATGTCTCTCTGAAGTCAAATCCATATTGCTGACTGTAGCCAGGGCCGGCCCTGAGCACTTGGAGGCCCAAGGCAATTTTTTATGAAAGAGCAGTAGAATAAATTTCAGAGCAAAAAATTTGGTCACAATGGCACTCGAACTCTAGTTCCTTCATCATAATAGCAAACACTTACCACTGAGCTAACCAACCTTTTAATTACTAGAGGGTAACATATTGTATATATATCTATTTTTAAAATTTGGGGCCCTAAAAAATCGGAGGCCCTAGGCCACCGCCTTGGTGGCCTTGGGCCAGGGCCGGGCCTGACTGTAGCCTTTAGCAACCAACCTTGCTTTGTACTTTGATATTGTTCCATCAGGGTTTTTCTTTAATCTATAAGTCCATTTACAACCTATGACATTTTTATCTTTTGGTTGTTGAACTAGCTCCCAAGTGTTATTTTTCATTAAAGCATGGTATTCCTCATCCATTGCAGCTTTCCAATTCTTGTCTTTAATTGCTTGATCATATGTGGTTGGTTCTTCTAATTCAGTTGTAGCTGTATATGTTTTGGGCTTGAATATTCCTCTCTTTGATCTGGTTATCACGTGATGTCCAGGTTCCTTTGGTGGATGTTCTTAAGATTGAGGTGCTTCATGTTGATTTGTATCTTCATGTAGCTCCCGTTCTCTGAAGGATGACTGCTCTTTATCAGGAGACTGTTCTTTTGTCTGTTTGAGTATTCTTGGTTAATCATGATCTGCTGATTCATGCATTGCATTAGATGGGAACTCAGATTGTTGCATAGCTGTGTCAATCTGACCATTGATTGTGTCTCTGATCTCTTCATTATAAATAGGTATAGAAGGTATTGATACTTTAGCATTGTAAACCTTTTGACTAATCTTCCTCTCTTTTGCTGCAAAAGGAAAAAGCATGCTCATTAAAAGCAACATGTCTAGATATAATAATCTTACCATTGGCTGTTATGCACTTGTAGCCTTTTTGATGGGATGCATAACCCAAAAAGGTACAGGGTTCAGACCTGAAACTTAACTTATGAGTGTTATATGGTCTCAGCCATGGGAAACAAAGACACCCAAAGATTTTTAAATTTGAATAATCAGTTTTGACATTAAACAGAATTTCATTGGGGTTTTGAACTTTAGAACCTTTGATGGAATTCTGTTTATAAGGTACACTGATGTGAAAAATGCATCAGGTCAAAATTTTAGTGGCAAACTTGCTTGAGCCAAAAGAGTGAGTCCTGTTTCAACAATATGCATGTGCTTCCTCTCAATCAGGCCATTCTGTTCAGAGGTATGAGGATAGGTAACTCTATGAATTATACCTTTCTTTATAAAGTATTCTTTTAGTGGCTTGAACTCAGCCCCACTATCAGTTTGTATGACTTTTACCTATTTGCTGGTTTGTTTCTTTACCTCATTAACAAACTGTAACCTTGCATGCCTGATTTCTTCCTTTGATCTAAGAAAATAAATCCATGTATATCTAGAATATGCTTCAATAAAGGATAAATAATAGTTATAACCATAATCTGAATTTACTGGTGCTGGTTCCCATAGATCAGCAGCTACTATCTGCAATGGTTCATGATATTCAGTAATAGAATTAGAAAATGGTAATTTGTGTCCTTTTCTCATTTGACAAAAAGTACATACATATGGAAATGATAAATCCTTAAAATTGATATTATTATTTCTCAATACATGTTTTACAACATTGACACCTGGGTGTCCCAATTTATAGTGCCAGAAATCAAAAGTAGTTTTATTTGCATTGTCATTAATGCCAGAGTAATTGCACAATTTCTTGTCATCAGCTTTCTTATGATGCTTCATCAGGTTGAATATATAGAGGCCATTGTGAACTCTACCCTGTAGTAAAATTTCCTTGCTTAGCAAGTCTCTAACTGTACCCATTTTTGGGTAAAATTCAAAGTAAACCTGATTATCAAGAGCAAATTGAGATACACTCATTAAATTCTTTTTAATTTGTAAACCATCAATAAGTTATTGAGATGTAACTCTTTCTTGCCCTTGATAACTGCATTTCCTGCATGAGTTATTTGTATTGGTTTACCATTGCCCATAAAGATAGAATGCATGCCTTTGTACTCTTTGTTTCCTAAATTCAAATTTTGTAGATTGTTAGTAATATGATTAGTTGCACCTGAGTCTGGGTACCAGTCATCATGTCGTATGTCTTCTGACCCAATCAGAACTTCACTATCATTCTGAGTTCTTGACGCATCACCTTGATTCTTGAATTCATGACTTGAGTGAGCAAGATTAGCATTGGGTTGGTAGTTTCTTTGACTGGGATTACTCTGTTGATTTGTTATGTAATTCTGATCAAATCTGAAATAACACCTGCTTTATGTGTGACCATATTTCTCACAGATTTGGCATCTGATTCTATTATTGTTGCTCCATCTACCTCTTCCTCTGCCCATGTATGTTTGATTCTTTCTTTGATTGCCCTGCTCATTTCTTGAATTTGCATTTCTTGATTGATTCTTGTTTTTAGAGTTTACTTCATTATAAGCATAATTGATACTGTAATTTGAACTTGTTGTTTTTCTTTGATCCAGTCTTCCTTCATGTGACAGTAAGTTAGAATGTACATATTGTAAACTTGGAAGAGTTTCTTTTGATGAAATAATTGCAACAACTGACTCATACTCTTCATCTAACCCATTGAGAATTGCCAAGATTTGTTCAGTCTCAACAACCTTGTGACCTACAGAACATAATAAGTCACATAATGATTCATTTTAGTTAGATATTCTCTAATAGACATATTATCCTTTCTTAAGTTTTGCATTTGTCTCCTGTAATGCATCACTCTTGCTGATGACTGTGCATTGAAAATCTGTTCCATCATGATCAAGATTTCATGAGCAGTATTGCATCCTATAATCTGAGGCAGTAAACTTGCACTGATTGTAGATAGAAGCCATGCGCTTAGGAGACTATCTTGTCTCTGATATATTATGTATTCTATATTGTCAACAACTTGTCCTTCACTGATAGTAATATATTTTGCAGGAACAGGGGCGGTTCCAAGGATATATCCTTCCAATCCATATCCTTTTATGGCGGTCGAAATTTGATATTTCCAAAGCAAGAAATTTCTCTCATCTAACTTAATGCTGATTATTTCACTTCTTGGATTGATGATTTTCTTGGATATATCCTCCATTTCTGAGGTCTGATGAGTAGCTGATGATGCATCTGATGTATTATCCGTTTCTCTGGCCATTTTCTTGATCAAATGAAGAGACTATCTCCGATGATCACGATCTATTGCAGCCAAAGTGATATGATGAAAGTTTTCTAATCACTTTCTGGCAAGGCACTGATCTGATGTTGGTTAAGTGATGGTTCTTGAACAGATTTTACTGGATCTTAATCGAAAGACAAAAAAGAATCTCCTATGATGAAAATTTTCTGAGGAGATCACTGAACAAACACACACTAATGGTATTATGCCTCATATGATGATCACTGAGGTGGTGGTCGATGGCCTTTAGGTGCTGCTTGGCTCTGATACCAAGTTAGAAAAAGAAGAATAATTGTTTTTGATCTTTATTCAGAGAGGTTTTCATGTATTCAATAAAATGCAGGCTACCATATTATATACGGTTTCTTATGCTGACTTATTCAAACAATGTGCCAGCTGTTACAGAGAGAATTACAATTTTACCCTTGAAGAGGGGGTATATGTGTACATAATTATACAGTTAATATCATTCTTCTAATAGAAAGTACCAAAATGCTTTTAGTTTTTCGTGTTAGCTTAAAGTGATAGACTAGTCCATACTATCAGGTAAAGAATCTTAGTGCTAACACAATCTCAGCAACAATTCCTCTATTTCTACAATATTTAAGATGATCTTGTTCTTAATCCCACCATGCTTCTTCAGTACCTAAATGTGACACCAGTTATGAGAGGGAATTTTTATGTTAACCATCAGTCTTGTTTGACTTTAGTTTATGGAACCCTTATAACTGTTTGTGCTTGGCACGTAAGTCACCAAAGAAACAAGAAGGATTTAACCTTGAAAAGGTATAGGGCATCTACTGCACATTATAAGCAAGCAGGCAGTAATAATTACTTTACTACTATCTCTTTGAGTTATGGAACATACATAAACCTGAGGCAATTCATGAAGCCAGAAAAATAATGGACATAATTAAAACATTGTGAAAGTGACTGCATGTTTTATGGGACATATAATGATCTCCGCATTCTCATTTGTTGATTCCTTTCTATTTGTAAGAAGTAACTTGTAAAAATTTGTACATCATTAGAAAATTAGCAATAAATAACCAATTACCCTGTATCAAAAAAGAAAATTATAAAGGTGAAAAAGGGAGCCAATATTGGCTCCAATAGTTTGCATATGTTGGTGCAGGATGCAAATTTGAGTGCTGGGCCCATCCTTGATAAATTCTCACTAGAAATGAACATGGGTTGATGGTGGAAAAGAATGAACTAATGGTGTACTATTTACCCTATTCTTGTCCATAGAATAATAACTCAGTGAAGACAAATCAGTGAAATTTACCAAGAACTCAATATTTGCAATTGAGAATAAGGATTAATTATTTCTAATATGTATCAGTATAGTGGGTCAGGTTGAAGTGGTGCCTTTAATATCCAGCACATGTATTTGTATTAGCTCATCCATCTCTCAATCGAATAAATTCGTATTCTTAATTTTTCGCATACACTCAAAAAGATGAATTCACCAGTAATGCCAGTACTATCACCATTTGTCAAACTTTAATGCAACAACTGTTTTTTAAATTCCTCCTCTGAGATTCATTGCTCAAACAAACCACCTAAATATTATGGCAAAAGCATGATCATTATCATGATCAACTTTGTTAACCAAAGGGAAAAAAATGATAAAACATGACTCAACGATTGATTTTTTTCATAGTTCAGAGATACCAATTATAATTGCCTACCAATTCTTTAACCAATATTTAGGAATCTCTGGTATGGGTCTTACCTCTACCGCTGTAGCTACCAGACCCAAACCAAAGAGGACTATAAAAACTCAAACTCATTTGAATGACGAGGCTAAAATATTGGAGCATGGTGCATAATACAATATGGCAACCTACAAATATTGGAGCATAGTGCATAATACAATATGGCAGCCTACAAATGTACTAGAAATCAATGAATGGATATGAATAAAGTTGCTACAATTTCTCCTAATCTATTCTCTATCTTGAATTCTTCTATTCTTCCTAGATTTTTCATACATATAATTACAACTTATAATTTATTATAAATTATATATATATATATATATTAATTCATACATAATTCATTCTAAAACGTTCATATACTACGGTTTAATAAGTTTATAAAGTTATTATAATTACTATTATTTAAATTAATTTATACGTAATTCACATGATATAATTCATACATAATATAATTAATTCATATATGATTTAATATATATAATATATATGTGTATAACTTAGAAAATATATAATTTATGTAATATAATTTATATAGTATATATTTTCATACATAAACTTAATTATTTTTTAAATGCTCATAATTAACTCCATGGGATACTGCAACTTACAATTAGGATGAACGTGATCCGGATGAAGAAGCTAAACTTGAAAGGTGTGTTCAAAAAGTAGGTAGCCATCTGTTGCTACCTTCAAATTTAATGTGCTAGTTATACAAAGTGAAATAAAAGAATCCTTTATTGTTGGATAATTGTGTCGATGATTCGAGAATGATGAAGATGATAACTGCTATACTTCTGACTTCAAGGAACTACTGCGTAGATTCTTTTAGACAATAGTTCAACCCAATAGGTACAAACGGGTTATCGAACTATCGACTTCAGGATTCAATAAAGCCTTGAAACATCGTAATCGGATTCAAAACTTATACGATTTTGATCCAACCAAGAACACTCAAATCTGATCTCTGATGATGCAATTTAGTAGAGAATACAACGAAGAAGAAGAAGAGAACTGATCTGCAATGTTTTTGTGTTTGTAACACCTTACAGGCATTGCAACCTGCGGAGGAAACGACTGTGTTTTGCAACACTTTCTGGGCGTCGCAGATCTGGAGGAAGAAGAAGAAGAAGGAGAAAAGAGACTGTTATACTGCTGTGGTTCCTGGGCATCACTATTTATAGTAGTGGAGGAACTGTCCATTCGTCAAGCATTGCATCCTTTCAACAGTCCAAAACTGTTACAAATGGTCGCGCCTTTTTGTAATAGTTTAAAACTGTTACTAAACAGTCGCGTCCCTTCATTCAAATGACCCGCCAAATCTGTCCGTTCAAATTCTGGATCCGGCCCGTTAACAAAAATTAATTCGTCATTTTAGACCCGGGCGGAAGGATGGACGGCGGCGGCGCGTGTGGTGGTGATGCATCACTTCCCTCCTCACATCAAAGCAAAGCTTTGGGTGCCCAAAGAACCCAACCTTCCTTAGAGAAAACCATATATAAATCAATATATTCTCTTAAATTCCTAGATGTGGGACTATTCATCCTTCTCTCTTCTTACATCTTCTTTCCACTTCTTCCCTCTTCAAAAACAAACCCAAACCCAAAACTAATTTTGAAATTTTCCAACATTTATTTTTTTTTAAAACATATAACAAGGAAGCTACATACCCGAGGGATCTCGAATTCAGGGAACGCAAAAATGGAAAACTGCTTCGATCTTCTGACTTAAAAAGCCAAGCAGATAAATAATAAATCAGTGTTGTAGAAAGTAGGATATACAAATAATATTATAGAAACATATCGTCATGTTCTATTTGATGATATTGAACAAGGATACAAATATACCATAGGACACATATATTAATCACATGCAATAAAGAAGAAACTTAACGAGAAGAAACATGATACAACGAACATATTATTGTCCATCTATGGGGGAAAATAATTTACAATATAATATGATGATTTAGTATAATTATGATCAACAGGGTGGTGCTACTATATCGTGGGACCAAAGTAGTGTTTATATATGCAGAGATACAAGGTAATAACCATGAATATTAAATGGATTTATACAATTAAAAATTGATTTTTTTTTCACTTGTAAAGATAGAACATACAACTTCCTCTTGAAATTGTGTTACAAGGTAATTCCTCAATTGACCGAAAAACACGTTAGAAGAATCACCGACCATAGACCCAACATTTTTGCTTTGGATACATCAAAATCGCATGGTTCTATGGAAAATGTATCATGGAAGGAATGAAGGATAGAAAGCGAGCGAAATAACTTGTATAATCTTTTAACATCATCATTCAATATTGGAAGTTTCGATTAAGTTTTACGTGTTTAGATCTAAGGTAATGAACTTATTATCATTTATCGTTATCCATAAATATCAGGAAAATAAGCTTCTTTAACTTTAAATAATTTTTAACCAACCCAAATACATATAAAAACTACAATATTGTCGGTATTAAAGTATTCCCTTCCTCTTCATAAATAACATTTCAGTAAGATGGTCAGCATGAGATACTTTTACTTAATGTGTGTGATGCATATTACAAATCTCCCATTACGAGAAAATTTGTGTATTAAGTCCATCATTGTATGAATTATTTCGTTTTCTTTTCCCCAAAATATTATTCTACTTTCATTGTGGAAAGCATGCGAGTTGCATATATATGGTTATTAACCAGTTGCATGTCAGTTGCAAGAAACCTAATAAATGAACTAACCTCAAGTCAACGGTGCTATTCTTTTTTCACCACCATCTTCTAACTTGCTCTTCATAGCCTCCATCTCCACAAATATTGTATACTAAATTGGCTTGTCCATTATCCTTACGGAGCAATGAGCACACAAAAATCAAATAAGCCTTAAATATAGATTATATATACATATATAACCAACGGTTAAGCCTTAAACTTATTTATGTTGGACTTGTACGTATTCAAATCAGAACAATGGATTTTCCTAATTCATTAGGTTTAAATGCCTAATTAAGTTTTAAATGAATCTTTACCAAGACTTTGTTATCAAATGAGATTGATTGAAAAGATTTAATAGACCAAACTTTGTAAATGAAAGAGCGAGATTAATATACCACTCTCATAAAAATTCAAACATTTCAGACCAATATAAAAAGGAAAAAAAGTATTGTGGTCTCTGCTTCAGACCGTCTCAACATTACAAGACTTATGAGTAAGTCCAATCCTTAAGCAACCTAGGGATTCACCACAATGGAAAAAACTAACACTATTCTATCTATTACACCTTATTCAGACATAAAAAACTTGTACAAACTAAATAGAGGACTAACACAACTTTAGATCAATGAAAAAGAAATCAGGCAATAATAATCAATTAACAAGAAATTAGTTGTTTGTCAAGTGAATCGAATAAAAGAATTCAAATTGAGAAAATCAAACAGATAAAATTGCGAAAAATCAAGAAACGGGAAGTGCTTTACCTGTAACATCTTCCTCATTAGTGAAGAAGAGCCGAAACATGTGGACCTGGAGGTCAGATCGACAAAGAAATGAGGAGTTTAGGTATTTTTAGTGAAAGATGGGTTTTTAGGGACTGCATTGGAATAAGGAAAATGAGAGGGATATAAATTTTTTTATCCCACGTTCTGATAGTGGCCATATAATAAAGTGTTAAAATGCTATCCTTATACCTAAATAGTAAAATGATCGCAAGTAGTGTTACAGCGCTGTAGTGCATTGCTATTAATTATGAATATTCTTGTAGTGAATATATTGTGCACACCTCCGACATTGTGCACACCGCCACTTTCTAAGGTAAGTTGGCCCTATGTGCCAAGTTTCCAATCCACTTTAGAATCAGAAAAGGCCTTAAAAATCTCTGTATCAACTTCCCCTTCTACTAAATTTGACAACATTCCTTTATGGAGATATTTTGACAAACACTAATTCACCTACTGCAAATTCTGAATATCGTCATCTCTTATGTGCATAACTCTTTTATCAATCTTGGGTTTCCTTCTTTCGATTTTGAGTAATCTCTATTTTCACAGAAGTTTCATTTATCGTCTGGTCCAAGTATAAGTCACTCGCCCACTACTGACCAACATGAATGCGTATTGTGTGGATACCCGTATAAAGCCTTAAATGGTGTCTTACAAATATTTGACCGATAACTGTTGTTGCATATGAACCATATTAATTGCAAGTGGTAATCCCAAGAACCTCAAAATCAAAACTAAAAGCTCTCAATATACCTTCCAATACTTAGTTTACCCTCTTTGTCTAACTATAGTTTGTGGGTGAAAAGTTGTACTTAAGTTCAACTATGTTCCTAATGTTGTTTGCAAATGTTTTCATACTTCATCCGTGAATAATTGATCTCTATCACATATAATATTCTTTCTCACTATAAGGAATCTCTCAATCCTATGTGCATACAACTTGGGTAGTTTTGTTGCCATTCATGTGGACCTCAAGGTTATAAAATGTCACCCTTGGTCAAACTATATGTTGAAATTTTGGGATCCGTCCACACAACCCTCCATGGGCGCAACATAAAGTTTAGTCAATATTTTTTAACAAAAGGAATCCTTTATTGTTACATGCTACTAAATTCATATATATATATAACTCATTCTTTATTATTTTCATGATATGGAACTATTATTTCCAATATGCGCCCATTACCCACATTCAATGTGAGATACCCCAACAAATCTCCATCATGGCTTGCATCCAATCATACGCATTGTCCATTGCCTCATGCATTACCTTCGGCTTTGATACCATGTTGAAATTTCAAGACCTGTCTGCACATCCCTTTGTGGGGATAATAAAGAGTTTGATCAATATCTTTTAACAAAAAAATCCCTTCACATTACATGCAACCAAATCCATATATATACCACTTCTCCTTTATTATTTTTCATGATGTGGGACTATTAATTTCAATATAAGCTCATTACCCACATACAATGTGAGAGACCCCAACACTATAATCTATATACCTTCATTCACTTGTCTTTTCCTCGATAGTCCATTAATAAAATACATCGATATTTGTTCCCATTTCCATCGTGAGATTTCAAGTGGTTACAACAAATTACCTAGCTTCTTCTATTATACTTTCACTGGATTACATTTCATCCGCTTCACAATGAATTCTCCAATATCTTTCGTTATTCCTGCCCAATAGAGCGCTTTTTTATGTCCCCATACATCATATTTTCTCTGAGATAAACAACTAAACTCAAATGATAGCCTTCATTAACACTTCTTCCTTTGGTCCATCAAAATCGGAATATATAGTTTATCATTCTTATAAAGAAGGCCCTCTCAGTCCACATTGTATCGCTTGAAATCTTCGAACTCTACCCTCTTTCCAATCTACCAAGGATTATAGTTTCGCATCTACTTATTATTAGGATGTTAAATTAATAAGCAGTAAATGTTACCACATATACTACATTTAGTAACTGCTTATTGCTAAGATAAAAAAGGAAGTAATGTGCAACGAAATCAAATCAATTGCACAAAATGCTATGAATAGGAGTAAATGGTTTGATAAATGAAAATTACAGTAATATATATTAAAAGAAGAATTGACTGTGCAATGAAAATCGATCATTGATGCAAAAATAGTATTGAGATATACAAAGTGAGTAAGTCCAAATATTGTAGAAAATGCTAGTTATTTTCATCCCATACCCTAAAATTTTCCTAAACGTCTATAGTAGTAGTTTCTACACTTTAAAAAAAACAAAGTCATATAAATGATATAAACGTAGGAATTTATAAGGTTAGTGTGTAATGAAGGTTACGTCATATACCAGACAAAAATTATTGCTTATTACTAAGATAAAAGGGGGAGTAGCTTGCAACATAATCAAATCAGGCACAAAAATGCTACAAATACATAAAGTTGCAAGTGAATATGCGTAAATTTTTACTACATAAATTAGTGCACTAAATTAAAAGAAGGATTAATTTTGTAATGGATAGAAAAATAGTATATAGATTTAGAGAGTAAGACATAGTTTAAAAGAATAACTAATTACATTTTTTTTCAAATTGAACATAGGCTAAATGTTAATTGTGCATTTAGACCAGATGGAACATTCCTCATTCGAAACTCAAAGATGGAACCCCAACGTATTGCATTCATGTCTTATTTTACTAAATACCCGAACGTTCAAGTACTAATTTCGGTCGTCTTAAGCCTTAGCGCACATTCCTATCTTTAGAAGTTCTCGCTCTAGTTTCTACTCCATTTTGAGAGTTACACCACTCTTAGCAATCACTACTCTCGGTCTCATCTATAGAAGCCTCTATTATTTTAGGTTTGGTGATTTGTGATATTTAGTTATTAAACTTCCGAAATTACCTCCTCTACCCATAATTTCTCCTTAGCCCTCGACCGCCTTCAGCCCTCGATTAGTAGCTTCAGTTTATTACCACTAGCATGCTACTTAACAATTCTTAATTTCATGCTTAAAGTCTTGTCACTTAGGTTTCGATTTGGTACTCTCGATTCGGCACATGTTAGGAACCGCCTTCTACACGTCTAACTCTTTCTTTACACGTGTTGACTCCTGATTCACTTAACTTAGTCCTTTATTACCATTTTAATGCACATTGCAATGTTCATTCCATCCTACACCTATGATGTAGAATGGTTGTCAAATGAAAGAAATAAAAATAAAGATGAGGAATAGAAAGGAGGAGAACAGAATAAAAGAAGAGAGAAAGGAATAAAACATCATATAATCACATAACCTATCGTATATCTCACATCGCATCAGATAAAATATAACAGCCAATACAGATATAAAACAGACGAGACAGTAAAAAAATGAGCGAACCATGGAATCAGAGTTTATACAACTAGTAAATAAACTCAACTAATACACTATCTCTAATAATAGTAAATCGACACTGTCAAGGCTCCACAGTGTCGCACGGTGGAATAAACAACAATATATCCAAATACAAATATGAGAAAGCGTCGCCTCCTGCAAATCTATATGCACAATTTCAAGTGTTGTTTACCTGCTATCTAGTCTATTTATTTAAAAGCACCCGGGATAATAAGAAGTAAAGCATAAAACCTCGAATTAGACAACAGTCTGATATGAGCGATAAACAATCTAAAAATACTATAAAAGTCAATATAGCATACAGAACAAAAGGTAAACAAATCATACCTGACATGTCCCTACAACCAAAGAGTTAGTACATAACATCGATAATATGCTACTCTATAAATGTCATAAAGGGTACTCCATACTCAGTATCTGTCGGGGTGCCTAGGTATCTCCATCTACAATATCTACTCCATACTAAGTAAGTAGTCTGGGGTGTCTAGTATCCCTATCTATAATACCTACCTCGTGTGACATCCCTAGAGTGACAGGTGACTAGTGAAACCGTAAAAACATAGCATCCCTCAAACAATACTAAGTGAAACACCCCACACCCTTTAATATACCCAAAATGACACATTAAAAGGCGTGGTGTGTTGTAGGTATAACTAAAGCTAACAGAGACTAAGATTCATAAGACAAATATAGATAAAAACAACAGAAACTTAAAATAATAACTTAATTAAAACAAAGCTTCATAATTGTTTCATAAATAAGTCAAATCCCAAATACCACATACATGTCTAAAAATCCAGTATGTCTCATGAAACAAAAACTGATAGTCTCAAAAATCAGAGTACATAATATCCCTAATAATAAGCCAGTACATAGAAAGAACAAAAGCTGGAAATAAAAGAAATACATAGTAGAGAACTCCTCCAAGAAACCGCCAAGCAACATAAATCTACTGACTTCTCCCTTGATTTCCTATGGGGGGAAGAAGGAAAATAGAGGAGTGGGTCAGACTAAAAGTCCAGTGAATGATAGTAATTACTAGAGTCTTTAAGCAAGATAAAAGTAATAGACTCTACAACAGTTCTAGCATAAATAAGGATAATAAAGGAAATAGGAAAGAGATAAACTGGAAATAAGTACAATTAAATATTGCTCAATTTATAAGATAGGTTGACTTTGATTGCTTGCACTTGTCCTTGATTTCTACTTTGATTAGGCTGAATTCCTAATCCTGTAATTAGGATGTAACCCTAATTCTACCCTTTTTGATCGGCCTGCTACTCCATAGACCTTACTACAGACCAGCCACTGTATAACTCCCTACACAGCAGCCATTGACATATACGAAAGTTGTACAGAGAAACCACTGTGGATCCGAACGACATATATAGCTCCCAACAAAAAAAGCAATGGTGTCTACGAAAGACATCCATACTAAGCGCTTGGAACTCATAGCTATTACTGAGCACCCGAATGGAAGTTGCACGCATAACTGCCACCATGCCCTTACTACCTTTTTCTCCACCTATTGGGTCTTCTTATTACCTCCAACTCCAGCATAAGCGTGCCCCTCATCCCACTTCAGGCTAACGTGAGATCACCGTGTGTCCATAGAATCTATAGGGGAAATGCTATTGGTACCGGCCTGTCATCCAAACAATATCTAGTTGCGTCACTTATCCAAATCCCCCGTGATTTGGACTTCTATTTGACTAATTACTACCATTCTTAGCATAAGTGTGCCCTAGGCTCACCGTTTTGTCTAATAGGGAATGCTATTTGGTACAGGTCCTAATTTCATCTTTCCTTATTAACTTAGGTAAATTATTTAAATAAGCCTTTACATTTTTCTCTACTATCTGTGCTTATTAATTTCTCCTAAGTCATAAAATAAGCCTTATTCTGTTCTTTTTCTTATTATAACCAACGTTATAATCATGCTTATTACTTAACCCAAGGTCTAAGTGTGAAAATAAGCTTCTTTCATCTTTTACTCTTTTTAGTTATAATTCTAAGTTAAACTAGGCCAATCTTTTTAATTCAGTCCAATTAACGTCATAATTAGGCGTAATTTCAGTCCAATTCCATTTATATTACAGTCTTTGAAATTTACATCTTATATTCCATTATTTCAGTTTTATTACAATTTAATCCGTATTCGCGTTAATCTTATTCTAATCCATGCGTGAAGAAGGAGGAATAAAAGAAAACTGAAAATAGAAGAATATCCAAAGCGTAGAAAGAAAATGTAAATAATGTATAAATAACAGTAAATAAACTAAAATACTGTAAATAAACGGAAAATCTATAATTAACAGAAATAAACTAAAATTACTGAAAAGAATAGCTGAAAGGAAATAGACTAAAAATAATTCTAAAAACTGTAAATAAACTACTGAAAAAGGCTATTCCAAAAATCGTAGTAAAACTACAACTATTGGAAACCCTATTTTTTTCAATTGCTTAAAGAAATCTTAAAATAATTACAATCACTCACCTCCAGTCCTAAGCTCTTCCTTTGTTCTTCCCAGATCCACTTGGTGTTGTAAAATAATTTAATTTATAATGATTTTCTCCTTTGGAAAAATTATTCTGTTTAGGGTCCTTCCTAGAAAGGTGAACCCAATTGGAGAAAACCTAGAATGAGAAAAAGTGTTTGGTATAAGGGTCTATTTATAGGTGTAGAAGTGGATCTCGGACCGTTGGATTTGGAGATTGAGTAGGATGCAACCACGTCATAGGCTAAATAGGGGTCATCGGATGCAGAAACGGAGGGACCGTATCAGTTTAAACGATGCAAAATACATCACCAATAGGTTCTGGAATGTTCGAACGAATGAACGTTCATTCGCTTACCAAAAACCAAGGCGGGTCGACCGGGGGGTCGACCGCCCCCTTGCCCAGGTCGACCGGCCGGTCGACCTGTATATATATATATATATTCTTCTTATTTCTCTTGTTTTATAACTTGGTCATATTAGCTCGGTTTCCAATGTTCTATATATGGAAATTGACCAGAAAATTACCATGGACACAATGGTGAAACTTTCGCGGCTTAATTCTAATAATTTCACAAAGTTATTTTATTATCTAATTATTTAACGAATTAATTATTATGGGTTAAATTTCGGGTTGTTACATTCTCCCATCCTTAAGGGATTTCGTCCCCTAAATCTCTAAGGATAAAAGAATGTACTAAATGTTTTCATCCAATTCTACAACCAATTACTCAATCATCAACCATTCGTCCATTGTCCTTAAGTTTTTCTAATGCAATTTATGAAACTTATGCAATTAGTGTAGTGTAAATGTCCCTAACTAATGCAAAAGATTAGGCGGTCCACTAATTCAGTTGACCTCCTTTTTTGCAATCATGTCCGTGCCATGTATCGAAATGAATGCAAAAATTTCCTAATGATACTGATAATTCTATATGCGTCCTACAAACATCATCCAAATGCAACAATCATGTGATAAACATCCATTTATGGCAATCATGGAAATAAAATAAAAATGCGCACACATCCATATGCATATGCTCTAGTGTCCTAGTTAGGCCTATCCCTAAAGAATAATAGTGCCTAGTAGACCTATATGCATCCATTAGCATCCACTAGCAAACACTTGCAACCACTAGCATACATCATTCATAACATTTTCTATTAACATGTTTACATCAAATCCTACCATCTATAGGTTAAATCCTAAGTTCTACCCTCCCAAAGGATAATAAAGGAAAAAACCTATTCAAATCTAAAGATGGAAATTATGAGGATAGGAAGTACGAATCTTCTCTTCAGCATCCCAAGTGGCGTCTGCAACATCATCTCCCCATTGCACCTTGACCAATGGAACCTCCTTATTCCTTAGTCGCTTGATGTCTCTTCCAACAATCTTCATGGGGATACGCCGAACAGAAGCTGCCTTTTCTACCTCCGCCTCCTCTAATTGACTAGGTTCTATAACCTCCGCCGAGTCATGTAAGCACTTTCGCAAGTGCGAAACATGGAAAACGTCGTGCACTCTTGCGAGCCTCTCTGGTAGCTTCACTCGGTAAGCCATCTTCCCAACTCTCTCTGTGATAGGAAATGGTCCAACAAATCTAGGGGCTTACTTTCCATTTGATCTGAATCGTACCACCTTCCTAAGCGGGGATACTTTGATGAAAACTAAGTCTCCGACCTCAAAATCTATGTCTCTCCTCTGCTTGTCCGCATATGACTTCTGTCTGTCTTGAGTTGTCTTCATCCTTTGCCGAATCAAATCCACCCTCTCAGAGGTCTCCCTAACCATATCAGGTCCAAGTAATAACTTCTCCGTAGACTCTACCCAACATGATGGGGACTTGCAAGGTCTCCCATGTAAAGCCTCAAATGGTGACATTCCTATACTTGTTCGGTAACTATTATTGTACGCAAACTCAACCAACGGAAGATGCTCCTCCCAAGTTCCTCCAAAGTCCAAAATGCACATCCGCAGCAAATCTTCAAGCACCCTATTGATCCTCTCCATTTGACCATTTGTCTGGTGGTGATAGGTAGTACTCAACCTAAGTTGCGTCCCTAGCGCCTCCTGTAAGCTTCTCCAAAACTCACTAATGAAAATGGGATCTCTATCACTAACAACGCTTGAAGGAACTCCGTGTAGACGGACTCTCTCTCGAATATACAAGGATGCCAAATATGAAGTCGTACGCTTACTCTTAACTAGGATGAAGTGAGCACTCTTGGTCAATCTACCAACAATCACCCAAATTCTAGTGTTCCCCTTCCTAGAATGGGGTAAACCATCAATGAAATCCATAGAAATACTGTCCCACTACCACTCGGCACATCTAAAGGCTGAAGTAATCCACCGAGCTTTTGCTGCTTTGCTTTTACCGTTTGGCATATGAGACACTTAGCTATGAATTCCGCTACGTCCTTCTTCATGCCACCCCAATAGAACATCCTCTTTATATCCCGATACATCTTGTCACCACCCGGATGAATAGTCATACGAGAATGGTGCGCCTCCTCTAAAACTGCTCTCAATAAGTCACTAGCACGTGGAACACAAATCCTCACATTTCTCTTAAGCCACCCTCTGCTATCAATGCAATAGCGTTGGAGATGTCTCGAGACCTCTCCTCGGCTAATCCGATCCATAATGTCCATGAGCTCTGAATCCTCCCGCTGCCTCGAGCCGATCTGATCCATATGGTTAGGCCTCACCTCTAATGTTGCCAACAATCCGGGAGTAATGTCCGTAGAAGGCTTAAAATCAAAAGTAGAAATAAACTCCAAGCTCCTCCACTCTACGAACAAAGGACTAAGGATTGCTTCCTTTCTACTAAATGCATCTGCAACCACATTACCCTTGCCAGGGGTATAAGCTATCTCAAAAGCATACGAGGCTAAAAACTCCATCCACCTCTGTTGCCTCAAGTTCAAGTACTTCTACGAGAATAGGTACTTCAAAGACTTATGGTCGGTAAAAAACTCAAACCTCTCTCCAAGCAAATAGTGCATCCAAGACTTAAGTGCAAAAACTATGGAAGCCAACTCCAAATCGTGAGTAGGGTAGTTCTTCTCATGCGTCCTCAACTGCCTACTACCATAACACACTACCCTCCCGTCTTGCATCAACACCGCTCCTAGACCCATTCCGCATGCATCAGTGCATACAGTGAAAGGCTTAGCTCCATCGGGTAAAACTAACATCGGTGCACTAGTAAGGGCTCTCTTAAGCTTTGTGAAGGAATCCTCACAATCCACGTCCCACACGAAAGCTTTATTCTTCTTAGTAAGGCGCGTGGGTAGTGCCGAAGTCTTGGCAAAGTCTCTAATGAACTTCCTATAGTAGCCAACCAATCCTAGGAAGCTCCTAACCTCGATAACGTTCTTGGGGACCTTCTAATCTTACACTGCAATAACCTTGGCGAGGTCAACAACCAAACCTTTCTTCGAGACTACGTGCCCCAAGAAACGAACTTCCTCTCTCCAAAAGTGACACTTCGAAAACTTAGCTCTCAAATGATGACTACGAAGTGTGCGAAGAACTTCTTCCAAATGAACAGCATGCTCCTCCATATTCTTGAAAAATACTAAGACATCATCCTCGAATACCACCACAAACTTATTTAGGACATCCTTAAAGACACGGCTCATCAAATCAACTAAATAGGCTGGAGCATTGGTTAGTCCAAAAGGCATAACCAACAACTCGAAGAATCCGTCCGGTGTCCTAAAGGCAGTCTTATCTATGCTGTCATCGGCGACTCTAAGCTGATGGAATCCCATGGCTAAATCAAGCTGAGAGAAAACCGAAGAACCTACCAACTGGTCAAAAAGATCATCAATCCTAGGGAGTGGATATCGGTTCTTCTTGGTGAGCTTATTTAATTCTCTATAATTTACGCAAAGTCAGAGAGAACCATCTGCCTTAGTGGCAAAGACGACTGGCGCTCCCCACTCCGATATGCTCCTTCTTATGAATCCCTTCTCCAAAAGCTCATGAATCTGCTTGCTCAATTCTTTCCTCTCCCTAGGAGCCATGTGCCTCATAGGTAATGCTACTGGCTTAGCATTCTCGGTCAAATAAATCCTGAAGTCAATCTCTCTCTTAGGGGGTAGTCCCATAACCTCCTCAAAGACATCTGCAAAATCTATGACGACAGGAACCAAATGCAACTCTGATGAAAATGAATCGAGAGAATAGTGAAAACTCAACATGACTAACCCTTACCGGTCGCAAGATACCTCTAGAGTCCTACCACTGCAAGTCTCAAGTCTAACGACTCTCCTCTCACAGTCTAAGATAGCTCCGTATGTGGATAGCCAATCCATCCCTAAGATCATCCCATAACCTGAGAATCCCAAAACATAGGCGTCGCGGTCAAATTCTACGCCTAGGATAAAGATTTTCAAACCCCTATAAACCATAGATAAGTGTGCCGATCCTCCTATGGGGTTTGAAACAATAATGGGGTCTACTACTAATGATATGTCCAAGTGCAAACAATCTACTAGAGAACTAGAGATAAAAGAGTGTGATGCTCCAGAGTCAAATAAAGTCTGAATGGGAAAATCAGATATAGAAATCAAACCTTCAACCGTGACTTTCCTACCTCTATCTGGAATGCTACTGGAAGGTGCTATGTCTAACGCCTGAATCTGCACAACTGGTTCACTCATCCCTGGGGACAATCCTACTCATATGACCGGGCTGTCCGCAAGTATAGCACTTACCCTTCATCTTCTCCTTCCAGCAATCCTTGGCCATATGTACAACCTTCCCACAACCATGGCACTTTGTTCCTTTCTTAATCTGCTTCTGAGGACCATCACCTTTCTTCTTCTTCTTATTCTTTTCTCACAACTTCTTCTTTGAACCTTCTGACTTAACCTCCTCTTTAGACTCTCCCTCCTTGACTATATTCGACATAAGTTCCATCTTGACCAAAGACTCATAAGTAGCTCCCATCGGTACATGAGTCAGCAATAATCCATGAAGGGGTTGATTCAATCCCTTCGCAAACTTCATAGCTTTCTTGTGCGGCGTGTTCACCATATCCATACCAAACTGCGACAACTCATTGAATTGATTGATGTATTCCTTAACAGACAAACTCTCTTACTTCAAATTAATAAAACTCTCCATCTGAACACTCCCTTCTGCCTGAGATGGAAACTGCCTATCGAGTCGCTCCCGAAATCCATCCTAAGTAACATTTATACCCTCCAAATTGATCATCTCCCACCAATAAGATGCCTCCTCCTTTAGCTGCCAAGCGGCTAGCTGAACTCGCTGCTGACCATCCAATCCCAAAAGACCAAAAATCCTCTCTGTGTCCCTAAGCCATGCTCTCGCCTCCACAAAAGTCTCCTTGCCAAAAAAGTCTTCCCGCCCAAACTCGCAAAATCTTTAAAAAGCTTAGAGAAATTGATGGCGGCATGTGGGTTGATGGGATTCCCACCCGCTGGTGTAGGATTGAGCGCAGGCCAGTGCACCTCTGGAGTCGTGGCTTATAAGTACCTACGAAACCAGGCTGGGACTGGAATGCCCTCGGGAAGGTTCGGGGTATTAGCCATTCTACAGAAAGAAAAAGATAGTTTAGGAAAGAGTCAAAGGGAGATTGAACTGGACTTATGAGGGGATTTTCATATAAATTCTTTTATACTTAAAAATCATTCCTAAAAGGCCTTTTCTGAAAAATACATTTAAAACAAGTTATTTGAAAAATACTTTACATTTAAAAATAAATTTTCTTTTGGAATCCTGTAACCTTAGGCGCTGGTACCAAGTGAAACACCCCACACCCTTTAATATACCCAAAAGGACACATTAAAAGGTGTGGTGCGTTGTAGGTATAACTAAAGCTAACAGAGACTGAGATTCACAAGACAAATATAAATAAAAATAGCGAAAACTTAAAATAATAACTTAATTAAAACAAAGCTTCATAATTCCTTCATAAATAAGTCAAATCCCAAATACCACATACATGTCTAAAAATCCAGTATGTCTCATGAAACAAAAACTCATAGTCTCAAAAATCAGAGTACATTATATCCCTCATAATAAGCCAGTATATAGAAAGATCAAAAGCTGGAAATAAAAGAAATACATTGTATATAACTCCTCGAAGAAACCGCCAAGCAACAGCAATCTACTGACTTCTCCCTTGATTGCCTATTGGGGGGAAGGGGAAAATAGAGGAGTGGGTCAGACTAAAAGTCTAGTGAATGATAGTAATTACTAGAGTCTTTAAGCAAGATAAAAGTAATAGACTCTACAACAGTTCTAGCATAAATAAGGGTAATAAAGGAAATAAGAAAGAGATACACTAAAAATAAGTACGATTAAATATTGCTCAATTTATAAGATAGGTTGACCTTGATTGCTTGCACTTGTCCTTGATTTCTGCTTTGATTAGGTTGAATTCCTAATCCTGTAATTAGGATGTAACCCTAATTCTACCCTTTTTGATCGGCCTGCTACTCCATAGACCTTACTGCAGACCAGCCACTGTATAACTCCCTACACAGCAGCCAATGGCATCTACGAAAGATGTACAGAGCAACCACTGTGGATCCGAACGACATATATATCTCAATAAACAGAAGGCAATGGTGTCTACGAAAGATACCCATACTAAGCGCTTGGAACTCATAGCTATTACTGAACACCCGAATGGAAGTCGCACACGTAACTGCCACCATGCCCTTGCTACCTTTTGCTCCACCTATTGGGTCTTCTTATTACCTCCAACTCCAGCATAAGCGTGCCCCTCATCCCACTTTAGGCTAACATGAGATCACCGTGTGTCCATAGAATCTATAGGGGAAATGTTATTGGTACCGGCCTGTCATCCAAACAATATCTAGTTGCGTCACTTATCCAAATCCCCTGTGATTTGGACTTCTATTTGACCAATTACTACCATTCTTAGCATAAGTGTGCCCTAGGCTCACCGTTTTGTCTAATAGGGAATGCTATTTGGTACAGGTCCTAATTTCATCTTTCCTTATTAACTAAGGTAAATTATTTAAATAAGCCTTTACATTTTTCTCTACTATTTGTGCTTATTAATTTATCCTAAGTCTTAAAATAAGCCTTATTCTGTTCTTTTTCTTATTATAACCTACGTTATAATCATGCTTATTACTTAACCCAAGGTCTAAGTGTGAATATAAGCTTCTTTCATCTTTTACTCTTTTTAGTTATAATTCTAAGTTATAACTAGGCCAATCTTTTTAATTCAGTCCAATTAACGTCATAATTAGGCGTAATTTCAGTCCAATTCCATTTATATTACAGTCTTTGAAATTTACATCTTATATTCCATTATTTCAGTTTTCTTACAATTTAATCCGTATTCGCGTTAATCCTATTCTAATCCATATGTGAAGAAGAAGGAGGAATAAAAAAAACTAAAAATTGAAGAAAATCCAAAGCGTATAATGAAGATGTAAATAACGTATAAATAACAGTAAATAAACTAAAATACTATAAATAAACTATAAATAAACAGAAAATCTATAATTAACAGAAATAAACTAAAATTACTAAAAAGAATAGCTGAAAGGAAATAGACTGAAAATAATTCTAAAAACTGTAAATAAACTACTGAAAAAGGCTATTCCAAAAATCATAGTAAAACTACAACTATTAGAAACACTATTATTTTAAATTACTTAAAGAAATCTTAAAATAATTACAATCATTCACCTCCAGTCCTAAACTCTTTCTTTTGTCTTTCCGGATCCACTTGGTGTTGTAAAATAATTTAATTTATAACGATTTTCTCCTTTGGAAAAATTATTGCGTTTAGGGTCCTTCCTAGAAAGGTGAACCCAATTGGAGAAAACCTAGAATGAGAAAAAGGGTTAGGTCTTGGGGTCTATTTATAGGTGTAGAAGTGGATCTCGGATCATTGGATTTGGAGATTGAATATGATGCAACCACGTCATAGGCTGAATAGGGGCCATCAGATGCAGAAATGGAGGGACCAGATCAGTTTAAACGATGCAAAATACGTCATCAATAGGCTCTGGAAACGTTCGAACGAACGAACGTTCGTTCTCTTGCCAAAAGCCAAGGTGAATCGACCGCCCACTTGCCCAGGTCGACCGGTCGGTCGACCTGTGTATATATATATTCTTTTTATTTCGCTTATTTTATAACTTGGTCAGATTAGCTCGGTTTTTGACGTTCTATATATGGAAATTGACCAAAAAATTACCACGGACACAATGGTGCATCTTCTGTGGCTTAATTCTGATAATTTCACAAAGTTATTTTATTATCTAATTAATTAACGAATTAATTATTACGGGTTAAATTCTGGGTTGTTACACTAACTATCACTCATTGTTCTCTAGATCTATAATAACTCGTACGACCATTCTTCTACCAAGGATTAATGAATAAAAATCCCTATTTTTAGTTGTACTCTCTTTAGCCTAAATCTGGCACTAGACCCATTCTTCCGGTCTAGGGTATGCGGATCCATTCTTCTGATCTGGGGTACCAATTCAACATACCCATGGAAGTCCTCACGAATACCCCTGCTTTGAGTACAAAAGAAAACACTCTGAGTATCAAAGATCCATTAGCATGCATCTCTATGCTCTTTCTTGGCTTCATCCATTTCCACGATAGAACCATTCTACATTCTATCCACGGATCATCCTTCAAGAACCTGCCTATATGGAACTCATCACGATGTTGGTCAATCAACAGCAAGCATTCAACCTTGGAACCTAACTCCATATTTACTGAGCTACTCATTCGAAGAACTAGATCATCATGTCGACAATGTCGAATCATCGCGATCATCGTTAGCACTCGTCAAAGAGCAATATCATCAAGACGTAGAGTCGGCTGCACAAACCATCATATCGCGCTTTTTGAAGCCTCCTTGCCGTCCGTGTCAAAGATCGACCAAATCGACCATCATAAATATTGATGGGTGCTGATCACTTGACAGTGGTCAGTACCAACTACTCCAGTCTTGTACTTAGCGAAAAATGGATAAGTACTAACCAACTGAAAATGTCCAGCGTCCATCCTGAAGTCCAAAGCCCACCCAAATCCTGTTAGAACCTCTATTCTATGATTTCGATGACAACAACTATACAATCATATACATATAATATATTCCATCTATTTGTAGGTAAAAACTTTCAGAACTCACAATATCGCGACTTGAAGACGACCAGAAGAGGAGAAGAATCATTGGTATTAGAAAAGCTATTATAGTATGTTATAGTCATAGATATATAGTTTGTAAAATCTCATTTAGTAGTTTTTAACACAACATTGCACAACAAAACTTTTATAAGCCTTCATTATCTTAAACAAGGTAACTATAGAAAATAATATGTACCAGACGTCTGACTCTGGCCTCTGTTTAAAAAAAAATATTTAGACAGATGTCTAAATATTATGGACAGACGTTTGTGCTAGGTAATGGGAAAAATCAGCGAACATGCATTTGCTTCATTCTAATGGTTGCATCCATATCTCTTCAATGCACCTCTTCTTCATCAAAGCTTGCAACCCTTAAACTGAAATAAAACATACTAAAGGATGCTACTCTTCAAGAAAAACTCTTCAACATCTATAAATATGTAAAGAATCTAAGAAGCCACTAACTTGATTTTTTTGAATCTCATATCTATACTCTTTGCATACTCTGATTTTTAAAAGCAATCAATATATCAATTTATCACTTCCTAAGAGCAAAGCTTCACATACACATACTACTCAAAGGAGATTATAGAAAGATTTGTACTGTGCAGTCAAAATCAATGTTTATCAGAACACATACTTTTCTAAGAAAGATTTTTTGTATCAAGCCTATTCCTCCAGGCAAAGCGAGGGTTGTTGTTTACTAGTTAAGGCCCAAGGGGAGCTTTGGGACTGGACATAGGACGGGAGGTCCGAACCAGTATAAAAACTCGGGTGTGATAGTTTCTTTACTTTTATTTACTTTACTCTACTAGTTATAAGTTAGCTTTTTATTACACTTGCATATTAGATATAAATACACGATCTATATACTCTTTCATTTGGTATCAGAGCACGGTTATCTCAATTAATAGTAACATGTAATTGAAACATATTTAATATGGCAAATACATCTCAAGAAGGACAATCTATTGCATGTCCTCCACTATTCATTGGATCTAATTAAGCTTATTGGTGTACATGTATGTGTAGTTTATAGAAGTGAATGGTCTAGAGATTTGGCAAGTAACACAAGTTAGATATATAGCACCAGAAACATATATAAGCACTTGGATTGATGCTCAAAAGAACACAGCAACAAATAATGCTAAAGCCATATATGTTTTATTCTGTTCACTTGACAAAAACAAATTTTCACAGCTCATGTTGTGCACTACTGCATATGATATATGGCGTACACTACAAATCACTCATGAAGGCACTAACAAAGTTAAACAAACAAAGATTTCTATTTTACAAAATCAGTTTTCTTCATTTAAAATGAAATAAATGAATCTATTGGTGATATGTATGCTAGATTTCAAACTATCCAACACAATCTCATGGCACTTGGAGTCAAATTTACAAACTTTGATTTAGTTACATGTATTTTAAATTCTATAACTAATGAATGGGAACAAAAAGTGTGGGACATCAAAGAGGCTAATGACTTATCTTAACTAAAAGTTGAAGAATTGATAGGAAATTTGATGTCGTACGAAGCAAATTTACAGGCAAGAAAAGAACAAAATCATGAAAAGATAAATATAGCTTTTCAAGCCAACGATAATGATTCAGACCTAGATGAAGATGAGATTGTATTCATAGCCAAAAACCACAAGAAGTTCATGAAGTTCAAAACGATGACGAAATCTCAAAACGGAGGAAATTCAAATTCATCTAGTCAAACTTCAATCAAGTACTTTGGATGTGACAAATTCGGACACATAAAAAAACAATGCCTAGAACTCAATAATGACAAAAAGAAAAGCAAGTTCAAGAAATTTAAGAATAGAAAATGAGCTTTTCAAGTAACTTGGGATGACTCAGATTCATCTTCATCATCAGAAAATGACAGTGATAGTAATTCTGAACCAGCCAATATATGCTCATGGCAAACACTGAAGAGGTATGTCTCGATCTTACCTATAATGAAATTTTAGAACTCGGGATGGAATTAGATGACAAATATAGAGAAACTAAAAAGTTAGATAAAGAATATTTTGCTAAAATTAATCGAATGGAACTTGAAATAGGATTATTAAAAGATGAGAAAACCATTTTAAAAGAAGAAATAGAAACTACACAAGAAAATTGTAAGAATCTATTTATTCAAAATGATTCATTATTATGTAAAATAGGAAAAGTTAAACTAGAAAATGATGATATTAGAAAAGAAAACATTGTATTAAAGAATGATCTAGAAGCATCAAAATCCAAAATTTCTTATCTTAACAATAAGTTAGACAATATTACTAACAACGTTTCGAAATTCAATAAAGGAAAGCAGAACTTGGATAACTTGATCAAAATTTCTAACCATCTAGAAATCGTAATGGATTAGGATTTAAGAAAACTTCAAAACATAAAAACTATAGCTCACTATATAAAAGGTTCAAGAAGTCAGATACTAAAGAAAAGGCTTCTAACCCTAAAATTATAAAAATATGGATTCCAAAATCTGGTAACAAACTAGTTAGACAAAAACACATAGATAATTATTTAAAAAGTGTTGTCCATACCAAAAATTACTCTTTTAAAGGTCCCAAACCCTCCTGGGTATGGCTACCTTCATTCTCTAACACTTAGGACCCTAACAAAGGAAGTGGGTGCCAATTAAATTGTTTTTATATTGCAGGTACCCAAAAGAAAATCTAATAACAAGGAGAAATGGATACTTGATAGCGGATGCTCCAAACATATGACTGGAAATGCACAAATGTTATCAAATATAACATACAGAGATGATGGTACTGTAACTTTCAGAGATAATTCAAAAGGATTTATCATTGGAATTGGAGATGTCATCAATGTTGGCATGTCCACTTCACCTGTTATTACAAATGTTCTTTTAGTTAAAAATCTAAAACATAACCTATTAAGCATTAGTCAACTTTGTGACGAAGGATAAATTGATTTTGAAAAGAATAAATGGAACACATTTTATCAAAATAAAAATCTGATCTTTGAAGGTTTAAGAAAAGAACTATGTCTTAAATATGAAATTTAATAACTCCAGCGATTTATGCCTAGCCACAGATTATAATGATCCATGGATATGGCACAAACAGTCGCGTCACATAAAATTTAGGTTTTTAAATAAATTAGCTAAGCACAATTTGGTTAAAGGTCTTTCTCAAATAAATTATAAAGTTAAAAATTTATGTGATGCTTGTCAATATGGAAAATTAAAAACGAGTTCTTTTAAATCTATAAAGGAAAGTTCTACCAACCAACCCTAAGAATTATTACATCTTGATTTATTTGGACCTACTCAAATACGTTCAATAAATCATAACAAGTATGTATTTGTTATTGTAGAAGATTTTTCAAGATATACATGGACACTATTTTTAAAACATAAGAGTGATACTTTTGAAATGTTTAAAAAATTTGCTAAAAGAATTAAAAGTTTAACGAATCTTTAAATAAAGAGTATAAGAAGTGATCACGAAGGTGAATTTGAAAATGAAATTTTTGAAAATTTTTGTAACAAAAAGGGAATTGCACATAATTTCTCATTTCTACGAACACCACAACAAAATGGTGTTGTGGAAAAGAAAAATCGTATACTCCAAGAATGTGCATGAACTATGCTTAACAGTAGTAATCTACCAAAAAACATTTGGGCAGAAGCTGTAGCTACTGCTTATTATGTATTGAATCGTGTCACATTACATTCTTTAACTAATACCTGTTATGAAATTATTTTTTTCGTAAAAAGCCCAAAGTATCATACTTTCAAATATTTGGTTAGAAATGTTTTATACTAAATACTAAAGAAATATTGGAAATTTTGATTCAAAAGCCGATGAAAGAATCTTTACCGGATACTCAGATCGTAGCAAAGCTTATAGAGTATTTAATAAACATACTAGTACTATAAAAGAAAGTCTACATGTTTCTTTTGACGAAAAATTTTCCAATAGCAAAAACAGCGATGATGATGAGATTTTAACAAAATCATCTGAAAATAACACAACTGTATATAACAATAATGAGAATACCTTTGACAATAATAATACGTTAAGATCACCACTTCGTATTTTGAAAGACCATCCAATTAACAATATAATTGGTGATTTAAATACAAAAATTTCTACCAGACATCAATTAAATCAAATCAGTCACGTTGCATTCATTTCAAATTTTAAACCTAAAAACTATAAAGAAGCATCGAATGATGAATCATGGATTATGGCGATGAAAGAAGAACTCAATCAATTCGAAAGAAATGAAGTGTAGTTACTTGTACCGAGACCTACAGATCAATCCGTAATCAGGACAAAATGAGTATATAAAAATAAAATTGATTAAAATGGAAACGTTGTTCGTAACAAAGCAAGGTTAGTAGCACAAGGGTATAATCAAGAAGAAGGCATTGACTATAAAGAAACGTTTGCTCCAATCGCACGTCTAGAAGCCATCCGAACGTTACTTGCTTTTGCATGTCATCATAACTTTAAAATAATTCAAATGGATGTAAAAAGTGCCTTTCTAAATGGTTTTATAAAAGAACGGGTTTATGTTGAGCAGCCTCCGTTGTTCATACATGAAAAATTACCTGAACATGTATATAAACTAAATAAATCTTTATATGGTTTAAAACAAGCATCTCGTACTTGGTATGATAGACTAAAAACTCATTTAATAAATTATGGATTTCAAGTTGGAAAAATGGATACAACTTTGTTTATAAAAAGAAATCATAATGATATTTTAGTTGTTCAAATATATGTGGATGGCATAATATTTGGATCAACAATTGAAAATCTATGTAACGAGTTTGCAGATATCATGAAAAATGAATTTGAAATGTCCCATATGGGAGAATTAAACTTTTTTTTACGATTACAGATTAAACAGTTAGAAAATGGCATTTTTATAAATCAAGAAAAACATTGTCACAATTTGTTAAAACGTTTTAGAGAGAAAACATCGAGTAAACCAACGCCCATGAGTACAAGTACTCATTTAGATAAAGATGAAAACGGAAAGGATTTTGATCAAAAATTATATCGAAGTATAATAGGGTCATTATTATACTTAATAGCTAGTAGACCCGATATCATGATGAGTGTGTGTCTGTGTGCAAGATTTCAATCACAACCTAAACATTCACACTATCGAGCAGTTAAACGTATTTTGCGTTACTTAACCAAGACTAAGGATTACGATCTTTTCTATCCTAAAGACAACTCTTTTGAACTTGTATCCTATGGTGGTGCGGATTTCGGCGGTTGCAAAATCGATAGGAAAAGTACAAGTGGCACCTGTCACTTTATCGGTCAATCTCTAGTCTCTTGGTTTAGTATAAAACATAATTGTATATCACTTTCAACCTGTGAAGCAGAGTATATTGCTGCTGCCTTGGCTTGCGCTCAAGTAATATACATGCAACAAACATTTGGAAAAATAAATAACAAATCTCCAATATATTGCGATAACACTAGTGCTATAAACCTATCCAAAAATCCAGTAAATCATTCTCGAACAAAACATATAGATATTCGTCACCATTTTTTAAGAGATAATGTTGATAAAGAAATAATAACTCTAGAATTTATAAATGCTGAAAATCAAAGAGCCGATATTTTTACAAAACCACTAAGTGAACAAACTTTTATTAAGTTAAGACATGAACTAGGTAGTATGTCATTACATGATTTATAATGCAATCTTAAAATATAATTTTTTATTTGAACAAAAATTGAAGATAATGGCACTTCTCCACACTCATGGGAGGAAGTCGCATGTATTTCCAATGTTCTATCATAATTTTCGAATTTAAACCATACATATCTTAATTTTACTAGCGGCCATATTTTTTAAACCTTTCATTTATTTTACTGGCTGAAATTTTCTGATAATTATTAGCCTCTTAATCTTTCATTTGTTTTTTCGTGGCTGAAATTTTCTAAGAGTTATAAACCTTAACTTAATTTTCTTAACATAGCTTATAAACTCAGTATATATATGTAGTTAATTAAAAAAATTATACAAACTTTAAATAATTAAATAGAGAATCAAATTTCTAAACAAACATATCAAACAGTGTCTTCTGATCACGATTCCACTTATTCCACAACTGACTATGCCTCCCCATCGTCCGGCAGCACTTACGTCTCTACCGCAAAAGTTACTCCTGCATCATCTCCATCCCTCAACAACATCCCTTCACCGACTTACCGTACTGGCTTCTCTCCGAAAGGTAAAAGCTAAATATGGAGTCGACCTAAAATCATCATCTCTCTCAAACAAAGTCGACGACATTCATCATTATCAACAAGAGATGATAAGGGCTCAAAGAGAAATGTATTATGAACAATGACATCAAGGAGCACATTTAAACTTTCTTGAAAAATGTATCCTCGTAATATGTGGTCATTCACAAATGAAAGACTACATACATTAGAGGTCTTCACATTTACAAGAAACTCCTCCAAGTGCACACAAGATCAGTCCTCGAAAGCTATGGGGAGAAGGGACATTACACACAGAACACAGCCTTGTTCGTCCTTACTGGTCTCCTCTTAAGCCATCATCCGAGCAGACCAAAATCGAACCGAATTCATCGAAGAAACAAAACTATCATTCTCCTGATTCGCCCGTTGCCAACTAAAGAAATTTTTCGTAAACAACGGACGTTTAATATATATATATATAATAAGAATGTTTATTCATAATCGTTTGTAATTCCTTCTCATATTTAATACTTTTGTTTACATATACCAAAGTACGTAGAAATAGAATAAAAAATAATATACAAGATCAGACGACTGAATAAATAACCAGACGTCTGGTAACAAGTCCGGGAAAATTATCGATTTTAGCATAGACGCCTAAAATACCACCAACTGTCTAAATTCATTATCAATTTTTTTTTCTTCAGCACAGACATTTGAAAATAATACCAAACGTCTGTGTAAGCGTTCTGTAAAATAAAAAAAAAAAAGCTTCAGCATAGTCGTCTGATGGATAGCCAGACGTCTGACAAATCTCTCTGGAAAAATAATTTCTCCACAGACAGGCGTCTAGATTTACACTTAGACGTCTGTTTGACTTTTCTTTCTAAAAAATCATCCTTGTTTGGACGTCTGGTCTTCAAATACAGACGCTTGTCTGCGCCTGAGCCCACACCTTTTCATTTCACTATATATCATCTTTTTTCCTATTTCATTTTTCACCGTTGTCATTCTTCCAAAAACTCAAAACCTTAATTCCCAAATCCAATTCTTCTTTTCAATTCACCAATCAATGGCTTCAAAAGAAAAAGCTTCGGTTGCCAAACGTAGGAAAACTGCTGCATGCCAAAGTATGCTCATCAACACAGTCATTCTGATACGGGAATCAATGGACAAGTGTTTAATGTTAAAATGCTTGGTAAAATACTTGGTTGTTCTTATACGGGAATTCGATTACAAGAAGTTCCTGATACATGATATGCCCCAAGAGATGCTATTACTCATCTTATTTGGGAATATGATACGAGGAAATTAAAAACATCTAGTTTTCGTCCAAAAGCCCGACTACTTAACCGTATGCTCATCAACACAGTCATCCTGACAGTCATGAACAAGTATACGAAGATGATCATAAAGCTTTGTATGCTATATTTGGTCAATTGAAGTCAATTGGGCACAATATATTTTCTACCAAATTAAAAGATTTTGGACACGTACACGTCGTAGCATCATCTATGTTCCTTATATAATGAGAATCCTATGGTCATTTGGAATCCCTTCATATCTCTCCCGATATGAAGAAATTTCTGTTAAAGATAGTGGCATTAGATTTCTCTCTTTGATGCATCTACCAGAAACTCCACTAAGTATAACCCCTATATCCCAATATCAACAATAACAACAACCACATACAACTCGACCTTCGCAATCTGCAAGAGCTTCAGAACCTATATAGTATTACTCTGATTCAGAAATACAAGAAGCCATAATTGCAACAGGACCAGGAGAAAATTATCGAGATGTTGCACTTCAAAACCAATGTATCTTCTCCTTAAACCAAAGAGTATTAGATAAAAGGATGTCTCGCTTGGAACGATCTTTTTCTACTCGAATGACCAAAGTAGAGAAGACATTAGAAAAAGTCGTTTCCACTTTGGGAAAAGTCATGAGAAAGGTACGGGGTCGTTCCTCATCTCGGCCTTCATCTTCTCCATCCCCAACACCACCACCACCATAGGTGTTTCAGTTGGGACCTTCTTCAGGTGCAGGGCCTTTAGTCGAACAACCACCACAATCTCATCCCGACAAAGCACCAATTTATCTTGATACTGAAGAAAGTGAAGATATATCATGTCCTCCATAAGACCCTCAGCCTCCACAAGAGCCTCAGCCTCCACAAGACCCCCAGCACTATAGTTACTACACGTCATTTCGGGGTCTCTCTATTCAAAAGGCTAAGGAGTACAATGATCAGTCTCAGTGGCAACACGGCGTATATGATGAAGACTCATCTAACTTCTGGGGTTACTACAACCATTAGTGAGTTTTATGTTATTTTTAATCGTGTAGGTTTTATGTATCCTTTGTTTGATTTCTTCCAAACAATGTTTTTGTATAACTATGACAATTATTATCTGTGACTCTGTGAAAACTTATGCTCTTTATATTTTCCACATTTCGTTCTTTCCGTATCACTTTTTGATAATGTCAAAGGGGGAGAGATTAGGGGAGTAATCACATTCAGGGGGAGTTACATGCTTATTCGATAAGTGATTGTATAGTTGTCATCATCAAAAAGGGGGAGAATGTTAAAACCTTTATTCTATGATTTCGATGACAACAACTATACAATCATACAAATACAATATATTCCATCTATTTGCAGGTAAAAGCTTTCAAAATTCACAATACCACGACTTAAAGACGACCAGTAGAGGAGAAGAATCAGTGGTATTAGAAAAGCTATTATAGTATGTTATAGTCATAGATATATAGTTTGTAAAATCTCCTTTAGTTGTTTTTTAACAGAACATTGCACGACAAAACTTTTATAAGCCTTCATTATCTTAAACAAGGTAACTGCAGAAAATAATATATATAAGACGTCTGTCAATATATATCAGACGTCTAACTGTGGTCTCTGTTTAAAATAATATATATTTAGATAGACATCTGAATATTATGGACAGACGTCTGTGCTGGGTAACGGGCAAAATCAATGAACAAACACTTGTTTCATTCTAATGGTTGCATCTGTACACCTCTTCTTCCTCAAAGATTAAAACCCTTAGATTGAAATAGAACATACTAAAGGATGCTTCTCTTAAAGAAAAATTCTTCAACATCTATAAACATGTAAAGATTCTAAGAAACCACTCACTTGAATTTTCTGAATCTCGTATCTATACTCTTTGCATACTCTGATTCTAAAAGCAATCAATATATCAATTTTATCACTTCCTAAGAGCAAAGCTTCACATACACATACTACTCAAAGGATATTATAGGAAGATTTGTACCGTGCAGTCAAAATCAGTGTTTCTCAGAACACATAAGAAAGATTTTTTTGTATCAATCCTATTCCTCCGGGCAAAGCGAGGGTTGTTTACTAGTTAAGGCCGAAGGGGAGCTTCGGTACCGGATGTAGGACGGGAGGTCCGAACCAATATAAAAACTCTGGCATGATAGTTTCTTTACTTTTATTTACTTTACTCAATTAGTTATAAGTTAGCTTTACATTACACTTGCATTTTAGATATAAATACATGATCCATATACTCTTTCAAATCCATCGTCTTCCATCCTAAAATCCATCGATACGCATTCCAGCATTCTCTTACAACTTATTCCGTTTATTTGGGTTTCCGGTCAAGTGGATGAAACACTAACGCATGACATATTCCCTAACGCTGGATCGTCAATAAATCGACATTTCAACCTAACAGCCAAACTAACATACATACATCCAACAAGCATATAAATGTCCATAATAGTATACTTATAATATGTATAATCTAACCATACCAACCAATATGGGGAAATCATGCCAATAATAGCCCAAATGCCCATAATAGCATACGTATAATGTGTATAATCCAATTATACCAACCAATGTGGGAAATAATACCAATAATAGTTCAAATCTAATAATTTTCTAACTATGGCACGTCGACGGAAAGTATGTGATATTTTTTATAAATCACTTTAAAATAATTTTAATTTCCTTTATAAAAATCTAGTAGATATATAACTATAGGAAAATCACATTTTAAAATCAAAAATCATTCTCGAGTGTCAATCTAATACTATACAACCAATCATAGTATAGTGAGAGATAGTATCATTTACCTCATCTAAATCTATTTAAGCTAGTGCTAAATCTAAGAGCGCTCTATCACTAGAGCAACGCAAGAAACGACGTCCAAAATAGACCTCGTATGCAAATGATACGCATAATATAAGATAACAGATTAATTAAACAATTTAATAACTTAATTAATTAACTAATTACAAATTAATTAACACTAACCTTTCTTCTCCAAATCCAAAATAACCTGTACGTGCTAACCCATGTCCAACGATGCACGTTTCCACTATAATACGGAGCTATGCTCCATGAAATCGAGCGTCGTCTGTGACGTTGCGGTTCTCTTCGAATGCTCAACCTCCCAGCGCCAAAACCTTGGACCCCAAACCTTTAAACCAAATCATTTCCGCTTGTACTTGCTTCAGCCGAGCCTAGGTCACGATTCCTCCTAGGGGATTTGACCTCAAAGAATCAATATGGGGAGGAGTGTGTCGCAAAGAGAAAAATGATGGCGCTATTCATTTCGTGTATTGTAGATCCAATCTCCGGTGAACTAAACCCTAATTAAAAAGCTATTCATGGACATTGCCAGAACCATCACCGCACTCTCCAAGGTGAACATAGTCACGAAGATCTCATCAATACGAGTGTAATGGAAGTGATTTGGGAATTTATCGTGGAGTATTTCATCGGATATTGATTTGAAAGATGAATAGTGGAGGCGGCCATTTCCTAAAGATGGAGATGATAGAACTATAACTGGCTAATAGAAAATAAGGGTTTGGATAAGAGGGTTTTGTTTATAATAGTATTTTATTCTCTTTTATTTAATTCTCTTAAATAAAATGGTGCGCATTTTAAGCTCATACGATCAAACAACGCGCTCCATTGTCACGAAACTCTTTTATGTGCATCACCTTATTTTTCTGGTCCTTTCATCGCTATTTGAGACTGCACTTCAAGATAATAATTTCACGCTTTTCGAGACCGTTTCGACCATTGGATCATCCGATCTCCAAATATAGTGATCCATATGCTTATTCTAACTTGCAACATCGATACGAACTCAACAGAAGTGGTCTCAATTCCCGATTCGATTGTATACAGAAAAAACATTTTTTGGGACCGTCAATTAATTAACGATTCAATATTTAAATCAATTATTTAAATATATCATTGCTAAAAAATATGGATCATTACATTCTCCCCTCCTTAAAAGGATTTCATCCTCCAAATTCCAATCACGGGCAACACAACCCAACACCCTCACATAAGCAACGATACAAGAGAAATCATCACTTATCAACTCTTAAAAACTGTCACTGAAAGTGATCACAACAAAGGGAATTGACTCAGAATCAACATAGGACCATAATCCACATCCTAAGTACAATCACTATCGAATCCAAAATGAATGCAGCTAAGCCAGAGGTCTAAGTACACACTTATTTTCAAAGAAACGGACAATGGAAAATGAAAGTGCCAACTCACTAATTGAAAAGTGAGTTAACTAAATCTCATAAACTACCAACTCTCTCGACTATCGGCAATGTCTAATATCATATACATTGACTTTTCTCTCGATTTTGTCTTATGTCATGGAAAATTTCAACAGCGCCTCCTTTATGCGGCTAGGCCTGGGAAAAATTCCAATACAACATAGATATGTATGCATCTCATATCTCATAATATAACATATCATATATTAGCAATCGTCTAAAATAAGTATGCTATATCAAACCATAAGTATCCCGCATGCCTAATAACTACACAAACATAGACTATCATCTCAAATGCAAATAGTACAATTAAACATGAATACATAAGATATATCATCAAAATGTAAAATCCATGCCTATCCTAGCATGCGGAATACTAAATTATCTAGTATAAAACATCAATGGATATCCAATATGAAAGCCGACAATAAAAATGAAATCACTCCTCTCGATGAGCTCCAGATAAGCGATCCTTATGCACTTCTTAGTCTTCCACATCATATTGTCTTCACTTTCACTCCACTGAACCTCTATTACCGCACTGTCCTCCTTCTAACCTAATTCTTATCTCATCTATCGGTACAAATAGGCCTACAAGATCTCGAAGTCCATGGTTCAATCTCGATATCATAAAAATGATTTGGTGCCAAATATCCAAACTCTTCTTGTAATTTCTTCCAAAACCCACCATTGAACAATGGGTCTCAACCACTTACAATGCTCTTGGCACACAGTGGAATCACACTATCCATCCACAATACAACTTATCAAACACAGATGTTGTTCTACTGGACCGAAGGAATATAAACTTAGCATTATTTTTCAATCAATCGACCGTGACTCAAATGCTACCACACTATCCTCATTCATTGACGATCCATCGATGTAGTCTATAAATAACGTTCCCACTACTGGAGAACAAACAATCTCAATCAGGTCATCACTGCATTACCCCTACAGACACTACTCAGTCTAATAATTTAGCCACAATCTCTACTAGTCTAGCCTAATGCCTCTGACTAGTACCAATACGCTAAATTAAAGTAGGTCTGATGGTCAAACTAGCCATCATCTTTGGCCATAGCCCATCGAGTTCTAAAGTCCTAACCAGTGATAAGCTCGAGAAATGCTCACTCTAGTAATATCACTCCCAAACCGGTGTGTCTTCCAATCGAACAATCAACAACTACATTTCCCATAAGGATGTATAGGAAATGTCAAAGCCATAAGAGGCTAAGAACTCTAACCATCGCTAGTGGAAAAGGTCAAGATCCTTCTTGGAGAAGAGATACAACAATGATGTGGAATCACTGAACAACTCGAACTCCTCTCTTAATAGATAGTGCCTCCAAGTCACCAAAATGAACTTTATCACATCCAGCTCTAAATCAAGAATTGGATAATTTCTCTCATGTGGCTTCAGTCATCGACTAACATGTGACAACCTTACCTTTCGTTATCAATACCGTACCTAGTAAAGCATCACAGGCATGTATGTACTATTGTCTCCTCATTCCCACTCGGAATGAGTAACATTGATGCACTCGTCAACCTCTTGGTTAGACTCACTAACACGTGTCTGCACCTCGCATCTCAAATAAATGTCTGATACTCTCTCATCAAATAAGTCAACAATGCTGCTATCTTGGGTCTATTCGAATTTTGGACTGCCATAACTACAGGATCTATAGTGATGTTCTACTCTGAAACAACATGATCCAAGCATCTCACTTCCTTCCTTTAGAAGTGGTACTACTCAAATATTATCAATCGTGTCATGTGCCCCTCTTTCATTCATGGGTAGACAAAAGCATTATCAACAAGCACTAGCATGAACTACTCAAGTGATCTCTCAAAACATGGTCCATGAGATCAATAAGTTATGCCGACACATTGGTTAGCCCGAATGGTATTACCAACCAATCAAAATCAAGGTAGCGTATGAAACACTATAATCAACACTCTCCTAAAATACTCTAAATTGGTAAGAGCTCATCGCAAGGTCCAACTAAGCAAACATCCTTGTACTATAGAGCTGATCTAACAAGCCATCTACAAATAGAAGTGGAAACTTATTCATCCTCTCACTCAGCTTACGACAGCCAATAAGCATCTCCAAAGAGCCATCCGTTCCTGTGGCGAACACTAAGTGAACCCCACTCAAATATGCTAATATAAATGAACACTAGCATCAATAGGTTCTCTGCTCTCACCTTTAGTCTCCTATACTCCTTAGACATCATATGCTTTAAAGGCATAACTATTAGTCAAGTACGTCTAATCAAATCGATACGTAACTCAATCTATATATAGTGGAAATCTGATCACCGCATCGAATGTGTCCAAACACTCTCTAGCTACGAGCACAGAAGACAATCCATCCTGTGGAGTCTCAAGCAAATATAGAAAGCTAACCATAACCCTATCCTCCAGCGAGTAGTCAATCACTACCATCTGCCCCTTCATACTCTCTGTTGTCACCAACAGCCTCTCACAATCCACCACTATTATGTACCTCCTTAGCCAGTTGATTTCCAGAACATAATACCAAACCCAATTAAACCCAAAACAATCAATAATAAGCAAATGTCCATGACCGGATAAGGTTAGGTCTCGACAAACCATGTATAGGCCCAGTATAGACAAACCATGTCGTAAGCTAAGTATATACAACTCATGTTGCAACACTCCCCCATTTTGAGGCCCGAAACTAAGCACTACGGATGCTGCAATCATCCATAGTATTAATTTCCGGTGATAAAATATGGGATGTTACACATGTATAATTTAATTGAGCCCCTAACAAAGTTCGTCATAATCTAAAGGTTGGTCAACAATATCATATTTCAATCTCAATCTAGCTAAATCACTAGATATAAAGTAATATAAAACCTCGACGTCGAATAAAATACATATGTGAACGCCATGGATGGAAAGCATAATCTGGATGGTGATGCCCTTTCCCTTCTCTTTATTGATGGAGCAATCGACGAAGTCGGAACAACATTCAACACATATGCTTCCATTATTTGCCCCTACTCAACTAATTCGGGACTATCTTCCAACACTGGGTACAGGCTCTCACATCATAAAGCCTTCTCGATCAACTTTCCAAAGCTCTAGTCAACATAACTAGGTAGTTGCTTCCCAAGATGATCCATCAACCCAATGATAACTTTTTCATCATTTTTATGCGGAGTATCAATGAGAAAATAGACCGCACTTTGACATCGCATCGAATTCGACCACATACTCAAATGTAAACATACCGCCTTAATTCTAGTCGACAAACTTCCTATACAACATCAACTTTTGAAAAGTCAAGATAAATTCCTTCGATGTGAACTATAAACTATTACCAAGTGAATTGTTCCTTAGGAATCAGAGCTATAAGGACGCTCCACAAGTTCATTGTTCATCCCTGGAGTCATCTAGAGGTTAACAGCTACCTCACGGTTTCATCTAACTCCAAGTCATCAAAGATCCTTTTGTAGATATCATCCCTTCTTTCACTTCAATAGTCAACTCCATTCTAAGGAACGGTCTACCTCCTAGACTCATAAAGTCTTTATACAGCTTGGGAAAGTCAACTCTAGGTGTTTGTACTTGAGCACCATAATCATTTGGAGCAACTAGAGCATTCTGGAATAATGTTTCGCACCATCTATGAGAACATATTCATTAAATTGAGGTAAGTGGTCCTCGATCCTGCCCACTCCTCAACTCCGGAGATGGAGTCAATAGCCACTTTTCTCATATGCCACATCATTCTTAATCTATGATGAGAATGATCAGTCTCTCATAGAGAAAATGGTGTCAATAGAGCTATTGTGTACAATATACTTATATACTATATATACTACTACATATTTTTGAAAATCAGAATTATAACAAATACTTACTCTCTCATATATAATTATACTCTCGATTCAGTCTAGGTGAGAAGTCCTACCCTATCTCTATTGAATCATGGTATCAACTAAGGTTAATCATGTAACCTATACCCTGATACTAGATGTAACGACCGCCCTACATCTATGATGTTGAACGGTTGTCAAAGGAAATAAATAGAAATAAAAATGAGGAATAGAAAAGAGGAGAAGAGAATAGAAGAAGAGAGGAAGGAATAAAACATCACATAATCACATAACCTATCGTATATCTCACATCGCATCAGATAAAATATACTAGCCAACACAGATATAAAACAGACGAGACAGTAAATAACTGAATAAACCTGGAATCAGAGTATACAGACTCATATAGTTATACAAAACAGTAATAGAGTTTATACAACTGGTAAATAAACACAAATGATACAGTGTCTCTAATAATAGTAAATCGATACTGTCAAGGCTCCACGGTGTCATACAGAAGAATAAACAATAGTATATCTGAATATAAATATGAGAAAGCATCGCCTCTTGTGAATCTTTCCGCATAACTGCAAGTGCTGTTTACGTGCTATCTAGTCCAGTCATTTAAGAGCACCCGAGGTAATAAGAAGCAAAGCATAAAACCTCGAGTCAGACAACAGTCTGGTGTGAGCGATAAAAAATCTCAAAATACTATAAAATTCGATATAATATATGGAGCAGAGGGTATACAAGTCATAACTGACATGTCCCTGCAACTAAAGAGTTAGCATATAACATCGATAATACGCTACTCTATAAATGTACACAGTATCTATCGGGGTGCCTAGGTATCTCCATCTATAGTATGAACTCCGTACTAAGTAAACAGTCTGGGGTGTCTAGGTATCCCTATCCACAATACCTACCTCGTGTGACATCCCTAGAGTGACATATGGCTAGTGAAACCATAACAAACATAGCATCCACTAAACAATACTAACTGTCACTCATTGTGCTTTAGATCTATGATAATTCATATGGCCATTCTTCTGCCAAGGGTTATTAAATAAAAATCCCGAATGTCAGTTATACTCTCTTTAGCCTAAAGCTGGTACTAGACCCATTCTTCCAGTCCAAGGTATATGGATCCATTCTGCCGACCCGCAGTACCAAAACAACATACCCATGGGCGTCCCTACAAATACCCATACTTTGGGTACAAAAGAAAACATTACAAGTACCAAAGATCCCTTAGCGTGCATCTTCATGCTCTTCCTTGGTTTCATCTGATTCCATGATAGAACCATTCTACATTATAGCCATGGATCAACCTCCAAGAACCCTCCCATGTGGAACTCATCATGATGTTGGTCAATCGACACCAAGCCTTCAACCTTAGAACCTAACACCATATCTATCGAGCTACTCATTCGATGAACTAGACCACCATGTCGAAAACATCGAATCATCGCGATCATCGTAAGCACTCATCAAAGAGCAATACCATCAAGACACAGAGTCGACCGCACGAACCATCATATCATGCTCCTCAAAGCCTACTTACTATCCATGTCAAAAGTTGACCAAATCGACCATCATAAATAGTAATGGGTACCGACCACTCCACAATGGTCAATACAAACCACTTTGGTCCTGTACTTAGCCAAAAATTGATAAGTACTAACCAACTGAAAATGTCCTGCGTCCATCCTAAAGTCCAAAGCCCGCCCAAATCCATCGTTTTCCATCCTCGGATCTGACGACATGCATTCCAACATTCTCTTATAGCTTATTCCGTTTGTTTAGGTTTCCGATCATGGGGGCAAAAACCTAATGCATGGAATATTCCCTAATGGTGGATCATCAGTAAATTGGTGTTTTCAATGTAACAGCCAAACTAACATACATACATCAAACAAGCATATAAATATCCATAATAATATACGTATAATATGTATGATCCAACCATACCACCCAATATGGGGAAATCATGCCAATAATAGCCCAAATGTCCACAATAGCATACGCATAATATGTATAATCCAACTATACCAACCAATGTGAGAAATAATATCAATAATAGCTCAAATCTAATAATTTCCTAATTATGGCACGTCAATGGAAAATATATGATATTCTTTATAAATCACTTTGAAATAATTTTATTTTCTTTTATAAAAATCTAGTAGATATATAAGTATAGGAAAATCACATTTTAAAATCAAAAATCATTTTCGAGCGTCAATCTAATACTATACAACCAATCATACTATAGTGGGAGAAAATATCACTCACCTTATCCAAACTTCCCAAACTAGTGCTAAATCAAAGAGCTCTCCATTACAAGCATAACGCAAGAAACGACGTTCAAAACGGACCTCGTATGCAAAAGATATGTGTAATAAAAATAATGAATTAATTAAACAATTTAATAACTTAATTAATTAACTAGTTACAAATTAATTAACACTAACCTTTCTTCCCCAAATCGAAAATAACCTATATGTGCATAACCCATGTCCAACCGTGCACGTTTCCACCATGATAGGGAGCTATGCTCCATGAAATCGAGCGTCGTCTGTGACATTGTGTTTCTCTTCGAATGCTCGACTTCCCGGCACCAAAACCTTAGACCCCGAACCCTCAAATAAAATCACGTCCGCTTGTACTTGCTTCAGTTGAGCCCAGGTCATAGCTTCTCCTAGGGGACCAGACCTCAAATAATCGATATGAGGAGGATCATATCGTGAAGAGAAAATTGATGGCGTCATTCATTTCGCATATCGTCAATCCAATCTCCAGCGAACTAAAACTCTAGTTGACAAGCTATTCATGGCCATTGCCAAAACCGTCGCCGCACTCTCTAAGGTGGAAATAGGCATGAAGATCTAGTCAATACGAGTGTAATGGAAATGATTTGGGAATTTATCGTGGATTTTTTCATTGGATATTGATTTTTGAAAGATGAAAAAGGGAGTCGGCCATTTCCTGAAGATTTAAATGATAGAACAGTAACCGACCAATAGAAAACAAGGGTTTGGATAATAGGGTTTTGTTTATAATGGTATTTTATTATTTTTTTATATAACTCTCTCAAATAAAACGGTGCACGTTTTGAGCTCGTATGACCAAACGACGTGCCTCATCGCCATGAAACTCGCCTCCGTGCATCATCTTATTTTTCCGGTCCCGATGGAATAAATTTCGTTGCTATCTGAGACTGCGCTCCAAGATGATAATTTCGCGCTTTTTGAGACCATTTCGACCATTGGATCGTCCGATCTTCAAGTATAGTGATCCATATACTTATTTTAACTCAGAACATCGATACGAACTCAACGGAAGTGCTCTTGAGTTCTGATTTGATTGTATGCAAGAAAAATCATATAGAACCGTTAATTAATTAACAATTCAATATTTAAATAAATTAATTAAATATACCATCGTTAAAAAAATATGGGTCGTTACACACATCGTTAGCACGTTCAGCACCATTTGCGGATCTGTTCTGTCGACCAATTATTTTACTCTTTATTTATTTAATATTCTTCCGACCATACTTCATTACCTTCCCTTATTATAATCCTTTGACCAAGCTTGGTTTCTTTCATAAATTACTTATTTGGTTTCTAGAAATCATAGTAAAATACTAAAATTGATCATGATCTGTTTTTGTACAATTACTCAAAATCCTCGTTTCGAACCATTTTCCTTGTTGTATGACGCTAATTAATTCATATCAATTTATTTACTTAAGGGAAAGTTTGATAATCAAGACCCATCTTTTAAAACATATTCTTAAAATTATATTAAATTTTCAAAGCATTTGGATTACGAAAAACATAAGAAATCTTCATTATAAACATAGTCATGGGGGAATTTAAGGAAGAAAAAGGGATTAGAGAATATATTACCCACCTATATTTCTTAGTTAATGAAGCCTCTAATTCCCTTAACTTCAATCTTTCCTTGATTATGCTATAGCCACCATTAAAGAGTTTAAGTTTTTATTTTTAGTTTGTGTGGGTAATGAAATACATAGAATTGATGAAAAGATTTGTATCATTCACCTTTGTGGATTGCGGCCCATCATTCCTTGTCTTACATAATTCATTCAAGTAAAGCTCTATTTGAAAAGGATATGATAGTTGTCATTAAAAACTACGTAATAAGTAAGTGTATGCCCAAATACTTATTACATTTCATTGGTTAATTTCATAATTCAACCATTCAAGCAATTATTCTCTTAATTAATTATTTATTAATTTATAAGGTGTTACAAGCTTCCCGTCTTATAGGAATTTCATCCCCGAATTTCAAATAAGGCACGATAGTGATTCTCATTCTTTCACATGCCCACTTAGCATATTCATATTAGTTTCCTACCCATATGTTTCAAACAAAATGTATTAGTGAATCTACCAATACATTAAAAAATCAACCATAATATTATATATACATATGGTTACAATTAAACATAGCAAACATACATGTTAATCTAAACAAAGAACTTGTGATAAATCCTCTTGACCTTATCCTCTATTCCACACGTACAATCATCTTGGTCCTCACTTCACTGAACCCGTACACGCTTCACTTCTTTATTCTGAAGCTTCTTTACATCTGGTCTACTATTTGAATAGGTTTCTTAATGTAAGTCGTGTTTGGAAAAACAACTAAGTCTTCTATTGCTTTCAGAATAATAATGTCCTTAGGGTCTTGGATACACTTCCGTAGATGTTATATACGAAACACATTATGGACCCCAGTAAAAGCATTTTACACATAAACTCCATAAGCTACTTTTCACATTCTCTCTAGTATTGAAAATGGACCAACATATCTCGGTACCAACTTTTCGGCCTTTCCAAATCCGTAGTGCCTATCATCAATGAAACTTTAACAAACACATAGTCCTCTTGATCAAATTTTAAATCTTTCTGCTTCTTGTCAACATAATACTTTTGACTAGATTGAACATCTTTCATCCTCTGCTGAATCAACTCGGTCTTCTCCAACGCCTCTCTTTTAAGGCTCGGATCTAAAACAAATCTATCTTCGGTCTTACACCAACTTACTACTGATTTGCAAGGTCTTTTAAACAACGCCTCAAAGGGTGCCATCCCAATACCAGACCGGTAACTATTATTTTATGAAAATTCTACTGAGTGTAAATGATCTTTCCAAGATCCACTGAAATCTAATACACATGACCTCAGCAAGTCTTCTAGCACTTAGTCAACCCTCTCGGTCAAACCACCGATCCATAGCGACTATAGCATGGTTATATCCACGTTTGGCATTCGGAAGCTTGCCAATTAAATCAATTCCCCAAGCGTTAAATGGGTAATGAGACGTCAGAGGAATTTAGATATTTGGGGAAGCTTTTGGGAGTTTGGTGAAACGCTGTCATCGGTCGCACTTCTTAACATAATTCATCAGGTCCTTGATCATGGTTAGCCAATAATAGCCTTGATGAGCAGCTTTCTTTGCCAGTCTCTGTCCCCAGGCATGGTCTCCACAGAATCCTTTATGTAGTTCCTCCAATATGTGGTTGGCTTCCTCGCTTGTCACACACCTTTAGAAGGGATTTGAGTACCCCCTTTTGTAAAGCATTCCATCCATGATGGTATAATGGGTGTCCAGTATAGAACCTTTAGGCCTCTTTTCTCCTAGTAGGTAATTCTTCACCTATGAGATATTTTAGCAAAGGGGACATCCAATAGCCGGGGCGGGCTTCAGCAATCTCCATGGCTGTTGCCCCCATTTCGAAGAAAGGGGCAGCCCATAGCTATAACTAGACCAAAGGGATGCTCTCCTTGGAATTGCTGGCCACCTGGTCGGCTTTGGCATTACTTTCGTGGGGATTTGTTCTAGATTGAATTCTTTAAAGTTGCCAATGAGTTTCTTGGCCTTTACGACGTAGAGGGCCAATATATTTCCCTTAAATTGAAAGCGCTCTTCAATCTAGCTGATAAATAGTGAGGAGACATTGAACACATGCAAAAACTCTATCCTCAACTCTTTAGCCATCTTGAGATCGGCCATGACGGCTTCATGGTTGGCTTCATTATTTGTGGCCTTGAAGCTTAGGAGGACGACAAAGCAAAGTTATTTACCAACGGGCATAACTAAGACTATATGCCCCCATGCCTTTCTCATTAGACGCACCATCAACATAGAGCTGCCAATTAGGCAAGTTAATCGTTGCCCCTTCATCGCCATTGTTCGGACTAAAACACTCCGCTATGAAATAGGCCACAACTTGGCCCTTGATTGCGATGCAAGGGTAGAAGGTGATATTCGAGCTTTACAGACACTTTAGTAGTTGGCCCGCTATATCGGGCGGCTTGACACTTGCTTCAATGGTTGATTTGTGGGAACATTGATAGGGTGAGCTTGGAAATATGATTATAGATGTCGGGTAGCCATCAGTAGGTGGTAAACTAGCTTTTCCAACTTGGAGTACCTCGTTTTTGGGCCAACTAACCTCTTGCTTACATAGTAAACGGGCCATTGGATTTTCTCTTCATCACGAATCAAGGCGAAATTGATTGCATGGTCAGTCATCGCGAGGTATAAGTACAAATCCTCCTCGTCGACAGGCTTTGAAAGCATAGGGGTGTGGCCAGGTGTCTCTTCAAGTCCTCAAAATCTTTTATATAACCTTTATTCACTACAAATGACTTTCTCTTCTTAATGAGGTGGAAAACGGTACCCAAAGGTCCATGGCTTTCGATAAAAAGTGGCTAAGCACCGCGGTATTTGTGTTCAAACTTTTCAATTGTTTGACTGTGTAGGGTACTTGCATTTCTTGAATCGCTTAAATCTTATCGGGATTGGCTTCGATTCCCTTGGTGCTTACCACAAAACCCAGGAACTTCCCAAATCATACTATGAAGGAAAACATCTTAGGGTTTTTCTTTATATTATACCAGCGGAGGATGCGGAAAGTCTTGGCCGAGTTTTCTGCGTGCCCCTTGACCTTTTCAGATTTGACCAGCATATCATCCATGTAGACCTCCATCGAACGTCAATCTATTGAGCAAACATTCGATTGACGAGCCGTTGATATGTAGCACCTATGTTGTGAACGTCGAATGGCATGGTTCGTTAGTTATAGAGTTCGGCATTAGTAATGAAGGAGGTATGTTCCTTATCTGGACCGTGCACGACAATTTGATTATACCTAGAGTAGTAATCCATTAATGTGGATAGCTCATGCCCACTAGTTGCGTCTACAAGTTGGTCAACACGGAGCAGAGGGAAACTATCTTTAGGACATGCCTTATTAAGATATGAGAAATTGATACAAGTCCTCTAGGTACCACACGATTTTCGGATAAGCACTGGGTTGGCTGCCCAGACTGAGTATGTTACTTCTCAAATGAAGCCATTTTCTAGGAGATTCTCTCTTCCACCTTAACTGCCCTGTATTGCTCGAGCTTGAGGGGCCGTCTCTTTTGCTCGATAGGGTGAGCCGCCAGGTCAGTGTAGATGGTATAACATCACCCACTTCGAGATCCAAAAGGAATACCAAAATAGCTACAGTTATCACTGGAACTATTTTCAAGCGACAAAGTGAGATTGGTATAAAATATTTCACAGCATTAAGTAAACAGAACAGCTAAATAATTTCCCTACATCAAAATGTTATACAAAAGTTGTTACATTATCATTAACCCATCTTATTCCTACGTAGGGGTAAAAAATTAGTAAGATATAAATAGAGTGTCAAGCCCGATATATAAGGATGCCGACATGCACACTTAACCAGGTATAAATTCTTGTTTTACAAAGCGGAATTTCAAAATAGCTTTTATTCACAAATAAGCCTCATGCTTCGTCTGTGGAGTTTTTATTCGTCTTTTCCATAAGCTATTGTCTATACCGTAAAATCAACCTACTCATACGAGTATCCATGAGTTTTATTAGATAAAAACACAGGTCAGACACAAAGCCTCGTATGAGTAATACTTTACCCTAAGCAAATAATCATATAAGGAGCCCAAGCCGCTAAAGCACGGAACATATTTTTCCCTCACTATTCCAACTTCATAAATTACATCATATACTGTGATAATATAAAACCATTACCAAACACAAATCATCAATTTCACATAAGGGTGAGATTCCCTTGACAACATTTTCGACTAATTTTTATAGTCAGTTCATTTTTATATTTGTCACCCGGGCCTTACTCCTATCAGTTTAATGAGAGTAACACACTTAAGATTATTACTTAGGAGTTTTATTTGACTTCCCCGTGAGTGCATCTCAATTTATTTATTAGGTTGCCACCAAGGCCTTACACCTCCCATCATCGAAGATATTGTTGCGTTTAGACAAACGGTTGCCACAAAGGCCTTACACCACCAATCGTCAAATATAAAGTTTAGACAAATGGTTTCACAAAGGCCTTAAACCACAAATCATGAAACATAAATTTTAGACAAATAGTTGCAACATAGGCCTTTCATCACCAATCATCATGTATAATGTCGTGTTTAGACAAATGGTTCCCACGTAGGCCTTACCCCCAGCAATCATCAAATATAATGTCATGAGTAAACGTAATAGTGCCACAAAGGCCATATAATTATATTTTCATTCTTTAAGTAAGTTATTTCATTTAACTTATTTTTATTTATGGCCATTTCATTTCAGCCTTATGAAATTCACAACCATCGGTTAGGAAAGAAGGCTTCTCAAGTACAATAAAAGTTCATTTGTTTACTTAGAATTTCTCAGCACCTTTAGCTATTGCAAATTAAGCTATCGCAAGTTGACATTAAGCTATAACTAGTTAAACCATAGCTAGTTGAGCTTGAGCTATCGCAAGTTGACATTTCTAATTTATTTTAACTATCTCTGGTTGACATTAAGTTATAGCAAATTGATATTAAGCTATCGTAAGTTGACATTGAGCAATAGTTAGTTGAGCTATAGTCAGTTGATTGAGATATTGCAAGTTGACATTTCTAAGATATTTTAGCTATCTCCAGTTGGCATTAAGCTATTGCTAGTTGATATTAAGCTATCGCAATTTGGCATCGAGCTATCAAAATTTGACTTGAGCTATAGCCAGTTGAGACTGAGTTATCACAAGTTGACATTTCTGATTTATTTTAGCTATCTCTAGTTGACATTAAGCTATAGTAAGTTAATATTAAGCTATCGTAAGTTGATATATCACAAGTTGACATTGAGCTATAGTCAATTGAGCCATAGCCGGTTGCTTTATAGCTGGTCGTGATTGAGCTATCGCAAGTTGACATTTCTAATTTATTTTAGCTATCTCCAATTGACATTAAGCTATAGCAAGTTGATATCAAACTATTACAAGTTGACATTGAGTTATATCCAGTTGTGATGCCAATTTTGTAATTAACTTGAAAACTGTTTTATTTCCATTTAAAGGAAACACTTTTTGCTTAACCCAGTTATATATCAAATTATCATTGGTTTACCAGGGCTTTATGCATTTTTATTTTAAAAATTATCGATTACCTTCTTAATTAATTAATTACCCTTTTGTAAGTATCTCTTCCTTTTTCCAAATAATTCATATAAATTTGAAAGTGCATGGGAAAATCCAAAAAATGCACCAAAAATCCTAATCATCATATATTGCCTCATATAAAAGTTTAAAGCCAAAATAATTATTTAAAATTTTAAATAATCAATATTTGAACTTTAGCATTTTCTCAACTTGGAAAATTCATATAAATTACAAATAATTTTAGAAAATTATGAAATTAAAACCGACTTTTACATTACTATTCTACACATCGTATAAAAAATTTCAACTGATTTGGAGAAGGTTAAGTTCACATTTTCCTTGAACACTTCATAAATCATGATCTTTAAATTTCCGAAAATGAACAAATATTTTCTGGTCTTCCTAAACTTGTTCATTAACATTCAAAACGTCATAAATACATACAATCCAAATCCATACAAGTTTGGAAGGTCTTAGGAAAAGAATTACACACCTTTTGTTTGATTACACTTGATTTAGAGCTTTGCTTCTTCTTATGAATGGAACTCCTTATAGGCTTCCTGCCTTACGGGAATTTCGTCCTTAAAATTCAAATAAGGCACGATAGTGATTCTTAATCTTTCACATGCCCACTTTATCATATGCACATTAGTTTCCTACCCATATGTTTCAAACAAAATGTATTAGTGCATCTACCAATACATAAAATATCAACAATAGTATAATATTTACATATGGTTACAACCGAACAGAACAAACATACATGCTAATCTAAATAAAAATTCATGATAAATCCTCTTGACCTTATCCTCCGTTCCACATGTACAATCTTTCAGTTCTCACTCCACCGGACCCATACATGCTTCACTTCTTTATCTAGAACCTTCTTTGCATCCGGTCTACTATTCGAATAGGTTTCTTAATGTAAGCCATGTTTGGAAAAACAACTAATTATTCTGTTGCTTTCGGAATAAAAATATCCTTAGGGTCTCGGATACACTTCCGTAGATGTGATACATGAAACACATTATGGACCTCAGCAAAAGCACTTAACAAAAAACTCCATAAGCTACTTTGCCCATTCTCTCTGGTACTGAAACTGGTCCAACATATCTCGGCACCAACTTTTCAGCCTTTCCAAATCTCATGGTTCCTATCATTAGTGAAACTTTAACAAACACAAAACCCCCTTGATCAAATTTTAAATCTTTCCGCCTTCTATCAGCATAGCACTTCTAACTCGATTGAACATCTTTCACCCTTTGCCGAGTCAACTCAATCTTCTTTGAAGCCTCTCTTACAAGGCCCGGACGCAAAACAAATCTATCTTCGATTTCACACAAACTTACTAGTGACTTGCAAGGTCATCCATGTAATGCCTCAAAAGGTATCATCCCAATATCGGATCGATAGTTATTGTTGCATGAAAATTCCACTAAGTGTAAATGATTTTTCTATGGTCCACTAAAATCTAATACATTTGACCCTAGCAAATCTTCTAACACTTAGTTAACCCTCTTGGTCGGGCTATCTGTCGATAGTGACTATAACATGGTTATATCTGCATTTGGAATTTGGGAGCTTATCGATTAAATCAGTCCTTCGAGTGTCAAATGGCCAAGGTGACATCATAAGAGTAAGGAGATTTGCTGAGGCTCTTGGGAGTTTGGTGAAACGCTGACATCGGCTGCACTTCCTAACATAATTCATTGCATCCTTGATCATGGTTATCCAATAATAGCCTTGATAAATGTCTTTTTTTGCCAGTCTCTGTCCCTTGGCATGGTCTCCACAGAATCCTTCATGTAGTTCCCCTAATATATATTTCACTTCCTTACTTTTCACACACCTTTAAAAGGGATTTGAGTACCCCCTTTGGTAAATCTTTCTATCCATGACGGCATAATGAGTGTTTGGTACAAAATCTTTTAGGCATCAGTTCTCTCAGTAGGTATTTTGTTGCTTGTGAGATATCTTAGCAAAGGGGTCATCCAAGAGTCAGGGCGGGCTTCATCAATCTCCATAGCGGTTGCCTCCGTTTCAAAGCAAGGGCTAGCTCGTACCTCTAATGAGACCCAAGAGATGCTCTTTTTGGGGTTGCTTCTTGCTTTGGCCACTTGGTCGCCTTGGTGTTCCAGTTGTGGGGGATTTGTTCTAGATTGAAGTTTGTAAAGTAGCCGACGAGTTTCTTGGTCTTTACGATATAGATGTCCAATGTCTTGCCCTTGACATAAATGCGCTCTTCAACCTAGCTGACAAATAATGTGGAGTCGCTGAACACATATAAAAACTTTTTCGTAGCTCTTTAGCCATCTTGAGATCGACTAGGACAGCTTCATATTTGGCTTCATTATTTGCGGACTTGAAGTTTAGGCAGACGATGAAGCAAACTTGTATACCATCGGGGATAACTAAGATCATTCCTGCCCTCATGCTCTTCTTGTTAGATCCACCATCAACATAGCGCTGCCAAATTGCAAGTTGGTTGTATACCATTAGAACACTCCGCTATGAAGTCGACCACATCTTGGCCCATGATCGAGGTGCGAGGGTAGAAGGTGATATTCGAACTTTACGGACCACTTTAATAATCGGCCCGCTGTATTGGGCGGCTTGACACTTGCTTCAATAGTTGATTTGTGAGAACTTTGATGGGGTAAGCTCGGAAATGCGATCACAGATTTCGGGCAGCCATCGGTAGGGAGTATGCTAATTTTTCCATCTTGGAGTACCTCGTTTCCAGGCCAACTAACCTCTTGTTTACATAGTAGATAGGCCATTGGACTTTCTCTTCATCGCGAATCAAGGTGGCACTGATCACATGGTCAGTCATCGCGAGGTATAAGTACAAATCCTCCTCCTCGATGGGGTTTAAAAGCATGGAGGTATGGCTAGGTATCTCTTCAAGTCCTTAAAATATTTTGTGTAACCTTTATTCACTACAAATGACTTTCTCTTCTTAATGAGGTCGAAGAAGGTACCCAATGGTCCATGGCTTTCAATACAAAGTGGCTAAGCACCGCAATCATTATGTTCAGACTTTACACTTGTTTTTAGAAAATTATAAAATTAAAACCCACTTCCACATTATTATTCTACACATCATATAAAAATTTCAAGTCATTTGGAGAAGGTTTGGTTCACATTTTTCCTTGGACACTTCATAGGTCATCATCTTTAAATTCTCAAACATGAACAAATATTTTCTAATCTTCCTAAACTTGTTCATTAACATTCAAAACATCACAAATACATTCAATCTAAATCCATATTGGTGTGAAAGGTTTTAAGGAAAGAATTAGACGCCTTTTGTTTGATTACACTTGATTTAGAGTTTTACTTCTTTTTGTGAATGGAACTTATTTTTTTCCTTTAAATTTTCTTCTTCTCTTCCTTTAAAAATATAGTCGATCTCTCTTTTGTTATTTTTTGTTTTTGTTTTCAAGTGAATGAAGGAAGAATGGAAGGTGGAAGGGTTAGGGTTAGTAATTTGGGCTTTATGCTTATTAATTCTTCTAACTCTTCATCTTAAATTTATTCCCTTTTAAATAACTTGTCTTTTTTTTATCTTCATAAATTTATTTGATTAATTTATTATTTAATTAACTTCCCCATATATGGTACTCTAAAATATGGGGTGTTGCAGTTTCCCCTCCTTACAGGAATTTGTCCTCAAAGTTCAGACAATGTAGGATAAAGACTATCGTCATCTAAACAATGTACACACAGTAGAATTGCACTAATTCCCCACTAATGTAAATCATCAATTATCAATATTACTGTATTATAGTAACTAGTAACACACAATCATATCAAAACCTAAAGTAAGGCTAGTGTTTGTACTAATCCAAACAATAAAAACATACATGTTTAATCATACATGTAAAAACAAATCAGGATAGAGATTTCTAAACATATCCTCTACCTCCCAAGTATAGTCATCGTCATCGTCACTCCACTAGATGCGAACAAGTTTGATAACTTTGTTCCTTAACTCTTTCATATCATTATCTACTACTCCTTTCGGTCATTTAACATAAGTCAAATTTGGCTCTATAAATAAGTCCTCAACTGCCCTCGGCTCTACTACATAATGTGGGTCATGCACACATTTCCTTAAGCGTAAAATGTGAAATACAATATGCATACCTACAAAACTACTTGGTAACTCGGCTCGATAAGCGATCTTACCAATACTCTCGATCACTGGGAATGGTCCTACATATCTAGGTGCCAATTTCCCTACCTTCCCATAGCATATAACTCCTCGCATCGTAGAAACCTTTATAAACACATAGTCTCATATCGTGAACTCAATCTATTTTCTCCAATTATCGGCATAACTCTTCTACCTTGATTGCGCTATCTTCATTCTAGCATGAGTCAATTCTACCTTTTCAATAGCGTCCCTTACCAAATCCGGTCCTAAAACGAGCCTATCCCTTATGTCTAACCAACAAGTATGTGACTTGCACTGTCATTCATACAATGCCATAAACGGGGCCATCCCGATACTTGACTGGTAACCGTTATTATAGGCAAACTCTACAAGATGTAAATGATCTTCCCAAGATCATCTAAAATCTAAAACACATACCCTTAGAAAATCTTCAATCATACAGTTCAACCTTTCTATTTGGCTATCAATCTGTTGGTGGAAAGCTGTACTCATGCCCAATTGTATACCCAATGCACTCTGCAAACTTTTCCAGAACTCACTAGTACATAGAGGATCTCAATCACTTACAATACTACTTGAAATTCCATGAAATCTCACCACATGTTTCATATATAACTTCACCAAACTAGCTGTCGTTCTTGTCGACTTACTGGGACAAAATGGGGACCTATAGTGAATATATCGACTATCACCCAAATGCTAGTTTTTCCTGTTCTCGACCTGGGGAACCCATCAATAAAATCCATTGACTGAATCTCACTTCCAAGTCGGTACTTCCAAAGGTTGAAGTAATCTGCTCTACTTTTGATGTTTAGTCTTTACTTGTTGACAAGTGAAACATCTCTTCATACATTCACCAACATCCATCTTTATCCCTCCCTAGAAGAATACTCTCTTCATGTCATGATACATCTTCGTTCCCTCAGGATGAATGGTAAACTTAGATCGATGAATTTCTTCCAGGACCTCCTTCTAAAGATCTTCAACATTCAGAACTTACAGTCTTCCTTTCATCCTAAGCCATCCCTTTGAGTCTCTCGAACCCTTTTAAGTCCTCAACATTTGCACCATTCCTAGTTGCCTAATTATTTCGGCTAACAATTGGTCTTTTCTTTGTCTTACAGCAATTATGTCTACAAGTGTTAGATGTACTTCCAGACTTGCTACCATCCTTGGACCTTGACTTGATTCTGCATTTATTCTATTTTGCACTCCATAAGATACTAATAACGTCTTCCATTCCTCAATCATAGCTAACACTTCATTCTGATGCTTTCTACTCAAAGCATCTACAACCTTGTTCCCTTTTCGTTGTATATATTCTATACCGAAATCGTATTCCGCCAAGAATTCTAGCCATCTCTATTGCCACATATTCAACTCCTTTTGAGAGAACAAATACTTCAGGGACTTGTGGTTCGTATACAACTCGAACCGCTCTCATAAAAGATAATGTCTACAAATCTTTGGTGCAAACACTGTCGTTGCCAATGCCAAGTTATGAGTCAGATATCTAACTTTATACGGTCTCAACTGCCTTGATGCGTAATTATCATTTGTTGTTTTGCATCAGCACATCTTCCAGACCTATTCACTAGCATCCGTATACACCACCAAGTACTAATTCCTATAAGGTATGAAAAAGGCAGGAGTATTTGTCAATAAATTTTCTAACTCCTGAAATGACCCTTCATGCTTATCAGTCCACGCGAACTTCTCATTCTTATCTCCATGACCATATCTAGTTTTTTTCCAACCATTAATGGTTTCTATCTTCGATGGATCCATTGTTAATCCATTCTCCGACACAACATGCCCAAAAACTTAAATTCTCTTTTTCAAAACTGACACTTGGAAAACTTTGTCTTTAATTTGTGTTGTCCCAATGTCTTCAACAAACCTAAGATAGACTTCATGGTCAATACACAAAAGTGCTATCAATGAAGACCAACACAAATTTATCCAACCAATCATGAAAGATTTAGTTTATAAGATCTACGAAGAATGAAGGTGCGTTATTCAATCCGAACGGCATCACTAACCACTCGTATGAACTATACCTTATTATGAATGCGGTCAATGGAACAATATCATTCGCCACCCTTAGTCGGTGAAATGCTAATTCTACATCTATCTATGAGAATATTCTAGCCCCACTCAACTGACCAAATAAGTCATCTATCCTAGGAAATGGATAACAATTCTTCACGGTGAGCTCATTCAACTTCCGGTAATCAATACATATCCATTAATTCCATCCAACTTCTTTATGAATACCGTGGATGCTTCCCACGATGAATTACCCAACCTAATGAAACTTTTATTCTCAAATTCCACCACCGCTTCTTCAATTCTTCCGTCCCCTTAGGCATCTTTCTGCTAGGTGGCCTACTAACAGGTTATACCCTCGGCATCAAGTCTATACGAAACTCAATCGCTCTTGGTAACCCCGTTACTGGTTTGAAAACATCTGTAAACTCTCGGGCTACTTTCACCATACTTATCTCTTCCTCCCGATCCCCCATCGTGCATAATGCCAATACCGACTTTTCATCCATCACATCTAGCGCCGCCACGATCCTTTTCCCATCATTTGGATTCCATAACGTGGTAACTCTATCAGCACAAAAGATGCTAGCGTCATTATGCACTAACCAATCTATACCCAGGATTATCCCATACCCCACAAAGTCAAACACATATGGGTTGCAAATAAACAAATGACCATACAAATCAAACACAAGGTCAGTGCACCTTAATCTGAGAGTAGCATACCCACCGATTGGATTAACCACACGTAAAGACATGACTAAATTGGTAGAATCTAACTTCAACCTATCCACTACATCTTTCAAGATGAAAGAATGGGTAGCACCCATATTAAAAAGAGCTATAACTAAAGTACTAGATATTCAGATCATACCTCATAACATAGCTTTCTTCCCCTTCTCCTCAACCGTCGATCCAGTTGACAGTCATTCCAAAGCGAAAACCTTTGGCCACTTTACTCGAGACAGTCTTTCTTTTTGTTCCCGGGTTTGTCACAGATAAAGCATTTGACCTTCACCAGCCCAACTGGCCCCAAACACTTATTTGAATAGTGACCTTTTTTCCTACAATTGTAACATGTTACATCAGCAACAACCTTCCGCTTGCCTCCACCGTTAGTCTTTCCTTTCTGTTGTTGGCCTTTCTTGCCTTTTTGATATGGGGCAATCGATTGATTCGACTTACGAATTACCGCGGTATTGCAATAAACCTTGTTAAATAACTTCTCATAGTCTCTTCGGACTTTACTTCATGCTTGAAAACGTCATAACATTTTTCGATCAAGAAATGTGAACTCTAAAATGTCTCATGAATTTATCTACCAACTTGACCCACATGCTTATGAACCCATTTTCAAACTGTTCGAACCACATCGTAGATAACTTTGTCAAGTACAATGGGAAGCAACATCTCATTACATCCTCAGAAGCACCTAAAACCTCCATATGTTGGATATATCTCATTAGATGAACGGTCGGATCTGTCCTCCCGTTGTACAGTTCCAACTTCGATAGCTTGAAATCATGCAGATTCCTTATGTACCAGATATTACATTTTTGTTCTCGTCCTTCAAAATCTGATCTGGGGTCCACCTATCACTAATTTTTAACCATTTCAACTATTCGGTCGTTGTCATCTAATGGAAGTCTCCGACCTATAGCTTCATTTTTCCCTCTATCCTTATGACGAGCTTTTGGTTCCAACTCCTATAGCCGTGCATCCACATCCTGACCTACATTCCTGTCTCTAGCATCATCCGCTTCCAACAGCCCAGCTTGCCCTAAGTTTAGATCCAATATGCCCGTTGTAAATTCATGTTGGTAACGACCTGTTATGGTCGGTTTCGATATGAATTGGTTGTTGGTGCTCAATCCTGGTTTGCTCTGTTCTAACCTCTTATGCTCCTGCATTGGTATCTGGCCTCTGCTTTTGAATTCAGCTACTTTGGCTTTTCATTGTTGATCCAGCCTTCTAAAAAATCATTCTAGCATTTCCTATTGTCGAACCATCATACCATCTTGCTTCTATTTCATCATCCTTTCCATCTCCTCTCTGGTCACATAGATGGATGGGTTTGAACTTGAGGACACTCCTTGCTACTCCCATGCTTTGATTGACTTGGTACTGCAATAGCTCTAGTAGAAGGCCTCTTCATCTCTTCCAAACATTAGATCCAAGCGTTAAGCCATCAAATCTAGCTCATTCTTAGTGAAAGCACCAAAAATGTTATGCCAGAAAGTGGTACAACACCCCGATATCAAGTGAAACACCAAAAATACAGATCTGTTAAATAAAATAGAGAAAATAATAAGATTTTTATAGTGGTCCAACAAATTTTCCGACCTGCGTCTACTTTAATGTTATTATCTTATGTTTTCTCTTCGAAATACAAAGATTATAATCAAAATCTGAGTGATTCGACCAAAATCCAATAGATCCTGCATTTTGTAGAAGTTTTTAGAGTAAAAGTAGAAGAATCAACTAACTTAAAGTGGACTTACAGAGCTCATACGAAGTACGATTGAGTTGAAATTATGGAAGAACATTTAGAAGACATAGAAGAAGGCTCACAAAAAATGAGATCATTCGGAGTTGATTTGATGGATTGATGGCGACCTAACTAGATGGATCGCTAGCAACCCATCTAGAGTGGGCCCACCACCTCATATTTTTATGGTGGGTCCCTAACACCCTCTAGAGAGTTCCTACAAAGTTTCATTCGATTCTGTTAAGATTTGAGCGAGTTATGGATGATTCTTTGGACCATATGACCTATGAAGACGGATGATCAAACTAACTCCAAACGACTTGATAGACAAGGTACATAAATAGAAGATAGGAAAACAACCAAACAAAGATCACTCAAAAGTATGCTAAGTGGATGGATAGCTAGCGATCCATCAAGGTAGGTCAGATCGCCCTCAAACTTTCCGAGCTCCTTCGTAGCACTAAGTAAAGGCTTCTGATAGAAAAATATGCTAAGTTGATGGATAGCTAGTGATCCATTCCCTATGGATAGCTAGCGATCCATCGCCTATGAAAAGCTAGCGATCTATAGAAATGAACCAGATTGACTTGAGATTTTCGATGATGACTTGGCATAATAATTGGACTCTTCTGCACTTGGACTTATGGCCCAACACTCACTAAATTTGCCTATAAATACTCACCTACATGCAACTAGAGATGGATCTTTCTAGAGAGAGCGGCCATTACTCTATTGGAATTCCTTCACTTCTTTAACTTTCTTCTCCCTCACAACGGTCATCAAAGGGGTTACTACGATTCTCCAGTCAACCCTTGAACTTGTGACTTATTCTAACTCATTGTAACTTAGATCTAAGGACTAACTAGTTGATATCCAAAGAGATTCAACTTGTATAATCATAATAAAATTTGATTAAAGTGGACTTAGGCCAGAGTCAGTCGAACCACTATAAAGATCATGTGTCTCTTTTCTTACTTCTGCTGTTTATTTGTTGTTTATCTGAGATTTGTGATGCTGATTATCTGCACTGGTGCTTTCACACTTGATCCAGGGTGTTGATCCATTTTTTGGGTTAACATTTTGGTGCTTTCACTGAAAACAGAGGTAGATCCGGAAACTTGAAGTTTGAATTTGTGATTAGGGGAAAAATGAAGAGGCCTAACATTAGATCTAAAACTTGAGCAAGTCAACCACAACCTGGGGGCATTTAGGAAGTATCCTCAAGTTCTCACCAATCCAACTATGTAGCTAGAGAAGAGATGAAGGAGATGTAAGATGGAATCTTGGCTAGGCAACAAGAGATGATGGAGGGATTCTTCCAAAGGATGGGACAACAAGGAATTGTAGGAGCTATAGGAATTCAAACCTTAGGAAACAATACAGGAGCTGCTAGGGTTGGACTTGAATGAGATGGAATGTTGCCTCCATGCCCAGAGAAATCGATACTTAGGGGCAATACGTGAGTCAACATGGAAATCAACACCGATGATGGGATCGATATTGGAGCTGGCACCGAAAAGGGCTAACAATGGAGTGATTGTTGAAACTCCAGGAATTGGTGGTACAGGAGCTAATCCGAATACTAGAGCGCAACCAGAAGAGGAATATGTGCCAGGGCTACCGCGGAGGAGCAGAGGATAGAATGAGACTAGGAGAGTAGGGCAGAACACTAGTGTGCAACCAATGGAGTATGCATCGGATTTCCCTTGCCAAGGCAGGGGGCAGAACATCGCTTTCGGACGTAGACCTTCATTGGATGGTGAAAATCAAATAGCTGAATTAGTCAGAAGGTTGGTTAGAGGAGGACCCATAAATCATGGTTTAGAAGATGTAAATAGAAACCTGTTTACTGCTAATATCCAGAACGCGAGAAATCCTTCCAATTTCAAGCTTCCTGAGTTAGAAATGTACGATGAAAAGACCAATCCAATGATTCATCAAATGAGATACATCCAACATATGGAAGTGTTGGGTGCTTCTCAGGAAGTAATGGGGCGGTGCTTCCCATTATACTTAACGATTTTGGCGGCAATGTGGTTTAGACAACTGGAGAATGGATCCATTAGCACATGGAACGAGTTAGTGGGCAAATTTTTAAGGCAATTTTGAGTTCACATCTCACAATCGAAGAATGTGGTGACATTGGAAAATGTGAAACAAAGGCTCGGGGAGACCTTGAGAAGTTATTTAACAAGATTTAATGCAGCGGCGGCTGCGGTTGATAGGCCGAACCCATCAGTGATTTTGATGGCGGTGGTGTTTGGTGTCGCAAGCAAGACCGACTTCAGGGTTGCACTTAAGAGTGATCCACCAATGAATCTTGCTGAATTTTACTATGAAGCTTAGAGATATTTACGTCAAAAGGATGCTGACGCTGAAGATAAAGCTGAAGACGCCGAAATTTATGTTGTCGATGGTAAGGGTTCCTCTGGACCAGGAATTGGAATAAACAAAGGGAAAAGAGAAGCTGACGATGACTCTAGGGGACCGAAATGACAAAGGAGGGAGCCCAAATTCTCCTCCTACTTTGAGCTGACTGAAACCTTTGAAAGGATATACCTAAACACTAAGGGGCAAATTCCCTATTGGAAGCCTCTCGAGAAGAGAGCCCACTGATAAAGAGAAAGGATCTAGAAAGTTTTGCATCTTTCATGAGCTGGGCGGACATGAAATGAATGAGTTCTGATGCCTTTGTGATCTGATAGAAGAACTGGTTCAGAAGAACCAACTATCGCGGTATGTGAGGAATAGAGCTGTGATAGCACAGCCGGAGTAGCCACTATCCACAGCAGATGCTTCAAGGAACGCCCAAGGATCTAGGCCAAGACAGATAATCCCATAACCAGGATGGATGGGAAGTTAGATCCGGTTGCTACTCTCTGCTTTGGTTTCTTTTTTCACTTTTCTTTTCATATATTAGCGGTAAAAACAATAATGACCTCAGATTGCTTAGACGTGTGCTAAACCTAGATTGGTTCCTAGTCGCGCTCTAAGTCGGATATCTAGGATGACTGATTAGGATAATAATCTCAGACCGCTTGGACGTGCACAAAACCTAGATTGGTCCCTTACCACGATCTAAGTCAGATGTCTAGGATAAACATTCAGGATTTCTGTTATTTAATTTTTGCTTGATTGATTTGGTTTGAAATTTGAATTTTGTAAAATCCATATTTAATGTGATGACTGATTTTAAACGCCATAGTCCCAACCGAAGAGACGGGACCATAATGCAAGGTGCAAGTCCCCTTGCCGGAGAGTGAGTGGATGGACTTGTACGATATTGAATGCCATAGAGTCTCGACCAGAGAGACAGGACTGGAGTGCAAGAAGTAAGTCCCCTCAACGGAGAGTGGGCGGACGGGCTTACTTAATCCCCCTTAACTTAATATGCAAATGATCCGGAGAGACCGTCCGCTTAACTTAAAACATTAACGATCCGGAGAGATAGCACATTAAACTAAATATTAAATGATCCAGAGAGATCGCGCATTAAACTTAAACGGTTCGGAGAGATCGAACCTTAAAACAGATTTGATTTTGCAAAAAGGATTTGAGTGACTTATAAATAGAATAAAATGGATAAATCCTGGATGAACACGGGACGACTTTGATATATGATGTATAATTTGATTTTGATATATAATGTGATATGATGTGATGTGATTTTGATATATGATATTATAACTATGAATTAAATCCGAGCGGTAATGATGTAAATCCCGGATGAACACGGGAGGATTAAAGATGTGTATTGTAATTAGAGTCATGTGATGTAATAACTCTGAATGAAACCGGAATGATTGTGATGTATAGGTTGCAATTAAGGAAAGGGTTTAGAATCTTAGGCTATAAAAGGTTTGAAATGACTTGTAATTGATGAAAGAATCCAAAGGAACTGGACGGTTTTCCAAGGCTAAAGCTGCTTGAAAGTTCAATAATCAAAGACTCGTTACTGGAACTTGTTCTGGAGCAAAGCATACCTTTCATTCAAAAGGCGTACTTTGGAGGGCAAGTGTTAACTGGGTTTTTAACCCAATAGAATTCAAAGGGAACTAGAACAAACATCTACAACAAGTCAAAATATCTCAAGGATCGACCAAGAACTAGAAAGAAAAGAAGAGAAAGACCAAAAAAGAAAAATGCCAAAACAAGCTAAGGCGATGGATCGCTATCGATCCATCACCTATGGTTCGCTAGCGATCCACAAAGCTTGCTCATGGATCCTCCAGTCCTCTTGCATCATGATCTAATATATTTCCTAGAGACGCTTGCAAAGTTTCATAGCATGCTAAAAAATCTAGCTCGAGAAGTGAAGACTCACCTGATTCAAGCTATTTGACCAAAAGAAACTAACATAAAATGGACCTACGGAACTCATACGAAGTCAGATTGACTTGAAATTTTGGGAGAACATTAAGAAGACATAAAAGAAGCTAAAAAATAAGATCATTTGAAGTTGATTTGATGGATCGCTAACGACCTAACTAGATGGATCGCTAGCGACCCATCTAGAGTGGGCCCACCACCTCATATTTTTATAGTGGATCCCTGACACCCTCTAGAGTGTTCCAACAAAGTTTCATTCGATTTCGTTAATATTTGAGTGAGTTATGGATGATTCTTCTAGACCAGATGACCCATGAAGACAGATAATCAAACTAAATCCAAACGACTTGATATTTGAATAAGGCACTTAAATAGAAGATAGGAATACAACCAAACAAAGATCACTCAAAAATATGCTAAGTGGATGGATAACTAGCGATCCATTCCCTATGGATAGCTAGCGATCCATCCCCTATGGATCGGATCGCCCTCAAACTTTTTGAGTTCCTTCATAGCACTAAAGGCTTCTGGTAGAAAAATATGCTAAGTTGATGGATAGTTAGTGATCCATCCCCTATAAATAGCTAGTGATCCATAGAAATGACTCAGATTAATTTAAGATTTTCGGTGATGACTTGGCATAACAATTGGACCTCTCTGCACTTGGACTTCTGGCCCTACACTCACTGAATTCCCCTACAAATACTCACCTTCCTGCAGCTAGAGATGGATATTTCCATAGAGAGAGTGGCCATTACTCTACTGGAATTCCTTCACTTCTTCAACTTTCTTCTCCCTCACAATGGTCATTAAGGGTGTTACTGTGATTCTCCAATCAACCCTTGAACTTGTGACTTATTCTAACTCATTGTAACTTAGATCTAAGGACTAACTAGTTGATATCCAGAGAGATTCAACTCATACAATCATAATAAAAATTGATTAAAGTGGACGTAGGCCAGAGTCAGCCGAACCACTATAAAAATTCTGTGTCTCTTTTCTTACTTATGCTATTTATTTGTTGTTTATCCGATATTTGTGCTGATGATTATCTGCACTGGTGCTTTCACACTTGATCTAGGGTGTTGATCCATTTTTTAGGTTAACAGATATACTGAAAGAGTCTTATCTATGTTGTCAAGAACACATCAAAGTCTAATTCAGAATTTAGTCTATTTTAGTGAAGTCATGTTGGTGATCTTCAAGCGATGTGTTGAAGTCCTATTCGATTGTTCAAGCAGTTTTATAGAAACATGCTCTTATGGGTGAGTGGGGGTAGTTTCATGAAATTCCAAAAGGTGTTTGAGATTGGATATAGGATGGGAAGTCTGAACCAATAGAAAAGTCGCCGGTGCAACTATATATTTACTTCTTTCTTTTAGCTTAGTCATATTATTAGATTAAGTTATATTTTTTCATATCATAGATCATTCCTCATTCTGTACATAAGTCACATCATGTAGTGACTTTAATTTGGTATCAGAGCAAGGCATTTCAAAAATCGTAAAATAATTTTTGAAAATAATATGGCATCAAGTTTCATAATTTTTCAAGAAGGTTGATCGATTGCACGATGCCCACTTTTCACTAGCACTAACTATGCTTTTTGATCTACTAGAATGAGAATATATATGCAATCAATAGTTATGCTATTTGGAACATGACTTAAGTTAAGTATGAAGCACCCACTATTGATTTTAGTACATGGACAACTCAACATGTTACTTTAGCCAAAAACAATTCTAAAGCCATAAATATTTTATTTCATTCACTAGATGGAAATGAATTTAACAAAGTTAGTATATGTAAGTCCACATATGCAATATGGAAAACACTACAAATTAAACATGAAAGCAAAATAAAGTTAAACAAGTAAGATTTCTATGTTGAAAACCAATTACATCCTTTTAAAATGAAGGACAATGAGCCAATTTTAGATATGTATTCACATTTACACAATATTACGCATGCACTTATGCAATTAGTAGAAAATTTATCTGAATTTGATATAGTTTCAAAATATTAAATTCTTTAACAAATGAATAGGAAGGAAAAGTGCTTCTATTAAAGAAGCAAACAACCTTTCCAAAATCAAGGTTGAAGAGTTAATTGATAATCTCATGTCTTATGAAGTAAATTTGCAAGTCAGGAAGCAACAAGAAAAAGAAAAGTGATCGACTGCATTTCAGCTAAAGATGATTCAGATATTGATCAAATTGAATTGGCCTACCTTGTAAAGGGTTTCAAAAAGTACTTGAAATCCGAGATGACATTAAAAAACTTTAATGGCAACTCATCAACTATGAAGTGCTTTGAATGTAATAAGACGGGCCATATAAAAAGGGATTGTTCGAAACCAAATAATGAAAACAAGTCCAAGAAGAAACATGAGGCAAAACCGAAGAAAAAGGAAATTTCAAGTCACTTGGGATGACTCCGAATGTTCTTCATCTGACGAGGAAAGTGACAATAAGCAAGCTAATGTCCATTTTATGGCATTTGATGATGTGATACGAAAAAATTACTCTTATGATGATCTACTTATAATTAATATAGGATTTTAGACGAAAGGAAAAATGAAAAAAAAACTAAGAAAAGAAGCTTATGAAAAATTAGATAGAGTAGGGTTAAAGATAAATATATTGAAAGACAAGACGGTATTCTTGAAGAAGAATTATGTAAAATACAAGAATCAAATGAAAATTTGGCATCTCAAATTTAACCATTACAAGAAGAACTAAAAATCTATCGGGACGAGAATGTCAAACTTTCTAAAGAAAATTGTGATTTACAGCTATCTCTTAATATATCTAAAAATCAAGTAAATTCTTTAAAATCTAAGATTAATGACGTATCTCAAGATATTTCAAATTTAATAAAGCAATAGAAAGTTTAAAATTTTTGATAAATATCTCAAAACCTCCCTTTAATAAAAATGGTTTGGGATTTAAAAGTTCTATAAATGACAAATCTAGTTCTAAAAAAAAGATATGCATCTTTGTATACTAAGTTTAGAAAATTTTGAAGTTACTAAAAGTTAAACAAAATTAGAAAATTCTACGACTATTAGTACTTGGTTTCCCAAAACTAATAATACACTTAATAGAAATAAATATATAATTAATTTTATGTCTGAAGTGCATTTAAATTCAAATTTTGTATTCAAAATTTCAACCAAACCCACTTGGGTATGGTTATCTTCAACCTTAACCCCTGGACCCTAACGTAGGAAATGGGCACCATAATTTTTTCTTATTTTTTACAAGTACACCACATATTAAGAGGGAGATGGATTCCAAATTTTCTGATGCGATGAAGCTATAAATGTAGAAACATAAAAATTTCATAATCATATTTTTAATATGTATTATGGTTTTATAAGAAAAATATTATTTTTCAACAAAAAAAATTAAATCTATGGGTAAAAATAATTTTGCCTAAAATATACCTACCCAGTAAATGTTTTGATGATAAAAATATATTCTTGACATTCATATTTAATTGGTAATGAGTTTACACTTTGAAATTTTTATGGGGATTATTATAAAAAATCATCTTTATACCCAATCTTGCCAACGCACTATAAAAGGTTTTATTTATTTAATTATAAAGCTTATTGACTATGTATTTACTAAGAGATTTTTACTTTTGGAATACAATAAATAGGATTTTTTTTAAGCAGTATTTGTCAAAAAAAATTTGTATGATTTGTGTCATATTACTCTGTTTCATTCTTTGCTTTTTCTCTCTTATATTACTTTTTGTTAAGATAAAGAGGGAGAAAAATCAGACATATTTATAGGGGTAAAACAAAAATTTATATATATATATAGTTGTCATCATCGAAAAGGGCGAGACGGTTAGAATCTAAGTTTTCTGGTTTTGAAATGATAACCATAAATTATGAAATATATTGTACAAGTTTATCATTTCAAGGAAATTCAAACTACAAAGACTAAGGCAAACAACTATAGCTGATAAGCTCGATAAACAAAGACCATACCTTAGGTGAGTCATTATATATGAATCTTGAAAATAGTTGTATGATATCCTTTAATGATATACATACAAAAAATATCAAATCGATTTAAAAAATAGATTTTGAACCTAGAAATTTTCATAAAGAAAATTTTAAAAATATGGGATTCGAACCCAAGTCATAAGGACATAGCCTACACTCAATCAACATAAAAATACTATGCAACGCATGGATTCAAACCTGGGTCGTAAAGGACTAATTTTCACTTCTTACTAAATGAGCTACAAACAATTTTAGTACCAGGTTCTCAAACGTCTGGCAACACTACCCAAACATCTTACTTGATCCTTAAATGTCTGGTAACCTCATTTAGACGTCTGAAACCACTCATTTTTGATCTATTTTCTTTCTGAAAATTGGCAAGACGTCCGAGCTATAAAATCGGGCATCTGACCATGTGTTATGCCATTTTTTCTTGTATTAATTGGTTAAACGACTAAACATATACGTCAGACGTCTGAACTAGACTAAAAATGAATGTATTCTTATTGGAATGTGTTCAAATTTCTGAAGATGTCTAACCCATTTATTCAGATCTCTGACATTATATTAAAATTTTATATACTAGAGTCTGACATTTGACCATACAACTCGGACGTTTGAGATGGTATAAATGGCTATATTTTGAACAGACACCTAATTATGAAAAGTTACATCTGTTAATTAAAGGATATGATTCCTTAAACAATCATAATCCTTCAGCATAGCTTTTCAATGCAATAAATATAGACTAGATCTATTTGTGGAAAATAAATTCTCTTGCTCTAAAATTCTTGTTCTCTCTAAAACTCTCTTGTTATAAAAAGTGATTTTAAACCATTCTATACTTCCTATATCTCTACACATTTAATTCACAAATCATCAAATGATATTTTAGGAAAGGTGTACTAAAAAGAGACTTATATGTGTTTTCAAGCACGCATCAAAGTCAAATTCAGAATTTATTCGGTTTTATTGAAGTCAAGTTGGTGATCTTCAGGCAAGGTGTTAAAGTCTTGTTTGTTTAAACAGTTTTGTAGAAACATGTTCCTTTGGGTGAAGTGAGGGTAGTTTATTCCAAAAGGAGTCTGAGACTAGACATAGGACGAAAAGTTCAAACTAGTATAAATCACTAGTGCAGTCATTTATGTACTGCTTTCTTTTAGCTTACTCATATTATCAGCTTAAGTTATATTTTATCATATTATAGATCATTCTGCATTTCGCATATAAGTCGCATGACATAGCAACTTTCATTTGGTATCAGAGCAAGGCATTTCAAAATAGTAAAATCATTTTTGGAAATAATATGGCATCAAGTTTCACTATTTTTCAAGAAGGTCAATCGATCACACGACCCCCACTTTTCATTGACACTGGCTATGCTTTTTGGTTTACTAGAATGAGAATATATATGCAACCGAATAGTCATGCTATTTGGAACACTCAAGTTGAGTATGAAGCACCCACTACTTATTTTATTACATGGATAACTCAACAAGTTACTGTAGCTAGAAACAGTTCTAAACTATGACCATGGGGTTGTGATGGGTAAACCTAACTCCTTTTTTGTCCTCGATGGTAAAAGCAATGTCAATGGCGTTTTCCTTAATCTAAGGTACCTGAAGGGTCTGGAGATCTACTGAATAGACATGGTAGGAGGAGAGCTCTCTCTTATCTTGGGCCTGAGCCCCTCGATTGCTTCTGGCCATGTGCAAGTAACCATAAATTGATAAAATTTTGGTATTGACTATGACTACGTTGATGTTACCTACTCACTGGAGTGGGGCAAGTGGATTTTAATGAGAATTGTGCTACTATACTTGTTGGCTTACATACTAAACCATACTCCTTTGTTGATCAGTCGCTTTATCTCATCTTTGAGGTGTCAACACTCATTGGTTGAGTGACCACTGAACTAGTGGAACTCATAGTGTCATTCGCCCTATGCAAAAATTAGTCAAGGACAAAGCGGGTTGTTTCTGTAGCTCCTTCTTCATGTAGGATCGATAATTTAGATCGAAACAAAGGGCAACCGGTAAGCTATTCTTTCCTGCTCTCCTTGCCAGCGTTGACTCCTTGTTGAAACCGTTGACATACAAATGGAGGGACTCGGTTGAACCCTACTTATGTTGCCTAGCTCGCTTGCCATCATGAATCTTTTTTTGATGGGAAGAAGCAGGCCTTGAAGTTAGAACACAATTAGGACCAAGACACGACACTTCCAAATAAAGAAACCAACAAGATGCTGGCTCATTTAGGATGGAAAGGAACAAGAGACACTTTGCATAGACTATAAATATGGCCGACTCGAGTTACTATGTTGAAGGTGGTGATATGATCGAATGGGTCGGTACTCTTATCATACTTATCCATGGGAGGCAAGAAATACCTTAAGGTGGATGTAAGTGCTTAGGATTTCTTCCAAAAAAGAGTCTTCATTCTAGTCATCTGACGCTCCCTCACCACAAGTGTTTTTTGTTTGAATTCTGCGCATTTGTTGGTTTAAGGCAACCATTTCCTCTTGGAGACCAGATTCCACATGTCGTGGATGACAATGGCCCCTTGGTGGGGAAAGCTCAGTTACCTCCTATCTTATGTAGGGGACCTTTGGCGGTAATAAGGTGAAGGGGAATGAGGATGCCTGGCTTGCATAAAGACCTGCTTCTGATAATTTTTGGTGATCTTTGTGGATAAGGTGCCTCTCTCAGACTAGGACCCGTTGGGTCGGTAGTAGAATGATGATTCTTTACATCCTGGGGCTCTACTTTGTTCGCTGTTACCAAGGCATTCAAAGCACAGATCATGATCCTCGTCCGTCGCCCTAAGGTGATGGAATGCAGATCGTCTTTCAACTGAAGGGGATCGGCAGCGTGCTACCGATTCTGGTTCTTGGACTTCATGGACGTCTTCCTGCACTTGGGAAATGCATATGTTCTTGTGGTGAACATAGGCATTTCCAATTTGGGTTTCAATCACTACCCTCTTTAAGGCTTTGGCGGTGCTCATGAGGTTATAAGCGACATGAGGATCAGGTTGAGGAGTTTGTTTAGCCATTGGAGGGACTAGTGGAACAAAGTTAACTATTGCGTAAGCATTCAACCTTGTCCTTAGACTCTACACTTCGTAGGACAAAGTGCCTACATTTGTCCATTACTGTAACACATTGCACCACATATCATTGATAAGCCCAAAAATAGGGCAAGCAGTACTGGCGATGGTATTACCATTAGTTTCATGATTGTTGGAGTTGGTACCTTCATATTCAGGAGTTGGTTCCATGGTAATAAGCTAAAAAAGGTTTTTGTAGAGAAAAAGTGAAGAAAGTTGAGAGCTTTAGGGGGAGGCTCTCCTTATAGAGTTAAAATGTTTACTAGAATTTTAGCCAACCTTAAAATTGTGATCAAAAGGTGGTATTAGCAAAAGGTTGGTCACTAATACCTTTGTTAGTAATGTAAAATGAAGAGATAAAAATGCATAAAAGTAAAGAGACAATGTTTAGAGTAGTTTGATCAAAGATAATCTACGCCCACTTTGAGAACTTTCTTATTGCTTTACTTCTATTACAATGGCTTAGATTATAAGTGATGATAACTAGAATGTAAATATTTAAAAGCTAATGTTGTTCAACCCTTGTATGAATGCATATCTTGGTCTATTTATAGTTGCAAAGTTGATGCTTCGTTGGTTGAGATTGTGCTGACCACGCCAAGGAATTACAATTGGCCATTGGTAGATGTATATGGTTGACGTGCATGCCGGCTAGGATGCCGAATGTCTTGCACGGTACGGATGGTGATGGTTGATGAACCGTACTGTGTGCATGCTTGGAGTATTGTGGGTAGTGTGGGATCAGGGAATGGTTGGAGCAGAAGTGTTGTGGCAGCAGCAAAGGACATAAAGTGTTATTGCATAGAGGTGCTATTGCTAGAAGAACGGTACTTGGTTATGTCAGTCTCTTCAAGGGCGTACTGGAAGAAAAGCTTCTCTAAGAAAAGGGTGGACTAGTGCTTATAGCTATGGCTGGACGTTGCCAAAAGGAATTAGAGCATGTGGGTGGAGGAGGTTGGTATGGGCAAGGGAGCTATCCAGTAGTTGACCGAGTGAATGGACCGATTGATCATAGAGAAGCTGTAACGACCTGTAGTTTACGCATCGGAGGATCGTAAAATATTATTATTTAAATCATGTGAGGTCGTATAACTTTAAAACTTTCGAAATTGACAACTAGAGACATTTACCATACTGGAACTTTTATCGGACATTTTGGACCCATAAATTTTTGTAAGGCCCATAACTTTTGATAAGGATAGAATTAGGGTTTCTTTAGATCGGGCTTGTGGTTTCTCTTTTCGTAAAGTGGTCATAATAAGAAAATAGACTTACCGTTTAGGATATATATCCATTTTAAATTCTATTTGATGTTGGATAGATTAGTGGGCAATTAAACTAAGCCCATACTTATGCCCACTTTTGAACTTCAGGAGTTGTGCCTAAAGAGTCCCCACACTCCCCTTGGAAGTTTCACTACTCTACTAAGTATAAGTTAGAAAATTCAACAAAGGGCGAGTTCTAGGAAGGGTGATCCGTGGATAGAATGTTGGATGGTTCTACCATGGAAAGAAAGGAAAGTGGAATGGTTCTTCGAGGATGAATGGAAACAGGATGGAGAAAGGAAAGGGCTCGGATATGCATGTTAAAGGGTCGTTGATACTCGGATATTTTGAGGAGGCTCATTAGATACTTAGAATGTCTAACCTGGATTGATGGAATGAATTCGTATTTCCTGGACTGGTGGTATAGGTCTAGTGTCAGCTTTTGGCTGTGAGGGAGTACACTAGAAACTAGAAGTTTTCCATTAATCCCTATAGAGGAATTGTCATACGAGTTCTTATATATCTATAGCACATTGAGTGATACTGAGGATTGTTTTATGGATACTATGTTTGCTTTGTTGTTTTCTCCAGTAATCTATCACTCTTAGGATGTCATTTGAGATGGGTATTATGGATAGGGATACCTGGACACCCATCCTTGTACCTAGGATGTAGTACACCTTTATGATATTTGTAGAGTAGCATATTATGTTCCTTAAGTGCTAGCTTTTTTGTTGCAGGGACATGTCAGCTATGGTTCGTATACCGTTATTCTTTACTTTATCGACTTATATAGCATTTTGAGATTTCTTATCGCTCACATCAGACTAACATATGGCTTGAGGTTTTATGCTTTACTTCTTATTATCTCATGTACTCTTAAATGAGTAGACTAGATAGCAGGTATAGGTGGTACGCGATGGTAATGCAGAGGATGATCTAGAGGGAGCTTTCTCGTATTATATATAGGTACTTATGCTTATTCCGTTGTGCGACACTATGGAGCCTAGGCAATGTCCATCTATTATATATTAGAGACAGTTCGAATTTATTGTCAGTTGTACAAACTCTATTATTATCTTAAATAACTTTATGAATCTGTATACTCTGATATTTTGGTTCATTTTGGTTATTAATGTCTCGCCTTTTTTATATCTGTGATGTTATTATTATATTTTATTAGATGTGCTGTGAGATATACAACAAGTCATATGATTTTTTAAAATTCCTTTTAACCCTTAACAATCATCCAACATCAGCCTAGCACTACACAAGCACACAACTTATATGTAATTGGGTGCTGGAGGTGTAGGATAGTCATCACATTTAGTATCAGAGCTCAGGTTACAGGATTAACCTAAGTTGATACCGTGGTCCAGTAGAGACAGGGAAGGAGTCATCACCCTGGACTGGATCGAGAGTGTATACATATATATGAGAGAGAGCATACTTGTTATATATTTTTGTTTTAAATAAAAACTATATAGTAGTATATATAATATATAAGTCACATGCACACACGAGCACCATTGATGCGGTTTTCTTTTATGAGAGACTGATCATTCTTGTTACAGATTAAGAATGAGCCGGCATACAAGAAACGTTGGAAAGAACTCCATTTCTGGAGTCGAGGAAGGAACAAGTTCAGGGGCTGATAACCCTAACTTGCACGCAATGTTCAACGCAATGATGGCAAACATGCTGCAAAATGCCCAAGCGGCTGCTTCTGATGTTGATGTTGGTGGTGGTGCTCAAGTGCAGGCACCCAGAATCGATTTTGCAAAGCTGAATATGGATTTTTTTTTCCAATCTTGTTGGTAGACATTTCAAGGAACGAATTGGCTATGGAAGTGCAGGATTGGTTGAACATTGGCGAAAGGATTTTTAATGACTTCAAATTAGACAACACGATAAGAGGAGGTTCGCTTGTCGACAACTTTCACTACACCATACTGCTCATTTTGCCACACCTCAATGCAGAAAAATTGCCACGGTCATGAGCCGTGGCAATTTTATCACGGTTTTGAGCCGTGGTAAAATAAATTACAATGGTTTCTGGCCGTGGCAATTTAGCAACAGCCATGAACCGTTCCAAAGTTATCAAATTTTTTTCCGTCCCTTAGCGTGTATACATTGAGATGAAGCTCTCATCCTTCTCCAAAAAAGAACGCCCCCTTCCAAAATTAACCCGCGTACCCTAGCTAAATAATTTCCATCCCGCGCCCTAACTCTCATCAATTTTCACCTAAATCCCCATTGCTCCGACGTAAACGTGAATAGCTCGTATTCTCAATCAAATCGCATAAATCGTTCTCACTCAAATACTAGGTTTTTCGCCTTTCTCTCAACCTTCACTCGGTCAGGTACGATATTTAATTTAATATCATGTTTATTTTATTTTTGTTTTATAGTTAGTAAAATTGATGTTATATGTGCTGAACTAAATTGAAATCCAATAATTTCTTAATTGATATAATCGTATATGTTTAAAATTTGATGTGGAAAAGTACAGATGTAAAAGGTTGCTTATTCGAAGGTTAGATGATATTAACTAGACTTTATGAACCCACAGCTGATGCTTCTGATGGTTTATGTGGAGATATACAGTATTTTTTAAATGAAGGGGACATTTTATATATTCCTAGAGGATCTCTTCACGAGGCTTGAACAATTATTGATGAAAATGATTTTGATGGGGCTGCTAATTTTTCGTTACACCTGACATTTGGAATTGAGGTCGAAGCTCCTGTTGAGTAAGTGCATTTACAGATTACGTTTTAATTTTATTCGAGTTTACTAGCAAAATTTCTTGTTAGGACAGGTTTTTGGTTTCTGTCTCTGCTTTTATTATCGTGTTCCTACCATATTTAATAATTTTATGTTACATCGTTAACTGTATTAAGTATTTAGGCTGCTTTTATCATTATTGGGTACATTGCACCTCTTTGATAATCCAGGAGACTGGTCTATGAATCTAGAAATGTATAATCTGTCTTAATGGACTATTTGATTCTTACAGTTTGGTATTTAAATCATGTTTGTAAACATAGAATCTCTGAAATAGAAGCAACCCTTTTTACCTGACATGGACAATAATATTACTTTATTTAGGCCAGATTATTCTAAAATAATTATATATTTTCAGCATTTACAAGCAACAACACTTTTCTACAGATGGGAAGGGTTCACACATATTGCATTGCACTACTGGAATGAGAAGCACAAATGTACAATCATCAACTATACTGATTCTAAATCAAGGATATGGAATAGTAGGTTCATCATGATATTACATATTGCAATCAGGTTAGTTGCTAATGACAACCCAACACTTAGAAAGGCTTACATGGTTGCTGCATACCCTTTGTCAGTTGATACTCACATGTCAAAGCACAAAGGCATGTTTCAGTACATAATTGACGAAATAAACACCATGCAAATTTTATTGAAGCATTTAAATGCATCAAAAAGTACATTGAGGTTGAGAACGATAATTCCCTACAGTGGTTGAGGTGGCTTAGGCATTTGCCTCAGGAAGGATACGACGATGAAAAAATTGATTTCTGTAATATATCTAAAATATTTGAGGACCTTATTACAATGTTTAGTAACCATACCAAAGAAGCCATAATGGAATTTTCGAATATGAAATCCATATTCTGTAGAGAAGCCTCATTTGAAGATGCTTACAAATGCTTTTTGATCCTTCTGGAGAAATATAGAAAAGTCAGGAGGCAGTATATGAATGGTATGTTGTCACTTCACTCCAGATGATGTTGATTAAGAAGTATGTATTATGAATAAGTTTCACTATAAGTATATGCATTGTGATTTGTGTATGATTATAGCAGATTCAGCTAAGACAACTTAAAAGAGTTTTATTTGAAATTGGTTGTATGTACCTCTACAGTTAAGGAATTTGCAGTAACTTAACAGATTAAGGCAGCTTAGAGGCAAAAGTGTTTGACTCTCGTCCTGATTGGGTTCCGGTTTCTGAGAAAGCTCGGGCAGAGTCTGAATTCAAACTGGTAATTTTATTAAGGCTAAATGGATACAGTTCTAGTTTTCACCTAATATCTTTATTGCTGTGCATAATATTGATTGAATTAGCATGACATTCAAATGGGGAACATATTCAAGATTTTTTATATCAATGACATTTTTTAGCTCTTCAATTTGCCTAAAATCTGAATTAGTGTATCATCAAGCTTACAAGCGACAATGTTCAATTAAATCATACAATAACGCATAAAAAAGCTTAACGTGTATTAAGAATAATGGAATCAAATCCTCACCTGGCACAACCTTGACCGTCAAAATGGGATAAATTTATATGCCTTTTGGATTTGTTCTTGAAAGTGATAAAAGTTTCATGTTTATCAAGAAAAGAGTTCTCAGTGTATTTGGGCGAGTTTAAACATACGGATTAAAATGAAGAAACTGAAATGTTCTTTTTTAACATCTTTAGAATGATATTTAGGCGAGTTTAAACTACATTTGTGAACTTTAAAATCGTGAATTAATAATATAATGGAATGTCAATGATTGTGTGGATAACTCGAAGTAATGATTTACTGCACACCTAACTTTTTTCTATTAAGTAAACTATATAATCAATATGGTATTTTAGATTGTATATAAAATTGAACATAATCATTTTTATTTAGTATTTTTGAGTTATCAAATTCATAACATAATCAAGATTATGTTTAAATGTTTGAAAATCCTGTTGAAAAATGAGAGAAATAAACCTTAACACATCGAGCTAGAAATCAACATTCATCTTCTTAGTTTGCTCATGATATATGATATTCCTTTTCACTCTCTAATGCCTGTGAAACTATATTATTAGCTACCAAGTACTTTTATTTTTATTTTTAACAGAATAATAATCAAAATTGGTTATATTTGTTGGAAATTTGAATTCAAGATCAAAGGCTTCATGTTCAAAATAAATGTAGTACTAGTTATTAAAGTGAATGATACATCTGAAGTTTGAGATTATATTAATGTAAATTGTTACATTGACTTGATTAATGTTCTTCACATGCTGGAAAAATCTTTGTGACTTTAGTGATGCTTTGTCCATTTGATGAATGCATGCAATTTCATAAGTTTGTTATCTCTAGCTCAATATCAAAATATCTAACATCCATGCATAAATAATATTTGATGAAGGAGCTAAACAAAAGTACATCAGAAATGAATTCAAATACACAACATATTTATCATGTAATTCATTATAGTGCGACTAATTATCAATACTAGAGCATGGTATTTAGATAGTACCTTAGAGTTGCCTTAGTTGAGAACAGTGGGAGATGCAAGACAAATGAAGACGGTGAAAAGGTACTGTTTCTCTAAGTTATTCATGCTTTCCTAGTTCTTTTTCAAACGTATACTCTAAATACCTCTTCATTTGAATGTTGTATATCACTGTTACTGTAACTCATTTACTGCATACAGATTCTTCCCAATGGCACTGCATGGATTCCAAATTTGGTTCAAACAATCACAGACGTAATTATCAATGGCGGAAAATCAATCTTAGTTGATCAGAAATTGGTTGATGGTCCAAATCCTAATAACAGAGGGAAGCTCTTCATCCCTCTTATTCTAGCATTTCAACCATTGTTGGCCTATGTTTCCATGCCTATCAACAGGTGACTTTCTCCTTGTATTTTGTTTCATTGCAACATTTTTAGAAGTATGTTTTGCATAACCATGCCCATTTCAGCATTTAGTTTGTTCAATAGAATATTCAAGATTTTTCTTATCTTGTACACGTTTGAAACTACTTTTACCACCCTCCAAGTTTACAATTTTCTTGTAAAATTTGTTGATAGATGACACAGTCTTCATTCAGTACAAGTGAAAAAAATATCCAGTTAATAGTATGCCAGCTGGTCTTTGCTAGGAGATTTTATATGTACATCCTATGTCGATTTCTAGGATCAGTTTGGTTGTTTATTAGTAAATTAAACCGATATATGTATGTATGTATATTGCTGATCACGTGTTTTAGACTAGGACAGTGCTCTTCTTGGGACATTCAAGTAAGATTCTCCATAACCACTCCTGGTGCTTTGCATCCTTACTCATTTTTCCATCTCTATCATATGATTCAAAGGCATTTTTGATTAAACTCAGCTGATAATCTAGTCTTGCAATTACCAATTTTCATCTCCATAAACTCTAAAAGGATCAGCAGGTCTGAAAAATTAAGATGTAAGAACGTTACACTCTGAACCGTTGATTACTAAAATCTTATGATTTCGAACCATGTATCAGAATGACTCTCCTCAGTTTCATTTGGATTTCATATTCTGTCTTAGAACTCAATTCAAACCACAGTTAAGAAAGAAAAAAACAATCAATAAACGTTCAAATAATAATAATAAAAGATATCAAGATACTTGAAATTATTATCGAAAAAGGAATAGGGAGAGTAGATCAAGCTTTACAATAAGAGATATAGAAGCTCAAACATTAAAATAAAATTTAAAGATAGTAATTATCTATATGAAAAGGCAATTTTATGCTTTTCACATTTTTAATTTCCGTTCGATCTATATTATCGCATATAAACAGGTAAAGGTAAGTATCTATACTTTTTAGCTTACATGCGCACGCACTCACACATTACAATATTACTCTTTTGAAATATGCAACATATGATCTATCCAATTTCAATTTAAATTTTGAACCTTTTGATTTGCTATTTAAACACTGTTTTGAAAACAGCCTGAATCCATTTCAAAAAGGATTTATATTGGAATATATTTTCTACATATTATATCTTCTCTTTTATGTTTTTCTTTGTTCAGCCTTTATATAGTTTCTCATAACTACTGTTTTCCTCATTTGATTTTCTTAGATTTTTTTTTCCGTCTGTTCATAAGACTCAGAGAATTAAATGGCATATGCACAATTTTGCATATTTGATTAGGTAATTTAGCCATTTATTTAGACATATGCAACTGAGTATATGCTATGTATTGTATTTGTGTTTTTCGAACCCAAAATCAGTTCGAATATCCTATTTTTTTATCATCTCCTGTAAGTGTGTCTTTCACACACACACTTTTTTTAAAGGGCACACACATATATAATATACAAAAATAATAATAATAAGTTTTAATATGTGCATTTGATGCTTGCAGGACACCTAATGATGCATTATGTTGTATTATCGTCTTGTGGGATTTGAAGGCATGAGAAATATGAATTTGTATTTTGAATTAGCACAGATACATTGGTCTTTGCAAAACAAGTTATTTCATGAGCAAGTATTGTAGGGATTGATCTTTGTAAAATGCTAATGTACTTCAGTTTATTGGTAATGTATGTGCTCCTGTTTTCGGTTGGCATATCTCTATATAGAGCTATTCTTGATTCTAGCTTGCTTGTGTAGTCTGAAGCTTTTATACAAAGTCGTGGCTAATTTTATTGTGTTACTGAAGTTTATTGGTGATGTATTACAACTGTTATTGTTTGTGCTTTAGTTTATTCAGGCACGGCTTAGAGCCGTGGCTAATTTTAATGATATAAAAATTAGCCACGGCTCTATACCGTGGCAAATTTCATTCAGCCATGGCTAATATTAATTTTGCCACGGCTCGAAGCCGTGGCAAAATTTTTGCCACTCCCCATTTTGCCACGGCTCAGAACCGTGGCAAAATGGCTTTTCTGGTGTAGTGTTTATAAGGAGAGCCATGAACTGGTGGAATGATATTAGAGCTGCTACTCTTGAGGATCAGTTTACTTGAGACCAGTTCAAAACCCAATTTGAGGAGAAGTTTATTTCGACTGCTCAAAAGACAATGTTCTTTAGAAAATTCGTTGATTTGAAGCAGGGAGACATGTCTGTCTTCGAGTGTGTTGCTGAGTTTAATGCCTTATCAAAATATGGGATGTCTTTCATCGACACTCAACCGAGGAAGAACGAGAAGTTTCTTATGGTGTTGGACAACTACTCGGGGGAGAAGTTAGTGAGTTAAATTAATGAACCATTTGAGAGACTCATCGAGAAAGCTCTTCGTCATGAGAGTTTGTACCCCAAATCAAAATCAGCTATTGTGGCTAAGGAAGGAACAAAACCAAAACAAGGCAGTAGAGGTAAGAAGAAATGGGATGGTAAAGGAAGCAATTTCAAGAAAAGAATGCTTAGAAGAAAGCAAGTTGGGATCCTTTCTGCAATGGTTGGGGAGACAAGGGCCACTTGATTAGAGATTGCAAATCATGGAAAGAAGAAGTGCAACAACTGTGGAAAGTTCGGACATATGTAGAAGAATTGCCCAGAACTAGTGCAGCAGAAGAAAGTGGTGAAGGCTTATGCTTTGGATGTTGTCCTGACTTCATCGAGTGCTCCCTCAAGGAGAAGGGGAAGAATATCACTATTCAAGGTATGCTTTCTATTTATGATATTTTCATATGTGTTTTGTTCGATACCGGGGCTTCACATTCCTTTATATCTAGTGACCTGGTGATAGATTAGGATTAAAACCCAAAATAATTGACCACCTTTAGTAGCAACGAACCTTGTTGGAGGCCCCACTAACCTTTGTATGGTTTGTTGTGATTTGGCCTGATTGAGTCATGGATGCTCTTTTGTTTGTGATTGCTTTGTTTTGGACTTCGTTGGGTTTGGGGTTATCTTAGGGATGGACTGGCTGAGGAAGTATGGTGTAGTAGTGCACTGCGAGAAGCTGTTGGTGAAAATAGAGGCTGAGGAGGGGCATAAGGTGGTGATTGGTTGTCTGCTAGAGGATGGATTATTGTTAGCTTTCTATATTCGCTCGAAGTCCCATGGGATGAGTTCTCATCTGTGTCTATCGTTAGATAATATCCGGACGTGTTTAAGGAGGTGATTATATTACCGCCACATTGGGAGATTGAATTCCGCATAGACTAACTAAAGGATGTCAGACCGATTGTTATGCCTTTGAGTCGTATAGCACCAAACGAGCAGAAGGAGTTGAAAGTGCAAGTGAATGACCTATAAAGGCGAGGGTTCATTCATAGGAGCATGTATGAGTGCACCTGTAGTATTCGCCACTAAGGCAGATGGCTTTTTAAGGACTATTTTTGTTATTAATTAACACAATATAAACCATCAAACTTTAATACAGCAACTAAAATCACTTTGTTAAATGTCATTAAAATGAATATGAAACTAAAGCAAAATCTATTTTAAGCATGATCTATTTACTATTTTTGATTAGTAACATAGATCATCAAATTTTGATTATGTTTTAATTCCATGATCAAAATCACTTAGTTAGATGTTAATGTAAATTGTATTTATATTTGAGTAAGAATAGCCTATTCGTGATAAACAACATAGGCTATCAATTCCACTAATAAACTTACATCAACATCTAACTATCCATGAAGCATAAAAGAGATCATAAATTAGCAAATATGTTGAATCAACATGATTTAGAGAGCTTCATTACCCCTAAATTGAAGGGGTTTAGCTACTCATTTTTGTTATCATTTCAACACATGTACATTGCAACATTAAAAAGCAAGGGAAGTAAGAGCTAATAAAAAGAACTAACTACTTGCATAAAAATAAAACTAAACTAATTGCAATGAAAAGAAAGCTAATCTACTAACATGAAATAGAAGAAAGCATGTAAATAAAAATGAGCATAAAATAAAATAAAAGCATGAAGGAACAAAGAAGAAGAAGAGGCTTAGGAAGCCATTTTATTTCTCATTAGTTTTGTGGCTACAACTTGCATAATATGATAAGGTAATGTAAAACCCCATTACATGAACATAAAAGGGTTATTTATACATGACTAAAACCCTAATCCATTTTTAGGGGACTCCCTAAAATGCCCTTGAGGTAGTGTGGCCTCCAAGTTATCATTAGCATGAAATTAATCCTCCATTAAATGTGCATTGCCTTTAATCTCTACTAACATGTGCATTAGCTCTTAATTGTGGTTCATGGTTAGTAGGTGGGTGGGGTCCTCCATGGTTACATGACTTCTTTTGTTTCTTCATTTCTTTGGCCTCCATCACTTGTGCATGCATACATACATGAAAGCTTCTTCATAATTGATCTCTATTTCCTACAATTTAAAAATAGAAATGTGCAAGTGAATTTTTTCAATTTAAATCATACGCAAAATTACCATTTTGACCCCATGTAGATGCATGAATGATGAATTGAAAGCATTTTTGAAATTTGGTTTTAAACATGTAAAACACCCAATTATGACATTTATTTTACTAAAATGAGATTAAGTGTGTGAGTAAAAACATACATTTTTACGTGCATATCAAAGGTGTTCTCTAAATTGGATCCTACAACGAGGTTTCACCAGTTAAGAGTTGCGAAAGAGAGTGTGTCGATCACCACATTTCGTACGACGTATGGTTTCTATGAGTGGTTGTTTATGCAATCTAGACTAATCAATGCTCCGACATATTTTGTTGATCTCATGAAAAGTGTCTTCAGGGATTAACTGAACAAGTTCGTGCTTGTTTTCGAGGATGATATTTTGGTATATTCTAGAACATGGGAGGAATACAAGACACGTTGGAGGATTGTGCTTGAGGTGTTGAGGAATCAAAATTTCTGAGCAAAGTTTTTAAAGTGTCACTTCTAGAGGAGAAAAGTGAGATTCTTGGGTCATGTCTTCTTTGAGCAGGGCATTGTAGTAGATCCTACCAAGGTGGAATCGGTTCAGGATTGGAACTACCCCAAGAACGTTACTAATATGAGAAGCTTCCTAGGGTTAATAGGATACTATGGATGTTTTATCAAGGATTTCTCGAATATGGCAGCACCATAGACCAATTTGATGAAGAAGAATCATACTTCTGTTTGGGACACAAAGTGCGAGTATGCGTTTGTGAGTCTAAAGGAGAGGTTGACTAGTGTGCTAGTGTTGACTATTTTGAGCGGTAATGAGGAGGTGACAGCATACATAAACGCCTGTGGTACTGGATTAGGTGCAGTGTTGACATAGAAGATAAAAGTAATCGCCTACGCTAGTCGACAACTAAAACCACATAAGAAAAAGTATCTGACTCATGATTTGGAGTTGATGGCAATAGTGTTTGCTTTAAAGATTTGGAGACATTATCTACTAGGAGAAAGATTCGATCTTTTCACGGACCATAAATCCTTGAAGTACCTTTTCTCCCAAAAAGATCTCACCTCCACCAGTAACGAGTTGGAATTCTTGGCCTCTTACGACCTTGACATTTTCTATATGCCTAGTATGGGAAATGCAATCGCCTATGCATTGAATAGAAGATATGCCAGTTTGGAAGCAATATTCCTAGAATTGAAGCAGTTGGATTGTATTGTAGGCTATGACTTCAGACCTCATTGCGAGTTAGAGCCAGAGATGTTGGCAAGTTTGACTATCAAACCTACCTTGATTGAGCGGATCGATACTAGTTAGAGGTGAGATGCTAGACCAGTGAAGATCATGGTGAAAATAAAAGGGAGAGTGGAGTATAAGGAAATGAAGCAGTGTGGACGTGATCGAGATGATTGGCTCCGTAGGGATAGGAGATTGCTTGTTCCCGATATTGATGGATTGTGAGATGAGGTGCTACGAGAGTGTCATCACTCTAGATTGACTATACATCTCGGTAGTAATAATATGTACCATTATATGTAGAAGACATATTATTGGGAGGGGATGAAGAAGGATGTCAGGACATTCATCTGGAAGTGTATGAACTGCCAGTTGATGAAGGCAGAGCAGAAGACACCAAGTGGATTGATGCAACAACTTGAGGTTCATGAGTGGAAGTGGGAACAAGTCTTGATGGATTTCATTGACGGATTGCTAAGGACCAGAAGAGGATATGATAACATTTGGGTCATAGTCGATAGATTGATGAAGGGTGCCCGATTCATACCCGTTAATTCTAATAGAACGACATTTAAATTGGCCGAGTTGATGTGAAATGGGTGGTGCGATTCCATGGTGTGCCAAAGAGCATTGTGAGTGACCGAGATTCTTTATTCACTAGTTGGTTTAGGAAGTGCTTACAAGTGGCGTTGGGGATGGAGATATAGCTTATCACCCGCAAACTGATGGGCAGCCTAAGAGAGTGAATCGTATATTGTAGGATCTCTTGTGAGCTTGCATTCTTGATTTCGGAGGTTCATAGGATGATCACTTGCATTTGGTGGAGTTCATACACAATAATCGCTATTAGTCTAGTATTGATACGACATCGTATGAAGAATTGTAACGCTCCTTTATGTTAGTGGGAAGTGGTCGAGAAACTGATACTTGGGCCAGATATGATTAGAGGGACCTCAAAGAAGATTGAGATCATTCGACAATGAATAAAATCTGCTCAGAATAGGCAGAAAAGCTATGATGATAAAGGACGTCGAGGTTTAGAGTTCTTTGTCTGCGATATGGTGTTTGTCAAGATTACTCCCTTGAAGAATGTTATTTGATTCAGCATTAAGCAGAAGTTGGCACTGAGATTTGTAGGTTCTTTTTCAATAGTACAAAGGATTGGGAGCCTAGCATATAAGGTCAACTTACCTTAAAAGATGGGGGCATGCACAACGTATTCCACCTCTCTCATTTGCGAAAGTTTGTGCATGACTTAGACGTTTACATGGGATTAGCTTAATGATATCAAGATTGAACTAGAAGCTTCAAAACCTCATAAGCCGATTTGTATTGTTGGGCATGATATGAAGCGGCTTAGGAAGAAGACAGTGGAGTAAGTGAAGGTTCAGTGGGGCGAAAGTGAAGATGATTACACGTAGGAAACTGAGGAGAGTATGAAGGCTGCATATCTGGAGCTTTTTGAATGGAAAGGCCTACTATTTATCATATTTCCTTTCATTTTTTAACATCATATAGAATAGTTCAATATCTCGCATGTCTGGACTGGTATATCTATACTATTGATGCATGGTTGCATGTTTGATATGTTTGGTGGTTGCATATTATTGCTAGGCATGCGGGGTAACTATGGTTGACTGCTCTTTGACTTGTATTGGGATTTCGAGCCAAATTCCTAAAAAGGGAAGGGTGTAATGACTTATTTTACGTATTAGAGGATCATAAAGTATTATTATTTAAATCATATGAGGTCATATGACTCTAAAACTTTGAAAAATGATTATTAGGGACAATTTCCATACTTAGCACTTTTATCAGACATTTTAGACCCAAAAACTCTTGTAAGGCCTATAAATTTTGATAGAGATAGAATTAGGGTTTGAAATCACTTCCACTAGAGCGGGCTTGTGGTTTCTCTTTCCGTAGAGTGGTCATGATAGAAAAACAGACTTACCATTTAGGATATATAGCCGTTTTAAATTCTATTTGCTGCTATATAGATTAATGGGCAATTAAACTAAGCGCATACTTAGGCCCCCTTATGAACTTCAGGAATTGTACCTAAATAGGGAGATGGGACAGAATTAGATCATTTCCCACTTTCCTAAACAAATTCCAAACCTCCATTAACTCTAATTTCATCAAAAAGCCTCTCTTTTCCTTACTGATCTTAGCCAAATCCATCATTTGAAGGGTAATTTGAGAAGATAGATTTTAGATTCATCATTTTGGCACTTTAGATTTGGATTAGCTGATGTTCATATCAGATCGAGGGTTTAAAGAGGTAATTAAGGTATTAGGAGAGTGGTTATTGATCTCTCACCATTCTATGTTTGTCCATATAGTTAAATTTGATGTTTTTATATGATTTCCATGATAAAACGATTTTAAATGTTAATTAAACCTTTAAAAATGTTTATAGCCGAATTTAAAAGATTGGATTTGATTTTAAATGATTTTACAACCCCTTTTGGATCATATTGTCATCTTGGTATAAAACTAGATCTAGGCTAAATCTTGTATGTTTATCTTGTTTGGATGGATTGTGTATGTTAAATGAATGCTTATGGATGACATACATATTTGGATGAATTGTTTTGACATAGTTTGCTAGTGTTTTTGTGTAGTTAGGAAAGAGGTCATCGATTCGGGCAAATGAAGACAAAAATGCTCGAAATTGGATGAAACTTGGTGGAGGGAACTAGAGGATATATGAAGCTTGTACTTCAAGTCGCAACTCAATTGGAGTTGATTTCAATAACCAAATAGATCTCGATACCTACTTATATGGAGAAGATGGAAACAAGTGCAGTTTAGGTTAGTAGGATTGGCACTTCAGGACTTAGGCTACAAATCTTGGGAAAGGATTCTAGTTGATGCTAGCGAGGAGCTTCAAGAGCCAAACTTCATATTTTTGCTGAGTATAGAATTCGGTACCGACCTCTTTTGGTCGGTACCGAGTTCTTTTCTTGACAGCAGGTTGATGTTGGGGACTTTGAAGTTCTAGGAATGGAGCAAGGGGTCCTAAGCAGGAAAATGGAGAAGAGATCGCGGAGAAAAATACTTAGCCAAATCTTGGCTAAGTATAAGTTAGAAAATTAATATCGGTACCGACCTCTTTTGGTTGATACCAACATGAATTTACGATAGCAGAGATAGTGAAACTTCTAGTGGGGGTGTAGGGACTCAATAGGTCATGGTGAAGGTGTTTATTCGCTTGGTGTTCGAATGCGATGTAGTAGCACAATGAAGGACGATATCTTTGGGACTTCAATGATGGTAACTCGACGGTGAATGGAGTTATGTTCTAAAGACAACGGCTCGATCTAAAATGGAGTCATGATGATGATTACCTACAAAATGAGGGTTCTAGGAAGGGTGACCCATGGATAGAATCACAACAGCAGAACAAGGGAATTGTAACGGTTATAACCGTTACAATTCAAATTTGTCATGGTTATGCATGTGATTACCGTGTGCGTGGCAAAATTTTGTCATGAATATTATAATGGTTATAAGCATTACTAATGGAGAAAATTGTAATGGTTATAATCGTTACTAATAGAGAAAATTGTAACAGTTATAATCATTACTAATTAGAAATTTATAATGGTTATTACCATAATGAATTAGAAATTTATAACGGTTATCACTGTGACTACTGAAAGGAATGCATTAGAAAATAGAAATTTACCAATGGAAACAACCGTTACAAATGATACAATTTGCGTTGCATTCCTTACAAAGTTCCTAACACTTATAGCCATTGGAAATTTCATTTCTTGAAAGTAAATTCTAGCATATAAATTCACATAAAAGTCTCAGCTCAATTTCATATAAGAAATTCAAGTAAACATCATCAGTTATATAATCAAATTTCATAATACACACACAGATATATATATATATATATATATTATTCCTAAAAAGAATGGTGAAAACGGTTACAACCAATAAAGAAGGAGATGAAACCGCAAAAAGCAGACAGTCGAATGATCAGAAAACTACATCTGGGAAGACATGGTCACAGGTCGTACAGGACTTAACATCGATGAGAATATTTAACAAAGATCTACCATACTACAACCCTTACAATGTCAGAGCAATAAGAGAGCATACATCACAAAGGACATTGTTAGCAGATCAAAGATGAAATGAGGTAGCACATTAGTAGTATATACATTTGGCCAGCAACCATCTTTGTCTCAAATACTTTAATATATTGACAAGATGGGGTAGCCTTTTGACAATATAAAGTTATTCCTAAAAAGAATGGCTTCTTCTTTGTTCAATTTATATCTGTACTAGATTATAAACATGTTTTACAATCATGCCATTATACATATAATTCATGAAACATTACAATAAAAAAATTGAGGCCTAGCATGTAGTTAGGCGAAGAAAACTTCAGCACACTTCCAGTTTGGATAAAAATCCATATTGAAGATCTCGAACTCTGGGCGTTGGAGCATTATCCAGACTTGCAAGTATGGTAGGAAGCCTATAAAACTAGACTATTTCACCACAGTAGAAGACATAATGAATTATGCAAACATTCTAGTAGAGATAGGCATTGAAAATAACTACCCAGAAGTGGTAGAGGTAGAATACTTTGATGGCCTTATTGTTCAAGTTCCAATTACATATGATTACAAGCCATACAAATGCAATCATTGCAAAGTGTTTGGCCACTTTATTGATAATTGCGAAGACAAAAGCAAAGCCTACGTGGATTCCAAAACTAGATCATATCAGGAAAATAAAGATACCACTTCTGCTGATAGTAAAACTATAGAAAAAGGCAAGGAAAAATTAAACATACATACTACTTCAGATCCTGACTTCTCTCACGAAAACCTCTTCCATGTATTGCAAGAAGAAGAACCCACTTGTTCTGAAGTGCAGTCAGGTGATGTACCTAACCAAGCAGCAAATTCTGATCAGGAGTGTGCATAAACAGAAAACAATGCACAATATGACACAACCAACACAAACACTGACCCAATGACCAATGAAACCACTGTTAGCTTCTAATGATAAAGAAGAAACCGATTCTGCAATTGATGAATTCCAGGAAACAATTATTATAGGTAATTTGGCATCAAATATTCAGGAAGTAATTGTGGAACCAGAAACTAGTAATGTCTCTAGCGATGGAAGAAAATAAAGAATATCTGGAGGAAATATCAGTGCAAAGCAAACCAAAACAATCAAGTAAACAAGATAAATCTGCGCCTCCTAAAAAACATACAAGGAGCACATCCAAACCCAAATGACAGTGATCACTTGGAATGTTAGAGGATGAATGATGATAAGAAAATGTCTTACATCATTCAACTCTTCCTAAAACACAAGCCAACTTTTGTTGGTTGTTTAGAAACAAAGTTACTGTATTGAGATATATTTAGAATATATGATTAGATATTATGATATATGATTAGGATATTATGCTATATTTAGAATACATGATTAGATGTTATGAGTGGTATGTAATAAGGGATATATCTTTGGAAGATTTCCTGCTGTTTCCGCAATATATGATTAGATGTTATGAGTGGTATGTAATAAGGGATATATCTTCGGAAGATTTCCAGATGTTTCCGCAATTCTAGAGTTACCATAAGATAGAGTCTTGGGTATGTATTATAAATAAGGATGATGGTGATTAATAAGAATTCAAGCTGAGTTTTACTAATTCTTCATGGTATTAGAGCCAAAGAACGATTTTTTTCTTCAAGAATAATTTGCCATGGCTGATGGTGAAGATCAATTGTTCACAAATGAGCAGTGGAAAGCTATTTCGGGTGTGATTGGTAATAGTAAAAATACCGAAAATCGATTGAGTGGTAAGTTTGATGATGCTTCATGGATTATCGATACCGGAGCAACCCATCATGTTACGGGCAATGTTCGTGGTTATTCGACACACAAAACCTTGAGTGTTCTGTTGGTTTGCCAAATGGTGAAAAATTGATTGCTACTTTGGTGGGATCTGTATGTGTGTCGGACAAAATTACTCTCACCGGATTACTTTATGTTCCAAATTTGAGTTGCAATTTAATTTCTGTTTCCCAACTTAATGATGATTTACGAACTATTGTCCAATTTGATTCTCATATTTGTGTTATATAGGACCAAGTGAAGGAGCTGATTGGAATGGGAGTTAGGAGAGATGGACTGTACTACTTAAGCAAACCGGAATTTGTGTCAACAGTTGAAGCAACATCAAATTTGGAGTTGTGGCATCGTCGGCTCGGTCATCCTTTCGAAAAAGTATTTAAGTTAATTCCTCACGTCAAAAATAATAAAGATAGTTTAGATAAAGGGTGTGAAGTATGTATGCGTGCTAAACATTCTAGAGACAAGTTTCCTTTAAGTGACAATAAAGCCTCTAGAATTTTTGAGAAAATACATTGTGATTTGTGTGGTCCATATCGACACGTTTCGTCGTGTGGGGCCCATTATTTTTTGACAATAGTTGATGATTTTTCGAGAGCAGTTTGGATTTATTTGTTGGTTGACAAATAAGAGGTGTTTCAAATGTTTATGTCCTTTGTTGCTATGGTCGATAAGCAATTTTCTCAAACAATTAAGGTCGTTCAAAGTGATAATGGAACTGAGTTTAATTGTTTGATTGATTATTTTAATGCAACTGGAATTTTGTTTCAAACTTCGTGCGTGGGTAATCCACAACAAAATGGGAGAGTTGAAAGGAAACATAAACATATTTTGAATGTGGGTAGGGCATTATGCTTTCAAGCAAACTTGCCTATTTATTTTTGGGGTGAATGTGTTCTTGCTGCCGCTCATTTAATTAATCGTACACCCTCTTCCATGTTACAAAATAAAACACCTTTTGAGATACTTTTTGGTAAACCACCCTCTTTTGGTGCTATTCGTACCTTTGGGTGCTTGTGCTTTGCTCATAATCAAAAGACTAAGGGATATATCTTCGGAAGATTTCTTGTAGCTATAATTAAGGGTAAGGACCCTAAATCATTTAAAGAAGCCATGAAATCCGATGAGTGGCGTCATTCCATGAAGGATGAGATACGGGTTCTAGAAGACAATGGCACATGGACCTTGGAGCATCTTCCTCCGGGGAAACGTGCTCTTGGTAGTCAATGGGTGTACAAGACCAAATATTTGTCAAATGGAGATGTTGAGCGTCTCAAATCCAGATTAGTAGTGTTGGGTAATCAACAACAAGAAGGAATTGACTACAACGAAACTTTTTCTCTTGTTGCCAAATTGACTACAGTTTGTGTTTTTCTAGCCGTAGCGGCATCTAAGAATTGGGAACTACATCAAATGGATGTTCATAATGTGTTCCTACATGGTGATCTTGATGAGGAGGTATACATGAAATTACCTCCCGGGTTTGAGAGTTTGGATCCAACTTTGGTGTGTCGGTTACGTAAGTCATTGTATGGCTTAAAGCAAGCTCCAAGATGTTGGTTTGCAAAATTGGTGTCGGCTTTGAAAGGGTATGGCTTTCTTTAGTCTTGTTCAGATTATTCTCTTTTTGCATTTACTAAAGGCGGTGTTCAGATTAATGTCTTAGTTTATGTTGATGATCTTGTTATTTCTGGGAATGATTCCGCTGCGCTTACCATATTCAAAGCTTATCTTAGTGATTGTTTTAAAATGAAAGATCTTGGAACTCTCAAATATTTTTTGGGGATTGAGGTCGCCCATAGTTCATCAGGCTTGTTTTTATGTCAACGCAAATATACTTTGGATATTATTTCTGAAGCAGGCTTATTGGGGGCAAAACCGATTGGGTTTCCTATAGAACAAAATCATAAGCTAGGTCTTGCAACTGGAGGGTTTCTAGCAGATCCTGAATCATACCGACGACTTATGGGTCGTTTGATTTATCTTGCGGTTACTCGACCGGACCTGGCTTATTCAGTTCATATTTTGTCTCAATTTATGCAAGCACCTCGAATTGAACATTGGGAAGCGGCTCTCCGGGTTGTGCGTTATTTGAAAGGGACTCCGGGTCAGGGTATTTGGCTCCATGCTGACAGTGAGTCGGAGTTGACCTTTGAAGGATGGTGTGATTCGGATTGGGCGGCTTGTCCTCTTACTCATCGCTCGTTGACAGGTTGGCTTGTGTTCCTTGGTCAATCTCCTATTTCCTGAAAGACAAAGAAACAACATACGGTATCTCGGTCTTCCACGGAAGCCGAATATAGGTCTATGGCTGCAATTACCTGCGAATTGAAGTGGCTAAAAGGGTTGTTGTTGAGTTTGGGTGTGCATCATCCTAAAGCTATTAAATTATTTTGTGATAGTGAATCGACGTTACATATAGCAAAGAATCCTGTTTTTCATGAGCGGACGAAACACATCGAGGTTGATTGTCACTTTGTTCGTGATGCGATCAATGAAGGTTTGATATCTCCTACTCATGTCTCGACATCGTCACAGTTGGCGGACATATTTACAAAGGTTCTCGGCAAGGCTCAATTTGATTTTCTTCTCTCCAAGTTGGGCATTTTTGAATCTCATGCTCCAACTTGAGGGGGGGTATTGAGATATATTTAGAATATATGATTAGATATTATGATATATGATTAGGATATTATGCTATATTTAGAATATATGATTAGATGTTATGAGTGGTATGTAATAAGGGATATATCTTCGAAAGATTTCCTGCTGTTTCCGCAATATATGATTAGATGTTATGAGTGGTATGTAATAAGGGATATATCTTCGAAAGATTTCCTGCTATTTCCGCAATATATGATTAGATGTTATGAGTGGTATGTAATAAGGGATATATCTTCGAAAGATTTTCTGCTGTTTCTGCAATTCTAGAGTTACCATAAGATAGAGTCTTGGGTATGTATTATAAATAAGGATGATGGTGATTAATAAGAATTCAAGCTGAGTTTTACCAATTCTTCAAACTGCTTCTTGAATGACCTATTTCATTGATAAACTCCTGACTTCCTGGAATTACATACATAATAATGAGAATAATACAAAATGTAGAATTCTAATTTTATATGACAAAGAAATCTAGAATTTAATGGTCCTTTCTTCAAGTGCTCAACATATTACTTGCCTTGCTACTAACCATGGTGGATTTCAACCGTATATGACTGTGGTATATGAGAACAACCTATATATAGAAAGGGAAATTCTGTGGCAATACATGATTGATGATTCCACAAACATAGACAAAGCTTGGATGCTTTTGGGAGAATTTAATAATGTACTCAACTTCAAAGACAAACAAAGGGGTAGACAAATTCCTTTTTCACAAGTCAGAGGATTTTCTAACTGCATCATTCAATGTGGATTAGTGGAGGCTAATATATATGGATTCAAATTTACTTGGCCAAGAGAAATGTAGTCGCACACATAGATAAAGTACTGATGAATGATAAAATGCTTATTACTTTCAACAACAACAACTAAGCCATTATTCCCAAACAAGTTGGGGTCGGCTAGAGATGGAACCCAAAACTAAATGACAACGTCAATTTAAAAGTCATAATAATAACAATAACAATAATGAAATAAAATAAGTAAATTAATAATAATAATAACTAAGTAAAATAAAAATAAAGATAAAAATATATTTTTGAAAATGAAGATAATATATATATATATAAAGAAGAAAAAAAACGATAATAATAATACTAATATTAATAATGGTACCAATAGTAATATTGGTCAAAGACCAAAAGCTACGTCTTAGGCTCCTGTTCCCTAGTACTATAATCTAAAACTTATAAAACTCATATCTCATAGTTCTGGTACGTGGATCGCTAACTTCCACGTGCTCTTCTCTGTTGCCAGCTCTTCAGATATATTCCAATCCTTTAAGTCCTTTTTTACAACTTCCTCCCATGTCAACCTTGATCAACCTCTACCTCTCTTTGAGCATTCGACGCGACCTATAATTCCAATGCGCTCCGGTGCCTCCGGTGGCTAGAGATGTCCAAACCATTTTAAGCGATGTTTAATTAGCTTCTCCTCAATTGGTGGTACTCCAAGTTTATCATGTATATCATCATTTCTAATTCGGTCTCTTCTTATATGACCGAAACTCCATCGTAGCATACGCACCTCTGCTACGCTTATCATATGGACGTGTTGGCTTTTAGTATGCCAACATTTTGCACCATACAACATCGTAGGCCTGATTGCCGTTCTGTAGAACTTTCCTTTAAGATTCTATAGGACTTTCCTGTCATAGAGAATGTTAGACGCTTGTCGCCATTTCGCCCATCCCGCTCGAATTCAAAAACTAACATCTTCATCAATCTCACCATCATACTGCAACATTGATCCTAAATATCGAAAGGATTCCTTCTTGGGAACTATTTTTCCGGCTAGAGTGACATCTCCATCCTCTAACCTGACACCGTTGAACTCGCACTTCATATACTCTGTTTTAGTTCTGCTAAGCCTAAATCCATTTGATTCTAAAGTCTGTCTCCACATCTCTAGTTGTCTATCAACCCCAATCCTACTTTCATCAATTAACACAACATCATAGGCAAATAGCATACACCAAGGAATCTCACCTTGTACACCCTTCGTAACCTCATCCATCACTAGGGCAAAAATGTAGGGGCTCAAAGCTGCCCTTGATGTAATCCTATGTTAATGGAAAAATCACTGATTTCACCATCACATGCTCTGACACTAGTCACAATATCATCGTACATATCCTTGATAAGGGTAATGTACTTTGTTGGGACTCTCTTCTTTTCCACGGCCCACCACATCACCTGTCGTGGTACTTTGTCATAGGCTTTCTCCAAATTGATAAATACCATGTGTAGATCCTTCTTTTGCTCCCTAAAGCTCTCCATAAGTTGTCTTATCAAGAAAATCGCCTCTGTGGTCGACCTAGCAGGCTAAAACCAAATTGGTTTTTTGAAACGCTTGTCATTCTTCTTAATTGATGTTCAATGACTCTCTCCCAAAGCTTCATTGTATGACTCGTAAACTTAATTCCCCTATAGTTTGTGCAACTTTGGATATCTCCTTTATTCTTAAAAATTGGAACTAATATGCTTCTCCTCCACTCATTTGGCATCTTGTTTGATTTGAAAATATTATTGAACAACTTAGTTAGCCAGGCTATCCCTACATCTCCAAGGCATCTCCACACCTCAATGGGGATGTCATCAGGCCCCAATGCCTTGCCTGCTTTCATCCGTTTTAGCGCATCCATTACCTCGGATTCTTGATTCTCCGAAAAAAATGTCTCTGGTGTCATCAAAAAAGTCGTTTATCTCGATCGTAGTGCTATCACCTTCTTCATTAAATAACTTGTCGAAGTAATCTCTCCATCTATTTTTTATCTCATCGTCCTTCACCAAAAGTCTATTATTGTCATCTTTGATGCATTTAACTTGATTGAAGTCTCTTGTCTTCATCTCACGGGGCTTAGCTATCCTATAGACGTTTTTTTCACCCTCCTTCGTGCTTAGCTTATGATATAGGTCTTCATACGCCTGACCCCTTGCTTCACTGACCGCTCTCTTTGCATTCTTCTTTACCACTTTGTACTTTTGCATGTTGTCCTCGCTCATGTGATGATGTAAGCACTTATAGCATTCCTTTTTCTCTTTGATAGCCTTTTGCACATCACTGTTCCACCACCATGAATCTTTAGGTTTGCGTTTATTTCCTTTCGTCATCCCAACCACCTCGGCAGCCACTTTCTGAATGCATGTTGCCATCTCATCCCACATGTGATTTGCTTCTCCTTCCATATTTCATGCCCCTTCTCCCATCACTCTATCCTTAAACACCCATGAGGCGTCTCCTTTGAGCTTCCACCATTTCGTCCGACTAGTCTTGGCTCCTTTATCCTGTCGAACACATATTCGAAGACGAAACTCGAATATCAAAGCTGATGTTGTGAGACAACACATTCTCTAGGTATGACTTTGCAATCTACACAAGCTCATTTGTCATCTCTTCTAGTAAGGACAAAGTCAATCTGGCTAAAGTGTTGTCCACTACTAAAAGTAACTAAGTGTGATTGTCACTTTCTAAAGAAGGTATTAGCTATCATGAGGTCATAAGCAATAGCAAAATTCAATATTTCTTCTCCTTCTTGGTTCCTATCGCCATATCCAAAACCACCATTCACTCTCTCAAACCCCCCACTAGTTGTACCAACATGGCCGTTGAAATCTCCTCCTATGAAATCTTTTTCGCTGCTAGGCACATCTCTAACCATGACATCTAGCTCTTCCCAGAAATTCCTCTTGACGGCTTCACTAAGACCTACTTGTGGGGCATAGACACTAATGACATTAAGAATCATATCGCCCACTACCAGCTTGACTAGGATGATCATGTCCTCTTGTCTCCTAACGTCGACCGCTCCGTATCTAAAGTTCTTATCAATTAAGATGCCTACCCCGTTCTTGTTACGTTCTTTTCCCATATACCATAACTTGAAGCCTGTGTTCTCCACCTCCTTCGCCTTCTGGCCCATCCATTTGGTCTCCTGGATGCATAAGATATTTACACGTCTCCTAGTCATAGTATCAACTTTCTCTCTTAGCTTTCCTGTTAATGATCCTACATTCCAACTACCTAACCGAATCCTACTTTCATCGACTAGCTTCCTTGCCCCTCGCACCCGCCGAGTAAAGTGCAAAGACCCTTTCTCATTTATCACTACATCGGGGCATCAATGCAGCGCGCCACTAAGGGAGTGATGACTCTGCCCTTGAATATTTATCAGAGCCTTGATATGGTGCGCCACTAAGGGAGTGGCGACTCAGCCCTTGCTCACTTTTCACCATACCCGAGCCTCGATATGGCGCATCGCTAAGAGGGTTACGCCCCAACAAAATATAATTAGGTTCCATTTCCATAAGAGAGGTTGTGGTTTTTATGTTGGCTCACCAAGCCTATCACAACCCTCCTCCTTTATCCTGGTTTGGGACAGGCTGCATAGAAAACTACACAGGCGAAGTTTAAACCAATTAAAATCTATTGCACTGCCTACTAGCCAAAGTGATCACATACCTTATCTCACACTTTTCTATAATGAAGCAATCAGCAAAGGGAGACCTTTTCGGTTTGTAAACACATGGCCTACGAAGGAAGGACACAAGGAAGCAATTCAGAGGGGGATGGCACACTCCACATGGGGTGGTCAAGTTTATAACTTGATTTATAAACTCAAAAATATAAAAATGGAGCTAAAGAAATGGAATCTCATTAGAGATAAAATGGATACTAGAATTACCAAATTAGAACCAAATTTTAATGACCTGCTGCTACAAGTAGGTGAAAATCCTACTAATGCTTATAGCTATGAACAAATGATCTATCAGAGTACATAATTGCACTAACTGATGAATATACATTATGCCAACTACAAACAACAAGTAAAGGTAGATTGGCTTATTCATGGAGACAAAAACACAAGATTCTTCTTTACCAAAATGTCAATAAGGAGGTATAGAAACAACATACAAGCATTAATGAATCAAGATGGGGAAGCTATCTATGACAATAGGCAAATTGAAAATGAAACAATTAATTACTATACAAATCTATATAATGGTCCAAATAGCATTGAGACAGTAGACCAAAAAATTAATTACAGAAGAAGGATAAATGCAAAGGGTAAAGAACACTTATCTCAACCAGTATTTGAACCTGAAATAAAGAATGCAACCTTCTCTATCAAAGATGACAAATCACTAGGGCATGATGGATCCACTGCAAAGTTTTCAAGACACACTGGAATGAATATAAAGAGATTAACATAGCAGCAGTAGGAAAATTTTTAAGCAGGAAAAATTCCTAAATGGCTTAATCATACATTTATCACATTGGTGCCAAAAAAGGTGAGCCTGCTACTATTACTGATTATAGGCCTATTGCTTGTTGCAATGTTTTATATAAGATAATTTCAAAAGTTATATGTCAAAGAATTAAATGGTTTTTGAGTTATCTTATCTCAGAAGCACAATCTACATTCATACCCACTAGACGTCAAGAAGGGTGTCAAAAAAAATTATATGAAAATTGACTTGTCGAAGACCTATGATAAAATAAATAGACATTTTATATGTTTGATGATGTAGAAAATGGGTTTCCCAAACCACTTGATAAAGTTGATTCATGATTGTATAACAACCTCTCAATGCTACTTAATGGTATACCTAAGGGGTATATCACATCTAATAAGGGTTTAAGACAAGGGAACCCTCTATCCCCTTACCTCTTTTGTGTAGCAATGGAGCACTTATCTTTATTAGTGGAAAGAGTAGTTAGAAAATAAGACATTTTATCTATATCTAAAGTGCAGTGTATAATATCTCATCTAGTATATGCAGATGACCTCATTTTATTTGCAAATGCTGATATTAAAAATGTAATCACACTCAGAAGAACTCTAAATCAGTTAGATGAGGATGCAGGATTAAGAGCCAATAACTTGAGGTCCACTATCTATTTCAGGAAACATATATTATGCAAGGAAGATATCTTAAAAATTCTGGAAATCATTGAAGGTGCCTTACCAGACAAGTATCTTTGAGGACCACTGTCCAATAATTATTACATTATGCAAACTGCTCATCCTTGTTTCAGAAAATAACAAGCAAGGTGGATAAATGGGGCTGCAAGTTTCTTTCTACGATAGGAAGAGCTGAAATGATTATTGTCGTTATATATCATATGGTTCTTTATTGGTTATCGATATACCAACTTCCTATAATTACTCTCAAGAAGATAGACAAGATCAATGCTGATTTTTTATGGGGTGGCAAGAAGCACAAAATAGCCTAGACCAAACTTTGCAAACCAGAAAAAGAAGGGGGCATAGGACTGAAGAAATTGGAAGATTTAAGAGATACCTGTGCACTTAAACTACTATGAAAACTTTTATCAATGCAAACATTGGGGGCAACTTGGATGAGAAACAAATACTGCACTAAACATAATTTTTGAGTGATGGCCATATATATAACAATATGTCATGCACTATGAAATCAATACTGAGACATAGTGACATGGGTAGGAATTTCATCTGAAGACTTATAGCAAATAGAGAAGATACTAATCTCTGTTTGATCCTTAGATAAATGGCAAGTTAATGGTTGATTTACTTGGATGGGATAGACTTCATGTTACAAATACCAGCAACTATAAGGTCAATTCAGTAGTATATGCAATAACATCAACTTTAACATCCTACCTTTTATCAAAGAAATTGAAGAGCAAGTGTGATAAGTTCACATTCGCACTGAATATTCTACTGTGTATGGAGATGGCAATGTGATATCAGGTTTGATTTTAGACATACATGGGATGCAATTAGGAAAAAATTAGCAATATTAAAGTGGACAAAAATTGTAGCAACCTCTAAATTTAATCACTTTAAAATATGAATATTTATTACATTTTTAAATAATTAATTGATTTTATAACTCGAATAAAATTCTTTATAAAATAATAATTAGTGATGGTAAAATGGTTTTCAAAACTTGTTTATAAAAATATTTGGTTCAAAGAAAAATCGAAAATGTGGTCGTACATCGTTTTTTGAAATTTTGACTTTTCATTGTCTAAAGGTTGTCGAAAACGTTGTGAACTCTTTGATATAAATATCCACATTCATTTATAAATAAGTTAGCACATTTTAGAAATATAAATATATGCTTAAGTTTAAAAATATATGATGCGATTTGTTATGAAAAAGGTTTAAAAGAATTAAAAAAATAAAAATAAAATAAAAGTTGTCATAACATATCACATCTTTAAAAACAAAGTACTAATAGGTTTAAGGCATGTTGGCCACAAAGGGGACCAAATGAGGGCTTGCATGTGTACTTGGGGAAGGAGGAGGCATGGTAATGAGGTGGCAAGTTGTTAGTGGAGGTTATTGTTAGTACCTTAGCATTGATTTTGATGACAACAACCATACGACATTATATAAAATATAGATACTAATGTTTTTATCAAGTTATATATAGTATATAGTGCAGGATATTAGACAGGTGTTAATTAATAAGATTGTACAGTATAGGTGAAGATTCAAGAGGCTGATATAGAGATTCAAGAGTTAGAGATTGAATATTCATGAGTATTGAAGAACTCAAGATATCCAGATAAGTTATAGAGCCATAGATTATTGTTAAAACCTGATAGCACTTCTTTGATCTTTCTCTATTCTTCTTTTCAAATGGTTTTAAATATTATAAATTTTAAAAATGATTTTAAAAGAATTCTTGTTTTCAAATGATCTCACAAAATAACCTTTAAATTATTTTTAATTTTTGATTTTACAATATTATTATACATTAAAAAATTAAGTTTTTAATTAGTTTATATTTTAAATATACTTTTAATCTATTATACTTTGTTATAGTTTTGATTTTATGATTTCTAAATATTTATAAGTATATTATAATATTTATAACTTTGATTTTAAATATATTCACTCATACTTCATACATATTATTTTATTTCAAAAGAAATTCATATTAAATCCTTCATATATTTAAAAATCTTTCAAAATAATTTTATAAAGTTTTATTAAGTCTTGATATGATTAAAATATGTATAAACTATGTTTAAATAAGTTTACAAAGTATAAAAATATTTTACAATGTATAACATTTTCAAAAACATTTTTTAAAAGTAAGTTTTCAATAAAGGGATACATCAACATACCCTCACCCTATATGTCGACATATGGACCGATTTTTTCAAAATTCAAATTTGAATTGAAGTATCTTTTCATCGTATCTAATCACGAATGGACATGACTGTTGTTTCTCTATAAATAGGGGTTAAACAAACAAATTTTCTTTAACTACTTTCTCATATTTTCTCCCCACTTTAACTTTCTTGTTTTCTAAAAGAAATTCTACTCAAATTCTTCTCAAATTCAATCAGAATCAAATCCAACTCCACTAATTTGACTCTCTATTGACTACTTTCTGATCTCTCTCATCTCTCTTACTCAAATAAAGATCAAAGTGCTATTCAAGAGGTTATAGGATCATTTGTATTGAAGATCAACGATCTATGTCTGTAAAACTCTATCAAATCATATTCGTATATTGGTGGGTGTGATTGTAGCCCATGTAAATCAATTGTGTATACTTGGTGACCCGAAAATTCAAGTGGGTGTGCTTGTGGCCCATGTAAATCAAGTGAGTCTACCTAGAGCTCGAAAAGTCTAGAGGTGTGTCTCGTTGCCTTGAAATCGAGATTGTATTGCCTTTGCTATTTGAAAAGAAATCCGTACAAGGAATTGTACAGGTTTGGATGTAGTGTGACTTCGAACCATTTTAAAATCCTTGTGTGTTTTTTCCTTTTTAATTTCACTGAATTTAAATTTATCTGTGTTTGAATCTATGATTGTTAATTACATTGTTTAAACTATAATATTAAAATATTCACAAAAAATAGAAAACACTATTCATCTCCCTTCTAGTGTTAAATTAGCCTTAAGATCCATCTTTCGCTAAATAACATTTGGTATCGGAGCATTTTTTTCGAAGTACTCATAATTTTGATTTTTGAAAAAAAATTAATGGCTAACAACACTTTTAGTAATACTATTAGTAGCACTGTTAATCCACTTGTTAGTAATTCCTTTGTGGAAGGACAATTGACTGCTAGACCCCCACTTTTTAAGGGCAGTAATTACACATATTGGTCATGTAGGATGAAAATTTATTTACAGTCAATTGGTCTAGATATTTGGAACATCACACAAAAATGAGTACAGTGAGCCCAAGACTAATTTTTCAACTTGGACTGCTAACCAAAAGGCAATTGCACAAAGTAACTCTAAAGCCATGAATGTTTTGTTTTGTTCGTTGGATAGAAATGAATTTAATAGAATATCTATTCGTAAGTTTGCATTTGAAATATAGAGAATATCACAAGTTACACATGAGGGCACTAGTAAAGTCAAACAGACCAAAATTTCTATGTTAAGCAATCAGTTCCAATTATTTAAAATGGGTCCAAATGAGTCCATTTCTGATATGTATAATAGATTTCAAGATATAGTTCATTCAATAATTGCACTTGGTAAAAGTTTTCCTAAAGTGGATCAAGCTAGAAAAATCCACAATCCACCTACTCCTAAATGGGACTAAAAGACTTTTGCGATTGAAGAGGCTAATGAGATTAGCACTCTAAAAATTGAAGAGTTAATTGGCAATTTAATGTCATTTGAAGCACAAATGTAGGGCATGAGAGAAAGCAAAGCAATGGAGAAAAGATCCATCGCTTTCAACGCCACATCAGATGATCTGGATTCAGACAATGATGATGATGATTAAATAGCCTTCGTGACAAGAAATTTTAGAAAATTATTAAGTGTAGAAAGACGAATAATCTCAGGAAATATGATAATAAAAATCCAGGAAGTAAAAATGGAAGCAGAAATGGTGTTAGATGTTTTATCTGCGATGGACTTGGCCATATAAAAAGAGACTGTCCACATCCTGAAAAATCGAAAAACACACCATATACTGATTCGTTAAGAAAATAGAGGACTTATGCTACAACATTAGATGGTTCAGACACTTTCTCAAGTGATAATGAACTAGATACAGAGAATGTTAATATATGCCTCATAGTAATAATTAATGAGAAATAAGGAGAAACGGAACAACAATAGGTACACATTTAAATAAGGAGAAACTGGTATCTTGCAACACATCAATGCAGGAGTTGGTGAATTATCAGATAATGATTAATTTTTGCATCCCAGCTAAAAATAGTGCACATGGTTGATGTAAGTCATAGTTATTATCTTTGCAAAAATCTCAATTTTCTACTCTTTGGAATTTGAATGTGCAGATTCAATTTTTTGCGTGTTATATAAAGTTTCCTAAAAATTGTTCAGGATGGGATGCACATATGTAATAGTTTTCAAGTGGAAGTGGATTTCTTAATTGTCATTTTTTGAGTTGACATTGACGGTTTGATTAATAGGTTTGGGCCATAACACCACTATATGTAGGGGATGGGATTATGTATGCCTAAGTAGTTTGTTTCTCATATCCGTATGTGATCTTCGCTGTAATTAAAGTAATTCACTCATGGTTTTTATCAACATATCCACTGTAATTAAAGTAATTTACTCATGGCTATGCATTATTATTATTGCAGTTACTACAATTGTTGGAAATGACATCAAAAATAGTGGCAATGCAATTAATGAGGGCTGTTTGATGGGGTAAAGACTAGCTACCATTGGTATATGATACACCATTTTTCATCTGGTTTTACAAAACTTTGGCAGTGAATGTAATGCTATTTTTTAACTCAAACATCGATAGTATTTTGTGAAATTAAACTATTTCATGTTTATCTTCGTAAGTGAATTATTTGAATATTTAAGTTGTTTAGGTCTTAATATATATCGTAAATTTTAAAAGATGAGGATTGTAGAACGCAAAAGTTTTAAGTTTTAACCTTGTATGAAATGATTGATATTTGACTAGGATTAAATTTGTTTGATATATCTTATGTCTCCACACCTTAAATATCCGGATGAGAACCATCAAAACCCCGCTGACTTTCTAGCTCTATTGGTCTGCTTTTGACATTAAGTTCATAATATTACAATAGGTAACTTCACAATTGATTCAAGGGCTGCTCTTACTATTTCCAACTCTTTCTTTCCGGCATTAAACTTAGTTTCTACAGCAGCAGCCTCGTCATGTTTTAAAACTATTTGCTTCTTCTCCTCTTTGATCTCCTTCACATAGTGTGTAATTTTGGTGTTTAGTGACAACTGCGCTAATGTTGGTTGCCTTATCAATTTGAACTGATATGTCCAATAGGGTTTGAAGTGAAAGAAAGAGGCAATCGAGTGGTAGCATGCAAAAGTGCTTGCTTTGAATTTGGATCACTGAATACTGCTGCACCGGAAGCTTTGGCAGTCCTCAACAGAGTAAGTCAATTGCTTATTCTAGGATTTCCTAATCTGCTTGCATGTTATTACTTATTCTTGGCATGGCACATCGATGGGTCTAGATGGAAAACTCATTGGCATTCTTGATGACAACACAGATTGCTTATTAGCTGATGGATAGTGTAAATTTGAAATTTTACGCTACTTCATCACTAACTTATTTCACATAAGAGATCTTTCTATCTTGTTTTGATCATATAAATATATATTGAATTGGGGTGTGTGAGAAAGAACTAACCGCGCAATGGAGGTGCTGTCGAAATTTTATGAAATCTGATTAGTTTATAAAAATAAACTAAGTTTTACAGAAATTTAATTAAAATGAATTATAAAATTAATTTCACATAGATTAATTAACTTTTTAAAAAAACTAAGTCAAGGAAGCTTTATTAAAAATAAATATATTTATAAAAATTAAGCTTATTTATAAAAATTAAGTTTTACAAATTTTTAACTAAGTTTTACAAAGAAATAACTAAGTATATAAAAAATAATTAAGTTTTATACAAATTTAACTAAGTTTACTAATAGTCTATAAAAATTAACTAATTTTTATAAAATTTAACAAAGTTAACTAAGTTTACAAAAATTAACTAAGTCAAACAAGTTTTATAAAAATTAAATAATTTTCTAAAAATTAATTAGGTTGCATAAATTTTAAACAATAATTAAGTTTTCTAAAAATTAATTAAGTTAGTTACATTTTATAAAGAAATAGCTAAATTTATAAACAATAATTAAGTTTTATAAAATATAACTAAGTTGACTAAAAATTTATAAAATTTAACTAACTTTTATAAAATTTAACTAATTTTTATAAAATTTATCCAACTTGATTAAATTTATAAAAATTAATTAGGTTAACCATGTTTTATAAGAATTAATTAATTTCTAAAATTAACTAATTTTTATAAAATTTAAATAAATTTATAAAAAATAACTAAGTTACATAAATGTTCAACCAAATTAACCAAGTTTATAAAAATTAAATAATTTCGTAAATAGTAACAAAATTTTATAAAAATTAAATAAACTTATAAAAAATTAACTAAGTTTTATAAAATTAACTAAATTTATTAAAAATTAACCTAATTTATAAATTTAACTAATTTTTATCAAAGTTACTAAGTTTTATAAAAATTAAATAATTTTATAAAAACAACTAAGTTTATTAAAATTAATTAAGTTTTTAAAAAATAACAAAGTTTGTAAAAATAACCAAGCTAATAAAAATTAACTAAACTAAACTAGGTTTCTAAAAAATTTATTAAGTTTTATAAATATTTAGCTAAGTTTCTAAAAATAACAAGGTTGTATAAAAATAACCTAAGTTATATAAAATTTAAATAAATTTGTAAAAATTAGTAGTATTAGTAATGTCTACCCAATTTTTTTACTAAAATATCAAAGAAATAGACAATTAACAAAATAATATTACCAAATTTCTCAAATCATTTATGTTACTAAGTATGTTGTTAGTTGGAACATTTGAGATAAAATTTAACTAAGTTAAATAAGTTTTAAGAAAATTAACTAAATTACATAAAAATTAACTTAGTTAATTACGTTTTATAAAAAAATACCTAAATTTATAAAAAAAAATTAATTACGTTAACTAAAGTAACCATGTTTATAAAAATCAAGCGAGTCTTATAAAAATTAATTAAATTAACATAAGTTTTATAAAAAAATAACAACTAAGTTAACTAAATTTTATAGAAATTTGAGAAGTTTATATAAATTAACTAAGTTTTATTATAATTAAAATTAACTAAGTTTATAAAAATTAACTAAGATAACTAAACTTATGTTTTATAAAATCGTGTTTTCTATTTTGAAATCTTTTTTTGAGAAAAATGTGTGATCCTCTAAAGTAGGGGAGAGCACAATGTACATATATATATACCACCAATAATAAAGGAGCTGCCAACATGCCTGGCAACTAATAAATCATAACACAGAAAAATATATGAAAACAAACACAGGTAACTTCTTGAATGATTTTCGGTAAGGCCACCGCCCATCACACCCCAATAGCGAACTCCGACAAGGCCACCAGATGATACTGAAGGGTTAGAGGTACCCAAAATAATCCATGGTGCAACCAAGTGCACAAAAAGATTGACAAGCAGCTCCACTAGAGAAAGAACGTCTCACTGCAAAAGCGGATGAACCGGAATGAAGCCACACTATAAATGCGGATGATCCAGAATGAATGCCTCACTGTAAACGCGGATGATCCATGGTGCAACCAAGTGCACAAATGATATCAACAAGCAGCTCCACCGGAGAATGAACGACTCACTGCAAATGCGGATAATTCAGAATGAACGCTTCAAAGCAATCCTACAGTCCTGGCGGCAGCAACCCTGAAACCCTGCAAATAGCATACTAGCACCATTTTTGGCCTAAACTTGTATCTGTAGATGGAACTGTACAAAAATATAAGACTAATACACATATATGTATATAAGTGAAATTTATATACATATATATGTATTTATGCATAAAAGTAATAAAACTAAAGTTAAAATTATAAGACAGTAAATATACTAAAATAAGAGCTAGACTAATAAAAGGATCATAACTCAATATGCAACATTTTACTCTAATGATATGAAATAGTGATCACAAAATCAAAAAGGCATAAAAATTAATAAAATACGAAACTAAAAACTTATAAAACCTTCAATATCTTGAAAATATTAACCTTATGCTCCTTTGATCAAAAGAACATTATGATAATTAGTAAAATCATCATTCAAATTCGAATAAGTGTTAATGCTATAATTATTAATGTTAAAAATATTGTTTTTTTTAATAACTTAATGTTTTTTCTAACCTTATTAAGATATTCTTTAAAATGATTATTTTTAGCCAATATATATTTAGGATTTGAGATCCAATTGAAACAAAATGATGCTATTGTAAAAATCAATCTATTAATATAACTATTATTATTGTTATTAAATAATCTATGGTTTCTCTCAAACCAAATATACCAACATATTATAATGAACAAAGCATCTAGTAAAAATCTATTTCTCTTTTTAAACATAAATCTTAAATTATTCCAGTAAAAATCACAATCGGTAACTTTAGTTGCAAGAATAAAGTTAAAGATTTTAAAAGTATTATTAAGAATGTAGCAAGTAACCATACAATCGTAATATAAATGATTAATATCTTCAAAAAACAATTTACAAAATGTACATTTATTATCAATTTGCAAATTCTTTCTTTTTAAAAATTCAATAGTATTTAGCTTCCCATGCATGATTAACCATACATGAATCTTAGCTTTTGGGGGTGCATTAGCATTCCAAATAAGATTAAAAGTGTTATTAGTAACGCCCGAGAAACTAAAAAATTTATATAAAGAATTTGAAGTGAATTTTTTACTTTTATCCCATTCCCAGCTAATAATATCATTTTCGTTATCAATATTATATAAATCAATCTTGCACATAATAAAGAAAATTGTCTAAGAGTTGTACCTTCTAAGATTTTATTAAAACTAAAGTTCAATGGGGATCATTATCCATAGAAAAAACATCTTTAATTAAAGCATTTTTAAAGTTACAAATTTTGAAAAGCTCTTTAAATTCCACCCTAAGAGGAATGACAGATATCCAACGATCATGCCAAAATGTTGTATTGTTTCCTGAATGAACAATCGTATTAGTACCAAGGTTATAAATCTCATGACATTTTAAAATTGATTTCCAAAAATTAGAAAATTTATTATTAACTGAAGGTGTAATTTGGTATAAATTATTACTACCATTATAATAATGTTTAGATATAATTTCTTTCCAAATAGAATCATTTATATCTTTAGATTCCCTAACCACTTCCCTAATAAAGACAAATTCATGTTACATAAATTAATAACACCTAGTCCTCCCTTCTTTTTCGATTTACAAACGGTTTCCCAGTTAACTAAACATTTTAGACTACTGTTAGGATTATCACCACTCCATAAGAAGTCCCTTCTCATTTTATCAATTTTATTGATCACCCATTCTGGAAAAAGATGCATAGACATCCAATAAATTGGAAGAGCGGATAAAACAAAATTGGTAAGAATTAATCTACCCGCTCTCGATAAAAACCTCCCTTTCCAATTAGAAATTCTACCTTTAATTTTATCTATTATAATTAGCCAGTCATCATGCTTAAGTTTAGTTGGTCTAATCAAAAATCCAAAACAATTAAAAGGGAAATTCATGGTCTTACAATTAAGCGTATTAGCTACTAAACCTTCAACCTTATCAACGTCATTTAATACTAAAACCGAACATTTATCAAAATTAATTTTTAGATCTGAAAGAAGTTCAAAGCCATATAAAATAAATTGGAGGGTAATGACGTGATTAGGAAAATGAGAAGAAAATAATAAGGTATCATCCGCAAATTGAAGAACGGAGAGACCATTACATGAAATTTCACTGCCAACGCATCCTAAAGAACCATTTCCAACAGTATTTTTAATTATCATAGCGAAGACATATGCAGCCAAGTTAAATAAGAGAGGCGATAAAGAATCACCCTGTCGTAAACCACGTTTAGATTGTATTTTATTCCCTAAAATACCGCTAACCGTTATACTAGAATTACCAGTTTTAAGTAAAGTCATAATCCAACCAATCCATTTGCAACTAAAACCTCTAGCCAGTAACATATCAATAAGAAAATCCTAATCTACTGAGTCAAAAAATTTCGCAAAGTCAAGTTTTAGAAGTGCACATGTAATGTTATTCTTACAACAGTGATTAATGTACTCTTGAACGGCAGCCACTTCATCCGTGATATTTCTACCCTTAATGAAAGTGGTTTGTGAACAATCAATTAGATCATTCATTCTTATACTAAGTCTATTTGCTAAAACTTTTGAGATAATCTTAATAGAACAATTAATTAAAGAGATTGGCCTAAAATCTTTTAAATTATTAGCACCGATTTTTTTATGTAATATAATGACGTTTGCAAAATTAAATCTTCCCAATTGTAGTTTCCCATTATAAAATTCATCAAACATGCTAATTAAATCAAATTTTAAAACATCCAAAAATATTTTGTACAAAAAATTGGGAAAACCATCGGGACCCGGAGCTTTATCACTAGGTATGTCGTTAATAGCCTTCAAAATTTCCTCTTCAGAAAAAGGATTATCAAGGTCGGTAAGACTAATTCTAGACTCAATAGGATATAGTTCATTCCATCTAACGTCTATTTTATGCTTATTCTTATTGCCAAAAATATCCCTATAGTAATCAGTAAAGGGCTTATTTAAATCTCTTTGATCAACCAATTCATCATTATTCACAAAAATAGAATTTATTGCGTTGCTACGTTTTCTACTATTAGCCATATTATGAAAAAAAAATATTATTATCACCTTCATTGATCCATTGAATTCTAGATCTCTGTTTCCACATAACCTCTTCTTTTTCTAAAATTGAATTAAGCTCTTCTTTTAAATTAGCGAGTACATTACGCTCTCCAATACTTAGTTGTCTAGCTTCTTTTATCTTATTAATTTTAAGCATTTCCGAGACTAAATTATCTTTTTTAATTTTAATACTGCCAAATATATTCTTATTCCAATTTTTAAGAAAATTCCTAAGACCTCTAAGTTTTAAAACAATTTTTTTTGCTGAGTTATCCTTATTTCTGAAATTGTAAAAATTCATTGATATTCATTTATTTTTAACTAGAATAGAGAAGTTAGTTTTCTAATAACCAAATTTTTTTCGAATTTAAAAGTTTTATTAATAATTCTAAGATGATCACAAGTAAGTGATAGGGCAATGGTCAGAATACATATAAGACAAACCAGTGACTCTACAAATGGGAAAATTATCTTCGATTTTGTCGTTGATAAAAAATCTATCTAAAAGAGCCATTGAAGGGGAATCCCTAGTATTACTCCAAGTGAATTCTCTATTAGTTGGTGGCAAATCTATCAAATTACTATTAATAATAAATTGATCAAATTCTTCCATAGAAGAGAAATCACCTTCCCGGGGTGATCGATCTCCTAAAAAACGTGTAACATTGAAATCACCGCCCATAATCCAAGATCCAGGAGCGAATGATCCAAATTCTAGACATTCACTCCATAAAACTCGATGGGAAATTTTCGAGTTTGGACCATAAACGTTAGAAATATTTAATAAAGAGTTATCACTAAGATTAATGAGAATAATATGCAAAGAGTGCTGCTTAGTAATAGTTTGAAGAAGTTTAAAAGAATTATCCCACCACCCTATAAGTAAACCCCCAGAAGCACCAATTGAAGGTAAACAAGTCCAGTGTCTAAAATGATAACCAATTAATCTTCTATAAAAACGAAGATCAAGAAAATCTATTTTCGTTTCTTGTAAAAGGGCAATATCAATAAAGTAATCTTTAAAAAATGATCTAGTTTTATCACATTTATTTAAATCATATAGACCCTTAACATTCCAACTAATGACCCTCATAATCCAGATGATCTAGCCTTCTCTATTTCCCTACTCCTAATGAAAGCAGTATCCAATTCATCATCAGTAAAAACAAAAGCGGTATCCCTAGCTAACTGACATAACTCACTGGTGGATAAACTACCTAAAGCATAGGAAGAATAAGTACTACCTAAAACAGAAGCCATACCTGAGCCTGAATTAGTAGGGCCACTCATAGCGTTCGAAACAGGCGACTTACCTATAAATGAGGAATGCTACTACGACCCTGGCGCTATGAAAAATAGTACCACTGACAGCAACTGATTTCCTATGCCTGCCTCTCCTTGTTGATGAGTGTGAAAGTGATGTTTTGTTATCAATACTACACTCATTAATTGTAGCCAAGTTTTGAGCACCCTGAAAATCAATTTTTACAATATCCTCAATCATACCAAAATTAAAACTATTGCTAACCACATCTCCATCCACTCCATCGTTCTTTTCTATATCAATGTTTTCTATATCAACTGCCACTGCCTCTCCATCATATTCCCCAACCATGCCACCGTCTTGAGAACTGTCAGCAAGTACTGCTGAAGCATCCCCTATATAACCCATTTCAGTCAAAACAAAATCATCTCTCGATGAACAATCAATTAAAGAAGAACCCACTTCAACTAACTCCATATCTCACAAGCACGCATTCACTTCAGTTAAAACCATTTCAAACATGCACATACTAAAACCTGCACCTACAACATATGATACCCAACTGGATCATTCAACACCACATCTCTCTCCTTTAAGCAATTAGCAACATCCAAATCCATATTAACCTTGTTCAAAAAATCAGAAATCATCGAATTAAACACTACATCTTTCAATATCTTGCTCGAGTGTACATTGGCATCCAAATATGAACAACCAATACAAAAATATCCAATCATCATTATAGTTGAGTTTAAATCTCCGTCCAGAACACACCATCGATCATCATTAATAATCAACATGAAATATGAAGATTTATGCATATCAATAGCACCAGAGACATAACGTACAGTATTTACTTCCAAACAACCAGATGAACCAAACTAGATAACCTCTTTACCAACATCACTGCCTTCCATAACCATGGTTAAACTGTCCGTAGAAACATTGCAATCATAAGCATGATTCCTTGTGACTTCATTACACTGTATAGCTGCCACTTGCAAAGAAGCCACCTCTTTAAACTCACTCACCTCAGGTCTGTTATCCACCCAATAACCATCCAAGACCCCTCCATCAGTTACAATTTCTTGTGACAGGTTTGATTCCACTCCTGAAACCTCCAATGAACATAGACAATCAAATCTGTTAGAAGTAGCAAATTCAAAACTCCCTGTCTTGCAAGATTTGGCACTAAATTTATTTTTATGAACATGAACAAATTCTTTACCCATCTCTCTCAAATGAATTGCCGAATCAACATCACAAACTAAGCCCCCATTATCCATCATTATATCCCTGGTTTCCAAAGATTGAGGTACCAATCTACATTTTATAACATCAAGATCTAAAAGAAGAGGATCAGTAGAATTCAACTCCTCATTAAATTTAGCAATAGAGATAACTGAAGTTTCTTTCAAACTAAAAAATTCGTTAGAAACCCCATTATCTACAAGCACTACATCAATAACTAATTCATCTCTATCCAAAGAAGAATCATAAACCCCAAAATAATCTTCAGGTTCTTCGAACTGCTTCTTATAATTTCTGCCAATATTAACTTCGTTAATCGCATCAAAATGCTTGAATAAGTCCTCCAAAAATTCTATTCCTTCATTCATTTGAATCCAAAGATGATCTAATAACATTCTCTTAAGCTTCATGCATTTTAAAACAAATAAGAATTGTTTAACTGTTATAGAAATTGGCTAAGTTTTATAAACATCTAATTTTTATAAAAATTAACTAAGTTAACGAAGTTTTATAAAAATTAATCTAATTTTTATAAAAATTAACTAAGTTAACTAAGTTTATAAAAATTAACTAAGTCTATAATAATAATAATAATAATAATAATAATAAATTAACTAAGTTTAATAATTAACTAGGTTATTAAGTTTCATAAAATTAATTAAGTTTTATAATAATTAAGTAAATTAATTAGTTTTAAAAAAATTATAAATTTAACTAATTTTATAAAAATTAATAAGTTTATAATAATAGACATGCAATTCTTGAATAAAGTATTTAAAACAAAATTTACATCCATTTTAGGAAATTCCGTATGTTTATATAAAATTACTAAATTTTATAAAATTAACTAAGTTACTTAAGTTTATATAAATCGATTATAAAAATTAACTAAGTTAATTAAATTTCATATAAATTAATAAATTTATATAAATTATTTAAGTTTTGTATAAATTTAACTAGGTTTTATAAAGATTAACTAGGTTTATAAAAATTATCACTATGACGACCCACCTTTTTGGACGGTTTAAATAGACAATGAACCACACATGTCTAACTCAAACCATTCAAAAGGGTAGATTATCAATGGGATAAATAAGAGAAATAACAGAAAAGAAGGAACGCAAAACACAGAATCTCATAGTGGAACGACAAAATATAATAATCAAATAAACAGTTCATGAAGTTGTTTTACAATATACATTTGATTACACAAATTTTACAACATAATCAGAGTACAAACAACAAACATACCAAAATAATGCAGCGGGATAATAATAGTAAATACAATCTAGCAATCTTCATCTTCATCTTCAAGGAATAATGTCTTCAAACACTGAAATGCTCAAGATGACCCGAGCGTAATGGAAAGACAAAACACTCGAGTCAGAACTAAAGGGTCTTATGTAAGTTAAATCAATAAGAAGTAAATATGAGTGTAATAGCTTCAGAGATGTTTATGGGGTTTTCCATATCATATCCAATGTACAACGTGAGTGCAATAACTTAAGAGATGTTAAGGGATTTTCCATCTCCTAAGGATCCATCAAACTATCTATATGTAGTAAAATACGCAATATATGTAGTGTCTATCAGTAATGTAAATTATTAAAATAGTGTTAAGGCTTTATATTGATCCCCCTTAACACGTTTTTAAGCAGGTAGTCTATGCAAGTCCTGTAACACAACCAGTAACGTCGGTAGCCAGTGACTCCCTTATAGGTACCATACTAAAACAAAATCGTAGTGGGCGCGAATAAAGATAAAAGTATGACAAGGCATGTGAGGCAATGCCCAAGGTAGGATTCTAGCAGTTTACCCTTTCACGCTGGTGGTAACGCATCGTAAGTACGATCGGCCACCGAGTCCACCACACCCAATCAAATCAAGGTGCACCGATCAAGTCCAAAATCAATATAATAATACGAAGGTGTGATGGCCTCTAAAGGTTGCGAACCCCTTGGCCAGACATAGGCTCCTGTTTTAGTCTTTTCCAATTGACACAAGTGTCGGGGTCATCCATCATCGTTCTCTTTCTTCAAATCCAGCAAACGTTCACCAAATCCAACCACTTCATTCTAGATCATCCACCATGTACATAGTTGTTTAAGTGGTTCCAATATTGACAGAGAGTATGCCAATAAGAGCCCCAGTCTCTTTAACAACTAAACATCATTTTTCATACCGGTTGGTTCTTTTACATTTCGAAAATGATTCATATTTGATATAAAAATATCATATTCACTTCATTTCAAAATACCATATTTACTCAAAATATGTCATTTGCACTTGAAAATATCATTTCAAATTCCAACTTAGGTTATAACCTCATTTAACCACATTCGCATTTAAATCAACGATTTAAATATAACATTCCAACTTTGCACAGTTTGAAATTTTAGAAAATAGTTTTAATAGTTATAAATAGTTTAAAAAGTTTAGAGATTTAAAACAGTTTAATATAAAATAGTTTGAGTATTGAAAATGTTTTATATAGTGAAATAGTTTGGAAAATCTAAATAATTTGAATATTAAAAGAATAGATTTTAAACAGTTTATATTAAAATAATTTATTTTGAAAATAATATCCAATCAAACTATTTCTTCCCATTTCAACAAATCTAGGCCCATATCCAAATTTCAAATAAATAAAGCTCAATTTTCAATCTTTCAATTCAATTGACTCAATTTTGATTTAATTTCAAATCAACTTGATTCCGATTTCAATTCGAATTAACTTCAATTTCCAAAACATTCATTTTTAACTTCAAACTCGATTCAACAGTTCAATTCAATGATTTAAAATTCCAATTAAATTATTATTTTAAACCATTTCAATTCATATCTATTTCATGTCAAATTTCAATTTACTGATTCAAACCCCTTAAATATATTTAAACTTCATTGTTCAATTTAAGATTCAAACTTAAAAATAATCAATTTTCAAAATTAAAGTCATATATCGATTATAACTTCACATTTCAATTTTAATTCGTTAAAACAATTCCTTTTAACCAATTTCGATTCCAACATTTCAAAGCTTGAATTAGAAATAATTCAATTCATATAAATTCACAATTTATTTTCTTTAAAACAAAATCCTTTAACCAAAATCCAAATTCAAGATTTAAAACCATTTAATTTAACCAATCCGGTGTCCGTATATAATTTTCTATCCTATGGCCAGGTGAATAGTTATTTTAATTTTTAATTTCAAGGACGGATATATATCATTTCAATCCAAATCAATGTGTCATAGGTATATATCATTTCAACCCATTTCTTAATTTATTCGAAATAATTCAAATAACAGTTTATATGCTTTCACTTAATATATAGAGTGATAACAGAGATGTATAAAAATAAATAAACATCCAATCATCCAAAATGTCAACAAATAGACATCCACCATAATCAACATCCAAACAAGCCAATAAATCACAACAATTAACTGGTTGTCAATATCATGTATTTAACTAGAAATTCAATTTCAATATTAATTTAAATGATAATTTAATTCAATATCAAATTCAAATTAAATTTAAATGACAATTTAAATTTCCACACAATCAATAAAATTCTTATCACTTCATAGTTTTAATTTAACTAACATAAGTGGATTTAGTATTGCGTGAGTGGGTTAAATCACTCACCTTTGATTTATAGCCGATTAAAAATCCAATAAAAGCCCAAAATTCGAACGATCTCCAAATTTAACCAAACCAGTTTCTTTTCGTCTGGAATTTCGATACGAACCCAATGGAAGAAACCGTGCATCAATCGAAGTTCGTATGCAAAAGTTATGCGAGTTAGAACATTTGAAATTTAAATTTTAAATAAAAATAAAACAAAGGGAAGAAATGTAATTTACTCTACCTCCCAACCCTAATGAACATGCATAGAACCCACGCTCATGTTGTCGTCAACTTCAACCGCTTGCTGCCGCCGCTACGTTCGTCGCCACCCTGATCTGAAGCCACCATCGCGCTGCCCAAGCCAAGTTGCACCCCCCTCCATGGTCGCGCGCCCCTCCGCCTCACCAGAGAACGAACTGCCGCCGCCGCCGCTTTCTCATTCAGATCCTAGCAATCTCGAGCATCGATACAAATATTGGACCCCACCATTGAGACCTGCTAGTCCTCCTCTACACACCAGCGCTTCCCGATCGTCGATTGGTCGCAAATCCACCGTTGAATCAAAACCCTAGAATAGACGGCCGAGAATGATTTGCTAATTTTGGACGAACAGAACCTCCAATCGAAAAACGAATTACAAACGCTGATTCCATTCATCAAGAGCTTCGCGATGATATATTATATGATAGGATTTGAGCAGTTTGGATTTTTGGAGTTTGATTTGGAATTAGTAATTAGAGTTTTGAGATGCTTGCCATTGGGAATGAGCAAATGAGATAAACAAGTACATACAGAAAATGAAAATAGAATAGAAACTGCTAGGGTTTTAGGAAAAATCTATTTATATAGACAGAGATGGAATATGAATGAATGGACAGATCGATTTCGGTCGAAACGATAACAAAGACCCGAAAAGCCTGTTTCGTTCCTGAAACCAAAGTAGGTCATCCTATATGTCAAAATATAGGATTTCAATATTTTTAAACTCAATGAAACTAGTTTCAAACCCTAATTCTATCATATATTGAAGTTAGCTCTTAAAATCAATTTATATTCACTTAAATTCCTTTAATTGATTTCTACGCGTTTCGAGCTCGCACGATCAAACGATAAGTCTGATCTCTACGAAACTTGAAACCTATAATAATTCACTATTACGGATCCGATGAAACTGGTTTCATCGAAATCCGAGACAGCGCCCAAAAAGACTAATTTTACATGTTAATTAAATGAATTATTATTTTAAAATCAATTTGATCACTTTTAAATTCAAATTTAAAAGTTAACCATTTTATCATTCTTGATTACACCGAAATTTAATGAACTTTTCAAATTCAATTTTCCATGTTAGTTTCATGTAACGACCCGTAAATTTCAACTGTTTTAATAACGTAATTAGTTGAAATTTTGGAAAATTTTAAACGATAAAATTTTGAAATATAAATTTGATATTTGGAATGCGTTTAGTTAAACATGGCAACTGGTAAAAAAATTTCCGAAAATATGAAAGTTTATTTCGCGCGTAAATTTACTTCAATTTAATCAGTTAAAAAGCGATGAAAATAAAATATTTCCGAAACCTAAATATTTTATATAGAAAAATTCTAAACCATCTTCTGAGCAAGATGTCAGTTTGTCGTTTTTCCAAATTCGGACATCTTTGGCTCCGTCGATTTTATTTTTCAGTGTTTTTCTTGCATTTTCTGCTATTAGAAAATTCGAATTTTTATAATTCAATCATACCACTGATATCTGTATACCGCTTTGACCATCTCGTCGTGCTGATCTTCGCAGTATATTTATTTCTGTGATTTGAAGTCCGGTTCGCTGCGAAATCCGTGAAAACGACAACCGTGTCGGTACCAGTTTCGTGTCCTTTTGTTCTTGTGGCTATTCAAATCCCCATCGTGTAAATTCCAATTTCCATTAGCCTTTTATATTCAGAAATTCATATCAACTTTCAAAATTCCCAGATATTAATATCAACCACTTGACGTTTCACCGTTTGTTAATATTTCCAATACCAAACTTTTAACTTTCGTTTTCAAAATTGAAATACAGTCTGTACCAATAATAATTTGCTTTAATTAATTAGATGAATCTTTGGGGAACCGTTGCTATTTCTATTCCTATTCTATCGGTTCTTCTTTCAAAAAGAAATCAATATGTGACCTTCACTATTCCCACTATTCACTTTATACGCTAGTTGTCTTTTCATTTCTCTGGCTTCCTTTTATTGTTCTGTAAAACAACAATAAAATAATATACGTTTGCCTATAATTATTCTTCGAAACATTGTTCATCTTCGTTTGCTTGATAGAAAAGATATAAGAGTTTATATACATTATTGCTGAAGTTGTCATATGTTTCGCATGGAACGGTTCTGCCCTGTAGCCGCCCTTCCATTCTTTGTTCGACCATTATAAACACAAAAAAAAATCAAAACCTGCTACTCATCCTCCCCATTGCGAAAACTGCTCCGATCTCCACCCAATCCACCGCCATGCTTAAACAACCAGCGCCTATTCCCTTTTTCCCCTCCACGTCAGCTGCTCCGGCCTCGGCACTTGGCATAGCCGCGTCCACCTTCCATCCTCCACTGAAACTTGTCCATCTTGCTTTACTCCACACAACCATCACCACAGCCCACCACGACCTTCCCTTGACTCCATCACCTAGATGCCAGTGACTTTTCTCCCACCGTCGTTGACTTGCGGCTTCCCGAGTCACCGTGCTGACCTGACGAGGTCTTGTGCTTACATGACCACCGTGCTTCACGTCGGCAGCCTGCCTCACCGCATCGTTGTTGTGAGGTATGTGCCATCGTCTATTTTAGGAGCAGATCTACTATTATAGTGTAAGTTATAGATATTAGTATTATAATCATTTTATAAAGTGAACATAAACCATTACAACTTGCTGTATAAAATATAGATAGGGTCGTTGCTTATATTTACAATTGTTAAAGAATAATGTATGTATATAGTGTCATGAGTGCAGTATGTAAAGGTATTATATTGTAGTAATATATTAGCCTGCAATGATTTATTAGTTTATAGATATGGCGTATAAGTGTATAAATATATATATTAGTTATATAGTTACAGATCAGTTTATATATTCATATGCTTAAGTTCAAAAGTTGTATGAAATTTTGCTGTTTACAGTATAATATATATTCCATATGTATATAACAGCTTCGTTTTTATAAATATACCAATGTTTATATGATTATATTTTATATAAATATGTTAGTATATATGTATGAATATCGGAATACATGTTGGTCTGTCAAAATTGCATAGGTATAAAGGGCAGAGCTATTTTGATACTTGGTTACATGTTGTGGTATATATTTTATGATAAGCTATATATAAAGTATGTATAAAAATAGATCAGTAACTATTTTACGTTAAAATGTATATACGTATGTAAGTTTTATTAGTTTTTATGTATGTCTACAAAGTATTACATTATAAGGGAAGTGGTTGATATATATAGGTTAAAGTATACTTTGCCTACAGTCTATTTTATATTATATCTAATATATACAGTGTATGTATTTTTTGAAGACGTTAGTACAGCAACTATTTGTTTACATATAATATTTATAGAAAGCTAATAGTTTACATATGTATATGGTAAAAAAAACTTATATTTTGGGTTACAAATATACGTGACCATATGGCCACTTGATAGTGTTTTATGTGTGTTTAATTTAAACAATGATTTTGAAATATGAATATACATTTAAATTAATATACGTTTGAATTTAGAACAAGATTATATGTATAGTATATATATGGTTATACAAGTTCGCTTATGTCATTTATCATCATCGATTCAGTTCTGATTCATTTTATCAAATTCTTGATTATCAGCCTTGTTCGTCCAGTTCGTGTTCAATCTTGCCTTGCTTTGAAATCCGTGTCTGGAATCGTAACTCACTCTATCGTCGAATCTCTCTCTAGCCTCGAAAGGTGAGCACTCACTCACGATTAACGTTCTTTTATTTATTAAATTTGATTTCAATGGAAATGACAATTGAAATATGCTGCTGTCGGTTATTTACACTGTTATATGTATGCTATTACCTGTATCAGTTCACCTGTGACATCTGACACCATTATTTATTAATTATACAATGATAATCCTGTTTGATTGATAATTGATTGATTGTTTGTTGTTTATATTGGATGTTAAATTGAAATGTATAAAGTGATAAATATTATGCAAGTAAATTTGACGTAGGATAATTAAAATTTGAATCGACATATATATTGAATTTGATTAGTTGAATATGACCCCTTTTATTTGTTAAATTAATTGACATGTAAAATAGTGATAATTACACTTTGAACCATTGAACGTATATTGGATTAATTGTTGTAGTGTAAAATGGAAATTGAATATCAAGTGAAGAACCGTATTTATATTATTGTAATAATCTTTAATCTACATGAAATGATAGTGTAGATTCTAGAATTAATTATATTAATTCGCACAAACAACAATGTGAATTAATACAATTATTTCGGGATTATTTGAATTGATTATTGGATTGATATTGGTTGTTGTTATTGCTTGTTTATTTACTTTGACACCATCCCAGTTATCACACTGCAAGTTCCCTTTGCGATGCTTTGATTTTGAATTGAATCGGGTTGAAATGATAAATACCCAAATTGAACTTTGACCTAGGATAGAGAATTAAATAAAACCCGATTGGTCAATAATTTGATTAAAAAATAAAATGAAGATTTTATTTGAATAAATAATATGGTTTTGAAACGAAGTTGGAAATTGAATTTTGATGAAATTTAAATGTGAATATTTAATAATCTAAAACAAAATATTAATAAAGAAATTGATGAAAGAATGTTGTTTAATTTAAGAAATGATTGAATTAAGTTTTGAAATTATTTAATAATTTAATGAGATTGAATTATTTAATAATTAAATAAAATTGAATTCTTTATTAAGTAAAATTGAACTTCCTGAATAAGTGAAATCAAGTTTCTTTATTAATTGAGTTTTGAAATTGTAACTAAGTAAATAAATAAGTGAAATTAAAATTCTCTAACAAGAAATAAAATGTGGTTTTATTGATATTTATGTAAGACTTGAAAATGTAAAGAATTTGATTTGATGAATTTAATTTAATGCAATTTGTAAGTTTTAATATAATGGAGTTGAACTTAAGTAATTGATTTAATGAATTGGAAATCAAATAGAAATTGTTTTGAATGATAAATTAACTTAACGAATATTGAATGAAATCGATAAATGATTTTAAATTGATTTGAATGTTAAATTAAATTAATTTAAATGATTTCGGAATGAAACTTATATACAAACTTGAATAAATATTGGAATTGTTTAAATAGAAATTGAAATTGAATTATAAGATTTTGAAATTATGAATGTGGAAGTTTTGAACGTAAATTATGGAAATTGATTTAAAAAGAGAAATGAAATGTTGGTTTACAAATTCTTCTGAAATTGAAATTGATTTGGTTTGAAATATATTAACGACCAATCGGTGTTATAATTACGAAGGTTATTAAAGGAACCGGAATCGGTTATGGACATACTCTCTGTCTAAACCGAAAACCACTTTAATAACTATACGCGGAGTGTGATCCAGAATGAAGTGGTTGGAATGATGTACGTGATGACTGAAGAAAGAGAACGATAATGGATAGCCTTGACACTTGTGTCAAATTGGAAATGACTAAAACAGGAGCCGTGCCGGGCCAATGGAGGTCAGCTACCTCAAGCGAACACACTTCTTCGAAAACCACTCATTACTTGTTGTCGATTGGTGCACCCTTGATTTTGGGAGTGTTGTTTCGCGGTGTTGCGGTCGCTACGGCGATGCGTTCTCACCAGTCGAAAACGTACATTTGATTACACTTTTACAATTCAAATCAGAGTTATACATACATCAGAAATAAACAAATAATGCAGCGGAACACAGAATGAAGTGGAATAATAAATAGCAACAATATAATGAATCTTCGTCTTCATCCTCCAGAAAATAGTCTTCAATACACTGAAAAGCTCAGACTGACCCGAGCGTAATGAAAAGACAAAACACTCGAGTCAGAACTAAAAGATCTTATATAAGTCAGATCAAAATCAGTAAAATAGAAATATTAATGCAATGGTTTAATAGATGTTACGGGATTTTCATCTCCTATCAAATGTACAACGTGAATATAATTATTTAAAGGGTTTTAAAAAATCTAAAATATCAATCTTAATCATCGAATTAAAACAAATCCAAAGTTTGAATTAACTTAAACCATTCAAATTATTCAATCCCAAATAAAAATCCAAATTCAAGAAATTATATGGATATATGTCATTTCAACCAGTATCAAAAATCAACATTTCCAAATCAATGAAAAACGCTCGGGTTTATCATTTCAACCCATAACGATTTTCCCCTAATCTATAAGATCGTTTGAGTATGTATCATTTCAACCCATAGGGATAACAGAGATATAGACAAAAATAACATCCAATCATCCAAAATGTCAGCCAATAACATCCATCCAACCACCAAAATATCAACATTTGAACATACATCACAATCATCATTGAAATCAACCAATAACTACCAACAATTTACTGGTTATCATTAACAGGTATTTAACTGGAAATTTAAATTTTAATATTAAATTAAATGGCAATTAAATTCAATAAAAGTCAGATTTAACTGGAATGACAATTTAAAATATACTAAACAGCAACCAATCAATTTCTAATCACATCATAAATTCAATTTAACAAACATAAGAAAATCTAGTAGGTGTGAGTGTTTGCTCACCTTTCGTGGCTACGAAGGTGATGATAAAATGGAGCAATATGGAGATTCCTAGCAAAGATCCAAATGCAAAGCAAATCCAACAAAGCTTAGACACGAACACGAATCGGTAAACAAGTTTCAACTACTTCCAACTTCCAAACAACCCAAGATCCAAACTATGGACAAATTTGAAACTAGGTCATCTTTAAGAAAATATACGGACCAGAATATTACTGAATCTGTAAAAGTGACTAACTAAAAAGTTGTTGCAAATTATTTTCTCTCCGCTATCAAAAAAGAATCACTTAAAAAGCTTATTTCTTGAGGAAGTTATGGTCAAAACAAACAGAGGTGTTTTCTGAGTTGAAAATCTGAGTTCAAAAATACTTCGAAAATATTTGAGTTTTTGGCATAGAAAATTAAGGAATTTGAAGAACTTATCTAATATAAAGTTGAAGCCACTAGAAAAATAAATGATTTGAAGAAAGGAATCACATAATTTGATTCACTCCTGAAGGAGATATAATTGATACAATATGAGGTATTTTCGGCCAAAACTGGACCCGAGAAAGGACTTGAAAATAGAGTTTTTGATACAGAAATGTTCGGAATGGGAAGAAGAGCTCAACAACAAAGTTGTTCCCATTGAAATTATACACGGTTTCAAAAAAAATTATTTGATTAGGAGTAGTTTAGTGGAATATAGAAGCTATGAAAATAAGCGGAAGAAAGAGGGAAAAAGGGAAGGGAAAAAGGAGAAAGAAGAGGAGAGGGAAGGTGGGGCTTTGGCCATGGGGTACTACCGTGGTTTGTGGGTGGTGATGGAGGTGGGTGGCAGAAAGATGAGAGAAGTAGGCTAGGGTTTTGAAGAAGGAAGGATGGAATTTGATATGGAGATTAAGGAGTTTTGGGGTTTGGAGTTTTCTATAGATTTAAGCAAGAAGAAGAAGATGAGTACGTAGAAAGTTTTTTAAACTAGGAATTTCTGTACATACTTGGTTTTAGTCAGATAGGAAATAAAGGGTCAATGGGTGGGAAAAGAAAGGGTCCAAAGTCTCTTAGGGTTTCTAGGGTCTCTTGGTTTACTAAGGAGCTCATTAGTCTAAAACAAACCCAATAAGACTTAGCCAAAAAAACACAAATATACAATGCAAATGAAAGAAATAAGCTGCAGGTTGTTTAATAATTAGGAAATGAAGGTGGAGAGACAAAAATAAATGCCACGTTTTATTTTGAAAGCTTCAGGCATTAATAATGCATAAAGAAATGTACGTAGGAATGGAAAAGTTTGCAAACCAAAGGAAAGTGAAATTTTGTATACGCGAAAATGAAGTGGTAAGAATTAAATACAACCTAAAAGTCTAGGCTCATGTATTAACCAGAAGAAGAAATGAACGGATCAAATATTAATAATGAGATAACTATTTTAAAACGTACATGCAACCATTAATAACAAAAGAAATGAAGGGACCATGTACATCGCACAACCTTTTTGAAATTCAATTTGTGAAACGTAACCAAATTAACTTCATTAACTCAAATAATATTCAAATTTGTACGCATTTAGTTTTTTTATCTATGCATAATAAATCAAATTACTTACCTTAAAATGAAAACGTTCGATTTGGTTTACCCAAAATGATCTTTTATTTCCATTAAAACATCCTTTCTGTTTAACACAAAAAGTGTGTTTCTTTTATTAAATCTATTAATTGTAATCAACGTTTTCCTCCCTTCTAATTGAAATATTACAATAACATTAATTGCAATTACTTACAAAGTTAAATTTCAAAACAGACAACTAAAATGGATGAAAAATAAAATAATTGTTTCCTTTAGTCATTTAAACACCTTTATAAATTTGTTGTTTATACAGCAGAGTAATAAATAACTTAGTTAAATAAATTATTTTCCTACTCTTGTAAACCATCTTTATGCTAAAACACAGTTCAAATATACATATATTTCTTCCTTTAAATTAATCATTCTATTCTTTATTTTAATGAAATTGAACCTACATTCACAAATGAAACATTCATTTTATTTGATATAAATGTTCTTCTCATTAAATCAACTTTCCTTATATTTTCACAAAACATAAGCTACGTTTAATTACACCTATCAATTTACAATTTGGTGTCCTCTCTACCATTAATTGAAATTATTCAATTACATTAATTTCAATTGTTTACAAAGGTGAATTTCAAAATGGAAAAAATAAATGTAATGAGAATTAGAAAAATTAGTTTCTATCTAATAGTAATTTAAGCATATTTATACACTATTGGATACAAACAGGAATTATACATTTCTTACCAAATAATAGTTTCTCGTCTCTGCAATCAATCTATCAGCTATCAAAAGTTTCAAATAAATAAACATATGATTTCTTCTTTAATAAAGAAACATTTATTATCCTTTATTAACATTTATTATTCCAATCAATTGGAAATTTACATTCAGACAATTGTTAATTTCACTCAAACCAATTTTATTAAAATACACGCTAGCATTTGTTATCATCCTTACATTATTACAAACATGTTTCATTAATAGAAATTTTACTCAAGCTCATAACTTGTATTATAATTTAATTTGTATCAGTAAAATCTTAATTTTTTTATTCCTAACAATTTTATTCAAAAATCTTATTTAATTTAATATTTTTAAATGTCTAAAAATACAGGTTGTTACAATCTCCCCCACTCAAAACTTTTCGTCCTCAAAAAGAAACAAGAAGGAATCCAAAAATTTATTATATTTTATTTAAAGTGGAAATTAGCCACAAGGGCCTCTTTAGCAAGTGGAATTAGTTTCTAGGACACACAACTGAAATAATTACTTTCAAGGACAAAACGCAAAATAATTAGTTTCTAGGGCCTAAAAACCTATGAAATTATGTCCTTGAAAGTAATTGGACTGCTGACTTTGTCCTTGAAAGTAATTATTCTGCTGACTTTGGCCTTGAAAGTAATTTCTTTGGATGTGTGTTCTAGAAATTAATTGGACTGCAAAGTTTGTCCTTCTGGTGAAATGCCCCTTATTTAAAACAGTCAATTTATAAACAATTAAACCTTCATATTTAAGTTTAGTAAAATTCAAAATAACTCAAATTCTACAAAGGTTTTCTAACTCTTAAATTTTCGAAAAATTTCAGCAGAGTCTCCTTTGCGCGGATACGTCCGAAAAATAATGATATCAATAATTTCAATATATATATCATATTTCAAAATAAAATATCCCAAACTATGGGAAAACAATATAATATCGTTATAAAACCGTAATTCGAAAACGTACTTATTTGTCGGGCAATCAAACTTTATTTATGAAACCAAAAGTAGTAGTTATTGCTTCCATAACCTATATTTCACTTATATAATCCAAAGAGTTAAAATTATGTGAACGAATAATATTTCAGTTGTTTCAAATCAATGGCCCAAACAACATACAATATATCACAATCATATGCAAACAAAACTATACAACCATCATAGGCAAAAAAGAATCCATCACACATCCATAGCAACCAAAACTAATGGTTTGTTCAGGTTCAGAACTTTTAATCGTATAAGGGTGATAAATAAACTAATAAGTGTACCTTATGCTCAACAGCCTTAGATATTTACTTAATAGATTATTCATACAACCTCAAACAACTAGAAGTATTCTTTCCCAAACTTCTCATCAGCCAAACAACAAGAATTTTAAATTTACTTAAGCTTATTCTACTAGTTTTTCTCTCTCATCATTTACCTTTCCATTCATTTATTTATATAAAGATCAATCACTTACATAATCTGTTTTCCATTAAAGATAAGTCATTAATGAATCATTTCATAAAATATTACTTAAGCTCCTACTGCCTTACCTAAGTTTATAACTTAATTCTATTATAGAATAAAAATTTAAGTTTTTGGTATTTGCTCTTAAAGAGAAAAGAAATATTTCAATATATCTAAAAATTCAATTAAAACAATGTTAAACAATGTTAGAAGAATATAAGATATATTTAAAACTTCTTCATAGCATTTTGCAAGAATTTTCCAAAGAGTTTAAACAATGTTAGAAGTTTATATCAAAACAATATGATAAGCTTTTAAAAAAAATAAAGTTCCTTAAATTCGATAATGTAACGACCCGCCATTTTGGACCATTCGCGTCCATTATAAGTGAATAGGTAGACACTCATGCCAGAGTTGAATTGCTCAAAATACCGCGTTGTTAATTTAAATTGGCAAAACTGAACATATACAGTAAATAAATAATCACAGATCACAGACACAGAGTAATAAGTGCAGCGGAAATAAAAGAGATAGTAGTTCATGAAGCTACTATATGAATATATAAGATACATCAGAGTTTACAACAGAAGAGTAATACGATACATCAGAGTTAAACTAAATACAACGGAAGAGTAACAGATACAAATCAGAATACATCACTGGAATCATCGAATATCTGAAAGCTGGATAGATAGCTGGATCTCCAAGCGAAGCTCCAACTCTAAAGGTGAGTCTCGAAAGCTGAACTACTCAGTCTGACCCGAGCGTAAAGCAAAACACAAAACACTCGAGTCAGGATTAACATTCTTATATTAATAAATCCAACTCAAGTGAAATAGCAATTGAAATACAAGTAACTCAAAGGATGTTTGGAATAACCATCCTTTAAGGATCCGTTAAACTATCTACTATATAGTAGTGTACGATAAGTAGATAATGTCTATCAGTAATATAAAGATATCAAAATAGCGTTAAGTCATGGCCCATTCCACCCTTAACACATTTTTATTCCCACAAGCATATACAAGACCGTAGTTTCCCCAAAACCGGAAGTCACCAGAGGGCAATCCATATACTCAAGGTACAAAACAAATTCGTAGTGGTCGCGCATAAATGGAATACAAGTATGACAAGGCACATGAGGCTATACCCAAGGTAGTGATACTACCGTTCGCCTGATCCGGGCTGGTGAGAACGCAACGCCGCAGCGCCCGCAACACCGTGAAACAACACTCCCAAAATCAAGGGTGCACCAATCGACAACAAGTATAAGTAGTTCGAAGAAGTGTGTCCACTTGAGGTATCAATCCTCCATTGGCCCGGCACAGCTCCTGTTTTAGTCATTTCCAATTTGACACAAGTGTCAAGGCTATCCATTATCGTTCTCTTTCTTCAATCATCACGAACATCATTCCAACCACTTCATTCTGGATCATCACTCCGCGTATAGTTATTAAAGTGGTTTTCGGTTTAGATAGAGAGTATATCCATAACCGAATTCCGGTCTCTTTAATAACTTTCGTAATTATTACACCGATTGGTCGTTTGATATATTTCAAAACCAAATCAATTACAATTTCAATTAGAATTCGTAAATCAACATTTCATTTGTCTTTCTAAATCAATTTCCAATATTTACGTTTCAAAACTTCATAATTACCATTTCAAAATCTTATAATTCAATTTCAATTCAAATATTGATTCAAGTTCGAATATCAGTTTCATTTCAACATCATTTAAATTAATTTAATTTAACATTCAAATCAATTTAAACTCATTATCGATTCCATTCGATTTTCGTTAAGTTACTTTATCATTCAAACAATTTCTATTGAATTTCCAATTTATTAAATCCATTATTTAAATTCAACTTATAAATTGAATTAAATTAAATTCATCAAATCCAATTCTTTAAATTTCAAGTCTTACATTAATTTCAATAAATCACATTTTTATTTCTTGTTAAAGAAATTCAATTTCAGTTATTTACTTTCATAAATAATTTTCCAAAAACTTAATTAATAAAGAAAACTCAATTTCAATTATTTACAAAGTAAATTTACTTATTCAAAAGTTTAATTTTTCTTAATTAAAAAAAATCCAATTCAATTTAATCATTAAATAATTCAATCTTAATTAATTATTAAATAATTCAAAACTTAATTATTAAATAATTTCAAAGTTTAATAATTTCAAACTTAATTATGATTTCAAACTTAATTATTAAACCATTTCAAACTTAATTCAATCATTTCTCAAATTAAACATTTTCCTTTCAATAAAAAAATTCAAATTTCAATTTCATTTCAAAACCGTATTATTTATTTAAATAAAATCTTCATTTTTATTTTAAATCCAATTATTGACCAATCGGGTTTTATTTAATTTCCTATCCTAGGTCAAAGTTCAAATTTTTTTTTGGGTATTTATCATTTCAACCCGATTCCAATTTAATTTAAAATCAAAGCATATCAAAGGGAACTTGCAGTGTGATAACTGGGATGGTGTCAAAGTAAATAAACAAGCAATAACAACAAACAATAACAATCCAATAATCAATTCAAATAATCCCGAAATAACCGTATTAATTCGCATTGTTATTTGTACGAATTAATATAATTATTTCTAGAATCTACACTATCATTTCGCGCAGATTAAAGATTATTACATTACGGTTCTTTACTTGTCATATATTTACAATTTCATACATCATCAATATAACAACATACATTCAGTGGTTCAATATGTAATTAAACAAATCCTTACGTGTCAATAAATTTAATAGTTAAAGGGGTCATATTATACAAATGTCAATTAATCAAATTTAACATTTAATTATCCTATATCAAGTTCAATTTCATACTGTTTATCATTTTAACATTAACAATTTAACGTCCAATACAAACATCAACAATCAATCAATTATCAGCCAAACTGTATTATCATCACATAAATAAATAACAGATAATGGTGTCAAATGTCACAGGTGAACTGATATAGGCAATAACATATATAACAGTGTAATTAACTAACAGCAACATATTTCAATTGTCGTTTCAATTGAAATCAAATTTAATAAATAAAAGAACGTTAATCGTGAGTGAGTGCTCACCTTTCAAGGTTAGAGAGATTTGGCACCGAAATGGGTTACGAATCCAAGCACGGATTTCAAAGCAAAGCTAGATGGCACGAGTTCGACGAACGACGCTGATATATATATAGAAAATCAAGGATCAAAATCATAGCTGATATACGACAGAAACAAGATGCATATTATACTATTATTACTATTATTATTATTTTATTAACAACAATATCCAAAAATCATTATTCTTAAAATACAACATTTAAAAGAAATCAAAGGTATATATATTATATTTAAAATCAATACTTAAATAAACACTTCAAATGTGGGTCCAAGTATATGCTTTAAACTTAAAATTTTTATCCATCAAATCTAAAATATACGGACTTAAATCACAGTATCTACAATTTGTGAAATCTTTACATCCATCCTTATATCTATAAATAAAATCAATATAGACCTAGTTCATTGTAATATATAAACATCCAACATATTTATTTACGTATGCTTAGCTAATAAAGTCATATGAAGACTAGAATATATTATAATGAAATGTATATGCAAGTTTGCTTGAGAACATAGATGAAACCTTTTAACACAGTAAACTACTATACTACCCCTGTAACTTAAGTTATAATATAACATGTATATAGTACTGTAACCTATATACAATAGACTATAAACAAAATCATGCACATATTATATTTATAAACATACATATACTTTATATATAGCTTATTATAAAATATATACCACAGCATGTAACCAAGTATCAAAATAGCTCTGCCCTTTATATCTATGCAATTTTGACAGACCAACATGTGTTCCAATATTCATACATATATACTAACATATTTATATAAAATATAATCATATAAACATTGGTATGTTATAAAACGAAGCTGTTATATACATATGGAATATATTATTATACTGTAAACAACAAAATTTCATACAACTTTTGAACTTAAGCATATAAATATATAAACTGATCTATAACCATATAACTAATATATATTTATACACTTATACGCCATATCTAAACAAACTGAAATAGATATACACCTCTATATATATTAGTATAAGTTCATAACAACCTTTATATTATAAATTTAAACTTAATAAAACCAATGTATATAACTAACATATTATAACAGACTATCAACTTACAACAGAGAATGAAGAGAAGTGAACGGTGGTCACGAGCGGAAGAGCAGCTGGAAGGGATGAAGAGAGTACGGAAAGGCTGCTATGCGGAGCTGAGCTGCTATGGTTGCAAAAGTCAGATCTGGTGAGCTATCAAGAGAATGAGCTCGGTTGGAAAGGTGCGTCTCAGGTGGAGGCTCGGTAGGCGATGTGTGGTTGTGTTCACGTGAGAGGTTGATGGTCCAGGAAAGCAAGGCGGAAAGATAAGGTTGCACGACCAAGTTGGATTGGATGATGAGACTGCCACTTGGAGGTGGGTCGAAATGCTCGGCCAAGAGCTGTTACGGCCCTGGCGTGGAGGGAAGGCCTGAGGTGGATGAGCGCTTGACAGCAGCAGCTCTTGGAAATAGAGGAGGGAGTGGCGAGTGCTTCAGGTTGATGAAGGAGGTGATAGAAGCTCGAGGCGCTGGTGGGAGGAAAAGTGGTCGACGGTCGTTCAGTGAGGTGATGATTTGGCATGCTTGGTTGTGGTGGCGTGGAGATAGCAGAGGGTGGGTGGAGGGAAGAGAAGGTGTGAGGCCATGGGAAGATGCATGCGTGAAGGAGTAAGGGAAGCTAAAAGAAAAGAAATATGTGGGGAGACCATAGTGAAGAGTTGCGCTGGCAACACATTCTTTTTGTTTTTTTGTTTTTTTTCAAGTGGAGAAGACAGAACAAAGAAAAGGAGCAGAGCAAAGGACGAACACATAAATATTACTTGAACATTGGAAGAAGAAAAGCCAGAACATTGATATCTGAGAAACAGAAAAAGTTTATGGCTATTCGTTTCACCCGAGTCAAACGAATGGACGGGGAAACTAAAAGACTTGGTTGCGGAACTGATACGCTGAGCGTTCCGCGAATTGTACCGCACACCGGACTCCGAAATACAGAAGTGAATATACCGTATAGATCAGCACGACGAGACGATCAAAACGGTATAAAAATATCAGTGGTACGATCATCCGATAAAAATCGATATCGGTACCAGAATACTGCTATTTTCCAGAAAATAAGAACGACGGAGCAAAAGATGTCCGAATTTGGAAAAATGACGAACTGAAATTTTGCTCAGAAGATGATTTAGAATTTTTCTATGTAAAAATATTTTGGTTTCAGAAACATTTTATTTCAACGCTTTTTTTAACTGATTAAATTGAAGTGAAATTACGCGCGAAATAAATTTTCATATTTTCGGACGAAAATTTACCAGTTGCCATGTTTAACTAGACGTATTCCAAATATCAAATTTATATTTTAAAATTTTATCGTTTAAAATTTCACAAAATTTCAACTAATTACGTTATTAAAACAGTTGAAATTTACGGGTCGTTACACTCTCCCCCACTCAAAACTTTTCGTCCCCGAAAAGGAACTAGGTAGGAGAATAGAAACAACCAGAAAGAAAAACAGATTTTTTTTTTTTTATATAATCATATTTTCTTCAACAATTTTAAATTCTTCTTTATTCCAAATTACTGCTAAATTTATTCTACCTAATATATCTAATCACCTATATTTAACCCATATAAATTAATTTAAACCATAAAAGTTTCGATTTAAATTAATTTATATTTATTAATTGATTTTAAATTCAAGGTATTTCCATAAGTTGATCAAATTTCAATTTATTAATTCTTTCAAAACAAATTTATTTCATTATTAACTGAGTTTACTTATTATCCTATCTAACTCTATTAACATCTTTATAATCAAAATTTAGTGTATCCCATTTATTATAAACACTCAAATTTTATTTATAAATTCAATTTATCTTATATATTATCCAATTGCATAGTCAACTTCTGAATGATTTAGGTAAGTTGTATTAGAATGCAATTGAACAATATACAAATAAAATTTTTCCAAATTCAATTATTCAAGTTTAAATATTTATTCCAAATTTTTGTTTTATTTATAATTAAAATCCTTTAACAAAATTTAAGAATTAGATTTCCGATTAACTTTAAACAATTTAGAGATATATATAATATATTTATATCAAATCAAATTAAATTTTTAAAATAAGATACCTATATATATATATATATATGTAAATCAAAATATATTGAAGAAATTCAAATCAAAATATTTTTCAAAACCAAAACCGTAGCAAAGCTACAGAATGGTTCCTCCACTTCGAAACCCGAAAATGAACGTCGATGATGCGGCCGCCATCACCGAAATTATTTTCCAGCGACAAAGAGAAGAGCACTGATTTAAACATTTTAAAATTCTTTGAAAACGATTTCTATTCAAAAATATTTTCAATCATATATACTTTAAAATTTTTAAAACCAAAGTTCGAAATCACCGGAAACTAAATTCTCAAATTTCTGAATTAAATTCATTTCAAATTCCAAATCAATTTATAAACCGTATTTATAAATTTATTTAGAACAATAAATGATAATCAAATATTATCATTTCAAACAAACAATTTAATTAACCTATTAAATTCCAGAAAATTCTACTTATATTTTCACAATATAATCAAACAAAATTATTTCATTTACCAAATTTGAAAACAGTATTTTGTCAGTTTGTTCCGCTCAAGTGTTTTGGAAATCCTATCGATAGCGTTGATCAGACGAATCGATCGGAAACCCAAATCAACATCAGCAACTCAAACAACACAATACATAAAAACATTTTTATATAAATTTACAAATACACTTCCTCGCTCGGCGACGCAAGAATGGATTCAAAGCAAGGATAGAGATTTAAATTTGATGGACTCAAATCGAAGAGAATTCTGATTCAAAGACAAATTCGAAAGAAAAGATAAGATGATTCAATAACAGAATCGGGAGATGGGTAAGTTTATTTAATTCACGGGCAACCTTAACCGGTCGTCCGTAACTCCAAGAATAGGATCGATGCTGAATTCCGAGGTAAATCAACACTCGATCTCCAGAGATGGAATTCAGGCATAGCAGGGAATAGACAGCATCGTAAACCGAGGATACAGGAATCTCCGGTAAATCAATGCCTATTATAAAGGAGTTTTGCTCCTTTACGAATCATTCGAAGATTGGCGAGACCGCCGATCTATTATAGATATCATTTGAAGTGGAGTTATGTGATGCTCCAGAATAGAAAGAAGACGAATAGTGAGGGACACGAATGAAATTTGGAACCGTAGGGAACGTTCCAAAATTCAAAGAAATCGAGTCGAAAGGAAGAGATTGAAACTCGAAATGAAAGTGATTCTGTAAATCCATTTACCCTATATGTTAAGTTTTGCCTAGAGCTACCAAAGCTCTGATACCAACTCTAACGACCCGCCATTTTGGACCATTCGCGTCCATTATAAGTGAATAGGTAGACACTCATGCCGGAGTTGAATTGCTCAAAATACCGCGTTGTTAATTTAAATTGGCAAAACTGAACATATACAGTAAATAAATAATCACAGATCACAGACACAGAGTAATAAGTGCAGCGGAAATAAAAGAGATAGTAGTTCATGAAGCTACTATATGAATATATAAGATACATCAGAGTTTACAACAGAAGAGTAATACGATACATCAGAGTTAAACTAAATACAACGGAAGAGTAACAGATACAAATCAGAATACATCACTGGAATCATCGAATATCTGAAAGCTGGATAGATAGCTGGATCTCCAAGCGAAGCTCCAACTCCAAAGGTGAGTCTCGAAAGCTGAACTACTCAGTCTGACCCGAGCGTAAAGCAAAACACAAAACACTCGAGTCAGGATTAACATTCTTATATTAATAAATCCAACTCAAGTGAAATAGCAATTGAAATACAAGTAACTCAAAGGATGTTTGGAATAACCATCCTTTAAGGATCCGTTAAACTATCTACTATATAGTAGTGTACGATAAGTAGATAATGTCTATCAGTAATATAAAGATATCAAAATAGCGTTAAGTCATGGCCCATTCCACCCTTAACACATTTTTATTCCCACAAGCATATACAAGACCGTAGTTTCCCCAAAACCGGAAGTCACCAGAGGGCAATCCATATACTCAAGGTACAAAACAAATTCGTAGTGGTCGCGCATAAATGGAATACAAGTATGACAAGGCACATGAGGCTATACCCAAGGTAGTGATACTACCGTTCGCCTGATCCGGGCTGGTGAGAACGCAACGCCGCAGCGCCCGCAACACCGTGAAACAACACTCCCAAAATCAAGGGTGCACCAATCGACAACAAGTATAAGTAGTTCGAAGAAGTGTGTCCACTTGAGGTATCAATCCTCCATTGGCCCGGCACAGCTCCTGTTTTAGTCATTTCCAATTTGACACAAGTGTCAAGGCTATCCATTATCGTTCTCTTTCTTCAATCATCACGAACATCATTCCAACCACTTCATTCTGGATCATCACTCCGCGTATAGTTATTAAAGTGGTTTTCGGTTTAGATAGAGAGTATATCCATAACCGAATTCCGGTCTCTTTAATAACTTTCGTAATTATTACACCGATTGGTCGTTTGATATATTTCAAAACCAAATCAATTACAATTTCAATTAGAATTCGTAAATCAACATTTCATTTGTCTTTCTAAATCAATTTCCAATATTTACGTTTCAAAACTTCATAATTACCATTTCAAAATCTTATAATTCAATTTCAATTCAAATATTGATTCAAGTTCGAATATCAGTTTCATTTCAACATCATTTAAATTAATTTAATTTAACATTCAAATCAATTTAAACTCATTATCGATTCCATTCGATTTTCGTTAAGTTACTTTATCATTCAAACAATTTCTATTGAATTTCCAATTTATTAAATCCATTATTTAAATTCAACTTATAAATTGAATTAAATTAAATTCATCAAATCCAATTCTTTAAATTTCAAGTCTTACATTAATTTCAATAAATCACATTTTTATTTCTTGTTAAAGAAATTCAATTTCAGTTATTTACTTTCATAAATAATTTTCCAAAAACTTAATTAATAAAGAAAACTCAATTTCAATTATTTACAAAGTAAATTTACTTATTCAAAAGTTTAATTTTTCTTAATTAAAAAAAATCCAATTCAATTTAATCATTAAATAATTCAATCTTAATTAATTATTAAATAATTCAAAACTTAATTATTAAATAATTTCAAAGTTTAATAATTTCAAACTTAATTATGATTTCAAACTTAATTATTAAACCATTTCAAACTTAATTCAATCATTTCTCAAATTAAACATTTTCCTTTCAATAAAAAAATTCAAATTTCAATTTCATTTCAAAACCGTATTATTTATTTAAATAAAATCTTCATTTTTATTTTAAATCCAATTATTGACCAATCGGGTTTTATTTAATTTCCTATCCTAGGTCAAAGTTCAAATTTTTTTTTGGGTATTTATCATTTCAACCCGATTCCAATTTAATTTAAAATCAAAGCATATCAAAGGGAACTTGCAGTGTGATAACTGGGATGGTGTCAAAGTAAATAAACAAGCAATAACAACAAACAATAACAATCCAATAATCAATTCAAATAATCCCGAAATAACCGTATTAATTCGCATTGTTATTTGTACGAATTAATATAATTATTTCTAGAATCTACACTATCATTTCGCGCAGATTAAAGATTATTACATTACGGTTCTTTACTTGTCATATATTTACAATTTCATACATCATCAATATAACAACATACATTCAGTGGTTCAATATGTAATTAAACAAATCCTTACGTGTCAATAAATTTAATAGTTAAAGGGGTCATATTATACAAATGTCAATTAATCAAATTTAACATTTAATTATCCTATATCAAGTTCAATTTCATACTGTTTATCATTTTAACATTAACAATTTAACGTCCAATACAAACATCAACAATCAATCAATTATCAGCCAAACTGTATTATCATCACATAAATAAATAACAGATAATGGTGTCAAATGTCACAGGTGAACTGATATAGGCAATAACATATATAACAGTGTAATTAACTAACAGCAACATATTTCAATTGTCGTTTCAATTGAAATCAAATTTAATAAATAAAAGAACGTTAATCGTGAGTGAGTGCTCACCTTTCAAGGTTAGAGAGATTTGGCACCGAAATGGGTTACGAATCCAAGCACGGATTTCAAAGCAAAGCTAGATGGCACGAGTTCGACGAACGACGCTGATATATATATAGAAAATCAAGGATCAAAATCATAGCTGATATACGACAGAAACAAGATGCATATTATACTATTATTACTATTATTATTATTTTATTAACAACAATATCCAAAAATCATTATTCTTAAAATACAACATTTAAAAGAAATCAAAGGTATATATATTATATTTAAAATCAATACTTAAATAAACACTTCAAATGTGGGTCCAAGTATATGCTTTAAACTTAAAATTTTTATCCATCAAATCTAAAATATACGGACTTAAATCACAGTATCTACAATTTGTGAAATCTTTACATCCATCCTTATATCTATAAATAAAATCAATATAGACCTAGTTCATTGTAATATATAAACATCCAACATATTTATTTACGTATGCTTAGCTAATAAAGTCATATGAAGACTAGAATATATTATAATGAAATGTATATGCAAGTTTGCTTGAGAACATAGATGAAACCTTTTAACACAGTAAACTACTATACTACCCCTGTAACTTAAGTTATAATATAACATGTATATAGTACTGTAACCTATATACAATAGACTATAAACAAAATCATGCACATATTATATTTATAAACATACATATACTTTATATATAGCTTATTATAAAATATATACCACAGCATGTAACCAAGTATCAAAATAGCTCTGCCCTTTATATCTATGCAATTTTGACAGACCAACATGTGTTCCAATATTCATACATATATACTAACATATTTATATAAAATATAATCATATAAACATTGGTATGTTATAAAACGAAGCTGTTATATACATATGGAATATATTATTATACTGTAAACAACAAAATTTCATACAACTTTTGAACTTAAGCATATAAATATATAAACTGATCTATAACCATATAACTAATATATATTTATACACTTATACGCCATATCTAAACAAACTGAAATAGATATACACCTCTATATATATTAGTATAAGTTCATAACAACCTTTATATTATAAATTTAAACTTAATAAAACCAATGTATATAACTAACATATTATAACAGACTATCAACTTACAACAGAGAATGAAGAGAAGTGAACGGTGGTCACGAGCGGAAGAGCAGCTGGAAGGGATGAAGAGAGTACGGAAAGGCTGCTATGCGGAGCTGAGCTGCTATGGTTGCAAAAGTCAGATCTGGTGAGCTATCAAGAGAATGAGCTCGGTTGGAAAGGTGCGTCTCAGGTGGAGGCTCGGTAGGCGATGTGTGGTTGTGTTCACGTGAGAGGTTGATGGTCCAGGAAAGCAAGGCGGAAAGATAAGGTTGCACGACCAAGTTGGATTGGATGATGAGACTGCCACTTGGAGGTGGGTCGAAATGCTCGGCCAAGAGCTGTTACGGCCCTGGCGTGGAGGGAAGGCCTGAGGTGGATGAGCGCTTGACAGCAGCAGCTCTTGGAAATAGAGGAGGGAGTGGCGAGTGCTTCAGGTTGATGAAGGAGGTGATAGAAGCTCGAGGCGCTGGTGGGAGGAAAAGTGGTCGACGGTCGTTCAGTGAGGTGATGATTTGGCATGCTTGGTTGTGGTGGCGTGGAGATAGCAGAGGGTGGGTGGAGGGAAGAGAAGGTGTGAGGTCATGGGAAGATGCATGTGTGAAGGAGTAAGGGAAGCTAAAAGAAAAGAAATATGTGGGGAGACCATAGTGAAGAGTTGCGCTGGCAACACATTCTTTTTGTTTCTTTTTTTTTTTTCAAGTGGAGAAGACAGAACAAAGAAAAGGAGCAGAGCAAAGGACGAACACATAAATATTACTTGAACATTGGAAGAAGAAAAGCCAGAACATTGATATCTGAGAAACAGAAAAAGTTTATGGCTATTCGTTTCACCCGAGTCAAACGAATGGACGGGGAAACTAAAAGACTTGGTTGCGGAACTGATACGCTGAGCGTTCCGCGAATTGTACCGCACACCGGACTCCGAAATACAGAAGTGAATATACCGCATAGATCAGTACGACGAGACGATCAAAACGGTATAAAAATATCAGTGGTACGATCATCCGATAAAAATCGATATCGGTACCAGAATACTGCTATTTTCCAGAAAATAAGAACGACGGAGCAATAGATGTCCGAATTTGGAAAAATGACGAACTGAAATTTTGCTCAGAAGATGATTTAGAATTTTTCTATGTAAAAATATTTTGGTTTCAGAAACATTTTATTTCAACGCTTTTTTTAACTGATTAAATTGAAGTGAAATTACGCGCGAAATAAATTTTCATATTTTCGGACGAAAATTTACCAGTTGCCATGTTTAACTAGACGTATTCCAAATATCAAATTTATATTTTAAAATTTTATCGTTTAAAATTTCACAAAATTTCAACTAATTACGTTATTAAAACAGTTGAAATTTACGGGTCGTTACAGATAATTTATTAGAATTGTTATTTTAAAATAAGTATAAACTCTAGATTATTAAACTAAAACTAATGGTATACTCAAATCTTACATTAAATATCCAAATTAAAGTATAAAATTTCATATCTTCATAATTAATTTTACACACTTGTTTTGAAATGAATATTCAAATCATGGAAAAACATTTATTTTGGTTTAGTACAAAATTTCAAATAGTGAATAAACCTATAAATTTACCATTAGTGCTTCGAAATCAAGTAAATATGTCAAACCATAGTTCCAGAAAAGAGATTCAAATTTATTGGTCAAGTATATTACAATAAATAAAACTTCGCAGATCATTTTTTTCCATTTATATAATATCTTTAAATTATACATTCAAAGAAACTTATATAAATTTTACTTGAAATATTCATTTGAAAACTTCATTTGCAAATCAACCATCTTTAATACTTTAATGCTTTACGCAAAAAAATTATCTGTAAAATTTCTTGCTTCATTTATAAATACCACATAATAAATTTTTAAATAATATCTTTATAAATATAGGTAAACTATTTGAAAACAATTATTTACATCATTACTTATATTTGAAAAGAAGTTATTGAAAACCTTAAATCCATTATTTATAAATTTTATTAGTTTTAAATCTCAAATACTTTTAAACATCATTAATAAATAATAATCATTAATTTAAAATATGTTTTATTTAATTAATAACTTCTCACAATATTTACAACACTAATAATTTACTATTAAACCATGTTGTACATAAATAAACAATATTTTAAACATTTAAAAGTATTTAGAAATGAAAAATGACCAAAATATCTTTTATATAATACTTTATTAAAATACTTCTATGACACGATGTTTTAATAAGTTTAGCCTCGTTCTTGCAGACTCTGGTCGTACGTTGATCATGTGTAAGACTAGAAATCTCGAAGTACTTAGTAGACCTGTTTCAACACCTGGTGAAAAATACTTAAAAGCAGGTATGAGAAGTACCGCTCAAAATCTGATGTCAAATGACGATGTTACGATAGCAGTGGCCCGCTGCTAATCCAGTGTTTATGCAATTGGACACAAAACTTTCCAGAAGATCCTTCCACCTTTCTGATTCCAGAAAAATATCATAGCCATTTCGTAAACAAGGGACCATCGACCCATGCTGCAGTGGTAACTGTTGATTCAATGATTTACGCAATGGATGCACTTCCTTCCCGGAAGATCCATAAACAACAGATCCCAGGATCGAAAGCGCCTCCATTGGGTAAACTAAAGAACCATCTACCCTGAAAAAAAATCAAGGAACTCATGAGTTTAAGTCCGGACAACCATATCGGTTCGAATCCATTTCTGAATTCACCCAAGTATATTAGGGTTTATTAGTCGAATCCATTCCTGAATTCCCCAAGTCCATCTGGGTCGAAGCATATCATACTATACTTCTTCGTGGAGGGTACTTCCCTATACCTCTTACTTCAAAATATAACATACCATATAATACCCTTTCAAAATCATAGCTTCAAATATCGCACTTATATAAATTCCATTATATATAAGATTTCATTTTCAGATAGAGTACTTTCCAAAATCAATAATCTCGAATATGTCAAATCATTCTTATATAAATTCCGTTATATATAAGATTTATCTCTTTAGAACGAATACCTTCCAAAATCAACAATTTTCAAAATCACCTTATACTTATATAAAGTCCGTCTTATACAAGAATCAAAAAATTTCCAAAATCAATTTCGCTTTATGAAAAGCCATATGGGATTGAACATCTTTGCTTTATAAAAGGTTTTGAATTTAGAATATTTTTGTATATAAAATCATTTTGTGAAATAGTTTTGTATATAAAATAGTTTTGTAAAATAGTTTGTAAATATAATAGTTTGTAAAATAGTTTGTAAAATAGTTTTGTATATAAAATAGAATAAGATAGTTTGTATAAGAAAAATAAAAGAAAATAGTTTTGTAAAATGGTTTTAAATTAATAGTAGTTTTGCATACAAGAAAAATTCCAATTTAAATTACAAAGATATCCAACCCAACAACTTTCAATTTCAGCGTCAAAGCATATCAGTAATATTTGAACATAAGATGTACATATGTCATCATTTCGCAAAATCACATTCGATGCTCGCTCGATTACACAAGTTCGCTTTCGAACTAGTATTTTTCATTCGACTTCCCTAATGTGGACTTTGATAAGGTTTCTTGACTAGAAACCATCATTCTCCTTGCATAGCCATATACTATGTTAGAGAATTCTAGAATCACACCAAAAATCTATTTCAAATATTCGCCATCAAGAATGAATGAAAAATCCTAACCTAAAGTGGTGTAATTCACATAGAACTTGTGTACTCAAATCCGGATCAAATTAATTTTGCGAATAAAATAATATACATACAATTTACGTAATTATTACAATTTGTTTCATCACAATTACATTTCAATTAAATTCATTTTTAATCTCATTGATTAACACAAATATCACTTCATACTTTAATATTTGTTTCACAAAATTTCTCCATTTAATATAAAACATTAATATATTCAATCTCGTAATGTTGCTTATATTTCTCTTTAATTTAAATTACATTCATTTCACATGTAATATTTTATCATTTAATACTACATTTATTTGCAAATCATTTCATAAGGAATTTTCTTAAGTTCATAACCAATTTATAAAAGCTTAATTCCTTTTTATAAGACATTGTTCGAGTTTAAAGTTATCACAACTTTATTTATAACCATTTATTGCAACATCCATTTATTTCATAACAATTTACAAGTCATGGCTTTATTTATAATCATTTCACTTGATTCACATTTGCTTATCCCATTTAGTTTCACCTTTACTTTCAATTTATTTATGACACATTTCATAAATGTTAATTAAGTTTATAAACATATTTTTTCCAATTTAATCTCATATACAACATTTCCTTAATCACAATTTCAATTTAAACATCCCAAGGCTTAAAGTTCACACTTGTATATTATTACATTACAATAATGTATACAACAATTCTATTCATTTACTAGACATAGATATAACAAATTTAACCTTGTTTCACTTGCTTTCAATTTAAGGTTACCAAATTCAACTGCATAATTCAACAAAATTTCTACATTTCAACTTATATATTAAATCAGAAGTTCCGACTATCCAAATTATCCAGATATTCCATTTTATTTCAATAGTTGAAACTACCAGTCACAAACAACCAAAATTCACAACAACGTTTCAATTTCATATTATATATCCTAATTATCCACTTCATTCTCTTTAATTCACCATTATTAAACTAGTGTTTAGTCCATAAATTCAATCAACAATAATAGCCAATGTTTATAATTTGACTAAATACAACAAGTTAATAATAAATAATACTAATTAGATATTACCATTTCATAAAACAAACACAGTGCAAATAACTATATTAGTTATAAAATTTTCCTTTATATATAACATATAATATTAGGAAAATTATTTCATTTCAAAACTTATATAAAACTTTTTTATAGCACTAACAAATACGCGCTCTCGTATATACACTCATACAACTCATTCTAGGGTATTACTACCCTATCTGTAATGAGTTAACCCCAACAGGCTAAGGTATGTTTGAACTAAAGCTCTGATACCAACTATAACAACCCGCCTTTTTGGACGGTTCAAATCAACAATAAACCACACATGTCATACTCAACCATTAAAAAGGGAGGATTGTTAATGGGGTAAATAAGAAAAAAAAAGGAAAAAAAACAAAACACGGAATCTCGCAGCGGAACGACAAAATATAATAATCAAATAAACAGTTCATGAAGCTGTTTTATAAATAACATTTGATTACACTTTTACAATTCAAATCAGAGTTATACATACATCAGAAATAAACAAATAATGCAGCGGAACACAGAATGCAGTGGAATAATAAATAGCAACAATATATTGAATCTTCGTCTTCATCCTCCAGAAAATAGTCTTCAATACACTGAAAAGCTCAGACTGACCCGAGCGTAATGAAAAGACAAAACACTCGAGTCAGAACTAAAAGATCTTATATAAGTCAGATCAAAATCAGTAAAATAGAAATATTAATGCAATGGTTTAATAGATGTTACGGGATTTTCATCTCCTATCAAATGTACAACGTGAATATAATTATTTAAAGGGTTTTAAAAAATCTAAAATATCAATCTTAATCATCGAATTAAAACAAATCCAAAGTTTGAATTAACTTAAACCATTCAAATTATTCAATCCCAAATAAAAATCCAAATTCAAGAAATTATATGGATATATGTCATTTCAACCAGTATCAAAAATCAACATTTCCAAATCAATGAAAAACGCTCGGGTTTATCATTTCAACCCATAACGATTTTCCCCTAATCTATAAGATCGTTTGAGTATGTATCATTTCAACCCATAGGGATAACAGAGATATAGACAAAAATAACATCCAATCATCCAAAATGTCAGCCAATAACATCCATCCAACCACCAAAATATCAACATTTGAACATACATCACAATCATCATTGAAATCAACCAATAACTACCAACAATTTACTGGTTATCATTAACAGGTATTTAACTGGCAATTTAAATTTTAATATTAAATTAAATGGCAATTAAATTCAATAAAAGTCAGATTTAACTGGAATGACAATTTAAAATATACTAAACAGCAACCAATCAATTTCTAATCACATCATAAATTCAATTTAACTAACATAAGAAAATCTAGTAGGTGTGAGTGTTTGCTCACCTTTCGTGGCTACGAAGGTGATGATAAAATGGAGCAATATGGAGATTCCTATCAAAGATCCAAATGCAAATCAAATCCAACAAAGCTTAGACATGAACACGAATCGTTAAACAAGTTTCAATGAAATAAGGTCATCTTTAAAAAAATATTTGGACTAGAATAAAACTGAATCTGTAAAAGTGACTAACTAGAAAGTTGTTGCAAATTCTTTTCTCTCCGCTTTTAGAAAAAGAATGACTTAAAAATCTTCTGTCTTAAGAAAGTTATGGTCAAAACAAACAGAGGTGTTTTCTAAGTTGAAAATCTGAGTTCAAAAATACTTCGAAAATATTTGAGTTTTTGGCAAAGCAAATTAAGGAATTTGAAGAATTGATCTAAAATAAAGTTGAAACCACTAGAAGAATAAATAATTTGAAAAAAAAGAGAAACACATAATTTGATTCAATCCTGAAGGAGTTATGATTGATACAATATGGGTATTTTCGGCCAAAACTGGACCCAAGAAAGGACTTGAAAAATAGAGTTTTTGATATAGAAATATTCGGAATGGGAAAAAGGGCTCAACAACAAAGTTGTTCCTATTGAAATTATACACGGTTTCAAAAAAAAAATATTTGATTCGGAGTAGTTTAGTGGAATATAGAAGCTATGGAAATAAGGGGAAGAGAGAGGGGAAAAGGGAAAGGGAAAAGGAGAAAGAAGAGGAGAGGGAAGGTGGGGCTTTGGCCATGGGTTACTGCTGTGGGTTGTGGGTGGTGATGGAGGTGGGTGGCGGAAAGAGGAGAGAGGTAGGCTAGGGTTTTGAAGGAGGAAGGATGGAATTTGATTTGGAGATTTAGGAGTTTTGGGGTTTGGATTTTTCTGCAGAAAGTTTTTTAAATGAGGAATTTCTGTACGTAATTGGTTTTTGTCAGATAGGAAATAGAGGGTCAATGGGTGGGAAAAGAAAGGGTCCAAAGTCTCTTAGGGTTTCTAGGGTCTCTTGGTTTACTAAGGAGCCCATTAGTCTAAAACAAACCTAATAAGACTTAGCCAAAAAAACCACAAATTTACAATGCAAATGAAAGAAATAAGCTGCAGGTTGTTTAATAATTAGGAAATGAAGATGGAGAGACAAAAATAAATGTCATGTTTTATTTTGAAAGCTTCAGGCATTAATAATGCATAAAGAAATGTACGTAGGAATGGAAAATTTTGCAAACCAAAGGAAAGTGAAATTTTGTATACGCGAAAATGAAGTGGTAAGAATTAAATACAACCTAAAAGTCTAGGCTCATGTATTAACCAGAAGGAGAAATGAACGGATCAAATATTAATAATGAGATAACTATTTTAAAACGTACATGCAACAATTAATAACAAAAGAAATGAAGGGACCGTGTACATCGCAGAACCTTTTTGAAATTCAATTTGTGAAACGTAACCAAATTAACTTCATTAACTCAAATAATATTCAAATTTGTACGCATTTAGTTTTTTTATCTATGCATAATAAATCAAATTACTTACCTTAAAAATGAAAACGTTCAATTTGGTTTACCCAAAATGATCTTTTATTTCCATTAAAACATCCTTTCTGTTTAACACAAAAGGTGCTTTTCTTTTATTAAATCTATTAATTGCAATCAACGTTTTCTTCCCTTCTAATTGAAATATTTCAATAACATTAATTGCAATTACTTACCAAGTTAAATTTCAAAACAGACCCTATGACCACCTCTATGATCACTTTTTATTACAAAAATGTTCAAATGCTTCATTTTCAAATTCACCTCTATGATCACTTCTAATATTTTTAAATTTTAAATTTTTGAGATTTTGAACTCTTTTAGCAAAGATTTTAAAATTTTCAAATGTCTCACTTTTATTTTTCAGAAAAATAGTCCAAGTGTATCTTGAAAAATCGTCTACTATAACAAACACATATTTGCTATGGTTTATGGATTGAACTTGAGTTGGACCAAAAAGAACCAAATGCAATAGTTCAAGTGGTTGTATAGTAAATATTTTTCTTTGAATTAAAGGAATATTTTGATAATTTACCTAATTGACAAGCATCGCTAATATTGTTTTCTTTAAAATACATTTTTGGTAACCCTTTTACTAATTCATTTTTAGATAATTTGATTGTAGCTTTGAAATTAATATGACAAAATCTTTTGTGCCATAACCAAGGATCATTTTCTTTGACTATTAAACACATATTAGTATTATGATTTATATTCATATTCAAAACATATATATTTTTATCTCTAAAACCTTCAAAAATTATATTTTTATTTTGATAGAAAATGCTACACTTATCTTCAGAAAAAGATATATTGAATCCTTTGTCGCACAGTTGGCTGATGCTAAGTAAATTGTGTTTTAAATTTTTAACTAGTAAAACATTTGTAATAAGAGGTAAATTAGATATACTGTTATTGCTCACATCGCCTTTGCCGATGATATAACCTTTTGAATTGTCTCCAAAAGTGACACATCCTCCATCTGAGTAGGTAATGTTTGTTAGCATCTCTTTGTTTCTTGTCATGTGTTTCGAGCAACCACTGTCCAATATCCATTTTCCTCTCTTTTTAAGTGGTACCTGAAAAATATAGAATTAACATTGGTACCCACCTTTTTATTTGGGTCCTAAAAAGTTAGGTCTTAGGAAACCAAACCCAAGAAGATTCAGAATTCCTTTCAAAAATAAATTTTTTTATTTTTGTGAATAGTTTCTATAAAATTTTATATAGTTGTTTCTAATCAAAGAATTATTTGTTTTAGGAACCCAAATCTTAATTGATTTAGAATAATTTGCAATTTTGAAATAGATTTTTCAATTGTATTATTATTCCTTTTAAAATTGTTATGTAAAGAATCCTTTTTCTTTGGAATAACTTTAGAAGCTTGCTTATACCCTAGTCCTTTTTTATTTGAAACTGTCTGAGAATTTTCTATAATTTTAGACAAATTTTCTTTACCTTTGTTAAAATTAGAGGCATTTTTAGTAATATCACCTAATTTTGTTTTAAGACTAGAAATATCTAATTCTAATATTTTAATATTAGCTTTAAGATCATGATTTTCAATTAAAAGAGCATCATTCTTTTCCTTCTAAGTTACTATTGAGTAGTTTCAAGTTCTTCTTCTAAAATTTGTTTCTCATCTCTTAACATATCTACCTTAATTTCAGTCCTATTTAATTTTTCAAGAGTTTCTTTATAATTTCTTTTGATGTTTCTTAGTTTGTCAAGTAATTCAGAGTTTATTTCTAATAAATCATCAAAAGTTATATCACTCACCTTGTCATTTGTGGCCATAAAACAGACATTGGCTTTTTCAGAATCACTGTCTGATGATGAAGATGATTTAGAATCGTCCCAAGTGACAGAGAACGCTTTCTTTTTGAATTTGTCTTTCTTATGCTTAAATTTGTCTCTCTTTCAATCTGGACAATCTTTCTTGATGTGGCCTTTCTTGTGACATTCGTAACATTATAGAGCAGAAGATGATGGTTTGTTGTTGTTGTTGTTATTGTTGCTGGAGCTGTTCTTGTTGTTTTTGAATTTGTTGCTCCTTTTGAATTTCAAAAACTTTTTGAAATTTTTAGCAATGAAGGTCATATCTTCCTCATCTGAATCTGATTCATCCTTTTCTTCTTAGAATGCTATTTTCTTCTTATCTTGTGCCTGTACTCGTTTAGCCTGGAGATTAACTTCATAAGACATTAGTTTTCCTATCAACTCTTCTGGTTTAATGGTTGAAATGTCATTAGCTTCTTCGATCGCTAAGACCTTTCATTCCCACTCATCAGTTAGAGAGTTGAGGATTTTTGAAACAATATCAAAGTCTGTATATTTTTCTCTAATGCTAAAAAAGAATAATATATATCTTGGAATTTAGAGTACATTTTATATATTGTTTCATCTTGAAATTCTGGAACTTCTGCAAGTACTCCCAGGATTGATCTCCAGCAGAGAAACGAACAAGGGATGCGTGGTTGTTTCAATGGCAGTCTTTCGTACTGGGAACGTGGAGAGTCGAGCAGAGCTAAGGATGGAGGAAGAGAGACTTAGCGGAGAGTTTCTCGACCTCCATTTTTTGTTTTTTCGAGAGCTTTTGGAAATTTCGTGTTGTGTCGGCAACCCTAGATCTGGGTTAGGGTTTTAAGTTGGTTTTCGGGTATTTTTGTATTTTGTTACCCGAACTCTTTGTACTTGGGCCTAGGCATGTTTACCTTTATTCAAAAAAAAATCTGGAACTAATTTTTGAGCATAGAAATCTTACTCTGCTTTACTTTGTTAGTACCTTCATGTGTAATTTTAAGTGTACGCCAAATTTCATATGTTGTTTTACACATGCTTACTCTATTAAATTCATTATTTTCTAATGCACAATATAACATATTCATGGCTTTGGCATTTGCAGTAGCATCCAGTTTTTATGTGTCAGACCATTGTGAATATTTTATAGTAGGTATGGTATATTCAGTTTGAGTAATATTCCAAGTTTCGTAACTATAGTTTGCATATAAATTCTCATTCTGGTAAACCAATAGTTATAGTTTAATCCCTTAAATAGTGGTGGTCGTGCAGTAGATTGACCTTCAAGGAAACTTGTGTTAGTTACTGTGCTAGTGTTGTTTTCCATATTAAAATATCAAATAACTATGTTACGGTTATAAGATGATCTTGCTCTGATACCAAATGAAAGTGACTGTGCTATAGGATCGTGTAATATGGAATATATATTAACTAAACTTATAAACTAGTGTGGAAAATAAGATAGTAGTAAAGTAAAAAATGACACCAAAGATTTTTATAGTGGTTCGATCTTCCCGTTCTAGGTCCAGTCCCAGACTCCTTCTGGATTTAAACTAGCAACCCTCACTTAACCTGGAGTAATAGGTTTACACCGCCTGAACAACCGAACAGGACTTGACCGCCTGAGCAACCTAACAGGACTTAACCGCTTGAGCAACTGAACAGGACTTGATTACAAAGTAGATTGTCTTGACCTTGTGTGTTCTTTTAATAACACAGCTTTGTCAATTGTAGTGCACCCTTCCAATAACTTTTCCTCAAGTAAGATGTGTGTAGTTATGTGTATATGAAGAATAGGAAGTTTCAGATTACTTGAAATATATAGAGTTATGTTTGTAAGAAATTGTTATTTGAATTTAAGAGAGCAATAGATTTAGAGAATATAATTCAAGAAAGAGCAAGAAAGTTAGTGATTTGATCTTTGAAATTCATTCATATATATAGTAGATCGAGAGTTGCCTCTTCTGGTGAAAAGGTTTCAACGAGTAGCAATGGCCACAACTCTCCATGGGGAAGAAAACCTTTCGGAATAGGAAAGTGTATTTTCATAAAATACGACAGTTATACACAGTTCAGTCGACTGCCTTACTAGCTTCATTCGATTGAATTTAGAAACATGCATGTGCATTTGAAAGTACACATATTCAGTCGACTAACTCATGCACTCAGTCGACTGGTCTGTGTATTTTATATAAAAAATTATGCACAGGCTCAGTCGACTGAGTGCATGAGTTCAGTCGACTGAACTAATTGTTTTCTGAAGTTCAGTTTTGAAAGCATGTTTAGAAGTTAATTTAAAAAGCCATGAAAAACTATAGTATTGTTATCTTTCAGAAAGAAAGAAAGAAAGGAAAAAAGAATAAAGTTGGACGCCATTTTCATATATTCAAAAGCTCAAGAAAATTACAAGTACTTATACATCAATCCCCTGTTTTATATTGTTATATCCTAATTGTAAAACTGAAAACAGAAAGGTTAAAGTAAATGGGCTTTAACAGGTAATTGGGCCACCGAATACATGAAGAATGAATGCAAACTATATTAAGCTCTAGCATGAGATGAGCATCCTTCTTCAATCTTCTCAACATCAGATTACACTCCCCCTCAAGTTGGAGAATATAGATTCTTCATTCCCAACTTGCTACACAAGTACTCAACTCTATTCCCATTCAATGCTTTGGTAAATATATCTGCAAGCTGCTCTCCAGTCCTCACAAATTTTGTTTCAATGATTCCTTGTTGAATTTTCTCTCTAATAAAATGATAATCCACTTCTATGTGCTTGGTTCTTTCATGGAATACGGGGTTAGATGCTATATGAATTGCTGCCTGATTGTCACAAAATAGCTTTGCTGGCGAGTTCACTTTCAAATGAAACTCAATCATCAAGTGTTTTAACCACATTATCTCACACACACTATTTGCCATAGCTCTATACTCAAATTCTGCACTTGAACGTGAGACAACTGCTTGCTTCTTACTCTTCCATGCTACCAGATTTTCCCCAATGAACACACAAAATCCAGAAGTTGATCTCCTGTCTTCTTTAAATCCGGCCCAGTCAGCATTAGAATAGCTCTCTATATTCATGTGACCATGATTTGCATAGACCAGTCCTTGTCCAGCTGTACCTTTTAGATAACATAGGATTTGTTCAAGTGCTGCCCAGTGATGAACTTTAGGAGATGCCATAAACTGGCTAACAACACTAACTAAGTGTGCAATATCAGGTCGTGTAACAGTTAAATAATTTAGCTTTCCTACCAACCTTCTATACCTTTCTGGATTGTTGAACAAATCCCCCTCTCCACTAAATTTAGTATTAGGTATCATTGGGGTGCTACTTGGTTTTGCTGCAAGCTTACCAGTCTCTGTTAGAAGATCAAGTGTATATTTCCTTTGAGATAGAGTTATTTCTTTACCATTTCTTGTGATTTCAACACCAAGAAAATATCTGAGTTCCCCCAAGTCTTTGGTATGGAACTGTGAGTGAATAAATTCTTTAAGGGCAAGAATACCATCATCACTCCCAGTAATCACTATATCATAAACATATACCACTAAAAGTATTATTCCTTTGTTACTGTTTTTATGAAAAACTGAGTGATCAGATTTGCTTCTGATTAGACCAAATTTCTCAACTGCCATGCTAAACTTGCGAAACCAGGCTCGTGGGCTTTGTTTGAGACCATATAAAGTTTTCTTGAGGAGGCACACCTGTCTTATCTCCCCTTGAGCAACAAAACCAGGAGGTTGCTCCATGTAGACCACCTCAGAAAGATCAGCATGTAAAAATGCATTTTTTATGTCGAGCTGATGAAGTTTCCAGTTTGAAATGGCAGCAAGAGAGATAAAAAGCCTTATAGAAGTCATCTTAGCAACAGGAGAGAAGGTTTCAGAGTAGTCTATACCATATGTTTGAGCATAACCTTTAGCAACTAGTCGAGCTTTTAATCTAGCCACAGTTCCATCTATATTCATTTTGATAGAGAATACCCATTTGCAGCCTATAGCCTTCTTGTTTGGTGGTAGTTGAACAAGGTCCCATGTGTTGCTTTGTTCTAGTGCACTCATTTCTTCCATCATTGCCTCACACCAGCTTGGTGAAGCCAGAGCCTCTTTAACAGTTTTAGGTAATGTAACAGCATCCAAAGATGACACTAGAGTGTATGAAGAGGGATTTAATCTTTTATAAGATACAAAAGATGAAATAGGATAAGCACACTGCCTTTTTCCTTTTCGAAGTGCAATAGGCAATTCCAGACTTGGATCAATCAAAGTGGTTTGATGAACAGGGTTTGTGTCAACCTCTTGAGGAATTTGAGACTGGTTAGTGGGTATAGTAGAGTACACAAGAATTTCTTCATCATCCTCTTGTGTATTTGTATGTGTAGAGTGATCAGGAGACTGATAAAATGGCACTTCCTCCATAAAGGTGACATCAATTGACACAACATATTTCTATAAACTTGGACAAAAACATCTATATCCTTTTTGCAGTCTTGAATACCCAACAAATATACACTTTAGAGACTTATGATCAAGTTTACTCAAATATGGGTTGACATTTCTAACAAAACAAGTACATCCAAAGATTTTAGGCTTGACAGGATGCAACTTCTTATTAGGATATAATACTTGATAGGGAATTTTATTGTTAAGCACTGTGGATGGCATTCTATTAATTAGGAAACATGCTGTGGAAACTGCATCTGCCCAAAACATTTTTGGAACATTCATTTGAAATAATAAAGCTCTAGTGGTTTCTAATAAATGTCGATTTTTTTCTCTCAGCAACTCCATTTTGTGATGGAGTGTCAACACATGAAGTTTCATGAAGAATACCATTTTGAGCAAGATATGAATTAAATTCAGTGGATACATATTCCTTGGCATTATCACTTCGTAGAGTTAACAGTGGTGTGTTAAAATGTGTTTTGATTTCAGCATGAAATTTGCAAAACGTAGAAAACAATTCAGAACGAGATTTCATTAAGAACAACCATGTTACTCTAGAGTAATCATCAACAAAAGTTACAAAATATCTAAAACTAGGTTTAGATATACTTGATGATGGTCCCCAAATATCTATGCGTACCAATTCAAATGGCTTGCTTGCACATTTATTTATTCTAGGATGAGAACTGCTACGATGATGCTTGGCATACTGGCATGATTCACAATTTATTGTAGACAGTGAGTTGTATTGAGGACAAAGCTGCTTGAATAAAGAAAGAGATGGATGACCTAATTGACAGTGAGCTTTGAAGACATGACTCATAACTGAGCATACTGTATGATTATTTGTTGGAATATCAAGTGTATATAAACCATCAGACTTGCTTCCTCTACCAATAATTTGATTCGTCATAAGATCCTGGAACACACAATAATTTGGATAGAAAGTAACACTGCACTTTAGGTGATGAATAATTTGACTAACTGATAGCAAATTAAATGACAGTGAAGGCAAGTATAAAACAGATTTCAATGGTAGAGATGAATTAGTCATGACTTCTCCTATCCCTTGAACAGATGATTGGGATCCATCTGCTAATGTGACAGTATGAGATGATTTATTGCTTGTTAAAAATGTAAATAGATCACTATTACCTGCCATGTGATCGGTTGCCCCAGAATCAATTATCCATTTATGAGTAAATTGACCAGTATTTGTCATTGTAGCAGTAGAAGAGGATGAAGGTTCTGATGAAGTATTCTGGAGAGAATTCTGAAAATTGGAGTACTTGTCATACTCATTTGAAGTCATAAGAACAGTTTTAGTTCCTGAGTTTTAGTTTGAGTTATTCTGCTGATGTTTGTATTGCAGTTTTCTACATTCAGATACTACATGCCCTGTCTTTTTGCAATATTTACAAACTTTACTTAAAGGATTTGATGGTGGTCTCCAAACAGGTGGAGATAGTCTCGGTGGTCTCCATGTTTGTGAAGATGGTGAAGGTGGTCTCCATGATGCATTAGCTGATGGTCTCCATGTTTGTGCACTTGCTGGTTGTGCATTGTTACACATAAGTGCATTATCATGTAATGTAGAGGTAACAGATGCAATTTCAGTTCGAAGAATACGGCTAAACACCTCCTGTAGTGATGATACTTCTGAATTGGCTAGTATTTGAGACTTTGCACTCTCAAATTCAGATGGCAATCCTGCCATGAAGCTCATTACAGCCATTTGCTCACGCTGTTGTTGTTGGATCTTTATGTCAGTGCTCATTGGAAAAAGTGTATTAAATTCTTCATATGTTTGTTTAAAGGACATAAAATAGTTTGTAAGAGTTTGATCTTTCTTTTCAGCTCGATAAAATGATTTACAAACATCATACATTTTTGTCAAATTTCCTTTCCCTAAGTATAAGAATTCTAAATACTCCATTAACTCTTTTACAGTTTCACAATGATTGATCAACCCAATTACTTCATCATCCACAGAATTTCTTATTTGTAAAAACAAGCGAGCATCATCTCTAAGCCAGTTTTGATCTTCTTTCTCTGCTGAATCAGATCTAGGTGGTTCCTCAATCAGATGATTATTTTTATCCATGCTTCGGAGATATAGACGAATCGTTTTACTCCAATCAAGATAGTTAGATCCATTCAACTTGCGATCTGTGATTTTAGGCATCATCGAGACACATTTACCACTTTCTCTGTCATGATTCTTGAACTTAAAAAAAATAACAAGGAAATTAGAAAATCAGATTAGAGACAAATCCCTAAATCCTTTAATTTCTAGATCGAGAAATTTATTGCTCTGATACCATGTTATCTTTCAGAAAGAAAGAAAGGAAAAAAAGAATAAAGTTGGACGCCATTTTCATATATTCAAAAGCTCAAGAAAATTACAAGTACTTATACATCAATCCCCTGTTTTATATTGTTATATCCTAATTGTAAAACTGAAAACAGAAAGGTTAAAGTAGATGGGCTTTAACAGGTAATTAGGCCACCGAATACATGAAGAATGAATGCAAACTATATTAAGCTCTAGCATGAGATGAGCATCTTTCTTCAATCTTCTCAACATCAGATTACACTCCCCCTCAAGTTGGAGAATATAGATTCTTCATTCCCAACTTGCTACACAAGTACTCAACTTTGTTCCCATTCAATGCTTTGGTAAATATATCTGCAAGCTGCTCTCCAGTCCTCACAAATTTTGTTTCAATGATTCCTTGTTGAATTTTCTCTCTAATAAAATGACAATCCACTTCTATGTGCTTGGTTCTTTCATGGAATACGGGGTTAGATGCTATATGAATTGCTGCCTGATTGTCACAAAATAGCTTTGCTATATAAACCATACTAATACATTCATTAGTTCAGTCGACTGCCTTACTAGCTTCATTCGATTGAATTCAAAAACATGCATGTGCATTTGAAAGTGCACATATTCAGTCGACTAACTCATGCACTCAGTCGACTGGTCTGTGTATTTTATAAAAAAAAATTATGCACAGGCTCAGTCGACTGAGTGCATGAGTTCAGTCGACTGAACTAATTGTTTTCTGAAGTTCAGTTTTGAAAGCATGTTTAGAAGTTAATTTAAAAAGCCATGAAAAACTATAGTATGTATGCGAGGAGTGAACAACTTAGGAAAGATTTTAACATAGATAAAGCTAGACTTAGACTCTAAACAACATATGTATATATGAACCATACTCGGAATTGTTGAGTTTGATCTTCGTAGTTTTGTCGTAGATTCATGAATCTTCGTGTCGGTTGAATTTCTTGTCATTAATCAAAACTTAAGATCCAATATAAACTTATGTGAAAAGTTATGTATAACTTCATATATCCATAGTAGCATCTCTATGGAATTAAATTTTTGAAATGATGTCATCAATTAATTAATTTAAAACTTGATAGTATACTTCCAGTTCATCAAAACCAAAGCACTAGAACATAGTACATAACATCAGGAATACATCGGGTATATAGGGGATTGAACAGGTGAACGGGGAGGTCACTGAGCATGGCCTAGAACACATTCTAGGCCACTACTGGTGCACTGGTCCACATGGACTGGTGCACTGGTGGCGCTACATGGAACGTGTTCCTGGCAAAGATTTCGCCTCCCCGTTGGTTCGTTTTCTGTAACACTCCTAATTTTTGTTTAACATTATTCAAGACATTTAATTGGATAAATTAAATAGAATAATGTGGTTGGTTAAAGAGTTGATATATAATTGTCAATTAACTTGGCCGCGACTAAACAAATGAATGTATTAGTATGGTTTATAATTTATAAGTTAGGAAAATAAGAGGAGGGCAATATGGGAATAGACATACCCATATACCCTTAAATCCTCCCTCATTCTCACCTACCATTTCATAAATCAAAATACACATAAAAGAGAAGTTATAGCCAGCCATTAAAACACCTTAGGAGATCAGAAAACTAGGAAGATCAAAGAGAGAAAGCTAGAAGATTAAAGCTAGGACAAATCTCAAACTCCAACAACTTAATCAAGGTGAATGATCGTGTAAATCATCTCATTTTTCCTTGTTTTTTGGTTCGGATATGGATAGTAACCGAATGTATTTTGCTTTGTTGATCATGTTTGGATCTAGTAATCATTTTTTGGATACAATAATGATTTATGGTAATTTATTGGAATTTTTATGAAATTAAAATGATGGGTTTTAAAGTGAAAACCTTAGTAAACGACCTCCAAACGACTTGATTTTTGGATATGTTGTGTAAAACATAATTTTGGAAATGGGTTTTTAATTTCATAATTTTCGGAGTTAATAGGAATATTTTATGAATTTCCTAAGGTGAAAAAGGCATTTATTTCGTGTTTTAATTATTAAAAATAATAAAATAATGAATTTTGACTCGAAATTTTTATATGATGTAGAAAATGTTATTTCAGATTTTGGATGAATTTTTGGAATTTTTCTCAAGTGATTTCGACTTATTATGAATTTTCTAACCTAAAAAGGCTTAATAATTATATTAAAATATTAATTTAATTAATTATTTCGAAAATAATTTTGGAAATGATAATCTGATCTATAGCAGTTTTTCTGCAAAGAAAGTGTTAAAATATGTCATTAATCAATAGAAATTTGACAAAGAATAGGAATTGGTGAAAAGAATATACTTTAATATGAAAATAACAGTTTTCAAGTTATTTACGACTCTGCCGTTCGACCTTGTCGAAAGCACCTTTCGACAGTATACTTTCGCAGCATTTCTGGATCTTTCTGTTGCATTTTGAAAGCACCTTCGACTCGGTCGAAAGCTCCCATTCGACAGCAGTTGAAAATACAACGGAAGCCCTTTTGTAGCAGTTTTCACCAGCTTTGTTTATAAAATTCAAATAGGCATAACTCTCTAACCATAACCCCGTTTTTTTATTGTGACCACTCTACGGAAAGGGAAACAATTGAACACAATGGAATAGGTTAGAGACCTTAGTTCTACACCTATAAATAGTTATAGCTTAAACAAAGTTTTATATTTTCGAAGGAGTTGATTTCTTTGCTTTCGAATACGTTTGCTTTGTTTTCTTTGTCTTCGAAAGGGATACTTTCGAGGGGGTTGTAAAACTGTTTTCTTTTAACCAAGTTTTATACTTTCGATAAGGGTACTTTCAAGTGGTTTTGAAGCTAAGCTTCTAAAGTTAAATGATAATACTTTAATATATTCGAAAGGTTTCGAAAGGTAGAATTCAAAGTATTATAAGGCAAGAGCCTAATGTTTTTAAGAGCTTTCGAAGGAGGTTATCCTATGAAGTCGAAAGCTAGGTTTTAAAGGTATCGAAAGGATTTATGACCCAAACTCTATTTTTAAAGGAAAAACCTATGGCTATATTAAAAGAGTTTTTTATAATGGTTTAAGAAGAATCTTTCTTTGATAAATTAAACCCACAGGAGTGGTATTCTATGTTGTTATATTGCTTCTTCTAATATGAATATATTCAATTTATAACGGACCCATAACTGCGTTTCGAGGAAAAATGGTAGGAGAACCAGTTAGGTTAACCCAGTAGTGAATATAAATTGGATAAACTCTTGAATGAGTAGAATTGCATTCAGGAGGTCAGGAAGACCAGAATATAGGATGCTAAAATAAAGATATTGGTAAAAGTGTGCTATGGATCGTGTAATATGGATATACGATAATACAGAATATAGTGATGATAGCTATACAGTAAATAGTGCGGAATATAAGAGCAGTATAATAAAAATGACACCAGAGATTTTTATACTGGTTCGGAGCACCATCCTACGTCCAGTCCCAGACTCCTTCTGGAATTTCACTAAAACAATAACCCTCACTTAACCCGGAGGAATAGGTCTATACAACCCTTGAGCAGCCGAACAAGGACCTGAGCAGCGGAATAGGATTTCGCCTCAGCAGCCGAAGAGGACTTCACACGCCTGAGCAGCAGAACAGGACTTCAACAAATACAAAAGATTGTTTTGACTTTGTGTGTTCTAATAACACGGATTTGACACTTGTAGTACACCCTTCCTATAATCTTCTCCTCGACTATAAATATATATATATATATAAAGTTTAGGAAGAATAGAAAGGTATAAAATTGCTTTAATGTAGAATATTTAAAAGTATAGTTGCAAGTAGATTCCAGAGTGTTAGATAAGAAAGATAAGAAGATTCGGTAGTTTGGAATCAAGTTAGAGTATGTATTTATAGATGTTAAAAAGCAGCGACTGTTGATGAAGAGTTTCGATTAAAGTGTTGCGTCCAAATATTTTCGTAGAGGTTCGTAACTCTTCAAAAATAGTCGTGTCTTTTCAGGAAATAACTGTTGTAGAAATTCAGTCGACTGAGCCTCTGGGTCAGTCGACTAAATATTCAAACAAATTTAAATATATATATATATATTACTATACTTGTGCACCTGTGCATGCTGCATAGAAATTTCTGGGTCAGTCGACCGAGCCTCTGGGTCAGTCGACTGACTTGGTAATTTCTGTGCAATTTGCACAGTTTACACAGGTATAATACTATATATATATATTATATAATGATTCTAACTTTTAAAAACTTTTATAATATATATATATATAAACTAGGAGAGATCTTAACAATATTGAGCTAAGAATCAAAAAAAAATATAAAAGTTGATGCACCAATTTTGATGTCTTGTCTCCATGTAGTATATATTCTCCTTTTGTCGTAATATTCATCGAATCTGTATGTTGTAGTGATAGCTTCGTGTCATGAATCAAAACCAGGTCTCAACATTCTCCCCCTTTTTGATTGATGACAACCTGTAAATAGATATAGATTTCGAATGTATAATATGAATACTTACTCCCTGAAACTTTGACGATCTATATCTCCCCTGAAACTTTGACGATCTATATCCTACATTCTCAAAGTAGTGATAAGATTTCTCCCCCTTTGTCATCGACAAAAAGGAATAAAGAGCATAATAGTATGATGTATTCATGGATATTGAAAAAGAAATGTACAATCACAGTGGCGTAGCCAGGATTTTAACCTGGACGGGGCACAATTTGAAACGTCGAGGATTCGGAGGCGATAGCCCTCAGAATTATTATTTTTACAATTATTCAATATTGGTTTCAGTGTTGCAAGAAAGTTGAGCAATGATTTCAGTATTGCAAAAACAATTCAAAACATCATATTCAGTTTAAGGCTTTGTATTTTGGAACATAATATTATTAATTAATCTAAGCATAACTTAGATTAAACACTCCATATTCATTAAAACCAGTGAATAATTTAGACAAATTAGTGAAACCGAAGAAGATGCATTCAATAAACAAATTAGGCATTAGAAATATTCAATAAACAAATTCCCAAGCATTAGTAAACTTAACCATTCATAAGCATTAAGTAAAAAAAATTAGACAAAATTAATGAGTATATCAAAATTTTAAGGAACTGGGGTTTAAAAAAAATTGCTTTCCTGTGAGGGTCACGTGACCCCCCCAAGATCAATGTGGCTCCGCCACTGTACAATCATACGGTACAATATCACAATTAAGAGATTTTGAAATAAGACGAAAGGAAAAACAATGGCTATTTAGTACAAGCCATAATGATTTGAAATAATAGCCTAGTGTTTCTAGAAATAAGAAAGGTAACATCTTACTCTACTACACGTTTACCCATATCACCATGTGAACTTTGACCACCACTATTGATTCCATTTCCGCCGTTGTCGCTGCTACTTGCTTGATCATCAGAAGAGGAAGACCAAGTGAAGACGGGTTGTTTACCCGGATCACCTATTGTAGCTGTGGAAGTGCCGGATGAACATGAGATAGCTTGCCATAATTTGGTAAAAAATCCTTTAACTTTGTCAAGCTTCTTGTCAACCTTATTGATACGGGATTGAAGAATTTGTTGGTTCCGGCATATCATGGAAATCGATTCATGTGGAGGAAGGCCCGTATTAGGAATCAAAATCTCGTCTTGTTGACGAATAGTTGATTTTTGGTGGTGAGATGCTTCGCCTAGTTGTGGTTGATCTTGAGATAATTGTCGTTGAGTCCATTCTTGAAAAGTAATAATAGTAGGAGGTCGAGAAACTGGTAGCTTCATTAATGCTAAAGTGCGAGAGTTTAAATACCCGACAGTAGAAACCGGTGAGTCTGGTTCCGGAATCTCACATGCTTTTAGTAATCGCATAATATACTCACCATAGTATATGACATTCATTCGACCATTGTTAAAGCTTAAGAATTCATCAAGAATTAAACGTAGTCAATTAACTTTGATATTTCCGAAGATGGCGTATAAGGCTTTGAAGTTATGTTCATAAACGAGTTCATAACTCCCGGTTCGCGGAGTTATGGTTTTCATTAATGCACGGTGTATAATTCTAGCTTTTGGTCTTAAGGACATAGACTTTAGTTGACGCATATCATCTTCCAAAAATAAATGACTTATTCGATCACGAACCACCAAATCACACTCAACATTACTTAGCTCAATTCCATCATTTTCAGAATTTAAAATATGAGCCATTCGATCTAGCGAGAAAAACACGGGTTTTCCACAAACTAAGCTCCATACACAATCGTCTTGGTTTTGAATATTTTGGTGACCTAAGTTAAGATTAGCGTAGAATAGTTTGACCATAATTTGGTTAATTTTATGCTTATTTTCATCAATGTTGAACAAAGACTCCAAATTGCTTCTTACGAGCTAATTCCTGTATATGGTATGGAGAGAAATCGGCAAATTTTACAAACGAACCTTCAAAGATGCGGGAATCTTGCATTCTCCTCCATCTTCTAATCACGGTATCATCGAAGAGCCATTGTTGGATTTGCTCATTGGAAGGAGGTTGGGAGGATGAAGATGCTTGTCCTTTTCTCTTTGGAGCCATTTAATTTGATTGTTTGGAGGTAAAAATTGAGTTTTTGAAAATCTACGGTTTTAGAGAAGTTGAAAATCTGGGATGAAAGTGAGTACAGAGGGGGAAAGTGAAGGTTAAAAGGTGAAAATGTAAGTGGGTAGGAGCAGTAATATTGCTCAGATCCACGAATCAGTCGACTGAATCAGTGGTTCAGTCGACTGAATACTGAATATGAATATTTGTCGTGCTTCTGGTTCAGTCGACTGAAGACCTGGTTCAGTTGACTGAATCTAGGGTAGGTATAATTTGTCTTCTAGTTCAGTCGACTGACCTACTGGTTTAGTCGACTGAATCTGGAGAAATAATTTTTTTGAGTTCAGTGTCAGTTGACTGACTTCCTGGTTCAGTCGACTGACCTGTGGAAAGTTTTCCAATAAGCCTGCCGTTGTGAAGTGTGTTGTATATTTCTTTATATATTAATACTTTTGATAATTTAAATTTATTTAAATACTTAGTACTGTTTTAAAAAAATGAAGATAAAGAATTTAATTAAACAAACAAAAATTGTACAAGATATATTAAATTATTTGAAAAAGAAATGAAATATAATAACAACTACTCTTATTTCGAAGGGCTAGGAGTTTTGTAGCCCTATAGTTGTTTGCGACGAACATTCGATGCTTCATTTTGATCCCATGAATTTGGTGAAACAGGTGGTCGTGGCGGTGATGAGGTAGAAGGTCGTCGAATGGGCGAGATGGCGTGTTCGTCTATTGGATGTGATGAAGCACCGCAAAATTTCATAGCAATGTGTTCTATAATTCCTAGACGCCTCGAGTTGATCTTTTGCTCATAATATATTTCACGTTGAAGCATCAGCGATTCTTGTTGATAGTGATGCAAATCATTTATCTTTTGTTTGGTGTTTGGAGAGACGTCAAGCATCATCTTCTTCCCTTTCTTTTTCTCCGGAGTATATCCGGTATGATTATGATGAGCAGAAGGTGGTGTAGTATGATGGACAGGAGTTTTTGGTGATTCGGTAGAGGCAAGAATTTCAATGGAGTCGGTAGATGAAGAGGTTGACATATTGATAGTTAGTTTGTTTTTCTGTTTGTTTGGATGAATAGCATAGAATAAATATATCTATTTATAGACTAATTTTTGAGACAAAGAAGGATGAAGTGAATGGTTTGTCTTGAATTTAGCTATAAAAAGATTGTTAGTTAGGAATGTTAGTTGCTATTTTGTTGGTTTTCAGTTAGTATGATTTGACAATGTAAATGTAATATGTAGAAAGTATATTTATAAGGTAAATGTTATACATAATTTAGTGTATAGTTGTCACCATATAATTGAGTCCCCGACCTGAACTATAATGAAAAGAATCAATAGCTCGGGTGGTTAAGACATCTGGGCTATTCACAACAGGTCATAGGTTCGAGTCTCAGCATGGTCGGAAAAATGAATTTTTGTCAAAAAAATTTATATTTGAGTTTTGGTCTAAAATTACGTATTTTATCTCAGTAGAACTATTTATATATCTTTTATTGACATTATACCGAGTTCTCGACGTAGTTTTATAAAAGTGTTTTCTAACAATGGTTTAGTAAAAATATCAGCTAATTGATTTTCAAATGGAACGTAGTCTAAATTTATCACATCTTTTTCTATATTATCGCGTAGAAAGTGATGTCTAATATCTATGTGTTTAGTTCTAGAGTGATTTACTGGATTTTTGGATAGATTTATTGTACTGGAATTATCGCAGTAAATTGTTGATTTTGATAAATTAACTCTGAAATCTTTAAGCATCAATTGCATATAGATTACTTGTGTGCAAGCTAATGTCGCAGAAATATATTCTGCTTCACAAGTTGATAGTGAGACACAGTTTTGTTTCTTGCTAAACCATGATATTAATGATTTACCAATGAAGTGACATGTACCGCTTTTACTTTTTTATCTGTTCATGATCCTCTGAAATCAGCATCGCTATATGACACTAACTCGAATGAGCAATCTTTTGGATAGAAAAGCCCGAAATCTTCAGAATTACTAAGATAACGTAGTATATGTTTTACGGCTCGTAAGTGTGATTCTTTTGGGTCAGCTTGAAATCTCGCACATAGACATACACTCATCATTATATCTGGTCGACCAGCTATTAGGTATAATAATGATCCTATCATACTACGATAAAGTTTTTGGTCTACACTCTTGCCGTTTTCATCTTTACCAAGATGTGTTGTTGTGCTCATAGGCGTTGGTTTAGCAGAAGTGTTTTCCATTTCGAATCGCTTGATAAGATTATTACAGTATTTTTCTTGATTTATAAATATTCCATTTGAAACTTGTTTTATTTGAAGACCGAGAAAATACGATAATTCTCCCATATGGGACATTTCGAATTCTCTAGTCATTATTTCGGAAAATTCTTTACATAATTTATTATTAGTTGAACCAAATATAATGTCATCTACATATATTTGAACTATTAAAATATCATTTTTAGAGTGTTTTATAAATAGATTCTGATCTACTTTTCCTATTTCAAATCCTAATTCGATTAAATAGCTTTTAAGACGTTCATACCAAGCACGTGGTGCTTCTTTTAAACCGTATAAAGCTTTCTTAAGTTTATAGACATGATCTAGATATTTTTCATGAACAAATAAAGCTGGTTGTTCAACAAAAACATTTTCTTTAATATAACCATTTAAAAATGCACTTTTAACATCCATTTGATAGAGTTTAAAGTTATTAAAACACGCATAAGCCAATAAGATTCGTATTGCTTCTAGTCTAGCAACTGGAGCAAACGTTTCTTCGTAGTCTATGCCTTCCTCTTGATTATACCCTTGTGCTACTAATCTAGCTTTGTTTCGAGTTATATTTCCTAATTCATCTGCTTTGTTTTTATAAACCCATTTAGTCCCTGTAACAGTTTGATCGGTCGGTCTGGATACTAGTTCCCAAACTTCATTTCGTTCAAACTAATATAGTTCTTCTTGCATAGTAATAATCTAATTTTCATCGGACGATGCTTCCTTTGTATTCTTAGGTTCTATAGTAGAAAGAAAAGCTACATGACCTATTAAATTTAGTTGATTTCTAGTTCGAACATTTGAATTTATTTCTCCAATTATATTTTCGGTAGGATGATTTCGTATGATTCTTGGTGAAGATCTTATTGTATTGGTGATATTATTTTCTGAATTATGAATATTGTTTTCATCTTCTCTAGAATTATGAATAATGTTTTCATCTTCTCTTAAATTATTGGTTTCTATATTCGCGTTATCATTTAGTAAATCATCGTCATCATTAAAACTTGAAATATGTGTAAAATGTTCATCAAAATATATGTGGAGTATTTCTTCAATAGTATTAGTTTGTTTATTGAAAATTCTATAAGCTTTGCTTCGATTCGAATATCGAAGAAATATTCCTTCATCACATTTTGAATCGAATTTACCAAGATGATCTTTGGTATTTAACACAAAACATTTTGATCCAAATACTTTAAAATAAGATATGTTTGGTTTTCTACCGTTAAAAAGTTCATAAGATGTATTCTTAGTAAGGGGTCTAATAGATACACGATTTAATACATAACAGGCAGTTGCAATGGCTTCTGCCCAGAAATGTTTTGGTAACGTGCTTTCGTTTAGTAAGGTTCTAGCACATTCTTGTAGAGTCCGATTCTTTCGTTCTACAACTCCATTTTGTTATGGAGTTGTAGGAAACGAAAAGTTATGAAATATTCCTTTCTTTTTACAATAGTTATCAAACAGTTCATTTTTCAAATTCTCCTCCGTGATCACTTCTAATATTTTTAATTTTAGTACCTTTTAAATTTTGAATTCGTTTAACAAATGTTTTGAAATTCTCAAAAGTATCACTTTTATTTTTCATAAAGATAGTCCACGTATATCTAGAAAAATCATCAACTATTACAAACACGTATTTATTGTGGTTTATGGATTGAACTTGGGTTGGTCCAAATAAATCCATATGAAGTAATTCAAGTGGTTGTAATGTTGAAATGACCTTTTTAGATTTAAACGAAGATTTAGTTAATTTACCTAATTGACATGAGTCACAGATATTATTAACTTTAAAACTCATCTTCGGTAAACCTTTTACAAGATTATTTTTAGAAATTTCATTTATAGTTTTGAAATTGATATGGCAAAATCGTTTGTGCCATAGCCAAGGATCATTTTCTTTGGCTATTAAACACATGTCCGAGTTATGATTAACTTTCATATTTAAAACGTAAATGTTTCTATCTCTATTTCCTTCGAAAATAAGATTCTGATTTTGATCGAAGATACTACATTTATTCTCAGAGAAAGATATCTTAAATCCTTTATCACATAATTGACTTATGTTTTAGATTCTTAACTAATAAAACATTTGTAATAAGAGGTAAATTAGATGTACTGTAATTGCTCACATCGCCTTTGCCGATGATATATCCCTTGGAATTATCTCCAAAAGTGACAAAACCTCCATCCGAGTATGTAATGTTAGTCAGCATATTTTTGTCTCCTGTCATATGTTTTGAGCAACCACTGTCGAGTATCCATTTTCCTCTTTTCTTGAACGGGACCTGCAAAAAATATGAGATGACGTTGGTACCCACCTTTTTAATAGGGTCCTAAGAGTTAGATCTTAGGAAACCAAACCCAAGTGGATTCAGTATCCCTTTTATAAATATAATTATTATTATGAACGGTTTCTATGAATGATCTAATATACATGTTCCTTATTAACTTGTTATTTGTTTTAGGTACCCATATATTTATAGTTTTAGAAGCTAATCTTTTTGAAGATTTAGACTTAACATTGTTTAAGTTATTGGATTGTGAATTCTTGACTTTCTTATAGCCTAGTTCATTTTTATTGTTAGTCGGTTGTGAATTTTCAATAATTCTAGATAAATTTTCTCTTCCTTTATTAAAATTCGAGACATTTTTAGTGATTCCTTCTAGTTTGGTCTTTAGGCTCGAGTTTTCTAGTTCTACCATTTTGATATTAGTATTCAGATCATGATTTTTAGAAACAAGAACATCATTCTTTTCATTTTGAGTTTCAATTTCTTGACTTAATAATATTAGTTGAGAATTAACATTTGAAAGTGATTCTTGAGTTTTCTCAAGTTCTTCTTCCAAAATTTTATTCTCGTCTTTAAGCATATCTCTTTCAAATTCTGCCTTGTTCTTATTTTCAACAGCCTCTTTATATTTTCATTTGAGATTTTTTAAAGTGTCTAATAATTCTGAGTTTATCTCTATCATATCATCAAAAGTTAAATCACTAACCTCATTATCTTTGGCCATAAATCATACATTGGCTTGTTCATTATCGCTGTTACTCTCACTTTCTGATGAGGAAGAGGAGTCTGAATCATCCCATGTAACTGAGAAAGCTTTCCTTCTGAGCTTGTCCTTCCTTTTATTGTGATATTCTTTCTTTTGATCCGGACAATCCTTCTGTATATGCCCCTTTTTGTGACAGTTAAAGCACTCCAATACTGATGAAGACGGTGGTTTATTGCTGTTTGAGCTTCTCTTGCCATTATGTCTGTTTCCTTTTCTATATTTCAAGAATTTTTTGAAATTTTTGGCAATAAAGGCTAGGTCATCTTGTCTGAATCTGATTCTTCTTGTTCTGCATGGAATGTTATATTCTTTTTATCTTGAGCTTGAACTCGTTTAGCCTGCAAATTCACTTCATAGGACATTAGATTTCCTATTAACTCTTTCGAGGTTATTTTGGAAATATCGTTTGCTTCTTCAATTGCGAGAACTTTTCTTTCCCATTCATCCATTAAAGAGTTAAGAATTTTGGACACAATATCAAAATCTGAATATTTTTCTCCTAGTCCTACTAATGAATGATAGATATCCTGAAATCTTGAATACATATCGTTTATAGATTCATTGTCTTTCATTCTAAAGTTTTGAAATTGACTTTTGAGCATGGATATCTTGCTTTGTTTGACCTTGTTAGTTCCTTCGTGTGTAATCTTGAGTGTACGCCATATTTCATATGCAGTGTTGCACATGCTAACACAATTAAACTCATTTTTATCCAAGGCACAAAACAACATATTCATGGCTTTTGCATTAGCTGTGGCATCTAGTTTCTGTGTATTTGACCAAGTAGAATACTCTTCAATAGGAATAATATATTCTGTCTGAGTTATATTCCATGAATCAAAACCATTTGCTTGCATATATATTCTCATTCGTGTGGCCCAATAGTTATAATTTATGCCATTAAATAGTGGTGGACGTGAAGTGGATTGTCCTTCAATGAAGCTAGTGTTAATGCTAGTGCTAGTGTTAGTTTCTGTATTATTAGATTATCAGATAACTGTGTTACGGTTATATGATGACCTTGCTCTGATACCAAATAAAAGTGTGAAATGGATCGTGTAATATGGATATACGATAATATAGAATATAGTGATGATAGCTATACAGTAAATAGTGCGGAATATAAGAGTAGTATAATAAAAATGACACCAGAGATGTTAAAAAGCAGCGATTGTTGATGAAGAGTTTCGATTGAAGTGTTGCGTCCAAATCTTTTCATAGAGGTTCATAACTCTTCACAAATAGTCGTGTCTTTTCAGGAAATAGCTGTTATAGAATTTCAGTCGACTGAGCCTCTGGGTCAGTCGACTAAATATTCAAATGAATTTAAATATATATTATTATACTTGTGCACCTATGCATGCTGCATAGAAATTTCTGGGTCAGTCGACTGAGCCTCTGGGTCAGTCGACTAACCTGGTAATTTCTGTGCAATTTGCATGGTTTACACAGGTATAATACTATATATATATTATATAATGATTCTAACTTTTAAAAACTTTTATAATATATATATATGAACGAGGAGAGATTTTAACAATATTGACCTAAGACTCAAAAAATATATATATAAAAGTTGATGCACCAATTTTGATGTCTTGTCTCCATGTAGTATATATTCTCTTTTTGTCGTAATATTCGTCGAATTTGTATGTTGTAGTGATAGCTTCGTGTCATGAATCAAAACCAAGTCTCAACAATTGGCAAGGGCCAATAGGTTTATGGTAAGCCCATGAAAACTGTATGATGTTAGCAAGGGCCAATAGGTTCATAGTTAGCCCATGAAAACTATGTATAAAAGAGGATGTCAAATAGACAGGTTCATAGTGAGCCCATGAAAACTATGTATAAAAGAGGATGTCAGATCGACAGGTTCATAGTTAGCCCATGAAAACTATGTGTAAATGATGATGCCAGATCGAAGGGTTCATAGTTAGCCTATGAAAACTATGTGTAAATGATGATGTCAGATAGACAGGTTCATAGTAAGCCCATGAAAACTATGTAATTGGATAGGGAGTCCTTAAATGTTTAATCGGTTATTAGTTAGCCCATGAAAAATAATAGGTTAATAGTAATCCTAAAAACTATAACTGAGACATATAGTCTAAATTGAATGGGGATGGGTAATCTAGAATTAATTCAATTGTTTTGCATATCATCAAAATGTTTTGAAGTACTATGTTTTTAACCATTGTGGATGCAAGAGCACAGTATATGGTTTTATAAATGTTTTAGGATAATAGTAGGGGAAAACCCGTTCCGCTAAGCGGCGTGGTTTCACTATATATCCAAATGATTTGAGATGATAGACTATTATTCACACCAGTCTTTATGTCTGACTCGAAGTTTTTGTTTTCCCCTTAAACTCTCGGGTACTCAATTGATTTTGAGTAGTTTGAGATTTAAGGTTTTCGGGTTCTCTTCTTAGACGAATAAAGCTTCCGGAGGCGTGCAGGAGGCATATAGTTATTTAGAGATATCTTTTTCTACTATGTGTTTTGTTTGTAAAGGCAAATTTATTGTCCTTATTATATACTCTGATCTACCAAGGGGGCATCTTCATATGTCGCTCTTGGTGTATGTGTAATAATTATATTTTGCTGAACGTGATTAAAGTTTTTGGGATTATGTAATGAACATTAAATGTTTTGAATGGAATGTGGAAATGCATTTTTGAATTGTTAAACTTTTTCCATATTCCTGCGATCGGTGTATCAATGAATCTAGCATCACTGTATTTGGTCACCAAGGATTAATAATTGTGGATGACTGCAATATCCATAGCCGTTAGTTTTTGGCCTCCAAGTAGGGGGATGTTACAAGTTGGTATCAGAGCATAGTTTTATGATAAAGCATAAAATAACAAACATAATCCTAATGAAGTAAAGAATAAGATTGGGGTTTGGGTTAACGTTATAGTAACGTACTTGTATTTGCTATATATATATAAGTACGTATTCCCCTCTCTCTTAGACCGTTCTTCTGTATCTTACTAAGGCTCGTATGTAAATTTATGAGAAAGAGGATACAGAAGCAGAAAACGGAAGAGGAAATCTAGGTGGAGAAAGCATTATAACCAACGGAAATGCTCGACCTAATACCAGGAGGAACCAAGGTCGACAAGCTAATGCTAATCCAAGTGCTAAGGCCAAAGTAGGTGCTGGAAATCCACTAGAAGATACGGGGATGGTTTATCAGTTATTGGCCAATCTTTTCCAAGCTGGATTTGTTGTTGGAGGAGCCAATCCTGTGGCCCCAGTTGGCAATAACTATGCTAAGCTGAGTAGGGATTATACCAGTCTGGGAGGGAAGCCTTCTCTTGAAACAGAGGATGCTATTGAAGTTGAGAACTGGCTTTTGAATTATGAAAGGATCTTTACAAATTTAGGCTTGGATGATGGAGAGAAGATAAGGCTAGCCTCTATATAGTTGCAAGGGTTAGCGCTTCACTGGTGGAACTATGTGATAGTCGGAGTTCCGAAGGAAGAGCTGACATGGGCTGATTTTAGAAGAAGGTTCGAGCAGAGGTTCTTGTCCGAGGTTTCCAAGTTGAAAATCATGAGGAAGTTCATGGATCTTGTACAAGGAGGGATGTCAGTGATCGAGTATGCTGCTAAGTTTGATAAGTTGTCTCGATATGGTTATGCATTAGTTGACACTGATGTCAGAAGGAATGAGAGATTCATCCGAGGTTTGAGGTCAGAGCTAGGTAGAATGACCATACTCATATTAAAGAGCCTTGTCATGTAGGGGTAGAGATAGCCATTCGCCATGAGGAGATGCTTGTTGTGTCTGTTAGGGAGAAACCAGTTGAGTCCCAGGGCCCTCAGGGAAAGAAAAGGAAATTCTTCAAGAAGAAAGGAGTCCAGAAAAGGGATGCTACCAAGAAGGCGAAGGCTGATTTAGTGTGTTATAAGTGTGATAAGAAGGGCCATTATGCCAACGAGTGCAGAACTGGTAAAGGAAAGAAGCCTATAGAAAAGAAGAATGTGAAATGCTTTAACTGTGACTAAGTTGGGCATTATAAGAACCAGTGTCCAGAGCCAGTCAGGGCGGACAGAGGGAAGGTGTTTGTTATTGGACCACCATCTTCTTTTAGACCTACTACAGCAGAGAAAGGAAAAACTGTGATGGAAGGTACGCTTTTGATTCAGAGTATACCAGTTAGGGTAATTTTTGATATCGGTGCATCACACTCATTTATACCACAGTATTTGGTTGATAGGTTATGTATAGAACCCACATACCTTGTTACTTCCTTAAGGATTGCAAATCCAATAAGAGGGCATGCAGCTCTTGGGATGAGATGTGACTAGTTAGAACTTGATTTGTTAGGTCATAAGTTTGCATGCAGTCTGTATGTCTTTGATTTTGTAGGTTTCAGGATCATTTTGGGTATGGATTGGTTGGGTAAGTATGAGGCTAGGATATTTTGCCAGGATCGGGAAATATCGTTGAGGCACCCAAATAGTCATAACCGAATCATCTTCTCAATGGAGAATTCCAGTAAGAGTGTTTGGGCTTTGTTAAGTGCCATAGAGTTTGGAGATGAGCTTAGTCAGGTTCGTGTAGCAAGAGAATTTGCAGATGTATTTGAGCCGGTCACTGGATTACCACCGAAACGAGCAATAGAGTTTCGGATAGACCTTGTACCGGGAGTTGAACCTGTCAGTAGACCACCTAACAGATTGGCACCGACAGATATGAAGGAATTGAAGGTGCAGCTGGTGGATCTTGAGGAAAGGAATTTTATTAGACCAAGCATTTCACCTTGAAGAGTGGCCGCGGTGTTTATAAAGAAACCAGATGGGTCGTTAAGGATGTGCATCGACTATCATAAGTTAAACGAAAGGACGATCAAGAATATGTATCCTTTGTCGAGAATCGATGACTTATTTGATCAGTTGAGTGGAGCCAGAATGTTTTCCCAATTGGACTTGGCGATAGGTTTCCATTGGCTAAGAGTAGCAGAGGACAATATCCCATTGACGGCGTTTCAAACTAGATATGGATCATATGAATGGTTAGCAATGCCATTTGGGTCGACGAATGCACCTGCTTTCTTTGTGGATCTGATGAATCGAGTCGTCCGAGAGTATTTGGATAGATTTGTACTGGTGTTTATAGATGACATTTTGGTATACTCTAAGGATGAGAGAGAGCATGAGAATCATTTTAGAGTTGTGTTGGAGACGCTGAGGCAGAATCAGCTTAAGGCGAAGTTTTCCGAGTGTCATTTTTGGAAGAAAGAGGTTAAATTTCTTGGTCATGTGGTTTCAGAGGAAGGATTGTCAGTTGATCCAGTTAAGACCGAGGCAGTCAATAATTGGAAGAGACCAGAGACGGTAATCGAGATCGGGAGTTTCCTTGGACTTGCTGGCTACTATCGGAGATTCATTCAGGATTTCTCGCGGATAGCAGTACATTTGACTAAGTTGACCAGGAAGGATGTGAAGTTTGTTTGGTCCGACAAATGTGAGGAAGGGTTCCTTAAGTTAAAGCATTTTTTAACCAATGCGCCAGTGTTAGTAGTTCTGAATGGTAACCAAGGATTGGTAGTATACATTGATGCATGTGAGATTAGATTGGGAGTAGTATTGATGCAAAGGGGCAAGGTTATTGCTTACGCATCATGGTAGCTTAGACCGCATGAAGTTAGATATCTTACTCATGACTTAAAGTTAGCTGTGGTGATATTTGCCTTGAAGATTTGGGAGCATTATCTCTTAAGGGAGAGATTTGAGTTGTATACCGATCATAAGTCATTAAAGTATTTATTCTCTTAGTAGGAGTTGAATATGAGGCAGCGAGGTGGCTGGAGTTTTTGACTGCCTATGATTTCGGTATAGAGTATACACCAGGGAAAGTAAATAAGATGGTAGATGATCTCCGTAGAAAACATCAGAATGTGGTGTTAGCGATGTTGGCAGAATGGAAGGATCTAGAAGCCTTAGCCAGTTGTGGTGTGCAGTTGAGATTTACTGCTAGTTATAGTTAGGGTACTGCCATGTTGTCTTGTTTAGAAGTTCGACAAGTGCTGATCGAGAGCATAGCTTCTAAGTAGAGGGAAGATCCAGATTTAGCCAAGAGGATCAGAAGGCTTGAGGAAGGATCAGAGATTGATGACCTAAAGAATTTAAGTCTTGACCAAAGAGGATGGTTGAGAAAGAAGGGATGATTATGCGTCCTGAATGTAGAGAACTTAAGGAGAGAAGTTCTGGAGGAATGTCATCGATCAAAGTTTACGATTTATCCTGGAGATACCAAGATGTATCAAGATATGAAGAGGAGATTCTATTGGGAAGGCATGAAGAGATATGTTGGTTTGTGGGTTAGGCGGTGTGTGAACTGTCAACAGGTGAAGGCCGAACATCAGAAATCGAGTGGGTTGCTTCAGCCTTTAGATATTCTAGCCTGGAAATGAGATTCGATATCGATGGATTTTATAGATGGGTTGCCAAGGAAGAGTAGAGGAAATGCAAGTATATGGGTCATTGTGGATAGGTTGACCAAGAGTGCCCATTTCATTTCGGTAAAGTCAACCAGAACGACACCTGTTTTGGCTAAGTTGTTCATGAAGAACAGAGTTAGAATTCATGGAATTCCTAGTAGCATAGTCAGTGACAGAGATGTATTATTCACTAGCGAATTTTGGAGGAGTCTACAAGAGGTATTAGGTACCAAGCTCAAGATGAGTACCGCTTACCACCCTCAAACGGATGGGCAGACAGAGAGAGTCAACAAGGTACTCGAGGATTTGTTGAGAGCTTATGTGCTAGATTTTGGTGGATCATGGGAAGATCACCTACACTGGATTGAGTTTTCCTATAATAACAGTTATCAGACTAGTATAGGAATGGCGCCTTTCGAAGCCTTGTATGGAAGGCCATGCAAGTCACTAGCATGTTGATTGGAAACCGGAGACAGGTTAGTCTTAGGACCATATCTGGTGAGAGAGGCAACAGAGAAGATTGAGTTGATCCGAGGTAGGATTAAGGAAGCTTAGTCTAGGTAGAAGAGTTATGTAGATAGGAGGCGTAAGGATCTAGAGTTCTCAGTTGGAGATAGAGTTTTCATTAAAGTATTACCGATGAAGGATGTGGTACGATTTGGAAAGACAAGGAAACTGGCACCGAGATATGTAGGACCGTTCCCAATCATAGAGAGGATCGAAAAGCTCGCATACAAAGTAGAGTTACCAAGCAGTTTGGCAAACGTCCATAATGTGTTTCATGTGTCTCATCTTTGTAAGTATGTGCATGATCCAGAGACTATTATCACTCCGACTGCATTAGAAGATCTAGTAGTATAACCGGATCTGACTGTTGTTATGCAACCAGTTCAGGTTATGGCAAGAGATAAGAAGAGGTTAAGAAACAAAACAGTCAAGTTGGTTAAAGTTCGGTGGAGCAACAACGTGAAGGACTATACTTGGAAAACAGAAGACAGGATTAGGGATACTTATCCTGGGCTATTATGAGGGTATGTTCTATATTTGTTTTATACAGACTTATTGGCTGGTAGGGCATACTAGCTTTTGTTTGCATGGTTGTTATGCTTGTTTGTAGTCCTTACTGAATTTCGAGGACGAAATTCTTTAAGGGAGAGCCTGTAACACCCCTAGTTTTTGTTTAACATGATTCAGTATATTTAATTGGATAAATTAAATAGAATAATGTGGTTAGTTAAGGAGTTGAGATATAATTGTCAACTAACTTGGTCGCGGCTAAACTAATGAATGAATAAGTATGGTTTATAATTTATAAGTTAGGAAAATAAGAGGAGGGCAATATGAGAATAGCCACACCCATATACCCTTAAACCCTCCCTTATTCTCACCTACCATTTCATAAATCAAAATACACATAAAAGAGAAGTTATAGCCAGCCATTAAAACACCTTAGGAGATCAGAAAACTTAGAAGATCCAAGAGAGAAAGCTAGAAGATTAAAGTTATGACAAATCTCAAACTCCAACAACTTAATCACGGTGAATGATAGTGTAAATCATCTCATTTTTCCTTGTTTTGGTTCGGTTAAAGACAGTAACCGAAAGTATTTTGCTGTGTTGATCATGTTTGGAGCTAGTAATCATTGTTTAGACAGAATAATGATTTATAGTGATTTATTCAAATTTTTATAGAATTAAAATGATAGGTTTTAAAGTGAAAACCTTAGTGAACTACCTCCAAACGACTTGATTTTTGGATATGTTGTGTAAACATAATTTTGGAGTTGGGTTTTTAATTTCATAATTTTTGGAGTTAATAGGAATATTTTATGAATTTCCTAAGTTGAAAAGGCATTTATTTCGGGTTTTAATTATTCAAAATAATAAAATAATGAATTTTGCCTTGAAATTTTTATATGATGTAGAAAACGTTATTTCAGATTTTTGGGATTTTTCCCAAGCGATTTCAATTTATTATGAATTTTCTAAGCTAAAAAGGCTTAATAATTATATTAAAATATTAATATAATTAATTATTTTGAAAATAATTTTGGAAGTAATAAAATCTGATCAATAGCAGTTTTTCTACAAAGAAAGTGTTAAAGTATGTTATTAACCAATAGAAATTTGACAAAAAATAGGAATTGGTGAAAAGAATATACTTTAATTAGCAAAATAACAGTTTTCAAGTTATTTACGACTCTACCATTCGACCTTGCCGAAAGCACCTTTCGACTGCATCATTCTGCAGCAGTTCTGGACCCTTCTGTAGCATTTTCGAAAGCACCTTTCGACTGCATCATTCTGCCGCAGTTCTGGACTCTTCTGTAGTATTTTCGGAAGCACCTTTCGACCTTATCGAAAGCACCTTTCAACAGCATACTTTCGCAGCATTTTTGCACCTTTCTGTTGCATTTCGAAAGCATCTTTCGACTAGGTCGAAAGCACCTTTTGACTCGGTCGAAAGCACACAATCGACAACAGTTGTAAATATAGCGAAAGCCCTTTTGTAGCAGTTTTCACCAGCTTTGTTTACAAAACTTCAAATAGGCATAACTCTCTAATCTTAAGCTCGTTTTTTCTTTTGTGACCACTCTACGAAAAGGGAAACCATCATTTGAACACAATGGAATATGTTAGAGACCTTAATTCTACACCTATAAAATTTTATAGCTAAAACAAAGTTTAATATTTTCGAAGGAGTTGATTTCTTTGCTTTCGTATACATTTGCTTTGTTTTCTTTGCCTTCGAAGGAGATACTTTCGAAGGGGTTGTAAAATTGTTTTCTTTTAACCAAGTTTTATACTTTCGAAAAGGGTACTTTCAACTGGTTTTGAAGCTAAACTTCTAAAGTTAAATGCTAATACTTTAATATATTCAAAAGGTTTCGAAAGGTAGAATTTAAAGTATTATAAGGCAGGAGCCTAATGTTTTTAAGGGCTTTCGAAGGAGTTATCTTATGAAGTCGAAAGCTAGGTTTCGAAGGTATCGAAAGGTTTTATGACCCAAACTCTATTTTTAAAGGAAAAACCCATGGCTATATTAAAGGAGTTCTTTATAATGGTTTAAGAAGAATCTATCTTTGATAAATTAAACCCACACGAGGGGTATTGCTATGTTATTAAATTGTTTCTTATAATATAAATATATTCACTTTATAATGGACCCATAACTGCATTTTGGAGAAAAATGGTAGGAGAACCAGTTAGGTTAACCAGTAGTGAATATAAATTGAATAAACTCCTGAATGAGTAGAGTTGCATCCAGGAGGTCAGGAAGGCTAGAATATAGGCTGCTAAAATATAAAGGAAAGATATTGGCAAGGGCCAATAGGTTTACGGTAAGCCCATGAAAACTGTATGATATTGGCATGGGCCAATAGGTTCATAATTAGCCCATTAAAACAATGTATAAAAGAGGATGTCAGATAGACAGATTCATAGTTAGCCCATGAAAACTATGTATAAAAGAGGATGTTAGATAGACAGGTTCATAGTTAGCCCATGAAAACTATGTGTAAATGATGATGTCAGATAGACAGGTTCATAGTAAGCCCATGAAAACTATGTAATTGGACAGACAGTCCATAAATGTTTAGTCGGTTATTAGTCAGCCCATGGAAACTAATAGGTTAATAGTAATCCTAAAAACTATAACCAAGACAGATAGTCTAAATTGAACGGGGTTGGGTAATCCAGAATTAATTCAATTGTTTTGCATATCATCAAGATGTTTTGAAATATTATGTTTTAACCATTGTGGATGCAGGAGCATAATATATGGTTTTATAAATGTTTTAGGATACTAGTGAGGGGAAAACACGTTCTGCTAAGCGGCATGGTCTCACTAGATATCCAAATGATTTGAGATGATAGACTATTATTCATACCAGACTTTATGTTTGACTTGAAGTTTTTGTTTTTCCCTTAAACTCTCGGGCACTTAATTGATTTTGAGTATTTTGAGATTTAAGGTTTTTAGGTTCTCTTTTTAGACGAATAAAGATTCCGGAGGCATGCAGGAGGCATATAATTATATAGAGATATCTTTTTCCGCTGTGTGGTTTGTTTGTAAAGGCAGATTTATTGGCCTTATTATATACTCTGATCTACCAAGGGGACATCTTCATATGTCGCACTTGGCGTATGTGTAATAAATATATTTTTCTAAACGTGGTTAACGTTTTTGGGATTATGTAATGTACATCAAATATTTTGAATGGAATGTAGAAATGTGTTTTTGAATTGTTAATTTTTTTTCCATATTCCTGTGATCTGTGTATCAATGAATCTAGCACTGCCGTATTTGGTCGCCAAGGATTAATAACTATGGATGACTACAACAGCCGTAGTCATTAGTTTTGGGCCTCCAAGTAGGGGGATGTTACATTTTCATCAGTTTTTGAACTGCAACTTCTATGAGCTTCATAGGTGATGTATTAATCAACATGCAAGCAACTAACTATCTTAAATTTGATGCTATAAGAGATTATACTCTTAGGGATTTCAGCTAGCAGAGCATATAACATCTAACATGCAATATCAAAATCAACATTGAATTTATTTCATTCAACAAGTCATCAAACAAACTAAACAACAAATAAATTATGAGTTAGAGATAGTTGTGAGTTATAAACTCACCTTTCTTCTTGAGTTTTTTAGCAAATAAACAGCAGTACACTAATTCAATCCAAACCCTGGTACTGTTTATCATAACAGCAAAGAGAAATCAAAATTACTAACAGAAACCAAAATCAAAATTTACTAATTGAAAGAGAATTAGGTTTAGTTTCCTTTACCTGAAATCAATTGCTTCAAAAATTATTAATTGAACTCCTAGAGAATTGGGAATTAGAAACTAGGGTTTATAAAAAAGGAGTAAGGATTTTTTTCTTCCTTTTGGTTTGTTTGCTGAGAAATGAGTTTTGAGAAACAAAGTACATACAACCCTTTGTTTTATGAGAAATCCTTCTCATTCTCAAAAGCTTAATAGGTTTTGGCCCAAAACTAGTATATATACAATCCAAAAATGAAATAAAGTGATTTATTCCTTATTCTTTCATTAAAATAGCTTAACGAAACAATTGCTACTAAATTAAAATCTAGTATCGGTAAACAAATAAAATATGACTTCTTAGATATTTATTAATTAAAAAGCTTCTATTTATTATAACAAGAGTTTATTAATTTTAAACAATCTTTTATAAACAAAATAAAATATATAAAATCATTTCTTTAATTCTATAATAAATGGATTTATTTATAATTTACTAAAATATTCACATATACATTACTTCACTAATATTATTATACTTTAGAACTTGCATTCTAAATAATACATCCATTATTTAACAAAATCGACTTCTTATTTAAATTTACAATTTAAACCATTATTGATTTTTTAAATTAAACATCCAAATTTCAGGGTCGTTACACTTACATTTGATGTTAATAATACCATAAAGCTATTTAGAAAGATAAATACGGATTTTGATATGTTTTAAACCATTTACCAATCATAATTGCTATTTTTATAGAAAGTTAGATCTAGGATGATTCATGCTAGTAAATTGTGTTTATATGATCTGTATTCGTTGCATGGATGTTATCGGATGATGTTTGATTTTAATATGAATTGATTTGGCATGTTTGCTAGTTGTAGTAGTAGTAGTTAAGTTTATGGTACATCGTTTGCTGTAAATGGCACCAACGTGCTCGAAACGCGATGCAACTTGGATATAATGGAGTTTGTACTCCTAGGAGGCCCCAAAACAAGTTGCAAGCAAATTGGAGTTAATTTGATGACCCAAATTGCGGTCATCATTTGTGGTTGGCAGTGGAGGAGTATGGTCGGTGGTGACCAAAGTTGGGTTGGTGTGGAGTTCTTCGAGTCACGAAAGAGGTTACTTTGGGTTTCAGATGGAAAAGCTACAGGTTGGCTCTAGGAAAATAAGGTAGGGGTTGGTGTACAAACTTAGAGAAATTTGTGGTTGGTGAAACAACTAGGTGGTGAGAATCTTCGGGTCAAGGCAGGCATTGCTTTGGGCTTTTGGATTAACTACTCTAGGTCAAGCACGAAGTAAGACAGGGGAAAACAAATCTGGGACTTAGCTAAAAATTAACGGGAGCACATGGTCGGTACCTATCATGTGTAGCTTCGAGTTTTCAAGCAAGATGCTTCGGGTTTGGAAGTAGTGAACTTCGGGCTGGCTCTAGGACTTGAAGGGGAACCTAAACATCAACTTGTTGAAGTTTTGGAGTGGACCCTCATGGTCGGGGCCGACAATTTGGGGTTTGGAAATTTGGAGTGAAACTTTAAGGACATGTAAGCGATGTTATGGAAATCATATATGTGTGTTCGTGCACTCATTCGATGTTTAAGTATGATAGGAAACGACAAGGCGAAGGAGTGATGCTTCGATGTGATGGCTTCCAAACTTTGATGAGTTGATTCTATGACCAACATGGACGTCTAAAAGTATTCCGATAATGGAGAGATGGGTTCGTAATGATGGTCCACCAAGGCGGGTACGAGAAAGGGAACTCATGAATACAATGTTGAAGGGTTATATCATGGAAAGTGGAACACTGAAGGGTTCTGAAATAATGAATGGAAAAAGTTGGAGCAAAAAATGGCTCAGATATGCATGCGAAAGGATTGTTGACGATGCTCAGAGTGTTTTCTAGCATACCTATAAGCAAGGGTATTATGAGGACGCTCATTGGGTACTTAGTTGGTTGCCCCGGATCGTTGAAGGGATACTTATATTTTGGATAGTTGAAGCTATTCTGGATAGTTGAAGCGATCGAGTGTCGGCTATGGACTGGTGTTCGAGTACATAAAAAACTAGGATTTTTCCAATAGTCCTTGGCAAGGGAATGGTCATACGAGTTATCATATATCCAAAGCACATTGAGTGACAATGAGGATTGGTTGAATTTATGTTTGCCATGTTTGTTTTTTGCTCTAGGGAATATCACATGATGTAGGTATCCAGGAGTTCGATATCTAAGCACTTGATGGTGTACCAGGATGTTTGTACACTTTATGATGTTAGTAGATTAGCATATTATAATTATGTAGACATGTCTGATATGATTCTTCGTACTATTGTTGCTTGCTATATCGACTTTATATAGTATTTTGAGATTGCTTATCGCTTACACCAGACTGTCGTCTAGCTTAAGGTTTTATACTTTGCTTCTTATTATCTCGGATACTTTTAAATGATTAGACCAGATAACAGGTTTGGGGTGACACATAGTGTTGTACAGATGGATGAGAAAAAGACGATGCTTTCTCATATTTATATTTGGACTCATTATTGCTTATTCCATTGTGTGATAATATGGAGCCCAGAAAGTGTTTGTTTATTTTATTTGAAGACAGTTATCTTTTGACTTTATTTCAAGTTGTATAAACTCTATTACTAACTTGTATAACTTTGTGAACCTATGTACTCTGATATTACGGTTCATTCATTTATTATTGTTTCGTCTATTTTATATCTATGATGATGATTATATTTTATTCGATGCGCTATGAGATATACAATAAGTTATGTGATTTTTTTATTTCTTTACAACCTTTACAATCGTTCAACATTGGTGGGGCACCATAGTAGCGAATATATATATATATATTACGCATTGGAGGTATAAACCGATCGTCTCATTCGGTATCAGAGCTTGGGTTGTGTAATAGACCTAAGTTGGTATCATGGTCCGGTAGAGACAAGGAGGAGTTATCCCTTAGTCTGGATCGAGAGTATATAAGAGAGAGAATACTTGTTATATAGTTTTGTTTTCAAAACTATATAGTAGTATGTATATGGTATATAATTCGCAAGTTATATAATTTTGTTTTCAAAACTATATAATATTATGTCTATGGTATATAAGTCACATTGCATACACGAGTACCACTAATGCGGTTTTCTTTATGAGAGACTAATTATTCTTGTTACAGATCAAGAATGAGCTGGTATACAAAAAACGCTATGAGGAATAGAATCGAGGATAGAGGAGCGAGCTCGAGGGCTACCAACCCTAACTTGTAGGCGATGTTCAATACCATGATGATGAATACTACAGAGTGCCCAAGCGGTTGCTCCAAATGTTGCTAATGGTGATGGGTTCAAGCGCAGGCATCCATGGCCTATTTCGCGAAGCAGAATAAGGATTTTTCTAGTCTTGGCGACGAACCATTCCAAGGAATGAAATCGGCTATGGAAGTGCAGGATTGGTTGGACACCTGCGAGATAATTTTTGATGATCTGGAATTGGATAGTGCTATGAGAAAGAGAATGGCTTCTCGAGAGCTCCAATGATGAGCTATGAAGTGGTGGAATGCTATAAATGTTGCTACTTCCAAGGACAAGTTCACTTGGGATCAGTTCAAGACCAGATTTAAGGAAAAGTTCATATAGGTAGCCTAGAAGTCGTTGTTTAGGAAATTTGCAGAGTTGAAGTAGGGAGACATGTTTGTCTCCGAATATGTGACTGAGTTTGATGCCTTGTCTAAGTACGGGATGTTTTTCATCTACACTCCGTTGAAGAAGAGTAAAAGGTTTATTATGGGTTTGGATGATTATCTGGGAGAAACCATACCGATGAGCCTTTTGAGAAACTCGTAGAGAAAGCTCTTCGCCATGAGAATTTGTAGCCTAAGTCCAAACCAGTTGTTGTTGCCAAGGAAGAGCAAAAGCTGCAGTTAAGCGTGGGGGCAAGAAGAAGTGGAATGGGAAGAGGAAGCAGTTCTAGGGTAAGGATGCTCGGAAGAAGGCTAAATGGAACCCTGTTTGCTACAACTGTGGTGATCAAGGCCTTCTGAGTAAGAACCATAAGTCTAAAGGGAAGAAGTGTTATAACTACAATAAGGCAAGACATCTACAGAAGAACTACCCAGAACTGGCAAAGTAAAAGCAAATGGTGAAGGCATATGCTTTAGACGTTGTTCCGACTTTGTCTAGTGGTCCCTCGGGAAAAGAGAAAGGTGTCACCATCCAAGGTATGCTTTCCACTTATGGTGTTCCCATATGTGTTTTATATGATATCGGGGCTTTACATTTCTTTTTATCTAGCGACCTAGTAGACAGATTGGGGTTAAGACCAGAAATTGTTGATCGACCTTTGACAGTGACAAACCCTGTTAGAGGCCCCACTGGCCTATGTATAGTTTGTTGTAGTTTGGTCTTATCGCGTCATGGATGCTCTTTTATTTGTGATTGCTTTGTTTTGAGTTTTATCATGTTCGATATTATCTTGGGGATGGATTGGCTAAAGAAGTATGCGGTAGTGGTGGATTACGAGAAGTTGTTGGTGATAATTGGGGCTGAGGATGGGTGGAAGGTAGAGAATGGCCGTCTACCAGAGAGTGAGGCTATGGTTAACTTCCTATATTCGCCAAAGATCCCACAAGATGAGTTTTTATCTATGCCTATCATTAAAGAGTATCCGAACGTATTTAAGGAGGTGACCGAATTACTATCATACCGAGAGATTGAGTTCCGCATATATTTAGTGAAGGACGCTAGACCAATAGTTATGCCTTTAAGGTGTGTGGCACCCAAAGAGCGGAAGGAGTAAGAGGTGCAAGTGAATAACATGTTGAGGCAAGGGTTCATTTGCAAGAGTATATCTGAATGAGGCACACCCATAGTATTTTCCATTAAGGTGGATGGCTCTCTGAGGTAATGTGTAGATTACCGTAAGCTAAACATGACGATGAGGAAGAACAAGTACCCACTCCCTCATATTGATGACATTTTCGATCAGCTTCATGGTGAAAAGGTATTCTATTAGTTGGATTTTGCGATGAGATTTTATCAACTGAGAGTATTAAAGGATGGTGTGTCGATCGTAACATTTCATACGCCATCCGAATTCTATGAATGGTTGGTTATGTCGTTCAGGTTAACCAATGCACTGACATACTTTGTTGACCTTATGAACCGTACTTTTAGAGATCAACTAAATAAGTTTGTCCTAGTGTTCGTGGATGATATTCTGGCATATTCTAAGATAGAGGTGGAACATAAGACACATTTAAGGATTGTGTTTGAAGTGTCAAGGAAGCACATATTGAAAGCTGAGTTTTCAAAGTGTCACTTTTGGAGGAGGAAAGTGAGATTCTTGGGACATGTTGTTTCGGAACAAGGTATTGTTGTATTCCTGCAAAGGTGGCAGCGATTCAAGATTGGAACCAACCTAAAATGCTACGGGCATGAGGAGTTTCCTTGGACTGGCGAAATATTATAGACATGTTATCAAGGACTCTCAAAGGTAGTGACATAGTTGACTAATCTGATGAAGAAGAATCAGACTGTTGTTTAGGATGCAAGGTGCGAGCACACGTTTGTAGGTCTGAAGAAGAGGTTGATGAGTGCACCAATGTTGACTATTCTAAGTAGGAATGAGGAGATGATGGTATACACAAATGCTTGTGGTACCAGATTGGGTGTGGTACTGATTCGAGGAGGTACGGTCGTTGCATATGGTAGTCAACAACCGGAGCCGTATGAGAGGAAGTACCCAACCCCTAATTTGGAGTTGGCAACAATAGTGTTTAGTTTAAAGATTTGGAGGCATTATCTACTTAGAGAAAGGTTCATGTTATTCATGGATCACAAATCATTGAAATACCTTTTCTCCCAAAATGACCTCAACCTTTATCATCAGGGATGGTTGGAATTTTTGGCCTCCTACGACTTTAGCATTTCTTATACACCTTGTAAAGGAAATGCAGTCACTAATGCTTTGAGTAGGAGACATAGCAGTTTGGAAGTGATATTCGTAAAATGGACGTAGCTTGATTTTATTGTTGGATATGACTTTAGACCTCATTGTGAGCTGGAGCCAGAGATGTTGGCAAGTAAAACCATCAGACCTACCTTGATAGAAAGGATTGGCACTAGTCAAAAGTAAGATGCTAGACTAGCGGATATCATGGCAAAGATCGAAGGAGGAGTGGAGTCTAATGAGATAAGGCAATACGAACCCGACCGAGATGGCAGGCTTAGTAAGGATGAGAGATTGTTTATTCCTGATGTTGATGGATTACGGAATGAGGTGCTACGAGAGTGCCATCATTCGAAGTTTATTATACATTCTGGTGGTAATAAGATGTAACGTGATATTGTATATGTATTATTGGGAAGGGATGAAGAAGGAGGTAGGTGCATTCATCTCAAAGTATATGAATTTCCAATTGGTAAAGGCAGAGCAGAGGAAGCCAAGTGGGTTATGCAACCACTTGAAGTTGCTGAGTGGAAGTAGGAACAAATTTCAATGGATTTCATCGACGGATTGCCAAGGACAAGAGGAGGGTATGGTAGCATTTGGATCATAGTCGATAGATTGACGAAAAGTGCTCGATTCATACTCGTTAATTCTAGTGGACGACATCCAAATTGGTCGAGTTTTATGTGAAATGGGTAGTGTGATTCCATGGTGTGTTGAAGAGCATTATGAGTGACCGAGACCCTCTATTCACTCGTGGGTTTTGGAAGATATCATAAGAGACGTTGGGGATAGAGCTGCATCTTAGTACAACTTATCACCCATAGACAGATTGGCAGACTGAGAGGGTGGACCATATATTGAAGGATCTCTTGCGAGCTTGCATATTCAACCTTGGAGGTTCGTGGGACGATCACTTGAATTTAGCGGAGTTTGCATACAATAATAGTTATCAGCCTAGTATCGGTATGGCACCATTCGAGGCGTTGTATGGCCGGCCATGTAATGCTCCTTCGTATTAGTGAGAAGCGGGCGAAAAACAGATACTTAAGCCAGATACTGAAATCATTCAGCAACGAATGAAGCCTGTTCAAGATAAACAGAAGAGCTATGTTGATAAAAGACGAAGAGATTATAGGAACTTGGCCAACCCGCAGCGGAAGAAATGGATGAAATTCATAAAAAATACCATTTTGGACCTTTAGAGGACCTATGAAGTCTAAATTTCATTCAGAACATTTATAAATTTGGTTCAAATAAAATCATGTATTCTATTTAAATTAGTTAAAGGAAAGTTTAAATAAATTTAATTTTAAATGCATAGTGTATCAAATACACCAAATTATTAATAAGAGTGTGTGTGTGTATATAGGGAAAGAAACCTTTCATTTCTTTCACTAAAACAAGTAATTAATTAAGGGCATTAATTGCATCAAATGGAGAGAGAAAACCTTTTATTTTCTCTCTTTATTTTGAATTGATTGATTCATAAGTGTCATTAATTAATAATTTATTCATGGCATGAAATATTACTGCGTCTATATGTATTCTAACTTTATAAATTATGTACAAAGCTTTTATTAAATTTATAAATTACAGTTTGGGATTTATTTAATTTTTTTTATTTATACAGGCATGTATATGTATGTATCATATACATATATACATATATATATATATGTGTGTGTGTGTGTGTGTGCATGTGTAACATAGCAATCCATGTAAGGAACAGCATGTTCGTATATAGATGTTGGGATTTACAATTCAACGGACACTTTAGCTCATTTTGTGTGTACTGTAATTTGTCCAAATATGTGCTTGTACAATATAGCAAAACAAGATATTAAAAAATATATATACGAATATATATACACACACATAATATTTTTTTTTGAAAAGGGGTTCATTTATTAATAACTAATAAATATAGGTACATGCATTTGTACAATACAGTAACTCAAATACACAAACGCTTACAATCACAAACCCTATATCCATCAATCTGCCCAACCCAGCCCAAATACTAAAGCCTAAATTTGACCTATAAAAACATGGTATGTTCCTGTTCACATTACAGCCATAATATATATAAAAACATTTCCTATGTACAACGTTTTGTGATATGTGATCCAGCATAAAACTCTGCTATTGATAGAAGCTTCTGTACTTTCTAGCTCTCTAATGTTTTTGGTGCATAATAGAAAATCTGGATATTCTTTTAATCATCTGAAACTACAAGGTCCTCCATCAATCAAAAACTCAGTTGCGTAGTGCAACACCAACCAACTCAGAACCATTCAATAATTTATCCACGTTCCAGATATCAGAACATATTTTGAAACACTAGGCACTGAAGATTCAAATTTGTTGTGTCTATCCTAGAATCTAACATGCCCAACAGAAATAGAACGTTAAAACACTATGGGCATTCACAATTTCCATTGGATATTCACATTTTAGAGTTCACATATAGGTACAATCGAACACTGATACTGATAAAACTCAGTATATATGAACAATAAGCATGTACCTCATCAACTGATACTGTTTTCAAACTAATCAAAACCTGAACGCATTAATCTTCTTTATGATGAATTAGAATACCAGTTCGAGTCGATGCTAGAAGATTTACGTAGCCCTGAATATGGTTTAATTGGCCTTGGTGCTCGCCAGATCTACAAGCCATGAATCTGAGGCCTATGAATCGCCATATTCTAACTAATACTCGGCCATCAAAATTTGATTCAGTGCTCGAGATTTCGTAGCTTGTAAGAATACAACCTTCAAACTCAAAAACGAATTGTTCCAAAAACTATTACAACAATTAGGGTGTAAATGCAACTGTATAACTTTCGATTTGTAGATCGAACCCGACGATGGAAGGGAATGGCGGCGTCGACAAACAGTGTAAGTCGGACTACATCCAGACCTGAACAACCGCCTTCTAATGGCCTAATCTCCACCTAATAATTCGAACTAAATCGATAGTCGTGATAGAGTAACAAATCCGCCAAGAATCATCATAACAGATTCTGAAAGCATAGTGAAACACGCCCAAAAAGAGAATACGACATTAGATCTTAACCGGGCTGACCAAATTTAATCTCCCCAAATTCGACAAAGATTAATCACAGATCCAGAGGTAGATAATCGGTTGAAATGATTTTTGCCCCCGAATTCTGAATCGCGATTTGGATAGTAGGCGTTAAAATGCAAATTTGGATTTGATGCTAGTAAAACGGCTTTAGGCATAGGTAAATCAGATCGCCTTTTCCCCTCCGCCATGGGAGAGAAAACCGTTTTTTAAATTTTCACACACATAATATATATATATATATATATATATATATATATATATATATATATTTGAATAAAATAGTTTCTACCGTAATAAATTAATATGAAATAATTATATGATAAAATTACAAGTTTTTATAATATTGGAAATTTTGTAAATACATTTTAGGCCTAAAAATAATTTATGGAATTTTCTCAATTAAAATAATATATATTATTAAATAATTGATAATAGCCCTAGGTCAAATTAATTCTAAAAAATATGAAATCAAGTTGGAAAATTATAAAACATTTTCTGAAGGTACTTGAGACACATTTCGGGCTTAGGAAAAATTTCTAGAATTTTATCAATTGAAATTTTATTTTTTAATTAAATAATTGATTGCAGGCCAAAAATAAATTAATTTAAAAAAATATTAAATTAACTTTAAAAAATATGAAAATACTACAGTAAGCTTCTAATATGGTGCAAAAAAATTTTAAAAATATATAATTGAAAATTCAGACCAGTAATTATTTTACACATAATAAACAATTCACAAAATCATTGAGTAATAATAAAATAAATGTATATATGTTTAATAAAATATTTTTACATTTTATGATTCACGATGAGTAGAAATCATCATAAGAAATTTTTAAGATCAATTATATATGATACATAATCACATACGCAATTATACATGTTGACAATTTGCAAATGTGTATACATTTAATCAATATCTAAATATATATTAATAAAAATAAAGAAATTATTTATATTTAGTTTCCAGAGAATTAATTCAATAATTAATCAAAAAAAATATTATAACAAGCATATAACCAATCCAACTGTAACAAATAGATGTACCATCAAAATCTCATCTAATCTAAACAATAAACAAATCTGAATACAGCTAAATGATGTGGATGTAAATCAATCTTATATGACAAACATTATTTCAAAACAAAATAACAAATGAAAATTTACCTCCTAATGAAGCCTTTGAGTCCACATTTAACAAATGATTTATGTTCTTAGTACACTTCCCAATCTGTCAGGTTGCTAATCCGGGATTGGAGACCTTTTACTACAAATTAGTATTTGAAATTGAAATTGGATTTAAGATCTTGGATTTGGGGAAGGAGGAGATAATAGCGGCTGGAATATGAAAGAGAGAGGAGGCTCTAAAAGAAAAATAAATAAATTAGGGTTTGGAAAAACACACACGCACGCACACGCGCACGTGCGCGCGCGCGCACACACACACACATATATATATATGGGATAGTTTAGGGAGATTTTAGGCAAGCCTTTTTCTTTTTACCAAACCTTTCTAGGTTTCAACCCATGCTTTCCAAGTTCAAACCCATATCCAAGCTGCCCCCCTATGTGCTTCATTTCCAGTCAAAAATCACCTCCTAACATCATGGGCCATGTGCCTTTTAGGTCCAAATCAAATATATATATATATATATATATATATTTATATTTAATTTTGTCTGTTATCCATATCTCATATCAATTTATATATTAAATATTATAAATATATATATAACATTTCATTTCTCAAATTGTTTTCAAAATTTAACTAATATTTCACAAATATTAATTTATTTAATAATTTATAAAAATTATAAACTAATTAAATCATTTGGTCTTAAGAGAATTCACTGATTCAGTTGTGTGACTTGGATGCAAATTTAGCAACTATTAACATCGAATTATTCAAATGTTAACGTTCACATTTCATTTAGCAGGTGGTGTGTGGCTAAATTTATTTCTTACTCATTTTCGGAAAAATCTCATTTTAATTTAATAAGCGTTACCCAGTAATGACAATTATTTACACCAATTCTCTTCTTCAAAACTATATCACTTTGGACTTGCTGAATTTGGTAACGGTCAAAATTCCAACATCGTCCGCATTCAACTCTATAGTCCTAACACAAAGTCTTTGGTTCAATAATAATTATTATTATTAGCCGTACAACTCTGGCTAGAGATTTTGACTTTGGATTGACTTGAGTTGACCGTGATACTAACCTCATATAACTGAGGAGATGAATCCTCTCTTGAATAGTGCTTCTCTTCCAATACTTCCACTTGACCCAACTATAGTCACTCGATGGACGTTTTGTCATGATTTGACTTTAATCAAAGTAGAGCTTTCATATTGGAGATTCATGGTATTCTAACATCAAAAGAGATGTGTAAATTATTCACATAAATATTTTCTATTTGATCTTAATTATATTAACCAATAAAAAACTATCGAATGAGTCATTCCATAGTTATCCAATAACTATTAGTATGTAACCCCCAGGTGCCCTCAGCAGTCATGAGTGATACACTGCCCAACATTTGAATAGCGTCACGTACTCCAATCTCAATGGATACATCGATATCCAGTCTCGATGCATCTTAACTAGGAACGTCTAAAATGATGTGTTTTGTAACAATTTGATCCAAACTCATGATTACAACTATTTGTAATTACTATCACAAACACACCATTTATGGATTTTCTATTAAATATATTTTAATTAATCATTTAGTTATTTATAACACATTATAAAAAATATATAACAGAAAGAAGAAACACCTTTATTTTGAACGAGAATTGATTTCAGAGTTTATTAATTTACAATAAATTACAATAATTTAAAATAAATTATAGAACTGCCCCTAGGATATACCCCTATCTTTATCAGAGATTTGGAGTTCTCTATCGACGGTATGGTTTTTGTGAAGATATCTTCATTGAATACTGTTGTTTGATTCGGTAATAAGGAGAAGTTGGCACTAAGGATTGTAGATCTTTTCTTTATATTAGAGAGGATTGGAACCTGGTATATAGAGTCGACTTACGTTAAAAGGTAAGGCGTGTGCAACGTATTCCATATCTCTCATTAAAGGAAGTTTGTGCATGACTCAGGCATGACGATTACACTGGAGCAACTTGATGATATCGAATTTGAACCAAAAGCTTTAAGACCTTATAGGCAAATTCGTATCGTCGGACATGATATGAAGCCACTTAGGAGGTAGATGGTAAAGTTGGTGAAGGTTCAGTGGATTGAAAGTGAAGATGGTTGCATGTGGAAAAATCGAGGAGAGCGTGAGAACCGCATATCCAAAGCTCTTTACATGGTAAGGCCTTCTATTTATCATATTTACTTTCACTTTTGATATCGTATAGGATAACTTGGTATCTCGCATGATAAGGTATGTATATTTATATTAATGATTATATAGCTGCATGTTTGATGTGTGTGATGATTGCTTATTATTGTTAGGCATGCAGGGTAACTATGGTTGACTTTTCCTTGACTTATTTAGGAATTTCGAGGGGTGAAATTCCTAAAGTGAGGGAGAGTGTAACGACTTGTATTTTACGTATCGAGGGATCACAAAGTATTATTTAAATTCATTTGAGGTCATACGATTCTATAACTTTGCAAAATGACTGCTGGGGAAATATTCTATCATTAAATTTTTTATCTAACGGTTTTGACCTTGAAATCTTGTAAGGCCTATAGCTTTTTATAGGAGCCGAATTGATTCAGAGTTAATTAATTTATAATAAATTACAAAATTGCCCCTAGGGCATACCCCTAACTCTATCAGATATTTGGAGTTCTCTATCGATGATATGGTTTTTGTGAAGATCTCACCATTGAATAATGTTGTTTGATTCAGCAATAAGGGGAAGTTGGCACTGAGGTTTGTAGGTCTTTTTTTGATATTAGGGAGGATTGGGAACTTGACATATAGAGTCGACTTACCTCAAAAGGTAGGGCGTGTGCAACGTATTCCATGTCTTTCATTTAAGGAAGTTAGTGCACAACTCAGGCATGACGATTACAACAAAGCAACTTGTTGATATCGAAATTGAACTAAAAGCTTCGAGACCTCATATGCTAATTCATATTGTCGGACATGATACGAAGCCGCTTAGGAGGTAGATTGTAAAGTTAGTGAAGGTTTAACGGAGTGAAAGTGGATAATGTTGCACGTGGAAAATCGAGGGGAGCATGAGAACTGCGTATCCAAAGCTCTTTACGTGGTAAGGCCTACTATTTATCATATTTACTTTCAATTTTGATATCATATAGGACAGCTTAGTATCTCGCATGATAGGGTATGTATATTTATATTATTGATTGCATATTTGCATGTTTGATGTGTGTGATGATTGCTTATTATTGTTAGGCATGCAGGGTAACTATGGTTGACTTTACCTTGATTTATTTAGGAATTTCGAGGGGTGAAATTTATAAAGTGGGGAAGAGTGTAATGACCTGTATTTTAAGTATCAAGAGATCATAAAGTATTATTTTAAATTCATTTGAGGTCGTATGACTCTATAACTTTGGAAAATGATTGCTAGGGAAATTTTCTATCATTAGAATTTTATCGAACGGTTTTGACCTAGAAATCTTGTAAGGCCTATAGCTTTTTATAGGAGTCGAATTTGGGTCTTAAACCACATTTAGTAGATTAGGATGATGGTTTTTCTTTTAGAGTGATCATAGTAATAATTTGGATTTACCGTTTAGGAGATATGGCCATTTAAAGTTTAGACTACTAGTGACCAGATTAGCGGGTAATTAGTTAAGCGTAGATGAGCAGGCAATTAGTTAAGCCCAGACTTAAGTCCACTAACTCATTTCGAGATTTATGTCTAATTAGGGATGATTGGATGGATCTAAATCATTTTCCCACTTCCCAAAATATATTTAAACCTCCGTTGATTCGATTTCAACCGAAAATCTCATCTTTTCATACTTTAATTAGCTTAAATCACGTCATTAAGGGGTAATTAGCAAAAGGAATCTCAAGATTAACCTTTGGACTTCTTTAGGATTTATGCCATCATTGTTTGTCTCAGATTTGCATAGATAATTGGGTAAATTAGGTACTACGTGAGTAATATTGCTTCTCTCACTACATTACGCATGTTGATATAGTTAAATTATGGTTTCTAAAGTGATTTTCAAAGTTAAAATGATTTTAAACTTAGATTTGATTTTAATAATACCAAAAAACCTATTTAAAAGGATTGATTCAAATTTTGATATGTTTTACACCATTTACCAACCATAATTGCTATTTATCTTTAAATATAGATCTAAGGCTATTCAAGCTAATAAATTGTGTTTGAATGATTTATATGTGTTGCTTTGATGTTATTGGATGATTTTTGCTTTTTATATGAATTGTTTTGATGTGTTTGCTAGTTGTTTTGTGTAGTTAGGATTGTTATACGTCTTTTGGTGTAAATGGCACCAAAGTGCTCGAAACGTGATGAAACTTGGATATGATGGAGTTAGAAGTCCCAAGAGGCCCCAAAATAAGTTGCAAGTAAATTAGAGCCGATTTGATAGCCTAAATTATGGTCGGTAGTGGAGCAGTATGGTCGATGGTGACCAAAATTAGGTTGGTATAGAGTGCTTAGAGTCATGGAAGAGGTTGCTTTGGGTTTTAGATGGAAAAGCTTCAGGTTGGCTCTAGGAAAATATGTCAGGGTTGATTTATGGACTTAGAGAAATTTGTCGTTGGTGAAATAATTCGGTGGTGAGAAGCTTTGGGTCAAGGCAGGCATTGCTTACCCGCCGTTCGTAGCTCGGTTGGTTTGGGAGCTGGGAGATGGAAACCAAAGGACTGTGTCCGGGCAGGTTCGAATCCCAGCGTCAAACCATCAGTGGGAGTTTCAACGTTAAGCATCCGTGTGCGACGACTAAATAAAAGCGGGGTAGACATACGGCGTGGGGTTTACTTACGTGAGTATCAATGAATACCATGATCTTAAGGTTCCCCATGATCTCAAAAAAAAAAGGCAGGCATTGCTTCGGGTTTTTGGGTAAACAACTCCGGGTCAGGCACGAAGTGAGGTAGGGGAAAGAATATAGTACTTAGCTGGAAAATTCAAGGGCACACATGGTCAGTACCGACCATGTGTAGCTTCGAGTTTTCATGCAAGAGGCTTCAAGTCTCGGAGGAGTAAATTTTGAGCTGGCTCTGGGACTTGAAGGGGGACCTGAACTTTAACTTATTGAAGTTTTGGAGTGGTCCCACATAGTTAGGGCCAACCATACATGGTCGATACCGACCATATTAGGTTTTTGCAATTTGGTGCGAAACTTTGGAGGCGTGCATGCAATGTTTTTGAGATCGTATATGTGCATTCGTTTGATGTCTGTTTTGGATAATGGTGGCTCAAGATAGTAAACGACGAGGCGAAGGAATGACGCTTCATGCGATGGCTTTAGAACTTTGATGTGTTGATTCTATGACCGATGTGGACATCTAGAAGTGCTTTAATGATGGCGACTCAATCGATGGGGTCGTGATGATGATCTACTAGGGCATGTTAGAGGAAGGGAGCTCGCGAATTGATCATTGAAGGGTTATATTGTGGAAAATGGAGCACTGAAGGGCTCCGTAATGATGAATGGAAAAACTGCATTTTTAAAAAAAATCATAAAAATTCGAAGGCTCATTTTGATGGATAAATTTGAAAAAGATGGAGCGAAGAAGGGCTTAGACACATGAGCGGAGGGATCTTTAATACTCGGGGTGTTTTCTAGTATACTCATAAGTAGGGGTATTATAAGGACACTCATTGCATACTTAATCTGCCACCCCAGATCGTTGAAGGGATCCGTATACCCTGGATAGTTGAAGGGATCTAGTGTGAGCTATGGGCTGGTGTTCATGCACAAAGAAAACCAGGATTTTTCCATTAATCCCTGGCAGAGGAATGGTCATACGAGTTATCATATATTTAAAGCACATTGAGTGACGGTGAGGATTAGTTGATGGATGTTATGTTTGCCATGTTTGTCACTCTAGGGATGTCACATGATGTAGGTATCCAGGTGATCGATATCTAGACAATCGTTGGTATACCAGGATGTTTGTAAACTTTATGATGTTAGTAGATTAGCATATTATTATTGTAAAAACCATGCTTTCTACGCCGTATAAATAAATAATTTTAACTAATATAAAATTGTTTGAATTTGGAATTTGATATTTAATATTTTAAAAATAATTTTATTTAATTAAATTGTTTTAATTGAGTACAATTTGATATTTAATCGCTCATACTTCTCGTTTCCAACCATTTTCCCTGTTATATAATAATAATCAATTTACATCAATACTTAAGGGGAAATTCTACAGGTCAAGGCCCATATTTTAAAACATGTTCTTTAACATCATATTAATTTTTTGGAGCACGAAAAACAAAAGAAATCTTCATTATAAACATAGTCGTAGGGGAATAGAGAAGAAAAATGGATTACAAAATATATTAGTCACATATATTTCTTAGTTAATGAAGTCTCTAGTTACCTTGAATTTGACCCTTTTTTTAATTATGTTACGGCCACCATTAAAAGCTCAAGCTTTTATTTTCAATTTGTATGAGTAATGAATTATATAAGACCGATGAAAAGATTCGTATCATTCACCTTTATGGGTCGCTGACCAATCATTCTATTTCTTACATAATTCATTCAAGTTAAGTTTTTTTTGAAATGGTACGTTATATACAACATGTCACTGGGACAACATATCACATGTCAATAAACGTTCGAATCACGCTACACAAGTTTTGAACTTGTGACCTCTCGCACCAAAGCTGAATCACTTAACCACTTGGACAATGGTGCTTGTCAAGTTCGAAACTTGCGTAGTGTGATTCGAACATATATTGACATGTGATTTGTGTTATGTTGTCCCAATGACATGTTGTATCTAAGTACCATTTCAAAAAAAAAGTTAAGCTTTATTTGAAAAGGCATAATAGTTGTCAGTATAAAGTACGTAATACGTAAGTGTACACCCAAATACTTATCACATTTCATTGGTTAATTTCAAAATTCAACCATTCAAGCAATTATTCTCTTAATTAATACTTTAATCAATTATCTATTAATTTATAGGGCATCACACCAAATCTTGTAGAATATGCAAGCAAATAATTTCTTCCCATACGCTTTAAATTTCCTTAAATGTCTATGCTATGTAATATTTTGTACACTTTAAATCAAATCACATACATGTAAAAGGTATAAAAGATTTAACATGAAAATGAGCAGAAAAGGTTACCACATAAAACTAAAAGGAGAGTTAAATTTGCAAGGAAACCAAATCATTGACACAAAATTTGTATTTATGTATGCTAGACAAACCGAATAAAACATATTTTCAATAAATAAACCAATAACTAAGAAAGTGTAACTAATTAATTTCTTGCCATACAGTTAATTTCCTTAAATGATAGTAATTTGTAAAATTGACTATACTTCAAATCAAATCACATGCACATAACTGGTGTAAACATTAAACTTATCAATTGCATGAGGAAAAATGGTCACCGAATATGCAAGATTTAGAAAAACCTATGCACCAAATGATAAGTTAAAAGAAAAGTATTGTGAATTGGTATCAAATTCAATGAAACCAACCAATGAGTATAAAAGGGGTAAAAAAAACATACCAAATTAAAAGAACCTAACTACTAATTTGTATAAATAATTATGTTGAGGAATAAGATGAGATTACCATACTTTCCAACAAACGTCGCTCATGTTTGGATTGGAAATGGAATTCTACAACATGGTTGGTGAAATTTCGAAATAAAGCAGTGGCCATGGAGGAAATAGGGATGCGTGTAAAAAATTAAAAATGAGAAGGTGACTACATGTTGTTAACCATAGAGCGAAGAAAATAAAATTTCTCACACTGATCGAGTTCCAACGAAGTTTTTATAACAAATCAAGAGGTTGAAGACATTAGAATTTGGTTGAGACTGGACACACTAGGTTGTAAGGGGGAATTTTTGGTAGATTTAGGGATTATTTAGGTCGTGTGTTGGAGGAGTTAGAAGTAGAGTAAAACAAAATACCAAAAGGAACAAATTTCAAGTATTTTGAAATAGTGTACGCAAATAAATTTTTGATTATGCCTTCAAGTTTAAGTAATGGATCAATTGGTGGCACAGTCGGTGAAAAGTTGCCTTGCTGAAATAAATGATGGGACCCTCCATATTTTCTTTCGATATTTCCTTCTTTGCCCCCTTATCTTCACCGTTTATCCCCGTTGTCCATATGCTCTCTGCAACTCCAATTCCCGTTGCTCCAGTAGTATTTGTAGTTCAAACTAGTAGTTAATTAAATGCATCGCAAGTCCTCAATACTTCCTTAGGTCCAGAATTAGAAAAAAATCAAGAAAAGAGCTACAAGTTCCTGTTTTTGATGTTATTATAAGAAAAGTCTTTTCAGATATGAATATGTAAATTTAGTCCTATTTTTGAAAAAAGAAAATGCAATGTGCCTTGCACTTTCTGATAGAAAACGCAAGACAGCTTGCACTTTCTGATAGAAAACGCAAGACAGCTTGCACTTTTTTGAATTTTTTTTTTTTAAATTTTGAAACTTTTGAAAAGCGCAAATTAACTTGCGTTTTCGATCAGGAAAGCGCAATCTAGTTTGTGCTTTCTGATTTTGAAACTTTTTTTGAAATTTTTGAAAAACGCAAGTTAGTTTGCGTTTTCTAATTTAAAAGAAAAATCTTTATTAATAGTTGTAATACCTTTAGTATCACACTTTTTTGGTGTAAGCGTGAACTACCAAAAATTCCCCTCTACATATATTATCAAATCTTAATATCATCTAAAAATAGGATCTAATTAAATAAACTTCATTTACCAATTCAAAACGCTCTTTTATAAATATTGCCAAATCTCACTATCACTTAAAAATAGAATCAAATAAATAAACTTTTTTTACCAATTCAAAATCCACATCTACAAGTATTAACGAATCTTAATATCACTTAAAAAATAGATCTAATAAATAATTTTTTTTTACAAATTCGATCTTTATTAATTAATAATAGAAATAAAAATTCAAACTAACAAAAAATTAGATGTTGAAGTATCGAATATAAATGAAAACTAATTACACATGATTTTATCGCAAAAATATGACTAAATATTTGAGTAAATCATTCATCTTAAATGTGTTACATATATAATTTATAGAAAAATAATTCACGCGCGTACCGTAACGCTCGTATGATATAATTTACATATTCATTGCTACATGGTCTTTTCTTACCAGAACATAATAAATATGAGCCTTTCAAGAAAAGCACCGTTACAAATTGCCCACTATATAAACAGAGACTCGGGCAACGAGTCATAACCCGATTCGATACTAACTAATTTCTTTTATCAGTCGGCGATAAATAATTTCCACGGTCATCGGCTTTCAGAAAAAAGAAAAGAGCAGCGCCGCCCTTGACGGATTTGTCGCCATGGCAGCATCTACACAGCAAAAAATTCCATCTCTAGCGGAGGTCGTTATTTGTTTTATTACGAATTTTTATTCTACTTCATATCTACCACTTCAGATTCCTATGGTTGGATGACTTTGGCTTAATTTTGCTTGATTTTTTTAGATCTAATGTTTTGAGCTTGTTTTTGTCAACTTGATTAACGGATCTCCGTTTGGTATTTAAGTAAACTATTTTGAGTCAATTTGGTTGAAATTTTAGGTAGCTTCAGCCTATTGTAGTGCCTATATTGCTTATAATTCAGTAGTTTAGTACTTCAATTTTTGCTAATTAGTTAATAAACACCTTAAAATATGGAAAATTTGAGTTAACAAAGTTAGATAAGCGAGGCTTGAGCTAATTAGTTATACGTGCATCATGAAAAATTCAGAGTGATAGGGGTGCTGACATTGGAGCAGTTTATGCCAAGGTGTGATTCAATGTTAGGCTGTCAAAGGACCCTTCCAGGCTCTGTTAGGCTCCACATAAGCTTTGTTTTTTTAGCTTGGTGCTTAGGTGTTTAAGATGTTATTGTGCTCTGTCTCGTTTTTATTGTCTTTTTTAATAGTAGGGTTGTCAATTAGACCATACCTGACGCACCCAGGCCTTATCAGCGGGTCTTGGTGATACAGGAGCTAAGCTTCCTGTTAGTTATGGCAGAAATTGCACTGAATCAATTGATAGAATAAGGAGGAGGAAGAAGAATTTTAGAGAGAGAAAGAATGAGAGAAGAAGAGGGGAGAATTATGTTATTAATCTCAACATAAGCTTCTTACAACAAGAGAGTATATCTGTACATCTACATACATCAGCTGTCTTGTAACAGAATTGCTAGAATTAAGGAAACTGTTATGAAATATGAACAGAAACTAACAAACCAATTTCTTTTATTTTCAGCTTATTTATTTAATCTCCCTTATCATACTTTCCCCCTTCCAAAGGACTTGTCCTCAAATCTAAAATGTAACAAAAGTAGGATATTTTGCTTCAAAAGCTTCTGCATTTTCCCAGATGCTTCATATTCTGAGTACCCTTCCCACTGAAACAGATACTAACAGCTTTGTTCTGTTGCTTCACAGACCTCCTATCCAATATTGCAACAGGTTGCTTGAATTAAGGAAACTATTATGAACAGAAACTAACAAACATAACAAACCAATTTTTTATTTTCAGCTTTTTTATTTAATCTCCCTTATCATACTTTCCCCCTTCCAAAAGACTTGTCCTCAAGTCTAAGATGTAACAAAAGTAGGATATTTTGCATTGTGTAGAATTGCTGATGAAAGTAGAGTAGACCTTGCTTCACTTTACATGATAGATAAGGCAGAGAGTTGGGTTACAAGCTATCTGGCAATCAGGAAAAATGTGGATTGGGATGATTTTATCATAGACTTGAATGCTAGGTTTAAAGATGCAAAAGGGGTTAATGTGATAAAGCAGTTCAATAAACTGCAACATGAGAGTAATCTTGAAGAATATGTGGATGAATTTGAGCGTCTTAGATCAGTTATGTTGCAGAACGGTCATGTTCTTCCTGATGATTATATATTAGGCAGTTTCATAGGTGGTTTAAAACCCACTATCAAACCTTTTGTCAAGGCTTTCAAATCCACTTCAATAGCTGATGCAATTGAGTATGCAAGGTTGCAAGAAGAGCAGCTCAGTGCCAGCGCCCATAAACCTTTCAAACCTTCTTTTCAGCCTTATCTTGCACCCAAACCTTTACAATCAATACCCTATAACCCAAACACAAATAACCACCCATTCTTCCAACCCCACAAAATAAACTCCCACAAACAGCCATAACCAAATACAACCCAAGACCTTATAAACACATACCAGCTGATGTTAGAGCAGAAAAGAAAGTCAAAGGACTGTGCTACTATTGTGATCAGAAATATGACAGGAATCACAAGTGCCACTTCAAAGAACCACAGCTTTTTACAGTGGAAACTCCATGTAATGAACATGGGACTTTGGATGAGGAAGATAACCATTCAGATAAGGAAGGGAATGAAGTGTTGGTGACAGAGCTCTGCATCTCAGTTAGTGCCTTATCAGGAAACCAAAATTTTCATACCATGAGAGTGGTAGGAATGGTAGAAAACAAACCCCTGTATATCCTTGTTGACTCAGGAAGCACTCACAACTTTCTTGACCTTTCTTTGGCTATGAAATTAGGCTGTAAGATTGAGACTATCAGTCCTCAACCTGTGACAGTGGCTGATGGTAATCACATAGCTTGTCAACACAGGTGCAGAGAGAAAGAATGAGAGAAGAAGAGGGGAGAATTCTGTTATTAATCTCAACATAAGCTTCTTACAACAAGAGAGTATATCTTTATATCTACATACATCAGCTGTCTTGTAACAGAATGGCTAGGATTAAGGAAACTGTTATGAACAGAAACTGACAAACATAACAAACCAATTTCTTTTATTTTCAGCTTAATTATTTAATCTCCCTTATCACTTGGGTCTAGCAGTATCCGGTTTAGTCGGGTTCAATGCGTTTCAATATTTAGACTCAATTTGAGGTTCAGGTTGGTTGATGTCGGGGTGGATAATAACATTACTAAAGGCATGTATATTTATGGTTTTTCTGGGTCTAGTCTTTGAATTAGATCTGATTTTATAGTATTTTTTGCCAGTAGCAACCGACCTAACCGACGTGAGAGCCTTTGGGTTGGGCTTAGGTTCCAGTTTGGTTGGTTTCATTGGTCTTGGCTCTAATAGCCCATCCATCTCCCTTACATTTATTAACATGTGGACTCATATGAAGCTTTAGCATTTAGGTGGAATATTTTGTAATTTATTCGTTCGCAAGTAACAAGTACAAAATCACAAGATATACTTACACAATATATGATACTAGATTTTTCAAAACAATATGCATTGTTACTTGATAGCAATAGTGTCACAACCGTATCATTGGTCTCATTGGAGAGCCAATGCTCTGCCTCTCCAACCATTTTGATACCTAAAGTGGGATATACGACAATATCCAAATGTTTTGTGCATCTTTTTTTAAAAGAAGGAATTGAGTCAAAGTTGTAAATCATGTGTTCATTAATTTATAAACAAATAATAAATAAATGTATGCATATAAATTTGGTCTAATGGTGGAAGTTTGTCCTATAGTTTATGTTGATGAATATATAATTCATTCTAATTAGTTTTATATTTTAGTTATTGTGTGTTGAACTATATAGAAACAGTGGGCTTTATGCTCTTTAATAAGATTCAACCTTGAAGTAATGATGCATGTACTGATTTTGGTTACACAATCTTAAAATCAAAATTAACCTGCAAATCACCTTTCCCAGCAAACTATATAAATTTGGTTCCTAAGATTGAATTAGATAATGTAGCTAACTTTCTCTTGTTATTGCAATAAATAATATATATATATATATATATATATATTTCTTTTCTTCTTTTATTCATCTTTCTTTTACATTTCTATCTCATAATCAATTTTTGGTACATCTACTGTTCTTAATCGTTCAATATTCTTCTCTATAATTCTTCTGTCCATTTCTATTTTTCCACTAATTGAAACCATAATTTCAGGATTTACATCAAAATTTCCATATTTCTGATTATGTTATTAATTAAATTTGAAATCAAAATCAAAATTCCAGTATCTTATACAAGTCTAATTTATAATTTCTTTATGAGCATGTAATATATTTACATTTACCAAATAAACAGATTTAGTCAAATAAAATGAACATTTGTGAATTTGGTTATTATATGCTAATGTTAAAGTGCAAATATTTGCACATTTATATAGAAGTGCAATTATTTGCGTTTTAATATGAACTGTTATGGAAATGATATAAAAGACGCAAATATTTGGAGTATCACATACATAGAAAATTCAATTAGATAATTTTTATTCATCGTTAGATTTGTAGAAAAATGTTATGGACATATATTTTCGGTGTTAGATATGAAACCATGTAATCATCTAATCATCACAAATTTTTTGATAAAATGACTATTTATGGAAGTGTAAATTACTAAATTTTATACTTTTAAAATTGTAAGTACATACACATACACACACATCACTTGGATAGGTCAAATGTCCTTGATGATTCATCTGTAAACATTCGGAGGAAGTATGCACCGATACCACAACACATACTTTAGTTAATACAAATGAAATTGTGACATCGGGATTCAAACTTGTATCAACTCGGTTTCTTTATAGGCACCTAACCACTGGACTACCATTTGGTGCTAAGCACAGATATTTGAATTGTCATAAATCGATAATATTCCATCCAATAATCATAATAATTACTAGGTACTGCAAAATAAAATTTGTTAGCACACACATTTGTAATTACTAGGTACTGCAAAATAAAATTTGTTAGCACACACATTTGTACAGTTTTGTACCTTCATCAATGTACCAAATTCAAACACACATGCTTGTGCACGCAAACGCACACAATATTCATCGATTTTTTTTTAAATCAGTGCAAATACTTACGTGTTGCTATAATGAGTGAAAGTTGTATGTGATCTTGTTAGCTAATTTTTGTACATGAATTTTATTGTAAAACGAAATTTCTATATGGTTTTTTGGGGAAAACATATTTACAGTATTTGTACATGAATCGATATTGTAAAATTTATGGATGACAGTGATTATCATATAAATGGGTAGTTAGAGCTCTTTTTTCACATTTTCAAAAGTAAAAACCATATTGCGAATACTAACTTAGGAATGTTTTGTGTTTAATTTTATAAATGTGGTTATGTTTAAAATCTATATATGTATTATGCCAAAGTTGGAAATGACGATGTGTATCAGGCTAGATGTAATTTAGTTTATGCTTTTTGTCTTAAAGTTCTCACAAGAATCACGCCAGACTTGTTTTTCTGTACAGCGCGATATCTTTTAACAGTAAAAGCTTTATAAAATTTAACAGCTAATGGTACTATTCTTTGGGATAAGAGTCAGGTGCTGCTCGTGTAGTTATTGATACAATATCAGAGTGGGATAATGCTTCTCCCCATTGAAATTTTAGTTTGGTGTCAGTCTCTAGTCATGCTGCGCCGATACTGGTCCTAGGGACAAGTGACACACGCACGCACGCACGCACGCGCGCGCGCGCACGCACGCACGCACAGCGCGATATCTTTTAACAGTAAAAGCTTTATAAAATTTAACAGCTAATGGTACTATTCTTTGGGATAAGAGTCAGGTGCTGCTCGTGTAGTTATTGATACAATATCAGAGTGGGATAATGCTTCTCCCCATTGAAATTTTAGTTTGGTGTCAGTCTCTAGTCATGCTGCGCCGATACTGGTCCTAGGGACAAGTGACACGCACGCACGCACGCACGCACGCACGCACGCACACCATTTACCATGCGTTAACTGTTCATTTAGAAGAAGTTTGCGTAAATAACTCTCTTCCTTGGATTTATCTGGTAGTGTAACTGTAATAAGTTGACAAATAGCTAAAGCTTATGATTTTGCAAATAGGGTTCTTTGTTGATTTTTGTTCCAAAATATTTAGACCAGCATCATTTGTCGCATCCATCTCAATATTCTTGCTGACATTGGAATGAGCTTGTGGCATAATAGGTCTGTCAATGGTTGGATACAAATATTGTTCAATATTGTTACATCCACATCTATATCTAAAATCATTTTCGGATATTGGATATCCATATCTGTAGATAGCGGATGGACATCGTACTTTTGTCTATTTGTTCGCAATTAATAAATCCAAAAACATAAATAATAAATGTTGGTTCCTTTCAGTACTGCTTGTAAAAATCCAAAAAATAAAAAAGATATGATGATAAAAATAACTTTGAGTTATGAACATTCATTTATATACATAGTATATAAATCATTACCTTGAAAAAACAATAAATACCGTTCATTTTATCTACTATAATACACATAATATAAACTATTATCTTGATAAAGTCCAGATCATGGTTCGAAGTTCCGGCCGGCATGTTGGAACTCCGCCCACGTCGGTCCGGTTCCGACGGTGACCGGACCGGAATTCACCCAAAAATCCGGTTTCAGATTTGAATGAAAGAAAAAACAGACGAAACATGTAAGATGGAGGAATATGGATGCACAAAGACTTTTTAGTAAAAAAAAAATTGATTAGGAGAGTAATATATTTCAGTAAAACAATAAAAAAAAAAGTTTTAATTATAATTACATGAGCATGAAAATCGAGTAGCCTTTGAGTTCATGTTGGAAGAAGTTAGAGCATGAAAATCAAACAATTTAAGATGAGCATTTCTTTTTTGGCCTTCATATTGAAAGTTTGGACGACTAGCAATTCAGGAAGATGACTGCTAGGGTTTAGGGGGAGGTTCATTGATAGGCCTAGTATTATATGGGCTTGGGTTTTAATGATAAAGAATTGGGCTTAATATTTATTTAGCGTCATTTACTTGACAGCCAGCTGGGATTGTTTTTTAAAACAAAAAGGATTGGGCTTTGTTTAATTAATTTAAAGGTCAAATCCATTTTAAATATAAATTTGTAATGTTTATTAATCTATTTATTTATATAAAATTGTTTAAAAAGTAACGAAATTCGGAACCGGAAATAAAACGGAATCTTTGAAAATTTCGAAACGGAACCCAAATGATAAATTTTAAAATGAACGGAACGGAACCGAAAACCGGAATTTTGAACCTTGGTCCAGATGGTTAATTTTTGGATGTGGATTTGGCCATATCCACATTCCTATCCGTTTTATTGGATTTCAGATATTTTTTCATTTTCCAGAGACAGATGTGGATGTATTCTGGGGTTTTTTCCAATTATCCATTGACAGGTCTAACACCAGTCTTTCGGGACATTTTACAGTGGAAGGTTGCTTGCAAAACAGACCGTCTCATACTCACGTATTGATGGTGTGCATTGAGCTGTTATGACATAATATTTATATGTTGCAAGCATATCCTATTGGCAAAACATTATGTGATTAAGGACATATAAAAAAGAGGTCTTATAGTACTTTCTGCAAACACTTTATTTCATTAAATTAAACTACTTGTACTTGCAGGACTGGTCTCTACCTGCAAAGGAACAGACACCAGCGCAGAGCGCTACTCATGCCGAAAAGGCAACCGAGAAAGAAAAGTCTGCTACTGTTGTGTCTGAGGGTGCTACTGAGGAGAAAGTTGAAGATGTTCCAGTATCAAATGAAAACACTGTTGCCACTGATGAAGTTCCAGCATCAGATGAAAACACTGTTGCCACTGATGAAGTTCCAGCATCAGATGAAAACACTGTTGCCACTGATGAAGTTCCACCATCAGATGAAAACACTGCTGCTACTGAAGAGAAGATTGAAACCACAGAAGAAGCACCAGAAGCAACCGATGGAGCATCGGAAGCAACCGAAGAAGCACCGGAGGCAGCTGAACAACTGCCAGAAATCAAGGTTTTGATTTTAGTTGAAACAGGCTAGATTGCAAGATACCTTATACCCCTTGCCCTTTCACAAAATTGAATTAAATAATACCTAACTATGAATTTGGCATAGGCCTGTGAATGGTCAGATATGGATTCGGATAGTGCCATACCGGTATCCGTATCCGAAATTTTTTTTGAATATCAGATATCCATATCCACGGATGCAGACGAATATCAGATACTCTTCGACCAGCTTACAACTAATAAATCTAAACAAATACATAAAAAATTTAAGTCATTATAAATCAATTTCAGGACTAAAAATATAATAAGTATGCTAAGAAAAATAATTTTAAACAGCAAATATTGATGGTTCGAAATAATTTTAAACAGCAAACATTATTTTTTTTTACCTATATAAAATAGTAAATGACAATTATTTTATGTACTAAAATCATGGTTCGAAATTCCGACCGGCACAACGGAATCCCGTGCATTTCGGTTTGGATTCGATGATGGCCGGGCTGAAATTCGACTAATAATCCGCTTCCGGACATTATAATCATATAAAAAGCATTTTTTTTTTGTTTATATTTACAAATACCTGCGAAATGAGAGAGTGAAGAAGGAAGACAAGCGAAATGGAGAAGAGAGACGCAACATGGAAGAGAGAGAGAAAGTTTATACCTGTGAAGTGAGAAAGGGAGACATGAGGAATGAAAGAGAGAGATGCGACATGGAGGAGAGAGACAGGCTAGGGTTTTGTTTGCAGTACATAGGGTTGATGGGTTATTTTCATTATGGGCTACCTTCTTTCTTTTAGAGGAAAACATTGGGTTTTTCTTTTTGATCATGGGCTTGTTTTTAGGCAATTTTTTTTCTTCTGTTGCTGCTGAATCAGTAATCAACACAAGTTATTTAATTTGTAGCTAGAAAATGTACTTATATATATTTAAAGTAATATAAAAATGTAAGGAAATCCGGAACCGGAATTTAAACGGAATTCCCGAAATTTCCGAAGAAATCTGAAAAATGTTAAGTGAGCGAAACGGAATCGAAAACTGAAATTTTGAACCTTGACTAAAATACACAAAAAATTAACTATAATGTTGATAAAAACCGGACGGGTAATTATGAATGGGGATACCCGTATCCATTTTTTGGATATCGGATGATTTTTCATATTTCGGGTACGGATACGGACGGGTTTCTGATTTTTCGAGTACCCATTGACATCTCTAATTTGGCATAAGCTAGTTTGATAATCTGAAAATGGAGTAGAGTGCAAAGTTCACATAACTGGTGCAAAATGCATATCTTTCTGTATTCGTTGTTGATTTCTTTTGTTGAGTTTATGAAGGAACTTCTTGGAGTGTAGCATACAAAGAATTGCTGGTTTTCGTTATTATTAGCGTGTTTGCTGATGTATCTTTTTCTGGTATATAGCTTGAGACTGCTCCTGCGGATTTTCGTTTCCCTACTACAAATCAGACTAGGCATTGCTTTACTCGCTATATTGAATACCACAGGTAATGGTGGGCAATCCCCCCCTTTTTTTTCTTATTCCATGTAAGAATAATATTTGTATCTCCATTATTGATACATCTATAAAAAGTCTTGTTTTTTGGTTTCAGATGCATAGCTGCTAAGGGGGAAGGTGCTCCTGAGTGCAATAAGTTTGCGAAATATTATCGTTCATTATGCCCTACTGAATGGGTACGTGGGTTTCCTATAGCTTTTCTCTGGTTTTGGTTGTTTTTACTTTTCCTACAGTTTTTTCGCATCTAAATTATTCACGCCAACACAATTGCGTTCTTGTGTTGTGAATGCATTCTCTATTTTGTGTTGTCGGTTCAAAATTTAATGAAGAGACAATGATAAGCAAAGGAATGTGTAACAGTTTAAGTAGCAATACGGGTAAAAAACTAGTAATGAAACTTCACATGAATGCAGTAAATGATTTGCAAGTTTAACCCATATTTGATGTATCTCACAATCATCCTGTTGTCCTGCTCACTTTTTGTACCTAGAGCTTTACAAGACTCTTAACTGTGGTTCACATGGCTGAAACCGCACATTTTACCTTCAGATATAACAGGAAAAAAAAAATCCTTAACGTTCAACGTGTTTTCAAATAATCTCGCAACTGTTTCCTTAGTTATGTACAAATGACAATTTGTTAGAGTTGAAACATATTTTCTGCTATTTTGTGCAACAATATAGTCGTTCACTAAAATTTAAGTTTAAGCCTTCGACCCTTAAATTTTCAATTATGAGTGCTAGTAAATTGACAAGCACAATGTGTAATCGTATGCACCAGTTTTTGTAAGTAAATTAGATTATATTTATTCAAATTATGCCAAAAGATATTAATTTAATATAGCGCTAACAAAATAAATACGTATTGTCACATTTGAGTTCAGTAATTATTTCAAGGATTTTCTTCTTCTAAATATTAGGATTAATTTTTATTACATATATGATTTATACCTAATATCAAGGACTTATTTAAATGAATGCTTATAAGTAACTTTGTTAATAGAAACAATTATTTATTACAAGGCACAAAAAGAATGCAAAAAAAGAAAAACCCATTTTATGAAAATTCATCAATAATAATGAATGACTTGCAAATTGCTCGTTCAATTTTTAAAATTTTGGAGTATTAAATAATAATAAATAGAACCGTATTATAACATACAAAAGCGGTAGATAAAACACAAAGCGACTATTATTTATAGAAGAACATATTTATAGTCATGTTGAAATGTAAGGTAATATCTAGAGAAAGTCTTAAATTGAGTTTAATATGAAACGGACTAATTAAACAATTGAATCTAAATAGTATAAACGGACATATAAAATATTGAACACAAGTAATTACAAAGGTTAATTTAATAAAATTTAATGAACACACGAAGGAAGAAACCAAATCGATTTAGGACAATTATACAAGTAATGACCAAACATAGCAAATGAAAAAAAGGATGAAGAAATTTTACGAGAAAGCAGGAAAATTCTATGAAAAGAACACGATGATATGGGAAAGAAGTTCAATAAGCTATGCTCTTTACAAGCAAGTTTCAAAACGTTATAAATTAATTTAAATAAATCAAAAAAGTTTAGAAACAAACAAAATGCTTGTACATTTTTTTGACGAAGCGGGTTCAAAATGTGTTCGCACCCCTTGGCCTAAAATAACAATGTTAAAAAATAAATAAGGTTAGAAAGAAAAAAAACACACTTATGAATCGGCAAAAATCAAAGATAAACTAACTTGAGATTTAAAACAAAATTGCATCAATGGCATAAATACTAAAATATTGGTAAAAGAGGTAAATATGCTAAATAAGTGGAAAATCAATTTGAGTAAATGCTTAATGAAAAAATAAATCATACAGATGAAGTAGATCAAGTGGATAATAATTTTGTGATGCTTACAGGAATAAAAAGAAAAGAAGTAGAAGAAACAGTTAAAAAATAGAAAAACAAAGCAGTAGATCCAAATAATATCTAGAAAGGCATGTAAAGCATCTGAATAACTTGCAAGCTTACTGAATAAAGTATTAATAAAAGTGGAAATATCAAATGAGTGCTAGAGAGTAGGACAATATCAAATTTTAAGATAACTTTGTGATGTTGTACAAAAATAAAAAGTAAAGATGTAGAAGAAACAATTAAACAAATAGAAAAATAAAGCAGTAGATCTAAATAATATGTAGAAAGGCATGGAAAGCATCTGAATAACTTTCAAGCTTACCGAATAAAATATTAATAAAAGTGGAAATATAAAATGAGTGTTAGAGAGTATGACAATATTAATTTTAAGAATAAAGACGACATACAAAATTGTGGTGTTCTATATGAATTAAACTAATAAGTCACAAAATCAAATGACATGAATGAATGATAGAACAATAGTTAAGGAATGATCCACAAGTACCAGATAACTAATTTGCATTCATATGGGACCCAAATAGAAGTTTTACACTTACAAAAGATGATTAATAGAACAATTTTGAATTAAACAAAACAAAACATTTGACAGTCATACAATACATATGATATTCATAAATGAAAAATAAAAACATTAATAGTATTAAGAGACATAATTTAGCGGACGTCAAGTAAATAATAATAATAATAATAATTTCTGTATACTTAATGAAAAATAAATCAAGATGTAAGTACAGTCTACTTGTGGAGAGATTAGTGAGTTATGGTAAGTGTAGGGCTACATCAGTAACCTGGGTAACTAAGAATATTGTTCTAATTAATTAACATCTGGAAAGAAAAAAAGAAATTGAAGAAAAACGATAAAAATTAAGAAAAAATAATAATGAAATTTGGTATAACTAAAATCCAGTAGTTTTCATTCAAATTTAGTAAAGAAGTTTGCTATAACAACATGGTTACTCTACAAAATAAATGATCAATAAAAAAATTTGTTTAAAAATTTGAGTGACCATGCAAGTAGATATAGAATGATAGAGAGTGTGACATGACGAACTCGAATCAACAGAAGGCAGATAAAATGAAGATAAACTAGTGTTATTTCTGTGGTGATGAAAAATAAATAAAGTAGATTTTTTTAATCATTCTACAATGATCGAACCAATTATATTGTACAGAACAGAATTATGACTTTGAATAAATTAAAAGTAATAATTTAAATGTTGGGAAAATGAAAATTCTGAGAAAAATTGTTGGAATGACTTAAAATTATAGATATACAGACGAGAGTAAAGAAAAACTAGAAGTGGTATTTATAAATGAAAAAATTAAAGAAAAGTATTAGATTTGTATAGGCACATACAAAGAACATGAAGAAGTAAAAATTATCTAGAAAGGAAAAAGAAAGAAAGGAAACTTCAAATTAATGGAGAAGAAAATATAGAAAAGGTTTTAAAAGATTAAATTTAACTACAGATAACATTACGATAAAAAAAAAATGAAAATGGAGAATTCACGTGGTCAACCCCAATCAATTTAAATAGATAAGGATGCTGACAAGTTGTAGTCAACGTAAAGATTGATAACGTAGTAAAACTACGTGTATATCATATAAAAAAGACTGTTTAGTAGTATCAAAGTACTTCCTTTTTATTAATAGTAAAAACAACCAAGCTTATGGAGCAATATGTGGATGGTTGACAACATGCTACAGGTGAAGTCATAATTAAGTTGGGTATGTGTAATATGTATGTGACATGCACTTCTTATTTGTTAATTTTATTATTTAAAATCTGTTTTCTATATAAGCCACCAATATCTGGTATTTTAGGTGAGCTGGAACGTGCAAGTAAAATCTATAAACAATTGTTTATATTCAATATTCAATTCTTATGTTCCTGAAAAGAGAAAACATTGGAAACTTATTTGATCGCTGCAAATATACTTGCTGCATAACCAACGTTCAAGTTGAAACAGAAAATCTATGCCTAATCTTTTGGTGTTGGAGCTTTTATTTCTATTCATTGCTCTAGTAAAACTGATAGTTATATGTTTATATCTTTTGGTGTTGGAGCTTTTATTTCTATTCACTGCTCTAGTAAAACTGATAGTTATTTGTTTATTTGTACAGATTGAACGATGGAATGAGCAAAGAGAAAATGGAACCTTTCCAGGTCCTCTGTAACTGTGCACCAATATTTATCGGCGAATTCCATTGTGCTGGTCTAATATCGTGAGAATGTTATACTGTGCATTTTGAAACTAAGAGTAATTTAGAGGCACGACTTTTGGAAAATAATAATATTGTTATCAATAATGTTCCTTGGCCGGTATAAGGTCTAAAATAACATTTATTTGACAGTTGCACTCAGATGTACTCGTGATATATGTGCGTGTTACATTTCTTTCTGTGTTGTAACATAAAAATATAAATTCTATTTTTCGCTTCCATTTGTTCTATTTGCGCTGGGAGTGCTGCTTGATTCCATATCATGGATTTTATTTGTGGAAGTGGCACATTTTAGATGCAACAAATCACTTCATTATATATTCAAATACATTTGGATATACAAACCGGTACTTTCGTGCTGATCAGTGAATTTTGTGTGTTTATCTTAGGGGTGTTACGGTTGCGGTAACCGTCGCTATTATCGCCAATCGTAACCGTAACCGTTGTTGACGGTTATAAATTCTTATAACCGTTACCGCAACCGTCTATGACGGTTAACCGTCGTATTTTCAATATTGAAGTATGTCGTACATATATTTTCAATTATATGCATTGTGATGATAAATTGATATAGCTTTAACTGTTTTTTGCAAATTTATTTATTTGTTTATTAATATATGCACATGTTATTAGTTCATTAAGACATATATTATTAATGTACATGCTATTTCTTTAACTTAAATTACTAATTTTTATACTTTAATGTTAAATATTACACAAAACAATCATGTACGGTTGGTATGGTTAACCGTGGTTTTCAAAATTTTCAACCGTTACCGTTATAGATGGTAACTGCATGAACGGTTGGTACGGTTGAACGGTTGAGCGATTCAACCGTAACAGCCCTAGTTTATCTAGTTTATGACAATAAAAAACAAAGATGCGAATTTGATTTGTTTTTTTTTTGGGGAGTGTGTTATTCTTTTTGGATAAAATTCAATCTTTCTATAAATGAAATCAACATTTTGTTGGTACTTGTTTGAAAAAGGATCTTTCTCCATCATATGTTCTCCTTTGAATTTCAATGTATAAAACAGATTTATTTCGACGGAAGATTTTCAATTTTTCCAAATATTTTATTTTGATCAATTTTTTCAGAAGCTTAAAACTTCCAAATGCTAATAATAATAACAGATCTAATTTTCTTTTTTCTTTTTGAGAAATTAACCCCTCAATGGAATTTGAATTTTTCTTAAATTGAATAAATTCATGTTTTACCCATTTTGCATATTGAAAAACGATCAAAAGATTAGACGAAGATCGGAAATGTTGCTTTTTGAGAATTTATTTAAGACGGTACTGAGGAATGAAGAAAGAAGCATTCAAAGTTCAACACTTCATATCACCCTAGTCGACCTAGGAAAAATAAGTGCTTGACTCAGAAAAACTTGTTGCTCGACCTAGAATCCACGAAGAATAATGGTTCACGATGTACACACGATCGCTTGAACCAGAGCTCTAGGGTTGAACTCAAGACCTATTGCAAGATCGGTCGAAGTAATCCAAGTGCTCGAAGCATGACGCCATTAGACCTGAGGCAAGCATAATCTCAGTCTCAACTCTTGTAGTGCACAAGTTTGACCCCTAGCAGTCAAGTTTCGACCCGATGCTACAAAAAAATCTGGTTAAATTAACCTAATCTTAATATAGATATTTTTTTGAAGTTTATTCAACCTCTAGATCGAAGTTTTACAAAGCTATTTTCGGCTATTGAAGCATATAAATACTATATATCAACTCTAGAGGAAGGGATCCGAAGAAAGAACTTCTGTACTTCGTGTTGGATCACATGCATCGGACAATGGGGTAAAAGAAACAAACTCAAAAAAAAGAGAATCTATTTTCTTATTATGCATCAGATCTTTTAGTGTGTTATCATGAATACATTAAATCATATTTAATTTGTAACTTTTGAGTTTTGTTTGAACTTTAAATTATGTTATCATCAGTACAAGTAACATTTATTCGAATATAAGATTTACCAAAATAGTTTCATTGTTAACTCGTATAACATTTATTTAAAAGTAAGATACTTGAAATGTAATATTTATTATCGATTTGAATAATATTTATTTTATTGTAATGTTTCAAAATCACATATATGTGTGCACACATACATACCTACAGATGTCCTAACTTATTGATTTTCGGTTAATATTGTTGATTTATAAATGCTTTATTAATAAATTAATATATAATCTACAATGTCATATTTAAGTGTGTGATGTACCGTTAAATAACATCAATATATCTAGATTTTAATACGAATCCAGTGACGCAAGTTGCATGTGAAATGGTTCTTGTATGAGGGAGTTACTACGATTATAATTTGTAGGGTTTTTACGCAAATACCAAAAATTATAGTAGAGAAACATGGAATTTCACAACTTAAGGGCTTATAAGCAAACTACCACAAACCTTAGCCGTCACAACCGGTTATCTTTCTTGAATATCTCTACACCGCCTCAGATCATCGTAGGCGGAATAACCAACATCATTCTGCATTCCTCGCCAAAACCGACCCACCAATACCAACAGCTTCACCGTCGACGCCCTGTGTTAGAAACCCTAATGCAAAATTCGACTTAATCGATTGTCTTTTGTCATCGCCACAGATACCATTGTCATCGCTATTAGTGTCATGGACAATCCTTTGTCTTGTCGAATGTTTGATGCCTATGTTGGTTGCTCCGGTAATGGTAATCGACGAGATGATATCACGGTGGTGAGAGTTGATCGGGACGAGTGTGTTGGTCGATGAATAGTAAAGGTTAACCTTTTCAGCAACTTTGCTTGAAAATTTCAATCGATTTGTTAACCATATCAATAAACCACCACTTCCAGTTTCCTCATTTCGTCAAGCTGAATATTAAGGCATCTAGTTCGCCTATATTCGACATAATTGATATGAGCATCACATTGGTTAGAAAAAGATTACCTATTTGGTTCTACTTATCGTTATCACATCGAACCATCGCTTCCCCTCTTGGAGAACTTTTTCTCTAATTCAATTAATAGTATGCAAAGCCAATAATTACATTTTTAACTCAATGGTGGAGTACTCCATCTAGTTAAATGGAGGTTTTGTGAGTTTATTTATAGCATTTGATACAAAAATATCTCTATAATATATTTCCAAAACTAGATTTTATTTATTAATTTGATTCATTGACCCAATTAAATAATAACTTGTAACGACCCACAAATTAAATGCATGTTGATAATTAATTGATATTAAATGTGTCATATTTGTAGGTTCTTGCATAAATCATTTAACTATTATAATTATTAATCAATATCGACTATCATATAATGTATATTATTCTCAACATATATAAATAATTAAATAAATATATAAATTATATATTTTATTAATTAAATTTTCAGTTTTCTAATAATATTAATAAAACAACAGTTATATAACTATAATAATTATATTGATTTATCCGTAATAATTTATAACATTTATAAATTATTTTATTCAAGTTAATTTTAGACGTAAGTTGAAAGTTGCGGTTGTGAGATTTCTAGGTAAGAACTCAGCTCATGGTAATTATAGCGGTAGAGTAAATAGAGAATATAATTTTGGATAGTTGTGAACAATGAAGAAGTTAAGCATGTTGAAGGACTTTTATAGGAAAGTGAACCATTTTCTCGCTTGGAAGAGGTAGAAATAGAGAAGAGGATAAACGCTGGTAGTCAAGCTGGACCAAGGAACATGGTGATGAGTATTGAGGCAGTTAAGCAAGATTGTAGTAGTGGTAATAATGGCAATGATAATAAACGAAAGAACAATACTCAGTATAAGAAAACTGCAGTTTACCTACGCCAATATGGCGTAAGCGGGGCTTAGGTAAATACAGCAACTACGTAACCCCTACGCCAATTCTGGCGTGGGTAAAACCTGCGTAGGTAATAAAACACCTACGTCTTACCTACGCCATCCGTGGAGTTGTTTCCTACGCCTTTCCTACGCCATAATTTTCTTACGCCTTCCCCACGCCATGTTGTACCTACGGTTTTGTTACGACATTTTTACTTCTTTAAGTGCTCACGTCTTTCCTACGTCATTCGCTACGTCTTCCCTACGCCCAGTTTTCCTATGCTTTCCCTACGTCATTCTTACATATTACGTTTTCTACGTCTTTTCTACGTCATTCATTTATCCACGGTTTACCTACGCCTGTTTTTAATATTTTTCCTACGCCATGCACACGACTTTTTGCTGCATTAATATTTCATTTACCTACGTCTTCCCTACACCTTCCCTACGTCTTTTCCGAAGCAATTTTGATATATTACTATTCTATTTCATTTCACCACATTAAATAGAAACTAAAATCAACTTATTTTATATATATACACATTCCAACAACGTCAAACCATTCATCTTTAATTCAAAAAACAAATATCTCATTCATATTACAAAGTCAAACAATATTAATCAAGTTCCTACATGTTAAAATAATATGATAATATGTTCATGATATATGACATCATACAAATACCATTAAAAAGTTTTCAATACCCTCATCCCTCACGACGATCATTCGACTCTTCCTCAAATCCTTGTCGAAGCATCTGGGTGAGTTGTTCATACTGCATCTTCAGCATTTGAATCTCCCCTTCTTGACGCTCCACCTTTTCCTCTAGTTTGGCTCTAGTCTGTGCTTCTCCCATATTGATGCTATAAGTGGCGTCTTTGTATTTCTGCATTTTATCAAATATTGCATCAATTTCTGCATTTTAAACTAATTAAAATAATGTTTTGTTGAAAGTTTAAATATTTACTCCAGGGATATTGCCATAATATGGCCTACGGTCCTTTCTTTTAGTTATAGCACCGGTAAGCTTGTCGAATACTTCTTCCTCGACATCATACGAAATTACTGTGCCTCGACTTTTCAATTCTTCAATTCTAGTTTGATATTGTGCCTGTATTTGTGATTTTCCAAATACAAGAACAAAAACATAAATACATGCTCACACTAGTTTCAGAAATCATGAGAAGAATAACTTTAACGATGTATCAAATTTAAGTATGGCACATATATGATATTCATTTTAGAAATGATGAGAAGAATAACTGTAATGATACAACAAATAGTGCATTATTATGTCAATACCAATAATAACATATGAGCTAGATTAGGATAATTATAGATGAATAAGCATACAACAATAATAAAACAGAAAATGAACATGCATCACAAAACAATAGTCGATTTTGTATATAATGATACAACAACATGCATCATAAAATGAACATCCACCTCTTAGCTCGATTGTCTGAATGCCCAGAAAATAACAGATAAAATAGACCAGTATGATGCAAATAATGATACCATAGGTACCATAGTGAATGGAAAAACTGATACTGTAGACTTAAACTACCATGACGCAACTCCAATCATATACAATAAAGTGGTCGCAGCATCTAATGTAACTAGTTATACAAATTTATGTGAAATTTAGTACTGTAAATTGATTTGAGAAAGAACTATAATCAAAACATGAACTATTGGAAAATGCAATATTGAATTAGCATTCAAATTTCTTAATGAACTGTAAACTGGTTATGCAAAATCTATGTGAAATTTTTATGTCGAATTAGCATATATTCAATTTATATAATGAACTGTAAACTATATATTGATTTGAGAAAGAATTGTCTCTGCTCTGAATTCTAAACAAACAAAAGTATTATCTTCCTTCAGATTTGTATTATGATAACTTTGAGCATTTGCATAATTTTTCTATGCAACTCTGGGGATAAAGTTTGTTTCTGGCGTCAAATTGGGCAATGGTTAGAATTATCAGGTATATTTAATTGTTATTGTCTTCTTATAATTTTGTTCTTATTTATCTACACTGAAGCAATAATAGTGGTATGGTTCTAAACACAAACATCTTTAGTTTCATTGACATAATGACATATATTTTAGCCATCTTCAATAAATAATCTCGTGCGTTTTTCCTTCTTAAAACTTGGTAGCCGTTATTTTGATCCTAGTATGAATAATCTCATGTGTTCTAAAACCAACGATCTGACCAGTCAACACTGTTGGCTTGGAGGGCAAAATGTATCCACTTGTGTATGCAGGAAATGTGCCTAATGTTGCCCAAGGCTTCAATAGTTCTGTGTCCAGGTAAACATAATCCCGAAAAGCATTTGAAAAATATTTTTTTAGGAGATGACCTACTTATAAAATGACAATAGAAAAGTGTACTAAGACTCAATTTATTGCAGACTTTGCTCTAATAGGACTATGGACAAAAATTTAGTGAAAGGGAAAATTGTTCTTTGTGACTCGGTGAATGCTGGAACTGGTCTTTGTGGTAGATTAAGTAGCAGTTCTACTTTTATTGTTAAATCATGGCTCTGACAACGACAACAAGTTTTGTTGTAACTCCATTTAGCATTCGTGTTACTCATGCACTTAAAAACAAGAATTTTCTATCTATGACTTGTGATTTATATATTAGCCACTTAATATTAAAGAACTAATTTATAAGATAATTTTCGCTTTTATAATGTATTGCTGAATAGTACATTGCATTTTGTCAGTTCACTGCATTCCCTTCTAACATTCCAATATTCACCACTTCCACTTAATTAGTAACCTGCCTTATATACCGTCCAATGGGTTATATTAAAATGGTTCAAATTCCCATTCATGTATTCACATCACTAAAGTTAACTCTCGTTTATTTCTTTCTGGTGATCCTCGGAGTTGCAATTTCACCTTTGTCTTGCCATGCAGCATACTTTTTACTAATCTTGCACATATTAAACTATTAACCAGTTATTAAAACCAAGATATAAGAATCACTTACTGCAAATTCCATCGATGCTTCATTAATCCATCCACTGGTGGTAGATCCGCTGTCCGAAGTGACCTTGTGAGTCCTACAATACACTTCCCAAGTAGTTGGCTCCCTATTAAGTTCATCGGTCTAGAAAATAAAGATAAAAATAGAGTAAAAATGTGATAAGCTGTTGTAAATTAACGTTAAAACAAGATTTTAGAGATCAAACCAAATCATTTCGATAATCCGCAAAGGATCTCGAACCACCACAATGTCGCTTTTGGTTTTGAGCCCTAGAGTTTGCAGCTTTTTCTACCTGAGCTTTTACTTCAGGAAGCTCCCAATATGCCAAAAACTGCTCATATATCTCCTGGGGTAGGTTCGGATGCTTCTTGCCTGACTCTTTCATACCGTGAATCCAGTCCCGATACTTCAAACTTGCTTTTCTATTCCATATCTGCTTCACAATTGCTGGTGAAGCATCATCTGTCCATTGAAATGACTCCTGTACATGTAGTGGAAAATGTAATGACCAAAAAATAGATGTAACACAAATACACTAATATTATTTTACCAGAAACTACTGAAACATCACTTTCTTAACATCATCGGGTATACTTTTAAAATTGGGCCAAAAAACGTTAACCCGTGCTAACAAACCTACTCGAATAGCATAAGATGTAGCCCTGGAAGTGAACTCATATATGAAACATATAAATGTAAAGCATGAATATATATTTATGTTCTCACCTAGCTTATTTCAAATTAGTCAAAGTAAATTAAACAGAGTCACAAAAGTCAACATCAATTACTTATTTTGCAAAAGTCAACATCAATTACTTATTTTGCAAGAATTCTTACCCAACATTGGCTTGCCAGAAAACTCCGACCCTTGTTACGGAGGAGGAGTCTGACACAGATGCATTAGTCAATGGATTGGTAGCATCAACTTCAAGGGAAGTAGGATGAACAACGGGAGACATGATATGATGCTCTGCTGACTGTGATCCCGATCCATCTTGACCGATAGGAGATGCACTAGGTTGTATTGTGGCAGATGTGTTATTGCTAGAAAGACGTAGAGCGGGTCGTTTCATGGAACGACAATGACGATCAGCTCGAGTAGACATGTCCTGTTAAATGCAAGTACTATAACATAGAGAAATACATATGATTTGAAGAATTAAATATACAACAAACCAATTAAAACAACATGAACTGAAGACTAAATACCCAAAGATAACTAAGCATACAAGATTGATTTGAAGTAAAAATTCATACTAGTGGAAAAATCAAACAAGTATATTAATGAAAGCATGCTACCAATCAACATTATCATCATAACTTCCACTAGTTACACTATCATATTCATTTTCGCATTCATCAACTTCGACATTTTCATCTTCAATATCATTTTCAGCAGCTTCGATATCATAATCAACTTTGACATCATCGTCAACCTCTACTCCATCAAATACTTCATTATGAAGTGGTCCGATGTCGTCAATGTCTTCAGCGATTTGCAGTAGTCCGTTATGGTCCAAATCATTCTGATATGGTTGATCTTCGCTTACGATCATGTTCGAATTGAATGTCCATCTTGGCTTTGTTTTAACGACAGCCCACCAATCTGCTTTATTGTTGTTCATAGCAGGATAGGGTACATAATAAACTTGAGTCGCTTGCATCGCTAACACAAATGGATCATAACCTTGGTATCGTCTTTTGTGATTTATTTCAATAAGTGGATAATCTTTATGTGCACGACGTATTCCTACATCTTTTCTATTGTCGAACCATTCACATTTGAACAAAAAGGTTTTAAGCTCTGGTGCCATCGAGTAAGTAAGTTCAATTATTTCCTGTATCATGCCATAATAATCTTCTAGATCATCATCCCCGTTGCCTCCTTTAACACACACCCCACTGTTGTAAGTTGTTTTATTTGCTCCAAATTCAGTTGTGTGAAATTTATAGCCGTTAACGTACATAATTGGACATTTTCTATACTTCATCATAGGACCAAATGCAAGTTTTGCATAACAAACATCAGTGATTCCATTATCATCAACCTATTAAAATAAATTCACATACATTATAATATTATAAAGATTTATGATATAAAACGCGATTAATATATAATAAATCATGCTCACATATTTCTTAAACCATTTCTCAAATCCTTTACTGGGCTCAACATCAGGATTTGCTTCTTCAAATTGACTGTTGGATGATTAAAATTAACAAGGAAAATTTATAATATAAAACATAAATCATTTTAATTGATTGAAGTTGTGTTACATACCAAATAAGATTTGATATCTCTTCACAATTGAGAAGCACGGTTGATTTAGCTAAAGTAAAATCTTTAATTGTCTGAAAACCTCCATCTTTCCATTTACCATATGGACGTCCCCGTTTATGAAATATGGATAGAGATATATCAGATGAATCATCCATTTCATCCTCATTACGGTGGCCACTGTTAGAAATCTTGATATGGTCTTCAAAATAGTAATTGAAAAATGTGGATGCTTCTTCAGTAATGTATGCTTGGCAAATTGAACCTTCAACTCGTGCTTTTTGTTTCACCTTTTTTTTAAGGTGACCAAGATACCTTAATATGAATACATGAAATATTAAATATAACATTCTCATAATGATATGATGAAAATAAGAAGAAGAAAAAAGTCCACCTTAGTTATATATATATATATACCTCTCAAAAGGGTACATCCATCCATATTGTACCGGTCCTCGCATTAAAGCTTCAGTTGGTAGATGTACAGGTAGATGTTCCATGCTATTAAAAACTCCAGGAGGAAATATTTTTTCCAATTTACACAATAACTTCGATACATCCTTCTCTAGTTTCTCCAAATGAGTTTTAATAAGAGTAGTCGAACATAAATCTTTGTACATTAAGCTAAGCTCAGTTATGGGCATCCAAACCTTTTGTGGTAATAGCTCCTTAAAAACTATCGGAAATAGAGTCTCAAGAAATACATGACAATCGTGACTCTTCATTCCTGATAGTTGAAGGTCCTTCATGTCAACACATCGTTTCATATTAGAAGCAATTCCATCTGGTAACTTCAAATTTTCTACCCACTCTAATACTTTTTTACGACGAATATTTTCCAACTCATAACAAGCTAAACGTTTGAAATTTGGACGTTCACTATCAATTTTTAGTTCAGGACGATTACAGTAGAATGCAATATCCTTCCTTGACTTCAAATCATCTTTTGTTTTTCCCTTAACATTCATAATTGTGTTAAAGTAGTTCTCAAACACATTTTTCTCATTATGCATTACGTCCAGATTGTGACGAAGTTTCAGATTCTTCCAATATGGTAGCTCCCAAAATATACTTTGTTTGCACCAATTATGAATTTGTCCTTTACCAGGGATTTTCTGCTCTCTTCCTATCTCATGCATTTTAGGATAATCTTGCACGATCTTGTACACTTGTTCACTACTCAGAATGTCAGGTGGCTCTAAAGTAATAGTTGTATTTGCCCTGAAGTTTTTCTTACCAAATCTAAAACGGTCGTTTGGATGCAAAAAACGACGATGACGATCCCACCAACACTGTTTGCCGCCATATTTTAATCGAAAGGATCCAGTCGAATCCATACAGATAGGACAAGCGAACTTGCCGCTAGTACTCCAGCCAGAAAGCATCCCATATGCTGGAAAATCACTTATTATCCATAATAAAGAAGCAAACATTCTGAATTTTTTTCCTTGACACGTCGTAAGTAACAACGCCATCTATCCACAGTTTTTTCAGCTCATTAACTAAAGGTTGCAAATATACATCTATTCCGTTTTTGGGATTCTTTGGTCCAGGAACAATCATAGTTAAAAACATGTATGAATTCTTCATACACATCCACGGAGGTAAATTATAAGGTGTTACAATAACTGGCCATGTCGAATAAGGTTTTCCGAACGATGCAAAAGGTGCGAAACCATCCGTACACAAACCAAGTCGGACATTTCATGATTCTTTAGCAAAATCCGGATAAACTTTATCAAAATGTTTCCACGCCTCGCCATCAGAAGGATGACATAAAATCCCTTCCTCTCGTTGTCGTTCATTGTGCCATCGCATGTGTTTTGCGGTAGCACAAGATGCATATAACCTTTGTAATCTGGGTGTAAGCGGAAAATAATGCATACGAGTGAAAGGTACACCTTTTCCATTGGTTTTTGTAGACTTATATCTTTTTTTATTGTAGAATTTACAATTCTTAAGGTTTTGATCTTCCTTCTAATATATCATGCATCCACCTGGGCATGTGTCAATTTTTTCATACGGCAAACCAAATGCAGATACTTCCTTTTTTAATGAATACCAATTACATGCCAGCACATTGTCAGGTGGAAGCATTTCTTTACACAAACTTAAAATCGCATTCATCATGTTTTCCGACGCATTGTATTCAGATTTTATAGTGATTAACCTAGATGTAGCCAACAAGTGTGTCATTGTACAACCTTTATAAAGCGGTCATTTCGATGCTTTTAACAAATCAAAAAACTTTTTAGCTTCCGAGTCAAGTTCTTCTGCTTCAGGTTCATCAGTCCATAAACTTGGACCGGCAGCATCATGGACCATTTCTGTCATTCTATCTTCCATACTATAGTCATCAAAATTAGCATCGATGGTTTCGGTTGCATCTTCAACTACCACTGTCGAATCATGCTTTGTCCCCGATTCACCGTGATATCTCCACACGTAATAATTTGGCATAAAACCATAATTATGCAAGTGAAAAGTTATAGTTTCGTAAGCTTGAAGTTTCATGCAATGACATTTCTTACACGGGCATCGAATTTCTTTCATCTTTGTTTTATTACAAGACGCCACTTTTAGAAATGCTTCCACGCCGTTTCTAAAATGCAATGATATTGATCCTCTTTTCCATCCAGGCTCATACATCCAAGTTCGAACTTTCATATAATCCATCTTTTACTGCATAATTAGAAATAAATTAAATTATATTTAATTTTAGGAAATTTAAAGTCCACAAAACAAAAAACAGGTCTATATTTGTAAATATAGACTTTTGACTTATGGAAAAGAATTAACATATAATATTTAACATATAATCCATCAACATCTCTACCGCTTCTTCAACCCCATACACATCATATACATCAAAAATCTGTCACAACTTAAAGACCACAAACCACTTCCTACAGACTGACAGCCTTTACTTCAACCATATAAGTTCACTCTGCCATTTCAAGAAGCATCACACTCTTTACATACCAAACTGAACATCTACAGCCACTGACCAAAACTGACTCTAACCGCAGCCTCTAACTACATCCTCTGACACATCACTTCATCGACCATCACCATTTACTACCATATATCCTCACTATCATCCCTTTGTTCAAACATAGCAATACACACTTACCCGATCTGCTATCAACTGTCACTGTAAACCACCACATATCAAGAAGTCTGTATATATATGCTTCTATATCATTAGCGTCAAGGGAGTTTTAAGCATACTTTGGATTTTGCTTAGTTTTGTTATAAAGATCCACTTAGTTGTGGGCTAATATCTTTAGGCGACAAAGCATCACAGATAAGATATTCATCTTTTGTACATGCAAACTGAATATGCAGTGTTTCTACCATTTGAAGTGATACTGTAGTAAAGCATATAAGAGTACACCAAACTTATACATGGTTTCTTATAAGTACTACTCTTAAATGAATTCATATCTACAATCATTTTCACATCTCCATAAAAAATGAATTATGTTATACATAATATAGTCAGTAACATTTCAACTATTTTATTATTTTTACTAATTATCTTTACTTATTTATCAAATTTATTAATATAATCGAAAACATTTTAAAATGTTATATTATAATATTATTTTTAATAAGTTGTTAGTTTTTGTGTGTGTTTTTTGTTGCGTGCTTTTTTTCTTGTGGATTTCTTATTTATGTGTTTGTGGTGTAATAGTTTATTGGCATTTGCATCTCTTCATTTAAAAAAAAACATACAAAAAAATATAGATATTTTATTTATTTTCAGTTACATTTGCAATTTTTGCTTGGATTTTACAATTGCAAACGGTTCCTTTTCATTGCCTTTGAAAACTGTCTTGCCTACTTCCCTTTCTCACTACAACATCTCATTTCAAACACTTACCACACTCTTCTTATAATTCATACAATCACACACTGCCACAACCTTCTCACACTGTTGGCTGACCATCACCAGTTCATCATTTCCCTGTGCCATCTTCATCACTTCACTGTCTATTGTCTAGCTTCCTCAACAACCTTTCCCACATCCACCTTCAACATCAAACTGATGTGCATTTCCCACATATTACTACTGCCTTTCCTTGCACTTGCCTCCTCATCTAAACTGCAATTCAAATTCTACTGCCAAACCTGCACCATCAAGCTATGCATACTGATCACCACAAAAAAAACTTCAAATAGTTCAATCCTCTCTTGTTCTCACCATTCACCAATTAACCACATCCTACAAACATTCATTCGATAAACATCTAACTTGCAACTTGCAAATTCCACTGTCAACTATTCACTGACCAGACCATAACTGTTCGCATCGCACCACCATCACATCACCATTCCTTTCCACTGTCACATACAAAAGTTTCTCCTTGCTTTTCTTATGAAAAAATCACATACGTGGAGTTCCTAAATAATTATTAGTTTTTTAAGCTTCGGCTTTCAAATTTCAATTCCTAAACGATTATTTACAGAAAACTAGTTGTTTATAACTAAATACTAATAAGTTATTAGCTTCAGGCGTTTTCAATGTTAATGAAATCTAAAGCAGTAAAAGGGCGACTCAATTTTAGAAAATTAGACAACTCAGAACAAGAAATTCGCATACCTAATTAGCAGTGGCAGTATAAAGAGACTGTAGCAGGACTTCAAACCAATAGTAGAAAATATCGCGTAGGAGGCAAGGATGAGCCGACGATGGCTGATGGAATAGCCGAGTATGCAGCGATGATTATTTAGAAGGCGTTGATTTTTGAAACCCTAGTTTTTTTGGGTTCAAGCATCACCAACATGGAGATTGCACCTGAATCGAAAACCCAAAACAAGCACCTGAATCGAAATTCAATCAAAACAAATATAAAAGGAGGAGAAGATAATTTTTGTAGAATTGGGTTTTTTTTTCGTGAAAAACCGAGGTTAAAGAATGGAAGTATACGGTGACGAATGTAAAAATAAAAAACTTTTTTTTCCATGTGTAGGGATGGCGTGGGAAATTTCCTACGTCTTTCCTACGTCAATGTGGAATTGTATAAAATTAACAGAGACGTGGAAATGGCGTAGGAGATTATTTACGTCTGTTTTGCAGGATCATTTTAGTGTAGACGCTTTCCTACACCTTACTTACGCCCTCGATTTTTTTTCTACGTGTTGAATTTGGTGTAGGAGAAGCGTAGGAAATTTCCTTACGTCTTCCATACGCCTTTACCTCTTTCTACCAGTTTCCTACGCCTACCCTACGCCCCGCCTTTTGGCGTAGGAAAGAAGTCGGAAATTTTGCGTAGGAAACTGCAGTATTTCTAGTAGTGACTAAGGGCAGGAAGCAGGACTTCAGGAAATGTTTTAGATCCGACAAAGATGGAAAGTATACAGAGTTAAATGACTCTATTAAGAATATCTACCTAGCTACTCAAGGCACATTTAGATACATGATGCCATCTCTGGGAGAGGCTATGGAAGAAGATAAGTGCTCCACGAAGTATTGTCGGTTCCATGAGACACATAGACACAATACCAATGAGTTTCGACATTTGAAAGATATGATAGAGGATTAATTAGGAAGAAGCAGCTCCAATGGTATTTTAGGAATCCGCAAGTAGGGGGACAGAGAAACAATCAACCCCTGAGATAGCCACCTTGGGCGATATGGAAGCGACCGGTCGAGAGGGTCTAATATCACAAGGCCATATTGGGGATCGGTATGAAATCTGGAGGTCCGCATCTGGCAGAAAAAGTTGAATGAGATGTAATGCTATAGGAGTTCCTTGAAGCATGCAGAACAGGAAATGTGCTATGCTATCGAGGTTGGAACTCCCCCCAAGCAACATAGGAGGATTTAAGATGACATCATCTTCAGAAACAGGGATGCTAATGAGATCTAAGCACCTACCTTCGATTCGATGGTGATTAGGACCATGATTAGGTCGGCTGTATCGAGTGCTGATTGATAATGGAAGCTTGGTGAACATTTTGTTCAAGAAAGCATTTGACGAATGCAACTAAGTGAAAAGGATTTATTGCCTTGTAAATCCTATCTTCAGGGTTTTACCTAAAAGGCAACATCTCCGATTATATTTATCAAGCTACCAGCGCAGATGGGAGATAAACGACTCAGAACTTCATTGTAGTGGACAGATATTCCGCTTACGATGCCTTTTTGGGTTAATCGTCCCTTGCTGACTTTAGGATCGTTCTCACTCCATAGTGTTTAATCATGAAGTTTCCAATGGAAGGTGGAGTTAGAGTAATCCAAGGAGATCAAAGTACTGGAAAGGAGTGCTATGTCGTGGAATTGCGAGAAGCAAGACGTAGAGAAAAGGGAAAGAAAGCAGAGAAGACTCTCTACATTAAAACACAAAATTTGTAGCTATTACCGTCCGAGCCTTGGCTTGGATCCACTAGCGATCAGTATAAAGCTATGGACCTGTGGAAAGAGTCGGAAGAGGCTAGGGCAGGACCGGTGGAGTCGATGGATGATAGTCAAGTGGACAAAGACGATCCGATGAAGATTGTCAAAATTGGGTCTCAACTTAGCCCGAGGACAAAGAAGAAACTGACTAAGTTTTTTAGAGTGAACCAAGATATGTTCGTGTCGACTCACTCTAACATGTGAAGAATTTCTCTTAAAGTTGCATGCCATTCATTGAATGTTAGTCCAATATTCATTCCCGTAAAATAGAAAGTACGCAGCATGGAACTGGAGCATCATTTACGTTGAAGGAGGAAGTGGATACATTGTCTGCTAACAACTTTATCCAAGAAGCAGTGTATTCTGAATGGATAGTAAATCCCGTGATGATTAGAAAGGCCAATAGAAAGTGGTGGACATGTATTGATTATTCAGACTTGAATAAAGAATGTCCGATGGACCGCTTTTCGCTTTCGTAGATTGACTACCTCGTGGATGGAAATGTCAGATACGAAATACTGTCATTTTTGGATGCTTATTTTGACTACAATTAGATTGCAATTCATGTCCCCAACCAAGAGCATACGAGCTTTTCCATGAGCATGGGACTGTATTGCTACAGTGATGTTGTTCAATTTGAAGAACGCTTGAGCTACTTACCATCATTTGGTCAACAAAATGTTTTTAGAAAAAAATGGACGAACCATGGAAATCCATGTGAATGATATGCTAGTGAAATCAAGAAGATCAATGAACCACATAGGCGACTTATTAGAAATGTTTAATGTGCTTTAAAAGTATGGAATGAGATTGAATCAATTGAAGAGTTCTTTCAGAGTCGCGTCTGGAAAGGAATTTGGGTTCATCGTGAACTTTAGAGGCCCTAAGGCTAATATAGATAAAATCAAAGCATTGAGACAGGTTACAACCCCAAGAACTAGAAGGGAAATGCAAAGCTTGAATGATAAGGTTTCCATTTTGAGTAGGTTTATGTCAAAAGAAACCAATAATTGTGTACCATTATTTGATGCCCTTAAGAAGGAAAATGGGTACTTTCAATGGATGGACGAATGTGAAGTAAGGTTTCAGCAAATGTTGGATCATTTCTCGAAACCACCGATCATATCGAAGCTTATGGAAGGAGAAGACATTTATTTACTTAGCGATGTTGACTCATGCATTGAATGCAACGTTGGTGCGTGAAGAAGGAAAAATACAAAGGTTGGTATACTATATCTATAAGTGGTTCATAGGCGTGGAAAAGCACTATCCTAAATTAGAGAAGCTAACATATTGTTTACTGATAACATAGGAAGTTGTGACCATACTTTCAGGCTCATCCAATAAGAGTGTTGACTGATCAACCTCTTAGGCAAGTATTGCATTGCCCGAAGACTTCAGGAGAATTATTGAAACGAAACACCGAGATGATTTAACACGAACATATCATCCTAGAAAGGTGATTCGTGGACAAACAATAGCAGATTTCATTATAGAATTTACTATCCAAGATGACAAAACATATGAGGAGATGGTTGAACTTTCTGAATGGAAATTGTACTTAGATGGAGCATCCAACAAGCACGATTTTGAAGTGGGGATAGTCTTGGTAACTTCAGAAGGTTGAAGGATCTGTTATGCTTATAGCTTGAGTTCTATGCTATAAATAATAAAGCGGAGCACAAAGCGTTGATTGCAGGTCTCAACATGGCGAAGGAGTTGGGAGTATGGATGTTACACATATTAAGTGACTCCTAATTTGTGGTTTGCCAAGCAAAGAATGGATTTCAAGATAACGGTGCACAACTCACCTCATACCTATCAAAGGTGTTGGAGTTACTTGATGAGATCGAGCACTGCACGAACGCACATCCCTAGAGTGGAAAATTCGATTGCGGACTCATTAGCCAAGTTGGCTAGCTCTGGATGCACAAATGTCGGGTATTGTTCCAGTAGAGATGTTAAAGTCTCCAAGTATCAACAAAATGGAAATGGATTATATTTTGGAGGTCGAGGAGAAGGAATCATGGATAACACCATTCAAAGAATACTTGATGAAGGGAACTCTTTGGAAGAGCAGGAACAAGAAACGAAAGCTCCGAAATAAAGTACCACGTTACATTATGCAAAATGGAGTACTATTTCGAAGAGGATTCTAAGCCCCTTTGATAAAGTGTATTGACAAGGATTAAGCTAGGAAAATCCTTAAGGAGGTTCATCAAGGAAACTGTGGTGATCACACTAAGGTGCATAATTTGAAAATAATGCTACTTTGCTATGGGTCTAACTATTAATTGGGATGTAGTTGAATATTCGAGGAAATATTACAAGTGTTAGAGGTTTGCAAAAATACCTAGAGCCCTATCTAACAAGCTTACACAAATGGTTAGCCCATGCCCATTTGTGGTTTTGGGATTGATATCATTATAGTGCTACAAATGGCATGTGGAAAAGGAAATATGCAATTGTTGCGGTTGATTACTTCATAAAATAGGTTGAGGTAGAGCTACTCACTACAATCACTTCGGCAGAAGTGATTAACTTTATATTCAAAAACATATATTGTAGATTTAGAGTGCCACTTGAGATCATCATATACCATGGAACTCAATTTGAAAGTGGAGAGATTCGTGAATTCTATAATCAATATCAAATTGGAAAGAGTTTCTCGATGGCATAACATATGTAGGCGAACGGGTAGAGGTCGTGAATAAGATTGTCAAATCCATCCCGAAGAAGCGATTGAAATATGCAAAGGGAAATTAGGTTGATGTGTCAACACTGGCTTTGTGGGCCTACCGGACGACCCAAAAGTCTGTAATTAGGCATACTCCATTCGCATTGGCATACAGAACTAAATCGATGGTACTCATCGAAGTAGTAAACCCTTCTCACCTGCGTATGCACTATGACCATAAGATGAAAAAGGAGCTATTGTGTGACAATCCGCATCTCCAGACACACTGATGCAAAGCCTAGGGTGACTTTCAGACTCGTGTCGATGTCAAGAAATACGAGTTGTCGGAGTTTTTTTAAGAAAACATTACAAAGACTAAAGATATACAGATATGATCTAAGACATTCTACACTTTCAGATATCATAGTGGAAGACAACAAAATATAAATATAGTAAATAACCATCTCAAAAAATCTATCAAAACACAGTCTGAGAAAACAGCATGCAGTCAAATTTATAGCATACAAAAATACAATACATAGTCTAATAAAATACTAAGTACTGAACAAGATAGATAGTTACATAGAGAGTAATGTAAAATAACAAGCAACTCCAGCGATGAACTTGCCTCTCTACGTACTAATTACGGGCTTATCACCTACTGCCCTATCCTTCTGTTATAGGGAAAAGAAAGGAAAATGGATGGGTCAGACAAAAGTCTGGTGAATCGGTACATAATTAATATATGGTGATCACATGCAATTGATTTCAATAATACTCTATATGACCTAGGGAGTTATACAAATGTCCGTGAACTAATAGGTTTCTTTACTAAAGGGGTTTAACTAAATTCACTCCTACAATAGCTACTTGTGCATGCCTATACTTAGGATCGAACAAATGATCGAACCTTTAGACAATACTAATCGACTAATAGCTATTGGAACTACTCTACATAGGATTACCCTACTGTTTCTACCATGGGACTAAGTTTTCCATAACTACGGCTACTCGTACTCATACCCCCGTTATGCATTAAGGGGGAGCTTGCAACGCCGACTCGTCAGAGTGTCTCATTGTCTTCATCTATGCCCACCTCTCAATTGTAACGCAATTTCCTTTTATTGCATGCACCTGGATCCAACAAAAAACAACATCATGTCGTGTCAGAATCCGTGAATACAAACGAACTCTCGTTAAGTCGGACCCATACACTTCATCAAGCATTAGTCAGTGCTGCGCGTCCACCGTAGACCTCCTTTGAGTGCCATTTGCAATTGAATCGTCCCAATCGAATATCGATCCATATTGGATAAAGAGCATTTTACTAGCTTCACAACGTCCTAGTGTCGCCTCATAAGGAACTAGTTTCCCTATTTCTAACACATATATATGATATATACTAATACCTTTATTTAAAATAAATAAACCTGGGATGTAGTCCCAGGTTCAGCTTACGCTCTTGGAACGTCTACCGGTCGATCGCTATGTACTGGGGTTGTCGATTGCTTGCTATCGAGCGCTCGAAATAGTGCGGTCGATTGATCGCGGTGATATTATAGGGTTTCCGTGTTCTTTCTTTTTCGATGAATTTTTGTTTATTTCCTGTCATTCTATAATTTCGATACTAGCTTACTGTAACTTATATTTTTCAGGTTTGTGTGAAATCAAGGTGTCATTAATTCAAATTCCTAATCAGTTTACATTTACAGTGCTCGGCTTAATTCAGGGTTAACATCAAATTATATTAATAGATTTAGAAAATGATTAGAGAAGGGGTTTTAATCCATATCAATTTCTATTTAACAAGCTTACTCAATTTAATTGTTACTCAACATTAGATTTTGGCAATATAACTTTTAGTTTAGTTTCTAACATCCTAAATCATTTAGTATATACCAAAATAAACTACATAATCAACTTATTAGAAATCTGCTCACTCACCTCAAATCCAAGCTTTCCTTTGAATTTCCATCTAGAAATCCTCCCATGTTCATTAGTTTTTCGCCTGATTTGATCTTCTTGGATTTCTTTAATTTATTCTCGTTTATTTTATAGGATTTTATAAGTGAAGGAGAAGAGAATTCAACAGAGTTTTGGTATACCGATAAATTTCTAATGAGTTAGAGTTTAGGTTAGGTTTGCATTTATAGAGATTTTAGATACTCCAAACCATTGATTAACCTTAAGAGAATCTTTGGCTTCATCTTGAATGTTAAACAATTACTTTGCGACCAAGTAAAAATATTTCGTTCAATCTGGGTCGTTGGCCAGTCAAATTCACCGATTAGGATCATCAACCGAACGACTACTAGGTGGCTTTCAGTCGACCGCTAACTATCGGCCGTTACCCCTCAAGGTGTCGATCAGTGGAGTTATTTATTTAAGCATAGTTTTATTTAATTAATTTCATTTTCAAATTCTAAAATGCCTATAACTTCTCCATACTAGCTTCGATTTCAAAGTGTTATATATGAAAATTGTCCAAAAAATCGCTATGAACACAACAGTGCAAGTTTCATCGCAAAATTCAGAAGGTTGTAAAAATGACCTTTTTCCCCTTGTTAGATATAAATTTAATCCTTTTCTTAAATTTTTACTTAATTTTTTGGGGTGTTACATTCTCCCTCCCTTAAAATGATTTCATCCCCGAAATATCCAAGGATGGAAAATTCTAACTCAATGTGCGCAATAATCAATAACTACAACCATCTACTCATCCCTCATCCATTGGTAATCATTGTCCTTAGTTAAATTTCAAATGCATTATGTATATGCAATCATGGAATGCACGTGAACGTATACTAATGCAAAGATTACGCGGTCTCCTAATCTAGTCGACCTCCTAAAATGCAAGTGCTTATGCTATGTATCAAAATGTTTGCAACATCCTATGTAAATACACTTATAATTCTACATGTATGTGCAACCATTCAATCCGTATGCAACAACCATATGCATATAACTCAATAAAACAAATAAGTGATGATGATGTGTGGGGGGGGGGGTGTTGACTAGAGGATATACTTACCTAAGTATGCAAAAACCAATCCAACAAATACATCTACTAGCATCCATCATCGAAAACATGTCCTAATGAGACATTCACAACCATTCCTAACATCCAATGGTTTCTACCTATACGGTATACTAAGCTAAATCCTAACATATTGCAGTCTTATCCTATTTCAATTAAAAATGGAAACATACCAGAAAAAAGTTGTAGGTGGAAAGCTCAGATCCTCTCTTCAGACTCTCATGTACTCTCTACTGTATCGTCTCCCCACTGAACTTAACAAGCTTGATAACCTTGTTATGGAGTTGCTTTGACCATGCTCAATAATACAAGTAGGTGGACGATAAACAATTGACTCCCTCTCTACTTCCACCTCCTCTAGCTGACTCGACTATGATAGCTGTATTATGTAAACACATTCGCAAGTGTGACACATGGAAAATGTCGTGTACTTCCGCTAACTTCCCAGGAAGCTCTACCCTGTAAGCTAACTTCCCAACTCTCCCAATAATTGGAAAAGGCTCTACAAACCTCGGTGCTAGCTTTCTCGAACTACCAAATCTCACAACGTGCCTAACTGGTGAGGCCTTCACAAAGACCACGTCATCCACTAGGAACTCCAACTCCGTGTGTCTCTCGTCAGCGTAAGATTTCTATCTGTCCTGTGTGGTCTTCATCCTTTTATGGATCAAGTCTACCTTCTCTAATGTCTCCCTCACCATGTCTGGCCCAAGAATAATCCTATCCATAGTGTCCCACCAACACGATGATGATCTACAGCATCTACCATACAACGTCTCAAATGGTTCCATCACAATAATTTCCTGATAGTTGTTATTATAGATGAACTCCACTAGTGGCAAGTGATCCTCCGTAAAACCTCCAAAATTGAATATGTACATATGAAGTTAGTCTTCCAACACCCAGTTCACTCTCTCCATTTGTCTGTCCGTTTGTAGGTGATAAGCGATACTCAAACTCAGCTCGGTGCCCAAAGCCTCTTGTAGACACCTCCAAAACTCATTGGTGAAAAATGGATCTCGACCGCTGACTATGCTAGAAGGAACTCAATGTAACGTAATGATCTCTCTCATGTATAGTGTCGCTAAAGACGCCATGGTCCTCATACTCCTCACCGGAATAAAATGAGTGCATTTGGTCAACCGATCGACTATGACCCATATACTCTCATTCCCTCTCCTACACCTAGGTAGTCTGTTAATGAAGTCTATAGGAATACTCTCCCACTTCCACTGTGGAATTTCCAATGGCTATAACAATATTCCTGGCTTCTTTTGTTCTGTCTTTACCCTCTGGTAAGTCATACATCGGACCCATACTCTGCCACATGTCTCTTCATACCTGGCCAATAAAAGACTCTCTTCATGTCATAGTACATTTTGTCCCCGTTGGGATGAATGGTCATCCTCAAACGATGAGACTTAGCTAGTATCATGTCAATTAACTCCATAGCGAAAGGAACATATAATCTACCATCTCTTCAAGTCAATGGTATAACGCCTCAAATGACTCGACTGCTCTCCTCTTCCAATCTCAAAGATAACCAATAACTCCTTCTCTTGCTTTTGACCTGACCCTAAGTAGTCCATAAGTGTAGGCTATACGTCCAAAATTGCTAAGAATCCCGGAGTAATATCCGACGATGGTCGGAAGTCGAATGTAGAAATAAACTCCAAATGCTTCCACTCTAAAAACATTGAACCCAACACAACATGCTTCCTACTCAAGGAATCGGCTACAACATTACCCTTGCCTGGAGTATAGGAGATATCAAAGTCATACGATGCCAAGAACTCCATCCACCTCTGCTGCCTTAGGTTAAAATCTTTCTGGCATAATAAATACTTTAGAAACTTATGATTCGTATATAGTTCAAACTGCTCTCCTAATAGATAACGCCTCTATGACTTGAGTGCAAAGACAATGGCTGCTAACTCAAGATCTTGGGTTGGATAATCTCTTTCATGGACCTTTAACGGTCGACTAGCATAGCTCACTACTCTTCCTTCTTGCATCAAAACCGTGCTTAACCCCTTTCCACAAGCATCAGTATATACTATGAATGTCTTCGTACTATCGGATAATACTAAAATAGATGCACCACTCAACGCCTTCTTCAACTTAATAAAAGAATACTCACACTTTGCATCCTATGAGAAAACTAAAATTTTCTTTGTAAGGCAGGTCAGAGGGGCACAAATCTTCGTGAAGTCTTTAATGAACTTCCTGTAGTAGCCTATCAAACCAAGGAAACTTCTCACTTCTGCAGCATTCTTCAGCACATGCCAATCCTATGCTACAACAACTTCACTAGTATCGACCGCCAGCCCATTTTCCAAGACAACGTGTCCCAAAAAGCATACCACCTCGTGCCAAAAGTGACTCTTAGAAAACTTCGCCTTTAACTTATGTTCACAGAATGCATTGAGCACTTCTTTCGAATGCAACATATGTTCCTCCTCATTCCTCGAATAGACCAAAATGTCATCTACAAATACCACAACAAACTTATTAAGAAACCTTTTGAAAACTTGGTTCATTAGAACAATAAAGTAGGCGGGTGCATTTGTTAGTCCGAAGGGCATGACTAGACACTCATAAAGTCCTTCCGGTGTACGAAAAGCAGTCTTCTGAATACTATCCTTAACTACATGCAACTGGTGGAATCTATTAATTTGCAAAAGATGGATCTTAAGGCTAATTTAACACTAGAGAATGGGGGGTGAATAGCGTTACTGATTTTTGTGAATCTTTTAAAAAATTTTAAGATTATAATTAAATAATGTAGAATCAACAATCATAGATGCAAACACAGACGGATATAAGTGCCGTAAAAGTAAAAAAGTAAAGAGTTGAAGAGATCACACCAGGAATTTTTATACTAGTTCGGAGTTACCCTACATCAAATCCTGTACAATTTCTTATACATATTTCTTTTCAAATATCAAAGTTAATACAATCTCGATTTCAAGGCTAGGAGACATAATTGATTCAAACGTGATACCAAGAACACACACTTGATTCAGATGGGACACAAGCACACCCACTTGGATTTCAGGGACACCAAGCACACCCAAGGGTATAAGAGTATGATTTGATATAGTCTATAGATTCAATTTCCTGATCTTGAGTACAAATGATCCTATAACCTCTTGAATAGCACTTAGATCTTGATTTGAGTGAGAGGGGGTGAGAGAGATCAAAGAGTAAATAGTAGAAAATCAAACCAATAGAGATTGAATTTGATTCTGGTTGAATCGAGAAGATTTTGAGTAGAAATTCTTTCAGAAATCAAGAGAGTGAAAGAGGAGAGAAAATATGAGAAAATAATTTATAAAAATTCGTTCGGAAGACCCCTATTTATAAAGAAACAACGGTCATGTCCATTCTTGAAGAGATACGATGAAAAGACACTTCCATTCAAATTTGAATTTTGAAATTCCCGGTCTATATGTTGACATACATATTGGGGTATGTCAACATATCCTTTGTAATTTGGAAAACCATTAAATAAAAATTGTTTTGAAAATGTTAAGTTTTGTAAAATATTTTGATACTTTGTAAAATCATTTAAACATAGTTTATACACATTTTAATCATAATAAATCCTAAGAAAATTTTATAAAATTATTTTGAAATATTTTAATATATAAAGTATATTTAAATATGAATTTCTTTTGAAAGTGTATATATATATAAAGTATAAGTGAATATATATTTAAAATCAAAGTTTAATAAATGTCAAAATATACTTTTAAGTACTATAAGCATTTAGAAAACATAAAACTAAAACTATATCAAAGTATACTAGATTAAATGTATATTTAAAATAAAATACTTAAAAACTTAATTACTCAAAATATAATAATCTTGTAATAAAAAAGTTAGGAATCATTTTAAGGTCATTTTGAAAAATCATTTAAAAAAGGATTCTTTAAAAATCATTTAAAATCCGAGAATAGATTTTAAAACCTTTTTGAAAAATGAAGAGAAATCAAAGAAGTGCTATCAGGGTTCTAACAAAATAATCTATGACTTTATAACTTATCTTGAATCTTCAAAACTCTTGAGTTTTCAATCTCTAACTCTTGAATCTCTATACCATCCTCTTGAATCTTCTATTGATACCGTAAAGTCTTCTAAATCAATACATGTCTGAGATCCCGCACTATATACTATATATAACTTGATAAAAACATTATTATCTATATTTTATATAATGTCAAATGGTTTTTATCATCAAAACCAGTGCCTAAGGTACTAACAATCTCCCCTTTTTTGATGATGACAACCATGTTTATAAATTATGATATAACTCCCCTTGAGTTACAAAACTCCCCCTTAATCTATGCTTGAATATTTTATATATTTCTCCCCCTTTTTCATCAACAAAAATATACCATAACTCCCCCTAACTATGGCACTATATGATATATACAAGTGATTTGTTAATGAATAAGAAAACCAATTTTATGAATAAATCCAATCCAAATTCAAACCAAACATACACATGAAATCAAATCCAAATCCTAACAAATCAAACCATAGCTTACTAATCCTAAGTCCAAAGGTTTTTCTGTTGAAAATGGGGGACTTGTGGATGGGACAGATAGGGCAGTGAAGACAGAAATTCCCTTTTTGTTCGACGAGATTTCTATCTCAATCGAAGCATGCTTCACCGACATATCTAACTTCATCACCGTCCTCCTTTTCTTCCTCTTCTTCGTCTTCTTCCTCTTCTTCATTTGTAGAATTAGGTTCATCCTCTTCAATCACTATTAGATTTGTTGGATTATCCAATTGATATTTCTGAAGATTTCGCAGAATTTGGCCTTGTTTCTCTTGTTCCTTCATCATTCTCAATTGAATGGCTTTTATTTCAGAAAGCATATTGAGAGTATGCTTCAGACCACTCTTAATCTTGGTCACTTTGGCCAAGTAGAGGTTTAGAGAGGGCCCGGAATGGGAGAACTGAATGAAAATGATGTGGATTCATACCTTGGACGTTTGGAATTAGTAGGATCAATTAAATTAGTTCTATTTGTGATTTCCAGAAAGAAGAAGACTGTAAAATGGGTTTGTTTTCGAAATAAAGTAGTTATATATAGTCATTTCAAGTTTTGAATTAAGAAGGGAAATTTTAATTCTGAAAATAACTGGATATGTCGACATATAGGAAGTAGATATGTCGACATATCTACTGTATTTTTGATGATATGTTTTTCTTTTTTCTTTTTAATTTTAATGTTATTATTTTTATGTTTATGAGAAAGAACATATTTCTAACTCTCTTCTTAGCTTAATAAATGATGTTTGATTTAATGATTTTGTTAATATATTAGCTATTTGATTTTTAGTATTTATAAATTCGAGTGAGGTTAATTCTTATTTACATTATCTCTTAGAAAGTGATGTCGTTTATCTATATGTTTAGTTCTAGAATGATGAGTCTGATTTTTAGATAAAATAATTACACTAGTATTGTCGCGGTATATTGGTGATTTAGTAAAATTTAAACCAAAATCTTTTAATGTTATTGCATATAAGTAACCTAAGAATTGGCTAATGCCGCTGAAATATATTCTGCTTCTGTTGTGGACAGAGATACAAAATTTTGCTTTTTGCTAAACCAGAAAACTAGAGAGTTTCCTAAAATGTGACAATTCCACTTGTACTTTTTCGGTCTGATTTACAACCAGCATAATCAACATTACTATATGAAATTAAATCAAAGGAATCCTCTTCTGGGTAGAATTGTTCATAGTCTAGTGTGTTATTTACATATCTTAATATTCGTTTTATGGATTTTAAATGAGTTTCTTTAAGTTGAGATTGATATTGCATAGAGACAAACATTATGCATTATATCAGATCTACTTGCAGTAATATAGGGTAAAGATCCTATCATACCTCTATAAAGTTTTTGATCTACATCTTTTGAGTTATCATCTTTATTTAATTTTTCATTAGTTGCCATAGGAGTTGGTTTTCCTTTGGCATTAGACATACCGTATTTATTAACTAATTCTTTGGTATATTTTTCTTGACTTATAAAAATTCGATCATTTAATTGTCTTATTTGTAATACTAGAAAGAACGTTAGTTCTCCCATATGACTCGTCTCAAATTATTCTATCATGATATAAGAAAATTCTTTGCTTAGTTGTTCATCCAAAAATGATATCATCTACATGTATTTGTATTAGTTGAATATCGTTGTTATTTCTTTTAAAAAATAGTGTACTATCTACTTTCCTAATTTCAAAATTAGATTGTAGTAAATATGATTTAAGTCTATCATACCATGTTCTAGGAGCTTGTTTTAAACCATATAGAGCTTTCTTTAATTTATAAACATGATTTGGAAAATTTTCATCTTTAAATAGAGGGGGTTGTTCTACATAAACGTCTTCTTTAATAAAACCATTTAGAAAAGCATTTTTAACATTCACTTGAAATAATTTAAACTTGTTATGCTTTGCAAAGGCATTGCCTCTAATCTGGCTACGGGTGCAAAAGTTTTATCGAAACCTATCCCTTCTTCTTGACTATATCCTTGCGCTACTAAGCGAGCTTTATTTCTAACAACCTCACCTTGTTCATTAAATTTATTTATACCCATTTCGTTCCAGTTATAAATTTGTCATCTGGTCTAGGAACAAGTTCCCAAACATCATTTATAGTGAATTGATTCACTTCTTCTTGCATAGCAAGAATCCATGAATCATCTAATGATGCTTCTTTTGGATTCTTAGGTTCATTAGTTGAAATAAATGCTACGTTACTCATTTTATTTAATTGATTTCTTGTTTTGACTACTGATTCTATATTTCCTAGAATATTTTCTATAAGATGGTCTTTTAATATTTTAGCTTTATATTTATTTTCAGCATCATCATCATCATTATTTGTCTTGCTATTTGGAATTTCATTATTATCATTTTCTTATTCACCACAATTGTTATTATTGATTTTAACATTTTCATCGAATGAAACATGCAGCGCCTATTCAATAGTATTAGTTCTAGTATTAAAAACTCTATAAGCTTTACTTCTGTTTGAATATCCAATAAAAATACCTTTATCTTGCTTTAGCATCAAATTTATCTAAGTTTTCTTTAGTATTTAATATAAAGCATAAACTGCCAAAACCTTTAAAATATGATACTTTAGGCTTTTTATTATATAATTCATATGGTTTTTTCTTAGTCAAAGGTCTTATTAAAATTCTATTTAATATATAATTTGCCGTAGCAACTGCTTCAGCCCAAATTTTTTTAGGTAAGTTACTATCATTTAACATAGTTCTAGCGCACTCTTAAATCATTCTACTTTTACGTTCTACTAGTCCATTTTGTTAAGGTGTTCTTAAAAATGAAAAATTATAGGTAATACCTTTCTTGTTACAAAAAATTTCAGAATTTTCATTTTCTAATTCTCCACGATGATCACTTCGAATTATTTTAATTTTAATAAACATTTGATTTTGAATTCTTTTAACAAAGATTTTAAACATTTCAAATGCATCACTTTTAAGTTTTAGGAAAATCGTCCACGTAAACTTAGAAAAATCATCTACAATTACAAAGACATAACTATTATTATTTATAGATTGTATTTGAGAAGGACCAAAAAGATCTAAATGAAGAAGTTAAAGGGGTTGAGAGGTAGAAATCATATCTTTTGACTTAAAGGAACTTTTTTTCTAAGTTTTCCTAATTGAAACGCATCACATAGACTATTAACATCAAAACCCATTTTAGGAAGACCCCAAACTAGATCATATTTGGCAATTTTAGATAGGAGTTTGAAATTCAAATGACCAAATCTTTTGTGGCAAATTCGAGCGTCACTTGATTCAACCAAAAGACATAAATTATCATTTGACATTTTCATACTTAATATATAGATATTTCTTTTCCTAATGCCTTCAAAGATAATGTTTGACTCATTATCTTCAATATAACACTTATCGTTTTCAAATTTAATTTTAAAGCCCTTATCACACAATTGACTAATACTTAGCAGGTTATGTTTTAAATTCCTAACTAACAAAACATTATAAATAGTAGAAATTTTAGAATTACCGATATTGCCGCTGCCAATCACATATCCTTTAGAGTTATCTTCAAAGTTGATTGATCCACCATCTTTGTAAATGATATCCTTGATCTTTGGATTTCCAGTCTTTCCGTGCCTTGAGCATCCACTATCCAATATCCATTTATCCTTTTTGATTTGTAAAGTTTGATCATCAGGTGTCTGTTCATCAAAAGCCATGTAATACATCTGTTCCTGCAATTTATACCTTTTCAAAAGATCAAGTGGCTTATAATGAATGGATGCAAATTTATGAAACAATGTAATGTTAATTTTGTAAAATTGCTTTTCAAAAATAGTGTTAAAAATATTATGAATAACTTTTGCCATTAAAACTTTTCAAAAGTCAAATTACGAAATTTTGAAAACCAATGCTATGATACCAAATGTTAGTTTGCAGAAGATGGATCTTAAGGCTAATTTAACACTAGAGGAGGGTGAATAGTGTTTATTGATTTTTGTGAATCTTTTAAAATCTTTTTAAGATTATAATTAAACAATGCAGAATCACAGATGCAAACACAGACAAATATAAATATGGTAAAAGTAAAAAGTAAAGAGTTGGAGAGATCACACCAGGAGTTTTTATACTGGTTTGGACTTATCTTAGATCTAGTCCCGTACAATTTCTTGTACATATTTCTTTTTAAATATCAAAGTCAATACAATCTCAATTTCAGGACTACAAGACACACCCTTCAGATTTTACAAGCTTTAGGTACACTCACTGGATTCAGACGAGACACCAGCACACCCACTTGGATTCAAACGGGATACCAAGAACACCCACTTGATTCAAACGGGACATAAGCACACCCACTTAGATTTCAAGGACACCAGATAGACTTAACACACCTTCAATCATGACCTTCTTCCCCTTGTCCTCTACTAGAGGCACACTCGAGCTAGGAACTACGTTCAGTGCATAAGCTGGAACCACCTGGGTAGAGGTCTTCGAAGGTGTTGGACGCTCCTGCTTCATATGCCCGAAGTGATTGCTGTTGTGACACTTAATCCTCAGACTTTCCGCCTTTCACTCCTTAGAAATGTTCCCCTTCTTACCAATCTCCTACATTGTATATCCCGCTTCTTAATCTTTCCCTTGGGTCTCGTTCCTCCGTTGTGCTGATTCTACTATTGCGCCTTTCCTCCAGATTTCTTGGTTCTTCCTTCTCTTTTTCCTTGGAGACGGTATTCAACTAGACTATCTCCACCAGACCTTCATAAGTTGCACCCATGGGAATATGACTAAGAGCCAAACCTTGAAGAGGTTGGTTCAGCCCCTCCACGAACTTTAGAGACTTCTTGTGAGGGTTATTGATCAACTCCATTCCAAATCTAGCCAACTCGTTAAACTGATTGACATACTCTTTCACTGACCTGCCTCCTTGCTTCAGATGAATAAACTTCTCTAACTACACTCCTTCTTCAGCTCTAGACTGAAACTTAACCTCAAAGCATATCCTAAACTCTCTCTAAGTGATACCTTCCTCATCAGTCTCTGCCACTACTACCTCCTACCAATTCAGGGCCTCTCTTTGTAAATGCCAAGTAGCAAGCAACCTCCTCACCTCGTTAACAAGACCCATCAATCTAAAAATCCTCCCATAAGTATGAACCCATGTCCTTGAATCTACATATGACTCGGTCCCCGCATACGGCTTCCCTCCAGCGCTTGCAAAGTCCTTACAATACTTATCGAAATCGATAGCAGTTGGGTGAGCAGGAACTGCAACCGGCACTCGCTCCATGGGTCCTCTATTAGGGTTAAGCTCGGCTTATCCTCTTGCTTGAAGATACCGGCAGAACCATATCGAGACATTCATGCTTGGAATCTCAATTGCGTCGCATGAGCCTTAATCACTCATCTTATATCTGTGATTTTGGAATTTATTAGCAACTTTTCTTAGATAGCATTGCAAGAATAAAGGAAAGGGTTATTTATGTTATATTTAAATAAAATCTTTTGAAAAGCTTTTATCCATACATACATATATATACTTCGGTAACTCATTTAGAAAACCTTTTTGGAAAACCTTTTGAAAAACCTTGGAAAATTTTTTTCTTTTAGGAAAACTTTTCAAGTACGCTCTCTCAATACGTCCCTAATCCCTAAGTAATTTTAAAATTAGGCTCTGATACTAACTGTGATAACCCACACCTCCCAACATACTAATCCAAAGCCTATAGCGACTTTAGGACATGCATCAGTGTTAAGAAATACGAGCTATTGGGGTTTTTTAATCAAAAAATAATACAGAGACTAAAGTTATACAGATATGATCTAAGACATTCTATACTTTTAGATCTCAAAATGGAAGGTAAAAGAATATACATATAGTAAATAACCATCTCAAGGAATATCTCAAAATACAGTCTTAGAAAATAGTACGTAGTCAAATCTAGAATTCACAGAAATACGATAGATGGTCTGATAAAATACTAAGTAATGAACAAGATAGATAGTTACATGGAGAGAAATATAAAATAAGAAGCAACTCCAATAATTAGCTTGCCTCTCCACGTACTAATCACGAGCCTATCATCTGCTGCCCTGTCCTCTTGTTGTAGGGAAAAGAAAGGAAAAGGGGTCAGTCATACAAAAGTCTGGTGAATGAGTATATAACTAATATACGGTGTTCACATGTAGTTGATTTCAATAATATTCTATGTGATCCAGGGTGCTCTACAAGTGCCGGTGAACTGATTAGTTTCTTTACTTAAGGGGTTTAACTAAAAACACACCTACACTAGCTACTTGTACAAGCTCGTACTTAAGATCGAACAACCGATCGAACCTCTAGACAATACTGATCGGCTAATAGCTACTAGAACTACTCTATATATGATTACCCTACCGTTTCCACCATGGGACTAAGTTTCCCACAACTACGTCTACCCGTACCCATACCCCTATTACGCATTAAGGGGGAGCCCACAATGCCAATTCATTGAAGTGTCTCATCATCTTCATCCATGTCTACCTCTCAATGGTAACACAATTGCCTCTTGCTGCATTCGTCGAGATCCAATAACAACACAACATCATGTCGCACCAGAACCCATGAATACCAATGAACTCCTGTTGTTTCAGACCCACACACTTCATCAAGCATCAGTCAGTGCTGCGCAGCCCTCATAGAACCTCCTTTGAGTGCCATTTGCGATAGAATCACCCCCAATCAAATATCGACACCAGTTGGATAATGAGCATTTAACCAGCTTTGCAACGTCCAAGTGTCATCTTATAGGGAACTAGCTTCCTTACTACTAACATCCATATACATATACATACATACATACATACATATATATATATATATATTATATATACTGATACCATTATTTAAAATAAATAAACCTTGGTCGTAGGTCGAGGTTTAGGTTATGCTTCTTAAACGTCTACCGATCGACCGCCCCAGGTAGTGCGATCGATCGATCGTGGTGAAATTTTAGGGGTTTCATGTTCTTTTATTTTCGATAAATTTTTGTTAATTTCCATCGTTCACTAATTTCGATACTAGCTTACTGTAACTTACATTTTTCAATTTTATGTGAAATCAAGGTGTTATTAATTCAAATTTCCAATCAGTCTGCATTTACAGTGCTCGGCTTAATTTAGGGTTAACGTCAAATTATGTTAATACATTCAGAAAAGGATTAGAGAAGGGTTTTAATCCATATCAATTTTTGTTTAACAAGCATACTCAATTTAACTGTTATTCAACATTAGATTTAAGCAATATAATTTTAATTTAGTTTCTAACATCCAAAATTAGATAATGCATACCAAAATAAACTATATATAAATCATCTTTTTAGAAACGTGCCCACTCACCTTAAGTCCATGCCTTTCTTCGAATTTCCATCTAGAAGCCCTCCCTCATTCATTAATTGTTTGTCTGATTTGATCTCTTAGATTTCTCTAATTTATTCTCATTTATTTTGAAGAATTTTATAAGTGGAGGAGAAGAGAGTTCGGCAGAGTTTTGGTATACCGATAAATTTCTAATGAATTGGGGTTTAGGTTAGCTTTGTATTTATAGGGTTTTTAGATTACTCCTGACCATTGATTAACCCTAAGAGAATCTTTGGCTTCATCCTGAATGTTAAACTATTACATTGTGACAAAGTAAAAATATTTTTTTCCATCCGGGCCATTGACTGCTCAAATTCATCGATCAGGATCATCTACCGGTCGGCTACTAGGTGGGGACTGGTCGACCAACGATCCCCTAGGGTATCGACCCGTGGAGCTATTTATTTAAGGATAGTTTAATTAGTTAAATAATTTTGTTTTCAAATTTTAAAACATCCATACCTTCTCCATATTAGCTCTGATTTTAAAGTGTTATATATAAAAATTATCCAGAAAATCACTATGAACACGACGGTGCAAGTTTCATAGTTAAATTCAAACATTTGTAAAACTTACATTTTTGCCCGTGTTATATTTAAATTTAATTCTTTTATTAAATTTTTACTTAAATTTCCGGGGTGTTACATATTGCTAGCTAACCTCGACTTCAAGGAGGAAAAGCGAGAAGAGGCAAGCCGAAGGGCAGTTTCTTACCAACAAAGAGTACCATGTTAGTTCAACGCCAAGGTCCAGAACCATACTTTTGAGATTGGTGACCTTGTTTCAAAATGGGTATTTCCATGTAGGGGGTACTTGGTTCAAATTGGGATGGACCCAATATCATAAACCAAGGGCTTGGAGATAGCACTTTCAGGCTCTTGACGACCAATGGGGACCCAATTCCACGGGTGTGGAATAGTGATCAATTATGCCGCTATTTCACTTGATTCTTTCCATTTTTTGGCATTCGCTTTCATTTAGGTGTTCTTTAGATAGGGTTGGGTGTAATAAAGCAGGATTTGTTGTTGGCATTATTGGAATAAAATTTTCTTTTTGAATAAATGAAACTACATTTATCAAGTCTAACTTCACATTGGCATATCAGTGACATAAGAAGGCATCATGTGTTTTGAAAACCAGATGTCTAAATACCAAGAGATAGGTATCGACGGACTCCTTTGAACCATGATCAATTCTCTAGAATATAATCAAACTAGGAGTAGATCGGATAATTCTCCTCTACACATCTAATCTTTGGTGAATGCTTAGAGATAGGCGAGGATGGGGGTTGATGCCCGAAGATAGGCACCATGGACACCGATGCTCGGAGATAAGTGCCAGTGTAAAATTAAATTTACGCAAGTAAAACTCATAGAAATTACATTGGTTCTCATGCACATACGAGAGGAAAACCATGTAAATGTTGACAAGACATCACAGTTTTATTTATTATTAAATAGGATAAGTTCAACTTGTAGTAAATAAAACTAATTAATAACAGAATACCGTATTACAACAGGAGTTTATTTATATGTACAGCGCTATAGTAAATAAATGCATTACATAGATGGCATACATATGTAGGTATGATATATATGATTAAATCATTACTGACAGTTATGTATATACATTTAAAGAAACAATACATAGATGCATGTAAATAAAAGTGCAATAAAAGTTAATGGCACTGATTTTGCAAAAAGAATCTTTTTCGTTACTTCACTACAAGTATATGAAATTCAAGGGCGGGACCCATATGAGTCAATGACTATGTACAATGCAAGAAAGAAAAAAATTTAGGAACTCCAAAGGATAAGAAAAGCAGCCATATGCTCTACTTCTTGAATGGCTTACGCTTGATGTTTTGCTTCTTCTCTGCCTTCTTTCTTGACATGCCACCCTCAGAAGGAGTTTCCTCTTAAGTTAGTGATGGATTATCGGCTGATATATTATGATTGCACGTTGAAGATTGGGATACCTCGATGGTGGTAGGATAAAACACAAGTAGGGAGACAGTAAGGGGCTTGGATGTCAAAGCTTCAGAGGGATGGGGGGAAGGAGGACATTCTTTCGATCTTCCCTTTGACAAGTTGTATCTTCAGGACCTCAAGTGAAACGACAATGGAAGTACTTGGGCCCAGATTACTGATTACAACAACCTCCTCCTCCTCCAAGAATGCAACAGGGTTGTCACCTTCAAATACAACTCCTATCTTTTCGACATCAAGGCTAAGGCCAAAATCAACAGAGGTGTTGACTACCATAGAAGTAGTAGTGATGGCTTCAACCGAGGGGCCCAATGTGTAAATCATGGTTGGAAGTGAGGCGATCATGGGTTGAACTGAAACATGTAGAACACGATGTAATAAGTTGATGATGGTTTCAAGAGTCATCTGGGGATTTCTTGAAGATTGGAGAATTAAGCAAAACACCTTTAGGTTATCGGCCAGAGGCTGGAGAGCTGGAAGTAATCGGCCCCTCTTCAAAGGTAGGAGATGATATGGGATCAACATAGGCGAAAACAAAAACTGATGCACACTCTTCGACATTTAAGGGGCCATAACAAAAGAGAGAGGTGCAGACATGGAAGCAATGATGGCCTAAGAGCTGGTCGTCGGGAAAATTCGAATCACCACCGAGGTCTCCTAAGATGATGGATCAAGCAAAACTTCAGTTGTCTTCTTGGTTGGGAGATCAGCAAGAACATTAGCGGGAATCTGCAAAACCACCTTAGTAATGCGGGGAGATCTTCCCTTCTCCAAAGCAGCTAAGTCATCATCATTAAAGAAATCATTCAGGATGTCGACCTCATTGAATGAATTGCCCTAATTATCAGCCCTTTCTTTCTCTAATTTCATGATATGATCGTGGATATCCATCAACGCACGTGGATAAGAGTCTTTCAGTACTTTAGACCTTTTGTCTTGAATACAGAATCTTTTTCGATAGCAGAATCTTTTTCGATAACCACTGTTGTAAGTTGATTTTTCAAATCGGCTATGGTAGCCTTTAGCTTCTCTTTCTTTAACCGAAGATCGAGGATTCTTCATGCCTCATCTTGTAATTTTTCTATTTTGGCCTTTAGCTGGGCAATTTTTGTGTTGACATTTGAGCATTGGTAGTAGCGATTCTAGCTTGTAGTTGTTCTATGTTCTTTGCTAGATCGTCATTGTGGATATGAGCTTGCTCAAGTTGCTCACCCAACATCTTAAGCTTGGACTCCAACTCCTGAATACCCTCTGTATATTTTTCTTCCTCTTCGGCAAAGTCCCTGACTTTATCTTTCAATCCTTTTCAATGATCATAGCTTCGTCCTTTAAGGTGTTAATGATTTGCTCGTCATTCATTGCATTCCTTTCTCTTTCAACGAGGAGAAGGTAGTTTTTAGCATTGATGTCGCTAAGGTTCCTGGCCAACATTCTCCAAGCTTGAAATCTATCCATTGGTGTATTGTAGGTGGAGCATACTTTTTGCATATCATCCATCAGGACATCGTCTAGGTTGTAGTCAAAGTGTATGCAATGAAATATGAGCTAACAATGTAGATAAAAAAAGCAATTGCCACCGTAGTCTCTTTGCCCTGTCATCATTGGAGATCAGTGGACGATGTGGCCACATGGGCAAGAGAAGTCCTAGGTTGATGGTAAAATGGGCTCAGAGCGACAGCGGAAGTTGGTTCCCCATTTGAGAAGGGATGATTGCATTAGAGGTGGTAGGAAGAGAACTCATAGCTGAATTACGAGTAGAAGCGATTGGAGGCAGAGGATTCTGCCTCGATAGAGAATGGATTCTATGGGAGTGCGATCTCCTAGAGTAACGGGAAGAAGATGGGTGCTTGGAATTTATTCAATCTAGAGTCATGATTGCCGGGCTAGCATGGACGCTCATGGTACTCCCAGTCACAATCTCAACACTCAACTTCATATTGGCGCTTCCCTTCTTCCATTTCACGATGGGAATTACTGAAAGAGTAGCAGTTGCTGTAAAATCCCATAAAAATTAATAAGAAATTAACTAATAAGGGAAGAATTAATAAATTAATTAATAATAAGGCTAAAAATAATTTTTTTAATGTCGGAATATGGCTATGAAAGTTGTGTTGTTGTGTTTATGGCGATTTTTTTAATCAATTTCATATATAAAGTTTTGAAATCGGAGCTCAAATGAAAAAGTTATTGACGTTTGAAGTTTTTAGATTCAAATTAATTTAAATGGAATTTAAATTCTAATAAATAATTAATGCTAATATTTGAAATTTGAAAAGTAATAGTAAATAGACTTAGGGGTTAAGTAAACGTTAAAATAAATATTAACGTTAATCGGTTAATTGAGGAATTAAATAATTATACAATGGCAACAAAAATATCGTTTCAATAAGCCAACTGGTCAACCGCTAGGACGGACTGGTCGATGTTGGTGGCGGCTAGGGTTTTATGCATTTGAACTATTTGGATTTTGTTATTTTTAACTGACTTAAATCCGACGATTCTGGTGCTTTCTAACCACTATAAACAAAAGCCTACCCCCTCACTTTTATTCACAAATTATTTATGAAACCAAGCGAAGCACTGTCGGTTTCTCTCTTCTAGGATTCAGAAAATTCTCTAGGGTTTCGGGTAAGAAATTTAAGATGTTTATTATTCAATTTCTAATTCTATTCTCCTCCAATCCTAAATTTCTGAATCTAATTCATATACAATTCCCTTGTTGTATATTTCTAAAAGGAGAGATCTGTACAGATTGAACCTGCCGTAAACAAATTCAAAAAGGAAGAGTTAAGGACTTTTTTGAGTGGAAATTTTAGTCTTTCTTATTATAGTAATTGTATAGTATAACTTGGATTTGATATATGCCATTGGGGAATTTTGTTTACGAAAGCATCACACTGAAACCCCAAAATTCCCCTAATGCGAAATGTTAGTTCTTAAGTTAGAATCTCAATTATTCTATATTAAAATAGTGGAATTGTGTGGTTATTGTAATTTTAATATTTTACATTCTACTCCACTTCTTATCTTTTTCCTTGGATCTGATTAAGGGTTTTGAAGAGATTAAATTAGGAAATGGTTTGTAAGGTACAGATTTTTTTATTCATAGTTTGCAGTGCCTATTTTCGCAATTTAAATAGAAATTCTCCTTTTCAATTTTATACAAAGAAGTTGAATAAAGCGTAAAAGTATTTGAATTGTAAGTTTCCATTAATGTTGGTTCCATAATTTGAGTATAAAATAAGTTTGGTATGAATTCTATTTCATACAAGTCTGTTAATTGAATTATGGATATTGGATATGTGGTATGTTTGTTGATATGGAATTGGGCTTGTTTAAATTTGAAGTTTTGACATTTAAACATTAGTTTAGGACGCAATCTTTGCACGCTTAGAAATATTTTAGGCACATGTGTGTGTATATTTATGTATATTAGCGTAAATAATGTATAATTATAACGTATTAATTACGTAGTTAATAAGCTATTAATTATTATTAAATCTCCCTTAGGAAAGAAGTTAATTGTAAAGGCGAAATAAGAGTCTTCTTATAAGACCTTGATATGGAATGCGGTGAGATGTGTGATAATATGTTAAGAGAGTGTTGTTAATTATGACTAAGTTATAGAGATGCGAGGTCAGTCAAAAGCACATGAAAGTCTGCCCAGCTAATCCGGCTACTAGTAGCGTGACTTTATGGTAGATGTGAGACATCGCTTATAATAAGTTGCTATGAAGGGACACAAGGTTAGTCCCAAATTCTATAAGGTAAACCTGCCCAGCTAATCTGGCTACCAGTACCTATGAATAGTCAGACTAATGTGAGATGTCACAGTTGGGTTACAGGTCATAATACAAATGACCTGCTTCGGGTTTTAAGGTATTAAGTGGCGGATTGATGGCCCGCCGCTTCCCTATGTAAAAAGTATTAAATGATCAGTGTTGGCAACTAGGTACGGTAAAGGATATCTCAGGGAAGGTCCACTTTGGTTTTGAGGTATTAAGTGGCTATTGTAGGGTTTGCCTCTCCTATAAAAAGAAGTATTAAAGACCTAAAGAGATTCATGCTATGTCAGCTAGATAGTACCGGAGAGGAGTCCACCTTGGGAAAGGTATTAAATGATGGGGACTAGCCTTGAATGAGGTATTAAATGGTTAAAGCCTACCTAGTTCCCATTAAAAAGATATTAAGTGGCTTAGGTACTATCTCTTACATTGTTAGAGCAATAATGCGATAGATATAGGTTAGTGGTTGAAAGAGAAAATGGTCATGGAATTGGGCCTTAGGGCTTATAGTAGGAAGACTTACAATATTGTTAGGATACATAAGACATATTCTTATTTAAATTATACTACCCATGTACTATATTAGACATGCTCGAGATTTTTATTCACGAGACATTGTTCTTCTAACTCTCTCCTCATTACATAGGTTAGAGATGATGTAGGTTTGTGGAGATGGTGGCGGAGATGCAGGCTTGAGGCAGTTATTTAGCTATCTATGTTATTTTTATTATTCCGATGTATCCATTGAGACATGATCTATTTTAAGATAGTGTCCCACGAATATTTGGCATTGTTATGTGGGATTATGTTGTTCTTTTTTACATTTGAATTTTTAAATAAATGGGTACTAGTTTGATATTATATTCTATCCTTCCGTTATGAGATTCTGAATGTGCAGATAAATAGCTCCGTGTATTTTTTCTTAAAATCAAATTTACCAAACAATAGCCAACTTGGGAATAGTCTAAGGTTCGATTGTTCTATTTTGTGTCGAAAATTAGGCATGTTTCAAGGTGGGTTGTTACAGTCGCCGTGCCTATAAGATTTGGAAGTGGATACATGTCGAGACACCTTCTGGTCGAGGAATTCAAAGTAGTTAAATTTTCCTATTATACCTGAAAGGGAAAAGAGAAATAATTATTATGAGAAATTAGAAGTAGAGAACTCGTGAAGTGAATGTGAGCATGTTCCTAAGTGATGTGGGTGTAGTCCTATCTAGCCTACGGACCATGCTTAACCGAAATAGACAGGGAAGCGATTATGCTCCTTAATGAAAGAAGAATAGCATTATTGTAGGCATGCAACATCTCATCAATTTATAGGTCATTAATGTATAGATTTTGAAGATTTAATGGTCTGGGATCAACAGATGGACCAATAACTTTATCGCCTCGGTGGGAAGGGGTCGCTTTCTTAGTTTGATTGAGAGTCAGATTAGGAGTGGGCTCAGGAGGCCCCATCCTTAGACATTTGAACTAGGAAGTAGGAATAGAAACACCTTCCTTTATAGCGTTCTCCCCAGTTGACTCTACGTTCTTCTTCTTCTTTATATTCATCTTGACCCTCCTCTTCTTCATCTTCTTCTTCGTATCTTCCTTTCTCTTCTTATCATTAGACTCATTATTGATGGATTCTCCTTCTTTGTTATCATCGATTACTCCACGGTGGACCGATGCTAAAGGAGGAACCTCGGCTTATGGAGCAACTTGTGGAATTCCAAGTATGGTAGGCTTGAATTGAAGTCTACAACTGTTGTAAAGAAGGTAAAAGTAATGAAGACATGGGTTAGGTGGGTTATGCTATGCCCATCTTCAAGTATGGCTTGGAGTATGGTGGCCATTTGCCTCGAATTGTCATCATTAACTCTTGGAGGAATATTGTGACGAAATAGAAAAGGATTATCAATCTGGATGAAGGAAACCCTGAGGGGGTGGTAATTGCATTAGGAGATGTAGGACTTACATCCGAGAGCTATTTTTCAGCAAAGCCAATAAGGTAGCATGCAAAGAAATACTCTTCTTTGAAATAGCTAATTTTATTGTGGAGATCAATTATGACTTTATAGTCTCTAAATGCTTCAAAGAGTGTAAGTGAATGATTTGTAGAGCGGAGCTTGAAGTTATATAGGTAACAAATGTTGGCTAACCGTGGTTCCTTGCTAAAGTGTTGGACAAATATCACGAGGAGACTCAACATGGTTACATAACATTCAGATGTAGCTGTGATGGAGCGGACCTCATTGATTGTAAGATATAACAAAGGAATGAATTATAAGGAGGCACAGCTTCGGACAGGCATATGTACTGTTGTAGCCTGTGTAACCAATTGGAGGACTGTGGGCCTGCTTGTGTGGCAGTAGAAGCCTGACTTTGTCTAAGGGAATGTCGTGTTTAATACAAATTCTTTGGAGTTTAGGGACAAAAGGAGGGAAGAAGGGGAGTATTAACATCACCTATCGTGAGGCCCGAAGCTAAGCGCTATAGATGCTGCAGTCATCCATAGTATTAACTTCCGGTGACAAAATACGATAATGTTAATGGTATCCATAATATCAGAAGCACATGAATATGAAATAAAACAACGAATATTTAAAAAACTTTTCCGATTACATTTCAAAGCAATATTTCATATTCAAATTACATAATCCCATAATTGATTCCTAGGTTTTGATCAAATATAATTATTACGAAATACGCCAGAGCAACATATGAAGATGCCCCATTGGATGATCAGAGTACTAAATAGACATATTAGTCTTAATACATTACAGTGGAAATAAAATAACAACTCCTAAATAGCTATCCTGAAAAGACCCTGAAAAGACCTGAACTCTTAATCTACTAAACCTGAAAAGACCCTAACTCTCAATTTACTCAAATTAATTTTTGGCACCCAAGAGTTTAAGGGGAAAATATAAACTTCGAGCCAGACATAAAGCCTGGTGTGAATAATACTATACATCACGGTTTACTGATATTAAGTGAGACCATGCTGCTTAGCGAAACGGGTTTCCCCTCACTAATATCCCTTTTTAAAACATATCTTTTGCAAATCAAAATCCTGCAATCAAACTTGTTAAAGAAATAATAGCAATATCATGTATGCATACAAATCAGGCAATAAATGGACTATCTGTCCAAAGATTATAGTTTTGTTTGGATAATTACTAACCATTGGCTGACTCGAGTCTACCAGATAAAATAAATAATCTAACATCTGTTAGACAAACTTCTGGACGGTTTGTCCCTAACTTACTTCTCCCAGGGTCACCTTATCCTAATGGTTTTATGGGCTTACCAATAACCTATCCTCCTTCTCTGTATATATTCCTTTCTGTGTGTAACCATCATTTAAGTCTTATCGGTGACTAAACCCTACACACTGGAATTTTAAACTAAATTAGCTAGTGGCTATAGCTAATGTATAGGGTGCGACCCTATACAATCCCATCTGGTATTCAAATATCTGAATCATTTACTTAGGGTTAACTACCCATCAAATTTTCCTAGAAAACCTTTTCAAATTGATTTAAACCTTTAAATCATACTTAAACAAGAAAAACATACTATCTGCTTTACTCAAATCTCTTTGCCATGATATATGCTTTACTCAAAACATTATTGATGAAAACATTCGAAACCTTTTTTTAAACCTTTAAACAATCTCTTTCAAAACATTTGAAAGTACACCTTCCAAAACCATTGAAAGTACCCCTTTCGATACATGTAAACTACTTTACTTTATAACCTTAGGCCGAAAGGCCAAAACATCCCTTTCGAAACCATTTACAACAGTCCTTCCGAAAACATTGAAAACATCTCTTTTGAATGCTTTATAAAACCTTAGACATCCTCTTTTAAAACACTTCAAATCTTCATTTTGAAAACATTGAGAAATCACCCCTTCGAAACCTTTATCATATACCTTTCGAAAATATTAGGAAACCTCCCCTTCAAAACCATCATTAGTTACCTTTCGAAAGCATTAAATTTATCTACTTAAAACAAACCTTTCGAAAGCATTGGGTTCAAACAAAAATATGTGGAACATAGTTTCGAAACCTTTAAAATCATTCCTTTCGAAACCTTTGGGTTTAGCCTTAAAATATCAAAAAGGGTCTTAAAAGAACTAAGTCGAAAGCAATTTCCTAAGTAAAAGAAGTGGATGGTGTCAAAACCAATCCCTTCGATAGCATTGGAGATACGGCTCAGGGTTTAAATCGAAAGAACCCTTTCGAAAGCATTGCTTCGAAAGGTAGAATGCGACAGCAGGGGTTTCGACCCCTTCGAAAGCATTTTCTTAAAACAAGGGCTGCAACCTCTTTCAATAGTTCTTTTCTTTTAATACACTCGACCAAGTCGAATGCTATCTCATTCGAAAGCATTCTGTTCAAAAGCAAAGCAAGTGTCGTTTCCTTTTGAAAGAAAAACAAGGTCTCGACCCTTTCAAAAGCCCTGTTTCGACCCTATACTTTTCGCCTATGTCCAATCCACTACGTACCAAGTTTTTGATATCATGTGTATTGGTTTCGAAATTGGTAGGCGGAATTATGTAGTGAAAGGTAGCTGCCGAAAGTGGCGAAACAGCGAAACCTTTTAAAACGGAATTTTAACTTTAAAAAGCAATTTCTTTCTAACTAACTTGCTTATTTGTCATCATATAATTTGTTGCAAGTTTCTTTTTCAAAATCATTTCTAAAAGTGCTGCCGAATTTCAAAGATTAATAATTTAAATCATTTACAAATTGCCTCTTTTCCTTTTTTAAACATATAAAACATTTAAGTCCCATACCTTAAATAATTTTATATACATTTTAAAACACTTAGGAAAATTCTCAAAAAATTCCCATATATCACTTTTAATATTTTTTCCAACATATATAAATTTCTAACCCAAAGCTAACATATAATAGCCGTAATTAATTTAAACCTACTTTAGCTATTTTCTTCACTAGAAAATTCATAATAAATCCACATTAATTCAGAAAATTATGAAACTTGAAACTCATCTCTAAAATAATATTTCTGACCTTATCTCAAAATTGCAAGGCATTTGGATGTCATTTGATAGGTTTTTCAAATCAAAACTTGTCATAAAAATCTATATGAACAAACATAATTTATCAACAAGTACATATATATATATATATATATATATATATATATGATTCAAAACATGGCAATAAACTTTGCAAATCATATACGGATCTGATCTAGAATCGAAAACAAGAAAATATGAGATGTAACCTATTATTCACCTTAGCTTATGATTAAGGAATTTGAGATTTGTTCTTGAGTTAGATTGATTAAGCTTCCTTCCTCTTGATTTTAGCTTCTCTTCTCCTTACTTCTTCTAATGGTGGCTGGTCTCTTCTTTAATTTAATTTTGCTTATGAACGTGTAAAGTGAAAGTGCATGAGGGTTTAGGGTATAAGAATATAACATATTCCTATTTGGCCCTTATTCTATTACCCTTATCTATTTCATTTCATTTTCCTTTATGTTCATTAGCTATTAGGCACGAATACCTTCTTATTACACAAATATCAATTCCTTAACCATTTACATTATTTCATTAAATTTTAACTAATTAAATGTCCTAAATAATGTTAATCAAAATTATGATCGTTACAGACTCCCCTCCTTAAAGAATTTCGTCCTTGAAATTACGATAAGGCAATCATCAAAATCAATCATAAAGGTAAAACATACCATGAAACAAGTCAGGATAAGCGTCTTTAATCCTGCTCTCAGTTTCCCAAGTACAGTCTCTCTCGTCGTCATTCCATTGGATTTAACTAATCTGACTGTCTTATTCCTTAACCTCTTCTCATCTTTCGCGACTATACAAACTGGCTTTCTAAGTATAGTCAAATTCGGTTCCACTACTAAGTCCTCTAACATAGTTGGTGCTATAGTAGTCTTCGGATCTCGAATACACTTCCTTAGATGAGAAATATGAAAAACATCGTGACTCCTGCCAAACTGTTCGGTAAATCTACCTTATATGCAAGTTTCTTGATCCTTTCTATAATAAGAAATGGTCCAATGAACCTCGGTGCCAATTTCCCTGATTTCCCAAATCGAATTAGACCTTTCAACGGTTATGCCTTGACGAAAACATGATCTCCAACTGAGTACTCCAAATCTTTCTGTCTCTTATCAGCATAACTCTTCTACTTAGACCGAGCTTCCCTCATTCTAGCTCGAATTAACTCAATCTTTTCTACAGCTTCTCTAACCAAATTCGGACCAAGAACTAACCTATCCCCGGTCTCTAACCAACAAACGGGGGATGTGCATGTCCTTCCATACAAAGCTTCAAATGGTGCCATCCCTATACTAGTCTGATAACTGTTGTTATATGAAAACTGACTAAGTGCAGATGGTCTTCCTATGATCCTCCAAAGTCTAGCATACAAGCTCGTAACAAATCTTCTATGATTTTGTTAAATCTTTCTGTTTGCCCATCTGTCTGCAGATGGTAAGCGGTACTCATCTTGAGCTTGGTACCCAATGTCTCCTGTAGACTCTTCCATAACTCGCTAGTGAATAAGGAATCTCTATTGCTTACTATACTACTAGGAATTCCTTGCAGTCTAACTATATTCTTCATGAATAACTTAGCCAAAATAGGTGCCGTCCTGGTTGACTTAATTGGAATGAAATGGGCACTCTTGGTCAACCTGTCCACTATGACCCATATGCTTTCATTTCCTATGTTTGACCTTGGCAAACCGTCTATAAAATCCATCGAGATAGAATCCCATTTCCATACCGGAACATCTAAAAGCTAAAGTAACCCATTTGGTTTCTGATGTTCGGCTTTTACCCGTTGACAGTTCAAACACTGTTTCACCCATAAGCCCACATCTCTCTTCATGCCTTTCCAGAAGAAACGTCTTTTCATATCTTAATACATCTTAGTTCCTCTCGGATGAATAGTGAACTTCGAACGATGGCATTCCTCAAGAACTTCTTTCCTAATGTTTCCCACATTCGGAACAGGGAGTCGTCCTTTCTTCCTCAACCACTCATTCTGGTCAAGACTGAAATCTTTTAAGTCATCACTCTCTGTTCCATTTCCTAACTTTATGATCCATTCAGCTAATACTGAATCCTCTCCTTGCTTAGAAGCAATCCTTTCGATCATCACCGGTCGAACTTCTAAACATGACAACATAGAAGTTTCTGTACTAGAACTACTCTTAGATCTCCATTGTACTCTGCATGTAGTCAACGCCTCTAAATCTTTCCACTCATCTATCATTGCCAACACTGCATTCTGATGTTTCTGCTAAGTGCATCTACAACCTTGTTGCCTTTTTCTGGTGTGTACTCAATACCAAAGTCATAAGTGGCTAAAAACTCTAACTGCCTCTGCTGTCTCATATTCAATTCCTTCTGAGAGAATAAATTCTTCAGCGACTTATAATCCGTATATAACTCGAATCTTTCTCCCAACATGTAATGTCTCCACACATTTAATGCAAAAATTACCATAGCTAATTCCAAATCATGCGTTGGATATCAAACCTCATGCGGTCTAAGCTTTTGAGAAGCGTAGGCAATCACCTTATCTCTTTGCATTAACATAGCTCCTAACTCTATTCCACATGCATCTGTATACACTACTAAATCCTGATTCCCTTCTGAAATAACTAATACATGTGCATTAGTCAATAAGTGTTTCAGCTTCTGGAATGTCTCCTCACACTTATCAGTCCAGATGAACTTCACATCTATACGCATTAGCTTGGTCATCGGTGCCGCTATCAATGAAAAATCCTTAATGAATCTCCGATAGTACCCGGCTAATCCAAGAAAACTCTTTATCTCAGTCACCGTCTCAAGTCTCTTCCAATTATTCACAGCTTCGATCTTAGTCGGATCTACAGATAACCCTTTCTTTGAGACTACATGACCAAGAAACATCTCTTCTTTCTTCTAGAAATGACAATTCAAAATTTTCGCTTTCAGTTGATGCTGCCTTAACGTCTCAAACACCACTCTAAGATGAACTTCATGCTCTCTTGCATCTTTAGAGTATATCAGTATATCATCTATGAAAAACCAACATGAACCTATCCAAGCACTCTCTGAAAATTCGGTTCATCAAATCTACAAAGAATGATGCTCATCAGTTAGTCCGACCGGCATTACTGACCATTCATATGATCCATATCTAGTTCTAAACGCCGTCAAAGGAATACCGTCCTCAACTATTCTAAGCTGATGAAATCCTGTTGCCAAATCCAACTGGGAAAATACTTTGGTTCCACTCAACTGGTCGAACAAATCGTCAATTCTAGGTAACGAATATCGATTCTTTATCGTCTTCTCATTCAACTTACGATAATCGATACATAACTTTAATGATCCGTCCGACTTCTTTACAAACACTACGGCTGCTCCTCAAGGCGAACAACTTGGTCTGATAAAACTCTTTCCTTCCAAATCCACCAACTGCACCTTCAACTCCTTCATCTTGATAGGTCTCATTCTACTTGGCGGTCTACTCGCCGGTTCTGCTCCACGCACTATATCTATTCGAAACTCGATGGTTCATTTCGGTGGTAGTCCTACTACAGGTTCAAAGACATCTGCGAATTCTCTAACAATGAAAACTCGATTCAACTCGTCTTCGCCTCCACAACACCCAACAAAGCATTAACCACAAAACTAGGGTTTTCTATGGAGTATACTATCCAACCACTATAGTCAGGGTGTCTAAGTGATATTTTCCTATCATGGCAAAATATCCTAGCATCGTATCTACTTAACCAATCCATACCCAAAATAATTCCGAACCCTACAAAATCAAACACATGCAAACTGCAAGCAGATGTATGACCTAATAATTCAAACACTAAGTGGTCACATCTCATCCCAAGATCGCATAATCTCCTATCGGATTTGCAACCCTTAAGGAAGTAACAAGGTATGAGGGTTCTAGGTTAAGCTTATCTACCAAACAAAGAGATATAAAAGAATGCGATGCACTGGTATCAAATAGAACTCTAACTGATACACCATAAATCAAAAGCGTACCTCCCAACATAGCTTTTCCTCTCTCCTCTGCTGTTGGTCTTGAGGTAGTTGGTTCCAATACAAACACTTTTCCTTTTTCACCCTTGGCTGGCTCCTTGTGTTGGTTCTTATAGTGTCCAATCTGATCGCAGTTGAAACACCTTATTCCTTTCTTCTCAACAGCTTTCTTTCCTTTGTATGTCTGGCATTCATGGGCATAGTGTCCTTTCTTATCGCACTTATAATAGACAACCTCTGCCTGCCCTTTCTTAGCAGCTCCACCCTTCTGAGCTCCTTTCTTATGGAAAAACTTCCTCTTCTGACTTTGCCCTCCTTGAGCTTCCTTTTCCTTATTTCCTTCAAGAAAAGCAAGCATCTCTTCATGCCTCAAGGTCATCCCAACAACAACATCACATGGATCCCTAATATGCGGTAATGTGTCCTTAGCAAGCTCAAGCTTCAACCCACGAATGAACTTTTCATTCCTCTTAATAACAGTATCGACTATAGCGTAGACATACCTCGCTAGCTCCTCAAACCCAGTCACATACTCAAGTACTGTCATATCTCTCTACTCCAACTCAGCAAACTTCCTGAGCAGAGTAGACCTAGCAATCTCCGACATAAACCTTTCTTCAAACTTCCTCTTGAACTCAGCCCAAGTCATAGTCTCCTCATTGACTCCAACAATAACACTGCTCCACTAATACAATGCTACTCCTTGTAGCTGTCTAGAAGCCAGTCTCCTCTTCTTCTCATAATTGAGCCCCAAATCAGCGAAAATCCTTTCACAATGAAGTAATCAGTTCTCCACTTCAATTGCATCTTCAGTGCCAATAAACGGCTGTCCTCCCAACCGAGCATAATCTCTACTCAAAATAGCATAGTTGTTGACCACCAGAGCTTCCTGGTTTCCTCCTCCAGCATTTCCTCCAACTACTCCAGCAGCAACTCCCGCTTGCATCATGTTTACGAAGAACTAATACATTGCTCTCATGTCGATTTGCGGGACTCCAGCACCCACATTTGCAACTTGTGCCTGACCTGGGTTCCTCCTGGTATTTGGTCTGGCATTTCCATTAGTTGTGGTGCTTCCTTCACCAAGGTTAACTCTTCCACTTCTAGCATCTATATCCACATTTGAGTCTTCATAAGATATGGAAGAATAGCCTAAGAGAGATGGGAGAATAGAGATAAAGCGTATATTTATATATAGCAAATACAAGTACGTTACTATAGAGTTATCCCATACCCCAATATTTTCTCAAATTCCTTAGGATTATGGTTTCAAAATCATTTTAAGTTTAAAGTTTTTTCATAAACCTATACTCTAATACCAAGTTGTAACATCCCCTATATAGAGGCCCAAAGATAAGCGCTACAGATGCTGCATTCATTCATAGTATTAACTTTTAGTAACAAAATACGATAATATTAATGGTATCCGTAATATCAGATGCACATGAATATGAAATAAAACAGCGCAGATTAAAAAAACTTTTCTGATTACATTTCAAAGCAATATTTCATATTTAAATTACATAATCCCATAACCGATTCTCAGGTTTTGATCAAATATAATTAATACAAAATACGCCAAGAGCGACATATGAAGATGCCCTCTTGGACGATCAGAGTACTAAATAGACATATCTGTCTTAATATATCACGTCTAAAATAAAATAAAAACTCCTAAATAGCTATCCATGCCATATGCACGTCTTCGGAAGCTTTGTTCGTCTACCTACTAAACTTGAAAAGACCCTAACTCTCAATCTACTCAAATTAATTTTGAGCACCCAAAAGTTTAAGGGGAAAACGTAAACTTCGAGTCCGACATAAAGCCTAATGTAAATAATACTATATATCTCGATTTACTGATATTAAGTGAGACCACGCCGATTAGCGAAACGAGTTTCCCCTCACTAATATCCCTTTTTAAAACTTATCTTTTGCAAATCAAAATCCTGCAACCAAACTTGTCAATAATAGCAATATCATGTATGCATACAAATCAGGTAATAAATGGACTATCTGTCCGAACAATATAGTTATGTTTGGCTAACTACTAACCATTGACTGACTCGGCCTACCAGAAAAAATAATTAATATAACATCCATCAGACAAACTTCTGGACGGTATGTCCCTAACTTACTTCTCCCAGGGTCACCTGATCCTAATGGTCTTACGGGCTCACCAATAACCTCTCCTCCTTCTCTTTATATATTCCTTTCTGTGTGTAACCATCATTTAATTCTTACCTATGACTAAGCCCTACAAACTGGAATTTTGGACTAAATTAGCTAGGGGCTACAGCTAATGTATAGGGCGTGACCCTATAACAGTCCCATCTGGTATTCATATATCTAAGTCATTTACTTAGGGTTAACTACCCATCAAATTTTCCTTGAAAACCTTTTCAAATTGATTTAACCCTTTAAATCATACTTAAACAAGGAAAACATACTATTTGCTTTACTCAAATCTCTTTGCCATGATATATGCTTTACTCAAAACATTGTTGATGAAAAGATTTGAAACCTTTGTTTAAAACCTTTAAACAATCTCTTTCGAAACCTTTGAAAGTACCCCTTTCGAAACCATTGAAAGTACCTTTTTCGATACAGGTAAACTACTTTACTTTATACCCTTAGGCCAAAAGGCCAAAACACACCTTTCGAAACCATTTACAATAGTCCTTTCGAAAACATTGAAAACATCTCTTTCGAAAGCTTTATAAAACCTTAGACATCCTCTTTCAAAACACTTCAAATCTTTTGAAAACATTGGAAACCTTCCATTCAACACTAAAGGTAAACCTTTCGAAAACTTTGAGGAATCACTCCTTCGAAACCTTTATCATATACCTTTCGAAAATATTGGGAAACCTCCTCTTCAAAACCATCATTAGTTACCTTTCGAAAGTATTAAAGTTATCAACTTAAAACAAACCTTTCGAAAGCATTGGGTTCAAGCAAAAATATATAGAACATAGTTTCGAAACCTTTAAAATCATTCCTTTTGAAACCTTTGGGTTTAGCCTTCAAAATATCAAAAAGAGTCTTAAAAGAACTAAGTCGAAAGCAACTCTTTTGAAAGCAATTTCCTAAGTAAAAGAAGTGGATGGTATCGAAACCAATCCCTTCGAAAGTATTGGAGATGCGGCTCAGGGTTTAAAGCGAAAGAACCTTTTCGAAAGCCTTGCTTTGAAAGGTAAAATGCGACAGCAGGGGTTTCGACCCCTTCGAAAGCATTTCTTAAAACAAAGGCGGCAACCTCTTTCGAAAGCTCTTTTCTTTTAGAACACTTGACCAAGTCGAAAGCTATCTCATTCGAAAGCATTCTTTTTGAAAGCAAAGTAAGCGGCATTTCCTTTTGAAAACAAAACAAGGTTTTGACCGCTTCGAAAGCCCTATTTCGACCCTATACCTTTCGCCTATGTCCAATCCACTACGTATAAAGTCTTCGATACCATGTGTATTGGTTTCGAACTAGTTGGAGGCAAAAGTATGTAGTCAAAAGGTAGCTGCCGAAAGAGGCGAAACAGCGAAACCTTTTAAAACGGATTTTTAAATTTAAAGAGCAATTTATTTCCAACTAACTTGCTTATTTATCATCATATAATTGGTTGCCAGTTTCTTTTCCAAAATCCTTTCTAAAAGTGTTGCCGAATTTCAGAGACTAATAATTTAAAACATTTACAAATTTCCCCTTCTCCTTTTATAAACATATAAACATTTAAGTCCCATACTTAAATGATTTTATATACTTATTAAAACACTTAGAAAAATTCTCCAAAAATTCCCATAAATCATTTTTAATATGTTTTCCAACATATATAAATTTCTGACCCAAAGCTAACATACAATAGCTGTAATTTATTTAAACCCAATTTAGCTATTTTCTTCACTAGAAAATTCATAATAAATCCACATTAATTTAGAAAATTATGAAACTTGAAACCCATCTCTATAATAATATTTTTGACCTTATCTCAAAATCTCAAGGCATTTGGATGTAATTTGATAGGTTTTTCACATCAAAACTTTTCATAAAAATCTATATGAACAAACATAATTCATCAACAAGCATATATATCTATTTATCATTCAAAACATGGCAATAAACTTTGCAAATCATATACGGATCTGATCTAGAATCGAAAACAAGAAAATATGAGATGTAACATATTATTCACCTTAGCTTGTGATTAAGGAATTTGAGATTTGCTCTTGAGTTAGATTGATTAAGCTTCCTTCCTCTGGATTTTGGCTTCTCTTCTTCTTACTTCTTCTAATGGTGGCCGACCACTTCTTTAATTTAGTTTTGCTTATGAACGTGTAAAATGAAAGTGAATGAGGGTTTAGGGTATAAGAATATAACTTATTCCTATTTTCCCTTATTCTATAACCCTTATCTATTTCACTTTATTTTCCTTTATGTTCATTATTTATTAGGCACGGCTACCTTCTTATTACACAAATCTCAATCCCTTAACCATTTGCGTTATTTCATTTAATTTAACTAATTAAATATCCTAAATAATGTTAATCAAAATTAGAGTCATTACATGAGTATTATGGATTATCCAAGATTGATGACCAATATAGGTAGAGCTGTCAATGGATGCCCAAAAAATCTAAAATCCGTCCACATTCGTGTCCGAAAAGTGGATAAATATCCAATATCTAGAAAAATTGATGCGGATGCGGATATGAAGACATCCGCATCCAAAAATTATCCGTCCGATTCTTTTTAAGATTATAGTTTTAATTAAGTGTATTTTATTATAATGAAAGATATTTATTTATTATTTTATTATGTTAGAAGTTTTATTATAGACACTAAACGGATATTAACTGGTCAAAACTATTTATTATCAACATATTGCTTATCTTTACCATTTTAATAATCAATGGGATTGAAAATAGTTTATGTTAAACTAAAAAATTTCATTCATATTTCTTGATTTATCAGTTGTTAGCGAATATCATAATTATCCAATATCTGTTCGTATCCATGGATACTGATATCCGATATCCAAATCTGATTTCTAATGCGGATACAGAAATGACACTATCCACATCCGAAAGTATCCATTGAAAGGCCTACATATAGGTTAACATTCGGAGAAATCTCACTATGTGGTTCCTCAATGATCATCAATGGAGCCACATCAATTAAAGGTCAATGAGAATGATGAGAACTAGAAGACTCAACTGTCATAGTAGTGGGCACTAAAGTCAAATTAGAAGTCGTCAGTAGCGATGAAGAGGTAGAAGTGGCTACTATAGCCGTGGATGAATGAAGAAAACGTTTGAATTTCATAACAAGACTGAGACCTCAGATAATGAGAATGGTCATGTAATCTTTATTTAAATCATTATACTTAATATATAAGAATCTAGTCCGCATGTGTGATTGATATATGGCATCTAACGAATGTTGACTTGTGTCGGCCCATTGAATTCTATACCTCGGCTTAGGCAGTGTTTATGTCCAATGTAGCGTGTATCTCGTGTCTTCTATACAATGTACAGATGCACAATATGTAGAAACCCCGCTCATACTAGCATACAAGCTCCAACATGTGATGGAATTGTGTGTCAAATATTACACTTTAACATAGGAATCACACTAACGACATCAGTGGATTTCAACATGAACTGAAACTCGAACTCTCGACTGGGGAATCTCAGAGAGATAGCACAATCTTCACTAAATAAAAGATTATTGGCCTACAAATCTAAGCATCGATGGGATTTATTTTCCAGGACATGTTAAAACTCAAATTCACTAGAAATTATCCACAAAGTCATGGAATTTTGCTCAAGGTCGACCGATCGATGCCTAGACCTAATTTCATATCAATCCACCATTCCAACCTTAGACTCTATTCATGCCTCAACTAGCCCTCATCTTGCCCCTTCACATCCAATCCTACTTGTGTTAATCGATCAATGTTGATCGATCGGAAGGGATGATGACGGTTTTAGGATGAAACTGTAATAAGGAATTTTGTAACATCCCATATCTAGAGGCCCAAAGCTAAGCGCTATAGATGCAGTATTCATCCATAGTATTAACTTTCAATGACTAAATACGGCTATGTTAATGGTATCCATAATATCAAAAGCTCTTGAATATGAAACAAAATCACATATTTCAAAAACAACATTTTATTGATTACATTTCAAGACACATGTTTCACATTCAAATTACATAACCCCATAATTGTTTCCCAAGTTCGTATAAAATATAATTATTACATAAGTATGCCAAGAGTGACATATGATGATGCCCCCTTGGTTGACCATAGTACTATATAGACATAACTGTCTTAAATACAACACAGTGGAACAAAACAAAACAACAACTCCTAAATATCTATCCATCAGCCACCTGCTCGTCTCTGGAAGCTTTATTTGTCAACCTATTAAAACCTGTAAAACCTCAACCCTCAGCCTACTCAAATCAATTTTGAGCACCCGAGAGTTTAAGTGGAAAACATAAACTTCGAGTCAGACACAAAGCTTAGTGTGAATAATACCATACATCTCGGTTATTTGATATTAAGTGAGACCATGTCGCTTAGCGGAATGGGTTTCCCCTGACTAATATCCTTTTAAAACAAATCTTTTGCAAACCTTTATCCTGCAACCAAAACTGGTTAAAACTGTAAAGCATTATTATGTAAACATACATATCAGGTAACAAATGAACTATCTGTCCGAACACTATAGTTTTGTTTGGCTGACTACTAACCTTTGGTTGACTCGGGCCTACCAGATAATATAATCAAAATAATTTAACACCTATTAGACACTCCTCTTCTGGATGGTCTATCCTTAACTATCTGCTAAATACTCCTCTTCTGGACGGTCTGTCCCTAACTTAACATATCCCAGGGTCATTTGATCCTAATGGTTTTGCGGTCTCACCAATAACCTATCTGTATACAAATATATATTCCCTTCTACGTGTAACCATAATTTTAGTCTTACATGTGACAATGCCCTACATACTGGAATTTTAGACTAAATTAGTTGGGGCTAATAGCTAATGTATAGGGCACAACCCTATACCAGTCCCATATGGTATTCTAATATCTGAGTCATTTTACTTAGGGTAATCTTCCCTTAAATTTTCCTTGTGAACCTTTTCATCTCAAATTAATTTAAAACCTTTAAAACAAACTTAAAAAAGGAAAATATATACTCTATGATTTACTCAAAATCACCTTGCCATGTTATATATACTTTACTCAAACCTTTGTTGATGAAAACATTTAAACCTTTGAAAGTACCCCTTTCAAATCCATTGAAAGTACTCCTTTTGAAACCAAGTAAAACCCTCCTTTCACCTAGGCTGAAAGGCCAAAAAATTCCTTTCGAAACCATTCATATAAACCTTTCAAAAATGTTAAAAAACCATTCCTTGGAAAGCATTAAAACCTTAGACATCCTTCTTCAAAACCTTTAAATATTACCTTTCGAATACATTGGAAAACCTTTCCTTTCAAACATTTCGAAACCATTGGGGAACCACCCCTTCGAAACCATTCTTTAAAACCTTTCGAAAGCAATAAAACATCAGACCTTTCGAAAGCCTTTGGGTTCAAGCAAAACATGTGGAAACACCTTTCGAAACCATTAAAAATTAACTCCTTCGAAACCATTTGGGTTCTACCTTCAACAGAGCAAAAAGGGTCATAAAACATTTAAGTCGAAAGCACTCTTTCGAAAGCATTTCCTAAGCAAAGAAGTGATGCTGTCGAAACCAACCTTCCAAAAGCATTGAAGAAACGACTAAGTTTTAAAAGCAAATATACCTTCCGAAATCATTGGCGTCGAAAGGAAGAAAAGCGGCAGTTAAGGGGTTTCGACCCTAATGAAAGCATTTACTTAAAAAAGGCGAAACCCACTCAAAACTTTTCCTTTAAAACATTTGACTCAGCCGAAAGCCAACTAAGTCGAAAGCTATACTGTCGAAAGCAAAGCAGGTTTGCTTTCATTTAAAATCAAAGACAAGCTTCGACCCCTTCGGAACCTTTGGTCTCGACCCAGTGCCTTCCGCCTTAGTCCAATTCACTCTGTACCAAGTTATTGATACTATGTGCATTGGTTTTGATGGCATGGAGGCGGAAGTACTTGGTCGAAACCCCCATGCCGAAAGTGGCGAACCATGCAAAAAGCATGTAAACACTAATTTTTACTTTAAAAGGAATTTCTTTTCAACTAACCTGCCTTGTTTGTCAAAATATTATTGGTTGCTAATTTTTATTTTCTAAAAGTGCTTCCAATATTTCAGAAATAAACAATTTAATTTATTTATAAAATAACCCTTCTCCTATTATAAATATATAAAACATTTAAGTTCCATACCTTAAATAATTTTATATATTCATCAGAACACTTAGGAAAATCCTACAAAAATTCCAAAAAATCATTTTAATATGTTTTCTAACATATATTAATTCCAGACCCAAAATATTAATTATTTAGTCGTAGATAGTTTAAAACCCAAATAATCATTTTCTACACTAGAAAATTTAAATAAAATCCACATTAATTCAGAAAATTATGGAAATTGAAACCCATCTCTAAAATATCATCTCTGATCTATATCTAAAATCGCAAGGCATTTGGATGTTGTTAAATAGGGTTTTCACATTAAACATATCATAAAACCTCTATGATTAAGCATAAATCATCAACAAGCATATATAAACAATTAATCATTCAAAATAATGGCATAATCATGCAAAATACTTCGGATTCATCTTAAGACCGAAAAAAATTGGAAAAATGAGATGTAGTCATTATTCACCTTAGCTTTGTGATTAAATATGTGAGATTTGTTCTTGATTAAGTGATTTAATTCTTCCTCTTGAAATCCTAGCTTTTATCTTCTCTTGAGCTTGCTAATGGTGGTCGGCCTTAACTTATATTTTCGTTTTTGAATGTATGAACGAACGTGTGAATTGTATGGCCTAAGGGTTTAGGGTATAAGAATAACGTTTTTCCTATATTGCCCCTTATCTATTTACCTTAGCACTTCATTTTTATTCTTTTGTTCATTGTTAACATGGCACGACTACCCCTTATTTAATCACAAATCTCAATCCATTAATCAACTTACATTATTTTATTTAATTTAAATAATTAAATATCCTAAATAATGTTACTAAAAAATGGGGTGTTATAAATTTGGGTGGGAAGCTTGAAATTGAAGCAGTAAAATCCAATTTTGAATAGAACATGGCATGATGGTTTTGTACAACAATCAAACCAATGGAATGCAGACATGTGTAGGTGAAACTGTAATAAGAAACTTCCCCCATTTTAGGTAGACTGTATAGTTGAAAACATTTTAGGGCTTCGCTATTGTGAATGAGCCATTGAGAATCGTGCCTCCATGATTATGCTGAGTGACAACATTATATAGCATCTGAACTGAATTGGCATTCTTGAAGTCGTACTGCATCATTTATCAAAAATAGAAACAAATTACAATGTTAGGGGTAATTAAGGCTGAGCTATATGGCTCAATAAATTAACTTTTATCGCCGTTTTGGAGGTTATATTGCCTGACCCCACTCCAAGCTGTCATTATTAGTAGAGGGCTGCGCCTCCTTCCTTGTATTTAAGTTGTGTTTTGGGATTTTGAGTATGAAATCGTAGCTTTTTGGCTTGCTTTTGGGGATCATATCTTGGCTTAAGATTACAGGTCAGTTTTCCTCACAACCTCATCCTTTGTGTTTATGTGTCTATGGGTGGTATCTTCTTTGAAATTATGGTGCAATTTTGTCGCTTCAGTGTCAAATCAGGATCGCGACATATCCTTTTTGCTCTTTTATGTTGATATAAGATTGCAGCGCAGACCTTCCACTTTAGACGTTAGTTTAAGATTACGGTGCATCCCCATCGCATTTAGTTGTTTTAAGGGTTGGGCCACAGTTCTATATTGCTAGCGTTGCTTTTGGGGCCGTAGAACAATCTCTACACTATGTTGTTGCTTAAAGATTGTGTCGCAGTTTCAAATTTTTAAGGCTTACTTTTCGAAACCATAACGCAACCTCTGTATTTGGTACTTGAAAGCTATGTCGTGGTTCTGCTTATTGAGGTGAGTTTAAGGATTCAATATTATTCCTTATACTTTATGGCTATCTCAGGTTTTCAATGTAGTGCTATAGCACCGAAGCTATATTATATTGAAAGGCACAGTTCTTATGCGTTGCCATCGACTTAAGGCTTTGGTCCAGTATTATCTAGATTTTTTTCTTGCTTACTTTACATATTTTGGCCCCTATTGTGTATCAATATCCTTTAACAAAGTTTGGAAAAAATGGGTGTAACACTTGCCCCCAAGTCTGTAGCGATCGTAGATTGGTGTGGACTCGTCTCTACTTTCATATTTTTATGTAACCCATGACTTCTTGTTTTTCTCTTTCTACCTTTCAAATATGAAAAAGTCTTTATTGTCGTTTTACATTTAACGCCCAGATACAAGTGTCACTCCTTTTCTGGCTGATCTTCTTAAAAGCTGTACTTCTAGACTTTTCGACTCCTAAAAAATCTGTATGGATCCTTGCGTTAATCTTTCTTGTCATTAGTCGATTGATGTTTTGGGGCTCTTTCATCGTTCCGATTGTATGGCTGAGATTCAAATCGAGGTAAGTATATATATTTCCCCTCTTCTTCTCCATTCTTTTACATGCTTTCGAAAATCTTAATCACTAATCTCATCCTCTCCGAGGCTAATTTCCTTTCTGGAAAAAAGTAAGGATATTCGTTTTCTCATTATTTCCTTTTTTCCCTAACTCTTAGCGATGTCAATAATCAATCTAGTATTTTTCGATATGGAAACTGCTTCTATCTCTCCTTTATCTTTGCCATCTAGAATAACTGAACTAGGAGAAATAGAGGGTATTCTGAGCCACTTTAGGTTCGAAGGATTATGTAGTAGGGTTCTTGAATCTCATGAATGTATTCATATGCTCCTAAACCTTTTTATTTCCATTACCCCTGAGCATATTCGATGTAGGCTTTATCTTCCTCCTAATCAAATTCTTCATGGCTATCTTCCATTGGTATTGCACCTATTTAACTTGCTCCTATTTCTTATTCCATTTTAATCTCCACTTTCATTCTTTATGCGGAGAAGAGCTCTCCTCCTTCCTATGTGGAACTTCAATTTTTATTCGACATTCATAGTAGTCATTTTGTGGGTGATTTTGGGTTTTATTATACCTAGGATAAGAAGTCGATTCTCACATCTATTCCCCGAAAGACTCAAAAATGGAATAACCAATATTTTTTCATTTTGAATTTAAATAAATTTTCTTCTTCTTTCCAACCACATCCTAATTGTCCTATTTTTTTTTATAAGACCACTAGGTCATTCATATCTCGTAGGAAGAACATCCTAGATTTGGGTAAAGATGAGAGGAAAACAATGTTACTTTTTACTAAGTCTTTATAGCATAGATACAACTTCCTACATACTAGTCATAACTTCTCTCGTTCCATCTTTAAATTCACCTCAGTTTTTGACGCCTGTAGGTATAATTTGATAACTTGGACAATAAAATTTTACTTCATGTTCTTTCATGAGGACAATTACTAATCGTAATTCCCCTTTCTGATGAGCAGATAAAATGGCTGGTGATCTTTTTGATGAATTCCTCGATAATTCTTTATCAAAGAGATTAGAGAAGTCGAAGAAGATAAAGGGAGAAAAGATAGCACTGGAGCCTCCGACCAACCTTTCAAGAAACCACATGCGTCTCCCCCTCCTCTTCCTTCCTCGGAAGCATTGCTTGTCTCACCTTTTCAGTCCATCCAAGACCCTCACTTTCCCTTCTTGCCTTTGCCTAAGGATATTAGTACCAATCTTGCTAAGAGATTAGGGCATATCACTTTGGACGGCTGATCCCACATTGTCGCTGCCCCACAATCTTTATTCTATAACCATTCCCTTTCCTGTGCTCTCCTTCCTCGAGTTTGCTACTAAGCTTGGAAGGACTTTGGTCTACGTATGTACCTTCTTCTTCTTTTTTATTCAGTGGCGATTTGCTTTAGTGATTCTCATCTTATATATCTTTATTTTATAACAGGTAAGTGCCTTGATGATCGAGGCTCGGGAGAGGGAAGAAGACAATCGGGTTTTATCCACTGCTTATACTACTAAGCTTGAGGTAAACTTGGTTATGGCATTTTTCGAGCGAACTAGACTAGAGGAAGAGCTTAGGGCTCAACAAGAGAATGCAGTAAATGCTGAGGGGTTGGCAAAGGCTGTGGAAGAGGCCGTGGCATTGAAGGGTCAAGAGTTGGAAGAGAAAGTTAAAACATTACGGAAGAAGGAGAAGGCTTTGACGGAGTATAAGGACAAGCTTTCACAGATCACTTACCGAATGCTTTATAAGTTGTACGCCGCAATTAAGCGTCAATTTTTTGCTGATCCCTTAGTTGATACTACTACTGAGGTTGAGCTTAGGTTTTTGGGAGATCCAAAAAATCAAAGATGCCCTTGCCTATTACCGGGCTAAGTGGGCTAAGGAGCTGGCCATAGAGAATGCTTCCCCTTCTACCTCCCAAGACGCGTCTTTACACCAAGATGATGAGAATGCACTATCTAAGGGGACTAAGGCCACCTATAATTCTCAAGATAATGTAAATACTCGAACCTTTGTAAATGATTTCGTTACTTCTTTTTTTTCAAACTTCTTAGTATTTAATAAAATTTATTTCTCAATTTTGTTACGATTGGTTTCTTTAACAGTCCTATTGTCTTGTTACTGCACTATGTGTTATGTTCATTTCTTTGTCCTTTTTAGTCTTCTAAGTACTAAATTCCTAAAGGAAAGCATGGAAAAACTTCAAATCAGACTGTAGATCATCTTAGCGTGGCGGAATTTACAAGCGAGAAAAGGAGTTAGATGAGGCATTTACACAACTTAAAGAAGAAACCCAGGGGTTGCTTTCTAAAATTGACCATGGTAGCTAAAGAAAAGGAGGCATTTAGTAATTTTGTACTGCGCGTTGGCACTATAACTTAGAGAGCGATTCCTTCCCCTTCGATGGTCCCTATTTGGAGTGGTTTAGGATTAGACTTAGGAATCTTGATAAGGAGTGAGCAATATGTATTATTATTTGTATGTGAATTCTTTGCACTTCTTTATATAAAATTGGTCTTATACAATACATCTTTCTAAACTTGACTTTGTTTGATTTGATTTCTATCAAAATAAATTCTTATTGCTCTCAAGTAGTTTGCCCCCTTCCTCCTTGTGGACACTCCTCGAGTCTATAGAAGTCTTTGAATCTGACGCTCCTTCAGTCCTTATCATTTATGGTCCGAATGACTCGGGCGCACCCCAATTTAAGTTTAAGGCCACCATTTCTAGTACAACCTTAAAGGAAGAGAACCACCATCTAGCATTCACCAATGAAATATTCGAAAGAGATTTGAGGAATGCTCTTTCTAATTTTGAAAAAGCCAAGGATGTACATGAGCACCAGCATCTATATAATATCAAACTGCGCACCGAGCTTGAGGATACAAATTCAAAGGTGGCTGAACTACAGCAGACATTAAAGGAAAGTGAAGCGCTCTATGGGATTGTCTATGAAGAGGAGATTAAAGGATTGAAAAAGTATATAAATAAACATGTCTCTTTAGGCTATCAATCAATATGAGGAAAATGAGGGTGCCGAAGGAGGAGAGATGGTAAATGGGCTTAGCTTAGGTGCAGTTCTACTCCTCCGTAGATATGGACACGTCGTTAGTGGAAGAGTGGAGGAAGATATCAAAATTACACCAGGTAAACTAAAGAGATGGAAGCCTACTATAAGCAACAGTTAGAGCGACTGGGCCAAAGGAGCTTCCTCACACACAGACGAAAGGGTGGAAAGGGGATGCTCTCAAGTATTTTTGTGGGTTTTCAAGGGATTCAAAAAAGACTAAGGATGAACTAATAAACACTTTAGAACAGACGAGAGAGACCTCCATACTTAATATTTACGAGCTCGAAGATTATCTGCAAGAAGCTCAGGCTACTTCTGGTGTCATAGCGGTATTTGCTGACGCGCCTGAGCGGGATCGTCTTGCTGATCTCAAAGAGAAACTTATAAGGGATCATGTCAGATGCAAGATGGAGCAGATTTCTTTGCAACGAGCCATAGACATTTTTAACTATTTTTACCCTACGCTTGATATAAGCTTTCTCTATACTAAAGAAGGTTTCAAGGTGACTGTAGAGGACTTGGTGAACCCATGGACATGTGCCAATTATGACCCTAGGAAGACTTTTCGCATTAGGACGGACCAACCCTTGGCTAGCATGCCTTAGACTGGATATTTCATAACCAGGGTAGTATTTTAGGACTTATACTTTTGTAGGAACAAGGTGTAGAAAACATTCTTTTATAAATGTATAAGTACCCTATGAGATTTAGCTTGATTGCACTTTCTTTTAATTTTGTCCATTTAGATTTGCTTATTTTTTAGCCTTGCACCACTAAGCAACATTCAAAGGTAGCTAACTTGAGAGAGAAGCACAAGTCTGCTTTGGTTCGAATCACTAAAATGGAGGGACTATTGAAAGATGTCGAGGGTGTGTATAGGGTTTTCTATGAAAATAAGATCAAGGCACTGAATGACAAAGTTGAATAGTTGTCTCTTTAGGTTGCTAAGAAAACTAGTGCAAAAGATGATGTTATTGCATCGTTGGGTCCCAACGTTGTATCGAGGCCTGGTATCATTCCTTCGCCTCCGCCGGGGGTTCATCCTGATGTTGTTTTCCAATGGAAGGAGGATTTGAAGAACTATTATGAGGCCAAATTTCATGAGTTGAAGAATTGCTACAAAAAGGGACCATCTTCGGTTTCTCGGACAAGGGGTAGTTCTAATCAATGTCCTGTGTCAGGTGACCGTAGATCTCGTCGTTGCAAAAGAATCATAATCGATGATTCTTCTGGGGGAAAGTTAGAATCTTATCGTAGTTTGTTTTACTATAAGCCGTAGTTGCAAGCTTAACATTTGATGTAATTTTTTGTGATGATCATTTTATTTTCACTTGCAATGTATGTAAAAATGCGGGGAATATGCAGATACGAGTAGATTTCATAAAATATTAGCAGATCTCAGTTTTTAATATTTATTTGACAAGCTTTCTTTTTTTCTGAAAATGTACTCGATTTGTAGGTTGCACCGCATTCCATGTATTGTCTTTTCTAGCCACTTTTGATTGACCCCTCACACGATACATGCTTCCTAAACTTCGTTTTTGGCATTCATACTTTGTCATGCGCTTGGTACGGTCTACCTTGCTATTTAGGGGCAGACTATTTTTTGATTGTAAAGTCAGATCGCGTATTTACAACCTTGTTAATTCATGCATATGGTTGTTGTACTGGTTCAGGTCGTCTAATAACCTTACGTTCAACGTAATTGTTTGGCCGAGAAGCAGAGTTGTGTTTGATACAACTCATATTATTTGCTATGTTAGTGAAACTAACGTAGAAAGATTTTTATACTGGTTCGGGCCGTTTAATATCCTTACGTCCAGTTCATTGTATTACTATTTTTCATAATAATTACAATGTTTGTTATACATACCAAGGTTTTAAATCTCCTATATATCGCCCGAGATCTCCTCCGAGATCTCATTTTCACACTTAAACGAGACGAGACATCAAATCTCATCCATATCTCCCTCGACACTCATATCGTCCGAGATATTCAAATCTCATCCGAAATATGCATCAAAATCGTAATCCGAGATCTCACCCGAAATTATACATTTGTCTTATTTTGCATAATATTTTTTATTTTCATATTGATTCAAAAGAAACTACTCAATCCAATTATAATTTACCAACTTCTTGAACATATTCTTTACTTTTTACCTTAATGAGCCATAGCGAAAAGTTTCACTTATTTATTATGTTTAAATAAAAGAATATTATTCAATCATTACCAAATCAATTAAGCTAATCAAGCTACTACTCTTCTAAAAATATTCCTTTTTTCATGTAAATCAAGTATGTTACCATTTTTATTTTTACTAAGAAAGTTATAACCGTTAAATAAATTTTTGACACATCAATTTTAGACACATAAGTACATCCGAGATATTCCCGAGATGCATTATAAGACCCGAGATGTCAATCCGAGATGTACACCCGATATGTACTCATCTCGTCCGAGATCTCCCCCGATACGAGATAACTTGTGTGAAAATTCCGAGACGAAACATGACCGAAATCCGATATTTAAAACCTTGATACATACAACATTACTTATACAAAATAAGGCCTAAGACTCTCAGAATTTCATGTCCTTGGACCTAAATTTCCATCAGGCCTTGAGAGTTGGTATGCCCCATTAGTTAAGACTTCTTCTATAACCAAAGGACCTCCCCAGTTTGAGCCCAGAGCCCTATCTGTTGGGTCCTTGGTGTTAGCCATTACTCTTTGCAGCACTAGGTCTCCCTTATGGAAGTTTCTCTTCTTGAGTCTTGCATTGTAATTTTTTTCCATCCTCTGTCGGTGTGCGGTGGATTAGACTATCGCCTCGTCTCTTCTCTCTTGAATAAGATCGAGGGAAGCTTCTTTTAACTCTTTGTTCTGCTTTGCCACATATGATATTCTTCAGTGTGATGGGACCTTTGTTTCAACAGAGAGCATTGCTTCATAACCGTAGGTTGAGAAAGGTGTATGGTCGCTGGGGATCTGGATTAGGTTCTATAAGCCCATAGTACTAAATACAACTCCTCCACCCATTTTCCTTTAGCCTTTTGCAACCTTTTCTTGAGCAGTTTCTTGATGGTATTGTTTGCTTGACTTATCTGTTCGCCTGCGGGTGTGATAACATGGAGAAACTTTTTATTACTCAATTCCTTTCACAAAGATCCATAAACTCCCTACTTTTAGATTGGGTTCCATTATCAGAAATTATTTTATGGGGAATCCCAAACCTAGTAATTATATTCCTTGCAAAGAAGGTGACCGTTTTCTTTGTAGCGATTGTAGCTATGGGTTCTGCTTCTACCAACTTGGTGAAGTAGTCTGTTGCCACCATAGCATACTTTGCCCCTTCTTTTGACATGGGAAGTGGCCCTATCAAATATATGCCCCATATGTCGAACGACCATGGGTTGGCTAACGGGATGAGCTCATAGGAAGGTAGTCTTGGGATACTGGAAAACCTTTGACATCTATCACATTTCTTACATATTCCTATGCATCTTGTAGTCCAGTGGGCCAACAGTAACCATCTGTCAGTACTTTCTTTGCTAACTTGACTCCTCCGGAGTGATCCCCGCATTTTCCTTCATGTACTTCACCCAAGATTTGTTTTCCTTCTTCTTTGAAAACACATCTAAGATAAGGGGTAAAGCACCCTCTTTTGTATATTATGTTGTCAAAGAAGGAAAAATACGGAGTGTGATATTTTATTTTACGGGCTTCATTCTTGATTGGAGGTAGGGCTCCATTTATAAGAATCGTTCAATAATGTTCATCCATGAGTCTTTCTCTGTCTGTTGAGGAGTATTTGCAACTGGATACCATTCTTGGTTTTTGGTCGTTTCTTGATCCTGAGCTTCTTAGATCGTAGCCCGGTGTGCTATGGTAAGGACTAATATATGGCAGGCCTCGGTAATGCTTGGTTCAGCTTGATGTCCTATTGGGACAGCTTTCATTTCCTATGCTACCTTAGTGTTGGCAAGTTTACCTAGTGAGTAGTAAAAGTGTTGTTCTGGCATGGGATTTTCTATGTATAAAATTGATCAAACTACTATAGAAACCTTTTGGACAGTTCTACATATATGGCTTAGGTTGGCTCTTTCATTTGGTAATTTCCCTGCATTTGATTTACAACTAGTTGGGAATCACTATAAATCTTAATATGGGTTATCTTCATTACCTGAGCCATCCCTAAGCCTGCGAGGAGAGCCTCATATTCTGCCACATTATTGGTAGCATTGAATCTGAGCTGCATTGCACCATATAGTTTTTACTCATCTTGGGTAATCAACACATATCCGATCCCCGCACCCTTTTAATTCGATGCTCCATCCATAAATAATTGCTAGAACTGTGGAGTGGGCATTTCTTCCTCAGGTTGTGGCTTGGTAGGTAGCCTGCATTCCACGATGAAATCTGCTAGTGCTTGACCTTTGATTGTTTTTCTTGGATAGTAGGAGGTATCGTGCTAATTGAGCGACATCATCCATTTTAGCATGCGACCAGATGTCTTTGGTTTCTACAGTATTTGGTTCAGCGGTTTGTTCGTGAGAACTTTAATGGGATGCACTTGAAAATAGGGCCATAGTGTCCTTGGTGTGAGCAGCAGGTTGTAAGCTAGCTTTTCAATGACTGAGTAGTTGAGCTTTGCTCCTAATGGGAACTTTCTCGTGAAATAGATAGGCCTTTGGGTCCCTTCATCTTCTGGAACCACTACAGCACTAACAGCTTTATTAGTTATAGCTAAATACACATACAAGTCCTCATTTGTTATTGATTTTGATAGGTTAGGAGTACCAATCAAATGGCACTTCAAATTCTGGAATGCGATTTTGCAGTCCTCAGTCCCTTCGAATTTCCATCCATTTTTCACTTGATCGAAGAATGGTATACACTTGTCGGTTGCTTTAGAAATGAATCTGCTTAGAGTGGCCACCTTACCGTTTAGGCCCATGGTAATTTTCGATTTTTGGGACTCCTATTTTCCTCATAGCCTCAATCTACTCTGGATTTGCTCCAATAACGCGAGCAATAACTAGTACCTCAGGAATTTCTCTAACTGAACGGCAAAAGTACATTTTTGGGGATTCAATTTCATATTATATTGCCATAGGATTACTAACATTTCTTCCAGATCTTGCAATGCCTTGATGCCGCTTTTGACTTGACTAGCATGTCTTCTACATATACTTCAATACTTTTACCAATTTGATTTGAGAACATCATATTAACTAACCTTTGGTTGGTTGCTCCAGCGTTTTTGAGTTCGAACGGCATGACTTTGTAGTAGTATAAGTCCTTATCCATCACAAAATTGGTTTGCTCCTGATTTGGCTCAAACATAGCTATTTGGTTGTAACCTGATTATGTATCCATGAATGAGAGTAGTTCATGTCCACTAGTTGCATCTACTAATTGACCGATTTTAGGTAGAGGAAAGCTATCCTTTGGGCGGGCCCTGTTGAGGTTGGTGCGATCTATGCAAGTTCTCCATTTTCCATTAGACTTCTTTACAAGAACGTGGTTGGCGATCCAATTTGCATAATAACTTCCTTGATGAATCTGTTTGCTTTTAGCTTCTTAACCTTTTAATGCAGAGCATTATACCTTTCTTGGTCTATAGTTCTACGTTTTTTCCTTACTGGATGAACACTAGGATCGATGCTGATTGAATGGTAAAGATAGCTAGGTATATTCCTACCATATCTGAGTGCGCCCAAGCGAAAACATCTGCTAATCTCTTTAGGAAGCCTATCAATATTGTTCTTCCTTTTGCGCTAAGGTTTTCTTCAATATTGAGAACCACCGTGGAGTCTTTGGGATCTATCTATATGTCTTTAAGATCATCCAATGGCTTCAACTCTCTCCTTATTTCTCCTAACCTCAAATCTATTTCACTTTCTTATTTCTCTTTAGGCTGAGAAGTGACAGAGAGTGCTTGTTCTGAGCTTCTTCAGAAAAATACTACGCATAAACTAAGTTATATTCATCAGTGACGTCCATGTGCATATACTTTCTCTTCTCTTTCCTTACTGATGTTGTGGTTGTAGGATGACCTGTTTCAACATCAGTCTTGTTACCTTGTACTAATGCAGTTCCTGGAACTGGATTGATTTATTTTTCATTACTATTATAACAATTATTAGAAGAGACAACATAATAGTTTTGAACAATTTTATTGCTAGAATAGAGTTTTACATCGTATAATTTTCTAGACAGTTGTCTCCCCTAATTGATCCTATTCCAGTAGGGGTATCGAACTTCATGAGCTAACCTTTCTGAGAAATTACTGCCCCCAGGTCAATTATTCCAGACTTTCCTAAAAATGCATTATATGGAGATGTTAATCAATGATCAGGGAGCTTGCGTAATATGATTTATGAAGAGGGGCACTTCCTGTGGTGACGATAAGAGGTGCTATCCAATAGGGATAGTTGCAGTATTATTGAAGCCATAAATAGGTTCATGGCTTATTTTTTGTATTTTCGGTAGGAGCCTCATCTTGTTGAATGCAAATTTAAAGATAACATTGACAGAACTCCTAGAATCTACAAAGATTTTCTTCATCGTGCAGTTTGAGATCTGCACTGTAATTATTAATGTGTCTTGATGTGGGAAAACCACTCCAGCGGTGTTAGGAGCAGTGAAGATTTTGTCATGGGTGGGTTTTTGCTTTACATGGAACATGGTTATTTGCTCTAATCTAGCCTCCTATACATACCACTCCTGCGCCTTTTTTCCTTTTCCGGCAAAGTGTGGTCCACCGTGGATCGAGGCTATAAGATTAGAGGGGTTTCCCATTAGACCTCCATTTGGATCTGGAAAGAGATTCTCAGTCCCCTCTATGTTGTTTTCCTTTAAATACCTGCCTAAGTATCCCTTCTGAATCAGTTTTTCTATTTCGTTCCTCAAATTTCTACAGTTATCAGTATGGTGACGATTGGCTCTATGGAAGTGGCAGTTTTCTCCTCCCTAGTTCTATTTTGGTTTCTTCCCCTTGTTTGGAATGTTGTAGGCCAGCTTAATTCTGGTCATTTGGTATATCTAACTAGGTGTGTGGGTGAGGGGAGTTTTTTTTGTGAAGTTAAATTCTCTCCACCGATTTACAGGTGGATAGTATCCTTCTATCCCATTTTATTTTCATTGTGGGGAGCAGAAGCTCTCTCAGATAAATGTGATTCTATGGCTCCGGCTTCTTCCACTCTGATGTAGCCACCAGCCCTTTCCTAGAAAGCCTTTATTCTGTGGCACAGCTTCCTGATATTCTTATCCCACATAGTTGTGTTTCTTCTGATCCCTACATGCGCTGCCATCAGCAGTGCTTCCTCACAAGTCATCCTAATCCGAAGTGCCTCGAATTGAAGCATTTTATAAAGTTGCGTAAGTTTTCATTTTTGCCTCGCTTTACGTAGGACACGGTATTCACATCTGCAGAAGCCTCTCTCCTAGAGTTGAACTGCCTTAAGAAATCCACAGCTTGATGCAGCCAGGAAAGAACTTCTCCTGGTCCATACCTCTTGAACCATCTAGAAGCTGCACTAGCTAGGTACACCGGGAAGAGCTTACATCCGGCTATCTTCCACACCTTAAAAATATCTATGTAGTACTTAAAGGTGCAAATATGGTCATCAAGGTTAGTAGTCCCGTCAAATTTATTGATTATGGGGCTTTGAAGTTATCAGAACAGTCTGCTTCTGTAATAGTTTCACTAAATGGGGAAGAACCCTCTTCCCTAACTTCCTCTCTGTTGTTTTGTCAGCAAAGTCTTGCCAGTTGCTCTATATGATTTTTCAGTTGATGGATCTCATCCTCCTTGGCATCTATTTGGGATGATTTATCTTTATATAGTGAAGTAACGTCATCATTATCAAGAACAATTTGTGCTTGTTTTTTTAGTAGTAATGGGTGGATGTTCGTAGGCTTTAATTTGACCTAGGGATTGATTTGAATTTTTCCTTTGAGCTTGTTATCTATTTTTCAACCAGCATCACCGTTCTTACTTCTAAGATTTTCGTAATCACACACTACATAGTTAGTGTAGTCGGTGAATGATGGTGGTGGGCTGCGAAATGTTGATGGAAGATCGGTTTAGGAGCATGATAGTGTGCCAAGGATCTCTCTATTCAATCCATTTGTTTGTTCAATTGGTTTGTGAAGGCTTGAAGAGCAAGTCGGACAAGATCTAAGGCATGCTCTACTGAGGCGGCTGCCTCAGTTTGAGTCATGGAGGTGAGAAGTTGCTTTTTTTGACACCTTTGAGGCCAGGTGAAGTTGTTCTTGGTTAGGAGGTATGTTGGAATTAGTGGGATTCATGGTGTTGTAGTGGTATTTAGTGGGGATGGAAGTAAATTTTGCTAGAGAAGGAAATTGGCCTCCCGCTAGCATCAAAAATCTTAATGAGATTTTTCGACTCAGAAACACCACAATATGTTTTGAAGTAATCAAGTCGCTGAATGCTTACGTGATTAGGAATGAACAAAATTAAGTATTGTTAAGATTTCCTTTAAAGGAAGTGATTATGCACAATATTTCTTACACAATTATGAGGGAAATTATCCAAAGTCTTATTACAAGTCTTTGCCTAATTCATTAAAAATATATTCTAACTTTAGTAATAAGAACAGAATAGGTAAAATAAAGTACTAAAATCAATAAAACCAACACAGAGAATATACGTGGTTCAGATGTTAATGAATCCTATGTCCATGGGAAAATGTCATTTTCTTTTTTTATTCTTAGTAGAAACAAACAATAGCAGAGAGTACAGTTTTGATTTCAGTGTTTTTAAAATGAGTAAAGTCTAAAAATCTTCTCCTTTCTGCTACAGTATCTTATACGTTTATAGTACACGGAGATTCACATGGATTGCCAACGTTATTCTTCCACTCTTTTGATTCCTACCTTTGGATTATGCCACATGTTGATTATCCATCTCGCTTATTTGTCGTGCATGGTTGCTAACATAGCCTTCAGTGGGAAACTGTAATTTTAGTTAATGAATTTTGAATTTGGGTAGGAAGCTTGAAATTGAAACGGGAAAACCCAATTTTGAATAGACCATGGCCCGGTGATTTTGTATAACAATTAAACCAATGGACTGCATATATGTGTAGGTGAAACTGTAATGAGAAACCGCACCCATTTTAGGTAGACTATATAGTTGTAATCATTCTAGGGCTTTGCTATAGTGAAGCCGTTGAGAACTGCACCTCCATGATTATGCCAAGTGGCAATATTTTACGGCATCTGAATTGTGTTGGCATTCTTGAAGTCGTACTACAAAATTAATCAAAAATAGAAACAAAGTACAGTGTTAGGAGTAATTGAGGCAGAGATATATGGCTCGGTAAATAAAACTGCATTGCCATTCTAGAGGTTATATCGCCTGTCCCCATTTCTAGCTGTCCTTGTTAATATAGGACTGCGCCTCCGCCCTTGTATTTAAGTTGTGTTTTGGGATTTTTAGTATGAAATCATAGATTCTTGGCTTGCTTTTAGGGATCATATCTTGGTTTACAATTATAGAGCAGTTTCCCCATGGCCTTATCCTTTGGTCTATGTATCCGTGGGCAGTATCTTCCTTGAAATTGTAATGCAGTTTAGTCACTTCAATGTCAAATCAGGATGGTGGCACGTCCTTATTGCTTTTTTATGTTGATATAAGATTGAATCACAAACCTGCCACTTTAGATGTAAGTTTAAGATTGCGGCGCATCCCCATCGCATTTAGTTGCTTTAAGGGTTAGGCCATAGTTCTATATTATCAGTGTTGCATTTAGGGTTGTAGCACAGTCTATACATCTTTTTGTTGTTTAAAGCTCGTGCCGTAGTTCCAACTTTTTAAGGCTTACTTTTGGAATCATAGTGCTGCCTTCGTATTTGGTACTTGAAAGCTGTGTCCTTTATTGCTTTCAGTACATTATTTTACTGCTTTTTCTGTCTTCGATGCTTGAATTTAAATGGATTGTTTTAATGAATTGATGGAGACCACCCATTGAATTCTAGAAATCTTCCACATAATGACTTAAATTTGCTAATTCATAATTGCCAAAGCATACAGCGTCGTAATTATTTCAAATATATTTGGGTGTTTCTAAGACGAAAAATCTCATTAACATTTTTGGTGCTAGAAGTAGGTCACTTCCCTCTCCTGCAAACTTTACTTACATCTCCGTTAAATACCCCTATAACACCATCAATCCCACCGATTCCAATACACCTACCAACCAAGAACAACTTCACCTGGCCTCAAAAATGCCAAAAAAGCAACTCCTTACCTCCATGACTCAAACTAAGGCAGCGCCTCTGCAAAGTCTACCTCATACCCTATCATAGCTGCTCTTTAAGCCTTTACAAACCAATTGAACTAACACATGGATGGAATATACAGATCCCCGGCCCAATATCCTGCCCCTAAGCCTATCTCCCCTCAACCTTCTGCAGCTTACCACAATCATTCACCCTTTGCACTAACTGCTCAGCATATGAGTGATAACGCTAATATCAAAAGTGAGAACGGTGATGTTGGTCGAAAAATAGATACCAAGTTCAAAGGTAAAATTCAAAGCAATCTTCTATCAAATCGAAGCATGCGAACATAAACCCATTACCGCTGAAAAAGCAAGCACAAACTATGCCCAATGACGATGACATTACATCACTCCATAAAAGATGGATCATCTCAAGTCGATAATAAGAAGGACGAGATCGGTCAACTAAAAGCTCGTGTAGAGCAATTGGCAAGACTTTGCTAGCAAAACAACGGAGAGAAAGTTAGGAAAGAGGGTTCTTCCCTATTTAGTGAAACTATTATAGTAGCAAACTTCCCGAATAACTTCAAATCCCCATCAATTGATAAATTCAATGGGACCACTAACCCAGATAACCATATTTGCACCTTTGAGTACTACATGGAGATCCTAAAGGTGGGAAGGATGGCCAGATGCTAGCTCTTCCCACTGAGCTTATCTAGGGAAGTTTCCAGATGGTTCAGAAGGTATGGACTAGGAGAAAATCGTTCTTGCCGAAGCTAGCTATGGATTTCTTAAGACTGTTCAAATATGGGAGAAAGGTCTCCCAAATTTGAATACCATGTCTTGTGTAAAGCAGGGCGAAAATGGAAGCCTACACAACTTCATTAAATGCTTCAAATCTGAGGTGCTTTGTATTAGGGTTACTTATGAAGGAGTGTTACTAATGGAAGTGCATGCTAGGATCAAAAGGAACACGACTATGTGGGACGAGAACAACGGGAAGCCGTGTCATAGCATAAAGGCTTTCTATAAAAGGGCCAGTGACTATATCAGAATGGAAGAAGCCGGGTTCGCAGCAAAATCCGAGAGAGCTTCTTCTTCTTATAATAAGTAGAAAAGGGGGCAGAAGGATACCATCCGCCTGTATGACTCTATAACTTTGTGCAATACCTAGTAGAGACATTTACTTTGTTTAGAATTTTTTCATACGATTTTTACTCATGGAAACTTGTATCGGCTATAATTTTTGATGAGTGCCAAATGAGAATCGAGACCACTTTCATTGGAAAGGTATGATGATTTCTCATTCCCTAGAGTGATCATAATAGCGATTTGGACTTTTTGATTAGGAGATATGGCCGTTTGAAGATTGACAGTTTTTGGGGCAGCTTAATAGGTAATTAGTGAGTTTGGGGCCAAGTCCACTAACCCATTTTGTGTTTGGAGACCTTACTAGGCCGAACCATCGTCCCCAAATCACTTTTACACCTTTTCAAATAGATCCAAGCCTCCATTAACTCATCATCTACCCAAAATCTTCTCTTTTCTCCTCTAAACCAAGTCTAAATAATAGATTAGAGTTAGATTAGCGAGAAAATTCATTGGAGATCTTCAAATCTATATTTTAGGGAAAAAAATCACATTTTTGCTGTTAATTCTTGGATTTGCCTCGATTTGTGTGCAAATCTTCAGTTTTTAGTGTTTTAGTTAGTGATTTATCATCCTTCACCTTACAATATATGCATCTATAGGTTTGAGATGTTTTAACTCATTTTTAAAGTGAAATTAATGTTTTAAAACCGTTTTCTATGTAAATCCTATAGCAAAACGAATTGTGGAATATTTAAAGTGCCTTAATCATGTTAATTTGGAATGTAATTGCCTTTGTATATGATAGGCTATGTTATAGATGTATTGTACTATGAAATGCTATGGTTTTGATATGTATGATTGGATGTTTGAATGTTGGATGTAATTTTTATGTGTGTTGTGTTTGTGTATATGCTTGTATCATTGAAATGCTCATCGAAGCGACTTAGAGTTAGGGACAGTGAAACCGAGCTTCGACAGATTTACTCATTGTTGAGATTTCTATCGTTGCATACAGAATGCACAAGGGTTGAAGAACGGGGCGTAGCTGTGAAATCGATGTGAAATTTGGATTCGATAGAGCTATAAAAAATTGGTTCGGCATGGATGCTTGGTTTGGTATTGATTGATTCGGGCATGGCCGGTGGAGGTGGCTTGGGTCGATGGCTGAGCACGAAGATCGGTTCGGTGGTGAGCTCAGGTCGATGGCCAAGCATGAAATCGGTTCGGTGGTCTGTGAACCGATATAGTGCATCGGGTCAATAGTCTAAACTCTTTATTTTAGTTTTTGTATGGTCTGTGAACCTGATGCACTATGATGTTCTTATTTACAATTCATTTGGTTATATCACTATCTTGTCTGTTTTACATCTATATTGTTTTATTATATTTTTTCTATGCATTGTGAAAGTTCTACAGGTTTCGTGTTTGGATTTTTCTCCACTTTATATTCTTAGCTATCATCCTGCATCAGCTGGGTACCTCCACAGCGAATCACATAGGTATATTAGGTACCAGAGGTGTAAGGTGGTCATCACATTTGGTATCAGAGCTCAAGTTGTTTAGACGACCTAAGTTGATACTCAGATCCATTAGAGATAAGGAAGGAGCTATCATATTAGAATGGATCCAATGATATATAAGAGATCATACTTGTTATATTTTGGTTTTCAAAACTATATAGTAGTATGTATATAGTGTATAAGTTTCATTGCATTCATGGACACCACTTATTCCTTTTAGAGAGACCGATCATTCTTATTACAGTTGTAAGAAATGAGCCGGTTAACATGGAATGCTGCTAGGAACTCCATCTCTGGAGTTGAGGATGGGGGCGGGATCAAGGGCTGCTAACCCCGACTTGTAGAACATGTATGTCGAGATGGTGTGAAACCTGGTTCATAATGCCCAAGTTAATCCATCTGCGGCTGTTGGTGGTGGTGCTCCTGTGTCAGCACCAAGAGTTAATTTCGCTAAGCTAAACAAGGATTATTCTAGAGGCAAACCGCTTTTTGGAATGGAATCAACTGTTGAGGTGCAGGATTAGTTGGACACCTATGAACGCATCTTTGAGAATATGGAGTTAGAGGATGCGACAGAGAGGAAGCTGGCCTCTAGACATCTTCAAGGAAGAGCTATGGGGTTGTGGAATCCCATCAAGATCACTACTCTCGAGGATCAGATTACTTGGGAGCAATTTAAGGCGAGGTTTGAAGAAAAGTATATGCCGACCGTTCAGAAGTCGGTGCTCTTTCAAAAGTTTGCTGACTTGAGGCAGGGGGACATGTATGTGAGAGAGTATGTGGCCAAGTTCGGCATGCTGTCAAAGCATGGTCTATTTTTTTTTTGATACTCCGCTCAAGAAAAATGAGAAGTTTATTATGGGCTTAGACGATTATCTTGGAGAGAAGTTAGTAGGACATTTTGATGAGACCTTCAAGAGGTTGGTGGAGAAGGCTCTTTGATATGAGAGTCTATATCCTAACCTAAGTCGGTTGTTGTTCCTAAGGATGAGCCGAAGTTGCAAGCCGGTGGGGGAGGCAAATGGATATAGGACAACAGCAACAAGAAAAAGCAGCTTTAGAAGGATGGCCAGAAGAAGGGCAAGTGGGACCCTACGTGCTATAACTATGGATAGAGGGGCCATCTTAGCAAAGGTTGCAAGAATGAGAAGAAAGGGTGTTTCAACTGCAATAAGCCAGGGAATATCAAGAAGGATTGTCCGGAACCATCGAAAAACAAGCAAGTTATGTCTGCTTATGCTTTGAATGATGTTTCAGTTTCATCGAGTGCTCCATCGGCGAAGAAGATTGGGTAGAGGATCATTATACAGTGTATGATTTCTATATCTTGTACACATGTATGTGTTTTATTCGATACCGGGGATTCACATCGCTTCATATCTAATAATATGGTAGATAAATCAGGATTGAAACCTAAAATTGTTGACCAACCCTTGATTGTGATGAACCCAATTGGAGGCTCTACTAACCTTTGCACGGTTTGTCGAGACTTAGCCTTATCAAGTCGTGAATGTTTGTTTGCTTGCGATTTCTTTGTTTTGAGTTTTGTGGGGTTCAGTATTATACTTGGGGTGGACTGGTTGAGGAAGTATGTCGTAGTGATGGATTGCGAGAGGCTATTGGTGACGATTGGGGCTATGAGCGATAGATGGTGGTGATCTCCTGCTTGCCAGAGGATCGAGTTATGGTTAGCTTTCTATATTCGCTTGAGAATCCACAATATGAGTTATCATATGTGCCTATAGCAAGAGAGTATCCAAACATATTCGAGGAGGTGACTGGATTACCGCCACATTAAGAGATTGTGTTCCGTATAGATTTGGTGAAGGATGCCAGGTCAATAGTTAGGCCTTTGAGGCATATGGCACCTATGGAGCAGAAAGACTTGGAGGTGCAAGTGAATTACCCATTGAGGCGAGGGTTCATTCATAGGAGCATATCTGAGTGGAGCGTACCTGTAGTATTCGCCACCAAGGTAGATGGCTCTCTGAGGTTATGTGTAGATTACCGTGAGCAGAATAAGGTGATGAGAAAGAACAAGTATCCACTTCCACGTATTGTTGACTTGTTCGATCAGCTCCATGGTGCTAGGGTGTTCTCTCAGTTGGACCTTGGGATAGGGTTTCATCAATAGGGAGTGGCAAAGGAGAGTGTGCCGATTATAACGTTTCGCACGCCATTTAGATTCTATGAGTGGTTGGTTATGTCGTTCGGGTTAACCAACGCACCAGCATACTTTGTTGATCTTATGAACCGTGTCTTCCAAGATAAGCTAAATAAGTTTGTTCTTGTGTTCGTGGACGTTATCCTTGTTTATTCGAGAACGAAGGAAGAACACAAGGAGCATTTTTGGATTGTGATTGTGGTGTTGAGGAAGCACCGATTGAAGGCAAAGTTTTCAAAATATAACTTCTGAAGGAGGGAAGTGCGATTTTTGGGTTATGTTATTTTTGAGAAGGGTGTTGCTGTAGATCCTACGAAGGTGGTAGCAGTACAGGACTAGGATCAACCCAAGACCACTACAGATGTGAGAAGTTTCCTTGGACCGGCGGGATACTATATACGTTTTATCCAGGACTTCTCTAAGGTAGCAGCACCGTTAACCAACTTGATGAAGAAGAATCAGACTTTTATTTGGGACGTGAGGTGCAAGCACTCATTTGTGAGTCTAAAAAAGAGGTTGATAAGTGCATTGGTGTTAGTCATTCCGAGCGGGAATGAGAAGCGGACAGTATACACATATGCCTGTGCTGCTTGACTTGGTGCAGTGCTGATGCAGAAGGGAAAGGTTGTCGCCTACACTAGTTGATAGCTAAAACCACACGAGGCAGTATCCAACTCATGATTTGGAGTTGGCAACCATAATATTCGCTTTGAAGATATAGATGCATTACTTGCTTGGGGAGATGTTCGAGTTGTATATCGACCACAAGTCGTTGAAGTATCTATTTTGCAGAAGGATCTTACTTCGACGACAATGATGGTTAGAGTTCCTAGCCTCCGATGACTTTGGTATTTCCTATACACCTAGTAAGGGAAATGCGGTCGTTGATGCATTGAGCAGGAGACATGCTAGCTTGGGAGCAATGTTCCTAGAGCGGAAGCAGTTAGAGTTTATCGCTGGCTATGATTTTATATTGCGATATGATCTAGAGCTGGAAATGTTGTCTAGCCTGACGATCAGACCTACCTTGATTGAGCGGATCGGTACTAGTTAGAACTGAGACGAAAGACTAGCGGAGATCATGGCAAAGATAGAGGAAGTAGTTGGGTTTGAGGAGATGAAGCAGCATGAGCTCGACCGTGATGGTTGGCTTCGTAAGCATGGGAGATTATTTGTTTTTGATGGCGATGGGATGAAGGATGATGTGCTACGGGAGTGCCATCATTTGAGATTGACTATACACCCCGGCGAAAAAAATGTGCCATGATATGAGACATACATTCTATTAGGAAGGTATGAAGAAGCACGTTGGGGCATTCATCTCAAAGTGCACAAACTATTAGTTGGTAAAGGCCAAGCAGAAGAAGCTAAGTGGTTTGATGCAACCGCTAGAAGTTCCCGAGTGAAAATGGGAACAAGTATCAATGGATTTCATCAACGAATTGGTCAGTTGGTAAAGGCCGAGCAAAAGAATCTAAGTGGTTTGATGCAACTGCTAGAAGTTCCCGAGTGAAAATGGGAACAAGTATCAATGGATTTCATCGACAGGTTGCCAAGGACTGGAACAGGGTACGACAGCATTTGGGTCATAGTCGATTGGTTGACTAAGAGTGTTAGATTTATACCTATCAAGTCAAGTATAATGGCATTCAAATTGGCCGAGTTGTATGTGAAGTCGGTTATGGGATTCCATGGTGTGCCAAAGAGCAATGTGAGCGATCAAGACCCTTTGTTCACTAGCGGATTTTGGGAGGGCTTACAAGAGGTGTTGGGGACATAGCTGCACCTTGGTATAGCTTACCACCCACAAATAGATGGGCAGATCGAGAGGGTGAATCATATTCTCGAGGATCACTTGCGAGCTTTCATTCTCGATATTGGCGGCTCATGGGACGATTATTTACATTTAGTAGAGTTTGCACACAACAATAGTTATTAGTCCAACATCGGTATGGCACCATTTGAGGCGTTATATGGCCGACCGTGCAATGCTCCTTCTTGTTGGTGGGAAGCGAACAAGAAACTGATACTTGGGCCAGATATGATTAAAAGGACTTCGAAGAAGATCAAGGTCATTCAACAACGAATGAGAGCTGCTCAGGGTAGACAAAAGACTACGTTGATAGGAGGAGATGTGATTAAGTGTTCTCTGTCAGCGATATAGTATTCATCAAGATCTCTTCATTAAGGAATGTTGTTCGATTTGCTATTATGGGGAAGTTGGCACCGAGATTCGTTGGTCATTTTTTGATACCCGAGAGGATCGAGAATCTAGCATATAGAGTCGACTTATCTCAGAAGATGGGGGTGTACACAATGTTTTCCATGTATCTCACTTGCGGAAGTTTGTGCATGGCTCATGCGAAATTGTTCAACTAGATCAGTTGGATGATATCGAGATTGAACCATCGAGACCCCATAGCATATTCGTATCGTCGAACATGATATGAAGCAACTTAAGAGGAAGATGGTAGAGCTAGTGAAGGTTCAGTGGAGTGAGAGCGAAGACAATTGTACTTGGGAGACTGAGGAGAGCATGAGGACCGCTTATCCGGAAATCTTTACTTAGTGAGATTCTGTTTATTGCATTTTACTTTCACTTCCGATATCATATAGGGTAGTTTAGTATCCTGCATGCTAAGGCAGGTGTAGATATTGTTTATTGTTTTTGTGTGCATGTTTGACATTTGGTGTGTTTGCTCATAGACGATAGACATGCATGGTAGCTATGGTTGATTTTACCTTGGTTGTATTTGAGATTTCGAGGGCAAAATTCCTAAAGGGGGAGAGTGTAACGACCCGTATTTTACGTATTGAATGATCGAAAAATATTATTCTTAAATTCAAATGAGGTCGTATGACTCTATAACTTTAGGAAATGCTTAGTAGAGATATTTCCTTTATTTAGAATTTTTTTGAATGATTTTTACCCCTAGAAACCTGTATATGCTATAAGTTTTGATAGGAGCCGAATTAGCATTTAAGACCACTTCCACTGGAAAGATACGATGGTTTATAAAATGGTCATAAAGGCGATTTGTATTTTCTGGCTAGGAGATATGGTTGTTTGAAGATTGGCTGTTTTTGGAGCAGCTTAGTAGGTAATTAGTGAGTTTGGGGGCAAGCCCACTAACCCATTTCGGGTTTGAGACCTTATATTCTTTTTAGGAAGACGATTGTGCAGTGCGAGACTACACTCTCGATTAGATAATAAAATAGTTATAATATAGTTCCGACCAACATGCTTGACCGGTAGCCAACATGGAGGGTTTAACTAGGTAATATAGAAATAAATACAACGCAACATCGACAAACTTAAAATAAATGGTAGGAAGAAGTAGCAAAATAAAACATCATAACCCCAACCCATGCATGCAACAGCCCCAACTATAGAAACCAAAATGAGCTGCTCAGCCAAGTTGACAGAAGCCGAAATAAGAGCTACACCATGGTCGAGTAAAGACATGACGGGCGGAGGGGCCAACCCTACCACTATCTGGAATCTTCGAACTTCCTACAAATTCAATGTTTGAATTCGCAGGGGCAATGCTCAGACGCAAAGGAGACAAAGCTCTCCTACCTGTCTAAGAGCAGAAAAAATAAGTAATATTATAGCTAATTCTTAGTTTGGATTGCAAAGCATTCTTGAAATAGCACGAATTCCTCTCTCACCAAATAGCCCGGTTGAAGGCAGCAATGAAGCAATCTAAGTCCAAGCGGGGGTAGAATATTTCCACTGGTCATAACATAAGGAGATAGCAGGGATATAATCAAGCAGGTGCACGCTAAAAGTCACCTAAACATAGTAGGAAAAGTCACAATCGAGGAAGAGGTGCTAGATTGATTCATTATCAATGGAGTAAAGGACACACATAGGATCAATCAGGATGCCCTTGCAAATGAGCCTGTCTTTAGTGTTAGCTTTATCTAGAGTAAGGATCCACATGAAGAAACGAGCACGATGGGGGATTTTGCATTTCCAGAGTCTAGGGAAAGAGAGCAATCTACCCGAATTGGTAAGGGCAAGGTAGCACGATAAAACCGAGAAAGATTTCGCAGAGGTAAAACCCCAGTAGAAGCTGTTAAGGGATGACGAAAGGTGGATGGATTGAAGGATGCGCAGAATTTGGAGGAGTTGAGTGAGGAAAGAGCCAAAGATAGCGAGGTCGGAACAAAAGCGATGCAAACCAAGGGAGATGGCTTCGAAAACAGATATGGATTTGTTGGAGACCACCGAGAAGAGGCCAGGGAATGAATTGGGCAAGGGGAGTCATTAAACCAAGAGTCATGCTAGAGAGAGAGCAAGAATGTCCATTCCCAATTTGGACTTGAAAAAAGCGGAAAACCCACGGGATGGAATAAAGGATGCCAGCCCAGAAAGGAGAAGGGTGGTTGGTAGGAGCGGAGAGGAGGATACGGAAGGGAATAGAGGCATGATGCTTAGTCAGGATCCAGAACTTCCAAAGAGGAGTATTAGAGGAGAGACCTTATTAGGCTGAACCATCATCCCTAAATCACTTTTTCACTTTCTCAAATAGATCTAAGTCTCTATTAACCCATCCTTTACGCAAAACCTTCTCCTTTCTCCTCCGAACCAAGTCTAAATCTTAGATTAGAGTTAGATAAGCAAGAGGATTCATTGGATATCTTCAAATCAACATTTTTGGGGAAGAAAAATCACATCTATGCTGTTGATTCTCGAAATTGCCTCGATTTGCATGCAAATCTTCACTTTTTGGTATTTTGGTGAGTGATTTATCACCTCTCACCTTACTATATATATATCTATAGGATTTGAGTTGTTTTAGACTCATTTTTAAAGTCAAATTAATTTTTTAAAACTGTTTTCTATCTCAAACCTATAGAAAAATGAATTTTGGTATAGGCAATGTGTGTGATTGGATGTTGGATGCAATATGTGTGTGTGTGTGTGTTGTGTTTGTGTATATGCTTATGTGGTTGAAACACTAATCGGAGCGACTTTGAGTTTGGGACTATGAAACTAAGCTTCGACGGATTTACTCGTTGTTGAGAATTGTATCATTGCATACGGAATGCACAAGGATCGAATAACGGGGCATAGCGGTGAAATCGATGTGAAATTTGGACTCAACGATGCTACAAGAAATCGGTTTGACATGGATTCTTGGTGTTTGGTTCGGCGTTATTTAATTCAAGCCTGGCCGGTGGGGGTGGCTTAGGTCGATGGTAGAGCATGAAGATTAGTTTGGTGTTGAGCTTGGTTCGATGGTCGAGAACAAAGATCGGTTTAGTGGTAAGCTTGGTCCGATGGCTGAGCGTGGAGGTTGGTTCAATGGCCGAACAAGGGAGCTGGTTCGGAGGAAGTGGCTTGGTTCGGTGTTGTGTGGTTGGCTCAGTTTTAGGGGAGCCTTCCTTGGTTCAATCGAGGCTGTACAGAATAGTGGTGGCGCACGGTGTTGGGTAGAAGCTCCGGGCATGGCACAGATGTATTTTGGTGCAAGACTTGGGGTTGCTTCATGGTCTTGGGAGTTGGTTCGGGATAAGGATGGATGACCCTAGGATGGCTCTAAATGACTTTGGAATAGTAAACAACGAAGTATAATGGCTTTGAAAACTCGATGTAGCGGGCGACTATAGCATCTGGTGAGGGACCAAAAGGACAATTTGTGCGTGATAGCTCGTAGAGTAGAACGTGAGGTTGTGATGCTCGTGAGCAGGACATGGTAGTCTGCGGATACCTAGGGTAGCCTGTGTGGTCTCATGTGTTTGGACGTCTTTGTATGTCCAGTCCTTAGCCATCTGCATGGGCAAGAGTCGAGAATTTAAGGGGCAATTCTACTATCAGTACATGTGCTGAAGGATTGATAGGTAACTTTCTGGTTATGATGCTCATTAATGGGACAGGGTAGTCTGTGTGTACCTAGGGTAGTCTGTGTGTACCCATATTTTAGACGTCTACGTGTGTCCACTCCCTAGCCATCTGTGTGGGCAATGTGTTGAGCATCTAAGAGAGTTATCATATATCTAAAGCACTTGAATAAGAGATGTGAGGCTGTGTGATAGATGCTATATTTACTATGTGCTTGGTATGATTTCTGATACCGCTATACCCTATATTTTCCACTTGTGATAGTATTGTAGCATATATTGCATTTATGTGCTAACTCTTTGGGTGCAAGGACGGGTCAAGTATGGTTGTTCATACACTATACCATATTTACTATATATGGTTATTATAGTATTTTGAGATGATGTATCGCCCACACTAGTCTATTGTCTAACCCAAGGTTTTATGCTTTGCTTCTTATTATCTTGGATACTCTTGAATGAGTAGATTATGGATAACAGGTTTGAATAGCGCATGGAGCTGTACGGAGTACGAGTAGTACGCTACACTTTCATATATATATATTTAGAGCTTACTATCCCTTATATTCTGCTATGCAGTATTATGGAGTTATGTCAGTATTTGTATTACTAGAGATAGTCATAGAGTTTACTATGGAGATTTAGGATGTATAAACTCTTTATTTCAGTTTTTGTATGGTCTGTGAAGCTGATGCACTCTAATGTCCTTATTTATGGTTCATTTGATCATATCATAATCTCGTCTATTTTACATATATGTTGTTATATTATATTTTTTCTATGCACTTTGAGATGTTTAACAAGTTCTGTGTTTGGATTTTTCTCTATATTATTTACTTGACTACCGTCCTGCATCAGACGGGTACCTCCACAGCGCATCATATAGGTATATTGGGTACCAGAGGTGTAGGGAGTTCATCACACCCTTACTCCTAGTCAGATATATGAGATGACTAGGACCGAATTGGCCTATAGTGTCCCAAACAAACGAAAGAAGGTTGAACAGAACAGAGGGGGAACATACTGCCGCTTCCATAGAGCCAATGTCCACTACATTGATAACTACCGACACCTTAGGAATGAAATACAGAAAGTGATTCAGAAAGGATACATAGGCGGCTATCAAAAGGAAAGTCGTGGGGAGAGGACCAAAAATCTCTCTCCAGATCTGAATGAATGTTTAGCGGGAAACCCTTGCAATCTCATAGTCTCAATCCATGGAGGACCCCATTTCACTGGAAAAAAGCAAAAATGCACGGGTGTAGAATGTGCAAGAGGCTAAGGTGGAGCAAAGAACCATGTTCCACATAAGGCAAAAGCCTGCTCAAGACATAATCTTCATCGCTGTTGACATCGCTGGGGTAGTTTTCCCGCATCAAAACCCACTGGTGGTTATGGTACAAATCTCAAATTGCACCATGAAGATCTTAATGAATTTTGGGAGCTCAGTTAACGTCCTTTTCAAATCTGCAATCGACGAAATAAAGCTTCCAGTAGAAATATTAAAGCCAAGCACCGAACCAATTTACGGCTTCAACAATATTGCGATTGTCTCCATTGGATCGGAACATACTCTCATCACTGCTGGGTCTGCTCCTTTTCACAAATCATTTTATGCAAGCTTCCTAATCATTGATTAACCATCTCCATATCATGCATTTTTAGGAAGGCCTACACTAATTGACTTGGAGGCAGTGATTTCTCAAAGGGACTTGCTCATGAAGTCCATACCCTTGCCAGAATTGGACCAATTAAGGGAAAACAACTGTTAGCTAGAGAATTATATAATTTAAACCTCTATTCTAGCAATAAAATTGTTTAAAACTAGTATGTTGTCTCTTTTAATGATTGTGATGATAGTAATGAAAAGGAAATCAAGTCAGTTTCAGGAACTGCATTGGTACAAAGTACTAAGACTGATGCTGAAATTGGTCATTCTAAGACCACAAATTAGTAGTATTTTTCTGAAGAAACTCAGAGACAAGCACTCTTTACCACTTCCTAACCTGAAGAAAAAGAAGAAAGCAAAATAGATCCGAGACTAGGGGAAACAAGGAAAGAGTTGAAGCTATCAGATGATCTTGAAGGTATATAGATAGATCCCAAAGACCCCACATAAGTTCTCAAGATAGGAAAAACCTCAGCACATAAGGCAGAACAGAATTGATAGACTTCTGCAAAAGATCAACAGATGCTTTTGCTTGGGCACATTCAAGCATGGTAGGGATAGATCCAACTATCATCTGCCACACATACAACATAGACCCTAATGCTCATCCAGTCAGGCAAAAACGTAGAACTCTAGATCAGGAAAGGTATATTGCTCTGCATGAAGAGCTTAAGAAGCTGAAAGCAAATGAATTCATCAGGGAAGTGTACCACCTATAGTGGATCGCCAACCCTTTTCTTGTAAAGAAGTTTAATAGGAAATGGAGAACATGCATAAACTACACCAACCTCAACAAGGCCTACCCAAAGGATAGCTTTGCTCTACCCAGAATTGATCAATTAGCATATGCAACTAGTGGACATAGACTACTCTCATTCATGGATGCATACTCAAGTTACAATCGGATAGCTATGATTGACACAAATCAAGAGTATACCATTTTTGTGACGAACAAGGGCTTATACTGCTACAAATGCTATTCAGACTCAAAAGTGCTAGAGCAACCTACCAGAGGTTGGTTAATATGATGTCCTCAAATAAAATTAGCAAAAATGTCAAAGTATATGTGGACGACATGCTAGTCAAGTCAACAACAAGATTATGTCATGTGCAAGGTTTGGAGGAAATGTTTGTAGTCCTAAGGCATTATAATATGAAATTGAATCCCTTGAAATGTACTTTTTCCATTCAATCAGGGAAGTTCCTAGGATACATAGTAAGCGTTCGCGACATTAAAGCAAAAGCCGAGTAGATTAAGGCTATAAGGAATATGGGAGTCCTAGAAAAACCGAAAGAATCATAAGCCTAAACGACGGAGTGGCTACTCTAAGAAAATTCATTTTCTAAGAAACCGACAAGTGTATACCGTTTTCGACCACGTGAATAGTGGATGGAATTTCAAATTGACTAAGGAATGCAAAATCGCATTCTAGAATTTGAAGGACTGTCTAACCAATACTCCCATCCTGTCAAAACTAGTAACAAGTGATGTGACGACCACCCTACACCTACGATGCAGAATGGTTGTCAAAGAAAAGAAAATAGAAGTAAAGGAGGGAAATAGAAAAGAAGAGAATAGAAGGAAAGAGAAAGGAATAAAACATCACACAATCACATAACCTATCGCATATCTCACAACGCATCAGATAAAATATAATAGTCATCACGTACATAAAACAAGTGAGATGGTAATAATTATATAAACCAGAGTATCAGAGTACATAGGCTCACACCGTTATACAAAACAGTAATAAAGTTTATACAACTGATAAATAAACTCAACTGATAATTTGTCTTTAATAATAGCAAGTTAACACTGTCAAGGATCCACAGTGTCATATAGTGGAATAAATAATAATAAGTTTGAAATATAAATATGAGAAAGTGTCACCTCCTGCTAGTCCATTTGTACAGCTCCAAGTGTTGTTTACACCTGTTATCTAGTCTAGTCATTTAAGAGTACCTGAGATAATAAGAAGCAAAGCATAAAACCTCGAGTCAGATAATAGTCTGGTGTGAGCGAAAACCAATCTCAAAATACTATAAAAGTAGATATAGTATATGGAACCGAGAATATACGAATCATACCTGACATGTCCCTGCAACCAAAGAGTTAGCACATAACATCAATACTATGCTACTCTATAAATGTCATAAGGGGTACTTCATACTCAGCAAACTATCAGTGTGCCTAGGTATATCCATCCACAATACCTACTCCATACTAAGTAAATAGTCGGGGTGTCCATGTATCCATATTCCTAATACCTACCTCATGTGACATCCCTAGAGTGACGGATGGCTAGTGAAGCAACCATAACAAACATAGCATCCATCAAACATTACTACTGCCACTTAGTGTGCCTTTGATATATGATAACTCGTATGACCTTTCTATTGTCAAGGATTAATGGATAAATCCCGACTTTCAGTTGTACTTTCTTTAGCCTAAAGCTGGTACTCAACCCAATCTGCTGGTCCAGGGTATACGAATCCAATCAACCGATCCGGGGTACCAAATCAACATATGCATCGTCATTCTTACAAATACCCATGCTCTGAATATAAGGGAAAACACTCTGAGTATCAATGATTCCATAGCACACATATCCAAGCTCCACACCGCTTCTCTTATTTCCATAGTAAAATCATTCTACATTATATCCATGGGTCACCCCCAAGAACCCCGCCGATGTGGAAAACCATCACGACTCCTATCAACATCAAGCCCCCAACATTGGAACCTAACACCATGCACCAACGAGCTACCATCCGAAGTCCTGAAAGTGTCAAACTCGGAACCTAACTCCATAAATCAATGAGCTACCATCCGAAGTCCTGAAACTGCCATGTGGAGTCTCACATCTTTGCAATTGTTAAAATCTCTCATCGCAGAGCAATACCATCAAGACATAGGGTTGGCCGCTTGAATTAACCATCATATCACGCTCCTCGAAGCCTCCTCCCCATCCATGTCAAAGATCGACCAAATCGATCATCATTAATAGTGATGGACACCGACCACTCTATAGTGGTTAATACCAACCACCCAAGTCCTGTACTTAGCCAAAAAATAGACAAGTACGAACCAATTGAAAATGTCCAGCATCCATCCTGAAGTTCGAAGTGTGTCCAAATCCATCGTCTTCCATCCCCAGGTTTGTCGACATGCATTCCAGTACACTCCTACAACTTATCCCGTTTGTTTGGGTTTCTGATCAACGGGATAAAACCCTAACGCGCGTAATATTACCTAACACTGGATCGCCAATAAATCGGCGTTTTCAACGAAAACAATCAAACTAACATACATACATCCAACAAGCATACAAATGTCCATAATAGCCTATATACGTCAATAATAACGCAATACAATATATCTAAGCAACCAATTGGGGATAAATGTCAAAAATAGCCTAAATCTACCAATATCATCAAAATAGCGCGCTAATAGAGAAAATGTGATATTTCTTTTAAAACACTTTTAGTTATTTTCATAAAATCAAGTATATGTTTATATATATAGAAATCACATTTTAAATTTAGAAATCATTTTAAAAAACTATTTTATACTATATTAAAGATCATAGTATGGTGAGAGACAATATCACTAACCTAAACCAAATCTGTCTAAACTATTGCCAAGTGATAGAACTCTCTATTACAAGCGCAATACAAGAAAGGGCGTCCAAAACGGACCTCATATTGCAAAAGATATGAATTAGATAAGATTTGGATTATTTAAATAACTAATTAACTTAATAAATTAATAATTTACCTTAATCATCTATTAATTATCTTCCCAAATCATGCATATCACCATACATGTCTAGATATAAGAAAACCCATTATCCACTTACTTCCCCAATCGATTTCTCACCCCTCTCAATGATTTTCGACGCCATCTTCTTCAAAACATCCATCTTCGCATATCTTCGCCATGGTACCAAAAATACAGAACTCGGTTGTAACACCCCATATATTTATTGACATTATTTAGGATATTTAATTAGTTAAATAAAATAAAATAATGTAAGTTGATTAGTGGATTCAGATATGTGATTAAATAAGAGGTAGCCGTGCCATGTAAACAATGAACTAAAGAATAAAAAGAGAATAAAAATGGTTAGGAAATATGCAAGGGAAAAATAGGAACAAGGCATATCCTTATACCCTAAACCCCTTAGGAATTCATTCTACATGTTCATTCATTTTCAAAATTTAAAAATACTAGCCAAGGCCGGCCACCATTAGGAAGAGCAAAGAAGAAGAATTCAAGAGAAAGAATCAAATCACTTAATCAAGAACAAATCTCTTATCCTTAATCAAAAAGCTAAGGTGAATAATGACTACATTTCATATTTTCGATTGATTTCAGGTTTAGATAAATTCTGAAAGTATTTGCAATTATTTTGCTATGTTTTGAATGATAAATGGATATATATATATACTTGTTGATGATTTAGGCTATTTTATATGCATTTTATGATGAGAATTGATTTAAAAACCTATTATATGACATCCAATTGCCTTGCGAATTTAGATTTAGATCAGAAATGATAATTTAGAAAATGGGTTTCGTAGGAGTTGAAGAGCTACTTTGCTTTTAAATGAAAATGCACCTGCTTTTCTTTCGACTGAATAGCTTTCGACTTGGTCTGCTTTTGACTGGGTCAATGACTTTAAAAAGAATGGTTTTAAGAGGTTGCACCTTTGTTTTAAGTAACTGCTTTCGACTAGGTCGAAGCCCCTGACTGCCGCTTTTTACCTTTCAACCCAGATAGGGTTATCTTGTTTTTAAAAATCAAGCCGCTTCTCCAATGCTTTCGAAGGGGTGGTTTCGACACCATCACTTCTTTACTTAAGAAATGCTTTCGAAAAAATTGCATTCGACTTAAATGTTTTAAGGACCCTTTTTCTCTATAAAAGGTAGAACCCAAATGGTTTTGAAAGAGATGATTTTAATGGTTTCGAAAGGTGTTTCCACATGTTATAATTTGAACCAAAATGCTTTCGAAAGGCTTGATATTTTGATTCTTTCGAAAGGTTTTAAATAAAGGTTTCTAAGGGGTGGTTCCCCAATGGTTTCGAAAGGTCTAAAAGGAAAGGTTATCTAATGGTTTCGAAAGGCAATATTTAAGTGTTTTAAAGATAGGATGTCTAAGGTTTTAAAGCTTTCGAAGGAGATGTTTTTCAATGCTTTCAAAAGGATAAAGATGAATGATATCGGAAGGTATGATTTCGAAAGGTATGTTTTGGCCTTCGGCCTAAGGTTTTCCTTGTATTGAAAGGGATACTTTCAAAGGTTTCGAAAGGGGTACTTTCAATGGTTTTGAAAGGGTTGTTTAACTATTGTAATATTGCAATAACTATATTTTATCTGAACCTAGGAAAGCGATGGGATTAGGTAATTTGAATGTGAAACATGTGTCTTGAAATGTAATCATAAAAATATTGTTTTTTGAATCCGTGATTTTGTTTCATCTTCATTCTCTTCTGATATTATGAATATCATTAACATAGCCGTATTTAATCGCTGGAAGTTAATACTATGGATGACTGCAGCATCTATAGGGCTTAACTTTGGGCCTCTAGATAAGGGATGTTACAACTTAGTATCAGAGTATAGGTTTATGAAAAACTTTAACTAAAAATGATTTTTGAAAACATAATCCTAAGGAATTAGAGATAAGAATGTGATATGGGATAACACTATAGTGACGTACTTGTATTTTCCATATATAAGTACGCGCTTTATCTCTAGTCCCCTATCTCTATTAGGTTATTTTTTGTATCTCATGAAGGTTCGAACGCAGATATGAATTCTCGAAGAGATAATGTTGGAGGAGGAAGCACCGCTACAGATGGAAATGCCAGACCTAATACTAGGAGGAACCCAGGTCAGGCACGAGCTGGAAATACTGGTGTTGAAGTCCCGCAAGTTGACATGGGAGCCATGTATCAGTTTTTCGTGAATATGATGCAAGCGGGGGTTGCTGTTGGAGTAGTTGGGGAAGGATCCCAGGAAGCACTAGTAGTCAACAATTATACTGCTTTGAGTAGGGACTATGCTAGGTTGGGAGTAAAACCATCTGTTGGGACTGAAGATGCCATAGAAATGGGGAACTGATTGCTGCATTGTGAGAGGATTTTCATAGATTTAGGGCTCAGTGATGAGAAGAAAAGAAGGCTCACTTTAAGGCAGCTTCAAGTAGCAGATTTATACTGGTGGAATAGTGTAACAGTTGGAGTGGATGAAGGAACGATGACATAGGCTGAGTTTAGGAGGAGGTTCGAGGAGAGATTCATGTCTGTGATGGCAAAGTCTACCTTGCTCAGAATGTTTGCCGAGTTAGAGTAGGGAGATATGACCCTGTTAGAGTATTCTACAAGGTTTGAAGTGTTGGAAAGATATGGTCATGCCACTATGGATACCGTGATTAAGGGAAACGAGAAGTTCATTATGGGGTTAAAACCTGAATTGGCCAGGGCTACATTACCTCATATTAGGGATTCTTGTGATGTTGTAGTAGAGATGGCTCTAAGACATAAGGAGATTAGTGCTTCTGTGGAGAAGAATAAGGCAAAGGAGGTCCAGGTAGGGCAGAGTCAGAAAAGGAAGTTCTTTCCTAAGAAGGGAGCCTAGAGGTGGAGCCGTGAAGAAAGGAAAGTCAGATGTTGTCTGTTTTAAGTGCGACAAGAATGGGCACTTTGCGAATGAATGTCGTTCTGGAGAGGCAAAGAAAGTGACTAGGAAGAAGAGTATCAAATGCTTCGACTGCGATCAGATTGGTCATTACAAGAACCAATGCAAGGAGCCTGCTAAGAATGGAAAGGGCAAAGTATATGCATTGGAGCCAGCTACCTCGAGACTCACGGCGGGGGAAAAAGGGAAAGCAGTGTTGGGAGGTAAGCTTATGATTCTTGGTATGGCAGTTAGTATTCTGTTTGATACTAGTACATTGCATTCTTTTATATCTCGTTATTTGGTAGATAAGCTTAACCTAGAACCCTCATACCTAGTTACTTCCTTAAGGGTTGCAAATCCGATAGAAGGGTATGCAACACTTGGGATGAGATGTGACCACCTAAAGTTTGACTTGTTAGGTCATACATTTGTCTGCAGTTTGCATGTGTTTGATTTCGTAGGATTCGAAATTATTTTGGGTATGGATTGGTTATGTAAATACAATGCTAGGATATTTTGCCATGATGGGAAAATATCGCTAAGACACCTAGACTATAGGGAGTGGATTGCAATACCATAGAAAACCCTAGCTGTGAGGTAAGTGCTTTGTTGGGTATTGTGGAGATAGAAGACGAGATGAATCGAGTTTTTGTGGTTAGAGAATTCGCAAATGTTTTTTAACCCGTAGTAGGATTACCACCGAAATGAGTCATTGAGTTTCAGATAGGTTTGGTGCCTGGAGGATAACCGGTGAGTAGACCGCTAAGCAAGATGGCACCTACCGAAATGTGGGAGCTCAAGGTGCAGTTGTTTGATTTGGAAGACAAGAGTTTTATTAGACCTAGTAGTTCACCTTGGGGAGCAACTGCAGTGTTTGCTAAGAAGCCGAACAGATCGTTAAGATTATGTATTGATTATCGTAAGTTGAATGAGAAAACGATAAAGAATCGATATCCATTGCCTAGGATAGACGATTTGTTCGATCAGTTGAGTGGAGCCAAGATATTTTTGCAGTTGGATTTAGCGACAGGTTTCCACCAGCTTAGAGTGACAGAGGATAGTATTCCTTTGACGACGTTTAGAACTAGATATGGATTGTACGAATGGTTGTGATGCTGTTTGGACTGACTAATGCGCCGGCTTTCTTTGTAGATTTGATGAACCAGATTTTCCGAGAGCACTTGGATGGGTTCGTATTGGTTTTCATAGATGATATTTTGGTGTACTCTAAGGATGAAAGAGAGCATGAAATTCATCTTAGAGTAGTGCTTGAAATGTTGAGGCAACATCAACTGAAGGCGAAATTCATGAAATGTCATTTTTGGAAGAAAGAAGTGAAATTTCTTGGCCATGTAGTTTCAGAGAATGGATTATTAGTAGATCCAACTAAGATCGAGGCCGCGAATAGTCGGAAGAGAAAAAAATGATGACTACGATAAGAAGTTTTCTGGGATTGGCTAGTTACTATCGGAGGTTTATTAAGGATTTTTCGCGGATAGCGGCACCAATTACTAAGCTAACTTAAAAGGATGTGAAGTTCGTTTGGACTGATAAGTGTGAGGTGGCATTCCAAAAGCTGAAACACTTATTGACTAATGCACCTGTGTTGGTTGTTCCAGAAGGGAATCGAGATTTGGTGGTGTACACGGATGCATGTGGGACTGGGTTAGGAGCTGGGTTAATGCAAAGGGGTAGAGTAATTGCCTATGCTTCTCGACAGCTTAGACCGCATGAAGTCAGATACCCAACCCATGACTTGTAGTTAGCTACGGTGATTTTTGCGCTGAAGGTGTGGAGACATTATCTTTTGGAAGAAAGATTTGAGTTGTATACAGATCATAAGTCATTGAAGTATTTGTTCTCTCGGAAGGAGCTGAACATGAGACAACAGAGGTGGTTAGACTTCTTAGCTGCTTATGATTTCAGTATTGAGTACACACCAAGGAAAGGCAACAAGGTTGCAGATTCACTTAGTAGAAAACATCAGAATGTGTGTTAGCGATGATAGCTAAGTGGAAAGATTTGGAAGCGTTAGCGACTTGCAGAGTATAGTGGAGAACTAAGAGTAGTTCAAGTACAGAAACTGCTTTGTTATCTGTTTGGAAGTTCGACCGGTTATGATCGAAAAGGTTACTTCTAAACAGCTAGAGGATCCAGTGTTGGATGAACGGATCAGAAAGCTGAGAGATGGAACGGAGAGCGATGACTTAAAGGATTTTAGCCTTAACCAGAATGGGTGGTTGAGAAAGAAAGGAAGATTGTGTGTTCCGAATGTGGGAGACATTAGGAAAGAGGTTTTGGAGGAATGCCATCGTTCGAAGTTCACTATTCATCCGGAAAAAACAAAGATGTATCAGGACAAAAAGAGAAGTTTCTTCTGGGAAGGTATGAAGAGGGATGTAGGCTTATAGTGAAGTAGCGTCCGAACTGCCAACGGGTAAAAGCCGAACAACAAAATCCAAGTGGGTTGCTTCAGCCTTTGGACATTCCAATGTGGAAATAGGATTCTATTTCTATGGATTTCACTGACGGGTTGCCAATGTCTAATAGAGGAAATGAAAGCATATGGGTCATTGTGGACAGGTTGACCAAGAATGCCCATTACATTCTAATTAAGTCAACCAGAACGGCATCTATGTTAGCGAAGTTGTTTATGAAGAATGTAGTTAGACTGCATGGAATTCCTAGTAGTATAGTGAGTGATAGAGATTCTTTATTCACTAGCGAGTTCTAAAAGAGTCTACAGGATACCCTAGGTACCAAGCTCAAGATGAGTACCACTTACCATCCGCGGACTGATGGACAAACGGAGAAAGTTAACAAAGTCTTGGAGGATTTTCTATGAGCTTATGTGCTAGATTTTAGGGGATCATGGGAAGACCATCTACATCTAGTCGAGTTTTCGTATAACAACAATTATCAGCCTAGTATAAGGATGGCACCATTTGAAGCTTTGTATGGAAGGCCATGCAAATCTCCAGTTTGTTGGTTAAAGACCGGGGTTAGGTTGGTTCTTGGTCCAGATTTGGTCAGAGAAGCTGCAGAAAAGGTTGAGTTAATTCGAGCTAGAATGAATGAAGCTCAATCTAGGTAGAAGAGTTATCAGATAAAAGACGGAAAGACTGAGTTTTCTATTGGAGAACATGTTTTTATTAAGGTGTCACCGATGAAGGGTGTGATTCGATTTGGAAAATCAAGGAAGTTGACACCGAGGTTCGTTGGACCATTTCCTATTATTGAGAGGATCGGGAAACTCGCATCTAGAGTAGAGTTACCGAGCAGTTTGGCAGGAGTCCATAATGTTTTCCATGTTTCTCATCTAATGAAGTGTATTCGAGATCTGGATACTACTATATCACTGACTGTGTTAGATGAATTAGTCGTAGAGCTGAATTTGACTATAGCTAGAAAGCCAATTCGCATAGTCGCAAGAGATGAGATGAGGCTCATGAACAAGACAGTTAGATTAGTAAAAGTCCAGTGGAGCGATGATGATAGAGATTGTACTTGGGAGACTGAAAACAGGATGAGAGATACTTATCCTGATTTGTTGATGGTATTTTTGACATTTGACTGTTTTGATGTGTGCCTTATCCAAATTTCAAGGACGAAATTCTTTAAGGAGGGGAGTCTGTAACACCCCATATTTTTAGTAACATTATTTAGGATATTTAATTAGTTAAATAAAATAAAATAATGTAAGTTGATTACTGGATTGAGATTTGTGATTAAATAAGAGGTAGGCGTGCCATGTAAACAATGAACTAAAGAATAAAAAGAGAATAAAAAGGGTTAGAAAATATGCATGGGCAAAATAGGAACAAGGCATATCCTTATACCTTAAACCCCTTAGGAATTCATTCTACACGTTCATCCATTTTTCACAATTCAAAAATACAAGCCAAGGCCGGCCACCATTAGGAAGAGCAAAGAAGAAGAATTCAAGAGAAAGAATCAAATCACTTAATCAAGAACAAATCTCTCATCCTTAATAAAAAAACTAAGGTGAATAATGACTGCATAGCATATTTTTGATTGATTTTAGTTTTAGATAAATTCCAAAAGTAGTTGCAATTATTTTGCCATGTTTTGAATGATAAATGGATATATATATATATATATACTTGTTGATGATTTAGGCTATTTTATATGCATTTTATGATGAGAATTGATTTAGAAAACCTATTATATGACATCCAATTGCCTTGCAAATTTAGATTTAGATTAGAAATGATAATTTAGAAATGGGTTTCAATTTTCATAATTTTCTTAATTAATGTGGATTTTATATGAATTTTCTAGTGAAGAAGATGCTAATTTGGGTTTAAAATTAATTACGGCCAAATTATATTGGCTTAGGGTCTGAAATTTTTATATGTTGGGAAACATATTAAAAATGATTTTTTGGAATTTTTGTAGAATTTTCTTAAGTGTTTTAAAGGATATATAAAATTATTTAAGGTATGTGACTTAAATGTTTTATATATTTATAAAAAAAAGAAAGGGGAATTTTGTAAATAATTCAAATCTTTATTTCTAAAAATTAGCAGTGCTTTTAAAAAAGAGAAATGTGCAACCAATCATAATTTGACAAACAAGGTAGGTTAGGTACAAAGAAATAGTTTAAAAAGTCAAATATACATGCTTTTTCCTGTTTCAATACTTTCGGCACCAGGCTTCCGACTCCTTACCAATGCCTTCGACTCCATCGAAACCAATGCACATGGTATCAAATACCTGGTACATAGTGAATTGGACAAAGGCGGAAGGTATAGGGTCGAAACAAAGGGTTCCGAAGGGGTTGAAGAGCTACTTTTCTTTAAATGAAAATGCGCCTGTTTTGCTTTCGACTAAATAGCTTTCGACTTAGTCTGCTTTCGACTGGGTTAATGACTTTAAAAAGAATGGTTTTAAGAGGTTGCACCATTGTTTTAAGTAACTGCTTTCGACTAGGTCGAAGCCCCTGACTTGCTCTTTTTACCTTTCGACCTAGATTGGTTTCGAAAGGGTTATCTTATTTTTAAAAATCAAGCCGCTTCTCCAATGCTTTCGAAGGGATGGTTTCGACACCATCACTTCTTTACTTAGGAAATGCTTTTGAAAGAGATGCTTTCGACTTAAATGTTTTAAAGACCCTTTTGCTCTATAAAAAGTAGAACCCAAATGGTTTCGAAAGAGATGGTTTAAATGGTTTCGAAAGGTGTTTCCACATGTTATAAATTGAATCCAAATGCTTTTGAAAGGTTTGATATTTCGTTGCTTTCAAAAGGTTTTTAAAAAGGTTTCTAAGGGGTGGTTCCCCAATGTTTTTGAAAGGTCTAAAAGGAAAGGTTTTCCAACGGTTTCGAAAGGAAATATTTAAGTGTTTTAAAGATAGGATGTCTAAGGTTTTATAGCTTTTGAAGGAGATGTTTATCAATTCTTTCGAAAGGATAAAGATGAATAATTTCAAAAGGTATGATTTTGAAAGGTATGTTTTGGCCTTTGGCCTATGGCTTTACTTGTATTGAAAGGGATACTTTCAAAGGTTTCGAAAGGGGTACTTTCGATGGTTTTGAAGGGTTGTTTAAAGGTTTTAAACACAGGTTTCGAGTGAGTTGTTTTTGGCAATATAGCCTAAGTGTTTTTAAGTTAAAAAGGGTTTTGACTTATTTTAGAGGGATGGGAAATCCTTAATAATTTCATCAACATTATTTTGGGTAAAGTATATATAACATGGAAAATAGCTTAGAGTAAAGCAAAGAGTATATTTTCCTTGTATATGTATGATTTAAAGGTTTAAATCATTTTGAAAAGGTTTTCAAAGAAAAATTTAAAGGGTACTTAACCCTAAGAAAATGACTCAGATTAGAAGACTAGATGGGACTTGTGTAGGATCGTGCCCTATACTCATTAGTTATTAGCCCCTAGCTAATTTAGTCCAATATTCCAGTGTGTATGGCTTTGTCACAAGTAAGATTGAAAATTATGTTACACATAGAGAGGAATCTAAAAAGGAAAGACAAGTTATTGGTAAGCCCGCAAAACCATTAAGATCAGTTAGACCCGGAGATGTAAGTAAGGACAGACTGTACTAAAGAGGAGTATCTAAAAGATGTTAGAATTTTATGTTATCTGGTAGGCTTGAGTCAGCCAAGGTTTAGTAGTTAGTCAATCAAAACTACAGTGCATGGACAAATAGTACATATGATAATTGAAATGTGCTTATACATGATATTGCTTTACAGATTTAACCAGTTTAGGTTGTAGGATTATAATTTACAAAAGATATGTTTAAAAAAGGATATTAGTGAGGGTGAACCCATTCCGTTAAGCGGCGTGGTCTCACTTAATATCATATAACCGAGATGTATAGTATTATTCACACCAGGCTTTATGTCTGACTCGAAGTTTATTTTCCTTAAACTCTCGGGTGCTCAAAATTTATTTGAGTAGGCTGAGGGTTGAGGTTTATAGGTTTTAGTATATTGGCGAATAAAGCTTCCGGAGAAGAGCAGCTGGCTATCGGATAGCTAATTAGTAATTTCTATTATATTTTGGATTGATTCCGCTGTATTGTATATATAGTACTCTGGTCAACCAAGGAGGCATCGTCATATGTCGCTCTTGGTATAATATTGTAATAACTATATTTTATCTCAACCTGGGAAAGCGATAGGATTGCGTAATTTGAATGTGAAACATGTCTTGAAATGTAATCGGAAAAATATTGTATTTTGAATCTGTGATTTTTTTTCATATTCATTTGCTTCTGATATTATGAATACCATTAACATAGTCGTATTTAGTCGTCGGAAGTTAATATTATGGATGACTATAGCATCTGTAGCGCTAAGGTTTAGGCCTCTAGATAGGTGATGTTACATCGGTCATCCATATCAAAAGCGACTTGTAGGTGATAAGTCATGCACACAAAAGTCACGCCTCCATATACTCAATCGGACCTCGAGTCGATGGTGTGGGAAGGAGCGTGTCGGCCAAATAAAAATAATGGCGATCTCTGTTTCACCTCTCGTTGGCCGTAGCTTCGCAAGGTATAACCCTAATCTCAACCTATGTACGGCCATTGCCAAGACTACCATTGCACTCCATAAAATTGATATGGGTTTACAGACCATAAGAATACAAACGCAACAGAGAAACTTTCATGATTTTAGGAGGCCTAGATCCCTTAGATTTAATTTTTGAATAAAATGAAGAGGAGGCGGCTATTTTTCTCAATGGAACAGTAGCCTGGTAGTGGATAATGAGAGAGAGGAATGATGGTTTGTGATTGGCTGACATTTAACTAATATTTTATTTATTTTATTAGAATTCTCAAATAAAGGTCGTGCATTTCGAGCTCGTACGATCAAACGGTGCGACCGATCGCCATGAAAACCGTCTACGCACAACACCTAGCTCATTTTTTCAGTCCCAATGAGATAAATTTTGTCGTGATCCGAGATAGCGCTCTGGTATGATAATTTCATGTTTTTCAAGATCATTTCGACTATCGGATCGTCCGATCTTCAAATATAGCGACCCTTATACGCTTTTTAGTTGGCAACATCGATACGAACTTAACGGAAGTGATCTCGAATCCTGATTCGATCATATGTGAAAAATCATATTTTTAGGAACGTCAATTAATTATCGATTCAATATTTAAATAAATTATTTAAATATCGAATCATAAAAATACGGATTGTTGCATTCTCACCTCCTTAAAAGGATTTTATCCTCGAAATCCTAACGACGAAGCAATACAGCCCAATACCCTCACATAAGCAACGATATAAGAAAAATCGTCACTTATTAACTCTCGACAACAATCACTGAAAGCGATCACAACTAAGGGAATAGACTCGGAATCAGCAAGAGCCATCATCCTTGTTCCTAAGTATAATCACTATCAAATTTGAAATCAATGTGGCTAAACCAAACGTCTAAGTTAAGCACTTATTTCCAAAGAAATGGACAATGGAAATCAAAATGCCAACTCACTAACCTAAAGGCAAGTCAACCAAACATTGTACATTACTGACTCTCCTGACTATCTGCAACGTCTAATATCATATATATTGACTTTTCTCCCAATTTCGGCTTATGTCATGGAAAATTTCAACAGCAACTCCTTTGCGTGGCTAGGTCTGGGAAAAATCCCAATAAAATATAGGTATATATATACATCCCATATTTTAGGCATCTCATATCTGAGGCATCTCATTTCCAAGGACAACCAAACATATACTACAGATGTTACATACCTCTTTTATAATAGAGAATTTAATTTAGATGCGAATATAAGCGGGTAAGCATCTAAATAGCCAACACTTGCTTCCATGTACTTGATCAAGTACTCAACAAAGAAGATTAAACATAATAGTAACACCATAATGTAAATAAGCATACTAGATCATATAAATGGCAATCGTAAAAAATAAATATGTTATATTAAACCATAACCATCCCACATGCCTAACAACCATATAAGCATAATTAATCGTATCAAGAGCCAACAATCATCAAACAGGCATATAAGATCAAGCATCAATGGTAACATCCATGCCTATCCTAGCATGCAGGATACTAAAACAATTAAGTACAATACATCAACTATGATATCTAATTTGAAAGCTGGCAGAAAAATAGGAATCTCCTTTAATTAAGAGCTCCGGACAAGTGGTCCTCATACTCACATCGGTCTCTCATAGGCAATCGCCTTCACTTTCACTTCACTGAACCTTTACTACTCCATCGCCTTCCTCCTATCCTATTTTGTATCATGTTCTATTGTTACGAATAGGCCTACGAGGTCTCGAAGTTCTCAATTCAGTATTGATATCATCTAGTCGATTTAGTGCCAAATTTTCAAATGCCTCTTGTAAGTTCTTCCAAAACCCACCAGTAAACAACAGATTTCGACCAGTTACAATGCTCTGGGCACATAGTGGAATCATACTATCCATTCCACTTATCATTGACAAATTCGAATGTCATTTACAAATCTAGCATTCTTCATCAACCAATCGATTGTGACTCAAATGCTATCAAACTATCCTCAGTCATCGACAATCCATCAATGCAGACTATAAATATATGTTCACACTACTCGGAAACAAGTAGTCTCTCATCCCCATAGAACCAACAGTCTCGGTCGGGTCAACACTGCATAACCTCTACAAACACTACTCATTCCTCTAATTTCACCATGATCTCCGCTAGCCCAGCTTCATGCTTCTGACTAGTACCGATCCGCTAAATCATAGTGGGTCTGATGGTCAAACTAGCCAAAATCTTTGGCACTGACTCACATCGAGTTCTAAAGTCATAGACAACAATAATCTCAAGCAATGTCCACTTTAGGAATATCGCTCTTAGTCAAGTACCACAAGTGTGTGTATTATAAACTCTCCATTCCCACTCGGAATGAGTAACGTCGGTGCACTCGTTAACCCCTTTGTCAGACTCACTAATGCATCTCTACACCTTGCGTCTTAAATAAAAGTCTGATACTCACTCGACAAATCGGTTAACGGTGCTGCTATCTTTAAGAAGTCCTTGGTAAAGTGTATAGAACAACTTTCCAATCCAATGAAACTTCCAATCATCAGTTGTTATTTTCTCAATACCTCCAACGTAATCATTAATCGTATCTTGTGCCCCTCTTTCGTCCATGAGTAGACAAAAATATCATCAACATGCACAAGCATGATCTTACTCATGTGATCTCCCAAAACACGGTCCGAGAAATCAACAAAGCATGTCGACTTGTTGTTTTAGCCTAGGCGGCCTAACCAACCAATTAAAAATTAAAGCTTGCGAAATGTTATGATCGATGCACTCTCTCTAGTTACTCTCGATGAATGATACCTTATTGTAAGGGTCGAATGAGAGAACACCTTTGCGCTATAGAGCTGATCGAACAAGCCATCAACAAATTGAAAAGGCAACTTGTTCGTCATCCCACTCAGCTCACAACAATCAACATACAACCTTAAAGAGCCATCTGCCCTAGTGGCGAACAGTATAGTGCATCCAACTCAAATATACTCCTATGGATGAACCCTCACCTCAAATGGTCATCCGCTCGCACATATAGTCTCCTCTGCTCTTTAGGCATCATATTCTTTAAAGGCATAACTACTGTTCAAGTACGTCTAACCAGATCGATACAGAACTTAATCCTATATGATGGTCATCCGGTCACCTCGTCGAATGTGTCCGAACACTCTCCAGTTATAGGCACAAATGACAATTCATCCTATGAAGTCTCAAGAGAATATAGAAAGCTAACCGTAACACCATCCTTTGATAGGAAGTAATCACTACCGCCTGCCCCTATAGCCCAATTAAACCCAAAACAATCAATAACAAACAAACTAACATCCATGATTCAATAAGGCTAGGTTTAGACAAACCATGTGTAAGCTAATTATAGACACTCCATGTAGTAACATTTTGCATTTTGAGGCTTAAAACTAAGCTCTACGGATGCTGCAGTCATCCATAATATTAATTTTTTATGATAAAATATGGGATATTACACATGTATAGTCTGGCTGAGCCTCCCCATAAGGTTCATCATAATTTAAAGGTCGGTCAACAATTCCAGGTTTCAATCTCCATCTATCTACAAGTCACTACATATGAAGGAATATGTAACCCAACGTCGAATAAAGCACATATGGAAATGCCATAAATGGAAAGCATACCCTGGGTGGTGATGCCCTTTCCTTTCTTTTTCATCGATGGAGCAATCAGCGAAGTTAGAACAACATTCAATGCATATGTTTCCATTTTTGGCCCTACTTAACTAGTTCGAGACAATCCTTGACACTAGGTCCAGGCTCTCATAACATAATAAGCCTTTTTGATCAACTTCTTGAAGCTCTCGTTAATCGCTTCTAAAGATGATCACTCAACCCAATGATAAAGTCTTTATTCTTTCTAAGTGGAGTATCAATAGGAGATAGACCATATTTTGATATCTCATCGAATTCAGTCGCATAATCCAACATAGATATATCGCCTAACTCTAAGTCGGTGAACTTCCTAAACAATAATCGACTTCTGAAAAGTCAAGATAAATTTCTTTGAAGCGACCTATGAACTAATCCCAAGTAAAGTGATCCTCAGGAATCGAAGCTATAAAGCACTCCACCAGTTCATTGTTCGCCCTTAGAGTTATCTCGAGGTCAATTGCTACCTCACGGTGTCATCTAAATCCAATCCTGATCCTTTCACCAATATCATCCCATCTTGCACCTCAATAGCCGATTCCGTTCCTGGGAACGATCTGCCTTAGCTTGGCAAAATCGACTCTAGGTGTTTTCACTTGAGCACCATAATCATTTAGAGCAACTTGGGCATTCCAGAATAATATTTTGCACCATCTCAGTGAACATGTTCTGTAAATCAGGATAAGTAATCCCCGATCTTGCCTACTCCTCAACTCCATAAGTGGAGTCATTAACAGTATTTCCCGTATGCCAGAGCAATTCTTTTCTACAATAAGAACGATCAGCCAATCATAAAGAAAACTAATTCAATAGTGCACGTGTGTACAGTACACCTTATATACTATATATACCACTATATAGTTTTGAAAATCAAAATACATAACAAATACGCACTCTCTTGTATATAAGTATACTCTCGATCCAGTCCAAGGTGACAACTCCAACCCTACCTCTACTGGATCACGATATCAACTCAGTTTAATCACGTAACCTTACTCTGATAACAAATGTGACGATCGACCTACACCTACGATGCAGAACAGTTGTCAAAAGAAAGAAAATAGAAGTGAAGGAGGGAAATAGAAAAGAAGAAAAGAGAATAGAAGAAAAGAGAAAGGAATAAAACATCACACAATCACATATCCTATCATATATCTCATAGCGCATTAGATAATATATAATAGTCATCACATATATAAAACATGCGAGATAGTAATAACTATATAAACCACAGAATCTAAGTACATAGGCTCATACAGTTCCACAAAGTAGCAATAGAGTTTATAAAACTGATAAATAAACTCAACTGATAAACTGTCTTTAATAATAGTAAGTTAACACTGTCAAGGCTCCATAATTTCACACAGCAGAATAAATTATAATAAGTCTAAAAATATAAATATAAGAAAGCGTCACCTCCCGCTAGTCCATCTGTACAGCTCAAAATGCTATTTACACCTGCTATCTAATCTATTCATTTAAGAGCACCCGAGATAATAATAAGCAAAGCATAAAACCACGAATCAGAAAATAGTCTGGTATGAGCAATAACCAATCTCAAAATACTATGAAAGTCGATGTAGTATATGGAACAGAGGGTATACGAATCATACCTGACCTGTCCCTGCAACCAAAGAGTTAGCACATAATGTTGATAATATGCTACTCTATAAATGTCCTAAGGGGTACTCCATACTCAATAAACTGTCGAGGTGCCTAGGTATCTCAATCCACAATACCTACTCCATACTAAGTGAACAGTTAGGGTTTCCAGATATCTCTATGCTTAATACCTACCTCGTGTGACATCCCTAGGGTGACAGGTGGCTAGTGAAGCAACCATAACAAATATAACATCCATCAAATAATTCTACTATCACTCAGTATGCCTTGGATATATGATAAATCATATGACCTTCCTACTACCTAGGATTAAAGCGTAGGTCCCAATTTTCAGTTTTACTATGTTTAACCTAAAGCTGGTACTAGACTCAATCAACTGATCTAGGGTATATGGATCCAATCAACCGATCCAGGTAACCAAATCAACATAGCTATGGGCGTCCACACAAATACCCCTACTCTGAGTATAACGGAAAATACTTCGAGTATCAACGTTCCCTTAGCACGTGTACCCAAGCTCTACACTACTTCTCATTTTTCCATATAGTACCATTCTATATTCTATCCATAGATTATTCCCAAGAAACCGCCCATGTGGAAAACCATCACGACTCTTATCAACATTAAGCCCCCAACCTCGGAACCTAACTCCATACACCAACAATCTACCATCTGAAGTCCTAAAAGAGTCAGCCTCAAAACCTGACTCTATGCACCAATGATTTACCATCCGAAGTCTTGAAACTGCCATGTCGAAACGTCACATCATCGCGATCATTAAAATCCTTCGTCGTAAAGCAATACCATCAAGACACTGAGTCATCCGCACGAACTAACGGTCCTATTTTCCTTCTTAAAGCCTCCTCCCTGTCCACGTCAAAGATCTACCAAATCAATCTTCATCAATAGTGATGGGCACCGACCACTCTACAATGGTCAATACCAACTACCCTGGTCATGACATAGCAAAAAAATGGATATGTACAAACCAACTAAAAACGTCCAGCGTCCATCCTGAAGTGTGAAGCCCATCCAAATCCATCATATTCCATCCCCAGATCCATCGACATGCATTCCAGTACTCTCCTACAAATCAATGGGATGAAAGTCGAACGCACGGAGTATTCCCTGACGTGGGATTGCCAATAAATCAACGTTTTCAACTAAAACAATCAAACTAACATACATACGTCTAACAAGCATATAAACATCCATAATGGCCTATATAGGTCTATAATAACTCAATACAATATATCCAAGCAACCAATAGGGTATAAATGTCAAAAATAGCCTAAATCTACCAATATCGTCAAAATAGTGCGCTTAAAAGGAAAATGTGATATTTCTTTTAAAACACTTTTAATTATTTTTATATGTACAGAAATCACATTTTAAAGTTAGAAATCATTTCAAAAATCGTTTTTGTACTATACTAACGATCATAGTATGGTGAGAGACAATATCACTCACCAAAACCAAATCTGTTTAAACCATTGCTAAGTTGTAGAGCTCTCTTTCATGAGTGCAACGCAAGAAACGGCATCCAAAATGGATCCTATATGCAAAAGATATGAATTAGATAAGATTTGGATTATTTAAATAACTAATTAACTTAATTAAATTAATAATTTACCTTAATCATCCCTTAATTATCTTCCCTAATCATGCATATCACCGTACATGTCCAGATATAAGAAAACCCATTATCCGCTTGCTTCCCTAATCGATCTCTCACTCGTCTCTCAACGATTTTCAATGTTGTCTTTGCCAAAACGTCCGTCTTCGCATACTCTTCGCCACGGTACCAAAATTGCCGAGCTCGGTTGTCCATATCAAAGGCGACCTATATGTGACAAGTCACGCACGTAAAATTCGTGCCTCCGTATACTCAATCGGACCTCGAGTTGATGGTGTGGGAAGGATCGTGTCATCCAAAGAAAAATAATGGTGATCTCGGTTTCACCTCTTGTTGGCCGTAGCTCCGGTAAGGTCTAATCCTAATCTCGACCTACATACTACCATTGCCAGGACTGCCATCGCACTCCATAAAATTGATATGGGTTTGTAGACCTTGAGCATACGTATGCAATAGAGAAAATTTTGTGATTTTAGATGGCCTAGATCTCTTGGATTTAATTTTTGAATAAAATAAAGAGGTGGCAAAAATTTTCTCAATGGAACGGTAGCCTGGTTGTGGATAATGAGAGAGAGGAATGCGGGTTTGTGATTGGTTGACATTAAAGTAATATTTATTTATTGTATTTGAATTATTAAATAAACAACTGTGCGTTTCGAACTCGCATGATAAAACGGTGCATCCGATCAGCACAAATTCTTCTCGTACATCACCTCTTTTTCCGATCTCGATGGTACAAAGTTCATCGCTATCCGAGACAGCACTCCGGAATTATAATTTCATGCTTATCGAGACCGTTTCGGCCATCGAACCATCCGATCTACAAATATAGTGACCCCTATACTCATTCTAATTCACAACGTCGATACGAACTCAATGGAAGTAGTCTCGAGTCTTGACTCGATCGTATGTGGAAAATCATATTTTTGGGACCGTCAATTAATTAACGAAATGAATTATTTAGATATCCAATCTTTAAAATACGGGTCATTACAAGTGAGGGTTATATGTTTATTTACCTGTAATTGATAAAGTTGTTAGTGGTGTAGTGGTTTAAGAAGATGAAGGGAGCTAGAAACCTATCTGTTTCATGAGCAAGCGCCTGTTAGGAGCAGGGATCAACTTCTTAGTCATTGAAAAGCTAGATTATAACCTGCTTCTCACACAAAGGAAACTGTGGCTCTAATTTCAAGCACATCCCGTCAAAGTTCTCACGGACCTACTGTTAAAGTAAATACTACAGAAGTCAGAGATATTGGGTCGCTTGCTAGAATGGACGCTGGAGCTCAGTCAGTATGATATCTCCTACTATCCAAGAATAAGAATCAAAGGGAAAGCACTAACAGATTACATTATGGAATGGATGCTACCTACTAAGCCACGACTTGAGGAAGAAGCACCCATTCCACAATTTTGGTAATTATTTGTGAATGGCCATCAAATGAACAGGGGCAGAGATCAGATATGTGTCAATTGCTCCAGATGAGCAGAAACTATATGGGGTAGTGCAGCTCGAATTTAAAGCTACCAATAATGTGGCAGAATATAAGGCTCTCCGCACCGGCTTAAGGATTGCTCAGGTAATGATGGTAACCCATAATAAAGTTCATAGTGATTCCCAATTGGTAAAAAATCAAGCGCAGGGGAATTACCAAACGAAGGAGCCAACTTTAGCCAAATACATGGAGCTAACCAGAAATTTGCTAGAGCAGCTTGATTAATTTGATATAGAGCAAATCCAACGTGGGAACAATTCCTCTGTGGACTCGTTAGCTAAATTAGCTAGTACTAAAGTAGCACAGGAAATGAAAATTGTCCTAATAGGGCACCATGCAGAACCAAGCATCATTGAGGGCAACCAAATACTGGTCCTAACTTTGGCACAATGGGCTATGGTCAGAGAAGCTCGAAACCAAGAGACAGCTGAAAACCAAGAGTAGTTTCCAACTATGTTCACCCTCAGCATGTAGAGGAAGACTTATGGATAAGTCTTATCAAACAATTTTTGATAAACAGAGTTCTACCTCCAAACAAGAATGAACCCCGTAAAATACGATACTAGGCTCCATACCTTTCTTTCTTTGATGGCATATTATATAAGAGAGAGTACTATACCCCTTATCTTAGATGTGTTTCCAAAGAAGAAGGAATACAAGTCTTGGGTGAAGTACATAAAGATTAATGCAGGGATCACTTTAGAGGAGCCAAATTGGCAAAGAAGGTGCTAAGACATGGTTACTACTGGCCCACCGCACTTCAAGAAGCGCATGAATATGTAAGAAAATGTGATAGATGTCAAAGGTTTTCCAGTATCCCGATACTACCATCCCATAAGCTCATCCTGATAGCCATTCCATGGCTATTTGACATATGAGTCATATATTTGATAGGTTCACTTCCCATGTCAAAAGGAGGGGCAAAGTATGTCATAATGGCAATAGACTACTTCAGCAAATGGGTAGAAGCAGAGCCTTTAGCTATAATCACTACAAAGAAACTACTTACTTTTCTTATGAGGAACATAATTAAAAGATTTGGGATCACCCATTAAATAATTTTAGATAATGGAACCCAGTTTCAAAGTAAGGAGTTTACGGAGCTTTGTAAAAGGAATGGAATAATAAAAATTTCTCTTATATAGCACACCCTAAAGAAAACGAACAATTTGAAGCAGCAAACAAAACCATCAAGAAATTACTCGAGAAAAAATTGCAAAAGTGTAAAGGAAAATGGATAGTGGAGTTATCTTTAGTGCTACGAGCTTATAGAACCTCATCCAGATCTCCGACTAGCCACATACCTTTCTCCTTAACCTATGACTATGAAGCTATTCTCCCAGTCGAAACAAAGTTTCCATCACACAAAGAATATCACATGTGGCAAAATAAAACAAAGAGTTAAAAGAAACGGCCCCTGATTTTATTCAAGAAAAAAGAGATGAGGCATCAGTTCGATCCGCCGCATACCAACAAAGGATGACAAAAAATTGCAATGCTATAATTAAGGAGAGAACTTCTGCAAGGGAGATCTAATGCTGCGAAGGGTAATGGCTAACTTTAAGAACCCAATAAATAGAGCTCTAGGTCCAAATTATGAAGGTATTGTGGTTGTAGCATAAGACTTAGCTAATAGGGCATACCAACTCTCAAGGTCGGACGAAAATCTAATTCCAGGGGTATGGAATTCCAATCATCTTAGGCCTTACTTTGTATAAGCAATGTTATTTGTATAACAAACATCGTAATTATTATGAAAAACAGTAATGCAATGTGCTGGACGTAGAGATATTAGACATCCCGAACTCGAATTTTCAGCCAAATAGTTCACTTGACATAATGATATTAGACGGCCCAAACTAGTACAAAAAACCATGTGCATGAATTAAGAAGGTTGTAAATACATGACATGACTTCATAGACAAAAGACAACCTACCCTAAAATAGCGTGACAGACCGTGCCAAGCGCATGACAAAGTATGAATGTCAAAAACCAAGTTTAGGAAGAATGAACTACATGAGGAATCAAGCAAAAGTAGCAAGAAAAGACAATGCATGGAATGCAGTACAAGCTACAAATCGAGTACGATTCCAGAAAATACATAAAGCTTCTTAGGTAAATATTAAAAATTAAGATCTGCTAGTATTTACCGAGATCTACTTGTATCTGCATATTCCACATATTTTTACATACATTATAAGTGAAAATAAAATGATCATCACACAAAATTACAACAAAAGTTAAGCTCAAAACTACGACTTATAGTTAAAAAAATACGGTACGATTCTAACCCGCCCTCAGAGGAATCAGCGATTACGATTCTTTCACAACGATGAGGTATGCAGTCACCTAACTTAAAACGTTGACTAGAACCTCCTCTTACCTAAGAGGCCATAGGATGGGCCCTTTTGGTAGTAACTCTTCAACTCATGGAATTTGGCCTTATAATAGTTCTTTAAATCCTCCTTCCATTGGAAGACAACAACGGGATCAATCCTCGACGGATGTAATCTTCGTAATTTTAATGGTCGAATATTTAAACAATTAATTTAAATATTTAATCCTTAAGCAACATAACGCCCCTTATACTCTGATTTTTACAAAAGAGCGAATTTGGACTTGATATACCCGTGGTTGAGTTAGCTTTTTCGACGTGAGTAAAAGGAGTATAAACTTAACTATGTTTGGAGTCGATGATTTTCTGAGATGAGTAGTGCCAGATGGAGAGAATTATGAACCAAGCCTATTTATTTAGCTATATTAGGCTAACCTCTTCTTATAATTCTCATTCACTTTTCATTGAAGTTTCTTCTCCTTTCATATTCACTTATGGTCTCTTAGTTACCCTTAATCACCTCTTAGTTACCAAACCCTAAATCCATTTAAATAAATTCCTAAATTCAATTAAAAATCATCATAAACCATCTTGTTTTATTCTTTATAAAACCCGCGAAGGAATTGGCATGAATTAGAGCTTTCGTGTTGATTTCGAAAATTAAAGAGAGCAAAGATTGGGTTTTGGTTGATTAGAGCTTAGCTTGGGTTTAAGTATGGTGAGTGGGATGATTCTCCGTGTTAATTTCAAGTTATACTTCATATTTTCATTTTTCCTTAAATATAGAATTGTATGAAGTGATTTGGAGATTGTTTAGGTTAGTTTGGGTTTGCGTTTATGTTGTAAACACAATTACATTAACCCATTAACTGTTTAAGTCCCTAGTACTATGTTTTGAAAGTAGTTAGTAAGCCCTAGATTTGATTTGGGCTAATTGGGGTGATTTTTGTGATGTTATTGTTTTATTTGGGATTAATTAAATAGTGCAATGATGTGCAAGTCATTATAAAATATTAGTTAATCCATCTGAATTGATTTGTAAAATGTTAGTAAGCTAATTTAAGTGGTTTGTGAACTCTACACTTATTATTAAAGTGATTAAAGACTAATGAATCTTACTTAGTATTTATAAAATGGTTTGAAGATTTTGTGAATGAAGACAATATTTATAAAATAGAGATGAGATTTTATAAAATAGTAATATGAAGTATACTTAATTTCAAGTTAGATAAATAAGTATTTAAAAGCTTAAAGTTGGTATTCAAGCTAATAATACATTTTAGAAAGTAGAAGTAGGATTTTATAAAAGGGTATAAGACCATATTAGACTATTATCGAAGAATTTTTGTAAATAAAAGTAATATTTGATATAGTAATGGTTGAATTGCTCACTTGAATATACGTGTGTGTATACGTGCACGAGCGGGTATATGTATACGTGCATTTGGAGCTAAGCGACACTTAAAACCAATATTGTATTGCAATTATAATTGTTGTGTGTTTGGTTGTTTTTATATATTTACAATTGTTTGATTATCTATATAACAAATTTCCTTTGGGTTAACGGAGAAGACAAAGAAGGGTTGAGATTTAACATGGGAAAAGATATCAGATGGCTATAGTTTGTGCACGTCAGGATAAAAACTAACATCGTTTAACGTGCTAACTCCGTCTATCAGTTCACACAAACCCACTATGCACGATCTTTCAAAACTTCTTCCACTTCCGCTTTAGAATCGCAGTTTCTCCCATTTATTCCTTAAAAAGCTTCTTCTACCCACTATGACCGATCTATTTCAATCTTCACTTCCCATTCTTTTGCAAAAATCATAATCCGTCACTTTTTTCTATCCAACCTTAATTTGGATTCGTCGCAACAATTATAACAGACAAGGCAGTTTCCATTTCCATTCGATCCTTCCCCAAATTCGTAAGTTTATTCAATTTTATCAAAATCCTTTTCCTAGAACTATTTACAAAGCTTTATATTGTTATTTTTGTATAGATTGCTAGGTTCATGAAATGAAAATTTTTAATTGGCGATGAATCTTTTATTGGACAAAGTGAAAGTGGAGACGTCTACTTCATGTTATCCCAAATGAGATTGGGAGGTTCAACTTTTGAAATCCGTTCAGTTATTTGTTAGTTCCCAATTTTCACTGCACGTTTGATGATTTGTATCCCTTTCGTAACCTTGCCACTTCATTTCCTACTTTTATTTGAAGTGTTTTAAGGTTAAAATATTGTTTTTGAATTGATTTTTTTTGTAATTTTTCTCAATATTCGGTAATCATCATTTTGTTTAAACTATTACTTTTGGATCGATTATTTTGTTTAACATTTTTGTCATTTTGGAATTGGTATCATTTTGAGATTGGTATACATTGAAATACTGTGACTTTTTCTACTTTGCAATATCGATTTCCAACATTTAATTATTGATTTAAATATATTTTGTTCTTAATTTTGGGTTTAAACTACTTCACTGTGTCCTGTTTGGTGACTATTTTGCTATCTGGGTTTCCAAAACATAACTACTGCTTGAGTTTGTACCATTTATATATTATATTTACCAAATGCTTTTCTCCTATTTAGTAGGTATAGTGTCATGTATATATGATTATGTCCATAAGTAAGGCCGTGAAAAGATACAAGGAAAGTTTACAACTACTCAACTTGAAATGTAATATAACATAAGATTCTCCTTTGAAACATGTTAATGCGTATAAAATTCTATTATGCTTCAGATATGCATTTCATTATGTACTGTACGTGTTAAATGTTCATATTTGTATGCAAGTGCTCGAGCAAGTGATTATTTTATGTAATATAAATATCTATGTATAATATCATTGTGAAATACATTCTATTTGCATGTCCTGAACTCAATTTGCACGAATGGTTGCAGAATTTCCAAATGCATGAGAGAGTGTTTTATATATAGGAAGAGTTATAAGGGGGATTTGAGTTCAACTCTTCTTGCAAAATCCTTACACTAAAGACTATGGGACGATTGTCCTTACCTGCTTAAACAGCTTCCTGGCATTTGGATGGTTACTACAAGGTGATCTCTTTACAATATTTTATTCTGTCGAATTAATTGACATTTCCACTTTAGTTTTTCTTCAACCTTAAGGTGTTATTTTTGTATCCATTAAATTTGACGGGAATCAGTTCTTTCCAAATGTAGATGAAAAGAGTTAGCAAGTATACTTACTTTTGGCATTTCTCCAAACCTTGAACATAAATGTATTAAACTAAAAACTCCCTCCGATGGCTTAATTGGACTATCCTATAGCTCAGTTGAACCCTTTGTAACTTCGTATAATTGTTTTTTCTTTGGGGAAACCATAATTATGTACTGACAAACTTCCACCGTTATCCCATTACATATTAGAAATGTGTACCTTATTTTTTCAAATCAAAACAAATCCTATCTTTAGTTTGAACTTAGTGAAGCTTCTTACTTTGACTGTAGTGATTTTCTGAATCTTTCATCTATATTTTCCACTTTGGTAATGATTTTTGAAATTATCCATTTTATTTAAAATTTTGGTACGAATTTTACAGTTTCATTTTATGAGTTAAAAATAAGATGTCCTATTAGAGTTTGACTTGGCATGCATTGCGTTTCTTCTTCAATGTTTTCAAACAAAATTTGAAATGGGAATTTTCACTTCAAGGGCTTATTTGTGTGAGTAATAAGTTTTAAGGACACTACTTTTGAAAAATTAGTTTTAAGGACATTTTACAGGAAAAAGATAAAAGAATTTATCATTTTCAGTTATACAGAAATAATGCTAAAAAGATTTATCATTTTCCTGTATAACTTAAAAAGATAAATGAATTTATCATTATCCTGTAAATTGTCCTTAAAACTAATTATTCAAAAGTGATGTCCTTAAAACTAATTATCTTGAAAATAAAAGCCCTTCAACCTAATTTCCACATTTTGAAATTCTGTTCATAAAAAAACAAGTTTTAATATGTGTGTGTGTCTGTTTTTATGTATGTGTAATATAACATATTATTCTTTAGATAACATATTAATGTCTTTGTGTTATTTCTACGACGTCTTCTAATTGTTTTGAAGTTATTTCAGGAGAAAAATAAAATGGCATTAGGAAGTGGAAAAGACAAAGAAATGAACTAAAAAAACATAAAGTGAATTGAGAGTTGAGAACATTCACGATGATAGAAACCTGAAATCGACTAGCTGGGAACTCATGCAATATGACAATGCAACAACAAGCAAACCTAAAGCATACCTTATAGCCAGAAATTCTTAGACTACAATAAGAATAGTGTCGTACGAAGAACTGCTTGGATACACACTGAGGAGAAGCGGTAACCCGAAAAAGGGAAGAGGAGGCTGTATGCACCAAAACATGGCAACAAATGCTGAAATAAACAGCTATCAGGGTCAACCACGACCATAACGAAGCACCGAGACTAGGTATCAAACAACAGTAAAAAAACAACATAGCAAAAAATAGTATAGACATGGAGAAGAAAGGATAGAGGTTGCTGGAGCTGCATCGATTGGATAGACTAAAAAAAGATATCGTCACATGGCGAACTCAACATAACCAGAAACCTGGCTGTTGAAAGAATGTTCGGGATTAAAATTGAACATAGAAGAGTTAGAATTGAGAGAGGTTCAAAGCCCAATAATTAAAGCATCATTATGAAATTTCCATTCCAGGTATATTTTTTGGTTTATGAATAGAATTGCTTATTGATAATTAGTCATATAGATCCCCTTCGAATCAATCTTCATTTTGTATTTGATTTTGTGTGTTTTGTTATTGATTATGTCTATTGAGCCATGGATTGTGTATTGTTTTTAATCATGGATTACTGTATGGATTTTCATTACAAGGTATTTTTGTCATAAAAAATCATCTATATATAAACTACACATGCTTTTCTTCTTCTCATCATCTTCTTCTCATTATTAGCACAATTTTCTTTGTATTTAACACCTGCCAACATATCAAACGTCCTTTTTAGTACAATATGATGCATTAGTTACATTCAAGGCCAGCACTCATGGATTGCTCCAATTCAACGTTTCTTAGCATTCCCCTTTTGGGTATTTTTGTTTGCTGCTTAATATTTCATGTTCAAGTTGAATTATGTTTGAATTGGGTCATAAATTTTGAATGTAGAAATAGTCATCTACATGGATATGATCACTCCATGCCAATTGTAGTATAACCACGTCCACCTAATATTAAACCTTCTCATGGTTACCATTACTTTAGTGAGGATTACATACTACAGCCTCAAATGCCCTTAGTTGCAAATTATCCTGATCACGATCGGTATGGTGCTTTTGGTCATGTTAACAACTGCAGCATAGAGCTTTATGCTGCAAAAATGCTCGACCAATGTTTATTGTAAGTGTTGCTACTTTTAATAGGCCTTTGCTTCCTATTGTACTTGCTAATTGTTTGCTTATCTATTAATATCTGCCATATATATATTTCAAGAATATTCGGTGTGATACATGAATTTTGTCGCGGTGTTGTATATTTAACATAAAAAGCCTATGTTCCATGGTTCTATGTTTTTCAACTTAAGCAATTAACAATCATTTAACTCATATGGTTGAAAACATTTTTTGGGGAAAAAAGGATATTTCTACATTTTATTACACATTTTCCAATGTAAACACTTTGAATCTATACACCCGTGCAACGCACGGGCTTCCTACTTGTATAGAAGTATAATTGATTACACGTCCATTACGGGCATTTCATGTAGCTATAGCGACTATCACGTGCGCTAAGTTGCGTGAGAGTATACCGGGTCGAACAATCATCCTGATGAAGTCTGAAATGTGATTTGTGTTTTGTTGTGTGTTGCATGGGCATGTGTGCATAAGCATGTACGAATGAGTGTATCGACATATGTATAGCCTACGCATAAGGCGTGGAGGCCAGGTATGTCATTTTGGCGTGTTAGAGAAAGCCGAGTTACTATAATTGCCCGTTGAACTCTACTCGCGCAAAGAGTGGATTTTGGTATCGAAACCTATTTATGCATACTTAAGAAGCCACTTCCAAAACATCAACAAATGAACCCAGGTAGATGTCTGATGGGATGGAGGATGGCTCTAGTAGCAAGGAGACTCTTCTGGCGAAGTGTTAGAGGAAACGGCGCGTGAATTGGCCACTGTTTGACGTGGTTTGCCCTTGCCTAGGCTCATTGCTTGGAACCTGTCATTTCAATCGACTGAAAGGGTCTATTCAGTTGACTAGTCAAGAGGAAACAATTCATCTTTGCCCTTGTTCAGTTGACTGTATCCACTCGATCAGTTGGTTGAAACTATGTTTCCTGTTTTTAAAAATGCGGTAACTTTCGCATACGAAGTCAGATTGACGTGTAGTTTGGACCATTGCTCACCATTTTTTAAGGGTTACAACCTATGAAATTTTTGTAAGTTTTGGAGTATTCTGATTTTGGAGCCCATGTGGGACCCTCCCCAGCATGTATTTCAAAACCATAGATTTTGAGGTAGACTGGGAGGGTATACCGAAGGTGTATTATGACATTAAGGTCATGTGTTCCATTTGGAAGGTGATTTGGGTTAGTATGGGGTGTTGTTAGAGTTTTCTGGTGGGCTTTTAGGCTGCGGCGATTGGAGCCATGCATGGCGATTCCATACGTTACATACGGAGTGAGTCCATACTCTAAGATATCGACCTTAGAGTATTATGCGATTTGTTTAGTGTTGACTTATTGTGACACACCAAGGGACTTATGTGACCAACCCAGGGTATGGATGTAGATGATCAACCCAGGTACGACCTTGTTATGGTGAACCTAAAGTGTTGTTAATGGACATGATACACTCGACACTGTCTTAGAGGGACTGTGAATAGCTTTATCTTGATTGTGATCACTTGGATGTTTTTGGGTCCTACGTTCGCAATCTTATGAACGTTTGGTCTTGTAGTCGTGACCATATGTGTTATGGCGTACCTATTCAGTCTTTGCAGTAGTGACCATATGCATTGTGGCATACTTATCGGTCTTAGAAGTAGTGACCATACGCATTGTGGCATACCTATTTAGCCTTAGCAGTGGTGACCATACGCACTGTGGGGGTACCTATTCGGTCTTAGCAGTAGTGACATACGCGTTGCAACGTATCTTATCAATCTTAGTAGTAGTGATTGTTGTTTTGAGATCACGGTTTGATCATATTATATTTGTACTATATTATTAGTTGTTTTGGGCTGGTGTTGTGAAATGGAAGATATTGTGCTAATTCGTTGATTGCAGGAGAGGAGCATATTATGGTATGATTTCTTATCTTTTGTATAGGTTTATTGTAGTTGTTTATAGGCAGTTCGAATTTCCCCTGAGCCACATTTTTGGGGAGGTGGCTGTGATTTAGTAGTTCCTGTCTATTTGTATATAGTTTTAATATAAAGTATTTTGAGATAGTTCCCCTTACACCCGATTTTATGTCTGACCTACATTTTGTCTTTCTCTAGTTATGCCATGACCACTCTTGAGTACTCAATTGAGTAGTTCGAGAGTCAGTGCTTTTGGGGATACACTAGCAGAGTACATAGCTTGAGCATTTTGGAGGTGTGGCATTGATGTTTTGAGATATATATACTTGTTATTTGTACATCATAAATCTGTTATTTGTATATGAGACTATTGTATTGATATTCATTCAGAACTCTGTGCTTTGGAAGTTGATGTATTCTAACTATTATGTACTGATATTTATTTCTCAGTTGCTTCCGCTAATGCGGTCTCTTATATATTGTTATTCTATTCTGTTCATGTATATTCAGTATATTATATGTTGTCATTCTATTGTGAGATCTTATCGATGTCTTAGTTTTGTGTTTTGTTCTTATTTTACCCGATGATCTATCTTTTATGGTATTCGAAAGTCTTACGATGATGTAAGGCGTGGATTTTCTGGATATTACAAAGGGCGGGTCGTTACAGTTGGTATAAGTGCCTAAGCTCAACACTCGGACCAAGTAGACCAGTTTGAATTAATCAATCTGTTCGAAAGAGATACGTTGAGAGAGAATACTTGTATTTTTCTCTTATATAATACTATATACACTACTTGTCTTTTAGACTTGATTAGTTTCTACCGCTAGTTGCTAAGGTATTTTCGTCAGACTACCCGTATGAGCAAATGAAATACAGGAGCGATTGTGGATAGGCAGTATAAGATGGCTGATTAGTTCAGAGACTATTTAGCAACCGTAAAAGATGTTCTGTTGCCCGTGAACATTTCTAATTGATTGCGGTTAGCACTAGAAGTGTTGTAGCCCTTTAGGCATTAATATTTTTAGCTCCACCAGCTTTAGACTCTTTAAAATAGTGTCGAAATTTCCTTAGCCTTGGAGAGGAGCCATATCTTAGTTCCGAGACTATTACTGAGGCACCATCTTGGAAACATGCTTGGGAAGGCTTCCACTGATGTAAGTCTAGGGAATATCCTTGGAAGCAAAAGTATTTCTTGGCATTTAGGCTAGGGAGACTTTGGATGGGTAGGATGTAGTGTTTTGTGAATAATAAGCACACCTGTGATTTGGAATTTGGTCAGGCATCGGTTTAAGTTCTCAGTTCATTTTTGAGATCAAGAAGAGCGTGTAGCTTGAATATTCCATCCATCCTGAGTAGGATAATTTATAAGTGAAGGAGTGTTACCGATTCAACCTTTTATTTTTGGGATTTGAGGTGGTCAGTACTCCGTTGTTATGATTAAAGAGATTTGCCTTTGGTCTTAAACATTGGTTAGGGGTTCATTGCTTAGCCTTATCCCTGTTAGGGTCCACTTTTTAATATCTCATTGGGATGGTTCTCCTTTGTGAGAATGCCCATGAGATACCATTAAGGTAATGAAGGTGGAAAGCAACCGAAACTTCAACCGAGGCGAAACGACCATGATACAAGGAAGATCGAGCTTGTTTGAAAAAGAAAAGTTGGCCAAGTATGTCACTCCTGCGGCATATGGAAGGCATTTCGCTATGAAATTTCATCCAGCTAGAGTGAAGCGTAAGTGCTTCATTTGTGATCGGCTTGGTCACTTGAAGAAGGACCATCCTACATTTCTGAAGGGTGTGTAAGTGATGATGACTTTTGCCTTTCAGGTGTTACTGGGTCCTAGTGGGCTTACGGCTCAGGAAAATTGGAAGGAGCTTATGAAATGAGGTATGCTCTATTTTTGGAAACTCACTTTGTTCCTTACGACACTTGAACGGTATATCTTATCTGTTGCTAGTTACTCGGTAGATAAGCTAAACTTGACACCTTTCAAGTGGGTAAATTCTTCGATAGAGATAAACCTTGTATGAGTCACCTTAGTTGCAAAACTGAGGTTAAGCGACCGAAGTGTCACCATTCAAACTTGATAGATGGGCTTTCAAGTTAAGTAGGTTCGGTCGATGGAGTGTGACTTGGATTTATATCTAGGTAGGGTCCAGTGGATGCCCAGCAATGAGCAAAGACCGTGTGGATTACTTATTGGCATTTGTCTAGAGTCGTTTGTGTAATAATTATTTTCCTTTGTGTCTATAAATCTCAGGTGGTGGGAGTAATCCCATGTGTCGAAAATAATATTTTCTAAAGATTGGTCCATTCACATACCAGTTCTAACTTGTAGTTCGAGCGCATATTTTCTAGGTGATTTACACCAGTTAGGATATGGTTTTTCACTTGATTCTAATAGACGAGCACTTGAGTTGGATTCTTGGGATGACTAAGAGATTTCCAAAGCACAACCTTAGTCGTGCAAGGAGATTTCTTTAGTCGGATCAAGGAACCGAATCAGAGTTTGCACGGATAGAGTTAGGTGGCATACCATAATTTAAAAAAGAAATCTTGCGAGCAAATGAAGGGTTGGAACGGGTATCATGTCATGTGGAATGATCTTTAGAATTATAAAATTTTAGTGTGGTATGATTATTATTACGTGGGTTAGTACGGGGAAGGATTTATTAACTAGTTTTATGACGATTCGGACAATCTCCTAAGTGAGGAGATGGTACTTGCCTAGGGGAGCGCCCTAGTGCACTTAGTATATTATCCTTATTATAATTGTGCGGTCAAGGTGATTTGAACTCGAGCAAACCCAGCAATTGAAAATTTTCATTTAATGATGATTTTTTTAGTATAATTTTCTCTTTTAGAAAATGAGTTTTGTTTGGAAGAAAAAGAAAGTTGAGGCATTGATTGCTGGATTTATTCGAGAGTTTTGAGACTCGGTGATCCTGCATATCATATAGATTTTCCCTTTTATAGTGTGATGTGTAATAGTCTTTCGTGTATTATATTCACGAAAGAAGTTACACCACTTAGGTGTTTATTTCTTTTGAATGTTGAATAAACTCATTGGAGTTTAGGGTTCAACATGCGCGTTTGACTTTTGATGGTTACTGGGCATGTGGGTATAAACTCTTTTAAATGCTTCATTGTTTTGTTGCTTGTTGTTTGTTATTGCTTGTTGCTTGCTATTGTTGCTTGCTATTGCATGTTGCTTGTTATTGCTTGTTGCTTGCTATTGTTGCTACTGCTTATGTTTGTTGCTATTGTTTGATTTTGCTATTGGCTTATTTTTATTGTTGGTTGACTCTGGTCGATTGCTTGTTTGCATTTTTAATAATTTATATGCTAGTTATTGTTGTTTATTCTTATTTGATATGATTTGATCATTGCTTATTGCCAAATTGTTATTTGTTATTGACTGATTATTGCTTGTTCTACGTGTTTGATTGCTTGTATGGTAGTTATAATTTCGTAATTAAGCGTAAGTTTTGATTTAAGTAATAATTGAATTACTTATCCGAATATTTGGATACATATAGTTAGATAAATCGTATCAGTCTTATATTAGTGATCGTGTATCGTATCGGTCTTATATTAGTGAGTGTACACGGTATTGATCTTATATTAGTGATCATACATTGTATTGGCCATATATTAGTGGCCTTATAGATCATTGGTCTTATATTAATAGTCATGCCTATTATTGGATCCTAATAGATGTTTGAGTATGTTAGTGTACTCACCCTATTTATCTGGAATAGTTGGATCATGATAAGTGTCCATTGTTGACTCCACCCGTCAGTAATGACGACTATCGATTTGTATTCCTTAGCTATCTAGAATAGATCGCCTATCATACATGCCCGCTATAGAGTGAGATGTGATCTATACGAGTCCACTGCCTTTTGATGTGACTCAGAGTTAGTGGTATATTTTGATACCGACTCACTAGAGCTTACTCTCCTATTGATGGTCATGTATACCTATAGTAGTACCAGTTACTACACTGAGGTTATACATGTTTGAATTCTTTATTTGGGCAATCCTCTTGGAATAGTACAACTAGGTACTTGAGAGCTAATGTATAGCTAATTAAATGCTCATTTTCTTTTATTGGCATTCGAATAGTGAGAAGCTTTCTTAGGAGAGGTATGAATTTTTCGAGAATGTAGGATGACGTAGGTCATCACATATTTTCTTGTGTGTGATGCATTCTAATTTGGGAGTTTCTGTAATGCTGATAGCACGATGGAAGGTACTATTGGAATTTTCCAAAACTGAGATTTGGGAAGTTTGGTCAACACTGCTACTTTCGTACTCATGGAAATTTCGGGGATGAAATTCTTTTAAGGAGAGAAGAATGTAACATCCTGTAATTTTAATGATCGAATATTTAAATAATTAATTTAAATATTTAATCGTTAAGCAACGGAACGACCCTTATACTCGATTTTTACAAATGAGCGAAGTAGGACTCGATACACCTATGGTTGAGTTTTCTTGATACACTCGTGGTTGAGATTGCGTTTTCTATGCGAGTAAAATGAGTATAAACTTGACTATGTTTGGAGTCGATGATTTTCGGAGATGAATAGTGCCAAACAGAGAGAATTATGAGCCAATCTCATTTACTTAGCTATACTGGGCTAACATCTTCTCATAATTCTCATTCACTTTTCATTTTAAGTTTCTTCTCCTCTCATCTTCACTAATGGCCTCTTAATTACCCTTAATCACCTCTTAATCACAAAAACCTAAATCCATTAAAATAAATTCCTAAATTCAAATAAAAATCACCATAAATCATCTCCTTTTATTCTCTACAAAACCCATGAAGGGATTAGCATCAATCAAAGCTTTTGTTTTGATTTTGAAAATTAAAAAGAGCAAAGATTAAGTTTTTGATGATTAGAGCTTAGCTTGGGTATAAATAAGTTGAGTGGGATGATTTTACATATTAATTTCATGTTATACTTCATATTTTTATTATTCCTTAAATATAGAATTGTATAAAGTGACTTGGAGATTGCTTGGGTTAGTTTGGGTTTGTGTTTATGCTGTAAACATTAACCCATTAATTGTATAAGACCCCAATACTATGTTTTAAAAATAGTTAGTAAGCCCTAGATTTAATTTGGGCTAATTTGGGTGATTTGTTGTGACGTTATTGTTTGATTTGGGATTCATTACGTAGTCTAATGATGTGCACATCAATAGAAAATATTAATTAATCTATTTGAATTGATTTGTAAAATGTTAGTAAGCTAACTTAAGTGGTTTGTAAACTCTACACTTATATTAAAGTGATTAGAGACTAATGAAGCTTAATTAGTATTTATAAAATGGTTTGTAGATTTTATGAATGAATATTTTATTTTATAACATAGAGATGAGATTGTAACAACCCGTCTTTTCAACTCTCAGAAGTCGACACTAATACATCCATGGTATTCACGTACCGAACAATCAAGTGCCAGAAAGATAGATAGCTAGGGGAAAGAAGAAGAAAGAAGACAAAAGGAAACTAAACAACACAAGATCTCATATTGCAATGAATAATCTATAATATAACAATGATCTTTACAAAAGAAATTTTTTATATACATACATCCATCAGAGTACTAGCCTATCAACTACCTGGACAGTTAAAACACATGTCCTTACAATTTCTGATAAATACAATAAAGCCATGCAGTAGAACATAAAGAAATACATAGATACGTCTTGGCCTCCAGCCCGTCTCCTGAGCTCCAATGCATCCATAGCTAATCTGGAGAATATGTTCGGTTTGACCATAGCATTATAGAAAACAACGCCCGGGTCAGTCTGGTAATAACAGCGTGAGAAACTCACATCACAAGGAATTTTATTTATTATAACTTATAAATCCTTTAAAATCAAAGGTATCTCATAAGACCACATGACACATAAACACGAAGAGGATAACGTTTTCTATAGAAAATCCAGTCATATTATCATAATTTCTAAGGGTTAAAGTAAATATATCAAGTAGCTATGATGTGTGTAGATGACAACAATAATAGGTATGTAATCAAAAACCGAAGGCGCTTATTAGAAAATGGATTTCCAATAAATGGCAAGGTAAGGGACTACCTTCGAAAATCTATACACATTTAGATAAAATGTACAATGAAATCGAAAACGTTTTGACCTCTGCCAACACAGCACTGGCCTACCCCTGAACTGGGTAGTACCGAATTTGATCACCCCTTGGCTGTGATCAACAACCAAAAATGGGCCCCAAGCATACATAGAGATATCGACACTAGATCTTGGAATGATCATACCCTAATGGGTGCAACCCATGTGGCCCTGCCGCATCTACCTTGTTTTAACCATTACCGGGATGTGAGGTTTGAGAGGCTATGCTCTTAACATTTAGCAATCCATCTTGGAATACTAGCATTGCCCTCTAGGCAGAAATGCAATGCTAGCAATCATCCATACAAGTTTGTTCTGGGTCTGAACGAAACTAAAGGTTCTTCAATGAGCATCGTCTTCAATCATCTTCAAGATGTCTTCCACGCGAACGCATATATTGGTTCAGAGTGGTTTTCAAATAACATATCTGATCTTGGTCTGTCCAAACCAACAACAATAATTTTCGGTTGACTCATTTCCGGTCCTTTTGGAAGTATACAACAAGTATTCGAGTCCTCGCCAGGGAACTCGCATATATAATCATACTTCCTTAGTCAAAACTAGCCAAGATTTGATAGTCGGTTATTTAACAATCAAATATACAAACAAAAAAAATCTAGAGATTTAATTACTTATAGCAACCACTAAGCCTCAAAAATAAATCTTCATTTATTAAATCTCTTTTCAAAACGTTTACCAAAACATTCATATACTTATCTCACAGACATAAGTATATTCACAAAACATTTGTGAAAGGTTTCTTATTTCAAAATCATACTAAAAGGATCAAATAAATGTTATTTAAATTAGAGATAAGAACAATCCTAAACACTATTCCTTCAGTGTTAAGCATGGAATGAAAGTTCCACACAACCATAATTAAGATGGTCAGTTAAGGGAAATCAAAATCTCAAATTCTTTTTTTATAAATTTCTTCAATAAATCCATTTTATAAACCATTTCCATTTATGAAATCTCCTTTTGCTTAAATTCTAAATTCATTTACAAAACTCATTTACAAATATCCAAAATCATTTATGAAACTCCAAAATCCTTTATAAAAAGTCTTTTATAAATCTCCAAAATCATTTATAAAAACTCTTTTATAAATATCCATTTATAAATTCCCTTCTTTTAAAAAATATATCATATAAATCTCCTTTAAATAAATCCTTTATAAAATATTACTTACAAAATATCATTTTGTAAATCCCTTTATTAAAATAATTGAACAACTTCCAAAATTATTTAAAACACTTATCCTCAAATTAATATAGAATTAAAGTCAATTTAAAAACCATAGTTTTACAAATTTGAAAGGAGGCTTAGTGACCACAATGGTACTAAATCAAGTTACCACTTCAATTAAATTTGACTTCCCAAGTCACGTAACAGTTATTACATAAGCCAACATATATGTAAATAAAATCCATAACCAAATCAGGGAGTAAAATGTCATGACAAACCAACCAGCAGATACATATCCAAACAACATATTAGTAGGACGGTAATTTGTCCTACTAAAAAGATGTCCAAACAATCTATAGAGTTCGATCATAGTAGAACGAAGATTTATTCTACTAAGAGATATCCAATAATCTACTTAATGAAGGTGTAGGAGAATGGGGATTTATTCTGCTAACAAATGTCAAAGTTTAGTATAACTATTCACATTTGTAAGGTTACTTAAAGGTATCGACAATAGAATCCCTTGTGTTTAAAACTATTCTTTGTAAAAGAAAGTTGCATTTAAAAAAATTGATCCTTGGAAAACAAAGCGATTAAGAACTTAAACCTCTTTTAATTAATTAATTACAAGTTAAGTCCTTTTTAAAAACATAATTAAACCTTAATTAAGTCTTAACTTAACTTAAGTACTAATTAAGAAATAATTAACCTATAATAAATAATTTTTTTTATAAATTAAACCCTTAATTAATTTATGATTAGAAAAATTAAACACTTATTTAATATTTAGTTAATAATTAACCTTATACTTAATTAATAATTAATTAAAAATAAATCATGTACTTAATTCATAATTAATTAAAAATTAATCCAACTTAATCAATAATTAATTAAAATTAATCTTTCTTTTAAAAGATAATTAATTAGTAATTAATCACCACTTAATTATAATTAATAAACCTTGTTTAATACATATTTAATTATTAATTAGCAAACTTAATTAAAAATAATATTAATAATAAATAATAAATCCTTAATTAACTTCTTAATCATTATTAATTAAGTTTCATAAAACATTTTCAAAGTATTTTATGTATAAAAATTTAATTTGCAAAAAGTGGACTTTTTAGCGAAACTACATCCACGACGACTATCGCTATATGGACCTGTTTGCAACTAAATCGGTCATAAACACCAAAGAATATTTTTTGGTAGAGATGTAAGTGAAGAAAAAAAAAATTAAACTGAGTAGATAAATCAACAAGTAACAGAGAATCAACTATAATTAGAGATACAAAAATTTATAATGGTTCGGCGTTGTATGCCTACGTCCACTTTAAAGATTATCCTTTATTAATCACTTATAAATCTGATTACAGCAGTAGAAAATAGCAAACAGTTGATTAAAACAGAGTCTAGAGTAACAAGCAGCGTAAAGATCCTCATAATGACCCATCAGGCTGGTATTTATAGGTGAAGACGACCACCTATATCTCTGAAATTTCGGCTGAAGGAACTTCTAATCCACATGGGCCCACTAGAGGGATCGCTAGGCCCAATTCCCAATGTGGAGGGATCGGCACCGATCCCTTTTTTGGTTGAATTTTGGGGAGCGATCCCTACAGAGGCTTCATCATGCTAAAATATGTTCAACCTCCAATTTTCACATTGTTTGGATCATTGGAACTCGGGTTATTGCTTGATTTTTAACTCAATATTATTTATGCACTACTCTTTGCCGATCCCTTCAAGGGATACATACTGATCCCTCCAATATTTTCCTTTTGACGTGCGATCCCTAGGGTAGATTCCCTAGGGTCCATATACCTTGCTCTTCAAATTTCATATGCTTTGGACTTGTAGATCTCGAGATATTGATCGTTTTTTGTAAGGGTGCTCTTGTCTTTCAATGTGTGCCGACCTCTCCTTCATGAAGTATGCCGACCCCTCTTAATGAAACAATCTATGTCGATCCCTTCAAATCATTGAGCCATATTCCATACTTTAAGCATCCTACATTGTACATGCATCAAATCCATTCAGTCCTGACTTTATATGATCATTTGTACTTGACTTATGGTTCCCACAATCATCACTCCGGAGTCGTCGGCCTTGATGGCAGTCGAATCTAATCCGTGCAATCAGTTTGATGTAACCGGGCTAGAATGCCAGATAGCACTTTCCCTCTAAAGTACGTCTTTTGATGAACATGACATGCTTTGAATCGAAGCAAATTAGAGTCGTCGGCAAGAAATCCATCCAGCTTTTTGAATAGCTGTTATCCGCCTGCTGAGATATTTCTCCAAGGCGTTATTTTTTTCATTGATCATCATGACGCTTCGTCGATTTCCAATAGTACAAATCCAAGGCTATACTCCATTAGTTAATATTCATGAGTTTAGTCCCACAAGGCTAACAAGTTTTGGTTACTTGTCCCAACCTTGAACTTGAAGGCTTCAGGTTTGATTTCAATTTCTGTCGATTTCAAAAAATTGGACTTTTGGGTTACACACGTGCACGTTCATGTACACGTTCTTGTTGCTGGCTCTCGGACGTGCTTGTATGTTTACGGGTGCCAACTTTTATGCACTTTATATGTGCACGTTTATAGCCGAATCCTCATTATCATTTTTTTATTTATTCATCATTTATTCATTATTTTTTCATCATTTTTTTTTCATTTTAATTTTTTTATTTGTAGGGATCGGCAAGTGTTTAGTCGATCCATCTTTCTCTCTCTTCTTTTTTTTAAAAACATTTGTAGAGATCGACATACATGTATGTCAACCCTTTTTTTGGGTTCATGCTAACATGGATTGGTAAGATTTTATGCCGATCCCTCTCTACATGCTTCGTGCCAAAGACTTGGGCCGATCCCTCTCTCCATGCTTCGTGCCAAAGACTTGGGCCGACCCCTCAGTCCATATATACATTTAAAGTAGCTTTCCCATTCCTTCACTTTTACTTACTTCATTTTCTTATTTCCATCCGAAGCACCGAACCCTCTCGCTCCTTCATTCAAAACGAACTTTCCTTCTTTTCTTTTCCCCTCAATTTCGATATAAAATCTTTTCGTGATTTAATCCGCGTTTACAAACTAACTTCCCCATACTTTCAATTTCGATCGCCTTCGAACTTCTCGCCAATTTCCTTAACATATTCATACGCATGTGAGCCTTCTTGACTTAATCCTATGGTTTTAGGGTGAGATAAGGGAGTTGTTAATGATTTGATGGTGCTCGAGGCAGTGATGATATAGTGAGCAGAGCGACCTGGAGAAGATGAATCATTGGTGGATAGGGCTTGGCAAAATAAATAAGGAGAAGGAAGAAGGGAAGATAAAGAAGGAAGAAGATAGAGTGGAGGAGGGATCGGTGTCGGAGATTTGGATCTATGTTGATCCCTCTACGTAGAGGCTCGATGAGTAAAGGATGAAGTAGAAGGAGTCGGTATGTTTTCGGTTGAAGAGAGGGATCGGTTGAGAAGCTTTGGGATAGGGATCAGTATAACCATAGGGATCGATATAAAGTTAGGGATCGGTATAAACATTAGGATCGTTATAAAGTTAGGGATCGGTATAAACATAGGGATCAGCACAAAGATAGGGGTCGGCATAAAGAGTCCTTTGATCTTGCAATCTAATCCAACCTTACTTGTTCGAACAATCATCACTAATTGACCTTAACAAACTTGGAGATACGATGATGATGAACAATAAAACTTGCACATTCACAATTAAACTTGAGATTGAACAACCAAATCCTTGGAACTTTCAACATATACTAAAAACTTGTAATAGACTTAAATGACAAACTTTACACTTCGATATGCTAATAGTCGATCCCAAAGCTTTCGCAACCGATCAATCTTTTTGCCAGTTGAGGTGGTCAACAATGATGGTCATTCTGGTCGAAATCCAAAGTTTCGTCATTTAACTTCATTTTTGGATTTTAAGCTATTTATTTCTGCTACACACTTCACTACACTGCACTAGCTCACACTTAACATGGAGGGGAACAAGTAAAATTTTCCAACCTCAATTATCTACAGAGTATAGCTAATACGAACTCTAGACGCTCAGAGCATTTAGTTGCTATGTCTTCTGAACTGGCTATGCAGCATATCAACCCTGAAGCAAAATTGAGCTTTGCGACTATATCCGACAGGCTTTCTCCTAATCATCAAGCTGAATAAATGGAAGTCTCCAGCCCGTCGGTCAACCTTTTTTCGTATGTTCTGGTCCTCTTGGCGGAGGATATAAGCCCTGCTAATGACGCAGTAGAAGGTCTCATTCTCTTAGATAACCCAATAGATTCTCAAGCTTCCCGAATTGGCTAGGCTGCCCTTCGCAGGCTGTGTCCATACATGGAATTCCATTCACAGACGTCTTGGTTCCTTCGATGAACGACAGGCCTCACTTGCCCTCGGAGGGCTACATGGCGTGTAACAAATTTATGTGCTGGGCCGGATGCATACCACCCTTTAATTCGTTTATTCGAGATATGTTGAGATATCTTAGAATATCTCCCATGCAACTCCATCAGAATAGCTACGCCTTCCTACATGGAACCTTTCTGTTGTTCATGAGCGTTCTATTTCATCCGCCAACTCCCGAGGACATAAGATTCATTTACAACTTTAAACGGCAGTCAGGAAGTCATTCCTACATCTTTCTTGAACCTTCACCTAACTGCCAAGTCTTAACAAGCGCTTGGAATATACTCTTTCTGTTCAAACATGAGTAGTTCTATGTTCGGTGTCCACTTGGCTTCGCAAGGCGATGGTTGGAAGGACGTAAGTGTTATTTTCATTTCATTCTTAAGTCCAATAATCCAAGTCATATTTTTGAATCTACTAACACTCGGGATTCCTACAAGTGTACACCCACGTCCTGAAGGCATTGGTTTTGCAAGAGCAGTCTCCGCTATCCACGCTAACCTTGTCGAAGATAGGGACATCAAACTTCTTGTAACCAATGAGTTATAATCATTATTCGGGCTGTTGGAAGAGGGCCGTAGCATTGGGCTCCCCAAAAGTGCAGCATTGTCGAGAATCATCACAGAGCAAGAAAGGGATGCCATCAATCCTGCCGTGCCCCCAGCCGAGGGGACTTGGGATGACATTGAAGAAGGTGAGATTAAGGATTCCCATGGCAATAAACCCGGCTATGTTGATGCGGGCCCAGGAAAGGAGCCTGTGGTCAAACCGCCACAAGGCGCGCAATCTCAAACGCTAACCAAAAGGAAGAAGAAACTGGCATATAAACTTCGCAGAAGAAAAACTACCGCAAATCCATAATTCATCATCACTTCTATTGAAGAAGAATCATCTTCCCAATACTTAGAAAGTTCACTGAAGGGATTTTCAAATCTCCAAATTCATGATGATATTATGACCTATGACTTTCCAAATATCAATATCGAAGGGCTCAATTCTCCTACTAGGAGCGGTGAAGGCATTCTTCCAATCGATAATGGAGAGAGAACACCCATAAGCATGGCTACAGCCATCGGTCTGTCAGGAGGGAACACTGGAACACTCACGAATACGTGCACTTCACTACACGCTCTTCATTAATCCTTTGCATAATAGTTACTTACATGTTCTCATTTGGCCTTTGCAGGTGCAATGACTCGGTCTCGGGCCTTCCATCGCTTAAGGGACTCTTCGACGCATTATCAATCTAACCGCGACTCAGAATTTGGTAGGCATAGGGAAAAAGATGTTGGACGGGAGAAAAGCTATCATTCAAGGGAATCCTCCTCTTCCAAGCACAAGTCCAAGTCTCAGATATCTCGCCAGGGAGATTAGCCCAATTTTCCTGTTTATAGCAAAGACCAGCCTCCCTTCCGCGGCCCTTAAATTGCCACATCACATGAGCAACACTCCGATTCTTCAAGCTCTAAGCAATCTTGCGACCGTAAATCGAGAAAGCATCCAATCGCCACTTCCGATCCATCCGTGTCGGCCGCTGCTCCTGACACTTCTACAACGGAAAAATTGGCCTAGCTTAAGGCCACTTTCCTAAAAAACTGTTTCGATGGGCTTAAATTCCTTCCCACGTACATATGATTCCGGGGCATGCCAAAGCAAGTTCTCTCGCATGTGTTAATGACGTGTTCGTGTAGCATGAATTATTTTAACACTTAGCGGAAAAAATCTCCGAAGTGTCGATCGAGCGACAATACGAAATAGATCGCCTCAAGCTAGAGACAATACAAGATAAAGAAAAAATACAACACCAAGATGATGAACTATCGGAGTTGACAACAAAACTTGCCGAGGTAGAAAAGAGCACCAAGGAAACTTCGGAGGCATTGAGTCGTTTAGAAGCTTCCTATAAGAAAGAATTCGATGATGCCCTCAATCGCAGCGGGGCACTCGCTCTGGAAAAGGATTCCTTGCAAAAGGAAAAAGATGTCTTGGCCCGCCATGTCGAGGAACTTGAGGTGCTTCTCAAGAAAGAAAGGGAAGAAAAGGTTGAAGCCCGGGAAGAATCACAAAGGTACCGTAAAGAGGCCATTGAAGCCAGGAGCCTGAAAATTAAACATGATGAGCAATTTTCCAAAACATAAGCCCTTAAAGAGGAGGCATGAGAGGAAGGCAGCAAGGAGATGATAGAACAAATTGAAACCCGAGTAAAAGATGCTAAGGAGTCCGGTCGGAATGAAATCAAGGACTTGTTTGAGCCACTGATCATCGAATACAACGCAAAAGTCCTCATCGACTGCGACTTGAGTTTTCTTGGCGAAGGTTATCTCGAGTCACTTGCTGAAGCTTAGGAGCACATCATTGAGATGAAAAAGTAGGAGCTGGGAGGAGCCGAGTTAGATGAAGAGAAATTAGTGTGGTAGATCCTTCGCGGAAATGTACCCATAGATCTTACTGCCACGAGACTTTGATATTTTGATGTTTCAGCCCCTTCTAAGAAAGGGAAACATATTGCCAGATCCTTGGAGGCTGATCCTAAGGTCCCCTCTTCTTTCTAAGTGGCTGGAGCATCGTTTTCCTTTGGCTCGGAGCAGGACTTGAGCTATTATCCAGATACGCCCGGTTATTAATCCAAAGTGTTGACCACTATATCGAAAGAGGGCACTCCAACAACAACAGAGAGCCAGCCGGATATGGGTATTCCACTTTACTCTCTAATTTACGAGAGGTTTTGTTCTTCGCGTCCAATGGTTTTAGGCTTATCTCCCTATTTTGACAAATTTGCAGGTCTTTCGGGTCACGATCAAACTTCTAAAAGCGATGCTGCTGTGGAGCAACAAGAGAAACTAATAGAGATTCCGGCAGCTACTGATGTACTGAGGCCCGATGCTCAAGTCATCAAAGCACTCGACGACGATAAGGTTAAAGATCTGCTCCCGGTGGATGAATCTATGATGTTGTGATTACCGACATCTCTGAATGCACTGATGAGATTAGTCTGAAGGAGCATATTGAGAAGGAGAAGTTGCTGAAGAAAAAGGCTAAAGCTGAGCCCACCGAGGTACACATCGATGATCCACACCTTATCCCACTACAAGTTATTCCACTTGGTGGGTCAGTTCCCGAAGAACTCCCTCCTACTTTTGAAAGCTCTCCTGCAAAAAGGTGGCAAAGGATCTAGGAAGAGAACCATTGGGGGCTTAAGTGGCATCACTCCCAAAAAATCCAAAAATGAGAGAAGATCGAAAAAATAGCAGTCACTTCGGCTCGGTGTGTACATAGTTTGCTTAGCATTTTATTCATCGTTTTCTTTTATTAGTTGTGGTTGTACGGGTACGATTCTCGGTTTTTTGAAATAACTTGTACCAAAATTTTGAAACCATCATGTGAATAAAAGTTTTTTTTTTCTGTTGAGCTTTCTTGTGAACTGCTATTTAAGTAGTTGAACTCTTACTTTTCGTTCAATGTACTTTTAATTCGTTGTTCATCAATTGTTGTAACAATCCACTAGCTCTATCCCAAGGCCTCCATGTGGTCGTGGCCTTGAGTCATATCAAACGCTTGGCTCAAGCCTTACTGTTACGCCATTGAATTCAACGGTTTTGAGTAACTATACTCCTACCCCTAGTCTTAGGTAAGAAGGGTTAGACGTTGGATGGTCGAAATCCATCCTCAGCTGGTTTATACTCTTCCTATCGATTTCAGGTCGGAGTTCATGCAATAGTGAATGGTCGAACTTCACTCATCTATTTGTTTATGCTCATATCTGCACTCTGGGGATAAGAGTTAATTAATGGGTGGTTGAACCACATCCAATTTATGTTTATACCCTACCCCGCACTTCGAGGACTTAGAGTTATTTTGCAGGTGATCGAGTCACACCCGATTTATGTTTATACTCCAGTCCGCACTTTGGGGACTTAGATTTATTTTGTGGGTGGTTGAATCACACCCGATTTATGTTTATACTCCAGTCCGCACTCTAGGGACTTAGAGTTATTTCGGAGAGCAGTTTGATCGTATTCTCCATAATTAATCAATTTGCCCCCCAGGGATCAGCCGTTTAATTTAGCGAGTGATCGGTCCTGTCACGATCGCTTTTATTTTATTTCAGTCCCATCATTTGGCAGGATTTATTCGATTGTCAGATGGTCGAGTCACATCCATTCTTCATTGTGCGTCTCATCTATTGGATTAAGAATGGGAGTTATCGAATGAGCAACCAGACCAAGCCCATATTGTTTAGTCCCATCGGGAACTAGCTTAATTGATTAATTTCAAACTCTGGGAACCTGTTCGGACATATCGACATCAATCAGTTTCTTTATGTAACTGATACATAATGCCACAACAAACATAAATATAAAGGAAGTCCGAAACTTTATTTGCTAAATGGACAGAAATAACATAATCTATCTTATTACATATTTGGAAAGTCTAATGTTAAAGCATCTGAAAGCAAATACAACTAAAATGAAAAAGAGATAAACTAAGTGAAATAGCATCGTAAATGCTCGCTATTCCACGCCCTTGGAAGTGTGATGCCATCCACAGTCGCTAGCTTGAAAGTTCCCTCTCCAAGCCTCTGTTCAATGACATATGGTCCTTCCCAGATTGGATTCATGTGCGATGGGGTAGGAAAAACTTGTTTCGGGACGAGATCGCCGATTTCAAAGTTTCTAGGTCGGACTTTAATGTTGTAATACCGGGCGAATTAGTGTCGATGCGCAGCTGCCCTCGAATCGGCTTCCTCGTGCTTCTCATCTATAAAGTCAAGAGATTCCAGAAGAAGATCTTTATTCATTTTGAGATCATAGTAAGTCACTCAATGGGAGGAAATCTCAAGCTCAATAGGAATGACGGCATCAGAACCGTAAGCAAAGGCAAATGGAGTATGGCCAGTCGCGGATTTGTGGGTGGTCCTGTAAGCCGATAATGTTGTCGGGAGTTCATCCACCCGCTTGCCTCGAGCCTTTTCCAAACGCTTCTTCAGAATGGACTTTATAACTTTGTTCACAGCTTCAACCTGTCCATTTGCTTAAGGGTGAGCGACCGCTGCAAACCTCTTTTCAATATGATATCTTCGACAGAATTTTTTTGAATTCAACATTGTCGAATTAAGTCCCATTATATGTTACAATAGTTCGCAGAAGACCAAAGCGACATATGATGTTTCGGACAATAAAGTTGATTACTTTCTTGGTTGTAATCGTGGCTTAACGTTCTGCTTTGGCCCATTTGGTGAAGTAATCAACTGCGACAATAGCGTACTTTGCGCACCTTTAGAGATCGATAAGGAACCGATAATGTCTATACCCCACATGGCAAACGGCCATGGGCTACCATATGCGTGATTTCCATCAACAAAGCTCTTGGAACTTTTGCATATATCTGGCACTTATCGCATCGCTTTACATAGTCAACAGTGTCTCGATTGAAATTGGCCAATAATACCTATAATAGAGTATTTTCTTCGCCATAGTTTGCCCTCCAGTGTGGTCGCCACATTTCGCTTCATGAACTTCTTTTAGGACACGTTTTATCTCCTCATGAGTGACACACTGGAGTATGGGAACAGAAAAACCTTTTCTATACATAATTCCTCTTTGCATGACATATCGCGAAGCTTTACGAAGGACTTGTCGCTTTTCATTTCTTTGATCTGGTAGGACTCCATGTGACAAATAGTCTTTGACCGAAGTCATCCACGATTCCCTCTCAGGCTCTGCTTCCAATATCCGATCGATTTCTCTCATGTTTATACTTGGGGCATTTAATACTTTGACCGGCACCAAGCCCATCTGCCGTGGGTCGCCGGTGCTAGAAAACATTACCAATGAATCAGCCTCTCCGTTTCGATCCCGTAGAATATGCAAAATGTCATAGTACTCAAATTCTGCCAACAACTCTTGGACTTGGGTAAGGTATGGAGCAAGCTGTTGTCCTTTAGCTTGATAATATCCCTTGACTTGGTACATTACCTACTGAGAATCGCAAAAGATTTCAAGAGACCTTATTCCGAGTTCTATAGCGAGTTTAAGTCCAGCAATCAGAGCTTCATACTTAGCTTCGTTGTTTGTCGCTTGGAAATCAAGCTTTAAAGCATAATAGATTGATCGATCTTCGGGAGTTACAAGAACAGTTCCAGCTCCAGAACAATGATCATTGGATGCTCAATCGGTATACAATTTCCACCGTATGGTAGGGATTTCAATGCCTTCCGGGGAATCATCTTGCGTAGTGGACTTTGCTATAAAATTTTCCAGTGCCTGACCCTGGATAGCCCTTTGAGGGAGATAAGTAATATCGAATTGACTGAGCTCGATATTCCACTTGAGTAACCTTTGAGACGTCTCAGGTTGCTGTAGGACCTATCCTAACGGTTAGTCGGTGTAAATATCGATCGGGTGTGCCTGGAAGTATGGACGAAGCTTTCGTGATGCAATCGGCAAGCAGTATGCCAGTTTCTCTATTTTTGGATAGTTCCTTTCAGCTCCCGTCAATCGTTTACTGACGTAATACGCCGACCTCTGGATCTGATCCTCCTTGCGAAGCAATGCGGCACTTATAGCGTGTGCCAATACGGCCAAATAAATATACAAATCTTCATGATCTACTGGCTTTGACAAGATGGGAGGTCTCTCCAAATTATTCACGAAAGCTTGAAATGCTTCTTTACAATCCTGTGTCCATTCAAAGTTTCTTTTTTCTTTCCTAATCAAACCAAAGAAAGGAATGCTTTTGTCAGTAGCTCTGGAAATAAATCGGCTTAAGGCAGCAACTTTCCCATTCAAAGTCTGTACTTGTTTAATAGTCCTTAGCACTTGGATATCGCAGATAGCCTGAATCTTCTCGGGATTAGCTTCTATTCCATGGGAATTAACAATAAAGCCCAAGAATTTCCCTGATGCAACACCAAAAGAACACTTCAAAGGATTAATTTTCATCTTGTAATGTCGGAGGGTGTCGAACATTTCTGGCAAGTCTCTAATGTGGTCACTTGATCATCGTGACTTCACGAGCATACCATCTACATACACTTCCATCGTTTTTCCAATTTGATCTTTAAACATCCTATTGACTAAGCGCTGATAAGTCGCTCTTGCAATCTTTAATCCAAATAGCATTACTGCATAGCAGTATAATCCAACATCGATAATGAAACTGGTGTGCTCCTGATCGGGAATATGCAACGAGATTTGGTTATTTCCCGAGTACGCATCCATGAAAGATAGTAATTCGTCTCCCGTGGTTGAATCCACCAGCTGGTCGATCCTCGGAAGGAGAAATCTATCTTTTGGAAAAACCTTGTTCAAATCTGAATAATCAATGCATGTTCTCCATTTCCCATTCGCTTTTTTCACAAGTACAAGATTAGATACCCATTTAGGGTAGAGGGCATCACGAATAAACCCGTTGTCTTTGAGTCTATCCATCTCCTCTTTGAGAGCGGCAGATCTCTCCATGTCCATGCCGCGTCTTTTTTGCTTCACCGGTACATGCCTCGAGTTGATATTCAATGAATGGCTCGCAATGGTAGGCGAGATTCCACACATGTCAGAGTGAGTCTAAGCGAACATGTCTAGATTCGCTTGGAGAAAATCAGCAAGTTCTTTCATCATCGGAGGGCTGAGCTATGACCCAATCTTTAAGACTCATGATGGGTCATCGTGGCTGACCTAGATATCAATCATCAACTCAGCGGGTGCAGCCTTATTCTCTTTGGGACCCCCCTCGTCTTTCCTTGGATCTATATCTCTATAGAACCTACTGTGGTGCTCGAGCCAAGGCTCAAGCACTAATTGTCAATCTTCAGCGGCTTGGATCTGGACTGACTTATCCACACCCTTACCCTTCTCCTTGCATTAAGCATTCCTCAACTGAGCTACATAACATGCACATCCAGTTGCCTGATCGCCATGAATAACTCCAACACCATTATCCGCGGGAAACTTCAAAGTCAAACACCATGGGGCAAGAGCTACCCAGAATTCGGCTAGGGCCGGTCGACCCAGAAAAACATTGTGTGGAGAGTCAATATCCAAAACAACAAACGATAAGATCCGCACTCTCCATCGTTCACCTTCTCCCAACTCCACGGGTAGTTCAACATAACCAACGGCTTCAGTTGCAACGCCGTTAAAGCTGTGTTTACGGTCTTTAAAAGGTTTCAAATCTTTGGCTTCGATCCTCATCTGATCATAGGCTTTTTTTGGAAATTATATTTACCAAACTTCCACAATTAATCAATATCCTTTTCACCAAAACGAAGCCAATCATGGCCGAAATGACCATTGGGTCGATCATCGGAGCCTCTACCTTATCTGATTCTCTGTTCCTAAACACAATATCATCGGCCGTCATACATTGCTGTTTTGCCGGAGCTCCATCTTCCATATTCGAACGGGATTCAAAATCCACATAGCTAATCATGTTAGCATAGCGCACCATCTCTTGCCAACTCTTATCTGCTGGGTGTGGTCCTACGATTATCGTATTTATCACCAGTCTTCCACCTATCCGCATAGGCTCCTCAGCCCTACGCGATGCTCATCCTCGGTTGGGGTTAGATGTTCCCTGCTTGCCATCCTATAGGGCTTTTACAAACTATTGTAATTTCCTTTCTCAAATCAGTTTTTCTATAACATCCTAGAGATGCCTGCATTCATTTGCATTGTGCCCATAGCACTCGTGAAACTGACTATTTCCTGGTTTGTTTTTGCTTCTCTGTTGATTCTTTTGGAGGCGACTTCCTATACTGCATGGTTTTACAAGTAGACATATAGATATCCTCCAAGGATGTATTCAATGACGTTTAAGTATCATACATTGGAATTCTAGGCTTCCCTCTTCCAGAGTATCTCTTCCGTTCTCGGTTCCTATCTCCTTCTCTCTTTTGTTGATTTGGTTTATTCTGGACATTCACTTGAAATTTTCCAGAATTGTCATCAGACTGCTTTATTGCAATGTTACTCTGTACTCTCTCTCCACTTGGTCTCGCAACATTCTTTTTTCTGGAGGACCTAGCTTCCTCCTTTCTCAAATACCGAGCCGCCTTTGCATAAAAGCGCTCCAACATTACGGGCAGCTTACCAGCTAACCAATCGCCAAAATCAGACTCTGGATCAATCCCATTCGTCATGACCATGAGTATAGCATGGTCATTCGGATTACCGACCTCCGTAACAGCTATATGAAATCTCTTCAAATAATCTTTCAACGACTCACTTGGAGCCTAAATCATGCTGGATAGAAACATCACATCTTTGGGACGAGTCGCATGCATCTGGAACTGTTCTATAAACTTGGTTGCCAAATCATCGGATCTAGAAATTAATCGTGGAGGTAGTCTTGTGAAAAACATCGTCGTTATTCCAGAGAGAGTTATTGAAAAGCATCTACACTTGGTCGCATCATCCGCTCGTGCAGAATCCATCAGTAATTCATATCTCATGATATGCTGCCTGGGGTTGGTTTTTCCCTTGTAGGGGGATAATGATGGCATGTTGAACCTCCTCGGATATTCCGCATGTAGAACATCATCAGTGAACGGATTATGACTTATCGAGATTCCCCAGTCATTGTTAGTCAAGCCCTGGTTCTCTCTCACCGACTATCTGAATATTACCGATAGTTCCGACGTTTGGATGGTTGGTGGCAAGCGGTGGTCGTGCTCCACCTCATATAAATGGTCCGGTCAATGTCTACGGGGTGTTTCACGCCTTCTTGGCTCACCATCTTCCTGATGCGCACCTTGTACAATCATTTTGTCATCATTTTAGGAAAATTCCTGGTCAGCATTCAATTGAACTCCATCATCCAAATCAACAGAGGCAGCTCCGCCTTGATTCCCAAGGTGCATGGGAGGAATCCCTCCTCTGGAGTAGGGATCGGTACCGATCCGTATGGAGGGATCGTGTAACATCCCCTATCTAGAGGTCCAAAGCTAAGCGCTATAGAAGCTGCAGTCATCTATAGTATTAACTTCTGGCGACTAGATACGGCTATGTTAATGGTATCTACAATATCAGAAGCACTTGAACATGAAACAAATCATAGTTTTCAAAACCACATTTCAAAATAGATGTTCCATATTCAGATTACATAATCCCAAACATTTCCCCGGGCAGTGATAAATATACTTATTACAAAATACGCCAAGAGCGACATATGAAGATGCCCCATTGGATGATCAGAGTCATGTAGTCATAATTGACTTAATACATACACGGCGTAAATAACAACAAAACAAAGAACTGCAACTCCTAAATATCTATCCTTTAGCCTCCGGCTCGCCTCCGGTAGCTTTATTCGTCATCTTACTAAAGCCTGAAAGAACCTCAACCCTCAGCCTACTCAAATCAATTTTGAGCACCTGAGAGTTTAAAGGGAAAACATAAACTTCAAGTCAGACATAAAGCCTGGTGTGAATAATACTATACATCCCGGTTATTAATATTAAGTGAGACCACACCGCACAGCGAAACGGGTTTCCCTCACTAACATTCTTTTAAAACACGTATTTTGCAAACCTTTATCCTGCCACCAAAACTAGTTAAATTGTAAAGCATTATTATGTAAACATACAAATCAGGTAAAAATGGACTACCTGTCCGAACACTATAGTTTTGTTTGGCTTACTATTAACCTTTGGCTGACTCGAGCCTACCAGACAAAATAACAAAATTTATCTAACATTTGTTAGACACACCTCTTCTGGACGGTCTGTCCTTAACTATCTGTTAAATACTTCTCTTCTGGACAGTCTGTCCCTAACTTAACATCTCCTAGGGACACTGATCCTAATGGTTTTGCGGGCTCACCAATAACCTATCTATATACAAACATATACTCCCGTCTGTGGGTAATCATAATTTTAGTCTTACCTGTGACAAAGCTCTACACATTAGAATTTTGGACTAAATTAGCTGGGGCTAATAGCTAATGTATAGGGCACGACCCTATACTAGTCCCATCAGGTATTCTAATATTCGAGTCATTTTACTTAGGGATAACTTCCCTTAAATTTTCCTTGAAAAACTCTTTCAAATTGATTTAAATCTTTAAATCATACTTACACAAGGGAAAATACATATTCTCTATGCTTTACTCTAAATCACCTTGCCATGTTATATATATATATATATATATATATATTACTCGACCCCTTGTTGATGAAAACATTCACCCCTTTCGAAACCATTAAACCTTGTCTTTCGAAAACATTGGAAAATCCCTTACTTTCTTTTCTCCGAAAGCTTCAAAATAATAGACATCCCTCTTTAAAACATTTAAATATTGCCTTTCGAAAACAATGGAATAACCCTTCCTTTCTTTTCATCGAAAGCTTTCAAATCAAAAGGAAAACCTTCCCTTTCGACCCCTTCGAAACCCTGAGGAACCACCCCTTCAAAACCATTCATTAAAACTCTTTCGAAAGCATTCAAATACTAAAACTTTCGAAAGCCTTCGGGTTCAATTTAAAACATGTGGAAACTTTTCGAAACCATTCAAAGTTTATTACTTCGAAACCTTTAAAAACCGTCTCGGTCGAAACCTTTTGAATTATGCCTTCATGTAGAGAAAAAGGTTAAGAAGCCCATTTGAAGTCGAAAGCACTCCTTTCGAAACCATTAAAACCAACTCTTTTGAAACCATTTGGGTTATACTTCAATTATAGAAAAAGGGTCTTTAAAACATTTAAGTCAAAAGCTTCTGTTTCGAAACCATTTCCTAAGTAAAGAAGTGATGGCGTCGAAACCATCCCTTCGAAAACATTGAAGAAGTGGCTGATTTAAAAAACTAAGTATACCTTCTGAACCATTGACTTCGAAAGGTAGAAAGGTGGCAGCTAGAGATTTCGGCTTAGTCGAAAGCAAACATTTTAAAACTAAAATGCAACCCATTCGAAACCATTCCTTTTAAATCCATTGAACCAGTCGAAAGCTAACTGAGTCGAAAGCCATTTAGTTGAAAGCAAGCAGGCGCATTTTAATTTAAAAACAAAGTGATGCTTCGACCCTTTTGGAACCTATGGTTTCGACCTCATACCATTCGCCATCTATCCAATTCACTACGTACCAATTTCTTGATATCAGGTGCATTGGTATAAATGGAATTGAGGGAGCTGGGACTTGGTCCAAAGCCAACCAAGGCGGAAGCAGGTAACGAAACAATAAAAACAGTTAAAAAGCCTAAAATAAATAGTTCTTTTCACCTAACCTGCTTTACATGTAAAAATTTGATTGGTTGCCTCTTTTCTTTACCACTAAAAAGTGCTGCACATTTCAGAATCAATTCATTAATTTAAATCATTTGCAAAACACCCCTTCTCCTTGGTTAAATATATAAAACATTTAAGTCTCGTACCTTAAATAATTTTATATATTCACCAAAACACTTAGGAAAATTTTATAAAAATTCTAGAAAATCCTTTTCATTATGTTTTCTAACATATATAAATTTCGGACCCCAATAATTATTTATTTTTCCATAAATAATTTATAATCCAATAACTCATTTTCTTCACTAGAAAATTAATGTAAAATCCACCATAATTCAGAAAATTATGAAAATTGAAACCCATCTCTAAAATATCATTTTCGATCTACATTAAAATTTGCAAGGAATTTGGATGTCATTTAATAGGGTTTTCATATCAAACATATCTTAAAAACTAATATGAACATGTATAAATCGTTAACAAGTATATATAAACTTGCAATCATCCAAAACATGGCATTATCATGCAAAATCATTTCGGTTTACCCTTAAATCCGAAAACTATAATAAAAATGGGATGTAGTAATCATTCACCTTAGCTTTATGATTAAAGATATGAGATGTGATGTTGAACAAGTTGATTTACTTCTTCTTATTGAAATCCAAGCTTTATCTTCTCTTGAGATTGAAAATGGTGGCCGGTCTTAGGATATTTTTTCTTGAGAAAAATGAAATGAACGTGTGTTTGACTTCCTAAGGATTTAGGGTATAAGTTCTATCATTTTCCTATTTTGCACTCGCTTATTTTCTAACACTTTTATTCATGTTATCTTGTTTTGATTTACATTTAACATGGCACAGCTACCCTTGGTTAAATAAAATCTCAATCTATTAATCATCTTGCATTATTTTATTTTATTTAGCTAATTAAATACTTTAAATAACGTTACTAAAAATTTGGGGTGTTACAATCTCCCCACCTTAAAGAATTTCGTCCTTAAAATTACGATAAGGAACACATCAAACAATCACAGGTAAAACATTCCATCAAAACAAATCAAGATAAGCGTCTCTAATACTACTCTCAGACTCCCAAGTACAGTCTTTAGCATCATCACTCCACTGGACTTTCACTAATCTGACTGTCTTGTTCCTCAACTTCCTCTCATCTCTTGTGACTATCCGGATAGGCTTCCTAACTATAGTCATATCCGGTTCCACTTCTAAGTTCTCTAACACAGTTGGTGCTATAGAAGTGTCTGGATCCCTAACACATTTCCTCAGGTGAGATACATGAAAAACATTGTGGACTCCCGCCAAATTACTCGGTAACTCCACTCTATACGTGAGTTTCCCGATCTTTCTAAAATAGGAACGGTCTTACGAACCGTGGTGCTAACTTCCCTGTCTTTCCAAACCCGATAACACCTTACATCAGTGATACTTTGACAAAAACATGACCTCCAATCGAGAAATCTAAGTCTTTTCATCTTTTATCTACATAGCTTTTCTGTCTAGACCGAGCTTCCTTCATTCTCGCCCTTATCAGCTCAATCTTTTCTGCTGCTTCTTTTACCAAATCAGGGCCAAGAATCAATCTATCCCCAATCTCTAACCAACACGAAGGGGATTTGCATGGTCTTCCATACAAAGCCTCAAACGGTGCCATTCCTATACTAGTCTGATAACTATTGTTATACGAAAACTTGACTAGATGTAGGTAGTCTTCCCATGATCCGTCGAAGTCTAATACACAAGCTCGTAACAAGTCCTCCAAGGTCTTGTTAACTCTTTCTGTCTGCCCATATGTCTGTGGATGATAAACAATACTCATCTTGAGCTTGGTTCCTAAACTCTCCTGTAGGCTTTTCCAGAACTCGCTAGTAAACAAAGAATCTCTATCACTAACAATACTACTAGGAATTCCGTGCAATCTAACCACATACTTCATAAATAACTTAGCCAATACAGGTGCCGTCCTGTTAGCCTTGACCGGAATGAAATGGGCGCTCTTGATAAATCTATCTACTATGACCCATATACTTTCATTCCCTCTATTAGATCTCGACAATCCATCATAAAATCCATAGAGATGGAATCCCACTTCCATATTTCCAATGGCTGAAGCAATCCACTCGACTTTTGATGTTCGGGTTTTACTTGTTGAAAGTTCAAACACAGTTTCACCCATAAGCCAACATCCCTCTTCATGCCTTCCCAAAAGAAACTTCTCTTCATATCTTGATACATCTTCGTTCCTCCTGGATGGATAGTGAACTTTAAACGATGGCATTCCTCCAAAATCTCTTTCCTTATGTGTCCCACATTTGGAACACATAAACTGCCCGTCTTTCTCAACCATCCGTTTTGATCAAGACAGAAATCCTTTAAGTCATCGCTCTCCGTTCCTTCCCTTAACTTTTTGATCCGTTCAGCCAAAACTGGGCCCTCCTCCTGTTTAGAGGCTATCTTCTCAATCATTACCGGTCAGACTTCTAAACAAGACAACGTAGCAAACTCTCCACCAGACTCAGCTTTGGATCTCCACAGTATTCTACAAGCTGCCAATGATTCTAAGTCTTTCCATTCTGCTATCATAGCTAATAATGCATTCGTATTCTTCCTACTAAGCGCACCTACAACCTTATTTCCTTTTCCGGGTGTGTACTCTATTCCAAAATCATAAGTGGCTAGAAACTCCAACCATCTTTGTTGTCTCATGTTCAGCTCATTCTAAGAGAACAAGTACTTCAACGACTTATGATCTGTATAAAGTTCAAACATCTCTCCTAAAAGGTAATGCATCCAAACCTTCAGTGCAAATATAACTGCAGCTAACTCCAAATCATGCGTTGGATACCTGACCTCATGTGGTCTAAGCTGTCTAGAAGCGTAGGCAATCACTTCACCCTTTTGCATTAGTACAGCTTCCAATCCTATTCCATATGCATCAGTATAAACAACTTAATCTTGATTCCCCTCCGGAACCACTAACTCAGATGCATGGGTCAACAAGTGCTTCAAGCTCTGAAATGCTTCCTCACACTTATCGGTCCACACAAACTTTACATCCTTTTGTGTTAGCTTAGTCATCGGCGCTGCAATCCACGAGAAACCTTTATAAACCTTCGATAATATCCTGCTAATCCAAGAAAACTTCTTATCTCCGTTACTGTTTTCGGTATTTTCCAATTATTAACGGCTTCGATCTTTTCTAAATCAACTGACAATCCTTTCTCCAAAACCACGTGACCAAGAAATTTCACTTCCTTCTTCCAAAAATGGAACTTCAAAAACTTTGCCTTTAGCAGATGCTGCCTCAACGTCTCCAGCAACACTCTAAGATGAACTTCATGCTCCTTCTCGGCCTTAGAGTATATCAGAATATCATCTATAAAAACTAACACGAATCTGTGCAGGTGCTCCCGGAAGATTCGATTCATCAAATCTACAAAGAATGCCGGCGCATTAGTCAGTCCGAATGGCATAACTAACCATTGTATGACCCATATCTCGTCCTGAACGCCATTAAAGGTGTATTATCTTCCGCTACTCTAAGCTGATGAAACCCTGTCGCCAAATCTAACTGGGAGAATATCTTAGCCCCAGTCAACTAATCGAATAAGTCGTCAATCCTTGGCAATGGATATCGATTCTTTATCGTCTTCTCATTCAGCTTAAGATAATCGATACATAGCCATAGCGATCCGTCCGGCTTCTTAGCAAATATCGTGGATGCTACCCAAGGCGAACTACTTGGTCTAATAAAACTCTTTCCTTCCAAATCTACCAACTGAGCTTTCAACTCCCTCATCTATGTTGGTGTCGTCCTGCTTGGCGGCCTACTCACTGGTTCTACACAAGGCATTAAATCAATCTGAAACTCAATGGATCGTTTTTGCGGCAATCCAACTACAGGTTCAAACACATCCGTAGATTCTCTAACTACGAAAATGTGATTCAACTCATCTTCCAACTTCATAATGCCCAACAAGGCATTCACCTCACAACTGGGGTTTTCTATGACATAAACTATCTGATCACTACAGTTTGGGTGTCTAAGTGATATTTTCCTATCTAGGCAAAATATCCTAGCATCATACTTACTTAACAAATCCATACCCAATATAATTCTGAACCCAACAAAACCAAATACATGCAAACTGCAAGCAAAGGTGTAACCTAGCAAGTCAAACTCTAAGTGGTCACACTTCATCCCAAGCGTCACACACACTCCTATCGAATTTTCAACTCTTAAGGAAGTAACTAAATATGTGGGTTCTAGGTTAAGTTTATCTACCAAACATCGAGATATAAAAGAATGAGATGCACCAATATCAAATAAAATGCTAATTGATGTATTATGGATCTGAAGCGTACCTCCTAACACAGCTTTTCCCTTCTCTTGCGCTATCGGCTTTGATGTAGAAAGCTCTAATGCAAACACCTGGCCTTTATCCCCTTTTGCTGGCTCTTTGCACTGGTTCTTGTAGTGCCCAATTTGATCGCAGTTAAAACATATAATCCCTTTCTTCTTGGCAGCTTTCTTTCCTTTGCCTGTCCGGCATTCATGAGCATAATAGCCTTTCTTATCACTCTTATAGCAGACCACCTCAGACTTTCCTTTCTTTGCCGCACCTCCTTTCTGAGCATTCCTTTTGTGGAAAAACTTTCTCTTTTGGCCTTGTCCGACCTGGACCTCCTTCTTCTTTTCCAAACAAGCTAACATCTCCTCATGTCTCAATGCCATTTCCACCACCACATCACATGGATCTCTGATGTACGACAAAGTAGCCCTAGCCAACTCCGGCTTCAAACCTCTAATAAATTTTCATTTCTTTTCAGCATTGTTTCAATAGTGGCATACCCATACCGGGCTAACTCTTCGAATCTACTAGCATATTCCAGAACCGACATTTCTCCTTGTTCCAACTCAGTAAACTTCCTGACCAAGACAGATTGTGCCATTACTGACATGAACCTTTCTTGAAACCTCCTCTTGAACTCTGCCCACATCATAGTCTCTTCATCCACGCCAGTAGTTACAGTATTCCATCAAAACAAAGCAGCTCCTTGAAGCTGTCTTGAAGCAAGTCTTCTTTTCTGCTCGTCATTGAGCCCTAGGTCAGCAAAAATCCTCTCACAATGTAGCAGCCGGTTTTCTACTTCAATGGCATCCTCCGTTCCGATAAACGGTTTTCCTCCAAGCCTAGTATAATCTCTGCTCAAGTTAGCATACTGATTAACCATCGAAGCTTCCTGAACTCCTCCTCCAGCAGCATTACCTCCAACAACTCCAGTTGCGATTCCAGCTTGCATCATGTTTACAAAAAACTGATACATGGCTCCCATGTCCACTTGGGGAACTCCAGCATACAACGTTCTTAGCCTGAGCTTGACCTCTTCCAGAATTTGGTCGGGCATTTCCATTTGTGGTGGTGCTTTCTCCTCCAAGGTTAACTCTGCCTCTTTTTTTGTCCATATCTGTATTCAAGCTCATGAAATACTAGAGAATAGCCTAACAAAGATAGGAGTTTAAAGAAAAAGCGTATACTTATATATATAGCAATTACAAGTATGTTATTATAGCGCTATACCCTACCCCAAACCTATCTCTAATTCCTAAGGATTATGTTTTCAAAAATCATTTTTAGTTAAAGTATTTCATAAACCTATGCTCTGATACCAAGTTGTAGCATCCCCTATCCAGAGGCCCAATGCTAAGCACTATAGATGCTGCAGTCATCTATAGTATTAACTTCCAGCGACTAAATACGGCTATGTTAAAGGTATCTACAATATTAGAAGCACTTGAATGTGAAACAAATCACAGATTTCAAAACAACATTTCAAAATAGATGTTCCATATTTAGATTACATAATCTCAAACGTTTCTCCAGGCAGTGATAAATATACTTATTATAAAATACGCCAAGAGCGACATATGAAGATGCCCCCTTGGTGCCCCCTTGGATGATCAGAGTCATATAGTCGTAATTGACTTAATACATACACAGCGTAAATAACAACAAAACAAAGAACTACAACTCCTAAATAGCTATCCGTTAGCCTCCTGCTTGCCTCCGGTAGCTTTTTTCGTCATCTTACTAAAGCCTGAAAGAACCTTAACCCTCAGCCTACTCAAATCAATTTTGAGCACCCGAAAGTTTACGGGGAAAACATAAACTTCAAGTCATACATAAAGCCTGTTGTGAATAATACTATACATCACGGTTATTAATGTTAAGTGAGACCACACCGCATAGCGGAACGGGTTTCCCCTCACCAACATTCTTTTAAAACACGTCTTTTTCAAACCTTTATCCTGCCACCAAAACTGGTTAAATTGTAAAGCATTATTATGTAAACATACAAATCAGGTAAAAATGGACTATCCGTCCGAACAATATAGTTTTGTTTGGATTACTATTAACCTTTGGCTGACTTAGGCCTACCAGACAAAATAACAAAATTTATCTAACATCTGTTAGACAAACCTCTTCTGGATGGTCTGTCCTTAACTATCTATTAAATACTTCTCTTCTGGACGGTCTATCCCTAACTTAACATCTCCTAGGGTCACTGATCCTAATGGTTTTGCGGGCTCACCAATAACCTATCCATATACAAAAATATATTCATGTCTGTGTGTAATCATAATTTTAGTCTTACCTATGGCAAAGCTCTACACATTAGAATTTTGGACTAAATTAGCTGGGGCAAATAGCTAATGTATAGGGCGCGACCCTATACTAGTCCCATCTGGTATTCTATATCTGAGTCATTTTACTTAGGGATAACTTCCCTTAAATTTTCCTTGAAAAACCCTTTCAAATTGATTTAAATCTTTAAATCTTACTTACACAAAAAAATACATATTCTCTATGCTTTACTCTAAATCACCTTGCCATGTTATACACACACACACACACACACACACATATATATATATATATTACTCAACCCCTTGTTGATGAAAACATTCACCCCTTTCGAAACCATTAAACCTTGTCTTTCGAAAACATTGGAAAATCCCTTACTTTCTTTTCTCCGAAAGCTTCGAAATAATAGACATCCCTCTTTAAAACCTTTAAATATTGCCTTTCGAAAACATTAGAATAACCCTTCCTTTCTTTTCATTGAAGGCTTCGAAATCAAAAGGAAAACCTTCCCTTTCGACCCCTTCGAAACCCTGAGGAACCACCCCTTCAAAACCATTCATTAAAACTCTTTCGAAAGCATTCAAATACTAAAACTTTCAAAAGCCTTCGGTTTCAATTTAAAACATGTGGAAACTTTTCGAAACCATTCAAAGTTTATTACTTCGAAACCTTTAAAAACCGTCTCGGTCGAAACCTTTTGAATTATGCCTTGACGTAGAGAAAAAGGATAAGAAGCCCATTTGAAGTCGAAAGCACTCCTTTCGAAACCATTAAAACCAACTCTTTTGAAACCATTTGGGTTATACTTCAATTATAGAAAAAGGGTCTTTAAAACATTTAAGTCGAAAGCTTCTGTTTCAAAACCATTTCCAAAGTAAAGAAGTGATGGTGTCGAAACCATCTCTTCGAAAACATTGGAGAAGTGGCTGATTTTTAAAAACTAAGTATACCTTCCGAAACCATTGACTTCTAAAGGTAGAAAGGCGGCAGCTATGGATTTCGGCTTAGTTGAAAGAAAACATTTTAAACATAAAGTGCAACCCATTTGAAACCATTCCTTTTAAATCCATTAACCCAGTCGAAAGCTAACATAGTCGAAAGCCATTTAGTTGAAAGCAAGCAGGCACATTTTAATTTAAAAACAAAGTGATGCTTCGACCCCTTCGGAACTTACGGTTTCGACCTCATTCCTTTCGCCTTCTATCCAATTTTCTACGTACCAATTTCTTGATACCAGGCGCATTGGTATCGATGGAGTTGAGGGCAGAGAGACTTGGTCGAAAGCCAACCAAGGTGAAAGCAAGTGCTGAAAGCAATAAAAACAGTTAAAAAGCCTGAAATAAACAGTTCTTTTCACCTAACCTAATTTACGTGTAAAATTTTGATTGGTTGCCTCTTTTCTTTACCACTAAAAAGTGCTACAGATTTCAAAATCAATTGATTAATTTAAATCATTTGCAAAACACCCCTTCTCCTTATTTAAATATATAAAACATTTAAGTCCCATACCTTAAATAATTTTATATATTCGCTAAAACACTTAGGAAAATTCTATAAAAATTCCAAAAAATACTTTTCATTATGTTCTCTAACATATATAAATTTCGGACCCCAATAATTATTTATTTTGCTGTAAATAATTTATAATCCAATAACTCATTTTCTTCACTAGAAAATTAATATAAAATCCACCATAATTTAGAAAATTATGAAAATTGAAACTCATCTCCAAAATATCATTTTCGATCTACATTAAAATTTGCAAGGCGTTTGGATGTCATTTAATAGGGTTTTCATATCAAACATATCATAAAACTAATATGAACATGTATAAATCATCGACAAGTATATATAAACTTCTAATCATCCAAAACATGGCATTATCATGCAAAATCATTTCGGTTTACCCTTAAATCCGAAAACTGTAAGAAAAATGGGATGTAGTAATCATTCACCTTAGCTTTGTGATTAAAGATATGAGATGTGATGTTGAACAAGTTGATTTACTTCTTCTTTTTGAAATCCTAGCTTTATCTTCTCTTGAGATTGAAAATGATGGTCGGCCTTAGGATATTTTTTCTTGAGAAACATGAAATGAACATGTGTTTGAATTCCTAAGGGTTTAGGGTATAAGTTCAATCATTTTCCTATTTTGTCCTCCCTGATTTTCTGACACTTTTATTCATGTTATCTTGTTTTGATTTACATTTAACATGGCACGGCTACCCTTGGTTAAATCAAATCTCAATCTATTATTCATCTTACATTATTTTATTTTATTTAGCTAATTTAATACCCAGGAATAGTTTTTTGGAGAGTAAGTGAAGAAAAACAAAATTAAACTGAGTAAATCAAAAAGTAATAGAGAATCAACTATAATCAAAGATACAAAAATTTATAGTGGTTAGACGTTGTATGCCTACATCCACTTTGAAGATTATCCTTTATTAATCACTTATAAATCTGATTATAGTAGTAGAAAATAGCAAACACTTGATTACAATAGAGTCTAGAGTAACAAGCAGCGTAAAGATCCTCAGAATGACCAATCATGCCAGTATTTATAGGTGAAGACGACCATCTATCTCTCTGAAATTTCGGCTAAAGGACCTTCTAATCCACATGGACCCACTAGAGGGATCGCTAGGCCCAATTCCTAATGTGGAGGGATCGTGATGCAGCGCGGAAAGTTAAAGGCTTAGGTCGCTCACGACCTAAGGAGTGTGTAGGTCGCTCACGACCTAAGGAGTTAGAGGGGGGAGCGAGTGATGCTGAGAAGAGTGGTTGCATAGTCCAATTTGGTGAAGTGTTAGGTCGCATATGACCTAACAAGGCTTTTAAGTCGGAGCTACGACCTAACAGAAACGAGATACTGGAACGACCTAACTTGTTGTTAACTCGTATACGACTTAGCGAGTGGGAAAATAGAGCGTTGGAACGAGTTAAGAGGGTGCTACGACCTAACAAGTCACGACCTATGATAGGTCGCAAGAAGACGTTACGACCTAAGTTAGGTCGCAAGGAGTTAGGTCGCGGAGTTTTGATTCGACCTATACTAGGTCGCAAGAAAAGGTCACGACCTATGATAGGTCGCTGGGGAATCTGGGGAGATAAGTCACGACGTCTTAAGTCGCAAGGCTTAGGTCGCGAAGTTTCTGAAGCCATCTATTTTAGGTCGCAAAGCCACGGATGCCGTCCATTCTTTAAGTCGCTGAAGTATGAAGACCGTTGATCTCTTTAAGACGCTATTCTGGGATGCGCATGTTTTAAGTCACTTAAGTTGTTACCGTTGATTCTATTGCCGAGTTAATCTCTACCGCTGATATCTTAAGTCGTTAGGTGTTAAGTCGCGAAAGCTTGTAGCCAAGGATCTTGATGCCGCGTCAATCTGAACCGTTGATGATGAGCCGTTTGTATCTTTGAGTCGTTTGTGTTTCTTTTTAGTTCGTACCTGTTGTAAGTCGTCATCTATAGGTCGTTTCCGACCTAAGTACTTGTATTTTCTTTGAAGTTTTTGTGTGTGTTGAGTTGTAGCTGTTTGGGCTTAAGTCGTGTACGACTTATGATAGGTCGTGACTGTTAACTCGGAACCGACCTAGGAGATGTAATTTTTGTTGTTTTTTTATATGAGTTGTAAAACGCCTATAAATAGGCCGAGTCTCTCATTTGTAAAAGTGGTTGAATATTGAATAAAATTCTCTTTTGATTGCTTTGTGCTTTCATTCAAATTGGTAGTTGAGTGTAATCTCCTATCTCCTCTTTCGGTTAATCGAGTGCGCTCGATTCAACGATTGTAGAAGCCGATTCGCGGAATCAAGTGCGCTTGATCAACGCTTGAAGAATTGAAGATCTTTGAACCCGGTATCGTGCGCGATCAACGAGTTCGAGATAGCTAGAGTTCGGTATCTTCGGATCAACGAATTCGGGCATTTCAGCATTCATCAATCCATCCATTGCTACTTTCATCGTATTATCTTGTTTTGTAATATCCGCTGCGTCAGTTTTGGTATCAGAGCTTGTTCTAGCCAATCATAGCTAGATCGAGACTTGGAGCCTAATCATTGTGAAGATTTGAAGCTTTGTGTATCACGGCCGAGGGCTAGTTGGAGTGTTCGCATTTGTTTGAAGTTGGAAGATCGGATTTGTCTTGAAGACCGAAACTTTGTCCATCGTGTTCATCGCGATTTGCTACAAAGTGGAAGTTTCGATCCGTTTCATTTTGGATCAAAGTCCGAAAAGTGTTTGAATTTTGAAGTGTTGAAGAGTTTTGTGAAGTTTCAAGTATGCCGCCAAGAAGAGCTAATCGCCACCAAAACGTAGAAGCTTTGTATCGAAGAGAAGAAGCTGATGAGATGGAGCAAAGAATCAATGAGAATTTTAGTGAAAAGCTTAACGAAGGAATTGGCCGGTTAGAGAAGCTTATGACGGAGATGAATCAAAATCGGAGAAGGGTTTCACCTGAATCTAATCATGGAGGTAGTAGAGTCTCACCACATTCAAATCGAGACAGAAGTGTTGAAAATGATCAAGGGCGTGGGAGGAACGTGAATGATCGTGAACGGAGGAATGTCGATAGAAGGGATGATGGTGGAAGACGTAATGGTAGTAGAGATGTGGGTGGACGAGATAGACAACGATATACATCTGATTTTGAAGAGGAATATGATGGTGGTAGTGTTCGAGGTCAAGGAAGAAATTACTCTGAGTATGATCACAAGTGGGAGTCGGGGATGAAGACTGAAATTCCTGAATTCAAAGGTGGTATGCAAGCGGAGGAGTTTCTAGATTGGGTAGCTAATGTTGAAGAAATTTTTGACTTCAAAGAAGTTCCAGAAAATCGGCGAGTGAAGTTGGTTGCTACAAGGTTGAGGGGTAGAGCTTTGGCGTGGTGGCAACAAACTAAACTTACACGTGAACGAATGGGAAAGTCAAAAGTTGAATCTTGGGAGAAGATGAAGAAATTGATGAAAGCAACGTTCTTACCTTACAATTATCAATCTTTGATGTATCAACGTTTGCAAAACTTGAGGCAGGGCACAAAGATAGTTAATGACTATGCTGATGAATTCTATCAACTTATTGCAAGGAATGATATTATGGAAACAAAAGAGCAACTGACATCTAGATTCATTGGGGGATTGAGAATGCAGATCCAGGATATGGTTAATATGTTCGATCCAAGATCTGTAGCAGAAGCACATCAGAAAGCGTTGGCTTGGGAGAAACAGGGTAGACGAGGAGGTGGTGTGTTTACTAATTCCAACAATCAAATGAAGGGTGTTAGTGGGAGTTCTAATATTTCTAAACCTATCAGTAGACCAGTGGTGAAGGAGGTTGAGAAGGCGAAAGTCAACAATGGTTTCAAATGTTACAATTGTCAGGAATTGGGTCATAAAAGCAGTGAGTGTCCAAAGCCAAAGAAGAGAACCATGATTGCCGAAGTTGAGGATGAGGATGTTGATGGAGATTGTTCTAGTCCAGTTGAGGAGGATGAGCAGGATATTGCGTCAGGAGATGAAGGTTGTAATCTAATGCTGCGGAGATCGTGTTTAACACCAAAACAGGAGGAAGCCAGTTGGTTGAGGAGTAATATCTTTCAGTCAACATGTACTATTCTGGGGAAGGTGTGTAAGTTTGTGATCGATGCAGGAAGCTGTGACAATATTGTTTCAACCGAAGCTGTGACAAAATTGAAGTTGAAGACCGAGAAACATCCGAATCCATACAAGTTGGCATGGTTGAGAAAGGGAGGAGAAGTGAAAGTGGATAGACGAGTTCGTGTTCCATTCTCTATCGGGAAGAAATACAAAGACGAGATCTGGTGTGATGTCGTAGAGATGGATGTTTGCCACTTATTATTGGGAAGACCATGGCAGTATGATCGAGCAGTACAACATGACGGTCGGACCAATAGCTACAGTTTTATGTTTAAAGGCACGAAGATTATCTTAGTTCCAAAGAAGAGACAACCGGGAGAAAGTAAGTCAGAAGAAATCGAAGAGCTGAAAACTTTATTATCTTTGAAGGAGTTTGTTAAGGAGGTTGAAGAAGAGCCGGAAGTGTTCTTGTTGATTGGGCGTGAGAGCAGTGAAGAAGTTGAAATTCCAGAAGAAGTTAAACCAGTTTTGAAAGAATTTGACGATGTATTTCCAGAGGAGTTACCAACGGAGTTGCCATCGTTGAGGGATATACAACATCAGATAGATCTTGATCCAGGTGTTGTGTTGCCACACAGACCACATTATCGAATGAGTCCAAAGGAACATGAAGAGTTGCGGAGGCAGGTAGAGGAATTACTTGAACAGGGGCGTGTGCAGGAGAGTTTAAGTCCTTGTGCTGTACCAGCTTTATTGGTACCCAAAAAGGATGGGACGTGGAGGATGTGCACTGACAGCCGAGCATTGAATAAGATTACTGTGAGATATAGATTTCCAATGCCGAGACTTGATGATTTATTGGATCAAATCAGTGGGTCTGTGATATTTTCTAAGATTGACTTGAAGAGCGGATATCATCAAATTCGTATCAGACCAGGCGACGAGTGGAAAACTGCTTTTAAAACCAGGGAGGGTCTATACGAATGGTTGGTTATGCCATTTGGATTATCCAATGCACCGAGTACTTTTATGAGGGTGATGAATCAGATTTTTCGACCATTCATTGGGAAGTTTGTAGTGGTATATTTCGATGATATTTTGATCTATAGTGGGAGTCCAGAGGAACATTTGAATCATCTTAGAGAAGTGCTGATGGTATTGCGACAAGAACAGTTTTATGCTGCAACGAAGAAATGCGTGTTCATGACGCATAGTGTTTTATTTCTGGGGTATGTTGTGTCGGAAAAAGGAATACAGGTTGACCAAAGTAAAGTTGAAGCTATCAGAGATTGGCCGCAGCCCAAGACGATAACGGAAGTTCGTAGTTTTCATGGGTTGGCTTCATTTTATCGAAGGTTTATTCCACACTTTAGTAGTGTGATGGCGCCTTTGACTGATTGTATGAAGGGTAAACAGTTTGCATGGACGGAGGAAGCCGGGGTTGCTTTTGAACGGATCAAAGATCTTTTGACCTCTGCACCAATTCTAGTGCTACCTGATTTTCAGTTGGTGTTTGAACTACATACTGATGCATCCAAGGTTGGGATTGGAGGGGTGTTGAGTCAGAAGGGACGTCCAATTGCGTATTTCAGTGAGAAGTTGTCAGGAGCGAAGATGAGATACAGTACGTATGATGTGGAGTTCTATGCTGTTGTACAATCTATTAAGCACTGGAGACACTATCTATTTCAGAAGGAGTTTGTTCTGTATACTGATCATGAAGCATTGAAGCATTTGCAGGGGCAAGACAAGATTTCAGCGAGACATGCATCGTGGATTGCATATCTGCAACAATTTACATTTGTTGTGAAACACAAGTCGGGAGTGACGAATCGTGTTGCAGATGCGTTGAGTAGAAGAAATCACTTGTTAACTACATTGAAGGTTGAAGTGACGGGGTTTGAATTATTCACCGATGATCCTTACTTTGCAAAGTTTGTTGATAAAGTCAAGGATGGGGAGACAGATGAGTTCATAATGACAGATGGTTTTCTGTTCAAAGGAAATCGATTGTGCATACCAGAGGGTAGTCTGAGAATGAAGATTATCAAGGAGTTACACGAAGAGGGACATGTTGGAAGAGACCGAACCTTACAGTTGATTTCACAATCTTATTTTTGGCCATCGATGAGGAAAGAAGTGGAAAGATTTGTGGAGCGATGTCATATATGTCAAGTTTCGAAAGGAACTGCGACTAATGCAGGTTTATATATGCCGTTACCGGTACCAACTAAACCATGGGTTGATGTGAGTATGGACTTTGTTTTGGGTTTACCTCGAACTCAACGGGGTAACGATTCCATTTATGTGGTGGTTGATCGATTTTCGAAAATGGCACATTTTATTGCTTGTAAGAAGACGGCGAATGCTGTTCATGTTGCTCAATTGTTTTTCAAGGAGATCTATCGACTTCATGGATTGCCAGAATCTATTGTGTCGGATAGAGACACTCGATTTCTGAGTCACTTTTGGTTGAGTTTATGGAAAATGGTGGGAACGAAGCTGAAATTTAGTAGTGCTTATCATCCGCAGACAGATGGACAGACTGAGGTGGTAAACAGATCATTGGGGAATTTGCTGAGGTGTCTCGTACAAGATAACCTGAAGAGTTGGGATGTGAAGTTATGCCAGGCAGAATTTGCTCATAATCATGCAGTGAATCGTAGCACGGGGTTCAGTCCATTTCAGATAGTATATTCAAGCTTACCGAAGGGTCCGTTGGATTTAACGGTAGTGCCTCAATCAAAGAAGACAGTTAAGAAAGCTGCTGATTTTGTTGAAGGGTTGACGGAATGTCATAAAATCGTTCAGGAACGATTAGAAAAAGCAAATGAGAAGTATAAACAATCTGCAGATTTGAAACGTCGAAATGTTGAGTTTAATGAAGGAGATATGGTTTATGCAGTATTAACAAAAGATCGTTTTCCAGTAGGCGCTTATAACAAGTTGAAAGCCAGGAAAATTGGTCCGGTGGAAGTTGTAAAACGAATTAATGAAAACGCTTATAAGTTGAAGCTGCCGGATGATGTGTATACGTCTGACGTGTTCAATGTTAAACATCTTATACCATATCATGGGGATGAATTTGTTATGGAGAAAGAGGGTGCAAATTCGAGGTCGAATTTTTCTCAACATGGGGAGGATGATGCAGCGCGGAAAGTTAAAGGCTTAGGTCGCTCACGACCTAAGGAGTGTGTAGGTCGCTCACGACCTAAGGAGTTAGAGGGGGGAGCGAGTGATGCTGAGAAGAGTGGTTGCACAGTCCAATTTGGTGAAGTGTTAGGTCGCATACGACCTAACAAGGCTTTTAAGTCGGAGCTACGACCTAACAGAAACGAGATACTGGAATGACCTACCATGTTGTTAACTCGTATACGACTTAGCGAGTGGGAAAATAGAGCGTTGGAACGAGTTAAGAGGGTGCTACGACCTAACAAGTCACGACCTATGATAGGTCGCAAGAAGACGTTACGACCTAAGTTAGGTCGCAAGGAGTTAGGTCGCGGAGTTTTGATTCGACCTATACTAGGTCGCAAGAAAAGGTCACGACCTATGATAGGTCGCTGGGGAATCTGGGGAGATAAGTCGCGACGTCTTAAGTCGTAAGGCTTAGGTCGCGAAGTTTCTGAAGCCATCTATTTTAGGTCGCAAAGCCACGGATGCCGTCCATTCTTTAAGTCGCTGAAGTATGAAGACCGTTGATCTCTTTAAGACGCTATTCTGGGATGCGCATGTTTTAAGTCACTAAAGTTGTTACCGTTGATTCTATTGCCGAGTTAATCTCTACCGCTGATATCTTAAGTCGTTAGGTGTTAAGTCGCGAAAGCTTGTAGCCAAGGATCTTGATGCCGCGTCAATCTGAACCGTTGATGATGAGCCGTTTGTATCTTTGAGTCGTTTGTGTTTCTTTTTAGTTCGTACCTGTTGTAAGTCGTCATCTATAGGTCGTTTCCGACCTAAGTACTTGTATTTTCTTTGAAGTTTTTGTGTGTGTTGAGTTGTAGCTGTTTGGGCTTAAGTCGTGTACGACTTATGATAGGTCGTGACTGTTAACTCGGAACCGACCTAGGAGATGTAATTTTTGTTGTTTTTTTTTCATATGAGTTGTAAAACGCCTATAAATAGGCCGAGTCTCTCATTTGTAAAAGTGGTTGAATATTGAATAAAATTCTCTTTTGATTGCTTTGTGCTTTCATTCAAATTGGTAGTTGAGTGTAATCTCCTATCTCCTCTTTCGGTTAATCGAGTGCGCTCGATTCAACGATTGTAGAAGCCGATTCGCGGAATCAAGTGCGCTTGATCAATGCTTGAAGAATTGAAGATCTTTGAACCCGGTATCGTGCGCGATCAACGAGTTCGAGATAGCTAGAGTTCGGTATCTTCGGATCAACGAATTCGGGCATTTCAGCATTCATCAATCCATCCATTGCTACTTTCATCGTATTATCTTGTTTTGTAATATCCGCTGCGTCAGATCGGTACCAATCACTTTTTTGGTTGAATTTTAGGGATCGATCCCTACAGAGGCTTCATCATGCTAAAATATGTTCAACCTCCAATTTTCATATCATTTGGATCACTAGAACTCGAGTTATTGCTTGATCTTTGACTCAACATGCCGATCCCTTCCGAGGATACATGCCGATCCCTCAAATATTGTCCTTTTGACGTGCGATCCCTAGGGTAGGTTCTTTAGGGTCCATATACCTTGCTCTCCAAATTTCATATGCTTTGGACTTGTAGATCGCGAGATATTGATCGTTTTTTGTAAGGGTGCTCTTGTATGTCAATGTGTGCCGACCTTTCCTTCATGAATTATGCCAACCACTCTTAATGAAACAATCTATGCTGATTCCTTCCAATCATTGAGTCATATTCCATACTTTGAGCGTCCTACATTGTACATCCATCAAATCCATTCAGTCCTGACTTTATATAATCATTTGTTCTTGACTTATGGGTCCCACAATCATCCCTCTGGAGTCGTCGGCCTTGATGGCAGTCGAATCTAACCCGTGCAATCAATGTGATATAGCAGGGCTAGAATGCCAGATAACAGGACCATAACTTAAAAACTTATCTTTGGCTTTCCTTTTTGATTCTAACTCAGGGAAGCTTACTAATTTTTTTAAACATAAAGTAAGATTTTCGTAAAACTAAAACAAAGTTTGAAATTTGAAAATTCTTTTGATTTTTGAAAACAACTAGCCAAATTGTTTACACAAGGATTCCAAGTCGCCAAACCATACAAAGGTGCTAAATTTTTTAGCATACTCTTACATCCTCTTATCATAGCATATAAAATCATAACACAACTACAACACATGTAAAGATCTAAACTTTACAACCATAATAACACTTTTAGACTTTATTTTAAGTCTAAGGAAAATTCATGTACAAACACCTATATAATCACAACCAAACCGTACAACTAGCCAATAATCAAGCAATTACACATGCAAATACTAAACATAATGTACAGATATAATTATTCCAAACAGGATGTGAGTTTTACTTCCCAAACTTTATCAAATCTTTTTAAAACTTTGGAATAGCCTAGCACTTTAAAAATCCTTTGGCAAAAATTGATTTTTGGACCCAAGCAAAGTAAGGTGAGCTCAACCTATGGTTTCTTGGGCTCGGTTTACAAGGGTTTGGGCTCGGCCATGATGGTGAGGAGGGTATAGGGCTAAAAACATGAAAAAGAAGATAAGTAGAGGGGAAAACAAGAGTTTAAACAAGAATTTAAAAGGGTTTCAAGTGGAAAAATATGATTTTTAAAACTTGAAAATTCAAAGGAACTCATTAAAGTTTAAAAGCTTTTGAAAACAATGTGCAGTTTGAAAAAATGAAAGTGAAAAGGTTAATGAAAGAGAGAGGAAAAAGAAAAAATGGTTTTATATAAAATGCATTTGGTAAATTACCAAAATGCCCTAAAGTACAAATGCCCTCCACAAGATTCATGCCACATCATCACCTTCCTACCTTACCTCTCCACACACATGAACCAACAGTTCATCCCTTTTACCCAACATGCAAAAGCCTTCTCTTGTACTTAAGGTGTAAGATTAAAGTGACATATCATGATTTCCTTTTTATATGAAAATTGTCACATCATTTCTTGTCATAATAAACACATATTTACACCTTTACACACTTAGTTAAGTACTTATTATTTATACAAGTGTGTGTTTTAAATATATTATGGTGTTTTACCACCTTTTAACAACTTTTAAATAGTGAAAATTTGAATTTTGTGGAAAAAGCTTTCTGATTACATTTTCTGTTTTTTTTTGAACTAAATACTTTTGTAAACCAAATTCAAAAATGAATTTTCTATCATTAGTTATAAATTAAAATGGAGCTATTTTAATTATTTAACCCATTAATTTAATATTTAAAATTAATTAAATATTCACCCATCAAAGGTGTAAAATTATGGATCGTTACATTCTTTCCCCTTTAAAAGAATTTCGTCTCTGAAATTCCATCACATGAATACCAAATATTACTCATAAGTCTGCATGATGTTCATAGATCATTCATATACAAAAATCGAATTTGATCCCACCTCGATTACATAACTTCACTTCCAAGCTAGTGTCGCTTACCTGATTCTCTAATGCGGACTTCGATCAGGCTTCTTGACTAGAAACCTCCGGTTTTTTTACATAGTCGTATACTATAATAGAAAACTTTGGTTTCCTATCAAGAACCCTCATCAACTGCTCGTCATTAACAATCGAGTGATAGATCCTTATTTGGAATAGGGTGAAATGCCTCAAAGGCATGTACTCGAATCTTAGATCAAACTTTATGAAAACGAGAAAGGATCTACGTTCAACTAATGCACTTATGTTATTGGTTCTTATAATACCAATTCTACTTCTGCTGAAATTATTTATGAAACCATTTCATAAAACTACTAAAATTATTAACTTGGATAATACCCTCCTATATCCTAAGAGTATATATATTCAAAACATCTAATTTTTAATTTTATTCGCTTTTAACTATTTAGATGTAGGCACAAAATAATTTTGGGTCTTTAAAACTGAGTCGACCAATTCAGCCTCTTTACCCATTCGGCCTAGTAAGTAGCTAAGAAGAGTGGGATGTTGGTATCCAAACTCCATTCTAGAGTCAACTTTTTCTTGGACACCTCTAAGGTAAAGGTGTTTATTAGCTGGCCCAATAACACTAAATACTATTTAACCTCCTAAGCGTTAAAATCAAAAATACACTGTTTAATAAAACCAAGTTTATTAAACCTTCTTATTAAATTAATTCAATTTTAAAACTTCACTTATGAACCATTTTAAATCAAGATGCCTTTACACCCTGAAAACATAGGAGCCAAATACCTAGGTTTTATTTAAAAAATATTTCGAAATAATACTATATATTTTATTTATAGAAAATAAACATATAGCTCGAGTAACCCCAAAACGATACTAAGGAACAGGCTACTACCAAACAGTAGCATACTTTCCCTTACCTAGAAGGGTAATACTCAAGAGAGGTGTTTACCATCCAAACGAATCTCTTTTCCATTTTAAGTTATTTTCAGGCCACTCGAACTTAAAAATACTTCTTTTATCCCAAAACTCCATTTTTGAAACAATACTTAACATATTTCCAACAAATATTTATTACCAACTTACTTTGGGTTCGTTCGGCTATGAACTTGTTTTGATCGTACAATGATAAAGAGAATAATTTACTAATTGCATTACAATGTTCGCCTAGGAAAACATCCTGTCATCACTTAGAAGATTATTCAGATCATCACAAAACAAATCGAAACTCGTTACATAAACCAATCCAAAGAAAATACTTCTTACTTAAACTGTCATTCCCAAAAATTTCTCTTTTCTTGACAAAAAATACTTTCAAATAATAGAACTATTACTTTTTAAAACCTTGAAAACCATTTTTCAAAAGCACCGAGATTTAAGTACTTAAGTTTTCTACTTAAATTCTTTTTATTTATAAGTCATCTTATAAACCAATTTTATAAATTCATTTTCTTATATAAAATCATTTCTAAATATTCTAAGTTTTAATTAACATATTTTATTAAACCAAATCCTTAGCCCAACATTAACATCGAACACTTATAGTCAAATTGTGAAACTTAATTCACAAGGTGTTCATTTCAGTGTTTTCCGATTTTCTATTTACCCAATCCATGTTTAAAAAAGGAAGCTACCTATAACATTCAACAACAGTCAATGCTCAAACTGGACAAGCACGACTAAACCAAATCCTAAATGATGATAATGGAATACTATCATCTCTTAGCAAACAACCCATCAAAAATAACTATACTATTTTTGAAAATCATTCTTTTATACATAAAATGTAATCCTAGATCAAATTATTTCATTTACAAATTTTAAAACTGTGTTGGTTTGTCTTATTCAAGTGTTTAGGAACCCCTACCGATAACGTTGGCCAGACGCATCAGCCAAATTCGTAAGCCACTTGAAAGATCAATTCACACAATATAAAACATTTTTATATCACTAACAAATACATGCTCTTATATAATACACTCAAACTCATTTTAGGGTGCCACTTACCCTATCTCTAATGAGTTTACCCACTAAAGCCAAGGTTCTCACATAACCTTCAGCTCTGACACCACGTTGTAACAACCCGCCTTTTCGACCCTCTGAAGTCGACACTAACACATATGTGGTATTCACATGTCGAACAACCAAGTGCCGTAAAGACAGATGGTTACAGGAAAGAAGAAGAAAGAAGACAAGAAGAAACCAAACAACACAGAATCTCACATCGCAACGAATAATTTATAATATAACAACGATCTTTACGAAAGAAATCTTTTATATACATACATCCATCAGAGTACTAGCCTATCATCCACCTGGAGAGTTATAACACCCGTCCTTACAATTTCTGATAAATACAGCAAAGCCATGCAGCGGAACATAAAGAAATACGTAGATATGTCTTGGCCTCCAGCTCGTCTCCTGAGCTCCAATGCATCCAAAGCTAATTTGGAAAATATGCTCGGTCTGACCCGAGCATTATAAAAAAACATGTCTGTGATAGTCTAATAAAACTAGCGTGAGAAACTTAAATCACAAGGAATTTTATTTATATAACTTGTAAATCCTTTAAAATCAAAGGTATCTCATAAGACCACGTGGCACATAAACACGAATGGGTTTTTACCTTAAGATAACCAAGACATTTTCTATAGAAAATCCAGTGATATTATCATAATGTCTACGCGTTTAAAGTAAATATATCAAGTAGCTGTCATGTATGTACATGACAGCAATAATAGGTATACAGTCAGAAACCGAAGGCGCTTATTAGAGAATGGATTTCCAACAAATGGCAAGGCAAAGGACTACCTTCCGAAAATCTGTACACCTCTAGATAAAATGTACAGTGAGATCAAAAACCTTTTGACCTCTACCAACACAGACCTGGCCTACCCATGAACTGGGTGTACCGAATATGGTCACCCCTTGGCTGAGATCAACAATCAAAAAGGGGCCTCGAAGCATATATTAAGATATCGATACTAGATCTTGGAATGATCATATCCTAATGGGTGTGACCCACATTGCCTTGCCACATTACACTATTTTACCGAGATGTGAGGTTTAAGAGGCTACGCTCTTAACATTTAGTGATCCACCTTGGAATGCTAACCTACCCTCCAGCCTGAAATGCAATACTATCATTCATCCATACAAGTTCGTTCTAGGTCTGAACGAAGCCAAAGGCTCTTCAAGGGGCATTATCTTCAATCATCTTCAAGATGTCTTCCATGTGAACGCTTATGTTGGTTTGGAGTGGTTTTCGGATAACATATCTAATACTGGTCTCTCTACACCAATAACGATAATTTCCAGTTGACTCATTCCCGGTTCTTTTGGAAGTATATAACAAGTCTTCGAGTCCTCATTGGGGAACTCGTATATACAATCATACTTCCTAAGTCAAAACTAGCCAAGATTTGGTAGGCTGTTGTTTAACTATCAAATACATAAACAAACAAATCTGGAGATTTAGTTAACCATAGCAACCACTAAGCCTCAAAAACAAATCTTCATTTATTAAATCTCTTTTCAAACGTTTATCAAAACATTCATATACTTATCTCACTAACATAAGTATATTCACAAAAATTTTGTGAAAGATTTATTATTTCAAAATCATACTAAAATGATCAAACAAACGTTATTTAAATTAGAGATAAGAACAATCCCGAACACTATTCCTTCGGTGTTAAGCATGGAATGAAAGTTCCACACTACTATAATTAAGAAGGTCAGTTAAGGGAAATCCAAATCTCAAATTCTTTGATAAATTTCTTCAATAAATCCTTTTAATAAATCATTTCCATTTATGAAACCTCCTTTTGCTTAAATTCTAAATTCATTTATAAATATTTTCTACAAATATCCAAAATCATTTATAAAAACTCTTTTATAAATCTCCAAAATCATTTATGAAAACTCTCTTATAAATCTACATTTATAAATTCCCTTTTTTTTAAATATCATTTATAAATATCATTGTAAATCTCCTTTAAATAAATCCTTTATAAAATATTACTTACATAATATCATTTTGTAAATCCCTTTATTAAAATAATTGAATAATTTACAAAATTATTTAAAATGCTTGTCCTCAAATTGATATAGAATTAAAGTCAATTTAAAAAACATAATTTTACAAATTTGAAAGGAGGCTTAGTGACCACAATTATACTAAATAAGTTACAATTTTAATTAAATTTAACTTCCAAGTCATGTAACAGTTATTTACATAAGCCAGCATATATGTAAATAAAATCCATAACCAAATCATGGAATAACACGTCAATACAAACCAACCGGCGGATACATATCACAATAACATAATAGCACGATGGTGATTTTTCCTGCTAAATAGATGTCCAAACAATCTACAGAGTTCAATTATAGCAGAATGGGGATTTATTACGCTAAAAATGTCCAATAATCTACTTAATTAAGGTGTAGCAGAACAGGAATTTATTCTGCTAACAAATGTCAAAGTTTAGTATAACCTATTCGCATTTGTATGGTTACTTAATGGTATCGACAATAGAATCCCTTGTGTTAACTATTCTTTGTAAAAGAAAGTTGTATTTAAACAAATTGATCCTCGCAAAACAAAGTAATTAAGAACTTAAACCTCTTTTTAAATAATTAATTACAAGTTAAACCCTTTTTAACCATACAATTAAACCTTCATTAAGTCTTAACTTAATTATTAATTAAGAAATAATTAACCTATAATAAATAATTTGTTTATAAATTAAACCTTAATTTAATTTATAATTAGAATAATTAAACACTTACTTAATAATTAATTAATAATTAACCCTATACTTAATTAATAATTAATTAAAAATAAATCATATACTTAATTCGTAATTAATTAAAAATTAATATTACTTAGTCAATGATTAATTTAAAATCAATCTTACTTTTAAAAGATTATTAATTATTAATTAATCTTCACTTAATTATAATTAATAAACCTTGTTCAATACTTAATTAATTATTAATTAGCAAACTTGATTAAAAAGTAATAAATCAATAATTAATTAATAAATCCTTAATCATTATTAATTAAATTTTATAAAAAAATTCCAAAGTACTTGAAGTATAAAAACATAATTTGCAAAAAGTGGACTTTTTAGTGAAACTACATCCATAGCGACTATCGCTATATGGACCATGACTTAAAAACTTGTCTTTGGCTTTCCTTTTTGAAACTTAACTAATGAAGCTTACTAACATTTTCAAACATAAAGTAAGAGTTTTCTAAAACTAAAACAAAGTTTGAAACTTGAAAACTCTTTTGATTTTTGAAAACAACTAACCAAGTTGTTTACACAAGGACTTCAAGTCGCCAAACCATACAAAGGTGATAACTTTCTTTGCATACTCTTGTCCATAGGATATAAAACCATATCACAACCGTAATAACACTTTTAGATTGTACTTTCAAGTCTAAGGAAAATTCATGTACAAACACATATTTAATCACAACCAAACCAAACAACTAGCCAATAATCAAGCAATTACACATGCAGATACTAAACATAAGGTAGAGATATAATTTTTCCAAAAAAGATGTGGGTTTTACTTACCAAAAATTGGTTAATCTTTTTAAAACTTTGAAATAGCCTAGCACTTTGAAAATCCTTTGGTAAAAATTGATTTTTGGACCTAAGCAAAGCAAGATGAGCTCGGCTTATGGCTTCTTGGGCTCGGCCAACAAGGCTTTAGGCTTGGCCATGACGGTGAGGAGAGTGTAGGTTAAAAACATGAAAAATAAGAGAAATAGACAGGAAAATAAGAGTTTAAACAAGATTTTAAAAGGTTTTGAAGTGAAAAAATATGATTTTTAAAACTTAAAATTCAAAGGAAGCCATTAAAGTTTAAAAGCTTTTGAAAATAAAGTGAAGTATGAAAAAATTAAAGTGAAAAGGTAAATGAGAGAGAGGAAAAATAAGAAATGGTTTTATATAAAATGCATTTGCTAAATTGAATTTTGCGGAAAAAGCTTTCTGGTCACATTTTCTAATTTTTTTTGAACTAAATACTTTTGTAAACCAAATTCAAGAATGATTTTTCTGTCATTAGTTATAAATTAAAAAGGGCTATTTTCTTTATTTAAGCCACTAATTTGATATTTAAAATTAATTAAATATTCATCCATCATAGCGGCAAAATTCTGGGTCGTTGCATAGATTTTATAAAATAGTAATATGAAGTATACTTAATTTCAAGTTAGATAATCAATTCTTTAAAAGTTTATGGTTGATATATAAGTTGGTGATACATTTTATAAAATAGAAGCAAGATTCTATAAAAGGTATAAGACCATATTAGACATTTATCGAAGAAGTTTTGTAAATAAAAGTAATATTTGATCTAGTAATGGTTGTTGCTCACTTGAATGTATGTGTGTGTATACATGCACGAGCGGGTATATGTATACGTGCATTTGGAGCTAAGTGACAATTGAAACCAATATTATATTATAGGTATAATTGTTGTGTGTTTGGTTGTTTTTATATGTTTGCAATTGTTTGACTATATAGAAATATAATTGATTACATGTCCGTTGTGGGCATTTCACGTAGCCATAGCGACTATCACGTGTGCTAAGTTGCGTGGGAGTATACCGGGCTGAGCAATCATCCCAGTGAAGTCCGAAATGCATGAGCATGTGTGCATTAGCATGCATTAATGAGTGTATCGACACACGTATAGGCTACGCTAAGGCGTGGAGGCCGGGTATGTTGTTTTGGCGTGTTAGAGGAAACCTAGTCCCTATAATTGCCCCTTGAATTCTACTCATGCAAAGAGTGAATTTTGGCATCGAAACTGGTTTTTACATACTTAAGAATCCACTTCAAAAACATCAACAAATGAACCCTAGTAGATGTCAATGGGATGGAGGCAAGTTATAGTAGGAAGGCGACTCATCAAGCGAAGCGTCGAAGGAAACGACGCGAGAATTGGCGATCGTTCTGTGGGGTTCTCCCCTGCCCAGGCTCATTGCTTGGAACCTGTCATTTGAATCAATTAAAAGGTCTATTCTATCGAGTGGTTGAAATGAAACAATCCATTCTACCCTTGAAAGGGTTTAGTATGGAGTTTTGTTAGAGTTATCTAGTGGGTTTTTAGGCCATGATGGTTGGAGCCATGCGCGGCGATTTCATATGTTACATACGGAGTGAGTCCGTACTCCGACTTAAAGAAATATATGATTTGGTTGGTGTCGACTTATTATGACACACCAAGGGTATGGACGTATGTGACCTACCTAGGGTATGGACTTAGATGATCTACCCAGGTATCGACCTTGTTTTGGTATACCTAGAGTGTTGTTGATGGCCATGACACATTCGACACGGTCTCAAAGGAACCGTGAATAGCTTTATTTTATTATGATTGCTTGGACATTTTGGGTCCTACATTCACAATCTTACGAACGTTTGGTCTTATAGTCATGACCATACACGTTGTGGCGTTTCTATTCGGTCTTAGCAGTAGTTATCATATACGTTATAGCGTATCTATCGATCTTAGCAGTAGTGACTATACGCATTGTGGCATACCTATTCGGTCTTAGCAGTAGTGACCATACGTGTTGTGGCGTACCTGTTCGGTCTTAGCAGTAGTGACCATATGCGTTAGGACGTATCTTATCGATCTTAGCAGTAGTGACCGTTGTTTTGGGATCACGGTTTGATCATGGTATGTTTGTACTATATTATTAGTAGTTTTGGGCTGGTGAGGTGAAATGGAAGATATTGTGCTAACTCGTTGATTGCAGGAGAGGAGCATATTATGGTATGATTTCCTATCTTTTGGATAGGTTTACTGTACTTGTTTATAAGAAGTTCGGATTTCCCCTGAGCCACGTTTGTTGTAACATCCCCTTACTTGGAGGCCCAAATCTAACGGCTACGGATGCTGCAGTCATCCTTAGTTATTAATCTTCAGCGACCAAATACAGCGGTGCTAGATACATTGATACACAGATCACAGAAATATGGAAAAATTTAACAATTCAAAAACACATTTCCATATTCAAATCAAAAAATTTCATGTTCATTACATAATCCCAAATTACGTTAACCACGTTCAGCAAAATATAATTATTACAAATACGCCAAGAGCGACATATGAAGATGCCCCCTTGGCTGCACCATCATCATCATCATCATCGTCATCTTCACTTTCAGCTGTTCCTTTAAGAGCTACTGATTTCTTTCGAGTATCACCTCCTTCACGTTCTTCCTTGAATTTCATTTCTAGCTCATAAGTTGTGAGATTTTCGATGATTTTTTCGACTTTAACTTGTTTCAAATCTTTTGATTCTTGAATGGCAGTGACTTTTGCTTCAAAATTTTGTGGTAGAATTCTGAGGATTTTTTGAACTATTTCCAATTCTGTGTATGGTTTTCCGAGAGCTTTTGATTTCTATATGAGATTAGAAAGCCATCCATACATTTCTTTGACACTTTCATCCTTTGCCATTGTGAAGTTCTCGTATTCGCTACTATGCATGGCAAGGCGAGATTCTTTGACTTGGGAGGTTCCTTCGTGAGTCACTTCAAGCGTGTGCTAAATTTCTTGCGCAGTTAAACAATGCAAGACACGGTTAAATTCAATTTGATCTAATGAACAAATAATAGAATTCACAGCTTTAGCGTTAGCATTCTACAGTTTATTTTCAAGATCTATCCATTGATCCATCGGTTTTTCAATTTCTTGGTTATCTACTACTATAGTTGGTGTCCTATATCCCGTTTCAACAATATTCCATGCGTCAATGGTTTTTAGAAAAAATTTCATTCTATTTTTCCAATATGCATATTCACCATTGAACATGGGTGGTCTAACTATGGACTGACCCTCAGCAAAAGCATTATTAAAAGAAACCGTTTAAAAAATCAAAATTTTAAAACAAAAAATGGTTTTTGAAAAATCAAAATTTTAAAACAAAAAATGGTTTTTGTTCCTAGCTCTGATACCATTGTAGGATCGTTTTCACCCTAGAGGGGGGTGAATAGGGTGATACTACTAATAATAAAAATTAATGCGGAAATAAAAGCAATCACAGATAAAAAAACAGAAAGATAATGCAGAAGAGATCGCACACAAATTTACCCAGCTTCGGCAAAACCCTGCCTACGTGATGCCCCCATGGTTTCTACTAGAAATTAAGTAGTCAGACGTTTACACACGTAAAATTGCGACGCCCGCTAATGACTAACCTAACTCTACGCTCAAACCCCTGCCATACTCAGCCACTAAGTTGCAAATTCTCGAACTACAACACCGTAGTTCGTACCCTAGTCACACGACTAGAAAGTTACATAATTTAAAAAGTAAATACAAATTAAAACTAAAAACAAACTAAATAAATAAAACCCTATTAATATCTCTAAGCCCAAACACAAATAAAAGCCGACCCAATTATAAAAAAACTGTCTTCCTTTTTCTTCAATTCGTTTGCTCTGGCCGTTCTTTCTTTGTTTCTCTTTAAAGAGGAATTAGGGTTTCATTCGACTGAGACCGCCGCTTGAATTTGACGTTCAAATTGAATTAAGCTTTGCTTCTGATTGCTTTGTCAAACGATTCATTGGCAATGATTTGCTCTTGGTGGCTTCAGGGTTGAGTTTGAAACTGTGAATTTGGTATGTGATTTTGCCGTATAATTTTTCTATTGCAGTTGCTTGTTTTCCCACTCGATTCGAGTTATTGATTTGTTATTGAATTTGTATCTTGCTCTGGTTTTGCTTGAACTCAAATGAATTTCTGCCTATGATGATTATTGGGTATTTATAAGGATTGAATCCCTAAAATTACATTCGTATATTTCTCATTTGAATTCTTCATGAATTTACTTTGGCCATGATTTTTTAATCGAACGAGTGCTGTGATCTCTGACTTGTTCATTGTTGAATTTGCTTGAATAATTTTTAAGTCGGTTCCATTCTTTTTCCTATGACTTCGGCATTTTAATTTTTGAGACAATTTTTAGGTAAATTTTGATTGACTTGTTCGAATTACTCCATGAATTCAAATTAGCTCCGTTCTTTTTGACCTTGACTTGTTCATCGAACTGCTACTTCACTATTTTGTAGAACTATAAACTTCAACTAAATTGTTGTTGTAGTTATGCCCGTAGCTTAATTCATGTTGACTTGTTCTTCCTTTGGTCTAGTTGAGTACAATTTCCAGTCTTGCGTCATGTATATATTTGTTTGCATGTAGAGTGTAGTCTTGTTCCACTGCTTCATTGAGTTCATGCCTCTGACTGGTCTGGTACCTTTGTTGTGTTCATCATGTTCCACTGTTTCATGTTGTATTCATTTTTGTTGATGATGACTGGTATCATTTGAATGCTTGTATACTTCATATACTTGTGCCATTTTGTTCTGTGACCATATATATCACTATCTGGTTCATTTCTGTATGTGTGTCACCATGTACACTTTGTACTATCTGTCATTTTAAAGTCAAGTATGGTGCAATAGTATTCTCTGAGTATAACTTGATGCAGTGTATGTGTAACGCCCCACTCTGAGACCCACTGTAACAAAGAGTATTATGGGAGTAATACTGTCTGTTAAAGCGGAGAATAGAGTATAGTGGAAGCGACCATTTGTAATCAAGCTATAACTATCTACTGAATACGTCGAAAGGATGGTATCTATATTTTTTTCAAGTGGTTCGACATATTCAATAAATATTCATAACGAAATTACAATGGCTAAAGACCTATCAGAACAAGCATAGTAATAAATGATAAAACATCACAGAACAGAATCACATAACAGATATAAAATCCCAGAACAATACATCGTCAATACAGATCCAAATACTATAAGTGGGTACAAAGCCACTGCCCACACATGTGAGTCAAAAATATGTACATATCAAAGTCTCAATAATAACAGAGTAGCGGAATAGTAGACAAATAAAAGCACTATCTATCAGCATAGCAGATAATGTCCAAGCGGAAGCACAGAAGCTAAGTCCAGAGACCTAACCTGAAACAACTCGGTCTGACCTGAGCGAAAACACTCGGGTCAGGCTAGCTAAAAAATCAGTAATAACTGAGATATATTAAGAGAAGTGTATTTTGGACCACATGAATATAATGACGGTCCCTAATCATCAATCAACAGTAAAAATCTCCAAAGAGAATATCAGCACCAAAGTGTTGAATAAATAAAATCGCCTCATATCATCGGCGTAGCCAAAGCTATATAAAGTTGCCCATAGGCAATAATCCCAAGAGTGACCAGAGTCTGTAATCAATGCCTAAGCAAAGATCGATGCTCCAAAGAGCAATGGGGATATACTGAAAAGTCAATGAAATCAAACACTGAAAAGCAGTGTCCAGAGACACTGTGAATCCACAAGGTAATCGCACTTACATCGTATGGTTCCATAGAACCAACACCGAATGGCGGTACTCGAATGGATATAAAAATCATCAGATAATACAAGTATAGCACGTGCACCGACCGGAGTCGTTATTGCCAAGTACTGTAGAGTTGTGATCGATCACTCGCACAGATGCGGAACGCGCGAGACGGCGAGATCCTTCCCAGAAGGATAAAGGCCCAGAGGCACACGCCGAAAAAGTAACTGCTCCATAGAACAGGTGTCCAGAGACGGTTGCCCAGAGGCGTGGTGACCCAGAGGTCCAGTACTGGCTGCCCAGAGGCTAATGTGTCACAAAATTCTTGGAGAGGAACCCGTAAAGTGTTAACAATGAGTCCCATACCCCACGTTCGCACTAAACGGTTTACTAACCAATAGAAATCTCACATTCCAAACAATAAAAAGTCCACCTCGTATCATCGGTAAACTAAACCCAAAGGTCAAAACGATCAATCGAATAGGTCGGGGATTAACTGGAAAGAAAATACACACAGTTCCATAGGCCGGAGATTTCCGAACCGTTTAAGCACCTTTCCACTTCGCTCGACGTGCTAAAAGTGAGTGTGAGATTTTTATTATAGAAAATAATGGTTCGAAACGGATTTATAATTGATTTTGAGAATACTTTAAAACGACTTTTTTTTTTGAGAAAAATGTGTGATCCTCTACGTATAGAGGAGAGCACACATGAGGATATATATATAACACGAACAAAAGGAGCTGCCAACATGCCTGGCAAGTAGCAAGGGGAAAAAAACAAATAGCTAAACTCAGGTACTTCTAAGATGAATTCCGGCAAGGCCACCACCCATCTCACCTCAATATCTAGCTCCGGCATGGCCACCACCCGATATTAAGATGTTAGAAGTACCAAAAAGGATAAATAAAAAACTCCAATAGTCTGAAACAAAAGAAAAGAATAATCATCTACTCTAGAGAGGATCTGGTGAAGAGAGATCTCTCTGAAAGCTATGAATATGAAGAAGGAGAGCCAAACTGAATAAAAGAACATCCTGAAAATGAACTAGAAGATAGCAGAATCCAATCTGCAAGAAGTCCTGGATAAAGAAACTCTACTCTTATGGCCTCTCTACGATCTGGAATCCAGGAACAAGAGGAACCTGTGAAATGAAACTGATAACCAAACTCCAAAAACCAAAATGAAGAACTCCACACTGAAGACCTGTAAACCAGACAAGAGAAAAACCAGCAACCGACCCAAACCAAACCTGAAAACAAAACTAGGAAACCAAGATAAAATGAATCACTTATTTGTATATAAATAGAATTTTATATCTACATGAGAGAATAAAAACCAAAGAGAAAAATAACGCAAGGATAAACAAGGACCAATAACAAACAATTCTAAAAAGTAAAGGAAAAAGAACCAACATGAAAAGGAAACAACAAAGAAAACAAGGACTAAAAAAGAATTAAAAACAAAAAATAAAAACAAAACATGAAACTACTCTAAGGGCCTAAAATAGAAAGAGAATTATATTGCATCCTATGAACATTATTTAAATTAGAATTGAAATTAAAATAAGAGTTATTAGCGACAAAATTATTAATGTTAAGATTGAAAATGTTAATATTATTTCTAACCTTGTTAAGATATTCCTTAAAGCAAATGTTATTGGCTAATTTATATTTGGGATTAGAAATCCAATTTAAGCAGAAAGTAGAAATTAAAATTATTAAATTATAATAGTGCTTATTTTTATTATTAAAGATCCTTTGATTTCTTTCAAACCAAATGTACCAACAAGTAATAGTGAATAAAGTATCAAGCAAGTATCTAAAATCCTTCTTAAACTTAAGTCTAAAAGAATTCCAATAGAAAAAACAATCAGAAACTCTAAAACGACTTTTGAAAACACTCCTATTATGGAGTAATTAATTTAATAATTAAAATAATATTATATAATAATTTCGAAAGCCATTTCGGAGTGAAAAATCCTTTTAAAACCTTTTTATAAGGCCCGTGCATGAAATCCAGAGACAAATCTCAAAGAAATCGATAAAACCAGAAAATCACTGAAAATATTCCAAGTGTTGGAAAATAGTCCAAAACTGACGCAAACCCAAGTTCGGAAAATTATTCGGACTAGCAAACTGAATCCGAGTGGCATGAAAATTTTTAGGACGTAGTCCGACATTCCTACTTCAGAACGCAAAAAGAATTACTCGATTCCGACTTGAAACGAAGAAACGGCGTCGTCTCAAAGTCGGACAAAAATCACAAAACTCTACTGTGTCAAAACAGTGCAAAGGTCCCACTTCGACGACATGGTCGAAGGGTCACATGTACTCAGATCTTGATAAAAATTTGCAGGAGCGTAGAAAAGTACTCCTACTTTGATATGCAATAAGAATTGTTTGGTTCTGAATTAAAACGAAGAAATGACAATGTTTCAAAGTTGATCCGACGATAACTGAAAATGATCACTATTGTAAAACAATTTCTGGGTGCTACTTCGGTAATAGAAACAAAGTATCTAATGCACCCAGATCTAAACTAAACTTTGCATGGTTGAAGATCTCGACCTCATATTTTTAACGAGATCAAAAACAATGAAATCCGACAAAGGACGAGTCCGGTATGGCATCGCAAACTCGGGGTTCTGCGCTGAAAACAACGGGAGCAAAGAGACTAAGGCCTGTAGCTATGCACTAACAGACCAGAGATGAAAAACCACAATTTTGGCATAGAAAACTTCCAATTCTGACAAGATTAATAAAATAAAAGTTGTAGATTAGTTTCTAAGCTTTCCGGAATGACCAAGATCGTCAAATTCCGATCGGGGATGAAAATTCTATGACTAAAATAATTCTCAGATCTAAATTCTATATCACTGTCATTGTGCTCTCGGGACAGTGGTAAGAATGCACAGTTTTGACGAAATTATCTACGAAATTTCATGAAACTCAAAACATAAAACTTTTAGCCCTAAATCTAAGCTTTCCAGAACATCTAACATTATTAGATTTGGATAAGAAACGAGTAACTTATGGCCAAATCAATTTCAGGTTTTTATTTTCTCAACCCTGTAGTTTGTTGTCAGGTCAGCGACAAACAAACGTGATTTCGACCATTCAAACCTCAAAATTAGGCAAAGCACAAAACATAAAAGTTATAGGCTATAGAATAAGCTTTCCAGAACATCAAGAAAATCTTAATTCCAATTTAAGATGAATGAGATATGCCTAATTTACTAACAGCAATAAACTAATTATAATTTCAGCTAGCATATATTACAAGCACCTTATGTGCACACCCCAAAATGAAAGCAAAGATGATCAAAGAGCTATGATTCACATGTTACATAATAAAACATGTGTTACTAACTGATTACCGAAATCAAAGATGATTAAGCATATATTAGAAGAGGTTTTTAGCAATATACCTCTCTAGAAAGCAACAAAGACCACTATAGTATCAACCCAAGTTAGCAAAAGATGATTAGGAGGCTATAAGATCAAAAAAACACATAAAACATGTGTTACTAATTAAATTTCAGAAATTAAAAAGATATAAAAACGGATTTGAGGTGGGTATTTGCATTACCTTTGCATAGAATGACTTGCATAAGCTAAAACTAGAAGGAGATGAAGATAGAGGCCATTTTTGTTAAGAAGCTTTAGGAAATGATTAGGGTTTTGATTAGGGATGAATGAATGAGGTTAGGAGAGTTTGAGATAATTTATAGAGGAGATTTAGGGTGGGTTATTGGGCTAGGTTTAGTAACCCAATAAGAAGAGAGTTATTTACATGTTTCCAAAAATTAATCTAAGTGTTCATATATGTTTATAAAACTCATTTTTCTTATCCAAACCCGTTTTAAAATCTCTCCTAAAATATTTAACTTTCCAAAAATAACATTTTATCCTCATTTTACAATCTCATATTTCTCATTTAATTAAAATAGCCTTTTTCAAATAAATTTTTGTTATTCCAAATCCTTTTATGCTTCATTAAAATAAATAAAAATCCTAACTTTTATTTATTAATTGGTAATGCAAATCCCGGGTTGTTACAGACTCCCCCCCTTAAGAAAATTGTGTCCCCGCAATTCCTTAAGATAGATGTCGTCTATAACGTCAAATCCACAAAAGAAGTGATAGTGATAAAATAGAGAATTCTCACCCGTAGAAGAAGATGGGAGAAAGCCAGGATAAGAGCGTTCGATAGATTCTCTGGTCTCCCAAGTGAAGTCCTTAGGATTCGGTGACCATTGAATCTTCACGAGTGGAACCTCTTTGTTGCGAAGGCGTCTAACCTCCGAATCAAGCACACGAAGAGGTTTCTGCTCCAAAGATAAATCTGGTAAGATCTCTAAATCAGGCACAACATGCGGCTTAATGATAGAATCAGGGTCGCGGACACACATGCGAAGCTGGGAAACATGGAACACGTCGTGCATTCCAGAGAAGTGAGCAGGTAGAGCCACACGATAAGCCACGGGGCCAATGCGTTCCGTAATAGGAAATGGTCCAACATAGCGAGGAGCCAACTTCCCTATAGAGCTGGTTGTCCGCGTAGGATTTCTGGCAGTTCTGCGCCTCTTTCATTCTCTGACGAATAAGAATAATCTTCTCCGAAGATTCTCGAACTGAATCTGGACCAAGAAGAAGCTTCTCGCCAGATTCTAACCAACACGCAGGCGAACGACATGGCCTTCCGTAAAGAGCTTCGAAAGGAGCCATGCCAATACTAGACTGAAAGTTGTTGTTGTAGGAGAACTCTACAAGCGGTAAGTGATCCTCCCAACTACCTCCGGAATCCAGAATACAACAGCGCAAAAGATCCTCTAAAACACGATTCACCCTCTCCGTCTGACCGTCGGTCTGAGGATGATAAGCAGTCGAGAGATTCAGCTTTGAGCCCAAAGCTGACTGTAGGCACTTCCAGAAGTGACTAGTAAAGATAGTGTCTCGATCACAGACGGTAGAGCTAGGAATGCCATGAAGTCGAACGACTTCCTTCATATATAGCTTGGCAAGTTGAGGAGCAGTCCGAGTGGACTTAATAGGAATGAAATGAGCTGATTTGGTCAAGCGATCGACGATGACCCAAATAGAAGTATGGCCTGACCTCAATCGAGGCAGACCGTCAATAAAATCCATGGATATCTGATCCCATTTCCACAATGGAATCTCTAGCGGCTGAAGAAGACCAGATGGACGCTGATGCTCAGCTTTGATCTGTTGACAAGTCATGTAACGGCTTACATAACTTGCAACATCACTCTTCATGCCCTCCCAATAAAATAGGCGACACATGTCGGCATACATCTTACTCGACCCGGGATGTATAGTGTACTTAGTGCGATGACACTCGTCTAGAATGTCACGCCTAAGTGATAAAGCAGATGGTACCAAAATACGGTTCTTCCTGCGAAGACACCGATGAGAATCAATAGAATAATCCGACAATGTCTCATCACTGGATCCCGACTCAAGGAGATGAATATAACGCAACAAGTCTGGATCCTGCCGCTGAGCATGGGCAATGCGATCCAATAGAATAGGTCGAGCTTCCAAGCTGAATAGCAAGATCTGAGGATCAGAAGACGTAGCTCGATTTCGAATATCACACATAGAAAGAGTCTCAAGAATATCCCACTCGGCTATCATCATAGAAACTACTGCTGAGTGTTTGCGACTGAGTGCATCAGCCACACGATTACCCTTGCCAGGGGTATACTGAATGTCTAAGTCATATGAGGCGAGAAACTCAAGCCATCGTTGCTGCCTCATATTGAGATCCTTCTGACTGAATAAATACTTCAGCGACTTGTGATCGGTGTAAAGAGTGAAGCGTTTGCCTAATAGAAAGTGACGCCACATCTTCAAAGCAAAGACGATAGCTGCCAACTCAAGATCATGAGTCGGATAGCGAACCTCATTCGGACGTAGCTGCCTAGAAGCATAAGCAACTACCCAATCCTTCTGCAAAAGCATAGCACCGAGGCCGCTACCACAAGCGTCGGTGTAAACAACAAGATCCTGGTTACTCTCAGGAACCACAAGGATAGGAGCATGAGTGAGAAGTTCCTTCAATCGCTGGAAAGAAACTTCACACTTATCAGACCAAATAAAGCGAACCCCCTTACGAGTCAGAGTCGTGAGGGGAAGTGCAACACGAGAGAAATCCTTGATAAATCGATGGTAATAACCCGCCAGACCAAGGAAGCTGCGAATATCATGAACGTTCTCAGGCTGCTTCCAATTCTGAATAGCTTTAATCTTAACAGGATCAACAGAAATACCCTCAGATGATACAATATGGCCCAAGAACTTGACCTTGCTCTCCAAAAAATGGCACTTGGAGAGCTTGGCCTTAAGCTGATGCCGACGAAGAGTATCCAAGACGATCCGCAAATGATGAGCATGCTCTGCCTCGGATCTAGAATAAATAAGAATATCGTCGATGAAAACCAGAACGAATCTATCGATGTATTCCCGGAATACTCGATTCATAAGATCGACGAAGAAAGCCGGAGCGTTCGTCTAGCCGAACGGCATGACCAACCACTCAAAAGAACCATAACGAGTGCGAAATGCTGTAAGAGGAATGCTGTCTTCCGCGACTCGTAGCTGATGGAATCCGGTGGCAAGGTCGAGCTGGGAAAAGACCTTCGCACCGCTCAACTGATCAAACATATCGTCTATCCGAGGAAGTGGGTAGCGATTTCTGATGGTCGGCTCATTAAGCTTGCGATAGTCAATGCAAAGCCTAAGAGAGCCATCAGCCTTCTTAACGAAGACCATAACAGCACCCCCATGGCGAAGAACTGGATCGGATGAACTGCTTCGCCTCAAGCTCTACTAACTGCTTCCTGAGTTCCTCATTCTCTTTAGTAGACATCCTCGTGGGAGGACGCCTAACTGGGTGGGAGCCTGGAATGAGATCGATGCGGAACTCAATGGCCCGCTTTGGTGGCAGGCCTGATACTAGCTCGAATATATCGGGGAAATCCCGAACAACAGGAATACGGGATATGTCCACATTCTCATCTCGTGAATCAAGAGCAAATAAAGTAATATCAGAAATCCCAACATCCTGAAGAGCAATAGCTAACGGAGCAGGCGAGTCAGGATGACGAAGAAATAATATCCGCTCTGAACAAATGATTTTGGCGTCGTACTGAGCGAGCCAATCCATGCCAAGAATCATGTCAAAGCCCAAATACTCCATAACGTGCAGATTCGCACGGAAAGAAAATCCACAAAGATCAATATCAATATCCTCACAAAGCAAGCTAAGGGTCGTGGATCCGCCGATGGGATTCACAATCCTTAGAGAAGAAACTAAACAAGTAACATCCAAAGATAAAGAATCAACTAGTTTCTTTGATACGAATGAGTGAGAGGCACCCGTATCAAAGAGAACTCTACAAGATCTACCATGAAATAAAATAGAGCCTTCAAGAACGGAAGGATGTGTACCTCGAGGCTGAGCTGAAGATTTAGGAGCCTTGGCAGCATTAAGCTTGCCAGATCTAGGAGGTGCAGTAGGACAAGTGGAATAATGATGACCCTCCTTCTTACAATAGCGGCAGAAAAGAGGCTTGGGACACTCTTTAAACATATGATCGGTAGATTTAGTTAAGCACGATTCAAAGATAGATAATTCATTAAGGAATATTACGGAATATAATAGATTCCTACACATATTCCTAACTTATTTATCTAAAGGTGGATATGTTCAATTTGGATCGTATTATAGCGTATTGTACTACGTGTCTGTTCTGTGTTTGTTATGCTTAATTTTGAACCTTGGCTCTGATACCAAACTGTAACGCCCCACTCTGAGACCCACTGTAACAAAGAGTATTACGGGAGTAATACTGTCTGTTAAAGCGGAGAATAGAGTATAGTGGAAGCGACCATTTGTAATCAACCTATAACTATCTACTGAATACGTCGAAAGGATGGTATCTATATTTTTTTCAAGTGGTTCGACATATTCAATAAATATTCATAACGAAATTACAATGGCTAAAGACCTATCAGAACAAGCATGGTAATAAATGATAAAACATCACGGAACAGAATCACATAACAGATATAAAATCCCAAAACAATACATCGTCAATACAGATCCAAATACTATAAGTGGGTACAAAGCCACTGCCCACACATGTGAGTCAAAAATATGTACATATCAAAGTCTCAATAATAACAGAGTAGCGGAATAGTGGACAAATAAAAGCGCTATCTATCAGTAGATAATGTCCAAGCGGAAGCACAGAAGCTAAGTCCAGAGACCTAACCTGAAACAACTCGGTCTGACCCGAGCGAAAACACTCGGGTCAGGCTAGCTAAACAATCAGTAATAACTGAGATATATAATAATGCGGTACATAAATAAAACTGTACTTTTCCTAAGAGAAGAGTATTTTGGACCACATGAATATAATGACGGTCCCTAATCATCAATCAACAGTAAAAATCTCCAAAGAGAATATCAGCACCAAAGTGTTAAATAAATAAAATCGCCTCATATCATCGGTGTAGCCAAAGCTATATAAAGTTGCCCATAGGCAATAATCCCAAGAGTGACCAGAGTCTGTAATCAATGCCCAAGCAAAGATCGATGCTCCAAAGAGCAATGGGGATATACTGAAAAGTCAATGAAATCAAACACTGAAAAGCAGTGTCCAGAGACATTGTGAATCCACAAGGTAATCGCACTTACATCGTATGGTTCCATAGAACCAACACCGAATGGCGGTACTCGAATGGATATAAAAATCATCAGATAATACAAGTATAGCACGTGCACCGACCGGAGTCGTTATTGCCAAGTACTGTAGAGTTGTGATCGATCACTCGCACAGATGCGGAACGCGCGAGACTGCGAGATCCTTCCCAGAAGGATAAAGGCCCAGAGGCACACGCCGAAAAAGTAACTGCTCCATAGAACAGGTGTCCAGAGACGGTTGCCCAGAGGCGTGGTGACCCAGAGGTCCAGTACTGGCTGCCCAGAGGCTAATGTGTCACAAAATTCTTGGAGAGGAACCCGTAAAGTGTTAACAATGAGTCCCATACCCCACGTTCGCACTAAACGGTTTACTAACCAATAGCAAGCTCACATTCCAAACAATAAAAAGTCCACCTCGTATCATCGGTAAACTAGACCCAAAGGTCAAAACGATCAATCGAATAGGTCGGGGATTAACCGGAAAGAAAATACACACGGTTCCATAGGCCGGAGATTTCCTAACCGTTTGAGCACCTTTCCACTTTGCTCGACGTGCTAAAAGTGAGTGTGAGATATTTATTATAGAAAATAATGGTTCGAAACGGATTTATAATTGATTTTGAGAATACTTTAAAACGGCTTTTGAAAACTCTCCTATTATGGAGTAATTAATTTAATAATTAAAATAATATTATATAATAATTTCGAAAGCCATTTCGGAGTGAAAAATCCTTTTAAAACCTTTTTATAAGGCCCGTGCATGAAATCCAGAGACAAATCTCAAAGAAATCGATAAAACCAGAAAATCACAGAAAATATTCCAAGTGTTGGAAAATAGTCCAAAACTGACGCGAACCCAAGTTCAGAAAATTATTCGGACCAACAAACTGAATCCGAATGGCATGAAAATTTTTAGGAACGTAGTCCGACATTCCTACATCAGAACACAAAAAGAATTACTCTATTCCGACTTGAAACGAAGAAACGGCGTCGTCTCAAAGTCGGACAAAAATCACAAAACTCTACTGTGTCAAAATAGTGCAAAGGTCCCACTTCGACGACATGGTCGAAGGGTCACATGTACTCAGATCTTGATAAAAATTTGCAGGAGCGTAGAAAAGTACTCCTACTTTGATATGCAACAAGAATCGTTTGGTTCCGACTTAAAACGAAGAAATGAAATGTTTCAAAGTTGATCCGACGATAACTGAAAATGATCACTATTGTAAAACAATTTATGGGTGCTACTTCGGCAATAGAAACAAAGTATCTAATGCATCCAGATCTAAACCAAACTTTGCATGGTTGAAGATCTCGACCTCATATTTTTAACGAGACCAAAAACAATGAAATCCGACAAAGGACGAGCTCGGTATGGCATCGCAAAGTCGGGGTTCTGCGCTGAAAACAACGGGAGCAAAGAGACTAAGGCCTGTAGCTATGCACTAACAGACCAGAGATGAAAAACCACAATTTTGGCATAGAAAACTTCCAATTCTGACAAGATGAATAAAATAAAATTTGTAGCTTAGTTTCTAATCTTTCCGGAATGACCAAGATCGTCAAATTCCGATTGGGAATGAAAATTCTATGACTAAAACAATTCTCATATCTAAATTCTATATCATTGTCGTTGTGCTCTCGGGACAGTGGTAAGAATGCACAGTTTTGACGACATTAACTTCGAAATTTCATGAAACTCAAAACATGAAACTTTTAGCCCTAAATCTATACTTTCCAGAACATCCAAAATTATTAGATTTGGATAAGAAACGAGTAACTTATGGCCAAATCAATTTCAGGTTTTTATTTTCTCAACCCTGTAGTTTATTGTCAGGTCAGCGACAAACAAACGTGATTTAGACCATTCAAACCTCAAACTTAGACAAAGCACAAAACATAAAAGTTATAGGCTATAGAATAAGATTTCCAGAACATCAAGAAAATCTTAATTCCGATTTAAGATGAATGAGATATGCCTAATTTACTAACAGCAATAAACTAATTATAATTTCAGCTAGCATATATTACAAGCACCTTATGTGCACACCCCAAAATGAAAGCAAAGATGATCAAAGAGCTATGATTCACATGTTACATAATAAAACATGTGTTACTAACTGATTACCGAAATCAAAAGATGATTAAGCATATATTAGAAGAGGTTTTTAGCAATATACCTCTCTAGAAAGCAACAAAGACCACTATAGTATCAACCCAAGTTAGCAAAAGATGATTAGGAGGCTATAAGATCAAAAAAAACACATAAAACATGTGTTACTAATTAAATTTCAGAAATTAAAAAGATATAAAAACGGATTTGAGGTGGGTATTTGCATTACCTTTGCATAGAATGACTTGCATAAGCTAAAACTAGAAGGAGATGAAGATAGAGGCCATTTTTGTTAAGAAGCTTTAGGAAATGATTAGGGTTTTGATTAGGGATGAATGAATGAGGTTAGGAGAGTTTTAGATAATTTATAGAGGAGGTTTAGGGTGGGTTATTAGGCTAGGTTTAGTAACCCAATAAGAAGAGAGTTATTTACATGTTTCCAAAAATTAATCTAAGTGTTCATATATGTTTATAAAACTCATTTTTCTTATCCAAACCCGTTTTAAAATCTCTCCTAAAATATTTAACTTTCCAAAAATAACATTTTATCCTCATTTTAAAATCCCATATTTCTCATTTAATTAAAATAGCCTTTTTCAAATAAATTTTTGTTATTCCAAATCCTTTTATGCTTCATTAAAATAAATAAAATTCCTAACTTTTATTTATTAATTGGTAATGCAAATCTCGGGTTGTTACAGTCTGTTGCGTGTTTGAGTCATTGTAGCCTCCATGATTCTTGTAGTCTTGTTCACTTCAGTTTTGCATGTTGTTGGTTTGTACAAGTCTGGGTTGCCTTGCATTTTGGTTTAGACTTCATATTGATCTTCTTCTCTCTGGTTTCATGTGTACTCGAGTCTCTTTGTTTCATATGTATGCACTGTGTATATACATGTGTGAACATACATGTATATATGTATGTTGTAGCTTGATTCTTGTTTGGAGTTCGAATGGTCTCCATGCATCTGGCTCCATCCTTGTTCTTGTGCATTTGTGTTTTGCTTGATGTTGTGTTGTTTGTCACCATACTTGTTGTTTGTTGTGTGTACTTGTATCACTTCATGTTGTATTCACCTCTGGTTCACTTTGTTGTTGTAGTCCTTGTGTTTATGAACTGATGTGGTCATTCATATATAAGTCTGCACTTGGTTCCATGTGCTTGCTGCTGCTTTGTACATGCTTCGAGTTAAGCTTGCATTGTTTTCAGACTTTGACATTTCCTTGTATCTAACCATATGCATATGTATACATATGTTACTTGTTGTGGTCAGACTTGTTTGGTTCTGGTCTTTGTGTACATGAGCATTGCATCCATCTCATTCATTTTTTCAAGTTTGGTTTGAATTTGTTGTATGTTGATCTGTACCTTCATGTTAACTGCTTTGTGTCCAGATGCAATTGACCTTGTTTATAGTTCTTTTGTTTGGAGTTGTTGTTTTGTTGTATTTTCTTGTAGCATTATTTTCCACTTTATTCTGTCTTGTTGCCTCTGAAGGACTTGAACTGTAGTTCATTGATTTTGGAAAACATGCACATATTCATGTATATACATGCATACATATGCATGTATATATGTGTAGTGAATATTACTGCATATTTGTCTGGTCCGGTCGAACTGATTGATCTGGTTCTTACTGGCAACATTGTGAAGTCTTGTTGTATTTTGTTATTCTGGTGGTACTAGTCTGTTTCTGGTTCGAGCATGTTTGAAGCCAGACTTTGTACATATGTTGATGGAGTCTTTATGGTTGTGTTGTTTCTTCGAGTCATGTGTACTGATTTTCTGGCCTCTATTTCATGTGCACTTGGTTTTTGCATATGGTATCATGTGCATGTCTGATTGTCGAGTTATAGTGCCTTGGCTCTATTTACTTGTTAGACTCGCATTGATATGTCTAGACTAGTCATTTGCTTTGTACTTGAAGTCTTGATTAAGGCTTCACTTCCATGCTCTGTTTTCACATCTTGAAATCTAGTTTGACCATGTGTATATTTGAAGTGTTGTATGTTGTTTTACGTGCACCTGAGTTGAATCCAGCCTAGGTTCGGGTTTGACCTTGTGCTCACATGTCCCTGTAGTTTTAACATGCAAGTGTATATCGGTGCGCATGGCCTTGTGGCATGTACAGTGATACACTGTGCATGTCACAAGATGTTCGTTTATGATGATTTAAAAGAATATGATGACTAACAACCCAAATAACTGAGGCAAACAATATTTTCAAACACACACTTCATTTTACACTGCAAAAATATTTCTTTTTCAATTTTACAGTGTCAGTGTTTATTTTGCAGATAGCTCAGATGCGGGATACAAGCTGGAATAGAGTTGAAGATCAAATACGAGTGATGAGTGAATGTAGTGAGGTGAAAATGTATGTAAAAATTGTATAGTGAAAATTGTGTAGTAATTTGAAATTGTATTGTAATTGAAAATGTATAAATGTAGTGAGAGCTCAAATTTATACTATTTGAAATTGTAATAAAATATTTGTTTGAATAAAATATTTGTTTGAATTTGAATTCTGTGTTATTTATTTTATCCAACAAATATTTATTTCATTATGTGAAAAATAAAATAGTACAATAAAAAATACATTTAAACGAATATATATATATAAGTTTATTATCATCAAACAAAAATCATAGGCTATTGTATTCTACAGGGTTGACTAGGAACCTACTGATACTTCAATTAACCACATTCTTATCCTAGTTTTCATGGGCTTACTGGGAACCTATTGACTGATGTCAATTCTTAATCCGGATATAGTTTTCATGGGTTCACTACAAACCAATTAGCCCTTGCCAACTGTCCTTATGCATAATTTTCATGGGTTAACTATGAACCTTTTGGTATGCACTAATAACTGCCTTATCATAGTTTTTATGGGTTTACTATGAACCTCTTGATATGCACCAATAACCACCTTATCATAGTTTTCATGGGTTTACTATTAACCTTTTGGTTTACCTTCAAAAACTACAAAGTTTAGGCATCCTATATTTTTGGTCACCCTGACTCCATGGATGCAATTCTACTAATTTAGGAGTTTATGTAATTTATATTCACTATTTGAGTTAACCTATTGGTTCTTCTACCCCCTTTTCCCCCAAAATACAGTTATGGATTATCATATGAATATACTCGTATTTGAAGAAGTAAAACATTAATTAACAATACCACTCTTGTAGGTTTAAGGTCCTTGAAATACATATCATAAAACAGTGTTAACACCTTTAACTTATATTTTTATCAAGGCAATACTTCTTCAAAATTTACATACTTAAAAACCCTTACAAAATTCCTTTATATAAGCCGTGGGTTTTCCTTTAAAAATTAGAGTACGGTTTTTCAAATCTTTTTTAGAACCAAACCTTTCGACCTTGTCGAAAGGTCCTCAAAACAACCTTTCGAATCCAAACCTTTCGAAACCATTGAAACCATTCAGCATTTCAAACCTTTCAAAAGCATTTAACTCTTAAAATATAAATCTTTCCACTACACCAAAACAGTCATTTGGCAACACTTTTTTTTTCATTTGGCGACACTTATATGGGTTGCATTTTAGTCTCGCTAATAAGTGTTGCTATCCAATATAAGTGTTACTGAAAATAAAAATTTACACTTTTATATACGGCGACACTTATTTTCGTTGTAAGCCTTGGTTTAATTGGAGTTAATTGAAATATACTAGGGCAAAATTGTAATTAAATAACATATCACGCTTTAACCCTAACCACGCTTATTCCTCCTGGCCGCATTTCCCCCAAATCGTTCCCAGGATATTTCAATTACACGTTCGATTACCAGGCATACCTCTCCTCTCTACCACCTTCAATCACTTCCATCTCTCTCCCACCCGTGGACCTCGGCGACCTCCGTCTCTCCGTTTGACCTATTCAATCGTTCCTAAATTTTTGACTGAAAACTGATGAAGCGCCTAATGTTTTTCACTCTCATCGTCCAGAGCTTCTTGTAGCCAGTGTTGGGAAATTCTTGTTGGCATATATATCCTGCTTTCTAGGGGCTTAGCGTCGTGATCTTAAAGGTGGTCCTTATTTTGCAAGTATTTTATCTTTAAGAATATATCAATTCTATTTTTAATCGTTTTATTTATATATACGGCATACTCATAAATAGGTAGAGTCTGATGTCAAGGTGTTGATTTAAGCTTAATTCTAAAACTAAAATTGATTTTGTAATCTGCTGATCTATGAAATTGTTAATTAGGTTCTGTGTAAGTTATTGTTTTTATGTATTCAATTATTTAGCTCAATTATGAATCATTTACTCATGAAATTCTTGAATAATATAAATAATTTGTTGTTGTTATTGCTTGAAATTCTTCTTTGGCATGAACTTATGCAGGATTTCAGTGTACAGATCTTGTGGTAAGATATCAAGCTAAATATTTGTAGTGTTCACATTTGTAAATTATATTAATTTATAATAATTTATAATATGAAGTACATGCTACTGCTTTAATCAGTTTGTTTATATTTGCTTAAATTGATCATGATCCATTTTGCTTGTTGTATAAAAACAATTAACAAATTCCTTGATCTAATTTGGATCTTCGATTTTAGCTCTTTTAGATGAGTTTAGAGTTTGGCAGCTTGTTCAATCTCTTTGGCATAAAGTGCCAACTAAAATTTTATATCATGTTGGATTTTAACCATGTACAAGAGGTGCCTATTTTATTCCAAGGCTCCAATTCTTAATTTATGTTCGATTGAAATATTATTACGATCAATTCTTAATTTATGTTCCCTTATACTAAATTAGGAGTAAAGTAGTTTCCTGAAGCAACTATGAATGTTGCTGAGTGTTGTTTATTACCAAGACAATTACCCAAAAAGTTGGATGAAAGTGTGGCAATTGTTTGGAGAGATGAAGGTTTTGATGACTCTCCTATTAACTATTTGACACAAAGGGAGCTTCGTGATCAAGTGATGTGTGTATTTCGTGTACTAAATTGCATATTAGTTTTGGTTTGAAAGTAAGATTGATTTGAAATTTCTTTATATCGTACTTCACAGGCTTGTTGCAAATGCACTTGATACAATTTTCACAAAAGGTGATGCAATTGCCATTGACATGCCGATGACATCCACTGCAGTCATCATATATCTAGCTGTGATTTTGGCCGGATATGTTGTTGCGTCAATAGCTGATAGTTATGCTGCAAAGGAAATTTCAACTCGCATGAGAATATCAAATGCAAAAGGAATATTTACCCAGGTATTTCTTCCTGACATTTCCCAATTCCCAGTGTGAAATACTTTCATGGAAAGATGTGATGTTATAGTTTTGTTAAAGAGAAACTATTATATAAAATATGTAATATTGTGTTTATATTCATTTTCTTGTTTCAGGATTTTATTATAAGAGGAGGGAGAAAATTTCCTCTTTACAGGTAGCCTTTTTGTTGTGATTCTGAACTGTCATGCACTCTTTACAAGGCCATGCATTATATTTTCTCTTTCTTTTTATGGTTATTACTGGTCTCTTACAATAGTTTTATATTATTTGATTGTATCATAGTCGTGTTACGGAAGCATGTCAGTGTAAAGCGATCGTTATTCCATCATTAGGTAAAGATTTGGTGGTTACACTGAGGAATCATGATATATCATGGGAGGACTTTATCTCTCGCACTTCTGGCATTTCAAGGTAATGTCAATATCTCTTTGACACTTGCACAATCATACATTTCTTTAAATATTTTGGATCATGAGGTCCTAGCATATTAGGGAATCATTTTATTCACTTTTTGCCTGGTAAAATCATCGAGTTTGATAAAACTAACCTGGGTTAAAGTGTGTTTCTCCCATTATAAGAGACAATATGTTGATTCTCCTTACTGCAGAAAGAGAATGAGTTGTAAACCCGATGTGCAATAGTTTTCATGCCCGTAGGTTTCCCATAATTTTATCTAACCAATGTAGAAATTATTTATGCCCAATTAATACTATATTGACTACGTCAGTTGATAATGAAAGATATATACAAGTATAAGGGATATTAATTTAAATTTCAGTGCAAGCTTACTTTCTTCAGTGGTATTTTTGCTTCTTAGCCGTAATCTACATCTGTGTCGACCGGTATTTTAAATATAATTATGTCCATGTAATTATGTGCTGCTTTTAAGAACTTTATACTACATTAAAAACTAACCCACATGTACATTGATGTCAAAGATTGCAGTTAATGTACCAACGTCTGTTTCTTCTGTATGTATTAAATCTATTATCTATTAAATTTTCCTCAAGTCATTTTTAACTGCATTTAAAAAACCATACTTGTTGAAGTCCAATTCCTTCCTGATCAACAACTCCCCAACCAACATCCTTTCAATTCTCGTAATGAACATGAGATTTCTATCAAGTTTGTCAACTATGCGCTCCACCTACACCCAAGGATCAAACCAAAACAACGTAATCTTGCCGTCTACTATTTGCTTGTCCATACATTTTGATTATATTTGATTTTTATTTAGCCAAGCTCCTTGAATAACTTTTACTGCTCATGTCCCTATCGTAATTACTGTTGAAAGTATAATGAAAGATAAATGAATATTAATGAATATATCAGATGCTTAGTGGCTAATATAACATAGGTTGTACTAACCATATAAATCTAGTCTAAGTCATGCTAGTTGTTTGTTAGCCAGTATAGCGTCTTGACTCTTTTAGAGATGTTACATAATTATCATTTTATTTTCTCTTCATACAAGGTGTCGTCCCCCTAACCCTTTTTTTGTATCACAGAGAAACTTTACCTGGAAACGTCGACCGCTAGCGGACTGATAGCAGTAGCAATCGCCCATGCCCTTGCCTTCTTTGTCGCAGTCTCGGTCACATTCAATACTTCAGGCGGTCACGTCAATCCAGCCGTCACGTTCGGTATCAATAACAAAAATAAATTATCATCGTAGGCTACATTACCCAATCTTGATTAAAAATTATTCCCCAGATCTGCAGTTACTTATAAGCGTATATGCATTAGCCCTGTGTAAATGCTCGTATTAGCTTTCATTTAATATTGAAGTATAAGCGGAGCAAGGGTGGCTACAAGTACGATTGCAGCAAGCATCAAAGCATTCAGCTTCTTGGCCTCCATTGGTATGTGATATCTCTTCCCAGTGTATGTATTATTTTTTTGATTTATAGTGTATATTCTAGTAAATTGAGAAGGGTATAAAAATATGTTATAGCATTGCTAGCTATTTATAGATAGAGCCAGCCCCTATGGATAATTTTGTAACCGACAGTAAGATGGCCACACAATTAACCCATGTTGAATTTTTTGTTCTCTCCATGCGAATTTCTGAGCTATAGGACTTGTCATTTTTTTATAAAATATGTAGATAAAGTTGTCTGTTTTTGGAAATATAGTCCAGCATATGGTTTTAAATGGGCTTTTTGTTTTGAGTTTTTAACATTAATTACAAAATATGAAAAAAGCGGAGGAACGACCGATATAATGCAAGGAAGATAAAGGGGACCACGGAAAAAATGGAGAAACGATGGAATGATATATTGTTTCTTGTGCTTATCTTATTTATCAAAATATAAAAAAATTGTTTTTTATTTTGTATATTAACTTTGTTTTCAAAATTAATCGTTTTTTCACAAGATACATGTATCGTGCCATTTTTTTATGAACGAAAATCCAAAATTAAAAATGACAAAACCAAACACGCCTTAAATTTGACCTGAATTGGATTTTGACCTGCATAACCAAACAAACTGTTAGCGCTCCAAGCCGTTGGAAATTCTGAACGGGGCATAGACCCACTTTGCCCATTCCTTATGCGCAAGAAAATCAGATCATTTAATGCCAACGAGTCTGACGTCATCCAATGCATCGACGTGGAATGGTCCAACTTTCTCTCAATAGCTATTTCTCATCCCCCGTAAAATCATTATTCCTTCAAAACTTATTCCATTCCAATATATCTCTCTTCGTCTCTTTCAAAATGTCGCAAAAATAATGCAAAAGTTCAAAAATCTAGTCTTTTACCACTTCATACTTTTTATGATATAATGTGAATGTATGTACTACCGTCGAAAATAAAAAAAATTGCATAAAAAATTTACAATAGCCCTCAATAACGTCTTAAAGGCGTGCCTTGAAAAAGCAGAAGTGACCGACTGGTATGTTCGATACAATCATACAAATATGAAGCACTAAAAAACAATGAATGATGTGAAAAAATTTGATACAATAAAACAGGAGCGAGATCGGTTCCTGTAAAGGAAACTGTATATGGTATTGTGGAATGATGGACCAATTGTCTCAAAGAGTTGACATTTTATTTTGAAATATAGGAGAGGACTAGTAGAGAATACATAATTATAAATAATTATAACAAATTATATTTCCCGATTCATGTGCCACTGAACTGCATTCTCGTCCACTGCTATCTCAAATGAAGAATCACATTAATCTTCCCTAAGTTCCCAGACTATCCAACCATCTATCGATATCAAACCTGAGCACTTGATACAAGTTACAATGATTGTGAAGTCATTCAGGTACAACCTACCAAGTTTTTTTCTTACCGCGTCTTCTACATCTGCATTTGATCTTCGTTCATCTTCTGGTAACAATATTCATTATGGGGGAGGTAAAAGGCGTTGAAATGAAACCCAAGAAAAGGCGAGTATGTGATATACAAACGTCAAATGTAGAAATCTCTCTAGGAAACGGAAAGCCAACCACTGCTGCACATGAACCCTATAATCAATACAAATAGTGCATATTCTACCAGACCGTCTAAGTCGTATATCATTTTTGTTAATCATGTGAAGACGATTGGACAAATTGAAGTTGGCGAAACATTAACAGTTCTAATGAAAAAGGAAAAAAAAAGAAACCGTTCACTATTTTGGATGATGAAACTGAATGAAACTGGTTGATATTGAGATAGACTGGATGAGGCACAACATTCAGCACCGACAATATCTGATCAACAAACAAATATGCCATTAATCCGTAGAATTTGTATTTTCTTTCATGTATTCGTGTCATTGTATTTTTTTTAATTAAAGCGTATCATTTTCTTTTTTATGTATGCTATTTAATTATACAAATTTCATATTAATTTATAATTTAATATAAATTATTATCCTTAATTCAAAAATAATCAAACAATTTAAATAACTAATACACACACAAACATTCTCATTTCGCTTCCCCTATCATTCAAAAACGTATTCTTCTTTCGTTGAATTTTCCATGTTCATGCTCTATTCAGAATACCCGAATACCCGTTATTGGTGCTTCTTTTGCATAAAAACGCACCTTTAGCTATTCAGATCTAAATTGGAACCCTATTGGAACTTGGTAAATGAGTTTGGATATAAGTCTTTAACGGTCTATTCTTTTTTAACTCAATGTATATAAATACGTTTGCTTCAAAGTGTGTTTATATTGCCTTTTATATTCACGAAATCATTGTTAAGAGTGCGTTTGCGATGAAAGAAAACGAGGTATTTAAACGGAGCATTCGAGCAGGAAAGTTGAATGAACGAGAAATATTTTGCGGATACGAACTAGGTATTTCAGCGGTTATTTAAGTTGTGATTTTTAATTTAATTGATTAATAATTTGTTAATTAATTATTATTTTTAATAAACAATATGTATTAATAATTTTCGAAAATAAATAAATTGAAAATTTATAAACCAATCGGATTCAGTTCAAACAAACTTCATGACGTAGAACACTTTGATACGATCGCAAAGTAAAAAACCGTGTCTCAAAGAATCTCATTTTCAAAAGTTAATAATTTTAGAAGTGTATAAAAATTTAAATTTAACTACTTAATATTATTAAATAACTCAAATCGGCCATTAATTAACTCAAAGGCTACAAAGTTCTTCAATCGACCAATGGGTCATTTCTCCATTGGGACGTCTGGCGCAAAACGGAGCAAGTTATGGCCTGATTAAGTTCACCCTCACTTTGTGAACTTTAATTTTGCATTGGCTGGTAATGAAATAAGCTGCGTCAAAATGCGCATTGCTTCAAGGGTTACTTAAAGTCTTAAACTGATCTTTGTTGTTTAGCTACAGTTTCAATGGTGACTGTAACATAATTTAATATCTACTATTAATATTTTAATATTTCTTAGTACTGTTGTAAATCAATAGTTTACTTTTATATTATTTTTCAGCAATAATTTGAATTTAAAAGGGTATTTTGGAAAGTTTCCTTTTTATGTTGTGAAGACAGTTGGGAAAGTTGTAGAAGGGTTTTACCAGGTAAAGTATTTGCTTTGAAATATATATTGAGGTTTATGATCAATCGTGCATTCAATGTACCGGATAAAAGAGTTGTCCTTGTTCACCCCAAAATATCTCCTTCACGGACCTGGACCAGTGACCATGTGTTTGTTGTGTTTGAATAATACATGATTGTGTGTGATTGTGTGGTGCCAACTTGTGCTTCCCTCTGATGCTTGGTATTTCACTGGTATAATTGACAAAGCAAATGTATTTCACTGGTATAACTGAGTATAAATAACACATTTTTAGAGGTACTAAATATAGTTTGTATTACTTTGGAATGGATCAATAGTGTTTTTTTTCTTCAGGTATACAGCAATCACAATTTGAAATGGATCAACAGGTCAGATCTGGTTTATGGCTCGACACCGCCTCACCCATACACAGTTCTGGCATCATCTGAAATGGAGGCTAACACATTCCAAACTGCATATTTCCTTGGGCTCAGTTTAGCAAGCACAGCACAGCACCTGGCAGCACCATCAAATACCTTCAGTTCTGTCTGCATCGCTTGAGCTTATCAACTTCACTTCAGAGCACCTCAATCCCTCCGCTGTACCCTAACATTCTCCAATATCCTCTCTTTTTTCTAGGTTCTTGTGTGTTTTATTTTTGGTTTTGTAATGTGAACTTGCAAGTTTAAGGGTTTAGTCTATATATATAAATAAATGCAGTCATATTGTGAGGTTTCCTGTATTCTTATTTCTAAGATGTACCTTTGGATTCTGAAATGTATTGTACTTGTTATGAAGTAGTTGACATTGTTATGAAGTAGTTGACTATGAAATTTATGTTGTTATTTGATCATGAATATTGTAAATTTTGGGTTCCTATTGAATGTAGTATAATAATGTTGTTAAAGCGTTATAAGCGTTGGCAATTAAAATATACCAACGCTTATAAGCGTCAGCATAGAAAATTAAACAATGTTGGATGGTTAATTTTCCAACGTTTATAAGCGTTACTAAATAATATACACCAACGTTTATAAGCGTTGGCGAATACAACCTTCCAACGCTTATAAGCGTTGGGAAACTAAACTCGCCAACGCTTATAAGCGTTGGCAATAAATTGCGACGCCCCTACAGCGACGCTAATAAGCGTTGCTGAAACTGTTTGCGACAGTTATACTCGTTGGGAATCACCTGTTTTGGTGTAGTGTTCGAAGACTTACTGGGTTCAAGTTAAAATACGCGGAAGGTCCTCCTTTAAAACCTTTCGACTACAATGGACGCAACCTTTCGACCTTGTCGGAAGGTCTGCATCGAAAGCTTAAAACATTTCATTTAAAACAATAGACCTTCGCCTTTTTAAAGCAACTCCTTCGAAAGCTTAGGTTACATTTCAATTATAAAACAAAGGAAAATCATATAAGTCGAAGGCTTTGATACCTTTCGAAAGCAATAGGAGAAGCGGTTAGTTTTTAAAACAGGTAAACCTTTCGTCTTTGTCGAAAGCAACGTCTTCGAATGGTTGGAAAAAGCGGCTATAACCTTTCGACTGTGTCGGAAGGCTCCAAACAAAACAATGATAAGTGGCAGTAACCTTTTGACTGTGGCAAAAGGTTCCAAAACAAAATAGTGGTAAAGCAGCAGTAACCTTTCGACTTTGTCGAAAGGTTTAAAACCTTTCTTTTTAAACATTTGACCTGGTTGAAGGCAACCAAGTCTAAAGTTCTAATTCGAATGCAAAGCAGGTGAAAACTTTTGGTTTATAAAACAAACATACCCCAACCTATTTGGCCATAACCTTTCGACTAAGAACCCTTCGACTTTGTCTAATTCATTACGTACCAAGATACTTGATACCAAATGCATTGGTTTGACCTTGTCGAAAGCTATAACCCTTTGACTTAGTCATCTAGGTAGGAAGGTTTACTACCGTAAAAGGCTGAAATATGCTAAAAGTATGATTTCTTTGTTTTTAACTAAAAAAGGATAACTTTTCAACTAACCTGCCTTTGTTTGTCAAATTCTCATCGGCATACCTTAAATAAATTTATATATCCATCAAAACATTTAGTAAAAATCTAGAAAAATCCCAGAAAATCTATTTTAATACGTTTTCCAACATGTAAAAATTTCAAACCCAAATAATCTTTATTTTAGCCGTAATTAATTTATAACCCAATAAATCATTATCTTCACTAGAAAATTTATATAAAATCCATATAAACTCAGAAAATAATGAAAATTGAAACCCATCTCCAAAATCGTATTTTCTATAACTTAAAATTTTCCTATGGCATTTAAAAATCATTTCATCTTGGTTTTACCCTAAAACCGTGTATATCCCTTATTAAACAACCTTGTTTAAACACATATAAATCAAAAACAGGCATATCATCATTCAATATATTATAAAACAGATTTATCCTTAAATCTGAAACCATATGATGTAAAAATCAAAATAGAGATGTAGAAATTATTATTCACCTTAGATTGGATAAGGAAATTGAAGTATGATTGAGATTGATTCCTTCTAACTTGAATCCTAGCTTTTAGTTGATTTTCTCTTCTCCTCTTTCTAATGGCCGGCCTTGCTTTCACTTCTTACGGTTATAATTTTTGTTTTGGTGAAATGAACGTGTATGACCTAGTGGGAATAGTATAAGGGTGGGAAGTATGGTTATTTACCCTAATGCCCGTATGTTTAATTTCCTAACCATTTATACAAGTTCATTAGATATTAAGTAAGCATGGCCACCTATTTTATTAATCAACCTCAATCTCCTTATCTACATTATTCTATTTAATTTATTATAATTAAATCTCCCGAATAATGTCAATAAAATTAGGGGTGTTACATTTTTGGAGAGGGCCCGCTGTGATTGAGTAGTTCCAATCAATTTGTATATAGTTTTAATATACAATATTTTGAGATAGTTCCCCTTACACCAAACTTTATGTTTGACCCGCATTTTTTCTTTGTCTGCTTATGATATTACAACTCTTGGGTACACGATTGACTTGTTTGGGAGTCTGGTACTTTTGGATATACGCTAGTAGAGTGCGTAGCTGGAACATTTTGGAGGCGTGGCGTTGATGTTTTGAGATATATATATATACACTTGTTATTTTATTTGTACATGACAAACCTGTTATTTGAATATAGGACTATTGTATCAGATATTCATTCGGAACTCAATGCTTTTGGAGTTGATGTATTCTAACTATTATGTACTGATATTTACTTTTCAGTTATTTCTACTAGTGCAGTCCTTATGTATTGTTATTCTATATTGCTCATGCGTATTCAGTATATTACATGTTGTCATACCGTTATGAAATCTTATCGATGTCTTAGTTTAGTGTTTTATTCTTTTTTTACCCCGGACGATCTGTCTTTTGTGGTATTCGAAAGTCACGCGATGATGTAAGGCATGGAATTTTCGGATATTATGAAGGGGAGGTCATTATAACAGATGCAAAAGAATAGCACTAGGCCTTGATACAACGTTAGGGGCCAAGGACGCGATATGGTCATCTTTTGCACTAGTTTGCTTAGCGACACGAAGAGACAACTCTTCAACTATGTCATTCATTTCATTGATCTTATCTTCATAGAAAACCCTATACACACCCTTGGCATCTTTTGATAATCCCTTTAGTTCAGTAATGCGAACTAGAGCAGATTTGAGCTTCTCTCCCAAGTCAACTATCTTCGAATGTTGCTTAGTGGTGCAAGGCTGAAAATCAAGCAAATCCAAATGAACAAAATTTATAAAACTGCAATTAAGCCATAACTCATAAAGTACTTATACTTATTTATAGAAGAATGTTTTTTACAATATGTTCCTAAAAAAATATAAGTTAAAATTCTGCCCTGATTATGAAATATCTAGTTTAAGGCATGCTAGCCAAGGGTCGGTCCATCCTAATGCAAAAAGTCTTCCCATGGTCGTAATTGGGGCATGTCCATAGGTTTATTGGATTCTCTATAGTCACCACAAAACCTATTTTAATATAGACAAAACTTATATCAAGTGCAGGGTAAAAATAAATAAAAACTTCTATGGCTCGTTGCAAAGAAATCTGCCCTATCTTGCATCTAACCTTCTACCTTCTAAGTTTCTCTTTGAGATCCACATGTCGAACCTACCCTAGCTTGTCAGCAGATGCTACTATGGCACTAGAAGTGGCTCGAGCCCCTTGTAGATAATCTTTGAGCTCATAAATTTAAGTATGGCAGTCTTTCTTGTCTTTTTTAAAGTATTTATTAGATCAACCTTAGTGTGACGACCAGGAATTTTGGATATTTGAAATGAGAATATTTAATTAATTTTAAATATTCAAAAGGGTAATTTTGACTTGAATTTCAAATATCACTATTTATTGGATGATTTAATTATTGAATTTAAATAATTGGAAATTGGGAAAATTGTTGAAGCTTGGGTTTTAAGCTTGTTAAAAATATAATTTGAAGGCTTGTAAAATCTATATTGATAATACTGAAGATAGTAAAAGTGCTAAAATTGAATTTGGAAGTGTTTTGTTAAGTTTTGAAATTTTATCGTTTAAATTGATATTTAAAAATAGCCTTTCGGGCCACAGTCTCGGAATTCGACGAAACCAGTTCCATTGGATCCGTAATATTGTATTATTATCGGATTTCAATTTTCGTAGTGCTTGGAGTTGTTGTGTGAGTGTACGATATATAAACGCGTTGAAATCTATATCGAAAATTCAATATAATAACTGGGTCCAAAAGGCTATCTTCTCCATACGATCAAATTAGGACTCGAAACCTTTTCCATTGCGTTCGGAATAGGGGTATAACCTTATAAATGCCTAGTGGCACGTCTCGATTGGAGGTCGAGATTTTGAGCTATTGTTTCGAGACGATTTAAATTTAAAATTTTAATATAATTTAGATATATATACTAATCACCTTCAGCTGTAATTCTTTCCCATCAGACCTTTTCATTTCTCCATCACTGTAGTAGACTGAGCTTTCTCGTTCCTTCTCCAACACGCATCTTCATTCTCAAAATATACAATTCCTCTTCTCGTTCAACATCATTCAGAAGAAAATAATATATATTAACGAAAGAAACTCCCTCCCTTTCTCTGATTCAATTTCAAAATCAAACATCCTTTTGTTTCATTCAGCCGCATATCCTCCTTCAATAAATCATAGGGCAAATCAAAATCATTATAAAAATCGCGAGCCTTCTTTCTTTTGAAATCCTCAATTCCAAATCAGATAAGAAGACGGCACGCGTTAGATCTCGCTCGAGGTAGTGACGATCGCGATGTGTAGCACGGGCATCTGGGCGGAGCTGGCGTATGCGTTCTAATGCGTAGACTTAGGAAGGCTTGACGTCGGCAAATCCAAGTAGCAGCTAAGGCTAGCGCGAGGAGGATGCTCTTGTGATGATGAGCGGCTCGAACTCGAGCACTGGAAGGTCGGGGTACCGACGCTGGTGTTGGCGATTTGTCTCGATGATGAGGCAGCGGCTTTGGGGGTGAAGTGGCAATAGCAGGCGACGTGTTCGTTCGAAGGGGTGTTTGTGGGTTGTCTGCATGGACGTGCTCAGGCGAACGAAGACGAGGTGCTGCTCGCGATGGTCGTGGTCAACTGGGCAGGTCCAAAAACAGTGAAGGAAATAGCTAGTTTGGTCGGATGGCAAAAATAAAATAAAGGTGAGTTAATCTCACTCATCTGGGTTGTTATTTAAATTTAATAGTTAAATTTAAATTTTGGTTGAATGATTGAATTAATTGGATGTGGTATATTATATATAGTAGTATATATTGGAGTGATTGATTTCCCGCATTATATAGCGGATGAGACCCTATGCGCCGCATAATAGCGGATGATATTATATAAACCCAGATACCGCGATATTCCACCTCGAAGTGGATTTGGTATTGTGCTAACGTCTGTGGATGTAGGAAAATAGGTTGGAGGGATCCAACTAGATTCCTCAAAATTATTCAGATTGTTTAACATTCTGTGATATGGTATATGTGATAATCTATGATAGATTATATTGGTAATTAAAATGTTGGATGCTATGTTTGATTGAATATTTGTTTAGGAATATTGAGTTACCAAAATATATAGATTGGATTTTTGAAAAGAAAATAAAAGAGAGAATTTTTAAGTAAAATAATTTTAGAGAAATTGAATAATTGAAGAATGAATTGGAAAGAATAAAAGTGATTTTTAAATTCTAGTAAATAAATTCCGAGTATGGGAAAGGAGATTTTGAATAAAAGGGGAAATATTAAAATTTTAAACCTAAGTGATATTATTTAAGGGAATAAAAGAATTTATTTTAAAAATTCAAGGTTTGAATTTATTTAAAGGGATAAAGAAGGATTTTGGAAAACCTAAAATTGATATTTTCAGTTTAAAAGATTTTAAATCATAATAAAGAAAGAAAAGCTGAAGTTAATGGATTTTGAAATAAATGGAGTAAGTAAAGGAATTTATTTCAAAGTGAAGTAAATTGGAAATCAATTTGAAAATTGATTTAAGCGTTTGGAAATTGGAATTTTAAAGGAAGATGGGGCTAAGAAATTTATAAACTGGGTTTATAAAAGTGAAGTAATATATCAGTGGATATTTGGAAGAATAAATTCACGGTGGGAATTTATTAAAGAAATGGGTAAATTTGTTTAAAAATAAATAGTGATTTATTTTTAAAGATGTGAAAGAGAAGTGTATTTCCCTGGATAGCCAAGTACGTTTCCAAAGCAAACTTTTAAGTACGGGTTAAAGGTTTTAAAGTTGATTTTAAAGTATGTTTTAGAAAATTTATTGTTTTTAAATGTTTAAAGTTTAAAAGTAAGTATTTCTCAAATTTGATTTAGTAGTAATTATTTAAAGGTAACTTGGTACTGTGTTTTAAAAGGATAAAAATGTAGTTTTATATTTTATAAAGTAGTTTATTTTAAATATTCTTGAAGTATATATTTTTAAATAAAATATTAAAGTAGTTTTAATTTAAATGTTTTAAAGTGTATTTTATAATAAATTGTTTTTAAATTATTTTAAAAATCTAAAGTAAATTGTACTTGGTGTTTTCAGTGGAAATAAGTATTTGGGAATTTATTCCATGAGAAGAGTGTGGTTTGAAAACTGTTTTCAAAAAGGTTTGAAAGTGGAAATATATCTTGAGAATATATTTTGAGGTCAATAAATAATTTGGAAAATTATTTATGTTTGATGGTTGATTGTGAATGTTATTTGATAGTTAAATAACCGCCTATCAATATTGGCCAATGCGCTAATCGTTTCGAAGAGACCGGGATCAGGATTAATTTCTCAAAAACCACTTCGATTCGGTTTGAACGTTTTCATGTGGAAAACAAGAGTTTGGAATCGAAGATGGAACAGTGAAGTGCAAGGGCTAGTCGCTACTAATCCTGAGGGTGATTCCAAAATGGATGTAGTAGGAATAGTGCCTTCGGTTCTGTTCGGACCCGGAACGGACTTGTATGGATGAATGCTTTCAGAACAACGTCAGGTGGACGATGAGCATTCTAAGAGATGTGTTCTAAAAAGGTAACTCTTAGCCTCAAGCCTCATTATCGAGAATGACTGAAAATCAGGGGTTTTGCAGCAAGGCTAAGTGGGTAGCACCCATTAGGGTGAGGTCATCCCTGTCTAGATGTTCCTTTTATTTCGGCTGTGTGGTGCGGTTGCTGATCCCAACCGCGGGGTGATCTTACTCGGGATTATCCAGTAAGGGGTAGTTCCGGTCTTGTGTTGCAGGGGATCGGGCGTGGTCCTCGGTACGCTGATCTAGACCAGGTACTGTGACAGGTGGTACCCCAGTGCCTAGTCATTAGTTGGAAATCCATTCTCCCTACGTGCCTTTACGGTTTTGTTTGTATACCTATTAGCTGGATTTAATATATGTAACAATTTCTGCTATTTGAATAAGTATTTGTATATAGACACTACTATAATATCAGAGGATTTTGATAAGAAAGTGTTTTAGCTATCCACTACACCATTATAAGCTATTAACAACGGGTAAAAACCGTTGTTAAGTCCAAAAGCAACGGGTAAAAACCGACTTCATTACAGGAGTGGTTGAATTTAGCGACGGGAGAAAACCGTTGCTTTATGTCCAAAAGGCAACGGGTATAAACCGTTGCAAATTGTGAAAAAGGCAACGGGTATAAACCGTTGCAAATTGGGCCAAAGGCAACGGGTATTAACCGTTGCAAATTAGGCCAAATGCAACGGGTATAAACCGTTGCTTTATGGACAATAGGCAACGGGTATAAACCGTTGCTTTATGTCCAGTAAAAAACGGTTTAAAACCGTTGCTTTATGCCCAAAGTCACACATAAAGCAACGGTTAACAACCGTTGCACATAGTGTTTGCTCCTGCTCCTACAAAATCACATCTGTAACTCACTACTGCGTTACACGCATATCTCAGTATATATACCAGAATATCAATATATATCAAAATATGCCAGAATATCAAAATATTGGTACACAAGCACTATAAACATATCGCACATATACCATACATATAAAATTATCAAACTTATAATTACACTCATTGTTTTGCAAACAGAATGCTACCGTGCCGGAATATCATACTTATTACACTGCATTGTTTATTACACTACAGTACAAAGATTTCATTAATTACACTACATTGTTTTGCAAACAGTGAAGTCTACATGGTTCATTACAGGGCAAAGCATTCCAGTTTTCAGACTTCAATGTTCAACCTGGTTCATGTGCAACTCGAAGATTAAATTCAGAGGCAGTTCAACTTCATAAATCTGGAAAGAATATCCCAGTTCAAAAACAAAAAGCATCTACCTGATTCAAAAAATCTGAAACAATTTAAAACAAAGTAGAACCCAATCAAAGAGCAAATCAAATAATGCAAAGCAATTCAAAGCAAACAACGGTTAGGATAAAGCAAATTTGATCAAGCCTCAATTTCCAGATTTTGAAATCTTTTTCAGGTTCTCTTTCCTCTCTGTCAAACTATCCAGGTGAGCAAACCACCCTTATAAATTCTTAAAACTTGATATATCTATTTTGCATGTGATAAGTCTTGAATGAAAATTGTGAAAGGTGCTTCCATGCTTGTATGTATGCATGACTATGTGTACGATTGTGTACAGGCAACATGCCTCTGTTTATACATGACAGGTTTGATAAACCTGTCTAAAAATTCATACCACCCAAAAGAATGAATGTTAGGCTTTGATCATTAAAAGGAAATTGCTTGAAATAATGTAATTTCATATATGAAAATAATTTCAGATAAAAACAGGTGCATTTCTATTCTTATATCACAGTTATGTACACAGGCTGCTAATGTTGTTACTTATCTTCTTGTTTAATCAAGAAAAGCATTAGATCTTGGGGTGCATGTTATCATCTGAACATCATTGATGTGGCTGAATTCAATTAGATTATCAACTTTTTTTTTTGGAAGGTAAAAGCTTTACTTCCTAGTATTTTATAAATTGTCGATTATCTTGTAAACAAGACAGACCAGGACAAAATACACATGCATTTGCATATGCAAATTTCATATACAGCAAACAAAAGAAAATCAGCAATATATGCAAAGAACAAGTCAGAAATATCAATACCTCCGACTAAAGATATCGTATCAAACCCTTTTGATGGCTCACATAACCTCCGGCTCCAACATCCCCAAAGGTCTCGGTAAATTGTCGACATATTTTGGCGGTTAGCTCATCCGGCAATAAAATTTTGTCCAACAACACTTTTTCATATGTGGGTGGTACTGGTTTTCCATGAATTACTAATGTTGTGGAATCTCGGCATATAGTACATGTTATATAAGCATTTCTGGAGTGAATATATGGAATCACATTTACAGAACTAACAAGCTCCCAAACATTTAAGAGGTGGTATATATGGGAACAAAAGCATAAGTGTGCGCATGAAATAATTTCAATGCAAGGATACGCATATATTAGAGGTGGTATATTTGCATGCTTTAGGGACACTACACACGCAAGAATAAAAGTTTTAAATCTTGGAATCATTTGCCTTTAAAAATTTATACATGCAATATATATCACGCGTACAAGAATTTCCACACAAAAAACAAAGTAAAACACACGTATAAAGCATGTAATTTGCAAAAATAACACACGCAGGTAACAAAGAAATAAACTTGCATGGTTCAGGGGCAGTGCATACGCAGGTACAAAAGGATTTACTCGCATGCATCAGGGATAGTGCACCAGATTTTTTTAGGATGAAAACTTATATAAACAAAAAACAAAACTCATGCTACCCAAAACCATTTCACAAACATGCAGCGATGGCCCAAGTTTCATAGCATATGAACTAGACCCAAATTTGCCTAATAATGACTTAGGTTTAATGCCAGAAGTGAATTACAGAGAATTTTTTTGGCAACCAGGCAACATATATATTAAATGCGTGAGTTTCAGACTCACCTGTCTTTACTCTACAACAGCTAGCAACTCAATTTAAAAGGGTGCAGAAATTTAAACAATATCAGCCATTAATGCTTCGCTTGAGATGCTGAAAGAAATGGAATAAAGGATGATGAAGTGATATCTTTATTTTTTTTACTTAAGTCAAAGAAATGAGTGCTGAGAAGTGTTTTGGGTACATATTCATTGTATGGTCAACTTCGACATCGACGGTCTTCAACAACTACAACAAACACAATAAGTAAAAAAACATTGTCAAGGAGGTGTATGGTCAACTTGAAAATACGTTAAATATTTAATACATATACCTCCTCACGTAACCAAAAGGTGAAATTTTTAATAGCTTCCCCAGATGTACCCCCGCCTCGAGTTTGAGATTTGGTGCTTTGAACATAGGAGTTATACCTCCTACGAAAAACACACAATAAATACTATATATATTAATTGATTTACAATAATAAGAATTCAGAACAAATTCATGAATTTACTTCTTCCATTCATCCAATCCGTCGTATTTATCAAGGACCCATTTACGCACTTGTTGAAATTGCACTTGAGTTAACGTTATATCTTTACCATTATCTAGTGCTATTTCATTAGCAAACTCATCATCCTCGTCTAAAAACGCTTCACGGGTATGTTTATGAGTGCCAGCACCTCCTTTTGGCATATAATCCATGCAGTAAAGACTAGCTTCTTGTACAATATATCCTTCTGCAATACACCCTTCAATATATCTTTTGTTGCGCACATATCCTTTATATGTTTTCATCAACCTATGAAGATGAATAATTGTAAAATGTAGACATCAATAGCTATTTAAATCGAATAATTATGTACATAACTAAAATTAATAATTTACCGTTCAAATGGGTACATCCACCTATATCTAACAGGACCAGAAATCAATGCTTCATCGGCTAAATGAACCATAAGGTGAATACTGATATCAAAAAATGCAGGCGGAAAATGTTTTTCAATAACACACATTGCTTCTACCAAACTAGCCTTTGCTTTTAGAAGATGTTCCCTGTTGATCACCTTTGAGCACAAAATGTTATAAAAGAGACTAATGCGGTGAATAGCATTCCGTAGATCCTTATGTTGCGGAAAACAATGCTGAAGCAATACCGGAAGTAAATGTTGCATTATGACGTGGTAATCATGTGACTTCATATTTTTTAGTTCAGGAGGGTTGATGCTCACATTGTTATGGAAGTTCGAAGAGAATTTGCTCGGCACTTTCAAATTTTTCAAAACGGTGCAAAACCGTATCTTTTCTGCTTTTCTCAAAGTGAAAGTCGCATTTGGTATGGTTACTTTACTTGTTTCAGGATCTTCTATCACCCACAACTTTTGTTTTATACCCATGATTTTCAAATCCTTCCGTGCATTGATCCCATCTTTTGACATGTCTTTATGGTTCATAATTGTGTTGATCAAATGTTTCGTGACATTCATCTCCGTATGCATAACATCAATATTATGTCGGGTCAAATTTGTTTTCCAATATGGCAAATCAAAGAACTTCGACTTCCTATACCATGCAGGAACTTCTTCATCGATTGTCTTTTTCCGTTTTCGACCAATTTCCAGTATGTTTTTACCAACTTTCATTTTTATATTCGCTACCTTTTTTTCAACTTGATAACCAGTCAGTGGTTTTGGAGGACGCTTAAGTTCTTGCTCGTTGTTGAAATTTGTCTTATCGTATCGAAACTTGTGTCCGGACGGAAGAAATCTACGATGTCCCATGTAACAAATCTTCTTACTTTCAGGGAGATAAACAGATGTAGTTTCTTCTCCACAAAGAGGACATGCAAAGTAGCCGTGAGTTGTACATCCCGATAAAGTCCCAAGAGCGGGATGATCATGGATTGCCCACAACACTCTAGCTCTCATTATGAACTCAGATTTCATAAATGAATCAAATGTAACGACTCCTTCCCATAATTGCTTTAACTCGTCTATCAAAGGTTCTAAATAAACATCAATATCCTTCCCCGGTTGTTTTGGCCCAGAAATCAACAGTGTTAACATTGAGAACTCTCTTTTCATGCACAAAGACGGAGGAAGGTTATATGGTACTACAATTACTGGCCAACAGTTGTAAGGGTTAGTTAAAGAAGCATTCGGACAGAAACCATCTGTTGCTATTCCAAGCGTGATATTTCGTGGTTCAGCAGCAAATGAAGAATCAAAAGAATCTGTAGTTTTCCATTGAGAAGTATCACGCGGATGACGCATTACGGTTGTACCGGACTTGGCACGACCATGCCAGGTCATCGCTTCTGCTATCCATGGTACAGTATATAGTCTTCTCAATCTAGAAATTAAAGGAAAATGTCTTAAGGTCTTTTGAGGTACTGTGGTAGCTTTTCTCTCTTCGTCGAATGATGTCTTGTATCTTGGTGCGTTGCAATTTGTACATGAAACTTTGTTCGCATTATCTTTCCAGTACAAGATGCAGTCATTAATGCATGCATCTTAAGTTATGTAATTCATCCCAACTTGCTTAATGATCTTCTTCACGTTGGGGTACTTTGAAGGTAGCGTGTTACCTTCGGGGAGTAACTCCTTTATGAATTCGATTACTGCAGTCACACCATTGTCTGAAAAGCCGTATTGGGTCTTCAAACTATTCAATTTCACAATGGAATACAACTTTGTAATCTCTTTTGGACAAGAAGGATACAATGGCTCTGTTGCAGTTGCACTATCAAAAAATGATTTATCCATAAACTGCTCACCAATATTAGCATTATCATGCAACTGACTTGTAGGTTGAAAATGATGGAATCTATGTGCATCATTGATCAAATCCTCCATCCTAATATGTTCGGACTCATCAGTATTTGTGGCATGACTAACCGGTTGTTGTTTTGGCTTCTCCGGTATTCTTTCCCCGTGAAAACACCACATGGTATATGATTGAACAATACCATATCTAAGCAAATGAAAATGAATGTCATTTAATTTGAATGTATCTTCATTTTTGCACCGCGTGCAAGGGCACGAATACTTTACCTTATTGCCACCGTTTTCAGCAACAAATTAACAAAATTTCTCACACCTTCCACATATTCTGTATTTCTTCGATTAGATTGATTCATCCATTGTTTGTCTATACTAAAAGACATACTGAAAGAAAATAACAAGAGCTAATAAGAAATCATGGGTAACAATATCTTATGGCTTTCCACCAAGTTCAACTCTGATATTAACTAAACAGATGAATATTCTTTTGATTTCACTTGAAATTTAACATTAGCATCAAACTATTTCCAAAAAATTTGCCATTACAACGACGTCATTTTGTAGCACCAGAGTAATGTCTATGCATTACCCCTCTCCTGATACTTGGCTTGCGCCATTAACAACAATTTTATCCACTTACTAAATATGGTCCACTACAAGAAAAATACCTTTTTATAGCGTTTAAAAAACGCTGTAAAAGGATACGATGGCGTTTTTATAAACGCTGTATATCAACAATTTGTAATATGTCAGGGATCTATAATAGCAACCTCAGAATAGCTATAAAAAACATGCTATAAATGACGTTACTTATAGCGTTTCTGAATTGCTATTAAATGGACGATTCATGACATACAAGTACCTTTCTATAGCGTTTTGGTGCTTGCTATAGAACTTTTACGTAGAGTTATGGTTTATGATGCTAATATTTATGACGTCGTTTATTTGCTATTTATAGCAATTGTAAACGTTGTAGATATATCATTACCTGATTATTATAGCAATTATAAATGCTATAGAAATATCATTGCCTGATTATTATAGCAACTATAAATGCTGTAAAAACGCTATAGAATGTTTACTTTAGTCTTTCATAGAATTATTTACTTGCCATGAAAACTGTTTAATCGTTGTAGAATATTTTTATTGCACTAGCATAATGCTATAATATGTATAGCCATGACAATTTTTTCCTAGCATTAATATAAAAAGAATGTAATATACGGTATTTCACACAGTATTAACAATTAAGCATAAAAAATATATATGAATAAAAGCATTTCATGTACAATATTAAGCATATAAATATTAGTAACAATTCATACAATCGTAGCTAACCAAAACAATACATAATAAAAGTAACAATCCATACAACCATAGCCAACCAAAACGATACATAGTAAAAGTAAAGATGTAAGAACATCGACACAAAATACATTTGAAGGAGAATGAGTGCGGCAACATATTTTTTCATGCCTTCCACCATAGCGTAAACCCAGAGCATCATACACCACCTGTCAAAAAGCACATACGTTTATTAGTCATAAAAAGTAAACACAAATTATCATGAATACCGAAATATGAAAGAAAATATGTGCGGCAAACAAAGAAAATACTCAAAATTAACAGCTAAATCATTCTATGCGCTGATTTTACGTAAACAGCAACTGTATACCCTTGTTGTTCTTGCTGTTTACGGTCCCAGATTTCAAACAACTTCTTTTGGTTTGGGACTTACTGTAAGCATAGTGACACTACTATGCTTTCATATCTTGGAACAATGTATATTTCATATCATGTATACTCTAAGCAAGTATAAACAGCAACTGCAAACGTTATCCATGATTTGGGACTTAAAAATGGGCAAACAAAATCTGAAAAGTCAGAGAAAAAGGACCGAGAGAAGTGAGAAATATAATGGAGGTTGAGATCAACAATGAGTGATGCATGCTATTTTCTAGAGATTCATTTAGAATGTGATTAATAAAAAACGTAGTTCTAGCAGCAAAAATAACTTCGAACCATAACCCGTTGCAAACTTTTTTTGCATCACGGTCATCTATCTACCTGTAAAGTAAAAGTATGCTTGAGAATCAATTCATCAAAAAAGTATACACAAAGTTAAACGGATTCATAATGCAAACACTAAATATTCATCACACTATTTCAGTAGGCGATTGACTAATACAAGTATATAACCTTAGCATCAGGGAACACGCTCGAGTCTCTTATTCCGATGCCGTAGTTTCCGTGCCCATCGAAACTGTTTTGGTTTACCCCTTGGAAATCTCGGCTCTAGGGAGCCCAAGGTTTATTAGTCTGTCTAGGAATGAATACATCACCTGTAACAAAAACAACATTGTAAGCACTGTAAGCTATACTCTTTGTTTTTGATAAATAACATACAATATGGGTCATAGTTTTAAGTCAGTTGTTATTGTAACTATACAAAATCCATACACTTATGCAACAATATTTTTTATTGAACAAGGTTGATTGATGCTAATGAGAATCGATACTATGACCTCCAAATTGACAATCTGGTATGATCAATGTTTCATAAATAATCACTCACCGTATTCGATACAACCTCATCAAAAACAAAGTCAACAAAATTCTCCAACATATGATCAGCACTACCCGAGTTTGGGATAGCATTCACCACCATATCATCATCTATCATAGATAGTGCCTCAAAACTATTAGACATAGGAATCATAAAAATTGAATTCAACTACTCTTTCAACTTTGAACTATTTTTAACATTTATAAAATCAAAATACTTAGCCTAAAGCAAACCATCTTCAAAGACAACCATATTGTCTCACGATTCCATCGAAACAAGTAAACAAGGTGACTGCCTATTCTTATCCAAATTCAAAACTGAGGGGTCAAAGAGCATACAGTCAGAAAACAAGTCCTTTGAAGCCTCATCAAACATTAAATCACCTCTTGAAAGATCAAAGAAAATTTCTGGAATCAAACTAATATCAGCACATTCAACCAACATAAGACTTACTAAGATCTGAACATCTCAAACCACCATCATTTATATCATTAACCTTATCTAAGACACCAAATTTATTCATATAGTTCATAATTGCCTCGTTTGTTTAGCCCAGTTTCTAATCAATTCATCACAATAATTTCATCAAAGAAATTACAAAGCAAAAGGCATTTTAATTGAAAACTTGCATTCAAATGCAGAAGAGATAATATATCAATACCCTTATTTTAAACACTTTATTGAAGTTGCTTCAGTAAAAAAAGCTTTGGAAACTTACTTGGACATGTTTCAAATGATGTTGTTTCCATGCCACATGGGCTGCTCCCGTTGCCCAGTCCCAGTATTTTCTAATTGTAGCTGAAACACATGCTCCCTCTTTAAACCACCTACCAAGCTGGACCTGCATCGTACAATATCACTCCAAAGAAAAAAGAACTCTATACAGTAGACAGATAGGCCACCAAATGGCTACTAAAGACACAATCATACCCATGCAATCATAGAGTGTTCTGAAACACAATCTTAGTGCATTCATTTTGTAACAGGGTAACAATGGAAACTTTACTTCATAAATTTTGTTCACAAATTTGCTATTGGGAAACTTTGACGCAAACCATTTGTCGTAGTACTGGAAAATTGGCTGACTTTACATCTGTATAAATATGAACAAAAGTTTGTTATGTTCAGATACTTCTGTACACATGCACATTTTGATATGTACAGATACTTCTGTGCATGTGCACATAAACTGCTTTAAACTTTAGTTATGTGCAAAATACAAATACGTGAGTATATGTAATGTTTTTTTCATATCATACAGATTTAATGAATTAAAGGTTGTAATGGTTCTGGGACAGAATAGAACCTGGTAAGCTCCCATGATGTGAATGACAACACAAGCATTTGCGAAATCAATTAGCCAATGAGGCTCAAAAAACCCAGAACCCGACAAAAGATTTCCTTGTGTTTCATTCCCAAATGCAGCATAACCAAAACATCCGCAAGCAAGATAAAACATCGTGGATATGGAGATGGAGATCGTTGTTGCTTTCTTCATGGTTTGAGTTTCAGATGGCGGCGACTTCAAGGTATCCTTCACTCAATATATAACGGTAAACTCAACTATTGATTTTGTTAAGGAATAAAGAAACTCTAAAACTCAATAACAGAAACTCTAGCACAATTAACAATTGTACCTGTATCTCAAGTAGAATTGAAGTGAATGGATAAGCATATAATATGTCTCCAAGACCCAGAGATATTTTTATCACTTTATCATACGCAGACAATGCTGGAACTCCTTTTATGGATAAGCATATAACATGAATAAGATTCACATCCTTGTTCTTTATAACATATGGATTTCTGAATTGCCCTCATGCTAGAAGCAGAAGTTATAGTATAAGCAATAGCATTTCCAAACAAGCCCAACTGATGTAGAACACCGCATATCAGCATGCTGGTCTCGCCTAAGTTGAGCTTGACTGCATCCATATATGATCTGTTTCGAATATGACCATGTTCGGAATTTGGAGATCTGTAACAGTCAGCCAGTATACTTGATTGAATCAATGTAACAGCTGCAAAAAATATTATTGCAAAGGGTCCTGCTATTCAACCCAACTGAGCCACACTCCATGCTAAGGATAGAACCCCTGATCCTATCACTTCTGTTATTATATGCGCTGATGCTATTCGTACAGTTCCTATTTTCAGTTCCAAAAGGAAACATAAGTGTGTTTACTTGGTACGATTTTAAATTAATCTAAAGTTTAAGAGGTAATCGATTGCTGTGAATAGTCAAAATGACACCAATAATTATGAATATAAAGTATACATCATTGCCAATTAATTTAGTTGCTTCTTGGTTTTATTGTTGCAGCAAACTGACAACAGGTAAACCAGTCTTGTGGGAACTTGTTGCTTGTAGCTTAGAAAAGCCTTTGGTACAATTATTTTATACGCATGAATGCATCGTCAAACTCAATAATAGTAAGCCTTATTTGCCTCTTCTAACTCTACCTTTTCTTTTGCTTTGGTTTTAAATAATTTTCAAAGCTTTTACCACCTGCTTCAGTAAGTTTGTTTCTCCTGTTTCACCATAAAACTAGAAACTGTTTTGATAATAACCCTTTTAAATACTATTTTTTATTTATCAGTGATTATCAAAATGACGCTACGGATATGGATTGTTGATGAACAAATGTGATAGCATAGATTTTGTATGCTTATTGTATCATTAATTGTCATCATGTATGGGTAAAAGTTTATGAATTATCATCCTGTGAGAATTGAATTCAATTGTATACTTCTGTGTCTACTCTTCAAATCAGGATCCAAATTCATTATAAACACTATGATAATTCATGTAACTAAATTGATACAGGTAAAGGGGGAAATATTAATTACCTGTTCTAACTATATGATCCTTAATATCTCCAACCAAAGGAATATTTTCTTCAATCTCTAATCCATCTTCCATATCGGAGATGATTTTTGGCGATGATGATTGGGTAGTTTGTTTCACTTTCCAAAAAAGTAGAATACAAAATGAAGGCTAAACACATAACAAGAAAATATATACTTGTGTCACTGTCATATTACACAGGACATTTTTTGTAGGCCGCCCTATTAAAATTATGTATCATGGTCACTGTCACACATTATTTTGTTTTCAACGTTTAAAATATATTAAGTTTATGGAGAAATAACACATCAATGAACCGTTTTCATCGTTAAATCAAAAAATTTATGATCTTTAAAATAATATGTATTATGCATATGTAGATATCTAATCGTCGAATTTTTTTTTGTTTTTGGGAAAATTTATGCTAAAGAATAATAAATGTGAAGTTTAAAGTCAATTTCATATTCGTATGCAGTTAAAATTATAACTACATTTTCTTAATGTTGCTAAATTATAACTGCATTAAGGTTGACTAAAATTATTAATGACAGCCGGAATGATTACTACATCACATAAATGTAGTTAAATTTTTTCTTAAATACTACTCCAGATAAGTGTGAATATTGTTTTCTAGAATCTGACGTACATATGCGAATACATGACATAATAATACCTTCAAGTCCAGAAAGTTTGCCCTTTTGAACATGCTAACATGGAACAGTAGTAGTCCATAACCTTGAAGTGTTAGTCCTCGTAAAGTAATAATGGTACCTATTATCAGAGCATGCCAGAAAATTAAACTTATTTTGAGCAGCAATATATTAATTAGAGCAATACTTATATAAGATTATAGTGAACAACAATACCCAATAACTAAACAAACCACATATCTATACTTCTTATCTTCTCATGTTCTTGCTTGCATTTTACTTAACATGGGGTAGTTAATAGCTACTTTAATCTAAACATGTATTTTTATCTGCATGCTTCAGCTAAATATACACTATAGGTAGTGAAAATGTGAAACAGAACACAAATACAACATATACAAGTACAGTTTCAATTCTGGCTATGAAAGAGTTCGGAAATTGTATGATATTGATATTCTTACGGATGTTCATTTCCAGAGATACTTATTTGCACCAATTTTCTGTTTACAATAAGTAATAACTATTTCATAAGAAGTTGAACTATCAATACACAGATGTGGATAAACAATAGCGATAAAATATAGAAATTACTTACTGCAAGATACGTACTAATATAGAAAGCAAAAGAACTACTGCCATCTCATGCTTTATTCAAACCACACATACAATGAAATTCAACTACTAACCTACACTAGCCTAAATAAAGCTAGCTTATAAATCACATATGTTATAAATACCAATGCATGTAATATCTTCCTCCATCATCTTTCAACTTATTTCTGATCCAATTTGCATCATGGAAAGTCGACACAATCTCCACGAACTTTCTCATTGTGCTTATCCCATTAAGCAACTTTTATTCTTATGCTGCACATTATTTACTCGACATTTCACTTCCTGAAATTCCAAATCTTCCCAAACCAGAACTTCCACCTCTACCAGAATTCCCAAATTGAATTTCCTCCACTGCCTGAATTACCAGTACTTCCTAAACCTAAATTGCCGACACTTCCAGAGATACCGACCTTCAAGAAAGATGTTAAAATACCACTACCTAAGGTGCCAACTTTACCAAAACCAGAACTGCCTCCTTTACCTGAGATCCCAACACTACTGAAACCCAAACTACCAACTATACCTGAACTACCAAAACCTGAAGTACCTGCTTTGCCCAAACTAGTAAAACCCAAACTACCAACTCTACCTGAACTACCAAAACCCAAACTACCAACTCTACCAGAACTACCAAAACCTGAATTACCAAGTCCACCTGAACTCCTAAAACCTGAGCTACCAACTATACCCAGAACTACCAAAACCTGAACTTTCTTGAGCACCTGAAAATATAACTTTACCACAAGTAGAATTGCCACCAGTACCAAAGTTGCCAAAAATACCAAGCGTTAGCAAAGATGAGAAATCACCTGTTGTTGTAGTGCCAACCTTGCCTAAGCCAGAATTGCCACCCTTGCCTGTGGTGCCAACATTGCCAAAGCCAGAATTGCCACCCTTGCTTGGGTGCCAACCCTTCCAAAGCTTGAGCTACCACCATTGCCTGCACTGCCAAAGTTTGAGTTGCCTCCTTTGCCACAATTTCCAAGCATACCTGGAATCCATATCCCTAAGTTGCCAGAATTTCCAACTATTCCCTCTATTCCAAACACATCAGCCGTCAACAGCCCATGAGAAACAATTTTAGACTATGGCAATGCCTTATTATGTTGTCCTGCTATATGTATAATATAATTATTTTACTTGATCATATTGCTTGTATGAATGTTCCTATTTTATATGCCTTGGAGTTGCAACATTTTCAGTGCACGTGTGATTAATTAATTTTATATGATTGATATTATTCTCTCAAGGTCTAACAGATTGAAAATAATAATTAACGTGATCACCATTTGTGTTCCTGTTTTCAATTCCAAATATGATCACTTTAAGCATTTAAAACTGACATTTTGCTACATCTCTTTGTAAGAGTTGTAAATACTAATTCTCAAAAGTGAATGTAGTAAAATATGAACTTGCAGTCTACAATAATGCTATATTGTTTACTTTCGTTACTGTAAGTTTTAGCCTAGAATACCAATCAGAGGTTATTAATGTTTTGCAATTGTCTCGAAGATCGTCTACGCAAATAAATTAAGGAAAGAAAAGTAAATATACAAAAATATGGCATCAAATATTTTCATTGATTCCTCTTATTCAATTCACAAAACCCCTGTTCAGTTCTGTCAAAAAGATTCTCAATTCAATTCTTTGTTAAAACTCTCTGAGTTTATATACCAACCTATACAAATATATTATTTCTAAGAGTTTATTAGTCAAATATGTTCCTAATACATTTACTAGTATATCTGTCGAAGAGAACCAATCAATAAGATACTTTTAGTTTTCACTAATGTATTTTTAACAAACTTTTCTTATATTACAAGTCCATGTCCAAAATCTTATATTAAGCTCGATAAAGACTAGAGTTTGTCGACATATAAACATATTCTATACCTTGCTCTGAACTCAAATGCTAGAGTACGTCCACATACTTGACCTTTCGAAGGCTTCATCTCTTCTTTTATTGTCATTCCGTTCATTGAGCGATCCCTCCAAATTATCTTATTTGTACAAGCCCTATAATGAATTTTTGGGGGTCGCGGTGCGGAGGAGTGCTGGCAAGCAGCGAAGTTGAGGAAACGCGATTGATGTTGTAGGTGGCTTGGCAAGAGATTACGACTCGGAGCAGCAGCAAGCAGCGAAGTTGAGGAATGGCGAGGAAGGAGATTTTAGACTGACGATTAATTTAGGGCTTGGACTTGAAATGGGTTATTCACGGTAGAGGTTGAAATATGAGAGGGAGATTAAAAAACGTACGCGCGAACGTATTCTTTTTAATCAATAGCGTGACAGCATGCTATAATTTTAATCCAAACTACTGCTGAATAGCCAATGATTGCAGTACAGCATGCCATGCAATCCTCTCATGCTATCAACAAACCATTTTCTTGTAGTGGTCGACTGTGGTTCGAGCGAAGATTCGAAGTTGAAGGGGTTGGCTACGGCGATAGAAGGGGAGGGCAACTTCGCCAGATGGAGAAATAAATGAATCGGGAGGAGAACGTTAATATCTAAAAGGTTGAAAGATAACGAAGGAAGTGGAAAGCTGGGAACGAATAGAAAGAAATAAAAACGCGACTGTTCAGTTGCCAAATTTCAAAGGGGCCTATGCGAGCTTGGAATTTAACTCACTAATAATAATATAGTATAGATATGGTGCGGACGTATTGAATGTTGGGCCACACATATTATCTCAGCCCAAATAGCAGTTTGTTATTATAAGTAGAAGCTGTAACATGTACAAGAGATATCGGTTTTGCATTTTCATTAAAATAAAGAATTTTTTCCATTCACTTCAAATTACAGCAATTCGTTTTTTCTCAATTCAATCACATTCTTCTATTCTTAACAAATGTTACTGCAAAATAGTATTATGAGTTAATGTATAGAACTGCTTCCTTTGAAAATGCCATTACAATTCATTAAAATGCAACTAAAAATAGCATTATAGATTATATCATCACAACCTCAACCATCTCCTCCTTCATCACCACCAAATACACCTCATCAATCATCGTACACCCACCACCAAGATTTGTGGCGACTATTTAATCCACCACATCATCGTATGAAACCCTTGTTTTTACGTGAAAGAAAGGAAACTTGAAATAAATAATCTTGCTTTTTGGTTAATTCGAACGAATAGTTTGTCCTAAGCCGACTTTGAAACTCAGTGTGTTTTTGTAGTCAAATTTTTCTCAACGTTTGATCATAATAGTAAGTTTCTTACTACCAGAATATACGTACGCAGAAGATTATAACAAAAACATAAATGTTGATTTGTAGAAAAGAGGAGAAAGCTCATCCGTTTTTGCAGAAAAGACAGACAAAAACTGAGAATAAACAAAACCAGAAATAAATTGTTGGACTAACTATAAAACCAAAAAAATTACAGATCAACATATTTTGCCAAGTATCTGGATTAATTTAGCTGCCATGATCCTAATTTTTTAATCAATTTTACCAATCGGTAAAACTGGCGATCACACACCTATCGTTTTTAATCGGGCCATCTCGACATTTTATAGGAAAGGTACCCCTTTTAGATATAACAACTTATGGCGTCCCAAGGCAGATTATCATGATCTAGTACGCATAAAATTCTAGATCTCTACAATCAAAAAGTGGATCAATAATCTGAGACTCGGCATAAGCAGGCCATAGAAAACTTGCAACACTAAAAAATAAAATGACTAACTTAAGGAGACAAAACATCCCAATTTTTTCGTGCTGTTGGAGGAGATTAAGGGCTTGAAAATGATAGATCTAGTTAGGTAAGTGGTAATGGGTACGAAGCTCAAGGAAGTTGAAATTAACGAAATAAATAAAAACTTGCAGCAGTAGGGAAACCTGTAGAAGATGAGAAGCGATATGAAGATGTTGAAACAAATGAAAGATGCCCTAGCTTTGAATACGCCGGAGCGCCGGCTGCTGCTGTTGGAGGCTGGAGATGTTAATTCGCGGTTGCAAGTTAAATTTTGTGCTGTATGCTTTACTACTGGAGGAGCCAATCGACGAGGACGAAATCGCGGCTGAGAGAATCAAAGATCTGCGTTTTTTTTACTGTATGCTCGGTAAATTTTGTGCCCCAGAGTAAACGACACAAGTACTGTGATATTTGGCACAAAATTAGCTGCCACAACATTTACCACGGTTACAAACCGTTGCTAATTAGCCATGGTTGAAAACCGTTGCTAGTTGGAACGAAGCGCGCCAAAAATTATGGCGCGAAAGGATGAAATTCACCGCCATCATTTGTCTCCAAAGAAGCTACGGTTAGTAACCGTTCCCAATTAGCAACGATAAAAAACCATTGCTAACGGAACCAAGACGGTTATTAACCGTTTCAAAATGGCAACGGTTAATAACCATTGCCAAATGCGCGGATGGTTAGTTGCAAATCTCAGTATTTGGTGTAGTGATCGTAAGGTAAAAACCCGACATGTTTATTTGTGGCGTAGTCTTACGAGATGCCTTTTTGATTTCAAAGGATTTTGTAACTTTAACAATCAATTTGGGTGTGGTTTTCTCACGCTGGTATTCTAGACTAACTCGGGTGTTATTTTATTATAATGCTTGGGTCAGACTGAGTATTACAGATACAGGATATGATGTTGTGGAGCTCAGGAGACGAGCTGGATGACGAGACATATCACTCGTACATGATGTATATACCGCTGTGTTGTGTATGTTGTGTATTCTATATGTGGGACAAGTTAATATAACTGTCCAGTATTGTGTTATTGATTGTGTTGTACTCTGATGATAAGATGTATAAAACAGTATGGTTTCCTTTTGTATTAAAATCAGTTGTTATCTATTATATATTGTTCCGCTGCGATTGTGAGATTCTGATGTTGATTTTCTATTTTCTTCTTCTACCTCCTTCTTCTTTAACCCTAATGGTTCGTATTTCCGTTCACTTTGAGTCAATATGTTGGAGAATAGTGTCGATTCAAGGGGTACGGGTTTGCGGGCTGTTTCACTTGGTATCAGAGCTGAAGGTTAAGCGAGAACCTTGGCTCTGGTGGGGATTACTCATAGAATAGAGTCCGTAGTACTCTAGAATGAGTTTGAGTGTATTAATAGATATGAGCGCGTATTTGTTAGTGAATATAAAAGTCGTTTTTATATTGTGTTGACTTATCGGTTGAGTGTTTATGGATTCTGGTCGATGTGTGGGACGTCATGATATCGATAGGGATTTCTAAACTCTTAAACAAGATAAACCGACACAGTATTGTTTTAAAATAGGGTAAGTGAAATAATTTTACCCAAATTATTTTTGTATACGAAAAAAAAATTCAGAAATTATTATAGTTCTATATGGATGCTTGGTTGTTAGGAACTGATAATATTAAATTATTATCGTTTCAGTGTAAAATTGAATAAGAAATCGAATTATAACCAAAAGTTAAGGAAATAAATCAGGTAATAAAATGGAATTTGTGAATGTGAATTATAATTGAAATTGAAAATAAAAATTCCAGAGTAATGTTTGAATATAAATTGGATTGATTAGAAATTTGGAATTTTGGGAAGTTTAAATTCCTTTGAGTTTGAAAATAGTTTTCAAAGGTTTTGAAGAAATAATGATGATATTATTTGGAAAATATTTTTGAATAGGATTTGAAATCTGGAGAGATTTGGAATTTAAAAATATTTGGAGGGGTTTTAAAAAGATATAAGCATTTAACTCTCTTTCGGTCGCTGGAAAATAACTTCGGTGATGACTGCAGCACCATCGATGTTCATTTTCGAGTTTCTAGGAGAGGAATTGCTACCAAATTGTTTTAAATTGGAATTGTTTGCAAAAGTTGGGTTTTATTTTAGGAATGCAAAGGATTTTGGATAATTAATTTCAAAGGTGATTTTTAGTGTTGAGAAATTGCTTAAAATTCTGGAAGCTTATTTAAAATATTATGGTAATATAAATGGGGTTGTTTGAGTTAAAAATGAATTGAATGTAAGCAATTAAGTTGTAAACTATTTAAATTAAATGAAAATAGTATGTGGGTTGATTGAAACAATTGAAATAGTATATGAATTGGTTGTCAACAATTAAAATTAATGTTGGACCATTGGCAATTGCTAATGAAAGACTGTTTAGTATGCATTGTTTATCAAATGCATGTTTCAGCTATTTTAAATAAGTGAAATACTAGTGAATTTTATGTATTTAGCACTTACATGTTTTAATTGAGAATGTGAAATAAAGCTTAAAATGGATTGAATGAATATACTAACTGAATTTAATAGAATGAAATTAAATTTAAAATGGGAATGAACTTAAGTTGTTAACTTAAGTAAAGTATGAAATGGCTGTTGTCGAGATTTATGAAATGGTTTTGAATGAAACTTGTTTGGTTAATAAAATGAGCTGCAAGTGAATGGATTAAAATTTAAAATGCATGTGTCTAGCTATTGGAAGTAAGTAAATGTTAGTGAGTTGCATATATTTTATACTTACATGTTTAAATTAAGTAAGTACAGGTACAGGGAGGCCGTGTGGCTGGATTTGGTCGCGCAAAATGATAAATAAATAAGTTGCTTGCTTAAAAATGCTAAATAGATGTACGCCTATGCAATAAAAGATAGGAAATATGAACTGTTGTTTGTTTTTTTTGTTTTCCGACCATGTGGGTCGATGTATACATATTTCTATCTCTTGTAAAATTGCAAAAGCTCCTCCGTACAAAGGAGACTCTGCCAAAATTTTCCGGGAATTTTGGGAGTTAGAAAATTTTTGGAAATTTTAAAAATTTTCACTAATGACAAATGATGTAAAATTGGTAAGCAAATAGAATTGAAACTGAATATTGAAATCTAATTTAAAATTGTGTATGTAAAGTAAGGAGAAATCGAAGAAATTGTTCGAAGAAACTAAATGAAGAAAAAGTTTGTAAATAAACTTTTATTTGAGATTTTAAATAAATTAGTAAGTGAAACTAATAAAAGGAAATGGTAAATTAAATATGGGTTGAGATAAGGTGAATAAAATTCAATATTCAAAGTTTGAAGACAAATTGAATTCAAGTAGAATTGAAGATGGAAATCTAAATGGAAGTTGGGAAAAAGTATTGAGATTTGGAAATAATTAATGGATTGAGGCAAATTGAAATTTATAGGGAATTGGAATTCGATTTGAATATAAACTTCGGCAGTGAAGAAGTAAAATAAATATAAGAAAAATTTATATTGGACTTAAGAAATGAAGAATGAAATTCTTAAGTAAATTGGTATTGGAAATATACTAAGTGAATAATAGAATGAAGATTAAAACTGAAAGTTGTGAAATGGGATAATTGTGGATAAGTGAATAAAAATCAAAATGAATGTGAATAGAAAAGAGAATTGATATAGTTAAAAATCAATTGGGGCTAATTACGTACGATGTGCGTATATTATTTTATTCGCATAGTGGTTTGATCCAGATTCGAGCATAGAATTTCGAGATATTTATATCGGTCCGAGTTGGGATTTTTCACTCGATTTTCGACTGCGAACCCTGGATATGGATTTTGATTGATTCTGGAAATTCTCTATCATAGTTTGTGGCTATGCAAGGAGAATGACGGTTTCTGATCAAGAAACCAGATCTGAGTCCGCACTAGAGAGTCGGGTGGACGATACTATTTCGGAAGTGATATTGTGTGATCGAGTGAGCGATCGGATTTGGTTTTGCGTACGGATGATATATGTGCATCGTACGGGCTTAAGTAAAGCAAATATTGAAAATTTGTAAAGGAAGTGTATAAAATGATCTTGGATTCTGTTATTGGATATTATTGCTAAGTAGGACACCGGTGTTTAAAAAGCAAAAAGGAAATTGGGATTTTTGTTTTCAGAAGATAAATTGAAATTTGCTCGGCAAAGGTATGTGTTTAAATTTCTGTATGAAATTTGATGATTTTCTTGTCTAGCCACTTGGCCTTTTGTTTTCTTTTGAAATTTGGGGGCCCGTAGAGGCATTTTGTAGTTGTACCGAGCTAGCCGCGCAAAGGAGACGCTGACGAAAATTTCGAAAAATTAGAGAGTTAGAAAATTTTTGAGAAACTTTGATAATTCAAAATTTTGGTTTCAAATTTAAATTTGAATGGTTGAGTAGGTAACATTGTTTGAACTTATGGATAAGTTGGAAAGTTAGAAAGAGGGTTAGTGTGTCTTAATAAAAAATTATTTTGGAAAGTGGTTTGAAACTATTTGGATTTGAGAAAATAGTTAACTGGGATTGAATCATTCTTCCTAACTGGTAATTTCGGGGATGAAATTCTTTTAAGAGGGGAGGAATGTGACGACCCGGAATTTTGGATATTTGAAATGAGAATATTTAATTAATTTTAAATATTCAAAAGGGTAATTTTGACTTGAATTTCAAATATCACTATTTATTGGGTAATTTAATTATTGAATTTAAATAATTTGAAATTGGGAAAATTGTTGAAGCTTGGGTTTTAAGCTTGTTAAAAATATAATTTGAAGGCTTGTAAAATCTATATTGATAATACTGAAGATAGTAAAAGTGCTAAAATTGAATTTGGAAGTGTTTTGTTAAGTTTTGAAATTTTATCGTTTAAATTGATATTTAAAAATAGCCTTCCGGGGCACAGTCTCTGAATTCGACGAAACAAGTTCCATTGGATCTGTAATATTGTATTATTATCGGATTTCAATTTTCGTAGTGCTTGGAGTTGTTGTGTGAGCGTACGATATATAAATGCGCCGAAATCTATATCGAAAATTCAATATAATAACTGGGTCCAAAAAGCTATCTTCTCCATACGATCAAATCAGGACTCGAAACCTTTTCCATTGCGTTCGGAATCGGGGTATAACCTTATAAACGCCTAGCGGCACATCGGAGGTCGAGATTTTTAGCTACGGTTTTGAGACGATTTAAATTTAAAATTTAAATATAATTTAGATATATATACTAATCACCTTCAGCTGTAATTCTTTCCCATCAGACCTTTTCATTTCTCCATCACTGTAGTAGACTGAGCTTTCTCGTTCCTTCTCCAACACGCATCTTCATTCTCAAAATATACAATTCCTCTTCTCGTTCAACATCATTTAGAAGAAAATAATATATATTAACGAACGAAACTCTCTCCCTTTCTCTGCTTCATTTTCAAAATCGAATATCCCTTTGTTTCATTCAGTCACATATCCTCCTTCAATAAATCATAGGGCAAATCAAAATCATAATAAAAATCGCGGGCCTTCTTTCTTTTGAAATCCTCAGTTCCAAATCAGATAAGAAGACGGCACGCGTTAGATCTCGCTCGAGGTAGTGACGATCGCGATGTGTAGCGCGGGCATCAGGGCGGAGCTGGCGTACGCGTTCGAACGCGTAGACTTAGGAAGGCTTGACGTCGGCAGCTCCAAGTAGCAGCTAGGGCTAGCGTGAGGAGGATGCTCTCATGATGATGAGCGGCTCGATCTCGAGTACTGGAAGGTCGGGGTATCGACGCTGGTGGTGGCGATTTGTCTCGATGGTGAGGCAGCGGCTTTGGGGGTGAAGTGGCAGTAGCAGGCGGCGTGTTCATTCGAAGGTGTGTTTGTGGGTTGTCCGCGTGGACGTGCTCAGGCGAACTAAGACGAGGTGCTTCTCACGATGGTCGTGGTCAACTGGGCAGGTCCAAAAACCATGAAGGAAATAGCTGGTTTGGTCGGATGGCAAAAATAAAATAAAGGTGAGTTAATCTCACTCATCTGGGTTGTTATTTAAATTTAATAGTTAAATTTAAATTTTGGTTGAATGATTGAATTAATTGGATGTGGTATATTATATATAGTAGTATATATTGGAGTGATTGATTTCCCGCATTATATAGCGGATGAGACCCTATGCGCCGCATAATAGCGGATGATATTATATAAATCGATATACCGTGATATTCCACCTCGAAGTGGAATTGGTATTGTGCTAACGTCTGTGGATGCAGGAAAACATGTTGGAGGGATCCAACTGGATTCCTTAAAATTATTTAGATTGTTTAACATCTATGATATGGTATATGTGATAATCAGTGATAGATTATATTGGAAATTAAAATGTTGGATGCTATGTTTGATTGAATATATTTGGGAATACTGAGTTACGAAAATATATAGATTGGATTTTTGAAAAGAAAATAAAAGAGAGAATTTTTAAGTAAAATAAATTTAGAGAAATTGAATAAATTGAAGAATGAATTGGAAAGAATAAAAGTGATTTTTTAATTCTAGTAGATAAATTCCGAGTATGGGAAAGTAGATTTTGAATAAAAGGGGAAATATTAAATTTTTAAACCTAAGTGATATCATTTAAGGGAATAAAAGAATTTATTTTAAAAATTCAAGGTTTGAATTTATTTAAAGGGATATAGAAGGATTTTGGAAAACCTGAAATTGATATTTTCAGTTTAAAAGATTTTAAATCATAATAAAGAAAGAAAAGCTAAAGTTAATGGATTTTGAGATAAATGGAGTAAGTAAAGGAATTTATTTCAAAGTAAAGTAAATTGGAAATCAATTTGAAAATTGATTTAACCGTTTGTAAATTGGAATTTTAAAGGAAGATAGGGCTAAGAAATTTATAAACTGGGTTTATAAAAGTGAAGTAATATAACAGTGGATAAACTGGGTCAGACCGAGTATTACAGATACAAGATATGATGCTGTGGAGCTCAGGAGACGAGCTGGATGACGAGACGTATCACTCATACATGATGTATATACCGCTGTGTTGTGTATTCTGTATGTGGGACAAGTTAATATAACTGTCCAGTATTGTGTTATTGATTGTGTTGTACTCTGATGAGAAGATGTATAAAACAGTATGGTTTCCTTTTGTATTAAAATCAATTGTTACCTATTATATATTGTTCCGCTGCGATTGTGAGATTCTGATGTTGATTTTCTATTTTCTTCTTCTACCTCCTTCTTCTTTAACCCTAATGGTTCGTATTTCCGTTCACTTTGAGTCGATATGTTGGAGAATAGTGTCGATTCAAGGGCTACGGGTTTGCGGGCTGTTTCACTTAGTTTTTTTTAATCCCATAAAAAACCATCAATATACTTGAGCGGATCCACTTTCCACCCCTTACTCTATATGCGAGGGAGAACCTTTGGCTCCGGTCGCTCTAACCGTTACTTATAGTGGGCTTCCATCTCTTTAAGTTTACCTTGGTAGTGTAATTCCAATTTCTTCTTCCACTCATTTGCCGACGAGGCATCCACATCTGCAGGAGGAGTAAGGGTTGCACCCAAGCTAAGTCCCTTTACTACCTCTCCTCCTTCGACACCCTCATATTCCTCATATTGATGGGCAGCCTAAAGAGACATGTTTCTTATAGTCTTTTTCAATCTTTTAATATCCTCTTCATAGACAATCCCATAGAGTGCTTCACTTTTCTTCAAAGTCCGTTGTAATTCAGACACCTTTGAATTTGCTCCACAAGCTTAGTGCGCAGTTTGGTATTATTTGGTGTACACGATTTGCTGACATGGCCTTCGACGGGAAACTTTGATTTGAGTCAATGGATTTTGGACTTGCGCAGTAATCTTGAAATTAAAGCGGTAAATCTAAAGTTGAATAAGTCATAACTGGATATGGGTTCTTATCTGTTTGGGACTACGGGGGTTAAACAGTAATGGCCTTTCATTTATAAGCTTTGTACCTATGGGGGTGAAGCTGCAGTTTGAGTAATTGTTAGGACAACTTAGATTAGATTCTGGTGATGTGGTTAGGCTTCAAAATTAGGGTGCAGTCTTGTTTATTGTGTTGTGTAATTCTTCTTTGATTTATTCTTGTCATTGTGTTTTATCATTGTTTTTGGGGTAGTGGAGTTCGACCTCAGGAGTGCCAACATAGTCTAGACATTGTACAACAGTGCCCTCTTTTGTAATCATAAAGGCACAGCTTCTTACTTTGAATATTTTTCACTTATTGGGTAGTGTTTCCCAAAATTGCGGCGATGCTCTATTATTCCAATGCCAAATCAGGACGGCGGCGCTTCCATATTGCTTCAGTGTTAATATAAGGTTGCAGCGCAGCCCTGCTATTTTAATGTTAGATTGAGATTGTAGTGCATCCTTATTGCATATCATTGCTTTAAGGATAGAGCCGCAGATCTATGTCATTGATATTTTTTGGGGCCATGGCACAATCCCTTCATCTTGTTTTTACTTAAAGATTGTGATGTAGTTCCAACTTATTTAAGGCTTACGTTTGGGAACCGTAGCACAACCTTCATATTTGGTACTCGGAAGTTGTGCCGATGTTCTGCCTGTTGAAGTGAGTGTTAGAATTGCATATCAGTCCCTATACTTTGTGGCTATCTCAGGTTTTTGGTGTAGTATCATAGTGCCAAAGCTATGTTCGATGCAAAAGCACAGTCCTCGTGTTTTGCCACATCTTAAATTTTTGGCGTAGTACTATCTGGATTTTGCTCTATTTTCCTTTTGTAATTCAACTCCTAATATGGGAGTAGTCCTTTTGGTTCAGCATTTGTATTAATTCCCCTTTGACAACGTTTGGAAAATATAGGTGCAACAGCTTTGGTAGGAGGAATCTTTAGCCTAACTTACTTTGGGAAGTGGCTTAGGTTGAAAAAGCCAACTTCTTTGAAGGATTTCTATAAAAGGGAGAATCAGTATCTACGCTTGGAAGAGTAGAGTTGAATAAAGGAATTGGCACTAGTGGTCAAGAAGGACCAAGCAGCATAGTGCATAGTAATGTTGCAGTCAAGAAGAATGGTGATGACAACAACAATAATAATGGAAACAAGCGAAAGAATTTCAATAACGCCGGTGGCAAAACGCAAGATACCAAAAAGCATTCGAGGTTCGTTCATGAGGGACGCCACATGGAATTTACTTATTCCATTAAAAATGTCTACCTTGCTATGCAAGGTACGGAGAAGTCTAGCAAGCCACCTCCGAGGGAGGCAACTAAAGATGATAGGAAAATTGAAATTGTAACGACCCATATTTTATGTGTCAGAGGATCGTAAAATATTATTATTTAAATCATATGAGGTCTAAGACTTTATAACTTTGGAAAATGACTATTAGGGACATTTTCCATCTTTAGAATTTTTATCGGACAGGTTGGACCTAAAAATTCTAGAGATCATAAAATATTTGATAGGAGATGAAGTACGGTCTAAAACCACTTCCATTAGATCGGCTGACGGTTTCTCTTTTTTGTAGAGTGGTCATAGTAGGAAATCAGACTTGCCGTTTAGGAGATATGGCCATTTTAATTTTAGACTACCACTGGCCAGATTAGTGGGTAATTAGTTAAGCCTGAACTTAAGCCACTAACCCATTTCTAATTTGTGCCTAATCAAGACTTATGGGACATATCTAAATCATTTTCCACTCTCCAAAAACAAGTCTAAACTTCATTGACCTAAATTCCATAATAAAGCTTCTCATTTTCATAATAAATCTAGTCTAAACCATCATTAGAGGGATAATTAGCAAAAGGTAAATCTTTGATTCACTTTTTGGGTACTTTGAATCCCAAATTCTTACTATCCACTTTGAATTTGAAAGGAAGATTAGTAATTTTGGATATTAAGTGAGTGATTTATGATCCATGGCTATCCTATGTATGTTTACATCATTAAAAATGATGATTTTGATATGATTTCTATATTAAACGCTGTCAAACTTTAATCCAACCTTAATTACATGTTATGGCTAAATTTAAAAAGTAAATAACAGATTTTAAAATGGTTTACACCTTTTTATGAATCATATCGTTATTTTTGCATAAAACTAGATCTAGGAAATTATATGTTTGCAAATTATGCTTGGATGGATTGAATATGTTGTTACATATGGTGTTTTCCTTTCTATGGATTATTTTGATGTGTTTGTAAGTGCTTTTAGTGTAGTTAGGATGTAGTTGTCAATTTGGGGAAAATGAGGACAATTGAGCTCAAAATTGAATGAAACTTGGTTATGCTGTTGAGGAAAGTTTAATGTGTAACACCGCAATTTTAACGATTAAATATTTTAACGATTAATTTAAATATTTTATCATTAATTAATGGAACGCCCACTATACTCGATTTTTAGAGATGGAAGATTGGGTCTCGAGACACCCACAGTTGAGACCGCTTTTCCAATGCGAGTAAAATGAGTATAAACTTGACTATGCTTGGAGTCGATGAAATTTCGGAGTGAATGTGTTTTTGTTTGGCTGAAATGAAATTGCGCCAAGCCTACTAGCTTGCCCCAAAGTAACTTACATGTAGCTAATTTCTCTCTCATTCTCATTCCAATGTTTCATTCTTCTAGCCCTTAATCATATCTTATTCTTCTAGCCCTAAACCCTTCAAATAAAATTCCTAAATTCAAATAAAAATCACCATAATTCCTCTCATCTAATTTTCTTTACAAAACCCATGAAGGAATTAGCATGAAGTGGAGTTTGGATGGAGATCTCAAATTTAAAGTAAGCTTAGATTTGGGTTTTGGTGATTTTGAGCATGGTTTGGAGAAGAAGAGGTGAGTGAAATGATTCTCCTACTTAATTTACTTGTTAAACTTCATATATTTGTTTAGTAATGATTATAAAGTTATGTGATGTGGAGAATTCTATGTTATGGTTTAGGCTTGTATTCTGTTATAAACATGGTTCTATTCGCTGATTATTTCTTTGAACCCATAATCATCATGTTTGAAAAAGTTAATAAGCCCTATAATGGATTTAGCTTAGTTGGATGATTTTGTGTGATGTTTCATTTTATTAGTGATTGATTAGGTAATGTAATGATATGCACGTCATTAGAAAGCAATAATTAAACAATTTGGATAGATTTTAGAAAAGTTAGTAAGCTAATTAAGTATGTTAGAAGCTCTACACTTATTATTAAAGTGATTAGAGGTCTAATGAAGGTTAATTATTATTTACAAATATTATTTAAAAGAAGAAATGATTTTATAATATAATAGAACATTTTATAAAATGAAGTTAGTAAGCTAATTAAACAAGTTAAGAGCCCTACACTTATTATTAAAGTGATTAGAGGCTTAACATGGCTTCATTAGTACTTATAAATATTATTTAAGTAAAGAAATAATTTTATAAGTAAAAGAAGTATTCGTAAAATGAGATGAGATTTTATAAATAGTAATAATGATATATTTTATAAAATAAGATGGGATTTTACAAAATAGTACTGATGATATATTTTATAAAATAGAATGAGATTTTATTAAATGGTAATAACGATATATTTTATAAAATAATGGAGGTTTTATAAAATAGTATAAATGATATTTTATAAAATGGAATGAGATTTTATAATATATAAAAGAAGTATTTTATAAAAGTATGAGATTTTATAAAATAGAAAGAACTGTTTTATTTTATAAAGTGGTTGTAAGGTTTTAAAAAATAATTATAAGGTGAATACTTAATTTTACTGAAGAAATTAAGTATTATAAAGGCTTAAAATGATTTAGAAGCTAGTCTTGTATTTTATAAAATAATGAAATGATTTATAAAATAGTAGGAAAGTGATTTGACTTTTATAGAATAGATTTGACAAATAAAAGTAAGATTGGATAATTAAATAATCAATTTTTTATTTAAATATACATGTATGCATATGCATACAGATAAGTATATGTATACGTATATTTGAAGTTATATAATAATTAATATAGTTCAAGTATTGTAGCTAGAATTGTTGAATGGTTTGGATGGTTGATGATGACTGTTTATTTGTGCGATTAGTTATATATGTGTGTGAGAATATCCATACCTATATATAAACACGTTACGGGCCATCTTGTGTAGCCATAGCGACTGTCGGGAGCACCGAGCTACGTGAGAGAAATTGGGTCGAGTGATAGCTTAAGTGAAGCCCGAAATGTGATTTGTGTTGTGTAAGTACATGCGTATGTATATTAAGGTGTACAAATAAGTGTGTTGGTGAACGTGTAGGCATCACATGAAGTAAGTTAGTTAGTTGAGTTCAATTTGGCGTGGAGGAGGCCAGGTCAAAATAATCACCCCACGAAACTCTATGCGTAAAAGAGTCGTTTTCCATATCGAAATTGGTTTTCGAGTACTTAAGGAACCATTTCCAAAATATGAACCAATGGACTCTAGGAGAGGTCGTATGCGGTGCAGGCAAGTTATGAGAGCTAGGCGACCCACCAACGAAGCAACAGAGAAGACGAGACTCGAATCGGTGGCTCGAAGGTTACCTACCTTGGTTCAACTGCCCAGGAAAAAGCAGCCATCGGTTGTGGTAGCCTTTGGCCTGGGTAGTAAAGCCTAGGTAAAGTTCCAATTTATGGGGATTTTTCCTCGGATTCGAATGCAATGCGACATGGGACTTTAACATGACTTCAGGAAGGCTTCGGGCTACCCAGGAAAGTGGAATCCAAGGCAAAGCTTGGGATTCAGATGAAATGTATTGTGATATGTGTGCAATCAATAATGATCGGATACGAAATCACTGTAGTGATTTGGTTGCACGGTCACATTTGGTGAGCGTGTATAATTGAGCAAAGTTAGTCTGTGCCCCTTGGCTTTGACCTTGGGATAGATATGTTTAATAAATTGTATCGGTATTATATTAGTGATCATACATAGTATTAATCTTATATTGGTGATCATACATCGCAGTGGCTATATATTAGTGGTCATACATGTCAGTGGTCCTTCAGTGGTGACCATACGCGATGTTATTTTTGATGGATGTATATATATACGGCATTGGTGTTCCTTTGTGGTCTCGATAGCATATTATATGAGACACGACTATCGTTCATATTTTAATAGAGGCATACAAAAATTAGTTGAGAAATCCTTGATGTCCTAGAGGGGGATGATGACAATCATCTACTAAGGGGTCATACAACACCAAAGCTTACTTCATAGAGTACAGTGTGATCCGCAAAGATCTTAGGTATTTAGAGTAGACTGAAAATCACCAAAGCTTGCTTCATAGGGTACGGTGAGAAAACCACGAGACCTATTTTTCAGCATGTGGCACAGGGTCTATGGTAAATTTAGGTAATGGCTCTATTTATCTTGAACCCTTAAAGGAATCATTGGATTACGATAGGTGTGTATAGTGGACTTTACCCAATGTCGGGTGTCAATTTGTATTCTATGGTTGTCTTTCATTGCTATGTTGTGTGTATTGTTAGTTGGCTTATGTTATTGTTGTTGCATTTATTATCATTGTGTATTTCACGTTTGACTTATTATGATTACTTACCTTTGTGTGTTGGGTTACCTGTATCATGGTATACTATTATATAACAGTCACATTATATTAGTTATGCTGACTCGTTAATTACAGGAGAAAAGTAGGTTATGGTATGATTCCCCACTTGTGTGATGGGTTTACTTTGCTTGTGTATAGGCTGTCTGAATTACCCCTAAGCCACATTTGTGAAGAGGACCGGATGTGCCTTAGTAATTCTTGTTCTATTCGTTTATAGTTTTGATATACAGTATGTTGAGATAGTTCCCTTCACACCAGGCTTTATGTCTAATCTACATTATGTCATTGCCTTTTTATGTCACGATAATTCTCGGGTACTCGATTGAGTAGTTTGGGAATTAGGTGCTTTTGGGGATATGCTATCATAGTGGTGCGGTTGGAGCCTTGGAGTGATACATGGATATTTATCTACTTGATATTGTAGTAGTATATGACATATGTTATTTCTATATGACACTTATTCTATCAGATATTTTATTTTGACTCTCTGTATTGATATTTATTTATCAGTTACTTTTGCTAGAATAGTCTATTATATATTGTTCACCTATTATGTTCATCTATATTCAGTATATTATATGTTACCATTTCAATGTGAGATTTCATCGTTGTGCCTTGGTATAGTGTGTTATTTCTCCTTCTTTCTTTCTTTTCCCGACAAGTCGTATTTTGTGGTATTCAAAATTCAGGCATTTATGTGAGGCACTGATTTTTGGGTATTGCGAAGGGTGGTTTGTTGCATTTAGTATCAGAGCTTAGGTTCAACACTGGGACCAAGTAGAGCAGTTTGAGTTATACAATCTTGTAGAAGGAGATATGTTGAGAGAGCATACCTATATTTTTCTACTATAAAATATTGTTAAAACCACTTATCTTTTGAATTATTATTTATATCTATCGCTAGTTGCTAAGGTATCTTCATTCGGGCTATTAGGATGAGTAGACAAGATACACCGACAGTGGTGGTGGGTGTTGAGGGTGGCAAAATGATTGAGAATACTGTCATTCAAACTTGATGCACAAGCTTTTGAGTTGAGTGGACTCGCTCGATGAAGTGTTGGATTTGCATCCAAGTAAGGTTTGGATTTGCGTCCAAGTAGGGTTTGGTGGATTCCCAGTAATGGGCAAGGGCCAAGCAAATGACTTACAGGCATCTGCCTAGGGTCGTTCGTGTTAGAATTGTTTTTTTCTTATATTAGTAAACCTTAGGTGATGGGATTAATCCCATATGCCAAAAGGGTTTATTCTAAAGATCGGTTCATTCACGAGCCAATTCCTAATCATTAGTTCGAGTGCATGGTTTCTAGGTGATTTGCATCAATTAGGCAAGGTTTTTTCACTCGATTCCAAAAGAAGAGCACTTGAATCATATTCTTGAAGTGACTGAGAGACTTTCAAAGCGCGACACTAGTCGTGCGAGGAAATTTCAGTGTCTGACTAAGGAACCAAATCAGAGTTTGCATGAGAGGAGTCGGGTGATCGACGCTAATTTAACAAATAAATCATGCGAGCGAACAAAGGATTAGATCAGGCATCGTATGCTATTTTAGATGATCTTTATTTGTTGAAAAACTATTTATGTATAGTTATTTAGGATAGCTTGGGATGGTTTGGGGAAGGACTTCTCGACTATTTTTGTGAAGATTCGGATAATCTTCTAAGTGGCGGTATGATACTTGCCTTGGCGGGCGTCATAATACACTTACTATATCATCCTTATTAACATTGTGTTGTTGAGGTGAGTTCGAATCCGAGTGAACCCAAGCATTTGTAAATAAAATTAAATAATGATTTATTTAGTAAAGTTCTCTTCTTTGAAAAACGATTTCTGTTCAAAAGGAAAGGAAATTTGAAACAATCTGAAACTTAGGTTGCTGGATTTATTCGAGAGTTTTGAGACTCGATGATCTAACACATCATAGGAATTTTCATTTTCATAATCTGGAGGCGTTAATAGTCTTTTGTGTATTTTATTCGTGGAAGGAGTTACGCCACTTAAGTATTTTTTCCATCTTAGAAGTAGAACTTGCTCGTAGGAGTTTATGGTTTGACATGCACATTTCGACTAGTGTTGGTCACCATGCGTGTCGATAAAGACTATTAGGTATATTTCATTGTTTTGTATGCTTGTGGATTATTGTTTGTTGTTTATTGTTGCTTTCCATTGTTAGTTGTTATTTGTTTGTTGTTGCTTGCTATCGTTTGTTGTTATTTATTTGTTGTTTATTGTTGCTTGATGATTGATTGTTATTGTTTGTTGCTGATTGACTGATTGTTGGTTTTGTTGCTCATGTTGTATTTTTATTGACCATTGATTGATTTTTATTAATTGTTGTTGCTTGTTGTTGCTTATTGTTGATTGTTGTTGTTTGCTATTATTTTTCATTGCATATTGTTGCTTGTTAATTTCCTACTATTGTTGGTTGATAGATTGATTATTGCTGAGTGTTGCTGCTTGCGTTGTTTTGATTGATTGTTGATTGATTTTTGTCGATTTTTGTTACTTGTTGTTGCTTGTTTTATTGGTTGCTTGTATTTTAGTTATAGTTGCATGTTATAGCATGTTCGGAGAGAGATAGCGATAGCTATATAGGATAGATCACATGTCACCCAAGGCCGTTTTAGAGGTCATGGTGAGATCTATACGAGTCGATTGCATTTTGATATGACTCAGAGTTTATGATATACCTAGATACCGACTTATTTGAGCTTACTCTCCAATTTTTAGTCATGTATGGTTGTGTTAATATCGGTTGCTACACTAAAATATTTACATGTTTAAATGCTGTGTTGTGGTTTTGTGGGTGCATAATCCTCTTTGCACAGTGCAATTAGGTACCTAAGAGCTAAAATTTAGATGTTTAAATGCTTATTTGTCTAGATTTGCATTTAAGTGGTGAGAAACTTTCTTAAAAAGAGGGTTTGTACTAAGGGAAATGTGAGATAATGTAGGTTATCGTGTATTTCCTAAGGTGTGAGATGCATTTTAATACAAGAGTTTCCGTAATATTTGCTATATAAGGGATGTAAGCTAGGCCGGAATTTTAGAGGATTAGACTCAAGAATTTTGGTTAATCTTATTACTTTCTCGTACTCATAAGAAATTCGAAGATGTAATTCTTTTATGGAATGGAGAAAGTAGCACCGCGCAATTTTAATGACCAAATATTTAAATGATTAATTTAAATTTTTAATCATTAATTAATAAAACGTCCATTATACTCAACTTTTAGAGACGGGAGAATTGGATCTTGAGACACCCGCAGTTGAGACCACTTTTCCAACGTGAGCAAAATGAGTATAAACTTGACCATATTAGAAGTCGATGAATTTCTAGAGTGAGTAGTGCTTTTGTTTGGATGAAATGAAATTGGGCCAAGCCCCCTAACTTGCCCCTAAGTAAGCTTATATGTAGCTAACTCCTCACTCATTCTCATTCCAACATTTCATTCTTCTTCCTCTTCTCTAATTACTTTCATAATTACCCCTTAATCATCTCTTAATCTCCTAGCCTTAATGAAAGTGACTATAGATCGTGTAATATGGAATAGTATAAAAGTAGTGCGGAATAAAAGAACAATTAGCAGATAATAGTAAATAATAAACGAGCACATCGAGATTTTTATACTGGTTTGAACTTCCCGTTCTACGTCCAGTCCCAGACTCCTTTTTGGAATTTCACTAACAACAATCCTCACTTAACCCAGAGGAACAGGTTTACAACCCCTGAGCAGCCGAACAGGGACCTGAGCAACAGAACAGGATTTCGCCTCAACAGTCGAAGAGGACTTCACTTTGCCCGAGCAGCAGAACGGGACTTTTACAGAACAATATTTCTTGACACCATGTGTTCTTGAGTAACACGAATTTGTCAATTATAGTACACCCTTCCTATAATCTTCTCCTTTATGATATATATGTGAATGCGTGAAGAATAAGGAAGTAAGAAAATGAATTTGAATGATGTTGAAAGCATAAGTGTATTAGAATCAAGAATTCAGAGAGTAGAATAATAATCAATTGAATTGTTAATGAAAACTAGATTCTAATGTGTTTATATAAATAGCAAATAGTTGAAATTGTTCGTGAAGAGTTATCATCAAGAGTTATGATCATATATGTTGGATTAAAGTTTGCAACTCTTCACGAATGAAAGTGCCTTTTCAAAAAACTAGCCGTTGTAAACATTCAGACTTCTGAATTTAAAATTTCAGACTTCTGAAATGCAACGGATTTAGGCCAGAAAGAAAATAGGCAAAAAATTGCCAGATTCAGACGTCTGAACTATCCAATTCAAATGTCTGAATATTGTATTTTACAACATTCAAATTTCTAGATTCAGACGTCTGAATTGGATCATTCAGACGTCTGAATTGTTACATTCAGACGTCTGAATGTAACATGAAAATCAGATTTTTCCTTAAAATAAAATGTATGCCAATGCACTGATAATGAGATGTAGCATATATCATATACGAGAGATTTTAACAAATTTTAACTTCTAGACAAGGACTCGAAGCAATCTTATATAAATTTATACTTAGTCGAATATCGTCATAGATAATCCCTGCAAAAACAAGTTAGTATATACATGATTGTATAGTTGCCATAGTCAAAATATCGTATTTACAAAATACCGTAAACACGAAGTTTCAACATTCTCCCCCTTTTTGACGATGACAACTATATAAAATTATAGTATTCAACATGATTAAAGAGAATCAGGAAATATAAATAATCCCCCTTAATATAAGCTCCCCTGTCGATAGGAAATATTCCTCCCCCTTTGACATCGACAAAAAATAATAATAAAATGATGCATATCACAGATGTTACATAACTCAGACAAGAGTAGGAGAGCAAAATATTTAACAGAATCATCATAAGGTACATATAACAGATAGGTAGAAGCATATAGTTTGGTTACATACCAAAAACACATAATTGAAGTACTAAAAAAATTCATAGCAAATCATTAGAACAGAAAATCATGGTTCAAAACAAAAGAAATAGTTATAAAATAAAAGATCCATACCACCACCAATTAAAAAGAAGCACTAGGTTCACCTTCATTACTATTGTCATCATCATCTCCATTATTATCAGTATCGGAGCTTGAAGACCATTGAAAGGGTGCGGGATCAAAAGCCTCGGTAGAAGTAGAAGTGGAGCAACCAATACGTTCCCAGATTTTATTAAGGAAACCACGAATGGAGTTAAATTTCCGATTGGTTTGCTTTTCGAATCGATCAATCTTGGTTTTTAGCTTAGCCTGATTTTTAGATATTGTAACCAAGGCTTGTTTCGGTGTGGATTCGAGAGAAAGAACTTCTATGTCATTATTGTCATGTTCGGGAACTTGTGGAGCAATGTGTCGTTGAGGTTGGTGGGGTTGAGGTCTATTTTGATCTCGGTTTGTGACCCATTCTTGAAAAGAGATAAAGTCAAGGTTTTATGGATGCTTAGGCAAGTTCATAAGACCTAAAGTTTTGGATCCTAGCTCCTTTATAGGTGAAAATTCTGAATCCGGAAAGGTTACTCCATAATTTCTAAGAATTTTCATTATATGGACACCATAATGAAAAGTTTTATAACGGTGACGACGATTAACATCCATAAATTCCTCAAGAATAACTCGACCCCAATCTATAGATTGTCCGGAATAGATGGCATAAAGAGCTTGGAAGTTGCGTTTATTTACAACTTCATAACATCCGGTTCTTGGTAAAACGGAGCGAATTAGAGCTCGATGAAGAATACAAGCTTGTGGCCGTAGTTGGACGGAAGTAAGCCTAGTTATATCATCCGAAAGAAATCTATGAGAGACTTCATCTCTTTGATCCAAAGAGAGTGAAGCTTCAATATTATCCAAATCTGTTCCGGATGAAGGACATTGTAAGATATCTCCAAGACGAACCAATGGAAGATAGATTTTGACACCACATACCCAAGTCCAAACACAATCCTCTCTATTATGAGGATGATGATGGTCCAAATTCATGTTAGCAAAGAATAGTTTGACTAAAAGATGATTTATCTTAACATTATTTGCAGAAAAAGATAATAGAGTTTCTAACCCACTTGAACGAGCAATTTGTTGAATTCTATAGGGTCCAAATTCATTAAATTTGACAAAAGCTCTTGGGAAGAAACTAGATCTATCCATTTGAGCAAATCTTTTCTTAGCTTCATCATTCCATAGCCATTGATCTACATTTGGTGTAGATGAAGAGGTTGAAGCCCTTGGACGTTTTGATCTTGGAGCCATTTAAGAGTTTTTGTGATAAAAATGAAGAGTATGAAGTTTCTTTTTGATAAAAATGGGGTTTTTGTGAAACTGGTTCGGATGAAGAAGTAGGTTGAAGAGGAAGATGAATGATTTTATTATGGTTGGTGGGTGGAAAAATTAGAAATAACCCTTGAATTTTGAATTGTCAGTATGATTCAGATGTCTGTTTTTTCGATTTCAGACGTCTGAAATTGCAAATTTTAAAACAGAAGAAAACTAGTGTATTTTAAGGGTATTTTAGACGTTTGAAATAGTAAGTTCAGACGTCTGAATCTGAAATGGGAAAAATAATCTTGACAATATTCAAACGTCTGAACTCATTATTTCAGACGGCTGAATTTGATTAAAAATGCATAGTGTGTATAAACAACTACAGTATTTAAATTTTATTAAGAACAAGATGTTTATATCAAACACAAATGAAATAAAACAAAAAATACATAATATAATCAGTAAATTAATTTGATGAAGAAGGCGATTTTTTTGGAGATTTAAACTCGTCTGGTTCAATCTTCAGTTTTCCCTTCCCTTTAGATGATTCTATAGAGTGTCGGATACTACCACGCTCCCATGAGTTAGGTGAAACAGGAGGACGTGGTGGTGTACAATATGAAGTTGGTTGATGAACATTTGAACGAGACACACCACAAAATTTAAAACCCAGATTCTCCAGAAAGCTAAGCCTTTGCGAGTTAACTTTTGATTCGTAATACATTTCTCGTTGAATTCCCATCGATTCTTGTTGATAATGATGAATTTCATCTTGTAAAGAATGAATCTGCCTTAGTAATCTGTTTTAGTTAAAACTATATTTCGTTCTATTCTTTATTTCTGTTGGGCTATGTATGTTAAAGCCCATGATTTGCTTTGCTGCACTTTCCTAATATAGGAATCATGCCTATAAGTATTGTACGCTTGCTGATTATCAATTGATACAATATGAATAAAATTCAAATCAATCTCTAAACTTCTCTCCGAAGACTTCTACATGGTATCAGAGCAAAAAGATCCGTTTTGAAAAATCCTTCTTCGTCTAATCCAATCTCTTAATTAGGAGTATGGCGGAAAACAAAGCAATCTTGGATGTAATGCCTGTAATGTCGAAAATTACAGATTATAAATTGAGTGATGAGAATTATCTAGATTGGAGTAAAACAATTAGGTTGTATTTGCAAAGTATTGACAAGGAAAATCACCTTAAGGAAGATCCACCTAAGGAGGATTCGATCGAGACAAAGGATCAAATCTGGCTACGAGATGATGCTCGCCTATTTCTGCAGATTCGAAATACAATTGATAATGGTGTAATTAGTCTTGTTAATCACTGTGGATTTGTGAAAGAACTAATGGATTATCTTGAATTTCTTTACTCTGGAAAAGGAAATCTCAGCAAGATATATGATGTGTGCAAATCTTTTTATATATCAGAAAAACAAGATCTCTCTCTTATGAATTATTTCATGAAATTTAAAAGAACTTATGAGGAGTTTAATCTACTTTTACCTATGAGTTCAGATATCAAGATCCAACAGCAACAGAGAGAACAAATGGCAATCATGAGTTTCTTAGGAGGATTACCAAGTGAGTTTGAATCTGCAAAGTCACAAGTATTATCTGGATCCGATGTAACTTCACTACAAGAAGTATTCAGTCGAATTCTAAGAGCAGAAAGTTCAAGTAATGCACAAAACAATGTTGCACCAAATTCTAGTGCTCTTTTTACCCAAACCAACTCAAGTGCACAGAACAGATATGCACAAAACAATGCACAGTTGAGACCAAATCAAACTGGATATGGAAGAGGTGGCACACAACATGACAATAGATCAATGAATCCAAATTTCTGCACCTATTGTAAGAGGAAAGGGCATAAGTATCAACAGTGTTGGAAACTACAGGAAAGGCAAAAGCAAAACAATGGACAAACAAGCAATAAAAATACTTCATAGACAGCAACTATTGCAAAAGCTAGTGATAATAAGCATGTTCTAATTTCTGCTGAAGAATACAACAAGTATGCCGAGTACCAGAACAGCTTGAAGGAGTCTACAGAATATCAAAACCCTACTATATCTACTGTAGCTAAAACTAACAAATGGGTTATAGACTCTGGTGCTACCGATCATATGACTGGTAATTCATTATTTTTATCAAATTTTCAAGGTAAAAATAAATCTCAAAATATAACATTGGCTGATGGTTCTCTTTCATCTATTCATGGATCTGGATCCATAACTCTAAGTCCTTCTATTACCTTAAAATCTGTTCTACACACACCTAAGCTTGCTTTTAATCTTCTCTCTGTTAGTCAAATAACAAAGGAACTTAATTGTTGCATTACTTTCTATCCTAATCACTGTGTGTTTCAGGACCTAGTGACCAAGAAAATTATTGGTAAAGGGAAAGAGCTAGGTGGTCTTTACATGTTTGATGACTCAACCCCTATTGCATGTACAAGCATCACTCAAGCTCTCAAAACTCACTATCAGTTAGGACATCCATCTCTATCAAATCTAAAAATTTTGTATCCTCGGTTCAACTCCATTAGACATATTAATTGTGACTCTTGCCAATTTGCAAAACATCACCGGTTAAGTTCAAATCCAAGGATCAATAAAAGAGCAAAGGCTGCATTTGATCTGGTTCATTCAGACATCTGGGGTCCATCGCCTATTATTTATAAACCAGGATTCAAATATTTTGTAACTTTTGTAGATGATTACACTAGAATAACTTGGTTATTTCTTATGAAAAGTAGGGCTGAGCTATATTCTATTTTCTGTAACTTTTGTAATGAAATAAAAACTCAGTTTAATACTAATATCAAAGTATTAAGGAGTGATAATGCCAAAGAATACACCTCTGGAATATTTCATGAGTTTATGAATAACAATGGGATGCTACATGAATCATCTTGTGTAGACACTGCACACCAAAATGGAGTTGCAGAAAGAAAGAATAGACATCTTTTAGAGACTACTAGAGCATTGCTATTTCAAATGAACATGCCAAAATTCTTTTGGGCGGATGCTATTGCTACTGCATGCTTCTTAATAAATAGAATGCCATCTAGTGTTTTAAATGGTGAAATTCCCTATAAAGTTTTGTTTCCAGATAAACACATCTATCCTGTTGAGCCGAGAATCTTTGGATGTGTTTGTTTTGCTAGAGATGTACGACCTCAAGTATCTAAACTTGACCCAAAGTCCATAAAATGTGTGTTTGTGGTTTATTCGAGATTACAAAAGGGATATTGATGTTATTGTCCAAGTCTGGATAAATATGTGGTGTCTAGTGATGTGACCTTTCATGAGGATATACCCTATTATCAACCTATGCTAAAACAAAGTGAAACAATAGCTGATGATGATCCAAACTTCCTTATATATTCTACTCACACACAAGATACTGACAATACTGAAAACTTACAAGAACCTATGGATAATAATATAATTCCTGACCCAATCCATGAACCTATACCTCAATTTAATCCAGAGATTGATCTACCTATTGCCCTAAGAAAAGGAAAACGTCAGTGTACTTATCCTATAGCTTCTTATGTCTCTTATAACAATTTATCACCCAACACTTGTCTATTCATCAAAACTCTTGATGCAACTTCTACACCCAAAACTGTCAAAGAAGCTATCTCGCAACCCAAATGGCATGAAGCTATGATAGAAGAATTAAATGCACTAGACCTTAACAAAACATGGGATCTGGTTCCATTACCAAAGGATAAGAAACCAATTGGATGTAGATGGGTGTTCTCTGTAAAAGTTAACCCTGATGGATCAATTGCTAGGTTCAAAGCATGGTTGGTGGCAAAGGGTTATGCTCAAGTTTATGGTGTAGATTATTTGGAAACCTTCAGTCCAGTAGCCAAACTAACTTCCATTAGACTATTCATCTCTCTTGCTGCGACACACAACTGGGAATTACATCAACTAGATATCAAGAATGCCTTCTTACATGGTGATCTTCAAGAAGAAATTTACATGACTCAACCACCTGGATTCATTGCTCAGGGGGAGGAAAAGATGGTATGTAAGTTAAGAAAAACATTGTATGGTCTTAAGCAATCTCCTCGAGCATGGTTTGGAAAATTCAGTCAGGCCTTGGAATCATTTGGTATACATAAAAGCAAATTTGACCATTCTGTGTTTTATAAAAATTCAGGTGCTGGAATTATTCTGCTTGTTGTTTATGTGGATGACATTGTTGTTACTGGAGATGATATCAAAGGAATTCAATCTTTAAAAAATTTCATCCATACACAATTCCATACCAAGGACTTAGGTCATCTAAAGTACTTTCTTGGAGTTGAAGTTATTAGAAGTACAAAAGGTATATTTTTATCCCAAAGAAAGTATGCTCTTGATCTCTTGACAGAAACTGGGAAACTTGGTATTAAACCAAACACTACTCCAATAATACCGAATAATGATCTAGCTAACAGTGGAGAACTTTTCAAAGATCCAGAAAGATATAGGAGACTTGTTGGTAAGTTAAACTACCTAACTGTCACAAGACCAGACCTATCCTATTCTGTAAGTTTGGTGAGTCAGTACATGTCCTCTCCTTGTGTTCATCATTGGAGAGCTTTAGAACATATTCTAGGTTATCTTAAAGGCACTGCAGGTCTTGGCATATTATATACTAATCATCAACATGCTACAATAGAATGCTTCTCTGATGCTGATTGGGCAGGGTCTAAGCTTGACAGAAAGTCTACTTCTGGTTTTTGTGTTTATGTTGGTGGTAATCTTGTGTCTTGGAAGAGTAAAAAACATAGCATAGTTGCAAGGTCGAGTGCTGAATCCGAGTATAGAGCCATGGCTAAAGGAGTTTGTGAAGTAATGTGGCTTGTTCATCTTATGACAGAGATTGGTATAAAAGTTGAGAAGCCAACTTTGTTGAACTGTGACAATCAAGCAGCTATATATATTGCTTCCAATCCCGTATTTCACGAAAGGACCAAACACATTGAAGTTGACTGTCATTTTGTTCGTGAAAAAATTCTACAAGGATTGGTACAAACAAGGTTTGTTAGGACTGGTGATCAAGTAGCAGATATTTTAACTAAAGCTCTAGATGGAACTCGGATGAAGATATTGTGTGACAAGTTGAGCATGATGAATCCATATGCTCCACTTGAGGGGGAGTGTAAAGAATGAATCTGCCTTAGTAATCTGTTTTAGTTAAAACTATATTTCGTTCTATTCTTTATTTTTGTTGGGCTATGTATGTTAAAGCCCATGATTTGCTTTGCTGCACTTTCCTGATATAGGAATCATGCCTATAAGTATTGTACGCTTGCTGATTATCAATTGATACAATATGAATAAAATTCAAATCAATCTCTAAACTTCTCTCTGAAGACTTCTACACTATTTTTTGTTTAGTTCGAGGTGAACCAAAAAACAAGAAACGTCTAGCCTTTTTATTTTCTGGAGTGTGACTGGTATGATTGTTTGGAGAAACATGCCGGGCAGGTTGACGAGTAGGGGTTGGAGATGGTAAGTTCGAAGAATATATAGAGGAAGGTGTAGAAAAATCTTCAGAGGAATATTCAGAAGGTTCCTCAGAAGAGTAACCGTTTGAAGCCATGGAATAGAAGAATACTGCAAAGAAGTGCATAAAATCCATAGTTAAAAAAATTTAGGCCAGAATGAGTGAGACAAAAACAACTGAGAAGTGGAAAAAATATATAAGAATTAAGAGATAAATATAGTACTACATTTTGAGGCTAAACAAGAAAGAAGCATAGATTGACGGTAGTAACTTTGGAAAAAATAGGTTTCAGAGAAAAATTCAAAGCTAAAAATAGTCACCAAGAGAATGAACAAACAATAGACTACAAAAAAAATATAATATATCAAAAAAAAAGAATATAGGTAAAAAAATAACTATAAATCTTTAAACGAGACGATTCCAAGTTCTCGTCTTAATTTGATAAACACATTTTCAAGAAGTGGTTTAGTGAAGATATCAGCCAATTGATTTTCAGATGAGACAAAATCTAAATTTATCAAACCTTTTTCAATACAATCACAAAGAAAATGATGACGTATATCAATATGTTTGGTTCGTGAATGATTGACAGGATTTTTTGATAAATTAATAGCACTTGAATTATCACAATATATTGTTGAATTTGAAAGGTTTATATCGAAATCTCTAAGTGTCTGTTGCATGTAAATTACTTGAGCACAAGCTAATGCAGCGGAGATATATTCTGCTTCACAAGTAGAGAGTGAAACACAGTTTTGTTTCTTACTAAACCAAGATACTAACGATTTTCCAATAAAATGGCACGTACCGCTAGTACTTTTTCTATCTGTTCGAGATCCACCAAAATCAGCATCACTAAATGATACTAATTTGAAAGGACACTCTTTTGGATAGAATAAACCAAAGTCTTTGGTTTTACTAAGATAACGTAATATACGTTTGACTGCTCTTAAGTGAGATTCTTTTGGATTAGCTTGAAATCGAGCACATAAACAGACGCTCATCATAATATCTGGACGACTAGCTGTTAAATATAATAATGATCCAATCATACTTCGGTATAATTTTTGGTCAATACTCTTTCCATTTTCATCTCTATCAAGATGGGTAGTTGTACTCATAGGAGTTGGTTTGGCAGAGGTATTTTCCATTCCGAAGCATTTGATTAAATTATTACAATATTTATCTTGATTAATAAATATACCATTTGATAATTGTTTAATTTGTAAACCAAGAAAGTATGATAATTCGCCCATATGTGACATTTCAAATTCTTTTGTCATAATATCTGAAAATTCTTTACATAAATTTTCAGTAGTAGATCCAAAAATAATATCATCAACATATATTTGAATGACTAAAATATCTTGTTTAGTTCTTTTAATAAAAAGAGTTTGATCAACCTTTCCAATATCAAAACCAGAGTCTATAAGATATCTTTTAAGACGATCATACCAAGCACGAGGTGCTTGTTTTAAACCGTATAAAGCTTTCTTGAGTTTGTAAACATGGCCTAGAAATTTTTCATGAGCAAATAGAGGAGGTTGTTCAACATAAACATTTTCTTTTATATAACCATTTAGAAAAGAACTTTTAACATCCATTTGATACAGTTTGATGTTATGAAAACATGCAAAGGCCAGTAAGATTCGTATTGCTTGTAGTCTAGCGACTGGTGCAAACGTTTCTTCATAGTCAATTCCCTCTTCTTGATTGTATCCTTGTGCTACTAATCTAGCTTTATTTCTAGTAATATTTCCTTGTTCATCAGCTTTATTTTTGAAAACCCATTTAGTACCGATGACTGATTGGTCACTAGGCCTTGGAACTAAATCCCAAACATCATTTCGTTCGAATTGATTTAATTCTTCTTGCATAGCAATGATCCAATAATCATCAGTTGATGCTTCCTTAACACTTTTAGGTTCTATTGAAGAGAGAAAAGCTACATGACCCATTTGATTAATCTGACCTCTTGTTCTAACATTTGAATTAATTTCTCCAATAATGTTTTGAACAGGATGATCCCTCAAAACTCTTGGTGGAGATCTTATTTCATTATGAACAATGTTATCATGTTGAATCAAATTTTCAACTTGATTTATGTCATAACCAATGTTTTCATCATCATCAGAAAGAGATTTGATGCTTGTTTTTGTGATTATCTCATCATCATCAAAAGAATATTTAGATATAATATTTTCATCAAAAGATACATGAAGAGTTTCTTCAATAATTTTTGATCTTTTATTGAAAATTCGATAAGCTTTGCTTCGTTCCGAGTATCCTAAGAATATTCCTTCATCGGATTTGGAATCATATTTGCCAAGCTGATCTTTAGTATTTAAAATAAAACATTTTGATCCAAATGTTCTAAAATAAGAAATATTTGGTTTTCTACCATTTAGAAGTTCATATGAGGTGTGCTTTGTTAGTGGTCGAATGGAAACACGATTCAAAACATAACAAGCAGTTGCTACAGCTTCTGCCCAGAACTGTTTTGATAATGTGCTACCATTTAATAAAGTTCTTGCACATTCTTGTAATGTTCTATTCTTTCTTTCTAAAACACCATTTTGTTGTGTTGTTCTATGGAAAGAAAAATTATGATAAATACCTTTTTTATCACAATAATGTTCAAAAGCTTTATTTTCAAACTCACCTCCGTGATCACTTTTAATAGCATTAATTTTTAAATCCTTGAGATTTTGAATTCTTTTTGCAAAAATTTTGAAATTTTCAAAAGTATCATTTTTATTTTTCAAAAATACAGTCCAGGTATATCTTGAAAAATCATCTACAATTACAAACACATATCTATTGTGATTAATAGATTGAACCTGAGTTGGACCAAATAGATCTAAGTGTAATAACTCCAATGGTTGCATTGTAGAAATAATTTTCTTAGATTTAAAAGATGATTTTGATAATTTTCCAAGTTGACCAGCATCACAAAGATTATCTACTTTGAAATTCATTTTTGGTAAACCCCTTACTAAATTATTTTTAGATAATTTAGATATGGCTCTAAAATTTATATGACAAAATCTGTTGTGCCATAACCAAGGATCATTTTCTTTGGCTAGTAAGCACATATTTGAATTATAATTTATATTCATGTTTAAAACATAAATGTTTTTATCTCTAAAACCTTCAAAAATAAGATTGTTATTGTGATCAGAAATGCTACATTTATCTTCAGAAAAATTGATTTTAAATCCCTTATCACACAATTGGCTAATACTTAATAGGTTATGTTTTAAATTCTTAACTAATAAAACATTAGAGATAAGAGGTAAATTAGATGTACCGACATTGCTCACATCGCCTTTGCCGATGATGTATCCCTTTGAATTATCTCCAAAGGTGACAGAACCTCCATTTGAGTAGATAATATTTGTTAGCATTTCCTTGTTTCCTGTCATATGTTTTGAGCATCCACTGTCTAGTATCCATTTTCCTCTTTTATTTGGTGGTACCTGCAAAAAATATAAGTAAAGACATTGGTACCCACCTTTTCATTAGGGTCCTAAGAGTTAGGTCTTAGGAAACCAAACCCAAGAGGATTCAGTATTCCCTTTATAAATATTATTTTTATTTTTATGCACAGATTCAATGAAGGAATTTATATGTCTCTTCCTAATCAAAATATTGTTTGTTTTAGGAATCCATATTTTTATGTTTTTTATGTTGGTTTTCCTCTTTGAATGTCCATATAAGGTATAGTTTTAGAAATATTTCTCCTTTTATTTTCTTTTGTAGATGGAACTTGTGATTTCTTAACATACCCTAATCCATTTTTATTAGATGCCGGTTGAGAACTTTCAATAATTCTAGACAAGTTTTCTCTACCTTTATTGAAATTTGAAACATTCTTGGTGATATTGTCTAGCTTAGTTCTAATACCGGTGTTTTCTAACTCTATCATTTTGATTTTTGTTTTAAGCTCGTGATTTTCAGAGGCTTGAGTATCATTCTTAACTTTCTGAGTTTCTATTTCTTGACTTAATAGTGCTAAATGAGAATTATCAGAAGATGATTCTTGAATTTTCTCAAGTTCTTCTTCTAATATTTTCTTTTCATCTTTTAACATATCTCTTTCAAATTCTGCTCTATTTTGATTTTCTAAAGCTTCTTTATATTTTCTTTTGAGATTTTTTTAAAGTGTCAAGAAGTTCAGAATTAATTTCAATCATATCATCAAAAGTTAGATCACTAACCTCATTCTCCTTTGCCATAAAGCAAACATTTGCTTGTTCATTTTCGCTGTCACTGCTATTATCAGAGGATGAAGAATCTGAATCATCCCATGTAACTGAGAGTGCCCTTTTCTTGAATTTGTCATTCTTATTTTTATTATTGAATGATTTTTTCTGATCTGGACAATCTTTTTGAAAATGACCTTTCTTATGGCAGTTATAGCATTCTAATACAGAAGTTGACGGTTTGTTAAAAAACCGTTTGTTATTATTTTTGTTCCCTTTTCTGTATTTCAAAAACCTTTTAAAGTTTTTGGCTATAAAAGCTAAGTCTTCTTCATCTGAATCTGATTCTTCTTCCTTTTCAGCATGGAAAGCCACATTCTTTTTGTCTTGAGCCTGTACTCTTTTAGCCTGCATATTAACTTCATAGGACGTTAAATTACCTATTAACTCTTCTGGTTTCGTGGTGGAAAGATCATTGGCTTCTTCAATAGCTAAGACCTTTCTTTCCCAATCATCAGTTAAAGAGTTTAATAGTTTTGAGATAATATCAAAATCTGTAAATGTTTTTCCTAGTCCTAGTAATGAATGATAGATATCTTGAAATCTAGAGTACATATCATTTATGGACTCATCTTGTTTCATTCTGAAATTTTGAAACTGACTTTTGAGCATGGATATTTTACTTTGCTTGACTTTGTTAGTACCTTCATATGTGACTTTAAGAGTTCTCCAGATTTCATAAGCAGTTTTGCACATACTAATTCTATTAAATTCATTTCTATCTAAGGCACAAAATAGCATGTTCATGGCTTTAGCATTAGCAGTGGCTTCTGTCTTTTGAGCAGTAGTCCATTCTGCATAAGTAGTAGTGGGTGTAGTGTATTCTGTTTGTGTAACATTCCATGAATCAAAACTATTTGCTTGCATATAAATACGCATTCGTGTAGCCCAATGGTAGTAATTCATGCCATTGAATAGTGGTGGTCGTCCAGTAGATTGACCTTCTACAAAACTGGTGTTAGTGACAGCGCTAGTACTGGTGTTATTTTCCATATTAGCAAAGTATCGGATAACTTTGTAACGATTATAAGATGCCTTGCTCTGATACCAAATGAAAGTGACTATAGATCGTGTAATATGGAATAGTATAAAAGCAATGCGGAATAAAAGAACAATTAGCAGATAATAGTAAATAATAAACGAGCACACCAGGATTTTTATACTGGTTCGAACTTCCCGTTCTACGTCCAGTCCCAGACTCCTTTCTGGAATTTCACTAACAACAATCCTCACTTAACCCGGAGGAACAGGTTTACAACCCCTGAGCAGCCGAACAGGGACCTGAGCAACAGAACAGGATTTCGCCTCAACAGCCGAAGAGGACTTCACTTTGCCCGAGCAGCAGAACGGGACTTCTACAGAACAATATTACTTGACACTATGTGTTCTTGAGTAACACGAATTTGTCAATTATAGTACACCCTTCCTATAATCTTCTCATTTATGATATATATGTGAATGCGTGAAGAATAAGGAAGTAGGAAAATGAATTTGAATGATTTTGAAAGCACAAGTGTATTAGAATCATGAATCCAGAGAGTAGAATAATAATCAATTGAATTGTTAATGAAAACTAGATTCTAATGTGTTTATATAGATAGCAAATAGTTGCAATTGTTCGTGAAGAGTTATCATCAAGAGTTATGATCATATCTATTGGATTAAAGTTTGCAACTCTTCACGAATGAAAGTGCCTTTTCAAAAAACTAGCCGTTGTAAACATTCAGACTTCTGAATTTAAAATTTCAGACTTCTGAAACGCAATGGATTTAGGCCAGAAAGAAAATAGGCAAAAAATTGCCAAATTCAGACGTCTGAACTATCCAATTCAGACGTCTGAATATTGTATTTTACAACATTCAAATTTCCAGATTCAGACGTCTGAATTGGATCATTCAGACGTCTGAATGTAACATGAAAATCAGATTTTGCCTTAAAATAAAATGTATGCCAATGCACTGATAATGAGATGTAGCATATATCATATAGGAGAGATTTTAACAAATTTTAACTTCTAGACAAGGACTCGAAGCAATCTTATATAAATTTATACTTAGTCGAATCTCGTCATAGATAACCTACAAAAACAAGTTAGTATATACATGATTGTATACTTGTCATAGTCAAAATATCGTATTTACGAAATACCGTAAAAACGAAGTTTCAACACCTAAACCCTTCAAATAGAATTGCTAAATTCAAATAAAAATCACCATAATTCCTCTTATCCAATTCTCTATAAAACTCATGAAGGAATTAGCATGAAGTGGAGATTGGATGGAGATCTCAAATTTAAAGTAAGATTGGATTTTGGGTTTTGGTGATTTTAAGCATGGTTTGGAGAAAAAGAGGCGAGTGAGATGATTCTCCTACTTCATTTGCTTGTTAAACTTCATATATTTGTTTAGAAATGATTATGAAGTTATGCGATGTAATTTGGAGAATTCTATGTTATGGTTTAGGCTTGTATTCATGTTATAAACATGATTCTATTAGCTAATTATTTGTTTGAACCCTTAATCATCGTGTTTGGAAAAGTTTGTAAGCCCTAGAATGGATTTTGGGTTAATTGGATGATTGTGTGTGATGTTTGGTTTAATTAGTGATTGATTAAGTAATGTAATGATGTGCATGTCATTAGAAAGCATTAATCAATAATGATCGGATACAATATTGGTGCAATGATTTGGTTGCATAGTCACATTTGGTGATCCTGTACAGTTGAGTGGGGTTAGTCCATGCCCCCGGCTTTGATCTTGGGATAGATATGTGTTATAAACTATACTAGTCTTATATTAGTGACTATACATATTATTGATCTTATATTGGTGATCATACATCGTAGTGGCCTTATATTAGTGGTCATACATGTCAATGGTCTTACAGTGGTGACCATATGTGATTGTATATTTGATGGATGTATATATATACAACATATATGTTTCTTTGTGGTCTCGATAGCGTATTATGTAAGATGACCGTTGTTCTCATTTTGACAGAGGGATACACAATTTATTTGAGAAATCCTTGATGTCCTAGAGGGGGATGATGACGGTCTTCTACTACGGGATCATAGAACACCAAAGCTTGCTTCAGAGGATACAGTGTGATCCGCAAAGATCTCAGGTTTTTAGAGTAGATTGAAAATCATTAAAGCTTGCTTCAGAAGGTACGGTGGCTGTACCCATCAGTATTACGAGTATCAATTTGTATTCTATGGTTTTTTTCATTGCTATGTTATGTGTATTATTAGTTAGTTGATATTATTGTTGTTGCATTTGTTATCATTGTGTACTTCATGATAGACTTATTATGATTACCTTATTTTTGTATTTTGGGTTACCTGTATCATGGTGTACTGTTACGTACACATAATATTAGTTGTGCTGAATCGTTGATTAAGGGGAAGAGTAGGTTATGGAATGATTCCCTACTTATATAATGGGTTTACTTTACCTATGTATAGGATGTCCAGTTTACCCCTGGGCTACGTCTGTAGAGAGGACTGGATGTGCCTTATTAGTTCTTGTTCTATTCATATATATATTTAATATGCAATATGTTGAGATAGTTTCCCTCACACCAGACTTTATGCCTGACCCACGTTTTGTCTTTTTTGTTTATGTCATGACAACTTTTGGGTACTCAATTGAGTATTTTGGGAGTTAGGTGCTTTGGGGATACGCTATAAGTGTAGTGCAGTTGGAGCTTTGGAGGCAAAGACGATACTTGGATACTATCTACTTGATATTGTAGTAGTACATGATATATGCTATTTGTATATGAGACTTATTGTATTAGATATTTTATTCCGACTCTTTGTATTGATATTTATTTATCAGTTACTTTCACCATTATAGCCACTTATATATTGTTCATCCTATCCCGTTCATTTATTTTCAGTATATTAAATATTATCATTCCATTGTGAGATTGCATCGTTGTGCCTTAGTATAGTGTTTTATTTTTTCCTCTTTCTTTCCTTTTCCAACATGCCGTCTTTTGTGGTATTCGAAAGTCAGACATTGATGTGAAGTGCTGATTTTTGGATGTTACGAAGGGAAATTTGTTATATTTGGGGAGCCTGCAGTTCTGGTCACTACTCGTTTGGATGTGGTTCAGGTGGTCAAAGTCATGTCGGTGGAGTTTGTAATTCAGGTCGGTAGAGGAGGTTTCTTTAGGACTTGGGCAATGAAACATTGGGATTGGTACGATCTCTACTAGTTGACACTGACATCTTTTTTGGGAAAAAGAAGCTGGCCAAAGGACTTGGGGAGTTAAGGCATGGGAAGAAGGAGCTCCAACAAGCAAAAGAGGAAGTGATCGGGGTATGAGATACTTTGCCAAATACTTAGTTACGTAATTCATATCAGTACCGACATGGACCCGCCCATGTTGGTACCGACATATATTGAGTAGGCCGATCTTGGCCAAACTTCCATGGGGATGATGAGTATATCCTATAGGTCATGGTGAAGGTGTTCATTTGTTCATTTGGTAATTGACTACGATGTGATAGCGCGATGAAGGATGATCTCTATCAACAGAAGCAACGTGGAAGTATTTTCATGTGATGGCTTCGGGATTTTAAGGTGCTGATTCTATGACTGATGTGGACGTCTTGAAGTGTCTAGGAGTTGGAAACTCAATCGATGGAGTCGTGATGATAATTATCCACCAAGGCCAGCTGGAGGAAGGGAAAACACTGGTTATAACATCAAAGGGTTCTATCATGGAAAGAAAAGAACATGGAAGGGTTTTGCAAGGATGAATGGAAACTAGATGGAGAAAGGTAGGGCTCGGATACGCGTGCTAAAGGATCATTGATACTCGAAGTGTTTTCCGATGTACTCGTAAGTGAGGGTATTGTGAGGACGCACATTGGGTATTTGAAATGGCTACCCGGATCATAGGAATGGATCTAGTGTCAACTATGGGCTGGTGTTCGAGTACACCGAAAAATAGGATTTTTCCATTAATCCCTAGCAGAGGAATGGTCATATGAATTATCATATATCCAGGGCACATTGAGTGACAGTGAGGATTGTTTGATGGGTGTTATGTTAGTCATGATTGCTATAGTTGTTGATTGTTTCTCTAGGGAAATCACATGACGTAGGTATCCAAGAGATCGATATCCAGACACCCGATAGTATATGAGGATGTTTGTATACTTTATGATGGTAGTAAAGTAGCATATTATCGATGTTATGTGCTAATTCTTAGGATGCAGGACAGGTCAGGTATGATTCTTATACCTTTGTTCCTTACTATATCGACTTGTATAGTATTTTGATATTTGCTTAGCACTCACAACAGACTATTATCTGACTCGAGGTTTTATGCGTTACTTCTTATAATCTCATGTACTCTTAAATGAGTAGATTAGATAGCAATTTTAGGTGATACATAGTTGATGTACAGAGGACGAGCAGTAGAATTATATATGGACTTACTATTGCTTATTCTGATATGCAACACCGTAGAGCCTCAGTGTATGCTATGTTATTTAAAGACAGTTTGTCTTCAAGTTTATTTCCATTTGTATAAACTCTACTATTTTATATATCTATGTGAACCTATGCACTCTGATTTTTATGGTTTATTTATCTCTCCTGTTTATATATGTGGTTGATATTATATTTTATTTATTGCGTTGTGAGATATACGACAGGTTCCATGATGTTTTATCTACTTTACAACCCTTGACAATCATCCTCCATCAACCGGACACTGTTGCAGCGCGCTCTGCATGAATATTAGGTGTCAGAGGTTTAAGGCGATCCTCATGGGAACCATATGTAACCATCCACATCTACGTACACACTTTCCCATATGTATACAAAGCATCGAAGTCTTGTCGTTCCCGTATGGATCATCGATAAATTTCTTGAAGTGCCTCGCACTAATCGGTAGCCCCAAGTCATGCATAGAAATACTATATATACAAATCACCTAAACTGAATATCTATACATATATACATAAACCTATACATAAACATACATGCACACACACACTCACAAATATATATATATATATATATCTGTGTGTGTGTGTGTGTATGTATGTATATATGAATAATCCTATACACCAATTTGGTGGCCCCAAGTTAGGTATATCAACTATATAAAAATTTCCTAAATCGTGTATCCATAAACCTGTATAATATATTCCGGGCACTAATCTGTTGCCTTAATTTAGGCACGCCAAACTATATATTAATGTCTAATACCATGTATATATAAATATGTATAATATATTCCATGCACCAATCGGTAGCCCCAAGTTAGGCATACCAAACTATATATAAATTGCTTAAATCACATATTAATGAACATATAAAATCGCATAAACTGCGTATCTATAAATCTATATAATATATTGTATGCACCAATTAATAGCCTCAAGTCAAGCATATCGAGCTATATATAAACTGCATACCAACACACACACACACACACACACACACATATATATATATATATATATATATATATATATACACACATATATATAAATCACATAAACTATGTATTTGATTGTGTATGTGTGTATCAATCGGTCCAACTATATGGGAGGAACACACATATATTGTGCACATATGCATACATGTATGTACCCAATAATCAAGGTAACAAATCCACTATCACATTATCAACAACAATTCACACATATAATCTTAGATCCAATTCAACCAAGCATTAGTAAAGGGATAAGTACATATGTGCAAATCATGTATTCGACGTTTACTTAGGTTCCTAAACAACTTGCCTAAGCTGAATTGATCTTATATAAATTATATATATATATATGTATGTATGTATGTATGTATGTATGTATATGTATATGTATATGTATATGTATATATCAGTTTATATCACCATGGTCTTATAATACAATATGGGTGAATATGGGGATTTAAACACATGTAAAATACAAAGAATTATTCCTACTCACATTATAAACATTTCTCAATAGTCTAAATACCAATAAGATTTGCAAGCTGAACCAAATGAAACCTTTCCCATGTGTCCAACCCCTCCTATCAAATTGCAACCACACCATGCCCTCTCATCTAGGAAATATTTTTAACCTCCCAATGGCGACCACACCCACTTTGACTAACACCATCTGATGTAACTCCACAAGAGAAACACAACACCACCCTCACTTTCACCTAACTCCTCCTCTAACGCTCGAACTCAAAACCCTAAAAAAGTAGGCCTTCCAAAATCCCCTCCGCAGTGGACAATAAGGGTACTCTTTCGTGCCTCTCCCTTAGCGAAGCACCTTTCTGCTCATGGTTCAACCGCCCACTCATCGTAGCTCCAACATTAATTGAAGGGAGGTAGAGGATGAACTTTTTTTTGGTGGTTGTTAAAGTAATGGAGGTGTATTAATATAAAAAAGGGAAAATTGATTTAGGAAATTTTATTATTTGATTTACTTAAAAATTCCATTCGCATTTCGAGCTCGTACAACTTGTAGGAGCATCATATCACAATAATTCTTTTAGATCTTATTTCATCTTATTTTTTCTTCACGATGGTATATAATATGACTCCGTTCTGATAGAGCCTACGTTGTTATTTTCTCGTTTCGAAGTTGTACTTCCCATTAGAGTGTCGATTCAAGAAATCATTTAATCGTGTAACTCGAATTGTTTTTCTCTTTCTAGAAACATGAAATATCAACCAACATTCCACTAGGCTCCACTGTTCACATATGTTCGTATAATATGTATAGCTATAAATAAATCCTTAAAATAACATAACATTATACCCTATCAATGTTTATAACAACTCCTAAACGAAAATTCTGAGCTCAACGGAAGAGGTCTCGCATCTTCAAAAGTTAGCTTTTTGGACGTTTTCTTCCCATTTATTAATGTTGAAATTCAATATTAAATCACTAAACTTTTAAAAATATGGGTTGTTATTTCTCCCCCACTTAAGTATTTCATCCCGTAAATGCTATATAGTGGGGAAACATAACTCCACTAGCCTAGCACCCACAAACCTAAACAAATAATAACATCCATCAACATTAGCATTCAAGCAACTAACATAGCGACATGTACTAAGTTCTATGCTACTATACCATGCATAAGTGTAAGCGATCAGGCAATCCATCACTGGTACATATGTAAGGCAAGTCATATACTACCATCCTAAGCTATAAATGCTTTAACTCCTAATGGATCAACCTTTAGTCATGGAAAAATTTGGCTGCATTTCCTTTAGACGATGTGCTTTCCTTTGCTCCCCGGTTTGTAATATATAGCATAGCCAACTAAATATATCATATCTAACAACATATATCTTAAACATATCATAGCATGCATGCTTCTACATGCAAGTTATTAGAAAGCAATTTACCATTTAGATGAGATTTAAAGCAAGCAAGCTTCCACGTAGCCACGCCATTGCTTTCATGTACCAAGCTTTTACTCAAAATTTGGTTATGAGTATGTCTCATATTTTATTTACAAATATACAAGTTCATACTAGCGCACAACGAAAATTCTAACATACAGTACATGTATATATAGCTGCTTTATATGAACATATTTATTCTAAGTTAGTTCAACTATATACTTCTACGAATGCACACTTTTAAACATGTATAACATGGACATACCTTTACATGAATTCGTTTCCATACAACCAAAAGTCATCAAACGTAGAAGAATACATAGTCATACTCATATACATATACATGTCCATATATATATATATATATGCAATATAACATTCTTTTTAAAAAAAACACCTCTAGATTTATTAAATTAAGCCTCTTAATATGTATCTAAATAATTATTTTCCTCCGTATTTATTTATAAATATTTTAAATTTCATATATGTAGCATAAGTGTATTCTTCTTCATTTCTATTTACATAATAGTCCAATGTGTGTATATACATTTACATAACTTCTTTATACACACTTTAAAAATCAAAAAACATGATTCCTTTCTTATACATTCAAATAGCTCTCATCTTTGAATATGCCCTCATGTGCATATTACTAAACTGTTGATGAGATTTTTCATCTCATAACACTTAATTGATTAAGTAGCAATCATGGGGCTAAATGCTCCATAATAGAGGATTTGCAAGCTTGAATGATACTCAGCTTTTGTAACAACCCTGCTTTCTATGCTGTAACATTAATAAATTTAATTAAAATAAAAATGTTTGAAATTCAATTCTTGATAATTATTATTTTAAAAATAAATTCTTACTTAATAAAAATCTAGTTAATAAAATATTTCCTTTAATAAATTGAAATTAAGTTATAAATTCTTGTCGAATAATATTTTGAACTCGAAAATAATAATAATAATAATAATAATAATATATTAACAAAAGTAAAATATTTTCAAAGTGAATAAACCAATAAAGATGGACAAATATTGAGTTTGAATAATTTGGAAAGTCTATTAAAAATATACTTTTGAACAACATAATAAATCAATTCAATTTGTAAATATATTGATTAATAAATGATAAAATTATGTATATGCAAATGCAGAGATTTTGGTTTGCAATTAAAAGAGATAAAATGTGAATTATTTTCTATAAAAACTTAGTTGAAAAATGAGAAGAAATAATTACTACCAAATAATTATAGTTCATTCTCTCTCTCTCTCCATTATTCTAGAATCTCCTTTATTTTATATTCAACCTAAACATGTTACTTTCCCAAGCCCGTTTAAAATACTTCCCCTCTCTCCCTATTTTCAAAAATGAGATATCCCGAACCTCCTCCCTTGTCTTCGAATTTGCCCTAGAAAATCAAAATTGATTTATACGGAAAAAAATTGTTTGAAGTCGCTAGGGCTAGGCAATGTTGGTGATGCTACGAAGAAGCAAGCGATGACAAGATTGAGGTCACGACCTAGGTTTGCGGATGCAATGGAGGAGGAGATTGTGATCGACCTAGGCACTAGCAGTGAAGTGAGGAGCAAATTTGTGGTGGGTTGGAACCTGGGGTTGATACATGAAAGATGGAGGAGACAGAAGTGTAGATGGCAACCAGGTTGCTCACGTGAGGTGAAGCGATGGTGATGGTAGCAGTGGCTATGGTGAGGTTTGGGTTTTGGGCAATGATGGTTTGGGATTCGAAAAAAGTAGAGCAATTGCTGGTTTAGGCAGCTTGAGCTATATTTCGATGAGTAATTACACACACAGACCTATATCTAAATCATGAAATGAATTGCGTGTGCTTTGAATTTCTATTTGTTTATTGATTGGTATGAAATTCATGAACATCATAAGCCCTACGTTCCATTTTATAGTGAGTTTTTATTTAAACTCGCAACTATATTATGTTGTTTTAAGGACACATATATATCATCCCGATTGATGGTTGAATTGCACGGTTGAATTATTTGTTTGGTGTTGTGATGTATTTAGTTGATATTGATTTCTTGTTGTGATATTGGATTGAAATGATTGCGCGAAATTGGATATGCTTATGGAGAAATTAAGAGATTTTGTTTTAGTTGGATGTATCGATTTACAAATGGATTTCTGTTCGTTTGTGAATTGAATTAGATAATTATTCTATGTCAATCTATAATTAATTTACTAAATATTATTCAATTTTGCTATTTTAATTTGCAAATAAATTTTAATTATAGATAGAAATATAGTTTTCTTTTTGTTCTAGAACTCTATTTCAAATCAAATATGGTGGTATATTATAAGTTTTAGAATTGTTTTAAAAAGGAAATTAAAATATATTAATATTTTTTATAAGATATAATATGAAATCAATAATATTATTCCTAAGCGATATATAAAAGATTATGAATATATTAAATTGTTTTGGATAGTATAATATTACTTAATAATAGTAACTGATTGTATAAAAATACGAAATAATTTTTTTATGTAATATTTAGTTTTATAAAGTATTTAGGGAATTTAAATCGAGTTTTCTAATGTTATTGGTAAAATTTTAATAATCAACTAAGTTTATATAAAACTAAAAAATTAGTTAATTATTTTAATACTAAATTATATCAGAGATTAGATGATTACTTAATAAATTTTGGGATATGAATTTATTATCCATTTCTTAGTATTCATTTTGTTTTATAAATTTATATGTTGTAAATGAGTTTTGTCAAGTATTATTTAAGTATGAACTTATAGAATCAACTTTGCTTGGTTTAAAGTTGCTTAAAAATAATAATTGTCTTAGAAGACTATGAAATAAGAATGATATAAAATGTTTAACTTCTAAAATTATTTTAGAGTTTAAAAGGAAGTATATTTACTTTCTGAATATGTAAATGATTGCTAAATTAAATTAATTTTTGGTTATCTATTTATTGTTGTTTATAAGTATCTATTTTCTTATATGAGATAAAATGATATAAATGATTTTATGAGATATCAATTTACTAGTTTTATAATTATATTGATTTGGATAATCTATTTTATAATTCTCCAGATCAATCATTCTCTCTATATTGATTTGGGATATATAAATGTTTAGCAATGATTTCTGAGTTTTCGATTTCTTATATTCTCAATATTGATTTAAGATAATCTGAATGATTCACCGTTGATATAGATTTGATTGATGATTTTAATATGATACGATGATGACGTCCTTCTACATATTTATGAGATTTTATTTATGTATTATGAGAAATCTAAATAAATGGATTGGTAATATCGTTTGGTATGGGGCATTCGGTAATACTTTCCAGTTATTCATTGGACTTGTCATATAGAGATATATAGTGTGGATCAAGTGTAGTTTATGAACATTGAATAATTATCCAAATAATATGTTGTGGTATGGGACACTATTATGTTATTTTTTTAATAATTCGTTGTAAGTAAATGACACTCAAACAGAGATTACGCTCATGGGTCCATGTGATACTCGACGACGAGTATCTTATTGATAGATTTTGGTATAAGATTTGTATATCAACTTATTATTAGAGATATGAATAGCGATAGGACATGAGTACTATATGACCATCCATATTGTGTCTAACTTCCTTAATTTTTCGAGAGTGATCCAGATTGGACAGTATCCACCCTATCGGCCTGATCGTGGGGTCGCACCCTAAATCCACGACATCGTAGTTTTATGTCCCTTTGATGCGCATCACGGTATTGATAGTAGTAGATGGGTTGATGCCCATAGCCCTTGTGTTGATTGGGCCATTAGTCTGCTATGATTAGGGGCAAAGCAGGGTCGTGACCAAGGCTATGCGTAGACGAGTCGATGGTGGATGGGATCATGAGAGGTAATTGAAGACTGCAGTTATAAACGGTACTCTACGGTAGGCTTGTAGGCCTGGGTTTCTGGAGCAGGCTTGCGGTAGGTGGCTGTTAGTCTCCCTATCTGGTTCAGGGTATGTGAGTATAGTTGATTGACATATACCTTGAAGACTATGAGAATAGACGATTACTCTGCGGTTGGCAAGTAGACTTGTGTTCCAGAGCAGGCTTGCGGTAGGCAGCTGTTAGTCTCCCGTTAGATTCATGGTATATGTGGGTGTAGTGGATTGGCATATATGTCTATTTCCTATAATGAGTTGACTAGAATAGAGATTGGTTGAGTCTAAAGTGTAGTCGGCCTTCGTTATATCCATACTGTATGATAATTTGATATTTTGAGATAGCCTTTATTATTGATTATAATTTGGATTGTATTGAATTATCTTTGTGACTTGTATAATATGGGATACTGTTTGAATGGTTCGATGGGCTATCTCACATTATCCATTGATTATATGATTTTATGATATTGTATTAGAGCATTGTTATGTGTTTGCTCGTTCCACTTGATGATTTCATTTTCTATGATGAAGTTTTATTGTATGGATGATAAACCAATTGGATATAGTATTCTTGATTTATATTGAATTGTTTATATATGTGATGACATTTTATACTGGGTTTTGTGATATTTTACGTTATATGATATTATAGTTTGTATGAGATAACATTATTATGTCATTACCCAGTATATACCGAATACCGTATGTTCATTAACATTGGATTTAGATATAGTCTGACCCGTTTATTATTTATACATTACCCGAGTCAGTCCGAGATATTTCAGGTACAGGGACGACATGACCAGCTTGTGTTTTAATGGGCTTAGAGGAGTATAATAAGGGGTTGTATATGATATCAGATTCATTATATGTATATAATTGACATTGATTTGTATGTATTATAACATTGATGTATTTTATATATTATATGTTATCATTGTGATTGACTCTGTGTTTTTTGTTATTTAACTATATATTATGTATTGTTCTATCCTTAGGCACACGTGTCTATTGCTTTGTACTGATACTGTGTATGTATAGATTAGTTATTTATCAGATGTTTTTACAACATACCAGTGTTAGTCCAAGGGAATATCCACGTGTGTACTACATATAGCCTCATTCTCCGTATTATCTAACAGTATTACTCTATAAAACTCCTAGATAGTATGGGTATAGAGGTGGGGTATTACAGTTGGTATCAGAGCAGGTCCAGAACATTACATCATATATAAGAGACATGAGCCATTGGCCTAAATGAGACTTAGAGTCCCTGTCACCTTGGGTGTATTGGATAGTTATCCTATATATATATAAAGTAATAATAGGAGTCATGATAATTACTGGGGTAATCATCTAGGGACGTACTTGTTATTTTTCCTACTATATATATATAAACCCTATTTGTTTGGTGTGTTTGTTTCCTTGTGGAATTTAAGTTATTGAGGTAGATCATGAAATAAAGTGTTGTTAGCTAGACCAGTAGTGTCGGCATTGGTGAAGATGAATAAACCTCTGTGTGGCTTTGATTAGAGTAGTCTGATCTAGTAGAGATTTAATGCGTAGCGGATGTTGATAAATAGCTTTCCGCTTAAGGCGTTTGTTAGTTTGTTCTGTGTTTGGTTGAATTTATTTTGTTTTACAATTGGCCTAGTTTAGAATGTGATAATTAGGTAGGAATTATCTCTCAAATATTTTATAAACCCATTTGAATGTAGATGAAGCCAAATATTAATAGAAGCCAGTGGTTTACTCAAATCTGAACCGCTAGTGGATTAAAAAAAATCTATTTAAGAAATAATAATAATAATGTATATAATTAAAATGTGAATGAAAAATTAAATGAAATTAAACTAATAAAATGTTTGATTGATATTATGGATGTATGGTGATTTAAATTGTTGTTAAGGATTGTTGAATCAAATGTATAAATGAATTTTGAAAGTAAATATTTTTATTTATACAAGTCAATGATTTAATAAAATAATTGAAGATTGTTTTATAAAATGAATGGAAATATTTTAGTAGCTTATTTGTGTTAGTTTGTCCGCATAGTGATATTCTGGAAGATACGTCTGATCAATGTTATCGATAGGAATTTCTAAACGCTATACGTGGCAGTCTGACACGATATTTTGGAATGATATGTGAATAATCTTATTTAGTAATACATATTATTTTGTAGAATAAAACTATTATTTGGAGAATGAAAATATTATTTATCAAGATTTGTATATATATTTTGAACAACATATGCAACCAATTAGCAATACGAATCACTAAAAATTTATGGCATGACAGCGTTGTATACTTGAATATAAATTAATTTATGGATTATTGTGTATAAATATAAACAATTGATTAAGTTTAAATTAAAATAATTATCTAGTGAAAAACATACATATGTATAATGGATTTGTTTGGAGTTGGAAATAAATTTTCTAAAAGGAGAAAAATAATATATATATATATATATATATATATTATGTAAAATATTTTGAAAGTGTTTCAAAAGAAATGAAATTCATTGGAGAATTTATTGTTTTCACTTTCTAACTTAATTTACTAATGATACTTTGAATTTTGGCGACTTTCAATTATTTAAGAACAAGAAATTTGGAAAAAAAATTATCAAGAAAATATAGGAGAATGTTATGTATTTAAAAGCATGTTTTGGAAAAATGTATAATATGTGAAAATGTATAAATGAGTTAAGAAAAAAGGGCTCTTATATCTTGATTCTCTTTTATCCGTTTGTGTGAATAGTAAATGATAGTTTAAGGTGTATTATCATTAGTGTAATTTTAATTTTATGTGATAAATAATTGTAAAATTATGTCTCTTTTTGCATTATGTATGATTTTGCAATGGCAAGAGCAGGAGTGCCAAAGTAGTTTGCTGTATATTCTAATTGTTTATGTAAAGATGGTTTTAATTGTTTTTCCTAGGTTTTATATGATATCATTTTTGTTGCAAAAAAAGTCGTAGTGCAAATCAGATGAACTTAAGTTCAGATGCTTCTGTGTTTTTTGTAGAGTCGGGACAAAGACAAAACATTTTATCGAGCCAGAGTGTCGAACTTTAACCTCATTTAGCTATCCTGTTCAGTTTACAGCCATTCGTTGATATTATACTTTTTGTTCCACTCATATAGATGCAAGATATCTGGAAAAAAAAGAAAAAAAAAAGAAAAAAAAGAAAGAAAGTGAGAAAGAGGAAAAAAGGTAAATATTAGTAGTCCTACATGTGTGTGTGCGCACGCGCGCGCGTGTGCCTATACAACAGTTAGATTATGCAGCAGATTGCTGCTGCAATACAAAGCATAACAAAAATAAATTGATATGCTTTTTCCAAACTGTTCATATAAATGAACTAGGCCAAATGGAAACAAGTCTTTCTTTTTATGCTAGATTATATACATTTTTTTAAGTTACGGAATAACTCATGAGTTGTCATTATTCGTATTTTATGTCTTTATGATTTTTATTGTCAATTATATATATATATATCTTACTTTTAATTATTCTATGCATTAGAACATTTTTTCTTCCTTTTTTAATTATACTCAACCATATAATATGTTTGCAATGGTTAAATTCAAATGCGGGTATGATATGGTTACAATGTTGGTTTTACCGTATAATATTCATAGTAAATAGTCTTTGAAGCAAGAATTAAAGACAAATGTATGTTGACTTCAAAAAAATGCAGGTATACATAGTGGATATGTTGACATATTAGAAGATGTGCATTCATTCATTTCTTAGAAAATATCGAGACTAAATGAATAAACTAGTTATATGATTTTTATCTTATTTCTTGCAAGTATGATTTGTTGTTCTTTAAGAAAGTAGCATATTCATTGTCTAGACACTCATACTTATTTTATGTATTAAGATAAGATTTGACTTACTCTTACAAGCAATATAAGGAAATGAGATGCCTTTATTTTACATGAATGTAAATTTTTATACCATTTTGTATGCGACTAATGACCATATTGAGCTGAGTATAGGTACATGAAGGTCTTTTGGATAGTTTGGTGCATATTTGGATATAAATTAAGCGAACGCGCTTAATAACATAAAATAAGGCACGTTTTACCTAAAATATTAAAGTATACTATGAAATATATGCCGTGTGGCAAGATTTTGTATATATATTGTTTTTGACATGTTTTGGTCGATGTATATCTATTATATTATATTATATTATGATTGTTCAGAACGCTCTCCGTATAAGGAGACTCTACCAAAAATTCTCGAAATTTCCAGCACTTAGCAAATTGTTATAAGATTTTTATTTTTGCAAAAATAGAAATTCGTTGAATTGAATATATTTAAATTGCAGCATGCGATAAAGTAAATTGGAGTGTTTGTGCCACATAGAGGATTGAGTAGTTTTAGTTTGATATAAGATCGTAGACACGCAAAAAGTTAGGGTATGAGTTGTTTGACGTCTTCAGATAAGAAATTACGATGACGCAATTTTCTTAAGGGGGAGTTTGTAACAACCCTGCTTTCTACGCTGTAACATGAATAAATTTAATTAAAATAAAAATGTTTGAAATTCAGTTCTTGATAATTATTATTTTGAAAATAAATTCTTATTTAATAAAAACCTAGTTAATAAAATATTTCCTAATAAATTGAAATTAATTTATAAATTCTCGTCGAATAATATTTTGAACTCGAAAATAACAATAATAATAATATATTAACAAAAGTAAAATATTTTCAAAGTGAATAACCAATAAAGATGGACAAATATTGAGTTTGAGTAATTTGGACAGTCTATTAAAAATATATTTTTGAAAAACATAATAAATCAATTCAATTTGGAAATATATTGATTAATAAATGATAAAATCATTTATACGCAAATTAAGAGATTTTGGTTTGCAATTAAAATAGATAAAATGTGAATTATTTTCTATAAAAACATAGTTGAAAAATGAGAAGAAATAATAACTACCAAATAATTATAGTCCATTATCTCTCTCCATTATTCTAGAATCTCCTTTATTTCATATTCAACATAAACATGTTACTTTCCCAAGCCCATTTAAATACTTCAACTCTCTTCCTATTTTTAGAAACAAAATATCCCGAACATCCTCCCTCATCTTCGAATTTGCCTTAGAAAATCAAATTTGATTTATACGGAAAAAATAAATCGTGTTTGAAGCCGCTAGGGCTAGGCAACATTGGTGATGCTACGAAGAAGCAAGCGGCGATAAGATTGAGGGCGCGACCTAGGTTTGAGGACGCGATGTAGGAGGTGGTTGTGATCGACCTGGGCGCTAGTAGTGAAGTGGAGGAGTAACTCTGTGGTGGGTTGGAACCTGGGGTTGATACACGAAAGATGAAGGAAACAGAAGTGTAGATGGCAACAGGGTTGCTCATGTGAGGTGAAGCGATGGTGATGGCAGCAGTGGCTATGGTGAGGTTTGCGTTTTGGGCAGCGATGGTTTAGGATTCGGCAAAGGTAGAGCAATTGCTATTTTGGGCAGCTTGAGCTATATTTCGGTGAGTAATTACAGTCACAAACCTATATCTAAATCATGACATGAATTGCATGTGCTTTGAATTGCTATTTGTTTGTTGATTGGTATGAAATTCATGAACATCATAAGCCCTACGTTCCATTTTATACTGAGTTTTTCTTTAAGCTCACACCTATATTTATGTTGTGTCGAGGACACATATATATTATCCCAATTGATGGTTGAATTGCACGGTTGAATTATTTGTTTGGTTTTGTGATGAATTAAGTTGATATTGATTGCTTGTTGCGATATTGGATTGAAATGATTATGCGGAATTAGATATGATTATGGATAAATTGAGAGATTTTGTTTTAGTTGGATATATCGATTTACAAAGGGAGTTATGTTCGTTTGTGAATTGAATTAGATAATTATTTATATGTTAATCTATAATTAATTTACTAAATATTATTCAATTTAGCTATTTTAATTTACAAATAAATTTTAATTATATATAGAAATATAGTTTTCTTTTGGTTCTAGAACTCAATTTCAAATCAAATATGGTAGTATACTATAAGTTTTAGAATTGTTTTAAAAAGGAAACAATAATATATTAATATACTTTTTATAAGATAATATGAAATCAATAATATTATTCCTAAGCGATATATAAAAGATTATGAATATATTAAATTGTTTTGGATAGTATAATATTACTTAATAATAGTAATTGGTTATATAAAAATATGAAATAATTTTTTATGTAGTATTTAGGGAATTTAAATTGAGTTTTCTAATGTTATTAGTAAATATTTAATAATCAACTAAGTTTATATAAAACTGTAAATTAGTTAATTATTGTAAATACTAAATTATATCAGAGATTAAATGATTACTTAATTAATTTTAGGATATGAATTTATTATCCATTTCTTAGTATTCATTTTGTTTTATAAATTTATATGTTGTAAATGAGTTTTGTCAAGTATTATTTTAGTATAAACTTACAGAATCAATTTTGCTTGGTTTAAAGTTGCTTAAAAATAATAATTGTCCTAGAAGACTATAAAATAAGAATGATATAAAATGTTTAACTTCTAAAATTATTTTGGAGTTTGAAAAGAAGTATATTTACTTTCTGAATTTGCAAATGATTATTAAATTAATTAATTTTGTTTATCTATTTATTGTTGTTTATAAGTATCTATTTTCTTATATGAGATAAAATGATATAAATGATTTTATGAGATATCAATTTAGTAGGTTTATAATTATAATATTGATTTGGATAATCTATTTTATAATTCTCTGGATCAATCATTCCCTGTATATTGATTTGGAATATATAAATATTTAGCAATGATTTTTGAGTTTCTGATTTCTCATCTTCTCAATATTGATTTAAGATAATATGAATGATTCACCGTTGATATAGATTTGATTGATGATTTTAATATGATACGGTGAGGACATCCTTCTATTTGATTTGTGAGAATTTATTTCTGTGTGATGTGAAATCTTAATAAACAGATTAGTAATACCATTTGGGATGGGGCATTCGGTAATACTTTTTCGATTATTCATTGGATTTATCATATAGAGATATATAGTGTGGATCGAGTGTAGTTTATGAACATTGAATAATTATCCAAATAACATGCGGTGGTATGGGAAACAGTTATGTTATTTGTTTGATAATTTATTGTAAGTAAATGTCACTCAAATGGGGATTACGTTCATGGGTTCATGTGATACTCGGTGAGGAGTATCTTATCAATATTGGTATGAGAGCTATATATCAGCTTATTAGTAGAGATATGAATAGCGGTAGGATATGAGTACTGTATGACCATCTACATTGTGTCCAACTTCCTTTATTTTTTGGGAGTGAACTAGATTGGTCAGTATCCATCCTAGCAGCCTGATCGTGGGGTCGCACCCTAGATCCGCGACACCGTAGTTATATGTCCCTTTGATGTGCATCATGGCATTGATAGTAGTAGATTGGTTGATGCCCATAGCCCTTGTGTTGCTTAGGCTATCAGTCCATTAACATTAGAGGCAAAGCAGGGACATGACCAAGGTTATGCGTAGACAAGTCGATGGTGGATGGGGTCACGATGTCCGTCGAGGTAACTGAAGACTGTAGGAATAGATGGTACTATGCGGTAGGCGAGTAGACCTAAGTTCCTGGAACAGGCTGCGGTAGGCGGCTGTCAGTCTCCCTATCTGGTTCGTGGTATGTGAGTATAGTAGATTGACATATACCTTGAAGACTATAGGAATAGACGGTTACTCTACGGTTGGGGAGTAGACCTGTGTTCCTGAGCAGGCTTGTGGTAGGCAGCTGTTAGTCTCCCGTTAGATTCATGGTATATGTGTCTGTAGTGGATTGGCGTATATGTCTCTTTCCTAGAATGAGTTTACTAGATTAGAGACTGGTTTAGTCTAAAGTATAGTCAGCCCCCGTTATATCCATATTGTATGATGATTTGATATTTTGAGATAGCCTTTATTTTTTATTATAATTTGGATTATATTGAATTATCTGTGTGATTTGTATAATATTGGATATCGTTTGAATGGTTCGATGGGCTATCTCACATTATCCATTGATTATATGATTTTATGATATTGTATTAAGAGCACTGCTATATGTTTGCTCGTTCCACTTGATGATTTCATTTTCTATGTTGAAGTTTTATTGTATGGATGATTCACCCATTGGATATAGTATTCTTGATTTATATTGAATTGTTTATATGGGTGATGACATTTTATACTGGGTTTTGTGATGTTTTACGTTTTATGATATTTGAGTTTGTATGAGATAACATTATTATGTCATTATCCAGTATATACTAAATACCGTATGTTCATTAACATTGGATTTAGATATAGTCTGGTCCGTTTATTATTTACATAATATTTGGATCAGTCTGAGACATTTCAAGTACAGGGACGACATGGCCAGCTTGTGTTTTAATGGACTTAAAGGAGTACAATACTATGGTTGTATAATATATCAGATTCATTGTATGTATGTATATAATTGACATTGAGTTGTATTGCATTATAACATTGATGTATTTTATATATTATATATTATCGCTGCGATTGACTCTGTGTTTTCTATTATTTTACTGTATATTATGCATTGTTCTGTCCTGGAGGCACACGTGTCTATTGCTTTGTATTGATACTGTGTACGTATAGATTAGTTATTTATCAGATGTTTTTAAAACGTACTAGTATTAGTCCAAGAGAACATTCACGTGTGTACGCCATATAGCCTCATTCTCTGTATCATCTGACAGTGTTACTCTGCGATACTCTTGGATAGTATGGGTATAGAGGAGGGGTGTTACAGCTTTCTTTTCAAATAGGAATTATATTGCTGAATTCCCATATAATTTTGTAGTAGCATTTTAACTGTTTGTTAAAATGTCTCTTTCAATTTATTCTCTAATCAAATCAAACTCAGGAAAGAGAATAGAAAATGCAGTAAATAAATAAAAACACTAAAATTTACGTGGTTTGAATTTCGAGAAATCCTACATCCATGGAAAACTCCATGTTCCATTCTTTCAATCATCATTTGACATTTTTACATTACTGCCTTATTATAGAGAATGGAACTTATTTTTATTTTTTTTACTAAAGAATCTTCCATATTTAGCTACAGTGCCTTTATTTTTGTAGCTTGCTTTTTTCCTTTTGAATTGTTAACGTGGCGCTTCATTTATTTCTCTTCGTTATATTCTACCACGTGTCCTTCATATAGTTGATCATTGAATGTGTAAGGATTGCTAATGTGATCTTTGACGAGAAACTTGAAATTAAGGTGGAGAACTTGAAATTAAAGTGGAAAACTTGAAATTAAGACAGGAAGTCCGCTTTTGAATAGGTCACTGATATGGTGCAATGGCTAGCTATTTGGGACTGTTTGGACAGTGTTGTATTGGTTGTTCCTTTTTAGGCTTTGCTTTTATAAAAAATGGAACGTAGTCCCGGCTTCTGTGCCATGCCTTTTGAGCCTTTTTGTTAATAAGTTCTGCCTTAGAATTGCAGTGTCGTTTCTTTACTTTACCGTTGGTTTGAGCAGTGCTTTAGAATTTCATATATGTAATTGGCTGCTTGAATACTTTTCAAACTTTAAAGGACACACTTGTTTCTTTTACAGCAATAAATACGGTCTCCCTATAATATTAATATACTTATGTACTTCATGCTGCTCTGTCCTAGCAATATAATATTACTATAATTATGTTTCAAACCTCTTGTATTATTTAGTAAATGGATGCCCAAGCCGTTTGTTGTGCATTATTTATATTTCTAGGAACTAGATTTGAGGGCTCAGTCAATTTATTCCTCAATTGACTTAAAACAGTGAGTATTTCAAATCTATTTGTATTTCCTCCGTTTTAGTGTACTTTAGACAGTCAACAATGAACTCATTTTAGATGTCTCAATAGCAAGTTGAAAGTGAAGTTATCATCTAATTTTTCAAAGTAAATATACATTGTCTTAATAATGAAGGCGTAGTGCGACAATAGTGTACTAATTTATAACGGAAGCGTAATATGACGACAATGATTTGAGCACCGTAGGCAGATTCTACAACCCCAAATGAGTTGGGTACTGATGGATCTGAACCACCAACCGCTTTAAAATTCTAAAGCAAAGGAAGCTGTTCCTCGTATGACATGGAGAACCCAGACATGCTCATTCCTACCGTATGCATGAATGAGTTCAATGAAAACAAGACGAGCTCTGTCCATGGTGTCAGAAGGAGGATATTATATAAGTGAGCTCAGTTAAAATAAGGTGAGCTCTGCTCATGATAAGAGTATATTATATAAATGAGCTTTGTTTATAATTTAGTTAAGTATACGTCTGGGCAGTACAAGCAAAAGGGTACAGCCGCTGTTTGCTGGTTTGACTTTATTATTTGAGTCAATTAAGGGCAGATGACACTGTTTAAAGACAAAACAAGAATTGTGCCTAGCGTGGTATCATGTTGTATAGTTTAGCGCAGTGAGACATATATTTTGCTTAGTCCACCATAATTTAGGCCCAGTCCACCATATATTTTGGCACAGTCCGCCATATGGTTTTTAGCACGGTCCGCCATATGTCGCATTGGTATCCATGACCATCTTCCCAAAGATTCTACAATTGTACTTGGTTTAAGTTTGTTTATTTGTGTACACACAAAGATAACGCTTTACTTTAGTCTCGTACCAGCCTTGTTTTAAATTTTAATGAAGCGCATCCTACCAATTCAACCAGCACACTCTGCTTTATTGTGTACCAAACTTTTTTGTTTTCATTCTAGCTAGATATATAGATCATGTTTCTTGTATTACGCATAGATCAGTGTGTTGGTTAGGTACTTAAAACCGATAATCAAGCCATTGTTGGTTCTTATCTGCGTTGTATACTAGTCTGCCTTTTGGTTCTCCAAATTACACTTTCTTCCGGTAAAAGTAATCATATTAATTTAGCACTCATTTTTCTTATTAGCTATAGTTAACTAATCAACAAATGTTAATTGTAATATATTAATTGACCATTATTGACCTTAAATATATATGGTCAGGTAATGAAACGAATATGGGTCCAACGATATTAAATGTGATGTTACGTGCATGTCGTTGTTAGCCTGTTTAGTTACTGAATTTATATCCATATTTATATTCCTTAGAAACTTCAATCACCTATGAATTTGTTAAATTTGGACTATTTAAACCAATTCCAAACCTATCAAGAAGAAGATATTAATTGATTCCCGTAATCGGTCAAATATGAAAAACAAATTGGAAAGATAATCAATTAATATTATAATAGATATTAATTGATTTGAGGAAACAATCAAATAAAGATATACGTGAAAAAAACACAAATATGCTAGATTTATGTTGAAATCAATTCAAGCGAATTTGGAAACATTTCATCCTTGTCTTCAAGATAATTTTCATTTTTACTCCTATAAATATGAAGACTTTTGTTCATCTTTTATTATCACAAGACAACAAGAGAGTTCTCTACAAAATATCTTCAATAAGATCCTTATTTCTATATCTATTGTAGGGTGAGAAGTTTATATTGAGTGATTTGTTTTCTTCTCATATTGTACTTCCTCTTGAATTGAAGAAGTAACAAAGGTTGTTGGGTCCGAGAAGGTAGACATAGCCGAACCTCGTTATATCGGCGTGTTCTTTCCTTTTCTGTCTTCTATCTATAATTTTTGCTCTTTGATTTTTTTTTTATTCTCTTTGTTGGATTGGAATTGTTGAGATTGTCAACAGACTATATCATTGGGTGTTCTGCTTCCTTTGTCCAAAGCTTTGATTTTTCACTACAGTTTGATATCAAAGCTTGTTGTTCTATTTGAAGACTATTTTAGCTATATCTAATTCTACAAAGAATAGCACCGGTGGAAGTTCTACCAATTATGTAGTCTCTAGATTTGATCGAAAGGGAGATTTTGGCAAATGGAAGATGAAGATGGAAGTGGTGTTGAAGAAAGAGAGGACTTTTAAGGTTGTCTCAGATCTAGACAAATTGAAGAAATTAGCACCTGAAGAGATTGAGAAATTGAAAGAGGACGCTCTTACTACCATCCAACTTAGCCTTTCTGATGAAATACTTGAAGAGTTTTCTCATGTGACAACTGCTAAGGAATTATGAGATGCTCTTTAGAAAAAGTTATGCGACAAGTTTCTCACCGACCTCATTATCCTACAACAACAACTTAACCCGTTCAAGATGAAGCCTGGAACCGATGTATTACCTCACGTGGATGCCCTAAACACACTTGTTATGAATCTTCGAGCAGCTGAAGTAAAAATTGAGGATGAAGTGCAAGATGTCATTCTTTTATGTTTTATGCCTACAGAGTATAACACTTTTGTTAACTCTATGATCTATTGGCACTCTTCTATTTGCTTGGAGGATGTGAAGACAAATTTGCATAACGAGATGTTAAGGGGAAAGTTAGCAAACATAAGCATGGAGAATGATTCCGGAGGCTATATCGCGCAAAGGGGAAGAACAAAGAGTAGACCCAAATATGGTAGAGATAGAGCCAAGTTAATATCTCAGTCAAGGGGAGCTTCGAAGGGAGTTTGTCATTATTGTAGAAGACCTGGACATTATATTGTAAGTTGCTCCAAGTTGGAGAATAAAAACAAAGCCATTACCCAAAAGGCTTCCGCTACTACAGCGGAAACATCGGATTCAGAGAGTGATCCTGGCATTTTTACAGCTTTTTCCTCTTCTATGAAGAGTACTGTATGGGTTATTGACTCTGGAACATCCTATTATATGAAACCTGATAGACACTTCTTTTCCACTTATCGTCGATTTGTTGGAGGAGAGGTTCTCATGGAAAATAATGGTACTTGTCACATGATTGGTATTGGAACGGTGAAGACCAAGATGTTTGATGTTGTTGTTCGTACTTTGTGTGATGTCGAGCATGTGCCTTATTTGAGGCGTAGTTTGATCTTCGTTGGAGCATTGTGCAATCTTGGCTTGAAGTGTGTAATAGAAAAAGGTTTAGTGAAAATTACAAATGGCTCATTGATAATGATGAAAGGGGTAAAAGCTGGAGATCTATATTTGCTGAAAGGTACCACTGTTGTAGCGGAGTCTTCTTCAGTTGTTCCTTTTGTTGATTTCGATTCCGCCAGATTGTTGCATTTTGGTATGCGACACATTGGAGAGGCGCAGTTTGGAAGTATTGAGAAAGCGAGGTTTGATTGACGGTATTCATCATTTAAAACTTGGCTTTTATGAAGGATGCGTACTTGGAAAGCGGACAAATATTTCTTTTGGCATTGTAGAGCATAAGTCTAAAGATGTGTTTTAGAGTATGTTCACACTGATGTTTGGGGCCCCACACCATGCCTATCTTTTGGAAGAGCCGGGATTTTGTTTCATTTGTTGATGATTTTTCTAGAAAGGTACGAGTTTACTTTATGAAGTCCAAGGATGAAACATTTAATAGGTTTCAAAGTTGGAAATCTCTTATTGGGAAGCAGTCTGGAAAGAAAGTAAAGATTCTTCGTTCAGATAATGGTAGTGAATTCACTTCTCAACAATTCAACAAATTTTGTGGGTCCAAGGGAATCAAAAGGCACTACACCACACTAGGGGACCCTCACTCAAATGGAGTTGCAGAGAGAATGGATCGGACTTTGTTAGAAAGAACTCATTGCTTACGTCTGACTGCTAGATTAAAGAAGATATTTTGGGCAGAAGCATTATCTACAATGGTTTTCCTCAACAACCGTACACCTTCTACCGCCATAGATATGAAGATTCCTGAAGAAGTATGTAAGGAAGAGCCAATTTCATATTCCTTTCTCAGAGTGTTTGATTGTCCATCTTATGTGGATGAGAGCAAAGGGAAGTTGGATCGAAGATCGTGCAAGTTTATTTTTCTTGGCTATAGGAGAGGAGTTAAGGGTTATACGCTGTGGTGTCCTACTACCCAGAAGATTGTTATTAGCAGGCATGTTACATTTGATGAAAAGGCTATGTTAGGTATGGAGCCTTCTTCTTCACTTAATGATGATGTTGAGGAGACAAATTTAGAGTACCAGACACAAAGTGAAAGTGTACGTGTAGTACTAAGGATCGTGTAATATGGTATATAAATACGGAAACTGGTAATAACAGTAAAATAAAAATTAAAGTAAGCACACCAGGAATTTTTATACTGGTTCGAACTTTCCGTTCTACGTCCAGTCCCAGAATACCCTCTGGATTTAAACTAAACCCCTCACTTAACCCGGAGGAATAGGTATACGACACCTGAGCAGCCGAACGGGAATTTTTCCGCCTCAACAACCGATGAGGACTTCAGCCTAATATAAATTGTTTGTTGACGAATGTGTTCTAAATAACACTGATTCTCAGTCAAGGGGAGCTTCGAAGGGAGTTTGTCATTATGGGAACCAGATTTAAGGGCTCAGTCAATTTATTCCTTAATTGACTTAAACCAGTGAGTATTTCAAATTTACTTGTATTTCCTCCGTTTTAGTGTACTTCAGATGGTCAATAAAGAACTCATTTTAGGCCATGTCTATTAACACCCCGTATATTTCTTTTTCCACCTCGATATTTGTACACCCCATAAACTTCTTTTAACACCCCAATTTATACCAGTTTTACCCTTGTTTTTAATTTATTTAGTACAGTTGAAAGTTGATATGCAGTCCACGAACCTATAAACGAAAATTTTGCTATGTATAACATTAGTACACGTTCATTATAAGTATGGTTTACACCATTTTCAAGTGCAGTGCACCCTAAATTTACATCATTTTCTTGTGCAAAGTGCACTAGGTTTCTATACTTTCCAAGCTCTCGCTACACTAGATGAAAGTCTATACGGGGTGGATCATGTAGTGTATATGCAAGTATATGTGGCAAAATATATGATGCAACTAAAACAATATTAATCTAAGTAAATAAGAATAATCACACCAGGGATTTTATACTGGTTCGGACCTCCCGTCCTACGTCCAGTCCCGAAGCTGCTCTTCGGAATTTCCTTTCACCAAATAACCTCCACTTCACCCGAAGGAACATGTTTACAATAACAGAGTTTCTTTGTCAACTGTGTGTTCTCTATTACACGGATTTTGACTATATAGTACAAATGCCTTCAATATATATCTAGAGATTATTGTCTATGAGGAACTGTATATTTGGAAGAGTAGAATACAAGTATAGATTGCTAGAGATCAAGAGTATATGATATAGTATATAATCAGAGAGCATAAGTAAGTAAGGTTAGTCATTCTCTTTGATTCTTGATGTTATTTATAATGGTAGAGAGATTCCTTGAGTAGTTTCATCCATTAATAAGTGTTCTATGGTCACTTCTGATGGTGATGAAGAGTTGCAGCGAAGAGAAGCGAAGATGTCTTTTCAAATGCGGCAGTTGTAATTTGAATTTTCAAATCCGAGTTCAGCACCAGACGTCTGGTAATTATTTCAGACGTCTGTTCATATATATTTTTTATGTACAGTAGCCTTTTAGACGTCTGAGTACATTAACCATACGTCTGATCCTTTCTGTTTTATATTCTAGAGAATTTCTTCAGACGTCTGGCTAGTGCATCCAGACGTCTGAAACTTGTACATGTTGAATTTGTGCATCTGTGTCATTGCTCCATTGATCCTATCGACTTGTAGTCTTTTGTAACGTTCTTTGAGCCTTGTTCTTGTCTCTCTAGTGATGTTGTTCTAGCAAGTTCCATGTATATGTACATTTGATTTTCATTGTATAGTTGTTGTCATTAAAACCATGGATTTGATTTCCTAACACTAGGTTCTTACAATTTTCTAGTGCATAAAGCACTAGATTGGTATTAATTTCAAGCTTCCATTTTTGCTAATTCAAATTAGTCACATGCACCTGATTAAAAAAAACCAACGCGTTTTCATGTTTACGCATGAACAAGCAAAACGAAAATTCATAAATTGAAAAAAGAAAAACCAAAATATGTCCATAACACCAAAATCATGGTAACTTGGATTGAGAAGGATCATATTTATTTAAGAAAAAAACAATCATTATCATTTTTAGCAGAAAAATATACATGAAATTATTGTCAAGGACAAAAAATTTCAACGTTTTTGCCTCAAGGACAGGCCTTCAATATTTTATCTTGAAGGACAACTTTCTTAAGGTATCAGTTTTTAGTCATTGATAGCAGTTTTTAGGTATCAGTTTGTAGTTAACGGTAGCATTTTTTAGGTATCAGTTTTAGTTTGGTAGCAGTTTTGTTGTCCTTATGAATAATTTTGGAAAATATTTGTCCTTATGAATAATTTTTAGGAGAATGTTTGTCCTTATGGTAAAAATATTGAGCTTGTGTCCTTGAGGTAAAAAATATACAAATCTTTATCCTTTAAATTAATTCTCCCAAAAATATAACTGAAAGGTTAGTTTTAATGTTTATATTTATAAGGGTAAAATAGTAACTACAATTATTTTATTATTATTGGGGTGTGTAAGGAAAAAAGGGAGGTACTAATAGGGTTTGCCCTCATTTTAAATGTCTTAACACCAGCAAGTTGAAAGTGAAGTTATCATCTAATTTTTCAAAGTAAATATACATTGTCTTAATAATGAAGGCGTAGTGCGACAATAGTGTACTAATTTATAACGGAAGCGTAATATGACGACAATGATTTGAGCACCGTAGGCAGATTCTACAACCACAAAAGAGTTGGGTCCTGATGGATCTGAACCGCCAACCGCTTTAGAATTTTTATACTTTTAAAGTAAAAGAAGCCGTTCCTCGTATGACATGGAGAACCCATACATGCTCATTCCTACCGTATACATAAATGAGTTCAGTCAAAACAAGACGAGCTCTGTTCATGGTGTTAGAATGAGTATATTATACAAGTGAGCTCAGTTATAATAAGGTGAGCTCTGTTCATGATATAAGTATATTAAATAAATGAGCTTTGTTCATAATTTAATTGAGTATACGTCTGGGCAGTACACGCAACAAAAGGGTACACCAACTGTTTGCTTTTTTGACTTGTATTATTTAAGTCAATCGAAATCGAAGGCAGATGACACTGTTTAAAGCCAGAACAAGAATTATGTCTAGTGTAGTATTATGTTGTATAGTTTAGCGCATCGCGACATATATTTTAACGCAATCCGCCATGTATCTTAATGCAGTCCATGATATATTTTAGCGCGGTCCGTTGTGTATTTGAGCACAGTCCATCATATATTTGAGCGCAGTTAGCCGTATAGTTTAGCGTAGCTCGCTGTATATTTTAACGCAGTTCACTATATGGTTTTTAGCGCGGTTCGCTGTACAGTTTTTAGCACATATCATTGTGTTATATTGCACGTTCATATTATGTAAGTTAGCGTAGGGTTGGCTGCGATTTTTAACAACGGTATATTTTATACTCTGCGCATTAGCCACGTTTATGAGCAACGCTGTATTTTATACTTTGCGTAGTAGTTGCATTTGTGAGCATCTTTATATTTTATGCTTTGCGCACTAGCCTGAGGCGGTTTTCCTTCTGACGCATCTCATCTGTTGGGATTCATGACTATCTTCCCAAAGACTGTACAGTTGTACTTGGTTTAAGTTTGTTTATTTGTGTACGTACAAATAAAGATAACGCTTTAGTCTCGTACCAGCCCTGTTTTAATGCAGCGCATCCTCCCAATCCAACCAGCACACTCTACTTTGTTGTGTATAATTAAGCCCGATGTTGGCTCCTATCTGGGTTGTATACTAATCTGTCTTTTGGTTCCCCAAATTACACTTTTTTACCGTAAAAGTAATCATATTAATTTAGTACTCATTATTTCTCATTAGCTATAGTTAACTAATTAACGACTGCTAATTGTAATATATTAATTAACCATAATTAACCTTAAATATTAATAGTCAACTAATGAAACGGATATGGGTCCAACGATATTAAATGTGATGTTACGTGCATGTTTAGTTACTGAATCATATGTATATCCATAGTAATATTCCTTTGAAACTTTAGTCACTATATCTTAAAATCTAAGATTAATTTGAGTATGCAACCAAAAAATAAATTGTAGAGGAACGCGAAATAAACAAATAGACTAGTTTTTGCCTTGTTTTCGAAGTCCGTGGTGTTCATAAACGACACTGTCATATCTGCATCCCTATTGTGACCGAAAGCACTATTGTTGAAACACAAGCTACCAGTAAAATTGTTTTTCGTAGCTGAATGCGATAGTGGGTTTGGTTCGATCAGTTTTAACCCGAGGTGGCGTAACCATGGCCACCAACCAGCTTTTCATTGGGAAGTTTACCTATGTAGGTGATCTTCAAGTATTTACCTATATGGTCTAAATATATCCATTGTTTAGTAAACGAAGCCCGCGTGATTTATGAAGTCCAGGTTTTAAATAATCCGTGTGGTCTATATAGTGGTTAAAAAATGGATATAGTGGTTAAAAAATGGGTATAAAATAAATAAAATCAAGCTTTTTCGAATCTTCTTTAAAAATCTCACTCTTTCCCAAGTAAATCATTCTTACCTAAACGAATCAATTTACAATATCTCAAAAACACCCCACTTAGTGTGTGTATTTAAACCCCATTTTCATCACAAATTATTTCAAGACAAGTCTAGTTTATTCAAAAATAATTTCTTCATTCACTAACTTTTCAAATGACTTTCAATTAGTTTTAAAATTACCAAGTGTTCATAACCACTTTACTAGGTCATCTACATGATTTATTATAAACCATTTGAAGTTACTAATCAATTTAATGCTTACTAAATTTTAAAATAAAATGTTTTTAGCTTCAATCAAACAAGCCACTTATGTGTGTGTTTTCTATCAACACACTACAAGGAAAAAGGCATTTTTCGACGGCAGAAAACCGTCGGCGGCCGTCGGAAAATGCCGTAGGAAAATAAGGCGTCGGCGTGCAGTGTTTCCGACGACTTCCGTCACATCTTGCCGTTTTTATTTCCGACGGCTTCCGACGAATTCCGACGGATTCCGACACTTGTCGGAAGCCGTCGGAAACCGTTGGAAAAATTGATCTGAAAGCCGTCGGAAGCCATTAGAAAAATATTACCTGAAAGCCGTCGGAAGCCGTCGGAAATCTGCTGCATTTTTTTTATATTTCTGCTGCAATATAGCCTTCCATCCACATTTTCCATACAAACACTATTATGCAGAATCCAATATATAATATTCCAACCAAATATCAAAAATCAAACTATACACAATTCACCAAACAAAAAAAAACAAAAAATTAAGTCAAAACACATAATCATCACCCGACATCCCCAACATCCACATAATTATACAACAAAACAGCTAAATGTATCATAACATAGTACATAAATTAACAACTACCTCCACCATCTACCAAATCATACAAAACGGAAAAAAAAACATACCGACCAAAGCAATCAATCAATCTCCTCCAGAACCAGAGCCAGCAGAGGAAGGGAAGCAGCCACCATACTGCTGCATGTACTCGGCGATACGTTGGTCTAGCAACTGTGTGGTCTCTATGGTCTGCCGACAGTTCTGCTCCTCCAGCTGCGCCACTCTAGCCCACAAATCTTCGATCTCTGCTAGATCGATCTGAGCTTTAGTCCGCCTACCCCGTCTCTGACTGCTGGCCTGTAATAATATTTAATTTAGTTATGTGATCTCTGTAAGTGTATGTGCAGGTATGTGAATGATTAGCAGTGTGGTAATGTTATTTAATTTAGTTTATGCATGTTTATGTAAGTGTATGTGCAGGTATGTGAATGATTAGTAGTGTGATAATGTTATTTAATTTAGTTTATGCATGTATAATGTATACATTTGAAAATATCAGGCAAACTAAATTAAATAACATGTCTTTTTCATTATTTTATTTTTGAAATGACATTCAAGTAACGAATTAATATATTTTGGTAATGCATAATGCTTTCATAATGAAGTGACTCCAAACCAACGTACTGAATTTGAAAACTTATATGATACCCAATATATTATTTACTTACCACTTGATTGCCAAATTCGTATCGTCTGCCATGCTCCGATGGATCCATAACTGACTCAAAAATAGCATCCTCCCCATCCGTCGTCAGTTGATCTCGACCCGTATCAGCAAGGAGTTTCTGGCGCTCCATAAACTTTTCCTGCATTAACAAATTAATATCATCATATCTTATTTCATTATATTTTAACAAGTAGAACAATTACTAATACTGCATAAAATGAAATATGCTTACATGGCTCTTGCTGAATTTATCGTCGTGCCATGTATACGAAACTGTCCCGTCCGGATTTACATGCTCGACAGCATGCGTACTAGTAAACACGTCCATATAGCCCACGGGACCATGCGCCTCAGCTTCCTGAAATTGATTTTTACATACAATTATTGTACATTTAAAATTATATAGCGCAAACTATTTACAATTTGCATTCAGTAAATTTACCAACTCCTGCCGATACTGCTGAAATGACTTCGACCCTCCGCGATGAGTGACGGGATTTTTATTTCTGTTTACAGAGTTTCTTTCCGACTCTGCATGTACATTCAAAATTTGATACATTATTTATCGATCATGTATTTTTTGATATTTACTACCAGTCAAATAATTTTAAAAAAATTAGTATACTTGCCTTCGCCTCGTCAGTTTCCCAGTATCCCAACCATGCTTGCCATACGCTCTCCCCCATCCAACGTGGTTTCATACCTGATTTCTTGATTTCGGATATCGAGTCCCTATATTTTTTACGCATCTTCTTCATCCAATATTCTCGTGCCAACTGCATATCGTTTGTCTGAATGTCTATCTCAGCCTGTGTTTCACAATAAAAAGCAAAAAGAATATTAAACTGTAACGATAAACAGTAAAAAAACAACAAAAACAAATTAAAAATGGAAAACAGAAAAATATACTTACTAGGACATCCTTCCAAATACATTCTACTATGTGGGGAAGGATGTTATCCCACTTCGACCAACACACACTCATCCTACTCCGGTAAGAAGCTCTAGAAACATCCAACACAACCTTCGACGGAAGTAGGTCGAACCCCCGGTTTTTAAATATGATACAGATAAGTACGTACGTATATAAAAAAAAAGATGCTGAATAAAATTTAATTCTTACCCCTCTGCTCTAGGTACTAAAGAAACTACAGGACGCTGCGATGCTTGCGATGGACCACTGCCATCGCCTCCTGAAGATCGGGAAGAGCTCCTACCTCTAGATGACATTACGATAAACCTATGACATATTTACACATCATTTCAAAAGAGAATAATAACATGATAATGAAATATATTTCATACGTAAATGACATCAACGGTATAAATTGCTAAATTAATGACTGAAATGGAAATAGAAATGGAAGTGTGTTATACCTGATTCATAATGGGTCTCATGTTCCGACGATAAGCAAATTACATTGCATTTTTAATAAAAATTGCTAAATAAATGACAAATGGAAATGACATAAAACATGTAAACAATGGTAAACGTACAGATTTGGTTTCATAGTTACATCAATTTCATAATACATCAAGAATTCAACATAGTTACATCAATTGCAAAAAAATCAGATTCGGATTTTTATCAATCATCATCGTCTTCTGATTCAGATTCGGTCTCGTTTTCTACGATATTTTCCTCTGCACTGTCAAACGCTTCTAACAAAAAAATTTATTCATCGATCAAAGGACCAAAATCTGTATGATCGTCTGTAATTATTATTTCGTTATTTTCCTCAAGATCTACCTGATAAGCTTGTTCGTTTGGAATATTCTTCCCATCGAATGTAAATCTGGCCTTTGTTTTAAAAACTGCAGACCAATCTGCTTTATCACTTTTTAGAGACGGATAATGAGCGTAATAAACTTGAAATGCTTGTTTGGCTAGTACAAAAGGATCGTACTTGTGATAGTGCGATGTATGCTTTATTTCGATAAGATTATAATCCTTGTGCACATTAATTCCAGAACCTGGAACATTGGTAAACCAATTGCATCTAAATAGAAACACCTCCTCCGCGGGTCGTGAGAAATATGTCAGTTGCAAAATTTGTGTTAGAACGCCATAAAAATCATTTATGTGATTTTCTGGATCGTCACTACCTTTAACAAATACACCAGTATTATTCGTTAATTTTTCTGCACCGTATTCTTTGGTGTTCAATTTATATCCATTGACGAAATATATTGGATATGTCTTGACCACTCTTTTTGGTCCCATCGCAAGATGTTTCAACCCTTCGTCAACAACACAATTTCTCGGCTCATAAACGTACTTTGAAAACCAACCGGAAAATTCTTTACTGAGATCTCCGTTCGGATGTTCACGTTCATAAACACTGTATATACAAACAAATTATTACATTAGGTTATACACGCGCATGCATTATAAAAAAGAATAAAACACAAATTATTATTTCGGATTACCTAACAAACGGTGCAACCTCGGCACAATTTAAAAGAATATATGTGTGTGCTACATGAAGATCTCTATCGTCTAGCCATATTTCTACACATTTTCCAGAAGGCCGACCACGTTGTCTAAAAATAGATAACATTGCTTGAGAGGACTCTTGTTCATCGCCTTTGTCATTACGAGGAACACTTTCAAATGATATATTCACATGGTCACTGAAATAGTGAGAGAAAAAGAACGAAGCTTCTTCTTCGATGTAAGATTTACATATTGAACCTTCAACTCGTGCTTTTTGCCTCACTTTTTTATTCAGATGATTTAGATATCTATGCAAAATTAATTTACATTAACTTCATCTTTCAAATGCAATTAAATTACGTGATAACATATTACATACCTCTCAAATGGATACATCCATTCATATTGGACAGGACCTCGAAGTCGTGCTTCGGATGGGAGATGAACAGGTAAATGTTCCATTACATTAAAAAAACCCGGCGGAAATATTTTTTCTAATCTGCAGAGCAATATAGGAATATCTACTTCAAATTTACGTAAACGTTGCACTTTTAAAGTAGTCGAACAAAGCTCTTTGTAAAACATACTAAGCTCTGTTCCTACCTTCCAAACTTTTAACGGCAGTAGTTCTTTGAACATAACGGGAAATAAATTTTCCATCATTATGTGACAGTCGTGGCTTTTCATTCCGCTCAATCTACCGTTTTTAAAGTCAACACATCTACGAAGATTTGATGATATCCCATCAGGAAATCTTAACCCTTCCACCCATTTTAACACAACTTTAACTTGATTATTATCTAATTCGTAACATGCTATGGGTTTTTGACTGTCATTTGGTTTCATATGAAGCTCAGGACGTTTGCATAATTCTTCTATATCGCGTCTTGCTTTCAAATCATCCTTCGTCTTCCCTTTCACATTCAAAATTATGTTAAAATCATTATCAAATACATTTTTCTCATTGTGCATCACGTCTATATTATGACGAAGCAGAAGATGTTTCCAATACAGCAACTCCCAAAAAATAGTTTGTTTGCACCAGTTATGAACAATCGATTTGCCTTCAATTTCTGTTTGCACTCCAGTTTAATATATCTTTGGATAGTCCCTAACAAGTTCATATATGTCTTCGCTTGACCATATCGTCGGTGGTTGTCTGGTTTCTACTCTATTAGCTAAAAAGTTTTTCTTGTCTCCTCTAAAGGGATGATTTACATGGAGAAAATATCGATGACAGTCAAACCATATAATTTTCTTACCATGAGGTAAAGAAACCGCTCGTGTTTCATCCATGCAATATGGACATGCTAGACGACCGGCAGTACTTCATCCTGAAAGCATTGCATAGGCAGGAAAATCACTTATAGTCCACAACAAAGAAGTAAATATAGGAAAAAATTTCTTCTTGGACACATCGTATATTTCTACTCCTTCGTTCCACAGTATTTTTAACTCCTCAATCAACGGTTGTAAATATACATCGATTCCTTATGTCGGATCGTCGGGGCCAGGAACGACAACAGTAAGAAACATATATTGTGTTTTCATACACATCCATGGAGGTAAATTATACGGTGTGATGATAATGGGCCAGGATGAATATTTAGAACCAAATTGAGAAAATGGCGAAAAACCATCCGTACATAATCCTAATCTAACATTTCGACTCTCCGCTGCAAAATTTGGATACGTTTTATCGAAATGCTTCCATGCTTCTCCATCGGCCGGATGTGTCAACGTACCCTCTTCCTCCATTCTCACACTATGCCATCTCATATTAGATGCAGTTATAGAAGATGCATACAATCTTTGAAGCCTTGGAGTGATGGGTAAGTAATGCATACGCTTGTACGGAACTTCCTTCCCCTTCTTTTTTCTTGGTTTGTATCTCTCCTGATTACAAATTTTACAATTTCTAAGGTTTGCGTCTTCTTTCCAAAACAACATGCAGCCTTTTAAACATGTATCTATTTTCTGATAAGGTAAACCAAAAGCCGACATAAGTTTTTTTAACTTCATAGTGATTTTCACACATTAGATTATCGAGAGGCATATGTCTTTTTGCAGCTTGTACAACAGCCGTAAACCCAGCTTCAGTGATGTTGTATTTTGACTTCATCGCAATGTATTCTGCGATTACTGACAGCTGAGTGCCGCTTTTACAACCATCCCAAATAGGTTTCTTAGCAGCATCTAGTAAATTATAAAAAAAATTTGCTTCAATATTTGGTTCTTCAACATTTCCATCATCGTCGTCAACTTCAACCATTGGAAACATTGGTCGTGCTGCATCTTCGACCATATTTTCTATACGCATCGTCGTAACTACTTCGTTAGCGACACTTTCAGACTCTACAGAAGTATTTGCTACAACTTCTCCATGCCGATCCCAAACATAATACTCGGGTACGAAACCGTTTTGGCACAAATGAACTTTCATAATATCTGGTAACAAATACTTCAAATGTCTACACCTACTACACGGACAACGAATTTCTGGATCGTTTCCGTTATTACTTAAAGCGAATTCAACAAATACATTTATACCATTATAAAAATCTTCTTTTATTGAGCCTCTCAGTCCTTTTCTTTGGTACATCCATCTCCTCCGATCAACAAAATAATCAATCATTTTTCCTATTTGAGAAAATGAGTCACAAGTTCAAAATTTAATATTTATTTTCAAGAATACAAATTCGAAAAAGATTATTTTCATGGTTGTATAATATTTGAATTTAAAGAACTATTTCACAAATTAAAAAATATTTTCAAATATGACACATTTTATTTTTTAGCGTATCGATACAAAATTTTGTACAAAAAGATATTTTTTTTCCATGGCCAGACATCCTACTTCCCATTACAAACACAGTAAGCATTTACATTTCGTATATTACTTCGTCTCAAACGATTCAACAAAATTTCGGTAGCATTTCCCTTTTGTTCCCTGCATTGTACATAAATGCGTATACGCAGGAAACAAAAAAGAAAAGTTAGGCCGAAATTTTATGAACTGTTTGAGATGAAGTAGTATACAAAATGTAAATGCTTACTGTATTCATAACTTATCCAATACAGGGACAAATCCAACAAACATTGTATCAGATGAATATAAATGGTCGTTTTTTGAAAAAAACGACTATTTATATAACGATCATGTACAACACTCGTCAGACGGGCCCAAAAACTCTCTAAGGGACATTAGTTAATTAAATGTCCCGCGTATTTTATTACTACATTTCAAAAAATTATTAATATACCACATTTGTTCCGCGTATTTTATCGAATAAGGCTGCTTTAATATTATTATGATTTTCCATTACAATCAAATTTTTTTAGACTCGTGCATGCATTATTATTATACAAGTCAAGATGTTAACCAACTCATGTATTATTCCAATTAACACAATAAAATGGTATAAACAACACATATACAATGGTTTACATATACACACAATCATAAATTATACATACTCTTTAAAACTTCACGATAACATATGAAATAGGTATACCATGGTATGTTATAAACCGTTATTACGCTATTGGAAACAATTGCAATTACTAATTAATCCTAATTTATCAACTTATGCAAATCTAGATTTAGGGTAAAAATTAGATTTTTGGCGAAAATAAGATATTATACCTGAGATTGAGAGCAATAGAGTTTGATTAGGGAGCCGTGAAGGATCCGGAAGCTCGAAATTAGAGATTGGAAGCTTGGAGAAGGGAATTGGGGGTTTTTTGCTAAAATTTTTAGTGTTGAGAATGAGGAAGAAGAAGGCTCGGCTGAGCCCTGTAATTCGCGAATTTCCGACGGCTTCCGACGACTGCCGACGGCCCATCGAACGCCGTCGGAAAAGAGCCGTCGGAAGCCGTCGCTCCTTGCTGTCGGAATAAAAGCCTTTTCTAGTAGTGACAACTTATTCATTAATATACATACCAAACAAAAAACAAACAAATAAGAACAAATAGTAAGCAACAACTATTCAAATAACTAAATTACAATTAACCAAACAATTAACAACCAGGTCATAACAACAATCAACAACCAGACCATAACAACTAATAACCAACAACAACCAGGCCATAACTACAAAACAACAATCAACAAACAAGCAATAATAACAAAACCACTTCGCTCCATCATTAATGAATCCATTCGCCTACAATAACGTTGAAGTCGTGCAACTCTTCTTATGTGAGATGAATGCAAGACAAAACATTCTTGTTGTTTAAGAGTAAAGTTTTCTCGATATTTTAGATTAACGATTCTGCCTACTACCAAATAAATCCAACAATCCCAGTGCCAACTCCTCTATCCTTCCGAGTTGAACCCATTATTCCTAGAAAGAAGTTTAACAAATCTAAAACTTGTCAATTTACTTACAACAAATGCCTAAGGTTTGATTGAGTTCGAACTCACCACGACTACTGATTAGGAGAATTACTAAGTGTACCACAATGCTCGTCTGATCAAGCATTAGATCACCACTTAGAAGATTATCCAAGAAAACATAAAAAAATAAAGAAGTTCTCTTTCAAACTACCCTAAGCTTAACTACTTTAAATTTCCAATAAATCAACTTTAGCGAGAACTACTTTCGATTACTCCTTTTGTACAGGTGCATTGTGAGGATAAACCACTAATTCTTATGCATCGATTCCTAGGAACCATATAGAACTAAAGTCATAGTCTTGTTTGTTATAGTACAATATTTTCCAGGAACACATAAATTGTATTGTAACCAATGGTCCAGCAACTCGAGGCCGAAACTTATGATATAAATGTGACTCAATCTTATCAATCTAAAAGTAACTTTCTCACTTGTTACTCCTTATTGAGTAATTAACCAATCTTGTTTGGAACATAACTCCAAGTTGCCATTATAACATCCTAGAAATTTGACCGTTTTTGAATTTGAATATTTAATTATTTTAAATATTTAAATATTTTGAATAGTTTGTTTCAAAGGATAATAACTCGAATTCAAATATAGTGAGTATTTAAATATTTAAATGGTGAATTAAATATTAATTAAATGGATTTAATAATTATATTTAACTCCTTTTAATTAATAAATAATACTGATGAGTTCAATTTGTAAATTTAATTAAAATAACAAATAGTTTGGATAAATATCGATAATGTAATTGAAGAATATAAAACGATATTTAAATGTGTGAATTTAGCATTCTAGGCCACTATCTTGGATTTTAACGAAATTTGTGTCATTGGATCCAGAATAATAAATTGTTGTACGCCAACGAGTTTTGTACGATCAGACTTACTATTTGGTCGTGCAAGCTCGGGACACGTAACAATTAATTTTAGAAAATTAAAATAATATAATTGGATTTTAAAAGGCTAACTTCTGTATATGATGGAAGTAGGTCCTGATAATTGTTATGTTGTGTTCGGAATAGGGGTATTTAACTACGCCAGTGAGCATGCCTTGTTTGGAGTTCGTTAAAATTTCAGATGTGAATAGTGTTGATTAGAATTCCTATATATATGACCCCAAACCCATTCATTTTGTTCAAACTCTAACCCTAACCCTAGCCGCCGTTCTCCAAACCATGGATCCAAAGTCCAAGCTTCATCGGCGTCGATTTATGCAAAGTGATCAACTACAATATTGTTCGGGTTGTTGAGATAAGTAGTTTGGACTGTCGGATTGAGGCACAGCTAAGTGAGGCGGTGGTGAAGTTTAGTTGAACGGTGCAGCTTTCGAGTTCGACGGCGAGCTACGGTGGTTTTTAGGAGGTCGGCCCTAAAGGAGAAATGTCGGGGATGTCGTGAGCTACACGCCGGTGGAGTTTGGAGATGTTTGTTATATGGTAGCGGTCGGAATTTCGTTCTGAACGTGACCGACATTTATGGGTTTCTCATGGCAAAGGCAGCTATAGTGTCTTGGAGTTCATCAGAGGCTAGGCGTTCACCTATGATAATGCGGTGGTGGCAGAGGGTCGTTGGAGGCATTGGTGGGCGATTTGGCAAAAGTCGGGTTCGTGATTTTTGGTGGCCTGAAAATATTAGATCGAGGATGATTAAGGCGGGAGTAGAGTTAAGCTAAGGTGATTATGTGATTAATGATGTGAATTAGAAAATATTTATATTACTTAATTCTAGTAACATAATCAATAACTTGTTCATGTTAGGTCCAAATCTAACACGATCAGTTGCATTGCACTCGTAGCATTAAACATTATGTTTTGGGACTGGATTGAATGGATTTAGAGCTTGAAGAATTTTGTGCTAAAATCGAATGTCTGTTCGATTTTAGTTCAAACTGGAATGCTTTGGTGATAGTTGGAATTTCAATGAGTTCACTCATCTTTAATAAACTATATAATATCTGTAATGCTATAAATTTGTTGTTGAATGTTGGGTTGATAGTTTAGACATTGTTGTTGTTTGACTGAATATTTGGTTGAAATCCCATTTTGGAAAACGAATGACATATTAACTTAATTGCTATGAACCCATATGATTATATGTGTTGTCCGTAACCAATGTTTTGCAGGGAATATTAATAGAGAGACCTAAGGGGTTTCTCGCAAATAATAATTATTTATTTCCTTATGCTGCTTATATTGATGTTTAGTGGAAATTAATCGTGATATTCTATTTAAATTGTTTAAGTGTCATTATAGCAATTTTCGCTATAATGACATTTATTGAATATCATCTCCCTAAAACCTTTGTGTGTTGTCTTAGGCTTGTATTTTCACAAAATAGATGTTTAAAATTCATTAACCATTTTAATTAATGATATTTTAATTTAATTAATCATTTTAATTAATGATTATTTGAATTTAATAAATTATTTTAGTTAATGATGTTTACAATTAATTAATCATTTTAATTAATGATATTTGAATATAGTTAATCATTTTAAGTAATGATATTTGAAATTTAAGTAGTTATTCTAATTAATGATATTTGAATGTAATTAATCATTTTAACCAATGATATTTAAAGTTAATTAATTAATTTAACAAAGGTATTTAAGTTAATTAATTGATTTAATAAAAGTGATTAAAGTTAATTTAATGAAAGTATTTTAAAGTGAATTAACTGGTTAGTGTTTTAAAGTTAATTAGCAGTTTAATAAAGGTTTTAAAGTTAAGTGTTTTAGAAATAATTAACTATTTAAATAAAGATAATTGATCGATTTATTAAAAGATATTATAAGTTTAACTTATTATCTTTCGGGACAATTTTTTTTTTAAATTATAAAAGGTTATAAATGCGATTAATTATCTTCGGTGCAATTAATGTTAGTATAAATTTAAAAAAGGGATTTTAAATTTGATTTATTTTGTTAGGGAAAATTATTGTGGTTTTAAAAGTTATAAAAAGGTTATATAAATCATCCTTTGGGATGATTAACCTTTGACCTAAAATTTATAAATACTAGTTTATAAATAAGAAGATCTTTTAAAAAGGATGTTTCAAAATAAAGCTAAGTGTAAATTGTTTTGGGTTTATGATAAATAATGTTTTGACATTTGTTTTGACCATGGTTTTAATACACTTAGAAAATATAATTTGCCCCTTTAAAAGAATATTTTGAAGAGTGTTTTTAAAGTGTCTTTAAAAGTATTATTATGTGAAAATCAAATACAAGTGTGAATAATCATTTTATCATTCTTGATTTATTGACTATCGATTTCGATTCTGTTATCTTTTTTATAATTCATCACTCTAAGACGATGTGTTGCTCATTTTAGCTTTGTTGCCCTTTGTTGGAAATGACTAAACCCAGAGAGCGAATAGGGACCAAGCTACGTAGGGTTGCTCCCATTAGGGTATTTTCACATCCACTCTATATTGGATTCAGTTTTGCGCATTGAGATGTGAAATATTCGGATACTCGGTAACAATTGGTGGGGTCCGGCTTGGAAGTTTCCAAGGTCATCGGAATTCTCAAGTATATTTCTAGAGGTATACTTTCAGTAAGGAGGACGCGCCCTCCTAGTCATTATTGAAAAAACTTCTCTATCCCTTGTTGTTAATTGAAATCCTTGAATTATTTCCTTAGTTGCATTGAGAAGTGCCTTGTGCTCTTCTCTAGTTTAATTATTTGCATCCATTCTTTCAAGTCTGGAATTTGATATTATTTATGCAAATTCATCAAGTATGGAAATCGTTCTTATTTATACCCACCTTTTTATTTGGATTGTTTCTGTTGTTTATTTCCATTCTTTCTTTATTGGATTGTTGTTCTGATTTGTTTTTCATTTCTTCATCTATGGATATTGTTCTTGTATGTAAAAACCCGTTCTACTTTAGCGACACGATCTCACAATTTTTTTATATATTCATCATATTACTTGAGTTTTCTCATGTTGGTTTTCCAAACTGACCCAAGTGTTATTTTTTTATAATGCTTGGGTCAGACCGAGTTTTACCCAGGTTGGGTTTGGTGATATGGAGTTATTGGAGAAGAGCTGGATGTTCACCTATCGTAGTGTTTTATTTTCCGTTGTATTGTATTGTATTGTATTGTATACCTATCAGAAATTGTAAGGTCGGGAATTTATAACTGTCTTTGATATATTATATGTTGTCGTTTCCGCTGTGAGATTCTATTTCTCCTGTTCTTGGCTCATTTCTTTCCTTTTCTTTTTATTTTACTCTAACAATCTACTTTTTTAGTGATTGGATGTTCGATATTTGAATATCGTGGATGCATTCGGTGTCAATTTTCGATGGTTGAAAAGGCAAGTCGTTACAATTGGTATCAGTGTTGAAGTTTAAGTGAGAACCTTGGCTTTGGTAGGATATGACTCATTAGAGATAGGGTTTGTAATACCCTAGAATAAGTAACTCATTAGAGATAGGGTAAGTGACACCCTATAATTAGTTTGAGAGCATTATATGTACGAAATTGTATTTGTTAATGCTATAGAAACATATTGTGTTAATTGGTCAATCGATTTGTTTATGAATTTTGGTTTTAATTGATCTATTGAGTTGTTTATGAATTTAGGTCGAGTCGTGGCCACGGTGTCGATTGGAATTTCTAAATACTTGAATAATGCAAATAGACTCGATATTGACTTTTGAAAATTGTTAAACGAAATACTTTGGTTTGGTTTATATTTTTATACATATAAAGGAATAATTTTCAAAATTTATACAGTTATAAAGTGTGTTTGTTTATTTGATAGTGATAATATTTATTTATTATCACTATTATTTGATCAGTCATGCTTGATTAAATTAGGGGCGTTGATTGTCATTTGTTGATTTCTGATTATTTATGTTCAGATTATTTACAAGCATTTATTGTTTGAATTTATAAACGAACCCCTTATGAATTAATTTTCATAATTCGACTATAAGGTGTTCAATTATAATATTGGGTTCAAAGTAATCTTTTAATAAAAGTTGTTTAATATAATCTAAAGGTAGAATAAGAATTTAGAGAATAAATATTTTGGAAAATTTTATTATAGTAAGGGAGAGTTATGGTAATGAAAAATAATTTTTGTGTAAAGGTAATTTTATGTAAATTTGGTTTATAAAATGGTTTTAAAAAAGAGAGGGATTTTTGAATTTAAATCCTAGAGTTGTTTGAAATAAATTCAAAAGGATTTTGAGAAAAATAATGGTAATATTATTAGGGAGTATTTATAAATAAAAATATTTTGGAAGTGAAATTTTAAAAGGAATGCATTTTCTATAGGGTAATTCGGGAAAAACATTTTGATTAGTTAAGTGACGACCGGATGTTGCTTAGGGAAACGTTATGGAGTACTTAGCAAATTATTCTCTTTATCACTATGCGATCGAAATGAGTTCAATCCGAATGAACCCAAAGTGAGTTTTAATAAGTGAATTGTTAATGTTATTTTATAAAGTATGCTTTAAAAAAATGAGTTTTTGAAACTAAAAACTAGGTATTTAATTCTTAAGTTTCCTTAAAGGAAACCGATTTAAAATAAAAAGTTATTTTGAATAATAATTTGATAAATGAAATTTTAAAACTCTTAGATAGAAAAGAAATAACTTAACTCAAGTTTTGAATGAGATAAATTAGATAGAAAGGTTTTGGTAAATTAATTTTATTAAAACCATAGTTTTTTTTAATTGTATAAGTTTTGTAAATTATTTAGTGATATCGGGCCAACTCGTAAGCATCTTTCCTTAACACTCTAAGTTAAAAAGGTCGAAAGTTGACTTTATTTCCAAAGACCCAAATTTTGATTAGGTCTCAATCTAAATTTTGAAAAAGTAGAATAGAATTAGTGTTTTGTATGTACTCTTAGGATCTAGAAGGGTATTAAAAAGGTGAATAAAATGGAGTAAGTTTTTGTTGAAATGGCATTATAAAATATTTATAAACTTAGGTGAAAATTTATGAAATAGTTCATAAACAATTTTAGTGTTGAATGAAATACTAAATAGAAACTATAAGAGATTTAGTAAAATTGGTATAGTTATGAAACCAATAACTCTAGAAAGTGACCTGCAATTTTATCCTAGGGAACTTAGATAATCTTCTAAGAAATAACTAAAGGCTGATGAGCAAAATGGTACGGTTGGGGAATTATCTATGCTCTTAGACAACTAAGAAATTTTTAAACCTAAGCTAGGATTTGATTGCTAGTCATTTAACATTTTAAGTAATGTTAACTGTTATTTTATTCCTATGCGGAATTTGATTTGATTTGATTTGATTGATTGTGTGATTTTATATATTGTCTATAAAGTTTGAATTTATAAACGGAGGTTTTTGAATTGTTGTTTATTAGGACTTAAATCCGGATGTTTTTGAAGAAAATGGTTTTGAAAGAATTTGTGAAAGAAATAATAAAAATATTTTTTTTGAAAAAAATATATTGATGAAGTGTTATTATTTTAGAACGTTTGAAAAGAATATTTTTGAAGTGATTTTTCAAATGTTTTTGTTATGACTAAATTTGGGCAATTGGGGGTTTTCCGATTCGGGAGACTCGCTAGGTATATTTCTTTATTTAGTTTTTTAGAAGGAACCAAAAAACCAGTGGATGCTCCATTTTATTTTGATTCTAGAATTATACTATGCTTCGATAGAGAGAGTCCTCTCCTTATCATAATTGATTTTAGTTTTGATACATTTCTTTTTGGCTAAATTTGAAAATATTTTGAATATAAAACCCAGATATTTAGTTCTAGAATATATATTTAAAATATTGGATGCATAGCATTTATTGCAGAATATTCTCTGTATTTGGTTGCATATGGTTGATATGTCGCTTTTGATTGCATGTGGCTTTATTCATTGGAGGTGCATAGATTTATATCATGCCAGTTTTTGCATGTAGAGTTGCCTTATTAATATCAGTTGCATCATTATTATCTGTTACATCATATTGCCTTGTTGCATGTGATTGCTACATTGTTTATGCTGTCTGAGCTTATGATAGAGATAGCTAATGTATTTCTTTTTTGTCTGCCTGACTCTTTTCTAGATTATGTAAGTATATGTAAGCAAGAGATTTCTAATTGATTTCTTACGCACTTGCATTTGCATCGAGTTGGTGAGTTGCTTGAAAAAATATAAATCAAACGCAAAAAGGTACGTAGTAGATTTAGAAATTGAAATTTTTTGGTGATTTTATACCCCAAATATGGGATGCCACTTGGATTTTGTTTTCTTTTATTCATTTAGTGCCCATAGTGGCGATTTGTAGTTTTTCCGATCGAGCTGTGGAAAGGAGGTGCTGCCCAAATTTTCCATGATATTTTAGAATTAATTAAATAATAACTTGATAACCCATTTTAATTAATAAGTTTTTAAACCTTAAGGTTTTGGGTACATTTTTTTCCTTGGGAATTTCGAGGACGAAATTCTATTAAGGGGGCAGAATGTAACATCCTAGAAATTTGATCGATTGAATATTTAATTAATTTTAATACTTAAATATTTGGTTTCAAAGGATAATAACTCGAATCCAAATATAATGAGTATTTAAATATTTGAATGATGAACTAGATATTAATTAAATGGAATTAATAATTCTATTTAACTCCTTTTATTTAATAAATAATATTGGTGAATTCAATTTGTAAATTTAATAACAATAACAAATAGTTTGGATAAACATTGATAATGTGATTGAAGAATATAAAACGATATTTAAATGTGTGAAATTAGCATTCTGGGGCACTGTCTCGGATTTTGACGAAACTAGTGCCATTGGATCTGAAATAATGAATTATTATATGCCGACGAGTTTCGTGACGATCGGACGTACTAGTGGTCATGCGAGCTTGGAATGCATAACGATTAATTTTAGAAAATTAAAATAATATAATTGGATTATAAAAAGCTAACTTCTGTATATGATGGAGTTAGGTCCAGATAATAGTTCCATTGTGTTCGAAATAGGAGTATTTAGCTAGGAACGTCAGTGAGCACGCCTTGTTTGGAGTTTGTAAAATTGCGAACATGAATAGTGTTGATTAGATTTCCTATATATAGGACCCCAAATCCATTCAGTTTTCTCAAACTCTAACCCTAGCCGCCGTTCTTTAAACCATGGATCCAACGACTGAGCTTCATCGGCGACAATCGATGTCGATTCAGGTAATGTGATCAACTAAAATATTATTTGGGCTGTTGAGATGGGTAGTTGGGTCGGTCGGATTGAGGTGCGGCAGTGCGAGGTGGCGGCGAAGTTGAGTTTGAACGGCGTAGCTATTTCAGGTTCGACGGCGAGCTACTGTAGTTTTACGGAGGTTAGCCCTGAAGGAGAAATGTCGAGATGTCGTGAGTTGCACGCCGGGTGGAGTTTGGTGTTGTTTGATCAACGATGGTGATCGAAATTTTGATCTGAATGTTTCTGACGTTTATGCGTTTTTCATAGAGAAGGTGGCTATGGTGCCTTAGAGTTCATCGGAGGCTGGGCGTTCATCTACGACGATGTGGTAGCGACAGATGGTCGTTGGAGGCACTACTGGGCGATTTGGCGGAAGTCGGGTTCACAATTTTTGGCGACTAGAAATTTTAGAACGAGGGTGATTGAGGTAGGATTAGAATTAAGCTAAGGTGATTAAGTGATTAATGATGTGAATTAGAAAATAATTATATTATTTAACTCTAGTATGTTGTAAATCAATAACATGTTCATATTAGGGCCAAATCGACGCGGCAAGTCGCGTTGCACTCTTAGCGTCGAAAGCTACGTTTTAGGACTGGATCGAATGAATTTAGAGCTTGTAGATTTTTTTGCTAAAATCGAACGTCTGTTCGATTTTAGTTCAAACCTTAATGCTTCGGCGATAGCTGAAATTTCGGTGAGTTTACTCACCTTTAAATAAACTATATAATATCCGCGATGCTATAAATTTATAGATAAATGTTGGGTTTATAGTTTAGATATTGTTGTTTTTATTTGACTGATTGTTTAGTTGAAATCCCATTTTGAAAAACGGATGGCATATTAACTTAATTGCTGTGAACTCATATGATTATATATGTATTCCATAACCATTGTTTTGTAGGGAATATTTATAGAGAGACCCTAAGGGTTTCTTGCCAATAATAATTATTTATTTCCTACTGCTGCTTATATTGATGTTTAGTTGAAATTAATTGTGATAATCTATTTAAATTGTTTAAGTGTTGTTATAGCAATTTTTGCTATACCGACATTTATTGAATATCATTTCCTTAAAACCTTTGTGTGTTGTCTTGAGCTTGTATTTTCACAAAATAGATGTTTAAAATTCATTAAATGTTTTAATTAATGATATTTTAATTTAATTAATCATTTTAATTAATGATTATTTGAATTTAATAATTTTTTTAATTAATGATATTATAATTAATTAATCATTTTAATTAATGATATTTGAATTTAGTTAATCATTTTAAGTCATGATATTTGAAATTTAAATAGTCATTCTAACTAATGATATTTGAATGTAATTAATTATTTTAACTAATGATATTTACAGTTAATTAATTAGTTTAACAAAGGTATTTAAGTTAGTTAATTGATATAATAAAACCGATTAAAGTTAATTTAATGAAAGTAGTTTAAAGTGAATTAACCGATTTAGTGTTTTAAAGTTAATTAGCTGTTTAATAAAGGTTTTAAAGTTAATTTACTGATTAAGTAAAAGTGTTTTAGAAATAATTAACTATTTAAATAAAGATAATTGATCGATTTATTAAAAGAGATTATCATTTTTATTTATTACCTTTCGAGATAATTAATATTTTTTTTAAATTATGAAATATTATTAACGTGATTAATTATTTTTCGGGATAATTAATCTTGGTTTAAATTTAAAAAAGGATTTTAAATTTGATTTATTTTGTTTAGGAAAATTAATGTGTTTTTAAAAATTATAAAAAGGTTATATAAATTATCCATCGGGATGATTAACCTTTGATTTAAAATTTATAAATAGTAGTTTATAAACAAGAAGGTCTTTTAAAAAGAATTATTTCAAAATAAAGCTAAGTGTAAATTGTTTTGGGTTTATAATAAAAATGTTTTGACATTTGTTTTGACCTTGGTTTTAATACACTTAGAAAATATTTGCTTCTATAAAAGAATATTTTAAAGAGCGTTTTTAAAGTGTCTTTAAAAGTATTGTTATGTGAAAATCAAGCACAAGTTTGAATGATCACTTTATCATTTCCGATAGTTGATTTATCGACTATCGATTCGATTCTACTATCTTCTTTATATTTCAACACTCTAAGACGATGTGTTGCTCATTTGAGCTTTGTTGTTCTTTGTCGGAAATGACTAAACCCAAAGAGCAAGTGGGGGCTAAACTATGTGGGATTGCTCTCATTAGGTTATTTTCACATCCACTTTAGATTGGATTCGGTTTTGTGCATTGAGATGTGAAATACTTGGATGCTAGATAACAGTTGGCGGGGTCCAGCTTGAAGGTTTTCGAGAGCCATTAGAATTCTCAAGTATATTTCTAGAGGTATACTTTCGGTAAGGGGGCGCACCCTCCTAGTCATTATTGGAAAAATTTCTCTATCCCTTGTTGTTAATTCAAATCTTTGAATTGTTTCCTTAATTGCATTGAGAAGTGTCTTGTGCTCTTCTCTATGTTTAATTATTTGCATCCATGGTTTCAAGTCTGGAATTTGATATTGTTTATGCACATTCATTAAGTATGGAAATTATTCTTACTTGTACATACCCTTTTTATTTGGATAGTTTATGTCTTTTATTTCCATTCTTTCTTGATTGGATTGTTGTTCTGATTTGTTTCCCATTTCTTCATCTATGGATTTTGTTCTTGTGAGGTAAAAACCCGTTCCGCGTTAGCGGCGTGGTCTCACATAATTTTTATATGTTCATCATATTACTTGAGTTTTCTCACGCTGGTTTTCCAGACTGACCCGGGTGTTATTTTATTATAATGCTCGGGTCGGATCGAGTTTTTCCTGGTTGGCTTTGGTGATATGAAGTTATTGGAGAAGAGTTGGATGTTCACCTATCGTAGTGTTTTATTTTCCACTGTATTGTATTGTATACCTATCAGCAATTGTAAGGTCAAGTATTTACACATGTCAAGCCGATAAAGTTTATTTTTAACTTTGATGCACTTTGTATCTTGGAGTGACAATTTATACTATCTTTGATGTATTATATGTTGTCGTTTTCGCTATGAGATTTTATTTCCCCTATTCTTTGTTCTTTTCTTTTCTTTTTTTATTTTACCCTAACAATCTGCCTTTTTGTTGATTGGATGTTCGACATTTGAATACTATGGATGTATTCGGTGTCGATTTTCAATGGTCAAATAGGTGGGTCGTTACGCCCATTGTTGATTGAATCCATTCACTCCTGGTGCTCGAGCACAAACTATGTATGGTAGTATTCTAATATCGACTCAGTCCTAAGCCGAGAAATCAGAATGGTCCCCAACGGATAACAAACCTACTTTGACACACTATCATGGGTCTGTGCCAAAAATGACTATCGTGACTCCAATGCATGAACTACATGACCTACACCTCTCTAAATGTTAGCATGCTGATTTGGTTGTCACTCGATCGTTTTATTTTAGCCGTACAGCTAAAACTTTCATCATCTCCCTTTCAAGTATTGTAGCATTTTTGGTTCAGGTTCCCATTGAGGTGGGGAATCCTACTTTGCTAGTTTCCAACCTCAATCGCTGGACAATCCCAGAACCTAATGTAGCATGTCAAAGATAAGGGTTTTATGATTTTGATTTCCTTAATAAAAGTAGGAAAAGCTAAAGTCATGGGAAGCAACGAATTCAAATCACTTCGCTCATTGTCAACGGAGATCCTTCTACGAGAAAAGATACTTCTAACGATCCCATAAGCGAAGTGTAGCGTGAATCCTTCCTTAAAGAGGTAACACCTCCTATATGAACACCCTAACAACCAATTCTACCTTTTGAATAGGACCTTTTCATCCATGTGGCTTGGGTTACTTTCTCTCATGAGCAACAAATCTTCTCCACCTATACCTGAATGGCTCTATGTCTAACATCATACGACTCCACATAAACTGCTAACTCTCCATTAGTGATTACTCAAATCCTCAAACATCATCATTAACAAAATCCTATGTCCCCCTCTATGCTGTTAAAGTCTTGCTAAAGCCCTGCAAAATCCCCGCTATAGCGCAGTGTTCTTCGACCGCTACGCTATTTCAATTTAATACTATTAAACAATAAATCCGCTCTAATTCCTGCTATTTTCCACTAAACCTGCTAAATCAAGGATTTTTAGCATCTACTTTAGCGACATTAATATACAAAGGTTGATTTGACTAAATCCTTTTTAAACCAAATCAATAAAGTTAGGGTAAAGAACTAATTTTATGTTGTAAGTGCTCAATATAAGCTAGAAGTCTATTGTAATCACCAAATCTAGTCTGCATAAATCATGATAACTTTGGTTTTGTTATATAAGATTAAGCAATATTTATTTTTCCAACATAAATGATGTGAGAATGAGAATAAATTAACTTTAAATATTTTTTATACCTAATGAAGTTTTTTGTACCTTTGCTATTTTCCGCTATGTTCCTGCTTTATCCCGACTGTAACCTTTTGCACCTCCCTCACTACAGAACAACTAAAGGATTTAATTGCATAGGTCTTACATGACAATACAACCAATAAAATTCAAGAACAACGACAATTCTCATCGAACCAAAGTGATAATAGTTAACTTCGCCATAGGGAAAATCATAAGATTTGTCAATTCCTTATGGAATTTTACACTACTTTGGGTCCCTCTAATATAAAGTCCCACCAATTCGAGCCTCGCAAAAAGTTTATTTAACACCCACCTCATATCTTGCTACTTATCGTGAAAGACTACAAGCAACGTCTAAGAGTAACTCGGGATAGTGTAGTGGATGTGTGCATATACAATATAATAAAAGTATAACAAAATAAAAATATATTCTCTCAATGTTCCATCCATTGCAGAGTATCTGTTTCTTAAGTGACCTCACCCTATATATGTACTTTTCTTCCTCAAGTGTTCATATGGTATCGCTCGAGGACTATAACTACACGTTGCTCTATCGGCCCACTCAAGTGCTCCTAGGACATAATATAATCTAACCTAATCCACTGTTACCTACCTAAGCTCTGATACCAAGTGTAACAACCTTCCATTAACGATGTCCTGAAGCAATGCTAAACAACCGCATATAATTTTAAACACAAAGACAGATCGTCGACATAAATTTAAACAAAACTATCTCGCATGATATATTGATATGATCTCATGGGGGATAGAAATATACCGTATACCAATATATACATATGCATATAAAATATGAGAGGCATTCTTTATAAGGCATGGTGTGAGAATAAAACCGATATAACAATATAATCGGATTACATCGTCACCATACAAACTGTTTATTGAATGATACAACTAATACAATACATGGCCTGATATAAAAATGATCTCCGATGTGCATAAAATAATAAACCGATAACTAAAGACCCGATCCTGAAGATCACTGTCTCCAATCACTCAAAGGTCCAGCTATCCTGCAAACATGTCCCTAAATACCTGATCCTAGTTGTAACATCTCTTGTTTCGAAACCTAATGTTGAAATTCCAGTGTGCTATAGTAACCTTGGAATTATCTTTTGACAATCGAGATGAGATCAATTATATATACAGTTTAAATGACCAGCAATTTAACAATATTAAATGAATTCATCATTACAATTCCAAAATAGTTCCCATAGTCATGCCCACACGGAGCTCAAAAAATATAATACAATCATAGTTAATAGTGCCATGCCTAACTTATGAAGATGCCGACATGAACACTAAATACAATGGAAACAAAACAACACTTATCATCCAAATCTTTCGCTTCATTTTCAGGACACTTCATTCACCTTACAAAAGCAACTTTTCTAGATCCATAAACTCAGCCTACTTGAACAGGTACCCATGGATTTTGGGGAATACAATGATAAAAACACGGGTTAGACATAAAATCTGGTACTAACAATATATTACCCAAAACATAAAATATAGTAAGACCGCACCACTGAAGAATGGAATGAGTTTTCCCCTCACTATAACACAACATACATTTAATAACTTTAAACATAAACATAAATCATTATTTCCTTCTTAACTATCTTATTCATACAATGATGCCATAATCGAAATCAATAGCCATTTCACTCGGTGTACCATTCACCAATCATTCTCTCTTCTTTCAAACCTAAGCTATTAAGCCTTTGGTACCACTAAGCCCTCATGCTTTCATCTCTTCCTTAGTTTCTCTAATTACAATACCCAGTTTCAGTTGCCAGTCCAAGCCTTACACTGCTTTTTTGTTACGATTCCCATTTCAGGCCTTACACCTACTTCACTTTCATGTGTCAGTTTCCAATCTAGGCCTTACACCTACTTTGATTTCATGTTTCGGTTGCCACTCCAGGACTCACACCTATTTCGCTTTTAGTTTTTGGCTACCATGTCAAGCCTTATGCCAACTATCGAGATCTGCCTTGGTTGCCGCTCCAGGCCTTACACTAATGCCTTCATGTTTCGGATGCCATATTAAGCCTTACTCCAATGCTTTTGGTTGTGGTTGTCACTCTAGACTTTAAACCTATGTTCTTGGGTTTGGTTTCCACGTGGTCCTTACATCTACATTTTCATTTTTTGATTGCCACTCGGGCCTTTCACCTACGCTTTTGGTTCTTGGTGGCCTTCGATGCTGCCTCTAGGTACACGCTAAAAGCATATATGCTGAACATTTGACACTATCTTTACGCGCATTGACTTATAATTCATCCTAAGTTCATCCTCTTACAGTTATTTAGCATTGTCCTGGCATGTTCAACATGTATTATGGATCTCATCTATTGATCAACTATTAAACACTTTACTCATTTAAATTATCTCTCGTCCCTATATATTGACTTTTCGGCACCCACAAATCTCCCTTCGACTATGTGTATTTTCATACAGAGTTCTCCTAAAATATTTCCAGTAAATCTTAGAAAATATATAAATGTATTTCCTTTTATAAAATTTCTCAAACTCCCTATTTATAACCGTTTTCTATATAAAAAAACAATTCTTAGATAATTCATATCTAAATATTCACTTATAAGATAATTCAATAAATTAAAACTCATCTCTAATAATGTGTTCAAAACATCATATTAAAACTCGGATTAGATAAATCACAAGAAGCATAAGATATGATCATAATTAAATTTGATCATTAGCGATTATAAAGGAAAGTGGGATTAAAGAATATATTACTCATTTAGATCTCTTAGTTTTTTATCGTTTCTAGTTCCCTTTGCTTGGTCTTCTTGTTTTCCCATTTTTATTTCTTAGGCATCTACCACCATTAACATGCTTCAAAGATTTTATTTTAATTTGAGTGTAGAATGCAATGAGAAGAGAGTGACAAAACAATTTGAAAAGCCATGTAATAACCTCTCTATGAACCATTGACCCACCATTCTCTTTGTCATTTAATTCATTTTAGTTAGATTTTTTAAGTAACAATGTTAATCAGTAAATTCACACCCATATACTTATCTTATCATTTTATTATTTAATTACATACTTCAGTCAATTTAAATCTTTATTCTCATGATTAATTCTTTAATTAATATTTTTTAATTTATGGGATGTTACAGGTTCCCTCTTTATAGGATCGAAATTCAAATAAGGTATCTTATGATTATCCAATTTTCCCCATGCCCATTCTAGCACAAATAGAAAAGTTCCCTACGTATGTGTCCTAAAAAAATGTACACGTGCATCTACTAATAAATAAAAAACCAACCATAATATAGAATATCTATACATAGTTTATAACAATACATAGCAAACACACATGCTAACCCTTTGCAAATAACTCGGCAAAAGTCCTTCTATCTTTATCTTTTGTTTCCCAAGTACAGTCTTCTATGTCCTTGCTCCACTGGATTTTCACAAGCCTCGCTAACTTATTTTGAAGTATTGTCACGTCTCATTTTATTATCTAAAAGGGTTTCTTTACATAGACCATGTTTAGTTCAAAAACTAAATCTTCCATAGCTCTTGGATTTAAAGCCTCTTTAGGATCTTGGGTACACTTCCTTAAATGTGGCACATGAAATATATTATGAACACCAGCAAAATCACTTAGCAATTCAACTCAATAGGCTAGTTTGCCAATTCTCTCTAGTATAAAAATAGGCCAACATATCTGGGTGCTAACTTTCCGACCTTTCTAAACCTCATAGTGCCACTCAACGGTAATACTTTAACAAACACATGATCACCTAGATCAAAATCTAAATGCTTATGCCTCTTATTAGTGTAGCACTTCTTCCTGGATTGAGCATTCATCCTTTGCCAAATCAAGATCTAGACATAAAACGTGTCTATCTCCCATCTCGTACCAATATATTGGCGAATTACAAGGTCTTCCATATAATGCCTCGAAAAGGGCCATCCCAATACCGGATAGGTGACTATTGTTGTTTGAGAATTCTACTAAGTGCAAGTGATCCTTCCACAATCCATCGAAGTCTAACACAGATGCCCATAACAAATCCACAAGCCCTTGGTTGACCCCCTTGGTTTTTCATCTTCCAATGGATGGTAAGTTGTTCTCATACATAACTTCGGACCTAAAGCACTTTGTAGGTTCCTCCAAAGTTTAGTGGAAAAAAGGGGTCTCGGTCACTAACTATGGTACATGGAATTCTATGGAGTGTCGCTATAGTTTTAACATACATCTTGGTTAACTTTGTTTACTTCCTCATGGATTTCACTGGAATGAAATGAGAACTCTTAGTCAATCTATCCACTATGACCCATATATTCTCGTTCCCTACCCTCATCTTTGGCAAGCTATCAACAAAGACTGTAGAAATTGAATCTCATTTCCACATTGGAACCTTTAAAGGATGTAAAGTCCACTAGGCTTTCGGTGTTCAGCCTTAATTTGTTTGCATGTGAAACATCTCTTCACACATTTTCCAACATCTCTCTTATTTCTTTCCTAATAAAAGCTCTTACTCATATCTCAATAAACCTTGGTGCCCTCGGATGGATACCAAACTTCAAATGATGACATTCATCCTAGACCAACTTACAAAGTTCTCCACTACCAGGACATACAACCTTCCCTTCTTCTGAAGCTAACCTTTCTCATCAATACCAAAGCCTATAAAATCTTTGGTTTTGGCACCACTCTTCAGGCCATTGATCCTTTTGACACAATGTGGATATTCTTTCTGCTTCTCAGCCATCTTCTCTATGAGAGTTGGGTGTACATCTAAGCATGAAAATACCTCAGAAGTTCTACTTGGGCTAGCACTCAAACGAAACTGAACATTACAAGAAGCTAAAGTCCCTAATACATTCCACTCTTCTATCGTACAAAACGCAACTCTATTATTTTCATTTCAAAGCATCAACAACCTTATTTCTTTTCACCAGGGTGAACACAATCCCAAAATAATAAGAAGCCAAAAATTTCAACCACCTCCATTGTCTCATGCTCAACTCTTTCTAGAAGAACAAGTATCTTAAGACTTGTGGTTGGTAAACAATTCAAATCTTTCTTGAAGAAGGTAATGCCTCCAAGTCTTTTGCGCAAAGATAGCTTTCGCCAACTCTAAGTCATGTGTCGAATATTGAACATCATGGGGTCGCAACTTTCTAGATGCATAAGCTATCACTTCACTCCTTGCATCAATACTGCCCCTAACACCAAACCTGAAACATTGGTATAAACTATCACGTCTCTATTCCCTTAGGCATTGCTAAAACCGGAGCATTCGTTAGCCGAAGCTTCAACACTTGGGATGCCATCTCGCACTCTGTCATCCAAACATACCTCTCATTCTTTCGAGTAAGTCTCGTCAATGGCGCTGCTATACATAGGGCTGTCAATGGATACCCGAAAATCCGAAATCTGTCTGCATCCATGTCCGAAAAGTAGATAAATATCCGATATCCGAGAAAATGGATGCAGATGTGGATACGAAGACATCCGCATCTGAAAATTATCCATCTGGTTTTCATGATTATAGTTTAAATTATGTATATTTTAGTATAATTAAATATATTTATTTATTGTTTTATTAAGGTAGAAGTTTATATTATACGCACTTATTCCATATTAACTGCTTAGAACTATTTATTATCATCATATTTGTTTATTTTTGACACTTTTACAATTAATGGGGTAGAAAAAGTTTATGTTAAGCCAAAATTTTCCTTTCATGTTTCTCGATTTATCGGTTTTTGTTAGCAGATCGGATAATTATCCAATATCCGTATCCGCGGATGCAGATATTCGATATCCGAAAATGATTTTGGATGCAGATATGACACTATCCGCATTCGAAAGTATCCTTTGATAGGCCTAGATATACACGAGAAGTCCTTAATGAATCTCTTACAATACACTACCAATCCTAAGAAACTTATTACCTCAGTAACTATCTCGGGCCTTTTCCAACTATTCATTGTTTGAAATTTCGAAGGATCCATAGCCAGTCCCTCCTTTATAACTATATAGCCTAGGAATTCAGCTTCATGTTTCCAGAAGTGACATTTGGATAATTTCCTTTAACTTGTTTTGACTTAAGGTCTCCAATACCAACTTAAGATGAACTTCAAGGTACCGTTCACTCTTGGAACACACAAAAATATCATCTACAAAGACCAACAATAACCTATTCAACTGACCACGAAAGACTTGGTTTATAAAATCCACAAAGAATGTTAGAGCATTGTTTAGCACAAAGGGGTTGACTAACCACTCATATGAACCACACCTTATGCTAATCATGGTCAAAGGAACACTTTCTTCAGTAACTTTTAGTTGATGGAATCTTATAGCCAAATCTTGTCACAAGAATATCCTAGCTCCACTCAACTGATCAAATAAATCATTTATCCTTGACAATGAATAACGATTCTTTACTGTTAACTCATTCAACTTCCTATAGTAAATACAAATCCAAAGTGATCCATCTGACTTCTTTAAAAATTCCACGGAAGCTCCCCACGGTGAATTATCCTGCCGAATTAAACTGCTATGCTAAAGTTCCATCGGCTGCTTCTTCAACTCTTCCATTTCCTTAGATGACATTCTGTTAGGCAGTCTACTAATAGGTTATGTTCCTAGTAACAAATCTATACAAAACTCAATTGCCCTCCTTGGTGGATACCATTACTGGATAAGAAATATCTACAAATTCTCAAAACACTAAAGCTCTTCTAATCTCCTAATCTTGACTTTCCATTGCTTACAGTGAAACCCGAATCTTCCTTTTATCTCATCCAAAGATACCAAGATCCTTTCTCCATTCTTCAGATTCGGTAAGGCAATAATTCTCTCAGTGCAACAAATCCTGGCATCATTATACGCTAACCAAAACCAACCATAAATTACCCCGTAGCCTATAACGTCAAACACATATGGGTCATAGGAAAACAAATGTTAGTATCGAACAAACTCTAAACTTGTGCACCTCAAGTCGAGAGTGGCATACGCATCAATTGGATTAACAACATGCAAAGATGTAACTAGATAAATAGCATCTAAGCCCAATCTATCAACTGAACCTTTTGAAATGAAAGAATGTGAAGTCTAGTATCAAACAAAACTCTAATTAAAAAAATGGAAATCGAAATCATACCTTCTAACACAACACTCTTGCCTTTCTCCTCGACAAACGGTCCTCCCTTTGGTCCCTCCAAAGCACAAACCCTTGCTTGCTTCAATTCCGAATAATCTTTCTTCTTATGGCCAGGCTTATCATAATTAAAGTACTTGACCTTGACTACCCAACTAGTAATGGGCATTTTGATGCATAGTGCCCCTTTTAGCTGCAATTACAACGAGTAACCTCTCGGATTCCTCCATCCCAAGTCTTTCCTCTTGGTAGCTGCCCTTTTTTTCCTTTTTGTTATGGGGAGAACCTCTTCTTCTGCTCTGCCTTGGCCTTCCTTTCCACCTTTCTCTGCTCTTGCACATACTATCGAACCATTTTGCTATGTCCACAAGATACGTGCCATTACTTTATGGTCGAAGACTTACTTCAGCCCTAAATGAACTTCTCATTCTTCTGCACTGGGTTGTTAATCATTTTCGAGAAATACTTGGCCAAAGGATTGAACCTCCGGATATACTCTTCCATAGAAAGATCTGCCTACCTCAGGTCAACAAATTTTCTCAGCAACATGCTTCTTTGAGACATGGAAACAAACGAAGTCTTGAACCTTTCCCTGAAATATGCCTAAGTGATCTGTTATTCAAGAGTCTCTACGGTTACCATTTCCCACCAATCCATAGCATCGTTGTGAAACTGCCTCGAAGCCAGTCTTCGTTGTTGCACATAACCCAGTCTTAAGAGTCCAAATATGTGCTCTTGTTGCTCAGTTTGTTTGGGGCAACACCTGTAGGGAAGAACGTGTTTCACAAGCAAGGTGTGCGATATCCCAGGTTCGAATTCCAACAGCTCTGCTATTTAGGTTGCCATAAAAATAATAATCCAAGAGGGCCTGTTGGATTTAAAAGGGTCAAAGTCCACTCGGTGGGAAGCCTTTTGATTTCTCTTTGGAACTTTGGCAAGTTGTTATTAAAAAAATATATGCGCTCACGCACTTTCAACCAATTTAACACTTCAACTATTGGTTCCCTCCTAGTAACATCTTGTATCCTAGGCTTCGATAGCCTTGGTTCAGCTTAGAATACTCTTCCCTTACCATTAGTCATGGCTTGACAACCTTGGGAAAGTTTTCCCTCATCATTTGTACCATGAATTGCTGAAACAAGGCGTTTACATCCATTCCCATGATAGGTAGGACAACTTCGTTCTATGCTATTGGTGGCATCTCTCTAGCATTCCCTCCATCACTCTAAGTACTCTAGGTCTCTCTCCTGACATTAGCTCCCCCTATAGTGATCCTTCTACTTCTCATTTCATTTTCTACTAAGAAAGTCTTCATTATAATTAGAAGAAAAGAGAGCTAAACAATAATAAGAATATAGATATTTATACCTATATATCTATATAGAAAAATACAAGTATGTCATCTAATATTGTATACCCTTCCCAAGATGTTTGCTTTCTACTATCTAATTCTACCTAAACCTTCACTTAGCTCTGTTACTTATGTGTCCTCTAACCTAAGCTTCAATACCAACTATAACATTCCTTATTCTGAAACTCATCTCCAATGTGTTATAGTCGCCTTGGAGTTATCTTTCGGCGATAGAGATGAAATTGGTTATATATATAGTATAAGTAAACAAAGCAGCAATTTAACATTATGAAATGAATTCATCGTTGAAAATCCAAATTAATTCCTATAGTCATGCCCACACAGGGGTCAAAAAATATAATATAATCATAGTTAGTAGTGTCATCCCCATCATATGAAGATGCCAACAGAAACACTAAATACAACGGAAACAAAAAACATTTATCATATAAGCCTTCTACATCATCTTTAGGAATCTTTGTTCGTCTTTTAAAAGAAACCGGCCTAGATCCATAAACTTGACATACTTAAATGAGTATGAATGAGTTTATGCAAAAAACAACGTAAAAACACAAAAATGACATAAAGTATGGTATGAGCAATATATTACCCTAAAACATTAAATATAGTGAGACCACACCGCTGAAGCACGAAATAGGTTTTTACCTCGCTATAACATAACATACATTTAATAACTTTAAATAAACATAAATCATATGTCCTTCTTAAGGGTCTTATTTATACAATAATGCCATTACCGAAATCGATATGCCATTCGGTAATCATTCTCTTTACTTTAAAACCTACGATACAAAGCCTTCGCCTACCATTTAGGCCTTTTGCCTTCATTTCTTCCTTAGTTTCTTTAGTTATACTATTTGGTTTCGGTCATCACTCCAGGCCTTATACCCATGATTTTGTGTTTTGGTTGCCAATCTAGGCCTTACACCTACTTCGCTTTCATATTTTCGTTATCATTCCAAGCCTTAATCCTACTTCACTTTTGTGTTTTAGTTACGACTCTAGGCCTTACACCTACTTCACTTTCGAATTTTTGCTGCCACATCAGGCCTTACGCCATCTATGAGATCTGCCTTAGTTGCCACTCCAAGCCTTATGACAATACCTTCGTGTTTTGAATGTCACTCTAGCCTTACTCCAATGCTTTCAGCTGTGGTTGCCATTCGAGGCCTTATACCTCCATTCTCGGGTTCGGTTGCCACTTAGACTTTAAACCTACACTTTTGTGTTTTGGTTGCCAATATGGCCTTGCACCTATGCTTTCGAATCTTGGTTGCCACAGCCTTCAGTACTAGTGCTAAAAGCATGTCAACTGCACGTTTGACACCAATTTACATGTGTTAACTTTTCATTCATCCTGACCTCATCCCTTCATGGTTATTTGGTACTTTCCTGACATATGTAGCATATATTATGGATCTAGTCTATTGACAAATTATTTAATACTTTACTCACTTAAATTATCTGTCCGCCCCATATATTTGCCTTTGGACACCCATAAATCTCCCTTCGGCTAAGTGTGTTTTCATTCGGAATTCACTTAAAATATTTTCAAAGAATCTTAGAAAATATATACATATATTTTCATTCCTTAAATTTCTCAAACTCTCACTTTCTAGCCATTTTCTAAATAAATGGTTAATTCGTATATAATTATATACTTATCGGAAAATTCTATAAATGATAACCCATCTCTAATAACGTGTTCACAACATCATATGAAATTTTCGAACCATTTTAATCACAAGAAGCATATGAAATGACCATAATTAAATTTGGCCATGGGAAATTGTAAAAGAAAGTAGGATTAGAGAATATACTACTAAGCCAGATCTCTTAGTTGATAATGTTTCTAGTTCCCTTAGCTTGACCTTCTTCTTTTCCTTTTTCTTTCTTTCTTAGGCTTCTACCTTATTAAATGCGTCAAAGCTTTTATTCAAATTTAAGTGTAGAAGGAAAAAAGAAGAAAGCGATGAAACAATTTGAAAAGACATGTAATAACATTAATAAGTAAATGTACATCCAAATACTCATCTTATCATTTGATTATTTAATTCCATGGTTGAATCATTTAAATCTTTATTCCCATGATTAATTCTTTAATTATTTATTTCTTAATTTATGGGTTTTTACACTTGGCCTACTCGTGAGAGTAACCCAAAGTTTCTCAAAAGGGAAAAATAGAAAAACGAGGATCATCCAGAAGTCTGGTGAGAGTAACCCAAAATTCTACGGGTGATACTAATCACATCTTATCCTACCCTATCCTTACACCAACAAGTTAGGATAATACATAATAGTAATTTCATTATCAAAAAAATACATACTATAACAAGCTATGTTATTGATAACATGATAAACAAGGTAGGGGTAATACTGCACTCCATAATCAACGGGTTCATAAATCTCTTAATCTCGGCCTAACCCAAAATAAATATAAAATACATTTAACAATATTATATATCCAAGCATCCCAAACCAGGGTAAGCATCGTATACGAGTAATAACTTATGCTAGTTCCGTTCAAATATCCATAACCGATATCCAAGTATAAAATTTTCGAAATATCCATAACCGATATCCAGCTGTAGAATTTCCATTACCTACCAAGAAAGACATAGCTAAAGCCACAAATAACCTATGACTTCAACTCAATGCCCTAGAATATTGACTTGTAGGTCTCATTATAACAACTAATTGTGCTATGGACTATACAAGACCTACTTTAGAGTGGTGTCCCAATATTTCATTTTACTAGCATCATATTCCTTCGGTTACATTTATCAAGCAAACTAAAACTATACATAACCGCACATACACGCATTCACACTTTCCCATATGTATATAAAACACCGATTTCTTGTCGTCCCCTGTGGATCATCGATTCATTTCTTGAATAGTATATATAAATCACCTAAGCTTTTATCCATAATTGTGTATATTAAATATCTCGTGCACCAATTAATAGTCCCAAGTCAGGCATACCAACTATATATAAATCGTGTATTTATACATTTGTATAATATATTTCATGCACCAGTTTATAGCCCTAAGTCAAACATGCTAAACTATATATAAATCGCTTAAACCGCATATCCATGAATCTATATAATATATTCCATGCACTAATTGGTAGCCCTAAGTCAAGCATACCGAACTATATATAAATCACTTAAATCGCGTATCAATAGATATGTACAATATATTATGTGCACTAATCGCTGGCCCCATTTCAGACATACCGAACTATATATAAATTATTTAAACTACAAATTGATAAATAAATAAATACATGCATGTACATAAGCACACGCACATACAAACAGATATATATATATATATATATCACATAAACTGTGTATCTTTAAATAAATAGATCCATCATCTATTATCAACAACAAATCACACATACAATCTTAGAAACAGTTCAACCAATCATCAATTGGGGAATGAGTACATATGTCCAATTATGTATTTGACATCTATTTAGACTCCCAAATAACTAGCTAATGTATATACGTACTATGTATGTATGTATGTATGTATCGTTTTATATCATCATGGCCATATAATACAGTATAGGTAAATGTGGGGACTTATACACATATGTAAAAGTTAAAGAATTTATTCCCACTCACCTTATCAACATTTTTAATAGTCCAAAAAAATAGCTATGTCATGCCATAGAAAATCTTGATACAGCCAGAACAAGGAAAACCTCATCTCGATTGGACCTCGTATATAAAAGATAGGAATTTTATAAGAAAAATAATTATATAAATTAACTAATAAATCAATTTATTTAATAATTAACTTAATTAGCTTCATTAATCCTTCTTTCCCATTTTAATTCCCACCTAACCCATTCTTCACCCATGATAGCCAAGTCCCACCGCCACCATGGACTACTAGAGGGCTCCTCTAACTACGGCCAACCTTTACCACTTTGTGAGATAGAACCAATGGAAGCCTTGCCTATGCATTCGATCCCTCGCTTCAAATCACAACCGCACCATGCCCTCTTATCTAAGTAATTTTCACAACTCCAATGGTGACCACACCTCCTCTAACCAACTCCATCTGATGCTGCTGCGCAAGACAAACCCAAGCGACCCTCAATTTCTAACTCCGCATCTAACTGTTGAACCCAGAACTCTAAAATGTTGGTCTTCACAAATCCCTACTGCACTGGCCAAGAAGGGTACACTTTTGTGCATCTCCCTAGTGAACCGTTATGCTACTCACAGTTCAATCATTCGATCACTGTAGATCCAATGTTAATTGAAGGGAGGAGGAGGATGAACTTGCTTTTTGGTGCCTGTTACGTTATAAAGGGGTATTAATACCAAATTGGGGAAATTAGGTTTAGGAAAATTTATTTGATTTATTTAAAAATTCCATTCGCAGTTCGAGCTTATTCAACTTATAGGAGCATCATATCGTGATGATTCTTCAAAATCTCGCTTCGTCTTTTACTCAATGGTGGTATATAATATAACTCCATTCGTGATAGATCACCAGGATGTTATTTTCTTGTATTTCAAAGGTGTATTGGCCATTGGATCGTTCGATTTAATAAATTATTTGACTACATAACTCATATTGTTTTTCTCTTTCTAGAAATATGAACTATCAACCAAGAGTCCATAGGGCCTGGCTACGCAAGTATATCTGTACAATACATATAACTAATAAATCTCGAATATAATGTAACATAAAACCTATCAATTTTATAACAAAATTCTCATGAATCAATATTCAAACTCAATGGAAGAGGTCTCAAGTCCTAACTCATTCATCTTCAAAAGTTAGCTGTTTGGACATTTCATTCCAACTAATTCTTAAATCTTTAGACATTTAAAAATACAGGTTGTTACACCAACCATTTATGGGGTTGCAATTTGTTGGTACTATCCAAAGTCGTTTACAACAAGATAAATGGATCCTAACACCCATTAAAGGAATCAAAAAAAATTCTATATCTCCTTTGGGGTTTCAAGAGATGTATAAAACTTAGTGAGAACCTTATTAGATAAATTAAATGAATCACATTTAACTAGTCTAATAAGTATAAGAACATGTGTAATATTATACTAATCTATTTTAAAAAAATTGCACCATTAATGTATATGATAAAATTGTTTATCGATTGAATTATACTAAATGAACTAACTTGAAGATTAACATAGAAATGTAAAATTTTATTTATTAATACAATAACTTTTTGGCATGTTTCCACTTTAAGGCCCATGCAAGGACCAAATAATACAATCATTAAAACTTTCAAGCCTTAGTTACTGAAATATCAATTTTCTCAAGGTTGTGTATTGTCTTTGATAAGTTTTGAACTTGAAAATAATAAAAGAGTATGGGATATTTTATCCATATTCTATCACATATAAAAGTTGTATGGTAAACAATCATATTCCGTAAGATTTGAATTTTAATAAGATTGTTTCATTTGAAATGAGCAAGTAAAGCAAAGTGGGAGGTCATGTGTTCAATACAATTGAATACATTGAAGATCTATTTATCTTGAAAATGACATTGGAGAATGGACAATAGATAGACCTAAAAGTTGGATCATTGAAATGACAGTTTCTATCTGTATACTTAAGTGCAACTTATTTGATCTCCTTAACATGTTAGGGATAAATTAATGCATTTTTGTAAAAAATGTTAGTGTAATCTTATAGTGAGCAGTTTCTTTTTTAAGGGGTTTTCCATTGAAAAGAGAGAGTGAAAGTTCAAAAGTGGATGTATATTAGCATGATTAGGATGAAGAGAGGGAAAATGGTCACCTCTACTTCATGAAGAGATAAAGGAAACAAAATTGTATAAAATATTTGTAGAAGCTTAACAAGGAAATATATTTTCCAAATGTATTCTTATAGAAAATTGTTCTCTATAAGACCTATTTTTTTTGAATTTGAAATGCTTGGCTCGAAACTCTCAACTATGAACTAGTTATGGTAGAAGAAAAAATAGCATGTTGCATGTGATTGAATGGAGCTTCATATTTCAAATGTTGTTATTGTAGCAATAGTAATAGTGGGAGTATCACATATGATACTTTCTAACGGAAGCATCTTGTTTTGAAAATTGCTTTCATATATACAAATAAGTTTTATGAAATAATATTTGGTTTCGAATTTGACCGAAAATAGACACAGCTTTGCTTTAACATTAATATTATGAATGTTCGTCATAAAACAAATATGTATTTTGTATATTGATGATGGCATTTTTCTTCATTAAAATAGTGATGTTTTAACTATTGAAAATACAAAAGCATCTAAAATATTTAATAATTATTTTTGGATTGTTATTAAGATATAGCTTTGAGAAAAAAATACTTTTACCATATTAATATGAATCATATGTTAATTAAAATTGTATCTCAAAGGGTTAATGACTAAGCATCCATTCAGTGGGAGTGACAAAATAGTTAATGCAGATTGATACATAATGATATGCAATCCAACGTCTATTTATATCGAAAGTTGATCCACTTACTTCATTGTATTCACCAATAAATTTTCTCAGATATGAACATGTGTTTTGGTACAAAAGTTTGATATATGTGATAAATCCATAGAACATAAACCAAAGTAGAAAAACATAACATGTAGAAGAATTAAAATAATCCAATTTGATCAAATAGGTGAGTACCTTGGAAAAGAGTTCCAAGAGAACCTAGATAGAATATGATTCACACACTCAAAGTCACTCTTCCCTATGGTACATAATAATGTAATGATAAAGAGTAATTAACTTTGTTATACAAAGTACGATTAACAATGAGTGAAGTTGAGTTACCCCTTTCTAAGGATGTCTACTTAAGAGTAAGCACAATATTGAATTTATTTTTTTCAAAAGCAAATATTATGGCTCTATATAAGATATGAATCAGGAAGAAACCTCATCTTAAGCAGTTTAAGATATATGGTTGTCCAACCTACATTATTAACGTAAGTTTTGTGAAATCAAAGATAAATATTTTTATGTAAATCTATAGGTAGTTTATAAAAAAAATTGAATGTATATTCTGTTACACTAAGAAACAAATTATTTGTAACGATCCGTAAATTTCAATGATTTTATAACGTAATTAACTGAAATTTTCTTGAAAATAAGTTAATGAAATTTTGAAATGAAAATTTTATATTTGGAATGCGTCTATTTAAACATAGCAAATGGTAAATTTTTATTGGAAAATATGCAAGTTAGTTCTGTTGTGAAATTTTCAATTTCAATTTAGATCAGTTGAAATTCGATGAAAATATCCCGAAATACGAATATTTTTACATAATAAAAATTTAAATCATCTTCTGAGTGAGACGTCATATTTCGTTTCGTCAAATTTGGACTGCTCTAGCCCCGTTTATCTTATTTTGGCGTTTTAGCAGCATTTTCGGCACCGAAAATCGACTTTTGATAAGATGGTCGTATCATTCATATCTGTGTACCATTCTGTTCATCTCGTCGTGCTGATCTCCGCAGTATATTCATTTGTGCATTTCGGTGTCCGGTACGTGGAGAAAACCGCGAAACGGTTAATCGTATCGGTACCAATTCTGGAGTCTTTTGGATTTCCTGTGCCCATTCGTTTGTTTCCCGAGAAAACAAATGGCCACTATCATTATTATTTCCGTAAATTCAACTTGTGACCTTCACTATTCCCTTGCTTCAATATATTTTCTGGTTCAACTCTCTGCTCTCTTCTATTCGTTGCTCTTCTTCTTATAAAAAAAATATATCATAATAAAATGAATATAATATGAAGCATTCATGAATATTGTTCTTCCTGTAACCTAATCTTAGCTCGTCCTCTCCATTTTTGCCGTGAAGCACACCTCAAACCCGTCTCTCCCATTTTTCCACGACCATTCAACCTTTAATAGTCGAGCACCTCTACCCCTTTTCCCCACGTCCAACCCGAACGCAGCACGTTTCTCTCGACCACCCAGATCCGCTTCTGACCATAGAAAACCCACCCTTGCCTCCGACCATCGCCCCATGCACAACCATCCACCAAACGCCATGTACAGCCACATCATTCCCCCTCGACCTGACATCCAAACCTCCACCACCTTACGCCAGTCCACGTCTGGCTGTTCAACCCGAAGCTGCTCGACCTTTCTTCTCCTCCAGCCGCCCAGTGCTCCAGATCCGAAACCACTCCGCCACTATAGCCTATCACCTATGCTCGCCTTGCCCCATGCCGAACAGACCGTAAGCCCTTCCTTCCCTACAACAGAACGACTCGAGATCACCCTTGGCCCACCATTACCCAGATTTCGGCCTCCATCCGCCCACTATCACCATGGTCGAGCATAGGCCGAGATACCCTGCCCCTACGACTTAGCAGCTCGCAGGACCACGTCAACTACCACGCGGCAGCCACCTCCGCTTGCACTGTGCCCACCGTCTCAGCCGAAGCATCATCTCTACCCAAGCTCTATCCCACAGCCATTGCATAGCCACCTGTAGCCGCGCAGACCCTACAATGCCCACAACGGACCATCCTTACTGTCCCAGATCCGCACTGCACTACCGAGAATCAACCACTATCGCATCAAACCCGAGCATACCCTTCCAGCCTTCTCTTTTGTTTATATGTGGATATTGTTTTAAGTAATGTTATTAAAATTATAATATGTATTATAAATATATGTGTTTGATTTTAAATATATGTGTTTTAAATTAAGTAATGATTTTGCAATATAATATATATAGATTTTCTGTTAATATGTTTTAATATTAATCTTAATATATATTTATAAAGATTTATTTTATTATGTGTTTAAATTTAAAGATTGATTTTTTCTTAGATAATATATATATATATATGTTATTTTAAATATGTGTTTAAATTGATATTGGTTTTAAAATATATGTATATACAGATTTTATATATCTGTTTTAATTAAATATTGGTTTGAAGAAGAAAAATAATAATATATTTTACATTTTCCATTTATATAAAGCTAGTGTTATTCGTTTCATCATTTCCAAGCTATCAACTTTGCTCGTCGAATTCGTGTTCGTCGTGCCGTACTTTGGGATTTGCGCTTGGATTCGTAGCTCATTTCATTGTCAAATTTCTCTAGCCTCGAAAGGTGAGCGATCACTCACGATTGACTTTTTTTTGTTTAGTAAATTGATTTCACATGAAATGACAATTGAAATATGCTGTTAAATTTGAATTGTTAGTTATTTAATTATTAAATATGATATGTCATTATCTGCAATTGTTTGCCTATGACATATGACACCATAACCTATTGTATATATTATATTTTAATTGTTAATGATGATAGATGCCTGATATTGATATGTATGTCATTTTATAATATTATTTTATTGTTCTCACTCTACAAGTTCCCTGTTAGTTTAGGAATCCCTATGGGTTGAAATGATACATACCCGAACGATCTTATAGATTAGAGGAAAATCATTATGGTTTGAAATAATAAACCCAAGCGATTTTCATTGATTTTTAATTTTGGGATTACGGGTTGAAATGATATAAACCCATAAATTTAAAATAATTGCGGATTGAAATGATAAATATCCGTATCACTTGACCATAAGATAGAAAATTATATACAGACACCGTTGGTCTATTTTGAAAAATGATTTCCAAAGTTTTGAAAGGAAATATATGGGTTTTAATAAATATTGATTTTTAAACTATAATATAAAGATTTTATTTTAATATATGTATAAAATTTAGATTTTTAAAAATTATATATTTGGAAATTTTAAATTTATAAGTTAGTTTTGACATTATAAATTTTAAGATTTTACTTATAGTTTTATTATTTTAAAATATAAATAAAATAAGATTTAATTTAATAAAATTTAATTTAATTTAATTAATAATATATATATTATGTTTAAGTATTTATTTAAAATCATAGTTTAAAAAAATAGATTTTGTAATAACTTTAATAAATTAAGGTTGGGAAGATAAATTTAAATTGATTTGAAATTTTATTGGTTTAAGAATTATATTTAAATAAAAAAATAGGTTGAAACTTATTGAATTTGAGATTTTAAAGATATGATTTTATAACTTTGTTTTGATTAAAGATTTTTAAATGAATATTTTCAAACTTAAATAAATTGAAATTGAATATTTAGTTTTGATTTAAATGTGTAATTGGAGATATTATTTAAATGCTTATAAAAGTGATTAGGTGAATATTTTAGAATTAAATATAATTGAAGTTAGGTATCTAATTATTGATTTTATTTAAATTTGTACTCTGAGATTTTATTTAAATAATATTAAAAATGATAAGTGAATACTTTCAAATTTAAATAAAATTTGAAGTTCAATTTTGAAAAATAAATGAAATTTATTAAAGTGGAAATTAGCCACAAGGGTCTCTTTAGCAAGTGGAATTAGTTTCTAGGACACACAACTGAAATAATTACTTTCAAGGACAAAACTTAAAATAATTAGTTTCTAGGGTCTAAAAACCTATGAAATTATGTCCTTGAAAGTAATTGGACTGCTGACTTTGTCCTTGAATGTAATTATTCTGTTGACTTTGACCTTGAAAGTAATTTCTTTGAATGTGTGTTCTATATACTAATTAGACTGCAAAGTTTGTCCTTCTGGTGAAATACCCCTTTATTAAATTGTGTTATTATAAATTGTTTGAATGTTTAACTTCGAAACCTATTGAATTAGAAGTGGTTTAAATTTGAAGTTCAAGCCTGGATTTGAAATCGATATAAATTAAAATGGTTTAATGAGAACTTGAATTGATTTGTGAAATTGGAAGAAACCATTCTAATTATAAACTATTTTTGATATACAAACTATTTTAATATATATATATATATACTATTTTTAAAACATAAACTTATTTTAATTTATAACTATTTCAATATATAAACTATTTTCAATATTAAACTGTTTAGGTTGGAACTGTTATGATTTAAAGTGAATATGATTTCGAAAATGATATGATTTCGAAAATGAATATAAGTTCGAAAGTGATATGATTTTGAAATGAATATGATATTTTGATATGAAGTATGAACTGTTTGAAATAAAACCGACCACGGTGTGAAATAAGCGTTTGGTTGTTAAAGAGACCGGGATCAGATATTGTCATTCTCTCTGCCAATACCGAAAACCACTTTAACAACTGTGTACGTGGTAGAGATTCTTGAACGAAGTAGGATGGTTTGGCGACGATTCTATATGAGGTATTAATGCAACCTTGACTCCCGTGAGTCAGCTTGATGTGGCTAAAACAGGAGTCACGCCGGGCCAAGTGAGGTCATACCTCCGATCGGGCACATTTCTTCGATACCATTCTATTACTTTGTGATTTGATTGGGTGCACCTTTGATTTGGGAGTGTGTCTCAAGGTGGGTGGTAGTAGTTGCTATGCGTTACCACCAGTCCAAATCCGCAAAACGGTAGAATCCTACCCTGGGCATTGTCTCGCGTGCCTTGTCACATGCCTTATCACGCCCTCTACGAGTTTGGTTTGTACCATTCCTATGGAGTGCCCTCTGATAGCCCTCCAGTTTACGGAGGAATTACAGTACTGTATAGACTATGGGAATATATAAAATGTGTTAAGGGGGATATGGGTAACGCCTTAACGCTATTTTAATAGTTTACTTTACTATAAACATTATATATGTAGCGTATTGTACTATGTATGTAGATAGTTTAACGGATCCTTAAAGGGTGGAAATCCCAAACATCCTTTAAGTTATTTTGTATTTCAGTTGACATTTCACTTGAGTTGAATTTACTGGTATAAGAATGATAATCCTAACTCGAGTGTTTTTGTGTTTTGCTTTATGCTCGGGTCAGACTGAGTGTCACAACATTTGCGACTCACCTTTGGAGCTTGGAGCTTTACTTGAAGATCCATCTCTATCTATTCAGCTTCAGTTATTCCAGTTGTTCCAGTTGTTTTGTTCAGACATGTCAATGGCATTCGTATTAGTAACTTCTGTGTATTTGAGATATCTGTTGTATTTTGTTTCAAACTCTGATGTTTATATAGTAGCTTCATGAACTACTATTTACCTATTCCGCTGCTTATTATTGTATTACTCTATGTCTGTGATTCTGTGATTGATTTATTTACTGTATACGCTGAGTTTTACCAAATATAAATTAACAATCTGCTATTTTGAGCAATTCAAGTCTGACATGAGTGGATGATTGTCGATTTGAATCGTTCGAAATAGCGAGTTGTTACATTATTGTTTCAAGACATGCCACCTTCTTACCGAAGAAACTTATTTCCAAAGAAATTATTGGTAGTGTGACAGACTTGGACGCGATCCAAGACACTAACAAAGAGACTGGTTATGTGGATGATACAAATTTATCCATTTCCAAAAAAGACACAACTCATTAGAATGTCTAATAAAATATTTTGTAGATTGAAGAGAAACTATGATTTCATATCGATACCATGAAATGGATTGTTCGCAATGACAATCTCCTCATTTATCGACAAGCCATGGAGAATATAAACTCGACTATATGGCATGATGCTTTAAATCAGAAACGGATTCTAGGTACATTGATAAAATTTAATTTTGGAGATAGTAAAGAATATGATCCATCATTCCTAAGTTAGTCTTCGAGAAGAATATCAATGTAGTTGGAAGTGTATAAAGCAAGGTTAATGTGTAATGACCTCATCAATTTCAAATGTTGAAAACAATGAAGATATTTCACCAATCAAAATGCTTAGGTTTGATTCTACTCATAAGATATCGTATAATATGACTAGCAGTTTTGGCATATTGAGGTTGAAATAAAACAAATAAATAATGACTTGGAGGAATTTATTTGCACACCATAGCCAAAATGTCTAAAAGTCAATGGCCAAAATATGACGACCACCCTATACCTTCAATACCCAATATACTTATATAGTGCACTACAATAGTACACCACTGATGTAGAGTTATAATCAAGGGTATAGTAAAGCAATCCAAAGCAGAACCTATCCTATATCTCATAATGCATAGGATAATATATAATAATCATATAGATATAAACTAGACAAGATAGTAATTTTAAAAAATAAAGCCCAAAATCTAAGCACAGTTGGTTCACAAAATAGATATAGAGTTTATACATTAAATAATAAACTTTGAAATGGATCTCTCTAATAGTAATATTATAGCACCGATAAAGCTTCAAAGTGGTGCACAGAGGAAATATAGCAAATAAGCTCCAAAAGTTGATTTGCACCTACCATCTTCTCGTCCATCACACAGCTCCATGTGCTATCTCACACATGTTATCTCTAATCTACTCTTTTAAGAGTACCCAATATGATACGAAGAAAAACAAATAATCTTGAGTCAGACAATAGCCTAGTATAAGCGATCTACAATCTCAAAATACTATAAAAGTCAATCTAGTAAGTAAGAATACAAGGTATAAATAATCATACCTGACATGTTCCAGCATCCAAAAAGTTAGCACATAACATCAATATATGTTGATCTACTATCATCATCACGTGGGCGTACTACACCAGTAACGACCAGGAATTTGAGCACTTCATATTTAAATATCTGAATTATCTACATATTTGAATCTTGGATTAAATATCAAAAAATAGATTTAATAATCTTATGAACCCACTTTTAAGTAATAACTAATGATGATAAACTTGTTTTAGAATAACGTTTGCAAAAATAGATACTTTGAAGAATATCGATAATGTGACCGAAAATCATTTTATCTATAAATAGCTTTTTACTCTTCAAAAGCTATTCAAACTTTTTTACATACACTAAAAAACAGTCATAAAATCATTAATATGAAATAAAAATATTTTTCCATTTATGGAAAATAAAATATGATGAAGTCATGGGTGATGTCATGGGAAGATGGAAAATGAGCATAAAGTCTTAAGTGTTAAGTAAAAGATGTAAATATGTAAAGTAAAACGCATGTAAGGCATAAGGAGGGGGTCTTGGCTGTGTAAAGGAGGGTTAAGGGGAGTGCTTAGGCTTGTTTATTCACTCATTATTTTCTAAAGCTTGAAAAATATAAAAAGATAAAAACTGGTAGAAATGGATTAGCACTACTAATCCACTTTGGTTTTCGCTAATCTTTCTCTAATTAGTTCAAATTTTGTCCAAATTTCACCAAACTTTCACCAACACATTAGAACACCTCAGAAAGCTTAGATCTAAAGTTAAAAGTGTAAGAAGTAAGGAGGATATGGGGTTTCCATCATGGGCCGTAAGTATGAGGAAGGAGAGGGAGCTTGGCTTTGTATTGTGAGAGCAAAAGGTGGTGTCTTTAAGCTTTTGGTTGATGATAGAAAGTGGTTCTTTGTTCTTGTGTGTTTGAGCATGTGTTTGACTTGGATTTAGATAAATTATCTCACTATCTCTTTTTCTTGCAAAGGCAAGCGGAGTTGATACCCGGACCCCTACCAAAAATTATTATAAAAGTAAAACAAAAGGTTACATAAGAACAAAGATAGATAAAAAAGCAAAACAAGACAAAATAAAAAGGTTCATGGGATGACCCAGGGAACCCCATATGATTAGGGTTACAAGATATCCAAAAGGTCATGTATCAACGAATACTCTAAATAATATCAGTAACAGGACGCATTCTGTTCTCTTGTTGGATTCAAATACATGCGCCCATTCCTTTCTTTCCACATAAGTCTTATGAAAACCTTAAGAGTGCATAGCGTAGTGCGAGCATAATTATCCTTATGAGCAATGTGTTTAAGTATGAATTCCCATTCCACGGAAAAGACAAGGGAGGGTTTGTGAAGGCTAAAATGCTGTAGAGTGCTATCCCATGAAGCGTATACAAACGGGGATTCAAAAGATAAATGATCAGAGGTTTCATTTGTATTATCATAGAAGAGGAAGGTTGCATTGTCAATGATTCCGAGATGAGTCAATACATTTTATTCCACATTTGCTATCTCATTGTCTTGTATGTATATATTGTGTATATATGTATGTGTGTGCAAATATAAAGTTAAAATGATATTAACTAATTAAAGTTATAAATTTTGGACCCTCTTGCTCTTGAAAGCAAATGACAACTTTATATTATATAATATCACTCCTATTACCTTATATAACATATGACGTGCTTTGATGTTTAAATGGTTGTTTTGATTATGTATTGAATTAAAGTATGTTTGAAAGTGTTTGAAGCGAGAATAGGCACTATAGGTGCACTTCTACATCCCTTAACTTATGTAAATGGAAGATATATGAAAATAACTTGGTATAACTTGTTTTAGTTGTTCTCTACACATATTTTGGTGTAAGGGATAGTAAATAAATGGTTTAGAAGGTTATAAAAATTGTAAAATAAAGTTGTGAAAGTTAGAAGCGAAAAGGTCGCTATGGATGTACTTTGAAAATGTCTTATGTTCGGCGATTTAAAGTGTCACTTAGAGTAAAAGTTTCAAGTCTTATATCATTAGTTTATGTGCTTAAAACTGGTTGTAAAGATCGTGTTTTTCTATGTTGTTCTTTGACAAAGACTTTTAATAGCATTTATAAATATTGTAGCAAGTTGCTTGAGGTTTAAAGTGTCCAAAAATGATATTTAAATTGGGGATTTTTTCCCTAATCTTTTTAGGGACGTTTTCTAACATATTTTGAATTATTTTAAAGTTAGTTTGAAGTTTAAATATATTTTTAATAATTATTTATGAATTTTCAAAGCAAAGGGGTTTTATAATATAAAACATGATTTTTTTAATTATTTGCGTCAAATTATAAATTTAGTTATTTTCTAGTAATATTTTACACAGATATTTAAAACCTATTTATAAGTATTTTTAAATTAGTTTCATACATATATGGGTTTGGAAAAGTAAGTTTTTTGAAAAAGGTAAGAGATAGTTTTGGATTATAACACTTATGTTAAAATAAATGGTTTTGCAAAGTCAATAAAAGTATATTACCTTGTTTAATAAGTGTAGACATACTTAGATCTTTAAAATAATGTTTTTAAAGATAATAACAAGTATGGAATGGTTCGGGTTTATTGTGACGATGTGTTAACAACATTTAGCTTTAACCTTTTTAGTTATACTTAGTAAAGTAATTAGATATTTAAAAGAATGTTTTAAAAATAATTATAAGTGAAATGGTTTTGGGTTTGTAGTAATAATGTTAATGACATTTTTTTAAACCATTAAAGTATACTTGTGATAATGTGAAATCTTATTTAAGATTTATGAATATTCTTATACTGAATAAGAATATGGATACATTTCTAAGTATTGAAAAGAGTAGAAATAAATAGTGAAAAAGTAGTATACATGTATATATATCTTTTTGTAAAGATATTTTAAATGAACACACAAGTATTTACAAAGAGGTTTTAATTAATAAAATATTAATTAAATAAAAAAGGAATTAGAAGTTGCTTCTCTGGCTCAATCGTCCTTTGTACGACTTTATTGTGCTTTGTGTGTTTACTCGTTTATGGAAAGTATTTAGTCGTTTACTTAGCACTAACGGTTGACTTAGTAGGCTTGTCTATCTATGAGAGTTAAAAATGAAGTGTCCACGCATGGCTTTGATGCAACCAGTGCTCTAACTTACCTGGCTTCACTCTTGACCGAGGAATAGTATAAGTTAAGAAGTTTGAAAACGTAACAAGTACACGAGACTTAGTTTCCATATGCAATCATTCTCATAATTGTCGAACTTTTCCAAATTAACTTGGAAAGTATCCAAAAGCTTCACGGTTTCATTCGATTTGAGAACCCCTGGGAAAGAGCATTGGTAAGAAACTTCTTTAGCTTTAGAACTTATATAAACGAGATTCCCGAGGACTCCTCTTTATATATTGTTTGTTTACTTCTTAAAGAGCTAAAATTGAGTTAACCCAAAATTCATCAATTTAGTTTTGAAGGGATCAGGATCGGTAAGTGTTTTACTTATCGAATAACACTTCAAACCCGATATAGGTTTCTTTGTTTTGGAAGTAGTTGTAAAGTTGAATGCTATAGAGTTGAATAGTCTATCCTGGAGTTAAGTCCAAGGGAGAGGTCAATGTTAGCATTCGTCGGATGACTTATGCTGGGATCCTTGTAGAGATCCACGTATTGTTAGCAATGTTGGGATCCTTATGAAGATCCATGTCCTATTCGGTGATGAAGAATCGTGTGAGAGATGCCAAACGTGACCTCAACATCGAAAATGATAGAAAACAGAGTAGGCGCATAACCATCGGCGTTTAGCTAACCCATAGGGTATATCAACTCCATAACTAGAGTATGCCTATGGATGTTGCATGCGGGAGTTGATGATATTCGGGTTCACATTTTAGACATGGATCAGCTATGCTCACCTTAATGGTATATTTTATCTAGAGATATACGATGCTCAAAAGGTAGTTTCTGACTTTTATCAGGAGGCTGACCTCGGTTGTTTAGGGATGTCTCCAACAGAAAATCCATATGTGAACGTACCTTAGCGATTTTGATTGTACCCTCAATATTGTTGTGGTACAATCAATGCAAGCAGCTAGTTTTTGATTTATATTCTACACCCTAGACATTATCTATTATATCACCTTGTGTACTTATTAGATGGTGGTTCTTCTGAGGGGATAACCGTTATGGCACTTCGTCCAGTCTCAAAAGTATTATCATATGCCAGCTACATATTTCTTGAGTTTCTCATATTAGATTTATGTCTAACACGTGGTTTTTTGTTTTTTCTAAATTCCTCGTGTGCTTTTTCTAGTAGTATGAGAAAGGCAGATTTTTCGTTGATGTTCATTGAAGCTCGAGGACAAGTTGGATATTTCACCTACCGTTTATTTCCACTAAATCACTGTATTATATACATATCAGCATTTGTGAGGATAGACTATTATAACTGTTCAGGCTTATGGTAGTATTTAGAATTGTAACTTTGAAATGTTGTGTATCTCAGAGTGAGAGTTTTGTACTGTCATTTGATATCATATATTATCGTTCTATTATGAGATTTTGATATTGTGTTCCTTCTTTGTTGATCTGTTTCTTTTTCTTTTTATTTGACCTAACAATCTGTCTTTTCGACACTTGGATACTTGACACAAGAATACCATGGACGTATTAGTGTCGACATTTGGAGGTCAAAAAAGCGGCTCGTTATAACACCTTAAAGTATAGTATTAATAGAGTTATGGGTATGCCCTAGGGGTAATTATGAAATTTGTTTCATATATCTAACTTGGTGACCAAACTTGTTCGTAATAAAAGATGTTTTTCTTTCTATCATGTACTTGTCATATTGTGATATGTTAAGTATATTTAATTATGTATATTAAATAGAAAATCCTTAAATGATATATTATGTGAAAGCAATTATACTGTTTTGTAATTATGAGAAATTTATAACACTTAAAACAACATATTATTTTAAATATTTCCAGTCAAGATGTTTCGAGAAAGGATATCGATTCATCCATCAAGACTAGAGTATTTTAACGCTATTCAAATGTTGGGCAGTGTATTACTCATGGCTATTGGGGGCACCAAGAAGTTATGTATTGATAGTTATTGGATAAATATGGAACTAATCATGCAAGAGTTACCATTGGTAAATATAATTAAGGTCAAACAGAGTTTCTCAAAGTGATGATATTACATAGTTCTTTGGACTTGCGAATACTGTTGAACTTCAATATGGACACTCCACTTTGATTATAGCTAAATTGTGGCACAACATTCATTGAACAACTATAGTTGGGTTTAAGTTGAGGCATTGAAAGTGAAACACTATCCAATAGATAATTTGTCTCCTTAGGTATATGGGGTTAGTATTACGGTCAACTTTAGTCAACTCAAAGTCAAAGCCTCTGGCTAGAGCAGTATGATTAATAATAATTGTTGTTATTGAACCAAGGGTTTTTTGTTTGGACAAATTAAGCTGAATGTGGAAGATGTTGGAATTTTGACGAAAACTAAATTCCAGAAGTCATAATATAATATAATAGTGTTGATGAAGAGAATTGGTGTAATAATCGTTACTACCGGTACCGTTTATAATAAAACTGGATTTTACCAAAAAGATGTGTAAGCGATAAATTTAGCCAAAATGTCATATCACTAGCTAAAGTGAAGTATAGATGTTAATATTCGAATTGTTCGATACTAATCGCTAACTAAATTTACACTTTTGAGTCACACAATAGTATTGATGAATACTTTGAAAAACCGCACGATTTAATTAATTTATAATTATTAAATTGATTAAATTAATTAATATTTATGAATTATTAAATTTTATTTGGTTTGTTTTAATACCATTAGTTTTTAACAAAGTGCATATACAGAAGTTATACATGCATGTATCGATATGCGATATCGATAGAATATTTAATTAGATTTAAATAATTAATCGCTAAGTGGTTTGGGGAAACTTTTTTAAGCTTACATTTCCCCTTTCATGGTCGGCCATGTATGATGAGGGTGGGAGAGTATTTGATGAGATTTAATGAAGAAATAAATAGGAAAGGTTTTGAAGGAGGGAATTGAAAGGTTTCAATGTTTCCTTTAAAACTAATTTTCTTTCATTCATTAATTCTACAAACAATTCATTTTCTTCTGTACTTCTATCCCTGCCCTATCATGGCCAAAAATACATGGCCTCCTAGCCATAAAAAAATTCCCAAAACAAAACCAAATCAAATCAAACTAAATAAATAACAATGTGGTTGTTGTCTATTGATTATTGCAAAATCCAAAGATTGATTCCATCGAATCTAGGATCTTTATCATTCAAGGTGCAACTTTTTGGCTACATCTTAGGTGACACCCAAATTTTATTTAACCATATATTAATCATGTTCATATAGTTTAGATTCTATACATGCTACCTATCATTTGTTAATATGTTCATCTTGCAATATAATTCAGATCCCCATATGTCATACCTCAATTAATTAAATGTTCATCATGTTGATTTAATAGAGTTCCACTTGTGTACTAAACCTCAACTGATTATATGATCATTATGTAAATCCTTTGTAGAAGATTCAGATCTAAACTTTGCAAACAGTATGAACAAATAATCCAAAGAGGTATGGATCTATATTATAAAACAATTTTGATTATTTAGACTCACCTTTAAATTGTATACATGTGTTACATGGTTATTGTTTTGAATATAATTTGTTTGTTTGTTGTTTACATACGTGTAAAAATTATTTCAATTTGAAAGTGTATAAGTGGACTTTTCTATAAAACCATAAACTATTTGATTCCTTCCTAAGTTGAAAGTTGGATTGAAATTTATTAACTTTAAATTTATATATATACTAGATTATAGACATTACATCTATATGTTGTTTTATATATTAAACATAGTCTATAGTTATTTATATATGGACATATGTCTATGTGTGTTATTTTAACTTAAATTTTATAAATTGAACTTCTGTGTAAAACTGTAAAAATCAATTTTAAAGCCTTAATAATATATATATATATATAAACTACGGATAATTAAGTCTTATACAAAAGGGAAATAGTTTCGTTGTGGTGTAAATCCCAACACCTATGTACGGTCACATTAACTATGTACATTGTTTGTATGTTGCACTTTCATATTGTAACTGAAGTGTGTGTGTGTGTCTATATATATATATATATAAACTATGGATAATTAAGTCCTATATAAAGGGGAAATAGTTCCGTTGCGGTGTAAATCCCAACACCTATGTATGGTCACATTAGCCATGTACATTGTTTGTATGTTGCACTTGCATATTGTAACTGAAGTATATTTGGATATACTCACTATGTCTACCAATTATATATTCGATCATATATGTCATTTAATAAATCAATCAATTTAATTAATGAGACAGAGATGAAATGTTTCTCTCTTTAAATAAAAAAATTCTTCCCTAAATTAATTGAGTAAGTTTAAGAGAGAGAAATGAATATTTACCTTTTCTAAATTAACATTAACAAGTATAGTTAACACATACACACAAGAGTATATTTGATATGCTCTATTTTATATTAATATCATATTGATTAAAATTTAAATAAAATTAAGTCTCCTTTTCCAAAAAAACATATATAATAAGATTTTATTTGAAACAGTATTAGATTGGATCTAGCAAATGATTTCGGCTTCAATGGCTCAATATATCCAAAATAAGAAATCTTTTGAAATATACATATTTCACACTCTTCCGAATGATCTGATTCCTTTAATGGTATCTTAGCGCAAATGGTTTATGCAGCCTAAATTAGCAATGTTAGGGTTAACTGATTAAAGCCTACCTATTTAGCAGTGTATATAAAAAGATAGTGTCAAAGGTTGGGTCCGGGTAATAAGTACTTTGCCCTACCTAGCTATTGTCCTAGCCTAAAGGATGATGTAAGCCTAAAGGTTATCCCCAACATAAAATCCCAAATTTTTTGGGCCTTAGGATAATTTTCAACGTTTGTTTGAAATTTTAAAATTATATTTTAAATTCAAAAGTTAATTTTACAATATAAAATAGGGAAATTTTATAAAGGTTATAAAATGCATTCAAATTTTTTAAAATTGTTTTGAGAAAGTAAATAATTTATTTTGAAAATTTGAAAATTTAAATTTAATCATATGATTAATTAAATTTGATAAATTATTAACTAAAATTTATTGATTAAAACATATGTATTGATACATGTGAATAACTATATTCGTTGTAGTTGTTTATTTATCCTAAAATGTTTATGATAAATAAAATTAAAATTTCAAATTAATCAAAATATTTAGTTAGCGGTTTTAATTAATTAGAATTTATTAAATGTTAATTAATTAAAATGTATACATATATTGATATGTACACATAACTATTTATGTTAAAGTTGACTAACTATTTTAATAGTTTAAGATGAGTAATATAAAATTTTAAAAGTTTTATATAAATTAAATTAAATTAATTAAATATTATTTAATTAGTAATAATTAAAATTAATTAAATAAGGTTTAATAAATAAACATTTATATACTATATAAGTAAACTAAATTATAAAAGTAATAAATAAGTAAATACTTATATAACCACATATGTATAAATTAAGTAAACTGGAAAGAAACCCAAATGAGATTTAAGGAATAAGTAAATATGTATAGTAGTTTACCATGATTTTAGATGTGTTTAACACTTGAATCACGAGGTTATTTCATAAGAGATACATTGTAACCTAAACAAATATCACTCAATACATACATACAAGCATGCATATATTAATATTAAAGATTATAAATCTTTATTATAAGTTGTCCTATACCATTTGTATATTAATAGATCGTTTGCATACTCTTTAGTTGTTCGTCTTTCCTCAAGCTAAAGATGTTATGTGTAGTACTATTAATATATTGCCTAAAAAAGGTAAGATACATGCATGCATTTGCTGAGATTTCCTCAAGGTATGTGCCTTATAGTTAGGTCGTCTCTTGATTTGTTGAGCTTTACTCAAGGTAGAGATGAAATTAAGACAAAGGCCATGTGTTAGAATTGTACATGATACAACCGATAAGGTGTTATTCATTGCTTGTTGGCCTATACTTTGATGAGCTTTCCTCATGGTCAAGATCCCAATGCAAGCGAGTCCTAACACCTAACAGAGAAATCTATATATTTCTATGTTTATCATAGAGTTTTGTAACACACCGGAAATTTTAATAATAAATTAAATATCAATAAGGGTAAAAATGAAATTTTGTACAATAGGAAAAAATAGTAAATTTTCACAAACGTTCAAATTAGGCCTCGGAACCTATTCCATTGCATCTAGAATGTCGTTTACAACCAGACAACATATTTAACTTGTTGAATTGGATAAAACGGGTCAAAATTAGCAAAAACTAGACCTGGTGGCTTTTCTATAAATAATAATTTTGGGATTAAGCCTAATAACCTTAATTTTCAACTATAAATTAAGACCTAAACCTCACCTCTCTTTACTCAAAACCTTAGCTGCCATTAAAAATATCTAATATCCTTCTTCCTCCTCAAACCTAAATACTTTTCTATTCCATTCTCTTCTCCAAATTTCTAAATAAAAAAATCAATTGAAAGAGAAAGGGTGGATGAAGAGCAAACAAATCAAGGGATAAAGGAAGGGAGATTCCAATTTGAATTGGGTTAGAAAGGAAACTTCAAGGTTAAACGAGAAGGGAAAGCTAAAAAGATGAGTGGAACTATTTATATGTGTTTATGTTGTGAAACAAGCAATTAAATTTCTTTTATACATCTATCCAAATTGAAAGTTTGAATTATTAATTTTGAATGGGTAATTTCAATTGAATTAGTAACTTTGAATTTGGATTTGTAAACATGATTTCATGTGTTGGAAACACCCTAATAATAACTTCAAATTAATGAAACTTGGAAAAAGGTAAAAACCAAACACACATATGAAAACTATATAGATCAAATTTATTAACATGGTTTTGATAGATCTAAGAAAATCTACACATATATCTTGGAATTTAATCTAGACCCAGGTTAATTAATTTTGGATTATACGTAGATAAGCGAGTAGATACATACATACATACAATTAAAGGGGGGAAACAACGTGAAGTTGCAAATAAATATGATAGAATTCATATATAGTTACATGCCCAAACTCAAGTTAAACTGAAATCAAAGATTATAATAAATTATGGAAAGAATAAATGAAAGTAAAAACATCAAAAACGATGATTAATACCCAGGTTAGATGTCTAAATCCTGAACCAGACATCTGAATTTCAGAAAACATGAAACATAAAAGAATTAGTTCAAATCTGACTAGATTCAGACGTCTGAACCATTATTTAGACGTTTAGAATTAAAGTCTGATGGCTGAGCACCTGTAGAAAAATTTTGTGCAAGCAATTAGATGTTTGGAATGAATTCAAAACGTCAAAATTACTACAGCAAGTCTAGGTTGAACCTGGACCTGGTAAAGGCCAAGTAGGATGGATCACAGAAAACTAGTTCCTATTTTTTCGACTTGCGAGAGTTCACGTAACTACATGGAGCTGTGCAACAAGCAGATTGGTTTCACACTTGGAGATGAACTTGATTTCACACTTTATGGCATGCAAAATGTGGTACTCAATGAGGCGTGCGGTTAATCACAACTAGATACTCTTGTCATTACTAGCACTCTTGGTTGCAAGTTTTACCATGCTGGACAATAGGGAAGGGTGACTGAGATGCCCGCTATACTAGGGCCATACGGCTGAGTAGTGGTTGAACCTATAGTGGAGTCATATTATTAAACGACTTCTTTAACTTCAAGTTGAATGATATAGAGTGTAGGACATGTTTACCATTAAGAATGTTATATCAATGCTTTAGTAGGCTATAAATCATTGAGGTTGTATACTCGGCGCATGCCCATGCATCGTGATGTTCACTAAGTATGTATGTGTGGGTTTAAGCTGTTTAGAATTAAGGAGTTTAACTCAATGTATGGTTAGGTGGTTTACTTAAAACTGTATACAAGGATATTCCTATGTCAACATAATTTCTAGATGTCCAACCTTCAGGTAGAAATTCTCATAGATTACATTTTGGTTAAGGTGTTAGGGATGGTTACTCCATAACACGTAAATTAAAAACCTCTCATATATAGTATACAGACACTATTAAACACCCTAGATTTAAAAACCTCTCATATATAGTATACAGACACTATTAAACACCCTAGATTGATGATTATAACTACAATTTAATTATTTTCCAAAACCATACCACTAGTGGTATGTTTCACTCGTAATACTTTATGTGACCCCCTCCATTTCTCTCCGATTATCTCTACTACAGAAGGACATGCAAGTAGGTGATTTGGCCAAGATAAGGTATGTGGAGGAGGTGACTTGGGGCTCTAAAGCTATATTTATTTATAGTTACCCCATGTAAGTTTATATTATATCGTATTATCGGTTAGACTCTTATGTATTCTCATTTTGAGATACTATTTTTCGGTTATTGTATGGACCCCGTTTATGTTGACACTGCTATTGGATTAGGTTATTTTCGATACTTATATTTTTTTTCCTACCTCTGTGAGATCTGAAAGCGTAGGATGTTTAAAAATTTATATTTGTTTTTGCATCATGTAACTCTAAAAAAACCTAACGATTCATACTTCTTAGCACGAGTCGAGTTCATAAGTGTGGGTTGTTACAGTTGGTATCAAAACTTAGTTTCAGGATTACATAGGAATCAAGCGTGTACTGAAGGAGCATACTTGTATATTTTTAGAAATTATTATACATATATGTAACTATATAAGTATAACACCAGTACACCCCTTAAACTCCAGTAATTCTTACCACTAGTTGAGGAAAATTGCTAATAGTTCCTAATCATGGATTAGTAAGATGAGTTATCAAGCTAGAAATAGTTTCGGTGAAGCAACTAAGGTTCCGAGCATTAACGTCATGATATGATTCGGCCGGTATCTTCAATCAAGGGGCCAGACCGAATTTAACCCAAACAAAGGAGCCGTAGTTCAAGTACAAAGAACATCCATATCTCCTCCGCCTACTTCAGACTTCCCCAAGTTATGTCGGGATTTCCAGAGTCTAGGTGTAATGAATTATTTTAGGATCGAATCATTTGTTAAGACGTAGGCATGGACGAGGAATTGTGATTAGATAATTTCTATGATGGGTCTAGAGGATGCAATAAAGAGATAGTTGGCTTCCTGACATTTGTAAGGAGGGGCCTTGAACTGGTATGAGATTGTTGTTGTTGAAACAAATGAGGTTGGAATTACTTGGGTTGATTTAAAAGGGGCTTTGAGACTAAGTTTATATTGAAGGCGAAATAGGGAGTGGAGCAGAGAAGTTCATCCAATTGGAGCAAAGAGACCGCAGTGTTAAGGAAATTTTCAATAAGTTCAATCAGTTAGCAAAGTATGGATGGACCTTATTAATACACCGGTTAAAAAGGCAACAAAGTTTGCTAAAGGATTAAGTCTGGCTTTTAGGGATATCGCTTTGAGTCATGTACCTACTGGAGCTACCTTTTAGTGCTTGTTTGAGATGGCATTGCTGAATTCAATTAAGAAGGAAGGACCTAAGAAGGCAGAAGGGAAGCTAGTTTAGCAGGATTACTGCAAAGGCGAATAGGAGCACGAGGCAGAATAAAGAAACCGAGGTTTAAGTGTAAGAAGTGCCAAGGCAAGGGGCATCTAATAAAGGATTGCAAGATGAGTATTACTAAGATCAAATGCTACAATCACAACCAGCTTAGGCACATAAGAAGAGAGTTTCTAATCACATCTAAGACTTCTACCCAAATGATTCAAGTTTATGCACTTGATGTGGTTCCTAGCTCGAGCGCAGCCTCAGTTGTGGAAAAGGGAAAGAATGTCATAATATAAGGTGTGTTAACTCTCTTTGATATATCTATTCGAAATTTATTTGACATCAGAGCATCACACTTATTTATTTCATGTAAACTAGTAAATTTGATCCATAGGAGGATAAAGATTGCGCAGGATAGGCTGAAATCATATGCTAATAGGAGATGCATTGAGTTGGCAGTGGGCGACATAGTCTTTATGAAGGTCTCACCAATTAGACACGATATATGATTTGGTAGTTTGAGAAAGCTTGCACCGAGGTTTATATGGTCTTTTCTGGTCTTAGAAAGAATAGGAAAGTTAGTTTATAGAGTGGAGCTTCCTAAAAAGTTGGTGGGAGTTCATAATGTTTTCCATGTGTCACACTTATGGAATTGTTTACATGATTCGACTGCTATGGTTGAGCCGAGTTAGTTAGAAGAAGTTGAAGGGTTGAGAGAGTTACTTGTTCGTCGTGCACCTACCTATATTGTTGAGCATGGAAAAAAGCAACTTCGTAACGAAGTAATTAGATGGATAGAGTCTAGTGAGGAGACGGTCCAGTTAAGAGTACTTGGGAACCAGAGGAGAAAATCTGATCTACCCATCCAAATTTTGGTAAGTTTTTTAAGTTAGTATTGTTACACTCCTGCTTCTCAAGCTATGTTAAAGGAGAATTAAATAAGAGATGGTTTTGAGGGAGCTGCCCCAAAAATCCTGTTCGCCAACATAGTAAATAGGAGTGATCGGGAATATGGAAGGGATTTTTTTTCTTTTTCCTTATCTTTATTTGGAAAATAAGAGAAATCTATCAATTTTGTAAAAACGAGTTGTATTAGCAGAAATAAAAATAAGAACAGAACTTGACTCGTGGACGTAGGATTCAGCAAACTTCGAACCATGTAAAAATCTCTGTGTTCCTTTGCTTTCTTGCATCATTATCTGTTTACATTTGTATTGGATTATGACCTATAATAAAAATGCGAATTGGATTTGACATTCTAACAAACAATTAGAGTGCAACTACATAATTATGTAAGCATCCAACGACATAGTTACTACCCCAAAGGCAAATTTAATACAATTTAAGTTTGTTGATTCAAATCTAGAAAGGAACTTAAACAGTTGCTTTTATAATCAATTGAGGTATTGTGGGATGAAAAATTTCACCAACTTTTTTAGCATTAGAAGGAGGGCTCGAACCTCTAATCCCTTTTTCTAATCTCCAGCAAATATATTAAACCTTTGTTTTCAGTGAGTTTACTGACACTCCCCTACGAATCAAGTGTCCCTGTGGTCCATCCAACCCCTTCTTCCAAAAATGGTCATCTATAGTTCCTGAAGCCCCTATGGATCTCATCCTAACCATGGTCTATTCCATCGATACATCAGGGAACCAAAAAGAGAAAGAGCTAAAGGGAATAATGACCAGAAATACTGCCCTCAAGCTAATTTATCATCCATCCATGGTTCACCGCATTCAATAACCAGTTGCATTGATTATGGATCGGGTAAGTGACAATGGCACTCTCAGAAATGAGAATGGTGAAACCGACTTGCAAATCAAATCCCTAGCTCATTTAATGTCAATCCTCCAACTACTTGATAAACGAACCCAGTCTTCCTTTAAGGATAACGATGCTGCTACTCATCCTGGTAGAGAAATTCCCACAATATCTTCGGATATAAAATTTTCTGCTAGCAAGAAGGGAGAAAGTAAAAAAGCAGTGAAGGCCATGCAGCCCGGATAACCCCTTATGTCCTTAAGATGACACTGCCGTAAGGAAGGAATAACCATGGTTCCTGTAGGCCCTCGGCATCCTTAGACACCCCATTTTCCTTAATCTCCGCTTCTTCCTCCCCAGCTATCCTCTTCTATCAACCAATGACCGCCAGTCAGACCAGAATGCACAAGTATTTATTGATTTGGATAGTGATTCTGATAATGGTATGGAAGGATCTGGGAAAACATTACTATGATCAAACCATAAAGGGTGTTCGCACATTCTGCCTTGAGACCAGGAGATTCAGTTGCTGTGTTCTCAGTACCAACCATCGTCCTGGCAAGGCAACAAGTAGAAGTGATTGAGATGTACACCAATTTGAAAAATCAGCCACTATCCCCCACCGGAACTAAACCTTGCTGTAAGCACCGGGATTATTGATGCTTCTCTCCCTAACCCAAGGAAGCACTTATATCGGACAGATAGCCGAGATAAAGAGAATGATGGATTCAAAATCCAGTAGAGGAACTAAAGTTGAAGCATCAACTATAGAAGCGAAAGACAAGTGTTCGAAACTGTGTTGGAAATCTCAGACCTTATCCTGAGTGATCTACACTACTTATGTAACAAGCGTTGTAATTATTATAAAAAGAAGTAATACAATGAACTGGATATATGGGTATTGCATGGCCCAAACCAGTATAGAAATATCTCTATGCTAATTTTTTGACATAGTTAAAAAACTTACGCTGGATGTAGGGATATTAGATGGCCCGAACCAGCTAAAAAAACTACATAACGCAGATCGGCTTCTCAGCCAAACTGGATGTTGGGTTATTAAATTGCCCGAACCAGTTATCAAAATAGAGTTACATAGCGTGCAGCTCGGCTTTCTCAGCCAAACTTGTCGTAGAATTATTGGATGGTCTGAACAAGTATAAATACCCCTCTTTGATTAGTACTCCTAACATAACACAGTGGACATACAGATACTGGATAGCCAGAACCAGTGTGATGTAGCTCAGGCCAGGAATGAAGGCATAAGTCGTAGCCGAGTTATCAGAGCAAAGGACATAAGTCGTGACCGACTCAACTCGAACGAGCTACGACCTAAAATTACAGGAGGAGCAACACGAGGTGGAAAATGTGAAGGCTTAAGTCGGCAACGACTTAAGGAAAGTGATAGGTCGGCACCGAGTTACGACTTATTTAAGTCGGTCGAAAGCCCTGATGCCGTTGGATGATCTGCCGAGTTAACTTCCAACATTGGTTCCTTTGAGTCGCCGCATGTTTTAAGTCGTAGTAGCTGTTGCCGTTGTTTTTTTCTGCCGCTTAAATCTGGACCGTTGATGATGAAGTCACTGCTATTGATAAGTTGTGAGAAGATGTTAAGTCGGCAACGACTTAAGTAAGTCATAAGTCGGTTGTAATGCACATGTATGTTGATTCGCGTCATTTATAAGTCGTATGTCGTCTGAAGTCATAAGTCGTTCTGTTTGAAGGCAAGTGTTGTATCGGTTGTGCCTTAAGTCGTCACCGAGTTAGGCTAAGTCGTAGGTCGGAAGTTATAACTCGGAACCGACTTAATACTTGTAATTTTTTGTTGTTTTGTGTGAGTTGTAAAATGCCTATAAATAGGCCGAGTCTCTCATTTGTAAAAGGTTGTTGAATATTGAATAAAATTCTCTTTTGATTGCTTTGTGCTTTCATTCCAAATTGGTAGTTGAGTGTAATCTCCTATCTCCTCTTTCGGATAATCGAGTGCGCTCGATTCAACGATTGTAGAAGCCGATTCGCGGAATCAAGTGCGCTTGATCAACGCTTGAAGAATTGAAGATCTTTGAACCCGGTATCGTGCGCGATCAACGAGTTCGAGATAGCTAGAGTTCGGTATCTTCGGATCAACGAATTCGGGCAATTCAGCATTCATCAATCCATCGACTGCTACTTTCACCGATCTACATTGTTTTTGAAATATCCGCTGCGTCAGTTGCGGATATTTCAAAAACAATGTAGATCGGTGAAAGTAGCAGTCGATGGATTGATAAATGCTGAATTGCCCGAATTCGTTGATCCGAAGATACCGAACTCTAGCTATCTCGAACTCGTTGATCGCGCACGATACCGGGTTCAAAGATCTTCAATTCTTCAAGCGTTGATCAAGCGCACTTGATTCCGCGAATCGGCTTCTACAATCGTTGAATCGAGCGCACTCGATTATCCGAAAGAGGAGATAGGAGATTACACTCAACTACCAATTTGGAATGAAAGCACAAAGCAATCAAAAGAGAATTTTATTCAATATTCAACAACCTTTTACAAATGAGAGACTCGGCCTATTTATAGGCATTTTACAACTCACACAAAACAACAAAAAATTACAAGTATTAAGTCGGTTCCGAGTTATAACTTCCGACCTACGACTTAGCCTAACTCGGTGACGACTTAAGGCACAACCGATACAACACTTGCCTTCAAACAGAACGACTTATGACTTCAGACGACATACGACTTATAAATGACGCGACTCAACATACATGTGCATTACAACCGACTTATGACTTACTTAAGTCGTTGCCGACTTAACATCTTCTCACAACTTATCAATAGCAGTGACTTCATCATCAACGGTCCAGATTTAAGCGGCAGAAAAAAACAACGGCAACAGCTACTACGACTTAAAACATGCGGCGACTCAAAGGAACCAATGGTGGAAGTTAACTCGGCAGATCATCCAACGGCATCAGGGCTTTCGACCGACTTAAATAAGTCGTAACTCGGTGCCGACCTATCACTTTCCTTAAGTCGTTGCCGACTTAAGCCTTCACATTTTCCACCTCGTGTTGCTCCTCCTGTAATTTTAGGTCGTAGCTCGTTCGAGTTGAGTCGGTCACGACTTATGTCCTTTGCTCTGATAACTCGGCTACGACTTATGCCTTCATTCCTGGCCTGAGCTACATCATCCTCCCCAGGTTTAGAGAAATTCGACCTCGAATTTGCACACTCTTCATCCCCAACAAACTCATTCCCATGATATGGTACGAGATGCTTAACGTTGAATACATCCGACGTATATACATCATCTGGCAGCTTCAGTTTATAAGCATTTTCATTGATTCGTTGCACAACTTCCACCGGACCAATTTTCCTGGCTTTCAACTTGTTATAAGCGCCCACTGGAAAACGATCTTTTGTTAATACTGCATAAACCAAATCTCCTTCGTTAAACTCAACATTTCGTCATTTCAAATCTGCAGCTCGTTTATATTTCTCATTTGCTTTCTCTAATCGTTCTTGAACGATTTTATGACACTCCGTCAGCCTTTCAACAAAATCAGCAGCTTTCTTAATTGTCCCCTTTGAATGTGGTATCGCAGTTAAATCCAATGGTCCTTTCGGTAAGCTCGAATAGACAATCTGGAATGGACTGAACCCAGTACTTCGATTCACAGCATGATTATGAGCAAATTCTGCCTGGCATAACTTCACATCCCAACTCCTCAGGTTATCTTGAACTAGACACCTCAACAAGTTTCCCAATGATCTATTAACCACCTCTGTTTGTCCATCAGTTTGCGGATGATAAGCACTACTAAATTTCAGCTTCGTTCCCACCATCTTCCACAAACTCAACCAAAAGTGACTCAAAAATCGAGTATCTCTATCCGACACAATAGATTCTGGCAATCCATGAATTCGATAGATCTCCTTGAAAAACAACTGAGCAACATGAACAGCATCTGCTGTCTTCTTACAAGCAATAAAATGTGCCATCTTCGAAAATCTGTCAACCACCACATAAATGGAATCATTACCACGCTGCGTTCTTGGTAATCCCAACACGAAGTCCATACTCACATCAACCCATGGTTTAATTGGTACAGGTAATGGCATATATAAACCAGCATTAGTCGCAGTTCCTTTCGAAACCTGACAAATATGACAACGCTCCACAAACCTTTCCACCTCTTTCCTCATCGATGGCCAAAAGTAGGATTGTGAAATCAACTGTAAGGTACGGTCTCTCCCAACATGTCCTTCTTCATGTAACTCCTTGATAATCTTCATTCTCAAACTACCCTCCGGTATGCACAATCGACTTCCTTTGAAAAGAAAACCATCTACCATCACGAAATCATCCGTCTCTCCCTCCTTGACTTTTTCAACAAATTTTGCAAAGTAAGGATCATCAGTGAATAACTCTGGCAATATTTCAAACCCCGTCACTTCAACCTTTAATGTAGTCAACAAATGACTCCTCCTACTCAAAGCATCAGCCACACGATTTGTCACCCCTGACTTATGTTTCACAACAAAAGTAAACTGTTGCAGATATGCAATCCACGATGCATGTCTCGCTGAAATCTTGTCTTGCCCTTGCAAATGCTTCAATGCTTCATGATCAGTGTAAAGAACAAACTCCTTCTGAAATAGATAATGTCTCCAGTGTTTAATAGATTGTACAACAGCATAGAATTCCACATCATATGTACTGTATCGCATCTTCGCTCCTGACAACTTCTCACTGAAATATGCAATAGGACGCCCCTTCTGACTCAACACCCCTCCAATCCCAACCTTGGATGCATCAGTATGTAGTTCAAACACCAACTGAAAATCAGGTAGCACTAGAATTGGTGCAGATGTCAGCAATTCCTTGATTTTCCCAAAAGCATCCCCTGCTTCCACTGTCCATGTAAACTGTTTACCTTTCATGCAATCTGTAACAGGTGCCATCACACTACTAAAGTGTGGAATAAACCTCCGATAGAATGAAGCCAACCCGTGAAAACTACGAACTTCCGTTATCGTCTTGGGCTGCGGCCAATTTCTGATCGCCTCAACTTTACTTTGGTCAACCTGTATTCCTTTCTCTGAAACAACATATCCCAAAAATAAGACACTATGCGTCATGAACACGCATTTCTTCGTTGCAGCATAAAATTGTTCTTGTCTCAGTACCATCAGCACTTCTCTAAGATGATTCAAATGTTCCTCGGAACCCCCACTGTAAATAAGAATATCATCAAAATACACCACCACAAATTTCCCAATGAATGGTCTAAAAATCTGATTCATCACCCTCATGAAAGTACTTGGTGCATTTGATAAGCCAAACGGCATGACCAACCACTCGTATAGACCCTCCCTGGTTTTAAAAGCAGTCTTCCACTCATCCCCTGGTCTGATACGAATTTGATGATATCCACTCTTCAAGTCAATCTTCGAAAATATAGTAGCTCCGCTTATTTGATCTAACAAGTCATCCAACCTCGGCATCGGAAATCTATATCTCACAGTAATCTTGTTCAATGCTCGGCTGTCAGTGCACATCCTCCACGTCCCATCCTTCTTGGGTACCAATAAAGCTGGTACAGCACAAGGACTCAGACTCTCCTGCACACGCCCCTGCTCAAGTAATTCCTCTATCTGTCTCCTTAATTCTTCATGCTCCTTCGGACTCATTCGATAATGTGGTCTGTATGGCAATACAGCACCTGGAACAAGATCTATCTGATGTTGTATATCCCTCAACGGTGGCAACTCCGTTGGTAATTCCTCTGGAAATACATCGTCAAATTCTTTCAAAACTGGTTTAACTTCTTCTGGAATTTCAACTTCTTCACTGCTCTCACGCCCAATCAACAAGAATACTTCCGGCTCTTCTTCAACTTCTTTAACAAACTCCTTTAAAGTCAATAAAGTTTTCAGCTCTTCGATTTCTTCGGACTTACTTTCTTCTTGTGATCTCTTCTTCGGAACTAAGATAATCTTCGTGCCTTTAAACATAAAACTGTAGCTATTGGTCCGACCGTCATGTTGTACTGCTCGATCATACTGCCATGGTCTTCCCAATAATAAATGACAAACATCCATCTCTACTACATCACACCATATTTCATCTTTGTATTTCTTCCCAATAGAGAATGGAACACGAACTCGTCTATCCACTTTCACTTCTCCTCCTTTTCTCAACCATGCTAACTTGTATGGACTCGGATGTTTCTCTGTCTTCAATTTCAACTTTGTCACAGCCTCGGTCGAAATAATATTATCACAGCTTCCTGCGTCGATTACAAACTTACACACCTTCCCCAGAATAGTACATGTTGACTGAAAGATATTACTCCTCAACCAACTATCTTCCTCCTGCTTCGGTGTTAAACACGATCTCCTCAGCATTAGATTACAACCTTCGTCTCCTGACGCAATATCCTGCTCGTCCTCCTCAACTGGACTAGAACAATCCCCATCACCATCCTCATCCTCAACTTCTGCAATCATGGTTCTCTTCTTTGGCTTTGGACACTCACTGCTTTTATGACCCAATTCTTGGCAATTGTAACATTTAAACCCATTGTTAACTTTCGCCTTCTCAACCTCCTTCAACACTGGTCTACTGATAGGTTTGGAAACATTAGAACTTCCTCCAACATTCTTTGCTTGATTGCTAGAATTGGTAAACACACCACTTCCTCGTCTCCCTTGTTTTTCCCAAGCCAACGCTTTCTGATGTGCTTCTGCTACAGATCTTGGATCGAACATATTCACCATATCCTGAATCTGCATTCTCAATCCCCCAATGAATCTTGATGTCAGCTGCTCTTCTGTTTCCATAATATCATTCCTCGCAATGAGTTGATAGAATTCATCAGCATAGTCATTAACTGTCTTTGTGCCCTGCCTCAAGTTTTGCAAACGTTGATACATCAAAGATTGATAATTGTAAGGTAAGAACGTTGCTTTCATCAATTTCTTCATCTTTTCCCAAGATTCAACTTTTGACTTCCCCATCTGATCACGTGTAAGTTTGGTTTGCTGCCACCATGCCAAAGCTCTACCCCTCAGCCTTGTAGCAACCAACTTCACCCTACGATGTTCTGGAACTTCTTTGAAATCAAAAATTTCCTCAATAATTAGCCACCCAATCCAAAAACTCCTCAGCCTGCATACCACCTTTGAATTCTGGAATTTCTGTCTTCATCCCAGATTCCCACTTGTGATCGTACTCCGACTGATTCCTTCCTTGACCTCTTCCTTGAATACTACCACCATCATACTCCTCTTCAAAATCAGATGCATAACGATGTCGATTCTGACCACCAACATCTCTACTACCATTACGCCTACCACCTTCCTCTCTTCTATCGACATTCCTCCGTTCACGATCATTCACGTTTCTCCCATGCCCTTGATCATTTTCAATACTTCGATCTCGATTGGAATGTGGCGAGATTCTACTACCTCCATGATTAGATTCTGGTGAAACCCTTCTCCGATTTTGATTCATCTCCGTCATAAGCCTCTCTAACCGGCCAATTCCTTCGTTAAGCTTTTCACTAAAATTCTCATTGATTCTTTGTTCCATCTCATCAGCTTCTTCTCTTCGATACAAAGCTTCTACGTTTTGGTGGCGATTAGCTCTTCTTGGCGGCATACTCGAAAACTTCACAAATTCCTCAACACTTCAAATTCAAACACTTTCCGGATTTTGATCCAAAATGAAACGGATCGAAAACTTCCACTTTGTAGCAAATCGCGATGAACACGATGGACAAAGTTTCGGCCTCCAATGCAAATCCGTACTTCAATCTTCAAATCAATGCACGACCCACTTCTTCAAATTCTCGGCCGTGAATAATGAAACTTCAAATCTTCAAATGAATAGGCTCCAAGTCTCGATCTAGCTATGATTGGCTAGAACAAGCTCTGATACCAAAAACTGACGCAGCGGATATTTCAAAAACAATGTAGATCGGTGAAAGTAGCAGTCGATGGATTGATGAATGCTGAATTGCCCGAATTCGTTGATCCGAAGATACCGAACTCTAGCTATCTCGAACTCGTTGATCGCGCACGATACCGGGTTCAAAGATCTTCAATTCTTCAAGCGTTGATCAAGCGCACTTGATTCCGCGAATCGGCTTCTACAATCGTTGAATCGAGCGCACTCGATTATCCGAAAGAGGAGATAGGAGATTACACTCAACTACCAATTTGGAATGAAAGCACAAAGCAATCAAAAGAGAATTTTATTCAATATTCAACAACCTTTTACAAATGAGAGACTCGGCCTATTTATAGGCATTTTACAACTCACACAAAACAACAAAAAATTACAAGTATTAAGTCGGTTCCGAGTTATAACTTCCGACCTACGACTTAGCCTAACTCGGTGACGACTTAAGGCACAACCGATACAACACTTGCCTTCAAACAGAACGACTTATGACTTCAGACGACATACGACTTATAAATGACGTGACTCAACATACATGTGCATTACAACCGACTTATGACTTACTTAAGTCGTTGCCGACTTAACATCTTCTCACAACTTATCAATAGCAGTGACTTCATCATCAACGGTCCAGATTTAAGTGGCAGAAAAAAACAACGGCAACAGCTACTACGACTTAAAACATGCGGCGACTCAAAGGAACCAATGGTGGAAGTTAACTCGGCAGATCATCCAACGGCATCAGGGCTTTCGACCGACTTAAATAAGTCGTAACTCGGTGCCGACCTATCACTTTCCTTAAGTCGTTGCCGACTTAAGCCTTCACATTTTCCACCTCGTGTTGCTCCTCCTGTAATTTTAGGTCGTAGCTCGTTCGAGTTGAGTCGGTCACGACTTATGTCCTTTGCTCTGATAACTCGGCTACGACTTATGCCTTCATTCCTGGCCTGAGCTACATCACAGTGTAAAAAATCATGTGCATGCGAAGGTTGTAAATACAAGACCTGACTTCATAGTTAAGTATCCGTCATCCCCTAATTTGTGGGGCAGACTGCGCCAAGCGCGTGAATGTGAACCTGTATTTAAAAAAGGGGGCAAGTCACTCCCTATATACAAATAAACATGCATACCATAAGCACAGTTTAACATTCATGAATTGCGCAGGGAATCAATTCCAAAAAGTAGCAAGGAAAAGCGACACATGGAATGTATCGTACTTCACAGATCAAGTGCAACTCTAGAAACTAAAGCTTGCTATGTAAACATCTGAAACTAAGGAAAAAACTTACTCAAGTTCCTTTAGTTCTATTTTAATTATCAAAAAACATTGTGTGTGATTCAATACATCTACGCATATTTCACAAGTGAAAATAGAAAATAATAATCATAACACAGGTTACATTAACGAGATCTAAAACAATTCTAAGAATCTGACTTGAGCTCAGAAGAAGAGCTAGACACGATCATTCTATGGCATGATGATCCATAAGAATGTGATATCGGATGCAGAGAAGAACTGCCTTGCAATTGGAGAGCAACATGCTAATCATTCAACTCAGTAATAACAACTGATGAACGAATGGGAGAAGAATGACCGTAGGCAGTACTGCCATAAACCATGCATGGGTTGTACTTGGCGCTCACTTGAGTATTTTCATAATCTTGCGGATCATACTAGAGTCGGCGCGGTTGTATAAAAAAGATAGGTCAAGTCTAGGTAAGAAAAAATTAAAAACATCAACTGCACGCCTCCTACTGATCTCTGCCATTACCTTCTTTACTTTCTCATCATGAAATTGCTCTACCATGGAAGCCCTGTCCATTCCACCTCAGGAAACAACAATGGAATCTAAACGAGCTTCACATTCTAAGTTGAATATCTTATTCTTATGGTGTTCACACACCCCATATCCACCTTTCTAACTCTTTCAATTTCACCAAAAGGCGCCCCTTTGTTTTTTCAGTATTCTCTGAAGAAGGACCGAGAAGCTCTTCTTCGGTAGAAATGAAGGGCGAATCACGAGTGTTCGGTGTACTTAATTGTTTCTTATAATGATTCTCCAGTTCATTAAACATGGCTTCCTAGTAATTTTTCAAGTCACTCTTCCACTTCAAAACATCATCCGGGTTGGCCACAAAGGAGGGCGTGAGGGCAGCACCTAGTCTGGAGAAAGAGCCACTGGCCAGGATTGCAGAAAGGATGTCTCCTATAGTAATTCGCATTGCAATCTTCCCATCTAGTTCCTAAAACTTACATTTCAGAACTTTAATTTCATTCATATATATGGCCTAATGTATATTTTCGGCATCCTACAACAAACCTTTCGGTTCTACTACTCTGACCAAGGCAGAATCCAACTTTTTGGTAAGAAACATTATGATAGGTTATTGGTGAGCCCACAAAACCATTAGGATCAGGTGACCCTGGGAGATGATAAGTTAAGGACAGACCGTCTAGAAGAGGATTATTTAACATATAGTTAAGAACAGAACGTCCAGAAGGAGAGGAGTGTCTAACAGATGTTAGATAAATTTAGATATGTTGTCTGGTAGGTCCGAGTCAGCCAAAGGTTAATAGTTAGCCAAAAAAACTAAAGTGTTTGAACGAATAGTTCATTTATTACCTGATATGTATGTTTACATAATAATGCTTTACAGATTTTAACCTGTAACGACCCGGTATTCTGGACCATTCGCATCCATTATAAGTGTATAGGTAGACACTCATGCCGGAATTAAATTGCTCAAAATACCGCGTTGTTAATTTAAATTTGGCAAAACTGAACATATACAGTAAATAAATAATCACAGATCACAGACACAGAGTAATAAATGCAGCGGAAATAAAAGAGATAGTAGTTCATGAAGCTACTATATAAATGTATAAGTTACATTAGAGTTAAACCAGATACAACGGAAGAGTAATACGATACATCAGATACAAAATCAGAATACATCACTGGAATCATCGAATACTGAAAGCAGAATAGATGGCTGGATCTTCAAGCAAAGCTCCAACTCCAAAGGTGAGTCTCGAATACTGGTGCACTCAGTCTGACCCGAGCGTAAAGCAAAAACACAAGACACTCGAGTCAGGATTAACATTCTTATATCAATAAATCCAACTCAAGTGAAATAGCAATTGAAATACAAGTAACTCAAAGGATGTTTGGAATAACCATCCTTTAAGGATCCGTTAAACTATCTACTATGTAGTAGTGTACGATAAGTAGATAATGTCTATCAGTAATATAAAATATCAAAATAGTGTTAAGTCATGGCCCATTCCACCCTTAACACATTTTTATTCCCAAGAGCATATACAAGACCGTAGTTTCCCCAAAACCGGAAGTCACCAGAGGGCAATCCATATACTAAAGGTATAAAACAAATCGTAGTGGTCGCGTATAGGGATACAAGTATGACAAGGCACATGAGGCAATACCCAAGGTAGTGAAACTACCGTTTGCCTGATCCGGACTGGTGAGAACGCATCGCCGCAGCGACCGCAACACCGCGAAACAACACTCCCAAAATCAAGGGTGCACCAATCGACAACAAGTAATGAGTAGTTCGAAGAAGTGTGTTCGCTTGAGGTAGCTGACCTCCATTGGCCCGGCACGACTCCTGTTTTAGTCATTTCCAATTTGACACGAGTGTCAAGGCCATCCATTATCGTTCTCTTTCTTCAGTCATCACGTACATCAATCCAACCACTTCATTCTGGATCACACTCCGCGTGTAGTTATTAAAGTGGGTTTCGGTTTAGATAGAGAGTATATCCATAACCGATTCCGGTCTCTTTAATAACTTTCGTAATTATTACACCGATTGGTCGTTTATATATTTCAAAACCAAATCAATTTCAATTTCAAATAGAATTTGTAACCAACATTTCATTTGTCTGTCTAAATCAATTTCCATAGTTTACGTTTCAAAACTTCCAAATTCATAATTTCAAAATCTTATAATTCAATTTCAAATTTTATTTAAAACAATTCGAATATTGATTCAAGTTCGTATATAAGTTTCATTCCGAAATCATTTAAATTAATTTAATTTAACATTCAAATCAGTTTAACTTCATTGATCGATTTTATTCAATATTCATTAAATTAATTATCAATCAAAACAATTTCTATTTAATTTCCCATTTCATTAAATCAATTATTTAAGTTCAACTCCATTTTATCAAACTTACAATAGCATTAAATTAAATTCATCAAATCAAATTCTTTACATTTCAAGTCTTACATAAATTTCAACAAACCATTTTATTTCTTGTTAAAGAAAATTCAATTTCACTTATTTGTTTACTTAGTTACAATTCCAAAACTCAATTTATAAAGAAACTTAATTTCACTTATTCAAGAAGTTCAATTTCACTTAACAAAGAATTCAATTTGTATTTAATTATTAAATAATTCAATCTTATTTAATTATTAAATAATTTCAAAACTTAATTATTAAATAATTTCAAACTTAATTATTAATAATTCCAAATTTTAAAACAACGTTCATTCATCATCTACTATGTTAATATTTTGATTCAGATTGTTAAGTATTAACATTTCCTTTCATTAAAATTCAAATTCCAACTTCGTTTCAAAACCATATTATTTATTTAAATAAAATCTTCATTTTATTTTTAAAACAAATCATTGACCAATCGGGTTTTATTTAATTCTCTATCCTAAGTCAAGTTCATTTAGGTGTTTATCATTTCAACCCGATTCCAATTCAATTCAAAATTAAAACATAGCAAAGGGAACTTGCAGTGTGATAACTGGGATGGTGTCAAAGTAAATAAACAAGCAATAACAACAACCAATATCAATCCAATAATCAATTCAAATAATCCCGAAATAACCGTATTAATTCACATTGTTATTTGTGCAAAATAATATGATTATTTCTAGAATCTACACTATCATTTCATGTAGATTAAAGATTATTACACTATTATTTGATGCGGTTCTACACTTGACATTTCTTATTCGATTTCATACCATAAATTCAAAGGGTTCAAGGGTAATTAACCATTTCTACTTGTCCAATAATTTAACATTTAAGGGGTCATATTTTACAAATTTAACTAATCAAATTCAACACATATATCAATTCAAACTTTAACTATCCTACGACAAATTTAGTTGCATGTTATTTATCCCTTATACATTTACAATTTAACGACCAATGCAAACATCAAAAATCAATCAATTAAAAGCCAAACTGTATTATCATCGCATAAATAATTAACAGATAGTGGTGTCAGATGTCACATATGAACTAATACAGGTAATAACATAAATAACAGTATAAATAACTAACAGCAGCAATATTTCAATTGTCGTTTCAATTGAAATCAAATTTAATAAATAAAAGAACATTAATCGTGAGTGATTGCTCACCTTTCGAGGCTAGTGATAAGAAGAAACGTGCTACGAATTCCAAAGCAAAGCAAAATCGGTACGAATTCAACGATCAAAGCTGATTGGCACGAATTGACGAACAGATCTGATAATACAAATAGATAAAATAATCAGAACTGGACCGATCAAAATATTTGGCATAAGTGAATATATATACAACTATATATACTATATATAAAATTATATACAACTTATAATCTTTAAAACAACCTTATACATAAATATATATATACACTAATACTTTCATACTAAACTTATATAACCAGTATATGTTGAAATCCATATATATGTAAAGTATATATATAAAATAATATTATATAACCTAAGACAGATGCATATAAAAGAAGTAGACGTAAGCTATATATACAAATATATAAACATATGTGTAACTTACTTATATACAAGCAATATCCCTAGAAATCGATATAAAAATATAAAGTCTATATAACTTGCTTTATAACTTTATATGCATACAACTTAATATGCCTTACACTTTAAACAACTTAGATGTTCTCATACTTTAGTATATAACAGCTGGACAGAATGTGTATATGAAAAAATGTATGCAGACACTATATGACAAAATACCCATAAAATTATACTAAATATATACATTACAGTAAAAATGAATCTATATTAAAGTATTAACAGAAGTTCAAGTATATACATAACCTATATACATACATACAATAACTTAAGCAAATGCATAATAGACCATAAGCAAACGAAAATAGCATGTCAGATTAAAGAAAACGTACACATGCTTTATACGTATGGATTCTTCATATCCAAAGTCTCTGTGCAACTATAAACTATATATAATATATATAAATTTTCCAAGTTACAGTACAAGTACAGGAAACACAACAAAAAAAACGAAAATATACTTGTATAAATCTATATAACGTAAACCACTATATGTATATAAATAGTACGGCTAAGGTAATATATATATAACTGATAGCTTATAAACTTATATATATAGACTGATCTATCACTTGTATAAACTTTTGTATAGGTAGAACTTATATATCCCACAACAGTTTAAATATAAAAAGAAGTAGAAGATAAAAATATATAGATATAGATATATATATATATATATCCATACATCACCTACGAGGAAGGCTAAAGGAATAGCCGCTGGCTCCGATGAGGCGAATGGGAAGGAGGAGGATGGACAGGAAGTCGGCGAACTGGTGGAGGAAGGAGACGAACTGGTCGGAGCGGAGGTGTGCTGTAGGGCTCGGTCAGTGGTGAGGCCACGCTGGAGGAGGGAGGAGATCTAGGCTTCTTGCTTGGAGTTCGGGTGGGGCCGAGGAGAGGCTTTCGGTGCTACGGTGGAGCTTGACTTGGTGGTCGGAGGGGAAAGAGGACTGACACGGTTGGAGGTTGGGGTACAGTGGAGTAAGGCTCACGTTGATCTTTTCTTCTTTCTTTTTTCTTTTTCTTTTTTTCAAAGAAGAGGATGTGGTTGAAACGGAAAGAAGAAAGCAAGCTTTTGAGATGAGAAAGAAAGAAAGAAGGTGGGGAACGAAACTAAGTTCCAGGCAAAATGTAAATGAAAAGCTACAGGTAAGAATTGAAAAGCCTCTATATTAAAATATGTATGTACGTTTCTTCAATAGAACCGAAAAGCAAAGTGAAAAGGTACAGAACAAAATAAATTAAATGAAATGTGAAGGGACAGCTTGGAAGAAACGAATTGAAGAAAAAAAAATGGAGGAGCAGGCTTTTAAGATGAACAACCAAAAGCTTTTTGTTATAATAATTATAGTCTATTCTTTTTGAAGTTTATAACCGAAAAATGTGAAAGGATAGAACCATAATTTGAACTATTGGGAATAGAAATGGTAAGCACGAGGTCTCAGGGAGTATTAAAGGTAGCCAACCGCTGAAAGAATTTATATAGACAAAGTAAACAAAAGGCTCCAAATGTATACCGGTACATCGAACTGTTCAATCGCTTCATCGCGCAACTCAAACACAGAAATGAATATACCGCAGTGCTCAGCACGACGAGACGATCAAAACGATATACATATATCAGTGGTATGATTGAATTATAAAAATTCAAATTTTCTACTAGCGGAAAATGCAAGAAAAACGCAGAAAAATAAGATCGACGGAGCTAAAGAAGTCCGAATTTTGAAAAACGAAAAATGCCATTTCGCTCAGAAGATGGTTTAGAATTTTTCTATGTAAAAATATTTAGGTTTCGAAAACGTTTTATTTTCATTGCTTTTTAACTGATTAAATTGAAGTGAATTTTACGCGCGAAATAAACTTTCGTATTTTCGGACGAAAATTTACCAGTTGCTATGTTTAACTAGACGTATTCCAAATATTAAATTTTTATTTCAAAATTTTATCGTTTAAAATTTCACAAAATTTCACTTATTACGTTATTAAAACAGTTGAAATTTACGGGTCGTTACACTCTCCCCCACTCAAAACTTTTCGTCCCCGAAAAGGAACGAGGTAGGAGAATAGAAACAACCAGAAAGAAAAACAGATTTGAAATACAAAATAACAATTAATTTAAACCATATAAATTCAAATTAATTGATATTCAATAATTGATTTAATCCATTTGATTTCACTAAAATCAATCTCCACTATTTCTAAATTCATTATCATATTATCCAATCATCTTAAATTTACAATTTCTAAAACCATAAATTTGAATAGTCTTTTATTATAATCATATTTTTTCAGCAATTTAAATTCTTCTTTATTCCAAATTATTGTTAAATTTATTCTACTTAATATATCTAATCACATATATTTAACCCATATAAATTAATTTAAACCATACAGATTTCAGTTTAAATCAATTTATATTCAATAATTGATTTTAAATTCAAGGTATTTCCATAAGTTAATCTAATTTCTATCTATTATTCAATTAACTTATTGTTCTATTTATTCCAATTAACATTATATAATTAAAATTTAAGTGTATAACGTTTATTATAACCACTCAAATTTTATTTATAAATTCAATTTATATTATATATTATCCTATTACATATTCCACTTCTGAATGATTTAGGTAAGTTGTATTAGAATGCAGTTGAACAATATACAATAAAATTTTCCCAATTCAATTATTCAAGTTTAAATATTTATTCCAAATTTTGGTTTTATTTATAATTAAAATCATCCTTTAACAAAATTTAAGAATTAGATTTCCGATTAACTTTAAACAATTTAGAGATATATATAATATTTTTATCTCAAATCAAATTAAATTTTAAAATAAGATACCTATATATATGTAAATCAAAATATACTAAAGAAATTCGAATCAAAATATTTTTCAAAACAAAACCGTAGCAAAGCTACAGAATAGTATCTCCACTTCGAAACTCGAAAATGAATGTCGATGATGCGGCCGCCATCACCGAAATTATTTTCCAGCGACAAAGAGAAGAGCACTGATTTCAACATTTTAAAAAAATTCTTTGAAAACGATTTCTATTCGAAAATATTTTAAATACTATACACTTTAAAACTTTCAAATCAAAGTTTGAAATCACCAGAAATTTAATTGTCAAATTTTTTTATTTAAATTCCTTTCAAATCCCAAATCAAATTATAACCAAGTTTCATAAATTCATTTATTTATATTATGCAATAATCAATGGTTTACAAAACAAGAAATGAAAATTAAATCATTATCATTTCTGACAACAAATTCATTAACAATTTAATTTCAGAAAACTTATATTTATATATGATATAAGCATACAAAACTTTTATTTTATCTACCAAATTTGGAAACAATATTGTGTCAGTTTGCTCTGCTCAAGTGTTTTGGAAATCCTATCGATAGCGTTGATCAGACGAATCGATCGAAAACCCAAATCAACATCAACAACTCAAACAACACAATGTATATTGAAACATTTTAAATATTAATTTACAAATACACTCTCTCGCTCGACGATACAATAATGGATTTCAAAGCAAGGATAGAGATTCAAATTTTACGGACTCAAATCAGGGAGAATTTTAAATTCGAAGATAGATTGAAACAAAGCCAATATGATTAATTAATCAAAATAGGAAGATGAATAAGTTTATTAAATCGCGGGCAACCTTAACCGGGTCGACCGTGACTTCAAGAATAAGATAGGTGTAGAATTCCGAGGTAAATTGACATTCGATCTCAAGAAATAGAATTCACGTATAGCAGGAGATAGATAGCATCGTAAACCGAGGATACAGAAATCTTCGGTAAATCAATGCCAATTATAAAAGAGTTTCACCCCTTTACAAATCATTCGAAGTTTGGCGAGACCGCCGATTCACTATAAGGGTCATTCGCAGTGGAGTTATGTGATGCTCCAGAATTGAAAGAAGACGAATAGTGAGGGACACGAATGAATTTTTTTGAACCGCAGGGAACGTTCCAAAATTCAAAGGAATTGAGTCAAAAGGAAGAGTTTGAAACTCGAATGAGAGTGATTCTGTAAATACATTTACCCTATATGTTAAATTTTGCCTAGAGCTACCAAAGCTCTGATACTAACTGTAACGACCCGCTATTCTGGACCATTCGCATCCATTATAAGTGTATAGGTAGACACTCATGCCGGAATTGAATTGCTCAAAATACCACGTTGTTAATTTAAATTTGGCAAAACTGAACATATACAGTAAATAAATAATCACAGATCACAGACACAGAGTAATAAATGCAGCGGAAATAAAAGAGATAGTAGTTCATGAAGCTACTATATAGATGTATAAGTTACATCAGAGTTAAACCAGATACAACGGAAGAGTAATACGATACATCAGATACAAAATCAGAATACATCACTGGAATCATCGAATACTGAAAGCAGAATAGATGGCTGGATCTTCAAGCAAAGCTCCAACTCCAAAGGTGAGTCTCGAATACTGGTGCACTCAATCTGACCCGAGCGTAAAGCAAAAACACAAGACACTCGAGTCAGGATTAACATTCTTATATCAATAAATCCAACTCAAGTGAAATAGCAATTGAAATACAAGTAACTCAAAGGATGTTTGGAATAACCATCCTTTAAGGATCCGTTAAACTATCTACTATGTAGTAGTGTACGATAAGTAGATAATGTCTATTAGTAATATAAAATATCAAAATAGTGTTAAGTCATGGCCCATTCCACCCTTAACACATTTTTATTCCCAAGAGCATATACAAGACCGTAGCTTCCCCAAAACCGGAAGTCACCAAGGGGCAATCCATATACTAAAGGTACAAAACAACTCGTAGTGGTCGCGTATAGGGATACAAGTATGACAAGGCACATGAGGCAATACCCAAGGTAGTGAAACTACCGTTTGCCTGATCCGGACTGGTGAGAATGCATCGCCGCAGCGACCGCAACACCGCAAAACAACACTCCCAAAATCAAGGGTGCACCAATCGACAACAAGTAATGAGTAGTTCGAAGAAGTGTGTTCGCTTGAGGTAACTGACCTCCATTGGCCCGGCACGGCTCCTGTTTTAGTCATTTCCAATTTGACACAAGTGTCAAGGCCATCCATTATCGTTCTCTTTCTTCAGTCATCACGTACATCAATCCAACCACTTCATTCTGGATCACACTACGCGTGTAGTTATTAAAGTGGGTTTCGGTTTAGATTGAGAGTATATCCATAACTGATTCCGGTCTCTTTAATAACTTTCGTAATTATTACACCGATTGGTCGTTCATATATTTCAAAACCAAATCAATTTCAATTTCAAATAGAATTTGTAACCAACATTTCATTTGTCTGTCTAAATCAATTTCCATAGTTTACGTTTCAAAACTTCCAAATTCATAATTTCAAAATCTTATAATTCAATTTCAAATTTTATTTAAAACAATTCGAATATTGATTCAAGTTCGTATATAAGTTTCATTCCGAAATCATTTAAATTAATTTAATTTAACATTCAAATCAGTTTAACTTCATTGATCGATTTTATTCAATATTTATTAAATTAATTATCAATCAAAACAATTTCTATTTAATTTCCCATTTCATTAAATCAATTATTTAAGTTCAACTCCATTTTATCAAACTTACAATAGCATTAAATTAAATTCATCAAATCAAATTCTTTACATTTCAAGTCTTACATAAATTTCAACAAACCATTTTATTTCTTGTTAAAGAAAATTCAATTTCACTTATTTGTTTACTTAGTTACAATTCCAAAACTCAATTTATAAAGAAACTTAATTTCACTTATTCAAGAAGTTCAATTTCACTTAACAAAGAATTCAATTTTTATTTAATTATTAAATAATTCAATCTTATTTAATTATTAAATAATTCAATCTTATTTAATTATTAAATAATTTCAAAACTTAATTATTAAATAATTTCAAACTTAATTATTAATAATTCCAAATTTTAAAACAACGTTCATTCATCATCTACTATGTTAATATTTTGATTCAGATTGTTAAGTATTAACATTTCCTTTCATTAAAATTTAAATTCCAACTTCATTTCAAAACCATATTATTTATTTAAATAAAATCTTCATTTTATTTTTAAAACAAATCATTGACCAATCAGGTTTTATTTAATTCTCTATCCTAAGTCAAGTTCATTTGGGTGTTTATCATTTCAACCCGATTCCAATTCAATTCAAAATTAAAACATAGCAAAGGGAACTTGCAGTGTGATAACTGGGATGGTGTCAAAGTAAATAAACAAGCAATAACAACAACCAATATCAATCCAATAATCAATTCAAATAATCCCGAAATAACCGTATTAATTCACATTGTTATTTGTGCGAAATAATATGATTATTTCTAGAATCTACACTATCATTTCATGTAGATTAAAGATTATTACACTATTATTTGATGCGGTTCTACACTTGACATTTCTTATTCGATTTCATACCATAAATTCAAAGGGTTCAAGGGTAATTAACCATTTCTACTTGTCCAATAATTTAACATTTAAGGGGTCATATTTTACAAATTTAACTAATCAAATCCAACACATATATCAATTCAAACTTTAACTATCCTACGACAAATTTAGTTGCATGTTATTTATCCCTTATACATTTACAATTTAACGACCAATGCAAACATCAAAAATCAATCAATTAAAAGCCAAACTGTATTATCATCGCATAAATAATTAACAGATAGTGGTGTCAGATGTCACATATGAACTAATACAGGTAATAACATAAATAACAGTATAAATAACTAACAGCAGCAATATTTCAATTGTCGTTTCAATTGAAATCAAATTTAATAAATAAAAGAACATTAATCGTGAGTGATTGCTCACCTTTCAAGGCTAGTGATAAGAAGAAACGTGCTACGAATTCCAAAGCAAAGCAAAATCGGTACGAATTCAACGATCAAAGATGATTGGCACGAATTGACGAACAGATCTGATAATACAAATAGATAAAATAATCAGAACTGGACCGATCAAAATATTTGGCATAAGTGAATATATATACAACTATATATACTATATATAAAATTATATACAACTTATAATCTTTAAAACAACCTTATACATAAAATATATATATATATACACTAATACTTTCATACTAAACTTATATAACCAGTATATGTTGAAATCCATATATATGTAAAGTATATATATAAAATAATATTATATAACCCAAGACAGATGCATATAAAAGAAGTAGATGTAAGCTATATATACAAATATATAAACATATGTGTAACTTACTTATATACAAGCAATATCCCTAGAAATCGATATAAAAATATAAAGTCTATATAACTTGCTTTATAACTTTATATGCATACAACTTAATATGCCTTACACTTTAAACAACATAGATGTTCTCATACTTTAGTATATAACAACTGGACAGAATGTGTATATGAAAAAATGTATGCAGACACTATATGACAAAATACCCCTAAAATTATACTAAATATATACATTACAGTAAAAATGAATCTATATTAAAGTATTAACAGAAGTTCAAGTATATACATAACCTATATACATACATATAATAACTTAAGCAAATGCACAATAGACCATAAGCAAACGAAAATAGCATGTCAGATTAAAGAAAACGTACACATGCTTTATACGTATGGATTCTTCATATCCAAAGTCTCTGTGCAACTATAAACTATATATAATATATATAAATTTTCCAAGTTACAGTACAAGTACAGGAAACACAACAAACAAAACGAAAATATACTTGTATAAATCTATATAACGTAAACCACTATATGTATATAAATAGTACGGCTAAGGTAATATATATATAACTGATAGCTTATAAACTTATATATATAGACTGATCTATCACTTGTATAAACTTTTGTATAGGTAGAACTTATATATCCCACAACAGTTTAAATATAAAAAGAAGTAGAAGATAAAAATATATAGATATAGATATATATATATATATATATATATATATATATATCCATACATCACCTACGAGGAAGGCTAAAGGAATAGCCGCTGGCTCCGATGAGGCGAATGGGAAGGAGGAGGATGGACAGGAAGTCGGCGAACTGGTGGAGGAAGGAGACGAACTGGTCGGAGCGGAGGTGTGCTGTAGGGCTCGGTCAGTGGTGAGGCCACGCTGGAGGAGGGAGGAGATCTAGGCTTCTTGCTTGGAGTTCGGGTGGGGCCGAGGAGAGGCTTTCGGTGCTACGGTGGAGCTTGACTTGGTGGTCGGAGGGGAAAGAGGACTGACACGGTTGGAGGTTGGGGTGCAGTGGAGTAAGGCTCACGTTGATCATTTCTTCTTTCTCTTTTCTTTTTCTTTTTGTCAAAGAAGAGGATGTGGTTGAAACGGAAAGAAGAAAGCAAGCTTTTGAGATGAGAAAGAAAGAAAGAAGGTGGGGAACGAAACTAAGTTCCAGGCAAAATGTAAATGAAAAGCTACAGGTAAGAATTGAAAAGCCTCTATATTAAAATATGTATGTACGTTTCTTCAATAGAACCGAAAAGCAAAGTGAAAAGGTACAGAACAAAATAAATTAAATGAAATGTGAAGGGACAGCTTGGAAGAAACGAATTGAAGAAAATAAAAATAAAAATAAAATAAAATGGAGGAGCAGGCTTTTAAGATGAACAACCAAAAGCTTTTTGTTATAATAATTATAGTCTATTCTTTTTGAAGTTTGTAACCGAAAAATGTGAAAGGATAGAACCATAATTTGAACTATTGGGAATAGAAATGGTAAGCACGAGGTCTCAGGGAGTATTAAAGGTAGCCAACCGCTGAAAGAATTTATATAGACAAAGTAAACAAAAGGCTCCAAATGTATACCGGTACATCGAACTGTTCAATCGCTTCGTCTTGCAACTCAAACACAGAAATGAATATACCGCAGTGCTTAGCACGACGAGACGATCAAAACGGTATACATATATCAGTGGTATGATTGAATTATAAAAATTCGAATTTTCTACTAGCGGAAAATGAAAGAAAAACGCAGAAAAATAAGATCGACGGAGCTAAAGAAGTCCGAATTTTGAAAAACGAAAAATGATGTTTCGCTCAGAAGATGGTTTAGAATTTTTCTATGTAAAAATATTTAGGTTTCGAAAATGTTTTATTTTCATTGCTTTTTAACTGATTAAATTGAAGTGAATTTTACGCGCGAAATAAACTTTCGCATTTTCGGACGAAAATTTACCAGTTGCTATGTTTAACTAGATGTATTCCAAATATTAAATTTTTATTTCAAAATTTTATCGTTTAAAATTTCACAAAATTTCACTTATTACGTTATTAAAACAGTTGAAATTTACGGGTCGTTACATAACCAGTTTTGGTTGCAGGAAAAGATATGAAAAAACTATATTTTAAAAGGAATGTTAGTGAGGGGAAACCCGTTTCGCTAAGCAGCGTGGTCTCACTTAACATAAAGCAACAGAGATGAACAGTATTATTCACACCAGGCTTTATGTCGGACTCGAAGTTTTTGTTTCCCCTTAAACTCTCGGGTGCTCAAAATTGATTTGAGTAGGTTGAGGGTTGTGGTTTTCAGCTTTTGTTGTTTTGGCGAATAAAGCTTGTGGGGACGAGCAGGTGGCTGTCGGATAGCTAATTAGGAGTTTCAGTTTACTTCATTTTGATTCCGCTGTGTATATTAAGTCAGATATGATTATATTGCTTTGATCAACCAAGGGGGCATTGTCATATGTCGCTCTTGGCGTATTATTGTAAATTATATTTGGTCATTGCCTGGCCAACGTTTGGAATTTTGTAACTTGGATATGAATTATTGTTTTGAAATGTAATCAGAAAAATGTTGTTTTTTGAAATCTGTGATTTTGTTCATATTCAAGTGCTTCTGATATTATGGATATCATTAGCATTACTATATTTTGTCACCAGAAGTTAATACTATAGATGACTGCAACATCTGTAGTGCTTAGCTTTTGGCCTCTAGATACAGGATGTTACAACTTGGCAATAGAGCATAGGTTTATGAAAAACTTTAACTAAAAAGGGTTTTTGAAAATATGATCGTAAAGTAAGATTAGGGTATGGGATAACGCTATTGTAGCATACTTGTATTTGTTATATATAAGTATACTCTTTATCTCTAGTCTCCTAACTTTGTTAGGTTATTCTTCTATATCTCATGAGGTTTCAATACAAATATGGATGGAAGATGAGGAAGAGTCAACCTAGGAAGGGGAGGCACCGATGGTAATGCCGGACCTAATAGAACCCAAGGTCAGGCACAAGTAGAGAATGTGGGTGTTGGAATCTCGCAAGTTGGAATGGAAGCTATGTATCGGTTTTTCATGAATATGATGCAAGCGAGAGTTGCTGCTGGAGTGATGGAAGGAGGAGTTCAAGAAGCTCCAGTTGCCAATGACTATGCTAAGTCGAGTAGAGATTATATCAGGCTTGGGGAAAAGCCATTTATTAGAACCGAAGATGCTATTGAGGTGGAAAACTGGTTGTTGCACCACGAAAGGATTTTTGCAGACTTGGGGCTTAATGATGAGCAGAAGAGGAGGTTGGCATCCAGACAGCTACAAGGAGCTGCTTTGTTTTGGTCGAATAACATGACTGTGGCAGTGGATGAGGAGACTATCATGGGCATAGTTTAAGAGGAAGTTCTAGGAGAGGTTCATGTTGGTGATGGCACAGTCTGTTTTGATCTGGAAATTTGCCGAGTTAGAACAGGGAGAGATGATTGTTCTGGAGTAGGCCGGTAAGTTCGAAGAGTTAGCTTGATATGGTTATGCTACTGTTGATACAGTGATGAAGAGGAACGAGAAGTTTATCAAGGGATTGAAGCCTGAGTTAGCCCGGGCTACATTACCTCATATTAGAGATCCCTGTGATGTGGTTGTGGAGATGGCTTTGAGACACGAGGAGATGCTCGCTTGTCAGGAGAAGAATAAGGTGAAAGAGGTCCAGGTTGGGCAAGGTCAGAAGAGGAAGTTCTTTCATAAGAGGGGTGCTCAGAAGGGTGGAGCAGCTAATAGAGGAAAGTCTGAGGTAGTCTGTTTAAGTGCGACAAAAAGGGTCATTTCACTAATGAGTGTCATACTGGGAAGGCTAAAGAGGTGATCGGGAAGAAGAACATCAGGTGCTTCAACTGTGATCAGATAGGCCACTATAAGAACCAGTGCAAGGAGCCCGCTAAGGATGGAAAGGGAAAGGTATATGCATTGGAGCCTGCTACTTCGAAGCCAATGGCTCAGGAGAAGGGAAAGGAAGTTTTGGGAGGTACGCTTTAGATTCATGGTACGTATGTTAGCGTTCTATTTGATACTGGTGCATCGCATTCTTTTATATCTAGATGTTTGAAAGATAAGCTTAATGTAGAACCCATGTATTTACTTACTTCCTTACGGGTTGCAAATCTAATAGAAGGGTATGCAACTCTAGGGTTGAGATGTGACCAGTTAGAGTTTGACTTGTTAGGTCGCACTTTTGTTTGCAGTTTGCATGTGTTTCATTTTGTGAGGTTTGGAATTATTCTTGGTATGGATTGGTTAAGTGAGCACGATGCTAGGATATTTTGTTGGATAGGAAAATATCTCTTAGATACATTGATTGTAGTGATAGGATTGTTTATACCGTAAAAGGAGCTAGCGGTAAGATGAATGCTTTGTTGGGTATTATAGAGTTGGAAGATGAGTTAAATCGAGTTTTCGTGGTTAGAAAATTCGCGGATGTTTTTGAGCCTGTAGTAGGATTGCCACCGAAATGAGCCATTGAATTTCAGATAAATTTTGTTCCGGGAGCAGAACCAGTGAGTAGGCCGCCAAGAAGGATGCCCCTACAGAGATAAGGGATTTGAAGGTGCAATTGGTGGATTTAGAAGGCAAGAGTTTTATCAGGCCAAGTAGTTCGCCTTGGGGAGCAACCACAGTGCTTGCTAAGAAGCCGGACGGATCGTTGAGGCTATGTGTCGATTATGGTAAGTTGAATGAGAGGATGAAAAAGAATCAATATTCATTACCCAGTATTGACGATTTGTTCGACCAGTTGAGTGGAGCCAAGGTATTTTCTCAGTTCGATTTGGCAACAGGTTTCCATCAGCTCAGGGCAGCAGATGATAGTACACCTTTGATGGTGTTTAGGACTAGATATGGATCGTATGAAGGGTTAGTTATGCCGTTCAGACTGATTAATGCGCCAGCATTCTTTATGGATTTGATGAACCGGGTTTTCTGAGAGCACTTGGATAGGTTCGAATTGGTTTTCATAGATGATATCTTGATATACTCTAAGGATGAAAGAGAGCATGAAGTTCATCTTAGAGTTGTGCTTGAGACGCTGAGGTAGCATCAGCTGAAGGCGAAGTTTTCGAAGTGTCATTTTTGGAAGAAGGAAGTGAAGTTTCTGGGCCATGTAGTCTCAGAGAAAGGGTTGTTAGTAGATCTGACTAAGATTGAAGCAGTGAATAGTTGGAAGAGCCCGAGACGGTGACTGAGATAAAGAGTTTCCTTGGGTTGGCTGGTTATTATCAAAGATTCATTAAGGATTTTTCGTGGATAGCAACACCGATGACCAAGCTAACAAGAAAGGATGTGAAGTTTGTGTGGACCGATAAGTGTACGGAAGCATTCTAGAGTTTGAAACACCTTTTGACCCATGCACCTGTATTGGTTGTTCCAGAAGGGAATCAAGATTTGGTGGTTTATACTGATACGTGTGAAACAGGATTAGGAGCTGTGCTGATGCAGAGAGGTAAAGTGATTGCCTATGCTTCTAGATAGCTTAGACCGCATGAGGTCAGATATCCAACGCATGATTTGGATTGGCTGCAGTGCATTGAAGGTGTGGAGGCATTACCTTTCGGGAAAGAGGTTTGAGTTATATACGGATCCTAAGTCACTGAAATATTTGTTCTCTCAGAAGGATCTAAACATGAGACAGTAAAGGTGGTTAGAGTTTATTGCTGCTTATGATTTTGGGATTGAGTACACATTGGGTAAAGGCAACAAGGTTGTTGATGCACTTAGCATGAAACATCAGAATGTAGTGTTGGCAATGATTGCTGAGTGGAAAGATTTGGAAGTATTGGAAGATTGTAGAGTGCAGGGGAGATCCGAGGCTGGGTCTAGTGGAGAGACTGTTATATTATCTTGTTTGGAAGTTCGACCGGTGATGATCGAAAGGATTGCTTCTAAGCAGGAGGAGGATCTATTGTTAGCTAAACGGTTTAGGAAGTTAAAGGATAGAACCGAGAGCGATGACTTGAAGAACTTCAGTCTTGACCAAATTGGGTGGTTGAGAAAGAAAGGGAGATTATGTGTTCCGAGTGTAGGAAACAAAAGGAATGTAGTTTTAGAGGAATGTCATCGTTCGAAGTTCACTATTCATCCAGGAGGAACTAAGATGTATCATATATGAAGAGAAGTTTCTTCTGGGAATGTATGAGGTGGGATATTGGCTTATGTGTAAAGTAGTGCTTAAATTGCCAACAAGGAAAGGCTGAACACCAGAAGCCAAGTGGATTGCTTCATCCATTGGATATTCTAGTATGACAGTGGGATTCTATTTCTATGGATTTTATTGACGGGTTTCCAAGGTTGAACAGAGAAAATGAAAGTATATGGATCATAGTTGATAAATTGACCAAGAGTGCCCATTTCATTACAGTTAAGTCAACAAGGACGACACCTATTTTGGCGAAGTTGTTTATGAAGAATGTGGTTAGACTGCATGGAGTTCCTAGTAGTATTGTTAGTGATAGAGATTCCTTATTCACTAGCGAGTTCTGGAAGAGTCTACAGGAAGTTTTGGGAACCAAGCTCAAGATGAGTACTGCTTTCCATCCACAGACTAATGGGCAAACGGAAAGAGTTAACAAAATCTTAGAAGATTTGTCAAGAGCTAGTATGTTGGATTTTGGGGGATCATGGGAAGACCATCTGCATTTATTCGAGTTTTCGTATAACAACAGTTATCAAACTAGTGTTGGGATGGCACCGTTTGATGCTTTGTGTGGAAGGCCATGCAAATCTCCCGTTTGTTGGTTGGAGACTGGGGAAAGGTTGGTTCTAGGTCCAGAATTGGTTAGAGAAGCTGCAGAAAAGATTGAGGTCATTCGGGCTAGAATGAAGAAGACTCAGTCTAGGCAGAAGAGTTATGCAGATTGAAGGCGGAAAGACTTAGAGTTCTTAGTTGGAGATCAGGTTTTCGTCAAGGTGTCACCGATGAAGGGTGTGATCAGATTCGAAAGATCAGGGAAGTTGGCACCGAGATTCATTGGTCCTTTTCTTATTGTTGAGAGGACCGGGAAACTCATGTATAGGGTTGAGTTATCGAGCAGTTTGGCAGGAGTCCACGATGTTTATCATGTTTCTCATCTCAGAAAGTGTGTTAGAGACCCGGAAACTACTATTGCACCGAAAGTGCCAGATGACTTAGTGGTAGAATCAGACTTGACTATAGTTAGAAAGCCAGTTCGTATTGTTGCAAGAGATGAGAAGAGGCTTAGAACCAAGACGGTCATATTAGTTAAGGTCCAGTGGAGTGACGATGACAGGGACTGTACTTGGGAGGTTAAGAGCAGGATTAGAGAGGCTTATCCTGATTTGTTTGATGGTATGTTTTACCTTTTTGATTGATTTGTTATGTACCTTATCGTAATTTCGCGGACGAAATTTTTTAAGGAGGAGAGTCTGTAACACCCCATATTATTGGTAACATTATTAAGAATATTTAATTAGCTAAATTTAATAAAATAATGTGTTGATTAGGGAATTAAGATTTGATTTAATTAAAGGGTAGCCGTGCCATTTAACCAATGAATTAAAAGGAGACTTAAATTGAAATAGAGGAGGGGTAAAACAAGAAAGAGGCCATTCCTATATACCTTAATCTTGGCCGTGTATTCTCCTATACATGTTCATTTCATTTTTAAAATTTAAAAAAAGCTAAGGCGGTCATTATTAATAAGAGCTAGATAAAGAAAGATAAAAGGGAAGCTTAATCAACATCAAATTCATTCAAATCTCACATCCTTAATCTCTAAAGCCAAGGGAATAATGTTTATATCTCTCATTTGTTTTATTTTCGGTTTTAAGGAAAAATCCACAATGTTTTGCAATGTTTTGCCATGTTTTTGAATAATGGAATGATTATATATACTTATTGATGATTTATGCATGTTCATATTGATTTTATGATATATTTTAAGATAAAAACCCTATTAAATAACAACAAAATGCCTTGCAAATTTTTATATAGACTAGAAATAATATTTTGGAGATGGGTTTCAATTTTTAGAATTTTTTGATTTTTCATGGATTTTATATAAATTTTCTAGTAAAGAAAATGTTATTTTGGGTTATAAATTATTTATGGTTAAATAATAAAAGGTTTGGGGCTGAGATATTTATATGTTGGATAATGTATTAAAAGAGATTTTCTAGAAATTTTGTAGATTTTTCCTAAGTGTTTTAATGGATATATAAAATTATTCAAGGTATGAGACTTAAATGTTTTATATATTTATAAAAGGAGAAGGGGCACTTTGCAATAATTCAAATTGTTATTTTTGGAAATTGGCAGCACTTTTGAAAAAGTAAAATGGCAACCAATAATATTTAGACAAACAATGCATGCTAGGTACAAAAGAAATAGTTTAAAAGGACAAATAAACATGTTTTTCACTATTTCGATGCTTTCAACACCAGGTTTTGCCTCTTTACCTTCACCTCCGACATAGTCGAAACCAATGCACATGGTATCAGGGAACTGGTACATAGTGAATTGGATGGATGTAGGCGAAAGGAAGTGGGTCGAAACCAGGGGTTCCGAAGGGGTTGAGGCTTTACTTTGTTTTTAAATAAAAATGCGCCCGCTTGCTTTCGACTAAGAAGCTTTCGACTTAGTTGGCTTTTGACTAGGTCAAATGGATTTAAAGGAAATGGTTTCAATTGGGTTGCGCCTTTGTTTTTAAATAACTGCTTTCGACTAAGTCGAAACCTTTTGCTGCCGCCTTTTTACCTTTCGATCCAGAGGGTTTTGAAGGGGTACTTTGTTTTCTAAAATTTCGCCACTTCTCCAATGCTTTGGAATGGTTGGTTTCGATACCATCACTTCTTTACTTAGGAATGCTTTCGAAAGGTAGGCTTTCGACTTAAATGGTTTTAATGACCCTTTTGCTCAATTGAAGGATAAGCCAAATGGTTTCGAAAGAGATGATTTAAATGATTTCGAAAGGTGTTTTTCCACATGTTTTAAACTGAACCCAAGTGCTTTCAGAAGGTTTAGATTTGATGCTTTCGAAAGGTTTTAAATTAAGATTTTGAAGGGATAGTTCGCCAATGATTTCGAAGGTGTCGAAAGGTATGGTTTTTCTGGTTGTTTCGAAAGGATTAAAAGGAAAGGTTTTCCAAAGGTTTTGTAAGGCAATGTTTAAAGGTTTTAAAAGAAAGATGTCTAAGGTTTTAAAGCTTTCGAAAGGAAGGTTTTTCATAGGTTTCAAAAGGGTTTTGAAAATGGTTTCGAAAGGAAGGTTTTGGCCTTTCAGCCTTGTTTAAATGAAGTGTTTTACTTGGTTTAGAAAGAGGCACTCTCGATGGTTTTCAAAGGGATACCTTAAATGGTTTTGAAATGGTTTCGAAAGGGATACTTTCAATGGTTTCGAAAGGGGTACTTTCAATATTTTTGGAAGGGGTACTTTCAAAGGTTTAAATGTTTTCATCAACTATGTTTTGGGTAAAGTATATATATAACATGGCAAGGGACTTTTGAGTAAAGCATAGAGATTATATATTTTCCTTGTTTGAGTTTGATTTAAAGGTTTTAAATCATTTTGAAAAGGTTTTCAAGGAAAATTTTGGAAAGGGATCCCTAAGTAAAATGACACAGATATTAGAATACCAGATAGAACTGGCATAGGGCCGTGCCCTATAAATTACCTATTAGCCCCAGCTAATTTTGTCCAAAATTATAGTGTGTAGGGCTTTGTCACAGGTAAGACTAAAATTATGAATACACACACAAAGGAATATATGTTTGCATACAGATAGGTTATTGGTGAGCCCGCAAAACCATTAGGATCATGTGACCCTGGGAGATGATAAGTTAAGGATAGACTGTCCAGAAGAGAAGTATTTAACAGATGGTTAAGAACATAACTCCAGAAGGAGAGGAGTGTCTAACAGATGTTAGATAAATTTTGATATGTTGTCTGGTAGGCCCGAGTCAGCCAAGGTTAATAGTTAGCCAAACAAAACTAAAGTGTTTGAACGAATAGTTCATTTATTACCTGATATGTATGTTTACATAAAAATGCTTTACAGATTTTAACCAGTTTTGGTTGCAGGAAAAGATATGCAAAAGATATATTTTAAAAGGAATGTTAGTGAGGGGAAACCCATTTCGCTAAGCGGCGTAGTCTCACTTAACATAAAGCAACAGAGATGAACAGTATTATTCACACCAGGCATTATGTCGGACCCAAAGTTTTTGTTTCCCCTTAAACTCTCGGGTGCTCAAAATTGATTTGAGTAGGTTGAGGGTTGTGGTTTTCAGGCTTTTTTGTTTTGGCGAATAAAGCTTCCGGGGATGAGCAGGTGGCTGTCAGATAGCTAATTAGGAGTTTCAGTTTACTTCATTTTGATTCCGCTGTGTATATTATGTCAGATATGACTATATTGCTTTGATCAACCAAGGGGCATTGTCATATGTCGCCCTTGGCATATTATTTTAAATTATATTTGGTCATTGCTTGGGAAACGTTTGGGATTTTGTAACTTGGATATGAACTATTGTTTTGAAATGTAATCAGCAAAATGTTGTTTTTTGAAATCTGTGATTTTTTTCATATTCAAGTGCTTCTGATATTATGGATACCATTAGCATTACCGTATACTATAGATGACTGCAACATCTGTAGCGCTTAGCTTTTGGCCTCTAGATACGGGATGTTACATCTCTTTAGTTGCAAAATTACCGTGAGAAAATCCTCTCATAATTCTTGTTTAAATTTGATTATATTTCAGTTTTTAATTTGGATTTACAGCGGATAATAAATGTTTGCAAAGTTGAATTGAAAACCTAGAATAAAAGTGTAGTACTTGTCACAAACACACTTTAATCATTATATCATTGTTTGTATGTGTTAGTAAATTCACCATATCTTTTACATTTCATGTCGGATTTTGATAAACTTCTATATTTCGGAAAGCTAATTTGGTGTGTGACAACTTTCATGTTGAACACTTTTACAAATTTTGAGAATACGTTGAGCAAAAACCTATTGCAAACTCTCAGCTCTGTCACATTGAAATTTATACTCTGAGCTAAACAATATTAGTAAATCGACCATATCTTTTTCATTTCTAGAAGGATTTCGATAATTTTATATGTTCCAAAAAAATGACTTCGTGTGTGACAACTTTTATGTTGAACACTTCTACAAATTTTGAACGTAGCTATTTTGAAAGCCTATTCCAAGACAGAGTCATTCGTTGTCCCGAATTTGAACTAAGTTAAAGCTCTAATATTTGTTTCTTTATTATATTTGCATGAACTTTCTTTTGCTTATTTTATTACTTGGTTTCTGCATTTTAAATCATATGTTAGATTTTCTTTTTAAAAAGATTTTGGGAAAGAATAAAAACTTTAACCGAATGAGCTAGTATCCATTCCACTAGCTAACTGATTTATCGAAATCACAACAACCAGCCCTTGCCGTAATAGTCAATGACCAGCCGCATGGCTAGTGTTAATGTTAACACAAACGATAGTTAGATCTATCACTGATAATTTCTTTTATCATTGTTTGAGGCTGTGTTAGTACGCTTTCCGAAAGCACAATATCAGATTTCGCGCATTTGGATGTGTTTTCGTCATAACGGGTGGCGATACTGCTAGATCTTATTTTTTTTGGATGGTAGATGGTCGTGTGGAGGCATCCACTTTGGTTGTGATAATTATACGTCGTGGCAATGACTTTTTATGTAAGCCAAACATCGTCGACACAATGCTATAAAATCACATGATCCTGGTTATTTCATGGTTACTTTTCGTACTTTAAAAGTTTAAGTAATTTCATTTGCTAAAGAAATTGTTGGACTAATTTTAGCTAGGTGTTAGCAACCTTGTCACGGACGAAACTGCTTAGCGAGGTGTCAACGACTTTGTCATGGACAAAACTGCTTAGCGAGGTACTAGCGACCTTGTCATGGACGAAACTACTTGGGGAGATGTTAGCGACTTATCATTGCATTTGAGATCCATTTCTTTTGAGAATTTGGAGATTTCAAATTGTTATCACCATATTTTAAAGATAGTCAATTTGAGACTTGATATGGGTTTATGAAATGGTGATTTTGATTAATATGCCTTATTATGACTATGGGTTTCAAGCATATTTTATTATGACTTATTTGTATGTTAAGTCATATGTTTATAATTATGCGTTTATTGATTTAAACATTGTGATTTGAGATTTAGTTGGAATTTCACCGCAATTCAATTTTGCCTATGGAAGGTTATATTTGTGTATCTCATGATTTATTGAAATATGACATGAGTTGCCATTTACTTTCTTACGATTATTTCTAGATTTTGGAATCATTAACTATGAGTTATTACTATTGTTAATGAGGTTAATTACTACATTATATAAGTTTCATGTTTTGAGTTTTGTAACATTCTGAGGTTTAACTAGTCTAAATTGCACATCTTTGTCGCGGTCTTGAGATTGATCGTCAACGATATTGAATTTTGAACTTACACTTGTTTTAATCATAACTTTTGAACCATTGATCCGATTTCAATAAATTTATGCTTTATGAAAAGCTATGATAGTAAGGAAAAACTTTTGTTTTACAAGTTTTGTCAAATTATGCTTTCAATTATTGTTAAACACCTATCTATTTAAAAGATAGTTTGATAAGAAGTTATATTTGTTGTTTGTAAAACTTTGAATAATTATGCATTGTTAATTGTTTGAAAATTTTACATATCCATTGGCTTCTATGCATATTAAATGATTTTTGTGTAGTAGATTGGAAATAATGTAAATTTTAGTATAGTTGAAATGAAAAAAAATATATTTGAATAGTGGATAAAGTGTGAAAAGTTAGTGAAAGTGAATTTATTGGATGATTTGATTATGAAAGTTGGTTAAATAGGATAAATTCCAAAATTTTGAAGTCGTAAACTTTCTGAAAGATAGATCATGTAATGAATGATATAGTGTATAGATTTCTTGGGAGAATATATGGCTTTGCATTTTGAAATGGTTTGAAAGAAATAATTTTAAAATGGTCTTAGTATTGAAATTTCGATTAAGAATGCGCTGTACTAAAACAACGATATCTTGAGAATTATAGCTCCAAATAGAGTCAATATTTTTGTGAAAGAAAATATTTACGATAAGCTAAAAATTTTCTTTCTACAATTTTTAAAATTTTTAAATTTCATTTGGTCTAAAATGAGTTAGAATATTAATGGGCAACTTTGTTCTATTAGTAATTTATAAGGCAAAAGGCTGAAAATGTTTTGGACATAACTTTTAAACCGTAAATCTGATTTTGATCAACTTTAACTTCCCAAAAAGCTTAGACTGAGTAGAAGAACTTTTATTTTAAAAGTTTTGGAAAATTTGAGTTTTTCAAGGTGAAAATTTTGATTTTTTACAGCAGCCCAGAAATTAGAAAAGGAAAATCTTTATAAACTAGAGTTTGAACAATTTTAGTTTTAAAATTGTGGTATAAATTATGTGTTAACCTATATGAGATATAAGAATAGGTACCACTGGAGTATGCTTGGGATTATTAGCAAATTTGGTTTGCTTTTGCTAGTAATAATAAGCTAAATAGCTTGCTTAAAATGCGAAAACAAGGTACGTCTACGGTTTAAAGTATTGGAATCCTAAAATTTTGATATGTAAATTGTTTCCGATCATGTTTTGGTCGATGTATATCTAAATTATTATACTGAAATTGTCCGAAAGGCTCTCCGTACAAAGGAGACTCTGCCGAAATATCTCAAAATTTTGACACTCGGAATATTTTATAAAATTTTATACGTTTTGAAATTTTGAAAAGTGTTTTGAATTGGTGATCCAATTAAAAGAATTTGATTTCTGAAGCCTTGAATTATAGAACCTTAAAATAAAAGTAAATAATAAAAGAGGACTTCGGAAAAACAAAATTTTGAAATGAACCATTTTGAAATTTTGAAACGTTAACATTAAAAGAAGCTTGGAAAAAGGGAAAAATAATGTTAGTGGCTGTAAACTAAAAAGTTCAAAGGCATAAGATAAAATGCTTAAAAAATTAATTGAATTTTTGGAAAGAAACTTAGCTCTTATTTGTGTTTTTCTTTGATTGGAGTTATGCGTTTCAAATTATTGAACACATTGTCCCAATTGCTTATCGAGTCTTTTTTTTTTCAAGCTCAATTTGCCGCTATTCTTGATGTCATCGTTGTATCTCATTTTCAGAAATGCCTAAGAGATTTTGATTTGTGCTCTTGAGCCTAGAGCTCTTCGAGATATTTAGATCTCATTCGATTTGACTTAGGAGTATAATCCTAGTCGTTTTGTTGCTTCGGAGGTTAAACGCATGTGAAAATAAGGGACACATCCCTAAAATCAAACTTAATACACAAAACATCATCCTCGTAAAAAAGATATAAATTACATCATTATTTTCAAATACTACAATTTTCTTCCCTACAATACCCCTCTTCTCCATTGCATCAATGTTAATTCTTTATATATGGATGTTATTCTCACATCCATAATTAAATTTGCACTCCATTAATTATCAATCTTTAAAATGCAATAACTTCTTGTAGAAACGACGGATTAACAAACTGTTTTCACCATTAAATCATAAATTTTATTATCTTTCTAATGAGCGACATTGTGCATATGTAATCAAAAGTTGATTTTTTTTTCAAATTTCTGCAATTATATGATATGATTGTATACAATTCAGCAATTAGATGCAATAATTGCAGAAATATCTGCAGTTATACCATATAATTGCAGATATGTCTGCAATTATATGCAATAGTTGCAGACATTTCTGCAACTAGCATATGCAATAATTGCAGACATGTTTGCAATTATACCATATAATTGCAGAAATGTTTGCAATTATTGCATACAGTTGCAGACATTTATGTAATTATACCATATAATTGCAGAAATGTCTGCAATTATATGCAATAGTTGCAGATTTGAAGAAAAATCGAAGATGTTTAAAATTTGCAGAATTGTCTGTAAATATATGAAATAATTGCACATTTACTACAAATATAATTTTTTGGTATTAACAATGGATCTCATTTTAGAGATCATAATTTTTTTGATTTTTTGGTGAAAACGGTATGCTGATCCGATTTTCTACAGAAAGTTATACGCGTTTGAAATGTTAAAAACGTAAAGGGTATTTGGGTCTTTGTGCGCGCGTGAATTTGAAAACAGGGATGTATGCCAAACGCACCCTAAACGCATTACGTAGTATCCTCTACTGCTCATTAGTGATGTTTCCTTCGTGTAAAGATCCTTTATCGGTTGCTTATTTATCTTTTGAAAGATGTATTCGTTTGAGAATTGTTATTGACTTTTCTTTATAGAGATTTGCAGGGACGCAATTCTCGTAAGAAGGGGAGTCTGTAACAACCCTGGTTTAGATTACTTGAAATTTGATTAGGAGAATAATTTAATTTAGTGATAATTAAATAATTAGATTTGGTAATTTCTAGTGTTAATTAAATTGGAGTTTGGAGAATCTATTTGTACGAAGTTCATGTAAATGAATTTTGTATTAAAAATGGGTATTTGAGAAATTTTAGTAATAACGGAATTAATTTCAACATTTGAAATATGATTTTCCATAAATATATCATTTTGGTAAAACTATGAAGAATAATTTTTATTCTAAAGTTGTATTAAATTTTGGATACAAATGGTGTATTTTTACAACGTTAATAATAACAATATATTTTATTATGGAAAATATGGTTTAATTAAATTTAAACATATTGTAATTTATAAAATGAAGATTTCACTTTATAGAGCTGGTTAAAAGTTGAGTGGTTGAATTTATATAAAAAAATATAAACAAGTTTGTTTAAATATAAAATAAAGTGTTTTATAATTCAAAGTTGTAATTAGCAACACCCTGTGATAAGAGAATTTAGCAACACTTCTTATTGGATATCTACCCATTATTCTAAAATCCATTAGCACTTAAACAAATGAGAATATGTTATCTCATTTCCATCTCTCTTAAATCATAAAATACAAATCATCTCTACCTTCTTCTCAAACCAAATCAAAGAGCAAACTCCATTTTCTGAAAATTTTCATAAACCCTAGCTGCAACAAAAATCATAACAAATCAAATAAATTCCCAAAAATTCTCAATTTTGTATATATTGTTGTTAACATGTTCCAGCACCGTTGCCCTAAATTTCGTGGCATTTTGTTTAATTTTGATGGGTAAAAGTTCTTTTCTCAAGTGGTTTTCAGGTTTAAATCTGGACCGAAAATGAAAATCAGTAGGAAATTCATAACTAATTACAGTAAAATCACAAAAATCTAAAATTTAGATATGTTATTTTTAACTCATAAACACATCTTTTGTAATTATTTCGTAGGAAAATACTTGTTTTGTTTATGTCAAATCCTTGCTGCACTGAGGACGAAATGCAGAAAATTCTGAGTTCTGGCCTTGTGTTGATTGCTTGCAATTTTGGAAATTTTTGGGAATTTAATGTGAGTAACCCTCGCACTTCTAGTCTAGATTCATTTGCATGTGGTTGAATGGTTAAAGCACTAGTTTTATTGATCTTTGTTTGGTGATTACTGTCAGTGTTTTGTAAATCTATAGATTGTTTGCTCATGTCAGTTTATTGCTTTCTAAATGTTGAAATTAGACTTTGCTTAAATTTTAATATTATTTTTCAATAATTTTTTAATATCAATTTTGAGTTCTGATTCAATGGAAAATAATTGCACTTTGATGCCTTTGTGTTCTACGAAAGAAATTCCATTTTTGATGTATTCGATTACTACTAAATTTTAGCAGTTTAATTCGTATTTTGATGATATGAATATTTGTGAATTTTTTTTATAATTGGTTTTTTATAAATAGCAATTTTGATTGAAAAATAAATAAATAGATTTCAAGTGATTTATAAATTGATTGTGGGGTAATTCAATTATATTGCATAAAGGTTTCTAACTTCTATTTTTATTAAAACACTTTGATATTATTTATAAACATTTAAAAATCTCATTTTCTAGATTTTTTGAAATTTGTGTTTCACCAAATATTTTGTGAGATTTGCTTTTATAAGCTAATAATGGTTCTGTGATTTGGTGAATAATTTTAAGAAGGATGATATTCCTCTCTTTTTTAACTCTATATGAGTTTCATGTTAACTTTATGTGACTTTTTATGTTCTTGTTATGGCTTGTAATGTATCATTGCTTTTATCTCACATTGATTCGAATTAGACTAGACTGATCCGTTTATTATCTTTATGTAATACTCGGATCAGACCGAGATATTTCAGGTTTTTCAACATGATGATCTTAGAGTTGGATTTGTTTGAGGCTTCTTCGTATGCTTTAGCAGACTTGTAGTCTAGTTATGTTGTAGTCCTTTTTGTATGTCGAAATAGAAATTCATTTTGATGTATATTCATTTATGTTGTCTTTGATATTTTATATGTATATCGTGGATCAGTTATGACCGCCTTTTGTTGTTCACATCATGTATCATATACATGTTCACATCCGCTTTATGAGAAATGTTTATATTTCATTGTCGTGTTCTGTGATTCTATATTATGTTATATTTTATATTGTTCTGAATTATATTAAGCCACTGTGTTGTTGTTTTGTGTCTGGATCAGATATGTTGAATCCTCTTATAAAAGAAAAATATTTTCGATCGATTCGACGTATTGGTACTCGTCCAGAGTAATAATACAGATGGTCGCTCCTAACAAGCCTTATTTTTCATATTAACATACGATATTTCATTGTAATGCCTTTTGTTAATGTTGGCACAAAGTGGGGCTTCCCATTATAAATGCATTCTGGTTCGGTGCCCGGGCATCCATCCAATGCATTCTTTTCGATGAGCTGTCGCTCCTTGCCACCCATCCAATCTCGATTTGACAATGTCAACAATTCACTAACCTGAACAGAAAGAAAGATAAGACGACCGATCCAAACTATTATAAACATTCGGCACGACCCCACATATTAAGGGATCGGTCAATCCTCTCTAATAGGAGACCGATAGGTCATCGGGTCTTTCATTCTACCATAAGGTAAATTGGCCAATATTTTATTAAGGACATCGTACAATGATATTGGCATGTAATACGTTATTGATTGTGGGTTTTGCTTCCTAGGGATTAGGCAAATAAATGTATGATTTATTCCTTAATTATTTTCTCGGTACTAAAAATACCGTTCGTGGTTTAAAGTGACCCTATTTTTATCAAATCTCAATGGATTTTAAATTTTTTTGCACTGAAACCATCAGGTCATGGTCTGCCATTGTCGTCAGTTTGAAATACTGCTTTTTTTAGTTCATGAAGTTTGAATGGCTTGTCCGTTTCCTTTCTAGCTTTCTCTGATATTATTTTTTACAAGTAATATCAGGGAAATTGCTATTAACTGATGTCCCATTACATAATTCAGTAAAAAAGGTAATAGCTGCTCTAGTTACGTTCAGTTGAATCTTAAGTATTACCTTCCTGCTTGATAAGTCGGATTAATTTAATACCTGTCGAAGTCTCTGCAAAAGTTGAATGGAAATTTTTTGTTGCTTTATCACCTTAGGTTACTATATGAACTTATTCTTCTGGAGGTTTTGGATTGATTTTGCTTGTTCCAGTTCGTTCAGTTTTGCACTCCTTCTTTATATTGGTTTTGCAAGTTATCGTCTGTAGGATTCCGATAGAGTTGCTGATAAATGAGGTCATTCTCCCGCCTTTGGCTGTCGCATGATTTGTTGAAATTGGGTTTATTTTTCTTCCGTTTTTTTTGATATCTTGTTTAACTGCCTTCGGCTTTTGCATAAAATTGTACAAGCGGTTGCCAAAAAAGGTTTTCTGAAAAGTTTGTTCAACAAGCTCCTTGTAGCCTTCCTGTCAATTCCAAGAATTATCATATCTAAATGGCTTTTGTTTGAACAAAGTCATGTCAGTAAGGAAATTTAATTTAATTGTAGTGTTATTGCTAGTGAGTGGTTATCAAAGTGAATGGAAAGATTGGGGAATTTATTATTAACATTCATAGTTAATAAATAGACAATCTATTTTACTATGTGTGCTATAATCTCTTCCCCCTCTCCAAGTGAAAAAGTTACCCGGGAAAGATGGTTCGAATTTTTTTGAAGAGGTAACACATTATCAAAGGATATATTAGAAGAACCAATGTTAAATCTTTAATTATTAAAAAGTGTTGCTTTGAAATCACCGGCAAGAATCCATGGCAATTCAATCTGTGTTGATTGGTATATGATATAATCCCAAAGGAGTTTCCTATTTTCCACTGTGTTGTGACCGTATATTACTGTGCACATCAGTTCCAGGCCTCCGACCTATTTTAATTTACAAGTGATAAGTTGTTCGTTTTTATGAACTATGTTATTACTCCACTAATCTATGTCCCATAGAATTAGAATTCTTCCTTCCTTTTGTTGCATTGTCGTAGTCAAAAGCTCATCCTCTTTTAACTTGAGATACCACTTCTAATATTATATTTGCAGGTAGTTTATTCTCTACCAATGCTATAAAAGAATTATTTGAATCTAAGTAATGTTTAATATCCAGTTGTTCAGAGGATTCGTTCATCCCTTTGATGTCCCGGAATAACATACACATTTAATTCGAGGGTTCGTTTGCACTCTTTGAGGCAAGGGGAGGAGTGCACCCCTTTACAATTTTTGTATGCTTCGATTTACGACCCTTCCTTTTGTATGCTGGAAAGGTACGTCATCTTGCCTTGTTGTTCTATTGAGTTTATTCCCTGTTGCACTATCGCCAGTTAGGTTATTCAGGTTTTGCTCTACTGTTTTACATTTACAGTAGCATCTTCAGAATAGTTGTCTTCGTCCATGTTAATTTCTGAACCTTAATCTGTTGTAGGTGTAGCGGTTTTGCGGGGGAGAAGTATCATCAATGGGCAAGTATTCTGGATCGTCATAGGGGCTGCTGCCTGGCTCTGGTTGCTACTGGCAGACTGCAGTTGAAAGCGGCGAACTAAGCGACGGGTCCTTTGTGCTTTCCTCCGTTATACTATTAGTAAGTGTTAAGTTTGTAAGGCCGGCCTTGTTTTTGTTTGTTAACAGTGTGTATAACTCTGGCCTGTGATAATCTGGACCGTGCAATACTTTTGTTGTTCGAATTTCGGTTCGGTTTGTTTGTACCTGACACTATCATTTCAGCTGTTTGTGCTTCATTTGCACTAGCAATTTCATCCACCTACATTGAATTTTCAGCATTATCTTTGGTCGTTTTTTGTTTTGGAACCCACGTTTTTTGTGTATAACAACGATTCTCTAAGTGGCCATAACATTTACAATTATTGCTTCTATCTGTGAGCCGTTCATACTCCACCGCTTGCCATATAACGTCGTGGTTATTGTCTAGAATTGGTATTTGCTTTGGAAAAGCAAAAGTAGCCTCCACTTCTATAAAACTTTTACAAAGGAGACTCGAATCGTCCCTTTTGTTATCTGATCTAATTTAATGGGGGTTCCAAGGACGAAGGCAATTCTGCCTATGGCTTCCTCTAGGTCTAAACCAGACAATCGGACCGAGATGGGGATCGATTGAAGAAATTCTCTTGTGAGCTTCATCCCTGCTTTCTGTTACTTCATGATAATCAATCGTTTATCATAAAAGTATGGATAAAACTTGTCAATATTTTGTCACTATGTTCTTAATTTTCACATTTAACTAGATAAAACTTGTTGTCTTTAGAGAAAATATGAATCTCTGCACCAGGTTTCCACATTCTGGATATATAGGATTTAAAAGTAGTGATAATATGGTATTGAACCAATTACATACAGAGCGATTGCATTCTTCTACTTCCACCTTGCATTATTCATAGACTGTAATTCCATTTTGGCACATCTCATGTTGTTAAATTCACGTGGTGGGAAATATAAGATTGAAGAATAAGCTGATACTTCCAATTTCGCCACTATTTGATTTTGATCCATGCTTTGGGAGCTTGAGGAGTATTTGTGTTATGGTCAAGTATAGAGTTCGTATGATGCTGCTTGGAGCCAATAAATAGAAGTAGGGGAGGAAACTCCTCTATGTTATTTCTGAAACTTCTAGCGTTACGGGTCTGCAAAGGTTGTTCTTTGATTGAACTTGAGCAGAAGAATCCTTGCTAGCGTCATGCTTTCCTGGAAAGCACTTTTGTGAATTCATCATCAGGTGGAGGGTTCAGAAGTATATTATCGCATGCGTCTTCTTTGGAATTGGAACTCCTCACATGATTTGAGGAAGACCCTAAAACCCTAGCCGTCGTTTTTTATGTTTTCAACTAATTCATCTTATATAATTAAATTAATTCGTATGGATCTAATTTATTAACATGTATAAGATAAATCTAAGAAAATCTACCCATATATTCTGAAAATTCATCTAGGTCCGACTCTATTTGTTTTGGATTATGCGTAGATAAGCCAATAAATACATACATATAACTAAAACGGGAAAAATTGAAGTTTGAAATGAATATGATAGAATTTGTATGTAGTTACTTTCCCAAACTTGAATTAAACTAAAATCAAAGTTTATAATAATGTATGGAAAGAAGAAATGAAAGTAGAACATCAAAAACGATGAAAAATACTCAAGTCAGACGTTTGAATTTTGAACCAAACGTCTGAATTTCAGAAAACAGAAAAAGGAATTAGTTCAAATCTAACTAGATTCTGACGTCTAAACCACTATTCTTATGTCTGGAATCAAAGCCACATCTGAATAAATGGTCGGACGTCTGAACACCTGTAGGAAACTTTTGTACAAGTAATCACACATCTTAACCGAAATCGAAATGTTTGAATTACTACAGCAAGCCCAGGTTGAACCTAGACCGGGAGCAAGCCAAGTATGATGGATTGGAGAAAACTAGTTCCCATTTTCTCGATATGCAGGAGTTCAAGTAGCTGCATGGAGCTATGCAACAAGCAGACTGGTTTCACACTTGGAGATGCATCTAAGTTCACACTTTATGGCATGCAAAACGTGGTACTCAACGAGGCGTGCGATTATATCGAAACTAGATGCTCTTGTTATTACCGTAGCATTCTCCTTCGCACATTTTATCGTGCTAGACAACAGGAAAGGGTGACGGAATCGTTTGCAATAGTAGGGTTATACGACCAGGTAGTGGTTGAACTTATGTGGGAGTCGTATTGTTAAATGACTTCTTTAGCTTCAGGTTGAATGATATAGAGTGTAGGACACATTTACCATTGAGAAGGTTACACGAAAGCTTTGATAGGTCATAAATCGTCGAGATTGTAAACTCGGCACGTGCACTGGCATTGTGATGTTCGCTCAGTGTGTATGTGCGGGTTTAAATGGTTTAGCATTGAGAAGGTTAACTCAATATATGGTTAGACGGTTTATTGTTAAAACCGTATACTGGGGATATTCCTAGGTTTACATAGTTTTTTGACGTCCAACCTTCGGGTGGAAATTCTCATAGATTGCATTTGGGTTAAGGTGTTATGGATGGCTACCCCATAGTACATAAATTGACATCTCACATATAGTACATGAACACTATTGAACACCCCTAGGTTGATAGATTATAACTGCAATTTAATTATTTTCCAACACCATACCGCTAGCGGTATGTTTCACTCACCACCTTTTGTCTAACCCCCTCCATTTCTCCATCTTTATCACTATTATAGGACGTGCTAGTAGGTTATTTGGCCAGGATGTGGTGTGTGAGAGGTGACTTGGCACTCTAGAGTTATATCTATTTATAGTTAATCCTCCATGTACTTTATATTATATTATATATATATATATCAATTAGATTCATTTGAAGACACTATTTTTTAATTACTATATGGACCACGTTTATATTGAGACTACTATCTGATTGGTTATTTATAGGACTTATATTTTATTTTCTTCCGTTGTGAGTTTCGAAAGTTTAGAATGTTTAAAAATTTATATTTGTCTCCGTATCATATAACTCTAAAAAAACCTAATGCTTCATACTCCTTGGCACGACTTGAGTTCAAAAGCCATTTTTAGACTTTGGATCGGTTTATCCGAATGTACGGGTTGTTACAATTTTGAGAAACAGAAAAAATCTAATGAGAATCTTATTAGAAAAATGAAATGGTAATATTTTAACATTTCTAATATTGCATGAACATTGCTATATAAAGTTAAAATAATTTACGTCGATAAATTTGTGCAACTTATAAAATTTAAAATGTTTATCAGTTAAGATGTACAAATGAACTAAATTGAAGATTGACAAAGAAATATAAAATATACTTACCTTAAATCGTATGACATGTCGCTTCAAGACCCATGCAAAAGCCTAACTATACACTACTAAATACACTCATAACTTTGTCTCTTAAATGTTTATTTGTCCAAGACTGTGCATTGTTTTTCATGAGTTTTGAACTCTTAAGCAACACAAGAATATGATATTTGATCCATATTTAATCACATATAAATGTTATATGGTGAACGGTTGTCATTCGTAGTGTACGAAACTCTGATGAAATTAGTTTAATGAAAATAAGAAAATAAACCATAATGCGAGATCGTGTATTCAATATGATTGATTCAACAAGGATCTCCATTGAATGGTTTGACCATTTTTGAAAGGAAAGCGAACAAGAATAGATGTAAGATAACAGAGTATATTGTCCCTCTGCTTCATGGGCTGTTGGAAATGAGATTTGTATAAATACTAAAAGATATTTAATACGGAATGAGAAATGTGATTTTATTCCAATTGTGTTTTTTCATGTAGAAAATTATTTTCTATAAAAGACATTTCTACGAGTTTAGGATAGTTGATCGAAAAATCTTGACTGCAAACTAGTTATAGTAAAAGAAATAAATAGTTCATAATAAGTAATTGAATGAAGCTTCGTATTTCATATGCTATTATAGTAATGACGGAAATAGCGGGAGCATGACATATAATACTTAATGGATACATCAAGCTACGAAAAAATTGTTTTTGTAAATATACAAAATATTATTTATGAAATAATAATTGTTTTTAATGTTGATTGAAAATGAATATAGTTTTATTTGTTATGAATATTTTTAATATTCCTTGTGAAATAAATCTATTAGAATAATGGCTTTTGTTGCATTAATTACATAATACAGGAGCATCTAACTATTTTACAATCATTTTGGAACTATGGACAAAGGACCCATTTAATGGGAGAGAAATAAGAGTTGGTGAACTACTCGGATTGATACATAAACATGTACGCAGTCGAAAGCCTAAAGATACCAAAACGGTTTCACTTACTTCATTTAATTCACATATGAATTAGCATAATAAACATGTGTATTTGATACACATATAGTTTGTCCATGATAAGTTCATAGAATATAAAATGGAAGTAAATAACATAATACGCAAATGAAAACAAAATGATTTGATTTGATCGGATGGTTGAGTGTATTCGAAAGGAGTTCCAAATGTATCTAATAATATTCAATCTCTAATGTCAACCCTACCTATGACATATAATGATGTATCGGTGAGGAGTAATCCGACCTTGTTGGACAAAATACGATTGATGATAAGTGAAGTTGAATTAACTTCTTAATATAAGGACATGTACTTCAAAACAAGTACATAAGTTTAAGTTTAATTTCATCTAAAACAAAGTCTATCGAATCATACAAGACAAGGGTTGCTGAAACTACCCCTGCAAATTCTAGGTCAAGGAGTTGATAGGTTGAGTGGGTCGATTGACTGCACGTAATACTTATTCATGAGGGATCTTTTTTGGACCTTCCTAAATGAGTTTGAGATCGATCAATATTTAATTAATCAATTTATGTTATGAACATATTTTTCGTAAACTTAAAACCAAACCAGTTTTATTTGCTTATATAAGCAATTCATAAAATGTTTATTAATATCTATTCCATTGCGCTGAGAAACAATTGTTGTTTTAAAAAACACAAACTTCATGATGAAGATATTTCTTTTAGAAATTATTAGTAGTAGAGTATATTTAGATACGATCCAAAGGTAAAACAGACTGTAAAGAATGAAATGAAATCGACCAAGCCTAAACGGACACAACTAATTAGAATGTCTAATAAGAACGCTTGCACATTAAAGAAAAACTATGATTTTCTTATCTTATCGATGTCGAGAAAATAATTTCCTCAATTGTCAGTAATTCATTAAGAGTATGAACTCTACTATTTGGCATGATGTGCAAATTCGAAATGGATTCCAAGTACATTGTTAAAATATGAATTTGATAGTTATACCCGAAGGGATTTAATCAATTGATCACAAAAGTGTCTCCGGGAAGAAGACCAATGCACTTGGAATATGGTAAACTACGTTGATATAATGGCATCGTAAGTTTCAATTATTGAAATTAACATAATTGATTCGTCATTCTACATACTTAAGTTAATTCGGATTTTACTCACAAAATTGTCGCTCGATGTGTTTTGAGTTTTGGTATACCTTCATTGAAAAAGAAACTCTAAATGATGATTTAGAGTATGTTATTTGCGCTTAATAGCCAAAGTGTCTTGAAGTTGATGGTAGCAATTACGAGTTTGTGGGTTATTGGATATGATCTAAGAAAATACGAAAGTAATAATCGATAAGTATCAGAGTTAAGCAAGTATTTCGATGGAGAAATCAAATAGCTTGAATTTCAATCAAAGCGCAGAGGAAGCGTGTGTCTATAATAAAGAAAATTAAATGTATTAAAATATTTCTAAAACTATAAGTAAACAACGAACTTATGATTGTTAACAATGTGCTAGTATTAAAATCATTTTAGTTTGGTTGTTTAGTTCTCGGTATAGTATTTGGAAAGACAACTTTTATAATCAGTGTAAAGAATGTTTGGATTATCCCAAAACGATATACACAGGTACTGTATTAAAATGTTTAATATGGAGCGTGTAAGATAGATTTTTTATACATTGGCATTAGAAATTATCATACATGTTGTATTGTCTATAGTATCACTTGCAAGTATCAAATCCGAATTAAGATCACTAAAGGATAGCTTAGAGTGGTCTCGAGTATTTATGAAATACTAAAGATCTGTTTATAGAAATTATGGATAATGAGTAGTGGTTGACTCAACCAAAAGCTAAGTACATCGCCTTGAATAGCGCTGTAATATAAGAGGTATAAATAAATGCATAAATTTATAACTGAGCTAGGGGTGATTCCAAATGTTAAGAATCACATGACATTGTTACACGGTAACAATGTTGTGATGTAGTTTGTAAAAGAACCTAAAGCTCCCTAGAAGTCGAAAAACATACTCCAATGGGTTCCACATGATAAAGGTAGTTTTTCAGCACCGGAGAGAGTTAATTGACAAAGTATGTAAACTAAAAAAAAACAACATACCCGTTCACTAAGATACCGACTCGATTAGTTTTTGAGAAAATCGATCAAAGAAGTTGGAATAAGATTTCATATTGATCTAAAGTGCAAGTGGGAGACTGGTAGAGTTAGGGGTATGCCCTTGGGGAAACTATATAATTTTTTGTATATATCTAACTTGATAACAAACCTTTTTCATAATAAAAGATGTTTTTTCTATCATATACTTATAATATTGTGATATGTTAATTAATTATTTAATTTAAGTATGTTAAATAGAAAATCCATAAATGGTGTATTATATGAAAGTAATTACAGTGTGTTGTAATCATGAGAAATATATCACATTAAAAATAAAATATTATTTTGAACATTTTTAGTCAAGATGTTTCGAGAAGGAATATCGATTCATCCGTTGAGACTAAAGTATGTAACGCTCTCCAAATATTAAACGGTGTATTACTCATGGCTGTTGGGGGTACCAAGGGATTTCATACTGATAGTTATTGCATAACTATGGAATAACCCACTCGAGAGTTTTCTGTTGGTTAATATAACTAAGGTAAAATAAATTATTTCAAAGTAACGATATTACATAGTTCTTTCGACTTGAGAATACCATTGAACTTCAATATGGAGATCCCACTTTGATTATTGTTAAATCATAACACGGTATCCATCGAACGACTATAGTTGGGTCTGAGGTGAAGCGTTGCAAGTGAAACACTATTCAATAGAGAATTCGTCTCCTCAGTTATATAGGGCTAGTATCACGGTCAACTGTTTTCAACTCAAAGTCTTTGGCCATATCAACAAGGTTAATAATATTGTTATTATTGAACCAAAGATTTTATGTTTGGACTAACCCAGTTGAATGTGGACAATACTGGAATTTTAACCAAACCAAATTTCATTAGTCCAAATGTGATATAGTGTTGACGAAGAGAATTGGTGTAAATAATTGTTACCACCGGGTATCGCTTGTAATAGTAAAATTGGTTTTTACTGAAAAGACGTGTAAGTGGGGAATTTAGCCAGAATGTCACACCACTAGCTAAGGTGATGCGTGAACGTTTGAATTATTTGATACTAATCGTTGACTGAATTTACATCATTGAGTCACACAATGATGAATACCCCCAAAAACCATAGGTTTAATTAATTTATAATTGTTACAAATTAACTAATATTTATGAAATATTAATTATTAAATTTTATTTGATTTGTTTGAATACCATTAGTATTTAATAAAGTGCATATATAAAAGTTATATACACGTGTATCGATAGAATATTTAAATCGGATTTAAATTGATTAATTGCTAAATGGTTTTGGAAAAAAATTTAGGCCCGCATTGCGTCTTTTATGGCTGGCCATGCATGATGAGGAGGAGAAGATTTGACAAGATTTAATAAGGAATTAAATAGGAAAGGTTTTAAAGAAAGGAATTGAAAGTTTTCAATGTTTCCTTTTAAAAAAAATTCTTTCATTCATTCATTGATTCTATAGATGATTCATTTTCTTTTGCTCTTCCTTCCCTCTCCTATTATGGTCGAAAATATTTGGCCTCCCAACATACAAAAACCCTAAAGAAATTCAAATCAAATCAAACTAAATAAATACAAAGGTGGTTGCTGTCTCTCGATTCTTACAAAATCTAGAGGTTGATTTTGTGAAATCTAGGACTTTATTCATCATCAAAGGTACAACTTTTTGGCAACATCTTAATGTGACATTCAAATTTTATTTAATCATATATTAATCACGTTCATATGGTTTAGATACTATACATGCTACATATAAATGTTTAGTATGTTCATCTTGGAATATAATTTAGATCCCTTTTTGCCATACCTCAATTAATTAAATGTTCATCATGTTGTTTTAATTTAGATCCATTTTTTTACAACACCATAATCATTTTGTTGATTTATTTTACATCCTTCATCTCTTTTACTTATTGGTTCATATTGTTTACATAGTTTAGATTTGGATCTTTTACAATGAATTTATATATGCCTAAGTTGTCCGATATATTTTGTTGTTGCTTTTAGGTATTATTGTTTCATAAAAAATACAATTTTGATTGAATTTTTTTATAATTAAGTGTGTGTATGTCACATGGTTATTTAAACAATTTTAATTGAAAATAATTCTGATTAACTTTTAATTAATTTTGATCAATTTTCTATTATAAACAATTTTGATTATTTAAACTCACCTTTAAATTGAATGCATGTGTTACATATTGTTTTGAAAGGTTGTTGTTTACATAAATGTAAAAGTAATTTCAATTTGAAAATATATAAGTGGACTTTTATGTAAATTCATAAACCATTTAATTCCTTCTAAGTTGAAAGTTGGAATATTTAAATCTGTTAAATTTAAATTTATATGTGTATAGGTTACAAACTCTACATACATATGTTGTTTTAAATATTAAACAAAGTCTAATGTTATTTATATGTGGACATATATATGTGTTTGTTATTTTAACTCAAATCTCATAAAATGGACTTTTGTGTAAAACTGTAAAATTAAAATTTAAACCCTTTATATATATATATATAAACTATGGACAACTGTTAACCCAAAAAATGGATCAACACCCTGGATCAAGTGTGAAAGCACCAGTGCAGACAATCAACAACACAAATCTCAGATAAGCAACAAATAAACAGCAGAAGTAAGAAAAGAGACACAAGATTTTTATAGTGGTTCGGCTGACTCTGGCCTATGTCCACTTTAATCGATCTTTATTATAATTATACGAGTTGAATCTCTCTAGATATCAACTAGTTAGTCCTTAGATCTATGTTATAATTAGTTAGAATAAGTCACAAGTTCAAGGGTTGACTAGAGAATCACAGTAACCCTCTTGATGACTGTTGTGAGGGAGAAGAAAGTTGAAGAAGTGAAGGAATTCCAGTAGAGTAATGGCAGCTCTCTCTCTCCGGAAAGATCCATCTCTAGTTGCAGGTAGGTGAGTATTTATAGAGGAATTCAGTGAGTGTTGGGCCAGAAGTCCAAGTGCAGAAGAGTCCAGTTGTTGTGCCAAGTTATCATCGAAAATCTCAAATCAATTTGAGTTATTTCTATGGATCGCTAGCTATCCATAGGCGATGGATCGCTAGCTATCTATAGGGAATGCATCGCTAGCTATCCATCAACTTAGCATATTTTTCTACCAGAAGCCTTTACTCAGTGCTCGAAGGAGCTTTGAAAATTTAAGGGCGATCCGACCTATCATGATGGATCGCTAGCTATCCATAAGTGATGGATTGCTAGCTCTCCATAGGGGATGCATCGCTAGCTAGCCATCCACTTAGCATATTTTTGAGTGATCTTTGTTTGGATATCTTCCTATCTTCTATTTAAGTGCCTTATCCAAATATCAAGTCGTTTAGAGTTAGTTTGATCATCCATTTTTTCATGGGTCATCCAGTCCAGAAGAATCATCCATAACTCGCTCAAATCTTAATGAAATCAAACGAAACTTTTCAAAAACACTCTAGAGGGTGTTAGGGACCTACCATAAAAATTTGAGGTGGTGGGGCCCAATCTAGATGGGTCGCTAGAAATCCATCTAGATGGATCGCTAGCGATCCATCATATCAATCCCGAATGTTCTGATTTTTTTGTGAGCCTTCTTCTATGTCTTCTAAATGTTTTCATAAAATTTCAAGTCAATCCAACTTCGTATGCATTCTATAGGTCCATTTTAAGTTAGCTGCTTTTGGTCAAACAGCTTGAATCAGGTGAGTCTTCACTTCTTGAGCTAGATTGTTTGGCATGCTATGAAACCTGGAAAGTGACTCTAAGGAACATATTAGATCATGATGCTAGAGGACTGGAGAATCCATAGGCAAGCTTTATGGATCGCTAGCGATCCATAGCCTTAGCTTGTTTTGGTATTTTTCTTCTTTGGTCTTTCTCTTCTTTTCCTTCTAGTCTTCTTGGTCGATCCTTAAGATATTTTGACTTGTTGTAGATATTCTAGTTCCCTTTGAACTCTATTGGGTTAAAAACCTAGTTAACACTTGCCCTCCAAAGTACGCCTTTTGATGAAATGTGTGCTTTGCTCTAGAACAAGTTCCAGTAACGAGTCTTTGATTGTTGAGCTTTCCAACGGCTTTAGCCTTGGCAAACCGTCCGGTTCCTTTGGATTCTTTCGTCAATTACAAGTCTTTCCAAACCTGTTATATCGTAGGACTCTAACTCTACTTAGGTGTAATCTATACATCACAATCATTCCGATTTCATTCGAAGTTATTACATCACATATCTCTAGTTAAATCACATGTTTCCAATTACATCACATATCTCCATTTACATCACATATCTCTAATTGTCCCATGTTCATTCGGGATTTACATCACTATAAATTTTTGTTTCACATCAAAATCACGTTATATATCAAAATCACATCATATATCAGAATTACAGCATATATCAAAATCACATCATATATCAGAATCACAACATATATCGAAATCATCATGTGTTCATATAGGATTTATTAGTTTTATTCTGTTTATAAGACATTCAAATCCTTGTATTAAATCAAATCTGTTTTAAGGCTCGATCTCTCCTGATCTTTTAAGTTTAATGTGTGATCTCTCCGGACCGTTTAATGTTTTAAGTTAAGCGGACGATCTCTCCAGATCGTTTGTTTGTTAAGTTAAGGGGGATGATCTCTCCGGATCATTTTCTTATTAAGTTAAGGGGGATTAAGTAAGCCCATCCGCTCACTCTTCGGTGATAGGACTTTCTTCTTGCACTTCGGTCCTGTCTCTCCGGTCGGGACTCTATGGCGTTTGATATCGTACAAGTCCATCCACACTCTCTCCGGAAAGGGGACTTGTACCTTGCACTCCGGTCCCGTCTCTCCAGTCGGGACTCTATGGCGTTCAAAATCAGTTGAATGTCTATCCCGGACATCCGACTCAAAGCGTGGAAAGGGACCAATCTAGGTTTTGTGCACGTCCAAGCAGTCTGAGATTATTATCCTAAGCAATTATCCCGGATATCCGACTCAGAGTGCGACTAGGAACCAATCTAGGTTTAACACACATCTAAGTGATCTGGGGTCATTATTGTCCTAAATATTCATCTCAGGCATCCGACTCGGAGCGTGCCTAGGGACCGTTCAGGATCCCGTACACTGTAAGCGACCTGAGGTTATTAAAGGCAGAAAAGCAAAAGGTAGAGTGTAAGGGACGAACCTGCCCCCTGTTCCAACTCTGGGATTCTGGTTTAGACTCATGAGGTCATGTATTCATACTATGATTTGCTACTCTATCTCCAACATCTCCTGTTCCATGCGTTAAAGCTTATCCTAGAATTAAATCTTTCGTGCCCCTAAGTCATGTGGGCATTATTTCAGTTTGTTTTGCTTTAACTTCAGATGTTCCTACATTGGGTCCTATTGTTGATTCCAGCATTGCCTCCGAGTATCAGTTGCTTTGGGCATGGGGGCAAGACTCCACCTAGTTCCAATCCAACTCCGACAACTCCTATTTTGTTCCCTGGAGTTTGATTTCTATTCCCTGTAGATCAAGCTATCCCTTGTCGCTCCATCTCTGGAAGAAGCTATCCATCATCTCTTGTTGCCTAGGCAAGATCCCATCTTGCATCTCTTTCATCGTTCTTTCCGTTTCTTTTTTGATCATATAGATGGGTTGATGAGAAATTGAGGACACCTCTTGGCTACCCCCAGGTTCCGGTTGACTTGCTACACCTCTAGATCTAGTATTAGGCCTACTCATCTTCTCTAAATCTTAGATTCAAACTTCAGTTCTTCAAATCTCATTCAAGATTCTCAGTGAAAGCACCAAAATGTTAACCCAAAAAATAGATCAACACCTTGGATCAAGTGTGAAAGCACCAGTGCAGATAATCAACAGCACAAATCTCAGATAAACAACAAATAAATAGCAGAAATAAGAAAAGAGACACAAGGTTTTTATAGTGGTTTGACTGACTCTAGCCTACGTCCACTTTAATTGATCTTTAATATGATTATACGAGTTAAATCTATCTGGATATCAACTAGCTAGTCCTTAGATCTAAGTTACAATGAGTTAGAATAAGTCACATGTTCAAGGGTTGACTGAAGAATCACAGTAACCCCCTTGATGACTGTTGTGAGGGAGAAGAAAGTTGAAGAAGTGAAGGAATTCCAGTAGAGTAATGGCAGCTCTCTCTCCAGAAAAGATCCATCTCTAGTTGTAGGTAGGTGAGTATTTATAGGGGAATTCAATGAGTGTTAGGCCAGAAGTTCAAGTGCAGAAGAGTTCAGTTGTTATGCCAAGTCATCACCGAAAATCTCAAATCAATCCGAGTCATTTCTATGGATCGCTAAAATGTATCAACACCCTGGATCAAGTGTGAAAGCACCAGTGCAGATAATCAACAGTACAAATCTCAGATAAACAACTAATAAACAACAGAAGTAAGAAAAGAGACACAAGATTTTTATAGTGGTTCGGTTGACTCTGCCCTACGTCCAATTTAATCGATCTTTATTATGATTATACGAGTTGAATCTCCTAGATATCAACAAGTTAGTCCTTAGATCGAAGTTACAATGAGTTAGAATAAGTCACAAGTTTAAGGGTTGACTAGAGAATCACAGTAACCCCCTTGATGATTGTTTTGAGGGAGAAGAAAGTTGAAGAAGTGAAGGAATTCCAGTATAGTAATGGCAGCTCTCTCTCCGGAATAGATCCATATCTAGTTGCAGGTAGGTGAGTATTTATAGGGGAATTAAGTGAGTGTTGGGCCAGAAGTCCAAGTGCAGAAGAGTCCAGTTATTATGCCAAGTCATCATTGAATATCTCAAACCAATATGAGTCATTTCTATGGATCGTTAGCTATCCATAGGCGATGGATCGCTAGATATCCATAAGGGATGGATCGCTAGCTATCCATCAACTTAGCATATTTTTCTACCAGAAGCCTTTACTCAGTGCTACGAAGGAGCTTTGAAAGTTTGAGGGTGCTACGACCTATCATGATGGATCGCTAGCTATCCATATGGGTGGATAGCTAGCTATGCATCCACTTTGCATATTTTTGAGTGATCTTTGTTTGGTTGTCTTCCTGTCTTCTATTTAAGTGCCTTGCCTAAATATCAAGTCGTTTGGAGTTAGTTGTATCATATGTCTTCATGGGTCATCTGGTCGAGAAGAACCATCCATAACTCGCTCAAATCTTAACGAAATCAAACGAAACTTCTTAGGAACACTCTAGAGGGTGTTAGGGACCCACCATAAAAATTTAAGGTGGTGGGGCCCACTCTAGAGGGTCGGTAGTGATCCATCAAATCAACTCCAAATGCTCTCATTTTTTGCGAGCCTTCTTCTATGTCTTCTAAATGTTTTCTCAAAATTTCAAGTCAACCCGACTTCGTATGAGTTCTGTAGGTCCATTTTAAGTTAGCTGCTTTTGGTCAAACGGCTTGAATTAGGTGAGCCTTCACTTCTCGAGCTAGATTGTTTGGCATGCTATGAAACTTGGCAAGCGTCTCTAGAGAACATATTAGATCATGATGCAAGAGGACTGGAGGATCCACATGCTAGCTTTACGGATTGCTAGTGATCCATATCCTTAGCTTGTTTTGGCATTTTTCTCATTTGGTCTTTCTCTTCTTTTCCTTCTAGTCTTCTTGGTCGATCCTTGAGATATTTTAACTTATTTTAGCTGTTTTACTTCCCTTTGAATTCTGTTGGGTTAAAAACCCAGTTAACACTTGTCCCCCAAAGTACGCCTTTTGAATGAAAGGCGTGCTTTGCTCCAGAACAAGTTCTAGTAACGAGTCTTTGGTTGTTGAGCTTTCCAACGGATTTAGCCTTGGCAAACCACCCAGTTCCTTTGGATTCTTTCTTCAATTACAAGTCGTTCCAAACCTGTTATATCCTAGGAATCTAACTATGCTTAGGTGTAATCTATACATCATAATTATTTATATGTGGACATATATATATGTGTATGTTATATTAACGCAAATCTTCTAAATGGACTTTTGTGTAAAACTATAAAATTAAAATTTAAACCCTTATTATATATATATATATAAACTATAGACAACAAAGGCATATATAAAAGGGACTAATGGGTCTGTTGCGTTGTAAATCTCAGTAACTATATACAGTCAAATTAGCCACGTACACTTTTTGTATGTTGCACTTGCACATTTTACACTAGAGTATATTTGGATATACTTACTATTGCCAAGTATAAATTTGATCGTATATGTCATTTAATAAATCAATCAATTTAATTAATGAGAGAGAAATGGAATGTTTTCCTCTCTCTAAATAAAACCAAATCTACCCTTAATTAATTGAATGAGTTTAAAAGGGAGAAATGAAAGGTTTTCTTTTCTAAATTAACTTTAACAAGAAAATGTTACACCACAAGAGTATATTTGATATGCTCTATTTTATATAAATCTCATATTGATTAAAATTTAAATAAATTTAAGACTCCCTTTTCAACTAAAATTAAAAAATTAAGATTTTATTTAAAAGTATATTAGATTGGATCTATGAAACTCTTTAGACTTCATAAGTCAATAGATTGAAAGTAAGATTTTTTTTTTTGAAATCTACCTATTTTCCGTCTGGCCAATTCCTTCATGTATGGGGTGTCTAGGTATCTAAGCCAATAATACCTACATCATGTGACATCCATACTTAAATAAAGAAAACATATCAGCCTTCATGTAATATCACATCACTCACTCAAGTGCATTGGATATATGATAGCATGTATGACTACTTCAACTGTCAAAGACTACTCAACATCTTAGCTTCTTAATGCTCAAGTCCATGCCATTTTGAAAGTCAGGAAACTAAAGTTATGATCAAAAGTCCAGCAGATCTACAATCAAAGATCCAACATATGGTCAAATTCCGGTGAGCGTCCTTACATACCCCCACTTTGCGAGCACATGGAAACCTCTAAGTCATCAACGTTTCCTTAGCACACACCTCCATAGTAGAACACATCATACGTTCCACTTCACAAGCTCACATCAACAAACTTGCCTTCATAGACCATCGAAACAACTCCCATCATCGAGTCATCGAAGTTCGAAACACTTTTGGACTCCCATCAAAGTCACGGAGTCTCTTTATCTCAGTCCCGAAATCACCTCATCGATCCCCTAGGCCATTCCTAATGCAACCATGACAAATCCTTGCATTAGCCTTAAGTTTCCATCACGTTTTAGCTAATTTGAAGATCTTTCGGTGATTGTCCATAGCTTACTATTCCTTCATCCATTAGGCCGGTGACCAATAGGGCACACACCCCGTAGGCACCCTCTTCAACATACCAAAAAGGGTATGGTTTGGTACTAACCCATTGTGCTTTATACTTAGCCAAAATTTGGCCAAGTACAAAAGCTTTGGATCACCATTACGCAAGCATGAAGCTTCCTTCATGCATCCAACTTTGAAGCCTGAAGTTAGCATCAAAAGTCTCCAAGTCCAAATCATTCGGTGGTAGTCTCCTTAGATCATTTAGTGATAAGCTACTCTGCACGTTTCCTTCCCTTACACTGGAATAGATGTCGTGCCTCCATCATGCAAGCCCTAATGTATTGCACTAAAGGGCAACTTTGCACTTATCTTCCCCCACCATTGTTCGGTACCAACCTATATGGGTCAATGCCGAATGATTTAACTTTGCCAAAAATTTGGTTAGGTCATTCGAGGCTTCCTACATCGATTACCTATACATTTTGCTACTTTATTTTGCGTGATCTCTTTAGGTCAACATCAATACACCCTTTGCAACTCTAGCACCAATCCATCTAAACTTTTCTCTATCAATACATATCTTCATCATTCGTGAACTTTGTCTTGAATGATTTATCCTATTAAACATTCTTGTACACAAGATCTAACATGGAAAATTCCTAACTCTAATTCGTCTATCGATCGACGTTTACACATATTACATCCATACAAATATACATTCATGCAACAATCATCAATACATCCATCAATACAATATATACATCAAGAAAATCCTAATCTATCATTCATATCATTATTCAATTCATAGGTCTAAGATTATGCATCAAGTTAAATCCTTTTAAATTCATTTATAAAATATGGGCAGGTATAAATTTATTAAAAAACATGTTTTTAACTTTAAAATCATTTCAAAAATATTGTTTAAATTTATTTTAACATCGTAGTATAGTGAGAGATATAAATCACTCACCTAGAAGTCAAATATCACAAAAAATGAGATGGAATGGATCCAACTTGCCAAGAGATGAATCCTAATGTAGTAATTTTGAAATCTCAAGTGTCCTTTAGCTAATCCCTATGCTACTCACCCTTCAATTACTTGATTCAATTAAATTTAGTAAGAGATTTGATAGATTTTGGCTAAGAAATTAATTAATGAAGGTTTAGAGTAGTTTTTGAGAAGTGAGAAAGTGATTAGGGGTTGTCCCATCAGTTGGATTAGGTACAATTCCTGAAATGGGTTACTTGGCCTAATTGGGTTTAAGCTAATTACCCGCTAGTCTGTCCAAAAACTATCTAAACCCAAATGGCCATATCTCCTAAACTGTAAGGGCAAAAATCTATTATGACCCAATTATGGAAACAGAAACCAAGAAAATCTTTCATTTGAAAGTGGTTTCGGACCCTAATTAGACTTTTGTTAAAAGTTATAACCCTTACAAGTTTTCATGGTCAAAGCCATCTAATATTTTTTCTCGGAGTGAAAAATGTCAATACTCAACATTTCCAAATTTATATTTAATTTGCACTCAATTTGGTTATAAAAATAAAAAACTTATAATCCGTCGATACTTAAAATCGTGGGTCTTTACGTTCTTCCTTTTTAGGAGTTTCGCACCCAAAATTCCATCAAGCAAAACATAACCAAACAATATAGATACCAAGCATGCTTAACAAACAAGCATCTCAAACATCAAACATGCACACGTAAGCAAGAAATAAACCTATGCAAACCATAACATGCAAGGTATAAAATGAGAAAAATAGAATGCCAAATGTGAAAGCAAATGGAATAAGTGGATTTTACCAATTAAAAAGCTCCAAATAAGCAGTCCTCATGCTCTCCTCAGTCTCCCATGAGATATCATCCTCACTTTCGCTCCACTAAACCATTAACAACTACACCGTCGTCCTCCTAAGCTGCTTTGTACCCTGCTTGACTATACAAATCAGCTTCTGAGGCTTGATGCTTCAGGTTCAACTTTTATATCATCCAATTGATTCGGTGCCACAATCATGCCTACGTCGTGCATAAACTTCTTGAGATGCAAAACATGGAACACATTGTGCAAACTCATCGTATTCTATGGTTAGTCGACCCTATATTCAAGGTTTTAGATATTATTAATTATCAAAAAAGGACAAACAAATCTCGGTGCCAACTTCCCTTATTATCGAACCGAACTGTATGCTCCAATAGAGAAATTTTGACAAACACCATATGGCCGACAAAGAACTCAAGATGACTTCTTCTCTTATCAGCGTTGCTATTCATTTATCTTGAGCAGTTTTAACTCTTTGCTGAATGGTCAAGCCTTAGTATCTATAGGAACCAGGCTGGTTTGTAGCAGGTGAAATGGTTAGATTTCAAAAAAAAAATCCCTTTTTGGATCGTAGCAGGCATATGAGTCTAATAGATTATACTAGATCCAGTCTAGTTTTAAATAAAATCATATTTGATTTAATTTCACTTTATGTATTTTTTAATTAATCATGCGTTGACGCCAAAAGTGGTACAACACCCAAAAACTTGATAAAATAAATGAGATCTAGCAGTAAAGGAGATGCATTAATTTTATAGTGGCTCGACAATCTCTGGCCTACGTCCAATGTAATTTATTGATTATCTGATTGAGAGTCTCTAATACAAGGGATTAACAAGTTCCTAAAGCCTAGAACAACCAACAATGTTCGCCCTAGTGACTATGGAGAGAAGAGGTAGGAGATGAAGAAAAAAAGGAACCAAAAGTCCTTTTCCAGTAGCTATAAGGTCTGTATTTATACGGAAATCGCCTAGCAGAGCCGGGGGCCTATGGGATATGAAGTACAGATCTAAGCCCAAGTATTCAGAGGTAAGCTTCAGGGCTCACACCCCAATAAAACCACTTAGTACCGAGAGGTTCCCCTTGGTACCGACAATTTTTTTAATGGGAATTTCACTTCTTCCTTTATTTTGCTTCCTATCTTTGATACGTTGTGATCCAGACACTTTTCCTTGGTGATTGAGTCATTTATGATAGTTATTGATATTGCTTTGTTCATCTCTGCTTTCTTTGATTTCCTCCCAAGAACTCTTGGAGTTATTTGTTAATTCTTTAGAAAAATCACTCCATGAAGATCATCTGATTTTGTACTTTAAGTACAAGTGGATTTGGAGGTTCATTGGTCAACAAAAAGGAGTCAGTACCGAGAGGTAGGGCTCAGTACCGAGAGGTCCACTTTTTCCCCCTTCCTTTGAAACTTCTTTAGTATGTTCCTATTATCCTTCAAAGCTTGTTTCCAAGTTCGTGAACCATTTCATCTTCACTTTGACATTCTAATTCCAGTGAAATTCTGCTTAGTCAAAATGCCAAATATCATTTACCCTCCAGAGAATGCTTTAGATGAAAACAAAGCATGCTCTAAAAGAAGACAAGTACCGACTCACTATCTCCATGTGCTGATTGATTGTTTAAGAATTTCTTTAAAGCATTAGCTTCATTCTGTAGATGCTTTCTTAACTGCTTTATATAGCTGAAATTACATTCTTCTTGCTAAGGACAAGATCTATACACCAAGTTCGTTCCATGCCTAGGTTAGGAATGCTTTCCCTCAACCGGTGCTTTTCATTAAATTTTTTGTTGAAATATTCAACTCAGTACAGAGAGGTCCTTCTCGGTACCGAGTGCTATCGCTTTGCCCGCCAAGTACTACAAGTACTCGAGACTTAGAGAATTCTTCCTCACTATTTTGCTTTCAACCCCTGACACCTCAAGCTCCTTACCCTCTCGTGATCGATTGTTCACTGCCACCTTGATCTCAAGACTTCTACCACTTGTCATTACTCATCCCAAGCCGCCGCCAATCGCTGGAGCTCCGTCGACCATCTCGGGACGCTATCGCCAACCACCATTATTCTTTGCCCCAGATTCCTTTCAACTTTAAGCTTTGATTTAGATGATTCTTTGGTGGGTACCCATTAGCGGTTCGATTGCCGTGGGTGATGGCTTCTAATTCATGGAAAACTAGCAATTAGTGTTGTGAGGAAGATGGTCAAGCTAGACTGGGAGAATTTCATGATTCTTCCAAGAAAGTGCTTGGGTCCAACTTGTCATATGCTTGGGAGAGTCAACCAAATTCTTTACTCAAGTTCCTACATGGCTAAGTCCTTTGATTTACCATGGTTAATGTTTGACTAACCACCTATCGCCATATAAGTTCTAATAAGATGGTTCTTTTCTAAAGGACGGTCATATCAGACAATTCCATCATTGCACATCCAGTGTTCATGCAAAGAAAAACTGTAGTGTCGCATCAAACAATGGTTCCGTCATTTCTAGGATGAGTGGGTTACATACATAGGATGGTCCATTCATCGTTTACGAGACATAGGATTTACACTGCATAGATTTACACTTTCACTTTCCCTGGTCAGCACTCAGAATCTAGTTAGTCAACATACATCGACATCCATTGGATTTTGGGCATCGGTCACACGGGTTTAATATTTGTGATAAAACATAACTGACCGTGTTGAACGCCAAGTTTTCCTATCCAAAATGACTCGTCGATCTCCATGCTTCCAAACTAGTGCTGTAACATCTAGTCCTCCCGAAGTTGGGTCCTCTATAGCTCAGGCTTCAGCTCCCATACCTATCAGGCCTGGTCGTTTAATCACCATGGAGTTACAAGGCGCGGTCGTTTCAATGTAACCATTGCAAAATTGGCCATCCCTTTTAAATTAATATATCGTTTTAATGATCCTAGACGACCCGTTAGAACAGATTTCAACAGTTCTTACTCCGAAGATGCTCCAGAACATATGTTGCCAACATGGGACTCCTAAAAGCGACGCACTTCTTCGAACACAGGGTGAACAAGAACACCATCCTCTGCTGGGATATATGGCATGTAATTGGTTTTTGTGTCTAGGAAATGCCGTGTTCCCCTTTAATCCTTTCTTACGCATGATTCTCCTAGAGCTTGAGCTGCTTAACCCCAAGTTCACCCCAATGAGTATGCTCTTCTGAGCTCCATGTTCGTGCTTTTCGCGAATCAGTTTCACCGACCTCCTAAATTCAATGAGCTAACCTATCTCCTACACTTCAAGCAAAGGCACTACTCACTATCTTATATGATTATCGAGGCCTAGTGTAGATGCAAGGTCATCGAATAGCTTTACAACAAACGTCCTTGATAAAGAACGAATATTTCTTCGTCTAGTGCCCATATGGCTTCAACTGGTGTTGGCTCTCCGGAAGTAAGATCCCTTCCTCTCTTCTCTTTTCATACTCGGATTCCTTTTGCTCAAATGTTTAACTTATTATTTACTCCTTCATATACATTCTCACTCGAGATGATCGGGGCGAGCATGCTGATATCCTAAAAGCTTAGAAGGAGATCAGCTTCCAGGACCACACCACCGCATATCTCCAGACCAATAAGAACCTTCGACGGTATGGTCTTCAGCTCCTTAATAGATTCGCTATTCCTAGATGGAATCTGCCACGCATCTCTAGTGCACCTACCCGATCTTCTGCTCCCACTCGAAACTTCGACGAGAATTTTTAAGGGGAAGTTGAAGTCCATCAGGCACGGCACATGCCGAGGAGCTTGTTGAAAGAGAACCAAACTATCAGTTGTAAGCAAGACCCTGAGAGGAGGGGATGAAAGCTAGACTGTAATTGATTTTAGAGGAGAATGAGAGTGTAGGGAGGAGGGAAGGGAAGGAAGAGACGAGGGAAGAATAAGGAGATGAAGAAGATGAAAGTACCGATGAGGATAATAGTGAATACGCTGCTAGTTCGAAGGGAGATGAATCGTGTGGTGAGACTTCTCCCGAAGGAACCGAACTTTTCCCTTTGCCTCGTTCAAAGTGCATCTTCATCAAAACTCCCAAGAAATATGGGGAACCTAGCAAACCACCAACCGTCGAGACAAATCTTCCAGCTTGCTCGCTAGGAGATGTTTTCGTTGGGTTGAGCGATTTCGATATCTCCATTGGCGATCTCCTCGTCGAGGGTTCTTCAAACTTTAGCTTCTCGCCTGAGGATATCTTAGATGTAGGTGGGAAGACACTATCTTTACTTCCATGTAAATAAGGTTGTCAATAAGTACCCGAAAAATCCAAAATCCGTCTGTATTCATATCCGAAATTCAAAAAATCATCTGATATCCAAAAAAAGGTTACGGATGCGAGTATGACCATATCTATATCCAATAATTATCTATCCGGTTTTTATCAAGATTATGGTTATTTTTTGTGTATTTTAGTACATAAAATTATTGTTTTTACTATTTCATCTAGGTAAAAAAATATTAATATGTATATGAAAATCAATATTTACTGCTTAAAATTAAGTTTCTTAGCGTATTTATCATTTTTTATATTTTAAGTACTGAAATGGATTTATAATCAATCAATTTTTTTTATTTATTTGTTTAGATTTATTAGTAGTAAACTGATCAAAGAATATCCGATAAATATCTGATATTCGTCTGCATCTGTGGATACGGATATCCGATATTCGAAAATGCTTTTGGATACGGATATAGATATGGCACTATCTGAATCTGTATCTGACTATTTACTAACCTACATGCGAACATGGTTTATAGAGTACTTAAGAGGGCATCAGTTCTTTGCACTTAATTAGGATCACGAACACACATCCCTGCATTCACTTGTGTTCCAAAATTCCTGTACTTATAAAATTATTCTTCTTGTTTCAGATTCTATGGCTAGAAATAGATACCGAAAGCTTCAATATATCTATGAGAAGTCTAAAGGACAAACCCCCAATCTACATCGGTCCTACTCTAGTTATCGAGATTGTCATGAGACTAACGAAGAAAGGTTCAGAATGAAGGAACGGGAAGCAGAGGAGGACCGTAGGGCTAAAAGAGAAAGAAAGAAAAGGCAGACCCGAAGAGAGGCTGTCCTCCGATCAACTCAAACTACACAAAGAGTCACAAGATCACGACGGCTCCTCCTCTGGCACTTCTCTACCTCGTATTGAATCTTAACTTCCTTCTCACCAACAAGTCCATGCTTTGAATTCTTTGACCACCACTGTGCCTCTATATTCCATTCCTCCAACTTCTATTTTTGGTGCATCACCCCACCTCCAGGCTGCCTTTCCTGATCTTTTCTTGTAAGGTGTCATGTTTGACTTGGAGATCGAAGACATTCTGAAGGAAGAGGTAGACCAAGATCTCCAGAGGATTTAAAAGCATGTTGACCAGGTGATAAATGGGAATAACTCTGCTTTGCTCTTTCTAAGGCTAACAAAATTAATTACACGAACATCCAGAGTCTGAAAGGAGAACTTACGATAGCATCACCGAAGGGTGTATATATAAGGGGAAGTTAGAGAACATGAAGGCTGAAAGGGATGTCGTGATAAAATCCAAAGAAAAGGTTGACAACCTAATGATGGAGTTGAAGCTTGCACACTCCAATACCAATTTCATGCTGAAAGATTGCCTCAAGACTACTCATGAGGACAATGATGCACTGAAGATACAAATCGCTGAAAAAGACATGTCCCTCACCATAAAAGATGAAACTATCCTGGCAAGGGACAAAAACATTAAGGAGCAGGTAGCTAAGATTCACAAGCTTCATGCGGAAAAGGACAATCAAGAGGAGAGCCTCTTGCTGGTGAAGACTAAGAAGCTGGATATGGAGGTTGACTACTCCCTCGCTGCATAGGAGCTGAAAGACCTTAAGGTGACGCAGGTCAAGGTGAAGGAGGAGCTAAATAATTCTCTCTAGCACTTCTTTGCTAGCGTGATTCAATATAAGAATCTGAATGGGCTTGGTAGCACTTTTGCCGAAACTCTAGTCAACACTTGGGAGGAAGTGCTCCATCGCTCTGAATTTACCGTGAAGACCTTACCGAGAAAGAGCTAATGCCTAAGTACCTTGATGCTGAAGGGATAGCAAAACTCGAGGAGGGAAAGTTCATACTTGCCGTTGAAGAAGATGTGGCCGCTGCTGTTGCCACTGCCGAGGCTTCGGATGGCCTAAGTGCATCGGGTCCAGTTGAATCACCAATTCCCAAGTCCGAAGAGCCTACGATAGGTATTCGTAAGACTGGGGCCCACTCCACGGCCACCAAGGTCATTCTAGCACCTGCGGCCGTTGCTCGCATTGAGCCATACATTCCTTTCGTTGACCAGCCAATTCAATATTCTCCTGAAGAGGGTGAATTTTCCAAGTCCCCTACTTCACAATCGATCCTAGGTGAAGGTATATCCCTGATTTCACCAATTTTTGAGAAACTTCAGTTCTCATGGGAATCCATCACTAACCTTTTCCAGTTTGTTTGCCAACTTGTAGGTCAGCCGCACCTCCCGCTTTCGCCTCCAGCTACTCAAGGATCGGGCACCATTGCCATCTTTACCTCGTTGACCTCCATCTCCATGGGACATGCTGCTCTGTCCTTGACTTTCCAGTTCTAAACCTGGCCTCGATTCTTAAAAGATTAGGGCCTTGAAAGGGCTGGAGGACATTTCTCTATCCTTAAGGTAAGACGTTTCGATTACTAGCACTATGGGCCCAACCGATCCTATTTCAATAGCAGAGAGCCTGAAGATCGATCTTTCTAAAGTCATAAATTAAAATGGAGCCCAGTACTGAGAAAGCTGTCAGCTCCATACCCATAAGTCCTTTGACCAAGCTTCCCTCGATAATGCTAAGGCCCTCAAAACAAAATCCTTTGAGATTTCTACCGGGTAGACAACCAACGTGCCCCATGTCACAACTGAGGGAAAAACTACCCATTCTAAGGGTGATATTCCTAAGGAGGAGAAGAACAAAGGCGAACACAAGCATAAGAGGCGAACTAGCAGCTCCAGTCAGAAGGGTAGCAAGAGAGAGTAAAAAATAGAAGATTCCTAAGGCTTGTCAGCGTAATAACTTGTATTTTGCTATTTCTTTCTATTGTAAATAGGCCATGGTTGTGCAGGAACGGCCCTTGCTACTTTTGTATGTAAAAAATTAAAGTAATGAAAGATCACTTTTTGCTTTGTAATCTCCTTTCCATTTACTTCTCCACATTTTATATATTGTACCTGTTCAAGTATGACTACCTGCATATATAATATAACTGCCTGTACTGCAATTTACTTATATTATATATGCATGTTCCTTTGCAAAGCGTTAATTTATTTCAACACTGTGCATATAAATATAACTCTTGCAATTTCTTTGGTTATATTCTAATACTTAGCCTAGTTTATAGTCGCCAAAGTGTTCCGCTTGCCGAAACATAACCATGATCGAACCAACTCCATGGGTACTCCTATTTATGTCAGCTTAAGTTTCCATTGACCGATTAGTTTTCTGTAAATATTCCAAGTTCCATTTTGCTCCTTAATACCAGGGAGCATCGATTGTAATTTTTACTTCTTGTTTATATATATGTATGTATATATATACACCTTCCGCGAACTAGATCCTATTTGCAAATACTGTTTCCTAATTGCCAGAGTCAGGGCATTAGTATGAGACAAACATTGTTGTGGCAAACTATCTGATTGCCTCCAGTCCAATTATGTTCCACCATCCTGATCCTGGATTGAAAGAGTCCAATAATTCCTGTCCTGGATTTTTAATGACTATCCTCGCTTATTCTTGGGTAAGCATGTCGCGTTAAGCCTCTAGTGCCATCGCAAAAATCCAGTTCGTACACTATTCCCTGTCTTTGTGGCCCGATGGTTTAATTGCTTGATTTCGAGCATTCCTTCTTGACACTGCCAACTTCCGGGTAATGGTCGATAGTTATAAGCCGAGGTCGGATAATCTGATCGACGCTTAACTGGTTATTCCTTCTTAGTGCTTCCTATCTCCAGATAATGATAAATTTTTGAAGGTCAGGGTCGAATTATCCGATTATCCCCTAAGTGGTTGCTTCTTCTCGACGTTGCGAATCTTCGAGCAATGAAGAATTCCTAAAGGTCGGAGCCAACTTATCCGATCGACTCTTTAGAGGTTGCACCTTCTTGTCGTCGCCTATCGGGCAACGACAAATTCTTGAAGATCAGGGTTGAATTTACCAATCGACCCCTAAGATGTGGTACCTTCCTATCGTCTCCTATCTTTCGGCAACGGCAAATTCTTGAAGGTTGGGGTAAATTTTCCAATCGACCTCTAAGAGGTGGTACCTTCATGTCATTGCCAATCTACGAGCGATGGAAAATTCTTGAAGGTCTGGGTCAAATTATCCGATCGACCCTTAGTATGAGCTCTCCTTCCTAACGTTGCCAATCTCTAGGAAACGCCAGATTCCTGAAGGTTGGGGTTGAATCATCCGATCGTTCCCTAGTATAAGTGCCCCTTTTTAATGTTGCCAATCTCTAGGTAATGCTAGATTCCTGAAGTTTGGAGTCGAATTCTTCGATCGACCCATAAGTATTCATTCTTCTCAGTCTCAATTCCATGGCCAAGGCAGTTTATACTTGACTATCACGCAAATCGCGCAGCATAGAATTTTTTCTTGCGTGAACACGGTTCCATTGGTTCACAAAGCTAATTATATGTTAACGAAAACGCGGGAAGTCCTACCTTATTACATTACCCCCAAAGTCTCGGGTGGTTTATTTGCGAAAATAAAATAAAAAAAACTAAACATAATAGTGATGCAACAGGACGTTGTTCCATGCTCGCGGAATCGGAATTCCATCAATGATAGCTAGCTTGATGTTCCATCTACAAGCTTTCGTTCGATTGCGGACGACCTTCCCAATTTGGACCAAATTCCCCTATACACAGGAGAACACTTTTCAGGACGAGATCTTCTACCTCAAAAGTATGGTTTCGAACCTTGGCTGAACACCTACCCTTAGTTCCGCTTCCTCCTTTTTCTAGTCAACCAAATCAAGGGACTCAAGCAAGAGTTCCTCATTTTCCTTTGGATTGTAAAACCTTTTACGATGAGAAGGGACTTCCAGTTCTATTAGGATAATCGCTTTCGATCCATAAGCCAAAGTGAACAAAGAATGTCCAGAAATTGATTTGTGGGTCGTTTTATGGGCCCATAATGCTAGTAGAAGATCATCGATCCAATTGCCTTTAGCTTTAGTTAATCATTTCTTCAAGCTGGACTTGATGATTTTATTTGCTGCCTCCACTTCTCTGTTCGCTTATGGATGTGGTACTGCTAAGAATCTCTTCTCGATTTTGAATCAGTTGCAGAAATTCTTGAACTCGGTACTTTCGAACCGAATTCCATTATCTATGATGATTTTCTGAGGTACTATAAACATGTAAATGATGTTTTTTTATCATGAAGACAATCACCTTTTTCGTTGTGATCGTGGCAAGTGGTTCTGCTGCAGTCCACTTTGTGAAGTAGTCCATCGCGACGATTGCATATTTAGCTCCTCCTTTTGTGATTGGTAGCACTCCAATAAGATCAATTCCTCAAACCGCAAATAACCATGGGCTAACCATTTGCATAAGTTCCATAGATGGGCTCTCGGGATTTTCGCAAATCTCTGGCAACGGTCGCATCATTTGGTGTAATCGGCTGCATCCTAGTTAACCATTGGCCAGAAACACTTGTAGCAAAGTATATTCTTTACCAAATTATAGCCTCGAGTGTGATCACCACAACTGCCCTCATGGATTTCCATGATGATCTTTCTAGCCTCATCCCTGGTTATACACTGAAGCAAGGGGTGGAGAATCCTCTCTGTACAACACTCCTTTTTCATCATGAACCAAGGTACTTTTCAAAGGAGTTTCTTCCGTTCATTCCTATTTCTTGGGAGATTTCGATAGTCCTTGATTGAGGTCATCCACGACTCCTCTTCTTCGCGGTCTCCAAAATCCAGTCAACATCCATCTGATCGATACTTAGAGATGTTAAAACCTCTATTGGAACCAAACCTACCATATGTGCCTCATTAGAGCTAGCCAGTTTGGCCAATAAGTTGGCCTTTACATTCTCTTCCCTGGGGATATGCATAATTGTATAGTGTTCTAAGTCTTCCAACGGTTCTAGTGCTTTGCAGGTAGGGAGCAAGTCCCGCACCCTTAGCCTGATATTCTCTTATTACTTGGCAAACTACTGGTTGGGAATCAATGAATATCTGTAGTGTCCTTATCCCTAGCTCTTTTGCTATCCTCAATCCTGTTGTTAATGCCTCATACTCAGCCTTGTTATTTTTGCAGGAAATTCCAGCCTCAGTGCATAACAAACTGAACGCCCTTCCGGAGTTTCAAGCACTACTCCTATGCCTGAACTATACTCATTTGAAGCTCTATCTACAGACAACTTCCAATTAGGAAGTTTGGTTGTATCGTCTTCCTCCTCTCCATCCCACGCGATAAACTCAATGATGAAATCCACCAACGCTTGCCCGTTTATCACTCTCCTCAGATGGTAAGTGATATTGTATTGGCTCAACTCTGTGTTCCATATTAGCAACCTTCCCAAAGTATCGGGTCGGTATAATACCTGCTTCAGAGGCTGATACGTCAGTACTTTGATTGGACGAGCCTAAAAATATGGATGCAGCTTCCTAGACGCAATCAGCAAGCAATACGCGAGTTTTTCCAACTTCGAGTTGTTCTTTTCAGCTCTAATAAACTGCTTGTTGATATAGTAAATTAGTTTTTAGTTTTTACTTCCTCACATACTAGTGCCGCACTCAATGCATGAGCAAACACTGCTAAATAAATGAATAAATCCTCCTCGTCCAGTGGTTTGGATAGGACCAGTAGTGTCTCTATGTGTCTCAACAATTTCTCAAATGCGTTCTAACAATCCTGATTTTATTCAAAGCTTTCTCCCCTTCTTGAGGGCATTGAAGAAGGATATGCATTTATCCATCGCTTTTGAGATGAATCGACTCAAAGCAGCAATCTTCCCATTCAAGCATTGTAACTCTTTCTTCGTAATTGGGGTGGTTACATTCCTTAAGGCGTTAATCTGCTTCGGATTAGCCTCGATGCACAGTGCATTGACAATAAATCCCAGAAACTTTCCAGATGCTACCTCGAAAAAACACTTCAACTTATTGAGTTTCATTCCATACTTTTGTAAAACCTAAAACATCTCTGAAAAGTCATCCAAATGGTTCCACGATACTCATGACTTCACAAGCATTTTGTCCATGTGTACCTACATTGTTCATCTGATTTGATTCTTGAACATAGAACTTACCAATTTTTGGTATGTAGCTCTAGCGTTCTACCGAACGACATTACTTGGTAGCAATAGAGCCCCAAATCCATTATGAAGCTAGTATTCTACTAATCTGGTATACGCACCGGAATTTGGTTATAACTTGAATAAGCATCCATGAACGAGAGTAACTCATGACCTATGGTTCCATCTACCGGTTGGTCAATCCTGAGCAGAGGAAAGCTATCCTTCGGGCATGCCTTATTTAGCCTAATAGTCAACTCACATACGCCATTTTCCATTTGATTTCCTGACCAACATAGAGTTGGATACCTATTCGGGATATACCGCATCATGGATGAAGCCAATTTCCATCAACTTATCCACTTCTTCCTTCAACTTATCCACTTCTTCCTTCAACTCAGTGGATTACTCCAGACCCACACTATGTCTTTTCTATTTGTCTAGATTCCCTTAGAGGAAATTAACCAATTCCTTCCTTAAGTTTATACCAAGCTGAGATCCAATCTTTAAAATTTGAGTTGAATCTTCCATATCGATTGGGACATTCACCATCAGCTCAACCAGTGCTGCCCGCACTTCCCTTGACTTTTTCCAAGGATCCATAGACCTATCGAATCTGTTATGGTTCCCAAGCCAGGGGCTGTGCTTTAGTCGTTATGCTTGCGAATCTCGAATGCAGAGAGTCCCCTCCACATTTCTCCCTTCACTTTGCTTCCTTATCTCCCAGACATAACATTCCTTTCTTGTGCTCTGGCCTCCCCTCACCGATCTGATTTCATTCTCCGTGAGGTATTCATCATTTGGAAACAAGGAGCTAGCGCTATTCTAAAATCGACTAGGGACGGTCTGCCTAAAAAAGCGTTGTATGTTTAGTATTCATCCATGATAACAAATTTCTGAATTTGGACTATCCTGCGATCTCCTTCACCCAACTCCACAAGCAGATCGATCGTTCCAATTGGTTGCTTCGCTTTGCCTGTAAACCCTTGAATCTTAGTTTTGCGGGCCGCAACTTCCTTTATATTAATTTTCTTTTGATCGAACGTTCTCCGGAATAGTATTTTCATAGAACTTCCAGTATCCACCGATATATGACGTACCGTTGCCGGTACAATACCTTCCGTTATAACCATAGGGTCGAAAGTGGGCACTTCGACTCCATCAGCATCCTTATTTTTTGAACATAACATCATCCATTATTAGACTTTTTGCCTGGCTGGATCTCCATCTTCCACCGCAAAGCAATATGTACACCTAACTCTATACCCAACTATCCAAGAGTATTACAGAGTAATACTGTCAGATAATACGAAGAATGAGACTATAAGGGGCAAACACATGTATATCCCTTATACTAACACTGGTACGTATTAAAATATAAAATAAATATCTCACATATACATACACGGTATCTGTAGAAAGCAATAGACATGTGTGTCTCCAGGACAAAAAAATACATAATATACAATACATCATAGAGAACACAGAGTAGTGATAATGTATAATATATAATATAATAATGTTAAAAGTGTATAATACAGCTCAAATATCAACTATCTCCATATCATGTGATATAAAATCAATTTATACATCTTAGTGACTATGTATACAACGAATCGATATCCTTTAAATATTATACAACATCCTAATATATCTCCTTTAAGCCCACTAAAACAAGTGCCGGTCAAGTCGTCCCTGTACCTGAAATGTCTCAGACTGACCCGATTGTTATAAAATAACACACGGGTCAGACTATGTCTACTTAAGAATCATAAATAAGGGTTACAAGAAATAATAATATGATATCACAATAAAAAATACTCAAATCATCAACTAGCATATCAAGTTAGATAAACAAGTACAGAAAAGTATGTCTGAAATATCTATATATACAGTAGATATTTATCAAGGCGTCATGCCTCACAAATAAGTCGATTTCACATAAAGCAATCAACACTAATATCAAAAGATGTCATCACCCATATATAAATGCATCTAATCGAAAATCACAGAATCAATACAAATGGCTGAATCATACTTATTCCAAAATCAACATCAAATTCAAAATAATCGGTAAAAAGACATCCTCAAGTTAGTTCGGGTAGTAATGAAGCAGTGCCCACTATCTCTCTCAATCTCACATTATAAAATATCAATATCAAATTGATAAAATCAATATAAGAGATTTAAGCCAGCTCATAACAATGCCGCAATATGCATAATGATATATCTCGACCCACAGCCCCTAGAGAGGTGAAACTCTCGACTAAAAGATCCTAAGATATAGAAATAACTAATCAATAATAAGTAGGTCGTCTGCTTGAGAAGGATACAGGGTTGATCATACTCTGGACACAGTCTCAGGTGTAATCTCATGTATACATAATATATGTCTATCTACTACCCACAAACATACACATACATCCACATATACCGGAACCGGACGGGAGACTAACAGCACATTTGCTTGCTCCAAGAGCCACACGTGGTTCATATGACACCACTCCTACAATCATCAGTTACCATTCCCTCTCCCCTCTTGGTATTGTGATAATGATCCACCATAGGCTCAACAACGCGTGGCCTCTTCGGCCATGACTACCATCATGTGCCGCTATGGTAACTGACTGCTGGCCTATGCAAGACAAGGGGCAACTAACTACCTATCTCGTGATGCACGTTGAATAACCTACAACGGTGCCACGGATCGGGGATGCGACCTCCTAGATCAGGCCGTTAGGGTGGATACTGGTCAATCCGGTTCACTCCCGAAACATAAAGAGAGTTGGAAAATGGTAGACCGACACATAATGTACACAAATTATGTGGCTAACGAGTAGCCTCCATCTATGCTCACCGCAGCGAATCACACACAACATAGCCTTATAGTAAGTGTTATCCATGAGGAAAGAATAACCAAATAAATAACACGACAATGTCCCATACCACCGCGTGCTACTAGTCCATTTATTCAAAGCTCACACAGAGCACTCGCCCTTCAATATTTTATATAACGAGTCCAAAGAATAACCGAAAAAGTATTACCAAGTGCCTCATCCCAAATGGTATTACTGAACCGTTTATTCTAATTTCTCGTCACACAAAACAAATAACAATAAATCAAATAGAAAAAATGTCATCACTGTATCATATCAAATCACTAAACAACTTCAATATCCACGGTGAATCACTTGTATAATCCAATACAATATACAAGAGAAGAATGATCAGAAAAGTAATGAAAAGTAGATTGTTCAAATAAATAAACATAACTGCAAACACATCATTACGACAAATAATCTTATATAACAAAACCAAAACCTTAGAAATAAATATTAAATATATATTTCATAATTAACTAAATAATTAAATAAGACCCAAATATAATATATATTTTTACACTAAATAAGTACCTTTTCAACCTTAATTATAATTTAAATCTTCACCAAAAATATTTAAAATACGTTCCTTTCTTTTAAAGCTCCAAGATAGTTTTGTAAGTCAAATATAATTATAGAAATCATTCCCAAAATTTTCTATAATTAAACGTTTCTTTTAAATAATTCGAATAACTTCCAGTATAATTTCTTTACCTATGAAATCACTACTTTATTTCAAATCTCTTTATTTAATATTCAAAATCATTAAATATTGTATTAGAACCCTTTGAAAACATCGGGAAATTACTATATAATTTATTCACAAACATAATATAATTTCATATAACAAAATAAATATTAGGAGATGGATAATAAATAATAAATAAATAAACATATATTGTAGAATAGTTATAAAGCTAAATATTTCATATAAAAATTATTAAAGCTTACACACACTCTAAACTAAATACAGCTCATATCCAAATATTTAGAATTGAAAAGATTCATATTTTTCAATACTTCACAATTGAACAAAATATAGTGAATCTGCATATTTAAAGAAAACAAAATAGTTGGGCTTATATAGGCTTACATGGACTATTTAGGGGTAAATACAAATATACATCAAAACGTTTCAGAACTCAAATATGCAGTTTGAAGACAGACATATATAATAACGCATAAGGTTGTACACATAAGAAAACAAAGGTGTAAATAAATATCAGCATTAAAATGAGGTACGCATGTCGTAATTAAACAACATTGCATATCTCGACTTCACAAATACTACTGAACTTGCCTGCTCAAAATAACACACCCTATAACTATATATATATTGTATGTATGTACGTACATACGTATGTACGTACGTACGTACGTATGTATGCCTACACAAATATATACATTAAAACACATAACCTAGCACAGCTATATATATATATATATACACCCTACCACTCATGTAAGCCATCGCTCAGAACCCTCAGTGCATGCATGAAAATATACGGTAGTTGGAAAAACAAGATTAAAAACGCATGCATACACACACTCACACATCAATCTAAATGTGTCAACACATATAATACAAATGCACACACACCTGCTTCCATGAAATCATACCCAACCCTACACAAACTCAAATATGGCCACATCAGATAATATAAAAACAGAGCAAATCATCGGGTTACAACTACATACATGTCACACATGCATATATACATATATATTGTCACACGCACTCACTCAAACACTTTCACACGCACACGTAAAACTGAATACAAAACACACATATACACGTAAACAAACTCACGCAGGATAATAAATCAAACACTATGTATGTATATTAATTATATTGATGAGCATATATTTTGTGAGAGATTCTTTCACCTGACACATGCGTCTTCACCCTTCTCTGCCCGCTGATCACTCATGCAACTCGCCATAACACAGCCGCACAAGTCTTCTTCTTAGGTTTAGATGTGTACAAGCTTGAAGATAATCATATTAAAATTTCATATTTTATTTTTGATTAATACAATTTTTATTTGAATTTTTAAAGATGGAAGGATTGGGTTCGAAAGCTTCAGGAAGAAGATTGATGTTCCTGATGAGTCGTGTTTTCCATAAATAAATTAGTGAAAGAAAGAAAAATAAAAGTTTGGAGATGATCTTTGGGTTATCAATTGGGCTTGGACTAGAATATTGGACATGGACAAGAGATTGTAACATAAGCTAACAGATACATATACATACATACATACATACATATATATACACACTCCTTTTTATACCTAAATCCAAAATATATTTAATTTAAAATAAATAGAAGCTTCCATAAAAAAATCATTTCATTTCCAACTAACATTTTGTTTCCTATTACATCACTCTTACAAAATATTTTCCACGTTCTAACTTATTGAAATTTAATCATTATAATTCAACGATTTAATCTCTTTATTAAATGACTAAAAAAATAGTTTGTCAAATAAATTTCCAAGTTCCAATATAATTGATTAAATTACTATCATTGACTTAAATTAATTATTACTTAAAAACCGGATTGTTACAGACTTCTCCCTAACAAAATTGTATCCACGCAATTTCCCATAAGAAAGAATCTATAACAAACCAATTATACCAACTTAATAATATTATTTTAATTCTAATTTTATGGATTTCTTCAGTCATTCAAACATTTACTACTTTACAAAATCATTTTTTTATAACTAGATCACTAAGTTAATACTTACAAACTTATTTCGAATCACATTAATTATTTAAAATTATTTTCCCAAAAAAATTCGTACACTCCAAAAATAATAAGTTTCCAAATTATACTCATCCTTGCATCTCAAATTCCAGAACATAATAATATTTACACATTTCTGATTATAGCAAATATTCATCAAATTTACATACTTATATTCATAAATTCTCAAATATTGTAAAATATAGTGATATTGCCTCGCTATTTAATATAGTGATTACTAATATCAATTGGATGCAATATTGACCACATAATTAATACTGTCTCACCAGTGACCACAACTGTGCACTAACATCCAATGGTTGTAAGTACCACCAAAAATATATAGTATCATAAAAATATCTTTTACAAACTAGTTGCCAAAATAGGAAATATAAACTCTGATTTCCAAATCTTTTACAAATGTAAATCTTAAATATCACTTTTCAAAAATAATTTACTTTACCTAATTTTCATTTAAAACATTCAACTCAATTTCAAAATACTTTAATCTTCCATAAATTATTTATATCTTTCTAAATCATCATATCCAAATGTCTCATTCAAGCATTTAATAATTTCTATCGAATTCAATTCATTTCATAACTTCGATAATTATACGTAAATTCCAAAACCAATTCAATTCCCGCAACTTCAAATTTTCAAATAAACACATAAGACTAAATAGAGGTGCTCAGCGGAACCTAATAATTCTGATGCGCACTCTGATAAAAACAAATCAAACCTCAAATACAATATAAAACCATCCAAAATTATAAATATAAATGCTATTGGTTGGACTAACTCCTTTCGTCATTGCTACTCCAACCATTTACTTCATATTTAATAGATAACTGTAAAATATTATATATATATATATATATAAAATACAAATACATCCCAGATGATTACACTAGTAATCATCATATAATATATGTACCTATTATCCTTAATATATGCTAACTACCTATTACACACAAGGGGACAAAGACGCTAACTCTCATCTAAGGTCTCGACTCATGTCTCAAGTATACCATATATTGTTCTATACAAGCTCCGATACCATTTTGTAACACTCCACCTCTATATCCATATTATCCAAGAGGATTATAGAGTAATACTATCAGATAATACGGAGATGAAGCTATATAGGATAAACATATGAATATTCCCTTGTACTAACACTGGTACGTATTAAGATATTAAATAAATATCTCATATATACATATATAGTATCTGTACGAAGCAATAGACACGTGTGTCTGCAGGATAGAACAATACACAATATACAGTACATCATAGAGAACACAGAGTCAATCGTAGTGATAACGTATAATACATAATACAATTTTTTTTAAAAGTGTATAATACAGCTCAAATATAAGCTATCTCCGTATAATGTGATATATAATCAATATATATACATCTTAGTGATTAAGCATAAAACGAATCAATATCTTTTAAATATTATATAACATCCTAATATATCTCCTTTAAGCCCATTAAAACAAATGCTGGTCAAGTTGTCCCTGTACCTAAAATGTCTCGGATTGGAACGAGTATTATAAAATAACACATGGGTTAGACTGTGTCTAATCAAGAATAAAAAATAAGGGTTACAAGAAACAATAATATGATATCACAATGAAAAATACTAAAATCATCAACTAGCATGTCAAGTTAGATAAATAAGTATATAGAAATGTATGTCTAAAACATCTATATATACAATAGATATTTATCAAGGCGTCATGCCTCACAAATAACTCGATTTCATATAGAGCAATGAACAATAATATCAAAATGTGTCATCGCCCATATGAAAATACATCAAATCGAGAATCATAGAATCAATACAAATAGGTAAATCATACTTGTTCAGAAATCAACATCAAATCCAAAATAATCAGTAAAGAGACATCCTCAAGTGAATTCGAGCAATAATGAAGCAATGCCCACTATCTCTCTCAATCTCACATTATATAATATCAATATTAAATCAATAAAATCAATATGAAATATTTGAGCCAACTCATAACAATGTCGTAATGTGCACAATCATATATCTCGACTCATAGCCCTTGGAGTGGTGAAATTCTCAACTAAAAGGTCTTAAGAGATAGAAACAACAAATCACTAATAAGTAGGTTGTCTGCTTAAGAAGGATACAGGGTTGATCATACTCTGGACACAGTCTCAGGTGTAATCTCATCTATACATAATATATGTCTGTCTACTACTCACATACATACACATACATCCAAATATACCGAAACCAGATGGGAGACTAATATGACGTTTGCTCCACGAGCCACACATGGTCCATATGACATGACTCGTATAGTCATCGATTACCATTACCTCTCCCATGTCAGTATCGTGATAATGATCCACCATAGGCTTGACAACGCGTAGCCTCTTCGGCCACGACTACGGACTTATTCCCCTATGCTAACTGACTGCTGGCCTATGCAACACCAGGGCCAACCAACTACCTATCTCATGATGCGCATCAAATATAATACAACAACGGTGCCACAGATCAGGGGCACGACCTCCTCGATCAGGCCACCAAGGTAGATACTAGCGCATCTGGTTCACTCCCAAAACATAAAGGAAGTTGGAAAAAGGTAGACAGACAAATAATGTACACAAACTATGTAGCTAATGAGTAGTCTCCATCTATACTCACCGCAGCGAGTCACACACAACATACCCCCATATTAAATGTTATTCATGAGAAAATAATAACTGAATAAATAACACAATGACATCCCATACCACCACATGTTACTAGTCCATTTATTCAGAGCTCACATACAATCTCGCCCTTCAATATTCTATATAACGAGTCTAAACAATAACAGGAAAAGTATTACCGAATGCCCCATCCCAAACGGTATTACTAAACCATTTATTCTAATTTCACGTCACATAGAACAAATAACAATAAATCAAATAGAAAGAATGTCGCCACCGTATCATATCAAATCACTAAACATAATCAATATCCATGATGAATCACTCATATAATCCAATACAATATACAAGAGAAGAATGATCAGAAAAGTAATATAAAATAGATTATTCTAATAAATAAACATAACTACAAACACATCAATATTTAAGAATGAATTATTTACGACAAATAATCTTATATAACAAAAAAAAACTTAGAAATAAATATTAAATATATATTAACTAAATAATTAAATAATACCCAAATATAATATATATTTTTACACTAAATATTTACCTTTTCAACCTTAATTATAATTTAAATATTCACCAACAATATTTGAAATATGTTCCTTTCTTTTAGAACTCCAAGATAGTTTTGTAAGTCAACTATAATTATAGAAATCATTTCTGAAATTTTCTATAATTAAACTCTTCTTTTAAATAATTTGATAACTTCCAATATAATTTCTGTACCAATGAAATCACTACTTTATTTCAAATCTTTTTATTTAAATATTCAAAGTCATTAAATATTAGATTAGAAATCTTTGATAATATCGGGAAATTACTATATAATTTATTCACAAACATAATCTAATTTCATATAACAAAATAAATATTAGGTGATGGATAATAAACAATACACACACATATAGACACACACACATACAGACACACACACACATATATATTATATATATATTCTAGAATAGTTATAAAGCTAAACATTTCATATAAAATTTCCTAAAGCTTACACTGACTCTAAACTAAATACAGCTCATATCCAAATATTTAGACTTGAAAAGATTCATATTTTTCAATACTTCACAATTGAACAAAATATAGTAAATCTTCATATTTAAAGAAAACAAAATAGTCGGGCTTATATGGGCTTACATGGACCATTTAGGGGTAAATACAAATATAAATCAAACGTTTCAGAACTCAAATAGGCAGTTTGAAGACAGACATATAGAATAACGCATAAGGTTGTACACATAAGAAAACAAAGGTGTAAATACATATCTGCTTTAAAATGAGGTACGCGTGTTGTAATTAAACAACATTGCATATCTCGACCTCACATAAACTACTGAACTTGCCTGCTAAAACTAACTAACTCTATAACTATATGTGTGTATATGTATATGTATATATATATATATGTATATATATATATATATATGTGTGTAAGAGTTGGCTCGAAAGCGTGGTGGACAAGCAGAATTAGACTTTTTCAAACCACAATCAGAGAAACAAACATTTCCAGAATCAAAAGGTCATAAATACGCTTTGTCAACTTTTGCATTTGAAACAATTAGAGAATTAGAAAAAGGAAAAGAAACTAAATTTATTCCATATCAAATTATTTCACATCTAGAGAAATTAGGATTAATTGGTCACGATGTCACGAAAAAAAAGTTAATTATACTTATAAAATCAAAATTATAAATCCAGAAATAACAATTAAAACAGCAAACATCGACTATTCTCCAACCGATGTCAAAGAATTTAAAATCCAAATTGAAGAAATGTTAAAACAAAATTTAATTAGAAGATCTGACAGTAAACATAGGTCAGCAACATTTTTAGTTCGTAACCACTCCGAACTAAAAAGAGGTAAACCTAGAATAGTTTACAATTATAAACGTCTAAATGATAATACTGAAGATGATGGTTACAATATCCCTAACAAGGATACTTTAATCGATCTCATTCAGAATAAAAAACATTTTTAGTAAATTTGATTTGAAGTCAGGCTATAACCAGCTTAAGCTAGAAGAAGACTTTAAACCTTGGACAACTTTTATGTGTTCAAAAGGACATTTCGAATGGAATGTTCTTAGTTTTGGCCTTAAAACAACGCCAGCCTTATTTCAAAGATTTATGGACAACATTTTTAAGAAATATGATTTTTTTTCTTAGTGTATATAGGTGACATTTTAGTAGCATCTAATAGCATAAGGGAACATGAGTCACACTTAAAGACAGTTTTTAAAGAAATAGAAAATAATGGCCTAGTAATATCTAAAAAGAAAATGGAATTATTCAAAAGAAAATTTTCATTTTTAGGATTAGAAATAGGCAATGGGAAAATCGAATTACAACCTCATATATCCCAGAAAATAGTTGAATTTCCAAATAAGTTAGATAGTAAAAAGAAAATACAAGCATTTTTGGGATTAGTAAATTATGCTAGAAAATTTATTCCATATTTAGCAAAATTAGTAGGTCCACTATATGGAAAAATCTCTAAAAATGGAGAAACGAGATTTAATACATAAGACATTAAATTAGTACAGAAAATCAAAGAGGAAATTAAAAAAATTAAACACTTGGAACTTCCATTAGAGACAGACTATATCATAATAGAATGTGATGGTTGTAAAGAAGGTTGGGGAGCAGTCCTCAAATGTAAACCTTCTAAGTATAATGATAAATCTACAGAAAAAATTGCTGCCTATGCAAGTGGTAATTTTCATACAGTTAACAGTTGGACTTCATTAGACTATGAAATCCAAGCTCTTATAAATGCACTAGATAAATTTAAGATCTTTTTAAATAAAGATTTCACAGTACGAACAGACTGTGAAACAATTGTCAAATGTATTTCGAACGAAAATTCAAAGAAGATAAATAAAACTAGATGGTTAAAATTACAAAATTTAATTCAAGGTAATGGGTATGTTATTAATTTTGAACACATTAAAGGTAAAAATAATCATCTTGCCGATATATTATCTAGAAAATTATTATCTGCTTTTACTAACAATTCTTGTGATTTACAGGAAAGAAATTCCATGAATAAAGAAACGAGTAATAAAGAAAGGCAGATATTATTTGAAACGAGTAAAGAAACGATGGATGAGAAATCTCCATGTAAATCAGTTTACCATTAAGACAGTTGGTAGAAATAATATTGAAGTTTACCATGTTCAGTAAAAGACGGGAATTACGCACCCTTGCTACCCTAAAGACTGACTCAGAGGGTTCTACATCAAAATAATATTTTAATTTTATATGATTAAAATTCCAATTTCTTAGTAACGCTAGGATTAACCATGCTCTGATACCAAAGAGAAGGGGGGTAGTAGATAACAAATTTAACAAAAAGTTTCAAAAAAAATTTCTAACACACCAATTAAATATAAAGACATAATTACAAACAGTTCTTGTATTTCTGAGATAATAGATACAAATGGAAATATGGAGTAGCGAAATACCTCCTTTCTGCTATCCATTTGAGAGTAATGCGGCGGAGCGAAACTAGGACAGAATACTTTTTTTTGGCTCTCTCAAAGTATGAAGTGTAAAAGAAACTAGGCTTGCACAGAAAAATGAAGAGGAAGATTAAGCTGCCATTATTTTAAAGGAAAACTTGCAAATTTTTGAGTGAATGATCTATGCTTCACTTCAATCCATACAATAATATTTATATTTGCAGAGCCGGTAATCCGGTTGCTTATAAACTTACACCTGGTACTAGTACTCATACATATTTTAATCATATCGTACAATAATGTATTCGCCACTAAGAAAAGTAAAGATGTGTTGTCTTTACTTTTGGCCAGTGGGTATTCTCTTTTTAACACGTTGTAGGATTCTTCTGCTAGAAATAAGATGCTTTTAATAATGCGTCTTTACATGTCAAAAGTTGTCGGCCATTTGTTTATTTGTCTTATGGAAGTAGTATATTTATACTGTAAGTAGAATCCTAGGTAGAGTACAGGTTTTTAATCCGTATCTGCCATATCGTCATGTTCTGGACTGTAGTTTCCAGCCATTGTTGATAAATTTGGACTTTCATATTCATCATCTGAATCTATTCCATCATAAATTATGACATCTGCTTCTGGATTAAACATGTGAATAGCTGCTGGTAAAGGTAATAGGACTTTAAGTTCCATTTCACCCCATATCTGGTATCTACTACTTTCTGCTTGAAGTACTAACTCCTTCCAATTTGGAGGAGGACTAAGTGTAGTAGCTTGCTGGTGAAATTGCCATGGCATATGAGCTTCAAACCATATTGGTGAACCTTCATAGAGTTGATAATATGCCTGCAAACATCTACTCGCGTGTAGTCTTATATAACCCTTGTGCTTAAAGATAGCCATTCGATGAGTAGCTGGTTTAATCCTGTAATTACTATCTGACATAAGAAGTGGAGTTGTTGAACTAATACAAACTACAATACCTTGAAAAACTCGAAGATATTGAGCTGCAATAAAATAAAAGCGCTCTCCAAATCTTTTGAGTGTATTAGCTGGAGTAGTATGGTGGAAGGTTATTCTTGAAACCATTCCATGATCGAACATATCAATTAGCTCATCTAAATCTTTTGGCAAAGTATCAATGTCAACCTGTAATCTAAGCATATTTGATCGTCTGTCTTGAACTATTTTCAATTGCAGACCTTGAACTATCTCTTTGTAATAAGTTTTTAACTTATGTTGTAGCATTGCTTGATGATCGTTCCATCTGTCGTGTACCATCTTGTCTATTTTGATATGTATATCTATTCCTGAAACTTTATATAGTTCTTCCAAAATAGGGGCTGGTTTTAATTTTAAATGGTTCGAGAGTTGCTGATAAGAAAGTGTCTTGGGACATCTTGGTATCTGCCTTCTAGCTTCATCTCTTTCGTTTATAACTTGTTGTACTCTTTGTTCCATCAACTTGATTGTTTGTTGATCATAATTGACTCCTCTAAGTTGATCTTCTAAGTACTGATTTCTGGTAATAAGTGCTCCCAACTGGGATTGTGCTTTTTGGTACATATTTTGAAGGTCATTTAACTGTGAGGTTTGATTATTGATTATTTGTTTTGGAGAATGAGGAGTGGTCGAGGTTATCTGGGAGTAAGTTTGATAGCAATCTTCTTCCACAAAATAATTTGGCCCAAATGCTTTTCTAGCCTCGTCTAAAGCTTCTGATAATGTGTAAAAACCTCTCCATACTAGATTGTAGAAATTTTGTGTTGCTAACTGTACTTGACTGTAGTGCTTAAACACTCCTGTGTAATTTCCTCTAAAGATCACATAACAAAAGTAATTTTTTCCAAGTGGATTTTGTTGAATCTTGGAAAAGTATTGAGCAAAACAATTACCCAATTTTTGCTTATTCTTTCTTTTTGGCTCTATTGTTCTCAGATTCCATAAATGATCTAAGAGACACTACTGACTGGAGTCTGAAATTCCGACTAAAGGCTTGAACTTTCTGGGATCATCATTTTTAAACAAAATAAGTGATGTTTGTCCGAAAGTCATGCACGGGATGTTACTCTCCGCTGTTTGAGTATTCATTTTTCTAACTGGAGGATTAGCTGAAAAACTAGTTGGGGAATTACCCACCAAAGATATTGTATGAGGTGTTTTAGGCGATTGCGCCTCTGGTTTAACAGCTGCTGATTTACATGGAGATTTCTCATCCATCATTTCTTTACTCGTTTCAACTAATATCTGCCTTTCTTTATTACTCGTTTCTTTATTCATGGAATTTCTTTCCTGTAAATCACAAGAATTGTTAGTAAAAGCAGATAATAATTTTCTAGATAATATATCGGCAAGATGATTATTTTTACCTTTAATGTGTTCAAAATTAATAACATACCCATTACCTTGAATTAAATTTTGTAAGTTTAACCATCTAGTTTTATTTATCTTCTTTGAATTTTCGTTCGAAATAAATTTGACAATTGCTTCACAGTCTGTTCGTACTGTGAAATCTTTATTTAAAAAGATCTTAAATTTATCTAGTGCATTTATAAGAGCTTGGATTTCATAGTCTAATGAAGTCCAACTGTTAACTGTATGAAAATTACCACTTGCATAGGTAGCAATTTTTTCTGTAGATTTATCATTATACTTAGAAGGTTTACATTTGAGGACTGCTCCCTAACCTTCTTTACAACCATCACATTCTATTATGATATAGTCTGTCTCTAATGGAAGTTCCAGGGGTTTAATTTTTTAATTTCCTCTTTGATCTTCTGTACTAATTGAATGTCTTCTGTATTAAATCTCGTTTCTCTATTTTTAGAGATTTTTCCATATAGTGGACCTACTAATTTTGCTAAATATGGAATATATTTTCTAGCATAATTTACTAATCCCAAAAATGCCTGTATTTTCTTTTTACTATCTAACTTATCTGGAAATTTAACTATTTTCTGGGATATATGAGGTTGTAATTCGATTTTCCCATTGCCTATTTCTAATCCTAAAAATGAAAATTTTCTTTCGAATAATTCCATTTTCTTTTTAGATATTACTAGGCCATTATTTTCTATTTCTTTAAAAACTGTCTTTAAGTGTGACTCATGTTCCCTTATGCTATTAGATGCTACTAAAATGTCATCTATATACACTAAGCAAAAATCATATTTCTTAAAAATGTTTTCCATAAATCTTTGAAATAAGGCTGGTGCTGTTTTAAGGCCAAAACTAAGAACATTCCATTCGAAATGTCCTTCTAAACACATAAAAGCTGTCCAAGGTTTAAAGTCTTCTTCTAGCTTTAGCTGGTTATAGCCTGACTTCAAATCAAATTTACTAAAAATGTTTTTATTCTGAATGAGATTGATTAAAGTATCCTTGTTAGGGATATTGTAACTATCATCTTCAGTACTATCATTTAGACGTTTATAATTGTAAACTATTCTAGGTTTACCTCTTTTTAGTTCGGAGTGGTTTCGAACTAAAAATGCTGCTGACCTATGTTTACTGTCAGATCTTCTAATTAAATTTTGTTTTGACATTTCTTCAATTTGGATTTTAAATTCTTTGACATCGGCTGGAGAATAGTCGATGTTTGCTATTTTAATTGTTATTTCTGGATTTATAATCTTGATTTTACAAGTATAATTAACTTTGTTTTTCATGACATCGTCACCAATTAATCCTAATTTCTCAAGATGTGAAATAATTTGATATGGAATAAATTTAGTTTCTTTTCCTTTTTCTAATTCTCTAATTGTTTCAAATGCAAAAGTTGACAAAGCGTATTTATGATCTTTTGATTCTGGAAATGTTTGTTTCTCTGATTGTGGTTTGAAAAAGTCTAATTCTGCCTGTCCACCACGCTTTCGAGCCAACTCCGATTGGTAGTTGTGGTAGTTAGTAGATAATGTGTAATTATGTTTACTGAAGGTAATACTATTTCTAGAAATAGAAATACTACCTCTATAGTTAAGAATTAAGTTTAATCCTAAGAGAAATTCTGTACTTTTAATTTCTTTAGGGGTAATAGTACATTGTCCTAATTCGTACTTGGAACTATAATTACCTGCAAAATCTTTAAACTGTATCATTGATTCGTCTGGTAATTTATGCGTTAATGTCATTAAGCTTTGATTGGTTGTTTTCGAAGTGATAATGTAGTTTAAAGGTGTATGATATTGTGAAGGTATCAATGAATGTGCAATTAAGCTTTTAGTGCTACCTATATCTATTATTGCTATTGTATTTATGAATTTATTATTGTCGAACCAAACTCTGCAATTTACTGTGAGTAGGGATGTATTATATTTATTAATATTAACTGAAAATTCTGTATTTTCCTGAACACTATTATTTAAATTATCTATTTGTTCTATTTCAGTTGTTTTAGATGTGCTTCCTGGTTCATTTAGACTATAATCTTTGTGCGTTCTTTTTAAGAGATTAACATTATTTTGTAAAACATTAACTTCTAATTGTAGTAATTTAATTTGGGCTTCATGTTTATCTACCATTTCTTGTAATATTGATTTTTCAGTTATTCTATTTTGTTTTAACGAAAGATCTAAATTAAATTGTCTTTTTGCACATAAGAAACATATTTCTACAAAGCATCTATCACATTGAAAACGTTTTATTATTTCAGGATACCTGTAACATATGAAGCAAGGTATATGATCATTGCCTCTGTTCTGTATCCACTGGTGTTTGCATTCATCATCATTATTCATTAATGTATAACTAATACTGTTTTGTGAAGAACTTTCTTCGTTGTCTGAAATAATACTATAGATTGATTCAGTGTCATCAAAATCATTTTCACTAAGACTCTCTATTTCATACTCGCCTATTTCGTCAACTAGATTAGAACGTTGCTGATTATTTTGTCTGTTAGGACATCTGTTTGCTAAGTGATTTGGGTCTCCACAAATAAAACAATTACATTTTCTATTTGGTTTACTTCTTTTAACATATTTTTCTTTTTTACGTTTATCAAAATGTTTGGATTTTCTAAGATACTTCTTTGGTTTATAATAGCCATAAGCCTGTAGGGTATAAATAGTTGTTCGGCAGAATGCCCAAGCTTGTCTTTTAATCTGTTCTTGTAAAGTGGCTTCTTTACATCGTTTTTCTAATTCCTGAAATACAAACATTAATCTTGGACCAATTCCTAATTTAGGTACTGATCCATACCGTATATTCCAATCTTCTTGTAGTTTTCGGCCTAAGTCGCCTGGTAATTCTGAAAAATATTTATTACACAAGTCTTCGTCCATTGCTTTACCCGTTTGAGCTAAAGTAACTGCAAAGTCTTGGCTGAATTCCTTTATGTATTGAAGTCTCTTATACTTAGTTGCTCTAAATTCTTATTGATGTATTTTGCATTAGCGTACCGCCTTTGCCTGGGTCATTACCAATTAATAGCAATCTGATAAAACTTGTAAAATTATAAGGGTTGCTACCTAGGGCTTTCTGTTCTGTAATTACAGCTGGGTTATCTATTTTTCTGCTTTGATATATTCCTAAGGCTAATGGACCAAGGGTAGTTTCTAATACTGCCCACATATTCATTTCTGATTTCTTATTAACTTCCCAATAACGGACTATGTTCTATTCCCATATTAGGATTTCTTCTGGCCATAACTGTGGTGATTGGTTTTCTAGTAATAACATATTATGACTATAAAGTTTTCCGTAAGGCTTTTTTATTCCTTTTCCTACGTATGGGCTTTCTTGGATATAATCTATTTCGGGTTTTGCCCAATGTTCTCTTTCTAATGGACCTTCTTTATATTGACTACTTGGCTCGTTATCAAATCTACTACGTTTATTAACAGGTACTATTGTTTGATCGATAAAATTGGTTTCAATAAAAAGTCACTAAGAGGAATTTGTTTATTTAAAATGTCTTCAACTAGCGGCATGTTAAAATATTTAGATAACGTTGTAAAGGCATCTTCATATGTCATATCTAATTTTGTTATGCAAGCAATAAGCAAATTATATGTTTCTTCTCTTATATTTTCCACTGTTATTTTCTTATTAATTATCTCATGTAATGTTCTTTTACTTTCTGTTTTAAATGTTTCTTCTATTTCTGGGTCCACATTATTTTCTTCGTATTGTTCTTCATCTACTAAATATCCTAAAATATCAAAATCATCAATTTCTTCATTATCTGTTTCATAATGGTCGTAAACTGGTTCATTATCCCAATTATAGCGTTAAAATGATCTAAGTGTTCATTTAAATTATGTCTCATATCTATTTCTGATTCTGTGTTAGTTTCTTCTTTGTTTTGTTTAAATTTATAATTTCCAAATCTTAAACTAGGTTCCCCAAATTGATTATTGTATATAACATGTGATTCTGGAATAAAAAGACTTTTATCATTGTCTACAAAATCTTTTAATTGCCATTCAAGACCTGCTAGGTCTTCTGGATTAATCCTACGTGGTTCAATCATCTTAATTCCTTTACTGGCTATATTCTGTACTATTCCGTCAAGATTAATTTTAAATTTCATTCCAGATCTATTACTAGCCTTTCCAATTATTCCTATGCTAATAATTAAATTATTACCAACATGGTTTTCAAAACCGTTTGCTTTAAATCCTAGTTTTAAATGTTTTAAATCTTTAATACTTTTAAGAATATCTGGTACACAATAAACTAAAGCTGATTTATCGTTTAAGTCTATTTCCATTCCTGAGAGTAGAGCTTTTTCTATGTTTGATGTCCAAGATTTGTCAAGAACTAATGTAAGGAGTTTTGTTCCTAGGCCTTTTCTAGTTAAGGTTTTTATTCCTATAACTATTAAACCTAAATGGAAAAATCTTTTTCCTGTGTTTTTTAATCTTTGTATAGTTTCTGGTGATAAAATATCTAGGGTTACAATGTTGTCTATTACTCTTACTTCTTCTTCTCTAACGCTTCTAATTAAGGTTGTATTTATATTTGTGATTCCTGTTTGATATAAAATTCGTGGGTTTAACAGACTTAATTGATTACTATTGTATAAGTCTAAATTTTTATCTAGATCAACTTCCTCATCTAATTGTATTATTTGTTTTTCTTTTTTAGATTTAACTTTGGATAAAATACTAGAGATTTCATCTTTAGATTTACCATTGGATGTAAATTCTGTTAACGTCCTATTGGGTCCAGAGAATGAGCTTCTTGGATTCATTTTGGGACCCAAAATTTATATAATTCTGGTGTTTTATTTTTCTTAGTAACTGAATTTCCTAAACTTAGATTAACTAGTTGTTCTGATATCTTATCTAATTCTTGATCAAAAATCTGTTTATCTTCAAGTTTTTCTAAAATCTGAAGATTTAGACTAATTAAGATATTAAAAAGATTAGGGTATTCTTTTTCTGATAAACTGTTTCCTGAATAAGTGGTAAAACCTTGTTTTGGAACTGGTTGTGATGCAATTTTGTTGCGTCGTCTAATGCTTTTTGAAGATATTTATTCATAAAATTATCCACTAACAATATGTTTCACTTCTGAGAGCAGCGTTTCTATTTGCTTAATTTTTAAATCAAATTCTGAAGTTCTGGTTTTTAAATCTTCTAAAATACGTTTAGATTCTAATTCAATAGCCTTTGGTTTATTAGTTTCTAGTAAGAACTTTAATTCATTAATAATTGTTTTATCTGGAAGATTATTTTTTAAGTTTACTAAGGTTTGAAGAATTCGTTCGTTTTGATTTTTAATAAAATCAAAGTTTTCTACCAACTGTCTTAATGTTTTATTTTATCTCCAATAGATCTAGCTATTACTTCTAACGTTTTTATTGTTGAGTTATCGTAGTGTTCTAAAGCTATTCCTAAATTTATAATTAAATCTGTGACAGAATTAAACTATTTGTTTTCATTGTGTAAAAGATGTTGAAATCCTTTTTCAAACTGACAAACAAACTTATATTTATCAAGGCTAATGATACTACATTCTTTAAAAGTGTACTCAAGATTTAAATAATTCAGACGCTTTAATGTTGAAGGATCGATTTTAAAAGATTGTTTACTTTCGGATTTTAAATTTTCATTTCTCTATGCAGCTTCTTTTCTTTATGAAGTATTTTCTTTTGAGAGAGAGAAATAAAATAATTTACATAATACAAGATAATGGAGCATAATTAGATTCCCTGGTTACTATTCAATTGTTATTTTAATCATAATTAATTATCATATTATTGAAGTTTACCATGTTCAGTAAAAGACGGGAATTACGCACCTTGCTGCCCTAAAGACCGACTTAAAGGGTTCTACATCAAAATAATATTTTAATTTTTTATGATTAAAATTCTAATTTCTTAGTAACACTAGGATTAACCATGCTCTGATACCAAAGAGAAGGGGGTAGTAGATAACAAATTTAACAAAAAGTTTAAGCAAAAATTTCTAACACATAATTAAATATAAAGACATAATTACAAAAAATTCTAGTATTTCTGAGATTATATATATATATCCTACCACTACGCAAGCTATCACTCATAACCCTCTGTGCATGCAGTAAAATATATGTCAGTTGGAAAAATAAGATTAAAAACGCATGTACATATATATGCTCACCAGCAACCCAAATGTATCGACACAAATAGGTTCATATTTAAAGTCAAAATAGACATATAATAGAATTCAAGTGTATTCAAATCAGTTCATTTTAAATAGAATTTAAAGATACATCTTTGTTTATAAATTACTCTAACAAGAATATATATATGTATATATATTGGTGTACGCCCTCGTATATACAAGAAATGAAACTCGAGAAATTAAAACATATGATTTGTTATAGTTCTCAGATATACAACAAAAAAATAAAAGTATAAAAGTGCGAACATATACTCTCACTTATTTGCATATATTCAAATCAGTGCATGAAAACATAACCTTTCAAACTAAATAAAACAATATCAATGTAAAACGTAATATATACTGATAATCAGACACACATATATAATACAAATGCACACACCTGCTTCCATGAAATCACACCCAACCCTACACAAACTCAAATATGGCCACACCAAATAACATAAAAAGAGAGCAAATCATCTGGTCACAACTGCATACACATCACACACGCATATATACTGTTGCACGCACTCACTCAAACACTTTCACACGCACATGTAAAACTGAATACAAAACACACATATACACATAAACAAACTCACGCAGGAGAATAAATCAAACACTATATATGTATATTAATTATATTGATTAGCATAGATTTTGTAAGAGATTTTCTCACCTGACACATGCATCTTCACCCTTCTCTACCAACTGATCACTCACGCAACTCACCATAACAAAGCCGCACAAGTCTCCTTCTCAGATTTAGATGAAGATAATCATAATAAAATTTCGTATTTTCTTTTTGATTGATACAATTTGTATTTTAATTTTTAAAGATGGAAGGGTTAGGTTCGAAAGCTTCAGGAAGAATATTGATGTTCCTAACGAGCTTTGTTTTCTGTGAATAAATTAGTGTAAGAAAGAAAAAGAAAAGTCTGGGGATGATCTTTGGGTTATCAATTGGGCTTGGACCAGAATATTGGACTTGGACAAGAGATTATAAAATAAGCTAATACATACATATAGATAGATATGTGTGTATATAAATATATATATTCCTTTTTATGTCCAATTCTAAATTATATTTAATTTAAAATAAATACAAGATTCCATAAAAAAATCATTTCATTTCCAACTAACATTTTGTTTCCAATTACATCACTCTTATAAAATATTTATCACATTCTAACTTATTTAAATTTAATCATTATAATTCTATGATTTAATCTCTTTATTAAATGATGTACTTGTAACAGCAATATCTCAAACATCCTTAGGCCAAGCAGTATGGAGTCGAAACTGCTACAATGCCAATGAGATCAGACTCAAGAACTTGAAATGGCTCGATAGCAATCACCCTAAGGCTATTTCCTTGGCATGGGAAGAAATTGTGGATGAAGAGCAGGAGTTCATGGGTAGAGCTGAGGTTGACATGGAGAAATTAAAATGTGAGCTTTTAGATGAGGAGGAGCTTGAAGCACTTAGAGTCGGCGAGCACATTATGCATCCGAAGTTGACTGTTGGCTTTGAAAGACTGGGAAGTTTCTGGGTCTATTCCCCAATGACACACGAGAGTCAATTCAGCATCCAAGAACACCACTTTTTTAAGGATTCAGTATAGATCCCTAAACACTCACTAAAGTCACCTCTCCTTCCATGCAACTTCAAGCTAGGATACTTGCAACCATTTCCACACCTTGTTGAATCATTTGCAAGCAATTATCATCAAACACCACACATGAATGAACTCAAGTCCTATCATTCCAACCCTGATCAAAGAATTCCATTAAGAACCAAGCCCCTAACGGTACAAACGAGGCTGTGAAGATGGAGATACTAACATGTTATACAATCATCGAAGTCAAGTGCAACTCCAGAAGTCCCAAACATGGATCGGTACCGATCCTTAAGTAGGGTTCAGTATCGATCCTTGGTTCCTAGCAACTTGGCCACGATCTCTTCAGCACTACTCCTCTTGGATGTGGGGAACGTAGGTATGAACATGGTAGAGACTATTTCAGCGACCTTTAGCTATAAATAAAGGGATGGGGTGATGTTTTGGGGATCCTTTTCAAATTATTTACGAATTTACATGTTGTTCTTATAATCTCAGAGATCATTACCGATCCATAAGAACGCCTCTTTTAAATAGCAACTATTTGAACCAAAAATTGCACAAACACCCAGATGTATATGTAGAGAATAAAATATGAAAAATTATAAATGAAAATGAGAAATACACAAGACACGATCATTTATAGTGGTTCGGCAAAGCAAGGCCTGCGTCCACTTTGAAGTTTTATAGATTAGGTCTGACTTGGAGGCAAAAGTTCTTAAGGGTCGCTACAACTCCGACACTTAGATTTTCAAAATTACAAGAATATGGAGAATATTAGAACTGGAGTCAAAAGATCCTGAAAAATGAGTCATACCTTCCTATATATAGAGGTGAGGAGTCTAATATCTCGCACAAAGTATCTCCTGGCCATTGTACACGATTTGGACTAATTCTCCTAGGAAAATAGGTGCCACATTATAAGTTAATAGGAGTCGGTATCGATCCATAGGTTGGGGTTGGTATCGATCCCCAAGTTTGTCAAAATGGCCATCTTCGACTCTTCATCTTGGATCGCTTGTGGTTAGCTTCATGATTCCATAGTTATTTGCACCTATATTAGCTTGTTTCAGAGTCCAAATGATGGAGCTGTCGAAGAGCAAAGTTGAAGTTTCAAGTGTTCGTGGAGAATTTCCACGAATCAACAAAACGACTTCAAAAATAGGCTTTTGCCATCAAGTAAGGCATGTAACAGGAGATGGGGTCCACCTGAGGTGGAATTAAGAGTCGGCACTGACCCATAGGGTGGGGTCGTTACCAAACCCCAACTTGAGGGGTCCCATAGTTGTCTTGCTTTGAATAGTTCTTGCATTGACCTTTTCATTTTGTCTATGCTTGGTTTATGGACTTCTAGGCCATCTCTTTAGGCTTCCTACCTCGATAACTCCAAGTTTGACTCGTTCAGTCTGTCCGAATATGGTATGGTCAAAAGGTTGGATAACACTTACCTCCCAAAGTATGTCTTGTTTTAAACATGACGTGCTTTGAATCAAGACAAGTTCGAATAGTTGTGAAGGACTCCACTTTGTGTTTCGAATGGTCATTATCCTTTTTGCGAATCGGTTTTGTGAAAAGTTATGTCTATAGTCATTTGTTGTGACGCTTTACCAGCATCCAACATTATAAATTTGGAATTTATCTTTTAATCTGTTATTCCAAGTTTGACGATCTCAAACTGATTCCACCCATTGATTATTCAGGTTTGAATTCGATTCCCTTTGATTTTGATAGTCGGATATCGGATATGCTTACGTACACGTATTCACATGTGTGTTCTTGAGTTAGAAGGAATACACGTACACAGTCAATCACATGTACATGCACTAAAACATTTCCATACATATACAAATATATGTATATGTATATGTATATGTATGTATATGTATGTTTTTTTGTAACTAGGTCTCGGTAATGACTCATAGATTAGGGGTCGGTACCGACTCTAGACTTAGGAGAATCCCAAGTGTCGTTGCAATAGTTCGACTCCAAAGGGTGTATATATCCCACCCCATTTTGACTTCATTCTCTCACTTGCAGTCATGCCTTCGAATTGATAGCTTCGTCTTCTGCCATTAAAAATACTTCGCCATCCAAAACTAATACCGCCTCTACCTATACCTTAGACGGTCGTCGCCTATCACTGCCCGTTTTGGCCGTAACTCGCCTCGTCGTTGTCAGACTTGAGTCATCGCTATAAGGCCGACCCGTCTTCTTACTGATCCGAGCCCTAACTTCTGGAAGTAAACCCGATTTAAAGCTTCACCTAAAGTTGATAGGTAGGTAGAGTACTTGAACACAGATATGGAAACATGGGCGAATGGACACGGATGGTCGTGATAATGGACGGCCGTGGCTTGGGAAGTGGAGAGGGTGGAAGAAGAAGAAGGAGGGAATTTTGTTTAAGTTTTGGAGTTGTTCAACTCGAACAGTTAGGCAAATTTTCTGAATTTTATTCAAATAGCAATCCTTCTTCTTAAACTAAAGATTTCTTCTTGGACTTGTACCCTTTCCAAAGCATGGCCAACAATGTTGAACTTGTCGGATAGTCAACGATAATGGTCACGTTGAGTGATATCAAGAACTTTAAAAAACGAACTGTTAAATAATGTTAGAAACTTGGATTGGACGACATTACATGACACCGCACTAGAATTCACTTTAGCACGTGGAGTATAGCTTTTAATTACTCTAATGCTGATTATCTATTGAGTTTTTTTTATAGAAATGGAGTAGAGATGTTCCAAACATCTTGCTGCACAAGCCATAGTTACATTATCTTCAAGATACGTCAAATCCGACGCCGAATCAAGTTCAACTATGACCCTACATGCATAAAAAACTACAGCAAAGCCTGTGCAACAATTAGAAAATCCATAAGTAGAACAACGAATTCAAGAAAATCCGGTTGAGTCGGTATAAGGAACAGAAGTAAAACTCGCACCCGACACCCTTGAGGACAACAAAATTTTAAACGATCCCATCGATTCTGTTGCCTCCAAAATCGACAAAGGATCCTTTCGAAGAATATGTAACAAACATGGAATTCCATTTGATGATGTCTTGGCCCCATCTCACGATCAAAGAGCTCACAATCCTCCAAAGGGTTATATTCCTGCAATAGATACATGTGCTTGGCGGGCTGCGTCCCACCGTTCAACCAATTCGTCCATCGAGTTTTGAATTTTGTGAGGCTTGCTCCAACACAGTTGCATGCAAATAGCTATGCCTTTCTCCTTAGCACATATATGGTCTTCACTAAACACTTACATCGAGTTCTTAACGATGAGAAGATTCGATATATATATATATACACACACACACACACACACGCAGTTTCAAAAGCCAAAAAGAAAGTCCATCTTTGGTTTATTTAGAACCAATCAAGGGTTGTAGAGTGGTTACTGGGGCATGGAACAAGTTGAGCTACTTCAAAACCAAGTTGGTTCTTTATCCGTTGTTCGCCCGGATTTGCATGTAGATGGCTATCCGGACGTAAGTTCCTCTCTATGTGCATTATATGAATTTGTTTAATATCATGTAGACTTAACCCAAATCCTTGCATTGTTATTCAGATGTTCTAGCAAGACCCAGTAACTCGGCGCTTTCAGATGTCGTCAACATTTTTATGGAAATTCCAGCGGGAGACAAATATATCAGAACTCTCCTATCAGATGAAAATCTTCTTGCCTACGGCTTGTTAGAAGAGGGCAGCAGTACTGGAATCATCCAAATAGCTTCCAGTGACAACGATGATGAAGATAGTAACAACCCGCTTGAAGGAGGCGAGGTTGATCCAGATTTTCCCTCCGTCCCAAGTCCTGGGGCTAGAGTTGAAGAAAACATTGAATAAGCACCAGATGACGCCAAGGAAGGCGAAATTATTAGTGAAAGTGAAGAGGCTAGCCATGGTAACACCGCTGTGGGTCATGAGTCTCTGCCTAAACAATCAAGGGATGCCCAATCGCCTGCTCTGAAGAAGAGGTTAATCGTGAAAATCTCTAAGGCATGGACTTCTACCCAGCCCCCACTGGTCACAGATGCAGAGAAAACTCCATCTTTTCCTTCGACGAGTACATTTGCTGGCTCAGGGCCAATTCCAGCCGAGTTTGGTTCTTTTGATGTCGGTAATAGTAGTACTAAGCGCATCGACTCCCCTATTCGCGTCGATAAGGACTTCATCCCTACCAGTATGGGAGAGGTTACTCCCATGAGTAAAGCTCCAACTCACGATCCTTCGGGGGGACACCAAGACACTCACGCGCACATGCACTTCACAACACTTGCACTTGACCTTGCTTGTTGGATCTAACTTGTTCTTGTTTCCCTTGTAGGATCCATAGAGAAAAGGAAATACATTTATCTATCTTTGGAGGAGAAAACATCCCAAGCACAAAGGCCATGGTCAAGCTTGTACCACCATGTGTAACGACCCCGAATTTTTATATATTTAAATTGATAATTAAATTGATTTTTGAATAAAAATTGTAAAATTTATCGATCAAAGTGATGCGAGTTTCCCCGAATCCAAATAAAAATATATTAAATCATTTTAAAATTTAGAAATTGTAGATATATGTGAATTTATATAGTTGTGCCTATATGAATAGATTTGAATATATATATATATATATATATATATATATATATATATATATTGATAATTGGATTTAAATCTTAATATAAATGGATTAGAAATAAATGGTTTAATAATAAATGATAATAATAAATATTAGAATAAATCCTAACATCGAATTTAAAATAGAAATTTATTTATATTACAAAACAATAAGATTTAAAGAAAATAAAATACATTTAAATATGAATAAATGTAGACAAAAATGAAACAAATAATACAAATATATATGATAAATATATATATACATAGTTCATACAATATAAAGTAAATCTTGATATTTATAAGTCAATACAAAATAATACCAAGTAATAAAACAAACAAAAATAATAAAAGAAAAATATATGTTATAAATGTAATGTTTGAAAATCAAACTATAAATAGAAATTAAGATCTATAGTCAAAGCAAAGAATTTTAAATATGTACACTTGCAAAATGAAGAAGCAAGGAATAACAAAATATCTAAGTATCAAAAATCAAAGCCTGCAAAAGTGTTTATGTACAAAGCAAAGAAAAAAAAATTCAGATTCAAATACAAGAGCCTGGGGATTGATTCATGCAAGACCAAGACAAAATAAATATCTACAAACTAAGTACATATAAGGAAGAGGCTGTAAACAGAAAATGTACAAACAAAACTGTATTTACATGATTTAAATAGCATAGTTGGAAACAAAATAGGACATTGCATTTAATGCCCCATCTTCTTAAGCACAAAACAATCTTCTCAGCCGAAATGGATCACTTCATTTCAGTTTATAAAATAATATCTTTAGTCAAAAGAAAAGAAAATATAGACATCATCATCTACAAACCCAAAAACATCATTTAACTCAAAGAAAACAAAACCGGGTTAAAGGCTGATCAAAGCTGCAGTTTTCAAACAACAATTGCTCTCTGTTCAATCTTGTTTCCAGGTGAGCAAACTCACTTAAAACCTGTCTTTTATTTGATTGCTGGATTTACACTTGAAGTGTGCTGTGAAAATGTGTTCATTTTGCCAGTATCTTTGAATATATAGATATACATTGAGGTTCATGTCTGTATATAGTTCTCTGTTGACATTATAGACTCCTATTTCACCCAATAAAAACCATATCTTCCTTTCTAAACATGTTCAAGCTATAATCTTTAAAAAGGAAAATGATTGTAACTCGGTAATATCATTTTTAAAATAAATTCAGATGGGGTTAGTGAATAATTTTTCCCAAAATCAGGAATTTACAGTGATAACTTAAATTAAGTCAAAAATCAATGGTTTTGATTTCATGGTTTGGCTTTACAAATCGATTCGTATTACAATATTTTGAATTTAGATAATCATTATATGATTTTTAAACTTGAAATGGTTGAGAATTCTAGAGTTGAACAGAATAACTATAATCATCGATTCACGGTGATCAATGAAGTGTTGATCATCGGGGTTGGAGCTAGAGTAGGATGGAGGCTAGGGGATCAGCAGAAAAATGTTCATTTATTTTATAATTCGTTTTGGATGGTGGGCGAGAACGATTTAGGGTTTAGTAACCCATTTTGTTTGACGATGAATTTGAGGGTCGTGCAGTGTCGTCGAGGCACCGGAGTCAACCGGTGCGGTGGGGATCGAAGCGTAGTTGTGTGGTGCGTCTCGAGGTGAAAAGGCATGGATTCTGGTGAACTGGACCATCGTTGGCGAGCCGTTTTTCGTGGGGAAGCTTGGTTCCAGTTTTGAATTGAGAAGCTCGATTTTGATCTACAGTGGAATTAGGGGATCGAGGTACTCGAGTGAGTCGAGTGGGTTATCGACGATGTGGAGGTGATCGTGGTGATGGTCGGAAGTCGATCAGGCGATCGTACACGTGCACGGTGCACGTTGGTGTCTGGTGGAGTTAGAGATTTTGGGGAAGAAGGACCTGGCTCGGGTCAACTCTCGAAGCATTTGGTGTTTTTCTCGAAGCAGGGACGGGATGGAAGTGGTTCGTGTGATGCTCGGGGTTTTTGCTTGATTTACTCGAGTTTGTCTCGGGTTTGTTTTCTTTTATAATAACCAGATTGCTTTTTGATCAGTGAAAAATGAACAGATTCTATAAAACAAAGAAATCTAGTTTTATTAATAAAGAAAGGTTGAACAAAAGTTACAAAGTTTAAAAGTAAATCAAAAACAAATTTTCAAGTTAATTATTGTTTAAAGTTCCAAAACAAAGTAATTAATGGGCAGTTAATGATGAGATCATTAACTAGTGATTAAGGATAAAACTTTGAATTTGATTAAGTAATTACTTAGTGTAAGAAATTAAATTGATAATTACTAAATGTAATTAATTAAAGAGGATGATTACTTTATGGAAGGAATTAAGGAAAGTAATTAAGGATTAATTACTTAGATAATTAATTGAAGGTTAATTAATTAATGAATATGATTAACTAATGAAGTAATTAATAAAAGGATAATTACTTAATTTAAAAGTAATTAGTGGATAATTAATGAAAGTAATTTGTAAATAATTGCTTAATGAAAGTAATTAAGGTTAATTTATTTATGATTTTAGTTTGATTAACCAAGTAATTAAAGAAGAATTAATTAAAGGATAATTAATTATGTGATTAACTAATTAAGGTAATTAAATTGAGGATGATTAATTAATTGAAGGTTAATTAATGAAGGTGGTTAAGGAATGATAATTAATTGAGAATTAATTAATTAATGTTAATTAACCAAGATTAGTAATTTATTCATAAGTACTTAATCTGGTTTAAAAATTTATCAGATATTAATTGATCCTACTTATGGATGTTTGGATTTCGTTGAATGGTTGAATTGTTTGATATCCCTGATATGTGATGCTTTGTGATACATTCTGATTTGCGTTGTGATCTGTAATTTAATTTATTTATCTGGGATAAATGTAATAAAATTTTGTGATATATTATCTGTGATCTGTGATCTGTGAATAGAAGATAAGCGTTATAGTTATACCGCTTATCAACTATATTTTAGTATTTTGATCTGTGATGATTCATTGTGTTGCACTATTGTGTTAAACCACTGGACCACACTTTTACACACACAAGTATGGATTTCACGTGGAAATCGGTTAAGTCATAGATGATTTAAAATTAATATTTTTGAAATTGAAATTTTAATTTCAATTTATTTTGGAAATGGATTTGGGTTAAATGTTAAAGCTTTTGAAAAGGTGTTTTCAAAGATAAAAGCTATTTTGAATAACTTGGTAAAGTTTCAATTTAAATAATTCAATTTGAATTTGAATTCAAATTTGGAATTGAATTCCATGATTAGAAATTATGGTTGAAAATGTTATAAATGTGTTTATATAAACCATTTAAAAGTATTGTTTGAGAATTTGAATTTAACCCAAGGATTTCAACTCGTATGAATGAATCAGATTTTCTGAAATGTAACTATTGTTTTCAAATGATAAAAGCTTTCAAATAAGAAAAGAAATTCCAGTTTAATTAAAGGAATTTCAAGATTGAATTGAAAAATGGTTTTTCAAGTTATGAGTGAATTCTTTTTGAAAGCTATAATTTAAATCTATTTATTTTTAACAGATTTAAAATGATGATTTGTTTAAACCATTCGAAATGAAATTGTTTTGAAAGCTATGAGTTAAATCTTTGATTTAAAGATTTAACGAGTTAATCAAATTGAAATGGAAATTGATTTGGAAAATCTGTGAATGAATCTTTTGTTTAAAAGATTAAAGTGTGGAAATTGTTTAAACCATTGAAGGTTGTTAAAATGAATCTTTTTGTTTAAAGGTTTGAAAATGGTAATTTGTTAAACCATTTGAAAGACAGTTTTGGATAATCAGTTGTGACTTAATTGAAATCCATTATCCATATGTTTTAAAATATTGCGCTCATTATTCGGTTTAGCCGGGAAAAGACCTTTGTGTCATATAACCCATTCTGAATAGTGATACGTCGTATATGGATGGCATTTGAAGACCGGTGTTGAAGACCGGGTATTTGCGAGAATGATAGGATGACCTATCGATTGTCTCTGCACCGAGTAGCTACGGTATAGAGATTCCCTAAGTGATGGGAAGTCCGATCGGGATTGTGAATACCCAGATTGCAAGGGCATCTTTGGAAGTGCCTTCGGTTCTGTTCGAACCCGGAACAGACTAGTATGGTTACATGTCTGACATTACATTTTGAGATATAAAGCAGATTTCTTTCAAATACATTTCTGTTGGTGGCGGAGAATTTATTCTCTTAGCTTAACACCCTTCTCTGAGACGTACGAGCTCAGAGGTTATGTAGTTGAAGGTTATTAGCGATATACTCCCAATTTGGTATTGTGGCATGCTGAGTGTTGCTGTGTGATGATCATTTATTGATCATTTGTGATCAAAGCGTGGCTTTATGAAAAAGCGTAGCTTTGTGGACGAGACTTCGTCAGACCTCACAACCCGGAAATGGTCGAAACAGGAAAGATGCGGCAAGGTTTCAGGGGTAGCTTCCCTAGGGTATGACCATTCCTTATGGAAAAGGGTAGTATCATGGTATGGAGCCCAGATACTTACTCATGTGGACACATTTGATTTATTATGTGTGATGTTGGTTACCGAGGCCTTGGATAAAGATCCCAAAGGACCGGGGGTGGCATATCTTAGGTTTACTACCCGGGAAGGGGGTAACCGGCCTTGTGTTGGCAGAGAGCAGGTTGTCTCTCGGAGCGTCCCGCCAGAGGCTTTCCTTTATGGCATAGGAAGTTCCTTAGCCTGACCATTTGTTGGAAAATCCAAAGAAACAATACGAGCCCTTTACGATTGCAAATTGTATAACCTGTCTCCTCAGGAGGCAGCTATAGCAGGCATAATATAATGGTACCTATGCTGGCTAAGATTAATATTGTATTTTCGAAATGTTTTCCACTATGCACTATTTATAATATCCAAAGAATTTTCTTTGCGTAGTAAACATATTTGGCTAACATAAGAAGAAATCTCCTCCAAGTCTGCGATTGCATTGTGTGTGTGGTGGGAGGTCTTATGGTAGTTACATTTTCCAAAAGCATTGCAGACTTCAATGTTTTAAACTCTTTTGTTGTTTGTTTAAAGATAAACTGTTTTTGTTGCTCACACCAGTCCCATGACTGATCCGGAGTTTATTGTTCCCTTCCTAAACTCTGGGTGCCCACCATTTTCCACACGGGCAGTCTAGAGTTGGGTTTCTCAGATATTCAGGTTGAGTAGATTATCTGGAGCTAATCAGTCCTTGGACGACTGACCTTGCTTTCCTCTAGCTATGGATTGGAGCATTCTATCGGAGATATTCTATCCGCTGCTGATGTCATCTATTTTCTTTCCGCTGCTATTTCTTGTATCATATCTCTGATGTATATTGATATATGTTGTATCATATTGTTGTATCATATTGATATCATTGTTGCATATCATACTGGATATTGTATTCATTGGAGTTGTATATGATATCATCTATTTCTTTATTCCGCTGTGTTGTTGTACTTAATGTTGTTTTAAGCTCCGGCGAATCGGATTTGAACGGTCGAATCTGTGGCATTCCAGTACAATGTGAAGTATGGATGTCGATTTTCGAACGCGAAAAATCCGAGACGTTACATTTGGTATCAGAGCTGAGGGTTAAAACTTTAGCTCAGGAGTATAACACATTAAGCATCTCATTAGAGATAGGGTGAAGTATCCCTAGAATGAGTGTATCCCTAAGATATCCGCCTGAATGTCTCGGTAAATTCTCTTGCTATCCACTGATAGTGAGTATGAGTGCAAGAAGAGGACGAGATAGAGGACAGGAAAATACGACAATAAATGGTCAATACCCTGTAACAACAAGGAAACAATCTTTTCTCTATCAATCTCTTTTGTTCAGCCTCTTTTCTCAATTCTTTGATAATTTCTGGTAGATCCAGGAAGAAGATTCGATATATTAAAATGGGTCATAAACTCCAAATAGGTCAGAATTATTTGTTTGGATGTATTGGTTGCTTTGATTGCTATGGTTGATAGGTATAATTTAGTTTCTAAACTAAAAATTTTGAAATTGTATCCATATGTCTATCTATATTTTTAGGTCCCGATATAATCTACGAATGGTTAGTTATCCCTTCGAACTAACCGATGCCACTAGATATTTCGTAGATCTGGATAACCCGAGTATCTTGTGAAGTGTTAAACATATTCGTTCTTATATATGTTATTGATATTCTGATTTGGTAAGCCAAATGCAGAATAGATGTTCAATTTGATTTGATGAAATATTTTTCATTTATCTTTGTGTCTCCTTGGCAATTTCGAGGACGAAATTCTTTTAAGGGGGAAAGTCTGTAACGACCCCGAATTTTTATATATTTAAATTTATTTTTGAATAAAAATTGTAGAATTTATCGATCAAAGTGATGCGAGTTTCCCCGAATCCAAATAAAAATATATTAAATCATTTTAAAATTTAGAAATTGTAGATATATGTGAATTTATATAGTTGTGCCTATATGAATAGATTTGAAAAGATATATATATATATCTATATATATTGATAATTGGATTTAAATCTTAATATAAATGGATTAGAAATAAATGGTTTAATAATAAATGATAATAATAAATACTAGAATAAATCCTAACATCGAATTTAAAGTAGAAATTTATTTATATTACAAAACAATAAGATTTAAAGAAAATAAAATACATTTAAATATGAATAAATGTAGACGAAAATGAAACAAATAATACAAATATATATGATAAATATATATATAGTTCATACAATATAAAGTAAATCTTGATATTTATAAGTCAATACAAAATAATACCAAGTAATAAAACAAACAAAAATAATAAAAGAAAAATATATGTTATAAATGTAATGTTTGAAAATCAAACTATAAACAGAAATTACGATCTATAGTCAAAGCAAAGAAGTTTAAATATGTACACTTGCAAAATGAAGAAGCAAGGAATAACAAAATATCTAAGTATCAAAAATCAAAGCCTGCAAAAGTGTTTATGTACAAAGCAAAGAAAAAAAAATTCAGATTCAAATACAAGAGCCTGGGATTAATTCATGCAAGACCAAGACAAAACAAATATCTACAAACTAAGTACATATAAGGAAGAGGCTGTAAATAGAAAATGTACGAACAAAACTGTATATACATGATTTAAATAGCATAGTTGGAAACAAAATAGGACATTGCATTTAATGCCCCATCTTCTTAAGCACAAAACAATCTTCTCAGCCGAAATGGATCACTTCATTTCAGTTTATAAAATAATATCTTTAGTCATAAGAAAAGAAAATATAGACATCATCATCTACAAACTCAAAAACATCATTTAACTCAAAGAAAACAAAACAGGGTTAAAGGCTGATCAAAGCTGCAGTTTTCAAACAACAATTGCTCTCTGTTCAATCTTGTTTCCAAGTGAGAAAACTCACTTAAAACCTGTCTTTTATTTGATTGCTGGATTTACACTTGAAGTGTGCTGTGAAAATGTGTTCATTTTGCCAGTATCTTTGAATATATAGATATACATTGAGGTTCATGTCTGTATATAGTTCTCTGTTGACATTACAGACTCCTATTTCACCCAATAAAAACCATATCTTCCTTTCTAAACATGTTCAAGCTATAATCTTTAAAAAGGAAAATGATTGTAACTCGGTAATATCATTTTTAAAATAAATTCAGATGGGTTAGTGAATAATTTTTCCCAAAATCAGGAATTTACAGTGATAACTTAAATTAAGTCAAAAATCAATGGTTTTGATTTCATGGTTTGGCTTTACAAATCGATTCGTATTACAATATTTTGAATTTAGATAATCATTATATGATTTTTAAACTTGAAATGGTTGAGAATTCTGGAGTTGAACAGAATAACTATAATCATTGATTCACGGTGATCAATAAAGTGTTGATCATCGGGGTTGGAGCTAGAGTAGGATGGAGGCTAGGGGATCAGCAAAAAAATGTTCATTTATTTTATAATTCGTTTTGGATGGTGGGCGAGAACGATTTAGGGTTTAGTAACCCATTTTGTTTGACGATGAATTTGAGGGTCGTGCAGTGTCGTCGAGGCACCGGAGTCAACCGGTGTGGTGGGGATCGAAGCGTAGTTGTGTGGTGCGTCTCGAGGTGAAAAGGCGTGGATTCTGGTGAACTGGACCATCGTTGGCGAGCCGTTTTTCATGGGGAAGCTTGGTTCCAGTTTTGAATCGAGAAGCTCGATTTTGATCTATAGTGGAATTAGGGGATCGAGGTACTCGAGTGAGTCGAGTGGGTTATCGACGATGTGGAGGTGATCGTGGTGATGGTCGGAAGTCGATCAGGCGATCGTACACGTGCACGGTGCACGTTGGTGTCTGGTGGAGTTAGAGATTTTGGGGAAGAAGGACCTGGCTTGGGTCAACTCTCGAAGCATTTGGTGTTTTTCTCGAAGCAGGGACGGGATGGAAGTGGTTCGTGTGAAGCTCGGGGTTTTTGCTTGATTTGCTCGAGTTTGTCTCGGGTTTGTTTTCTTTTATAATAACCAGATTGCTTTTTGATCAGTGAAAAATGAACAGATTCTATAAAACAAAGAAATCTAGTTTTATTAATAAAGAAATGTTGAACAAAAGTTACAAAGTTTAAAAGTAAATCAAAAACAAATTTTCAAGTTAATTATTGTTTAAAGTTCCAAAACAAAGTAATTAATGGGCAGTTAATGATGAGATCATTAACTAGTGATTAAGGATAAAACCTTGAATTTGATTAAGTAATTACTTGGTGTAAGAAATTAAATTGATAATTACTAAATGTAATTAATTAAAGAGGATGGTTACTTTATGGAAGGAATTAAGGAAAGTAATTAAGGATTAATTACTTAGATAATTAATTGAAGGTTAATTAATTAATTAATGAATATGATTAACTAATGAAGTAATTAATAAAAGGATAATTACTTAATTTAAAAGTAATTAGTGGATAATTAATGAAAGTAATTTGTAAATAATTACTTAATGAAAGTAATTAAGGTTAATTTATTTATGATTTAAGTTTGATTAACCAAGTAATTAAAGAAGAATTAATTAAAGGATAATTAATTATGTGATTAACTAATTAAGGTAATTAAATTGAGGATGATTAATTAATTGAAGGTTAATTAATGAAGGTGGTTAAGGAATGATAATTAATTGAGAATTAATTAATTAATGTTAATTAACCAAGATTAGTAATTTATTCATAAGTACTTAATCTGGTTTAAAAATTTATCAGATATTAATTGATCCTACTTATGGATGTTTGGATTTCGTTGAATGGTTGAATTGTTTGATATCCCTGATATGTGATGCTTTATGATACATCCTGATTTGCGTTATGATCTGTAATTTAATTTATTTATCTGGGATAAATGTAATAAAATTCTATGATATATTATCTGTGATCTGTGAATAAAAGATAAGCGTTATAGTTATACCGCTTATCAACTATATTTCAGTATTTTGATCTGTGATGATTCATTGTGTTGCACTATTGTGTTAAACCCCTGGACCACACTTTTACACGCACAAGTACGGATTTCACGTGGAAATCGGTTAAGTCACAGATGATTTAAATTAATATTTTTGAAATTGAAATTTTAATTTCAATTGATTTTGAAAATGGATTTGGGTTAAATGTTAAAGCTTTTGAAAAGGTGTTTTCAAAGATAAAAGCTATTTTGAATAACTTGGTAAAGTTTCAATTTAAATAATTCAATTTGAATTTGAATTCAAATTTGGAATTGAATTCCATGATTAGAAATTATGGTTAAAAATGTTAAAAATGTGTTTATATAAACCATTTGAAAAGTATTGTTTGAGAATTTGAATTTAACCCAAGGATTTCAACTCGTATGAATGAATCAGATTTTCTGAAATGAAACTATTGTTTTCAAATGATAAAAGCTTTCAAATAAGAAAAGAAATTCCAGTTTAATTAAAGGAATTTCAAGATTGAATTGAAAAATGGTTTTTCAAGTTATGAGTGAATTCTTTTTGAAAGCTATAAATTAAATCTGTTTATTTTTAACAGATTTAAAATGATGATTTGTTTAAACCATTCGAAATGAAATTGTTTTGAAAGCTATGAGTTAAATCTTTGATTTAAAGATTTAACGAGTTAATCAAATTGAAATGGAAATTGATTTGGAAAATCTATGAATGAATCTTTTGTTTAAAAGATTAAAGTGTGGAAATTGTTTAAACCATTGAAGGTTGTTAAAATGAATCTTTTTGTTTAAAGGTTTGAAAATGGTAATTTGTTAAACCATTTGAAAGAAAGTTTTGGATAATCAGTTGTGACTTAATTGAAATCCATTATCCATATGTTTTAAAATAGTGCGCTCATTATTCGGTTTAGCCGGGAAAAGACCTTTGTGTCATATAACCCATTCCGAATAGTGATACGTCGTATATGGATGGCATTTGAAGACCGGTGTTGAAGATCGGGTATTTGCGAGAACGATAGGATGACCTATCGATTGTCTCTGCACCAAGTAGCTACGGTATAGAGATTCCCTAAGTGATGGGAAGTCCGATCGGGATTGCGAATACCCGGATTGCAAGGGCTTCTTTGGATGTGCCTTCGGTTCTGTTCGAACCCGAAACAGACTTGTATGGTTACATGTCTGACATTACATTTTGAGATATAAAGCAGATTTCTTTCAAATACATTTCTGTTGGTGGCGGAGAATTTATTCTCTTAGCTTAACACCCTTCACTGAGACGTACGAGCTCAGAGGTTATGTAGTTGAAGGTTATCAGCGATATACTCCCAATTTGGTAATGTGGCATGCTGAGTGTTGCTGTGTGATGATCATTTATTGATTATTTGTGATCAAAGCGTGGCTTTGTGAAAAAGCGTAGCTTTGTGGACGAGACTTCGTCAGACCTCACAACCCGGAAATGGTCGAAACAGGAAAGATGCGGCAAGGTTTCAGGGGTAGCTTCCCTAGGGTATGACCATTCCTTCTGGAAAAGGGTAGTATCATGGTATGGAGCCCAGATACTTAATCATGTGGACACATTTGATTTATTATGTGTGATGTTGGTTACCGAGGCCTCGGATAAAGGTCCCAAAGGACCGGGGGTGGCATATCTCAGGTTTACTACCCGGGAAGGGGGTAACCGGCCTTGTGTTGGCAGAGAGCAGGTTGTCTCTCGGAGCGTCCCGCCAGAGGCGTTCCTTCGTGGCATAGGAAGTTCCTTAGCCTGACCATTTGTTGGAAAATCCAAAGAAACAATACGAGCCCTTTAAGATTGCAAATTGTATAACCTATCTCCTCAGGAGGCAGCTATAGCAGGCATAATATAATGGTACCTATGCTGGCTAAGATTAATATTGTATTTTCGAAATGTTGTCCACTATGCACTATTTATAATATCCAAAGAATTTCCTTTGCGTAGTAAGCATATTTGACTAACATAAGAAGAAATCTCCTCCAAGTCTGCGATTGCATTGTGTGTGTGGTGGGAGGTCTTATGGTAGTTACATTTTCCAAAAGCATTGCGGACTTCAATGTTTTAAACTCTTTTGTTGTTTGTTTAAAGATAAACTGTTTTTGTTGCTCACACCAGTCCCATGACTGATCCGGAGTTTATTGTTCCCTTCCTAAACTCTGGGTGCCCACCATTTTTCGGGCAGTCTAGAGTTGGGTTTCTCATATATTCAGGTTGAGTAGATTATCTGGAGCTAGTCAGTCCTTGGACGACTGACCTTGCTTTCCTCTAGCTATGGATTGGAGCATTCTATCGGAGATATTCTATCCGCTGCTGATGTCATCTATTTTCTTTCCGCTGCTATTTCTTGTATCATATCTCTGATGTATATTGATATATGTTGTATCATATTGTTGTATCATATTGATATCATTGTTGCATATCATACTGGATATTGTATTCATTGGAGTTGTATATGATATCATCTATTTCTTTATTCCGTTGTGTTGTTGTACTTAATGTTGTTATAAGCTCCGGCGAATCGGATTTGAACGGTCGAATCTGTGGCATTTTAGTACAATGTGAATTATGGATGTCGATTTTCGAACGTGAAAAATCCGAGACGTTACAGAAGCGGTCATGATTACGAGTCAGGCTATCGTTCTAGCCGAGACAGAGATGACCGGGATTAAAGTAGTTACGATAGAGATTGCTCATCACATGACTCTGCTTCCAAACATCACCCTAGGTCTAGATCACCTCCTCCTAGAGGTCTAGGTAGGTAGCCTGATCGTCATGGTGACATTTTACCTGGTGACGCTTTTCGTGCTCCACCTTTGGCTTCCATCCCTATGCAACCTCCGGTGCAATCTCAGTCAAGTCAGTCCTCCGACCGTAGGCATCACAAGAGTAGCTCTGAAACTTCCAAGCATAGGCCGAGCAAAGAAACTGCTATAGTCCCACCTATATCTTCGGAGGAACAGCTTGCGGCCAATGCCTGAATGGGCAAACTGAAAGAAGAATTTCCAAACATCTACTTTGTTGCCTTATGTTTTTGCCTAATCAAAAGGATCCCAGATGAGGTATGAAAGATGACCATCGAATATGTAATTGGCATTCACAATCAGTATAATGAATGGTCGAAGTTAGATGAGAGAATTTCCAAAGTCTCCAAGTATAGGCAGGCAGAGATCGACAATCAAAAACTCATCGAAGTTAACAATAAGTGAATCATGCTAATCTCGATGCGGAGGTCGAGAAATTGAGAACATCCTAAGCCAAAGACGATAAGAATGCAAAGGAGGCCATCAAGGCACTCGAAAAGGAGCGAATTAAGCATCAAGATGAAATGGAGAAGGCTTTTCACCAAAATCATGCTCTGGTAATAGAGAGGGATACCGAAAACAGAAATGCGGCTGAGCTAAAAACCAAGCTAGAGTGTGAAACAAAAAAAATGATGAAGCGCTCCAGCAAGCTCATGCCAAGGAGGAGAGAGATAAAGTGCTTGAGCGTGTTAAAGATGTTGATGCACTCTGATGCCGCAGAACAACGGGCAAAGAGCGTGTGATGGAGAAATTTGAACCACCGTTAAACCAATACAATGCCAACGTGCTCAAATTGCAAAATTTGGTGTGGTTCAAAGATGATTATCCCAAAATCCTTGCCCTCGCCTGGGAGGAGATTGTTAAAGAAAAAAAGGCTTTCCCCGAAGGTGGCGAGGTGGATTTGGAGTAGTTGGAGAAAGAAGTCTTGGTAGGAGAGGAGCCTAAGATTTTGAAAGACGGCCAGCTTATTCTTCATTCGAAGCTTGCCTCGATAGTGGATAAAGACTTAGGAGAAGGCTCTGGATCGACACACATGATGTTACTGCCAGCCAAACACTTAGGTCCCAAGCTGCTCCAATACCTGAGTATGATCCCGAGGGGCCTAAGATCCACAAGCCTACCATTCTCTCTGTAATTCCTAAAGGGAACACCGACGGCACTCCGACCCACAAAGAATCTCAAACCGAAAAGGCATCTCATTGATTTCCCTGTTTTCTAGAAAGTTAACGTATCGCTGATTAACATAGCCAATCTCTCTCTCTCCGTGTGTTTCTCAAGCTTCAGGTCAGCCTCTCGCTGCTCCACTTCCCGATAAGGACTCCCAACCGGGACTGCAAGTGACTGTAACAGAATCAATTACTATTACCACCTCAACAACAATTCTAACCATCCCAGTTGAAGATACACCCAGCCTTGATGAGCAGATGATCGATGCTTTGTTGGATGGAGCTGGTGGGACTTAGGAAACTCAGATTGATGAAGACGTAGTTATTACTGGATCTCCAAGCCACTGTCGGGTCCCACCATGCACAAGCTCAAGCAGGAACTTGAGAAAGACATCCTTCTTGCCACAGAGGTCAAGTAAGAGATACTTGAAGTTGTTCCTCCTCCTCTATCCATTGCCTTTCTTGGGAAAACTATCTTCGCCCCGGTCCATATTCCTTCGCTTGGTAGCACATAAAGCATGCCTACTGGATTGTCATAGAGCACTCCACCCAAAGGCAAAATAAGTGGAGGAAGATGAGGGAAAAGACAAGGTAAAATCTCGAGTGATGTTTCTCCCAACGCTAAGATGATACGAAGGAGAACGAAACCGAAGAAGTGAGCGCTCGTTTGTTTGGTGTGACTAGGCTTACTTTTTAATGGTAGTTGCAGTCTATTTTTATTTTTGGCCGGTTTTGTTTATGTTCGTCCCCCTGCTTTTGCTTTTTGTTTCCAGTGTCAATAACACTTGTACTTAGCTTTCCATATTTTATGTGAATAACAAAGGTTTTTGTTTCTTTAATTTTTGCACGGATTTGTCTAAGTACTTAAGAAATGCGTTTTTCATTCAATGTACTTACGATTTATTTCTTTTAGTTATTATTGCCGGACCGAAACCTTTAGCCTGTTTTATAATTTACCAGCCTTTCATCATTCTTGATAACGCAAAGTAATTGTTGAAGTGCCAAACTCTGGGCATTATTGGAGTTAACCACTTAGAACAACGGTTCGGTTATCCTTTTTCAGAACCACAATATCTGATTGCACCGAACTCCGGGCACTAATCTGAATTAACTTATCATAGTTTGCACATCCTCGTCCAGGATGTACACTTCCAATCGTGCCTAACTTTGAGCGTCAATTTGAAGTTCATAGGTAAGGTCCCGAGTTATGACTAGTGCGGACCTTTGGATTCGCTTACTCCACGCAGAGTGCTAAGAGTTGGATAGTCTGTCACGTCCACTTTACTATATACTCCTACTCCAATCATAGGACAAGCGTTGGGCGAGTGAACGGTCATATCACGTTCGTTTTGATTTATACTCATGCCTCTACACCAAGGGCGAGAGTTTGTGCACGGATGGTCATGTCCCATCCAGTTTGAGTTTATGCTCCTTCCCCTATTCAGTTGACAAGAGTTGTCCGATGGATGGTCAGGTCACATCCATTTAGTTTATACTCTTACCCCCAATCTGAGGGCAAGAGTTAGTTGACGGACGATCGAATCACATCCGTTTTAGTTTATACTCCTGCCCCTACACCGGTAGCAAGATGTATCTGGTATATATCTCCGGATACTGAGAAGAACTCTGATGGTTCGAACACGAACCATAGAAATTTTGGTTGGCACCTAACTCCGAGTATCTATACACCTGCATTATTCACATGCAAAATCATTCAAGTCGGTCAAGTCACAACTCTTAAGTAATAGAAAGACAAAGTCTTGGACTCGGGAAAATGTTTAGTCGATAAAAAGGGAAATGACAGAATTTGTCTTATTATACGGCTCTAGCCAATTATTTATGAATTTATTTCTAAGTGAAGTAGCAGCATATGTGCTTGCTATTCCACACCCTCAGAAGCAGAATTTCGTCTGTCATCGCAAGCCTGAAAGTACCATCTCCAAACTTCTGCTCTATTACATACGGACCTTCCCAAGTCGGGTCCAAGTTTCCAAGGCCAGGGAAGACTCATTTGAGAACCAAGTCACCAACTTCGAAGGTATGATTCTTGTCCTTAGTGTTGTAATATCGTGCAACTTGGTGTCGGTGTGCAGTAGCCCTCAACTTAGCCGCATCATGCTTCTCATCGATCATATCAAGAGACTCTAACAAAAGTTGCTCATTAGTTCATGGATTGCAGTGAATCGCTCGATGGGAAAGTACTTCCAGCTTAATCAAAATCGTAGCCTCTGATTTGTAGGCTAGGGTGACTAAAGAGTGGCCAGCCGCTGACTTGTTAGTTGTTCGATATGCCCATAGTACTAATAGAAGTTCATTGATCCACTTGCCCTTGGCCTTTTCCAACAGCTTCTTAAGAATGGACCTAATAATCTTATTCACATCTTCAACTTGTCCATTCACCTGAGGATGTGCCATAGCATCAAATCTCTTCTGTATGCGATGCCGCGGTAGAAACCTTTGAACTCAGTAATGTCGAATTGGATCCCGTTATCGGTAACGATTGCCTGTGGAACTCCAAAAATACAGATGATATTCCGAATAACAAAATTGATTACTTTCTTTATGGTGATCATGGCCAATGGCTCTGCCTCAACCTACATGGTGAATAATCAACAACAACGACGGCGTACTTCGAGCCCTCATTAGATATCGGCAATACACATTTTCGGGTGTAATCAGCTTCATTGCAGTTGACAGTTGGCCGGGTATCCATAGCGGAGGATCTTCTACGCTAGGATTCGGCCCCAGTATGGGCACCACAGGCCCCTTCGTGAACCCCTCTTAGGACTTGCTTAGCCTCGTCATGAGAGACACACCAAAGCATAGGGATAAAGACACCCTTCCTATATAGTACTACTTCTTGCATGATATTCTTGAAGCTTGTCGAAGGATTTTTCATCGTTCACCGCTCTCCAGAAGGATTCCTCTCTGCAAATAATTCCGAATCAGAGTCATCCATGACTCCCTTTCAGGCTCTATCTCCAAGATCCAATTGACATCCATCGGATCGATGCTCAGAGCCGAAAGTACTTCCACCAGAACCAAACCCATAAGCTATGCATCTCCAGAGCTGGCTAGTTTAGCCAGTGAGTCGGCCTTCTCAATCTCCTCTCTGGGAATATGAGTTATTATATAATGTTCAATGTTAGCGAGCAGCTCAAGGACTCAGTTTAGATTAGGAGCTAGTCTCTTTCCTTTTGCTTGAAACTCTTTTCGAACTTGGCAAAACACCAGCTAGGAGTCACAGAAAATGTGCGAAGTCTTTATCCCCAGTTCCTTGGCCATTTTAAGTCCTACAATCTAGGCTTCATATCAGCTTCATTGTCCATCGCTGGAAAGTCTAGTTTCAAGGCGTAACAAATCGGGCGTTCTTTGAGAGTGACAAGTATGATTCTAGCATCAGAACACCGTTCATTAGATGCACCATCTTTGTACATCTTCACTCTAGTATCTTTCTGTCCACTGCTCTCCGGATGATTATCTTGTGTAATGAATTCAGCTATGAAATCCACCAAGGCCTGACCCTGCATTGTTTTACAAGGGTGATAAGTTATGTCGTATTGGCTCAGTTCAATATTTTATTTCAATAGCCTTCCAGAAGTCTCGGGTCACTTCAAGACTTGTCGCAAAGGCAGTATGCGAGCTTCTCCAGCTTTAGATAGTTTTGTTCTATGCCTTTCAACCGCTTATTGACATAATAGACAGGTCGTTGGAGATGAGATTTGTAACGATCCCAAATTTTAATTAAGTTTAAATTGTTAATTTATTTCATTTTTGAATAAAAATTGTGAAGTAATGAGTAATTAATATAAAACATTAGTTAAATTATGAATTAATTTGGATATTTGAAAATAAATAATAAAATGTTGGATAATAAAACTTTAAAAGGAATTCAAATTCAAATTAAGTGTTGATGTTAAATAAATATTTCAAATAGATTTATAATTATATAACATATGAAATGAATATATAAACTTCTAGAAATAAATATTCAAGTTAAAATAGAAGTAAACATTATAAAGTAACACATTAGTTAAATTAAACAATATATTAAATATAGGAATTCACTTATATTACAAAATAATAAGATAAAATATAAATAAAAAAATACAAATATATATATGAAGCTTGTAAAAACAGTTAACAAGAAATGAGACAAATTCATTTCATACTAATATCTTCAACCGAAATCAAAATTTAGCATATATTTATCTATGTACAAAAAATCAAATAGGATAAGCATAATTGTACAACAACAATTAATACAAGCCATCACAGAAAATCGAGTCAGCCACCAAGATATAAGAAAAATCTCTGATATGTTGTACTAAAAGAAATACTACCCTGTACAAAATAAAATATCACCTATAAACTATTTTTATATATCAACTCTTCATTTCATTTGCGTCCATCAAGCTGAAAGAACTGAAGTAAATATCACCTCAAAATTTAAAAAAACTAGCAACAACTTCAACCTGATTCAAACGCAACTTCCAGATCCAAGTAAATCAAGATTTTCAGAAATCAACATCTTCTCCCAGTTTTTCAAATTTACAATCTACTCTGGCTTTCAAACTCAGGTGAGAAAACTACCTTATTAATGCTTGAAAATCTGTTATATCTGGTTTACATATGAGTATTGCTTGAAAATGTGCTGTGAGAATGCTTGCATGCCTGTATATTTTGTGTGCATACAGGTATATATCTTTGTTCATTCATCACAGGGTTTAAAACCCTGTTCAAATTTTCAAATTCTCTCCCTCTAGTTTCTTATAGCTCATGATATCTGAACAAAATAGGTTTAAATGAACAAGATCAAAAGTTTAAAAATATTTTTAAGTAAAAATTGGAAAAAGTTTAAACTGGAAGAAATTATACAGTGGAAGCTCTAAATCTTGTCAAATTCAAGTATCATGATTTCAAATTTCGCTTACACCACCTAATTTGATTTTAAAAACTAGGATTTTTAAAACTAAAATCAGAATTTTTAAGCTAGTATTTTGCGAGAACTTTAAGGTTGAACAGAAATGGAGTTTTGGTCGAATACTGGTGATCGCGGAGGCTAGGTGCCTCGGGGTTGTGGCCAGAGAAGGATTGTAGGCCAGGGATTAATGGAAAAATGGTGGTTGAAATTCTAGTTCACTGTGGCGATCAGGCAGCGTTGATTTAGGGTTTAAGGACCTACTTTGGTTGATGTTAGAATTTAGGCAAATGCGTCGACGTGGGCAAGCTGGAAGCGATCGCATGTGGGGGGATCAACGCGTGGTGTCACGGCGAGGTTCTGAATGAGTTCGCGTGACCTCTGGCGATCTCGAGTGGCGAAACGAGGCATTTGTGTTGACCAGTTTTTGGTTTATGGGTTGTTCGATTGTTTTATTTCAAATTCTGGTCGAGTTCGTCAACCTGGGTGGTCGTAGCATGTGGATGAGTCGTCGGCGATGTGCTGGAGGTGGCGTAGGTGGTCGGAGTTGCTTCGGTTGGTTGTACACGTGAACGCGCGCGTGTGTGTATCAGGTTTGGGAGAGAAGCTTTTGCCTCAGGTTGGTTTAGGGGATAGTCTCGTGTTGGACTCGAAGGAAGATAATGTTCGTGAAACTCGAGATTGGGCTCGAGGAAGTTGAATGTTTGGCTCGGGTAAACGAGAGTTTTGTTCATGATTGTTTAAACCGGGGTTTAAACTTTAAAATCTTAAAATAAATCAGTTTTAGGAATTTAATAAATTAAGTTTAAGACTGTTTTCTTAAATCAAATACTTTTATATGTAATATATGTTTTATATAGCATTTGATTTAAGAAGCTATGTGATTTGTTTAATTTAAATTTGTAAATTAATTTAAACTAATTTTAGGGATGTAACCAAGTGTTAATTGAAGGATAAAATGTTTAAAATTTATATGTAAATGATAATTAAGGAAATTAATTACTTAAAGATAATTACTTAATTAAAAGTAATTAATTTGTGATTAAAATTGATTAATCAAGTGATTAAGCAATGATTAATTCAAGAGTAATGTGATAAATTAATTAAGGTGATTAATTTGAGGTTAGTCAATTTAAGTTAAAGGTAATATAACTAATGAAAATGATTAAAGGTTAAATTTCTCAAAATAATTAATTAAGGGGTTAATTAATTATGTAATTGGCTTAAAGGTTAATTTAATTAATAAGGTTAATTAAAAATAATTTAATCAATTAAGGTAATTGATTAATTAATCTATAGCAATTGATTTGTCATCAATTAATCAGGATTGGATAACTAATTCATAAGCAATTAATTTAATTGGAAATAAATTGAATTAATTAGGATTAAACAATTAATTAATCCTATCTATGAGTTATTTTTTTGAATGCTTGACCTCACTTATGAATGATTATATTGTATGAGATGCCTTGAATTGCTTGTGATATATCCTGATTGTGTGTGATCTGTAATGTAGTTAATTATCTATGATATAATTTATTATCTGTGATATATATATATGTGATCTGTGAATGAAAGATAAGCGTTATAGTTTATACCGCTTATCAATTATACTTCCGTGTTTTGATCTGTGATGATGTGATGACTGAATAATGTTGCACTATTGTGTGAAACCCCTGGACCACACTTTTACACACACAAATATGGGTTTCACGTGGAAATCAGTTAAGTCACAGATGATTTAAATTTAATGTTTTTTAAATTGATATTTTAATTTCAATTGATTTTGAAATTGGAAATTGGGGTTTAATATGAAAAGATTTTGAAAGGAGTTTTAAAGATATTTTGAATATCTTGAAATTTAAATAATTTAATTTGAATTTGAATTCAAAAATTTTGGAATTGAATTCCATGGTTGGAAATTATGGTTAAGATGTTATGAATGTGTTTATATGAATTTAAACCATTTTAAAAGTATGGTTTTGATAATTTGAATTTAACCCAAGGACTTTAACTCATATAAATGAATCAGATTTTCCGAAATGAAAACTATTTGTTTTCAAATAATAGAAGCTTTCATATAAGGAATGAATTTCCAATTTGTGTCAAGAATTTCAAGTTTGAAATGAAAATGTTTTTTTTAGTTATGAATAGATCTTTGTGAAACTGGGTGAACTTTGTGAATTGAATATGTTTATTTTTAACAGATTTAAAAAAAATGGTGATTTGTTTAAACCCTTCGAAATGGAATTGTTTTGAAAGATATAAGTTAAATCTTTGACTTAAAGATTTAATGAGTTAATCCAATTGAAATGGAAATCGATTTGGAAAATCTATGAATAAATCTGTGTGAAAAAAAAAACTGGGTGAACTTTGTGAGATGGATCTTTTTGTAAAAGATTAAAATGGTAATGTGTTTAAACCATTTGAAAGAAACGTTTTTGGTAATAAGTTGTGACTTAACTGAAATCCCAATATCCATATGTTTTTAAATATTGCGCTCATTATTCGGTTTAGCCGGGAGAGGACTTTGTGTCATATAACCCATTCGAATAATGATACGTCGTATATGGATAGCATTTGGAGACCGGTGGTGAAGACCGGATATTTTCGAAAACGAAAGGACAACTCGTCGAATGTCTCTGCATCGGCTGATCTTCGATATAGAGATTTGATCACCCTTTGTGATGGGAAGTCCGGACGTGATCAGAAATTATCCGGATTTGCAAGGGCTTCTTTGGAAGTGCCTTCGGTTCTGTTCGAACCCGGAATAGACTTGTATGGTTGTATGTCTGACGCTACACTTTGAGATATAAAGCTGATTTCTTTCAAATACATTTCTGTTTGGTGGCGGAGAATTTATTCTCTTAGCTTAACACCCTTCTCTGAGACGTACGAGCTCAGAGGTTATGTAGTTGAAGGTTATCAATGATATACTCCCAATTTGGTATGTGGCACGCTGAGTGTTGTTGTGTGTTGATGGTCATTTGCTGATCATTTGTTGATCAAAGCATGGCTTTGTGAAAAAGAGTAGCTTTGTGGACGAGACCTCATCGAACCTCACAGACCGGAAATGGTCGAAACAGGAAAGATGCAGCAAGGTTATGAGGGTCGCTCCCTTTAGGGTATGTCATTTCCTTCTGGAAAAGGGTGATATCATGGTATGGAGCCCAGATATTTACCTGTGTGGTTGCTCCAATCTCATTTACTGTGTGATTGTTGTTGTGTGATCGAGGCCACAGATAAAGGTCCCAAAGGACCGGGGGGTGGCATACTCGAGTAGTAGTTACCTAGTGACAGAGGTAACCCGGCCTTGTGTTGGCAGAGACCCGGGTAGGTTCTCGGGACGTCCCTCCAGAGGCGTTTCCATGTGGCATAGCAAGTTCCTTAGCCTGACCATTTTTTGGAAATCCAATTCCCAATACGAACCCAGTACGGTTTTAGTTGTAGAACCTGCTATTTAACATAGTAGCTATAGTAGGCATAATATAATGGTACCTATGCTGGCTAAGATTAATATTGTATTTTCGAAATGTTTCCTACACTATGCACTAGTAATAATATCAAAAGAGTTTTTTTTGCGTAGTAAGCATGTTTGACTATCATAAGAAGAAATCTCCTCCAATTCTGCGATTGCATTGTGTGTGTGGCGGGAGGTCTTATGGTAGTTTCATTTTCCAAAAGCATTGCAGATTTCAATGTTTAAAATTCTTTTGTTGTTTGTTTAAAGATAAACTGTTCTTGTTACTCACACCAGTCCCATGACTGACTCGGAGTTTATTGTTACCTTCCTAAACTCTGGGTGCCCACAATTTTCCACACGGGCAGTCTAGAGTTGGGTTTTTCAGATAATCAGGTTTAGTAGATTAGTTGGAGCTAGTTCAGTTTTTGGAGTTCAGGACTGACCTTGCTTATCTTGGAGTTTGTGATGGTGGTTCGAGCTTGATATTGGAGTTGATGGATCCATTATCTTTTTCAGATCATTCGGAGTTATCAGTTCTGTTGTTTCCGCTGTAACATTATTATTTGTCTCTGATATTGTTGTATCATATTGATATCATTGTTGCATATCATATTCTGGATATTGTATCATATGGGATGTATATGATATCATATATTTCTTTATTCCGCTGTGTTGTTATACTTAATGGTGTTATAAGCTCCGGCGAGCCAGATTCGGTGTTTGAATCTGCGGCATTCGAGTACAAGTGAAGTACGGGTGTCGATTTTCGAAGGCTAAAATTTGGATCGTTACAAGATTCCTCACGTACAAGTGCGGCACTTAAATCGTGCACCAACACTGCCATGTATATAAACAAGTCCTTGTCATCCACTGACTTTGAAAGGATAGAAGGTCTTTCCACGTGATCCACCAGAGGTTAAAATGCGTCTTTGCACTCATGATTCCATTCAAAGTTCCTTTTCCCTTCCTAATAACCTAGAAGAAAGGGATGCATTTATCTATGGCTTTGGAAATGAACCGACTCATGGCAGCGACCTTCCCATTTATGCTTTGGACCTCCTTGATCGACTTCAGGGCTTCAATTTTTCTTAGTGCCTCGATCTTCTCTGGGTTGGCTTCAATTCCATGGGAGTTTACAATGAAAACCAAGAATTTCCTTAACGCAATGCCAAAAGGGCATTTCAAGGGATTGAGCTTCATTCCTTACTTTTGGAAGACAACAAACATCTCTGCCAAATCATAAAGTGGTTTCTTGAATGCCGTAATTTCACGAGCATGTCACCCATGTAGATTTCCATCGAGTGTCCAAATTGGTCTTTGAACATTCGGTTAACAAGTATCTGGTAAGTTGCTCATGCGTTCTTTAATCCAAAGGGCATGACTAGATTGCAATACAGTCGAAGGTCGGTTGTGAAGCTGGTGTGTTCCTAATCCGGGACTTGCATCGGGATTTAGTTATATCTCGAGTATGCATCCATGAATGATAGTAGTTCATGTCCGACTGTCGAATCCACCAAATTATCAATCCTCGGGAGAGGGAAGCTGTCTTTTGGGCATGCCTTATTCAAATCAGAATAATTAATGCATGTCCTCCACTTCCCATTTGCTTTCCTCACCAAGACTGGGTTAGATACCTACTTTGGGTATAAGGCATCACGAATGAAGCCATTGTCCTTCAGCTTATCCACCTCTTCTTTGAGTGCAACGAATCTCTCTGGACCCAGGCTGTAGAATTTCTGTTTCATAGGAATGCATTGGGATTTATATTTAATGCATGGCTCACTATCTCTGGCGAGATCCCACACATATCCTAGTGTGTCCAGGCAAACACATTCAGGTTTGCCCGAAGAAAACCAACCAACTCCTTTACCTCTCTTGCATCAAGCTACGATCCGACCTTTAGGACCCAATTCAGATCATCCTGGCTGACTGGAACAACGATTGTCAACTCGATGGGAGCAGCTCTTCCATCTTCTGGCTATTTATGTCAGTCCATGTCATCATGGAACCGACTGGGCTGCCTGAGCCTAGACTGAGGCTGTAGTTACTATGTATCTAAAGCCTTAATGCAGAGGGTCCCCTCGACATTTTTTCCCTTCTCCTTACCTCCTTTAGCTTGGTGACGTAACATTTGCAGCCAGCCATCTGATCACATTGTACGATTCCTACTCCGTTCTTTGTAGGGAACTTCACAGTCAAACACCAAGGTGCTATAGCTACTCTGAACTCAGCCATGGTCGGTCGGTCCAGAAATGCATTGTAAGCTGAGTAAATATCCAACACCAAAATAGGCATGACTCGCACTTGCTTGTGGTTGCCCTCGCCGAGTACCACCGGTAATTCTAGATATCCAATTGGCTAAGTGGATGTCCTATTAAACCCGAGTATTTGAGATTTCCAAGGTTCCAAATCCTTCTCCTCTAACATCATTTGATCATAAGTTCTCTTCAATAAGATATTGACTGAACTCCTACAATCCACTAGCACCTTCCGAACAATAGCAGGACTAATCATGGCTGTGATCACGAGTGGGTCAATTGTTGGAGCTTCCACTCCATCAGCATCTTTATTACAGAAAATAACATCATCAGTCGTCATTCTATATAATTTTGTCGGAGTCCCATCCTCAACAGCATAGCAACTTTCACTCTACGCATGTCTAATAAGACCAACATATATGTCCATCTTCGTTGGACTTTTATCAGCAGGGAGTGACCCATCGATGATAGTATTAATCACCAATCATTTTTCTAGCCGCTTGAATACATCAACACTAGGCTCAGCTTGCTCCTATTGGGAAGATGGCCCAAGGGCATTAGAGTTTCCTTATCCACCATCATGCGGGGCTTTCACACAGTATTATAACTTTTTCTCGTGAATCAACTCCTTAATCATATCTCGTAGGTGTTTGCACTAGTTGGTTTTGTGACCGTGAGTTTCATGGAATCTACAAAACTTACCTGACTTTCTTTCCATCTCAGTCGACTCTCTTGGAGCTGACTTTCTGTACTGCTCGGTGTTTTGAGTTGCCAGGTAGGTGTTTTCTATCGAGTTGTCCAGTTCAGTATAGCCATCGTATTTAGGAGTCCTAATATGATTCCTATTAACTGGCTTCTTCTTCTTAGCCCCGTCATCGTTTTGTCTTTGATTACCAACATTCACACCCATACTCCCAGAGCTTCCTCTAGATCGCTTTACGACAAAGTTGCTTTGTATCACTTCATTTGAATTTCCATCACCAGTCCTTCGCGGATGTTTCTTCGCTTCTTCCAAGCCTAAGTATTAATTATCCTCTCTATAGAAGGCATCCATCGCTGATGGGGGCTTCCTTTCCAACCATTCCTAGAACTCTATATCGAGATGAATCTCTTTAATCAATCCCATCAACACTATGTCATCCTCGGGATCCGTAACTTCTATCGCGACTGTGTGGAATTGGTTCAAGAAATCCTTCAAATAACTCTCCTTCAGCTTTAAAGAGATTTGACAAAGACATCATATGATTTGGACGTGCAATATGCAAATAGAATTGTTCTATAAACTTCTTCGATAACTCAGCGAAAGATAATATAGACCTTGATGAAGTCGAGTGAACCATCTCATAGCTACTCCTTCTAATAAAATCGGGAAAAATGGCATTTCATAGCATCGGAAGCTCTGGTTGAATCTATATGTCGTTCTTATCTCATCAAGTGTTGCCTAGGGTCCGTCGTTCCTACATACAACGACATACATTGCGAATTTCTAAGGGTATCTCCCTCATAGAATGTTTTCTATAAATAGATTCTGATTGGAAGAGGTACCCTATTCATCATTACTCCTAAAATGATTTTCGCTAATAAGTCTCCTAACCATATCCTCCATGTAGTCCGGGTCAGCAGGTTCGACGGCTGTAATTGGGCTCCATTCCAAGTGTTCGGCCCGGCGAACGCTCTCGGTTTGGTTCTCGATACCTAGGTTATCTAGCCTCTGGGAGATCTATTCATCCAGCAGTCCGCTCTATTTGATTTGTGTGAGCAATATCATTAACATCAACACGATTCTCCATATTATGACCGTCAACAGCGCATCCCGAAGCTAAATCCACACCGCCTTCTAGAGGATGGGCTTTGAGTCCACCATTGGAGGGATTAGTAGCGACCCACCAACCCCTAACCTTGGGTCAGTACTGATCCCCAAGTTTGAGGCTAAGGCTCGTCATCTTCCTTAGTACGATGTTTTAACAGCGTTGTGAGCCCTCTTCTGCTTCCTGTCCTCCGTCTTTGCTCAGATGATAAGGAACTTTCAGATGAAGAACTAGAGTCTCTTCTACTCCTTCTATGGATTTTTTGAGTTAGCACATTCAACAGTCTCAAGCTCTACTGCATCATCTGATTCATCTCATCCTGACTAGCCTGGAAGCTATCTTCCACCTGCTTCATCATCCTATCCATTTCTATTCTGGTCAGGACGTCAGTTGTAGTCTGGATCTCTTTTGAGTAGCTTAGACAACTCTATCTCCATGTTGAGGATTCTGATTCTTAGCTTTAGTAGTAGCTCTGAATTGGTAGAATGGTCTCTTCTTGATGCAGCAGCCATGGCAGAAAGCCTTTAGTGGATCTTTGCAAATCTAAGTTGTCGAATTAAAAGCTAGAGAAAGTGGATCTATCTCTTGGATATGGGGAATCCAATAGTAGATAATGGATCCAAGTAGCTTAAGAATTTCATCTCCCAGTGAAAGCACCAAAATGTTTGAACCAAAAATGGCATAAACACCCATATGATATGTAGAGAATAAAATATAAAGAAATGTAAATGAAAATGAGAAATAAACAAGACATGGTCATTTGTAGGGTTTCAGCAAAGCAAGGCCTACGTCCACTTTGAAGTTTTATTAATTATGTATGACTTGGAGGCAGAAGTTCTTAGGGGCTAGTACAACTCCGACACTTAGTTCAAAATTACAAGAATATGGAGAATAATAGAACTAGAGCCAAAAGATCCTGAAAATGATCCCTACCTTCCTATTTACAGAGGTAGGAGCCTAATATCCCACACAAAATATCTCCTGCTATTGTACACGATTTAAACCAATTCTCCCAAGAAAACAACTGCCACACTATTAGTTGATAGGAGTCGATATTGAACACTTCCTATGGATCGGTATCAACTACTATCAACTGATGATGTGCCACTTTTTTTCTTAGAAGAATTGGTCTAAATCGTATACAACGGCAAAGAGATATTTTGTGCGAGATATTAGGCTCTCTACCTCTATAAATAGGAAGGTAGGGCTCATTTTTCAAGATCTTTCGGCTCTAGTTCTTGTTAATGAATAAATTTGCCAACCTCCAAAAACATGTAAAAGATGGATTAATCAATGAGAAGCCTCTTTGAGGCTAGTCTAGGTCGTCGAAGTAAAGTATTAAATGCTATCGAAGTCATAGAGTAAGACAACGTATGGTTCCAAGTCCATAGCCATTCTTTGTATCGAAGATATTGTCATTTCGAAGACCATGAATGATATGAGTTAATACGCGATAGGTAAGATATTATCCAAGTCAATATGTTCGAAGGGATTTAAGTCAATGTGTTCGACAATGTCCAAGTCTTAGTTCAAGCTCAATCAAGCGTGCAAATCTCAATTTTAGATCATGTCAATAGGCTATGCAATTATTTAATTTCCAATTCCTTATGTGTACAAGACACTAGTATTACAATCGGCTAAATCCCCAAATTAATTTAGGGTTTACAAACTTGAAAACATGTAAGAAATGAGGAGAGAGAATTCAATCCCCAAAACAGCACCCTTGGGGTCATATTTATAGGGATGGAGCGGCAGGGTCTTTGATGTGGATAGGCTTCGGCAGTAGCCTTATTGGCAGTGTTGACAATAGCCTTATCGACTTTGATGATGTTATGCACTGAATTCTTTTAACAGTGATAATAACAGAACTTTAGTGCTACCTTGATAGTGTTGGTCTTCTGCGTCAATGGTTTTCAAGCGATATGAAGATCGAAGTGCTATATTAAACAATAGTGAAGAGCGATACCACTTGGCATCCATGAGTTTTTAGGTCTTTGTGGATATTTATAGTGTCCAACATCAATACCACTTCATATAGATTTGTGATGTCCTTCAAATGCTAATAAAACACATTGACGAAGTGCCATATTGAGAAATCTTCGAAGAGCTATAAAGTGTTGATAAAGTGATGGTTGACAACGAGCTTGTGATTGGTGAGTAGTGGTGCCGATTGAACTTAGTATCAGTGAGATGCGCTTTGACCACTTCGACATTCATTGATGACCTTCAAATTTGTCTGTACTTGACCTCTTCGAAACACTAACCATGAAAGGTGATGCCACCCCTATATCTCATTTCATGTATCTCTAAAGTCGATAAGAGTCATCGTTTGAGTATTGCCGATCTAAGATCTTCGATGATAATGACAACGTGCAGAGTGATCAATAAACAACTTCTCATATTGGCCCTATTACTTCTGTGTTGCTTATTGGTGTGGAATCGAACCTCCTAGAATCCTTTCGACAATCCTCTTCAACATTATTATTGGCATAACAAATGTGCAGTCATGTGGCATGTTGGATCTCTTCATTAACAATTATAGTAGTAATATCTTCAAAAATTTTAAGGGAGACGTCTTTGGCTCTTTACACTTTTCATCTCTAAAGTCAATGATGGTGATATACTTGCTATTACAAAGACGTAGACATTGTTTCTTTGACGAGATTCGACATCATCTCTTTAGAGCTTCAAATTAGGAACCATATTCTTTTATGAAATTATGTGGATAACATTTCCCCCCTCCTTGTGTAAAAGAAGCTTTTTACTCTTAGGGTAAAACCACAAATTTTCCTTGTTTTGCTTAGTCTTTGAGGCCCATTAAATCTGATGGCGTTCTTTCTTTTCTTATGATTTAAACTAAAACAAAGGAAGTTTTTGACATTTGGCATCAATTTATTCGCTCGATATAGTTTTAATGGCATAGCATTACATTTTGAATATTGTATGTTAATTGTTATTAAAGTCTTCGGTTCGTATTTACGGACCAATCTTCTTATCATAGATTTAGCACTTATTTATGCTCTTCTAGTCAATGCAAAAGTTTAAGTTTTTCTTGTGAACTATATACTAGTCATTCAATAGTTATTGACTTGTTGTAAGGTTGTTTTTAAACTTTCAACTTTTTATTGTTTGGCTAACAAGTAAATCTCTTACATGCTTTCAAGAATGAGTATACAATTTGGAATAATATCACCTAGTAGGCAGATAGAGGGATATGCAGGATATTCTTTAAGAAGACTAGTATGAGTTTCGAAGTCTTTCCTCTCGAGTTAACGCTTCTTGGATTGTCGGAGATTGCTCTCAATATTAAGTTGCTTTGAATGTATCACACGGTTTGTTTTCCAAAGCTTTGATTTGGTGCAAGATGTCATGCAACAGTTTGCTTGTCTTCTCATTGTAATTTTTATCTTCGGACCTGAGACTTACTTTAATGATGGATTAGCGATTTAAGATACTAATAATTCATTTGACGAAGAATTAAAGGAAATATTTTGTACTAATTTTAAAGAAAAAGTTAGGAAACCATTTGATAATAAGGAGGTTAGGAATTTAGTATGTAATCTGGTGATAAGAAATTCAACGTTCCATCTTCTAGCAATAAGAAATCCAGAATATCCTTCGATAATAAGAAGGTTGGAAAACTGTCTGGTAACAAGAAATCCAAAATTCAATCTGAAAATAAGAAGACCGGAAATCCATCTGGTAAGTAATGAAAGAAGATCAAAAATCCATATCTGGCGATAATAATGGAAGACCAAAACTCCATATCTGGTAATAATAATAGAAGTCCAGAAATCCCTGTCTGGCAGTAATAGAAGGCAAGAAATTCAATCTACTAACAATATGAAAACTTGAATTACACAAGAAAACCAAAATTTCAATAGGAAATTCAAAAATCCTAACAAAACCAATAAGAAACCATGAACCCAAATAATAATAAGAAAATCAGAAATTCAATCAAAAGCTTGTCGGAATTTTATCTGATAATAACAGTGGTCTAGAAATTCATAATGAAACCATAAATCTAACGAGAAACCCAGAAAACCAATCATAATTAATAAGTAAATCAGGAACCATTTGTTAGAAAAATCAGAGTTTTGATCAAAAATTCATCAAAATTCTGTTTTACAATAAGAAACTCATAAATCCATTCGAAGGCAAAAGAGAATAAAAAAACCATCTAATTAACAATTTCAGTTGTCGTAAAGCAAAAGTCTTGCGGTTCTCTCCGACGTTAATTTGTAGCCTTATTAATTCTTCAAAATTTTCCGTTATCTAAAGAATTGTTTCTTATTTGGAGATATGTAGTTGCTAAGGTATCTATTATTTAGTATAATTATATTTACAGCCAGGTAGTTTCGTTCAACCGTTCAAAAAGTAGTTCTGTTCAACCATTCAACTATTCAGCAAGTAGTTTCGTTCAGTTGTCCAGCTACTGAATCGTTCAGCCATTCAGCAAGTAGTTCCGTTTGGTTGTTTGGCCATTCAGCAGGTAGTTTCGTTCAGTTGTTTGGCTATTCGGTAGGCCCTATTTGTTACAAATATTGATTATGTAAACCTTCTTCTGAAGGTTTTCTTATTCCTAGGTCTATACAAGGCGTATTTAAGGTTAGCTTTGTTATATGCCTTGAAGGAAGCTATTCTTATTTTATAGTAAGGATTTGTTCTTTGATTCATTTTCATTGCTGATCCATCAGGTTTCGGGCGCCTTCATATCTTTTGCTTTTGTCTCTTTTTGGGCTTCGGACACCTTAATCCTTTTTTCTTTGCCTTTTATGTCTGAGCCCCTCTTAGGGCTCTAGAATTCTTCGTCCGTTCATATTTGCACCTCCTTTTTGGGCTTTGCCTTTGCTTTAGGTTGTAGACATCTTCATCCATTTTTCTTATTCGTACCCTATTTTGGGCTTTGACTTTGCTCTAAGTTGAGGACATCTTCATCCATTTCCCTTTTTTATGCCCTTTTGGGCTATAGATTTCTTCATGAAAATGTATAGAATCTTATATAATGCAACTTATATACTAATGTTAAAGTATGCACTGATAATTATACTAAGTAGAGTAAATTAACAGAGTATAAATAAGAAAGATAACAAAAGCGAGCACACCAAATATTTTATACTGGTTCGGACCTCCATCCTACGTCCATTCCCAAAGCTCCCCATGGTATTTCCTTTGACCAAATAACCCTAACTTCTCCTGGAGGAATGGGCTAATACAAAAGTAGTTCTCAGACAATCATGTGTTCCAAATAACATGGATTTTGATTGATAGTACAAATCTTCCCATGATCTCCTTTGAGTATGTGAATGTGAATACTTCGAGTTGTAGGAAGTAGTTTAATCAAAATGGTATTTTAATTATGATAGATTGAGATTATGTAAGCAAGAGATGCACAAATTTTTAAATTGAAAGTTAATAAGAAATCAAGAGAATAGAATAATAATTAATACAATCATTGAAGAATATATAGGTTTAAATAGATGCATATGAGGAGTTATTACTGTTAGACAAACTCTGTTTGTTTTAATGGCTGCAACCGTTGAAGAAGAGATGTTATTATTATTCAATATAAAATGAAGCATCCTTTCAAATTAGAGCAGTTGCCAGATGACAAATGTCTGTGGATTTAACACAGACGTCTATGGCTTCAGGGAATAATTTCCTAAAAATATTCATAGACGTCCATGGCTTTCCCACAGACGTCTGTGGATGGCCTTATTTGATTATCATAGTTTTCAATGCCAATGTTGAATGTATTTAGTGCTAATTTTATGTATATGAATTCGTGTGTGTATGTATACTCAAGGAGACCTTATAATGTTTATCTAAGACTCTTAATACACTAATATAACCTTACTAATCATTGCATGGTCATAAGTCTTTGTTTGTCTTCGAGTTCCAATATCTTTGGGCATGATGATCTTTTGTAGTATATACTTGCAATCTTGATAAGATATATAATATATGTGATTGTATAGTTGTTGTCATTGAAACCATAGAATGGAGGTTCTAACATTCTCCCCATTTTTGATGATGACAACTATATAATCGTTAGTTATGATAAAAATAACATGCCCTTAATTTTGTCTCCCCTTATGTATATGCATATATTTCTCCTCCTTTGTCATTATCAAAACAAAAGAAAAGAAATTATACACACATAAAATAGATATATAATCATAGACACGTCAAACAAAAATAGAACATAAGATAAGTTATGGAGAACAAACACGAATTTTAACAAGAGACAAAATAATACAAAATGAAATAAAGGTAAATAACATAGTTTAAAAAAGAAGAAGAGGAGGAAATAAAATAATCTGTGATACTGATTTGAAGAATAGTAAAATCCGCCATAATTTTCATAATACTCCCAGTATGCTGAAGGATCTTGATTGTATGCTGCTGGTCAATTAGTTTGATCATTATATTCTGCATTTTCTTGAATGGAAAGCATGAGCAGATGTAAAATCCCCTTTGTCTTGAGAAGTTCCTTCATGAGAAGTATGAGCATGGTAAATTGATTTTTGAGTTCGAGGAGGTGGTGTAGGTGAAAGAGAAGATGATGATCGAGAAGATGATCTGCCACGTACTTTTCTCATCACTTTTCCTAAAGTGGAGACGACCTTTTCTAAAGTTTTTTCCATCTTAGTCATTCGTGTTGAAAAAGATTGTTCCAAACCAATCATTTTATTGTTCAAAGCCCGCTGGTTGACCATGAGTAATTTTTGATTTTTAAGTGTTAAATCACGGATCTATTCATTTTGCATTTGTTCAATGTGAGCTTCTGAATCTCCGAATCGAAATAGTATTCGGTAGTATGACTAGAGGAGCCGAGTTGCTACGAAGGACGAGGTGAATGAGTTTGTTGAGGAGCAGGAGGAGGTTGAGGAACCGGTTACATTTGATGTTGTTGTTGCATGGTCCATTGGGCAAGCAAGACGATTGGAGGTGGTCGTTGGGGAAGGTGCATTAAAGATAAAAATCTTATACCGCTCTCCTTGATAGAGATTTCTTCAAAATGAGAAATATAAGAAGGTACCTCGAGACCATGTAAGAGACGCATAATATATATTGCATATATAATTGTACATTGGTGATGAGACCAAATATAGCATAGAGGGATTTGTGATCGTTTTCATATATTTGTTAATGACTTCCTAAGCGGGGAATTATCGTATTGATTATCATATGATTTAATAACATAGTTTTGGGCGTAAATAAATAGATTTCCACTATGGCATTCTACCCTCACAAATTTGATGTGTTATTTCATCACGTGGCAAATTTCTCTAGTCGGGAATTTCTACTAAATTGAGTTCGTACGAAGAACAATATAGTATTCGACCAATTGTGCTTACTATAGTTTTCAAAACGCGACCGTGAACACTTGTCCATAACCAACCGTCGTCATTCTTAGGCGTCCATATATCATTACTACATAAGTTGGCGTAAAAAGAAAGATTGTCAATTGATCGATTTGTACCTCGTTTTCATCAAAATTGATTAAATCTCGACAGCTGGAGGCGATGGTGAGTACTTGAATTCCATATTCGCCAAACTTGCACAATTTGTAAAATGGGCCGAAATGAATCTTATTTTATTTTAGATTAATGCTACTTCGAAGCCACTCTTGAATGTGGGCATCAATGACTATGGGGGTTTGAGAAGATGAAGATTGATCTTTCTTTAATCTTTTGTTAACAGGAATCTTTTCCTTGGGAGCCAATTTTGAGTAGAGCTTTAGAAACTAGGGTTTTAGTGTAGATTTGAAGTTAGTTTGGTAAATAGTTGGAAGGGGGTAAAAAATGAATATATAGGGCTGTAGCATATTGAAACTGAGGTCGATGACAGACGTCTGTGGGGGTATCACAGACGGTGGTTTCATCAAAAAAATTCCCGAAACTAGTCACAGACATCTGTTGTTGTAGGAATTTTTTTTTTCGAAACCATTGGTAGACGTCTATGAGTTTGTCCACAGACGTCTGTGGTCTTTGTTTGCAGAATATACCAATTTTAAAAATAAAAAAACCTTCATACAACAATATATATTTGAAATTACAATATGAAGCAAATAATTTAGACAAAATGCTATCATAATCATAGTTTTTGTTAGAGTGGTCGGACTTTCTAATTTGTTGTAAATTCCATGAATTTGGCTCAACCTTTGTTTCTTCAACTAACGACTTTAATGGAGACTAACTTGGACGAGTTGGAGTATTAATCCAGTCTTGGTTTAATGATCCTGATTTACATAAATTTCTTGGAGTAATGTTATAAGCATTGACATGAGTTTCTTTTAAACGAGGAGATTTTTGATGTATGCAATTTTTTGTTGATGAATGTCCATAAATTGTTAGAATGCATTTTTCAAGAAAGTTAAGATGAGATCCTTGACGTCATTGCTCATAATACATTTCTCTTTGAACTCCCATCATTTCTTGTTGATAGTGATATATTTCATCAACTTTTTTATTGAGAGATGTTGATTCTAGATCCATTAACCATTTAGCTCTCTTTTCCTTAGGAGAAAAGCCAGTGTGATACATAAGTGATGCAATAATGTATAGATAGGCCAATCGAATTGATGGAGGTGTGGATTTAGTTGGTGAAAAGTAGGTGCTATTCGATGAAATTGAACTAAAGTCGATACTCGAATAAGTGGAGTTGTGATCGGAAGACATTTTGAATAGAAATGGTTTGCAAACGGAGCTTGGTAAAAATATATGAATTTAGTTTGTAGAAAAATTGGTTTATATAAAAGTTGTTTTACTATATCTATAAGTTTATCTGTTAGAATAAAATTTTAACCATAGAATTTTATAGAAGTTAGTTATTTTTATGAGGATAAAATTATTTGTAATTAATTTTACAAAAATTATTCTATGCAATTTAAATGATTCAAAATAAAAAATTTATCTTAGTTTACCAATTCATTGTAAGAACATATTTCTAGGTCTCGTCTTAATTTTATAAAAGTTAGTTTGCTTAGTGGTTTGGTAAAAACATCTACAATTAGATTTTCGATACTTATAAATTCAAATGATATAATTCCTTTTTCAATATTATCTCTTAAGAAATTATGATGAACATCAATGTGTTTTGTTCAAGAACGAATTTATAGCAATAGTATTATCACAAGAGGGAATTAGACACAAGGACAAACTTTGAAAAAATTTAGGCTGAAGGACACCAAGTTTCATTTTTGGGCTAAAGGACAAACTATAGAAGAAAATTAGACAGAAGGACAATGCTAGTTATAACTAGCATTATATTCAATTTTTACACTATACAAAATGCTAGTTATAACTAGCATTATATTCAGTTTTACACTGTACAAAATACTAGATATATTTAGCATTGTCCTTAAGCCTAATTTTTTTTCAAAGTTTGTTCTTCAGCCTAAAAAAGAATCTGGTTGTCCTTCAGCCTAAATTTTTTTCAAAGTTTGTCCTTGTGCCTATTTTCCACTTATCACAATATATAAGAGAATTTGTTATGATTTTACCGAAATCTTGAAGAGTTTGTTGCATATATTACTTGTGCACAGGCTGAGGATGTTGGTATATACTTAGCTTTACATGTTGGGAGAGAGACACAATTTTACTTTTTACTAAACCATGAAACCAAAGATTGACCGATGAAATGACATGTGCCACTCGTACTATTCCTATCTTTCTTACAACCACCAAAATCTGCATCAGTATATGATACAAGTTCAAAAGAGTTGCCTTTAGGATAGAAAAGTCCGTATTCTTTGGTGTGGGTTAAGTATCGTAGAATTCTTTTAACCGCTCAATGACGTGGCTCCTTAGGTGTGCTTGAAATCTTGCACATAAACATACACTTATCATAATATCAGTCTACTAGTCATTAAATATAACAGAGATCCTATCATACTTCGGTATAATTTTCGATCGAAATATTTTCCATTTTCATCTTTATCTAAATATAGAGTAGTACTCATCAGAGTCGGTTTACGTCAGATAATTTCCATTCCAAAGCGTTTTGATAAATCTCGACAGTATTTTTCTTGATTTATAAAAATTCCATTTTCTAGTTGTCTTATTTACCTAAAAAATAGTTCAATTCACCCATATGTGACATTTCAAATTCATTTTTCATTAGTTGATCCAAAAATAATGTCATCAGCATATATTTGTACAACTAATATGTCATTGTTTTCTTGTTTTATAAATAAAGTAGAATTTGTTTTACCAATTTGAAAATCAGAATTTTGTAAATAAGTTTTTAGTCTTTCATACCAAGCACGAGGTGCTTATTTTAATCCATATTGAGCCTTTCTAAGTTTAAATACATGATTGGGATATTTCTCATGAACAAATAGTGGAGGTTATTCAGTATAAACCTTTTTTTATATAAAGCCGTTTAGAAAAGCACTTTCTACATCCATTTGAAAAGGTTTAAAATTATGATGACATGCGAAGCAAGTAATGTTCGTATTACTTCGAGATGTGCTACCGGAGCAAATGTCTCTTCATAATCAATTCCTTCTTCTTGATTATATCATTGAGCTACTAATCTTACTTTATTTCGAACAATGATTCCATTTTCATCCGCTTTATTTTCAAAAACCCATTTTGTTCCAATTACAAATTGATCACTTGGTTTTGGTACAAGTTCCCATACGTCATTTCTTTCAAATTGATTAAGTTCTTGCATTGTAATAATCTAAAAATCATCTTTTGATGCTTCTTTATAATTTTTAAGTTTAAAATTTGATATAAATGCAACTTGACTCATTTGATTCAACTGTTTTCTAGTTGATACTTTTGTATTTAAATCACAAATAATATTATTAAGAGGATGGTCTTTTAATATCCTAGGTGGTGAAGTTATCACATTAACATTATTGATATTGATATTATTACTATTATTTTCATGTATAGGTATATTAGTTTATTTATAACTTCTTCATCATCATCATTTTTATTATTTGTAAAGTTTTCATCAAATGATACATGAAGATTTTCTTCTATAATGTTTGTTCGTTTATTAAAAATTCTATATGCTTTACTTTGATCCGCATAGCCAACAAAAATTCCTTCATCAGCTTTAGAATCGAATTTTCCTAGATTGTCTTTTGTGCTTAAAATAAAACATTTTGATCCAAATACTCGAAAATACGATACTTTATGTTTCTTTCTGAAAATATTTCATAGCATGTGTTTTTAGTCATTGGTTTAAGTGTTACACGATTCAATACATAACATGCGGTAGCAACAGCTTCAACCCAAAAACTTTTTGGTAGGTTACTACTATTCAGTAAGGTTCGTGCACACTCTTCTAAAGTTCGATTTTTCCTTTCTACAATAACATTTTGTTGTGGTGTACGTGGAAATGAAAAATTATGATTAATTCCCTTTTTGTTGCAAAAATTTATAAATAGTTCATTTTCAAATTCACCTCAGTGATCGCTTCGTCTACTTTTAATTTTTAAGTTCATCAAATTTGTAATTCATTTAGCAAAAATTTTGAACATTTCAAAAGTGTCACTTTTATGTTATAAAAATAATGTCCAGGTATATCTTTAAAAATCATCAAAAATTACAAAAAACATATTTTTTATGATTAATGAGCATACTTGAGTCGGTCCGAATAAATCTAGATGAAGAAGTTCTAGATATTGCTTTGTGGAGATTTCCTTTTTAGATTCAAAAGATCATTTCTTTAATTTACCAAATTGACAAGCGTCACCCAGGTATTTAACCTTGTAGTTGATTTTAGGTAATCCTCTAACTAATTCATTTTTAGCTAGTTTGTTGATATTCTTAAAATTTATGTGACAAAAACGTTTATGCCATAACCATGGATCATCATGATTTGTGGCTAAGCATAAATTTGTGTTGTTTTTGACATTCATGTTTAAAACATATATGCTTTGATTTCTAAATCCTTCAAAAATTAGATTTTTATTTTGGTCAAAGATATTGCATTTTTTTTCACGAAATCAATTTTAAATCCTTTATTGGATATTTGACTTATACTTAATAAGTTATGTTTTAAATTTTCTACCAATAAAACATTTGTAATAATAGGAGAATTAGTGCCGATATTGATGACTTATCCAATGCCGATGACAAATCCTTTTGAATTATCTCCGAATGTTACAGTGCCACCATCGATATATGTTATATTGGATAAAATATGAGCATTTCTAGTCATGTGCTTGGAGAAACCACTATCAAGTATCCATTTCTCTTTACTTTTTATTTTACTTTTGAGTACTTGGAAAATAAGAAGAATTTAATTTGTATCCACATTCTTTATTTAGGGTCCTACGTGATAGTGGAAGAAGGTAGCCATATCCATGAGGATTTGGTTCCTTTAGAAATGTAATTATTGTTATGTACGATTTTCTTTATATTCATTAATATACTTTTGTCTAATTAGTTTATTATTTATTCTAGGAATCTATATTTTGATCAATCTTGTGTATGAATTCTTAATCTTAGCTTCTAACTTTGGCGTTTTGAATTTTGTGTATAATGTGCTATAATTCTTTGACTTCTGTTTGCTTTTAAAACCCAATATTTCGATCTCCAGATGGTTTAGATATTTTAATCAAATTTTCTAAATTTTGTTTTTCTTTGTTGAATTTTGTCACATTATTTTTTATTTTACCTAACTTACTTTTAAGATCACAAATTTCAGTATTGCTAGAATCTAAATTTGCTTGAAATTCTAGTCTTTCTTTTTATGATTAACTTTTTCTAACTTATAATTTTCTAAATCATGTAATAAGATGCCATTTTGAGATACTAATGTTGCGCATTTTTTTGAATAATTTATAATTCTTCTTCTAAGATTATTTTTTCATCTTTTAATAATCCAATTTTTAATTCTGCTCAAGTTAACTTTCCTACATCTTCCTTATTTAATTTTTTTGATTCTCTATATTTATCATCTAGTTCAATGCTAATTTCCATTATCTCCTCATAAGTAAGTTCAGGACGTACCTCATCAATGTTAGCAATAAAACACACATTTGCTTATTCTGAGTCACTTTCACTATCACTGTTAGATGAAGAAGATGAATCTGAATTGTCCTATGTTACTTGAAAAGCTCTTTTCTTTTTCTTGGATTTTTCAAACTTGCTTTTATTTTTATCTTTATTGAGATGTGGACAGTCCTTCTTCGTGTGACCAAATTTTTCACATTCATAGCATTTAATTGATGTTTCATTTAACGAGTTTGGTTTGCCACCATTTTGAAATCTGGTCATCTTCTTGAATTCTTGAATTTGTTGTAGTTTTTGGCAATAAAGACAATCTCATCTTCGTCTAACTCTAAATCTTCGTTACTTACTTGGAATGCTATTTTTTTCATGATTTTGATCCTTTCTAGCCTGCAAGTTAGTTTCATACGGCATCAGATTTCCTATTAGCTCATCGACTTTGAGTAGGGAAAGATTATTAGCTTCTTCGATAGCTAAAACTTTTCTTTCCCATTCATTTGTCAAAGAGTTTAAAATTTGTGTGACTAAATCAAAATCTGTGAATTTAACTCCAAGTGCCATGAGATCTGTTGAATGGTTTGAAATTTAGCATACTTATCAATAATTGATTCGTTTACTTTCATTTTGAAAGATGAAAATTGGTTTTTGTTAAATCGAGATTTTAGTTTGCTTGACTTTAGTTGTGCCTTCATGTGTGACTTGTAAAGTGCGCCATATATCATATGCAGTGGTAAAAAGCATGACACGTAAAAAATCATTTTTGTCAAGTGAGCAAAACGGTACATTCATAGCATTGGCATCGTTAGATCCCACTGCTTTTTATGCATCGGTCCAAGTGCTAATGTCGATGTTAGGTGCTTCATATTTGTTTTGAGTTGCTAGCCATATTTCAAACCTATTTACTTCCATAAAAATTCTTATACGAGTTGACTAGTAAGCATAGTTAGAACTAGTAACTAGTGGAGGACGTGCAGTTGATTGACCTTCTTGAAAACTACTTGCCATATTAATAATTTTTCAACTATGTGTTACTGTAGATTGAAATGACTATGCTCTGATACCAAATAAAAATGTATAGGATCTTATATAATGCAACTTATATACAAATGTAAAAGTATGTACTGATACTTATACTAAGTAGAGTAAATTAACAGAGTATAAGTAAGAAAGATGACAAAAGCGAGCACACCAGATATTTTATATTGGTTCGGACCTCCCGTCCTACATCCAGTCCCGAAGCTCCCCTTCGGTATTTCCTTTGACCAAATAACCCTCACTTCGCCCAAAGGAACATGCTAATATAAATGTGGTTCTCTGACAATTGTGTGTTCCAAGTAACATGGATTTTGGCTGATAGTACAAATTTTCCTATGATCTCCTTTGAGTATGTGAATGTGAATACTTTGAGTTGTAGGAAGTAGTTTAATCACAATGGTATTTTGATTATGATAGATTGAGATTATGTAAGCAAGAGATGCATGAATGTGTAAATTGAAAGTTAATAAGAAATCATGAGAATAGAATAATAATTAATATAATTATCAATACTTGAAGTATATATAGGTTTAAATGCATATGAGGAGTTGTTACTGTTAAACAAACTCTGTTTGTTTTAATGGTTGCAACCGTTGAAGAAGAGATGTTATTATTATTTGATATGATCCTTTCAAATTAGAGTAGTATCTAGATGACAGACGTTTGTAGATTTTCCACAGACATCTGTGGCTTCAGGGAATAATTTCCTGAAAATATTCATAGATGTCCGTGGCTTTCCCGCTGATGTCTGTAGATGGCCTTATTTGATTATCATAGTTTTCAATGCCAATGTTTAATGTTTTTAGTTCTAATTTTATGTATGAATTCGTGTGTGTGTGTACTCAAGGAGACCTTACAATGTTTATCCAAGACTCTTAATACACTAGTATAACCTTACTAATCATAGCACGGTCCATAAATCTTTGTTTGTCTTCGAGTCCCAATATCTTTGAGCATGATGATCTCTTGTAGTATATACATGTAATCTTGGTAAGATATATAATATATGTGATTGTATAGTTGTTGTCACTGAAACCATAGTATGGAGGTTCTAACACTTCATCCTTTCTTGTATGAGCCACTCTTTGGGCTTTGGCCAGGCTCAGGATTGCTAAATGGTGTTTTGTCCCTTTTTCTACAGGGCTCCAAAAGAGTGATGGAGGTTTTTGACCATCCCTCTAGGAGGTGTCCCGGAGGATGCTTTGTCCCTCCCGCCAGGAAGTGCTTTCAGAGGAGGCTTAAATAAAAGTTTTTCTTTTGGAAAGTTTGTGAAAATAATTTGTGGCCAACTGGGATGTTTGTGAAAATCCTTTTCGAACATTAGCTTTTTTGTCATGAACTTCTTTTTGAAAGGGAGAATTTTATAAAGGACCTTTCTGATAAATTGAGGGACTATTTTTCTAAAAGATTATGGATACTTGAACTTTTTAATGATGGGTTTCAAATCATTCTCATAATAGAAACACGAATCTCAAATAAGAGACTGAGTGGTCACGATTCATGAACGAATAGTTCTTTAATTGAGAATAAGCTCTTCTAATTAGAGTTTCTATTGATAAATCTGGATTCTAAAATCTTTTCTTAGGGAAATTGGTATAAGTCTTTCCTTGCCAATAATTACAGAAAGCTTTAAAAATGCTTCTCGTTTGGGCATAATTTACCAAAATCTTTTTTGTGCATTTAACAGTTCTATGTAATTTTTAGAAGATTGTATAAATCCCTTCTTCAAAATAGGTACGTATTCAGCTTTCCTAACCAGTAGGGTAACTAGAAATAATCTTTTTTTATTTCTGAAAATAATTTCCTTTAAGATACGTTTGATGAATCCTTTTTTGGCAATAAAATGGCTTGTTGAAAAAAAACATTGGTGTATTTACTTCCACCTTAAATATATATATATATATATATGTGTGTGTGTGTGTGTGTGTGTGTGTAATTACACCTTCTCCGGTTTTGCTTAGCAAAAAGGAATGTCTTGTTTGTAAGTTTGAAAAGTCAAGATTCATGAACTAATAATAGACCTTTACGGACAAGAGCATGCTTTTCTTCAAGAATCCTTTCTTTTTGGAAGATTTTGGATACCTTTGCTTAGAAACCGGCTTATGCTGGGAGGCAGATTGATTCAAGTTTTGAGATAGAGAGCCACTTTATCCTAGACATTTTATCTATCTTTTCTTCGAAGAAGACCAGAGATCGGTTATGTTTTGATAGAGAAATTCAAATCCTTCTGTGTGCAGCGGATTGGTTTCATTTTGACCTGTAAAGACACTTGAATTTCGTGTTAATACATGATTGATTTCAAGTACAAATCAAATTAGGAATTTAATGAGTAAAAATAATCCATGGTGGGAGATTGCTATAAAACTTCATAGTTTAACCGGGGTATGAATCAAACTTGTAAATCTACTCTTCTCTTAGAGAAGAATTTAGACTTTAAGTGTTTGGGCTATTCTGTTCGGAACGAGATCCTTTAAGCTTCCTTAATGAACTCCATTAGAGATCCTAACTTGATCATTTTCTGAATTATTCCTACCAAGGTGTGACATTCATTGGTCTTATGTCCATTTACTTTATGATAGACGCAATAATCTCCTCTCATACTGGGCTCAAGGCGGCTACTTATATTATGAGTAATAGGGAAACTTTCATCGTCTTTTGCCATGGCGAAAATGTGAGAATGGAGTTTTTTTAAGTCTACATAGCCGAATTTTGAAACCTTTTTCCAAGCCTCTTTTATATCTTCATTCCCTTTTGACTTTTTGTTGGGATGATTGGAAATAGATCTTTCTTCTCTTCTGTTTTGCTAAAGGCTCTTCACAGCATAGTACATCTGTCTATTCGAATGAATTTTTCAGTCTGGAAATAGAAGTGTTGTAAATCTTTACATCCACCAAATATAAAGTTCGTTCCAAAAGGGAAGATGCTTAATTAGCCCTGATCGAACTACCATCAGTTTGTCTCTGTTGGTTGCATTTTCTGCTTTCAATGCCTCTGTATAAAATTTCTTTAGGTTATCGCCAAGTAACTCCCTTGGTCTTTGCTTGATATTAGCTAACATGTTGGAGTCCATAGTTGGGTCTTTTTATATGTAAAACTACACTACGAATTCTTAAGAGAATTATTCCCAGGAACAGATGGTCTTTTCCTGGTAATACATTTACCATTTAGCAGCCACTCTATGAAAAGTTACAGGAAAACCTTACAACGAACAGCCCCGAAAGCATTATATAAATCCATTCGATTTCCAAATGCTTGAAGGTGATCAACCGGATCAATGGCTCCGTCATACTTTAGTGGAAGGATTTCTATGTAGGATGGAATTCTAATAGCAAAGATTTCCTCTAACAAGGGAGTTTTTCGAAAGCTATTATTTTTCCTTAGGTCGAGAATTTCTTTCCCTTTAAGCATGTCCTTCGTTGATTGGTTGGGAATATCTTTTTGGTTAGTTTCATCATCGTAGTAATCTCTATTATCTCCTTGGATTGAAGTATTCGATTGTTCATGAGGCCTTTTAGCTTGACTCCCTTGGTTTTCATTTTGTTCTTCATCTTGGATTTTACTTGGAGATTGCACTTCGTCTCCTTCTTCCATAAGCTTCATCACCTTTGAAGATTCTTGAGATGGAGCCTCTTCAAGAAGCTCTTGCATTACAATCACTTGTTGTACTAAATCTTAAATTTTAGTCTCATTGCGTGCAAATCTCGTTAAATTTGAAGGTTGACCAATCTCACTATTATCTAAATTGGAGTTCGGAATGTTATTATTTTCTCTGGCTCCCACCATTTTTTCTGAAACAAAATATTTTCATGCAATTAGTTCTTGGAGAAATTTATAAAGGATCGGAGGTTCAAGCCCTACTTCTAGCGCAAAAATATTAACAAACAAATTCGTCAATACCCAAAAACATGTAAAAGATGGATTAATCAAAGAGAAGCCTCTTCGAGGCTAGTCTAGGTCGTTAAAATAAAGTATTTAATGCTATTGAAGTCATAGGGTAAAGTAATGCATGGTTCCAAGTCCATAGCCATTCTTTGTATCGAGACACTGTCATTTCAAAGATCATGAATGGTATGAGTTAATATGCTATAGGTAAGATATTATCCAAGTTAATACGTTCGAAGGGATTTAAGTCAATGTGTTTGACAATGTCCAAGTCTTAGTTCAAGCTCAATCAAGCATGCAAATCGCGAGTTTAAATCATGTCAATAGGCTATGCGATTGTTTAATTTCCAATTCCTTATGTGTACAAGACTCAAGTATTACAACTGACTAAATCCCCAAATTGATTTAGGTTTACAAATTTGAAAACATGTAAGAAATAAGGACAGAGATTTGGTCCCAAAACAGCACCCTTAGGGTCATATTTATAGAGGTGAAGCGTTAGGGTCTTCGGTGCAGATGGACTTTGGCAACAGCCTTATCGGTAGTGTTGACAATAGCCATATCGACCTTGATGATGTTATGCGCTGAATTCTCTTAACAGTGATAATAGCGGAACTTTAGTGCCACATCGATAGTGTTGGTCTTCAGCGTCAACATCTTTCAAGCGATATGAGGATCGAAGTGCTATATTAAACAACAATGAAGAGCGGTGCCGCTTGACATCCTTGTAGTATTATGGTCCTCGTGGACATTAACAGTGTCCAACATCAATACCGCTTTGTATAGATTCACAATGTACTTCAAATGCAGATAAAACACATTGACAAAGTGCTATGTCGAGCAATCTTTGAAGAGCTATAAAGTGTTGATAAAGTGTAAGCTTGTGATTAGTGAGTAGCGGTGCCAATTGGAACTAGTATTAGTAAGATGCACTTTGACCACCTTCGAAGTTGTATGTACTTAACCTCTTCACAACACTGACTATGGAAGGTGATGCCACCCCTATATCTCATTTCATGTATCTCCGAAGTCGATAAGAAGCACCATTGGAGTATTGCTGATCTAAGGTCTTTGACGATAATGATAATGTGTGGAGTGATCAATGAACAACTTCTGATATTAGCACTATTACTTCTGTGTATCTTATTGTGTAGCATCGAACCTCCTTAAATCCTTTCAACAATATTCTTTGACATTATTATTAGTATAAGAAATGTGCAGTCATGTGGCACATCGGACCATTTCATCAACAATTATAGTAGTAATATCTTTGAAGTTTATGAGGTGCGACGTCCCTGGATCTTTACACCTTTCGTCTCCAAAGTCAATGATGGTGATATCACTTGCTATTACAAAGACTTAGACATTATTTCTTATGATGAGGTTCAACATCATCTCCTTAGGGCTTCAAATTAGGAACTATATTCTTTTGTGAAATTATGTGGATAACAGTTCTATTATTCTCCATTTCTTGTGATTCTGAAAATCTAAGTGTCGGAGTTGTATAGACCTCTAAGAACTTCTGCCTCCAAGTCCGACATAATCAATAAAACTTCAAAGTGTATGTAGGCCTTGCTTTGTCGACTCACAATAAACGATTGTGTCTTGTTTGTTTCTCATTTTCATTTACATTTCTTCATATTTTATTCTCTATATATACATCTAGGTGTTCTTGCCATTTTTGGTTCAAACAACAATCAAATTAGAAACAAAGTTAAGTGGACATAGGCAGTCGAACCACTATAAAGTTTGTGTGCCTTGCTTTTCCTCATTTTAATTTACTTTCTTTGTCATTTTCTCTACTTTCATTCTCTGGGTGTTTGTGCCACATTTTGGTATATACATTATTCACATTAAGATCTACATCATGGTTGATTGATGTAAAATATCTTTAATTAATTAAGTAATAATATTATAAATATATGTAAATATATACATGTATATATAATTAAAAAGATGAAAATATTTTGAATTAATTTAATGTATATATAATATATACATGTTAAATTAAATTATTTTAATGTAAACATAAGATTCGCATATTTATTAATAATTTGAATATATATACAATATAGGCAAAAAAATAGTTTAAAACGGTATAAAGGAAATTTAAAATTAAAATTCATACAACAAGTTTTAAACAAGTTATTATATTTCATGTTTCAAAATTGATTGAAAAAAAATGGAAAAAAATTTAACTTATTAAAAATTATGTTTTACTGTAGAAAATCATACATCTTTACTACTAATAATGAAAATGCATTGTACTAGCTTCAACCGTGTCTTTTTGAAATTCCGCTAATTCCCTTGCGTTTCCTTCCGTTTCATACGTACTGGTGTCTCCCCCTTCGAATTCATACCTTCCGTTCTCATCCTCCTCCCCAAGACCTAATCGATTTCATCCCCAAATTAGACACACAAAATCCTCGATTCCATCATACCCCCGTATTCCATCTCGCCAGCAGCGTAGCATATGCGACACCTTTCCTCAACATCAATCTCCTTGATATGTGAATCACCAGCTTCGATCCTCGATTCTTCAATGGCGGAGCATCCACGGTAGGCGACTGGACTAACCGGAAGAGATAGCTCAGCCCACGGTAGGAAACTGGATTAGCCAGAAGAAATAGCTCACCCTAGGGCAAGCGATTGGAAGCCGAATTGAAATATCTCACCGCCCACTAATCTGACAGCACAGGCGATTTCTCTTACCATCTATTTTCTTCTCTCTGAGGTATACTTTTGTACAACATATATGCTTTGACTAAACCATTTACCCGCTTCGATTGCTGACACTTTTGACACTGTCACTCAATGCTCTTCACTCTCGCTTATCTGATTTCTCACCCGTTTAGGGATTCACAAAAAAGGGGTTAAATGCACAAATATTTTCAGTACGCTCATCGTTTATTTTAACCGGTAAGATCATATATTCATTGAGGGTTATGTCTACTGAGTAGGTAGTTCTTAGTGCAATGTTTAACGATGCATACAATGATTTGCTCCTACTTACCGATAAGATTGCTAATGTACATATTACCCTTCATCACCTTAAATTTGTACAAATTCCAATTATTGCAAAGTTGTTGAGTTTGGCATACAATAAAAATGGAAGGTTGGAAGGCAAAATTGTTGAGTTTGGCAGGCAGAATTGAACTTATTAAATCTACTGTGTATCCTTTAATTCAATTTTGGATGCAATGTTTTAAGTTTCTTAGTGCTACTATACCTGAGATTATAAAATTATATTCAAATTTCCTCTGGAAAGTAAAGGCTAGAAAAATACAATGGCTGACAGTATGCAAGATAAACGTGGAAGGAGGATCGGGCCTTCGGAATTTGGAATTGTAAATTGGGTTATGATTTAAAAGACTTTGGAAGCTGGTTAGTGGTGAGGGAATATAATATGAATATCTAAGTAAAAAATATCTTAAGAACCGTCCATATGGGAATGCAATGTACAAAATGACGATTCAAGGGTATGGAAATACATGCTGAAAATAAGACCTGTTGCATTAAGATGTTTCAATAGACAGATTGTTGATGGGAAAAGTAGTAATCTATGGTACAACCCTTGGATTAAAGGCAGCACGCTACTTAAAAAATTAGGAGCTGAAACCATGTCTTTACTCAGAGGCGAGAATATGGTGGTAGGTCATATTATTCGTGAAGGAATATGGAGAACTAAGCGGTTTAGTTTTTTTGAGAAATGTACAACGGGAGATTAAGAATGTTAAAATTCATTAGGACCACAATGTGGACTTCTGGACATGCGTAGACAATGGCAAATTCATTTTAAAAAGATGGTCGAGAATATTGGGAGTAAGTTATGTATTACACTGTGGTGGAACTGGATTTGGGCTAATGTAAACTACACATAAAATGCAGTGTGTTGTTATAAAGTGTTGATGAATCTACTTCCAACTGGTACAGATTAATTCAGAAACATATTCAAGTTATCCCCAACTGTGTGTTTTGTAACAGTGAAGCTGAAAGTGTTGATCACCTATTTTACAAACACAAGTTTTGGCTTACCTATGGAAACGGTGTAGAGTTAAGTTAGAGTGGCCAGCTGCTCATACAAAGGAGCATACAATTGGAACAGAAATTCAAAACATTCAACAGCATTGCAGCAGCAAGTGCAAAAGTAGTGATCTGACTAAAATTGCTTTTTCAGTGTGCATTTGGTATTTGTGAAAAGGAAGAAACAATAGGATTTCCAACAACAGCAAGCCTAAATCAGAAGTTAAAGTACGTGCATGCATTGTGAACATTATAAATATTATGCTATCCAAATCCAAGCACATGCAGTATATGAATGAAAGAGATGAATCGATTTGCAGTAAATGGGGTTAGGGTTTCTCCCTGCCTGAATGTCCTTAGGTCGGGTTTAGTCGATTATGGTGATCAACTCATAGCAGCTAATTGCTGCCTTTATCAATTTTTGGTCAGATTCACTTTTGATTTGCGCATATTTTTTCATTATACTAACTCATTTGCAGGAATACTTCGATCTGTAACAATTAGCGAAATTAGGAAGCAATCGAAATTGTTCAAAGTAATTTTTTTGATAGAAGTAACATATCTAATTCTGGAACCACCTGCCAAACTCAACAATTCTAGATATGCACAAGGATGCAACACTTCTATCATAACAAGTACGGTACAACTGCATATAAAATAAATTGATTAGACCTCTTACATCACATCTTACTACTTTCAATAAGTACATTATTAATAGTGAATCAACATGTTTATCCAAATATAAATCCGTTTCTATCTTATACTATATTCAAAATCATGTATTTAATAAGCATCATAGTATAAACTTCCTAGCACAAACAACGCATAGTACATGGGTATCTATATATCTTTCCATGAAATCTTATCATTGTTTTTTGAATGTTTGTAGATCAGAAAGTAGTAGGCAAATATTCGAACCCATTAGACAATTTATACATACTAATTCTTTTGATAAATCTTTATTGGTGATTATATGTTCATAATTAATACTGATGTGGCAAGAGAAGAAAGCGGAGAGGCAACCGACGCATTCATGAGAAGCATCTTTGGTGGAAGCGGCCAAACTCCCCTTCATCCCCAGTTCGTAACAAAAATAAAGGACAATCTGATACAAGCCTGCCTCCACTTGCTGTTTGATCTTGAATTTTTTTAAAGATTTTTTTGTATAATATCTCACACTGAAAAACTGCAAACTTAAATGACTATGATTCTGTAAGTGATGGCAGCAGAAGTGATTAATCAATACAAAATGGTTTATGCAAATTTGTATTTTTTGACTATTTATTCTATTAATTCAAGTATACCGTGTTAATCATACATGTGTGATGTGTTATGACTTACGGATATTATCAGAGTTAAATTTTGCAATGACAAAATATTAATAAAACATTACAGAAATGTGGAAATGGTTTCTTAAAGAAAAAATTGATGGAGCATAACATTGATTAGCTATCCAATTGGATGCTCAATACCCAAGAAACAAAGAGAGAAATCTATTCATAAAATTTCAAGGATTTCGCACTCTTAATGACAATGGTCTTTCAGGAGTAGCTTTCACCGATCTAATCATAAATAACAGATTATGTAGTTGCATAAATATATGACAAGTTCACGACAACTTTTATATACGAAAAAAAGCATTCACAATAAAATGTTAACATATGTTTTGATTACCCACACTCACTACTAAAAATGCTAATATTCGAATGATTAACAAATGTCTTTACTATTAGAAGTTTCTCTAATAGAAGCCATGGTTTTTCCTCTTTTTCTGACGGTTATCTACTTTAAAACACCTGAATTTGAATGCAGATAATATAGTTGTACAAGATATGATTTAATTAGAAATCTGGTTATGGGGCATGTACTATGTAGTCAGTCAGGCATATAAAAAATATATATGGGATGAAAGATATTTAGTTTATTTATGCTTGCTTAGAAATATATGTATTAGTTATAGTACATAAATTTATATGCTTTTGTTGTTTCATGCCGTAATTGGATGGAAGTGCACTAAGTAGTCAAGACATTTTCTTAAAATATAGGCAAATGTTATGTCACGCAGTAATTAGAAGTATATGTATTAGTTATAGTACACATATATTGGTGGTTATTTATTTGTTTGTTCTCCTTTCTATTTCAAGGTGCATGAATCTCATCGGCTTGATTCACGAAACACAAATAATTTTGAGTGTGACAGTAGAAATGTAACAACCCGAGGTTCCGTATCGATTGATCATCGTCATTAGACGATTAAATCGGTAGCTAATTATTGTTGGTATTTTAATCGGATGAATTCTCTTCGAATGTTGGGTTGAAATTCTTTTGAAAATTTGTTAAAGAGTTATACGGGCTTTCAATTGAACCCTGGCCCAATAACACTCTCACTTCTATCTTTAGTAAATTAGCCCATTCCTTTTGTGGAGGGACTGTTTTGTACCCATTTCCCCTTTCATTCGTTTTCCAACCATAGAAAAGAAAGTAAACTAACGAAATAAAATGGCGGCGATTATTTCTTCGATCTGAAAATTAGGGCTCTCGTCTTTCTTCCAAAAGTTAGGGCTTCGATTTCAACAATTGCTCAATCCCTCGTTTGGCCACGGCGTCGACTAAGGAGGAATCGATGGTAACTCGGCCGGCTGTTTGAGTTCGTTCTGGCTTCGTTCGACTCGTCAACTTCGCGCTCGTTCACGATTCCCTCAAAACATTCGAAACAAAGGTGAGTGAAATCTTTCACTCACATCTAATCTATTCCCGTTATGATTTGGATTTGTTGGCTTGTTTTTACTTCACTCGAATTTGCTTCTCGAGTTGATTTTTAACTGACGTTTGGAGGGGTAATCACTGTTTTGACTTTGATTTTTGGGTATCGTTCGTGTTCTAATGTTCGAGTGTCGATTCAATTGTTTTGGTCATTTGAAGTTAATTTGTTGTGCTCTTCTGTGGTATCGACTTGTTTCGCCTTGTGCTCTAGATTTCCTGACCAGTCAAGTTTGAGTTTCATAACTCGAGCTTGATCTCGAGTTGGTGACAATGGCTCCTGATTATGGTTTGATGTTGATTTCGATCCCTGTTTTCTCGTTCGTATTGACATGGTTGAATTCTTTGGTTTTTCACACATATGCAGATGTTGATGTTTTTCTGGCTTTAAATGACTTTTGATTTGAGTTTGATGATTCTGTTAGCCTTGACTATCTCGCGACCACCACGGCTTTGAATGTTTGTTGGTATTTTGGGAGTGGCATCGCCTTGAATTGAAACCACAGTTCCGTGTTTTTGAACTCGTTTCCACTGCAACATTTACGTTGCTTTGAATTCGTTCCAAACTGCTATTGTCTTTGGTTGTTTATGAAAATCCATGAGGTATGTGTGCATATATGTTTACTTTGGCCATTAACTATTTCTTCATATATGTGCATATATATATACGATGTATGTGTGTATGCATGTATGGTTGGGTCTAACTCGTGGGTTCATTTGAAATTGGGTAACTTGTCATGGTATTGTTTCATGAGGTATCTTTGCATTGTATCTTTAAGTTGTTCTGCATTTGGGGCTTCAACTTGTGTCATTTTGTGTTCTCTGTGCACATGTTCACATGGAATTGTTTTGAGTGCACTGCACTATCATTTTGTTGCATCCATTTTACTGCATATATACTTGAGTCTTCGTTTGTTATTGGCCTTCATATATGGGCATACATACATTCATCGTTAGGCCTGGGCAGTTGGGTCATTTGGTATGCTGTTGCATTGCATCATGTTGTCGTTGTACCTGAGCATGATGCATCTGCAGTTTCATAGGAGCAATTGCTCTGTATTTATTTTCCTATCTACTGCTTGGCATGGAGTTGGGTGCTTCACTTTAGTATCTGAACTTGTTGCCTGGAGTACAATTGTGTGTACTGCATTGTTGTTATATGATGGACTTGGGTTTATCAATTAAGTTGACTTCTTTAAATATAGGTTGTCTTCATTATGGGTTCACCTGATCATTTGGTCTGACTATAGTTCCATCACTGTTTCACTTGTACTTTGTGAAGCAGTGTTGTAATTTCTTGAAGCCTTCATTACATAGTGCTATGATCTAATGCCATTTGCATATGATTCTTGTACCTGTGCATATTTGTGCAGTTTCACTCAACTTCATACATGACCTGTTGTACTTGTTTATGAAAATCCATGACTTTGGCCATTAACTATTGACATCAGTCTGGACTTTAACCTTTTCATCTACTGGAATCAAATGTATTTGCTTGCATCCGTACTGTTACTATATCAGTTATGATATGGTTTGTATTTGAGTTGAATTTGGTCCAATTCCATTGAGTTAGTTCATTGATGCATCACTGTCACCATTTATTGGATTATGTGGTTTGGTAGCACTGCGTGTTACCTTGATTTCACTATCTTTATATCTAGTGGTGGCTGCAGTTTTTGGTTGCAGTTTTGCCCTTGTTGGATTCATAGATCTTCTGAGTATTTGATAGACTATATTGGCGAGGCAGTACACGTTAGCGTGTACTACAGCCAACCAACACTGTTATTTTAAATTGACATTTCAATTGTTTAAATTGATCTGGATTGCTGATTTACTGTTTAACACTGTTTAGTGTTATATCTGCCGTTATCCAATTCTCGTATCGAGAGTTGGATATACGTGATTTCTGTGACTGTCATCTATTTGAGATTATTATTGCTTCTATGCACTAATAACTGAGTTTGAATTAGACTGACCCGTGTATTATTTTCTTTTGAATGTAATACTCGGGTCAGACCCGAGTTATTTCAGGTTGTAGATTTTCTTCTTTGAGTTGCTGTTCAGGATTTGAAGACTTTTCACATCTTCTGAAGTTGTCAGTGTCATTCTGTAGTAGTCGTGTCAGTATATAGAACGATATGTATTCATGTATATTAGTTGATAATGTACTTGTATATATAACTTCTAGAGTCGACAGTTGTAGTTGTATCATATGTATTGTGTCAACTATGTTGTAACTGACATCAGTTATATATATATGAGACTTTTGTTTTTATCTGTGTTCCGCATTTATATTATCTGTGTTATCGTTATATCTAATGTCCTAAACTATTATGAACCATCGTAGTTTGTTTTATACTGATAATTGGGTGTGTCGATGGGAGTAAATAAATAAGATGAAAAATAAAAAGTATATACCACTCCTATCGAGATAACCAATATTAGTGTAAGGTCAATTACGGATGGTCGCTCCTATCCAGCCTTATTCTTCGTAATAATAGACAGTATTTCTTTTAATACTCTTTGTTATTATGAGCATAGATGTGGGGCGTCACAAGAAACTTTGAACGTCTAACCTCAGAGTAAGGAAAATAAGAAACAACCAACTCCTTGATGATGTAATACAAGCTAGGGAAATACATTTTATTTATTAACTTGGGCAGTAACATGTGACCAGTTTTATCTGTGTTTTGGTTTACATCCAATAGTTATTAATTGTACCTATTGTGTTGCTATTTTGTAACATTGTTATACTATCCTTTAGGTTTCATTTTAATCATTAATAGATATATCCTTCGTTATTATATTAATCTCATTTCCTTTTTCTACAATATACGCTATTTGATCAATTAGACAAAAAAACATTTTGCCAAGGAGCATATGCATCAGAAAGGAATGGAGCTGCAAATTCAAAAAAGATCATTAATAATGAAAAAAAATCTCATATGCAATTTATTCATATTCTAAGTTTTTCAATGTATTATGATTCAATATTTAACCGAATTAATGAAAATATACAAAATATATTATTTTTGAAATTATATAATTAAACATTTGCCACATCTCTGTTTATCTTTTATCAATTATATTTGAATATCCATTTGAACAAATTCAGTAGTATTTAGTGAGCAATTGGTGTGTATGTATATATCAATGTTTTAAGAGGTGAAGGCTTACATGAGATTTTTTTTTGTTCTAAGGCAACGCTTAAGTTTCGAGGTTGCGGCGAAACTTTTTCATGTAAATGTTATACACATACACACTACAAAATTAAATATATAATAATATACGCCAAACATTTAAATAAGAAACGTTTAACATTCTAAGCGGTTCAAACAAAATACAATAATTATATGTAGAACAGGTAATTAAAAACTTTCTAATTTATACATCATTTATTAATAGACATATAAACACGGTTTACTTTGAAATTTGTATAAAACTTAGTGCAATCTCATCAACTTAGAAATTCATTGCTTAATCGCTTTATGAATTGAATTATTAAGACTCAACTACTTTGTTGATGTATAGCTGGATAGTAGTTTAGTTTTGCTTCTTCTTTTGATTTTCATTTTTTTAAATATTTTTATAAACAAGAGTCAAATGTCAAAACCACGGATAGAAGTTCATATGTATAACAAAAGCCACGGTGAAAGTATGAATTGAATTCTCCCTATTACTAGACTAGATAGAAGAGATTAAAGAGATGATGCTAGCCATGTTGTGAAACGATGATGCATATAATATGTTTCCATATTAGATAAAAGAGCATATGGATGTATACGTACAAGTATCATTTTCATTTCCAGCAGTATAAATAAACTAAAACAAAAGAAACAAACAATAAAACTTTATTATTATAAAAAAAATTGGTTTATGGCTGTTCTTCGGTTGTTTTGACCTTCTCAAATGCTGCTTTAGGTTCAGTTTATGCAGACAATGATACTTTCAAATTTACTTTTAGGGGTATAACTATAAATGCATGCACATTGTGATTTGCAGGCCCACCCGGGCGTGCATATATACTCGTGTATATTAAATTATATTTATGGTCCAAACCATAATTTCATACATGTACGTGCATGCACAGACACAGATATATATATATCATTAATTAATAAGTAGATTATGATATCATTAATTAATAAGTCGAGTTGAATTAAATATTATCATTAATTAATAAGTAGATTATGATATCAATCATAAATCATGGTCAAGCAATAATATATACATAAAATCATGATAGGAAATATATAACTAAATTATACAAGTGTAAATATGAATTGTACCTTATGGATCCGGCCAATAAGTGACACGATCAACAAATACTTCTTAGATTCCTAGAATCAATATCCAAACTTTGCTTGAATCAAATAAGCCTTACTATTTTATTTTATTTGATTTTATTTTGAGTACATAGAAAAAATCCAACCATGAAATAAAAGAGGAGGAAACCATGATTCGGAAGAAGATGGAGAGGGAGAACGCCAAAATTGAAATGAGGGAAAATTAGGGGATTTTGTTTTAATAGGGAGAATGAAAACCTTCCCTTTAATTTCACTTTAATTTTCAATCAAGCAAAACTTTCCTCTCACATTAGCATGGCTGATATCATTCCCTATATGGAACAAAATTTCTGTAAGCATGTTTAAGTAATTATCCTTATTTAAAACATGTTTTAATCTATACCAATAATGTATATCGATATGTGGATATATAGCTATTATACATACATCCAAATAATTACTAACAACACCCAAAAACATCAAATAGAATAATAATTAATATTTCTTAAATATCAATTAATTTAATTAGTTTATAACATTTTATAAAATACTCAAATCAGATGGTCTTTTGGAGAATTCACAAATGCGGTTATGAAACTCAGAGGCTTATATTCAGTCAGTGATTACATTGAACAATTCAAATATTAACTTTGGCGTCACCTTAGTTAGCGGTGTGACGGTTTGGCTAAATTCATCGCTTATAGATCTTTTTTATAAAATCCAATTAATATTTTCTTAAGCAGGACCTTTTCGTAACGAATTTTTCACATGTTCTCTTTGTTAAACTATATCATTTTATGATGTTTGGAATTTGGTATTGGTCATAATTCCAATATTATCCACTTTTAACTCGATTTATCCAAAAATAAAGTTGTGGTTCAATAATAATATTTTTTTATTAACCATACTACTCTAACCAGAGATTTTGAGTTTGAGTTAACTATAGTTGATCGTGATACCAACCTTATACAATAAGAAGAAGAATTCTCTATTAAATGGTGTTTCACTCCCAATGCTTTAACCCAGACCCAACTATAGTCACTTGATGGATCACCATGTCATGATTTAACTATAATCAAAGTAGAGTATTCACATTGAATTTCCACGTTATTATCAAGTCGAGGGAGCCGTGTAACATTGTCACCTTGAAATTTCATGTTTGACCTTTATTAACCAATAGGAAACTATTAGACAAGTCATTCCATAGTTATCCAATAACTACAAGTACGTAACCCTTGTTGCTCCCAACACCCATAGGTAATACACTACACAACACTTGGAGAGCATTACGCACTCTGGTCTCAATGGATGAATCGATATCCTTTTCATGAAACTTCTTGAATAGGAATATTTAAAACAAAATTTCATTTTAGTTTGGGATTAATTACTAATGATTGCAAGTATAACTATTTGCAACCACAATAACATAACATTTTATTTCAAGGTTTCTTTATTATACTTTAAATAAATTACTTGTATCACAATATAACTAAGTATATAAAAGAAAACAAGCACCTTTATTACAAACAAGATCGATTGTAGATTAATATACATGTAATAAATTACATAGTTACCCCTAAGAAATACCACCAACTCTTTCACTGATAATGGTGGGATGCACAAAAGTTTCCAGTACATTCGATGATTTGACCTTAAGAATCAAAAATTAAACCGCCCACACAACGAACTTCTCCCTCGTCTTCTATTTCTTAATCTTATTCCTCTTCTTCATTCATATCTTCTCCTGCATTCATGGGATTATGAATAACCAAGTTAGATTATGGATCGGTTTTTGTTATGACTATCAGATCTACTTGGTTGTTCGGCAGATAATTCTGAAGGTTCCTAATCATTCTCCCTTGTTTTTCTTGCTCTTCCTTGAACCTAATTGCAACATCCCACCTCTATATCCATACTATCCAAGATTATTACTGGGTAATACCATCAGTTAATAGGGAGAATAGTTTGTATGGGGTACACACATGAATATTCCCTTGGGCAAAAACTAGTATGTATCTTAAAAAAATCAGAAAAAATTCACATATACGTACACAGTATTGACACAAAGCAATAAACATGTATGCTCCTTGGATAGAATAATACACAACATAGAACAACTCTCAAAGATCACAGAGTCATCAACGTAGCGATAACATATAATATAAAATATACACGAGTCTGAGTGGGGTATAACACAGATCAAACTTCCACTATCTCAAAAATAAATAATGTGTAATTCCAGTACATACATCTCATCATCAATTTACATGACATGCAAAATAGACAATAGTACACTAATCAACAAATAAACTAGTCTCCATCTACGCCCAACAATCACAATCTGGTCTCTTCATCCCTTAACTTGTAATGTCTTAAACTGACCCGAGTATTACATAAAGCGGTTCATATTATGTCTAGAATGTAGATGTCAATGTATAATAATTAATGGCATGGTGCTACAAATATATCTAACGAATATGTGTAAACATATCAAGCATATCACATATATCATAACATGCACAAATCATCACCTTTCAAAATAAACATCATATCTCATAAGTAAATAAGACATCCATATATCCAAACATTCAACCGTAACACCCATCAATAAAACAACAACATAGTGGCTGAATCAACCAAATATCCAATCATCAGCCAACACACCCGTAAAACGAGAATCAACTATCAACAAGCACACAATCTAGTGATGTGCTATGAGTATATATTGCATGTCTATATATCTCAAGTCACATAATCCATCTAGGAGCCTTACAACACACATCATGCTCTAGTGGGTTAAGAGGTCCTCGCCTCTGAATAGTAGTCTATGAGGGTATCTAAATACTATAGTATAATCATATAGTCATACATATCCCAGAAGGGAACTACACAACACACAACATGCTCCAGTAGACAACACACGACACTTACAACACACAACATACCCACAGACTTAGCTATTCCAGGCCATCGTGACACTACATCCATCTATACTTTATGCTCATGAGCCTACTTCGCAATGGTAACAAACTATTTGGCTAATGTGGCATTGGAACATATCATCACATAGTCTAAACATCGGCACAAAGCATGTATATATAATAAGGTGATTTCCTGGATCTGGGGCACGACCCCATGATCAAATAGCTATGATGGATTCTAGTCTATCTAGATAAATAGCACACGGCACAAGTTGGCACATAACGGATCCTTCCTCTAGACATTAACCTGTAAAATATGACTGCCCATCACTTACAGAAAGTAATCGAACAAATATTACATAGACGTCCCATACGATCTGGTGTTACTTACGCGTTTACTCAATACTCGTAAATTATACTCCATACCCATAATAATATCATATACCATAAGTCAAAAAAGTAAACAAAATAGTACCGCTGAATTTCACATACCAGATGGTGTCACCGAATGTCCCATACCAGATGGTGTTATCGATCCATTTACTCAACTTACCCACAATCTAGAATTTCGCACGATATTATTCTATATATCAAGCCCAAAGAATACCCGGAGTAATATAATTGTAAGTCCCATACCATATGGTATAATAACTCTGTTTATTCTAATTTCTCATTACAGAGGAATATAAATCAATCAAAACTGACAATTATATTATTTATTGATTCGGATGGGATTTAAAAATACATTGACTCCCAAAATATTTATAAAAATTTCAAATATAATTTCAGCCGTAGGAAAATCAATTTATAAAATTTCCAATCTTTCCCATTTTCCATTCAGAAATAAATATTTACAACCCTTTAATTTAATTATGAGGAAATCTATATTTTAAACCTTAATTCAATTTCAAATCACTTAAATTCCTTTTATAAATAATCCATAACTTTGAAACTTCTTTAAAAGTTTAAAATAATAACTCTAATGTAGTTCTATAATTTATAATTTCCTTTAAACAACAAATGTAAACAATTCCATATTCCTAATAAGGATTTACAATCAAAATACTTTTCTTAAAGCCATAACATAAAATTTCATATCTAAAATATTTAAAATCTGCATTTACATTTCAAACACCTTTTTAAAACTAGTATTATTGGCAAATAATTCATCAAACCAAAATTATATTACTGTCAATCCTTTTTATATAAAAATAATGAAAATAAATCTATTACTTTCAAAAATTCACTTAACCATAAATAATGAACTCCATAAGAAATAATTCACATACATTAAATAAATTGCATTTGACTTACTATTGCTTCAAAATATTATTTTATAAACTTCCAATTCATTAAATCCAAATAATATTAAATTATCATTTCAATATATAAAATTTTAAATTATCATTTTTTATAATAAAAATCCTTTATATATATTTATAATCATAAATGAATATAGAATATATATTCAAAAATTAATTGTTTTAATCAAATCCCATCATCACTTCTCACATAATTTATATTTACACATTCTCAAGATTATTACACTTTTAATATTTTCTATTAATATCAATACTATCAATATTAAATAAAACACCTTCCAGAATCACTATTTACATTTTTAATATTTCATTCATTTAAAATTTCAAAATTTTAATTTATCTATTCCCTTTCGATCAATTTCTACTTTCATAACTCACCAATGCAATCATCTATGTATTGTGCACAACACATAACATAAGTGTGTTCAACAATCAATTAATATAACATCAACATCCATTCATCAAAGATATGCAACTCAATATCATCCAATTCAAATCATATCTACCAAAATTCAGTATCAAATACTCTATGGAAATGGAAGAAGTGGACATCTAGATAATAATTATGAGTTAGAAGTTAACTCACCTTATTGACGCTCTTCTCCTAAACACCAACCAAAGGTCCTCGAATCAACAATTACCCAATCCCTAGATAGCACAACTTCAGCCATCACTGCACTAGCCGACATCACCCTAAGCTCCACTTTCATCGTTGACCAACTAAAAGCCCAAACACTGAACCACTACCTTTTGCAAACCTAGTTGCCTCGGCCTCCTCATCCGCACATTAGCCAGATCGTACGCCCAGGGCCTATGTCATCCATTTCCTAGCATTCTTCCAAACGCATGCAAGCACCAAATCACGGCTCCTAGTTGAGCTGGCCTTTGATGTCGCTCATCACCCCACTGCGAGCTCACTTAGTCACATCGCCCGACGTCGCGTCTCGCGATTTCTTTTCCTTTTTTTATTGTGTCACTATTTTTGATTTAGGGTAGACTTAGGCCTTAAGAGGTGATATGGGTATCAGGTTTGATTGTTGAGTGAAGAATGGGATGAGGAGTATTCTAGAAAAATAAAGAAAAGAGTTCAGATGGGCTTGGGCCTTTTAATTTGCTTTAGGCGTCATTTTAATTCAATTTTAATTTGAATTGATTTTATTTTCATTAAATTCAAATTTGATCCTTAACAATTGTTGACAAATATATTTGAATCCAATTCAAATTAATTTACACTTCTAAAAATATTTTATATTCAATTTAAAACATTTGATTCAATTTCAATATATTATTTGAAAAGTATTTGTTAATTTAATTCAATTCATTAAACCAAAATCTTTTATTAAAAAAAATTTAATCAACTAAAAATTAATTTTCAAAATATTAATTATCAAATATCAAATTCAAACAATTTTATTGTAATTAAATTTTATTTTTTATACAGCGTATAAAGCAGGGTTGTTACAGACTTCCCCTTTAAGAAAATTGCATTCTCGCAATTTCTTATAAAAAGTCGATATACACAACTCATACCATGACTTTCTTCGTAACTACACTCTTCCATCAAACTCAACCACCTAATCCTCTATGTGGCTCTTACACTCCAACGTATTTTATCATATTCTACTATTTCAAATAGATTCAATTAGCAAATTTCTATTTTTCACATACGATTAATTTTTGTGAAATTTTTTCTTCATACCGGATTTTTGGAAAATTTTCATAGACTCTCCTTTGTATGAAGAGCGTTCCAAAAAATCAAAACAAATAAATATATATACACACATCTCAGTCAATGGGGCATCTTGAATATGGGAAAATAATAGAATATCACACAATTTATCGATATACCGGAAAAACGTCCATTTTAATTAGCATTTAAGCGTGTTGTTTCACTTTTACGCAAGCAAAAGCGAGCTATCGCTTGTAGAAATAATCCACCTAAGCTCTAAAAGTACCTATTCTCAACTCATGTTCAAATATTAGCTGCATATAAAGAAGTATAAGAAGTATACATCCATTCAATATAAAAACAACATCTCATTCCTATTTAACTCACTTTTCGACAAACTTTCAAAGGTTGAAGCTATGAAATCAAGCTATGGTTTTTAAAAGCAAATTGTAACATGACATGTTAGATTTTCAAAATAGCTTTTGGATTACAAAAATGTGTACAACTCAAATTATAGGGGATTTACCAAACATAAGCAGTTCAGATTTTTCAAAAAAACATAGGCCCGCTTATGTAAATCACATTTTTAACTGAGAAAATGTCAAAATTTTGCAAAACACTTAGACAAAAAATTGTTGGTTATATTCTTAGCTTTTGGAACGGGCAAGATCGTCAAAATCGAACAAACCATTCAAAAGTTATGGTCATTTGAACACAGCGCTGTTACACAACGTTTACAATTTCAGAAAAGCAATAAACATCGTTAGTAATTAATGTTTCAATCATTGTTATCTTCAAATTTTCATAGTATATTTCAAACAAAAATTATTCTCTAATAACATAACTTTACAATAAAATCAAAACCGTCAAAATTGGATAAACTGCTCGAAAGTTACGTTCAAAACATTTCAGCGCTTTTTTGGATAGCGAACTCTTTCCTTACTAACTCATGTTTAAATCATAATAAACTTCAAAAATTTTGAAAGTGGTAGACAAAAAATTTGTTACAAATTTCATAACAATGAAAGAAGAATCGACAAAATTGGATCAAAACTTCATAAGTTATAGCCATGTTAATAAGGACTAAACCTTTTTTTTACATTTGCAAATTTACATTCCTTATTTCAAAACTTTAAAATTCTTTGAAACTAACTTTTCCAACATCTTCATAAAATCTTCCAAAAAATTTCACAAACATTTGATACTATATTATCAAAGCCATAAAAAAAATCTCTTCCTTCCAATATATATCCAAAGTAATTTTAATATATTCCTTTAATCAAAAAGCTTGCTTCCAAAATATCTTTTGCATTCAAAGCTTTTTTTTCAAAACCATAAATTTTATATTCACAATATATTTATAACTTTGCTTGAATATCATATTTTCAAATATATTACTTGAAACTTCCTCCTTTCCAAAATCTTATTCATAATATCCCTTGAACATTATTTTCAAAACATTGATATATTACTCAAAAAAAATTCTCCCAAGTAATCAGATTTCTTTTCAAACTATTATCTACTTTTCTCAAAACACTTTGCCCTTTCTAAAATATTGTTCTTCTTCCAAAACAAAAATTTTCCATTCTCTAAATATTTTTCTCGCTTCAAAATAATATTCATATCGCTCTAATCCTTCAAAATAATAAATATAACTTTCTTCAAAAAATTATTTCAAACAATGGTTTTTTAATATAATTCAAAATATATTACTTCTCTTCAAAACAATACATCCATTTTAATTCTTATTTAAACCATGGCCAATATCAAATTTAACTTCATTTTATTTTTGAAAACTTATATATACATAATTTTATATCACAATGCATATGCATAACACTCATCCACATCACAAATTAACATACAACATGGCGGACATACAATCACAACACCACAAATCATACAATTTCAATTTCCACTCTTTCTACGAATATAGCAATGATGCCTTGCCATGAATTTCTAGCGGCTTACTTTACCAATTAGTTATAGTGTTGACCGTGTGATGAATATTGTTTTTCTATCGACTTTAGTTGTCCACTAATGCTCTATGGCTGTAATCATCACATCAAAATCTAATCATCGAAAAATATGTATATTATTTCCCAAAACAATAAATCTTCTATTTCTAAAACATTCCTATATTTTTAAAATTTAAAATATAACTCCTTGAAAATATTGATTTTTAAGATAACTCAAATATTTTACTTTCCAAAATTTTGTGTTCATCCTCATAATAGTGTCTAGGAATCCCTATCGATAATGTTGGCTAGACGCATCGACTAGAATGACTAAATCACTCAACGGATAAATTAACACGAAATCAGCTTCAAAATTTTCTTTGAATAGTCATATTTAAATATTTCCATATGGAAAATAATTGTTTGCAAAAACCATAGTATTTCTAGTTTTATATGCACCTTTAATCAAAATGTTTCAATTATAAAATATGCTTGCTTTAAATATTTCTCAATCTTCAAACAATTTTTTTTCAAAATCATTTCTAACATTTTTCGTCCAAAAATTCAATTTTTTTCAAAATCTCAAGAATCACTCTTAAATATGATTTTTTATCACTTTATAATATGATATCACTATTTTTATCAAATCATTTGTTTGGTTGAATAAAAATAGCTATGCTCGAAACTCATATATACATTCAATTTGACACCCATTAACAATAATACAACCAACCACACTTTGTTCATCCATAACATCAAACAAGCACTTGCAATAATACACATATTTTCAACAAACAAACAAATGCCTCCGGCAGAAAACTATCTGTTAACAAGAAATCTTGTCAACACCCCAAAGTAAAATTGAGGAAAGAGGTTAATCCCTTTTGGTCTCCTTTAGTTAAGTTGAGAAGATTAGTAGGTGTGTATTTCCTTTGATTGCCCATTCGAATAAGATGATTTAGTGAAGGCTTTCTTGTATCAACCTTTCGACCTAGTCGAAATACATAATTTCCTTTCCTCTTAACCTTTTGAGCTCACTAGAGAAGTATGACTATTCCTTCGAAAGCCTTCCTTTCAAAACAGTTGTGAAACACAAATGAATAACTCAATGAATCCCAAGATAAGATTTGGCTTAGTAGGTTTCAACCCTATCGACGGTTAGGTTATTTGATGACATACGTTTTGGTTTTGGGAACTAAGGTAAATTCAGCTAGGATTGAGGTTTCGACCTTGTCGAAAGCTGGAGTCTTAAATATCTTGGGTTTGGATTGGGAATCGAAGGATAAAATGGATTGGGATAAGGTTTCGACCTTGTTGAAAGTAGAAGTCCAATAACAGGTGGCCTGAATCTATAACTGGAATTATTTGGATATGTAGGGGTTTCTATCAAGTCGGAAGAGTCCTTTCGACATGGTCGACACCGTGAAAAACACGATTAGATCTAATAAAAGCTTATGAAACAACTAAGTAATCAAAAATATTGAAGACTTCCCTTTCGTAACTCAACAAAGTCTTTATTGCTCAATATCCTCAATTCAATTTACAAATTAGGGGTTTTGACTTTGTTAATCGCTTCTGAACTTCTGCCTATGACTTGATGCCGAACCTCCCTGGATAATAATGGCTTCGACCGATTCGAAAGGCTTGGTTTGGCTTTTGAAAGGGTTGCTCTGGCCAATGCATGTTTCTTAGTGGTTTGAGTGAAGGCGAAACCTTTGGTTCTGAAAGGTTTGGAGCTATATGAAGAGTTGTCCTTCTTTGTCTTTGAAAGGTGTTGCTTAACTCATTCGAAAGGTCTTCATGTATGTGGAATCGTCTGCTTCGAAAGATGGATACTGAAGCGGAAGGATGCTTTCGACCCTTTCGACCAATCCGAAAGGTTCAAAATCTTCTAGACTTTGGCTGTAGCATCCTTTCGACCCTTCAAAAGGTTGTGAAACTCCTATACTTTAGCTATAGCATCCCTTCGACTCCTTCGAAAGGACTTGCTGGAGCTTTTTCTTCTTGTTCTTCCTTAACTTCTGTTCGAATTGGTTTCGACAAGGTCGAAAGGATATTTGGTAATAACATTTGCCCCCCTTGCGAAGGGATGCTCTTGATTTTCTAAGTCAATCATGCCGAAACCTGAATCTTCCCGCCTTTGGAATTCTCGCGTGAATCTGAATCGTTCATTAAATCCGATCAAATGGATTGCCGTCCTTGCCGACTTTTCCTATAAATTGTGTTTTCCTCTTTTCTCCTTTCATTTATCTGCAAGCGAGAGAAACTTTGAGCAAAATCAACATCTTCAATATTTCCAGATATTCTTATTTTTCTCCATCAGGTATCTAGATCTAAGTAAGCTTAATTTATTTCGCTTTTCAAACTTCTTTCTCTCTTTTTATTTCTTGGTAGATTTTATTTTTAAACCTTACAGTCAAGATTTCAATTTTTGTTTTAATTTTCCTGGAACTGCTTAAGTTTTAAATTTTAATCCACCTAAGAGCATTCTATGATTCAATTTCATGGATCGATCAGATTTATTTCTTGTTAATTTTTGTTTTGAACCCAATTTTAGATTTTATGGTTACTGCTGCTTTTGAATGAATTTGAATTTTCATCTTCAAGATTTCAAAATTTAAATAGTTAATTCATATTTAAATTCGCTTGTTTTTTTATTTTAAGATTCTGGGTTGAAATCGGGTTTGGGGAAGAAGGAGTTTCCCGCTTGCTTCGCCTAGAAGCTTTTAATTGTATGAATTAAAAACTGGCGCCATAAATTTATCTTTCTACCCCTCTGAAAGGGATTAAGGCGGCAACTTTCATTTTTCTTTCTTAGCCTCTTTCGACAGGATCGAAAGGTAGCGTGGTGCTTCTTTTGACTAAAGTAGCACGTGATTAACCTTTTTTGAAAGCAACCTTTTGTGTTAGCGTATCCAAATAACTTTCAAAGAAGTTAGCTATTGCAATTCTCTCTTTCGAAAGCATAAGTTTCGTTGCATAGGTTTCGACACCTTTAGACCATACTTACTCCTTGTTAGTTTAAGTTAAAATACATATTTTTGTAAAGGAGATTAAAGAAAAGATACTTTGTATAAGTTATATATCAAACGTTTTGACTAGACGAAACTTTCTGTACTCAACTCAGTCGAAACCTACTACATTAATTTAAATTTAGTGTTGCTATGCCTTCAAAACCATACACCACTTCTCATTTCTATCGAAACCTTTTATAACTGATTGGGGCTTAATTTTTCTCTTTTCCAACATCGTCAAAACGTTCCTTAATTCAATCTCAAAATCTTTCGAATTTGTTGGCATATAGGGTTTTGACAACATTAATATTCTTTTAGAAAAACTAAAGTAATAGGTTTCGACTGTGTCGAAGGGTCTTCCCTTTTATTTACTAAACATTCGTAGTGTATACTGTTCAAATTTTTATGTTGGTTAAATATTCCTTCATAATAATAAAATTCCTATTGAGCTTTCGACATTGTTGAAGAGTGCCAATTGGACATTCAACCTTCCCTTTCGACCCTATCAAAAGCTTAAGTGCTTATATATGGGCTTTCGACATTGTTGAAAAGTGTTTTTTAAGTGTTAACTGTTATATTCCTTTCGACTTTGTCAAAAGCTCAATAAGTCTCATTTTTAACTTTTACATTCTTTCAAGAATTTGAAGTTTCATATTTTGTCTGATGTTCAAATCGTTGTGGTAGGTTTCTACTAATCCTTAAAAGAATGTTAACTTCATAACAAATTATAATTTCTAACTGATACGTTTTCACCTGGCAGAATCATGAGTTCTTTAAAAAAGCTGAAGCTACTTCCAAGCGCTCCTTGATATCCACTCAGGATCAAGTGGATTCCATTCTTAATTACTTTGGGATTACAAGAGTGGAAGCAATCCCCCTCCTCCCCCCCCCCCCGTAGAAAATGACACCATTAAGAATCCACCTGAGGGGTTCTTTGCTTATACTGCAATCCACGTCCGGCACGGTGGATTCGTTTGTTTCCTCGAGTTCTTGCTGAAGTTCTTAGTTCATATTGGAATTGCTCCAATTCAGCCATTGGCAAACATTTATATTATCTTTTGTCTCTGGAGCTGATGGCATTGGAGTCTGGCATTTCCTCCTTGAATGCTGAAGTTCTTAATCATCTCATCTGGTTGGTTAAGCTCAGCAACCTTAACTATCAAATCTTCCAGGCCAATCCTCCTAAGAAATTGATCTCTGATAGAGTAATCAAGTTTAGAGATTGGGAAAGTCAGTTCTTCTTCGTTAGATGCTTCCCTGACGTTAACGGCACTTTTTCTACTCCTCGTAAGCTCAAATTTTATTATTTTTCTTCCATCTAGTTACTTTTCTTTGCTTATCTTCGCTTTTTACAGGTGCCCCGACTAAAGAACTAAATGAGGAGGATAATAGAACAGTAGAGTCTCTAATCGCAGCTTCAAGCGAGATTGGGAGTAGATTAACGCTACTAAATCCAACAAATCTGCGAAAGCACTCCCTTTTGTCGGCGGCCAAAGGATCCTTGGCAAACCTCCTTCAGTCCAGCACACCTCCCGAAGCAAACGCTTCCTTTCTTTGGGAGACCCATCAAACTTCTCTCCAATGTCACCCATCTGTGTTGACTACTCCGGTAAGTTATAAACGCTACACTTGTTATGTACTGTTGTGTTGTTTTTTCAAATTATTCATGCTGACTTATAATCTATTTGAATTTTCTTCAGTTGCTCCTCAAGTGGGAAAAACCACCAGTGGTCCGACTTCTCTCTCTTTGACTACTCGCACGCCAACCTTTTCTCAATCTCTCGCTAAGACAAAGATGGTTGTTAAAAGAAAATTAGTCAAATCAATTGTGGTGGAACCCCCTCTCAAGATAGCAAAAGTTGTCGAAGTTCCCGATTTTGAGGAGGAGTCTTTAACTCTTGATAAAGCTTTAGAGAGTCCGATTGTCGAAGCTCCTCACGACCAGTCCAAGAAAACTCCTACTGCATTCGATCCTCTCTCACGCATCGTTGTTTCAAGCTCTCCAGGTGCACTTGAGTAGATGCGAAAGGCTTTGGAGATGACCCCTTCTCAAAAGAACATTCCTCCTAGGCCAACATCTCCTTCAACCTCCACTAATTTTGAAGAGATAGTCTGGTCTTTCTTAAGCTCTGTCTCCTTTGTCTCCATCCACCCGCCTACCTGTTTCCGACTTGGCGGGTCACTATCGTTCTCTAATAGAACAACAACTCTTGGTAAGTTTCTCTTTACTTGACTTTATCGTTACTGTTCTTCTTTAAGTTTCTGACATATGTTGTACTTTTTCTTTCAGATTTCCAAGAGTTGGCTATCTTTGCAAGAGCATGCATCCAAATCCTCTAAGCTTCAGGAGGAAATTTCTGCTTTGAAGAATCAAGGCTCCTCCTTATCTATAGAAAATATGAAGCTACATCCGAATTGCAGCGATTGAGAGCTTCCCTTGCCCAGTCAAAATCTATTGTCTTAGAGGAAAGGAAAGCCCGCCAACTCCTCACCGATGAAAACTTGGCAATGCAAATGACCCTAAAAGAATCTGACGAGGAGAAAGTCTGAATGGAGGCAAAGCAAGCCTCTTTGAAGTAGAAGTTTGAGAACAACAAAGCTTCTTTGAAACTGGCAGTCGATACTATCTCTGATGCAAAATGGTGAGTGTCACGGTTTCTTGACACCATTCTTGATGAAATTATGATGAATTCTTTCGAAGATGCTCTGATGCTCACTTATGCCGACAACATCGACAAATGCCCTGAACTAAGCTTTCCTTCGCTTGACCCTATCCTTGTTGATAGAGTTATGGGCAAAATTTGTTAGTCCTTGAGATGATGGTTTTAATGACAACAACCTTAGAATAGATTATAAAATATAAATACTAACATTACAAGTTTAGATATATATGTATTTGCAGGATCTAACCATGCAGATATCAAGAATGAAGACTGTACAGTATAGAGATTCAAGATACAGAGATAGAAGACTCATGAGTATCAAGATTATCAAGAGTTCAAGAGTTCAAGGTTAAGTCTGTTTTATTAGGAATATTTGTTAAAACTCGTAGAAAAGCACTGGCATCTTAATATCCAATTTATTCGTGGAATGGAATCCACTTCGAGCCCGTTAAAGGGATGGAACCCTAAGTAGGATGGAACCTACGAAAATCTAGTGGGACATTGTTTTGTATCCACTAATTTTAATTCAAAATGTTTTTACAAAATTATCTTGTTTTCAAAATGATTTCAAAACTTTCCTTTTAAAAGATTCAAAACACTCTATCCTGATTTTAAATAATTTTAGCCTCAAAACATCTTTATTTTCAAAGTCAAAATACTCCTGTTTTTAAATGTCTTTTTAAATAATATATTTAACTTTTAATATTTATACTTAGATTTAAATATAAAATTATAGTTAAATTATGTATTTATTGTTCTTTATATTTACTTATGAATTTCAACTATATTCAAGTATATTTATAAAGTTTTAAATAGTTTTTTTATAAGATAAATATTATTTTTATAGAAATTCAAAATATCATTTTTGGTTGAGGGATGTCGACATGCCCCTAGGTAGTATGTCGACATAGTGACAGTTGAAGTTCAAATTCAAATTTCAAAAGAAGTGTCTATTCGCCATAACTCTTCATGAATGGTCATGGCTGTTGGTTTTCTATAAATAGGGGTCAGTTTCATCGAATTTTTAATCACTTTTTTCTGGTTTTCACTCCTCTTCATCTTCCACATTTCTTATTACAAAATCATACCATTACTCTGCCGAAATCAACATCGAATCATACTCGATTACTTCTAGTTTGATTCTCCATCACTATCTCTACAAGGTTCTCAGTGCTATTCAGAGTTATAGGTTTCTTTGTAATATATAAGCGAGAAAAGGTGTGATTGTAGCCTTGTAAATCAATCAAGCGAGAAAAGGTGTGATTGTAGCCCTGGAAATCAATTGGGTGAACTTGTTGCCCGGTAAATCAAGTATCCCTACCCAGAGGATTGGTATTCTGGAGGGTATACCTCGTAGCCTTGAAATCGAGGGTTGTAATTGTTGAATTTCTTTTTGAAAGGAAATCCGTACTTAGTTGTACGGGACTGGATGTAGGGTAACTCCGAACCAGTATAAAATCCGGTGTGTTCGTTCCTTTACTGCTTTTACTTTATATTTGCATCTGTGTTTGATTCTATGTTCATATCTGTGTCTAATTAGTGTATACATTGTTAATAAAGTTAGATAAACTCAAAAAGATTAACAAATTTCTTAAAACACTATTCATCCCCCCTCTAGTGTTAATTCTAGACTTAAGAGCCTTAATCCGCATTTCTCACAAAATTAAACAGATGGAGCAGGGAATCGAAGCTGTTGAAAAGGAGGAGATTTACGCCTCCAAAATTCTTTCTTTTGAAGTTCCTTTCATTGAGGTCGAATCTGACTCCGAGGATGAAGGCGATAAAGATGATGCCGTTGAAGAAGAGGCCAATGATGACGATGATGATAATGACGATGACGACGATGATAATGATGACGACGACGATGATGATAACATCAACGACGGTCAAGGTTCAGGTGGCGATGGAGGTAGCCTTACTAAGACTCCTGAACAAGATGAGGACGAGAACACAAGGGCTTCTGAAAAGGATCCATCTCCTCACAAAGCAGTCCCGCTTGAATCTGTCGCACCCTCTGCTCCTCAAGAAGAACCTGCTTTTATGAATGTCAAAGCGCCAAAAGAGAAAGAGCAGGTTTCTCAAACATCAGTCCCGACATCACAGGTATGGGATCCTCTGTTTAAACATCTTTCACTTCGAAGATAATGATAGTGTAAATCATCTATTTTAGATAAGGAAAAAAACTATCCACCCTTAAAAAACCAAGCTTGAAAGGAAACAAGCAGAGATAAATTATTTATATATGGAGTTAGACAAGAAATTGAGGGAGCGCAATATACTTTCCGATAAATATCATAGACATAATAGAAGTGCAGCGGTGTTAGCATCTTTTAAGCATCAAGAAGCTTCCCTACGGCTAAGGAGAGCGCGCCTTCGCTATGACGCTCTCTTGAAAGAGAATCAGGGGTTACTTACCTTATTCTGGATGTTGATTGAGGAGAAGGACATTTTAGTTAACTTCTTATCTAAGGCATGTTGTAGACATACACCATAGTTGACTTTTCATATTTAGGTGAATTTAGCGGAGGACTACTTAGGCCTTACACAAAAGATACTTGGACGAATTCGAATCTGACCCGCATCCTGGAGCTTATTGGAACTTACCACGAGTCAAATCTATTCCCCAAGATCTACCTCCTGAAAAACTCAAGCATTATAAGGAAAAAATTGTTTTAGAATTGTTTACCAAGTCAATTTTGTATAAACCAGATGAATGATTGTAAACATATAATAATATATTGATTTGTAAATATTTGTTTTAGTCTTGCCTTTTATGCTTAGCTGCATTCTATTATGTTATTACAAAGAGAATGTCCCTCAAGCAATCTCATCTGTAGAGATTACCTAAGTCGATATGTTAGATTGAGAAGATTTTATCTCGAAAAGTCATCAATTTTAAAATCTTCAAAATTAGCAAGATATTGTTTCCTTAGAGATTTACAAAGACTTTACATGGAACACCCTCGTCTCCGCTTCGATTTTCTTGGTGAGGAAAAGGAGAAAATACTCAAAGAGCTTCAGACATTCTACACCAAACTAATATGTGGACGCGATAGTCTACCTGCCGGAGAATGGGACTATAGTAAATATCCACCGGTTATTACTCTAGAAGGAGTCAATATTTCTTTTGACTCGACAGTTACCCTTTTCGCTAATTCATTAAATAAAGTTAGAAATGCAATTTCTCAAATTTATATGTAAAGTAAATATTCAATTGTGCTCTTTTAGTTTCATTGTTATATAAGTTGTAATCATTTATCATAGTAATAAAGAAATTGTTCATTCTGGTTCTGAATTCATTCTATTTCTTTTTATTTAAATAGGAGTTACAGTTATCAACAACACCTCTCTCACTTGACTCAAAGTCTCGCTTTATTAATCTTAAAGATAAGCTATTAACGGAACTTAAAAAGCGTAAACTTCTCGAAGATACCTTACTCGCTCGCTATCATGGCAATATAGAACTTTTAAAGTGGCATAAAAGATTTTTACTTCAGAAAACTATTGTCAGAAATCTTAAAGATCAAATTGCTAGTTTAGAAGCTGATGTCAACAGTAGAAATGAAACAATTTCCGCTTTAAAGCATCAAGTTAAGGCAAATCCTTCAATTGACTTCGATCACAAAATGTCCGAGCTTCTCTAACGGATAAGTAATTTAGAGATGAAATTAAAGGATAGTCAGGCACGGTGCGAGTCGTTAGAATTTATTATGGGAGATGATATTTCAAGTATTGACTTACCCGTTCCTCATGCTACTCCACCTACTGCTAGGTTTACAAGATTCACTTAACTTGCTGCTCGGAAATTTCCTACTACAACAAATCCTCCTCCAAACTTAGATGAGAGGTAGTGGGTGAGTGTTGTAGGAAAGTTAAGTTCGAAATGATCAAATATTTTGATGAACAGCAGAAAGCTAAGTATTCACAGTGCATAAACAAATATGCTGCTAAAATTCAGAAACTCGAACGTGAGAATTATCTCCTTTTGAAGCGCATTGCTGAATTGAAAAGGGAAAATAAGACCCTTAGAGGCGCAAACAGAGATTTCAATCTCACTTTGAAGACTAATATCGATGCGGATGGGATAAGGAAGAAAGAGAAGAAACTTAAAGAAGTTCTTTGTATCGCTACCTGTCACATCGTAGACCCTTCGATTGCTGAGAACCCGAACAAGGCTGCTCAAGACTTATGAAGAACTCATACTTTGAAAAATGTATATATTTGTTCTATACACTTGTAAATAATTCCATTGGTTGTGTAAATCAGGTAAATTTTGTAAATATCACCCGATTTGTGATTCTCTCATGTCATGTTATCTTTGAAACATTTGTTTGATAGCTTGTACCGCAATGTCTGTATTTGCTGAACCCTTCATTTTTTTCTGTATTGTTCTAATTTCCCTTAAAAGTATAAAGCAAACAATATTTCTAATTGTTAGCTTGAAATTGATATAAAAGTCTATCTATATCATTTGCATAGATTAACAAATCATTATGTAAATTCATATGGTAATAAATGTAAAGTAATTGTATTTGACTAAATGTCTTGAAAACCATCTTTGATTATGATGAGCAATAATTAAGAATCTAACTTTAACCATATTGTTGGAATATTTGAAGTCTGTTGGCAGAAAATGTTATCCTTAACCACGGGTATAAATATTTTTAAAGAATCATCCTCCAGAAATAATCAATGGAGAGATTAATATGATCCAGTAATAGAAATCCAGAGATCATTATCTGAAAATTTGTAGTAGAAATCCCATGACCCATATTTGGGTATTAACGAATAAAATCTGAAAGTTTAGAAACTCGAAACCCAGATTCGGGTATTAGTGGATGATATTAGAGATTAAGAAACTTGAAACTCATATTCAAGTATTTTGTAGATGATAACCGGAATCCCATAATAATGATCTTTTGATAGAAGTCTTCAACCCAGATTTGGGCATTAATTATGGATAATCAGGAATCCATAATAGAAATCTCAAGCCTAGATTAGGGCATTAAAGTGAAGTTAAGAAATAGCCTCGAAACCCAGATTCGGGTATGATAAATGCTGTAAGTGATTAATGAAGACCTGAAACCCTAATTCGGGTACTAATAGATGAATTTCAGAAACGAGAATCCCGAAACCCTGATTCGGGTATTAATAAGCAGAGTTCTTCTACTCCTTAGATTCTATCCTCTTCGACATATATAAACCCTTTAGACCTTTTATGTTGTCGCAGTTTGATTGGCTGCTTCTCGAGCTAGGTCTTTGTCCATCATTTGATATGTTGCTTTTCGGGCTTAGACATCTTAGTCTGCTATAGATATGCCGCTTCTCGGGCTTGGACATCTTAGTCCCTTGTAGATATGCCACTTCTCGAGCTTGCACATCTTAGTCCCTTGTAGATATGCCGCTTTCTCGGGCTTGGACATCTTAGTCCATTATAGATATGCCGCTTTCTCGGGCTTGGACAACTTATTCCATTATTGTATGGTGCTCTTGGTTAGCTTATTCTTAGAGGCTAGAACCAAGGACTTACCCAACCTCCTTCTAGGAGGCGCCTTGACCTAACCAGAGGCGTGGCAAAGAGCTTGTCCGGTGCTTTAACCTGGCTATAGTGTTGCACGGATAAAGGCTTACTCCAACCTCCCTCCAGGAGGCACCTTGCCCTGGCCATAGCATGGCGCGGACAGGGGCTTGTTCGATGCTTTAACTTAGCTATAGCGTGGCGCGAATAAAGGCTTACTATGTCCTCCCTTCAACAGGAGCCTGGACCTGACTAGAGGTGTGGCCAAGGGCTTGTCGATGCTTTAACCTGGCCATAGCATGGCGCGGTTAAAGGCTTACACTCCTCTCTCCAAGAGGTGCTCTGCCCTGGTCAACTCGACCTGGACAGACACTTTGACCGTATAAGGTAATGTCCAAATAAAAGGAGCATTTCACTCCCAACCATGTAGATTCTCTTTTGGAAAAGTAGCTCTTTATTGATCTCATTCAATATTTCTTTACAAACTCATTAATTTTTCCTTGACAGAAAAAGCTGATGGCTCTGCAGTGGTTAGTCTTATGTCCATTCATCATATGGAAATGACAGTAGGATTCCCCCAAATTTCTTTCATATTTTGGCTTCTTTTTCTTCGATGGCCAATAATTGAGCTCATCCTTTGTTAGCAAGTAGACATTCTCTATGGATGTCATTAGATTGCACTCCTTAGAAAGTCTTGACTTGAAACTTATTTCTTGAGGATGGCTTCTAAATCTCTTATTACTTGGCTCTGGAGTTTCCCCTTTAATAACTGGTTTTCTCTTTAAAATTCTTTGGGGTTCTGGTGTAGGTATTGTCCCGCTTGTGACTTGACCCCATTTGTATGCAAAGGCGATGTAATTTGCCATTATTCCCTCTTCAAAGATTGTGCCCTTGGTATAGTGTTGGATTGTTTTTCTCATTTGGTCAAACAAATTGTCACTTTCCTTTTTCCTTTCCCCTAAAGCAAAGATTGGGGTGGGAGCAAAATGAAAAGGGTTTAAACTCCATTTAAGTAGATCATAAGCTTCAACTTTCTTTTCTCTTATTATTTTTAAAGACTTCATCCTTAATAGTTGTTCTTCTTGGAGATTTCTATCATTAGCTGTCTCTTGGGAGAATCCAATTAATTTTGGTTCCGAGGACCTTTGCTTCGGATCTTTTGATTCTACTGGCCATAATGAAGTAAGGCCTTGAGTGGGAGAGTTTGGAAATAACTAGGTTAGAGGAATGTGGTGTTGGGTGTTCAACGGAGACGGCTTGTCAACACCCCAAAGTAAAGTTGAGGAAAGAGGTTAATTCCTTTTGGTCTCCTTTAGTTAAGTTTAGAAGATTAGTAGGTGTGTATTTCTTTTGATTGCCTTTTCGAATAAGATGATTTAGTGAAGGCTTTCTTGTATCAACCTTTTGACCTAGTTGAAATACTTAATTTCCTTTCTTATTAACATTTCAAGCTCACTAGCTAAGTATGACTCTTCCTTCGAAAGCCTTCCTTTCGAAGCAGTTGCAAAATACAAATGAATAGCTTAATGAATCCCAGGATAAGGTTTGACTTAGTAGGTTTCAACCGTGTCGACGACTAGGTTATTTGATGACTTAAGGTTTGGTTTTGGGAACTAAGGTAAATTTAGCTGGGATTGAGGTTTCGACCCCGTCGAAAGCTGGAGTCTTAAGTGCCTTTGGTTTGGATTGGGAATCGAAGGTTAAAGTGGATTGGGATAAGGTTTTGACCTTGTCGAAAGCAGAAGTCTGATACCAGGTGGCCTGGAATCTATAACTGGAATCACTTGAATATGCAAGGGTTTCTATCAAGTAAAAAGAGTCCTTTCGACGTGGTCGACACCTGGAAAAACATGATTAGATCTGATAAAAGCTTATGAAACAACTAAGTAATCAAAAATATTGAAGACTTCCCTTTCATAACTCAACAAAGTCTTTATTGCCCAATTTCCCCAATTCAATTTACAAATTAGGGTTACAGCCTTTTGAATTAAGAAAATAGAAGTGTAGAATGATTGAGTTCAGATCCCCAAAACCAAACCCTTTCGGTCTTGTTTATAGATTCGGGTCAGCACCTTTCGACCCTAATGCTTTCGACCTGGTCAAAAGGTGGCTTGCGAATTGTCTTTAGAATGCTTCCACCTTTGTCGAAAGGGACGGTTGAGCCTTTCTTCTCTATGTTGCTTTGTAGGAGCTTTCGACTCTGTTCATAGGCTTTATCCAGTGTTTTCGAAGTGTTCCAATACTGATGGTTTCGACTCTGTTGGCCGCTTCTGAACTTCTGCCTGTGACGATGCGGAACCTCCCTGGATAGTAATGGCTTCGACCGGTTTGAAAGGCTTGGTTTGGCTTTCGAAAGGGTTGCTCTAGCCAATGCATGTTTCTATATGCTTTGAGTGAAGGCGAAACCTTTGGTTTTGAAAAGTTTGGCGCGTATGTGAAGAGTTGTCCTTCTTTGTCTTCAAAAGGTGTTGCTTTAACTCATTCGAAAGGTCTTCATGTATGTGGAATCATCTGCTTCGAAAGATGGACACTAAAGCGGAAGGGTGATTTCGACCTTTTTGACCCCTTTGAAAGGTTCAAAATCTTCTGGACTTTGGCTGTAGCACCCTATCGACCCCTTCGAAAGGTTGTGAAACTCATATACTTTAGCTATAGCATCCCTTCGACTCCTTCAAAAGGACTTGCTGGAGCTTTATCTTCTTATTCTTCCTTGACTTCTGTTCGAACTGGTTTCGATAAGGTCGAAAGGATATTTGGTAGTAACGTTATCAATCAGTTTTCGCTATGCAATTCTGATCATTATTGGATCTTCTTACTCAAGCCACATAGAGGTTTATTATTCACCATCAATACTGACATTACTAATCGGACTAACTACTTCTACCTTCACAAGCTTCATCAACTACTATGTATCTCATATAGAGATTTACACTTAGAAAAAGGATAGAAGAAATATATTACATAATAAGACAAATACAAATACGTTCCTAGTTGATTACCTCAGTAATCATTGTATACTTTTATTATCACATAAGTATAATCAATAATCTACTACATATCCACGGGGACATAGACTTTAAGTCTCATCTAACACCAAGACTTATGTCTCTTATACCCTGTATTGTTTTAAACCGGCTTTGATACCAATTGTAACACTCCACCTCTATATCCGTATTATCCAAGAGTATTACTGGGTAATGTTATCAAATAATACAGAGAATAAGGCTGCATGAGGTACACACACGAATATTCCCTTGGATTAACATTGGTACGTATCTCAATAAAAATCATAAACAACTCAAAAATATGTACAGAGTATGGGCATAAAGCAATGAACACGTGTGCCACTAGGATAGAACAATACACAACATAAAATAAATCATACAGATCACAGAGTCATTAACACAGCGATAATATATAATATAAAATATACACAAGTTTGAGTGGGATTTAGCATAGATCAAACTTCCACTATCTTAAAAATAAACAATGTATAATTCCATACATACATCTCGTTATCAATATACATGACATGCAAAATAGACAATAGTACACTTATCAACTAATAAACTAGCCTCCATTAATGCCCAACAATCACAATCTGGCCTCTTCGTCCCTGAACCTGTAATGGCTCGGGCTGACCCAAGTATTATATAAATAACACACAGGTCAAACTATGTCTAGAATGTAGATATCAGTGTATAACAATAACTAGCATGGTGCTACAAATATGTCTAACGAATATGTGTAAACATCTCAAGTATATCACATATATCATACCATGCACAAATCATCACCCTTCAAAATAAACATCATATCTTATAAGTAAATAAGACATATATATCCAAACATCTAACTGTAACACCCATTAATAAAACCACATCAACCAGATATCCAATCATCAACCAACACACATGTAAAATGGGAATCATATATTAACGAACACACAATCTAGTGAAGTGCTATGAGTATGTATAATTATCTATATATCTCAAGTCACATAATCCAATTAGGAGCCTCACAGCACATAGCATGCTCCAATGGGTTAAGAGATCCTCGCCTATGAATAGATGTCTAGAGGGTATCTTAATACTATAGTATAATCATATAGTCATACATATCCCAGATGGGAGATACACAACACAACGCATGCTCTAAGGGACCGCACATAGCACTTACAGAACACTGCACACCCAAAATCTTAGTTACTCCCAATCATCGTTACACTACATCCATCTATACTCTACAATCACAAGCCTACTGCCTAGTGGTAACAGACTGTTTGGCTAGTGTAGCATCGAGGCATATCATAGCACAATCTAAACATCAGCACATAACACGTATATATATAAGGTGATGCCATGGATCTTAGCGTGACCCCATGATCAACCAACTAGGATGGACTCTAGTCTACTTGGATAAATAGCACACAACACAAGTTGGCACACAGTGGACCCTTCCTCTAGACATTAACCCATAAAATAAGAGTGTCCCTCGCTTATAGAAAGTAATTAAACAAATATCACGTAGACGTCCCACACCATCTCGTGTTACTCTCTCGTTTACTCAATGCTTATAAACTACACTTTATACCCATAATAATATCCTATACCATAAGTCAAAAGGGTAAACATAATAATATCACTGAATACCACACACCAGACGCAGTCACCGAATGTCCCATACCAGACGGTGTTATCGATCCATTTACTCAACTTACCCACAATCTAGAATTTCACACGATACTATTCTATATAACAAGTCCAAAGAATAATTGAAGAAATATCACCGAAAGTTCTATACCATATGGTACTATAACTCTGTTTATTTTAATTTCTCATTACATAGAAATATAAATCATCAAAACTTACAATTATATTATTTATTGATTTGGAAGGGATTTAAAAATACATTTACTCCCAAAATTTTCATAACAATTTCAAATATAATTTTCAATCGAACGAAAATCAATTTATAAAATTTCCAAACTTTCCTCAAAATCCATTTTCCATCTAGAAATAAGTAATTCTAACCCTCTAATTTATTTACTATGAAATCAATATTTTAAACCTTAATTCAATTTCAAATCGGTTCAATTTCTTTTATTAATAATTCATAATTTTGAGACTTCTTTAAAAGTTTAAAATAATAATTCCAATGAAGTTCTATAATTTATAATTTCCTTTAAACAACAAATTGTTTTATATTCCTAATAAGGATTTACATTCAAAATAATTTCTCGAAGCCATAAAATAAAATTCCATAACCAAAATATTTAAAACCTACATTTACATTTCAAACCCCTCTTTAAAACTAGTTACATTGGAAAAATAATTCATCAAACCAAATTGTGTTATTTTCAATCCTTTTTTATATAAAAATAATCAAACACAAAAATATATTGATTTCAAAAATTCACTAAACTATAGATAATGAATTCCTCACGTAATAATTTACATACAATAATTAAATTGCATTTGACTTACAATTACTTTAAAATATTATTTTATAAACTTCCAATTCATTAAATCCAAATAATATTAACTTATCATTTCAAAATATAAAATTTTAAGTTCTCTTTTTTATAAGAAAAATCCTTTAAATATGTTTATAATCATAGGTAAGTATAATGAATATAAAATATATTCCAAAATTCACTTATTTAATGAAATCCTGGAAATCATCACTTCTCACATAATTTATATTCACAAATTCTCAATATTATTCCACTTTTAATATTTTATATTAATATCAATAATATCAATATTAAATAAAACACATTCCAGAATCACTACTTACATTTTTAAAATTTCATTAATTTAAAATTTCCAATTTCCAATTTATTTATTCCCTTCCAATCAATTTCTACTTTCATACCTCACTAATGCAATCATCTATGTATTGTGCACAACACATAACATAAGCGTGTTCAACAATCAACTAATATAACATCAACATCCATTCATAAAAGATATGCAACTCAATATCATCCCTAGACAACGCAACTTCAGCCTTCACTACACTAGCCGACACCACCCTAAGCTCCACTTTCGTCATTGACTAGCCCAAAGCCCAAACACTGAATTACCTTTTGCAAATCCCGTTGCCTCAGCCTCGTCATCCGCACACTAGCCCAGATCATACACCCAGAATTCATGTCATCCGCTTCTTGATGTTCCTCTAAACTACACGTAAGCACCTGATCATGGCTCCTAGTCGAACTGGCTTCTGATGTCACTCGCCACCCTATTGCGAGCTCACCTAGTCGCATCGCCTAATGTCGTGCCTCACAATTTCTTTTCCTTTTTTTACTATGTCACGATTTTTGATTTAAGGTAGACTTAGGGCTGAAGAGGGGATATGGGTATCAGGTTTGATGTTTGAGTGAAGAATGGGATGAAAAGCATTCTAGAAAAATAAAGGGGTTAGATGAGCTTAGGCCATTTAATTTGCTTTTGGCCTCATTTTAATTCAACTTAAATTTAATTGATTTTATTTTCATTAAATTTAAATTTAATCCATAACATTTGTTTACAAATATATTTCAATCCAATTCAAATTAATTTACACATTTAAAAATATTTTATATTCAATTTAAAACATTTGATTCAATTTTAGTATATTATTTGAAAAGAAATATTAATTTAATTCAATTCATTTGACTAAAATCTTTTATTAAACAGAATTTAATCAACTAAAAATTTATTTTGAAAATATTAATTATCAAATATCAAATTCAAACAATTTTATTTGAATTAAATTAAATTTATTTACATGGCGTAGAAAGCAGAGTTGTTACAGTAATCTGGAGTATCTCTGTTTCAATAATCATATTCAATATATGTTTATTGCACTCTCCATTTTGTTAAGAGGTTTGAACATAAAAGCCTTAAATGGAGACTACGGGGAAGAGAATTCATCCGCAGGATTCTTTGAGTTACTTGGATTCATTAGAGATTGAGTTTATGTAGTTTTACTAAAGAAGATTAAATTGTGCCTCTAATAACAAAAGTAACATGTAATTAAGTAAGAGTATCATTTAAAAAACATGAGGAAAATTTAGTTTTAAAAAATCGTTGACATGTCAACATACTTTTCAAATATATGTCGATGTATACTTATCAAAATTGTTTATTTTTTATTTTTATCTTTATGTGTATGTGTGTGTATAATTTTAAAACCTAGTAAAAGAGCATGTTCCTTATTCTCTTCGTAATTTAATAAATGTGTTTTGTATTAATGGTATGGTCAAAATATAAGTCGCTTGATTTTCAATATTTATAAATTATAAAGTTATGTTGCCTTTAATTACATTATCTCTTAAGAAATGATATCTTATACCTAAATGTTTTGTTCTAGCATGATTTCTTGGATTTTTAGATAAATTTATGGCATTTGTATTGTCATAATATATTAGTGATTGTTTACTATTTAAACCAAAACCTTTTAAAGTTTGTTGCATGTAAATGACTTGTGAACCTGCCAATGCTGTACATTTATACATATAATATATATATATATATGTGTGTGTGTGTGTGTGTATTCTGCTTTCGTTGTGGATAGAGATAAAAATTCTTTTTACTGAACCATGATACATGTGAATGTCCCAAAAATTGAAAAGTTTCGCTTTTACTTTTCCTACCAGATTTACAGCTGGCGTAATCTACAAGGCTACATGATATTAAGTCAAATAAGTCTTCCTTACGGTAGAAGATCCTAAAATACAAAGTATTATTGACTTATCTTAAGATGTATTTTACAGCTTTAAGATGTGTTTCCTTTGGATTAAACCAACATCTTGCACACAAACATACACTATACATTATATCTGGTATGCTGATAGTTATATAGAGTAATGAACCAATCATGCCATGATTTTATTTTTGATCTATATCTTTTGAATTTTCTTACTTTCTTAATGTTGCTCCAAATGCCATAAGAGTAGGTTTGCCATTCGTATTTGACTACCAAATCTCTTTACAAGTTCCTTAGCGTATTTTTCTTAACTTATAAAAATTTCATTGCTTAGTTGTTTAATTTGTACTCCTAAGAAAAATATTAATTCTCCCATATGAATTATTTCAAATTCATATGTCATTATTTTTGAAAATTCCAAATTTAGTTGTTCATTTGTTGATCCAAAAATTATATCATTTATATATATTTGTATAAGTTGAATATCGTTATCAGTTATTTTTATGAATGACATATTATCAACTTTTAAACCATCCAATAATAAACAACAAGAATTTTATTTTAAATTCCTAGTTAGACAAAATTAATCTTCAAGAAAGATCTCTCGTATTCTGCTATTGTGAAAGACCTATCGTATTCCTCACCCACCGATCCAGTTCTCAACCATGATTTTCATCTGAGATACCCTCTCAATGCTGATGAGGAGGGCTTCATCCCCATAGTACTTAGAAGATGAGACTGACAACATGTCGCTGCTTAGCATTTTTCTCAAAATTTTCCTGTTAAATCCTTTACAAAGAATGAGATGGAGTAGATGTACACAAGGAAGACCACTTTTTTACAGAAAGCTCGAGTTGTCAACATGGAGGGCTTAACTACATCAGGTGATGGTGCTAGAACTAAGGGTGCCGACAATAGATTATGGAGAGATATGCATATAGGAAGTGAAGAAGATCACATTTTCTCTCAGCTATGTGGAACTAGTGGACTTTAAATGTCTTTAATATTCTAGAATATCATTAGAAATAAAAGAGAAGGATAGTAATAAATTGTCATACTCTATAGTTTTATATGTTAACGAATCGAGACCTGTCATATCTTGCTTTTGAACTAAGCCAGGTCTTGACAATTCAAAACCATTGAATGGTTGCGAAATAAAATCTGAAGTCTTGGAATGTGGGTCTGGGAACTAGAATTTAGTAGAAGTCTAAAGAATCGATGTTGAACATTGCTTCCCAATAGAAGACACATAGCCATTTTCTAGATCAATCAAGTGGTGAAGAGAAAATTGGAAAATTCCAAGTAAAGGTCATAATTTGGTACCGAGTTTTGCCCCTCAACTTGGTACTAAGTCATGATTTGAGTCAGCGCCACATGTTCAAGAAGTTAGGGCCAAGACGAGGCAAAGCGTACAAAGTGATGAAGTTCCATATATCGGCACCGGGTTTTGATGCATAACTCAGTATTGAGTTGACATTCAAAGTGCTAATTTGGCCACAGTTTTCTTCTAGAGCCTCCTGTAGGATGTGGAGAACATGGGGAGAAGGTTTTAGAGCTAAATTCGTTAATCTTGATCTATAAATAGGAGGAGGAGATCACAAAAATGGGATCCTTTTCTTACTTTCTGAATTATTAGATTTTAACTCGAGACTCTATTGGATTCTTATTCGAGTTGTAAGCAACCAAGTTCTAAAATCACTATTGTAACGAAAGTCATAAATCATTTACAAAGTTGACAATGGATGTAGGCTATTGTTCTTAATTGAACTACTGTAGATCTCTTGTGTTATTTCCTCATTTTCAATAACTATTTCTTATAATCTGAATGGGTGTTTGACCCATTTTTGGTGTAAATATTTTGATGCTTTCACCGAGAGACTCTCAAAATTCTTGTTCTTGGATCTATCTTGAGGCTTTGGATTATTACTATACCAAGCTAGATCAAAGAAAGTTTATGTTGGAAGATCCATAATTACTTGAATTTGAAAAATTCTATCATTGGATCTAGAAAAGTTATAGCACCCAGAAATGCTAAGGAAAAATCAACTTCATCGAAACCCACCAATGACATTGAAAACGAAGGCTCTCAACGAAGAACAAAAAAATCAACCCATTGCTATAGAAAATTTGAGTGAACCAAAAATGGTGACTAGGGTAGATTTGGATAGAACAATGATTGAAATGAACAAAAATTTGCTAGAGAGCCAAATTGCTATTTTGAAGAATATGAAGGAGAGTATTGGTTTAATGGCTTTGTTACCCTAAAGACAAAGGAAGTGTCAAAAGGATCTTTCATCTTCTAACTCGAAAGAAGGGAATTCTTCTTCGTTGGATAGTAACCAAAGAAGTGTAAAGCAAAATATGAAAAAGGAAGAAGTTGCGACATCAAAGATGGTGTTTGGAAAAGCTTCAATTGACAAGTCACAACTCGGCACTGAGCCATCACAACTCGGTACCGAGTTGAACAATTGACTTGTGATTAGTGATTTAGATGATGAGTTGCAAAAGGATGTTCGTGTTCGTATTGAGTAGGCTGTTGGTAGTCAGAGTGGTGGTGTTCAGACAGATGCCACTAAACCATCACAGAGAACATAGACAACCAAGAGCGAAGGGTTCTCCAAGAGACAGGGGAACCATATGTCATGGAATTAACCAAGAGCGTTTGCGGAACCAAACACTCAGGGTAGCCCATGATGATTATCGTCTAGTCAATCAGATTAGCTCGAAATATGTAGCTGATATGGTAAGAAGAATGGTGAATGAGAACCAGCATAGAAGTAATGATGATTGGTGTTCATCGCCTAGTAAGACCCTATTCATAAAGAATATTTTGCAAGAAGATTATCCTAGAAGGTTTGTTATTCCCATGACGCCATCATACAATGGAACGACGGATCCAAGATAGCATCTTTTGAAGTATGAGTGGTACATGGATGGTGCTAGGGCAGCTAACATCGTGAGATGTAGATGGTTCCCCATTTAGCTACAATGTAGTTTACTCGACTTGCATTGAAATCCAAATCTTAGTTTGATCAATTGGCTAGAATGTTTATCGAGCAGTTTAGGCTCCATGCTACTCGACCAAAGGATATGATGTCCTTATTGGTATCCTCAGGGCCTTGGGAAGACTCTAAAGACTTTCTTGAGTAGGTTCAATACTGATGTAACTGAAGTGAGTAGTATGAAGGAAGATTTCCAGTTGATAGCATTGATCCGGGGGACACAGCTGGATATGGATTGGTAAATGGTTGAAGAAGAAGTAGCCACCCACCATGGAAGAGTTCTATCGAAATGCAACCAAATTTTTGTGCTTAGAAGAGGAATGTATGGCTATCGAAAAGGCTAGTGGGAGACCGTCAAGTGAAGTTGTGCAGAGCAACGTTGTCACAAAACAAACCAATGAGAGCACCATAAACATTGCAGTCAATATTGGAAGTAATAGTAACAACCAAAAGATTAGAAACCAGGGTGTTAGTGGACAGAAGTCAGACTTTATGAGGCATCCTAGATATTCGAATCCTGAAGATTATGCCCCACTGAACGAGACCATTAAGAACATTTATCTTGCAACGCAAGGTACAGAGAATTATAGGAAGTCGACTCAGAGAAAGTCAACCAAACGAGAGATGCACTCAGGGAAGATTGTCGCTTCCATGAAATACATGGATACAATACCAATGAGTGCAACATCTTAGGGATATAATTAAGGATTTGATTAGAAAAAAAATTGCAACAATATGTGAAAGATCCACAAGATGGTAGGCAAATAAACAACAGATCCCAGGAGAAGATGGCCCAATGGAATTAGATTGGGCCTAGTGGTGATGGACCCTAGGCACCCCGAAAAGAGAATTTTAATTTACAACTATCACTCATGGAGCTCACCTAGTCGAGAAAAGATGGATTGAGATGGAGACATATGAGAGTTCTTCGCAGCACATTATGTAGGAGAGCTGTTTTGTTATAGAAGGCGAAGCTCTAGGAAACAACTGAAAAGGATGACTAATGATATTGTATTTAAAGATCGAGATGTAGATGGGGTGTAAGCAGCAATGCTTGACCCTTTGATGATTATGGTCATCATCAGGCCGACTACTGTGCATCGAGTTCTCATTGATTATGGGAGCTTGATAAATATTCTATTTAAGAAAACATTTAATTAAACGAGGATGAGTGTGTAGGATCTGCAGCCACAAAAATCACAGATCCAGAGATTTACCAGAGAGGCTACAAAGCCTGATGGTTATATTGATTTATCTGTGGAGCTTGGTGAAGGTGACCGTAAGATGGTGCGGGTGCAGACCTTTATTATGATTGATACGTACTCTGCTTTTAATGCTTTCTTGGGCCGACCGACCCTTGCCAGTTCAGGGCGGCCCAAGATTTATGGTGTTTAATGATGAAATTTCCCATAGAGAATGGGGTAAAAGCTATCCAAGGAGACTAGATTAATGGTCGTGAGTGTTGCGTTGTGGAACTTAGAGAAGCGAAATGATGAGAAAAGGGAAAGGGTGCCGAGAAGACTCTCCACATCAAAACAGTTGACGCATAGTAATCACCGCCTAAGCCTTGGCTCGGACGACATAGTAAATTTTACAAAGCTATGGATCCATAGAAAGATCCAGACGATGTGAGGGTGGCTCCAATAGAGTTGATGATCTAACATCCTGATCGATGAGGATGACCCCGCTTGGGTCTTAAAGATCAGACCTCAGTTGGGTGTGAAGATGAAGAACGGGGTGGTTGGGTTTCTATGGGAAAACATGGATGTGTTTGCCTGGATACATTCCGATATGTATGGAATATCATTGGAGATAGTGTGATATACATTGAATGTGGAACCCTGATGCCCTTCTGTGAAACAAAAAAGGCGCAGCCTAAGTCCGGAGCGATCTGTTACACTAAATGAAGAAGTGGATAAGCCGAAGGAAAATGGCTTTTTCTGCGATGCTATATACCCCGAATGGGTAAATCTAGTGCTAGTCAAGAAGCCTAACAGAAAATGGCGAACATGCATCGATTGTTTAGACCTGAATAAAGTGTGGCCAAAAGATTGCTCCCGCTACCGAAGATTGACCAACTTGTGGACTCAACTGCTGGATATGAACTATTATCCTTCATAAATAAGTATTCCGACTGTAATCAAATAGCAATGCATGTTCAATCAAGAGCACAAGGGTTTCACACTGACTTGGGTCTATATTGTTATCGTGTGATGCTGTTCAGTCTGAAGAATGTTAGAGTTACCTACCAATGATTGGTAAACTTGAAGTTCAAAGATCAGATCAAGCGAACGATGGAGGTCTACGTGGATGATATGTTAGTGAAGTCATAGCAATTGATCAACCACATGCATGACCTCTCGAAGATATTTGATGAGCTTTGAAGGTATGCAATAAAGCTCAACCCATTTAAATGCCATTTCGAAGTCGCATTAGGCAAGTTTCTTGGTTTCATAGTAAACTCAAGGGCACGACGACTAATCCAGAGCAGATTAAAGAGTTGAAAGATGTTGATGCTCGAAGGACAATGAGGGAAATGTAGAGCTTGAATGAAAAAGTCATTGCACTTAGTCATTCATCTCAATGGAGACAAATAAACGTGGGTCATTCTTTGATGCCCTTAAGAAAGTAAAAGGAAATTTTATCTAGACGGAGGAATAACATAAATATTTCTAGACATATTTGATCACGTGCAGTAACTACCAGTCTTATCAAAGCCTTTTGAAGGAGAGGACTTGTTTGTTTACTTAGTACTGTTTGCTCACGTATTAAGTGCAGCCCTAGTATGTGAGGAGCCTAGAAAATAAAGTCCATGTATGACATTAGCAAGAGATTCACTGGAGCGAAGAAGAATTATCCAAAGTTAAAGAAGCTAGTGTAGTGCTTGTTGATTGCTTCAAGGAAGTTATAGTCATTCTTCCAACTCATCGGATAAAAGTGTTGACTGACCAACCTTTAAGACAAGTGTTGCGCCGACCCGAGACCTCGGGAAGATTAATAAAGTGGAATATTTAACTGAGCCAGTATAATATAACCTACTATTAGAAGGGAGATATGAGGACAGATATTAGTTTATTTCATTGCCAATTTCACCATTTGAGATGGATAAGTGGAGGAAGATGTGGTCTGGCTTGTTTGATTGAAATTGTGTATAGATGGAGCGCCAAATGAACATAGCTCCAAGGCCGGAGTGATCTTAGTAACCCCGAAGGAATGAAAGATATGTTACACCATGAAGCATGAGTTCCCAGCAATGAACAATGAAGCTGAATACGAAGCATTGATCATTTGACTCAAGATAACTAAGGAAATGGGAGAGCATTGCATATATTCAGTGACTTTCGGTTGGTGGTCTGTTAGGATAAGAAGGAATTTCAAGCTAAGAGAATGAGAATTGCCCCTTACATGAAGTGTTGAATGATATTGAATATTACACGATAATGCACATTCCCAAAGAGGAGAATACAAAAGCTGATTCATTAGCAAGCTAGCCAGCTATAGGGATGCAGCTTATGGGATTGGTTCAAGTGGAGATTTTGTTGGCATCGAGTATTGACAAGATGGATGTCGATTGGATCTTGGAAGCCGAATGGAAAAAGAGTATGGATGACTCTAATTAAAGAATATTCGTTAAAGGGAATTCTCTTAAATGGAAGAAATGGGTGAAGAAAACTTCTATGCAATGTACCATGATTTATTATCCACGAAGGAGTACTACATAGGAGAGGGTTCTTCACTCCCCTGCCATGATGTGTCACCAAGGAATAAGCCAAAAAGATACTTGCCGATGTGCATGAAGGAAGTTGCAGTGATCACATTGGGGGGCAGACTTTGACAAGGAAGATTCTTCGTTATGGATACTTCTGACCAGTAATCAATCGGGATGCGGCTGGTTACACTAGAAAGTGTGATAGATGCCAAAGATCTGCTAAGTTTCCTAGAGCCCCATATATAATGCTTACGTAAATGGTCAGTCCATGGTCGTTTGTAGTTTAGGGACTTGATATAATCTATGTGCTACTGATGTCGAAAGGTGGACCGCAGTGTGCCACTGTTGTAGTTGACTATTTCACAAAGTAGGCCGAGATGGAACTGCTATCCATGATCACTATGAACAAAGTGATCAACTTTGTAGTGAAAAATATCATATGCTAATTTAGAGTTCCTTAGAAGATATCGCTGACACTAGATCCCAATTTGAAAGCATCAAATTCAAAGATTTTCTAAACAAGTATCGAATAGAAAAGAAATTTGTTGTTGTAGCATACCCACAAGAGAATGGATAGGTGGAGGCGATGAACAATATTATCAAGTCCATCCTAAAGAAGCAATTGACAAAGGCCAAGGGTAGCTAGGTCGATGAATTACCCCTAGCTCTATGGGCTTATTGAATGACTCACAAATCCACGACCGGCTATATTCCATTCGCTTTGGTCTACGGATCAGAGGCCATGATTCTAATTGAATTGAAAGATCTTTCTCAACAAAGAGTTCACTACAATCCCGAGTTGAATGAGGAACTCTTGCTTAAGTTAGTTGACCTGGTCATTGAGAAGCGAGAAGAAGCTGATCTGAGGGTAGTTGCTCACCAAAAAAGAGTAGCATGATAATTCAATGCCAATGTCAAGAACCAGACCTTCAAGATTGGCGGTCTCATTTTGGAACGAGTCTTTCTTCATCTAAAGGCACTTAACCCAAATCGGGAAGTTCCTTTTGCAATTGAACATAAGCTTAGAGATGGAACTTTCAAGTTGGCAACTGTTGATGGAATTTCGATTTCGAGAACGTGGAATAATGAGCACTTAAGACGCTATTTCACTTAGACTAAATGTCCAACTAGACTCTAATGTAATAAGGCAGATTCTTGTATCTATAAATAGAATTGGCTTTGGGATTGATGGACTGTATACTCAAAATCCCGACTTTATGTTATATGAATAATGGTGAAATTGAACATTCTATGTTTTGAAAATGCTGATATTTAGGTACATGGACATAGGTATCGATAGACTCCATCAATCCATTATCAGGTCACCGAAATATAAACGAACTAGGGTTGATTGGACGATTCACCCCTTGCACCTAACCTTTGACCATTGCTCGGAGAGAGGTAATTTCGTAAATTGGTGCCCGGAGATAAGCACCAATGGACTCCTTCGATCCATGATCGGGTCTAAGGAATATAATCACGCTAGGGTCGATCGAACGGTTCGCCCTATACCGCTAACCTTTGACTAGTGCCTGGAGATAGAAATGGTCTGATAATGATGCCCAGAGATAGGCATATGAAATATTAGGTCCCGGAGATATGACCTGGTAGGAGATTGAATCTCCTTTTGCAAGTATGATGAGTACATACGATCAATACCCAGAGATAAGAAGATGGAGCATGGATGTCCAAAGATAGACGTCCAAAGCACCACTTCTCACTGACAAAAAGCGTTATGATTTTATAACCTTGTTTTTGGTCAAATGGAACCTGACCAAAGGCGAGCAACATAGACCGTAGAGTTGACTAACCAATTACAATTATGTTAGCTAAAGAGGAAGATGGAGCATGGATATCCAAAGATAGACGTCCAAAGCACCACTTCTCACAAATAAAAAGCGTTGTGATTTTATAACCTTGTTTTTGGTCAAACGAAACCAGACCTAAAGCAAGCAAGATAGGCCGTGGAATTGTCCAACCAATTACAATTATGTTAGCTAAAAAGGAAATGTTTTGGTAATGATAAATAGAATGAGATAACAAAGTATTACTAAGCAACGGAGAAAGATTATTCACGCATACAAATTTACGGTGAGTAATAACATTGCGCCGATTCATATATGATTACCACATCTGTAGTTAAACTAAGTATATAGGCAACATGAAACGTGAATCTAAAAGAATAATAATTTTATCCATAATTGAACTTCGAAAGAAAAAGTGAGGATCACACTCGCACAACAACGGCGTGTATCCATAGATTGAAACTGGAACAAATAAACAAATAAACAAACAAACAAGTAACAACATAAGAGAACGATGGCTAATCCTTGTTCTTCTTTTTCCTCTTCCTCCCCTTTTTTCCCTCGGGAGACGTTGTAAACAACATTTTTCTAGATGTACCATTATTCCTCTAGATAAGCAGCCCTTAAGATCCTTGTCCCAGTCATAGTCGCTTCTCGAAGACTTGGGAGCCTCAGCTTGAATGCCAACTGATGCTGACTAGAAGTTGGAACGACGGTTGGGTCGATTAGGAAGGAAACAAAGAGCAAGGGAGGAATATCATCAATGCCTTTTTTATTTTTTATTTCCTTAATCTTCCAAAGTTGTGATAGATGCCAAAGATCTGCTAAGATTCCTAGAACCCCATATATAATGCTTACGTAAATGGTCAGTCCATGGTCGTTTGTAGTTTAGGGACTTGATATAATCTGTGTGCTACCGATGTCGAAAGGTGGACCACAGTGTGCCACTTTTGTAGTTGACTATTTCACAAAGTAGACCAAGACGGAACTGCTATCCATGATCACTATGAACAAAGTGATCAACTTTGTAGTGAAAAATATCATATGCTAATTTAGAGTTCCTTAGAAGATATCACTGACAATAGATCCCAATTTGAAAGCATCAAATTCAAAGATTTTCTAAACAAGTATCGAATAGAAAAGAAAATTGTTGTTGTAGCATACCCGCAAGAGAATGGATAGGTGGAGGCGATGAACAATATTATCAAGTCCATCCTAAAGAAGCAATTGACAAAGGCCAAGGGCAGCTAGGTCGATGAATTACCCCTAGCACTATGGGCTTATCGAACGACTCACAAATCCACGACCGGCTATATTCCATTCGCTTTGGTCTACGGATCAGAGGCCATGATTCTAATTGAATTGAAAGTTCTTTCTAAACAAAGAGTTCACTACAATCTCGAGCTGAATGAGGAACTCTTGCTTAAGTCAGTTGACCTGGCCATTGAGAAGCGAGAAGAAGTTGATCTGAGGGTAGTTGCTCACCAAAAAAGAGTAGCATGATAATTCAATGCCAATGTCAAGAACCAGACCTTCAAGATTGGCGGTCTCATTTTGAAACGAGTCTTTCTTCATTTGAAGGCACTTAACCCAAATTGGGAAGGTCCTTTTGCAATTGAACATAAGCTTAGAGATGGAACTTTCAAGTTGGCAACTGTTGATGGAATTTCGACTTCGAGAGCGTGGAATAGTGAGCACTTAAGACGCTATTTCACTTAGACTAAATGTCTAACTAGACTCTAATGTAATAAGGTAGATTCTTGTATCTATAAATAGAATTGGCTTTGGGATTGATGGACTATATACTCAAAATCCCAACTTTATGTTATATGAATAATGGTGAAATTGAACATTCTATGTTTTGAAAATGCTGATATTTAGGTACATGGACATAGGTATCGATAGACTCCATCAATCCATTATCAGGTCACTGAAATATAAACGAACTAGGGTTGATTGGACGATTCACCCCTTGCACCTAACCTTTGACCATTGCTCGGAGAGAGGTAATTTCGTAAATTGGTGCCCGGAGATAAGCACCAATGGACTCCTTCGATCCATGATCGGGTCTAAGGAATATAATCATGCTAGGGTCGATTGAACGGTTCGCCCTATACCGCTAACCTTTGACTAGTGCCTGGAGATAGAAATGGTTTGATAATGATGCCCAGAGATAGGCATATGAAATATTAGGTCCCGGAGATATGACCTAGTAGGAGATTGAATCTCCTTTTGCAAGTATGATGAGTACGTACGATCAATACCCAGAGATAGGAAGATGGAGCATGGATGTCCAAAGATAGACGTCCAAAGCACCACTTCTCACTGACAAAAAGCGTTGTGATTTTATAACCTTGTTTTTGGTCAAATGGAACCTGACCAAAGGCGAGCAACATAGGCCGTGGAGTTGACCAACCAATTACAATTATGTTAGCTAAAAAGGAAGATGGAGCATGGATGTCCAAAGATAGACGTCCAAAGCACCACTTCTCACAAATAAAATGCGTTGTGATTTTATAACCTTGTTTTTGGTCAAACGGAACCAGACCTAAAGCGAGCAAGATAGGCCGTGGAATTGTCCAACCAATTACAATTATGTTAACTAAAAAGGAAATGTTTTTGTAATGATAAACAAAATGAGATAACAAAGTATTACTAAGCAACGGAGAAAGATTATTCACGCATACAAATTTACGGTGAGTAATAACATTGCGCTGATTCATATATGATTACCACATCTGTAGTTAAACTAAGTATATAGGCAACATGAAACGTGAATCTAAAAGAATAATAATTTTATCCACAATTGAACTTCGAAAGAAAAAGTGAGGATCACACTCGCACAACAATGGCGTGTATCCATAGATTGAAACTGGAACAAATAAACAAACAAACAAGTAACAACATAAGAGAACGATGGCTAATCCTTCTTCTTCTTCCTCTTCCTCCCTTTATTCCCTCAGGAGACGCTGTAAACAACATTTTTCTAGATGTACCATTATTCCTCTAGATAAGCAGCCCTTAAGATCCTTGTCCTAGTCATAGTCGCTTCTCGGAGACTTGGGAGCCTCAGCTTGAATACCAACCGCTGCTGACTAGAAGTTGGAACGACTGTTGGGTCGATTAGGAAGGATACAAAGAGCAAGGGAGGAATATCATCAATGCCTTTTTTATTTTTTATTTCCTTAATCTTCCAAAGTTGTGAGATTTGCTTCTCTAACATTAATAGCCCAGATTTATGATCGATGACCCTTGTGATGGCTATGTCTTTATCGCCCAGAGTCATGTGAGATCGTCTGTAGCCTCTTCAGCCAGCATGTGAATCTTTTCGGCATCCAGTCCCAGAATGGAACCAGTTAAAGTGGTTAGGGCCAAAACTGGAGGTAGAAATGATGATACACTAAGTTATTGCAGCTTCGGGGCCCGGAGCTAGATACACATCAGTTAAAGGGGTACCGATAGGCCTAAAATTTGAGAAAGTGAAAAATAGATATTAGAAACATAGATAGGTGTCATCTGTGCCTTCTGGAACACAGGAAAAACTAGTGATATACCTCCAGGAGAAAGAAAATAAAAGTTACATGAGAAGGAGTCCCCATCATACTTTCCTCTATAATGGGAGATAAGGCTGGCAACTTCGGTGAGGACTTAGGCAGCGTGCAATCAAGCTCCTTGTAATTATATCGAATATCAACTAAGGATGTTGAAGAAGTTATCACTCTCAAAGCTACCATGCTATTCGAAGATGTAAAAACCTAGGGGAAGGAATGATGGATTCAGAAGTAAGAGGCCATGATGTGGTAGAAGCAACGACACCGGAAGTAGTTGTCATTAAGTTAGAAGTTTCTACTGGGAATCCCTTAGAGATCGGAGTTAAGCTTTCCCCTAAATCCTTAGAGCTAGATTCGGGAAGAACCCCAACGGGTACATTAGCAGAAGTAGAAACCTTGACATCTAAAATTATCTTACCTACGACAAGTGCATCCAAATCCTTGTTATCTAAAAGGTCGGCTTTCAACTCATCTTCATCAACCATACATGTATGTTCCTTCTCTTGCCTAATTATTTCTTCTTAGACCATAACTAATGCTTAGATGTATCCCTTATCAATCCACCATAAATTTCCAAATTTAATAATGTTCACATAGAAGCGAACCAGAGTGGGCTTAATCTTGGACTTGATCTTATCCTTAGCATTGTCTGCACGAGTTTCTACATCCTTTCATGCTTGCTAAGCATCGAGCATTTTTTCTATACACTCCTAGGCCTGACTGAGAGCTTCATCCTTCACTTTTATTTTAGCCTCTAGCACATCCTCTAATTTTGAAATTTTTAGAGTCTGCTCGTCGACAGTTTTCTAGAGAGTCACTTTTCCCATACAAGGGTGTGGCTCTTATGATTTGCAGACTCGAGCTAAGTCTGTTGCATTTGGAACTTGTCCTTAAAAGATTTCCTTTCTTCCAATAACTTCCTCTCCAATGTCCTATAAGATTCCTTAATCCCCTTTAACTCATTATACAAATTAGTAACGATTCGGCTGTCATCTTTCTCCGCTATCTTCATCTATGGAAGGGCTAACTGCTTCTCTTTATTAATATTAGATAATGCTTATGCGTGATATAAAACTCATTTATACATCTTTCACACAATCCGTGACATCTTTCAAACGATAAGTGAATTTAACCCCATCAAAGCAATGTTTTAGGAAAGCCCATTGTAGCTTGGAAAATTGTAGATTTGAGGTAGATTCTGTCACTACCATAGAAACATGAGCAAGAATATACTCGTTGCCATATCTTCTTTTAAAGGGACTGAAAGTTGCAGACCCAAACGGTTAATTAGCCTGTTTGTATTATGGGAGGACATTGTTGGTTGTGTGACGAACGACATAGAAGTAGGGACAATTGGAGCCTTAGAAGAAGGAATAGGGTCAAGTTTGGAGGAGTATGGATCCATACTTTTGGGAAGAGGAAAGCGCGATCAATGTTAAGTAGGGGATGTCCTACCTGATCCGAACCGATCATGCGACCCTCTCCTACGATCTTTGCGATGTTTTTGTTCTTCTTCACTCCTCCTTTTTTGATCTTTCCACATGCCTTGTTGAGTCAGATTCATAGGATGATCCCCTTTGTTACTATAAAGGACGTGCCTATGATAGCCTAATGAATGACCTTGGAACTCCTCAAAAAGATGGGGGTATCCCATTGTACCTAAAAAGAAAACACAGCCAAGTTAAGATTTATAGATTAAAGTGTTTTTTTGCTCTGGTGCCCCTATGGACCATGCTCATGAAGTTGACTAAGCAGGGTTATCTCCCCTGTGGCATCCGCAGCCACGCAAATAGAAGAATCAATATCAAGGAGGCTAAAATTGTCAAGAATGTAAGAATGGATGTTATCTGAAATGCTCCCAAGTGAACCATACGCGTCACCGGTTGAAGGAGCCGGAGTTGCCACCCTGACTAAAGCCTTTGATGTGGCAGTGGAATGGGACGGGGTGAAATAATCTTTATCCTTGGATGACGGGGAGTAAGCGGTACTTGACCTTCAACACCCTCTCTCCAATGGATTCGTAACTAAGATTCATATTTTCAGCATCACCCTTAATAACAACCCGCCCTTCGTAATACCCTGAATCAGCAGTGAATGACAACACTTGACTCATGAATACCACAAAAGTTAGTTTGCTGGGGTAAAATTTAAAAAAAACACCTAACCAAGGCATATCGGTAGAATCTCACAACGGGATGATAATATATAATATACTGATCGTATACATGAACAGAACTGAATAAACAATATATAAGTAATCGCACTAGCAGAAGCAATTGATAAATAAATATTAATACAGATAACTCCGAATACATCAACTCGATGCAAACGGAGTTTAAAATAAAAGTATCTGATACATCAAGTCTCAAATATGAAAACATATATGTTATGTACTACAATAATATCAAGTATATCCAAAGTATCAACATTGCCTCCATAGAATGCTTAAGCTATCCTGAAAGCGTATCTCGAAAAGCACCTGACTCCTAAACTACTCAATCGAGTACTCAAGAGTTGTCATGAGATAACAGACAAAGACAAAATGCAGGTCAGACATAAAGCCTGATGTAAGGGGCACCATCTCAAAATACTGTATATCAGAACTATACATAAATAAAATGAGAAGCTACTAAGGTACAACAAGTCTTCTCCACCAATGTGGGTCAGGGGTAATCCGGACTGTCCATAACGAGTAAAGTAAACATATCCCCATAAAATAAGGAATCATACCTTACCATGCTCTTCTTCTGTCATCAACGAGTCAGCATAACTAATATAATGGGACTGATCCATATGGTATACTGTAATAGGGTAATACAGATAATAAAATGCAAGTCTACTCTAAAATACATAACAATGAAAATCAGCCAACAAATAACACACACATACAAAGCAGGGATAAGTAGTAGCCATCATTTTAAATTAGTGGTGTCCGTGGTAGACATGTGCCTGGAGTAAATAGAGTCAGTACCCGAAAATACATTAGACCCCATGTCACATCCTGAAAGATGGGTCTCACATAGATCTCACCATACCCCGTCAAAGAGCTAAGGTGATAAATGACCAACTTTATTTACTTGAAACTTGAGTCTTCATTGGACATCGATCTATAATTAAATTACCATAGTCCATTGATTCTCGTTGAGGGTCCTAAATAAATAAAGTTAGTACCTAAATACCTTAGACCCCGAGCATATTCTGAAAGATGGGTCTCGTGTAGATCTCACCATACCCCTTCAAAAGAGCTTAAGTGATATATGATCTACTATATTCACTTAAGATCTATGTGGACCCCCTCGTACTCCCTCAAAAGAGCTTAGGTGATATACAATCCACTCATAAATGATTGACGTCGTCTCCCTCTCAGCCACCATGGATTCCCTAATGAATTTGCATAACACCTCTATAAAAGAGTACGACGATCGTGTCCCGTATAGTATGCCATCGGGACCACAAAGGAACAGCGATGTCACATAGATATATTTATACATCAAATATAATTACTACATGATCATATACGCCTATTACAAATGAAGACCAATATCTTGTCATCGTCCAACTATTTGTATGGTCACTACCAACAGACTAATACAAGGTTAGATCACCAATAAAAGACTGATACCATTCATTAAAACATATAAACCCAAGGTCAAAACCAAGAGATGTGGATTGCTCCGCTCGATCGTACACGCTCGTTGGACGTGGTTGTGCGATCGACCACTATACTGATCTTATGCCCGATCGTTATTGACCACATATGGATCTCATTACATAATTGCCCTAATCCTGAGCTTCGTCATGCCTTCCACTTCCACAAGTAGCCAAAAGCCCTCCTGAAGTCAAGTCAAAGCATCATGCCAACCCGCATCCAAAACTAGAAAGAAAACCCATGTTAAATGCATGTCGCTTAGGATTTACTGCCCAGGCTGGTGCACCACCGGTGCACCGGTGGTAGGCCACTGGTGGATCGGTGGTGGCCTGTCCCAAGCAGTAAAGCCTAGGGCAGGGGCAATTCATGTCGTCGATCGTTGATTCAGACTCTGTTTCCTCCAACACTTTGCCCGATGATTCGCCTAGCACCTTAACATGCCTTTGCCACATCGAACCTTTTTCTGAAGCTCTATTTGTTGACATTTTAGAAGTGGTTTCTTATGTATTTGAAAACCGATTTCGACACCAAAATCCACTCTTTGCACATACAGAATTCAGCGGGCGAATCTAGCGACCTGGGCTCCTCTATCATGCCAAAATAAACTCAATCGATCTGCCTGCCTCGTATGTTGCTCATACGTGTGCCGATGTACCCACTCGTGCACGCCTATGCACACATATACACGTAAACACTTAAAAAAAACATCACAAATCACGTTACGAGCTTTAATGGAGCGATTACTCAACAATCAACCCGATATTCCCTTACAACAACTTAGCGCATCTAATAGTCGCTATAGCTACATGAGATTACTTGCAACTTGATGATATACCCATATGGATATTTCCATACATGTATACATATATTAAAATAAACAATTCGATTGTTTAATAACTAAATCTTACATCTGATTAGTAATAAAATACATAGCAATATTTCTATCACTAATATAACGACAAATTAGAGTTTAATTAATTTATAACCACATTATAAATTAATATCATTAATATTAAGCTCTATTCAATACGAATAGAGCACAATATAAATATACGGGGTTTTTGTCAACTATCCCAAATACCTACTCAACTAAATTCAATCAAATGGGGAAATAGTTACATATACATACATACATACATATATATTACTCTACCTCTTCTAGGTAATAATTTTCAATATATATAATTATGAGGATTTATAATGAAATATAAATTCGGAGTTATATTTCTACTCACATGAACCATAAATTCCTAAGTGTCTGAACCCAGTCAGACCCTAAACTACATCGTAGATAATTTCCCTATAAGTGAAATGGCGAAGACCGCGTCTTGATTGGACCTTATATACAAGAGACAAATTTGAAAGGATATGAATTATAAATAATGATTAATTAACTTGATTTATATGAATTATAAATATTGATTAATTAACGTAATCATCTTAATTAAATAAATCCCTCACCTAATCCTTCTTCCTCAATGTGCATGTACACATATCAGTGCTCAACCCATTCCTCACCTCCTTCTCTCTTCAAATGCTCATCCATCTCTCGATGAATCGACGAACTACTTGCTCTATCGCGCTCCACTAGGAGCGCTCTCCGCATTGCACCCCTCGCCTTCACATCTGACCACCCCTAGGAGATTTCGAATTTCCAAGCCCTAATCATCCAAGCCATTATCGCGATTTTCTCCACTTGATCGAAAGTCGTTGAAATTTCGTGGAAAGGTGCTCCTCGACAAGAGAAAAATGATGGTGCACTCCGTTAAGCCTAACTCCTCCTCCATCATTGTCAAATGAAAACCTTAGATTTGGCAGCAAGTATGGCTACCTCCCCAAGCTTCGCCACACAAGCTAATATCCATATACTAACGATCTGTATTTTACGTATCAAAGGACCGTAAAATATTTTATTACTCATATGAGGTCATATGACTCTAAAATTTTAGTACATGACTCTTAAGGACATTTTCCACATCTATGATTTTTTTCCAAAATTCTATATGACAACTTTAACCCTGAAAATCTTGTTTGGACTATAACTTTTGTTATGAGCTAATTTAGGGTCTTAAACCACTTCTATCACTTCAAAATGATGGTTTTCCATTCCGTCGAGTGGTCATAATAGAAAAATGGACTTAACGTTTGAAACTTATAGCTGCTTTAAGTTTTGACTGCTGCTGACCTGTATTAGTAGGTAATTAACTAGGCCTGTGCTTAGGCCCACTAACCCACCACGAAAATTGTGCTAAGGGGAGGTTGTAGGAATCGATCTAAGTTATTTCCATCTTCCTCAACATAGCTCTAAACCTCCATTAACCCTAATTTCATCAAAAAGCCTACCTTTTCCTTACTAATCTTATCCAAATCATCAATTAGAGGGGTGATTAGCATAGAGAACTTAAGATTATCCTTTTGCTGATTTGCATTCCTTTTCCCTGATCTCCGCTTTAGATCTAAAGGGAGAAATTGGTATTTTAGGTATTTGGTGAGTGATTCTTGACACTTCACTCTACTATGCATATTGATATTGTTAAAAATGATGTTTTTAACATGGTTTTGACCCTAAATTGTTTTCTAACTTTAATCACATTTTAACATATGTTTATGGACAAATTTTAAAGGTTTAAAAGTGGTTTTTAAATGATTTTGCAACCTCTTTTGTTCATATCCATATGCTAGAGTAAAAGTTAGATTTAGATTAGGATTTGCTTAATTATCATGTTCTTATGTATTACATGTATGAATGGATGAATATGCATGTTATTCCATGTTTGTATGTTGTTCTTTGATGTGGTTTGTTAGTGATTTTAGGTAGCTAGGAAAGAAGTTGTCAAATTGGCAAATCGAAAGTAAAGATGGTTGGAATTGGATGAAACTTGGAGGAGGGGATATAGAGCATTAGGGGAGCTCAAGATTCAAGTCGCAACAAAATTGGGGTTAAGTGGAGGAGTCGGTACCGAGAGGTCCTATCGGTACCAAGAGCTCCTGTGTAGTGAAAATCGTCTCGGTGGATGATGGTTTTTCAAGTCAAGGCTAGGGGTGAGGAGTGAAGGAAAAGTTTAGGAATTTAGCTAAGTATTAGATTTGGTAATGAGAGATTTAGGAGGCATGGAAACAAAGGCTTCTGAAGTTGGCACCAATAGCTTTTAAGAGAAGTGATCGATGTATAAGCACTTAGAAGATGGGACACTAGAAAAAGAGAAAGAAATTTTGCCAAAATTGGTGATAGCAACTCGATGGTGAATGGAGTTAGATTCTGATGATGGTGGCTCGATGTTGAAAGGAGTTATGAGGATGTTTGTCCACAAAGGGCGGGTTCTATGAAGGGTGACCCATGGATAGAATGTGAGAATGGTTTTATCAAGGAATGGAGGAATGTAGAACGATTCCTCGAGAATAATGGAAACTAATTGAGTAAGGAAAGGGCTCGGATATGCGTGTTGAGGGATCGTTGATACTCGTAGTGTTTTATGATGTATTCAAAAGCAGGGGTATTGTGGGATGCTTATGGGTACTTTATTTGGTTACCCCAAGTCAGTTGTTTGAATCTGTATACCCTGGACCGATGGATTTGGATCAAGTATCAGCTTTGGGCTAAAACCGAGTAGAAAATTAGGATTTCCATTTGTCCTTGGCATGGGAAAGGCCATACAAATTATCTTATATCTAAAGCACATTGATTGATAGTCTATCACTCTAGGGATGTCCCTGGAGATAGGTACATCATACTTAGTTTGCAGTAAACCTTTATGACGTTCGTATAGTAGCATATTATGTTCGTTATATGCTAACTCTTTAGTTGTAGAGACAGGTCAATTATGGTTCATATACTTTTGTTCCTTACTATAATGACATGTATGGTATTTTGAGATTCATTTACTGATCACACCAGACTATTGTCTAACTCGAGTTTTTATGTTTTGTTTCTTATTATCTCGAGTACTCTTAAATGAGCAGACTAGATAGCAGGTTTAGGTGTGAAGCAGTAACTGTTTAGAGGACGAGCTTGATTGAGCTATCTCATATTATATATGGATTTCTATGCTTATTCTATTGTGCAACACTGTAGAGCTTTGACAGTGGTTGCTTACTACTATTATTATAAGGCATCTATTTGAGTTTATTTTGTTTTATATAAACTCCATTATCTGTTGTATAACTATGTGGATCTGTACTCTAATATTTGGATCACTTAGTTATTACTATCTCTCTTGTTTTATAACTATAATGTGTATTATATTTTATTTCATGCACTATGAGATATACTGCAGGTACTGTGTAGCTGTTATCTTTTCTTTTAACCTTGATGATTGTCCTACATCAGCCGGGCACGTCAGCAGTGCACCATATAGTTATATTGGGTGTTGGTGGTGTAGGGTAGTCGCCACATTTGGTATTAGAGCATAGGTTACATGATTAACCTGAGTTGATATCGTGGTCCAATAGAGATAGGGAAGGAGTTGCACTCTAGACTGGATCAAGAGTGTATATATGTACGAGAGAGAGCTTACTTGTTATATATTTTGGTTTACAAAACAGTATAGTAGTATATATAGTATATAAGTCAGATGCACACATGAGTACCATCGATAGAGTTTTCTTTTTAAAAGGACGGGTCATTCTTGTTACAGATCGAGAATGAGCCAATAAACAAGAAACATGTAAGGAACTCCATCTCCAGAGTTGAGGAAGGAGCTTGTTCGGGGGCTACTGACCCTGAATAGTAAGCTCTGTACAAACAGGGGCTACTGACCCTGAATAGTAAGCTCTATACAACGCAATGATGGTGAACATGCTGCAGAATGGCCAAGCGACCACTCCAAATATTGGTGTTGGTGGTGTGCTCAAGTGCAGGCGCCAAGGTCTGACTTTGCTAAGCTATGAAAAGATTGCTCCACCTTAGAAGGCAAGCCATTTCTTAGAACAGAGTCGACCATGGAAGTGCAAGACTGGTTGGATACCTACGAGCGTATCTTTGGGGACATGGAAGTAGATGATGTAATGAAAAGGAAACTGGACTCTAGACAGCTTCAAAGGTGGCCAATGAACTGGTGGAATGCCATTACTATTGCTATACCCGATGATCCTTTCACTTAGGACCAGTTCAAGGCTAGGTTTGAGGAGAAGTTCGTTATGGATACCCAAAAGTTGATGCTATTCAGAAGATTCGTCGATCTAAAGCAGGGAGATATGTCATCTTCGAGTATATTGTTGAGTTCAAAGATTTGTCGAAGTACAGGATGTCTTTCATCGAAATTCCGTTGAGGAAGGATAAGAAGTTTCTTATGGGTTTGGATGACTATTTAGGAAAAGAAGTTGGTGAGTCGCATCGATGAGCCATTCGGGAGACTTGTCGAGAAAGCTCTTCACTAGGAGAGTTTATACCCTAAGTCCAAATCAGCTGGTTTCATTAAAGAGGAGCCAAAACTGCAACAAGGCGGTGGAAGCAAGAAGAAATGGAATGAAATGAGAAAGCAGTTTAAGGGAAGAATGTTAAGAAGAAGGCTACATGGGAACTCGTTTGTTTTAGTTGTGGAGATAAGGGTCACCTCAGAGAGGTTGCAAAGATGATGGGAAGAAGAAGTGTTACGGCTGTGCAAGTTTGGACATATATAGAAAATTTATCAAGAACCAGCGCAACAGAAGCAGTTTGTGAAGGAATATGCTTTGGACGTTGTTCTGACTTCGTTGAGTGCTCTCTCGGTGAAAGAGAAGTGGAAAGTGTTGTTATTCATGGTATGATTTCCATTTATGATGTTCCCATACATGTTTTATTCGATACTGAGGTTTCACATTCCTTCATATCCAGTGACCTAGTAGATAGACTAAGATTGAAACCCGAAATAGTTAATCAACCTTTGATTGTGAAGAACTCTATTGGAGGCTCCACTTGCTCATGTATGGTTTGTCATGGTTTGGTCTTATTGTGTCATGGATGCCATTTTGTGTGTGCTTACTTTTTTTTGAATTTCATTGGGTTTGGGATTATCTTGGGTATAGATTGGCTAAGGAAATATGCAGTCATAGTGCATTGCGAGAGGTTGTTGGTGACAGTTGGGGCTGTGGAGGGGCGGACGGTAGTGATTGGCTGCCTGTCGGAGGATAGGGTTACAGTTAGCTTTCTATATTCACTTGAGGTTCTATAAGATGGGTTGTCATATGTGCCTATCATTGGAGATTATCCTAATGTGTTTGAGGAGGTGACCGGATTACCGTCGCACCATAGATTGAGTTTTGTATAGACTTAGGCAAGGATGCCAGATCAATAGTTATGCCTTTGAGGCGTATGGCACCCAAAGAGCAAAAAGAGTCGGAGATGTAAGTAAATGACCTATTGAAGAGAGGGCTCATTCGTAGGAGTAAATCTGAGTGAGGTGCACATGTAGTATTCGCCACTAAGGCGATAGCTCTTTGAGGTTGTGTGTATATCACCGTGAGCTGAATAAGATGACGAAGAAGAACAAGTATCCACTCCTACGTATTGATGACTTGTTTTATTAGCTCTATGGTGCAAAGGTGTTCTCCCAATTGGATTTGGTGATGGAATTTCACTAGTTGAGAGTAGCAAAGGAGAGTTTACCGATAACCACATTTGGTATGCCATCTGGTTTTTGTGAGTAATTGGTTATGTTGTTCGGGCTAACCAATGCTCTAGCATACTTTGTTGATCTCATGAACCGCATCTTCAGAGATCAGCTAAACAAGTCTGTACTTGTGTTCGTGGATGATATTATGGTCAATTCTACAATAGAGGAGGAACATGAGACGCACTTGAGGATTATGCTTGAGGTGTTGAGGAGGCACAAGTTGAAATCGAATTTTTGAAATGTCAATTCTGGAGAAGGGAAGTGAGACTCTTGGGTCATGTCATCTCTAAGTAGGGCATCGTAGTAGATCCTACTAAGATGGATGTGGTTCATGATTAGAGCCAACCAAAGAATGCTATGACTGTGAGGAGTTTCCTAGGGTTGATGGGATATTATAGATGTTTTATTAATGACTTCTTGAAGATAGAGCATCGTTGACCAATTTTAAAAAGAAGAATTCGACTTTTGTTTGGGACGCAAGTGTGAGCATGTGTTTGTGAGTCTAAAGGAAAGGTTGGCAGTGCATCAGTATTGACTATTCCGAGCGCCAATGAGGAGCTGATAATATATACAGTCACCAGTGGTACTAGATAGGTGTAGTATTCATGTAGAAGGGAAAAGTTGTCGCCTATGCTAGTCGATTGCTGAAGCCGAATGAGATAAAGTATCCAACTCATGATTTGGAATTGGGGGCGATAATGTTTGCTTTGAAGATTTGGAGGCACTGCTTATTAGGAGAAAAGTTCGAGCTATTCATGGACCATAAATCCTTAAAGTACCTTTTCTCCAAGGTGGATCTCAACCTTCATCGGAAGCGACGGATGGAATTCTTAGCCTCCTATGACTTTGGCATTTCTTATACGCCTGGTAAGGAAAATGCAATCATTGATTTATTAAGTAGAAGACATTCCAATTTGGGAGCGATGTTCATGGAGTGGAAGCAGTTGGAGTATATAGCTGGTTATGACTTCGGACCTCATTACGAGTTAGAGCCAGAGATGTTGGCAAGTTTGACGGTCTGACATACTTTGATTGAGCAGATCGGTACTAGTCAGAGGCGAGATACTAGCCTAGCAGAGATCATGGCAAAAATAGGAGGAGTAGAGTCTGAAGACATGAAGAAATACAGACTTGACCAAGAAGGTTGGCTCAATAAGGATGGGAGGTTTTTTGTTTTTGATGTTGAAGGATTATGAGACAAGGTGTTACGAGAGTGCCACCATTTTAGGTTAACCATACATCCCGATGGTAATAAAATGTACTATGATATGAAGCAGACTTATTGTTGCAAGGGAATGAAGAAGGATGTCGGTACATTTATCTCAAAATATATGAACTACTAGTTGGTGAAGGCAGTGTAGAGAAAGTCAAGTGGATTACTACAACTGCTTAAAGCCCCAAGTGGGAGTAGGAGAAAGTATCGATGGATTCTATTGATGAACTACCGAGGACTCGAGTAGGGTGCGATTGCATTTGGGCCATAGTCGTTCAGTTGACCATGAGCACTAGGTTGGTACCTATCAAGTCTAGTAGAATGGAAACCAACTGGCCGAGTTGTATATTAAATGGGTTGTACGATTTCATGGTGCGTCGAAGGGCATTATGAGTGACCGAGACCCGTTGTTCACTAGTGGGTTTTGGAAGAGCTTACAAGAGGCATTGGGGACTGAGCTGCATCTCAGTATAGTTTATCACCCACAAACTAATGGGCAGATCGAGAGAGTGAATCGTATATTGGACGATCTCTTGTGGGCTTTCATACTCAATTTCAGAGGCTTGTTGGACTATCACTTGCATTTGGTGGAGCTCACATACAACAATAGCTATCAGTCTTGTATCAGTATGGCACCATAAGAAATAGTGTATGGATGACCATGCAACGCCACTTTTTATTGGTTGGAAGTGGGAGAAAAATTGATACTTGGGCCAGATATGATTGGAGAAACCTCGGAGAAGATAGAGATCATTTGGTAATGAATGAAAGCCGCTCGGGATAGGCAAAAGAGCTACACTAATAGAAGACGTTGAGATTTGGAGTTTTCTGTCGGTGATATGGTGTTTGTAAAGATTTCTCCTTTGAAGAATGTTATTCGATTTGGTAGTAAGGGGAAGTCGGCCCCAAGATTCGTAGGTCCTTTTCCGATAGCAGGAAGGATAGGGAACCTAGCTTATAGGGTCGACTTGCCTTAGAAGATGGAGGGTGTGAACAACTGCCATGTTTCTTATATGCGGAAGTTTGTGCACGAATTAGGCATGACGATTGCACCAGATCAACTTGATGATATCGAGATTAAACCAGAAGCTTTGAAACCTCATAGGCCAATTTGTATTGTTAAATGCAATACATAACAGCTTAGGAGAAAGACAGTGGAGATAGTGAAGCTTCAATGGGGCGAAAGTGAAGGCAATTGCACGTGGGAAACCGAGGAAGCATGAGGGCCACATATCCGGAGCTCTCTGTATGCAAGACCTACTATTTATCGTATTTACTTTCACCTTTGATATCATATAGGGTAGTTTAGTACTCACATTCTAGGATAGTGTTACCTACACTACCGGTTGCATGGCTGCTTGTTTGATATGTATGATGGTTGCATATGATTATTAGGCATGCAAGGTGACTATGTTTGACTTATTTTGGGATTTCAGGCATGAAATTCCTAAATGGGAGAGTGTAATAATCCATATTTTATGAAGTAACGACCCGTATTTTACATACCGGAGGATCCTAAAATATTTTCATTTTACTCATACGAGGTCGTATGACTCTAAAATTTTGGCAAGTGACTTTAAGGAATATTTTCTACATCTATGATTTTTGCCTAAATTCTATATGACCATTTTGACCCTAAAAATCTTTTCTGGACTATAACTTTTGGCAGAAGCTGAGTTAGGGTCTCAAACCACTTACTTTGCTACAAGATGATGGTTTCCCATTCCGTAGAGTGATCATAATAGAAAAATGAACTTACCGTTTGAAAGTTATAGTTGTTATAATTTTTGGCTACTACTAGACTGCATTAATGGTAACTAACCAATTTTCGTGCTTAGGCCCACTAACCCACCTCAAAAATTGTGCTAAGGGAGGTTGTAGGAACTGATCTAAGTCATTCCAATCTTCCCCAAAATAGCTATAAACCTCCATTAACCATAATTTCATCAAAAATCCTATTTTTAGTTACTAATTTTAGCCAAATCATCAATTAGAGGGGTGATTAAAAGAGAGGAGCTTGAGATTATCATTTTAGCTGATTTGCATTCCCCTTCCTTGCTGTCCACTTCAGATCTAAAGGGAGAAATTAGTATTTTAGGTATTTGGTGAGTGGTTCTGTAACACCCCTTCAAAATGGGAATAATAGTCCCACAATAATACTATAAAGTGGGTGCTTATATACCAAAGCCTTCACCTCATAATAACGTTGATGCCTTTTGAGGAACAAAACCCCACACCTTGGCTTGGCCCATAAGACGGAGGTGACTAAGTTGGGGACAATATCTGCGTTAGGTGAGGTGCGGGCTGTTATAGGTTCTTGACCTCTCACTCTACTAAGCATGTTTATACAATTAAAATGATGTTTTTAATATGATTTTGACACTTAATTGTTTTCTAACTTTAATCACATTTTAACATATGTTTATGGCTGAATTTTAAAGGTTTTAAAGTGGTTTTTAAATGGCTTTGCAACCCATTCTGTTCATGTCCATATGCTGGAGTAAAGATTAGATTTAGATTAGGATTTGGTTGATTATCATGTTCTTATGTATTGCATGTGTGAATGGATGTATATGTATGGTATTCCACGTTTGTACGTATTTTTTGATGTGGTTTGCTAGTTCTTTTAGGTAGTTAGGAAAGAGGTTTTCAAATTGGCAAATCGAAGGTAAAAATGGTCGGAATTGGATGAAACTTGGAAGAGGCGCTCTGTAGCATTAGGCAAGCTCAGGATTCTAGTCGCAACAAAATTGGAGTTAAGTGGAGGAGTCGGTACCAGGAGGTCATGTCGGTTTTGGTACCAAGAGCTCATGTTTATTGAAAATCGTCTTAGTGGATGATGGTTCTTCAAGTCAAGGCTAGGGGTGACGAGTGAACGCCAAGTGTGTGATGGGAAACCTTCCCGCACGGTTCGAAGAGCACTGTGGCTAAGTATTAAACTTGGTACCGAGAGCTTTAGAGGGCATGGAAATAGGAGTTTTTGGAGTCAGCACCAAGAGGTTTGGATTTAACACTGAGAGCTTTTAAGAGGAGTGGTCTTGGTCTAAGCACTTAGAAGATGGGATACTAGAAGAAGAGGAAGAAAGTTAGCAAAAATTGGCTAAGTGTACCACTCGGTATCGAGAGGTCCAGTCAGTACCGAGAGATCACTTTTGATGCTATCGGGATTTAAATTCCAGGAGGGGAAATGTAGACTCTATAGATCATGTTGAAGGTTTTTGTTTGTTCACTTGGGGTTTAGTGGCAATGTAGTAGCATGATGATAGCTTCAGGACTTCGATGATGGTAACTCGAAGGTGAATGGAGTTAAGTTCTGGTGATGGTGGCTCGATAATGAAAGGAGTCGTGAGAATGTTTGTCCATAAAGGGTGGGTCCTAGGAAAGGTGACCGGTTGATAGTACGTGAGAATGGTTCTATCATGGAATGGAGGAATGTGGAATGGTTCCTCAAGAACTATGGAAACTAGATGGAGCAAGGAAAGGGCTCGGATATGCATGTAAAGGGATCATGTGAAGACCCATCTCCTCAACTCTTGAAAATTGACACTAATACATCCACGGTATTCACATGCTGTAAATCCAAATGCCGAGGAGGCAGATTTTCAAGGGTGAAGTAAACTAAAAGATAGAAACACAAATTCTCACATTACGTAAAATAGATAGATAGTACATACAACCACCCTCATTAGGGTACATCAGAGTTTTTGTATGAACTAACCCGGCCAGGAACAGTTATAACTGCCTGCTCCCGCACTTGCCGGTATTAACTAACTTAAACGCGGTGGAAAAAAAATAGACAGATAGACATCCACATCGGGTGCTCCAGCTCCATACTCCAAAAACCTCTTCTGGCATGCTCTTTCCAAAATAATCCAAACAGAATCCTGACTACTTGGCTGCTCGGAAAATTAAGGCACCGGAGTTTAAAGGGAAAACAAAATAAACTCCGGGTCAGTCATGAGACTAGTGTGAGAACTTAAAATACGTTGTTTAAAAACAAAAAGGTATCTCATAAGACCACGCCGCACATAAACACGGAACGGGTTTTTACCTTATGATAACCAAAACATTCTTACGTAAAACAACTTGATATTATTTTTAATGACATATCTTTGAAAACATTTGCAAGTAAACTTATCAATATTAGCCAAAATTGTTACCATTATAAAATTCCAGCATACTATGCTCTACAAACAAAATGGCAGGCACTTATTGGGGAATGGATTTCCATACAAATGACCAGATGAAGGGACTACCTTCCAATAGTACATCTCTAGAGGAATGTACCAAGGCCCAACTGATGGTCCTCTACCAATACTAGACTGGCCTACCTCTTCCTAGATAGTACCGAATATGTCATCACCCCAGTCATTACCGACCTATTCGAGACGTCTCTAGCACACACCATTATAATTTAAACCCAAATGTCATAGCGGGTAGAAATATATCTAAAAGGGGATGATCATACCCTAATGGTTGTGAACCACATAGTCTTGTTGCATCTACCCTGTTTCGGCCATTTTTGGGTGTGAGTCTTGAGGTAACGATTACCTTTCACATAGCACATCATCTTTCTTTGAATGCCACACTGCCATTCCATGGTCACATAGCCGATCTCTATAAACGTATAACTCCTGAGCTCATACATCTCAGGAAAGGGTGTTAAGCTAAAAGAAGTTACCTTCTCCACCACCAAATAGATGACACGTTCATAGAGTTCGCTTATGTAACTAGAAATGCAACATCAGACATTCGTCCATACAAGTTCGTTCTAGGACTGAACGAAACCGAAGGCGCTCTCCTACCACATCCTATCGGGAATGTACCCTAGGATTAGTAGCGAGAAATCCTTGTACTGAAGATCTTAAATGAAGAACTACTGCCACATAATATGATATGGGAAATTTCCCCCGAGGGTCGGTGACAAGTAGCCCTACATTCCATCTTCCATAATTATCTTCATGTCTTCACTTCGAATACGTAAATTGGTTTGAAGTGGTTTTTGGACAGGAATTATCCAAATCCGACCCCGGTTCCTTCGAACCAATCATCGATAAAAGAGGTCAAGTGAATAGGAAATCATTCTTTAATTTATTAAGTTCTTTTATCAAAATCTCTTTTGGAGATATACATTCTAAATTATTCTTTCCGGTATATACGGAGATATTAAACCTCTCTTATAAAATCCCTTGATAACCTTTAAACTCCTTTTTACTAAAAATAAATTCAAAATCGTTTCATTTCATTTAGGAAGATATTGACTCGAGTAAACCAAATTCACTATCCCCTCCGTCGGGACAGTCCAGATAGCCAAGGAGAGCATGAAACTAGTTTTCCAAACTCAAGCTTAGACACTATCTCTTTGACACCCATAAGGCGGTCAAGTTATTTGATCGACTCTAAATCTTTAATCATTCCAAAAATCCTTTAAATCATTTTAAAACACTTTATTAATAATTTAAAAGCATTTATAAAATAACTGGAAAAGAATCGTTAAGTTTAAAACTATATTTCAAAAGTTATAAAAAAGTGCGGCGAAAAAGTACTACAGAAAGTGCTTATTTCAGCTATATTGATCAAACCGACTTTTTATTATTTAAAATTCATTTTTATTACTCAAATCACTTTTAAAACATTTATAAGATTTATTTCATATTTTTAAACAAATTTAAAACATCATTTCCAAAGAATCCAGTTTTGGATTCCTAACTACAAAACCGCGATTTTTCCGAAACTTGTTTTACTCATATTTTAAAATCTACTTATCGAAATATCGATTTTCTTTCTTAGTCCAAGAACTATGAATATAATAGTTCAGAAAATTCTTATCATGAAGAATTTTGAGCTATATTCTATCTTTTACACTCGTTTGACTTTTACGGTGTGAAATCGTGAACTACCATTACGCGACGCGCCTATTTTTGACAGAAATTTCAATTCTCATTCAAACTTCACTAAAACACTTTTAAATATTTATAAAACATTTCAAACTAATTTTAAACCCTTTTTAAAGAGGTTTAACATTCCATACACACCATTTTATTAATTCAAGGAAAGTGATTTCCTTTGTGCTTATCGACGTGTATTTCCGTGACTTGCATATATATTCGATATTCATGTAAAAACATCCAAACTTGATGATCAAAGCATATTAAAAATCCATTTTCAAACATTGTATCATCATTCAAAATATAAAAATATAGTTTAGGAGTTCTCGCCTTGAGTTTTCAACGATTAATTAAAAATTTGTTATAGCTCCGCTATTCGGTTTCCGAAGCTCGCTATTCTTCGGATTTTAGCTCCTAGACGCCTCGACCAAGACTCAAGATTGCTTAGGGTGCATGGCCTAGGATGGAGCAAAGAAGTGTTCGGCCTAATGATGAAGTGGGGTGGAGATTTGAAGAAAAAAGAGAAAAGGTGGAGTTTCAGGCTTGTTTTGAGGTATTTAAGTATATATAACTATATATCATAATTTAAATTCATTTTGAAATAAATTTTGACATTATTTCTCTTAGAATGGAAGCAATTAAAGTGGAAGATATAGCTTAGAAATATGGATAAGGGGATGAAAGAAAATGGAGAGAAGAGGGTAGGGTATTTATAGGAAAAGAAGAGTGTAAAAGTATCCATGCATACATCATCATCTTTCCCACCATTTCATGGCTTCACCAACACACCTCCCCCCTCCCTAGGCATGGCAAAAGCCTCCCTCCCATGTGCCCATCACTTCCATCTTCTCATGTATGCATATATTGACTTATATATGCTTAAGGAGTAAGAAATCTTAAAATATATTTTATATTATACTTTTATACTTAATTATTTTTTTGTATGTATATGTTTATGTGCATGTTCTCATGTATGCACATGTACATGTGTATGTATATGTTACATATTCCTACAACGTTGCACAACTTTCACACGTTGTATCGTTACAAACCCCGATTCCGATTTTCGGTCATATTTCCTCTTTTTAATTAATATGCATATTTTTGTAAACAATTTTTGATAATAAATTTTCTTATCATTCCTAACTAATTAAAATGATCATATTTAATTTATAAAATCATATAAATTAATATAAATAATTATTTACAAAATTATTGTTATATCGTAAGCTAAATGATCATTTATTTAAAGTGATATATTTTTGGTTTGTTACAGATCGTTGATACTCGGAATGTTTTCTGATGTACTCGAAAGTAGAGGTATTGTCGGGATGCTCAAGGGTACTTTATTTAGTTACCTAGAGTCGTTTGTTTAGATCCGTATACCCTGGACCAGTGGATTTGGGTCTATTATCAGCTTCGGGCTAAATACGAGTAGAAAACCGGGATTTTTATTATTCCCTAGTATGGGAAAGACCATACAAGTTATCATATACCTAAAGCACGTTGAGTGATAGTGATGGTTGTTTGATGGATGTTATGGTTGCTTTGGTTGTTTTCTTGCATTGTTTATCACTCTAGGGATACTGGAGGTAGGTATTGGGGATAGGGATACCTGATCACCTGTCATCATACTTAGTTTGCAGTATACCTTTATGATATTCGTAGAGTGGCATATTATGTTCGTTATGTGCTAACTCTTTGGTTGTAGGGACATGTCGGGTATGGTTCGTATACCCTTGTTACTACTATATCAACTTGTATAGTATTTTTAGATTCAGTTACTACTCACACCAGACTGTATTCTAACTCGAGGTTTTATGTTTTGCTTCTTATTATCTAGGGTACTCTTAAATGAATAGACTAGATAATAGGTCTAGGTACAACGCAGTGGTTGTGCATATGATGAGTTGGATGGAGCTATGTGGTATTATATATGGATTTCTATGCTTATTTCATTATGCAACACTATGGAGCCTTGATAGTGCTTGCTTACTACTATTATTATAAGATAACTATTTGAGTTTATTTCATTTTTGTATAAACTCTATTACTTTAGGTATAACTCTATGGATTTGTACTATGATATTTGGATCACTTAGGTATTATTATCTCTCATGCTTTATATCTGTGATTTGTATTATATTTTATTCCATGCATTGTGAGATATACAACGGGTTTTGTATGGTTGTTTTATTTTCTTTTAACCCTTGATGATCATCCTACATCGGTCGAGCACGTCACAATGCACTATATAGTTACATTAGATGTCGGTGGTATAGGACAGTCATCACATATAGATTCCAAGCTCTTGCCTCCTCGAGTTCAACAGATCAGACCTCGTCGATTTCGTGGACCGAAGCACTCGATTTAATTAAGGGAAGGGGAGTAGCTTATTTGTTCTTTACAAGAGGAGAAGATAAGTTGGAGAGGAGGGAATTAAATATCTGAAGGAGGTATGTGAACATATATATATATATATATATATAATGAAATACATATGTTCCATTTAATTTCTCAAATAAATTGCCATATGTCCTAATCTCAGACAATCCTACGGCACATCGGATCGCCGTGAAACTCCTCGATGCACATCACCTCATTTTCCAGTCCCAATGGTATAGATTTTGTCATTATTTGAGACAGCCCTCCAGGATGAAAATTTCACACATTTCGAGGTCGTTTTGGCCATCGGATCGTCCGATTCCAAAAATTCTTCAACCATACATCTCGTAATAAAGTCCTCATCCTAGAAACACAAGTCATCATCGAGATTTCACTAGACCCGTCTATGCACATATTTCTATAAAATACTATAATAATACATAAATCGTAATAATACCGTATTTCTAAATATGGCGATATTTATACCCATTTTGATTCGCAATGCCGATTCGAACTCAACATAGGTGGTCTCGATCCTAATCTGAGCATATACGAAAAGTCATATTTTGGACTTTCAATTTAATAATGATTCAATATTTAAATTAAGTATTTAAATATCACAACATTAAAAAATGTGGGTTGTTACAGTCTTGTCCTAATTGTCATCGTCATCACCAATATCTCCTCCTTCATCATTGCTTTTGCCATTATTACCATCCTCGTATGTCCTTTGATCGATGGGAGGAACTTGAGGTTTAGGTGGACTTCTTGATTTTGGTAGCTTAGGGCCAAACTTAGCCTCTTGAGCATGTTGGGCATCTCTACAAGTAATAGGAGCAAGGCCAAGATTGTTATCGTTGTCTAGAAGCTGAAATTGTTGATCCTTTCATTTATCAGAAGGAATTTCATTTTTCACTCTTTAGTAGGGATGTTTTGAAGAGCTTGAATAGTACTTGCCAGAGCAACACTATTGGACCTCCTTGGAAATTCTGTAAATTTTTGAAAAGATGGAGTTAGAGATTTGAATGGAACTAACTTCACCAAGACAAAGGGTAAAAGCAGAACTTACGTCCTGATAACCACCTCCGAGCAAAGCCGGGTGGACTACGCATAGAGAAATATGTATCTTTAAGTAACTCAATTTGTTCTAGAGATATGTAATCACGTGACAGCCTTTTGACAGTTCTAAATAAGTCAATGAAGGGTTATCTTGTTGCTTTTTAAAGCTGAATAAATATCTAATTTCCTTCAGTGTGGACACCCTGTCCAAGTGACGGAGACAAACCATATAAATACTACTCAAGGAAGCATAGCCATTTAGGTGAAGTTGAATGGGGGCAAGCTTCATAAACTGGAGGACGAGCCGAATAAAATGATTAAATGGAGGAATACCTCCAAAGAGACAAATGTAATGATTGCATACAGTGTAACCTTCGGGTTGATCATGTGCCCACTAAAAGGGCTCTAGGACCAAGATGTCCTTCAAAGGAATTCCATGCCTCTTACAAATATTCCTAACACCTACTTCATCTAATGTAGACACAAGAGAATCTGGTGGGTTATCGAGAATTAAAGAACCCTCAAGATTAATATCGAAGGCAACCCTCACATAAGCTTCATCTCCTATTATGAAAGAGACCACTTATAAATATTGTCTTGTCGGACTATGAGGTGATTGAGGGTGAAAATACGATGAAGTAGATGGAGAAGTAGATGTTCGAGGTTGAAGTTGAATTAGTTGCATATGGGACAAACTTTGAAGTAGAAGGACCTGCACCCATTGCAAAGATTTGCGAGGAGAGTCTATGGTTTATGACTACTGAAAAACTCCGTAGATAAGCAAGGTCAGGTAAGATTTTACTTTGATCTCCATGCTGTAATAAAACCATATGTAGATAATGTATAAAACCCAATGGATGTCAATGTGTATTGACCAACTGGATTTTATACATTGATGGAGAAAGTGATGTGCAATTCAGCCTATGCACTATGTCCTGTATCTAAAGCACACTGAATGTAAATACGTTATGTAGGTAGTTTGCTTGTGCTGGCAAAAGAGCAACATCGCACTACGAAATTGTATGTTGGATTTTACCTATTATCGTACAATTTATGATAACAGAACCATCATCCAGAGTAATATGGAACTTCTTTTTGCAGGGACACCAGAGTGAATTGTTCGACTTAAAGTGGTAATGAAAGAGTCCGTTGAAGAGTATGTTCGATGTGACCATTATCTGAAACCGTCCTATTAGAACTCAACTATCATTCCACACTCGATCAGAAATTGTTAAGGTTATCCATCTTCCCTTTTTCACTTGATAAACCTAACCAAATATTTGAAAAATCAGAGACACACAAAAAAACTCGGGCCAAGACTTGGCCAAACCCGAAGTTCACTCGAAGCACATGAGGAAGAGGAAAAGCTCGAGTCCAACTTAGGTAATTTGTTGAAAAAACTCAAGTCAATTTCAAGTATTTGGAATGCCTTAGGTCCAAGTGCATTATTACCCATTGCTATGTCTAAAAGGGGAAGAAGGTAGTATTTGAAGCCGAGTGTAGCAATGAGTTGATGAATGATGTCGGCAGCCCCCAAGTGACAGCGCCATCTACCTAATTCTGAAAGTGCTGCTGATGGTGGCGTCAAAAGAAAAGGAATCAAAATAAGACTTGAGTTGAATTGGGGCAGATTTTTTTCGAATCGGGGCTAAGTTGAGTCAAATAGATGATGGCGACAGTAGTAGATGGTCTGCGACAAAGTCGTGAGCTATTGGCGAAGGCAGCGGCGGCTTCAATCCAAATTAGAGGAAGGTGAAAACCAAATTCGCAAGTGAAGATAAGTGAGAAAAATTAAAAGTGAAGAGAAGAAATGTTGGGAAATTACTTAAGTAATGTGTGAAACTTAGAAATAGCAATAAAAATCGGTTACCGAGTTATACTCCAGAAGTCGGTATCGAGTTATGAAAAGAAAGAAAGAGAGAAAAAAGGAAAAGGAATGGGAAGTGATGAAAATAAAAAATAGAAGATGAACAAAAAACAAGGCCAAACCCTACCTGACTGAATGAAAGAAGACTTCCAAAATTTTCAAATTCCAAATGATAAATTTTAATAGAATACTTTAGCTCTTATATCATCCAAAGAATATGAATCCATAGCTGTTCAAAGCAACATGATGGCCTAGAGAAGGCACATTGCTTTATGAAAACAGCTCAAAAGATGAGGACATCTATTCAGATCAGAGTTTGAATTCGATAGTTTGTCTTAATCCGAAGCGTGCCTTGTTAACACAAAGCATACATAGGGGCAAATGTTATCCTACTTTTAAACGTAGTCATGTCTTGACAAATCAAACACATTGAATGGTCATGAAATAAAACCAGAATTTTGAAGAAGTCTAAAGAATTGATGTTGAACCTTGCTTCCCACTAGAATACACTTGGCCATTTTCTAGATAAAACAAGTGGTGAAAAGCAAATTGGGAAATTTCAAGTAAAGCTCACATCTCGGTACCGAGTTGCGACCCTTAACTCGGTACCAAGTCATGATGTTTTGTCGGCGCCACATGTTTAAGAAATTAGAGCAAAGATAAGGTAAAGTGTACAAAGTGATGAAGTTCCATAACTTGACACCAAGTTGTGATGCACAACTCGGTACCAGGCTGACATTCAAAGTGCTGTTCTGACCACGATCTTCTTCTAGAGCCTCCTGCCGGACGTAGAGAATGTCGGAAGAAGGTTTCAGAGCCAAATTCGTTGATCTTCATCTATAAATTTGAGAAGGAGAGCACAAAATAGGATCATTTTCTTACTTTCTGAATTATTAGATTTTACCTCGAGGCTCTGTTGGCCCAAGTTGTAAGTAACCGAGTTGTAAAATCGTTGTTGTAAAGAAAGTCAGAAATCATTAACAAAATAGACAGTGGACTTAGGCTATTGTTCTTGGTTGAACAACTATAAATGTCTTGTGTTATTTTCTCATTTTAATTTCCTCATTTTCAATAACTATTTCTTATAATGCAAACAAGATTGTACTTCCAATATTTCAAGAACTACGTTCAACGTGTATGGAGACCGGAGGGTATTTATCAAACTTACACTTGGAAAAATGGTTTTCTAGTTGTCAACTTTGAAAACAAGCAAGATTGCGCACGTGTCCTTGAGAATAGGTCATACTTCTATAATAGAAGGTTGACAACAATGAAAATATAGCAGAAGGGTATGCATTTATTTAAAGAATTACTAAGCACTGTCAGTTTGGGTAAGATTTCCAAATCTACTTTTGGACTTTTGGAATGTGGATGTGATGAGTCATATAACATATTTAATTGGTAAATTAATTAAATCAGATCAATTTAGGGATGGTATGTGTAATGACCAGTATTTTATATATCGGAGGATAATACAATATTTTAGTTTATTTCTATGAGATCCTATGATTATATAATTTTAGGATATAACTCTTAGGAATATTTTACATACCTATGATATTTTTTGAATTTCTATGTAACCATTTTGACATTGAAAACCTAGTTGGGGCTATAACTTTTGATAGAAGTTGAATTAGGATCTCAAATCAGTTCCATTGCATCAGGATGATAGTTTCCCATTTCGTAATGTGGTCACAATAGAAAAATGGGCATACGGTTAGAGAGTTATGCATTGTTTGTACCAAAATTGGGCACAACAATCTTCGGATGTGATTGAAGAGATCAAAGTGAAGAAATTAGGTGTAAAAAGAGGTTAATCTAACAATCACACCAATAAAAGCATGCAGAAATAGAAGACAAGAAATTATAGTGGTTCGGCATTGTAGCCTACGTCCACTTTGAATGTTTTGCTGTTTATTGATGATTCTTGCTAGTTACAACTGATTACAACAGTACACTCAAGATACAATGGAGATTTCAATAGAGTATTGGCGTAGAGGAACCAAAAGGTCCCTTTTTGGAGGCATATGGATACTATTTATAGGTTTAGGCTGCAAATATCTCGCTCAGATCCTGGGAGACCTCTTCTCTCACGTGGGTAGGCCCACATGATCGATCCCTGACCACTTGGAATCGATCCATGATCGATATGTACACAATTCATATCGATCCAAAACACCTCCTTTTGGGCTGAGATCGATCATGAGCATTCTTGAGGTGATACGCAAGCTCTTGTGAAGATTTGGTGGCATTTGGACTTGTAGATCTCGAGTTATGATCGATCCAAGTTTGGATTTGCAAAAGGCTGCCGAGTTCGTATCGATCCCATTCGTATCGATCTGTTTATATCCATGCCATGCGTATCGATCAGGGCGACATGGCGCGTTGTTTCAGGAGCGATACACTTTCCATGCCGAGCGATTGAGTCTTCCACTTTTACGTGCTCTATTCGTATCCATCTGTGTAATTCCATTCGTATCGATCTTCTGCACTCCACTTCGTATCGATTCCTGGAGCTATTTTGTATCGATAGCTTAATGGTCGCTTCATATAAATACATGGACAACCTCTTCGTATCGATCATCGAGTAGCTGATTTCGTATCGAGGATGCATGGCTTCTTTTGTATCGGTCAGTGACCATCGATACGAACCATGTAGTTAAAAGACCGATACGCAGAGTGTATTCATGGGACCGATACAAAGTATTATTTGTTGATGGATATGAAGTGTTGTCAACATGATGGATACGAAGTAGCTTCAATTTGATGGATACGAAGAAAGTTAGTGAACGATGGATACGAACTGAATCTCTCTTGGGGAATGGATACGAAATTGGATGGATACGAATAGAGTTGGTTTTCTCAACCTTGATCGATCAATATCTTGAGCATACGAACTCCGATTGACTTGAAATTTGGAACGTTGGCTTTCAAAGCTTTGCTTGTCATTTTATATCAATTGTAGCTCGATCCGGACTCGAGCAAAATTTACCGGTATCCATAGTGAACCTATGTATAACTGATCTCCAGGACGAATTGTCCTTGGTTTCTAGTCAAGTTCTTGGTGTCATAGCCTTGCCAAAAGGAGGGATAACATGCATGTTTTAAGTTTTGTAAACTGCTAGTCAGAATTAATGTGTAATTAGTGAAGCCAATTTGTTGGACCATTAGTCTAATTAGAGAATCGCTATAAATAGGGGTTGTAGGAGTCAAATGAAAACTTTCCCTCTCATTCTAAATCGGGTCTAAACCCTAATTAGTCCTAAATCCATCCTAATTCATCCAAATTTCTCTCTAAATCCAATTAGATTGTTGACTAGTGATTAGAACATCAATTAGAAGATATAGATCATCGATTTGCTTGATTTGAAGTGCATTACATTATTGTCCAGAGATCTATATTCATATTAATCGAATTTGGTAATTGGTGAGTGGTTTATACCTTCTCACTATACTACACATGTTTATATGGTCGAATTATAGGATTTAACATGTTTTAAATTGATTTTGGCCATGAAAACATTTTCTAACTTTAATGACATGTTAATACATGCATATGATATAGACTGATTAGAAATAACCTTGATTTATGTTCTACATTCATGCTATATGTAGATCTATGTTAGAAATTGCCATGTTTATCTTGTTTTGATGGATTGCAAGTTTGATTTGATGAAATTGCTTGTTATTCTATATTTGAATGATATGATTCGATGTTGTTTGCTACTGTTACGATTTCATAGAACTTAGGTTGGAGAATTGAGAAAATCGGAGGCTAAGTTGGTTAGAATTGGATTAAACTTGATGGGTGTGCTTTGGAGCATGGTGGGAAGCTATGGGGTAAGTCACACTTCATTTGAAGATAAAGGCTAAAATGGGTCCCGAGTTAAAATCTTAACTCGGCACCGAGTTAAGGGGCGACTCCTATTGGTCGGTAGTTAGCATGGAAGGTTAAATCTTAGCTAGATGAGATGTTCTATAGCAAGGTGAAGGAAATTAGCTAAGTATCGGATTTGATGACGGGTTATCTCTTCTCTCCGAAGGATCTCAACCTTTGACAGCAATGGTGGTTAGAGTTCTAGGCCTATTATGATTTTGGTATTTCCTATAAAGGGAATGCAGTCGCTGCTGCATTGAGTAGAAGACATGCTGCGTTGACAGCAATGTTCTAGGAATGAAAGCATATAGAATACATTGCTGGATTGATTTCATGCCTCACTGTGAGCTACAACCTGAAATGTTAGCAAGCTTATTGATTAGACCTACTCTGATTGAAAGGATTTGTACTAGTCAAAAGCGTGATGCTAGGCTAGTGGAGATCATAGAAAAGATAGAGGGAGTAGAATCTGAGGATATGAAGCAATATGAAATCGACCGAGAGGGTTGATTTCGTAAAGACGGAAGATTGTTTGTTCCCAATGTTGATGGATTGTGAGATGAAGTACTAAAAGAGTGTCATCATTCCAGATTGACTATTCATGCTGGTGGTAACAAGATATGCCAAGATATGTGGCGAACTTACTACTGGGAAGGTATGAAAAGGGATGGTGGGGCATTCATCTCCAAGTGCATGAACTGCTAGTTGGTAAAAGTAGAGCAGAAGAAACCTAGTGGATTGTTGCATTTATTAGAGATTCCTGAATGGAAATAGGAGCAAGTACCGATGGATTTTATTGATGGATTGCCGAGGACTCAAGCAGAGTACGATGGCATTTGGATCATAGAAGATCAATTGACCAAGACTGCGAGGTTTTTACTTATTAAGTTAAGTAGGATGGCATCCAAGCTAGCAGAGTTGTATGTAAAGTGGATAGTACGATTTCATGGTGTTCCGAAGAGCATTGTAAGCGGCTGAGACTCGTTGTTCACTAGTGGGTTTGGAAGAATTTACAAGAGGTGCTAGCAATGGAGTTGCATCTTAGTATTGCTTATCACCCGCAAACGGACAGGCAGATCGAAAGAGTAAGTCGTATATTGGAAGACCTCTTACGGGCATGCATTATAGACTTTGGTGGATCATGGGATGATCATTTGCATTTGGTGGAGTATACATACGACGATAGTTATCAATCAATTGTTGGTATGGCTCCGTATGAAGCATTGTATGGATGACCATGTAACGCTCCTTCATGTTGGTGGAAAGCGGGCGAGAAACTGATAATTGGGTCTGATATGATTAGAGAGACTTTGAAGAAGATTGAGGTCATTCGACAACAAACGAAAGCTGCTCAGGATCGATAGAAAAGCTACGCGGATAAGAGACAAAGAGATTTAGTGTATTATGTCGGAGTTATGGTGTTTGTAAAGATTTCTCCTCTAAAAAATATAGTTTGATTCGGTAGAAAGGGGAAGTTGGCACCATGGTTCGTAGGTCCTTTTCGGTAGTTGAGAGAATCGCAAAGCTAGCATATAGGGTCGACTTATCTCAGAAGATGGTGGGCGTGCATATCGTTTTTCATATCTCTTATCTACGAAAGTTTCTGCATGATTCAGGCGTGATGATCACACCGAATCGGCTAGAAGACGTTGAGTTAGAACCAGAAGTTTCTATACCTCGTACGTCGCTTCGTATTGTTAGGTACGATACGAAACAACTTAGGAGATAAACAATGAAGCTAGTTAAGGTATAGTGGAACGGAAGTAAGGATGATTGTACATGGGAAATGGAAGAGAACACGAGGACTTCTTATTTGGAGCCATTGAATGGCAAGACCCATCGTTTATCGTATTTACTTTCATCATTTATACTATATTTGATAGGTTAGTATTCCGCATGCTAGAATAGATTAACTATATTATTGATTGCATGGTTGCTTGTTTGATATGTGTGATGGTTGCTTATGTTTGGTAGGCATGCCGGATGACCATGGTTGCTTATACTTTGGTTTTCTTAGGGATTTTGGGGGCGAAATTCCTAAAGCGAAGGGGGATAATGTAACGGTCTGTATTTTACATATTGGAGGATCGTAAAATATTTTTATTTGATTCTATAATTTTGGGATATGACTCTTAGGGACATTTTACACACCTATAATCATTCTCAGATTTCTATGCGACTATTTTGACCTTGAAAACCTTGCTTGGGATATAACTTTTGATAATAGTTGAATTAGGATCTCAAACTGGTTCCATTGCTTCAGGATGATAGTTTCCCATTTTGTAGAGTGGCCATAATAAAAAACGGACTTACGGTTAGAGAGTTATGCCTATTTTAAGTTTTGTAAACTACTGGTCAGAATTAGTGTGTGATTAGTGAAATCCATTAGTTGGCCCATTAGTCTAATTAGAGAATCACTACAAATAGGGACCGTAAGAGTCAAATGAAAACTTACCCTCTCATTCTATATTAGGTCTGAACCTTAATTACCCAAAAATCCATCCTAATTCATCCAAATTTCTCTCTAAATCAAATTAGATTGTTGATTAGTGAGTACATCATCAACTAGAAGATAGATACCATCAATTTTCTTGATTTGAAGTGCATTCCATTGCCGTCCGGATTGTATATATATTCACCTTGACCAAATTTGGTAATGTGAGTGGTGTATGCCTTCTCACTATACTACACATGTTTATATGATAGAATTATAGGATTTAACATGTTCTAAATTGATTTTGGCTATAAAAACCTTTTCTAACTTTAATGACATGTTAATCCATGCATATGATATATATTGATTAGAAATAACCTTGATTTATGTTCATATGTTCATACTATATGTAGATCTATGTTAGAAATTGCCTTGTTTATCTTGTTTTGATGGATTGCAAGTTTGATTGGATGAAATTGCTTGTTATTCTATATTTGATTGACATGCTTTAATGTTATTTGTTAATGTTGTGATTTCATAGAACTTAGGTCGGAGAATTGAGCAAATTAGAGGCTAATTTGTTTGGAATTGGCGAAACTTGATGGATGTGCTCTGGAGCATGGTGGGAAACTATGGGATAAGTCGCACTTCATATGGAGTTGAAGGCTAAACTCGACCTTGATTTAAGAGCTTAACTCGGGACCGAGTTAAGGGGGTGACCCCTATGGGTCGGTAGTTGGCATGGAAGGTTAAAGCTTGGCTAGATGAGATGTTCTATAGCAAAGTGAAGGAAATTGGTTAAGTATAGGATGTGATGACGAGTTATCTCTAGAATCTGGAAGTGGAGTTTTGGATTGGGACCGAGTTATCAAAAGAGGGATGAGTCGGGATCTAGGGCATCTAGAGGAATACTGCTAGAACCAAGAAGGGAGATTGGACCAAAATATGGCTATGGCTTAACTCGGGCTCGAGTTAAGGGCTTAACTCGACACCGAGTTAGGGAGGGAAGTCTGGTGGCAGTGGAACTTCTAGGGACTATTGTAGAGGTTCTATTGATCGTGCTGGAGATGTTGGCTCGTTCGTATCAGGTTGGATGACGATATAATAGCATGACGAAAAGCTATGGTCTTCTGATGTTGGCTTGTGTTGGGAGTGGGTTCCGAAGATGGTGGCCCATAAAAGAGGGAGTCGTATGGTCGTGAAATGCGGAAGGGTTTCTCGTAAATAATGGAAATTGGATTGAGCAAGAAGGGCTTGGCTGGAGCAAAGGTAGGCTCGGGTGTATGTGCTAAGGAATTGATGATGACTCTAAAAGTTTTCAGTTGTACTCAAAGCAGGGGTATTGTAAGTGGGGACGCCCATGGGTTAATGCAGGGACCTGTATACCTTGGACCCGTAGCTTTGGGTCTAGTGTCCAGCTTTGGGTTGCGAGACACGTACCCAGCTTTGGGCTGCGAGATACGAGGGTACAACAGAGAACCGGGATTTCCATTAGTCCCTGACTTGGAGGCCATACGAGTTACCATATATTCAGTGCACATAGAGTGATGATTAGGATATGATGGATGCTATGGTTGCTTTCTTTAGTAGGTTATCACTCATGGGTATCTGGGGAAGTAGGTATTGGAGATAGGAATACTTGGAAGACTAATATCCTTTATTTAGTTTGTGGTATACCTTTATGATATTATAGAGTAGCAATTATAGTGTTATATGCTAACTCTTTGGTTGGAGGGACATATCAGGTATGGTTCGTGTACTCTTATTCCTTACCATATTTACCTGTATAGTATTATGAGACCCGTTTATCGCTCACACCAGACTGTTGCCTGACCCAAGATTTTATGCTTTGTTTCTTATTATCTTAGGTACTCTTAAATGAGTAGACTAGATAATAGGTCTAGGTGACGCAGTAGCTATTCGGAGGATGAGCTAGATGGAGCTATCTTGTATTACATACAATAGAGTCTATTCTTATTCCGTTGTGCAGCACTGGAGAGCCTTAGCAGTGATTGCTTACCATTTGTATTTGAGATAGTTGTTGAGTTTGTTTCTGTTGTATAAACTCTACTGTTGATGTATAACTCTGTGGATATTATGCTATGATGATAATGGTTTGTTCAGATTGTTATTACTGTCTCTTTTGTTGTTTATGTAATATTATATTTTGTCATGCGCTGTGAGATATATGATAGGTTATATGCTAAATTGATTTGTTTCAACCATGTTGATAGTTCTATATCATCCGAGCACGATAGCAGCACACTATTTATATACTGTTGGTGCCGGTGGTATAGGACGGTCGTCATAGTATGGTGAGAATTGCATATGAAAAGTCTTGGCTGAAGTTAATGTTAATTGCAAATTTCTTCTTGAGGTTCCAATTCTTGACGTTGAAGACAATATTGTGTGGCAAAAGTCGAGTACAAAAGGGTGCCACATCCACAACCCACCCCCACCTAGGGCTGTTATGGTAATGGTAAATTTTTCATTACCATACAATTACTAGTCAATCGCTAACCATTTAAAGTAAAATTGGTATACCAGTATAATCGGAATGGTAATGGTAAAATTACTATTTTCTATAGTAAAACATTGGTAATATTTTTTCTAAACCTGTGATAACGGTAATTTACCAGTCTATTTATGATATATGGACATTCTTGTAATATGTTGTGTTATAGGCATTTAGAACCAAGCAAATGATTTAACTTAGTTCAATAATTCAGTTAAAATGATTTTGAGTACAACGCTTTTGTTTCACATTAATATCTTTTATTAAGTGACATGATAAAATGTATGATGAAGCGTAGTTACAATATTAAAATATGTCAAGTTTTTGATTTTCTAAACAAACGGCAATTTACCATTACCAATGTAACAGCTAACGGTTTATCGGTATATCACCCTTCGGTATACCATCCAATCGATAACGGTAATGATAAGCTATTTTAGCTTACCAATAAAAATGGTACGGTAATAGTATTTGCAAATGGTAATTGTAACCATTACTATAACAGTTCTAGTTTTCACTACTCTTAGAAATAACTTCATAACTTGAGGTGTACTTGACATTTCTGTGATTTGAAATTTGTTTCGGAAAGCTATAACACCAAGTAGCAACTTTACTTTTGAAACCCACCCTAATTTGGTGTTTTCGACCTTTGAAATTTTGTTGAAAATGCTTAAAAAATAGTGTCAAGTTGCTTTTATAGTAAATGGTTGCATGCTTATCATACTTCTTTGTATATGCGACAAATGTTTAAATAAGTATAGGTACTTTTGGAGCTTTATGGGATTACTTTACAGCGATAGGCGCTTTTGCTTGCATTGTAGTAAAGAAACTTTCTTAAACACTAAATAAAAAGTTATGTTTTTACGATATATCAGAATATATATGATATAATATTGTTTTACACATGTTTTAGGATGCCTCATTAGCTGAGATGTATATTATTTGTGATATATTTTGTTTTGATTTTTTTTTGGAATGCTTTTCGCACAAAGGGGACTTATAGAAATTTTCAAAAAATCTGACACTTAGAATATTTTCACAAAAATTTATCATATGAAAAAATAGGAAGTTGTTGAATAAGTATATCTAAATTGTAGCATATGATAAGATAAGTATGAGTTAGCTACATAAAGGATTCTATTTTTTGATAGAAGTTTGTAATTATGAAGAAATTTCAGGGTTCGAGTTGTGTATGACGTTTCCCCATAAGAAATTGGGAGGACCCAATAATCTTAAGGAGGGAAGTCTACAACAACCTTGCTTTTGAAGCCTTAAGTTAAATAGACCAAAACAAAATTATTCGAATTCAATATTCAATAATTACTTTTTTTGAAAGTAAATATTTATTTAATCGAGGAGTATTGATTAAAGATTTTTGGTTAAATAAAGTGAATGAAATTGATAATTCTTTTCAAATAATATATTGAAATTGTAATTATTTTAATTGAATATAAAATATTTTTAAAGTGTAAATAATTGTTATTTGATTAAAATAGTGAAAAATGAATAAGCGGGCACTAAGATAATTGAAATTGTGTTTGCAAAATGAAGTATAAATAAATTAAAATTAAATTGAAATAAATTTGCAAAATTGGAAGAGATGTAAAAGAAAAGAAAAGAGTAAACAATTGGACAAAGTAAATTAATTAAAACTAACCCAATATGCAAGCCCAAAATAAGCCCATTTTAATTTTCCCCATATCTTATGTTTTCTCCATACCAGCCTAAGCCTACTCCTTCATTCTAAAATCTCAAACCCGAGTCCTAAAATTCCATAACCCTCCAATTTGAAATCGTGAATTAAAAAAACATGTTCGATATGGGATAGCTGTAAAGTGGGATTTTGTGCATGAGGAAGAGATGACGATGAGCCTGGACTAGTGGAGCGTGGATTTGGGAGTGACGGTTGGCGATACGGTTGCTGGCTAACAAGGCGAGCGTGAGTGGTCGTAATATGGAGGGTGCGTGAGTGTGTCGGTTTGCGCGGGCTTGGATTTGGCGAAGTTCAATGCAATGGCTGGTAGTGGTGGTCGGAGCGAACTACAAGGTGGTGGGGGCACAAAATTTTGAGCAATGATGAAGCTTGGGCGAAGTGGCTCGATGAGCTGGCAATGACAATTGACGGGTGTCGATGGATGGTGCGACAAGGCTGTGGTGGGCATTAGCAATAATGAAGGGCAACGATGTAGTGCTAGCAATGAATGGCTTAGTTTGGAATTTCGGTGAGTTTCTAAACTCACAACTATATTTATTTTCTATTACTTGATAATAATTTTCCCAATAGTCGATGTATTGCTTGGTCAAATTGATTGTGATTGTTGATTGAATGGGGTGCTTGAAATGTTGTTTAGGATATTAGTTGAATTGGTTGTTTTTGATATTGGATAAGATTGTGAGATTTTGTATATGTTGGATTGTCCAAAATGCAAAGGACATGATGTCTGATTGCATTTGGATTTGTATATTTTACATCTCTTAGGACCATTAAATTGAGGGTATTTTCTCTCATTAGAGCTGTTGGTCGAGATGTATCATGAAGTTTTATTTGTTGTGTGTGCATTTGTGGATGGCTGAAATTGGATGGAATTCAACTTGGGCACATGATAAAAATTTATATTGGTGATTTTTTGTTGTTTTGGACGATTTTGCTCCATGAATTTTATTTTAGATGATATATTGATTTTTACCCTTTCTAAAATATTTTTGAAAGCTTAAGGAAATTATTTATGGAGTTTAAAAATTTATTTGAAGTATATCTATAAATAAATAAAAATGGTTGAGAAATAAACTGATTTGTTAGTAATTGTTTTGAAAATAGAAGTTGTTTTAAAAAAAATGAAAATAGAGTTTTCAAGTGTAATTGAATGTATGAAATTTTTTTCTAATTATAAATGAAGGATTTTTAATAATATTTCCAAAAGGGAAATTCTTTTATAAATTGGATATTTAATAAAAAGGATAAAAAGGATAAAAAGGAAATTAAAATGAGGATTTTTTTTATTATATAAATCTATTTATAAGAGTTTGAAATTTATTCCTCTTTGTATATATTTATTAGTTTGAAATCAAAATATTTGATGATTTTGTGATTTAATTCTATATTACGAGGATATTGAATAAACGGATTAGTAATATAGCCTGGGATGGGGCATTCAGTAATATTATTTTTTTGGTTATTCTATTGGCTTATATTATAGAATATTTGTCATTTGATGGGTGTAGTTTACTGGCTTCTAGTAAACATTCGAGTAATACTGAGTGGAATGGGACGCTCAAGTAATACTTGTTCGATTACTATTGGTGAGTAGATGTCACTTATATTTTGGAGATGGATTAGGAATTTGCGATATCATCTAGAGATGACTCCTTAGAGCTTAGCGGTCGAGATTTATATTGCTCTCCAAGGGCTACAAGCTGGAGATATGCATGGAGTTATAAATTTATCCTCTTAGGACTAACTAGCCGAGTGATTTTATTATTTACTCTTAGGGCTAGTAGCTGAGGAATTATCATACTGTATGCTCTTTTTATTATGTATGGAGTCGAGAGTACTTATTATTACTCTCATTAGGACTCATCTCATTGAGAGTATTTATTTGCATCCTCTAAGGAGTAACTAGTCGAGTATCATTATCTACTCCCAGGGCTAGTAGTTGAGGACTTGATATATTGAAATGCTCTCATCAGGACCCGTATAGTCAAGAGCAATCACTTTCATCAGGACTTATAGAGTCGAGAGTATTTGATGCGGCTATCATCAAGACTCACTGAGTCAAGAGTATCGGTTATCACTCTCAGTGTGACTTATCAAGTCGAGAGCAAGTGTTGTCACTCTCATCAAGACTCCTAGAGTCAAGAGAACTAGTTATTACTCTTATTGGGACTTATATATTTGAGAGTATTAGTTGGAATCTATGTCATAGGGTTCATGCCATTACGGAGAGCACATGAATTAGACGCTCTAAATAGGATAGTTATCCGTCCTAGGAATAGTGATTGCGGGGTCGCACCCCGAATCTATGATGTTACCTTATTGAGCTTGTAGGATGAGAGTAATGCCTCTCATTAGAGCCACCGCCCCGACGTTATTTAAGGACCAACAGTCCCTTACCAAGGGCGAGTATGCCAATGCACATCGTAGTCTTGTAGGGTGTTTATAATATGCGATGGATATGAGTGTCATGATTTTAGGAGTAACTTAGGGACTATAGGAAACGGGCTGCGGTCATTAGCATTTCCTGGAGCAGTGCTGCGGTACATCGGTCTCCTATTTGGCTAACTTAGGTAGATCCATTATATTTGAGATATTTGATATTATCTCCTCACTAGAGACGATGACTATAAGACATTAGAGACTGGCAGCGTGATAGTTTGTCATTTGAGTTAGCCTAACCCAAAATGGAACATCTTTTCCAAGAAGAGTCGTAGGAGGTTGAGCAATTTTACCGAAGTCTTTCACAAAGCGTCGATAGAAACCAGCGTGTCCAAGGAATGAACGAATGTCTTTGACAGATTTGGGAATGGGTAGATACGCAATTACGTCAACTTTTGCTTTATCTACCTCAATGCCTTTGTTTGAAATGACATGCCCAAGGGCAATGCCGTGTTTGACCATGAAATGGCATTTTTCCCAATTTAACGTTAAGTGTCTGTCCTTGCAATTATTAAGAACCAACTCAAGATGGTGTAAGCACTCGAAAAAAGAGTTTCCAAAGAAGGAAAATCGATCATAAACACTTCAAGAAAGCGTTCGATCATATCAAAAAAGATGCTGATCATGCATCTTTGAAATGTAGCAGGAGCGTTGCAAAGTCCAAATGGCATATGTCGATAAGCAAAAGTGCCAAAGGGACACGTGAAAGTTGTTTTCTCTTGATCTTCAAGAGCGATTGGAATTTGGTTATAGCCGGAATAACCATCAAGAAAGCAATAGAATTCGTGGCCAGCTAAATGTTCAAGCATTTGGTCGATGAAAGGAAGAGGGAAATGATCCTTACATGTTGCAACATTTAGTTTTTGATAATCGTGCAAACACGCCAACCCGTTTAAGTACGAGTTGGAATGAGTTTGTTAGAGTCATTTTTTATAACAGTAAGTCCAGATTTTTTAGGCACTACATGAATTGGGCTAACCCACGAACTATCGGAGATTAGCTATATGATTCCGTTATCGAGAATTTTAAGAATTTCATCACGAACCGCATCCTTCATTTTTTGGTTAAGCCTTCATTGCGCGTCACGAATAGGCTTGGCATCGTCAATTAAATGGATACGATGTTGAACAAGAATGGACTAATTCCCTTTATATTGGTGACCGACCATTCGATTGCTTCTTTCTTTTCGATAGAATTGAAAGTAAGGAAGCTTCTTGATCAAGAGAGAGAGAGAGATGAATAGATTATGACGGGCAACATTCCATTGTCACCTAAGTATGCGTACTTAAGGTGAGCGGGAAGGGTTTTAAGGTCCAACCTCGGGGGTTGCTCAATCAACGAATTCGGTTGAAGTTCTGATTCAATGGTAAAGGGTTCAAACAGAAGCGCAATTTCCATTTTGTTAGGCTCGTCTTGAAACAATTGTTCGTATTCGGTCTCATGTTCATTGTTTAGGTCAACTGTTTCATTATCAAAATTTTCTTGAATGAAGCTAACTTCCAACATTTGGTCATGTGGTTCGTTCAATTGATTTTCAAGATTGAAAATGTTAAGAACCAAAGTCATGTTTCTAAATGAAATTTTCATCGAACCATTTCGACAATTAATTAGAGCATTTGAAGTAGCCAAGAAAGGTCGGCCTAAAATCAATGGAATTTGACCCATCGGATTATTCACAGGTTGGGTCTCCAAAACGATGAAATAGGCGGGGAATATGAATTGATTGATTTTGATGAGTACATCCTCGATTTCTCCCATGGGTTTCTTTATCTAACGATTGGCAAATTAAAGAGTTACTTTTGTCGGTTTTAGTTCACCTAAGCCAAGTCACTAGTAAACGGAATAAGGAATCAAATTGACACTCGCACCCAGATCGAGTAAGCACTTGTTAAACTTTTTATCTCCTATCGTGCATGAGACCGTCAGACATCCAGGATCTTTGTATTTAATAGGAATTGATTAGGACAAGACTTTGCTAAGTCCAGCGGCTAAGAAGACTTTCTTGGGTACATGAGTGTGTCGTTTTTGAGTACACAAGTCCTTGAGAAACTTAGCGTAAGTTGGGACTTGCTGAACGATACCAAGAAGCGGGATGTTAACTTTCACTTGTTTAAAAATTTCCAACATCTTTTCCATTTGGTCAGAGTGTTTCTTGGGTCGAAGACGATGTGGAAATGGAATACGATACTCAGTATATGGGTCTACTTGAGTAGAAGAAGAATTTGGATTGGAGTTTGATTCGATGTTTGGCTCATTTTTTTCAGATTCGTTTATTGTTTTAGAAGTGTCAAGAGGAACTTCCGGTAAATCGTTTGGATTAATGACTTGACTATCGATTTGTTTATCGAAACACAAATTCGTGATTGCATTCATTTGGGTTACATTGCTATCTTGAACAACATGGGATTGATTCAAATTCATGTTTTGATTCCTGGGATTCGAAATTGGCTGACTTGGGAATATGCCTCGTTCACGTTCACTCACAAACGTAGCTAATTAACTTATTTGCATTTCAAGTTTAGAAATATATTGACTCGTATTCTGCATGTACGAGGTTAACAAATTTTGCAAATTATTGTTTGATTGGAGGCTTTGAGTGGTTGCTTTAGCCAAAGTTTCAAGACTTTTTTCAAGTGAACCTAATCGTTTATCATCTTGGGGAGCAAAAGATTATTGCGGTTCAATCGACGCTCCCGATGGCGTCTCCATTCCCAAGCCAGCATCCGGTAAAGGGAAAAAACAAGCTGGATTGTCATCACGCCACACTCCCGGTGCGCACGAAGAGGGTGAGCACAAAGAGGACGAAGCTCCGGAGATTTAAGGCGAGAATGTGGGTCCCGCTTGGAATCCGGCGGTCGAAGTTCATGATATTGAAACGTCATCCTCCCCTTCGAAGGGAAAGAAAAAGTTAAAATACAAGATACGGAAGGAGAAAGTTGGTGGAACTTCAAAAGTTACGCTTATCCCGCCAGAGAAAGAGGCTTCCTCACCGCACATGGAAAGTTCTCTAAGGGGTTTGTCGAATCTTTCCATCCCCGACGATATACTTAATTACGGGTTTGACGATCCTGAAGCCCTCAAGTTTTCTTCGCCCGCTAGAGGCAATGCGGGAGTTCAACTCCCAGTCCAGGGAGATAATACTCCGATTAGTAAAGACAAAAGAACTGGTCCGTCGGGGGGAACACTAGGACACACACGCACATACGCATTCCATCATACACTTCAAGTTCTTTTTTTTATTTCCCGGATTTTTCCTAACTCGTTGTTATCTCTATTCCTTGTAGGTGACATGGGGCGCTCTCACGGACTTGATCGCCTTCACGGCTCTTCCATATCTCATCATCCTGGACAAGACTCAGGTTCGGGCAGACGCAGGGACAGAGATGATTACGAAGATAGAGACAATCGTCCCCGCGATTCGTCTTATCGTAAGAAGGCATATTCCCAATCTTCACAGTCTCGTGATCCTCTTCCTCCAAACGAGTCGGATAGAGAGAAGTCTTCACAGAAGGGGTCCCAACACGATGCTCCTCGAGAACAACACTCCGGTTCGTCGAGTACAAGGCAAATTCGGGAGCAACGAAAAAGAGCAGAACTTCCAAGGCCTCCTCCCCCTACTCCCACGGTTGACCCAACTGTAGCAGAAAAGATGGTCGATCTCAAGGCCAAATTTCCAAAAATTTGCTTTGATGGTCTAAAATTCCTCCCAGCTATTCATCATATCCCTGGGCACGTGAAGCAGAGTGCCATTGCCTGTAACAACGACGTCTATGTTCAACATGACGCGTTTGTACACTTGGTTGAAAAGATCTCGGAGGTGTCTGTTGAGCGACAATATGAGATTGATCGTCTGAAATTGGAGGCTGGTTGTGACAAGAACATCATCAAGCATCAAGACAAAGAGCTCGCTTCGTATAAGTCGAAGCTGGAAGCCGTTGAGCAAAGCGCAAAAGATACTGCTGTGGCAGTCACTCGTTTAGAGATGGCTCACAAGAAGGAACTTGATGAAGCAGTCCAGCGTAGCGGTGCCCTTGCCTTAGAAAAAGATTCTATCCAAAAGGAAAGGGACGCGCTCGCCATACAAGTCAAAGAGTTGAAAGAATTACTCTCCAAGGAGAAAGAGGATAAAGTAGTTGCTCAAGAAGAGTCACAACGATATTGTGACGAAATCGTTGCTACTCGGCTTCTGAAAATGAAGCTCGATGACGAACTTGCTGGGGTTGAAAAAATGAAGGACGAAGCCCGTGAGGAGGGCAAAAGAAAAGCTGCGGAGGAGATTGACTCTCGCCTCGAGGCGGCCGCAGAAGCCGGTAGGGAGGAGGTCAAGTGTATGTTTGACCCGTTGATTGCTGAGTATGGCGCCCGCGTCCTTATGCATCGTGACTTGACATTCTTGGGCGAGGGCTATCTCGAATCCCTAGCCGAGGCCTGGGAAACTTTAGTGAAGATCAGGAAAATCGAGTCGGGCTCTGAGGAGGTTGATGAGGATGCCCTGGTGAAGGAATTTCTTAGTGGGAACGAGCCAGCGGACTTATCTGCAGCTTTGGCTCTTTATAGCAAAGGTCCTCCCCTACCAGAAGAGAAAAATGATGAAGCTGGTCCATCTGGGGCTAAGACTACAACTCCTCACGCTGCTGCTCCTCCTACTGCTCAATCGGCTAGTCAGCCGACACTCGACCCATTCGAGCAGCATGCCGGCTACGATCCTGAAGACCCCGGGCTTGGTGTTCATGTGTTATCCCCTATTCTAGAGGGCGAGACTCCACGTGCAACCGATAGCCAACCAGAACCCGGTAGGAAACTCTTCCTTTAGAAGCTAAAAAATCTGTTACCTTCTAGTAGCGGCTATTCGTCCTAATGTTCATTCTTTATGTTTTCATGCAGGCTGCTCTGATGCCGAGCCAACTCCGAGGAGCGATGACGCCAAGGAAGAGGCAGAGAAAACAAGCGAGGTTGCTCATGCGGGAGCAACTCCTGGCCCTGACGCTCAAGTGATCGGGGCGCTAGATGATGATAAGCTTGACACCTCATCTCCCGCCGAGGGGAGTGATGAAATCGAAATCACTGGCGCCTCTGAACATACCTCGAAGATGAGCATGAAAGAGCGTCTCGTCGAAGAAGCGACAAAGAAAGTCGAGATCAAAGTCGAGCCTGAAATTCTGGAACTCACCGACCCGCAGAACAGACCTTTGAAGATCATTCTCCCTGGTAAATTCAAACCGCTGAATGTTCCTTCTCCCCTCCTGATTCCGCTTCTTTAGCAAGCAAGAAATCCAAGAAGAAGCGTGAGGGAGAGGAATCGTCGGAAACAACAAAATAAGACAAGAAGAAGAAATCAAAGAAATAGTCGCTAAACTCGTTCAACGAGATTGTGCTTAGGTCTTGTAACTACTTTCATCTTTTGCTTCCGAAGTTTATGTAGGTAGGGTTTTGACTCCAAGTTTTGGAGGAATAATTATGTAACCTCATTTTGGACTATTAAATAAAGTTCAGTTTCCTTAGTAGTTTGAGCGTTTCTTTTACTTTTACTCTTTCTTTAGCTTTCTGAATAACTGCGGTCAAAACTCAAGCACTTATGAGTTGTATACTTCTTGAGTACTTAGAATTTTTTTCTAAATTCGCGTTCCGGGGACTTATAGTAAGTTGACCCGCATTCAGGGGATTCGGGGATTGAGATTGTTAATACTCTAGTCCGCGTTCCGGGGACTTAGAGTACTCCGGTCCGCGCTCAGGGGACTTGGAGATTGAAATCGTTTATACTCTAGTCCGCGTTCCGGGGACTTAGAGTACTCTGGTCCGCGCTCTGGGGATTCGGAGGTTTGAAATCGTTTATACTCTAGTCCGCGCTCCGGGGACTTAGAGTACTCCGGTCCGCGCTCCGGGGATTCGGAGGTTTGAAATCGTTTATACTCTAGTCCGCGCTCCGGGGACTTAGAGTACTCCGGTCCGCGCTCTGGGGATTCGGAGATTTGAAATCGTTTATACTCTAGTCCGTGCTCCGGGGACTTAGAGTACTCCGGTCCGCGCTCTGGGAATTCGGAGATTTGAAATCGTTTATACTCTAGTCCACACTCCGGGGACTTAGAGTACTCCGGTCCGCGCTCTGGGGATTCGGAGATTTGAAATCGTTTATACTCTAGTCCGCGCTCCGGGGACTTAGAGTACTCCGGTCCGCGCTCTGGGGATTCGGAGATTTGAAATCGTTTATACTCTAGTCCGCGCTCCGGGGACTTAGAGTACTCTGGTCCACGCTCTGGGGATTCGAAGATTTGAAATCGTTTATACGAGTTCGTACATCGTACAAGATAATGTAGTTCTAGTAATTCACCACCCGACTATGAGGTATAGAGACATTAGTAGTTCGTGGAAAATACGGCTTCAAGCTTTTATTAATGAGAAACAACTAAACTGCTCGATTACATGGCTAAAAAGAAACTAAGTTACGACTGAATGAAAACATACAGGAAATAACTGTGCCTAAAACAGGAAAGAAACATACTAAATGTAATAATGCCGCAAATGTTCACTGTTCCACGCTCGGGGGAGTGTCACGCCATCAACGGTCGCTAGCTTGAATGTTCCCTCTCCAAGCTTCCGTTCAATGACGTACGGACCTTCCCAGCTGGGATTCATACGCGACGGTACCGGGAAAACTCGTTTCAAAACGAGATCACCCACATCAAAAATCCTTGGGCGGACTCTGCCGTCGTAGTAACGCTTGACTCGGTGCATATGTGTTGCCGCCCTTAATTCGGCCTCTTCACGTTTTTCATCGATGCAGTCCAGCGATTCCAACAAGAGGTCCTGGTTCGTCTTGGGATCATAGTATGTCACTCGGTGTGATGGAACTTCAAGTTCCACGGGTATAACGGCTTCCGAGCCATACGCTAAGGCGAATGGAGTGTGGCCGGTCGCAGACTTGTGGGTGGTTCTATAAGCCCATAATGTTGTCGGGAGTTCATCTACCCACTTGCCTCCGACTTTCTCCAGACGCTTCTTCAGTATGGACTTGATTATTTTGTTAACGGCCTCGACTTGTCCGTTAGCTTTTGGGTGTGCAACGGCGGCGAACTTCTTCTCGATGCCATACTTTAAACAGAACTCTTTGAACTCTATGCTTTCAAATTGCGTCCCGTTGTCCGTAATGATGGTGCGAGGAGGCCAAAGCGGCATATAATGTTTCGTACAACGAAGTTAATGACCTTCTTAGAAGTGATTGTGGCCAAGGGTTCTGCCTCAGCCCATTTTGTGAAATAGTCGACTGCAACTATCGCGTATTTCGCACCACCTTTGGATATAGGCAAAGAGCCGATTATGTCGATTCCCCAGATTGCAAATGGCCAGGGACTAACCATTTGTGTGAGTTCCGTTGATGGAGTCCTCGGGATTTTCGCATATCTTTGACACTTGTCACATTTCCTTGCGTAGTCTGCAGCGTCCCGATTTATGGTCGGCCAGTAATATCCATAGCAGAGGACCTTTTTTGCTAGCGTTTGCCCCCCAGTATGGTCGCCACATTCCCCTTCGTGAACCTCTTTCAAGACCCGCTTTGTCTCGTCATGAGCGATGCACCATAATAAGGGGACTGAGAACCCTTTTCGATACATCAATCCATCCTACATCACGTATCGCACGACCTTTCGAAGGACCTGTCGTCTTTTGCTCCTTTTTTCTGGTAAAGCCCCGGTCGTCAGGTACAGTTTGAATGGGGTCATCCACGACTCCTTTTCGATTTCCGTTTCCAACACATGATCAACTTTCATCTCGTCTATGCTCGGGGCATGCAAGGCCTCAATGGGATACAATCCCATTTGCTGCGCATCGCCTGTGCTCGCATACTTAGCCAACGAGTCGGCTTCTTTATTCTGTTCGCGCGGGACATGCGAAATATCGTAACGCTCAAGATTTGACAGAAGTTCTTGAACCAGAACAAGGTACGGAGCAAGCTTCTGTCCCTTTGCTTGGTAATCTCCCCGCACTTGGTAAACCACCAGCTGTGAGTCACAAAAGATTTCAACTGATTTGATCCCGAGTTCTCCGATGAGCTTCAAGCCAGCAATCAGTGCTTCATATTCTGCTTCATTATTTGTAGCTGGGAAATCGAGCTTCAAAGCGTAACAGATCGATCGATTTTCCGAAGTTACAAGAACTACACCCGCGCCGGAGCAACGGTCGTTTGATGCCCCATCAGTGTATAATTTCCATCGAACGGGGGGCTTGACGTTGTGACCATCTGGTTCGTCAGACATAGTAAACTCAGCAATGAAGTCTGCTAATGCTTGCCCTTGTATGGCTCTTCGTGGCAAGTAAGCGATATCGAACTGGCTCAACTCGATGTTCCATTTTAACAATCTTCCAGAAGTTTCTGGTCGTTGGAGTACCTGCCGCAGGGGTTGATCGGTATAAATGCTGATTGAGTGTGCTTGAAAGTATGGGCGCGGCTTATGTGATGCAATCACCAAGCAATAGGCCAATTTCTCGATTTTGGGGTAATTTCTTTCTGCCCCCGTTAAACGCTTGCTAACGTAATACACCGGCTTTTGGATTCGGTCCTCCTCACGAACCAGAGCCGCACTTATCGCATGTGGGGATACAGCCAAGTATACGTACAGCATCTCATGGTCTACTGGTTTTGACAGCACTGGTGGACTCTCTAGATGCCTCACCAGATCCCGGAATGCTTCCTCACAGTCGGATGTCCACTCGAAGTTCCTCTTCCCTTTCTTTATTATATCAAAGAAAGGGATGCACTTGTCCGTGGCCCTGGATATGAATCGACTCAGCGCAGCTACTTTTCCATTCAAGCTCTGTACCTGTTTTATAGTCCTAGGCACTTGCACATCTCGAATAGCTTGAATCTTTTTGGGTTAGCTTCAATCCCCCTAGCGTTAACGATGAATCCCAAAAACTTCCCCGACGCAACGCCGAAGGAACATTTCAGAGGGTTGATCTTCATCCCATAGTATCTGAATATGTCAAACATTTCAGCCAAGTCTCCAATGTGGTCGTTTGACTGTCGTGACTTCACGAGCATGTCATCCACATAGACTTCCATCGTTCTACCAAGCTGGTCTTTGAACATTCGATTCACCAAACGCTGATAAGTCGCTCCTGCGTTTTTCAGTCCGAAGGGCATTACTACATAGCAATATAGCCCGACATCTGTGACGAAGCTGGTGTGTTCTTGGTCCGGAATATGCATCGGGATTTGATTGTAACCCGAGTATGCATCCATGAATGATAACAGCTCGTGTCCGGCAGTGGAGTCGACCAACTGATCAATCCTAGGCAATGGGAAACTGTCCTTGGGGCACGCTTTGTTCAAATCGGAATAATCTACGCAAGTTCTCCATTTCCCATTTGCCTTTTTCACCAGCACGGGGTTCGATACCCATTCAGGGTAGAGGGCGTCGCGGACGAACCCATTGGTTTTGAGTTTGTCCACCTCCTCTCTGAGAGTAGCGGACCTCTCTGGGTCCATCCCTCTCCTTTTTTGTTTAACTGGGACGTATTTCGGGTCTATGTTCAACATATGACTCGTAATGGCAGGGGAAATCCCACACATATCAGAATGCGTCCAGGCAAAAACATCAAGATTCGCCCGGAGGAAATCACTAAGGTCTTCAGTCATTGCGGGGCCGAGTTGTGATCCAATCTTCAGTATTCGTGATGGGTCGTCTCGGCTGACTGAAATGTCAATTGTTAATTCAGCCGGCTCTGCCTTTTCTCCCCTGGGTTTCTCATCGTCGTCTCTCGGATCTATGTCTCTGAAGATCCGAGAATTATGCCCGAGCCAGGGCTCGGGCACTACTTGTCAATTATTCGTATTAAGGATGCGGACTGGATTGTCCGCAACCTTTCCCTTCTCCCTCCGATGGGCCTCTCGGAGCTCAGCCACGTAACAGGCACGACCAGCCACTTGGTCGCCATGAACAACGCCTACCCCTTTGTCAGTTGGGAACTTCAAAGTTAAGCACCACGGGGCTAATGCTGCCCTAAACTCAGCCAGGGCCGGTCGGCCCAAGAAAACATTATACGGAGAATCCACATCCAAAACTACGAAGGGTAGGATTCGCACCCTCCGACGTTCGCCTTGTCCTAGTTCAACTGGTAACTCAACATAGCCCACTGCATCGGTCGCTGCGCCATTAAAGCCGTGTATGCGAGCTTTGGACGGTTTCAAGTCCTTTGTTTCCATTTTCATCTGGTCATAAGCCTTCTTGAAGATGATGTTGACAGAACTTCCACAATCAATCAAAATTCTTTTCACATACGCTGGTCCGATCGTTGCAGATATGACCATCGGGTTGATGGTTGGAGCCTCCACTTGGTCAGCATCTCTGTTTCTGAACACTATATCGTTTGTCATTACGAGCTGTTGCTTAGCAGGGGTCCCGTCCTCCGTGTTCGAACAACATTCGAAATCTGCATGCTTCAGGGCACTAGCATACCGCTCCATCTCCTGCCAATTCTTATCCGCGGGGTGAGGCCCGCCGATGATCGTGTTTATGACTAGCCTACCCACAGTCCGGGTAGGTTCATCGGGATGACGCGGAGGTGGAGCACGACCTGGGTTGGATGTTCCCTGTCCTCCTTCCTGAGGATCCTTCATAAATTCCTGGAGCTTTTTCTGCCTGATCAACTTCTCTATAGCGTCGTGTAGGTGTCTGCATTCTTCCGTATTGTGCTCGTAGGTCTCATGGAAGCGGCAGTATTTTCCAGTCCGTTTCTGTTCCTCGGTTGACTCTTTTGGACGTGGCTTTCTATACTGAAAGGTATTGCAGGTCGAGAGGTAAATATTCTCAAGAGACGCATTCAGCGGGGTATACTCGTTGTAGCTCGGAATTCTCGACTTCCACTTCCCCGCTTCTCTCTTCTTCCCTTGATTTCTTCCTCCGGACTCCTTAGGCTGCCCAGGCTTGTTCTGGACATTGACTTGGACCTTTCCTGTGTTGTCTCTGGACTGTTTCACAGCAATGTTGCTTTTCATGGATTCTTGGACAGGTCCTGGTGCCTTATCTCGCCTTACCCACCTAGCTTCCTCTCTTCTTATGAACTAATGTGCCTTTGAGTAAAAACGTTCTAGTGTGGTCGGAGGTTTTCCTGCCAACCAGTCTCCAAATTCAGAATCCGGATCCACACCTCTCATTACAGCCATTAGAATTGCGTGATCATTGGGATTACTGACTTCAGTTGCCGCAACATGGAACCTTTGTAAATATTCCTTCAATGACTCCCCAGGATTTTGGATTACACTCGACAGAGACATTACGTCCTTTGGACGAGTAGTGTGTATTCTGAACTGCTCAATAAACTTCTTTGCCAACTCCTCGAAATTGGATACGGACCGCGGAGGAAGTTGCGTAAACCACATAGTAGCGATCCCTGATAGGGTGATCGGAAAGCATCTACACTTGGTACCATCATTTGCTCTAGCTGAATCCATCATCCACTCGTACCTTATGACATGCTGTCTGGGGTCAGTCTTTCCCTCATACGCAGGGATAGTATGCATGCTAAACTTTCTGGGGTACGCCGCCTGCAGCACAACATCTGTGAATGGAGTATGACTTCTTGATACTCCCCAATCATCATTCGATAAGCCTTGATTTTCTTTCATCAATTTCCTGACCATGGCTGTCAGATCTGGTGTTTGTATGGAAGGTGGAAGGTTGGACTCTGTTCTACGTGACTGGCCAAGCTGATGCCTCCTCTCCTGGCGATCTGCCAAATGTGCATCTTGAGGTTCGACATCGTTAGCGTTTTGATGGTCTGGGCCTCCAGCCTCCACATGCACTCCAGTTCCTAGGTTTCCAGCTCCGGCTTGGTCACGGCCTCCTGCTGTCTGAACAACAGCACCTGCCCGTGCAGCTTCAGTCTTACGGCGTCTGCGCCTGGGAGGTTCATCAGAGGAAGTTGAGCTGTCGGATGAGGAATAAGGAGCGGGATTGCCCCCAGCATTCTGTTGTTGCTGTTGAGTGAGTTGTGCCATCAGGTTGGCGTTAGCTTGCATCTGCTCTCCTAGTTGTCTCCTGCTTTCCCTGAGTTCACTCATCAAGTCGTTGAACTCTATTCTGGTGACAACTGGAGTCTGGTCCTGGGCGGTAATTCCTACACCCAGAATCGCTGGCTGATTGCTAGGTCCTGCTTATTGCACGCTAGCAGTCTCATGGGCATCCGCATTATGAGAAGCTGACTTGGTACGTGGTCTTGCCATTGTAGAGTTATTGGTATGAACTCTGAGTAGAATCAACGGATGTCCTATCAATGAGTCGGATCTTCTTTGGGGGATTTGTTCAATCCAGTAGCTTCAAAGCAGATCCTTGAGGTTTGAGAATTCAACTCTCAATGAAAGCACCAAAGTGTTAGCACCAAAATTGGTCACTAACCTCGTAGAGAAAGATTGAGCAGAGATATAAGTGATGAAGATAAATTAAAGAAGGAAGACAATGCTAATTTAAATGCAGAAAGTAAGAACACCAGATTTATAGTGGTTCAGCGTAATTGCCTACGTCCACTTTGAGTTTTCACTTTATTGATCTTCTTAACGATTGATTACAAATACAATTCGTAGATCAAATGCTTGAATGAAGTTGCTAAGTAAAGAAGATGAGTCTCCAAAATGGCAGAGTCTCCCCAGTGTTCTCTCCGAAAAAAGATCCTTTTCACTGTGACCCTGCCCCTCTATTTATAGACAAAGATGGGCTGACTTCTCAGGTGGGCTCGGCGGCCGAACGTCCTGGCCCAAATAGAGTGGTCACCGTATGCCGAACCAAATAGGCCGAACACTTGGATGCCGAGCCACATGCTCCTGGCCGAACGATCCTTTTGGCCGGTCGATGCTCTCTGGTCGAACGTGCTTTCTGGTCGAACGATCCCTTTGGCCGAACGATCCTTTTGGCCGAACGATACTCTCTGGCCGAACGATGTTCTCTGGCCGAACTCTGGCCGAACAATGCTTTCTGGCCGAACGATCCCTTTGGCCGAACGATCCTCTCTGGCCGAACGATGGTCCTGGCCAAACGATAGCTTTTGACGAACAATACAGCCATGCCGAGCAGTCGTATACGCCGAACGCCTTCTGATGCCGAATGCTCCTGGATGCCGAGTACCCCTGGATGCCGAGTACTCCTGGGTGCCGAGTGCTCCTGGATGTCGAGTACTCCTAGAACGCCGAGTGCTCCTGGATGCCGAGTACTCCTAGAACGCTAAGTACTTCTGAATGCCGAGTGCTCCTGGATGCCGAGTACCCCTGGATGCCGAGTACTCCTGGGTGCCAAGTGCTCCTGGAATGCCGAGTGCTCCTGGAACGCCGAGTGCTCCTGGATGCCGAGTACTCCTAGAACGCCGAGTACTTCTGAATGCCGAGTGCTTCTAGATGCCGAGTACTACCCAATGCCGAGCACTCAGTTGCCTGGTCAAATCTCCAGGAAACACTAAGCAGAGAACGAGCAAGTGGAATAACCATACAGATTAACATGTGAACTGTATCAAACCGAAGTTAAGAATAAAGAACGTTTATTTTGTAATTATTCATATTTTGAAAAGGCACAGAGCAAATTCAAAGGCATATCATAGCTATAAATCATGCTTAACAACAATCTGGAGGACATCTTCAATCGTATAAGCAAAATAAGGTCCAATAAACAAGCATAAAAAGGTCTGATAGACGTTGCAACAATAGTTTGGCATATATGGCGTGAGCAAAAGAGTAGAGTATTTCAAGGAATACAGATGCCATTTCAAGCTTCCTTAATAGTAATAGATCAAGATGTTCATCAGCTAATTGAAGATGGAACCTTTAATAAAGAATAAACCGAGGAAAATCGGCTTATCTTCACAGAATTTGGAACACGGTGAAATCTAAAATCCAAAGCAATGCGCTTATCTTCATTCTCTATGAGGTAGCTGATAGATGAAGTAGAGAATTGACTTTCTAAAGCTCACCGAGGGACGAACTAAGGAAGTTACAAAGAATAAGAGGAGAAAATTTGTAGATATGGATAGTACTCTTGAGAGAGAGAAACTGACACTAAATGTTTTTTTGGAAGAATATTTTTTGTATGGAAAATGATAAATGAAGATGCGTCGAGACAATGCATCTGGCTCACATGCATTGAATGAATTAATTTTGCATTTTATTTTTGTTTTGTCTGCCTTATGGTGATAATATGTGTTAGGTACCCCTTTATATATAGGGAGTTAGCGCGAGTGTTTTTGAGTTAAGCTGAGATTTTGTATACTCATGCGCTTGGATTATGAAATCTATTCTGTTTTATATATAAAATTAAATATTTGACTCTTTGTATTCTTAATCCTTATTCAACCTCAACTCAAATACTCATCCATTATTCATTTGAAGAAACATTTTACTATTAAGCCCTCAAATTGTATTACTATTTATAATTATATTTTATGAAAAGGGTGCAATAACTTTATGTATTCTCTCTTTCAATTACCAAAAAGTAATTTCAATTTGCCAAATCAAATTCACTTTACATTGGCGTTAATAAGTTAATTCAAGGGAACTCTCTTTCAGTTTCACCAAAAATAATTTCATTTTACCAAGTCAAATTCACTCTTACATTCAATTAATAAATCAATTTAGGGAAACAAATTTTGGCGTACTATGTGGAATTGGCAATCTTCTTTATACTAATTTCTGATGCCAAACAAATTGCATCGCTTTCATCCTTCTATGTCGAAGTAAGAGGCATCTTCATATGGATTCATGGTATGGAATGAACTGTGATTATTTTGTCCTACCCACGATATGTTTTCCTCCTATTCATTTACTATGGTAGTTTTTTTGTTAGCCCTATTTTTTATAAAATAAAATTCTCACCCTTTTTGACTTATTTTGGTCATAATTTGGACTGTATTTAATCATTGATTTGTGTACAAAAGTAATTTCATATATGGTTGGAAAAACTTGTATGCATGTTTGAGTAGGAAATAATTAGGATGATCAATCTGTACTGATAAAAAAATATGTTTTGTTTTTTCTCTGTAGATAATAGATAATTTTGATCGAAATGCATTAAAATATTGAGTTTTGTTTTAGAATACATATTGTTTTGAATTTTAATCCGCTTCACCTGGAAAGGGATGATAGGAATCTGCCTAAAAAGCATGTTAAATGCTGTAGAAAAACATGGTGTAACTGTAAACACATCAATGATTTTTTATGTGAACTGCAATTTTTATTTATATACTTGGTCTCATTTTATCACAATTTCTCTTGAAAGTTATTCACTTATTCCTTTAAGTTTGAATTGTTCTTTCAGTAAGTGATAAAGTATAATTCATATTTTCCTATAACATCTAATAAATTTTGTAACATTTTTAGACATGAAAGGTTTTATACTTTAGAACTTCTTCCAAACTATAATACTTGATATAAAATTTCATACTAGAAAAGAAAACAAAAAAATTTGTATGTCAATATGTGTTTGTGTGTGTGTATGTATGTACGTGTGTGAGTGTGTGTGTGTATGTGTGTGTATATGTATGTATGTGTGTGTGTAAATGATACTATATATATGTATGTATATATGTATATATACAAAATTTTATATTTTATATCATATGTGCAATTGTTCGTTGACTTTTCTAGAAATGCTGCATTAAGGTTAAACATGATTTCATCTACTATATTATATAAGAAATTCAGTCTATACCGCTTCATCTCCTTCCCTTAATAATTTCGAGAATAAAATGTTATTTTCATATTCAAAATTACACCTTCTGAAAACCCTAATTGCCCAGCCGCCTCCTGCTGCCTAGTTTTTCCTTCGCTGCTCTCCCTCGGATGTTGGATGCCGTATGGCCTCTCCCATCGGCTCCAACCGACGGCCACCACCTTCTCCTGATCCGCCTCCTTCCCCTGTTGATCCCCTGCCTAGTTTCTCTGCGATAGTAGAGGATGCTGACTCATCTCAGATGAATGATGGATTCATTCTAGTCAAGTCTAAAAAATGGAAAAGATAGGAGAAATTCATGCTGAATCTCAACTTAAGAAATATTGCTGCTAAACAGCATCAAAAGAAGGATTTGCAACAGCCTTATCACTCAAATACAAACTTGAAAGAGACGCATGCAAATAAGACCTCAAATCATCCTAGTCAATCAGAAAATGAATTTTTTTCAAACAAATGGAACTATTCTACCACTTCGAGTCGAGCGTGGAACGAGGTTGTTAAGGGCAATAAAATCCCTATTTCTATTCCCCTAAAGTTTTTCCAACCCTATGACTTTAATTTAATGAAATGTGCAAAAATGTCTGCTGAAGTGGTGAAGGATGCGAAAAAACAATGGGATAATGCTATAGTGGTTTATGTGGTTGACCCAAAACCATATTATCCGTATTTTAGAGAATATATCTCCAGGGTTTGGAAACCAGCTAAGGAATTCTCTATTTATTCGAAAGAAAATGGATTTTACGTCATTAAATTCAATAAAAAAATCAGATTGTGATAAAGTAATAGAAGGAGGTCCTTATCACTATAATAAGAAGCTTATGATGATGAAGAAATGGACGCTTGGAATGAAACTTAATAAAGATCTACTTCACTCTATTCCGGTATGGGTTCGATTTCCTAATCTTCCTCTTGACTATTGTCAGTCGCATTGTCTCGGTTCTTGGAACCCCTATCAAATTAGAAAAAGTCACGGAAGGTATAATTAAGATTGCCTATGCTAGGGTCTTAATTGAAATATCAAATTCCTTTGAATTTTCTAATAAGATCCTTATATTATCGGAGACGGATGAAATTGTTTGGTAAGAGGTAACTTATGAGTGGAAACCGGCTACTTGTCTAAACTGTTTAAGCTTTGGACATATGGAGTCACAATGTCAATTTCATAAGGTATGGAAACCAAAAGTACCTCAACAAAGTAAGGAAACAGAGAACAATGAAATGATTATTGATGATGAAAATCATATCGACAATAACATATCTCTCTCGCATATTAATCCAGACTCACATCAGAATTCAAATGCTCCAATACTTGAACACACTAATCAAGTTAAACAGAGAGATAATAACTTAATCATTCCATGGGAATATACATCAGTGAAGTTCATTCAGTCCAGTCAACGGTTCAAAATTTGACTATTATTACAGATTTAGAGCAACAGAATATAGAGAACACATGCCCTGAAGAGGCAAAATAGCCAACTGTTGTATCTACAGAACTGGATATCTCCGAAGTGCCTTGCAATGTAGACCAGCATACCATTATGCAGGTTGAGTCAACTGAATCACTTGATGCTCCTAATTCAGTCACTGATAAGGTAGCTCAGACCAGAGAGAGATCTTATCCTCAGTGTGTCGCCAGAAATAAGCCAGCTTGGAAAATCAAACCAGAGGAGGCTCCTTTTGAATTCTCGGCCACTGCATCCTCAGAAGTTATTGACAACCCTACATGGAATTTGTTAGTATCGCAGTTGAAAGGAAAAAATAAAAAGACAAAGAAACATTAGTCCGGTGGGGCTACTACTTCCCCGTCTAAAAGTATCTCTTCAGACAAAGATATTTAGATGGAGTTCCTTTTTTGGAACATCCGAGGCATGAATACCTCGTCGAAAAAAATGGAATTTTACACATGTTAAAATCTAATAGATTTTCATTCTTAGGCATTCTGGAAAATAAACTATCTGCTAATAATATTGATAAGTTCATGTACAAAGTCAATAATCACTGGAAATACACGCACAATGTTTCTAATGGTCAGAAAAATAGAATATTAGTTTTGTGGGATACCTCCAAATGGTCGAATATAATATTGCATACTAACGATCAATTTATCTCTTGCATTCTTCATAATGCGAGTGGTGTTAGTATTCTGTGCACTACTATTTATGCTTCTAATAATGAACTTAAGCGTGCTGAGCTATGGAACTACATTGAAGAACAATCTAATTATTTTAATCTCCCTTGGATAGTGGCAGGATATTTTAACTCTACTCTCTCGTCTGAAGATAGACTTAATAATGGTAAGTTTAATTTGATGGGTGATAAGAGCTTTATTGACTGTATTACAGCCTTAAACTGATGGAGCCTAATTTACTGGAATTTTTTTTACATGGAGAGGTGGTCAAAATTACTCTATACATAGTAAAATTGATCGTGTGTTTGTCAACTCTATATGGATGGACACTTTTTTGCAATTTGGAATTAACTTTGGCAACCATTCATTAAGTGATCATAGTCCTATTATTGTTAACCTTATGATAAATAATGCTGCAAAAAAAAGAATACCTTTCAAATACAATAATTCTTGGCATTTGCAAGCGGGATACTTTTCCTCTCTACAGGATGTGCTGCTGTAGGAATCCCATGGTAACCCCCTTCATATCCTCTTATGCAAGATGAAATCCGCTAAATCTGCATTAAAAATGTGGGTAAAAGGCAAAACATCTATACAGACAGTGATTAATCAATCTAAAGAGGAGGCTAATGAAATTTATAAGCTTCCTGTTAAAAATCCTTAAGATGCAAGCTTAATTGAGCAATACTCTCTGAAGTATGATCAGATACACTCTATTACGGAACAATTAGCCATTGAAATAGAGCAAAAAATGAAGCTCAATTGGTTAATTAAAGGAGATAGACCAACAAGCTTCTTTTTTAATAAAATGAATGTGCGAAATCCTAGTTGAAAATGTAACTTTACTTTAAATTCCGATGGCACATGGACTTCAACATCAGAAAAGTTAGCGAGTGAAGCAGTGAATTACTTCTCTACTCTATTTGATGCATCTCAGACTTGTGTTCAATTTTCAGGCATTATTTGTAAGAAAATTCTAGCTGAAAATGCAAGGGAAAATTTATGCAAACCATTACAACTTGAGGAAATCAAATCTGCTGTGTTCCAAATAAATGATAATAGCACTCCGGGGCCAGATGGTATGAATTCTAAATTTTTCAAAATCCATTGGGAAATTCTGAAAAGTGATATTTGTAATGCAATGAATGGAATACTCCAATCGTGCAATATTATTAAGGAAGTAAATCATACATTCATTTGTCTGATTCCAAAGAAACCAAACACGGTTGATATGCAAGATTTTAGACCTATTTCCCTTTGTAATGTCATTTATAAGATTTTAGCCAACCTTCTTTGCAATCGACTAAAACCTTATATGAATGACCTCATTTCATATAACCAAAATGCTTTCATCCTAGGACGAATAATTACTGAAAATTCTTTACTCGCTTATGAAATAGTGAGAGGATTTAACAGGATTAACTCTAACAATCTATGCTTGAAAATTAATTTACATAAAGCTTATGATAAAATCAATAGAGAATTTATTCATCATATGTTGATATCCATGGGGTTTCCTTCTCATTTTGCAAATCTCATTTATGAATGCATTTCGACTCCTACATTTTCGGTGATCATTGATGGATCTCCGGTTTTATTGAAAGTTCGAGGGGCTTACGACAAGGAGACCCACTTTCACCATACTTATTTTCAATGGCGATGGAATTCCTTACTATATGCTTTGATGTGGAGTACATGAAAGGTAATATTACTCCAATTTATAGTATTAATCCTATAATTACCCATCTACTTTACGCAGATGATATTTTAATTATGGCAAAGGCTACCAAAAAAATGCAGAATGCATTAGACATATTTTTCATAATTTGCACTGCTTTACTGGACTAAGCATAAATGAAGGGAAATCCACATTGTTTGTTAGTAAAGGGGTCAATAACAAACAACAAATAGCTGATATTCTTAATACATGTATTGGTTGCCTTCCAGTGACATATTTAGGCATTCCTTTGTCTAACAACAAATTGAAAACTAATGATTTTGGTTCTCTTATAGACAAAATTAACAAGAAAATCAGTCACTGGCAAAGCAAACTACTCAACATAAGTGGTCGAATTGAATTAATTAAAACAGCTATCCATCCTTTGATTCAATTTTAGATGCAACTATCACAAATTCATGTTTCTGTGATTCAAAGAATTAATTCAATTTGTGCCGATTTCATATGGAAATCCAAGGTGCACAAAATAAGTTGGGATGATGTGTGTAAACCCAAACATGAAGGTGGTCTTGGCATTAATAAATTAGAAGATACTGCTAAAGCAATTGCTATTAAGTTGGTATGGAAATATATTCAAGGAGATACTTTATGGGCTAAGTGGATACATGAAAAATATTGCAGTAAAAATAATTTCTGGACTGCTAATATGAATAACAATGCTTCTTACACATGGAAATTATTGCTCAGAGCTAGACATTGGTGTAAAGGTCTAATTGATAAAAATAATTGTTAATGGTGATAACACTGATTTATGGTCAGACCCATGGCTGGATGGATATTTTCTAATTGACAAATTTGGATACAATGCTATGTATATTACTGGTGGCAACAGCAAAAAAGTTTCAAGCCTAATTTCCAACAATAACTGGAAAAATAATATGAACTGTATTCCTAATAAAATCCAAAGTATTGTGAAGAATATTAAAATACACAGCCAAAAGCATCAAGATTATTGGTTTTGGTTGCCAGACAGTAAAGGTCAATTTAACATGAGTTCTGCCAGGGAACAAATTAGAGTAAAACAGGCAGAACATAATTGGGCCAAGTTAATTTGGGACCATTTTTGTGCTCCTAAAATGTCCACTTGCTCTCTATTAGCTATTTTAAATAGGTTGAGTACAAAAGATAGAGTTTTCAGATGGAACAGTGGTATTGATAGGTCATGTGTTCTTTGTTTAACTCATCTTGAAGACAGAGACCATTTGTTCTTCAAATGCATATATTCTAATAAGATTTTAGGAGATATTATGCAAAAGCTTAATATTAGCTTCGGTAATACTTCTGAAATAGCACAAATTTTGGAAATCCTATGTCAGCATCAACAAAGCAGTGTAATCCATAAACATATCACGAATATAGCCTTAACTACAATGATATGGCACATATGGGGCGAAAGGAATTCTAGAATTTTCAAAGGGATTGAAATGCCGGTTCAATTAAGATCTAAGCTCATAACTTTAGACTGTCACCACTTAATTAAGTCTAAAATCGATTGTAAGAAGAAAAGCAAGGATAATGAGCTTACCTTGTCGAACTTCGGTATTGTGGCTATGCCTCAGATGGACTGGAACCCGCCTTGAGCTCACTGCCTCCTTCAATTTGCTAGTCTTCTAGTAGCTTTTAACTTTGGTGTCACTTGCGATTGTTTTTTGCCATTATTGAGTTGATAGCCTGGCTTTCTTCTCAGATCTAAGGCGTTTTAGTAAAGTAGTTTTGCTTTCTTCTTCCTCTGTTGATTTTTCGAGATTTGGTTTAGATGCCTCATGACTTTGGTTGAGTGATCCCTGTTTGGTGGTTGTCTTTGAGCCACGTGTTCAGTCTGTTGTATTTTTTTGTTGTTATTTTCTCTTTCTTGTTTGCCTACCCTTGTTGGTCGTATGGATGTTTTGAGTGTATTTTTATGTGTCTACTCCTCCATCTATTTGACCACAGGATTTCTGGCATCGTTTTTTGTTGTATTGTTAATATACGGACATAATATGTACTCTTTTTTCTAGCAAGGCACCCATATAGGTTAGGGGGTTGCTAGGTTTTAACGAAGCATATTATGGAATTATATGAATTTTCTCAGTTTGTTAATAAAGTTCCCATTTCCAAAAAAAAGTACATCTTTTAAATACCACCTTATGATTATAAATAATTCCTTAGACCGCAATTAGCAACTAATTATTTTTCATATTATGGTTGAGTTGATAAAATAAAATCGTTTATTTTCGTCAAATCTCATGCTAGACATGTCATTTACCTGCTTCCTCTTCTCTCAATCCTTAACGTTTTCCTTTCCTCTTCTCCATTCTATAATCCAACTTTTCTAATGTAAATTTATATTCATTTTTATTTCTAAAATTGGTTCTGATGGATCCTCTTCACCATTCTCATCCACCAATTGGAACATCTTTCCCCCACTTTTGTTGTCCACAATCTTAATTTTCTATTTTGGATTTTACACTAATCTCCTAACAATTTCCACCAAAGATTCTATTATTGTTATGTGATTCAAATATGTGCCTATGTGTGCTTTAGATTGAAGATATGGTGTAGAGATTCATCCTGGAAGAGTCAAGAAGTCGATTGGAGGAAGAGAGATCAAAGGAAGATGGAATAGAAAAGCTACAATTTAGTGACAAGCAACTAGACATCTGGGAGCCCAAGCCAGACATCTGAATGCCAGTGATTTTCAAAACAGTGAAGTCCTTAGGAGATCAGAAGTCTGGATGTGGGAGCCAGACGTTTGAGTTGTCGCATATCACAAACCCAAGAGTTTTCAAGTTTTTGACAAAGACGTCTGATTCAATACTCAAACATCTGACCTCTTCAAGTTAGACGTTCAAGTCGCTGAAGTGAGATTTTCATGGTTTTGCTGATTCGAATTTTGAAGTGCTGTTTTGTCAATTTGGTTCTTGTTTCTTCTCTACTGATGGCACATATTCTTTTGAAATGATCAGATAGTTTAGAGTGATTAGAGCATCTATGAATTAGCCTTCTTAATCATCTTCTTAATGATGTGATCAGATTTCCAATAATTGAGATTAATAAAAACCCTAACTAAATCAAATTGGGGGTTTTCTATTTTAAGTGCTCTAATTTGTAATTCTTCAATTAGGTGTTTGATTAGAGAGAGTCTCCACATCTTGTGGCTCTTTAGTCATTGACTAGGCTTGTAAACCCTTTGACTTTGGTGATTGGAATAAAAGGGTTGTTGGGTCTCCATGGATGTTGGATACAAATCTGAACAGGTTAAATCTTTCGTGTCCCTCTTATTTCTGTTGTTTGATTTTGTGTGATATCATATTTGATTTTGAGTTTGCATTGGTATTCAAATAGGAAATAATAGATCCTGATTAAAATCACTTTCACTCATCAGTTTTTCACAACAAATTCTCCACTCAAGCGATGACGGTGTAGGCCATGCCAATTGATAATCGAACAAGGATGACTCTCTTAGGTCACTGTATGTCGATGCTTGGTAATTTCCATTCAAATTATGTTTAGATATTTTTTTTTCTTAAGCCTATTACAATTTATATGATTCAACTATGTTTTACCTTTTGTCTTGAAGCTCGATTTCTTTGCATATTCTTGATTTTCTTTTAGAATTGGCGTTCACTATTTGAAAACCAACCTTATACCATTTGCACCATTTCAAATAGGTACTTTCATCTTAATCTTTTTGTATAACTTGATATTCTTTCAAATGCATCATCTAGATAACTTGAGTTTGCATGAAGGTTGGATTGGCCTTTGGTCTTTCATTTGTACATTAATAACAAGATTAGGTTAACATTTGTTTTTGATTTATCGATAACTAGTTTGTATCATGATGATGCTAAAACTGTTGTTGTAATAATATTATCGATGAGAAGTTGTTTAAATATATTTTTTAGTATAACTACGAGAAGGCGGATATGATATTACTGGTTTGGTGTTAGCTTTTGATAAATAAGACAAAATCTAAGTGATTGAGTAGTTCTTCATTGAGTATAGTTACTAATATAGTTTTTATTTTTGTTTATGTCGCTCTCCCGTGCTCAATTATTTTACCCAAAGAGAAATTTCACAAAGAGACTGATTTTTGTCTTCAAACTTTTGTTCATTTTAGTGACTATTTTTGAATTTACTTATCATGGATGACTCTGATTTATAACCATTCCCATAATTAATCATCCATCGTAATCTGTTATGTATAAGAATACGTTAGATCTGGTGTATGTTATTCATATTTCTCATGGAAGCAAAGATGGATGATGTTAGGTGTGAGTGCATCGGTTGAATAATAAAGTCCTAAATCGCAAGAAATATGGTGCATAACGTGGTATATATGTGCGATTGTGTCACGTAACATTGAGAATTCCTTTTGTTATAAGTAAGTGTTGCCAAGACCATGTATGTGCTCGTTCAGTAAGGCGATGAAAGGGATGTTCAATTGGGATATTGGCACATTGGAAGCTTCATTAGGTGACACCATTGCAGACAATGAAGCATGCATATATGGGAAAGCGTTTGGAGTGCCAAAACACAACAGATGATTAATTATTTTATATTAGTAGATTTTCTTAAAAAAACATAAAATTTTCCTAAATATATAAAATTTATGTATTATTCTAAGCACTAAAGCTTTAAAAAACATAAGAAGCAGTTACCTTTATGCTTGCATTCTTTTACTCATTTAGTCATTTCCATGCTCAAATTTTCAAAAAAAGAGATGTTGAAACAAATAATTTTTCCATTTAACCATCTCACAACTTATCCATATTCATCATGCAATAATTCTATGTTAGAAATTGCTTCTACAGCCTCATGTGTGACCATGTCATCATACGACGGTAGTTCTCATTTTCTATTTATATAGACATTCAAATCACCTTCAGTCTTGATAATTAATCATTCATTAACAATTTACTAGTACTCTTGTGTTCACCATCATATCTTGACAACTTTACACTAATTGATGATTCATTAAGAATTTTCAAATCTTTCTTTTTCTTCTTTATTTTTGAGTAAAAAAGTGTTATTTTATTGATAATTTTTTGATCATCATCAGATTTAATAGATTCTTTTGGCCTTGCTTTGAATATTTTAGTAGATTTCTTAACCTTATGTTAATTATTTTCTAATTCGATATCACCTATTTCGATAGATTTAACATCTAGTGTGCACATGATTATGATTTGAATAAATCAATTAATATCTTTTATTTATCTGTTTTTTGTTAGTTTTATTTTTGTCTTTTGCCCTCAATCCCTAAAAGAAAAAACTAAGAAAAATATAAGAACACATCACTGTGCTATATGAAGGACATGATACAGACAAATATATTTTATCGTTTAATACATATTTTTCATTACAACTTGAGACTTTGTTTTAATTCTAGTTGCAGCAAAATATATAAAATGTAAATTTGAGCTACATGTGAACAATACAAAAAAATACATAGGAGGATACACATTGAAAACAATATTAGGATACTGATTTTAATAGTGACCAAATCATAGTGGTAAGATTAAATTATAACCACACATGCCTCCATTCATATAATTCTCCAGCATGGAAAGTAATAACTTGAATGTGAGACTTTAATAAAACTTGCAGCTCCTAATGCTTATATAAATAAAGGTGGAACCCAGTGCATGAGGCTCCCGCACGACAGCGGGCTCTAGGGAGGTCGATAATGTACGCAACCTTTCTCTCGCATTGCAAAGAGGTTGTTTTCGGACTCGAACCTGGATGCTCAGATCATCGTGCGGGTGACCTAACCGTTGCACCAAGGCTCCACCTCCCAATGCTTATATGAAGTTTGAAAAAAATCGATTTGCTTACCTTAAATAAATATTCAATTATTATGGTTATACGTTATGCATATCATTCTACATTACAGTAAATATATTGACGTTACGTGGTCTGTTGGAAGAATGCAAATTTCTTTAAAATATTTTGTTCTGTGACCGCAGACTTATTGATTTTGATTGTATACAGTTGCGTGGGGGAAAAATAGAGGTTGGGAGGATGCAACTTCAGTGTTCTCAACTGCTTTTGCCGATTTGTAATATTCGATGTCTGAATAGGGAAATCTTAGAATGAGGTTTGACATTTTCAACCTATGTTAATCCATTCCAACAATTAGAAGATCATAGGACAAAAATGAAGGAAACATGTTTAGTAAGCAATTTCGTACTATTAATTAAGTATGTCAACCAATTCATTCAAAACTTTTAGACATATTTGAGCAAAGCGTATAATTTACATGGATCATAATTGTAACATCCCGCATTTTTCTATGTTTTAATCAGACACACATGCCGAATCAAACCATACAGAAGGGCGGATTGTTATTGGGGTGAATAAGAAAAGAGAAAGAAATAAAAATAGATACAGAATCTCACAGCGGAATGACAAAATATAATAAACAAATAACAGTTCATGAAGCTGTTTACAAAAACATTTAATTATACTTATACAATACAAAATCAGAGTTACACATATCAGAGAAAAATAAATAATAATGCAGCAGAACAGTATGATGCAGTAGAATAATATAGTAAATAACAGTAGTACAAATCTTCGTCATCGTCCTCCAAAAATAAGGTCTTCAAATCTTGAAATGCTCAGGCTGACCCGAGCGAATTGAAAAGACAAAACACTTGAGTGAGAACTAAAAGATCTTATGTAAGTCAAATCAACGGTAAATAAATATGAGTGTAAACGGTGTCGGAGATGTTTACGGGGTTTGACATCTCATATCCAGTGTCTAACGTGAGTGCAATAACTTAAGAGATGTTCGAGATTCACATCTCCTAAGGATCCGTTAAACTATCTACTATGTAGTACAATACGCTATCATAATATGTCTACAGTAAAGTAAAAGTATTAAAATAGCGTTAAGGCATTACATTTTCCCCCTTAACACATTTTTATAATGCCAATAGTCTATACAGTACCGTAACACCCCGTAAACTGGGGCCGCCAGAGGATACCCCATAGGTACGACATAAAACAAACTCGTAGAAGGCGCGCTAGGGTAGGTGACACGGCACAACTAGGCAATGCCAGGGTAGATATACCAATTACACTTCCGGACCGGTGATAACGCATAGCAGCTACTACCGCCCACCTCGGAACACACTCCCGAATCAAAAAATCGAGGGTGGCCACCAAATAAATTGCAAAGTCAGAATATAGTATCGATGGAATGTGCCCGATCGGAGGAATGACCTCACTTAGCCCGTCGATTGCTCCTATTTTAGCCACCTTATGCTAACTCATGGGAGTTAGGTCCACGTATATACCTTATCGGATCGCTGCCACCATCTTACTTCATTCTGGAATCTCCACCCCGTACACAGTTGCCAAAGTGGTTTTCGGTATCGACAGAGAGTATGCCCATATCCGATCCTGGTCTCTTTAACAACCAAACGCTTATTTCACACCGGATGGTTCTTTTACATTTCCAAAATCATTTCATAATTGATATCAAAATACCATATTCAATTCAAATCATATCACTTTCAAAATCATTACTTACTTCTGAAATTATATCACATTGAAATCATAGTTCGAAATTATATTTTCTTTCAAAAGTCATATTTCCAAAATAGGTTAAACTCTCATTTCAAAATTATCATATTAAACCAAATATGCTATTTAGATCCCAACTTAGGTTAAAATGTCGCTTAACCACATTCACTTTAAAAATCGAGAATTTGAATATAAACCCTACTTAGTTTGGAATTTAGAAGAAAATAGTTTAAATATTATGAATGGTTAATATAGATTTAAAATAGATTAAATATAATTAAAATAGATTAAATAACTTTAAAATAGATTAATTAGATTTAAAATAAGTTAAAACAGATTAATTAGTTTAAATAAATTAAATGGTTTAAAATAGGTTAAAATGATTTAATATAATTAATACATGTTAAATAGTTTAATACTTTGAAATCTTAATAATTAGAAATTTTGAAATAATAATATATTTTTAAAACAGTTTATATTAAAACATGAATTTGGAATTAATATCAAATTAAACTATTCATTACATTTCGACACATTTGGACCATTTTCAATTTCCAAGTCTACAAACCAAATTCCAAACCTTTAAATTTAACATTTCAATAAACTATTGAATTTCATATCATTTCAATCCATGTTCAAATATAAATTCGGATTACTCCAATTTCCAAAATATTTAAAAGTTATTTTCAAACAACTTCAATAACTTAATTTCGATAGAATTTCATTTATACTTAAAAGTTTAACTTTAAACTTCCAATTTAATTTCTTAAAGCAATTCCTTTTAAACTAATTCACATTTCAACACAAAACTTGATTTTCCAATAATACTTCAATTTACATAAATCAAATTTTATTTCAAAATATCATTTAATTAAATTCGAAAATTAAGGATTTTAAAATCATTTAATTTAACCAATCCGGTGTCCGTATATAATTCTCTACCCTAGGGTCAAGTGATACAGATATTTATCATTTCAATCCGCAATTTAAAATGTTACGGTTATATATCATTTCAAACCGCAATCCCGAATAAAAAATAAAATCCATAAAATTGCTCAAGTCTATCATTTCAACCCATAACGATTTTTCCTTAATCTATTGATCATTCAGTATGTATCATTTCAACCCATAGTGAACTTGCAGTTTATAACGATATAAAATAAAACATCCATTCATCCAATATCAACAATCAACATACATTACAAACATCATCCAAATCAATCAATAAATATCAATATAGAACTGATAATCAATAACAGGTATTTAATTGGCAATTTATATTCAATAATAAATTAAATAACGATTTAATTCAAATAAATTCAAATTAACTGGAATGACAATTTAAATATATCAAACAGCCATAAATAAATCTCTAATCACATCAAAAATTAATTTAACTAACTTAAGAAATTTTAGAAGTTGTGAGTGGGTTAAAACACTCACCCTTGAATTTAAATTGAATTTAAATCCAATTTAAGCCCAAAATTCAAACAGTTTCAGAATTCATCCAAACAAGCGTCAAAATGTCCGGAATCTCGATACGATCCCAATGTAAGAAACCGCGCGTGAATTGGACCTCGTATGCAAAAGTTATGATGATTAGAATATTTGGAAATCAAAATTTAAAATTAAAATAATAATAAAAAAACAAATCACTCACAGCCACGTACACAGTATCCCGTCCACTCAGAAAATCACGATGAAGCCCTAACATGCGTACGCGAACACGAAGAAGCCACCGTTCTTCACGCCACCTCGCCATCGAGTTCAGCGCCGCCTCGTCCCCTAGTCCATCACCAGCGCCGCGCCGACCACCCTCGGCCTCACGACGACGTCAATCGACGCCAAAAACTCACCAGCGTCGTCGAAATAAAAACCTAGCTCGAATTTTAGCCGGCGATCCAGCCGTTAACATGCGAAACCAACCACACCGATGGACAATGCACTCGACTCTCAACAACGCTGTGCCCTTGATTCGTCGATCGGACGACGATCATCATGTGCCCTTGATTCGTCGATCGGACGACGATCATCAATCGCCAATGAACGGCCGAAATCTGTTCCTCGAATTCTGGACACACATAGACCTAGATTGAAAAACGAATCACATATTTAACTTGCGCTCGTCGAGAGCTTCAAATCGATATATAATTCAATATATATTGAGGAGTTTGAATTTTGAAGTTGAATTTTGTATTGAAATTGAATTGGGAAATTTAGGGATTTCAGCCATTGAGAAAGAGGAGCAACATAAATTTCTATACGTACAGAAATGAGAAATAGAAAGGCTGCTAGGGTTTATAATCGGATATATATAGGCAGATCAGTAATAGGAACAAATGGATCAAATCGGTTTGAAAGTTGAACTATAAACGACCCGAAATGCCCGTTCTGTCTCCGGAACAAAATTGGGTCAACCCATATATCAAAATAGATGTTTTTGATGATTTTAAACTAAATGGAATGGGTTTCAAGTCCTAATTCCATCATATGAAGAAGTTGTGTTAAAATCATCTTATTTCAATTTGATTTCAATTAAGTTGATTTCTAGGCGTTTCGAGTCCGTACGATCAAACGACAAGTCCAATCGCTACGAAACTTGAAATCCTACAATAATTCACCATTACAGATCCGATGAAACTGGTTTCGTCGGAATCCGAGCCAATGACCAAAATGGCTATATTTCGGTTAATTAAATAAATTAATATTAAATTCATTAATCACCTTTTTATTCAATATTTATAAACTAGGAGATTCTTATCAATTTTGATTGCAAAGACATTTATAATAAATTAAAATAAGTTTACATATCAATTCAGTGTTGAATATTTCTCAAATTACAGTGTTCAATTTCAACTGTAATTAAATCCGATTTTATTATAATTTAATTTCAATAAATTGTTTTAATTTGATTCCAACCTTTATATTCAACCAATTATAATCCGATAACATAGTTAACATTTGTTTTACATTTCATTACATCAATATACTCCAATTTCCATCTTTTATTTGTATTAAATACTATATTTCAATTATATTGGATTTTTTCAATTTTACCCATAAATTATAAATCAAAAAACCCAATTAATTTATTTAACTTGATTTCGCTCCTTTATTACATCAGTTATTTCCTTATGAATAAAATTAACTTTTCTATCCATTCTATTACATTCACCTTCAGCAGTTATTGTCTTAGCCCACATTAATGCATCATTTTATTTCATTTAATTATAATTGATTTCCAATTAAATTTTATAGACAAATTAAATAGGTAACATATAATAATTGTTACCATAAACCTTTAATCACATTCATAGGTTAGTTATTTACAAACAAAGGTTACAATTACTTATATAATGCTGATTTTATTCAATTTCTATTAACTGTCTATTTCATACAAAAATTAAATATTTACATTTGTTTTCTTATATTTAATGTATAACCAAGTATAACAATCTACATTATTACATAATTGGAATTTCATTTCAATTGTTAAAAATTAGCTTTAATTACCATTTGTTACATTTCATTTTAGTATTCATTTCATTATTACATTACAACTTTTTTTTTCTTCCAATATTAAATAACAAGATTCATTAAATTAACAAATTAAATTATCGAAAATTTACGAGTTGTTACAATAACCAGTAGAGAAGATAACAAATAGTTATTAAATAATCGACAATAACTATTGAATTTATACACAACCATTAAACAAAAGCCAATATTTGTGACTAGAGCTATAGCCACTAAATGATATATGACTTGAATTAACCAATAGTCATTAAATAATCAATATGTAATAGCCAATAGTCATTAAATAATCTATAAAAACTACAAAACAACACCATTTCAGTATGAGACATATATACATAATTGTTTCAGTTTTACCAAAATCCAAGCATATATTCTAGAATAAGTTTTTTTTGAAATCATATACCGACTTTTTTGCAAACATCAATTTTAATTTTACAAAGGTACCATAGTTGATGCATAATTTATGGTACTTAACAAAATCAAACATTGACGTATATATCAAGAAATGTGGGATTGAATATGGTTACTTATTTACCTATCACCTTATCTTCCATTCTATGAAGTTTTAAAATCACACATTTTTGCAAAACTAAAAAAATCAATGCATATCTTACACTTCTTATCGACGATTATTTCAATTCTTAATTTTCTTAAATCATATTAGTGGTCATGGTACACCTCTATCGCCTTTTTCTTGCTTATTTTCTCATATAAAATTGATATTTATACTCTTGAACATAGGGCGGAGTTTCTTGTTAACTAGCATGTGATTCCTTGATTGTAGCTGTAACACGTGCATAAGTTGAGAAACGACAAGCTATGGCAGCCCATAAAACTGCTAAAGTGCATGCTTACCGTACAAAAGAACTTGAAAACTTTATAAGTAGTGTTTAAACATTTTATTTCCATCTTTCGTATTTGTGCCCAAAATAGAAATATATAATTGTGGTGTTGACATTTAAATTTGTAATATTTTGTTAATTATCTATTTTGTGTGCTAATAAGTTATATTATAGAGGGTCATACACGGTTATGTGCTATTTTTATCACTATATAGCCATCTAATTTTCTATAAATAGCTAAAGACTGTAAATGAAGGAAATATTGAGAAGTTTTCTTAGGCTTAGACTTTAGACATTTCTTAAACCATAATAGCAAATGCTAAGTATATGTTTTAATATCATTCTCCAATCACGCTGATTGTATCCTTTTTATTATATAATAATTTGGTTTTATCTTCCATTCATCTATTGCTTTATTTAAATCCAAATTTTTATTTTTAACTGTCTTACTCTCAATTAAATATGAAATATGCACTTGCTTTTGTGCTTAGTTATGTTTCCAATAAATGTTAGGTGAAAATATATACTAATTAATGGGAATGCCTAATCATGATTATGCTTCCAATGATACTAAATTGGTAAACGAAAGCGTAAGTTCATTAAGCAGTGGAAGCTTTGGAAAATATAGCTCTGCTACAACAATCACATCTCCTTCTGATTAGTAGGCTTTATTGCTCAGTGGTAGTGAAAGAAACATCTTAGCTTCTTTGTTCCAGTATTTTTTTTATGTTAAATTAATAATCAAAAGTATGTCTACCGGGCATATTAGTATTTTTTTATAATCTAAATGTTGCATTCTATATATGTTTGACTTTTCTCAAATTTAGAATATTCAAACTATTGTGCTCTAATCCCATTGGCACTGCTAATATAAATGATTGTTTTCTCAATTGTTGAAATAATGTGAAATTAACAATCAAATATGGTTTTAAATCTAAGAAATGTAATACTATTTGATCAAATGATCTCATGTTTATATATTTTTACAATCTTGAATATTGTAGATAATACAACCATACTGCTTAATAATGAGGTCGGTTTTATATTACTATTATTTTCTATACTATAAGTGTTTGATGGGATTAAGGTATAGAAATTTTGGATTAAGATGTGTCAAATTTACAGTTAGCCTTTTGTTTTAAAATTTTAAACTTTTTCAATTTATCTTGCAACTTACATATCACATATTTTCATATTCTTACATAATATTTTTTATTCCGTGTGCGAATAACGGGTTCGTACTACTATTGAAAATTGTAGAATCTTTCAGTAGTAATAAAACACCGGGAAAAAAATTTAAAGGACAAATTATCATGATAAATTAAGCATCGACGCGCACCTTTTTTTCTACAAGGATATGCCCAAAACCTATTATGAAATAAATCATTCCCCTTATCTTTCTATTTCCTCCCATTCGACACTCTCCTTCAATTTCAAACTCACTCTTCGATACGCTCTCAAAATTCATAATCACTGTAACAACGACGCTTCAAACCAGAAGCAAATCAGTATCACCAACGTAACCACAAACTTCAACGCATGATGAACAACCATTAAAAATTCAACAGCAACATCCAATTCGAGAAACCGAAAACCTAGCTCAAAATGACCCAAAACCACAAACGACGAAAGTGAAAGCTAAAATTACAAAAACCACCAGTTGAATAAGCAGCGGAACAAATGATAGAAAAAAAACAAAAAGAAGAAATAAACAACCTGCAGAGAATGAAAATCAAGCAAAACTAAAAGAAAACACAATGCAAAAGGTAACTGATACCTACTAACAATAAAATTGATACTAGAACTGAAATTGACAGTAGTACTTACTTAATATTAGAACATATTATGTGTTTACGTTATGTTCATTTATATACAATACTATATATTTCTTATATTCCTAGTACACTCAGTTGAATTAGACAGGCACACAAGCAATTTTGATAATTTGGTCATGATAGCAAAAAACTGTTTATTGTACAAACCAAATTTTCTTTCGGTGCATTAAAGTTTGCTTCAGATCAAAACTGATACCTACAGGCACAAAAACCGATACCTAGTTTTTGTCCGATTGGAGTTGACGTTTTATAATTTTAGAAATTATTTTGATTGTCATTCATACCAAAACTGATACCAAAATATTACAGAAACGATACCTTGTTTATATTTGATAAGAGTTGGTGCTTTGTAATTTTAGAAACTATTTTAACTGTCATTTCTAACAAAACCGATAACAAAATATTGCAGAAATGATACCTAAATTTTGTTTGATAGGAGTAGATGCTTTGTAATTTTAGAAATTATTTTGGCTGTCATGTATAACAAAACTGATACCAAAATAGTGCAAAAATGATACCTAATGTCTGTTTGATATGGGTTGATGCTTCAGATAAACTGATACCTACAAGCACAAAAACCTAGATCACAGGCACAAAAACCGATATCTACAGGCATAAAATCAGATACCTACATGCACAAAAACCGACATTACAACTATATATAACAAAAACAAAAAAAACAATTATCATAGATGTTAAAAATGATACATACAGGCACTAAAACTGATAATACAACTGATGCTAATATTGATACAAAACTGTTAATTATTTCATTTTAAAACATATTACCTGTTTGCACTATTATTTCTTAAATGCAATGTTATATATTTGTTATATACCGGATACTACAATTGATGCAAACTGATACTAACAATATATTCTGCTTTAAACAGGGTTGATTGTGGAATATATGTTATGATATCACTGAACAAAAGCCAAATATCAATCAAGATAAAACCTGAATTTATGTTGCAAACTAGAGCAAAAATTGTATTAGAAATATTGACAAACAGCGATCATCGCTGGAATTTATCTGATTTCATGTCAAGATTGGAAGAAAAAGAAAATTTAAAGAAGTAAATTTGTTGTAAAAATTATTCTGATTTCACTTCAACTAATATATATTTGAGATGTTGTGTTAGAACTAATTGAATTTAGCATTGTTTTACTTTGGATATAAACACTTGTTTGTTGAAATTTTGTCAATTTATTGTGAAAACTATGATCTTATTTATGATGTTGTAAACATTAGTATTATTTAACTTTATCTACATGTGATGCTATGTTATAACTATATTTTATTTCTAGTTATACCTCAAACTGATATTAATATTATGTTAAAACTAATACCGTATTTTGTGATACCTCAAACTAATACTATATTTTGTCATATCTCAAACTGATACTAATAGTATGCAAGAACCGATACTATATTTTTTTTACACCCGAAATTGATACTGATACTAATAGAATGAAAAAACCGATACAACATTTTGTTATACCTGAACTGATAATAATAGCATGCAAAACTAATACCACATTTTGTTTTACCTAAAATTGATACTAATAGTATGCAAAAACCGATATTAAAGAATTAATATTGAATAAACTAACCAACATCACCATATAATAACTCACCGCTTACCATGCCATATATATCTTCTAGCTTGCAACAACATCATTGATCATCTCATCTTGCCCACCAAGTATATGGATGCAAAAGCTAGCCGAATGTCAAACCTAATCGAATACGTATTAATACAAAGCTACCTAAATGCCAAACCTAATTGGGTATAGATGGAAACTAATCTATATCCAAGATATATTGTTTAACTAAGCATACCATCAAATGCAAAAGCTAACCGAATGTCAAACCTAGTCGGGTATGTATGGATGGAAAAGCTAACCGAATGTCAAACCTAATCGAGTACATATTGATGGGAAAGCTAATTTTATGCCAAATCTTATCGGGTATGTATTGATGCAAAAGCTAACAGGATGTCAAATCTAATCAGGTACATATGGATGTAAAAGCTAACCGAATGGAAAACCTAATCGGGTACGTATTGATGCAAAAGTTAACCAAATGCCAAACCTAATCGGGTATAGATGGAAACCAATCTATACCCGAGATATATTGTTTAACCGAGCATGTCACCTAATGCAAAAGCTAACAGGAGCCAAACATAATTGGGTATGTATGGTGCAAAAGCTAAATGGATGCCAAACCTAATTGGGTATGTATTGTTGAAAAAGCTAACCGGATGTCAAATCTAGTCGGGTGCATATTAGTGAAAATGCTACTCATATGCCAAATCTAATGGAGTACAAATGGAAACCATTCTATACCCGAGAGGTATTGTTTAATCGAGCATACCATCAAACACAAAAGCTAACCGGATGCCAAACCTAATCGGATATGTAATGATACAAAAACTAACAGGACGCCAAACATAAACAAGTATGTATTGATGCAAAATCTAATCGAATGTCAAACATAATCAGGTACAGATGAAAACCAATATATACCTGAGATATATTGTTTAACCGAGCATACCACATAATGCAAAAGCTAACAGGTGTCAAACCTAATCGGGTACGTATCGATGCAAAATCTAACCGGATGTCAAACCTAATTGGGTACATATTTATGCAAAAGCTAACCGAATGCCATACCTAATCGATTACAGATGGAAACCAATCTATACTCGAGATATATTGTTTAATAGGGCATACCATTGAATACAAAAGCTAACCAGATGCTAAAACTAATCGGATATGTATTGATGCAAAAGCTAATTGAATGCCAAACCTAATTAGGTACGTATGTATGCAAAAGATAACTGGATGCCAAACCTGATCGGGTGCGTATTGATGCAAAAGCTACTTGGAAGCACAACTTCACATCTAAAAAAACACTACAAAATGATAATACAAAATGTTCGAATGATACTACAACCTAATCAGGTACATATAGACACAAAAGCTAACCATATACGCTACAAAATGATATTGCAAAATGATAAAATCATATTACAAAGTACTAATACCCGACTTAATCAAGAAAAAAAATTAATAATAAAATCGATATTGGTTATACTACAAAATTGATACTGAAAGTACACCTGATATTACATAACCTACAAACAAATAAATAAGACTGGTACTGATTATACTACAAAACTTATATTGAAACTACGAATGAACTATATAACCTACAAACAAATAAATAATAAAACTGATACTGGTTATACTACAAAACTGATACTTAAACTAAAACTACAAATTACACTATATAATCTACAAACCGATAGATATTAAAATTGATATTGCATAAACTACAAAACTGATATTGAAACTAAAACTACAAAAAATACTATATAACCAGGTTCAATTACAAAGACCAAATCAATGTCAAATTAAAAATATGCTAAAACCAATATACTTTTATAACCAGGTTCAATTACAAAAAATTGCCAAATTTTTTTCATACAACCAAGTATAAATCTCAACAAATTCATAACAATATGAAAAACAAATCATATCTTCTTAGAAGGTTGGCAATTATGCTTATGGTGACCACATTGCTTGCATAAACCACATCTATTTTACTTATTTTGAAAGTATGCAAATCCTTCTTTGTGTTTGATAGAAGGTCTGCCAGTATCAATGTAACATCCCAACTTCTGAGGGCCAAAACTAACCGCTACTGATGCTGCAGCCATCCGTAGTAGTTATTTCTTGGCGACCGAATGCGGAATTGTTAATATTGATACACAGGAACACAAGAATATGACAAAATTTTAAACTTCCACAAAACGGAATTTCTCATTTCTTATGAATAATATTCAGATTTAATTACATAATCCCAGACGTTAACCACGTTTAGATCACATATACATGTACAAAATACGATAAGAGCGATATATGAAGATGTTCCCTTATGATGATCAGAGAACTAATAATATAAACTTTACAGTTCTTAGTACATCACAGCGGAAAACATAAAATAACTCCTATATAGCTAACACTGCCTCATGCACGTCTCCGGAAGCTTATTCGTCCAAATACTTGAAAGTCTCCCACTCTCAGACTACTCAAATTAATTTTGAGTACCCCAGAGTTTGTGGAGAAACACAAACTTCGAGTCAGACAATAAGTCTGGTATAAATAATCCCTTATCATCTCTTATCTTAAATAGATATCTAGTAAGACCACGCCGCTTAGCAGAACGGGTTTTCCCCTCACTAGTATCCAAAACAAAACATGCAAATCATTTACTACTTTCCTGCACCCAAAATGATTAGTCTTAACATAATATGAAATAAAGCCATAAGTCATATGTATAGGATATCCCATCCACCCATTTATTAGATTTCCCATCTAAATCAATTTATTAGAGTTCCCCTCTAAATTCTTTAAGATGACTATCCATCATAATTTAATAGGACTATCCATCCCAAATCCATTTAAAATAAATGCAGATTATCCCTCATACATCGTTTTATAAAAGATGATGCAGGCTATCCACCGCACACTCCATAGTTTTCCTAGGATGACTATGAACCCTTAGGTGCCAAATCCCAAGGCTAACCACCTCTGGCAAAACATTCTTTACTTTAGAAATTTGATATGGGCTATCCACCACACATTCCATGGTTTTCCTAGGTTAACCAAGAACCCATCACTTGGCCAATTAAAACATCATGATCCCCATGATTATTTATAAAAATTCATGATCCCCATGATTACTTATTTTCCCTAGGTATACCACCTGTTTAACCTATTCCCATTGGTAACCCCAATTAGGTTAAATTAAGTAAAAACACACTGATAGTCCCAATGTATATTTTCGAAAGCATATTTCTGTTTGTAACCCCAAACTATGTATCGAAAACATAAAACCCACCCCGGTGTCCCCAAGGTTTAATAACATCAACTTTATATAAGGATCCCCCTTACATATTCAAACAAAATAAGTATTTTTTGCTATAACCCTTCGAAGTAAACCCTTCAAGTTAGCAAAATTTTACTTAAGGAAAAAGGGCTAAAAACAACCCTTTAAACCCCTTCGAACGAAGTCCCACTCGAAAGCAAATAAACATCCGAAGTTAGCCCCTTCGTAAGCCTTCCTTTTGAAAGCGCCACAAAACCATACCTTTCGACTTTCTCGAAAGGTCTCATCTTTCGACCCTATCAGAAGGTTTCTTTTCGACCTAGTCGAAAGGATCTACCTTTCGACTTTGTCGAAAGCTTGGGATACCCCCTTATAAAACCATTTATAAACCTTTCGAAAGCAATGAAACCTTTTGAAGTCAAAACCTTTCGAAGTCAAAATACTTCGAAACCAAAACCTTTCGAAATCATTGAAGTGTTAGTGTTTGAACCAACCCTTCGAAAAAAATGGAGAGAGGCGGCAAGTTTTAGAAAACAAAAGATAACCTTTGACTCCATCTGGGTCGAAAGCTTTGGAAGCGGCAGCTATGCTTCCGACCCCGTCGAAAGCTATACCTTTCGACTTTGTCGAAAGGTTTCATTTAAAACAATAAAGCAAACAAATCGAAACCTTTCTCTTTTAAACCATTTGACAATGTCGAAAGCTCTTTGTCGAAAGCTAGCAGGCGTATTTTCCTTAAAACCAAAAAAAAACCTCATCTCGTTCGAAAGCTCTACCTTTCGTCCCTAAACCTTTCGACCCCTTTCAATTCACTACGTACCAGTAGCCTGATACCATGTGCATTGAATTTTGATCTAGTCGAAAGGTTTGATACCTTTCGACCTCGTTGGAAGGTTTGGAATGAAGGCGGAAGCCCTTGCCGAAAGAGTTGAAATAGTGAAAATTGTACTTTAAAACATTCTTTTGTACTCCACCTGCCTTGTTTGTCCAAAACTGATTGGTTGCCAGAATTTTATATTCAAAATTGCTACCGAATTTCCTTATTTGGAAATTTAAATAAATTTGAAAAAGCCCCTTTCTCCTTTATAATTATATAAAACATTTAAGTCTCATTCCTTAAATAATTTTATATAACTATTTAAACACCATGGAAAAATCTGGAAAAATTCCAAAAAATCAATTAATATGTTAACTTCAACATATTAAAATTTCAAAGCATATGAAGATCAAAACAACTCGAGATTTAACTAAAACCGAATAAAAACGTGTTAATTAGCCCATTAATATTTAAAACACCTATGTCTTATCCAAACAAAGGTTTAAATGATTATATTGTAACCAAATCACAAACATGAATCGGGTATAACCCATAGTCGATCCAAACAAAGAAAAATGAGATGATAAATATGATTATTCACCTTGATTAGTTGATTGGAGAATGATATAATTTCCTAGCTTTAATTCCTTAGCTTTTTCTTCAATTTATGCTCTTCTTGGAGCTTTTAATGGCCGGCCGAAAGTTGGTGAGGAGTTATGAATGAGAGAGTGAAAAATTTATTAAAGCGGAGGAAGAGATTTATAAAAAAAAGGAAGCCCCATTTCCAAGTTTACCACTTAGGAAATTCCTCATTCTTAATTTAGTTAAGTCTTATTTTAGTTCATTCATTAAGACACGGCCATTGGATTTATTAATCTCATCTCCCTAATTATTCACATTATTCTATTTAATTTATCCAATTAAATATCTCGAATAATGTGAATTAAAATTCAGGGGCATAACAGACTCCCCCTCTTAAAGAATTTCGTCTTCGAAATTTCAGTAAGGACATAACAACAAGCATATAGCCCATGCAAGCAAAGCTAGTATAACCTACCAGCCAAATTCTATATAAACCCTATCTAGAACTTACCATCTAAAATAGCCCAGGAAAAGTAGCCCTAATCCTTTCCTCTGTCTCCCAAGTACAGTCCTTCACGTTGTCGCTCCACTGAACTTTCACCAACCTGACTGTCTTATTCCTTAACCTCCTCTCATCTTTTGCCCAACATGAACTGGTTTCCTCACAGAAGTCATATCCGGTTCCACCACTAAGTTCTCCAGTGCCGTCGGAGCGATAGTAGTTTCTGGATCATGAACATACTTCCTAAGATGAGAAACATGAAACACATTGTGGACCCCGACCAAACTGCTTGGTAAATCTACTCGGTACGCGAGTCTCCCAATCCTCTCTGATATAGGAAATGGTCCAACATATATTGGCGCTAGCTTCCCAGTCTTCCCAAACCGAACCACACCTTTCATCAGCGATACCTTGACGAAAACTCTATCTCCAACTGAGAACTCTAGGTCCTTATGCCTTCTGTCTGCATAACTCTTCTGCCTAGACTGAGCTTCCTTCATTCTTTCCCGTATCAACTCGATCTTTTCCGTTGCCTCTCTCACCAAATCTAGACCAAGGACCAACCTGTCTCCGGTCTCTAACCAACATATTGGTGGTTTACATGGCCTTCAATACAAAGCTTCAAAAGACGTCATTCCTATAGTAGTTTGATAACTATTATTATAGGAAAACTCCACTAAGTGTAAGTGATCCCCCTAGAACCACTAAAATCCAGCACATAAGCCCTCAACAGATCTTCCAGTACCTTGTTGACTCTCTCTGTCTACCCATCCGTCTGAGGATGATATGCGGTACTCGTCTTGAGCTTAGTGCCTAACACACTCTACAGGTTCTTCCAGAACTCGCTAGTAAACAAAGCATCTCTATCACTGACGATACTACTAGGAATTCCATACAGTCTAACGATGTTCTTCATGAACAACTTAGTCAAAACAAGTACCTCCTGGTTGACCTTACCAGAATGAAATGGGCACTTTTGGTCAATCTGTCCACTATGACCCATATACTTTCACCTTTATTGGTTGATTGGAGAATGAGATAACCCATAGCCGATCCAAACAAAGAAAAATGAGATGATAAACATGATTATTCACCTTGATTATTTGATTGGAGAATTAGATAATTTCCTAGCTTTAATTCCTTAGCTTTTTCTTCAATTTATGCTCTTCCTAGAGCTTTTAATGGCAGACCGAAAGTTGGTGAGGAGTTATGAATGAGAGAGTGAAAAATTTATTAAAGTGGAGGAAGAGATTTATACTAAGAAATGTAGCCTCATTTCCAAGTTTACCTTTTAAGAAATTCCTCCTTCTTAATTTAGTTAAGTCTTATTTTAGTTCGTTCATTAAGACACGGCCATTGGATTTATTAATCCCATCTCCCTAATTATTCACATTATTCTATTTAATTTATCCAATTAAATATTCCAAATAATGTTAATTAAAACTCAGGGGCATTACAATCAAGTTTCTTCTTAGGTGGCTTAATAACATCTTCAACACTAGCATCAACAATAGGCTTATCAAAATTAGAAATATGGTTTATAGCATTAGCATAAGTAGAACGATAAACATCAATGGTGAAATAATACTCAACAATACCATAAATGGACAATTTTTACTTGTTCATGTACTTAATAGCATGCGCACAAGAAAATCCTATAACTTTCCATTGATTGCAACTACAAATCCATTCTTTAAGATCCACACGATGAGAATTTGGCGATTTCACTTCAAAAACAAACTCTGAAGACTTGAATACATCCCATCCAAATCCTTCTTCAATCAGTTCACTTAAACGAAACTCAATAGAAGGACAAAGAGTAGGATTCCACAAACGACACTCCTCTCTCCTTCTAGCCATTTGTTTCATGACTTTAACATGAATTTCATCTAAACATGTACTAATAAGCAATGCTCGTTCATTCAAAATCCAAAAATATTAAAACTTTCAGCAACATTTGAACTATATTCACCGTAACGTTTCCTCCGAAAAAACAAATCAACCCACTTATCATAAGGCTTATCCTTTAAAAAATTAACAGCAGCACTACCACCAATTTTATAAAATTTAGAATGTGCTTCTTTAAATTCAAATATATTAGAAGCTCTATAACACATTTTGAACAAATTAACAATAGAAAAATTCACATTTTTTTCCTTTGCTGCTGAAAGAAGATTTTGTTCCATACAAAGATAACAGTAACTATGAAAGGTTGAAGGAAAAAATTCATGAACACCTAAAATAAAACCTTGATGGCAATCTGACATAAAAACCAAATCAAGGTCTTCTTGAAGCATTTGTTTTAAATGATTCAAAAACCATTTCCAATTATTCATATTTTCTAAATAAACTATACCCATAGATAAAGAAAAAAAACCTACAAATAAAAAAAATTAAAACAAAATTTAATCAAATGTTAACTTAAAAACTAATACCTAAAAAGTGATACCTAAAAACTGATAACTAAATTCTGATACTATACAATATAACATTCTAAATTCTGATACCTTAAAACTGATACCATGCAGTAATCTAATACACAACAATGCCAAAACTATGATAATATAGAATATCACTTTTTTCAAATCCTAATATCAACGATACTATATAGTATAACATTTCTAAATTCTGATACCTAAAAACCGATACCATGCAGTAATCTAATACACAATAATGCCAAAACTATGATAATATAGAATATCACTTTTTTCAAATCCTAATATCAACGATACTTTCTGATACCACACAATGTAACTGTTCTCATATTTTGATACTTACTATAAAATTCTGATACTAAAATGTAACATAAATCTAGAACTAAATCTTTTGTACAGTTATTGGAAAATATATATAATTACATTAAAATAAATAAAAACATACCTTGATTGCTATTTTTTGCAGTAGCACACATCAAAACACTTGGACGTCCCCTTAAATGAGTAACATCTAAAAATATCATAGTTCGAGAATGCTCGAAACCAAGTAAACAAGCATCTAAACCAATAAACACCCTTTCAAATTGATTATTGCAAGGATTAACATTCATTTCAACATAACTACTTAAATTATATTTCTTTAATGCTTCTAAATACTAACTAAAATCATTGTAGGACATAGCATCATTACCATGCAATTCTTATACAATTGAAAACAAATTATATACTTTGAAGATCAGAATCAGTATTAACCACGATAACTTTATTCTCAAGCACGTAAGAAATCTCAATGATAAAGGAGTAAGTTGAGACCAATAATGATAAATTTCATTCTTCAAATCATAAAAAGAACAATCAACGGACAACCAAGTGCTGAAAGTATTATTATCAAATACAAATACAACAAGAATGTTATTGTCACCACTGCAAAAAAAACATCAATAAAAAAATGTTTGGTTCAGATTATCATTTTATTCTAGTACAATAATTTTCTTTATACAACAAAAAACAGAAACAAATAAAATAAAACAAAAATATTAAAAACGATACCTACTGACACTAAACTGATACTAAAAACTGATCCTCAAACTGATACTCAAACAGACTTCATTGTGTTTGATAATAACAAAACACTAATTCATTGAATGTTTGATGCATATCATTATATTTACCTTGTAACAACTTCATTTTTTATATATACTCAAATAGGCAAAACATTAAAACATTTCAAGATTGCATTATTGTAAAAACTGATACCAACAAAAACTAAAAATGATACTGACACTAATACTAATTCAACAAAACAGAGGTACTACAGTTCAAATAACAAAATATTTTCTTTCAAACCAAATTGAATGTGAGATATACATCATTGAACCAAAACCAAACAACAATCAATTTAAAACACATAAGAAAACAATGGTGCATTAAAAAAAACAAAAGATACCCGCTGTTACTTCCCAAATTTGCTATACAATATCAAAGAACTAAACACAGCAACGAAGCTGAATTTCATGTTTAAACAGAAATTTTTTTTAAAAAAAGAAGTAACTTAAATCAAATTCTGATAGAAGAAACTGTAAAAAATGAGTCAGAATCATACATAAATCTGAAAATAACAAAGTCGAAGATATAAACAAGTGTCGAAATCAATAAGAGAAACAAATTCGCGCACAAGAATAGAAAAGGATGAAGAAGAATTAAATTTTCAACATGCAAATTTGAAGAAGAACAAGCTCGAAGAAGAAGGAGCGTACGACAGTTAGGGATCGAACGCAAATTTGAACGTTTTTGGTATTGGAGAAAAATATCGATGTATTAGATTATTAACAAGCCTTTAAATTTGTTTGTAGGGTAAAGTACTAAAGGGAAAACAGTTAAAAGGGTTCAAGTTCACAAATTGGACCAAGAATGTACCATAACCTTTATATCAACACAAACGGGACCCATCAACATTCATCGCTTAACCCAGATAACAAAAAAATAAAAAACAATCAAGAATTCAGCATTATTTTACAAATGATATTAAGCTGGTGAGAGGAAAAAAGCGGGTGGGTAACTTGCGTTTTCTTCAATTTAAGTTCCAAATTCAATTCTCTCTTTTTCTCTTCTCCAACTTTTTTCTTTCCCAATATTAGATCAAGTCTAATCTACAGAGAAGAAAGCGGGAGACGCGCACAAATAATATCGGAAAAAAGGTAAAAAATGTGGGTTTTCTATCTGATCTCGCTTCCACTAACCCTAGGAATGGTTTTGATCACCCTCCGCTACTTTGCGGGCCCCGACGTGCCTACTTACGTCTTATTCACTGTTGGATACGCCTGGTTTTGCTCCATTTCCATTATTATTCTCGTACCTGCCGACATTTGGACTGTAAGCCTTCTTTAAAAAAAAACATTATTTGTGATTTTTGTGTGTGTGTGTTTTTTATTGTTGTTGTTGTTGTCATCGTTCGGTCGGAAGTTACACACCTTTTAAAATGTAATTGATCCCGTCCAAATTATTCTGGCTCTTGGTCTAATTTGGGTAGAAAATGTTAGTAGATGGCTGCCATTTTGATACAGTATTATACTAGACAGTATCCATGAATGATATAATATGATGATTAAGGGTCATATGCATTCTTTTAAACTATTGAAAGTTTTGCATTTGTTTGGGTAACGGATTAACCAAATATTTAACTTTAATTATATATGAAAGCGGATGTCTAGCTTCAGCAACAGTACCAGGTCCGTATTTTCTTGTCTATTGATCATATTACCACCTGCCAACAGTTCAAGCTATACTACGTAAAACTGATGTTAGAAAAACTGAAATGTCATTTTCCTAGTTATCATCATCATTCAAGCATTTGACTACCATCCAAATCTAGTTACATGCCACTCAGCAGTGACGGAACTACTGGGCTAAATTTACCTATGTCGGCTGACATTGAAATGTAAAGTACTGCAAAAATGAATCCGTTTGCCGTAATTAGAGTTCTATAATAGTTAAAAGCTATACACAAATTAGAAAGATTAACAAATAGGATAGTAATATCTATTTTATGCAAAAAAGGTTTGATTCACTGTTGAATTAAGGCTACTACACACACCCTAAACACCTTATAATGCCACAACCAAAATTTTAAAATTTAACTGGAAAAACAATGTAAAAAGATTTGTTTAAAATTTAACTAGAAAAACAATGTAAAAACCCACCACATTCGGTTTTGCATAACTAAGTGAAATTTTGCATAATTAAGTGAAATAAAAGCGACCGACTTCGCATAACCAAACGGTGTGATATAAAATGGATATACTCTATTTTCGAAAATCCACTCCTAGCTACCTTTAATGACAGAAGGATGGGAGATAAACAACATAAACAATTTTAAACTACATTTCGATTTTAGGTTATATGATATATGAGACATTATTAAATGTTAAGGAATATGCATATTGGTTGATTTTTATGTGATAAGAAAAAGTAAGTATGATTCAAGATGCTTGATTGCGTAGCTAGGGTTTTATATTACATCATGCATTCTTTTAATATGTTTTTCATTGAAATAACGAAAGAAGTAATTTATGATTGTTTTTTCATTGAGATAGTTAGTAAATAAAGAACAACAGGACGATTTCACATAACTGAATTAGTGTATGGTCGAGATAGTTTGCATAACCGACCAAAAATAATTTTACATTTTTTACATGCTGTTTGTAGAAAATATTGTGAACTCTTGTGAACTCTTGTTCAATCAGTTGTAACAATGTTATAGATGGAAGAATGATAACGAATAACAGTTTTATGATATAAAAATAGAAGAATAGGAGAGTTTGAAAGGTTGAACATATAATAGATTGGAAACAATAAAAAGTGGGTGTAAGTGTGTTAAAGAGGTAATTGATTGGGTGAGAAAGAGGCGTGTGAGAGTGGTTAGTTTAGTGGGTGCATCACCCTCAATTAAAGGCAGATGGGGAATACCTAATATAGAAATAGGAATTATACAATTGAAGAATGAGTCTTTTCTAATTTCGTTTTCTTCTTTTGTTTTTCTTCACTTACAATCAATTTTCTTGATTTGGAAGGAAATCTAGTTAGAAGCCTACGGCTTGATTTAATTGAGGACAAAATATACTTGTTTTACTGGGTTAATGATAAAAGAAATAATTGGGCTGAGTTCATTTCACTGGGCTAAATCACTATATACAAAACACATATTAAACATCCAACCCGAGCTGTAGCCCAGGGTCACTCACACACAGCTCCATCCCTGCTACACAGTGACATGCACCAGCATTAGTGGTTACACGTGTTTAAATAGTTTAATCCTGTTTCATATCATGCAGACAATACTTGGCCATGACAAAGGAGGCATTGCATTCTTTTGGAGCTGGTCATATTGGAGTACATTTCTTTTGACTTGGTATGTTTGTTTTTCTCTGGCACAAAAATAGTTTTATACCAGTTGCATATTAAACCTTTTATAGAAAAAAAATGTGTTCAGTAGAGAAGCTACTATTATATGATAATATGCATGTTGTTTTACACACCTCTTTAGAACAAATACAGGTTGATTGTATTTTTGGGTGTATGTTTTAACGTTACTGTGTTGTTTTAGACCTAAACCTCAAACTCTGTCTTTATTTGCATTTCTTTTCAGCGTATTAATTACTGATATTAAAAGTTTTTAGCTTCACTGTTTAAGTGACGTAGTAAGCTTCTATGTTGCCAGTGTCATTGAAATACGGTTATCTCAATCTGTCTAAGCAGGGCTGTGGTTCCTACTATTCAGGGTTATGAAGATGCAGGAGATTTCACTGTTTCAGAAAGGCTGAGAACAAGTATCCATGAGAACTTAGTATTCTATCTAATTGTGGGATCGATTGGTCTCTTTGGACTTATTCTCCTTATAATTATGCACAAACATTGGTTAGTTTTCGGTCAATTTGCCTTTGTATTCAGCACCCAAAATTATGCTCTGTGTATGAATTATGATGCCAATATATGACGTTGGAGATCCCCTAAATATCAACTTTTTTCCCTGCCAGGAGCATTGGTGCTATGGGTTTCGCAATGGCATGTTCCAACACTTTTGGGCTCGTGACTGGTGCATTCCTTTTAGGGTTTGGTTTGAGTGAAATCCCTAAGACCATTTGGAAGAATGCTGACTGGATTAACCGCCAAAAAATTCTCTCGCACAAAGTCGCCAAAATGGCTGTAAGCCTAGATAATGCTCACCAAGATTTTTCGAATGCCATTGTAGTAAGTACATATTTTCTTAGTCATCTTTATAACTTTTCTTCTATAATTTGTATGTCTGTCTTGTTTACATGCGTGTGACCATGTATTCTTTTAGCTTTGCAGTATTTTATGTATAATGTTCACTGAAAATGAATAGAAAAAACATAAAACCTAGTAAATAGTAATAATGTACAAATTTTATTGTTGGATAATTCTTGATGATAATTGGGTTATTACACATTCTTTTGATTAAGAAATTAGCGAGCTTTTGGTAGTATACCAACAATAAGGCTTGCAATGCTTATTGGGCATATATTACATTTTCACGATTTTGTATCACATTATAAAGAAGTGCTAAGTTGTTACAAATCTGCAGTTCTTACCCTAGTTTAACATCAGTCTCTTATCCCAAGAAGGTTTCAAAGTTCAACCTAAAGGGTTGCAACCTAACATAATCCAAATCATTTTCTAACATTATGGAAGTTCTACATTACTACTATAGTTCATATCCTCTTTAATAATCATGTGTTACTGCTAGCTTTCTCATATGTCTACTGATACGATGTTCCAAGTTTTTTACTCATCAAAATTTACCTACCCTGAATTCCAGTTCAGTTATCTTGTAAACAAGTATATCTTGTCAGTTGCTACATAAACTTGTATTAGTTAAGTGTCCTATACATCTGTGTTGCTGAGCTTGCGAATATACATGTTCATTAGGTTGCTCAAGCCACATCCAAACAAATGTCTAAGCGTGATCCTTTAAGACCGTATATGAATGTGATTGATGATATGGTCCTTCAAGTGGTATAATCCTTTTACACAAAAATTCATTATCTCACTTATGCGGAGAACATGACTGGACTAAAATAACATAATGCATATCGTATTTTTGTTTTCAGTTCAAGGAAGATCCATCTTTCAAACCATCTGGTGGTAGGTTGGGTGAAAATGATATGGACTATGACACAGATGACAAATCTATGGCAGCCCTTAGGCGACAGCTTAGAAGAGCCCGTGAAGAGTATTACAGATACAAAAGGTACAAAGTTTGAGTTGACTATGGTCAAAATACCAATAAAATATATTCCCAGATTAATTGGCAGCACTTAAGTTTTGACTCTGATGTATTCTAGTATAGTTATTGTGCAAATTTCATAATCTCGTAACAAATAATAAACACAAATGCCTTCATACATTCAATGCAATTGCATTTGTTTCACTTCAAGTGATCCCATTTGTTTCACTTAAAGAGATCCCTTTTGTTTATTTGGTGCTTCGTCGAGTATATATCCACTATTAATAACCCAAATCCAACAATTTCAACCGTGTCCTGATGAATCAAGTACAATATCCTTTTTGCTCCTAACATTCGTTCATCATCTCTTTCTCTACAAATGTTTTACAGATCACAACTAAAAAACTTAATTCAATCTACCAACAAGGCATTTGCAGTTCACTGATTATGTTACTGTTATACTTATAAGTCAGTAATTATGTATGTGAACCAAAAAAAATATATTCAACCAGTAAATAAAAAAGGTGGAACCCAGTGCACGAGGCTCTCGCATGATAGCGGGCTTTGAGGAGGTCGATAATGTACACAGTCTTTCCCTCGCATTACGAAGAGGCTGTTTCTGGACTCGAACCTAGGTGCATTTTTAATGGTTTAAGTTGATCAATGTACTTTAAGTTGCTTTTTTGCATGCTCATTTTTAATAATTTTTTGTATATGTAATTAGAGTAACACACTTAATTTAAAGGTATACAATTATTGACATACATTCGTGCATCATGCTTGTTATACTGGTAATCTAGTTACTGAAAAGGAAAATGTGTTGGCATTCTTTATCCGATAAAGCACCCTCACTTTGTATCGTTGACCTCCACTCTTAGGACATATTGTGCTAAAACCGTCAGGTCACTGTTTTCTCTATATTTAAATTGCATGTTTGCTTCAAGTGAGTCAGATATCGCTGGCATAGCGAATCATATTAATACATGAGAATTGAATGGTCCCTTCATTTCGACACTTTTTAGTAGACAATGTATATAATTCTAAGATACTTGAATTTAATTCTTATCTTAGAACTGTAGTCTAAGAGAAGATGGATTTGTATAATTCACAACAGTATAAAAAGGGACTATTCCTGAGAGACACAAACACACATGTTCACACGCACCCACAATTTTAGGATTTTTATACATATTTGGTTGTGAATCTTGTGCAGTGAATACATGACTTATGTCATGGAGGCCCTAGAGCTGGATGATACTGTCAAAAACTATGAGCAGCGTGATTCAACCGGATGGTTTGTCTGTGTGACCCTTTTTATTGCTATTATTTATGTTATTTATGTTTGTAAACCATTTTCATATGTCTTATTAAAAGCAATACTATTATCTATAAAACAGCTGTGTTTTTGGTGCTTGTTGCGTCAACACATAGTTTCAATCTAAGTAGTTAATATCGGATAACATCGCAGATATATCATCAATATATCTCATATAGCTCCTTAGCCGATATTTTTTTCAAAATATCGCTTAAACTATTACTACCGATATATCGTCTGATATTTGTCGTACATCGCTCCAATATTTGATGTAGAATACCCGATATTTTTTAAGAATATCGATTATTATTGTAAGTGTTTGAGAAAATAAATTTACAAATAAATACATTCACATTCTTAATGTTTGTTTTTAGTATATGTGTATGACGATGTGTAGACCATATTAGGAATCCCGATGCATTAATTTTTCAGTTTTAACCATATTTTTTCTATCCTCTTCATTGACCTACTCTATTTATTCCATTATTTTATAAGTTTTATTTTGTGCGAACACTTTACATCTACAAACATGATCGTATAAGAGTGGCTCCTCTTTTTAGTTATTTTCTTTGTCCACTATTTCTAATTGGTAACTTAGCTTATGAAAATTCATTTTTTATGTTATCATCATGCACTAAGAACTAAAAGTTGAAGAGCAGGAAAATTATGCATTTGACATATCAATAAAGAACTGGCTATAAGTAATAATTCGGTATCAAATTAACATCACTTGTTCGATAATTTAAGTAAAATGAAAACCAAGAAACTATAAATATGACGAAAAATTAAAAAATTACAGAGATGATTAGAAGACTGATAAATAACGAATATAGTATAAAAATAATAATAAAGTTGTGTATTATACGAATATTTCGGTTTTCATGAGCTTATTTATGACTTGTATTTAGCAGAATATCCCGATAAATAGATTGTATTTTATAAACTATATGCAATCAAACTTAAGTAGTAATTTGGCAATATATATCCAACTATTTAAAAACTTAGCTTCATTATAACTTAGTACAATACCGCTTATAACATGTTCCAATATTTTAAACAACTCATATCGGAAATTGACCGATGCGTGCCCGATGCCGATATCAACTACTTAGGTTTCAATATTTCAAAGGTGAATGTTGGAGATTCAAGAGTTGCAACAAATTAGAAGCTAGACATCATTTGATAACTCTTATGATTTAAAAAACATCAAGTGATCAAACTAGACAGAGTTTCAATCTTTTTGCTGGACTCAAAAAGCAAGGTTTTGTGCTAGCCAATCAGCTTCAACATGAAGAAGCACATTCCTTTTATGTCTACAACTTTTATACTGCATCAAAATCAATAGATATATTGTTTATGATATATAGTCCGTTTACATAAAAATTGAAAACCATTTCAACTTTCTAACTACCTCAATTGTGATTAATATGAACCGTTAGCCGTTGGTTTAAATCACTATTCAAAGGGATTGAATATTTTGAAATGATCTCAATTTTTTTTGGGACAAATCAAATGACAAAAATAACATCATAAGGTATTAGGGCATTTTCTAATTGTGTTGGTATAGAAAATCAATGTTGCAGTAGATGTTTCCTCCTTCAGGAGCAAAAATGATCCAGTCAGAGTTACCATGTATGAGATGTAAACTAGTAGAACTTCAATTAGGACATTTATTATTTAAATAAATATTTGATAATAATATACATTATACAAATCCACTGAATCCATCAAAGAAGAAAAATGTGGAAAAACTGTTAAGGTTTATGCATTCCATGAGGAAACTTTTCTTGCACCCCTATATTATTATTTAATTTACCTACCAAAGATATTATCAATCTAATTCAAGTTGATTTATAGTTGTATACTATGTATTCCTGTTCTTACATGAATTTCAGATGAGTATAACTATGTAATGTTGCTTAGTTGAAATGACGGTCAAAACACACAATTTTAGCTTGTTCCCATCCTTTTTTTGGTGATGACAGCAGTGGATTCCAATCTGAATTTTGGTTCTGATTTCAAGTGCTAAACAATAGTAAATAATGATTTTACAGCAAAGAAGGTGAGAAAATGCAGTAAACCTGTAAATAAAGAAGAACAAAATTGATAAAGACAGTGCATAAAATGCACAAGAGATTAATAGTGTTGGGGAAAATGTAAAAAAAAAAACGCGTTAGTTTTGTCAATTCTAACCCAAACTAGTAGAAAAACATGAAATGGAAGTAATAATCAACAATTGAATCACATTTCAAAGTATAATGTATATTTCATTTCTGTAACTATAAATACACAAAATATAACGTGTTTCTATGTCCTATAGAAAAAAGCACCGAAACCCAAAACTAGAACTGTAACCAAAATATTCAGAATTACCTAATTTGCCAAGAATTTCGAAACGTCAAATGATAAAAATGGAACCAATATCATGAAGCTTGGTTGGCATAAATGAGCATATACATCATTCTTTCTCATGCTATGTTTGTTAAATCCTTGGATTCCGTTATAATTTTATAATTGGTTGTTGACATGTTCTACTGCAGTAAATTTCTTTCGAGTTTTAGAGAAGGTCGAACAGGCACTTTAGGATCAATTCTTGATAACTTGGGTAATATTATTATTTGGTTTTCCATCTATTTCTTGGCAAAAAACATGCTTTTTTGCTTCTTTTTTTTTGGAGTTGTCACGTTGCTATGCTTTATTTTTCATCACATCTGAATGGACGGTATGGAGTGTAACGTTGAATGTTCAAAATTTACAGAGTTTTTATGGCGCTGCATTCTCAAGAAACAACTGGAGAAGCTCTCTGCCATCCTGTTAGGTTGTATATCAATAGCTATTTTATTGGCCGAAGCTACCATTTTGCCTAGCGGAGTTGATTTATCTCTTTTCTCCATTCTTATAAACGCTGTTGGCAAACAAGAGGTTCTTGTTCAGGTATGTTGCATGCAGTTTTTGATTTTGAATTTTTTTTCCTCCATAATTTGTTTATCTTGTCCCTTTTGTATACGGCTGTTAGTTATTTGATTTTATCATTATGATTACATCACTTTTAGTTGTCTCATGAGTATGTTCTAGATGCTAACTTGCTTTGTTATATTGGCATCTCCTGTATCATTTGTTTGTCTTATCTATGAGCCCTGCGTATCTTCATTGTTCACCTTATTTTGTTACCTGCAAACAAGTAATGCACATTTCGGTTGATTTAAGTTACCCTTTTGCAGATAGCAGCATTTGTGCCTTTATTGTACATGTGTATCTGTACATATTATTCTTTGTTCAAAATTGGGATGTTGATGTTCTATTCACTAACTCCAAGGCAAACTAGCTCCGTCAGCTTGCTTATGATCTGCTCGTAAGTTACTTGTCAAGTTTATCTTATATCTCATAAAGAAAGAGTATTCATATTATATTTATGTACTAATTTGGCCAGAATGGTTGCACGTTATGCACCTCCCATCTCTTATAATTTTCTCAATCTCATTCGTCTTGACAATGATGCCAAAACTATTTTTGAACAGGTTAGGTTTCCTCATCTAATCTTCTATTAATAATCAAGGGATTCGTAATGAAAGCTAAAATTTTATATCATCTTATTTCATTATTTGAAATCAGAAACTAACGATGAAGCAATAAATTCGGTGGCAAGAACTCTACATACACGTCACATGTCATTATATGATCATACAACTAGAACTTAATGATATATTAAACAAGTCTGGAGTGTAAGGAAAATATGGAATGTGCTTGTGGCTAAACATTACAAGATCATCAGTGATATAAAAATACTTACTTTCAAGATTTCAGTGAAGATACATTGCATTCTTATTTTTCCACTGCATTTTTTCTTTTTTTCATCTTCAGAGAATGGGAAATATTGATACTGCTGTCCCATTCTTCGGGAAAGGGTTTAACAAAATCTACCCTCTTATAATGGTTGTTTACACTGTGCTCGTAGCCAGTAATTTCTTTGGTCGAGTAATAGATTACTTTGGAAGCTGGAGACTGTTCCGGTTCCAAAACGAGGAAGGTGATATGAATGGATTTGATCCCTCTGGCGTCATTATTCTGCAAAAAGGCAAGTAATTATCTCCCACACTATGCATTCAACAGATGTTTCTAGTAGCTTTTGGTTTATTTAGTCAATATGCATGAGCATCTTATATGTTTCAGAAAGGTCTTGGCTTGCACAAGGCTGCAAAGTTGGTGAGCAAGTTATACCACTGGCAAGGAATTTCAATAGTACAATTGAAGATGTGGAATCTGCCAATGTACTTCAGGCAAGTTATTTGTTTTAAATACATATAGTAGCACATAAGAAATCATGGTTACACAATTTTCTTTTGTGGTAAAGATAAATTTGGTTGATGTCAAAATTAATTTTTGTCACTAAAACAAATTTTATTCACTAAATATTGACTTATAGATGGGATAGTGCAGCAGAAAGTTGATTGGACCTTTTCATATATTCACTTTCAGTTATTAAGAATAACAAGAAAGAAATCGATAAAATGGAAAGAAAACTATACCATATCGGTACTCCATTTGTAGATTATCAACAACAAAAAATTAATATTTCCTTTGAGTTAGCTCTTTCTTGTGCTGTATAGTTTCGGCAATTTGATTTACATAAATTTGTAAAGGTCAAATTAAATGAGTGTTAACTAATTATATGGGTGTAATTGTTTAATTTCAAAATGACTATTTGCAAGATGCTCAAAAATAACGTATTCTTAACCTATCAAGTGATATTTATGTTAGTTTAATAAATAATCATTTTATTCTCATACATATGGTTAGTTTATTATTATTGCAGCTAATTATGATTTTTTGATATGGATATTTTATGAATAAAAGCTGCATCGGATGTGCACATTTGAATGAGAATGCAATTTGTCTGACATTGTCACAGTAGCCTAAATTTGATATATCTGTTTTTTTCACTATGCACTTGCTGTATGCGAGTTCAATATTGTAAGTCATAGAATGCAACTTGAATTGGAATATTGATTGTTTATATAGTTTTTCCCATCACAAGAAGTCTGTTGTCCTCACTATATGTACACAATACATACATATACACAATATAGGCCTAGTGCCAACCATGCCCACACACAGGGCATCAAATTTTTATTGCACAAAGCAGAAAAAGAGAGGGGGGGGGGGAGGGGTGGGTGGGTGAGGGGGAAGGAGAGGAGCAGCTCCGCAGTTGTTGGAGGTTGTGGGGTTGGGTCGCGATTGTGGGTTTGGGGCAAGGATAGTATAAATGAAGGTGAGTTATGGTAGGTGTGGATATGGGCTTAGGGAGGTGTTCCGTGTGAGGATGAAAATTGACAGGGTGGGTTGTTGTGCAGTTGCGAATTCGCAATGGTTAGGGTCAAATCTGGCCGCTTACAGTGAGATTGGGTTCGAGATGGAGGAAATGGTTGTGGGTTTGGTTGGGTTGTAGATTTGGGTCCGGTGGAGGAGCTGTGTCAGATTCGAGGGGGTGATGGCAGTAGAGTGTTTTGACTTTTGAATTAGTGGTGAGGGCATTGATGTGCGACTAGGCTTGTGTGTTTCTGATGAGGGTGAGGGAGAGACTGATGAAGAGGAGAAGAAGAAAAGGGCAAGCAAATAGTTTTCTGTAGAAATAAAATAAACACGAATGAAATAATTCTTTAAGTGTATGAAATCTTATATTACTAGAAATGGCAAAGTCTAATAGAAATAGAATGCCAGTAGATTTTGGATTAGATTTTTAATTTTGAAAATGGTGATTAACCAGTACAAGTTTTTAAATCTCGCTCATCTCGGCCGAGATCTCGTTTTCAAACCCGGGCGATTCGAAACAGGCTATTTCGTTTGAATCTCGTCTGACCCAAATCTCGGACGATATTTCAGTATCTCGTCCGGTATCTCAGACGAGATTTAATAGCGAGATATCGGCCGAATTTTTGAATTTTGGAAAAAATCAACTCTTTTTCCATATTGGGTTGGCTCATCCTTTACCTTAATTTAAGCCTTCTTAATTGTACTTTTTTTAACCCTTATTTCTTATATAAATCTCATTTAATCTTCGTCTCTTATTTTACGGCAGTGACGAGTGTAAGAAGATAATAAAATCTACATCGATTATGGTGAGTATTTCACTTTATGATTTTTCATTTAGGTTTTTGATCCAAATTAATTTACATCCGATTTCTTTTTTCTTTTTTCGACACTTTCTTGAGTTTTTTTCCTAACCTTATTTTTTTGCGGCTATAAATTTTGGGCTTCACTTATTTAACTTTATGTTCCCAATGGATTCCCAATTTGATTTCATTTAGTCTTTGCTGCTGTAATTTTTTTCCTCAGGGCTTATTTTTAAGCAATAAAGGAATTCTCTTTCATCTATTAATTTCATTTGATGATTACATGTTCATTCGTACATCATTTTTTTGCTTTTCTTATAATATTACTAAATGTTTGAAAATTGTTTGTACTATGTATGCTATTTTCTACATTTGTTTGAAATATCTATGCTATTAGTTGCTTAATAAGATTTTGTTTGCTAATAAATAAACACTATAATCAGACATAGAATATCTTAATTCTACTTGTAGACTTTTGTATTTGAAGTTATAAAATTAAGATTTCCCTTGCAGCACTATAAATCATAAAAGGTAGAAATGAGATATTATATTGTGTAGGAAAGTTAAGTGAATGATCAAACAAAGTAAAGGTGCATATGTTATGGTTTGTTTCTTGTCTACTTTATCTCATATGATATTATATTAAACATTATTCATGAACTCTAGTTATTTGTTTATTTTACATGATACAAGTGATATTTTTCCATACTAAATTACTAATGATAAGCGTGTGATATATTCAAGGTAAGTGCATAGTGTTTTCCTTAAGGCAGTGACTACTGACTAGTATTATAAATTTAGGTGTATGAAACTAATTTTCGACATGACATATACTCCGAGATAACTTCGAAATGAATTTTAGAAACCGAGATGTAAATCCGAGATGGACGACCGAGATGCACTCATCTCGTTCGAGATCTCACCCGATAAGAGATAAGCTATCTAAATTCTTCGAGACGAGACATGACCGAAATCTGAGATTTAAAACCTTGAACCACTATTGTTAATTTGTTATACTTAAGTTTGAGATTAATTTTTTTAATGAATGGTATAATCGATTTTCTATTAGGCATTTGAAGAGGAAAACGAGTTTAGCTACAAATTAATTGGGATTTTAAATGCAATTTTTGTAAAAAGTTACTTTTATTTACGCTTAGATTTACAATTTTTGAAAAGTTACAATTTGGAGTCTAAAATGAACTTAGCTGCAAATTTATGCAAACTTAAGTTTAAAAATGATTGTTTTTACGTATTCGAATTATATTTTAACCATGGTGTAAGGTTCCGGCCGGAACCATGAGATTCCGCCCATCTCGGATTAGTTCTGGTCGAAGGCGGGACGGGATTAGGGCAAAATCCCGTCCCGTTGTAAAAAAATCCAAAAAAAGAAAATTCGAAATAGCTGCTGCACGAGGAAGACGGGATAAAGCAAAAGGAAGAAACAAACGAAAGTGGAATCCATAAAAAAAAGTAAAAAAAATGGTATAAGCATTGACCAGATTCACGCGCAGGAAAAGTCGAGCATCACTGAGCTTAAATTGGAGCAGTTGCAGAGGAGATGCCATTAAATTTAAACATCGCAGATCGTAGATAGTTGTTTGCTTTTTTTCCCCTTTTTCTCTATTCGATCTAATTTCCTTTTCGCTTTTTCTTTGTTCCATTTGATGTTGTACGTATAAACAAAAGTAGAATTAGGGTTAAGTGTGGGTGTGGGTGAAAAAGTATTAAATGAGCCTGAGATTAATTAAAACTGAAATTGTCATGTGCGCTAATCTACTTCTAACTGAATTATTGGAGACTAGTATATTTTCAATTGTTGGACTTCTATTATTGGACTTGGACTTAGCATTGCATTGAACTTGTACTTGACTTGGACTAAACATTGAAATAGTTTTGAATGTAATTGTGTAGCTCAAAGAAATAGTTTCTCGATGTAATTGTGTAGACTATATTTTTATTTGGATTGCAACATTTATCATTACTTTTTCATTAAAAATACAGAATTCTGATATCAGGACCAAAACGAAAACGGAAACTTCTAAAATTACCGAAATTGACCGAAACTAATAAAATTTAAAATGATCAAAACCGAGTTCTCGTACCTTGATTTTAATTCAACTTATAGTCAAATATTGTTAGCAAATCATACGATTTGATCTTAGCGTAAATATAAATTTTGTTTTGCACGAAGCATATTTTCAAATTATGAAAAGTAAGATTTAATTACAATTTTGGAAATTGTTGAATAAATAAGAATTTTATTTAGTACCATTGAGCAATTTTCTACCACAAGAGGCATCATTTGAAAATTCGCACTAGGCATTATAAACCTCAGAACCGGCTCTGCGCGCGTACGTGGAGAGGGGGGGTTTGTAAGGCTAAAAAACATTCCTATTTTGAGCACCCCTGCTGATCTCTAATTTCAACCGTTGCATTCATCAAATCCATGGACGAGAGAATAAAAACAAAAGCGAATAATATATTTTTTGCATGTATTTTTTCCATTCTCTTTTATCCATGGATCGATGAATCCAATGGTTGAAACCACATTTGAAGTACTCAAAATAGAGGTTATCGACCCTTGCTTATATGTATCTATGTATGTGTGTGTACACACATGGATCGACTACACTCCTTATGGTATACCTCGTGATGAATTTTGGAGGTTATCAACTCAAAATGAATCCAAGCTTTGAGGATATGCTTATATAACTAAAGATTATATTGACAAATAGTTGGCTTATTCGAACAATCTTAACATTCTCAAAAACAGTATTCAAAATTGTAGGTTATATGAGCGCAGTTCACGATTACGTCCGTACGTATGTTTAAAAGAAATTGTCACTTCAGCGTTGGCGTGGTGGGAATCAACTTATATTTGCAAAAATAGTTCAAAACCAACCTATAATATTGCAAAAGGTTTAGAAAGGACAAATTTGGATATAGGCACTGAAAAATAACTTATTCTACCTTTAGGCCTCCCTGAAAACTAACTGAAAAAATAAGCCTACTTTTTCATAGCTTACACAATTTAAAATTGCACAAGCTTTAAACTGTAATTATAGTTTGTGCAATTTTAAATTGCGCAAGCTATATATTTTTGAAAAAAGAAAATTATTGAGCTTGTTCAATTTTGGATTGTGCAAATTCAATAAGCTGGTATTATAGCTTGCGCTATCTAACAGCGTGCGGTTGTAAATTTATACTTGTGCAATCCAAGATTGCGCAAGTACATTTTTAGAGATAAGAAAAACAAACACGGTTTTCTTCTCCCGTTCTCTCCTCTCAACTTTCCCAATTTTAACCCATTTTAACCTCATTTCATCTTTTCCTAATTTTAATCCATTTTAACCTCATTTTATCTTTCCTCAATTTCAATTGCATATTCAAATTAATCTCTAAATCGGAAATTAACTTCAATTAATTTGTTGTTCATTCTCAAAATGAAAGGTTCTTCTTCATTTTCACAAGTCAGAGGTATTTTTTTTTGAATTTGAATCAATCGACTTATTTTCATGTTTAACCAATTTTAGTTATCATTGTTGTAGTTGATTGATTTGATATTGAAATGTTACTAGTAGAAAATTGAAGAAGGAAACCCTAGTTTTAATTTTTATAGTACATAATTGAGTATTAATGGCTATGCATTGAATGCTTAATTTTTGTAGAATTACCATCCGGGCCCGTTTAGAAATGTCATTTATCTTCAAAAGACGAACATATGGGTGAAAATGAATCGCTTATGGAAATATTGATTTTTTTGTACATCGTTTTTTTAAAGAAAATGCATTGTAAAATATTGATTTGCATTGGTTGTAATAAATCAGTGCGTTCAAATAATTCAATCTATAGACCATTCAAATAAGATTAAAGAAATAAATTATAAAGATCCTCGATTGGAAGAAAAATTAAAATTAGTTGATTTTTGGAAAACAATGCAAGTTGAATACATTAGATTGGATGTGTTTCTACAACATTAACATGTTTCGTTTTCGTAACAAAAATTTCTATTATTTTCATTCCAATCGAAAATATAAAATTAAAATTAATATCATCGTCATTTTCCACATTAACAGTGGATGAATCATCATCTTTGGCCCATTTCGCTATTTTTTTAAATCATATTCAAGAGTAGTGATTTGTATCACTTCAAATACACGTTGTTTAAGGTTTCTAAAATTACAATGCTTTAATTTTGATTCTTTCCAATTACCACCAATATATTTAGGTTTATCATCTTCATCAACCAACAATTCTCCATCGTAGTAAAATATTACCGGAACCGTTGACATTATCTAAAAAAAACTTTCACATGTCATGAAATGTTACTAGCAAAAACAATAATTATAAATTATGTAAAATTTAATTTAATAACTTTATCTACTAACTTAATTAAATAATATTTTGTGAAAAACCCTAAATTCAAAATTTTAAAATTAATACTTTGATTTGAGAAGATGCTATTTTCTTTGAGAATCATTAACCAAAGGTACTTTTATTTTAATTAAATCTCTGTTGATTTGAGATTTAATTATCGCCTGAGATAATTAAATATTTGTTGATTTTAGATTTAATTATCGCTTCAGATAATTAAATATTTGTTGATTTGAGATTTAATTATCGCCTGAGATAATTAAATATTTGTTGATTTTAGATTTAATTATCGCTTCAGATAATTAAATATTTGTTGATTTGAGATTTAATTATCGCCTGAGATAATTACATATTTGTTGATTTTAGATTTAATTATCGCTTGAGATAATTAAATATTTGTTGATTTTAGATTTAATTATCGCTTGAGATAATTAAATATTTGCTGATTTGAAATTTAATTATCGCTTTAGATAATTAAATATTGGTTGATTTGAATTTGATTATCGCTTGAGATAATCAAGTAATTGTCGAATTTGAAGTTTGATTATCGCTTGAGATAATCAAATATTTATTGAATTTGAAATTTGATTATCGTTTTTGATAATCGAATATTTGTTGAAATTTGAGATTTGATTATCGTTTTTGATAATCGAATATTTGTTGATTTTGAAATTTGTGTTTTCCAGTTAATTGTTGAATAACTGGATATTGTCAGTTTGCGATTTGTGAATTGTGCTTCATAATTATCTTTGTTGATAATTATATTTTGCTGTTTTCTAATTATCGTCTCGATAATTAGATATTGCTATTTTGAGAAGTAACAAGCCTACCAAGTACTGTCTTCATCGTTTCCTTGAAAGTGCAAAATTCATCAAAATCATCAAACAACGGATATTTCAATTAACGAGTCCGGAATTAACCGAAATAGTAAAAGTGTGGTTCCATACTCCGCACTTTTGCTAAATCGTTTAAATCGCTTCATCGTTTCCTTGAAAGTGCAAAATTGTGTATTTTGTAAAAATACACTTTACATTCTCAAACGGGCAAGTCCGGAATTAAGCGAATCAGTAAAAGAAAGGGGTCATAGTCCTCGATTTTGCTGAAACGTTTAAATCGCTTTCTCATTCTTTTGAAATCGCAAACTGTAAGATTTCTGAAAACAATTTTATTTATTTTGTAAAAATAACAATTCACATTCTCAACTGAACAAGTCCGGAGTTAAGCGAAACAGTAAAAGAAAGGGGTCATAATCCTCGATTTTGCTGAATCGTTTAAGTCGCTTCCTCATTCTTTTGAAAACGCAAACTATTTAAAATTTTCATCAAAATTTCAAAACTTTAGTTTTGACTCAATTCACAGATAAAACATCGACCAATAGTTGTAACATATGTTCCATCCAAGTTATGTTTTATATTATGTCCATAAACCCCAAGCTCCGATACCAACTGTAACGCCCCACCTCTATGCTCATAATAACAAAGAGTATTAAAAGAAATACTGTCTATTATTACGAAGAATAAGGCTGGATAGGAGCGACCATCTGTAGTTGGCCTTACACTAATATTGGTTATCTCGATAGGAGTGGTATATGCTTTTTATCTTTCATCTATTATTTATTTACTCCCATCGACATATCTAATTATCAGTATAAAACAAACTACGATAGTTCATAATAGTTTAGGACATTAGATATAACAATAACACAGATAATATAATTGCGGAACACAGATTAACAAAAATCTCATATATATATAACCGATGTCAGTTACAATATAGTTGACACGATACATATGATACAACTACAAGTACAGGTACCATATAATGCAGACTTGAGCAAAACAGTGGAAAAGATGAATGCAAACTCCACTGACTCAAACAAACCCATGAATGGACAAATGGTACCAGTAGAATGAACAACAGCAGACAACAAGACTGTGAAGCAACTCAAAGACCAAGTCGAAGTCGAACTGTTCTCAACAGACTCAAGTACGAGCTCCAGAAAAACAATGTCACTTCAGAGCAAAACAAATGACGCAATGTATGAAATTGTGCATATACTCAGTGAACTACATGATGAATGTGTATGCAACTGGGTGACAGTGATTGAGTATCAGGTTGAGAGATAGTAACCGAAGTATCAAGCAAATTCAATTGTCAATCCAAAGATCATAGTGACCGAAGTCAACTAAAAACAGCAAATTCACAAAACCATGACGACCAAGAAAACATGGCCAAAGCGTTTGAACAAAACTCATATCTCAAGCGATAATTAAATTTCAAATCAACAATTACTGTGACGCCCCACCTCTATACTCATAATAACAAAGAGTATTAAAAGAAATACTGTCTATTATTACGAAGAATAAGGCTGGATTGGAGCGACCATCCGTAATTGGCCTTACACTAATATTGGTTATCTCGATAGGAGTGGTATATACTTTTTATTTTTCATCTATTATTTATTTACTCCCATCGACATATCCAATTATCAGTATAAAACAAACTACGATAGTTCATAATAGTTTAGGACATTAGATATAACAATAACACAGATAATATAATTGCGGAACACAGATTAACAAAAATCTCATATATATAACCGATGTCAGTTACAATATAGTTGACACGATACATATGATACAACTATAACTATCGACTCTAGAAGTTATATATACAAGTACATTATCGACTAATATACATGAATACATATCGTTCTATACAATGACATGACTACTACAAAATGACACTGACAACTTCAGAAGATGTGAAAAGCCTTCAAATCCCGAACAGCAACTCAAAGAAGAAAATCTACAACCTGAAATAACTCGGGTCTGACCCGAGTATTACATTCAAAAGAAAATAATACACGGGTCAGTCTAATTCGAACTCAGTTATTAGTGCATAGGAGCAATAATAATCAAACGTCAAATAGACGATAGTCACAGAAATCTCGTATATCCAACTCTCGATACGAGAATTGGATAACGGCAAATATAACACTAAATAGTGTTAAACGATAAATCAACAATCCAAATCAGAATACAACTCCAAAACATTGAAATTCACCAACGAAACAATTCAACAAATCGAAACATCAATTTAAAACTGTCAAATCTGATAGGGCTGCAGTACACGCACGCGTGTACTGCCTCGCCACTATCGCAAGAGATACGCAAAAGCTCAGTGAAAGTCACAAATGATCACAAGCTCAAATCAAACATTCAAGTGCACAGCATCAAAAGCACATATATGCAGCAGCTACAAGAATCAGACAACAATGCAACATGCCTTATGGACCAAGTGAACACTTGTATACATATACAAGCAACTCAAATGAAAACAAGTTCAAGTGACAAGTCACAGCATGTAAAGGACAGCAAATAACAAAGTTTCAATTGCAAAGACCACAAGTGCAGACACAACAGCTACAAGAGATACAGTGAAGTCGACAAGAAAAATCAACTCAGAAACAAAGTGCACTGCTACAAGGGAAACTAGTTGGAAACTGCATATGACCAGAGGAAACTACATGAATGCACAGCCATTAGTTAATGCACAGTCATGTTTATGATAACAAACTTTGAAGAGCAGAAGTAATTAGAGTGAAAATAAGTTGGGTTTTGAGTGATGAAAGAGATAATGAAGGAAATGGGAGTAAAACGGCCCTTTGTTTTACATAACAGCTATATCGAACTTGCGCAATCCAAAATTGCGCAAACTATAAGTACAGTTTAAAGCTTAAGTAATTTTAATCTGCGCAAGCTATGAAACATAGACATATTTTTGCAATTAGTTTTCATTGAGGCCTAAAGGTAGAAGAAGTTATTTTTCAATGCCTATATTCAAAATTTGTCCTTCTAGAAATTGACCTAAAATGAAAATTTATTTAAAAAAATATATTACTCAATTTATATCCTAGAATCTAAAGTATGCATTCAAAATATACTTCCTCGCCCATTAGTTATATAATTTGAGTTTTTATTTTAGTATTTATTGGTTTACAAATTTGATTTTTTACTTAATTCAAAATTATTGACTTATTCTAAATACACGATAGAGCATTGTAAGTGGTAGAGTAACCTTGCTACCACGATCTACCGAGATCCATCCCTTAATCACGTTAATTGTAAAAATTAAAGGAAAAAAAGACACCGACTTATTTTAATAGATGTAAATACAATTCCTCTTTCTCTATGTATTACTATCTTTTCTTTGCCTTTTGAAATTTGGTTAACATGTATGCCCAAGGGCTTGAACTATCCCATTTTCTTTTGTTCATTTTGCGAGATATTTGAAAGGGAATTTAGATAGTAGAGTGGATAGTAAAGTGGAGTGTATTTATCACTCCCTTTAAAAGGGGGTATAATTCTTGTAAATAAGAACAATAATTATTTATAACATATGAAAAAGATACAAATACACAAAATAAAAAATAAATAAAAAATTATGAATGAAGTGCAAGTAGCTAGAGAGCTATGTTCCAATTATGTTTATTCATTGTAATAAACATAGATAGAGAAGTATAAATAATGGAAGCTAAAATGGTACTTCTGTTATTTTAAGAAGATTTATGGTTGTGAAATGAGTCTCCTTTGTTAATAGCAAAGTAAATATGACAATTGGTGATGATGAAATGACAGTATGTTTAACAATGAGAAGTTATGATGTAGTCGTAACTCATACCGATTAATTCTCAAACCATGGACTATAATAAAGGTGGAACCCAGTGTACGAGATTCCCACACGATAGCGGGCTCTGATGATCGATAATGTACGCAGCCTTTCCCCCGCATTGCAAAGAAGCTGCTTCTGGACTCGAACCTGTACGTCCAGATCACCATGCGGGTGACCTAACCGTCCAGATCACCATGCGGGTGACCTAACCGTTGGGCGGAAAATATAATCTACATTTACTAACTGAAAACCAACAACAATTCTCAACATTTCAAACAGTTACACAACTTAGCACCAATAAATCATCGAACATAGAATGAAAGAGGTACAAATTTTTAACATGGGTTGATCGCAAACAATCTATGTCCACGGAACGATTTGTCTTACAAGATTATTAAACAAATTGGTGGAGATAATAGCGAGTCAATCATCAAACGTAGAATAAAAGGGGTACGAATTTTTAACGTGGTTCGATCACAAACAATCTATGTCCAGGGAACGACTTATGTCATACAAGATTATCAAGCAGATTTGTGGAGAAAATAACCAATAATATTGTAGTAGAAATCAATTTTGAGAAGAATCCCTCTGAGCAAAATCCTAATTTATTAGCTTGAATTAGGTTGAATGTTTGATGGAAAGTTGGTGTATTCATCAACGCTTTAATATACAGAAGTTTTGTAGAACCAAATGTAGAATAACAGTGGATTGTTCAAGATCTGGCCTTTGATTTGCAGCTCATGCCGCCAGGGACCACTGGGTGCCAAGTAGTCAACTTCTTGGTGCCTAACAGTGCTCAGTACACAGGGTGGTTTCATGATAGAACCAGTCGACTGCTGAGCATGACAGGCCGATTGCTTTGTGTACACATAATGCTCCTGCTGGCTGCTTTGCATTTATTGTCTGTTTCTTTTCGTCTTTGCTCCAACTCTTCATTGCTTCTTCATGCAACTTTCTCCACGCTTTTATTATTATCATATTTGAGTCCAATAGCTTCAACAGCAGTAAAACATTAACTATAATTATTGGCTACAAGAAAAGGAGCTAGATTTTGGATTGTCATTGAATTTACCTATACTTTACACATTGCTGCATAGCCTGCATGTTTGGATGATCATCTACATTTTAAACCCACTTCTGATACGAAAAGTATCCTATGCATTTTGCTTTGCATTATAGCGGTTCTTAGAAGGCAGGCAGCAACAATTTGGTTGAAAAGCTTTTGAACTAAAGACCTTTATGGAAAAAAATAAAAATAAATTCACACCTAAAGTTTGTTGGTAAGATTATGAAAAATTTCAGGTATAACTGATATTTGTACATCTGATAAACATTTGCTCAGACAGTCTATAACTGAATGTAGATGCTAATTATGTAGCATGGTTTAATTTAACTGAAATTACCGTACTTAAAATGCAGTAAATGATTGCTATGATAGCAGAATATATGGTTTGCTCCAAAATGGTTTGGTTGAAAAGCTCTTGGACTAATATTCCAGAGACGTTTATGGAGTAAATAAATAAATCTACACCTAAAGTTTGTTGTTAAGATTATGAAAACTTCAGTAATTGTACATCTGATAAACAGTTGCTCAGACAATCTATAACCGAATGTTGATGCTAATCATGCAGCATGGTTAAATTTAACTGAAATTACTACACATTAGATGCAGTAAATGATTGCTATGGTAGCAGATCATTAGGTTTGCTCTAATACGGTTTGGTTCATGCCTAGCGTTTATTAGATTAATACGATCCATCCAATCCAGGGCAGCGCAAGTGTTTTCTTGGATCAGACCACTGTCTATCCTGGGATTTCAGTTTTTTGCTAGCGCATTCATGGGTAACAATATATTGTCTGTATTGTTGCGCATGAATGCTATTTTACAATATATTCTTTACATGAATACTATACATGATATTATATATATAGTATTCATGAGTAACAAATATTTGTAATCTTGCATTGATGGGTAACAATGTGTAACGACCCATCTTTTTGGACAATTTAAATCGACAAGTAAACACACATGCCGATTCCAAACCATTCAAAAGGGAGGATTGTTAATGGGGTAAATAAGAAAAGAAGAGAAAAGGAACAAGAAACAACCACAGAATCTCGCAGCGGAAAGATAAAATATAATAATCAAATAAACAGTTCATGAAGCTGTTTAATATACTTTTGATTATCATTTATACATCATTTATCAGAGTTATACATATACAACAGAACAAATAAAACAATGCAGCAGACAGCATGATGCAAGGATAATACTAGTAATAGTATACCAAATCTTCGTCTTCGTCCTCCAAAATAAATCTTCAATAAGCTGAAAAACTCAGGACTGACCCGAGCGTAATGAAAAGACAAAACACTCGAGTCAGGACTAAAACATCCTTATGCAAGTTAAATCGGTCGTAAATAAATATGAGTGTAACGGCGTCAGAGATGTTTACGGGGTTTGACATCTCTTATCCAGTGTCGACGTGCGTGCAATAACTCAAGAGATGTTACGGGATTTTCCATCTCTTAAGGATCCGTTAAACTATCTACTATGTAGTACAATACGCTATTATAATATGTCTACAGTAAAGTAAAAGTATTAAAATAGCGTTAAGGCGTTACCCATATCCCCCTTAACACATTTTATATATTCCCATAGTCTATACAGTACCGTACGCTCCTCCGAGAGGTTTACGCAGAGGGCACTCCATAGGTATGGTACAAAACAAAATCGTAGAAGGCACGCTAGGGCATGTGAACACGGCACACGAGGAGATGCCAGGGTAGATATACCAATTGCACTCCCGGACTGGTGGTGACGCATAGCAGCTACTACCGCCCACCTCGGACACACTCCCAAACAATCGAGGGGTGGCCACCAAATCGAATCACAAAGCAATATAATTGTATCGAAGAAATATGCCCGATAAGAGGAATGACCTCACATTAGCCCGGTATAGCTCCTGATTTTAGTCACATCTAAGCTGACTCACGGGAGTCAGGGTCACGTCATACCATATAGAATCGTCGCCAAACCATCCTACTTCATTTCTGGAATCTTCACCACGTACACAGTTGTTAAAGTGGTTTTCGGTATCGACAGAGAGTATGTCCATATCCAATCCCGGTCTCTTTAACAACCAAACGCTTATTACACACCGGATGGTTCTTTTACATTTTCAAAAATCAATTCATAATTGATATCAAAATATCAAGTTCGCTTCAAAAATCAAATCCATTTCAAAATCATCGTATCTACGCAAAATATACGATTTCATTTCAAAAATCATTTCGCCTCAATATCTCATTTTCAATTTCAAAAATCGTCACATTTCAATTTAGGTTGAAACTTCATTTAGCCCAATTCGTATTTAAATCCAAGATTTAAATATAAACATTTCACCTTATTGACCAGCTGGAAATTTTGGAAAATAGTTTGAATAGTTTTAAGAATAGCGTAAAATTTAAAATATTTAAAATACTCTAAAATATTAAAGATAGATTTCAAAATAGTTTAAATTTGATTTAATATAGTTAAATAGATTTTTAAGATAAATTAAATAAAAATAAAATAGGCTGAATAGCTTTAAAATAGATAAAATATAATTAAAATAAATTAAAACAGTTAATTAGTTTAAAATAAATTAAATTGGGTTAAGTAGATTTAAAATAGATTAAAATAAGTTAATATGTTTGAAATAAGTTAAAATAATTTAATATAGTTAATATAGGTTAAAATAGTTTACTATAAAATAGTTTTAAGTATTTAAAATAGCTTGTACAGCAGAATAACTTAAGAAAACCAAATTTGAAATAGCTTCAAAGTCAACCATTTTAATTTCCAACCTACCAATCTGAATCAAATTCAAATTTCCATTCCGTCGATAAAATCTCACTTTCAATTCAAATCAAATTTTGATTTCAAATTTAATTTTTATTCCATCTCAAATCCAATTTCCTCAAATTTCAAAATGTTGTCTTTATCACACTTTTACTTAATAATATTCAAAGTCCGAATAAACGTTGAATCCTTTAAAATCAAATCAATTTACGAAATTCAATCATATCACAATTTTAATTTCAAAGTCTTAACTTCAATTATTAACCAATTTGTTTAACAAAAATTATTTCAACATCTCAACATCAAATTCGCGATGAATTCAATTTCTATAAAATTTGATTTTTAAATTCCTTTAAATCAGACCATTTAAAATAATTCCAAATCAAAGATTTTACAAAATATTTAATTTAACCAAATCCGGTGCTCATATATAATTTTCTATTCTATGGCCAAGTGATCAGTTATTTCAATTAAATTTCAGGAATAGATATATATCACTTCAAATCAAATCATAGTGTCATAGGTATATATCATTTCAACCTATTTCTCAATTTATTCAAAATGATTCAATTTACAGCTGTAATTTATACAAAGGGTGATGATAGGATATCGACAACCAAATAAACATCCAAACATTTCAAAATATCAATCAATAGCATCCATCGCAACCAATCATCCAAACAGACAATATAAATTACGGAAATTTCATAGTTATAAATGTTCGGTAATTTAATTGCGATTAAATTTCAATTCTAATTTGACTGTCTATTTCAATTTCTAACATTAAATTCAGTGACAATCTAGATGACAGTTAAATTTTATCAACAACGACTAATAAAAATCATATCACTTCGCAAATATTAAATTTAACTAGCATGAGAATATTCTAGTACGTTGTGAGCGTTATAAAACACTCACCTTGAGTTTATGTTGCCAATCGTTCAAATTTTAAATTAAATCGAGCGCGTTCGATTTAACCAAAAAATTTAACGAGCTCGAAACACTCCCGGGTCTGCACTGCAGTGTAGATCTCGTCTCCGCGATTCCGGCGTCGCCAGTTTCGTCCGATTCTGATAACGTATGACCAAATTACATAGTTTTAAAGTTTTTGAATATAAATTATATAAACTATTTCTTATTTTATTATTTATTTACAAACCCAACTAATCTCAGCCGTAGATTCAGCCTTCAGAAAATCAATACCGCAAAGTCCTTCTTCCCAAACGCGAGACTCCAGGGTTGTTCGAAACCCAACGCCGCCGTTCAACCCTAGATGCCACTCGTCCCTTGGGCCACTAGAGGATGATCCATGCCCACCAAATCGAAGCCCGCTGCGAACCCCACCACCGGCCAGGAGCTCGTCGAGCTCGGTCATCACCATCACCCAGAATACGTGCGCGAACGCGCTGCCTTCAAGTGTACATTCCGGCCATCTCGCCCCATCATCAACGATCGTAGCCATCCACCCCGTAGATCACGCTGTCCCCTATAATTTTGTAGTTGAGAAATCTTGGCAAAGGTCGATGGATTTGAAGAAAATCGAGGGGGAACGTCGCAAAGTTTCGGCCATCGAAATTATCACTGGCGGTCACGAGATAGAAGCTAGGGTTACGGGGTGAATGCGTATATATACGCGTATAGCTAATATTATTTTAATATTAATCTCACAAATTTCATGATTTCCGAACGAACTCCAAATAACACGTGCCGACAGGCGTTCATAAGGTTTTACCCGCATTTCGAACACAATGGAACGTGTTTCGGAGGCTAATTCGATCGTCTGTGAGAGTTATGGAAATAAACGATCGATTTTAAATTAAACCGATTAAATGAATTTCTAAACGTTTTCAGCTGCCACGGTCAAATGGCAACTCCGATTGCTTCGAAATTTGAAATCCGATAATAATACACTATTACGGATCCAATGGAACTGGTTTCGTCGAATTCCGAGACTGTGCCTCGAAAGGCTATTTTTACTCGTCGATTAAATCGACGACTTTTCAAAATTTACAGAATTTCTTAAAATTCAAATTTTAAAATCTTATTAACTCTGTAAAAAAAATCCAAATATAACTTATATTCATTTTGGAAACTAATTCGAATCATATTAAATCAAATTTCAGTTATTCACTCTATTTTCATATATTAAATTTCAATAACAAATAAATCATATTAAATTCAAAATTTTACTTTTGAAACAAATACAAATTATAGAACAACCATTTCCATTAAACAGTTATTCAATTCCCGTTATTCCATTATTCAGTAAATTTCAAATATTGAATTTAAATAATTTAATTGTTCAATATTCAACAAATTCCAATATTACATTTTAATTGAATTTTTTACTTATCAATCCATTACTTTATTTACATCTATTAAACTCAGCATTATTATTCAGCCCAACTATCGATCGTAAACTCATTCAATGAGTAGCATTATCTTTCAATACTTGTTATTATTAAATCTTCGAAATCAGTCTATTTCAAAATTTCATTTCTAAATAATTCGCAATTATTATTCAACTTCAGTTATTGATTTTTCACCCGGTTAATATATAAAATTTCATTCCAGTTGCAATAGGTTTCCAAATTCAATTCGACTGACAAAATAAACAAGTAACTTATAATAATTATCACCATTTACTTTTAATCACACTTAAGTTTGTTATTTACTACAAGTGTCACAATTTCCTATACAATACCAATTAGATTCCATTACCACTGACTGTATATTGTTTCATTAGTTAACCCAATATTTACATTTGTTTTTCTTATATTTCCATTAGAACTAAGTATAATATTTAAGTCATTTCAATTGATTGGAATATCATTTAATTCATTAATAATTAACTTAGATAATATTGTTATAATTCATTCTAGTTATTATTATCAATAAATAAATTACAAATTTTAAATTCTTCCAACATTAAATCATAAAATCTTATTAAATTAACTAATTTAATTATCGAAAATCTACGGGTCGTTACACTCTCCCCCACTCAAAACTTTTCGTCCTCGAAAAGGAAAAAGAAGGAAAAAGGAACTAAGTAAAGAATTCAACATTTGAAATATTTTATTCGAAGTTATCAACTTATAAAACAATGAAATTTTATTTATAAAGACGTTACTACACTTCCACTACGCTACTCCGATTGGCTTACGAAATTTCAAGTTGGTTATCCAAACGAGTTATAAATTTTTAAAACTTGAAAATTTCTAACACCCAGATTTACGGAAAATTTCGGCAGCGTCTCCTTTGCGCGGCTCGATCGGCACAACTACAAAACGCCTCTACGGGCCCCAAACCAACAAAAGAAAACAAAAGCCAAGTGGCTCCATCCAAAAATCATCAAATCAAATGACAAAATAAACACGTACCCTTTTGTCGGGCAATCCAAATTTCCTTGATTTAAATACCTGCATCTCATTTATCAATGATATCAAATCATATAATTTAAAAATCAATTTAGAATTTTCATTTTCAATTATTTCAATATTTGCCTTACTTAAACTTGTACGAAGTACATATATCATCCGTACGCAATATCAAATCTGATCACTCATTCGATCACAAAATTTCACTTCCAAACTAGTATCGTTCACACGACTCTCTAGCGCGGACTCAGATTTGGTTCCCTGATCGGAAGCTGTTATTCTCCTTGCATAGCCATATACTATGATAGAAAATTCCAGAATCAAATCAAAAATCCATATCCAAGGTTCGCCGTTAAGAATCGAGTGAAAAATCCTAACTTGGATCGATATAAATTATCTCGAAATTCTGTGCTCGAATCCAGATCAAATCGTTATGCGAATAAAATAATATACGTACAACTTACGTATTAACTTTCAATAGATTTCTATACAATTCACCTATATTAAATTTCTTTACTTACCTTCATTTCATTTACAATTTATTATTCATAATGCAACGTTCATGTCCCTTATTTACTTAGTATATCCATTTCTTTACAGAGCATATTCCTTTATACTATCATTTCTTTATGCATCATTTCATACAATTTGCTTAGTTAAGTTCATTTTAAACACTCCCTGTAATTTAATTCAATTCAATTTTATTCTTCAATTGATTCTTAGCTATACCAAATTCATTTGTTAACATTTACTTTATTTTCAAAATTTCAGTTAATAACAAATTTATTTGTGGAACATTTTATTAATCATCACTTAGTTTATAATTATTCTATAAAAGTCATATATAAGAAGTTGACTTTATCCAAGTTTATAATTACCTCAAAAACTACAAATTTCAATTTCACCATCTTTGCAAATTTATATTCAATTCCGTAACAAATTCACAAAGATATTATTTGCTTCATTTGTCAGTTTTCTTAAGTTCACTTACTTATTCCATTTAGCCATTCATCATTTCACATTTTACTTAAGTATATAACATTTTGATCGTAATCAAATTTCCATTTATACACATTTTAATTACTTTTAAGTTTTGCTTACTCGTATATTATCCCATTACATATCCAAATCATTCTTTTAACATTTTTAACATTTGGTAAGTCATATTATATGTTATTAGAATGCAATGCGGTATTATACAAATTTATAGAATTCATTTTACTTAATTAGAATGTTCACAATTTAACTTGTTTAAATTTTCTTTACTTTTCAATTTCAAGAGTTACTCTTCAACTCTAAGGTTTTCTCAAAAGATTTAGTTTAGACTTCTCAATTTCTTATCTTATGAATTCTGGTTATCCAATATTCCACTTCTTTCAAATAATTTGAAAATTATTAATTAACAAAACCTAAAATTTTTAAATGCCCGGTTCATTTCAAATCATTTTAAATAAATATATACATTTATATCTTATATATATATCAAATCATACTTTTGGAGTTTAAACCCAAAATGCATTTTTCAAAACAGTTTCGAAGGAAAGCAAAGCTTCACAAAAGTCCTCCACTTTGAGACTCGAAAATGAACGTCGATGCTGCGCAGTCATCACCGAAATTATTTTCCAGCGACATAAGAGAGGAGTACTGAATTCATTCCTTCTTAAAATCCTTTCAAAAATGTTTCCCATAAATATTTTTCAACTCATATCACTACATATTTTCTTCAAAGTTTTGAAAACCATTTTCAAAATTTCCGGGTCTTAAATTCAATATTTCTCAATTTAGATTCAATTTAATTTATAAGTCACATTTATAAATTATTCTTTCAAAAATTTACCTTCTTAAAACATTCCATAAGTTGTTTTATCATTATTTATTTTGTAATAAACCTTATTTATTAAAACACAATATCCAATTTACGGTAACCATCCATATTATCATTTCCAACAATCAAACAAACTGGATGAATCATAATAATTTCTGAAAATTATTTCTTTATATACAAAATATAATTGGGGCAAAATTATTTCATTTACCCTATTTCAAAACAATACTATGTCGAATTGTTCTGTTCAAGTGTTTAGAGATCCCTATCAATGACGTTAATTACTCGTATTGACCAGAATCTATACGCCACTCAACAAATCAACCAACACAATATAAAACAATTTTTATATCACTAACAAATACGCTCTCTCATATATATACACTCAGCGACTCATCATAGGGTATTACTACCCTATTTATAAAGAGTCAGACCCCACAAAGCTAAGGTTATCGCTAAACCAAAGCTCTGATACCAACTGTAACGACCCACCTTTTTGGACAATTTAAATCGACAAGTAAACACACATGCCGATTCCAAACCATTCAAAAGGGAGGATTGTTAATGGGGTAAATAAGAAAAGAAGAGAAAAGGAACAAGAAACAACCACAGAATCTCACAGCGGAAAGATAAAATATAATAATCAAATAAACAGTTCATGAAGCTGTTTAATATACTTTTGATTATCATTTATACATCATTTATCAGAGTTATACATATACAACAGAACAAATAAAACAATGCAGCAGACAGCATGATGCAAGGATAATACTAGTAATAGTATACCAAATCTTCGTCTTCGTCCTCCAGAATAAATCTTCAATAAGCTGAAAAACTCAGGACTGACCCGAGCGTAATGAAAAGACAAAACACTCGAGTCAGGACTAAAACATCCTTATGCAAGTTAAATCGGTCGTAAATAAATATGAGTGTAACGGCGTCAGAGATATTTACGGGGTTTGACATCTCTTATCCAGTGTCGACGTGCGTGCAATAACTCAAGAGATGTTACGGGATTTTCCATCTCTTAAGGATCCGTTAAACTATCTACTATGTAGTACAATACGCTATTATAATATGTCTACAGTAAAGTAAAAGTATTAAAATAGCGTTAAGGCGTTACCCATATCCCCCTTAACACATTTTATATATTCCCATAGTCTATACACTACCGTACGCTCCTCCGAGAGGTTTACACAGAGGGCACTCCATAGGTATGGTACAAAACAAAATCGTAGAAGGCACGCTAGGGCATGTGAACACGGCACACGAGGAGATGCCAGGGTAGATATACCAATTGCACTCCCGGACTGGTGGTGACGCATAGCAGCTACTACCGCCCACCTCTGACACACTCCCAAACAATCGAGGGGTGGCCACCAAATCGAATCACAAAGCAATATAATTGTATCGAAGAAATATGCCCGATAAGAGGAATGACCTCACATTAGCCCGGTATAGCTCCTGATTTTAGTCGCATCTAAGCTGACTCACGGGAGTCAGGGTCACGTCATACCATATAGAATCGTCGCCAAACCATCCTACTTCATTTCTGGAATCTTCACCACGTACACAGTTGTTAAAGTGATTTTCGGTATCGACAGAGAGTATGTCCATATTCAATCCCGGTCTCTTTAACAACCAAACGCTTATTACACACCGGATGGTTCTTTTACATTTTCAAAAATCAATTCATAATTGATATCAAAATATCAAGTTCGCTTCAAAAATCAAATCCATTTCAAAATCATCGTATCTACGCAAAATATACGATTTCATTTCAAAAATCATTTCGCCTCAATATCTCATTTTCAATTTCAAAAATCGTCACATTTCAATTTAGGTTGAAACTTCATTTAGCCCAATTCGTATTTAAATCCAAGATTTAAATATAAACATTTCACCTTATTGATCAGCTGGAAATTTTGGAAAATAGTTTGAATAGTTTTAAGAATAGCGTAAAATTTAAAATATTTAAAATACTCTAAAATATTAAAGATAGATTTCAAAATAGTTTAAATTTGATTTAATATAGTTAAATAGATTTTTAAGATAAATTAAATAAAAATAAAATAGGCTGAATAGCTTTAAAATAGATAAAATATAATTAAAATAAATTAAAACAGTTAATTAGTTTAAAATAAATTAAATTGGGTTAAGTAGATTTAAAATAGATTAAAATAAGTTAATATGTTTGAAATAAGTTAAAATAATTTAATATAGTTAATATAGGTTAAAATAGTTTACTATAAAATAGTTTTAAGTATTTAAAATAGCTTGTACAGCAGAATAACTTAAGAAAACCAAATTTGAAATAGCTTCAAAGTCAACCATTTTAATTTCCAACTTACCAATCTGAATCAAATTCAAATTTCCATTCCGTTGATAAAATCTCACTTTCAATTCAAATCAAATTTTGATTTCAAATTTAATTTTTATTCCATCTCAAATCCAATTTCCTCAAATTTCAAAATGTTGTCTTTATCACACTTTTACTTAATAATATTCAAAGTCCGAATAAACGTTGAATCCTTTAAAATCAAATCAATTTACGAAATTCAATCATATCACAATTTTAATTTCAAAGTCTTAACTTCAATTATTAACCAATTTGTTTAACAAAAATTATTTCAACATCTCAACATCAAATTCGCGGTGAATTCAATTTCTATAAAATTTGATTTTTAAATTCCTTTAAATCAGACCATTTAAAATAATTCCAAATCAAAGATTTTACAAAATATTTAATTTAACCAAATCCGGTGCTCATATATAATTTTCTATCTTATGGCCAAGTGATCAGTTATTTCAATTAAATTTCAGGAATAGATATATATCACTTCAAATCAAATCATAGTGTCATAGGTATATATCATTTCAACCTATTTCTCAATTTATTCAAAATGATTCAATTTACAGCTGTAATTTATACAAAGGGTGATGATAGGATATCGACAACCAAATAAACATCCAAACATTTCAAAATATCAATCAATAGCATCCATCGCAACCAATCATCCAAACAGACAATATAAATCACGGAAATTTCATAGTTATAAATGTTCGGTAATTTAATTGCGATTAAATTTCAATTCTAATTTGACTGTCTATTTCAATTTCTAACATTAAATTCAATGACAATCTAGATGACAGTTAAATTTTATCAACAACGACTAATAAAAATCATATCACTTCGCAAATATTAAATTTAACTAGCATGAGAATATTCTAGTACGTTGTGAGCGTTATAAAACACTCACCTTGAGTTTACGTTGCCAATCGTTCAAATTTTAAATTAAATCGAGCGCGTTCGATTTAACCAAAAATTTTAACGAGCTCGAAACACTCCCGGGTCTGCACTGCAGTGTAGATCTCGTCTCCGCGATTCCGGCGTCGCCAGTTTCGTCCGATTCTGATAACGTATAACCAAATTACATAGTTTTAAAGTTTTTGAATATAAATTATATAAACTATTTCTTATTTTATTATTTATTTACAAACCCAACTAATCTCAGCCGTAGATTCAGCCTTCAGAAAATCAATACCGCAAAGTCCTTCTTCCCAAACGCGAGACTCCATGGTTGTTCGAAACCCAACGCCGCCGTTCAACCCTAGATGCCACTCGTCCCTCGGGCCACTAGAGGATGATCCATGCCCACCAAATCGAAGCCCGCTGCGAACCCCACCACCGGTCAGGAGCTCGTCGAGCTCGGTCATCACCATCACCCAGAATACGTGCGCGAACGCGCTGCCTTCAAGTGTACATTCCGGCCATCTCGCCCCATCATCAACGATCGTAGCCATCCACCTCGTAGATCACGCTGTCCCCTATAATTTTGTAGTTGAGAAATCTTGGCAAAGGTCGATGGATTTGAAGAAAATCGAGGGGGAACGTCGCAAAGTTTCGGCCATCGAAATTATCACTGGCGGTCACGAGATAGAAGCTAGGGTTACGGGGTGAATGCGTATATATACGCGTATAACTAATATTATTTTAATATTAATCTCACAAATTTTATGATTTTCGAACGAACTCCAAATAACACGTGCCGACAGGCGTTCATAAGGTTTTACCCGCATTCCGAACACAATGGAACGTGTTTCGGAGGCTAATTCGATCGTCTGTGAGAGTTATGGAAATAAACGATCGATTTTAAATTAAACCGATTAAATGAATTTCTAAACGTTTTCAGCTGCCACGGTCAAATGGCAACTCCGATTGCTTCGAAATTTGAAATCTGATAATAATATACTATTACGGATCCAATGGAACTGGTTTCGTCGAATTCCGAGACTGTGCTTCGGAAGGTTATTTTTACTCGTCGATTAAATCGACGACTTTTCAAAATTTACAGAATTTCTTAAAATTCAAATTTTAAAATCTTATTAACTCTGTAAAAAAAATCCAAATATAACTTATATTCATTTTGGAAACTAATTCGAATCATATTAAATCAAATTTCAGTTATTCACTCTATTTTCATATATTAAATTTCAATAACAAATAAATCATATTAAATTCAAAATTTTACTTTTGAAACAAATACAAATTATAGAACAACCATTTCCATTAAACAGTTATTCAATTCCCGTTATTCCATTATTCAGTAAATTTCAAATATTGAATTTAAATAATTTAATTGTTCAATATTCAACAAATTCCAATATTACATTTTAATTGAATTTTTTACTTATCAATCCATTACTTTATTTACATCTATTAAACTCAGCATTATTATTCAGCCCAACTATTGATCGTAAACTCATTCAATGAGTAGCATTATCTTTCAATACTTGTTATTATTAAATCTTCGAAATCAGTCTATTTCAAAATTTCATTTCTAAATAATTCGCAATTATTATTCAACTTCAGTTATTGATTTTTCACCCGGTTAATATATAAAATTTCATTCCAGTTGCAATAGGTTTCCAAATTCAATTCGACTGACAAAATAAACAAGTAACTTATAATAATTATCACCATTTACTTTTAATCACACTTAAGTTTGTTATTTACTACAAGTGTCACAATTTCCTATACAATACCAATTAGATTCCATTACCACTGACTGTATATTGTTTCATTAGTTAACCCAATATTTACATTTGTTTTTCTTATATTTCCATTAGAACTAAGTTATAATATTTAAGTCATTTCAATTGATTGGAATATCATTTAATTCATTAATAATTAACTTAGATAAATATTGTTATAATTCATTCTAGTTATTATTATCAATAAATAAATTACAAATTTTAAATTCTTCCAACATTAAATCATAAAATCTTATTAAATTAACTAATTTAATTATCGCAAAATCTTCGGGTCGTTACACTATGTATTAAAACATAGTATCTGGGTGACAATATATTTTATTACAATATTGTTGACAATTGCGCTGGCACCGGATTTGATCGTAGCACTATAGCAGAGTGGTAGGTTGCCACACTTTCATAGTAGTTCATAGGTGTTTTGCTTTTCATGTCCTGCATTTAATTTGTTTAAAAAATAGTGTGAATGGATGTTTCACAACAGGCTTTGTCCATACTCCATAGAGCCATATCGGTCACTTCGTCTGGAACACTTTAGAAATGGAGTACAATTTTGTACACCTCAATTTAACAGATGTTATAGTAACATCTTTAACACCGTTTGCTATCAATCTAACCTAGGACCCCACGTTCTCTTTCCATTCATATTTCCTTGCATTTTTTATTTGCTTCACTAATAATCAAACTGACCCAACATTTTCATTCATTTTTTATTACTCGTATTATCTTGTTCATTAAATTTATGCGTGTACTTTATCAACTTATAGTTACTTTGTATTAGAACATCTGTTGAATTGAGGTGTACAAAATTAAATTGAGGTATCCTTTGCCTCCTTAAATTAATTACCAAAGGTATGAGGCTGAATCAAAAAGAACAAGAAAGTAGACGTGGACATGATTAAGTTAGGAATATAGACAATACCATGCTGTCACATGAGCACTGCATAATGTTTCATTATTAACCTCTACTGCAATAATAATTTCTTTTTACGTCTCTTTCATTATAGTTGAAGGAGGCAAGCTAATGCTAATGATTCACAGGCTTAATATCATCTTTTAATTGTATCCTAATCACCTAAAGTGAGTGTCCAATAGGTTAATGACAATAACAATAGTCAAAAGTACCCACCGTTCGTAGCTCGGTTGGGAGATGGGAACCAAAGGACTGTGTCCGGGCAAGTTCGAATCCCAACGTCAAACCATCAGTGGGAGTTTCAACGTTAAGCATCCGTGTGCGACGACTAAATAAAAGCGGGGTAGACACACGGCGTGGTTTACTTAAGTGAGTATCAATGAATACCATGATCTTAAGGTTTCCCATGATCTCAAAAAAAAAACAATAGTCAAAAGTGGGGTTTAAGTGAACATAGTGGTCTCCTTAATTAACAGCTACCTGATTTACTATTGACGAAAAATAATTTTCCAACCCAACTTCTAAGAATATGAAAATTATTAAAACTATTAACGGAAATACTATCATATGAATATTAAAGTTGGTATATAACAAAAGTTGACGAGATCATGTAATATGTGGAGTTCTCTTGGTTTATAGTCAATCTATGACATGCACCAGTTGGTAACTTCTTTGATTTTTAAAAATACATCTGCGTTCTCCTCCAGGTTTTATTTATTTATTTTATTTTTTTAAACTATGTATGAAGTCATGCCACGATGCGCACGTTCCAACTACATTGTTGTCCATATGCAAACTGTATTTGCAGTAAATTTTTTGCTATATATGTATTATGCATTGGACCCCCCTAGGAAACAAAACTTCAACGTCATATTTCATCGTTTAGCCACTTAACTAATGCGTGAAAAAAAGCAACGAAATGCAATAAATATACATATGCGGTTGGAATATGGTAATAAGATAGTCCAGCACAATATATATGAACCAGTCAAGCACATCACAGTATAAATATGGTAATAAGATAGTCCAGAAGTTTTTCTGATCTCTTTTAAAGTTATAACTACATAAAAGCATGGTTATTACTTTGTATGATAAAATTTAAGAACAAGACAAACTTAAGAATACCAACATCTTGCTTCACATTTCCAAACTTCAAAGTTCACAGCCAGACTTCAAAACTCCATAGTTCACAGCCAAAGTTATATATCAATCAAAACTCCAAACTCCCTTCTTCATACTACATGCCATTTTAAATTCTTTCTAAACAAAATCTAAAGATTCACTCCCTAAACACAGTACATCAAACAAAATATACTACATGCCAAATTGTCATACAATCAAAAGGAAATGCTGTGGCAACCTCCGCATATATATTAAGTCTTCACGGCAAAAACTTGCATAATAATAGCCTGAAAAGCATTTAAGAAACATAGAAAAACAAATATTAGGACCTAAACTATGCATGAACAAGAATATTCCAATGCAAGCCAAGTCAAAAATTGCTTACCAACATTACGTCTATAATGTTAGAAAATCTTTGAATTCCGACGTTGATTGACTTGTATAATTTTGGCCTTGTGCATTTGGAGGATCATTAAGAAGTGTACACGTATGAGAAGAGGAAACCTGCATATGTATATATACCATGAGAAATTTTAGCATATAATTTGAATAGCATCGTTGTTACGACTATATAATTTACATCTATAAATATATATTTACCTCTTGCGACATAAAGAAGTTATTTGAGAGAAATACCATATCTTGTTGAGGTGTTGCATAACTCAATGGTTGGAACAAGCTTTGAGGATGTTTTCCTACATGTTGATGCATGGATTTGGAATCATTAGTGTACCGATTAGAGTTTAAAGCTTTTGGTAAATTTCATTTTTGAAATTTCTTTTCCAATGGACCTTTAATTCTTTTACTTGGTTGTCCTTTAAGGCGTCTTTTTGTCGGATTTTGCAGTTGAGAATCCTCTTGCATGTTCAATATAGAGTCATGATCAAGACTAGTTGACATACTCTCTTTGAAATTTGGCATATGCTCATCCTTGGAGACTGCAAAAGCCTCAATCTTTCTCTCTACTTCTAGTAATAATGATTTGCTCAATGCATAAATATCAGAACATCTTGAACCTTTGCATACAATTTTTTGTGAAATATGAGATAGCTCACTATAATAAGTTGTTAGCCGTGGATCGTTGTCATTTGGAATAATCTCTCCTATTGGATCATATATAACTTCATCCACAATTTCTCGTCTCCATCTCTTTAGATAATATCGAGGAGGTAAACTTTTATACTCCAAGTGACGAAAGACCTTTAACGCATGTGAACAAAGAATTCCATCAAACTCAAATTTTCTACATGAGCAAGACAACGACCGTTCTGAATGATTATATACAAGTTTGCGAGTCCTTTTCCAACCTTCAATTTCGTTAACCTTATATGTGCGAATAATTCCATCATCATTCTCTAACTCTAATGATAAGTCAATGGTTTGCTTAATACACTCTTGAAAACAATAAAATAACTTTTTCGTGTATATTTTTGCTGCTTCATATTCTATAGACCAACTAGATATAAAATTTGGTGTTGTTTGCTGTGTTTGATATTCAGCCTCCTTTTCCTTTTCACGACGATTTTCCATAGCTTTAGAGTAGAGACATACAAACTCTCGAAGAAAAATTCTGCCATTGTTAAAATAATCTTTTAAGAACTTATTTATGCTCTCACTCCTTTGAGACGTGGTCAAACCAGCACAAAAATGAGCACGACTATAAACTTGTGCCCATTTCTTTCTTAGGTCATATGTTTTTTGTAACCATTCATTATTTTTAAGCCCATTAACTTCAAGCAATTTATCCCAACTTTCTTCAAATTCTTCAATGGTTTCCGGATTATATTTGCAATCTTTAAATTGTGTTGAAAAAGATTTATATCCACTATTACTTAAGTTCTTTGCAGCATTTTGACACAAATGCCACAAACATAAACCATGATGGGATTCGGGAAATAAATTATTAACAACATTTGATATAGCCAATGACTGATCTGTAAATATACTTTTTGGTTTTTTACCTCCCATAGCCTCCAAGAAAGTGTTGAACAACCACATTACTGCATCAATTGTTTCGCCATCTAATAGGCCACATCCAAAAAGTAATGTTTGTCCATGATGATTGATGCCAATAATTGGTGCACATAACATGTCATAATTATTTGTTCGAAATGTTGTATCAAAGCACACCACATCGCCAAATAATCCATAATCTCTTCTTGATTTAGCATCACAAAAGAAAACACCACGCATCTCACCGTTTTCATGTGTTCGAAAAGAGTAAAAAAATGTTTGTTTTCCTCTTTTTTTTGCTTGAAGTATTCAAGAAGACACTCCGCGTCGCCTTTTTTAAGAAAGTCACTCCGTGCTTTTTGTATCAAATTATTGCTATCCGACCTTGTGAAATTTAAATTTTTGGCTGCACCAGCTTCTTCACACATGTAGGAGAAAATTTGATATTATTTTATTCCGGAAGAATGCATTTTCTTCATAAGTTCAGCTTGTGAAAAATCAATTTTTCTCTGCGACTTCAAATAATGAGAAAGCTCTAATGGAACAAGATCATGAGAATGTTCTGATTTAAACTCAATTAGTCTGAATTTATCACCAAAAATACGATTAACTGTGAATTTTGCTTTACAATTAAACCGTCGATTGTCTTTTTTTTTTTGAGGTGTCTTGATTTTTTTATAAGTTCCCTCGCATGAGCACACTAATTCTTGTCTTTGAACAATTGATCTTCTACTATTTGTTCTAAGTATCCTTACGCTGAATCCAACATGTTTTGCATATGTGTTATAAAATTGGTACGCTTCTTTTGTCGAGTCAAATATCATACCAAGCTTAGGCTTTTCAAACATATTGCTTGAATCTCCACACCCATCATCAACTTTGCGAGGTATCACATCATTTAGATCAAGGTCTACAGTATTCATTTCTTTGCGAGAACCACAGCTATCATCATCCATAGCTGACCTATAAAGGTGCACAAAATTGCACTAGTCTACATCATTGATAGAATGTAATGCCAAAAGTAATATTGTTCCATAGCGAGAACTACTACTATCATTTTGGATTCAAACCATTTTGATTAATTAAAGCAGCCATACATATAACTGTTTCATTTCGTCATTTCCACTTGCAAGAGCTCATTACAAAAAACACTTAGTTTGATATCTCAAAAAGAGATAAGCAAATATGTTCAATATGTCAAGAATCAGGAAAACAAATGAATATAAAATAGATCCATGAATGAAGAAAGAAAATGAACATAAAAATATTCAAGCAATTTTACCTTTTTCTCTAATTAGATGAAGAAAAAACAGCATACAATCCTTTCTTCTCTGTTCTTCTTTTATTCCAATGTTGAACATTAATTAAAAAATGGGTTGTTTAATTTTTTGGATTACACCGAGAAGGAAGAGACAAACTGTTGGTATTCTTAAGTTTGTCTTGTTCTTAAATGTTAATACTATAGAGTAATTATAAGTTGATAAAGTACACGCATAAATTTAATGAACAAAATAATACGAGTAATAAAAAATGAATGAAAATGTGGGGTCAGCTTGATTATTAGTGAAGCAAATAAAAAATGCAAGGAAATATGAATGGAAAGAGAACGTGGGGTTCTAGGTTAGATTGATAGCAAACGGTGTTAAAGATGTTACTATAACATCTGTTAAATTGAGGTGTACAAATTTGTACTCTTAGAACTGTCAAATAAGCACTTCAAACTAATAATTATTACTTTTGAAGTTTAAATGATGCACTTCTTCGTCATATCTCTTGCTTTTGGCCTAAACCTCTTCACCACTATAAAAGCCATTAAATTTTGAGGTTGAAACACAAAAAAGCTCAAAATAATCTCTCCTACAAATACAGACTCATAAGGAGAATAAACAGCATAGATTGAAATTCGATAGAATCTTTACCAACCCTGCAAGTCTTAGAGTGAGAGTTGTATCCTGCACAATAGACGTTAAAGATGAATAAACTGCAATAGAGATGTAGAGACAAATTTTTATCTTAGGACAATGCATATGCAAGCATCTTTCAAATCAAGTCAGTCTTTCTGGTTTGCAAACTTGTTTAGTTTTAATTACTTATGTCTATTTCTGTTGCAATCACTTTAAGTTTGGTTAGTTTCAATTGATTTATTTTAATTTAAATCACAATATTAGTTCGTTCTGGTAAACAGACTTCCAACAAGCTGACAGATCTTTTTTTTTCTTTTTCTGTTTTCATAACGGATTACCCTGTGAATGTTATCAAAAACAACTCATATGTTGAGAAACCAAAAAAGTTTGTGAAGGGGCTGATTTCAAACATTGGCAACAAAAAATGTTACTTTACCTGACAATTTTGAACTTGGCTCATGTGTAACCTACGGTGGATGAATTTTCAATCATGAGGGAAACTCCAAATGCAATAGATGAATGAACGCATAATGAGTTTCTCTATAAGAACTATATCTTTAATGGGGTGGATGATATTGTATAATATCTGTGTGAGTTGCAAAACTGCAAATGAGTAGTCAGAATAGCTAAAGAAAAGTATTTGACGCAAGCAGCAGGCGTAGAAAAATTTATTATTGGTAAATTTGAATTATCAAACGATGGACGATAAATCAGTTGCACTCTTAAGGGATGAAACTTGGCGAATTAATTGTTGTGTTTTTTGCATTGAAGAGTTTATAAATTGTACCCACTAATGATGTAGATATTGCATCTTGAGTCCTTGACGTTGTTTCACCCTTTTATTATAAGCTCCAGAGTTTTGCTTTCTATTTCTCATCCATTTCTTATCGTCTTCTTCTTTTATCATATTATCTACTATCTAATAACAAATTTAAACTAAATTATGTCACTCTTTTAATCTAAAAATAATAATATAAATATATTATTTGAGGCTTGGATAAGTTGGTTAAAATAGAGCTATTTTAATCCAAAGTTATTTAAAATAAAATTATTTCCTAAATAAATCAACTAATAACAAATTAACTTATAAATTAATGAATCATGTAATCAAGTTAACTAATTTTAAGAATGAAAAACAAGAACTCAAAATATTAAGATTCCTTTTGTTTTATATTGAGTTTTGTGTTTTACGTTTTCAACATGCATTGCAAACATGAGTAGAACGGAGGAAAAGATTTAAAATTTTAAGCCATTGCGACGATGGAGGGATGACGAAAGAAATGAATCGTTTTCATGCTTTTGTTATTTCACAGAACACGAAAAATAAAACAAATTTATTTTCTATTTTGTATGTTAACTTCATTTTTCAAATTGGTTGTCTTCCAAAAATATGGGTCTTGCACATTTTTATTTTGATGGAAAAAATGTGGAACCTAGTGCACGAGGCTCCCGCACGATAGCGGGTGCATGCAGCCTTTCCCTCGCATTACGAAGAGTCTGTTTCTGGACTTGAACCTGAGCCCCCAGATCATCATGTGGGTGACCTAACCATTGCGCCAAGGCTCCACCTCTTTGTTTTGGTGGAAATTCAAAAAAAAAAGTCTTTAACCTCTATAATACAAACTCATGGGAAGAATAAACAACACAACTTGAAGTTCGATAGAATTTATAACAACCCTGCAAGCCTAGATTGAGAGTTGTATAGTAGAAGACAGATGTTGAAGGACAATAAACTATAGCTGAGGTGTAAAGATGAACTTTTTGTCATATCCAACCTCTCTAATATCAAGCCAGTCTTTGCATATTCAATTTATTTTTTAATTACTTAAGTCTATTTCTGTTGGAATCACACTAGGTTTGGTGGTGGTATAGTTTCTATTTGATTGATTTTAAATTAAGTCACGAGATCGGTCTCGTCCTAGTAAAGGGACTTCCAGCATAATTTACGAGTTGTTTTGTTTGCCTATCAACCTTTTTGCATATCAATCATTTCTTTACTAATCAAAAATTGCCCCGACCAATCTTCCATAATATTTGCTTTCGTCCAACATATTTTTTTCAATGCTGAATTTGTTATTTATGAATTATGCTATTTGCACAGAGTGAACCATAACTTCATCTGGGTAAGTACCGTTGTGCTTTCTTATTTTGGAAATTACAAAATATTTACTACGCTGGTGACTGGTCTTGTATCGACTTTTTCAGTCGTTTATGCATCAAACTTTGTTCCTGCTAATCTTTCAAATAATAAGCACATTATGCAAGAGTTCTGAACATTTAAAGCGACCACTGAATTATTTGATTGAAATAAGCAAACATGATATACTCAGCAAACATATCTGTTATTCATCTCAATTCTCTAATAAAAATTAGAGAAAAAACTCTACAAGCAAAAAAATAATATTATTTTTCTAAACCATGATATTGATTTCAGGAGAATAAGGCCGTTGTGGAGTTGAAAGCTAAGGATGATGTGAATGGAGCTTCATCAAAATCAAATAAAGAAGAAAATCAAACATACAACCCAACTAGAGGAACTCTATCGACGAAATACACAGCTAGCAAAGAGAGACAGGAAAAATCTATGTCAACCGATTCTGCGTCTTTGCTCGAGTCCGGTGAAACCCAAAACCAATCAAGGACAAATTTGGGAATATCAACATCTAAACTTTCCTCTACATGGGCATCAGTGAAGAATGGGTTTCAAAATCTGAAGACTAATGTTGGCGCAAAGAAATTTCTTCCACTGAAACAACTTCAAGAAACCAGTACATTTAATGCCCGTGTCTCCTCTTCTGAATCTCTGGATGACATATTTAACAGACTTAAACCAAAACCCAGTAAAAGTAATGGATATAGCGATGATGAAGATATATGAAGTTTATATACTCCTTTGGTTTTAGATTTTTGATACCCGATGAAGTGATACAGATTTAGAAAACAGGTCCCTTATTTCTTTTATACTGTTAAATTTGTTGAATTGCTTGTGGGATCCTGATAGCTATAGATACCAGTACAAATTACAATGTAGCTGCAGACTGAGCTTAAAATGTAACTAATATGTAAGCACATTTTAGAGGGATTGTGGTGTGAAAAGACTCATTTGTGAAACATCCAGAATATATCTTTTTTTAATAATAGTTGTAATACCTTTCATGTCACACTTTTTTGGTGTTAGGCCGAACTTTCAAAAACGCCTCTTTGCAGATGTTATAAATTGTTGATACCACTTAAAAATAGAATCTAACAAATTTTCTTTACAAATTCGAAGCACTTCTCCACAAATATTATTAAAATTTAATATCACTTTAAAATAAGAATTAATTAATAAATATTCAAATTAACATAAAAATTAGATGTTTTAGTTTAGAAATAAAAATTCAAACAAACTACATATGATTTCAATGTAAAAATATAGCTAGCTGTTTATACAAAACATTTTCTCTTAATTGTGTTAAACATATATAATTTATAGAAAATCAATTCGCTAGCGAATGCTATTATCACGCGCAAATGCTATCATCATGCACGAAGCGCGTGCCGTGACGTTCGTTGTTATAAACAACTTATGTTTATGGATGAACACCTACCAATACATCTCATTACCACTATCTTGCACCTCATACTTATCGGTAGGTGAATGGGCAGTAGACCCGTCAAACGGGTTGGGTTGGGTCAAAATGGATTGGATCGATTTTAACCCCTCATTTATGACCCATTCAATACATGGTCAATCAGACCCAACCAATTTAATAAGCGGGTTACTCATTAAATCATTTAAAGGTTTAATTTTGATTTAACTAATACAGAAAAATAGATATAAAATAATTCTAATTTTTACGTTTTGAATTTCGATAAAAATCAAAAATCAAAATTCAAAATTTCAATTCTAATATTCATCAAAATTTAAATATGGGGATGTACTCGGAATCAGACGAGACTTCAACCGATGAACTCCCACCTAAATTACGGACAATATGGATTACTCGGACACTTCTTCTTGTAAACGCATACTGTATTTCTCCATGGTGACTAACGATTGCACATAGCAAATAACATACTACATCCCCATATTGAACTCCGCTCACATAGAAACCACTAATTTTTTTGTTCAGCCTGCAATAACTTCTTAATGCTAACTCGGAATCATGCGAGATTTCGACTGATGAACTTCCACTTAAATTACGGATAATATGGAACACTCGGACACTTCATCTTGTGAACGCATACTGTAGTTCTTCATGGTTACTAATGGTTGCACTTAGCAAATAACAGACTACATCCCCATATTTGAACTCCACTAAGATAGAAACCGCTATTTTTTTTGTTCAAACTACAATAACTTATTCATACTAACTCGAAATCATGCGAGACTTCAACCAATGAACTCACATCTAAATTACGAACAATATGGAACACTCAGATACTTCATCTTGTGAACGCACGCTATAGTTCTACATGGTAACTAACGGTTGTACTTAGAAATAACATGCTACATCCCATGTTTGAACTCCGTCTAGGCAAATGCCGCTATTATTTTGTTCGGACCGCGGTGGCTTCTTCATACTAACTCGGAATCAAGCGAGACTTCACGATGAACTTCCACCTAAATTACAAACAATACGGAGCCCTCAGATACTTCATCTTGTGAACACACACCGTAGTTCTCCATGATCACTAACAGTTGTACTTCGAAATAACAGGCTACATCCCATATTCCCATGTTTGAACTCCGTTTAGGCGGAAGCTGCTATTTTTTTTCAGACTGCAGTAACTTCTTCATGCTAACTCGGAATCAGTCGAGACTTCGATCGATGAACTCCCTTCTAAATTACAGACAATATGGAACACTCAAATACATCAGCTTATGAACTACGGTATACGTTCATAAGCTGATGTTAGTGATCAGCTTATGAAACCCAGACAATATGGAACGTAGCTTAGGCAGAAACTACGGTATACGTTCATGGAGAACTACATCGTGCATTCACAAGATGAAGTATCCGAGTAAAAATTTCAAAATTCTTATTTTCAAAATTTATATTTTCAAATTTATATTTTTAAATTTTAAGTTTAATAAATGGATAAACGGGTTACCCATTTATAACTTTTTTAAAAATAGATCAACTCGTTTATGATCCATTTAATAAAGATTCATAATGGGTTGGTCTAATCCATCTATAAGTAGGGTAACTGAGTTGGGTCATATTTTGACAGGTCTAAAAGCACGCTGTCTTTTAGCTGACTCCATCTACTATAACATACTTGTGATTAAGTGACAATACCACCACTCAACAATCAATGCGGTAAGATGAAGCCCAATTCTTTATATACTCATAGGGGTGAGCATTATTTGGTTAAACCAAATAAACCAATCAAAGCAATTTATTTTGGTCAGTTTGGTTTGATTTTGAAACTAAATTTGTTTATAATCGGTCCGTAAAAAAATTTATTTGGTTATCGATTTAACCAAATTAACCGAATTTTTATTATATTTTCAAAATTATCGACGTTATAATAATTTTTTTAAATTAGTTTAGTGATTCAAATAAATTTTATTTATTATGTATGTGTCAAAATTTCTTTTAGAAAACATAAGAATGATAAATAAGAATAATTTAATCACATGTTTATGTTTTATTTTAAAATCATAATAAATATTCCAAACATAAAGTGAAACATTTTTAATTCGGTATAACCAACCTAACCAACCAAACTTAATTTGATTGGTTTGGTTTGATTTTATTTTTATTGGTTTTATTTTGGTTTAACAACTTTCATCATTGAATAAACTAAACCAACCAAATGCTCAGCCCTATATACTCTGCTATTTTTGATTCACAAACTGGGTTGTAAACTAGATTCACAGTAGATACGCATGAAAATATTCATCATTCAGATTTCAATCCGGTTGGGCATCATTTGCAATTTCCGGGTACCTTTTCAACGTCTTTAAGTCCACATAAACAACATCAAACCTGGAAGTATACCCAGATTTACATTCAAAAGTTATCGATCAAGGACCAGGCAAAATAGGCCATCGCATTTGCTCCATATTGGCATATTTTATGGCTTTTTTACGCTCTGTGACACTCTTTCTTTTCAAGAAAACTAAAAAAAAATCCTTTAGCACTTACCTACAAGTTTTTATGTCGGACTACAGCAAAAAATATATATATATCAGCAGCGCAGTAGTACTGGTCTATCAGTGTAGGGCAGTTCATATACTTTGAAAAACACAAAATACAGACAAGACATTAATTCAAACAAATAAGACGCAGGTAAAGCATATTTTTGACGGCATTGTACAAATGCATAGGTGACAGGAAAAGAACAAAATTAACAAGGTTGCTCAATTATCCATCTCAATTCTCAAGATAGCAATGGTTCTACATGCTTCAAGTTTAACTGACACAAGGATACATAATTTCACAAATAGCATTGGCAAGAGGACACTTGGAAAAAGTTTTAAGATTTTAAACTTTCCTCATAAGCAAGAAAATTCTTTGATCCAATTCAAAGTGAGTCAGGTGACTTGGTTCACCCCTCAACTGCATCAGAAGTCCACCGAAAGAAGCATATACCTCCCTACAATAAGCCATTTTAATTAGAATACATGTACTGAAAAATAACATTATATTAACACATTTTTGTTCAATATATCTTGGGTTATTTAATAACCATAAGCTATGGCTAAACACATCTGAGTAGTGAGGCACAATAGGTTAACATACATCCTGCGACTATAGGTCAATGTTCTTCTATATGGATACATCTTGTAAGCACGATTGCAGCATAAAGTTCATCTTGCAAGCTAAAAGCTAAAAAAAATACGAAACATTTTTCTGTGAAATACTATCGATAAAGAGCATGTTTAATGAAATGCATTAGTAAGAGAAAGAAATAGTCCAAATAAGAAAATTCATTTCAGCGCTACAAGGTACTTATAAAGAAATTAGATTGTCAAATGCAGGTCACTTGCCATAAGCACGATTGATTCATACATCATAAATAAGTTGTCAAACTACAGCAGATAAGCAAAGTATTTTGATAGGATTAAACAATTATTCAATATAACATTTACTATTTACAAAAAACAATTGGAAATTTTCAAGAATATCCTTCAACCCCTAATCCTTAAAATGTGCCCATAAGCACAAGTATCCAACATTCTTACATTTGAATGCGTGTGTGTGAGGTTGCATGTGGAAAGATTGATAGGTAATAAGAAACAATACCGTAACATCTAGCCCATGAATGAAATGGCACTTACAAGTTATAACAGTTAAGAATGGCACCTATATCAATGAACAAATCTCATCTCTATTTTATTTTTTTATAAAAAGACGAGTGATACTTAATTTTAAGCAGAGCCCTCATTTTGGTGTCTCAGGGGATTGAACCCAAAATCTATAGAACGCAATCTAGAGACCTTATCCCTTGAGCTTGTGGTCCTTGCTTTGTTCTGTATCATTAATAAAGAGAACTAATTGTAAAAGCTCCAACGATGTCTTTTTGAAATGCTTAAACTACCCCTTAAAATTTCTATTACTTTATCTGGTTTATGTTAATTACAACTTCTAGCCTAATGTTCAACTTTCAATCGAGCTATTTTCACTCCACTGATTATCCCTTCTAATATGATCTTGATCTCTACTAGTATTAAAGGATACTGGTTGTATAAGGTTCAACGGTGTGCTGTTAAAACATCAAAATTACCCAATATAGTACTTGATTTAATTTATGTTATTACAACTTTTAACTGAATTTTCATTATTCCAACAAGCTGTTTTTACTCCACTGGTTATTACTTACGTTTTATTAATATGATGCAAGTGACGTAAACTAGAATCACACGCAATAAATGATGTAAATTTATGCACGGTCGGATTACTAGTTATATTATATTGAAAAGATTGAATAGAGGCAATACACTTTAACTTTTCCATCAGAACTATCTTCTGCTATCTTGTACAGCTTCCCATGCATAACATACTCATACTTATCTGCCAGCGACTTCCGTGCACCCTGTGAAAAAAATGCGTGCATGCCATCAGATTCGGCTGTATAATTATCAATGCATAATTAAAATAGAAAAATAATGGATTAAGACTAATACTATAGTTTGAGAACTCATTTTTATTTTGTGACAGTTAATATAAAACAGTTCTTATAGATAACGGGCTTTAACAGTAAATTAACAATTAAAAAGTCCCATGGACAGATCGGGGGTTTATTATATGACAAATTTTGAAGATGCTTAAACTAAAGAGGAATTTCGGGCCAGTATTTCATAAAACTATTTTCAGGTCATGTCATTTTGCTTTTATTTTTCAGGTGCTGTCATTCTGCTTATACTTTTCGGATCACTGATTTTTCGCACCACGAATCTTTATTAATAGTTGTAATACCTTTGGTGTCACACTTTTTTTATATCAGCGTGAACTACCAAAAATGCCCTTTTATAAATATTATTAAATATAATATCACTTAAAAATATGATCTAATAGACAAGTTTCATTTACCAATTCAAAACGCTCATCTGCAAATATTATTAAAATTTCAATATCGCTTAAAAATAGGATCTAACAAATAAACTTTTTTTACAAAGACGTTCTTTATTAATTAATAATAGAAATAAAAATTCAAACTAATAAAAAATTAAATTTATTCTTTATTAATTAGCAATAAAAATAAAAATTCAAACTGACAAAAAATTAGATGTTGTAATTTAGAAAGAATAATTAAAACTAACTGCATATGATTTCAACGCAAAAAATAGCTAAATGTTTATGCAAATCATATTTTTCTAAACGAGTTAAACATATACAATCCGTAAAAAAATAATTCACGCGCAAAGCGTGTAACATTATCATGTGCGAAGCACGTGCCGTAACGCTCGTTACTAGAAGTCTTTTTTGGGAAATATGAATGTCAGTTCACCGTTCACCATTCATCGCAGCAAATATTTTTGAAACTAGTATTTCAACTAATTTGTTCTGATATTTGTGGTTTTAAATGGAAACAAGTAGGGTTGTCAACGAATACCCGAAAAATCCGAATCCGTCCACATTCGTATTTGAAAAATGAAAAGATATCCAAAATAGGAAAAGGGGATACGGATATGATAGTATACACATCCGAAAATATTCGTTCAATTTTTATCAAGATAGTAGTTGAGATTATACATATTTTACTACATAAAGTGATTGATATATGCGGTTTTATCATGATAATAATTTATATTATGCATGTATAAATGAATATTTGCTATCAAAAATTGGTTATTATCATTATATATTTTATTTCTTGTACATACGTTAGCATTATTGCTGAAATTGAATTATGTTGGATAAAAAAAATTCATTTATTTTTGTAACTTTATTAATTATAAAAGGAACGGATAAGTATCCGATATCCGTCATGAGTGCTCTCCTCCTCAAGAGGAGGACTAGTCATCTTACTTAAAAAAATATCCAATATCCGTTCGTATCCGCGGATATGAATATCCGAAAATGGTTTCAAATGCAAATATGACACTATCCGTATCCCAAAGCATCCGCTGACAGACCTAAAAGCAAGTTAATATATAGTTCGCAAATATGTGTGGCAGTTTTGAGTACATTAGATTCAACATTCATAATACGTTATGGTCTATACTGATTGAAAAAAAAAATTGCATCACTATAGATAATAATTTACAAAATTTAAAAAGAATGCGACTTTTATTATTATAATGGAAGGGATGCAGCCCTAATTATTGTTCTTAATAGAGATCCTAAAATATCCCCTAATTAGAAAGTTACTGGATAAAAGTTGTAGAAGAAATATCAAAACAGCAAACCAGTTTGGATCACCTTATTCACAGGTTGGTTGTTAGTCAAACTATCAATGTCAACATATCAAAACACACGATTATTTTTTTGGAGAATAAGAATGATACTTTATTCAAGTAGAGCATTCATTTTGATGTCTTAGGACCACTCATTTTTGCTTGGGGAAAATGTATAGGCAAGAGATTATTAAAATTAACTCAAAAATTGGATGTCCTAGATTCACATTTGTGACTGAACATAATTTTCTTCCCCTCCAAGACAATATGGCAATATGTGAAATAAATTATTACAAATAATTCTGACATCAATCATACATTGTGGTAATATATGGAGTATTTGCATTAAATAGCTTTACTATGCTTCAACGCCCTCTAATATGATATTTGAGCAGCATTACCCATTCAAATTACATAAGCATGTACGCAAACAATGAGCAATTTATGATACATTGTCCTTTGACAGAGGGTATGATTAAAACTATTGGCCAATTCAATATTTGTCACAACCATTGTTATTTAAAATCTTAAAATCTTACATTTAAAATCCTGTTTCAAATTGAATATCTCTTTATTGTTCAATTTACATTCCAATTCAAACTCAATTAAAAGCACAATTGACAAACAATCATCTATTCAGTATACTTATTTGGCTCACAATTTTAGTTCTAACGTTTTCCTGACAAAACAAAAAAAGAATAAAGAAAATTGAGTTTTGGGTTTAGATGTAGAAGTTCAAATATTAAAATCAGTTTCAAATAGAATAAAAACCTTAATATATCGATCTTTTCAATTTTGAATCCCGTTTCGCGTAAAAAATTGAACTTCGCGATGTACAATTGAAAACCTTAGTCGCAACGATACTGCAAAGCAGAAAAGCTAATATCTTTTGAAGGCCGCAATGACCAACACTAAGTTGGAAATGCCTTTAATCACACCATTCTTTTAAAGAAATACCTTTTTACTTGTATTTAACCTTAATATTACATTATCGCTTGTACTTTCAAAAATTCAAATTATCAATAGTGCAACTAAATAGTAGCAAAGTTTATTGTATATGATAGTGTTGGAAGCAAAACAAAACCTTTTGCAATAGTAAACTAAACTTGAGTTGTTAAAACATCCGTTACCGACATTCTTCCCAAAATATAACAGTTTAGGGTATATCCAAGTATAAGTTCGACTTCATAGTAACTAACATAGATCAAAACAGCTTAAAATACCTGATCAAAGTAAATTCAAGCATACCAACATCTTATTCACAGTTTTAACATTGAAAATACAAAATGTGCTTACCGGCATATAATAACCAGTATCAGGAGTGCCATCCGGACTAAGAGTTGGGGCCAAAGCCATAGTAAATTTGTCATCAACTCGAAGTGGGTAAACTTCTGTGTTGACATCCAACTGCATACCAAGCTCAAACTGCTGACTGACTGCCACAATACGCGACACTAGCAATAACATTATCAATCATAAGATTATGCAATAAACTTTAGATATTAAGAATCTGTCACAAAATAAAAGTATAATGCATACCTTTATCGAATTTTTTACCATCTGGATCTAATTGTTTCACCTCAAAAATGTCTTCTAATAAAATGTGATCGGCCATATTCCTGTAAATAATGGATTAATTGCTAATATACCACGATTATGAGAATAAAAAAGAGAATCGCTGGAGTCACAAAGATGGTAGATGGAAAGAGCGTTTAGGGCAATGTTTTAAAGACCGGACCATGAGTCAAGGTTTCAAAGGTCCGACGGGACAAACGGTAAGATCCGCGCATGCATTTCAAATAAACCTTAAAGTAGCATAAACCATAAATGCGAAACATACAATGTTAATAATGCACATATCACAATACTTCACATAATATCTTAGTATCATACACAATTATAATTATTCACATAAATTACAAACTTATAGCCCACGATCTCATACACAAGACAATCTTCACATACTTGCACATTAGTGCATAATAAGCCACAATATTTTGAAATTTCTGTTTTGACACAAACTAGTGACGTAAAATATGACACGAGATCTTAACCAATAGACCTCCTCATGATTTCCACCTCCCATGTAGAGACAAAAACATCCGATGACCAGTATTTGTTGTGTCAAATTTTGTGTTTTTTTTATCTCAATAGTCACTCCCCAATATTATAGTACAATAAATGTTATAATGGCATAATAGTTGCATTACATAATGGTTAATTGCACATTAGTGCATAATAGGTTACAATATTTCGTAACATCAAATGTGCAATTACAGCGAACATTACATGAATTATAAAGTTACTTAAATAGTAAGATTAATTTAGCCATTAATAATGAGCATTGACATAAATATTAGTATCGGTTTATCCATGGCCATTATTGCTTCAGGCTCTAGGGTTTTTTTTAATCGTCTATAGAGATTCTTACCAATTATTCAACAAATCTTATTGATTATTTAACAATTAACCCTCAGGTAAACACTCTCAATTATTACCAATTATTAAACAAAAAATAAAATTGATACCTATACGGATGGTTGATATCGCACACAAGGAAGAGGATGGTCGGTGCTTGTCGCAGTGCTTGCGGCGAAGGTTGTTCGATGGTGGCACTTTGTGACGGCGGTAGATAATTTATGAGCAAGGGTTTTTTGGAGCCAGTGGAAAACGGGATGTAGAAGAAAAAAAAGATAAAAGAATAACTGAGCTGAGAAAAGGAGACGTAGGGTTTAAACATATTGTTTAAGCAGTGGCAGTAGGATTGGACTAGGGTGTATGCATACAGTTCGGATTTACTTCCAGGCCTTCATAGGCCATAGTCCGCGGCTATTCGTGGTCCAACCATGGTCAGATCAGGTTATCAAAATTATGGTTTAAGGTTAGAACTTAGAACTTAGGAAACATCGCACACATACAATCAGCACCATGCATATCTTTTAGTTTAAGTTATGTCGGGCTGGACCAGCCGCTAATTTATTCGATTCTTTTGAATTTTGTTAACAGATTAATTAATTAGTCGAAAATCATTTTCTATTACTGATTTGATTTTGATGCAACTCTAATTTGGCTTTATATTCATCCAGTTGATCTATCACAGTTGTAAAAACAAGCATAAACGCAAGACAGTAAAAAGGATTTTTATCGAAACTATTTTGTTCTTGTGTTATTAAGTGAATAATTTTACCAGAAGTTTAATTCTTGACGCTTTCTATTAGTACAGATCCTTAAAATTTTGACCTTATGCATGCTAATCAAGTTTAAACATCTGTTAGGTACGATAATGTGATAGTAGTTCATATATTGCATTTTTTTAATCCTAGAGTTAGTTAGGTCGGAAGGGCTACCTAACTCATAACACACACTCGATCTCTCCCTCCCCATCCCCCGCCTCCCCCCCCCCCCCCTCTTCCCCCTCTCCCCCTCTTTCTACTTCTAGTTTTAGCTTCTTACTATATTTGACATCTCTCATTCTTTTCTCATCTTATTTCTTATGAGATCTGTGTGTGTAAGCGAAACTTGCGTTGGGACCTCACAATTCGTACCCAAGCTTATCACAGCCAGTGATTGCGAAAATCGCGATATCGTAATTTCCAAAACGCGATTTGGAAGGATTCGCAGTCTTCCCGGTCCAAGAGTTAAATTGGATCGCAACCAGTGTAAATGTACGACCCTATTTCAGAACGAAAATATTGAATCGCGATTCCAATTTAAACACCGAATTGGAACAAAATTAAAAGATATTTAGTTCAGCGCCGCGAATTCGATTCACTAAAAAAAAGGAGGAATAGGAAGAAGCAGCAGCAGCAAACCTGAATTGAAGAATCTAGGATTCAGAGGCAAGTTGATTTATTTTTCTTTTTTTAAGATTTTTCACCTCTTCTGATTTCTGAGTTTTTTCCTTCTATTATATAAACCTTAAGGTTTAGGGAAGAAGATAACAGGACGTTTTTTTCCTTTCAATTATAACCCCTTGTTCAGACAAAGTAGCTTTGAGACAAACTTACCATTACCCTTTTATAAACTAGTAGGTGAGCCCGTGCGCTGCACGGGTGCAAAGGTTTTTATTTTATTTTTTTATTATCTTGTTTCGAAACAAGCTAAAATTTTGGAGAGTTATATTGAAACAGCTTGAGAAGAATTACAGTATTTTATTGTAAAAGTAAGTTGGTAAAAGGAGCAAAAAGGTCATCTAGAAAAAACATCTGTTTTATCATTATTTTTAAACAGATTGAGATTGTCATTATGTTAATATATATAATATATCTGAAAATATTTGGACATCATAGTAATCCTAATATTTGATTCCATTTGTACAACAAAAGGTACAAAAGATTAGGTACAATTTGTTGAATCTGCCCATTTTACAATCAATAACACAAATGTATTCGATAGAAAGAGCATACATCAATTGTAAAGCCCATTTGACAAATAATAAAATGTGTAAATCATAGCCCAAGTAGTAGAAAAAGTCTAAAGGTAGAGGTGAAAAATTGAAAAAACATGTTAGATCATTAGATGGGTGACAACAACACTTTAACGGCAACAACAATTATTTTTCTTCAGCAACCCAAATAAAAGGCCCGCTAAATCATTTGCCTAAAAAAGAACAGTTTAGACAATGAGCTAAATGTGGAAAAATCATGTACAGTAATATAAGTCAATTGTCATATTGGCAAACCTCCTACTAAATGTTGACTGCCATTTTTGTATCACAATTGGGAAAATATTTTGAGTATCATTTTCGTATTCCAACCTGGTTAAAATTATCACCATTAAGATGAATATACAAAATATATTCCATTATGGGAAATATTACAAAAATGATATGTAGTTTTCTCAATATAAATATATGTCACAAAATAAACAAATTCACAACAATATATCAAAACCCCTTAAGTAAAAGTTAAGTTCAAACTTAGAAGAAATGCATATGATAAGTTATAGTGTACCCTGAAAGAATTAATTTATACGATCAGAATTTATATGGTTGTCTCTAGTAAAAAATCTTGCAAGATACACGCAGATTAAGATAACTTAAGTTATTGAACAATATAGTTTTTAATAAAAATGCAAAAAAGGAATTTTATTCCAAGCATATGTCTAAGGTAAGCAAGTTAAATATTCAATGTAGTGTTCAATGCAGTATAACATAACATAGAACAAAGATACAGTTGCATCTTTCGATAAATTAGGTTAGTCCCACGTCGTCCAAGACATATCTTTTCTTAGTGTATATAAGCTAATAGATGAACCAGCAATCAAAATAATGTTGATAAATGTAGCTGCCATATATATGCAAAGGGCATTTTCGAGATTTCAAGTAGACGCAGTTGAAGTTATAAGTAGACAGTTGCTGTAGTGGGGAAAAAGGGCAAAGGGCATCTGGATGTAAAATGAAAGAAGGATGAAGCCTATTATAGGTATTCCAAAAAGACATCGAGTAAATCAATGGAATGAATTCTCTTTGTTAATAGTAGAGATATATTTTTACTGTACCCTAAATTATTGTTTATCTAAAAAAAATAAAGTACGTTGTAATGATGCTTTTATCATACATTTATTGTGTCACTAAATAAAATGCATTAATGAGAAATAAAATAAATGTGTTTGACATCATCTGACCTGAACTGTTCATCTGAATCTTATCATTTTATTGCTTCTAAATGCTTGTATATACCATATTACATGAATATGCATTTATTATAAATAGACTGGTAAAACACCATTACCGTTGGTTTTTAAGAAAATGTTATCAATATTTTACCATAAAAATTGATAAAAATTTATCGTACCATGCCTTAGTTTTACTGAGGCCAGTGGCCTCAGTTTCTTATCAAAGTTAACACATAATTAGCATAACATTTATTATCAATGACTATTTAGAAAAGATATTTCCAATACCATTTCATCGTGCACTCTATGATAAGTTTTCTTCCTAGAGTATGAGTGATAAGACATTTTGCTTTGTTTTTGTCATTTCTTTTACATTGCTCCATCTTTTCTTCGGTATACTCAATATCAATAAACTTTTCCCACAACATTTTATCTATATCCTTTGGACATCTATTAATAGCAACACGTTTAGGAATCATAATTCCATCAATCCTAAGAAGACTTTTTCGTAATGATGACTTCATTGATCTATAAAATGGTGGGAAATGGTTCTCCAATAACGGTCGAGCTACTGTAGGATCTACATCCATTTCAAATTCTTCCTATTACCAGAAAGAAAGAAAAAAAAATCATGAAACGGTAATATATACCATAATTTAAACTTGACCATTTTCTAAAACTGGAAAAAAAATCAATTAAATATGTAAATAAGAGTATGAATACCAAATGTCATTCCCATAGTTTATCCTTATAGAAAACATTTACATTCCTCTATTCTTTGTAGCCAACTGGTATATGACAATGAACCAAATCACCATAACGTGAACTCCATTTAGCCGCATCATCTCCCTTTGCACCCTCAACATCAATCATTATAAAGTGCTTTTTACCTTTAGGTGGGTGAGGTCCAATAGTCTCTGTTGTACTTAAATTTGCATTGGTGTTTGAATTGTTTGTCATTTTAGTGAAAATCTATATAAAAAGAGGCAACATAAAATAATGTAATATAACATTTGGAAGATAACAAATAAAAGGATATCATGCGTCGTGTTTTATCATAAGTTGATAACATCCAAACTATCTAAATATTTATTGTATGGATTAAAACAAACATGAATCAAAACAAGCAAAATATCTCATAACACAACATGATTGTACATTACATTAATAAGAGTTAATTCATGGATCAAAATAAGCAAAATACATGACAAATAGTTCTAATCAACAAGTTGATTTCGATTCAACACATTTCAATAATGTTTTTAAGTTTGGTTGTTCTTTCAAAATAGATTGAAAGGTTGTTGGTATTTCATAATCGTCTATATTATCCATCATACGTTTAGGAGATCGTCGAACAATGGACCGATCAGGATTTTGCGTGTTTTTTATGTAAAATACTTGACTTGCTTCAAATGCGAGAATAGCAGGTTCATCATATTCTCCATTTGTATTTTTGAGCTTCTTCAAGTTCACCATCAACACATTGGTATCTGAGCAAACCTTGCAACCATTTGTCTTATCTCCAACATTCATCCAGTCGCAATAGAATACTACATGTTGATAATTATAGTAATCAACCTCCATGATCTCTTTAATAACACCATACCAAGTAGTGTCATCATCTGTAGGATTTAGGTCTTTTGAACTTGCAACAAATGTAGTGATCGCATCCATGTAGACGCCGCGATCTTGTGTTGAAATTGTGTCGTCATAATGTTGAGGAGAGAATGTGTAGCCATTCACTCTATACTTAAGATAAGTTTTGGCTTCCCACTTTGGACCACTGATATACATCCACAACATTGTGTCCATGCATTTTTCTTTCACTAACTATTACAAATTAAAAAAATTTTACATCAGTTGAAGAAGAAACATAATATTTTCGAGTATAAATAGCACACCTTCTTATGTAACCAATCAATAAATCCAGATTAGACTATTACTTCTGCCTTTGTGATAATTTTCCTTTTACCACAAGGACCATCCTCTAAAGATAAGCGGTATGCACTACAAATTGAATATCATGGTATATATATATGCTTGACTAAATATGCTACAAGTATATGAAAAAGGTGAAAAAAAGTATAACCTATAATATTCATCTCTGGTATACAATTCTAAATAATATCCATCGTCGAATCTACGATCGTTGCACCCTAGATAACTTTAACGGTTTGTCATCAGCGATGGAACGCTCATATACATCATCACCATTCTCATCTAAAATGCTTGTTTAGAGCTATGATTTCCATCATGTGGATTTGGCATATATTCCATTGCATATCAAACCGATTCTGAAATAAGATATGCTTCCAAAATTGATCCCTCCACATACCTTTTATTACTAGGTATGTTTTTGCAATCCTTCATAGCCTTAGCACACAAAATTAATATGTATATTTATAGTCATTCGCTTCATAGCCCTTAGGTGAAATAATTCGAATGCTAAAACAATATTTTACCTTTCAAATGGGTACATCCGTATATAGTTTGATGGTCCACAAAGTAGAGCTTGATCAGCTAAATGTACCATCAGATGGATGCTTATATCAAAAAATTGCATTGGAAGATAGTGTGCCAACACACATAATGCTTCAGCAATCATATCTTTAGCAGCTTGCACATGCTCCCGAACTAGAACTTTTAAATATATTATGTTGAAGTACAAGCTTACTTGTAAAAGAGCTCGTCTTAACTCATGACACTTTGGATATGCATGTTGAACCATGATAGGGAGCAAATACTGTATAATAATATGATAACCATATGTCTTTTTAATTTGCAAACTGGATGGTTGCAGACATATAAGGCCGTGTAATTTAGTTGGAAGACATGATGGAAGTTTTGCATCTTTAAGAACTTGACAACATTGTAACTTGTGAATCTTATCCCATGCATATTTAGAAGATAGTTTTCCTTTATCAAACATAAAATTGATGAGGTGTTCAGTAACATTTTTCTCAGTGTGCATCACATCAATAATATGAAGAACTTTATGACTGCTCCAATAATTTAAGTGAAACAAAATTGACTTCTTATACCACGCCGGTCTTTCATCCTCATCGACAGAACAATCTACATTATCGTAAGCTTCAAAAATCATCCTCTTCTTGCTTTGTGGTAGTTTGCCAGGGACATATTTGATACGCTCAAGCTTTTCTAAGAGAGACGAGCCCCTTAACCGAGTTGGAGGTTCTTTGCGTTCAACATCCTTATATCATCCGTGTTTTAATGCTCTATATGGATGACCATCCTTTAAAAACCTTCTATACTTTGGGTAGACGATCTTGTTGTCGATGTGCTCTGATTCGGTCTTGGTAGCACTAATAGGACACGCCTTATAACCGTGCATCACACAACCAGATAAATTACCAAATGCTGGAAAATCATGGATTCCCCATAGTAATATTGCTTTTATATTGAAAATTTCTTGCTTATCTGTATCAAAAGTAAATGCTCCTTCGGCCCAAAGATGCTTCAATTCATCTATAAGAGGTTCTAAGTATACATCAATGTCTTGACTTGGTGCTCTTGGTCCGGGAATTAATAGACTCAGCATTTGAAATTCTGATTTCATACACAATGAAGGGAGCAGGTTATAAGGTATTAAATATATGGGCCAACAACTATAACTATTAGAGAGAACTCCATTTGGATTAAACCCAGTAGTAGAAATACCAAGCCAAAAATTGCGTCCTTCACTAGCAAATTCTGGCCACCGACTTTTGACTGATCTCCATTCAGCTAAATCTATAGGATGTCGCACAGAATTCCACGAGGGTGTAGCTTTCTTATGCCATTGCATTTTACGAGCTATCCATGGTATAGTGTACAATCTAGTTAATCTTGGAATTATACGAAAGTATCTTAAAACTTTTCTTGGTTCCTTCGTTAATTTGACCTCTCCTAACATTGTTTTTTTAGTTTTATACCTTGTTGTATGACATAGAGGACATTCTTTTGCACCAACATTGTCTTTCCAAAATAATATGCAATCATTTTCACATGCGCGTATGTGCTTCACCTCCGTTCCTAAATCCTTTAACATTTTCTTCATCTTGGGATACTTGTCGGGTAAATTATTTTCTTTTGGAAGCCAACGTTTTAATCGCTTCAACAACTCGGTTATACTATTTTTCGACCAATTAAACTCTTTTTTAAGGTTATGAAGCTCAACAATTACACCTAACGTTGTAAGCCCATCTTCGCACGAAGAATAGAGTTTCTCATTTGCTTTGTTTGTGTATTCTTGGTGCTTTTCTCCATGGAAAGAACAAGAATTACCTAAATTTGTTTGTTAAACATCCTCATCACCATTAGCTTGTGGCATATCATGCATTCCAAAAGCATCATCTATGAGATTTCTAAGAGCTCCCTCTACGCAATGGTCGGTTTGAATATGATCTTGGATATGAGGCTCTGGAATAATATTATGTGTATGATTCACCACCGTGTTATTGGTGTTCATCTCTGTATGGAAAAACCACATATTATACGTTTTAACCATACCATATATAATCAAGTGTTTCTCAACATTTTCCAATGAGAGCTTTTTAGAGTTTCTTCATTTAGTACAAAGGCAAGTGCATATTTTAGCATCGGAAGATGAGTGATTCTTCACAAAACTCATGAAGTCTCGAACGCCTTACTTATATTCTTCAGTATTTCTATGTGGACTTTTAATCCACTCTCTTGAACTTAAATTAGACATAAAGAGAAAGTTTTACCCTTTGGCCTGTTAAAGAAAAATATTGTGCATAATTAAAAAGATTTAAGCATAAACAAATATAAAACAAAATTAAAGTCTTTTGGGACTAAAGCTTTAATTTGTTGTTGTAAGAATAATGACATACATAAGCAAGATTCATGTTTTTATGGAAGAATTTTTTAAGAACTTCCAACTAATATACTAAATAATTTTTGTGTTACAATGGCCTCTCGCGCTCATGCTTGCGAACACACTCCCTTTTAAATTTTCTTCCCACTTGTTAGTAGTTCACCTAGAAGCTCATACCTGTAACGACCCCGAAATTTAATTTTATTTAAATTAATAATTAAATGAATTTTTGAATTAAATTGAGTAATTAAATAAATTTTTGAATAAAAATTGTAAAATCAATTGATAAATTGATTCGAGTTTCCCCGAATCCAAATATATTTTGATATAAATCATTTGATATTTTATAAATATTGTATATATTGGATTTAAAATTAAATCTTAAATAAATGGTTTAATAATGGTAATTGATGATAACGAATATTTGAGTTGATGGTTAATAATGCTTTGAGTTTATAAAATATATATATAGGAAAATACAAAGTAATAAATAGAAACAAATTCTAAACATTAAAATTTAATATAAAACTTCATCCATATTCCAAAGACTACAAACAACATAATTAGAATAGAGATTTATTTACGATACCAAGTAACAAAATAAAACAAAAGAAAGAAAATGTATAAGGATAACCATAATAACTTTGTTTATGTACACTTAAACGATACTAAGGCAAATAAAAATATTTGATAATATAAAAACAAAAGAGAAATTAATATAAGTATGTAAGCTTACAAACAAGAGCATGTATATGAAAGTGCTTGCAAAATAAACACCCCAGGTACAAAATATATGCAGGCAAGAACAAGTAAAAGAAAGCAAAGCAAAATGTCTTTGATATCGTACATAACAACATATTAACTATGGAGATTTTTTTTTTTTTGAAGTGATATTACAAAAGAAAACGAAATACATATGCAAGTATAAACAAAGTAAACAACTTCAACAAAACGAAAGCCAAAAACAAATTAGAACCTGAGTAACAATGTCAGGTTCAAGCAAGAAAATATATACACATGGAAATAAAAGAGACAAAGTAATAAATGCAACTCTCTTTAGCCACCAAAACAACACTTCAGCCACTAAACAAAGTAATAGAAAATAAGTTTAGGCAAATAAACAAACAAGGTAATAAATACAAGTTAATAAACTAGTATCTCCAGCCGAAATGAAATTTACAAGTACAAGAAAATTGTAACTTCTCCATAAATGCAAGCCTTACCATATCACTTCAGCATGCTTGGTATTGTACTAGCAAAACAATATATCACCCTGTGTACTTGTTTTCTTGTATATTATCTTCATTCCAGTTCGTTCATAATCACATCTAAAAAGAAAAAGAAAAAAGAAAGAAAGCATCATTATTTTACAAACTCAATAACATCATTCAATTCAATAGCAAAACAAGGACCTGATCAACTCAGATATCATTTCCAGTTTTCAAATTCAAGCAAAAATCCAAGTTTCTCTGTTCTTCATTTTAGACAGGTGAGCAACTTCAAATTTTTCTAAAACCAGTTTTTCTTTTTATTTTTAATTGCCTGTGAATCTGTGAGCAACTTGTTTTTTCCAAACTTCTTTGTTTTCACCAGTGAGTAAACATCATATGAAAGTTTAGTCAGCTAATTAGTGAATAATTTATGTCTTTATATATATTTTTCCTTTGCTTTAACTCTGAGGGTATACAGATGCATATGCAATTTTCACAGTATCAAGTATTCAAGAATTCTCTGTTTATTTCACAGAGTATATGACCACTAAAAAAATTCAATATCTCACAATCTACTTAGAGTTAGGAGGTGATGTCAAAGGCAGAGGCGTGGATTAAAGTAAGGACTTTGATCTAAAAATAATTTTATGAAGTATGAATCTATACAAGAGGAAAGATTTAGGTTTTACAGATAAAACTTTAAAACTTGAAAATTTTCGAATACAACAAAACCTTGATTCAGGGATTTAACTTGAACCCTTACCTAAAATGTTGATTTTTAAAACGAATTTGATGATTTTTAGTGGGCTATTGTGATGGCAGTTTTAAGATAAACAAAAAGGAGCCTTCGGCCAAATTCAGGCGATCGGAGGAGTTTGGGGTGGTCGGGTTACGTAAGGAGGAGGAGGAGCCTACGTCGGTCGAAGGAAAAATGGCTGGAGGTAGCATCATCCACGGTGGCGACTACGGTGATCGTTTTTGTTTCGTAAACCTAATTTTAGTGGCTCTCGAACTCTTGCTCACCGCAACCTCCACGACGCGTCGAGTTGCGTGACATTTGAAGGGGAGAAAGCTAGGTGGATGTCGGAGCTGTGGTCAGAAGTGAAGAGCCTCTGGTGGTCGGAGAGATGATCGCGAAGTTGTTATTGGGGACGAAAGTCTGGGCAAGGTCGATTGAAATGCCTGTTTTCGAACGAGAGCTCGTGTAGGGTGTTGGATCGATCTGGGGCGTTGTTGATGAGTTCTTCGATGGAACGGAGAGGAGAGAGTTGGTCGGAGATCGTTGAGGAGTCGTGCACGTGCACGGGTTGGTGGCGTGTCAGTTGTGTGATTTGGGTAACGTAGTTGGGTCTCGGGGAAGTATCGGGGAAAAAGAGGATCTGGCTCGAGTTGAAGGGGTAGATGACTCGAGTCATACTCGAGTAGATTGAGTGTAGCCTGTAGGATTTTTCAAAGAAAACTTAAATAAGTTTAAGTTTGAAATAAGGGGGAAATAGCAGGGGAACTCGGGTTTAGACCCGAGTGGCATTCGGGTATGACCCGAAGTAAGTCCAATCCAGTTTCTTTAAAAAAAAAAAAGGTTTTTAAATGAAGATTTTTGAAATTTAAAACAAAATTGGTTAAAAACTTTCTCTATAAAATTACTTTATAAACATCAATTGTTTCTTAACATTTGTTAAGAAGTTTTAAATTTTTGTTAGTCTAAATTTTGTTAAGTAAGGTTAATGGTAATGATAAAATGTTTTAAAATGTAAATGGTAATTAGTGTATTTACAAGATAATGTATATTAAGTTAAAAGGAGTTTTATTATCTTGGAAATTACTTAAGTTAATTAGGAAATTAAGTATAATTGGTTAATTTAATTAATTAAAGATAAAGGTTAATTAAGTGATTTATGTAAGAATAATTAAGTAATTTAATTAATTAATGGTTATAATTGATTAACTAATAAATTGGAGATAAATGAATTGGGAATTTATTAATTATGAAAATTTAAGGTTAATTAATTAATGAAGGTGATTAAAGAATGATAATTAATTGAGGAATAATTAATCAAAGTAATTAATTAAAGATAATTAATTAAATGGTGAATTAAATAATTAAAGAGTAATTATTTAATAATTAAAGGTTGATGAATTATAATTAAAGGTTAATTAATTATTAATAGTTGATTAATAAATGATTAAAGAATAATTAATCAAAATAATTTGTAATTTATTGATGTTAATTAACCAAAATTTGTAGTTTATTCATAAGTAATTAACTTGGTATAAATTAATTAAAATCAGATATTAACTGATCTTACTTATGAATGTTTGAATTCTATTGAATGATTTGAATTGTTTGATATCCCTGATATATGATGCTTTGTGATATACCCTGATTTATGTTGTGATCTATAATTTACTTATCTGTGATATATATCTATGATCTGTGAATGAACGATAAGCGTTGTTCTTATACCGCTTATCGAATTATATTTCTGTATTCTGATCTGTGATGATTCATTGTGTTGCACTACTGTGTGAAACCCCTGGACTACACTTTTACACACACAAATATGGATTCCACGTGGAAATCGGTTAAGTCACAGATAATTTAAATTTGATGTTTTTGAAATTGAAATTTTAATTTCAATTGATTTTGAAAATTAGAAATTTGGGTTTAAAGTGAAAAGCTTTTGAAATGGAATTTCAAAGATAAAAGTTATTTTGAATAACTTAATCGAGTTTTGGAAATTTAAATAATTTGATTTAGATTTGAATTCAAGTTGAAATTGAATTCTATGAATTGAAACTAGGGATTGAAAATGTTATAAATGTGTTTATCTAAATTTAAACCATTTAAAAATGTAATTTTGAGAATTTGGATTTAACCCAAAGACTTTAACTCGTATGAATGAACCAGATTTTCTGAAATGAAACTGTTGTTTTAAAAGAATAAAAGCTTTCAGATAAGAAATGAAATTCCAGTTTAATTAAGGGAATTTCAAGATTGAATTGAAAAATGGTTTTTCCAAGTTATAAATGAATTCTTTTTGAAAGCTATGGATTGAATCTGTTTATTTCTAACAGATTTAAAATAATGATTTATCTAAACCATCCGAAATGGAATTGTTTTGAAAGCTATAAGTTAAATCTTGATTTAAAGGTTTAACGAGTTAATCAAATTGAAATGGAAATTAATTTGGAAAATCTGTGAATGAATCTTTTGTTTAAAAAGATTTAATGTGGAAATTGTTTAAACCGTTGAAGGTTGTTTAAAATAAATCTTTTTGTTGAAAAGATTTGAAATGGTAATCGATGGAAACCATTTAAAAAGAAGTTGAATTAATAAGTTGTGACTTAATTGAAATCTCATATCCATATGTTTTAAAATATTTCGCTCACTATTCGGTTTAGCCGGGAGAGGACCTTTGGGTCGTATAACCCATTCCGAATATGTGATACGTCGTATATGGATAGCATTTGAAGACCGGTGTTGAAGACCGGATATTTTTGAAAACGGAAGGATTACCGTCGAGTTACTCTGCATCGGCTGATCCCCGATATAGAGGTTTTATCACCCTTAGTGACGGGAAGTCCGGACGTGATTGAAAATTATCCGGAATTGCAAGGGCTTCGTGAGAAGTGCCTTCGGTTTTGTTCGAACCCGGAACAGACTTGTATGGATTGTATGTCTGACATTACACTTTGAGATATAAAGCCGATTTCTTTCAAATACATTTCTGTTGGTGGCGGAGAATTTATTCTCTTAGCTTAACACCCTTCTCTGAGACGTACGAGCTCAGAGGTTATGTAGTTGAAATTTATCAGCGATATATCCCAATTTGGTAATGTGGCATGCTGAGTGTTGCTGTGTGATGATCAGTGTTTGATCATTTGTGATATGATCTTTTGTTTGATCATTTATCTTTGTGATCATAGGTTGATCATCTGTTGACCCAAAGCGTGGCTTTTTGAAAAAGCGTAGCTTTGTGGACGAGACTTCGTCGAGCCTCACAACCCGGTAATGGTCGAAACAGGAATGTTGCGGCAAGGTTTTCAGGGGTAGCTCCCCTAGGGTATGACCATTCCTTCTGGAAAAGGGTAGTATCATGGTATGGAGCCCAGATACTTACTCATGTGGACACACTTTATTTATGACGTGTGATGTTGGATTAGAGGTACCTCGGTTAAAGGTCCCAAAGGACCGGGGGTGGCATATCTGAGGTTTCTTTTATCCCTTGGGAAAAGGGGTTGCCGGCCTTGTTTGGCAGAGAACAGTTGGTTCTCGGAACGTCCCGCCAGAGGCGTTTCTTTCGTGGTATAGGAAGTTCCTTAGCCTGACCATTTGTTGGAAATCCAAACAAAACAATACGAGCCCTGTACGGTTTTAGTTGTATTACCTGCCATGGAATGTGGTGGTAACCTGCTATTGAACATGGTAGCTATAGTAGGCATAAGTGCGAAATGTCTATGCTGGCTAAGATTTATATTCTACTTTCGAAATTTTTTCTACACTATGCACTAATAATAATATCAAAAATGATTTGATTTTGCGTAGTAAGCATCTTTGACTATCATAAGAAGAAATCTCCTCCAATTCTGCGTTTGCATTGTGTGTGTGGTGGGAGGTCTTATGGTAGTTTCATTTTCCAAAAGCATTGCGAATTGACTTTAAAATTCTCTGCTATTTGTTTTTAAAGATAAACCGTTTTTGTTGCTCACACCAGTCCCATGACTGATCCGGAGTTTATTGTTCCTTTCCTAAACTCTGGGTGCTCATAATTTCCTACACGAGCAGTCTAGAGTTGGGGTTTTCAGATATTCAGGTTTAGTAGATTTTCTGGAGTTGGTTCAGTCTTTGGATCAGACTGCACTTGCTTATCTTTGTGCCTCGTTATTGGGAGTTCGAGCTATTTCTGGATCGTGCTTTGGAGATGAAGATTATCCGCTGCTGATGTTATCTATTTTTCTTTCCGCTGCAATTTATTGTATCATATCTCTGATGTATATAGATATTCATTGTATCATCATTGTATCTGGATATTGTATCAGATGTTGTATATCTATATTCTTTTTATTCCGCTGTGATATTTACTTAACTGTGTTATAAGCTCCGGCGACTCGGATTTGAACGCTCGAATCTACGACATTCGAGTACGATGTAAAGTATGGATGTCGATTTTCGAACGCGAAAATCCGTATCGTTACATTTGGTATCAGAGCTAAGGTTGAACTTTAGCTCAGGAGTATAACACGTTAAGTAGCTCATTAGAGATAGAGTGAAGTAAACTCTAGAATGAGTAATCTCTCAAATATCCGTCTGAACGTCTCAGTAAATTCTCTTGCTATCCACTGATAGTGAGTATGACTGCAAGAAGAAGACGAGATAGGGGACAAGGGAAGTACGACTATAAATGGTCAATACCCTGCGATAGTGGAAACAATCTTTCTCTATCAATTTTCTTTGATTCGTTTCCAAATTCTTTCGATTTCTTTGTATCAGCTACAAGAAGTAGTTTCGGTGTGATGATGGCTCTACGAACCGTTGTAGGAGATTCTTATTTCGTATCTTCATCGACTTCTTATCAGCCTTTTGGATTTAAACCTTAATGAATTTGAAATTGGAATTTTAAATTGAATTAAATTGACTAATAAAATATGAGGGTAAATTGAATTGAATCAATTAAAACGATATCGTTTAAAACCGAATTTGAAATTCTATTGTAATTTTCTTTTGAATACCGAAGTCCGAAGAGGGACAAATCGGTATGTATTCTGAGATATTCCGACTTGAATTCGAAATCCGTATCCTGTGTTTGAGGAATTGTAGGAGATCGAATCTGTCTATCTCTGTGTTGTTTCGTGCCTACGAATTTCGAGGACGAAATTCTTTTAAGGGGGGAAGTTTGTAACGACCCCGAAATTTAATTTTATTTAAATTAATAATTAAATGAATTTTTGAATTAAATTGAGTAATTAAATAAATTTTTGAATAAAAATTGTAAAATCAATTGATAAATTGATTCGAGTTTCCCCGAATCCAAATATATTTTGATATAAATCATTTGATATTTTATAAATATTGTATATATTGGATTTAAAATTAAATCTTAAATAAATGGTTTAATAATGGTAATTGATGATAACGAATATTTGAGTTGATGGTTAATAATGCTTTGAGTTTATAAAATATATATATAGGAAAATACAAAGTAATAAATAGAAACAAATTCTAAACATTAAAATTTAATATAAAACTTCATCCATATTCCAAAGACTACAAACAACATAATTAGAATAGAGATTTATTTACGATACCAAGTAACAAAATAAAACAAAAGAAAGAAAATGTATAAGGATAACCATAATAACTTTGTTTATGTACACTTAAACGATACTAAGGCAAATAAAAATATTTGATAATATAAAAACAAAAGAGAAATTAATATAAGTATGTAAGCTTACAAACAAGAGCATGTATATGAAAGTGCTTGCAAAATAAACACCCCAGGTACAAAATATATGCAGGCAAGAACAAGTAAAAGAAAGCAAAGCAAAATGTCTTTGATATCGTACATAACAACATATTAACTATGGAGATTTTTTTTTTTTGAAGTGATATTACAAAAGAAAACGAAATACATATGCAAGTATAAACAAAGTAAACAACTTCAACAAAATGAAAGCCAAAAACAAATTAGAACCTGAGTAACAATGTCAGGTTCAAGCAAGAAAATATATACACATGGAAATAAAAGAGACAAAGTAATAAATGCAACTCTCTTTAGCCACCAAAACAACACTTCAGCCACTAAACAAAGTAATAGAAAATAAGTTTAGGCAAATAAACAAACAAGGTAATAAATACAAGTTAATAAACTAGTATCTCCAGCCGAAATGAAATTTACAAGTACAAGAAAATTGTAACTTCTCCATAAATGCAAGCCTTACCATATCACTTCAGCATGCTTGGTATTGTACTAGCAAAACAATATATCACCCTGTGTACTTGTTTTCTTGTATATTATCTTCATTCCAGTTCGTTCATAATCACATCTAAAAAGAAAAAGAAAAAAGAAAGAAAGCATCATTATTTTACAAACTCAAAAACATCATTCAATTCAATAGCAAAACAAGGACCTGATCAACTCAGATATCATTTCCAGTTTTCAAATTCAAGCAAAAATCCAAGTTTCTCTGTTCTTCATTTTAGACAGGTGAGCAACTTCAAATTTTTCTAAAACCAGTTTTTCTTTTTATTTTTAATTGCCTGTGAATCTGTGAGCAACTTGTTTTTTCCAAACTTCTTTGTTTTCACCAGTGAGTAAACATCATATGAAAGTTTAGTCAGCTAATTAGTGAATAATTTATGTCTTTATATATATTTTTCCTTTGCTTTAACTCTGAGGGTATACAGATGCATATGCAATTTTCACAGTATCAAGTATTCAAGAATTCTCTGTTTATTTCACAGAGTATATGACCACTAAAAAAATTCAATATCTCACAATCTACTTAGAGTTAGGAGGTGATGTCAAAGGCAGAGGCGTGGATTAAAGTAAGGACTTTGATCTAAAAATAATTTTATGAAGTATGAATCTATACAAGAGGAAAGATTTAGGTTTTACAGATAAAACTTTAAAACTTGAAAATTTTCGAATACAACAAAACCTTGATTCAGGGATTTAACTTGAACCCTTACCTAAAATGTTGATTTTTAAAACGAATTTGATGATTTTTAGTGGGCTATTGTGATGGCAGTTTTAAGATAAACAAAAAGGAGTCTTCGGCCAAATTCAGGCGATCGGAGGAGTTTGGGGTGGTCGGGTTACGTAAGGAGGAGGAGGAGCCTACGTCGGTCGAAGGAAAAATGGCTGGAGGTAGCATCATCCACGGTGGCGACTACGGTGATCGTTTTTGTTTCGTAAACCTAATTTTAGTGGCTCTCGAACTCTTGCTCACCGCAACCTCCACGACGCGTCGAGTTGCGCGACATTTGAAGGGGAGAAAGCTAGGTGGATGTCGGAGCTGTGGTCAGAAGTGAAGAGCCTCTGGTGGTCGGAGAGATGATCGCGAAGTTGTTATTGGGGACGAAAGTCTGGGCAAGGTCGATTGAAATGCCTGTTTTCGAACGAGAGCTCGTGTAGGGTGTTGGATCGATCTGGGGCGTTGTTGATGAGTTCTTCGACGGAACGGAGAGGAGAGAGTTGGTCGGAGATCGTTGAGGAGTCGTGCACGTGCACGGGTTGGTGGCGTGTCAGTTGTGTGATTTGGGTAACGTAGTTGGGTCTCGGGGAAGTATTGGGGAAAAAGAGGATCTGGCTCGAGTTGAAGGGGTAGATGACTCGAGTCATACTCGAGTAGATTGAGTGTAGCCTGTAGGATTTTTCAAAGAAAACTTAAATAAGTTTAAGTTTGAAATAAGGGGGAAATAGCAGGGGAACTCGGGTTTAGACCCGAGTGGCATTCGGGTATGACCCGAAGTAAGTCCAATCCAGTTTCTTTAAAAAAAAAAAGGTTTTTAAATGAAGATTTTTGAAATTTAAAACAAAATTGGTTAAAAACTTTCTCTATAAAATTACTTTATAAACATCAATTGTTTCTTAACATTTGTTAAGAAGTTTTAAATTTTTGTTAGTCTAAATTTTGTTAAGTAAGGTTAATGGTAATGATAAAATGTTTTAAAATGTAAATGGTAATTAGTGTATTTACAAGATAATGTATATTAAGTTAAAAGGAGTTTTATTATCTTGGAAATTACTTAAGTTAATTAGGAAATTAAGTATAATTGGTTAATTTAATTAATTAAAGATAAAGGTTAATTAAGTGATTTATGTAAGAATAATTAAGTAATTTAATTAATTAATGGTTATAATTGATTAACTAATAAATTGGAGATAAATGAATTGGGAATTTATTAATTATGAAAATTTAAGGTTAATTAATTAATGAAGGTGATTAAAGAATGATAATTAATTGAGGAATAATTAATCAAAGTAATTAATTAAAGATAATTAATTAAATGGTGAATTAAATAATTAAAGAGTAATTATTTAATAATTAAAGGTTGATGAATTATAATTAAAGGTTAATTAATTATTAATAGTTGATTAATAAATGATTAAAGAATAATTAATCAAAATAATTTGTAATTTATTGATGTTAATTAACCAAAATTTGTAGTTTATTCATAAGTAATTAACTTGGTATAAATTAATTAAAATCAGATATTAACTGATCTTACTTATGAATGTTTGAATTCTATTGAATGATTTGAATTGTTTGATATCCCTGATATATGATGCTTTGTGATATACCCTGATTTATGTTGTGATCTATAATTTACTTATCTGTGATATATATCTATGATCTGTGAATGAACGATAAGCGTTGTTCTTATACCGCTTATCGAATTATATTTCTGTATTCTGATCTGTGATGATTCATTGTGTTGCACTACTGTGTGAAACCCCTGGACTACACTTTTACACACACAAATATGGATTCCACGTGGAAATCGGTTAAGTCACAGATAATTTAAATATGATGTTTTTGAAATTGAAATTTTAATTTCAATTGATTTTGAAAATTAGAAATTTGGGTTTAAAGTGAAAAGCTTTTGAAATGGAATTTCAAAGATAAAAGTTATTTTGAATAACTTAATCGAGTTTTGGAAATTTAAATAATTTGATTTAGATTTGAATTCAAGTTGAAATTGAATTCTATGAATTGAAACTAGGGATTGAAAATGTTATAAATGTGTTTATCTAAATTTAAACCATTTAAAAATGTAATTTTGAGAATTTGGATTTAACCCAAAGACTTTAACTCGTATGAATGAACCAGATTTTCTGAAATGAAACTGTTGTTTTAAAAGAATAAAAGCTTTCAGATAAGAAATGAAATTCCAGTTTAATTAAGGGAATTTCAAGATTGAATTGAAAAATGGTTTTTCCAAGTTATAAATGAATTCTTTTTGAAAGCTATGGATTGAATCTGTTTATTTCTAACAGATTTAAAATAATGATTTATCTAAACCATCCGAAATGGAATTGTTTTGAAAGCTATAAGTTAAATCTTGATTTAAAGGTTTAACGAGTTAATCAAATTGAAATGGAAATTAATTTGGAAAATCTGTGAATGAATCTTTTGTTTAAAAAGATTTAATGTGGAAATTGTTTAAACCATTGAAGGTTGTTTAAAATAAATCTTTTTGTTGAAAAGATTTGAAATGGTAATCGATGGAAACCATTTAAAAAGAAGTTGAATTAATAAGTTGTGACTTAATTGAAATCTCATATCCATATGTTTTAAAATATTTCGCTCACTATTCGGTTTAGCCGGGAGAGGACCTTTGGGTCGTATAACCCATTCCGAATATGTGATACGTCGTATATGGATAGCATTTGAAGACCGGTGTTGAAGACCGGATATTTTTGAAAACGGAAGGATTACCGTCGAGTTACTCTGCATCGGCTGATCCCCGATATAGAGGTTTTATCACCCTTAGTGACGGGAAGTCCGGACGTGATTGAAAATTATCCGGAATTGCAAGGGCTTCGTGAGAAGTGCCTTCGGTTCTGTTCGAACCCGGAACAGACTTGTATGGATTGTATGTCTGACATTACACTTTGAGATATAAAGCCGATTTCTTTCAAATACATTTCTGTTGGTGGCGGAGAATTTATTCTCTTAGCTTAACACCCTTCTCTGAGACGTACGAGCTCAGAGGTTATGTAGTTGAAATTTATCAGCGATATATCCCAATTTGGTAATGTGGCATGCTGAGTGTTGCTGTGTGATGATCAGTGTTTGATCATTTGTGATATGATCTTTTGTTTGATCATTTATCTTTGTGATCATAGGTTGATCATCTGTTGACCCAAAGCGTGGCTTTTTGAAAAAGCGTAGCTTTGTGGACGAGACTTCGTCGAGCCTCACAACCCGGTAATGGTCGAAACAGGAATGTTGCGGCAAGGTTTTCAGGGGTAGCTCCCCTAGGGTATGACCATTCCTTCTGGAAAAGGGTAGTATCATGGTATGGAGCCCAGATACTTACTCATGTGGACACACTTTATTTATGACGTGTGATGTTGGATTAGAGGTACCTCGGTTAAAGGTCCCAAAGGACCGGGGGTGGCATATCTGAGGTTTCTTTTATCCCTTGGGAAAAGGGGTTGCCGGCCTTGTTTGGCAGAGAATAGTTGGTTCTCGGAACGTCCCGCCAGAGGCGTTTCTTTCGTGGTATAGGAAGTTCCTTAGCCTGACCATTTGTTGGAAATCCAAACAAAACAATACGAGCCCTGTACGGTTTTAGTTGTATTACCTGCCATGGAATGTGGTGGTAACCTGCTATTGAACATGGTAGCTATAGTAGGCATAAGTGCGAAATGTCTATGCTGGCTAAGATTTATATTCTACTTTCGAAATTTTTTCTACACTATGCACTAATAATAATATCAAAAATGATTTGATTTTGCGTAGTAAGCATCTTTGACTATCATAAGAAGAAATCTCCTCCAATTCTGCGTTTGCATTGTGTGTGTGGTGGGAGGTCTTATGGTAGTTTCATTTTCCAAAAGCATTGCGAATTGACTTTAAAATTCTCTGCTATTTGTTTTTAAAGATAAACCGTTTTTGTTGCTCACACCAGTCCCATGACTGATCCGGAGTTTATTGTTCCTTTCCTAAACTCTGGGTGCTCATAATTTCCTACACGAGCAGTCTAGAGTTGGGGTTTTCAGATATTCAGGTTTAGTAGATTTTCTGGAGTTGGTTCAGTCTTTGGATCAGACTGCACTTGCTTATCTTTGTGCCTCGTTATTGGGAGTTCGAGCTATTTCTGGATCGTGCTTTGGAGATGAAGATTATCCGCTGCTGATGTTATCTATTTTTCTTTCCGCTGCAATTTATTGTATCATATCTCTGATGTATATAGATATTCATTGTATCATCATTGTATCTGGATATTGTATCAGATGTTGTATATCTATATTCTTTTTATTCCGCTGTGATATTTACTTAACTGTGTTATAAGCTCCGGCGACTTGGATTTGAACGCTCGAATCTACGACATTCGAGTACGATGTAAAGTATGGATGTCGATTTTCGAACGCGAAAATCCGTATCGTTACAATACCTGTGCAAATTTAATGGGTATTCGATTTCTTGGAATTTTTAGTCTAGATGGCATTTACAGAGGATACCATTTGCAATAACCGTAGTAAAATAAACGCCAGTCTTATTCATTTGAAAATTAGTTCACGTTTATAATGGTAACAGTATCAACTGCAAAATTATATGTCCTCCGGATGTTTGCCCTCCTTCCAAATGTTATGGTGTGTTTTTTTAGCATAGTTAGTGTGAGATTTGGTAGCTGTCTGTCTTACGGTGGCATTGGTTGCTTTTAAACAACAAAAGCAACACTATGCTTTGTTTTTTTGGCAATCTTGAACATTGCCAACTTAGTTGGCTATGTTTGTTCACACTGAGAATAAATAATATTTGTACGAGGACTGTATTTATCATGACACAGCCTGCCAGGATTCAACTATCTTTTAGAAGATCCGGCGATTCGTTTCTCATATGCAATTACTTTGGTTTTACTGGAATGCTATTAGGAATTAAATAAATGGACGTTTTTTTGGGATATCCTTAGTAAGCCGTGGACTTTTAACTTAAATTGGGATATCCTTAGTAAATAAAACGGATCATTTTCATGCTATAAAACAAAATATAATAAGATAAGCAAAATTTATAAACTTCAGACAAATCAATATATCATATAAGAATTGTTTGTTTTTCACATTTTACGAAACTGCAATGAATTTCAAAAACAGAGTAACAATTAAGGTCATGTTGCAATGATTATTTTAACTTAAAATCATAATGCCTGGATGATATTTAAAAAAATTGAAAACTTCTGAAAATGATAAATTAATGTCAGAAAGCAAAAAATGCAATGCATCACTGACTTTTACAAAAGAAAATATGTATTTACTGCAACCAACGTTACCCTACTATAAATAGACAAAACGATTTAAATTATTGTTGCGTATATTGAATTATGCAAAAGGGTAACCAAAATTAAACCAAAAAAAAAACTATCAATGAAAAAAAAAGCACAGTAATGTACGTATGAAGCTAATGCGTGAGAAGTTCGAGATGCTGCATGATAGGTTTATTTCGGACTCTTCTAAAAAACCAATGTAATTGGTATGTGTGTGTATTACATAAACTTGTTTATGTAACAAATTCATTGCACTAATTCTTGAACTTCAAATTTCATATGTTAAAATTTGTCTCTGTTTCAGTACTTAAACAAACACTTTTATGTTAAATATATGCATGTAAGGTTCAAAATTGAAAAAGGACGGAAAGGAAATATAATAATCCAATTTGGCTACTAATTTGATGTATTACAAACTAAAATGACAAAAAATAAGATTGCCCAATTTAACAACAAATAAGGTCAATAATCTTTGTTGATATGCATCGTTTTTAAAAAAAACATATAAATGAAAGAACATACAAAAAGTAATTGAAAATGTGGGTGTAGTGATTCCACAAGATCAGCTTCTATTATTAAGCATGGTAGGTATATGAACAACTATGTTCTTTACAAATCTAAACTCTATGATAAAAGTCCTAATTTGTATATATGCATTTGTCCATGGTTTTGCGAGTGTGGAGGGAAACATGAATGTAATGATAAGTAAATGGTAATAAATCATATATTCTAGCATATATTTTGAATTAGGGCTACGACAGAAAGCGATACTCAATTACTTTTTTGCCCCAACCAATATTAGTTAATTCCAATTTAACTAGATTTTCCACCTCTAATAAGCGTTGGCAATTAAAAAATTATAAATCTATATATTCGGTCACGCATTTCTTGCTTAGCAACACTTATTGCTGTGATTAATTTACAACGCAAATAACTGTTGGCAATTGAAAAAAATAAGTGTTGCGAAATAACTGTTATGGTGTAGTGTTAGTCTTCTGTTTAGTCCATTAGCCACAATATTGAATTGAACCAGCCACAAACAAGTGAACAAGCCATACACGGTTGCCTTGTAGCTAGTTCAGTCCATTTTTCTCACTGAATAGTCATTGTTGATTGTGCTCTGAATGCTGAATGAGAGTTTATTCCCTTTACACCCTTTATAAAAATCTACAAAATTAACGCAAATACCAATATTTAATATTAAATTCAAAATTTAAAAATGTCTAAAATATCAAAATCTAGTATATTTTTAAAATACGCACTTTTGGAATTCCAAATTTGAACATTCAAGATTTTTAAATTTGGGTTTTTGGAGAAAAAAATGTAAATAACTTTTTTATATTAGAAGTTCTCAACTAAAAATAGAAAATTATGCTTATATCAGTGATATTGAGGGTGGAGTCGTTGTCTTATCTATCACAATGAAGGTGAGGGTCTGTCCCTTACTAGGGTTGGCGAGATTGGTGAGGCAAACAAAAGTAAGTTTTATGATGTCAGCTGGGATAGGAAATTTGTTTACTCACCTGCTTCAGAGGGTTATGATCCAAATCTAGCTACTCTCTTCTTTGGTTATTCACATGTTATTGATCCAACGTCGGATGATGGTGGTGGCTGTTCCTCCTCTTCTGAGGGTGTCAAGTCTTGATGTTATAGTAGTTTAGGCACCTTTGTCTAGCTCATGTGCTTTTTTATTCAGTGGTTTGGTTAACCCATTTAGTTGTTCTATGCATGTACAGAACACCAGTTTTCTCATTTTATACAGTGGCACAGTCCACTCCAAAGCCGGCTAGCTTTGCTATAAAAAAATATATATTATAAATTCATTACTTCTAAAAATTGTAATTTTAAGTTATAGAAATTTACAAACTTAACAAACTTAGTTAAATTTATAAATCTAACATTTTGTAAACGTTTTCTATTAATCAAAATTTTCTTAATTCAAACCAATTTAATTTTTTTAAATTTTCAGCTTCTATTTTGAATAATTATGATTTAAAAGATCAATTAAGATATAGGGGTACTATTGTCAAAATAAACACATTTCTTAATATTAATCAAAAGTTTTAAAATGCAAACTAACATATAAGTGATAATTCAGAATTCAACAGTCAACATTTAGAATTCGACATTTTAAACAAACAAAACTTTAGTGTGCTACTATTGGGACCAGAAAAATGCTTTTGGTTACCATTAAATTTTTATTACCTATCAATTTTTTTATATGCTTATGGCTACCAAAATCTATTTTCTCATTTAGCCATAAACATATATGTCATCTTCACCTCCCTTAGGAAAAACTCATATACACTGTCTTAAAACATCATTAGAAAACAAATTTTCAAACCCAAAAGCCAAAAATTATCCTTTTTATTGTCTAATAGACGAAGCAAGTGAAAATTTTATGGACGATCTTAATTTTGATGAATACAAAAGGATTTATTACTTTTTATTTTTTAAAGTATGTTTTTCTTCTACATACCAGTATTGGATTTTTTGTTGTTTGGGGTTTTTTTATTGTTATTTTAGGATGAGTTTAATGATCTCGTGGCAAACACATATTTGAAGGATTTAAAGTATGATGACACTGTAGGAAATCTTAATATAAGTTATTAAATTGTAATATTTTGTAACGAACCAAAATTTTAACTATTATAAATTATTAAATTTAATATAATTTTTGAATTAAAATGGTTAAAAATAGAATTTAATGATTTATTAATGTAATTTATTGATATGAACTTAGATAAAATTTTAAATAACAAAATTCGATATGAAAAAAATGATTAACTAATTTTAAATACCGAAATATTAATTTTTATAAGCCGAATAAATAAAATTTTCTGATACTGGAGATATCTGGATATATAAACTTTGAAAACCATATTAAATATTAAAATGTGAATATGATTAATATATAAGTATATAAACTTCACCATTTCAAACTTATGATAAATTATATATGCATATATATATATGTATATGTAAATATGTGAAGAGGTATATAGGTGTATATGTGTATATGTAAATATATATATACATACATGTATAAACTTCATAATGACAAATTTCAAATTTATGGCTATATATATGAGTATATGTTTATAAAAATAGTGCATATGGAAATATAAATATCTATATAAATGTAAACATGTGTGTATTTAAATGTATATATGAATATGTAAATATGTGAATATATATATATATGTATATGTATGTATACATATATGTAAATATGATAAAATAAATATGTATATTGTATAAGTATGCATATATATATATATAAATGTATATATGGTGAGAATATGTGTGTGCAAGTGTATATATCTATATATATGCATGTATATATATACATAGGAAAACATCATCATGGCAAATTTCAAAGTCAAGCCCCCAAAACATTAAATCAAGCCATAAATAAATAAAATCATTTATAATATCAAATCAATTCACATGAAATCACGTTAGCCTCCATAGTAAAAAGATAAAAAAGAAAAAGAAGAGAGGGATGTGAAGCCTGTAGACAAAATTCAGCCACCCTATGCACATGTACAAAGCCACCTTATTACGTGTACTATCCCACTCATCTTATATATATATATATGCACATATCCGAGTTGTTCTTGTTCACTTGCTTAAGAAAAAAACAAAGAGCTACCATTAAATAAAAAAGAATCAGGTTGTTAAAAGCTGGAAGTAGGAAATAAATTACAGTGTTCATCATCTTTTAAAAACTGTGAGTAAACCATTAAAGTTTTATTACCTAGTTATTGTATATATATCTGTATAACTGAAAATATGGATGAATCTTTGTAATGTGACAAATATACATGCATCTGTAGAGTGCACATGGCTTTGTTTATGTAGGTTAGATATGATAGTTCACCCTGTAACTTAGCATCACTGTCTTTCTTCTCCTAAGCTCCACTATTCCTCATTTTATGAAAATACAGTTTTAAACCTTTAACTTCAAAAATCAATATCTCAACATCCTTTTAATTTTAAAACATGATTCCAAAATGAAAGTCATTTGTTTTTTAGTATAGAATGCCTTAAATTTTATCTTATTCAATTCTATCAAGCAAAGGAGGTGAGAATGTCATATAACAGTGAGTTGGTCTATTTTGGTCGAAATTCGACCTTCGAAATTTTATAAATGGATGATACAGCCATGATCGTGATGGAATAAGATGATTTTTAGGAGTGGTTTGAGGATTTTTAATGAAGTGTGGAAGATGAAATGTTGAGATGATCGGTTTTGGGTCAAAGGTGATATCCGGTGACTGGATCGATTTTGTGGCAAAGGGTTGGGTGTGGAGGTGGCTCAAGTGATGGTGCATCCGAAAAAAATGGCGTGGAATTTTTTTGTGAAGTGTGTAGGGTGGTCGAGGTCCTTGTAGGGTTTTAAAGGGCGTCATGTGTGGTTTCGGGTTTGGAGCAATGGCGAGGATGGAGGAGAGGTGGTGGCGTGCGCATCGGGAGAAAAGGTGGCGGAGGATGTGGCGAAACTCGGGGTAAGTTCTGGTGAAAGATGGTGGATGGGGGAGTTGTGGCATGGCATTTGAATGGGTTCGGTTCATCCCGGTTTGAGGTGGAATTCGAAAATTCGAACTAAGGACGCGGCCGAGGTTCCAGGTGGTTGGATGAAAGATGGTGGTCGAAGGTGACTCGCGAGGGTGGTCGACGGCGTGGTTGATCGATCGGCGTGGGTGTGTATGTGCACGGGTTGGTGCACGTCTTCGTGCAAGTGAAAAGAGAGAGGAGAAAGAACTGGAGGAGGAAGAAGAATTGTTGGACTGGGTAGTTGGGTATGCAGGGTTTAGTTGATGGGCCGTAGTTGATTTTGGGCTGGGTTGGAGAAATAATGAAGGAATTTAATTAAAATGTTTATACTTTATAAATCTATGGACTTAAAAACCTATTTTTCTCACTCGTTTAAAATCCAAATGACGAGCCGATCTGTGTACCTAGACCTATCACTGAGTAGTTCCATCTAAACTAATGTTGCCGAGATTCCTGAAATGTCAAAATTAAATGATTCGTAATATAAAAGCGAAGCGAATAAGAAATCTTTTATTTGGTTAATTATCTGTTAATTAATCAATGGATTTTTTTAAATGGATTGTCAAATTTTAATTAATTAAAAATAAATAGTTTTATTAAATTTCTTTGATTAACAAATAATCTGGATTTAAGTGTAACTCGACTCAGTTAAGTTAAACCAGCCCGGTCTGATTTGTAAACTAATTTAATATAAATTGTTGATTGAGTTATGATCTATGTTGACTGATATTGTTTTCTTAGATATTGATGTCGATTACCTATTGTCTATGCCATTAGGTAGCCAAACAAATTAAAGTAGACAGAATAAAACGTTGACACGTAAATCGACTTATACTTATCACTATTCCGAACTTCAGAAAATGCGATGATTACAAGCGAATCAATTCCAATAGACTGGTCATGATAAAGTAAACATATGGGATGAACTTCCATATGTGAATATTAACACCCTGATTGTGAAATTGTTATTTAAACGACCTGGCCTTTTAATTTTTTTTATTTGGATTCAATGAGACCGGGATCAGATATCAGCAATATCCGAAAACTACCTCGATCAAATAACCACTACAAACCTTTACGATTTTGATTGTGGAGCCCAGTATGTTGGAATTTAATTAATGTAACAATTTCGGCTATTTTAATAGGTATTTGTACTTGGACACTATTATAATATCACCGGATTTTCTATAAAAGTGTTTTGGTTATCGTAAGGTAAAAAAACCGTCGTGTTTATGTGTGACACGGTCTTACGAGATACCTTTGTTTACAAAGGATTTTAAAAATAGTAATAATTCAAATTGAATGTGTTTTCTCACGCTGGTTTTCCAGCCTGACTCGGGTGTTATTTTATTATAATGCTCGGGTCAGACCAAGTATTACTAATTCAGGTTAGGATGCTATGGAGCTCAGGAGATGAGTTGGAAGACAGAGACGTATTACACGTACTTGATTATATTCCGCTGTGTATTGTAGGCTGTATATTCAGCACTTTTGAGGACAAGTTATTAAAACTGTCCAGATTTCTATATTGATGGTTGTACTCTGATAATTTGTATGTATATTAACAGTTACAATTTTCTTGTATAAAAAAATCTGTTATTTTATATAATATTTTGTTCCGCTACGATTGTGAGATTCTATGTTGTTGTTTCTATTTCTCCTATCTTTTTCTTCTTAACTCCTAATGATTTGGTAATTTAGGCACTCGATTGCTCGACATTCTATACAGTGAACGTATTAGTGTCAATTTTCGAGGGTCGAAAATCACGGATCATTACATGTGGTATCGGGGCTGAAGGTTAAGCGAGAACCTTGGCTTTGATGGGGATTAACTCATTAGAGATAGGGTTAGTAGTAGCCTAGAATGAGTTAAGAGTCGAGAGAACGTATTTGTATTATATTTATATATACTAGTATTTAGTAAACTTATTATAACTTAAAACTCTTGAAAAATTTTTATAGAAGAGTTGAGTATATTATAAGCCTGACCTGTTAAATTTAGGAACCATCAGATTCTAAGAAATATCCTATTGGAATACCTCGTCCACTTGTAGGATGGCATAATCCGAAGAGTAGAAAGGAGCACGTCGAGCACGAAGAGCACTTGCCCATAAGTAACGAGAAGAAGCAATAGAGGAACGAGAGAGGTTGTATAGGGAAAGGGCATAACCATGACCTTATGATAACATCATTTGTTATAGGTGTCAGAAAAAGGGACATTTTGCAGCCATGTGCTGGAAGAGAGATAAGGAAAGGAAACGGAAGGCAAGCATTATCGATCCGAGATTTTCTGTTTTAAATGTCGTGAGAAGGGTCATTTTCCATATCACTGCCTAAAGGTGAAGAAAAAGAAACCCGCACTCATAATTTCAGTCGACCAATCAACCATTTACTTCCACTGCAGGCAGACTGGACACATATCCAGAAATTGTTCCGAGAGACAACGTGGAAGGCAAGCTCTATTGCGCCCAGGTCGAGCTGCATACTCCAGGTTCATGACGGAAAATGGAAGTAAGGTGTACTTTTGTAAGAAATGCAATAGTTGGGGCCACATTGATGTAGAGTGCACCGGGCCTGTTGAAGCACCACTCGGAAGGATAAATATCGAAGCATTGTTCTCGAAGTAATATGGAGAAGTGGGAGAAGCCGTGTAGGACTCGTTATTTCTCAACTTCTAGCTAGTTGTGTCCAGGTTAAGGCTTTTTTTGGTGCAACCTTGTGTATAGGATATAGGATCCTATTGTATTCTTAGTTTTTGAGTAGTTGATGCGCTAAGGTTAATGACATGTATAATTAAATTCTTAATGTTTTTCCGTATGATAAAGGTTTGGAAATATCCTTAAGTAAATAAGAAATCGAAAATAGATAAAAATTAGTACGTATTGTAATCTTTCGGTAAAATATTGGAGGCAAATCTATCTATAACGATATGTTGAATGAATACCGTTTATTAATTAGAGATTGTACTAATGTGGGAAATTTTTTTTGAAGTAATATAGACTATGTAATTAATATAAAGAAAATATATGTACAATTATGAAATGATTTTATATTAGAAAATGACCTATATAAATAATGGTTTTGACTAGGAAAAAAATTTGAGTATGAGAATTTTAGGATTGGAATTCCGATGTTCGAAATTGTCCTTTAAGGTGTTGGAAAATAAAATAGTTGTAACTCTTAAGTCAAAGGATGATATACTTTAAACAAGTTTTAAACTATTAAGTATTTTGGTAAGTAAAATGAATAAGATTATTTTGTACTATACAAATATGAAATCTAGTTTTGAAAAGTTTTATAATTGTTTGAGAAATGTTTATGAAAATAATAATAATTTATAATAATAATAATAAAATAAAATAAATAAATAGATAAAAAATTATATGGTCATTTATATATAAAGGATTTTTTGTAAATTATTTGATTTTGAAAAGAAACTGTTGTTTTAAAACTTAGCTACTTACAAAGTGATTTTAGAAAGGTAGTTGATTTTGTATAGATATGACTACGAAATATGAAATTTAAATAAAATTTTGAATTTGAATGATATCCGATTTGAGGAAAACGATTATTGAAATCATATATGAATCTGAAGCTGAACCGATATTTGAAAGTGATTGATTTCGAGAACCTTTGACTATATAAAAATATTGATTTGGAAGTTTTCAAACTTATATAAAAATGATTTGTATAAGTATGAAGTTAATTCGAAAACTATTGATTTGAAAGGTACTCGATCTTGAAAGTGATACTCTTATATATAACGGAATTTATATAAGTATGATTTTGAAGTGATGATTTGGAAAGGTACTATGTATAATATGATATACAGATATGGGAAGTACCTTCTGCTTGATTATCCGCTTTGTGGCCACATTGTGGATACATTCTATTGATTCTTTGATTTGATCCCAGATGGACTTGGGTGGATCCAGAAATGGGTCCTAATCGATATAGGTTTTCCGGACATAATACTCATGACTTTCCTTCGACTCGGCTGCATAGCGAAATTCGTAGGGCTGTGAAGGCTTACGGTTACGAATGTTACCTAGGGGACCCAGGCGAAACCATTGTATAACTGCGATCTATGGTCGTTTTCGACATAATCTGCCTGGGTAGAGCGATTGCCCTAAGGTACAGATATTTCCTAGAGGAACCGGGCGAAACCATTGTATATCTACGGTCCACATGGAGTAATTCGAGGGGGCAAATGATTGCCTTGAGTCTATGGGTGATAGCGACGTAACCACCAATGTTACTATTAAGTAGACTACGATCCATGTGATTGTTTTGCATAGCGTAATTCATAGAGCAGTGATTGCTCACAAGTACGGATGTTACCTGGGGGATCCAGGCGAAACCATTGTGTATCTGCGATCTATGGTTGTTTGGATGTCATGGCGTAAGACGTGGGGCAGTGACTGCCTAAAGTCACCTGAGGCCGCGTCGCTCTGTCCTCTCGACTTAGCGAGAGAGCGACCTTAGGGACTGCGTTCCATGACGACCCTGTTCGTTTGATTTCGGTGATTGGATTGTACTTCCCATATCTATTTTTAAAAGGTTTTCAAATATTTTCACTAGGTGTTGAAATGGGTCTACTAAGTACTTAGAGATTTCTAGTCTTGCGTCTGATCAACGTATTACTAGATTCTATAAGAACGAGGATAAACTGGTTGAAACATCGAGTTATCAAAAGTAGTTTCAATATAAAATTATTTCGATATAAAAGATTTTCGTTATAAAAGAATTTTTAACAAAGAAGAATTTTTCAAACATTTAAGAATTGAATATAAAAACCACTTAAGTTATCTATTGATGTAATTAAGAAACCGATAGAATAAATATGTAAGTTGTATATAGACCATTCTAATTGCATTTATAGTTTTAATTCAGATTTGAATACATGATTTTAAGGTAACTCTACCTGTCCAATTTAGGATTGTTCACTCGATTCTCGACGACGAACACTGATACGGATTTTTGATATGAATCTAAAGTTCTCTATCGTAGTTATTACTATGTAAAGAGGATGGAAGTTTCTAATCAAGAAATCAGATTAGAGTCCGTACTAGAGTAGTTAGGTTACCAATACTAGTTCAGAAAATAAAGTTGCGTATTCAAATAAGAGATCGAAATTGTTATACGTACGAATGGTATATATATCATACATATTCTAATAAAATGATTGTATGCGATGGTTGCTAGCTATGATTGTTTCTTGCTTAGGATTTGTAACGACCCGTAAATTTTAGTGGTTTTATTTATTTAATTAATTGAATTTTTGTGAAATTTTAAATAATCGAATTTTGAAATAAAAATTTGATATTTGGAATACGTCTATTTTAACATAGCAACTGGTAAATTTTCATCTGATAATATTGAATTTTATTTTCTTGTGTAATTATATTCCAAATTAAATCAGTTAAAATTGATGATAATAAAATTTTTTCCAAACCTGAATATTTTTATACAATAAATTTGTAAATCATCTTCTAAGTGAGACGTCGTATTTCGTTTCTTCAAATTTGGACTTCTATTGCTCCGTTCATCTTAATTCTGACATTTTAATAGCATTTTCGGTACCGATTATCGACTTTTGATCGGATGATCGTACCACTGACATCTGTATACCATTTTGATCGTCTCATTGTGTTGATCTCTGCAGTATATTCGTTTTTGGGTTTTGAAGTCCGGCTCGCTGCGGGGTCGATGAAACGATCTGCAGTATCATTACGGTTTTGAACATTTCAAATTTCTTTTGACTATTCAATTTCCACTGTGTTAACCCAACATCCACTGACATTTAATATTTTTGAAACTGTGCCTGACTTTTCTTTTTCTTCCATTTCAATTTGTTTACTTGTCCATTCGTTCTCCTATTTTTCCTACCACCGTTCGTTTTCGAAAAGGAAAAAAACTTTATATTTCACCTGAAGCCAAATGGCTGTAACCTGCTCGTAACCATTACTTCACAAATAGCCTGCTACTCTTCCCTTTCATTTTCACTGCCACTCTTCATCCCGAGTAAACCCACGTCTCCTCCCCTCCAAACTCACCACAGCCGAATTCACGTCACCAAGCCCGCATCTCCTCATTTCGCAACCAGCTACCGCGTCCCCACCTATTTTCTCCGACCTCTCCGGTTTCCAAAGCCATCAACTCGATTTGCCGCTTCGTGCTCCTCCGTCCAGCCAAACCACCCACGCTAGCAACTCCGAGCACCGGCCATGGCCCGCCGCCACAATCTCCTTCCATCGCCCGAACCACAAGCCCTCCATGACAGCCGAGATCATACCGTTCCAGCCTCGACCTTGTCAATTCCGCGTGTATGTGTATAGTTGTATATGTATACACGGAACTTTAAAAGGTAATATTTGTTATTTATATTGTTTTATATAATATATATGTATATATATACAGTGCGTGTTGAAATATTATATATATACTATAGTTTATTGTAAAGGAGATTTTCGCACATGTATATTGAAGGGCACAGCCGACCTCCTTTTGCAATCTTATATATATACTATATTAAATTTTATTTACTTACGAATATATATTTGCCTGAATGTAAATTTGTTGGAGCATGCAGTTTTCTTTGTTTCGGTTGACTTATGTATTAAATGTTAGTTTTCAAAGGGTCTGTATATGAAAATATATAAATATATATCTAAGTTTTGTATATATGTTTGTTGAATTACATCTGTAGAAGTTGTAAATATAATATATAGTATATTATGAAGTTTTGGGTATTGTCCAGATGCAAATTTATACAAGTTATACTATATGTTGTTTTATATATATATATATATCTTTATGCAAGCCAAGATGAAGTTAGTCATATATATTCTATTTGTATGCTGTGTTTTGAAATAAGGATATCAGTTGTTTTAAATATAGTTTACAAGGTGTGTGTATATATATATATTTGGTTGAGTTGTACGCATATCATAAAGCAAATAAAGTTTATACAGTTTGTATATTTTTAAAGTATATTAAGTTATATATTTAAAGTACATATGCTAGTTTGTTAAAGTGATGACAGTAATAATATATTTGTTTATTTAAATTTTGTTTTCTGTATATATACAGATATATAAAGTTAGTTATACCTATATTCTTATGAATGTCTGTTAGCTAGTTGTATATATGCATTAGGTTGTAAATTTTTTAAATATGTATAAATATTGTAATTGTATTCAAGGCATTATCTGCTCGGCATACCCAAAAATATGTTGATATTTTGATTATCTTGGATATTGGTTTTTAATATAATATATACATGTTATATAGAGTATTTTGGGTTCTGATGCTATATTTTGTTTTGTAGTAAAGATTATGTCAGCTCATATCTGAATTATATAAACGTTTGATTTTATGTACATAAAATTATATAAGCCTTATATATATATATATTATTTTATCTTAAATTACATATGTATATAAATATATATCATTCGGTTTCAAAGCAGTTTTATGCATATGTGTTTTGGGTAATGGTTTTAAGTATAATAAGATCTTTGATTCTTAATGCTTGAGTTTAAGAATAATTGTTTTAGAAATTTTTATATAATATTTTTAATCTTTGTCTTAAATTAAAGTACCGAAATATATAAAATTTAATGTATCAATTTTCAGTTTATATCAAAACTGATTCCGATCAGTTCTCATCGATTTCCCAATTGTCAGCTTTGTCCGTCGTGCCTGTTTGCTCCATTCGAATCGTATCCATCTAGCGTTGCTTTGGAATTCGTAGCTTGTTTCCTTGTCAAATCTGTCTAGCCTCGAAAGGTGAGCAATCACTCACGATTAATGTTCTTATATTTATTAAATTTGATTTCAATTGAAACGACAATTGAAATATGCCGCTGTTAGATATTTACATTGCTATATATATGCCATTATCTATATCTGTTCACCTGTGACATCTGACACCATTATCTGTTATTTATCACTGAAGATATATGCCTGTTACTGTTGTTATATTATTGTCATATCTGTTATCACTGTGCAAGTTCCCTGTTAGTATAGAATTCACTATGGGTTGAAATGATACATACCCGAACGATCTGTAGAATAGGAGAAAATCGTTATGGGTTGAAATGATAAACCCAAGCGATTTTCATTGAATTGAATTTGGGATTGCGGGTTGAAAAGATATATACCCGTATATATTTAAATTGCAGATTAAAATGATAAATATCTGTACCACTTGACCATAGGATAGAAAATTATATACATACACCGTTGGTCTATATATAAATATTTTGAAAATGATTTCTATGGTTTTTGAAAAGAAATATATGGTTTTTAATAAATATTGATTTTGAAGATTTATTAAAGTTGATTTAAATAAAGTTGATTTAATCAATATAAAATATGTTTAAGTATTTATGTAAAATTTATATTTTCAAATATAGAATTTATAATGTTTCAGGTTGGAAGATAAATTTGAAATTGATTTGGAATGTTAATTATTTAAGAATTATACTTAAATAAGTTTGATTTGAAATTTATTAAATTTAAACTTTTAAGATATGTTTTATAACTAGAATTTGATTAAAAGTGACTTAATGAATATTTCAAACTTATATAAATTTAAATGGGATATTTTGTTTTTTTAAATTTGTAAATTGAAGTTGTATTTAGATGTTATTGAAATGATTAAATAAATATTTCAGAAACTAAATGTAATGAAATTAAATTGAGATATAAATGGAATCATCAAATTTAGTTTTGGAAATGTGGAATATTTAAAGCTTTGAAATATATTGAAATTTAATGGTTTATTTTGTGTTTCAAATCTGTATTTGAAATCGATATAATTGGAAATGATTTATTGAGAATTTGAATTGAGTTGAAATTATGAATTGAGATTTGAATTAAGTTGAATTTGGAAGTCGAGTTGATTTGAATCGATTTGTGAATTTGTGGAAGCTATTTTATTATATAAAGTAATTTTAAATCATATTTAAAACTATTTATATATTTTACTTTATAAACTATTTTTAATATAACTATTTTTAATATAAACTATTTTAATATACTAACTATTTTATTATAAACTATTTTAAATTATAACTATTTTATATAAACTATTTTATTATATATATACTATTACTAATATCTAAACTGTTTAAGAGGAAAGTGTTATGAAATTCAAAGTATTATGTTATCAAATGTTATGATTTCCAAAGTGTTACAAATTCTAAGCTTTATAATTTTGGAAAATGTTATAACTTTGAAAGTGCTATGATTTTGAAAGTGAATGTTTTGAAATGGAAATGATATAGTATTGATATGTTTTTGAAATGGAAATGATATAGTATTGATATGTTTTTAAAATGGAAATGATATCGTATTGATATGTTTTTTGAAATGGAAATGATATTTTGGTTTTGAAGTATAAACTATTTTGAAATGACCGCGGTGTTATAATAACGTTTGGTTGTTAAAGTGACTGGGATCGGATATGGGCATACTCTCTGTCGATACCGAAAACCACTTTAACAACTGTGTACGCGGTGGAGATTCCAGAATGAAGTAGGATGGTGGCGACAATCCTATATGAGGTATATACATGGACCCGACTCCCATGAGTTGGCATAAGGTGGCTAAAACAGGAGCAATTGATGGGCTAATGAGGTAGCACCTCTGATCGGACACACTCCATCGTATGCCATTCTATTACTTTGTGATTGATTTGGTGCGCACCTTCGGATTTTCGGGAGTGTGGCTCGAGGTGGGCGGTAGTGGCTGTTATGCGTTACCACCGCCCCGTAAGTGTAATTGGTATATCTACCCTGGCATTGCCTAGTTGTGCCGTGTCACCTACCATAGCGAGCTTTACTACGAGTTTGGTTTTGTGCCGTAGCCTGTGGAGTATTTAGGGTAGCCTCCCGATCTGGAGGTATGCTGATACTGGATAGACTACTGGGACTATTATGTGTTAAGGGGGATATGGGTAACTCCTTAATGCTATTTAAAAGTAAGTTTATTTTACTATTAGACACTATTATAATAGCGTATATTACTTCATAGTAGATAGTTTAACGGATCCTTAGAGGATGGTTATCCCAAACATCCTTTGAGTTACTTGTATTTCAGTTGATATTTCACTTGAGTTGGACTTATTGATATAAGAATGTTAATCCCGACTCGAGTGTTTTGTGTTTTTACTTTACGCTCGGGTCAGACTTAGTGATGCATCATTTGAGACTCACCTTTGGAGTTGGAGCTTCGCTTGGAGATCCAGCTATCTATCCAGCTTTCTGTTATTCAGTTGATTCCAGTGATGTATTCAGATTTTGTATTTGACTATTGTATAGAGGCATCTTTGTATTTGAGACTTCTGTTGTATCTTGTTTAACTCTGTTATATACATATATAGTAGCTTCATGAACTACTATTCTTTTGTTTCCGCTGCATTATTGTTATATTACTCTGTGTTTGTGATTCTGTGATTATTTATTTACTGTATATATGAGTTTTGCCAAATTTAAATTAACAATCTGATATTTTGAGCAATTCAAATCCGACATGTATGGATACGAATGGTTGAAAATTTCAGGTCGTTACAGGATTGCTATGCTGTTTGGTTGCATGTAGTTTGACATCATCGCTATTAGCTGCATTACATTTATGAGTAGCACATAGTTGTATTAATGATTCATATGTTTTATAAGTTTATTATTTTGAGTAAAATATATCGTATGTTAAATTTCATACTTCGTTCCTTTTCGAGGACGGAAAGTTTTGAGTGGGGGAGATTGTAACGAACCGAAATTTTAACATTTTAAATTATTAAATTTAAAATAAATTTTGAATTAAAATGGTTAAAAATAGAATTTAATGATTTATTAATGTAATTTATTGATATGAACTTAGATAAAATTTTAAATAACAAAATTCGATATGAAAAAAAATGATTAACTAATTTTAAATACTAAATATTAATTTTTATAAGCCGAATAAATAAAATTTTCTAATATTGGAGATATCTGTATATATAAACTTTGAAAACCACAGTAAATTTTGTTTGCGCCAAAATTGGTCACAAACACCCAAATGTCGTGAAAGCACCAGTTCGCAATCACAGGTCACAAATATCAAATATGTAGAGAAATAAAAATGAAGAACTCTCCAAAAAGTTAGATCAAAGCAGTAAATGACACAGGATTTATAGTGGTTCGGCGATCTTGCCTACGTTCACTCTGAAGTTGATGATTTTATTTCTTGTTCACTTGATGATTACAATTTCATCTGATGTAGTACAACTGATTATCCGAGCTAAGTCTGAATCTAAGGAAGCAGTGGTTATTCTGAGTAAATCTGGCAGAGTCTGGGCGCTCTTTAGCTCTTCAAATTGTCCGACCCCTTTTCTGAATGACCAGGGGCTCTATTTATAGGTGTTGGAGGCTGATATTTCGCCTAAATCTCGGGAGACCAGTTCTGGCACATGAGGGGGCCCACATGCCCGCTCTCAGGAAATACGGGCCCACTTTGGAATCGATTCGAAGTCCATTCGAATCGATCAAGAAATCATCCAATCGAGCTGAAATTTGGTGTGGACATTCTTCAACATGCGTGCAAGCTTCTATGAAAATTTCATGGCATTTGGAATTGTAGGTCTCTAGTTATGATCGATTCAAGGTTGCATTTCTGGTTGATGTGCTTCGTTCGAATCGATCCCCTTCGAATCGATAGGGTCGAATCGATATGCTTGCATGTGAGGATGTTGACGTGGCGCGCGTCTCTCGTATCGATCCACTTTTCACTTCGAGTTGACTGGGTCGACTCCATGTTCTTCGCCGCTTTGACTTAGTGAATTCGAGGGAATGGATTCGAAGCAAGGTCACAGGATCGATACGATGCGAGGTCACAGGATGGATTCGAAGTGTAGTGACACCTATGGATTCGAGGCAGGGGGAATTTGGTGGATTCGAGCATGTGGCTTCAGGCGATCGATATGAAGCTTGGCCATCTGAGGGTTTCGAACATACCTCTACTGATGGATACGAAGGAAGCATCGTTGATGGATTCGAACAAGATGGTTGTGGTGCTAAGGCGATGAATTCAAACCAAAGGATACGAACAGAAGCCGATCGATGGATTCGAACAGAATCTCTGCCTATGGATTCGAACCTAGGGTTATTTCCTCTCAATTTGCATCGATGATAACTTGAGCGTACGAACTCGGATTGTCTTGAAATTTGGAATATTGGCTTTCATGGCTTTGCTTGATGTGTCTTATCAATTGTGGCCCGATCTGGACTAGGGTAAAATTCATTGATATCCATGTTTAAACAGTGTATAACGAACTTCTACGACGAACTGTCTTTAGTTTTCTAGTCATCTTTTTGGTATCACGGCCTTGCCAAAAGGCGGGATAACATTTGCCCCCCAAAACATGTCTTGCGATAGGAAGGTGTGTTTTGTAATGCCATAAGCTGGATGTTCATATCCTGTTGATGACCTGCAAAGAACTTGATAGTCTTTCCTAACCACAAATGACGATCGTTCACGACCGTATGGCATTTGAGGTAATATGGGACCGTTCGAGGTCGGATGCCGTTAGCGGTAAATAGAGAAATGGGACCGTTCGCGGTCGGATGCCGTTCGCGGCAAAATGTGATCGTTCGCGATCGAATGTCATACTTGGTGAATTGTGACCGTTCGTGGTTGGATGCCGTTCGAGGCGATTTGTGACCGTTCGCGGTCGGGTGCCGTTCGAGGCGAATTGAGTGTGCCCGGGGAGGGACTTAGTATCATCGATACCAGGTTTCACGTTCGGGTGAATTCCCAGATTGTTTGTTGCAACAGTTTATCGCCATCTCAGAGCATGCCTAGGGACCGTTTGCGATCCCGTACATGTGTAAGTGGCTCAGCCATTATGAAATCGCAAGTAGCATTTTTTCATTGAAAATAAGTCTTTAGCAGAAATGTTAAACAGAATCAAGTTCAAATGCTCAAATCAAGATGAAACAAAAGCAAAGCAAGGATGTCAAAGTGTAAACTCCCACAACGATAGGGTTAGTAGTCATTCAGAGCATGCCTATGGACCGTTCGTGATCTCGCACATGTGCAAATGACTTACCCGTGTTGGTGAGAGGTTTACGACTTGTTCATCGTTATTTCAATTAATTGATAATCATACGGTGTCCCGGCTCGGGGACACCCCTAGCTGATGTAGACGGTGGTCGCTCTGGCTCCACCGCTGGAGCTCGCCTCCTCACATACTGAAGTAGCAGACCGTTCTTGATGTGCCCTTCTACCTCATCCTTCAGATGTCTACAGTCGTTGGTGTTATGACCATTCAGTTCGTGGAATAAGAAATATCTGTCTGATTTCCTTTCGTCAACAGTGGGGTCCCTTCGTATTGGCCTACGGTAGGGGACTTGCTCTCGAGTATCTTGGTAGATTCGCTCTAAACTCTCATTCAGCTCTGAATAAGTGGTGAATCGTGGCTCTCTCCGCAGTCGCTTTGGCCTGTCACCATTGTCCTCAGCCTTTCGTTTTCTTTTATCCTGGTCTGAATCCTTTTCAAAAGGCTTTTTGTCTTTAAGTGCATAAACTTCTATTCCCTCTCCTTCTTCTCTTTCAGCATTAGCGTCTTCCAATCGCAAAATTTTTTTTGCCTCGTGATAGAATTCTCCTAGATCCATAGGTGGATCCTTAGTTAATGAATTTTTGAATTCTGTGCCGTCAGCTATTCCGGACACAGCTGTCATCATTACCATGGATGGATCTGGCCGATCCACCGATGCTGCTGCCGCATTGAACCGCGTCAGGAAATTCCTCATAGACTCTCCACCTTTCTGCTTTAGCGTTGCCAAACTCATCACATTCTTGGGCCTTGAAATGTGAACCCTGAATTGCCTCATAAATTTCTCAATCAAATCGGTCCATGTCCCAATGGAGCCGCTCTCTAGCTGTCTGAACCATAAAGCTGCTATGTCTGTCAAATACAATGGGAAGCACCGGGCCATGACTTCCTGTGATGCACCCAGCACTTCCATGTGCCTTATATACCTCGTTAGATGGACCGCAGGGTCCGTCCTCCCATCATACCTTTCCACTGTTGGCAGTTCGAATTCTGGTGGGTTCCTAGCCAACCTAATCGTAGGAGAAAAGGGACTCATGTTCACGTCTTCAAGATCTCTGTTTACTAATCCGCCTCTCATGGCTCGCCTGACCATCTCTGCCAATCTATCATTGTCTCCAAGCTGTATTCCTCGTTCACTACCTTCGATCTGCCCCCCGAGTCCGTGTGAGCTTTCGGGTCTCTGCCCCCCTGGCTGAGCGCTCGTCCCTCTATCGCCGCCAGGTTGCTCGGATGTCCTTGTCTCTCTTCCCGGGTTCGGATCAACATGCTCTAAGTGTATGCCCCCCAGCTCCGGCGCTGCGCCAGATGGTCCTGCTCTGTTCTGGATTCTGGTTGCTCCCTGATTTTACGCTGCAAGTTGTCTAATTTGTTGAAGCAAATTCTGGATTATTTCCTCCTGTCTTTTCATCATTGTCTCCATCTCATCCCTGGTGATGAAGATCGATGCTTGGTTTGCCCCTGAGGAAGCCTCTTGACTCCCTTCATGCTGACTTTGCTATGGTCTCTGCCTTCTACTTGTTTGTCTTGTCATGATTCTTCGGATCTAAATCTCTTAGCCTTCTGATTCAACTTTTAAATGATTGAACTCCTGAATTAGCGTTCTCAGTGAAAGCACCAAAATGTTTGCGCCAAAATTGGTCACAAACACCCAAATGTCGTGAAAGCACCAGTTCGCAATCGCAGGTCACAAATATCAAATATGTAGAGAAATAAAAATGAAGAACTCTCCAAAAAGTTAGATCAAAGCAGTAAATGACACAGGATTTATAGTGGTTCGGCGATCTTGCCTACGTTCACTCTGAAGTTGATGATTTTATTGCTTGTTCACTTGATGATTACAATTTCATCTGATGTAGTACAACTGATTATCCGAGTTAAGTCTGAATCTAAGGAAGCAGTGGTTATTCTGAGTAAATCTGGCAGAGTCTGGGCGCTCTTTAGCTCTTCAAATTGTCCGACCCCTTTTCTGAATGACCAGGGGCTCTATTTATAGGTGTAGGAGGCTGATATTTCGCCTAAATCTCGGGAGACCAGTTCTGGCACGTGAGGGGGCCCACATGCCCGCTCTCAGGAAATACGGGCCCACTTTGGAATCGATTCGAAGTCCATTCGAATCGATCAAGAAATCATCCAATCGAGCTGAAATTTGGTGTGGACATTCTTCAACATGCGTGCAAGCTTCTGTGAAAATTTCATGGCATTTGGAATTGTAGGTCTCTAGTTATGATCGATTCAAGGTTGTATTTCTGGTTGATGTGCTTCGTTCGAATCGATCCCCTTCGAATCGATAGGGTCGAATCGATATGCTTGCATGTGAGGATGTTGACGTGGCGCGCGTCTCTCGTATCGATCCACTTTTCACTCCGAGTTGACTAGGTCGACTCCATGTTCTTCGCCGCTTTGACTTAGTGAATTCGAGGGAATGGATTCAAAGCAAGGTCACAGGATCGATACGATGCGAGGTCACAGGATGGATTCGAAGTGTAGTGACACCTATGGATTCGAGGCAGGGGGAATTTGGTGGATTCGAGCATGTGGCTTCAGGCGATGGATACGAAGCTTGGCCATCTGAGGGTTTCGAACATACCTCTACTGATGGATACGAAGGAAGCATCGTTGATGGATTCGAACAAGATGGTTGTGGTGCTAAGGCGATGGATTCGAACCAAAGGATACGAACAGAAGCCGATCGATGGATTCGAACAAAATCTCTGCCTATGGATTCGAACCTAGGGTTATTTCCTCTCAATTTGCATCGATGATAACTTTAGCGTACGAACTCGAATTGTCTTGAAATTTGGAATATTGGCTTTCATGGCTTTGCTTGATGTGTCTTATCAATTGTGGCCCGATCTGGACTAGGGTAAAATTCATTGATATCCATGTTTAAACAGTGTATAACGAACTTCTACGACGAACTGTCTTTAGTTTTCCAGTCATCTTTTTGGTATCACGGCCTTTCCAAAAGGCGGGATAACAAATTTTAAATTGTGAATATGATTAATATATATATATATGTATGTATGTAAACTTCACCATTTCAAACTTATGATAAAATATATATATATGTATATATATATATATCTATATATATGTGTATGTAAATATGTAAAGAGGTATATAGGTATATATGTGTATATGTAAATATGTATGTATATATATACATATGCATACATACATACATACATACATAAATGTATAAACTTCATAATGGAGAATTTCAAATTTATGACTATATATATGGGTATATGTTTATAAAAATAGTGCATTTGGAATTATATATATATATATATATATGTAAACATGTGTGTATTTAAATGTATATATGAATATGTAAATATGTGAATATATATATGTATATGTATGTATACATATATTTAAATATGATAAAATTAATATGTATATGTATGCATATATATATATATAAATGTATATATGGTGAGATATGTGTGTGTGTAAGTGTGTATATATATATACATGTATATATATACATACGAAAACATCATCATGGCAAATTTCAAAGTCAAGCCCCCAAAACATTAAATCAAGCCACAAATAAAATCAAATCACTTATAATATCAAATCAATTCACATGAAATCACGTCAGCCCCCATAATAAAATGAAAGAAAAAGAAGGAAAAAAATGAGAGGGGTGTGAAGCCTGTAGACAAAATTCAGCCACCCTATGCACATGTACAAAGCCACCCTATTTGCTTGTACTATCCCACTCATCCTATATATATATGCACATACCCGAGTTGTTCTTATTCACTTGCTTAAAAAAACAAAGAACTTCCATTAAATCAAAAGGAATCAGGTTGGTAAAAGCTGGAAGTAGGAAATAAATTACAGTGTTCATCATCTTTTAAAAACTGTGAGTAAACCATTAAAGTTTTATTAACTAGTTATTGTATATATCTGTATAACTGAAAATATGGATGAATCTTTGTAATGTGACAAATATACATGTATCTATAGAGTGTACATGGCTTTGTTTATGTAGGCTAGATATGATAGTTCACCCTGTAACTCAACAACATTGTCTTTCTTCTCCTAAGATCCTCTATTCCTCATTTTATGAAAATACAGTTTTAAACCTTTAACTTCAAAAATCAATATCTCAACATCCTTTTAATTTTAAAACATGATTCCAAAATGAAAGTCATTTGTTTTTAAGTATGGAATGCCTTAAAATTTATCTTATTCAATTCTATCAAGCAAAGGAGGAGAGAATGTCATATAACAGCAAGTTGGTCTATTTTGGTCGAAATTTGACCTTCGAAATTTTATAAATGGATGATACAGCCGTGATCGTGATGGAATAAGACAATTTTTAGGAGTGGTTTGAGATTTTTAATGAAGTGTGGAAGATGAAATGTTGAGATGATCGGTTTTGGGTGAAAGGTGATATTCCGGTGACCGGATCGATTTTGTGGCAAAGGGTCGGGTGTGGAGGTGACTCAATTAGTGGCGCATACGAGAAAAATGGCGTGGAATTTTTTTGTGAAGTGTGTAGGGTGGTCGAGGTCGTTGTAGGGTTTTAGAGGGCGTCGTGTGTGGTTTCGGGTTTGGAGCAATGGCGAGGATGGAGGAGAGGTGGTGGCGTGCGCACGGGGGAAAAGGTGGCGAAGGATGTGGCGAAGCTCGGGGTAAGTTCTGGTGAAAGATGGTGGATGGGGGAGTTGTGGCAAGGCATGTGAATGGGTTCGGTTCGTCTAGGTTTGGGGTGGAAGTTTGAAAATTCGAACGAAGGACGTGGCCGAGGTTCCAGGTGGTTGGATGAGAGGTGGTGGTCGAAGGCGACCAGCGAGGGTGGTCGACGGCATGGTTGATCGATCGGCGTGGGTGTGTACGTGCATGGGTTAGTGCACGTCTTCGTGCAAATGAAAAGAGAGAGGAGAAAGAACTGGAGGAGGAAGAAGAATTGTTGGACTGGGTAGTTAGGTATGCATGGTTTACTTGATGGGCCGTAGTTGATTTTAGTCTGGGTTGGAGAAATAATGAAGGAATTTAATTAAAATGTTTATACTTTATAAATCTATGAACTTAAAAACCTATTTTTCTCACTCGTTTAAAATCCAAATGATGAGCCGATCTTTGTACCGAGACCTATCACCGAGTAGTTCCATCTAAATTAAAAATAAATAGTTTTATTAAATTTCTTTGATTAACAAATAATCTGGATTTAAGTGTAACTCGACTCAGTTAAGTTAAGCCAGCCCGGTCTGATTTGTAAACTGATTTAATATAAATTGTTGATTGAGTTATGATCTATGCTGACTGATATTGTTTTCTTAGATATTGATGTCGATTACCTATTGTCTATGCCATTAGGTAGCCAAACAAATTAAAGTAGATAGAATAAAACGTTGACACCTAAATCGACTTGTACTGATCACTATTCCGAACTTCGGAAAACGTGATGATCACAAGCGAATCAATTCTGATAGACTGGTCATGATAAGGTAAACATATGGGATGAACTTCCATATGTGAATATTGACACCCTGATTGTGAAATTGTTATTTAAACGACTTAGCCTTTTAATTTTTTTTATTTGGATTCAATGAGACCGGGATCGAATATAAGCATTATCCGAAAACCACCTCGATCAAATAACCACTACGAACCTTTACGATTTTGTTTGTAGAAACCAGTATGCTGGAATTTAATTATTGTAACAATTTCGGCTATTTTAATAGGTATTTGTACTTAGACTCCATTATAATATCACCGGATTTCTTGTAAAAGTGTTTTGGTTATCGTAAGATAAAAAAACTGTCGTGTTTATGTGTGACGCGGTCTTACGAGATCCCTTTGTTTACAAAGGATTTTAAAAATAGTAATAATTCAAATTGAGTGTGTTTTCTCATGCTGGTTTTCCAGCCTGACTCGGGTGTTATTTTATTATAATGCTCGAGTCAGACTGAGTATTACTGATTCAGGTTAGGATGCTATGGAGCTCAAGTGAAGAGCTAGAAGACAGAGACGTATTACACGTACTTGATTATATTCCACTGTGTATTGTAGGCTGTATATTCAGCACTTTTGAGGACAAGCTATTATAACTGTCTAGATTTCTATGTTGATGGTTGTACTCTGATAATTTGTATATATATTAACAGTTACAGTTTTCTTGTATAAAAATATATATTATTGTATATTATATTTTGTTCCGCTGCGATTGTGAAATTATGTGTTGTTGTTTCTATTTCTCCTATCTTTTTCTTCTTAACTCCTAATGATCTGGTATTTCAGGCACTCGATTGCTCGACATTGTATACAGTAAACGTATTAGTGTCGATTTTCGAGGGTCGAAAACCCCGGGTCATTACATATTTTATTATACAACGTTTATGCTTTTTTTTCTTATATTTTTTTCATTTTTTGTTTTTTAAATGGAGGATATCAATTACAATAAAATTGATAATCCACTTGTCATTCGAATGAAAAAGTGTTTTGTAGTGAAAATATGAAAGAAAATGATCGATTATATTCTTTAAAAAGCATGCAAGTTGATTTGACAAACCATTTTAAAATCAATCAAGCAAGTATTTATTTATATTTTCATCATCCTAAATATGATCAAAAAAATAATTTTTATTTATATTTTGTCTATTATGCTCTTTGTTGTGTTTTAAAAAGAGCTGAATTTAGTTTAGGGAATAACAGAGATAACTATAATATTTTAAAATATTTGGGTGTCTGTTTACTTAAAACAATAGCGATGTTAAGAAGTAAAAAACCAAACTTTGTATGGTGACCTTTTGCTACTATGAGCCAAAAATTCTTTTTTGATGCCAATAACATCAAAATAAGATTTGAAGTGGTGTTTAAGGTAGTGTGATGCAAAAGGAGCCGACCACTAGACTATGGGCACCGCGGTCGGCACCGACCATTCGCCCTAGGGCACTGTGGTCGGCGTTCAGCCATTGACAATGGTGCCCCCTAACCAAATGGTCGACGTCCTTAGCACTACATTAAATGTAAACATACGATGTTTATAGTAATATATGTGAGAATGGTGAAGATTCTATTTTTTAGACATGTACACCTTCTTCTTTTTCTTCTTCTTCTTCTTTTGTTTGCATGTATCTTTATTTTATTTTACTCTGTTGAAAACTAAGGTTTGTATTCCATGAATGAAAAGAAGAGAATTTTTTTTTATATTCTATTAGTTATTTATCTCCTTTTCTTGTAATTATGTTCCTAAGTATTTGATCCTCGCTAGTTTGAAGATTATTGATTTTAAGATGATTGGTGTTGACGATATTTTTCGTTAACCTCGGAGTTATGATATTGCGTTATGAATAGCAAATGTTACCTGCTAATCGCTAGGATTAATGATAGAAAAATGAAGGGAAAAGAGCATTTAAAGATAAATGACACAAGAGGTGAAGTGGTTCGACGAAGCTATCTAAGTCTACTGTGAAATTCTCTTGCTATATGGCTCTCTTACAATTACAAGGAATTCCAAGAGAATAATAAGAAAAGAATTATGAGAAATAGGATACTTAAGACTAATAAAGTAGCTACTATTAAGGGTTGGCTGGGTGAAGGGCTCTGGGTTGAGTGCCATGACTAAAATTCCTACGTATTCCAGTTAACCTTGGCGTGGCTATGCGTTTTCCGACTAATCAACCAACCCTTTTGAAGTTGCAATGCATGGGGTGGCTGTAGTTGATTAAATCGATAAAATTACTAAGATCCTCGAAAAGCCGATCAGTTGGGGGAATATTTAGCTCTATCGACCCTAGAGATTGACTCACAAAACCTATCTATAACAGTTGAACTAATGTTTGGGTGGTTGAGATCATGCTCAAAAACAGGCATGAAGCATGCCTGGCTATTGATCTGACCGAATGGACTTTACAAGAGACAGTTGATGAAAGAAAGGAATGTGCAGTTGAGATGAATGTCAACATGAGAACTGTAATAAGGGCGTGCTCTACCATACTTTAAATTAAATGTGCCTTTATTTTCAGTATGCTTGTGGATAATGGAACATGCTTCTTGTTAGATTTAGGTACGCTTGGCTGTACCTCTTATTTCTTTTCCTAGGTGGCAGGACGAGCTGAGCTGGTCTGTTGAGACCATAAGGAGGGTTGAATCTGGCGAGAGACGAGGGCACGTCGAGCCTATTGAGATGTGACGGACTGTAGGTCGTAGGTGACACTATCGAAGCTGGATCAATGATGGACCATCCTTGAGATAGTCTCAAGCTATGCCTGTTAAGATATAGCCGAGAGAGATGCTTGAGCAAGAAGGCTGGTCTGGAGTCGAGTTGTAAGCGACCCGAAGAGAGAGTTGGTCAGCCAATGAGAGATGGGTCGAGCTAGGCTTGTGCCTTGTCTTGATGGGTGAGCTGGTTGTTGGGGCTGCTGCGCGAAGAGGTTCGACCAACAGAAGGCTTGACATGTAATTGAGCAAAGGAGCTGATGTAGGCCTAGGCTGGATTTGGGTTATCATCATATATAAGAAACCTAGTTGGCCTGCCTCCAGTTGTGGCGGGCTTACGAGTTGACCTAGACCCAATCGACTTGGACTGGATCGGGCCAAACTAAGATACCTTGATTAGTTTGATTTCTTACTTATAAAAACATTGAGTAACATTTTGCCTCCCAAGTTCATGCCCATGAGCAGATGCGGGATGTAAAATCATGAAGACTCCATCTATTGACGGTTCTGCCATGCAATTAATGCACTACCCAGGTGGCATTGTACCATTGGCTGCGGTGGTTGTGCTTCTCGAGAAGTGGCAGAGATGTGTTTTTTCGCCCATGTACATGGTGTGACATAACACTTATCACTCTTGAACGGTTGAGATCATTTTAGCCTTATTGATCATAAAGACAACGATTGAAGGATGAGGTATATAAATACCCCCATCTTCTTCCCCTCTGAACCCATGGAGCTTTTACCATGTAATTTCTTTAGAAAATTCGAAGTCTACACGGATTTAGTAGTCAAAACACTTAATTTCATCTTCCTCTTCCTCCCCCATCGCTCTTGAGAGCTCAGGTTTTTATGAAATTTAGTTGGGATGAAAAGTAAGAAGGCGGCTCTTTGGGTGTTAAACCATGTTTGTCGATTGCAGCTCGGACCGTTCCTTAGATTTCTGCTTTTTGAGATGGATCTTGCCTTTGGCTTGGACCTATGCCCTTTGGCCATCTTTCAGATATGATTGCTCATCGGTCTCAAGCTGATGATCTAGTTGAAGCCGATGGGACTTCCTTGTTGTGATGCTCTTACATTCCCAACCTCAGGTCAGTTTGGACGCTTCAATGCCTTGTTGGAAAGGGTAGTGGTTGTCACCTCTGCCTTTGATGTCATGGCTGAAGCCTTGGTCCGCTACTTAGCGAGGTTGTTTGGAAGCTTTTCAGGGTCTCTTGTGAGATTAGATGTGGAAGGCTTTAAAGATGGTATCACACCTCCTTTTCTTTAATAGGTTCATGATCGATCGAAGTGCCGGGGGAGTCCCATCGGTATAGTCGGGCGTAGTCATTACGGTGATAAGAGCGCAGCCTGACATGCCTTGAAACAATGCTATCGGCATGTTTCTCTTTCTCTTTTTGTTCTTCTTAGCTAGTTAGCGATTGAATATCTTTGTAAGCCTAGCGAGACAGGCATTGTTCCCCCGCATTCTATTAAACAGAATAAGAAAAAATCTTTTTGTTATAAACTTGTTATCTATGAAACTAGACGTTGTCTTTAATTATTTTCTTTCGATTGGTAGGATAACGTATCTTGGATAGTTAGAAATATCCCTTGCACTGGTTTGACTAACCTATGTCAGCCGATAGGCTGGGTCGGTCAATGGACTCGGAATCGAGCTTTTTTAGAAACTCTCCTATATAGAGAACCTCCGGGAGGGATGGCGGGCCGACCAACTTTAAGGGGGATTAATTTGTGCATGTTCGCTTCAACTCATGACATCTATAACCCTCAAGATACTGTTTTTTACGAGAAGTGTGTGAAAGACAAGGCTTGAACCTATGTTTATTACCAGACCTAGGTACCCCTTTTCAATTGCGCCACACATGTGGACCTCGGAATCGAGCATTGAACGAGTAACATGGTCGTTCATCAAGTGCCAAGGTTGGAAAATGACAACAGAGCCTAGCTATGCTGCTTTGTTGGTGGGCGGTCCTGATGCAAACCAGTGCGAGTGGCTCAAGGTTCTACTGGGCGACACACGTCCAGGAGGAGTTCCTACATTATTTAAAAAAAGTTTCATATTTATGACATGCTAAGTGTAATATTGTCATGCGACTAGCCAAACCCAGGAATTGATAAGAGCTAAAAGCTAGACATGTACCAAGTGGTGGGTGGCATTGGCGTTGAGTGGGAGTGCATGTTGGTCCATGGGTTCTTCAGGTAACAACTAGTCATGTGTAGGTGGAAAATGGTCCCCGCTTGAACCAAAGCGCATAGGGGCTCGAGGGTTCTCCTAGGTGACACGTCGCCTATTGTTAAATGACTTCAGGTCCTTGCTCGAATCAGAGCGCATGGTTGGCTTGAGCACTCTTGTATAAGGTCTGATATAATAGTGAGATGAGCAATAGGCGCCATCATTCACAAGTATTTAGCAGATAGAAATTATAAAAAGAGAACATATTTGTGCGTCGCTCTGATGTTGGGCGGTCCCGTAATAAATCTAAGCGATGAGTAGCTTGAAGATTTTCCAAGGTGACATGCTATAATAAGGAGTGACGGGCGGTCCCAACTCGAATCTAAGCGCCAAGGGGCTTGAAGGTTCACCAGGGTAACACCCAACGATAAGGAGTGACAAGCTATCCCGGATCGAACCAAAGAGCTGATGGGCTTGATGGTTCTCCAGGATGATAGCTGCAATAAGAAGCTACAATGGTCCCAGCTCGACCCTAACTGCCGAGGGGCTTGAAGGTTCTTTTGGGTGACACGCTGCAATAAGAAGTTGGGCCCGTCTTATGTAATATCCCGTAAAATTAACAGGAGGATTGATTATGAAAAATCAATTAATTAACAATGATGCTAAAAATGAAAATTTTGTAAACATCAAAATATGGCTATGAAACTCACATCATTATGTTCGTGGCTACTTTCTAAGCAATTTTCACATATAGAGCTTCGCGATCGGAGTTCAAACAAAGAAGATATCGACGTTTGAAAACATCGAATCGAAAATAATTCAAAACGAATTAAGGTAATAAATGTTATTAAAATCAACGTCAAAACAAATGGTAGATATCAGACTTAACATTTAAGTAATCGTTAATGTTTAAATTAAAATAAGATAATAAATATTAAGGAGACAACGTTAACAAATATACGGTCGAAAACATTAATTGTTCGACCGCCTTTATAGGGTCGGTCGAATGCTAGCGCTCGACCATCTATGAAGGGTCGCCTGATCAGTTTTTGTGGGATGGTTAGAGTTTGCCTAGACCTGAGCAACCCTGATTTAAAATTTTTAAAATATTCTCCATCCGACGATTCTAGCATATCCGAACTACTATAAATAAGAGGCTAGCCCCCTCATTCTTTTCCTACATATCTTAAGCTGTCAAGGACACTCTACTATTCTCTTTCTCCATAGTAAAACTTCTCAAACTCCAACTTCACAAATAAATATATGCGTCCAAGAATAAAAGGATTTAAAGAGATCTAGAAATAGGGAAAGGTAATTATATATATATATATATGTATGTATGTATGTATGTATGTATGTATGTATGTATGCACGTACGTAAGTCTCTCTTCTTCCCGAATCCATAATTTCTAGATCTAATATGCGTAAATAAATTATATAATAAAAAGGAGATAACTTGAAGAAAAGGAAAAGCTATTGCACAAAGCAAATCCAAGCCAGTTCATTAGGAATTATCAGTGAGTGAGAATCTTGATTTTTTCTTGATAGTATTGTATAGTTTGATATTTGGATTTGTATCGCGCCTTGGAAGATTTTATATGTGAAAACTATCAACTTAAACCCTAAAATCTCCCCATAATATGTGAGTTTGTGAATTAGTTGGAATCTTCGTTGTTTTATTTTAATATAGTAAAATTTAACTCATGAATATTTACAGTATAAATTATTTGTATTCTATTTGATTTCATTTTTCTATTTGTGATTATAATGAAAAATAGTTCCAAATAAGAAAGTAGAAAGAGGCGTGCAAAGTAGGGAAAAAGATACCATTCTTCTCTTGTCCGTAGTTTGCACTGTCTATTTCAATATTAAAAATAAGTGCAATTTCTTTGACATTGCGAAACTACTCATTTAAGAAGCTTGAATGGAATACAGAAAATTTATATTGTAAATTGGCTTCTCGAAAAAGGGAGGAATAGTTCTACTATATTGATGTAAAATATATCACATTTTTGGATTCCTTCTTTATTTATGTATACAAGTCGATTTTATATACCCATTTTATTGATAATGTTGGTTACTATGTAATCATTATAATGAATTGGCTTGTATAATTATTGCAGTTGTTAATATTAAATAATATAATGTCCTAAATAAGGAAGCAGACAAATTACCTAAATACGCATAAAACGAACCAGACATAAATATAATAATAACATATTCCTTTAAATTCCAATAATTATAATTATAAACTGGTAACATACATAATTAACAATTAATCTAATAAAAAGAGTTAGGATAATTATGGAATTTAATCTAAAGGTAAAGGCAAAATAAGGGGTTTCCTTTATATTATCTTTAATGCGTAAATACGGGTGAGGTATATTATGTATGTGTGTTATACATATATGTCAGTATAGTTTTGAATTGTGGAGATTGAAAATATGACTAAGTTTTAGGGATTTGAGGTCAGTTAAAAGCATATAGAAGTCTACTGAGCTAATCTGGTTACCAGTAATGTGATTTTGGAACTGATATGAGACATCGCCTGTAATATGTACCCATGGTAGACGTGAGGTTAGTCCTAATTCTGTAGGGTAAGTTTGTCCAGCCAATATGCATACCAGCAATTACGAATAGTCGGACTAATGTGAGATGTCATGGATTGGGTTACAAGTTATAGAATTGATATCCTAGGACGGGCCTGCTTTAGGGATTGAGGTTTTAAATGGCTGTGTTAGTATCTACCTCCTCCCTATTTAAGAAGAATTAAATTGTTGGGATTATCTTATAGGTGCGTATTAGATGGTCAGGATTATCGCTTATGTTGGTTAGAGGAAATCTCTTTGGAGGGGTCTGCTTAAGGACCAAGGTATTGTAACACCCCACTCTATACCCATGCTATTCAAGAATATTACAAAGTAATACTGTCAAATAATACGGAGAATGAGGCTATATGGGGTACACACATGAATATTTCATTGAACTAACACCGGTACGTGTTAAAACATGAGATATATATCCCACATATACGTACATAGTATAAGTGCAAAGCAATAAACACGTGTGCCTTTAGGACATAACAATACACAAGATGTAATAAACAGCAGAGAACATAGAGTCGGTCGCAGCGATAACATAATACATACATACATACATACATACATATATATATATATATATATAGACACACACACAATAATGTTATATGAGTACAATACAACTCAAATGTTAATGGTATAAACATGCATTGAATCAATATCGTACAAGTATCAAGTAAAAATCCTAATATAATACTCCTCTAAGCTCAAATAAATAAATGCTAGTAGTATCGTCCATGTACCTGTAATGTCTCGGACTGACCCAAATATTATAAATAACACACCAGTCAGACTATGATTATATCATAGGGTAAAATATTTATAATCTAATGCATCAACAATAATATAATAACACCCATAATATAGATAAATATGTATTATATGTATTGTATATAATCACAACAACATAAACAAATCTCCACGTATTATATAACTTCAAATATCACAAAACATATATAAAGATGTCATCACCCATCTCAAAGCAAATCAAATCAGAATTCAAGAACATCAAATTCGATGGGTGAATCATCCAAATCCAGAAATCATAATTAAAATCAAAAAACCATTATCAATGGAATATCGTCAAATTATCTTACAACAATAACCAAATAAATCATTCAATAACAACAAAAGAATCGTCATAAATACACAAAGATAGGAGGCCTATCAATACATAATAAAAGATCCTAGGATCCACCATATTTTGGACATCTATCCAGATATAATCTTATCTCATCATATATGAATAAACCAAAATAGTACGGATATACGGGGACTGACTACACTTTAGACATACAGTCTCTAGTATAGCCACCTCATGGGATAGTGAATAATATATGCCAATCCACATCGCATACATAACCCTAAACCAAAAAGGGAGACTGATAACACGCAAAATGCTCTAGGGACCCAAGACTACTCACCTCCTGTAGAGTGCCATCTATCCCTACTGTCTAGTTACCTCAATAGTCTACGATTTTTATTTGATGATAATATATATATATATATATATTCGTTTAAATGTATTTGTTATTGTACTTTATTTTTCCACATAATTAAATAAATATTTGTTGAATAAAATAAATAACTCAGAATTCATATTTAAACAAATATTTTATTCAAACAAATATTTTATTACAAATTCAGATAGTACAAATTTGAGCTCTCACTACATATATTCACTCATCACTCGTATTTAATCTTCAACTCTGCTCCACCCTGTGTCCAACATCTGAACTATCTGCAAAATAAACACTGACGTAGTAAAATTAAAAAAGAAAATATTTTGCAGTGCACAATAAAGTGTGTGTTTTTGAAAATATTTTTGCCTCAGGTATTTGGGTTTTTTCTTTTCATATTCTGACAGGAACCAAATATATATGCATGAGCAACTTGTAATATGCACAGTGAATCACTGTGAATATTACAAGGTCGTTTCCCAATTCCATCTCACAGACTAGTGCAAATGCACACATGAAAAAATCAAATATAAATGGATACGACACATGTATTACACAATTACACATATATACATGCATATGTATGCATGTATATACATGAATATGTGCATGATTTTCAAAATCAAAGTGCATATGTGCAACAAAGCAAGCAGATCATCAATGAACCCAGACTATAGTAACAAGTGCACAAGGACAGCCTCAACCAAAAGCACTCAGACCAGGGCACTGCAACCAGACCAAAATCACTTCAAGCAAAACAACACAACAGTGCAGACTCAAAGCTATATGAAACCAGACATGAACACAGAACAGACTGGTCAGAGTATTCAAGACAAACACAACTGTGCACAAGAGTTCAAAGGAACCAGACTTCAAATCGAAACAAAACAAAAAATGCACAACACAACAATGGTCAGGAGCAACACAGTCAACAAGTATGCACATGAACATAAGGGTTGCAACAAGACTCAAATGAAACCAGACAACAGCTCAAATTAACATATAAAGACCAACCAGATTCAAGTAGAACCACAAACCAGATTTCAAGAGGAACAAAACAAGACCAAATTGAACCAGACAAGTTAACATGAATGCAAAGCCAGCAAACACTGCACAGGGTTTCAGGGATAACAAAGACATGTACAAATGGAACCGTATCAAAATACAACCAGACTTAAAACAACACAGCAAGGAGCACATAGAAGACATCAATTTCAACCTGTACAAAGTCTAGCACAACACACACACACACATACATATGTATGTATGTATATACATGGTGACAACACACAATCAAAGGCAACATGAGTATGCAACAGTCACATATACACATGTATGCACATATGCATATATATACATACACATATATTAGTTTAGATCAATGAAATGACAAGAACTCGGATCAACTATAGCAAAAACAGTGAAGGAGTCATGGGAACTTAGTAGCAGTGAACAAAGTCAAGGTCACGTTTCAAAAAGAAATTGTCAAACAAAACATTGTTGAAGTGTTCAACCAAAAAATTCAGAAAATTGTTTAAAGTCGTAGAGGGTATCAAGTCAAGGTCATCTAAAATTCAAATGCCGAAGTCATAGGAGCACAGAACCGAACCGACTCAAAGTAATTCAAGCAAATACAACAATGAACAAGTTAGAGGTCCTAGAGTTCGTTCGATTAAAAAATCAACGCAAGAGATAAAATCACGAAAAATTCAAACCAAAACATACGAACGTAACTATGAGGTTTTGTTCCCTATAAATTCCCAAACTCATCATCGGCACAAATCATTCGAGTTCAAGACAAAAATCCAGAAAGCATAATTAGAACAAATCACAAACAAATCCAAAACTCGAATCACAGTCGAGCATAATCAAAATCAAAAAGGGGCAAAAAATCACATACCGATATTCGAGCTCGACTCAATTAAAGCGACCGTGAGCACTCAAAGCCAGGAAGTTGATTGACGAAGCAAATCGAAGAAAAATCATCACTTCAATAAAACAATTCGAATCAGCGTCTTTAATTTAGAAGAAACCTAATTTTTGAAGAGAAGCAAAAGGGAACGGCCGAAGATACTACATAAAAGAAAAGGGAAGACAGTCTCTCATTTTAATTATTACTTGGGCCGATTCTATTTTATATTGGGTTTTAGTTAAAAAATAGGGTTTTGTTTTAGTTTATTTTTATTTGTAACTTTCTATTTTAAAATTGTGTAAATTTCTAGTTGTGTAACTAGGTACATACTACGGGACATAGTTTGAGAATTTGCAACTCAGTGGCTGAGTTGTGGCAGAGTTTTGAGCTCAGAGTTAGGTTAACCAAGTTAGCGGGTGTTGCGAGTTTACGTGTTTTTGTAAGCGTCCGATTACCTAATTTATAGTAGAAACCTTGGGGGGTAGCATATAGGCAGTAATTGCCGAAGCTGGGTAAAACTGTGTGTGATCTTTACTGCATTTGTTTCTGTTATTATTTTTATTTTCGCATCAATTTTTAGTATCAACCTATTCAAACCCCCTCTAGGGTGAAAACGATCCTACACTAGGGACCCAAGACTACTCACCTCTTGTAGAGTACCGTCTATCCTTACAGTCTAGTTACCTCGACGGACATCGTGACCCCATCCACTAGTGGCTCGTCTATGCAAAGCCTCAGTCACGACCCTGCTTTGCCTCTATAGGTAACAGACTGCTGGCCTATGCGACACATGGGGTTGTAAGGCATCTACCCTACCAACTACTAATCCCGTGATGCACATCCAAAATATCCAACAATGGTGTCGTAGATCTGGAGCGCGACCCCACGATTAGACCGTCAAGATGGATACTGGCCAATCTGGTTCACTCCCGAATCATAAAGGGAGTTGGACCACAAGTGGATGACATATAATACTCATATCTGATATCCACATATAGCTCTAGTTATAAGCCGACACATGGCTCCATATTAGTCACCACGTGACAAAAATTTACTAGAGCTCTAATCTCACGCTGACACACGGCTATATCCATAAGTCATTACATGATTATAGTATACTCGCCACAGCAAGTATCATCATATATAAGAGTAATCCACTTTTGAGTGACATTTACATACAAAGAATAATCAAACGAATAACTTAATGGTGTCCTATACCATTGCATGTTACTTGGATAATTATTCAATGCTCATAAACTACACTCAATCCATACTAGATATTTCTATATGACAAGCCCGATGAATAACCAGACAAGTGTTACCGAAAGTCTCATACTAGATGATATCACTAAACCGTTTATTCAAATTTCTCGTCACATAGAAATGAAATCTCATAAGTCAAATAAAGATGGATGTCATTATCGTATCATATTAAAATCATCATGTAAACCAATATCAATGGTGAATCCCTCATATCATTGAAACCAATATAAAGAAGATAAGAAATCAAAAATCAAAAATAATATAAAAATGGATTATTCAAATAAATAAATAGATCCATACATAATAATGAAACATTCACAACATATAATTTATATAGCAAAAAATACTTAGAATTGGATAGTAAATAATAATTATATATTATCTAGAATTAAATAAATAGGTAACTAAACTAAAATATAATATACTCTATATTATATATGCAGTGAATTTCTTATTATTTATAAAATAATCAACGGTTAAACATTTACTAATAATACTTGAGTCTCGATTCTTAAATAATTATGAAACACCCAATTTAACTTTATTTATTTGTAACTCAAATAAAAACATTTTCCAAAACATAAATTATAAATTATGTATATGTCAAATTTCATACTTCTATTGACTAACAATAAATACTCATTTAAGTGATATAAGACAATTTACTTTATTAGATTGTTAAATTTATGTTCTCTCTCACACACACATTTATAAAGCAATGTAACTATAAGCACAAGTTAAGATGTTATGACAATCGGGTTGTGTTTCTTTTACTTATCCAAATCAGATATCATCAAGAGATCATAGCCACACATCTCAATGGTTGGAAAGAATGCTCAGCCACAACTCGGATAATGGGCCGAAGCCCAATGTACTTTGTATTATATAAATACTGCAGTCTCAATAACTTTGTATTGTAATAACTTTTGTAATCAGTTTAATAAAAGACATTTTTACTTCATCAAAATCTTTCATGGTATCAGAGCTTTTATCAATGCCCAACGGCAAGAGGAGTATACTTTGATTATCTCCTCAGAAAATTCTCATCATTGGAGATTATACCCCTCCCTCAATCAAGCATCTGCTCTTGTTCATCTGCCTCGCCTAAAACTCAAAAGGAGCTAGGCTGCAGAACTCTCAGTTCTTGTGAACATCATCGAATCAAGTGGTAACTCCTGCAGTGTGAAATTTATCAAGAAACAGGTTCTTGATAAACAACACAATTATCAGTCCTTTCTTGAAGTGTGAGTATCAGTTCTTGGCTGCAATTTTCATTCAACTGCCTCACCAGTCACTGTAACCATGGCCGGAGATGATGAAAACTCAGGAACCACCTCTCCAACCACCAGAAATATCAACAATAGTCAGAATCTGCAAATTATCAAACCAAAAGGACACTTAGCGGTGCAACTATATGAAGATAACTACTTACTGTGGAAATATCAGATTGAAACAGCCATCAGAGGTTATGGTTTAGATGAGTATATCAATGGTGTGTTAACCATTCCACCCAAAATGGTCAAAGATGATAAAGACAATATGATACTTAATAGTGAATACTCAAACTATCTAAAACAAGATAGTCTTCTTGCTTCCTGGATAATGTCATCTGTAAGTGTAAACATTCTATCTCAAATAGTTGGTTGTAAATCATCAAGTGACATATGGGAAGCTATAGAACGAATCTTTAATTCTCAAACTGTGGCAAGGATTATGCACTACAGAAAGCAATTTCAAAATTTAAAGAAAGAAAACATGACAATGCAAGAATATCTTACCAAAGCAAAGAATTACTGTGACAAACTTGCTTTTGCTGGACATAGAGTCTCAGAATCTAAACAAGTGCTAACCATCTTAAATGGTCTGGATGAAAACTATGAAGCTTTAGTCACAGTTATATCATCACAGAGAACTCTACCAGATATCCAATATGTTCACTCTACTCTTCTATCTCAAGAAGGTAGAATTGAACAAAAGAAAGCTACAAATACAGACTATTCAGTAAACTACACAACCAATTTCAAAGGAAAAGGGCAAGACAGAACCCAAACAGGTCAAAGAAGTGGTCAAAATGTTAGAGGTAGAGGCAGAGGAAGATGGTCAGGAAATAACAGAATCAAATGCCAAATATGTGAAAAACCAGGACATATTGCTTCCAAGTGCTACTTCAGATTTGATCAGAATTTTGTCATAATCCAACAACCAAACAACACTCAAAGAAATCATAATCCAAATGTCAATCTTACTCAAACAGAAGCAAGAAATCAAGGCAGCCATTCAAAGAATCAAAACGAGTCAGACAGTCAAATCAAGAATGATGATATACTATATGAAGATTGGTATCTAGACTCTGGAGCAACTAATCATGTGACAAACAACTTAGAGAATCTCAATCTCGGAAACAAAGAATACAAAGGTACACAATCCATTTATGTTGGTAATGGTAGTTCATTAAAAATCACACACACTGGCAAAGCCAAACTCAATAGCAAAAGAGAGTTACACTTAAATAATCTTCGTAGAGTTCCTCAAATTAAAAAGAATCTAATAAGTGTATCTCAGTTTGCTAATGACAATCAAGTATACTTTGAATTTTACCCAAAATTCCGTCTAGTCAGAGATTTATTAAGTAAGGATATTCTTTTACAGGGTAAAATGCACAATGGGTTATATAGATTCAGTCTAGTGCAAAATAGTGAACCAAGGCAGAAGGATAAGTGGTGTAACCATTCAAAGATTGATGAAACAATAGATTTTAACAAGGTTCTTGATACTTGGCACTGTAAACTGGGTCACCCCAGTATAGCTATTGTTAAAAATATCTTGAACGACAGCAATGTCAAATATGAAAACGTATCATTACCATATGTGTGTCAAGCATGTCGGTTAGGAAAGAGTCACAAAATACCATTTAATAATTCATTAACAAAGTACAAGAAACCCTTAGAAATGGTTGCAGTTGACCTATGGGGACCCGCACCCATTAATTCTGATTATGGAATGAATTACTACATCTCTTTCGTTGATTCTTTCTCTAGATATACTTGGATTCTATTACTCAAGTCAAAATCTGATGCAAAGAATGCAGTGATTCATTTTATAAGGCAAGATGAAAATCTAACAAATCAGAAACTTAAAACCATACAAACAGATGGTGGTTCTGAGTTTAAAACTCTAAAAGAATTCTTTTTTGAAAAAGGTATAAATCTTAGAATTACCTGCCCACACACATCTGAGCAAAATGGCATTGTTGAAAGAAAACACAGGCACATAGTTGATACTGGCCTAACACTGCTTGCACATGCATCAATGCCTTTAAAATTCTGGCCAGATGCATTTACAACTGCTGTGTTTCTTATAAATAGAATGCCTACAAAAGTTTTGAGGAACAAAAAACCATTAGAAATATTGTTTAATACAAAACCAGATTATTCATTCCTCAAAACTTTTGGATGCTTATGCTATCCATGTACTAGACCATATAATCAACATAAGTTAAGTTTTAGATCATTACCCTGTACTTTTCTTGGATATGCCACTAGCCAAAAAGGATATAAATGTCTTACAAGTGAAGGGAAAATAATTGTATCAAGGCATGTTGCATTTAATGTGTGTGTGTTTCCCTTCACTAGTAAAGACATAAAAACTACCCAAAAGATTTACAGTGCCAAGAAATTTTTACCACCCATACCTGTATGGGGAAAAGAAGAATCCAAAAGTGCTGAAAATAGCGAGAATTCAGCATCAAACCTCCAACACACAGTGCCCATTGAAGGGCCAGGTCAGAATGATGATATAAACTCATATAACAATGAGTCTGAAGGTTGTGAGTCTGAAGATCAGAATAATGATCAAGCCAACAGCTCACTTCCAAATAGCAGTGACACAACACCTGCACAAGAGGGACATCCAATGATTACAAGATCAAAACATGGGATATTCAAACCAAAATTCTACACTGCCAATATGAATTACAAGGAACCAAGCAACTATGATGAAGCTGCTAAAGACAACAAATGGAGAGAAGCCATGGATGAAGAATACAGTGCATTAATCAAAAACAAGACATGGAGCTTAGTTCCAGCACCAACAAACAAAAACATAATAGGCAGTAGATGGACATACAGGCTGAAAACACTACCAGAAGGTAAAAAGATCAAATACAAAGCCAGACTTGTAGCCAAAGGATACTCTCAACAATATGGATTTGACTTCTCAGAAACTTTTTCACCAGTAGTTAAACCAGCTACTATCAGAATTATTCTAACTATAGCTTTACACTATGAATGGGATATAAGACAACTTGATGTAAACAATGCTTTCCTAAATAGAGAGTCACATGAGGAAGTCTACATGCAGCAACCACAAGGTTACATTCAAAATAACAAAAAGAATCTTGTTTGCAAACTTCACAAAGCAATATATGGTCTCAAGCAAGCTCCCAGAATATGGTATGAAAAATTAAAAGCTACTTTAATCTCTATGGGATATCAGGTATGCAAGTCTGACAACTCTATTTACACAAAAATTAATGAAAGGTATATCATTTACATTCTTATATATGTGGATGACTTTATAGTTACAGGCAATAATAAAGAAGAGATAAAATATGTTATCAATATGTTAGATAAAACTTTCTCCATTAAAGACTTAGACAAGCTACATTATTTTTTAGGCATAGAAGTCATTGCTACTGGTGACAAGGGACTTATCTTAAGTCAGCAAAAATATATCTCTGAAATATTAAGTAGAGCAAAAATGCATGAAGCTAAGTCAATGCCTACACCAATGACAAGTAACTTACACTTGTCTAAATATAAAGGAGAACAAATTGATAACATAAAGCAATATAGAAGCATAGTAGGTGCTCTACAATATAAAACTGTAACTAGACCTGATATATCCTTTGCCGTAAATAAAGTTTGTCAATTTATGCAGAGACCACTAGACTTACACTGGAAAGCAGTAAAACGAATACTCAGATATCTCAAAGGTACATCAAATCAAGACATCAAGCTAAACAAAAGCAGAAACTTATCTATTCAAGGATTTGCCGATGCTGACTGGGCCTCAGACTGCGATGATCGGAGATCTACAACTGGACACTGCATCTTCTTAGGTGGAAATCCCGTCTCATGGTGTGCCAAGAAGCAACCAACCATCTCACGTTCTAGTACTGAATCGGAGTACAGAAGTGTTGCATCAGCCACTGCTGAAGTAATGTGGATAGAAGCCCTAATCAAGGAATTAGGGATCAAGCTATCACACAAAACCATTATTTGGTGTGACAACTCTAGCACAGTAGCTCTCTCAGCTAATCCAGTGTTACATGCTCGAACAAAACAAATTGAGATCGATCTGTACTTTGTCAGAGATCAGATCGCAAAAGGAAAACTCGAAGTTAATCATCTTCCAGCCTCAAGTCAAATAGCTGACATACTCACAAAAGCACTATCGTGCAAGTATTTTGAGGATCTAAAGAACAAACTTCGTGTTAAAGACATTTCCGAACAACAGACGCAAGAGGAAGAAAGGAAACCCTAGCCGTAATTGAAAGGGGGAGTTAAGATGTTATGACAATCGGGTTGTGTTTCTTTTACTTATCCACATCAGATATCATCAAGAGATCATAGCCACACATCTCAACGGTTGGAAAGAATGCTCAGCCACAACTCGGATAATGGGCCGAAGCCCAATGTACTTTGTATTATATAAGACATTTTTACTTCATCAAAATCTTTCAGCACACGCACACAAACTTATTGTTCAAAGGCGAATATATTAAGTGAAACAAAACACATAGAAAATTATACAATTGTACAAATAAAACTAAAAGTAATCAAGTGCAGCCAAGGATACACCTAGCTAAACAAAAAGGAATAGCAAGGGCATGATGATTCAACACACGCACTTGTACAAACTCATACAATTTCACACACCATATGCACACAACTTATATAAATATATTTATACAATCACACACTCATGAAATAAATGACATCAGGCTGGAAAAATATAAACATAAGATGAAGTACACAAAAACTAATCATATATTTATATATCAGGCGAAACGGAGAGAGTGAGTAAATATGTTAAAAATGCAGCAGCTAGATCCTGGTAACAAATAGGGGTGGGGACGGAAAATTTCCGTACCAACCGAAGCATTTTCCGTTTCTTCCGATCGTTGATGGAACAATATTCTATGTTCCAAATTCCGTTCCGCCAACTCCGGAATTCCATTAGGCGGAAACTGAAAGAAGCGGAACGGAACATGGAATTCCATTTTTCCGGGTAGAGAATTAAAAATGCAAAACATGCACCAATGCTAACACATATACAACCCATATGTTTTACATATGCTGTAAAGATGACAATGCTAGCAACTAAATTAAGTTTAGCTCTTATTTCCTGTGCCATATTCTTACATGTGATTCATATAATGGTCTGCATATGAGTTTACCTTGAATTGTAAGTGCTCATGCATATATTATATGTTAAATTAAGTTCAGGTATGCCGAATTTGCCATCAACCCTCTTGAGAATATTATTGCAGAAGATGTCAAAGCTTGGACTGGTTATTTAATTGGTTTCTTTTTAGGTGAGAAGGTGAATTATATGGCTGTCACCTTACATCTTTCTAAAGTTTGGAAGCTTAAAGGAAATTTTGAAACCTTTTCTGATGGTAGAAACTTTTATTTTAAATTTTCTTGTAAAGAAGCCAGACTGAAAATTTTAAAATCTGACCCTATGTTTATCAGAGAACAAATGTTCATTATCTCTTTTTAGAATCCCAAATTTGGGTCTGCTTAAGCTAATGTTAAATCTATGCCAGTCTGGGTTCATTTATATCAAATACTTTTACTAACTTGGACCCTACTTGGCATTAACTGGATAGCATGCCATATTGGACGACTAATTCGCTATGATAAAATCATTGAAAAGTTAAAAAGATTTGAGTATGCAAAGTGCTTGATTGAGGTGAATGGATGATTAACTGGGTTAGGTTTTCTTAACGTTAATTTTGTATGGGTCTGGCCCAAAGATAGAAATGTAATTTGTCTCAGTTTTTTTTTTCTAAACAAGAAAGCATGCGGAAGGAAAGAAAATTTCCGCGGAAATAGTGGAAATTTCCGCTGAGTTCCATCACCTACCGGAAGGAATTCCTTTCGAATTATTTTTGACGGAAAAACACGGAAACCGGAAATCACGGAAATATTCGGAAGGAAAACGCTGGAAAAGCGGTAAAATGGAAAAATAAGAGGCCCTAGTAACAAACTACACTTTCATCTACCCACGTGAATACATGTATCTTATAACCAGCATCACTCATAAATATTTATACTCGGATACATGCACGCGCACACATCCTATAGCACAAACACGCACCCCATCTTCACACACTCACGTACACACCTGTATATGCCACACCACCCAGAACAAAGTCTAAAGTAGCAAATGGTCAAACATAACAAGAGCACAGATTAGTGCTCCGAGGAAAACAAAGGAAACACAATTCATATATAAAACTCCACTTAAGAACGCATGCACGCACACTGACGACGTTCATGCACACACATATATTTACAGTCACCTACTCACACACTCAAGAACACAGACATAGAATAACAGTTGCATGCACCCAAATCTACACACACCTAGGCGCACGAACAAGAGTATAACTAAGATCTGGAAAAATATGTGCTAATTCATCTCACCCACCCATGCATTCTTAGTGCTCAGACCATAAAACAAATCCCTAAATGTATATACATTTATGTGCACTACATAAAAAACACGCACAGCAGAAAAATACACGCACACAAACATTCCAACACATAAAGAACAAACCACTGCACTCAACCATCTCTTAGGAATAGTTTCCCTTTTGTGTAAATTAAACAAATCTGTTAAAAGAAACTGAAAAGTTTGTTGCCCCTTCCGACGTGTTGCCCCAGGCGGCCGCCTTGGCTGCCTTGTCCTGGAGACAGGCCTGATATGAATGCAAATACACATTAATATATATAAATAGAGTAGTGTGTGTATATGTATGTATGTACCAAGAAATCAATTGCAACAACTAAGGAAATACTAAAAAAATTGCGTACAAAATTAGCAAAAGGACGAACAAAACAAATAAAAACAGTAAGTACTTATGCAAACTCAACCCACACATGAACACTACGCTCATACACACGTGTGCGTGTATATACACACACAAAGATAAACAAAACTGCACCTTCACTTCACTTCACAAACACATATTTACATCACTACCTAGTGCACACGTAAGAAGAAACAGCAGGCATACAAACCTATAAACCAATGCACATGTATTTACACTCACACGGTTACCACGCTACACCTATTGCACAGGTCTAAGAATATTTAATACAAAGGTTCCAATATTAAGTGTGTGTGGGTGTGTATATGTGTGTGTATATATATATATAGCTGTTGTTACACAATTGTTTGCAATTCATTTCTAGCTTAAGGCCCCGTTTGTTTAAAATGCTTAATTTTAAATTCTGATTGCTGAACTCTGAAGTCTGAATGCTGATTGTTGAATGTTTAATTTTGAATAATCACTTACTTGTTTGTTTGCATTTAGTATTCAGAACAAAAAACAACATTCAGCATTCCGAACAAAAAATAAGCACTAAAAAGTTCTGAATTATTTTGTCTGAATAGTTAACTTTATTCAGAACACTGATAAAAAACAAACAACGTAGAAAGTTTTGATTTTTAAATCAGAATCTGGATTCAGAAGTTCTTATTAAAAACAAACGCAGCCTAACCTGTACCATACATACACTAATTTTCTCACTCCCATCACACTACAACAACCATTATATACCAACTAACAACAAACAAAGCATATGAAACTTAACGGTTAATAAGGGTCTGGTGTATCAGCTCTTCACTTTATTTGTTTCATCCTGTAATTATTGGGTTGGGCTTCTTTCCTCAGCCCAGAAGATAGTCTGCACTTATAAATATAGGTTGCAGCATTGTAATAAGGTTATGTAAAATCAGAGAATAAATAAAATAAATTCTTTTTCGTTTTATGGTATCAGAGCAACCATAGCCAAAAGGCTGCAATTGATCAGAGAAATTGATTTCTCCTTTCTCCCCTCAGAGCATTATCATCATAGGGGAGGCATACCTTTTTCCATGATCAATATAGCATCAAGTTTTCATCAGTTCTTTCCCATCATTATGCCATCCTAGAAGAGCATCAGATTCAAGATCTTCATCTCCTCATCTGGTTGCACCGTTCTCACTCATTTCATCCTGCTTTGGCTGCAATTTCATCATTGCCTCACCAAAACATTGCTTTCTTGATCAAGATATCTGGATATTAGTGTTCTTGATCCACCATGGCAGATCAAGATGATGATGCCACGTCTGTAAACATAGGCAACCGATCCAGAAATGATCAAGGCACCGATCCAATCTTGATCAGACCTAAAAATCAGGCAATAAACACACCATTAGATGAAGACAGCTATATAACATGGAAATATCAAGTAGAAATTGCATTAAGAGGTTATGATCTGTAAGATTATGTGAAGGGAACCAAGATGATTCCTCCCATCAACATCACTAATGATAAAGGCAAACTTATTAGCAATCCAGATTACATTCAATATCAAAGGCAAGATAATTTACTTGCATCTTGGCTATTATCTTCTATCAGTCAGAGTCTTGTGTCATAACTTGTTGGGTGTTATACATCATATGAAATATGGTCATCTATTGAAAGAATTTTCAGTTCACAATCAGCAGCCAAAGTTATGCACTATAGAAGAGAGCTACAAAATGCAAGAAAGAATGATACAAGTATGAGAGAGTATCTTGCCAGATTCAAGAATCTCTATGACAAATTGAAGTCTGTAGGTCATGAGATATCTAACAGTGAGCAGATCCTTATCATTACAAATGGTCTTGATCAAGAATATGAATCTTTAGTGACTTTTCTTGCTACACAACAAACTCTACCAGACATAGAGTATGTTCACTCAGCCCTTCTTGCTCATGAAGGCAGAGTTGAACAGAGAAGACTCATGCAAGAAGCCTATTCAGCCAACTATGCCTCCTCCACAAAGAATAGAAATCAGAAACACAACCAAAATAAACAAGAAAATCAAAACTCAAGAGGAAACAACAATCAAAGGGGAAGAGGCAGAGGAAAGTACTCAAACAACAATAGGGTCAAATGCCAAATTTGTGAGAAATTTGGCCACATGGCAAATAAGTGCTACTTTAGATTCAAGGAAGATTACAATATTGCTCAGCAAGGACAAACAAACAGGGGACCAACAGTTATCATGGCACAAACCAGTAATCAATCCTGAAACAGTCCAAACAACTCAACAGATGATGCAACCAGATCCGATGACATCAACATGGAAGAGTGGTTCCCTGATTCAGGGGCCACTAACCATATGACTAACAACTTGCAAAATCTAAACTTGGGAAACAAAAGCTACACAGGTAAGCATTCAGTTTCAATGGGAAATGGTGAAACAATAAATATATCTCATGTGGGAACATGCACTATAAAAGGTACAAGGCTACTCTATCTTAATAACTTATTGAGAGTACCAAGTATCAAAAAGAATTTAATCAGTGTCTCACAATTTGCTAAAGAAAACAATGTATATTTTGAGTTTCACCCTAAATTTTGTCTTGTCAGGGATTTGCTAAATAAATGCATATTGTTACAGGGTAAACTGGATCAAGGTTTATACAAGTTCAGCAATATGAAAAAAAGACATTTTTGTAACAATTCAGTATGGTGTAATAATGTTAGTATTGATGATAACAAAAAGGACAATACTCTTGATGTATGGCATTGCAAGTTAGGACATCCTAGTTTTGATGTAGTCAAACAAGTATTGAATGAAAGTAAAGTTTCTTTTTCAAAATTGTGTAGTTCTAATATATGTACTCACTGCCAAATTGGTAAGAGCCACAAATTACCTTTTCAATATTCTAAGACTGTATACGAAAAGCCTCTCGAGCTAGTGGCAGCTGACTTGTGGGGACCATCTCCACATAATTCAACTCAAGGAGACAGGTATTACCTATCACTTGTTGATGCACATAGCAGGTATACATGGATATACTTTTTAAAGGCAAAATCAGACACATGCAGTGCTATGAAACACTTCATAACTTTCATTGAAAAACAGTTAAATAGCAGTGTGAAAATGATACAGACAAATGGTGGGGGTGAATTCAAATCCCTAAAAGATTTCTTTAGTATGAAAGGAATCATACATAGAATGACATGCCCACACACACCTGAACAAAATGGATTGGTGGAGAGAAAACACAGACACATCGTGGAGACTGGTTTAACACTTATGTCACAAGCAAGTCTACCTATGAGATACTGGAGGGAGGCATTTGCCACAGCAGTGTATCTCATCAATAGAATGTCGACCAAAGTGTTAAACCATATCTGCCCTTTTGAAAAACTTTTTGGTGTCAAACCAGATTATGAGCACTTAAGAAATTTTGGGTGCCTGTGTTTCCCTTGTCTCAGACCATACAATAAACATAAATTGAGCCTGAGGTCTAGCCAATGTACTTTTCTGGGTTATGCAAATAATTAGAAAGGCTACAAGTGTCTAGACAATCAGGGCAGGCTTTATATTTCAAGACATGTAGTTTTTAATGAAAGTGTTTTCCCTTTTGTAGAAAAGGAAAAACACAAACAAGGAATGGATATCAGCAACGCAGGCACAAGTCAAATACCTAACCTGTCTGATTGGAGCAGCAAAGAAAATAAAATAAATCATGAGTCTACAAAGAGTGTTCACATTGATAATTCAGAGCAAAGTGCAGTGGACAGCTCACAACATGATGAACAACATCAAGTAGATATACAGGAAAATCAAGACAATGAAGACTCAACAAATGAAGCTACTGATCACTGTATTGTTGAACATCAAGTGCCACAGTCAACCATTAGTCAACACCCCATGACCACTAGATCCAAAAGTGGTATCTTTAAATCCAAAATATTCAACACTCAAATCAATGAAGTAGAGCCAACATCATATGAATCGGCAGTTGAAGATAGAAGGTGGAGGAAAACCATGGATGAAGAATATAATGCACTAATTAAAAACAAAACATGGATCTTAGTTGACCCACCAAAACACAAAAATATAGTTGGAAGCAAGTGGACTTACAAAATCAAAAGAGATGCAGATGGAAAAGTAGTTAAGCACAAGGCAAGGCTTGTAGCAAAAGGCTATACCCAACAGTATGGTTTTGATTTCAATGAGACATTCTCCCCACTCATTAAACCAGCAACCATCAGAATTATACTAACCTTGTAACAACCCGGAAATTTTCGAACCCGAAAATTCCAGATAGTTATGAAAAGAAGAAAGAGGTAGAAGAAGAAGAACAGAAACATCAACATCTCACATTCGCAGCGGATAAAATATAATAGCAAATAATAACAGTTTACAAAAGATTACTATATCTGTCGATTACATTTTAATACATCAGAGTTTTACATACCCACAGTCACTGAAATATATATACAGTAATCAGTCTCAAAATACAATAATATACTGCAGCGGAAATACTCTATACGTACTTGCCATCCAGCTTGTCTCCTGAGCTCCCGAACGTCCTACCTGAGAATCTGTAATACTCGGTCTGACCCGAGCATTACATCAAAGTAACACCCGAGTCAGGCTGGAAACCAGCGTGAGTAAACTCATCCAATAAGAAATACAATAGCATAAAACTTTCATAAGACCCGGGGTGAATCGTATCATCTTACAAATCCACAATTTGTTATAGACATTCATTTATTTCATTCTAGCCTGTATAATTTCACATTATCAAATTTATACAGAATTTAGTTACTAATCGAAGTGGTTTCGGGTATTACTGATACCCGACCCCGGTCTCTTCGATTTCAATTGCCATTCTAATTCTAGTTTAAGTAGATACAAATCAACTATATTACTAGGTATCATAGTCACACAGCAAATTAATTATCAATTTATACTCCACATTATCATTGTCCACCCAAATATATCATATCACAAAATATTTCATATCAGAGGTATTAATCAATTCAAGGCATTTAACGTCATTCACTCATTCATAAGCGAGTTTTATCACTTCCAAAATTTATTTACCTCTAATTAAATTAATTACTAATCCTTAATCACTCAGATTACCTTTACTTAACATTACTGAATTTCAAACTAATTTGTTAATCAATCCTTAATTAATCCATCTTAATTAACCTCCCTTGATTAATTATCCATTAATTAATTACACCAAGTAATTAATCCTTAATAAATTTAACAATTTAATTAACTTTTACCCTTCATATTAATTACATTGATCCTTAATTAACTACTCAAATTATTTATTCCATAATCACTTGTCTTGAATTAATTGTCCTTTAATAAATCATTCTCACTAATTAATTAACCCTAAATCCATTTCCTTAATTACTTCCCTTAAGTAATAAACCTTGAATTTCGTCTATCAGGTAATTATCTCATTGGTTAATTAATTACATTGGTTAATTTACCCTAATTAACTACCCTTAATTAATTAACCCTAAATCAATAATTAATCACAACTATTCATTATTATTTTGCTAATAATTTATTTCTCTTTAATTACCATTTTATTTATCAATAATAAATCTTTAATTATTGATAAATTAACAAATTTAAAAGATAATCATCTACCTTAATTAATCTTCTTAATTATTTCCAAAGTCTTTCCTAATAACCTTGGAATCAAATAACCTACAAGCCTGAAGTTTAAATTAAAATTTAAAACTCTAAATCTTTAATTAAACTATTACATTTTCTGATAAATTAAAACAACTTATTACTTTAAATAGTTTAAGTTAATTAATTTATCTTGGCTTTGTTGAAATAAAAAAAACTGTTATATTTAAAACACTCGCGCGAATCATCATGTAGCATACCCGAGCAAATCCCTACTCTACTTCGAGTCAAAACTCGAGATAAAGCCATCATCCCAAAACACGAATCTTCAGTGCACAGGAATTTCTGGTGCACGTGCACCGATCGCTGGCGAAGCTCCGTCATCCTCGACTTCCACCAAAACTTCATCGGTCATCTTCCCTTCCGATCACATCGACTTAATCCCCTAAACAAATTCGAAATCAAAATCGAGTTACCTCGATCAAAAAGGCTCAGTAGCCATCACTAAGAAACTGCCTCGTCACGGCCATCTCGACCACCGGAGCGCCTACATTTCCGGTTACAACTCCGATAACCTCCGTTCTTCCCTTCCCGAGAAACCGGTGGCACTCGATCCACCAGTGGCTTCACTACGGCCTTGTTTCTAGATTCGACGAAAACACAGTTCAAACCCTACATTCGATCAATTCTCAAAATTCATGCATTCGAAAATTATTTCATCATTTTTCTGGTATTGCTACATTATCAAGCTTGCCTCTCACCAAAATTCAGAATTTAAATTTGTTTGAATTAGCTGGAATTGGTAAAAGAGCAAATTCTGTTCAACAAGATACTGCACCTTGAATATTGCTTAAAAATCATCATTTAAATCTTAAAAATCCTATCTTTCGAAGTCGATTCAAATTATAAAATTTAATCTCAGATTCGAATCACTCGAAATCTATCAAATTTAGCATATCCTCTGTAAAACAGGTCTTACTAGTTACATATATATTTTTTCTTGAAATTATTTTTAAATCATAGTTAACTCTTAAACAAGCATTTTTGCTTTAATAACCAAGGTCTAACAAAGATTAATTGATTTGATATATATTTTTCTCATCAACTTAATACTGGGAAACTGGAAATAGGGAAGTTCCTCACATAACAACATGCACACACTTCTGCTATTTACAAAATGAAGATATATCCTGGTATATACATGAAAAATCAATTCCAAACTCAGGCTTAACCATTATCAGTTGAATATACTTAAATCTCTTTAAGTTGTTTACTCACTGATATAAAAAGAAGAAAACTAAGTGAGGTTACTCACAGTTAAAAGATGAACAGAGGACCAGGTTTGAAGTTTGAAACTGAAAACTGCCCACTTGCTTCAGGTTGATCTTTACTTCAGTTTTGAAATGCAAGAGTTGTTTGATAACAGATCTTATTTTGCTTTCTACTTAAGTTTGTGAAATGGTAGTGACATTCTGTTGTTTTGCTTAGCTCGAAAAATTGAAAAATGGAGACAATATAGGGAAGAGTGCGATGTATATAAGAAGAAGTTTACAGGAGATATTTTCTTTTATTTGTACAATAGGCAGATGATTTTTCTTGTGTTGGTGGCTGAAGTGATAACATTTTAGCCAGCATTAATTAGGCTTGTACAAATTCATGTATTTCTCTTTCTTTACTTCGGCTGAAATGACTAAATTTGAGCTAGCATTAACCACTTGCCTTGTTTTACAAGCTTATGCTTACCCCCTTTTTTTTCCATATTACTTGTATTCCTAATTGCATTATGAAGCTGGAAGCTTAGTTCACAGGCTTTGAAACTGCCTTGATAAATCTCAGGTGTAAAAATTTGGAGATTGATATTGTATATTTTTTTCTGGTTTGATAAGTTTGAACGGGTAGAAACTAGAAGTATGTATATACAAAGAGAAAGATTTTACTGAGGTAGGTTATTTCTGGAACAAGCTTTTATTTTTTTATTTTTTTATAAAGGTAGATTATTGTATACTCTTGATACTATGTTTACATAATTATTATTACGTTTGTTGTATAAAGATATTTGTATAAAAATATACTCTTTGCAGGTATACACTTGGCTTTGTTATGAAGATATTTTGTATGTAAAGATTTGTTTTATTATTTTCTTGCTTTCACAATTCATATACATGTTTTTGTCAATTTTACTCTATACATTTGTCCTTACAAAACTTCAACTTATGTTGTATTTCTATTTTGACTATCACTATTTAAATTATGTTCATATGGTTTACTTATATCTTATACTTATATTTATATTGATAGAATCTGATTCTATTTCAAACATTAATATCTATATATATTTTTATACTAAATGTTAACAAGGTGAAACATTTTAATTCAATTATATGAGATAAATTTTATTATAATATTATTAAGAGATTTAATTTAAATTTACAAATCAAATTCCCTTTTCAAAATACAAAACTAAATAAACAAATGGAAAATATTTCCAAAAGCCTTATCTTTTTAAAATGATAAGTTCATTTTTTTATTTAATTGGATTAAATATTTATTAAATAATGTTGCCAAAATACCGGGTCATCACAAACCTTCCCCCTTTGAATCTTTTCGTCCTCGAAAAGGAACGAAGCTAGAGTTATTAAAATGCTTAAAATTCGATAAATTTTCTTTAATCATTTTTAATCTACTTTTGGAAAAATTTCTATAATATTACTAAAATAGTTTTTATAAAAATACTTTTATAACTCGATGTTTCATCAAGTCCATCCTCGTTCTCACAGAAATTCGGTCATACGTTGATCAGGCGTATGACTGAAAATCTATAAGTACTTAGTAGACCTATCTTCAACACCCAGTGAAAATATTCAAAAAAATAATTTTGTCGAAAATATAGAAAACAGTTTTGAAAATAGAGAAAATATCTTTGGTGAGAATGCTCTGGAAATCATCACACCCATCCATGGTCACAGTTAACCCGATGGTTACGTTGCCGTCCCGGCAAAATTCACAGATAACTGTAGGCATCCGCGCCCCTTAATTACGCCATGGAACCCGCTACAGATCGCAGCTACAACTGGGGTTACGTAGCTATCACAGCAAAAACCCATATAACTGTAGGCATCAACGCCACCGAATTTCGCTGCCAAAAGAATGAAACTCCTCCACTCGACCATAGATCGCAGTCTACCGATGTTGCGTTGCCTTCCCGGCAAAATCAAGTGTAGACCGTTGGCACTCATCCTCCACACGATTTCGCTATGGTCCCCACAGTAGGTCGCAGCGACATCGAGCTACACTGTCGTCACAGCATAACCCAAATGCTCCTGTAGGCATCAACGCCACCGACTTTCGCTACCCAATAATCCTCAGGAACTAGTTTGTCCGGACTCCTCACAGGATCAACTTTAGAACCTCCCTCTTAGAGGCTCAAGGCAGTGCCACCCTGTGGCACTCCTGAGAAGTTCATTCCAAGGGAGCGCCTTTTTCTCCAGAGCCAATCTCAAAACACTTTATACTATACACATATAGTATTCCCCCAAAATCATACACCTAGTATGAATTTCATATAAGGCTCCTTTACACAAAATCGATTCCCGGAATCGATATTTTCCAAAATAGGCTTTTCCAAATCTCAATATTGATTTTCCCAAAAATCAAAGCCTTTTTCCAAATCCATAGGTTCTCAAAACCTTTCCTCAAAAATCATTTTTTTTTCAAAATCATTTTACAAAGTCCTTTTTATATAAATATATATACTAATCTTGAAAAATTTTGAATCAAATTTATACTTGTATAAATTTACGTTTATACTCCAAATATTTTCAAAAATCCTTTCTTCTGGTTATAGATTCATTCAAAGGTAGTTTTTATCTTATTTAACAAAGATATATAATTTAATTTTTTTTTTCTTGCAAGACAAACATAAAATTTTAAATTTACACTTGCCAAATTACTTACTTTTATTATAAAGTACATTTTTAAATCAAAGAGATATTCAATTTCCACTTTATTTCCATAAAATTAATTTCTGCCATAGAAATATCAAATTTTAATTTATTTTATTTTAGTTTATCATATATTCACAAGAGATATTTTCCATTACAAAAATCATCTGATAACTTTTTATCAGCCATTTCAATATTAAATTTCCCCCCTTTTCATTGTATATTTCTCAAAATATTCTTTTTATTCAAAAATAACCATTTCATATTTCTTATTCAAAAATCTCAATATCAATAGCATTCAAATCCGTACGATGTACACATATCATCCATACGCTATAACAATCTGATCACTCACTTGATCACACAATTCCACTTCCGAACTAGTATTGTCCACCCGACTTCCTAGTGCGGACTCAGATCTGGTTTCTTGATCAGAAACCGTCATTCTCCTTACATAGGTCACAACTATGATAGAGAACATCCAGAACCAATCAAAAATCCATATCCAGGTTCGCCGTCGAAAATCGAGCGAAAAATTCCAACTCGGATCGATAATATTATCTCGAAATTCTGCACTCGAATCTGGATCAAATCACTATGCGAATAGAATAATATACGTACCTCCTACGTATTTTCTTCATTGATTATTAGCCAAATCAATTTTCCTTCTCTATTCACATTCACCTTGATTTTATTCACTTATTCACATTTGCCTAAATCCCCATTTGGATTATCACTTCAATTCTTACCCCAGTTGGGTATTTAATCAATAACAGTTTGGACTCCGACTATTTTTTATTTAGAAAATAGCTTGAAAATTTTAAAAAATAGATAAGTTGTTAGAAAATAATTATTAATTTGTAAAACAGCTGTAAAATAGTTAAATAATCGTAAAATAATTGAAAAAAATAATAAAATAATTGCAAAATGGTTGTAAAATAGTAATTAGCTATAAAACAATTGAAAATAGTTAAATAATTCCAAAAGTAATTGTAAAATAAGTTTAAGATAGTTTTTGGTTTGGAAAATAGATTTATTCTAAAACAATTTATTTTAAAAATAGTCTAGAGCCAAACTATTCAACTTCCAAATCTTTAACTCAATCATTCAATTTAAATTTCCATTTAAATCGACTCAATACCAAAATAACTTCAAATTTCAATCACTTCCCATTCCGATATTGATACAATTCCAATCAAGTTGAATTAACCTTAATTTCTTTCTAATTTCAAATCAAATTCCATTTGAGTTTAAACTCATTCACTTTAACTACAGTTCCAAATTTATTCAAACTAAATTCAAATTGAATCCACTTCAATTTCAAATCATTTCAGTTTCTATATGAATTAATCCCAATTCAAATTTTCCATTTAGATCTTATACTTATCCATTTTCAATTCTAGTTAATTCAAACTAGATTCAATTTGAACTAATTTCGTTTAAATCTCAATTTCAAACCATCTCGAATTATTATATAAACTCGAGTTAAATTTTCAAAAGTTGATTTAATCCCTTAAATCAGATTTACCTTTATCAATAATCCAAATCTTTAAACAATTTAATTCTGAGTCCAATTCTCAAAATTCCATTTTAAATTACCTTTACTTCTACATAAACTTATTTCTAGGTTCAAATAAGAGTTCAAAACAATTTTATCTTAAAAATTCAATTTATTACCCACTTTTATTTCCCAGTTTTTAAACCAGTTTTTAAACAATTTTAATTTACAAATTAAATTATTCAAATTTCAGTTCAAAGCAATTCCATGTCCTCAATTTCAAATTCAAGTTTAATTTCCCTTTTTGCCCCAATAATGGATATATTACCACACTTCACTTCTCATTCATTTAAACAAATTCAATTCATAATTCAACGATTAATAACAATAGGATGATATTATCCAATTTATTTTAAACATCCACCCATTTAAAATTTCAGATCTCAAACCTATTTTGAGATCACACAAACCCCCAATTCAACTTAATCCAGACAACCTTACCCAATTCGAACTTCCATTTCAAATTTTGAACTTCTCATAAAAAATCTTCCCACTTATTAAGTTCAAAAACTTATTACTTTGGGTATCATATATATCATTCCAGATTTAAATCTCAACATTTAGAGTTTATTTCAAACTAGATATTATGTATATTCCCCATATATACATATTATTTCCTTTACACACTAAGTTATCCTTAAATTTTAAACCACCTTGGGTTTTTAATTCAAACAAATTTCTTTTAAAATTTCAAACAACTCTTGTTTGAAATAGAACCATTTTATTCAAATACATTAAATAATGTTATTTATTATTTCTTTATTATTTAAATTTTTTTTAGACCAAGGTTTAGAACTTCATAATTTAAATCATTTTCAATTCCCATTTATATGTCATACTTACCAAATGCCTTATTTCCTTAAAACATTTCATTTTGCTTACTTATTAACACACATTTTATTATTAAACACAACAATCATTTATGATAATAACCAAGATTATCATATTTGGAAGCCAATTTATTATTATCTTTATTCTGGAAACATTTCTACAAATTCAGGATTTAATTTCAGTTTGGATCCATTTCAAATTCATCTTTACTCAATTTCAATTTGGTTGTATTACTATTACCACTTAATTCTCATTATCTTATTTAATCCAAATAAATTTTAACAACCAATAACTTTAACATTTATAAGTAAGAAATATTGCTTTATATATATCAAATAATTTTTTTATGTAAAATCATTTACCTTTAAAATCATTTAAAATCTTTATAAGAAAATAACAAGTACGTTCCCTCATATATATATATATACACACACACACACAACTCATCCTAGGGTAATATTAACCCTATCTCTGATGAGTACACCCACCAGAGCCAAGGTTTTCGCTTAACCTTCGCTCTGATACCAACTGTAACAACCCGGAAATTTTCGAACCCGAAAATTCCAGATAGTTATGAAAAGAAGAAAGAGGTAGAAGAAGAAGAACAGAAACATCAACATCTCACATTCGCAGCGAATAAAATATAATAGCAAATAATAACAGTTTACAAAAGATTACTATATCTGTCGATTACATTTTAATACATCAGAGTTTTACATACCCACAGTCACTGAAATATACATACAGTAATCAGTCTCAAAATACAATAATATACTGCAGCGGAAATACTCTATACGTACTTGCCATCCAGCTTGTCTCCTGAGCTCCCGAACGTCCTACCTGAGAATCTGTAATACTCGGTCTGACTCGATCATTACATCAAAGTAACACCCGAGTCAGGCTGGAAACCAGCGTGAGTAAACTCATCCAATAAGAAATACAATAGCATAAAACTTTCATAAGACCCGGGGTGACTCGTATCATCTTACAAATCCACAATTTGTTATAGACATTCATTTATTTCATTCTAGCCTGTATAATTTCACATTATCAAATTTATACAGAATTTAGTTACTAATCGAAGTGGTTTCGGGTATTACTGATACCCGACCCCGGTCTCTTCGATTTCAATTGCCATTCTAATTCTAGTTTAAGTAGATACAAATCAACTATATTACTAGGTATCATAGTCACACAGCAAATTAATTATCAATTTATACTCCACATTATCATTGTCCACCCAAATATATCATATCACAAAATATTTCATATCAGAGGTATTAACCAATTCAAGGCATTTAACGTCATTCACTCATTCATAAGCGAGTTTTATCACTTCCAAAATTTATTTACCTCTAATTAAATTAATTACTAATCCTTAATCACTCAGATTACCTTTACTTAACATTACTGAATTTCAAACTAATTTGTTAATCAATCCTTAATTAATCCATCTTAATTAACCTCCCTTGATTAATTATCCATTAATTAATTACACCAAGTAATTAATCCTTAATAAATTTAACAATTTAATTAACTTTTACCCTTCATATTAATTACATTGATCTTTAATTAACTACTCAAATTATTTATTCCATAATCACTTGTCTTGAATTAATTGTCCTTTAATAAATCATTCTCACTAATTAATTAACCCTAAATCCATTTCCTTAATTACTTCCCTTAAGTAATAAACCTTGAATTTCGTCTATCAGGTAATTATCTCATTAGTTAATTAATTACATTGGTTAATTTACCCTAATTAACTACCCTTAATTAATTAACCCTAAATCAATAATTAATCACAACTATTCATTATTATTTTGCTAATAATTTATTTATCTTTAATTACCATTTTATTTATCAATAATAAATCTTTAATTATTGATAAATTAACAAATTTAAAAGATAATCATCTACCTTAATTAATCTTCTTAATTATTTCCAAAGTCTTTCCTAATAACCTTGGAATCAAATAACCTACAAGCCTGAAGTTTAAATTAAAATTTAAAACTCTAAATCTTTAATTAAACTGTTACATTTTCTGATAAATTAAAACAACTTATTACTTTAAATAGTTTAAGATAATTAATTTATCTTGGCTTTGTTGAAATAAAAAAAAACTGTTATATTTAAAACACTCGCGCGAATCATCACGTAACATACCCGAGCAAATCCCTACTCTACTTCGAGTCAAAACTCGAGATAAAGCCATCATCCCAAAACACGAATCTTCAGTGCACAGGAATTTCTGGTGCACGTGCACCGATCGCTGGCGAAGCTCCGGCATCCTCGACTTCCACCAAAACTTCATCGGTCATCTTCCCTTCCGATCACATCGACTTAATCCCCTAAACAAATTCGAAATCAAAATCGAGTTACCTCGATCAAAAAGGCTCAGTAGCCATCACCAAGAAACTGCCTCGTCACGGCCATCTCGACCACCGGAGCGCCTACATTTCCAATTACAACTCCGATAACCTCCGTTCTTCCCTTCCCCAGAAACCAGTGGCACTCGATCCACCAGTGGCTTCACTACGGCCTTGTTTCTAGATTCGACGAAAACACAGTTCAAACCCTACATTCGATCAATTCTCAAAATTCATGCATTCGAAAATTATTTCATCATTTTTCTGGTATTGCTACATTATCAAGCTTGCCTCTCACCAAAATTCAGAATTTAAATTTGTTTGAATTAGCTGGAATTGGTAAAAGAGCAGATTCTATTCAACAAGATACTGCACCTTGAATATTGCTTAAAAATCATCATTTAAATCTTAAAAATCCTATCTTTCGAAGTCAATTCAAATTATAAAATTTAATCTCAGATTCGAATCACTCGAAATCTATCAAATTTAGCATATCCTCTGTAAAACAGGTCTTACTAGTTACATATATATTTTTTCTTGAAATTATTTTTAAATCATAGTTAACTCTTAAACAAGCATTTTTGCTTTAATAACCAAGGTCTAACAAAGATTAATTGATTTGATATATATTTTTCTCATCAACTTAATACTGGGAAACTGGAAACAGGGAAGTTCCTCACATAACAACATGCACACACTTCTGCTATTTACAAAATGAAGATATATCCTGGTATATACATGAAAAATCAATTCCAAACTCAGGCTTAACCATTATCAGTTGATTATACTTAAATCTCTTTAAGTTGTTTACTCACTGATATAAAAAGAAGAAAACTAAGTGAGGTTACTCACAGTTAAAAGATGAACAGAGGACCAGGTTTGAAGTTTGAAACTGAAAACTGCCCACTTGCTTCAGGTTGATCTTTACTTCAGTTTTGAAATGCAAGAGTTGTTTGATAACAGATCTTATTTTCACAACACCAAAAAGGCCATTTTATCACACTTATAACCGTGATAAATTAAATTACCCACGGTTATAAGCGTTGTCCCAAGTGGCGTGGGCAAATATTATCACAGAAAAAATAACGCTTATAACCGTGATAATTTTGGGTATTGCTCACGGTTATAAGCGTGAGAGTTATGGTGTTTACTCACGGTTATAAGCGTGAGAATGATGAATCACGGTTATAAACGTGGGAAATTTCATATCTATCACGTTTATAAGTGTGATAAATCTAGATTTAATCGTAATTTAAAGTAAAACGGTTATAAGCGTGAGTTTTCTGGGGTTTCACCACGGTTATAAGCGTTAGTATTCAAAAGCACACTATGTTTTATAATATGCATATATACCTACCAACACATGCATTAATATGGACGTCAATATTGCACATGCAAACAAATAAACTTCATATAGCAATTGACATGTGCATTACTATGGATAGTTTTTTTAAATACATAAATCTCGTACAAAACAGCTAAAAAGAACTAATTAAAACATGACCATAAATATTTTCAGTTCTCCTAGACATTACTTGCATGCAAAAAAGTGATACACACAGTGAAACTCAATCAATCAATTCGAATAATACAAATATTAGTTCTAACTGTCCTCCTTTAACAGAACATGATAATGCATTTACAATAAATAAAACTAGTAGTAATATGGCACCATTTGTTGGTGAGTCTACAACAGTACAAACGTCAGGGAAAAAGCCAACCAGGAACCAAACTCAACGATCGACAAAGCCCAAGCTCCTGATCAGATGCAGGCAGATCTTACCGGATAGACTTTGATCCTGCAAGTATTGAAATGGGTTCAACAGTAGTTCCTTCATCAGAGAAACAAGCAGCCTGCAACTCGTCTAACACTCAAACAGCTCTGCAAAATAATCCTGAAACAAAAGGAGGTAATTCTGGAATGAGAACCAGACATACAAGAAAAGCTTGGGCCGATGATATCTTTATTCCTATTTTTCCACACAAATATTAATAAAATTGCAAGTATAAAGGATTTCTATTCGTACTGCTCTGCAACACATAAAAGAAACTATATGACAGATAAAGCGGTCGTTTGAAAACCTTCTTTGACCTATTTATAACTTACTTTTGTTGCTGTATGAATTCATATATTTTAAGATAGTCATAAAATTTATGACATAAGTATGCTGTTTATAGGTTACGTTTGCTACCATCAATTACTGAATAGACTATGAATTGCATTTGTAAGATAATTAATACAAAAATGTAAAGTGTGTAAAGAGCGATATTGAGTGTGGTTCACATTATAGTACTTGAATTAGACGGCACTAGCTATTCAAATCTTATCATTTCCTATTTGTTTCCTTTTAACTGCAGTCACACATTAAACTTGTTAATTGACAGTATGTCGAGTGCAACATGATTATTTTTGTTTTATTGTCTACCTCATACCCTAAATAGTTAGTTGCATATCCCAAAACTACACGCATCGTAAATGCTGAAAATGCTTTTACACTTTTAAGAGTTGGTAAAAAAAAATTATTTTGAAAATGGTGGACAAGACAGACCTATAATTTGGTTTCACTTATCTAAATTGTTGAATCAAGTGATCATTCAGTATTGTAAATAACGGAAATAATGCTCAGTTCGAGTTTTCTTGGTCTTCATGAACCTGAAGTACATCTGGTCATTTATTTTTTATTTTTTAATAAGTAAACAAATCAGAATTGACGGTGAGGATTTGTTTGGTCCTTAGAATCATCTAAGAACGAGACCGTACGATTTGCTTTTTTGTATGAACATTCTAATAACACGTGCGTCTTAATAGTACAAATTTTTTAATTTCAATTTCGATCATGTCTGATGTACCAAGTTAATCTTTATCATTTATATTAACCAACTAAAATAATAAAATAAGAAAGTGAATTGGACAGTGAAGATTGAATTAATATTCGAAAATAAAAAATGAAGTTATTTATTTGTATCTTAAAGATATAGGACATAAATAGGTGGTCGATAATCCGAGATAAATACACAATTCTAATATGCATAGATGGTAAGCGTTGCTGTGCTTTATATACTTTCTTTCTACCATAACTTGACAAATAATGTTATAGAATGTATGCTGTGAGTTTGTTGATATATGTGTATAATGATGATTTTAAAAGTGTTGCATATGCTGGTAGACTGACCTAACCTTGGCAGTTTTGGGCACTGAGATGCCCTTAGCAGCACAAATTCATTTTATCGCAAACGATACTAATTAGTAACTAATTCAAGTCTAGAAAAAATTAACTTACTAAATTGCATATTCATTTTATCTTCATTTAGCTTCCAAACGATACTAATTAGTAACTAATTCAAATCTAGAAAAAATTAACTTACATATTTTCACTGATATCGCAAACGATACTCAGGCCAGATCACAAAACCCCCATCAACTAGCTTGGATAGCGTGTAATGGCCATTTTGCGGTGCATAAAAAAGTGAAGCTTCTGGATCAATAACATCTTCAATCCAAACGACTTGTTCTCCTTCAACCACCTTTCTACCATGGCACATTTTTTGCGTCCCAATGTGCCCTTTTGCTACCTCCTTCAAATCTGGTGCTAGCAGCTTTACTGATTGTTTTTCTCTAGTAGAAGATCTCGTTCCTTTATCTAATGAAGCACTTTTGCTAGGACCTCTATCTAATGAAGCACTTTTGCTAGGACCTCTATCTAATGAAGCACTTTTGCTAGAACCCGGATTGTTGATATTCTCATTATTCTGCTCGGTGTTCGAAACATCTTCCGGTCTTGATGTTGACACGTTTCCCCCAATTTGATTCACAAGCAACTGCATACATTGTTTCATATCAATGATAGCCGAACTCATTGTTTTAATCTCTTCATACATTTGATTGTGTTGGTTCTGCATTTCTGTTCTCCATTGTTGATTTCCACTCTCTTGGTAATTGAGTATTGCTTTCGAAGCTTGCGCGAGTTTTACTTTCTTTACATTAGCCGTAGAGCTGATAGCACGACAATAACTTCTCTTTCTATCATCTCCAAAAACTTCAGCAACGGGATCTCTTTCAAACTCTTCTAAACTTCTTATGCCATCACCTCCATTGACACTAGATTCTGATTTTTGTCTTTCTTCTACTGCTTCTATCAATGCCTACATATATAAACCAAAGTCAGAAAAAACAAAATGAGTTTATTTCAGGTTGTGTCGTTTGTTATTTAAAGATAGCTGCCGAAATTTGCAGGGTGCGAACAAGATGGTTTAGTGTATGTGTTTTTGAAGGGTTGATATGGCAGCATATTCAGGCAAGTATGTTCCCTTAAACCAAATGAAGAAGCCAGTCAGAAGAACTATACATTTAGCAGGTTTTGTTTGGTTAGCCATTTAGCAGGTATAGTTAACTTGTTCAAATAAGTGAACAAGTTAAAGAAAATGAAGGTAGGAAAATTAACTTACATATTTTTCAGCAGCGCAAGGAATCACATCTCCGGTTTTTTACTTGTGTGTGCCACTTTCCACGCCTTAGTTCGTGAAACTTTACTATTAGGATCTTCCGCTTCCTATACAAATAAATATGAATATATTCAAGAGCCACACAATATTATCGAAAATTACCGTAAAAGACTTGATACGAACCAATTCTTCATATAATCGAGCATAAGATTTTCTACCCAATGTGTGATTTATAGTGTTCTTTGCTTTGTTATCACTGTTCGTCTTGCATTGTTTTTTCTTCTTATCCGTGTATTCATTGTCGATGAACCCCTCCCACTGAACTTTATCGATGTCATCGGGTCGGTTTTCAATTGCAAGATGTCTAGGCAAAAACTCCTGCTCTTTTGTTTTAATATATGTCTTCCTCAATTTTGCTTTTGCCGTTCTGAAATATTGTGGAAAAAACTGCTCCAAAATTGGTCGAGCAACATCGGGATTTATATTCAACTCAAACTCCTTCTATTAAAAAAATTGTAAAAAAAGTATTGATTATTCACACATCTCACATAAAAAGATTGTAAAAAAAGTAAAGAATTCTAGAAAGTAGGCACAAGAGTAAAGGTTGTTTTCTATAAAGGATAAAGTAAAATACCATAAGCGCTTTCCATAAATTGTTTTTGTAAAACATATCCACTTTCCTCCAATCGTCGTAGTTAATAGGAATATGCCTCCGAATCAAAACGCCACAACGGGATGCCCACTTTGATGAGTCTTTACCTTTTGCACCATCCATTTCAACAATTATTGAGTATTTTTTGTTTGGAGGAGGAGGAGGAACATCTTCTTCTATGCTTTCTGCTATATGTTGCGATGGATTGCTGCAACTAGCCGACATTCTGCATATATACAAATATATACTTCACAGTATCCAAATATATAACAAAGAACAAGACAATGAAAGAAAACATTGAATGACTTACACGGTTCCAGGAAGACGAGGTCCAAATAAATGAAAGTTTGACTGAGTGGCAGGTCACTGGTTTAAGTCGAAAAGGGTAAAAAGGAAGGCCCATGAGGAAAAGGAAACTTGTTCAGCATAAAAAGTAAACTGTGCAGCAGAAAAAGAAGAAACAACTGTCAGACTTGTCATTTTCAGAATAAAACATGGTATTACCTGCTTGCAACACCAACTTCTCAGTATCCCAAGATAACATGTTTCTAAAAGTATTTGTTAGCAGGTCTGGCGCAAGTGGTGCTAGTATTTCCCATGCTTTCGTTAGAAGTTCAAATGTGCAGACTATAAACTTCAGACAATAGCATCAGTGAAAATTTTCGTGACTGTAGCAAGTATATTTATTACTTGACCAGTGCAATATGCTAACATATATTTATGCACTTGCGCACAGCAAATTTTATTACTAGGCTTAGTTTTTAGTATCTGACTCGCCTTCCTTCAAAGTTTGTCATAACCTCATTGAAAATATGTATAGCTTGAATATTAACGAAAGAAACAGTTAGAATTTTAATTATATACCAGTTTAATTAATTCTTATACGGATGCTCTAAATGTGCTTTTGGTTACAAGTGAAGGAAAGTTTACAAATTAAGCTATGAAAATAAACAAAGAACTATAACTATTTTACACTAAAGTACTATTTAATTGACGTATTATAATCGAGAACACCATGTGCACAGCAGAGGTTCGAACTGCACGTGTACACCCTAAATAAGGTAAGCTATGCATATATTACACAAAAGATAGATTGTATCCAATTGATCAGGCACATCAGTTGATTTGTCTGCATTGAAAGACATTAGTATTTGTACTCAACATTTACCAAGTCTCTTTTACAGGGATATGCTACTCAATAATATATTGTGCATACCTGGCTTAGGCTTAAAAAAATATACAATTCCAGGATTCACATTAATTTGTGATACATTTTTCGTGCTGTGTTAAAAAATTTAACTTCCTTTTACAGAACCAGATGGAAGTCATGAATGTTATGCCTGATGCAGGAAACAAAGTGACTGTACAAACTGAACGAACTGCAAGCAGGTAAATTTACTCATTTTCATTTTTTTTCCAACTGTAAATAATTGAATACGGTATATCGCTGCACAGTTTACCTGAATGGAGAAGGCTTTGAATTACCTGCATTAAACCTCAAAGGATCTGGTTTTGCAAATATTAAATGAAAGTAGATAAAAAATAGCAGCACAAATTATTCAGCTTCAACCAAAACGATGCACTTGTTGCAATTTATCACATAGAGAAAACCATAATACATTCATCTATTTGACTTCAATACATTTTGACAACGCTACTAAATTAGGTTGCTCATTTAAAGTTGATTGAAAGTTTGTTGGCATCTTGTAATCATCCACGCTATCGGTCAAACGTTTAGGTGAACGTCGTACAACAGACCAATCGGGATTTTGTATGTCTTTTATGTAAAAAACTTGACTTGCTTCTGACGCAAGAATGGCAGGCTCATCATACTCCCCATCACTGCTTTTAAGTTTGTTAAGATTCACCATCAACAAATTAGAATCTGAACAAATCTTACAACCATGTATTTTGTCAGCAATATTGACCCACTCGCAATAGAACACTACATGTTGAAATTCATAATAATCAACTTCAATGATCTCTTTAATAATACCATACCAAGTAGCGTCATCATCTGTAGGATTTAAATCTTTTGCACTTGCTATAAATGTTGTAATAGCATCCATACAAACACCACTATCTTGTGTTGAAAGGGTGTCATCATAGTGCTGTGGAGAGAATACATAGCCATTGATTCTATACTTAAGGTGAGTTTTGGCTTCCCACGTTGGTCCACTAACATAATACCATAACACTGAATTCATGCATTTTTCTTCTAGTAACTGCCAAATTCATTTAAATAAGTTAAATAGTATAAATTTTATTATTGAAATATGAGCTTTGTAAAATCTAACAAACCTTCTTGTGCAACCAATCAATAAATTCAGTTTGTACTACAACTTCTGTCCTTGTGTGGTGCTTTTTTTTACTCCGTTGAACATCTTCTAACAATGATCGATATTCACTACAATTAAAAATGTTGTAGTTTAAGTAAATATCGAAATTAGATTTAATAACGTATCAAAAAATTACAAACCTATAATAATCATCTCGGTCTGGGATGTCCATCCTAAAGAGTATCCACCTTCGAATTTGCGTACGTTGCACGCCAGATAGCTTGATAATTTTACCCTCGATGATGGAACGTTCATAAGTATCATCTCCGTTCTCATCTAAAAACGGTGCTTGTTTACAGCTATGATTACCGGTACGTGGATTTGGCATATATTCCATGGCATATCTAACAGATTCTGAAACAAGATATGCTTCAGAAATTGATCTCTCCACGTAACGCTTATTGCTTGGTATGTTCTTACACTCCTTCATAGCTCTAAAAAAAAATTACATTTATTGAATAGATCGTGCAATTATTATACGAAAAAATAGTGTACCTTTCAAATGGATACATCCATATATAGCTAACTGGTCCACATAGCAATGCTTGATCAGCTAAATGCACCATTAGATGTATACTTATATCAAAGAATTGAGAAGGAAAATAATGCACCAATACACACAATGCCTCAGCAATCATATCTTTGGCAGCTTGGACATGCTCTCGAACTAAAACCTTCGAACAAATAATATTGAAATACAAGCATACTTGTAATATTGCACGTCTTAAGTCACGATGCTTTGGATATGCATGTTGCACCATAATAGGCAGAAAATACTGGATAATAACATGATAGTCATATGACTTTCTAATATTCAAACCAGGTGGTTGAATATTTACTAAGTTTCTTAACTTAGTCCCAAAGCAAGAAGGAAGTTTTACCTCTTTTAGGACTTGACAACAGCGAATTTTGTATGTTTTATCGAATGCAAATTTGGGAGATTGTTTGCTTCTATCAAACAATAAATTAATAAAATGCTCCGATACATTCTTCTCGGTGTGCATCACATCAATAGTATGTCGCACTTTATGACTACTCCAATACTCTAAGGTAAAAAGAATCGACTTTTTATACCATGCTGGTCTTTCATCATCGACTTTTTCATTAACATAATATTCATCATCAGGATCAACATCATTTACCACGCGCTTTCTGTTTTTTGGTATTTTACCTAGTACATAATTGATATGAGCAAGCTTTTCTACAAGTGTTGATCCTGTCAATCGTGTTGGAGGTTCCTTATCCTCTATGCACTTATACCATCCATGTTTCAGTGCCCTATATGGATGACCATTCTTCAAAAATCTTCTATACTTCGTATAAACTATCTTATTACCGATACGTTCTGATTCAGTCTCCACACCACAAATTGGGCATGCTTTATAACCATGTGTTACACAACCAGATAAATTACCAAATGCAGGTAAATCATGTATTCCCCATAATAACATTGCTCTCAAAGTGAAATGCTCTTTTTTGTCCATGTCAAATGCAGACACTCCTTCTACCCATAGCTGCTTCATCTCATCCACAAGAGGCTCCAAATACACATCAATATCTTGACTTGGTGCTCTTGGTCCAGGAATTAACAAGCACAACATTTGAAACTCTGGTTTCATGCATAGTGATGGCGGTAAGTTATAAGGAACCGTATAAACAGGCCAACAACTATAACTATTAGACTGGGTTGTACTAGGATTGAACCCGTCGGTAGCAATACCAAGCCAAAACTGGGAAATAGAATAGAGAAAAAGGACAACATAAATATAATTATCTTTACATTGTTCAGTCGTTCATTTATGATCAGATTCTATTATTGTCATTCTTCTATGATTCAAAACTGATTTCTTATTTTATTGTATCAAAAGTTACTAAGTTAGTATCATTAAGATTGTACTAAGACATGTAACACACGTATTTGATGGTTTGAAAATTAACTAAATTAAGCGAACATTTTCAGCATATATTCAGTTAATAAATGATAACGATATGAGCTCAGCTGACTTGGTGAAACAATCTTACTAAATATAAGATGAAGGCTACCTAAGTTGTTTTTTTAGAATAGAAAAGGGTAAATGAGAGAATGACATGATGAAATATCTTTATAATTTGATTTTATAACTTGCCCATCCAGTGTGTACACAATATATAGTAAAAAAAACTATAGCATAGCACACAATACATACAGGTCTCACTTAATCAGGCTATAAGTAGCCTGAAACATATACATTTATAAAACAACTAGCAGAAGCAATGATGAGAAAGAATTGGATAGACCCACAGAGAGTAGTTTCTTGTATTTACATGCATAGTGAAACTTCAGCTACGATTACCAATCTCGATAATGAAACTTTTGTATATTTCAACGGACGTGTTTATTTCTTTTGCACCTGAAACTGTTCCTATAGTAAAAGGCATGGAGATGTTTATGACAATGCAAGCAAAGACTATTTTGCACCTGAAACTTGCCTTTTGAAACTGCTTACACATGAAAACTGTATAAATTTTGAACTTGTCAAGGTATATTTCTGAGTCTTTAACTCCTACACATTTGAAACTTTTATATCTTGAAAATCTGATAATACATAAGTCTTTGGTTTTTCAAAATCATACAGCACCTATATGTACTGCATATATAGGAAGCTTTATACATTTAAACTTTATATGTACACAAAGAAGCTTTATACATTGGAGAAAAACAGCCGTAGGAGCTTTAGCAGTTGAATCTCATGTTATATTAACTTTTATCCGATTAAGCTTTGATTCGGAATTATAAAGCTATAAAAATATCAGCTAAAAGAAGTTTGCTTAGAATTAAAATCTGGTATAAAGTTATACGTGCTTAACATTAGCATGTATATATACAGAACTGTAAAGTTATGTATTTCCAAAGCTTGCCATGTATATGTTAAAAATCTTCATTCACAAAATCACTCACACATTTAAAATCATATATACAATATTCTATTTATTCGAAACTTTTGTGTGTTTGAAAACCCAGAAAACAACACGTTTAGGGAATTTTGTATACATTTTGAATTCAAATATACCTAGGAGAATATATGTTTGAAACTACATACACAACAATATATATCCTTTTAACAATAGATTTCATGGCTCTTTGAAAATCAAATGCATTCTTGAAGTTGGTTTTGTTTGAGAACCAAATATATATTTGAAGCCACAATACCACACATAAATCTTATACATTTCAAAACATGACATAAGCATTTGAGGTATTTATGCTTATATAAAACTTACATGTGACTCTATGCAGACTTTTGTATTAAAATTGATGCTTATGCTTGAAATCAGGTACAAGTAAAACCATATGTTCCCAAAGTTCAATGACAGACATGTACATGTCTTTAAAGTTCAGGCATTTGAAGTTTAGTAGATCTAAGATATGTTCTCGAAAATCTATAATATCCCAAACTATCATATTTGAAATTTAGTGTTCATTCAAAAGCTTGGCGTTTTTAAATCCAGATAGTTTATGGAATTATTAGCTTTTAAAACATTTAATAAATCGTTATCAAGATTTTTGGAAATTTCAACTTTGAAGTGCTCTGTCTTTTGAATTCCATACTTACAGAATGGAGCCTTATAGATTCATGGCCTGCTCATTTCTAAACCTTTGTTTTCCAAATGCAGACGTAACTAATTCCAAATTAGAGGAGAAAGAATTATTAAAACATACAAAAGCAAATCAAAAACGAAAATTATTACCTGAGGCGGGCGACTCGCAAAGGAAGATTTGGGAAGAATTCGGAAGGCTGCGACGAGGAAGTAGGTTTGTCTGCAAATGGAAGTAAGCTGCAATCGCCGGCGATAGGGCTACTCGCAATGAAGGAAGGCTGCGACTCAACGAAGGAAGGCTTTAACCTAATTAGATTTTAGGAAGAAAGGTACAAGCCAGAACCGTGACAAACATCTGAAGCTAGGGAGTGGAACGTAAATGGCAACTCTGCCCAATGCCTTCTGCTTATTTACGAAATGCCCAAATTTTGTCATGGAAATAACCGTGATAAAATAATATAACAGTAATAACCGTTATAAATTTCCAACAATAATAACCGTGACAAAATGAAACGAAAAAAGTGTGACAAAATGGCCTGTTTGGTGTAGTGTTTGCTTTCTACTTAAGTTTGTGAAATGGTAGTGACATTCTGTTGTTTTGCTTAGCTCGAAAAATTGAAAAATGGAGACAATATAGGGAAGAGTGCGATGTATATAAGAAGAAGTTTACAGGAGATATTTTCTTTTATTTGTACAATAGGCAGATGATTTTTCTTGTGTTGGTGGCTGAAGTGATAACATTTTAGCCAGCATTAATTAGGCTTGTACAAATTCATGTATTTCTCTTTCTTTACTTCGGCTGAAATGACTAAATTTGAGCTAGCATTAACCACTTGCCTTGTTTTACAAGCTTATGCTTACCCCTTTTTTTTCCATATTACTTGTATTCCTAATTGCATTATGAAGCTGGAAGCTTAGTTCACAGGCTTTGAAACTGCCTTGATAAATCTCAGGTGTAAAAATTTGGAGATTGATATTGTATATTTTTTTCTGGTTTGATAAGTTTGAACGGGTAGAAACTAGAAGTATGTATATACAAAGAGAAAGATTTTACTGAGGTAGGTTATTTCTGGAACAAGCTTTTATTTTTTTATTTTTTTATAAAGGTAGATTATTGTATACTCTTGATACTATGTTTACATAATTATTATTACGTTTGTTGTATAAAGATATTTGTATAAAAATATACACTTTGCAGGTATACACTTGGCTTTGTTATGAAGATATTTTGTATGTAAAGATTTGTTTTATTATTTTCTTGCTTTCACAATTCATATACATGTTTTTGTCAATTTTACTCTATACATTTGTCCTTACAAAACTTCAACTTATGTTGTATTTCTATTTTGACTATCACTATTTAAATTATGTTCATATGGTTTACTTATATCTTATACTTATATTTATATTGATAGAATTTGATTCTATTTCAAACATTAATATCTATATATATTTTTATACTAAATGTTAACAAGGTGAAACATTTTAATTCAATTATATGAGATAAATTTTATTATAATATTATTAAGAGATTTAATTTAAATTTACAAATCAAATTCCCTTTTCAAAATACAAAACTAAATAAACAAATGGAAAATATTTCCAAAAGCCTTATCTTTTTAAAATGATAAGTTCATTTTTTTATTTAATTGGATTAAATATTTATTAAATAATGTTGCCAAAATACCGGGTCATCACAAACCTTAGCCTTACACAAGAATTGGCAGATAAGGTAGTTAGATGTGCATAATGCATTCTTAAATGGGGACTTAGTGGAAGAAGTGTACATGCAACAACCAAAAGGCTATAGCTCTAAAGACAACAACAATCAAGTGTGCAAGTTACACAAAGCTATATATGGGTTGAAACAAGCTTCAAGGGCCTGGTATGAAAAACTGAAGACTACTTTAGTCAAATTGGGATTCACTGCCACTAAATCTGATAACTCCTTCTACATAAGAAAGCAGAGGGATAATAGCATCTACATATTAGTGTATGTTGATGACATTCTCATTACAGGAGACAACCAGCACGAGATTGAAACAGTTATCAAGTGTTTAGACAGACAATTTGCTATAAAAGACTTGGGGGATGCTAATTACTTTCTAGGCATACATATTCAGAGAAATGCAGATTCAAGCATCAGTTTATCACAAAAGCAATATATATCAGACATTTTAGTAAGTGCGAATATGGACAACGCCAAAGCACTGCCCACACCCATGACAAGTAATCTCAAGCTGTCTAAAGACAAGGGTGAGCCGATTGAAAACATCAAACAATATAGGAGTGTAGTTGGGGCACTGCAGTATGCAACTATTTCCAGACCAGACATCTGTTTTAGTGTAAATAAGGTCTGCCAATACATGTAAGCACCAACGAATGAACATTGGCGTGCAGTTAAACGCATTCTTAGATACCTAAAGGGAACCGTTCACTATGGGTTAAGATTAGTGTCATGCAAAAATATGATTCTACAAGCTTACAGTAATTCGGATTGGGCCAATGATTTAGACGACAGAAGATCCACTACTGGGTATTGTGTGTACCTCGGTGACAACCCCGTTTCATGGTTCACGAAGAAGTAATCAACCATTTCTAGGTCGAGCACTGAAGCAGAATACAGAGCTATCGCCAGTGTTACTACCGAGATCACTTGGACTGAAGCACTTCTCAGAGAATTAGGGTTCGAGCTTAAACAAAAGCCGACTGTCTGGGTGGATAATTTGAGCGCCATATCGCTATCCATGAACCCTATTCAGCACTCGAGAACGAAACACCTAGAAGTGGATCTTCACTTTGTTAGAGAACGAAGTGGAAGCGGGAAGCTCCAGATCCGGCATATCCCCTCTTTTTATCAGCATGCAGATGTATTAACCAAAGCCATTTCATCTAAGAATTTCATTCGGCTTAGGGAGGAGCTTCGCGTTTTCCCCGCCGCCATGAAAAATGAAGAGAAGACTTAAGGGGCTGGGAAACCCTAGTTTCGTTTATGGGGGCGTAATAAGGGTCTGGTGTATCAGCTCTTCACTTTATTTGTTTCATCCTGTAATTATTGGGTTGGGCTTCTTTCCTCAGCCCAGAAGATAGTCTACACTTATAAATATAGGCTGCAGCATTTAATAAGGTTATGTAAAATCAGAGAATAAATAAAATAAACTCTTTTTCGTTTTAACGGTTATAAAGATTAGGATATAGATTTGTGAGTACTTTACTCACTTGAGAATTGCGTTTCTTCCCCCTTATTCCATGAATGCACTCTCGCAAATCACCACCACAACAAAATCGATTCGTGCCATCGATACCAAATAACGCATAGAACCTATTTTTAAATTTGAGAATTTTATGTGATTTATTTGATTTGTTCTTAATTTTCTCAATGGTAAGAGTTTTGTGGTATTATAATTCTAGTGGAAGCCCCCTTCCGATAGGATAGAAGTCCTTTTCGTGAGTTAAAAATGGCAAAACAAAGAAAATTCGAGAGAAGGAAAACTCTAGAAATAGATTGAACTTGGGTTGATATTGGGCTTGGGCCTTGTAAAGTAAATAATCATATACTTCATTTTATATTTTAAATTACTTCTCCACCAAATCAATAATATATTCTAAATACACCACTTCTATAAAATGCATTTCTACATTTTAACTTATTTAAATTTAAATATCATATTTTCTCGATTTAAATCCTTTTACTAAATAGTCACTAAACGAATTTGTCAAATAAAGCTCCAAATTCCAAACTATTACATTTTAATTATTAGTTTTAATTAATATTACTTAAAAATCAGGTTGTTACAGACTTCCTCCCTTAACAAAATTGCGTCATCGCAATTTCCTATAAGGAGAAATCTATAACAATTTAATTACACTAAACTTACTCATCTCAATTAAATTTTATTTTAAATTCCAAAACATTTACCTAAAGAAAAATTGGTTTACAATTTTAATAAACACACACAAATTTCAAAATTAGATTCAACACTAACAATTTCAGGTTATCAAACAAACATAAGAAACTAAAATAATTTTACTCAATGGAAACTAGTAAATAGATTTTCCATTGCGCACGTTGATCAAATCAAAACAAAAACTTATCTACAATATCAAACCATCCAAAATCATAAGTACAAATACCACTGGTTGAACTAACTCCTTTCGTCCTTGCTACTCCAACCGTTTTATACTTCATGCTTAAAAGGAAAGGAATTAATTATATATTTAAATACGTATATTTATAACGCACAAATACATCCCTTCATGATTACCTTAGTAATCATCCTATATATATAATATAGAAAATTATCCAATACACCTAAGAGTCAGGGACTCTAGGTCTTATCTACGGTCACGACTCATGTCTCTAGTATACAATGTATTGTTTTGAACCTGCTTTGATACCAATTTATAACACCCCACATCTATGCCCATACTATCTAAGAGTATTACAGAGTAATACTGTCAGATAATACAAATAATGATGCTATATGGGGTACACACATGAATATTCCATTGGATTAACCCTGGTACGTATTAAAACATCATATATATATATATATATCTCACATATACGTACATAATATAAGTGCAAAGCAATAAATACGTGTGCCTCTAGGACAGAACATGACATAAGATATAATAAACATTAGATAATGTAAAGTCAGTCGCAGCGATAACATAAAAAATATATATACAATAATGTTATACGATTACAATACAACTCGAATGTCAATTATATAAATATACAGTGAATCAATAACGTACAAGTATCAGGTAAAAATCCTAATATAATACTCCTCTAAGCTCAAATAAACAAATGCTAGTAGTATCGTCCCTGTACCTGTAATGTCTCGGACTGACTTGAGTATTATAAATATCACACGGGTCAGACTATGACTATATCATAGGGTAAAATATTTATAATCTAATATATCATCACTAATATAATAACACCCATAATATAGATAAATACGTATTATATATATTGTATATAATCACAACAGCATAAACAAATCTCCACGTATTATATAACTTTAAATATCACAAAACATATATAAAGATGTCATCAGCTATCTCAAAGCAAATCAAATCAGAATTCAAGAACATCAAATTCGATGGGTGAATCATCCAAATTCAGAAATCATTATTACAATCAAGAAACCATCATCAATGAAATATCGTCAAATTACCTTACAATAATAACCAAATATATCATTCAATATCAACAATAAAAGAATTATCATCAATACACCATGGTAGGCGACCTATCAATACATAATAAAAGATCCGAGGATCCACCATATTCTGGACACCTCTTTATACAATCTCATCTCCTAATATATGAATAAATTAGTATAGTATGAATATACGAGGACTGACTACACTTTAGACACACGAGCTTTGATATAGCCACCCCATGGGATAGTGAATAATATATGTCAATCCACATCACATACATAACCCTGAACCAGAAAGGGAGACTGATAGCACACAACATGCTCTAGGAACCTAAGACTACTCGCTTCCCATAGAGTACCATCTATCCCTACAGTCTTCAGTAAATAGACATCGTGACCCCATCCACTAGTGGCTTGTCTACGCGTAGCCCTGGTCATGACCCTGCTTTGGCCCTATAGGAAACAGACTGTTGGCCTATGTGACACAATGGGTTATAGGGAATCTACCCTACCAACTAGCAATCCTGTGATGCGCATCCAAAATATCCAATAATGGTGTCGCAGATCTGGGACACGACCCCACGGTCAGACCGTCAGGGTGGATACTAGCCAATCTGGTTCACTCCCGAATCATAAATGGAGCTGGACAACAAGTGGATAACATATAATACTCATATCCATTATCCACACACAGCTCTAATCATAAGTCGACAAACTGCTCCATATAAATCACCATGTGAAAAAATGTACTAGTGCTTTAATCCCACGCTGACACATGGCTAACCCATAAGTCACCATTGACTATAATATACTCATTAAAGCGATATCATCACATACACGAATAATTCCCGTATGAGTGACATTTTTACTTACAAAGAACAATCAAATGAATAACATAATGACGTCCCATTCTACCATATATTACTCGGATAATTATTTCATGCTCATAAACTACACTTAATGTTTGATGTGTGTTTAGTGTTTGATGATAACAAACTATATATATCGTATTTTAGATGTGTTTACAGATTATACATATACAGAAATAACAGAAATTTTATCAACACAGAATTTGAATTCAAACTGAAATTTTATTCAAACAATCTTTTTATTACAAATTTTGAATAGTACAAATTCTGACTCACTAAAACTGTACAATTTCTGAATACATCACAATTTGATTTTACAGTAACAACCTCGCTACATCACTCAATCACTCATCCGCATTGTCCAGCTTCAGTGTTTGTCTTGTCTTCCTGTGTACCTGTATAATTGACAATCTACAGCAGTAATCTGAACAGAAATAAATTTGAATTTGCAAAAATATAAAATTTGTTTTATCGTTGTCTCAGATATATGGGTTAACGTCATCATCTTTGATTGTGTAATATCTGTGCATATCAGTATTCATATCAGGGACAGGTATTTACGAGTGGCTGCAGTACACACGTATGCACGTGTGCACTGCCTCGCCAACTCGAGTGCACAAGGTCAAATCTATATCAGATTCAACACAAAGTGCCAATAGACTCGATCAAAATTCAAAGTGTAACTACAACAAGGCAAATGCATGTACAAGTACAAACTGGACAACAACAAAAGCCACCAAGCAGGCAAACTCAAGTGATCAAGTCTGTCAACATGATACTGCAACAATACAAATAAGGATGAACTCAAATGCAGACTCAAGTTTATATGAAGTAAATGGATGAAAAACAAAGCAAGACAGTTTGCAAGCAGTTCAATGATCACTGCAACAAAAGACTACAATGACAGTTCAAGTATGCAGAGAGCAATATGAAGCGATGCAGCATAATAAACAGTCGCGAATGTCCAATCAGATGATCAGAGAAGATTACAGAAGTCGAAGAATAAAAATGCAGACGTAAGTCAATAAATCAATGCTACAGAGATGAACAAATGGAAGTGTCGAAGTCATAACAATATTCAATGCCGAAATCGTATTTTTGAAAAGGTCAAAGATTTGAAAATCAGGAAAGTTTCAATACCGTGAAGAAAATTTAAATTGAGATGACCAGAAACAGTAAAAAATAAAGCCGTGCATCGAAAGGAATTTCCAAATATATCGGAGCTTAAAACAGGAAAGTTTCAACAACGTGAATATCACGTAAACCAAATCAAACGACTATATAAGGAGACCCAAATCATCATTGACGAGTGTGGTGAAAATCAGAGAAAACCCAATCATCACCAACAACAATAAAGCATAAGAATTCGAATACAAAATCGAAGAGCAACAGTGATAAAAATCAAACCTGAAGCAACTGACGAACTCATCGAAGCAACGAAAGAAAGCATTTCAAAATCGATCGAACCAGGCAACCTTGAAGATATCCAACAACGATCGAAGCAATACCGGAGCTTCGAAAAACTCTAACAAAGCTCAAAATCCACAAAGGGAATCGCAAGCCAGAAAGATCGACAGAGCTGAAGCCCCAAATTGCAGTAGGGAAAAGCCATAATTCCAAAGCTTCAAACTTGCAGAGAAACGAACTAGGGCAAAGCCAAATTCAATCGAACAAGTGATAAAGAGGGTCGGGCTAAATCACCAGCAATCGATCGAAAAGCCGACTTCCTATTTCAGATCGAACGAAGAGAGAAATCATCGAATCGCCATTTATTTTTCCAGAGCAAAGAAAAGGATTGGGGGTCGATAATTGATTAAAAGAAGCGGGCCGACATTATTGAAGAAAAAAAGGGAAGTGGGCCGGTCTAATTATCAAATTAGGTTTTTAAAGTTTTTATTTTAATTTAGGCCGGGTTTAATTAATATAGGTTTGGGCCAATTTTATTTGAGGGCAAAAATTATTTTACATTGACGATTTAAATTTTGCCCTGGGGTTAAACTGTATTTTGTATTTTGTTTTTTCAAAGTCCAGTCAGAGTGAATCACCACCTAGGGTTTGGGTGTTGTCAGATTGTCTAGTTAGAATTAGTTCAGTGAGCAGGGAGGCTGCGAGTTTGCAAAGCTCTATAGGCGGGAGCAGAGTTTGCGAGTAAACGAAATTCTATAGGCGGAGCAGGGTGTGCGAGTCTGTAGGAGTGTTTGTGAGCGGGAGCGAGTGTCTGCGAGTCTGTCAGAGTGTTTGTAAGCGGGAGACTGTTTAATTCTAATAGAAATCTGGGAATGCAGCAGTAGGCAGGGGTTGCCGAAGCTGGGTAAATTTGTGTGTGATTTACTTTACTGCATATTTATTTATCTGCTGATTGTTTCCGCGTTTAATTTGAGAAAATTTGCGATAACCCTATTCACCCCCCCTCTAGGGTTAATCTAGATCCTACACTTAATCCATACTAGATATTTCTATATGACAAGTCCGATGAATAAATATAAAAGTGTTACTGAAAGTCGCATACCAGACGGTATCACTAAATCGTTTATTCAAATTTATCATCACATAGAAATGAAATCTCATGAGTCAAATAGAAGGATGTCATCATCGTATCATATTAAAACCATCATATAAACCAATATCAAGGGTGAATCCCTCGTATCATTAAAATCAATATAAAGAAGATAAGAAATCAATAATAAAAAATAATATAAAAATGGATTATATAAATAAATAAATAGATCCGTAAATAATAATGAAACATTCACAACATATAATTTATATAGCAAAGTTAACAATTAGAATTGGATAGTAATAATAATTACATATTATCTAGAATTTAATAAATAGGTAACTAAACTATAATATAATATACTCTATATTATTATATATAGTTAGGCTCAGGTCCCTAATAAGTTTCAAAATACACAAAACCCCAGTAAAAAAAGTATGTAAATTAGGTCCCTAGAATAATTGCGGAATTTTCCGCAAATTTTTGAAAAATTTCCGCAATTTTTCAGTGAATAATTATGGAAATGTCTGCAATTTTTTGATATAATTGCATAAATGCCTGCAATAATTCACTGAATAATTGCATAAGTGTGTGCCATTATTCGGTAACTTAATTCTAGGGACCTAATTTACAAACTTTTTTTACTGGGGTTTTTGTGTATTTTGAAACTTATTAGGGACCTGTGCCAAACTGTCTCTTATATATATAGTGAATTTCTTATTCTTTTATAAAATAATCAACATTTAAACATTTACTTATAACACTTGAGTCTCAATTCATAAATAATTATAAAACACCCAATTTAACTTTATTTATTCGTAATTCAAATAAAAACATTTTCCAAAACATAAATTATAAATTATATATATGTCAAATTTCATACTTCTATAGACTAACAATAAATAATCCTTTAAGTGATATAAGAAAATTTGCTTTATTAGATTGTTAATTTTTTTTTGAAGAGAGTTAAAAGGCCCAGCCCAATTACATGAAACGGGTAAAATACCTGAAGCCACCGCTTCTCTTTACAAACCTAAACCTAGGTTTAGGGCTGCCGACAAACACATACCACATTACAAAGCTCACAGAAAAAATAATGGCGACCAAATGGCGATCGAATCAAATCTTCGCCGAATCTCCTTCATTCTTCATCCCACTTGTTTCGCCATGCTCCCAGTATGAAAGAGCTTTGTTAAATCCATCTCTCATACCCCTTCCACTCTCATCCTTGTTCGAAGCTTTACGATTACTGTTGTCATACAGTTTGTTGTTAGATCTAGCGTCACCGCGACCTAGATCTAACGATGTCTTCTTCGAGATGCAGTTACTTCCCAAATTAGCTTTGATGCTCAAGAAACTGACTGCTGTAGCTTGTTGTGGGTTGTTCTCTGCCTTATAAGAAACAGTTCTGAAATAATTGTTAGATCTAGCGTCATCGCGACCTAGATCTAACGATGTCACCCGCGAATTGCTATGCCTACCCAAATTGGCTCTGATACTTGAATGGTGTGGGTTAAGGCAGTTGTTTTGGGCCTCATGGGAGAAGATCTTATCAGTTTTATCAACTAGCTCTTGTTGGTTGACAAAGCAGGACTCACGAACATAATTGTCGATCTGAAAGCTTTTCGAATGCAACAAATAAGCTTCTAAATGTTTGCTACCAGCTTCAGATTTCCAGTCGTCAACAAGGGAAGCAAATTCGGTTTGGTTTTTCAATATTTTCTTTGATTTTTGCAGAATTATTTTGCTGTCCGTATGTTCACACATAAATATATATAAAGCAATGTAACTATAAGCACACTCACACAGACTTATCTATATATAATGGGAAAATTTCATTTTGAAGCTTTTGGAATTACCAAATTCTTCATTGTTATTTTTTTTAAGGTGGAGACTTTGAGGACATTATCGTAATTTAATTCCTACACGTTTAATCTACCATTTTATTCGGAAAATCTCTCCCCGTATGGTAACTCCTCGCCTCTCACCTTAGCTTTGTTCCTCATGCCGATTAAAATATTTCAAACAAAATATAAGGATTCAATTCAGTACAAGCTCGCCTCTCAAAATTAGCACCTTAAATCCAACGATTTCAATCATGCAACCTCTCTTCCACTATTTTCTTGCATCAAAATTTATCAATCCCTTTCACAAAATAGAGTCAGGTCTATTCAGAAGCTTAATAATGAGGATTCCAATGTCAGTAAAGACATAATATTTATCTTCTTAGCATTGACGTCAAATTGTATTGGTTATGTACTTTAAGAAGTGAGGTTATTTGGTTTTGATAGAGTGGGAAGAATTAGTTACAGATGCTTGAGTTGGAGGAAATTAGTTCATAGAAGGAACCAAATGGTCAAACGCAGGTATATCATGTTTCCGATTTGTCACTTCCATTGTTTGTATTATTTCTCATATACCCAAAAAGCGTATTTACAAATAGTGAAACCAGCAATTATTATGGATGTTTTCACAATGCTAACTTATTTATTCCATTTTAGCAATATATTACTTATTGGAACTTAAATTATGCTTCTCTTATCATCTTTCTAATTACTAATAGAAAGTATTATGTGTAATTTAGTTAATATCTCATCTTTATGGAGGTGGACAATTTTATTGTGCTCAAATCTATACACTCAAACAATATTCAGTTGCTTATTCTATTACTTTTTCACATCCAAACAATGAAATTTAGCTCAATATCTAGATTGATCGGGTCAAATAGTCGGAAGCTCAACTCGAAGTTGTTTGGAAAGTTGCATTATAAACAATCTAAAAATCCTAAAAAAAGATATGTGGATAACAACTTAGTGGATTCAAAAGATAATCTCAACAGAAGGATTGACTGACATCCAAGATTCAAGCTAAGACCACATGGGAATACAATTTGCTCAATAATTATAACACTGTTTTGTACCATTCTCTGAATATATTAAAATAGTTTACACAAACTATTAAACATAAAAAAGTTAGATTTATAGTCTCAGAGTATACATTTTTAGGTTTAACCACGTCATTTTTGGCTGCATTTATTTTCTGTTATTCTTGCAAGTCATTCCTTTGTATACTTGACAAATATAGTCAAAATTTTCAAAAATTATTGCTATAGAATCGATTGATGTTAGACTTTTGTCTCCTTTGATCATAGGCATATTTTAACTTTAGTTACTAAAGTACTTTTGCATGTGCAACATGTTGACAAATTTATGAAACCTGATAACAAATAATAACTATTTTTATATACACTTAACACATTCAAACATGTTTTAATTTTTTTATGAAATATGTCAAATTGTTTGAAAGCCAAATCTATATAATCAATTGTTGAAATTACATGCAATATGATAATTGAGGCCAACATTTTGACTTCCAAAATCTCCTCCTTTGAAATTTTTTTAATTGTTGTTCTCACTTCATAGTACCGAAGTAACAAAGCAAGTCCATTTCCAAATATAAGTAGAACAAAATTAACATGAGCCAGAATTTACAATACAACTGGATATAAACTTGACGTTCCAGTTTTATTTACCATGGAAGATCAATATTTTGACATGCTCCATAATTTACCTGCAAATGCAAGTAAAATAATAAGCAAAACTCCATAATTTACCTGCAAATGTAAGTTAAAGTCATAAGCATAACTCCAAATTTACCTATAAATGCAAGTAAAATAGCAAACATAACTAGAAGCATAAAAAATTACCAAAAAAGACAATTAAAATTGTTTATTACATACAAATGCTAACATAACCCTATTTTATATATGATAAAATATTTTTTGAATATCAATCAACAATCTATATTATTAGTTGTAGATGATAAACTCATGACAAGATTTGTACGTATCAGCACAAGCAAAGGAATATGTCTCAATTCAACAAGTTAATATAGTAAAATATATACCATAATGGACATGCATGATAAAGGTGGTCTCCTATAAATATGAAACCTTCAGCCTTCTAACCTTTTGCCAGTGGTTTTCAACTCATTATCTTTAACATTGAGGAATAGATACTATAGTGCCTTACATGAGCATTGGAACATGAAGAAACATTTTCTTCAATCTTCTGCACCTAGGAAACTGTACAAATGAAGTATAAAAAATTTTACAAGAATTTTATGTCATTAAATCAGAGGAGAAGACACCGGGATGGAAGTCAAAGATGCTTTAATTGGATTTTTGATCGGTTTGTTTGTTTGGTTTTGGTTTTTTTTAAAGGTAAGGTATGAACCCGTTTACTGGATTAGAGTTGGATCTGGAGGTATATAGATGAGAGATATGGTATATTATTAGATTTCGTCAATGTTGTACTAATATTTATTATGGTGTAGTTATCCGTCATTATTAGATGAGATATCCATATAAAGGAATACATTAAGGAATCAACTGATAGCATAGAAAGCTAGACAAAGGAGAAAATCAGAATGGGTGTATTCATGAAGAGAGGCTTTCTCACAGCTGTTTGCCACCTCTTACGTAGCATGGACAGAGCAGCGTGGAAAAGATAACCGATGAACTTTGGAATGGTTAAAGTTGTGTGCTGTTTGAAAGTACTTACCTAAGGGTATATACTTAAGAGCGAGCCCAATGTTTGAAAGTATGTACAAATAAATGACTAATTGACATTTAACAGTGCTTTGTATAGCAAATATAATATTTGGTGTGCTTACATGACAAACTTATGGCGTGATTTGATTTACGTTTAATTATGGTGCAATATGTTTTACTTTCAGTTGTGGAAATATTTTTTACATGTTCATAGTCGCGAAGATTTGCAAGAAATTCTCTTTCTGATCCGTTTCATTTTGTGCAAGCTTGATGTAATACAAACTTTGTTAAAAATTTGAAAGCCTTTGAATATTTCTTGGCATTACACAATATTTTTAAAATTTTAATTTTTTAATTTTTTTTTGAGTTGACTATAAACATTTAAACTATCAGGCTTAGCATAATATTATTATATTACTTGGACTTCGGTTGTGGTGGTAAATATAGTGCTAGACATGCCTTCTTTGCCAAAGAGATGCATATGTTTTGCTTTTCATTTATTTGGGTTTCATAACTTAACATAACGTTGAAATTGGTATTTCCTCTTATCCTTAAGTTAATATAAATACACTAAGAAATTTAAGTCATAGATTATTTTGAATTTACTTATTCATGCATGCTTATGTTAACTAAAATTTGAAAATAAATATTGATTGCCATGATTGTTTTCATAAAGAAAAGCTTGAGCACATATATGCAACTGCGTGGACGTGTATCATCCAGAAAACAGTTATGTTAAGTAATACAATTAAAATAAAAAAATAAAAAATAAATCAAATTTTAGTGGTTTTTAATGAAATAAGCTTTGAACCATCCTTATGTAAAAGAGAATGAATATTTGTGCATGGTTGTTTTGTTTGATATCCTAAAATTTGCATTAAATTCAAAGATGTATAATAATATGTTTGTTGAATGAGAAGTTGTATTGAAAAATTAATACCAGTGGTCGTTTCCTAATGTTCCCCATCCGTGGTGGTCGTCGATAGAACCAGAAGCCAGAGTAGCACAACTGAATGATCCTCGCATCCTCTTATTTTGACACATTTGGATATAGATATTAGGATTGAAAATTAGGTAAATTACTCATCGACAGGAATGCGCTATTTGATGGTTGGTGACTTGTCAAGTGGCATTTCAAAATAAAAAGTGCACTTATATCATATTTTATTTTATTGTAATGGCGTGTCGATAAATATTCAAATATACCGAGGTTCTCACAAAGCAAACTGAAGAATAAGTTTGAGAGCTAATACCATAATAGTTTTATGTAAATTTTATAAATATCCAAAGAATTTGAAATAAGTTAGACATCTTTTGCTCATTCTTTTACTTAAAGCTTATGAATATTCCTATAAAAATGAATAAAATGTAAATTTCACAATATATTTTCATCACGTAATATTTACACAAAAATGAAAATTAACGTTCGAAATTCACAACAAAATGAATTTAACTTGCATATTTATTATTGCGAAGTATTACTTAAGCATTTTACCATTATTTTACGATAAATGAATTTTCTTTCAGTTTTCTTTGTATACGTCCAACGGACGTGCCCAACGTACTGGTTGTTAAAAGGCGAATATATTAAGTGAAACAATACATGCGGAAACTTATACAATTGTACAAATAAAATTAAAAGTAATCAAGTGCAGTAATGGATACATCTAGCTAAACAAAAAGGAACAACACCATGATGACTCAATACACACACTTATACAAACTCATACAATTTCACATACTATATATACACAGCTCATATCTTTAATAATAGTTGTAAGACCTTTGATGTCACACTTTTTTGGTGTCAACGTGAACTATCAAAAATGTCACTCTATAACATTAACAAATCTTAATAGTCCTTAAAAATAGGATTTAACAGTTAAACTTGCCCGATATTAACAAATCTTAAGATCCCATAAAAATAGAATCTAACAGATAAACTTCTTTGCAATTTCAAAATGTCCATCTACACTTAAAAATAGGATCTAAACAATAAACATTTTTTCTTCAATTAACTACAAATTTGTTGTTTATTAATTAATAATACAAATAAAATTCAAACTAACAATAAAAATTAGATTTTTCAACTAAGAAATAAAAGTTTAAATCAACTATACATTATTTCAATATAAAAACATGGCTAAATATTTGTGTAAACCATTTTTTCTTGAACGTGTTAATCTATATAATCTATATAAAAATAATTCATGCACGAGACACGTGCCATTATCATGCGCGAAGCGTGTGGCCTAACGCTCGTAAATATATTTATACAATCACCCACTCATGAAAATAAATGACATCAGGTTAGGAAAATGTAAACATAAGATGAAATACATAAAAACTACTCATATATTTATATGTTGGCGAAACAGAGAGAGTGAATAAAAATGTTAAGATCAAAATAAAAAGGCAGCAGCTAGATCCTGGTAACAAACTACACTTTCATCTACAAATACCCATGCAAATACATGTATCTTGTAACTAGTAGCACTCATAAATATTTGTACTCAGATACATGCGCACAACTACATCCAATAGCACACACACGCACCCCATCTTCGTATACTCACGTACACACCTGTATATGCCAGACCACCCAGAACAAAGTATAAAGTAGCAAATGCTCAAACATAACAGGATCACATATTAGTGCTTCCAGGAAAATAAATGAAACACAATTCATATATAAAACTCAGAACACAATACTCACTTAAAAACGCATGCACACACACTGACAACGTTCATGCACACATATATTCACAGTCACCTACTCACACACTCAAGAACACACACATACAATAACACTCACACGCACCCAAATCTACACACATCCAGGCGCATGAACAAGAGTACAAAACTAAGATCTGGAAAAATATGTGCACCCGAGCATTCTTAGTACTCAAACCATAAAACACATCTCTAAATATATATAAATTTATGTGCACTACAGAAAGAACACGCACGCCAGAAAAATACACGCACACAAACATTCCAACACACAACCATACAAACACATTTATACAAACACATATATACGGCCACACACTCATCTAGTTATATGAACATATGCATACATACATACATATATGTGTGTGTATATATGTTTAAACAGAGTAATGTATATAAACATACCAAGAAATCAAGTTTAACGGTTAAGGAAATACTAAAAAAAATTGCGTACAAAATTATCTCAGCAAAAGGATGAACAGAACGAAATAAAAACAACAAGTACTCATGCAAACTCAACCCACACATGAACACTACTTTTATAGTCATGGAGTAGGACTTGTAGAGCCACTAGCCCATACTTGGAGATATGCGTAGAGAAATGCACATAGTTAAAGATATATGTAGAGAAATGCCCATAGTTGGAGGTATACATTGAGAAATATAACAAATACGTAGGATATAATACTTTTCTGAATACTTACTGTCCATATACTATTATTATAAAAACCTGAATGTTTTACCATACATTGTTATTTTGACCCCCTCCTCATTACAACATACATATTAGATTTGATGATATGGGTGGAGGAGAAGACGGCGAAGACCTGGTGGTAGTACTAATTATCTATTTATATTTTGATGCATCCTAAAATAATGTATTTAACTTGGATTATGTTCTTTGATACATTGTATTTCTGAGACATGGTTATTATGCAGTGGATACTTATTTGATTATTATATTTTATTCCTTCTGCTCTCAGATTCTAAAAGTATAGATAGATGACTCTATGAATTGTTTATTTATAGCAACCAACAGCCAACTCTGGAATGGACCTAAGATTCGATGGACTTTTATTGGTCGAAAATTAGGCCCATTTCAGAGCAGTTTCTTACAACTTATTTCTATGCCGACAAGTTATGGATACCGGACTTCGGCATCACTCAAGGTAACAGTGCCGGCCCTGACAACAGTATCCCATCTTGTAAAGAGGATGAACGACATCATGATCGAGGGGTATGGACCATTACGGATGCATATCTGATCGTCGATGCACCCTGGCACGAAGAGGAGAGACGTCTCACCCAAACTCATAGGGCAGTGGGTAGTTTTCAAGCAAGTAATTGAATGCATGGTGATTCAATCTTACTAGATAGTCTGGTAGTCCCCGACAATGAAATAAATTCTCGATAACTCATCCTCAAAGGACGGTCGACCAAATAGTAAGGGAGCAGAGGCTCGCACAGTCCTGGGTGGCAAAGGTTGGCAATTCCTAAACATGGTAATGAGCATACGATAATTCATCCTTGTTGGATAGCCATGGTGAAGGTATTGAATGATACGTGCTCTATGGTCTTCAACACATTCTTCATGAGAGGTTATAGGTTCGAAAGCCTAAAAGAGTCACTGGCGGCTGAGTCAGGGCGTCTTAAGACATGTGGATAGGCAACTAGCCACTTTCGGACATCTTTGAGGATGAAGAAAAATGAGAGAATTATTTGGCGACCCGAATGAGGGCTATTCGAGGCATTAACAAGAGTGCTGGGTTTTTAGGATTTCTGTGCGGGGGTGCTCGGTAGGTGGCTAAGATTGCTAGGGGTTTACCCTGCCTCCAGATTTTGTCATGAAGAGGGCTGACCAGAATGTCTTTCTGAAGGCAGATCACTAAGTGGTTAGACACGACCCTCACAGAGGGAGCATGCATGGTTGTCATAATTTGGTTGATAGTGGCAGCAATTTGAGGAGATAAGCGGGTGCGCATAGAAACTGCGCATGGCACAAAGCCAAATTGAGAAAGTTTAGGAATCTTCTTGGTGATTGGTGGAGGTGATGGAACAATGTCCATCAATGACTCTATCGATGCTGAATGCAAGGTACTAAGCATGGAAAAAGCATGCATATGAGGCCGCTAACCACTAGGTCGGTGGTCTGCCCTCTTTCCAGCGTCAAAATGTTGATGATATTTTTTTATCAATCTCGAAGTTATACTAATGCATTGTGAAGAGAAAATGTTACTTACTAATCACTAGGCTTAATGATGGAAAATGAGAGGAAAAGAGCATTTAAAGATAAATAACACAAGAGGTGAAGTGGTTTGGCGAAGTTGCCAACGTCCATTGTGAAGTCCTCTTACTATATGGCTCTCTTACAATTACAAGAATATACAGGAGAATAATAAGAAAAGAATCATGAGAAATGAGACACTTAAGACCAATGAAGCAGCTAACCTTAAGGGTTTAGTGAGTGAAGAGCTATGGGTTGAGTATTATGACTGAAATTCCTACATATTCCAATCAACCTTAGTGTGGCTATGCATTCTATGACTAACCATCCAACCCCTTTTGAAGTTGCAATTCATGAGGTTTTATAGTAGCTTAACTGATGTTTGGACGGTTGAGATTGTGTTGCAAAACAGGCGTGAAGCACGCCTGGCCATTGATCTAGCTGAATGGACTTGTCGAGAGATAGTTGGCAAAAGAAAAGAATATGTGGCTAAGATGAAGGTCAATGGAAGAACTATACCAAGGGCATGCTTCGCCATGCTTTGCATTAAATGCACTTGTACTTATAGTATGCTTTTGGAAAATGAAACATGGTTCTTGTCAGATATAGGTACAACTTGGTATACCACTTGTTGTTTTGCTCCAGCATGCCTAGGTGTCAGGATGGGCCGAGCTACTCTACTGAGACTATAAGGAGGATGGGGAGCTAGCGAGAGCCAAAGGCACGTCGAGCTGGCTGAGACGAGACCTGCCCCTAGGTTGTGATTGGTTTGCAAGCTGACCTGAACCTAGTCGGCCTGGATCGGACTGGGCCAGGCTAAGATACCTTGATTAGTCTGCCTTTTTATGAAAAAATCGAGTAACAATTGTTATGTTTGAATTTTTTCTCTATATGGAAATAGTTTTCTTGTTTAATCACTTAGATGTAGCAATGAAATTTATTAAATCAAAATTGAAGATGTTAAAGTTAGCATAAATGATGTAATCGTCAAATCGCTTGTTTTTTTAAGTTTGTTGTTGGAGTTGATGGGTAGGAACAATAGAAAAAGAAAGTGATAGGATTTATGTTGTGGATGAGGCCATTGAGTAGGAAATTATATGATTTATTTATAACATTGAAATTTATATCATTGAGTTTTATTTAATTATTACGCCTATGCAAGATCTATGGAGTTTTAGGCTTAGGAAGAGCGTATTCAATTGAAACCCATCTACATATTCTATAAGTTAGGTAATTGTAATAGGAATGATATTTACACCATAATCTGAAAATTTGAAAATCTGTCACAAAATTTGTTAAAGTAGAATGTTGATAAGATTGCAAGTTTTATTCTAGATTTATGATAACTGGGCTGTAAATTGATAATATAAATTTAGATTGCCTTAATTTGACTTGGAACGTGAATTTCTATGTTTTAATTTATTAGGAGCGTTGTGGGTACAATTTAGTTGCATCGATTTTTGTGTAATTTCCATAAGTTATCGAACTCCAAAAATATATATAAGAAGTGCATTATTTGAATTAACAAGGAATACACCAAAGAGGAAAGATATGTGTAAAGTATTAGAATGAATAAATAAATGTCATTAGTAATTGTCCAATTTGAATAACGACGAACCTTTATTATAGACAATTGACATTTATGGGATGTAAGAGGGAAATATGGAATATATGTAATAAGCGTATAAAATAGGAATCAGATACTAGGAGGTAGTATAATTTTTATAGTAGAAAATTATATAGCCTTAATAATACATTTAGGACGAGTATGAATTAGTGGACCTAACCCAATATTTAGGCTTAGGATAATTGGTTTGGTTTAGTATGGGTTGGAATGCGAGATCAGTAGAGTTACATAACATAAGTCTGCCCTTCACCTAGAGAACATCAACAGTTATGTATACTTACTACTGATGTGGGACATCTCCAACCATATGACCCTGGGAAAGGGATATATGTTCGTGTATAGGTTGGGGGAAATATACCAAGGGTTCACTTCAGATTTGAAGTATTAAATGACTCGATTCCTTTAGAGATGTCAAGGAGTTTACGTCAGGATAGAAGGCATTAAATGGTCATTGGGTTTGCCTCCTCCCTATATAAGATGTCTTAAATAACCTATGATGGCACCTAATAGGGAAATGGGGTCTGCTTCACTTCCAACAAAGAGGTATTACGTAACTAGGATGTGTATTTTTCCTTAACTTACATTAGTCTAGTCTAAATGGAATTTCGACTATGGGAAGTTGGCGAGCTATGTCAGTGTTGTTGGACCGGTATTTAGTAGTATGGCTGACATATAGGCTATGACCATCAGCGGTCCCGAGCAGTCGTTGGTAAAGACTTGGGTCATGCCCTGATGGTTTTTGCTTCCTACTGGTGTAGAATCCATATGGGATACCCGAAGACCTCAAAGTTTTATTTATTGTTTGTTTGGAGGTGGGTAGTTAACCCTTAGATGATTCTTTAAGATGCGTTAGTAATACGATAATTAAATTATAAAGCCATATCTAGGGTCATCGGTCTTTATAGCTAGAGCTGATTGACTAGCGATTACGTTATGGTGGGCCCACTTTTGGGTTGAGGTATTAAATGGCTATTGGGTCTGCCTCCTCTATTTTTAAGAAGTATTAAGTGGCCGGGGTTTTCGTTTGGGTAGTACAACGTTTATATATATATGTGTGTGCATATAAGCATAACATAGTTATACCTCGGAGAAGGTTAGATATATCGTACACGTAGATGGAATTACCCGAAATAGCCATGAATAATGAACATAACACTTAAATAGAAATCAATCGGCATAAATTAGTGTTATGGATAAAGTACATAATTTTCCTATCACCATATGGTTGTTCTGACCCCTTTCTTATTGCAACCCTCATGATAAATTTAGAGGGACAAGCTACTGCTTGAAGACGGAATGGTATATGAAGAAGTCTTCTCATTCATTCCCGACACTTACAATGCAACTAGATATCCAAGGAATAATATTAATTCCAATGTAGTCGCTTTAGTTGGTATATATGTTCTATTATATGTTACTATTCCACTGTGAGTTCGTTCTTTGATATACTTATGTTTATTATAGGTTACCAAAACCAACTAACTGTATCATAATAGACTTGGATTTCAAATGCGGGTCAATTAAGATGTGGGTTGTTACATTTAGTATCAGAACTTAGGTTAGTCGACTATAGAATTAGGATACATCGAGAGAATGTATTTATATTTTTACCTCTAATTATATATGTATATATATATATATTATACGCCAATCTCTATGAATTCGGATTATAGAAGTAGTTGCGATCAAATTCTGAAAAGATGGATTAGGCAATCATGAGTTGGAACAATAAATAGAGTTAAATTTATTCATACACCTACCCTGATTATCGCATGGTGTGTAGGCCGTACCATAAGGTGTTGACCAAGAAGAGCACGATCGAAACACATAGAAGGATCCCTAAGGCTGGATAGCATTTGACTCCTTCATTGGGCTTAGGCTACCTTATGACCGTGGATTTCGATGGATTGCCGATTGAAGACACACATTTCATCCAGACAAATGGGAGATAAGAGCCTATATGTTACAAGCATTTAGAAGTAAGATGTGAAAGGATTGAGCAAGTTCCTACAAGAAGGTGTGCATTAATCACCATAAGAGGATAACCAGATTTTTAGTATGTACTCTTAATAAGAAAAGGTTAAGAGAGTAAAGGGATAAAAAGAAAAGTCCAAAAGAAAGGATGATTAAAGTTTATTTCTGAGTCCGATCCTATATGAAAGAGTTTGACAAAAAGATTTTTTTTTAAATTCCTTAAAACATTTTGAATGAGTTTTTCAAAGGATTTATAGAGAAGTTGTTGTTTTAAAAAGCATGGAAATTTTGAAATTCTTGGTTTAAAGTTGGTTGCATCAAATAGTTTTGATATAAGATTTTTTATAAAGAAATTTTTCGTTTTTGAAATGGACGGAAAAGAGAGCATATGTTTGGCTTGATGGTTTTTCCTATTTTTGTAAATTTAGTAATTCCTTTCTTTTAAATTCTTTCTAAGGGGTGGATATATGGAAATAGTACTTGATCGAAGTAAGGTAAGCAGAATAGAAGGTTAAAAATGTCTGATAATGATGATAGGAAGAATATTACCATATAAGAAAAATACGGAGGAAAAAAGCTAAAATAGATTTATATGTACCTGCTTTGATGTTAATGAAGGAAAACTCAATGGCCAATGTAGGAGGCGACTGCACCGTAATGAGTCAACGAGGAAAATTATAAAAGATGAAAAGAGCTATGTAAATATAAGCCATTTTAGTAGGGGAAATATAAATAGTAGAGACGCTTGGAAATTCAAATAGGAATGATATTAGGAAATTATATTAGAATAGTGTTAGTAATCTAGTTAGGGACAATGTAGGAAATTAGAGGCAAAGCGTAGGAAGAATGGGTAGTTTCTATAAATATGTGCAATAATTGTGCATACCTTTTAGAAGCCCCCCTCACAGGCTATTGGAATCTCGGCTAAGGTAGAAAGTGGAAATTGCATGAGTAGTAAGAAAATTGTATGGATGAATGCTTTGATAAGGTAGAGTAAAGGTCAAGGCTATGAATAAAATGCTCGTAGGGTAGCAACAAGGAATCCTCATTGAATATAAGGAATATTGGTATTTTTGTAGGAATGTTTTATTTGATATGTGAGAAAGCCACAAGAAGAACCCTTAAGGGAATGGAAAATGGTATCAAAGCACACTTTTGCGAGTCATAAGGTATACTCACACGAAAGATTAAGGATAAAGAAGATGGATAACAAAGTTTGAGAATACTATTAAGAGATTTTAATTTAAAAGAAGATAGCAATATGATTAGAGAAGAGGGTAATGAGATGGTAAACACACATAAAGGATGAAGGTAGACTCAATTTTAAAGAAGGCAAGATAGATGGTAAGAAAATTATTTCACCAAGCCAATTTTCCAATGAGTTATTCTAAATGTGCATAGTTTATATTTCTTACCCACGAGCATAATAAATTGAAGTAATGGATGGACCTTCTTTATTGGGAGCCAAGGTGTTAAGATATGTGGGCTATATTAGAATGAGATGCTAGAAATGTTCATGTTAATTGAGTAAGAAGTGATAGGGCCACAACATCATCTATACCAGTTGATGATGAAAGGCAGCTTACAACAATTGTTTCTTTTTAGGTTATTTCGTTTGTAATTGCCAGTTGTCTCCTTTTGGATATTGAAAAGCGTATGATATGATATGAGATATGTTCCTATTTTATTACTATGTTTGATTTCCGGATGGGCTCTCACCACTATCTATATATATTGGGAAACATTGTAAATAAGGAAATCTCATAAGGACACTTAACTAGCGATGAATGTTATTAAGGTTGGAAGTTTATAAAATGAATTAGGGAATTAAGTTAGCAACTAGAGATGAAGAGTGCTTAGATCCTAAAACTTTAGAATTTTAGGGAAAATAAATTTACCGAGCAGAGGACAGGAAAGGGTTGTTGCGAAATCATGGATTGTTACACTCATATTTTCCAAACTATATCTAAGATAAATTGATGCAAGCGCCAAACTAAAAGAACTGCCTCATGTGGAAAGCTAGACCAAGAAAAGAAACCAAGACCAAAGCCTAGGTAAGACCCACCAAAGCCTCAAGACAGTGGCAAAACATTAAAGTTGCGCCATTCGATCAAGTATACTATTAACGCTATAATACTGCACCAATGACCTAAGACAACTACAAAAGTGTAGAAAATACTGATTCGTAATCCCAAATACCAAATACAAAGGCTATACCGTGGTTCTAAAAGTAAGCCTTCACGGATCAAAGTCGAGGCACAATCTTAAAATAATAGCAGAGCATAACGATTGTGTTGCAGCCCTAAAAAGGCAACCTTGATGACATAGAACTGCAGTGCCATCGTTGAAGCAATTACATGCCGTAGCAATGCGCCGCAGTCTTAAACTAACATTTGATGCGACATAACTGCTCCACAATCTTATATCAACATCATAATAATAAGAATGCCCTGCCATCTTGGTACGATAGAACGGCGCTGCAATCCTAAAAATACCACCCACAAACATAAGGACTCGAAGGATGTGACGATAGGGTGAAACCGCTTCACAACCAAGAGCCGAGCCTAATTCCTCAAAGAAAATCCATAGATCCTAACTTCACCCCCAAGACCATCAAATCCAGTACAAAGACAAGCGCGATGGCGTAGTCCTCTATCGATGAGGATGGCTCGGAACGGATTGAACAGTGCAGTATAACTTCGGAAGTGATGATGCAGTTCAAATACTGTATTATATCACTACCTAGACATAATCCAATCTAAGGGATGATTGAGAAGAATCCTTTTTATCCCTTCCTCCAAATCTTATAAAAATTTCCCGATCACACTTTCAATGAAAATTGCATTCACATTTCCAATGCATGCAAATAATAATACCTTTTTCTTTACTGAGACCCAAATCCTTGAATTAACTATCCCCCACAAAATCTTGACTATAATCTTATCAAGGATACTTTTTGTGGTTTGAACTTCCAAAACTTTACCATCTCTTAATATTCTCTCATAAATGAGACCTTTTTACCAAACATAACCTCTTACCACTTTATTCCAATTATCCCATGGTTGGGACAACTCACTATGGAATGATGCCTTGCCATTTTAATCCAATAATATGATGATCAATACTTTGGTTTATGCTTAGGTGTTTCTGTATTTTAATGCATTGGAACTACATCCCTCCTAAAGGAAAGGTTGTTTGTGTAAACTTATGTGTTTTATCCTAAAGGAGAAAATTGTGTTACATTTGTAATTACAAGGAATTATCTTTTTCATAGTTATTGAATAAACGGTACAAAATATGGTAAACATCCATATTTTATACATCTCTTTTTGTTTGGGCGTATTCCTTGTCATTTCAAGCAATACACTTATATTTATAAATCTGAACTTGATAATCCATAGGAATTTACATTACAACCCTCTACATTCCAACGAATTAAAATATTACTTAAATCTCATTCCCAATTTATAACAGCTTCCAATTTGTATTTACTAATCCATTTCAATTACCTAACAATCTCGAGCATTGTAAGAAAAACAACGCTCGGATCAGTTTGGTAAACCAGCCTGAGAAACACTTATCATATGGATTTTTAATGTTATGAAACCTTTCAAAATAAAGGTATCTCGTAAGACCATGTCGCACATAAACACTGATGGGTTTTTACCTTAAGATAACCAAACATTTTATAGGAAATCATGTGATATTATAATAATGTCTAAGGTTTAAAATAAATATTGAATCATAGCTGAAATTGTAACATTAGTTAAATTCCAACATAATAGCTATATAACTAAGTCTGAAGGGCACTTATTGGAGAATGAATTTCCATCAATGACAAGGCTACCGGGGTACCACCTACCATAGTACACCTCTAGAAAATGTACCGAGGGCCTCACATGGACCCCCTGCAAATCAAGACCGGCATACCCCTTATTAGATAGTACCGAATATGTCATCACCCCGGTTGCTTTGCAATCGTTTCCCGAGAGCTCTCATGCACATACCAATCCATAAATAGTGATCTAGAAGGGTGATGCCCATACCCTAATGAGTGCGACCCACATAGCCCTAAAGCATATTCCCTATTTTAGTCATTCCCGATTGTGAGGCCTGAGACTATGTTTTACCTTTTTAAAATATCCCGCTTAGAATGCTAAAACTACCCTCCAAACAACAATGTAATGCCAGCATTCATCCATACAAGTTGTTCTGGGTCTGAACAAACCAAAGGCACTACTTCTACTACATCCATTTTGGAATCACCCTCAGGATTAGTAGCAAGTATCCCTGCACTTCAAAGATCTTCACCTTCAATTCCATCATCTTCAGGATGTCTTCTATTTGAATGCTTATGCCAGTTTGAAGCGGTTTTCAGATAATATATTCGATCTCGGTCTCTCCGAACCAAAAACGATAGGTTTAAAACTGGTCAAGATTTGATAGTTAGTTATTTAACTATCAAATAAACAAATAATTCAACCAGAGGTTTAACCAAGCATGGTTAAGAACAAAACAACCACTAAGCCTATTTAATTAATCCTTTCATTTATTAAAACCACTTTGTAAATTCTTATATTAAAATACTTTTACAAAGATATATTCACAAACCATTCTCTACTTCTTTCAATACTTAGAAAAATATTGATATATTTATCTCAACTGTATAAGCATGGAAAACATTTCACTTTCAAAAATTAGAAAAGTTTCCCATATACTTATATCAACAGTATAAGTATATTCACAAACACTACATTTCCAATACTTAGGAAATATGCCCATATATTTATCTCCATTGTATAAGTATATTCACAATTCTTAAGAAAGACTTCATTTTCCAAAACCATACTTATTTGGGTTAAACAAATGCCATTTAAAACATTGGTAACGACAAATCCAAAACACTTTCCTTTTGGTATAAGTAAATGGATCGTGTAGAAATTAGACCAAATATACTTAACATCATTTTCTGATTTCAAATAGTACTATCCATTGATTGACAATGAAATCAGATAAGTTAGTAAACTATCCATGCCACAAAATTCATTCTTAATTCTCAAGATAAAGACGAGTTTTCACATCTCAGAATTTGGTGTTAATTACGAAAAGAATACTTTCCATACCAACGAAATTTAAATTGATCATTATGGAAATCAGGTCTCATTCTATTTATAAAAATTCTCTTTATAAATCCCTTCATAAAATTCCTTATAAAACTTCTTTCTATTTATAAAACTCTTTTATATTTACAAACTCCTTTAATATAATATCATTCATAAAACTTCTTTTATAAATCTCCAAATTTATTTATAACCATTTTTATAAAACTCCAAATTCATTTATAAAACTCCATTTAATTTTAAAATTTCTTTTATAAATCTCAAAACATAATTGTAAACTTATTTTATAAATCTCCAAATATATTTATAAAACTCTTTTTATATTTAACAAAAATCTTCGTTTTTAAAATAGGACCAAATACTTCCATAAAACGAGCATTTCATATATTTCTATACATCCATAATGTGAATTTTTTATCCAATTCCTCAAAATGGTATCATTTCCATTTTGAAAATATTATATATAAATCCATTCTTTTTATCTATAAAATACTATTTATAAAACTATTCCTTTATTTAAAAAATAACATTTATAAATCTATCCTTTTATACAACATCTTATATAAAACATTTCACAAATATTTATTCCAAAATATTTCTATCTTCTTTGAAAAACCAAATCATTTTGAAATAAAAGATTAACCTCATTTATTTTCTTTTAAGATAAACATTCATTATTATAATAACTTTCTATAAAGATAAATACTTTGCAAAAATAATTTTGAAACATTTACATATATACATATATTAGAAAAGAATAATAGAAGAAGTTAAAGTAAAAAGAGATGTTCAAAAATACATTTTAAGTAAACTATCATAGAAATTCCAAAAGAGTCAGATTTAAAAATCTTTTCCCGAATCAAAACCATTTCCGAATCAAACAGTAATTAATAGTGTTCCAAAATACTATAATGAGGCCAATAGCTATTATAGCACTTAACCAATGCTATTACTACCTTTATCACTATAGAGGTTCAACTTTTAACTATATTAATGTCACATCCAATATGGTTAAACTATCAAATTTTAGCATTTAACAATCTATATAATAGGTATATAACTAAAATTAAAATCAAAAGGTACATTATTGGAACTAAAAATCACAACTACGAGAAATCCAAATTCTTTACAATATTCCCTTTATTTCGTTTTAAATGTCATTCGCTTTTCAAAACAGATATTTAACTAACAATTTGAATTTATAAGTTTTGAGATTAGACTTTGTATGAGAGAGATATTCAATTTGTATTGAAACTAATTACACTTAATTAAAAATTTAAATTAGTCACCCCTCTAATCTCCTTATTCCCAAACACAAAAATGTGCATGCCTGTACATGTGCACACCATGGTCGTGCCTTCCCCTTCCTTTGTCTTTCTTATCTCTTCATGAAATCTAGTATCGCGAAAACCAATGCTTCTCTCTCCATCTCCTCTCTGCATTGGACACCACCCACTCATGCTCGATCCTACCCTTCAATTTTTGACCGATTCACCTGCTCCTTTCCACTTGAAATGTCGCTTTCCACCCCATGTTCGCATGCCTCCAAACTCGGCCATGAGTTGCTACAACACACAAGAAATGCCATCGCACCTTCCAAATCACCAATCGTAGCCTACATCTCACCAAAACCTAAACCCTAGTTTCCTATTCACTACATCGAACATGTCAATCCTTACCAAACACTGCCGCAACCAATAAAACTTGATAGATTTGAAGCTTATACTCATACGAGTTCAAAGATTCTTGTTTTGCAATTTTTCATTAAGTGAATCAATATATTTTTATTTTTGAAGAAGGTGGATGCTTATTTTCTTAACTTACAGGAAACGATAAAAAGAAAAGAGAAAGAGGAAAAGAAAAGCTAGAGAGTTGATTATTTTAAGTGTAGTGATATGTTTATTTTGAAATTTCCGGCATGTCGCTACATAGGATTCCGTTCGCGTACGAACCGCAATTGACAAAACAAAAATACGATTGCACACAAAAACGCGATATGATCCTATTACAATAATAGTATACATTGGTTATCCTATTATGTAAAATTTCAAAAATAACATCGTTAGTCGAAAAAGGCCAAAAGATAAATCAAATATTTTTCAATTTAAAAATTATGGAAAAATCAAATAAATTTTAAAAAAATATGTCATTAAAAATAAAGTCATTTTATTAAAAATTGATTTTTTATATTATTTATTATATTCGAATCAAATTTGGATATTTAAATAAATTAAGTATTCCTATTCAAAACGTTAAAAATTTCAGGTCGTTACATAAGGCTAAAAGGCAAAGTTATTAAAAGTTTCACTCCTCAAGTTGCTAAATTAAGTCCTTCCAGAATGGAGTTCAAATTTCTAATGAGAATTTTTGTTATTAGACAAATTTCTAATTTCCTGTTAAGTAAAGGAAAGATTTTCCAAAACTTTTGATTAATAAGTTGCTAATCTTTTTGTCAGAACAGATTTCAGGTTTTAGCGACAAAGTTTATATTAAGAAGACTAACCAAATGCTCAATCAAAGGCTACCAATCAAATCACAATAAAATCCAATCTCTAAAAAATAAGTTGTATGTTTCAGATAATTCAACAAATTCAAAAAGAAGAATACAAGATCCATTCAAGGTAACAATCACATCGGTACAAATTTGTTTATTTTACATGTTATATATAAAAATTACAGGTTCCTAGAAGAGGTAGCCAAAAGGGAAATCTATAAAGAGAAAAAAATTCATAAACGGTTCTTCATTAAGAATCAAGTTTCTACATCTCTGTTTGTACCAAAATTGGGCACAATACTCTTCGGAAGTGTTTGAAGAGATAAAATGAAGAAAGTAAATGTAAAAATAGGATTATCTAACAAACACTCTAAACAATAATCAGAAAAACAGCAAAAGAACGCAGAGATTTAGAGTGGTTCGGCGTGTTTCCTACGTCCACTATGAAATGATTGACTTTTAATAACTTTTGCTTACTGGTTACAGCGGTTTACAACAGTAAATTTCGAGTACAACAGTGATTTTCGAGTGCAACAATGATTTTGGCAAAGTCTGGATGTCGAAGAGCCAAAAAAGTCCTCTTTCTATAGGTTCTAGGCTGCTATTTATAGACGTAGGCTGGAAATATCTCGCTCAGATCTCGGAAGACCTCTTCTCTCACACGGGTGGGCCCATACGATCGATCCCAAGACATTTGCACTTGGTCCGTGATCGATACGAACGAATTTCATATCGATCAAAATTTCGTCCAATCGAGTCGAAATCGATCATGAACATTCTTGAGGATGTACGCAAGCTCCTATGAAAATTTGGTGGCCTTTGGACTTGTAGATTTTGAGTTATGATCGATGCAAGTTTGAATCTATTAAAGGCTGTTGAATTCGAATCGATTCCCTTTGCATCGATCTGTTCGTATCGCTTTTTGTGCATATGCTCACAAGTTGATGTGGCGCTAGTTCCTCGGATCGATCCACTTTTCATGCCACATGACTGAGTCTTTCATAGTAGTGTATCTTCTTCGTATCGATCACCATTGCCTTGTTCATATCGGTCGTTATTGCTCTGTTTGTATCGATTGTCATTGTTCTGTTCGTATCGATCGCTTAATGGTCATTTCGTATCAATAGATGGACGTAGTTTCGTATCGTTCCATTCGTATCGTTCACCTGAAGCTTCCTCGTATCGATACGATATGTCTTTAGGTGATGGATACGAACTGGGGTGAATGTGATCGATACGAAGTACAGTGCACTTTCATGGATGTGGACCAGTGGTCACCTGATGGATATGAAGTGACGACCATTTGATGGATACGAGCCAATATAGCCGATGGATACGAACCGTTGAAGCTTGATGGATGCGAACAAGGCCTTTCAGTTGATGGATACGAAGAGTGCAGTTCCAGATGGGTACGAACGGAATCGATGCAAAGAGAGCAAAATGATGGATATGAACGAATTGATTTCCTTGGCTTGATCAATCATACCTTGAGCATACGAACTTGGATTGATTTGAAATTTGGAACGTTGGCTTCCATAGCTTTGCATGTCGTGTCACGTTAATTGTAGCTTGATCCGGACTTGGACAAAATTTGTCGATATTCATGGTGAGCCTGCATATAACCGATCTTCGGGACGAACTGTCCTCGGTTTCCAGTTAAGTTCTTGGTGTCACGGCCTTGCCAAAAGGCGGGATAAAATTTTGCCTCCCAAAGTACGTCTTGTGAGAACATGACGTGCTTTGAAAAGTTGCAATCTTCATTCTGAACATTTCTATTTGACTTGAGTGAATGGTTGTTGTTTTCTCGTCGAAAGCTGTAACTTTTGATTGATCTTTAGAAATATAAATAATGAACTGTTGACTGCCAATTGTTGTACTGCGCACTATGGTAATTGAGTGTTGAATGATAGCTAACTGTGGTTTTTTTGTTGTAATCTCCGTCAGGTGAGTATTCAATTCCCATGAGTTTTTAAAATTGAACATTAGTCCATCACACATGCATGTACGTTAAACTGACTCCCGTTGACGTTCATACGTTCACGAGTCTTTGTCAGTTTTCTTGCATCGAATTTCGTATCAATCCTCTCCTGAATCGATGTGAAATTCGAGTTGTAACAATGCTTGATGGTTGTTTTGGAGTTTCTCTTCGCATCGATCTTTTCCTGGATCGAGTTTAAATGCTTTAACGCATGCTTCGTATCGATGGCCATCGATACGAACATGATGGTCTCTTTGGGATGCGTCATGTCAATGGCTACAAAGCTTTCATTTTTCTTAAACAGGTGGACGCTTCGTACCGAGGGAGCAAAGCAGTGTAAATTAGACCCTTTCATATATTTCGTATCGATGAAATCCTCACTGATGGATACGAAATGAACGCTTCATATCGATGCAGTCACATGGTTCCAGTGCAACCTGGCTGCTCCTTTCGTATCGATGGAGAGTGGATACGATGGTAGTTACCGAGCCGATGACCAGTGGATACGAATAGGTCATTTCGTATCGGTTAAGGTTCACACCTCTTCATCCAGTCCGTTCATATTGGGAGACGAATCGACATCTACCTTCCATATATATACGTGATTCTATACTTAAAAAAATTTTACTTGCTCATTTTTCCTATAGCCTTTGTATTGACTGAAAAACTTGACAATAGAATCTTGCCTTCGAATCAAACTAAGCCCCTAGTCTCTGTCTTCGACTCGCTCAATTGTTCGAGAAAAGAAAACCCTCGTCTTTGAACCTCTCAACCCATTAATTCCTTGAATCACTTGTTCTAATTAGGTAATTAACCTATATCAATCGACTTTGAATGATGAGACTTGAATTCTTATGCCATTTGATATGCCTTTGTGACTGATTTTGGTGATGCGATGGTCGTGGATGCCCGGAGCGAGGTCGAAGAAAACTGCAATGGTGTTTGAGCAGTTTGGGGAAGAAGAAAGGCAGAGGGATACGAAGGAGTTCATGGAAGGGTTGCTTGGATTTGAACTCGCATCAATGGGAGAAGAGGGTGTACAGCGTGTTCGTATCGTTCCGCTAAGGATGATTCGTATCGATCGGCAACCGAGGGTTTCGGGGAGGGGATTCGTACCGCTCCTGAATTAATGTTGGTTCGTATCGATCATTTTTCAATGTTTGGGTCGATACGAAGTGATGCAAAGGCGATCGATACGAAACTCTGTAATGTGATCGATACGAATTGATGCACATGCGACCGAAACGAACTGCTTCTTCCTCTTGTCGATGTGAGTTGTCCACATGGAGATCGGTCTAAGTTTGAACTTGATAGAGATGAAATTCTTTGCATATTTCGAACATTTGACTCCGACTAGCTTCTGCCTTGCATAAATGGACTTAAACATCTGCGTATTTGACTACCTTTTGAAGCTCTTCGATGGAACTGTAACTTGAAAAACTTCTAACAAACTTTAACTCAAATCGGTCTCTAAAGTCTGGATGGCATGGTTGTGACGGTCAGCGATGACGGGCATTCCATTTGAATTCTAAGTCTTGTCGTTTGAACATTCCTTAAATTTTGTAGGATTTCTCAAGTAATATGTAGCATCACATTGCACAATACATTTACTATCTTCACACTGGGGAACACACGGGCTTATTATCATCTAATGATGGTTTTTGATAAGTTGATTAGTTATGGAGTCTACAAACTCACAACAGCAGGAGCTTCAGAGTTCATCTCCCTTAGTCATAGAGATACCGGTCATCGCAGCCGAAGTTATAGATCCAGCTCTGGACGAGCTGCCAGGTGCCAGGTTTATCGGGAACCCACAAGATTCTATGCCGTCCAACGTCTCCGAAGATATGTTGGGGCGGATATGCCTAAGGCACGGTCTGCCGTTGGACGACGTCTTATCACCGGGACCAAATGATAGACCACATGGAAGGGTTTACTGCCTTCAACTGGCATTCATGTACAGCTGGGGTGCTTCCTCCATTCAATCAATATATTCAGGAAGTGTTGGCTTTTTTAAGAATTGCCCCCTCACAATTACATCCCAATGGATACGCGCTGCTGAACTGTTTATTCATTGTATTCATGGAGAATTTTTTCTGACCCCCAACCCCCGAAGAAATCAGATATCTATTAAATGTCAAGAGTCAGGGGGATAGTCCTTTGTTCACATTCCTAGAGGCAGTTAGGAACTGTCAAGTAGTGACGGGCTCTTGGACCAGGCTCGGCTACTTTAAGACAGAATGGTTCTATGTCCGATGTCCTCCAGGATTCGCCAATCGGTGGTTGGTCAGACGTAACTGCTTCGACTTTTCTGGTAGTTAACAAGATAGTTGCAACTGGTATTGAGACTAATACTTTCTTTCTTTTACAGCCGCAATTCCTTGACCTGAAGGCGCACACTTTAAAGAAATAGTACGGGTCCTTCAAGAAGTATCAAGCGAGATGAGAGAAATCGAGTCGGTGCTCACCGACAGGAACTTAAGAATTCTTGGGTTAATCGAGTGAAACCAAAGCATCAAACTTGAAGGAGCGCTTAGGGCAGTCTTGACTAAGCGGGTGAAGCGTAAAGCACCCGGGGTCGTAATAGCTGAGGAGGGTGATGAAGAACACACGCCTACGAACGACGAACCCGTGGCCGGGCCTTCTGACAGTTTTCAAGGTTCAAAGGGAAGGAGAAAAAGCAAGGCAGTTGCACACAAGCGTCACAAATCCTCAAGATGGAAATCCGTAATAGTGTCCCTGCCAGCCTCCGGTATTAGAATTTCAGAGGCTCCTTCCTCGCAAATAGAGAATCCTTTTGAAGGACTTGCTGATATTCCGATTCCGGACTATGTGTCACTTCAACACGACACCGGATTGGAGGGGCTTCAAGGTGCTCTAGATTTAAGCGAGTCTCTTTCCACAAGTGTGGCCGACATTACCGGTTGGTCGGGGGGTTGCACACACATATACACTTAACGGCACTACACGGTTTCCAGCCTTAAGGTGTCTGCCTCGAGAGATCACTAACTCCATTTTTCTTTTACACTATAGATACGATGAATAGGCAAGATTCTATGCTTGGAAGTCTTTGTTCAGCGCGCCAGTCATCGAGTTCATATTATGAGTCCCACCGGAGGGAGGATGATAGAAACCGCGATCGCGATTATTCTAGTCAAGAACGTTACGAGAGGGATAGAGACAAAGACTACAGATATCGATCCTGATCGCGTTCTCCACATCACCGAGTCTCTACACAACCTTCTACTCACTACACACATCCTCCGGAGCCTCCATGCCAAAAACCATCATCTCAAGCTCCTAGGCCCAAATCACAACTTCGTAGAACTGAGGCCGAACATCCCCTTGTCACCGAACAAGCCATTACTGAGCCTACCGAGGAAGGAGCAATTAAAATTGCCCAGTTGAGAAAAGATTTTCCGAACATTTGCTTTGACGGCTTTATCTTCCCTCCTCACTTAAAGAAAATCCACTCTGAGGCTGAACAAACGATGCACAACTATATTCATGATATCTATACCCAATATAAGGAGTGGATGAAAGCCGCAGATAAAGCGTAGGTGGTGATTTTTAAGCGAGCGAAAATAATTGAGAAGTTAGAAACCAACCTCGCTCAAAAAGACCGTATTATCCAAGTGCTCAATGATGAAGCTGAATCCTCTCAAAAATCTGAAATAGAGGCCACCCAAAAAGCTGATGAGGCGACTCAATCTATGGAAAGAATGCAACAAACGCATTTCGCTCTGGTGGAGCAGGTGGGCCACCAAAACACCACAGTTACTGCTAAAAGGGATGCTGCTCTGAAAGAACTCAACGAGCTTAAAGCCAAATTGTCTGAAATCATAAAGGAGAAGGATGATGCAAATAAAGCAGCCCAGGAGGCATGCGAGCAAGCGGTGGTGCTCCGGGACGAAAAGGATGCGGCCGTACTTAAAGTTCGGGAGGCCGAGGCCAAGGTTGAGGAGGAAGTTAAAATGGCCGAAGCCAGGCTAGAGGCAGATATTGAAGATCTTCTCGTTACTTACAATGCCAATGTTTTGAAGCACAGAAACCTGACCTGGCTTGATAACTATCCAACACATCCATTCAATGCTTGGAGCCGATTGGTAGGAGATGAAAAGGCTGCTCATCAAGCTGAACCGATCGATGAGTTTGAGCTCGAGAACCGGGTGTTGAGCGAAGATGAACGGAAAGTTCTCCATGATGCAATGATCTCGTATGAAAAGAAGAAGCTTGGCGCTCAGCATTCGAAAGTTGGAGAAGGCTCTGGTGTCGAGCATTCGAATCCACACCTTCGGTTGATCCTCAGCCCGTTCCTGCTTATAACCCGGATCAACCGCAGTTGTCTCCAGCTCACAAGTAAGTCTCTGAGGCCGTTCCGCCACCCACGAGCCAAACTGAGGAAGGTACTCTAAACATTCTCTATGCTTATATGAAATTGGAAGCGCCACTTGAAATAATTACCAACAGTCCTTCCTTTACTCTTATCTAGTGATCGGAGCAACATCGGTCATGCCTCCTGCAACTCAAGAATCACATCATGTGTAGGAGGCCATTATAACAGCAGCGACCACCATAATGACCACGACACCAATTGACGAGGCACAAGGAAGCACACTTCCTTTTGATGAGCAGATGATGGAGGAACTTCTCGGTCATCACAGTGACCCCTTTGCTGATTTGCCGTTCGTTATGGGTGGAAGTGCACCAATGACAAGTTCTTCGGCCCCAACTGCGGGAGTCCCCGGCGATGCACAAACACTTCATGAGGAGGAAATCATAGCTGAAATCAACGCTGAGATGGAGGCAGCCATGTGGGGAAGCAACTTTGGCGGTGGAATGGTTGGACCTGGTCCAGCCCCTTTGCGGATGATATCTCCGGGAGGAACGGTCGTTGAGATGAGCATGCCTATCCCACCTCCTTCTGTTGATCCTGTCCCTCCGACTCCGCCTTCAGGAAGCGTTCCAATACATTTCAGTTCAGAGGAGGAACTTGATATAATGCCCTCGACTGGAGATCGGCCGCCGAAAGGCAAGGGCTCAAAGAGAAAACCAAGCAACAGCTCTAGCGGGTCCACACTGAAGAAGAAACCGAGAAGAAAAAAGAATAGATACATCTCTTCGGCTTATTTTTGAGTAGAGAGAAATTTCATTAGCTTTTGTTGGTCGTGTATAGATGTAGGTTCGGCCCCTGCTAGTAGGATTTTTGGGATAAACTTGTACTTAATTTTCTTCCATAAATAGTTGAAATGAAATTCCATTTTGTCTTCAACTCAATTTTCGTTTATTTGCTTAAGTGTCTCAGCATTTGAACTCCAGTCCAGTACACTTGTTGAGTTTCGACCTTTGGATTGGATCTGAGTTTATTTGTTAAGTCCTGAAACCATGACTATGAGTTGTGACCGAACGTTAAGCTAGACTCCGAAGCTGCACTGTCTCAGTCAGTGATTGGCGCTTAAGTCTTGCCCCTAGTTTTAGGGACGAATCATAAAGATTAGGTGGCAATTGTATCTCGCCTTCAACACATCTAGCTCAACGTCGTTGAATTGATGCTGAAACAAGGAAAGTCGAGCGTTCGAATCGCACTCGCTCATTTATCGACGATTGCATCCACACTCCAGGGATTTGCATTCGTACGTCGGCGGTCGGTCACACCTGCTTAAGTTTCAAGGATATGTCCATGCTTCGGGGACTTAAGTCATTTTCATGGGTGGTCAGTCACACCCGTCTAATGTTTGTAACCATGTCCACAATCTGGGGACTTTAGATGGATTCGCGAGTGGTTAGTCACACCCGATTTGCATTTACACTCTGACCACCCTCCGGGGACTCAGAGTTGTTTTACGGACGATCGATTCCAATCTGGTTTGTGTTTAAACTCCAATCCACTCTCCGAGGATGTAGAGTTAACGTTTATACTCCAATTCGCACTCTGGGAATTTGGAGTTGGTGTTTATGTTGACACTCCGGTTCGCACTCTGGGAATCCGGAGTTAGTTGATGTTTATACTCCAGTTCGCGCTCTAGGAACTTGGAGTTGGCCGATAGATGGTCAGTCACATCTGTTCAGGCTTTAGGATTTCATTTGCACTCCGGGAATGATGAATCTATCAGGATCGTGGATGGTCGGTTCACATCCACCCCGAGTTAATAAGCGAGGTTGTTAGATGGACGGATCCATCCTCCTCAAACTTGGTCAAGATATGGGTGAAGTCGTTAGGTGGACGGATCCACCCTCTTCGAGGTCGTATTTGTAAGTTTATACTCCAGTTCACACTCTAGTAATCTGGAGTTGGTTAAAGGATTGTCATGTATCAATCCTTTTTTGACTTCAGTGTGATGACTTGCCCCCGAGCTCGGGTTTCACTTAGCGAGTAACCGGTCGTATCACAGTCACTCCCTATTTGAATAAATTCTACCGTCGGGTGGAATTTAGCTCTCTGTGCATAGTGATAGTTGTATGACGCATTCAATAAATCACAGCTCTGGCTCGAAGAAATTGCATTTTATTGCTGAAATAAGAAAATACGGCTAAATCAGTTGCCTTATTACAAATTCATATTTCGAAATGCAGAAACAAATTGTAAATGAAAAATAGACCGAATAAATAAACAGAGCCTGTCATGTGTAGTAGCGACGAAGACTTTCGCCGTTCCAGGCTTTCGGAAGAGTGAGACCGACAACAGTCGATAATTTGAATGTGCCATCTCCGAGCTTCTGTTCAATAACATACAGCCCTTCCCAGGTTGGCTTCATATGCGAAGGGACCGAGTAAATTCTCTTAATGACGAGATCGCCGAGTTCAAAGGCTCATGGTCGGACCTTGGCATAGTATAATCGGGCGACACGACTTCGGTATGCGGCTGCCCTCAAATCAGCCTCTTCAAGCTTCTCATCCAATAAATCCAGAGATTCGGCAAGTAATATAGCATTTGTATTTGGGTCATAGTATGTCGCACGATGAGAAGGTACTTCTAACTCGACTGGAATAACAGCTTCTGAACCATAAGAAAGAGAAACAGAGTGTGGCCGGTCGCGGACTTGTGGGTTATTCGGTAAGCCCATAAAGCCATAGGGAGTTCATCGACCCACTTGCCCCTGGCCTTTTCCAGTCGTTTCTTCAGAATAGACTTTATAACTTTATTAACAGCTTCGACTTGTACATTCGCTTGAGGGTGTGCAATTGCGGAGAATTTCTTCTGAATGTGGGATCGTTGATAGAATTCCTTAAATTCAACGCTGTCGAATTGGGTCCCGTTATCAGTGATGATAGTATGTGGGAGACCAAATCGGCAGATGATGTTGCGCACTACAAAGTTGATCACCTTCTTTGTTGTGATTGTAGCAAGGGGTTCAGCTTCCGCCCACTTGGTAAAGTAATCAACTGCTACGATGGCGTACTTCGCACCACCTTTGGCTAGAGGTAAAGAGCCAACAATGTCAATGCCCCATATTGCAAACGGCCATGGACTGACCATCTGAGTTATTTCGGTAGGTAGGGCTCTTGGAATCCGAGCGTGCTTCTGGCATTTGTCACATTTTCTAGCATAGTCCGATGCGTTGCGATTTACGGTCGGCCAATAGTATCCATATTAGAGCACTTTCTTGGCAAGAGCTTGCCCCCCGGTGATCGCCACATTCTCCTTCGTGCACATCATGCAACACTCGTTTGATTTCATCGTGAGCGATACACCGGAGTAAAGGAACAAAGTATCCACTTCTATACATGACTCCATTCTGAATAGTGAACCGCGAAGCTTTTCAAAGAATCTGTCTCTTTTCACTCCTGCGCTCTGGCAGGGTTCCGTGCTCAATATAATTTCTGAACGGAGTCATCCATGACTCCTTATCGAGAATTACCTCAAATATCCAATATGTCTCCATCTGATCGAGGCTCGAGGAAGATAGCATCTCTACGGGAACGAGTCCCATTTGTTGTGCTTCACCTGTACTGGCTAATTTTGCTAACGAATCGGCTTTCTGATTGTGCTCTCGGGGTATGCAGTAGATGGCATAATAATCGAACTAGTTCAATATCTCTTGAACCCGAGCAAGGTAAGCAGCCAGTCTTTGGTCCTTGGCCTGGTATTCCCCCCGAACTTGACACACGACCAATTGTGAATCACAATAAATCTCCACAGCAATGATTCTCAAATCTCTGGCAAGTCTCAATCCGGCAAGTAAGGCTTCATACTCAGCTTCGTTGTTGGTCGCGCAAAAATCAAACTATAAAACACAACATATAGATCGACCTTCAGGAGTTTCAAGTACAACCCCTGCACCTGAGCAACGGTCATTTGATGCACCATCAGTATGCAGCTTCCAAATATACTTGGGAGATTCACTAGTGTCGGGCAAGTCCTCTGGGATGGTAAATTTAGCTATGAAATCTGCTAGGACTTGTCCTTGAATAGCTCGCCTTGGAGTGTAAGTAATGTCAAACTGACTTAACTTGATATTCCATTTGAGTAACCTACCAGACGTCTCAGGCCGCGTAAGGACCTGTCGTAACGGCTGGTCGGTGTAAATGATGATCGGATGAGCCTGGAAATACTGACGGAGCTTCCTTGAGGCAATAACAAGACAGTAAGCCAACTTCTCTAGCTTCGGATAATTTCTCTCAGCTCCGGTTAGCCGTTTGCTAATATAGTAGACCGGTTTTTGTATTCGGTCTTCCTCCCGAATTAGGGCAGCACTGATTGCATTTTTTGATACCGCCAAGTAAATGTACAATTTCTCATGATCAATAGGCTTTGACAAAGTTGGCGGTGTGGAGAGGTGTTGAATTAGTGCTCGGAATGCACCCTCACATTCCGTAGTCCATTCAAAGTTTCGTTTCCCTTTTCAGATCAGATCGAAGAAGGGAATACATTTATCAGTGGATTTTGAAATGAACCTGCTCAGTGCTGCTACTTTCTCGTCAAGGCTCTGGACTTGCTTTATAGTTCTTGGAGTCTCAAGGTTTCTAATCACCTAGATCTTTTTGGGATTGGCTTCAATTCCTCGAGCGTTGACGATAAACCCAAGGAATTTTCCTGATGCGACCCCAAAGTGACATTTCAACAGATTGAGCTTCATTCTGTATTCTCAGAGGATATTAAACATTGACTCCAGGTCTTTAATACGATCAGTGGAGAATCATGACTTGACTAGCATGTCGTCCATGTATACCTCCATGGTTTTTCCAATCTGACTGGCGAACATTCGATTAACTAACCGTTGATAAGTTGCCCCGGCGTTCTTGAGTCCAAAAGGCATAACTTTGTAGCAATAAAGCCCCATATTGGTTACGAAGCTGGTATGCTCCTGGTCGGGCAAGTGCATGGGTATTTGATTGTAGCCAGAATACGCATCCATGAAGGATAAGATTTCATGCCCGGCCGTTGAATCTACGAGCTGATCAATTCGAGGAAGTGGAAAACTGTCTTTAGGGCAGGCTTTATTCAGATCAGAGTAATCGATGCATGTTCTCCATTTCCCATTTGGATTTCGGACAAGTACAGGGTTGGATACCCATTCCGGGTATAATGCATCTCGAATAAATTCATTCGATTTAAGCTTATCTACCTCTTCCTTAAAGGCGGCAGATCTCTCTGGATCCATACCACGCCTTTTTTGTTTGACCGGGACGTGCTGCGGGTCAATGTTCAATGCGTGGCTCGCGATGTCCGGCGAGATCCCACACATGTCGGAATGTGTCCAGGCAAACACGTCGAGGTTTACCCGGAGAAATTCAACCAATTCCTCTTATATTTGTTGGCTCAACTGAGATCCAATCTTTATCATTTTAGAATCATCGCTATCATCGATCGGGACATCGATCGTCAGTTCGGCCGGAGAAGCTTTACTATCTTTACTTTCATCTTCACTTTCGGTATCTCTCGGGTCAAGATCTCTTTGGAATTGGTTGGGGTGCCCGGGCCTAGGCCCAGACGTCAATTGTCAATTTTCAACAAAGTGGACGCAAAGCGATTCCTCTACGCCCTTTCCTTTTTCTCTTCGCTGCGCATCTCGCAGCTCGGCAACATAACAGGCTCGTCCAGCAGCCTGATCTCCTTGAACGAATCCAACCCCATGATCAGTGGGGAACTTCAGAGTCAGACACCATTGGGCAATAGCAGCCCTGAACTCAACTAGGGCCGGTCGGCCCAAGAAAGCATTATATGGCGAGTCTATATCCAACACCGAAAATTGTAACATCCGAACTCTCCGGCGTTCTCCAATTCCTAACTTCACTGGAAATTCCACCACTCCAGTGGGTATATTCGTACTCCCATTGAAACCATGGATACGGTACTGACAAGGTTTCAAATCTTTAGTCTCCATTTTCATCTGGTCATAGGCTCGCTTGAACAATATATTCACAGAACTTCCACTGTCTACCAAGATCCTCTTCATCCAAGCAGGACCTACTTGAGCTGACATGACAAGTGGATCGATGGTTGGGGCTTCGATCCTGTCGGCATCTCTGTCTCGGAAGATGATGTCGTCAGTCATCGTCTTCTGTTGCTTGGCCGGAGCCCCATCCTCCAAACTACTACAACACTCGAAGCTCGTATGCTTGATAGAACTGGCATACGACTCCATTTCCTTCCAACTTCGGTCTGCTAGATGAGGACCACCACTAACAGTATTTATCACTAACCTTCCGCCAGTACGAGCGGGTTCCTCCTGTCTTGCCTGATTCGGTACATGATTCTGATTTGATGGTCCCGCACCTCCAGTCTGCGGCGCCCGTACAAACTGCTCCAACTTTCTCTCTCTTATCAACTTTTCGATGAGATCCTGCAAGTGACGACACTCATTCGTGTTATGGCCGTAGCTTTCGTGGAATCTGCAAAACTTCCCTGTCTGAATCTGTTTCTCCGATGACTATTTCGGAGCAGGTTTCTTATACTGAATAGTATTGCAGGTCGGTAAATACACATTTTCCAGCGATGTATTCAATGGAGTGTAATTATCAAACATAGGAGCCCTACGTCGTGGACCACGATTCTGATCCCGTTTCCTATTTTGATTACCATTGCCTTTATGCTGATTTTGTTTATTCTGAATGTTCAATTGCATTTCCCGGAGCTCTCTTCGGTTTGTTTGACAGCAACATTGCTCTGAATTCCTTCCATACTAGGCCCTGCGTCATCCTTTTTCCTAGACTATTTCGCATCCTCCCTTCTCAAGAATTGGGTTGTCTTGGAATAGAAACGGTCCAATGACGCAGGAGGTTTTCCGGCCAACAAGTTACCGAACTCAGAATCGGGATCAATTCCCTTAGTCAATGCCATTAGAATTGAGTTATCATTAGGGTTGCTAATCTCAGCTCATGCAGCATGAAATCTCTCTAAATAACGCCCGAGTCCTCTCTCCAAGAGCTTGAGTGACACTAGAAAAAGTATTAACATCTTTCGGTCTTGCGACATGCATGCGTAATTGCTCAATAAAATTTGTTTCCAACTGGTCAAAACAAGAGATAGATTGAGGTGGTAAACGGGTAAACCACATAGTTGCTATGCTCCCTAGAGAGATCGGAAAGCTTCGGCACTTAATTGCATCATCAGCTCGTGCAACATTCATTAACCATTCATACTTCAGGATATGTTGATTAGGATCAGAGCTCCCTTCATAAATGGGTAAAGTCGGCATCCTGAATCGCCGAAGTGGTTCAGCATAGAGTATCTCATCAGAAAAAGGGGTATGACTTTGGGAGATTCCCCAGTCGTCATTGGTAAGACCCTGACTTTCACGGATCATTTGACGGATCATCATCGGAATGTTGGGCATCTGGACATTTTGAGCAGGTTGGGCCAAGGTGTGGTTGGGTTCCACAATGCGAGGAGGGGTCGGTCGCTATCGACAGTCCATGTCTCGCCTCCTTGGTTCTATGTCTTCAGGGACATAAGGCTCAGGAGTATGGTTGCGTTGGCGGTGGGTCGGATCCGTTCGGTTCCGAGCGTCAACTCCCAAATCGGTAGCTGTGGTAGTGCGGTTGTCAGTAATATGATATGTGGTAGTGCCTCCTCGGGAGGAGGGTCCAATCTGATGGCTGGTTGATGGGCCAACTCTCGGTTGCCCAAGATTCAATGTATGTTGATGCCCAGTGGCCTGTGTGTAACTTCCGTCCAGTCGTGGGCATGTGGATCTATGTTGGTAGTCAGAAGAGGCTGAACTTTCAGTGGATGAATAGGAAGCCTGATCCCTTCTGGATCTCCTTCATCTTTGACGGTTTAGTTGGTTGGTCAATTCTACGTTGGCTCACAATTGCTGAGTAAGCTGTTGACGGCTTTGAGTAAGCTCTTGCATTAGCATTTGAAATTCTTCCTTGGTGACAGGGCCTTGCGGATCTGATGGTCCGACAGCATTCTGGTCGGTAGGAGGTGGTTGTACAGGGTTTTATCTGTCCCGTCCTTCTGGATCTGCGGCAGTTGAGGTAGTCCTTGTGTTAACCATGATGGATAACGAAGCTCTTTCCAAGACTTGATGCAAATCTGAATAGGATGGAAGAACTTTTAACCTGAACTGGATCTTCTTCTTAGATTGATGCAATCCGATATCAATAGTAGATCCAACGAGTAGGAGAAAAACTGGGTTTTCTCAGTGAAAGCACCAAAGTGTTTGTACTAAAATTGGAAACAGCACTCTTCGAAAGTGTTTGAAGAGATAAAATAAAGAAAGTAAATGTAAAAATAGGATTATCTAACAAACACTCCAAACAATAATCAGAAAAATAGCAAAAGAACACAGAGATTTAGAGTGGTTCGGTGTGTTGCCTACGTCCACTATGAAATGATTGACTTTTATTAGCTTTTGCTTACTGGTTACAGTGGTGTACAATAGTAAATTTCGAGTACAACAGTGATTTTCGAGTGCAATAATGATTTCGGCAGAGTTTGGACGTCGAAGAGCCAAAAAAGTCCTCTTTCTGTAGGTTCTAGACTGCTATTTATAGGCATAGGCTGCAAATATCTCGCTCAGATCTCGGAAGACCTCTTCTCTCACGCGGGTGGGCCTACATGATCGATCCCAAGACATTTGCACTCGGTCCATGATCGATACAAGCGAATTTCGTATCGATCGAAATTTCGTCCAATCGAGTCGAAATCGATCATGAACATTCTTGAGGATGTACACAAGCTCTTGTGAAAATTTGGTGGCATTTGGACTTGTTGATTTTGAGTTATGATCGATGCAAGTTTGAATCTATTAAAGGCTGTTGAATTCGTATCGATTTCCTTCGCATCGATCTGTTCGTATCGCCTTTTGGGCACGTGCTCACAAGTTGACGTGGCGCTAACTCCTCGGATCGATCCACTTTTCATGCTGCATGACTGAGTCTTTCGTAGGAGTGTATCTTCTTCGTATCGATCACCACTGCCTTGTTCGTATCGGTCGTAGTTGCTCTGTTCATATTGATTGTCATTGTTCTGTTCGTATCGATCACTTAATGGTCATTTCGTATCGATAGATGGATGTCATTTCGTATCGTTCCATTTATATCGTTCACCTGAAGCTTCCTCGTATCGATACGATATGTCTTCAGGTGATGGATACGAACCGGGGTGAATGTGACCGATACAAAGTACGGTGCACTTTCATGGATGTGGACCAGTGGTCACCTAATGGATATGAAGTGACGACCATTTGATAGATATGAGCCAATATAGCCGATGGATTTGAACTGTTGAAGCTTGATGGATGTGAACAAGGCCTTTCAGTTGATGGATACGAAGAGTGCAGTTCCAGATGGGTGTGAACGGAATCGATGCGAAGAGAGCGAAATGATGGATACGAACGAATTGATTTCCTTGGCTTCCATCGATCATATCTTGAGCATACGAACTCGGATTGACTTAAAATTTGGAACGTTGGCTTCCATAGCTTTGCATGTTGTGTCATGTTAATTGTAGCTTGATCCGGACTTGGACAAAATTCCTCGATATTCATAGTGAGCCTGCATATAACCGATCTTCGGGACAAACTGTCCTCGGTTTCCAGTTAAGTTCTTGGTGTCACAGCCTTGCCAAAAGGTGGGATAACAATCTCCTTTTTCAAATTTTTGGCGATTGAAGTAGAATAAAAAATGTGACAAATCGCCTCGTCTAGAAGTTGTTGAAACTTCTTCTCTTTTCTCAAAATAATGTTCGCAGCGTCAATCAAATCAACTTGAATTTCCAATGCATGATTGAGAATCTTATTGGCTCCCTTTAAAGTCTGAATCTCGCATTTTAATTTCTTAACATCCAGTCCAAAAGCATATCTTTCACACTCAAGTTTCTCCACCTGACCTTGATAATTTTTAAGATATAAAGAAACTTTGTCACCACATTGCTTGTTCAAGAATTGAACACATTCGTATATGCCTATTTGACTCCATCGAGCGATCTTGCCATCATCTTGACTGAAGGTGGGTTCAACAAAGCAGAAATTTTTTCTTTGCCAATCAACGGGGTAGGAGTAGGAAGGCTGAATTAACCTTTGCTTACAATAAGTCCTAAGGATTGACATAATGCTTGGCTTTTTAGTAAGTCCACTTTAAGATCCATAATCCTTTGATGGAGACGAGCAATTTTCATACTACCATCAATCTTTTGGACTAAAAGTTCATATCGATCGACCTTACTTACACTCCCTTTCAACTTTGGAATTTCTTTATGTTTCTCTTTGATTTTTTCTTCCAAATTAGAAGCCATCTCCTTCATATTACTTGATGTAGATTTCAATTGATGAAACTTTTTATGTCATTTTTATGCATCGGGATTATTCGAAAACAATAAAGTTGAGGCGTCTTGAGAGGAATGTTTCTCCTCAATGTCTGATTTTATCTTGGCTGTTATATTCTTTAATTGAGAAAGGTGATTTAGGCTATTAAGTGTAAGCACTAATTGTTTTCCCTAATAAAATAAATAAACAAAAGAAGAAATTAACACACAAGAAAATGTACTCTTTACTAACAATAATAAAGTTTACAAGCATAAGCAGATATAAGTTTTGTATTCTTAAAGTTCATAGATAGCAGTGCGAGCCCTTTTAAGTGATAATGCGGGTAAAGAAATGGTAGAGTCAAAAGGAACATTAATCCTTGGAGGGGTATTAATATGAGGGAATTGATGATAGTCCCATTTTCCGACCTTAGGTCTAATTTCACCACATAATAATATAGTATGATTGGTTCGTATTTCACTAAGCATTCTATCCTTCTTGTCGCCTAAGAAATTGAAGCGAAAGTGTGGAAACCGTATGTAAACCTTATGGAGATCTCTAAACAAACAATGTTTTGCTAGCCGAGAAGTTTTAAAAATCAACGATTTCTCTTTAAATTCCCTTTTTAATTTGGTAAATTTACTTAAGGGTTCCACGAAAACAGGACTACCCGACGATTCCCTAATATATAGGATTTATGAAAATAAATTAAGTTATGAAGAAATGAAAACACTGTAATTCATAAAACTATTCGAGTTACACATTAAAAACAAAGTCATTTGAACTCAAACAATATTGACCATTTGTAAAAGTTGGAAATAAATTTCCCTATGTTAAATTTAACTTTCTCGGGAGGAAGAGTGTTTTGAGAAAGAGAAATGATTGCAACCCTAGAAAGATTCCAGCATTCTCCAGGATGGGGATCAATTCCATGCTCATCCAAATATCTAACATGCAAGCGCCTGAGCAAACTTCCACTCTTTTCCCCTAAGAATGGAAAATCAGTAAGAATATTTCTAGAGTAAACTTTGTAGAGGAACTCCATTAAAGTATATCTATTATCAATGAGCATACATAAGATAGTAGTTAGCTCAGCATTTTCTCTTATGACTCTCTCCCGATGAAGGAGATAATTCTTCAGTAACGGAGCTACTTGTTTCTCTTAAAGTTCCATAACCGTGTGGTGTAGACATAATGGCGCCTATAGTTATCAGATAATTTGTTGTGCTCCTCAATTACCCTTTCAAGTTCTCTATTCAATCGATGCACCTCCCTTTTGCTCTATTCATATAGAATTTCATAGTAATATTTGGATCTTTTCCTTAACTAAAGTAATAAACTTATTAACCAAGAGTCGGTAGATAACTTTAAACATTTAAATAATAAATCCCATACCTGCGCAACTGGAACCCGAGAAGTTGGAACTTGAGTTTTTTTCCTTTGAATATTGAATGGGGAAAGCAACATCTTTTGGAGTGATATTTTCCTATGGACCACCCTGAAGATCGGGTAAGTCTGGAAAATCTGTATCATGAGCAGAAGAGTTATGGCCACCTGATCCATTGCCCCCATCTTTTAGCTCTTTTTGGCCTTTACCACTACCACCGCCATCATCATTATCATTGTCCTTACCATCATCGTCATTATTATCATTATCATTATCATCATTGCTATCATCATCTTCATTATCATCCTCCCCTTTTCCTGAATCTCCATCTCCTCCGAACGGGGGGTCGTCAAAAGATAACAACCTCTTCGGGTCGACCACTTCTTCCTCAGGGAATTCATCTTGAAGTGATCTCTCAGCTCTCCCCAATATAAGGTCAAACATCCTCTTAATTTTTTTATTTAGCTTTGGATGGGAAGGAAAATCCAAATCGAGGCATTTGTCAATATCACCATATGCTACGAAGAGAGCATCTTCATAGCACTTTTCTATAATTGTTGTTAGTGCTTGATCGAGAAAGAAGGAAACTTTCTCCTTAGCGTCTTTGATAATGTTTTTGGCATAAACCAGGGTGGCGACCTTAGTTTGCACTTTTTCTATCAAAGACTTCACTTTACCGGCCATTTTGGCATTCTCTTTATTGTCTAGTTCAAGATTGGCTCTTAGAGATTCACCTCCTTAGCCAGCAGCAGTTTGGGTTTCTTCTCCTCATCAAGGAAGGGGGAAAGTTTTCCCTTCTCAAGAATAGCATTATCTTTCTCCATAGTAGTATCAATCATTTGAGTTGTAAGCGAAGAAACTTGCTCCTTGAGTTCAGCAACTTGATTAGAAGGCCCTTGAGAGGCCTGTTGAAGAAAGGACATGCGTTTGGCTGCCTAAAATATATGACATGCATAAACTAAATTAGGATATACAAAGTTAAAAGTTTATATTAACCAAGCAGAAGAGAAATTGTACTAGTAAGAGCTGCTGATGGATGACGTAAAGTTGATCTTTCGAGAAGGTTGAAGGCTACAGTGGTGTAAGAGAAGCCAAGGTCGGAGATTGGGTAGCCAAACGAAGGAGACCATCAAAGCTCGTTGTGGGAGTCTAAGCATGAGCCTTTGAAGGTAGGGACTCATTAAGGAGAGGAGTCGAACCAAGCTCCTTGTACAAATGATGGAAACTGGACGGAGAGGTAGGAAGTGAAATGTTAAGCAAGGGATCTGGAGTTTGAACCACTTTGGTGTTCATTTGAATTTCACGACTTGAAAAGTCTAAATTAATCACATTATGGTCTTAAGCCGTCAATTAATATCTACATTCGAGTCTTCAACAATAGCAATAGAGGTCTAGTCATCCCCGAGCTTATGCTTTTTGCTCGAGAGAAGAATCGAAGCATTAGCCGAGACACTAGATGTAATGCCCCACCTTTAGACCCACACTTACAAAGAATATTACTAAGTAATATTGTTGAATTAGGCAATGATTTTTTATGAAGTGGATTTGACATATACAATCTAGGCTTAAAACAATACTATGGTGGTTATAGAAATTGCTTAGAACAACATACGATATCATAGTACATAGAATCACAGTGTACACAACAGAATAAATACATAGGTTACATATCGGAAGAGTACATATGGACATATACAAAAGACAATCTACCCAAGGGTGTGAAAGTTCCATTCAATATACATACATAACTACCCAAAATAATATACACATAAAACGAGTCTCAAGCTTAATACATGAATATATATATATATATATATATATATATATATAGTACAAAACCCATGACTAGACAAAAAGATAAAACTGTAGATAGTAAGGATCATAAATGATAGGCTTCAAGCTAGACATTGCTAAAGATCAGTGAAGGGTACTTGAAATAACTCGGTCTGACTCGAGTATTATACAAGATAATAAACAAGTCAGTCTTGTACTAATATGTATCAATAAGATTAGCTATGCATGAAAAGGTAAATATCATAAGTGCATATATTTATAAAGAAAATGTGACCATATCAGATCAAGTAATATCCACTTAAAAATGTAATCCAAGAGACAGTCACCATCCACCATAGGTCTCAAATGAATCAAATGGTACCAAAGAAACCCAAAGAATTTACCATGCCAAACTTTCTAAGAGAATTTGCCTTTTTAGAGGCGAAATATTATAATTTGGTGAAATAAGAATCATAAATCAAACCATGAGATTCAATTCATAGAATACATCGAAAATTGGCGCCATACGAGAAGACGAGACAGTACTCGTCGATCATGCATGCAAATGTGAGGTACAGTCCCCTCTTGGACACATGAGCATGAAGGCTATGGTACCACAAAGACGAATCCGAAGGCAACGCCGAACATAAAGATAAGCACGAAGGCTACATCGAACACAAAGATGAGCACGAAGGCTACGACGAACACAAAGATGAGCACGAAAGCTATGTCGAACACAAAGACGAACCCGAGGGTTACGCCGAATCAGAGAGTGTAATATACTTTCAAATAGCAACCAAATGAACTTGGCCAAAGCATCCCATACCACCCGACAACATTCCAAACGTTTACCAAGTGTTCGTGAATCCCACTCATGGACAATACAAAATAATAATATTAATAAATATTCAATCAAGCGAGTTCGGTAATTAACCGATAAGGTAAATATAAACGTTCCATGTCATTTATTTTACCAAATCATTTAATTAAATTCCTCATCCGAATGAAATATTATTATATATATTTTAAGATTTAATTCACAGAAATACTTTCCAAAAATACTTATTTTTGAAATAGATTATTAATAAATAAGTAATAGAATTTACGGAATATTTATATACTTGTTTAAAGCTAGTTTGAAATCAAATTGGTTGAAAACAAGTTTTAAATCAATAGATTATAAATAATTTTGGATTATAAATTACTTGTTTTAAAACCATATATTTAATAAGTAAATATTGATAAAAATTCATGAAACTTAGATCAAAATAAATCGCCAAATCAAAGCTTTAAAAATCAGAAAAGCATAACCAAAACTGAAGTAGAAAAATCATAAAATAATTAGGCATCAATCGGGGAAAAATATAAAATGATAGGGAGGAGAGATAAGGACCTAGATTTCACGCTCCAGGTTATGACCAATTGATTGGTCATATACCACCCATCGACCGGTGGGGACCTGAAGCGTGAGCTCCAGGTTCCGTTCTCTCCTCACTATCGGTCGTCGATTATTTCATTGTGATTCCTTCGATTTCCGGCAATATGAAATTGCAATATAGATTCAGAAAACAGATATGCATTTAACAAGGTTTCACTATAGTAATTAGAATAGTGAATAATGGTGAAATATGAAACACGACGACTTATTTACAGAGCCTAGACAACAACAGATTACCGATAGAGAACAATATGCATATTCATTTATTTCAGCTAGCCATAATACTAGTTTAAGAAGTGAGTTTTACTCACCTTGTTTACTTCGATTTTCAGTTCATTTGCAGATGGATTAGAGCTTTATTTGCTTAGCTACAACACCTAAAAGCTCATGCAAAAAGGAAGGTACATGATATTCTCAGTGACTAAAATTACTGAAATAGAAATTCAAAAGAGATGGGATTTGGTTTGAGATTCATACCCGAAGTTTATAATTTAACAACTATTCTGAAGTTAGCTAGGATTTGGAGAGTGATTTCTAGGGTTTTGAGGTGAAGAGGAAAATACTTTACTGGTTAGTGAAATGAGGAAATGAGAAAACAATATACTGTTTTCTTACTTTCTCTCGTAATAGCCTGATCGGCATTTTTTTAAGACTATTTTGGGCCTAAATAAAATGCCACTTAACCAATTAATTTAGCTCTTATGTTAGATTAAAGAAAAGGTAATTTCTTTCTTTATTTTTCCTATAGTATAAAACATGTAGACTTAGGATTTTAACCATCATAAATTACATCTATGCATCACTATCTAATCCAATCAATACAAACTTATTTACTATGTTTAAATTGTAAAGAATACAATTTTTATTCACTCCTCTTTCAATCGAATAATTTGTATATATATTTAAGTTCTAATTTATTTCTTAGCTTTATTTTTGACAACACAACACTAATTTATCTTATTACATTCATTTGTAATAAATGGAATTATTTACATCTAAGTTCTAGCAGAAGAAATTATCATGTCATAATTTTTTTATTTCCATTAATTAGAAATAAATGACGTCCTTTATTACAAAAATCAAATTTTAACTAATATCCATAATCTCACAAACTTAAATTAACTCATATTTAAGTCTACTGCAACATTTTTTAATAGTGCCAAAATAGGTTATTATTGAATCTTATTTATAATTAAAACAAAATTTTCAACCATAGTTGCTTCCAGTTTATTTATTAAAAATAACCTATCATTCATTTAATCCACATTCTTCAAAATTGCACTTTTATTTCAATTAAAAGAGTCATTTATTTTAATTACCTTATTTAAATCTTTTTTAATGAATTTCCCATTTAGTTTATTTCTTAGATTTCTTATTTATTATTCAAATGAAAGGACTTAATCATAATCCAAGATTCCACTCTAAAAAAAATCCTTATATTAATTCTCTTTGCCAATTAAACCAGACCCACTAGAATTTGGAAAAGAAATAAGATAAATTCCCATGTTTATTTATCTTAAAATTTTGGTTCAACTTAGATTTTCCTTTGGATTAACTATTAATTAATTTATTTCCAAGTATGCCTCAAACCGAGGGTAGTTACAAACTCCCCCTTTAAGAAAATTGCGTCCTCGCAATTCTGCATAGAGGAGAGTGAAAATAGGCTAGAAGCTTGAGTTATTCAAAAATAAGGCACATATTAAATAAAGGTCTCACCACTATTGAGTTCCAAAAGCAGATTAGGATGTGTTCGCTCAATTAGTTCACTGGTTTACTAAGAGTAATCTTTAGGATTATCAGATCATTGCACTTTTACAAGTGGAACATCCTTACTACGAAGTTGCTTGACCTTTGAGGTTACAATGTGCACAAGATTCTGTTCATAAGTCAGTTTAGGTGAGATTTCAAGTTCTTCGAGATACCTAGGCTCAAGGATAGAATCGGATTCTCTAAGACATTTGCGAAGCTGAGAGATATGGAACACATCATGAATACAAAAAAAATGAGCTTGAAGAGAAACACGATAAGTCACATTACCAATGCGTTTAATGATTTGGTATGGTCCAATGTATCGAGGAGCCAATTTCTCAGATTGACTAAAATGCATAACACCTTTTAGAGGGGATACATGAATGAAGACTAAGTGTCCAACAAAATCCTTTCTCCAATTATCTGCATAAGATTTCTGTCTGCTCTGGACTTCCTTCATTCTTAGCTGAATAAGATCAATTTTCTCGAAATCCTCGCGAACAAAATCAGGGCTCAAAACTAACTTCTCTCTTGGCTTAAGTCAATAAGAAGGTGATCGACACTGCCTTCCGTATAGAGCTTCGAGAGGAGCCACTCCGATACTGGACTGGAAGCTATTATTGTAAGCAAATTCAATAAAAGGAATATGATCTTCCCAACTACCACCGAAACCAAGAATACAAGCACGAAGAAGATCTTTTAAAACTCTGTCCACTTGCTCTGTCTGCCCATCAGACTGAGGATAATTGGCAGTGCTGAGATTGAGTTTTGTACCTAATGTCTTCTGAAGACTTTTCTAGAACCCACTTATAAAGAGTTTATCTATGGCACTCGGAACGCCATGTATCCCGATAATCTCCTTAATATAAAGCTTAGCTAGCCGAGGAGCTGTCTGGTTAGACTTGAACAAGAATGAAGTGGGAAGATTTCGTCAGTCCATCGACAATTACCCACACATTGTCATGATCGGATCTAAAACAGGGAACAACATTAACAAAATCCATAGAAACCTGAAAAAGAGAGATACAATCATTACTAGATCGATTCAAAATAATTCAAATTTGATATCATAAATTTACACTACCTGATCCCACTTCAAAACAGGAACATTTAACGGCTGCAAAAGCCCACCGGGTCTTTGATGCTCCATCTTTACTAGTTGACAAGTCATACAGCTCTTTACATAGCATGCAACATCACGCTTCATCCCTTCCTAGTAGTAGAGATGTTTCATATTTGCATACATTTGCTACTACTAGGATTGATAGTGTATCTAGAGCGATGACACTCCTCTAAGATATCCTTTTGGAGATTCTCGATATTCGGTGCAATAAGTCTCTCGCATCTCCGGACACAATCATGAGCATCAACTTCAAAGTCCTTCAATTCATCCTTTTTGGACTCATCTCTGCAATTCTACATAAGATAAAAAAAAGTTATGGATCTTGTTTCTGAGCTTTAACTATTTGGCCCAACAAAGATGGACAAGCCTGTAAGCTTGCTAACAACATGAATGAACTAGAATTTGGAGTGCAACTTCGAATCTCATAAAAAGATAAAATCTTAAGATCATTCCACTTAGCCACCATCACAGAAATACCACCTGATGCTTTCGACTACGTGCTTCAGCAATTCGATTCCCCTTCCCCAGAGTATACTGAATATCAAAATCATAGGAAGTGAGGAATTCGAGCCACCTTTGCTGATGCATATTGAGCTCCTTCTAGGTAAACAAATACTTCAGATATTTATGGTCAGTATAGAGAAAAAACTTTTCGCCAAAAGAAAATGATGCTAAATCTTAAGAGCAAAGACGACGACTGCAAGTTCAAGGTCGTGCGTATCATATCTGACCTCATTCATTTTTAACTGCCTCGATGCACATGTAACCACTCTACCTTTCTACATTAATATAGCGCCAAGATCGAACCTACTAGCATCAGCATAGGCTACAAGGTCCTGGTTCTCTTCTGGAACCACTAGAATGGGACCATGAGTAGGAAGTTCCTTCAAAATCTAGAACATTGCTTCGCACTTATCCGACCACACATACTTAACTCCCTTCCTTGTCTAACTAGTGAGAGGCAAAATTATCTTGGAGAAATATTTTTTGAATCGACGGTAATATCTAGCCAATCCTAGAAAAATTTGAATTTCAGATATATTCTCCAACCTCTTCCAGTTCTGGATGGCTTCAGTTTTAGATGGATCGACAAAAATCCCTACTTCGGAAACCATATGCCTCAAAAACTTGACTTGCTTCTGCCAAAAATGACACTTAGAAATTTTTGCCTTCAATTGATTTCTCTGAAGTTCCCTTAGAACAGTTCTGAGATGATCCACATGCTCCTCCTCAAACTTGTAATAAACTAAGATATCATCAATAAAGACTAGAACGAATTTATCAAGAAATTCTTGGAACATTCGATTCGTAAGATCGACAAAGAAAGCCAGGGCATTCGTTAGCTCAAAGGGCATCATGATCCACTCAAACGAACCATAACGGGTACGAAAAGCTGTTAGAGGAATACTATTCTCTGCCACTCGAAGCTAATAAAAACCGATCACTAAGTCTAGTTAAGAAAAGACCTTAGCACCACAGAGCTGATCGAACATATCATCGATTTAGGGCAATGAGTATTTATTCATTATCATAAGTTCATTAAGCTTATGATAATCAATACAAAGCTAAGGGTACCATCCATTTTCCTAACAAACACTAGCGCTACACCCTAAGAGTTCAACTAGACTGAATGAACTGGTTGGCTTCTAATTCGGACAACTGCTTTCTCAACTCCTCATTTTCCTTCGTCGACATTCTCGTGGGAGGACGACTCACCGACCAAGGAGCCAAGTCAATTCCAAATTCAAGAGCCCGCTTAGGTTGTAACCTCGAAATGGGTTCAAAGATGTTAGGGAATTCATGAACAATAGGAATGCAAGATATATCATCTCCTTCTTAAGACTCAAGAACAAATAAAGAAGCTTTAGAACAAGAATCGATATTTTGAAGAAGTACATAAATTCGCTTTTTGAAATTTAGATGCTTAAGATGAATAATTCTTTCGAAACAAAGTACATGAGCTTCATATTTACTGAGCCAATCCAACCCCAATATCATACCAAAACCAAGATAGTGGATTACATGTAAATTAGCACGAAAAGTATAACCACCAAGGACAAACTCAACATTTCTACATAACATACTAAGAGTTGCAGACCCTCCAATAGGATTCGCAATCCTTACAATGTAACCAAGCATACTACATCCAAGTATAAAGCGTTGTTAAGCATTTTCGATACAAATGAGTGAGAAGCACCCGTATTGAAAAGAATGCAAATAGGAAGATTTCCAAATAAAATAGTGCTTTTGAGAATAGATGGAAGAATACCTTTATTCCGCCTAGAACCTCCAGAAGTCTCAACTACCTGCACCTTTCTCTCCTTTTGTTTCCAAGCTAAAGCACTACAACCATTAATCGAGTGACCTTCTTTCTCGCAACAACGACAAAATGTGGAATTAGTGATGGAAAAATGACCTTTAGCTCCACAATTATAACACCCTCCAGAACCATAGTGTATACTCTAAGTAGCAGGACCTTGTTTTTATGCCTTCTTGTTAGGAATAAGAAGGCTTTGATTTATTGAAACGTTATTTTTTCTTCACAAAGAACTTCTTCTTCTCATTGGGGGTGTTGTCACTACTATCCTTGTCAGCCTCCTCCAGTCTAAGAGCCGTGTCCACTAACTTCTCAAAAGACACATCCAACTTCAAAAGAAAAGCCTTCTTAAGATACTTATTCAAGCTATAAATGAATTTCTGGTTCTTCTTCAATTAGGTATTAATATGCTCGACCCTATATTTAGACAAGGCTTCAAAAGTAGCCACATACTCAGGAACAGAAGACTTTCCTTGCCTGAGGACAATAAACTTCCAAGTCAAAGAAGCTTTCTCTGCCTTAGGCTCAAACTTAGACTTGAAGCATTCTCAAAATTGTTGCCATGTAAGCTTCGCCTCCTCTACCTTGACTATCAATAACTCATACCAGTCTAGCGCCCGCCCCTAGAGCTGACTGGATGCCACTTGAACAAGATGAAGATCAAAAAGGCCTATGCAAGAAAAGATGCGCTCGCATGTCCTAAGCCATGCTTGGACCTTAATAACACCTTCTGATCCCTTGAAAGGCTTAACTCCCAAATGGGTGAAATCACTGCACATACGTGCAAAGCTCGATTTATGGGAATGAGAATCAGAGGAAGGACCGGAAGATCGAGCATTCTTAACTAGCTCCATAATTTTCCAAGCATACATAAATACTCCGTCCTGGCTGGGTTCGTTGGATTTCCCAGCATCAGAATGGGCTGCTCTTCCACCAGCTATCTCACTTCTAAAATAGATAAAGTTGGATTAAAGATCATTCAAGGGTTACATTATACAATGATAGAAGTTGCACAAAGATAACAATCAAACAAATATGTACCTATAATTCCTCGAGATATTTCTAATTTCTAATACAAAGGAATCTTAAGGATCTAATGGAAACCTAAGGGACTATCTCTAAGACTGGCTCAGACCTGGATTCTTGTCTTCAATATCATATATTATTATGAACCTTGCTCTAATACCAAGCAGTAACACCCCACCTTTAGACCCATACTAACAAAGAATATTACTAAGTAATATCATCTATTAGTGCAGAGAATGAGGCTGGTTAGGAGCGACCATCCATGAATATTGCATTAAGCGAGTATTGATACATCGAATTAGGCAATGATTTTTTTTCCAAAATGGATTCGACGTATATAATTTAGGATTAAAACAATACTAGGTGGCAATAGAAATTGCCCAGAACAACATAAGATATCATAGTACACAGAATCATAGAGTACACAACAGAATAAATACATAAGTTACAAAATGGAAGAGTACATATGGACATATACAAAAGACAATCTACCCAAGGGTGGACATGAGAGTTCCACTCAATATACATACATAACTACCCAAAATAATATACATACAAAATGAGTCTCAAGCTCAATACATGAATATATATATATATATATATAGTACAAAACCTATGGACTAGACAAAAAGATAAAACAATAGCTAGTAAGGATCATAGATGATAGGTGTTTGTACCAAAATTGGGCACAACACTCTTCGGAAGGGTGAAGAGATAAAATGAAGAAATTAAATGGAAAAAGAGGATTATCTAACAAACACTTCAAAAACAAATAATAAAGTACACAGAAACACAGAAATTTAGAGTGGTTCAGCGTGTTGCCTACGTCCACTATGAAATTAATGATTTTATTGATGTTTTCTTGCTGATTACAACTGATTACAGCGGATTACAGTGGTGAAATTCGAGTACAACAACACTTGGGTTTTTATTGTCTAATGATGGTTTCTAATAAGTTGATTAGCTATGGAATCCAAAAGTTCACAACAGCACGAGCTTCAGGATTCATCTCCTTTTGTCCTAGAGATTCCGGCCATCGCGGCCGAAGTTATAGGCTCCGGACGAGCTGCTTGGGGCCAGGTTTATCATGAATCCACAGGATTCCGTGCCGTCCAACGTGTCCGAAGACATGTTGGGTCGTATATGCCTAAGGCACGGTTTGTCGTTGGACGATGTACTATTACCGGGACCAAATGATAGACTACATGCTCCCCCAGAAGGGTTTACTGCCTTCAATCGTCATGCGTGCACAGCAGGAACACTTCCTCCGTTCAATCAATACATGTTATCCCGCTTTTTGGTCAAAGCCGGAATATCAAACAAATCGACAAGAAAGGATGGATATCAGGATTGGAAGTCGATTGGAAACAAGGCTGCGATGGATGTCGTCAAAATTTGACCGGGCTCCGATCAGGACGGAATCGATTGGAGATGATGATGAGGACTAGGAGATGCTACGTTTCAAATTTCAGGTTAATCGGAGTTCATATGAAGGAGATATGGATGGATTACGATGTACAGGGAATGGTTCGAATCGATGTGCTACGCATCGATCAAGAGGATGGTGGTTCGAATCGATGCGTTTCGTATCGACCATAAAGTAAGGACTTCGAATCGATACCGTTCGTATCGATTGGAACAGGTTCGACTCGATGGCAACACACCCAGGTTGTTAAACAAGCATGCGGAGGTTTGTTCGAATCGATACCCTTCGTATCGACCGACATGGACTTGGATTAGTAGCTTCGTATCGATAAGAAGGCAAGGATTGATGATACATTTCGTATCGATCGTAGCTAGAATTGATACGAAGGAAGGACAGATGCGTATGGATACGAAGGACTTAGGGACAATGTTCGTATCGATCGTATTCGAGTCGATCGATACGAAGGAAATAGCCGGAGCAACACGAATGGATGGATACGAACGAGTCTCAGTTCGAATCCATGATATGGTTGAATCCCTCGAATCCACTAAGTCACAACAGCTAAAAACTAGGATTCGACCCAGTCAACTCGGCATGGAAGTCGGATCGATTCGAAGGAGGCGCACCACGTCATCACAGAAGCGCATGCTTGGATCGATTCGAAGCAATCGATTCGAACGTAATCGATTCGAACAGAGCACTGCAACCAGAAAAGCAACCTTGAATCGATCATAACTCGAGATCTACAAGTCCAAATGCTATGAAATTTTCACAGTAGCTTGGGCACATGTCGAAGAATGTTCACACCAAATTTCAGCTTGATTGGACAATTTCTTGATCGATTCGAACATAGCTTCGAATCGATCCCAAAGTGGGCCCGGATTTCCAGAAAGCGGGCATGTGGGCCCCCTCACGTGCCAGAACTGGTCTCCCTTCAATTTAGGCAAAATATCAGCCTCCTACACCTATAAATAGAGCCCCTGGTCATTCAGAAAAGGGGTCGGACAATTTTGAGAGCTAAAGAGCGCCCGGACTCTGCCAGATTTACTCCAGATCACCATTGCTGCCTTAGATTCAGATTATAATCATAAAATCCATTGTACTACGCGATAGGAAATTGTAATCTTCAAGCATCGATCAATAAAAGATAAAAACTTTGGAGTGGACGTAGGCCGGAGATAGCCGAACCACTATAAATCTCGTGTTTTTGTTCATTATTTCTGGATTGCTGTTTGTTGTTTGTTTAAATCTGAGATTTGTGTTTGAATATTGCTGATTTGTATTCATACACTGGTGCTTTCACAACATTCGGGGTTTGTGACCATTTTTGGCGCAAACACTTTGGTGCTTTCGCTGAGAAGGACTAGCACCCGCTACGTCGGATTGAAGTTTAGATTTGAAAGTTTGAAGGATTCAGATTGACTCGGCAATGACTCGACAAACAAGACAAAGAGCTGAGAGAAGCCAACAGGGAGGAAGTCAAGAGGCATCCTCCGGAGCTGGAGAAGGACAAGCTCCGATTTACATTACCAGAGACGAAATGGAAGCTATGGCAAATTCATTACATGAGAGGTTGCTGAAGAGTCAACAGGATATGATGCAGACTTTCTTCGAGCAGATGAGAGCTGCAGGAACACAGAACATTGGACCAACTACAGCGACTGCAAATGTGGAACAAGGAACTAGGGTTACGGAACCTAATGTAGGACAGAATACAGAATCGGAAGGCAATCAACAAGGGCTTGGGGGTAGGCCCGCAGGATCCAACGCAGAAGGACCTTTGGAAGGAGTTCAGCAGGCTAGAGCCAACGTTGCGGCCAATGAGCCACATGAAGAATATGTGCCGGAGTTCCCTCGGGAGCATGGGGGGCAGCCCCTAACAGGCAATGCTGGATTAATGGAAATCATTAGGAAGACTATGCGTGGAGGTTCGACCAATAGAGACTTGGAAGGAGTGAACAGGAGTCCGTTCGCTCGGGAAATCAGGATAGCTCAAAATCCACCTAAGTTCAAGTTACCTAGCGTGGAAGCATATAATGGCAAGGCTGATCCAACTGATCATTTGATGAGATACACTAGACACATGGAAGTGTTGGGGGCATCGGATGAAGTAATGGCTCGATGTTTCCCTTTATATTTAACGGACATAGCTGCATTGTGGTTTAGGCAGCTGGAAGAAGGATCTATCAGAACTTGGAGGGAACTGGTGGATAGGTTTTTGGGACAGTTTCGGGTTCATATCAAAAGACCTAAGAACGTGATGACGTTAACATCGGTAAAGCAAAGAACGGATGAATCGCTTAGAGCATTTTTAACTCGATTTAATGCGGCGGTTGCTTCGGTGGATCGGCCGGATCCATCGATGGTTTTGATGGAGGCAGTATCGGGAGTCAGAGAGGATTCAGATTTTAAGGTATCTTTAGTACGAGACCCACCACTGGATCTTGGGGAATTCTTCCATGAAGCTGAAAGGTTCCTTCGGCAAGAAGACGCATGTACTGATTTAAAGTTAAAGGAGGTGAATGTGACTGGGGGTGGAGGACCATCCAACGGAAGCTCGGATAAAGACAAAGGAAAAAGGAAGCTAGACGACGATTCAGGAAAAGCCGGGAAGCGATGGAAGGATCCAAAGTTTTCCACATACACAGGATTAAACGAGACGCAGGAGCGGATATACATGGAAACCCGGAATCGCCTTCCTTACCGGAGGCCAGCTAGGAGAGAGCCATCCGAGCGGGAAAGGGCATCAGGAAGGCACTGTCTCTTCCATGATTTGGATGGACACGATACCAATAGCTGCAGGCACCTAAAGGACATAATTGAGGAGCATGTGAGGAATGGACAATTGACGCAGTATGTTGGGGCTCGGAATGCAGCGGTGGAGCAGGAGCAACCACCGCCCACCTCAAGCCATGATGGCATGAGGCCCAGGAATGATGGTCGATTGGTTATCCATTGACCGGGATATTATGAAATAAGTAACAAACCATTGGCGAGCAACCAAGTCATTTACACATGTATGGGGACGGAGATAGCCCCTAGGCATGCTCTGAATGATGATAAACCGCAAAGCCATGGTTTGCGAAATCTGTCTTTTGTTTTTGATTGGACACTTGGTTTTCTGGTTTGGTTTTGGAGTTTGGATTGAACTCCTGGTTTTTGTTTGCTTTCTGTTTTGGATTTTCGTTCGGATGACCGGTTTTTGTTTTGGGTTTTCTGTTTTGGATGTTGGTTTGGATTTCTGATTTTCGGATTTGATTTGGATTTTGGATTGGATTTTGATTGGATTCTTTTTAGTTTTTGATAAACGGTCGTCGAGTATGGAGTATGCTCGGCAAGGGTCCGGAGAGACCAGGATTCGGCCTAGGATTTAGGCCCTATATTATCAGTTATCATTTCAGGTCGTCGAGTATGGACTATGCTCGGTAAGGGTCCGAAGTGACCAGGATTCGGCCTAGGACTTAGGCCCCCTATTATTGATTATTGTCTCAGGTCGTTGAGTATGGACTATGCTCAACAAGGGTCCAGAGCGACCAGGATTCGGCTTAGGACTTAAGCCATGGCATTACTTACGTCCAGGGACACTGGACCACGGTCGTCAGGTGTGGATTGCGCTTGGCAAGAACCCGAAAAGGTTAGCTCAACATCCAGGGACACTGGACCACGGTCGTCAGGTGTGGATTGCGCTTGGCAAGAATCCGGAGAGGTTAGCTCAACGTCCAGGGACACTGGACCACGATCGTCGAGTGTGGATTGCGCTTGGCAAGAGCCCAGAGAGGTTATGGATTTGGATAATGACCCGGAGAGGTCCTGGGTTCGGCTGTTGGCTATTGGATAAGAATGGATCAAAGGCTCGATCTTCGAGTTCGGATGGACATGGGATTGGCTATGGACTTTGGATATCGGATACGGAATTATACAAAACACGCTTTCTTATCACAAGGCATGTTTTGGGGGTTAAATGTTATCCCGCTTTTTGGTCAAAGCCGGAATATCACACAAATCGGCAAGAAAGGATGGATATTAGGATTGGAAGTCGATTGGAAACAAGGCTGCGATGGATGTCGTCGAAATTTGACCGGGCTCCGATCAGGACGGAATCGATTGGAGATGATGATGAGGACTAGGAGATGCTACGTTTCAAATTTCAGGTTAATCGGAGTTCATATGAAGGAGATATGGATGGATTACGATGTACAGGGAATGGTTCGAATCGATGTGCTACGCATCGATCAAGAGGATGGTGGTTCGAATCGATGCGTTTCGTATCGACCATAAAGTAAGGACTTCGAATCGATACCGTTCGTATTGATTGGCACAGGTTCGACTCGATGGCAACACACCCAGGTTGTTAAACAAGCATGCGGAGGTTTGTTCGAATCGATACCCTTCGTATCGACCGGCATGGACTTGGATTAGTAGCTTCGCATCGATAAGAAGGCAAGGATTGATGATACATTTCGTATCGATCGTAGCTAGAATTGATACGAAGGAAGGACAGATGCGTATGGATACGAAGGACTTAGGGACAATGTTCGTATCGATCGTATTCGAGTCGATCGATACGAAGGAAATAGCCGGAGTAACACGAATGGATGGATACGAACGAGTCTCAGTTCGAATCCATGATATGGTTGAATCCCTCGAATCCACTAAGTCACAACAGCTAAAAACTAGGATTCGACCCAGTCAACTCGGCATGGAAGTCGGATCGATTCGAAGGAGGCGCACCACGTCATCACAGAAGCGCATGCTTGGATCGATTCGAAGCAATCGATTCGAACGTAATCGATTCGAACAGAGCACTGCAACCAGAAAAGCGACCTTGAATCGATCATAACTCGAGATCTACAAGTCCAAATGCTATGAAATTTTCACAGTAGCTTGGGCACATGTCGAAGAATGTTCACACCAAATTTCAACTTGATTGGACAATTTCTTGATCGATTCGAACATAGCTTCGAATCGATCCCAAAGTGGGCCTGGATTTCCAGAAAGCGGGCATGTGGGCCCCCTCACGTGCCAGAACTGGTCTCCCTTCAATTTAGGCGAAATATCAGCCTCCTACACCTATAAATAGAGCCCCTGGTCATTCAGAAAAGGGGTCGGACAATTTTGAGAGCTAAAGAGCGCCCGGACTCTGCCAGATTTACTCCAGATCACCATTGCTGCCTTAGATTCAGATTATAATCATAAAATCCATTGTACTACGCGATAGGAAATTGTAATCTTCAAGCATCGATCAATAAAAGATAAAAACTTTGGAGTGGACGTAGGCCGGAGATAGCCGAACCACTATAAATCTCGTGTTTTTGTTCGTTATTTCTGGATTGCTGTTTGTTGTTTGTTTAAATCTGAGATTTGTGTTTGAATATTGCTGATTTGTATTCATACACTGGTGCTTTCACAACATTCGGGGTTTGTGACCATTTTTGGCGCAAACAATACATTAGGGAAGTGTTGTCTTTCCTCGGAATTGCTCCATCGCAACTACACCCCAATGGATATGCTACGCTGAATAGTTTATTTATTGTATTCATGGAGCATCTCTTTCGGCCACCGGTTCCAACAGAGATCAGATATCTTTTTAACTTCAAGAGTAGGGGAGATAGTCCATCTTTCACATTCCTGGAGGCGGTCAGGAATTGCCAAGTAGTAACTGGATCCTGGACAAGGCTGAGTTACTTTAAAGCAGAATGGTTCTACCTCCGATGCCCTCCAAGATTTGCCAGCCGATGGTTAGTCAGACGTACGTGTTGCAGTCTTCTCCAAGAGTTATCAAGATAATAGTAGTTGATGTAAAACTAACATCTTCTTTTCTTTACAGCCGCAATTTCACGACCTGAAGGCGGGTACTTCAAAGAAATAGTGCGGATCCTTCAAGAAGTTCCAAGTGAAATGAGGGACATCGATTCGGTTCTAATTGAAAAAAATTTGAGAATCGTTGGACTGATCGAGCGGAATCAAAGCATAAGGCTTGATGGAACACTGAGGGCAGCCCCGAAGAAGCAGTTGAAACGCAAAACACCCGGGGTCGTAATAACTGAAGGAGGTGATGAAGAGAGAACGCCCACGGACGATGAACTTGTTACTGGGTCTTCGGCCGGATTTCAAGCGGCGAAAGGAAGAAGAAAAGGCAAGGCCGCTGCTTACAAACGTCCTAAGTCTTCGAGGTAGAAATTAGTCGTGGTTTCCTTGCTGGTTCCCGACATTAGAATCTCAAGGCTCTCTCCTCGCCAATAAAGAGTCCTTTTAAAGGGCTTGCCGATATTCCGATTCCTGATTACGTGTCACTTCAACACGACATCGGGTTGGAGGAGCTTGATAGTGCTCTTGACCTAAGCGGGTCACTTCCTATAAGTGCGACCGACATTTATGGTTGGTCGAGGGGTTGCACATACATACACACTTCACAGCACTACACGATTTCCAATCATAAGTTGTTCAATGCAAGAAACCACTAAGTCTGCTTCTCTTTCTTTTTAAAAGGTACGATGTCCGGATGAGGGTCGATGTTAGGGAGTCTTCGCTCAGTTCGCCGATCTTCTTCATATTATGAGTCACGCATGAGAGAGGAAGATAGAGACCGCGATCGCGGGTACTCTAGCCAGGAACGTCATGAGAGAGATAGGGATAGGGACTACAGACATCGATCCCGATCCCGCTCTCCTCCTCCTAGAATCCCTACACAACCTTCGGGCCAAGGAAAACAGCCGATAGAGCCCCCTTGTCACACCCCATCTTCACATGCTTCTTGGTCCGAGTCGCAATGCCATAGAACTGAGGTTGAGATTCCAGTCGTCATTGAACAAGCCATCACCGAGCCCACTGGGGAAGGGGCTATTAAAATTGCTCAACTAAAGAAAGATTTCCCAAACATATGCTTTGATGGCTACATTTTTCCCCCTTACTTAAAGAGAATTCCATCGGAGGCGAAGAACACAATGCATGATTACATTCATGATATCTATTCCCAGTACAAAGAATGGGCGAAGGCTGCAGAGAAAGCGTCGAAGGTAGCCTTCGAACGAGCCAAAATAATCGAAAAGTTAGATTCTGATCTCGCCCAGAAGGACCGCATCGTCCAAGTGCTTGATGATGAAGCCGAGTCCTCTCGGAAATCAGAGATAGAGGCCACCAAAAAGGCCGACGAGGCGAACTTGGCCATGGAGAGGATGAGGCAGACACACTTTGCCTTGGTGGAGCAGATGGGCAACCGAAACACCATGGTCACCGCAAAACGGGACGCTGCTCTGAAAGAACTTGCTGAGCTTAAAGCTAAATTTTCTGAAATCATCAAAGAAAAAGATGATGCAAATAGAGCGGCCCAAGAGGCTTGTGAATAGGCCGTAGTGCTTCGGGGCAAACGAGACGCGGCAACGGCTAAGATCCGTGTGGTGGAGACTGAGGTCGAGGAGAAATTTAAATCGGCTGAGTCCAGGCTAGAGACGGATATAGAAGTTCTCTTGATAACTTACAACGCTAACGTACTGAGGCACAGAAATCTAGTCTGGCTCGACAACTACCCGACACATTTGTACAATGCCTGGGTCCGATTGGTTGAGGAGGAGAAGGCGGTGCATCTGGGTGAATCAATCGACGAGTTTGAGCTTGAGAATCATATGCTGAATGAAGATGAATGAAAGATTCTCCACGAGTCGATGATTTCACATGAAAAAGAAAGGCTCGACACCCAACACTCGGAGGCCGGAGAAGGTTCAGGTGTTGAGCACCACGATGTAAGTGCTGAAGTTCCTGTGCCAACCCAGCCTGAATCTACACATGTGGTTGATTCCCAATCAGTTCCTGCTTACAATCCGGATCAGCCGCAGTTTTCTCCGATTAGAGAATAAGTTTCTGAAGCCGTTCAGCCGTCCACGAGTCAAACTGAGAAAGGCACTATGAACATTCTCTATGCTTATCCAAAATCGGAATTGTCATCCGAAGTAGTTACTAACAGTTCTCCTTTTTTCTCTATTCAGTGACTAGAGTTACACCGATCGTGCCTCCTGCAACTCAAGAATCATATCAAGTGTAGGAGGCCATCATCACTGAAGCGACCACCATAACTACAACTGCACCGATTGATGGAACGTAGGAGAGCATGCTTATTTTTGACGATCAGATGATGGAGGAACTCCTCGGTCATCATAACGACCCCTTTGCAGATCTACCATTTGTTATGGGTGGAAGTGCATCTACTACTAGCTCTTCAATGCCAACCACTGATGCTTCCAGCGAAGCCCAAGTAATCCATGAAGAAGAAATATTGGCCGAAATCGATGCTGAAATGGAGACAACGGCTCGTGGTGGTAGTTTTGGAGGTGGGATAGAGGCACCTGGTCCAGCCCCATTAAGGATGATATCACCTGGTGGTACAGTTATTGATACCAGTGTGCCTATCATGCCTCCTATAATCGATCCAGTTCCTCCGACTCCACCTTCAGGGAGTATTCCTGTTCACTTGAGCTCGGATGAGGAAGTTGATATCATGCCCCCTCCTGGAGATTAGTCACCGAAAGGCAAAGGCTTGAAAATAAAAATAAGTGGCAACTCCAGTGGGTCCACACCGAAGAAGAAGCTGAAAAAGAAGAGAGAGTAGACGTGCTTCTTCGGTTTATTTTTGGTAGATAGATAGGAATCTACTTTTGTTTTTTCTTTCGTAGGCCGTGTATAGATGCGGGTTCGGCCCTCGCTAGTAGGAATTTTGTAATCAACTTGTACATAATTTCTTTTCATAGATAGTTGAAATGAAACTTTATTTTGCTTTGAACTTGATGTGTGTTTATTCGCTTAAGTGTTCCAGCATTTGAATTCCTTGTTCAGTACATTTGTGAAGTTTCAACCTTTGAACTTTGTTTGAGTTTATCCACCAAGTCCTGAAATCACAGCCACAAGTCATGACTGGATATTAAGTTGAACTCCGATGTTGTACTGCTTCAGTCAACGATTAACACTTAAGTTCTGCCTCCAGTTTCAGGGATGAATTGAAAAGATCGGATGGCGATCGTATTTCGCCTTCAATGCAGCATGCTTAGCATCGTTGAATTGATGTTGAAACATGGATAATTCGAGTGGTCGAATCACACTCGCTCTTTTATTGATGATTGTATCCACGCTCCGGGGAGTTAAGTTATTTTCACGGGCGATTAGCCATGTTTGCTTGACACTTATCATTTCGTACGCACTCTGGGGACTTAAGTAATTCGCGGACGCCCAGTTACACCCGACTTGAGTTTATACTCCGGTCCGCGCTCTGGGGACTTAGAGTCGATTAACATTTTCCAGTCCTGTCCACGCTCCGGGGACTTGGAGTTGATTGATGTTTACTTTCTGGTTCGCACTCTGGGAATCCGGATTATTTTGATGTCTATACTCTGGTTCGCACTCTGGGAATCCGGGGTTAGGTGATGTTTATACTCCAGTTCACACTCCGAGAATCCGAAGTTGGTAAAAAGTCGGTCAATCACATCTGTTGTGAGTTTTTGAATTTTGTTCGCACTTCGGGAACGAAAGACGTATCAGGATCGTGGATGGTCGGATCACATCCACCTTAAGTTGACAAGTGAGGTCGTTAGATGGACGAGTCCATCCTCCTCAGACTTGGTTCGAATACGGGCGAAGTCATTAGGTGGACGGATCCACCCTCTTCGAAACTGTATTTGTAAGTTTATACTCCAGTTCACACTCTGGGAATCCGAAGTTATGCAAAGGATTGTCGTGTATCAATCCTTTTTTTGACTTTAGTGTGATGGATTGTCCCCGAGCTCGGGTTTCATTTAGTGAGTGACCGGTCGTATCACAATCACTCCCTATTTGAATAAATTCCACCGTATGATGGAACTTTGCTCTCTGTGCATAGTGATGGTCATATGAAGTATTTCAAGTAAATCACAGCTCTGGCTCGAAGAGATTGCATTTTATTACTGAAATAAGAAAATACAGCAAAGTCAGTTGCCTTATTACAAATTCAAATTTCGAAATGCAGAAACAAATTGCAAATGAAAAATAGACTAAATAAATAAACAGAGCCTGTTATGTGTAGTAGCGACGAAGACTCTCACTGTTCCAGGCTCTCGGAAGAGTGAGACCGTCAACGGTCGATAATTTGAATGTGCCATCTCCGAGCTTTTGTTCAATAACATATGGTCCTTCCCAATTTGGCTTCATATGCGAAGGTACCAGATAAATTCTTTTGAGTACGAGATCACCAAGTTCAAAGGTTCGGGGTCGGACCTTGGCATTGTATAATCGGGCGACTCGACTTCGGTATGCGGCTGCCCTCAAATCAGCCTCTTCACGCTTCTCATCCAATAAATCGAGAGATTCAGCAAGTAATATAGCATTTGTCTTTGGATCGTAGTATGTCACACGATGAGAAGGTACTTCTAATTCGACTAGAATAACAGCTTCTGAACCATAAGAGAGAGAGAATGGAGTGTGACCGGTCACAGACTTGTGGGTTGTACGGTAGGCCCATAAGGCCATAGGAAGTTCATCGACCCATTTGCCCCCGGCTTTTTCCAGTCGTTTCTTCAGAATGGATATTATAACTTTATTAACAACTTCAACCTGTCCATTCGCTTGAGGATGTGCGACTGCGGAGAATTTCTTCTGAATGTGGAATCGCTGACAAAAATCCTTAAATTCGGCACTGTCGAATTGGGTCCCATTATCAGTGATGATAGTACGTGGGAGACCAAATCAGCAGATGATGTTGCGCACTACAAAGTTGATCACCTTCTTCGTCGTGATTGTAGAAAGGGGCTCAGCTTCCACCCACTTGGTAAAGTAATCAACTGCTACGATGGCGTACATCGCACCACCTTTGGCTAGAGGTAAAGAGCTAATAATATCGATGGCCCATACTGCGAATGGCCAAGGGATGACCATTTGTGTTATCTCGATAGGTGGGGCTCTATGAATTCGAGCATGCTTCTGACACTTATCGCATTTATTGGCATAATCAGATGCATCACGATTTACAGTCAGCCAATAATATCCGTATCGAAGTACTTTTTTGGCAAGAGCTTGCCCCCCGGTGTGATCGCCACATTCTCCTTCATGCACATCATGAAATACTCGTTTGATTTCATTGTGAGTGATACACCGGAGTAAAGGAACAAAGTATCCTCTTCTATACATGACTCTATTCTGAATAGTGAACCGTGAAGCTTTTCTAAGAATCTGTCTCTTTTCACTCCTGCGCTCTTACAGGGTTCCATGCTCGAGATAATTTCTAAACGGAGTCATCCATGACTCCCTCTCGGAAACGACATCAAATATCCAATCGGTTTCCATCTAATCAATGCTTGGCGAAGATAATGTCTCTACGGGAACAAGTCCCATTTGCTGTGCTTCACCTGTACTGGCTAACTTTGCCAACAAACCATCTTTCTGGTTGTGTTCTCGTGGTATGTAATAGATGGCATAATACTCAAACTGATTCAATGTCTCCTGAACCTGAGCAAGGTAAGCGGCCAGTCTTTGATCTCTTGCTTGGTACTCCCCTCTAACTTGACATACGACCAATTGCGAATCACAGTAAATTTCCATTGCAATGATTCTCAAGTCTCTTGCAAGTTTCAATCCAGCCAGTAGGCCTTCATATTCGGCTTCGTTATTAGTTGCACGGAAGTTGAACTTTAGTGCATAACATATAGATCGACCTTCAGGAGTTTCAAGCTCAACCCCTGCACCTGAGCAACAGTCATTTGATGCACCATCTGTATGTAGCTTCCAGATATACTTGGGAGATTCACTGGTTTCGGGCAAGTCCTCTAGGATGGTAAATTCAACTATGAAATCTGCTAGGACTTGTCCTTGGATGGCTCACCTTGGAGTATAAGTAAGGTCAAATTGACTTAACTCGATATTCCATTTGAGTAACCTACCAGACGTCTCAGGCCGCGTAAGGACCTGTCGTAATGGCTGGTCGGTGTAAACGGTGATTGGGTGAGCCTGGAAATACAAACGGGCTTCCTCAAGGCAATAACAAGACAATAAGCCAATTTCTCTAGCTTCGGATAATTTCTCTCAGCTCCTGTTAGCCGCTTGCTTATGTAGTAGACCGACTTTTGTATTCGGTCCTCCTCCTGAACTAGGGCAGCACTGATTGCGTTTTCTGATACCGCTAAGTAAATGTAATGCCCCACTCTGAGACCCACTGTAACAAAGAGTATTACGGGAGTAATACTGTCTGTTAAAGCGGAGAATAGAGTATAGTGGAAGCGACCATTTGTAATCAAGCTATAACTATCTACTGAATACGTCGAAAGGGTGGTATTTATTTATTTTTAAGTGGTTCGACATATTCAATAAATATTTATAACGAAATTACAATGGCTAAAGATCTATCAGAATAAGCATAGTAATAAAATGATAAAACATCACAGAATAGAATCACATAACAGATATAAAATCCCAGGACAATACATCGTCAATACAGATCCAAATACTATAAGTGGGTACAAAGCCACTGCCCACACATGTGAGTCAAAAATATGTACATATCAAAGTCTGAATAATAACAGAGTAGCGGAATAGTGGACAAATAAAAGCGCTATCTATCAGCATAACAGATAATGTCCAAAGCGGAAGCACAGAAGCTAAGTCCAGAGACCTAACCTGAAACAACTCGGTCTGACCCGAGCGAAAACACTCGGGTCAGGCTAGCTAAACAATCAGTAATAACTGAGATATATAATAATGCGGTACATAAATAAGGTAGTACTTTTCCTAAGAGAAGAGTATTTTGGACCACATGAATATAATGACGGTCTCTAATCATCAATCAACAGTAAAAATCTCCAAAGAGAATATCAGCACCAAAGTGTTGAATAAATAAAATCGCCTCATATCATCAGCGTAGCCAAAGCTATATACAGTTGCCCATAGGCAATAATCCCAAGAGTGACCAGAGTCTGTAATCAATGCCCAAGCAAAGATCGATGCTCCAGAGAGCAATGGGGATATACTGAAAAGTCAATGAAATCAAACACTGAAAAGCAGTGTCCAGAGACACTGTGGATCCACAAGGTAATCGCACTTACATCGTATGGTTCCATAGAACCAACACCGAATGGCGGTACTCGAATGGATATAAAAATCATCAGATAATACAAGTATAGCACGTGCACCGACCGGAGTCGTTATTGCCAAGTACTGTAGAGTTATGATCGATCACTCGCACAGATGCAGAATGCGCGAGACGACAAGATCCTTCCCAGAAGGATAAAGGCCCAGAGGCACATGCCGAAAAAGAAACTGCTCCATAGAACAAGTGTCCAGAGACGGTTGCCCAGAGGTGTGGTGACCCAGAGGTCCAGTACTGGCTGCCCAGAGGCTAATGTGTCACAAACTTCTTGGAGAGGAACCCGTGAAGTGTTAACGATGAGTCCCATACCCCACGTTCGCACTAAACGGTTTACTAACCAATAGCAAGCTCACACTCCAAACAATAAAAAGTCCACCTCGTATCATCGGTAAACTAGACCCAAAGGTCAAAACGATCAATCGAATAGGTCGGGGATTAATCGGAAAGAAAATACACACGGTTCCATAGGCCGGAGATTTCCTAACCGTTTAAGCACCTTTCCACTTCGCTTGACATGCTAAAAAGTGAGTGTGAGATTTTTATTATAGAAAATAATGGTTCGAAACAGATTTATAATTGATTTTGAGAACACTCTAAAATGGCTTTTGAAAACTCTCCTATTAAGGAGTAAATAGTCTACTAATTAAAAATAATATTATATAATAATTTTGAAAGCCATTTCGGAGCGAAAAATCCTTTTAAAACCTTTTTATAAGGCCCATGTACAAAATCCAGAGACAAATCTCAAAGAAATCGATAAAACCAGAAAATCACTGAAAATATTCTAAGTGTTGGAAAATAGTCCAAAACTGACGCGAACCCAAGTTCGGAAAATTATTCGGACCAGAAGATTGAATTCGAATGGTATGAAAATTGGTAGGAACGTAGTCCGACATTCCTACTTCAGAACGCAAAAAGAATTACTCGATTCCGACTTGAAACGAAGGCGTAGCGACGTTCCAAAATCGGACACAGAAACATGAAATGCACTGTTTTGCACAGCGATCTGGGTACAACTCTGACAGGAAATTCGAAAGGTCTAATGAGCTCAGATGATGACCAAACTTTCCAGATATGGAGTTCATAACTCCATCTTTCCAACGAGACCAAAATCGTCAAATTCCGACTAGCGGCTCCAAAGTTATGACCAAAATAGTTTCAGTTTCATCCATAGAGCTAATATGTGTATCGCTCTCGGGAAGATAGTAGAAAAATAAATTTTTGACCTAGTTAAACTCAAAATTACAGAAAACTCACTGAAAAAAAATTGTAGCATATGTTTTAAGCTTTCCGGAACATCCAAAATTAACTAATTCGGATCAAAAACGAGAGAGATACATGCAAAAGAATATCAGATTGAAACTCAAGATAACTTGTTAAAGACAGAATTGGTCTTTTGTCTTTGAATGCATTTCAGGTCATCTAAATGGCAAAATTACAGAAAACTCACTGAACAAAAATTGTAGCATATTTTTTATGCTTTCCGGTACATCCAAAATTATCTAATTCGGATTAAAAACGAGAGAGATACATGCAAAACAATATCAGATTGAAACTCAAGATAACTTGTTAAAGACAGAATTGGTCTTCTGTCTTTGAATGCATTTCAGGTCATCTAAATGGCAAAATTACAGAAAACTCACCGAACAAAAAGTGTTCCTTATTGAATCTAGTTTGCAGCAAAAAAAACCCGACCAAAAACGGATGAGAAATGAAGAAGTTATGCCTGATTTCGTTTCAGCTACAATTCCAAAATGAAAATTATGGAAGCATCAAGTAAAAAAAAGATTTAGCTAGCAATTTTACCTCAACCAATATAGCAAGCAACTTGTGTGCACACCCAAAATGAAAGCAAAGAGGATCAAAGAGTTATGATTCACATGTTACATAATAAAACATGTGTTACTAAATGATTACTGAAATCAAAAGATGATTAAACACATATTAGAAGAGGTTTTTAGCAATATACCTCTCACAAAAGCAACAAAGACTACTATAGCATCAACCCAAGTTAGCAAAAGATGATTAGGAGGCTATAAGATCAAAAAAACACATAAAACATGTGTTACCAATTAAATTTCAGAAATTAGAGGGATATAAAAATGGATTTGAGGTGGGTATTTGCATTACCTTTGCATAGAATGACTTGCATAAGCAAAAACTAGAAGGAGATGAAGATAGAGGCCATTTTTGTTATGAAAGCTTTAGGAAATGATTAGGGTTTTGATTAGGGATGAATGAATGAGGTTAGGAGAGTTTGAGATAATTTATAGAGGAGGTTTAGGGTGGGTTATTGGGCTAGGTTTAGTAACCCAATAAGAAGAGAGTTATTTACATGTTTTTCCAAAAATTAGTCTAAGTGTTCATATATGTTTATAAAACTCATTTTTTTTCTCTTACCCAAACCCGTTTTAAAACTTCTCTTAAAATATTTAACTTTCCAAAAATAACATTTTATCCTCATTTTAAAATACCATATTTCCCATTTAATTAAAATAGCCTTTTTCAAATAAATTTTGTTATTCCAAATAATTTTATGCTTCATTAAAATAAATAAAAATCCTAACTTTTATTTATTAATTGGTAATGCAAATCCCGGGTTGTTACAGTAAATGTACAATTTCTCGTGATCGATAGGCTTTGACAAGATTTGCGGTGTGGAGAGATGTTGAATTAGTGCTCGGAATGCTCCCTCACATTCCGTAGTCCATTCAATGTTTCGTTTTCCCTTTCGGATCAGATCGAAGAAGGGAATGCACTTGTCAGTGGAGTTTGAAATGAATCTGCTTAGTGCTGCAACTTTTCCGTTGAGACTTTGGACTTGCTTTATAGTTTTCGGAGTTTCAAGATTTCTGATTGCCCATATCTTTTCGGGATTGGTTTCGATTCCTCGAGCATTTACGATAAACCCAAGGAATTTGCCGGATGCTACCCCAAAATGACATTTCAATGGGGTAAGCTTCATTCTGTATTCTCGGAGGATATTAAACATTGACTCTAGGTCTCTGATGTGATCGGTGGAAAATCGTGACTTGACTAGCATGTCGTCCACATATACCTCCATGATCTTTCCAATCTAGTTAGCGAACATTCGATTAACTAATCGTCGATAAGTGGCCCCAGCATTCTTGAGTCCAAAAGGCATAACTTTATAGCAATAGAGTCCCATATTGGTTACGAAGCTGGTATGCTCCTGGTTGGGCAGGTGCATGGGTATTTGATTATAGCCAGAGTACGCATCCATGAAGGATAAAAGTTCATGTCCAGCCGTTGAGTCTACCAGTTGATCAATTCATGGAAGTGGAAAATTGTCTTTGGTGCAAGCTTTATTCAAGTCTGAGCAGTCAACACATGTTTTCCATTTCCCATTTGGCTTTCGGACTAGTACAGGATTGGACACCCATTCCGGGTATAATGCATCTCAAATGAACCCATTCGTCTTAAGCTTGTCTACATCTTCTTTAAGGGCGACAGATCTCTCTAGATCCATACCACGCCTTTTTTGCTTGATCGGGACGTACCGCGGGTCAATGTTCAGTGTATGGCTCGCGATGTCCAACGAGATCCCACAAATATCAGAGTGCGTCCAGACAAACACATCAAGGTTTACCCGGAGAAATTCAACCAATTCCTCTTGCATTTGTTGGCTTAGCTGAGATCCAATCTTTATCATTTTCGAGTCATCATTATCGTCGATTGGAACATCGATCGTCAGTTCGGCCGGAGAAGCTTGACTGTCTTTACCTTCATCTTCATTTTCGGTATCTCTCGGGTCAAGATCTCTTTGAAGTTGGTTGGGGTGCCCGGGCCCGGGCCCAGGCCCAGGCGCTAATTGTCAATTATCAGCAAAGCGGACGCAGAGAGATTCCTCTACGCCTTTTCCTTTTCTTTCCGCTGCGCCTCGCGCGGCTTAGCAACATAACAGGCTTGCCCTATGGCCTGATCCCCTTGAAAAACTCCGACACCATTGTCGGTAGGGAATTTCAATGTCAAACACCATGGGGCGATGGCAGCCTTGAATTCGGCTAGGGCTGGTCGGCCCAAGAAAACATTATAAGGGGAGTTTATATCCAAAACAACAAACTGCAGTATCCGGACTCTCCGGCGTTCACCAATTCCCAACTCCACTGGCAATTCCACAACTCCAGTGGGTATAATTGCACTCCCGTTGAAACCATGAATGCGAGACTGACATGGCTTCAAGTCTTTAGTCTCCATTCTCATATGGTCATAAGCTCGTTTAAACAAGATATTCACAGAGCTTCCACTGTCTACTAATATCCTCTTCATCCAAGCAGGACCTACTTGAGCTGATATGACAAGAGGATCAATAGTGGGGGCTTCGACCCTGTTGGCATCCCGACCTCGAAATATGATGTCATCTGCCATCGTTTTTTGTTGCTTGGCCGGAGCCCCATCTTCAGAATTACTACAACATTCAAAGTCTGCATGCCTGATAGAGCTAGCATATGACTCCATTTCCTTCCAGCTTCGGTCTGCTGGATGAGGACCACTACTAACAGTGTTTATCACCAACCTCCCGCCAGTACGAGCGGGTTCCTCCTGTCTAGCCGGATTTGGTACATGATTTTGATTCGATGGGCCCGCACCTCCAGACTGCAGTGCCCGCACAAACTGTTCTAACTTCCTCTCTCTTATCAACTTTTTGATGAGATCCTGCAAGTGACGGCATTCATTTGTGTTATGGTCGTAGCTTTCATGGAATCTACAAAATTTCCCCGTTTGAATTTTCTTCTCCGATGACTGTTTCGGAGCAGGCTTCTTGTACTGAATGGTATTGCAGGTTTGTAGATATACGTTCTCCAGCAACGTATTTAGGGGAGTATAATTATCAAACGTAGGAGCTCTACGCCGTGGAACACGGTTCTGATCCCGTTTTCTATTTTGGTTACTATTGCCTTTTTGCTGATCTTGTTTATTCTGAATATTCAATTGCACTTTTTCGGAACTCTCCTCGGATTTTTTAACAACAATATTACTCTGAATTCCTTCCACACTAGGCCCCACATCATCCTTCTTCCTAGACTGTTTCGCATCCTCCCTTCTTAAGAATTGAGTTGCTTTGGAATAGAAACGGTCCAATTATGCAGGGGGTTTTCCGGCCAACCAGTTTCCGAATTCAGAGTCAGGCTCAATCCCTTTAGTCAGTGCCATAAGAATAGAGTTATCATTTGGGTTGCTGATCTCAGCACATGCAGCATGAAATCTCTCTAAATAACGCCTGAGTGTCTCTCCAGGAGCTTGAGTGACACTAGATAAAGTATTAACATCTTTTGGTCGTGCGACATGCATACGAAATTGCTCAATAAACTTTGTTGCCAATTGATCGAAGCATGAGATAGATCGAGGTGGCAGTCGGGTAAACCACATAGTTGCTATGCCCCCTAGTGAAATCGGGAAGCTTCGGCACTCAACTGCATCGTCAGCTCGTGCAGCATTCATCAACCATTCATACTTCAAGATATACTGATTAGGGTCAGAGTTCCCTTCATAAACGGGCAAAGTCGGCATCCTAAATCGTCGAGGTGGTTCAGTACAAAGTATCTCATCACTAAAGGGGGTATGACTTCGAGAGATTCCCCGATCATCATTGCTAAGCCCTTGACTTTCATAGATCATTTGACGGATCATTGCTGACAAGTCGGGCATCTGGACATTTTGAGTAGGTTAGGCCAAGGTGTGGTCGGGTTCCACAATGCGAGGAGGGGCCGGTCGCTGTCGACGGTCCATGTCTCGCCTCCTTGGTTCTATGTCTTCGGGGACATAAGGCTCAGGATGGTAATCACGCCGGTGATGGTTCAGATCTGTATGATTTCGGGTCTCAGCGCCCAAATAAGTAGCTATCGTAGTACGGTTATCAATAACATGATGCGGCGTAGCGCCTCCTCGGGAGGAGGGTCCAGTCTGGTGGCTGGTTAACGAGCCAACTCTCAGTTGCCTAACATTCAATGTGTGTTGATGCCCAGTGGCCTGTGTGTAGCTTCCGTCTAGCCGGGGGCGTGTAGATCTGTGGTGATAATCAGAAGAGGCTGAACTCTCGGTGGAGGAATGGGAAGCCTGATCCCTCCTGGATCTCCTTCGTCGCTGACGGTTCAGTTGGTTGGCTTGTTCCGCATTAGCACGGAGCTGTTGAGTGAGATTTTGGTGTCTCTGAGTCAATTCTTGCATCAACATCTGAAATTCTTCCCTAGTGACAGGGCCTTGCGGATCTGATGGTTCGGTAGCATTCTGATCAGCTGGAGGCAGTTGCATGGGATTTTGTCTGTCCCGTCCTTCAGGATCTGCGGCTGTGGAAGTAGTCCTTGTGTTTACCATGATGGATGATGAAGCTCTCTCCTAGACTTGTAGCAAATCTGAATAGGATGGAAGAACTTCTGAAATTGAGATCTGGATCTTCTCCTTGGATGTTTGCAATCCGATATCGGCAGTAGATCCAATGAGCAGAAGGAAAAAACTAGGTTTTTTTTTCACGGTGAAAGCACCAAAGTGTTTTACCAAAATTGGGCACAACACTCTTCGGAAGGGTTTGAAGAGATAAAATGAAGAAATTAAATGGAAAAAGAGGATTATCTAACAAACACTTCAAAAACAAATAAGAAAGTACGCAGAAACACAGAAATTTAGAGTGGTTCGGCGTGTTGCCTACGTCCACTATGAAATTAATGATTTTATTGATGTTTTCTTGCTGATTAGAATTGATTACAGCGGATTACAGTGGTGAAATTCGATGACAACAACAGCCTTGTAGAGAAAAAATGTTTTCGGCAGAGTCTGGACGTCAGAGAGCCCAAAAGATCCTTTTTCTGTAAACTCTGGGGTGCTATTTATAGGCGTAGGATGCAAATATCTCTTTCAGATCTCGGGAGACCTCTTCTGACACGTAGGCGGGCCCACGCGATCGATCCCACATAATTTGCACTCGGTTTGTGATCGATAGGAACCAATTTCGTATCGATCAAGATTTGGCCCAATTAAGTTGAAATTGAGCATGAACATTGTTAATGATGTACGCATGCTCCTGTGAAAATTTGGTGGCATTTGGACTTATGGATCATGAGTTATGGTTGATACGAATTCAAGACTTCGGTAGGCTGTTCAGTTCGAATCGATGCACTTCGTATCGACTAGTTTGAATCGATGCAAGTTTGGGCTTCTCGTATGCTGTTTTCCTTGTATCTATTCTTATTCGACTCGATTCACAATTACTTGGTTCGTATCGATCGGAGTGGATATGTTCGACTCGATCATTGTTGCTTTTTTCTTATCGATCGGTCGCACTGCTCTGTTCGTTTCGATCAGTCGTACTGCTTTGTTCGTATCGATCAGATGTGTTGCCTCATTCATATCGAGTGCTGTGGTTCCGTTCGTATCGATCTAAGTTGAACCGTTCGTATCGATTGTGTGGTTTTGTTCGTATCGATCGAAGTCATTCCAACTGGATGGATACAAACGACTGAGGATGTGGTGGATACGAACAGATAGCGGCCTTGCTTGGCCTTGGATACGAACAGTGGCTTCCTGGATACGAACTACCGAAGCTTGATGGGTTCGAACAAGGCTCTTCTGCGGAGGGATATGAGCAGATGGACGCATGATGATGGATACAAAATGACGCGATTGTGTTGATTTCCTTAGTTTGCATCGATCATATCTTGAGCATACGAACTCCAATTGACTTGAAATTTGGAATGTTGGCTTTCATAGCTTTGCTTGTCATGCCTATCCAAGCTTGATCCAGACTCGGACAAAATTTATCGATATCCATAGAAAACCTGCATATAACCGATCTTCGGGACGGACTGTCCTTGGCTTCCAGTTGAGTTCCTAGCATCACGGACTTGCCAAAAGGCGGGATAACAATAGGCTTCAAGCTAGACATCCCTAAAGATCAACGAGGGGTACCTGAAATAAGTCGGTCTGACTCGAGTATTATAAGAGATAATAAATGGGTCAGTCTTGTACTAACATGTATCAATGAGAATAGCTAGGCATGAAAAGGTAAATACCATAAGTGCATGTATTTATAAAGGCAAAGTGATCGTATGAACATCAAGTATTATCCACTTAAAAATGTAATCCAAGAGATAGTCACCATCCACTATAGGTCTCAAATGAATAAAATGTTACTAACGAAACCTGATGAATTCACCATGCCAAAATTTCTAAAACAATTTTCCTTTTTGGAGGCAAAATATCATAAGATGGTGAAAGAAGAATCATAAATCAAACCATGAGATTTAATTCACAGAATATATCAAAAATTGAAGCCACACGAGAAGACGAGCCAATACTCATCGATCATGCGTGCAAATGTGAGGTACCATCCCCACTCGGAAAGAGGTACAGCCCCTCTAGGACAGAGGTATCGTCCCTTCTCGGACACATGAGAATGAAGGCTATGTTATCACAAACATGAACTAAAAGTAACACTGAACACAAAGACGAGCACGAAGGCTACATCGAACACAAAGGCGAACCCGAAGGTTACGCTGAATTAGAGAGTGTAATATACTTTCAACTAGTAACCAAATGGACTTCGCCAAAGCATCTAATACCACCCGACGACATTCCAAACATTTACTAAGTGTTTGTAAATCACACTTAAGGACAATACAAAATAATAATATTTATAAAATATTCGGTCGAGCGAGTCCGGTAATTAACCGATAAGGTAAACGCAAACGTTCCATATCATTTGTTTTACCAAGTCGCTTAATTAAACTACTCATCCGAATGAAATATTATTATATACATTTTAAGATTTAATTCATATAAATCTTTTTCAAAAATACTTATTTTTGAAATAGATTATTAATAGATAGGTAATAGAATTTCTAAAATATTCATATACTTGTTTAAAGCTAGTTTAAAATCAAATTGGTTGAAGGCAAGTTTGAAATTAATATGTTATAATTAATTTTGGATTGTAAATTACTTGTTTTAAACCATATATATAATATGTAAATATTTATAAAAATTCATGAAACTTAGATCAAAATAAATCGCTAAGTCAAAGCATCGAAACTCAAAAAATCAAGACCAAAACTGAAGCAGAAAAATCACAAAATAAGTAGGCATCGAACGGGGCAAAATATACAACGAGAGGGAGGAGAGACAGGGACCTGGAGTTCACACTCCAGGTTATGACCGATCTATCGGTCATATAACACAAGTCGACCAATGGGGGCCTAAAGCGTGAGCTCTAGGCTCCGTTCTCTCCCCACCATCGGTCGTCGATTATTTCGGTGCAATTCTTCACTTTTCGGCAATTTGAAATTGCAATATAGACTTAGAAAACAAACATGCATTCAATATGGATTCATTATAGTAATTAGAACAGTGAATAATGATGAAGTTTGAAACATAGTGATTGATTTACAGAGTTGGATAACAACAGATTACTGGCAGAGAACAATATTCATATTCGTTCATTTCAGCCAACCATAATACTAGTACAAGTGGTGAGTTTTACTCACCTTGTTTACTTCAATTTGTGATTGATTTGGAGATGGATTAGAGCTTTCTTTGCTCAGCTACAACACCTAGAAGCTCGTGCAAAAAGAAAGGAACATCAGATTCTCAATGACTAAGATTACCGAAGTAGAAATTCAATAGGATGAGATTTGGCTTGAGATTCATACATGAAGTTTATAATTTAACAATTATAATAATATTCTCTAAAATTATCTAGGATTTGGAGAGTGATTTCTAGGGCTTTGAGGTGAAGAGGAAAATAGTTTACTGGCTAGTGAAACGAGGAAATGAGAAAACAACATACTATTTTCTTACTTTCTCTCCAAATAATTTGATTAGCATTTTTTAGACTATTTTAGGCCTAAATAAAATGTCACTTAACCAATTAATTTAGCTCTTATGTTAAATAAAAGAAAAGCCCATTTCTTTCTTTATTTTTCCTATAGTTTAAAGCATGTAGACTTAGGATTTTAACCATCATAAATTACATATATGCATCACTATCTAAACCAATCAATACAAACCTATTTACTATGTTTAAATTGTAAAGAATACAATTTTTTACTCACTCCTCTTTCAATAGTATAATTTGCATATGAATTTAAGTTCTAATTTATATCTTAGCTTTATTTTTAACAAAACAACACTAATTTATTTCATTATATTCATTTGTAATAAATGGAATTATTTACATCTAAATTTTAACAAAAGAAATTATCATGTTAATAATTTTTATTATTTCCATTAATTAGAAATAAATGAAGTCCTTTATTACAAAAATCAAATTTTAACAAAAATCCATAAGCTCACAAATTTAAATTAATTCATGTTTAAGTTTTTTGCAACATTTATTAATAGTGTCAAGATAGGTTATTATTGAATCTTATTTATAATTAAAATAAATATTTCAACCATAGTTTCTTCCAATTTATTTATTAAAAATAACTTATCAGTCATTTAATCCACATTCTCCAAAATCACACTTTTATTTCAATTAAAAGAGTCGTTTATTTTAATCACCTTACTTAAATATTTTTAATGTATTTCCCATTTAATTTCTTGGATTCCTTTTTATTATTCAAATAAAAGGACTTAATCATAAATTCAATATTCCACTCTGAAAAATACTTATATTAATTCTCTTTGCCAATTAAACCAAACCCACTAGAATTTGGAAAAGAAATAAGGTAAATTCCCAAATTTATTTATCTTAAAATTTTGGTTCAACTTATTTTTTTTTGGATTAACTATTATCAATTTATTTCTAGGTATGCCTCAAACCGAGGGTTGTTACATTAGAGCTCGCCTTCCTTTTTAAATCATTAACAACTTTGGCAATGAAATCTCTGACAGGAGCAGGTTTAGTTGGTCCGAAGTTATAAGTGTAATCATTAGCTTTTTTATGCTTGGAAGCCACAACAAGTGCAAACAAATCTAAATCAAAAAGGGAAGCTTATAAGATACCGCCATAAGAAATTCCATTTAAGTTGTAATAAACATTTACTAGATTCAAGCTAAATAGGAGTGTAAGCAGAGAAAGTCTCCCGATTACCGATAACCAATGATAGTTTCCCCTGGGCATTCCTCTTCACCATCGGGGTTTCTCCAAATACATTGTGATTGTCCAAGGTCAGAGAGTGTTTACAGAGATTTTCTACCATCAACAGTTTAAACTTGTCACCCATACTCTTAGAATCCCGAGTCAGGGACTCAATAGTAGCAACGTCAGAAGGGCTAGGTTGTTTGGAAGCATAACCTGAAAGAAAAAAATTATCAAAAGGAGATTACAGATATAACATAAATGATATAAAATGGAAACTTACTGAATACAGAGGAAGACCCCTTGATCTTAGGGGTGTAGCATCTGCATAGAAAAACTGGCTCTCCCAGTCCTTTGTCTTATTGATCAGATGAGTAATTATGCTTTATGGAAAGGGAAAAGACGATTCACAAGACTATTTTCTTGTTCATTTATCCTTACAAGGTTTACCAGGGAATAACGAGTCTTAGCCCTAAGGGAAGGAAGTTTAGCCTTCCTGGCAAGGACTTCCAAACAGCTCAAATATGTATATGAGTTAGTTGGATCGGAGCAATGTTCAGATGCTCCAGGAAACGTAGATGAAATTCTGGTACAGGAAAGTACCCAGAATGCCAGATGTGGATGGGAGTAAAAGCAAAAATTCCCTCTAGGGGATTGTCTATCCGACCAATGGGACCAACAGCTATGGCCTCTATAATTGTGATTTCGAATTGCTGAAGGATCGTATCTACCTCCTCCTGAGTGATAATAAGGGACTGGTTAAGCCTGTATTCTCCTTTGTTTATAGAAGGAGAAGGTTTAGAGCTTTTGTCAGGCTTCTTGCTATCCATTTATCTACCATGTGATATTACAAAGTCAGAGAAGTATCTCACATTTTACAAAAAAATTGGAATGATCATGAATAAAGAAGCAAGACAGACAACTAAACGCCTAATCAATCGGTACTTGATTAATTGATAGAGTGGCAGAACTTGAATTAACTGCGAAACTTATACTAAGCTAACAATTTATTGAATAGTCCATCTCTATGTATCTAATCTGTAATAAGATGTTGAACTTATAAATACTAGGAAAATTTATAATGAACCGAAAATGCGTTAACAACTGTCGAATTCATAAATAGATGTTGAGTTTACGACTAACCAATAAGGTAAAATCAAGATGTTGTAAGTATAAAATTTAGTAAAAATCATAGTGGGATGTCGGGATAATAACCCAATGTCGAATTTATAAGGTTGCCAAATTCATAGATGATAAGTAGGGTTAAACTTGTTTAAAAATATTTGAACTTATTGTCAAACTTGAGGATGTTGAAAACTTAAACAGCTTATAGGTTAACGACACAATAATCACATCTCAAACCGATGACGTCATATCGAGCTTAAAATAGGACATCGAATTTCTAATTTATAAATCAACCTTATAGATAATTGTCGAAACTATGAAAGAGTAATGGAAAATATAAGGATTTCGAATATGTAACCTAAGCAACAACCAATCAAAACAAATGTCATGCTTCTAAATAGATATCGAATCTTTAATTGGTTTTCGACACCATAAGGGTTTCGAATTGTAAATCAATTGTTGAAATCCTAAATAGATTTAGAGCTTCTAACTTGTTTCCAAAAAAATAACTAAGGGGTGAAACCCTTAGGGTATCGGACTTCAAGTTAAATGTCAAGTTTCGAAGGGTTAATAACTTCAAAAACAAAGTAATTGTCAGATTTTAAAGTGGGTTTCGGGTCTCTAATAGCCAATCAAGTTCTTAGTTAAATGAGAAAGCTCTAGATTTTCAGATTACCACCATCATGCTTTAATCAATCAACAAAGAAAATGACCCAAACAACATGCTAATTTGAATACTAAGTTCACCAAGAAGCATAATAAATATACAATTTAATGTACAATCCAAAAATTTACAACTAGCACCCGATTGGTAACCCTAATTTCAATTCAAGATTGAAAACCCCCAACTTAATTCTTTCGATTAGTTTAGAATAGAAATGGAAATCAAACCTTGAATTACGCTTGAACAACAAAGAGCGAAACTTTTCAAGTAAGTTTTAAAATTTTGGTTTGAGAATTGGTTCACAATTAAAAGGAAGAAGAGAGAAAATAGTAGGTATTTATAAAGGAAAAAGGAAGAACAAGAGCCTTTGATTTCAATTTAAATGAATTGCCCATATTTAGATGGAATACCAATAGGCAGCAACACATTTGTCAAGGAGATAAGTGCTAATATCGAAGAGCTGACTTGAAAAGTCAACATTCTTTCTACACTAGGGGACAAATGTTACTGCAAATAAAGATGTTGAATATGTAAAAGACATGTCGGAATTCAAGATGTCAAAAGCAGTGGAGCCTTTCGCAGAAGATACCGCATCATTGAAAGATATCGAATATATAACCATAAGGAGGGTTTATTGGAACTCAGGAAATATCGGGCCTTTACAATTATATCTATTGTAAAGTGTTTACAAGCGGCAATGGATGTCGGGCTTTAAAGGATATGAGAGATACCAGATATCCACAGCTATCAAAGATGTCACATATCATTAGTGCCATCAAAGATGTCGAAAGTCGACAATGCAAGTAAGGACACCGTGTTTCACTAATATAACAATAAATGCCATAAACCATCAATAGAGCAAAGATGCCACAAACGATCAATAAAGCAAAGATGATGTGAGTCATCAACCTAGAGAAGGATGCCGTGAGTCATCTATCTAGAGAAGGATGCCGTGAGTTATCGGTGCATAAAATGATATCGTAAATCATCAATATAAATCAAGATGCCGTATTTAATCAAGATAATGAATGATGTCATAAGTCATAAATTAGAAGACGGTTGCAGTAAGGCACCAACATGAAGAACATGCCGCACATCGATAACAGTATGAAAGTCGTAGAAAAACAATGATGCCGAAGGACACTGGAAGCTATGCCGCTTGCTGCAAACTACTATAAATAGATCCCCAAGATCATTTAGAAGCGGGCGACTTATTCTCTCCACTTTCTTACATTTTTAAAATTGTAACCCTAAATAAATTTAGGGATTCTTTGTGCCTATCGTAAATTTGTGACCATTTGCAAATAAGGAATTATGCAATTAATTTTGCATAGCATATCTAATAAAGATTCTTGACTTATGACTTATCTTGGAATCATATGCACAAATGATATTCGACATGTATATGGCTCCTACAAGGAACACGCAAAATTCTAGCAAGTTGACATAAGCCTACTTAAGGCTAATCTTAACCAAACTTCGCCTACTTTGCATTCCTCGGGGTTAATAAAGAAATTTGTTAACATATTCGTATTTGAAAGACCTCCATTAAGGGCTATCTATTCTTAACTTGTAAAAAAAACTAACAAACAACCGTGGCATTGTATGACCTAAATGTGACATACATTATGTGGAGAAAAGAAGTCGGCGGAGTTACACTCTATGATTCGGAAAATATGAGAACAAAAGTGGGAGTTAGGCCTGTATTTATAGGCGTACAAATCAATTCCATCCGTTAGATTTTTTATTTATTAAATCAGGGCCGTTCGACCTAGGTTCAATCTCTCTGCCACAATAGCTATCGGTCAACCGCTATACCCCTACCGTTCAACTGCTAGCGGTCGACCGATCCCAATAACGGGGTCGACCGGTCGCTGTATATGTTATGTTTTTATTTTGTTCCTCTTTTTTTTCGTTTTTTCTTCTCTGCGTGATCTCTTTCCATTTGAGATTAATGTTAACCATAATTTAACGTTGCTTAGACATTAAGTATTATTTTACCATTAATTTAATTTAATTAACAATATTTATATCCTGATTTGATGTTAACATTTTTTCTTATTATCGTTTGTTTTAACGTTAATTAATTCTCATTTATTTATTTCCTTTTTTAGCCTTGATTTAATTTAACTCAATGCTGATCTCCTTTGATAAATTCCTTCCAATCTCTTGATTAGATTTAACATAGCCAATTACATAAATTATAAGATTGACATTAATGTTTACACTAACATAAGTTATTAATACTTATTTACCCCTACGCCCAATTTACTTATTTACACGCTTTCTTAATTAGATTTAATTTGATTGAGTGCCCTTAATTAACATTTATACTTAATGACCATTTTTAATGTTAAGTTATTAACATTTACTTCTTTAATGTATTCTGAATTATTTCCGATCTGAAAATTTCACACGTTAAAAACGTTTTCATTTGAAAGCCGATCATAAAACTTTACATATGAAAATTGATCAGAAAATCGCTATGAACACAACGGTGCAAGTTTCGTAGTCAAATTCTGACATTCATAAAAATTACATTTTTAGGCTCTAATAATTATGAATTAATTCTCTTTAATTAATTACCTTTTTATTTTATAGAGTATTACACAATAAACCAAAGCGAATGTTTGAACCAAAAATGGCATAAACACCCAAATGAGTATAGTAGAGAAAAGAGTGAAGAAACTAAATAAAAATACATAGAAACAAGATACCAGAGTTTTATAGTGGTTTGGCTAATCGTTGTTACGTCCAATTAACTTTGCTAATGGTTTATAGTGTTGTTTACACTTTTATTCTTACGAATCAGTATGGATCCGTGGGAGTACAAGAAAATTATATAAAAGTTGTAGAGAAGTGAAAAAGATCCTAAAAAATTAGCCTCTGCCACTTTACTTGTTACTATAAGAAGCGTGAAATATCGCCCCATGATCTCTACCTTATTCTCCAAGCCTAAGACCGATTCCCTAGAAAATTTGGTGGATGTCTCATCAATAATCGTGGATCATTATCGATCCATGGGCTTGGATAGGTACCAATCCATATGAACTTCATATTGGATCACTTTGAATGCTTTGTCCTAGCTCGATTCGTTGTTAGCTTAATAATTCCAAGCTTGTTTGCATCATTATTAGCTTGCTTCTTGATCAAAGTGATGGATAGGTGATGAAATGGAGTTGTTGTTTTCTAGAGTTTTAGGAGATCGATCATTGGTGCATGCGAACGATCATAGGAGGCCATAAATGGGTTGTAGGCAGTATGGCTTTGGAGTGTAGAAAGTTTGGGATGGCTTGGTTGAGGGAAATTGGATTGGTACCAATCTATAGATCTAGATCTATACTGATCCAGCACTTGTGCATTTTGGCCTTCTCAAACTCTAAGATGGACTCATACTTGCCTCGTCATCTTAATTGTACTTGGTTTTTACGCTTGTTAGCTATCTCTTCGGGCTTCCTACCTCGATAGCTTTCAAGTTTGACTTGTCAAGTTAGTCCATATACTGCCTGGTCAAAAGGCTGGATAATATTTGTCCCAAAATCACGCCCTGTAAATGAAAGGTATGCTTTGCTAAAGAACAAATATTGAAGTTGATGGAATATTAGTAATTGAATGTTCTGGTTGACAATTGATTAAGCTGTTGTGAATCATCCCGTTCCTTTGGATTCACCCATAAGTCAAATGTCGTTCCAGATCGTCATAACTATGGATTCGAGTCCTTACTTGAGTGTCAGTCATAAACAATGATTCTATGTTCTCTTGGAATCTGTAAGCCATGGGCTGTATCAATAATTAGGATCATCTTATGTTCATCCGGGTGTTATCAGTCATATGCTAAAATCTCGATCTCTCTGGACCGTTAGTGAAAACCGTGGCCTTCCCGACTGATAGCTGAATTTTAATCTCTCCAGATCGTCAATGGAATTCTTGGCCTTTCATGATCGACAATCAAACCCATGATCTTTTCGAATCATTAATTAAATCTATGGTCATTTAGGGCTGATACTTAAATCTGTGATCTCTTTGGATCGTTAATTGAATTAGTGGCAATTCAAGACCGATAGTTAAATCTGCAATCTCTTCAAATCAGTAATTGAATTCATGGCCGTTTGCGGCCGATAATCAAATCCTTGGTCTTTTCGGACCGTTAGTCAAATCCATGACCATTTCGGGCCAATAATCAAATCCATGATCTCTCCGGACCCTTGTTGAGCCTAATTCGATCGCTTTACGGCAGGGGACTCAGTAATAAGCAAGCTCATATGCTCATGCTTCGATGAGGTGACTTACTTCTTGCACTCCAGTCCCTGCTCTTCAGTTGGGACTTAAAGTGATCAAAATCATATAAGTCCAACTACTCGCTCTCTGGCGAGGGTACTTGCACCTTGCATTCTGATCCCATCTCTCCAGATGGGACTTAAAGCGACTAATATCAGTCATCACATTCACTTTGGTTTCTCAAAAATCCAAATATTCAAATCAAATCAAAGCAAACAAGTAGAAATCCTAAGTGTTTATCCCAGAGATCCATCTCAGAGCATGCCTAGAGACCAATCTAGGTCTCGTACAAGTGTAATCAGTCTAAGGTCATTATCGTCCTAAGTAGTCATCTTAGGCATCCGACTTAGAGCGTGCCTAGGCACCGTTCGGGATCCCGTACATATGTAAGTGGCTTGAGATTATATTTTTCTTTATTACTTAATACGAGAAGTAAAATGCAAGAAAAGAAACAAAAAAGTAAAGTTTGGGAATCGAATTGGACTCTCGTGTTATCCCAATCAAGAGATGACTATCCTCGACCTCGATCCATGGCCATTTCCATTTGCTGTTTATAATGGCTGCTCTTGTTCCACCACCATAGCTTGGCTTTTCACATATTATTATAATTGGTTATTTTTGACCTATTCCTCGATCAAGTCGCGCAAGTGCTAGTAATCATTTGTATTATTCCATCCAGCTCATGGAACATGTAGTACTTTCCAGACTTCCTCTCATAGTCTGTGGGCTTTCTCCTTGCTGGATTTCGATAGGAGATTTGTCCTCTGATATCTAAGTAAATCTGCTCCAGGGTCTCGTTCAAATATGTATAAGAAGAGAACTTTGGTTCCCTTCTTTGCCACTTTGGTCCTCCAAAGCTATCATCTATTTTTCGTTTTCCTTTATCTTTACCAGATCCTGCGCCGGATGTTCCGTCGCCATCCACAACATTGAATTCTTCCTATTCAGCTTTAGCGTCCTCCTAACGTAAGTACATTTTGGCCTCATGATAAAACTATACGAGATCTATCGGTGGATCCCGTTCCAAACCAATCTTGAAATCTGTTTTACTAGCCACTCCTGAATCTGCCGCCATCAGAACCACTGATGGGTCTGGCCTATATACCACGACAGCTAATGCATTAAACCTTGTAAAAAAACTTCTAAGGGACTCACCGGCCCTCTGCTTCGCACTTGATAATGTCATAACATTCTTAGGTCATGAAATATGGACCCGGAACTGCTTCATGAATCTGTTTACTAACTCGGCCCATGTGCTAATGGAACCGTCTCTAGCTGCCTAAACCATAATGCTGCCAAATTTATCAAATATAAAGGGAAACACCATCCCATGACCTTTTTAGATGCATCCAGCACCTCTATATGCCGGACGTACCTCATCAAATGAACTGATGGATCAGTCTTTCCATTATATGTCTTCCAATGTAAGCAGCTTGAAATCGGCTGGATTCCTAGTGTATTGAATGTTTGGAGTGAATGGACTCCTGTTTACACCTTCCAAGCTCTAGTTAGGCAGTCCACCCTTTATTGCTCGTCTTACCATCTCAGCAAATCTGTCATTGTCATCTAAAGGAATTCTCAAGTTTTCATTCTCAGCCTGCCCTTAGGAATTCTGGCACGTACTTCTCCAATCAAGCTTCTACATTCTGATATACATTCAAATGCTTCGCATTGTCTTCTAGACGTGCATCATTTCCACCCAAGTCAACATTGGACATGCTCCCGTGTTCATGTGGATCGGTATCGATCCGTATGACTTGTTTGGGTTCATTCTGATTTGACCTACTCGGCTCCCAGGTGCATTTGCTCTAGCTTCTAGCCTTTGGTTTTGATTTACCATAACTCCAGCTGTTCCTATTTGTCCCATTCTCCTAAAGAAAATTTCCATCATCTCCTCCTGATGGGCCATCATCTTTTCCTTCATCGTATTCATCATGGTTTCCATCTCATCCCTAGTCATGTAAATCGATGAGGGTTAGCTCCCGAGGACGCCTCTTTGCTACCCCCTTGTTAGTGGTCTTCCCAGTCGATTGTCTCGTCATTTTGAACCATTTCAAATCTCAAATCAACGAATTCAAGTATTTCTTAGTGAATGCACCAAAATGTTTGAACTAAAAATGGCACAAGAGTATAGAAGAGAAAAGAGTGAAGAAACTAAATACAAACAAACAGAAATAAGACACCAGAGTTTTATAGTGGTTCGGCTAATCGTTTCCTACGTCCACTTAACTTTATTAATGGTTTATAGTGCTGTTTACACTTTTGTTCTTATGGATCCATATGGATCCATGGGAGCATAAGAGAATTATATAAAAATTATAGAGAAATGAAAACGATCCTAAAAAATGAGCCCCTGCGCTCCTATTTGTAGCTGTAAGAAGCCTAAAATCTTGCTACATGATCTCTATCTCATTCTCCACACCGAAGGTTGATTCTTCAGAAAATTTGGAGGATACCTCATCAATATTGTGGATCGGTACTAATCCATGGGCATGAATCGGTACTGATCCATGGGATCTTCATATGGATCACTCTGAATACTTTGTCCTGGCTCGATTCGTGGGTAGCTTCATGATTTCAAGCTTATTTGCATTATTATTAGCTTGATTCTTGATTAAAGTGATGGATCAGTGATGAATCGGGGTTGCAGTTTTCTAGGATTTGAGGAGACAATCATTGGTGCATGTAAGTGATCATATGTGGCGAGAAATGGGTTGTAGAAAGCATGGCTTTGGAGTGTAGAAAGTTTGGGATGGTTTGTTTGAGGGAAAGTGGATCAGTACTCATCCAGCACTTGTGCACTTTGGCCATTTGAAACTCTAAAATGGACTCGTACTTGCCTCATGATCTTAATCGTACATGGTTTCAAGACTTTTCGGCTATCTCTCTGGGCTTCCTACCTTGATAGCTTTCATGTTTGATTCATTAAGTTAGTCCGTATACTATGAATAACAGCGAAGTTCTGGAGTGCAATTAATGAAGTAGTTCTTCCTGAAATGAAGGAAAGATTCTCATGTGGCTTCATCTACACTTGTGTGCAGTCCATTATCATATTGCTTTACAGAATCATGAAGTCATGATCTATTCAAATTTGGAGTTTTCCACTTTAATTTTCCTACCTCGGTTCAAAATTGACCAACTCAAATCATAGATTCCCACTGGAGGCCATGTTGGCAATCCTTGTCCAATAAATCAATAAGATGGATGATCGATTCGTGGCAAGATCCAAAGATAGAAATCAAGAGAGCCGAAGGCCACTCTCACAATCCGTGCACAGTAAATAAGCAAGATGGATGATCGACACATGGCATAGTCTAAGGATCAAAATTAGAAGCATGTGTGATTGACTAAAGCAATTCTCATAATTCTCTATATTACAAAAGCAGAAGGTACTATAGCAAAGAAGGGGGATTTTTGAGACTTTACTCCTTTAGAAACACTAAAATAAAAAATTATACTCTTTGCCATTTAGTACTAAAACGAAAAGATCAAAAAGGACAATTTCCCATGAAAGTAGGACTTATTAACATCCGAACCATGTAACTTTTATTGCTATTAGTACTTGATTTTACCTTTCCATGTTTTGACACTATCTTGCTTAACGAATTGGACAATGACTTGTTATTAAATTTTTGGTATTTTTCTTATAATTGTCTTAGCACTATTACTCATAATTACCTCCTCTATAGTCAATTTTAACATTTCTTAATTTTGTCGATTCCTAATCACGTAAGCGTTCAACGACGTGATTTCTTCAAAAAAAATATTTAGGTATTTTTGAGATGAAAAATCGCACTAACATTTTTTGGCACTAGAAGGAGGGCTATTTTCCTCTCTAGCAAATTTTACTTACATTTCCTTTAGACACCAATATAGTACCATGAATCCTACAGCTTCCAATACCCCTCCTAACTAAGAACAACCTCACCGTACCTCAAAAATGCCAAAATAACAACTCCTTACCTCCATAACCCAAACTGAGGCAATGCCTCTACAGAGCCTACCTCAAATCTTATCCTCTCATATCTTCAAGGCTTTACAAACAAATTATAACAACGATGGAATAGAGTGATCGCTAGTCGAATATGCTGCCCCTAAGCCAGTCTCCCCTTAACCTCCTGCAGCTCACCGCCATCATTCACCAACTGCACTGACTATGCAGTTTGTGGGTGCTTAAGAAAATCTTAGAAGTGAGAACGGTGATGCTAGTCAAAGAACCGATACCAAGCTCAAAGCTAAAATCCAAATCAATCCTCAGATCTAATCAAAACCAGCCAACATTAACCCTTTATACTGAAGAAGCGGGCATATACTATGCCTGATGATGACGATGTTACTTCACTCTGTAGAGATGAATCATCCTAAATTGATGCCAAAGAGGATGAGATCCGCCAATTGAAGACTTGTGTAGAGCAGTTGGCAACATTGTGCAAATAAAATAACAGAGAAGAAGCGAGGGAAGTAGGTTCTTACCCATTTAGTGAAAACATCATAGAAGCAAACTTTTTGGACAATTTCAAAGCCCCATCGATTGATAAATTTGATGGGACAACAGACCCAGATTATCATATTTGTACTTTCAAGTATTATATGGATATCCTAAAAGCGGGGAGGATGGCCAGATGCAAGCTCTTCCCAGTATATATGGCTGGGGTAGCTTCTAGGTGGTTTAGGAGGTACGGACTAGGGGAGGCTCGTTCTTGGCTGCAATTAACCGCGGATTTCTTGAGATAGTACAACTCTAGGAGGAAGGCTTCTCCAGATTAAATAATGTCCTACGTGAAGCAGGTTGAGAATGAGAGCCTACGTAACTTCATAAAGTGCTTCAAGTTTAAGGCACTTTGGATTAGGGTAACTTGTGAGGAAGTGTTGCTGATGGTAGCCATATTGGAATTAAAAGAAACACATCCATGTGAGGTAAGAATAATAGGAAACTATACCATAGTACGAAGACATTCTATGAAAGGGCATGGCACTACATCAGAATGGAGGAAGTCGGAGCAGTAGAATCACTTCCAATTTTGAGAACTTTTGCTTCCCACAATGAAAAGAAAAGGGGTAGAAGGATACTATCCACGGGCAAAGCGGCAAAGAGAATTCAACTTTATGGCAAAGACTCCCCTCACCTACACACCTGATCAGATCTATGAGATGACTATAAATGACCCACACACCTAGCCAGATCTATGAGACGACAATAAATGAGCTAGCTTGTAATGTCCCAAACACAGGGAAGAAACCAAAACAAAATAAGGGGAGCCTATTATCGCTTCCACAAAGCTAATGGCCACCATATAGATAATTGTCGACACCTAAGAAATGAGATTGAGAGGCTGATTCAGAAAGGATACTTAGGCTGCTACCAGAAGGAAAATAATGGAGAGGACTAGGTACCTCACTTCAAGTCCAAATGAAACTTTAGCCAGAAACCCCTCTAATTTCATAGCCTCAATCCATGAAGCACCACACCTTGCAGGAAAAAGTAAAAAAGCAGAAGAGCGGTATGTGCAGCCAAAGTAGAGTAAAGGATCATATTTCATGTAATGTAAAAGCCTCGGTAGGATATAATCTTCACTGTAGCTGATGCCACTATAGTTGTCTTTCCATATCAGGATTCACTTATAGTTATAGCGCAGATCTCAAACTACACCATAAAGAAATTCTTTGTGAATTCTTGGAGTTCTATTAATATCATCTTCAAATCTTCATTTGATTAATTAAACTTCTAGTGGAGATATAAAAACCAATCCAAAAGCTGATCTACGGCTTCAATAATACCGCAACCACTCCTGTTGGAGCAGCTCACTTAACTGTTACCGCTAGAACTACACCCCTTCACAAGTCATTCCATGTGAGCTTCTAGATCGTCAATCAACCATCACCATACAAGGCACTTCTGGGAAGACCCACAATAATTGACATAGGGGCGTGGTTTCTCAAAAGGATTTGCTTATGAAGTTCCACACCCTCGTTAGGATTGGGTCGATAAGAGGAGAACAATTGTTAGCTAGGGAACTATATAATGTAAACCTTAATTCTAGCAATAAAATTTTTCAAAGCTACTTTGGTGTCTCTTGTAATAACTATGCTAATAGTAATGAAAAGGAAATCAACCCAGTTCCAAGAAATACATCTGTACAAAGTACCAAGACTGATATAGAAATAGGTCATCCTATAGCCACATCATCAGTAAGGAAAAAAACGAGGGAGTATATGCATATGGTCAGCACAAATGAATATAACTCGATCTATGTGTAGTATTTTTTCGAAAAAGCTCAGAAGCAGGCTTCCTCCACTACATCCTGACCTAAAAAGGAAGAAAGTGAAATTGATCCAAGGTTAAGTGAGACAAGGAGGGAATTAAAGCCATTGGATGACCTCGAGGATGTCCAGAAAGACTCGAAATATCCTTCAAAAATTCTTAAGATAGGGAAGAACCTCAGCGTAGAAATCAGAGTAGATTTAATAGACTTCCTCAAAAGACCAACAAACATTTTTGCTTGGACGCACTCAGATATGGTAGGAATACACCCCAGCTATCATCTTCCATGCACTCAACATAGATCTCGATACTCATCAAATCTGGCAGAAGCACAGAACCTTAGATCAGGAAATATATAATGCTTTGCACGAAGAAATTAAGAAACTGAAGGAAAATGGGTTCACCAGAGAAGCATATTACCCGAAGTGGATTGCAAACATTGTTCTTCTAAAGAAGTCCAATAGGAAATGCAGAACTTGCATTGACTATACAAACCTCAACAAAGCTTGCCCGAAGGGCGGTTTTCCTCGACCCCGAATAGATCAGTTGGTAGATGCAACATGCAGCCATGAACTACTCACCTTCATAAACGCATACTCAAGTTACAACCAAATAGCTATATTCGAGCTAGATCAGAAGCATACCAGTTTTGTGATGAACAAGGGCTTATACTGCTACAAAGCCATGTCGTTCGGACTCAAAAATGCTAGAGTAACCTACCAAAGTTTAGTTAACATGATATTCTCAGATATGATTGGAAAATATGTAGAGGTGTACGTAGATTATATGCTTGTTAAGTCAAAAGTAGCACCAAGTTGTGTGCATGACCTGGTAGAGAACTTTTCAATCCTAAGATAGTATAACATGAAGCGGAACCCCTTGAAGTGTAACAACTCTGATTTTTGACTTGATTAAATAAAATAAATAATGATTTAAATTAGAGATTTTATTGAGGAGTTTGAAATGCTTATTTTTTACATAAAAGATAATGAGATTCTTTTGGAATATAAATTCTAATTTTTTTCTATAATATTAGAGAAATAACGAATGTAATAAATATTTTGAAGCTATAGATAAATAAATTTCCGTAAACCTTCAAATTGTATATTTTGGATTTGGTAAGTGTTAGGAAATTAATTTAAGATATAATAAAATTATATTAAAAAAATTATATTGATAAACAAAGAAGAAAGAAGTTTTATATGAAATTATAGTGTGAAATGTAGAGTTTATTGCTTTCTGCCGAGACCGTTCATGCAATATTTATTGTCGGATGTTTAAAAAGGTAAAGCATGACAATGTTAGCCTAAAGTAATGTACATGATTGGTCGCTCCTAACCAGCCTCATTCTTCATATTACTTGACAATATCCTTGTAATATTCTTGGATAATGTGGGTCTCGAGGTGGGGTATTACACGGTGTATACTTTTTCCATCCAGTCAGGAAAGTTCCTGGGATACATAATTATTTCCCGCGACAATGAAGCAGACCCATAATAGAGTGAGGCCATAAGTAATATGGGAGTCCCTAAAATACCAAAAGTTGTCATAAGCCTAAACTGTAGGGTGGTTGCTCTTAGCAGGTTTATTTCTAAAGCATTAGACAAGTGTATACCATTCTTTGACCAAGTAAAGAAGGGACCAAATTTAGAATGGATCGAAGAATGCAAAATCATGTTCTAGAATCTAAAAGACCATCTGATCAGTACACTTATTCTATCAAAACTGGTAACAAGTGAGGAATTATATGTACACTTTGTTGTAACCAATAAAGCTGTTAGTGTTGCAGTGGTTTGAGAAGATGAAGGGACTTAAAGACCTATCTACTTCTTGAGCAAACGCCTATCAAAAGAAGAGCTCAACTACTCAAACATTGAAGAGCTAGCTTATAACCTCTTCTTATAACAAGGAAACTATGACCTTACTTCAAGCGCATCCCATCAAAGTCCTCACTGACAAACCGCTAAAGCAAATACTTCAAAAGCCAGAGATATCGGGTCACTTACTAAACTGGCGATGGAACTCGGCCAATATGATATATCTTATTTCCCAAAAGAGCAATCAAAGGATAGTCTTTAACATACTTCATTATAGAATGCACATTGCCTGCAAAAGCACAATCTGAGCAAGAGGCACCTACTTTACAGTTTTGGTAATTATTTATGGACGGAGCATTAAATGAGCAGGTGGAAGGAATTGGATATGTACAGATCACCCAGATGAGTAGAAATTATACGGGGCAGTACAGCTTAAGTTCAAAGCTACTAATAAATTCACAGAATATAAAGATCTCCTCGCTAGCTTAAAGATGACTCAAGTAATGAAGGTAACCCATATTAAAATTCACAGTGATTCCCAATTAGTTGTGAACCAAGTGCAGGGTAATTACCAAATGAAAGAGCTAAATCTAGCTAAATACGTGGAATTGTCTAAATATTAGTGCAGTTCGAACAATTTTATACAGAGCAAATTCCATATGAGAACAATTCTTCCACGGACTCATTTGCCAAGCTTGCTAGCACTAAAGTAGTAAACAAAATGAAAGCTGTTCTAATAGGGTATCAAGTTGAACCAAGCATCACCGAGCCAATCAGATACTGGTCCTAGCTAGAGCTCAACGAGCTACCAGAGAAACCCAAGATCAAGAAACAGCAGAAAGCCAAGAGTAGTCCCCAATCATGATCTCTTAATAAGCAAAGGAGGACTCAAGGATGATCCCTATCAAACAATTTTTGATAAATGGAGTTCTGCCTTCAAATAAGAATGAAGCCCGTAAAATAAGATACCAGGCTCCATACTTTTCCTTCTTTGATGGAATATTATACATGAGAGGGTACTCTACCCCTATCTTAGATGGGCTTCCAAAGAAGGAGTATGAGTCCTAGGTGAAGTACATGAAGGGCAATGCATGGACCACCCTAGAGGGGCTAAATTAGCAAAGAAAGTTCTAAGGAGTGGGTACTGCTGGCCCACTGCACTTCAGGATGCACAGGAGTACGCAAAGAGATGTGATAAATGCCAAAGATTTGCCAATATCCCAAGATAACCATCCTATATGCTCATCCCAATGTCTAGCCCGTGGCCATTCAACATATGTGGGATTGATTTAATATAACCGCTTCCCATGTCAAAAGGAGAGGTAAAGTACACCATGGTGGCAATTGATTACTTCACAAAATGGGTGGAAGGAGAACCCTTAGCAACTATTACTACAAAGAAAATAGGTACTTTTGTTGTGAGGAACATAGTCACTAGATTTAGGATCCCACATAAGATCATCTTTGATAATGGAACCTAATTTGAGAGTAAGAAGTTAACATAACTTTGTTAGAGGAATGGGATAATAAATAGCTTCCCTTCTGTTGCTCATCCATAGGAAATGAGCAAGTCCAAGCAGCAAACAAAACCATTAAGAATATGCTCAGGAAAAGACTGCTGAAGAAAGAAAGGAGAAGACGAAAGGAAAATGTGTAGAAGAATCATCCCTAGTATTGTGGGATTACATGACCTCATATAGATCCCCAACCGACCACATACCTTTCTCTCTGACCTATAGCTATGAAGCAGTGATCCCAGTGGAGATAAAGGTCCCATCACACAGAGGAATATCATATGTAGCGAATCAGAACAAGGAAATAAAAGAGGCTGCCCTTAACCTCATTCAAGAAAGAGGAGATGAGGCGGCCATTCGGTCCATCACATGCTGATAAAGGACGGTGAAAAATTACAATGCCAAGCTCAAAGAAAGAAACTTCTACAAGGGAGATTTAGCACTGCGAAAAGTGATAGCTAACACCATGGACCCAAAAGATAGGGCCAAATTAGGAAGGCCCACTAGTTGTAGCATAAGCCTAAGCTAACGGGGCTTACTGACTCTCGAGGCCTGATGGAAACCTAGTTCGAAGAACTTGGAATTCGAAGCATCTTAAACCTTACTTTGTACTAGAATTGTTATTTATATGTAAAATGACAAACATTGTAATTATTATGGAAAATAATAATACAATGAACTGGCCATAGGGATATTAGACGACCTGAACCAGTATAAAAATCCTTTTGTGTTAATTTCACTAGCATAGCAAACAACATTAAGTCATATCATACACGACTTGACTTCTAGTCTAAGTAATTACATTGGACGTAAGGATACTAAATGGTCTGAATAAATACAAGACCCAACTTCACAGTCAAAATAGTCTGCCCCAAATAGCATAGCAGATCGTGCCAAGCGTAAGAAAAAAACAATAGTATGCCCCTAAATAGCGGAGCAGACCGTACCAAGTGGACGAACAAAAGGTCGATGCTAAGATTGAAGATAAGGAAATCCGAACAAAATTAAAGGAAGGTACATAACAGCTGAAGCTCACATGGTACTTATACTCTTTTATAAGTAAATTAATTTACATAGTACCTTTACAAACATCTGCACAACAAAAAAAGGAACATTTCTTATAACGTAACTTTACAATAATGTCCTAAACTAATCCCTAAAATACTATTATAACTACATAGTACCATGTCTAAGGGATGCTTGCCAGAGGACAGTCCATTCTGACATGGAAAGTCTTCCTAGGGTCATAGTCGGTACCCATCCATGGGTCCATCGGATCCTCCATGGTAACGACGAAGCCTTCTTTATTATAGAGAAAGCTCAGGTCGAGCGCAGAATAAAATTAATTAAAAATGTCTATGGCTCATTTGTAAATAGATCTTCTCCATCTTACATCTAACATTCTCTTTCCTAAACTTCTCTTTAAGATCGATAACTCGACCCCGTCCTGGTATAGCAGTAAGTGCAGCAATGATACTGAGGGTAGCCCAAGCTTCTTGTAATTGATCTTCGAGTTCATAAATCTTAAGAGTAGCGGTCTCCCTCATCTTGTTTGGAGTCTCTATCAACTTAACCCTTGTCTGTTTTGAATTTGTAGAAAAAACAGCCAAAGTATTTAAGAGCATCTGCCTTCCACACCTTCCTCTGTGTGCGGGGAAGCACTTGCGACCCATGTCTCTCAATCTGCTACTTATGGTGGGCTTCCTGCTCTTTGAGTTTACCTTGACAGTATAATTCTAATTTCTTCCTCCATTTGTCAACTGATGAGATATCCATACCTGCGGGGGAGCAAGAGCAGCACCGAGGCCTAGCCTCTCAACTGTCTCTCCACCTTTGGCAGCCACCTTCTCCTCATATTGATGGGCAGCCTGAAGAGACATGTTTTATGTAGTCCTTTTTAAAATACTTAATCTCATCTTTATAGATGATCACATAAAGCGCATCACCTTCCATCAGCGCCTACTGCAGTTCGATAACCTTAGAGTTTACAACACCCAACTTGGTATGCAATGTGACATTGTATCGGTGTTCACGCTCAAGTTCATTCTTAGCTTCTTTAAGCTCAGAAAGGGCATTCTTCAAGTCCATTTCAAGCCCATCATTAGTAAGCATTAGGTGGAGATTCTCTTCTCCATAGATGTAGAAGAAGTTGAAGTCACAACTTCGAACTCAGGGACAACTGTGTCACCCAAGCCATAAATGATGGTACCAAAGCTTCACTGAACTGAAAAGCTCCGACAGACTCAAAAGGAGGCCCACAAGGATCAATCGAGTTGATAGTAACTAAAGTTTATTTCAAAACAATCAATTTACAAAGGACGAAGCTTAAAAAAACATCACATGAAAACCAACTTTGTACAGAGAACATGACAATTTCACATACAAATAATAATAATAATACATAACGTTCACTACTTATTTAATTTACTAAGTCAAAGCCTAAATCACTCTAAGTGAGGACTATCAGGTGGGAGGGAACTGCTCTCTAAGGTATACTACCATCGGCGCAGTACAAAATCACTTAATGCTTCTTTTTCTTTAACTATTTGGTTAACTTTGGAAAGCAACCCTTTGGTTTCCTCTCTAAGTTGTGTGAACGAATCATCTAACTTCTTTTCCAATTTTTGAATTACCATCGCACTAAGACCAAGACAGTCTACGTCTAGGTTTGGAGTTATCTCTTGATTTCCTTTAGGAGTCTAGTAAATGTTACTTCCTTAGAAGACCATAATGGATAAAGAAATGAAAACAATATAGTTATTCCTAATGTAGTAACGAAGCAACAAGAAAAATAGAGAAATTGGCTACAACAAAACTGGAAACCAAAATTGTTTTTATTACATAAGTATAGATGAGATCATTCACAAGAGATCGCCTAATTACATGAACTTGAGGAGTAGAGGTGGCCTTAGCCTCCTTAGACTATACATCCTTTTCATCTTGTTGCAAGGAAGCATCATGGGAAGCAGAAGGGGAAGCATGTGCCACGGCCAGCTCCTTTGCCCACTCATCCCTACAGTGTTAAGGGCCTTTCAATCCTTGTGGAATCCTCCAAGAAACCGAGGTTAACCTCGAAGAATTCGTCATCTAAGCGGTCAGCAAAAAACTAACGCATGACCGCAGCATACATCTTGTACAACACCTTATAAGAGATCCGCTCGAGGTTGCCTTTATACTTCTCCAACTCCTTCTCCTTCTCCTCCAATGTTTTATCCTTCTCCGCCAATAATTTTTCCTTCTTCTGCAACTCTTGACCCTTTGACGCTAAGGTCTCATCAACCGCTTTTGCCACCTCCTCAACCTTCTCCCATTGAGCCTTAAGCTCTCCTTCTATCTTTGATTTCTTGGAGACCACTAAAGTAAGGTCTACCTTAAGCTTGATAATCCAGGCAATGGATGCAACCTGGTCATCATCCACCCTCTTTCGAATCTCGGCTGCCAAAGCTGCTACCTATTACAAAGGAAGGGAAAATAAGATGAGAATTGGTGAAGAAAATCACCATTAAATAGAGAAAGGAAAGAAGGTAATTATGTTGGTCTAAGACCTATCAAGTTCAGTAGCAAGCTTGAAGAAGCAGAGTGCAGGAAATGGAAGAGCAATGAGGTAGGATTGAAGAGCAAAAGCAATGTAAGATAGGCTGTCCAGAGTGATGCGTCCTAACATCTCAACAAGATTAGTGATGGTACCCTTAAGCAGAGGCAAGAAGCAGATACTCGGGTCATGAAATGACTGGAGAGGTGATATGTACAGAACTTAAATGGAAAGAAGGGAAGGACAAGGTTGTGTGTGCGATTTCTTAAAGGGCTAAATAGAGGCTTCAACATCATCCTTTTTCCTCTTTTCTCTCTTCCTCTTCTTTGTCGTCTCTAACTTCTTGGATGGAAAATTATCAAGAAATGAACCGAAAAGATCTTCTCCCATTTTACCTGTGTAAAAAAGAATCAAGATCGATAATGGTCCCTTTTTTCTTTTAAAAAAAGAAGGTGAAAATTTCACTGTTTGTTTCATCAAGTTATACCCCAGATTCATCAATAACTGAGGAAAATTTGAAAATAATCCGATTAGTGCGCAAGAAATTATACTTTTGCACTAGCAACCCGATAAAAATAATTTTATTTTCCTCTCATCTTCACCTAAACCTAAGATACGGCTCCTATTAGATTCATATGAACTGGTGCCTCGATTTGAAAATTAAAGGCGATTAGGGTATGATTGTAAGGAAGAAGGGAAGTTATCGAGATTTGAAATGAAAAATTATCGATCGTTCCATTTTTGGGTCTTACGGGGAACAAATGTAATGAGCTGAAATTTTACCACTTTGATTGAGGAATGTTTAATTAATTTTAAATATTCAATTAATAGTATTTAATAGTCAAATAACCCTTTTTTAATTAATAAATAATGATGGTGAAATCATTATGAAAATTGGTTTACAAAAATATATACTTTGAAGTAAAAGTGAAAATGTAATCGAAAAATGTTTTATCGAAAATTAACTTTTTATCTACTAAATGTTGTTCAAACATTTTGGAACTTTTATAGTAGCAAATAAACATATAATAATAATTAAAATTGGTATCAGATTTAATTAAAGTAGGAAGTCTTAGTAACTTCTTGAATATAATTAGTAAGTGATAAAGTGAAAAGAAGACTTTTTTATTTATTACAAAATGTTAAATGTCACAAGATTTGATGTGCACATGAATTAAGACAAGAACATGTGTTTTACTCCTTTCATATCTCTCTTTCCACTTCATTATTTCATTTTGTTTTTCAAATATTTTCAAAAGCTTTCAAAGATTTTAAAAATAACTCAAAAATGGCTTCTTTACTTCTCTCCTCTTTTCATTTCTTTCTTCCATAACTTCTTCAAACCTTCTCTAATCCTCACCAAATTCAAGTATGTTCTTTAGCACACTATAACAATACACCCTAGCCTTTAAAAAGTTGGAAAAAGATGGAGTATAGGGGTTTCATTCTAGGCCGTGAGCATCAGGAGGATGTAGGACCTATGGTTTTGTCGTTTTGTGAGCAAAGGTGGTAGCTTTGATAGTTTGGTGATGGTAGGAAGTGACTATTAGTTTCTAGGGGGTTTGTACTTGAATTAGCTTGGTTTTAAGATGAGATTTCTTACTCTAAAAATTCCCTTTTATAATATATGATTTTGACATAAAATGATATTTTGCGTGGTGGTTAATTTATATAATCGTTGGTTGAAATTATATTGTGATGTGAATATTGATTCTTGCTTTGGAAAGCACTTTAATTTGTTGGTTTAAATAATATATGTAATGGACTTGAAAATATGGAGCTACATTTTAAAAACATATATTAATTTGATGGAATACGATTTAACTTGGACTTAGACTTGTTTTTGAACATATGTAATGACACATAAGGATTAGCAGGGACTTGGACTTAAATAAAAGTGTCCATATAGCGATAGTTGCTATAAGAGCGCTTTGATGGCATGTATTTTACTTGTATTTCAATATTGTATTTCCATGTATATAATTTTTTACGTATGATCTTAATACTTCTTATGATGTGATGTAAAGTTAAGAATTTCTATATGACTTGACATTAGACTTCTTTAATGAAAAAGTAAATTGCACTAGATAACGTGCTAAGTTACTCGCTAAGCCTCTTTTCAAATTTAAAAAGTTATATTTTGGATTTTATTTGACTTTAACTTTTATTTTAAAGTGAAAGGTTTTCTATACTTATAATAGTATAAAATATAGAAAGATGTTGTGTTTAAAAATCATTTCATTTATAAAACCAAGTTTTGAAAGTTATGGTTCGTATAGCGATAGTCGCTATGGACATAGTCTGGAAATCTATAATTTTTATAAAATATAAAAGATTATCCATTTTAGATATTTGTAAATTATTTTTAGATATGGTTTATAAAGGTTATATAACTATTTAAAAAAGATTTGAGACTTAAAAGATCTACTTTGAGATATTTAAACAAGTGGTCGGTTTAAAGGAAATTGGTTTACTTTTCAAAGTCGAATTCTTTTTAAAAGATGATGGTTTTAAGTCATGATTTGAATGGAGTTTTAAACTTTGTTTAAAAGTATTTTAAAAAGGTTTGAAACTTAGATGTTTGATTTAAAAGAATTATTTGATATAATAAAGTAAATGTTTACTTGTATAATATAGAAAGATCTATTCTCAAACAAGGATTTCCAAGGGAGTTTTGATATGGAAATTTTAAGGAGCATTTTAAGGATTTTTAAGTGGAGTTTTAAAAAGACTAACATTCTAATTATAGTAAAATATTTTGGAAAGCGAAAAGAAAAATGGAGTGACGACACGTATTTATAACGATAGGATATTTAAATATTTAATCGTTAATTAATTAAAGGCCCAAAAATATGATTTTTCGTATATGGCCAAATCAGGACTCGAGACCACTTCCGTTTGGTTCAGATTAAAGTTGCAAACTAAGATGAGTACATGCATCACTATATTTGGAGAACGAACGATCTGATGGCTGAAACGATATCGAAATACATGAAATTAGCATTCCGGGATGCAGTCTCAGATAGTGAGAAGATATATACCATTGGATCCAAAAAAATGAGGTGATGTATGCAGACGAGTTTCGTTGTGATTTGACATGTTATGTGGTTGTACGGACTCGAAACGTACGGCCATTTATTTAGGAAAATAAATAGATAGAATAAAATATTATTATAAATATCACTCAAATCTCCTTTCCATCTCTAATCTCATTTTCTATTTTAATGTTCTATTAAAAATTGATGCCCTCTCTCTCATTTTACTTCAAAAATCAAAATCGAGCAGTTCGCTCAATGATAAATTGCAAAATCTGATCCGATGAGCTCGAATCAATGAGAGCTCCAAGATGATGGTGCTGATCTAGCGTGCAATGGTGATCGACGAACATTGATGTTCTTGCCCTGGACCTAGGGTTTTATCTAGCCGAAGATTGGAGGGATGATAGGCGGATCAGAGATCATCGTTGCACTTCTCTCGATGACGCACACCTTTCCACCAAGTTTCGTCGAGGCCGATCAAGCGGATCAAAATGCATTCATGGCCATGTAGGGATCGTGATGTCCAAGTCGTGACTCCAAGAAGTGGATTGAGCTCCTCATTTTTTATTTTAGGGTGAAGAGATTTCATAGTGGAGCGTGTTGGCGAAAGCGATTCGTGACAAACGAGAGAGAAATTGAAGATAGAAGCATGTGATTTAGTGTATATGCATAGGCATGTGCAAATATAAGAGAGAAGAAGGATTAAAGGTAATAGAGGCAATTAAGGTTTTAATTATAGTTAATTAATTATTTGTTTAATCTCATTTATTATACCGACCATATCTTTTGCATACGAGGTCCGTTTTGGATGCGATTTCTTGCGTTGCAATCGTGATGGAGAGATCTACCTTTGGTAGTGGTTTGGATAGCTTTTGTTAAGGCAAGTGATATTATCTGCCACCATACTATAATTTTAGTATAGTATTAAATCGACACTATGGAATGGATTTTAATTTTAAAATGTGATTTTATTATACTTAAACACCTACTAAATTTTTATAAAAAAAATAAAATGTTTTAAAATGAATTCATATCGAACATTACAATTTTTCCATCGGCGTGCCATTTTTAGGGTATTATTAGATTTGGGCTATTTGTGATATGATTTCCTCCATTGGTTGATATGGATGAATTATACATGTTGTATGTATGTTATTTTGGATGTATGTATGTTTGTTGGTTGCATGTTGGCTTGTTTGTTTGTTTTGGTTGAAAGTGCCAATTTAGCGGCGATTGAGAGTTAGTGAAATATCTTGTGTGTTAGGATTTCGTATATGTGAAAATCTAATGAACAAGATAAGTTGTAGAGGTGGGTTAGGATACGTGCTGACCAATCCGAAGGTGAAAGACAAGGCTTCGAACTTCAGGGTGGATGTCGGATGTTTGCATTTGATTTGTACTTATCCATTCTGGTTAAGTACACAACCAAAGAAGTTAGTATTGACCATCATAGAGTGGTCAATGTCCATCACTATTAATGGCTGGCAATTTGGCCGATCTTTAGCATAAATGTTGAGGAAATTTTGTGGTGTGCGTTGTGATGGTTTGCTTGTGCGATGGACTTAGAATCTTGATGTTATTGCTCTATGGCGAGCGATTTCGATGGTGAGGCGATGGTATGACGCTTCGATATGTTAGCTGGTACTTCGGATGGTGACTTGACGGTCTATGAAGTAGGTTCTAAGTTTGATAGTTTTAGGACTCTGTAGATCATGCTAGAATTGTTGGCTCATTCGCATCAGGGGTGGATGGCGATGTAACAACTTAATGAAAGCCTTGTATCTTCGGTTTGTGACTCATGGTGCGAGTAGGTACCGAAGATTAGAGACTCTGTATCTTCAGTTTGTGACTCGTGTATGGAGTAGGTATCGAAAAGCCTCCTGTTGGGAGCCATGGAGTGGAGGATCATCGTGGGTACTTGGATAGTGGAAATTGGAAATAGTGAGTAGGGCTCAGATCGATGTGCATGTGCTAAGGGATCATTGATGACTCGTAGTGTTTTCTATTGTACTCAAAGCAGGGGTATTGTTAGGAGGGATACCCATGGATCATGTTGGGATCTGTATACTCTAGACCTATGGCTTTGGGTCTAGTGTCTAGCTTTGGGCTATGAGACACGTATCAAGCTTTGGGCTGCGTGATATGACAGTACAACTAAAACTGGGATTTTCCATTAGTCCCTGGTAGTATGGAGGCCATACGAGTTATGATGTATCTAGAGCACATTGGTTGACAGTTTGTATTGTTTGATGGATGCTATGTTTGTTATGGATGTTTCACTAGCCACCTGTTACTCTAAGGATGTCGCACGAGATAGGTATTATGGATAGGAAGACCTAGACACCCAGACAGTTTACTTAGTATGGATTAGGTATTGTGGATAGGGATACCTAGGCACCCAATAGTTTTACTAAGTATGGTGTATCCTTTTATGATGTTGTAGAATAACATATTATCGATGTTATGTGCTGACTCTTTGGCTGTAGGAATAGGTCATGTATGATTCGTATACCCACTATTCCATATACAATATCGACTTTTATAGTATTTTGAGATTGATTATCGCTCACACCAGACTGTTGTTTAACCCGAGGTTTTATGTTTTCTTCTTATTATCTTGGGTACTCTTAAATGAGTAGATTAGAGAGTAGATGTGGATGGCATTTGGAGGTCTGTAAAGGGATTAACAGCAGGTGACGTTTAGTCATACTTATATTTGAGTTTGTAATTGTATATTTCGATATGTGACACAGTTGAGCCTTGGCAGTGTTTGAGTTACTTTTATTAGAGACAGTTGATCAGTTGAGTATATTTATCAGGTGTATAAACTCTGTTACTTTGTTGTATGGCTATATGAGCATATGAACTCTGATTTTGCGGTTCCTATAGTTATTACTATCTTGACTGTTTTATAACTATGTTGACTATTATATTTCATCTGATACGTTTTGAGATATATGATAGGTTGTGCGATTATGCGATGTATCCTTTTTCTTCTTTTCCATTCTCTTCTCTTCTATTTCTCTTCCTTACTTTTTTTTCTTTCCTTTGACAAACGTTCTACATCTAAGGTGTAGTGCGGTCGTTACATTTGATATCAGAGCTTTGGTTATATGATTAACCTATGTTGATATTGTGATCTAGTAGAGATAGCGTAGGAGTTATCACCTTAGACTGGATCTAGAGTGTATATATACGAGAGAGTTCGTATTTGTTATATATTTTGGCTTTTAATATATATAGCAGTATATATAGTATATAAGTTGTATTGTACACACGAGCACTATTGATGCAGATTTCCTTATGAGAGATTGATCATCCTTATTATAGAATAGGAATGATCTTGCATACGAGAAGTACTGCTATTGACTCTATCTTCAGAGTTGAAGAGTGGGTAGGATATGGGTCACTAACCCTGATTGATAGGATATGTCCACAGAGATGGTGTGAGTCATTTTCCCGGAATGCCCAAGTTGCTCTAAATGATTATGGTGCTCAAGTGCGAATGGTTAGAGTCGACTTTGCCTAGCTGTATAAAGACTACGAGAGTCCAAGAGGCAAACCATTCCTTGGAATGGAGTCGACTATTGAAAGACAAGATTGGATGGTTACTTGCAAGAGGATCTTTGATGACTTGCAGTTAGATGATGCAATGAGGTAGAAGTTAACCTCTAGATAAATCTAGAGATAAACAATGAACTAGTGAAGTGCCTTTATAGCTTTGATTCTCGAGGTTCGATTTACTTGGGATTAGTTCATAGTTCACTTCGAAGATGAAGAATTTATCATTGGGTTGAGTGATCATCTTAGGAAGCATTTGATTGCTTATATTGACGAGAGCTTCAAGAAGATGATCGAGAACGCTTTATGATGAGAGAGACTATACCCAGTGTAGAACCTGGCGATGAGGTTTCACCAACTGGTTGTATTTAGGGAGAGTGTGCCGATTACGGTGTTTTGTATGCTATTTTGATTTTTTGATTGATTGGTTATGCCGTTCGGGCAAACCGGCATGTCGGCATACCATGTAGATCTCATGGACCATGTTTCGTGGGGTCACTTGAGTAAATCTATGCTTGTGCTTATTGATAATATTTTTGTCTACTCATGGGTGAAAGAAGAGCATAAGACACGATTGATGATTGTATTATAGGTGTTAAGAAGACACCGATGGATGATGAGATTTTGGAGTATCACTTCTAGATTTTGGAGTATCACTTCTAGAGGAGGGAAGTGAGATGCTTGGGTCATGTTGTTTCAGAGTAGGATATTGCTGTAGATCCTGCAGAGGTTATGACAGTCCATAATTTGAATAGACCTAAGGTAGAAGCATGTTAACCTATTTGATGAGAGAGGATCAGACTTTTATTTGAGACATTAGGTGCGGACATGCGTTATTGAGTCTGACCTAGAGGTTGCGAGTGCACCGATGTTAGTCATTTCGAGTGGGAATGAGGAGGCGATATTACACACATGCATGTTGTACTTAACTGGGTGTGGTATTAATACTGAAAGGTAAGGTTGTCGCTTGGTAGTCAGCAATTGAAACTGCACGATAAGAAGTATCCAACTCTTGATTCGCAGTTGGCGGTGATAGAGTTCTCTTTATGGATGTGGAGGCACTGTCTATTAGGAGAGGGGTTCAAGCTGTTCAATGATTCCACATCATTGGAGTATCTCTTCTTTGAGAAAGATCTCAACCTTCACCAGCAGCGATGGTTGGAATTCTTAGCCTCTTACGATTTAGACATTTCCTATACGTTTGTAAGGGAAATGCAGTTGTTGATGCTTTGAGTAGAAGACATACCAGTTGGGAGCTATATTCCTAGAGTGGGCATTGCTCGAGTTTATCATTGGTTATGACTTCAGAACTCAATGAGCTATGGATAAAGGTGATGGCTAGTTTGACCATCAAACCTACTTTGATTTAGTAGATTGGTACTAGTCAGAGACGTGAAGCTAGACTAGTGTAATTCATGACTATGTTAGAAGAATGATTAGTGTCTTTAGAGGCGATGTAGTGCGGACCCAACCGAGACTATTGGTTCTGTAGAGATGAGATGTTGCTTATTCTGGGGTAGTGGAAACATATATCTAGAGACCGTATCATGGATTGCCAATGACTGAGGATGTATGATAGCATTTGAGTCACAGTCGATTGGTTGATGAATAATGCTAGATTTGTATTCCTTAAATCCAGTAAAATGTCATCCAAATTTGTCGAGTTATATGTGGGATCGATATGTGATTCCATTATGTGCCAAGAGCATTGTAACCGGTCGAACCCGTTGTTCAATAGTGGGTTTTGGGAAAACATACAAGAGACGTTTGGGAATTTGGCACCAAATTGATTATATGATACTGAAACTAAACCAGGGACTTTAAGACCTCGTAGGCCTATTCGTATCGATAGATGTGATATGAAACATGTTAGAAGGAAGGCAGTAGAGTAGGAAAGGTTTGGTGAAGTGAAAGCGAAGGTGATATAATATGGGAGACTAGGAAGAGCATGAGGACCGCTTGTCCGGATCTCTTTGGATGGTGAGATTTAATTTTTACCGTCGACTTTCATATTGGATATCATATTCGATGTTTTATACCAGATTGTCTAGTATCCTACATGCTAGGATAGGCATGGATGTTACGTTTTATTCTTTGATCTTATGCGTGCATGTTTGAAGTTAGATTATTAGCATTTGATATGGTAGCTTACGCTTATGTGATTGTTAGGCATGCATGATAGTTATGGTTTGATATAGCATACTTATTTGAGATGCTTGCTATATATGATCAGTATATTTAAATACATAATGTTACATTTGTGTTTAATCCTCTTTGTTGAGTACATATTCAGGCACACGGAAGCCAGTGTTGGCTATTTGGATGCTTACCCTCTTATATTCGCATCTAAATGGTATGCTCTTGCTGTAAAAAGGGGTACGTAACATCCGTAGTGTAGAGTGGTGATATATGTTTGGTTGTCCTCGGAAACGAGATGCCTCATATATGAGATGTATATATATCTTTGTTGTATTGGGATTTTTCCTGGACCTACCCATGTAAAGGAGGTGCTATCAAAATTTTTTGAAATCTGAGAGGCTTTGATGGCCTCTGAGTGAGAAGACAATCTTCTTACTTTGTGATTTCGAGGATGAAATCCTTTTAAGAAGGGGAGAATGTAACGACCCATATTTTTAATGATAGGATATTTAAATAATCGATTTGAATATTTATTCGTTAATTAAGTAAAGGCCCAAAAATATGATTTTTCACATATGGCTGAATCAAGACTCGAGACCACTTTCGTTGAGTTCGGATTGACGTTGTGAATTAAAATGAGTATAAACATTGCTATATTTGCAGATTGAACGATCTGATGGCCGAAATGATCTTGAAATGCACGAAATTAGCATCCCGAGGCTCAATCTCAGATAGCGACGAGATTTATGCCGTTGGACCCTGAAAAATGAGGTAATATGCGCAAACGAGTTTCGTTGTGATCGGATGCATCGTGTGATCGTACAGACTCGAAATGTACGATTATTTATTTGAGAAAATAAATAAATGGAATAAATATTATTATAAATATCACTCAAATCCCCATTCTCTCTCTAATCTCATTATCCATTTTACTGTTCTATCAAAAATCCATGGCTACTCTCTCAATTCACTTGAAAAATCAAAATCGAGCAATCCGATCGATGATAAATTGTGAAACCAGATCCGATGATCTCATACCGATTAGAGGTTCTAGATGGTGGTGACAGTCTTGCAAGTGATGATGATCGACAAACGTGGATGTTCTTGCAGTGGATTTAAGGTTTGATCTAGCCGGAGATTGGAGAGACGATAGGCGGATCAGAGATCACCGTTGCACTTCTCCCGATGACGTGCAACTTTCCACCAAGTTTCATTAAGGCCGATCAAGTGGATCGAACTGCGTTTTTGGCCATGTACGGCTTGTGATTTCCAAGTCGTGACTCCAAGAAGTGGATCGAGCTCCTCATTTTTGATTGCATAGTGAATAGGTTTTATAGTGGAGCATGTTGGTGAAAACGATTCATGATTTCATCGACAAACGAGAGAGAAATTGTAGATCGAAGCATGTGATTTAGTGTGCATATGCACGTGTATGTACAAATATAAGGGAGAAGAAGGTTTAAAGCTAATAGAGGTAATAATGTGTGATGATCCAGGTTTTTAGACCAGTCAAAATCGCCGAAAAACCCATCCGTTCTAAAACTACGAATGAAAACTACCAACTTAATACACAATATTTGATAAATATTCAACACTATAAAATGTATAGGATACAATTTAAATTTTACAAGCTATCAAAGTAATCAATTTAATCTACTAGGTGTGCTTTAATACGTTCCAAATACCAATACAAATAAGTCTACCGCTGCACAACTCTAATGAGAGAGACAACAATAGCCGTTCCTGCAAACTCAATAAACAATGTAAATTTGGAATAAAATAGTAAGTAGGAAAAATACATCAATACATGATATATAGAAAACAATAAACAGAAAAATGTTATGTTATTATTGGGGCTGCATCACTACCACTTGTGACTGCCTACGTACCCCTATCTAATTGGGTACCTAATTAGATAACAGGATCAAGCCAACGTAGTTCTCCCATCGCAAATAGGACTCATATAGCCTACGATGCAACAAACAATATGCAATTCCCAAAACTACCCACTTAGGCTTAATCTTCAATTTTAGATTTTCAAATCTAATTACCTTTACGGAAATTATCTCTTTGGACTTTATTCTCGAATTCTTATTTTAAAACTTTTAATATATATATATATATATCTTTTATATTCAAATTATACTTTACTTCAGGATCTTAAATCAAATCACTTTTTAAAAGTTTATTTGGAAATCCCAAATACTGTAATAAAAGCATATTAAACCATATGCAACCAGATCGAGAGGTTTCTCCACAATAACAAGGCAACTGGGTCCCAGCCTTCATACAATCGATAAATAAGTACATCACTCTATTCCAAGAGCGGACTGTACCAAAAACATATGCCCACTTTTCAGTTATGGGTTACCCGAATCATCGGTAACATAACAAATCATTTTATATCCTGAAGCGACAAATCATTTCACAGTAATATTCATAAGTACTTTCAAATCGATAATAATTTTCATTTCCCAAATCCGTTCAAAAATCATCTTAAAACCATCGGGTTTAGTCCTCGAAATTCTTTCCATTTTATAAAACATTTTTATAATACCATTCTTATATAAATCACTTTTATATAATATAACTTCAAAATATTCATTACCAAACATTTCTATTTCTTTTAAAGGGAAAACATTTCATAACATTTTCATTTGAAAACCAATTTTCAAAACAATTCATTAAACTGAAGTGAACCAAATGTTACCGCTAAACACCTTATAGACAAATCGTGAAATAAATCACAAGGTCTTAGCCTACAATTGTTTTCTACCCAGCCCATGCATATGGATAATTAATTGCTCATAAACTGGTTGAGTAAAGTCAATAATCAATAAATAATAATCAGTGCTCATAAACTGGTCGAGCGCAATCCAAACAACCAAATAATCAATCAACAAAATAAACACAACAATAAATGATAAATCAAAGCTTCATTCTATCAAATATTTATAACACATTTTATTTTATCTTGAGTTAAAACGATATGATATTTATCTTGTAGCATCCGGGCTTTCCCTTCGACATGTTCCATCCCTCGTCCAAGTCTCCTTGGATCTCACAGACGAAACACGTGTACTAGTCGTTTCCGCATACCCCATTAAGCATTTAACTTCTAAATTTTAAAATAATTAATTAACCATCCAAATAGTCAAACAAGGAAATAAAACCATTTTTTAGCAAACAAAGTAAACAAGCATTAAACAAGGGTTTTGAAACAACACTTAACACTTAAAGTTTCTTCAACTTAGCAATGATTTTAACGAACTTAAAGGAAGAAATAACTCACTTTGGATTCCACTCCATCAAACTTTAAGTCAAGGAACTTAAAATTTAACCCATACTTCCTACCATGCTTGGAAACCAAATTAAAATAAGCCTGATTTCCTCATTCCTAGTGCTTGGCCAAGGCTTGATATGGAGGTTGGTCGAAAGTATAGAGAAGAAGTGGTGGAGCTTTGACCTTGAATTCTCAAAATTAGACCTGAAAAATAGGTCATTTTCTCTCTAGTTTTTGACCCTCTTACTTTCAAAATTTGAAAAAGTGGTTTGCTAGAAAGTTGTTGCAATTTCTGTTCTCTTGAATTTGAAAAAACGAAACACTAGATTTCGACTAGTTATGAGGAAGTTATGATCAAAAGAAGAGAGGGTATTCTCAGATTGACAAAAAATGAAGCCCAAAAATGCACTACAAAGAATTGGAATTTTGACATAGCTAAGTTCAAAACTGGAATTTTATATGATCTAAAAACGAATTTCTTTGTTTGAATTATTTTTGTGGAAGATACGATAATAATAAACAGAGGTATTTTCGGCCTTAAAATCTAGGCCGAAAATGGCTTTGAAAGAATTGAAATTTTTCCTTAGTAACTCTTAGATTTTGGAGAAATGATGTAAATTATATTTGTACCCAACTCAATTCTATTGAGTTTGAAAAAAAGAATTTTCCGATTTGGATTAGTTTTTAGAAAGTTATGGTCATGATAAGAAGAGGTAAAATATGAAAAAAGAAGAGTTTGATTTTGAAGAGAATGGATATCGATTTTGTTCGAATATTTTGTAAATATTTGGACATTATTTATTTATAATTTTTTATATGGAATGGAAGCCATTAAAGAGGAGAGGAAGAAGGTGAAGAAGATTGAGAAAAGAGGAAGAAGAAGTGTGAAGAAATGAGAGAATGTGCATGGCTATTTATACATGAAGTTTACAAACAAAAGACCTTACTACCCTTACCTTCAAATTCATTTATAACCACACATTTGCTCCTCCTTTACAATGCAGGATTAGACTCTTAAGTACTAACATTTAATGAGATGAGATATTGCTTTGTACTTTGTAATAATGATGTTTACTAAAGTATCTTTATTAAAAAGTAAAAATCAAATCAAAAGATTTTACTTACTTTATAAGTTTTCAAAAGTAAACTCTCCTTGTCTTTTATGCTAAATGTATATATGGTTTATATGTATGTTATAGGTATGTATATACATGTGTGTATGTGTATCAAATAACATTGCAATGATCCGAAACCACTTCCGTTTGACGAAAGGTCAAAATTCCGAAAGCCGAATCCCGGTCACATTTTCAGTTTTAAATCAAACTATTTATGTATGTAAACAAAACTTGAAAATAAGTTTTCTATCATTTTTAAATAATTAAAACAAGTGTATTTGACTTATAAAACAATATCCAAATCCATTTATAAAAATATGACATTGATATGTCGATATGTGACAAAATTTATCAATTTTTATAAAACAAGTTTATATTTTTATCAAACCATTATAAATTAAATTACTATTATTATCAAATGAATTTGAAATGGATTATATATTAAAAATAATTTATTTATCCTTTAAAATAATTATTTTACTATACGTCAAATTTTATCAAAAACCGAATTTTGTCAATTTTACGCCGAACTTCAAAATCTTTATTCAATTCTAAAAATAAGTTCACCATTCTTATTTATCATATAAAACATGACTATTTAAGTTTAAAAATTCTATATTTGAATATTTAAATAAATATTCCATTTTGAAAGTCGTAAAATTACGGGTCGTTACATACTTCCCCCCTTAAAAGAATTTCGTCCCCGAAATTCCAAGGACGAAAAAATATAACAAAACCAAACAATTAAGTACACCAACAAATGAACATCAACCATAACCCTGGTCAGAGATATGGTGCCTTATCCTATCCATTTTTATTTATCAAATTAAGGTAGTTTCATTTTTAAAATTCCTAGATTGATTTACTAACCTAGACAAATTTTATATAGGCACCTAACCTATGCTCTGATACTACCTTTCTGAAATGATATCAATATACAAACATATAAAAATATTTCTTATTTCAAAACTTTTGAAATATATATATCTTTTATATTCAAATTATACTTTACTTCGGGATCATAAATCAAATCGCTTTTGAAATGATACTAATATACAAGCATACAAAACTATATGCTACCTAATCGAGAGGTTTCTAGCCATAACAAGGCAACTTGGTCTCAGCTTTCCGAAAAAATATCGTTTGTGTACTCACCGCCTATAGTGTAATCACTTATTGTATATATTCCATCTTATTGAATATATATATTTCCTTTTGAGCTATTTTCTTCTTATCTAATTTCGAGGACAGAATTCTTTTAAGTAGGAGAGAATGTAACGACCCAGAATTTGACCGCTTTAAAATATACTATTTAAAGTGATTTTAAATATAAAATATAAAAGGTTTTATGATTCAAACAATATTATATAGGATTTGGAAATAGAAATATACATAAGAATAGTAACATTTGCTTATATCAACAAAAGTGACAAAATCCCGATTTCAGAAAAGTAAGTTTAAATGATTTAATAAATTATTTAATTTATTTATGAGTGTTTATATTTTTAAATAACATTATACAAATTTATTTTTAAATTTGGTTTACATAAATAAATAGTTTAACTAAAACGTCAAAATATGACCATAAAACATTTTGTCAAAAATCAACATTTTGTCGATTTAAATTTGCCACAACGTTGCTGCACATTTATTTTAATATTCATGTACACTTATATAAATGTAGTAAGTATTAATTAAGTTGCTAATTTGGTTTACTTTTATTAAAACACAATTAGGAAATTCTAGAATATAATTAGAAAAAGTAAACTAATAAAAACAAAACATGTCAAATCAAAAAAAACATCATTATTATTTTTCTTACTCCTTAAGTGATAAGGACATAAAGTAAAGATTTGAAATATGATGATAAGTGTTGAAAAGTAAGATTACTTTAAAAGTAAGTAAAGGGCATTTTGGTCTTCTGCAAATATAATATTTTAATCTAAAGTTTTTTCTATAAATACACACCCATTTTCTCACTTCCTTCCACACTTCTTCTTCTCAAAATTTCAAACTTCTTCTCACTCTTTTCCATGGCTTCCTATCTTAATAAAATAATGCTAAAAAATTTTCAAAAATAATATAAAAAGAAATATGCAACAAACCACCTAAAAACCACTTCAAATCCTCCTCTTTCTCCTCCTCTAACCCATGGCCACCACCAACCACCACCCCCTACCCAAGGCCAAGCCCAACCTCCCCTTTAAACTCACGGCCCAAAGCTCCAAAGGCCTCCACAACCAAAGTCAAGCCACCTAGAAGTCTTAAAACAAGTGTTCGTGAGCTTTTGAGTTGAGTTAGAAAAGTTATTTCAATTTAAAGTTAGTTCAATTCCAAACAAAGTAAGAACTCCTAATTTATATGTATATATTTGGTTGTGATGTTGTGATATGTTTGTTTGGATGTTTGGTTATGATATTGATTTCCATATATTGTTTATTGCATGAAAATATTGAAACAAGTCACGATATACACGACATTGATTTACACGGAAAACACGTTCCAAAATAAAATGAAATGTGATATGGAATCATTTATACCTTTGAAAAAAATGTTTGAATATGCTTTAGAAATGATTACTAAGTGTTTAAACTTGTCTCGACAAAGTTTGGATATGAATCTCAAAATACGCCTAAAATTTGATGCGTCACGTAACGGTAGTTCGTGTTTTCGCGTCAAAAGTTCAAATGAACATACCAAGTGGAATATAGTTCAGAATTCTTCGAAGTAAGAATTTTATGAATCCTTATATCCATATCTTTCAAATGAAACAAGAAAATCAATATTTGATCTTGTATATTTTGAAATATGGCAAAGTCAATTTTCAAGAAAAATCCAGTTTTTGCACTAAATGGCCAAAGTTGGAAATTGATAAAATAATCATTTTAAAAATATAAAATAAATTCTAAAAATCTTTTAAAATGTTTTAAAAGTTATTTAAGTTGAAAAGATGGTTTTCTAAATGAAATAAAAGTCGTTTTGAAGAATATAGCTTTTAAAGCACTTTTTGTAACACTTTTTGCAACACCTTTTCGCAACGCTATTCTATAACTTTTGAAATAAAGGTTGAAACTTAAAAATTCTTTCCCAAATCCTTAGTAAATGTTTCTAAGTAAATAATAAAGTATTTTAAAATAAATTTGAAAAATTCAAAATTATTTCAAAGATGGTTAAACAAATAGTTAATTGATTTAAAAAGGGAAAATGAGTATGCGGAAACGACTAGTACATTTGTCCTGCCTGTGAGATCTAAAAGTGAAAACAAGGTGTTTAAATAAGGTTAGGGATGGAGCAACCGGTGCCGTGAACTTACCTGGCCTCGGTTTTCTCTTTTAGGTGAGGGTTGGAACATATCGAAAGGAAAGCCCGGATGCTCAAATTGGATTTTATAGAAATAATCTTCTTACACTTATTATTAAAATCCGAAGAGGGAACTTGTCTTATTCGTGGAATTTAAAAGGTGATCTCACCGTTATTCCGCCCATAGCACTCGTTGAATACTAAAGTTGATATTGAATAAAAGTAGAGTGATTTTTATAATCTTATTTTCTCAAAAGATACTCTTTAAAAATGATTTGAGAAATATTCCAAAAGAGGTTTAAATGATTCCGTATTCACTAAAAGAATAGTTTGAAAATATATATCTCTCGGAGATATTTTGTTAAAGGAAAATGAATGAATCGAAAAACAATCACCTAATTACATCATTTTTTATCGATGATTTGATTTCGAAGGAACCGGGGTCGGATTTGGGTGATTCCTATCCGAAAACCACTTCGAACCAATTTACGTGTTTGAAGATTGAAGATGTTTGAAGACGGAGATATTGAGACGAATAATAATGAGGGACTACTTGTTGATTAATTGGGGATAAACTTTTGATTCACTATATTGTAGCAGTGGTCTCTTTATTATGAAAAATCTTAGAACCACAAGTACTTCTCGCCTAGTAATGGCCAAGGAAAGTACCTTCGGTTTCGTTCAGTCCCAGAACGAACTTGTATGGATGAATGTCTAACCTTGCATTCCAAATCACAACGAGTGATCTCTATAAAAGTATATCAGTCGGTGGTGGAGAAGGCACCTTTTCTTAACTTAACACCATTTCCTGAAACATACGAGCTCAGGAAGTTATACATTTGTAGAAATCAGTCATGTGAATGTGGAATGGCAATGTGGCATTCAAAGTGAAAAAAGATGGGTTATGTGAAAAGGTAATCGTTGCCTCAAGCCTCATCAACCAGAAATGAGAGAAACAGGGTTAGATGCAGCAAGGCTAAGTGGGTCATTCCCAATTAGGGTATGATCATCCTCTTCTAGATATATTTCTTCCCGCTATGACGTTCGGGATGTAAATTAATGTGGATGTATGCAAAGAGAGCTCTCGGATAAAGGTCGGTAACGACCAGGGGATGACATATTCGGTACTATCTAATTATAGAGATAGGCCGGTCTTGTGTTGGTAGAGGGTAGATGTTCGGTGCCTCGGGACATCCATCAAGAGGTGTACCCATCGGAAGGTAGTCCCTTCACCTGGTCATTTGTATGGAAATCCATTCTCCAATAAGAACCTATGGACTTGATTGTTAACCTATTATGCTAGAATTTAATCAATGTAACAATTTAAACTAAGATTAATAATTTTATTTGCAAATGTTTTCAAAGGATGTCATTAAAAATAATATCCCCAAATTTTACGTAATAAAGAGTTTTGATTATCATAAGATAAAAACTCGTTCCGTGTTTATGTGCGGTGTAGTTTTACGAGTTACCCTTTTGTTTTCAAAACATCGTACTTTGAGTTCTCACACCAATCCCATGACTGACCCGGAGTTGTTTTTTCCTTTAAACTCTGGGTGCCCAATTTTTCGGGCAGTCGTGTAGTCAGGATACCTTAGGAGCATGTTAGAGAGCATTTTGGAGAAGTCTTTTGGAGCTATGAAGCTGAAGTACCTTATGTGGATATCTACCCATTTTCCGCTGTGTTATGTAGTATGTATTTTCCAGTGTATGTACGGATAGACAGTTCTAACTATCCCGCTGGATTTGTATTTGACTCTGATCATTTATGTACAATTGAAATGTTGAATGCGATGTGAGATTCTATTATTGTGTTATCTTCTATCTTTATTTTCTTTTACACCCCTGATAATCTGCCTCCCTGGCACTTAGATTTATGGCACGTGAATACCGTGGATGTATTAGTGTCGATTTCTGAGGGTCGAGAAGATGGTTCATCACATTTGCTACCCTAAGATATCTCGTTTATATATCCTAAAGATCTTTTTCTTACTATATACAGATAGTATAAAATGAGTGGAAGAAGAGGATGAGGTAGGGGAGGAAGTAATACCACAAATGGTCAAACTCCCTCAGCTATAATAGTCGAGGAAGTAGTAGTTCCGGTACAGCCCCAAATTAACTTTGCAACTTTATGCAAGAACTATACCAGCCTTGGTGGTAAACCTTTCAAAGGAACGGAAACCATTATTGAAGTACAAGCTTGGATCCGCTCTTGTGAAAGAATTTTCAAAGGACTGAATATTGGAGATGAGCAGAAGAGATTCTTAGCTTCTTGGCAACTACAAGATGGGGCTCTAATTTGGTTGCATTTGTTTTTTTGTTTGTCAGCATTTGTAAGGGCAGATGTTATAACTGTCCAGGTAGAATCTAGGTTAGACTCTGATATTGTATTTTTAAATTTTCCGCCGTAAAGATTATTATTGAAATAATATATGTTATTCCATTCGTGTGAGATTCTGTTCTGTCTATTTTCTTTCTACCCTTAATGATCTGTTTGTTCGTGCAATTTGAGTTGGACATGTGTGGTTTAATAACGATTCAAAGGGTACGGAAAAACGGGCCATTACATTATGGATTTAATTATAGTTAATTAATTATTTAGTTAATCTCACTTCCTATACCGACCATATATTTTGCATACGAGATCTGTTTTGGATGAAGTTTCTTGCATTGCGCTCGTGATCGAGAGATCTTGGTTTTGGCAGTAGTTTGGACAACGTTTGTTGAGATGAGTGATATTGTCTCTCACCATACTCTGATTGTTAGTATATTATTAAATCAACGTTCTGGAATGGTTTTTAATTTTAAAATGTAATTTTATTATACTTAAACACCTACTGGATTTTTATAAAAGATAATAAAAATGTTTTAAAATAATTTTATATCGAATATCATATTTTTTCCGTCAACGTGCCATTTTTAAGGAATTATTAGATTTATGCTATTTTTGATATGATTTCCCCATTGGTTTATATGGATGCATTATACATGTTGTATGTATGCTATTTTGGATGTATGTATGGTTGTTGGTTGCATGTTGGCTTGTTTGTTTGTTTTTGGTTGAAAACGTCGATTTAGCGGCGATCGAGTGTTGGGAAAATATCTTTTGTGTTGGGATTTCGTATACACGACAATCCAACGAATGAAATAAGTTATAGAAGAGGGCTAGGATACATGTCGACTAATCTGAAGATGGAAGACGTGGCTTCAGACTTTAGGGTGGATGTCGGACAGTGGAAATTGGATTGAGCGACTAGGGCTCGGATCGATGTGCATGTGATAAGGAATCATTGATGACTCAGAGTGTTTTCTATTGTACTCGAAGCAGGGGTATTGTAAGTGGGATGCCCATGGATCACGCTGGGATCTTTATACTTTGCACCTGTCGCTTTGGGCCTAGTGTCTAGCTTTGCGCTATGAGACATGCATCGAGCTTTGGGCGCGTGATACTAGAGTACAACTGAAAACCGAGATTTTCTAATAGTCACTGGCAGTATGGAGGCTATTCGAGTTATCATGTATCTAGAGCACACGGAGTGATAGTTAGTATTGTTTGATGGATGTTATGTTTGTTATGGTTGCTTTACTAGCCACCTGTCACTCTAAGGATGCCACACAAGGTAGGTATTGTGGATAGGAATACACAGACACCCATACAGTTTACTTAGCATGGAGTAGGTATTATGGATAGGGATACCTTGGTTCCCCGATAGTTTACTAATATGGAGTATCCTTTTATGATGTTGTAGAGTAGCATATTATCAATGTTATGTGCTGACTCTTTGGTTGCACTGACATGTAAGGTATGATTCATATACCCTCAGTTCCATATACAATATTGATTTTTTTAGTATTTTGAGATTGTTTATTGCTCATACCATATTGTTGTCTGACCCGAGATTTTATGTTTTACTTCTTATTATCTCGGGTACTCTTAAGTGAGTAGATTAGAGAGCAAGTGTAAATGGCATGTGGAGTTCTACTAAGGGATTAGCAGGAGATGACATTTACTCATACTTATATTTGAGTTTGTTATTGTATATTCATGTAACACCCCATAAAATTTAACAAGAAATTAAGTAACTAAAATAAGGATAAAAATGGAAATTTTGTAAATGTTGGAATTTGGTCATGGCAGATGCACCATTGCGTCCGTGGCGATTTTTTCATCAATTTCTATATATAATATGTTAAAATCAGAGTTAAAATGATAAGGTATTGGATGTTTGAAGTTTCCAATTGAACTAATTCAAACAAGTTAAAATTTGAATATTTGAATTTGAAATTAAAGGCTTGAATTTTGAATTTCAAAATATTGGCTGAGATTAAAGTTTGAGTTAGCATGAGTAAATGTATAAATTAATTGAATAATTAATATATTAATTAAAAATTAACTACAATAGAAAATCAACAGTCATAGGAAGGGGACTGATTGATCCCTGAACTACGACCTGTAACGAACCCTATTTTTTCGACCTTCAAAAATCGACACTAATACGCCTACTTTATTACATGCCGAGAAATCGAATGCCGAAAACTCGATTGTTAGGAGAAAGAAAGAAGGAAGAAGATAAGAAGAAGACTAAACAACACAGAATCTCACAGCGGAACGAATAATCTATAATATACCATAAATCTTTACACAAAAACAAAACTGTAATATATATATATACATATATATATATATGTGTGTGTGTGTGTGTGTACACAAACATCAATCAAAGTATACTAACCTTTTTCAGCCTGGACAGTTATAACGACCTGTCCTCGCAATTGCTGATAACACCCCAATGAATACATCGGAAAATAACCATCTATGTGAATACATCTCTGGGCCTCCAACCTCGGTTCTCTCGGAAATAAACAGACAAATATAAGATCGGAGATCACCTCCTAACCGTTAGTGGATGGATTTACTTATCATCATCCTAGAATAACGAAACGAGATTTATACGCACAGTACAACATCATCGGAGATTACTGTGACATATAACTCACAAGTTTCTCCTAGATATTTCCAAAGTTACGTTGGGTCCATTTTCGATAGTTGGTTATTTAACTATCGACTAACAAACATTCAATCAGGGATTTATTTTATAGGGAAAACCAATGTTGGTTCAGTACATAAGCAATCACTAGCCTCCCTTAATAAGTCTTCATACACACAATTACTTTGTAAATTACTTGTATATAAACACTTTTAAAAGATATACTCGCAAATATCTATATTTCAATATTTGGAAATATCCATATACTTATCTCAACGGTATAAGTATATTCATAGAATTTAGAAAGATTTGCTTTTTATTCTATTCAAAACCCATTTATAAAACTCCTTATAATTCTCTAAAAACATTTATAAACCATTTTATAAATCTTCAAAGAACCTTCATAATTCCTTTACCAAGAATTCAGTCACTTATAAACTTCTTGTATATATCAAAATCATTTATAACTCTTTATGAACTCATATACCGTTTATAAACTTTTATATAAATCTATAAACCCGCTTCTAAAATTCGTTTATAAATATCCAACCATTTATAAACTCTTTCACCCTGCAAATAACCCTTCCTTAATTCTTTGAACCATTTTATAACTCCTTTATAAAAAATCTAAGTCTTTCGACTCCATTTCCGAGTCTCGAAAACATTTATAAATAGTTTTAATCATTTACCTCAAACATCACTACATGATAAAAATTATTAGCAATGAACATTATAAATAAATGGAAACCATTAACTTCGAATATCCTAAAATAATAATTAGTCATTCCAAAATATTTTTAAGAAATAATAATAATAATTAATCTTACCATTTTATAAATAATGATAATTTATTTTTAATCCTCATTAATGATCCTTATTATTAATTTCAATCATAATTATTCATAAATAGTAAATCTTTCAATTTATTAACCTTTTTATAAATTCTTAAAACATATTAACTAAAACCAATAACTTTTAACAATATTAAAATAATTAAATAACTTATAAAACAATATTAATATGATTATATAACTTTAAAACAATTTTAATATAATTAAATAAATTTAAAAGAATATTATTATAATTAAATAACCTTAAGTTAATATTATTATAATTAAATAACTTAAAAGCAAAATTAGTATAGTTAATTAACTTTAAAACAATATTAGTATATTTTAATTAGATAATCCTTAAAATATTTCCGAAATCCAATTTCGGATTTAAACATTCTTTTTATTTCAAAAACCAATTCTGACTTAATCGACAATTTATAGTATTTTTAAAAACACTAATTTGAGGCCAATAACCACCCAACACTTAACCAATATCGATATTGATTTTCTATCACTGCTGGGTTTTAATTTCAAACATACAACAATGTTACAACTACAACATCCAAAATCATATTTATTATTCAATAATCCATATAAAGGAAATATTATTAAAACAACATAATTCAATAATAGCGAGGAATCCCATTGGATCCCTCCAACCTGTTTCCCTGCATCACAAATGTTAGATAATCAATAAATACAAATCAACAGCTTCGATGCGGGATTCGTATACAAAGGGTCATCCACTCTTACATGGGAACGCAATAGGGTCTCATCCACTCAAATAGGCGGGAATATATCCAAACCAACTAATAAATAAAATAATTTATTCGAACAATCATTCAACCATTTTTATCAACTATAAATCATACTAGTTATCTAAAAAGGTGAGTTTAACTCACCGAATTTTCTGTTGTCGCCGAGGCGTTCCGATTTGGAACTAAAACCGGACAACATCCGATTTTAGCCCAAATTTTTGACAGTCTCCAAACCCAGCCAAACCAGATCTATTGTGAAGCTTTCGTTGTCACGAGCGCAATGCAAAAAGTTTCGTTCCAATCAGACCTCGTATGAAGGAGTTATAAATTTTATAAGTTATTGATATTTTTAAATTAAATAATGCAATCTAATTGCCAGATCAATATATTTACATTTATGCCACTCTTTCTTCTTCCACATCTTCTCCCTGTACATGCTGCTGTGCACGCTATGGACGTGCATACATCACCTCGTTCTCCTTCCTTGCTCTGTCGTTCGACAAACGAACTCCACCGCTGTGCACGCTATGGACGTGCATCCAATAAATCGTTAATTTTTGAAATCCAAGTTATTTAATCTATAAAATTAACTTTTCAGTTTTTAAAATCAATTAAATATTCCAATTTCAAATGACTAAAATTCTAGGTCGTTACACTCTTCCCCCCTTAAAAAGAATTTCATCCCCGAAATTGCTAAGGTAAGAAAAATGCCCAAACCCATTACTTTTTAAAATCAATTAGTTGAAATAACTTACCTAATCCTTTTTAAGTCTTTAACTTTCAAAATCAATTTGTTTAAACCTTGTCATTACTTTTACTACGTTTCCAAATTCATCCATAGGTTCCAACTAATATTATCCACTCAATCATTTCAGGTTATAACTCAAAAATCAATTTTTAGTTACTAAAAATTTTGTTCAAAATTTCTAACTCTTTAAATATTTGAATTTTTTTGCCAGTGTTTCCTTTGCACGGCTAGATCAGAATAACCACAAGTCGCCACTATGGGCCCAAAGAAACAAAAGCCAAGTGGCTCAATCATAAAACCATCAAATTCAAACAACAATTTAAACATGTACCTTTTTTGTTGGGCAACCCAGTTTTACTTATGAAACAAAAGGCATTAAATTAGCTCTTGCTTTTATATACCTGCATCTTATTTACCAATGATATCCAATCATATAGTTCATAATCATATTATTCTTGAAATTTTAATTTACAACATTTGCTTTACTAAAACCGTACGATGTACATATATTATCCGTACACAATATCAAATCTGACCGCTTGCTCGATCACACAATTTCACTTCCGAACCGGTATCGTTCACACGATCACTCTAGTGCGGACTCAGACCCGGTTCCTTGATTAGAAACCGTCATTCTCCTTGCATAGCCATATACTATGATAGAGGATTTTGGAATCAATCAAAAATCCATATCCAGTGTTCGCCGTCGAGAATCGAGTGAAAAATTCCAACTCGAATCGATATAAATTATCTCTAAATTTTGTGCTCGAATCTGGATCAAACCCTTATGCGAATAAAGTAATATACGTACAACTTAAGTATTTATTTCAATTGATTTTTAACTATCCCCAAATTCTCTTACTCACATTCATTTCATTTACAATTAATTATTCACAATCACTATTCACATTCATTATTTACTTAGATATCCTTTCAATACTGATATCATTTAAAAATTATTCCCTCAATTTCATGTTTAACCACATCTCACTCCATACTAAATTCATTTATGAATCTCCTAAAAAAATTTCTCAAGTCTATAAACATTTCATACAACACTCCTTATGTTTATTACCACTTCACACTTAAGTCTATATCCATTTTAAATCAATCCAATTTCAATTCCATTTGACTCAATCCATTTGTTTCAATTTCAATATTTCAACCATATTCCAAAATCATATTCAACTCACTAATTTATTTAATTAGTTCATTCCTTAATTCATTTCCAAAAATTATTTTATTTAACCTAACTTAGGCTAAATTTCTTTCCATAATTCATTTTATACCTAACTTAGGTTAAGTTCAATTCCAATTTTACTTTCCTTAACATTCACATGCAACAATTTAAAACCTTTGTTTCACTTACAAATTCCCAAAATTTATAAGTTATCAAATTATTTTCTCATACTCTCTGTAAAACATTTAAATGAAAATTCCAGAGTTTAAACACCTTGTTCTTAAATATTTCAAATCATTTTGAAATCATATATATATACACAAAATCCCTTGGTATATAAATCATTCTTTTGGATTTCTGAAATCTAGCTAATTTTATCAAAACAACTCCAATGGTAGCAATTCCTCCATTGGAAACTCGAAAATGAATATCGATGATGCTACATTCATCACCGAAATTATTTTCCAACGACCAAAGTGAGTTCAGTGCTTTTATTCCATTTAAAACCCTTTTAAATATTTCTATTCAAAAATATTTTCCAAATATTATTATTATTATTTTCTAAAACTTTGAAAAATATTTCCACAACCAGCGGGATTCAAATTCCCAAATTCCCAGTTTTTAAATCCTTTCTAATTTATAAACCGCTTTTATAAATCACATTAATATAATATAGTTTTGAAATTTCATTTCCTTTCAATTTATAAATCACATTTACAAATCATATTTACATAATTCCATTTTGTTATATGAAATTATTCCTTAACTTTTAATCTTGCTTTCATTATAATATCAACTTTCATTCAATCAAAACAACAAACAATAAATGATAACAGATTAACATTATCATTTCCTAACAACCAAACACACCATATATACCATAAATTATGAAAAACTATTCTTTAGATATAAAATAATCAAGGTAAAATTATTTCGCTTGCCCAATTTCAAAGCAATACCATGTCGAGTTGCTCTGTTCAAGTGTTTAGAGATCCCTATCAATAACGTTAATTACTCGTATTGACCAGAATCCATAAACCACTGAATAAATCAACCAACACAGTATAAATCATTTTTATATCACTAACAAATACACGCTCATATATATATATATACACACACCCACTCAAACTCATTCTAGGGTGCTACTGACCCTATCTCTAATGAGTTGCCCCACCAAAGCCAAGGTTCTCGCTTAACCTTCAGCTCTGATACCAAATGTAACGAACCAGATTTTTTCGACCTTCAAAAATCGACACTAATACGCCCACTGCATTACATGCCGAGAAATCGAATGCCTGAAACCCGATTGTTAAGGGAAAGAAAGAAGGAAGAAGATAAGAAGAAGACTAAACAACACAGAATCTCATAGTGGAACGAATAATCTATAATATACCATAAATCTTTACCAAAAAACAAAACTGTAATATATATATATACAGACATCAATCAGAGTATACTGACCTATTTCAGCCTGGACAGTTATAACGACTTGTCCTCATAATTGCTGATAGCACCCCAATGAATACATCGGAAAATAACCATATACGTGAATACATCTCTAGGGCTCCAACCCGTCTCTTGAAGCTCCAAGCATCCAATCTAATCTATAATATGCTCGGTCTGACCCGAGCATTATAATAAAATAACACCCAAGTCAGTCTGGAAAACCAGCGTGAGAAAACACACCAAACTGGATTTAAAGTTATAAGAAATTCTTTGGAATCAAAGGTATCACGTAATACCACGCCACACATAAACACGATGGGTTTTTACCTTACGATTACCCAAACACTTTTATAGAAAATCCAATGATATTATAATAATGTCTAAGGGTGAAAAGTAAAATATTAAAATAGTTGGAATGCTTGCATCTCACATTCCAACATATTTGGTATACAACTAAAATCGTACAGCGCTTATTGGAGAATGGATTCCATACAATGACTAGGCACTGGGGTACCACCTATCACGGTACACGTCTAGAAAATGTACCGAGGACCTTGCCTGGATCCCCTGCCAACACAAGACTGGACTACCCCTGACTGGATAGTACCGAATATGTCATCACCCCGGTTGCTTTGCAACCCTTTTTATCGAGATCTCATGCACAACCAATCCATAAATATGTAGACGTATCTAGAAGGGTGACAACATACCCTAATAGGTGCAACCCACTTAGCCTTGCTGCATCTCCTCTGATTTTCAGCCATTCCCGGTTAATGAGGCTTGAGGCTACGTTTACCTTTCATGAAATTTACACTTAGAATGCTCATTGCCCTCTAATGACAATGTGCTGATATCATTCATCTATACAAGTCCGTTGTTGGTCTGAACGAAACCGAAGGCACTATTCCTACTACATCCATTTTGGAATCACCCTCTGGATTAGTAGCTATTAGCCCTTGCACTTCAATCGCTATCTTAGATTCCATGCTCATCACGATGTCTTCACATCGAAACACATTCGTTGGATTGAAGTGGTTTTCGGAAAACATATCTGATCCCGGTCTCTTCGAAACAACGTTCAATAATTTTCGGTAAACTCAACCCCGGTTCTCTAAGAAATAAACAGACAAAGATAAGATCGGAGATCACCTCCTAACCGTTAGTGGATGGATTTACTTATCATTGTCCTAGAAGAACGAAACGAGATTTATATGCACAATACAGCATGATCGGAGATTACTGTGCCATATAACTCATGTGTTTCTTCTAGATATTTCCAAAGTTATGTTGGGTCCATTTTCGATAGTTGGTTATTTAACTACTGACAAACAAACATTCAATCAGGGATTTATTTTATAGGGAAAACCAACATTGGTTCAGTACATAAGCAATCACTAGCCTCCCTTAATAAGTCTCCATACATACAATTACTTTGTAAATTACTTGTATATAAACACTTTTAAAAGATATACTTGCAAATCTCTATATTTCAATACTTAAAAATATCCATATACTTATCTCAACGGTATAAGTATATTCATAGAATTTAGAAAGATTTGCTTTTTATTCGATTCAAAACCCATTTATAAAACTCCTTATAATTCTCTAAAAACATTTATAAACCATTTTATAAATCTCCAAAAAACCTTCATAATTCCTTTACCAAGAATCCAGTCACTTATAAACTTTTGTATATTTCAAAATCATTTATAAATCTTTATGAACTCATATACCATTTATAAACTTCTTTATAAATCTATAACCCGCTTCTAAAATTCGGTTATAAATATCCAACAATTTATAAACTTTTTCACCCTGCAAATAACCCTTCCTTAATTCTTCGAACCATTTTATAAATCCTTCATAAAGAAACCTAAGTCTTTCGACTCCATTTCCAGGTCTCGAAAACATTTATAAATAGTTTTAATCATTTACCTCAAACATCACTATATGATAAAAATTATTAATAATGAACATTATGAATAAATGGAAATCATTAACTTCAAATATCCTAAAATAATAATTAGTCATTCCAAAATATATTTAAGAAATAATAATAATAATTAATCTTACCATTTTATAAATAATAATAATTTATTTTTAATCCTCATTTATAATCCTTATTATTAATTTCAAACCATAATTATTCATAAATAGAAAATCTTTCAATTTATTAACCTTTTTATAAATTTTTAAAATGTATTAACTAAAACCAATAACTTTTAACAATATTAAAATAATTAAATAACTTTAAACAATATTAATATGATTATATAACTTTAAAATAATTTTAATATAATTAAATAACTTTAAAAGAATACTATTATAATTAAATAACCTTAAGTTAATATTATTATAATTAAATAACATAAAATAAATATTAATATAATTAATTAACTTTAAACACTATTAATATATTTTAATTAGATAATCCTTATAATATTTCCGAAATCCAATTTCGAATTTAAAAATGCTTTTTATCTCAAAAACCAATTCCGACTTAATCGGCAATTTATAGTATTTTTAAAAATACTAATTTGAGGACAATAACCACCCAACACTTAACCAATATCGATATTGATTTTCCGTCACTACTGGGTTTTAATTTCAAACATACAACGATGTTACAACCACAACATCCAAAATCATATTTATTATTCAATAATCCATATAAAGGAAATATTATTGAAACAATATAATTCAATAATAGCGAGGAATCCCATTGGATCCCTCTAACCTATTTCCCAGCATCACAAATGTTAGATAATCAATAAATATAAATCAATTGCTTCAAGGCAGGATTCGTATACAAAGGGTCATCCACTCTTACACGAGAACGCAATAGGGTCTCATCCACTTCAATAGGCGGGAATATATCAAAACCAACTAATAAATAAAATAATTTATCCAACCAATCATTCCACCATTTTTATTAACTATAAATCATACTAGTTATCCAAAAAGGTGAGTTTAACTCACCGAAATTTTCTGTTGTCGCCGAGGCGTTCCGATTTGGAACTAAAACCGGACAACGTCTGATTTTAGCCCAAAATATTGACAGTCTCCAAATCCGTGTATACTAGTTCCACTGTGAAGCTTTCGTTGTCACGAGCACAACACAAAAAGTTTCGTCCCAATCGGACCTTGTATGAAGGAGTTATAAATTTTATACGTTATCGATATTTTTAAATTAAATAATACAAACTAATTGCAAGATCAATATATTTACATTAATGCCACTCTTTCTACTTCCCCATCTTCTCCCTGTACACACTGATGTGCACGCCATGGACATGCATACATCACCTCGTTCTCCTTCCTTGCTCCGCCGTTCGATAAACAAACTCCACCGTTGTTCACCTCGTCCGACGAGCTTCGATGCGGCCACCTCCACCTCTCCTCCGCCTCCCTCTACAAAAATGCGACCGAACCCCTGCCATACAGCTGCTGCCCATATCGTGACTCCCACCATGCGATCGAACCATCCCTAATTTCGTCCCGAGGTGCTATTCGACCCACTCAATCCAAATCTAAGCTTCAAATCCATAATCAAGGCTTATAATCGCTAACCCTAGCTACCAACATCCTCTCGACTTCACTGTCCAACTCCAAGAATTCCAGCCGCATCCTTCCAGAATCTATCGGCACGAAGATCTCAACGAATCGTGATTTTTAAAGCTCGTTTCAATTTTTTTCGGTAAGCGGATTTTGAGAAATTTATTTTTGAAGTTTTCCTTTTCTTTTTCTTCACTGTAAAACTAGAAGGGAGCAGAGAGGGAGAATGTGACTTTTAAAATGGAAGATGGGTACGATCATAGATAGGTAGGGTGGCTGATAAGAAAGGTTAGGGTATGTAAAGTCAAATCAATAAAAATATATTATTTAAATTCAAAATATCTAGATATTTAATTCTGAACCCCGATCGAGGCATGCCACCTGACGTTCCTAATGTTATACCGCTATTTCGAACGCAATGGAACTAGTCTCAAGCCTCAATTCGATCGTATGGAGAAGATAGCTTTTGAACCCAATTATAATATTAAATTTCCGATTTTGATTTCAACGCGTTTCTTTCCCGTACGACCAAACGGTGCATCTAATCGCTATAAAATTTGACGAAGTATCATTATTACGGACCCAAAAACACTGGTTTCGTCGAAATCCGAGACAATGCCCCGTAAGGCTATTTCACTCGTTAATTAAAACGAGTTATTTTCAAAATTAGTTAAATCACTTTTGAATCCAATTTAAAATTTTATTACTTTCATTCTTATTAATAGAATTTTAATAAGCTTTGAAATTATATTTATCTAACTCAAAACTCAAGATTCCATTATTTAACCAATTTCAATTATTAAATTAAATAATTAAATTATCTAATAAATCGTTAATTTTTGAAATCCAAGTTATTTAATCTTTAAAATTAACTTTTCAATATTTAAAATCAATTAAATATTCCAATTTCAAATGACTAAAATCCTGGGTCGTTACACGACTAGTCGACTGCTAGTGGTCGACCAGTGGGTCGAAGCGGTCGACCGGTAGGAAGCAGAAGGGTGGGTGGCGGTTGGGGTTTTGATGTTTTGAACATTTCAGATTTGTTTACTTTTAATCCAACGACCAGCATTCCTTCTCACCTCTATAAACTAACCCTAGACCCCTTTCTTTTCCTTCATAAAATTTTGGGATGCTAGCATAGCTCGTCAAAATCTCTCCCCTTAGGGTTTCCGAAATAGTAAACTTTTCTAATAAATAATTCTAGATTATAATTTCTAATTAAATTAGTTCTCTTTCCCTCTATCTTCTAATTTCTGAAATCTTATACACATACAAAAAATCTATTTGTTGTATAATCAAAAAGGGTAAGATCTAACAGAGAACTAGAAGCGTACAAATCAGATCTCCTTTTCTTCATCTTTAGGTTTCAGAATCAGCTAGAATTTTCAAGTAAGAGGGTTAAATTTTTAATTCTTTTGATTTCTAATCCTATTCCTCTTTAGTTTCTGATTCTAAATCTAATTTTTGTATACAATACATTTTGTTGTATATTTTAAAAGTGGGGGCATGGTGGAACCAAATCCAATTGTGAAGCAAACAATTCTTTATGAGTGGAAATATCAAGTTTTTCACATTTTTGTAAGTGAATAGTATTTATTTGGTTTTGATGTATGTCTTGAGAGATTTTGAAAACGAAAACATAACACCAAAACTTCGGAATTTACTAAGTAAATATCAATCTTTGTATATATTGGAATTATAATTGTTTTTGGTATTGGTATATTAGAATCTAATTTAACTGTTAGAATAGATAATCTATGATCAATTTAACCTATTTTTCCTCTTTTAGATTGAAGTGTTAAAGGGTTCAAAAAGAAAATAAATTACAAATGGTGTGTGAACTATAAATTGAATTGTTCGTAGTTTGCACCACCTATTTCTACCACTTAAATAAATAAGGAATTCCTTTCTCACTTCAAAATGTTGTATACGAAGGTTGAATTGAATATAGGCAATCTAGTTTGTGATGATTTGTTCTTTAAAACAGAAAAGAGATTCTAGTGTATTAATATGGAACAAGTTTAGACATTCCATGTTTGTACAAATCTATTTTATTTTGCTATAGCACTAACAGTTCCTATTGGAATTGTAGATTCGCATGAGATTGATATTTCAAAATACCTTGTAAGCGATTTGTTATCGAATTATTGTAATGTAATAATTAGACTTTAAATTTCATGCGTAAGAATATACGTATATAATTTTAACGTACTTATTACTAAAATTAACAGGATAGTAAATAACGTATTGAACTTATTCATTAGAATTAACAGGGTAGTAAATAACATCAATTTGTAGGAAGTAAGTTAGTGTAAATTAGGGAATTAATCCCTAATTAGTGGCATAATAAGGGGATACCTTATATGACCTCAATTATTATTCATGTCGGATAATGTACGTATATAGTGGACAGACCTATAATTTATGAATAAGTTATAGGGATGCAAGGTTAGTCCAAAGCTATATGGAAGTCTGCCCAGTTAAATCTGGCTACCGACGTTGTGGCTTTGTGGACTAATGTACGCCATCGCTTGTAATAAATAACAACAATGGACGCGAGGTTAGTCCTAATTATGTAGGGTAAACCTGCCTAGTTACTCTGGCTACTAGTACCTACAAATGGCCAGACTAATATTAGATGTCACGAGTGGGTTATGGGTCATAAAATGCGTTTTGAGTGTGGTAGGTGAAATCCTTCAGAGGCGTCCGCTTTGGGTTAGAGGCATTAAGTGGTTATGGTAGGCCTTGCCTCTTTTTTGGAGAAGTATTAAGTGACCTGATAGGATTTCTTACGATGTTAGCTCGTGAGAGCCAAGTAGGGACCCACCTTGGGTTAGGTTTTAAATGATGAGAACTTGCCTCTTTTATAGGTCTTAAATGGTCAGAGTCTGACTAAGTCCCATGAAAGAGGTACTAAGTGATTTAGAGGTTCTCTCTAACATCATTAACGATAGTTGCATTAGAATTTGGAAATGGGTTAGGTATTAAAGGATAAGGACTTGCCTATTTTATAGGTATTAAATGGTTAGCATCTGCCTTATCACCAATAAAAGGTATTCATTGGTTTGAGTGCTTTCACTTGCATTGTTGATGTTAGTTGCATTAGAATTTTGGAATTGGATTAGAAAGACTTTTGGGCTTACAGTTAAAGTTATTAGTATTCTTAGCACCACCATTTAGGATGACTGTTACATTTGGTAAAGTTTTAAATACGTAAGACGTATTTCTTATTTAAATAAAACTGCCCAAGTAAAGTTATGGTAAAGCTTGAGAATTCCATTTTACTAGACATTTGTTGTTTAGACCCACTCTTCATTACAGTACATAGGTTAGAGGAGGCTGTGCTAATTTTAGGAGGCGAAGGTGGAGATGAAGACTTGTGGCAGTTATATATATATGCTTTTTAAGTAATGTACCCAGTACAGATAGTTATGTTATTCTGAGATACTGTACTATAGAGACTTTATGTAAACATGTTGTAATATTTAACATATTATGTTTGTGAAATGGTTTTCTTTATGAAATGGATACTTGTTGCCGATATTATATTTTATCCATTCTGGTGTGAGATTCTGAAAGTATAGATAGATAGCTCGGTGTACTATGTATTGTTTTAATTTTATCAACCTAACAGCTCGCCTTGAGATAGTCCTAAGGTTTGATGGGCTTTTATTGGGTCAAAATTAGCTGTTTCGAGGTGGGTTGTTACATTTGGTATCAGAGCATAGGTTACACAATCAATGGGGATAGGTATACGTAAGAGTGGCGTGCTTGTTATTTTTGAAACTATTTTTGAAAAATCTACTATATATAAATAAATAAATATACTTAATTTGAGTTTACTATATAGTTTCCAACCATATAAGCAGCGATCGTATTTCGAAAGGATGGACGAAATATGGTCGAAAAAATGAATAGAGTAGGGAATGGACGACGAAGACCGTATTATAAGGAATGTAAATGGAATAGATTGTAACTCTAAGATTAATAAGGCATTAAGTGTATAATAAATAGGGAGTTAGAATAATTTAATTAGGATATGAGTAGACTAATTAAAGAGGCCGTTAAGGGTATTATAGGATTATAGAATTGGAAAGGTTGTAACTCTAAAAATTTAATAGACAATGAATGTGTAATAAGTGAGGAGTTATAAGGAATTAAATAGATTAACGAGGCCATTGAATAAGTAAATAAATGTCTTTAGGAAACGTCCGTTAAGTTAATAACCATTTAATATGAACCAAGTGACATTTATGAGAATAATAAATAAAAATGTTAGGTATTGGTTAAATATTATAGGCCAGGATAGTTGTAAACATCCAAAAGTAAGGGATGAAAGAAGAAGAAAATGAGATAGAGAAAATAATTATTAAGAAGTTTTTGTTTTGAAAAAGAATAATAAATAAAAATGTTAGGTATTGATAAATATTATAAGCCAAGATAGTTGTAAACGCCCGAAAGTAAGGGATGAAAGAAGAAGAAAATGCGATAAAGAAGGCAATTATTAAGAAGTTGCTGTTTTGAAAAAGATTTTCTTAAAATTTAACTACACTTGAAGGAATTGATAAAAAGATTTTCTTTGGAAACTTTTGTAACATCCCGCCTTTTTGGACGCTTTAAGCAGACACACATGCCAATTCAAACCATACAGAAGGGCGGTTTGTTATTGGGGTGAATAAGAAAAAGCAGGGAAAGAAAAAAACAAAACAGAATCTCGCAGCGGAATGACAAAATATAATAATCAAATAACAGCTCATGAATCTGTATACAAAATATTTGATTATACTTATACAATACAAAATCAGAGTTACACATATCAGAGATGAACAAATGATAATGCAACGGAACAGTATGAATGCAGTGGAATAAATATAGTAAATAATAGTAGTACAAATCTTCGTCTTCGTCCTCCAGAAATAAGGTCTTCAAATCTTGAAATGCTCAGGCTGACCCGAGCAAATTGAAAAGACAAAACACTCGAGTCATAACTAAAAGATCTTATGTAAGTTAAATCAACGGTAAATAAATATGAGTGTAAACGGCATCGGAGATGTTTACGGGGTTTGACATATCTTATCCAGTGTCTAAAGTGAGTGCAGTAACTTAAGAGATGTTCGGGATGAACATCTCTTAAGGATCCGTTAAACTATCTACTATGTAGTATAGTACACTATCATAATATGTCTATAGTAAAGTAAAAGTATTAAAATAGCGTTAAGGCGTTACATTTTCCCCCTTAACACATTTTTATAATACCAATAATCTATACAATACCGTAACTCCCTGTAAACTGGGGCCGCCATAGGATACCCCATAGGTACGACATAAAACAAACTCGTAGAAGGCGCGCTAGGGTAGGTGACACGGTACAACTAGGCAATGCCAGGGTAGATATACCAATTACACTTCCGGACCGGTGGTAACGCATAGCAGCTACTACCACCCACCTCGGAACACACTCCCAAATCAAAAATCGAGGGGTGGCCACCAAATAAATCGCAAAGTCAAAATATAGTATCGAAGGAATGTGCCCGATCGGAGGAATGACCTCACTTGGCCCGTCAATTGCTCATGTTTTAGCCACCTTATGTAAACTCACGGGAGTTAGGTCCATGTATGTATACCTTTAGGATTGTCGCCACCATCCTACTTCATTTTGGAATCTCCACCGCGTACACAGTTGTCAAAGTGGTTTTTGGTATTGGCAGAGAGTATGACAATATCCGATCCTGGTCTCTTTAACAACCAATCGCTTATTACACACCGAATGGTTCTTTTACATTTCCAAAATCATTTCATAATTGATATCAAAATATCATATTCAATTCAAATCATATCATTTTCGAAACCATTACTTACTTCCGAAATTATATGCACCTTTGAAATCATATCACATTTGAAATCATAGTTCGAAATTATATTTCCTTTCAAAAGTCATATTTCCAAAATAGGCTAAACTCTCATCTCAAAATATCATATTAAACCAAATATGTTATTTAATTCCCAACTTAGGTTATAACATCATTGACCATATTCACTTAAAAATCGAGAATTTGAATATAAACCCATCCATTTTACTTAGTTTGGAATTTAGAAGAAAATAGTTTTAAATAGTTATAAATAGTTAATATAGATTTAAAATAGATTAAATATAATTAAAATAGATTAAATCGCTTTAAAATAGATTAATTAGATTTAAAATAAGTTAAAACAGGTTAATTAGTTTAAATAAATTAAATGGTTTAAAATAGGTTAAAACGATTTAATATAATTAATATAGGTTAAAAATAGTTTAATACTTTGAAATTTTAATAATTAGAAATTTTGAAATAATATATTTTTTAAACAGTTTATATTAAACATGATTTTGGAATTAATATCAAATTAAACTATTCATTTCATATCAAATTCCAAACCTTTCAATTTAACATTTCAATAAACTATTGAATTTCATATCGTTTCAATCCATGTTCGAAATATCACTTTAAATTACTCCAATTTCAATATATTTCAAAGTTATATTTCAAACCATTTTAATAATCATTTTTCGATAACTTCACTTATACTTCAAATTCAATTTAAAATTTCAATTTTATTCCTTTAAAGAATTCCTTTAAACTAATTCCAATTCCAACATAAACTTGATTTCCAAAATAATTCAATTTATATAATCAAATTCTTATTTCAAAATATCATTTAACTCAACTCAAAAATTAATGATTTAAAAATCATTTAATTTAACCAATCAGGTGTCCGTATATAAATCTCTACCTTAGGGTCAAGTGGTACGGATATTTATCATTTCAATTCGTAATTTAAAATGTTATGGTTATATATCATTTCAAACTGCAATCCCGAATTATTAATAAAATCCATAAAATTGCTCGAGTCTATCATTTCAAACCATAACGATTTTCCCTAATCTATTGATCATTCGGGTATGTATCATTTCAACCTATAGTGAACTTGTAGTTTATAACGATATCAACAATCAATCATCCATCACAATCATCATCTAAAGCAATCAATAAATATCAATATAGAACTGATAATCAATAACAGGTATTTAACTGGCAATTTATATTCAATAATAAATTAAATAACGATTTAATCCAAATTAACTGAGATGATGATTTAAAATATACCAAACAGTCATAAATAAATTTCTAATCACATCATAAATTTAATTTAACAAACATAAGAAATTTTAGAAGTTGTGAGTGGGTTAAAACACTCTCCTTTGAATTTAAATCGAATTTAAATTCAATTTAAGCCTAAAATTTGAACGGTCTCAAAATTCGTCCAAACCAACATCAAAATGTCCGAAATTTCGATACGATCCTAGTGGGGAAAACCGCGTGTGAATTGGACCTCGTATGTGGAAGTTATGCACATTAGAACATTAACCGATTTAAATTAGAAATAAAAAATATTAATAATTGATAACACGTCACCTTCGATTACTGTGCATCCCCGTGAACATCACGCCCTAGGTACGAGCCCTAGCCTCTCTCGTCCGATCGAACAAAAGCAGCTGCCACAGTGCGCGGCCAAACGCACGCGTCGCGACCCCCAATCACTTCGATCCGACACTGCTGTCGCGTTCCACAACCCAGGCCGACCCAAACGTGGCCTCGCGTGCCCTTCTGATGGCCGGAACCTCCTCTACCGCCGTGATGTTTGTACACCAGATTTGGCGAACCATGGCACCAATAACACAAAGTAGTCGTACATATTGAAAGCCTTCGACCTCCTCTACACGCCTATCCTCCCCGATCGATCCATCGACGCGAATCCACCGTTAAAACGAACCCCCCCCATTTCGATGGCCGAGAATTCTTTGACGTTTACAGATCAAATGATGCATCCAGTTGAAAAACGAATCATAGATTCGTCTTGCGCTCGTCGAGAGCTTCAAATCGATATAGAATTCAATATAGTTTGAGGAGTTTGAATTTTGAAGTTGAATTTTGTATTGAAATTGAATTGAGAAATTTAGTGTTTTTAGCCATTGAGAAAAAGGAGCAACAAAAATTTCTCTACGTATAGAAATGAGAAATAGAAAGGCTGCTAGGGTTTATAATCGGATATATATAGGCAGATCAGTAATAGGAACAAATGGATCGAATCGGTTTGAAAGTTGAACTATAAACGACCCGAAAAGCCTGTTCTGTCTCCGGAACGAAATTGGGTTAACCCATATATCAAAATAGATGTTTTCAAATATTTTAAACTCAATGCAACTGGTTTCAGGTCCTAATTCCATCGTATGAAGAAGTTATGTTAAAATCAGTTTGTTCAAATTGATTTCAATTGATTTCAATTAAATTGATTTCAAGGCGTTTCGAGCCCGTACAATCAAACGACAAGTCCGATCGCTACGAAACTTGAAATCCTACAATAATTCACCCTTACGGATCCGATGAAACTAGTTTCATTGAAATCCGAGTCAGTGACCAAAATGGCTATATATCAGTTAATTAAATAAATTAATATTAAATTAATTAATCACCCTTTTAATCAAAATTTATAAATTAACCTATTTCACCATTTTTAATCACTTGGACATTTACAATGACTTAATTCAGGTTTATATGACAATTCAATGTTGGTTATTACATTAATTACCGTGTTCATTTCACTACAATTAAATCCCATTTATTAAATTTTGTTTCAATAAATTGCTTTAACTCGATTTCAACCTTAATATTCAATCAATTATAAATCAAATAACATAGTTAACATTTGTTTTATATTTCATTACATTAATATACTCAATTTCCATCTTTTATTTGTATTAACTATTATATTTCCATTTATATTGAATTTTTTCAATTTTTCACATTTATAAAAATTTAAAACCCCAAATTGATTTGTTTATCTTGATTTCACTATTTAATTAAATCAATTATTACATTATGAATATAATTAACATTCCTATTTATTTTATTACATTCACAATTTACATATAACTTCTGTTAATGTAATATTTAATTCCATTTAATTGCAATTGATTTGCAATTTAAATTTAATAGCCTAAATAAATTGGTAACATATAATAATTGTCACTATTGACCAATAATCACATTTATAGGTTTATTATTCACAACCATTGTTACAATTACATTCATAACACTAATTTTTTCCAATTACCATTAACTATATACTAGTTCATAAGTTTATACAACATTTACATTTATTTACTTACATTCAATTTATAACCAAGTTATAACATTTACATTATTTCAATTAATTGGAATTTCATAGAAATTATTAACAGTTAACTTACATTAATATTGTTACAATTCATTCTAGTCATTATTTTCATTAATAAGTCACAATTTTTTTCTTCTCAAATATTCAATAACAAAACTTTATTAAATTAACAAATTTTAATTGTCGAAAATTACGGGTCGTTACAACTTCCTTGAAATTTTTTTGAAAAGTTTTTCGAAGGATTTATTAAGGAGCTGTTATTTTAAAAAAAATGAAAATTTTGAAACTCATAAATTAGAAGTTTCGTTAAGGCAAAGGTTGATGGATAAAAAGAAGTTATGGAGTCAAAAGTTTTTATTAAAAGGTTTTTGGTAAAAACGGTTTTTCATTTTTGAAATTCTTAGTTTAAAAATTTGTTAGATCAAAAAAAATTTTGGTTTAAAGATTTTCGATAAAAGGACTTTTCTTTTTTGAAATAAAAGAAAAATAAAGCGTAATTGGGAGTTGGTGATTTTTCCAAATTCATAAATTTGGATATTCTTTAAAAGTCCTTCTTTTTAAAAATAAAAATGGAACTTAATAAAAATGTTTTAGAAGCCATTCAGGGAGGAAAATTATAAACAGAGGTAATATTGGGAGATTTGGATAGAAATAGAGTTAGGAACTTATAAAAAAGTGTTAGAAATCTACTTAGAAATAATGTAGGAGAGAAATAATGAGAATGGGATAGGAAAATATTGGGATAGGAGTTTGCCGTGTTTACTCCACTTTTCATTGTTTAAGGTTATAGAAGATGTTTTTGAATATTTTGAACTAAAAGACTAACTTTCAAAGGAATAAATCTTTAATTCAGAAAGTCTTTAAAAAGGGAAATTACTTTGCTTCTTTTTGGAATTAAGCAACACTTTTTAAAAAATTTATAATTTGGTTTAATAATTGATTTTTTTGAATGTTTTGGGTTAAAACTCTATTTTTAAGGAAGTAAGTCTTTGAGTAAAGAATTTGAGAAGGGAAAATACTTTTACTAACCAATTTTTAGAACCTTTGAATTTGGGGTTAAGAATAAGTGGTAAATGTTTTGAAAATTTTGAAAAGTTAGGGTCAAATATTTTAGAAAGATTTGTCCAAATGTTTAATAAAATGGAATAGATATATGGAATAAAACAAAACATGGCGTTTGGATATTTTTAAGGATTCAATTCCTCCAAACTGTTTTTGGAAAGTTGGAAAATTCTTTTGAAAAGTATGTTTAAAAGTTTTCTTTTGAGATATGGAAATTCATTTATAAGTTTGAATTTCAAATGTCACATACTAATGTAATATGGATTTCTAACTTTATATTTTATGGAGTCGATAGGGATCACTGTCTATGTAAGAAGGGTTAAAGGTTTTAGAATATGAATAAAATAAGAATAGTTTGTACAACCTGATCTGAAAATTTGAAATCAGTTGCAAGCCATTATTTGTAGAATATTAGTAAGGCTGTAAAGATATTATAGATCTATAATTGGACTGTAAGTTAAGTTGCCATTGGAATGTGAATTTCTATATTTTGATTTGTTGGTAGCAAACTCCTTATAATTTCCATAAATGATCTAATTCCATAAATATATAAAAGGACGGCGTTTGAATTTACAAAGGGTATGCCAAAAGGGAAAGAGATGAGTAAGATATGGATATTCTTCTCTGTAATTTACACTATCTATTTCAGTAAATGAAAAAGAAATAATCCCTTGTAATTTCAAGCAAAGTAAAAATATCACTTGTTGTTAATTTATGGAAGATTATAATGGTTAACCTTTTGGAAGGATAGCTCTGATAAAATAAAATATGGAAAAGAATTTTATAGTTTAGAAATTAATAATTAGAAATAAGAAACAGATAAATAGCTTAATTTACAACGGTATTCATATTAATTAAAAAGTATAGTAATTATAGGACTAGAATTGATGGATATCAACTATGGATTTAATGGCAATAAATTTGCAATTAATAGAGATTAAAAAGGAAATTAGATAAAGGACTGATTAAGGAAATCTGATATGGTATTTATGGAGGAATTGAATACTCATAATAAGTAAATCTAGAAGCTGGTAAATGAATTTAAAGAGATTAAATAAGGATTGATTGGAGATTGTCAATTTTGACATTAATGACTAGTTATTAGGGGCAACGATGAAATGACATTCTAGGAATGTACATCATAAATTAGTAAGAAGCATTAGGACCCTAACATTATGAACACCAGCTAATGATTAAGGGCAGCTTCCAGAATGTTATCACACCTTTTGACCAGGCAGTGTACATACAAACCGATAAGTCAGACTTTGACGTTATCGAGGCAAGAAGCCCGGAGAGATGAATACAATCCTCAAAACTCAAGTACAATCAAGACTGCAAGGTGGAGGAAAACCATCCCAAAAAATTCCAAAGTCAAAAAATCACTAAATGTAGGATAGGTACCAATTCCTTACCTAAGGGATACCGATCCCACATGCTGAATTTGATTAAGTGTGAGATAGGTACCGATCCCTCTCCTAAGGCGTACCGCTCCCACATGCTGAATTTCACTAAGTATGGGATAGGCACCGATCCCTCACCAAGGGGTACCGATCCCGCATGCTGAATTTGAATAAATGTGGGATAGGTACCGATCGCTCACCTAGGGAGTACGAATCTCACATGCTAGAATTCTCTAAGTGTTTCAGCCTGCATAGGAAATCGGTTGCGATCCCTAAGGGTACATCCAGAGTGGCCCCCACTTCTATGACACTCTATTTTAGCTATACATGGAGCCTGATTTAAGTGTTGTTCCAGAGTTTCTATGTATTGTATTGGAAATATCCATATACAGTCTAAAGCTGCAGTTCAACCTTCCATAGATCCATCGCTTGGGCCAAAAACACCTGGGCGACCATGCAAAACAACCTTGGAAACATTATGCCAACATCAAGGCAAGCTAACATGAAAAATTGCTAAGTGGCCCTGCCTATATGTAGCGGTCGATACCGATCCCCCTTATAGGGGTTGGTAACCATCCCTAACCTTAGCGGTTATGAAGTTGAAATTTTTTGGGTGACTTGGTCTTGGCGGCGAGATTCTACAGGAGAAGTTTCAACGAGATATTTGGTCGTCTACCCTTATAAATATTGAAGGCATGGTTCATTTAATGGATCTTATTTCTCTTCTTCCCTGCTTACTCTCTGCCCTTTTTTCATTACTTCATGGATTTATACAAATCCAAGTAAATTGTACCTGCAATCTACAGTATAAATAAACAAAATCTTTGGAGTGGACATAGGTCGGAGTACGCGAACCACAATAAAACCTCATGTGTTCATTTCCTTCTTGTTTTTAATTTGTTTTCTTCACTTTTTATTCTCTTCTACTTTCTATAGGGTGTTTGTGCCATTTTTGGTTCAAACATTTTGGTGCTTTGATTGAGAAACACTTGAACTCACTGATCTTAGATTTGAAAAGGATTCTAAATGGCTAGACAATAAACTAGGAGGACTTCTACTGCTGGAAATCAACAAGGATACAACCAGGAGGCATCCTTAGGAGCTAACCACCCATCAATCTACATAACCAGGAATGAGATGGAGACTATGCTGAATGGGATGCAAGCTAGGATGATTGCCTGTTAGGAGGAGACGATGGAAATCTTTTTCAAAAGAATGGGCCAGGTAGGATCAGCTAGAGTAGCTGCAAATTAGAATCGATGGCAAGAAGCAGGAGCACAGGTAGTTGTAACTTAGGAACAAAGGCAAGGAATATGAGCAAATGCACCAAGAGATGGAGTGGAGCAACCAGGTCCAAACCCTGAGCCAACGCTAGGGGTCAGTACTGACTTAAAATGGTTCGGTACCGATCACCCATGGCCTAGGGGCATGGCTTAGGTAACCCCTGGTGGAGATGTTATGTGTCCAAGTAATGTCGTTGGACGTACCAATGCAAACCAGAATATGGAGGCGCGACCGGAGGTGTACGTGCCAGAATTCCCTCACGCAGTCGGGGGCAAGCCGAGAATGAAAACTGGAGATTACCTTTGGATGAAAATGATAGATTTACTGAGATGATAAGGTGAGCTATAAGGGGCGAATTGTCTAATCGAAGCTTGGGAGACGTAAATAGGAGTCCATTTACTCTGAACATCCGATATGCTAGGAATCTACTAGAATTTAAACTACCAACACTAAAGACATACGATTGAAAGTCAGACCCTACAATTCATTTGATGAGATACATCCGGCATATAGAAGTGCTGGGGGCATCTGAGGAAGTTATGGGACAGTGTTTCCCTTTATATCTGACAGATTTAGCTGTGTTATGGTTCAAGCTATTGGAGAACGGTTCCATAAGCACGTGGAATGAGTTAGTTGACAGCTTTATGAGACAGTTTTAGGTCCACATCTCTCGAGCTAAGAACGTGATGACATTATCGACTGTGAAATAGAGGGTCGAGGAGTCCCATAAGAATTTTCTCACAAGATCCAACACGGCAGTTGCCTCAGTGGACAGGCCGAAATCCATCAGTGGTTTTGATGGCAGCAGTTTATGGAATTGCAAATAAGACGGATTTTAAAGTTGCATTAGAACGGGATCCACCCATGGACCTCATGGAGTTTTAGCACAAAGCTGAAAGGTTTCTATGGCAGGAGGATGCTGAAGTCGATAAGGAAGAGGTGAATGTTGTAAAAAGCAAAGGACCACCTAGAGAGGGATCCAGTAAGGACAAAGGAAAGCGAAGGATGAATGATGGATATGATGGCTTGAAGCGGCAGAGGAGAGAACCGTAATTCTCTTCTTACACTGATTTGAATGAGACCCTGGAACAGATCTACCTAGATACTAGGGGCAACTCCCCTACCAAAAGCCGGCAAAGCGAGAACCCACAGAGCGTGAAAGGACATTTGGAAAGTACTGCCTATTCCATGGACTAGATGGACATAGCACAAACAATTGCATGCACTTACGGAATCTGATATAGGAACATGTCAAAGATAACTGGTTAATTACAATAATATAAAAGAAATCGAACCGCGGTAACGGAACGAGCGGCGAATGGAAACGGCCTTAGATCAAGGTTGAGGATGGCCATCTCTTGATCGGGATGGCAGGAAGTCAGGTCTAGTTCTTGAGCTCCATTTCCCTTTTTTTAATAAACCATGCAATAATACAGTCTAGACATTTACACATGTACGGGATCCCGAACGGTCCCTAGGCACGCTTTGAGATGGATGCTAGACTGTAGTGCCTGGCGAGGCAGTTACCTTGATGTTAGGCTTTATATTATTTATGATATTTGAATTTGATTACTGAAATCCACATTTAATGTGATGACTGATATTGATCGCTCTAATGTCCCATCCGGAAGGACGGGACAGGTGTGCAAGGTGCAAGTACCCTCGTGGGAATGCGAGCAGATGGACTTGTACAATACTAATCGCTATAAAGTCTCGTCCGATGGGACGGGACCGAAGTGCAAGAAGTAAATCCTCTCATCGAAACATGAGCGGATGGATTTACTTGTCGAAGAGTCCCCTTGTCGGAGAGTGAGCAAATTGGGCTCGGCAAGGGTCTAGAGAGACCATGGATTTGATCACATTATGTTCGGTCTGGAGAGACGGAACCAGAGTGCAAGGAGTAAGTTACCTCACTGGAGTGCAAGTGGATGGGCTTACTTGTCGTTGAGTCCCCTCGTCGGAGAGCGAGCGGATTGGGCTCAGCAAGGATCACGTTATGACCCAACCGAAGTGCCAGAGCGAAGTGCAGGGAGTAGGTCACATCATTGAAGAGTGATTGGATGACTTGCTCGTCGTCAAGTCCCCTCGTTAGAGGGAAAGTGGATTAGGCTTAGCAAGGGCCCGGAGAGGCCATAGATTGGTCCGAAGAGACCATGAACTTGATTATCGATCCTGAACGATCATCAGCCCCGAACGGCTACGGATTTGATATTGATCTCGAATGACCAAAGATTTGATTATCTGTCCCGAACGATAATGAATTTTATTACCAGCCTCGAATGGCAGCAGATTTAACTATTGACCCTGAACGGTCATGAATTCAATAAACAATCTGGAGAGATCAAACCTGAAAATGAAAGAAAATTTGATTTTGATAAAAAAGGAATTGAATGCCTTGTAATTGGAATAAAATTGACAAATCCTAGATGAACAGCAGACGATTTTGATATGTAATAACTCTGAATGAAATCGGAATGATGATAATGTATAGATTACACTTAGACATAGCTTAGAGTCTTAGGCATTAATGGGTTTGGAACGACCATGATTGACAAGAGAATCTGAAGGAACTGAATGATTCACCATGATTGAAGAAACAAAAGAGCTCAACCGTCGAAGATTGGCATTACATATGTTCTTGAGAAAAGTACACCTTTTATTCGCAAGGCATGTTTTAGGGGGAAAATGTTATCCCACCTTTTAACTAGGCAGTATACGGATGTACCATATAAGTCAGACTTTGAAGTTATCAAGGTAAGAACCCCAAAGAGACGACTAAAAACTCAAAAATCAAGTACAATCAAGACCGCAAAGTGGAGGCAAACCGTCCCAAAAAATTCAAAAGATAGAAAATTACTGAGTGTGGGATAGGTACCGATCCCTCACCTAGGGGGTACCGATCCCATATGTTGAATTTGACTAAGTGTGGGATAAGTATAGATCCCTCATCTAGGGGGTACCGATCCACATGCCGAATTTGACTAAGTGTGGGATAAGTACTGATCCTTCACCTAGGGGGTATCGATCCCACATGTTGAATTTGGCTAAGTATGCGATAGATACCGATCCCTCACCTAAAGGGTACCAATCCCATATGTTGAATTTGACTAAGTGTGGGATAGGTATCGATGCCTCACCTAGGGAGTACCAATCCTACATGCTAGAATTCATTAAGTGCTTTACTCTATATAGGGGATCGGTACTGATCCCTAAGGGTACATGCAGATTGGCCCCCACTTTTATGACACTCTTCTCTAGCTACATAGAGCCTGATTCAAGTGTTGTTCAAGAGTTTCTATGCATCACATTGGCAATCTCCATATACAGTCTAAAGCAGCAGTTCAACATTTTATTGATCTATCGCTTACGCCAAAAAAATACCTAGGCGACTATGCAAAACAACCTCGGAAACATGAAGCCAACGTCAGGGCGAGGCAACACGAAAAATTTGCTAAGTGTCCCTACCTATATAGAGGGATCAGTACCGATCCCCAAACCTAGGGGATGTGAAGTTGAGATTTTTTGGGTGACTTGGTCTTGGCGTCGAGATTCTGTAGGAGAAGTTTCAGCGAGATATTTGATCGTCCACCCTTATAAATAAAGAAGGCATGGTTCATTCAAGGGATTTTCTTTCTCTTCATCCTTGCCTACGCTCTGCCAGTTTTTTCATAACTTCACAGATTTATTCAAATCCTAGCAAATTGTACTTGTAATCTATAGTGTAAATAAACAAAATTTTTGTAGTGGATGTAGGCCGGAGTTCGCCAAACCACTATAAAACTTTGTGTGGTCATTTCCATCTTGTTTTTAATTTTTTTTCTTTACTTTTTATTCTCTTCTATTTTCTATTAGGCGTTTGTGCCATTTTTGGTTCAAACCCAACAAAAGTTTTCTTTTATAGTTTTTGGGTTGAAATCGCTAGTTGTCTCCTTTAGGGAAAAGTATTTGATATGGTATAAACAAGAAGGAACACAATTCAATTTTAGTTTTAAAACTCAAATGTTAATCTCAGCCAATATTAGGCGTGGTGGACTCAAATCTAGTTAGGAAGCAAACAATTTTCTATGAGTGGAACCATCAAGTTTTTCACATTTTTGTAATTAAATAGTATTTATTTGAATCTGATGCATGCCTTGGGAAATTTTAGAAGTGAAAACATAACACCTTGTTGACATCAAAAATGGCCACCAACACCTAGTTATGTAAAAGCACCAATATCCACTCACAGACCTCAGATAATATAATGTAGAGAATATAAACTGAAGAATAATAAAATTAAAATAATAAGAAAGCAAGCAAAGAGAGACACAAATTTATAGTGGTTTGGCTAACTCCGGCCTACGTCCACTCTAAAGATTTTCCTTTTACTCGTTTATTTTGTCGTTATAGTTACAAATCCATGAAATCCTAGAACAAAAATGGCAGAGTATAGCTAAGGTGGAAGATAGAATGAAGCAGAAACAAGATCCCTTTTCTGATGCTATGCCTGCTATATTTATAGGAGAGGACGTGAAAATATCTCACTCAAACCCTGGACCTGGACCTTGAAGCTAAGACGAGGCTGCCCAGAAAGTTTAGGGCCCACCGAAGCCCATAATAAGGATCGAGGCTGACCCTATTTTTGGGGAATTTAGGGGCTGCAATCCCTATGGAGAGTTCCACATGTTGTAATATGCCTGTACTCCCCATGTTGATAGCATATGTAGATTTTGAGTTATTGATCGATCATTGCTACAAATTCAACTAAACCAATCCCTGAGTAGGGATGAGGGCCGATCCCTCCAAACTCCTCTTCTTGGGGTGCGGTCCATAGGGTGGACTCCCTGGGGTCCCCGCTTCTTGTTCCCAAAATTTTACTTCAATCCGTTGTTGAGTTATGGAGCGCTCATCATTGAGTTGTGTTGTGTGCATCCTATTCAATCTAATCCCTCTACTCCGATCCCTCTATTGCAATCCCTTTTTGTAGAGTGAATATTCCAATCTGATCCCTCTCCTAAGGGGGGTATTAGCCTTATACTTAGCCCTTTTTTGAGCATTGTCCATCTGAATCCATTCAACTATAGTCCATAGTTTCAAATATCATCGATCTCCAATCCTGGTAACCATCTAATCGGGCTTTCTGCCTAGATGTTCGTTAAGTCTGTTGGGTTAAATCTGCTTGTGTACTACCATGGAAAAAGGCGGGTTAACACTTTGCCCTCCCCCCACAAACGTGCTTTGCGATAGGAACGTGTGTTTCGAATTTCCATAAATCCAAAATCCGAAGTCCATAATCCATCGATAGCCATATTATCCAATCCGAACCCAATCCGTTGCCAATCCAAATCCATGATCTCTCTGGACCATTAGTGAAATCCATGATCATTTTGAGTCGATATCCAGTTCCGAATCCGCGATCTCTCTAGATCATTTTATCTAAATCTGTATCCATCCGAAGCCAAATCCATTGCCATTCGAGGCCGATAACCAAATCCATGGCCTCTTTGAGTCGTTAGCCAAATCTGGGACCACTTCGGGTCCATATCCAAATTTGTGACCGCTACGAGTCCATATCCAAATCGTGACCTCTCCAGGTCCTTGCCGAGTGCAATCCATAATCGACATCCAAGTAAGTCGATCTTTTTGCTCTCCGACGAAGCGGTGTTATTTCCTATACTCTAATTCGGTGTCCCTAAACATTATATGGCGCCTTGGCCTAAGTTCTAGGACGATCGTGGTCCCTTCTGACCCTTGCCGAGCATAATCCATACTCGATGACCTAAGTAGGCCGATCCCATCGCTCTTCGATGAAGCGAACTACTCCTTCCCAGGCATAATCCATACCTGATATCCTGTTGGGTTTTATTCTGCGGCCTCGAATCTCCGATTAAGGACTTAATCCATGTACGAGTCCACTCTGTTGCTCTCCGGCGATGGGACTCACACCTTGCAATTACCGCTCTGCCAGTTCGGTCGGGACAATAACCGTGTCCTGCTTTATTTATCGTAGTAATGCGGATCATACATAACCCAATGAATAAGAGTTCGTACATCCAGAAATCCAAAAAACTAAAAACTCCAAAGGGTGCCTCTCCGGGCATGACGATTCACCATCATCTCAAAGCATGCTTAGGGACCGTCCTCGATCCCGTCCATGTATAACTGACTTAGCCGCCATATTATAGAGCTTATTATTATTGTTGTTATTGTTATTATTGTCAGAGTACAAGTCCTGAACTTAGCCCTCTCCATCATGATTAGTTAAAGACGAACCGTGACCCCGATCCAGGGCCATTCCTGTTTCCATTCGATGTGAACAATGGCTGCTCCTGTTCCACCACCGTTGTCTGATTCCTCATGTACTATGGCAGTCTTCCATTCCTGACATGCTCCTCAACCATATCCTTTAGATGCTTGAATTCATCTGTGGTGTGCTCGTTCAATTCGTGGAACAGCTGGTACTTTCCAGATATACGCTTCCACTCTGTGGGATCCCTCATTGTCGATTTCTGATAGGAGAGTTGCTCTCCAATGTCTAGATAAATCCGTTCTAGGCTTCTCATCAAATCCGAGTAGGAGGAGAACTTCGGCTCCCGCTCTTTCCATCACCTTTTCGCCCCATCATATCCATCATCCAGTTTCCATTATCCTTTATCATTCTTGTTTGCATCTCCTGATGATCCTCCGCTTTGCACAGCTTTTACCTTCGGTTTGTCGATTCGTGCATCTTCTTGCCGCAGGAACCTTTCTGCTTCATAATGAAACTCCCCGAGATCCATAGGTGGGTCCCGCACCAATGAATCCTTAAAATCCATGCCATCGGCAATTCTTGACATAGCTGCCATCAAAACCATGGATGGATCTGGCCGATCCACTAATGTTGCCGCAGCATTAAATTGTGTTAGAAAACTCCTTAGAGACTCTTCGGTCTTCTATTTCAGTGTTTCCAGACTCATCATATTTTTGAATCTCGAAATGTGAACCCTGAACTGCATCATAAATCTTTGGACCAATTCTGTTTATGTGCCAATAGAACTGCTCTCCAACTGCCTGAACCATAGTGCAGCTATATCTGTTAGATACAAAGGAAAACATCATGCCATGACTTCCTCTGATGCCCCCAGTACTTCCATGTAACATATATATATATATACATATATATCATCTTATGCATAGTTGGGTCCGACTTTTCATCATATACTTCCTGCGTTGGTTGTTCAACTTCGGTAGATTCCTAGCATTCTTGATATTAGTAGTGAATGGACTTCTATTTACATCCTCTGAATCCCTATTCGCCAGTCCTCCACACATAGCTCGCCTGATCATCTCCGCAAACTTCTCACTGTCGTCTAAAGGTAGTATCCTATCATCATTTCCGAACTACCCCCCAAGTCCACGAGGGAATTTCAGAACGTACTCCTACGGACGAGCATCCAAATTTCGATTCACACCAAGCTACATGGGATCGACCATAGGTCCTCCAGCATCGCAATTGACTTGACCCAAGGGCATGCCTCCAAGCCTTTAGGGATAGGTGCCGATCCCTCTAAGATGGCCGGGGACTGTCCCCGGCTGCTCTGTTCTATTCCATTATCCAATAGCTCCATCACCATGTTCTCGATTCTGATTTCCAGCAATTCATGCTGCTTCAACTCCTTGATCTAAGTTGTGATTAGCCCCTGCCACTCTACTACCTTGGTTCTGTGCTCCAGCTTGTCCAATCTATCAGAGTAGATTCTGCACCATCTCCTTTTGTCTCTTCAGCATCCTTTCCTGCCAGCATCCATCATCATTTCCATTTCATCCTTGGTGATGTAGATAGATGTTTGATTAACTCCTACTCTAGAGGAAACCTCTTGACTTCCTCCATGATGGCTCCTTTTCGTAGTACTCTCCTGGTTGATTGTCTAACCATTGCTACAAATCTAAGATATCTAGTTGGTTCCAACTCTGAACTCCAAATCCACTGGGGCTAGCTTTCTCAATGAACGCACCAAGATGTTGGCGTCAAAATTTTCTACCAACACCCAGTTATATGAAAGCACCAATATCCAGTCACGGATCTCAGATAATATAATGTAGAGAATATAAATTGAAGAATAATAAAATTAAAAAAAGAAGAAAGCAAGTAAAGAGAGATACATATTTATAGTGGTTCGGCTAACTCCAGCCTACTTCCACTCCAAAGATTTTTCTTTTATTCGTTTATGCTGCTGTTACAATTACAAATCCATGAAATCCTAGAATAAAAATGGCAGAGTATAGCATAGGTAGAAGATAGAATGAAGTAGAAAGAAGAATGTTATGCCTACTGTATTTATAGGAGAAGATGTGAAAATATCTCGCTCAAAACCCGGATCTGGACCCTGAAGCTAAGACGAGCCCACCCAAAAAGTTTGGGGCCCACCAGAGCCTATAATAGGGATTGAGTCCGATCCCTTTTTTGGGGAATTTTGGGGCAACGATCCCTATAAGTTGTTCCCCATGTTGTAATATGCTTGTACTCCAAGTTTCATGTTGATAGCATTTGTAGATTTTGAGTTATTGACCGATCATTGCTCCAAATTCAACTAAATTGATCCCTGAGTAGGGATGAGGGCCGATCCTTCCAAACTCCTCTTATTGGGGGTGCGATCCCCATAGTTGACTCCCTAGGGTCCCCTCTTTTTTTCCTAAAATTTCACTTCAATCTGCCTTATGGTTGTTGAGTTATGGAGCGATCATCATTGAGTTGTGTTGTGTGCGTCCTCTTCAATCTGATCTCTCTACTCCGATCCCCTTTTGTAGAGTGAATATTCTGATCCGATCCCTCTCCTAGAGGGAGTATTATTTCCATATTTAGCCATTTTTTGAGTGCCGTCCATCCAAATCCATTCAACTATAATCCATAGTTCCAAATATAATCGATCTCTAATCCTGCTGCCCATCTTTCTGTGCTTTCTGCCTTGATTATCGTGAAGTCTGTTAGGTTAAATCCACCTATGTACTGCCTTGGCAAAAGGCGGGTTAACACACCTAAAGGCCCCATAATTTCCTTAAGTAAATATCAATAATTGTATATGTTGGAATTATAATTGTTTTTGGTATTGGTTATTAGAATCTAATTAACTGTTAGAATTAGATAATCTATGATCAATTTAACCTATTTTCCATCTTTTGAATTGAAGTGTTAAAGGGTTCAAAAATAAAATAAATTAGAAATGGTGCGTAAATTATGAATTGAATTATTGTAGTTTGCACCGCCTATTTCAACCTCTTAAATAAATAAGGAATTCCTTTCTCACTTCAAAATGTTGTATACAAATGTTTAATTGAATATAGACGATTTAATTTGTGATGATTTGTTCTTTAAAATAGAAAAGGGATTCTAGTGTATTAATATGAAATTTGTATAGATATTCCATGTTTGTACAAATCTATTTTATTTGGCCATGGCAGTAGCAGTTCTTATTGAAATTGTGGATTTGTATGAGATTGATATTTAAAAATATATTGTAAGCAAATTATTGTACTGTAATGATTACACTTTAAACTCCGTGCATAAAAATATACGTATATAATATTAACGTATTGATTTCTAAAGTTAATAATATTGTAGTAATTATAGCGTATTGAACGTAGTGATTAAAATTAATAGGGTAGTAACTAGCATTATTTTGTAGGAAGTATGTTTGTGTAAATTAGGGAGTTAATCCCTAATTAGGGGCATAATAAGGAGATACCTTATATGGCCTCAATTATTATTTGTGTAGGATGATGTATGTATGTAGTGGATATACATATAAGTTATGACTAAGTTATGGGGATGCGAGGTTAGTCCAAAGTTACATGGAAGTCTACCCAGTTAAATCTGGCTACCAGCGGTGTGACTTTGCGGTCTAATGTGGGACATCGTTTGTAATAAATAACCACACTGGATGCGAGGTTAGTCCCAATTCTGAAGGATAAACTTGCCCAGCTAATTTGGTTACTAGCACCTATGATTGGTTAGACTATTGTGAGACGTTACGAGTGGGTTATGGGTCATAAATTGCATTTTGGATGAGGTAGGTGAAACCCTTCAGAGGGGTCCACTTCGGGTTTGAGGTATTAAGTGGTTATGGTAGGGCCCGCCTCTTTTTGGGAGAAGTATTAAGTGACCTGATGGGATTTCTTACGACGTCAGCTAATGAGAGCCATGTAGGGACCCGCCTTGGGTTAGGTCTTTAATGATGGGGACCTGCCTATTTATAGGTCTTAAGTGGTCAGAGTCTACCTAAGTCCTATGAAAGAGGTATTAAGTGGTTTGGAGGTTTTCTCTCTTGCATCGTTAACGATAGTTGCATTGGAATTTGGAAATATGTTAGGTATTAAAGGATTGGGACCTGCCTATTTTATAGGTATTAAATGGTCAACTTCTACCTAGTGACCAATAAAGGATGTTTATTAGTTTGGATGCTTTCTCTTGCATCGTTGATATTAGTTGCGTTAGAAAGGCTTCTTTGGCTTACAGTTAAAGTTATTAGTATTTGTAGCACCACCATTTAGGGTGACTATTACATCTACTATAAACTTAAGTACGTAAGACATATTTCTTATTTGAATAATACTTCCCAAGTACAATTATGGTAAAGGTTGAGATTTTTATTTCACTAGACATTTTTTGTTCTAACCCACTTTTCATTACAACACACAGGTTAGAGGAGGCAGTGTTGATTTTAGAAGGCGAAAGTGGAGATGAAGACTTGTACCCGGTTCAGACAGTTATGTTATTCTGAGATATTTTACTGTGAAGACTTTATGTAAACATGTTGTAATGTTTAACTTGTTTTGTTACCGAAATGGTTTTCTTTATGAAATAGGTACGTATTTCTAATATTATATTTTACCCATTCCGCTGTGAGATTCTGAAAGTATAGATAGACAGCTCTGTGTACTGTGTATTGTTTTAATTTTATCAACCTAACAGCTCGCCTTGGGATAGGCCTAAGGTTCGATGGGCTTTTATTGGTCAAAATTATGTCAATTTCTGGGCAGGTTGTTACAATTCCGCTGTGTGACACCGTGAAGCCTGGTTTGTGTTTGACTTACTATTATTAGAGACATTTGATCAGTTGAGTTTATTTATTAGTTGTATAAACTCTTTTACTGTGTTGTATAACTGTATGATCCTGTGTACTCTGATTCTATGGTTCATGTAGTTATTACAATCTCGACTGTTTTATATCTGCCTTGACTATTATATTTCATCTGTTGCATTGTGAGATATACGACGGGTTATGTGATTATGTGATGTTTCCTTTTTCTTTTTTTCCATTCTCTTCTCTTCTATTTCACTTCCTTACTTCTTTTTCTTTCCTTCGACAACCGTTCTACATCTAAGTTGTAGGATGGTCATTACAGTTGGTTTATAACAATTTGATTTAAATGAATAATATACGGAATTAAGGTACTTGGTATTAAACTTTGAGGTAGATAGACTTCTACCTATTCTAACGATAAGAATGTTGTCTAGTCAAGGTTTGTGAGGTAATAGTACCCCAACTTGAACGGCTTCATTGTTATCATATGGATGGTTTTAAGTTTGAGATCTGAAATTGATGTTCGGTATATAAAGTATTATTTCCGTACACAAATTGGGTTATTTATAGAAATTTAGTAGTCTAATACTTGGTACTAAAAGCCGATAAGTAGACCGATTCTCTATCTGTGAGATCTAGAACCAGAGTTTTTAGGCAAGGGATATGGTAAGTCGAAATATCGTGTAACACCCCTAATTTTAGTTAAACATTATTCAGGACATTTAATTGGATAGATTATTAGAATAATGTAAATGGTTAAGGAGAATGAGATTTGAAACTTAATAAGGTTGTGCCATACTTAATTAATTAATTAAGATTGTTTAAACTTAACATATAAGAGAATATGTGAGAGGGGCAATTTAGAAAATAGACCTATCATTTGCCTTAAACCCTCTTTCCCTCATATCATTCTCTCTTCATTCATATAAAAAAACAATCAAAAGAAAAATAAAAGGAGACCGGCCATTAATCAACCTAAGGAGGGTGAAATCAAAGGAGATTCACAAATTCAAGCTTAGGGATTCAAGGGCTAAATCAAATCTCAACTCCAATATCAATTTTAATGTGAATAATAATAAACCATCTCATTTTATACCTATTTGTTTTCGAATACTGCTTGGATTGATTTATTTTTGATGATATGTTGTGCCATGTTGATTATATCGTTGTTTGGATAGAATAATGATTTATGAAATTTTTATGAATAGTTTAGATGGGTCTTGAGGGTAAGCATAATATTTTTCTCCAAGCGATTTGATTTTTGTATATGTTAAGTAAAACATTATTTTGGGGATGGGTTTTTAATTTCATAATTTTCCAAATTAAAGAGAATATTTTATGAATTTCCTAAGGAGGAAATTGAGTTATTTTCGATTTTAAATATTTTAAATAATTAAATATGGATTTTGGACTTGAAATTTTTATATGATAAAGAATATCATATTTATTAATTTCTGTGAATTTTTGGGATTTTTTCCAAGTAATTTCGAATTACAATGAAATCATTATGCTAGATAAGCATTTAAAAGGATAATTAATTAAGTATATTAATTAATTTATTTAACATATTTTTTGAACTTTGGAAATTGAATACGGCAATAAATTTGAAAAGAAAATACAAAATTTTGTTGTAAACTAATTACATTTTGACAAATAATTGGATTTGGTAAAAAGCAATTACTTTTAGTAATAATAAAACAGTTTTCATAAGAATTACGACAATGTCATGCTACCGTAACGTCGTTCAGCATAAAGACGAGGCCGAATTCATGATGGTCGACGTCGATGAAGAAGGAGCATATGATAACTACTTAGGCAGTTATGGAGTGATTCCAATGGCATCGAAGTGGACCAAGACAACATAAGATCACTACAACAAACAAACCTTTTTATAGCTTTTAAAAAGCGCTATTAAAGCTATCTATAGCGTTTCTATAAACGCCATAGATCAACAGGTTATAATAAGTCTGATAGAAATAATAGCATTTTAAACTTTCAATGTAAAACCAACTTTTAATAGCATTTTAGTTGCCATCTTAGACTATATGTAATCAGTACCACTACCTTTCTATAGCGTTTTGAAACTTGCTATAGAAATGTTACATAGAGTTGTGTTTTGTGATACTAACAATTATAACAACATTTAATAGCTATAATATGTTGACATGCCATATTACTATAGCATCTAGAAACGTTGTGGAAATCTTATTTTAATCTTTTATTACGCGTTGAAACGCTAGAAAGTTCATTACTATATATTATAGCATATTTTTTTGCTACAAAACTATTTAATCATAGCAGAACATTTTGTATAGCACTAGCACAATGCTATATTATATGAAAGATGTAATAATTTTTCTTTCTGTGGCATAGATAAAATGCTATAAGAAAATTTCCACTGCATTTTTTTCTTGCTATATACATTCAAGCTTACAATTCAATTCTACTGGACAGTATTTCAACTAATATATTATAACAATTCGAAAAACCACATTTATCACATTATAACATACGTAATCAAATGGAATCATAAGTCAAACCACAAAATATGTATATATATATAATATATCCATAATATTTCATACATGAAGTACTAAGCATGTAAATATTTGTGACCGAAAATAACAACACACACAACCATTGCTAAACAAAACGATACATACTAAAAAAACAAAGATGTATGAACATCGATAGATAATATATTAATAAAAGCATGACCGATTTGAGGAAAACGAGTGAGACGACATGATGTAACTTCATAAGCATCATACAACACCTGTCAAAAAGAAGCACATATGTACATATGTTAGTCATAAATTTAAAAATGTACAAGTACTAAACATAATAGTTTCAGAAAGTATTCTTGAAAATGACAAATTATACTGGGTAGAATACAAGTTCATAATAATATATAACAATTAACTAGGATAAGTGCTTTGAATGTGAACACACATGTAAATACAAGTTGCTCTGCAGGTTATAGGCACCAACATGCAAGACAGTGAGGTTTTACATCCAAACAACTTTGTTTGACTAAGGTGGCTAATATGCTACCCAAACACTTTGTCGTGCTTTGCATCACAACAACTTTGTTTGACTGAGGTGGCTAATATGCTTGATATTCTGAGAATAATTAAATAAGATATCAAGAAAACCAGAACGGGTTCAGAAATAGATAAAATGGCTTAAGATGGTATAGATGCTTACACAATATCAGACTTGCAGCTTTGGAGGTTTTTTTGAAGGAGACTCCCATTGAAAATTTTCGATTTTAGCCTAAGTATCGAAATTAAATTGGTTCACGAAACTGATGTAAAATGTACTAAGTTGAACCAAGTTAAACACCCATAAAGGCTGCACTACAGATAATTAATACTTCATGGAAGTAATATAGTAAAAAGTTTCGCTTACCAACCCAAACATAGGCAATTTACTTAAGTATCTACTCAAACTTACAGGACCATATCCTCTGGTCCCAAATCTCTCTAGACCGTTAGTATCATAAATTAAAATTTGTCACATAATAATGTATTTTACAAAAAAAAACACTTTTTCTTGCTATGCTAAACTTTTAAATGAGATCCACTTTGCAAAATACATAAAATTTGCCAAAATTTTATTGGACTGGACTCGTAGTTGATAATATATGTAATAGAGGATCCCAGTAATCAAACTTACGCGTGTTCCCGATGACAGTTTGCTTTTCTTCCATTCCAGTTTATGCCTCATCTTTGCTAAACTTGACTCATCACCATCAGTTAGTACCACCTATGTCAAATGAGTAGTCATCTTTAAGATATGAAAAAAACTCTATTATGCTTTTCAATTTCGGATATTTGCATATCGTGGCAGCTAATGAGCTTATACATGTTCATGACCTTTACCGACTTCATATAAATCTGTAACAGTATGTTATGTTTGTGAGGTATCAAGTCCGAATATTATGTTTAAGTACTTTATTATTATTATTATTATATTAACTTGTTAATTTTTATGAACTTAATTAATTTTTATAAAACTCAGTTAACTTATTTAATTTACTATTATTATTATTATGAACTTAGTTAATTTTTATAAACTTAATTAATTTATAACTTAGTTAACTTAGTTAATTTTTATAAAAATCAAATAATTTTTATAAAACTTAGTCAATTTATTATATTATTATTATTGTTGTTGTTATTATTATTATAAACTTAGTTAATTTTCACAAACTTAATTTATTTTTATAAAACTTAGTTTACTTATTTAATTTACTATTATTATTATAATAAACTTAGTTAATTTTTATAAAGTTAATTAATTTTTATATCTTAGTTTACTTGGTTACTTAGTTACTTATTTTAAACTTAGTTAATTTATTTAATCCATGTTTGTTATTGCTACCGTTTGTATTTTCCGTGAATGGAATTGTACAATTTTTATGCTATATATAATACAAATATTTTATAATGCATTTTTCATCGCTACAAGGCATAAAAGAAAGAAAATATACCAGATTCAACTTTGGAAAGATCGAGTATATCATTAATAAGCTGAAGAACCAGATCTCCGAAAGAAATCATTACATCAAGCAATTGTCTTTGTTCTTTGTCCTGTTTTGTATTTGTAAGAATTTCAGCCATACCAACAACTCCAGTTAGAGGGGACCGTATCTCATGAGAAATGGTTGCCAGCATTTGCATTACTCTCATCGACTCCTTTGCAATTGCATAAAATAGCTTATAATATGCATATTACATATATGATCTTAAACTGAATGTACCAGTCATTGTCTCTGGAACAAACCTGTTATATGGATAGTCTTATTTAACTCTGTCTCTTTGGCTTTCTGTACAGCTATATCTTCTCAAAGCTTGGCCATCTTCTCCCTTTTTATTACCTTTAATGGAATCATTTTAGTTTTATTACTCAAACTAGAGAACATAAAGCACTACACTTGCAACAACACTGATACTGTATCCAATTCAGTCACCTCTTCTATATAAGTTAAGTAAAATATGACTTTTTGTTCCTCAAAAGGACTTACTATTGTTTCCGCTCCAAATTAGAAGTTTATTATCACTTGCCATGACAATTGAACTAACAAAAAGTATAAGAAGCTTGAAATAATTACCTGATTTGTTACGTCCATTCCTATATAATTGACACCGATTGTATCTCCAGTTTAATTAAATACAAGTTCTACATATACCAAAAATGTCTTTGACCCAAATAATTCAGTTTCAAAAGTAATCTCCCTTTTAGCAGGTTTCCCTTTTTCCATTACCTCCCTTTTAAACTCTTGTGATTCTTTTACACCAGCTCCACTAAATATCTCAGTATCGCTTTTACCTATAACGTCCTGAAAATATCCAGTCATGCTCAAATCAAACATTAAGTTGAACAAATACCGAAACAAAACTAGATACACTGAAAAGAAAATTGATTACCACATCCTGCAACTTTGGAAAAGGATTGTAGATGAATCGATATCTGAGGTCTTTGTCCAAGATGAAATATTAACACAAACATCAAGATACAATATGATGAACAATTATTGGATATTTCATTTATCAGCACAAACATCCTTTAGTGTCCCATATCAACAATGATGAAAATATGAAATGTGTTGTGAATGTATTTTACTCTTTCATATCCATATAGTTTATTGATGTGCCCAAAATAAAATAGAAAGAGTTGAAAAAATGAGAAAAAGAAAGAAAATGTGCTAAATAAAACATGAATTATTGGTTCAATAGTTTTAGAAAAAGCAGAAGAAAGATCGGAACATATTGTTCATTCTTATTAAACATGTGTGTATTCTTTTTCAGGGTAAAGAAAATCAATTAATAAACTTAAGATGTTTAAGGAATAGCTTGTATGTAGGATAAATCAAGGTAATTAGGCTTATGACTGTACATCTTTTCTTTGTACAAAAAAATACATTAAATTAAAACAAAAATGTTAAGGTACCTCTGTTTCTCTGTGAAATGTTTTTTAAACACAACTATAACCTCAAGTCACTATTTATAAATTAGATTTTCTATAATTTACTTAGTTTAATTTTCTTTAGAAACCACATATTCCTGTACGCACGATTTAATGTTCACTTGATATATTTACAAAGTGAAATATTTTATAGGATACTATAACCTCAACTCAGTAATTATTTGTTATGCTTATCTACAATTTACTAAATTTAACTTTTACTAATTTAATATTATCCTAAAGCTGCAGGAATACATGAAATTTTATACATGAAATGAGTGGCTTTTCATTCCTTGTTAACTAAATTAATTTTTATGAAACTTAATTATTGTGTAAATTTTATACAACCTAGTTAATTATTAGAAAATTATTTAATTTTTTATAAAACTTGGTTAACTTAGTTAATTTTTATAAACTTAGTTAACTTTGTTAAATTTTATAAAAGTTAGTTAATTTTTACAAACTATTAGTCAACTTAGTTAAAATTTATAAAACTTAATTATTTTTATAAACTTAGTTATTTCTTTGTAACACTTAGTTAAAATTTTGTATTACTTAGTTTTTATAAATGTGATTAATTTTTATAAATATGTTTAATTTTAATAAAACTTGCTTAACCTATTTATTTTGTAGAAGTTAATTAATTTATATGAAGTTAATTTTATAATTCAGTTTAATTAAATTTCTGTAAATCTTAGTTAATTTTTATAAACTAATCAGATTTCATAAGATTTTGACAGCACCTCCTTTACGTTATTAGTGCTTTCCCGCACACCACAATTCAATATATATTTATACGATAAAACAAGGTCGAATTCATATCAAAACAAACAGAAAGATTTCTTATATGAAATAAGTTAGTGATGAAGTAGCGTAAATTGTCAAATTTATACTATGCACCAGCTAATAAGCAATGTGTGTTGTCACCAAGAATGGCAATGAGTTTTCCATCTTGACTGACCGATGTACCCTACCAAGAATAAGTAATAACAAGATGTTTAGTAAATACGATATAATTTGAATGTGTAAATATAATGATATCATTAGCTTGTGTATAGTTCCTCAGCCTATTCAGCCACCTCAAGCACGAGACAACTCTGACTTTATTGTGGTAGCAACAGTTCAAGCACAACGCAAGCAGTTCTCTATTCGTAGCCTCACTCTACTTCCGCTTGCATCAGACCTTAGCTTGCTTACCTTATCTCAAGTTCTTCAGTTTAGAATTGGCGCACTAATGTAACCTTGCATTTCCTTTTTCAGTGCAATTCCTGCAATCATGATAGCCCTTGCACATTTTCCTTTTCAGATTGTCAGTCGTTGCACTTGTATCTCTCAACTTGTCAACCTCATCAGACTTCAATTTTCATCTTGCCTTAGTTCATGCAGTTTAGTCAGGCCATTCAGTTAGTTCTGCCCATCAGTTCTATTACTATGCTTGCAGCTTAAGGCCTCATCTCTTCAGCTTTCAGTGCACCGCTGCTACTGTTTGCTTCATTGTCATTGTTTACTCCATGCTCCAATGCTTCAGCCTTGATGTTACTTCCTTTTCAGTGCACCGCTGCCATTCTTATATTGCTACCACCTACTGTACACTTATTACTTTATGCATCATTGCTTCATTGCTTGTTTCTCAGTTCTGACTAACACATATTTATTGTTCATCGCTTATGGCTTCAGTCTTGCTTCAGTTCTTGTTAGAACCAGACTAATTCATCAGAGTTGATCAGTTCCAGCTATTGACTCAATTCTGGCTGTTTCTATCTATTGCCTACAGCTTCACAACTTCTGTATGCTTCACAACTTCAAGTGAAAAGAGGAAAAGAAAAGAAAACCTCTAATCATTTCACGAATTGCAGTATCTGCTATAGCATAAACATGTAGACTAGTCATAGCTTTACTTCTATTTGCTTCAATGTAATCACTCCGTATAAATTGACTTCTTTGAAAGGGTTTATGGTAACCAGTACTGGCCCAGCTTTAGTCTTGAATGGAACAAATAAATGAGCATGTTAGTGACGCAGCAGATATTCACAAAACTTCGCAACCAACGGTGCAAAGCGATGGAACGATGAAAATGTAAATGAATCGATGGATTGATGATACCAAAATGCTCAAATCCGTTGATCTCGCGAGATTATCTCAAACACGTTGATCGCGCACGATACCGTGTTTATAGATCTACGATTCTTCTACGTTGATCTTGCGCACAAGATTCCGTGAATCGGCTTCAAAATCGTTGATTCGAGCGCACTCGAATAACTGAAGATGGAGAAAGGAGATCACACTCAACTTCCAATTTCAAAGCGGCACAAAGCACACAAACAAAAGTTTATTCAAAATCAACTCACTTTTACAATGACACAACCCCCCTATTTATAGGGTTACAATCATATAGGTCCACGACCTAACAGACGCGACCTACGACCTATCATATTACAACACACCATACAACTTAAAGAAAAATACAAATACAAACGACATACGACCTAAACATCATACGACTTAAGAAAAGTACAACTCAAAAGCAATGCGACCTAACAACTCAAACGACCTAAATAGATAACACATCTTTAGGTTGAACTTCGGTTTCATGAGCGACTTAAGAGATAAGGTCTTGCGACCTAAGAACTTCAGAAATGCGACTTAACTTCTCGCGACCTAAGGCAACCTGGCCGATACAATTAGTTGTTCGACTCGGTAGGTCGCTGGAGCGACTTAAAGCATACTCGTTACCTTCATTAGGTCGCTGGAGCGACTTAAAACATAACTCGTTAGTCTTAGGTCGAGATTTACTAGGTCGGAGCTCTTTAGGTCGTTGCTCGTTTTGCCTAACATAACTCGCAAGGTCGCTTGAATGACTTATCAACTCATTAGGTCGCTCGCAACCTAAGCTATCATCAGATTGCGCTGCATCATCCTCCCCCGGTTGACAAGAATTCGACCTCGAATTTGCACCTTCCTCTTCTTCAACAAGCTTATTCCCATAATACGGAATTAAATGTTTAACGTTGAAAACGTCTGCAGTGTGAATATGATCCGACAACCTCAACTGATACGCATTATCATTGATCTTCTTCAAAATTTCCACTGGACCAATTTTTCGAGCTTTCAACTTGTTGTAAGTTCCAACTGGAAAACGATCTTTCGTCAATACTGCATAAACAAAATCACCCTCTTTGAAGTCTACACTTCTTCGCTTCTTATCTGCCAGTTGTTTATACTTATCATTTGATGCACGCAATCGTTCATGAACAGTTCTGTGATATTCTTGCAACTCGTTCACGAAATCACAAGCTCATTTAACAACTCCTTTCTGAGATGGTACTGTCATCAAATTCAACGGTCCCTTCGGAATTGCTGAATATACAACTTGAAACGGACTGAAACCAGTACTTCGATTAACAGCATGATTATTTGCAAATTCCGCCTGACATAATTTCATATTCCAACTTTTCAAATTATCTTTTACAAGACATCTTAACAAGTTTCCCAACAATCTATTCACCACTTCCGTTTGCCCATCTGTTTGCGGATGATAGGCGCTACTAAATTTCAGCTTCGTTCCAACCATCTTCCACAGACTCAACCAAAAATAACTTAGAAATCGCGTATCCCGGTCAGAAACAATGGATTCAGGTAGCCCATGTAGTTGATACACTTCCTTAAAGAACAATTGAGCAACACGGACTGCATCAGCGGTCTTTTTACAAGCTATAAAATGTGCCATTTTCGAAAACCTGTCCACTACAACATATATTGAATCATTCCCTCGCTGAGTTCTTGGCAACCCCAAAACAAAATCCATGCTGATATCAACCCATGGTCTAGTAGGCACGAGTAATGGCATATACAATCCCGCATTCGTCGATGTCCCTTTGGAAACTTGACAAATATGACATCTCTCCACAAATCTTTCAACTTCTTTTCTCATAGAAGGTCAAAAATATGATTACGAAATCAACTGCAATGTACGATCTCTTCCCACATGACCCTCTTCATGCAATTCTTTCACAATCTTCATCCGCAGACTGCTCTCTGGTATACACAATCTGTTTCCCTTGAATAGAAAACCATCTACCAACATATACTCATCCGTCTTCCCTTTATTGACTTCATCCATAACCTTAGCAAAGTAAGGATCCTCAACAAACAATTCTGGAAATACATCAAACCCTGTCACCTCAACTTTCATCGTGGTCAACAAATGATTTCTTCTACTCAATGCATCTGCCACACGGTTTGTAACTCCCGACTTATGCTTCACAACAAATGTAAACTGTTGCAAGTATGCGATCCATGAAGCATGTCTAGCTGCGACTTTGTCTTGTCCTTGCAAATGTTTCAACGCCTCATAGTCTGTATACAAGACAAACTCCTTATGAAACAAGTAATGTCTCCAATGCTTCACAGCTTGCACAATAGCATAGAACTCCACATCATAAGTATTATATCTCATCTTAGCTCCCGAAAGCTTCTCACTAAAATAAGCAATTGGACGACCTTTCTGACTCAACGCCCCTCCAATTCCAACCTTCGATGCATCAGTATGCAATTCAAATAGCAACTGGAAATCCGGTAAAACTAGAATTGGTGCTGTCGTCAAAAGCTCCTTGATCCGCTCAAAAGCTAATCCTGCTTCTTCCGTCCACAAAAATTGTTTTCCCTTCATACAATCAGTAACTGGCGCCATCACGCTACCAAAATGTGGAATAAATCTTCGGTAGAATGATGCTAAACCATGAAAACTTCTCACTTCAGTTTTAGTCTTGGGTTGTGGCCAATTTTTGATTGCTTCAACTTTACTTTGATCCACCTGTATACCTCCTTCAGAAACAACATACCCCAAAAATAAAACACTATGCGTCATGAACACGCATTTCTTCGTTGCAGCATAAAATTGTTCCTGTCGCAGTATCATCAATACTTCTCTCAGATGATGCAAGTGTTCTTCTGTGCTTCCACTGTATATCAGTATATCATCAAAATACACCACCACGAACTTCCCAATAAAAGGTCTGAAGATCTGATTCATCACCCGCATAAAAGTACTTGGTGCATTCGACAAACCAAACGGCATGACCAGCCATTCATATAATCCCTCCCGTGTCTTGAACGCTATTTTCCATTCATCCCCTGGTCGAATTCGAATTTGATGATAACCACTCTTCAAATCGATCTTCAAAAAGATAGCAGCTCCACTAAGTTGATCCAACAAGTCATCCAATCTAGGCATTGGAAATCTATACCTCACAGTAATCTTGTTCAGTGCCCGACTATCGGTACACATCCTCCACGTTCCATCCTTCTACGGCACTAACAAGGCTGGAACTGCACAAGGACTTAAACTTTCCTGTACACGCCCTTGTTCAAGCAACTCTTCCACCTGCCTTCTCAACTCCTCGTGCTCATTTGGACTCATTCTGTAATGTGGTCTATGTGGTAACACAGCTCCTGGAACAAGATCAATTTTGTGTTGTATGTCCCTTAACGGTGGTAACTCTTTTAGCAACTCTTCTGGAAATAGATCTTCAAATTCTTCCAGTACTGGCTTTACTTCTTCAGGAATTTCAACCACTTCATTGCTTTCACGTCCAATCAATAAAAATACTTCCGGCTCATCTTCTACTTCTTTAACAAACTCCTTCAAAGATAGCAAAGTCTTTAGTTCTTCAATCTCCTCCAACTTGCTTTCCTTCTGTTGTTGCTTTTTAGGAACTAAAGTGATTTTAGTGCCATTGAACATGAAACTGTAGCAGTTAGTTCTTCCATCATGTTGCACGGCCCTATCAAATTGCCATGGTCTTCCTAACAACAAATGACACACATCCATGTCCACAACATCGCACCAAATTTCATCTTTATACTTCTGTCCGATGGAAAAATTCACACAAGCTCTTCGACTAACCTTCACCTCCCCACCTTTCCTCAACCAAGACAATTTGTAAGGTTTGGGATGTTTCTCTGTCTTCAATTCCAACTTCTTCACAGCTTCTGTAGAGACAATGTTGTCACAACTTCCTGCATCAATAACAAACTTGCAAACCCTTCCCAAAATAGTACATGTTGACTGAAAGATGTTACTCCTCAACCAGCTAGTCTCCTCCTCCTGCTTTGTTGTCAAGTAATTTCTCCTTATCATCAATGAATATCCATCATCTCCTGACAATAATTCTTCCTCCTCAACCGGTAGTGAATTAGAACATTCTGCTTCTGCATCCTCATCCTCAACCTCAGCAACCATCACTCGCTTCTTAGGCTTCAGACATTCATTGCTCTTGTGACCAAACTCTTGGCAATTAAAGCATTTGATACTACTATTGACCTTGGTCTTAGCAACTTCATTGACAACCGGTTTACTAACAGCCTTGGAAACGTTGGTATTGCTACTAATCCCTTTCACTTGATTGTTGGAATTTGTAAACACACCACCTCCTCTTCTGCCTTGCTTCTCCCAAGCTAACGCCTTCCGGTGTGCTTCTGCAACGGATCTAGGGTCAAACATATTCACCATATCCTGAATTTGCATTCTCAATCCTCCAACAAATCTAGCTGTCAGCTGTTTCTCCGTCTCCATGATATCATTCCTAGCAATAAATTGATAAAACTCATCTACATAATCATTAATCAACTTGGTCCCTTGTCTCAGATTCTGTAAGCGCTGATACATAAGAGACTGATAATTATAAGGCAAAAAAGTAGCCTTCATCAATTTCTTCATCTTCTCCCATGACTCAATCTTTGACTTTCCCATTCTCTCCCGTGTTAGTTTAGTTTGCTGCCACCATGCCATAGCTCTTCCTCTCAATCGTGTAGCAACCAACTTCACTCTTCGATGCTCGGGTACTTCTTTGAAGTCAAAAATTTCTTCAACATTAGACAACCAATCCAAAAATTCTTCCGCTACCATTCCCCCTTTAAATTCTGGAATCTCCATTTTCATCCCTGACTCCCATCGACGATCATCTTCAAAATCTCTATCTCGATTCCGTACTTGGCCATGATCTCGATAATGAACACTACCTCTATCATCATACTCTTCAAAATCTGATGTACTTCTATATCGATCTCGTCCATCCACATCTCTTCGATTATGCATGTCCCTTCTTCCTTGTCTTTCAACATCACGGTATGGTTCATCTTCACATCCCCGATGACTTCTTCTCTCTTCATCTCTATGCCCATGATGATCTCTCACCATTGAAACTGATGACTCTCTTCTACCTTGATGAGATTGTGGCGACATTCTCCTTTCACCCAAAATCGACGGTGAAACCCTGTTTCCACCTTGGTTCGAAATTGGCGATGTTCTTCTTCGGGTTTGATTCATATCCAACATGAGCTTTTCCAATCTACTAATCCCCTCATCAAACTTTTCATTGAACTTATCACTAATTCGTTGCTCCATTTGCTCAGCATATTCTCTTCTATACATCTCTGCAACATTTTGATGACGATTAGCTCTTCTCGAAGGCATGATTACACAATCACTAGGCTCGGCCTTGATCAACTCTATTCTTCAACACTCGGCTCTACTTCAACCTACACTTGCTCGGCTCTAATCTGAATGCAGCTCCCAATACGCTCGGCTTAGCTATGATTGGCTAAGTCGTGCTCCAACACTTCTCCTTGGCTCCAAGGCTCGGCTTAGCTATGATTGGCTAAGTCTAGCTCTGATACCAAATTGACGCAACAGATATTCACAAAACTTCGCAACCAATGGTGCAAAGTGATGGAACGATGAAAATGTAAATGAATCGATGGATTGATGATACCAAAATGCCCAAATCCGTTGATCTCGCGAGATACCGGACTCTAGCTATCTCAAACACGTTGATCGCGCACAATATCGTGTTTAAAGATCTAAGATTCTTCTACGTTGATCTTGCGCACAAGATTCCGTGAATCGGCTTCAAAATCGTTGATTCGAGCGCACTCGAGTAACCGAAGATGGAGAAAGGAGATCACACTCAACTTCCAATTTCAAAGTGGCACAAAGCACACAAACAAAAGTTTATTCAAAATCAACTCACTTTTACAATGACACAACCCCCCTATTTATAGGGTTACAATCATACAGGTCCACGACCTAACAGACGCGACCTACGACCTATCATATTACAACACACCATACGACTTAAGGAAAATACAAATACAAACGACATACGACCTAAACATCATACGACTTAAGAAATGTACAACTCAAAAGCAATGCGACCTAACAACTCGAACGACCTAAATAGATAACACATCTTCAGGTTGAACTCCGGTTTCATGAGCGACTTAAGAGATAAGGTCTTGCGACCTAAGAACTTCAGAAATGCGACTTAACTTCTCGCGACCTAAGGCAACCTGGCCGATACAATTAGTTGTTTGACTCGGTAGGTCGCTGGAGCGACTTAAAGCATACCCGTTACCTTCATTAGGTCGCTGGAGCGACTTAAAACATAACTCGTTAGTCTTAGGTCGAGATTTACTAGGTCGGACCTCTTTAGGTCGTGGCTCGTTTTGCCTGACATAACTCGCCTCATAACTCGCAAGGTCGCTTGAACGACTTATCAACTCGTTAGGTCGCTCGCGACCTAAGCTATCATCAGATTGCGCTGCATCAGTTAGATTATAGCGTACATGTTGAAACAATTTGCAATAGAAGAACTTACATAAATTAAATCCCGATCGAGAGTATCTGTATTGTAAATTGTACAACACCGATGCTTCATGAAAATAACTTAGTTGCATTCAATCATTGGCGCCATCAAGAATTTCAAGATTGGAAGGTAATAGAGTTTCTGTCTTCAAAGTCAATAACTGAAAATGTGAAAATAAAAAAAAATGAGTACAGGAGGCTTTGCATTTATGCATTCCTTATTATTGTATCTATAGAATGTTGCATACCCCACCCTCAGGGAGATATTATGGATTCTTGATTAGAAGAGAATATAATTTTCCCTAATGCCTAAGTTCCATTTGGCAGTTGATACCAAGCTTGAAGATTCTAAAATAGAAAATATAGAAACAATCAATAGATTGTGTTTTATTTTCAGAACTTTTAACAACATATCACAAACTGACATACATGGTACGATGGAAATTTTATAAACCTAATGATATTTACACACTAGTGATTTGGATATCGCATTCAATGTACATATATATCAAAGTTATGCCTGCTATTTTACATCAACATTTAGTTGTTCGTATAAGATGATAATAAGATCCATAAATGTTTGCATAAATATAAAGTCGGTTGACATTGATCACATTCGAAACAACTACTATTGGAGAAATCAAGAAAATTGAATTGAGTAAGAATTAACCAGGTAACGTGCATAGCAGCGTTGCTGAATTCTACAAATAATCCATCAGACACAAAGGCCTAAGCAAATAAAAGATGGAATCTTACTAACAACTGTTAAGCATTGGTGCTACTACAAACTGATTATTCGCTCACTCTAAATTTAGAATATAATCACCTGGCACAAAGAAAAATATCTTTAAAGTTTAAATGCGTTATTGTTAAATGTAAACATATTTATATAACTCTATAAGCAAAATGCACAGTCATGTTGTTTCTTTAATAAACCAGGGATAAACTAACACATCATATGATGATTGTTGAATAATTTAGGTTGGTAACTGACATTCATGGAACAAAAAGTGCGAGTTTTGGTAATTATCAGAATGCAGCCAATGTTTTAGTTTCATGATTATGAATTACAGGTTCAGTGCCATGTACGCATACTTAGATAAATACAAATTTATAACTTTTAGGAAATGAAATAGTGACACATGAAAGCCCAAAACCAACAGTTAGGATACACCATTTTGTGTTTGTCATATTTAAACAGAATGATCGAAAGAACCAAATATGTTTTAATGCTTATTTGAATTCGAGATTTAACACTTTCCTAAAAGCCCGTCACCTGCAAAACCTTTATCAGATAATTAGAACACTCAACAACTTGATTATATGCATTTAAAAACTGGTGTATATTGAATAGCTCGTTTATCTAGGACACTTTATACTAAGGAACTGATATTTGGAGTCATTTACATTCTGACACTCTTCTCAACTTTTAGTTTTCATATACATTTGAACTTACTTTTTTTTCCTTCTTAAGGTAGAACTTAATATATCAGAACCCGATTTACATAAGATCAATATCTCTACATTTCATGCATATCAAAAATGACATGTTATTGAAAATTGTATGTGACTAAACTACTTAAATATTCGAAAGTTATATATAAGAAGCCTTTATATGAAATTTGTATACAAGAAATTATGCATATCACCTATTTGTACTCAGGGCTTTACATATTTAAAAGCACATATGTACATCAGAATTTCATTTATCTAAAACCATGTTTATACTTGGACACTGACACGTATCTAAAAGCCAATTATATATCAAATCTTAATACTCTAGAAATTTGACTTTATCTTCCAGAATCATAAAGTTGCACATTTTCAAAATCTAGACATTCAAAACTTGTTAAAAACTAATGCATATATATATATATATCCTCGAAAGTTTGACGCATTTGCAATTGTGCACATGCATAAGACGTTGTATTATTTAAATCTTTTGAAGCTTTCTGATATGTATGTTCACCATTTCGATGCATACACAACCAAGTATATGAAACTTATTTATTATCAAAACTGACATTCATTCAAAAATTGTATGCATTTGAGGTTTATACATTTCGAGAGCATGGCAAATTTAAAGCTTTCCAAAACCATAAGTATATGTTTGAAGTTCATACTGTAAACGTTTGTAAAACGTTTATAAAATCAAATAAGAAGAAAAAGATAATTCATATTATTCAGCAAAACAAGACGGCTGAGCAAAAAGATTAATTACATTAGGGTTACAGGGATAGGTTTATATAGATAGAAAGCATAAACAAGAAAAAGCTAAAAAGCCCAAACAGGAAATGGATCAATATGCTAACATCCCCACTCAAACACGCGATGGTACGGCAAGAAGCATCGAGAGTTTGCCAATGAAAAATCTATGACGTTCGATAGTGTGAGCCTTCTTGAAGAAATCAGCAAGTTGCGTCGATGACGAAGTAAAAGGTAGAGAAATAGTTCCATGCAGCAAGTGATACCAAGTGAAATGACAGTCAATCTCAATATGTTTGGTGCGCTCATGAAAAACAGTATTTTGAGCAATTTGAATAGCGCTCTTATTGTCACAATACATAGGAGTGGGAGAAGAAATAGAAACACCCATATCCTCCAACAGCCAACGTAACCAAATAATCTCAGATGTAGTGGAGGCCATAGCACGATACTCTGCTTCAGTGGAAGACCAAGAAACAACATCCTTTTTCTTGCTCTTCCATGAAATAAGGGAATCACCTAAAAATATACAAAAGCCAGTTGTGGATTTTCTATCCGTTGAATCACCAGCCCAATCTGCATCAGAGAAAGCACGAAGCTCCAAAGATGAGGTCGATGGGAACAAAAGACTCTGATAAAGTGTTCCTTGCAAGTAACGAAGAATGCGCATAACAGCAGCCCAATGAACAGAGGTAGGGGAAGATACGAACTGGCTAACAATGTGAATACCAATGGACGAGTGATGGTCAGATATACAAGACAACCAACAATAGAACGATATAAAGTGGGATCAGAAAGAGGACTCCCATCGGTCAGAGTATATCGGGCATTTACCTCAAGTGGTGAATCAACATGACGTGTATCAGTAAGACCAGCATGATGAATAATGTCAGTAGCGTATTTGGACTGGGAAAGAAGATAGACTTTTTCTGAGAAAGCTACTTCAATGCCTAAAAAGTAACGTAGATGACCCAAATCCTTCATATCAAAACAACGAGACAATGTGGCTTTAATGCTCACAATACCATTACTGTCATCACCTGTAATGATCATATCATCTACATATAGTAGAAGAAGAATACGGCCTGCAGAAGTCAATCTGACAAAAAGTGCTGAATCATGGGGACTAGAGGTAAAACCAAGTGATGTAACAACATTCGAAAATCTCTCATACCAAGCACGTGGTGCTTGCTTAAGACCATATAGACCTTTCTTAAGCCTACAAACCTGACCTGGAGAATGAGACACACCAGGTGGAGCAATCATGTAAACTTCTTCCTTAAGATCTCCATTAAGGAAAGCATTTTTAACATCCATTTAAGAGATATCCCACTAACGACTGGACGCAACAGCAATAAGAACCCGAACAGATGTCATCTTAGCCACAGGAGCAAATGTCTCCTCATAATCCATGCCATACTCTTGGGCAAATCCTTTAGCAACTAAACGAGCTTTGTATCGCTCAATAGAACCAACAGCAATAAGAACCCGAACAGATGTCATCTTAGCCACAGGAGCAAATGTCTCCTCATAATCCATGCCATACTCTTGGGCAAATCCTTTAGCAACTAAACGAGCTTTGTATCGCTCAATAGAACCATCTGACTTGGTTTTAATTTTATATACCCATCGACAACCAATAGTTTTCTTCCCAGTAGGAAGGTATACAAGATCCTAGGTACCAGTTTTGTCTAAAGCAGACATTTCCTCAGACATAGCACGTTGCCACACAGGAGAACGAACAGCCTCCGAGTAAGAAGAAGGCTCATGGAAAGTGTCAATGGAAACAAGAAATGAAGCAAAAGCCCGAGAGTAACAAGAGTAAGCAAAATCTGATAATTGAGTAGATTTACGTGTGCGAGTGGGATAGCGAGGTTGAACAGGATCTGTCATCACAGGAGGTGTTTGAACAGTCGTAGTAGTAGGGGATAAGGTGTCACCTGTAGAAGGAGGAGGAACAGAGTGTATGGATGACGGTGTATCAGTGGTAAGAGGTGGTGAATCAGAGGAGTTATCAGCAGGAAATGGATCAATGTTAATAAGATCAGACCTAGTCATGCTATGAGGACTAGCTGGAATAGAGTAGAAGGGAATATGCTCAATAAAGGAAACATGACGAGAAACATACAGTTTATTTGAAGAAGGATCATAACAGCGATAGCCTTTTTGTCCAATTCCATACCCAAGAAAAACACATATAGCAACACGTGAAGATAATTTTGTACGCTCTACGTGTGGACGAAGAACAAAACAAGTGGAACCAAACACTTTTAGGTGAGAGTAATTAGGAGTTTGACCAAACAACTTGGCATGAGGAGAAATACCAGAGTTATGAGAAATCGGGATCTTATTGATAAGATAAACTAAAGTAAGAACAGCTTCTCCCCAAAACTCTTTTGGAACGCTAGCCGAAAGAATCATAGAACATGCAGTTTCAACAATGTGTCTATGTTTTCTTTCAGCAACACCATTTTGTTGCGGGGTATCAGTACAGGAAGACTGATGCAAAGTACCATCAGCCGTGAATATGTTAGAAAGGTCTCCCTTAGTATATTCCTCCCCTAAATCAGAACGAAAGCATTTAAAAATAGCAGAGTGTTGTGTTTTAACATATGCTTGAAAGGCAGTATATATATCAATAAACTCGGAACGACGTTTCATCAGAAAAACCCAACAATAACGAGTATAGTCATCGATAAAAGAGACATAATATCTGCACCCACCTTTTGTGGGGATGGGTGCTGGACCCCAAACATCAGAGTGAACTAAATCAAAAGGTGTAGTGGAAGTAGAAACTCTTTGATTAAAGGGTAAAGCAGAAAATTTTCCAAGTTTACAACCACTACAATCTGAAATATCATGAGAACGTAAATCTCCCAAAACACCAGAATTACACAAGAATTTAAGACGAGAGCTTGAAATATGACCAAGTCTAGAATGCTACAAATAAAACTTAGAAGACAATGGAGTTAAATGAAAAGAAGAAAGGTCAATACTAGCAGTAGCACCATGACTTGGGATGTGCAGGTCATCCAAAACATAGAGACCGCCTTACTTACGGCCTGTCCCAATCAACTTCTTGGAGTTGGGATCCTGCACAGAGCAAGTGGTAGAAGAAAAATGAACAAGATATCCAAGACCACAAATAAAACTTAGAAGACAATGGAGTTAAATGAAAAGAAGAAAGGTCAATACTAGCAGTAGCACCATGACTTGGGATGTGCAGGTTATCCAAAACATAGAGACCGCCTTGCTTACGGCCTGTCCCAATCAACTTCTTGGAGTTGGGATCCTGCACAGAGCAAGTGGTAGAAGAAAAATGAACAAGATATCCAAGATCACAAAGTTGTCCGACCGACACAAGATTCATAGTTAGTTTAGGAATACAATAAACATTTGGGAGGGAAATGTGTGTGGTTTGAATTGTACCGATTCCTGTTAATGGCAAAGGTGTGCCATCAACAGTCAAAATAGAAGGTGAGCGAGAATTAAAGGACATAGATATAAATGATGAACAATCATGGGACATATGATATGAAGCATCAGAATCCAAAATCCACAAAGGAGAATTCAAACCTGACATGGAGGGAGCTGACATGGCAAAGTGCTGAGACTGAGGAGCAGTCATGTTTTGAGACAAAGACTGGCTAGCAAGGAACTTCTGAAATTGCTCTGCAAAAGAGTCCATAGAGGAATCCACAACTGATTCACCAGAAGGATGTACCAATGCAACAGTCTTAGGCTGGGAACTACCACGTGACTGTCCATGTCCTTGTGCAGTAGAGAAGGACTTTTGTTGGCTACCACATTGTTGCTGTTGTGATCTATCACCTGGCTTAAAACTTTGATTTTTTTGACGAGCCAATAATTCAGGACATTGATTTTTCCAATGGCCTGGTTGTTTACAATAATTACAATCACGACCATTCTTGATATTTATCTTGTTGCATTGAGATGGGATTGGTAAAATCCCTGTTGCAAAAACAGATGCAGAAGAAGTCTGTGCAACTTTCTCAGTTTGAGACTTCAAGCGAGTTTCTTCAGCTAATAATTCATGTAGAACAGAATCAACAGAAGGTAAAGGAGTGCGATGTAGGATGGACGCACGACAATGCTCGTGCTCTGGTCGAAGAGCCATCAACAATTGAACAAGACGTTGTTCCTCCCTACGAGCGATATATGGAGCAAATTACCTAAGCTCAGCAACCTCAGTCATAGCCAATTGATCCCAAAGAGCAGTAATTTCAGAATAAAAATCTTGAATATTTCGATCATTCTGAGACAATGACCGAATATCAGCCTCTAATTGATATTGAACGGCAAAGTTAGAACGCACAAAAAGTCGCTCCAAATAGTCCCAAACTTGCTTAGCAGTATCATACTTAGCCAATTGCATACAAATTTTATTCTCAACAGAATTATTAATCCAAGTGATGATCTTTGAATTGTTGGTATCCCATTTCTCCATCGATTCAACATTAGCAGCTTCAGGAGCCATAATAACACCAGAAATATATCCCCACATCTGTTTTCCTTTCAAAAAAATTTCATGACATAACTCCAATAAAAATAGTTTTTTCCATCTAAACGAACACTAATGGCCTGTAATGAATCATCACCTCCGGCCATATTTTGAAGTCAGCAACTCTTTTTCGAATCAGACTTATTTGTTTCAGGTCGAGACAAACAATAGCTTCAGGTCGAGCCTGGTATCAATTGGGCTAGGGTTTCGGGGAACTAGGGTTTCGGCAGGGAGATCGGCAGGCTGGGGACTAGGGTTTCGGCAGGCTTGGAGATCGGCAGGCTGGGGACAAGGGTTTCGGCAGGCTTGGAGATCGACAGGCTGGGGACAAGGGTTTCGACAGGCTGGGGTAGGCTGGGGACTAGGGTTTCGGGACTGGGAGATTGGCAGCCTGGTTTCGGGGAACTAGGGTTTCGATGAGGTAGGAAGACAGGGAGATTAGCAAGCTGGGGTAGGCTGGGAACTAGGGTTTCGGGGATAGGAAGATAGGCTGGGGATGGGGCTCTGGGGTTTTGGGACAAGGTAGCGACGAGGCAGGAAGACAAGGCTAGAGTTTCGGGCTGAGGCAGGAAGACAAGGCAGCGACGACGAGGCAGCGGGCAGAAACAGGAACCTTGCTCTGATACCATGTAAACGTTTGTAAAATCAAATAAGAAGAAAAAGATAATTCATATTATTCAGCAAAACAAGACGGCTGAGCAAAAAGATTAATTACATTAGGGTTACAGGGATATGTTTATATAGATAGAAAGCATAAACAAGAAAAGGCTAAAAAGCCCAAACAGGAAATGGATCAATATGCTAACACATACATACCAAACTATACATACCAAATACTAATATAGATCCAAAAAACTTACATTAGTCACTCTTTCAAAACTTTAGGTAATATTCCATAAGCTTTTACTTTCAAGATTATTATATAAAGGTACAAATCTATAATCATGTGTATTCTTATTTAAGAGAAAATATATTTGCGGCTATGTATGTTAGAAATACGTATGTTCTTAAAATCAATATGTACATATAACCATATATTCATTCAAAAGATAGTAATATATTTAAAATTTCAAACACATATAGGGAAGACTAGATACCCTTTGAAGCCTGTACTTTTAAAACTGTGGATGTGAAGTACTTTATATATCAAAAGTTTTTATATGTAAAACTTCTGTTTGCAAAACCATTTTTCGAAAATTTGATGATATATATAAACTTTTGGATACTTTAGAAATCCACGTTAGAAATCCACATTCAAATATTTGAAACTTTAGGAATCCACATATATATATATATATAAAGCCATATATTTGAAACTTTTCACTACGCCATAAATGGCCTACTGCAACACAAAAAAAATGTTGGCTCAGGCCCGAAAAATGTTGCCATAGGTCTATGGCAACACTTTTAGGGTGATGCAATTTTTGCCGTTGCCTTAGACCTCAAAGGCAACATTTTGACTATCTAAGGCAACATAAGTAATATTGTTGCAATAGAACCCTATTTGGGTCTATGGCAACACCCATAGGTATCTGTAGCAACATTCCAAAATGTTGCTATAGATATGAACTTTTTGAATTTGTGGGGCCCACAATGTAGAGCATATTTGATTTTTTAATAAAAATAAATATTTATTTAATAAAATGCTATTACACAGAATTTGATATTTAAACAGTAATTTATTTAAATAAATATTTTATTTCAACATTTGAAATAGTACAAATTCCTGACTCCACTATTTTACAATTCAATGATATATAACACCGATATTCACATATACAGATATTCCTCACTACATCACTCAGTTCACTCATTACATATGCAGTTTCAATTTATACATACATCGACACTGACAAATATATGCCGAGCCGAAGGCGAGCCGAGAAGCGGGTCCGGGCACAGCGCCGGCGGGGGTCCGGGGCACCGCAGTCCCGGCGGGGATCGCCCGATTCATCCGATTTCGGAAGATCGAGCCTTCTTTGAAATGACGTAAAATGATGCACAAATGAAGACTGAGCTTAATTCCTATCCTCCATCTCCTCGCCTAAATCTGCTTGAATCCCCTACGGCCAAACACCAAAACTCTACTGCAAACTCTTCAATTTCCAATCACCACATTAGCTTCTCTCCGTAACCAATACACAACAGCACTCTACCATTGTCAAACTCCAAACTCCGTCTACATCTCTCTGCCAACATTCAGGCATCACACTGCCAACTAAAACTCCTCTGCATCACCAACTTCCACCATCACTTCCATAACTTACCAAACCAACCAACCAACCTTCAACCAATACAACTACATCTAGATTCAATGGTGAACCAACCAACCAGATTATGAACTTGCGATGGACTTGCGATGGAGGCACAGGGCATCCAGAAGCAGTACATACCCAGCCAGATTCTGAAACATTAACAAGTGTTAGAGGAGCATTTGCACAAACATATGGGGGGCATACTATCTTATTGAAATTACCAGTACCAAGTGAAGCAACCGCAATCATAGGGGAAAGTATGAAGAGATCAGCCTGGGATCTGCTCTGAACTTGCGATGGAAAGTACGAAGTGAACCAAAATCTCGAGGGCAGCAGTTCGGGTTTTGAGAGAAATTAAGGCGCTAGAAGGGTTTTCAGGTGAAGTGGTCTAAAGGAGAAAGGTAGAGGGGTTGGTGGCGAGCAGGTCTTCTGTTGGAGGCGAGAGCTGATGGCGACGACAGCGGTGGCAAAAGGGGTTTGAATGAAAAACTTTGTTTGGCTTCGGGTTTTGGTGTCGTGACAGGGCTCTGGTTGGAGCTAGATGGTCGCGATGGTTAGGGGGTAGCTGGGAGGAGGCGACTGGGAGGAGGCGAATGGGAGGAGGCGACTGGGAGGAGGCGAATGGGAGGAGGCGACTGGGAGGAGGCGAATGGGAGGAGGCGACTGGGAGGAGGCGACTGGGAGGAGGCGAATGGGAGGAGGCGACTGGGAGGAGGCGACTGGGAGGAGGCGAATGGGAGGAGGCGACTGGGAGGAGGTGAATGGGAGGAGGCGACTGGGAGGAGGCGAATGGGAGGAGGCGAATGGGAGCGACTGGGAGGAGGCGAATTGGAGGAGACGAATTGAAATGAAAACCAAAAGGGGATCTGAACTAGTTTAGGCGGGAAAACGAAATTTTGGGCCAAATTGCAGTGGTGATCCATTTTAACAACCAGATTAAATGTAGATCGTTGGATCGTATTCACGCGGATTGCTAATTTTATTAATTTTTTAATCTGAATACATCTATTGCAACACTATATAAAAATGTTGCATCGTGTTACACTTGTTTAGCTAGAGCAACACATTTTTATGGCTAAGGTAACACCAAAAATGCAACGTTGCAGTAGGACCAAAATTTTATAGCTGTCGCAACATTTTAGCTGGCAACACCTTGCAAAAGTGTTGCAGAAGGTCATTTATGGCGTAGTGTTTGGATACTTTAGAAATCCACATTCATATATCACACACTTCTGATTTTTAAAGCCTGGTATGCTTGAAATTGACATGTGTACATATAGAGCTTTAAAGTCATACATCTCTGAAGCTTGTTGTGCATCTATTAAAATCATTCACATGTTCATTTATGAACATGATACTATATTTGTTCGGAAACTTTTATATATACTATATTTGTGTACTAATTATCTTTGGAGTGAAGCAGTGTATCTGACTGAAGTTTTCAAGCTTTAACAAGACTTAAAAGATTGTATGGGTCAAGAATGAAAGATAAAGGTGAATGCTTTATGTAATTTCAAAATAACATGGTGTGGAATTTGATACCACTTAATTGTTATACCTAGAATTACTATGGCATTAAAAAACCTAATCTGCACTAAACATTAATGTGAATGTTAAACACATACACTCATGTTGAATGAACAAAAAATAATTATAGATCCAATGTTGATTCCTATCGAATTCACACATTGTACACAAACACATATAACAAACAAATGCTCATGAATGTGGATTAATAAAGACTATTAAGCTTGTAGTTTCCTTTCTTTGAGTAAATAATAATCGTTGGAGGCTTTGCCTCGGTTATAACTGGGTTGCCTCAGTTTTAACTGAGGCAAATATGCCTTAGCTAAAACTATGGCAAATAGCGTGTTGACTCAGTTTTAACTGAGGCGTGTATGCCTGAGTTAAAACCGAGGCATGTTGCCTTTGTTAAAACTAAGGTAAATATGCCTCTGCTAAAAATGAGGCATGTCGCCTAAGTTTAAACTGAGGCGCGTATGCTTCAGTTTAAACTGAGGCAAATATGCCTCAAATAAAACTGTGGCGTGTCGCCTTAGTGAAAATTGAGGTGTGTCGCTTCAAGTAAACTGAGGCAGATATGCCTTAGTTAAGACCGAGGCATGTCGCCTTAGTTAAAATTGGGGCAAATATGCATCAGTTAAAACTTTCATGTTTGGTGAAGGATATGAAGCCTCCACAGCTCACTGCCATCCACTATGATTGTAGTTATTTATTTTGTACTAAGCATGATTTGTTCTTTTGGTGTTTTATTTAATAATGTGTATTGTGACTCTTCAGTAAATGTTACAAGATATTCCAATGATTAAAATAATTTGTATATACCTGAATGGATTCCCATAAAACAGCTTGTCATTCGTCGCCTAGTCGCTTAGTTACTTCTGTTATTGAACAACCCTCTTCCTTTTAGCCATTTCCTGCATATAAAAAAATGCCAATAGAACAGTGAACCTAACTTTATTACATTGTACAATTAAATAACTGTTTGCATGCTAGTTGCTTTGTATATAGTATAAATCAAGATAGGTTGAGAGGTTATATTCGCAAATAAATGCAATGCAGTGTGCAGTAGGAGCAACTAGTCTAATAGCAGTTCTTGTCTTAATTTGAAAAGATATGGAGAATGTAATGAGGTTTACAATGAAACAAACTAGTCTGCTGCAATGAGGTTTGTCTTATTCACTAAATAAATTAATGTATTTTTGTTGAACACAATAGGTATAAGTACTTTTTTGAAGGCGCATATCGCTTGGATATTTATAAGTGGGCAAGGCGTTAATAATAAAGTTCCATAGTTCAGAAATTTCATCTACGAAAGCATAGCCCTTGGATGATTAAAATCTGAACTTTGCTTTTATTTTGGAGCATACTTTGAAATGTTGAATAAAATGCAATGTAGTAAAATAAATTTGTTGAAACATTTTATCCAACATCTTGGAGGCAAAGCAAGTCTAGTCGTTGTTTCATCTAATTAATGACAACTACTATATGTACTCAGGGGGAGCATGGCACATTATGCTAACAGTGAACCACATTCTTTATTTTGTAAAAACAAATTATGTTGTTAATGTTTCCATCAACATATTATTTTCATTGGGAAATAAATAAAGTTTTCCCAACTTATAGTACTATTTTCATTAGGAACCAAATTAACTTGCTCCAACTTTATGCACTTTATGCAAATTGGTAAAATACAGCACACACTAATATTATCGGAGCTTTTAACAAGAATGATATAGGATGATTTAGTATTTCAGTACCATAACCTATGCATCAGAAGGTTGACAATGATGGAATATGAATTACTACCAAAATAAGAAATGGTAATTCATCCAATAATAACAAATGGATTACTTAACTTCAGCCCATATAATCAATTATTCATAGGCGAAGCAAAAGCAAATATGGAGTATATATCTAAAAGTGGTCGAAGTTCGCCACAGTTGAGGAATCAAACACAATATTACGTAGCGAAACTGACAGATCGGAGTAGTGGCGCCGGTGAGGAATCAGAGCAGTAGCGAGCAGTTTTGATGAATGGCAAGCAACGAAGTTGAGGAATGACGAGCAGCGAAGTTGAGGAACTCTAATCTAGGGGATTTTTAAAGTGACGATTAATTTAGGGCTTTGGAAGTGTGAAGCGTGAAAAAGAGTTATTAGTGGCCGAGATTGAAATATGAGGAAGGGAGCCTAAAAATCTAGGCGCCTACTTTTACTTGTTAACTAATAGCGTGTTACTGAGCTATAATTTTGATATGAGTGACTACTAAATAAGTAAGCATAGCAAGTCATGTTACATTGCTATCCTTTTGTGCCATCAATAAACCATTTTCCTATAGTGGATGTTGGCGGCATAGCCTTGTCATGATTCATTTAAACGTTTAAAAGCTTAGCGTCGACATATACGTCGCATGTTTTGACCCTGTTTTAAATGATGTCGCACCTAACCAATTCGATTTTATTACATACTAAGGCAATGGCGCCACTTGTATTGACTTCGACACTATATATAAAGCGGCATAATAGATGAAGTGATTTAAGTATGAAAGTTTTATAATGACGTTGAGGGTCTTGGTATCATTGTGCATCAAGGTCGACGACCTTATTTACTTGGAATTTTGTATTGAATGGAGTCGGCAATGATGTAGTGTAGCATTAACATCAGTCTACTTCTTTTTAATGCCGAAGAGGCTTGTTTTTATGGTTAACTAAAACTATTTTAAACAGGTGAAGAGGCTTATATTTTGGAGGGTCGATGATCCTATATCTTCGGCAGCTAACCATATAACTTATAAAGGTTTTAAGTTTTGGTCTTCAACCTTGACAGAGGTCGATAAGGGTTTTAGTACCACATGTTTTATGATTTTCTTAATAAAGGCGGAGAGCCTTAAGCTTCTTTGTCGACATTGTATGCACGTCGACACTGATATATTTATAACCTACATAAAGAAGGCAACCTCATATTGGCATCAAAAGTATACATGGCATTGTTAAATTGGTTTGTTAATTTGGCACAAGAAATTGGTAATATAGAGGACTACGTTTTTCCTTGTTTTAAATATGAATTAAAGGGATTAATCATATGCTGGGAAAATGGTTTCAAGGAATTAAATAACGGATTAGCCCAAATGTTTTAATATTATTGATCAGTTATTATTGCTTGATTGTTATTGTCATACTCATATAATTTAAGACCCATAACAACATTTTAGGGTGTTAAGAGTTAGAATAACCAGCTAGTTTGACCTAGTAGTGAGTATAAATAGAATTAACTCCTGAGTGAGTAGAATTGCATCTAGGAGATCAGGTAGATCAGAAGTATAGGATTCCCAGAACTGATCAAAATATTATTGATTTGGATGGGTTATTGGAAGGGTCCAACATGTTTTCATAGTCATTCCATAAAAATTATGTCGTGAAAAATATTATTGGAAGGGTCTAATAGGTTCTTAGTGATCCCATGAAAACTATATCCGGATATTGTTATTGATAGAAATTAATAGGTTCATAGTGATCCCATGAAAACTATGATTTGAGAGATGTTATTGGAGAATCCAATAAGTTCATTGTAAGCCTATGAAAACTATGATTATAAGGTTATTGGTGGAAACCAATAGGTTCTTAGTGATCCCATGAAAGCAATGAAGTTGGACAGATTGTCCCTAAGAATTGAGACAGGTTATTAGTTAGCCCATGAAAACTAATAGGTCTATAGAGACCCTAGAAAAACTATAAATTTGGACAGATAGTCAGATAAATTGTGTTGAGTAATCCAGGGTATATTGCATTCTTGTATATCATCATATATTATCATGCTTTAACCATTGTGAATCTAGGAGCACAATATATGGTTAATGTATTCTGGTCTAGATACTAATGAGGGGAAAACCCATTCCGCTTAGTGGCATGGTCTCATTAGATATCTATTTGATCCGAGATGGTAGGTTGTTATTCACACTAGACTTTTGACTGACCCAAAGTTTTTGTATTTCCCCTTAAACTCTCAGGCACTCAATTGAGTAGATCGAGAGTAAGGGTTTTCAGATTTCCATTAGGCGAATAAGCTTCTGGAGATGTGAATGAGGCATTCTAGCTAATTAGGAGTTCTTATCTAATCCTCTGTGTGTTTGATTTGTTTGAAAATATGTAAGGGAAAAGTTGTAATATTACATAGTATTTAACTCTGATCAACCAAGGGGGCATCTGCATATGTCGCTCTTCAAGTATTTTGTAATAATTATATTTTCTCTAGATGTGGGATTATGAATGAGATTATGTAATTAATATGAAATATCATTTGTGAAATGAGATGTGAAAATTTATTATTAAATTATGTTGAAATTTTTTCATATTCATGTGCTTCCGATTATTGATATTATTAGCATAGCCTCATTTTGTCGTCGAGAATTAATAACTATGGATGACTGCAGCATCCATAGCAGTTAGTTTTGGGCTTCAGAATAGGGGATGTTACAAGTTGGTATTAGAGCATAGGTTTATGATTAAAAAAATTTAAACCTAAAGAGTTTTTGAAAACCTAATCCTAATGAATCAGAGAATAGAATTGGGGTATGGGACAACGCTATAATAACGTACTTTTATTTGCTATATATAAATATGTATTCCATTTTTATTCTTCCCTCTCTCTTAGACCGTTCTTCTATATCTTACTAAGGCTCATATGCAGATTTACGGGGAAGAATGATATGGAGGTAGGAAATAGAACCTAGGTGGAGAAAGCACCACAACTAATGGAAATGCTCAGCCCAATACCATGAGGAATTAGGGTCGACAGGCAAATGCTAATCAAAATGCAAATAGCAATTTAGGTGCTACGACCCCACCAGTAGATATGGGGATTATGTATCAGTTCTTAATCAACTTGATGTAAGCAGGAGCAGCTGCAAGAGTAGTTGGAGGAAATGTTGCTAATGCGGGAAGAGTTAATCTTGTGGCCCCATTTGGTAATAACTATGCCAAGCTGAGTCGAGATTACACCAGTCTAGGTGGAAAGCCTTTTCTGGGAACTGAAGGTGCAATTGAAGTGGAAAACTGGTTGTTGCACTACGAGAGAATTTTTGCTGATTTGGGATTAAACGATGAGCAAAAAAAGAGATTGGCTTCTAGACAGTTGTAGGGAGCTACTTTATCCTGGTGGAATGTAGTTGCCATAGGAGTTCTTGAGGAGGCGCTAACTTAGGCGGATTATTGAAGGAGATTCGAGGAAAGATTTTTGTCTGAAGTAGCTAAGTCTGCTTTGCTCAGGAAGTTAATGGAATTGGAGTAAGGGGATATGACGATATTAGAATATTCTGCCAAGTTCGATGAGCTATCAAGATATGGATACGCTACCATTGACACCGTGATTAAAAGAAATGAGAAGCCTATCCGGAGGTTGAGGTCGGAGATCGCAATGGTAACCATGCCGCATCTCAGAGATCCATCGAACGTAGTGGTGGAAATGGTTATCCGGAATGAAGAAATGCTTTCTACTTTTGGGAAGGAGAAGTCAGTAGAGACTCAGGGTTCCCAAGGAAAGAAGAGGAAGTTCTTTAAGAAGAAGGGAGCTCAGAAGGGTGGAGCTGCCAAAAAAGAGAAAGCTGATGTTGTGTGCATTAAATGCGACGAGAAAGGACATTATGCTCATGAGTGCCAAACGGGTAGAAGGAAGAAGGTTGCGGAAAAGTGCTTCAACTATGACCAGATAGGGCATTACAAGAATCAGTGTCCAAAGCCGATCATAGCCGATAATGGAAAAGTTTTCGCTTTAGAGCCATCATCTTCCAGATTAACTGCTGTTGAGAAAGGAAAGTCTACGATAGAAGGTACGCTTCTGATTCATAGCATACCAGTTAGTGTATTATTTGATATTGGTGCATCACATTCATTTATCTCTCGGTGTTTGGTAGATAAGTTATTTTAGAAGCATCATACCTTATTATTTCCTTAAGGATAGCTAATTGAATAGGATGGTATGTAACTCTAGGGATGAGATGTGATCATATAGAGTTTGAGTTGCTAGGTTATACTTTTGCTTGCAGTTTGTATGTACTTTATTTCGCGGGTTTTGGGATTATTTCGGGTATGGACTGGTTAAGTAAGTATGATCCTAGAATATTTTGCCAGGATAGGAAAATCTCATTAAGACACCCTGATAGTAGTGACCGAATAGTATAATCAGTTGAGAATACGAGTCTAGAAATTTATGCTTTATTAGGTGCCACAGAAGTGGAAGACGAATTGAATTGGGCTTTAATTGTAAGGGTGTATATATTTTTGAGCCGGTTATAGGACTACCACCGAAACGAGCTAAATAGATCTTTTACCCAGAGCCAAACCCGTAAGTAGACCACCTAGCAGGTGACACCTACCGAGATGAAGGAGTTAAAGGTGCAGCTAATGGACTTAGAAGGAAAGAGTTTTATTAGACCAACTAGTTGGCCTTGAGGAGCGACTGTGGTGTTCGTGAAGAAACCGGTCGGGTCGGTAAGATTGTGCATTGACCATCATAAGTTGAATGAAAAGACGATAAAGAATTGATACCCTTTGCCGATAATTAATGATTTATTTGATCAGTTGAGTGGAGCCAAAGTATTTTCCCAGTTGGATTTAGCGACCGAATTCCATAAATTGAGAGTGTCGGAGGACAATATTCCATTGACAGCGTCTCGAGCAAGATATGTTTTGTACGAGTGGTTAGTGATGCTATTCATATTAACTAATGCGCTAGCTTTTTTATGGATTTGATGAACCAAATTTTCCAAGAGCACTTGGACAGGTTCGTGTTGGTGTTCATTGATGACATTTTGATATATTTTAAGGACGAAAGAGATCATGAGATTCGTCTTAGAATAGTGCTTGAGACGTTGAGGCAACATCAACTGAAAGCAAAGTTTTCGAAGTGTCATTTCTGAAAGAAGGAAGTGAAGTTTCTTGGTTATATAGTTTTAGAGAAAGGGTTATTAGTAGATCCAAATAAGATCGAAGTTTTTAACATTTGAAAAAGACTCGAGACAGTAACCGAGATAAGGAGTTTCTTGGATTAACTGGCTATTACCAGAGATTTATCAAGAATTTCACACGGATAGCAGTGTCTTTGACTAAACTAACCATAAAGGATGTAAAGTTTATTTGGTCTGATAAATGTGATGAAGCATTACTTAAGTTAAAGCATTTATTGACCAATGCTCCTGTGTTAGTTGTACTAGATGGAAATTAGGATTTAGTAGTGTATATATATGCATGTAGAACATGATTAGGAGCTGTGTTGATGTAGAGAGGTAAAGTAATTGCCTATGCTTGTCGGCAACTCAAACCACATTAAGTTAGATATCTTACTCATGATTTGGAGTCGGCAAGGGTGAGTTTCACATTGAAAGTGTGGAGACACTACCTTTTAGGAGAACGATTCGAGTTGTACATGGATCATAAGTCTTTAATATATTTTATTCTCTCAGAAAGAGTTGAATATGAGACAGCAAAGGTGGCTGGAGTTTTTAGCAGCTTATGATTTTGCTATTGAGTATACACTAGGAAAAGGGAATAAAGTTGCAATTGCACTTAGCAGGAAACATCAGAATGTGGTGTTAGCTATATTGAAAAAATGGAAGGATCTGGAGGAATTGACTACGTGTAGCGAGCGGTTACGATCGACTGCCAGTTCTAGTTAGTATCGCAATGTTATCTTCTTTGGAAGTTCGACCAGTATTGATCGAAAGAATTGCTTCTAAGCAAAGAGATGATCCATTGCTAGCTGAAAGAATTAGAAGATTGGAAGGTGGAACTGAGATTGATGATTTGAAGGATTTTTATCTTGACTGGAATAAATGGTTGAGAAAGAAAGGACGATTATGTGTTCCGCATGTTCTGGCCTAAGGAAAGAAGGTCTTAGGGATTGTCGTCGAATGAAATTTACTATTCATCCTAGAGGAACTAAAATGCATCAGGATATGAAGAGAAGTTTTTTCTAGGAGGGTATGAAAAGGGATGTAGCCTCATTGGTAAAGTAGTGTTTGAATTGTCAACAAGTGAAAATTGAACATCAAAAGCCGAGTGGATTGCTTTAGCCTTTAGACATACCAGTTTGGAAATGGGATTGATATCCATGGATTTTATTGATGGGTTGCCAAGGCCAAACAGGGGAAATGAAAGTACTTAAGTCATAGTGGATAGACTGACCAAGACTGCACATTTCATTCCCGTTAAGTCAACCAGGACGCACCTGTTTTGGCTAAGTTGTTAGGAAGAACATAGTTAGACTGCATGAGATTCCTAGTAGTATAGTCAGTGACAAGGGTGCATTGTTCGCTAGTGAATTACAGAAGAGTCTACAGGAAGTCTTAGGTACCAAGCTTAGGATGAGTAGCGCTTATCACCCACAGATAGATGGGCAGACAGAGAGAGTCAATAAGGTACTTGAGGATTTATTGATAGCAAGTGTACTAGATTTTGGTGGATCGTGATAAGACCATTTGCACTTGGTTGAGTTTTCCTATAATAATAGTTATTAGACCAGTATATAAATGGCACCTTTCGAAGCTTTGTATAGAGTGTAACACCCCCAATTTTATTAACATTATTTAGGAGATTTAATTAGAATAAATTAAATAGAATAATGTAGAGTGATAAGGAGATTGAGGTTGGTTAACTAATGTAGTGGTCGTGCTATTTAAATCAAATGAGATTAAAATGTTTAAGCATCAACTAATTAAACATAAGGGCATTAGGGACATTTTCCGCCCATATTCTCCACCCTTATACTATTATCCCCTTACCATATACGTTCATTTTCATCATAAGCAAAACTAAAAAAAATGCAAACAAGGAAGAGCAAGGCCGACCATTAGGAAGAAGAGAAGAAGAGAAAAATCAAAGTAAAGCTTAGGATTCAAGCTAGAAGAAATCAATCTCTAATTTTCTTATCCAAACTAAGATGAATAATAATCATTACATCTCTATTTTTGGTTTTATAATCATATGGTTTCGGATTTAAGGAATAAATTCATTTTATGATATATTGGATGATGATATGCTTGTTGTATGATTTATATGGTTTATAAAAGATTGTTTATAGGAGATATGCACGGTTTTAGGGTAAAACCGAGATCAAATGATTTTTAAATGCTATGGAAAAATTATATGTTATGGAAAACATGATTTTGAAGTTGGGTTTCAATTTTTATAATTTTCCATGTCGTGGAGAATTAATTATGAATTTTCAAAGTAAAATATTGTTATTTGGGTTTATAAATTTATTCAGGAAAATATATTGAGAATTTGGGTCTAAAATTTTGATATGTTAGATAACATGATTAAAGTGAATTTTTGGAATTTTTGGGGATTTTACTAAGTGATTTAGTATGGAAATTTAATTATTTTGAAAGAAGGACCTAAATGATTTAATGGTTTTGTTAATATGAAGGGCTTATTTGTTAAAAGTTATTCAATTTTTAGATCTGAGAAAATGCGGCAAATATTAGCCAAATTACTTGAAAGTTTAAGATAGCCAATCAAATGTTTACAAGTAGGCAAGTTAGTTACAAAAAGTTTACTTTATTTGGTAAAAATAGACTTTTGCTCAGAAAAAGGGGTTCCGCCTTCTTTGGAAGGACCTTTCGACCCAGAGCTTTCGCCTTTGACTTAGTTGAAACCTTCTACCATGAAACCAATACACATGGTATCATCTAGATGGTATGTAGTGGATTGGAGGTAGGCGGAAGGTAGGGTGTCGAAACGTAGCTTTCGAAGGGGTTGGTTCCTTTGTTTTATTTATTTTTAAGGGAAAAAGAGCTGCTTGTTTATAAAGGGGTTTTGACATAGTCAAAACCTACGGTTGCGAAAAGCATTTCATAAGAAGCTTTTGAAAGAGAGTTGTCGCCTTTGTTTTAAAAGAAGTAGCTCCCGAAGGAGTTACTTAGATTTTATTTGAAGCTTTCGGAAGGGGTAGTTTCGACCAAGTCGAAACCCTTCTATGGTTTGATGCCTTTCAATGGTATTGAAGACAACAATGCTGTCAAAAGGTACTGTTGTTTTATAAATACAAGACACTTCCTATTGCTTTCAAAAGGGGTTAGGGGTTTCGAGCGTAATGGTTTCGGAAGGGGTTTCGAAGCCAACCATCAATGTTTTACCTAGATGTTTTAATGCTTTCGAAAGGATAGTTTCGACACCATCAAGTTTCCCCAATACTTTTATAAAATGGAGAATGGTTTCGAAAGAGATGATTTCGCTTTGTTCCCTTTGACCCAAAAATGTTATTTTAAATATAAACCCGATGGCTTCGAATGGTATTGGTTTCGAAGGGTAACCTTTAATGGTTTCGAAAGGGCTAATTTGAATGGTTTTGAAGCTATGCTTCTATGCTTATATGAAAATACTTTAACAAGGTCGAAAGGTTTCAAAAGAGATGTTTTAAAATATTCGAAAGGCAGAATCCTAATGTTTTAAAGGTGGAATTTAATACTTTCTAAGGAGGATGTCCAATGAAGTCGAAAGCAAGGTTTTGAAGGTGTCAAAAGGCTTATTAAACCCAAACTCGTTTTTAAAGGAAAAACCCATGGCTAAATAAAATAATTTTGAAATGATTTTAAGTATGTAAATATGAAAAAGTATCACCTTGATAAAAATATAGGTTAAAGGGATTAACTATGTTTTATATGAAAAGTATTTCAAGGACTTTAAACCCACAGGAGTGGTATTGTAAGTTGTAATGTTTGCTTCTTCAAATATGAATATACTCACATGATAAAGGGATAGAAGAACCAGTAGGTTAACCTAGTAGTGAATATAAATTGATTAAACTCCTGAATGAGTAGACTTGCATCCAGGGAGTCAAGGATACCAAAATATAGGATGCCTAAACCTTGATGTTGTCCGGGAGATGGGTTCATAGTAAACCCATGAAAATATGATTAGGAAGTTATTGGGGATAACCAACAGGTTCATAGTAAACCCATGAAAACTATGTATGAAGGATGGTTGGCAGGGGCCAATTGGTTTGTAGTGAACCCATGAAAACTATATTCGGATTAAGAATTGACATCTGTCAAAAGGTTCCTAGTCAACCCATGAAAACTAGGATAAAAAAGAAGTTAAGGGAGTAATCCATAGGTTCCTAGTCAACCCATGAAAACTAGGATATAAGATGAGTTATTGAAATGACCAATAGGTTCAGGGGAACCCATGAATTAATTAAGTTAATTGGCAGGGTCCTATAGGTTCTTAGTGATCCCATGTGTCCATAAATTATATAAGGTTATTAGTAAACCCATGAAAACTAATAGGTTAATATTAACCCTAGAAACTATAAACATGACAAGGAGTCAATTAAACCGAGGATGGGATATCCAAAATGTTTATATATGTATATCATCATTATATTTTGAAATGTTATATTTTAACCATTGTGGATGCAGGAGCATAGTATATGGTTTTATAAAAAGGGTTTTAGGATACTAGTGAGGGGAAAATCCAATCCGCTAAGCGGCGTGGTCTCACTAGATACCTAAATGGATTGAAATGTTAAATTATTATTCATACCAGGCTTTATGACTAACTCGAAGTTTTTGTTTTCCCCTTAAACTCTCGGGTACTCATTGATTTTGAGTAGTTTGAGATTTGGGGTTTCCAAGTTCTCTTCTTGACAAATAAAGCTTCCGGAGGCACGCATAAGGTAGTTAGTTATTTAGAGTTATCTTTTTCCGCTGAGTATTTTGGATGTAAAGGCAGACTTATTAACCTTACTATACACTCTGATCAACCAAGGGGGCATCTTCATACGTCGCTCTTGGCGTATATATAATAATTATATTTTCTGAACGTGGTTAATGTTTGTGGGATTATGTAACGAACATGAAATGTTTTGAATGGAATGTGGAAATGTGTTTTTAATTTGTTAAAATTTTCCATATTCTTGTGATTTGTGTATTAATGTATCTAACACCGCCGTATTTGGTCGCCGAGAATTAATAACTATGGATAACTACAGCATCTGTAGCCGTTAATTTTGGGCCTCCAAGTAAGGGGATGTTATAAGAAGGCCGTGCAAATCGCCTGCATGTTGTTTGGAGACCGAAGATAGATTGGTTTTTGGTCCAGATGTAGTAAGAGAAGCCACAAAGAAGATTGAGTTAATCCAAGATAGGATGAGAGAAGCTTAGTCTACGCAAATGAGTTACGCAGACAAGAGGCATAAAGATCTAGAATTCTTAGTTGGAGTCAAAGTATCATCGATGAAAGTTGTGGTGCGATTCGAAAAGACAAGAAAGTTAGCACCGAGATATGTTGGACCACTCCCTATTGTGGAGAGGATTAGAAAGCCCACATAATGAGTAGAGTTACCGATCAGTTTGGCAGGAGTCCATAATGTGTTTCATGTTTCTTATCTTAGAAAGTATGTGCACGATCGAGAGACTACTATTGCTCTGACGGCACTGGAAGATTTAGTAGTAGAACCGGATCTAACTCTTGTATAACAACCAGTTCGAGTTGTTGCGAGAGATGAGAAGAGATTAAGGAACAAGACGGTCAAGTTAGTGAAAGTCCAGTGGAGTGACAACGAGAAAGACTATACTTGGGAAACAGAGGACAGAAATTGGGATACTTATCCTAAGCTTTTATAATGGTATGTTCTATAGTTGATTGTATATAGAATAGGTAGCTAGTAGGATATACTAATATTGTTTGCAAGTTTGATATGCTTGTTTTGTAGTTCTTACTGAATTTCGAGGATGAAATTCTTTAAGGAGGGGAGCCTTAATACCCATATTTTTAGTTAAACATTATTCAGAACATTTAATTGGATAGATTAAATAAAATAATGTAAATGATTAAGGAAAATGACATTTGAAACTTAATAAGGTTGTGCTATACTTAATTAATTAAGTAAGATTGCTTAAACTTAACATATAAGAGAATATATGAGAGGTGCCATTTAGGAAATAGACATATCCTTCACCTTAAACCCTCTTTACCTCATATCATTCTCACATTATTCATATAAAAAAAAATCAAAAGAAAAATATAAGTGACCCCATTGTGCCCCCCGACAAAGGAACTCGAGAGGACACCAAAGAGGGGGAGATCAAAGAATCTCAAGATGTTAGGCCGAGACACGAAGATGTAGGCCTTGGAAAAGTGCCAGTAGTTGAAATGCCGCAGGTCGGTCAAATGCAAACACCCCCGAAGAGGAAGAAAAGGTTGGTGTACAAGCTACGAAAGAGTAAAGCCGGGGCAAATCCGGAATTCGTCATTACTCCGCTTAAAAAGGAGTCATCTTCCCAACAAATGGTAAGCTCGTTGAAGGGATTCTCCGACCTTCCAATACCAGATGATATACTAACTTACGACTTTCCTAACATCAACATCGAAGGGCTCAACTCCCCCACCAGAAGTGGCGAAGGCGTCCAACCTTCCAACATAGGGATGAATACTCCAATGAGTAATCCCACCGTTACCGGTCCGTCGAGGGCAACACTAGGACACACACAAACACTTGCACTCCACTATACACACGTTATTAATTCTTTGTTTGACAGCTTTTAATGTGAACTTATTTGGTTCTTCACAGCAATGTCACAGTCCCATGCCTTCGACCATCTTCAGGGTTCTTCTACTTATTATCGCTCGAGCCGAGATTTCGACTCCGGGAGACGTAGAGAAAAGGATGATGGGCGAAGCAAAGATTATTATTCATGAGAATCTTCTTCCTCGTCCAAACGGAAGTCTCAACCACACGCTCCTCGTCATGATGATCACTCAAACCTTCCCGCTCATAGCGGAGATAAGTCTTCACATCGGGGCTCTCATGCTGCTACACCTCATGACCAACATTTTGGGTCGTCAATTTCGAGGCAATCACGCGAGCGCCGTTCCAGCAAACACCCACTTGTTTTCCAACATGAATCATTTATTCACTTGGCCGAGAAAATCTCTGAAGTCTCCGTCGAACGCCAACATGAAATCAACTGCCTCAAGTTGGAGGCGATTCATAACAAGGACATCATCAAGCACTAGGACACTGAGCTGCTTGGGTATAAAACCCAACTTGCTGAAGCACAAAAGTATGCAAAAGAAACAGCAGAGGCTGTGCATCGCCTGGAGCCTTCGCACAAAAAAGAACTTGATGCGGCACTTCATCGCAGCGGCACTCTAGCTCTAGAAAAGGACTCCTTGCAAAAGGAGAAAGATGCCTTAACTTGCCATGTTGAAGAGCTTGAAAATTATTCAATAAAGAGAGGGAGGAAAAGATTGAGGCGCAAGAAAAATTGTAGAGATACTGCAAAGAGATCGTCGAGGCAAGAAGCTTAAGAACAAAGCTCGATGAACAATTCGCCAAGATCGAAACTTTGAAGGGAGAGGCCCACGAGGAGGGCAGAAAGGAAGTGCTTGATGAGGCTAACTCCTGGGTAGAAGCTGCTACCGAGTCCGGTAGGAATGAGATCAATAACTTGTTTGATCCGCTTATCGTCGCATATAATGCGAAAGTTCTTCTTCACTGTGACTTGACCTTTCTTGGTGAAGGTTATCTTGAATCACTCGCTGAAGCTTGGGAGCTCATTGTCAAAATCAAAAAGGAAGAATTGGGAGAAGCAGAGCTTAATGAAGAAACATTTGTGCGAGAAGTGCTTCGAGTGAATGAGCCGTCCGATCTGGCCGTCGCCAAACTCCAATTCTTTAAGGCTCCTGCACCGACTAAGGAAGGAGAGGATATTGTTGAATCTTCTAAAATCGATCCTAAGGGTTCTTCTCCTACCCAAGTGGTTGGACCATCATCTTGTCACACTTCGGAGCAAAATATTGGCTATGATCCGGACAGACCAGCTTTGGTCCGTTGATGATGTCCCCCATTCTTGAAGGAAACACTTCCTTAATCACCGAGAGGCAACCGAATGCCGGTATTGTACTTAATTTCTTCAAATTTGCAAGATCGTTGTTCTCCACATGTAACGCCCTTCAACTAATGTTCAGGTTTTAACAAATTTTTGCAGGTCATCTTGGTCCTGAACAAACTCCTAGGAGCAATGTCACCACGGAGCAACAGGAGAGAGCGGCCGAAGTTCCGGCCGCAGTAGATATTCCGGGGCCCGATGCTCAAGTCATCGTGGCACTTGACGAAGACAAGCTTGAAGACCCATCTCTTGCTAAGGAACTTGATGACATGATGATCACGGGTGCTTCGGAGCACACCGCCAAAATCAGCATGAAGAAGCAGATTGAAGAGCAGGACAAATAAAAGCGCGAAGTCAAAGGTGAGCCTCTTGAGGTGGCAGTTGGAGATCCCGATCTTATACCTCTGCAGGTCATTCCACCCGACGGGTCGATCCCTGGTGAAATTCCTCCTACTTCTTCGAGCGTTCCAACTAAGAGCGGCAAAGGGTCCCGAAAAAGACGCTCAACTGATTCTACTCCTGAGAAACCGAAGAAGGAGAAAAGGTTGAAGAAATAGTTACCACTTTGTGTCGTTGTACATAGCTTGAATAATTTGAATGTGTGCTTTTTTTAGTAGTAAATGTACGGGCATGAATCTCGAATTTTTGGAATAACTTTTAACAGAATTGTCGTCTAGTGAATAAAAGTTTTTTGCTTTTGACCAGTCATTGTGTGAATCGTTACTTCGATGATTGAATAATTACTTTCCACTCCATGTTCTTGTAATTTTACGATTGCAAATCCCGTTAGTAATTCACCATCTCCATCTCAAGAGCTCTCAGCAGTCGTTGCCTTAATTCGTAAGGGATGTCAAGCCGGAATTGTAACGAGCTGCCGTATCCAGCCTTCAGTAAATTGAGCCCCTTCCGTCAATTTTAGGTTAGAATCTGTGGGATAGAGAACAATCGAAATCCATCCATCTGCCCAATGAGTTTACAAGTCGGTCCGTGCTCTAGGGACTTAGAGCTATTTCGCGAGTGGTTGGTTCACGCTCGGCTTATGCTTTTGCTTCAATCCACACTCCGAGGACTTAGAATTTTCTCGTGGGCAGTCGTGTATCCACCCGGGGCAGTCGTTTTTCCGCCAGGATTGTCTACGCTCTAGTCTGCACTTTGGGGACTTAGAGTTTTTTCATAGGCAGTTATGTATTTGCCCAGGGCAGTTTTTTTTTGCCCGAATTGTCTACACTCCAGTCCATACTCTAGGGACTTAGAGTTTTATCGTGGGCAGTCGTGTATTTGCCCGGGGTAGTCGTTTTTCCATCCGGATTGTCTACACCCCAGTCCGCACTCTAAGGACTTAGAGTTTTATCATGGGCAGTCATGTATCCACCCGAGGTAGTCGTTTTTCCGCCCGGATTGTCTACACTCCAGTCCGCACTCTAGGGACATAGATTTTTATCGTGGGCAGTCATTTATCCGCCCAGGGCAGTCGTTTTCTGCTCGGATTGTCTACACTCTAGTCCACACTCTGAGGACTTAGAGTTTTATCGTGGGCAGTCGTGTATCCGCCCGGGGCAGTCATTTTTCCACCCGGATTGTCTACACTCCATTCCGCACTCTAGGGACTTAGAGTTTTATCGTAGGTAGTCATGTATCTGCCTGGGGCAGTCATTTCTCCGCCCGGATTGTCTACACTCCAGTCCGCACTCTGGGGAATTGGATTTTTAACGTAGGTAGTCGTGTATCCGCTCGGGGCAGTCATTTTTTCACCTGAATTATTGTTCAATCTCCAAATTGCCGGCGACCTTTGTCCGTTCTTGCGAGTACCGCCCTTTGGTTCGTCTACGGGAGTCATCAATCGAGCAAATTTATGGAGCTCATCTTGTTCGATCCCATTAGGGATTGGGATGATTGATCGATTTCAAACTTCGTGAATCTGTTCACACGTCACACATATCGATATCAATCAGTTTCATTGTACACTTAGCATAAAATGTAATAACAGTCGTTTATGCAAAAGAAGTTCAAGATTTTATTCATCACATGAAAAGGAACAAACTAACTTGTCTTATTACACATCCAAAAGATCAAATACTAAATCAAATGTCGAAAGTAACTAGTACTGAAATACAAAGGAAATATTATAAGTGAAATAGCATCGTAAATGTTCGCTATTCCACGCTCTTGGAAGTGTCGCGCCATCAATAGTCGCTAGCTTGAAAGTTCCTTCTCCAAGCCTCTGTTCAATGACATAAGGTCCTTCCCATATCGGATTCATGTGCGATGGGACCGAAAAACTCGATTCAGGACAAGACGCCAACTTCAAAGGTTCTCGACTGTACTTTCGTGTTTTAATATCGGGCGACTCGATGTCGGTGTGCAGCTGCTCTCAAATCGGCCTCCTCGTGTTTCTCATCGATAAAGTCCGAAGATTCCAAGAGAAGGTCCTGGTTCGTTCTGGGGTCGTAGTAAGTCACTCGGTGAGAAGAGACTTCGAGTTCTACTGGAATAACTACTTCGGTTCCGTAAGCAAGAGCGAATGGAGTATGGCCAGTCGCGGACTTGTGAGTGGTCCTGTAGGCCCAAAGTGCCATAGGAAGTTCATCCACCCACTTGCCTCTAGCCTTCTCCAAATGCTTTTTCGGAATATATTTGATAATCTTGCTTACAACTTCAACCTGTCCATTCGCCTGAGAGTGAGCGACCGCCGCAAACCTCTTTTCAATACGATATCTCCGACAAAACTCTTTAAACTCAGCACTATCGAACTAAGTCCCATTATCTGTCATGATAGTTCATGGAAGACCAAAGCGACATATGATGTTTTGAAGATAACTTTCTTGGTTTTGGTCATGGCTAATGGTTCCGCTTTGGCCTATTTGGTGAAGTAGTCAACCGGGACAATTACGTACTTCGCGCCACCTTTGGAGATTGGTAAAGAGCAGATGATATCGATACCCCACATAGTGAATGGCCATGGACTGACCATTTGCGTGATCTCTGTCGGTGGGGCTCTTGGGAATTTTGCATATATCTGGCACTTGTCGCATCGCCTCACACAATCAACAGAATCCAGGTTCACAGTTCGCCAGTAGTATCCATAACGGAGTATCTTCTTTGCTAAAGTTTGCCTCCCAATGTGATCGTCACATTCTCCCTCATGGACTTCTTTGAAAACGCGCTTTATCTCGTCATGAGCGATACACCGTAGTAAGGGAACGGAAAACTCCTTTCTATACACAGTTCCTTCTTGCATAATATATCGCGAAGATTTACGAAGGACTTGCCGCTTTTCGTTTCTCCTCTCCGGTAAGATTCCATGCAACAAGTAGTCTTTAAATGGAGTCATCCACGATTCCTTTTCGGGCTTCGCTTCTAGTGCTTGATCAACTTCCATCATATTTATGCTTGGGGTATGAAATGTCTCGACTGGAACCAAGCCCATCTGTTGTGCATCACCAGTACTAGCAAACTTTGCTAATGAATCGGCTCCTCTGTTCTGCTTGCGGGGGATATGTGAAACGTCATAGTATTCGATATCCGCCAGCGGCTCCTGAAATCGGGTAAGATATTGGGCAAGTCATTATCCCTTAGCCTGATAGTCTCCTCTAACTTGATACACCACCAGTTGTGAATCGCAAAAGATTTCAAGAGACTTTACTCCAAGCTCTCTAGCAAGTTTAATTCCAGCAATCAATGCTTCATACTCGGCTTTATTGTTTGTAGTAGGAAAATCAAGTTTCAAAGTGTAGCAAATTAATCAGTTCTCAGGGGTTATAAGAACAATCCTAGCTCCGGAACAATGGTCATTAGATGCTCTATCAGTGTACAGCTTCCATCGCACAGTAGGGGATCACACTACTCTCTAGAGGCTTGTCTTGCATGGTAAATTCCACTATGAATTCCGCCAATGCTTGCCCTTGGATAGCTCTTCACGGCATATATGTAATGTCGAACTGGATAAGCTCGATGTTCCATTTAAGCAACCTCCCAGACGTCTCAGTGTGCTGCAGGACCTGTCATAATGGCTGGTCAGTGTAAATATTGATTGGATGCGCCTGGAAGTACGAGCGAAGTTTGCATGATGTGATTAGCAAGCAGTACGCCAATTTCTCTATCTTTCGGTAATTTCTTTCTGCACCTGTCAATTACTTACTGACGTAATACATCGGTCTTTGAATCCGGTTTCCTTGCGAATCAAGGCGGCACTTATAGCATGCGACGATACATCCAAGTAAACATACAACTCCTCATGATCAATTGGCTTTGAAAAGATTGGGGGTCTCTCCAAATGATTCACTAGGGCTCGGAACGCATCTTCACAATCCTGCGTCCATTCAAAATTCCTCTTTCCCTTCCTTATCAGGTCAAAGAAAGGAATGCATTTATCAGTCGCTCTGGAGATGAATCGACTCAAAGCAGCAACCTTCCCATTCAAACTTTGCACTTGCTTAATGGTTCTTGGCGCTTGTATATCTCGTATATCCTGAATCTTTTCTAGATTAACTTTAATTCCTCGAGCATTGACAATAAAGCCCAAGAACTTCCTTGACACAATGCCGATGAACACTTCAAAGGATTGATCTTCATGTTATAAAATCGAAGGATGTCGAACATCTCTGCCAAGTCTCGAATATGGTCATTTGATCGCCATGACTTTACGAGCATATCATCAATATAGACTTTCATTGTCCTCCCAATCTGATCTTTAAACATTCGGTTAACCAAGCGTTGATAGGTTGCTCCAGCATTCTTTAATCCGAATGGCATCACCACGTAACGGTATAACCCAACATCTGTCACAAAGGTGGTGTGTTCCTGATCGGGGACATGCATTGGGATTTGGTTATACCTTGAGTATGCATCCATAAAGGACAACAATTCATGCCCTGCAGTCCAATTAACTAGCCGATCAATCTTTGGAAGGGAAAAACTATCTTTAGAACATGCCTTGTTCAAGTCAAAATAGTTGATGCATATTCTCCACTTCTCGTTTTCCTTATTCACCAGCATGGGATTAGATATCCATTTAGGATAGAGGGCGTTGCAAATAAATCCGTTGACTTTAAGTTTATCCACCTCCTCTTTAAGAGCAACGGACCTCTCTGGATCCATGCCTCGCCTCTTCTGTTTCACCGAAACATACTTCGGGTCGACGTTCAATGTGTGCCTCGCAATGGCAGGCAATATCCCACACATGTCGCAATGGGTCCAAGCAAATACATCCAAATTCGCTCCGAAAAAATCAGCAGTTCTCTCATCATCGAGGGGCTGAGCTGCGATCCAATCTTCAAGACTCATGATGGGTCATCATGGCTGACTGTTATATCAATCATCAGCTCAGCCGGGGCCGCCTTAGTTTCCTTGGGCTCCTCCTCATCGTCCCTTGGATTTATATCTCTATATAACCAACTGTGGTGCCTAAGCCAAGGCTTAGGCGCAATTTGTCAATCTTCAATAACTTGGATGGGGATAGACTTTTCCACACCCTTACCCTTCTCTTTACGCTGAGCCTCTTTCAACTTAGCCACATAACAGGCACGTCCAGTCGCATGATCACCATGCACAACACCTACTACGTTATCAGTCAGAAATTTCAACGTCAAACACCACGGGGCAAGAGCTGCCCAAAATTCAGCCAGGGCCGGACGGTCCAGAAAAACATTGTACGGTGATTAAACATCCAATACAATGAACAGTAGGATCTGCACCCTCCTATTTTCACCTTTCCCAACTCAACTGGCAATTCAACATAACCAACTGCCTTAATCGCCACACCATTAAAACTGTGTATTCATGCTTTAGACGATTTCAAATCTTTAGCCTCCATCCTCATTTGATCATATTCTTTCTTAAAGACAATGTTTACAAAACTTCCACGATCAATCAAAATTCTCCCCACCAGAGCAGGGCTAATCATGGCTGAAATGACCATCGGATCAATAGTAGGGGCCTCTACTTTATCGGTATCTTTGCTCCTGAACACTATATCATCAGTCATCATTCGTTATTGCTTGGTCGGAGTTCCGTCCTCTATATTTGAACAACATTCAAAATCCTCATGTCTCATCGCACTAGCATAGCACTCCATTTCCTGCCAACTTCTATCCGTGAGGTGCGATCCACCAACTATCGTGTTTATTACCAATCTTCCTTCGGTCCACACAGGCTCCTCAGCCCTACGCGGAGCTTGCCCTCGATTGGAGTCAGATGTCCCCCGTCATGCAAATTTTTCACAAACTGCTGTACTTCTTCTCCTAAATCAATTTCTCAATAGCATCATGGAGATGCATGCACTCGTTCGTGTTGTGCCCGTAACATTCATGGAACCGAAAATACTTTCCGGTTTGCTTTTGTGTCTCTGTTGACTCCTTCGGACGCGACTTCTTATTTTGAAAAGTATTACAGGTGGATAGGTAAATATTCTTCAGAGATGCATTAAGAGGTGTGTAGCTGTCATACATAGGAAACCTAGCCTTCGGCCTTCCGGGCGCCCTCTTCCGGTCTCGATTTCCTTCACCACTTCTTTTCTGTTGATTCGGCTTGTTTTGAACAGTGACCTAAACCTTCCCAGAACTCTCGTCAGACTACTTTATAGCGATGTTGCTTTGCACCGCTTCCCCACTTGGCCCTGTAGCATTGCTCTTTCTAGATAATCTGGCTTCTTCCTTCCTCATAAACTGGGCCGCCTTTGAATAGAAATGTTCCAGCGTGGCCGGCAGTTTTCTGGTTAGCCAGTCGCTGAATTCGAATTCCGGGTTAACCCCTCTCGTCACAGCCATGAGTATTGTATGGTCATTTGGGTTACTAACTTCAGTGGCAGCAACATGAAATCTTTGCAAGTAGTCCTTCAACGATTCCCCCGGAGCCTGGATTACAATGGACAATGACATCACATCTTTAGGGCGAGTAGCGTGGATCCAGAACTGCTCCACAAACCTTATTGCCAGTTCATCAAATCTTGAGATTGATCGTGGGGGTAATCTTGTGAACCACATCGTGGCGATCCCAGAGAGAGTTATAGGGAAGCATATACATTTGGTGGTATCATTCGCTCTCGCTGAGTCCATCAACCATTCGTACCTCATGATGTGCTTCCTGGGGTCGGTTTTTCCCTCGTAGGCAGGCATCGTGGGCATGTTAAACATTCTAGGATAATCCGCATGTAAAACATCGTCAGTAAATGGGGTGTGGCTCCTCGAGATTCCCAATCATCATTTGTTAAACCTGGTTCTCCCTCAACAGCTGTCTGACCGTCGTTGATAAGACCAGTGTCTGGATAGGTGGTGCTAAGTGGTGGTCGCGCTCCATCTCGCGTGGATGTTCTGTTCGATGTCTACGGGCAATCTCATGCCTCCTTGGCCTATCATCCTCATAATGTGCACCATGAGTATTCATCTCATCGTCGTTCCGGGGAGGTAGTTGGTCAACATCCAAATGTACTTCAACATCCAAGTTTCCAGACCCAGCTCCGGCACGGCTCCCCAATTGCACTTGAGGGACAACCCCTCTGGCTGAGGGATCGGTACCGATCCGTAGGGAGGGATCGACACTGATCCATCTTGGCAGACCATGTTGGTCTGCCACGCATTTCTTTGATGTCCCCATTCGTGCCGCTTCAACTCTACGATTCCTACGCAGGTGATGTTCATCTAATGAGGCTGAACTATTCGACGCCGAGTAAGAAGCAAGATCCCTTCTAGCGCTTTGATGCCACTGTTGAGCAATCTGGTCCATCAAGTTGATATTAGTCTGGATTTGCTCGTTTAGCTACCTACAGCTCTCCATTAGCTCCCTCATTGGGTTGTTGAATTCAGCTCTAGTTATGGAATCAAAAGTTGATCTGGTATGCCTCACCATTCTTAATTTCTTTGCTTAGATTCTGGTAAATCGAGTAGTATATACAAACTTCTAACAATAAATCTGGATCTCCTTTAGGGGATTTCCTCAATCCAGTAGCAGCAAAAGGGATCCTAATAGACTGAGAATCAAGCTTCTCGGTGAAAGCACCAAAATGTTTGCAACCAAATTAGCCACAAACACCCAAGAATGAATCTAAGTAGTGAAATAAATAAAGAAATTAAATGAAAACAAAGGAAAATCACAAAATAACAAGAAAAACACAATAGAAAGCAGAAACAACAGGATTATAGTGGTTCGACGTTGATTTCCTACGTCCATTTTGAATATTCTCTTTATTGCTTTTCAATTTACTTGATTACAATTAGGAACAGCAAGAAACAGCAAGAGATAAGAAAGTAATGGATGAAGTTGAGTTTAGGGTAGCGATCCCTATGGCGGCTCCCTTATACTCTAATGTGATGGTGCTTCAAATATCAAGGTGTTTGGATGCGTGGAGCTCTTTCTTTGCCCCAATTCTTGTTTCAGTTTTATAATAGTCTGAATAATACCGATCCATCCATGTATTGACGTGCCGAACCCTCCCATTGTACTAACATAGGCCGAACCATCCATCATGCGTAAAGCCGATCCCTCCATTTGTTGCACACAATGTCGATCCCTAACGTCTGTAAGATATATGCCGAACCCTCTAGTAACACTTCACTATGCCTGTAAAGATCCCGGACTCGGCCTTCGAAAATCAGCACCCGTACTTCACTTGTACTCAAAATGCCGTAGATTCAAACGCCGAACCTGGATCTCCGGAGCTTATAACACCATTAAGTATAACAACACAGCGGAAGAAAAAGAATATATCAATATATATAACATTGATACAATGACATATACAAAATCTGATACAATATGATACAACAGAATGATACAACAGATATCAACATACATCAGAGATATGATACAAGAAATAGCAGCGGAAAGAAAATTGATAACACCAGCAGCGGAAAGAATGTCTCCAATAGAATGCTCCAAGATAAGCAACATCAGTCCATGAACTCCAAGAACTGAACTAGCTCCAGAAAATCTACTAAACCTGAATATCTGAAAACCCCAACTCTAGACTGCCCGTGTGGAAAATTGTGGGCGCCCAGAGTTTAGGAAGGGAACAATAAACTCCGAGTCAGTTGTGGGACTGGTGTGAGCAACAAAAACAGTTTATCTTTAAAACAAACACAAAAGAATTTTAGACATTGAAATCCGCAATGCTTTTAGAAAATGAAACTACCATAAGGCCTCCCGCACACGCACACAATGCAAACGCAGAATTGGAGGAGATTTCTCCTTATGATAGTCAAAGATGCTTACTACGCAAAACAAATCATTGGATATTATTACTAGTGCATAGTGCAGAAAACATTTCGAAAGTATAATATCAATCTTAGCCAGCATAGGCATTTCACGTTATGCCTACTATAGCTATTATGTTCAATAGCAGGTTACCACCACATTCCATAGCAGGTTATACAACTAAAACCGTACAAGGTTCGTATTATTTCATTGGATTTCCAACAAATGGTCAGGCTAAGGAACTTCCTAAGGCAGGACACTCTGAGAGACAACCTGCTCTCTGCCAACACAAGGTCGGTTACCCCCTTCCCGGGTAGTAAACCTGAGATATGCCACCCCCGGTCCTTTGGGACCTTTATCCGAGCGCTCGGTAACCAACATCACACATAATAAATGAAGTGTGACCACATGAGTAAGTATCTGGGCTCCATACCATGATACTACCCTTTTCCAGAAGGAATGGTCATACCCTAGGGAAGCTACCCCTGAAACCTTGCCGCATCTTTCCTGTTTTGACCATTTCCGGGTTGTGAGGTCTGACGAAGTCTCGTCCACAAAGCTACGCTTTTTCACAAAGCCACGCTTTGATCACAAATGATCAATAAATGATCATCACACAGCAACACTCAGCATGCCACATTACCAAATTGGGAATATATCGTTGATAAATTTCAACTACATAACCTCTGAGCTCGTACGTCTCAGAGAAGGGTGTTAAGCTAAGAGAATAAATTCTCCGCCACCAACAGAAATGTATTTGAAAGAAATCATCTTTATATCTCAAAATGTAATGTTAGACATGTAACCATACAAGTCTGTTCCGGGTTCGAACAGAACCGAAGGCACTTCCAAAGAAGCCCTTGCAATCCGGGTATTCACAATCCCGATTGGATTTCCCATCACTTAGGAAATCTCTATACCGGAGCAACTCAGTGCAGAGACAATCGATAGGTTATCCTATCGTTCTCGCAAATATCCAGTCTTCAACACTGGTCTTCAAATGCTATCCATATACGACGTATCACTTATTCGGAATGGGTTATATGACACAAAGGTCCTCTCCCGGCTAAACCGAATAATGAGCGCAATATTTAAAAACATATGGATAATGGGATTTCAGTTAAGTCACAACTTATTACCCAAAAATCTTTCAAATGGTTTAAACAAATTACTATTTCAATCTTTTAAACAAAAAGATTCATCTCACAAAGTTCACTCAGTTTCACAAAGATTCATTCATAGATTTCCAAATCGATTTCCATTTCAATTGGATTAACTCATTAAATCTTTAAATCAAAGATTTAACTTATAGCTTTCAAAACAATTTCATTTTGAATGGTTTAAACAAATCACCATTTTAAATCTGTTAAAAATAAACATATTCAGTTCATAGCTTTCAAAAAGAATTCATTCATAACTTGGAAAACCATTTTTCAATTCAATCTTGAAATTCCTTTAATTAAACTGAAATTTCATTTCTTATCTGAAAGCTTTTATTCTTTTAAAACAAACAGTTTCATTTTGGAAATCTGATTCATTTATACGAGTTAAGGTTCTTGGGTAAAATCCAAATTCTCAAACAATACTTTTAAAATGGTTTAAATTCATACAAACACATTTATATCATCTTTAACCATAATTTCCAAACATGGAATTCAATTCCAAATTATTTGAATTCAAATTCAAATTGAATTATTTAAATTGGAAATTTTACCAAGTTATTCCAAATAACTTTTATCTTAAAAACTCCATTTCAAAAGCTTTAACATTTAACCCAAATCCATTTCCAAAATCAATTGAAATTAAAATTTCAATTTCAAAAATATTAAATTTAAATCATCTATGACTTAACCGATTTCCACGTGAAATCCACATTTGTGTGTGTAAAAGTGTGGTCCAAGGGTTTAACACAATAGTGCAACATCATTCAATCATCACAGATCAGAATACAGAAATATAGTTGATAAGCGGTATAATGATAACGCTTATCGTTTATTCACAAATCACAGATATATAGATAATAAATTATATTACAGAAAATTAACTACACTACAGATCACACACAATCAGGATATATCACGAGCAATTCAAGGCATCTCATACCATATAATCATTCATAAGTGAGGTCAAGCATTCAATAATCATTTATAAGCAGGATTAATTAATTGTTTAATCCTAATTAATTCAGTTTATTTCCAATTAAATTAATTACTTATGAATTTATTATTCAATCCTGATAAATTAATTGCAAGTCCTTTGATATGAATTAATTTAATCAATTACCTTAATTAATTAAATTCTTTTTAATTGATCATAGTTAATTTCATTTATAAATTAATCCTTAATTAATCTTTATTTGATTAATTATCCTTAATAAGTAATTATCCTTAATTACTTAATTAACTCTAACCATTAATTTTTTTAATTAAATAATTATCTCTAATCATTTTCATTAGTTAATTTATCTTTAACTTAAACTAATTAATCTCACATTAATTACCTAAATTAATTCATCACATTATACTTGGTATTAAATATTGATTAACTACTTGTTTAATCAATTTTAATCATTAATTAATATTTAATTAGTAATTCTTTAATTACCTTAATAATTAAATTTATTCCAATCATTAAATCTTAATTACCTTTAAGATAAAACATTATTCTTATTAATGACGTAATTATCATTTATAAATACATTTGAAACCATTTTACTTTTGAATTTACTTTTAAATTCCATTTCAAATTAAGATTTAAAATAAATACAAATTTATCTTTTAACAAAATTTTGAAAACAATTTAAAAACCTTTTAAGTCACATGTTAAAGAAATATTTTTCTTATAAAAGAAATTTAAAAGAGTATAAACCAAATTCATTTTAAATTCAAATCATTTTGAAAACCTACTTTAAACAATTTAAATTTGTTTAAACAGTTTAATTTGATAAAACTTTATTTTATCTTAAAGCTAGGATATAAATTAGAATTGAATCCAGATTAAAACTTTGATTTAAAACTTGTTTAAATCTTTGCTTTCAATTTTTAAATTAAATTCAAAAAAACACTGTCAGGTTGTAAAACCTGAAATCAAACAATGACCCGAGACTAACTCAACATTACCCGAGCTTTACTTCGAGTTTTCCCCTGCCTCACTCGTCTTCGAGTCAACCCACGCAAAAACAAGAGAACGACTTCGGGCCTACCCTTCTTCCCCAAACACACGAAAACTGATACGAAGAGTTGCACGTATCCGTGCACAATAGATCAACGACGTTCCAACAGTCGCCTCCACCTCCGACAAGTCATCATCATCTCGCCCAAACACCCCGAACTTCCTGATCCATGAATTATCTCGAATTCGAAGATTTAGCATATGGGTTCGACTGGAATAAAACTGGAACATCACTCAAACCTGGAAAACGACTCGCACACGAAACTCCGACCACCAAAACGTCGCCACCTCCGGCCATGTCTTCGACAACCTCCAAGCTAGCATTCCCCTGAATATTGTCGAACTCGATCAAACAACGAAGTCATTTCGACCAAAAATCATCACCCACTCAAAACTAGGGTTACCGACTAAAATTTATCACCGCCATCACCTCAACGTTCTGATCATCCCCTAGGCATTTTTCCCAGACCCTCTGGTCACTCCTCCATCATCAGAAGGAAACCCGACTTCCCAAATCGTCGAGATCACCAGAAAATTTCAAATATCTGTTTTCTGGTTAAACCATAAATGCATGCTCAAACAGATACTAAAATTTATGATTTTAGTTTTAAAAATCTAGTTTTCGTTTAGGGATTTGGGTTATAACCCTGAATAAATGAATTACTAACTTTGAATTTTGACTTAGTAGATTTACTCTGTTGTTTCTTTGTTTCTAGAGTCAATACAAAATCATTTTAACTTGAATAAATTTCTAAACTTCACTTTGTAAATTAACAAGCAAGTTTTATTTTAATCCTATGTCTTAACAACAACCAGATCAAGAGAAAAAGAATTTCGATCAAAAATTGAGTTTGAACAGGGAATAGATAGTGTCTCAGGTGAACAGACTTGCAAACTCATCCACACAGATATATATACACATCAATGTTTTAAAATATATTCACAGACATACTTGTTTCAGAGATGAACATGCAACAGAATCATCTACTTAAATTTTAAAACAGTGATGTTACTCACCTTGTTTTTCCCAGAAGAAACAAAGTTTGCTTGATGAACAGGCTTTTAAAATTTTGCAAGTTGAAGCTTCTTCTTTGATCTTTGATAAATCTGGTTTGTAGAGTTGTTTTAAAATGAAGTTTTGTTTAAGTTTGAAATGGTTTTTATTTCAGTTTTACTTAGTTTGAAGTGAACGAACTGAGATGAAAATAATGATATATAGAAATGAGTTTTACTGGGTGATGTATTTGTTTGTACAAGTGATAAAATATTGTTTTGTACAAAGTAATGTATTTTTTTCTTCTAGTACAACATATCAGTGATATTTATTTAGTTTTGGAAGGCTGTGGTGATGGCTTGCATTAATGGTTTGTACAAATATATTTATTTGCTTTTCTTCATTTCGGCTGAGATGATATGTAATGGCTTGCATTTATTATCATGTACAACTTACCTTTGTTTGCTTTATTTTATTTTGTACCTTGCTTTGTCTCGGCTGATATAAGGAAATTGGTTGTACATCATGAAGAAAATGTGATGTGGCTTCCTTTGCAAGCTTCATTACTTCATATATATTTTGTTTTTCTTCATTCTTTTGCAAGTGTACCTGAATATGTATAATTTGTTTACTTGTTTTCTTTTACAATCTAATAAATTTATTTCCTGCCATGTTTCATTTTATTATTCACATCAATCTTAATTTGCTTACACTTGAATTTACATAGTTCTTTCTATTTCCCTTTTTCTTTGTCTTTATAATATTACTTTATAAGATAAATGAATTTCTAATTTAGTTTGTTGTTAGATTTTATTTAGGTGTATTTACTTTTATATTTTGTACATAGTTTATCTTATACATTTCCATTTTTTTATTTCTAACTCAAATACTTTTAGCCTTGTAATATAAATAATTCCTATTTTAATTTTTTGTTAGAATTTTAGCTAACGGGTTACTTTTATATTTTAAACCATTTATTTACAAATTAAATTCAAATCAAACATATATATCTATATATTTATTATTTTCAAATTCACTCATATATGCCCAAATACATATATATACATATATATACAATATTTACAATATTTTTAAATTTAAGTGATTCATACCAAATTTATTTGGATTCGGGGAAACTCGAATCAATTCATAAATTAATTTTACAATTTTTATTCAAAAAATTCAATTAATTATCAATTTAAATTTAATTAAAATTCGGGGTCGTTACAGACTTCCCCCCTTAAAAGAATTTCGTCCTCGAAATTGCCAAGGAGACACAAAGATAGATGAAAAATGTTTCATCAAATCAAACTGAACATCTATTCTGCATTTGGCTTACCAAATTAGAATATCAATAATAGATACGAAAACGAACCTATTTAACAATCCACAAAATACTCGGGTTATCCAGATCTACGAAACATGCAGTGGCATTGGTCATTTCGAAGGGATAACTAACCATTCGTAGAACATATCGGGACCCAAAGATGAATAGATAGATATATGGATACAATTCCAAAACTTTCTTTAGTTTTAGAACTAAAGTATACCTATCAACCATAGCAACCAATGCAAAAAATTCATCCAAACAAACAATTTTGGTCCATCCGGAGTTTACGTCCCATTTTAATATATCGAATCTCCTTCCTGGATCTACCAGAAAATATCGAAGAATTAAGGAAAGATGACAAACAAAGAGACTGATAGAGAAAAGATTGCTTCCTTGTTGTTATAGAGTATTGACCATTTATAGTCGTATTTCCCTGTCTCCTATCTCATCCTCTTCTTGCACTCATACTGACTATCAGTGGATAGCAAGAGAATTTACTGAGGCATACGAACGAATATTTGAGGAATACTCATTCTAGGGTATACTTCACCCTATATCTAATGAGCTACTTAATGTGTTATACTCCTGAGCTAAAGTTTTAACCCTCAGCTCTGATACCACTTGTAAAGATCCCGGACTCGGCCTTCGAAAATCAGCACCCGTACTTCACTTGTACTCAAAATGCCATAGATTCAAACGCCGAATCTGGCTCTCCGGAGCTTATAACACCATTAAGTATAACAACACAGCGGAAGAAAAAGAATATATCAATATATATAACATTGATACAATGACAGATACAAAATCTGATACAATATGATACAACAGAATGATACAACAGATATCAACATACATCAGAGATATGATACAAGAAATAGCAGCGGAAAGAAAATTGATAACACCAGCAGCGGAAAGAATGTCTCCAATAGAATGTTCCAAGATAAGCAACGTCAGTCCATGAACTCCAAGAACTGAACTAGCTCCAGATAATCTACTAAACCTGAATATCTGAAAACCCCAACTCTAGACTGCCCGTGTGGAAAATTGTGGGCACCCAGAGTTTAGGAAGGGAACAATAAACTCCGAGTCAGTCGTGGGACTGTTGTGAGCAACAAAAACAGTTTATCTTTAAAACAAACACAAAAGAATTTTAGAAATTGAAATCCGCAATGCTTTTAGAAAATGAAACTACCATAAGGCCTCCCGCACACACACACAATGCAAACGCAGAATTGGAGGAGATTTCTCCTTATGATAGTCAAAGATGCTTACAACGCAAAACAAATCATTGGATATTATTACTAGTGCATAGTGCAGAAAACATTTCAAAAGTATAATATCAATCTTAGCCAGCATAGGCATTTCACGTTATGCCTACTATAGCTACTATGTTCAATAGCAGGTTACCGCCACATTCCATAGCAGGTTATACAACTAAAACCGTACAAGGTTCGTATTGTTTCTTTGGATTTCCAACAAATGGTCAGGCTAAGGAACTTCCTATGCCATGTAGGAATGCCTCTGGTGGGACGCTCTGAGAGACAACATGCTCTCTGCCAACACAAGGCCGGTTACCCCCTTCCCGGGTAGTAAACCTGAGATATGCCACCCCCGGTCCTTTCGGACCTTTATCCGAGCGCTTGGTAGCCAACATCACACATAATAAATGAAGTGTGTCCACATGAGTAAGTATCTGGGCTCCATACCATGATACTACCCTTTTCCAGAAGGAATGGTCAAACCCTAGGGAAGCTACCCCTGAAACCTTGCCGCATCTTTCCTGTTTCGACCATTTCCGGGTTGTGAGGTCTGACGAAGTCTCGTCCACAAAGCTACGCTTTTTCACAAAGCCACGCTTTTATCACAAATGATCAATAAATGATCATCACACAACAACACTCAGCATGCCACATTACCAAATTGGGAATATATCGCTGATAAATTTCAACTACATAACCTCTGAGCTCGTACGTCTCAGAGAAGGGTGTTAAGCTAAGAGAATAAATTCTCCGCCACCAACAGAAATGTATTTGAAAGAAATCTGCTTTATATCTCAAAATGTAATGTCAGACATGTAACCATACAAGTCTGTTCCGGGTTCGAACAGAACCGAAGGCACTTCCGAAGAAGCCCTTGCAATCCGGGTATTCACAATCCCGATTGGATTTCCCATCACTTAGGAAATCTCTATACCGGAGCAACTCAGTGCAGAGACAATCGATAGGTTATCCTATCGTTCTCGCAAATACCCGGTCTTCAACATCGGTCTTCAAATGCTATCCATATACGACGTATCACTTATTCGAAATGGGTTATATGACACAAAGGTCCTCTCCCGGCTAAATCGAATAATGAGCGTAATATTTAAAAACATATGGATAATGGGATTTCAGTTAAGTCACAACTTATTACCCAAAAATCTTTCAAATGGTTTAAACAAATTACCATTTCAATCTTTTAAACAAAAAGATTCATCTCACAAAGTTCACTCAGTTTCACAAAGATTCATTCATAGATTTCCAAATCGATTTCCATTTCAATTGGATTAACTCATTAAATCTTTAAATCAAAGATTTAACTTATAGCTTTCAAAACAATTTCATTTCGAATGGTTTAAACAAATCACCATTTTAAATCTGTTAAAAATAAACAGATTCAATTTATAGCTTTCAAAAAGAATTCATTCATAACTTGGAAAACCATTTTTCAATTCAATCTTGAAATTCCTTTAATTAAACTGGAATTTCATTTCTTATCTGAAAGCTTTTATTCTTTTAAAACAAACAGTTTCATTTTGGAAATCTGATTCATTTATACGAGTTAAGGTTCTTGGGTAAAATCCAAATTCTCAAACAATACTTTTAAACTGTTTAAATTCATACAAACACATTTATATCATCTTTAACCATAATTTCCAAACATGGAATTCAATTCCAAATTATTTGAATTCAAATTCAAATTGAATTATTTAAATTGGAAATTTTACCAAGTTATTCAAAATAACTTTTATCTTAAAAACTCCATTTCAAAAGCTTTAACATTTAACCCAAATCCATTTCCAAAATCAATTGAAATTAAAATTTCAATTTCAAAAATATTTAATTTAAATCATCTGTGACTTAACCGATTTCCACGTGAAATCCACATTTGTGTGTGTAAAAGTGTGGTCCAAGGGTTTAACACAATAGTGCAACATCATTCAATCATCACAGATCAGAATACAGAAATATAGTTGATAAGCGGTATAACGATAACGCTTATCGTTCATTCACAGATCACAAATATATAGATAATAAATTATATTACAGAAAATTAACTACATTACAGATCACACACAATCAGGATATATCACGAGCAATTCAAGGCATCTCATACCATATAATCATTCATAAGTGAGGTCAAGCATTCAATAATCATTTATAAGCAGGATTAATTAATTGTTTAATCCTAATTAATTCAGCTTATTTCCAATTAAATTAATTACTTATGAATTTATTATTCAATCCTGATAAATTAATTACAAGTCCTTTGATATGAATTAATTTAACCAATTACCTTAATTAATTAAATTCTTCTTAATTGATCATAGTTAATTTCATTTATAAATTAATCCTTAATTAATCTTTATTTGATTAATTATCCTTAATAATTAATTATCCTTAATTACTTAATTAACTCTAACCATTAATTTCTTTTAATTAAATAATTATCTCTAATCATTTTCATTAGTTAATTTATCTTTAACTTAAACTAATTAATCTCACATTAATTACCTAAATTAATTCATCACATTATACTTGGTATTAAATATTGATTAACTACTTGATTAATCAATTTTAATCATTAATTAATATTTAATTAGTAATTCTTTAATTACCTTAATAATTAAATTTATTCCAATCATTAAATCTTAATTACCTTTAAGATAAAACATTATTCTTATTAATGACTTAATTATCATTTATAAATACATTTGAAACCATTTTACTTTTGAATTTACTTTTAAATTCCATTTCAAATTAAGATTTAAAATAAATACAAATTTATCTTTTAACAAAATTTTGAAAACAATTTAAAAACCTTTTAAGTCACATGTTAAAGAAATATTTTTCTTATAAAAGAAATTTAAAAGAGTATAAACCAAATTCATTTTAAATTCAAATCATTTTGAAAACCTACTTTAAACAATTTAAATTTGTTTAAACAGTTTAATTTGATAAAACTTTATTTTATCTTAAAGCTAGGATATAAATTAGAATCGAATCCAGATTAAAACTTTGATTTAAAACTTGTTTAAATCTTTGCTTTCAAATTTTAAATTCAATTCAAAAAAACACTGTCAGGTTGTAAAACCTGAAATCAAACAATGACCCGAGACTAACTCAACATTACCCGAGCTTTACTTCGAGTTTTCCCCTACCTCACTCGTCTTCGAGTCAACCCACGCAAAAACTCGAGAACGACTTCGGGCCTACCCTTCTTCCCCAAACACACGAAAACTGATACGAAGAGTTGCACGTATCCGTGCACAATAGATCAACGACGTTCCAGCAGTCGCCTCCACCTTCGACAAGTCATCATCATCTCGCCCAAACACCCCAAACTTCCTAATCCATGAATTATCTTGAATTCGAAGATTTAGCATATGGGTTCGACTGGAATAAAACTGGAACATCACTCAAACTTGGAAAACGACTCGCACACGAAACTCCGACCACCAGAACGTCGCCACCTCCGGCCACGTCTTCGACAACCTCCAAGCTAGCATTCCCCTGAATATTGTCGAACTCGATCAAACAACGAAGTCATTTCGACCAAAATACATCACCCACTCAAAACTAGGGTTACAGACTAAAATTTATCACCGCCGTCACCTCAACGTTCTGATCATCCCCTAGGCATTTTTCCCAGACCCTCTGGTCACTCCTCCATCATCAGAAGGAAACCCGACTTCCCAAATCGTCGAGATCACCAGAAAATTTCAAATATCTGTTTTCTGGTTAAACCAGAAATGCATGCTCAAACAGATACTAAAATTTATGATTTTAGTTTTAAAAATCTAGTTTTCGTTTAGGGATTTGGGTTATAACCCTGAATAAATGAATTACTAACTTTGAATTTTGACTTAGTAGATTTACTCTGTTGTTTCTTTGTTTCCAGAGTCAATACAAAATCATTTTAACTTGAATAAATTTCTAAACTTCACTTTGTAAATTAACAAGCAAGTTTTATTTTAATCCTATGTCTTAACAACAACCAGATCAAGAGAAAAAGAATTTTGATCAAAAATTGAGTTTGAACAGGGAATAGATAGTGTCTCAGGTGAACAGACTTGCAAACTCATCCACACAGATATATATACACATCAATGTTTTAAAATATATTCACAGACATACTTGTTTCAGAGATGAACATGCAACAGAATCATCTACTTAAATTTTAAAACAGTGATGTTACTCACCTTTTTTTCCCCAGAAGAAACAGAGTTTGCTTGATGAACAGGCTTTTAAAATTTTGCAAGTTGAAGCTTCTTCTTTGATCTTTGATAAATCTGGTTTGTAGAGTTGTTTTAAAATGAAGTTTTGTTTAAGTTTGAAATGGTTTTTATTTCAGTTTTACTTAGTTTAAAGTGAACGAACTGAGATTAAAATAATGATATATAGAAATGAGTTTTACTGGGTGATGTATTTGTTTGTACAAGTGATAAAATATTGTTTTGTACAAAGTAATGTATTTTTTTCTTCTAGTACAACATATCAGTGATATTTCTTTAGTTTTGGAAGGCTGTGGTGATGGCTTGCATTAATGGTTTGTACAAATATATTTATTTGCTTTTCTTCATTTCGGCTGAGATGATATGTAATGGCTTGCATTTATTATCATGTACAACTTACCTTTGTTTGCTTTATTTTATTTTGTACCTTGCTTTGTCTCGGCTGATATAAGGAAATTGGTTGTACATCATGAAGAAAATGTGATGTGGCTTCCTTTGCAAGCTTCATTATTTCATATATATTTTGTTTTTCTTCATTCTTTTGCAAGTGTACCTGAATATGTATTATTTGTTTACTTGTTTTCTTTTACAATCTAATAAATTTATTTCCTGCCATGTTTCATTTTATTATTCACATCAATCTTAATTTGCTTACACTTGAATTTACATAGTTCTTTTTATTTCCCTTTTTCTTTGTCTTTATAATATTACTTTATAAGATAAATGAATTTCTAATTTAGTTTGTTGTTAGATTTTATTTAGGTGTATTTACTTTTATATTTTGTACATAGTTTATCTTATACATTTCCATTTTTTTATTTCTAACTCAAATACTTTTAGCCTTGTAATATAAATAATTCCTATTTTAATTTGTTGTTAGAATTTTAGCTAACGGGTTACTTTTGTATTTTAAACCATTTATTTGCAAATTAAATTCAAATCAAACATATATATCTATATATTTATTATTTTCAAATTCACTCATATATGCCCAAATACATATATATACAATATTTACAATATTTTTAAATTTAAGTGATTCATACCAAATTTATTTGGATTCGGGGAAACTCGAATCAATTCATAAATTAATTTTACAATTTTTATTCAAAAAATTCAATTAATTATCAATTTAAATTTAATTAAAATTCGGGGTCGTTACAATGCCGATCCCTTCATTCGTTGCATGCTATGCCGATCCATCTTTCACGAGCAGCGCCATGCCGATCCATCTCTCACGAGCAGCGCCATGCCGATCCATCTCTCACGAGTAGCACTATGCCAATCCTTGCATATACTCATATATATTCACCATCCACTTGGCTTAACATGCCGATCCCGATCTATCCACCATATTATACCGATCCATCTTATGCCATTGAACCACATTGGACTAGGTACCACATCTTATACCGATCTGTCCGCATTTCCAACCAAGTTGACTCCCTAGCCAAGTAACCATACCGATCCCTATAATCTCTCCATGTTACACCGAACCCTATATCATCTCGTCCATATCTCCAAACCACTATGCCGATCCCTATCTCATATGAGCTAACTTCCATCTTTCTGATATCCCGCATTGTCCATTTATTAACTTTGTCCAATCCGGGCTCTGTATAACTATTTGGACTTTTTATCTAGGTTATGCAGCCGTTGCCTCATGATCATCCTTCTCATTAATGGTCGAGTCTGGCCCGCGCGATCAGCTCAATATAGCTGGGTTAGGGCACCGAGTAACAAGGTACAGTTAGGATGGAGAGAGTGAATGGTCACTTTTGCTTCATAAAGGAACATCGAAGAAGAGAATTGTAATAATAATGAGTGATGCTTAACATTGGAATAAGAAATATGATTCTATTCCGAAATGTATTTTCGTATAGAAATTTTTTTTATAAGATTTATTTCTTTAAGTTCAAGATATTTGACCAAAGAACTTTCCATTGTAAACTAGTTGCTATATATGAAATAAATTATCTATATTAAGTGAATAATGGACCTCCAAATTCAGTACATTATTATAGTAATAGTATAAATAGTGAGAGCATGCCATATAATACTTATTAATTGCATCAAGTACGAAATTGTTTTCGTAAAAATTCCAAACGTTATTTATGAAATAACGATTATTTTTCGGTATCGACTGAAAAATAGACATAGTTTTATTTCAGTGTGAATATTATGAAATAAAACTATAATGTGATGTTTATTTTCATAACAAAAGTGATACAATGGAAAAAACAAATGTATCTAAAATTGTTTACAATTATTTTGGAATTATGGGCTAAGCCGTAGTTTTGAGAAATAATTTTTATTATATGCGAATCACATGATATCGGTTAATTATATCTCAAACAATTAAGGGCTATGCACTCAATTTTTGGGAGCATCATGAGAGTTGATGAACTCTTCAGATTGATACATATAGATGTATGCAATCATAAGTCTATTCATACCAAAACGGTTCCACGTACTTCATCATATTCACCAATGAGTTATCACAGACATATATATTTGATACACATGTATAAGTCTACATTAAGCTCATAGAATATAAAACGGAAGTAAATAATATAACAAGTAGAAGAATTGATTCGATTTGATCGAATGAGTGAGTATATTGGAAAGAGTTCCATATGTACCTAATATAAATAAAGATTTTGTCTCAATGGTCACTCCTCCCTATAATACATAATGATGTGTTGATAAGGAGTAATCGAGCTTCGTTGGACAAAGCACAATAATGATGAGTGAATTTGAGTTAAAATTATTTCTATAAGGTGTGTACTTAAGTGTAGTACACAAGGTTAAGATTAATATCATCCAAAGAATAGTTTACAAAACCATACAAGATACAGGTTTATGAGAAACCCCTACATTTCCTAGGCCAAGCAGTTGATAGGTTGTGTGAGTCGAAAGACTACATGTAATAACTGTATGTAAGAGATTTTGCATGAATCGTCCTAAGAGAATTTTGGGAATGATAGTCATTAGATGACTAATTTATGTAATAAACATACATATATTACAAACAAATGCAAAATCGGTTTTATATAAGGAAATTCATAAAATGTTTAAGAATGTTCATTTCGTTGCACTGAGAAACAACTGTTGTTTTAAGAAATACCAACTTCGTAGCAAAGGAATTTCGTTAAGAAATTATTGGTATAAAATGTATTTGGATCCCAGGATAAAACTAATTTCAAGGGATGAAATGAATACAACATATTAGATGTCTAATAAGTATTCTTGTACGAGAGAAACAATGAGTTTCTTATTGATGTCAAGAATAGATAATCCTCAGAAGTGAATAAAACCATTAAGAGTATTGACTTTACGATATGGTATGATGCACAAATCCAAAATAGATTCCAAGTACAATATCAAAATATGATTTTGAAAGTTGTATCCAAAGGGATATGATCACTTGGCCACAAATGTATCTTTAAGAGAAAGACAAATGTAGTTGGAATATAGTGAGCCACATTGATTAGAATAATACCATAAATTTCAACTGTTGAAATTAACTTAATAGATTCACCATTTGATGTGCTTAAATAGGTTTGGATTTTTACTCATAAAATTATCACATAGTATGACTATATGTTTTGGTATGTATGTGTTGAAACAGAAAATTCTAAATAATGATTTAGAGTAAACTGTTTACACATAATAATCAAAGTGTCTCAAAGTAAGTAAGAGCGATTTTGAGTTTATGAGTTTTAAGATACAATCCAAGAATGGATACAAAAGTATCATTCAGAAAAGCATCAAAATTGAATAAGTGTTTTGACAGAAATATCAAATAGTTTGATTATTAGTCAAATTGCAGAGGAAGCATGTGTTCATAAGAAAGAGCGTTAGAAGGACATTGATATTTCTAAACTATAAATATAAAACACGTTGTCGATTTTTTAACGATGTACTTATGTCAATAGCCTTAGTTGTTTTAATACTAAACGTTGTATTTGTAAATGATGTCTTTTACAGTAAATATAAAAGATACCAGAATGTCCTAAACGGTATGCAATGACACCTTATTAAAATGTTCAATACATAATATGTAAGATGGATTCCTTATGTATTGACAAAAGGAATTATCATACATGTTATGTTATCTACGATATCATGATTTGTTTGTGTATTTGATACATGAAGAAAATAGCAAATCCAAATTGATATCACTAAATGGTTGTTTGAGTTTTCTCCTGTATATACGAAATACTAGAGAATTGTTTACAGAAACAACAAACTCCTTACGAAGGAGTGTTTGGACTCAAAATATCCATAAGTGATATTGAGTATAATATGTCAATAATAAATTCAAGTTAAGAATCTTTAAGTTGGAAATGTCCAAATGAAAGACTATTGCTGATTTAATGAAAAAGGCTAGGTGCATCGCCTTGAATAGCGCCATAATAAAAGCAATGTATATAAATATAAATGCACAAATTAATAACTGAGCCGAGGATGATTCGAAATGGTGAGAATCCCATAACATTGTTATATGATGATAATATCACGATATGGTTCATAACAGATTTTAAATCTCACTAGAAGTCGAGAGACATACATCGAATTGTTACACATAAGAAAGAGAGTTTATCCGCATCGGAGAGAGGATATTAACACAGTAAAAAATTGGAACATAATAGCATACCCATTCACTGAGGGACTGACACAATTGGTTTTGAGAAAACCAATTGGAGAAGTTGGAATGAGATTCCATAATTGATCCCAAGTGCAAGTGGGAGATTGATAGAGTTAAGGGTATGCCCTAGGGGCATTATGTAATTTGTTACATATATCTAACTCGATAATCAATCTTGTTTGAGATAAAAGGTGCTTTCTTTCTATTATATACTTGATATAATATGTTATATATTAATTAATTAATTTAATTAAAAGTATATTTAATAGAAAACCCATAAATGGTATGGTTTGTAATAATAGTTATAAAGTGTTGTAACCATGAGTAATTTATCACAGTGAAAATAAATATACCATTTTAAATATTCCTTATCAAGATGTATCGAGATTGGATATCGATACATCCATTGAGACTAGAGTAAGTAACGCTCTCCAAATGTTGGGTAGTATATTACTCATCCCTACTGGGGGCACCAAGGGGTTATGTACTTATAGTTATTGGATAACTATGGAATAATTCACTCAATAGTTTTCTGTTAGTTAATATAACAAAGATCAAATAGAAAATATCAATGTGACTAATTTACATTGTTCTCTGGATTTGAGAATACTATTGATCTTCAATGTGGAAGCTCCACTTTGATTACAGTTAAATCATAGCACGATGTCCATCGAACGACTATATTGGGTCGAGAGGAAGCATTGGAAGTGAAACACTATTCAAAAGAGGATTCGTCTTCTCAGTTATCTGAGGTTAATATCACGGTCAGCTGAAGTCAACTCAAAGTCAAAGTCTCCGTGCAGAGCATTACGGTTAATAATAATTGTTATTATTGGACTTTGTGTTTGGACTATGAAGTTGAATATGGACAGTATTGGAATTTTGACCATTACCAAATTCAATAAGTCCAAAGTGATATAGTTTTGACGAAGAGAATTGGTGTAAATATGTAACGACCTGAAATTTTCAACCATTCGCATCCATACATGTCAGATTTGAATTGCTCAAAATATCAGATTGTTAATTTAAATTTGGTAAAATTCAGCATATACAGTAAATAAAATAATCACAAATCACAGACACAGAGTAATATAATAATAATGTAGCGGAAACAAAAGAATAGTAGTTCATGAAGCTACTATGTATATATAACAGAGTTAAACAAGATACAACAGAAGTCACGAATACATAGATGTCTCAATACAATAATCAAATACAAGATCTGAATACATCACTGGAATCAACTGAACAACTGAAAGCAGGATAGATAGCTGGATCTCCAAGCGAAGCTCCAACTCCAAAGGTGAGTCTCGAACACTGAACCACTCAGTCTGACCCGAGCGTAAAGCAAAACACAAAACACTCGAGTCAGGATTAACATTCTAATATTAATAAATCCAACTCAAGTGAAATATCAACTGAAATACAAGTAACTTAAAGGATATTTGGGATAACCATCCTCTAAGGATCCGTTAAACTATCTACTATGTGGTAATATTTTGCTAATATAATAATGTCTATAATAAAATAAACTTACTTTTAAATAGCGTTAAGGGGTTACCCATATAGCCCTTAACATATAATAGTCTCAGTAGTCTATCCAGTATTAGCATACTCCCAGATCGAGGGCTACCCTCAATACTCCACAGGCTACGGCACAAATCCAAACTCATAGTAAAGCTCGATATGGTAGGTGACACAGCACAACTAGGCAATGCCAGGGTAGATATACCAATTACGCATCCGGGCTGGTGGTAACGCATAGCAGCCACTACCGCTCACCTCGGAAAACACTCCCAATCAAAATTGAAGGGTGGCCACCAAATAAATCACAAAGTAATAGAATAGTTGTCTGATGTGTGTTTAGTGTTTGATGATAACAAACTATATATCGTATTTTAGATGTGTTTACAGATTATACACATACAGGAATAACAGAAATTTTATCAACACAGAATTTGAATTCAAACTGAAATTTTATTCAAACAATTTTATTACAAATTTTGAATGGTACAAATTCTGACTCGAATTCTGACTCACTATAACTGTACAATTTCTGAATACATCACAATTTGATTTTACAGTCACAGTCCTCACTACATCACTCATACACTCAGTTGTTTGTCTGCATTTGCACTGTCCAGTTCCAGTATCTGTCTTGTTTCCTGTGTACCTGTATAATTGACAATCTACAGCAGTAATCTGAACAGAAACAAATTTAATTTGCAAAAATATAAAATTTGTTTTAAAGTTGTCTCAGATATATGGGTTAAACGTCATCATCTTTGATTGTGTAGTATCTGTGCATATCAGTATTTATACCAGGGACAGGAAATTACGAGTGGCTGCAGTACACACGTATGCACGTGTGCACTGCCTCGCCAACTCGAGTGCACAAGGTCAAATCAAAGTTAGATTCAACACAAGTGCAAATAGTCTTGATCAAAATCAAGCCATGTACACTGGATTCAAAAGGCACAACTAACAAATCAAAACAGCAATGTCAAAACCAAGAAGTGTCAACAACAATGCTGCAGAGCCAAAACATGTGCCTCAAAAGACTCAAGTAAATGGATGAAAAACAAAGCAAGACAGTTTGCAAGCAGTTCAATGATCACTGCAACAAAAGACTACAATGACAGTTCAAGTATGCAGAGAGCAATATGAAGCAATGCAATACAAGTATACACAAGGCCAATGAACAGTCAAACCAAAATGCAACATTGCTTCTGAATGTATCAAAACCAATATAGATAAAGATACAGTGGAGCATGTACAGACAGACAGTAGCAACATAACAAACTTCAGAGCACATATGCATGGAGCAAAGGAGACATCTCAAAATGAGCCAGACCACATCATGGAACAGGCAACTACAACAAACAATCACAAAACAAATTCAAGAATGCAGAAGTGAACTGATAAATGCAATGCTCAAGTGAAGGGTGAACCAGACTACAAAGACCAAACATCATAATGAAGTGAGGAACAGACTCATAGTGAAATAGTGAATGCACCAACCATCTACAAACAAGTTCAACTACTCAAGTATACACATCACAGTGCACATATGTCAACTATACAAAAGACTCAAGCAGACATGCTATCAAACAGAGGAGTATACAATGAAGCTGCACAGCAACTAAATGTACACAGTAACATGGTCAAGCTACAAGTAATATGTACAAGTCAGGGAAGCAGCTACAGAGATATCACAATGTCAAACTACATGCAGTAGCAACAAGGTAATGAAGCCAATGTCAGATGGTCAGAGAACAGTATGGATATAATCAGTGAAAGATGATCAGAGAAGATCATCGAAGTCACAGCGAAGTCGTATGTTTAAAATCAGTGAAACTAAAAAAAAAGGAGGAAAGTTTTGTTGCCGTGAAAATCAAGAAGGATCGAACGTCACAAAAATAAAGCCGTGCATCGAAAGGAATTTCCAAATATATCGGAGCTTAAAACAGGAAAGTTTCAACAACGTGAATATCACGTAAACCAAATCAGACGTCTATATAAGGACCCAAAAATCATCATTGACGGTATGGTGATTCAGAGCAGAAAAACACACAAAACCCAATCATCATCAACATCAAGTAATTAAGTTCAAATCGGAAAAGCAACAAGGCAAATAATCACATACCGAAGTTGAACTCGATCAAACATCGAATCAGCCAAAGCAAGCCTCAACGAGACGAACGATCGATCAAAGTCAAACGCGAGTTCATCTACACAATCGATCAACAGAAGTCGGTTGCTCCGACAAAGCAAATCCCTAGTTCCAGTCTCGATGCAAACAGTCGAGATCGCAATCAAATAAGCTACAGCGAAGCCGAAGCCAGAGTCACCACAAAGGAGCTACAAAGTCGACAAAGCCAAAGTCTCAATTAGCCAGAAAATCACAACATCGCCGAAGCTTCAAATTGCCAGTAGAACGAAGAAGGGCTAGGCCAAATTCAATCAAGCAAGTAATACAGAGGAAAAGACTTTAAGATTCATAGAGAATCGAAGAGTAGAATCGCCAGAGAAAACAAGCAATCGAAGAATCGCCAAAACCCTAATTAGCAAGTCGCCATTTATTTTTCCAGAGAAAAGGATCGAAGAAATAAAAGGAAGCAGGCCGAAGTTTGAGCAAAGAAGCGGGCCGACGTGTTTAATCAAATAATAATGGGCCGGTCAAATTTTAAAATAGGGTTTTAAATTTAGTCTTAATTTTGGGTTTAAATAGGGTTTTAATTTGGGCCAGGTTTTATTGATCTAGTTTTAGGCCAAATTCATTTGAGGACAAAAGTGTTTTAAACTGTCAATCTATATTTTGCCCTGGGATTAAACTGTATTTTGTATTTTCAGTTTGTATTATCAAAGTCCAGTCAGAGTGAATCACCACCTAGGGTTTAGGTGTTGTCAGATTGTCTAGTTAGAATTAGTTCAGTGAGCAGGGAGGCTGCGAGTTTGCAAAGCTCTATAGGCGGGAGCAGAGTTTGCGAGTAAACGAAACTCTATAGGCGGAGCAGGGTGTGCGAGTCTGTAGGAGTGTTTGTGAGCGGGAGCGAGTGTCTGCGAGTCTGTCAGAGTGTTTGTAAGCGGGAGACTGTTTAATTCTAATAGAAATCTGGGAATGCAGCAGTAGGCAGGGGTTGCCGAAGCTGGGTAAATTTGTGTGTGATTTACTTTACTGCATATTTATTTATCTGCTGATTTCTTCCGCGTTTAATTTGAGAAAATTTGCGATAACCCTATTTCACCCCCCCTCTAGGGTTAATCTAGATCCTACAAGTGGTATCAGAGCGAGGTAAATTTTTTTAACTCTAGAGTCATGAATTTATCAAATAATGCTTTCTCTGAGGGGCAATCTATTGTTAGGCCACCAATGTTTAATGGGAGTGACTATGCTTACTGGAAGGTTAGGATGAGTATTTATCTTAGTTCTGTTGATTATGATGTTTGGGATATTATTGAAACTGGTTATACACCTCCCACTATAACTATTGGTGATACTGAGATTCCTAAACCGAGGGATAGGTGGGATGCTAATGATAAGAAGTTGAAAACCACTAATGCTAAGGCCATGAATGCTCTTATCTGTGCTCTTGATAAAACTGAATTTAATAGAATTTCTCATTGTAAAACAGCACAGGAAATTTGGCATACTTTGGAGGTAACACACGAAGGAACTTCTCAAGTCAAGGAGTCTCGTCTAGCCCTGTTCAGTAATGAATACGAGAATTTTGTGATGGACAAAGGCGAGAGCATAAAGGATATGTTTGGACGCTTCTCAACCTTGGTGTACAATGCTAGAGCGCTTGGAAAGGTATTCTCTGAAGTAGAGCTGGTGAGGAAGATTCTACGAGTCTTACCAATAAACTTTGAGGCAAAAGTCACGGCAATACAAGAATCGAAAGATTTAAGCAAACTGAGTATGGAGGATTTGATCGGAAATCTGATGACGTATGAGCTTGAGTTAAAAGCAAAGGAAGAACGCATCAATTCCGAACCAAAGAAGAAGACGATTGCCTTAAAGAGCAGAGAAGAGAGCGATGAAGAAGAAGTTGATCCAATTGAAGGACTTGCAGTGGCTGTCAATAATTTCAGAAGGTGGTCGAAATACAAGCCACGAAAGAAGAAGACCAGTAGTAATAGATCTAAAGATTCTGACAACTCTGAAAACGAACTAATCTGTTATAACTGCAACAAGCCTGGCCACTTCAAACAAAATTGTCCACTTCTCAAAAACACCAAGGAAAAGAAAAAGAAGAAAAAGGCATTCGCAGCAACTTGGGATGATGAGGAAGGAGAGGAAGTTTCAACTGATAGCTCAGAGGAGGCTAATCTGTGTCTTATGGTAAGATCAGATTCAGAAGCAAGCTCAAAGGAATCAAGATCAGATTCAGAAGCAAGCTCAGAGGAATCCAATGAGGTAAAAAACTACTCTTATAAAGATCTTGTTTATTTGTGCCTCGATCTTACTAAAACTGTTGAAGCTCTTGATTCTAAAAATGAAAAACTGAAATCTGATAGGAAAAAGCTTATCCATGAAAATTTCAGGTTAGAAACTGAACTTGAAAAAATTCAGAACCTAGAATGTGAAAATTGTAAAACTTTAGATTCAGAGTTATCTAAACTGAAGGATAGCTTCGAGGATCTTGAAAAAGAAAACCTAAATCTAAAGGAAACTATTGAAACTAGGAAAAAGGATTTTGTGAATAGATGCACCTCACTTGTGTCTGAAAACTCAACACTGAAAACCAAAGTCCAAGATCTTGAGAAATCACTGAATAACTTTTCTAGAGGAGAAAAATCATTCAATATGTTATTAGGAAATCAATTGTTTGCTAACAACCGAAAAGGACTAGGTTTTGGTAAATCACAAGTTGATGATAGTGCAAAAGGTAAGGGTATCTTTACTGAATGTGAAATAATTGGATATCATGTTGAAAATTGTAGTCATAGGAACAAGAACACGAAATTTATACAAGTTTGGGTTCCTAAAAATTCTACAAATAAATTTCATGTCTATTGGAACAAGAATGAAAGGACAAAACAAATTTGGATTCCAAAGGGATTGTTTATTCACAATTATTCTGCCACTAACAAACATGGACCTATAAAACAAATAGGTCACATAAATCTTTAACCGTGTAGGTGTGGTGGCAGGCTAAGGAACAACATTAGTGTCATTTGGATTCTGGCTGTTCCAGATACACAACGGGCGACAAATCAACGTTCCTTAGCCTAGTATAAAGGTGACATATTCACAATGGGCAAACAACGAAAGATTATCGTACAGGTAAAACAGGTAATTGTATTTATTTTCAAACGATAGATAAAATGTGAAAATCTGCACCATAATCTGAATCAGCCAGTTATGTGAAATGATTGATGATGATTAATTCTGATTTCATCTTTTAATGGATTTACTTGAAGTAATTATGATGGTTGACCGATTCTGATTTGCTTATTATGATCTTATATGACTTGACTCTAATCAGTGGTTAAAAATTGATCAACCATCTTCTTCTTGAACTTAATCTGTTTGGTCAAACTATGATTGATTTCTGATTGCTCATGCTCTAAAAAGTATTTTGAGAAGCTGCTGAAACTGATGCTTCACTTATGAAAACTTTAAATTGCTTTTGAAATAATCTTGATATTTTAACTGTGATTCTACGGAAGGTATACACACTCGCTCTTCATTTGATAAAAAGTTGTGTGCAGTTTGTTAACACCGTAGTTTTATTTCTGAAGATGAATCTGATACTATTGAAATGGTTCTTAACTGCTTCTATACTCCATATTATGTTTTCTGTGTGTTTGTGTTTGCACGTTTTCACTCTAATTCTAAAGAATCACATTTGAATACCACTAAACGAAATTTTGAGATATTTTTCACACACACATAAATTTGGACTATGATATCTTTCGTGTGAAAACTTTAATTTAGTTGGTTATTCTGATGTTGATTATGCGGGTTCACTGGTTGACAGGAAAAATACTAGTGGGACATGTTTCATCCTAGAATATTCATTTCATGGTCTGATAATTCTGTTCATCATTCACTCACAAAACACATTGATGTGAAACACCATTTTTTTTATCACATTGCTAGGAAAAACATTTGCATTGAATTCATTTCAACTAAGAATCAACTTACTGATATTTTCACAAAACCCCTTCTCAAAGACAGATTTTCAGATTACGTTTGGATTTGGGAATTATGGAAATTGACTAATCATTTTTCAATTTTTGGTTGAAATATTCTTGGATATTTATTTTCAACTTCAATTTCTAGAATTCAAACCTGTTTTGGATATCATTCAAAGATTGATTTGAATATGGTGTTCAGTAGTGGAAATACGTTTGGTTTATGAAATTTCATAATATGATTAATTTGGTAACTTATTCCACGACCATTTCTATTTCTACCATCTTTCTATCATTCATAATGGTTTAAAAAAATGAGAAGAGTAAATTGCTTTTTAAATTAAAAAGGAAAAATCAAAGAAAATTTTAAAATATTCCTTATGCATCCATTCTCATTTAAAAGTCCTTATGGTTATGCATGGATGGATCATTAGATGTTATCATCACTCCATTCTCATTTAAAAGTCCTTATGGTTATGCATGGATGGAGCTTGATAACTAATGAGTAACTGCTAATCCCATTTAAAAGTCCTTATGGTTATGCGTGGTTAGTAAGTGCTTATTTTTTTTTGTGCTTAAATGTCAAATCTTTTTAAAATTATAATAAATAGAAGAAAACATCTCTCTTCTCATTATAAAAATCAAATCATCGAACCATTCTCTAAAATGTGGAAAATGCTATCTTGTTATGATATATTATGGTTTTTCCCTATTTTTTTCATTTGTTTTCCCCTACTGTTTCATTATTTTTTGTCAGTCATTTGATGATAACAAAAGGGGGAGAAGGAAGAGATTTTGATAAGAAAATAACTATTTTTGGAATACTACACCAAATTTGTTAAATGTTGTTAGTTATTTTCTATAGTTCTTTTATTCGTCTGTAATTTTCAAAATCTTCTAAATAGGGAGTAATCTCAGTTGTAGGGGGAGCATACATGTAGGGGGAGCTAAATATCTCATGTTTAAATATCTCATGTTTAAATATCTCATGTTTAAACACATCTACTGGAATTTCAAAATCTTTAATATATGTTTGTCATCATCAAAAGGGGGAGATTGTTTGATGTGTGTTTAGTGTTTGATGATAACAAACTATATATCGTATTTTAGATGTGTTTACAGATTATACACATACAGGAATAACAGAAATTTTATCAACACAGAATTTGAATTCAAACTGAAATTTTATTCAAACAATTTTATTACAAATTTTGAATGGTACAAATTCTGACTCGAATTCTGACTCACTATAACTGTACAATTTCTGAATACATCACAATTTGATTTTACAGTCACAGTCCTCACTACATCACTCATACACTCAGTTGTTTGTCTGCATTTGCACTGTCCAGTTCCAGTATCTGTCTTGTTTCCTGTGTACCTGTATAATTGACAATCTACAGCAGTAATCTGAACAGAAACAAATTTAATTTGCAAAAATATAAAATTTGTTTTAAAGTTGTCTCAGATATATGGGTTAAACGTCATCATCTTTGATTGTGTAGTATCTGTGCATATCAGTATTTATACCAGGGACAGGAAATTACGAGTGGCTGCAGTACACACGTATGCACGTGTGCACTGCCTCGCCAACTCGAGTGCACAAGGTCAAATCAAAGTTAGATTCAACACAAGTGCAAATAGTCTCGATCAAAATCAAGCCATGTACACTGGATTCAAAAGGCACAACTAACAAATCAAAACAGCAATGTCAAAACCAAGAAGTGTCAACAACAATGCTGCAGAGCCAAAACATGTGCCTCAAAAGACTCAAGTAAATGGATGAAAAACAAAGCAAGACAGTTTGCAAGCAGTTCAATGATCATTGCAACAAAAGACTACAATGACAGTTCAAGTATGCAGAGAGCAATATGAAGCAATGCAATACAAGTATACACAAGGCCAATGAACAGTCAAACCAAAATGCAACATTGCTTCTGAATGTATCAAAACCAATATAGATGAAGATACAGTGGAGCATGTACAGACAGACAGTAGCAACATAACAAACTTCAGAGCACATATGCATGGAGCAAAGGAGACATCTCAAAATGAGCCAGACCACATCATGGAACAGGCAACTACAACAAACAATCACAAAACAAATTCAAGAATGCAGAAGTGAACTGATAAATGCAATGCTCAAGTGAAGGGTGAACCAGACTACAAAGACCAAACATCATAATGAAGTGAGGAACAGACTCATAGTGAAATAGTGAATGCACCAACCATCTACAAACAAGTTCAACTACTCAAGTATACACATCACAGTGCACATATGTCAACTATACAAAAGACTCAAGCAGACATGCTATCAAACAGAGGAGTATACAATGAAGCTGCACAGCAACTAAATGTACACAGTAACATGGTCAAGCTACAAGTAATATGTACAAGTCAGGGAAGCAGCTACAGAGATATCACAATGTCAAACTACATGCAGTAGCAACAAGGTAATGAAGCCAATGTCAGATGGTCAGAGAACAGTATGGATATAATCAGTGAAAGATGATCAGAGAAGATCATCGAAGTCATAGCGAAGTCGTATGTTTAAAATCAGTGAAACTAAAAAAAAAGGAGGAAAGTTTTGTTGCCGTGAAAATCAAGAAGGATCGAACGTCACAAAAATAAAGCCGTGCATCGAAAGGAATTTTCAAATATATCGGAGCTTAAAACAGGAAAGTTTCAACAACGTGAATATCACGTAAACCAAATCAGACGTCTATATAAGGACCCAAAAATCATCATTGATGGTATGGTGATTCAGAGCAGAAAAACACACAAAACCCAATCATCATCAACATCAAGCAATTAAGTTCAAATCGGAAAAGCAACAAGGCAAATAATCACATACCGAAGTTGAACTCGATCAAACATCGAATCAGCCGAAGCAAGCCTCAACGAGACGAACGATCGATCAAAGTCAAACGCGAGTTCATCTACACAATCGATCAACAGAAGTCGGTTGCTCCGACAAAGCAAAGCCCTAGTTCCAGTCTCGATGCAAACAGTCGAGATCGCAATCAAATAAGCTACAGCGAAGCCAAAGCCAGAGTCACCACAAAGGAGCTACAAAGTCGACAAAGCCAAAGTCTCAATTAGCCAGAAAATCACAACATCGCCGAAGCTTCAAATTGCCAGTAGAACGAAGAAGGGCTAGGCCAAATTCAATCAAGCAAGTAATACAGAGGAAAAGACTTTAAGATTCACAGAGAATCGAAGAGTAGAATCGCCAGAGAAAACAAGCAATCGAAGAATCGCCATAACCCTAATTAGCAAGTCGCCATTTATTTTTCCAGAGAAAAGGATCGAAGAAATAAAAGGAAGCAGGCCGAAGTTTTAGCAAAGAAGCGGGCCGACGTGTTTAATCAAATAATAATGGGCTGGTCAAATTTTTAAATAGGGTTTTAAATTTAGTCTTAATTTTGGGTTTAAATAGGATTTTAATTTGGGCCAGGTTTTATTGATCTAGTTTTAGGCCAAATTCATTTGAGGGCAAAAGTGTTTTAAACTGTCAATCTATATTTTGCCCTGGGGTTAAACTGTATTTTGTATTTTCAGTTTGTATTATCAAAGTCCAGTCAGAGTGAATCACCACCTAGGGTTTAGGTGTTGTCAGATTGTCTAGTTAGAATTAGTTCAGTGAGCAGGGAGGCTGCGAGTTTGCAAAGCTCTATAGGCGGGAGCAGAGTTTGCGAGTAAACGAAACTCTATAGGCGGAGCAGGGTGTGCGAGTCTGTAGGAGTGTTTGTGAGCGGGAGCGAGTGTCTGCGAGTCTGTCAGAGTGTTTGTAAGCGGGAGACTGTTTAATTCTAATAGAAATCTGGGAATGCAGCAGTAGGCAGGGGTTGCCGAAGCTGGGTAAATTTGTGTGTGATTTACTTTACTGCATATTTATTTATCTGCTGATTGCTTCCGCGTTTAATTTGAGAAAATTTGCGATAACCCTATTCACCCCCCCCCTCTAGGGTTAATCTAGATCCTACAATAGTATCGAAGAAATGCGTCCGATCAGAGGTGCTACCTCATTGGCCCGTCAATCGCTCCTGTTTTAGCCACCTTATGCCAACTCACGGGAGTTAGGTCCACGTATATACCTCAATAGGAATCGTCGCCGCCATCCTACTTCATTCTGGAATCTCCACCGCGTACACAGTTGTTAAAGTGGTTTTCGGTATCGACAAAGAGTATGCCCATATCCAATCCCGGTCTTTTTAACAACCAAACGTTATTATAACACCGCGGTCATTTCAAAATAGTTTATACTTCAAAACCAAAATATCATTTTCATTCCAAAACCCAAATCAATACGATATCATTTTCACTTCAAATATATCCATTTCAAAAATCATATCGCTTTCCAAAGTTATAATGCTTTCAAAATCATAGTCTTTTAAAATCAAAACACTTTGGAAATCAAAACTTTGAAATTCATAACACTTTGAACTCATAGCATTTTTGAAATCATAACACTTTTGAAATTATAGCATTTTGGAAATTATAGCATTTTCCCTTAAACCGTTTATATATCAATAATAGTATGTATAATAAAATAGTTTATAAAATAAAATAATTTATTATAAAAAAGTTATAAGTTAAAACAATATATAATACAATAATTAAAATAGTTTATATTAAAATAGTTTATATTAAAATAGTTTATAAAATAATATAAAAATAGTTTATATTAAAATAGTTTATAAAATAATATAAAAATATTTTTAAATATAATTTAAAATACTTTATATAATAAAAATAGTTTCCTCAAATTTCACAAATCGATTCAAATCAACTCGAATTCCAAAGTTCAAATTTAATTAAGTCTCAAATCATTAGTTTCAACTCGATTCAGTTTTTCAATAAACCATTTCAAATTACCGATTTTCAAATACATATTTGAACCATAAAATAAGCCATCTCATTTCAATATATTTTCAAAGTCAATATATACAACATTTCAAAACTAAATTCGATAATTTCATATATATATATATCAAATTCACTTTACTACTATTTATTTTTGAAATATTTACTTAATCATTTCAATATCATTTAAATAAAACTTCAATTTACAAATTTAACATTTCAAATTATGTAAATTTGAAATATTCAACTAAGTCATTTTTAATCGAACCCAAGTTAAAAATCATATCTTTAAATTTCAAATTTAAAAATTTCAAATCAAACTTATTTAAGTAAATCCTTAAATAAATAACATTTCAAATCAATTTCAAATTTATCTTTCCAACCCGAATCATTATAAATTCTATATTTGAAAATATAAATTTTAAAATAAATACTTAAACATATTATATATCAACTTTATTAAATCAACTTTAATAAATCTTTTAAAAACTCAATATTTAATAAACCATATACTTCTTTCCAAAACCATAGAAATCATTTCAAAATATTTATATATAGACCAATGGTGTCTGTATATAATTTTCTATCCTATGGTCAAGTGATACAGATATTTATCATTTCAATCCGCAATTTAAATATATACGGGTATATATCATTTCAACCCGCAATCCCAAATTCAATTCAATGAAAATCGCTTGGGTTTATCATTTCAACCCATAACGATTCTCTCCTATTCTACAGATCGTTCGGGTATGTATCATTTCAACCCATAGTGAATTCTATACTAACAGGGAACTTGCAAAGTGATAATAGATATGAAAATAATATAACAAGCATATATCATCAATATAAATAACAGATAATGGTGTCAGATGTCACAGGTGAACAGATACAGATAACAGTGCATATATCAATGTAAATAACTAGCAGCAGTATATTTCAATTGACGTTTCAATTGAAATCAAATTTAATAAATATAAGAACGTTAATCATGAGTGATTGCTCACCTTTCGAGGCTAGAGAGAAAAGATAATGGAATGAGTTACGGATCCAAGCACGAATTTCGAAGCAAAGCACGATGGACTCGAGTTCGACGAACACAGCTGATAACATGAATCTATGTAAACAAATCAAATCAGTTTTGATTTAAACTAAAAATATATACATTATCTATATATATATATTCAAAAATCAATTTTAGAAATATATACTTAAAATAAAAATCTATACATATAATTCAAGTAAATCTTTAAACGTAATACATGTATATTTAAAGCTATCACAACATCATACCTTAAAGGTATTAACATAATTCAAGTAAATATTTCAAAGAATTTATATACATATACTTTTAACCATGTACATATATTTTAAAGCTATCACAAAGTATAGTTTCAAATCAGTTTTCAAACAAACAAGAGTTGGTATAACAAAATATCTATAATGTAATATATATACCTTAAAAGATAAAATACAAATACATGTCATATCCAAAAATCTATACATACCATATATATACATAACAGCAATTTGTATTGGCCCAAATTCACTTTATAAAACCAATATAATACTAATATAGAATCTGACATACAACATAATATATATATGTCTATATATTACCAATATAACTTACATAAATTTGTATATAAATCAAATAGATTTTTATTTCTTATATAAACATACATTTATAACATATATACAGATGTCAACAATCAAAAATCTACACTAACATATACTTATACAAACTCACATTTACACACTGACTATACATGTATATATATATAACTTAGGTAGATATATATATTTTGTTTTCAATAGATTACTGTCAACCAAAACAAAAATAAAATGAACTATATATACAAGTCACATATATATTATATATGTACATAATGCTGGCTTATACACTAATATATATACATATGTACTTACTAGATAACACTGTCATAAACTTATATACTTCTGTATACTATACGTACTATGTCATAATCATACAAATAATATATATGCTTTACAACAACAGATCTAGTTGATAAAATTTAGATAACAATATAGAAAATGTAAAATATAAATCAAAGCATGCCTATATCAAACTTATATTAGATATCCGGCTTATATAAATCAAAGCAAACCAAATATAATAATACTTTGTCCTACAGACGTAAACCATATATTAGAGATTTATATATACACATATATTAGTTGTAAATAACACATACACCTATGTAAACTTTATACAACTAACATATATTATATAACCAAACTATATATATATAAAATATAGCAAGACTTACGGGTTACAGGGTGGTCTCGGCAATAGGCATGGGAGGTGTGGGCTACGCGACCTGGTGTTGCAAGGTGAGGCCGGTTTGGAGGTGAGAAGGCCATAGGGTGGTGGAGAGTGGTTCTCGGGTGGGTGTGGGTGGTCGAGGTGGTTCGGTAGAAGGCTGGTGGTCGGTGTCACGTGAGGAAGATGGAGGGCGGAGCTTTGGAGCGGGCTGTCGCGTTGGAGCAAGAGAGCGGAGGAGGGGATGGAGCGTAGTGGGCCTGAACCGACGTGGAGACAAGCTTGGTGGTCACGTCAGATCTCGGTGACGTGGCGGGTGAAGGCTAGCGGTTCGTGGGGAGGAATGGAGGGGTAGGTGATGGCCTGGCGTCGGGAGTAAGATTCACAGGCGAATTGGAGGGCTTGGGAAAAAGAAAAAAGAGAATGGAGGCAAGGTTGCTTCAGAACAAGGAAGATGAGCAGGTTTTATAATGCATACAGACCATATTATATAATATTAGTTTATATGCACATTCGAATAGAAGGAAAGTAAACCGAAATGAAATGGCAACATATTGAACGGGTGAGATATCAAAAAGTTAGATAATAAATTTTGGGAATGCAAAGAGGCTAATGGCTGTTCATATACGTGGATAATGGAAAGACACACGAACCCCAAAAGGCTCAAATACGGAACCGATACGATAAATCGTTCCGTAGATTTCGCCGTCTTTCGGACTCCGAAACACCCAAACGAATATATTACGAAGACCAGCATGACGAGACGATCAGAACGGTATACAGATATCAGTGGTACGATTATCCTATCAAAAGTCGATAATCGGTACCGAAAATGCAGCTAATTTGTCGAAAATAAGATAAATGGAGCAATAGCAGTCAAAATTTGGAGAAACAAAATATGACGTATCACTCAGAAGATGAATTACAAATTTTCTATAGAAAAATATTCAGGTTCAGAGAACATTTTATTATCATCTAATTTTAACTGATTTAAATTAAATAGAATTGCACTAGAAAATAAACTTTCATATTTCCGATGAAACTTTACCATCTGCTATGTTAAAGTAGACGTATTCCAAATATCAAGTTTATATTTCAAAATTTTATTATTTAAAATTTCACAAAATTTCAATTAAATATATTAATAAAACAAATAAAATTATTTAAAATTTACGGATCATTACAAAATAATTGTCACTAATGGCTAACACTTATAATAAGTAAAATTGGTTTTTGTGAGTAAGCGATAGATTCATCTAAAATGTCACACCACTAGCTAAGATGATGTGTGAACGTTGTTAATATTTGAATTGTTCAATATTAATCGCTGAATGAATTTACACCTTTGAGTCACACGATCAAAATGATGGATGTTCTGAATTAACCATTTGATTTAGTTAAATTTTTTACTATTGAAAATTAATTAATACTTAAGAAATATTAATTAAGAATTTTTATTTAATTTATCGGATGCAATTGGAATTTAGTAGTGTATATATATAAAAGTTATAAATGCGCATATCGATATACGATATTGGTAGAATGTTTAAATTCAATTTAAACTAGATAAATACTGAAATGGATTTTAAATAAATTAAAGTAATTAATATTTGTGAAATATTAATTGATGAAAATGTTTCTTGTTTGATTTTTTTGATTTCCATTAGTATTTAATAATGTGCGTATGTAAAAGGTTATAAACGCACACATCGTTATACGATATCAGTGGGAAATTTAAATTAAATTTAAATGGAAATTATACTAATTGGATTTTGAAAATATTTTGGACCCACATCCCTATATGATAGGTGCCTATGATGTAGAGAAGGGGAGGAGTTTTTAAAAATTGAAATTAAGGGGCAATCTTAATTAAAGGAGAGAAATAAACAATATATTGATTACATATTTATTTCCTTCTTCAATTTGATTTCTTACGTCATTTTTTCTTCCTCTCTAGAGAAACTTCAGGGATAAATATTTTAATGGTGGAAAAGACTCCAAAACTCCGAAATTTAATAAAGCAATATTAAGTAAAATTAGATGGTTGTCTCATGATTGCTGTAGATCTAGAGGGTGATCAATTGGATCTAGGAATTGTTCTATTATTCAAGGTGTTCTACAAGCTTCATCCTAAGGTGATTAGATATATAATTCTATATTTACACATCTTCTAATTTTTTTATATCCCCTTAATTCTCTATCTCTCCGCTCTGTTCATATATGTGAATTTGAATTTTGGTTCAAATAGCTCAATTCCCTTGCTTGAATCAATTGCATATTCCTACCATGTTAAAACGCAGGACCTTTGCTTCGTTCACTACTATTTTGTTATGAATAATAATATTTCATGTTATCTATTTTGCTTGATTATTTATTCAATTAATTTTAATCTAGACTTAGATCTTCTTATCACGAATCTATATATGCCTATGTCATCTGACTTTGTTACTGTTAAAAAACAAAAAAAACAAAGTTGAACTATGGAATTTTCTTATTAATAATTCAGTTTTCATATCAAAAGATTTAGATTTGGATATTTAAATATGAGTTTTAATATAAATAAAGCCTGGTAATAATTACATTAATTAATCTTTGTCATCACCTTAATATGATTATTTAATTGTCATGATTTAAATCATTCTAAAAAAACTCTGCTAATTAAAAGAAAAAAGGGAAATATTAAATTAGCGACCTATTCCATGTTTTACAATGGCATCTAATTTACTATTAAATCTTTGCTTAAAAGGAAGCATTCTTTTTACAAACCCCTTCTATATTGTCTAACTTGTTCCAAAATTATTTTGATTGCATGTGTACTTGAGTTTACTTAATTATATAATATCTAATATATGTGTATGTATTCATATTTTACCTAAGATTTCAAGGGCTTTTTGAATAAGATATAATAGTAAAGTTTCAAACTACTTTAATTAATCTTAATATCCTTTGATTACTACATGTTATATAAATGAAATCTATTTCATTTGAACCACTATGCATAACATTTATTGTGTATGTATATATACATTTATACATGTGTGTGCATGTTTATAATTTCATGTTTAGGAGAACAAAAGCATATATAGAGGAGAAATGTTTCCATTGCAGAGTAAATCCCAAGACCTAAACAACATTCACATTAACTTTGTACTCTTTTTTTATGTTGCACTTATACTATAATGGGTGCATGCGATGTGCTCATAATCATATACAATTAATTAAAATTAAATTAAACTAGTTTTAAACAGATGTAAAAGAAAATTTAAAAGAAAAGTTTAGGAAAGTTCTAAATAAATTTAGACTACATAGACCTAATAAAGATCTAAAATGGAATTTTTGTGAAATTCACCCATTTCTTCTGTTGCAGGCTGGCCATGTTCCATCACATTCAACGCCTTAGGGTTTGACCTGTAGGAAAGCTCCACAACTCTAAAGGAGGACATAATCATGCCATCGACTACTTCATAATTGTGTAGAGACAGAGCCTATCACTAGGGTCTTTGCGTTCAAAATTCTGAATTTCGTGATCAAGAACATCATTTTTCACTTTTGACTTTCGAATAAAATCATCATAGACAAGGTATCTGCAAGGAAATGTGTTTCTCCTTAATTTCTCACCTACAAGGAAATGGGATGGTTGGGGCCGTGAGCAATACCATCAAATCAATATTAAAGAAGTGCCTGAAATTGGGCTAAAGATCTCGCTCGTAGTTTGGTCATATTATACCTTGAGCCGAACTTCAACTAAGCACTCCCTATTCTCCTTAACCTATTGGTATGAAGTAATGCTACATGTCAAAGTCGATTTCACGTCACCTTGACACCTCACTCATGACCCCGAGAAAAACAAAGAACTACTTTGCTCGGGCTCAATGCTTTAGAAGAAAGGAGAGTGGAGATAGAGCTCTACACCGAGGCATACAAGAGAAAGATGGCCAAACACTACAATGCTAGAGTAAATCTCTTCCAATTCATCGTTGGTGACCTAGTTCTACGTTTGGTCTTTGCAAACATAATAAACCTAACCGAGGGAGTATTGGGGCTAAATTGGGAAGGTTCGTATGTCATTAGTGCCATGTTATCCAATGGAGCATATCGCCTCTCACACCCGGATGACATCCATGTGCCGTGCACCTGGATCCCAAAGCACTTTCGTGCATACTATATGTGAAATTTTTTAAGCTGCAATTATAAGTTACAGGACATTATCTAAAAATCAATCCTTATGTGAAATGAATATAGAACATTCCCAGGTATTCATCATGCAAACACTAGCAGCAATAAGGCTATCCAGCAAGAACGAGCCATGCAACACTCTTTTCCTAGCTAGGGAATGTCGTCAACCGATGTCAGCCATGATTTAATCGGTTGGGAAATCGATGTCACCTAAGTTTGAGCATCGGCAACTCCATGAGGCTATCAAAGAGAAGACCAAGAAGGGGAGTTCCTCATAGCCGCTGAGTCGACTAGTTTTGAAAAGTCAAGGTGGAACATTACAACACAAACAAAAAGAAGAGTTAGTAAAATTCCAAAAGAAACAGAAACAAGAAAACACGAGCTATAGTATTATTATCGGACTGATCCCCTAGCCGCCTCCTAACTAAAGGTGGGCAAGGGGATCCTGTTTTACTATTGCTGAATCATGCCCCATCGGAGGTTTGTGTGCTAGGGGCATGGTCCATGCAACTTGGTTTGGAGACCCAAGGGCGGGAGGGTCTCGGAGGAAGAACTCGTGCTTAACGGCGTATTTGGCTCCCGTGTCCACATGCCCCTCCTCTCTGCCTTGGGCAAATGTGCTACAATAACTCGAAGACCATATGATAACTTGGTTGAGAACCACCATGTCCTCTAGAGGTATCGGATCGTAAACCCCCCCTCACCATTACAGCCTATATATGACTCAGTAGCCTCACAGTCGTTAATATACCATCGACCTAAGAACTACCAGGTCCATAATTACCACCCATGTTGGCCTAGTTGCCATCCTAGTCGGGCTTAGGCCATAGCTTCTCCCTCCTAAGGTATGCCTCAGACCGAACATCCCGCACAATGAGATTCTCCTCCATCAAGGAGACTCTCATCCGCCAAGGTCAAAGCCAAGTTCTAAGCATCACCAGCATCTCCCTTATCTGAGAAAGGTAGTCCTCATAGACCGTTGTGTCCAAACTAACACAAGAAGGAGCAGCTGTGATAATAAAGAAAGCATTAGTTATAACAAGCATGTTTAAGATGAAGGAAAAAATAAATAATCTAAGCGCAGCACAAACCTAAGGTTGGGAAAGCCTACATTGTGAGCATCGAGTTGACAATAGCCAGTAAGAAAAATATGTGATCTTGGTATCCCATTACCTTGCTTAGAGGACCAAAGAAAAGTGAGGGCCTGTCGATCCCCTAGAGGTGATGTAGTGGCTAACCAGTTTTTGGCTAGCTTGTATAATCTAAAGACCGACCTGATTAGGGTTTGTTCCGGTCATAGATGCCCAAGTCGTGGAAAATAATGAATAGCCTAGCGATAAGGCTATAGTTATTGGGGGAAGAGTTATGCCGGTGCCATGTGATGAGCATTGTGGAACCGAATGAAGAAGGGATGGATAGGGGGAGTCACCACACTCTGCATATATGGGAGCGACCATATGAAGTAGCCTGCTAGGGTTGTTTGCCTCTGTCAGCAACCAAACGATAAAGGGACCCGATCCTCACGCAATCGTAGCGAGTCAGAGAGTTGATGAGATCAATGCAATTTACACGAACTATGGATGGACCGGTACTAAAAGCCTGCCCGCTTGTAGACGTTGCATCAGTCAGTTGAAATCAAGCAAACATCCTTATTATCAAACCACTTCTATCAACTTGAAAATCACTAAAACTCGAGGGCAAGCCCCTCATTCGACTCAAACCCGTTTATGCCTTAGCCCTAGATCCTAACCGCCCCAAGCCCACTACTAGTTCCTTATTTAAATCATGGGTATGGGATGAGGCCCAATACACTATCTTCCTACTCTAATGGAAGTGGTAATTTAGTAATATTAACACATGGGTTTCACAAATGAAGGAATCATTGATTTATCAACATTGCTTTCACAACGGTGATTGTTCAATGTTATGCCCAGTAAGAGTTCATCAAAACAATGGTAGTTTGCATATCAACAAAGCAAAAGAAAGCAATGTGACATTTCAAAAAAACTAAAAACTATTAACATCCAATAGTGATTCGAGGTTCAACATGGAATCAAAATGAAAAACGAAATCTGCATAAGGGAAGAGATACTCACTGGTAAAGTTTGAAGTTGTTGATTAAAGACAAAAATCTCAAAGGTGCAAGGTTTTTCTTTAATGGTGAAAATATGGAAACTCAGTAAATAATGAAAGAAGAGAGGAGAAGGAATTATACAGGAATTGTAGTCAATCTAGACCATTAGATCAGATATACATAAAGAGATCCGGGTCATCAAGAATTTCATTAATCACCCTGTCAAACCACTCATCCAAAAGATGAGTCGTCCATGTAACATTCCATGAAAAAACATCCACATCAATAGCATTAAGACACATGTTTATAGAAATGCATGAGTGACAAGTCTGTTGTTAGAACCTTGAATTTTGGTGTTTTGATTGTGACAACTATATAAGTAAATATTATATGAACTAACCAAGTTTGCAATAGAAGATACTCAAAAACATATGAAGACCGGGTTTAGATTCCAAAATGTTGCTACAATATTTTTTGTTAGGCATAGAGTCTGAGTTTAGATGTAGATAGATGTTAAAATCTCTCCGAAGTGGTATATATATATATGCATTGAAAATAAAAATATTTGCAAATCGAAGAAGCTACATGAAAACATTGCATTCATCCGGCTGAATAACCCTTGTCAACCGACTGAATGTTGTGCATGTTCAAAAACTAATAAGAACATTCAGCCGGCTGACTTGGAATGTTCAGACGGCTGAATTGTACCATTTTTGCAATATTTCTTTGCTATTTTGATTTTCAGTTGATTCAGCTTGCTGAAACATTTAGTTTAGACAGCTGAATCTTCATAACGGCTAGTTTTTCAAGAGACACTTCATTTTAATGAACAAAAACAACTCTTGATTCAAGAGTTGCTTCCATATCTTTTCATTGCTATCTTTCATGAACGAATGCAACTCTTAATCTCTATAAATAGCCATGAATTCCATTATTTTGACAATCAATTCTCTAGCCTCTTAATTCTATTCATTCTTGCTATTTACAAAGGCTTTCTACGCACAAGAACTCTATTGATCACTTATATATATATATTCAAGTTTATTCTTGTTAATCAAATAAACTTCCTTTTCTTCACAAAATACACGATATACCACAATGGAGAAGATTCAGGAATGGTGTACTCTAAAGTTTATTATTGAAGTTCTATTCGGTTGCTTAGGCGGTTAAAAGTCCTACTTTGTTGCTTAGGCGGTTGAAGTCCTATTCCGTTGCTCAAGCGGGGTAATACCTATTCCTCCGGGTTAAGAGAGGGTTGATAGTTGAATTCCAGAAGGAGTCTGAGACTGGACGTAGAATGTGAAAGTTCGAACCAGTATAAAAATCTCCAGTGCCGTTTACTTTACCGCTTTAATATTTATACTTACATTCCGCACAAGTAGATATATTGTTTAATATTCCATATTATACGATCCATAGTCACTTATAATTGGTAATAGAGCAGGGTCATCATATAACCATAACACAATTATTTGATATTCAAATAATATGGAAAATAACACTAGCACAAGTTTCATTGAAGGTCAATCCACTACACTACCACCACTGTTTAATGGATTAAACTATAATTATTGGTCAACTAGAATGAGAATTATATGAAACCAAATGGATATGATACTTGGAATATCACTCAGAATGAATACACTATACCTACTACACCATATGCACAATGGTCTAACACTCAAAAATTAGATGCTACTGCTAATGCTAAAGCCATGAATATGTTGTTTTGTTCATTGGACAAAAATGAGTTTAACAGAGTTAGTATGTGTAATTCGGCATATGAAATTTTGTGTACTCTTAAAGTTACACGTGAAGGTACTAACAAAGTTAAACAAAGCAAGATTTCTATGCTTTAGAACCAGTTCCAGAATTTTAGAATAAAGCAAGATGAAACTATAAATGAAATGTATTCTAGGTTTCAGGATATGTATCATTAACTATTAACATTAGGAGAAATATACATCGATTTTGATATTGTTTCAAAAATCCTTAACTCTTTAACGTATGAATGGGAATGGAAAGTCTTGGCAATTGAAGAAGCTAATGACATTTCAACCATAAAACTAGAAGGTTTGATAGGAAATCTAATGTCATATGAAATAAATTTATAGGCAAAAATAGCTCAGGCACAAGATAAAAAGACAATAGTGTTCCAGTCAGAAAAGGAAGAATCAGATTCGGATGAAGATGACATGGCATTTATAGCTAAAAATTTCAAAACGTTTTTGAAATTTAGAAAGAATGATAAATTTGAAAATAACAAGACCATCAACAAACCATCAGCTTCAAATCTCGAATGCTATGAATGTCACAAAATGGGTCACATAAAGAAGGACTGTCATGATCAAAAGAAAGACAGGTACAAGAATAAAAGGGATAAATATAAGAAGAAGCAAGCATTTTCTGTTACATGGGATGATTCAGAATCATCTTCTTCATCAGACAGTGATAGTGATAGTGACACAGAACAAGCCAACGTATGCTTTATGGCTACAAATGACAAAGTAAGTGATCTTACTTCTGATGATTTAGTGGATGTAAACTCATAACTACTAGATACACTGAGGAATATCAAAAGAAAATTTAAAGATACACTTGGAAAATTAAATAGAACTGAAATTGAAGTAGATATGTTAAAAGATGAGAAGAAAATTTTAGAAGAAGAACTTGTAATCGCTCAAGAATCTTATTCCAATACAACCTCTCAACTTACGATGCTTAGTAAGGAAATAGAAACTCAAAAAGAAAAGAATGAAATTCTTTCATATGAAAATCACGAACTAAAATCTATTGTTAATATTTTACAACTAGACATCTCTAGTCTTAAAACAAAATTAGAGAACATTACCAATAATATTTCTAATTTTAATAAAGGAAGAAAAAATCTTTCTAGAATTATTGAAAATTCACAAGCTACTTCAAATAAAAGGGGATTAGGATATAATAAGACGACAAAAATTCCTAAAAATAATAGTTCTTTATATACAAACTTTATAAAGAAAGATAATTCTTTTGTAAAATCTGTTTTAAAAGAATTTAATCATTCAAAATCTATTAAGATTTGGGTTCCAAAGACAAACAATTGTTTAATTAGAAATAAGTATATTAAGACTTTTATAGATACAGTTCATAAAAATGAAAATTTTACTTATAAAGGGAATTCTAAATCCACTTAGGTTTGGTTTCCTAAGACCTAACTCTTAGAACCCTAATAAAAAGTGGGTACCGATGTCATCTCTGTATTTTTTTGCAGGTACCAACTAAGAAAAAAGGAAAGTTGATACTTGATAGTGGTTGCTCAAAACACATGACAAAAAACAAAGACATGCTGACTAACATTATCCACTCAGAGGGAGGATCTGTCACATTTGGAGATAATTCCGAAGGATATATCATTGGCAAAGGCGATGTGAGCAATGATGGTACATCTAACTTACCTCTTATTACAAATGTCTTACTAGTTAAAAATTTAAAAAATAATTTTCTTGGATAAGCCAACTATGCGATAAAGATTTTAATATATCTTTTTCGAAAAATAAATGTAATATATTTGATCAAAACAAGAATCTTATTTTTGAAGGAACTAGAGAAGATACTATATACATTTTAAATATGAAAGTTAATCATAACACAAATATGTTTCTAATAGTCAAAGAAAATGATCCTTGGTTATGACACAAAAGATTTTGTCATATAAACTTCAAAGCAATAAGCAAATTATCTAAATATAATTTAGTAAAAGGTTTACCAAATATTAATTTTAAGGTAAACAACATTTGTGATGCCTGTCAGTTAGGAAAATTAACTAAATCATCTTTTAAATCAAAGAAAATTATTTCTACATTACTACCTCTTGAGTTATTACACTTAGATCTTTTTGGACCAACTCAAGTTCAATCTGTAAACGATAATAAATATGTCTTTGTAACTGTAGATGATTTTTCGAGATATACTTGGACAATATTTATGAAAAATAAAAGTGTTACTTCGATAAAAAATTTAAAAACTTTGCTAAGTGAATTCAAAATATTAAAAACATTAGAAGCGATCATGGTGGTGAATTCGATAATGATATTTTTGAAAAATATTATAATAAGAAAGGAATTTTTCATAATTTTTCATTTCCTAGAACTCCACAACAAAATGGAGTTGTAGAAAGGAAAAATAGAACACTTCAAGAATGAGCTAGAACCATATAAAATGGAAGCAGTCTACCTAAACATTTTTAGACAGAAGTTGTAGCAACTGCTTGTTATGTTTTAAACCGAGTCTTCATTAGACCATTAACAAAACATACTCCATATGAACTTTTTAATGGAAGAAGACCTAACATGTCATATTTTAAAATTTTCGGTTCAAAATGTTTTTTATTAAATACAAAAGACCAACTTGGTAAATTCGATCCAAAATCCGATGAAGGAATATTCATTGGATACTTGGAACGAAGCAAGGCATATAGAATTTATAATAAAAGAACAAAAATAATCAAAGAAACACTTCATGTGTCATTAGATGAAAATTTCAAACTTAATAATAAAAATGAAGATATAATTTCAAAATCAAATATCATAGAAGATAATATTGAAAATAATACTGAAACTGAAAACACCAATTTACCTAATGAAAATGAGATTCGATCTCCACCGAGACTACTAGGAAATCACCCAATTGAAAATGTTATTGGAGAAATAAATTCTAATGTAAGAATACGAAATCAATTAAATCAAATGGGTCATGCAGCTTTCCTATCGAACATTGAACCTAAAAATGCTAAATACTGGATTATAGCCATGCAAGAAGAGTTAAATCAAATTGAATGAAACAAAGTTTGGGACTTAGTACCTAGACCTAGTAATCAAACAGTCATCGGTACTAAGTGGGTTTACAAAATAAAGCCAATGAGCAAGGGAATATTATTTGAAACAAAGCTAGATTAGTCGCTCAAGCCTACAATCAAGAGGAAGGAATAGACTACAAAGAAACATTTGCTCCTGTAACCCGACTAGAAGCAATACGTATTTTATTAGCTTTTGCATGTTTTCATAACTTTAAACTATATCAAATGGATGTAAAATCTGCTTTTCTAAATGAATTTATAAAAGAAAATGTGTATGTCGACCAACCACCTCTATTTTCACATGAAAAATTCCCAAACCATGTCTATAAATTAAAGAAAGCTTTATACGGTTTAAAACAAGCACCTCATGCTTGGTATGGTCGTCTTAAAAGATATCTTATAAATTCTGGTTTTAAAATTGGAAATGTAGATCAAACTCTGTTTATAAAACAAGATAAAAAGGATATTTTAATAATACAAGTTTATGTAGATGACATCATTTTTGGTTCTACGAAGGAAAAATTATGTCAAGAATTTTCGAATATTATGACAAGAGAATTTGAAATGTCACATATGGGGGAACTTTCATATTTTCTTGGATTACAAATCAAACAAATAAATAATGAAATTTTTATTAATCAAGAAAAGTACTGTAGTAATCTAATAAATCATTTTGGTATGGAAAATACTTCTACTGTAACGACCTGTAATTTTCGATGAAAAGAAAAATAATATTCAATTTAATAAGATGTTGGTGTTAATATTGGAAGAAATAAAAATTTGTGATATATTGATAAGAAAAATAACTGGAATGTAATGTTAATAATGTTAATTTAAGGCAATTGATAATTATTTTAATGCAATCTCAATTAATAGGAATGATTGGAAAGTTATAATTGGTCATAAAGTGTAAATGGTAAATAAACCAAATGTTGTATTAAACGATGAAATTGTATGTAATTAATTGGAATTGATTAAAATAGAATAATTAATCCGTATGTGAATTTATTAGTTTTGTTTGTTAACAATAAACATAGAATTGTGTTTGAAAATGTAAGTTGTAGCAATGGTTTAATTATCATTGCATTATTTAATCTGTTGAAACTTTATTGTAAATCGGTTGCAATAAATGTAAGTAAATATTGCGTTAATATGAATTAAGATGCAAATTGTAGAATATTGATGTAATAAATGGAAAACCAATGTTAACTATGTCCACAAAGTAGTGATTGATTGATAAAAAGATTGAAATAAAAATGAATCAATTTATTGGGTTTTAAATTATAGTTAATGAATTTATTACAATTGGAATTGGAACGATGTAATTAGTGCAATATTAATAGTTGAATTTCACATGGAAAATTTGTTTTAAAAGATTATAATTACTAGTTAATCAAAAGTGATAAAAATTTGTTAGTTATAAAATTTGAATTTGAAAAGTGATAAATTTAATTTAATAATAATTTATATAATTAACGTGAAAATAGCCATTTTGTCCAATGTCTTAGATTTCGACGAAACCAGTTTCATCGGATCCGTAACAGAGAATTATTATAGGGTTTCAAGTTTCGTACCGATCAGACTAGTCGTTTGATCATGCAGGCTCGAAACGCGTAAAAATCAATTTAATTGAAATCAATTTGAAATAAGGTGATTTTGAAAGCTAACTTCTATATACAATGGAACTAGGACTTGAAACTTGTTCCATTGAGTTTAAAAATATCGAAAACCTATATTTTCATATATTGGATGACCCATTTTCATTTCGGTAACGAAACTGGCTTTTCAGGTCATTGTTATTGTTTCGATCCAACCCTGCGTATATATAGGCTGTTATAAATCCTAGTTGTTTCTCATTTTATTATTTCCGTACGTACATCTTCTTCCTCCTTCTTAAATGTCAGAAAATCAAACCTAATTCCCAAAATTCTAAAACCTAATTTCAAAAAAAAAATTGGTTGCTTCGGGTTTACTTCGAGTCAGGAAGAGGTTCGCTTCGGGTTCTAGAGGCAAAAACCTTGCAACGACTTCGGGTCAGAGAAAGTTTCATGCCAAACAAGGTGGATCTGGTCGCGTTTAGAGTCCTAGAGGCGAAAACCCTACAGCAACTTCGGGTCAGGAGCTAAATAACTAGAGTCTCGGGTCATTTTGACAAAAACTCAGAGCAAGCACTGGGTAATTGAGGCGGCGACCCGAAGTAAAACCCGAAGTCGAAATTTTCCAATCTTCTAACGTTAATAACTTTTGCATACGAGCTCAGATTCACGCGCGGTTTTCTCCATTGCAATCGTTTCGAAATTCCAGACATTTTGGAACTGATTTGGCTACATTCTTAGACTGTTAAATTTTTAAACTAATTTTGGATTTTAAATCGGCGAAAAATCGAAGGTGAGTGTTTTAACCAACTCACAACTACTAAATTATCTTATGTTAGTTAAATTAAATTTATGATGTGATTTGATATTGATTGGTTGATATTTGGTATATTTAAATTGTCATTCCAGTTAAATCTGAGTTTTATTGAATTTAATCGCCATTAATTTAATATTAAATTTTAAATTGCCAGTTGATACCTGTAATTGATAATCAGTCAATTGTTACTGTTTATTGGTTGATTTGAATGGTGATTGTGATGGATGTTTGATTTTTGATATTGGATGACTAGATGTTATATTTATATTGTTATAACAATGCAAGTTCCCTTAATTTATTGTTAGAAATCCCTATGGGTTGAAATGATACATACCCGAATGATTATAGATTAGGGAAAATCGTTATAGGTTGATATGATAAACTCGAGCGATTTTATGGATTTGAATTTATTTTGGGATTGTGGGTTGAAATGATATATACCTGTAAATTTAAATTTATTGCGGATTGAAATGATATATGTCTGTATCACTTGACCATAGGGTAGAAAATTACATACGGACATTGGATTGGTTAAATTAAATGATTTTAAATCTGTAAACTTTGAATTCAGTTAAATGATATTTTGAAATGGAATTTGATTTATATAAACTGAATTGTTTTAAATGAATTGTTTAAAAGATTTAAATTGAAATTCCAAAGTTGAATTTGTAGTATAAACGAAATTTATAGAAACTGAGTTATTGAAATGTTGAAATTGTAATTTTGAAATCCACTGAAATTGGAGTAGCTTAAATTGATATTTCAAGATTTGAAATTGGGTTTTTGATTTAAAATTTGGATATGGTCCAGATTTGTTGAAATGGAAGAAATAGTTAAATTTGATGTTAATTTTAAATTAATTATTTTAATATAAACCGTTTAAAGATTTATTATTTTAAAAATCCCGATTTTAAGATTTTCAAACTATTAAACTAATTTAATCTATTTCAACTATTTTAATCTATTTTGATAATCTATTTTAGATCTATTTAATCTATTTTTAAATCCATTTAATCTATTTAATCTATTTTAAATCTATTTAATCTATTTTAATCTATTTTAAATCTATTTAATCTATTTTAAAATCTATTTAATCTGTTTTAAATATATTTAATCTATTTTAAAATCTATTTAATCTATTTTAAATCTATTTAAACTATTTTAAATTTATTTAAACTATCTTAAATATTTTTAAACTATTTTAATCTATTTTTAAACTATTTTAGAGTATTTTGACTATTTAAAAATTTATTTTAACTATGCTAAACTATTTAAACTATTTATAACTATCTAAACTATTTTCTAAATTTCAGACTATGGAAAGTGGAAGTGTTTATCCATGATTTAAAAGCAAATACGGTTAAATGATGTTATAACCTAAGTTGGGATTTAAATAACATATTTGAGAAATATGATGATTTTAAAATTAAGGCTTTAACCTACTTTGGAAGTATGATTTCGAAAGTAAATATGATTTCGAAAGTGAGTATGATTTCGAAAGTAAATATGATTTCGAAAGTAAATGTGATTTCAAAAGTGAATATGATTTCGAAGGTGAATATGATTTCGAAAGTGATATGGTTTGAATTGAATATGATATTTTGATATCAATTATGAATTGGTTTTGAAAATGTAAAAGAACCACTAGGTGTGAAATAAGCGTTTGGTTGTTAAAGAGACCGGTATCAGATATTGTCATACTCTCTGCCAATACCGAAAACCACTTTAACAACTGTGTACGTGGTGGAGATTCCAGAATGAAGTAGGATGGTTTGGCGAACGATTCTTTATGCGGTATTTATGTAGCCCCGACTCTTGTGAGTCAGCTTAATGTGACTAAAATAGGAGCCACAACGGGCTAAGTGAGGTCGCACCGCCGATCAGACATGCTTCTTCGATACCATATTATGACTTTGTGATTGATTTGGTGGCCACCCCTCGATTTTGATTATGGGAGTGTGTTCCGAGGTCAGCAGTAGTAGCTACTATGCGTTACCACCAGTCCGGATCCGCAAAACGGTAGTATCCTACCTTGGGAATTGCCTCACGTGCCTTGTCACATGCCTTATCGCACCTTCTATGAGTTTGGTTTGTGTCGCACCTATGGAGTCCTCCCTGATAGCCCACCAGTTTATGGTGGAGTTTACAGTACTGTATAGACTACGACATTATATAAAATGCGTTAAGGGGGATATGGGTAACGCCTTGACGCTATTTTAATACTTTACTTTACTGTAGACACTATTACAATAGCGTATTGTACTATGTATGTAGATAGTTTAACGGATCCTTAGGAGATGGAATACCGAACATCTCTTAAGTTATTGCACTCACGTTTGACACTGGACAGGAGATGTCAAATCCCGTAAACATTTCTGATGTCGTTACACTCATATTTATTTACTGTTGATTTAACTTACATAAGATCTCTTAGTTTTGATTCGAGTGTTTTGTCTTTTCAATTCGCTCGGGTCAGTCTGAGCTTTTCAGTTTATCGAAGACTGCTTTCTGAAGGACGAAGACGAAGATTTAATACTGTTATTATTTATTATATTTGTTCCACTGCATCATATTGTTCCACTGCATTATTTATATATTTCTGTTGTGTGTAACTCTGATCTGTATTGTAAAGGTGTAATCAAATGTATTTGTAAAACAGCTTCATGAACTGTTATTTGATTATTATATTTTTCATTCCGCAGTGAGATTCTGTGTTTGTTTTATTTCTTTCTCTTCGTTTTCTTATTTACCCCATAACAATCCTCCCTTATGAATGGTTTGAGTCTGACATGTGTGGTTTATTATCGATTTAAACCTTTCAAAAAGGTAGGCTGTTACATTTAGTATCAGAGCTGGGTTTAGCGATAACCTTAGCTTTGTGGGGTCTCACTCATTAGGAATAGGGTAGTAAAACCCTAGAATGAGTCGTTGAGTGTATATATATGAGAATGCGTATTTGTTAGTGTTATAAAAGGTTTTTGTATTGCGTTAATTTGTTCTATTTAGTATTTATAAATTATGGTCGTACATGGGACGCTATGGCACCGATAGGGATTTCTAAACACTAAATAGGGCAGACCGACACAATATTGTTTTGAAATATTGGTAAATGAAATAATTTAACCTAGTATTATATTTTGTATATAAAAGAATAATTTTATAAATAATATGATTAGATGTGATATAATTATTTGTTAGGAAGTGGAATTTATAAATCTTGGTTGTAAAATAGAATTTAGAATTAAAGTAAATATAAATTGAAAATTTGAGAACTTAAGTTCCGAGATTTTTGAAAATTGCTTTTGAAAGATTTTTGAATATAATATTAGTATTGTTTGTAAGTATTTTCTGATATAAATATTTCAAGATGATTTGAAAGAAATATTTAAAGGGATTTTAGAAGGAAATAAGTTCTGTACTCCCCTCTCTGTCGTTGGAAAATAATTTTGGTGATGAGTGCACGCATCATCGACGTTCATTTTCGAGTTTCAAAGTGGGAAGGACATTGTAGTAGTTTTACTCCATATTTGTTTTGATGAATAAATTTTAATTTCTAAATATGATTTGATATATAAAAGATATATATATATATATATATATATATATATATATATATATATATATTGAAATGATTTAAAAAGGAAACACGACATTTAGTTCTTATGTTTTTGTAAATTTGAAATTTCAATTATTATAATGAATGAAATCTTGACTATTTTAATAGTTGGAAACTTCTAAAAGAAAAAAAAAAGAAATTAAGAGTTAAGTGATAATGAAATGTAAAGAAATTGAAGGTTGTCACCTATAAATTAAAAAGATATGAAATTTAGAAATTATAATTATTGAACATTTTGTTAACTAAAGTGAATGAGATAACTTGTGTAACTTTCAATTGCATTCTTAAGACATATATAACTTACCAAAACGTTAAAAGTTGTAATGTTAAATAGGAATATGTAATATAATATTACACAAGTGAAACTTAGATAATGAAACCGTTCAATAGAATTTTTCTATAAATAAGAATTCTGATGTTATAAAATGTTGTAAACTTAAGTTAATAATTTGAAGTGCTACTAATTATATTTAATAAAAAGGTGAATATTGTAAGTAAATGATTATAAACTTATGTTAATGATTGAAACCATTTAAAAAGTGAATAGTAAAGGTGAATCCTATATTAAGTAAATGCTCATAACTCCAGAAAATGTTGAAATGATTGGAAATAGATTTAATATTCAACAATGCTAGATATGAAGGAAATGAACATAAAGAAGAAAAAAAAGAAAGAGTTGAAATTATAAGTATGATTTGATTCACAAATGAATATTGATAATGAGAAAGGAATTTTTGTAAGTAATGAATGGAAATAAATGAAAATGGCATTGTATGAATGAATAGGAAAGGAATTTTGTAAGTAATGAACGTAAATTAAAGAAAATAATCATTGTAGGAAAAATTGAAAAGTAAATGATATGAAACGAGATTAATAAGAACAAACTTAAATAATATTTGGAATTCTTGGTTGTTTGGCTTATGGGATGTTGGGGAAATCTAACTGTATAAAGGTGTATAAATAATCTAATAAGTCTTATCTAAGACTGTTGAGTGTATGGTATACTTAGTAGTTTATTTATCATTTATATGGTTAAAAGTTTCTGAACCTGAACAAACCATTTGTCTTGGATGCTATGGATGTATGATTGATTACTTCAATTGCATGTGATGGTTGTATGTTTTGTTTGCTGGTGACTATTGTTATGTTGTGTTGTTTTGTTTGTTATTAATTGAAACAACTTAAATTTATCTTTTATATAATATTAACCTCTTTGGATTGTACAAGTCTAATACAAGTTTATGAAAGCAATTGCTACTGCTTTTGGTTTTATGAATTAAGCGTTGTTTGCCCGACAAATATGTACGTCTTCGGATTACGGTTTTCTAGCGATATTATATTGTTTTCTCATGGTGTGGGATATTTTATTTTGAAATATATGATATACACTGTTATTATTGATATTATTTTTCTCCCGGACCTCTCCGTACAAAGGAGACTCTATAGAAATTTTCCGTGAATTTTGGACTTAGAAAAATTTTGTGAAAATGTTTTTCAAACTTTTATTGAACTTGAATAAGAAAGGATTTTATTGTTTATAAATTGATACATTTTATTTAAATTATTTAATTATGTAAATTTATTGTTTATAAATTGAATACTTTGAATAAAATATATTAATTCCTTCTTTTCCCTCCTTTCTCCTTTTCGAGGGCGAAAAGTTTTGAATGGGGGAGAGTGTAATGACCCGTAATTTTCGATGAAAAGAAAAATAATATTTAATTTAATAAGATGTTGGTGTTAATATTGGAAGAAATAAAAATTTATGATTTATTAATAAGAAAAATAACTAGAATATAATGTTAATAATGTTAATTTAAGGCAATTGATAACTATTTTAATGCAATATCAATGAATTGAAATGATTGGAAAGTTATAATTGGTCATAAAGTGAAAATGGTAAATAAACCAAATATTGTATTAAACGGTGAAACTGTATGTAATTAATTGAAATTGATTAAAATAGAATAATTAATCCGTATGTGAATTTATTAGTTTTGTTTGTTAACAATAAACATATAATTGTGTTTGAAACTGTAAGTTGTAACAATGGTTTAATTATCATTGCATTATTTAATCTGTTGAAACTTTATTGTAAATCGGTTGCAATAAATGTAAGTAAATATTGCGTTAATATGAATTAAGATGCAAATTGTAGAATATTGATGTAATAAATGGAAAACCAATGTTAACTATGTCCACAAAGTAGTGATTGATTGATAAAAAGATTGAAAACAAAATTAATCAATTTATTGGGTTTTAAATTGTAATTAATGAATTTATTACAATTGGAATTGGAACGTGGTAATTAGTGAAGTATTAATAGTTGAATTTGACATGGAAAATTTGTTTTAAAAGATTATAATTACTAGTTAATCAAAAGTGATAAAAATTTGTTAGTTATAAAATTTGAATTTGAAAAGTGATAAATTTAATTTAATAATAATTTATTTAATTAACGTGAAAATAGCCATTTTGGCCAATGTCTTGAATTTCAACGAAACTAATTTCATCGGATCCATAACAGTGAATTATTATAGGGTTTCAAGTTTCATAGCAATCGGACTTGTCGTTTGATCGTGCGGGCTCGAAACGCGTAGAAATCAATTTAATTGAAATCAATTTGAAATAAGGTGATTTTGAAAGCTAACTTCTGTATACAATGGAATTAGAACTTGAAACTTGTTCCATTGGGTTTAAAAATATTGAAAACTATATTTTGATATATTGGATGACCCATTTTCGTTACGGGAACGAAACGGGCTTTTCTGGCCATTGTTATCGTTTCGATCCAACCCTACATATATATAGGCTGTTATAAACCCTAGTTGTTTCTCATTTTATTATTTCTATACGTACATCTTCTTCCTCATTCTCAAACGTCAGAACATCAAACCTAATTCCCAAAATTCCAGAACCTAATTTCAAAAAAAAAAAATGGTTGCTCCAGGTTTACTTCGAGTCACGAAGAGGTTCGCTTCGGGTTCCAGAGGCGAAAACCTTGCATCGACTTTAGGCCAGAGAGAGTTCCATGCCAAACAAAGCGGATCTGGTAGCGCTTCGAGTCCCAGAGGCGAAAACCCCGCAGCAACTTCGGGTCAGGAGCCAAATGACTCGGGTCTCGGGTCATTTTGGCAAAAACTCAGAGCAAGCACCGACTAATTAAGGCGGCGACCCGAAGTAAGACCCAAGTCGAAATTTTCCAATTTTCTAACGTTAATAACTTTTGCATACAAGCTCGGATTCACGCGCAGTTTTCTCCGTTGCGATCGTATCGAAATTCTGAACATTTTGGAACTGATTTGGCTGCATTCTTAGGCTATTAAATTTTTTGGCTAATTTTGGATTTTAAATCGACGACAAATCGAAAGTGAGTGTTTTAACCAACTCACAACTACTAAACTATCTTATGTTTGTTAAATTAAATTTTTGATGTGATTTGAAATTGACTGGTTGATATTTGGTATATTTAAATTGTCATTCCAGTTAAATCTGAGTTTTATTGAATTTAATCGCCATTAATTTAATATTAAATTTTGAATTGCCAGTTGATACCTGTTATTGGTAATCAGTCAATTGTTACTGTTTATTGGTTGATTTGAATGATGATTGTGATGGATGTTTGATTTTTGATATTGGATGACTGGATGTTATATTTATATTGTTATAACAATGCAAGTTCCCTTATTTTGTTGTTAGAAATCCCTATGGATTGAAATGATACATACCCGAACGATCTATAGATTAGGGAAAATCATTATGGATTGAAATGATAAACCCAAACGATTTTATGGATTTGAATTTATTTTGGATTTGCGGGTTGAAATGATATATACCCGTAAATTTAAATTTATTGCGGATTGAAATGATATATGTCCGTATCACTTGACCATAGGGTAAAAAATTATATACGGACACCAGATTGGTTAAATTAAATGATTTTAATTTATTAAACTTTGAATTCAGTTAAATGATATTTTGAAATGGAATTCGATTTATATAAAATGAATTGTTTTAAATGAATTGTTTAAAAGATTTAAATTGAAATTCCAAAGTTGAATTTGTAGTAAAAACAAAATTTATCTAAATTGAGTTATTGAAACGTTGAAATTATAATTTTGAAATCTATTGAAATTAGAGTAGCGTAAATTGATATTTCAAGATTTGAAATTGGTTTTTGATTTAAAATCTGGATATGGTCCAGATTTGTTGAAATTGAAGAAATAGTTAAATTTGATGTTAATTTCAAATTAATTATTTTAATATAAACTGTTTAAAGATTTATTATTTTACAAAATCCTGATTTTAAGATTTTCAAACTATTAAACTAATTTAATCTATTTCAACTATTTTAATCTATTTTAAATCTATTTAATCTATTTTAAATCTATTTAATCTATTTTAAATCTATTTAATCTATTTAATCTATTTTAAATCTATTTAATCTATTTAATCTATTTAATCTATTTTAAATCTATTTAATCTATTTTAATCTATTTTAAATCTATTTAATCTATTTTAAAATCTATTTAATCTATTTTAAAATCTATTTATTCTATTTTAAATCTATTTAAACTATTTTAAATATATTTAAACTATCTGAACTATTTTTAAAGTGTTTTAATCTACTTTTAAACTATTTTAGAGTATTTTGACAACTTAAAAATTTATTTTAACTATGCTAAACTATTTATAACTATCTAAACTATTTTCTAAATTTCAGACTGTGTAAAGTGGAAGTGTTTATCCTCGATTTAAAAGCGAATACGGTTAAATGATGTTATAACCTAAGTTGGGATTTAAATGACATATTCGAGGAATACGATGATTTTAAAATTAAGGGTTTAACCTTCTTTGGGACTACGATTTCGAAAGTGAATATGATTTTGAAAGTGAATATGATTTCGAAAGTAAATGTGATTTTGAAAGTTTATATGATTTCAAAGGTGAATATGATTTCGAAAGTGATATGGTTTGAATTGAATATGATATTTTGATATCAATTATGAATTGGTTTTGGAAATGTAAAAGAACCACCAGGTGTGAAATAAGCGTTTGGTTGTTAAAGAGACCGGGATCGGATATTGTCATACTCTCTGCCAATACCGAAAACCACTTTAACAACTGTGTACGTGGTGGAGATTCCAGTATGAAGTAGGATGGTTTGGCGAACGATTCTGTATGAGGTATTTACGTAGCCCTGACTCCCGTGAGTCAGCTTGATGTGACTAAAACAGGAGCCGCGCCGGGCCAAGTGAGGTCGCACCTCCGATCAGACATGCTTCTTCGATACCATATTATGACTTTGTGATTGATTTGGTGGCCACCCCTCGATTTTAATTATGGGAGTGTGTTTCGAGGTGGGCGACAGTAGCTGCTATGCATTACCAGCAGTCCGGATCCGCAAAACGGTAGTATCCTACCCTGGGCATTGCCTTACGTGCCTTGTCACATGCCTTATCGCGCCTTCTACGAGTTTGGTTTGTGTCGTAACTATGGAGTGCTCCCTGATAGCCCACCAGTTTACGGTGGAGTTTACAGTACTGTATAGACTACGACATTATATAAAATGTGTTAAGGGGGATATGGGTAACGCCTTAACGCTATTATAATACTTTCTTTACTGTAGACACTATTATAATAGCATATTGTACTTTGTATGTTGATAGTTTAACGGATCCTTGGGAGATGGAATCCCGAACATCTCTTAAATTATTACACTCACGTTTGACACTAAACATGAGATGTCAAATCCCGTAAACATCTCTGACGCCGTTACACTCATATTTATTTACTGTTGATTTAACTTACATAAGATCTCTTAGTTCTGACTCGAGTGTTTTGTCTTTTCAATTCGCTCGGGTCAGTCCGAGCTTTTCAATTTATCGAAGACTGCTTTCTGGAGGACGAAGACGAAGACGAAGATTTAATACTGTTATTATTTATTATATTTATTCCACTGCATCATGTTGTTCCGCTGCATTATTTATATATTTCTGTTGTGTGTAACTCTGATCTATATTGTGAAGGTGTAATCAAATGTATTTGTAAAACAGCTTCATGATTTGTTATTTGATTATTATATTTTGTCATTCCGCTGTGAGATTCTATGTTTGTTTTATTTCTTTCTCTTCTTTTTCTTATTTACCTCATAACAATCCTCCCTTTTGAATGGTTTAAGTCTGACATGTGTAGTTTATTGTCGATTTAAACCTTTCAAAAAAGGTAGGTCGTTACATCTGCTAAACTAACACCTATGAGTACTATGGTACATCACGACCGAGATGAAAATGGCAAAAGTATTGACCAAAAACAATATCGAAGTATGATTGGATCTTTACTTAACTACTAGTCATCCTGATATAATGATGAGTGTATGCTTATATGCACGATTTCAAGCAAATCCCAAAGAATCACATTTGCGAGCAGTGAAACAAATTTTGCGCTACTTAAGCAAAACTAAAGACTAAGGCCTCTTTTACCCAAAAGAATGTCCTTTTGAGTTAGTATCATATAGTGATGCTGACTTTGGAGGATGTCGAATGGATCGAAAGAGTACAAGTGGTACATGTCATTTCATTGGACATCTTTAGTATCGTGGTTTAGTAAGAAACAAAATTGTGTTTCACTTTTGACGTGTGAAGCAGAATATATTTTTGCTGCTTTGGCATGTGCTCAAGTAATATATATGAAATAAACTCTTCAAGATTTTGATATAAGTTTATCTAAATCAATAATTTATTGTGATAATACAAGTGCAATAAATTTATCAAAAAATCCAATAAACCACTCAAGAACTAAACATATTGACATCCGACATTATTTTCTTCGTGACAACATAGAAAAATGTAATATCTCTCTCAATTTTGTATCATCAGAAAATCAAGTTGTAAACATATTTACTAAACTTTTAATGAAAATATATTTCTTAAATTAAGACGTGAACTAGGAATTATGTCATTACATGATTTATAATTTGATAGTAATGTGTAAATAAAATAAAATAAATACAAATATAATTGGACAAAAATTGGAGATGATGGCACTCGAACTCTCCTTTCATGGGAGATGGACATAGGACTTTCCAATGTTCTATTTTATTAATTGCATTAAGACCTTTCCTTCTTTCTGTTTTATATACGATAATAATCTTTTTATATTTTTTCACCTTACAAATTAAATATGATTTCTAAACCATATTATTACTGTTTCTGAACATTTTTGGGACTATACTAAATTATTACTATTTTTGAACCATATTATTCTATACACATGGACATTATTTCAAACTATATTAAGTTGTAAATTTCTACTTTTTAAACATGCTTCAAAGATTGTTATTTTTCAACAATTTTACACATGAACAGTATTTCAAAGTTGTCCATTTTCATTTTTTTTAAAAACAAATTCTCTTCATAGTTGTCTAATTTGTCCTTTTTTAATCATATCAACATTGCGTATATTATTAATATTTCTTCTATCTTTTAAGTTTTCCTTTTTGTCGATGACAAAAGGGAGAGAAAAGGAACGTCATAACGATAATGGGAGCATTTGGACAGAGGGAGTATAAATCTGTTCTTATTTATATAACTTACATAGTTGTCATCATCAAAAAGAGGGAGAATGTTAGAACCTCGAATGTTGGTGTTTTGATTGTAACAACTATATAAGTAAATATTATATGAACTAACCAAGTTTGTAGGAGAAGATACTCAAAAACATATGAAGACCAGATTCAGATTCCAGAATATTACTACAATATTTTTTATTAGACATAGAGTCTGAGTTTAGATGTAGATAGATGTAAAATCTCTCTGAAGTGGGGTGTGTATGCACTCAAAATAAAAATATTGGCAAACCAAAGAAGCTACATGAAAAGATTGCATTCAGCCGGCTAAATGACCCTTGTCAGCCGACTGAATACTGTGCATTTTCAAAAACTAATAAGAACATTTAGTCGGCTGACTTGGAATATTCAAACAGCTCAATTATACCATTTTTGCACTATTTCTTTGCTGTTTTGATTTTCAATCGATTCAGCTAGTTGAAACGTTTATTTCAAATGGCTTAATCTTCATAACGGCTAGTTTTTCAAGAGACACTTCATTTTAATGAACAGAAACAACTCTTGATTCAAGAGTTGCTTCAATATCTTTTCATGGCTATCTTTCATGAACGAATAAAACTCTTAATCTCTATAAATAGCCATGAATTCCATTGTTTTGACAGTCAATTCTCTAGCCTCTTAATTCTATTCATTCTTGCTATTTACAAAGGCTTTCTACGCACAAGAACTCTATTAATCACTTATATATATTCAAGTTTATTCTTGTTTAATCAAATAAACTTCCTTTTTCCCACGAAATACATGATATACCAAAAAGGAGAAGATTATAGGAAGGGTGTACTCTAAAGATTTATCAGTGCTATTCAAAGAGCATAATCAGTCAAATATTTGTTTATTATTGAAGTCTTGCTCGGTTGCTCAGGCGGTTAAAAGTCCTACTCTGTTGCTTAGGCGGTTGAAGTCCTGTTCGATTGCTCAGGCGATGTAATACCTATTCCTCTAGGTTAAGAGAGGTTTGATAGTTGAATTCCAGAAGGAGTCTTGGACTGGACATAGAACGTGAAAGTTCGAACCAGTATAAAAATCTCTGGTGTCATTTACTTTACCGCTTTAATATTTATACTTACATTCCGCACAAGTAGATATATTGTTTAATATTTCATATTATATGATCCATAGTCACTTCCATCCGCCTCTACTCGTAGGTGCAAACTTGGAGTGCAAAATGTTGCTCAATTTTCTTGTAGCTATAGGATGAGTCAACCCACATATTTCCAACAACTGACATCTTGGCCCTCACCTTGGCCCATATCTTAGCCAACATCTTGTCCCTCGTCTTTCTCTGCATCTTGTCCCTCGTCTTGGCTCGCATCTTGCCCTCATCTTGGCTCTCGTCTTTGCCCACATCTTGGCCATCATCTTGACCCATTTCTTAGTCCTTACCTTGGCCCGCCCGTATGTTTCGAAAGCTGGTACTCCCATCAAATTGGTTCGCCTGACACCAATGTATGCAGTAACCAAGCAGAGCCCATGTGATCGTCCATGGGCAACAGTAGTTGGAGACATCCTAACTTACGAAATAGCTTTCAATAATTAGTAGCTTGGCAAATGACCCACTACCACATAGGGTCCACTACTTACTGTCAACTTAGCTGCCCGCATCTTACGAAGTTTTCCTACCTTAACATGCCCAACTTTGGCCACAAACGCATGATCACCACTATAAAAGAGAGGTATGAATACGTTATTTCTTTGATGGGATCGATACATATGAAACTATTCATTTGACAAAAGCGTGTAGGAAATGTGGATTATGGATCTTAAGGCAGTATTAACACTAGAGGGGGGTGAATAGTGTTTAATTAATTTTATGAATCTTTTTGAAATCTTTTCAAATTAAATCCAAACAGATGCAATTCACAAACACAGAGACAATCATAGAACCAGATACATATGCAAATAGTAAATAAAAGCAGTAAAGGAAAGAACACACTAGAATTTTATACTGGTTCGGAGTTACCCTACATCCAGTCCCACATAGTTTCTTGTGCAGATTTCTTTTCAAATATAATGTCAACATTACAACCTCGATTTCAAGGCCACAAGATACACCCTCCTGTCTCCGAGTCCAGGGCAAACCCTATTGATTTAACCAGGCTACAAGATCACCTAATTGATATACGGGCTACAATCACACCCAATTGATTTACAGGCCATGATCACACCGTTTCCAATCACACTCTGATAGTGAGAGACTCGATACACTTTGATAGAGAGAGACTCGATACACTTTGATCTTTCGATCTTTGATTACAAATGATCCTATAACTCCGAATAGCACTGGGATCTTTGAAAGACAGTGGCAGTGAACCAAACTAGAGATGATCGATTTTGATTCACTTAGAATTTTGGTAGAGTTTTGTTAAAGCATTCGAAATATAAGAGAGTATTTGAGTGGAGAAGAAGGAGTGAAGAAATGATGAAGAAGTAACTTAAAATTCATTGAAAACAACTGGTACTTATAGGAGAACAACAGTCATGTCCATTCACGAAAGGTTATGATGAATAGACACTTCTTTTGAAAATTTGAATTTTAAATTCTATGGCTACCATGTCGACATGGGGGGATGAGGGTTGTCAACATCCCTATGTTAATTTTGAAAATAGATTTTTCTTTAAAATGATTTCTATTCTAAAACTTGTCAAAACAATTTCTAAACTTTGTAAACCATTTTGAATATAGTTTAAATTTATAAAAGAGTTTTATAAAGTAATCTTAAAATATATAATCTATAACATAAAAGTAATATTAAAAACTAAATATAGATTTCTTTAAAATATATTACAGCTAAAATATTAAAATCAAGAGATAGTTCAAAAAACAAGAGATGATTTTGAAATTAATATAATTAAAAATAGTTTTTGAATTAAGGCTAAAATATTTAAATTGATAGAGATGACTTTAAAAAGATAGTTTTGAAAAAAGTAAATCATTTGAAAATTTCGTGGATTCCATTACACTAGAGAAGGTCATGAGTTCCATCCCACTAAAGAGGTCATGGGTTCCATCCCACTATTAAAGCGAGAAAGTGGATTCCATTCCACAATTAAAATCCGAATAAAGATTTTAGTGCTATTATGAAGTTATAACATAAAACTAGTCTCTATTACTTATCTTGATATCTTGAACTATTGATATCTTGAACTCTTGATACTCACGAGTCTTCAGTCTTGAATTCGTCGGTCTTGAATCTCTATACTCAGTTTTGAGTCTTTATATTGTACAGTCTCCATTCTCAGTACCTGCATATATATACCCTGCATATACATATATATCTAGACAAAGATATCGATATTTATATTTTATAACCAGTCCTAAGGTTGTTGTCATCAAAACCATCATCTCAGGAACTAACACTCTCCCCCTTTTTGATGATGACAACCTTTGTTTATAAAATCTACTCCAACAAATTTCGATTCTACTCCGACTCCCCCTTATTCCAACAACTCCCCCTTTATCTACTAACTTCCCCTTAATCTAAGCTTATCTAACCTATTTTATAATTCTCCCCCTTTGTAATCAATAAAAAACTAAGCCTAAACTACATAACTCCTCCTTAAACTAACACTCAAAGCTAATAACGAGTATAATAAGTGAAACATAAATCTCATGTTATTATATATGGTGTTACATAACACAAATATATATAGTACACAAAATATAAAAACATTAATATAATAACAATCTAACGAGATTCCTTGACAATCGGTGACTTGTGAATTGAACAATTAGGGCAATGGAGACAAAAGTTTCCATGTTGTTCACCAAATTACCATTTTTTGTCAAAACAGACTTCTCCAACGCAAATAACTTTATCGTCTTCGTCCATTTGCGCTTCTTCCTCTTCCTCTTCCTCTTCTTCTTCTTCTTCGTCGTCCTCTAATGGATTATGAATACGTATGTTAGAGGAATCATCTTCAATCACAATAGGGTCTGCATGATTATCCATTAGAATTTTTTGCAAATTTCTAAGAATCTTGCCCTGTTTTTGTACCAAAATTGGGCACAACACTCTTCGGAAGGGTTTGAAGAGATAAAATGAAGAAGTTAAATGGAAAAAGAGGGTTATCTAACAAACACTTCAAAAACAAATAAGAAAGTATGCAGAAACACAGGGATTTAGAGTGGTTCGGCGTGTTGACTACGTCCACTATGAAATAATTGACTTTTATTAACTTTTTTCTGCTAGTTACAGCGAACTACAACAGTAAATCTCGAGTACAATAGCGAAATTCGAGTACACTGGTGAATTCGGCAGAGTCTGGACGTCAAAGAGCCAAAAGATCCCTTTTCTATAGGCCCTGGGATGCTATTTATAGGCGTAGACTGCAAATATCTCGCTCAGATCTCGAGAGATCTCTTCTAGCACATGAGTGGGCCCACGCGATCGATCCCACGTGATTTTCACGCGATTTGGGATCGATATGAACGAGATTCGTATCGATCGAAAATTCATTCAATTGGGTCGGGATCGATTGTGAGTGTTGTCGAGGATGTACGCAAGCTTCTGTGAAAATTTCGTAGCATTTGGATTTGTGGATTGCGAGTTATGATCGATGCAAACTTGTGTTTTCTCTAGGCTGCGTCGTTCGTATCGATACACTTCATATCGATTAATCCGTATCGCTCTGTGGGCACATGCTTACAAGTTGACGTGGCGGTAACTCCTAAGATCGATCCACTTTTCGTGCCGTGTTGACTGCTTCTTTATTCGTATCCATAATCTAAGCCTTGTTCGTATCGATCTGAATGGTTTAGTTCTGTTCGTATCGGTCGCCTTACTCTATTCGTATCAATCGATTGTTCTGTTATATTTGTAACAATCGAGTGCTTGGGTTTGTTCGTATCGATAGGAAGTGTCTACTTCGTATTGATCTGTGGTTGATCGATTCGAAGTATGTATGATGTTTGATCGACACGAACTAGGAACTTGTATTGCAGTCGATGGGAACGAAATGGGCAATAGTCGATCGATTCGAAGTGTGACTGCCTTCTGATGGATACGAAGAAGGCCATCCTCGATGGATACGAACAAGACAACTGCTGATCGATACGAAGTGGAGTTGTTTGCTGATAGAGTCGAATAGGTCGATACGAATAAAGCATATTCCCCTGATGGATACGAAGTAATGCATTTTGATGGATACGAATAGATGGACGCGAATTGATGGAGACTGCCTAACCGATACGAAACGATGGATGCGATTGAGATGATTTCTTTGGCTTGCATCGATCATATCTTGAGCATACGAACTCGGATTGACTTGAAATTTGGAACGTTGGCTTTCATAGCTTTGCTAGTCATGTCTTGTCAATTGTAGCTCGATTCGGACTCGGAAAAAATTCATCGATATCCATAGTGAGCCTGCGTATAACCGATCTTCGGGATGGACTGTCTTTGATTTCCAGTTAAGTTCCTGGTATCACATCCTTGCCAAAAGGCGGGATAACATTTTCCCCCCAAAGTACGTCTTGTGAGAAGACGACGTGCTTTGAAAAGCTGCAATCTTCATTCTGAAAAGTTCCATCTGACTTGTTAAACGGTTGTTGGTTTCTCGTTGAAAGTTGTAATCTTTAATTGATCCATAGAAACATACACTATGAACCATAGACTGCCCATTGTTGTACTGTGTACTATTGTAATTGATCGATGTATGATAGTAATTTGTCGTGTGTTGTTGTAATTATCACCAGATAAGTATTCAATTCCTGTGAATTTTAAAGATTGGATGTTAGTTCATTATTCATGAATGTATGTTAACCTGACTCCCGTTAACGTTCGTACGTTCACGAGTCGTTGTCAGGTTTTCAGTTTTTCGTATCGAATTCCGTATCGATCTTGTCCTGAATCGATGTGGAATTTGAGTTGTAATGACGCTTGGTGGTCATTTTGGAGTATCCCTTCATATCGATCCTCTCCTAGATCGATTCGGGATGAATAAACATGAATCTGTGATGAACTTCGCATCGGTGGCTATGAACTTCCTGTAATTCTCTAAATGATCGATACAAAGTTGGAGTTCGTATTGATAGCCTAATGAAGGAAGCGAATAGAGCGACTGGTCTCCTGTGCACTATTCGTATCGATGGATACGAGCCTTTATGGGTTGTATGTTGATGGATACGAGCAATTCAGTTCGTATCGATGCGCCTTAGATGGAGGCGAAAACAATGGATACGAACAACCGTTTCGTATCGATGGAATCTGGTGATTCAAAGAAATCTTCGTTGCAACTTTCGTATTGATAAAGCTCAAGTCTATGGATACGAATAGCGAATTCGTATCGATCTGGGGAGAAACCGGCTGGAACCGGTCGTAATGACTGGAAGGCGAATAGTTTTCCTTCATTACTCGCGTCCATATATAAATGTTTTGTACTTAACCTTTTTCTCCATTGCTCATTTGATAACCTTGCCTTCGTATCGCTCGACAACTTGAGAAAAGAAGAGAAAACTTGCCCTCGCCTTCGAATCCAACACTACATCCATCCCGTTTGAACTAACTTCTTAAAATTAGGGAAATAATCGACCAAATTTAATCTTAACATGACGAGACTCAAAATCTCGTGCCATCCTATTTATATTCGTGGTCGAGTGTAGCATGGAGGAGATTGGAGAGGGTTGATGCGAGGTCGAGGAGGTTCAGAGTTGCCTTCGTGTCGATTGGGGAAGACGAAGCATAGTGGGATTCGAAATAACCATGGAAAAGACGCTCTGCTTTGATCTCGCATCAATGGATTAGAGAAGAAGATGTTTTGTTTCGTATCGGTCTCGATTGGGAATTTCGTATCGATCTCCTACCTTAGATTTCATATCGAACTTTGATTCTTGGATTTCGTATCGATCACCTTCACTTCGGTCACTTGCTTTTAATTTCGTATCGATTGCGGGACAGCAACTTAGCATCGATTGCTTCGAATCGATATTGATACGAAGCTAACAAACCTTGATAGATACGAAGTTGATGCCTCTTTGGTCGATACGAAGCTGAGTCGTTTGATCGATGCGAAGTCGATAACTTTCGATCGATACGAAATGGATGTTAAATGATCGATACGAAATGATCATCTTGGATCGATTCGAAGTCGTTGGCTTTGATCGATGCGAACTGAATACTCTTGGACCGATACGAAGCTAAGGCCATTGTAGTGAATGATCTAAGTTTTGACTTCGGTTGATACGAACTTCATGCAAATTCGAACACTTGACTCCGACGAGCTTCTGCGCTGCATAACTGGATTTAACTGCCCTTCGAAGCTCGTCGATGGAACTGTAACTTGACAAAATTTCTAACAAACTTTAACTCAGATTGGTCTCTAAAGTCTGGATGGTACGATTGTGACGGTCGGCGATGACGGTCACTTCCAGTTGAATTTCGAAGTCTCATCGCTTGGACATTTTCTCTAACTCTGTGTACTTTCTTAAGCAACATGTAGCACTGCACTGCACAACACATTCATACACTTCAGACTGGGGTACATACTGGATTATTTTCATCTAATGACAATTTTTGATAAGTCTACTAGTTATGGAATCCACAAGTTCACAACAGCAGGGCTTCAGGGTTCATCTCCTTTTTTCCTAGAGATACCGGCCATCGCGGCCGAAGTTATAGACCCAGCACCGGACGAGCTGCTTGGTGCGACGTTTATCATGAATCCACAGGATTATGTGCCGTCTAACGTTTCCGAAGATATGCTGGGACGAATATGCCTAAGGCTTGGTCTACCGTTGGATGATGTATTATTACCAGGACCGAATGATAGACCGCATGCTCCCCTATACGGGTTTACGGCCTTTAATCGCCATGCATGTATAGTGGGAACACTTCCTCCGTTTAACCAATACAGGGAAGTGTTGTCTTTCCTTGGAATCGCCCCATCATAGTTACATTCGAACGGATACGCTCTGCTCAACAGTCTGTTCATTGTATTTATGGAGCATCTTTTCCGACCACCGATCGCAATCGAGATTAGATATTTATTTAATGTCAAGAGACGGGGAGATAGTCCCTCATTCACTTTCTAGAGGCAGTCAGAAATTGTCAAGTCGTGACCGGCTCCTGGACCAGACTGAGTTATTTTAAAACCGAATGGTTCTATGTCCGATGCCCTCCAGGATATGCGAGCCGATGGTTAGCCAGACGTAAGCGCTTCGTCTTTTCTGCTAGTCGACAAAATAATTGCAACTAGTATTGGGACTAATAATCTCTTTCTTTTGCAGCCGCAATTCCACGACCTGAGGGTGTGCATTTTAAAGAAATTGTGCGGGTCCTTCAAGAAGTGCCAAGCGAAATGAGAGACATAGACTCGGTGCTAACAGATCGAAACCTGAGAACCGTTAGGCTTATCGAGCGAAACCAGAGCATAAGGCTTGAAGGAATGCTAAGAGTGGCCTCGAAGAAGCGAGTAAAACGCAAAGCGCCCGGGGTCGTAAATGCTGAGGTGGGTGATGAAGAGAGAACGCCCACGGACGATGAACTTGTTGCTGCCTTCTGCCGGATTTCAAGCGACAGAAGGAAGGAGAAAAGGCAAGGCCGCCGCTCATAAACGCCCTAAGTCTTCGAGGTGGAAATCAGTTGTGGTTTCTTTGCTGGCTCCGGACATTAGAATCTCAGAGGCTCCTCCCTCGCCAACAGAGAGTCCTTTTGAAAGGCTTTGCAATATTCCGGTTCCGGACTTTGCGTCACTTCCACATGATACCGGATTGGAGGAGCTTCAAAATGTTCTAGATTTAAGCGATTCTCTACACATTAGCGCGGCTGACATTACCGGTTGGTCGGGGGGTTACACACACATAAACACTTCACAGCACCACACGGTTTCCAGCTTTACATTAACTGTTTCAAGAATTCACTAACTTTGTTTCCCTTTTACTTACAGATACGATGAATAGACGAGATTCTATGCTCAGCAGTCTTCGTTCACATGCCAATCATCAGGCTCGTATTATGAGTCCCGCCGAAGGGAGGATGATAGAAACCGCGATCGCGGTTATTCTAGTCAGGAACACTACGAGAGGGATAGAGATAGGGATTACAGAGAACAGAGATATCGATCCCGATCGCGTTCTCCACCCCCTCGACTCCCCACAGAACCTTCGGGCCAGGGAAAACAACCGGTAGAGCCCCCTCGTCACAAAGCATCTTCGCAAGCTTCTCGGCCTGAGTCACAATGCCATAGAACTGAGATTGAGCCTCCAGTCATCGCTGAACAAGCTATCACCGAGCCTATTGGGGAAGGGGCTATTAGAATTGCTTAGCTAAAGAAGGATTTTCCAAATATATGCTTTGATGGCTACATTTTCCCTCCTCACTTAAAGAGAATTCCCTCAGAGGCGGAGAACACAATGCATGATTACATTCATGACATCTATTCCCAGTACAAAGAGTGGGCGAAGGCTGTAGAGAAAGCATCGAAGGTGGCCTTCGAGCGGGCTAAAATAATCGAAAAGTTAGAATCTGATCTCGCCCAGAAGGACCGCATCGTCCAAGTGCTTAATGATGAAGCCGAGTCCTCTCGAAAATCAGAGATATAGGCCACCAAAAAGGCCGATGAGGCGAACTTGGCCATGGAGAAGATGAGTCAGACACACTTTGCCTTGGTGGAGCAGTTGGGCCACCGAAACACCACTGTCACAGCTGAACGGGACGCTGCTCTGAAAGAACTTGCTGAGCTTAAAGCTAAATTTTCCGAGATCATCAAAGAAAAGGATGATGCAAACAAAGCCACCCAGAAAGCATGTGAACATGCCGTTGTGCTTCGGGGCGAACGGAATGCGGCAACAGCTAAGGTCTGAGTGGTGGAGACTGAGGTCAAGGAGAAAGTCCAAATGGCTGAGTCTAGGCTAGAAGCTGATAATGAAGATCTCCTTATTGTTTTTAACGCTAACGTCTTGAAGCACATGAATCTAGCCTGGCTCGACAACTATCCGATGCATCTATACAACGCTTGGGGCCGATTGGTTGAGGAGGAGAAGGCAGTGCATCTGGGTGAATCAATCGACGAGTTTGAGCTTGTGAATCGTATGCTAAATGAAGATGAACGAAAGATTCTCCATGAGTCGATGATTTCGCATGAAAAAGAGAGGCTCGACAACAACACTTGGAGGCCGGAGAAGGTTCAGGTGTTGAGCACCACGATGCAAGTCCTGAAGTTCCTATGCCAACCCAGCCTGAATCTGCACATGCAGTTGATTCCCAATCAGTTCATGCTCACAATCCGGATCAGCCACAGTTATCTTCGGCTAGAGAGCAAGTTTTCGAAGCCGTTCAGCCGTCCATGAGCCAAATTGAGGAAGGTACTCTGAACATTCTCTATGCTTATCCAAAATCGGAATTGTCATCCAAAGTAGTTATTAACTGTTTTTCTTTTGTTTTCGTCTAGTGATTGATGCTACACCAGTCATGCCTCTTGCCACTCAAGAATCACATCATATGCAGGAGGCCATTATAACTGAAGAAACCACCACAACGACCACGGCACCGACTGATGGAATGCAGGGGAGCACGCTTATTTTTGATGAGCAGATGAAGGAGGAACTCCTCGGTCATCACAGCGATTCTTTTGCGGACCTACCATTTGTTATAGGTGGAAGTGCACCTGCTACTGGCTCTTCAATGCCAACCACTGATGCTCCCACCGAGGCTCAAGCGATTCGTGAGGAAGAAATATTGGTCGAAATCGACGTTGAAATGGAGGCACCGGCTCGTGGTGGTAGTTTTGGAGGTGGGATGGCGGCACCTGGTCCGGCTCCGTTAAGGATGATATCACCTGGTGGTATAGTTATTGATACCAGCATGCCTATCCCGCCTCCAATAGTCGATCCAGTTCCTTCGATTCCACCTTCAGGGAGCATTCCCGTGCACTTAAGTTCGGATGAGGAAGTTGATATCATGCCCCCTACTGGAGATCAGCCGTTGAAAAGAAAAGGTTCGAAAAGAAAAACAAGTGGCAGCTCCAGTGGGTCCACACCGAAGAGGAAGCCGAAAAAGAAGAGAGAGTAGACGTGCTTCTTCGGTTTACTTTTGGAAGATAGATAGGAATCTACTTTCGTTTTACTTTTGTAGGCCGTGTATAGATGCTGGTTCGGCCCCCGCTAGTAGGAATTTTGGAATCAACTTGTACATAATTTCTTTTCGCAAATATTTGAAATGAAACTTTATTTTGTTTTGAACTTGATGTGTGTTTATTTGCTTATGTGTTCCAGCATTTGAATTCCTTGTTCAGTACACTTGTGAAGTTTCAACTTTTGAATCTTGTTTGAGTTTATACATCAAGTCCTGAAATCACGGCCACAAGTCATGACTGGATATTAAGTTGAACTCCGATGTTGTACTACTTCAGTCAGTGATTGACACTTAAGTTTTGCCCCCAGTTTCAGGGATGAATTGAAAAGATCGGCTAGCGGTCGTATTTCTCCTTCAACGCATCATTCTTAACATCGTTGAATTGATGTTGAAAGAAGGAGAATTCGAGTGGTCGAATCACACTCGCTCTTTTATCGATGATTGTATCCATACTCCGGGGATTGCACTTGTGTGTCGGTGGTCGGTTGCATCTGCTCATGTTTTAAGTGCAAGTTCATAATCTGGGGACTTAAGTTATTTTCACGGGCGATCGGCCACGTTTGCTTGACACATAGCCTTTCGTCCGCACTCTGGGGACTTAAATATATTCGTGGGTGCTTGGTCACACCCGACCTGAGTTTATACTCCGGTCCGCGCTCTGGGGACTTAGAGTCGATTAGCATTTAATAATCCAGTCTACGCTCCGAGGACTTGGAGTTAGTTGACGTTTACTCTCCGGTTCTCACTCTGGGAATCAGGATCATTTTGATGTTTATATTCCGGTTCGCACTCTGGGAATCCAGAGTTAGGTGATGTTTATACTCCAGTTCATGCTCTGGGAACTTAGAGTTAGTTGACGTTTATACTCCGGTTCTCACTCTGGGAATCCGGAGTTGGTAAACAGATGGTCAATCTCAGCTGTTGTGAGTTTTTGAATTTTGTTCGCACTCTGGGAACGAAAGGTGCATCAGGATCGTGGACGGTCCGATCACATCCACCCTGAGTTAACAAGTGAGGTCGTTAGATGGACGAGTCCATCCTCCTCAAACTTGGTTCGATTACGGCGAAGTCATTAGGTGGACGGATCCACCCTCTTCGAAATCGTATTTGTAAGTTTATACTCCAGTTCACACTCTAGGAATCCAGAGTTAGTTAAAGGATTATCGTGTATCAATCCTTTTTTTGACTTCAATGTGATGGCTTGTCCCCGAGCTCGGGTTTCACTTAGCGAGTGACCGGTCGTATCACAGTCACTCCCTATTTGAATAAATTCCACCATATGATAGAACTTAGCTCTCTGTGCATAGTGATGGTCATATGAAGTATTTCAAGTAAATCACAGCTCTGGCTCGAAGAGATTGCACTTTATTGCTGAAATAAGAAATTACGGCAAAATCAGTTGCCTTATTACAAATTCAAATTTCGAAGTGCATAAATAAATTGCAAATGAGAAATAGACTGAACAAATAAACAGAGCCTGTTATGTGTAGTAGCGACGAAGACTCTCGCTGTTCTAGGCTCTCGGAAGAGTGAGACCCTCAACGGTCGATAATTTAACTGTGCCATCTCCGAGCTTTCGTTCAATAACATATGGCCCTTCCCAAGTTGGCTTCATATGCGAAAGGACCAGATAAATTCTTTTGAGTACGAGATCGCTATGTTCAAAGGTTCGGGGTTGGACCTTGGCATTGTATAATCGGGCGACTCGACTTCGATATGCGGCTACCCTCAAATCAGCCTCTTCACACTTCTCATCCAATAAATCGAGAGATTCAGCAAGTAATATAGCATTTGTCTTTGGATCATAGTATGTCACACGATGAGAAGGTACTTCTAATTCGACTGGAATAACAGTTTCTGAACCATAAGAGAGAGAGAATGGAGTGTGACCGGTTGCGGACTTGTGGGTTATTCGGTAGGCCCATAAGGCCATAGGAAGTTCATCGACCTATTTGCCCGCGGCCTTTTCCAGTCGTTTCTTTAGAATAGATTTTATAACTTTATTAACAGCTACAACCTATCCATTCGCTTGAGGGTGTGCAACTGTGGAGAATTTCTTCTGAATGTGGAATCGTTGACAGAAATCCTTAAATTCAGCACTGTCGAATTGGGTCCCATTGTCAGTGATGATAGTACGTGGGAGACCAAATCGGCAGATGATGTTGCGCACTACAAAGTTGATCACCTTCTTCGTTGTGATTGTAGCAAGGGGTTCAACTTCCACCCACTTGGTAAAGTAATCAAGTGCTACGATGGCGTACTTCGCACCACCTTTGGCTAAAGGGAAAGAGCCAATAATATCGAGGCCCCATACCACGAATGGCCATGGGCTGACCGTTTGTGTTATCTCGGTAGGTGGGGCTCTAGGAATTCGAGCATGCTTCTGACACTTATCACATTTCTTGGCATAATCCGATGCATCACGATTTACGGTCGACCAATAATATCCATATCCAAGTACTTTCTTGGCAAGAGCTTGCCCCCCGGTGTGATCGCCACATTCTCCTTCATGTACATCATGCAATACTTGTTTGATTTCATCATGAGTGATACACCGGAGTAAAGGAACAGAGTATCCTCTTCTATACATGGCTCCATTCTGAATAGTGAACCGCGAAGATTTTCAAAGAATTTGTCTCTTTTCACTCCTACGCTCTGGCAGGGTTCCGTGCTCGAGATAATTTCTGAATGGAGTTATCCACGACTCCCTCTCGGAAACGACATCAAATATCCAATCGATTTCCATCTGATCGATGCTAGGCGAAGATAATGTCTCTACGGGAACGAGCCCCATTTGCTGTGCTTCACATGTACTGGCTAACTTTGCTAATGAGTCAGCTTTCTGGTTGTGTTCTCTTGGTATGTAATAGGTGGCATAATAGTCAAATTGATTCAATTTCTCCTGAACCTGAGCAAGGTAAGCGGCCAGTCTTTGATCTCTGGCTTGGTACTCCCCTCGAACTTGACACACGACCAATTGCAAATCACAGTAAATTTCCACCGCAATGATTCTTAAATCTCTGGCAAGTTTCAATCCAGCCAGTAGGACTTCATACTCGGCTTCATTATTAGTTGCACGGAAGTTGAAATTTAGAGCATAACATATAGATCGACCTTCAGGAGTTTCAAGTACAACCCCTGCACCTAAGCAACGGTCATTTGATGCACCATCTGTATGTAGCTTCCAGATATACTTGGGAGATTCACTTGTTTCGGGCAAGTCCTTTGGGATGGTAAATTCAACTATGATATCTACTAGGACTTGTCCTTGGATGGCTCGCCTTGGAGTGTAAGTAAGGTCAAACTGACTTAACTAGATATTCCATTTGAGTAACCTACCAGACGTCTCAGGACGCGTAAGGACCTGTCGTAACGGCTGGTCGGTGTAAACGGTGATTGGGTGAGCCTGGAAATATGGACGGAGCTTCCTCGAGGTAATAACAAGACAATAAGCCAACTTCTCTAGCTTTGGATAATTTCTCTCAGCTCCGGTTAGCCGCTTGCTTATGTAGTAGACCGGCTTTTGTATTCGGTCTTCCTCCTGAATTAGGGCAGCACTGATTGCGTTTTCTGATACTGCCAAGTAAATGTACAATTTATCGAGATCGATAGGCTTTGACAAAATTGGCGGTGTGGAGAGATGTTGAATTAGTGCTCGGAATGCGCCTTCACATTCTGTAGTCCATTCAAAGTTTCATTTTCCTTTTCAGATCAGATCGAAGAAGGGAATGCATTTGTCAGTGGACTTTGAAATGAACCTACTCAGTGCTGCTACTTTCCCGTTGAAACTCTGGACTTGCTTTATAGTTTCCGGAGTTTCAAGATTTCTGATCGCCTAGATCTTTTCGGGATTGGCTTCGATTCCTCGAGTGTTGACGATAAACCCAAGGAATTTTCCGGATGCGACCCTAAAGTGACATTTCAACGGGTTGAGCTTCATTCCATATTCTCGGAGGATATTAAACATTGACTCTAGGTCTCTAATGTGGTCAGTGGAAAATCACGACTTGACTAGCATGTCGTCCACATATACCTCCATGGTTTTTCCAATCTGGTTAGCGAACATTCGACTAACTGACCGTTGATAAGTTGCCCCAGCATTCTTGAGTCCAAAAGGCATAGCTTTATAGCAATAGAGTCCCATATTGGTTATAAAGCTGGTATGCTCCTGGTCGGGCAAGTGCATGGGTATTTGATTATAGCCAGAGTACGCATCCATGAAGGATAATAGTTCGTGCCCTGCCGTTGAGTCTACAAGCTGATCAATTCATGGAAGTGGAAAACTGTGTTTGGAGCAAGCTTTATTCAAGTCTGAGTAGTCAACACATGTTCTCCATTTCCCATTTGGCTTTCAGACAATTACAGGATTGTATCCCCATTCCGGGTATAATGTATCTCGAATGAACCCATTCGTTTTAAGCTTATCTACTTCTTCTTTAAGGGCTGCAGATCTCTCTGGATCTATACCACGCCTTTTTTGTTTGACCAGGACGTGCCGTGGGTCAATATTCTATGTGTGGCTCGCGATGTCCGGCGAGATCCCACACATATCAGAGTGCGTCTAGGCAAACACATCAAGGGTTACCCGGAGAAATTCAACCAATTCCTCTTGCATTTGTTGGCTTAGCCGAGATCCAATCTTTATCATTTTCGAGTCGTCATTATCGCCGATTGGAACATCGATCATCAGTTCGGCCAGAGAAGCTTGACTGTCTTTACCTTCATCTTCACTTTCAGTATCTCTTGGGTCATGATCTCTTTGGAATTGATTGGGGTGCTCGGGCCCGGGCCCAGGCGCTAATTGTCAATTATCAGCAAAGCGGACATAGAGAGATTCCTCTAGCCCTTTCCTTTTCTTTTCGTTGCGCCTCGCGCAGCTCAGCAATGTAACAGGCACGTCCTACGGCCTGATCCCCTTGAACAACTCCGACACCATTTTCGGTAGGGAATTTCAAAGTCAAACACCATAAGGCAATGGCAGCCCTGAACTCAACTAGGGACGGTCGGCCTAAGAAAACATTATATGGGGAGTTTATATCCAAAACAACAAACTGCAATATCCAGACTCTCCGGCATTCACCAATTCCTAACTCCACTGGCAATTCCACCACTCCAGTGGGTATAGTTACACTCCCGTTGAAACCATGAATACGTGACTGACATGGTTTCAAGTCTTTAGTCTCCATTTTCATCTGGTCATAAGCTTGTTTAAACAAGATATTCACAGAACTTCCGCTGTCTACCAAGATCCTCTTCATCCAAGCAGGACCTACTTGAGCTGATATGACAAGCGGATCAATAGTGGGGCTTCGATCCTATCGGCATCCCGACCTCGAAATATGATGTCATTTGCCATCGTTCTTTGTTGCTTGGCCGGAGCCCCATCTTCAGAATTACTACAATATTCAAAGTTAGCAAGCCTGATAGAGCTGGCATACGACTCCATTTCCTTCCAGCTTCGGTCTGCTAGATGAGGACCACCACTAACATTGTTTATCACCAACCTCCCGCCAGTACGAGCGGGTTCTTCCTGTCTAGCCGCAATCGGTACATGATTTTGATTCGATGGGCCCGCACCTCCAGACTATGGCGCCCGCACAAACTGTTCTAACTTTCTCTCTCTTATCAACTTTTCAATGAGATCCTGCAAGTGACAACATTCATTTGTGTTATTGCCGTAGCTTTCGTGAAATCTACAAAACTTTCCCGTCTGAATTTGTTTCTCCGATGACTGTTTCGGGCCAGGCTTCTTGTACTGAATGGTATTGCAGGTTTGTAGATATACGTTCTCCAACGACGTATTCAGAGGAGTATAATTATCAAACATAGGAGCTCTACGTCGTGGACCACGGTTCTGATCCCGTTTTCTATTTTGGTTACTATTGCCTTTTTGCTGATCTTGTTTATTCTGAATGTTCAATTGCACTTTTCCGGAACTCCCCCCGGATTGTTTAACAGCAATATTACTCTGAATTCCTTCAACACTAGGCCCCGCATCATCCTTTTTCCTAAACTGTTTTGCATGCTCCCTTCTCAAGAATTGAGCTGCCTTGGAATAGAAACGGTCCAATGATGTAGGGGGTTTTCCGGCCAACCAGTTGTCGAACTCAGAATCGGGCTCAATCCCCTTAATCAGTGCCATAAGAATAGAGTTATCATTTGGGTTGCTGATCTCAGCACATGCAGCATGAAATATTTCTAAATAACGCCTGAGTGTCTTTCCAGGAGCTTGAGTGACACTAGATAAAGTATTAACATCCTTCGGTATCGCGACATGCATACGAAATTGCTCAATAAACTTTGTTGCCAATTGATCAAAGCACGAGATAGATCGAGGTGGCAGTCGGGTAAACCACATAGTCGCTATGCCCTCTAGAGAGATTGGGAAGCTTCGGCACTTGACTGCGTCATCAGCTCGTGCAACATTCATCAACCATTCATACTTCAGGATATGCTGATTAGGATCAGAGTTCCCTTCATAAACGGGTAAAGTCGGCATCCTGAATCGCCGAGGTGGTTCAGCATAGAGTATCTCATTAGTAAAAGGGGTATGACTCCGGGAGATTCCCCAGTCATCATTGCTAAAACCTCGACTTTCACGGATCATCTGACGGATCATTATTGACAGGTCGGGCATTTGGACATTTTGAGCAGGTTGGGCCAAAGTATGGTCGGGTTCCACAATGCGAGGAGGGGCCGGTCGCTATCGACGGTCCATGTCTTTCCTCCTTGGTTCTATGTCTTCGGGGACATAAGGCTCAGGATGGTATTCACGCTGGTGATGGTTCGGATCTGTCCGATTTCGGGTCTCAACGCCCAAATCAGTAGCTGTCGCAGTACAATTATCGGTAATATGGTGTGGGGTAGCGCCTCCTCGGGAGGAGGGTCCAGTCTGATGGCTAGTTGACGGGCCAACTCTCAGTTGCCCAACATTCAATGTATGTTGATGCCCAACGGCCTGTGTGTAGCTTCCATCCAGTCGTGGGAACGTGGATCTATGATGATAATCAGAAGAGGCTGAACTTTCAGTGGATGAATAGGAAGCTTGATCCCTCCTGGATCTCCTTCGTCGTTGATGGTTCAGTGGGTTGGTTAGTTCTGGATTTGCGCGGAGCTGTTGAGTGAGCTGTTGGCGGCTTTGGGTCAATTCTTGCATTAACATCTGAAATTCTTCCCGAGTGACAGGGGCTTGTGGATCTGATGGCCCGGTAGCATTCTGGTTGACTGGAAGTTGCTGTATGGGGTTCTGTCTATCCCGTCCTTCTGGATCTACAGCTGTAGAAGTATTCCTTGTGTTAACCATGATGGATAGCGAAGCTCTTTCCTAGACTTGATGCAAATCTGAATAGGATGGAAGAACTTTAATCTTTGAGATCTGGATCTTCTTCTTAGATTTGTGCAATCCAATATCGATAGTAGATCCAACGAGCAGGAGAAAAACTGTGTTTTCTCAGTGAAAACACCAAAGTGTTTGTACCAAAATTAGGCACAAAACTCTTTGGAAGGGTTTGAAGAGATAAAATGAAGAAGTTAAATGGAAAACGAGGGTTATCTAACAAACACTTCAAAAACAAATAAGAAAGTACGCAGAAACATAAGGATTTAGAGTGGTTCGGCGTGTTGCCTACGTCCACTATGAAATAATTGACTTTTATTAACTTTTCTCTGCTGGTTACAGCAAATTACAACAGTAAATCTTGAGTACAACAGCGAAATTCGAGTACACCGGTGAATTCGGCAGAGTCTGGACGTCAAAGAGCCAAAAGATCCCTTTTCTATAGGCCCTGGGATGTTATTTATAGGCGTAGGCTGCAAATATCTTGCTCAGATCTTGGGAGACCTCTTTTGGCACGTGAGTGGGCCCACGCGATCGATCCCACGTGATTTGCTTGCGATTTGGGATCAATACGAACGAGATTCGTATCGATCGAAAATTCAGCCAATTGGGTCGGGATCGATTGTGAGTGTTGCTGAGGATGTACGCAAGCTTCTATGAAAATTTCATAGCATTTGGATTTGTAGATTGCGAGTTATGATCGATGCAAACTTGTTTTTTCTCTAGGCTGCGTCGTTCGTATCGATACGCTTCGTATCGATTAATTCGTATCGCTCTGTGGGCATATGCTTGCAAGTTGATGTGGCACTAACTCCTCGGATCGATCCACTTTTCGTGCCATGTTGACTGCTTCTTTATTCGTATCCATAATCTAAGCCTTGTTCGTATCGATCTGAATGGTTTAGTTCTGTTCGTATCGGCCGCCTTTCTCTATTCGTATCGATCGATTGTTCTGTTATATTTGTACCAATCGAGTGCTTGGGTTTGTTTGTATCGATGAGAAGTGTCTATTTCGTATCGATCTGTGGTTGATTGATACGAAGTATGTATGATGTTTGATCGACATGAACTAGGCACTTGTATTGCAGTCGATGGGTATGAAATGGCAATAGCCGATCGATTCGAAGTGGGCCTGCCTTCTGATGGATACGAAGAAGGCCATCCTCGATGGATACGAACAAGACAACTGCTGATCGATACGAAGTGGAGTTGTTTGCTGATGGAGTCGAATAGATCGATATGAATAAAGAATATTCCGCTGATGGATACGAAGTAATTCATTTTGATGGATACGAATAGATGGATGCGAATTGATGGAGACGACCTAACCGATACAAAACGATGGATGCGTTTGAGATGATTTCTTTGGCTTGCATCGATCATATCTTGAGCATACGAACTTGGATTGACTTGAAATTTGGAACGTTGGCTTTCATAGCTTTGTTTGTCATGTCTTGTCAATTGTAGCTCGATTCGGACTTGTACAAAATTCATCGATATCCATAGTGAGCCTGCGTATAACTGATCTTCGGGATGGACTGTCTTCGGTTTCCAGTTAAGTTCCTAGTATCACGACCTTGCCAAAAGGCGGGATAACACCATGTTTCTCTTATTCCTTTGCCATCCTTATTTGAGTGACTTGTAATTCAGTCAGCATTTACAGAGAAGCCTTCATGATTTCCTCGATCTTCATTACTCGAGCCAATGTAGTTCGTTGAAATGGACCAGAATTAGGAGAAGGGAAGGAAAAGTTGCATTTTGGTTTGATTTAGAAGAGGAGGCCATTATTTTATATTTTTAGAAGTTTATTACAGAGAAAATGAAGTAAGAAGACAGAAAAATTCGAAATGTTGTGATTATATATCAACCAAACGGATTTTAAAGGGAAAATCAAATTTTCAAATTTTACCGTTGTATGTCGACATGAGGGGTAGGGGTATGTCGACATCCCTTTGAAAATTTTGACAATTTTGTTTTTCTTTATTTATTTAAACATATATGTTACTATATCTATATTCTATATCTCAGTTATAGAACAAATACCTAGTTCTCTTCTTAATTTAATAAAGGTTGATTGATTCAAGGGTTTGGTCAGAATATCAGCTATTTGATTCTCAGTGTTGATAAATTCAAGAGAAATAATCTCTTTACTTATATTATCTCTGAGAAATTGATGTCTGGTATCAATATGTTTTGTTCTGGCATGATGAGTAGGATTATTAGATAAATTTATCTCACTTGTATTGTTACAATAAATTGGTTATTTTGAAATATTCAATCCAAAATCCTTTAGGGTTTGTTGCATATAGATAACTTGAGAACAAGCCAAAGAAGCAGAGATATATTCTGCTTCAGTTGTTGATAGTGAGACAATATTTTGCTTTTTTACTAAACAAGGAAACCAGAGAATGTCCTAAAAAGTGACAAGTTCCACTTGTACTTTTTTGGTATGATTTACAACCAGCATAGTCAACATCAAAATATGAGATTAAATCAAATGAATCATTTTTAGGGTAAAATAGGTCATAGTCTAAAGTGTGTTTAACATATCTTAGGATACATTTAACAACTTTTAAATGGGTTTCTTTAGGTTCTGATTGGTACCTTGCACAGAGACAGACACTATGCATGATATCAGGCCTACTCGCAGTTATATAGAGTAGCGATCCAATCATTCCCCTGTATAGTTTTTGATCAACATTTTTTGACATGTCTTCTTTATTTAAGGCTTCATTAGTTGCCATAGGAGTGGGTTTTACACTCGTAGTGGTCATACTAAACTTACTAACTAGATCCCTAGCATACTTTTCTTGACTAATGAAAATACCACTATCTAATTGTTTTATTTGCAATCCTAAAAAGAAAGTAAGTTCACCCATATGACTCATATCAAACTCTTTTGTCATTATTTTAGAAAACTTTTTGTTCATTCCATTGTTTGACGATCCAAAAATTATATCATCTACATAAATCTGTACTAATTGGATATCATTTTTGTTTCTTTTAATAAAAAGAGTATTATCTACTTTACCAATTTCAAAATTTGATTGTAATAGATAAGATCTAAGTCTGTCATACCAGGCTGGTTTCAGACCATATAAAGCTTTCTTTAATTTGTAAACATGATTTGGAAACTTTTCTTCTTCAAAAAGTGAGGTTGTTCAACATAATCATCCTCTTTAACAAAACCATTTAAAAAGGCACTTTTGAAATTCATTTTAAATAATTTGAAATTGTTGTGGTTTGCGAAAGCAAGTAGAATTCTAATGGCTTCTAATCTTGCTACGATTGCAAAGGTTTCATCAAAGTATATTCCTTCTTCTTAACAATAATCTTGCACAATTAACCAAGCTTTATTTCTAACGACCTCACCTTGTTCATTAATTTTATTTTTATAAACCCATTTAGTTCCTATTATAGTTTTGTCCTCAAGTATAGGAACAAGTGCCCGTACATCATTTCTGGTGAATTGATTCAGTTCCTCTTGCATAGCAAGAGTCCATGAATCATCAGATGATGCTTCCTTTGGATTTTTGGGTTCAATAGTTGATATAAAAGCTACATTACACATCTTGTTTAGTTGATTTCTAGTTCTAACAACGTATTCAATATTTCCTAGTATATTATCTATAGGATGATCTTTTAAAAGCCTAATCCTTTTATTTGGATGAATAGTTTCACAATTTGTTTCATTTGATTCATTATTTAAAGTAACAAAATCATCTTCATCATTTATTAGAACAAAATCTTTGAAATTTTCATCAAAAGTTACATGCATTGTTTCTTCAATGGTGTTAGTTTTTAAATTAAAAACTTTGTATGCTTTACTTCTATTAGAATATCCGATAAAGTTTCCTTTGTCCGATTTAGGATCAAATTTATCCAAATTGTCCTTTGTATTTAAAATAAAGCATTTACTTCCAAAAACTTTAAAATAAGATACCTTTGGTTTCTTATTGAAAAGTAGTTCATATGGTGTTTTTTTGATTAGAGGTCTAATTAAAATCCTATTCAAAATGTAACAAGCTCTAGCGACTGCTTCAGCCAAAAAATTTATTGGTAATTTACTATCTGAAAGCATAGTTCTTGCACACTCTTGAATCGTCCTATTTTTATGCTCTACCACTCCTTTTTGTTGTGGAGTTCTTAGAAAAGAAAAATTATGAGTTATTCCTTTTTTATTATAGAAATTCTCAAAATTTTCATTTTCAAATTCTCCACGGTGATCACTACGAATAGTTTTAATTTTTAAAGAAAGTTGATTTTGAATACTTTTTTGCAGAAGTTTTAAATAAATTAGAAGCATCACTTTTATGTTTCAGAAAAATTGTCCATGTAAATCTAGAATAATCATCTACAATTATAAAAACATATTTACTGTGATTTATTGATTGAATTTGGGATGGACCAAACAGATCTAAATGAAGTAACTCAAGAGGTTTTGAAGTTGAAATCATATCTTTCAATTTAAATGAACTCTTTCTAAGTTTTCCTAATTGACAAGCATCACATATACTATCTACTTTAAAATCCATTTTAGGGAGACCTTTTACTAGATCAAGTTTTGAAAGTCTAGATAAGAGTCTGAAATTCAAATGCCCAAATCTTTTATGCCAAATCCAAGGGTCACTTGTATTAGCCAAAAGGCATAGGTTATCATTTGAGATTTTTATACAGAGAATATAAATATTTTTCTTCCTAGTTCCTTCAAAGATAATATTTGATTTAGTATCTTCGATGTGACACTTATCCTTTTCAAATTTAATTTTGTAGCCCTTATCACATAGTTGACTTATGCTAAGTAAGTTGTGTTTTAGATTCCTAACTAACAGAACATCAAAAATAATAGGAGTTTTAGAGTAACCGACATTGCCGATGCCAATCACATATCCTTTTGAATTGTCTCCAAAGTTGACCATTCCTCCATCTTCATAAATTATGTCATTCGGTATCTCCGGATTACCAGTCATGTTTCTTGAACATCCACTATCAAGTATCCATTTGTTTCTCTTGATTTGCACCATTTGTCCATTAAGTGTTGATTTTTAAAAAGCCATATAACATACCTGTTCCTGCACAACACACCAATTCGGTAGATAACTTAATTTTATATAATAACAATATGCAAACTTATGAGACAATGATGATTAGGACAGTTTTGAACTAGTGTTAACAGAATCTCCAAAAATTGCCATTTTAGACTTTTTCAAAATTTAGATTACGATAACTTTGAAAACCAATGCTCTAATACCAAATGTAGAAAATGTGGATTACGGATCTTAAGGAAGAATTAACACTAGAGGGGGGCGAATAGTGTATAATTAATTTTATGAATCTTTTTGAAATCTTTTCAAATTAAATCCAAACAGATGCAATTCACAAACACAGAGACAATCACAGAACCAAACACAGATGCAAATAGTAAATAAAAGCAGTAAAGGAAAGAACACACCAAAAAAATTTACTGGTCGGAGTTACCCTACATCCAGTCCCACACAATTTCTTGTGCAGATTTCTTTTCAAATATAATGTCGATATTACAACCTCGATTTCAAGGCCACGAGATACACCCTTCTGTCTCCGAGTCTAGGGCAAAATCTCTAGATTTAACCAGGCTACAAGATCAACTAATTGATTTACAGGCTACAATCACACCCAATTGATTTACGGGTCACAATCACACCATTTCCAATCACACTTTGATAGAGAGAGACTCGATACACTTTGATCTTTCGAACTTTGATTACAAATGATCCTATAACTCTGAATAGCACTGAGTTCTTTGAGAGAGAGTGGCAGAGAATCAAACTAAAGATGATCGAGTTTGATTCACTTAAAATTTTGGTAGAGTTTTGTTAAAGCATTTGAAATATAAGAGAATATTTGAGTGGAGAAGAAGGAGTGAAGAAATGAAGAAGAACTAACTTAAAATTCGTTGAAAACAACTGATATTTATAGGAGAATAATGGTCATGTCCATTCGCGAAAGGTTATGACGAATAGATACTTCTTTTGAAAATTTGAATTTTAAATTCTATGGCTACCATGTCTACATGGGGGGATGAGGGATGTCGACATGCTTATGTTAATTTTGAAAAAAGATTTTGCTTTAAAATGATTTCTATTCTAAAACTTGTCAAAACAATTTCTAAACTTTGTAAACCATTTTAAATATAGTTTAAATTTATAAATGAGTTTTAGAGAGTAATCTTAAAATATATAATCTATAATATAAAAGTAATATTAAAAAATAAATATAGATTTCTTTAAAATATATTAAAGCTAAAATATTAAAATCAAGAGATAGTTTAGAAAACAAGAGATGATTTTGAAATTAATATGATTAAAAATAGTTTTTGAATTAAGGCTAAAATATTGAAATTGATAGTGATGACTTTAAAAAGATAGTTTTGAAAAAAATAAATCATTTTGAAAATTTTGTGGATTCCATTCCACTAGAGAAGGTCGTGGCTTCCATCCCACTAAAGAGGTCATGGATTCCATCCCACTATTAAAGCGAGAAGGTGATTCCATTTCATAATCAAAATCCGAATAAAGATTTTAGTGCTATTATGAAGTTTTAACATAAATCTAGACTCTATTACTTATCTTGATATCTTGAACTCTTGATAATCTTGATATCTTGATAATCTTGATATCTTGAACTCTTGATACTCATGAGTCTTCAGTCTTGATTTCTTCACTCTTGAATTCGTCTATCTTGAATCTCTATACTCAGTCTTAAGTCTTTATACTGTACAGTCTTCATTCTCAGTACCTGCATATATATATATATATATATCCTGCATATACATATATATCTTGACAAAAATATTAGTATTTATATTTTATAACAAGTCCTAAGGTTGTTGTCATCAAAACCATCATCTCAGGAACTAACAAAGCGGCACTATGATAACCACTCCTTATCCTCTACTGCCACCTTGACAAAGTGTTTCTGCAAAACCGCATCCTGATCCTACACCGTGTGGCATTGACCAAGGCATCTTAAATATGACCTACCAGCTGGTGTCATCTACATCGTAAAGTCCAACTGGCATCCTCATTGGAACACACATCCACCAAACAACCCAATTAACCACTTAAAGCATTTCTTGGGCCTTTGTCATGCAATCTCCGCCATCATCACGCATTCTAATAGCTATAAATATATCGAGCCACGCATTTTACAATAGTTGGACATCTTAAGCTCTTAAGCAGTGTTGTAACACCCCACACTTAAAAATTAATTTGCTAATTAAAGAATTAAGATAGGGTTGCAAACGATGTAAGAGGTAGACTAAACCATAGAAAATATGTAATAAACTAATGAAAAAAGAGTATAAGGGCCAAGGCCCAAATTATTGTGGGACAATAAGCATGACTCTTTTCCATTCCTTAATTCCATTTTAATAAAAACTAAAAAAAATACATGAGAGTACATTAATGGTGGGAGCTTAAAGAGAGCAAATAAAGAGAAGGTAAGGAAACGCAAGATAAAGAGAGATAAAGAAGACTAAAGCCAGATATTTCAAAGATCTAGGTGAGTCATACTAAACCTATTTAAACATTCCCAATTATTTGGTTTTGGTATGATTTTGTATACTTTAATATATGATAGAGTTTCATTAACAAATAAAATGTTTTAGGGAAAATAGATGAACATGAGATGTTCAGATGTAATTTCCTACTCTAAAAATTTCGATATGCTATGGAAATTTAACATGATGTTCTAAACATTATTTTAGAAATGGTTCTTTAGTTTGAGAGGTTTCCAATGTCAGAATAATTTATTATGAATATTTGAAGGAGAATTCCTAGAAGATAAATAAGAAAAATATCTGTAAAATCGAAATAAATAATAAAGTATAATAGAATAGTTATCTATGAATTTTTTGGAATTTAATACGCTTTTCTATGAAGAAAATAAGCTAATATAAGATGGGAACTACACTGAGGAAAAGGGTATTGCGGGGTCGCTTGTAATTTATAATTATATGGTGAAACTAGTGTTAGATAAAATTGGGGACCAGATCCATATAAAAGCTGAAATGAAAAATAAAGGACACTTAAACAGAAAGTGGAATTGGGATGTATCAGGTAGCAACACCTGTGAAGATGTTGTTAGACATGTCAAACTTTGTCTAATGTTGAGCTGAGGGGGCAGTTCAACTTTTAATAGAACCAGGCTAGGGAGTCGGGGGTAGTGAATTGCCAAAGGAATTTAGGAACTTTCAAGGGAAAGTAGATCTACGCCGTAATATGTAAAAGACATGTTGTGCCGCAAAAATGTAAAGTTGGAAGGGACTAAAATACGCCGCCATATGAGTAAGACATACCGTGCCGCAACATGAAAGTGAACACTTAATAAGAAAGTGTACTGAGCATACAGGTTAGGCAGGGTAGTACTGCTCTAAGGCAAGGTGTGAATGAAGCCTAATAGAAGATAATCATGTAGGACTCTTAGGATCTCAGGGCTAGTAAAGGAAAGAAATCCTATGCTAGAGATAGGGTGGGAATGGTTATTGACATTGGGTGGGGACGCTCACTCGATGCATACCTAAAGAAGGTGAGGAGAGGCATTCAACTTCTAAGAGATTGTGGAGAGCTGATTCTATGCAGTTTCAAATGAAATAAATATTTAGGGACTATGGATGGTTGTTTCATAGTAGTCTAGTATTTAAGTAAATACAAACTGACTACATGTGGTTGTTTCTTTGTGGTCCAGAGTTTAATAAATAAATAATTTGAAACTATGGGTGGCTAGTTCATCGAAGTCCAAAGTTTAACTATAGAAATACTGGAATGGGCTGATTCCATGTACTATAAAATCATATAAATGAATAAAAAGGACGTTGTATGGGGTAGGTTGCATGCTGCATACGGTTTAAAGGGTAGTTTAAATCAAACCTATGGGGTAACTACATGAGGATGCTGAAGTAGAGGGGTTTGCATAGTGGCGCACGTCAGTAGGCATTGGGTACTAAAAAATTCCTCAGAAGTAAACTATGACTGTTTTTATTGTGATACAGTGAATAATGAAGGGGAAACCTATTCCATAATCTACAGCGTGGTCTCACTATTTATGTTATGTTTTAAGTAAGGTATTTTTCACACTAGATTTTAAGTTTGACCCATGTTTTATTACCTTTTTCCTCATAAACTCACGGCTACTCATTTAAGTAGCTTGAGTTGTGGGCTCAGGTAGGTTTATTTTAGGCGCTAAAGTACTCCATCAAAGATGAAGTAGAAGGTTTTGTTAGTTAATGAAGAATGTTATTTTTGCAGTTTTATGAGTTCAGACATAATAGTACTATGTTATTTTCTATTGTTATTTGACCCCTGCATGGGCAAGACTCTTGGGTTATTTTCGGAAACTATGTACGTAATAAATTTCTAAAACATGCTATATGTAATAAAAATGTTTTGTTGCTCTGTTTACTTAAACTGTTTATGAATATACAGAAATCACTTATGTCGCTTGAAAATAATTCTGGTGATGACTGCAGCATCATCAACGTTCATTTTCGGTTTCAGAGTGGGGGATTTTACAAGTGTAATTTCTAGCTATTGTCTCTTTAATCTAAGTTGTTATGAGAGAAATAAAGTAATGAGAAAATCCTCATAGTGGACGTAAATCAATTTTGATCGAATAACTCTAAATCTTACCCCTTTACTTATTGCATTTTACTTCTTTGTTTTCCATTTTTAAATCAAGATATTTGTAAGTAACCTTTGCTAATATCATTAGCCAAATTATTAGTCTGACGACCCACCTTTCTGACCCCTAGAAACGACACTTAACACATCCTCGGTGTTCGTGTGTCGTTGCCCAAGCATCGGAAAGATGAATCGTTATGGGGTAAAATAAAGAATAGAATAGAAAACCTCACAATAAAACTGCAAAATAAACCATAACCGTCAATAATACATCAGGTTACTCTTTAATAGGGAGTTATCAAAGTTACACAAAAGTACTACAAATCAGCTTAGACAGTTATAACAACCTGCTTTTACATATGCTGAAACAAAATACACTTACACAAACTAGATAATATAGCGGAATAGATAACTATGAAGATGAAAGCCTCCTTCTCGGACACCATCTTCAAAAGAGCCCACAAAAGACCTGCTACTCTCGGACTACACAAATAAAATGAGTGCCGGAGAGTTTAGGGACAACAAACAACTCGGGCCAGACGATATGTCTGGTATGAGTAAAACTTTTTAAATAATAAGTGTGAAACTAAACACAAACATGTGAGACCACACCGCTAAATACGGCACGGGTTTACTCCCACATAAATCAACATCCAAAGTAATGAATGGATAAATAATTAAACACCATTAAAAGTAGTTGACACTTCCCCATGCAAATAAGGAAATAAATTTAAAGGTTTGAATCAAATAAGAAAAGGAAATCTCCAACAAATAACTAGTAGGGTGCACCCCCTTGAAGTATACTTCTAGTAATATACTCCTGAGAAGCTTATTTACTCTATGACACTTCTCGAAAACCTCAAAACAGGACCCTACCAAACCTTACCGAGAATCCAAATATTTCACATCTAATAGCGCTACCGAATCCAATCTAGATGAGATGTGAAAGTATCCTAATGGGAGCAACCCCACATTGCTTGGTCCCCTCTTGTGCTTTGGTTTTAGTCATTTTCAACAAAGGATATCAAAGCTCAATGGAGCAACACATCGTCTTAAAGAAACGATAATAAAGAAGCTGAAGTAACTGATAGCCGAGAAATCAACTATCGATGATATAAAACAATCATTATGGAAATTAAGTCTTGTATACTTCCCACCACTCATCAAATTCAAACTTGAACTATTTCTTGGTTAACAATAATACCAGACAAGTCAAGGTAGTGTTACCTCAAAGTCATGTCTCACGATTATTCTTAACTTTCGAAATAGCAACAAGTCTACTTCTTCGATGTTTAGTGCTAATTACACAAATATATCAATTCCATATAAGTGAATCGCTTTATGGAAATTATTTATTTCCATAAACGAATCGAACTTTTTCTTTTAAAAACCCGAATTCATACTTTGCTTCACATTACAAGTATTTGCTTTAAAACACTTTGTTAAAAGAGTTTACTAACTTTGAAACATCATTACAAAAAGGATTTAATGACTTAAAGCATCCTTACTACATTGATTAATTAACTTTAAAACTTTGTTAACTAAGTTAATTAATTAAATTCAATAACCTTTAAAGTAAATTACCTTTAAACATCATTAATTCAATTAATTAATAACATTTAAATATAATTAAATTAAATTAATTTATAAATAATTAAATCTCATTACATAAAAATGATTCATTAATTGTAAGAATCTTTAACGGAAAGATTAATTAAAGTTAAGCAGATTTATTAACTTCTAAAAGTCATTAATTAAAAAGATTAATTAATTTAAAAACATCATTAGTAAATTGATTATTTAACTTTAATCCGTCATTATTAAAAGATTAATTATCCTTAAATATCATTAGATAAAATGATTAATTAATTTCAAAACATCATTAACTAAGTGATTAGTTAATCTTAAACACATCATTAACAAGTTAATTAGTTAACTTTAATCCTTATTAATTAAATAAGTAATTAATTAAATTAAATAATCATTTTTAAAATAATTAATTATTTTTGAAAACATCATTAATCAAAAAATTGCTTAAATGTGAAAATAGTTCCTAGCACGATAATGAAACCAAATGATTTCGATAAAACGTGATTTTTCAAAAGTGCCGATATAGCGACTACCGCTATAGGGGCAGATCGGGATTCAAGTTCATGACATTTGCAATACCTCCACACATCACATGACAAGGGAATAAGCATATATACATGGTGATCTACAATAATACAACATATATCAAACATTTATTAACAATGGAATTAGTTTAACTACTAGATTTTCTTATAACTAATGATTCGCTTACTAACTTCCCAAAGTGACAAACTTTCAAGCAACAAACCAATCCAACAACCAAACTATTATTTCACCAATACAACAAGAACTCAATAGCTGTAACATGAACACAAATATTGTTTGAAAATATTTGGTTTGAAGGTGGATGCTTTACTCACCTTAACTCAACTAAACCTAAGCAATTCTTCTTCGAATTTTCTCTTGATCTAGCACTAGCTCCTAATTTTGGATAAAAAAAAGTTTTGTGGCCTTTTGAATCATGAATGGGCTTGGCCTAGGACTTATTTGGGCTCAGCCATGGTCCTACGGGGGTGGTGGAGCTTTATTTTGGTAGTGGAGTGGTTTTAAATGGATGTAGGGAGTTTAGAATATGGTTTTGAAGTATGAAAGAAAATTTTTGACTTAGGAAAAATTGTTGGAAACCTTGGATAAAGATATGAAGATATGAAGAGGGTGGAGATAAAGAAATGAAGATTTCAAAGTGAAGAATGGTGTAGGAATGAGGGTATATATAGAAAAATGAGAAGGGCATTTTAGTAAATGACTTAAGGCATTAAAAGATGATTTCTTTATCATAAAACATGGAAGCCCATGCCACCCCTACCCTAGGAACACACGTTGGCCCCCTCCTTAGGTCCTATCTCCTTAATTCCTTCGGTATTTACCTAGGTAATTTAGGTTATGGGTTGTACTTTCTTAGGTTACTTAGGTTTTATTATATATTTTTAAGTCAAATCTTGTTTTATATTAATATAAGCATGGTTTATTTATTTTAAGACTATCATTAACTTATCACATGACATATGTGCATGTGTGTGTATGCGTTTATGAGTTATACAAAATGTGCAAGACGTTTTCGGTGACTTTCCGATGCCAAAACATTGAAATTTCAAAAAACGTTTTTCGCTCACATTTTCTATTTTTATTTGAACTAATTATTTTGGTAAACAAAATTTAAAAATGACTTTAATATCATTGATTAATATTTCAAATAGGTTTATTTGGTTATTACAATCCATTATTTAAATATTTAAAAATGATTTAAATATTAAAATATAATGCGATTAATTTACGTGTCGTTACACTCTTCCCCACTTAGGAGAATTTCATCCCCGAAACTAATACACAGAACGACAATCTAAAAGGTATATATTATACCAAAAAATTCTTATAACAATGCAAATCAACCGTACCATAAAAGAACATACATAATGCATTCAAACAACAAACAACTAACCTGACATTACATCAGGGTAAGTTTCTTTAATATGATCCTCCGTCTCCTAAGTACAATCGCGGGGGTCATCACACCACTGAACCTTCACAAGCTTCACCACCTTGTTCCTCAATCTCCTTTCAACCTGATCTACAATATGAACTGGGTGTCGGACTACCTCAAATTTGGTTCTATTTCCAAGTCTTCCTGAACAGACATCTCAACAATCAAAGATGGATCAAGAATATGCATTCTCAGATGAGAAACATGAAAGACATTATGAACTTCTGACAATCTTTCAGGCAATTCTACTCTACAGGCCAACAATTCAATTCTCTCAAGGATTCTAAATGGTCCAATGAATCGGGATGCTAGCTTTCCTGCTCTTCTGAATCTTACAACTCCTTTAATTGGGGAAACCTATACAAATACTAAATCCCCGACCGCAACCTCTATGTCCCTTCTTCGTTGATCGACATAACTTATCTGTCGATCCTAGGCTTCTTTCATACTTTACTTGATCATATCCACATTCTCTGATGCTTCTCGAATTATCTATGGCCCAAGAACTAATCGGTCTCCAGTCTCAACCTAACATGAAGGTGATTTACATGGCCGTCCATACAAAGCTTCATAGGGCGCCATGCCAATACTAGCTTGGTAGCGGTTGTTATAATAGAACCCTACTGAATATAGATGAGCTTCCTAAGAACCTCCAAAATCCAAAATACATTCTCTCAGGAGATCCTCCAAAATCCAGTTCACCCTTTCGGTTTGTCCGTCTGTCTACAAGTGATAGGCTGTGCTCAAATTCAACTCCGTCCCTAAAGTGACTTGCAATGCTCCCCAAAAACGACCAGGGAAGATGGGATCTCGATCATTGACTATACTTACTGGGATTCCATGCAGTCGAACGATCTCCCTCAAATAAATCCCTGCCAACGAAGCTGCAATTCTTGATGGCCTTATTGGAATAAAGTGGGCGCTCTTCGTTAATCGATCTACAATTACCCAAAAGCCTTCATTACATTTTCTTGTTCTGGGCAACCCATCAATAAATTCCATGGATACTTGCTCCCACTTCCAATTCGGTATCTCCAATGGTTGGAGTAACCCAGCAGTCTTCTGCTGGTCACTCTTGACCTGTTGACAATTTGCACACCGACTCACGAAGACCGAATTGTCTCTCTTCATCCTTTTCCACCAAAATGTCTTCTTTATATTCTGAAACATTTTGGTTACTCCAAGTGGATAGACAACCGTGACCGATGGCACTCTCTCAGCACATCCTGCCTAATTCCATTAACATCTAGCATGCAAATCCGTCCATTCATTCTTAAAATGCCTCAGGAGTCAATCCTGAAACTAGAAACAATTCCCTCTTCAACACTCCTCTTAAGTCGAGCTAGAATAGGGTCCTTTTCATGGAAATATGTAATTCTCTCCATTAGTGCTGGCTTAATTTCCAAATTTTTAATCGTCGCCACATTCCTACTTAACGCATCTGCAATGGTGTTTTCTTTCCCTGGGGTATAAAGAATCTCTAGGTCATAAGACACGATAAATTCCAGCCATCTTTGTTGCCTCAAGTTCAAATCCTTTTGGGTAAAAATATACTTTAATGACTTGTGATCTGTATATAACTCAAACTGTGCACCCAAAAGATAGTGCCTCCATACCTCTAATGCGAAGACAACCGCCAACAGCTCCAGATCATGCATAGCATAATTCTTCTCATAAGGTTCCAACTGTTAACTCGCATATGCTACTTTACCATTCTACATCAAAACTACTCCCAATCTAGTCCTACAAGCATTCGTGTAAACTGTTAGTCCTTCACTCCTCTCTGGAATAATCAATATAGGAGCACTAGTCAATTCCTCCTTTAACTCATTAAATGCTTGATCGCACTTGGTTGTCCAAACAAACTTAGCATCCTTCTTTGTTAGCTTTGTTAGATGAGAAGCAATCTTCGAGAAATCTTTAATGAACCTTCTATAAACACCTGCCAATCCCAAGAAACTCCTGACCTCTGATGCATTTTTAGGTTTCTTCCAATCTTGAACTGCAACTACTTTAGCTGGGTCCACTAATATGCCTTCTCCCGAAACTACGTGCCCTAGAAATCTAACTTTGGATTTTCAAAACACTTATAAAACTTTTCCTTTAAAACATGACTACTTAAAGTACTTAGAACAACATAAAGATGGTACTTGTGCTCTTTCTCCATTTTAGAATAAACAAGGATGTCATCAATGAAGACGAGAACAAACTTGTTAAGAAAATCCCGAAGCACTCTATTCATCAAATCAACGAAATAAGCTGGTGCATTAGTCAATCCGAGCGGCATGACAAACCACTCTTAAAAATATCAAGGGCTCGAAAAGCTGTTATGGGTACATGCTCCTCTGCTACCCTTAATTGGTGAAAACCAGTGGCATGATCCAACCGAGAAAATATCCAAGCTTTGTTGAGTTGGTTAAACATGTTGTCGATTCTAGGTAAAGGATACTTATTCCTGATAGTCCTCTTATTTAATTATCGATAGTCCACACATAATCTAAGAGAACCATTGGCCTTGGAAAGAACACTATTGGCGAATGGTACACTCTCCTCTGCTACCCTTAATTGGTGAAAACCAGTGGCATGATCCAACTGAGAAAATATCCGAGCTTTGTGGAGATGATCAAACATGTCGTCGATTCTAGGTAAAGGATACTTATTCCTAATAGTAATCTTATTTAATTCTCGGTAGTCCACACATAACCTAAGAGAACCATCAGCCTTGGAAAGGACACTACTGGCAATCCCCAACTTGATGTGCTATGTCTGATCGAACCCTTCTGCAATAAATCAAACGTTTGTTTCTCTAATTCTCTTCTTTCCTTTGGAGCCAACCTTCGAGGAGGTTGAACATTCTGTCTGGTTCCTGGAATCAAATGAATGTGGAACTCTACTTCCTTATGATAAGGTAAACCTTGCACTTCTTTAAAAATATCCTTGAAGTCTCGAACAATTGGTATATTCCTTATCTCCTCTTTGGGTACTTCGAGGGAATATAAGAAACTGCTCATTAATTTGTTTGGCCTTCCACAATTTATTTCTAACCCAATATTCCAGCATCACCAACTATAATAATCCTTCAATCACAATCTACGATTGCTCTAAACTTACATAGCCAATCCATCCCTAATAATACCCCAAATCCCATGAACTCGAGAACAAACAAGTCAGAAAAGAAAGACCGATCTCGATAAGAAATAGGCACATTCAAATATATAGTATCAAGATTGGTTGGACCACCAATTGGGTTCGACTCACAAAGATAATTGTTTAAAAGAATTGGTTTAAGGTTAGACTTATCAACAAGATCTCCTGAAATGAAACTATCGGATGCACGGGTATCAAATAACACTCTAATAGGAATATCATAAATGGATAATGTACCTTGCAACATCTGTTTTGCTTTTGGGTCCATAGAAGTAGATAGTATTTCCTTAACAGTAAAAGCTTGTCCTTGTGATCCCTTCTTTGGAAAAGGGCATTGGTTCTTCATATGTCCTTGTTTGTTGCAATTGTAGCAGAGTGGTCCACTACCCGGGTTCGAGCACTGATTTGCAAAGTGGCCCATTTTGTTGCACTTATAACAAAGGATCTTGGTCAAGTCTAACTGCTTGTTCTATGTTGGAGCTCAACCTCCAGGCTTCTTTCCCAACCATTTCTTCTTCTGTTTCCACTAGAAAAATGGCTTACTAGATACTGGTATCACTGATGAAGGTTGGACATTAACTACTGGCACTAGTCCTTTCCGAACTCCTTGCTCAATATCAAGAGCCTTAAATCTCAAATACATACTGATCAGATTGGTAGATGTACCGTTGAGATGATTGGTCATCTCCTGATGGAATTCTGGTCGCATTCCTTTCACGAACATTTCATTCTTTTTGAGTGGCATATCAATCAATCCTGATCCAAAGCGAGACAATGCATTGAACCTATGCTCATACCGCGCCACTGCCATCTCACCTTGTTTTAAATCCATGAAACTTCAGGAACAACCGAGTCCTTCCCGCCTCTGGGATAACCTGAGTTTCAAAAACCTCCTTAAACTGCGCCCAAGAGAAAATTTCTTGTTGTGTAGTCATTATGACTGAATCCCACCAATCCATTGCTGATTTCTGAAGCTGACGCGATTCAAACAATCTCTTTCTAACATCTCCCAACTGAAGATCCTCGAATATCCTTTCATAAGAGTAGGGCCATGTTTGAACTCCTAAAATATCTTCAGTTCCATAGAAAGGCTTACCACATAAAGCAGTGTAATTCTTGCACAAGGTCGCAAAGTTCTGAGGCGGCTGAACTTGCATCACTGCTTTTACTATCGGCTCTACAACTGGCTCATTTCTAGAAGCTTTGCCATTTGCAGCTATGCTGGTTCCAGATCCCTCCTCTTCTTCCTCTTGTACTCATTTTCAATAACCTGGATAAGTGACAGGTATCGTTAGAATACAAAGATAGGGTCAAAGATGATAAAAGGGAAACTGCAACAAAGGATCTAAAACCAGACTTTTAGGGGAGAAAAGAAAACGCTCTCTCAAGATTAACTCATTCTAGAGCACTACTCACCCTATCTCTAATGAGTTGTACCCCAATCAGGCTAAGGTGTTCACTCAACCAAAGCTCTGATAGCAACTGTGATGACCCCTTTTCTAGCCCCTAGGAACGACACTTAACACATTATCGGTGTTTGTGTGCCATTGCCCAAGCATCGGAAAGATGAATCCACGTGGGGTAAAATAAAGAACAAAATAGAAAACCTCACAATGAAACTGCATAATAAACCATAATCGTCAATAATACATCAGGTTACTCCTTAATAGGGAGTTATCAAAGTTACACAAAAGTACTACAAATCAGCTTAGGCAGTTATAACATCCTGCTTTTACATACGCTGAAAAAAATACACTTACACAAACTAGATAATACAACAGAATAGATAACTAAGAAGATGAAAGACTCCTGCTTGGATGCCATCTTCAAAAGAGCCCACAAAAGACCTACTACTCTCGGACTACTCAAATAAAACGAGTACCTGAGAGTTTAGGAAAAACAAACAACTCGGGTCAGACTATATGTCTGGTATAAGTAAAAATTTCTAAATAATAGGTGTGAAATTAAACACAAACATGTGAGACTATGCCACCAAACACGGAATGGATTTACTCCCACATAAATCAACATCCAAACGTAAAGAATGGATAAATAATCAAACACCACGAAAAGTGGTTGACTCTTCCTCATGCAAATAAGGGAATAAATTTGAAGGTTCGAATCATATAAGAAAAGGAAAATTTCCAACAAATGACTAGGAGGGTACACCCCCGTGAAGTATACCTCAAGTAATATACTTATGAAAAGCTCATTCACTCTGTGACACTTCTCGGAAACCTCCAAGATGGACCCCGCCAAACATTACCGAGAATCTGAATATTTCACATCTAATAGCACTACTGAATCCAATCTAGATGAGATGTGAAAGTATCCTAATGGGAGAAACCCCACATAGCTTGGCCCCCTCTCTCTCTCTTTGGTTTTAGTCATTTCCGATAAAGGATATAAAAGCTCAACGGAACAACACATCGTCCTAGAATGACGTTAATAAAGAAGCTGAAGTAACCGATAGCCGAGAAACCAACTATCGAGGATATAAAATGATCATCTATGGAAATTAAGTCTTGCATACTTACCACCACTCATCGAATTTAAACTTGAACTATTTCTTGGTTAACAATAATACCGGATAAGTCAAGGTAGTGTTACCTTCAATTCATGTCTCATGATTATTCTTAACTTTCGAAATAGCAACAAGTCTACTTCTTTGATGTTTAGTGCTAATTATACAAATAAATCGTTTCCATATAAGTGAATCGCTTTATGGAAATTAATTTATTTCCATAAACGAATCAAACTTTTTATTTTAGAAACCCAAATTCATACTTGGCTTCACATTACCAGTATTAGCTTTAAAACATTTTGTTAAAATAGTTTACTAACTTTGAAACATCATTACAAGAAGGATTTAACGACTTAAAACAACCTTATTACATTGATTCATTAACTTTAAAACTTTTTTAACTAAGTTAATTAATTAACTTCAATAACCTTTAAAGTAATTTACATTTAAACACCTTTAATTCAATTAATTAATAACATTTAAATATAACTATTTTAAATTAATTTATAAATAATTAAATCTCATTACTTAAAAATGATTCGGTAATTGTAAAAATCTTTAATGGAAAGATTAATTAAATTTAAACAAATTTATTAACTTCTAAAAGTCATTAATTAAAAAGATTAATTAATTTAAAAACATCATAAATAAATTGATTATTTAGTTTTAATCCAGCATTATTAAAAGATTAATTATCCTTAAACATCATTAGATAAAATTATTAATTAATTTCAAAACATCATTAACCAAGTGATTAGTTAATCTTAAACACATCGTTAATAAGTTAATTAGTTAACTTTAATCCTTATAATTAAATAATAAATTAATTAAATTAAATAATCATTTTTGGAATAATTAATTATTTTTGAAAATATCATTAATCAAAAACTTGCTTAACTTGTAAAATAGTTCCAAGCACGATAATGAAACCAAACGATTTCGATAAAAGGTGATTTTCCGAAAGTGCCGATATAGCGACTATTGCTATACGGATGTTTCCTGGAGATTTGACCAGGCAACTAGTACTCGGCATCCATCCTGTGGAGCTCGGCATCAGGGAGTGTTCGGCATCTAGGAGTACTCGGCGTAGTACTCGCCATCCTGTGGAACTCGGCATCAGGGAGTGTTCGGCATCTAGGAGTACTCGGCGTAGTACTCGGCATCCAGTGGAACTCGGCATCAGGGAGTGTTCGGCATCTAGGAGTACTCGGCGTAGTACTCGGCATCAGGGAGTGTTCGGCATCTAGGAGTACTCGGCGTAGTACTCGGCATCCAGTGGGACTCGGCATCCAATAGCACTCGGCGTCAAGGAGTACTCGGCATCCAAGAGTACTCTGCATTAGAAGACGTTCGGCGTATATGATTACTCGACATGGCAGGATCGTTCGGCTAGAATGCATCGTTCAGCCAGAGAGCGTTGCTCGGTCAAGCACTTCGGACAGAGGCACGTTCGGCTTCGACTGACAACTACTCTGCACTTCCCACACATCAAACATACCGTTCGGCATAGGAAGGATTGTTCGGCATCATTCTGTTCGGCCTACCTGGTTCGGCATGCAGCAACCACTATAATTGGGCTAGAGTGTTCGGCTACCGAGCCCATCTGGGAAGTCCAGCCCATCTTTGTCTATAAATAGAGGGGCAGGGTCATAGTGAAAAGGGACCTTTTTTCGGAGAACACTGGGGAGACTCTGCCATTTTTGAGACTCATCTTCTCTACTTAAAAACTTCATTCAAGCATTTGATTCACGAATTGTATTTGTAATCAACTATTAGGAAGATCAATAAAGTTTAACCTCAAAGTGGACGTAGGCAATTACGCTGAACCACTATAAATTTGGTGTTCTTACTTTCTGCATTTAAATTAGCATTCTCTTCCTTGTTTAATTTATTCTCATCACTTATATCTCTACACAATCTTTCTCTACGAGGTTAGTGACCAATTTTGGTGCTAACACTTTGGTGCTTTCACTGAGAATTGAATTCTCAGACCTCAAGGATCTGCTTTGAAGCTACTGGATTGAACAAATCCCCCAAAGAAGATCCGACTCATTGATAGGAGTATAGGACATCCGTTGATTCTACTCAGAGTTCCTACCAATAACTCTACAATGGAAAGACCACGTACCAGGTCAGCTTCTCATAATGCGGATGCCCATGAGACTACTAGCGTGCAACAAGCAGGACCTAGCAATCAGCCAGCAATTCCGAGTGTAGGAATTGCCGCCCAAGACCAGACTCCAGTTGTCACCAGAATAGAGTTCAACGACTTGATGAGAGAACTCCGGGAAAGCAGGAGACAACTAGGAGAGCAGATGCAAGCTAACGCTAACCTGATGGCACAACTGACTCAACAGCAGCAATAGAATGCTGGGGGCAATCCCGCTCCCTATTCCTCATCCGACAGCTCAACTTCTTCTGATGAACCTCCCAGGCGTATACGCCGTAAGACTGAAGCTGCGCGGACAGGTGCTGCTGTTCAAACAGCTGGAAACCGTGACCAAGTCGGAGCTGGAAACTTAGGAACTGGAGTACAGATGGAGGCTGGAGACCCAGACCATCAAAACGCTAATGATGTCGAACCTCAAGACGCACGATTGACAGATCGCCAGGAGAGGTGGCATCAGCATGAACAGTCGCGTAGAACAGACTCTAACCTTCTGCTTCCATACAGACACCAGATCTGACAGCCATGGTCAGGCAATTGATGAAAGAAAATCAGGGTTTATCAAATGATGATTGGGGAGTATCAAGAAGTCATACTCCATTCACAGATGTTGTGTTGCAAGCGGCGTACCCCAGGAAGTTTAGTATGCCTACTATTCCTGCGTATGAGGGAAAGACTGACCCCAGACAGCATGTCATGAGGTATGAATGGATGATGGATTCAGCTAGAGCAAATGATGCCACCAAGTGTAGATGCTTTCCAATTACTCTGTTTTGGATCGCTACTATGTGGTTCACCCGACTTCCTCCGCGGTCCGTATCAAATTTCGAGGAGTTGGCAAAAAAGTTTATTGAGTAGTTCAGGATACACACTACTCGTCCAAAGGATGTAATGTCTCTGTCAAGTGTAATCCAAAATCCTAGGGAGTCATTGAAGGAATATTTACAAAGATTCCATGTTGCGGCGACTGAAGTCAGTAATCCCAATGATCATTCGATTCTAATGGCTGTAATGAGAGGTGTGGATCCAGATTTTGAGTTTGGAGACTGGTTGGCAGGAAAACCTCCGACTACGCTAGAGTGTTTCTACTCAAAGGCACACCAGTTCATAAGGAGAGAGGAAGCTAGGTGGGTAAGACGAGATAAGGCACCATGACCTGTCCGAGAGTCTATAAAAAGCAACGTTGCTGTGAAGCAGTCCGAAGACAACTCGGGAAAGGTCCAAGTCAATCTCCAGAACAAGCCTGGGCAGCCTAAGGAGTCCGGAGGAAGAAATCAAGGGAAGAAGAGAGAAGCGGGGAAGTGGAAATCGAGAATTCCAAGCTACAACGAGTATACTCCGCTGAATGCGCCTCTTGAGAACATTTACCTATCTACCTGCAATACTTTTCAGTATAGAAAGCCACGTCCGAAAGAATCAACTGAGGAGCAGAAGCGAACTGGGAAATATTGTCGCTTCCATGAGACTTATGGGCACAATACGGAAGAGTGCAGACACCTGCACGACCCTATCGAGAAGTTGATCAGGCAAAAGAAGTTGCAAGAATTTGTGAAGGATCCACAGGAAGGAGGACAGGGAACGTCCAACCCAGGTCGCGCACCGGCCCCGCGTCACCCCGAGGAGCCTGCCCGAACCGTGGGTAGACTAGTCATAAATACTATTATCGGCGGACCTCACCCCGCGGATAAGAATTGGCAAGAGATGGAGCGGTATGCAAGCTCCCTGAAGCATGCAGATTTAGAGTGCTGTTCGAACGTGGAGGATGGGACCCCTGCTAAGCAGCAGTGCATAATGACAGATGATATAGTGTTCAGAAACAGAGATGCTGATCAAATAGAGGCTCCAACCATCGACCCGATGGTCATATCTGCGACGATCGGACCGGCATATGTGAAAAGAATTCTGATTGATTGCGGAAGTTCTGTCAACATCATCTTCAAGAAGGCTTATGACCAAATGAAAATGGAAACAAAGGACTTGAAACCGTCCAAGGCCAGTATACACGGCTTTAACGGCGTAGCGACCGATGTAGTGGGGTATGTTGAGTTACCAGTTGAACTGGGACAAGGCGAGCGTCGGAGGGTGCGAATCCTACCCTTCGTAGTTTTGGATGTGGATTCTCCGTATAATGTTTTCTTGGGCAGACCGGCCCTAGCTGAGTTTAGGGTAGCGTTAGCCCCGTGGTGCTTAACTTTGAAGTTCCCGACTGACAAAGGAGTAGGTATTGTTCATGGCGACCAAGCAGCTGGTCGTTCCTGTTATGTGGCTGAGCTCCGAGAGGCCCATCGGAGGGAGAAAGGAAAGGTTGCGGACAATCCCGTCCGCATCCTTAATACGGATAATTGACAAGTAGTGCCCGAGCCCTGGCTCGGGCATAATTCTCGGATCTTCAGAGACATAGATCCGAGAGACGACGATGAGAAACCCAGAGAAGAAAAGGCAGCGCCAGCTGAACTAACGGTTGACATTTCAGTTAGCCAAAACGACCCTTCGCGGATACTGAAGATCGGATCACAGCTTGGCCCCGCAATGACTGAAGACCTTAGTGACTTCCTCCGGGTGAATCTTGATGTTTTCGCCTGGACGCATTCTGATATGTGTGGGATTTCTCCCGCCATCACGAGTCATATGTTGAACATAGACCCGAAATACGTCCCGGTTAAACAAAAGAGGAGAGGAATGTACCCGGAGAGGTCCGCTGCTCTCAGGGAGGAGGTGGACAAACTCAAAGCCAATGGGTTCGTCCGCAATGCCCTCTATCCTGAATGTGTATCGAACCCCGTACTGGTGAAAAAGGCAAATGGGAAATGGAGAACTTGCGTAGACTATTCCGATTTGAACAAAGCATGCCCCAAGGACAGCTTCCCGTTACCAAGGATCGATCAGTTGGTCGACTCAACCGCAGGACATGAGCTGTTATCATTCATGGATGCATACTCGGGATACAACCAAATCCCGATGCATATTCCGGACCAAGATCACACCAGCTTCGTTACGGATGTCGGGCTATATTGCTATGTAGTAATGCCCTTCGGACTAAAGAACGCAGGAGCGACTTATCAGCGTTTGGTGAATCGAATGTTCAAGGACCAGCTTGGTAGGACGATGGAAGTCTATGTGGATGACATGCTCGTGAAGTCGCGACAGTCAAACGACCACATTCGAGACTTGGCTAAAATGTTCGACATACTCAGGTATTACGGGATGAAGATCAACCCTCTGAAGTGTTCCTTCGACGTTGCGTCGGGGAAGTTTTTGGGATTCATCGTCAATGCTAGGGGAATTGAAGCTAACCCCGAAAAGATCCAAGCTATTCGAGATGTGCAAGTACCCAGGACTATAAAGCAGGTACAGAGCTTGAACGGAAAAGTAGCTGCGCTAAGTCGATTCATATCCAGGGCAACTGACAAGTGCATCCCTTTCTTTGATATAATAAAGAAAGCGAAGAGGAAATTCGAATGGACGTCTAGTTGCGAGGAAGCATTCTGGGATCTGGTGAGGCATCTGGAGAGTCCACCAGTGCTGTCAAAACCAGTAGACCACGAGATGTTGTACGTATACTTAGATGTATCCCCACATGCGATAAGTGCGGCTTTAGTTCGCGAGGAGGATCGAATCCAGAAACCGGTGTATTATGTTAGCAAGCGTTTAACAGGGGCAGAAAGAAATTATCCTAAAATCGAGAAATTGGCCTATTGCTTGGTGATTGCATCACGTAAGCTACGCCCATATTTTCAAGCACACTCAGTCAGTGTCTATACCGATCAACCCCTGCGGCAGGTACTCCAACGACCAGAAACTTCCGGAAGGTTGCTAAAATGGAACATCGAGTTGAGCCAGTTCGATATCGCCTACTTGCCACGGAGGGCCGTACAAGGGCAAGCATTAGCAGATTTCATCGCTGAGTTTACCATACCCATAGAACCAGATAATCATGGCGTCATCCCCCTCGTTCGTTGGAAATTATATACTGATGGGGCATCAAACGACCGTTGCTCCGGCGCGGGTGTAGTTCTTATAACTCCAGAAAATCGATCAATCTGTTATGCTTTGAAGCTTGATTTCCCAGCTACAAATAACGAAGCAGAATATGAAGCACTGATCGCTGGCTTGAAGCTCATCGGAGAACTCGGGATCAAATCAGTTGAAATCTTTTGTGACTCATAGTTGGTGGTTTACCAAGTGCGGGGAGATTACCAAGCGAAGGGACAGAAGCTGGCCCCGTACCTTGTTTAGGTCCAAGAACTACTGTCGAATCTTGAGCGTTATGACATTTCACATGTCCCGCGCGAACAGAATAAAGAAGCCGACTTGTTGGCTAAGTTTGCAAGCACAGGCGACGCGCAGCAAATGGGATTGTATCCCGTTGAGGCCCTGCATGCCCCGAGCATAGACGAGATGAAAGTTGACCGTGTGTTGGAAACAGAAATCGAAAAGGAGTCGTGGATGACCCCGTTCAGACTGTACCTGACAACCGGGGCTTTACCAGAAAAAAGGAACGAAAGGCGACAGGTCCTTCGAAAGGCCGTGCGATACGTGATGTAGAATGGATTAATGTATCAGAAAGGATTCTCAGTCCCATTATTACGGTGCATCGCTCAAGACGAGACAAAGCGAGTCTTAAGAGAGGTTCACGAAGGGGAATGTGGCGACCATACCGGGGGGCAAACGCTAGCAAAAAAGATCCTCTGCTATGGATACTACTGGCCGACCATGAATCGGGACGCTGCGGACTACGCAAGAAAATGTGACAAGTGTCAAAGATATGCGAAAATCCCGAGGACTCCATCAACGGAACTCACACAAATGGTTAGTCTCTGGCCATTTGCAATCTGGGGAATCGACATAATCGGCTCTTTGCCTATATCCAAAGGTGGTGCGAAATACGCGATAGTTGCAGTCGACTATTTCACAAAATGGGCTGAGGCAGAGCCTTTGGCCACAATCACCTCTAAGAAGGTCATTAACTTCGTTGTACGAAACATTATATGCCGCTTTGGCCTTCCTCGCACCATCATTATAGACAACAGGACGCAATTTAAAAGTAGAGAGTTCAAAGAGTTCTGTTTAAAGTATGGCATCGAGAAGAAGTTCGCCGCCGTTGCACACCCAAAAGCTAACGGACAAGTCGAGGCCGTTAACAAAATAATCAAGTCCATACTAAAGAAGCGTCTGGAGAAGGTTGGAGCCAAGTGGGTACATGAACTCCCAACAACACTATGGGCTTATAGAACTACCCACAAGTCCACGACCGGCCACACTCCATTCGCCTTGGCATACGGCTCGGAAGCCGTTATACCCGTGGAACTTGAAGTTCCATCACACCGAGTGACGTACTATGATCCCAAGACGAACCAGGACCTCTTGTTGGAATCACTGGACTGCATCGATGAAAAGCATGAAGAGGCCGAATTAAGGGCGGCAGCGCATAGACACCGAGTCAAGCGTTACTACGACGGCAGAGTCCGCCCAAGAACTTTTGATGTAGGTGATCTCATTCTGAAACGAGTTTTCCCGGTACCATCGCGTATGAATCCCAGCTGGGAAGGTCCATATGTCATTGAACGGAAGCTTGGAGAAGGAACATTCAAGCTAGCGATCGTTGATGGCATGACACTCCTCCGAGCATGGAACAGTGAGCATCTGCGACACTATTACATTTAGCATGTTTTCTTTCTTGTTTTAGGCACTGTTATTTCCTGTGTGTTTTCGTTCAGTCGTAGCTCAGTTTCTTTTTAACTATGTAATCAAGCAGTTTAGTTGTTTTTCATTAATAAAGGCTTAAAGCCGTATTTTCCACAAATCACTAATGTTTCTATATCTCATGATCGGATGATGAATTACATTATCCTATACGATGTACGGACTCGTATAAACGATCTCTAATCTCCGAATCCCCAGAGTGCGGATCGGAGTACTCTAAATCCCCGGAGCGCGGACTAGAGTATAAACGATTTCAAATCTCCGAATCCCCAAAGCGCGGATCGGAGTACTCTAAGTCCCCGGAGCGCGGACTAGGGTATAAACGATTTCAAATCTCCGAGTCCCCAGAGCGTGGATCGGAGTACTCTAAGTCCCCGGAGCGCGGACTAGAGTATAAACGATTTCAAATCTTCGAGTCCCCAGAGCGCGGATCGGAGTACTCTAAGTCCCCGGAGCGCGGACTAGAGTATAAACGATTTCAAATCTCCGAGTCCCCAGAGCGCGGATCGGAGTACTCTAAGTCCCCGGAGCGCGGACTAGAGTATAAACGATTTCAAATCTTCGAGTCCCCAGAGCGCGGATCGGAGTACTCTAAGTCCCCGGAGCGCGGACTAGAGTATAAACGATTTCAAATCTCCGAGTCCCCAGAGCGCGGATCGGAGTACTCTAAGTCCCCGGAGCGCGGACTAGAGTATAAACGATTTCAAATCTCCAAATCCCTAGAGCGCGGATCGGAGTACTTTAAGTCCTCGGAGCGTGGACTAGAGTATAAACGATTTCAAATCCCCGAATCCCCAGAGCGCGGATCGGAGTACTCTAAGTCCCCGGAGCGCGGACTAGAGTATAAACGATTTCAAATCTCCGAATCCCCTGAACGCGGATCGACTTACTCTAAATCCCCAGAGCGCTGATTCAGAAAAGAGTCCAAGTACTCGAGAAATGTGAAACAAGAAGTATGCCACGTCTGGAAATGTTTGAACAACACGAGAGTGGACTGGGAAATAATGCAACTCGTAAAAACTTGAGTTATGACTACAGTTAGTCAGCAAACCGAAGAAAAGCAAGAGAATCATTCAAACGAAAAAGAAACTAAACTTCATTCAGTAGTTCAAAATGGGGTTACACAGTTACTCCTACAAAACTCAGAGTTCAGAACCTATCTATACAAACTACAAGCTACAAAAGATAAAAGCAACTACAAGACTTAAGAAAGAAGCTCGTTGAATGAGTGTATCGATTATTTCTTCGGTTTCTTCTTCTTGTCTTCCTTTTTTTTTCCGACGACTCCACTCCTTCACGCTTTTTCTTGGATTTCTTGCTTGCTAAAGAAGCGGAGTCAGGAGTAGAAGACGGAACATCTAGTGGTTTGGACCTGCCCGGGAGAATGATTTTCAAAGGTCTGTTCCGCGGGTCGGTAAGTTCCAGTATTTCAGGTTCAACTTTGACCTCGACCTTTTTCTTCTCCTCTTCGGCGAGGCGATCCTTCATGCTCATCTTTGAAGTATGCTCAGAGGCGCCAGTGATTTCGATTTCATCACTCCCTTCGGCAGGAGATGAAGTGTCAAGCTTATCATCATCTAGCGCCCCAATCACTTGAGCATCGGGACCAGGAATTACTCCCAGGTGAACAACGTCGCTTGTTTTCTCTGCTTCCTCCTTGGTGTCATCGCTCCTCGGAGTTGGCTCGGGGTCAGAGCAGCCTCCATGAAAACATAAAGAATGAACATTAGAACGAATAAATGCTGGAAAATAACAAGATCTTTTGACTTCTAGAAAGGAAGAGTTTCCTACCGGGTTCTGGTTGGCTAACGGTTGCGCGTGGGGTTTCACCCTCCAGAATAGGAGATAGCACGTGAACGCCAAGCCCGGGATCTTCAGGATCTTAGCCGGCATGCTGCTCGAACGGGTCAAGTGTCGGCCGACCAGCTGGTTGAGCAGCGGGAGGAGCAGCAATATGAGGAGCCGTAGTCTCAGCCCCAGACGGGCCAGCTTCATCACTTTTCTCTTTTGGAAGGGGAGAGCCTTTGTTATAAAGCGCCAAAGCTGCGGATAGATCCGCTGGCTCATTCCCCCTAAGAAACTCCTTCACCAAGGCATCCTCATCGACCTCTTCAGAGCCCGACTCGATTTTCCTAATCTTTACCAAGGTTTCCCAGGCCTCAGCCAGAGATTCGAGATAGCCATCGCCCAAGAATGATAAGTCACGATGCATAAGGACGCGGGCTCCATACTCAGCAATCAACGGGTCAAACATGCATTTGACCTCTTCCCTGCCGGCTTCTGCGGCCGCCTCGAGGCGAGAGTCAATCTCTTCCGCAGCTTTTCTTTTGCCCTCCTCACGGGCTTCGTCCTTCATTTTCTCGACCCCAGCAAGTTCGTCATCAAGCTTTGTTTTCAGAAGCCGAGTAGCGACGATTTCATCACAATATCGTTGTGACTCTTCTTGAGCAGCTACTTTGTCCTCTTTCTCCTTGGAGAGTAACTCTTTCAGCTCCCTGACTTGCACGACGAGCGCGTCCCTTTCTTTTTGGACAGAGTCTTTTTCTAGAGCGAGGGCACCGCTGCGCTGGACTGCTTCATTAAGCTCTTTCTTGTGAGCCATCTCTAAACGAGTAACTGCCTCAGTAGTATCTTTTGCGCTTTGTTCAGCGGCTTCCAGCTTCGACTTGTACGAAGCGAGCTCTTCGTCTTGGTGCTTGATGATGTTCTTGTCGCAGCCAGCCTCCAATTTCAGGCGATCAATCTCATATTGACGCTCAACGGACACCTCCGAGATCTTTTCAACCAAGTGTACAAACGCGTCATGTTGAACATAGACGTCGTTATTGCAGGCAATGGCACTCTACTTCACGTGCCCAGGAATATGGTGAATAGCCGGGAGGAACTTCAGACCGTCAAAGCAAATTTTTGGAAACTTGGCCTTAAGATCGACCATCTTTCCCGCTACAGTTGGATCAACCGTGGGAGTAGGGGGAGGAGGCTTTAAAAGTTCCGCTCTTTTTCGTTGCTCCCAAACTTGCCTTGTACTCGATGAACCGGAGTGTTGTTCTCGAGGAGCATTAGATTGGTAACCCTTCTGTGAAGACTTCTCTTTATCCAGCTCAGTTGGAGGAAGAGGATCACGGGACTATGAAGATTGAGAATATGCCTTCTTACGGTGAGACGACTCGCGGGGACGATTGTCTCAATCTTCATAATCATCTCTGTCCCTGCATCTGCCTGAACCTGAGTCCCGTCCGAAATGATGAAATATGGAAGAGCCATGAAGGCGATCGAATCCGTGAGAGCGCCCCATGTCACCTGCAAAGAATGGAGATAACAACGAGTTAAGAAAAATCCGAGAAATAAAAAAAAACTTGAAGTGTATGATGGAATGCGTATGTGTGTGTGTGTTCTAGTGTTCCCCCCGACGGACCAGTTCTTTTATCTTTACTAATCGGGGTATTGTCTCCTTGGATCGGGAGTTGAACTCCCGCATTGCCTCTAGCGGGCGAAGAAAGCTTAAGGGCTTCAAGATCGTCAAACCCGTAATTAAGTATATCATCGGGGATAGAGAGATTCGCCAAACCCCTTAGAGAACTTTCCAGGTGTTGTGAGGAAGCCTCTTTCTCGGGCGGGATAGGCATAACTTTTGAAGTGCCACCAACTTTCTCTTTCTGAATTTTGTATTTTAACCTCTTCTTTCCCTTCGAAGGGGAGGATGACGTTTCAATGTCGTGGACTTCGACAGTCGGATTCCAAGCAGGACCCACATTCTCGCCTTGGGTCTCAGGAGCTTCATCCTCTTTGTGCTCGCCTTCTTCGTGTGCATCGGAAGTGCGGCGTGATGACGATCCGGCCTGTTTTTTTTCCCTTTACCGGATGCTGGCTTGGGAATAGAAATGCCCTCCGGAAGGCTAATCCGGCGACCAGGGGCAAGCAAGCCAAACCTCGACAATGACTCGTTTGAAATGATGGTCCGAATGTCTCGTTCCTCGGCAGGAAGAGCTCTAATGGCCTCAACGGCCTCAGAATATCCTCGGCCCTCCGGATGCGGGTTGATACCTTAAAAAGATGAAACGAGGAGTTAGAAAAAGCATGACTTCGCTTAATCGCGAATGATGACTCAGCGAAGAGACTTACTGCCTTCAACCCATCTCCTCGCAAAACCATGGGGGCAACGCACGTAGAACCATTCCTGTTTGTATAGGGCGAATTTACTGCATGCTCCTGTCAAGATTTGGCATTTGTGGTATGGCTCGAGGAACATGAAGGAAGGGCTGTCTTTCCGTTTCTTGATCATATAGATATATCTGATGTCGCCAGAGGTTGGAGGTCTAGAGAAGATGACCATAAAGAGTATATAGGTCCCATATAGAAACGCGTGACTGTTCGGATGTAGCTGCGACGGAGCAATGTCGATGTACTGCAACACGTCCCGAAGGAACAAGTTAAACGGAGGCACGCTGCCCATCCAACACATGAATTTGTTGTAAGTGGTATATCCGACTAGGGGCAGGTGAGGACGATCGTGTCGCGAAGGGACTAACACATCGGCCAAAGGAACCCCGTGGATGGAACATATCCGTCGAAGTGCGGCTTCATTGATCTTTGAAGCCTGTGAATCGATCGGATTGTCCAGTAGAATTGTTGCTTCCAGGGCATTAGGTGCTAAGTTATGAGCAGGGGAAGTCGACGGATTAGAAGTATCAGCGGCTTCCTGCCTTGATGACGGCCCAGGCCTGTCGGATATAGTGGTGGAGCTAGACTTTCTCCACATCCCCAATAAATAATGAATCTGGCTAAGTGCCCGAGAAAACTATACTTAAAAAAACGTTGAACGTTAGAATTAACAACACGAATTCCCCCCCCCCCTGCGAGATGTGTGAACTAGTGCAAGCAATCGTGTACAAGCAATAAGAATCTAGAGATTTCAAAGATATAAAGATGAGATTCGAATCGTTGCCTTCGAAGACCGTCATCGCTGACCGTCTCAAAAAGCCCGCCTTGTGGTGACTACAGTTTCAAATTCAGAAAACGAATGTTAATCTAAGTTCAGGTTTATGTGTGATAGTGTGCTTAAGTCCTGGTCCTTGTTTTGCTATATGAATAGGCAAGGTTAATAAGTGTTCGGCCTAGTTCCTGTTCGGCTAAAGGTATTGTTCGGCTAAAGATACCGTTCGGCATGTTCGGCTAAGTTTTGTCCTGCCAGAACAGGTTTCGGTATTCATGTGGTTCGGCATCTGTGTTGTTTGGCGTTTGTATTGGTCGGCATTTATATATTGTTCGGCATTTATGGTGTTCGGCGTTTGTATTGTTCGGCATTTATATTGTTAGGCATTTATGTTGTTCGGCATTTATACTGTTCGGCACCCAAGGTGGTTCGGCATTTGTGACTGTTCAGAAAAGCGTCATTCGGCCGAAATCTTGTTCGGCCGGGACAACATTCGACATCCTATTTGGCTCATACTCCCTCCGCATCCTTCCATTGCACTGCCCGGCATATGACGAATCGTGCCGAGCCAAGGTTATGCCGAGCGCCAACGCTCGACACACCGTCCTCTACAGCGACCTCATTCCCCCTTTTCTTCCTCCATCCACACCGAACCACAAAGATGAATCGTTCGGTGAGTCACATCGAACCATCCTGTTTGGCATTCTAACCAACTCCTACCTTCCTCCACATCATCTGGCCCTAAAATTCCACGCAACATCTACAATTTACGGACTCGAGCTTCATATTGGAACCCCTTTGTGGATTTAGTTAGAGGGATTGTTATCTAGTTAGAAGATCACGACTTGGAGAAATTTGGAGTTGAGGCCGCGGTTTTGATTAGCGCCGAATAGGTTAGGAAGAGTTATTAAGTCCTTGAAGATTGTTGACAGGCGAGTTTCTCGAAAACAAGATAGGAAAAGTGAGCGTGAAAAGAGAAGGAGGAAGAAGGTATCGACTTTTATAGGACATAAGGAGAAGTCGAAAAGGCCATATCCGGTGGAACCGGTCAAGGTCATATCGTTCGGCATCGGCGCACAATGGTTCGGCACTGAAGTATCGTTCGGCAAGGAAGCATCGTTCGGTTACGAATGTCTCGTCCGGCATTTGGAACACGCTCGGCGCACACCTGAATCGCTGGGATTCACAAAAGGGGCATCTCCGTTCGAGGTTAACCAAGAGTTTGAGACGCGACGAAAAGATTCAAAGCGTACCATGTTCGGCCACGCGATACACTTTGGGGGGCAAGTGTTTCCTAGAGATTTGACCAGGCAACTAGTACTCGGCATCCATCCTGTGGAGCTCGGCATCAGGGAGTGTTCGGCATCTAGGAGTACTCGGCGTAGTACTCGGCATCCAGTGGAACTCGGCATCAGGGAGTGTTCGGCATCTAGGAGTACTCGGTGTAGTACTCGGCATCCAGTGGAACTCGGCATTAGGGAGTGTTCGGCATCTAGGAGTACTCGGCGTAGTACTCGGCATCAGGGAGTGTTCGGCATCTAGGAGTACTCGGCATCCAGTGGGACTCGGCATCCAATAGCACTCGGCGTCAAGGAGTACTCGACATCCAAGAGTACTCGGCATTAGAAGACGTTCGGCGTATATGATTACTCGACATGGCAGGATCGTTCAACCAAAGGTATCGTTCGGCCAGAATGCATCGTTCGGCCAGAGAGCGTTGCTCGGTCAAGCACTTCGGACAGAGGCATGTTCGGCTTCGACTGACAACTACTCTGCACTTCCCACACATCAAACATACCGTTCGGCATAGGAAGGATTGTTCGGCATCATTCTGTTCGACCTACCTGGTTCGGCATGCAGCGACCACTATAATTGGGCTAGAGTGTTCGGCTACCGAGCCCATCTGGGAAGTCCAGCCCATCTTTGTCTATAAATAGAGGGGCAGGGTCACAGTGAAAAGGGACCTTTTTTCGGAGAACACTGGGGAGACTCTGCCATTTTTGAGACTCATCTTCTCTACTTAAGAACTTCATTCAAGCATTTGATTCACGAATTGTATTTGTAATCAACTATTAAGAAGATCAATAAAGTTTAACCTCAAAGTGGACGTAGGCAATTACGCTGAACCACTATAAATTTGGTGTTCTTACTTTCTGCATTTAAATTAGCATTCTCTTCCTTGTTTAATTTATTCTCATCACTTATATCTCTACACAATCTTTCTCTACGAGGTTAGTGACCAATTTTGGTGCTAACACCGAACAATTCGGGAATCAAGTTTATGACATTTGCAATACCACCACACATCACATAACAAGGATATAATCATATATATATATGGTTATTTACAATAATACAATATATAACAAGCATTTATTAACAACGGAATTAGTTTAACTACTAGATTTTCACATAATTAATGATTCGCTTACTAACTTCCCAAAGTGACAAACTTTCAAGCAACAAACCAATCCAATAACCAAACTATTATTTCATCAATACAACAAGTATTCAATAGCTATAACATGAACACAATTTAGTTTGAAAACATTTGGTTTTAAGGTGGAAGCTTTACTTACCTTAACTCAACTAAACCTAAGCAATTATTATAGGATTTTCATGGTATAGGATTTATTTTCTATTCCAAGGACTCAGAGTATTTTGTCCCTAACCTTGCAACTCTCTTCTCCGAGTATTTGCATATTATTGGTCTTTGCACTGGCGCTGTTGTTAGTGATGTAATGAGGGACGGATGGTCCATCCTATAATAGTTTAGACCTTTCTGTCTAACTCCTCTGTTTGTTGTTTTCTCCTGAGCCTGTTGCAAACACCTATTCCATAACTTATTGAGTAATAATAGTGAATGGTGCACTTTAGATACCAGCTAGCCTTGTTAAAAAAACTTTTTTACGGTGTACCGATATATATATATATATATATATATATATATATATATATATATATATATATATTGATGTTACCTTGTTTCTCCATTTTTCAAGATGCCCCATGTAGGGATGTATATTGATTTTGTGGTTATATTGTATTTTGATTTTTCAGAACACTCTCTGTACTAAGGAGACTCTGCTGAAAAATCCGACAATTAGAAATTTTCACAAAATTTTAGTCGTATGCAAAAGTAGAAAGTTGTTGAATTGAATTTATTAAAATTGCAGCATACGATAAAATATGTTGGAGAATGAGCCAAATAGAGGATTGTGTAGTTTAAGTTTGATAGAAGATCGTAGATTCGAGGAAAGTCAGAGAATGAGTTGTTTAACGTCTCCATATAAGAAATTGCAAGGATGCAATTTTCGTAAGGGATGAGTCTATAATAACCCCACTTTTTATGCCGTATAAATAAATAAATTTAATAGAAATTAAATTGTTCAAATTCAATTTGGGATAATTAATATTCTGAAATTAAATTTTTAGTTAATTTAATTTTATTTAATTAAAGATTTTATTTTAATAAATTGAATTAAATTAATAAATTCATTTCAAATAATGTTTTTAAATTAAGTAAATTGTTTTAATTTATTATAAATTATTTAATACGTGTGAGTAGTTTTTTGTGAATAAAATAGTGAAAAATAAATGAGTATTTATTTGAACAAAATGATCCAATTGTCGAAATAGATTATTTACAATGGAAATGCGAACAAATTTAAATTAGATAGGGGAGCACGCACACATATATAGAGATAGCATGAATTGCATTTAAATTTAAATATGAAGGAAATCAATTAAATTTAAATAGAATTAAAAATAAGCCCAAACCCATTTGTCCCTCTCCATTATTTTTCCTAAACCAACCATTCCTTGATGGATTTCATTTGGTTTGCCCTAATTCCCACCGGATAATTCCCGAATCAAAATCACGATACATACGTAAAAAAGGAGAGAAAGAATCGCGTTACCTGAAGGTGCAATCGACAAGGAAGAGATGGTGGTTGGTGCTTCACGACAGGTGGTTAGAGGTTGCAGCCATGTCATGACCTAGAGTGATGCGTGCAACACGTTCTCTTTGTGACGATCTGTAGGAGGTCACGACAAACCTAGGACAGAGGGGAAGGTAATGATGTCGCAAACAATCTATCTGAGGAAGCATTCATGGTTCGAGCGATTAATTCGAATTGAGGCTGGCAACATGCGTTGGCGTGAGGTGCGGGCAAAATACAATGACCGAGGAGGAGCTATGACTGGCTATAAGCATCGGACGCGATTGGAAAGCGGATTTGGGCAGTGACGTTATATCTGGCAGTTATTGGCTTAGTTTTTATTTCGGTGAGCTAGCTATTTATCCCGTTTATCAATTTAACTACTTGGTTGAATTGTTTGGTTGCATTGTTTAATTGCTTCTTTCGGATAATAGATTGGTCGTTTTGATATTGGATATAGGTTTATATTTTATGTTAATAATTTTTATTTATTGGATTGCCTAAATGCAAAGTAAATGTTATCCGATTGCATTTTGATTTGTGTAGTTTATTTAAATTGTGTAGTTTATTTAAATTGTGTGTGCATTGTTTGGATGACCGAAATCGATGTAATTCAACTCGAGCCACACACTATAGTTTATATTGATAATTGATGATTTTGGAGAATTTTGCTCCACAATTTATATTTTGGATGTTCGATTGACTTTCTTATTTTTAAAAGATGTTTAAAAATCTTTAAAAATCATTTAAGGGTTTTAAAATTTAATTATAATTATTTTATAAATAATCTACTAAAATTTTACCCAACTTGTTTTTTTCATACTTAAAATCTATTATATATATATATATATATAATTTTCTTATGCTTTCATATTCCTTTAAAAGTCACTATTATAATTATATAGGAAAATAGAGTGAAGGACACTTTTCCACATTTTTTAGCCACTAGGACACCACTCTTTTTTTTGCTATGGAAGGACAATTTTTTTATGCATTTTGTTTCTAAACCAAATATTACGTCTCCAGAACATCGCAGTCAATTTGAATCTTCACCATGCTTTTGTTAATGTCTATTTTAATTTCTCTCTTTATATTTTCGCTCTTACCTCTAGATTCAATTTGATTTTGAAATTCGAACGCGATCCTAAACTCGATTTTGATATTCATCTCGAGTTAAACAAAATTCAACTAGGAGGCATCTTCGAAGTTCAAATCAATTTTGATATTCATCTCGAGTTCAAGTAAATTCAACTCGATTTTAGGCCGTCCCTTCAGAATTTAATTCCAAGTATCTTAAACTGGATTTTGAAATTGGTTCTATTTCCAATTTTGTTTTTTAATATATGTTCTTCTATTTATCAATACGCCATTATTAATTTTTTTGTTTATATTTAACTGATTTAGTGTTGTCTTTATATTTGATCTATGGATAATGTTGGCAGTAACAGCAGGTTGGTTTTCTTGTTATTTTGTAGTATTATTTTTATTTTATTTTTTTTACTGTTTTATGCTATTATGTAGTATCGTACTTTTCTTATTTTCTTCTTTGAAGTGGTGATAATAGCATTCTTGTTGTTTTTATATTAGATGATAATACTTTTAGCACTTGGTTATCAGTTGATTGTTCTTTTTATGATGTAAAGAATGAAATTTACCGACATTGGTCTCAACTAACTCCTATGTCCATTGAGGTTTCATATATTTTTCATATATTCTTGAGAATAAAATTATTGTGGTCGATAGTGATTCAGATATTCAAAGCATACTTTGCTACAATTATATAAGAAGAGCATATTTTTTACATCCACTGCTAAAGTTAAGAATTCTTTGATTGAGATTGATGCTGATCATCCTATTTCGGTTGCTTCTAATCTTCATAGCAATTTTTCATGTAGTGCTTCTTTGTCTTCAGATGTTGTTAGAAGTAAAAGTTATTTAAAAGAAATGTTAAAATGGCAATCAAAGTTATGTATTTCAGAGTTTGCTGGATTTTGTTTGGAGGTGCTGAAGATTTTAGAGAATTTTTGATTGCATATCAAGTTCAAAAAGGATATGAGTTAGTGTTTTTGAAAAACTCTCCTAATAGAATTATACTTATTTGTTATTCAGCCAAGGATGGTTGTCCTTTTAAAGTGCATGCTTCTTGTGATATTGGTCAGTTAAGTCATTTGTTTATTAGTTCTTTTGTTATTGAACATTCTTGTGGAGCCGGTCTTAGATATGTGAATAATCCTCATATTTTTAGTAGATTTGTAAAATCATTGATTATCGATGAGATTCATGATTGTCCTAGTAAAAAGCCAAAAGACATAGTTGATGATTTTAGTAGAGAGTACAATTTTACTTTGACTTATTATTATGCTTTTGTTGGAAAACAACTTGCTTTTGATGGAGTTGTATGGTGATGATGCTATGTCTTATAATGATCTAAATTGGTATTTGGAGGCATTGAAGAATAGTAATCCAGGTAGTTATGTTGATATGGATGTTGATACTTCTAGTAATTAGTTTGAGAGACTTTTTATTGGATATGGTGCTTGCAGACTTGGTTTTAAACATTGCAGAGCTTTGATATTTTTAAATGATACTCATTTAAGGGGACATCTAGGTGTGTTGATGGGTGCTACAGCTAAAATGGCAATCAAGGTATGTTTACTTTTTTTTCTTAAAGTTCTAATGTGCATTATCAGGTTTCCTTATGATATTCTTACGTAATTTTTTATTATGTACAATGCTTTATCAGTTTTCACGTCTACTATGTAGTATCAGTTTATGTAATGTGCAGTATACATTTTATAATGTGTCAGTTCAAATTTGGTGCTGGTAGTTTTTGAATAAGGACTTTGGGTAGCTAATAGTTTCTATTGTGGTTACCATAAGTATAAAAATCGATTGGTGAAGGAAAGATGAATTTGTCTGTTCAAATTTGTAAGGTATGTTGTAACACTGTAGATTTATAAAATGCTGTATAGTATCAGTATCATCATTTACTAGTACTTTGTAGTATCAGTTTTCTACAATGCATTATCATCTTTTGGTACCACTATGCAGTATCTATTTTCTACCGTGCATTATTAATTTTTGATATGCTGCTATTATTCAAATTTTATGATGTGCATTATTACCATTAACTACTACTATACCGTATCAGTTGTTATCATATGTAGTATCAGTTTTCTACAGTGCATTATGAGCTTTCACTACTACTGTGCAATATCAGATTAAATTATTTTGTAATATATAAATATTTTTTTGTAGGTTTTTCTCCATTAGCTATGGGTATTGTCTCTTATGAAAATGAAGATAATTGAAAATGGTTTTTGAAGAATTTAAAGGAAATGATTCAAGAAGATCATGAATTGATTTTTATGTCAGATCGTCATCAAGGGTTGGTTTTGGGGGTTAGTAATGTTTTTCCTTCGGCATTTCATAGTTATTGTTACCAACATGTGGAATAAAATCTTCTTTCATTGGTAAAAGCAAAAAATGCTAATGTGTCTATTGTTGGTTTGTTTAAAAAGTGTTCTAGAGCTTCTACCGTGTATGATTTTGAACAAGCTATTTCTAAGTTTTGTGGAATTGGTGGTGGTGCTGCATTAAATTTTTTGAAGGACAAGCCTTATGATAGATGGATTGACTTGTTTTTTCCAGGAAAGTGTTATGGCGAGTATAATTCTAATGTAGCTGAAAGCTTTAATAGTTGGATTTTGGATGAACGAGCCTTGCATGTTACTACTTGTTTAGATGGTATTCCTGTCAAGGTTATGGAACAAATGGCTGGAAGGAGGGAGGAGAGACATTTGTGGAATTCAGTTCTTTGTCCTTCTATTGAGACTCATTTAGGTGAATTGATCGAAGAAGGTTTTGAATGGGATGTATGTAAGCCATCAGATTTAGTTTTTGAAGTTAAGTCATCTAAATCTCATCAAGTTGATCTGAAACAACGGATTTGTATTTGCAATCAATGGAAGATAAGGAGATTTCCTTGCACGCGTACTGTAAAGTGTATGAATAGGAGTAAATTATCCGTTTATGATTTTATTGAGTATTATTTTACCGTTGATGCTTACCTTTCTTCATATGCTAATGCAATAAATACCATTCCTAATTTTGATAAGCCAGTTGATCTAACGATGAAGGTGTTATCAAGCCTCCTAAAGAAAAACGTGGTATCGGAAGACCTTTATCAAATGGATGGATTCTCACATTTTCAAAACAAGCAAAATAGGTGTGGTGTTTGTAAGCAATATGGTCGTAATAAACACAATTGCCAGGCTTCTAAGAAGACATGAGTTGGTTTTTTTATGTTTGTTGGAATTATTATTTGGTTATAGGACTTCTTTTTTTTGTTGGCATTTTTATGTATTTCAAATATTAAACTGTGATACAATACTTTTTTGAATGAGTTTATCAATGTTCTGTTTGGTTAGGTGTATGTGTTTGTGATGTTGTCTAGTACCATTTTCATGTTTTTGTGATTGAATTTGTTATTTTATGCATTTATATTTTTTTACTATGTGTTATCTAGCTAATTATTTTTATTGTGTATTTATGATACTATGAATCTAAGTGTGTGTTTATGATATAGTTTGTATGTTGTGATGTTTCATATTTATATCAGTTAGTAGTTTGTTTTGCAAATTACGTTGCACCAAATTTTTGATGTTATGATACTGCTTAGTATCATTTATAGGGTGCAGTTTATTTTGGTGATACTTTGTATTATCATTTTATGGAAGTTTTTTATTTAATAGGCGGACAAACTGCCAAAATTACCAACCATCACTCCTCACACCACCACCCGCCGCTATCACCTGCACCACCAGCCTCGCCGCCGCTTCCAACACCACCACAATCGCCAAAATCTGAAATTTTAGTAGCAGGTTCAACACTGCTACTATGTAGTATCAGTTGTCTTTTATTAAATAAAATGATATTAGGTAGTATCATTAATGTCATTATAAGCTAAAATATACATATACTTCTACTTTTCCAATTTAAAGTTATTCCTTCATAATCACCATCAATACATATCCTACTATACATAAAGCAAAAATGCATCATTAATTTTTTTCTAAAATAGAAAAACTAATATTAGCAGAGATTAAATCAAAATTACCATAGTTTCTTTTATGCAATTGATACCGTATAATTACAAAAGTGATTCGTAGAAATTACTACTATATTACTGCAAAACTAACACTAATCCATTGATATAATAATCACAAATAATTTGTTAATATTTACAACTGTAACGTAAACAATCTATAAATGAAGATAAAATCATACTGCTACTATGTAGTATCAATTTGTTTGTATACTATAATATCAAGAGTTATACTGCATGATATCTGTTTACAAGTAAGTTCAAAAGAATTATAGTAGCATATTCAGTATCAAACATTTAGAAATTCTTCAGCCACAAATTATCAACCACTTGTTATATATCTTCATTTTCATGTTCTTGACTTGAGTAAATTTCCATGCTCCAACTCTTGCCTTTATCAATGAGTATACAATGAGCTATTCTGGCTCTGTTGTTTTCATCTTTTCTTTTTCGAATTTCAATGGAATTTTGTTGGTTCTATTGAATTCTATTATAAACCCTGTAACATATATTCCACAATCAAGCATGTTTGAAATTTAACATTTTTGTTTGTAGCAGTTTTATAATATCGTATGTAAGACTCAGTTTTACTTTGATAATAGCAGTTTTATCATATTGATGATATAAACCCAATAATATATATACCACTATCAACCCTGGTTGAAATTTAACAATTTGTTAGTGGTAGTGTTATCATATTGAATGTAAGACTTTGTTTATGACACAGTGATAGTAGAGTTTTATTAATATGATAGTAGCAGTTTTATCATATTGATGTTATAAACCCAATAACTTATATATAGCAATATCAACTTTGTTCGAAATTTAACATTTTTGGTAGTAGTAGTTTTAACAAACATACTAGTAGCAGTTTTAGGAAAGATACTAGTATCGGTTACTAAATATTGTATGTAGTATTAGTTTTAGAAAACATATCAGTAGCAGTTACTAAATATAGTCTGTAGTGTTGGTTTAGCAAAAATTCTTATAAACTACATATATAAAAGAATATCTTATGAGTCTGGAGGATGTTGAGCACAATCTGGTTGACTAATACTGTTTGTTTTCACCTATTCATCCTTGATGTGATGCTTTTCCCACATATTTTGCAGTATTTTTTCAACCATTTGTCTCTGCGAGAATTATAGTAATGTGCATTGTAAATGTAGCTATTTGTTAGCAAAATATTTTATGTTTACTAAAATTAACAGATAAATGGTAGCTTTAAAGCTTGAGTTGTTTGTCTCATTAGATCTTCTTGGTTTATTCGAGTCATAGTGACACCATTCCGTATTTGGATAGGATAGTACCACTAAAGTTCAGTGGTTGTCGCAGTGAAGGGGCAAAAAAATATTGTCTCTGCATATTGATAGCTGAATTTTTTTTCCAAGAAATGTATCTACCAAGTGATCGACAATATTCTCCCTATTTTTGGAAATAGATTTCTGTCCAAAACAAATTAAAAAGTGGTTAGTTTTAAATAATTTTGTAAATATACTTATCAAACTATTTAGATATTTTATTTACCGTCATTAATGTGCTAATTGCATAGTAGTGTTCATAAAATTTAGCCTTGTGCATACACCAGTCAATGATATTGCAAAAAAACTTTAGTATTAGGCATAATTATTAATAAAAAAAATATTATTGATGTTAAATTCCAAAACCAACTTAATAAAACACAATGGTACTGTACGGTGTCATATCTGATGTTAGTTTAGTGAAATGAAATATTTAAAATGCAAATGCATTATTACAATGCTACTACACGGTAGCATTTTTATTGTAGGTTTAAATGAGCTAGCCTTTCTAGTTTTTAATTATTAGTGACAACTATTTTAAAAAACCTGGCCATTCGTAAGACTGCTTTCCAGCAAATTTTTGACCATGCATTTTTTTATTATGCAACCTCCTACTGAATCCAATATTCCTTTCTCATCCCAAGCTATTTCGTCATTCTATTTAATATATTTGATATAATATTAGTGATTTTATTGAGTAAAATGTAATAAAAAATTTATACATTAAATTTACTTAGATATTTCATTATATCTTTGAACTTTGCCATCATGGACTTCATTGTTGGAAGAAGCATGGTTATTGGTGAAGTCAAATCTATTTTATCTTTGAATTTTTTATTTTTTGGTACTTTTATTACAACAAATTCCAAATTTTCTTCTACTGCTATCTTCCCTTTTCAGTTTCTGCATTCCTTTTATTTTCATCTTTTTCTAGTATCGGTCTCTTCTTCTTCTCTTTTGTTTCGGCTACTAGCTTCTGCTTTTTTCTAGTTTTCTTATCATAGTTGAATTAATTGTCAATTTTACGCTTTCTTTATTTTCCTTTCAATCTTTTAACATAGGAAGGAGGGTTTTTAGATTTTTTTTCATTTTCAGTTTTTTATCTTGCTCGTCCTCTTTTTTTTGTCACTTCATTGCCTTTTTTCCATTGAAATTCATCAGAATCATACAGCTTGAAGCATAGTGGTGTTATTGTTAGGTGTGGCTCACATTGTATTAGAGTGGGTGCATAGATTGGATTATGGTTAGTCCCACATCGCAAGATATTCTAAAATAAATGAGCATATATATGGGATTGGAAGCATATAACAACAAGGGATTCTATTTGTTATAATAAATATTGTCATGAAAATAAATAAGCTCTAAGGAGGATGTAGGAATATACAATTATGACGTTGGCACCAAAAGAGCTTTGTTCAGTGGTATTAGAGGCGGTAGTTCGTGGGGACCAATATGATGCAGCGTTGACCTAAGCATGCCCCAATATGTGGTTTGAGCTTGGGATTCTCATTAAAGTGGAGTTATAAATTAGAACGCGGCCTGCTACAACCGCAGAAAAGAGAAATCTTTGTAAAACAGCTTGGCCCAACTGCTGGAGGTGGTAGCGACCTAATCTAAACTGCTAGAGGTGTTAGCGATCTTATCCAAGTGTTTGAGGATTTTGTATAACTTCAAGTTGAATTGAGAAAATGCTCACCAAGGTGGAGATCTGTTAGGTGTGGCTCGCATTGTATTAGAGTGGGTGCGTAGATTGGATTATGATTAGTCCCACAACGCAAGATATTCTAAAAGAGATCAGCATATATATATATGTGATTGGTAGCATGTAACAATAGGGGATTCCTTTTGTTACAAATAAATGTTGCCATGAAAATATATTTGCTCTATGAGGGATGTAGGGGCTATCCAATCATGATGCTGGCACCGAAAGAGTTTCATTCAGTGGTCTTGCCTCTTCTATACTAAATGAAGTGCGCGCATAGCAGAAGATGCGAGTGGGTGTCGAAAATTTCAACAGTTATTTCCAAAGTTTGCTCTTTCTGTTCTACAATAGGCAATCTTTTCTTCTTTTCAATATCTTTTTCACTTGACTCATTCTGCTTCTTCTCAGTGTCGGTCTGGTGCTCAGTATCAGTCTTCTCGTTAATTTCAGTTTTGTCCGTAGTATCAATCTTCTGCTAAGTTCAATATTAGTCTTCTTTTTTTCTTTGTTTTCACTGTCTATTTTTTCACCATCATTCTCCACTTCATTGTCATTTTTTTCTAAAGCAGTCTGCTCCTCATCTTTGTTTTGAATGTCAACTGTTTCACCATCGTTTTCTACTACATTGTTAATATTTTCTATAGCAGCATGCTCCTCATCTTGGATTTCTGAATCAGTCTCTCTAATCTTGTTATCCACTTTATCTTAATCACTTCAAGTCCTTTTCGAGTCAACCTTAAAACTTTCATTTTGAACCTTTTCTCCCTCCACAAAATCTTTATTTTTTACAAGTCCTTTTTGTTTCACCCCAAGCATCTCTCATTTTCTTTTTTAAATCTATCAACTCCTTTTCAGTTTGAACCTGAATTTTTTTTGTAGATCAGTAACTACCTTACTCAATTTCTTCTCTACATTAGCAAGATGTTGTTTTAATATTCGAATTTCGATTTCGTATGTGTTAAATGAGTCCTCCCCTTCAAGTTTTCTTTTCTTGATTTTTCTTTACTTGGGTTTTCTATGAATTTTTTTTTGAACTTTTTGTTGACAATAGCTTTATTTCGTGTGGCTGAATGCTTTGAAATGTTCCTACCTATTGTTAATTGGTTGAAGGAAATATCATACTTCATATAAATAATACACTATAGCATCATTTTTTAACTATGAAACTGATACTGTGTAGTATCATAATTATTTTACCATACTATGTAGAATTATTAAAAAAATTCATGATATTGGGTGGTGTCACAAATATTTTTTATGATACTGCTTGGTTATATTTTATAACCATTTTAGACTGGTATACTCAATAATACTGCTACCGTGTAACAACCCTGTATTTTGTGATGATTTTAATTGTATATTTTGGTTATTTTAATTGATTTCCTGATTTAAACACTTTATTTTATTTATTAAAATGAATAAATTTTGTTATTTTAAATATAAATTTTGATTTTGATGTGAATTAGAATTCCAAACATGACTAAAAAGAATATTTTCCAGAAAAGTGAATTTTTGGTCAATATGGTCAAACTTTGACTTTTAATTTAAAAATTTAAAAGTATAAATTTTAAATTTTATCTTTTATTATGAAAATAGATTTAATAACATGAATACTGCTTTTCGTTTCGTTGAAAACGGATTTAAATTGTGAAAGTTATATTGTTTTTAATATTATGTGTATATTGAGTTATTTAACAATTTTCTTTATTTTATTTATTTTATAAATGACATCTTATTTGATATATCTTACTCTAATTTGTATATTTAGGTTATATCATGTATATTTTGACTTTTAAATATTTTTAAAGTGATTATAAAAAATTTCTAAAGCTTATTGAATTTATTTTTAATTTTTAAAGCCTAGTTTGCATTTTAAGCCATTTTCTTAATTTAATTTAATTTAATTATAATTTATTTATTTATTTTTGCATTTTATTTTCATTTCTGAGTTTTTATCCTTATTTATCAGTAATTTATATGTATTTATAATTTCAAAAGGAATTTTGAAAATTTGAAGAGTTTGTGACCTTTTCTCTTTTTTGTCCTTTTGTATTCTCCACCTTTTCATTTCATGACTTTTGCCATTCAACTTGTGGCCGACCATATCCTTCCTTCAGCTGACTTCTCATTCTTTTTTTTTACGTAAACAAACATCTCATCACTCAAAAATATTCGGCCATTTCTGATCTCAAGAGTTTGGTAAAATTTCTTCTTCTTTCCTATATTTTTTCTCTTGTTTTCATGTAAATTGCACTTGCTTTCATCACTTCTAGGATCGGCTCCTCTCCACTCCAGCACCGTGGCCGCCTCCACCACCACCACCTCCAGCACAACCCCAAGTCATAGCCATGCCCCCTTGATGTGTAGATCCAACAAAATTTGCAAACACTTCACCTTGTAGCCTAGCCGAGCTCACCTCTTGATCCACCTCCACAAACCCCACCTTGGCCGCCACTTCCATCACCACCACCAGCCTTTTCCTAACCCATACACCTCTGACACACCTGTAGTTAACCACCTGAAGACTGGCCGTGACTTGGAGTGCCTTGGTCGTGACCTTTAGTGCCTTGAAAACATTGTGTGTTGCCTTGTAGTTGTTGTTTCATGCTCACAAACCTTTGCTCCATCATTTTCCCATGCTATGGCCGACCTTTAGGAACCCAAACCTGATCTAAAACCATGTTGTAGCCATGCCATTTCAGATCATAGCTGAAGCATAAATGGTAGAAAGCAAGTGCAAACACTTTGGCTTTGTTTTATGCATCCAATTCTAGCATTGTTTAATGGTATCTTGTGTTGAAACTTATGTGTTGTTATACTTGTTTTGTTGAATGTATCCAAGGAGATTCATCTTTGGCTCTCTCACTCAAATCATATTCGTGTTGCCGTGCCTTCGAAGATTCTGTGTTGTGTGTTTTGGTTGTCATCTCCAGCTTAAACAAGTGAGTAATTCTCACCAGACGATGTGTACTTATATAACTAGTAAACTGACACCATTTGAATCTGTAAAATTATATCATCCTATTATAACTGTTATATTATGATCATATGATGCTCACCCCTGTTATTACACCTGTTATATCATCAGTTACTGTTATATGATGTTATTCTGTTCATTTATATCTGTTTATCACACTGCAAGTTCCCTGTTAGTATAGAAATCACTATGGGTTGAAATGATACATACCCGAACAGACTTTAGAATAAGGAAAAATCGTTATGGGATGAAATGATAGGCCTGAACGGTTTTTATTTATTTTAATTTGACTTGGGATTGCGGGTTTGAAATGATAGAACCCGAATTTTTGCTTTTTAAACTGCGGATTGAAATGATACATATCTGTATCACTTGACCTAGGTTAGAAAACTATATACAGGCCCGTGGTTATTTTTCTAAAGTTTTTTGAAAATGTTTAAATAAATTTTAAAAAGTATAAAAATATGAAAATTTGATTTAAATTGAATTTTATATGTTTAAATAGTGAAATTTGGAATTTCAATAAGTTAAAAAAGTTGAAAAAATGAATAGAAATGGAATTTTTGAAAATATAACTTAAGTTAGAAAAGTTTGGAATTTTGGTTAAAATGAGAAAATAAGTTATATAAATAAAAATGAAAATGAAAATGGAAATTTGAAATTTATTGGAGAATGGAAATAAAATTTAAGTGTTAAGTTTATTTATTAAAAATGTGAAGAAAATAAATTTACACTTGAATTTGTTAAATAATTCATTGAAATTTGATTTAACTATAACGGATTTATTTAATAAAAATCATGTGTTAAATGATATATTATATAAACCTTTTTAAATGTTTAAACATGATTTTTATAATGTTAAAAGGGTTTAAAATGAATTTTATTATTGGCTGGAAATACACTAAAATCTGGAAATGACTTTTAATAGCATTCAGAAATGCTATGGTTTCAGAACTTAACTAAAACTTAGTAAAAGAGACTATTACAGCATTTCTGAAATGCTGTAGGGCTATTACAGCAGTTCTGTAAACTGTTGTAGCTGCCTGCTGTCTTTGCTGAAGTTAAGTAAAACCCTTGTTTTTGAACCTGAGCTATTACAACATTACTGGAAATGTTGTCTTTTCTGTTTTAAACTAAATTTCAACTAAAATGAGATATAACAGCAGTTCTAAAGTGCTGTCTTTGCTGAAATAAAATGTTTTCAAATATAACTTATAACAGCTTTTTCTAAATGCTGTGAAAGGCTGAAATTTTCAATGTTTATGGATTTTGACCTAGTAAATGAACTCAGAATGATTTGAAACTTTGGAAATTGAATACTTGACTTGAAAGAATAATAATTTTACTTTTAAATGGTTTAAATGGAAAACTATTTAAAGGGTGATTTGATAAGAATCAAGATAATAAATGAATGATATTTTGGATTTTTAAAGGGTATTAAATTTGATAATTGAATTTGAATTCAAATAATGATTTGAAAGGAAGTTTTGAAATGATATGATATTTTGATAAATTGAAATGGTTTGGAAATGATTTAATCTTTATTTTGATAAAGATTTGGATTTGAAATGATATTAAATTTTGAAGTATAAAATATTGTTCTGAAATATTATAACCACGAGTATACTTCTCTGTATGTCATTTGATTTCCTGATGATGGCTGTGATGTACATTAACACTGTTAGTTGCATGGTTTATTTCGATATGGACATTTCTGTGATATTGATATTACTATTAAATTGATGGTTTTTATGGATCCTTAAAGGATGGGCGATCCCAAGCATCCTCTAAGTTATTATGCATTGATATTACAGTTCACTTGAGTTGGTTTACATTGTATAAGTATATATGTCCTGACTCGAGTGTTTTGTGTTTTACTTTACGCTCGAGTCAGCCTGAGAATCACAGCTTTGGAATTTATCTTCTGGAGCTAGAGATTTGCTGGAGCTTATCTGTCCATCTGTTATTTCTTATCTTCTAATCCAGTTATTTACTATTCGGTATTGTCTCTGTATTATTGATTTATGTATCCTAACTTCTATTGTATCCATTTTTTTAAACTATGACATTTTGTATATGTTTTGAGAGTTTGTATATAGTAGCTTCATGAACTACTATGGTATTTTATTTCCGCTGTGAGTTATTCTGATATTCTATGTCTATGATTCTGTATTTGATTTTATTTGCTCTAAATTTTATTACAATATGTTATTTTGAATTATTCAAGTCAGACATGTGTGGATTATTGTCGATTTGAATGGTCCAAAATAGTGGGTCGTTACATACCGTGTGGTATAATTTGATAATATTACTTCTACAGTACCTCATCTTCCTGAATTTTATCAATGAAATCCTTCACAACAATGTGCTTCAATTTCCGTAGGTCCCACTTTGCAAACCTAGGCAATGTGATATCATATCCATTTTTTGGTAGGATTAAATACTCCATCTTTTCACATATGCAGTACTATAAAAAGAGTTTAATTTAATTAGAAATATATAGTTAAAACAAGTCACAACTGCAATACCGTAAACTGAATTATACTGCATAGTATCAATTTAAGTAGAAATATATTGTATTAACGTTACATTATGATAGAAAACTTACTAATGGAAGCATCAAACAGCCTGACATGTTTTTAGGCTTGTGTATGAACTTTTTTAAGAACTTGTTAATAGACTATTATATTGTCAGCGACCTTGAGACCGAGTTCATTTTTTCTAGGTCCAAAATCTTCACTGTTTTCTTTGGACTTTCTTATCATTTACTCTTTAATTCTCTTTGCAACAATAGTCCTTTTGGTATATTGAATGTTAGGAAAATTTCTTGTAACAAAATCTTTGAACTACGGTGGAATTGTATGCCTAGTCATTGTTGCTATAGGTTCTATATTTTTTCCTCCAATTGGAAAACTAAAAAGAAAACTTATATTTTCCACTGTTATTTTCATTTTTGCTTGTCCTAGCAAAAATGTTTCTTCTTTTATTTAATATGATTCCATTAGAACATCTAGGTTGCTTTGTGTTTTCTTGATTTCTTTTGTTTTTATTTTGTTCTCATAGAAGATGCGGAAGAAATTGTAGAATGGAGTAGATTTCATGAAGTTCATTCTTGGCTTAGTCATTTCTTTGTTTTTTCGATTAGCTTACTCATTTGATATGTGGCATTTAGCCTACATCTATACGCTACAGTTCCTGATTTTTTGTCACTATTTGCTTCTTCTAGGTTTGAAGTTTCCTACAAAAATATATTTATTAACAATATTTTCAAATACTCTACTAATAGCAGCAGTTTTTCTCAATTTTTAAATTTGATTTTAACAATGATATTATGTAAAAGTTTGTGAAAGCACTAATTTTTAAATATATTTGCAAGCATAACACTACACAGTATCGTATTAAACTGAATTTACATAAATATGGTAAATAAAACCGATACTAAGAATCTGGTACAATATATCTATTCAAATTGTACCAACATTTACTACTACTATTTCATGTCATTTTCAGTATATTCTGTAATGCATTAATTGAGATTCAAACTTATACCGATATTATAAAGTGTCAAATTTTTAGTAAGTAGTGTTCTGATTTGTATAAATCATTTGTATTTAACATTGACTGAAACAAACTTCCTGTTCATACAACACATATAATTGTACTACATAGTATCGGTTTACAAATCTAATTTCATCACTTTATAAAACATTTACATTGAAACAATTTACTCATTGCTACTATGTAGTGTCATTTGATTTGTAAACTATAATATGGAATATGATACTGGATAATATCTTTTTAGATGTAACTTTAACAAATTTCTAAATAAATTCTTTACTGCTTCTTCCCCAAGCTTTATGCCAACAGTACTCTTCCCTACTTCATTTAATTGATCTATAACATCATTTTCTTTTTCAGCATGCTGTTAAAAAGTATAAAAAAACGTCAGTCAGCATGAAAATCATTTTAAACCTAAAATGGATACTACATGTTGTCATAATTATCATAGTTTTATTTATGCAATTGATACCGTCTAAGTACAAAAGTATTTCATAGAATCACTTCCTATATTACTGCAAAATTGATACTAATCCATTGATATAATAAAACTATAAATAATTTGCTAATATGTTTAACAACTGTAATGTAAACAAAATGCTTACTGAAGATAAACTCATATTGTTATTACGTAGTATCAATTTGCTTGTATACAGTGTGCTGATATATAATTTGTACTTAACATTGTTTGAAAATGTCAAAAATAAATAGTATGTGATATAATTGAAGGAACTATACTTTTATATAAACACGATCCAAATTATATTTTCTTATGATTCATTACAAACTCCTTCATACAACACATATAATTGTACTACATAGTATCAATTTACAAATTTAATTCCAAAACATTTACAAAACATTTAGATTGAAATAATTTACACATTGCTACTATGCAGTGTCATTTTATTTGTAAACTATAATACGTAATATGATAGTGGATATTATCTTTTTAGATGTAACTTCAACAAACTTCTATATAAATTCTTTACCTCTTCTTCCCCAAGCTTTGTGCCATCATATTCTTCCTTACTTCATTTAATTGATCTATCACTTCGTTTTCTTTTTCAACCTGCTGTTAAAAAGTAAGTAAAACATTAGTCAACATAAAAATCATTTTAAACCTAATATGGTTACTACATGGTGTCATAATTACCATAGTTTCTTTTATGCAATTGATACCGTCTAAGTACAAAAGTATTTCATAAAATTGATACTATATTATTGCAAAACTGAAACTAATCCACTGATACAATACAACTGCAAACAATTTGCTAACATATTTAACAACTGTACTGTAAACAAAGTGCTAACTGAATATAAACTCATACTGCTACTACACAGTATCAGTTTGTTTATATACAATGTGCTGATATATAATTTGTACTTAACATTGTTTGAAAAGGTCAAAAATAAATAGTATGTGACATAACTGAAGGAACTATACTTTTATGTAAACACAATCCAAATTATCTTTTCTTACGATTCATTACAAACTACTTCTTCATACAATACATAATTATACTACATAGTATCAATTTACAAATTTAATTTCCAAACTTTTATAAAACATTTACATTGAAATAATTTACTTATTGCTACTGTGCAGTGTCATTTTATTTGTAAAATATAATACGGAATATGATACTGGATAGTATTTTTTTAGATGTAATTTCAACAAATTTCTAAATAAATTCTTTACCTCTTCTTCTCCAAGCTTTGTGCCATCAGTATTACTGCCGCTTCTACAAAAATCATGGGCATAACACCAATAAGTGCCATCACTTAAAAGATTTGATTGAAGAGCTGATACGAAAGAGCATGCTTCAACAATACGTGAAGCAACAGCATAACCCTAACTAAGCAATGGGTCCATAAGGACCACCTGGCCAAGGGAACCCACCTGGACCCTGTGGAGAGGGGCCTAGGAAAATGGATGGAGAGGCTGGTTATTAGCACAATAACGAGAGGACCTCACCCAGTAGAGAGAAGTTAGGGTAAGATGGAAAGATATCCGAGCTTGGTGAAGCATTCACCAAAGGAGGGTTGCGATGCTGTCGAAGATGGAGTTCCGGCTAAGTAATAGAAGATGATAACATATGATATTGTGTTTACAAATCGAGAATCAGAAGGAGTTGAGGTGCAGACTCTCGATCCTATGGTGATAAAAGTCAAAATCGGATTGGCATTTGCATCAGGTATTGGTGGATAATGGAAGTTCGGTCAACACTCTATTAAGAAGGATGTTTGACCAGATGATGATTAGTATGAAAGATGTGAACGCTTGCAAAACAAAGATTTAGGGATTTATGGACGAACCTAATTAAGCAGCCGATGGGGATGATTGATTTGCCCATAGAGCTCAGTGAAGGAGAAAAAAGGTGGTTGACATCTAGAAGTTTGTTATTGTTGATGACTTCTCAGCATATAATGCTTTCTTGGGTCAACCTGCCTTAGCTGACTTCAGGACTGTTTTGGCTCCATGGTGTTTGATAATGAAGTACCCTACGGAGAAGGGGATTGGAGTGGTGTGAGGAGACCAAAGCATGGAAAGAAAATGCTATGTTGTAGAACTGTGAGAAGCTAAGCACCAAGGGAAGGAAAGATTGCGGGGAGTACTATCCACATTCAAGAACCGCAAGCATAGAAATTACAAAGCAGCCTCTACCTCAAGAACCGTAGCCGATTCAACAAGTATATGGATCCTAGGAAGAAGTCAGGGGAAGTATGCACAACATCGATAGAGCTTACTGTGAGTGTCCCTATTGATATAGATAACCCGACTTGAGTATTGAAGTTGGTTCTCGACTTGGAATTGGATTATGGAAGGAATTGATTAATTTCCTTCGAGAAAATCTAGAAGCGCTTATTTGTATACGTTCCGATATGTGTAGGATATCACCAAAGATAGTGTGTCATGCACTAAATATCGATCCCAAGTTTACACCAGTGAAACAGAAGAGGCATAACTTGTGTCCAAAGCGATCCACTACATTAAAGGAAGTAGTGGATTATTGACTAATGGCTTTATCCACGATGCTTTATACCCTCAATGGGTATCAAACCCCGTATTGGTCAAGAAGTCAAATGGAAAGTGGCGAATGTGTATTGATTACTTGGATCTAAACAAAGCTTTCCCTAAGGACAGCTTTCCTTTACCCAGGAATGACCAGCTTGTTGATGGAACAATGGAGCATGAATTGCTCTCAGCTATTGATGCTTATTCAAGGTATAACCAGATCATGATGCATAAATTGGATCAGTAGAATGCCAGCTTTATAATAGACGTGGGGTTATACTGCTATCATGTGATTCCATTTGGTTTGAAGAAAGCTGGAGCTACATACCAACGGTTGGTAAATACAATGTTCAAGAATCAAATCGGATGGACGATGAAGGTATACATGGACGATATGCTTGTGAAGTCACTGGTGTCTCAGAACCATTTGGAGATTTCTCGGAGATGTTTAAGATTTTGTAGAAGTACAGAATGAAGCTAAATCGGTTAAAATGTTCTTTCAGAGTAGCACCAGGGAAGTTTCTGGGATTTATTGTCAGTGCACAAGGCATCAAGGCTAATCCAGAGCAGATCAACGCTTAAGAAATGTAATTGCCCCAACCATGAAGAAATAACTTTAGAGCTTGAATGGAAAGATCGCCGCTTTGACTCGATTCGTCTCAAAGGCAACATAAAAATGCATACCTTTCTTCAATGCCTGTAAGAAAGGTAAGAAGAATTTCGAGTAGAATCGGGATTGCAAGAATGCTTTCGAAGATTTATTTAGGCACATGGAGATGCCACCAGTATTGTCCAGACTATTAGACGGGGAGGATTTATTTGTTCACTCAGTGGTGTCCGCTCACGCATTGAGCACAACATTGATACATAAGGTGGTAAGGATTCAAAGATTGATCTACCACATCAATAAGCAGTTTAAAGGAGTAGAAAAGAATTAACCAAAGGTGGAGAAACTCATGTATTACATACTGATTCCATCATGGAAGTTTGCGTTCGTATTTTCAGGCTCATCGGATCAAAATGCTAACAGATCAGCCTCTGAAATAGGTATTGTACCAACCTAAGACTTCGGGAAGGCTACTGAATTGGAATATCGGGTTGAGTAAGTACGATATTACTCACCATCCAAGAAGAGCAATAAATGAGCAAGCATTAGAGACTTCATCACCGAGTTTACCTCGTGCGATGGTGAAGAGGAAGAGGATGCTGCAGTTGAAGCTCTTCATTGGAAATTAGTTGACGGTGCTTCGAATGAATTTAGCTTGGGGCATGAGTAGTGTTTGAAATGCCAGAAGGACGATCAATCTGTTACGCGCTGAAGTTGTAATTTCCTGTGACTAATAATGAAGCTGAGTACAAGGCGTTAATAGCAGGATTAAGGATAACAAAAGAACTAGGGATAAAAACGTGGCACATATTTAGCGATTCCCGGCTGGTGGTTTGCCAAATCAAGAAGGAGTTTCAGGCCAAGGGCGCGAGATTAGCCCCTTAACTGTCAAAAGCACTAAAAAAATTGAAGACGTGGAGCACTATACGATAACTCACATACTTAGAGAAGAGAACATGAAGACCGATTCACAAGCTAAGTTAGCTAGCTCCAAGGAAGCACAGGTACTGGGATTGGTTCCAGTGGAAGTTTTAATAGCTCCGAGCATTGATCAAATGGACGTTAATTGGATTCTGGAAACTACAGAAAAGGAGGAGTCATGGATGACTCCGATCTAAGGCTACCCGACCATTAGAACTCTCCTGAGAGACAGGAATGAAAGGAAAAATCTCCTGTGAAATGCACCACGGTTCATGATGTAAGACAGGGTATTATACAGAAGAGGATTCTCAACTCCTCTACTTCCATATTTAGCCAAGGATAAGGCTAGGAAGATCCTCATGGAAATCCATGAAAGCAGCTGCAGTGATCACATCGAGGGGCTAATTTTGGCAAAGAACAGACTTTGGTAAAGAAGATACTTCACAATGGATATTTTTGGTTGACAATAAACTGAGATGAACCTAACAATACCAAATGGTGTGACTGATGCCAGAGATTTGCAAAGACTCTAAGATCACAGTCTTTAAAACTTACGTAAATGCTCCGCCTTTGGTCGTTTGCAATATGGGGAATCGACCTTATTAGTGTGCTACTGATAGCAAACGGAGGAGCCAAATATGCTATTACCATAGTGGATTGCTTTACAATAGGCTAAAGCGGAACCGCTTGCAATGATTACAACAAAAAAGGTAATCAATTTTATAACAAAGAATATTATTTGTAGGTTTGGAGTGCCCCATAAAATCATCACAGATAACGAAACTCAATTCGAGAGTAACAAGTTCAAGGATTTTTACAAGCGCTATCGAATCGAGAAGAGCTTCTCCGTGGTAGCACATCCATAAGCGAATAGACAAGTGGAAGTAGTGAATAAGATCATCAAATCCACCTTGAAAAAGCGATTGACTAAAGCTAAAGGCAATTGGGTTGATGAGCTTCCCTTAGCATTGTGGGCTTATAGGACAACACATAAATCTACGACTAGGCACTCCCTTTCACTTTGGCCTACAGATCGGAGGCAATGATCCCATTAGAACTGGAAGTCCCCACTCATGTATAAGGCATTTCAGCCTGAAGGTGAACGAGGAGCTCCTTCTTGAGTCTTTCGATTTGGTTAATGAGAAGATGGGAGAAGTAGAATTAAGGTTTGCTGCCCACCAGAGAAGGGTAGCATGACACTTCAACGCCAAGGTTCACAATCGCACCTTTGAGGTTGGTGGCCTCGTTCTGAAACAAGTTCTCCCTGGTACGGGAACACTTGGCCCGAACTGGAAAGGACCCTACACATTCAATTGAAAGCTTGGAGATGGAACATTCAAGCTAGTAACCATTAATCGAATCCCAATCCCACATGCTTGGAACAGCGACTTGCTGCAACACTACTACACCAAGTTTCTTCTCATTTGCTTTTGCAAATAAGCCACCCAAGGATATTGGGGCACTATAAATAGGTAGAACTTGCCACTTCTTCTACTCATGAATAAAATCAGCTTCTTAAACCAAATGAACCGTGTTCTTATAAGTAGTACTCCTGTGCTGCACGACTAGCGGCATAGCCGAGAACACTCCTCTGTCCTCGAATAGTTTATGGGGAGTGTGGACTCAAACCGCCCGGTCGACGGGGAAAATCGACCTCCAACCTTCTGAGAACCGGCGTTGCCCAGAGATAGGCAATGTCGGGAATGTTCGAACTACTGGGTCGATAGGGAACATCGACCACCAACCTTTTAAGAATGGGAGTTTCTTGGAGATAAGCGATGTTGGGAAGGTTTAAATCGCCGGGTCAACAAGAAAAATTGACCTCCAATCTTCTAAGAACCGGCATTGCCCGGAGATAGACAACGTTAGGAAGGTCTAAACCTTACCCTCCAAGAATCTGGCATTTCCCGGAGGTAGGCAACGTTAAGGAAGAGAACCACAGGTCTTCAGGATTTCATCCTTACCCAGAGATAGGCAATAATGAGAAGGCTTAGCGATTTAACTAACCTTTAGGAACTCATCATTGCCTAGAGATAAGTAACAGTGAAAAGGTTCTTCGACCCGATCTAGGAATCGATCAAATCATTCGGCTCTGGCCTTCAAGAAATTCTCAAAATTGAACTTCCATTATGCTGGCATTTGGAGATAGAAACCAATGCACATCCGACTTTCTGACTTTGAACTTAGAAAAATTCAAATGTAAGCCAGGGAAAGGCAGCATCGAGAAAATAATACTCGAAATCAAATCCAAAAATCATTGGTCCTTGGAGATGGGAGCTGACATATGAATGGGAATCTCAATGACAGCGCTAGCAACCAAGTGGGACATGCCTAGTCGAGGATAAGCAAGGATAGTAGCAGAGGATCAAAAACAGGGATTTGTCAAGCTTTCTTTGTCTAGGTTTAGGAACAAAAAAGTGTGCTTAAACTGGGAGCAATCGAATAAGTTGCCCCACAACACTATTAACTTATAAATGCCTAAAGTATGGCACTTGGAATAATAAATCCCATGAACATGGATAAGCATGCAAACAACCGGTCGAAAGGAACCCGACCAGGCACCAACGGGAATAACCACAAAATTGGTTAAATAACGATTCTTTTTTGCCAAATAGAGCATTTTGGCAGCTATAAACAAGGTTAAGTAACAGTATATAACTGAAGCAATGCAGTTTTATTATTTATATGCACAATTTTGCACTAATAAGCACATTGCATGGAAACATACATATATAATTGCAGTACAGACAGTTATACCATATACACAGCCAATCATATACAAATAGTACAGTACATAAAGTTGTAGAAAAGTAAATAAGAGAAGGTTATAGCAAAAAAAGTCAATCATTCATTATCACAACTTTTATTTACATTATGAAGCGGGGGCTACCCCATACAATCTCGGCCCGTTCGAAACCAAAAAGCAAAATGTTGCAGATTCCACAACACAAAATACATGACTCTGAACTGGCAAGCATTAAGTACCCTAGTTAGTCTACCCCTTCCTATCACCTTTGGCACCTTGGCCAATACCTCCTTCCGGGCGAGTCTTGAGTTTTTTCTTCTCGTCTTCAATCACCTTGCATGGGGAAGTATCGCCCTCCGAATGGGTAGCCTCTTCACCAGTCGCGGTATGAGGGTCATAAGACTTGTTGGTAAGAGCTTTACTGGGCTTAGTCTTAGGAGGCCTAATCTTGAGCATGGGAAATTTAGAGGCAGTTCTTGTAGGAGTAGAATCACCGGGCTTCGCGATACCAAGTCCAAACTTCACAAGTATCTTCTCGAAGTCAACCTTCAGTCTCTCTGCCATTATGGTGTGATTGGTGAGGTCTATAGTACCTATAATAGTGACATCTTCTTCCACTTGAGACATGGAAATGTTCTCCAACCCTCCAAAGCTGCAATGTTCTAGGAGCCGGAACTGGGCTCAGAACCGGAGGATAGGACATGAGCGATAAGTCCCATAGAAACATAAGTTGACTCTGAGAATATAGCAGGAGCGCCTGACCTCTGGGTAGTTGGAGGTGGAGGAAGGTGTGGTTGACCTACAAGTTGACAAACATCATGATAAAGTTTAATGACAGATTCATGAGAGAACTGAAGCTTCTCAAAGACCGATGAAACAAGAGATATATCTTAGCTCGGGCTTCGATCCCTGAAGGAAATCATAAATTCCCCCTCTTCAGTCCCATGCTCTTCTGCTTGGCCCATGAAGGAAGGAATTTATGTCTTTTGAGAATTAGTGCTACAGAAATCGGAGTCAAATTGGTGGTTTCAGAGCTAACCCCCGTGGAGGCAGGAATAATCGTCATCGAATCCGGATTTTCAAGTGGCCATTGCTATCTCTCTAATAAGATTTAGAAACTCCGTAGAGAATTCAGGTAAGGATTCAATCTATTTCCTATTTGTTTCTTCTTTGTCCAATCTATTATTATCCTATTCTTCTCTTATTATTCCGAATCTGATGAATATATATACCTCTTTCCTATTGTGTGTGTAATTATATATCAAAAGAGAGAGATTCTAGAAGAGATCGGATGGCTACAAATCCATTTGAGTAAAGCTAAGGCTAATCTGTGAATGGAAACCTTAGTATTTCTTTTCAACAATTGTTTAGTGTATTTCTTTTTGGATTTGAATGTGCCTTAAGAATTTTAGGATTACGAAAATATGATAGATAAAATCCCCCAAAATTTCTTTTTAATTCGATATGTCAATTCAATGCTGAGATTCCCAATTATTTACATTAATTTGATGGAATTTGTTTCATTATGCAATTTTTGATAATTTCATAGTATATTCCACTTTTCCTTCTTCTTGGGGTCAAATTGTGATCTTTCAATAAAATAAGGAGTTTAGATTATGAATTCTATTCATAGTTTACACCACTTATTCATATATATTTCTTTGTAAAAAGAGGAGTTGAATAGAATATGGGGTTTAGATTGCAATTCTTATTGTTTAAGATAGTCCTTTGAATTGGTGTAATAAATTGAGTTTCTATTATATTTACAAGTCTGTTATTGCAGTTTTGGTTATGAATATTTATTCCCTATTTTGGACATTAAAATTCCATTAAATCTAGGGAAATTGAAGAAAAAGGACTTGTAATAAAAATTGGTTAGAGAATTGAAATTTAACGCTAGTTTAGAGTGTAAAATCCATGCGTTTAGAACTTATTAGGCGCGAATATTTATTTATTTCTATTTACGTAATTAACATATAACTATTGCGTATATGACGTAGTTAATTAGGCATTTATTTACATTTATTTCCCCCATTAGGAAAGTAACTGATTTTGAGGCGAAAATAAGAGAAAACTCTTATATAGTCTAATTATTAATTTAAGGCGTAATAAAGAAGATTCCTTATAAGGTCTTATTTATGAAACAGTGAGATGAGTGTGTATATACATACATAGAGGGTAATTAATTTATGGCTAGTCATAAGGATGCAAGGTTAATAGAGTTACATGATAGAAGTCCACCCTTCACTTTGAGGCTGCCAGCAGTTGTGTACACTTTTATTAATGTGAGATATTCTTATGATAAATATTTGTAATAATGTGAGGTTAGTTCCAAATTTTGTAGGGGAAATCTGCCCAGCTAATCTGGCTACTCGTTCCTATGAATAGCGGACTAATGTGAGACACATTATGGGTATGGGCCATAAGATGAAGGGCCTGCTTCGGGGTTTGAGGTATTAAGTGGTTGGACTGCCTTTTTCCCCAATTGAAGTATTAAATGACCAAGGGGTTACATTAGGTGGTATCTCTACAGGGGTCCACTTCTGGAAATAGGCCTTAAATGATGGGGTTTGCTTATTATCCACTTGGAAGTATTAAGTGGCCTATGAGATTTCATATGATGTCATTAGATAGTACCATTGAGGAGCACGCTTTTGGAAATAGACCTTATATGATGGGGTCTGCCTATATTCCACTGGGAAGTATTAAGTTGCTTGGGTACCGTCTCTCACATTATTGGCTATTTATGACTTATGATTAGGATATGGGATCTACTTCTATAATTGAAGGTATTAAGTGGTTGGACCCGCCTCCTTTCCTTATAAAGAAATATTAAATGAATTTAATGGTTTTATGTTCGTAGACATATTCTTATTTTGATATATACTGCCCAAGTACTGAAAAGGTAAGACTCTAGGTTTTTATTCACAAGACACTTGTTGTTCTGACTTCCTCCTTATTACAACACAGGTTAAGAACGTAGTGATGGCGGTGACGGTACTTAAAGATGAAGAAGCTTGGCAAGTGGCAGTATTTATTATTATTTGCTTTCATGTGAACTCATGGATTTAAACAATTGTTGTAACGGATATTATATTATGGTTTTTAAAGGATTTTGTGTTATGACATTTTTCTGGTTTTGCAATAAATGGGTACACTTTACTATTCTATTTTGTTCCATCTGATGTGAGTTCTGAAAGTTTAGTTACGGCTCTACAGTGTTATTTCTTTTTACTATCAATGGCTTGTCTTAGAATGGATCTAAGTTTTGATGGGCCTTTTCTGGGTCAAAATTTAGGCATGTTTCGGGGTAGGTTGTTACATTTAATTACAGTGCTCAGTGGAACTGTCTATTAGCTTATGTTGTGCAACTTTGATCACTAAGGGATCAAGACACTACTACACAACACTAAACTTTTAAAAATCATTTTATATTCCTGCCCCTATATAGATAATTAATATAACTATCTACCACACACCCTAAGGTATACGACTCTAAGTCTCACTAAGTCTAAATCTATAATATTATATGCTATAATGTTCTAACTCAGCTCTAAAACTAGCTGTAATGACCCTACCACTATACCATAATATTAAAGAACATTATAAATAATATTGTCAAATAACTTGGAGAATACGGCTTGTTAAGGGCGACCAAATGTGAACAAATCTTTAAACTAACTGTAACGACCTGCTATTTCGAACCATTCAAATCGACAATAATCCACACATGTCAGACTTGGATAGCTCAAAACAACACATTGTTAATTTATATTTGGCAAATCTTAGCATATACAATAAATAAATCAATTCTTATTAAACACAATCCTTAAACAAATTAAATTTCAAATCAATTTCAATTTATCTTCCAGACCTAAATTTATTAAAGTTATTACAAAATCTATTTTTAAAAATATTAATAAAATTCTAAATAAATATTTAGACATAATATATATAAAAGTTATTACAAAAATCTATTTTAAAATATTATTTTTTATATTTAAAAATAATAAAGTTATAAGTAAAATTTTATAATTTACATTTCAAAACTTAATTTATAATTTATAATTTCCAAATATATACTTTTAAAAAACTAAATTTTACACACATATTAAGATAAAACCTTTATATTATATTTAAAAATCAATATTTATTAAACCCATATATTTCCTTTCAAAACTTAGGAAATCATTTTTCAAAATAGACCAACGGTGTCCGTATATAATTTTCTATCCTATGGTCAAGTGATACGGATATTTATCATTTCAATCCACAATAATTTAATATTTACGAGTATATATCATTTCAACCCACAATCCCAAAAATTCAAATAAAATCGCTTGGGTTTATCATTTCAACCCATAACGATTTTTCTTAATCTATAATATCGTTCGGGTATGTATCATTTCAACCCAAAGGAAATTCCAAACTACCAGGGAATTTGCAGAGTGAGAACAATATAAAATGACATACATATCAATAACGAGCATATATCATAATTAACAAATTAAATATAATATATATAATAGATTATGGTGTCACATGTCAATTAATACAGATAAACAATTGCAGATAATAACATATCATAGTTACAAATTAAATTTCTAACCAATTAAATTTTAACAACACATTTCAATCTTCATTTCAGGTGAATATAAATTTACTAAATATAAGAATGTTAATCGTGAGTGACCGCTCACCTTTCGAGGCTATGGAGTTTGACAACACAAACAAGCTACAAACTGAATCACGAACTCGAAAATCGACCAATCCAACAACAATCCCAAAGCAAAGCAAGGTGAAACCGAGATCGATGAACCAAAATATATTAAAAAAATTGAGGCAAGCACGGGCTGAACTAGAGCATATATAAACATATATGTGTGTGTGTGTGTGTGTTTCAGTTCAAATTCAAATATATAACGTATATATATATAAGCTGCAACAAGGAGGAGGGTAGACCGGATATGCTTGCATGCTCGGTGACGGTAGGCTTTGGTTCAAGGTAAGGGGCTGTCATGCATGGAATGGATTTGTAGGCTGACTGTTGTGGTGGGAATTCGTGTGGCTTGCTGGAATCGGCCTCGGGTTCGAAGACAGCTTGGTTGTGGAGGAGTTGAGGCCAAAGGTTTATGGAAGGCCGGGGTTTTTGAACTGTGCTCGGAGGAGGCAGGTCGGAACAACTATAAGCGGAGATGAGTTCGAAAATGGCACAGGCAGATTGCAAAAGAAAAGGTGGAAGGGAGGCTGGCATCTCGAGAGAAGGTCGACGAGGGACGTGGAAGCTTGAAGGCCGGAGGAGGAAGTAGATTTGGAGGGTCGACGACTGTGGTGGACGGGAGGTGATGCGGGTTGGTTGACATGTTGTATGCGGATGTGGGTCTGGAGGCATGGAGTTTGACACAGAGGCGGAGGGAAAGAGGAGAGTGGTAGGTGGTTGCGGCTTCTCGGCAGTGGGTGGTTATAATGGTGGCTGCTATGTGGAGTGGGAGGTGGATGGTCACAGGCTGATGGCGGAAATGTAGGGAGAAGGGTGGTCTGATATGGAGAGAGGAAGGACCAGGTTTGCGAGGCGTGTACGACTGGGGAGGAGAGAGATAGGGGTGGACGGTTAGCAAAAGGAATGGGCAAGGTGAGAAAGTGGTCGAGGAAAATATGGTAGAGGGAACAAACAAGATTTGAAGGTGGAGATGAAGTATTCTCAGCAAAACAATATGACCGCAAACGTGCATATATATAAGCACTTAGTATAATATATTTCTTTTTTTTATTAAAGAAGAACAGAACAACGAGAACAAGGGATAGAGGAAAATGAAAGTGTAAACAAACCAGATTGCAAACGAACAATTATATTGAAATATAGGGAATAGTGAAGGTCAATAGTTGAATTTCATAAATTATTAATGGATAGTGACCATTCATTTCATGGTGGATAACCGAAAGGACAAAGGAATCCAAAAGGCTAAAAAATTCAGAACTGATACGGCAAATCGTTTCGCAGATTTCACCACGTACCGGACTCCGAAATGCACAAATGAATATACCGTGGAGATCAGCACAACGAGACGAACATAATGGTACATAAATATGAATGACACGACCCTCCTATCAAAACTCAAATTTCGCTGCCAAAACTACTGCTAAAATGCCGAAAATAATATAAATGGAGCTAGAGCAGTCCAAATTTGGTAAAACGAATTATGATGTCTCACTAAGAAAATGGTCTACACTTCTACTATATAAAAATATTCAGATTTCAAAAATATTTTATTTCCACTAATTTTTCAACTGATTTTAAATTTAAAATTGAAATTTCACAACCAAACAAACATTCATATTTTTCAACAAAAATCTGACACTTGCTACGTTTAAATAAACGTATCACAGATATCAAATTTTCATTGCAAAAATTTAATTATTTAATTTCAAGAAATTTTTTAGTTAATTATGTTATTAAAAATCGTTAAAATTTCCGGGTCGTTACACTCTCCCCCACTGTAAACTTTTTTTCCTCGAAAAGGAACGAGATAGGAGAATAGAAGCAACAGTAAGGAAAGATAGATTCGAAATACATAGTACTAGATACAATAATTAATTTAAAACCATATAAATAGCATTTATTTTATTTCATTCATATAGTATATTTTCTTTAATGTCAATATCACTTAATTATCTCTTCACAATCTTATTTAAGTTTAATATTAACATTCCATTTATTATTATCATTCTAATTAACTCATTTTCAATTTATTTACATTCATATCCAATTTATTTACAATCACCTTATTTACTTAAATAGCATTCTCTTTTTATTATTCAATTTTATTTCCATTTAACATATCTTGCGACATAGATTAAGTGTATAATCATTTATTATAACCACTAAATTTAATTTATAAATTCCCTTAACAAAATTTCATTTTGGACATCTAATTGCTTACCTTTATATTGTATACTATTCAATTACATGTTCTTTTTACATTCAAACTTTTTCCTGGTAAGTTTTATAAATGTTTCCAAAAGTAATTGAGCACTATACAAATTTATCTTTTATTTACAACTTTTCTATTAAGCAAAATTTTAGTTTGAACATTTTATTACTTAAGTTTCCTCTTGTATAACCTCAATTACATATTCATATTACATTTTTAACTTTTTGAATATTTCAGGTAAGCTATATATGTTTTAGAATGCAATTGAGTATTATACAAATAAATTTTATCCTTGTTCAACTATTTCAGGTTGTTTCAATTCCATTTCTCATTTTTGATACTCCAATAATTTAAAAAAAATTGTTTCATTTCAATAATTGAAAACCATCACTTAACATAAGACTTAAGAATTAAATATCTGGTTTCACTTCAAACCATTTTGAAATAAATATATACATATACATATACATATATATATATATATATAAATATATATATATATATATATATATATATATATTATATCAAATCATACTCAAGAAATTCAAATCAAATACATTTTCCAAAACAAAACTGTAGCAAAGCCACTAAGTGGTCATCCCACTCTGAGACTCGAAAATGAATGTTGATGATGCTGTAGTCATCATCGAAATTATTTTCCAGCGACATAAGAGGAGAGTACAAACTTACTTCTTTTAAAATTCTTTGAAAACAATTTCCATTCGAAAATACTTTATAATGATATATTTTCAAGACTTCGAAAACAATTTTTTTTGAAAAGCACCGGAAATTAAATTCTTAAATCCTTAATTTAAATTCATTTCATTTGCAAATCAGATTTACAAACCATGTTTATAAAATTTTCATCTTCTTATAACATACAACAATAGTTAATGGTTTAGGAATGTTGACAAAACAATAAATGAAATCTTGTATTATCATTTCTAACAACTAATTCATTTAACTATCCAACTCCAGAAAATTTTACTTATATATAAAATATATAATCATACATAAAATTATTTCATTTACCAATTTCAAAAACAATATTGTGTTAGTTTGCTCTATTCAAGTGTTTTGGAATTCCTATTGATAGCGTTGGCCAGATGAATCGATCGAAACCCAAAATTCAAACTTAACAACTCAAACAATACAATATAAAACATTTTTATATTAATTACAAATACGCTGCCTCACAGGATGATTCAAGAATGGATTTAGAACAAGGATAGAGATTCAATTTAGAGGAACCCTAATCAAAGAGAATTCTAACTAAAAAAGATAGGTTCGAAAGGAAGATAAGATAAGGGAAAAGATGGATAGACTTACATTAATCGCGGCGACCTTAACCAGGTCAACCGAGATTCCATTTCAGAAACAATGTGCCTAAGGAATTGGACTTCATCCCTCCAGAAATGGCTTTTAGAAAATTTGGCTTCAACTGATGACTCCTAAGAGTTTCCAGCACATAGCCCAAATGAGATTCATGCTTCTTCTCTGACTTAGAAAAGACAAGAATATCATCGAAAATGGGGATAAACTCGTTGAGAACATCGCAAAAAACGCGATTCATGAGATCGACGAAGAAGGCGGGAGTATTGCTTAATCTAAAGGGCATGACTAACCATTCATAAAAACCGTTCATCTAGGAAGAAGGACGATAGGTCGAGCTCCAGGAATAAGATGATGCAGAATTCAAATTCCTTCTTAGGAGGAGAAATGACTTCACCAAAACATCAGGATAATCCCTGACAATCGGGGTAGAGTCAAGATCACTAGGCTAAGTATCCATCAAAATGATAAAACTGCCTGCATAATCTTGAGGAAATCGGCATTCGATTACAAGAGAATCACCTTGGTCATTTACTAGAGAAACGGTTCGGGCTTTACAAGAGATAACAGCATCAAAACCGAGGACATAGAAATCTCCGGTGAATCAACGCCGGTTGTAAAGGAGTTTCACCCCTTTACAAATCATACTAAGGTTGGCGGGACAAGAATGGATTTCAGGATCAAGAAGGACACGAACAGGAAAATCATGCAAAGAGAAGGAGTGGAAGAGGTCCTGGCAAAGACACTAGATGACCTGCCTCTCTACCGAGTGGGAACTAAGACAAGAACGGATTTCAGAACAAAGGGAAAGTTCCAAATTCAAAAGAAATACTAATCAAAGAGAACCCTAACAAAGAATTTCAAGCTTAAATGAAGATGATTCTGAAATTAATTTTACTCATTCTAGGGTATTACTACCCTATCTCTAATGAGTTTTACTCCATATGCTAAGTTTTGCCTAAACCAGAGCTCTGATACCACTTGTAACGACCTGCTATTTTGAACCATTCAAATCGACAATCATCCACACATGTTAGACTTGAATTGCTCAAAACAACAGATTGTTAATTTATATTTGGCAAATCTTAGCATATACAGTAAATAAATCAATTCTTATTAAACACAATCCTTAAACAAATTAAATTTCAAATCAATTTCAATTTATCTTCCTAACCTAAATTTATTAAAGTTATTACAAAATCTATTTTTAAAAATATTAATAAAATTATAAATAAATATTTAGACATAATATATATAGTTATTACAAAAATCTATTTTAAAATATTGTTTTATTTATTTAAAAATAATAAATTTATAAGTAAAATTTTGTAATTTACATTTCAAAACTTAATTTATAATTTATAATTTCCAAATATATACTTTTAAAAAACTAAATTTTACACACATATTAAGATAATTTACAAATCAATAATTATTAAACCCATATATTTCCTTCCAAAACTTTGGAAATCATTTTTCAAAATAGACCAACGTTGTCCATATATAATTTTCTATCCTATGGTCAAGTGATACGGATATTTATCATTTCAATCCGCAATAATTTAATATTTACGGGTATATATCATTTCAACCGCAATCCCAAAATTTCAATTAAAATCGCTTGGGTTTATCATTTCAACCCATAACGATTTTCCCTAATCTATAATATCGTTCGGGTATGTATCATTTCAACCCATAACGATTTTCCCTAATCTATAATATCGTTCGGGTATGTATCATTTCAACCCATAGGGAATTCCTAACTACTAGGGAACTTGTAGAGTGAGAACAATATAAAATGACATACATATCAATAACGAGCATATATCATAATTGACAAATTAAATATAATACATATAATAGGTTATGGTGTCACATGTCAATTAGTACAGGTAAACAATTGCAGATAATAATATATCATAGTTACAATTTAAATTTCTAGCCAATTAAATTTTAACAACGCATTTCAATCGTCATTTCAGGTGAAAATAAATTTACTAAATATAAGAATGTTAACCGCGAGTGATCGCTCACCTTTCGAGGCTATGGAGTTTGACAACACAAACAAGCTACGAATTGAATCACGAACTCGACAATCGACCAATCCAAACGACAATCCCAAAGCAAAGCAAGGTGGACCCGAGATCGATGAAACAAAATATATAATTTTTTTAAGGCAAGCACGGGCTGAACCAGAGCATATACATAAACATATATATATATATATATATATATATATATATATATACATATATATATACATACATACATACATACACATATATATATATGCATATCAATTCAAATTTAAATATATAACATATATATATATATAAGCTGCAACAAGAAGAAGGTTAGACCGGATATGATTGCGTGCTCGGTGATGGTAGGATTTGGTTCAAGGTGAGGTGTTGTCATGCGTGGAATGGATTTGCAGGCTGATGTTGTGGTGGGAATTCATGTGGCTTGCTAGAATCAGCCTCGAGCTCAAAGGCAACTTGGTTGTGGAGGAGTTGAGGCCAAGAGTTAGTGGAAGGCCGAGGTTTTTGGGATGTGCTCGGAGGAGACAGGTCGGAGCGGCTATAGGCGGAGATGAGTTCGAAAACGGCATAGGCAGATTGCAAAAGAAAAGGCGGAGGGGAGGCTGGCGTCTCGAGAGAAGGTGGACGAGGGACGTGGAAGCTTGAAGGCCGGAGGAGGAAGTAGATTTGGAGGGTCGGTGACTGTGGTGGAGGGGAGGTGTTGCGGGTTGGCTGACGTGTTGTATGTGGATGTGGGTCTGGAGGTGTGGAGTTTGACACGGAGGCGGAGGGAAAGAGGAGAGTGGTATGTGGTTGTGGCTTCTCGGTAGTGGGTGGTTTCGATGGTGGCTGCTATATGGAGTGGGAGGTGGATGGTCACCGACTGATGGTGGAAATGGAGGGTGATAGGGTGGTCTGACATGGAGAGAAGAAAGACCGGGTTTTGCAAGGCGTGTACGAGTGGGGAGGAGAGAGAGGGGGCGAGTGGATGGTCGGCAAAAGGAATGGGCGAGGTGAGAAAGTGGTCGAGGAAAATATGCAGAGGGAACAAACGAGATTTGAAGGTGGAGATGAACTGTTCTCAGCAAAACAATATGACCGCAAACGTGCATATATACAAGCACTTAGTTTAATATATTTCTTGTTTTTATTGAAGAAGAATAGAACAACGATAACAAGGGACAGAGGAAAATGAAAGTGTAAACAAGCCAGATTGCAAACGAACAATTATATTGATATATAGTTAATAGTGAAGGTCAATAGTTGAATTTCAGAAATTATTAATGGCTAGTGACCATTCATGTGACGCCCCACCTCTATACCCATGCTAGCCAAGAACACTACGGGGTAATGCCGTCAACTAGCACGGAGAATAAGGCTGTTGAGGAGCGACCATCCGTGTAATTTCTTTGTGCGAGCACCGATATGTCAGATAGTATAGCATGCATTTCATTTAAGGAGGAAATCCGACATACCAATACAAACTCAAAGCTATCACACAGTGGCTATATATAATCTTTGGAAACAAATATAGAAATAAACATAACACAAATCAGTCACAGACAATTCATATCACAAAGGCAGAAATAGATATGAATATAACACATGAAAGTGTACATCAGAGTAGTGGTCAAAAAAGATCCACAATAACACAAAAGAATAGATACAAGTGCAAGACAATAGAATATGTATACATTAAGGAGTCTAATCTCAAATGTATACAACAAAAACTACTAAACTAGAGTAGTTAGCCAAAAGTCAGATGATGGTTCCAGATAGGAAGTCATGAAGAAGCAGCTGTAAAATCTCAGTCTGACCCGAGTATTATTTAAGAAGAAAATAATAAACGGATCAGTCTAGCTAAAATTATCAAATAAATTGAGATAGAATATGAGATATGATAAAAATGTATCATAACCATAATACCATATTTGTATAAGTACGTAATTGAAAACCAACAAGAGATTAATCAATATCACAAGAATCTTCTCAAAGATTAAAAAGAATGTCATATTCTTTATTTAATTCACCAAGCCACAATAATGACATACATATCAATGCCAATTGTAAAAGTTGGTGAAACGTAAATTCCCGAAATCATCAACATGAAATCCAGAAAACACAAGAAAGAGGATGGCCAATCCCATAAAACTGAACATCGACGCACCTAGAAAGATACGCCCCATGTAAAGTCTAGCATCGATACACCTAGAAAGATGCACCCCATGCAAAGTCGAACATCGACGCACCTAGAAAGATACAACCCATGCTCTAGCATCGACGCACCTAGAAAGATACGCCCCATGCATAAATAAACATCGACGCACCTAGAAAGATATGCCCCATGTAATGTCTAACATCGATGCACCTAGAAAGATACACCCCATGCAAAGTCGAACATCGACGCATCTAAAAAGATACGACCCACGCTCTAGCATCGACGCACCTAGAAAGATACGCCCCATGCATAAATAAACATCGACGCACCTAGAAAGATACGCCCCATGTAATGTCTAACATCGATGCACCTAGAAAGATACACCCCATGCAAAGTCGAACATCGACGCATCTAGAAAGATACGACCCATGCATAGACGAACATTGATGCACCTAGAAAGATACGCCTCATGCCCCGACTTATTGAGCCGATTGCTCCACGAAGTAAACAAACATCGACGCACCTAAATAGGTACGACCCATGTGTGAAATAAACATCGACGCACCTAGATAGGTACAACCCATGCGAGAAGTGAGGCGAAGCTCATTAAAACGAGGAACAGTCCTCCACGTGGACAAAGAGACATCGCACATTGCTAGTCTAAACCATAAAATGATCATCATCGATCATCAAGAAGTGTCGATTACACTAAGCTAGTAAATATAAGAGTTTAGCTTCATGTCCCATAACCACTTGCTTAACTCAAATATTTACGAACAGATTGTAGATCTCCACTAGAAAATTGTCACAAGAGTTTCAATCGAACAAGTCCATAAATTAACCGACGAAGTAAACGCAAGCGTTTCATACCACTTGTTTTGCTAAGCCGTTTAATTATATTTTCTCATACGAATGAAGTAAAGGTTTGTATATACTAATAGATTGGAAAATGGTTTTATAAACGAGTTTGTAATAAAATAGTGTTGAAATCGTTTTGATGAAAAGGTTTTGATATTTACTACTAGTATAGAAAACCTTTATATTTTAATGTGACCAATCATAGAAGTGATTGTAGAAACAATCAATCATAAAAATTCACATTCGAAGACGTGAATCAAATCCAAAGAAACCGATAAAGAATCCATCGAAATAGATATTCAAAAATCCCTAAAAAGGAGTCATCAAAGTCGTAATAAATGATAACAACAAATAGGATCATCACGAATCGTTTCAAATTGGAAATTCAATCCCAAAAGGCAAAGTGGGCTGAAACAACAAATTCAGTTGACTAAACAGAGATTTCAGTTGACTAAACAGAGATTTCAGTTGACTGAACAGAGAATTTCAGTTGACTGAATTCTGCCTGGAAACTTTCTGTTTCCAGGTTCAGTCGACTGAACAGAGATTTCATTCGACTAAACAGAGATTTCAGTTGACTGAACAGAGAATTTCAGTTGACTAAATTCTGCCTGGAAACTTTTGGGTTCCAGATTCAGTCGACTGAACAGAGAATTCAGTCGACCGAATCATGCCTGGGCTGTTTTTAAGCCTATACAAATGAAGAGCAAACTCTTCCAAAATGCAACCGGACGAACATTAGCTCTAAGGGTTTATGCCAATCAGCAACCCGGCCCTATATGCTCCTCGGTGCATCACCAAAAGCATGATCAAACATCCATAAAAGGATTTTTACATAAATTTGACTTCAAAAATCTAAAATTGGAATATTCACAAAACCAATCCAAATCAAGGGCAAATGCACGTGAAGAAGTATTAGGAATTCATACCCAACAACCAAAGATAATTATAAACATAGATGTGAGATAAAAATCTCACCTTTTTACACGAAAACACAAGAGAGAAGCTTTGAACAAAGGATAGACCAATTCCTCTTCAATCTCAACTCAAGAAGCTTGAATTTAAGCTTAAAAGAGAAACAATTCCTAAGTTAGGTTTAGGAATTTCTGAAATTGATAAGAGAAGTAGTTGGAGAAGAAGAAGGAGATGCTTACCAATGGGTTCTCTTTGAATTTGGAGCTAGAAGTTGGATTTGCTAATGAAGACTAGGGTTTTGAATTTCTATTTCCCATTCTCTTTCACCATTGTTGCTTTAGAACTGAAAAGAGGAGGAAGTGAGAGTGAATGGGGAGGAGTAGTTCAGATTTGAGTATAAGTTGGCTAGTGGGCTGAACCCAAACCCAAACCCAAAGCCCTAAGTGAAAAAGTAGCAAAATTCCACTAACTCCAAACATATCGAAGTTTACACTCAAAAAGATCGCAAACGGCATTTTGAACTCAATGGAAGGGGTCTCGAGTCCCAAATTCGACTGTTTGCTAAAAGTAGGTTTTCGGACTAAAATCCGATGAACGATGAAATATTTAAATAAAATATTTAAATATACAATCGATAAATATGCGGGTTGTTACAGACTCCCCTCCTTAAAGAAATTGCGTCCTCGCAATAAATAAGATGGAAATAAAAAGTAACAACCATAAAAGCATATCAACACTAAAGAAAATTGAAATAAGATGTTCACCATAAAGAGCACGAAAGAGTAAACCCGAACATGTTCGCTCGATGAATTCTCTGGATTCCCAAGAGCAATCCTTAGGATTTAAGAACCATTGAACTTTCACAAAAAGGGAAATCTTTATTTCGAAGGAGCTCAACCTCCAAAGCAATGATGCGAATAGGATGTTGCTCATAATTCAAATCTGGTGAAACTTCAATTCCTACTATAACACGAGGCTCAAGAATAAAAATCGGAAACCTAAAAGCATTTCCATAGTTAAAAGACGTGGAAAACGTCAAGAATAGCAGAAAATTGAGCCGGAGCAACGACGTAGTACAAAAACGGTACGCCTGAGAAAAGAGAATCTCGAATAATTTGGAACACCGACGTAGTACAAAAACGGTACGTCCAAGTGAACCGAAAATCCGGGACATCGATGTAGTACAATAACGGTACATCAGATGAACCGAACACCATAAAAGAACATCGGACGCTAGTCTATAAAGGGAATGAGATGAAACTCAATAAAACGAAGTATATCGAAACGTCCGATGTTGGAAAGATGATCATTCCATTTGGACACCATCTAAGAAACAACCACTTGTTGTTTACAACAAAGTGCATTGGCAACACGATTCCCCTTTTTGGGAATATACAAAGAATATCAAGATCATAAGATGCAAGGAACTCGATCCAATATTAAGTTCCTTATGAGAAAATAAATATTCCAAAGATTTATGATTGAGGTGGAGAACAAATTTCTCCGCCAAAAATGATGATGCCAAACTCTAAAAAGCGAAAACAATAACCGCGAGCACTAGATCATGAGTGGCATACCTAGTCTCGATCGGCTTTAATGATATAGAAGCGCAAGTGATATCACGTTCTCTTTTGCAAGAGAACGGCATCCAAACCAATACGATTAGCATTGGTACCAAAGATAAAGTCTTGGTTCCGTTTGGGAATCACAAGAATAGGAGTATCGAAAAGAATGAATTTCTTTTAAATAATCTTCTTTTCCGAAAAGCTAAAACTTTCAAAATTACATTTATCTTTATGTAATAATCTTTCTAGAAAAATTTAAATTTTTACAAGTCAATTTACGGTGTCTGATTGTCTCATCAAAGCGTTTAGGAGATTCCTATCGATAACGTTGATCAAGCGCATCGACCAGAATTCTTAAAGCACTCAATGGGCAATACAATCACAAAATCATCTTCTATATGATAATCATGTTTCTTAAAAACCTTTTAAAAATATTCTTTGCTCGTTTAAGAGCAAAATCGAATTGTACTTATAAATAAATCTTATGAAAAAGATTTGCAAAATTTTAAATTGCTGTTCTCATCCAAAATCAATATATACAAGAATGGAGTAATCGAGATCGTAGAATACTCGATTCATAAAATGGATGAAAGAAGCTGGACAAACTGAATGACATAATAAGTCATTCATAAGAATCATAACGAGTTTGGAATGCGGTAAGTGGAATGCTAACTTCCGCAACTCATAGCAAATAAAATCGGTGGCAAGGTCGAACTAAAAAGACCCTAACACCTCTCAAAAGATTGCTTAGGAGATAATCCTAAGACAAACTCAAAAAATACCGGAAAGTTCTCAAACTACATGAATGAGAGAAATAACACTTTCCTCATCATGTGAGCTTAAAGAATAAAATGATGCCATCGAATTGGAATCAAAATCACAAAGGTAAAACAGAAATCTGCTTAACAGATTGAAAATGTCAAAGATGAATAGTCCACACGAGACAAAGGATATGGCTTCATAATAATTAAGCCAATCCTTACAAAAGTCAATTCCGAAGCATAAGTAAAAAGAAGTCGGCTCGGAAAGAAAAATCACATAAAATAATTTCGACATCAATAAAAAGCAAATTGAGTGTTGCGGATCCACCAATCGGATTCGCAATCCTCAAAGAAGTCAACAAGCCTAAAAATGTTTAAAGAAAAGGAATCACAAGTTCATTTGATGTAAAAATAATGAGATGAAACCCATATCAGAAAGAACTCGAATAAGATAATCACAAAATAAATGTCATCAAGGATAGAATGGATACCTTGACTAAGAGAAGAGTTGCTAGGAGCTTGCACAATATTTAGCTTTCTCATGTCCTTGTTCAAAAGTTTGGGACATGCAGATAAAAGATGGCCCGGTTTCTTGCAATAGCGACAAGAATGGGGTTTCGGACACATATTCGCATAGTGTTCCTTAGAATTACAATTGTAGCATGCTCCATGATTAGGGATTGGAGTCTTTGCTACAAAAGTAGTTTGCTTCACTCTCTTATTGGGATTAAGGCTTTTGAACTTAATATGCCTCTTCTTGGAAATCCCAATATCACTATCACTTCCTTTACCAACCTCTTCATGGCGAAGAGTGATATCCACAAGCTGATGGAAAGGAACTTCAAGTTTTAGAGGTAAAACCATTTCGGGGTTCTTACACAAAGCACAAGTAAACCTTTGATTCTTTACAAGATCCAAAAGTTGTTGGGCAGACATGAATACGCCATCCAGAGAAGGACTACTGGATTGACCAGCGCTAGGACTGCCAGATCCAACCATTTCTTTTTTTTTAAGAAAGAAAGAAAAGAAGAAGAAAGGTTATTCTTAGAATGAATATCAAACAATGATGATTGATAAAACAAGAAATCATAAAAAGAAATAGGATAGAACGGGTCCAATTGACTCGAATAAATTCCTAAAGCACGACTCCTAAGAAAGACTTAGGACATGATCCTTGCTAAATTATTCTACATTATTCCGAAGTTTGGCTCTGATACCAAGCTGTGACGCCCCACCTCTATACCCATGCTAGCCAAGAACACTACGGGGTAATGCCGTCAACTAGCACGGAGAATAAGGCTGTTGAGGAGCGATCATCCGTGTAATTTCTTTGTGCGAGCACCGATATGTCAGATAGTATAGCATGCATTTCATTTAAGGAGGAAATCCAACATACCGATACAAACTCAAAGCTATCACACAGTGGCTATATATAATCTTCGGAAACAAATATAGAAATAAACATAACACAAATCAGTCACAGACAATTCATATCACAAAGGCGGAAATAGATATGAATATAACACATGAAAGTGTACATCAGAGTAGTGGTCAAAAAAGATCCACAATAACACAAAAGAATAGATACAAGTGCAAGACAATAGAATATGTATACATTAAGGAGTCTAATCTCAAATGTATACAACAAAAACTACTAAACTAGAGTAGTTAGCCAAAAGTCAGATGATGGTTCCAGATAGGAAGTCATGAAGAAGCACCTGTAAAATCTCAGTCTGACCCGAGTATTATTTAAGAAGAAAATAATAAACGGATCAGTCTAGCTAAAATTATCAGATAAAATGAGATAGAATATGAGATATGATAAAAATGTATCATAACCATAATACCATATTGTGATAAGTACGTAATTGAAAACCAACAAGAGATTAATCAATATCACAAGAATCTTCTCAAAGATTAAAAAGAATGTCATATTCTTTATTTAATTCACCAAGCTACAATAATGACATACATATCAATGCCAATTGTAAAAGTTGGTGAAACATAAATTCCAGAAATCATCAATAAAATCCAGAAAACACAAGAAAGAGGATGGCCAATCCCATAAAACTGAACATCGACGCACCTAGAAAGATACGCCCCATGTAATGTCTAGCATCGATACACCTAGAAAGATGCACCCCATGCAAAGTCGAACATCGACGCACCTAGAAAGATACGACCCATGCTCTAGCATCGACGCACCTAGAAAGATACGCCCCATGCATAAATAAACATCGACGCACCTAGAAAGATACGCCCCATGTAATGTCTAACATCGATGCACCTAGAAAGATACACCCCATGCAAAGTCAAACATCGACGCATCTAGAAAGATACAACCCACGCTCTAGCATCGACGCACCTAGAAAGATACGCCCCATGCATAAATAAACATCGACGCACCTAGAAAGATACGCCCCATGTAATGTCTAACATCGATGCACCTAGAAAGATACACCCCATGCAAAGTCGAACATCGACGCATCTAGAAAGATACGACCCATGCATAGACGAACATTGACGCACCTAGAAAGATACGCCCCATGCCCCGACTTATTGAGCTAATTGCTCCACGAAGTAAACAAACATCGATGCACCTAAATAGGTACGACCCATGTGTGAAATAAACATCGACGCACCTAGATAGGTACGACCCATGCGAGAAGTGAGGCGAAGCTCATTAAAACGAGGAACAGTCCTCCACGTGGACAAAGAGACATCGCAGATTGCTAGTCTAAACCATAAAATGATCATCATCGATCATCAAGAAGTGTCGATTACACTAAGCTAGTAAATATAAGAGTTTAGCTTCATGTCCCATAACCACTTGCTTAACTCAAATATTTACGAACAGATTGTAGATCTCCACTAGAAAATTGTCACAAGAGTTTCAATCGAACAAGTCCATAAATTAACCGACGAAGTAAACGCAAGCGTTTCATACCACTTGTTTTGCTAAGCCGTTTAATTATATTTTCTCATACGAATGAAGTAAAGGTTTGTATATACTAATAGATTGGAAAACGGTTTTATAAACAAGTTTGTAATAAAATAGTGTTGAAATCATTTTGATGAAAGGGTTTTGATATTTACTACTAGTATAGAAAACCTTTATATTTTAAAGTGACAAATCATAGAAGTGATTGTAGAAACAATCAATCATAAAAATTCACATTCGAAGACGTGAATCAAATCCAAAGAAACCGATAAAGAATCCATCGAAATAGATATTCAAAAATCCCTAAAAAGGAGTCATCAAAGTCGTAATAAATGATAACAACAAATAGGATCATCACGAATCGTTTCAAATTGGAAATTCAATCCCAAAAGGCAAAGTGGGCTGAAACAACAAATTCAGTTGACTAAACAGAGATTTCAGTTGACTAAACAGAGATTTCAGTTGACTGAACAGAGAATTTCAGTTGACTGAATTCTGCCTGGAAACTTTCTGTTTCCAGGTTCAGTCGACTGAACAGAGATTTCAGTCGACTAAACAGAGATTTCAGTTGACTGAACAGAGAATTTCAGTTGACTAAATTCTGCCTGGAAACTTTCGGGTTCTAGATTCAGTCGAATGAACAGAGAATTCAGTCGACCGAATCATGCCTGGGCTGTTTTTCAGCCTATACAAATGAAGAGCAAACTCTTCCAAAATGCAACCGGACGAACATTGGCTCTAAGGGTTTATGCCAATCAGCAACCCGGCCCTATATGCTCCTCGGTGCATCACCAAAAGCATGATCAAACATCCATAAAAGGATTTTTACATAAATTTGACTTCAAAAATCTAAAATTGGAATATTCACAAAACCAATCCAAATCAAGGGCAAATGCACATGAAGAAGTATTAGGAATTCATACCCAACAACCAAAGATAATTATAAACATAGATGTGAGATAAAAATCTCACCTTTTTACACGAAAACACAAGAGAGAAGCTTTGAACAAAGGATAGACCAATTCCTCTTCAATCTCAACTCAAGAAGCTTGAATTTAAGCTTAAAAGAGAAACATTTCCTAAGTTAGGTTTAGGAATTTCTGAAATTGATAAGAGAAGGAGTTGGAGAAGAAGAAGGAGATGCTTACCAATGGGTTCTCTTTGAATTTGGAGCTAGAAGTTGGATTTGCTAATGAAGACTAGGGTTTTGAATTTCTATTTCCCATTCTCTTTCACCATTGTTGCTTTAGAACTGAAAAGAGGAGGAAGTGAGAGTGAATGGGGAGGAGTGGTTCAGATTTGAGTATAAGTTGGCTAGTGGGCTGAACCCAAACCCAAACCCCTAAGTGAAAAAGTAGCAAAATTCCACTAACTCCAAACATATCGAAGTTTACACTCAAAAAGATCGCAAACGGCATTTTGAACTCAATGGAAGGGGTCTCGAGTCCCAAATTCGACTGTTTGCTAAAAGTAGGTTTTCGGACTAAAATCCGATGAACGATGAAATATTTAAATAAAATATTTAATATACAATCGATAAATATGCGGGTTGTTACAATTCATTTCACGGTGGATAACTGAAAGTACAAAGTAATCCAAAAGGATAAAAAATGCGGAACCGATACGGCAAATAGTTTCGCAGATTTCGCCGCGTACCGGACTCCAAAATGCACAAATGAATATACTGCAGAGATCAGCACGACGAGACGAACAGAATGGTACACAGATATGAGTGACACGACCCTCCTGTCAAAACTCAAATTTCGCTGCCAAAACTGCTGCTAAAACGCCGAAATAATATAAACGGAGCTAGAGTAGTGTAAATTTGGCGAAATGAATTATGATGTCTCACTCAGAAAATGGTCAACATTTTTGTTATATAAAAATATTCAGATTTTGAAAATATTTTATTTCCATCAAATTTTCAACTGATTTTAAATTTTAAATTGAAATTTCACAACCAAACAAACATTCATATTTTTCAACGAAAATCTGACACTTGCTATGTTTAAATAGACGTATCACAAATATCAAATTTTCATTGCAAAAATTTTATTATTTAATTTTAGGAAAAATTTCAGTTAATTACGTTATTAAGAATCGTTAAAATTTCCGGGTCGTTACACTAACCCTGACCCATCATACTTATTGTTTTACTAAATATCTGGAATAAAATTTAACGTGTGCCATCTCAGACTAAAGTAACAAATACATCAGTTTCTCAAAATCAGAGCAGTATATCATATAAGACAATAGTCATAGATCAAAGTGGACTAATATACATCATATACAAATACATACTGCGAGTCTATAAAATATAATACTAGACCCACATAATATACATAAAAAACAAGTCACTATCTCAAATTATACATCCCATCATATACATATATATACATATATATACATATATATACATATATATACATATATATATATATATTCACATATATATATATATAGATACACACATACACACACACATATACATACATACATACATACATACATACATATATATCCTACATAAGATAAACTAAAAAATCAAAATAGTCTATCTTCATGTTAGCACAACTACCCAAAATCCTACATGTCCTATAACCTAAAAAGTCTCGACCTGACCCGAGTATTATAAAATAAATGAGTCAGACAATCTCTAAATATCCAAAAGGGTAAGAACATGGTATAACACAAGGGTATATGACATTATAAATAATCACGGATGTCATGAATATAAATTAGTCACCGAAATGATTTAACTCGGAATTTATCTCAAGTCAAAAGCATATTAAAATCACGAAACATAGAATAGTCACAAAACCTAAAATTCAAGAATAAAGAATAATATTTCAAAATTTGAGAATCCTAATCCATACCGATCACCCCGATCGTCTTTACCAATAATAATGATTTCCCGCACCATGGAAAAAAAGTCTGCTATCATCCATACCGATTTGATATCAAGGATCGTCCATACGGTAAAAAAACAAATCCCACACGATCACAAAGATCGTCCATACCGATCAAGAGGACCGTAGAAAACATAATACAAAGACCTTAGAATATATAACTCATACCAATCAAGATGATCGTAAAGAAATCTGTGTGTATACCTCATAAGGATTTATTGGCTTGAAATCCGAACACCAAAAGAGAACAAACTCTAAAGTGCCAAATACTATCATTTTTAATAATCACGAGAGCTTAACCAAAACATCCCAAACCGTTTAGTGAAATTTAAGTACTTACTAGAAGCTAGTAAGTCTCACTCATTACAGATATAACTGAAAAACCTGAACTATATATCTCTTAAGGATCTATTAGCCTACACAAATGTCGAACACCAAAAGAGAATACCACCAGGTGTTAAATACTTTCCAAAATGCAATCACAAGAATTTAACCAAAGCATCCCCTACTACCCAGTAAAATCCAAGTGTTTGCTAATGGGTTAGTAAATTCCACTCAAACATTCTATTCAATGAGTTCTATCATATTTAATGAAGCATTATTTAAGGGCATGTAAACCAATCAATAACACTAAGTAGATTATTAGTATTTTTCATATTATAGAATTAAGGCTCTCAAAATTTAATCTCAAGATTTGTTCCAAATCTTTAACATAAATCTCTAAAACCATTTTTTTATGAAAAACAAAAAAGTGTTTTAAAATCATATTTATATAAATTTCTCTTTTCCATAATTAATCAAAAGCTATTATTATCTAAATATATAATTTATCAAGAAATTTCTCTTTTATAAGATTGTTTATAAAATCTATCTACGAGTTCACAAACATATACATCTTTATATAAATTAAGACTCGTTCCATTTTATCTAAAAATTTACAAATCACTTTCTGTTGTAAAATACTACTACCATATGTATAAAGAGAATATATACACCTTATGATAAAAAAAATTCATCATAAAATTTTGCAAAACTCAAAACATAAAAGTTGTAAATAAAAGTCCAAGCTTTCCAACAAAAAAAAGATCATCAAATTTGGACTTACGGTTCAAACATGCTGATCAAATTAAATTTCAAGTTTAAACTTATTAACTCTGTCATTTATTCTCAGACCAACGATGAAGAAATGCTATTTCGACCATATAAACCTCAAAATTTAGCAAAACTCAAAATATTTAAGTTATAAATGAATGTATAACCTTTCGAACAAGAAAAAGTTTATCATATTTGGACTTACGGTTCAAATGTTATGATCAAATCAATTTTCAAGTCTATTAACTCTGTCGTTTATTCTCAGGTCAGTGACAAAGAAATGCTATTTCGACCATTTAAACTTCAAAATTTTGAAAAACTCAAAACATAAAAATTGTAAATAAAAGTCTAAGCTTTTAAAAAGAAAAAGATCATCAAATTTGGACTTACGATTCAAAGGTTAGGATCAAATTAATTTTCAGGTTTAAATTTATCAACTCTATCGTTTATTCTCAGGCCAGTGACAAAGAAATGCAATTTTGACTATTAAAACTTCAAAATTATGCAAATCTCATATAAGGAAGTTGTTGATAAAAGTCTATGCTTTACAAAAAGAAAATGATCATCAAATTTAGACTTACAGTTCAAAAGTTAAGAATAATTAAGTTTCGAGTTTAAGTTTATTAACTCTATAGTTCATTCTCAATGAAATGCTATTTCGACCATTTAACTTCAAAATTTTGCAAAACTCAAAACATGAAAGTTGTAGAAAATCTAAGCTTTCAAATAAGAAAAGGGTTATCAAATTTGGACTTATGGTTTGAATGTTATGGCCAAAACTATTCTCAGGTTCAAATTAATTACTTCCTATTCCATTCTCAGGGCAACGAAACAAAACACAATTTTCGACCATTATAATCTAGGAATTTTACAAAACTCAAAACCTGAAACTTGTAGAAAAAAGTCTAAGCTTTCTAGAAAATAAAAAATTATCAAATTCGATGGGAAATGAAAATGATATGGCCAAATTACTAATAGTTATTAACATCCAAGATATTTACAATCAACAAACATCAAACAACCAAAGATCATTCAATAAATTATCAACCATTCAATCATATACTATCAAAACAGAAATCAATTCAACAAATAAAGCATATGCAACCCTATTAGAGATAGTTGGTGAGGATCACTCACCTTATATGCTTGTTACAACTCTACCTTGCCTTTATCTCTAAGCTAGAACACTTTTTCCCAAATTAAAAACCTAGAACTCATATTTTCAAATATACACAAAACTAAAATTAAATAAAATAATTATACAAACGGTTTTAGTTATAGATGGAATTAGGGCTAAAGAGCTTACCCAAATTTTCTTGAATTTTTCCGGTTTTTATTATAATTTAAAAACTTGATTTTTTAAGAAGCTAGGTTTTAGGAATGAGGAAGAAAGAAGTTTTATGTTTTTACAGTAACTTGAAAATGAACGTACAGTTCATTTTGTCTATGTACAGGAGAAGGCAAAATCCTCTTTTACAATTAAATGGGCTGATTTGATTTAAGCCCAAAACCAAATTAAATAAAATAAGGAAATTCATTATCTTTTAAACAAGAATCTTAGTTCAAATTCCTCAATTAAACCTTTAATTTACAATAAACCATTCCAAAACAAATTATCTCACCCATAATAGATTCCAAACATTTAATAAATAAGTTATTATTTGTTTTTATTTAAGCCTCTTAAAAAGCAGGGTTGTTACAGACTTCCTCCTTTAAAGAAATTGCATCCTCGCAATTCCAATTCAGAGAAAAGTCTATAATATATATTTTCAAAAGTTCATTTTCTAAATACTTCTTCATTCTTTACATTGTAATCGGACATCACTAGTATAGAAACATTATTTTTACTTAACAATTCAATTTAAAAAAAATCAATATATCATTCTTCGTTATTTTTAATTTAAAAATAGGTTCAAATATTTTAACTTCAAATTTCAAAACTTTCATTTCAATGGTAATTATTTTTACCACGTCTTATCTATACTATTATATTATTACTGAGTTGCATTTTAAGGGCACAGAAGCCTCCTCAGTATTTTGTGAAATGAACAGCCGTGCCTTATCTTTCTTCCTTTCCTGACCTTGCTCTCCGCTTCATCATCCTTTTGCGTAAAGAAAAAAAATTAGCCTCTCCTGTTCCTCCCTTTTTCCAAACCTAAAAAATAACATAACGGCCGATTTCATCCATCTCTGCTCCGCCCACCGTTGTCGCCAATTACTTCCCACGTCGCCTTCCAAATTGGGAATGGTCGGAACCGATTCATTAAAGGGGTGTCTTTGGGTTTGCGAGCTCTTCTCTGAACTAAGAACCTTTTCTTATTCTTCTTGGCAACTGATTTTGAATTAGATAGGTCCCTCTTCTTGGTAGTTCGGTGAAGACTCCTTATGATAGTTCAATTATTAAATGAGGTTTTTGGCTAGGGTTTGATTCGCCACTGAAGATTCCATTCCAATTGGTTATAATTGGTTACAGAATTTAGCACTTTTCAAATACTTGGTGACTTTTATTATTTCATAGCTTTCCTATTTGGATTATTTAGCAACAGTGGTATTATTCTACGATCACTGATATTTGTTATTTGTTAGCACCAGAATTGGCCACTAATCTCGTTGAGAAAGATTGTGTAGAGAGATAAATGATGAAAGTAAATTGAAACAAAGAGCAATGTGGTAAATTGACTGCAAAGACGAGAACACCAGATTTATAGTGGTTCGGCGTAACTACCTACGTCCACTTTGAGGTTAATCTTTATTGCTTTACTTGATAATTGATTACAGTTACAATCCGTACACGACCTACTTGAATACAATTGCTAAGTAAAGAGAATGAGTCTTGAAAGCGGTAGAGTCTCCCCAGTGTTCTCCTAAAAAGGTCCTTTTCACTGTGCCCCTGCCTCTCAATTTATAGACAAAGATGGGTTGGACTTCCCTGGTGGGCCTGGCAGCTAAATACCTCGGTCCAAAAAGAGTTAGTTCTGTGTGTCGAACCATAGATGCCGAACGAAGTAATGCCGAACGATATCGTCATGCCAAACGAAGTGATGCCGAACGATATCGTCTTGCCGAACGAAGTGATGCCGAACGATATCGTCATGCCGAACGAAGTGATGCCGAACGATATCGTCATGTTGAACGAAGTGATGCAGAACGATATCGTCATGCAGAACGAAGTGATGCAGAATGATATCGTCATGCCGAACGAAGTGATGCGCTGAGTGGAGAGTGCATGCCGAGCAATAGTCAAAGCCGATCGAGATTGGACGAATGCCGGACACCTTTGAATGTCGAACATCTCTAGATGCCGAACAACCCTGAATGCCGAACACCTTTGGATGCCGAACGATCTCGAGTGCCGATCGTGATTTATGCCGAACGAAGTTGAGTGTCGAACGAGGTGTGGATGCCGAGCAGTATGGAGTGCCGAATGACTCTGCCATGCCGAACGATCCATGTATGCCGAATGTTCTACGTATGCCGAACACTCTCGAATGCCGAACGAACCATGTATGCCGAATGTTATACAATACCGAACGACTCTTAATGTCGAACGGTATGTAAGTGTCGGGCCCACCCGGGAAGTCCAACCCATCTTTGTCTATAAATAGAGAGGCAGGGGCACAGTGAAAAGGACCTTTTTGGGAGAACACTGGGGAGACTCTGCCGCTTTCAAGACTCATTCTCTTTACTTAGCAATTGTATTCAAGTAGTTGGTGTACGGATTGTATCTATAATCAATTATCAAGTAAAGCAATAAAGATTAACCTCAAAGTGGACGTAGGTAGTTACGCCGAACCACTATAAATATGGTGTTCTCGTCTTTGCATTCAATTTACCACATTGCTCTTTGTTTCAATTTACTTTCATCATTTATCTCTCTACACAATCTTTCTCAACGAGGTTAGTGGCCAATTCTGGTGCTAACACTTTGGTGCTTTCACTGAGAATCAAATTCTCAGGCCACAAGGATCTGCTTTGAAGCTACTGGATTGAATAAATCCCCCGAAGGAGATCCGAGTCATTCACAAGACGTCTGTTGATTCTACTTAGAGTTCTTACCAATAACTCTACAATGGGAAGACCACGTACCAGATCAGCCTCTCATAATGCGGACGCCCATGAGACTGCTAGCGTACAACAAGCAGGGCCTAGCAATCAGCCAGCAAATCTAGGTGCAGGGACTACCGCCCAGGACCAAATGCAAGTTGTCACCAGAATAGAGTTCAACGACTTGATGAGAGAGCTCAGGGAAAGCAGGAGACAACTTGGAGAGCAGATGCAAGCTAACGCCCACCTTATGGCACAGCTCGCTCAACAACAGCATCAGAATGCTGGGGGCAGTCCAGCTCCTTACTCTTCATCTGATAGCTCGACTTCATCCGATGAACCGCCCAGGCGTAGATGCCGCCAGACTGAAACTACGCAGGCAGGTGCTGCTGTTCGAACAACGGGGGACCATTTACACCTCGGAGACCGTGACCGAGCAGGAACTGGAAACTAAGGAGCTGGAGTGCAGGTGGAGGCTGGACACCCGACTCACCAAGACGCTGATGATGCCAAACCTCAAGATGCATGTTTGGTAGATCGCCAACAGAGGAGGCATCTACCTGATCAATCCCGTAGGACAGACTCCAACCTTCCATCTTTCATACAAACCCCAGACCTAACAGCTATGATCAGACAATTGATGAAAGAGAATCAAGGCTTGTCGAATGATGATTGGGGGGTATCCAGGAGTCATACTCCGTTCACAGATGTTGTTCTACAGGCAGAATACCCCAGGAAGTTTAGCATGCCAACTATCCCGGCCTACGAAGGAAAGACTGATCCCAGGCAGCATGTGATGAGGTATGAATGGATGATGGATTCAGCCAGAGCAAATGATGCAACCAAGTGCAGGTGCTTTCCAATAACCCTATCTGGGATCGCTACCATGTGGTTCACCCGACTTCCTCCGCGATCCGTATCCAGTTTCGAGGAGTTGGCGAAGAAATTTATAGAACAGTTCAGAATACACACTACTCATCCAAAGGACGTGATGTCTCTATCAAGTGTAATCCAAGCTCCTGGAGAGTCATTGAAGGAGTATTTGCAGAGATTCCATGTTGTGGCTACTGAAGTCAGTAATCCCAATGATCATGCAATTCTTATGGCTGTGATGCGAGGTGTAGATCCGGATTCAGAGGTTGGAGATTAGCTGGTAGGAAAACCTCCAACTACGCTAGAGCGTTTCTACTCAAAGGCACATCTGTTCATAAGAAGAGAGGAAGCCAGGTGGATAAGACGAGATAAGGCACTGGGGCCTGTTTAGGAGTCCATGAAAAGCAACATTGCTGTGAAGCAATCCGTAGACAACTCGGGGAAGGTTCAGGTCAATGTCTAGAACAAGCCCGGGCAATCTAAGGAATCTGGAGGAAGAAATCAGGGGAAGAAGAGAGAAGCGGGGAAATGGAAGCCGAGAATTCCAACCTACAACGAGTACACCCCACTGAATGCATCCCTTGAAAATATTTACCTATCAACTTGCAATACCTTTCAGTATAGAAAACCACGCCCAAAGGAGTCAACCGAAGAACAAAAGCGGACCGGAAAGTATTGCCGCTTTCATGAGACTTATGGGCACAATACTGAAGAGTGCAGACACCTACACGGCGCTATAGAGAAGTTGATTAGGCAGAAAAAGCTACAGGAGTTTGTAAAGAATCCGCAAGAAGGTGGACAGGGAACGTCCAATCCTGGTCGTGCACCCGCACCACGTCACCCCGAGGAGCCTGCTCGGACCGTGGGCAGACTAGTCATAAACACGATCATCGGCGGACCTCACCTTGCAGATAAGAACTGGCAAGAAATGGAGTGGTATGCCAATTCCCTGAGGCATGCGGGTTTTGAGTGTTGTTCCAACGTAGAGGATGGGACCCCCGCTAAACAGCTACGCATGATGACGGGCGATATAGTGTTCAGGAGCAGAGATGCTGACCAAGTGGAGGCTCCTACCATTGACCTGATGGTCATATCTGCGACAATCGGGCCGGCTTTTGTGAAAAGAATTTTGATTGATTGTGGAAGTTCTGTCAACATCATCTTCAAGAAGGCTTATGACCAGATGAAGATGGAGACGAAGGAATTGAAGCCATCTAAAGCTCGTATACATGGCTTTAATGGCGCAGCGACCGATGCAGTAGGATATGTTGAGTTGCCAGTTGAACTGGGACAAGGTGAGCGAAGGAGGGTGCGAATCCTACCTTTCGTAGTTTTGGACGTAGATTCTCCATACAATGTATTTTTGGGCCGACCGGCCCTGGCTGAGTTTAGGGCAGCATTGGCCCCGTGGTGTTTGACTTTAAAGTTTCCGACTGACAAAGGAGTAGGCGTTGTTCATGGCGACCGGTCGTGCATGTTTTGTGGCTGAGCTCCGAGAGGCCCAGCGAAGAGAGAAAGGGAAGGTTGTGGACAATTCCGTCTGCATCCAGAATACCGACAATTGACAAATAATGCCCGAGCCCTGGCTCGGGAAAAATTCTCAGATCCACAGAGACATAGATCCGAGAGACGATGATGATGAACCCAGGGAAGAAAAAGCAGCACTGGCTGAACTGACGATCGACATTTCGGTCAATCGGGACAATCCATCGCGAGTATTGAAGATTGGATCACAACTCAGCCCCTCAATGACTGAAGACCACAATGATTTCCTCCGAGCGAATCTCAATGTTTTTACTTGGACACATTTCGACATGTGCGGGATTTCTCCCGCTATTACGAGTCATATGTACGTCCCGGTTAAACAAAAGAGGAGAGGAATGGACCCGGAGAGGTCCGCTGCTCTCAGAGAGGAGGTGGACAAACTCAAAGCCAATGGATTCGTCCGCGACGCCCTCTACCCTGAATGGGTGTCAAACCCCGTGCTGGTGAAAAAGGCGAACGGGAAATGGAGAACTTGCATAGATTATTCCGATTTGAACAAAGCATGCCCCAAGGATAGTTTCCCATTACCTAGGATTGATCAGTTGGTCGACTCCACCGTAGGACACGAGTTGTTATCATTCATGGATGCGTACTCGGGATACAATCAGATCTCGATGCACATTCCGGACCAGGAACAAACCAGTTTCGTCACAGACGTTGGGCTATATTGCTATGTAGTAATGCCTTTTGGATTGAAAAATGCGGGGGCGACCTATCAGCGTTTGGTGAATCGAATGTTCAAAGATCAGATTGGTAGGACGATGTAAGTCTATGTGGATGACATGCTCGTGAAGTCACGACAGTCAAACGACCACATTCGGGACTTAGCAGAGATGTTCGACATACTCAGATATTATGGAATGAAGATCAACCCTCTGAATTGTTCCTTCGGCGTTGCGTCGGGGAAGTTTTTGGGATTCATTGTTAATGCCCGGGGAATTGAAGCTAACTCGAAAAAGATTCAAGCTATTCGAGATGTACAAGTGCCCAGAACTATAAAATAGGTGCAAAGCTTGAATGGGAAGGTGGCTGCGCTGAGTCGATTCATATCCAGAGCCACAGACAAGTGTATTCCCTTCTTCGATATAATAAAGAAAGGAAAGAGGAATTTCGAATGGACATCCAACTGTGAGGAAGCGTTCCGAGATCTGGTGAGACATTTGGAGAGTCCTCCAGTGCTGTCGAAACCAGTAGACCACGAAATGTTGTACGTATACTTGGTCGTATCCCCGCATGCTATAAGTGTGTCTTTGGTCCGCGAGGAGGACCGAGTCCAAAAGCCGGTGTATTACGTTAGTAAACGTTTAACGGGGGCAGAAAGAAATTATCCTAAAATTGAGAAATTGGCCTATTTCTTGGTGATTGCATCACGTAAGCTGCGTCCGTACTTTCAAGCACACTCAGTTAGTGTCTATACCGATCAGCCTTTACGACAGGTACTCCAACGACCAGAAACTTCTGGAAGGATGTTAAAATGGAATATCGAGTTGAGTCAGTTCGATATTACCTACCTGCCACGAAGATCCATACAAGGTCAAGCATTAGCATATTTCATCGCTGAGTTTACTGTATCTGACGAACCAGATGGTCACAATGTCATTCCCCCCATTCGATGGAAATTGTACACCGATGGGGCATCAAACGACCGTTGCTATGGAGCTGGTGTAGTTCTCGTGACTCCAGAAAACCGATTGATTTGTTATGCTTTGAAGCTCAATTTCCCGGTTACGAATAATGAAGCAGAATATGAAGCATTGATTGCTGGTTTAAAGCTTATTGGAGAACTCGAGGTAAAGTCAGTTGAAATATTTTATGACTCACGGTTGGTGGTGTACCAAGTGCGGGGAGATTACCAAGCAAGGGGACAAAAGCTTGCTCCGTACCTGTCTCTGGTTCAGGAACTATTGGCGAACTTCGAACATTATGACATTTCGCATGTCCCACGTGAACAGAACAAGGAAGCCGACTCGTTGGCCAAATTCGCAAGCACTGGCGATGCACAGCAAATGGGATTGGTTTCCGTCGAAACCTTACATGCTCCAAGCATAGATGCGATGAAGGTTGATTTTGTGTTGGAGACGGGAATCGAGATGGAGTCATGGATAACCCCATTCAAACTATACCTGATGACCGGGACTTTACCTGAAAGAAGGAGCGAAAGACGACAGGTCATTCGCAAAGCCGCACGATATGTGATGCAGGATGGAGTAATGTATCGGAAGGGGTTCTCGGTTCCGTTATTACGGTGCATTGCCCATGATGAGACAAAGCGGGTCTTGAAGGAAATTCATGAAGGAGAATGTGGCGACCATACTGGGGGGCAGACGCTAGCAAAAAAGATCCTCCGTTACGGATACTATTGGCCAACTGTGAATCGGGATGCTGCAGATTATGCAAGAAAATGTGACAAGTGTCAAAGATATGCGAAAATCCCGAGGGCTCCACCAAGGGAACTCACACAAATGGTTAGTCCTTGGCCGTTTGCAATATGGGGAATCGACATAATCGGTTCTTTGCCTATATCCAAAGGTGGTGCAAAATACGCGATAGTTGCGGTCGACTACTTCATAAAATGGGCCGAGGCAGAGCCTTTAGCCACAATCACCTCCAAGAAGGTCATTAATTTCGTTGTACGAAACATTATATGCCGCTTTGGCCTCCTACGGACCATCATTACGGACAACGGAACTCAATTTGAAAGTAAATAATTCAAAGATTTCTGTTTAAAGTACGGCATTGAGAAAAAGTTCGCCGTTGTTGCTCATCCGAAGGCTAATGGACAAGTTGAAGCCGTGAACAAAATAATCAAGTCCATATTGAAGAAGCATTTGGAAAAGGCTGGAGGCAAGTGGGTAGATGAACTTCCAACAGCGCTATGGGCTTACAGAACTACCCACAAGTCTGCGACTGGCCACACTCCATTCGCATTGGCATACGGTTCGGAAGCTGTTATACCCGTGGAGCTTGAAGTTCCATCACATCGGGTGACACATTATGATCCTAAGACGAATCAGGATCTCTTGTTGGAATCACTGGACTGCGTTGATGAAAAATGTGATGAAGCTGAATTAAGGGCGACAGCATATAGGCACCGAGTCAAGCGATATTACGATGAGAAAGTCCGCCCAAGAATCTTTGATGTGGGTGATATTGTTTTGAAACGAGTTTTCCCGGTACCATCACGTATGAATCCCAACTGGGAAGGTCCATATGTCGTTGAACGGAAGCTTGGAGAGGGAACTTTCAAGCTAGCGACCGTTGATGGCGTGACACTCCCCCGAGCGTGGAACAGTGAACATTTGCGACGTTATTATATTTAGCCTGTTTCTTTCCTGTTTTAGGTGCAATTGTTTACTGTATGATTTTATTCCATTGATTCTTAGTTTCCTTTTAAGCATGTAATCAGATGGTTTAGTTTATTGATAAAGGCTTGAAGCCATCCTTTCTATGAATTATTGATGTTTCTGAACCTCATAGTCTGGTGACAAACAGCTGGAATTGCATTATTCTACCTGGCGTACGAACTCACATAAACGACTTAAATCCTCGAGTCCCCTGAGTGCGGACCGGAGTACTCTAAGTCCCCGGAGCGTGGACTATAGTATAAATGACTTGAATCTCCGAGTCCCCTGAGTGCGGACCGGAGTACTCTAAGTCCCTGGAGCGCGGGCTAGAGTATAAACGACTTAAATCTCCGAGTCCCCTGAGTGTGGACCAGAGTACTCTAAGTCCCCGGAGCGCGGACTAGAGTATAAACGACTTGAATCTCCGAGTCCCCTGAGTGCGGACCGGAGTACTCTAAGTCCCCGGAGCACGGGCTAGAGTATAAACGACTCGAATCTCCGAGTCCCCTGAGTGCGGACCGGAGTACTCTGAGTCCTCGGAGCGCGGACTAGAGTATAAACGACTCAAATCTCCAAGTTCCCTGAATACGGACTGGAGTATTCTAAGTCCCCGGAGTACGGGCTAGAGTATAACCAGCCTGACTCTCCAAATCCCATGACTGCGGACTAGAGCATTCTAAGTCCCCAGAACGCGGATTGAAAAGTACTATAAATACAAGAAATGTGAAATAAGAGATGTACAATTCCAAAGAATGTCCAAGCAATGTAAGAATGGATTGGGAATTTATGTAACTCATAAGAACTTGAGTTTCGACCACAGTTATATAGAAAGCTAAAAAGCAGAAATCGTTCAAATGACAAAGAAACTAAACTTTATTCAATAATCCAAAATGGGGTTATACAACCGCTCCTCCAAAACTTGGAGTAAAAGTCTATCTACATAAACTACGAAAACGAAAAAGTAAAAGTAATTACATGACCTAAGCTAAACCTCGTTGAACGAGTATAGTTGCTACTTCTTCGACTTCTTTAGTTTCTTGTCCTCCTTTGCTTTCTCAGATGACTCCTCTCCCTCACGCTTCCTCTTGGACTTTTTACTCGCCAAAAAAGCGGAGTCAGGAGTGGGAGGAGGAACATCCAGTGGTTTGGATTTGCCGGGAAGAATGACTTTCAGAGGCCGGTTCAGCGGGTCGTTAAGTTCTATTACTTGAGACTCTTCTTCTTCTCTTCCATGAGTTGCTCCTTCATACTCACCTTCGAAGTGTGTTCTGAGGCGCCCGTGATTTCAATTTCATAACTCCCTTCAACGGGAGATGAAGTTTCAGACTTATCATCATCTAGCGCCCCGATCACTTGAGCATCATGACCGGGAGTTACTCCCACGTGAGTAGCGTCGCTCGCTTTCCCCATCTCCTCCTTGGCATCGTCGCTCCTCGGAATTGGATCTGGATCGGGGTGGCCTGCGTAAAAACACAAAGAACGAACGTTAGAATCAATAACCTCTCGTAGAAAGCGACAGATCTTTGAACTTCAAGAAGAAGAGTTTTATACCGGTTTCTTGCTGGCTTTCAACTGTGCGAGGAGTTTCACCCTCTAGAATGGGGGATAACACGTGAGTGCCGAGACTGGGGTCTTCCGGATCATAGCCGACATGTTGTTCGAACGGGTCAAGTACTGGCCGATTGGCCGATTGAGTAGAAGGAGGAGCCGCAGCCTCGGTTCCAGATGGACCAGCTTTGTCATCTTTCTCCTTTGATGGAGGAGAGCCTTTACCAAAGATAGCCATAGCTGCAGACAAGTCCGATGGCTCGTTCCCCCTGAGAAACTCTTTCACTAAAGCCTCCCCATCCACCTCCTCAGTGCCCGACTCAACCTTCCTAATCTTTATTAAAGTCTCCCAAGCCTCGGCTAGAGATTCAAGATAGCCCTCGCCTAAGAAAGTCAAGTCCCAGTGCATGAGGACGCGGGCGTTGTATTCAGTTATCAATGGATCAAACATACACTTGACCTCCTCTCTGCCGGCCTCTGTGGCCGCCTCAAGACAGGAGTCGATCTTTGCAGACACAATTCTTTTGCCCTCTTCACGGGCTTCGTCCTTCATCATCTCAACCTTAGAAACCTCATCATCGAGCTTTGCTTTTAAGAGCCGTGTAGCAATAATTTCGTTGCAATATCGTTGGGACTCTTCTTGAGCGGCTATCTTCTCTTCTTTCTCCTTAGAGAGTAGCTCCTTCAATTCCTTAACCTGCTGGGCGAGCGCATCCCTTTCTTTTTGGACGGAGTCCTTTTCTAAAGCCAGGGCTCCACTGCGTTGGACCGCTTCATCAAGTTCCTTTTTATGAGTCATCTCCAGACGAGTGACGGCCTCGGCTGTGTCTTTAGCATTTTGTTCAGCGGCCTCGAGCTTGGACTTGTACGAAGCGAGCTCTTCATCTTGATTTTTGATGATGTCTTTATCGAAGATAGCTTCAAGCTTCAAGCGGTCAATTTCCTGTTGACGCTCAACGGAGATTTTCGAGACTTTTTCGACTAAATGAACAAACGCATCATGTTGAACATAGACGTCGTTGTTGCAAGCGATGGCACTCTGCTTGACATGCCCCGAAATATGATGAATTGCTGGAAGAAACTTCAGACCGTCGAAGCAGATTTTGGGAAATTTGACTTTAAGCTCGGCCAACTTTTCCGATATCGTTGGATCTGTCGCAGGAACAGGGGGAGGAGGCTTTGAAAGTTCTGTTCTCTTACGATGTTCCCGAGATTGCCATGTGCTTGACGAACCAGAATGTTGATCTCGGGAAACATCGGGTTGAGATCCCTTCTGCGAAGATTTTTCTCTGCCTTGCACTGTTTGAGGAGGAGGATCGCGAGAGTATGAAGACTGGCTGTGAGATTTCTTTCGATAAGACGACTCTCAGGGACGGTTGTCTCGGTCTCCCGAGTCGTCTCTATCACGGCGCTTGCCGGAGCCCGAATCCCGACCAGAATGGTGAAAGATGGATGAACCGTGAAGACGATCAAATCCGTGGGAGCGTCCCATGTCACCTGCATAAAATGAGAATGACGACAAATTAGAAAAGGTCAGGGTGATGAAAAAATTTGAAGTATAAGGTGAAGTGCACGTGTTTGTGTGTATCCTAGTTTTTCCCCCCAACGGACCAGTCTTTTTACTAACGGGAGTTTTTTCTCCCTGATGTTGGGCTTGAACGCCTACATCGCCACTGATGGGCGAGTGAAGTCTGAGTGCCTCCGGATCGTCAAAATCATAATTGAGTAGATCATCGGGAATGGAGAGGTTCGATAGGCCTTTTAAAGAACTTTCTAAATGTTGTGAGGAAGCTTCTTTCTCCACTGGAACAAGAGTAACTTTAGAAGTCCCGCCAACTTTTTCCTTCCTCATCTTGTACGTCAGTTTCTTTTTCCTCTTCGAAGGGGAAGATGACATTTCGATGTCGTGAACTTCGACCGTCAGATTCTAAGTGGGACCAACATTCTCATCTTGTACTTCGGGTGTCTCAGTCTCCTTAATTTCCCCCTCTTCTAGTGCATCAGGAGCCTTGCATGCTGAAGACTCAGCTTGTTTTTTCCCTTTGCCAGAGGCAGGCCTGGGAATGGTGACGCCTTGAGGAAGGCTTATCCGACGGCCTTCTGCCAACAGTCCAAGCCTTGTAAGTGAATCATTCGAAATGAGAGTTCTAATGTCCCGTTCTTCGGCAGGAAGGGCTCGAATAGCTTCGACGACGTCAGAGTATCTGCGGCCGTCAGGACGTGGATTGATACCTGAAAAGATGGGTAAAAGTTAGAAAAGGTACGGTTTTGACTAAACATGAGTAACGGTCTAAGAAAAAGGCTTACTTCCTTCAACCCATCTCCTCGCAAAGCCGGGAGGACAACGCACATAAAACCATTCCTGTTTATACAATGCGAACTTGGTCCATGCCCCAGTTAAGATTTGACATTTATTATGTAGCTCGAGAAACATGAATGATGGGCTATCCTTTCGCTTCTTGATGTAATATATGTATCTGATATCGCCCAGAGTTGGAAGCCTAGAGAGGACATTCATGAAGAGGATGCAACTGCCGTAGAGGAATGCATGGCCGTTCGGGTGCAGTTGCGATGGGGCAATGTCAATATATTGCAGCACATCCCGAAGAAACGAGTTGAACGGTGGCACACTACCAACCCAGCACATGAATTTATTACAAGCTGTGTAACCGGCTGGGGGCAAGTGTGGACGATCATGCCCTGATGGAACTAGCACGTCATCAAAGGTGATTCCTTGGACAGAACATATCCAACGGAGTGTACTTTCATTAATCTTCGAAGCATGTGAATCGACAGGGTTGTCCAAGAGAATTGCTACCTCCAGAGCATCGGGAGCTAAGTCATGTGCAGGGGAAGTTGACGGGTTTGAAGTATCTGCGACTTCTCGTCGGGAGGACGGCCCAGGTCTGTCTGAAATCGTGGCGGAACTAGATTTTCTAGAGATCTCTGATAAAGATTGAATCTAGCAAAGCACCTGTTCGAACTATACTTGAAAAATAATCGACGTTAGACTTAACAATATGAATATCCCCCCCCCCCCCCCCCCCGCGTGGTGTGTGAACTAGTGCGATCATTCAGGTGTAAATGCTGAGAAATTATAAGTCACAGAATTGATGGTATAAAGTTGAGCTTTGAACTGTCATCTTCGAAGACCGTCATCGCTGACCGTCTCCGAAGGCCAGCCTTGCAATGTTTTCAATTTTGGACTTGGACATTGGCACTGCGTGTTAAAAGCTTTTATCTGTTTTTATCGATTTAAGTTCAGGCTTGTGATTATTGAGACTAGGAAGTTATCAGTCCAGATTAGTTCGATATGCTAGTATGCTTAGGTCCTTATCCTTGTTTTTGTTATATGATTAGGCAAGGTGAGTAGGTGTTCGGCCTAAATGCCGTTCGGCATTCGTACTGCTCGGCCTTTGTTCTGTTCGGCATTCGTTATGCTCGGCCTTTGTTCCGTTCGGCATTCGTTATGCTCGGCCTTTGTTCTGTTCGGCATTCGTTATGCTCGGCCTTTGTTCTGTTCGGCCTTCGTTATGTTCGGCTTAAATTCTGTTCGGCCAAAGTTTTGTTCGGCCTTCGTTAAGTTCGGCTTGTGTTCTGTTCGGCCTCCCTTCTGTTCGGCTTAAATACAAGTGCACGCGGCAAATCATGTCGAGCCGATTTTCTCGGCCTTCTTCCCTTAACATCACCTCTCCTCTTTTCCTCCATCTCTCCCGACCGGCATGACCAAGTCTTTTGGCAAGCCATGTCAAACCACGGCCATGCCGATCCACATCACTAGGCCTTATCTCCAGTTCCGTGCACCTTTATACTCACGCGGTTTTAAAAGATCGTGCCGAGCCACAACAGTTCATCACCCACACGCCTCTTACTCCCTTTAATCTATGGAGGGTTTACGAGTTCGAGTTTTGTGTTATGCTTCCTAATTTGAGAAAACGATCGAAAGGTTCTTACCGAAGAAAACAGCTGGAGCTTGGGGGGTCTGTGAACTTAAGATTGAAAGATTGTTCGAGCTTAATTTGGAAAGGGCTTGTTGGATTCGAAGTAGGAAGGAAAGATCGGAAGAGGTGAATAAAACTTAAGGGAGGTAAGTTATGTATTCTTGGAGAGTCACGGAGGTAAAAAGTGAAAAAGAGAAGAAGAAGGAGAATGCCGGCCTTTATAGGAATGGAGAGGAAGTCGAAGAGGCAATAACCGGTAGAACCGGTCAAAACGACATTGTTCGGCATCGGCTATGTCGTTTGGCATCCAGGGTGCTCGGCTTCGGCTATGTTGTTCGATATTTGCATATCGCCTCACTTGGAATTCGAGAGAAGATACTATCGTGGAGACTAAGCCATGGCTTGAAGCAAAGCACAGTGGATTCGTGACTCAAAGCACATCACGTTTAACCACATGATGCACTTTGGGGGGCAAGTGTTACCTGAAGATTTGACCAGGAAACTAGGCACTCGGCACTTACATACCGTTCGGCATCAAGAGTCGTTCGGTATTGTATATCGTTCGGCATACATGGTTCGTTCGACATTCGAGAGTGTTCTGCATACGTAGAACATTCGGCATACATGGACCGTTCGGCATGGTAGAGTCATTCGACACTCCATACTGCTCGGCATCCACACCTCGTTCGGCACTCAACTTCGTTCGGCATAAATCACGATCGGCACTCAAGATCGTTCGGCATCCAGAGGTGTTCGGCATTCAGGGTTGTTCGACATCTAGAGATGTTCGGCATCCAGAGGTGTCCGGCATTCGCCCAATCTCGATCGGCTTCGACTATTGCTCGTCCTGCACTCTCCACTCAGCGCATCACTTCGTTCGGCATGACGATATCATTCGGCATCACTTCGTTCGGCATGACGATATCGTTCGGCATCACTTCGTTCGGCATGACGATATCGTTCGGCATCACTTCGTTCGGCATGACGATATCGTTCGCCATCACTTCGTTCGGCATGATGATATCGTTCGGCATCACTTCGTTCGACATGAGGATATCGTTCGGCATCACTTCGTTCGGCATGACGATATCGTTCGGCATCACTTCGTTCGACATCTATGGTTCGGCACATAGAACTCACTCTTTTTGGACCAAGGTATTTAGCTGCCAGGCCCACCAGGGAAGTCCAACCCATCTTTGTCTATAAATAGAGAGGCAGGGGCACAGTGAAAAGGACCTTTTTGGTAGAACACTGGGGAGACTCTGCCGCTTTCAAGACTCATTCTCTTTACTTAGCAATTGTATTCAAGTAGTTGGTGTATGGATTGTATCTGTAATCAATTATCAAGTAAAACAATAAAGATTAACCTCAAAGTGGACGTAGGTAGTTACGCCGAACCATTATAAATCTGGTGTTCTCGTCTTTGCATTCAATTTACCATATTGCTCTTTGTTTAAATTTACTTTCATCATTTATCTCTCTACACAATCTTTCTCAACGAGGTTAGTGGCCAATTCTGGTGCTAACACTATTTATGCTTATATGGATCTAAATTATGCTTGGATAGTGCAAATCTGACATTTTTGTTGCTTTAGATTACTAAGTAGTTTAATATCCATATCATAGGTTTGTTTCTTATATCCATTTATACATTTGACAAGTATAATTTTCCATGTTAAAATACATGGTCATTGCGATTTTAACCAGTTGTACCTTGAGAATGAATATAAAATTCACAATGCAAATGCTTTTGTACCATACATAAAGAATCATTTAAATTTGATATTGTTAACAACTACTCTTTTATAGCGTCTAACTACTGAGTATTGTCAATATATTTTTTTATATGTTTAAGCGTTTTTGTGTTACTTCAAATGTTTTTCCCTAAAGAGATTTTTTATGGAAGTCTTTTGTTTGAATATGGCTATTACATTATTTTTCATTTATATACCTGCTTTATTTTTCATATTATTTCTGTGTGCCAATTTAGGAAATTAAATTTTGCATTTGACTTCGTAGAAGAACATACATACTAAGAGTATGTCTATGATGATATGGTATATCAATTCATGTTGCATTGTGTTTATAGTACTGAACAACAAATGTAATTTAACTGCATTAGGAATCATGTTAATAGTACTACGTGAGTGTCTGTCTTTTCCTTTATATTTTTTGAACTTTATAATGCGACGCATTTATAAATATCATATATATTATTTTAACCAGGTAAGCAAGGTATGAATGGTGAACATTCTACGTGGAAACTGGATGCACAGTTGGTGTTGTGCATGGTTTTAGATTGATGTATGAGAAGTAGGTTTATCTTCCTAGGCACCATTACTGTACACATATCCAAATAATACTACCATAGGAATCGTTGACCGCTTAAAACTATTTTGTTTTTATAAGTGTGTTTATCTTTCTTAAAATTTAAAAATAAGTTTGGTCAGGGTTACTTCCTTTTATGGTCATACAACAAAAAAGTTGTTATTAATCTTTGGACCATGAAGAAGTTGCAGCTTTTTCAAGGAGATGCAAATTTTCTACAAGTGAGTAAATTATAGATCTTTTCTTGATGATAGGTTTGGCTAATATGCCATATAATAATCTTGACTTCTAAGTTTTGAAGGTTAGATTTTCGCATTAAATTGTTATTTACTCTGGTTTGATATACCTAACTCCGATTTTATTCTTATTTTTTCATTTTTGGTCAATTATAGTTAATTTTTTCCATCAATTATAGAATGATGCAATGCCCAGTAATCCCTAATCATCTATTGTTAAAAGAAATTGCTACAGTTTTTTTAGCTTCAAATTTTAGAATTTTTAATCAGTTATTATTGGAAATGGGAAATTTATTATTTATCGTTTTTAGTTTTATGGCTTCCACATTCAGCCTAAATTGTACTATTTTACTTCTTAATTTATTTTATTTCAAGGTTTACATAATCTAAATTGCATTATGTAATGTGTCTTGATCATTGTTATGCTTTAGTTATTGCAAAATAAATAAGGTCCGTCAATGAATACTTTTTGGTTTGGATAGTGTCGCATCCCTATTTGAAAACATTTTCAAATATCGGATATTTATATCTGTTGATATGGATGGATGTCGAATATTTATCTGTTCCGTTCATAATTAATAAATAAAAAATTAATGGAAAGTTTTCGTAAGGCATAAATCCTTTTCGGCAACAATGCTAAAATTTGTACAAAAAATAAAAAAATACGATAGTAAAAGAAATATTTGACAGAAAATATTAATTTATACAAGCTTAACATGAATTATTACTTTCATATAACAGTAAAACTAAACATTTTTGTATTAAAATACACATTATCTCAACTACTATTATGATAAAAACCGGATGGATAAATTTCGAATGCAGATACCATTATATCTATATTTGTGTCTGTTTTTTAGATTTCGGATAATTTTTCATTTTTTGGATATTGATGTGGACGAATTTCGGATGTTTCAGGTATCTATTGACAGCCCTAAAATCAATCATTGCTCTTTTCTATTCAAATTATGTTGGTGCCGATGACAAATGATATATTTTGTCAATTCAAAAAACTGAAATGACATTGGTCATGGATGATAGTTTGAGATAAATTGAATGCTCGGTATATAAATTATAAAACTAGTAATCGTAGGTTCATAGTTCAGTGAATTATCATGAAAATAATGATAAAAATACTGTTCAACATAATAAAACTAGAAAAGCTACCGAAAACTTCACTTTCGTTTAAGTGAGGTTCAAGTGACAACAATGATGCTGAACCTTTTTTATTGTTTGAATGATAGTTGAAGCTAAAACGTCTTTTAGTTTATGAAGACAAAAGTTTATATTATATGGTCACCTAAAAATTGCACTACTAAACTTTTACCACACTTGCTTTAAACTCATTATGTTGCAAAGTCACGTAAAGAGATCCCAAAAATGAATTAACTTCTCTCAATCATAGTCATTTACAATTGAAGTTCAAATATAGTTTTCATTTATTTAGCTCAATCAGTTAGCTTTCTTCTTATGTTTAAAATAGGTAACGTTGATAAGAGTATTGATGTTAGAACTTTCCTGATAGTTTGTAAATCTGAGAATGCATATAACTTGGTATTTTATTTTCAAAATTAATTTGTCAGGTCGTAAGCATTCCACTCTCGATCTAACCATCCCATGATTTTACATATGCAAATCACAAGTGACATTTTCATGTATTGAACTACTTTTACACACAAACTCACTTCTGTTATAGCATGAATTAAACAGCTTCATTAGTTTATAACCCAATGTGAACACATAAAAAATTAAAAAAGTGCAGGATAATCCATTGTTGCTCAAAATAGTAAGTTTAACCCTAATTTTACATATTCTAATTATTAGTTATAAGCATTGTGTAGAATTCGGGTAATTTTGGCAATATTTTTTAATTTAGATACATCAAACCTATGTGTAGAAGAGTTAATGAGATCCTCTGTATTATATTAATCTTCTTTCATATGTAATTTCCTTTTGCCATGCTTAGGATATATAACTATTGGGACTATTTGCCTGTGGCTTTTGCCTCACTCAGAGATTGGTTTTCTTAGCTTTATTAGTCTTTTGTCTTCCAAAATATATAAATTTTACATTTTGAAATTTAAAATTTATAAGATCGTAACTTTAAATTTATGACATTTTAAACAAATATTTTCATTCTTTGCATTTAACCTACTAATTTATGTTTAAATCAGTCAATTGTGGATTTTAAACATCTACAAAATACACTTTTTAATTTCAATTCTAAAATATTATTTATTTTCATCCTCGGTTTGAAAGTGAGACACATTGTAAGTGTGATTGATGGGCACCGATTTAGCTCTACCACCAAGAATTTATATAAAACATAGTAGATTTCAAGTGTCCTTTTTGGAGCATTTTCAAATTTCAACTACATGTAATATTCTTTTTAACAACGTGTTCTTAGTGCCTAGAAAAAAATGTAACTATCCACCAAGTTTTTGCATGAGGTGTTAATTACAGTTATATGGCTATAAAAGGACATCATCAACCACAAGCATTTTTAAATATTACGAATGTTTTAACATGCATTTTTTTAGCAGGGTCATCATTGATTAAATATAGATTTTTGCTACAACGTATTCTGAAGTTTTCCATATGTCATGTAACTACTAGGTCGTTACAAAAAGAACCCGAGTTTAAGGAATGGTCGATGCATTTTGTATTTACAAATGTAAATTTTACAGCGTTGAAATAATTTTTTTGAAACTCCTTTACAATCGTTACCAAGATTAATTTCTTTATACTTTATAGATTGTGTTTTTAATATAAAACTATAGCGTTAATTCTGATTACCATTCCTCCTCATGAGTTACCATTTCCACGTTTCGATCTTCCTGCGTATATATGGATTCCTCCACCTTATAGTCATGGATTACAAGTCTAGCCCTTTTGTTCCACCTGCATTCATGGTTAATGGTGTTGCTTTGATATCTGACTTTAATCGTGTTTCATGTATCTTTAATTTATTTCTTGCTTTATATTCTCACTTTTTACTTCACCTATTTTTCTTTCCCATATTTTAATACCCTGGCGTGTTTTGTTATCTAATAGAGTAAATTCTCTAATTCATGTTATAGTTAGAATTGTATTTTTTAGTTTGTTGCATCCTTGAACAGTTTTTCTATAAAAATGTACATAGGTGATAAATGATCTTTCTTACATTCATATTTGAAGGTACACCGTCTTATGTCAGCTTTCTTTGGCGAAAGCTTGGGTTTTATCTATACTGAATGTTTGTTTTTTTTGTTTTTTAAATTGGAAAGTCTTACGCAGTACTTGTGATATGATTCAAATATAAATTTACATTGTCCTCTGTAATTTTATTTCTACATCATCCAAAAAAAATTCCTGAAACTTTTTGCTTACTCTATTAATTAGTTTATGCATATTAACGTTATCAGTTAACACCCACACCGCTTTTATCTTGCACTATTCACTACTGCTATTTCTTCCATGCTCTACATTTCTGAATTTGTAATTCACTTTAACTTTACTTCACATATCCAACAACTTTGTTACATGTAGGGTTTTGAGATACTTGGAACAGCTAAGAAAAAGGACGTGGCCCATATACAGATGTCTATCATCGAGGAGAAGGTTTATGACATTAATGGTTTCGTAGTTAAAGCGGCAGCACTAATTTATCTGGCAATACCAGGGCCATACTATATAGAGTTTTACGAAGGCACATAGTTCACCCCAATGCATCACTTTCCTATAACTCAATACCAAACAATGGCCTTGAGGCTTGGTGGTTTAAGTGCTTTAACAGGTATTGTACAACCTCACTTCAGTTAAAAATATAGCTTACGCGACATATTCGCCTCACATTTAATTTAACGTCTACCTATACAAATACATGGCAGATGTCTGTGGCATCCTAATTGGAATTTCTGACATAAAACAAATAAAACATCAAAAGTGCGGTTGACCAACCTACCTAAAGGAGATAAAGATTTTACTTCAATGGTATAGTTACATTACTGGTAGCACAATACGTTTCAGATTACCTAACCCTTTGGTTCGTTCATATTGAAAATGAGGTAGTAGCTACACTTTGGGGGTGAGATGGTAAAATTGCTGACCGGTGAAAATATAAACAACATTGATTGTCCAACATCAGTAATGCTTACATCAACATTGGAGAAAAATGATTTTAGTAAGCGATATGACACTATAACTTCATTCATATAATAATAGATTATCTTTAATCAAAACTTTTGGTTGCCTATGTTTTTTACATGCTTACTTTTAATAATAGCTAAAGAACACCCATTCGGACTGACTCCACAAGTGATATGAAAATTTATCTAAATCTGGATGTTTCGGAGTGTGTAAAGAACTTTTCGCTGGGTACAATACTTACAACCTGATACATTATACCTAGACGTAGAAACACAGTTACTTTACCTTTTTCCCTATGATAGATTTGCTGAATAGATGTGAGCACTCAGCTAGCATAGCTCCCATTAACATCCCCATTAGCTATGGGAACGAAAGTTAATATTCTAGATTTGCTTATCTCACTCACATCTAAATCCTGTGTGGTACGTAATTCAACTTTATAATACATACTTCGGCTTCATCATTACCACTGTGCTAAATAATTTGTCTTTAACGTCAAAACAGGGTGTCAAGTACCAATTTCGTAGAGAAATTGTGAACGTAGATGATGTTTTTGGCTGAAGTAATCTTTCATGTAGGAAGTGTAAAGCAGCAGCATAGAAAAATGGAAATACATACTAGTGCGCTAAATTTGCATCAATCATTAACAAACCACAATCTAGGTAACCTACATTCACTTGTCTTTGTGTACATAAACCTTTACAAATCTTATATTTCCTGTAAATAGCAAGTCATTTCCAGTATTATATCTATCATTAAAACCTTTCTTTCCACCCACTACAAAAGCATTTAAATTTAGCTAACTCTTCTCTTGAGAACTTCCATTTTTTTAATTTGAGAAATCTTGGTATTAAAGAAGGAGAAAATTTTACTACTGTTTTCAATTTTGATTCAACATGAGTTATTGACATTTCGAATTGGTAGAACATTAGTATTTAATAGTACCATATTTAAAATTTTAAAGTTTTATGCTTTTAAGCTTAAAATTTATGAACAAAATTGTTATGAAATGTTGCTTCATACAATGTTTTATTCAATTTCTATAATAGTTTACTTCATACAAATTGAATTTATTAAAATCAGTCATCATTTGTAGAAAATTTGATGGTTAATAAAATGTAGGTTCCATAATATTGGCAACTTATTTGACAGTTAACCGCACCTATTAACATTGTTCTAACATTGCCAGGTTCAAATTGTTTCTTAACGTTCATGATAGGACTGCAACCATAAAAATTTTAACAGTGCTTCAATCTATTTTTTAACTCTACTATCAGCCACTTCCACTGTCTATGTTTTATATTTCACATGCACTTTGTGTTCACATTGTTCCACATTTTTTGCTTCAGCAAAGTTGAATTGAAAGAGCATGATGATGCTGGCAATGCAATTGCCACAATGCTGCAAAGAAAAGGCTACAAAAAATTCAAATATAGGAAGGGAAACTGTACCAGTTGAAGCTATGAGCCTGTATTCACAGTAATTATATTAGCTGTCAGTTTACAAGACTAAAATATTAAAACCGCACTTCTAAATTCAATTTTTATTTTTTACATTTCATTAGATCTCATTACAGTATCGGTCATTCCCATTGCATTGTGTACTACTGTATGAACATTTCTATTTAGGCATATCAATTTTGTACCAATGCAGTTCTACAATTATCTGCAAGCATTCTTTTTCTTACATCAGGTTTACTATGCTCCAATCTCCTTGCTAATTTACTCTAGGATCTTAAGATTGGACTTGGCATACAAAACTATTTACATATGTCTGTCCGTATATGAATTTATGCATATATTCAAGCAATAAGCATTACAAACTGTATGTTCAGGATATGTGACATTTCCATGTATCCACATAAGTAAATAAAGCTATATATTTACTTTAAATTATTCTACAACTTCTGATTTTATATGTACCACCAGGAAAATTGATACATAGACCAATACATAGGCATAATACATACACAAAGGCCAAGCTGATTCACAATGTTTTAGGTTTCTATATATTGACGCGTGCACATAGCTAGGAAAATTAATAATACTAACGAAAAATATATATAAAATAGTTTGAACTGAATAACAGTTCATGCAGCAACACAGGGTGGAAAAAAGAATGAATTCCAATGCCAAAGTAAAAGTGAATTCATCTAGGTTGCAGATCAATGCTAATGGAACAGAAAATATCTCTCGGTCTTCCATAAATTCTTTAATGGACAACTCCTACCAATATGTGATTATACCAAGTACTATCCATGGCCAAATCCACATTTCAAATAGTGGAAATTAGCCACAAGGGCCTCTTTAGCAAGTGGAATTGGTTTCTAGGACACACAACTGAAATAATTACTTTCAAGGACAAAACACAAAATAATTAGTTTCTAGGGCCTAAAAACCTATGAAATTATGTCCTTGAAAGTAATTGGACTGCTGACTTTGTCCTTGAAAGTAATTATTCTGCTGACTTTGGCCTTGAAAGTAATTATTTTGAATGGGTGTCCTAGAAACTAATTGGAATGCAAAGTTTGCCCTTCTGGTGAAATGCCCCTTTCAAATATTAGTATTATTTGATTTTTAGGGATTTAAAACTTCTATTGGCATCTTCATAAGGGAAGATTATTTAGAAAAAGACATTCCTTCCAAAATAGGAAAATTTTGAGCTTTTATATAATAAAAATAAGAAGGATGTTCTTTGCATCAGAGTAATAAGATCAATTATGAGGCTTAAGTAAATTATCACTTATGCATAATCCAAGAGCTTATGACTAAAAATTGTAGTCGACTTCCGATAATATGAATTATCCTCTTATTTTGTCCCAAGGGGTTCTCTTTTACGGTCGGCTGAATTTTGTCTAGGGGTCTCCATCACCTCTTTCCATGTTTGAAACCTTTTCTACAAATATGAAAATTTTTACAAAAAATAATTCATTCGCAGGCAGCATGGTAAGTAATCCGCCTACAACAAATATCCAACCAATTTACACCTATGGTTCCTGGAATTCAAGAACATAACACTATTGAAGACTAGAAGAATGGTCTAGTTGTATATTACTGCTGAACCAAAAAAAATAGAGTCAATAGTTTGTACCGTCTATGTCACATCCTCAAAATATGACATACAAATCAAGAGCCAACCAAGGATTGCATAAATAAATGTATGCATGGTAAGTTTATAATTATATAACATTGATTCTATGTGTCCAATTGATCCACGAACATAATTTTTTTTACTCTGCATGTTTCTATATTTAATCCTATGGATAAATATAAACCGCAAGAAATGATATGTATTCCATGTTGACGACATGTGCCATCACATTAATGATTCACTTCTCAATATTAAGGATGCGAACTTCTTCGTAATTCACACCCCTATAAAAAATATTTAACTTAAGGCAGTGCTATTATTTATATACTGATCTCCCACAAAAAATTTTTGTCAGCAGTCGTCTACATGGACTACAATTTTATTCTCTTTCCCCAGTATATTCATACACACAAATGCATGTTACAGCTAACACTCCTTTTTTCCAATTAAGACATAACAATCTCATAGAACCAACATAAAAACCTAATTTAAACATCAAATTAACTATTAAGGGTTGAAAAAAGAAACACATTTAGTCATCGTGATAAAATAATTGCTGACATTTCGCTAATCTAATTATAAAATTCCGTGTGTGAAGCATGAGTTCACACTAGTTTATATAATCTATCTCTTAGAATCCAAATCATCTAAATATGAGATTTCAATTTCTACGTCATGCCATGATTTGACTTTAATTAATGTAGAGCATCATATTGAAGATCGATGGTACTCTCAAGTCGAGAAGACTGTGTAAATTAGTCACATCGATATTTTCTGTTTGACCTTAGTTATATTAACCAACAAAAAACTATCAAGTGATCTGTTCCATGGTTACCCATTAACGATCAATACGTAACCACTAGGTGCCTCCAATAGTCATGAGTAATAAACTGTCCAACATTTGGAGAGTGTTATGTACTCTGGTCTCAACGGATACACCGATATCCAATCTCGATGCATCTTGACTAGGAACATTTAAAACGATGTATTTTATAATATTGTGATACAATACTCATGATTACAACTATTTGTAATTATTATCACAAACACACCTTTTATGGATTTTCTATTAAATATACTTTTAATTAAATTAGTTAATTGATATAACACATTATGTCAAGTATATAATAGAAATAAAACACTTTTATTCCGAACAAAATTGGTTATCGAGTTAGATATATGTAACAAATTACATAATTGCCCCTAGAACATACCCTTACCTCTATCAATCTCCCACTTGCACTCGGGGTCAATTATGGAATCTTATTCCAACTTCTCTAGTGGGTATCCTCAAAACCAATTGGGTCAGTCCCTCAAGAAGGGTATGCTATAATGGTACAATTATCTACTATGTCAATCAACTATCTTCGATGCTGATAAACTATTTTTGAAAGAGACTATGCTATAGGATCGTGTAATATGGATATTATCTAAACTACTTGTGCGGAATATAAAGTAAGTAAATAGCAGTAAAATAAAATGACACCGGATATTTTTATACTGGTTCGAACTCCCGTTCTACGTTCAGTCCCAGACTCCTTCTGGAATTCTAACTAGTAGCCCTCACTTAACCCGGAGGAATAGGTTTGTTGATACGCTATATTTTGATCAATGACAATGTGCTTCAACATAAAGGAAGAGATATGTGCAAAGCTAAAGGAAGAACTATGAAGACCAAAGATACCATAAGTATGATTTAAATATAGGTCTTAGTTTAGATTCATTGTTAAAATCTATCCTCAAGAGGCTTGCACAAAACACTAGAACACGTTTCATAACTTCATTTTTTAGAAAAACATTCACTGTGCAAAAAAGTAATAGTTCAGTCGACTGTACAGGTATTCCCAGTCGACTGAACCTATTACAGAATTACAACATGCACAGTTTCAGTCGACTGAAATTCCCTGTTCAGTCGACTGAATTCGAACCTGCGAATTTTTAATGAAAAGACACCTTCTTCTTCCCAAGAGTTGCAACCATTCTCCAATGGTAATGGATGCATCTCTTGGCTGAATCTTTTGCAAATAGATATACCTCTTCTACACCTATAAATACATGTTTCTATCATTTGCAAATCACGAATTCTAATTGCTTTAATCTCTCTATTATCTTGATCAAATTTTCAGATTTCTTAAGTTTTCAAGAGCAATCACAAACCACTTCAATTGCTTGAATCTCTGATTTATCTTAAATACTCTTTTGATTCATAGCAATTTATATTTCCTAAATCTTCATAAACACATTTCATATTCTTGAGGATAAGATTATAGGAAAGTTGTACTCAATTAGACTCATTAGTGCTATCAAGAACACAACAAGTCAGAAATACTCTTTGTATCTAGTTGAAGTCCTCTTCGATAGTTGAGGGAAGAAATCTCGTTCGGTTGTTCGGGTAAGTTGTAAACCTATTCCTCCGGGTTAAGTGAGGGTTGTTGGTTAGTTGAATTCCTGAGAGGAGCTTAGGGACTGGACGTAGGATAAGAGGTCCGAACCAGTATAAAGTCTTGGTGTCTACTTTACTTACTGCTTATTGCTATCTACCTAGACCATTCCACTATTCCATATTATACGATCCTACCACATACCCTTCTTTCAATTGGTATCAAAGCAAGGCCGTCCTATAACAATAACACCATTATTTGACATATTGATAATATGGAAAATAACACAAGCACAAGCACAACAACTGCCTATAGCTCTACATTTGCAGAAGGACAATCTACCCAAAGACCCCCTCTATTCAATGGACTAAACTATAATTATTGGGCTACAAGGATGAGGATTTATATGCAAGCAACAAGCTTTGAAGCCTGGAATGCATCTCAAGCAGAGTTTGTTGTACCCATAACTGATTACCCTACATGGACACAAACTCAGAAGAATGAAGCTAGTGCAAATGCCAAAGCTATGAATATGCAATTTTGCGCTTTGGATAGAAATGAGTTCAATCGTGTTAGCATTTGTACTACTGCACATCAGATATGGGATACACTTAGAACCATACATGAAGGCACAAACAAGGTCAAACAAACAAAGATCTCCATGCTAAAGAACCAGTTCCAAAACTTTAGAATGCGACAGAATGAATCCATCAATGACATGTACTCGAGATTTCAAGACATTCATCATGCCTTAATAGGACTAGGAGAAAAATACATGGATTTTGATATTGTATCTAAAGTTCTAAATTCACTCACTGATGAATGGGAGAGAAAAGTCTTAGCAATCAAAGAAGCAAATGATCTATCTACAATGAAACCAGAAGAATTAATTGGAAATCTTATGTCGTATGAAGTAAATATGCAAGCTAAGAAAGATCAAGCACAAGAAAGAAAGAATGTAGCTTTTCATGCGGAAAAGGAATAATCAGACTCTGAAGAAGAGGATTTAGCATTTATAGCCAAAAATTTCAAGAAATTCTTAAGATATAGAAAAGGAAATAAAAACGGATTCAAAAAGAATTTCTTGAACAAACCTACATCCTCGAATATAGAATGTTTCAACTGTCACAAGAAAGGTCACATGCACAAATATTGTCCAGAGCAAAAGAAGGAGAATCAGAGAACTCTCAATAACAAAAACAAGAAAGAAAAATTCAAAAAGAAGGCATTCTCTGTAACATGGGACGATTCAGATTCATCTTCATCTGAAAGTGAAAATGATAGCGACAATGAACAAGCGAATGTATGCTTTATGGCTCAAGAATCTGAGGTTAGTAATTTAACTTTCGATGATTTAATTGATGTAAACACTGAACTTTTGAGCACAATAAAAACTCTTAAAAGGAAACTCAAGGAAACTCGTGAAAATCAAAACAAAGCTGAATTTGAAAGAGATATGTTAAAAGATGAAAAGAAAATTCTAGAAGAAGAACTTGAAAAAGTTCAAGAGTCTCTTTCAAATTCGGAAACTCAATTATCACTTTTAAGTCAAGAAATTGAAACTCAAAAGACAAAAAATGATATAATTGTTTCTGAAAATCATGAGATAAAAACTAAGATTAGACAAGTTGAGTTAGAAAATAATAGTCTTCAAGACAGATTAGATAACATCACTAAAAATGTCTCTAATTTTAACAAAGGAAGAGAAAATTTATCTAAGATTTTAGAAAATTCTCAATCCTCCTCAAATAAACATGGATTAGGATATAAAAAGGAGTCAAAAATTCCTAAAAAGAAAAATACAAATTTTAAGAGGAATATTGATTCAAAACAACAAATGTTATTAAGAGAACCTATTAGAACAAAAGAAGAAACTAAGATAGTTAAAATTTGGGTTCCAAGGACTAACAATATTTTAATTAGGAATAAATATATTAAAGCATTTATGGATAGTGTTCATAATAATAAAAATTATATTTATAAAAAGGATACTGAACCAAATTGGGTTTGGTTTCCTAAGTTCTAACTTTTAGGACCCTATTGAAAGGTAGGTAACAATAATTTTGTATTTATTTTCAGGTCCCACTCAAAAAGAAGAAATGGATACTAGACAGTGGTTGCTCAAAACACATGACCGGCGACAAAGATATGCTTACAAAGATCACATACTTTGATGGTGGCTCGGTTACCTTCGGAGACAATTCAAAAGGCTATATCATTAGCAAAGGAGATGTGAGCAATTACGGTACATCGAATTTACCTTTTATTACAAATGTTTCATTAGTTGAAAATCTAAAACATAATCTACTAAGCATAAGTCAACTTTGTGACAAAGGTTTTAAAATAACTTTTTCGGAAAATAAATGTAGTATTTTTAATCAAAACCAAAATCTTGTTTTTGAGGGAAATAGAGATAGTAATATTTATGTTCTAAATATGAAAATTAATCATAATATAAATATGTGTTTACTAGCCAAAGATAATGATCCTTGGTTGTGGCACAAAAGATTTTGTCATATTAATTTCAAAACTATTAGAAAACTTTCTAAAAATGAATTAGTAAGAGCTTTACCTAAGATAAACTTTAAAATAAAAAATCTTTGTGATGATTTTCAAATAGGAAAATTAACAAAATCATCTTTCAAATCTAAGAAAAATATTTCAACTTTACAACCACTAGAATTACTTCATATGGATCTTTTCGGACCAACACAAATTCAATCCTCATATTCGGGATAATATAAATCATCATTTTTTGGACGATAACATTAACATCCACGATATCAAATCAACTTCCTTACGACCAAGAGCCAGGGTTCTCCACAAAGCTCTTATGCATACCATCACCCCTCAAACAGGCTCATATGAAATTGTATACCCAAACAATTATAGAGCACTATATGCTATTTGGGGCAATATTCAAGTTAATTGGGTTCAACTCATTCTTGATGAATTTCTTACATTCAATAATGGCAAAATGAGAACAATATACTTTGGCAAGTATATCATGCGACTACTCCTCAACGTTGATACGCCACTACCAGAGTCCGAAAATACAATGGTTCACCAAATCAACCATCGGACTATAAGCCTTATGCAACTCCCGGCTAGACCTCCTCGCATCATATCTCTTGCCGAATGGGAAGCAAGACATCAAGAACCGCATCAACCTCCTCAACCCCAACAAGAAGAACCTTTCAATCAAGATGATGATATTCATCTCGTTGAACCAAATTTTACTACCAATCAATCATTAGGAATCCTATCAAGAAATCAACAAATTCTTGATAATCGCCTCAAAAAGGTGGATCATAAACTTGATAGGATTAAAGGTTTCTTCCACAAATTATGGGATGCCATATCATGCACAAGCTCCACTTCTGCTTCAACCTCCCACGGCAAGCGTCCGGCTCCAACCTTCACATGGACGTCATCCGAAGAAAATCCAAGCAGCAGCACAAGTGGAAATAGCGGTGGTCAAGGAGGAAGAGCATTTAGACAACCCACCGGTGGACCCGTGATTCGTGAACCAGAGGGCAAACGAGAAGGCTCCTATGATTGGGATAGAGATTGATCACTTATGGTTTGATTGTTTTTTATTCTATTTCGAACACTACTACAACGGCTTGTATAAATATCCTTCTTTCTTTTATGCTACATTTTGCGTTGTTTAAACTATAGTTATGCATATCAAAGATTGTCTTTTTCTTGATAATATACTTCTGCAATTATTACTTCCTTTTTGTCGATGACAAAGGGGGAGAAATCTATGTTACTAACCTTGTTTTGTAGGAAAGATAGTGCATATATTCAGGGGGAGGAAATAATTACACACATAAGTATTGTCAGCAATCAAAAAGGGGGAGAATGTTGATACGCTATATTTTGATCAATGACAATGTGCTTAAACAAAAAGGAAGAGATATGTGCTAAGCTAAAGGGAGAACTATGAAGACCAAAGATACCATAAGTATGATTTAAATATAGGTCTTAGTTTAGATTCATTGTTAAAATCTATCCTCAAGAGGCTTGCACAAAACACTAGAACACGTTTCATAACTTCATTTTTTAGAAAAACATTCACTGTGCAAAAAACTAATAGTTCAGTTGACTGAACAGGTATTCCCAGTCGACTGAACCTGTTATAGAATTACAACATGCACAGTTTCAGTCGACTGAAATTCCCTGTTCATTCGACTGAATTCGAACCTGCGAATTTTTAATGAAAAGACACCTTCTTCCCAAGAGTTGCAACCATTCTCCAATGGGAATGGATGCATCTCCTGGCTGAATCTTTTGCAAATAGATACACCTCTTCTACACCTATAAATACATGTTTCTATCATTTGCAAATCACGAATTCTAATTACTTTAATCTCTCTATTATCTTGATCAAATTTTCAGATTTCTTAAGTTTTCAAAAGCAATCACAAACCACTTCAATTGCTTGAATCTCTGATTTATCTTAAATACTCTTTTGATTCATAGCAATTTATATTTCCTAAATCTTCATAAACACATTTCATATTCTTGAGGATAAGATTATAGGAAAGTTGTACTCAATTAGACTCATTAGTGTTATCAAGAACACAACAAGTCAGAAATACTCTTTGTATCTAGTTGAAGTCCTCTTCGGTAGTTGAGGCAAGAAATCCCGTTCGGTTGTTCGGGTAAGTTGTAAACTTATTCCTCCGAGTTAAGTGAGGGTTGTTGGTTAGTTGAATTCCTAAGAGGAGCTTAGGAACTGGACGTAGGACAAGAGGTCCGAACCAGTATAAAGTCTTGGTGTCTACTTTACTTACTGCTTATTGCTATCTACCTAGACCATTCCACTATTCCATATTATACGATCCTACCACATACCCTTCTTTCAAGGTTTACACCGCCTAAGCAACCGAACATGACTTTGACCACCTGAGCAACCGAATAGGATTTCCCCGCCTGAGGAACCGAACAGGACTTCGATACAAATGAAATGTTTTTTTTTGACTTTGCGTGCTCTTGTTACAACACAGATTTGTCAAATGAAGTACTCCCTTCCTATAATCTTTCCTTAAGCAAAATATGTATATTTGTGTGGACGTGAAGATATGGAATATTAGATTGCTTAAGAAATGTAGAATTATGATCGTATCTATAAGCAATAGATAGTTGAATATTCAAGAGAGCAATAAATTCAGAAAAGTTAATTCAAGTAAAGTAAGTAAGTACATTGATCTTGAAAATCATGTTTATTTATAGTAGACAAAGAGTTACAACCTCTGGTGAAAGGTCCGATCGAACAGTAATGGATGTAACTGATCTCTACGAAGAAGAAATCTCTTCATGAAAAGAAGTGTCTTTTCAAAAAAATGATAGTTATAACCAGGTTAGTCGACTGGTCAAGGAACTTTAGTTGACTGAATTTGAAAACATTACGTGCATATATGTATGCACAGGTTCAGTTGACCAACTATATGCATTTAGTTGACTGATCTTTGAATTCCCATAAAACAGTTTGAAAAACATTGTAAAGTCAATTTTAAATAATCGTCATTTATACGTGAGGGAGTGTGAACTACTCGAGGATAGATTTTAGCATATATAAACACTAACTTAGACTCTAAAACAAAGTTCATACTTGATAAATGATCTTCGAGTCTAGTCGTCTTTGTAATTTGTAGTCATAGATTTGTCGAATATTCAATCATTCTTATGTCGTCTTGATCGTCTTGGCATGAATCAAAACTTGAAATCCAACATTCTCTCCCTTTTTGATTGATGACAACTCTTTATGATATATTGAAATATGAGCAAAATCTCGACAAAAATCCTTATATAGCTCCCCCTGAATCCGAGATGAAGTTTTTGTTAAACCTGCCAATTTTGTTAATACAACACTTCTTCTCCCCCTTTGTCATTGATAAAGAGGAGATATATATACAGAAAAATATGTAAGCAATATACCATTATTCATAATATTCATAACAATATGAGATCACTTACACAACATAGAACAAACTACATAGTTACCGTTGTTCCAAAATAAAACATACCATTGTTCCAAAATACTTAAAATAAAAATACTAAACCACTTACTCATCATCGTTACCATTGGAGCTTTCCTCTCCTTCTTCATCATCTCCTTCGGATTGTTCATCATCCCCACTAGAGTCTCTTCCTTTACCACCCACGTCTTCTCCTTCTTCTTCTCCTTCTTGTCCTTCTTCGGAAGTTGACCAAGTGAAATGAGGTTGTGGATGCTTCCCTGGAACCGTAGGCACATGGACGAACATGGAGGAGGATTATCCACAAGATAGTACTTCCCAAATATTATTCAAAAAACCTTTGATGTGATTTAGCTTTGAGTTTACTTTGGTAACGGTTTTCTCAACATGGGTAACAGTTATCTTAACACGAGATAGTCGCCTATCTAAAAGCTTTTGGTTTCTAGAGACAATTGTTAAAGCTTCTCGTGGTTGAGCTTCCGATCCAATCTCTTCAATTTCATGGAATTCTCGTTGAGGTTGTGATTGGGAAGAGGATATGGCTTCAGTTTGTGGAGCTTGTTGTCTAGAAGAGGGTTGTGGTTGACCTGCCGCTTGGTTTTCTAGCCAATGTTCAAAGGTTATTATAGTGTGGCTTCGGTATTGCTTTGGAAGACCCATGAGACTTAGGGTTTTGGTGTTAAGAGAGCTAATCGTGGAATAGTCCGAATTGGGGAGATTAGTTCGAAATGACGAATAATTCTCATGATATAAGTGCCGTAGTATATGGTTTTCATACGGCATTGGTTAAAAGTTAGAAATTCATCGAGAATTACCTTAGCCCAATTAACGGAACTTTGTCCCCAAATAGCATACAACGATTGAAAATAATGCCTATAAACCTTCTCGTGGCTACTAGTACGAGGATTGATGGAGTGAGTAAGAGCTCGATGCATGATTCTAGCCTTTGGTCGAAGCTCTATTGCCTTGAGTTCTCTTAAGTCGTCATAGAGAAAAGGATGGCTAGTTCTATCTCGGTTATCCATGTTAACTTCAATGTCGGTTAAATCTTCTCCTTCGGAAGAGCAATTGAGAATCCTTCCTAGACGAGCAACGGGTAAGAATATCTTCACTACGCATACGACAGTCAATATACAATCGTCGGGGTTTTGAATATTGTGGTGATCCAAGTTGAGGTTCGCATAGAAAAGCTTGATAAGGAGATGATTTACTTCAAGCTGTTGGCATTGTAATCGAGTAAGGATTCCAAACCACTTCTTCTAGCAACGTCTTGGATTGCATAGGAGGAAAAATCGGGATATTTGACAAAAGAACCTTCAAAGATTCTTGAGTTTTTCATCTTATCGAATATTCATGCTGCCTTTTCATTGTGAAGCCATCCTCTAATTTGTGATTCAGATGGTCCAGTAGAGGAGGAGGAAGGTCTTGCTCTTTTTGGTGGCATTTTGAGTTAGGGTTTGGAGAAGAAAACTTTAAAATTTATGTAGGGTTTTGGGGATTTCGGTGATGGATATATAAAGAGAGTGAAAGGATAAACAAAATAATGAAGGGTTGTTTGATTTTATAAAGGTTATATTGTAAAATGAAGTGTCTATTTGCAAATAGAAACCCGATTGCCAGATTCAGTCGACTGGATATTCAATGTCAGTCAACAGAATGATGATCCGAGACCCATTAAAATATTATGAAGCAAGTTTAGTCGACCGATCCTTATGATTCAGTCGACTGAATTTTTACCGAGAAAAATAGTTCATTTTTGTGGAATTTAGTCGATAGAATTATGAAGTCAGTCGACTAAATGCAGGAAAAAAATTATGTTTAAAACAATATTTAGTCAACTATCTAGGATAATCTAGTCGCCTAAATTTCTTGACAAAACAGACCATCATTTTTATTAAGAAAAGAAAATATACAATGATATTGAAAAAAAATTAAAGTAAAGACAACCAATAGAAAGAAAATTATTTGGAGGATCCAGAAGACGTGGGAGTTGCACATTCCTCCGGCTCAATTTTGGTAATTTCTCGTGCCGGTTGAATAGTAGAGCGATCCTATGAATTTGGAGAATAAGGTGGCCGCTGGGGAGATGGATTATGCACATACTTGTTTGATAGAGAGGAACCACAAAAATTTAGAGCAAATTTCTCGAGTAGACTAAGTCTCCTGCCATGATTCTTTTGTTCATAGAACATCTCTCTTTGTATGCTTAATGATTCTCTTTGATAATGGTGATATCATCTATTTGTTTAGCAATAGATGAAGAACCAAAACCAAGATTCCTATGCACTCGCTTAGATATAGGTGTATATCTAGTATGATAGCTAGGAGAGACTATAGGAACATGCTCATAAATTAAATTAGGAGTTGGTAGATTAATAGAACCAGAACTTGGAGAGGAATAGTCTATGGTGGAATACTCTGTATTTACTTGTGAAGACATGATGATGAAAAAGCTTGTGTAATTACTTATAAAATGATATGAAAAATAGAGCAAATATAGGTTTCTATAAGACATAAATTTTCAGAAATAGCAATCAAACTAATGGTAAAATTGATTATGACCATAAAAGAGATGTTGGCTAGAAAGTAAAGCTAATGTATGGTTTAAAATTTGAACTCTAAAAATAAAAAATATATAAAGAGAGGTGAAGTATAACTTCAAATGTGAAAAACCATATAGCAAAAAGGAAATGCATGTAACTTCTAGCCGTGAGACCAGAGATCGAGTGTTGGCAGCTCCATTTTTGAATAATATTTTTTATTTTTGAAAAAAATCTAAAAAATAAAGAAATTACTTATAAATCTTTTAACGACAAAATTCCTAGTTCTCTTCTTAATTTTATAAAAATATTTTCATTTAATGGTTTTGTAAATATGTCAGCCGGCTGGTTTTCAGATGACACAAATTCTAATCTGACAATATCTTTTTCAATATTATCATGAAGAAAATGATGATGGATGTCAATATGTTTTGTTCGTGAATTATTTACAAGAATTTTAGATAAGTTTATAGCACTTGTGTTATCACAAAAAATAGTTGATTTAGATAAATTTATTCCAAAATCTTGAAGCGTTTGTTGCATATAGATGACTTAAGCAAATGCTAAAGTAGCTGAAATATATTCTGCTTCACAAGTCGAGAGAGAGACACAATTTTGTTTCTTACTAAACCAAGATACTAGGGGTTGTTTAATAAAGTGACAGGTCCCACTTGTACTTTTTCTATCTATCTGACATCCTCCAAAGTCAGCATCATTGTATAATACTAACTCGAAAGGACATTCTTTCGGATAGAAAAGTCCGAAATCTTTGGTTTTGCTTAGATAACGTAATATTCGTTTCACCGCTCGCATATGTGATTCTTTAGGATTTGCGTGAAATCGAGCACATAAACAAACACTCATCATTATGTCAGGTCTACTAGCAGTTAGATAAAGTAACGATCCAATTATACTTCGATATAATTTTTGGTCAACACTTTTGCCATCTTCGTCTCGATCGAGATGTATTGTTGTACTCATTGGAGTTGGTTTGGCAGAAGTCTTTTCCATACCAAAGCGTTTAATTAGATTATTATAATATTTTCTTGATTAATAAAAATTCCATTATCTAATTGTTTAATCTGTAATCCAAGAAAATATGATATCTCTCCCATATGTGACATTTTAAATTCTTTGGTCATTATGTTAGAAAATTCCTGACATAGCTTATCATTAGTAGAACCAAAAATAATATCATCAACATAAATTTGAATAATTAAAATATCCTTTTTAGTATGTTTAATAAAAAGAGTTTGATCAACCTTTCCAGTTTCAAAACCCGAGTCTACATGATAGCTTTTAAGACATTCATACCAAGCACGAGGTGCTTGTTTTAGACTGTATAAAACTTTCTTGAGTTTATAAACATGGTCTGGAAATTTTTCATGTGAGAATAGATGAGATTGTTCGACATAATAATTTTCTTTTATATATCCATTTAAAAAGGCACTTTTAACATCCATTTGATAAAGTTTAAAATTATAAAAACATGCAAAGGCCAGTAAGATACGAATTGCTTCTAGTTGAGCAACTGGAGCAAATGTTTCTTCATAGTCAATTCCTTCCTCTTGATACCAAATGAAAGAGACTATGCTATAAATCGTGTAATATGTATATTATCTAAACTACTTGTGCAGAATATAAAGTAAGTAAATAGCGGTAAAATCAAATGACACCAGATATTTTTATACTGGTTCGAACTTCCGTTCTACGTTCAGTCCCAGACTCCTTCTGGAATTCTAACTAGCAGCCCTCACTTAACCTGGAGGAATAGGTTTACACCACCTAGGCAATCGAAAATGACTTTGACCAGCTGAGCAACCGAATGGGATTTTCCCGCTTGAGCAATCGAACAGGACTTTGATACAAATGAAATGTTTTCTTGACTTTGCATGCTCTTGTTACAACACAAATTTGTCAAATGAAGTACACCCTTCCTATAATCTTTCCTCAAGTAAAATATGTATATTTTTGTGTACGTGAAGATAAGGAAGAATAGATTGCTTAAGAAAAGTAGAATTATGATCGTATCTGTATGCAATAGATAGTTGAATATTTAAGAGAGCGGTAAATTCAGAAAAGTTAATTCAAGTAAAGTAAGTACATTAATCTTGAAAATCATGTTTATTTATAGTAGACAAGGAGTTACAACCTCTGGTGAAAGGTTCTACCGAACAGTAATGGATGTAACTCTCTACAAAGAAGAAATCTCTTCATGAAAAGAAGTGTCTTTTCAAAAATATGACAGTTATAAGCAGGTAAGTCTACTGAATTTGAAAACATATATGTGCATATATATATGCACAGGTTCAGTCGACTGACTATTTGCATTCAGTCGACTGATCTTCAAATTTCCATAAAACCAGTTTGAAAAACATTGTAAAGTCAATGTTAAATAATCGTCGTTTATATGTGAGGGAGTGTAAACTACATGAGGATAGATTTTAACATATATGAACACTAACTTGACTCTAAAACAAAATTCATACTTAATAAACGATCTTCGAGTCTAGTCGTCTTCGTAATTTGTAGTCATAGATTTGTCGAATATTCAATCATTCTTATGTCATCTTGATCGTCTTGGCATGAATCAAAACCTGAGATCCAACAATTTTATCATGTGGAACAATTCAGAGTACGTCTCTCAACTTACAATGAGCTCTAAGTTCTGTTACGATAAATATCATGACATTGTTATCATATAATTATGTTATGGGATTCTTAACATTTGGAATTACCCTTAGCTCGGTTGTAAATTCGTGCATTTATATTTATGTACTTGGTTTTATTATGGCGTTATTCAAGACGATGTACTTACCCTTTTCATTGAATTGGCCATAGTCTTTCATTTGAAACATTTACAACTTAAATATTTTTAACCTAAAATTATTTTTGACATATTATACTCAATATCACTTATGAAAGTTTGAGTCTGAACACTCCTTTATACGGAGTTTGTTGTTTATGTAAACAATTCTCTAGTATTTCATAAATACACGAGAGTACTTCAAACTATCATTTAGTGATATCAAAGGATTTGATATTTTCTTCATGTATCAAATACATAAAAAAATCACGATATCCTAGACAAAATAATATGTATGATAATTCCTATTGCCAATGCATAAGGAATCCATCTTACATGTTATGTATTAAACATTTTAACAAGTTGTCCTTGCATATCAGTTTGGGACATTCCCAATAACTTTTATACTTACTATAAAAGACATCATTTACAAATCCAACGTCGAGTATTAAAATAACAAAAACTAATTTTATCACAAGTGCATCGTTAACAATCGACAGCGTACTTATGGTTTAGAAATACCAATGTACATTTTAACGCTCTTTCTTATGAACACACACTTCCTTTGCATTTTGATTGATAATCATACTATTTTATACTTCTATCAAAATACTTGTTCAATTTTGATGCTTTTCAGTTGTATCTGAAAAACCCACAAACTCAACATCGCTCGTACAGATTTCGAGACACTTTGATTGTTATGTGCAAATAATCTTGTCTAAATCCATATTTAGAACTTTTCGCTTCAACACTGTATAAAAACATAAAGTTATACTAAGCGGTAACTTTGTGAGTAAAATCCAAACTAGCTTGAGCACATCGAATAGTGAATCTGTTATGTTAATTTCAAAAATTGAAATTCATGGTATAATTCTTATCAATGTGGCTCACTATATTCCAATTGCATTTATCTTTCTCTTAAAGGTACATTTGCGACCAATGGATCATATCCCTTCGGATACAACTATCAAAATTATATTTTGATAATGTACTTGGAATCTATTTCAGATTTGCGCATTGTACCATATTATAGAGTCAATACTCTTGATGGTTTAATTAAACAACCGAGGATTATTTTTTCCTAACATTGACAAGAAACTCGTGGTTTTCCTTTAATGTACAAGAATACTTTTTAGACATTCTAATATGTTGTGTTCATTAAATTTGGTTAATTTTATTTCATCTCTTGTAATCAGTTTTATCCTTGGATCATATCCAAATCCATTTTATACCAATAATTTCTTAGAGAAATTCCTTTATTATGAAGTTGGTATTTCTTGAAACAACAGTTGTTACTCAGTGTAACGGAATGGGCATTCATAAACATTTTATGAATTACCTTATATAAAACTGATTTTGCATTAGTTCATAATATATTTATGTTCACAACATAAATTAGTCATCTAATGACTATCGTTTCCAAAATTCTCTTAGGGTGATTCATATAAGATCCCTTATGTACAATTATTACGTGCATTCTTTCGACTTCCACAACCTGTCAACTCCTTGGCCCAGGATATGTAGGGGTTTCCTATAAGCCTTTATCAACACATCCATGTATTGTAGGGAGGAGTGATTATTGAGACTAAATCTTTACCCAGATTAGGTACATACGGAACTACTTCCAATATACTCACCCATTCGATCAAATCAAATTATTTATGTTTCATGTTATATTATTTACTTTCGTTTTATGTTTTATGAGCTTAACATAGACATATATACGCGTATCAAATACATATGTTCATGTCTGTGGTAACTCATCGGTGAATATGATGAAGAACTGTGGAACCCTTTGGTATTAATAGACTTAAGATTGCATACATATATATGTATCAATCTGAAGAGTTCATCAACTATTATTATGCTCCTACTAAATGGGTGCATAGTCCTTAATTTGTTTGAGATATAATTAACCAGTATCTTATGATTCATAATCATATAATAAAAATTATTTCTAAAAACTACGGCTTAATTTATATTTCTAAAATAATTGTAAATAATTTTAGATACTTTTGTATTTTCCCATGCATTAGATACTTCAGTCAACAATTATTGAATACTCACTCTCAAAATACTGTTTATTGGCTTATTTCGAGTAAACTAATTTCATTGAAGTACCGTCTTACAAACTATGACCATTCCCTATATAACACTTATATACGATAGTATTTCTTTTAGAGTTTGAAACTCATAGAATGCAATACACGGTCTTGACCAAATAAACATGCCCGCAACCGCCAACAGGGTTGGCGCAGTTGGTTGATGGTCCGGACTGCGTGATCGAAGGTCACGAGTTCGAGCCCCGAAACTGACAACCCTGTAACAAGTACCCGAAGTATGTGTTTGGCAGGCACATACTTCCCTAGAGTTTACAAGCGAAGCTTGGTTCTCTAGGTAATTCAAAAAAAAAAAAAAAACATGCCCGCAACCAAATTATGAATGTATTAAGTAGTTGAGAGATTAGGCAGTTCCATGGGTATAGAAAACATTAACATGCAAGAAGCATTTATTAGTGAGTATATGTTATATCTCTATTTGTTAATCTTCAATTCAGTTCATTTGTATATGTTAATTTATAAACTTTTTTCAATCATATTAAATGCACAAATTTATCAAGTATATTAGTATAACATTATATAGTAAATGTTCTTACAATATTAGAAAGGTTAAATATTATCATTTCATTTTCTAATAAAGCACCCACTTGTCTTTTATGTTTAACCAAACCCTAAGTCGAAATATAGAAGTCCTTTGACTTCACTAGAGGGTGTTAGGACTCGCCCGTCTTGGAATTTTGACCTTAAGTTTTCTCAACAAGTCATGGCTCCATGGACGATGGATAACTCCTTATAGGTTGTATCGTATACAACTCCTAACCCTTGCTACCTTGTCCTAATTTCACTTCGACCTTGAGTTTGCTTAATGAACCGAAATGAAATTATTCAATCGTACAAACCATATCGCAACGTCCTAAGTATAGTATATGTACCTTGAGTTTACTCAACAAATACATATAGTTATCTTACCTCGTCTATTCACTATATTGCTGATACTACACATAACATCTGTAGCTTGAGTTTGCTCAACAGCTAAGGAGCATGCAAGCAATTTAATAATATATATTGTAGAGGACAACATTGTACTGATCATAATGTTCAGTATATTATATTGAGTGATATCGACTTATGAAATAATGTGTTTCTTATGAAATACCCTCATGATTCAAGTGTCGGATACATCTGAAATCATGGTATTCGTACAATACATATGTATTTATCCCTTAAGTCTATTTGGATTTCTTTGATATTCCACCTTTAATTTATACACTAATACTATATAAGTTTTATTATTATATAACTTTTATATTTTAATTAACTTATATAATAGTCTTATGTATAATAATATATTAATTAAATCTTATTCAATTAATTAACATTTTAATTAATTTTATATTATTTTAATATAACATTTATATTAAATATTTATAATATACTATAATTTTTATAATATAACACATATATCGTGTGTATGTATATATGTATATTATTTAATTAATTAATCTTTTAATTAATCTTTTAATTAATTTATTTAATTAATTAACTTATAATTAATTAGTTTAATTAATTAACCTTTAATTTGTTCATTTATTTAATTAACCTTAATTTATTTATTTAATTAAATAATTTTTATTAAATTACATTAATTTCAAAAAATCATATTATATACATACATGTATACTTATTATATCTTATACATTTGACAATATCATAGCACATATAACAAAGGTATATAATACATGTATATATTCTTTATCAATTAACTTAATTAATTATATTAATCTTATTAATAAATTTAAAATTTCGAAATTAATTTATACTATTTTTCAAACATTTTGAAAAATTTATTATATTATAACTTTTATAATATATGTATATTTTATTTTAAATTTAACTTTAAATTTAAAATCTTACATTTTTAGTTCTTAAACAATTTTGAAAATTAGCTCAGGGTCCAATTCAAATCTAGGTCTTTTTTTAAGGATAACCTTTGGGCAACGAACTTTGTAGTTAACCCTAACATGGCTAATCTAGACCTCATAGGCTATTAGGTTCTAATACCATTATTGGAACTAGGTCAACCTACAGTGAAAGTCATGGGTGAATTTCAAAAAAAAATTCCATTATTGGATCTTTATTGGGCCTATGAAGTCTAATTCATTTAGAACATTTCTAAATTTTATTAAAATAAAATCGTTTATTTTATTTAAATTTATAAAATATATAGTTTATTTAATATCTGTTATGATATATATTTATATATGTGTTATATATATATATATATCTGTGTGTGTGTGTGTGCATGCATAACATATAAACTTTGGCAAGGTATAACCTGCCCATGTATAGATGTTGGGATTTACATTGCATGGGACACGTTAGCTCATCCAATATGCAAGTATATATTATTCAAATATATATATATATATATGTGTGTGTAAATATATAATATTATTTATATAAGGGTTTGCACGTTTTCATTACCGGTACTTAAGTTCAGAACTTAATTTAAATAAGGGTTTGCAAGTTTTCATCAATGGGGACTAGGGTTTTTCTTCCCGTCGCCTCTTCCTCTTTTCTTTCATTCTCTTCATAGTCTCCCATATTTTTTCGCTCTCTTTCTCCCTTAACCCCAGCTTTCCCCTCTGTGACTTGCAACCTTTTCCATTCTTAAACCCCTCTTTTTTCTTGCTCAGATCCATCGGTTTGCTTCTCCTTACCTGATTCGATTTCGACCGTCGTCCGATTGTTGTACTTTTGTCCATGTTCTGGTCAACCCGTCGCGCTATCGTACCACTCATTTTGCCCTTGGCGACTGCCTGTAGCGGAAGTGGCGTCTGATTTGACTGGTTTTGGCGCTTTTCAGTTTCGGTTGTCTCCTTTATGGAATTTGTTCGTGCTTTTGGGTTGGTCTTGTCGAATTGATTCTGTTGTTTGGTGAAGCATTTGTTGTTTGATCTATTATTGGGTTTTTGTGATGGTTGCCTTCTGCACGAAGTTGCTTGTTTTCATGCTTTCTGCTTGTTATTATGGAGCTTTTTATTCCTTGCTGCTATTTTGATTTTGATATATGCAGTGGTTGGTGGCAACTCGTCCTGCTTTGCTGCTGGTAAGGAAATGGTTGAATGGTTTTTGGGGTATTGGTTTCTGTTCTTTGGGTTTTGGATCCGATGTAGGCAAACGGTTCTAGTTTTCTACCTTGTCGGTTATTCGCAGCAGTCAATTGGCTTCTCGGCGATTACTTCGGCAATGGGGAGTCGTTTTTGGTTGCTTGCTTGTGGTGCATTATTTTGGCTTTTGGGTAGTTTTATCTTGGTCGTTTTCTTATTTTTGGGTGCTTTCTTGACAGTTTCTACTTCTCTATCTTGCAATCATGTGCACCTTCTTTTGGTGCCTTTGGAATGGTGATTCTCTGCTTTTTACGTGTTATGGGTCCTATGTTGCTGCTGTGCAGTTTGTGGAAATTGTGTCCTTGTTCTTGGTTAATGATTCTATGGCTTTGGGTTATTTTGATCCTTCTTTGTGAAGTCTGCTATGTTGGGATATTTCTATGATGGTAATTGCTATGGTGATCCACTCGAATAAGTGATGAAATGATCCTCTCGTTTATGTGATATTGCTATGATGTAATGATGGTTATTGCTATGGTTATTGCTTGATGGTTCATCGTCTTCAGTAATAGTTTTCATGGAAATGTTAAGCTCTGTGCTTTTTCTAAGAAGGATATGGTGTAGCTCTGTTCTACTCTGCTAAGATGAAATGTTAATATATAATGGTAATGGAATCGTGCAACCTTGTAGTGTATGTATTGATTTTGTTGCCTAGCATGATAGATTGTGTTCGGGTTTGTCTTGTGCTGCCTGATCTTGTATGTTTATTCACCTAGTGTGATTCTAGTTTGATGCACACCGTGTTGTGCTCATTTTTTTTTAGTAGCATAGGCATCATGCCTATCTCTTGTTCCTTGTAAGTTTTTATTACGTTTGTTGTAATAAAAAGTGGACGGTCTACTTTAAAAACCGGCTGGCCTTGCCAAAAAAAAATATTATTTATATAAGTATTATATATATAAAGTTTGTTTAAATAATTTTATATAAGGTGTGTCTGTGTGTGTGTGTCTATATATATATATATGTTTATATATTTATATATACAATCATTTTCATAAAATATTAATATTACATACATATTATTATAATATATTTATTTGAATATAAAGAAATTATTCTTACATATTAAATTAATTGTTTTTAAACCGTGAGTAATACACATGTGTATATATATATATATATATTAATAAAATTATTTAAAATATATGTACACACAATCATATGTACAATAAAATATATACACACGAATATACAAATTAACAAAATACCTAAAGTAATTTGGTAAATATGAATGTCCAAGTCTTACGCACTACAGCTCATAAAATAATTTATTTATTATTTGAATTATAAAATACATTTAATTGAATATGTATTCAACAATTAATAAAATATTTTTTAAAGATTAATTTTGAAACTTTATTTCAAATTTTAAATTTCTAAAAATGCTAAATGATATTTTTATGCTTTGAAAAAATTGCCATAATTTTTTCGGTTTAAAATAATTTTGAAATGATTTTTCTATTTCTCGGTCGAATACAAATAATTAAGCAAAAAAAATGTTTTTTATTTTTTTGCTGAGAGCTTCTTTGCTGTTAATATTATTTTGTGAAATATAAAATATAATTTTCACAATATATTTAAATTAGTATAATTTATTTGTGTAATAAATTGATTTAAATAATGTCAAGTAATAATAAAATATTAACGAAGATATTTTCCCACTGTCGAAAATCATCATAGCTTCAACTATTTAAGTATAAAATTATATGACAATTTTTATTAAAATTTGATGTTGTAATTAATTATAAACTCTATATATGTATGTAATTAATATGTATTAATTTACTAAAATATAAAAAATTATATTTTTTATTCAGAGCTGTACTAACCTAATGTATATTCGATTAAAAAAATACTTTTTACATTTAATATATGTACACACACATGCATACAATAAAACAACTTTATGATAACATTACTAGCATATCAGAATCGTCACCTAACTAACAATATATACATATCTAACAAAAAATTATAATTGGAGATTAATAACTATATTTTGATCAGAAATATACGTTAATCCCAATGTCTTGAAGTACACCTTGAAAAGATGATTTCTACCCCGTGAAACTACTTCCGATTCAACAAATAGTTAGCCTTTGAACCATTGACCACCAGCTATTTGATAACCACTGAATTAACTTGATTTAAACTTGATGAGATGGAGAGAGACTAGTAGGGATTTTGGCCAACAACCATAGAGAAGGAGGCAGCAAAAGCTCTAAATCTAATTAGGTTAGAATTGCTTATATAGTTGATTGAAATGAGAGAAGTGTGGATCTTATCTTATACTAATTCTGCTTTAATCTAAGCCATCCAAAATAAAGCATTTTCTAACCTAATTTGAGCCGCCTATACCTACGTTTTCTACCAAAAATATCAAGCCCTATAATGGACCTTAAACCCATTAAAGCCAAAATAAAATATTATACAATTAAATCCAATTTAATCGCTTACCGATATCACATATCGATTGATGTATTTATAACTATTATAAATATATCTAATAATATATGCTTATAAAATTTTATAATTAATATTTTATAAATATTTAGTTTAATTAATTTATTGTAATTATGAAGTAATTAAATCGTTTGATCAAAGGAGAATTCATCGTTTCGGTTGTGTGACTCATCAAGCGTAAATTCAATCCCAATTAATATCGAACTATTCTAATATTAACGTTCACATGTCACTTAGAATGTGATTTGACATTTTGATCGAATTTGTCGCTTACTTGGTTTCGGTTAAATCCAATTTACTAAGCGTTACCCGACTGTGACTTTTATTTTACACCAATTTTCTTCATCAAAACTATATCACTTTGAACATATCGAATTTCATAATGATCAAAATTCCAATATCATTCATATTCAACTCTATATTTCAGATACAACGTTTAGGTTCAATAATAACAATTATTACTAACCGAAATGCTCCGGCAAGAGATTTGAATTTGAGTTGACCATGATACTAACCTCATATAACTGAGGAGACGAATCCTCCCTTGAATATTGCTTCACTTGCAATACTTCCACTTGACCCAATTATAGTCACTCGATGGACATCATGCCATGATTTGACTATAATCAAAGTGGAGCTTTCGTTTTGAAGATCAACAGTATTCTCAAGTCGAGAGAACTATGTAAATTAGTCACATCGATATTTTCTATTTGACCTTACTTATATTAACCGACGAAAAACTATCATGTGAGTCATTCAGTAGTTATCCAATAACTATTAGTACATAACCCCTAGGTGCCCTCCAACAGTCATGCGTAATACATTGCCTAACATTTGGAGAGCATTATGTACTCTAGTCTCAATGGATACACTGATATCCCGTCTTGATGCATCTTGACTAAGAACATTTAAAATGTTGTATTTTATAATATTGTGATACAGTACTTTAGAGAAGGAAATCATTCGTTTCCTTCTTTAAAATTTGTGCAATTAGTGGAGAGCATATTTTGCTTTATATAAAGAGAGAAACCTTTTATTTCCCTCTTTTTAATTAAATTGAACAATTCATTAAAAATCATTGATTATCAATTTAAATATAACATGAAATATGAATAAATCCAAATATACTAACAATGTGTTGTGTAAGTGCAACATATAAGAAGTGTACATTTGTAGATAAAACATGTGTAAATTAATTTAGAGAAAAAGAACCCTTTCATTTGTCTCATTAATTAGATCAATTAAAATATTAAATGACATTTATAACTAAATTTACACTTGTCCTTGTTGTCCAAGTTTTGATTAATAAAAAATAAATATATAAATACGCACACACGTACAAAGTGTAAAAAATGATGAAATATACTTCAAATTCAAGATGACGTACTTATGTAAGACATGGAATCTTATAAGTTTACCATTTAAAATCAACAATCTGAAAGATGGTTTTGACTTATAAAAGAATTCAACAATAGATTTGTAATTTTTCCACTAAAGTCCTTATATGATTTCTAATTAAAATAATACAAGTATGTGTTTATGTACTTATGTAAATAATAACAAACCATACTTAATTTGAAATAATATACAAAATAAAACTTATAATCTTATAAGTTATACAACTTAAAATAAAAACTAGAAGTAATTTCAGTTTTGGAATTAATACAACAATAGATCTATAATTTTCTTTTTGAAGTCCTTTTACAATTTAAATTGAAACCGTAAATAACAACAAAATGTATCGTAATCAAAATGACAAGATTGCACATGAAATTTATGCTCAATTTCATAAATGATTTCAAATAAATATGTATTTGTAATTGCTATCACAAACACACCATTTATGGATTTTCTATTATATATACTTTTAGTTAAATTAATTAATTAATAAAACACATTATATCAAGTATATAATAGAAATAAAACACCTTTTATTTTGAACAAGATTGGTTCTCGAGTTAGATATATGTAACAAATTACATAATTGCCCTTAGGGCATATCCCTAACTCTATCAATGTCTTTATATCATATGTATACACCCTTAAGTCTATATGAATTTATCTCATTTAACCTCCCTCATTTATTCATACCCGTTACACACAAACTTTAAACTTGTTATAACAGTTACAATATATTAAGATCTATATATACACACCCACGCAGGCACATTCATATATATATATATATATATTGAGAAAAATGAGTGATCCTCATAAGGAGGAGAGCACTAATATATATATATATATATATATATATATGTACATTTATTATATAAACCTTTTAATTAATGTAAATATAATTTTTGTTTTTATGTAAAATTTGAAACAAATTTAATTTTTCATTTCATAACTTTTATAAATGTAATTTTATTTGAATTAAAAACAAATTTAAATTTAGATTTATAATATTCAGATATGCATATTTGTATCAATCTAAGGCAGAAAATAATTTTGGATCTTTTATTGAGGGCATATCCTTAAAACAGACCACTTTGATGGGCTAGGTAAGGGCTAGGAGCGATGAGGTTAATCATTCGTAATAACCTTTGTTACTCAAAATTTTCGTAAATATGAAGATAGGCCAATCAAGGTTTCTTAGCTTAATCCGCTTTGGTCCAGGCCGACTTGAGCCCAGACCAGCCTACCGCTAGCTACTCGAAAATCTAAAATAGGCCAGCAAGTCTCCCTAAACTGCCATCTAGGTTAGACCCCTGTCAGGCCGTCCTCTCCCTAGAACCTCAGGTTGGCCCCCCGGTTAGTGCACCCTGAAGCAACGACAACATTTAGCTCATCAAGCAAAGTAAGGCATCTACACTATTCGGCCCGGCCCTTGTCGTCCGGCTTCCTTTCATAACCAACTGGCTTCCAAACAACCCATCTACTCAAACACCTCCCTTGGATCGTCTTTCGATCAATGCTTAACTGGATTGCCTCAGGCATAACATATTGCCAACACGGATCTGATGTAGTGCACCCCCTACTCATTATAAGAAATCCTATAGTTGTTCCTCTGTATCATTATAAGCAGTGTACCCAGACCTGCCCTTTTCGGCCACTCCTTTAGCACTACCTCTGGTAGTTTGATGCAGCCCAGGTTGAAGTCTTAGGTCGTGTATGACCTAAGGAAGTGATAGGTCGCGAACGACCTAAGTTTACAGTACAACTTGGTGAAAGTTTAAGTCACAAACGACCTAACTTGTTTTTAGGTCGCATACGACCTAACTGGTTACTACGACCTAACAAGCAGATAGGTCGCGTGGAGGAGGTACGACCTAAAGTGAAACAGGATGAAGCGCTTGGGTTATGCCATAGGTCACTAACGAGTGACGACCTAACGAAGCCGCGACCTAGCGAGGTAACAAGGCTACACAGTGAAAAGGCGGAAGCAACGGAAGTGTTAGGTCGCGTACGACCTAACGAGGGTTTTAAGTCGCTCCAGGGACCTAGTGGAGAATCGCGAGCTATCGAGTTAAGACCAACTTTAGGTCGCAGAGATATGTTACGACCTAAGTTAGGTCGCGGGAAGCTGCAGAGAGATAGGTCGTTTACTTTAAGTCGAGAGGCATTAGGTCGTGAGGAGTTAAGTCGCAAAGAAGTGATACGACCTAAGGAAAGTCACTCCGAAATTCTGAATAAGGGATGTCTCGACCTACGACCTAAGTTAGGTAGCGTACGATCTACGACCTAAGTTAGGTCGCGAGAACTTTAGGTCGCCGATTGCTACAGTTCACTGCCGCCTGGATTCTTGGAAGATGCCATGTATTTTAGGTCGTATGGTTTAGGTCGTTGCCGACCTATGTGTTGTAAAGTGTTGTGTTGTATTTTTCTTATGTTGTAATCTTTTAGGTCGTTTGTCCTTAAGTCGAGTGCTTTGTTAGGTTGCGTCTGTTTTTAGGTCGCACCATTTTAGGTCGTAGGTCGTTCACGACTTAAGTGTTGTTGAAATATTTGTTCTGTTTTGGGCGTGTTGAGTTGTAGCCTATAAATAGGCAAGTGGTGTCATTTTGTAAAGTTTAGTTGATTTGAAATAAAACTCTTGTTTTGTTAGCTTTGTGCTTTCACCAAATTGGTAGTCGAGTGTAATCTCCTATCTCCACTCTCGGATAATCGAGTGCGCTCGATTCAACGACAGCTGAAGCTGATTCACGGAATCTAGTGCGCTAGATCAACGTGTGAAGAATCGTAGATCTTTGAACCCGGTATCGTGCGCGATCAACGAGTTCGGGATAGCTAGAATTCGGTATCTTCGGATCAACGAATTCGGGCATTTCAGTATTCATCAATCCATCGATTGCTACTTTCATCGATCTACATTGTTTTTGATTAATCCGCTGCGTCAGTTTTGGTATCAGAGTTTGTTTAGCCAATCATAGCTAAATCGAGTCTTGGAGCCAATCATCTTGAAGAAGTTTGAATCGAAGTGAAGATTTGAGGTTATTAATCACGGCCGAGAGCAAGAAGGGAAGTTGTTCGACTTTGTATTGAAGTTTGGAGGATGGATTTATCTTGTTTGGGAGTTTGGTTGTTCATCGTGTTCATCACAATTTGTAACACGTGTGAAGTTTCCGATCCATTTCATTTTGGATCTAAGTCCAAAAGGTGTTTGAATTTTGAAGTGTTGAAGAATTTTGTGAAGTTTTCAAGTATGCCGTCGAGAAGAGCTAATCGTCACCAAAACGTAGAAGCTTTGTATTGAAGAGAAGAAGCTGATGAGATGGAGCAAAGAATCAATGAAAACTTTAGTGAAAAGCTTAACGAAGGAATTGGACGATTAGAGAAAATGATGTTAGAGATGAATCAGAATCGAAGAAGGGTATCACCTGAATCTAACCATGGAGGAAGTAGAGTCTCGCCACAATCCAATCGAGAAAGAAGTGTTGACAATGATCAAAGGCGTGGGAGGAATGTGAATGATCGAGAACGGAGGAATGTAGATAGAAGGGATGAAGGTGGAAGACGTGATGGTAGTAGAGATGTGGGTGGACGAGATAGACAACGATATACATCTGATTTTGAAGAGGAGTATGATGGTGGTAGTGTTCGAGGACAAGGACGAGGACAAGGAAGAAATCACTCTGAGTATGATCACAAGTGGGAGTCGGGGATGAAGACTGAAATTCCTGAATTCAAAGGTGGTATGCAAGTAGAGGAGTTTTTAGATTGGGTGGCTAATGTTGAAGAGATTTTTGATTTCAAAGAAGTTCCAAAATATCGTAGAGTGAAGTTGGTTGCTACGAGGTTGAGGGGTAGAGCTTTGGCATGGTGGCAGCAAACCAAACTTACACGTGAACGGATGGGGAAGTCAAAAGTTGAATCTTGGGAGAAGATGAAGAAATTGATGAAAGCAACGTTCTTACCTTACAATTATCAATCTTTGATGTATCAACGTTTGCAGAATTTGAGGCAGGGCACAAAGACTGTTAATGATTATGCGGATGAATTTTATCAGCTTATTGCGAGGAATGATATTATGAAAACGGAAGAGCAGCTAACATCTAGATTCATTGGGGGATTGAGGATGCAGATTCAGGATATGGTTAATATGTTCGATCCAAGATCTGTGGCAGAAGCACATCAAAAGGCGTTGGCTTAGGAGAAACAGGGATGACGAGGAGGTGGTGTGTTTACTAATTCCAACAATCAAGTGAAGGGTGTTAGTGGAAGTTCTAATGTTTCTAAACCTATCAGTAAACCAGTGGTGAAGGAGGCTGAGAAGACGAAGGTTAACAATGGTTTCAAATGTTACACTTTCAGGAATTTGGTCATAAAAGCAATGAATGTCCAAAGCCGAAGAAGAGAGCTATGATAGCGGAGGTCGAGGATGAGGATGAAGAAGCTGAATGTTCCAATTCACCACCTGATGAGGAGGAAGAAGAAGTGTCGGGAGACGAAGGTTATAATCTAATGATGAAGAGGTCATGTTTAACACCAAAGCAAGAGGAGGATTGTAGTTGGTTAAGGAGCAATATTTTTCAGTCAACATGTACCATTCTGGGGAAGGTTTGCAAATTTTTTATTGATGCTGGAAGCTGTGATAATATAATTTCTTCAGAAGCTGTGAGGAAGTTGGCGTTGAAGACTGAGAAACATCTGAAACCGTACAAGCTAGCTTGGTTGAGGAAAGGCGGGTAGGTGAAGGTTGGACGAAGGGCTTGTGTGAAGTTTTCAATTGGAAAGAAATACAAGGATGAAATCTGGTGCGATGTGGTAGATATGGATGTCTGTCATTTGTTGCTGGGGAGACCGTGGCAGTATGATAGGGCGGTGCAACATGATGGGCGTACCAACAGTTACAGTTTCATGTTTGAAGGCACAAAGATTACTCTAGTTCCAAAGAAGCGACAACAGGAGGAAAACAAGTTGGAGGAGATTGAAGAGCTTAAAACTTTGTTATCTTTGGAGGAGTTTGTGAAGGAAGTAGAGGAGGAGCCTGAAGTGTTTTTGTTGATTGGGCGAGAGAGCAGTGAAGTGGTTGAAATTCCGGAAGAAGCGAAGCCAGTTTTGAGAGAATTTGACGATGTATTTCCAGATGAGTTACCAACGGAGTTGCCACCGTTGAGGGATATACAACATCAGATAGATCTTGTTCCAGGTGCTGTGTTGCCACACAGACCACATTATCGAATGAGTCCAAAGGAACATGAAGAATTGAGGAGGCAAGTGGAAGAATTGCTTGAACAGGGGCGTGTGCAGGAGAGTTTAAGTCCTTGTGTTGTACCGGCTTTATTGGTACCCAAAAAGGATGGAACGTGGAGGATGTGCACAGATAGTAGAGCATTGAATAAGATCACAGTCAGATACAGATTTCCGATGCCGAGGCTTGATGATTTATTGGATCAAATCAATGGGTCCGTAATATTTTCAAAGATTGACTTGAAGAGCGGTTATCATCAGATTCGCATTAGACCAGGGGACGAATGGAAGACAGCGTTCAAAACGAGGGAAGGATTGTATGAATGGCTGGTAATGCCGTTTGGTCTATCGAATGCACCAAGTACATTCATGAGGGTGATGAACCAAATTTTCAGGCCATACATTGGGAAATTTGTGGTGGTTTACTTTGATGATATTCTGATCTACAGCGCTAGTACAGAAGAGCATGTTCAGCATTTGAAGAAAGTGTTAATTATTCTTCGTGAAGAACAATTCTATGCTGCTACAAAGAAGTGTGTTTTTATGGCGAGGAGTGTTTTATTTCTGGGATATGTTGTGTCGGAAGAAGGAATACAGGTTGACCAAAGTAAAGTCGAAGCTATCAGAGATTGGCCGCAACCCAAGATGATAACGGAAGTTCGTAGTTTTCACGGGTTGGCTTCATTTTATCGAAGGTTTATTCCACACTTTAGTAGTGTGATGGCGCCTGTTACAGATTGTATGAAGGGTAAACAGTTTGCATGGACGGAGGAAGCAGGGGTTGCTTTTAATCGAATCAAAGGACTCTTGACGTCTGCACCAATTCTAATATTACCAGATTTTCAGTTGGTGTTTTAACTACATACTGATGCATCCAAGGTTGGGATTGGAGGAGTGTTGAGTCAGAGGGGACGTCCGATTGCATACTTTAGCGAGAAGTTATCAGGAGCAAAGATGAGATACAGTACATATGATGTGGAATTTTATGCTGTTGTGCAATCTATTAGACACTGGAGACACTATCTATTTCAGAAGAGTTTGTTCTTTACACTGATCATGAGGCATTAAAGCATTTACAAGGGCAAGACAAGATTTCAGCGAGACATGCATCATGGATTGCATATCTGCAACAGTTTACATTTGTTGTGAAACACAAATCGGGAGTGACGAATCGTGTTGCGGATGCTTTGAGTAAAAGGAATCATTTGTTAACAACAATGAAGATTGAAGTAACGGGATTCGATGTGTTACTAGAATTATTTAACGAAGATCCTTACTTTGCAAAGTTTGTTGATAAAGTCAAGAATGGGGAGACGGATGAGTTTTTGATGGTAGATGGTTTTCTGTTCAAAGGAAATCGATTGTGCATACCTGATTGTAGTTTGAGAATGAAGATTGTAAAAGAGCTACATGAAGAAGGACATGTTGGGAGAGACCGTACATTACAGTTGATTTCACAGTCTTACTTTTGGCCATCAATGAGGAAAGAAGTGGAAAGGTTTGTGGAGCGATGTCATATCTGTCAGGTTTTGAAAGGAACTGCGACTAATGCTGGATTATATATGTCGTTACCTGTACTGACTAAACCGTGGGTTGATGTGAGTATGGACTTTGTGTTGGGGTTACCAAGAACACAGCGTGGAAACGATTCCATTTATGTGGTGGTTGACCGATTTTCGAAAATGGCGCATTTTATTGCTTGTAAGAAGACGGCGGATGCTGTTCATGTTGACCAGTTGTTTTTCAAAGAGATATATCGACTTCATGGATTGCCAGAATCTATTGTGTCGGATAGGGATACTCGTTTTTTGAGTCATTTTTGGCTGAGTTTGTGGAAGATGGTGGGAACAAAGTTGAACTTTAGCAGCGCTTATCATCCGCAAACGGATGGACAGACCGAGGTTGTGAATAGATCATTGGAAAATTTATTACGATGTCTGGTGCAAGACAATCTGAAGAGTTGGGATGTGAAGTTATGTCAAGCAGAGTTTGCTCATAATCATGTTGTAAACCGTAGTACTGGTTTCAGTCCATTTCAGATAGTATACTCGAGCTTACCGAGGGGACCGTTGGATTTAACGGTAATACCACACTCGACGGAAACAGTTAAGAAAGCTGCTGATTTTGTTGAAGGATTGACAGAGTGTCATAGAATCGTTCAAGAACGATTGGAAAAGGCGAATGAGAAGTACAAACGTTCTGCAGATCTGAAGCGAAGGAGCGTTGAATTTAATGAAGGTGATTAGGTTTATGCAGTGTTAACAAAGGATCGTTTTCCGGTGGGAACATACAATAAATTGAAAGCACGGAAAATTGGACCAGTAAAAATTTTGAAGAAAATCAATGAGAACGCATATCAATTGGAATTGTCGGATAATGTTCGTACGTCAGATGTGTTTAACGTCAAACACTTAGTTCCGTACCATGGGAATGAGAGTGCTACGGAGGAGGAAGATGCAAATTCGAGGACGAATTTCCCTCAACCAGGGGAGGATGATGCAGCCCAGGTTGAAGTCTTAGGTCGTGTACGACCTAAGGAAGTGATAGGTCGCGAACGACCTAAGTTTACAGTACAACTTGGTGAAAGTTTAAGTCACAAACAACCTAACTTGTTTTTAGGTCGCATACGACCTAACTGGTTACTACGACCTAACAAGCAGATAGGTCGCGTGGAGGAGGTACGACCTAAAGTGAAACAGGATGAAGCGCTTGGGTTATGCCATAGGTCACTAACGAGTGACGACCTAACGAAGCCGCGACCTAGCGAGGTAACAAGGCTACACAGTGAAAAGGCGGAAGCAACGGAAGTGTTAGGTCGCGTACGACCTAACGAGGGTTTTAAGTCGCTCCAGCGACCTAGTGGAGAATCGCGAGCTATCGAGTTAAGACCAACTTTAGGTCGCAGAGATATGTTACGACCTAAGTTAGGTCGCGGGAAGCTGCAGAGAGATAGGTCGTTTACTTTAAGTCGAGAGGCATTAGGTCGTGAGGAGTTAAGTCGCAAAGAAGTGATACGACCTAAGGAAAGTCGCTCCGAAATTCTGAATAAGGGATGTCTCGACCTACGACCTAAGTTAGGTCGCGTACGATCTACGACCTAAGTTAGGTCGCGAGAACTTTAGGTCGCCGATTGCTACAGTTCACTGCCGCCTGGATTCTTGGAAGATGCCATGTATTTTAGGTCGTATGGTTTAGGTCGTTGTCGACCTATGTGTTGTAAAGTGCTGTGTTGTATTTTTCTTATGTTGTAATCTTTTAGGTCGTTTGTCCTTAAGTCGAGTGCTTTATTAGGTCGCGTCTGTTTTTAGGTCGCACCATTTTAGGTCGTAGGTCGTTCACGACCTAAGTGTTGTTGAAATATTTGTTTTGTTTTGGGCGTGTTGAGTTGTAGCCTATAAATAGGCAAGTGGTGTCATTTTGTAAAGTTTAGTTGATTTGAAATAAAACTCTTGTTTTGTTAGCTTTGTGCTTTCACCAAATTGGTAGTCGAGTGTAATCTCCTATCTCCACTCTCGGATAATCGAGTGCGCTCGATTCAACGACAGCTGAAGCCGATTCACGGAATCTAGTGCGCTAGATCAACGTGTGAAGAATCCCAGATCTTTGAACCCGGTATCGTGCGCGATCAACGAGTTCGGGATAGCTAGAATTCGGTATCTTCGGATCAACGAATTCGGGCATTTCAGTATTCATCAATCCATCGATTGCTACTTTCATTGATCTACATTGTTTTTTATTAATCCGCTGCGTCATAGTTTCTCAAATCTTTCCACGTCTCTAAGAAAAGGTTGGCATGTCTACTCTAGCTAGCCATGTTAACATGCAGGCAATGCTAACAAAGAAGTACAACCAAGTGTTTCCTCTTCTGAAAAAGAGCAGGTTGTGCAATATGCTACCATTGTGCATGAACATTACCTGAACAGTAAGAGAGAGGCATGTACCATACAGGGTTTTTTCTATTGATATTGATCTCCATCGCTAATTCCCTTCACTTCACCACCTGTCCCTCATTAATCAAATCTATGGTGCAATGCCTTTTCAACTGGTTTTACGGCATCATGTCAGCCATCTCATCATCAATTTTAACCATAATATACCCCATGCATGGAAATTATAGAGGAGGATGGTGGTCACCCACCAAGGGTCGACTATTAAGAGGTTGGTCGCCACCCGCAAGGGTCGATTTATTCAAAGGATCCATCATCCACTCACGGTCCCGAGTCCTCGGCTTAGCATCAAGCCGCAGATTCTCATAGCAGCTCACCCTTCGCATCTCTAAGCTTAAAAAGCCCTCAAGACTAAGAGAAACATCAGTCTTGAGCTGCCCCTTTTATCTTCTGTATCTCTTATAATTCCATGTAATTCTAAGAGAGTCGCATAATAAGAGGAATTCACAATAGAATTAGGAAGCTCTACAAAATCACTCTATGTCTTGTACCATTTACCCATTGAATGCTCATTTTATCTCTTAACTGGACGATTAGCAAGTATCCTTTACTTTTCACTATGCAATTTCGATGTTGATGAAAAATACAGTCATAGCGCTAGGAGGAGTGCGAATCTTCGGTCTTATAGTCGGTAGCCTCATGTGCATGCTCCATTTGCACTTGGTATCCTACATCTAGTATAAATTATGGACATTGCGAGTGCAGTCCCGATTTCCCCAGTGATCATCGAAAGGACCGCCTTAGCATGGGGACCAACCTCCCATTGAACGCCAAGCATGCTCCTGCGTGATGCCCTGATCGACCAACCTCATGACTAGACCCGAGGGCAGGGTGGCCATCGTCAGTTATCTTAATCTCTATCTCCCTGAGATTCAACACTCATGTCAATATCTGTAATACCCCAAAATTTTTTGAAAAATCATTTTGATAAAATGATTTAATTTTGAAATATTTAGATTTAAATAAGGTGAAATTCTTGGGATTAAATAGTGTGCAAGGATATGTGTGCACATGAACACTGGAAAATGGCATAGGGGAAATCCAAGAATTTATGGAAAAAAAATATAGGTAAAAGAAAACATTTCAAATATAATTTTGAAATGTGAATTATTCTGTCCTCAGATCACATGTATTATTTTGAAGAAAAAAAAGAAACATCAAAATGACATGAAATGTAATACAAGTCAATATGCTTGTGTAGGTAAATATAGAAAAGGAGATTTCTAGAAAAGAATAAAAAGCATAAATAAAAACTGAATCACACATTTAGCATGACTTGGGTAAGTAATTAAAGATAGCCATTTTCTGGAAAAGTAAAAAAAAAGGTACTAACTATAATGTGACTAAAGTGGACGGGGCATTAAGGAGGAAAATGTGAAAATGCAAAATGCATGAAAATGGTCAGGATAGAAATGGAATTTTGTTGTAACAAAACCCTAAGAGAAAACACTGGTATAAATAGGTAGTTTTGGCCAGGAAAACATTTTACCCCGAGTTGCTCAAAATAATAAGAAAGAAAGGAAAATATTGAATGGAAGAAGAAAACACACATACATAAGGATTTTCTGGATCAAGAGAAGGAAGAACTTAGGTGAGTAACCTCACTGAATTCATGGCATTAAGACCTGAGATGAGGCAGCCACTTTTTTTATATATTGCCATTTATATAATGCTGGTTTTGATGTATATGATTTCATCAATGCTTTTTGGATGTTTCTTTTTGAATCTGATACGATTTTATTATGGATGTTTTTTTTGGTGATCTTTGACTTGTTGAGATATTTGCCTTTGGATGTGCATCTTACTGTTTTATTTTACTCAGAAATGTTAAGGTCCAGAATCTTAAAATTATATATAGAGAATATCCTCAACTGTTATAGATCTATGGCATGGAAATGTTATCAAAGAAAAATGTTGGGAGCTGCATTATACTTGGTATAAGTGCTGAGGCTTGAGAAGAAAGAAATTAAGGGTGCAATAGAAATTTTCTAGGTGCTGAGCCCTTAATCAAAATAAAAAAAAGGGAGCTCACAAGCTAAAACTATGATTGAGCCAGATCATGAATCTGATTCAATCATAGAGGCTTGCAGATTAATATAACAAGACATGCCATGCCTCTTTTACAGTTGAAAATATCCTTATATTTTTACTAAGATCAAGACATAATGTCCACATTTTTGGAAATAACTGTCTACTTAACTTCTGAGTAAATTATGCTAGAAAAATTTATGGGTGTTTCCATGTTTGCAAAATACGAGTTCACTTAGCTATCTAATGATAATATTTAAATCAATGCACTAGTAAATAAACTAGGGAAGGGAAGGCCAAGAAGGCTGCTGGAATGCTTGTTATATTTGGTGTATGCAAGTTGGCACATGGTTTGTTTAAGCCCTGAGATCTTTGTGCAATGATGTGAATTAGTTCATTGCAATGTGTCCCTGTGATTCCTTGATGGCAGATGAGGCAGGAATTTAAACTGAATTTATACAACCTATACATGAAGAGATAGGAATATGAATATTTCTTAGGTTGGTTATAAATGGAACCATGATAGTTCTAGTGAATGCACATATTGCAAATAGATAATTATGTTTGTCTGATTATGAATGCAGATATAGGAATGATAGATGGAGTTATCATACCTGAGTCACTTTATTTACACAATGATATAATATGTGATTGCAGAAATTCGTTTAAATAACAAGTCATTACACCCATATTCTCTGTTGTTTAATATCATGAATATACTGATGTTGCTCATACCAGATCATGGATCTGACCCTTATTTGCTCATGGCATATGGGGGTGTCTCATTTTAAAATGAGGCAGCCACCAATGCTCTTTCAGGAAATGCAGGAGCTAAGTAGAAAGTGAAGTTATGGAAAATGAAAAGGGATTGAATGAACATGCATGCTAATTTTGATAAGAGTCTAATATGATTTTATCTGCATGTATTCATGAGACAGTTGTGTTTGAACTTGATGTTATGTAATGAACTTGCTATGTTTGATTGAACTGGTTGTTTATTTGTTGAATATTGCTATGCATTAAGGTTTAAAAATTAAAAGAAATATCTAGGTTGAAAACCAGAAAAATATGCTTAAGTATTAGATATGAAAGCCTAGGAAAAGAAATATACATACATGTATGTGAGCAAATGTTTTGCATAACTTATATTATGTATTGGTCAATTCTTGAGACATAGCAATGCACTAAGTTTTTAGAATAAAATTTGGATTTAACTAGAGGTAAACTTATAAAGATTTAAATCCTTTTTACTGTAATACTTTGTAAACCAGTTTAATACCACTTTTTGAATTGTTTTGAGAAAAGCAAATATTTTGCAAGGCTTCAGATATAATGCCATTGCCTTGAACAAGTGTCTGTTAGGCACAAGACACATGGGTTAACCAGCTTCAAATGAGTGAAGTTTTGGTTGACTATATTTGATAGTATTATGAATGTAAAATACATTTCAAAAGCTTTAGTTTATTTAGCAATTGTTTCACCACAACCAACTTTTAAAAGCCATACCAGATATGCAATCTGGACAGGTTTGCACTATCAAAACCTGGAAACACACATTATTCTTTTAAATATTTTTAAGTTCAAATTCTTGTCACGGTAAATCTTATTCAAATACTCAACTTACAATGTGTTATATAGGCTAAGATTGAAATAAACAAGTCATATAGATTGAATCAAAATGAGAAAGTTTATAGAAAATACATAAGTGGAAAATGATAAGAGAATATATCATTTTCTGGTCTTAGCCAAATATCCATATATTTGAACTATGTGAAGAAAAAAAAGAGAATCCCAAATACTTTGACCAAATATGGACAGGATTTATTAACATATTATAAATATTCAAAAGAACAAGGTAATTAACTATATGCAGATTTCTTCAAATCCAAACTAAACAGCATGCTCTTGTTTAACAAATGGAATTAAAAACATACTCTGATTTTAAACAAGAGAAACACATACATCCTCATATGTATGTGTATATCTTTAGGAATAAACTGATATATTTATGTTGGTAAAAAAATATTGGATCCTGGATGAATTGTTTGAAAAGAAAATGACTCTGAGAATATTAATTATAGGAATGTAAAAAAAAATTAAGCAAATAAGGAGGGTCATTTCAGTTGGTATCAGAGCAAATGGTTGCATTGATTGTTGAATACTATAGAAATGTATTATATCTGGTTGTTTGGATGAAATAATTTAGATAGGAAAATATTAACCATAGAAAGTATTTACAGTACACTAATACTATTTGCCCATAATTTGGTTAGCAAACCATGGTAGGAAGGGGATCACATCATGCACGGACAAGTGCACCACAGATGCTTGATATGCAAGAGTTTGTAAGAGTTTTAAGGGATGGAATTGGGCATAGGCCTGAGAACCCACATGAGGAACTTTCAAAACTACTGAAGGCTTACACCAATTTGGGAGGCAAAAGTTTTGAAGGTACTGAGAATGTGATGGAAATTCAAGCATGGTTGAGAACACTGGATAGAATTTTCAATGACATGCAGCTTGATGATCAGAGGAGGAGGCCAGTAGCTTCAAGACAGCTGAAAGGAGTAGCATTAGGCTGGTGGGAGGTGATCATAGCTGGGAGAATTGAAAATGAAATCACTTGGAATCAATTCAAGGAGATGTTGGAAGGAAGATTTGTACCAGCATCAGCCAAGACCATTTTGCTTGAAGAATTTATCAGACTTAGGCAGGGAACTTTGAATGTTACTGAGTATACACAAAAATTTGAGGGATTATCCAAATATGGAGCAATGCTAGTGGCAGATGAAGCATCCAAAAATGATAGGTACATTAGAGATTTGAACCCAGGACTTAGCAGAGCCATGCTACCATATGCAGATAGGACTTTTGATCAAGTAATAGATCTGGCATTGAAATTGGAACAGCATGACAAGGAAAGAGAGAAGTATAGGAATTTTAAGAGCAACAACAACAAGAAGAATAAGGAAAAATATCACCCTTATGATAAAAAGAAGGGGGAGACAGACAACAAGAAGGACAGAGACACTAAAGCTAATGATGCTAAGAAGAAGTTGGTTTGCCATCATTGTGGAAAAGAAGGACACATCAAACCAAGGTGCCCAGAATTAAAAGGAGGAGCTTTCAAGTGCTACCTATGTGGGAAAGAGGGGCATATGAAAAGCAATTGTCCTGAGTACAAACAGCAAGGGATAGCAAATTTGGAAGGCAAAGGCAAATCCACAGTAAAGAGTGGAGCTGAGAATCATGGTCAAGTGGAAGGTACACTACTTATTTGCACCATACCGATAGCAGTAGTATATGACACTGGGGCAACTCACTCCTTGATTTCCTATGAATTAGTTAAAATGATAAAATTAAATTGCATATTGGTTGAAACCCCACTACTTATACAAAGTCCGCTGGGGAGTTCTAGTGTTTTGAACATGAATTGTGTGGATGTGGAGTTAAACATAGGAGGAAATATTTTTATTTCCAATTTATATGTTTTGAATTACCCAAATGTAGGTGTTATATTGGGGGTAGACTGGTTAAGGCAATTTAAAGCCATAATTAATTTAGACTCATCCACCATATCATTGCAAAATTCTAGAGGCCAGAGGATCATAGTTTTATGTGAAGTAGCTAAGGAAGGAAAATTATATCATTTAGTTGACTCAGAAAAAGATTTCAGTGAATTAACCATTGAAGAAATTCCCATAGTCAATGAATACTTGGATGTGTTTGGGGAAGTTAAGGGTGTTCCACATCATAGACCAGTTGAGTTTCAAATTAATCTCATTCCAGGAGCAAGTCCAATAATTAAGAAACCCACCAAAATGGGGCCAAGTGAATTGAAGGAATTGAAAAATCAGTTGGAAGAATTAGAAGGCAAAGGATTTATAAGGCCAAGTAATTCATGTTGGGGTGCTCCAGTAGTGTTTGTAAGAAAACATGATGGTACTTTGAGAATGTGCATAGATTATAGAGAACTAAATAAAGTAACCATCAAGAATAAATACCCATTGCCTAGAATAGATGATCTCTTTGATCAACTCAGTGAAGCTAAAATATTTTCTAGATTAGACTTAGCATCAGGATTTCATCAAATGAAGGTTGAAGACTCAAGTGTTAAGTATACTGCATTTAACACTAGATATGGCTTATATGAATTTATGGTCATGCCATTTGGCTTGACAAATGCTCCTTCATATTTTGTAGATTTAATGAATAGAATATTCAGAAATTATTTAGACAAGTTTGTACTGATTTTTATTGATGACATTTTGATTTATTCCAAAACAGTGGAAGAGCATAAAAATCATTTGCATTTAGTTTTGTCAAGATTAAGAGAAAATGATTTAAAGGCAAAATTTTCAAAATGTGCATTTTGGAAAGAAGAAGTACATTTTCTTGGTCATGTTATCTCTGCCAAAGGAATTTCAGTAAACCCCAATAAGATAGTAGATATCCAAGCATGGAAAAGGCCTAGCACAGTAAGTGAGGTTAGATCATTTATGGGGATGGCAGGATATTATAGGAGATTTATAAATGATTTTTCAAAAATATCATCACCACTTACCAATTTAACTAGAAAGAACCAAGCCTTTGTATGGACAGAAAAATGTGAGCAAGCTTTTATCAAAATAAAAGAAGCTTTAATTATTGCACCAGTGCTGAGGGTGCCAGAAGGGAATGAAAACTTAATTGTGTATACTGATGCAAGTGGCTCTGGGCTAGGGGCTGTGTTGATGCAGCAAGACCAGGTGGTAGCCTATGCATCTAGGCAATTAAAGCCACATGAAACAAGCTATGCAACCCATGATCTTGAACTAGCAGCAGTTGTGTATGCCTTGAAACTCTGGAGACATTATTTGTTAGGTGCCAAATTTATTTTGTACACTGATCATAAAGCACTGAAATATTTATTCTCACAAAAAGATTTGAATATGAGGCAACATAGATGGGTGGAGTTCCTAGCTGCCTATGATCTAGATATACTCTATACACCAGGTAAGGCAAATAAAGTTGCAGATGCCTTGAGTAGACAACATGCTAAAGTAGCCATGTTGATGATGAAAGAGTTTAAGGATTTGCCTATACTTACTGATTTGGAAATTGAAGCAAACAGTGAGGTATAAATGGTACCAATTGAAGAAGATGAAAGTAAAGGGAAATTGAGTATGGTATCTCTGCAATCAGATTTACTTCTAAAGGTGGGGAAAATGCAGGAACAAGACCTAAACCTATTGGAAAAGAAAATGCTCTTATCAAAAGGGGAAGAAGTAGTAAATTATCAAGTTGACAAAGATGGTCATTTAAGGAACAAGAATAGGATATGTGTTCCAGAAAACATAGAATTGAAGGAGAAAATATTAAACGAATACCATAGGAGTAAGTACTCCATACACCCAGGTAGTACCAAGATGTATCAAAATTTGAAAAGAAATCTTTGGTGGAAGGGAATGAAGTCAGATGTGGCCAAACATGTTGCAAAGTGTATGACTTGCCAACAAGTCAAGGCAGAGACATAAAGGCCATCAGGACTGTTGCAACCCCTTAGTATACCACAGTGGAAGTGGGAGGATATATCTATGGATTTCATAGATGGTCTGCCTAGATCTAAGAGAGGAAACACAAGTATATGGGTAATAGTGGATAGGCTAACTAAAGTAGCACATTTTATCCCAGTAAAATCAGAAAGAAATGCCCCAAAATTGGCTCAAATATTCATGAAATAGGTGGTAAGATTGCATGGCATACCCAAAACCATTGTGAGTGATAGGGATACCATCTTCACCTCAAGGTTTTGGAAAAGTTTTCAAGAGGCCATGGGGAGTGAATTGTGCTTAAGCACTGCCTACCATCCACAATCAGATGGACAAACTGAGGTGGTGAACAAAGTTTTAGAGGACTTGTTGAGAGCATGTGCACTGGACTTTGGAGGCAACTGGGAAGACCATCTCCATTTAGGTGAGTTCACATACAATAACAGTTATCAAAGCACCATAGGGATGGCACCATTTGAAGCCTTATATGGCAAGCCATGTTTATCACATGTGTGTTGGGTGGAAACAGGAGAAAGAACTATTTTAGGACCTGAGTACATACAAGAAACTACAGAGAAAATTAAATTGGTGCGGAAAAGAATTGCAACAGCTCAAGACAGGCAAAAGAAGTTTGCATATAGGAAGAGAAAGCAAGTGGAATATGAAGTGGGTGACTTTTTTTTTATCAAAGTTTCACCTATGAAAAAGGTCTTGAGATTTGGCAAGCAAGGTAAGCTCACACCAAGGTATGTTGGACCCTATAAAATTCTGGAAAGAATTGGTTCATTAGCATACAAACTGGAACTGCCAGAGGAAATGAAAGCAATGCATAATGTTTTTCATGTGTCACAACTTAGAAGATGGGTACATGATAGAGAAGAAATTCTGGAAAAACCTACCCAAATTCAAATAAATCCTAACTTGGTTTATGAGAAAGAACCAGTGGGGATTTTAGCTAAAGAAGAAAAGAAATTAAGGAGTAAAACTTTGAAACTGGTAAAGATCCAATGGAGTCTTGATCCTAATGATTGTACATGGGAGCTAGAAGACAAGATTAGGACAGATTATCCTAAGCTTTTTGCAGATTAAAGGTAATTTTAAAATTTCTACAAAATCTAATATGTATGGTTTCCATGATTGAATTTTCTTGCTTATGCATATGTTTGATAGATTTTCAGAAAATAAGATGAGGCTTGTTATAAGTACTAGAAAAATTGTGAGGACACAATTCCTAAAAGGAGGGGTGAATGTAATACCCCAAAATTTTGTGAAAAATCATTTTGATAAAATGATTTAATTTTGAAATATTTAGATTTAAATATGGTGAAATTCTTGGGATTAAATAGTGTGCAAGGATATGTGTGCACATGCACATTGGAAAATGGCACAGGGGAAATTCAAGAATTTGTGGAAAAAAAAATATATAGGGAAAAGAAAACATTTCAAATATAATTTTGAAATGTGAATTATTCTGTCCTCAGATCACATGTATTATTTTGAAAAAAAAAAGAAACATCAAAATGACATGAAATGTAATACAAGTCAATATGCTTGTGTAGGTAAAAATAGAAAAGGAGATTTCCAGAAAAGAATAAAAAGCATAAATAAAAACTGAATCACACATTTAGCATGACTTGGGTAAGAAATTAAAGATAGCCATTTTCTCGAAAAGTAAAAAAAAAGGTACTAACTATAATGGGACTAAAGTGGCCGGGGCATTAAGGAGGAAAATGTGAAAATGCAAAATGCATGAAAATGGTCAGGATAGAAATGGAATTTTGTTGTAACAAAACCCTAAGAGAAAACACTGGTATAAATAGGCAGTTTTGGCCAGGAAAACATTTTACCCCGAGTTGCTCAAAATAATAAGAAAGAAAGGAAAATATTTAAAGGAAGAAGAAAACACACATACATAAGGATTTTCTGGATCAAGAGAAGGAAGAACTTAGGTGAGTAACCTCACTGAATTCATGGCATTAAGACTTGAGATGAGGCAGCCACTTTTTTTATATATTGCCATTTATATATTGCTGGTTTTGATGTATATGATTTCATCAATGCTTTTTGGATGTTTCTTTTTGAATCTGATATGATTTTATTATGGATGTTTTTTTTTGGTGATCTTTGACTTGTTGAGATATTTGCCTTTGGATGTGCATCTTACTGTTTTATTTTACTCAGAAATGTTAAGGTCCAGAATCTTAAAATTATATATAGAGAATATCCTCAACTGTTATAGATCTATGGCATGGAAATGTTATCAAAGAAAAATGTTGGGAGCTGCATTATACTTGGTATAAGTGTTGAGGCTTGAGAAGAAAGAAATTAAGGGTGCAATAGAAATTTTCTAGGTGATGAGCCCTTAATCAAAAAAAAAAAAAAAAGGGAGCTCACAAGCTAAAACTATGATTGAGCCAGATCATGAATCTGATTCAATCATAAAGGCTTGCAGATCAATATAACAAGACATGCCATGCCTCTTTTACAGTTGAAAATATCCTTATATTTTTACTGAGATCAAGACATAATGTCCACATTTTTGGGAATAACTGTCTACTTAATTTCTGAGTAAATTATGCTAGAAAAATTTATGGGTGTTTCCATGTTTGCAAAATACGAGTTCACTTAGCTATCTGATGATAATATTTAAATCAACGCACTAGTAAATAAACTAGGGAAGGGAAGGCCAATAAGGCTGCTGGAATGCTTGTTATATTTGGTGTATGCAAGTTGGCACATGGTTTGTTTAAGCCCTGATATCTTTGTGCAATGATGTGAATTAGTTCATTGCAATGTGTCCCTGTGATTCCTTGATGGCAGATGAGGCAGGAATTTAAACTGAATTTATACAACCTGTACATGAAGAGATAGGAATATGAATATTTCTTAGGTTGGTTGGTATGGAACCATGATTGTTCCAGTGAATGCACATATTGCAAATAGATAATTATGTTTGCCTGATTATGAATGCAGATATAGGAATGATAGATGGAGTTATCATACCTGAGTCACTTTATTTACACAATGATATAATATGTGATTGCAGAAATTCGTTCAAATAACAAGTCATTACACCCATATTCTCTGTTGTTTAATATCATGAATATACTGATGTTGCTCATACCAGATCATGGATCTGACCCTTATTTGCTCATGGCATATGGGGGTGTCTCATTTTAAAATGAGGCAGCCACCAATGCTCTTTCAGGAAATACATGAGCTAAGTAGAAAGTGAAGTTATGGCAAATGAAAAGGGATTGAATGAACATGCTTGCTAATTTTGATAAGAGTCTAATATGATTTTATCTGCATGTATTCATGAGACAGTTGTGTTTGAACTTGATGTTATGTAATGAACTTGCTATGTTTGATTGAACTAGTTGTTTATCTGTTGAATATTGCTATGCATTAAGGTTTAAAAATTAAAAGAAATATCTGGGTTGAAAACCAGAAAAATATGCTTAAGTATTAGATATGAAAGCCTAGGAAAAGAAATATACATATATGTATGTGAGCAAATGTTTTGCATAACTTATATTATGTATTGGTCAATTCTTGAGACATAGCAATGCACTAAGTTTTTAGAATAAAATCTGGATTTAACTAGAGGTAAACTTATAAAGATTTAAATCCTTTTTACTGTAATACTTTGTAAACCAGTTTAATACCACTTTTTGAATTGTTTTGAGAAAAGCAAATATTTTGCAAGGCTTCAGATATAATGCCATTGCCTTGAACAAGTGTTTGTTAGGCACAAGACACATGGGTTAACCAGCTTCAAATGAGTGAAGTTTTGGTTGACTATATTTGATAGTATTATGAATGTAAAATACATTTCAAAAGCTTTAGTTTATTTAGCAATTGTTTCACCACAACCAACTTTTAAAAGCCATACCAGATATGCAATCTGCACAGGTTTGCACTATCAAAACCTGGAAACACACATTATTCTTTTAAATATTTTTAAGTTCAAATTCTTGTCACAGCAAATCTTATGCAAATACTCAACTTACAATGTGTTATATAGGCTAAGATTGAAATAAACAAGTCATATAGATTGAATCAAAATAAGAAAGTTTCTAGAAAATACATAAGTGGAAAATGATAAGAGAATATATCATTTTCTGGTCTTAGCCAAATATCAATATATTTGAACTATGAGAAAAAAAAAGAAGAGAATCCCAAATACTTTGACCAAATATGGACAGGATTTATTAATATATTATAAATATTCAAAAGAACAAGGTAATTAACTATATGCAGATTTCTTCAAATCCAAACTAAACAGCATGCTCTTGTTTAACAAATGGAATTAAAAACATACTCTGATTTTAAACAAGAGGAACACATACATCCTCATATGTATGTGTATATCTTTAGGAATAAACTGATATATTTATATTGGTAAAAAAATATTGGATCCTGGATGAATTGTTTGAAAAGAAAATGACTCTGAGAATATTAATTATAGGAATGTAAAAAAAATTAAGAAAATTAGGAGGGTCATTTCAATATCCTAGGTAGCCCCTCGCAGGATGCCAAGTGAATCCCTCTTCCATCTTCGACCTCAAAGGTTCACGAGAGTGACCAGATGCATGTCTACATGTTTGGGGGCACCACGATCAGCGGCCAATGACTCTCTCAAGCTTGCTCCCAAGCCCACGACCTTTAGGGAAGAGGTCATCGAAGTTTTTGAAGCCCACATTTTTCATCACTGCTGCCAAAGCTATCCTGCATGGATGAGTTTTCATGTGCTTGTTACCTTATTTGGGGACAGCCGCCCTTTTCCGCCCTGGACCAAGCGAACCGTCGCTCCCTTCCTGGCCAATAGGCTATCCATGAGGATGAATTACTGAGAATTCATTTCCTTGTTGGGAATGCCCAGGCTATCCAATGAGGATGTGTTATCATGTGCTCATTACCTTATTTAGGGACCACCGCCCTTTATCGTCCAGAACCACGCGAACCATTGCTCCCCTCCTGACCACTAGGCTATCCACCAGGACAAATTACCGAGCATTCATTTCATTTTAGGGAATTCCAGGCTATCAAACGAGGATGAGTTTTCCTGTGCTCATTACCTTGTTTGAGGACCATCATCCAGGATTGCGCGAGCCTAGCTCCCCTCCTGACCGATAAGTTAACCACAAGGATGAATTACCAAGAATCCACTTCCTTGTCACGGAATGCCCAAGGTATCCAATGAGGGTGAGTATTTATGTGCTCATTGCCTTGTTTAGGGACCTTCGCCCTTCGCCGTCCAACACTGAATGAGCCATTACTCCCCTCCTTACCAACAGGCTGTCCACAAGGAAGAATTATCGAGAATTTGTTTCCTTATCAGGGACTACCAAGCTTCCAGCAAAGTTGAATCACCATGCATTCTTTTCTTTGTTTAGGGACTGCCCCTTGCGTTGAGAGTTTGGGTGAGACATCTCTCCCCTATGCATCGGGGTACATCGATGACTAGATACTCGACCACAATGGTCTAAATCCCTTTCCCATGGTGCCAGTCATCCTCCGAATAGGATGGGACATTATTGTCTAGACCGACGATGTTACTCTGAGTGATGCTAAAGTCCGACATTTATTGTGTACCCACATAAAACTAAGTCGGGTCACCTCTGCTTGCAGCATGTCAACTAGGGAAACTATCAAGTCGCTCATAGGTTCAAACTGGGACCACCTAACATCAAAGTAACGAACGTATAAGTTCACTTTTAACAATTTCTACCTGCTATTATCTTGTGAACTACGACGCCGACTGCCTGTCTCACCATTATCACTCCATCATACAAGGATGCTCGAGCCAGCCATGCACCCCTGATCGAGCCAGGCCCTACGGTCCTCTAAGCAATAAGAAATGTGTCATAGTTGATAACCCTTGAGCCCTGCACGCTCCAATTTGAGCCAGGGCCCATTTGCCACTATCCACACTATTGCTTGTCACACAAGAGGACTTATTGGAAAATATGCACTCCCACTCAGCGCCAGTGCCACTTGTCACTTGGCAGGCACTCAACTCTTATGAACGAACAATCGGGCTCAGCCCATCGCATGACAATCTTGCTACTTAGCACACTTAAAATAAGTTTTTACTGAAAATAATACAGGAATGCCTCGGGTAGCGCATCACCCAGGAGAACCTCCAAGACTAGACCATCCATCGGCAAAGCAACACAGTATGGCTCAATTGCTACCTATCAGCCTTAGCACCTAATAAGCAACCAGAAGACACGGTCAACGCTGGCTTCCGAGTCCGTCAACCTTCCCGGGTAAACAACCAAAGAAATTTGGTTAGACTAGCGCAAAAGGCTATAGTTATTTGAGATATGCTACCTTACAAGTCGAAAGCAAGAACAAACTACAAAGCTAGTTTCTTAAACAACAAGTTTGCAACAAGGAATCAATTTTAGTCTGTTCAATAGTGCATCGGAGCACAATGCAAGTGCCCACTAGGCTTACGGTACTTTTCAATCACTATCTAGTTGAAAAGAAGAAAGAGAGCAAAGAAGAAGAATTATGCCAACATCGCTCTTTAGAGGCCAATCGACCTGTGCTATTATCACCGCCAAAAAGCGCCCAGTAGGAGAAACGATCAAGAAATTATTGAAGAAGGAGTGTGCTACCACCACCAATGCTTCAACATCAAATTTCACATGAGATCGCGAAGTGCTCCCATGTAGCCTCGCTAAGGAGCAGACCAAGACCTCAGCGGTGACATATGATTCTGAGGCATTAGCCCCTACTCCTTCTAACGGGGCGTAGAAGCGTCCAAACCAACTTAAGTTCAGGAAAATAGGACTATCAAACAAAGGAAGCACTCTAGCCCCGCTTGGATCCATAGCTCGAGAACAATGTTCAATCAATGTCAGAACTTTGGCCGAGGGACCTAGGTCCCAGCCAAAATCAAGGTCCATCTCAAAACGATCGAAATCTAAGGGCAGTGATCTGAACCGCCATCAACAAACATAGTTCAACACCCAAGAAGGCTGGCTCATTTCTAAACCCCGCTAAATCTAAGAAAATTCCAAACAAGTTTGACAAAAAGCCAAATACTCAAGAGCAATGCGAAAGAAGTAGGCGGTCAATGCCATATGTTTTTTACCAAGATAAAACCATGTAGAGTTCAAATCTCCAAAAGAAATTACATGGCCAAAGCTACGTGGATCTGAATTGTAAGAGGAAGGGGGTATTTATATGCCTCTTCCTTCAATCATAGCCATTATAATCGAAAAGGCAAAAGAAATATCGACCGTTCAAAGATGATAAGTGTTGTGTCACACTATGCATGTGGATGAAAAGACACTTCTCTACCACATCTTGAGAAGCATAACCGTCGTGACTAATGGTGAAAGGCGACATGGATAGTGCATTAATTGAATAGCAGAACAATCATCGATTGAAACCTTCTAGATTTTAAAAGCTCATTCCCACTCACAAGAATAGGCTTGGGGTATAAAATGTTGCTCAAATTTTAAGAAGATAGGCTAACCATGGTTTCTTAGCTTAATTTGCTTCGGTCCGGACCAGCTTGTGCCTAGGCCTACCTATCATAAGCTACTCAAGAATAAGAAATAGGCCAACAAGTCTCCCTCGACTGTCGTTTAGGTTGAACCCCTATCAGCCCATCCTCTATATGGCACCTTAGGTCTACCCCCTGGCCAGTGCACCCCGAAGCAACGACACCAGCCAACTCATCAAGCAAAGCAAGGCATCTTCACTAATCGACCCAGCCCCCATCGTTTGGCTTCCTCTTATAACCAGCTAAGTACCAAACAGCTCGTCTACTCGAGGACCTCCCTCTACCCGTCAGTCGATCATCGTGTCTCTAGATTGCCTCGGTACGGCCTATCGCCAACCCTAGGCCAAATTTTAATCTTTGTACCATGATATAAGGAAAAAAATTAAAACCACTTCTGTAATGCTAAATATCGGACTCAAACCTGTGCTTGTAAGCTGGACAATCATGGCTATTACCACTGAACTACACATGCCTTTTAATTTTAAAACATGACATACTTCATACATGCAACAATCTTAAATTTGGAGCCTCTTATAGATTAGGGGCCCTTAGCCGCCATCCAGGTAGCCTATGCCCAGGGTCAGGCCTGTATATATTTATATACGTATATGAATGTATTACTTTCGGCCCCGACCCATTGAAAAAATTATTTATTATTTCTAAAAAGAGAAAACTCACGCCTGATAAAAATATGTTTTTTTGTTTTACTTTATATCATATACAATTATACACACATGCATATCTATATATCCACATAATAAAATTTCTTGGTTTAACCAAATAAATAAAAAAAGGATAAAGAAGGGAACATATTAAAAAATAACATTTATATCAAACGACTATTATTAATACACCACACTGAAATTAACAACATAATATTCTTTTCCATCATTCATTATCAATCATCCCCACGATAAGAAGCCTTTCTCAGAACCAATTCTTATCTCGGATCGTGATAACTTCTCAATGAACTCCTACGATAAGCAATCTATCCCAAATCCTATTCTATTTCAGATTGCGTCGACTTCTTCATTTTTTTCCTCTAATATTACTCTATTTCTTTTTATTTCATAGAAGGTCGGATCAATATTTTCAAACAAAGAATTAGGCTTTTGAACGGCGGGTTAAATGAAGTAATCTTGATGGCGTAACTCATTCCAATTGATAACTTTAGTTAAATGTTTATTTGATTGATAAGATCAGTCGACTAATTTTATTTTTGCCTAATATTTAGCCAAATCTGCATATTTCTTTTCTATTTCTTCCTCTTTACTAAAAAAGAACTTATTCATGACATTTTGCCAATAAAAATGTGTTCTTTGCAAAACTAATTTTCCTTTGGGGATCAGATGAGGCAATTCTTTCCATTTATATGATGGGAACAAGGGTTTTTTGAATTTTGTGATGACAGCAGTTCTTCTACCCAGGTTTCTTTAACTATAACCTAACTTATATTTGATTAAGTTTATGTTTGATTACATTTAATTTATTTTAGTTTTAGTTAATTAACTCAATGAAATCATTTACTGTTATCGTGTTGTTCTCCTAGGCTATTTCTCCCAATTGGTCAAAATTAACCACTCCATTTTGTAAAATTACAAGTAACAATTTAGTTAGATGCTTAAGGGACTCATTTAAGGTCTCACTCTAATATCATACATAAATAAATTTCTTACTTTGAGTTATAATATGGTTATTATGTTCTTTCTTGGTATTTTCCCAGATGGATTATATCCTATCATTCTAATATGGTCACATTTTTACCTCCAACATAATATCATCTATATAATATCCCGTAGGATTTGGATGTATATTTTAACATTAGAGGTAAAATGGTAATTTACAACATTGAAATTAGGCAATGGGACTTTGGCCATTGTGTAGAGCTCATCTTTCTAGTCAGAAATATATATTAATTTGTCCATATCGGTGTCCGTATGAAGAAGTTACATGGGTTTTGATTTGGTTTAATGGGCCTAAGCCCACTAGACCAAAGAGATGTTTCAGAAACTATAAACAATTTTTGAATTCATTTTTCTAAGATCACATACATTTTCATTTCTCAACTTCTTCTTCCTCCCTCGCTTTACTTTCTCACTACTCCTTCAAATCTTCATGAAAACCTAAAAATCTATATACCAAATCGAAGAGCGCGAAGAGGGCTATAAGAGGATACCAACAATTTGTGGATTTAGGAATCTTGAAAAGACTGCAATTCTGGACAGTGAAGGTTTTGGGGCAAATTGATGAATTCTAGGGCTATGTAACGCTATATGATGAGTGGAAATTACTATCGATGATATATTGATTTCACATGAGTAGTATATGTTGTATGAAAACTGATCATATTATTTAAATGATGAATTTGGGTAATTTAAGTTAGTAAATTAATACTCAAATGATTACAGAAGTTAGTGATATAAATAATGTTCGAATTGGGGTTAGGTTTCATTTAGATTGTTTATTGAATTAAAATTGAATATAATGATTAGATTGTGGTAATTAAGGAACTTAATATATATTGACGATATGTAATATATGAAAGGTTAGAATGAGGGAATGGATGTTAAAGTGAAATATCAAGTATTAAAATAGTAAACGTTGAAGTGGAAATTGAATTGGAGAAGAAAGAATGAATTTTGGAAATTGTTTGTCGGGAAATAAGTTCGATGACTGGTGGACCAGTGCATGTAAACTGGCGCACCGGTGCATCTTTTTACAGACCAGGTTGAACCTGGACCAGGGATGGAGCAATCTTACTCCAGCCAGGCCTATACAAAATAATTTTTAAATAATGTGTTGGTTCTTTAGTGACATTTAGGAGTATTTAACATATAAATATGTACTCTGATGACGGTGCGTTGTAATTGGTGGTTAAATTGTGTGTAAAGGAGTCAGACTCTGTTTACCTATCCTTTATGCATACATGAGTTAGACTATGTTTATCTAACTCATACTCTTGTTTACATTTACAGGAATAGTCAACGTTTAACTATATGCTAGGGTTAGTCTCCGTTTAACTAACTCTTATGTGTACCATTGGGTTAGTCTCTGTTTAACTAACTCACTCTCTCTCGTTTATTATTGAGTTAATATGTATTTAACTAACTCTATTCTATTTTCTCTATTATGTATTGATAAGGTAGTCTATGTTTAAAGAACTCTATTATACATTAAATGTTAATAAGTATATAATCATGGTCATCATATTATGTTTATTATGAAATACTAACTCTATGGATGTAGGTGAGACAAGTTAAGGTAAGTAAGTATTGGTATTCAAATGATGTCTATAAAATCGTGTATCACTATATACTTAGTAATATTTTTTTACTCACCAAACATGTGTCTGACCCCTTCCTCATACACTATAGGTGAGGGAAGTAATCATGATGGTGTGACATTCAAAGACGGAGACTATGGATATGTATATATATGTTATCTGTTTTCCTTGTACATGTTGTATATATTGTGTGACACTTGATGTATGTATGCATAAAGACTACGTGAATCTCATGATGTATATAGACGGGATCTGTTTATTTTATCTATATATTATAGTTTGATCCATGCGCTACGAGTTGTGATAGAGTAGTTTCTTAGTTAAGTTCAGCTCTCTATTTACTATTGTATTTTAAAATGATTTAGCTTTTCGTTTTACGGTGATTTTATGGCCGTGAAAGGTCAGGTTGTTACAACATGTAATTGATTATTACTCATTACTACATCAAGTATATTGTGATTTGTTATTCCTTTAATTCACCAATTTAAACTGCTAAGGTTAAATTTAGTCTACATTTCAACAGTTTACTTTGAACTCAACCTTATTATTATTTTTCATTAACTAGTTTACACTACAATGTCTAATATTATTTGATGTAATGTGTTTGCATTCACTATTGTTTTGTGTAATGACTTGCCTTTTCAATCCTTAGAAGCCAATGCTAACACATTCAGGGTATTCACGTACCGAACATCTAAGTGTTGGAAAGACAAATTGTTGGGAAAAAGAAAAGAAGAAAGAAGACAAAATCTCACAAAATCGTGACGAGTAATATATAATTGTAAACAAGACTTTACACAAGAAAATTTTTATATACACTATCAGAGTAAACTATCCTATAATCAGCCTGAACAATTATAATAGCCTGTTTTTACAGATGCTTAAAAATACTACAAAATAATTTAGCAGAAATAGAATATACGTGAATACGTCTTGGGCATTCAGCTCATCTCTTAAGCTCCACAACATCCAAAGCTAAATCTGGAAACATGCTTGGTCTAACCCCGAGCATTATAGGAAAAATAACGCTAGATTAGTCTGGTATACCAGCGTGAGAAACACAATCATATGGATTATTAATGTTATGAAAACTTTTGAAAATAAAGGTATCTCGTAAGACCACGTCACACATAAACACGAACGAGTTTTTACCTTAAGATAACTAAACCATTTTTATAAAAAATCTAATGATATTATAATAATGTCTAGGGTTTACAATAAATTATGAATATAGATGGAATGCTTGCATCTCACATTCCAGCATAGTTAGGCACAACTAAGTCCGTATAATGCTTATTGAAGAATGGATTTCATGCAATGATAAGGCTACTTGGGTACACCTACTGCAGTACACCTCTAGAAAATATACCGATGTCGAAAAAATTTCAACCCCTACGAATCAAGACCGGCCTACCCCTTATGTTTCATCACTCTGGTTGCTTTGCAACCTTCTCGAGAGCTCTCATGTACAACCAAACCCGTAAATGTATATATCTAGAAAGGATGATGAGAATACCCTGATAGGTGCGACCTACTTAGCCCTAAAGCTTATCCTCTATTTTAGTCATTCTCGATTGTTGAGGCTTAAGGCTACGTTTTAACTTTTAGATAGCAATCCCACTTGGAATGCCAACACTGTCCTCCAGGTGACAATGCAATGCTAGCATTCGTTCAAACAAGTTGTTCAGGATATGAAAAAACCGAAGGCATTACTTCTACTACATCCTCAGGATTAGTGGTAAGTAACCCTTGCACTTCAAAGAGCTCCGTCTTCGATTCCATCATCTTCAAGATGCTTCCAATTCGAACGCTTGAGTTAGTTCAAAGTGGTTTTCAGATAATTTATACTTACCCAATCTCGGTCTCTTTGAACTAACGTTCGACAGTTTTCGATAAACTCAATTCCGGTTCTTTCAGAAATAAATAGACAAGATAAGAGCGGGGAACACCTCCTAATCGTTTAAGTGGACGGATCTCCTCATAATTTGTCCAAGAAGAATACAATGAGTTTATATGTACAGCGGTATCATCTAAGATAACTGTACTCTATAATTCTTGTGTTTCCTCTATATATTTCCAGAGTTAAAAACGAGCCAAGATTTGATAGTTGGTTATCTAACTATCAAATAAACACACATCAATCACAGATTTAATTTACCATGAAAACCACTAAGCCTCATTTAATTAATCTCTTATTAATTAAATCTCTTTAATTATTTACCCAAAATAATTCATATACTTATCTCACCGGTATAATTATATTCACAAACCAGTTGAGAAAGATTTCTTATTTCAACTTCATTTTAAATGGATCAAAACATATGTTTTTGAAACACAGTTTATTATGAATCCCAAACAACTAATCCTTCGATGTTAAGTAGGGAAATGCTTCCCTACCACCAAAATTAAGAAGGACTACTTATTTATTTGATTCATAACTTGATTAATAAATACGATCGTTCCAAAATTCATAAGCCCAATCATTTTCCAAAATTCAAGGTCTCTTTCCAAAATATAACCCTTTAAACTAGTTCTTTTTACTAAGTAAAAAACAATTTATATAAAACTAACTTATTAGCTTTAAACTGCTTTTATAAATAATACTATTTTTTTAAAACATGCTCTTAAGTTAATTAGATTAACTTAAAACCCCATTAATAAATCAATTAATTAACTTTAAATACAAATAATAAAATGATTAATTGCGTTCAAACATCATTATTAAATAATTAATCAACTTTAAATACCTTTTAAATAAACTAATTAATTAATCTAAACCTTGTTATTAAATAATTAATTAACTCTAAATACCTTTATTTAAATAACTTAACTTATAAACATCATTAATTTAGAAGATTAATTAACTTAAGAAAAATAATTGATTAAAAGGATAATTAGCTTAATCATTATCAATTAAAATTAATATAATTAACTTCAAAATTAATTAAAATAATAATTATCTTTAAAACATTTTAAATTAAATAATAATTAACTTCAAAATATTTTTAATTCAAATAATAATTATCTTCAAACATTATTAATTTAAATCAACTTTAAACATTATTAATAAAATTAACAATTAAACATTATTAATAAATTCAACAACTTACTTTAAATTGTTATAAAACTTGAAATCAATTTAAATTCAAAACTTTACCAATTTGAAAAGAGGCTTACCAAATCTCAATGGTGCTTAAACAAGCTACCCTTGTTTTCCATAATGACATTCAAGTCACAACACAGGTTTTTACACAAAGATGGCTATGTAAATAAATTCCATATGATCAATCGATGGATAACAACTCAATACAATTAAATTGACAGATAACTAAATGTTCAAATTAACATAATAGAAAAATGGTAATTTATTCTTCTAAATAGATGTCCAATATAATCTATTCAGTTTAAATATAGCAGAACGGTGTTTTATTCTATTAAACAAATATCAGGGATTAATATAATTACTAAACAGGTAATTAAACACAACCAGTATTATTTTACCATTAAATTATACTACAACCGCTCGACCCCACATCAACTAGATCGTCTGAATTTCAATTTTAACTCAAATCTGATCATCTATCAATTACAACCAAAGCACATCACTAAAAAATCATTAGACTAAATCTAAAAATCATGTTTCGCTTAGACGAACATGATTATGCATTTCGTTCGTCGATTTGCGATCGATGGAAAATCGACAATTTAAACCCATTTACTGTTATTTTAAAATTTCTCAAAATATACTTAATTAAAAGTTCAACAACTATTTTTAAAATATAATATGGATCCGAACAACTTTCTAGTTGACAACATAAGAAAATATGAATTGGTTTGAGTGATGTGGATTTTTGAATGCAAGGGAAGGAGTTGATATTCAAATAAACAGTAAGGAGGAAGTTTAACAGTAAGCCTATTTTTGTTTATAGTAAACACATATGCAAATTTTCAAGGGAATATAACTAAAAGTTTGAAATTTAAACCTATTACATAACCAAGAATATCACATACAATTCACAACAAGCTAACCAATAAATATACACAATGTTTAATTCACAAAATATTGACAAGTTTTGGAATAAATCACCATTATTTTCCAAGCTTTTGAAATTACTAAACCAAACCTTAAGTGAATATTAGACACATATCCCTAAAGCAAACTTAATCCATCAAAACTCCTCATGCAAAAAAACATACTTTGTAGGTCCCTGTTTTAATTTCGTTTATTTTCTTCCCCAAAATACCTTTCTGCTTCTTACAAGATCGACTTTAATGGCGAGCTCATCGTTCTTGATTTCATCTTCTTCTTTAATGATGAGCTCATCTTTCTTGATTTCATCTTCTTCTTCAATGGCGAGCTCATCTTTCTCGATTTCAATGGGAAACTGCAACTATTTGATGACGAATCAATCTTTTTTTACAAAATATGAATTGTTGTTGATTTTTTTAGGGATTGTTGGTGTTCTATTGATATTTAAATTCATTAATGATAATGAGAAATGATTGCAGTTTAATGTTTTAATCTTTTATGCAAATATTTATACCATGTGCAGAAATATTGCAAATCTTATAATATATGCAGTTTTTTCTGCAATTATTCTCAATATTTATAGAAAAATCTATGGATATTGAGAATACTTGCATAAAATAATGCAAATATTGTCAATACTTGCGGTAAAAGATCTAATTGTACAAATAAAAATGTAAGAATTTTCTCAGCAAATATTTGCTCATTTTTATGCAAAGATTCTGAATACTTGCAGTTATTGCTGCAATTATTCTTAATAATTGCATAAAGCTCTGCAAATATTGAGAACTTTTGCTTAAAATACTGCAAATATGATCAATAATTGTAGTAAAAAATGTAATAATATATGTTGGAGTTGTAAGAGTTTTTTGAATTGAAATAATGCAAACATACATTGAAGAATATAAATGATTTTACGTGAATAATTGCTAATGAGTGAGCAATTATTCAGAATAATTGCAGACATACATTGAAATAAATTTATTTATGAATAATTGCTGACAAGTAAATAATTGTTCAGCATAATTGCAGACATACATGCAGTTATTCAGAATAGTTGCATACATCTCTGCAATTATTATGAATAACTACAGAGAAAGATGTATATAATATTCTTTATTAATATAAAATGATTTTTTATATTATTTACAGTTATAAATGTCTTTTTTTGAATTGAAATGATTTTAATTGAATGATTGCTGATAAGTAAGGATTTATTCAAAATAATTACTGATATACATGCCATTATTCATAATAGTTGCATACATCTTTGCAGTTATTATGAATAATTGCAAAGAAAAATGAGTATAAATGATTTTAAGTGGATAATTGCTAACAAGTAAGCAATTAATCTGAATAATTGCAGATATACATTGATATGAATTTATTTGAATAATTGCTGACAAGTAAGCAATTATTCAGCATAATGCTTTATTTTGTTATTTACATTTGTAAATGTCTTTTTGGATTGAAATGATTTTATATAAATAATTACTCATAAGAATGCAATTATTTAGAATTATTACATAAATACATGTAATAAATCATAATAATTGCATATATGTCTGCAATTATTCTGAATAATTGAAGGGGAAGATGAATTTAATCCTCATAAGTTCTAAAAAAATCTTACAATGTTTGTTTGGTTTATTACATTTTCTACCGTATATCTAAACAATATTTGCATTATTCTAAGCAATTATTCACAATAATTGCAACAAAATCTACAAATGTTGTGAATAATTGCAGATTTTTCTGCTGATATTATCAATATCAGTAGAAAATTGAAAAAACAATAATTATTTGCTGAAAAACTCTTACATAACATTTCCCATGATCATTGAAAATTAAAATGTCAATACAACAACAACAGTGAAGAATTATATGCAATAATTGAGAAAATACGAAGATTTAGTTTGATTTTGATGTTCGATTTTGATATCCAAATGTTGAAATTGAATTTGACGATGCTTCTATAAATCGATTTGTTAATAATGAAATTGTCGATTTGTTGATAATAAAATTGTTGATGATTTACTGTAAAATCTATGAAGATTAGAAAGAAAATTCGTGTGTGAATTTATTTAATGGGGTGGGGGTAATTTGTAAAGTAAAATAGAGGAATTGAAAAATAGGGATGTAATTTATAATTTATTTTTAGGAAGGATGTTTTGTGTATTTTGAAACATACAAGGGATGTGAGCCAAACACACCCAAACCTTAAAGCCTCGATCTTTGAGTAATTAACCATTTTTGAGTTTAAAAATGGTATTTCTTTTTTTTAAAAGAAGCAGAGAAGGATGAAAAGAGGAATAAGAGAATGAAGTTTAAAATGGAATGTAGAATGAAAAAAAATGTGTATATTTGTAAGAAGATTTAAAAGAATAAAGAACTAAAATAAAATAAATATTCTTTTCAACTCGTAAATCACTTCAAAACACCAAAAACGACATGCATTAGTAAACACATTGGTTAATAAGGTACTTGCATGTACTAAGTTCATTCTTACACTTTAAGCTTCATTTCATGTCACATCCATCTTTTTATTTGACTTTTAAATAAAATTTACTTTTTAAAAGTACATAATATTATTATATACATTTGAAAAATAAAGCATGTTATCATTTTAAAAGTGTTGTTTAAGAAAGAGTTCAAATATTACAACTTATAATTAACTTGTTATTTGATAATTGAGAGAGACGAACAAGGGATGTGTGGAAGTTTCAATGGTAGCCTTTTGTACTGGGAACGTGGAGAGTCGAGCAGAGCTAAGGATGGAGGAAGAGAGACTTAGCGGAGAGTTTCTCGTTCGCCATTATTTTGTTTTTGCGAGAGCTTTTGGAATTCTAGTGTTGTGTCGGCAACCCTAATTCTGGGTTAGGGTTTTATGTTGGCTTTCGGGTGGTTGTATTTTGTTACCCGTTCTTTGTTGTACTTGGGCCTTGGCCTGTTTACCTTTATTCAAAAAAAAACTTTAAATCAATATAATATATGGTACATTTTTATATACTTTAGTCAAACTGTAATTCCATCCACGTTTTCAAACAGTAGCTAACTACTCATCCCACACTACCACTCTTTAATATTTTATCTTTCACAAATCGTAGGCATATTCCATTCCATCTATACACAGTAACATTCTATTTCATACTCTCTTCATTATAATAATTATATGACATTTCTTTTAATATTCATGTCATACAAAGGATAAACAAGATGATTTTTGTTAGATGCTCATTAGTTGGCAAATAAAGATAGTAAGAATCTACGAAGAAGAAATTCTACAGGAGAAGAGAATCGATTTCTTTATCGCTATTTTGGCAATTTATTGTGAATATAGACTTCAACCTCCTAATTTATACTAAACTAGACAAATATGCAGTCTATTTTATAGGAAATTGAAGAATCTTTCTCTTTGATTTGTACACTTCAAAATTAGGGTAGGTTATTTTAAACCTAAAATTTACAGTTTGTTTATTTCATGCTTAAATTGACAAGTTTATATACTTTACCATTTTTCACAGAAGTTGAAAAACCATGTAATTTGGATTAGTTTGGCAATAAAGCCGATGCTGATGCACCATGTATAGGGTAAGTTATCATTTCATGCTAAAATCTAGTAACGTGTTATACAATTTGGATTAATTTAGGAATAAACCTGATGCATTGTTAACAAGTTGGTTGAGGCAAATACATATGATGTCTTCTGCATTTTATAAAGCTTTCATTCTCTAAAAAGTTATTTCCTTCAGTAGTCTTTACTTTATATGAGATATGACATATGATAAATTACGTATAAGAGAATCTAATTGAATGACAATGCTAAATCAGAATAGAGAATTCATGTAAAAGGAATTACATAATAATTTTCTCATAGCTTAATCTAAGCTAATGGTTTGCAAGAGGAAAGTAAGTTGAAGCTTGTTTCATATTATTTATTACATGCTTATTTAATATTCATTCAATTTATTAAAATCTAATTTTATCTTTCTTTTTCATTTAAAATAAGAAGACCTCATATTTTATGACCATTATATTTCCTTACAATTTTTAGAACTTCATACTTAATATACTTTAATACTCATTTGACCAAAAATGATTGGTTCTTGGTAGATGGTATATATAACTAGAATATGCGCCATTCATAAAAATTAGCATATGTGCAATGGCCACATTATATAAATTAGTGCTACCATTAATTATAGTCTAAAATCAAGAGAAATTTTTTTGATTAAAGAAAGCATGTTTGACATTTTAATCGTTGTTTTTTAATGTAAATTACTGTCTACCAGTATATACTTCTTCTATATATCATATATGGTTATTTTGTAATCTTTTCATTAGTCACTTACTATATTTGTTTATTGAAATTAATTTGATATGATCTATATTTCATTCATTCATGAGTTACAAATCCCTAATTTCTACTTGCTTTTCTCGATCCAAATTAATTAACCTTTTCTTATTGTCGTTTGTTCTCATTGATGTATAGCTGCAGCTTCTACTACTATAGTAATGATATAAATATAATTTCATTATTTTTCTGATGATTATTTTAGGCTTTAAGCTCTGGACCCAAGTTCTTTCCTATTGAATCGACAAAGGGTTAGATTACGTCTGGAAAAAAACCGGGGGAGATTACATCATTGAATGTCTGTGTGATTATTGAATGCAAGCTTTTGTCAGTTGTGACTGTGATTATTCCATTTTAAATATTATCAAAATTTATTCGGTACTATATTCAAACTTACCTAGGTTTGTTGTTGCAGAAAAAACAACATTCAGTTTAATTTTTAAAATGATGACAAATTTATTATACAAGATTCTAGCCATGATCATTCATGCTTTCATTTCTCAAAGTAGGCTAATATATTAAAACCAGTTGTCAGGTTATCGATTCAAATTTATTTCTTTACTCACTCATCCAACTAGCTATACTCAAATCCATCTATATTTTATGGAAAAAAATGAAATCAATAATCTCATCATGGGGACTTACTATTGTAGGCTGGTGGTACTACCAATTTTTGCATCTATAATCCAGCGTATTTCCTTCTCTAATACATAGTTTGAAACTAATTTATTTTGGGAAGTTCTATTTTATTTTATGTTCTAATCTGCATTTAATGAATAGCCTTCAATTTGTGAGCAACATTCCAAACAACAAGGTAAAAACATGGAAATAACTTGAAATATTACACCCACAAATATATTCCAACCTTCTATTCATACCTCTCAACTATAACACTCAATAACCTATGCACCCGTGCATCGCACGGTTTTCCACTTGTATACGATATAAAACATGTTTATGTTAAGATATTTCTTTAGATCCACTTTGATCTTTAGTGGCAGAAAGAAAATTAGTATTCAAATATACTTCCTTCGCAACCTCCTTGCATCTTTAACTCCGTATCTGATCCTTCCACGACTTCCCTCTTTACTCCATTCCTATATATCACCTTTCCCCTTCTAACGTGCGATAATCTAGGGTTGCACGCTTTCTAGCGATGCGGTCCCTACACCACATTTGATCTCTTCACCCCCACACCCTCGCCTACTGGTACCTCCTCTATTTAGGTTTGGAATTCCTACTACTGGATCTTCCCAACCTATCGTTCCTCCGTCACTTGATGAGGCTTGTAACGACCCATCTTTTTGTCCCCCAAATGTCGATACTAATACATCCACGGTATTCATGTGCCAAACACTGAAAGGCTGGAAAGACAGATTGTTTGGGTAAGAAGAAAATGCAGAAATAAAAATAACAAGAAAGAAAGAACAAAACATCTGAATCTCACAATGGAACGATAAATATAATGTCTAATAGATAATACAAAGTGCTACTCTAAGATACATAACATTTCAGAGTTACTATCCTAAGTACTATCAACAGTCTGGACAGTTATAATAGTGTTTCCTCACAAATGATGATAATACATACCAGTGGTGCATCGAAAATAAAATACTACGGTAGGAGAAAGCAACCAACTCGTCTCCTTAAGCTCCAAAGAATATTAGCAAAAACCTACCTTTCTCAGACTGCTAAAAAGAACGGCCGAGAAATTACAGGAAAGAAAAAAATATAAGTCATACATACGTCTGCTGTGAGAAACTCAAGAAACATATGCCCATATAATAGTATCTTTTGAGATCAATCGAATCACCAGAATGGTTTACCCTTGAAAAGAACCAAACCATTTAATAAGTATATAAGGTGATATAATAGATAGTCTACGGTGTAGAATATAAATTAGACAATAGCTATGTTGTTTGCATCTCATATCACAGCAATATTAGGTATACAATTAAAACCTCTAAGGGTTGCATTCTCATAAGGATTTCCATTAGAGATGCCCTCAGTACATCGAGGCGAATCTTCTAACAAGGGTCAAAAACTACCTTATGATAATCGTGTATCTCTAGATAGGATATACCAATAAGGTAAACATAGCTGGTTCACTCCCTAATACATGATACTGAAAACCATCTACTCACATCGACTAACTAATTGAAAGCATCTCTAGATATGGAGTTGATGTACCCTTGGGATAGCTAAACTCACTGGCTATGCCTCTAGTCTATTTTCTATCATTATCGATGGTGAAGTCACGTTCAACATCTTATCACACAGGTCTTCATCACTCGAACAGATCTCGAATCTCTCCTTGGACCAACATCTCAATACACGGGCCATCATCACTTGAACAGTTCACGATCTCTCCATGGATTCTAGGATAAGTTGTCCGACGAATGGTAACTTTGTCCGACGAATGGAATCATCCTCAAGATAGACAGTACCATTGCTAGAATCATTTGAAATGTTAATGCTTACCACTCCCTTGGACTTAACCTTAGGATAGACTATTAAACTACAATATTTCACTCCATAACCGCTTCCAAAACATTGAACTCATATAATGGTTTTGAAGTGCTTTTCGGCAAGTTATACCTAAGTTTACTTATTCAATCCCGAACTGTTCAAAACTAAATTGGTGAATTTCCAGTGAACTCAATTCTAGTTCTTTCAGAAGTAAGTGGACGATATATAAGATTCCTCCTCGAGGAACCTCGAATACACGTTCTTAAGTTAAGAGACGTTTCATACGAATGAGTCCTCCCTATGGGATCTTAAACCGTATAAATCTGTGATGCTTTTATATACTTCCCAAGTAATTTATCAAGCTCGATAGCATTAAAAACGATCGCATATAGAAATCAAATCGGTTATACTTATCATCATTTCAAACCTTCTCAACTTATGCTACCCTTGGTCCAGAGTGAAGCCGGTAGGTTAGAGCACTGGTTGCATCCAAGCCCTACCGTGACACCTCATTCTTAACTCTCATAGATAGAAGAAGTCTACTTTGTCAGTTTTTAGTGCTTAGTATATGAATAAATACTTTCCATAAATGAGTAAACTAACAAACACGATTAAGTCACACAAGCGACGTATAATCCATGAATTATCAAATAATACTCATTTGTCAATACTTGTATATATAAAATACCTTTAAAGAAAAAATACACAAGTATTCAACTACTTCACTATTCATTTCCTCTTTTCATTATTAAAAATGTATTCGTATACATATCTCAAAGGTATAAGAATATTCGCAAATCACTTAACAAGATTTCCTACTTTAAAATATAATCGAAGAGGTTAAAAACATATGTGACTAAAACATTATTACTATAAACCCCTTCTCGCTTTTATAAATTAAATCTTTACTTTTTCTATCATTTTTCCAAAACATTCCATACTTCACATTATCATTAAAATACCTATTTTAAAGAACTAGGTATATTCAATGGGGTTAAAAACAAATGTTACTTAAACATTGTTACTATAAACCCTAAACGTTTTACACTTATTGTTATCTTTAAAATACTCCTTTTAAAGATTAAAGTATAACTACACTTATTTAACATGATAATATACTTTTATGCAACTTTACAAAACCATTTATTATAACTAAAATGTTATAACAAAACTACCTTTATCTTTTTATAAAATACTCGACTCACTTTTCCCAATATATATACTTTACTTATTTTTCCAAACTTATATATATGTTATAAATATCCATATAACGAATTTAAAATATCTATGCAAATAATTTTAAGTAATTGTTACAAAGAAAACCATATGCTTTAAAAATTCATAAATATATAATAAAAATATATTTAAACTTGAAATTACTTTTAAATACTTTTAAACTAATTATTAAACATCCCTAAAAAGATTTCACAAAAAAGATAAATTTAACTATTTTTTAAACACTTTTAATACACCAAAATAGTTAAAATTTTAGTAGAACAAACAGTGATGTAAAAACCATAAATACTGTTGTAGATTAGAAAATGGCTATTGTCAAGTGCTGTAAAAGATACTTGGACAGAAAACATTTAAAAACCCTTGAACACTTTAGTCTGTTTTCTCACCCAAACAACTGTTTTAAACTGGCATTTTTTATACTATGTACTATACATAGAGTACTTAATAATCATTTAAAAAACCTCTAAATATGTCTTTTAAAATCATACTAGAAATTCCCAAAATAAGGCATTTACAAAGTGCTCATATAACGACCTTTCTCGCTTTCTAATTTCTGCAACTTTGTTTTACAAGTTCTAAAGTATTCAAAAACTTTCCTTCTTATTACATACACTACTGTAAGCATATAGCATAACCAAATTATATTCTTTCATAACATATTTACATACAACCATTTGAAAGAGCTTAAACATAAGGGATTTCAAAATACACTTATAACGACTCTTTCACTTCAAACAAGTTCACACACACTTCCATATCACACACAACCATACTAAATATGTAACAAAAAGTCTAGGCTAAATTACATGTTTTAGAGGGTAATATAAGTGAACATATTACATATAAAGCTATCATTTGCATTCCAAAGCAAGAGAGGTCCAATGTTATAACTTTAATTGTTTAAGAACTTTACTATAGTTTAACAAGCATATTATAACACATCTTATACTATCAAATGGTGAGTTTGCTCACCCAAAACCTTGTTAACATCAAGCACAAGCATTTAGATCTCAAGAACACTTCCTATCATCACTCAAAAGCAAACAAATTCCTTCCTTCCTCTTTAAATGCTCACGGTCACATGCTCCTCCTTCCTTGTTCACGGTTTTGGCCTCTTTTCTCCAAATTTCTCTACTATCCTTACAACTCTTTCTATCCATGGACATTAGGTTTATGAGGTCCTTTGGTCAAAATTTGAGAGTGTTTTGATAATTTTTGAATTTTATATGAATTTTTGAAGTGGAGTATACAACTCTATAAATTATTTTGCTTAGTGAATTTGTGATTTAACTTTAGTCCATTTTCATAAGGAGTAAGGGGAATTTATAGGTAATATAATGAAGGTTGAAAGGGTTACTTACAACCCCTTGGCTGGTCAAAACACACCCGCTTCTCATGTACTCTACTATCCACCTAAGGAAAAAATATCTCCTCTCATACTTCATCCTTGAGCTTCCTTCACAAATATCTTCCCATGACCTCATGCATGACATTATCAAATGTAATTAGTTAGCCGTAAACCCTAAGTTATTTTAGGTGCTAAATAATGGCACATTAATATACTAGACATGCCTAAGATGTCCGAACAACTAATATCGAGTAAGCCATTTATCAATAAAATAATTTTCGGCCACATTGTCAATATTTCTTTGAAATATTTGTTTTTGTAAACACATTTCAATTTTTTTACCTTTATGTGTTATTAATTAAAAGGGGTTACCCAAGTCATAAAATCAATTTTAACACATTCAATAAAGATTCAAATATTTAAATAATTCATATATTTAAATACGAAGTGTTCGAAATTCTAAGTTGCTACATTCTCACCCACTTAAAACTTTCGTCTCTGAAATTCCAACACAGAAAATTAACAAAAGAAACATGCACATATCAGTACTCAAAAATATTCAAAATAACTAGAAAACAAAGCTTAAGGTTTGCTCAGGTTCAAACACTCTCTTATTGTACAAGGACGAAAACTAATTCTCCAAGCGTAACATACGTTGATCAGCCTCAGGTTATTACTTAAACGATTATTCATGCTACCACAGAACAAATCAAAAAGTCATTTCCTAAACTTTACTAAGCCAATAAAACTTAATGTATATAAGTCTGGATAATGCACATGGATCATATGTACGCGATATGTGATCTGATCACTTGCTCGATCATATAAATTTTACTTCCAAACTAGTATAGATCACTTGACCTCTCTAGTGTGGACTTGGATTAGGTTCCTTGATTAGAAACCTCTATTTCCTTTACATAGCCATATACTATGATAGAAAACCTCGAGACCGTATTAAGAATCTGTTCTAAGTCCGTCAAGAATCGAGTGAAAAATCCTAGCTTGAACTGGTGTTAATCACCTAGAAACTATGTCGGATCCTGAATCAGGAACTACCATGCGAATGAAATGATCTATGTATAACTTACATATTTAACCTATTGGTTTCTTCAACTATACCAATTACAATTTTATATCACATTCATTTACATAAATAGTATCTCATTAATACTAAAACCACTAATGAAGCATTTCATAAAACATTTCTTCACTTATAAAATATTTCATAACTTAAGTTTATACTCGTACTCTACCATATCCTAAGAGTATATACAAAACATCATATTCACTCTAATTCCTTTAATTCCGATGAATGCCCAAAATAAATCTAGACCTTATAATTGAGTTAACCCTTTAGACTTCTTTATCATTTGGGCTAGGCAAGTAGCTAGGAAGAGAAGGACACTGGTATCCAAACTTAGAACTAGAGTCTGTTTTCCATAGACACCCCTAAGGTAAAGACATTTGTTAGTTGGTCTACTAACATCGAATGTTTTACTTAACAAGGATGTTCAACAAATTTAAAACTTGTTTTAACTTACTACATTCTCAATCCAAGAGTCGCATAAACTTATCTTTATATTTTCAAAATCACTTAGCTTCAATTTCTATAATGATCCAGAAGTTTTAGACTATCCACAATCATCGAAAAATCCATTTCATTCAAACAAATAAAAACTATCAAATAACCACATCATAACATGATAAACATACCACACTTTCCTAACTATATAGGATACATGCGTTAATAAATAACTTATCAAAGTTTCACTTAAGTATTAGATGCCCCTTTTACTAAAAGGGAAAACAAGAAAAGGTTTCATAATTAGTTGGGCTATGGTATTACCACTCGAGCATCCTATATATTATAAAACTTTTCTATACAGAAAGCTCATATCAAAATCTAATTTACCAAAACTACTATATATTAAACTACTCTTTTTTTTACATCAAATTTCTTCACAAAAAAATTTAGAACCAAATACCCGAGATTTATTCCAAATCATTTGAAATAACAAAATATACATATACCTTTTTTTTAAATCATACTTTTAGGACTTAACCAAAACCATTTTCAAAGCAGTATCAAATACTTCATAAAGTTGTACTAAACATCATGATCTTACTTTATAAACCAATTTCCCAAACATCATACATTTCCTTTAAATTATAATAAACATCTTGTATTATAACAAATTCCTAAACCTGTTTTATCACTGAACACTTTATAGTCAAACTATGAAATTCAATTCACATGTTGTTCGTTTCAATCCACCTACAAATACTATCTGCCTAACCCATGCAGTAAAAAGGTAAACTACTCTTAAACTGGTGGAGCATAAATCAACAATCAATAATACTAAATGCTAATAAACTAGACGAGCATAACTAATCAATCTATAAATGATAACAATGCTCATGAACTAGTCAAGGAGAGATAATAATGCATATCATTAATCCATACATTGATGAACCTATAATTAAAAATCATACTTGTATAAATTACCTATACATATGATCTTTCAAATTTTCATATTTGGAATACCTTTAAGGCATATGTTTATAAAAAATACAAATATGCCCTTATATGTATAATGCAGTCAAATCATTCTAGGGCATCGCTTACCCTATCTCTAATGAGTTATACCCAACCAAAGCCAAGGTTCTCGCTTAATCTTCATCTCTGATATCAAATGTAACATTCACCCTCTCAGTAGTGATTACAAATGGTAACCTTGTATCTGATTTTACGGCCAGCCTCTCGACTTCACAACCAACCCTTAATGGGACGTGTAGGGGTAAGAGGTAAAGCTTCACCACAGTTCATAGTGTGAAAATCCCATATTATAGGCATATAGCACCAACCAGAAATGATTACAAATTGAAATCAAGTCTCATATACTTATCACCATTTCCGACCTTCTCATCATATGCTATCCCTCGGTTAAGAGTGAAGTCAGATGGGTTAGAGCACTAGTTGCATACAAGCCCTACCTTGACACCTCATTCTTAACTCTCATGAATAGAACAAGTCTACTTTGTCGGCTTTTAGGGCCAAGTATAGGAGTAAATACTTTCCACAAACGAGTAAACACACAAACAAGATTAAGTCACACAAGTGACTTCTAATCCCCATATTATCAAATAATGCTTATTTGTCAATACTTGTATATATATTTAAAAAACCTTTACAAAAGAAATATATATGTAGTCTACTACTTCACTATTCATTTCTACTCTTTTCATTCTTAAAAATGTATGCATATATTTATCTCAAAGGTATAAGAATATTCACAAATCACTTAAGAAGATTTCCCATTTTAAAATATAATCAAAGACGTTAAAAATAAATATTACTAAAACATTGTTACTATAAACCATTTCTCTCTTTTACAAACTAAATCTTTACTTCTTCTATCCTTTTTCCATAGATTTCATACTTAACATTATCTTTAAAATATTCATTTTAAAGGTCTAAGTATGTTTAAAAGTATAATAAAAAGTTTAACAACAAACGTTACTTAAACATTGTTACTATAAACTCAAACCTTTTATACTTATCGTTATTTTTAAAATGCTCTTTTTAAAGATTAAAGTATATCTAAAATTATTTATCAAGATAATATACTTTTATGTAACTTCACAAAACTAAATGTTATAACAAAACTACCTTTATCTTTTTATAAAATACTTAGCTCACTTTTTTCAAAACTTGTATATATAAATACTTTACTTATATTTCCAAATTTATATCCATTAATACTTTTAGAATATTTATAAATATGTTTTAAATATCTATATAAAATATTATATAAAAATAACTAGTTTAAAATTTTCTAGAAGAACCATTTTAAATAAATGTTACAAAGAAAACCCTTTACTTTAAAAAATCATCTCTACTATTAACAAAGAGAATTCAATGAATAGATTTCCGCAGTGTCCTTTTGAAATTCTGAAATTACCCTACATCCATCAATATAATCTCACCATCGTTTGCAACCTCCACTACCACCCACTTTTCAAGTACCCATCAACGGAATTCACTATGACTTTGCTTGAAATAAAAGTGAGGTGACCATCAAAGTTTTTGCACTTATAGCACACATCCATACATAATTTTTTATTAAATAAAAAGTAAATATTTCTAGCTATTAGACGCATATACATGTGATTTACACTAGTATATATTTAATAAAAATATATTTAAACTTGAAATTACTTTTAAAATACTCCTAAACCTATTATTAAACATTCCTAAAGCGTTCTTAAAAAAATAATAAATTCAACTATTGATTTTATACACTTTTAAATAACCAAAATGGTTCAAAATCAATGCAACAAACATGCTGTAAAAGCCCAGAAACGTCGTCGTACGTTAGAAAACTGCGGTTGTTAAGTGCTGTAAAAGATACCTAGAATAAAAACACTTAAAAATCCTTGAAAATATCGATCTATTTTCTCAACTCAAACAACTATTTTACACTCTCATTTTTTTACAGTAAGTACTACACTTAGAGTACTTAATAACCATGTAAAGAAACCCCCATGTATATCTTTTAAAATCATATTACAAATTTCCAAAACAAGGCATTTACAATGTGCTCATATAGCAACCTTTCTCGCTTTTTAAATTTTGCAATTTTGTTCTACAAGTTCAATAGTTTTACAAACATTTTTCTTGCTGTCACATGCACTAATATAAGTGCAGATCACAACCAAAATATATTCTTTCATAATATATTTACATACCACCATTTTAAAGAGGTTAAACACAAGGAATTTCGAAGTGCACTTATAGCGAGTCTTTTGCTTCAAACAAGTTCACACACACTTCCACATCACACACAACCACACGAAACATGTAAACACAAATTCTAGGCAATGTTACATGCTTCAGTAGGTACTAGAAGTGAATATATTAAATATAAAGTTATTATTTGTTTTCCAAAGCAAGAGGGATCCGAAGTTATAGCTTTAATTAGTTAAGCACTTTACTATAGTTTAATAAGCATATTATAACACATCATATGCTATCAAATGGTGAGTTAGCTTACCTAAACACATGTTAATATCAAGCACAAGCACTTAGATCTCAAGAACACTTCCTACCATCACCCAAAGCAAGAAAGCTCCTTCCTTCCTTTTGAAATGCTCAAGAACACATGATCATCCTTCCTTGCTTATGGTTTTGGCCTCATTTCTCCAAATTTCTCCATTATTTCCTTGCAACTCTTTTAATCCATGTATAATAGGTTTAATGAGCGGCCTTTAATCAAAATTTGAGTGTTTAGATAAATTTTGGATTTTATAAGAATTTTTAAAATATAGTATACAATTCTATATATTATTTTGCTTATATGAAATTGTGATTTAACTTTAGTCCATTTTTATAAGGGGTAAGGAATATTTATAGGTGATACAATAAAGGTGTAAAGGGGCATTGCAACCCCCAGGTTGGTCAAAACACACTCTGCTTATCATGTGCTCTACTTTCCACTTAAGGAGAAATTATCTCCTCTCTTACTTCATCCTTAAGCTTCCTCCACAAATATATTTTCATGACCTCATGCCTGCCATCATCAAATGTAATTAGTTAGCCATAAACCCTAAATTATTTTTAGTTGCTAATTAATGACACATTAATATATTAGACATGCCTAAGAAGTTCGAATAGCTTATATTGAGTAAAATGTCGTTTATCAAAAAAATGTTTTTCGATCACGTTATTTATATTTATTCAAAATATTTATTTTTGTAAACACATTTCAAAAACAATCTTACCTTCATGTGATATTAATTAAAAAGCATTAAACAAGGTTATAACATCAATTTTAACACATTAAACTAGGATTTAAATATTTAAATACAAAGTGTTTAAAATTCCAAGTCGCTACAAGGCTTCTTTCCCCTATTTATCCACTTCATTTCTTGTTGTTTGTGGTCCAGAAGTTGTAGGCCTGCAAGCTATTACCTTTTCTCAATCTCGGCCTTTTGGTGACTGAATCCCTGTTAGCACATCGATATTGCCTAATGTTACTCACTAAATGCTTGAGTCTACTAGCATATCAGCTCCACTTTCTCCTGACAAAGCTAAAATGGTAACATCCCATATTACCTTAGATAATAGCATTGAAAATGAGTTGAAAGCTTGAATAGTAGCTTGTATTGTAAGAATAATAATGTGAGGAATGAGAATTCATCGAGTGTTAAGCCCCTTATTGTATGGACATCACTCTTCACCCCTAAACAAATTGTTGTGGACTATGTTGATAAACTATTATCTCCTCCCCAAAGAAGTTATTGATGCAGACATTTCTTTTTGAAAGGATCATTGGTTAGTTTCTTTTTTGATGAACCACCACATTACTCTATTCTAAAAAAGCATGTGCTAAATGCTTGGAAATTGAGAGGTAAAGTTGATGTTCATTATGATAAATCCATGCATGTTTTCAAGTTCTCTTGTCCCCAAGGGAGAAATCATATTTTGGAAGCCGACTTGATTATTATCGAAAGAAGGTTTTCATCATTACTCAGTGGAACCCTTCTATTAATATTGCTCGAAAGCTGGTTCTTTTCATCTCTGTGCGGGTCCCTCTCTCTAACATACCGTATGTCTACCAGTCTGTGGAAGTTATAAATTGGTTAGTCAATTTAATAGGCGAGTTAATGTGCTTTTATATTTCCATTGATAGTAGAAAAAGTCTTGAATATGTCAAAGCTCTTTTTAAGATCACTCCTACCAGAGACAACCTATTTGTCTCCATGTTTACCTTTCTGATGATAGAATTAATTATATAGAAGTTGTTTATTAGTTCAAACTGGTTATCTATGATACTTGTCGCTCTTTTGGCTATACTGCCATGTTACTATTTTGACACCTCATCAGTAACCCTGCCTCCAAAGATACACCATTTGAAACATCCATCCTATCATTGGAAGGTAAAAGTCGCTCCTTCGAAAGACCTTACTCTCTTTGCCCCCACTTCCCTCATCAGAATCTTCCTCTTTGCATGTCTCACCTAGATGCCATGACACAACCGACAACTTAGAGATTGCCGCAGATGTCAATCCTACCTATGCCGACTGTTACCCCGACTCCCACTCGAACTCCCCAATTTCCCATATACAGAAGCTGAATGGTTTGCTAAGGAACTTGCATCTAAATATTAAAGGGAATTCCCTTAAGCTGGTGCTTGAAGGCAGGAAGTTGGAACGACCTAATAGTGACCAGTGCTTCCATTCCAAATGGAACATCTTTTCAAAATGAGTCTTAGATGACAAAAATGTTACTATAGGCTGATGGACAACAATTTTGTTTTAGGTTCAAATGGTGAGTTCAGGGCCAACAATAAGGTGATTTTGGCTACTAAGTATTGAACTTGATATTCATATTTTCCTCTTGATCTCCTAGGTATTACCCTGACCTCATTGATTGTTTACATAGGTGCATTGGCCAGAAGTGGGGTTTGCCTCATTTATAGTGTCATCCTCAATATGATCTCTTATTAAGATAATTAGACCGGTGTTACATTTAGTGTCATACGTTAATGCTATTTAACCAAGCATGTTGGCTATTATCATTTCTGACACAGCCATGTCTTTGTGACCTCATTATACCCCCTTTCTTATATATGTATATGTGTATATATGTGTGTGTATGTATATATATATATGTGTGTGTGTGTACGTGCACCCGCGCGTGTATCTATACATATTAGCTCGGTTGTATGATTTCTTGAATTATACATCGTTTTCCAAGAAAAGAAAAGAAAACTTATTAATTTTTTTCTACTTTAATCTATTATTATTAATATATTTTCAACTAAATTTTTTATTTTGAACATGGATTTAAGTATGCATATATATTGTGCATAATATTTGTCTATATATATTTTAAAATTTAGAATATAAACTTATATTTATCATCAATGTTATATATATATATATAATTTTTTCAGTTAGATCAAAAAAAGATATATTTTTTAACTTTAAAATTTAAAATTATATACTTTAATCAAAATATAGTTATATATATATACATACATGGTAAATTATATTATGGTTGAAGATAAAAATAATTTTTTTTAAACACATCCACGCACACTTGTAACTATATTTGTACTTAAACTATCGTAAATTAGGTTTATGTGGCCGAAAATAGTTTAGGAGATAATAAGAAAAATTCAAACTCAAATTAGATATTTACCTTTAGATCTTACTAGTTGTTGACACATCGTATTGCTAGATTTTACTCTTTGTAGTATGGTTTCTTCTTCCTCCTAACTTGGTTTGCAAATCCCAACTATAGGTTTCAACTTGTAGGCAATGAAGTCTATGAGTTTTGAGTTAGGATTATGTATATAATATGGGAGACGGGTGTGATTTTTATAGCCCCAAATATTCAAATGTCTCCTTAAATTTTCTCATTTTTATCTAGATCTAATCGATTTAAAAAGAGATAGTCTAAAACACCATATCCCTCAATCAACGCCCACTTGGTTGGGATAAATTAATATCCCATATTATTTATTTACTTACTTAGGCCCATTTAAATAATTAATTGACATAAATTACTTTTATATACTATTTTAATTTATTCTAAGGCCTTAAATAAATAAATATAAACTATATATAATTAATACAACATTTATATTAATTTTATTTATTTATTTTATCGTTTATAAATTAATTTAACCAAATAGAACTTGGAGAGTTACTAACAAATAATCTTGGTGTGAACTCGGTCCTCAATAATATTTAAATAATTTAAACATTAAAGTCCGTACGGACTTTGCTGAAGTATGGTATTAGGTACTATAGTTGCTTATAGATCGTTTAGGAAAAATCCAAATTTTAATCTATGTCAAGCTATACCTTAATTAACAATATTTTGCGCACGTTTTCTTTTTGCTACCACTATATCACTAAGATATCTATAGTTTGGTCAATGGTCAAACACTCCAATAATATTCATAGTTATTGCAAAGTAAGACACTGAAGCCCTCGGTTCAATCTAATAATATTTATCAATTAACCAATTTACTCCAACAAGAGATTTTAATTTTAAGTTGACTACCAATTACAACGACATTGAGATTCTACAACGAAGGAGACGAATCCTCTCTTGAGTAATGTTTCACTTCAAGTAGCACAATGTGTACCTAACTATGGCTGTAACATGACTATGATGTCATATGGTTGACCATGATCAATGTACAGTCTATCTACTTAATATCCACAATAACTTCAAGTCTAAAGACTATTGCATGTTGTTATAATGAAATCTGCTATTTTGACTAAATTAATTGTATTAACTTATAGAAGTGTCTCGTTGAGTCATTCTATAATTATTTCAAACAACCATAAATAGAAATCCCTTGACCTCCACAATGACCAGGAATAATTCACCATCCACGGTATAAAGATTATTAAATATAACAGTCTCAATGGATACATCAACATCACCTTCTCAAAACATTTTGGCTAGGAACATTTTAAGGATAAGTATTTTAAATATTTAATTCGATACTCGTGGTTATGAAAAAATTCACAACTAGAATCAATTAAATACTTTTCCAAAGGATTTCTACTTGTACATTCCTAGTATATTCAAATCATTACTTATATTATAATGTAATAATACATAAAATTGAAAATAAAATCGAAATTGTAGTTTATTTTGAATAAGATTCTCATACAGGAGTTAAGATATATAATAAATTACATGATTTTTCATATAACACACCCATAACTCTATCACATGCACCTTGGCATATTAATCCCTACAACATTTTAACTACAAGACTAAAATACTTCTTTTAGATTGTTTAAGGGTAATGAAATGCTTTATATTTTCTTTAATACCCTAAATGTAAAAAAATTATCTTTGACAAAATATGATGTAGTAGATGGATTGCTTAAGTGGAGTCCTCTTAGCTTGGATGGGTGTTGCTGAGCAACATATGAAATGATGATCAACGCTCATAAAGCATTTGACTTAAAAAACCTAGAAGAGTAAAATAGAAGGTTTTAATGCATGTTTATATGCTTTTTATGCTTCTGTATCTTTGTATTTATTTCCTAAGTTTGTTTTTCCATTTTAATTTTTAATACTAAAGATTATAACCATGTATTATGTTATCCAGATTAATATATTTATTTCCAAAAAATTTACCAAAGACTTGGAAATGACTTAGATTAGAGAAACCGGACTACAAAATGATGAAGGAATGAGTCAAGAAGTTTAGAAGATGTCCAGATTATAAATCAAAGATTTGGCTCAGTTTCGAAAATGCAAAATAGGTCGGTACTGAGAGGACCAAATAGATCAGTACCGAAAGGTCAAAAATAGATCAATATCGAGAGATCCAAAACATGTTGGTACTAAGAGGTCCAAAAAGGTTGGTATTGAGAGGTCCAAAACAGATTAGTACCGAGAGGTCCAAACAAGTTGGAACCGACATGTTTGACGTTTTAGGAAACATGCGATTTTACTCGTTTTTCATGGCTGGAACTTCGAATCTGGAGGAAATGACTCGTTCAAACATTGAATGAATAAAATTCATGCGAGGACTTGTTATGAATAGTAGCCAATCTACAACTAGAAATTGACTTTTTGCACCTCTTCTCTTTTCTTTGAACCTTCTAGGAAAATCGAGATTTACTATATTATATTCGAAAATTGATTGTAATTTGGGTACTCTAGAGAGAATTCATAAGTAATAAAGATTAAATGGACGTAGACCGAAGATTTTTCCATACCACTATAAAATTTCATATTTTGTTTTCATTATTTTCTATTTCTCTATTTTTACGCCTGTTTAATTCGTTTTTGAGTGATATAAGGTATTGTGTCAATTTTTGATGCAAATTTTTTGGTCATTAAGAAAGAATTAAATTTGATATTGGAGAAGATAAAGAGGTCTACTATAAGAGCCATTGTTGGGCCAAGTCAACCAGAGCATAGAGGTAGCCAAGAGGTGTCTTCTAGTTCAAATTTGCCTTCCATCCATATAACTAGAAAAGAAATGGAAGGGATGATGTTTACAAGAGAGATTGATGGATCAGTAAGAGGACATGATGAATGGATTCTTCTAGAGCCTGAAGCAAAAAAGAGTACCCAGAGCAGTTGGAAATTAGATCCAAAGACTAGTAGGCGGAGCAGATGCACAAGGAAATAGAGTGGAACAAGTTGGAACCAACACTCAGCAATCAACAAGTCGGTACCAACATGTTTGGACATGGACCCATTAATTATTATAATGGTGATGGTTTTCAGAGTCAATAATAAGGCTGATTTCAAGAAAGCGTTAAAGAGGAATCCACTTGTTGATTTTTATTATCAAACCGAAAGTTACTTGCGCCAAGTGGATACAAAAGTTGAGAATGACAAAGTTAATGATGTGGACGATGGAGGACCATCCAAGGCAGGATCTAGAAAAGATAAGAGGAAAAGAAAAGCCGACGATGGCTTCAAAGGATCGTAACGACTAAAGAGGGAGCCGAAGCTTTCCTCCCACACTAACTTGACCAAGACCTCGAAGCGGATCTGTCTTGATGCTAGGGTGCAAATTCCCTGCAGGAAACCCACTAAGCGAGAAGCCCTAGATTGTGAGAGGAAGTCTAGAAAATATTGCCTCTTCCATGTGCTGGATAGGTACGAGATGAATGAATGCATGCATCTACGGGATTTGATAGAGGAATAGTTAGGAGTAACTGATTGTAATGGTATGTTAGAAATCTTATCATAATGGCACAAACCATAGTGGTACAGTAGGAACGACCACCAACTATGGTGGATATACCCAGTCGCGGTCGAGAATATATGAAGGATTACCACCGGGCTACTTACATATGTACTAGATCCCGAACAGTTACATAGGCATGCTTCGAGTTAAAACCTAGACTGTTCCTTGATAGACGTTTTGTTTTTGCTTGATGCCTTTTGATTTGAAAAAGGTACTTGAATGATCTGATAATAAGTATTAATTCAACATGATATTTGATATTGATATTGGTATTGATATTGGACACCAATCGAACTTGATTATCACTTATGTTTGATATATACACTGATAGGACATGGTTCCACCGATCGAAGAGACGGTGCGATGAATCGTGAAATACAAGTTTCCTCGCCGGAGAGTGGGTAGATGGGCTTATATATGATAGCAAGTCCCTTCACCGGAGATGAGCAGATGGACTGTGACACCCCACCTCTATACTCACACTAGCCAAGGACACTACGGAGTAATGCCGTCGACTAGCACGAAGAATAAGGCTGTTGAGGAGCGACCATCTGTGTAATTGCTTTGTGCGAGTACCAAAATGTCAGATAATATGAATTGCATTTCATTTCAAGAGGAAATCTGACATATCAAATACAAACTCAAAGCTACCATACAGTGGCTATGTGGACTTCGGAAAGAAATATAGAAATAAACATAACACAAATTAGTAACAGATATTCATATCACAAAGGCGGAAACAGATATGAATATATCACATAGAAGTGTACATCAAAATAGTGGTCATACAAGATCCACTGCATCACAAAGGAATAGGTACAAGTGCTAGACAAAAGAATATGTATACAACAAGGAGTCTCTATCTCAAATGTATACTAACAAAAACTACTATGCTAAAGTAGTTAGCCAAAAGTCAGGTGACGGACCCTGATAAGAAGTCAAGCAGGAGCACCTGAAATACCTCGGTCTGACCCGAGTATTATTTAAGAAGAAAATAATAAACGGATCAGTCTAGCTATAAATATCAGATAAAATGAGATAGGATAAGAGATATCACAAATACGTATGATAACAATAATGTCATACTGTGACAAGTATACATCAAATAACGAAAAAAATCATACAATATCTCAAATATTCTCAAACACTAAAAAGAATGTCATATTCTTTAAATTATTCACCAAAACACAAATATTGACAAAACATATCAATGCCAATCGCAAAAATCGGTGAAACACAAATTCTAGAAATCATCAACTAGAAATCCAGAAATCACAAAAAGGGGAAGGCCTATCACAAACGGGAGCATGAAAACTCCCCAACACGTGTATCACAAACGGGTCGCTATCCCATGGTCGCTAACCATAGAGCCGGTGCCACGATGTAGTACAGCAAAACGCCCGAGGAACCTGAAACTCAAATAATTCGGAACATCGACGTAGTACAGCGAACGCTCGATGAACCTGAAACTCAAATAATCCGGAACAACGACGTAGTACAGCGAACACCCGATGAACCAAACTCAAATAATATGGAACAACGACGTAGTACAACGAACGCCCGATGAACCAAACTCAAATAATCTGGAACAACGACGTAGTACAGCGAACGCCCGATGAACCAAACTCCATAAAAACCATAGGTCGCTAGCCTATAAAAATGAGACGAAGCTCCACAAATCGGGGTACAGTCCCCCACGTGGACAAAGAGACATCGCAAATCGCTAGTCTAAATCACCAAAGGATCATCATTGATCGATAAGAAGTGTTAATTACACTAAGCTAGTAAATATATGAGTTTAGCTTCATGTCCCATAACCACTAGCTTAACTTAAATATTTATGAACAGATTGTAGATTTCCACTCGAAAATTGTCATAAGATTTCAATCGAACAAGTCTAAGAATTAACCGACAAAGTAAACGCAAGCGTTTCATACCACTTGCTTTGCTAAGCCGTTTAATTAGATTTCTCATACGAGTGAGGTAAAGGTTTGCATATACTAATAGATTGAAAAATGGTTTTAAAAGAGAGCTTTATATTTAAAATAGTGTCGAAATCGTTTTGATGAAAGAGTTTTAGTATTTACTACTAGTATAGAAACCTTTGTATTTAAAAGTGACAAATCACAAAAATGATTGTAAAAACAATCAATCACCAAAAATTCCAAAAATCCAAAGAAAGAAGTCATCAAAGTCGATAATAAGTAATAACAACTATCCGGATCAACAAAAACCGATTAAAATTGGAAATCCACACAAAAAAGCCCCAAATAGGCAAAATGCACAGTTCCAGACGTCTGGTTTAGAATCCAGACGTCTGGATTTGTTCTCTGGAAATAATCCAGAAAACTTCCAGACGTCTGAACTTTCAGGACAGACGTCTGAACTTTCAGGACAGACGTCTGAAACCCAATCCAGACATCTGAAAGGTCAACCAGACGTCTGAAATTGGGTTCTAGAAATATATAGTTTTCCAGAAACCGTCCAGGCGTCTGAAATTACAAACCAGACGTCTGAACACCAATTCAGACGTCTGAACCAATAAATCAGACGTCTGAAATTAGTCTCTGCCTTTTTATTTTCTTCTGCGTTCTATATTTTTTCTCTCCAGGTCTAAACCAGACGTCTGGTCACCTGGTCTGGGCAACAATTTGCCTAGGCCAAGATGGCCAAAACGTTTCGGGAGCGATCGGACGAGCAACGACGACTAGGGATTTATGCCGAGCGACAACCCAGCCTTATAGGCTCTTCGATACACCCCAAATATCATGTCCAAACATCCATAGAAGGATTTTCATAAAATTGGACCAAAACACCAAAATTTGGAAAATTCACCAAATCAATTCAAATCAAAAGAAAATGAACATGCACAAATGTTAGGAATTCATATCTAACAACAATGAAAGTTATAGACGTAGATGTGAGTTAAAAACTCACCTTTAAAACTCAAAAACAATGAACGAGAAGCTCTAAAATAAAGGAAATGCCAATTCCTCTTCAATACACCTCTAGAATCTTCAATCTATTATCAACGGTAAAGTTTTTCCTAAGTTAGGGTTAGGAATTTATGAGAATTGAAGAGAGATAGAGATGGAGAAGATGAAGAGGATGTTTACCTAAGCTTCTCCTTGATTTTGAACTTGAATTTGAGTTTCCTAAACAAAACTAGGGTTTAGGAATTTCCATTTCCCATTCTTTCCCCCATTTTTACTTTAAGCTTGAGTGTTAGGAAATAGAATGAGTGAATGGATGAAGAGTAGAGGAGTTAGGGTATTATGATGGGTTAGTGGGCTGAAACCCAAACCCAAAGCCCAAATAGAAAATTAGCAAAATTCTACTCAACTCCAAACATATCGATGTTTATACTCAAAAAAGTTGTAAATGCCATTTTGGACTCAATGGAAGTGGTCTAGAGTCCCAATTCGACTGTTTACAAAAAGTAACATTTCGGACTTTAATCTGATTAACGATGTTATATTTAAATAAAACATTTAAATATACAATCGTGAAATATGCAGGTTGTTACATGGACTCTCCTTAAAAAAACGTTGAGTTCCCTCGCCGAAGAGGAGTGAATGGACTCAATATAGATTTATACTTATCTAATTCAGAGTACGTTAAAATTTAACCCCTATGTGTGAACTCCTTCTGACTTAAAATGATTTGATTATTGATTGATTAATGAGTATAATTGCCTTGATCTAGTTGGGCTTGCCAATATTGGAATTTTGGATAATACTAGACGATTTATAAGTAATTTTCCCAATTAGGGGCAATGCACCACTCTTATTTATACTGTGTGATATCATGATATAATGTATTTATGATACTTTAGTCCCGAGGGAACGGAAGAAGATAATAACTTATGATTGACATTTCAACAATGATTTGAGCCCTTATCCATGATAGGCTCGTAGAGAACTTTTATTTGCAAGTGAATCTGAGAGAACTAGATGATTCACAAATATTGGAGCTATAGATAGCCAGAGAGTGTCACTGACAATTCGTCAGCATCGATATATGTTCTTTGTTCAAAGCAGCTTTGTTTCCACAAAAGCACGCTTTAGGGGCAAGTGTTTTCGGCAAATTTATCATAGTCTCGGAATTGACTTAGGTTGAAGAAATTGGACTACAAAATGATGAACGAATGAATTAAGAAGTTTGTAAGATGTCAAGATTGAATAAATTAAAGATTTGGCTAAGTTTTGAAAATGCAATACAGGTCGGTACCGAGAAGTCCAAACATGTTGGTACCGAGAGGTCCAAACAGGCTGGTACTGAACGGTCCAAAACATGTTGGTATCGAGAAGTCCTAACAGGTCGTTACCGACATGTTTGACTTTTTGGAAAACATGCGATTTGGCTCGTTCTTCACTGCTGGAACTTCACATCTGTAGGAAACGACTTGTTTAAATCAAGAATGATGAAATTCGTGCTAGGATTTGTCTATAAATAGCAACTTATCTTCAACTAGAAAAGACCAATTACATTTCCTCTCTTTTCCTTGAACCTTTTAGGCAAAACCGAGATCTATTAGAAAATTGATTGTAATTTGGGTAATCCAGAGAGAACTCATAAATTAAAAAGATTAAGTGGACATGTTGAAGATTTTACGAACCACTATAAAATTTTCGTGTTTAGTTCTCCTTCTTTTCTATTTCTTTATTTTTATGCTTTTTTAATTTGTTTTTGAGTTATATTGGTGTGATGTCTCAATTTTTGGCGCAGTAATATTTATATGGAGAAATACTGGAAATAAATAATGCAAAATACAATATACTGATCAAATAACATGATCAATACAACATATATTTAAATATAATCATTAATACGATTAGTTTTTCTAAAGACACTTAAAACATCAGACAAAACAAAAAGTGTGAATTTTCTCTTGGTTTAACTATTTAGCTCTAGCTGCCTACATTTGGAAAAATGTATTTTATTTCTGACGTTGAAAGGCAATGAATTGATGCTTGTGATTATTTTATGGGGCATTCTCTCTGTTTTTTTCTTCAGCTAAGTCGAGCTCTATAAATGTAATTTTGAATGAATTCTACTTATTGAGATAATGCAAGCGCGAAAAATAAAGTTTCATTTTAAAAAGAATGGTGATGTCGTGTAATGTATATTCATTTTAAAAAGATACAATTATGAAATTTAAAATTATTAGAGCATAATGTACAAAATGATACATGAATATACATGCATTGAATTAAACCAAATAATAATTGGGTAATAAATGTTCGTCAATATTTGCATTTATCCCTGGAGTACCATTCAAAAGATGTACCAATTTCAGAATCCATAAAATCATGAACTTTCCTTCTTACAAGGTATGAACATTGAACATTTAAAAAAACACACATAATTATGTTTTGGGTTATCTTACGAACTATTGACGTTTGCGCCATTCTTCCTCTTCATTTAAACCCCACACGTTCTGTTCCTTCTCAAACGTAAAATCCCAAAATTCATTTCTCTAATTAAAAAACAATGGCTGGCTTCCAAGTCTTAGTTATTTTCCTGTGTTTCGGATCTTCCTTGGCTCACTCCCCATCTCCCTCACCCAACATGGCACCCGCTCATGCTCCCACAATCAAACCCGCTTACCCACCCGCATTGGCACCCCAAGCATCGCCCGCATCACCGAATGTCGCACCCGCTTCCTCGCCAAAATCCGCACCCGTTTATCCACCCAAGGCCGCACCTGCTTCCTCACCAAAATCGGCACCCGTCTATCCACCCAAGGCCGCACCCGCTTCCTCACCAAAATGGGCACCCATTTCTCCACCCAAGGCCGCACCCGCTTCCTCACCAAAACCGGCACCTGTTTATCCACCCAAGGTCGCACCTGCTTCCTCACCAAAATCGGCACCCGTTTCCCCACCAAAGGCCGCACCTGCTTCGTCACCAAAATCTGCACCCATTTCTCCACCCGCAGTCGCTCCGGTATCACCACCACCTCCAATGGATGCTTCACCTCCTGCTGCCGACATCGCAACCCCACCATCGTCGTCTAGCGACCCTGCGGCCGGAACTCCATCCTCTGCCGCTAGTGGTGGCACTGGTGGTTTAATTGCTGTTGCTGTAACGGTTGCTGCTGCTATGACGATGCTTTAATCGGCTTTTGTTTGTTCTAGAAAACAGTTAATAAATTCTGATTAAATTCAAAATTGTTGTAGGCCCATGACTGTGGGACGATGGATGTGATAATTCTTTATATGTACTTCCGTGCATCACTTACACTCTTTACTGATTTTATATTTTATTTCTTTTCAATTAGTTACAGTTTTAACTTCATTTATTCGTGTTCATTATAAATTCAAATTCAAACATAAAAAACTACTTTAGATTCAACATTTGAGAAATGGATCAATGCTGTATTGAAGCACTTTGAGCTCCACGTTGTATTGGAACAATCAGCGCCCATCCCATTAATTAAGTCAGTGCTACTGCTACCTATGATATCAAAGTATTGTAGTAGAAATATACACTGCGACAAAAGTACTCAATTTGAAAATAAAAAGTAGGTGGGTAATGAATAGAAACACTATTGATTATAACAAATTTTGTTTAAAGAAATTCATTTAAACCTAATCTATGGTTAAATGCACCATCTATGATTTATCTCAATAGTTTTACTATTTCTTCCTCACATACATGACCTATTGAAACCTTGGTAATTCATATATTCTAAATCCTAAATGTAATTTTTTTCCCATCTTCTTATTATTATTTTACTTACAAGAAACTGAATTTTACGTGGAAGTTAAATAAAGTTATTATGTCATGCATGTTTGTCCAGAAAATTGGGATAATCCTGTCAAAATATGTACAAGTTAAATAAAACTAGGTTTTATAGTGAAGAAAAATGAAAATAATCGTAAGGAAGAAAGTGGTCTTTTTGTTCCAAATACAAAATTTTTTGATATGCACAAGAACCACAATCAAACTAGTGTATAAACATGTGCGTTCCACATGTTAATATTGTAAGATATAGTTTTTATACTTTTGATGTTAAAATTAGCACTTTGTTATGCAACATACAATAAATTCAAAGAAATAAATGAACTATAAGTTAAAATTGTTACTATTGTTCATGTACAATTTTTATGTAACTCATAGAGCTTTATATTTATGTAAAAAATAATACTGCCATTTTTTTTAGTATGAATATGTTATAAGTTAAAACTGACATATTTAATAATTTATTAGATGAATAATAAATATGATTTAATTGAATTTTATTAAGTATGTTCAATTTAAAATGCATAATTAGTTTAAATATAAGGATTTGAAAGTAAATGTTAGCAAATAATTGAAAAGGATTGTGTGGAAATTATAGAACTCTTAGTGTGGAGTTATTTGAAGTTAAATAACAGAATTTTGTAATGTAGTGTATTGAGATAAATGATTATAATTAAGTTAGAATTGATTTTATTTTTACATATTAGCCAAGAGAATTAAACATTAATAATGTGTTTTGTAAGTGGAAAGCCGGTGAGATGCACCGGTCCATGGCTCCATGAGTAATTAAACTGGAAATAAGTAATATATTATGAAATATGCATTTGAAATATTGTTTATCGCAAAATAGCTTAATTGTGTCTGGTTGCATAACTTTATTTTTTCTACTGACAAAAGAACTAAGATATGTTTGTAAACTCTTAGAGAGTACGTAATGTTCCCCTAACCCATACTTCAAGTATATTCATACGTATCGTAGCGAAGATGGAACATGAACTCATATGCATTGGTTAATTTATGTTGTAGTATTTATAAATTATAAATTTTTCTTTTTTCTTTCTAAAGCCTGATTATGAAACTTGTATAGCGTAGGATATTACATGTTTATTCAAGCATCGTTATACGTCAGCACTGAAAATTAAATGCAATGTATAACTATAAAGTATGTATTTAAGTATTGAATTCCAAGGGGCGATAATGAGTTTTATACTACGATGAAGTCAGAAGCTAGATGGTACAGTTTGATTTGAATCTGCTCAATTAACGAAAGACATCTAATATACGTATGATAGACCAATTTGCAGATTAGTAATAAATAGAAATAATTGTTAGGGTTATTTTAAGTCGTACAACATTTCAAATTGTTCCCATGTTTACCGAACTAATTACTAATTCAGAATCTGTTATCGTCTTTGTAACATTAATTTAATTTTTTTATCTCAAGTGGTTGCTTCATTCAGTGCAATCTTTAAGTTGTAAGTTTGAATAATATTTTTTTCTTTATCATAAACTTATGTATTTCTTGTATTGATCAAAGTTATTTGCTAGAACATGAACAAAACGTTAGAGAAAGAATATAAACACATGGTAGAGAATTATGTAATCCTGATGGTGAACCTATTTGTAGACAACTAAAGATATTAAATACAAGAAAAGTGTGACGGGTTTCTGTTTTTGATGTTGTTAACTTGATAGAAAGCGCAAGCTAGTTTGCGCTTTCTGATTTTGAAATTTTTTTTTAAATTTTTAAAATTTTCGATAATTTTGAAATGTTTGAAAAACGCAAGTTTGCGCTTTTTGATTTTGAAATTTTTTTTGAAATTTTTAAAATTTTCGATAAAAAGTAAACTTTTTAAAAGCGCAAGTTAACTTGCATTTTCTACAAGGAAAGTGCAAGATAGTTTGCACTTTCTGATTTAAAAAAAACAGGGACTTAATTTACATACTCATTATCATAGAGACTTTTCTTACAACACCATCAAAAATAGGGACCTTCGGTGCAAATTTAGGGGTTTTGTACGAAAGGTCCCTATTTCTGATGGTGTTACAAGAAAAGTCCCTGTAGAAATAAGTATGTAAATTTAGTCCCTCTTTTTTTCTAATCAGAAAACGCAAGTTAGCTTGCGCTTTTTAAAATTTCAAAATTTTCTAAATCAGAAAGCGCAAACCAGCTTGCGTTTTTCTGATAGAAAGCGCAAGTTACCTTGCGCTTTCAAAAATTTCAAAAATTTTAAAATTTTCAAAAAAATTTTAAAATTAGAAAGCGCAAGTTACCTTACGCTTTTCAAATATTTCAAAATTAGAAAGCGCAAACTAGCTTGCACTTTCCTGATAGAAAGTGCAAGTTAACTTGCGTTTTTCAAAATTTTCAAATTTTAGAAAATTTCGAAAATTTCAAAACATATTTCAAAATTAGAAAAGTGAAGTTATCTTGCATTTTCTGTCAGAAAAGTGCAAGACGCTTTGCGTTTTTTTATTTTTGAAAAATAGGGACCAAATTTACAAATTTATTTCTACAGGGACTTTTTGTATAACAACATCAAAAACAGGGACTTGTGACTCTTATCTTGTTTTATTTATGTATTGATCATCATTTTACTTGCATGCAAAATTAGTATATATATTTTCAAAAACTTAGTTACTTCAAAATAGTGAACATTGCAACGAATATTGGGTAGTACCTTATAAATATAGGTTAATGTAAATTCACATCTTAAGAATATTAATCTATTGTGCTTAACAAAATCTTATCTTAACAAAAAAATATAATTAGGAAAAGCTGATGCAAGCAATAATTAGAATACACCACTGGTAATATATCATTCAATTTCATAGACACATAGGCTCACCAATAGTAAAAGAGAGAGAAAAGTTTGTTTGTATGAATAATGGTGGATAGTAATCTTGAACTTATTAAATAAAGGAAAATTTTTCAAAGGAGACTAGTTTTCAAAAGTATTGGCATAAATAGGCTACTTTGAAAACTATTTGTAATTGTAGGCTAGTTTTGGCCAGCTCAGCGATGAGCTGGCCATTTTTTTTTAAAAAAAATACAGGGCGCATTTACGAAATGCACCCCTTATAATTTACACTGGCGCATCTGCCAAATGCGCCACTGTAAATCTCAGGTCCAAATCTGGACAGCAACCTTCACCAAACAATCCAAATCCAAATACACAAAATTCAAATCCAAATGCACAATCTTAAATAATAACAAACGTTTATCTACATAAAAGCCAACAAATAAAACTACCATTTAATAAATTCAAGCATAGCATAATTAAAATTCGATTACATTCGAATTAAAGTAGAAGTTATAGTTCGCACTACTAGAGATACAGTGTATTCCAACGGCGATGTTTCAACGGCCTCCAACGGCATTTCTAACGGCTTCCAACGGCGCGTTGAATTTTGACGTAACCGTCTGAAGCCGTTGGAATAAAGCCGTTTGTGGCCGTTGGAAAATTTCCTGCATATTTCACCGAGACCAGACCTGCAACTCATTATCTTCTTCCCAATCAACATTTTCACCCAATTCCCCCATTCCACCACCTCCTAACCTGCTACCGCCGCCCCCAAACACCATCCCAATCACCTCCGACGCCATCTAGAAGCTGCTCCAGCCCATCTCCACTGTTCTAGCTCTCCAAATCGGTAATTTTGCTAAACCTAATATTTATGTTTTTTTATTTAGGGTTTAATTTTGAATTGTGATTGATTCCTACTTGTTACTGTATGCATATTACATCATGTTATCACCTAATTGCAACTATTATCCCATAATGAACAAGTTATTACCAATTGAAAATTTTGTAATTTAGGATATTTCATTAGTTTATGTTGATTTGGTTAGTATTAAACGTATGTGTGTGATAGAGTTTATTGCATTTGGAAGCCGTTAGAACGGATATTGCATTTGTGCGAACACGAGTTTTGTATTTGTGCGAACACGCGAATTGATTTAGTGTATAAATGAATTTGTAATAAATGAATTTTGTGTACAAATTTTGTGTATAAATGAATTTAGTACTTATGTAATAAAACGGTAAAATATAAACCAATATTAATTAAACGAGTTATATATTTAAATTTAATATAAACAAATATTTAAATCCTTAGATATATTTGGCCCCATCTGACAAGTGTTGTATATGATCGTTTTAGGGATATTCGTTTTTTCCACAAAACGGACAACTCTATTCATCTGATACATCATTTGTCGGATTTGTCCCTGTATTGGACAAGTTACAAACACTATAAAATAATTATATTTCGTCAATCATATCACTTTAAACGGTTCACAAAATTTCGACGGCATTTTCTTTACGTTCCTTGTGTACACGCATTTGTGTACGATGCAAGGAACACGGGGGAAATGCTGCCGAAATTTTGTGAAATCGTTTAAAATGATATGATTTACGGAATATAATTACTATTATGTTTGTAATGGGAAGTAGGATGACCGACCATCAAAGAAGACACATAAGTGGCAATGAATCAATAGTTGTTTATTTAAAATAAAGTTTGTAGAAAAAATATATAATTTAGTACATGTTTACTAAATCAATAAATAAAATTTAAACAAAATATAAAATGAATAATTTATAATTTTTTTACTTTATCATAGGTTTTCAAGTAGGAAAAATGGTCAATTACTTTAATGATCGGAGCTGGATGTATCAAAGAAGAGAAATTAATGGCGCAATAAGTGAACATTTTCTGAAAGGGGTACAAGTGTTCATCGAATTTGTTATAAGTAATATTGCAAACGATGAAGAAATTCGTTGTCCATGTAGTAGATGCAAATTGTTGAACTATTTAGTACCGAATATAGTTAAGGTTCAATTGTGCCAATACGGTTTCGTACCCAATTATTTGTTGTGGGATCGTCATGGAGAAATTGTAGCCCCTAATAATCAAGAACAGTCGGTGGAGGTCATTAGTGATGAAGTTAGTATGAATCTCATAGAACATATGGTCGAAGATGTAGCACGATCAATGTTCCCTACCGTTGAAATTGATAACGACGATGTTAACATGGAAGAGGAACCAAATGTTGCAGCTAAAAAAATAATTATTCATTGTAAATTTGCAGGAGGAGTCAGAAAGGAACTCAACAAACAGGAGCAGGAATCCAGTAACTCATCGTGGAGGCTCCAAATCTTTCCAGCATCACCGCGAAGATTTGGTAAATTTATCTATTATCACATTTGTATATTGATCAGTTCAGTAATTAGTTATGTGAAGTTAAATTATCCAAATTATCAATTGCAGGAACGAGCTTATGGACATCACGTTGGCTTAGTGGACTTATTTGCTCACACCCACGCATCTAAGCAAGTAGACGAGTCTGGCAAAATCATATATCAGTGGGGTGATCATGATAAGGCGACTGAGGCATATGTATGCGTTTTAATTTCTAATACTTACATCAATAAGTTTATTAATTACTAGCTATGTAAAATAAAAATTACATTCTACTATTTTTCAACTGAAATTGTTTTTTTTTCATTATAGTCAAGGTTACAGGAGGCACGGGCTTATGCACTTCAGCAGTCTGGTCGTGATGAGTTGACACGGGAGGAGCAAGATAACATATTTGACGCTGTTATGGATCCGACGCAGCGGAGTAGACCTTATGGCTTCGGGAACGTAACGGTAATTAATCCTTTTACATATGTACAACAAATTAGCATTTAGATATATAGTGTTATAATATTTTATATGCGTTTCCAACCCTTTTGCTATTATTTCTATTTTCAGGCTCGACAAGCTCAAAAGGCCCAAGACAAAGAAGAAATTAAGGAGCTTAGAGCAATGATTGAGCAGCTACAGGAGGAGAATCGTCTGCGAGATGTACAGATGGAGCAGCTGAATCAAAAGCTTGCGGAGTATGTGCAGAATCATGGTACCTTTCCTTCGTCGTCTGGTGCTTCCGGAGGCGACGACGAAGACGCTTGAGGAGGTATGCTTTTTATTGTTTGTGTTTGAACGATGTATATATTGACTTGGAGATGGTTATAATGTGTTTTAATGTTGTATATATTGGTACGGAGTGGGTGAGAACGATATTTTGATGGTATGTACGTGGTTTGTTGACATGTTTTGTTGGTATTTACATTGATGGTACGGTTTACGATGTTTGAATGGTTTGGTTTGTTTATATTGGTGTTTAATTGATTTATGTGTGTTGTTTATATTGATATTTATATATATGTGTGGAATGGATTGGAAATGTATTGGAAATTTATTGGAAATGGAATGGATTGGAAATGGTGTGGCTGGAAGGTTAATAGGCTTGCTGTTATACAACAAAATGAACCCAGATTTCCAACGGTTTCCAACGGCTTATTGGACATTTTATTCCAACGGCTAGTAACGGTTTCCAACGACTATTAACCGTTGGTCGCCGTTGGAATCGCCGTTGGAAATAATTCGTTGGTTCCGTTTGAGCCATTGGAAAGCGTTAATTATATTCCAACGGCTTCCAACGGCCGCCAATGGCTCGTAGCCGTTGGAATAGCCGTTTAATCTTGTAGTGTCGATTACAAAAGCAAACTAATAGTAAACTAAAAATAGGAATACTCTTGGTTGAGTTGGATCGTCTTGAGTAGGTGAGGATTGAGAAGGTCCAGCAGGTTGTGATTGGTGTGTATCCTGCCTTTTTTTAGTTCTTCGCTCTCTAGTCCGCATAGCTTGTTCGAAAGAGCTTGGCTGTGTTAATCAATTTCTAAAAAGGAGTGTGTTAATAAGTTTCTTCAAATCAAGACATCGTGGTTAGACTTCTCATTCGGATACTCTACTATGTCCGATATCGTCCAACCCTCTTCCTACGGTCTCTAGTACATCGACGTACAAGTTGTAATTATTTATTCTAAATTAGAAACATAATTCAAGTGAACGAACTAAAAATATCATGATAATGTGAAGATTTACCACATCTCGCTCAAGCGGTGCACGAGCGGTGTATGCTCGTTCGTGGGAAGTCCGATCTGCAATAATGAATCTTCGAGTAATCGACCAGTACCAAGTCATGTATCTCGAAATAGGAATGGTAGGAAACTATTGGTGTATGATACAGTTATGTTTATCGTTCCACTGGACGATAGCAAACTCCAAATCCGGCTTTGGTTCGCATGGATCAGGTATGTGTTGATAAAGACCAAACTGTCCCATCACTCGATCAGGATTATACATTTCTACATCTCGCATGCATATGATAGGTGTCTTGCAAATCCAACTATGCATCCCACTTAGACATATCTGTGGAAGATCGACTAGCACATCCTGTGTGTACGGATTCCATATACATTAGAATTAAATATTATATATGAGTTTATAACAAATATATCTATGCATATTATACCTGTAAAAGCGAGAGACAACCAGCTATCGATTTGGATTTCATGAGAGCGAAATGCGCCCTGGCAATTCTGCCATCTAACAGAGACCTGCTGCTGCAAATTTTCTACTACCTGAGACAATTTGGTGCTGCTACTTTTCTACTACATACAACATGCAAATACGTTCAAATCATCCAAACGAGATATCTTGGCACAAGAAGCTAACAGACAACATACAAATTCAAGAAAAACATCCAAACGAAATATAAAATACAAATTACGTTCAAATCATTCTCTTCGACACAAGAAGCTAACATAAATCATATGCAAATTATTTTGACAGACAAGTTGATCTTTTATGCCATTTTGACCACATTTGCTACAAGTATTTTGTTTACTTCCTCCCATTTTATCCATCATGCCTTTGATTCTTGTCGACCGTGGACGTCCCGTCTTTCTTTTTGTAGGTGGTGGCAATATGGTCGGACCGTGATATGCATCCCAATATCTGGAATAGGATGAAAACTTGGAGCGTAACTTGCTTTATAATTTTCGACTGAAAACCACATTGAACAAAAATCGTAATATGATCTATTCGCTCCTCCAATGGTCCGAGCACAAGCGGCCATCACATGAAAACATGGTAACTTTTGTAATAAAGGTATGTTGCAAGTGCAACTACATATATTATCTTGTAGTGTCACTATAAACGCTCTCCAAATTGATCATTCACTTGCCATTCGGTTTGATTGAATCTAACAATTCCACAATACCTTGCTTGTTTTGCTCTTTTGGCTAAAAGAGTTTCAACTTTTGAACTCATTTGCGTTTCAAATCCCTCGGCATTGGAACGACGTTTCATGAAATAGTCGTTTAAACGATAAAACGTTCTTGCTACTAACGACTTAACTGGAAAAGCACGAGCACCTCTTAGAACCCCATTAAAACTTTTGGACACATTTGTTGTCATCATTAAAAATCTTCCACCATTATCCTTGCATAGAGCCCAATTTTTCTCTGCACCTCGTAAACTCTTTTCAATCCAAGCATGTGCATATGGAGCAATAGTTTTCAAGTGTCCCCTTAACTCTTTGTACTGCAAATCATCTGTAGCACTAGCACATGAATAAAACGAAAGGTGAGCAATCCGACATACTTCTAAAAAGGAAATTATAATTAATGTTAGAATAATCAATTGCTAAACAAATACTAATGACATAATAAAGCATAAAAACGAAAGGATAGATATGTGAAAAGTAGAATATGAAAATATCTAAAAATTGAGCTAGGGTTTGAGTTTAACATAGAATTCTACCTTCAAATTGATGCCAAATAGCTGATAGAAGTAATCCGACTAGTAATCCTTATATATTTTGAGATTTTAAGGAGATTTTGATGAATTTTTGAGGTGAATGGAAGAAAGGTACGAAATTGGATTTTGTAGCTCGAATATGTTGTGAAACAAATGAGTAGTTTCTGCTTTCTGTTTGTGGTAGATTGAAAAATTTACACTGGCGCATTTGGCAGATGCGCCAGTGTAAATTATAAGGGGCGCATTTCGCAAATGCGCCCGTATTATTTTTAAAAAAATATGACCAACTCATCATGAGTTGGTCAAATCTAGCCTACAATTGCAAATAGTTTTCAAAATAGCCTATTTATGCCAATACTTTTGAAAACCAGTCTCTTTTGAAAATTTATCCTTAAATAAATTATTGCATATATGTGTTACCTAATTTGATCGTCATGTTTCATAACTTAAGGAAATCTATTACGATTTCGAGGTTCTATTCTTATAATAAGTAATAATGTATTCGGGGTTTTTATACCAAACAATGTAGTTGAAGAAATCTACTACAATAATTTATATTAGGGGCTTTGCACGAAAGGTCCCTATTTCTGTTGTTGTTATAAGAAAAGTCCCTGTAGAAATGAGTATGTAAATTAGGTCCCTGCTTTTTTTAAATAAAAAAACGCAAGTTAGCTTGCGCTTTTTAAACATTAATTTTTTTTGAAAATTTCAAAAATTTTAAAAATATTTCAAAATCAGAAAGCGGAAACTAGCTTGCGCTTTCTTGATAGAAAGCGCAAGTTACCTTGCACTTTTCAAAATTTTCAAAATGTTCAAAAATTTCAAAATCAGAAAGCGCAAACTAGCTTGCGCTTTCCTGATAGAAAGTGCAAGTTACCTTGCGCTTTTCAAAATTTTGAAATTTTTTTTAAAAAATTAAATTTCGAAAAATATTTCAAAATCAGAAAAGTGCAAGGCACCTTGCGTTTTTTATTTTTCAAAAATAGGGACCAAATTTACATAATCATTTCTGCAGGGACTTTTCCTATAACAACAACAAAAACAGGGACCTGAGACTCTTATCTATACAATTATTTGCCGATATATATTGTTCAATCAGCAGTCTTATCTATGACAAAAGGAAAGGAGACAATATGCATAAATGTTATTTAATACTTGCCATTTAGTGTAGACTTTTTTTATAAACTTACTATGAATAAGTGTTCCATATAAGCTTATCAATAATGAAAGAGGAAAGAGACGATATGAATAAATGCTAATTAATAAACCTTACCATTAAGTGTAAGCATTTTAAAAAACCTACCATACATCAGTGCCTAAAGAATTAATCAGTGGCTAGTAAAGAATTAAAAACCTTGCGTCACTTATAAGTGTATTTCTAAGTCTATCCTTGTCAAACTTCCAATTCAAGGGCACACTTTTGTGATACTTAGCCCCTACCTAAATCAAGAGTAAAATGGGGCCGGTATTCTAACATCATTTGAAGAAATAAAAATAAACAAACCTAGTTGAAGTCAAAGCAAATAAAAATATATATCATGTAGTATATTCCAAATAAATTCATTTGAAGAACATGCAAAGTACCCAAAATGAACCATTCTAAGTCTACACATACCTTCGTGCATCAGTACTCACTAAACCCTTGGAGTCTACCTATTGCCTTCTATTAAAGCTTTCAAAGAAGTGTGACCGCAATCTGAAATATAAAAAGACCTATTAAATTATGTTGAAATAACAACATTGGCAGGAAGAATTTTCTGAGATGTATATGGTAGGTTTTGTAGTGTAGGATGTAAAAGAAAGAAAAAGGGACAGAAAGGGACAGGAAGGGAAAGGAATTAATGAATGACAGTGAAAAAGGGACAGGAAAGGAAAGGAATTAGCTGAAGGTTTTGATGCTTATAGCACGAAAACTATACATTCATAAATCTGAGCCTAGTAGTAGCCTTCAAATTAGGGCTTATGTAAATTCGCTAATTACTATAACTAGTACAATCTCGTGCTACGCATACGGATTTCGGTTACAGTATACTTGCAAAATTTCGGACGAAGCCGCAAGAATCACAATTTCATTATTATTATTATTATATGATACAATCCTAAAAATGTTATTCACTGGTTTCAATATCAATTAGATATTTGCAACATGCAATCAAAGAACAATGAGAATCTAAGATGAAATCTTATTTTAAATGCAGTCAATAAATACACTACCAATACAGTAAGAATGACGCAGCACGGAAGTAGATCTGAACCAGCGGTCAAATCTATCCAAGATCCAATCACGGAGTGCGGAAAAATGAATCGATGAAACAAAATAAATTGATGAATTGATGATACCAAGTGCCCAAATCCGTTGATATCTCGAGATACCGGATTCTAGCTATCTTCAACACGTTGATCGCGCACGATACCGCGTTAAGATCTACGATTCTTCGACGTTGATCTCGCGCACGAGATTCCGTGAATCGGCTTCAAAATCATTGATTTGAGCGCACTCGAATATCCGAAGATGGAGAAAGGAGATCACACTCAACTTCCAATTTTAATGGAGGCACAAAGCTCTCAACAAATTTTATTCAAAATTCAACTCCCTTTACAAATGACAACACACCCCTATTTATAGAAAATTACAACACACACATGCGACTCACGACTTAATTCAACACATACGACATAACAACACACGAGTTACAACATACGACTTAACAACAATACATCACAACTACAGATAAAACCAAACAGCGACTCAAAGAAACAACATAAGAAAAACAGCGACATAAGGAAGTTCGCGACATAAGAATCTGCTCGTTCGCGACCTAAGCTGGAGCGACATAAGGAAGTTCGCGACATAAGAATCTGCTCGTTCGCTACCTAAGCTGGAGCGACATAAGGAAGTTCGCAACCTAAGCTGGAGTGATTTAGGAATTCTGGATTTGCTCGCGACTTAAGGAATGTCGTTCGCGACCTAGGCTGGAGCGATTTAGGCATTCTGGATTTGCGCGCGACTTAAGGAATGTCGTTCGCGACCTAGGGTTTCACGACTTAAGCAATGTCGTTCGCGACCTAGGGTTTCGCGACTTAAGCAATGTCGTTCGCGACCTAGGTGGAAGCGACTTAAGGTATGCGCTGCATCATCCTCCCCTGGTTGAAAAGAATTCGACCCCGAATTCACACTTTCCTCTTCTTCGACATGCTTATTCTCATGGTATGGAATCAAGTGTTTGACGTTGAAAACGTCGGCAGTATGGATATGATCCAGCAATCTTAACCGATAAGCATTCTCGTTAATTTTCTTGACGATTCCCAAAGGGCCAATCTTTCTAGCAGCCAGTTTGTTGTAAGTACCAATAGGAAATCGATCCTTAGTCAATACTGCATATACAAAATCTCCTTCTTTGAACTCAACAATTCGTCGCTTAATATCCGCGGATTGCTTATATTTCTCATTCGCTTTAAGCAATCGTTCCTGCACGACCTTGTGGCACTCTTGCAATTCATTCACAAAATCACTAGCTCGTTTGATCACTCCTTTCTGTTGTGGCATTGTAGATAAATCTAATGGTCCCTTAGGCATTGTTGAGTAAACGACCTGGAATGGACTGAACCCAGTGCTACGATTAACTACATGGTTGTGTGCAAACTCAGCTTGACACAGCTTGGAATCCCAACTCTTCAAATTGTCATTTACGAGGCATCTCAATAGATTACCTAGGGATCTATTCACAACTTCTGTCTATCCATCCATCTGTGGATGATAAGCACTACTGAATTTCATCTTTGTCCCGACCATTCTCCATAGACTCATCCAAAAATGACTCAGAAAACGAGTGTCTCTATCCAATACAATAGATTCAGGCAACCCATGAAGATGATAGATCTCTCTGAAATATAACTGTGCGACATTAACTGCATCTGCTGTCTTCTTGCATGCGATAAAATGTACCATTTTGGAAAACCGATCAAACACCACGTAGATAAAATCATTGCCACGTTGCGTTCTCGGCAATCCCAATACAAAGTCCATACTAACATCCACCCATGGTTTAGTAGGTATAGGCAACGGCATATATAAAACTGCATTTGTTGCGGTCCCCTTTGAAACTTGACAAATATGGCTCCTATGAACGAACTTTTCAACCTCCTTCCTTACTGATGGCCAAAAATAAGACTTTGAGATCAACTGCATAGTACGGTCACGACCCACGTGTCCTTCTTCATGTAATTCTTTGATGATTTTCATTCGCAGACTGCAATCTGGAATACACAACTGATTTCCTTTGAATAGAAAACCATCAACCAGCATATATCCATCCATGTTTCCCTGTTTGACTTTGTCTAGGATCTTGGAAAAATATGAATCTGAAGTAAGCAAATCTGGAAGTAAGTCAAAACCCATCACCTCGACTCGCATGGTTGTTAGTAAATTACTCCTCCGACTCAATGCATCGGCGACGCGATTAGTTACTCCAGACTTGTGCTTTACGACGAATGTAAATTGCTGCAAATAAGCTATCCACGATGCATGCCTAGCTGCAATTTTATTCTGCCCTTGTAAATGTTTCAATGCTTCATCATCCATATACAAAACAAATTCTTTGTGGAACAAGTAATGTCTCCAATGCTTCACGGCCTACACAATAGCATAAAACTCCACATCATAAGTACTGCATCTCATCTTTGCTCCAGAAAGCTTTTCACTGAAATAGGAAATTGGACGACCCTTCTGACTCAACACTCCTCCAATTCCAACTTTGGACGCATCTGTATGTAACTCAAATAGTAACTGAAAATCTGGCAACACTAGAATCGGTGCTAATGTTAAAAGTTCCTTGATCTGTTCAAAAGCAGATCCTGCCTCTTTCGTCCATGAAAACTGCTTTCCTTTCATACAATCAGTAACAGGAGCCATCACACTACTAAAGTGCGGTATAAATCTTCGATAAAATGAAGCTAACCCATGGAAACTTCTGACTTCTGTTATAGTTTTGGGCTGTGGCCAATTTCTGATTGCGGCTACTTTACGCTGGTCCACTTGTATCCCTTCCTTGGACACGACATAACCCAGAAAAAAACACTCGGCGTCATGAACACGCATTTCTTCATCGCTGCATAGAACTGTTCTTGACGAAGAATAGTTAACACCTTTCGCAAGTGTTGAACGTGCTCCTCTGTGCTAGCACTATATATCAAGATATCATCAAAGTAGACTACAACAAACTTCCCGATATAAGGTCTGAATATTTGATTCATCACCCTCATAAATGTACTTGGTGCATTAGATAGACCAAATGGCATGACCAACCATTCATATAATCCTTCCCGAGTCTTGAATGTTGTCTTCCATTCATCACCTGGTCTTATGCAAATTTGATGATAACCACTCTTAAGGTTGATCTTAGAAAAGATTACAGACCCACTAAGTTGATCCAATAGATCATCAAGTCTTGGAATATGAAATCTGTATCTGATAGTTATTTTGTTGAGTGCCCTGCTGTCGGTACACATTCTCCATGAACCATCTTTCTTTGGCACCAACAGAGTTGGTACAACACAAGGACTGAGACTCTCTCGAACACGCCCTTGCTCAAGCAACTCCTCAACCTGTCTCCTCAACTCTTCATGCTCTTTCGGACTCATACGATAATGCGGCCTATGCGGTAAAATAGCACCTGGCACTAGATCAATTTGATGTTGTATGTCCCTTAGTGGCGGTAAATCCTTGGGTAATTTCATAGGAAAGACATCTTCAAATTCATTTAACACCGGTCTAACCTCCGTAGGAATTTCAAGATCTTCACTTGTTTCATACCCAATCAACATAAACAATTCAGCACTATCTTCCACTTCTTTAACAAATTCTCTCGAACATAATAGACTAGTTGGTTCCATTTACTTCTCTGACTTGCTTTCACTTTGTTCACGCTTCTTAGGAACTAAGGTGATTTGAGTACCTTCGAACATGAAACTATAGCTGTTGGTGCGACCATTATGTTGTACAACTTTATCATATTGCCATGGTCTTCCCAATAGTAGATGACACACATCCATATCGACAACATCACACCATATATCATCTTTGTACTTCTTCCCAATAGAAAATGTAACAAATGCTCGTCTTCCCACTATCACTTCTCCACCTTTCTTTAGCCATGCCAGTTTATAAGATCTAGGGTGTTTTTCAGTCTTCAACCCTAACTTCTTGACGGCTTCTTCAGAAATAATGTTATCGCAGCTTCCCGCATCAATAACAAATCGACAAACCTTTCCCAAGATAGTACATGTAGACTGAAAGATATTGCTCCACAGCCAACTAGAATCATCCTCATGCTTTGGCGTTAAACAAGACCTCCTCATCATCAAGTTACACCCTTCGTCTCCTGACACAACTTCTTCATCTTCATCAAACTTCGGTGGATGAGAATAATCAATTTCAGCTTCCACATCCTCACACTCACATTCCTCTCCAACTAATGCTCTCTTCTTTGGCTTTGTACATTCATTACTTTAATGGCCAAACTCCTGACAATTATAGCACTTGATACTGTTATTAACCTTTGCTTTAGCGGCTTCATTGACAATTGGTTTATTGACTGCCTTGGAAACATTAGCACTGCTACTAGCACCCTTATTCTGGTTGTTGGAACTCGTAAACACACCACTTCCTCGTCTCCCTTGTTTCTCCCAAGCTAGAGCTTTCTGATGTGCTTCAGCAACAGACATAGGATTAAACATATTAACCATGTCTTGAATTTGCATTCGTAACCCTCCAACATATCTAGCCGTTAGCTGTTCCTCGGTTTCCATAATATCATTCCTTGCAATCAATTGATAGAATTCATCTGCATAGTCATTCACTGTCTTCGTCCCTTGTCTCAAATTCTGCAAACGTTGATACATAAGAGATTGATAATTGTATGGCAAGAAAGTCGCTTTCATCATCTTTCTCATCTTCTCCCAAGTGACAACTTTTGATTTTCCCATTCTCTCCAGAGTTAGTTTAGTTTTTTGCCACCAAGCCATAGCTCTTCTCCTCAGTCTTGTAGCAATTAATTGGACTTTGTGATTCTCAGGCACATCCTTGAATTCTAAAATTTCTTCAACATTCGACAACCAATCAAGAAATTCTTCCGCTTGCATACCACCTTTGAATTCTGGAATTTCCATCCTCATACCTGACTCCCATTTACGATCATTTTCTGAATCCCGATATTGATTTCACACTTGGCCTTAATTTCGATAATGAATACTACCTCCATCACCCTCTTCCTCAAAATCAGATGTATTTCGATATCGATCCTGACCATCTACAACCATACGACCACGCATGTTCTTCTACCTTATCTTTCAGCATCACGATATGGTTCATTTTCAAAACCACGTTGAGTTCTTCCCTCTGCATTTTGGTACTGTAACGACCCGGTATTTTGCACCATTCGCATCCGCACATGTCGGACTTGAATAATTGAAAATACCGCGTTGTTAATTTAAATTGGCAAAACTGAGCATATACAGTAAATAAATAATCACAGATCATAGACACAGAGTAATAAGTGCAGCGGAAATAAAAGAGATAATAGTTCATGAAGCTACTATATAAATATATAAGTTACATCAGAGTTAAACCAGATACAACGGAAGAGTAATACGATACATCAGATACAAATCAAAATACATCACTGGAATCATCGAATACTGAAAGCAGAATAGATGGCTGGATCTTCAAGCAAAGCTCCAACTCCAAAGGTGAGTCTTGGATACTGGTACACTCAGTCTGACCCGAGCGTAAAGCAAAACACAAGACACTCGAGTCAGGATTAACATTCTTATATCAATAAATCCAACTCAAGTGAAATAACAACTGAAATACAAGTAACTCAAAGGATGTTTGGAATAACCATCCTTTAAGGATCCGTTAAACTATCTACTAGGTAGTAATGTACGCTAAGTAGATAATGTCTATCAGTAATATAAGATATCAAAATAGTGTTAAGGCGTTACCATTATCCCCCTTAACACATTTTATATAAGCGTTATAGTCTATACAGCACTGTAAACTCCACCGTAAACTAGTGGGATATCAGGGAGTACTCCATAGGTATAACACAAAACAAATCGTAGTGGTCACGTATAAAGGGATACAAGTATGACAAGGCACATGAGGCAATACCCAAGGTAGTGAAACTACCGTTTGCTTGATCCGGACTGGTGAGAACGCATCGCCGCAGCGACCGCAACACCGCGAAACAACACTCCCAAAATCAAGGGTGCACCAATCGACAACAAGTAATGAGTAGTTCGAAGAAGTGTGTTCGCTCGAGGCAGCTAACCTCCATTTGGCCCGGCACGGCTCCTGTTTTAGTCATTTCCAATTTGACACAAGTGTCAAGGCTATCCATTATCGTTCTCTTTCTTCAGTCATCACGTACATCATTCCAACCACTTCATTCTGGATCACACTCCGCGTATAGTTATTAAAGTGGTTTTCGGTTTAGACAGTGAGTATGTCCTTAACCGATTCCGGTCTCTTTAATAACCTTCGTAATTATTACACCGATTGGTCGTTCATATATTTCAAAACCAAATCAATTACAATTTCAATTAGAATTTGTAAACCAACATTTCATTTCTCTTTCTAAATCAATTTCCATAATTCACGTTTTAAAACTTCCAAATTCATAATTTCAAAATCATATAATTCAATTTCAATTTCTTTTTAAAACAATTCAAATATTGATTCAAGTTCGTACATAAGTTTCATTCCAAATCATTTAAATTAATTTAATTTAACCTTCAAATCAATTTAACTTCATTGATCGATTTTATTCAGTATTCATTAAGTAAATTTGTCATTCAAAACAATTTCTATTTAATTTCCAATTCTTTAAATCAATTACTTAAGTTCAACTTCATTAAATCAAAACTTACAATTTTGATTTAAATTAAATTCGTCAAAACAATTTCTTTAAATTTCAAGTCTTACATTAATTTCAATAAATCACATTTTATTTCTTGTTAAAGAAATTCAATTTCACTTATTTACTTAGTTAAAATTTCAAAACTCAATTAATAAAGAAACTTAATTTCACTTATTCAAGAAGTTCAATTTCACTTAATAAAGAATTCAATTTTATTTGACTATTAAATAATTCAATCTTATTTAATTATTAAATAATTTAAAAAACTTAATTATTAACTAATTTCAAAACTTAATTATTTCAACTTAATTATACATTCAAACTTAATTATTAAATCATTTCAAACTTAATTCAATGAATAATTCCAAATTTTAAAGTCAAATAATTTATTTTAAAACAACGTTCTTTCAATAACTACTATGTTAATATTTCCATTTTAGATTTTTTTTATATTAACATTTTCCTATCATTAAAATCAAATTCCAACTTCATTTCAAATCTTATCATTTATTCAAATAAAATCTTTATTTTATTTTTAAATCAAATTATTGACCAATCGGGTTTTATTTTAATTCTCTATCCTAAGTCAAAGTTTAATTTGGGTATTTATCATTTCAACCCGATTCCAATTCAATTCAAAAATCAAAGCATAACTAAGGGAACTTGCAGTGTGATAACTGGGATGGTGTCAAAGTAAATAAACAAGCAATAACAACAATCAATAACAATCCAATAATCAATTCAAATAATCCCGAAATAACCGTATTAATTCACATTGTTATTTGTGCGAATTAATATAATTATTTCTAGAATCTACACTATCATTTCATGTAGATTAAAGATTATTATACTAATTATTCTATGCAATTCTACACTTGACATCAATTATTCAATTTCATACTTCATCAATTAATACAACATAAATTCAAATGGTTCAAGGGAAATTAACTATTTTACTACGTGTCAAATAATTAAATATCCAAGGGGTCATATTATACAAATTTAACAAATCAAATTCAACACATATGTCAATTCAAACTTTAACTATCCTACGTCAAATTCAGTTGCATGTTATTTATCACTTATACATTTACAATTTAACGACCAATGCAAACATCAACAATCAATCAATTAACAGCCAAACTGTATTATCATCGCATAAATAATTAACAGATAATGGTGTCAGATGTCACAGGTGAACTGATACAGGTAATAACATAAATAACAGTATAAATAACTAACAGCAGCAATATTTCAATTGTCGTTTCAATTGAAATCAAATTTAATAAATAAAAGAACATTAATCGTGAGTGATTGCTCACATTTCAAGGTTAGAGATGGACGAGGATGAGATGAGTTACGAACCCAAGCACGAAATCCAAAACAAAGCAAGATTGGCCCGAATTTGACGAACATGCTGATAATACGAATAGACAAAATAAATTAGAACTGGGTCGATGAAGATAATTGGTAAAATGAACTTATATATGTGTTTCAAAATCCAATGTTTTAAACCCAACTCAAATATTTTACAGTCAATAAATATATACACAGTTAAAAATGAAAATACTTAGAATATATATTTCAAAATAATAACACACATTATATAATAAACTGTTGTCACACATACATATATACAGTACAAAATGTATCTATATACGCAACTTAATATGTAATTCATGTATACTAGCATATACAATCTTATGTACAAATATAGTATAGACTAACATATACATAAAGAATAACCTGACCATACTTATATATATTTACATGCAAACAGCCCCTACAAATATTCTATATATGCATTTTTAAACAGATACAAAACTGACATAAATATAAAATTTATAAACTAACATATATATAATTTTAATTGCTAAAATATAAAGTTTACAAAACATATATGCCTACTTATACATACAATCGTATAAAATGAACCCTGTACACGGCAAATAGGCTAATATATATATACCCATGTATTGTATTACAAATTCCAAAACATGAAATTACTTCTCAAACTGTTTAGTCCAAACTACCAATATATAATAGTAACCTTTATAAACTGCAACATGGTTTATAAACTTATATAAACAAATATAACTAATAGATCATATACACGTATACTTTATTTGAAACAAACAACATAATATCAATGTACTAAGTTGGTCAACAGAAAAAATATATAAATATAAACTGTACATATGTTAAGATCCAAAATATTATATGACTAATGCTCTCCAAACTGCAAGCCACAGAAAAGAAAACTTGACATACCTATATATATATACACCTTAATATATGAACCCATTTCACACGGAGCGGGAAAGAGGCGGCTTCCAGGGAGAATGAATAAGCACGGCAGAGAATGAAGGGAGGAAGAGGTCGGCTCGGAGTTATAAGCGGGTCTGGGCGGAAGCTCAGGTAGCGGTGGCTCAGCTTCGGCCATTGGGTGTGGGCGGAGAAGAGGGTGCGATGGTGGATGAGTAGAGAGGGAGTGGGCCGATCATGGGAACTTCTTGCATGGTTGAATATGGATAGGATGAGTATTGAGAGAAATTGATGATCGACATGAATCAAAATCAAAGGAGAACGTCACCAGTTTCGAACCAGGGTGGAAACATGGTTTTTCCATTGGTTTCGGAAGAAAGGAGGATGTCACCCCAGTCTTATCGAGATAGGAGAGAATCATCAGTTTCAATGATGCGAGACCACAATGGGTAGGATATATATACTCTAAGTAAAAAATAAACTATGGTTGAATGTTTATTGAAATTCATGGTCCTATTGTACACCCATGACTATGGAGGTCTAGCATTTGTGTATCATAAGATCAATGGAGATAAATGGGGCATGTATGAACATGCAATACTAAGAAAAAAGACATTTGATATTTCACAATTTTGCTACCATTGGGGTTTCCATCCTAAAAAACTTGGTACACAACTGAAGTGGACAAAAAACTATATGCACTCAAACTTGAATAACTACTAATAAGAAAATTTAGTCTGACAAATAACTGGATTAAAGCTTGAAGCTTACCAACAGAATAAATGTTTGTAATGAAGATTTCAAATATTTAACTTGTGCTTCTAGATGAAGTTGTAGATACCTTTATACTTATAGAAAGGTAGTTTAAAACTGGTCAATAGCAACATATATAGCGAAGAAACTACTAACTTCCATATGGATTACTGTATTTAATAATCTTACTGGTTAGTGATCGCAAAAATAAGGCTTAGGTAAATTCTTATGGAAACACTCACTGTGACGCCCCACCTCACTATAAGGATATTTCTGTTTAGCGTCGGCCTATAGCCGACTACGGCCGACTTCGGCCATCTCGAGCCGTCGCTAAAGGCCGACGCTAAACAGGTCATCTCCAAGTGAAATGGCGACGGCAAAAGCGACGGCTACGTCCCCTAATTTAGCGTCGGGTAGAGTCGGCTAGCCGACTCCGGCCGACGCTAAATATAGTCCACGTGTAAAAAAATGGGTGACCAATAGGCCGACCCTAGCCGATGCTAGCCGACTCTAATCTGGGTAAATTTTTTCTGTATTTCCAACACCCCTTTCTCCCATCCATCCACACAATCATATATATTCCATAAATATACTACACCAAACAACAATATACATCAAAAATATGTCCAACTAAGAACCACAAAATATCAATATACATCCCCAAACGTCCATACATCTCCAAACGTTCATCATCACAAATATCCATAATATTTACAAAATTCAACCAAATGTTCATCAAAAAACATATATAAAAACATGCTACCACTTACCCCAACCATCATCAGCGCCAGATCCCTGTGATGGCGGCATATTCGTCCCGTGCTCTGCCAAGTAAGCAGCAATCGCCTTGTCTAGTTGCCGCTTCAATCCAGTCTTCCTCCAATCGTTCAACTCGGCGACTTGTGCTTGCAGGGCCGCTATTGTTTCTTCAGCCTGTTGCTTATTGTAAGCGGCTTGCGTCGCGGCCTGTATATTAATAAATTCATAGTTATAGTTTATACGTAATATTCAATAAAATTTATAAACTAGTTAATGAATTAATTAAATTCAATAAATATTAACGCTTGATTGCCATATCCATACTGTCTATTTCTGGTCGGCGAGTCAATAATACGAGCGAATATCCTGTCTGTCTCCTCAACGGTCAACTGCTCCCTGCCAGACTCTGCAAGCACGCGAGCAATCTCCTGATCGCATATGTCCTATGTTTAGAAATATAATTTTGAGACATGAATATTCAATTTAATGTACTGTTAAATAAGAGGAAAAATTTATAGTCTTTACCCGGATATTCGCTGATTTGGCGTCTGACCATTCATATGTTACGTTGCCATGTTCATCTGTATGCTTGACGGCGTGTGTTTGGGTGAAGACGTCCAAATGAGACGGTGCAACACCACCTCCCTCCCTCATCTGAAATTAAATATGATTAAATAATGTATATAAGTAAATTACAAATAACAATTTTTATATTTACCATTTCTTCTCTATATTACTGAAAAGGCTTGGATCCACCGCGGTGTGTTGCAGGATTCCTAAGCCTGTTTGCGGAGTTCCTCGATGCTACCGCCTGTATAATTTAACTATTATATAAATATTTAAACGAATTATAATTACAGACATATGAAAGTAGAAAATTTACCTTCGCGTCTTCGCTTTCCCAATATTGCAGAAACCGCGCATACAGATTTTCACTCATCCAATTTGGCTTTTTACCGGCCTCTTTTATCTTGAAGAGCGTACCTTTATAGTTTTTCCTCATCTTCCACTCCCAGTGCGTCCTGAACATCCCGAGATCTTCGGGATCCACAATAAAGGACGCCTGCACGTTGAAATTTAAATGAATTATATAAATTGCATATTAATTTTCAAAGATCAAATATGTCAATCTCAAATTAATTAGAATTTTATACTTACCTGGAGGTCAGGCCATATGGCATCTCTGATATAAAGTGGGATACTATCCCAGTGCTCTCACAAGTCTGTCATCCTACTACGGTAGCAGTTTCGAGACACAGCTAGAATGGGCTTGGATGGCTGTAAATCAAAACCCCTGAATACATTTTGATATTGTTAGTTACTAAATCATAAATATACTAGTAGCATGCACTAAATAATATAATAAAGTTGCAATAAATTAAAAACTTACCCTTCATCAGTCTTCGGCACTAGGTATGCTCTCTGGCGATTATCGGCCATACCACTACTACCCTCGCCATGATCATGGCCTCGTGAACCTTGGGACCGCCTGCTGTGTGACATAATATCTGCTAGAAACATGCATATATATATATATCATTTCATATAATGAAAAAAACATATATCATGTCATAATTAGAAAACATGCCTGATTAATAATCACATACACATAATAGCAGAATAATAAAAGAATAATACTACAAATGATACGAATTTTCATTACATTAACATAGGTTCTAGAATTGACATAATACAACAAACGATACAAATTTCTATCTTATATACATTACATCATCACTAATTAATAATCAATCTTCGTCGTTTTCTGATTCTGACTCGGTCTCGCACTCTATATCGCCATTTCCCTCTAAAGTCTCAAATGCTTCTATTAGAATATTTGATTCATCTTTCAAAGGCCCTATATCAGCATGATCATCAATTATTATTAATTCATTATTTGGCTCAAGATCTGCTTGATAAGCTGCTTCGTCTGGAATATTATTTCCGTCAAGTGTAAATCTTGCCTTTGTTTTAAAAACAGCTGACCAGTCTGCTTTATCTCGTTTTAGTGATGGATAGAGAGCAAAATAAACCTGTAATGCTTGTTTGGCTAACACGAAAGGATCATACTTTGAGTAACGTGAGTTATGGTTTATTTCAATAAGTTTATGATCTTTGTGTACGTTGATACCAGAGCCCGGAACATTGCTAAGCCAACTGCATTTGAATAAAAATACTTTTTCTGCAGATTGGACAAAATATGTCAATTCCAAAACCTGTGTTAAGACGCCGTAAAAATCTTTTATATGTTCATCTGGATCATCAGTCCCTTTGACAAATACACCGCTGTTATAAGTCATTTTTTCAGCACCGTATTCCTTGGTGTTGAATTTAAATCCATTCACGAAGAATATTGGATAAGTGTTGACATTTCTTTTTGGTCCTATCGCAAGACGTTTCAATCCTTCATCACCGACACAATTTCTTTGATCATAAACGTATTTCGTAAACCAGTTAGCAATTCTTTGCTGTGATCGCCAAGTGGATGTTCTGATTCGTAAATACTGCAAATAAATGTATGTGTATATTAAGTGCAGATTCAATTTAAATTGGGTAACTCATAAATAATGCAAATATGTACTATTATAGAGAATTATCATTCAATATTTACCTAATAAATGGTGCAACTTCAGCACAATTAAGAAGAACGTATGTGTGTGCTATATGGTAATCTCTATCGTCTAAACATATTTCCACACATTTTCCAACAGCTCGGCCATTCTGTCTAAAAATAGAAAACATTGATTCAGAACAATCTTGTTCAACGGCTTCATCATTACACGAAGCACTTGCAAATGATAAGTTCACATGGTCACTGAAATAGTGAGAGAAAAAGAATGAAGCTTCTTCTTCGATATATGATTTGCAAATCGAACCTTAAACTCGTGCTTTTTGTCTACCTTTTTTTGAGATGATTCAAGTACCTATTACAAAATTTATTCAATTAAAATTTACTTACATCAAATTCAAATTTTAATTATTATTTCAAATATTCATAATTACCTCTCGAATGGATACATCCATCCATATTATACAGGACCTCGAAGAAGTGCTTCATATGGAAGATGAACAGGTAAATGCTCCATTACATTAAATAATCCTGGAGGAAATATTTTCTCAAGTTTGCAGAGTAGTATAGGGATGTCATTTTCAAGTTTACGAATACGCTCAACTTTTAACGTGGACGAACAAAGCTCTTTATAAAACAGACTTAATTCTGTTATAGCACTCCACACTTTTACCGGCAATAGTTCTTTGAAAACAACGGGTAAGAAATTTTCCATCATGACATGGCAATCGTGAATTTTCATCCCACTCAATTTATTGTTTTTTAAGTCAACACATCTACAGAGATTTGAAGAAATCCCATCAGGACATCTCAGCCCTTCAATCCACTTCAACACAAGTTTTACTTGATTGCCGTCTAGCTCATAGCATGCTTTGGGTTTTTTTACTATCATTAGGGTTTATATGAAGTTTGGGACGTTTACAATATTGTTCTATATCACGTCTTGAATTGAGATCGTCCTTAGTTTTACCCTTGACATTCAAAACTGTATTAAACACATTATCAAACACGTTTTTCTCATTGTGCATCACATCAATACTATGTCGTAGTAAGAGATGCTTCCAATAAGGTAACTCCCAAAATATACTTTGTTTGCACCAATTATGCCAGTTCGATTTACCTGGAATTTCAGTCTGTACTCCAGTTTCATGTATCTTTGGATATTCTTTAACTAGTTCATATAATTCTTCACCTGATAAAGTCGTTGGTCATTGTCTGTTCTCTGCTTAATTTACTACAAAGTTTTTCTTATCTCTTCTAAAAGTATGATTAACATGGAGAAAACATCGATGACAATCAAACCATGAAATTTTCCTTCCATGTGGTAATGAAAATGCCCGTGTATCTTCCATGCAGTAAGTACAAGCCAGACGACTGGCCGTACTCCAGCCTGAAAGCATTGCGTAAGCTGGAAAATCACCAATAGTCCATAACAAAGATGCAAACATACGAAAATTCTTTTTTTTCGACACGTCGTATGTATCCACCCCTTCATACCATAATGTTTTCAACTCTTCGATCAATGGCTGTAGATAAACATCGATTCCTTGTGTCGGATCATCAGGACCAGGGACGACAATCATAAGAAACATATATGGAGTTTTCATACACATCCACGGAGGTAAATTATAAGGTGTAACGATAATAGGCCAAGACGAATATTTACTACCAAATTGATAGAATGGTGAAAATCCATCTGTACATAAACCAAGTCTCACATTACGACTCTCTGCGGCAAACGCAGGATAAGTCTTATCGAAATGTTTCCATGCTTCTCCGTCCGATGGATGTATCAAAGTCCCCTCTTCCTACGTTCTCACACTGTGCCATCTCATATGTGATGCTGTCGCAGACGACGCATATAACCTTTGAAGGGGAGTGATGGGTAAATAATGCATTCTCTTGTATGGAACTTCCTTTCCTTTTTTTTCTTGGTTTGTATCTTTCCTCATTACATATTCTGCATTTCTTAAGATTAATGTCATCTTTCCAATACAACATACAACCTTTTATACATGTATCTATCTTCTGGTAGGGCAAACCGAAAGCAGACATTAGTTTTTTCACTTTATAATGACTATCACACATCAGATTATTGGGTGGCATATGTCGTTTTGCAGCTTGTACAACTGTTGTAAATCCAGCTTCTGTAAAATTGAATTTTGATTTCATAGTAATGTATTCGGCAGTAACTGACAATTCTGTTCCGCTACTACAACCTTCCTACAATGGTCTTTTCGTAGAATCCAGTAAATCATAAATTCTTTTCCCCCCCTCGATCGGTTCTTCTTCGACATTTACATCATTAACTTGAACAGTAGGGAACATTGACTGTGCTGCATCTTCCACCATATCTACTATTGGATTCGTCGTAACATTATTGTTATTCACCTCAACCTCGAGCACTATAGAATTAGATGCACCAATTTTTCTCCATGACGATCCCAGAAAAAAATGTTTAGCACAAAACTGTATTTACACAAATGTACAATAACTAAATCCGGTTCCCGATAATGCAAATGTCGACATTTACGACACGGACAACGAATTTGTGTGCCGCCTTCTTCATTATTAGCTTTAGCGAATTTAACAAATTCATATACACCATCCTTAAAATGTTTTTTCGTAGAACCTTTTGTTCCTGTTCGACTTTCATACATCCAGGAACGGTCGAGAAGATAGTTGAACATTTTTCCTAATTTAAAAACATATATATATATATTAGAAATTTCGATAGTATTTCTTTTCTATTCCTATACGCATATATACTTTGCATCTGAAGTTTTATGTGATTATTATCGTATTTTCTAATCTACCAAAGCCTTTTGGGACTGAAGGCTTTGTTGCTGTCTTACTTTCGTTTAAATTATTTATATGAACTAGAGATAGACTAAAATACCTACATCCAATTATTCCCAATTCACACTTTCACATTTTCAAATTCACACTTTCACACTTTCAAATTCCCAATTCCCAATTCACACTTTCAAATTCTAAATACCTACACCCCAATTATTCCCAATTCACACTTTCAAATTCAACGATTTCATACTAATTAAAAATAATCTAATACACTAAATTAGCAATGCCTACACCCAATTATCATCACAATAATGTACATTTAAACCTAATTAAAAAATTTAATTCGAAATTAGGGTTTAGAAAATTACCAAATTCAAGAAGAAGAAGAGATTCCGGTGAGTTCCGGCGAGTTCTAGGCGTCTACGGCGACAACGACGGAGGGTGACAGCTGGAGAGGGTCGGAATCGGTGATGGGGAGGAGTAAAAATCCTTTTTTTTGGGTGAGAAAAGAAAGTGAGGAAGAAGGGTTCGATTGAGACCTGTATTCGCGACATGGCGTCGGCCTGCATCGGCACGTAGGGCGTCGGCTTGCATTGGCCATACATATTTTTTTTTAAAATTCTTTTTTTTACAACTATTTCGTTTAAAAAAATAAAAAACACTACTACATTATAAAATAAAATAAAATTGACATTTATGATTATTAATATTCACCCAATGATGGGTCGTGATAGGTTAGATTGGTATTTTCGATGATATATGTTCGTGTAATTCGTAAAGTTATCGTTGTTGAAAATCTAACTCGCACGACCAATCAATACAACTTTTAGTCGATCCGCTATAAAAATTCGATAAAGGTGGTTATATGTAACATTTTAAAGAATTAAAATAATTTTTTAAACCGTTGGGTAATCAATTATGAATTTTTAAATGTATTTGGTATAATAAAATTATATTAAATAAATTATGCGGCGTAAAAATAAATACTTTGGATCTTATGTTGATCTAAGGTATTTTGGAGATGTTTCCAGAATATGGTTAAAAAATAAACGAATTTCAAATTTATGGCCGTTCGTGGACTTTCGGACAAAAAACCTTCGTTCGACGGCCGAACGACCTTCAAACGAGACCAAATTTGAACCAGCGATGCTTTATAGTGTTTTAATCGAATCTGTACGGTTGGATTTGCAAAAAAATCATCGAAAATAAAATTATCCCAGAAATATTAATTAACATCAAACGTGCCAGTGAATGCAATAGAATTTTCCATTTCACCGACAGGCCATTTTTATATTGGAGCGTTCGATGAGTCAGACGCTTCTAATGAATCCGAAATGAAAATGGGTTATTTTTCCTGAATGGAAGCTTGCGAATGGCACCAATGAGATTGAAGGTTTAGATGAATATTTTGTGGCTATCAATCTCTTGGATTATTTATAAGAACGAAAGTCTATGCAGTTATGTAACCCCGTACACAATGATTATACTACTATCAAGGAAAGCTAGAAATGTTGAGAGCACGGAGTCGGACCTTGTACCTATCTTTTACATGGTTATTTGAGAGATAACCATGGCAACCGAGGGTATGCCATACTTATATTTTCTATATGTTTGAGTATGTTGACTGTTATGTGTTAATATATACGTATATTTATTAAGTGAGATGGGCCCTCGATATGTATACTTTCGATTATCCTAGAGCTAATCTAGGACATTGCTGAGAGCATGTCCTGAATTGTTGATGAGTTCTCTATTTGATGATAGTTAGATTATGGTTGTTTTACCCACTTAATTATATCCATGTTTGATGTGTTTATTGACTCTACTAAGAGATGGATTATCTTTTATGTGCATGGTTTTGAGATTTGTTAACATTTGAGATACGCACGTGCCACTTGTGTCATACTTGTTTATATAATACCAGACGAGATACTTTATATTGACATCTACATTCTAGACATAGTTTGACTCATATATTATTTATATAATATTCGGGTCGGTCTAAGACATTTCAGGTACGGGGATGAGTTGACCAGTTTGTGGGTGTTGGGCATAGATGGTGGATAGAGTATTTATATGTCATTTCATATATTATAGCCACATGTGTTTGTGTATTAATAATGCGTATATATATTGGACATGTTATGTATTTTTTTGATGATAGTGGCCATTTGACCATTCTGTAGACCCACCAGGACTCGGGTATATTTATCATTATATATTATCGATGAGTTATTTATTTAAGTTCTCCACCATTTATTTAAGTTCTCCACCATTTATTTATCATAATTTGTGTATTGTTCTATCTTGGTGGCATACGTGTTTATTGCTTTATACTAAGACCATTTAAATCTATAATAAGTTTTATTTGAGTTTTGAGATGTACTGATGTTAGTCCAAGGAAATATTCACGTATGTACCCCATATAGCCTCTTTCTCTATATTATCTAATAATATTACCTAGTAATACTCTTGGATAGTATGGGTTTAGTGGTAGGGTGCTACAATTGGTAATAGAGAAGGTTTAGAAAAATACAGAGTATAAGAGACACAAGTCCTGGCCTTAGATGAGACTTAGAGTCCTTATCCCCATGGGTGTGTAGTAAATTATTAGTTATACTTATGTGATAACAAAAGTATACAATGATTACTGATAGAGTTAGGGGTATTCCTTAATGGCAATTATGTAATTTGTTACACATATCTAACTCGTTGACCAATCTTTTTCGTAATAAAAGTGTTTTCTTTCTGTTATATACTTGATATATTGTGGTTATATTAATTGATCAATTTAATTAAAAGTATATTTAATAGAAAATCCATAAATGGTATGTTTTGTGATAGTAGTTACAAAGTCTTGTAGCCGTGAGTAATTTATCACAATGAAACAAATATACCATTTTAAATGTTCCTAGTCAAGATGCATCGAGTCTGGATATTGATGTATTCGTTAAGACTAGAGTATGTAATACTCTTTAAATGTTGGGCAGTGTATTACTCATGACTGTTGAGGGCACCTAGGGGTTACGTACTGATAGTTATTGGATAACTATGGAACGACTCACTCGATAGTTTTCTGTTGGTTAATATAACTAAGGTCAAATAGAAAATATCGACATGACTGATTTACACAGTTCTCTCGATTTGAGAATATTGTGGATCTTCAGTATGAAAGCTCCGCTTTGGTTATAGTCAAATCGTGGCGTTCCATCGAGTGACTATAATTGGGTCGAGTGGAAGTATTTTAAGTGAAGCTCTATTCAAGAGAGGATTTGTCTCCTCAGTTATATGGGGTTAGTGTCATGGTCAACTCAAGTCAACTCAAAGTCAAAGTCTCTAGCTAGAGCATTTTGATTAATAATAATTGTTATTATTGAACAAAGGACTTTGTGTTTGGACTATAAAGTTGAATGTAGATGATATTGGAATTTTGTCCATTACTAAATTCCATAAGTCCTAATATGATACAGTTTTGACGAAGAGATTTGGTGTAAATAATTGTCACGATTAGGTACCGCTTATAATAAGTAAAATTGGATTTTACCAAAAGATGTGTAAGCGATAAATTCGGACAAAATGTTACACCACCTACTAAGTGACGTGTGAACGTTAATATTCGAATAGTTCAAAATTAATCGCTGACTGAATTTACACCTTTGAGTTGCAAAACTGTAATGATGAATTCTTTAAAAAACCACATGATTTAATTAATTTATAAAATGTTGTAAATTGATTAAATTAATTGATATTTTATAAACATTAATTATTAATTATTTGATGTTTAGAATTTTTTGTAATTATTTTAATGCAGTTATTAAAGTTCTATTTGCGCGCATTGATATACGATATTGATGTAATTTAAAGATAATTGCATGAAATGATATATGGAAATTTTATGCCATTTGATGACATGAATTATGGAAACTTTATGTCATTTGATGATATGATTTGTGGAAATATTATGTCATTTGACGACATACGTGTAAAGAAAGGATTGGAGAGGGAGAAACAATCAAGAGAATTAATTAGGGATGTTTTAGGTAAAGAAAGGGAAGTTTTAGTTAAAGAATGGGAAAAGTTTCATTTTATCAAATAAAATATATTCTTTAATTCATTCTGTACGTACAATTCATTCTTTCTCTTTCAGTCTGTTTCTTTCTCTTCTCCTAACTTTTCATGATAGAAAACAAAAAAAATTCCAAAATTCTTTCAAATCCATATGAAAACATCAAAATAAATAAAACAAAAGTGGTTCATCCATCTCTTGCAAGGATAGGATGGAGATCTTGAAGATCTGAGGAGATATCATCATTCAAGATGTGACTTCTAGGCAACATCTTAAGGGGAGTTCATTTTCAAGATGTGCTTCAAGGCTTTGGGTAATAAGGTATGTTTTTTAATAGATAATGATATTTGATGTAATATTTGTTGAAAGAGAAATTTAATCATCATAATTTGTATGTACATATCACTGCCTCATTTAAGTTGAGAATTGTTTGTGTAGCTTGAATTGTTTGTTGAATGAATAAATTTAATAAATCAAAACTAATATTTGTATATGTTTAAATATAATGTTTTGTTTTGGATCTATGTTCTAAACATTCAATTTAAAGTTTAATCTTAGATCGGAAATTTTTTATGTTCAATTTATCAATTGGGTTCTTATTTTGTTAAATTAGAATTAAAAATTATATATTTTTGAATACAATGTTTTATTATAGATCTATATTGTAAACATTTAATTCAAAGTATAATCCTTTAGATCTAAAATTTTGTATGTTCATATTGTTAAGATTGGATTTTACTTTAACAAATTAAACTAATTTTTTTTATGAATAATATAGCGTTTTATTGAAGGTTCTGTTTTAAATTATATAAAACAAAATGTAATTTTAGATTTGAAAGTTTACATATATGTATTTTGTGTTCGTATTGTTTTGGAAATTAAAAAAAGAAGAAGATGTTTTGGCAATAAATCAAAATTTTAATTTAATTTCTACAGTCTCTAATTTGTATTAATTAGAGATATTTTATTGAATATTACATACATACAATTAATGTTTTGACAATAAACCTACTTTTAAATTGATTGCTATAAATCTCTAATTTTTATTAACCAGAAAGATTTGATTTAATCTTATATACACACGATTAATTTTATATGTATGTTTGCATATATAAAATTTATTACATGTATTTCATATTGTCAAAGTATGATTAGATTTCTTTCCAAAAAGGAGGAAACAATTTAAATGAGGCAATAATATACACAAACATTTCTTTTTGTCTGTTTATATCCTTATATTATGATGCCTATAATTTGTCATTTATATGCTGCATTAATTAAGTTTACAAAATGGGAAATTGATTCAATCATCTTTGTTACCCTTTATTTCTTTTCCATTTTTCCTTTGATTAGCTATCCATTTAATTTTGTTTATATTCGACACCTTGCCATCAATTGACAACACCTATCATGTTGCACTTAGAGAATCACACTATAACATACTTTTTTATACTTATATACATGCCATATATATGTTGCTAATTAACGACATTCATATGCTCAATCAACTTAATTAAAGAGAGAGAAATAAAAGGTTTCTCTCTCAATAAAATTTATGCCCATCATTAATTGAATAAGTTAAGGGGAAGGAAATAAAAAGTTTCCTTCTCTAAATAAATTTATTCCCCGTCATTCATTGAATAATTTAAGAGAAAGGAAATGAAAAGTTTCCTTCTCTAAATAAATTTATTAATTTACTATTACACACAATTATGTACATAAGAGTATATTTGATATACTCTAATTTACATACACATTAAATTAAAGTAAAAATTTATTTATAAAATAAAATAAAATATTGATTTTATTTAAAAGAAACTTAGAAATGTTCTAAGTACATTTAGACTTCATAGGCACATTAAAGATCCAAAATGGCTAATTTTTTTGGAATTCACCCATTTCTTCCGTTGCGGGCTGAACCAGTTCCTTCAATTATCGGGATAATCATTTGGGGACGTATTTGTAGTTTTATTATTATATAATATATTTCTTCTACCTTTTTTTGAATGAAGTCTCTGTATTAGGTGTAGAGAAATTGATAGAAGGTAGTGTAGGTGGAAGTAGTTAGTCCGACGAGTAGTGTTGGCATTGATGAAGATGAATAAACCTCTGTGTGGCTTGAGTAAGAATAGAGTTTTTTCGGTTAGGGAAGCTGAAAACGAACCTAATTCGAATCTCGTGTTGAATATTTCACAAATATAAATTGTGATGAGGCAAGATGAGTAAAAAGGCCCAACAGTGATCAGAGTTGTGCAACGAAAACTGATTAATTGTTTTTCACTAGAGGCGTTTATTTCTCGTTTGGAAATGTACGTATTGTTGTATAGTGCTTGTTTGATATTACGGATGACTGGTGTTTGATGGGTTGTATTGTTTTTAATGGTTGATGAATTGAATGTATATATGCATTTTGAAAATATTTTTTTATTCAAACAAGCATATAATTTAATAAAATAGTGATATCATTTTATAAAATGATTGAAAATCATATTTTCGAGTAATATTTGAGAGTTTGGAAAAAGTAATAGTTTGAGATGAGTTGAATATTAATTTGAAAGAAATTGAAATTTTGGATGATAAATATTAGTAATGATATTGGAAAAAAATGGTTTAAAAATAGAATAATTTTTTAAAGTAAGCATATTTTGCGATTGGAACATTTTTGATTAAATATATATATTTTTGTGTGATACTAGAAAATGTTTTAGCTTTCACAAACAATTTTTTTCCATATGAAAACATTTAAATATATTTATTTAAAGAAAAATTTTGAAACTAATTTTGTGTTAATCTGTCTATTGATTGCTTTAAGAATTCTGATCCATGCACTTGATTAACATTATCAATAGAGATTCCTAAACACCAAGACGAGACTTATGGACACAATGTTTTGGAAAGTGAAATAATGTTTTAGGAAGAAATCAATATTTGAGCTATCTTTAAAACTAATGTTTTTAAGGAGTTATATTTGAAATTTTGAAAATATAACATTGCTTTGGAAAATTGAGATCTATAGTTTTGAAAAGAATATAGATGAATGTTATCCAGCCTTTTGTCCAGGCAATGTTTGGACAGGCTGAATGGATCAAACTCAGACTTACCAAGGCAGGAAGCCCAGAGTGATAGTCCATGAGTCTATAAACCAAGCACAGACAGGATCACATGGTCAAAGACAAAACAACCCGAACCAAGGCAAGTGTAAATGTGCCCAAGTTAGGGGTCGGTACCGACCCTACCCTATGGGTCCATAGTGAGTCCTACTTCCACTTAGGTGGACCCCATCTTCTGCCTATGTCTTCTACAAGATGCCTTGGGCAAATTTCTAAAGTTGTTTTGTTGAGTCAATGCAATTCTCTATCGATCTCCATGAACACTTGAAACCTTGACTTTGCTCTTCCACAACTTCATCATTTAGACTTGCAACAGGCTAATATTGGTTCAAATGACTATGGAATCATGAAGCATAACCACAAGATGAGCCAAGATGAAGAGATGAGGACAACTATTTTGGCTAAGATTAGGGATCAATATCGACGCCTAACCAAGGTTCGGTACCGGCTCATGCAAGCTAATGATGTGGTGCCTATTATTTCTGGAGAACTAGTCTAAATTGTGTACAATGGCTAGGAGATATTATGTGCGAGATATTTGGCTCCTTGCCTCTATGAATAGGAAGGTAGGGCTCATTTTTAAGGATCTTTTGGCTCTAGTTCTATTCTAAGCTATATTCTTGTAATTTTGAAAATATAAGTGTTGGAGTTGTTCCGACCCCTAAGAACTTCTGCCTCCAAGTCAGAAATAAGCAATAAAATATTAGAGTGGATGTAGGCCTAACTTTACCAAATCACTAAAAATTGTTATGTGTTCTATTTCCCTCGTTTTTCATTTACTTTCTTCTTATTTTACTCTCTACATAATCTCTTGGGTGTTTGAGCCATTTTTGATTCAAACATTTTGGTTCTTTCATTGAGAATGGGGGGAGGGGGTGAACTCAGGCTATTTGGATTCATCGTCTACTATTAGGTTTTCCATATCCAAGAGATAGATCCAATTTCTCAACCTTTTAACTATATAACTCAAATTTGCAAGGATCGACTAGAAGCTTTCTGCCATGGCCCCATCAAGAAGAGACTATTTTACCAACTCCAAAGCTACTACTGAAGTCGAGAATCAAAATCCTCAACAAGAGGATGGAGTTGTCCAACCTACTCAAACGGAGATCTAGACTCCAACCGACGTCATGACCAGAATCGAGATGGATATACCGATGAAGCAGATGGAAGATACGTTCTAAGCTATTCAAAATGAGATGAATCAGACGAAGCAGCAGAGCTTGAGACTGTTGAATAAGCTAACTCAAAATAGCCGTAGAAGGAGTAGGAGGGACCCAAGTTCTTCGTCTGAAAGTTCCTCATTATTTAAGGAAAGACGTAGGAATAGGAAGTAGAAGAGAACTCAGAGCACTACTGGGACGTCGTACCAAGGAAGAGGACAAGCCCCAGGCTTGAATTTGGGGATCGGTACCGAGCCAAGGTTAAGGATCAGTATTGACCACTCTAACGATGGACCTAGAGCTCTACCTTTGGAAGATTGCATGTAATTGGCTTCAGGACGCGCTGCTGGTAGTCAGAATCTGGAGAATCATGCTGCTACTGATGATATTGCTTGTGTGAACCGAACAAGGGGGACTTTTGGACGAATGGATCTTTTGGAGGATGGAGAACATAGGTATCGAGAGCCAAACCGAGAGCGTTTGCTGGGCCCAACACTCAAAGCAAAGCCCTAATACTGAATTCATTCAAACCTGTTGACCCAGACTACCTGGAGGATATGGTTAGGAGACTGTTAGCGAGAGTCGTTTCAGGAGTAACGATGAATGAGGTACCTCTCCCAGCCAAAATCCGTTTACATTGAACATTCTACGTGGGAGGTAGCCTTGGACATTAGCAATGGCAACTATGCCATTGTACGAAGGACCGACAGAACTTAAGCAGCACTTGATGAGATATGAATGGAATATGGATTTAGCTAGAGCTTTCGATGCTTTAAAGTGCCGTTGTTTCCTAATTTTTTTGGAAGAAGTAGCTATAATGTAGTTCATTCGACCTCTACCATGGTCCATATCATCTTTTGCTGAGTTATCAAAGAATTTTTTAGAACAATTCCGTTTGCATACTACACGCCCAAAGCATGTGATGTCTTTGTCGAAAATTCTTCTAAGCTGAGGAAGAACCAATGAAGGATTTCTTGAACGGTTCCATACAGCCATGACAAAAGTTACAGATCTCAAGGTTGACATAGTGCTGATGGCATTGAGTAGGGGAATTCATCCCGATATGGAGTTTGGGAATAGTTGGAAAGGAAGCCCCTATCAATAATGGATGCTTTCTATAGAAAGGCTAATGAGTGCTTGCTTTTGGAGGAAGTGAAGAAACGTCCATGGAGAACTAGTGCTGGAAATTCAAATGAAGTGATACAAACCAATGTCGCCGTAAAGCAATCTGAAGGAAGCTCTGGGAGTATGGATCTGGATGTTGGTAATTAAAACAATAATCAGAAATAAAATGATGATGGAGCCATGAAGAAAAAGCTAGATAAAAGGAATCTTATTCGGACTCCTAAATACAATAGCTATACTGAATTGAACAACTCAATAGAGAATATCTATCTGGAAATCCAAAACACTAAGCGATGCAGAAAGCCAGCTCCAAGAGAGTTGACTGAGAAGAAGAGCAATCGGGCAAGTTTTGCAGATTCCATTAAACTCACGGTCATAATACCAAAAAGTGTAGATACTTGCGAGATATGATTGGGGAGTTGATTCGCAAGAAAAAGTATAGCAGTATGTAAAAGCCGCGTAGGATGGTGGGCAAGGAAACTCTAATGCCCCTGGGCCATCATCCTAATCGGGCAAGCTAAGCCTGGTGCTGATGCATTCAGGCGGGCAGAAAAAAAATTGGTGATCAATACAATTATTGTTGGGCCACATCTAGTCGATAAGAGTCTAGTGGAGAAGAGCAGATATATTGGTGCTACTAAATATGCAGAGAGTGAAAGTTGCTATAATGTTTAGGATAGAACCCCATCAAACCAATGCAGAACGATGAATGGCGATATTACTTTTCAAAATAGAGATACTAATGGAGTGGAAGCTCCAACAATTGACCCACTCATGACCACGACCATAATTGGTCCTGCTATTGTTCGGAAGATGCTAGTTGACTGTGGGAGCTCAGTTAATATCTTTTTCTAGAGAGCTTATGATCAAATGATGTTGGAGGAGAAAGATTTGAAGTCTTGTAGGTCTTGAATACAGGGGATGGGATGGTTACTGAAGCCGTAGGATTTTTTGAATTACCGGTGGTACTTGTTGAGGGCGACTGCCAGTGAGTATGGGTCATGCCCATTTTGATGTTGGATATATATTTTTCTTATAATGCATTTTTGGGCCGACCGGCCCTAGTCAAATTTAGAGTGGCCATTGCTCCCTGATTTTTAACTATGAAGTTCCCTACATACACCAAAGTGGGAATTGTGCATGAAAGTGGTTGACCATGAATGCTACGTCGTCGAGCTAAAATAAGCAAGGTGAAAGGAGAAAGGAAAGAATGTAGAGGAACCTCTGCATAAAGGCTTTAGATGCATAGAAACTACAGCTTGAGCCTCGGCGCAGGCTGGCTTGTCGGCCCTATAATGATATGGACTGATGAAAAGAGCCAAAAGGTGGATGAGCAGCTCCAACCGAGTTGACGATCTCACTGTTCCGGTGAACAGGGATGATTCGAGCAATGTCCTAAATGTTGGATCTTAGCTCGACGATAGTGTGATGAAGGAGTTGGTTGGATTTCTCTAGGTGAACCTGGATTTGTTTGCGTAGACACACTTTGATATGTGTGGGATCTCACTCGGGATGGTGAGCCTTGGATTAAACATCTATCCCTAAAGAAGAAGTAGATAAGTTGAAGGACAATAGCTTCATCCGTGATGCCTTATACCCGGATTGGGTATCAAATCCTGTCTTGGTGAAAAAGTAAACAGGAAGTGGAGGACATGCATGAACTATTCGGACTTGAATAAGGCATGCCCAAAGGACAGCTTCGTGCTTTTGAGGATAGATCGGCTAGTGGACTCGACCGTAGGGCACGAGCTACTTTCATTTATAGACACATACTCCAGATACATTCAAATCCCGATGCATGTCAAGAATCAGGAACACGCCAGCTTCATTAATGACATTGGACTTTTTTGCTACCTGGTCATGCATTTTGGATTAAAGAATACAGGAGCGACATACTAGAGACTCGTGAACCAGATGTTTAAAGATCAAATTGTATGATCAATGGAAGTTTTCGTGGACAACATGCTTGTGAAGTTGCAGCGTTCGAGAGACCACGTTGATGATTTGACAGAGATGTTTGGTGTCATCCGACAATATGGGATGAAACTCAATCCTTTGAAATGCTCTTTCGGCTTTGCGTTAGGAAAGTTCTTGGGCTTCATTGTCAACTCCCATTGGATTGAAGCCACTCCAAAAAATATTAAGGCATTGAGAGAGATCGAAGCCCCAAAGACAATCAAGGAGGTCCAAAGCTGAAATGGGAAGGTCGCCGCCCTGATTCGTTTCATCTCCAAAGCCACTGAAAAGTGCATCTCCTTCTTCGAAGTGATCGTGAAAGGGAAATGAAATTTCGAGTGGAATCAAGACTACAAGAATGCATTTCGAGCTCTGGCGAATCACTTATAAAGACCTCCTATTCTCTCAAAACTAATGGAAGATGAGGATTTGCTCCTATACCTGTCAATGTCGGCGAATTCCTTGAGCGCCATACTTGTACGTGAGGAGTCCCGCTTCTAGCGGCCGGTCTACTATATTAGCAAGCGGTTGACAAGAGCAAAATGAAACTAATTGAGACTGGAAAAGCTCGCTTACTACCTCTTGATTGCTTCCAAAAAACTCCGCCCCTATTTTTAGGCTCATTTGATCAATGTCCTCACTGACCAGCCTTTACGAAAAGTCTTGCAACGACCTGGAACTTATGGGAGGCTGTTGAAATGGAACATTGAACCGAGTCAATACAATATCACCTATCACCCTCGAAGAGCAATCCGAGATCAGTCCCTGGCGAATTTCATAGTTGAATTCACTACACGAGATGATCCTTAGAGAGCAGTGGAGAAAAAGAAATTGTATAGAAGATGTACATGGATGGTGCATATAATGATCGATGTTTCGATGCTAGTGTTGTCTTGTCACTCACGAAGAACGCCTAATTAGTTACGCCCTGAAACTCGACTTTTCGATGATGAACAATGAAGCTGAATACGAGGCCCTGATTGGAGGACCCAAAATCACTAAGGAATTGGGAATAAAGACTTGCATATTTTCTACGATTTCTAACTAGTGGTATGCCAGGTTAGGAAAGAGAATTAGGCAAAAGGAGCAAGGTTAGCTCCTTATCTAAACCAGACTCTTGTGCTCCTTGACGACTTTGAATACTCTACGGTAACACATATTCGTAGAGACCAGAATAAAAAAGCCGATTCATTGGCTAAGCTGGCTAGTTTTGGAGATGCACTTCTCATCGGCTTGGTTCCGGTGGAAGTACTTTCAGCTCCGAGCATCGACCAGATGGATGTTGATTGGATCTTGGAGACTGAACCTAAAAGGGAGTCATGGATGATTTCGATTCGAAATTATTTGCAAAGAAGGATCCTTTTGGAGAGAAGGAATGAACGACGAAAAGTTATTTACCAAGCTTCGCAATACAACATGCAAGAAGGATTACTGCATAGGAAGGGTTTCTTTGCTCGCATGCTTTAGTATATCGCCCAAGACGAGGCCAAATATGTTCTAAGAGAGATTCACAAAGAGGCTTGAGGCGACTGCCCTAGAGGGGGGGGCAAACCTTAGAGAAGAAGATTCTTCGATAGGGGTATTTCTAGCCAACATCAATCAAGATGCAACTGATTATACCCGAAGGTGTGACAAGTGCAAAGATTTTCTAAAATTCCAAGAGCCTCGTCGACGAAAATCACACAAATGGTCAGTCCTTGGTCAATTGCATTTCAGGGCATTGATATCATCGATGTTCTGCAGATATCTAAAGGTGGCATAAAGTATGCCAGTGTGGCGGTTGATTACTTTACCAAATTGTCTGAGGCAGAGCCAATAGCCACTATTACCATGTAGAATGTAATTAACTTTGTAGTTCGGAATATTATCCGTCGCTTTGGAGTTCCACAAGCAATTATTACTGACAATGGGACCTAATTCGATAGCATGGAATTCAAGGATTTCTGCCACTGACATCGCATAGAGAAGAGATTTGCAGCGGTAGCACACCTTTAGGTGAATGGACAGGTCGAAGCTGTAAACAAAATTATCAAGTTCATTCTTCCAAAGCGACCGGAGAAGGCCAAAGGCAAGTGGGTCGATGAACATCCGTTAACACTTTAGGCTTATCGAACACCCAAGTGTCAACAACTGGTCACACTCCATTCGCCTTGGTATAGGGATCAAAGGCTATGATTTCGATCGAACTAGAAGTACCTTCTCATCGAGTGACGCATTACAATCAACAGACGAATGAGCAGCTTCTTCTAAATTCTCTCGATATGATTGAAGTCTCTCAATATGAACAATGAGAAGTGGACAGAAGTTGTTGAGAGCATCTACACATATACACCAAGTCGCTCGATATTACAATACCAAAATAAGGAGTCGAACCTTTGAAATCGGCGATTTGGTCCTCAAGCGAATCTTACCTGGCCCTAAGAACTTGGCCTTGATAGGGAAGGTCCGTATGCAATAAAGGAAAAGCTTGGAGATGGCACTTTCAAGCTAGCAACCGTGGACGGGATATCACCCCCAAGGGCATGGAATTTCAAGCACCTACGATGCTATTTCACTTAGACACAAGCCTGTAAATAATTGGCTAGAGCCATGTAATAAGACAGATGCTGCCATTTTCTGTCTTTTATGAAATAAAATGGCTTTTCCTGCCCGAAATTCTGTCTTTCCATTACTTATGAGTTGTGTCTTGACTGACTAGAATGAATCTGCATATGATTAATGCGGGTGTGCAGGAACCTGGAGATACGTGCCGATCAAACTTCTATAGCCCATGATCGGTCCCGTGAAGTTCCTTTTGGTGTCCAGAGATTGATGCCAACCAAATCTTGCCTTCGGATTGGAGGCATGAGTATAAACTCAAACCGAATATGACATGACTGCCCGCACGGTAACTCTTGCCCCTAGACTAGAGGCAGGGGTGCATAAAAGAAAACGTATGTGACTTGACCATTCATCAGCTAACTCTTGTCCTCGGATTGGGGGAAGGAGTATAAACTAAATGGACATGTTACGACCGTCCATTGACTAACTCTTTTCCTCGAATTGGAAGCTGGAGTATAAACTCTGATCGGATGTGACATGATCGTCCATGCAGAAACTCTTTCCCTTGATGTGAGGGCAGGAGTATAAAATGAAATGAACGTGATATGACCATTCACTCATTCAACTCTTATCCTTAGATTGGGGGTAGGAGTGCATGCTAAAGTAGACACGACAAGACTGTCTGACTCTTAACACTTTGCTCATAGTAGGCAAAACCAAAGGTCCACGCCCGACGTAAGGCGAGATATTACCTTTGAACTATTAATTGACACCCAGACTTAGGCATGATTAGAATTGTACATCCAGGATGAGGATGTGCGAACTACGATAAGTCAATTCAGATTGGTGCTCGGAGTTCGATGCAATCAGATGTCATGATCCTAGAAACGGATACCCAAACTGTTGTTCTAAGTGGTTAACTCCAACTAACGCCCAACATTTGGCATTTCAGTGGTTACCTTTCATTCGTTAGGATTGTAAAAGGCCGGTGAACTATGAAAAGGGCTATGGACTTAGTTAATATGTAATCATTGAAAGAAATAAACCGCAAGTATACTGAATGGAAAGCGTATTTCTTAAGTACTTAGTAAAATCCGAACAAAGAGTAAATGAAGCCAAAACCTTTTATTATTCACATGAAATTCAAAAGCTAAGTACAAGTGTTATCAGTACTGGAAAAAAAAACAAAAGCGGGGGCCAAACCCGCACTATACCGACTGAACAAAACAAAAGCAGGAAACTAGAAATTCTTAAGTACTGCTATACAATCAAAAGGCACAAAAAAGATAAGCTATCACTTCTTGGGCCTCTTCTTTCTTTCTTTCCTCTCTTTCTTCTCCGTCAAAGAAGGTGTGCCGGATCCATTCTACTGTTTTCTTGTTCTTCCTCCACTTCAATTGCCTTTGGACGGAGTGCTTCGCGATGATCTAGCATGCACGCTTTAACCACTACCAGGTAGAGGAATATGGACCAAAGCAAAAATAGTTTGCCCGGGCAAGGCAATGGATAGAGTAGGAGGAATAGCTTCAAGTTTCTCCTGCTTGACCTCTATGGCTAGGAGGATGCCTTTCTCAAGTTCCTACTTGATCTCATGCATGGTGGGACACGACAGAGGCTTGGAGAGCTCAGTAATAGCAATGTCTTCATTAATTTGAGTTTCCCAAGTCCCACTAGCTCCTTTACCCAACAAAGCATCGATCAGCTGCTCATCAAGGCTGGGAGTATCTTCAACCAGGATGGTTGGAATCATTGTTGAGGTTGTAATAATAACTGATTCTATTATATGCACTTGAAGTCCCGGCTAAGAGTCCTTGTTAGGAAGCGAAGCAACATGAGGCTAACCTAAGGCTTGAAAAACGAAGAGAGAAAGATTAGCTATGTTAATCAGTGATACATGAACTTTCTGGAATACAAGAGAAGTTAATGAGATACCTTCTTCGCTTTGAAGTTTTGCACGGGCCGGAGTGCCGGCAAAGTACCCCTCAAGAATCAATGAGTGGATGGTAGGCCTGTGGATCTCAGGATCATACTCAGGTATTAGAGAAACTTGGGACCCAATCGTTTGGCTAGCAATAGCATCATATGGCATTGATCTGGAGCCTTCGCCCAAGTCTTTATGCGCTGTTGAGGCAAGTTTCAAATGAAGGATAAGATGGCCATCTTTTAGAATCTTGGGCTCATCTCCTACTAAGACTTCTCTCTCCAACTGCTCCAAATCCACCTCGTTGCATTTGAGGAAATTATTTTCTTCTTCAATAGTTCGTCCTAGGAAAGGGTAAGGATTCTGGGATAATCATCTTGGAACCACTCTATATTTCGGAATTTGAGCACGTTAGCATTATACTAGTTTAGTAGTGGTTCAAACTTATCCATTACGCGCTTTTTTACCCGCATTGTGCGCTCTTTTACTCGCTGTTCTGCGGCCTCAACTTCTCTTTTAATGAGCGTGTCAACATCTTTAACACACTTAAGCACTTTGTCTCTTTCCTCTATGGCATGGAGCAACTCTTCATAATAAGTCTAAGCTAGTTGGAGCACTTCGTCGTTATCTTTTGTTTCACGCTCCAGTTTGGTTTTCAACTCAACTGCATTTCTGTTTGCGGTATCTCTCTCCATTACCAGAGCCAAGTTTCGATGGAAAGCTTTCTCCATTTCATCTTGATGCTTAATTTGCTCCACCTCGAACGCCTTGATGGCTTCCTTGGCCTTTTTCTCGACTTTGGCTTAGGATGTTCTTAGTTTCTCAATCTTAGCATCGAGATTAGCAATGATTCTCTTGTTATCAACTTTGATGAGTTTCTGATTGCCAATCTCTAGCTGGCTATCCTTGGAGACTTTGGAAATTTTCTAAGCTAACTGCGACCATTCATAAAGTCGATTACACAATTGATGTTCATCTTTTGTATGTTAGCCGGGATCCTTTTTGATTAGGCACAAACATAAGGCCATCAAAGAAAATGTTTGGAAATTCTTCTTTCAATTTTCCCATTTCGGAATTAGCCACAAGCTGTTATCCGAAGAGATAAGTGGGACAAAGAAGCATCCACAGGTAGGTTGTCATCATGACGATCGGGTTGCCTGTTTGGACCTCTAGGAGGAGGTGATCTGGAACTAAGGTGACATTTGGAAGTAGAGTCATGTAATGAGAGATCTTTGTCATAATTGATTCTATTTCGGTCATCTCTATCTCGGCTAGAACGATACCCTGACTTATGATCTCGACCACTTCCCTAGCGGTACAAGCTCGACTAAGACCTTTGTGCTTGGGATGCTTTCTCCTCCAAAGATCGATAAATGTATTTCCTTTTTTACATGGATCCTGCAAGGGAAAAAAGAATAAGTTAGATCCAACAAGCAAGGACAAAGATCAAGTGCGAGTATTATGAAGTGCACGTGTGCGTGAGTGTCCTAGTGTCCCCCGATGGACCGTTAATTAGAGCTTTACTCATGAGAATAACCTCTTCCATACTGGTAGGGAGGAAATCCTTATCAAAACGTTTAGGGGAGTTGATGCCCTCAATACTAATACTACCAACATTGAAAGAACCAAATTCGGTAGGAATTGGCCCTAGGCCGGCGAATGTGCCTGTCGAAGGAAAAGATGGATTTTTCTCTCCATCATGATTAGTGGGGGTGGGTAGATGTCTGCGCCTTGGATATTTTCATGATTAATGTCATCTTCGGAGTAGGCAGTTGATCGTCCCTAGGTTGTTAAGGCTGAGACTCATGACCTGCATCGATGTTACCTTGGCTAGCCTCACCACTTTAACCAATAGTTTGGCCTTCCTTGGCATCTTCCAATGCTTGTTCAATGTCGACTTCCGCCCCAGGACTTGGGAACGAGGGAAAATATGAATCATCCTCGCCTCTTTCAAGTGGGTTGTTGTCGTCATCATCGTCGTCGTCATCACTGGAAGCAATTTGAATAATTCCAGTACTACGGCCCTCTTCTAACAAGCCGCAGGAGAGAAGATTTTCATCTGACGAGAGAGTTCTAACATCTTTGTCTCCCATCGAACTGCCATAAGAGTGTCGACGACATCTGAAAACGCCGAGTTACTGGGTCTTGCTGGAACATCTGATAGTAAAGCAAGGATTTGAGTTAAGTCTGCATACTACTAAACAAATTCAATTAATGCACATGAAAAGAAACTTACATCCGGATAGCCGTCTACATGCACACCAGGGCGGACATCGGACATAGAACCACTTGGTTTTGAAGTAGCTCAATTTACTCCACGACCTAGTAACCACTCTGCAAACCCTAATAGGTTCCAAGTAAATCAAAGATGGACTTTCCTTTCGACTTTTGAAGCTGCATATATATCGAACCTCCTCGTCGTTGGGCGCTCGATGTAAATGTTCAGTGAACACCATATATGTGCCAAGTAAAAAGGCATGCTATTTGGGTGCAATTGTGTTGGAGAAAGCCTTATAAAATTCGAAACTCAATGGATGTATTTATTGAACGGTGAGATGCAGCCCGCTAAGCATATGTATCTATTGCAAGCAATGTAACCCCTTAAGGGATTGTGAGCGCTTTGATCGTGAGATGGGACCAAGACGTCATCGAATGGAATTCTGTGCTTGTTGCATATTCTCCAAAGAGATCCTTCATTGATTTTAGAAGCGATAGAATCAACGGGATCATTTAATATTACTGCATCCTCCAAAGTGTAGGTGTGGGCTCTACATTTGGACCATCTACGGGCTCAATCGAATTTTGAAGAGCTTGTTGTTGGACTTCAGGATTCTCAAGATTTTGTTGTTCTGCCAGTGGGATCTCTTGTTGCTGTACTTGCTGAATTGAATTTTTCCATGTATGTAGAATTGTAACTTAGTTTGACCCTGCATCAGATTCGATATATCTCGAAGGTGATGTACCTATGGCTTGTGCAGCAAGACGTTTGGAACGTCTCTGGTCCATTTCTACATTTAAAAACTCGATAGATGATTGATATTGGAGTGATTACAAGCTATACTTTCCATGAAAAAGTGAATTCTAGTGCAATCTCGTGTAGTGTCATGTAGTTTAAGTTTCTAATATTATTTAACAGTTTTTAAATTCTGTATATTACTCGACGTGGTCGTCATCGCTAACTGTCCCGACAAGTTCCATATTATTGGCCATGCTTTGGGAGGGGATTTAGGTCTAAAAAAATCTCAAGTCATGTGAATGAAAAATATATTGAAACTTTTCTAAGTGTTGGAGTTATACAACTCCAAAACAGATGAAATCCCAAACTTCTTTTCCCACCTTTACCAATTTCCAAACCACGGCCGTCCATCATGGCCACCTCTTTCACATTTGGTTTCTTGTCCATCCATCCTTAACCAAGGTTATCACTCACTTATAATTGGGTTTGTTAGCGAAGTCGGATTTAGGGCTTAGGATCAGTACGATTCAAGGCAAAAGAAAGGATTCGGGCTGGTGAAGGTGAGTCGAATCAATAGCGGTGGTGGCAGCTTCAGTGAAGGCAAATGGCGGTGATTCTAGGTGTAGGTGGAGGCATGAATTCGTTTCAAAGTCGAAAGCTTGTTAATGGTAGAAGCTTGAAGGTTTGGGATCGGTAAAGACAAGTGAAAAGGAAATAGAGACGAATGGGTTTTATGACCTAAGCTTGGACCCAAAGTTTCAGCAATTAAACTTGGAAAATATTCCATGTCAAGGGTCGGTACCGACCCCTAAGTTATGGGTCGGTACCGAGTCCCAAAATAATAATAATAATAATAAATAAAAACATATGCATATTTAAATAACTATAAACATATATATGCTTATGTAACTGCAAATGATGGACCATGCATGCCATGCAAACTCCTATCAACTCAAAAGTGTGCATGTGGATATGTGTATGTGTATTTATGTTCAATATTCGAAGACCGAAATAAAGGAAAATCGAATTCAATCCTAAATAGTCCATGGATGGAATCAATTTAGAACTGTCAAGCTTGGAATAATAGATCAGAAGATCATATCCAATATTTATAATACCATTTGTTGGTCGAGCATCATGACAGATCACTATGGCCATAACTTTTCATGGAATCAATTTACAAAAAGGATAATGACCATTAGAAACACAAAGTGGAATCCTTCGTAGCAACTATAACTTGTCTCAATTCAAAGCAAACCATGTTGGAAACGAAATGTACTTTGAGAGGCAAGTGTTATATAGCCTTTTGACTAGGCAATGTTTAGATAGACTGGATGGATCAAACTCAGAGTTACTGAGGCAGGAAGCCCAGAGAGATAGCTTAGGAATTCAGAAACTAAGCATAGACAGGATCACAAGGTCAAAGCCAAAACAACCTGAAACAAGGCAAGTGCAAATGCGCCTAATTAAGGGGTCGATACCGACCCCATCCTATGGGTTAGCACCGAGTGCTACTTCCACATTAGGCAGACCCCATCTTCTACCCATGCCTTCTACAAGATGCCTTAAGCCTATTTCCAAAGTCGTTTTGTTGAATCAATGCAATTCTTTATCTATCTCCATCAACATTTAAAATTTCAACTTTGCTCTTCCACAACTCCATCATTAGGACATGGAAATAGGCTAATATTGGTGCAAATAACCGTGGAATCACGAAGCTAACCATAAGACGAACCAATATGAAGAGATAAGGACAACCATTTTGACCAAGACTAGGGATCGGTACCGACTCCTAACCTAGGTTCGGTACCGACTCCTGCAAGCTGATGATGTGGCGCCTATTATTTTAGAAGAACTAGTCGAAATCGTGTACAATGACTAGGAGATATTATGTGTGAGACATTAAGCTCCTTACCTCCATAAATAGGGAGGTAGGGCTGATTTTTTAGGATCTTTAGCCTTTAGTTATATTTAAGCTATATTCTTATAATTTTGAAAATCTAAGTGTCGAAGTTGCACCGATCCTTAAGAACTTTTGCCTCTAAGTCAGAAATAGGCAATAAAAGATTAGAGTGGATGTAGGCCTAGTTTTCGAACCACTATAAATTGTTGTGTTTTCTCATTCCTTCATTTTTCATTTGCTTTCTTCATATTTTATTCTCTACATAAACTCTTGGGTGTTTGAGCCATTTTTCGTTCAAACAATTAAGATTTAAGAAATGGAAAAAAGTTGATAAGAGAAATACTACTTTGAAATGGCATTTAGAAAACTATGTGATATGAAAATTGCATAGTCTTATAAAGTAATAACAATTGTTTTGACTTGAGTGTACCTTTTCCATTTAACTTATCGTGAATGCCTAGATTCATAACTCTTTACGTATTTTGATTTTCCTCTTTCTTATTGTTTGAATCTTGATTTTGAAATTTGTATGATGATCTGAATACTAAGCAAACATCTTCGAATCAAAATTAAAGCATTGTATTCAAGTTTGAAGTAGATAATGTCACTATAAAAGAAAAAAATGCTTTCAAATTTAAATCACTTTGTTCAAGATCTTTACTTTCACCTTCTATAACTTAACTACACTTAAATGTGAACCGAAGACTATTTTGTACCTCATAACCATATTGAAATGATTAAAAAATAATGAAAGAAGCTTCTAGGTTACTGTATAAAATAGAATACTTTTTTTTTGGCAAAGCCAGCCTGTTTTTATAGTGGACAGTCCACTCTTTATTAAACAAAAGCAACATACAAATTTAAAAATACAGAGCAAGTAAACAACTCGCCACCAATAAAATTATCAATCGACAACTACAGGGCAAATTTTCGAAATAAGATCAGAGATAGAAGACGAATACCCCGCAAATCTTCTCGAATTCCTTTCCTCCCATATCACTGCTATCGATAGCTTGAGGTAACGGAGAAACCTATTTGTCGACAAGGATTTCCACCTAGTTAACTGAAAGATACGAACCCATTCCATTTTGAAATCACGGAGCGGAGGCCTCTCATGAATACGATGAAGAACCTCTTTCCATATCTGATAAGAAACAAGGCAATTGAAAAACAAATGGCTGACATTTTCAGCAGCCCGATTGCACAAGATGCACACAGAATGATTGATAAAATGCCTTCTGACGAGATTATCTTGAGTGTGAATAGCATTCATCAGACATTTCCAAAGCAACAAATTATGCTTTGGTTTCGATCCAGACTTACATATACGAGCGTGCCAAGGAAACGTAGTAGGGCATTGATTTTGAATGATTGATTTGTAGACTATGGAGATTCCAGTTGAGCCCATCATGTTCCACAGGCTTAAAGGAAGCAGTAATGGACGACCAAAGATTGTTCAACATAGGCGAGCTGACCTGAGGCAAATGCAGAACCTCATTGACAAAAACAGAATCGGCATTAGCATTAATAGGAATACCAGAGTTAAATAAAAGATTATAATCAATATATTGAGACAGAATCATTCCTGGAGCACACCAGGGAGAGTACCAAAAGGAGTTCATAGTGTTGCATTGAACCATAGGCCGGTAATATCTTCTGTAAGTCAACAGTTTTTTCCATAGAAAGCTAGACGAATTGCTAGCATCCATTGTCCAAAAGTTACCACCCTTAAGGTTGTACTGCCCAGACCTCCCACATCTCCGTACTATTACTGAGCAATCTGTTAACTAGATGGGAAACAGTGGCTATGTTCCAAATTTTAAGATTAATAATACCCAGGCCTCCCATATTAAAAGGATAAATAATTTTCTTATAAGAAATCGGAATGAGTTTAGAGGAGTAAATATTTCCATGCCATAAGAAATGATTAAAAGCCTGATATAACATGTTAATTAGCTTAAAAGGAATGATGAAAAGTTTAAAATAGTATGCACACATAGCAGTGGCAATACTCTGTATGATGACAAGCCTGCCAGCTTGAGAAATTTTGGTACCATTATAATTATTGAGTCTGTTAGTTAATTTTTCATATAAAGGAAAGCATTGCGCCTTGGATATTCTAGACTTACACATAGGGGCACCAAGGTACATTGCATTTTGATCAATGTCCTGAAGCCCAGAAACCAGAAGAATATTTTGGTAGATGTTATCTGTAACCCAAGAAATATTAATTTGCGATTTACTTTTATTTATGCCTAGGCCTATCAGAAATTTAAATTTTTGAAGAACGGAAAGCACATTAGTGATGGATTTAATATTAGGTTTAGTGAAGAGTAGGAGATCATCAGTAAACATTAAGGTTGAAATTTGCTGCTTTTGACACTTAGGATGATAATCTATATTTTTATTATGGCATTCAACACTAATCAATCGAGAAAGAACTTCCATAACTAAAATAAATAAGGAAGAGGAGATAGGATCTCCTTGCCTTATACCTTTTTGAGTTTTGAAATAGCCAAAAGACTCACCATTGAGAGATAAAGAGACATAAACAGTAGATATGCATGTGTATATCCAAGCTAAGAAAGGTAAGGGAAAGTTCATATTGGACATAATGGATATGATTGCCTCCCAACTAACCGAGTCATAAGCTTTATGAATATCCAATTTTAGAAAACATCTAGGAGAAATGTTTTTCCTATTGTGTCCTTTAATTAGTTCTTGGGAGAGTAAAATATTATCAATAATAGATCTGCCCAAAACGAAACCATTCTGGTTAGGAGAAATTAGGTCAGTAAGGCAAGTTTTCATTCTAGAGGATATAATTTTAGCTATACATTTATAAATGACATTGCAACACGCAATGGGCCTAAACTCAGTAACATATTGGGGAAGATTAACTTTAGGAATAAGGGCAAGTTTAGTATGATTTATTCCTTTCAGCAAAGTATTGGTTTTAAAGAAATGTTGAATGGCTTTACAAAAACCATGTTTAACAATATGCCAACATTTTTGGAAGAACATAGCAGAAAACCCATCAGGACCAGGAGAGCTATTGCTTTTCATTTTGAAGAGGTTATCATGAATTTCATCAGGGGTAATAAGCTTAATTAAACTATTAGCTTGTTCATTAGTGATATTATTAATAGGTAAGTCGTTAAGAACTTGGGTACTAATTACTGTGTCTGAATGAGTAAAAAGAAATTGATAATAATTAAGAAATGATTGCTTTATACTGGCATGAGTGTTAACTTCAAAACCGTGTCTATCTTTAATCCTGTGAATGAAGGCAGCAGTCTTCTTAAGCTTCAAGGAGTTATGAAATTTTTTGGTGTTTCTATCTCCAGCAATCTCCCAGATAAGTTTATTTTTTTCACGGAGCATTTGAAGTTCATATTTGATAGATATTTTCAATCTTTTGGTAAGCAGATTAACATTATTAGAAATAGTTATATTACTTGGATCAGACTGCAGTTGGATATGAGTATCATTAAGTTCAGAGCTTAATTTGGTAGAAAGAAGATTACCAGAACCATACTTATTTGAAGACCAAGCTTTAATGGAAGCTTTGCAATCTTTAAGCTTCGATTGAAGAATAAACATGGGATTGCCAAATTTGGGAATTCTCCAAACATGCTCAATCAAAGGAAGAAAATCAGGATCAGCAATCAAACTATTAAAAAAATTAAAAGAAGATGGACCTTTAATACTTCTATTTCCCCATTCCAAAATAATAGGACTATGATCAGATAGAGATGGAGTAGGGAAAATAGAAATCAGAGAAGGCCAAGAGTTGAAAGCAGCAGAATTAAAATAAGAACGATCAAGTTTGCAAAAAGTTCTATTACCTGATCTACTACAGTTATTCCAAGTGTAAAAAACACCAGTTTTTGGAACTTCATGAAGTTGAGAAAGAAAGATTGCATTATTAAGAGGAGCAACATCCACGAGAGCTAATGGTAACCCTCCCAACTTATCCTCAGAGCTTTGCATACAGTTAAAGTCACCAAGGCATATCCAGGGGATAGCAGTGTACAAAGAAGGAAGAAAGTCAAGAAAGATCTGCCTATTAGCTTTTATATTGTCTCCATAAACAAAAGTAGACTTAAATTTGAAATTTGTTGCCAAATGATCAATATTATAGTGGATGAACTGTCTGTGAGTTTCAGAAGCAATAATTGAATATACCTGGGGGTTCCACAAAATCAATAGCATCCCATAAGGGGCAGCAATATGGTTGTGAATAAAAGCCCATCCAGGAGCAATACGATTTGCAAATAAGTAAGTTTCAGTTTCAGAATATTTTGTTTCGCTGATGCAAATAATTCCCAGTTTGTTGCCCTTAATTAGAAGTTTGATTTCATATACTTTGGCATCATCATGCCCACCACGAATATTCCAATATCCTATGTTATCTAACATCACAATTTTTGTGTTTATTGGCAGATTGCCGAGTTAACCTTTGTGGCCCTTGAATCTTAGCAGAGGCATTTTTTTTGATTTTTTTTGAACTCTTAGCTGTGAGATTAGCCAAAATTTGCTCTTGGTTGTATTCATAGCCGTCATTCATGTCATCTTCCGAACAAAATTCCGCATCAGAAGATGATCCTATATTGGTTTCAATTGTGTTATCCTTTGTTGGAGTAAAAAGAGTAATTTCTTTGGGTGGTTTTAGATTTGCATATGGGCTGACTGAAGTGTTAACAGTATTGTTCATGGAAGATATATCAACTGGTGTACCATTAATATTCTGCGTATCAGGGGAGCAATTAAGAATTGGGGTCTCCTTTTCATTGTGCTTGCTTCTATTAGATTCAAGCTGGTGATTACTTACATCAGTTTCCTTTTGTATCTGCTTCTTTTGAGAACTATTGAAATGAGTAGAACAACCCATATTCTGCTGACTAACATTAATGTCAGGGTCCACTTGCAAGCTACCTAATGCATCCGGGTCCTCATCTAGTAATTCTCCTTCCTCTATCTCAGTAAGAATGGCAAAAGCATTACTTGTTTCAACTGGGTTTTGAGATACACCCTGTAACTGAATATCTTTGATAACTTGTATTGAGTCTGCATTAATTATGTTACTGATTTCCTTCTATGAATTCTTTTTTCCTATGTTTGGTTCCACCCCTTTATGGTTCATTTGATTTGCTTTAGGTTTCCAATGCCTATTCTTCATATTGTCACTAAAAGGTTTCCTATGCACTGTAGTATTACTTTTAATTATAGGACTTGAAACATTAACTGGTTCTTCTTTTTTACTGCTTATTTTCCCTTCCTCAGAACTTTTGTCCTTATCACAATTTTTATTTGAGTGACCAAAGACTTTACAGTCAGTGCATATAAGCGGTCTCCATGAGTATTCAATGTATACTTTTTGACATGTCTCAACTCCATCTCCTATTAATAAATATTCAGGTAACTCTTTGTCAGGAGAAATTTCTACTAAGCACTTTGCATATTCCATTCTTTCACGCTTTTCGGTAGCCTCATTAATGCAGACAAGTTTCCCCAGGTGACAAGCAATCCAATTGATACCAATTAGGGTCCAAGCAATGTGGGGAATATTATATAGTTGAATCCATATGGGAACTGATTTCACTTGAGATTGAACTGAACCAAACGCTGGTTTCCAAGTAGTAATGACAAACATTTAACCTCGAATAAAGGTCGGATCTGCACGAAGAACAAATTGCTTGTCCTCAGGACAAGAAAACTTGAAAAAATAATTAGCACCATCAGATTTAATGTCATATGAACCTTTCAGTTTCCATATTTTTTTTAGATGTGAAACCATTGCCATGTAATTCACTGGCACACCAAGAAAAAAACCCACCAGATACCCATCCCAATAACTCATACCTTCTGTAACCAGAACTTCAGGAGGAGGAAGCGGCAAACCCTGATAGTCAATATTGAAATCCGTTGGAGTATATGAGCCCGCATTCCTAGGCTTAGACGCAAACAGAGAAGACCAAGACGGCAGCGGGATGGGATCTGGAAGGACAACAGTTGGAGAAGGTAAAGGCGGAGAAGAATCAGGGTCAGGAGGATCTGAAGGTAAAGGTTGAGGAGGGTTGAGAGCAGGAGGGATCAAGGCAGGTAACGGTGAAGAAGAGAGGCATGGAGAAGAAGAAGAAGAGGGAATGCCAGATATAGCCGTTGCATTGGACGCCATTATTTTTGAAAGAAAGAAGTTTTTGAGATTAAAAGATAATGAATGATTAAAATAGAATACTTTATATTTGCATAAGTTGGTTCTAGATCTTTTTTCTTCTTTATATAGCTTGTTTTACATCTTTGTAATATTTTTAAATTTGTTTTACAACCGGTGTATACCTAAATGGCTTATAAGATAGGAAACAAAGCTCTATAAAGGATGAATGCCTTTTTGAAGTCCCTGTATACTAAAATTTAAATTCCCGAAAGCATACATGATATTTAAAATCCATTTTAAATTCAAATGAATTGATTTTGAATTCCAACAAATTTTAATAATAGCATTGCCATTTGGAAAGTATCAGATTCAAATACTTTGAAGTGTTTTAGTTAATTTAAATTTAAAGTGAAATCAAGGACTTTCCTAAGTTTAAATGAGAAATTAAAGAAACTCAAGTTTTTTTATGTGGAAAATCAAGCATATTTGAATTACTTTGGAATAATTATGATATTTTTAAATGATTAAATTTGAATATTTTAAAGTATTTAGATTAGTTTGACTTGAAAAGGAGGAGTTTTATATTTAAATTAGTGGAAAATAATTTTGATGGGTTCTATAACTTGAAAGATTTTGAGAAAATGATATTGAACTATTTTGAAGCTGATGAATTTAAAAATTCAGATTAGAGTTTTGAAAAAATATATTAAATTACAGTGGTTTACTAATATTGCCATAACCTATGAATTTTTAATCGGAATTTGTCGATTTTTCTTTCATTAGGAAGATATTTTCATACGTAACAACTTTTGTGTTTAACACTTTTAGAGATTTTGAATTTTGCTATCGTTAAAGTATGTTTAAAGACACAACAAAAATAGTGGTTTGTGCTTAGAAAATTCTAAGCTGAAGCACAGTGTTGTTTTAAGCATAACTCTCAAACGATTTGCCTGATTTTAATGTCCTTGCCCACTTCGTAAATCTTAGAACATAAGCAACGACTTTTGTTTGAAGCTTTTTGCAAAATTTTGATGTTTTCATGGCTAGAAAATGTGATTTTAGAAGGTAGACTTCCATTTATAACTTCATCTCAGAATTTGATATCTTTGGTAAAAATGATATAACTCAAGTTATAGATGACATTTTTGCAACTTGGAAGTTATTCTGAAATGTTAACACGTTATGCCACAATTCACTCTTTGGAACTGTTGCTTAGTTTGGTGCTTTCGGTATTTAAAAGTTTTTGCAAAGTGGTTAAATATGAATGTTATGTTTTCTTTTACATTACATGAATATATACTTATTGTACTTCCTTATATGAAGCTACTATTTAAACTTAAGTTAAGTATAGGAACTTATGAAACATAGTTGGATTATATGTTGACGATGTCTCTCTTTTGCTTACCTTATAATAAGCTAGCTTGATTAAAATGCAAAACAAAGGTACATTTTTATGCTATATGGATATATATTATGATATAATCATGTTTTCCCGTGTTTTGGGATGCCCTATGTTAGGATGTATATTAATTTTGTGATTATATTATTTTTTGATTTTTTGGAACGCTCTCCGTACAAAGGAGACTCTTTTGAAATTTTCTAAAAAACAGGCACTAAGAAAAATTTTGAAATTTTTTTATCGTAAGGGATAGAAAAGAGAAAAGATAGAGAAGAAAGAAGAAACAACATCAGAATCTCAACAGCGGAACGAATAAATTATATTAATAACATAAGTATTACATAATATACAATGACTATCAGAGTTACACAGATATACATCACTTACTAGACAGTTATAAACATCTGTCTAGACATTACAACTTAATATAATACAGAGATCAATACAGAGATCAACACAGCGGAACTACTATATATATCTACAACGCTGAAGCCTCCTGCTCCATTGCTCCTCCATAATTCGTCAAAGCTAACCTGAATCCCTTGGCTACTCATAAAAATTTGAGTACCCAAGAGTTTATAAAACAGAAATAAACACTTGGGTCAGACATGGGTCTGGTGTGAGTAACAGGTTAAAGTTGCTTAACTTTGTAAAGCCTTTGAAACAAAAGGTATCACGTAAGACTTCCCACACATAAACATGGAAAAGTTTTTACCTTACGCTAACCAAAACATTTGATAGGAAATCCAGTTATATTATAATAGGGTCTAGGGTTTTCAAATAAATATGAAATAGCTGAAATTGTTACATTATTAAATTCCAGCATACTAGCCAACAAAGTGGTTTATACAATCAAATCCGAGATCACTTATTGGATTCCATACAATGGCAGGGCTACTGGGGTACCGCCCATCACAGTACGTGGCCTAGATCAACGTACCGAGGATCACTCCCGACCCCCTGCAACACAAAGCCGGAACCAACCCTTACTGGATAATCCCGAACAAGACAACCCCGCAGATGGCCTTCGCCACTGCCCACTAAGCCGAATAAAAAGGAACCTCTAGACAGGGGAAATCTTGTCCTACTTGGGTGCTACCCACTTAACCTTGCTGCACCTCCCCTGTTTTAGCCATTCTCGGTTGATGAGGCTTGAGGCTACGATTACCTTTAATCAGAACACATTACATAGAATGCTCATCGTCCACCAGATGATGTTCTGAAAGCATTCAATCCATACAAGTTCATTCCGGGTTCGAACGAAACCGAAGGCATTATCTCGTTACACTCATTTTGGAATCACCCTCAGAGTTAACGACAATAACTCTTGCACTCTAAATCTTCATCTTCACTTGAGATTCACGACCTATCGTTAATTTGGATCGATGTGGTATTCGGATATCCAAATCTGGAAACCCGATCCCGGTCTCATCGAAATCCAAACGTATCTTTTAGGTCCAAGTTGTTTTAAAGTTAAAACAATTCAATTCTATTATCTATATTTACACAGATAGACAACTCACAATATCACAATAGATAATCTACATTATCATCACAAACAGATAATTCACATTATCATTACAATTCAACCAAAACATCCATATCACAGATCAACACATATCTCATCAGAGATATCAAACAGTGCAAAGCATTCAATATTATTCATTCATCCCTAAGTAATGATTTATATCATCTCTAATTAATTTAAAGTGAATTAAATTAATTACTTCATTCTATAAATCCTACTTACTTAATCATTAATTAAACCAATTAATTAATCATACTCTAAGTATCCATCTTAATTAATCATTCCTGATTAATTATCCTTTAATTACTTTAAGTAATTAATCCTTAATTAATTTCACAAATTAATTATCTTAAACCATTACAGTAATTAATCTTTAATTACTTCATTAATTAATTAACTATACTTAATTACATTAATCCTTAATTAATTACAATTAATTTAATTACTTATTTTTGATTAATTAGTTTTAATTAATCAATCTTTAATTACATCATTAATTATATTAATTAATGATCCTTAATTACTCTTAATTAATTATCCTATTTAAATTAATTACATTTAATAATTAATCTTTAATTAATCACATTTATTAATCACCTTTGATTAATCTCATTTAGTAATTAACTTCCCTTAATTACTTCATTACATAAATTAATTATTCCTTAATTAATTATCTTTTAATTAATCCCTTGATTAATTATACAAAGTAATTAAACTCAAATTACTTCATTTTTAAATCTCCTTTAATTAATGACATCCAGTAATTATCTATTAATTACTTCCCTAAATAATCATACCTTATTAATTACATTAAGTAATTATTTATCAAATCATCCATTGATTATTCTAAATTAATTAAACTTAATTAATTAACTTAAACTAATTAAATTAACTCAATTAATTACAATGAGTAATTAATTCCTTAATTACTTTCATTTAGTAATTACACTTAACCAATTCCATAAATGATTATCCTTAATTAATTTCACAAATTAATTATCAAAATTAATCACATTAATTAATTTATTAAATCTCAAGTTAATGACCTTCATTAACTATTAACAACTCTTTAATTACTTTTCTTAAGTAATTAACTTAGATTAATTATTATTAATTACAAATTAATTTATCTTTAATAATCAATTAATTAATCTCTAATTATTTAATTAATTAAGTGTTAACTATAACTTAATTAATCTTTAATTACTTTATTAATTAATTCTTAATTATTTATTAATAATCCATACTTATCTAATTAATGATCCTTAATTTCAAATTAATTAACCCTTAATTAACTTATAATCCTAATTATTTAATTAATTAACACTAAGACATTAATTAATTAAATTATTAAATTACTCTTTAATTACCTTATTAATTTAATAAATCAACTCATTAATTCTTAATTATCTTTAAGATAAATCATTTCTTATAAATGACTTAATTATCATTTCTAAATGCATTTGAAACCTTTTGCTTTTAAATTTTCCTTTAGATTTCTTTTCAAAATAAAGATTTCAAATAACTACAAACTAAATTTTAACAAAATTTAAACCAATTTAAAACCCTTTTTAATTCAAATGTTAAAGAAACATTTACCATTTATAAAGAAATTTCTAAGAGTTTGTAAACCAAATTCATTTAAATTCAAATCGTTTAAAACATACTTTAAACATTTAAAGTTGTTTAAACATTTTAAATTAAATAAAAACTTATTTATTTCAAAACCGGGATACAAAAGTAAATTTGAATCCATATCTTAAAAACTTGATTTAAATCTTTTTTTAAATCTTACTTAAATTTTAAATTCAGTTTAAAATTTAAACTGGACAGGTTTTTTTAAAAACTTGGCAATACATCCAACTGACCCGAGCACACACTCAACTACTTCGAGCCAAAACCCCAAATGCTTCGAGCCTCACATGCAAGAAACTCGAGAAAACTCGAGTAACCTTCCCCTGCTACAATCCAACTTCACCAGAATCCAAAATTATCACCGTGCACATGCACCAATGTCGCAGCCGACTCCGATCATCAACGATGATCCCCTCAAGTTGGCAATCACCCTCGCACCTAATCACGATCTTCAAATCATCGAATCTTCCTCGAATTTGAATTCGAGCATCCAAGCTCAAATTTGGAACCAGAAGTGCAACCAGAAAAACTCCTCGAACTCGTAATGCCGATCACTATAGCACCTACGCTTCCAGCCTCACCTACGCCATCCTCCAAGCTTCCAATCCCCAGAGTTCTGTGAAACTCGATCCACCAGAGACGCCTTGACAACCAAAATTCCCAACCTTGCCCAAAACTAGGGTTACAAACAATTTCTGATCAACCTCACATTGCTCATCCAAACCCAATCTAAAAATTTTGATTTCTCTTTTAAAAATCATAATTTAGTTTAGAGATTCAGTTTATAATCCTGGATTGCTAAATTAACATATTTGAATTTTATACAAAACCAAACTTTCCTATTCATTTTTATTTCCAGAGTAGTTTCCATTTTATTTTAATTTAAATAAAATTTTAACTCTAATCCATGATCAAACAAACAAATAGTGTTTGAATCCTAAGTCCTAACAACAAGTAGATCAAGAAATAGTATTTTTTTGAATCAAAAAATTTTGAGCCTGGAAACTAAAACAGATAAACATCCAAACACATAGCAAATGCACACAACCAAATATTCATATACATACATGCACAGAGATATACTTAAAAATGCATTCACAAAACATACTTGATTTCAGAGGTAAACCTGCAACATATTTATATACCTAAACTATTTAAGTTGTGATGTTACTCACCTGTTTAAAAATGAATAACAGAGCCCTCTTTTGAAACCAATTTTGATTTTGAAAACTTTAGAACTTGAATGCTGGAAAATGCAACTTGATTTTAAACTTGAAAACTGGAATGCTAGCTTTAGATTGAAAAGATGCAGTTGCATGCAGAGATGACTTGTTTGAACATGCTTCCAGATTGCAGAAAAATGTTGAATCTACAGGTTTGATTGTGATTTGCAAACTTGGTTACAGGTTGATCTTTTGATTTGGAAAATGTATTACAGGGATTTTTGCTTTTTGATTTGAGGAGTTTGATTACTGATTTTCGTTTGAGAGGAGAATTTATTTTCAGATATGTTTTAAGATTTTGGTTTGAGTTTTAACTTAGCTTTTGATTTTGAAAAAGAGGGTTAGAAAAGAAATGAAGAGATGAAAACATGTATATGTAGGCTGAATTGATTTAAAAAAAAAATAAAAGAAAACAAAAATTAAATTTGACACTTGTCTTTCACCCTATTTAATTACTTAACACATGTTATAATGAAGCCTTAGGAAATAACACATGTCTCTTTAATTAATTAGTATTTATTTTAAATGTTAATAAAAGTTAATGTAAGATTATACTTAATTAATTAGTTAATAAGCACTTATTTATATATACTCTTAAATCATATTTATTAAGCAGTATTTAAAAAGAAAATAAAATAAACCTTATTATTAATCTTATTTAAAACCATATAGTTATTTGTTTAAATAGCTTTGAAAAGCTTAATATTAAATAATCAAAATTTCCAAACTATCAAAATATATATATATTAGAAATTTAAAAACAAGATTTTATTTATTTATTAAATTTCAAACCAAAGCTTATCTATTTACAATATACACACACACATATATATACATTATAAATAGAAATCATTTTATTGGTTTTTAAAAGATAAAATTCACTAATTAAATATTTATTTAATTAGATTATTAAATCAATTCAAATTTTATTATCAAAGATTATCAAATCAATTTAATTATTTAAACAGATTATTAAATTGATATTGCCCAAAAATTCCGGGATATCACATTCCTCCCCCCTTAAAAGAATTTCGTCCCCGAAATTTAAAAGCAAAGGTAATTTAATAATTTCATTAAAGATTTTTATTTTCAAACAACAAAGCATACATATCAACCATACACTAACAACCATAGCAACCAATTCATCCAATCAAACAAATCTAACTATCCAGACAAAATTCTGGATAGAATTCTCTAGAGTTTCCCATGTATAAATACCGGGATACTCGCTCTACAGAATCCAAACAATCAATACTACTAAGCTATAGAGCTCCTACTCATCTAGATCTACAAAACTAAACAGGATATCAGACTACAGATGAGTCTGACTCAACAACCAAACCTCCCTGAACTGCTGGTTCTAAAACCAGAGATGGACCATACACGTACTCCCTCAGAGATACGTGAAACACAATGAATCCCAGTTATCCAAACTGGCAATTCAATCCTGAAGACCAAACACTTATCCAGAATCAAATCTCTGACTTCGAAATCCAAATTCCTCCCTCTCTTATGCACAAAATTCTTCAGATGATCCTGGGCTGCCTACATCCTTCCTGATCAGCTCAACCTTCGTTGATGCCTCTAAAAACAAACTAGACCAAAAACAACCCAACACAATGATCTCCTCAAGATCAATCAAGACCAAGAACACCAACTCTACTCACAAACATCAGAAGACTAAACTTACTTCTCCTATCCGGAAAAGATAAAACAGATGCATTCCCAAACTGCTACCGCTGCACAACTCTGATCTGGAGCAAAAGAAAATGTTGATGATGACATCGAGTACAGACTAGACAACACATCCCAGAAATATGGTCCAAGAAATCCATAAAGATAAAATTCCTGGAATCCTAGTCGATACAAAAACTCAATCTCCAGATGCGGACAAACCTCTGACTTCCCTGAAGACATCTAGAAAAACTCCGATAACCCAAGAGAACACTCAGCTATTGCAAGTCACTTTTGCGATCAACCCAACCTATTTCCAAAGAAAACTGCTCTCTCTTTACCAATCAGAACAGCTTACGCTTATCTATCCAATCCATCAAAGAAATGGATCCACTATACAGCTTCTGAACTCCTTCTCAAGAAAAACTGCTCAGCCAGAAAACTTCCTGCCAACACACAGATCCAAATTCAACTCATCCAAACTTGCACTTCAATGATGGACTCCGAACCTTAACTGGTTTCCTTCAAAGATTTGTGAAATCCTTACACCATAACAAAGCTCACTCGAGACGGTATTAGGTCTACAGTCTCGTCAGATACACTTCCAACCTCAAACATCCAAACTCCAACCATTAGTAGTTTTGTCACACACACCACTACCCTATCTACCTTTAGAACTCATATTGGAAAACCCGAACAGGTAATCCAACAAATAGGTAGAATAAATATATATTGTCATATAAAAATTACAAATACACTCTCTCAAGATAGACACCACTCCAGAGCCTAGGTATTATCTCAACCTAGCGCTCTGATACCACTGTAACGACCCGCCATTCATTCCACAGAATGACGCATCATTAATAAGAAAGAAAGGGATAGAAAAGAGAAAAGATAGAGAAGAAAGAAGAAACAACATCAGAATCTCAATAGCGGAACGAATAAATTATATTAATAACATAAGTATTACATAATATACAATGACTATCAGAGTTACACAGATATACATCACTTACTAGACAGTTATAAACATCTGTCTAGACATTACAACTTAATATAATACAGAGATCAATACAGAGATCAACACAGCGGAACTACTATATATATCTACAACGTTGAAGCCTCCAGCTCCATTGCTCCTCCACAATTCGTCAAAGCTAACCTGAATCCCTTGGCTACTCGTAAAAATTTGAGTACCCAAGAGTTTATAAAACAGAAATAAACACTTGGGTCAGACGTGGGTCTGGTGTGAGTAACAGGTTAAAGTTGCTTAACTTTGTAAAGCCTTTGAAACAAAAGGTATTACGTAAGACTTCCCACACATAAACATGGAAAAGTTTTTCCTTTACGCTAACCAAAACATTTGATAGGAAATCCAGTTATATTATAATAGGGTCTAGGGTTTTCAAATAAATATGAAATAGCTGAAATTGTTACATTATTAAATTCCAGCATACTAGCCAACAAAGTGGTTTATACAATCAAATCCGAGATCACTTATTGGAGATTGGATTCCATACAATGGCAGGGCTACTGGGGTACCGCCCATCACAGTACGTGGCCTAGATCAACGTACCGAGGATCACTCCCGACCCCCTCCAACACAAAGCCGGAACCATCCCTTAAAGATAATCCCGAACAAGACAACCCCGCAGATGGCCGTCGCCACTGCCCACTAAGCCGAATAAAAAGGAACCTCTAGACAGGGGAAATCTTGTCCTACTTGGGTGCTACCCACTTAACCTTGCTGCACCTCCCCTGTTTTAGCCATTCCCGGTTGATGAGGCTTGAGGCTACGATTACCTTTAATCAGAACACATTACTTAGAATGCTCATCGTCCACCTGACGATGTTCTGAAAGCATTCAATCCATACAAGTTCGTTCCGGGTTCGAACGAAACCGAAGGCATTATCTCGTTACACTCATTTTGGAATCATCCTCAGAGTTAACGACAATAACCCTTGCACTCTGAATCTTCATCTTCACTTGAGATTCACGACCTATCGTTAATTTGGATCGATGTGGTATTCGAATATCCAAATCTGGAAACAAGATCCCGGTCTCATCGAAATCCAAACGTATCTTTTAGGTCCAAGTTGTTTTAAAGTTAAAACAATTCAATTCTATTATCTATATTTACACAGATAGACAACTCACAATATCACAATAGATAATCTACATTATCATCACAAACAGATAATTCACATTATCATTACAATTCAACCAAAACATCCATATCACAGATCAACACATATCTCATCAGAGATATCAAACAATGCAAAGCATTCAATATTATTCATTCATCCCTAAGTAATGATTTATATCATCTCTAATTAATTTAAAGTGAATTAAATTAATTACTTCATTCTATAAATCCTGCTTACTTAATCATTAATTAAACCAATTAATTAATCATACTCTAAGTATCCATCTTAATTAATCATTCCTGATTAATTATCCTTTAATTACTTTAAGTAATTAATCCTTAATTAATTTCACAAATTAATTATCTTAAACCATTACAATAATTAATCTTTAATTACTTCATTAATTAATTAACTATACTTAATTACATTAATCCTTAATTAATTACAATTAATTACTTATTTTTGATTAATTAGTTTTAATTAATCAATCTTTAATTACATCATTAATTATATTAATCAATGATCCTTAATTACTCTTAATTAATTATCCTATTTAAATTAATTACATTTAATAATTAATCTTTAATTAATCACATTTATTAATCACCTTTGATTAATCTCATTTAGTAATTAACTTCCCTTAATTACTTCATTACATAAATTAATTATTCCTTAATTAATTATCTTTTAATTAATCCCTTGATTAATTATACAAAGTAATTAAACTCAAATTACTTCATTATTAAATCTCCTTTAATTAATGACATCCAGTAATTATCTATTAATTACTTCCCTAAATAATCATACCTTATTAATTACATTAAGTAATTATTTATCAAATCATCCATTGATTATTCTAAATTAATTAAACTTAATTAATTAACTTAAACTAATTAAATTAACTCAATTAATTACAATGAGTAATTAATTCCTTAATTACTTTCATTTAGTAATTACACTTAACCAATTCCATAAATGATTATCCTTAATTAATTTCACAAATTAATTATCAAAATTAATCACATTAATTAATTTATTAAATCTCAAGTTAATGACCTTCATTAACTATTAACAACTCTTTAATTACTTTTCTTAAGTAATTAACTTAGATTAATTATTATTAATTACAAATTAATTTATCTTTAATAATCAATTAATTAATCTCTAATTATTTAATTAATTAAGTGTTAACTATAACTTAATTAATCTTTAATTACTTTATTAATTAATTCTTAATTATTTATTAATAATCCATACTTATCTAATTAATGATCCTTAATTTCAAATTAATTAACCCTTAATTAACTTATAATCCTAACTATTTAATTAATTAACACTAAGACATTAATTAATTAAATTATTAAATTACTCTTTAATTACCTTATTAATTTAATAAATCAACTCATTAATTCTTAATTATCTTTAAGATAAATCATTTCTTATAAATGACTTAATTATCATTTCCAAATGCATTTGAAACTTTTTGCTTTTAAATTTTCCTTTAGATTTCTTTTCAAAATAAAGATTTCAAATAGCTACAAACTAAATTTTAACAAAATTTAAACCAATTTAAAACCCTTTTTAGTTCAAATGTTAAAGAAACATTTACCATTTATAAAGAAATTTCTAAGAGTTTGTAAACCAAATTCATTTTAATTCAAATCGTTTAAAACATACTTTAAACATTTAAAGTTGTTTAAACATTTTAAATTAAATAAAAACTTATTTATTTCAAAACTGGGATACAAAAGTAAATTTGAATCCATATCTTAAAAACTTGATTTAAATCTTTTTTTAAATCTTACTTAAATTTTAAATTCAGTTTAAAATTTAAACTGGACAGGCTTTTTTAAAAACTTGGCAATACATCCAACTGACCCGAGCACACACTCAACTACTTCGAGCCAAAACCCCAAATGCTTCGAGCCTCACACGCAAGAAACTCGAGAAAACTCGAGTAACCTTCCCCTGCTACAATCCAACTTCACCAGAATCCAAAATTATCACCGTGCACATGCACCAATGTCGCAGCCGATTCCGATCATCAACGATGATCCCCTCAAGTTGGCAATCACCCTCGCACCTAATCACGATCTTCAAATCATCGAATCTTCCTCGAATTTGAATTCGAGCATCCAAGCTCAAATCTGGAACCAGAAGTGCAACCTGAAAAACTCCTCGAACTCGCAATGCCGATCACCATAGCACCTGCGCTTCCAGCCTCACCTACGCCATCCTCCAAGCTTCCAATCCCCAGAGTTCTATGAAACTCGATCCACCAGAGACGCCTTGACAACCAAAATTCCCGACCTTGCCCAAAACTAGGGTTACAAACAATTTCTGATCAACCTCACATTGCTCATCCAAACCCAATCTAAAAATTTTGATTTCTCTTTTAAAAATCATAATTTAGTTTAGAGATTCAGTTTATAATCCTGGATTGCTAAATTAACATATTTGAATTTTATACAAAACCAAACTTTCCTATTCATTTTTATTTCTAGAGTAGTTTCCATTTTATTTTAATTTAAATAAAATTTTAACTCTAATCCATGATCAAACAAACAAATATTGTTTGAATCCTAAGTCCTAACAACAAGTAGATCAAGTGATAGTATTTTTTTGAATTAAAAAATTTTGAGCCTGGAAACTAAAACAGATAAACATCCAAACACATAGCAAATGCACACAACCAAATATTCATATACATACACGCACAGAGATATACTTAAAAATGCATTCACAAAACATACTTGATTTCAGAGGTAAACCTGCAACATATTTATATACCTAAACTATTTAAGTTGTGATGTTACTCACCTGTTTAAAAATGAAGAACAGAGCCCTCTTTTGAAACCAATTTTGATTTTGAAAACTTTAGAACTTGAATGCTGGAAAATGCAACTTGATTTTAAACTTGAAAACTGGAATGCTAGTTTTAGATTGAAAAGATGAAGTTGCATGCAGAGATGACTTGTTTGAACATGCTTCCAGATTGTAGAAAAATGTTGAATCTACAGGTTTGATTGTGATTTGCAAACTTGGTTACAGGTTGATCTTTTGATTTGGAAAATGTATTACAGGGATTTTTGCTTTTTGATTTGAGGAGTTTGATTACTGATTTTTGTTTGAGAGGAGAATTTATTTTCAGATATGTTTTAAGATTTTGGTTTGAGTTTTAACTTAGCTTTTGATTTTGAAAAAGAAGATTAGAAAAGAAATGAAGAGATGAAAACATGTATATGTAGGCTAAATTGATTTAAAAAAATAATAAAAGAAAACAAAAATTAAATATGACACTTGTCTTTCACCCTTTTAATTACTTAACACATGTTATAATGAAGCCTTAGGAAATAACACATGTCTCTTTAATTAATTAGTATTTATTTTAAATGTTAATAAAAGGTAATGTAAGATTATACTTAATTAATTAGTTAATAAGCACTTATTTATATATACTCTTAAATCATATTTATTAAGCAATATTTAAAAAGAAAATAAAATAAACCTTATTATTAATCTTATTTAAAACCATATAGTTATTTGTTTAAAATAGCTTTGAAAAGCTTAATATTAAATAATCAAAATTTCCAAACTATCAAAATATATATATATTAGAAATTTAAAAACAAGATTTTATTTATTTATTAAATTTCAAACCAAAGCTTATCTATTTACAATATATACACATATATATACATTATAAATAGAAATCTTTTTATTGGTTTTTAAAAGATAAAATTCACTAATTAAATATTTATTTAATTAGATTATTAAATCAATTCAAATTTTATTATCAAAGATTATCAAATCAATTTAATTATTTAAACAGATTATTAAATTGATATTGCCCAAAAATTCCGGGATATCACACCTTACACCTTTATTTACAAGCTAAACCCGTTGCCATTTTCCCTTTAGTCCTAAATCTCCCTTAAAAACCAAAATCGAGACTAGAAAGAAAGAATATATGTATATATAGTCGTGCGCCTTAGCAGTGGCATATGGCATGCTTTGGAGCACGCACGAAAGGGTCACATCAGGTTGCAATGTTGACACACGACAATGGCTGCCATGATGATCTAGAGACGCAATGCATTCAATGGTGTTGGCGAGCTGAAGGCTATACAAGAAGGCCACATGATTGATATGACTATAATTGGCGATTTGAAGGTGAGGGCTAGGGTATTCCGGTTGTAGGTAATGATTAGGGTAGCATCAATGTAGTGAAGTCTGGTGGCATCCTGGCTCATGTGATTGCTTGCCATAAAGAAGGTGGTGTTTAAATAAGTTAAATTTTGAATATTTATATTTTTGTTCATTTATCGTTTATTATTATAATATTTAAATGATCTAATTAAAATGTTATTCAAAAATTTATATTTTTTAAAAGTACTTAGTTAATTCTATTTGAATTTAGTAAATTGGAAGTTTGTAAAATAATATTTTAAAAGTAATATGCCCAACACTTGATTATCATTATTTGTAATAAAAAGGAAATCGTTTTAAAAAGCCTTTGGGTTTAAATATAAAAGAATTTGAATTGAGCTATCACAGAAAGTATAATTTTGGAGATTTGGAATTAAATTATAATTTATAAATTCCTTTTAATTGAATGAGAGGTTTGTAAATATTTATTTTGGAAACTGTAAATGAATTTTTAAGAAAGAATGAGAATTTTATAAATGGATTTTTCTTTTGATCGAATATTTATATTTGGAATTATTTTGAGGATTTTTTGGAAATGTGTATTTTAAAACCCCTTTCGAACGAATAAATAATAAAATAGTATGTTTTGATTGATTTATATATATCTGTGTAATGAGGAACTAAAATAATTGAAGTTATAGTTACATAGTACCATATGGTATGAGACTTTCGGTAATATTTCTTCGGTTATTCTTTGGACTTGTTATATAGATTAATTGTGCGATGATGAGTGCAATTTATGAGCATTAAGTAAACGACAAGTAACACCAGATGGTATGGGTTGCATGAGCTGATATTTGTTTAATTAATTTCTATAAGTAGATGTTACTCTAATAGGGTCGAGTATATGGGGTATTATATTTATGGTGATGCGCTTTGAGAGTGAGCAGGCCGAGAGCCATAAGTGTGTCTATTTATTTTGTGAATACTCCTATTATACAACGTGGAGTAAACCAGATTGGCTAGTATCCATCATAGTGGCCTGATTGGGGAGTCGCTCTGAGTGCCATTGCCCCTATGTCACATTGGTCAGATGTCTGTTACAATTAGGGGCACTTGTAGGGTCATGACCAACACATATCATAGTGTTGTACTTGATGAATATTAGGTCACGATGGCCATTGAGGTAACTAAGACTGTCAGATTAGAGTTGAGAGCGTGTGATGAAGGCTCCTTGAGTAGGATGAGTATTATCATTCTCCCATCTGGTTATTATTGATGAGATAACATGAGATTCTATGGATACTTGCTTATTCACTTACTTGAGATTACTTTGTTTATAATTGAGAGCCGATCGGATCATTTGTCGAGACCGATGCGAAAATAAATATTTATGATGCTAAGAGCACATAGGACTGAGAGGCTCAATGATTATCCATGATACTAAGAGTTGAGTGGATTAGTAAAGGTCTGAGAGACTATATGATTATTTCTTTGGCTAAGAGCCAAGTCGATTACTACAAGGTTAAAGGTCTAGACGATTATTATATGTTACTAATCTCTTGGATTATTTATGAGACTAAGAGGCTATGTAGCTATGTAAACTTGTACACATTGATTATACCGCTATCGAGGATAGCTATAAATACTGAGAGCATGGAGTTGGACCAAGTATTTATCATTTACATGGTTATGTGAGAGGTGACCCTGGACGCCAAGGGTGTTCCATATTTATATTTTTTGTATGTTTGATTTGGGTGATTGTTATGTGCTATATATATATATATTAAGCGATACAGACCCAGGGTATGTCTACTTTCAATTATCTGAGAGATAATCTAGGACGTTGCTGAGAGCATGTCATATATTGTTGATGAGTTCTCTATTTGGTGATAGTTAGATTATGGTTGTTTCACCCACTTGGTTATATGCATGTTTGAAGTGTGGATTGACTCTGCTTAGAGATGGGTTATCTTTATGTGCATGGTTTTGAGATTTGTTGATATTCGATATATGCACATACCACTTGTGTTATCCTTGTTTATAACATACCAGATGAGATATTTTATATTGACATATACATTCTAGACATAGTCCGACCTTTGTGTTATCTATATAATACTCGAGTCATCTGAGACATTTCAAGTATGGTGACAAGTTGACCGGTTTGTGGATGTTGGGCATAGATGTTGGATAGTGTATTTGTGTGTCATTTTGTATAATTTAGCTACATGTGTTTGTGTATTGATGAGGGGTGTGTGTGTATTGGATATGTTATGTATATTTTTGATGATAGTGGGTATTAACTATTTTGTAGACTCACCTGGGGTTGTGTATATTTATTATTACATATTATCGTTGCATTATTGACTCTGTGTTCTCTATCATTTATATATTATATATTGTGTATTGTTCTATCTTGGAGGCTCACATGTTTATTGATGTGTACTGATATAGTATACATCTATAGTAAGTTTTATTTGAGTTTTGAGATATGTACCAGTGTCAGTCAAGGGAAATATTAGCGTGTGTACCCTATACAGTCTCATCTTTTGTATTATCCGACAGTATTACCCAGCAATACTCTTGGATAATGAGTATAAAGGTTGGTTGTTATACATCCTTTTCCTTCTTGGTATATTCCTTGTTAATTATTCAAATGACGCACTTTTATATATTTATGGAATTAGATCATTTATGTAAATTACATGGAAATAGATATAATTAAATTATCCCGCACTCCAAACAAATTAAAATATAAAAATTCACATTGCAAGTCAACTAGGGCAACATAATTTACAATCCGATTATAAATCTAGAATAAACTCTACCACTTTACTAACATTCTTCAATAATAATTAATTGGAACAGATTTCAAATTCTATATTAAGTTGTATATACTATTCCTATTATAATTACCTAATTATAGAATATGTAGGCGATAATCCTTTATATTTGTTTAAGCCTACTCAAATCTTATACATGTATAATAATTAAATAAAATCCATTGATATAAATTTCAATGTTATAAATAAAATATATAATTTCCCACCCAACCTTCAAGCTTTCTGAGTCTCCCAAATCTGAATCCATTCCTTTACTTGACTCATTTTCCATTCTAACCCAAAAGAACTTGTATATCAAGGTATATACATACTATTAGAATTACAGATCTGAGAAGAGATTTGGGGTTATGGGGAACATATATTTATAATAATTGAAATTACCTTTTCTTTTGCAATGTTTAGTCGCTTATTCTGTTCTTCTCTTTTATTTTCTACCCTTCTCCAATTTGTGTGAGTATGGGTGTGTGTGTATATATAATATTTTATAATTAATAAAAATAATGGAGAAGGGACAATGGTAGAGCTTCACTACTTGGATCAGAAAATATGGGAAGAGAAGTGAGGGGTTAGGCCCGTATTTATAGACGTTCGGGCGGGTCAACCATAACTATTAGATTAAAATAATTAAATCCAATTTGTTTGGCCAAGGTTCAAACCCAAGCCGCCGCCCCCAACCGGTCGACCACCCCCTATAAGAAGCTGACCGCTATCGATCGACCGGCTTAAGTTAGGGGACAATCATGGGGTCCCGTACTTATTATTATTTATTTTCTTTTTTGCTTTTAACCATATTCATTCCGGAAACTTCAAACGCTAGTTTGAGCTCTGATCATGAAACTCCAAATATGAAAGTTGCTCAGAAATCTCCACAAACACAACGGTGCAAGTTTTGTGGCCAAACTGTAATGTTTTCTCAAATAAGCCTTATTAATTATTGTTAATTTTATAGGGTGTTACATTCTCCCCTTTAAAAGAATTTCGTCCTCGAAATTTCCCAAGTGTTAAATCATGTAACATAGTGTACAACCAATCTAAGCTATCCAACCAATTAGTGTACAACCAATTTTGCCACCAAACGTGTACAAGTGCACGGTGTATCACAACATATAAGACATGCATGAAGAATGACTCCAAATTGATGCCTCTTGTATGAATGCATTCTTTAGAAACATTTTGAAAATATGATGAAAACAACCTAAGTATACTAGCAGTTCAATATATGTAAGTTTTCAACAATTAAAAATTATTTTTCACACAAAAGTTCCCATATTCCTGTGAGTAGGAGAACGGTTCAACCAATTTTGCATTCAATCCCTACCATCCAAATTCCAGCATACAATTTCTAGCATCCAAAATTTTTGAAAATTTAGTTTTTCTAAATCTATACTCCTATGATGGAAAAGGAATTGAGATGGAAATTTTTTACAATTCCACCATTCTTTTAGATACTCATTCCATTGCATCTTGGGACCTTCTCTTTTGTCCCCAAAACTTTTCCAAGTACAATTTGCATAAGAAGGTTTATTTTTTGATGTTAATATGTAATTATCCTAAGCATAAGTTTTGTTTCAATATTAACAAGGCATAGTAATAGAAATTCCAAAGCTAAAACAACACTTTCCCTTGTTATTATCTATGTTTTGTATATTGTCACCCTTGTCGGATAGTAAAATTCAAATTCACTAACACGTCGACCCACCCTACATTAAGCATGTGGCACTATAAAATTTAATTTTTTTCATTTTCCATCATAAATCGTTTTCCATTTCCAATCAACTTGCAAAATAGTTAGAACAATCGAATTCCTAAAAGCATTTAAATACCATTTCCTTCCTCATAAGCACGTGTACAAAATTTTCCAAAAAATTTTGAACCTAACTTCTCAAAAGCATTTAAACAAAAAATTTCAAAAGCATTTGAACACAATTTTGCTAAACATTTGCCTCTCCATTCTTGAAAAACCAAGTCATGTCTTAATGTAATAAGGACTTAGTCTATGAGTTAATGCATATGATCGACCATAGTATTGTATAGTTAATCTTAGATTTAGGGAACTTATTCGTTTATTCTAAAACAACAAACTACCTACAAGCATATTTATTAATTTGAGCTTTTAAGGCATATGGATAGTGACCTGTGATTTTGCAACAACCTTTACTTGTCCTCCACTCGCTAAAATTTATTTTCCAAAAAATTCTATAGTTTTTGGGATTAAAGCATTTTAATTTCTAGTTCCTAACTTAATTTCCTAATTTATTTTATAAACTTCTAGTCATACCAACAGTTTATCGCTGGTTAAATATCCTTGTGAGATCTCTTATTTACATAGTTTTCCAATATATTTATGTAGCAGTCAAAACTCTTCCAAATCATTAGTACAATGATAAAATAGGAACATAATCATCCAATGTAATCTAATTACTCAACAATAGTAACAAAATCATCAATATCATCAAATGTGTATTAATCCAATCAATATTAGTAAAATCATATCCATCATTAAATAACCATAATTAACAACTCAACATTTAGTAGAAATAATGGTAAGATATCGCACAATCATCAAAATGCGATACCGTTATCAACATCAAACATATGTGATAATTAAAATCAACATTTAATCACACATTCAATAATCATCCAAATAATAAATTTTCATCCATTATCCTTTTAAGTATAAAATCATTTTGTTTTTGTTTAAATTTAAAAACTTCATTTATTTATTGCATCTTAAAATAGTAATACATCTATAAAACCGATGATAAACTTATACAATCCTTTATTGTACCCCATTTCTTCAAATACCTCAAAACATCGTATTTTAAATCAAAATATAATCCTGATCAAATCGTTTTTTCAAATGATATTATTATTATTTTACATCTAAACAATAAAATACATTAAAACCTCTTTAATACTTTCTAGAATCGATTTATTACTATTTATTCCAAAAATACAACAATTAACTTTAAATCACCAAAACATCTTTTATTTCAATTTACATCAAAATGGTAATAACTTAACTCAAAACACTCTTTGAAACATACCTTTACTATAACTATTATTATTTCAAAATATATTTCGTTTTGTTACCCATCTAATAATAATAATAATAAATTTACAATAAACACTCTAAAATCCATTATATTTTCACTTACTCAAAACATCATACTTTTCCAACAAGCATATTATTATTTTTAAAATCCCACTTTATTAAATATAATAAACCTTTTTGATTTAGTTTAAAATATATTTTTTGTTGTTATTTATGAATTTCCTTGAAAATTCATAAGTAATGATATTATTAAATTTATTCCATTAATTTCTTTATACCACTGTTATTTGCAATCATCATATAAAAACTGTGAATAATCACATCTTTCATTTATTTATCTATTTTTCCCATTATTACACAATTTTACCCATTTTATTTTAATTAACTACATTCAATTTTTAAATCCATAATTAATTACAATTACGCCCACTAATACAATAATCAACAAAAATTATCAACCCAAGGCTAAACATATCCAAAATATCCACAATATCTAAACAATCATCAATATATCACAACACATATCAATAATTACAATTTTTCATTAATGGATAGCATTTAATATTTTAAGATTCAATTAATTAAATTAAATTAGCCATATTCATACGTTTTACTTAATAGCCTCCAAACTTATCAAACCTAATACCATATCATCGAGAATCCTGCCATGAGTCCGATACAAGAAACTGTGCATGAATTGAAGTTCGTATTTGAAAGATATGTAAATAATCAAAGTTCATATGTGAAAGATATGGAGGTTAGAATGTTCAGGAGTACTTTAGTCATTTAACAAATAATTAACTAAAATAACCTTACTACAATATCTTGCCCACCTCCGTTCGCCCCTTCTAATCCATCATTCACTGTTATCTAATCATTGTCGTCACCACCACAAGCCACCATTCGTCGATCCACCATCACCATTCCTCCCCCATCACGGCACTGACCCATTTGCACCATCGTGGCCCAACCTTTGGCTAAATTCACTGTTGATTTAGAAACCCTAAAATCCTTTGAACAGTGACCTCCTCTACTCTAGTTACCTCCGATCGTCCAATCATTGCAATTCACTAATGACTTCAAAACCATAAAATGGATTGCTATGGTTATTTCACCAATTTCTGATCCACTGGAGCATCAAATGGAAAACCAAATCTTAGGTACCCCTTTGCCTCATCAAGAGCTTCAAATCCATATATAATTCAATTGGGTTTGGAAATTCTGAATTTTTAATCACTTTTTAATTAATTTGTTAATCACCTTAGGGAGAAACAAGGGTGATTTCGGGATTTATATAGAAAAGCGTAGATGAGGTGATTGCTAGGGTTTCGTGGCCTCATTTATATGTAGTTGTTAGAATGGGTATTGGTTGTGTATACAGTTTGTCCCGAAACAGCTACTTACGCAATTGAAACACTATATCGCCTCCATTTCGAGCTCAAAATTCATCAAATTGTATATCAAACTGATCAGCTTGAAAAGACCGTCGCAATGGTTATAAATATGATAATCAATTCATCTTTTAATTAAAAATTCATTTTAATTAGTTATATTAATGGTATTAAATTTTTTTGTTGTTACACTGACATATGAAGATGTAGACATGAACACATAATCAGTTTACAACCTTATTTTACATAGCTGAATCAAAAAAAACTTATTATCTACTATGCCTCCTACTTCATCATGTCTAATCCATAAACTCTATATACTTATATGAGTGATCGTGAGTTTATGGGGAAAACAATAATAAAAATACGGGTCTATATAAGAACCTAGTTTGAGTAATACATTTCCCTGTAATAACATTTTGTGAGGCACATCACTTAGCGGAACGAGTTTTCCCCTTACTAATTCAACATCATCAATTTAGTTATAACGGATATATTGAACATCATAGGATATCATAATCACAAAATAGTATCTCACTCATAAGTGTGCCCTACACTTAATATTATATCATGACTAGGTTTTATAGTCATTTCTTTTAGGTTGCCATTTAAGCCTTTCTTCACTACTCCTAATGAAGACAAGTTCCCCTTACTCCTAACGAATGTTGGTTTTTTTTGTTTAGGTTGCAACTCAGGTCTTGCTCCATTACTTTCAAAAAATGTCATAAGCATGCATTTATGTTGCCACTCAGGTCTTACACCAACGTCTTCGTATGTTGTCATGAACATATAATTATTTGCCACTTAAGCCTTACATTGGCCCTTTGACAAACGGTGTTGAGTTTTCACATTATGGGTTGTCACATAGGCCTTACACCCATAACCCATTCTAGGTTTAGATCAAAACCCTTCTAATTATTTAGATGAAACACATTTGTCATTCAAATAACTCATTATTTCTTAGCTTCCCTAAGCTTTTCCATTTTCCCATTTCATGTAATCTATTATAGTTTAACTTATCATTTCTTTCTATAATTTCACCACTATGAAATTCAAATAAAACATCTTGAAATTAGATTCCAAAATGTTACCTAATATTCACATATTAAACAATGGATTTACTACCATTTGCTATCATATATAGCATCGCATCTATAAACTATTAATCTTTAATGGCTAGCTATCGCATATCTAACTCAATGGCTATCACATGTCTAATTCAATAGCCATCGCATATTCAATTCAATAGATATTATAATGAACCAGATTTCAGACCCTTAAAAATCGACACTAAAACATCCTTGGTATTCACATGTCGCAAATCTAAGTGCCGGAAAGACCGATATTAGGGGAAAAAGGAAATAAAGGTAGAGTAGAAAAGAAAACAGAATCCCAAACCAATGGAGTAACATATATTATTTCAATATAAAATCTTTACAGCAGAAAAATTTGAACATAATATCAGAGTCTAACCAAGATTCAGCTTGGATAGTTATAAACCCTCTGCCCTTACAATGCCGAGAAATAAAAACAGATGCAATAGATGAAGTGGATAATAGAATACGACCATACATAGATGAAAATCTCCACCTCTCCCTGGAAACTTCAAGCGTCTTCAACTAAACCTAAGCTACTCGGATCTGACCCGAGTATTAAAAATATCCGGATCAGGCTTGATAAACCAGTTTGAGACACTCGATTTATAAATTAATGCCAATTTAAAACCTAAGAAAAGAAGGGTATCCATAAGAGCATGCCCACACATAAATATGGACGAGTTTTTACCTTGTGATAATCAAACACTTTTATACCATAATAATTTGATATTATTTCTAATGACATTTCTTTGAAAACACTTTTTAAATAATATATCAAGATAGCTAAAATTGTTACATTGATTAAATTTTATAGCTTACTAGCTATTTTTTAAAAGTAGTTCTACAATAAAAACCGTAAAGGCAACGTATTGGAATTCGGTTTCCAACATGATAGTCACCACTTTGACCCGAAAATCCATGTATAACACATAGTTTCTGCATGGCTTTACACAATCACCATCAGCCTACGAACTATGCTTTTATACTACTATGGAATAGAGTATTACTCGACTAGACTTTACACGGTCTCCGTCAGCCTTCATTATCTATCCATTCATACAATAAAGCAACAATTGCTTAGAGGAACATCTTCCCCCAGTCATAGCCCATAATATGGCCTTTAGACCACATAATATCCCATACCATTCGTAGGATGCGAGGCTCGTCAGACTACACTCCACAAAGCCATGCTTTGCTTTTCGCAAAGCTACGCTTTGATCATCACGGGTTCTACTTTTGATTGCCAAATTACCATTCCCTTGATCACTATTTACTTTAACAAACATACAACCTCTAAGCTAGAATGTTTCAGAGAAGGATGTTAAGCTAAGAGAAGTTGCCTTCTTCGCCACCAAACAGAAACACATTTGTAAAGGTCAACATTGTGATCTTAGAAATGTAATGTCATACATTCGTCTAGGAAAGTTCATTCTGGGACCGAACAAGATTGAAGGCACTCCTTCTACCACATACCGTCGGGAATTATCCCTAGGATTAGTAGCGATTAGTCCTTGTAACGAAGATTTTCATAATAGAGCACTGCTGCCACCATAAATATATGATATGGTAAATTTCACCCTGAGGGACTAATGGAAAGCATCCCTTCATCATGAAAATCCCCATTTTCAAAAGTCATAATCTTCATCAGATCTTCACTTCCAAACGTATACATTGCTTCGAAGTGGTATTCGGATAGGAGTTACCCAAATCTGACCCTGGTTCCTTCGAACCAATCATCGATTAAAAGATGTTAAGTTCATATGTGATTATCAGTTAAATCACAATTTAAATTCATAAATCAATTATTAAATATAAAGGCATTACTGATGATGTCATATATTCATTTAACTTCCAAAAATAAAATAAATTATTTAACTCGGTATTCTTGTTCAATTATAAAAATTAGTGAATGTATCTAGCTCCATGCGTGACAGTTTATTATTATAGAGCTGTTTATCAATAAAATGGTTTTCGGTCTTTTATCGCTATTTTTCCAAAGTATATATTTTGTAAATACTTATTACTATTATTATTATTTTGTTCAGAACATCATAATCTATGTTAAAAAAAATCTTATATTTGAATATTTTAAAAATAAATATAATTTATCAAATCATAAATTTATAGGTCGTTACAGACTCCCCTCCTTAAAGAATTTCGTTATCGAAATTACAACGCCTTTGGTTTGTTCAAATATTTATTTTTTAACTTACATTCATATGATATGTACAGATCATTCAATTTGATCTACTATTTGAATCCACAACTTTACTTATGAACTAGTATTGATCCCCTGATCCTCTGGTGCGGACTTTGATCGGGCTTCTTGATCAGAAAACTTCATTTCCCTTACATAGCCCTCAACAATAATAGAAAAAATAAGTATCCAAGTATAAACCCTCATCAATGTTTGTTGTCAAGAATCGAGTGATGAATCCTCTTTCGGACTGATGTAAACACCTCAAAGTTCCGTACTCGAATCTTAGATCAAAATCGTGTCACAACATGATCTACATACCTCATATGTACTCATTCAAAAATCTTTATGAAAATCTTTATCTTTTTTTAAAAATTCTTCCTTATATATAATCACTCTAAATATTTGTTTCCAAATATTTCTTTTTAAAGGAAAACATATCATCACAAAGGAATCATTTCAATTTAAAAGGCAATATACCTTTTATTTTTCAAAATTACAATCAACTTCTCTCATTATAATATATTCCTTTTTAACCAACCATGATACTAACCTATCAAATATTAATTCAAAATTATCCTTATAACTTAAGGAAAATTATATAGATCGTGTAACTCCAAAATGATACCAAGGAGCCAGGTACTACCAATAGTATCCTATATCCCCTTAACAAGAAGGGTAATACTTAAGAGAAGTGTTTACCATTCGAACATATATCTTTCCCATTTTTAGTTATTTTCAAGCCACTCAAACTAGTTATCATTTGAGACTTTCTTACTTTCCAAATTTCTTTTTTTGAAATTTCTTTTCAAAAATCCATTAGAGATTATTTTGTTTATGAAACCCATTTTATAAACCCCTTTCATAAATCATTTTATATTAACTTAATTTCTTATAAAATTTCAAAATCTTTTTTCCAAAATACCCAAAATTTGGTTTTTCAAAATTTATACAACATATTGTAACACTCCTAATTTTAAATAACATTATTCAGGAGATTTAATTATATTAATTAAATAGAATAATGTAAAGATTAGAGTGATAAGGGGATGAGATTTGGAAATTAAATAAAGGTCGTGCTTAGCTAAATAAAAAATTAAAAGAATGAGTTTATGGAAATGATTTTATAAGTTAACTAATAAGAGAATAAGGCTAGGGCATTATGAGAAATAGCCATCCATCATAACCCTTAACACCTAAACCCTCATTCCCATTTTCTTTCCATACGTTCATGACTCAAAAACATAAGAAAAGAGGAGCTCAAAGCTGGCCACAACCTGGGGGAAAAGGAGACTAAAAATTAACTAAAGCTTGGGAATCAAGTAAAGAAGGATTAATCAAGATCAAATCTCAAGTTCCTTATCCAAAGCAAGGTGAATAACAATAAAAAACATCTCATTTTCGTTTTTAAAGAGTATTTGATTTCAGGTTTTAAGTTTAAAACCTTTATGATGATTTTAATGATGATATGCTTGGATTACATGATATGTTTGATTCAAACAAGTATGTTTGATAAATGTTTTATTCGATTTTAAGGATAAATCGCATATATTTGGTTCCAAATGCCCTGAGGATTTAATATGTTATGTAAAATATTATTTTGAAGATGGGTTTAAATTTTCGTAATTATCCAAGCTATGGATAATTTATTATGAATTTTCGAAAGAAGAAATAAGTAATCGGGTTTAAAAATTTATTTTGGCTATTATATAAATGATTTTGGGTTTAAAATTTATATATATTAGATAACCTAATAAAAGTGAATTTTGATGATTATTGGGGACTTTTCCTAAGTAATTTACTATGGAACTTAAATTAATTATGTTGGAGAACTTAAAAGTCTTAATTGCTTTTTTAAAGGGAGGGTCTTCTTTGTTAATTATTTTAATTAGTTAATTCTGCATGAATTCGACAGTCTTTTAGAAAAGATTTTTGGTAAAGTTTATGGCAACCAATTATTTTTTTAAAAATAGGCAAGTTAGTTGAAAAGCATTTACTTAGAAAGGCAACAAAACAGTTTTGCATAGATTTACTGCTTCGCCACTCCCAGTTGCAACCTTTTGACCCCATACCTACGACCCCAACCAAGTCGAAACTAATACACATGGTATCAACGCTTTGGTACGTAGTGGATTTGAGAAAGGCGGGAGGTATAGAGTCGAAACCATGCTTTTGAAGGGGTCGATGCCATTTTAAATAGCTTTCAAAGGACTTTGTTTTGCTTTCAAAAGAGATGCCGCTTGCCTTGCTTTTAATGGATGCTTTCGAAATGGTTGAATTACATTTATGTAGCTTTCAAAGGGGTTACCGCCTCTTTGTTTAAAGGGTAGCTTTCGAACGAGTTGCTGTATATTATGTTTTAAAGAGAAGATTTCGAAAGGGTAGTTTTGAACTAAGTCGAAACCTTGCTGCTGTCTTCATACCTTTCGAATAGGCTGAAAGTTTTCTATGAGTTTGAAAGGCAAGCTTTCATATTATAAATATAGCGAGCCGCTTCCCAATGCTTTCAAAAGGGCTCCAGTAGCTATATATACTAAAGGTTTCGAAGGCAATGGCTTTGAAAGGTGTTTCGAAGCTACCCTTCCAATGGTGTAGAAGTTATGCTTCTGTAAGTTGGAAAGATATGCTTTAATTCTTTCAATAGGAATGTTTTGATGGTTTCAAAAGGAAGGTTTGATGCTTTCGAAAGAGATATTTGATCGTTTCGAAAGACATGTGTTTAACTATTTTGAAAAGAAGGTTTGAACGCTTTCAAAAGATATACTGTAATTGTTTCGAAAATAAAGGTCTAAGGTTTTGAAAGCCTTAGTTTTCAAAAAAAAGAACCCAATCTCACTTATAAAGGAAAACCAATGGTACTATAAAAGAGCTTTGAAATGGCTTTTGGTTTTGGAGTTCTTGAAGGAGCTTTCCTTGATAAAAATAACGGGTTAAAGGGATTAACCATGTTTCATGTGGAAATGATTTCAAGGATATTAAACTATAAATGTTTGTATTATTATTATGTTATGATCAGTTATTATATGTGCTTTTTCCGTAAACTTATTCACTGTATAATGGACCCATAATTGTATTTTGGGGAGTAAGGGCGGAATAACCGGCTAGGTTGACCCAGTTGTGAATATAAATTAAGTTAACTCCTAAATGAATAGAGTTCCACCCAAGAGGTCAGGTAGACCAAAACATAGGATGCCCAAAGACTGATCAAGAAGTTGTCAGTTTAGATAGGTTCATAGTAAACTCATGAAAACTATGTTTGGAGAGAGTTAATGGCAAGGGCCAATAGGTTCGTATTGATCCCATGAAAACTATATCCAGATAAATTTATTGATAGAAGTCAATAGGTTCATAGTAAACCCATGAAAACTATGATATAAGAGAAGTTATTGGAGATACCAATAGGTCTTGTAATGATGAAGTATTGGCAGGGGCCAATAGGTTTTTAGTGATCCCATAAAAACTATGAAACCGAACAGGTTATCCGTAGGAGTTTAGACATGATACTAGTCAGCCAATGAAAAATAAAAGTTTCTTAGTGATCCCATGAAAACTATAAAACCAGATAGATAGTCCATAAGGTTTGAGCAGATTATTAGTCAGCAGATGGAAACTAATAGGTTAATAGTGACCCTAGAAATTATAACCGTGACTGATAGTCAAATGAATGTGGATGGGAAATCCATGATATTTTTCTTGTTTGCATATCATCATGATATTTTAAATTTCCATGTTTTTAACCATTGTGGATGCAGGAGCACAATATATAGTTATTATAAAAATTTTTGTAAGGTACTAGTGAGGGGAAAACCCATTATGCTAAGCGGCATAGTCTCACTAGATATCCAAATGGTTCGAGATGGTAGGTTATTATTCATACCAGGCATTTTGTCTGACTCGAAGTTTATATTTTGTCCTTAAACTCTCGGGTGCTCAACTGATTTTGAGTAGTTTGGGAGTTGAGGATTTTCAGGTTCTCCTTTAGACGAATAAGCTTCTGGAGACGTGCATGAGGTAAACTAGCTAATAGAAGATTCCTTCCTATTTGATTTCGATGGATTTTGATGTAAAGGAAAAGTTGTTTAATTGCCAATGAATAGACTCTGATCATCCAAGGGGGCATCTTCATATGTCGCTCTTGGCTTATTTTGTAATTATTATATTTTTTTGAACGTGGTTCTCGAATTTGGAGATTTAAGTAATGAATTTGAAATATGATTGAAATAGGATGAGAAATTTGTTTAATGGTTTTAACAATGTTTCATGTCCATGTGTTTATGTTATATCAATGTATCTAACATTACCGCATTTGGTCACCGAGAATTAATAACTATGGGTGACTGTAGGATCCATTGCCGTTAGTTTTGGGCCTCTACGTGGGGGATGTTACACATATCTTTCATATCCATCTTTTTTTAAAATTATTTTACTTGTGTAAAATACATTTTTATACTACATGCTTATTTTATTATCTTATACAAATTCATTAACCTTAACCCATATTATTATAAAACACCTTATAGTCAAATTGTAACACCCCTAATTTTTAATAACATCATTTAGGATATTTAATTAGAATAAATTAAATAGAACAATGTGGATAAGGAGATTGGGGTTGATTAATAAATATGCAGTGGTCGTGCTTATTAAAATAAATGAACTTATAAATGGTTAAGTGTTAGCTAAAATAAACCTAAGGGCGTTAGGGTAAATAGCCGCCCATATTCCCACCCATATACTATTTCCCCCTTAGCCATACATGTTCATTTATCATAAGAAAAACTAAAAATGTAAAAAAGAAAGAGCAAGGCCGACCATTAGGAAGAAGAGAAGAAGACAAAAATCAAAGCAAAGCTTAGGATTCAAGCTAGAAGAAATAAATCTCAATCAATCTTCAATTTCCTTATCCAATCTAAGGTGAATAATAATCACTACATCTCTACTTTTGGTTTTAAAATCATATGTTTTTGGATTTAAGGGTAAATTTGTTTTTATGATATATTGGACGATGATATGCTTGATTACGAATTTGTTTAGATTAATCAAGATTATTTAATAGAAGATATTCACGGTTTTAGGGTAAAACCGAGGTTAAATGATTTTTAAACGCCATAGAAAAATTATATGTTATGGAAAACATGATTTTGGAGCTGCGTTTAAATTTTTATAATTTTCCAAGTCGTGGAAAATTAATTATAAATTTTCAAAGGAAAATAAGGTTATTTGGGTTTATAGATATATTTTGGAAAATATATGAAGAATTTGGGTCTAAAATTTTGTTATGTTTGATAATGTGAGTAAAGTGAATTTTTTGAATTTTTACTAAGTGATTTAGTATGGAAATTAAATTATTTTGAAAGGAGGACCTAAATGATTTAATTATTTTGTTAATAGGAAGGGCTTATTTGTTAAAAGTTATCCATTTTTATCTGAGAAAATGCTGCAAAAATTTAGTGAAATTATTTGAAATTTAGATAGCCAATAAAATGTTTACAAGTAGGCAAGTTAGTTACAAAAAGTTTACTTTATTTGGTAAAAACAACCTTTTGCTCAGAAAAAGTGGTTCCGCCTTCTTTGGAAGGACCTTTCGACTCAGAGCTTTCACCTCCAACCTAGTTGAAACCTTCTTGGTCAAAACCAGTAAACCAATACACATGGTATCATTTGGATGGTACGTAGTGGACTGGAGAAAGGTGGAAGGTAGGGTGTCGAAACGTGGCTTTCGAAAGGGTTGGTTCCTTTGTTTTTTTTGAAAGAAAAAGCGCTTGCCTATTTACAAAGGGGTTTAGAAGTAGTCAAAACCAATGGTTTCGAAAGGGTATTTCAAAAGATGCTTTCGAAGGAGAACTACCGCCTTTGTTTTAAAGAATTAGCTTACGAAGGAGTTACTTAGATTTTATTTGAAGCTTTCGGAAGGGGTAGTTTCGACCAAGTCGAAACCCTTCTGTGAATTGATGCCTTTTGATGGTATTGAAGACATCAATGTTGTCGAATGGTACTGTTGTTTTTCTTAAATACAAGCCACTTCCTACTACTTTCAAAAGGGGTTGGCGGTTTCGAAGGCAACAGTTTCGAAAGGGGTTTCGAAGCCAACCTTTAATTGTTTTACCATATGTTTTAATGCTTTCGAAAGGATGGTTTCGACACCATCAAGTTTCCCCAAATACTTTATGAAGTAAAGAATGGTTTCGAAAGATGTGCTTTCGCTTATGTTTACTTTGACCCAAAAATGTTATTTTCAATATAAACCCTATGGCTTCTAAAGGTGTATTTTCAATGGTTTCAAAGGGTAACCTTCAATGGTTTCAAAAGGAAAATTTCAAATGGTTTCGAAGCTATGCTTCTATACTTATATGATAATACTTTAACATGGTCGAAAAGTTTCGAAAGAGATGTTTTAAAGCATTCGAAAGGCAGGAGCCTAATGTTTTAAAAGTTAGCTTTTAATGCTTTTGAAGGAGATCTTTCTATAAGGTCGAAAGCAAAGTTTCAAAGGAGTCGAAAGGTTTTATAACCCAAAATCATTTTTAAAGGAAAAACCCAAGGCTAAATAAAGGAGTTTTGAAAGGATTTCAAGTATGTAAATTTAAAGAAGTATTTCCTTTATAAAAATATAGGTTAAAGTGATTAACTATGAAATGTATTTCAAGGACCTTAAACCCACAGGAGTGGTATTGCTAAATTGTTATGTTTACTTCTTCAAATATGAATATATTCACATGATAAAGAACCCATAACTGTATTTTGGGGATAAAGGGGTAGAAGAACCAGCTAGGTTAACCCAGTAGTGAATATAAATTGATTAAACTCCTGAATGAGTAGAATTGCATCTAGGGAGTCAGGGAGACCAAAATATAGGATGCCTAAACCTTGAAGTTGTCCGGGAGATAGGTTCATAGTAAACCCATGAAAACTATAATTAGGAAGCTATTGGGGGTAACCAACAGGTTCATAGTAAACCCGTGAAAACTATGTATTAAGGACAGTTGGCAGGGGCTAATTGGTTTGTAGTAAACCCATGAAAACTATATCCGGATTAAGAATTGACATTAGTCAATAGTGTAACGACTCGAGATTTCGTATTGATTTATATCGTTATTAAACGATTAACGAGCTAGCTTATTGATAGTGAGAGTTTTAATTGGGTTAAAATTCATTGCTAAAAATTGTTAATCATTGTCTGGACTTTTAAAGATGTTGTTAATTTTTTTAAAACAATTTGTTAAATGTTAGAAGTGGGCTTTATATGTTGAATCTAGCCCACATTTGCATTGCTTAGATGCCATTCCCTTTTGTTGATTCATAAGAGACCCGATCCCCCTTTATCATTTTTCACAACCCTAAATCAAAGCGAGAGAGAAATAAAAATGGCGGCCACGAATTCTTTTCGCGTTCGTTCGTCCCCAAATTAGGGTTTATGCCGAGTGTATTCGTTCGCTTTCGTGATGCCACGACGTCGACTCCGCCAGGATGCTCACGGCTACCTCTTCGAAGAAGGTGAGTGAACGATCTCACTCACATCTAATTCACTCGAATGCTGTGATTTTCGTCGTTTTTAATTGTTGAGTTGTCGCTTCATTTTACTGCCGTTCGATGTATGTTGTTGCTTGAGATTTTTCTGACATCTTCAAGTTCGTTTTTGTCTCTGGCTATCTTTGTTAATGCTTTCGAACTCGTGATATACCTGTTGGCCCGGTCCATCTGATCCGTTGGCCATTCGTTTTGGTTGAATGTCAGTGATTTTAATTGTCACTCGCATCTAGTTCAAGCGTCGGTTGGTAGAGTTTAAATTCTGTGATTTCGTACATATAATTTGTGACTTTAAGTTGCACAGTTTTAGTTGATTTTCTGGTGACTTCGACATACTTCGATTCAAACTGCAGTGTTTTTGGGCTTGGTTTGAAAGCTTGGTCTTTGTGAAAATAAATTGAGTTCGATTTTGATAAAACTGTTGTTTGACTACGATCATTCTTGAAACTAGCCATTCGAATTTGTTTAATACTTGGGATAATTTCTGATTTGGTTTGTCTTCTTGCTTTTCCACGGCTGATGATTTTGCTGTGATGTTTCGAATTTAACTTGTATTTGGTCTTGCCACTGCATATTAATATTTATGCTCGACTCCGGCCTCACGTTGCATTGGTTTCATTTTGATTTTTGGTCGAGGCTGCTTTGAGCGTTTTCGTGAGACTTGAACTCGGTTTAGATTGTTGCTTCTTTGAGTTTGACAGTTTGTATCACTTGATGTACAGTACATTGTTACTTATGTACACTTGTGTTGTATTGCTCTTGCCGTTTCATTTGAACTTGTCGACATTGCCTTAGTATTAAAAGGGTTATTACATTTGATTGCTTTGAGCTATATAAAGCTATTTGGATTTTTGGACTTTGTATGCTCTGCATACACTTTTTGATATATGCATATTTGTTGAACTGCACACCTGGTTTTCAAAATGTATGTTGTAGACGTTGATGCTTTTGATAATCATGTTTCCAGGCTTATGCATGTTGTTTCAAGTTAGTTCAGTATCTTTGATAAAACTGTTAATTTGAAATTTGCTTGACTAATTCGGTGTGACTTCATGTATGTGCATATATACCATAGTATGTGTGTATGCATATATTATTGAATATACACTTGAAATTTGTTGATGATTTTGCACTGCATCATTTGGTCTTTGTACCTGTGCACATATGTATATGCCTCTGTTGACTTTGATTTTGTGGCCCCTGCGTATATTGGCTCTGGCCATCTTCGTGTTTATCCCTGAGCATTTTCCATCTGTTGGTTACAACTGCAGTTTCGTTGTATTAACTTTTTTGTGCAGATTTGTGCCTGACTTGTTTTACTTGAGGCCTTGACTTAATATGCTCTGCACATACCCTAGTATACATGCATATTTGTTCGAACTGTACACTGGTTTTGATTTTCATGTTCACTGCTTGGTTTTGAGTTTTGGTGGCACTCGAGTCTTTCTTGATTCACTGTTTCTACCTGGTCGTCATTACGTACATGTTGCAGTTTGATTATATTGTCACTACATGCATACATGTTATACCGGTTATAGTTTGTGACAGATCATATTTTCAAGTGGACCGTTCTTGGTTGCCTGTTGCATTTTGGTGAGTTGTTCTGGCCAATGACTATAAGCTTCATGTACGACACTGGTCTGGTTCATCTTGTAGTCTTGTATATTGGTATTGTACCACTGTCGTTTTGATGATTAGCTCGGTTGTCTCGAGCACCTCTGTGCCTCTGTGCCTTTGTGTCTTTGTGTTAATTGAAATTTATTTGGTTGAACCTGTTTGCAACTGTAGTTGCATTGAGGCATTGAGATTTGAATCTTCATTTGATTCTGGTTCGTTGATTTTTGTGTATTTCAGGATGTAGTGGCGAGGTAGTATACGCGTGCGTATACTGCAGCCCTACAAGAGTTGATGTTTTAAATTGATTATTTTGTTGTTGTTAATTGCCGTTAGGCAATTCTGATGTTTTTAAGATTATCTTCATTGATATTCTTTTCACTTATCTTTGTTGATAATTTAAATCTGCTGATTTGTTGTCTAACATTGTTTAGTGTTATATCTGTCGTTATCCGATTCTCTTATCGAAGAGTTGGATATACGAGATTTATGTGACTGTCGTCTATTTGATATTGATTATTATTGCTTCTGTGCATTAATAACTGAGTTTGAATTAGACTGACCCGTGTATTATTTTCTTTTGAATGTAATACTCGGGTCAGACCCAAGTTATTTCAGGTTGTAGATTTCCTGCTTTGAGTTGCTGTTTGAGCTACGAAGACTTTTCACACCTTTTGGAGTAGTCGTGTCATAGTATAGGTTGATATGTATTCATGTATATTAGTTGATAATGTACGTGTATATGTAACTTCCAGAGTCGACAGTTGTAGTTGTATCATATGTACTGTGTCAATGTATTGTAATTGACATCAGTTATATATATATATATGAGACTTTTATTATCTGTGTTCCGCATTCTTTTGTATTTGTGTTATTATTATATATATTGTCCTAAACTATTATGAACCAACGTAGTTCGTTTTATACTGGTAATTGGGTATGTCGATGGGAGTAAATAAATAAGAGATGAAAAATATATACCACTCCTATCGAGATAACCAATACTAGTGTAAGGCCAACTACGGATGGCCGCTCTTATCCAGTCTTATTCTTCGCAATAACAGACAGTATTTCTTTTAATACTCTTTGTTATTGTGAGCATAGAGGTGGGGCGTCACAAATAGGTTCCCAACCAATCCATGAAAACTAGGATAAGAAAGAAGTTAATGGAGGCATAAGTAGGTTCCTAGTCAACCCATGAAAACAACCCATGAAAACTAGGATAAGAAGGGAGTTACTGGATAAAACCATAGGTTCCTAGTCAACCCATGAAAACTAGGATAAGAGATTAGTTATTGGAATGAACAATAGGTTCAGGGGGACCCATAAATCAATTAAGTTATTTGGTAGGGGCCTATAGGTACTTAGTGATCCCATGAAAACTATGAAATAAGGCAGGGTGTCCCTGTGTTATTTAAAGGTTATTAGTAACCCATGAAAATTAATAGGTTAATAGTGACCCTAGAAACTATAATTATGACAGGAAGTCAGTTAAACCGGGGATGTGAAACCCAAATTGTTTATAAGTATACATATCATCATAAAATTTTGAAATGTATGTTTTAACCATTGTAGATGCAGGAGCACTGTATATGGGTTTGAAAAAGGTTTTGGGATACTAGTGATGGGAAACCCGTTCCGCTAAGCGGCGTGGTCTCACTAGATATCTAAATGGATTGAGATGTTAGATTATTATTCATACCAGGCTTTATGTTCGACTCGAAGTTTTTGCTTTCCCTTTAAACTCTCGAGTACTCAATTGATTTTGAGTAGTTTGAGGTTTAGGTCTTCATGTTCTCTTCTTAGATGAATAAAGCTTTCGGAGGCGTGCAAGAGGCAGTTAGTTATTTGGAGTTATCTTTTTTTGCTGTGTATTTTGGATGTAAAGGCAGACTTTTAGCCTTATTATATACTCTGGTCAACCAAGGGGGCACCTTCATATGTCGCTCTTGGCATATGTGTAATAATTATATTTTCTGAATGTGGTTAACATTTTTGGGATTAATAATGAACATGAAATGTTTTTAATGGAATGTGGAATTGAGTTTTTTAAATTCGTTAAAATTTTCCGTATTCTAGTTATCTATGTATCAATATATCTATCACCGCCGTATTTGGTCATTAAGGATTAATAACTATGGATGACTACAACATCCATAGCCGTTTGTTTTTGGCCTCCATGTAGGGAAATGTTACAAAAATCTTGAAACTGAATTCACAAGTTTTTCATTCAATCAACAAATTATAATAACTAAATATTTTCATTCCCTTAACCATAAACTAACACAAATAAATATCTATATCTTTCAAAAGATATTCCTATATACTTAAAATATAGTCCTTTTAAAATAGTGTGTCGGTTTATCTTGTTTAAGTGTTTAAAAATCCCTATCGATAAAGGAGATTAGGCGTATCGACCAACATCTATAATCCACTCAACAGATAAATCAACACAAAACATTTTTATATCAAATAATAAATACGCGCTCATATATATAGTAACTCTCAAACTCATTCCAGGGTGTTACTAACTCTATCTCTAATGAGATACTCATTATAGGGTATTACTAACCCTATCTATAATGAGACTTACCCCAACAAAGCCTAGGGTTCACTCAACCTAAGATCTGATACCAAATGCAACGAACCGATTTTCGACCCTCGAAAATTGACACTAATACAACCTTGGTATTCACGTGCTGCGAATCCAAGTGCCAAAAAGACCGATCGTTAGAGGAAAAAGAAATAAAGGTAGAATAGAACAAAAAACAGAATCTCACATGGATGGAGTAACATATATTATTTCGGTTCAAAATCTTTACAGCGGAAAAATTTGAATACAATATTAGAGTCTAACCTAGATTCAGCCTGGACTGTTATAAACTCTCTGTCCTTACAATGCTGAAAAACAAAAACAAATGTAATAGATGCAGCAGATAATAGAATATGGCCATCCATAGATGAAGATCTTTATCTCTCCTTTGGAAACTCCAAGCGTCTTCAACTAAACTTGAAGCTATTTGGATCTAACCCGAGTATTAAAAATACCCGGATCAGGCTTGATATGTCGGCGTAAGATACTCGATTTATAAATTGACTCCAATTTAAAAACTTTGAAAGGAAGAGTATCTCATAAGACCACACCCATACAAATACAGATGGGTTTTTACCTTATGATAACTAAACACTTTTATACCAAAATAATTTAATATTATTTCTAATGACATTCCTTTGAAAACACTTTCAAATAATATATCAAGAGAGCCAAAATTGTTACATTGATTAAATTTAAGGCTTACTAGCTACTTTTTAAAAGTAGGTTCTACAATCAAACTGTAAAGGCAACGTATTGGAATTGGATTTCCAACATGATAGGGATCTAGTCACCATTCTAACCTGAAAATCCACATACAACATATAGTTTCCGCATGGCTTTACACGTTCTCCGTCAGCCTCCGAACTACGCTGTTATACTACTATGGAACAAAGTATTACTCAGCTAGGCTCTACAAGTGTCTCTGTCAGCCTCCAAAATCTTTTCATTCATATAATAAGGCAATAAGTGCCTAGAGGGACATCTTCCCCCAATCATATATCGAAATATGTCCTTCATGCCACATAGTATCCCTTATCATTCCTGGGATGTGAGGCTCGTGAGGCTACGCTCCACAAATCCATGCTTTTCTTTTCGCAAAGCCACACTTTGATTATCACTGGTTCCACTTTGAATGCCACATTGCCATTCCTTTTATCATTATTGACTTTCATGACCATACAACCTCTGAGGTCATACATCTCAGAGAAGGGTGTTAAGCTAAGAGAAGTTGGCTTCACTGCTACCAAACGGATGTACGTTTGTAAAAGTCAACGTTGTGATCTCAGAAATGCAATGTTAGACTGTAACATCCTTAATTTTGATAACATTATTCAGAAGATTTAATTAGATAAATTAAATAGAATAATGATGATAAGAAGATTTAGATTTGAATTAGACATATAGGGTTGTGCTTAACCATAAAATAAATGGGCTTTAATTTGGGTTATTGGTTAATTAACTTACATATGGGCATATTAGTAAAATAGCCTTCTTATTATACACGACTATTACTTCTCATTTTGTTCATTCATGTTTCAGTTTTCTCACGATCAAAAACACAAATCAAAAACCTAGAATAGCCGGTCATTAACAAGGAGGAAAAGAGGAATTTCAATCTAAAGGATATGAAGGATTAATCAATAACAAATCTCAGCTTCCTTATCAAATCTAAGGTGAATAATAATTTCTTACCATCTCTATTTTTATTCTATGATTTCACAGTTTCAGATTTATGATTTAAATTCGTTTTTGTGATGAAATAGGTGATGATATGTTTGAGATATATTATGTTAATTTATTTGAAATTCATTCGTACATGAATATGGGCGGTTTTGATATAAAATCGAGAATATATGATTTTAGATTACCATGGAAAATTTATATGTTAAGTGAAACATAATTTTGGAGATGGGTTTTGATTTTCAGGATTTTCCAAGCTGTGGAAATTTTATTCTAAATTTCTTATGGAAAATATGATGCGATTGGGTTAAATATTTATTTTGTGAATTTCAGGAAGAGATTGGGTCTAAAATTTTAATATGTTTGATTACATGATTAATTTGAATTTCTGCGATTTTTGGGGATTTTTTTACTAGGGGAAATAAATTATTTTGAAAGAGTTCTGCAAATGTTGGTTTTGTTATATGGAAAGACTTTAACGTTAAAATCCTTTGATTATATCTGAATAAATGCGGCTGTTTTTAATGGAAAAGTATTTGAAAAGTTTAAAGTAGAAAATCAAGGAGTTACAAGGGGCAGGATTAGTAATAATGTAATTACCATTTTCGGTTATAGAACAACTTTTCAGAAAAATGGAGGTTCCGCCTATTTTGAGAGGAATACCTTTCGAATCCTTTACCTCCGCTATCCTAGTTGAAACCATCAATGTCGAAACCCATAAAGCCAGAACCAAGGCACATGGTATCAATGGAAATTGGTATGAAGTGTGTTAGTAAGTAAGCGGAAGGTAGGGTGTCGAAAGCTATGCTTTCATTATAGTCGAAACCAAGGATTCAACTTTAAAAAGATCTATGCCTGCCTAGTTTTGAAGGACCTTCGACCGAATTGATACCCTATAGATTCAAAACCTTAGCTTGTTTTCTAAAGCTAATTTCCTGCTTCGATTTACTTAAAGTTTTCAAAATAGTTGAAAGCTAGGGTTTCGAAAGGAATTTTACAAAAAGCTTTCGAAGAGGTTGGTTTCCGCCTAGTAGAAGCCTAGCCATTACTCAACCCTTCGACCATGTTGTCCAGTAATGATTTCGAAGGGTTGCACTTGTTTTTACCTTAAACTAGACCTTTTTCCTTTTTTTTGAAATGGGTTGGGGTTTCGAAGGAGATAGAGTCGAAAGGCGGTTTCGACTCAGACCTTCGAAGTTCTAATTTTAAAGTCTTTTGCCTTTGAACTAGATGGCTTCGAAAGAGATACTTTCGTATACAACCATCTTGACCCAAATGATGTTTTATGAGTAAAACCTAATGCTTTCAAAAGGGTATTTTATTTGTTTCGAAACCTATGTTTTAAAGAATGTTTTCCTAATACCATTGATAGATCTTATTTGTTTTGAAAGGTATATACTTAGAGTATTGGAAAGAGGCTTTCTATGCTTTCGAAGGAGGTCATCCAGGGGTTTTGAAACTGATGTTTAAGATTTCAAAACTAAAATCCCATTCTCATTTTAAAGGAAAATCCATGGCGTAAATAAAAGATTTTGGAAATGATATTCACATTGTATTAACCCATAACTGAATTTTGGGGAAAGGGCAGAATAACCAGTTAGGTTGACCTGGTAGTGAATATAGCTTAACGGATGATAAATTCTTAATTTATTGATATTAGCAGGGGACAATAGGTTTATAGTAAGCCCATGAAAACTGTATGATATTGGTTGGGGCCAATAGGTTCATAGTCAGCCCATGAAAACGATGATTTGATACTGGTAGGGGCCAGTAGGTTTGTAGTTAGCCCTTGAAAACTATATCCGGATCAAGATATTGGCAGTCAGCCAATAGGTTCCTAGTTAGCCCATGAAAACTAGGATAAGAAATATGATATTGGAATTACTAATAGGTTCTTAATGATCCCATGAAAATTAAGTAATTGGACAGATAGTCCCTAAACATTTAACAGGTTAATAGTAAACCTAGAAACAATAATTGAGACAGATGGTCAGAATGAATGGGGACGGGTAATCCAGAATTTATTTATTTACAAGTGAGTGGCCCGTGCTACACACACGGGCAGTGTTGAATTTAGTATGGAGATATTAGAGGTATGTGTTGTCGTGGGAAAGACATGAACGCAAACAATACAGTTTCAGTAATATGCAGAACAACTTGTTGAATTAGCACTTCCATGTTGACAGTATGTCATTACGAAGTGGATGGTGATAATTGAACATACTTTGTTTACATGTAACATTTAACCAGGAAATGTTTACACATTTAACCTGGAAATTCTTGTTTTTCCTTTTACCTCCACTAAATTTTTTACACAAGCTTTCATGTATACATTTTGGAAACAGTTGGTAAAGTAGTATTGAAATAATGAACAAACAAAAACAAACATCAAAACATCCTATGTTATATATAATTCATTCTATTTCCGACCTGCATTCCGAGCTACTTCTGTTTTCAACAGAAGCTCATCTATCTTAGTTAAATTTTATTACAAAACGAAAGGTGATAGTTACATGTCAGTTTGGCAAATTTCAGATCATAATAATACAGCACTGAGAAATTAAGTAGGCATCGGTGCATTTCGTTGGTGAGAACTAATAAGGAAGTAATAATTAAATAATGCTGCTGCAAATCCTTTAATATGAGAATCATTGGTGGTTGTGTCTACCTACCAATTGTACAATCGAATCACTAATAAGAAAAAGAAAAACATGAACCCATGCTATGCATAGATCGCATATTGTGATTGAACTTTACAAAGAACAAACAAATAGGATATGAATTTGAACTTTGCAGCTGTTTCAAGATTTGCATATTGAAAGGTAGAAAACTACATTTTTAATCCCACAAAATAGTCTAAACCAGACTTTCGTGTACGGTACATTAAGTCAACTGCAATGGAAATACATTTATAATATAGTCTGACTGCAATGAAACTAACATAAATGCAAATATGAAAAGATGCCCAAGTTGCTCGTAATTTATGATAACACGTACATAATACACATTTATGGTCAGCATGTCGTGTATGGTAAATACTGAATGTCTGAAGCCAATGCTTCCACCCAATGTTTGGTGAAAACTCAAACGCAGCCTCCCTATTGAACTGCAGCAGTAAAGCGTTGTAGCCATGCAGAATCACAGCATCATCTAATTATCCCAGATCTAAATATTCTTACAACACACTGAAGTAACAAATGAAGTGCTGAAACGATGGTTGACGAAGAAGTAGGTACAATATTATCATTCTTGCAGAATTAAATATGTTTGATACTGCAAAATAAAAAAAGAAAAGCAGCGAACAGAGCGCAACCGCTGCAGGCCTAAAAACGTAACTACACTGTACATGAAATCATAAACTGCTAAATACTAATTTTTTTGCTTTTTCTCACGAATCTTAATCCCATGAGCTGCTGCAGCACATTAATCCATATCATCATCCTGTGTATAAGGGAATGAATAAAACCATGAAAAAGATGAAAGATATACGTACTTCGACCCGTAGATTGTGTACTCGTAAACCTTATTTCTCTGGACCTGTAGACTGAGAAATCAGAAACTTTGGGTGCCAAGAAACACCCCCACCGTACAGAGAGTCGTTGCCTGCTTAACCAAAGTCTGGCCTTTAATTGGTGCAATCACTCTGTAACGTAACTAAAGCTGATGATCCTTGGTGACATGTACCAAAACTGGTACCAGTAACACTGCACTTAAAATACACCATAAGCATATAAATGAAGAAAATATGGGTAAGGCATCTGTGGATAAACAGTTGAACAAAAATTTGAATGGTATCCAAAATGTACCGAAAATATAGCAGACAGTAGTAATGCAAATCAAGAACGTAATGTTTACGACAGGTTGGCATTAGCAGCCGGAGTTAAAATCTAAATTCACCACTACTGAAAATTTACAGGACTGCGGTGCGACGATAAAAAATAAACATCATGTAGCTTGGCAAGGAAATTTTAAGTCATGAATATAGGAACGGAGTAATAGATCAGATGTACTTAATGTTTTAGGTTGTTTGTGGTGCTTGGTAGAGTTGTTTTAGAAATTAAAACAACTCGTAAAGTAGAATTAGATATAAAACATGAATGACTACACAAGTTATATCAAGAAAAAAATTGTCATTTAGTATCTTGTTATAACATCAACTTAATTTCAGCATAAACTCCGAGGCTTAATACATATGGTCAAGTCAAAATTATGCAACTTTATAAATTGAAGGAATGATCAAACATACGTAGAGTGTAAATTAGATAATACAATATGACACTTTAATATCTAACATGACGCACTGTTATCATATAGTAACAGCTATGGTAATTCATAATCAGATATTATTAATATTAATGTCTGAAAAAAAAGCTTTACAAATTTGAACAATGACATTATAAATCCAAAAAAATTAACATGATCATCTTTCTGATAAATATGAGCTCAACGTGACCAAAACCTTTGATGTAGAGACCAAATCAAAACTAATGTTTTTTAAAAGGGTCATACTGAACTATCAGCAAACTATTTCATAAATTTATACAGCTTGTATGTTCATATTTGTACTGAAACTACAAGCACATAATACGGGAGTGGCTAAACTTAATATAAAAAAATTGAAATGTTAAACATTTGTATAAACATGTTTACTTTCATAGCTATACTCAAACGACTCTCAAACACCAAGTGCATACTCTGGAAGTGGGTGAACTGAAGGTAAAGACATGAACTGTTTACATTCGTACAAAGAGGTTTACTGTCAATATGAATCCAAAAAATCGTAAAATATTTCCTGTACCTCGAACGACATGTTTACCAGTAGTCAGCATGAAGAAAACAGTAAAAGAAAAAACTATCATGCAATATATGTTTATACAATTAGGAAATGAAACAGCAGTAAGCCAATATGAATCAGTACGGTTTAAAAAATGGGAGCGAAAACAGAGCCAAGCAGGTTGAATGTACCGTCAACTGGTAGAACATCGTGTTGGAAATCCACTGGTGCAACAAACAATGTAGCTTCTCTTTATAGAGCAAAAATGTTGGCTGCCTGCAGAATCAAACACTAGCTTTTAAAAAAGGATGTAACTGCTGCAGTGAGGGTGTAATGTAGAAACCAAATCAAAACTACTTTTTTAAACAAAAGTGACATACTGAACTAATAGTCAACTAATTCACAAATTTGTACACATTGTATGGTCGTATTTGTTCTACAACACCAAGCATATAGTATGGGAGTGGCTAAACTTAAATTAAAATCATGAACTGTCAAACATTTGTATGACCACGCTTACTGTCATATTTGTACTGAACGACTCTCAAACACCAATTGCTTACTACGGGAGTGGCTGAACTGAAGTTAAAAACATGAACTGTCAACATTTGTGTAAACAGGTTTACTATGAATATGAATCCAAAAAATCATAAAAAAATTTAGGTACATGGATCAAAATGTTTACTAACAGCTAGCACGAACCAAACATGACATAAAGAAGCTATCATACAATATCCATTTATGCAAGCAGGAAAGTAAACAGTAGTAAGCCAATATGAATCAGTCATTCATATAAACATCTTTTATACTTTTTAACGATGATACATAAACATAAGTCAACAAAATTGTGGGATCAAAAGTGTTCAGCATGATTCAAAACGAATGGCTTTTCGTTAAGGCTGGAAAATGTCGGTAAAGAGTACGCGTTACCGGAAATAGAAAGAATCTATTAAACCAAATCAAGATGCACAGTAAGTTGGAATCAATCGAACCAGAAGAAATTAAAAGTCGGAATACAGCGAGGAAGGAAGCAATTACCTGTACAGCCAACACAGTGGCAATGAGAAGGATGGAGGGAAGGGCAGGCCGTAGTTGTTAGTGCACTGAGCAAGAAGATCTACTGAACGACAACTGTAGGTGGGAAAAGACAGCTTGTGACAGGGAGGAGAGAGGGAAACATTGTTGGCTGACATGGAAGTGTGAGAGAAGGCGACGATTCCGTAGTTGAGACTGCGCGGAGGATGGAAATTGGAAGCAGCGTTTTAGGGAGGAGGAAAGGCAACGAAGCGGAAAACGAAGGAAGTCGACAGAACACGTGATGGAGCAGTTGGAGACGACGAGGTAAGGGAAGAAAAGAAAAGGGGAAATGGGTAACCACGTGACAATAAGGGGGGAAAACGCGGAAGCGAACAACGTACTGGCATTTTGAAATGACGAATGTGGAGTAATCCACCTCAGAATGTTGAAGTTCCTGCTTTAATATAAAGTAATAGATATTGCATATCATCATAATTTTTTGAAACACTATGTTTTTAACCATTGTGGATGCAGGAAGCATAACATATGGTTTTGTAAATATTTGGAGATACCGGTGAAGGGAAAACTCGTTCCACCAAGCAACGTGGTCTCACTAGATATCCGTTGTAACACCCCGATATTTTACAGGAAATATAATTAAAAAGAAATTAAAAGCGCATTTGGTACTGTGGTAAAGGCGCATGTTGACTTCCTTAGTGACCAGGGATCAAGTCCTGTTGTCGCCCAAAATCTGGAGCGATGTTTTTTTAGCTGGTTCGTTTCCAGCGATTTTTCCTTTGTATTTCAGCGTTGTTTCTAACATGTGGTGGCTTCGCATTCGCTCCAGTGATGTAATAGGATGAGATGGCTAAATTTTATTGGTTGAGTGATGTGTATGGGCTAGAATGGATAACCATTAAGTGTATGAAAGAACCAGATTTAATCTAAAATAATCTAATGGATTATATTCACTCAAACAATCTATAAATAAACCATCTAACCTAAACCTAATCTCTTATTCAGCCGTTGCCATAATTTTACAGTAAAATTAGCGTGTATTATTCTTTCTCCTTTTCTTTACTAAATAAAGAAATCTCTACCAAATTAAATTATCTATATATATTTATGAAATTTGGGGAATTTAGAAGAATCAAAGGGAGAAAGATTAAAGCAAAGCTTTTTCAAATTTATACAAGCTCAAGTGCCAAGTGAGTGGGTATTAATATGATATCGAAAAAATAAAGTAGTTCAATTTCAGTTCTTTTTTGGCACGTTAATATGAATTAATTTCTGTTATTAATTGAGAATGGATGTAAATTAGTGCAACTTCTTCTTCTTCTTTCACTTCTCAAATCTAATTCATGTTTGATTTAAAATATGGGACATATAAATTGTCTATTCACTTTTTATGGCATAAATAAGATTGAAATTTATGTAAATTATTGTATCTTCTTCTTCTTCCACTTCTCAATTCTAATTCATGTTTGGGTTGAAAATTGGAACAAACAAATTGTTATTCACGTTTCATGGCGTAAATAAGATTGGTTTAATTAAATTGAATTAGAATTGTTATTCAATTTCTAATGGTAGAACAGGTTAGTTGAATAAATTCAGAATATGTTACTTGAATAAAATTGTGGTTTTGATTGATATAATTACATAATTTCGAATATGGTTTTGGAAAAAAATTGAAAAGTCTAATTGGCATAATTGTTTGTTTCATATATGGCCTAAAAATGTAAAAGTTGAATTTTGTGTAATTAAATGGTTTGTGGCTATTAGATAAAAATTTTGTACAGATTAAATCTCTAAAAGGAGAACGTAAATTAGGGTAGTAAAAAAATGTAAATTAAATAGACCCTAAAGGCTAGTGTAAATCAGTAACAAAATGGTATAAAAGTTACAAACAAACCAAGCGGACTGAACGGACGTAAAATTGAAACACCATTTATGTGAGAAAAAGGGAATTGTGAAATAACCAAAGCGGATATAAAAATGGCCTAAAGCAGATTAGTGGAAATAAACAATATGTAAACTGTAACGGTAAAATTAATTAATCTGGAAGCGATTTGGTAGGCAGACCTTGTAAAGGTCTAGATAGGTGTTTCACGGAGTTAAGACCAAAATATAGTTTTGGTTATACATACTAGGAGCATGCAAGTAGGTTCACAAGGATGTTTGTTAGCTTTCATAGGTTTCTAGTATGTAGGATAGATAGCATCCTCAATCGTAGGCTTCTTCAGGCTGATCGACGCGGACGGAACAGGATAGGTGTGCTCCGACGTAGGCTTTTTTAGGCAGATCGTTTGAGCATTTTGCACAGCCAACCCAGCTGCGGGCGTTCTTTCGGAGGGCCGACACTTTGGATAGGGGCAAATCCACGTTGGTGACGAGGAGACATGAGGATAGGAGTCCAGTTTGGCGGAGCCTGAGCGCAACTTCGGGGTCCTGCGAGATTGTTTGAGTAGGCGCCGGTCAGACGTAAGAGGCATTTAGTCATAGTGCACGGGTGAAGAGCATGACTTTCACGCTTAGCACGTGGATAGGTAAGGACAGCAGGTCCGACAGGCCGATTGACGTTTAGTATTACTGCATGGTTGACTTCCCTAGAGTGACCACGGACTTTGGCTTCTTAGGAACTGTATCTAAGAAGGATTCACTGCATTATACTATTCACCCTTTTCGAAATCCGGGAAAGACCTGGAATTAAACTGTTTTATTCTTTCTGCTTTATTTTATTTCTCATTCACCAGACTTTATATCTGACCCATTCCTATTTTCCCCAAATCACAGGAGGGCGGGTCTAGGTTGCAGTTCTTTGCAGCTTGGAGGGTCATTAAAGTAGTTGTTATCTTCAGCTTTTGTTTCTTTTGTTTCATGTACTTTGTTTCTCTTTTCCGTACTTTACTCTATATATGGGGACGTATATTGTGAACTTTGTTATGTTTTATGTTTTGGTGGAGACTACTTGGTACTTTTGGTTTAGAAATAAATTTGAGATAATGTTGTTTTTAATGAAGCTGTTTTTCTATTAATTTATAAATAGTGAAAGTTTTCTTCCGCTGTAATATTTTGATCATTTTATGCTGTTGCCTTAGTCTCTATGCTATCTTATGGATTTTTATTTCAACCGACCACCCGTGCTTCTAGTCATGTCCGATTTTCGAGGTACCTAGAGGTGCGGCATGTCACATCCATATGGTTTGAGATGGTAGATTATTATTCATACCAAACTTTATGTTTGACTTGAAGTTTTTGTTTTCCCCTTAAGCTCTCGGGTGCTTAATTAATTTTGAGTAGGTTGAGAGTTAATGGTTTTCAAGTTTTCTCTTAGACAAATAAAGCTTCGGGAGACGTGCAAGAGGCAGATAGTTATTTAAAGTTATTTATTTCCGCTGTATGTTTGGTTGTAAAGGCAAACTGTTTTAATGCCTTAGTATGTACTCTGATCAACCAAGGTGGCATCTTCATATATCACTCTTGGCGTATTTTGTTATAATATGTTATTTGAACATGATCTGCGAATGGGATTATGTAACCAATTTGAAATATCTTGAAATGGAATGTGGATTTTATCTATTGTTTAAATATTTTTCCATATTCTTGTGTATCTGTGTATCAATGTACCTAATATCGCCGTATTTGGTCACCGAGAATTAATAACTATGGATGACTGCAACATCTGTAGCCGTTAGTTTTAGGCCTCCAATTTGGAGGATGTTACAAAGACATTCATTCTTACAAGTTCGTTTTGGGATTGAACGAAACCAAAGGCACTCCTCCTACCACATCCTGTCATGAACTTTCCCTAGGATTAGTAATGATTAGCCCTTGTAATCAAAGATTTTAATAATAGAGCACTACTTCCACCATAAATATATAATATGGTAAATTTCACCCCAAGGGACTAGTGGCAAGCAACCCTTTATCATGAAGATCTCGGTCTTCAAAATTCATCATCTTCATCAGGTCTTCGCTTCCGAACATATACATTGGTTCGAAGTGGTTTTCGGATAGGAGTTACCCTAACATGACATCATTCCTCTGAACTAATCATTGATTAAAAGATGTTAAGTTCATATGTGATTATCAATCAACATTCAATCTAATTCATCTTTTCATTCATAAATATCTCGAAGAGACATTATTTATTTCATTTATCTTCTTAATAGTATATGGAATCATTAAGCTTCATTTATCCAATCCTTTTGGTTAATTAAACTTTTTCAATATTGTAATAATTCCAAAGCATTTCATCCTTTACTTAGGAAAATATTTTTAAATCATTTATTTAAATCTTTACAATGATTTCCAAATCATAACTTTTAAAACGGGTCAAAAACAATGTTATTTAAGACATAGTTTACTGTAAAAAAAAATTAATTTTAAGTATAGAAATTAAATTAATTCCAAATCATTTATTTAAATCTCGTATTGGAAAACATTATTGAGTAAAAAGGATCATGGAAATTATAAAAATTCTACTTAATATCAATTTCCGTATTCAACCTTTACTATCCATCAAATAGTGATGAAATCACCTTTTAAATTCATACGGATAGTACGGGTTCCCTCCTTAAAATTTTACACCAAGTGTAAGAAGATTATCTCTATGCAATCCAAGTTGTTTTAATTTGGAAAATTTAATCTTTTATACTTAACTCATTTCCGACATTTCGACCTTATCTATCCCTCGCCCAAAAGGGCCATGTGAGCCAGGGAGTTGGTTGCTCATGAACATCTCTTTAGTTTAAGCACCTAAACAAGATCTCACGACTGGAAAAGTCCAGTCTAGTCGTTGACTTTTAGAGCCAACATTAAATCACTTGATTTTGAATGCTTTTCTTTAAATCATTTATTTAAACCTTTTTAAATAAATTATAAAACTTCCAAATCATTATTAAAATGCTTAATTATTCATTTGAAAACATTTAAAAAAGATTTGGAAAAGAATTGTTGCGTTCGAAATTATATTTCAAAAGTTATAGAATAGTGCTGCGAAAAGTGCTGTGGATTGTGCTTTTTAAGCTGTATTGATCAAAGCGACTTTTCTATCATTTGGAAATTCATTTTTATAACTCAAATCGATTTTAAAACATTTGAAAAGATTTTTAGAATTTATTTCATATTTTTAAAGAATTAAAAATATCTATTTTAAAACATTTACTACTTTGGCTTCCGAACTGCCAAAGCGCGATTTTATTTAAAACTTGATTTCCTCATATTTTAAAATATACTAAACGAAATCTCGATTTTATTTCTTTTTTTGAAATCTATGGATATAATAGTTTGGAAAATTCTTATCTCGAAGAATTTCAAGCTATATTTCATTCTATAAATTCATTTGACTTTTACGGCGCGAAATCGCGAATTATCATTACGTGACGCGCCTATTTTTGACTCAATTTTCAATATTCATCAAAAATTCTCCAAATTGAATTTTAATGTTTACAAACATTTATAAACAATTTTCAAACATTTAAACCAATATTTTCCATATTAAACCTATTTTCACTTTTAAGTCATTTCATATATAATTTTATTGTAATATTCATTTTCAACCTTTTTATATTTTAAACCATTAAGAGGCTAACCAATTCCATACACATATTATTTATGCATTAAATTTCCATTTAATTAGTGTTTAATTACTAACCATTTCTCTTATCATTATCAAACCAAGTTATCAACCATATCAACATCTATATAATCAACCATATAACCAACTAAGTTATCAAACATTCATACAAATCATTAAAAGATTAAATAGTCATATTACCTCACTTAAAAATAGTTATAGAGATTATTTAACATTTAATAAGCATTGAGTACTCACCATAATCAAACCAATCTTCTTACCAACATTCATATCACCACAACACTTCACTAATACACTTGTACCATCACCTAAACACTTCATTTCCCTTGCTCAAGCGCTCGGGCATCCTCCCCATTCCACCTTGCTCTCGACCATGCTCTTAACACTCTCAAACTCTCGACCATAGCCCTCCCCTCCATCATATTATCGGCCAAGGGCGGTTAAAGAGGATAAGAGGAAGAAGTAGATTAAGAAGAGGTTAGAGAGTAATTAGCAGATTGTTGCTTATGCAATTCACTATTTTTAACCCTTCTACCTCTCTTAAAGAGGAAAAACCATTAAAGAGCATTAAGGAGCTCAAGAATGGTGAAGAAGAAGAATGAATTTGTGAAGAATAAGAGAGGGTATGCCTCCCTATTTATAGCATTTTCAAGCATGTAAGCCTCCACCACATCCACCTCCCCTTCCATCATTATTTCCACACGTTGGTACCCCCTTCCCATGTGCTACCATGTGCCACCGTCACTTCATTCACTTCCTAGCATGTGCATTTGACTTTTGGATGCTTAAAGAGTAAGTAAATGGAAAATATCTTAGATATTTTTAACTCTATTTATATACAAATGTATAAATTTGTTGTACATACATACATACATACATACACACACACACAGATATATATATATGTATATATATATATAGGGATGTATGTATGTGTTAGGGTGTGTATTACTATGTTATACATGTGTTCAAGTCATATAAACAACATTATACAACTTATATATGTCAAACCGTTACGTATTCTAATTCTGATTCCTGGTCATATTTTCACTTATTAGTTAATATACATATATTTGTAAAAAAAAGTTTGAAAATAAATTTCTAATCATTTTTAATTAATCAAAAGAATCTCATTTGAATTATAAAATCATATAAATCAATATTAACAATTGTTTACAAAAATTGTAATTACACCGATAAAGCGATATCAATTTCCCTTATATTTTCAAGCTGATTATATATCATTATAAAACTATTATAAATTATTTATTATCACTTTATAACTATTTAAAATGAATAATAATTATTTAAAACAATTTTTTGAATAATTATAATAATTACTAAATCGTTAAATCTTAATTTAAATTCAAAAATCAATTATTATAAATATGAGCATTACTGATGATGTCATATATTCATTTAACTTTAAAAAATAAAATAAATTATTATATTTTATATTCTTGTTTAATTATAACAATAAATGTATGTATCTAGCTCCATGCGTGACGTTTACCGGTTATAGAGTTGTTTATCGATAAAATGGTTTTCAGTCATTTTATCATTATTTTTCTAAAGTATATATTTTATAAATATTTATTACCATTATTATTTTTTGTTCAAAACATCATAATTTATGTTAAAAAAATATATCTTATATTTTAATATTTTAAAAATAAATATAATTTATAAAATTGATAAATTTATGGGTTGTTACAGTTATCACATGTCTAGCTTAAGTGTTATCGCACTTCTGGAGCTATTGCAACTCTAAGATATCGCATGTCTAGCTCAACTCAAGTGTGATTGCACTTCTAAAGCTATCTTAAGTCTAAGCATCACATGCCTAGCTTAAGTGCTATCAAAATTAAATCTATTGCAAGTCTAGGATACCACATGTCTAGCTATTGCATGTCTAAAGTGTTATCGCATATATATGCTATCCTATGTTTAACTATGTTGCTATCGCATCTATAATCTAATAGTTATCGTGGATGTCACTTCAATACAATTGCAAGTATATATTTTAAGGCTATCTCATGTATATGCCTATGGTTATCGCGATACAAACTTATATCCTTTCATACGTATAAAATGCAAAATCTGCAACTAAGTAGAAAAATAATTTTTTCCTTAATAAATAGTTACTTTTGACTAATTCTTTACAAATATCTTATGCTCATTCATTTCATTTATTTCATGATAGAAATCTCTAATGTTAACTAAAATTAACTCTTTTAGTTATGCCTTAATCAATAACTTTCTCTAATCATTAATTGGGGATAATTTCTACCTTACCATTTAATTTATATCAATTTGAAAATTCATGGAAAAATTCCTAAAAATGTCCAAAAATTCAAAAACATCTTCCTCTACCTTCTATAAATTTTTTTGCATAAAATATTAAATTTCATTATTTTTAAATATTAATTTAGAACCAAAACTGCCTATTTTCAACTTAGAAAATTCAGAATAAATCATTTTAGTACTCTAAAATTAAGAATATTTAAAGACATCTTTGCTTTAATATTATGCACGTCATAGTAAGATTCATTTAAAGGTGGTTAATTCATATTTTACACTTAAAAATATAAAAAAACAATGATACTTAACACCCAAACATGTATAGATTCATTCAATCAATACCATAACATATTTATTATCATTCATAACAGTAAAAATTAAAATTTGAACCCAAAAACAAATGAGCATGGATATAAAATAGGGAAGCATTATTCACCTAAGTTTGAAAACTTGATTAAAATCTTCTTCTTCACTTTAGAATGGAAGTCTGATCTTTGCTTTATTTGGTTTCCCTCTGATTTCTCTTTTTCCTTAGCAATGGCCGACTTCCCCTTGTGTTTCTTTCTTTTGTTTTGTTCTATAATCTAATTGAGGTGAATAAAAAGAATTTTATGTCTTAGGGTATATGAGTTAATAATTTTTGTGTTTGTTAAAATATCTCCTTGCCTAATCTCATTAATTCCTTTCCCTTAATATAAAATTCCCTTAATTAAAACATTCTATTTTATCCTTCATGATCGAATTTAATTACTATAATTTCCCTTGGTTTACTAATATTTTAATTAATTAAATTCCCTTTGAGTGATTGCTCCAATAAAATTCACTTCATTACCATTTAATAAAAAATATTATTAATTTAATTCAGTATTGTATAGTAGTTCAACATATGGCGTGTTACAGTCTCACCTCCTTATAGGAATTTTATCCTCAAAATTCTAATAAGGTAGGATAATGACCATCGTCATCAATACAAATGCACACAATTGTACAACAATTATACTAGTTCCATACTAATGTAAGTCATCTACCAACAATCATAATGTATTAGTGCAAACAACAATACATAATCATATCATAACATGTAATATACTATCACTACTAGTTCATACAGTAGGCAAATAGAACATACTTACTTATAAATGTTCATTACAACACAACGTAGATATTTCTAATCTTATCATCTACATCGTCACTCTACAAGCACGCGAATAAGTCTAATAATCTTGTTTCTATTTTCATATCAGGACCTACTATCCCTTTCGATCATCTAACATATGTCTGAAAGAGCTACTGGTATGCCCTACGAGCAATTATGTAATTTCTAACTGTTCGACAACGGATATTCTATCGGTTTAGAAAACCGTCGAACGAATTTAGAAATAAAATAACCGCAAGCGCATGACGTACACTTGTAGTACGTGGCGAATACAAGTCGATCCACAAGGAATTGTTAGAGTTTAAAAATCTATTCAATCAAATTAGACCAAATAGAGGAGGAATTGTTAACTAAAAATGAAGCTAAAACTAAAACGTGATTTAAAAACTATTAAACTAGAGAACAATTTAGAGGCAAATCCACTCTAATATTTTTGTAAATCAACAAACATAGAATTTATGATCTCTAACTTTGATATTAAGTGAAATAAGTGTTGCATTTATCATAAGTATGGTTTGTTTATGTTATTAATTAACATAACTCAAACCATCAAACTATAATACAACAATTATACCACTTATAATTCTCATGAAAATTAAGCCAAAGCAAAAGTTATTTTAAGTATGATCTATTTACTATTGTCACTAGTAATATAGATCATCAAATTTCATTTTTACTTTCATTTCAAAATCAAAAATGGATTAGCAAATGATGATGCAACTTGTGTTTATGTTGAATAAGAATAGCTCATTTGTAAAAGCAACATAAGCTATCAACCCCACTTGTATAAACTTGCATCAAAATTTACTTTCATGAAGCATAGACAAAGAGATCATAAATCATAGAAATGTTGAAATTACATAATATTTGAGAGCTTCATTACCCCTAAATTGAAGGGTTTAGCTACTCATTTGTGGCAATGAAGCAACACTTGTAAATTTCAACATGAAAGAGCAAAGAAATGAAAACTAAGCAAAGGAAGAAAAAGAGACTAACTAGTAACTAATTGCATAAAAATTAAAGCTACACTACTTGCATAAATGTAAATCTAAGCTATGAACATTAAAGGAAAGAGAGCATAGAAATAAACATTAACAATAAAACAAAGAAAAGCATGTAGAAAAGAGAGAAGAAAGAGGCTTGGAAGCCATTTTTATTTCATAGAACATTGAGCTTACAATTTGATCTCTTAATATCCTAAGTGAAATGAAAGAGTAGATAATCTTTTCATGTACACAAGTGGGCTATTTAAACATGCATAAAACCCTAATTCCATTTTTAGGGTGCTTCCCAAAATGCCCTTTAGGAAGTGTGGCCACCAAATAACCATTAGCCACTAACTAATCCATCATTTGTTGTGCATGAAGCTTTAACCTCCACTTAGTTGTCCATTAGCTCATAATTGTACATTTAGGTAAGTGGGTGGGGTCCTCCATGATCTTGAACTTGAATTATTTCCTCTTCATTCCTTTGTATTTCCTTGTGCATGCATATATCATCATGAATCCCACTTCCAAATGCATCAAAATATCCTATAAAAATCATAAAAATTGTCCAAGTAAAAATTCGTAAATTAACACATGCACACAAACGACCATTTTGCCCCTGAATGAAGATGAAAATATGATGGTTTGAAAATAATTGAATTTTGGTTTTAACATGTAAAAATGCCCAAATATGATGTTTATTTAAATAAAAAGAGATAAAATATGGATGTAAGTATATGCACATTTACGTGCACATCAAATACCCCCACACTTATCTTTTTATTCGTCCTCGAATAAAGGAAACTAAGATAAATCCATTTTCGTAGGGAGCACGATTGCATTGAGTGTATGCAACAAGCCGTTAAACCTCTGGGTGTCCCCAGTAGGATGAGTGTTGTCTCGTGAGGGTTTTCAGCGGATACTACCCACAAAAACTAGATGCAAAGTGAAAATATTTACAAAATGCAAGATTCATTTACAATGGGATGAATGCAAGTTCTTGAAAATATTTACAAATGACGGATTTACTCTTAAATCGACACAAAGAAGTTAAATATAAGTCTTGGTCATTATCTTGAAAATTTAAGTCATTTACTCATCAAAACTTCCAACAAAAATCAAGTTATCATAGCAAATAGACAATAGTTTAACTCGATGTTTCGGTTGATAACAAAGTGTAACTATGAAATAAATCCTTAGTTGATTATCAAAGTTTATTAAAGTGGTATTTTCATTTCTTTTCAATAACAAATCAAATCAAATAAGTAAAAATCGTGCTAGGATTTCAATTGCTTGTTCTCTTATTATTTGTAAGAAAAAAAATTACACACCTAGCTCAGGTAAACTGAGGCCAGATATACCACCCATGCACTGCCTTTCAGGCTTATGTGAGGGGAGTACAGAGCATGGCGAGTGCACACACTTTCATGCATACACTTATCGACCGTAGGTGGTTTTTATTAAGTCTGTTCTTTGTTTTTTTTTTACATGTGTTCCATACATGCATAACCGTGAGGACTTTTAAATGAGTATGAAAACACATAATCAAAGATTCCAAGTAATTCACCCATGCATAACCGTGAGGACTTTTAAATGAGAGTGAATACTTTGGATGTTATTATATATATATATATATATTTAAGAGAGAGAGAGAGAGTTTTGCAAAATCATCTTAGCACCATTTAACTCAGAAGACAAAAATGTTATATCCTTTACTTTAAATTTACCACTTTCTAAACAAAGACTTTCAATTAGAACATACTTCATAATTAACATAGATGAACCTTCCTATATACTAGTTAAACCATTGTTATTTGTAATCAAACTTCATTTTTATTTTTGTTAAGACAAACAAATTTTCAAAATTTTTAATATATTAACCAAAAGTTATACTTATCCCATAGTGTTTCTTCAAAAATAAATCAAAATGCTAAAAAGAAAATGTTTTTGAGATTTTGAAATTTTGGAAACATGACTTTGGATCTCAACATTTTCAATCTTGAAAGCCAATCGAACGAACCTCGTGACCAAACGTTGGAAGTTAGTGCCATTCGCGAAAACTTTGAAAACGAAACAATTGATTTTAATGATGAACACGAGGCCGAGTACGAAAAATTGTTTCATGAAATCCCAACGAGATTGAATACACTCTTCCCTTTGAATCGCTTCAAGTTGAGTCCGAATCTCAATCAAATTCTTTGATCGAAAAACTCCCAAAGTTGGACCTCAAACCACTTCCCGATCACCTTAAGTACGCATACTTAGGTGATAACAAAACGTTACCCGTCATAATTTCTGCGACTCTCTCTCTTGACCAACAAACATCCTTACTTTCTATTCTTTCGAAAAACAAGGAAGCGATTGGATGGTCGATCTTCGATATAAAAGGGATTATCCCTGCTATTGTTCAACATCGCATCCATTTAATCGACGATGCCAAGCCTGTTCGTGACGCGCAACGAAGGCTTAATCCAAAAATGAAAGATGCAGTGCGTGATGAGATTCTTAAACTTCTCGACAACGGAATCATTTACCCAATCTCTGATAGTTCATGGGTTAGCCCAATTCACGTTGTACCGAAAAAGTCTGGGCTAACCGTTGTCAAGAATGATTCAAACAAACTTATTCCAACTCGTACTCAAACGGGTTGGCGTGTTTGCATTGACTACCGAAAACTAAATGCCGCAACACGAAAAGATCACTTCCCCCTTCCTTTTATCGACCAAATGCTCGAACGTTTAGCTGGCCACGAATTTTACTGCTTCCTCGATGGTTATTTCGGCTATAACCAAATTCCAATCGCCCCCGAAGATCAAGAGAAAACAACTTTCACGTGTCCATTCGGTACCTTTGCTTATCAACGTATGCCATTCGGACTTTGTAACGCCCCTGCGACCTTCCAGCGATGCATGGTTGGAATTTTTTCCGACATGATTGAACGCTTTCTAGAAGTTTTTATGGACGATTTCTCAATCTTTGGCGATTCTTTTTCCCAATGTTTACATCATCTCGAATTGGTTCTAAATCGATGTAAAGAAAAACATTTGACTTTGAATTGGGAAAATGCCACTTTATGGTCAAACAAGGCATAGTCCTTGGACATATCATCTCGAATAAAGGCATTGAGGTAGACAAAGCAAAAATCGATGTCATTGCAAACCTACCCATTCCCAACACTGTTAAGGACATTCGATCATTTCTAGGACACGCTGGCTTTTACCGACGCTTTGTGAAAGACTTTAGCAAAATTGCTCATCCTTTGACGACTCTTCTTGGAAAAGACGTTCCTTTCGATTTTAACTCTGATTGTATCTCTTCTTTTGAACGTCTTAAGAACGAACTCATTTCTGCTCCAATCATTTGTGCGCCCAATTGGGACCTTCCTTTCGAAATAATGTGTGATGCTTCGAACTTTGCCGTTGGTGCTGTCTTAGGACAACGCATCAACAAGATCCTTCACGTGATTTACTACGCGAGTATGACTTTGAACGACGCTCAACTCAACTACACAACAACCGAAAAAGAGCTTCTAGCTGTCGTTTTTGCTCTCGAAAAATTCTGACAATACTTGATAGGGTCACACATTATTGTGTACACGGACCACTCTGCGCTTCGATATCTCTTCGCTAAAAAGGATGCCAAATCCCGCTTAATTCGTTGGATCCTTTTACTTCAAGAATTTGACCTTACAATTAAAGACAAAAAAGGATGCCATAACGTCATAGCTGATCACTTGTCTCATCTTCCGAACGCACCATCTTCTTTGCCAATCAATGAAAACTTCCCCGATGAACAACTCCTTTCAATTTCTATCGACCCATGGTACGCTGATATAGTGAACTACTTAGTCACTAAAGATACTCCCTCATCGTGGTCTAAACAGGACAAATGCAAATTCATGTCCCAAGTGAAGTATTTCTATTGGGAAGATCAATACTTGTTCAAATATTGTCCCGAACAAATCATTCGACGTTGCATTCCGGATAATGAGATTAGGAGTGTTCTTTCATTTTGCCACGATCAAGCATGTGGTGGACATTTCGATCCCCGAAAAACTACGGAAAAAGTGCTTCAGTGTGGTTTCTACTGACCTTCTCTTTTCAAAGACTCATTTGAATTTTGTAAAACTTGCGATCGATGTCAAATGCTTGGACGAATTTCTCGACGAGATATGATGCCTCTAAACCCCATTCTTACGATCGAAATCTTTGATGTATGGGGTATAGACTTTATGGGACCTTTTCCCAATTCTTTTGGAAACTTGTATATCCTTCTCGCTGTCGATTATGTTTCAAAATGGGTCGAAGCCGTTTCTTGCAAAACCAACGACCATAAAATTGTTGTGAAATTTCTGAAAGAAAACATCCTTTCGAGGTTCGGCACACTTCGCACAATAATCAGTGATAACGGGACCCATTTTTGCAACCGTTCTTTTGAAACTTTAATGAAAAAATACTCGATAACCCACAAGTTATCCACTCCGTATCATCCTCAAACTTGTGGCCAAGTTGAAGTTTCAAATCGACAAATAAAACAAATCTTGGAGAAAACTGTCAAAAAAAATCAAAAAGATTGGTCTCAGAAATTGACCGTCGCGCTTTGGGCTTACCGTACTGCTTTTAAAACTATCCTTGGGATGTCCCCATTTCGTTTAGTTTACGGTAAAGGTTGCCATTTACCAGTTGAAATCAAACACAAAGCGTTGTGGGCAATTAAGAACTTAAACTTTGATCTTGGGAAAGCTGGCGAAAACCGAAAACTACAACTCAACGAACTAGACGAACTTAGGAACGACGCATATGAAAACGAGAAAATTTACAAAGAAAAAACCAAAGTTTTTCATGATAAGTCAATCCTAAGGAAAACGTTTTCGCCTAACCAAAAAGTTCTTTTATATGACTCACGACTTCATTTATTCCCTGAGAAACTTAAATCGAGATGGACCGGACCATTTGTGGTACGAACTGTTTTTCCACATGGTGCCATAGAAATAGAAAACCCCAGGGATGGATCGGTTTTCAAAGTCAACGGTCATCGTCTGAAACCTTTCTTGGAATTTCCAAATAACCAAGAGGAGGAGCTCATGATCCTTCATGAGCCAAGCTACGTTTAGTAAGAATGTTAACCCTCTTTTGTAAATATGTACATAGTTTTTCCCCGTTACACTCATTATATCATGCATTGACTGTGGGGACACAGTCAAAATTAAGTGTGGGGGGAGTCTCATTTTCATTTTTTTTAGGTTTCATGGCATTTTTGAATTTTCACTTTTTTAAGTTAAAAAAAAATCTACAAAATTTCAAAATCTCAAAAATATTTTCTTTTTAGCATTTTGATTTATTTTTGAAGAAACACTATGGGATAAGTATAAGTTTTGGTTAATATATTAAAACTTTTGAAAATTTGTTTATCTTAACAAAAATAAAAATGAAGTTTGATTACAAATAACAATGGTTTAACTAGTATATAGGAAGGTTCATCCATGTTAATTATGAAGTATGTTCTAATTGAAAGTCTTTGTTTAAAAAGTGGTAAATTTAAAGTAAAGGATATAACATTTTTGTCTTCTGAGTTAAATGGTGCTAAGATGATTTGCAAAACTCTCTCTCTCTTAAATATATATATATATATATATATATATATATATATATAACACCAAAATATTCACGCTCATTTAAAAGTCCTCACGGTTATGCATGGGTGAATTACTTGGAATCTTTGATTATGTGTTTTCATACTCATTTAAAAGTCCTCATGGTTATGCATGTATGGAACACATGTAAAAAAAACAAAGAACATACTTAATAAAAACCACCTACGGTCGATAGGTGTATGCATGAAAGTGTGTGCACTCGCCATGCTCTGTACTCCCCTCACATAAGCCCGAAAGGCAGTGCATGGGTGGTATATCTGGCCTCAGTTTACCTGAGCTAGGTGTGTAATTTTTTTTTTGAAAGTTGTACAAATGAAAATTGTAAATGAAATGGAAGATTTTTTTTTTCAATAGAAATGCAAATGCAACTCAAACTAGAAAACAAGAAACACAATCAAAATGCAATGAAAAATCATACACAAGCGCACAATATTTTTTTTTAAATGCAAACACACAAAAATCAAAAGAAAATAATTCGAAGAATAGAAAATTAAAATCAAAATAATTCCCCGGCAATGGCGCCAAAAACTTGTTCGACGACGGATATTCTATCGGTTTAGAAAACCGTCGAACGAATTTAGAAAAAAAATAACCGCAAGCGCACGGCGTACACTTGTAGTACGTGGCGAATACGGGTCGATCCACAAGGAATTGTTAGAGTTTAAAAATCTATTCAATCAAATTAGACCAAATGGAGGATGAATTGTTAACTAAAAATGAAGCTAAAACTAAAACGTGATTTAAAAACTATTAAACTAGAGAACAATTTAGAGGCAAATCCACTCTAATATTTTTGTAAATCAACAAACATAGAATTTATGATCTCAAACTTTGATATTAAGTGAAATAAGTGTTGCATTTATCATAAGTATGGTTTGTTTATGTTATTAATTAACATAACTCAAACCATCAAACTATAATACAACAATTATACCACTTATAATTCTCATGAAAATGAAGCCAAAGAAAAAGTTATTTTAAGTATGATCTATTTACTATTGTAACTAGTAATATAGATCATCAAATTTCATTTTTACTTTCATTTCAAAATAAAAATGGATTAGCAAATGATGATGCAACTTGTGTTTATGTTGAATAAGAATAGCTCATTTGTAAAAGCAACATAAGCTATCAAACCCACTTGTATAAACTTGCATCAAAATTTACTTTCATGAAGCATAGACAAAGAGATCATAAATCATAGAAATGTTGAAATTACATAATATTTGAGAGCTTCATTACCCCTAAATTGAAGGGTTTAGCTACTCATTTGTGGCAATGAAGCAACACTTGTAAATTTCAACATGAAAGAGCAAAGAAATGAAAACTAAGCAAAGGAAGAAAAAGAGACTAACTAGTAACTAATTGCATAAAAATTAAAGCTACACTACTTGCATAAATGTAAATCTAAGCTATGAACATTAAAGGAAAGAGAGCATAGAAATAAACATTAACAATAAAACAAAGAAAAGCATGTAGAAAAGAGAGAAGAAAGAGGCTTGGAAGCCATTTTTATTTCATAGAACATTGAGCTTACAATTTGATCTCTTAATTTCCTAAGTGAAATGAAAGAGTAGATGATCTTTTCATGTACACAAGTGGGCTATTTAAACATGCATAAAACCCTAATTCCATTTTTAGGGTGCTTCCCAAAATGCCCTTTAGGAAGTGTGGCCACCAAGTAACCATTAGCCACTAATTAATCCATCATTTGTTGTGCATGAAGCTTTAACCTCCACTTAGTTGTCCATTAGCTCATAGTTGTACATTTAGGTAAGTGGGTGGGGTCCTCCATGATCTTGAACTTGAATTATTTCCTCTTCATTCCTTTGTATTTCCTTGTGCATGCATATATCATCATGAATCCCACTTCCAAATGCATCAAAATATCCTATAAAAATCATAAAAATTGTCCAAGTAAAAATTCGTAAATTAACACATGCACACAAATGACCATTTTGCCCCTGAATGAAGATGAAAATATGATGGTTTGAAAATAATTGAATTTTGGTTTTAACATGTAAAAATGCCCAAATATGATGTTTATTTAAATAAAAAGAGATAAAATATGGATGTAAATATATGCACATTTACGTGCACATCACTAACATATGTAACTCTATAGTCAATCTTGTTTGGAGTAACGGTGTTTTTTCCTTTATAAACTTTGTTATATTGTGATATAATTAATTAATTAATTAAAAGTATATAATAAGAAAATCCTTAAATAAAATATTGTGTAATTGTAGCTGCAAATATTTGCAATCGCAAGTAATTAACACAAAATAAATGATATGTTTAATATTCCTAATCAAGATGTTTTAAGAAAAGAATATCGATCCATCCATTTAGACCATAGTGTATAACACTGTCTAAATGTTGGACAATATATTACTCATGGCTACTAGGGCACCAATGGTTATGTACTTGCAGTAATCAGATAACTATGGAATGACTCATCCAAGAGTTTCCTATTGGTTGATAACAACTAGGTCAAACAGGAAATGTTAATGTGACAAAGTTACACAGTTCCCTCGAATACCCCAGAATTTGAACGTGAATACTCTACTTTGATTATGGTTAAATTATGGCATGGAAATCCATTGAGCAACTATAGTTGGATCTTAGTTGAAGCATTGGAAGTGAAGCACTATTCAATGGAGAGTTTGCTCCTCGATTTTATAAGGTTAGTATCACGGTCAGCTGCAACTCAAAGTCAAATAACTTGCCAAAATAGAATGGTTAATAATAAATGTTACTATTGAACCAAGGACCTTGTTCATGGTTTAATCAAGTTAAATATGGATAATATTTGATTTTTGACTAATACCAAATTCCATACATCCTAAGGAGAGATAGTGTTGATGAAGAAAACATGTATAAATTATTGTCACTATTTGTATCATTTAAGATAAAATAAAATATGCTTTTTACCAAAAAGATCTGTAAGTGATAAATTCAGCCTAATTGTCATGCAACTATCCAAGATGATGTGTGAACGTTAAATAATAAATTGTTCAATAATAGTCGCTCAATGAAATCATGCCTCTAAGTCACATAACCATATTTGTAAATTCTCCGAAAACTATACGATTTAGTTAGTTTATAAAATGGTATAAATTAATTAATATATAAGAAATATTAACTATTAATTTATTTGATGTTTTGGGTATTGTAAGCAATTATTTGAATATGTGTGTAAAAGTTATATATGCACATATCGATATATAATATCGATATTTATTTATATGTGTTTTAGATAGAGATAATTACTCAATGGTCTTTTGTAGTAAAAAATCCATGCAAGGGAAAAACATGGCCGACCATCTTATTAGAGATGAAATGTTTGGTTTAATTGAAAATGATTGGAAATCAAAAAAGTAAGTTTTAAAGAAATAATGTGAATGGTTATTATTCTCATATTAGAACAAATCCTCTCATTTATTTTTCCTTCTAATTTTCTTCCTTTTTCTTTTCTCCATCTGCGGTCGCCACCTCCTAGCCCCATTCGTGGCTAATTTTTTTGTTTCATTTACCCAAAACTGAGTCAAATAATATGTAAGTAAGTGGTTCATTTGATTCCTGCAAAATTGAATTTTGATTCTAGGTATCTAGGGAAGGAAATAATATCTAGATCAAGGCATTACAAAGGGCTAGATCTACTTAGGCAATTTTTCATTATTTTAGATATGTCAACATCCCATGTATGTATATTTATATTGCCAAATACCTTTTCAAATTATGTTATTTAGCAATTGAAATTTAAATGTTAGTTTCTGATTTGTTTTCAAACCATAAATCATTGCAATTACAAAGGCACAAAATATATATACATACAAACTTATATATATATATATTTGTATGTGTAATGACCCACTTTTCTATATAGTTTAAGCAGACAATAAACCACACATGACCTATTCAAATTGAATGGAAAGGCGGATAGTTAGGGAAAAATAAGAAGAAAGAAGATAAGAATAAAACTAAACAACATAGAATCTCACAATAGAACAAATAATCTATAATATACATCAAATCTTTAAACAAAAGCAAACTGTAATACACACACACAAACATCAATCAGAGTATACTAAGCTATTTCAGCCCGGACAATTATAACAACCTATCCTCACAAATGTTGATAAATACAACAATGAATGCAATGGAAAAATAACCATATACACGGGTATGTCCCTAGGCCTCCAACTCGTCACCTGAAGCTCCAAAGCATCCAACTAATCTGTAATATGCTCGGTCTTACCCGAGTATTATAATAAAATAACATCCAAGTCAGTATAGAAAACCAGCATGAGAAAACACACCTTAATTGAATTTTAATGTTTCAAAAATATTTTGAAAATAAAGGTATCTCGTAAGACCACGCTGCACATAAACTCTGACGAGTTTTTACCTTACGATAACCAAACCATTTCATATGAAATTCTCTGATATTATAATAGTGTCTAAGATACAAATACTTATAAATCATAGCCGAAATTGTTACGTTAATTAAATTCTAGCATAATAGGTTGTACAATCAAAACTGTAAAGGCATGTGTTGGAGATTGGATTACATACCATGATAAGGTAAGGAACTACCTTCCGAAGATACATCTCTAGATAAAATGCACCGGGGTCTGACAAGAACATCTTGTACCCCTGCCATACAAGACTGGCCTACCACTTGACTAGTAGTAGCGAATATGATTTCCCCTTTTGTTAATGGTCCTCGAAGCATACATGAGTAGATAGTAATCGATGTGGATTTGGAATGACCATACCCTGATGGGAGCGACCCACTTAGCCCTACCGCACGCCCGATTTTTGTCATTCCCAATTGATGAGGCTCGAGGCTACGTTTTACCTATATATAGCACTTCCCACTTGGAATGCTAACACCGCTTTCTAAGCAATAATAAAATACCAACATTCATCCATACAAGTTTATTCTAGGACTAAACAAACTTCTTGAGTGCTCCGTCTTCTATTCCATCATCTTCAAGATGTTTGCACTTCGAAACACTTGAGTTGGATCAAAGTTGTTTTCGGATAACATATCCGATCCCGGTCACTTCAAAACAACATTCGATAATTTCCAAAAAACGCAACCTCGGTTCTTTAGGAAATAAACAACTAAAGATATGAGCGAAGATCACCCCCTAACCTTAAGTAGACGGATTTCCTAATCATTTATCCTAGGAGAACGAAATGAGATTTATATGCACAATACAACATCATCGAAGATGACTGTGCTATATAGCGCACGTGTTTCTCTTAGATATTTCCAAAATTATGTTTTTGGACCCATATTTGATAGTCGGTTATTTAACTATCGAATAAACAAACATCCAAATCAGGGATTTAATTCCATAGGGAGAAACCAACATTGGTTAAGCACATAAGCAAGCACAAGCTTCTTAAATTAATCTTCTCATTAATTAAAATCACCTTATGATACTTACATAAAATACATTTACAAAGATATATTCACAAATCCCATTATTTTCAATACTTAGATAATATCCATACACTTTTTATAAATCTCTGAAAATCATTTATAATTTTTTTTATAAATTCAGTTACTTATAAATTCCTTTTGTACATTTTTAAAATCATTTTTAGGTCCTTTATAAATCCAAAAAAACCATTTATAAAACTCCTTTTATAAATCTATAAACCCATTTCTAAAATTCATTTATAAATATCTAACCGTTTATAAAACTCCTTCAACTTGTAAATAATCTCCCTTAAGTCTTCAAACCATTTTATAAACTTCAGATACTATTATATAATAATAATTATTAACAAAAATCATTTTTATAGATAATAATTATTTACTTCAAAACATCATAAAAATAATGATTAATAATTTCAAAACATTATTAAATAAACAATAATAATTAACCTTTACCATTATTACGAATAGTAATAATGAATTTTGAAAACATTATTAATAAATCATTATTATAAATTTCACGCAATATTTATTTTTAAAAATAATCAACTTTCAAAATATTAAATATTGGTAAATTGCTTTAAAGTAACATTAAGTATAAATAAATAATCCTTAAAACGGTATTAAATAAAAATAACCTCAAAATAATATAAAATGTAAAAAATCTTAAAACAATATTAAATATAAGAAAATAACTTTAAAAACAATATTAAATATAAATAAATAATTTCTTAAAACAATATTCAATATAAACAAGTAATTTTTGAAAGAAAACACTTCTAATGGTTAAAAAAAATTGATAATAAAGTTGGAGTGAAATAGAAATTAAATCCTTAATAAAACAAAATATTTCAAAAACCCGATTCCAAGTTAACATAATTTCCTGTTTCAAAATCAATCCCAACCCTAGATGGCAATTTATAGTATTTAAAAATACTAATTTAAGGAATATCTACCAACGCTCAATCAGTATTGATATTGATTTTCTATCACTACGGGGTTTAAGTTTTGAACATATAACAATGTCAAACAATCAGGTTGATATTCAATGATTCATATAACAGGAATATTGTTGAAATTAAAATCAACAATGGGGAGAAATCCAAATGGATCCCTCCAATCCGTACCCTTGCATCACACCTCATATATTAATTGCTTTCTAAAGCGAAAATTCATCAAAATCAAACAATCAACATATAAATATCCAAACAACCAATCAATAATTTTTATCGACTGTATAATATTCCTGGTTAACCAAAAAAATGAGATTAACTCACAATTATTCCAATTATCGTCGAGGCATTCCGGTTTGGAAGTAAAATCGAACAACGTCCGATTTTACCCCAAATTTGTCAAACCCATTTCATTATGAAGCTTTTTTTTCTTCTGAAAATTGATACAATAGCTCGATTGGACCTCGTATGAGAGAGTTATCACATTTATAGGATTACTAGTTAAATAATATAATTAAATCCACTAATTACGACATTATTAACTAATTACAACTTTAACCTTTCTTCCTCCATCAACTAATTTCCCTCCCAGTGCACGCGTGCACAATGGTCGTGCACTATTCTTCCACTAGCTCCTCGATTCCTCAACGATTCCCAAATCTGATCATTGCATTGAACTCCATGACCAAATCTCTATCACCTCGGCACCACCAACCAACGCCCGAAGCTCTCCTTAAAATCGCGACTTTTGACCTGCACCACGTCGACCACCTCAAGTCGCATTCCCCTCCAAGGCACTATGCGCCCCCAAAAATGGGCCGCAAGTGCTTTTCGACATCCTGAATCAAAATATCAACTCGATTTCGATAATCATCGCCTAAATCGAATGAAATCCCTAACTTTAATTCCTATCCGTTTACTGTCGAACTCCTTAATGATGCCGTGACCTTCTATAAACATACCAAAGTGAAGAACTTGTCAAAGGCCACTAAGTGATCAAAGTTTCATGATTTTTAGTTTTGAATTGGGTTTAGTTTTAATTTTCTAAAATGAAGATTCTTGATTTTGCTTAGTGGAATGAATATAAAAAGGGGAATGGAGGGAAAATTGAAATGATGGGGTAAGGTATAAAAACGTAGGGGTATGGGCACAAATAGAAAGAGGTAGGGGAAGTATGCACATATTATTTTTATTAATTAAAAACCGATATTATATGCCCAAAAAATTTCGAACTCCTATCGAGACGCGCCGCCTAGCGTTCTATAAGTAATACCCTTATTTCGAACCCAATGGAGCTAGTCTCGAGACCTAATTCGATCATATACAGAAGATAGCTTTTCAAACCCAGTTATTATATAAATTTCTATAATTAATATCTATGCGTTTCAATCTCGCACGATCAAACGATACGTCCGATCGCCATGAAATTCATTATCATACAATAACACACTATTATGAATCCAATGAAACTGGTTTTGTCGAAATCCGAGACAGTGTTCTAGAAGGTTATTTTCATAAGTTAATTAAAACCATTATTATAAAAAAAATATTAATCGTTTTTAAATTCAAATTCAAAAGCAAGCTTTCTTCGTTCTTATTCAAATAGAATTTAAATCAACTTTTTAAATCATTTTTTTATTCACATTAAATTCAGAATTTAATTATTTAAACAGTTCCAAGTATTAAATTCAATAATTTAATTATCGAATAAGTCGCTAATTCAAAATTCAAGTTATTCAACTTATAAAATTATCTTTCTAATATTTAAAATCAATTAAATATTCCAAATTCAAATGACCAAAATCCCGGGTCGTTACATTCTTCCCCCTTAAAAGAATTTCGTCCCCGAATTAGCAAGTATGAAAAATGCCCAACCTATTAACTTTTCAAAACCAATTAGTTGAAATAGATTACCAAATTCTTTTAAGACTTTAAATTTTTTCATAATTACTAACTAATACGATTCTAAGTTATGACATAAACATCAAATTTCAATTATCAAAATTTTTCTTTCATTTTAAATTTTCGAAAATTTCGCCAACGTCTCCTTTGCGCGGTTCGATCGAAAAATTTTACAATAGATATTGATGCAGCGCGTACCTCTAAATCGCGAGTGATCCACATAATTTGCGAAACCCTAGATCGTGAAGCCATAGGTCGTAGGCGAACTCTCCCTAAATCGCTTCAGTTTGAGTTGCCTCCAATAAGTCGCCTCCAATATGTCGCGCCGCAATTAGGTCGCTATCGTGCCTCCTTAAATCGCGGAGAGCTCCATAAGATCGCGAGAAGCCCCAGGTCGCTCCGCTCAAGGTCGTGAACAAGTCGATGCCGCAAATCACTCTTCCAGCCTAGGTCGCGAACGACCTTCTCTAGGTCGCGAGCGACATACGGTAGGTCGCTTTCCCCTTCAGAATTACATCGCGAACTCCAGATTGCCAATGCCTTTGCCTTCGGTCGTGAGTCACTCCATTTCAGCTGAATCGTAGGTCGCAAACGAGCTACTGGAATTTTTAGGTCGTGAACGACCTACCTTAGGTCGCTGATTGATTGCCGATTAATTCTTGAGTCGCGGCAAATGCTTAGGTCGCGAACGACCTATGGAAGATCATTGTTAGGTCGTGAGACTTTTTTTTGTTGTTACTGTTGTTTTCTTTTGATATTTTAGGTCGCGTGTGTTTCTGGGTCGGCTGTATGCTAAGTCGCGTGAGTTGTACTTTAGGTCATTGTGTTGTAATTTTCTTATGTGTGTGTTGTGTTGTAACCCTATAAATAGGGATGTTGGTCATTTGTAAAGGGTTGTTGATTTTTGAATAAAATTCTTGTTTATTAGCTTTGTGCTTTCAATTAAAATCGGTAGTTGAGTGTATCTCCTATCTCCACCTTCGACATTCGAGTGCGCTCGAATCTTCGATCGTTGAAGCCAATTCGCGGAATCAAGTGCGCTTGATCAACGCTCGAAGAATTGTAGATCTCTCTTCACGGTATCGTGCGCGATCAACGTGTCAGAGATAGCTAGAATTCGACATCTTCGGATCAACGAATTTGGGCATTTCAGTATTTCTCAATCCACCGATTGCTACGTTCATCGTATCATCAATTTTTGTATTCCGCCGCTGCGTCATTTGGTATCAGAGCTAGACTTAGCCAATCATAGCTAAGCCGAGTCTTGGAGCCAATTCTATCTGAAGATTTTGAGGAGTTAGTGAAGCCGAGCTACATCAAGCAAAGCCGAGCTAAGGGAAGTTAGAGCCGAGGACTATTAGAAGGCCGTGCATCATCTTTATTTGTTCAAGCCGAGAGTGAAGTTTGTTTCATTTGACAATGCCGCCAAGAAGAGCTAACCGTCATCAAAATGTTGAAGATTTGTACAAGGGAGAAGATGCCGAGCAAATGGAACAACGCATTAGTAACAAATTCAATGAGAAGTTAGATGAAGGTATTGTGAGATTAGAGAAATTGATGAATGATATGAATCAGAATCAGAGGAGAAGGTCGCCAATCTCGAACCATGGAGGAAACAGAGTTTCGCCATCGGTTATGGAAGTAAGGAGGGTGTCGCCACAAACTTATCAAGATAAAAGGGAATCATCAATTTCAATGAGACGAGATCACCATGGGTATAGAGATGAAGAGAGAAGAACTCCACGTGAGTTTGACAATGAACCATGTCGTGATGACAAAAGATCGAGTAGAAGAGATTTGCATGATCATAGAAACATACGTGGTCATAGAGACGATGGGTGTAATTTGCCAAAGCATGAGAATGATTCTATTTGGCTAAGGGACAATATTTTTCAGTCTACCTGTACTATCTTGGGAAAGGTTTGTAAATTCGTTATTGATGCGGGAAGTTGCGATAACCTTATCTCTGAAGAAGCCGTTATGAAGTTAGGGATGAAGACTGAAAAACACCCTAGACCGTATAAACTGGCATGGATAAAGGAAGGGGAAGAAGTGACGGTGGGAAGACGAACATTGGTTACATTTTCTATTGGGAAAAAGTACAAAGATGATATATGGTGTGATGTGGTTGATATGGACGTGTGTCACCTACTATTGGGAAGTCCATGGCAGTCTGATCGAGTTGTACAACATAATAGTCATGCCAATAGCTACAGTTTCATGTTCGAAGGAACTAAGATTACCTTAGTTCTTAAGAAGCGTGAACAAAGTGACTGCAAGCCAGAGAAGAAAGTGGAAGCAACTAATTTAATATCTTCGAAAGAATTTGTTGAAGAAGAGAAAGGTAGTGTTGAAGTGGAAGATAAAGTAGACTCTTCTCCACCCATGAAGATTGATGACCATAAAGTTGATTACTCGCAATCCGCAAAGTTAGATAAAAAGGAAGTTGATGATTTTCAACCAACAAAGTTTGATGAACATGAAGTTGAAAATTCACAACTAGCGAGGTTTGATGAGGATGAAGAAAGTGTGTTAGGAGATGAAGGGGGTGATTTATTGGTGAAGAAAGTAGATTCGACTAGTCTACAATCTACAAGAGAGTTTGCTAAAGAAGTGGAGGATAGTGCAGAAGTATTCCTGTTGAATGAAAATGAAACCAGTGAAAGTGTTGAAATTCTCGAAGAGGTTAAGCGAATAGTGAAGGAATGTGAAGATGTAGTTCCTGCAGAGTTGTCCAAGGAATTACTGCCACTAAGGGACGTACAACATCATGTTAATCAAGTGCCAGGTGCTATTGTATCGCATATGCCACGTAATCATATGTGTCTGACAGAGCAGGTAGAGTTGAGAAGACTGGTTGATGGGTTTCTATTCGAAGGAAGGCAATTGTATACTCCTGATTGCAGTTGGCGAATAAGAGTTATCAAAGACTTACATGTAGAAAGACACGAGGACTGTGATCGTACCATGCTGTTGATTGTAACGTCTTGTTTTGGGCCGTCAATAAGGAAGGAGGTTGAAAGGTTTGTTCAGAAGAGCCATAATTATCAAATTTCGAAAGAGACTGCGACAAAGACAGGTTTATGTATGTCATTACCTATACATACCAGAATATGGGTGGAGGTAAGTGTGAACTTTGTATGGAGTTTGATGGAGACGCAAAGTGGCAACGAATCTATCTATTTGATGGTTGAACGATTTCTTGTTGGTACTTACAACAAGCTAGATGCTGGAGGGATGGGTCGTTTGGAAGTTGTGAAGGGAATTAATGAGAATGTTTGTAAGTTGAGTTTGCCGGGTCATCTTCCTATTGCCAACGTTGACAATATCAAACACTTGGTTCCATTTCATGAGGATAAGAGTGTCAAAGAAGAAGAAACTTTAAATTCGAGGATGAATTTTTCTCAACCTGGGGAGGATGATGCAGCGCGTACCTCTAAATCGCGAGTGATCCACATAAGTTGCGAAACCCTAGATCGTGAAGCCATAGGTCGCAGGCGAACTCTCCCTAAATCGCTTCAGTTTGAGTTGCCTCCAATAAGTCGCCTCCAGTATGTCGCGCCGCAATTAGGTCGCTATCGTGCCTCCTTAAATCGCGGAGAGCTCCAGAAGATCGCGAGAAGCCCCAGGTCGCTCTGCTCTAGGTCGCGAACAAGTCGATGCCGCAAATCACTCTTCCAGCCTAGGTCGCGAACGACCTTCTCTAGGTCGTGAGCGACATACGGTAGGTCGCTTTCCCATTCAGATTTACATCGCGAACTCCAGATTGCCAATGCCTTTGCCTTCGGTCGCGAGTCACTCCATTTCAGCTGAATCGTAGGTCGCAAACGAGCTACTGGAATTTTTAGGTCGTGAACGACCTACCTTAGGTCGCTGATTGATTGCCGATTAATTCTTGAGTCGCGGCAAATGCTTAGGTCGCGAACGACCTATGGAAGATCATTGTTAGGTCGCGAGACTTTTTTGTTGTTGTTACTGTTGTTTTCTTTTGATATTTTAGGTCGCGTGTGTTTCTGGGTCGGCTGTATGCTAAGTCGCGTGAGTTGTACTTTAGGTCATTGTGTTGTGATTTTCTTATGTGTGTGTTGTGTTGTAACCCTATAAATAGGGATGTTGGTCATTTGTAAAGGGTTGTTGATTTTTGAATAAAATTCTTGTTTGTTAGCTTTGTGCTTTCAATTAAAATCGGTAGTTGAGTGTATCTCCTATCTCCACCTTCGACATTCGAGTGCGCTCGAATCTTCGATCGTTGAAGCCAATTCGCGAAATCAAGTGCGCTTGATCAATGCTCGAAGAATTGTAGATCTCTCTTCACGGTATCATGCGCGATCAACGTGTCAGAGATAGCTAGAATTCGGCATCTTCGGATCAACGAATTTGGGCATTTCAGTATTTCTCAATCCACCGATTGCTACGTTCATCGTATCATCAATTTTTGTATTCCGCCGCTGCGTCAGATATATAACCACAAATATACATCTCATCTTCCGTAGGGAAAAATATAAAAATACGATTTGTAATCCGAGATATGTACCTTTTATTAGCATTAGAAGCATATACAATCATTATAATGCGAAAGCGAGCTCCAAATGAGAAGCATGCGCTAACCGAACCTATTAATTACTCAACAACCATGGAGAACAAGTATAGGGAAAGTAGTATCAATATATAACATAGATTATACAATAATCATATGCAAATGTAGCAAATGTAACCAGAGAACCATGAAACAAATAATATCCATCCAAGTTATTCATAACCGTATCAATTTACATTTTCTAACGTCAACACATAATTTATTAAGGCATATACGATGTACATATATCATCTGCAGGCAAAGCCATACTCGATCGTTAGCTTGATCACACAATGTTACTTTCGAACTAGTATCGTTCACATGACCATTCCAGTGCGGATCCAGATCCAATTCATTGATTAGAAACCATTATTCTCCTTGCATTGCCATATAGTATGATAGAGAATCCCAAAAGTAATAAAAATCCATATCAATGTTAGTTGTTGAGAATCGAGTGAAAAATTCTAACTAGGACCAATGTAATTCATCTCAAAATTATGTACTCGAATCTGCATCAAACAGTTATGCGCATAAAATAATATACATACAACTTACGTTTTTGATTAAATTGGTCTCTCGTCATTCAGATTCTTTTATTTACATTCATTTATTCATAATCGTTATTTACATTCATTTACTACTTAGTATATTTCTTTAGATACTAATGTCACTTAAGAACTATTCCATCAAATTTTACTCAAGTTTATTATAAACATTTAAATAACACTTCTCATGTTCATTATCACTTCCCAACTCAAGCTCATATCTATTTCTATCAACGACATTCCAAACATATTCAATTTATTTACACTTAAATTGAATTTCGTTTTGTAACCCAGTTTCAAATTTACTTTTCTTAACATTTATATTCAACGATTTAAAATTTTGTTGTAACTAATTATTAATCCTCCATTTATAAGTTACAAAAACCGATTTCTTATGTTTCCAACAAAATACTTAAATAAAATTTTCAGAACTTTAGACACTCTGGTTTTTTTCAAATTATTTTGAAACAATACTATTAATATTTCTTGGTAATTTAAATCATTATTTTGAATTTTAAAATCAAACTAGCTTTTCTAAAACAAAACTCTAATGGTAGCAATCCATCACTTAGAAACTCGAAAATGAACGCCGATGATGTTGTAGTCATCATCTAAATTATTTTCCAGCGATAGAAGTGAGTACGGTGCTTTCTGTCTCTTTTAAACACCATTTTAAAACATTTACATTCAAAATTATTTTCCAAATAATGTTATTATTTTCCAAAACTTTGAATTTTTTTTTCAAAATCAACAAGATTTAAATTCTCAAATTCTTAGCTTAAATCTTTTTAATTTATAAATAATACTTATAAATAATACTTATAAATTTTCCTTATATATAATTTCACTATGGTTATATAAAACCATTTCTTAACTGTTAATCTTTGTTTACATTATAACAACAACAACTTTTATTAGAACACAAACAACAAATGATAATAATCAAATATTATCATTCACTAATAGCAAAAAACATTATATAAACTGCAATAATTTCTAAAAAATTTATTCATTTATATAAAAATATAATCAAGGTAAAATTATTTCTTTTACCCAATTTCTAAACAATACTATGTCGAATTGCTCGGTTCAAGTGTTTGGAGACCCCCATCAATAACGGTAATTACTCGTATTGATTAGGATCAATAAGCCATCCAACAGATCAACCAACATAATATAAAACATTTTTATATCACTAACAAATACGCGCTCATATATATATATATATATATACATATATGTATATATGTATGTATATGTATATATACACACACACTCAAACTCATTCTAGGGTGCTGTTGACCGTACTATAATGAGTACCCCAACAAAGCCAAGGTTCTCGCTTAATCTTCAGCTCTGATACCAAAATGTAATGACCCACTTTTTCGTACAGTTTAAGCAGACAATAAACCACATATGACCCACTCAAATTGAATGGAAAGGCGGATAGTTAGGGAAAAAGAAGAAGAAAGAAGATAAGAAGAAAAGTAAACAACATAGAATCTCATAGCGGAATGAATAATCTATAATATACAGCAAATCTTTACGCAAAAGCAAACTGTAATATAAACATATACAAACAACAATCAGAGCATACTAACCTATTTCAGCCCGGATAGTTATATCAATCTGTCCTCATAATTGCTGATAAAATAAAACAATAAATGAAACGGAAAAATAACCATATATGAGATACATCCCTGGGCCTTCCAACTCATCTCCTAAAGCTCCAAAGCATCCAACTAATCTGTAATATGCTCGGTCTGACCTGACCATTATAATAAAATAATAGCCGAGTCAGTCTTGAAAACCAGCTTGAGAAAACACACCTCAATTGAACTTTAATGTTTCAAAAATATTTTGGAAATAATGGTATCTCGTAAGACCACGCCGTACATAAACACGGACATGATTTTACCTTACGATAACCCAACCATTTCATATGAAATTCTCTAATATTATAATAGTATTTAAGATACAAATACTTATTAATCATAGTCCAAATTGTTACATTACTTAAATTCTAGCATAATAGTTTCTACAATCAAAACCATAAAGGCACGTATTCGAGATTGGATTCCATACTATGACAAGGTAACGAACTACTTTTCGAAGTTACATCTCTAGATAAAATGCACCGGGGTCCGACAAGAACATCTTGTACCCCTGCCACACAGGATGGGCCTACCACTTGACTAGTAGTACCGAATACGATCCCCCCTTTTGTTAATGGGCCTCGAAGCATACATGATTAGATAGTAATCGATTTAGATTTGGAATGACCATACCCTGATGGGAGCGACCCACTTAGCCTGGCTGCATGCCCGATTTTTGTCATTTCCCAGTTGATGAGCCTCGAGTTACGTTTTACCTTTATATAGCACCTCCCTCTTAGAATGCTAACACTGCCTTCTAGGAAATAATGCAACACAAGCATTCATCCATACATGTTCGTTTTGGGACTGAACGAAATGCTTGAGGGCTCCATCTTCAATTCCATCATCTTCAAGATGTTTTCATTTCGAAACTCTTGAGTTGGATCGAAGTGGTTTTCGGATAATATATCTGATCCCCGTCTCTTCGAAATAACATTCGATAATTTTCTGTAAACTCAACCCTGGTTCATTAGGAAATAAACAGTCAAACATAAGAGGGAATATCACCTCCTAACCATTAGTGGATGGATTTTCTTATCATTTGTCCTAGGAGAATGAAATTTATATGCACAGTACAACATCATCGGAGATGTCTGTGCCATATAACTCACGTGTTTCTCCTGGGTATTTCCAAAGTTATATTTTTGGGTCCATATTAGATAGACGGTTATTTAACTACCGAATAAACAAACATTCAAATCAGGGATTTAATTCCGTAGGGAAAACCAATATTGGTTAAGCATATAAGCAAACATTGACCTCTTAAATTAATCTTCTCATTAATTAAAATCACCTCATGATACTTACAAAAAATAATTTTACAAAGATATATTCACAAATCCCTATATTTTCAATATTTAGAAAATATCCATTTACTTATTTCAATGGTATAAGTATATTCACAAAACGGAGGAAGATTCCCATTTTATACATTCTAGAACCATTTATAAAATCCTTTATAAATTTCTAAACCCATTTATGACTATTTATAAAATCTCTGAAAATCATTTATAATCTCTTTTATAAATTCAATTACTTATAAATTCTTTTTGTACATTTCTAAATCATTTATAAACCCTTTATAAATCCATAAAACCATTTATAAAACTTTTTTTATAAATCTATAAACTCATTTCTTAAATTCGTTTATAAATATCTAACTGTTTATAAAACTCTTTCACCTTGTAAATAATCTCCCTTAAATCTTCATGCCATTTTATAAACTCCCCTTATAAAATCCAAGTCAATTTATAAAGCTCTATTTATGGGTCTCGGAAACATTTATAAATAATTAAAAATCATTTACTTCTGATACTATTATATAATAATAGTTATTAACAAAAATCATTTTTATAGATAATAATTATTTACTTCAAAATATCATAAAAATATTGATTAATAATTTAAAAACATTGTTAAATAAACAATAATAAATAACCTTTACCATTATTATAAATAGTAATAATTAATTTTGAAAACATTATTAATACATCATTATTATTAATTTCACACCATATTTAATTTTAAAATAATTAACTTTCAAAATATTAAATATTTATAAATAGCATTAAAACAACATTAAGTATAAATAAATAATCCGTAAAATAATATTAAGTAAAAATAACCTCAAAACAATATAAAATATAAAAAAAATCTTAAAACAATATTAAATATCAGTAAATAACTATAAAAACAATATTAAATATAAATAAGTAATTTTTTTAAAAAAATATTAAATATAAATAAGTAAATTTTGAAAGAAAACATTTCTAATGACTAAAAAACAGATAATAAAGTTCAGCTGAAATAGAAATTAATCCTTAGAAGCAAAATATTTTCGAAACTCAATTCCAGATTTAAAATCATTTCTTATTTCAAAATTAATCCCAACCCCAAATGGCAATTTATAGTATTTAAAAATACCAATTTAAGGTAAATAGCTACCAAAGCTTAACCAAATTGGTATTAATTTTCTATCACTACAGGGTTGAAGTTTTGAACATATAACAATGTCAAACATTCAGGTTGATATTCAATGATTCATATAACATGTATATTATTGAAATTAAAATCAACAATGGCAAGAAATTCCATTGGATCCCTCCAACCTATCCCTCTGCACACAACTAATATATTAATTGCTTTCTAAAGCGACAATTCATCATAATCAAACAATCAACATATAAATATCCAAACATCCAATCAATAATTTTTATCGACTATATAATATTCTTGGTTAATCAAAAAAGTGAGATTAACTCACAATCATTCCAATTATCGCCAAGGTATTCTGGTTTGGAACTAAAATTGAACGATGTCCGATTTTAGCCCAAATTTCAACTGTCTCTTAATTTGTCAAACCAGTTCCATTACAAAGCTTTCATCATTACGAGCACAACACAAAAATCCGTGCCTTAATTGGATCTGGTATGAGAGAGTTATCGCATTTATAAGATTACGATTTAAACAATATAATTAAATCCACTAATTACAACACTACTAACTAATTACAACTTTAACCTTTCTTCTTCCATCAATTAACTTCCCTTCCTATGCACACGTGCACCATGGCCATGCACTCTTCTTCCCCTAGCTCCTCTATTCCTCAACGATTCCCAAATCCGATCATCGCATTGAACTCCGCGACCAAATCTCCATCACCTTGGCACCACCAACCAACGCCCGAAGCTCTGACCTGCACCACATCGACCACGCATGTTGCTTTCCCCTTCTATGTGCTCGCGCCCCCAAAAATCGGATGCATGTGCCGTTCGACATACTGAATCCAAATATCACCTCGATTTCGACAACCAATGACTAAATCAAATGAAAACCCCAACCCTAGTTCTTATCCATTTACTGTCAAACTCCTCAATGATGTCGCGACCTTCTGTACACATACCAAAGTGAAGAACTTGCCAAAGGCCACTCAAAGATCAAAGTTTCATGATTTTTAGTTTTGAATTGGGTTTTATTTTAAATTTGGAAAATGAAGGTTTTTGATTTTTGCTTATTGGAATGAATATAAAAAGGGGAATGAAGTGAAAATTGAAATGATGGGATAATGTTTAAAAACGTGGGGGTATGGGCATGAAAAGAAAGAGGTAGGGTAGAAAGTATCCTTAGCCACTCAAAGAAACCGGATGGTGTCCTAAAAGCAGTCTTCGGCACACTATCCTTAGCCACTCTCAATTGGTGAAATCCCATTGCCAAATCCATCTGAGAAAACACCTTAGCTTCATGAAGTTGATCAAACAAGTCATCTATTCTTGGCAATGGATACTTGTTCTTCTTAGTCACCTTATTCAGCTCACGATAATCCACACACAACCTCAACGATCCATCTGCTTTGGTTGCGAACACAACTGGTGCACCCCATTCGGACACACTACGCCGAATGAATCCTTTCTGCAAAAGATCATCAACTTGCACCTTCAACTCATGTTGTTCCCTAGGCGCCATCCGCCTAAGAGGCATCACAACAGGTCTGGCTCCTTCAACTAGATCTATACGAAACTCGATCTCCCTATGCGGCGGTAACCCTTTGACCTCGTCAAAGACATCCTCGAATCCATTCGCGATTGGCACCGATGACAGTCCATCCCGTGGAACAACTAGCGAATACATGAAGCTCATGAAGATGCCTTCTTCATGCTTACATCGTATCACAATCTTTCGCCCCTCCACATTCTCAACTGTCACCTCCAACCTTTCGCAATCAACCTTTGCCGCATACTTCCTAAGCCAGTCCATACCCAAAATAATTCCAAACCCCGCAAAGTTCAGAACAAAACAATCACAAACAAAAGAGCAACCATGACTCGATACAATCAGACCACAGCATAACATACACAAACAAGACGAACCCCCAACTGGATTAGTCACAACCAATGGCCTATCAATGATATCCGGTTCTAAACCCAACTGGTCTACAAGTTCACTACAACCAAACGAATGCGACGCCCCAGTATCAAACAGAACTCTAACTGGAACACCACATAGGAAAAGAGTACCTTGAACTACCACACTCTTTCCTTTCTCTTCAGCGGTAGGAGCTTTTGAAGACGACGGAACAGCTCCCAAAGCATAAGCTTGCACAATCTGCTTGTCCCTCCTCGGTTCTGGACAATTCTTCCTGATATGCCCCGGCTTGTCACAGTTGTGATACTTCATCGGTACCTTCGGATTCTTACAATCCTTCGAGAAATGGCCCTTCTGCTGACAATTGTAGCAAGTCACTTCGCCCTTCAGCTTCTTCTGGCCATCCTTACCCTTCTGCTGCTGCTGCTTCCTCTTCTTGTTTCCACTCTGCTGTGGTTTAGACTCTCCCCTGGTCACAGCAACAACAGATCCTTCCTTAGGAAACAGACTCTCATGACTGAGAGCTTTCTCCACAAGCTTCTCAAATGAATCATCCAGATGATCCACCAACTGCCTCCCAAGATAACTGTCCAAGCCTGTCACGAACTTCTCATTCTTTTGATATGCAGATTCAATATATGACCGGGCATACTTGGACAAAGCTTCAAACTCAGAAACATACTCAAGAACTGGTCTTCCTCCCTGCTTGAGCTCCACGAACTTCTTGAACAGAACAGACTTCTGAGCTGTAGAAATGAACTTAGCTTCAAATCTGACTTGGAATTGCTCCCAAGTAATCTCTTCCTCCGGCGTATTGATGGTAATAGAGTTCCACCAATCAGAGGCTCTCCCTTGAAGCTGCCTTGATGCTGCCTTGATGCTAACTTCCTCTTAGTAGCATCCTCAATTCCCAAGTCTCCAAAAATCCTTCTACAAGCATCCATCCATCTCTGGACCTCAATAGTTGATTCTGTTCCCAAGAAAACCTTTCTCCAAGAGCAGTATAGTCCTTACACAACTTAGCAAAATCCACCGGCTTTGGAGTTTGAACTTGAACTCCAACATCAACTGCTGCCCCTGGAACTGGTATCCTTCTCATGATCGAAGTCATCATAGCTTCGAACATAGCTGCATAATCAGCAGCCCCTTCAGTAGCACGGCCTTCCCTAGCAGCTTGTCTCCCTCTTCGACTCATTCTCAATATCTATAAAAAGGAATGATTAGCACACCTAGAGAAACAACTGCATAAAGGACTCAAACTCTACTAAGCTACTATATTATATATAGTAATCATCCATCAAAATACAATTACGTCTCTCATATGTAGTTACGTCAGCGAGCGTTGGGTAAAATCGATTAACCAATGCTCTGATACCAAATGTGACGACCGCCCATAACCCCTGCACTGAACCTAGAGAAAATGCGCTGTAAAGTGTGCCAGGCAGCCATGGACGATTGTCAAGGTAAATTAAAACAACAGAATCTATCGTATTACTCACAGCGCATGGACAAAATACAATAAAACATATATATAGTGAAGCTTCACAGAATAGAATCTCATCAATAAAACTTCATAATAGTTGAATACAACATCTGAATAGTCAATACAACAAGCCTCACTACATATCACTCAGAGAATACAAAGCAGCGGAACATCCAGTACATATAGTAAGAAGTAATATGCAATACTCCAGCTCGTCTTCATCATCAGCATCGTGGGAAGCAAGAGCAGCACCTGTCACCTGCTACCTAGTCTGCCCGTCCCAAAATGGACGAACAGCCCAAGGCAATAAGAGTTAAAACATAAAGCCTTGAGTCAGACAACAGTCTTAGTGAGCAGTAAATTAACTAACAACATACCAAAAGAGCATAAAGGAAAAGGAATAGGAATACAACCCTCCCACTCCAACCTCTTTCTACAGTGATAGCCCCCAGACACACACTAAGCAAAAGCAGACATAGCAGAACATACAATTTAAAGTAAAGTAATTATCACTCGAGTCAAGGGCGATGTTTTCCAAGTACAAACCCCCAAGGCCTAAACCAAGATCAGATAAGCACCCAAAAAACACTGCTCTTGAGACCGAGTGACGATACAACCAAACATCCATGACTCTGGCTATCACTGTTATCATTGCTTCGATATCACCGTTAATTGAATGACCGGCACATTCTTTCAGCCGTCCGTCAAGGGCTAATGGAAACCCCGGTTCTAGACATAACTCCCGCACGTCATCGTGACCCGTGCCTAGGACTATCGAATCTGCCCAGAGTACTTGACTACCAATCCGTAGCCTTCAAGGACTATCGAATCTGCCCAACGTACTCTTGCTTTGATCATGCTAGAACCTTCAACAACGATGGGATCTCAGCCTTATAGTCATCCTCCTCGACGACTATTTCCATACTAGCTCAAGCGCCTCTCGAGCATCCATTATCCTCAAACTCGAACCATATCACCGAGTTATCAACCTGCTTGGAATGATCCCGTCTGGATTAGACCAAGACTATCTCATATCATGCTTCGCTTCATCACATCCTCGCAAAGTCTCATCTCAACATCATCATCAAATCTATGCATAAGAGCTTCATCATCCGCTACATATGCCACAAGCAGCTTTCCCAATTCAAGAGCCTTTCTCTTAGCTTTTGAATCATCTTCGATCTAAATCAAATCATCAATCATCTAATTCATAGCAATCAATCAAATCAAACATTAACCCAAACAATTAAGCATTTAAATATGATCTAAGTAGACAATTATCACAATAATGGCAATTTCGTAATTAATGAGTTGAAAGTCAAATAAGCATGAAAACATGAACAATATCTCTATAATCTTGATGAATGAACTTGCATAGGTTAACATGTAGTAAGATGGATGTCAAATCATCATGAACAATGAATCTATACGGATCTACACATGTGATTAGGAAAATGCATGGAAATCACTATTTTAACACCAAATCAAGCCAACGATCCGATATACTCCTTTGGATCCGTGTGAGAGATAATCACCACTCACCAAATCACCAAAAAAACTCAAAAGCAACACACTTCAGATCTGGACAGCGAAGGATCAAACTTGATCTATCACCAATCCGCTTCAAACGATGAAATCTCTCTTCGAAGAATGTAGATCTTCAATCTAAGCTCTTCGATCTTCGATTTGATCCTCAATATGGATGGAAGGAATCACTAGATTAGAGTGGAGAAAAGAAGTGAAGAAGTGTAGAAGTCGAGCTCTCAAAATGGCAGCACTTCGTCGCTTCGAAATCCGGATCCCAAAAATGGAACAAAGCCTTCCTATTTATAGCTGAAATCTTAGGTCGTCTGCCTCTATAAGTCGCCTCCGACTTAACTCCCTCTCCGACTTAACACCCTAGACGACCTACGACTTAACTGCTATACCAACCTACGACTTATCAAAACCCACTAGTCTACGACTTATAACTTAGCAGGGCCTCCGACTTAACAGATAACTAGGTTACGACTTAACCCCCATACGACCTAAACAACTTAGCAACTATGCCGATCTATCAGGGTTACGACCTATCAAGATAAGACTTAACCGGGTTATGACTCAACTCCTAAGTCGTCTACGACTTAACGTACCCAGCAACCTATGACCTAAGCTCATGTGTGCCTATATGACCTAACGACTTAGCACACACTCAACTTAGCAACGATACCGCCTTAACGAGTCAACTGGGATACGACCTACGACTTAACAGTGTCGCGACTTATGCTCCTCCGACCTAACACCTTCGCGACCTAACATCTGCACGCGACTTACGACTTAAGCCTTTGCGCGACTTATCTAAACACAGTGCTTAGGTTGCTTACGACCTAACTTCACCCAGACATAAGTCGCTTACAACTTAACACCTTAACTTGCTAACTCGTTTAGTCCTTAGGTCGTTGCCGACCTAACTCTACCCCACGACCTAAGTTATCACACGACCTATCTCCCCTACGACCTAACCCCAGAATACTCAGGTCGCCAACTACACTTCCTTCGGTCGCCTAAACCACTTAAGTCGGTCACGACTTATCACTTAGATCGTTTACGACCTAGGACTTGAACAAAATTTTGCCTAAAATCTGAAATGACTTAACAACGCTAAGAATTCCAGATTTTGACGAATTTGTCGATCCGTAAAAATACGGGTCGTTACATCACTCATCGAGACAAGAAATGACTCTCTCACCTCAATATGCTTCGTCCTCGAGCAGAATGCCAGATTTTCAGCTAAGTGAATTGCACTCTGACTATCACAATACACATTCACTCCTTTATATATGAAACCCAAATTACACAACAGTCACCTCAAATAAAGCGCCTCCTTAGCTGCTTCAACCGTAGCTATGAGCTCTGCCTCTGTAGTTGGGAAAGCCACAATCGTTTGCAACCTCGCTCTCCAACTGATCGCTGTCCCACCAATGGTGAACACATATCCGGAGGTTGACTTCCTTCGATCTCTATCATCGGCATAGTCGGAATCATAAAATCCAACCAAGTTGAAATCTCTATCTCTCCCGCCAAAGACAAGTCCATGGTTTGGAGTTCCTCTAAGGTATCTAAAGATAAACTTTACTGCTTCCAAATGCGTCTTTCCGGGATTTATCATGAACCAACTCACCAATCCAATAGCCTTTGCAATGTCAGCGTGCAGACCATGGCATACATCAAGCTGCCAACCACACTTGCATATGGGACCTTCATCACATAAGCCTTGTCCTTTTCCGAGATCGGAGAGCCTTTACTAGAAAGCTGTATATGCAAAGGCATGGGTGTGTTGATTGCCTTTGCCCCTTCCATGCTAAACCGAGCAAGCACCTTTCAAATGTACTCCTTTTGAGTGAGGCTCAAAAGTCCTAGCTTTCTATCCCTTTGGATTTCCATACCCAAAATTTTCTTTGCTTCTCCAAGGTCTTTCATTTCGAATTCCGCTTTTAGCTTTCACTTTAAACCATCGATTTCAGCCTTATCCTTGGAAGCAATCAACATATCATCCACATACAAGAGTAGGTACACCCTTCTACCATTCTTTAAATATTTGGAGTGTACACAAGCATCTTTGATACTACGATCAAAACCAAGTGAAAACATAAAAGAGTCAAACCTCTTGTACCATTGTCTAGGCGACTGCTTAAGTCCATGCAATGACTTCTTCAATTTGCATACCCAATTTTCTTTCCCATATACAACAAATTCTTCTGACTGCTTCATGTAGATGGTCTCATCCAAGTCTTCGTGGAAGAAAGTGGTTTTCACTTCCAGTTGCTCCAGCTCCAAGTCATGAGCTGCGACGATAGCGAGCAAAATGCGGATGGACGTATGCGTCACTACTGCAGAGAATATCTCATCATACTCCAATCCCTTTCTTTGTGAAAACCCTTTAGCAACTAGTATAGTCTTGTATCTCCTCTACCCTGAACTCCTTTCAGCTCTACCTTGAACTGAACTTCCTCTAGATTCATGCACATCACCAGCACTGCTAGAAGGTACTTGTGGACTATCCTGTGATGTTTCATCAACTGCGTTTTCTTCGATAGCATCAACAAAAACTCTACTATTTGGCTGGAACACAGGAACTTCTTCCATCTCCTTAGGCCTATTAGAATCTTCTGATGTGGTAAGTAGCTTCTCCATCAGATTGAACATAGCAGACTCATCAAAAGTAACATGTCTAGAATGAATAATCTTCCGATCAACAGGGTTCCAAATTCGATACCCTTTGATACCATCTGTGTATCCAATTACTATGCCCTTGTATGCTCTAGCCTCTAACTTGTCATCACCTGTATGGTAAACGTACATAGGAGAACCAAAAATTCGGAAGTAACCAAGATACACTAATTTACTTCTTCACTTTTCCTCTGGATTCTTCCCATCTATGGCTGAGCACGGAATTCGATTTATGATATGCGCTGCAGTTGATATGCCTCAGCCCAAAACCTCTAGACAAGCCCGCCGTCAATCTGAAGCAACGAGCCTTCTCCATTAGAATCATGTTCATCCTTTCTACAACCCCATTGGATTGCAGATCGCCGGGTGTAGTGAAATGTCTCTGAATGCCATGCTGTCTACAAAAGTCGAGGAACTCCCTAGAGACAAATTCACCGCCAATATCAGATCTCAGCACCTTCAACCTAAAACCAGACTGGTTCTCAACAAGCGCTTTCCAGCCTTTGAACTTATCAAAACTTTCTGATTTGGCCTTCATCACATACACCCATACTTTCTGAGAAAAGTCATCAATGAAAGAGATAAAATACTTTGCTCCTCCAAGAGAAGGAGTAGCAACCAGTCCCCAAACATTTGTATGCACGTACTCAAGTACTCGCCTTGATCTATGGAGTCCAACTCCAAAAGATACTTTGGTTTGCTTGCCTAACACACACTCCTAGCAAAAGTCCGTCTTGTCGAAGCTTTCTCCTTTGATCATCTTCCATCTTCGAAGCAACTCTAAGCCTTTCTTTGAAATATGACCCAACCTGAGATACCAAAGCCTTGTGGCATCCAAAGCACGAGAACTGTCTACTCCAACACACGACTCTCCAAGAACTGTGGTTTCTTTCAGTAAATACAGATTTCAGAACACATCTCCTTTCATAAGAACTAGTGCACCTCTGGAAACCTTCAGACTATCCTTCTCGATAGTTACCTTGCATCCAACAGATACCAATTATCCTAAAGAAATTAAGGGCTTCGGAAGACCTGGAATATACCGGACACCTGCCAAGTGCGTACCACTCCGTCAAACATCCTGATCCTCACTGTATCTTCACCCATTGCTATACAGCTAGCATCATTACCCATAAGAATAGAGTTTCCCTCTCGTCTAATGAAAGAACCGAAGTAATCCTTATTAGGCGTCATATGGAAAGACGCTCTCGAGTCCAACACCCAATGGTCTGAGACATCCGACACTACTGCAGACAACACATCGTCAGATACAGACTTCTCCACCGCAAATGATGACGATCCTTCTTCTTCCTTCTTCTTCAAATCTGGACAATCCTTTTTCTAATGACCAGGTTTCTTGTAGATAAAGCACTTCCCGTCCTTAGACTTTACTCTCCTGCCATTAGCTGGCTTCCTTGACTTGGAACGCCCTCTAGAGTGCCAATTCTTCTTATCTTCTCTACCTCTTTCAACAAACAGGCCATGACTACTACTTCCACCTATACTTCCTTTACTTATCTCCTTCATCTGATCTCTCAAACCCTTAGATAGAAGGCCTGACTTCACATCTTCCACTGTCAATGTGTCCCTAGCGAAGATAAGGCTGTTAGCGAAACTTGTGTATCGCTCCGGAAGAGAACACAAAAGAATCATTGCCATTTTCTCCTCATCCATCTTCTAGTCAACAATCTTCATCTTCATCACGAGATCATCAAAGAAATTAAGATGTTCCTTCACTGAAATACCATCTCTCATCCGCAGGGTGAAAAATGTCTTCAGTAATATCAAACGGTTAGTCAGAGATTTCTTCAAGTAGAGATTTTCTAGCTTGGTTCAAATGCCCCTAGTAGTGGTCTCACTGCTAATCTCTGAGATGACATTCTCTCCAATAGCTAGTTGTAAAGTAGTAAATGCCCATTTCTCCATCTCCTTCCTTTCTGCGACTAAGATGTTAGCCGTTAACTCCTCAGGGGCAAACACTACTGGATGGAATTCATTCCATATTAGAACAGCCTTCATCCTCCATTGCCACTTCTCGAAGTCTTTATCCCCATTCCATTTCTCAATTGCCAACTGTGATCTTGATGCAATATACATCCCTCTAGTATAGGGTCATGTAGCAACAGGAGTCGCTTCATCTCCTTTCATAGCATCTAACACTCTTCAATTAACCTTGCAGCTCTGATACCAGACTGTTGGGGAAAATCTCTTCAAATGATCAGTCTAAGGGACTAAAAAACCCAATGTAGTGGAAAACAACTGGATCCTGATTGTAGTGAGACAAAACAAACAGAGATAAATACCAGAATAGACAGTCACATATCTATGTAATGCAAAATAATAAATAACACCAGTATTTATAGTGGTTCCACTACCGCAAGGCAGTGTACATCCACTTGGGGAGAGGAGATTTTATTAATCACTGAAAGGTTAGAGTTACAAGATTGATTCACTTTTGGAGGCTATACATAAGAAGAATTTACAATACAGACAAAATTCTGCAGAGTTTCATCTCTCTAGGATGGCTGTCATTATTGTCTAGAAGCTTCACTATTTATCGAGTGGAGATATGAGGAGGGGTAGCTGCTATATAGCAGTCCTAGGGTTTGGTTCGGCATATCTGGTTCGGCATCATTTTGGTTCGGTCAACTTCATTCGGTAAACAACACTCAAGATCTTGACCGGCTTAGCTCATCATTCGGCATTAGTTCTCCGAACCAAAATTATGGATCGGCATGCAAATACCGAACGAGATTTTTTGTTCGTATCACCAAATCATCGAACGAAAAATTTGGTTCGATCTTCATCTTCACTTTTCACAATACCGAACGAACCTTCTCTACCGAACGAAACTGTTCTTCCACCGAATGAACTCCACTGGACCAAATCTTTGGTCCGGCATCACCTACACCGAACGAAATATTTGGTTCAGCATCTTCTTTTGAACACCGAATGAAACCCACAAAGTACTGCGACTTTGCCTCTCCTTCACCGCACCTAGGGTTAGGGCTTCTTCAAGCTTTGCGAGTATCTCTGATGGCCTCATCTTCTTCAGATTCGAAATCCACTACAAGGTCGATTTCGAAGGGATGGTAATTGATATGGTGCAACATGTACAAGACTAGGTTTATGCTAATAGTAGGCCTAAACACATCATAAAAAAGCCTACTAGGTTTATGGACTAAATCATATGTAGTAGGGAATCTTTCGGTGCATAATACTAGAAGCTTTATTTCTTTTGGTAATTTTCTAAATATAGTAATTAGTTACACTTTCTGTTATGAGCACAGTAAGGTGTTAGGCCATGTGGCAAAATATGAATAAACAACGTTGTATTAGGTTATCTATAAAGTGATTGGTAGCTTGTAATATTTTAGGGTATGAAAATTACTATAACAAAAGAATCTTCTCTCTTTCTCTCTTTTCTTTATCTTCTTCCTTATTTCCTCTACAATTCTTCTTCATGCTTATTTCTTTAAGTTAGGCGCTATCAGATGCTAAGAAATTTTATAAATCAAATTGAAAGTATTTGTGATAATTTCTTATGGCAAGGCAGGAAACATTAGGTTAGTTGGAACATGGTATGTATACCAAAACAAGAATGGGGAATGGGGTTGAGAAGTCTGCATGACATTTCAGACTCATTGTCAATAAAACTTCTCTAAAAATTCTTGGAACTAAACTCTGCTTGGGCAAAGTGGATGAAGTATTGATACTACAATAGTATTTTTTTATTTTAGGATTCTATAGTAAGATAAATGCATCTTGCATGTGGAATTCTATTTAAAGAGCTAGAAATTCATGTCATGGTATGATTGAAAATAAGTGGCCAATAAAAGAGGAACTAGCCTTTGGTTCGATCCATGGCTAGATGGGGAATCATTAATCAACATAGTGAGCTGGAAGCAAATGTTATAGGAGAGCCTAAGGAAATAGTGCCTGCACTCATCTCAAATGAGAATTTGTGCCTTGATAAATGCGACCTTCCACCATTCCTTAAAACAAAAATAGAAAGTATTACTGTTAGGTGTGGCTCGCATTGTAAATGGAGTGGGTGTATGGATTGAACGGTCAAAGTCCCACATTGCAGGATATTCAGAACAATCCTGGTATATATGGGATTGGTGGCATGTAACATTGGGGATTCCTTTTGGTACAATGTGTTGCCAAGACCAAATTATATACCCGATGGAGGGGGATGAAGGAATGTTCAATCGGGATGTCGACATGGGAGACTTTGACCGTTGATACTGTCTAGACACGGTGAAGCGAACACGTACGAAATACGGAAATGCTGAAACTCAACGTGGTATCAGAGCTCCATGGTTCGAGGGACTGGTATGATGCAGCGTAACCGAAGCATGGCTCTTAAGGGGCATGAGCATGGTATGCTCGTTAAGGTAGAGATATGGTTAAGCAGTCACTCCTTCCTGCTTATGAGAACTCGGAGTAGCAGCCTGATCCACTGTGAAGAGGACTCGGTATAACGCCAAGGTGACTTAAGCAATGCTTGCCAAGGTGGAGATTGTTAGGTGTGGCTCACATTGTAAATGGAGTGAACGCGTGGATTGAACGGTCAAAGTCCCATATCGCAGGATATTCAGAATAATCGTACTATATATATGGTATTGGTAGCACGTAACATTGGGGATTCCTTTTGTTACAATGTATTGCCAAGACCAAATTATATGCCCGATGGGAGGCGATGAAGGGATGTTCAGACGCCAGCATGGGAGACTTTGACCGTTGATACTGTCTAGACACGGTGAAGCGAACGCGTACGGAACGCGGAAATGCCAAAACTCAACAGTTACTATTGATAGCAGTAGTGACAGAGACTCATAGTGGTGGAAACCGAGCAATAATGGGAAATTTTCAATAAAATCTGCCTGGGAAAACATTAAGGTTAAGGAGTCCATTCAAAAACAGAATCGTCATATATGGAATAGATTAAACTCACCCAAAATGTCTATGTGTCTTTATCTAGCCTCAATTAACAGATTGAACACCCTCTAAAGGTTGGAAAACTGGGCTAATATTCAATCTATGTGTTGTAAGTTATGCAATGATCAAGAGAAGACAAATGAGCATCTGTTCTTTAGACATGACCATTCTAAACAAATTTAGGACTAAAATAAGTAATGGACATGGATAACTTCAGCAAACATTAACACTATCAACCAATTTCTAGAATTATTAGAGAAAGCAGTTGTACAAAATGCATCAGAACATATATATTAAACATAACATTAAGTGTTAGCGTGTGGCACATTTGGATTGTAAGAAACCAGAGGTAGTTTCAAAATCAATCACTTCCAAAAAACATAAGACTAGAGCTTTTATTGCAAGATCTCAAGATTATAATGTCTAAATCGTAGCATAACATAAGTGCATGAAGTCAAGGTAGTTATATATATATAAATTTAGGCCATATGTGATCTAGATAAGGCAAAAAATTTAGATCTTGACTAGAAGTGGGTATATAAGTAGATCTAGGTATTGCAGCAACATCATTGGTGAAGCTCAAAGAAGCTCAATCTTCAGGAGTTGAAAATGGGAAAGGTATTTACTCCAAAGTTTAAAAGTAGACCTAGTTAGTGGCTCCTTGCTATTCAAAGCTTCTTAAAGCATATAAAGTTTTTTTCCTTTTTGAAGACTTGACCACCATATTTACTCTTTCAGAAGCTTAGAAGAGATAGCGGTGTTTGGTGAAAAAAGAATGAACTAAAATGGAACAATGTCGTATCCTAGTTGCATTAACATAGGGGTCGGAAATCTCATAGGGCATGATAATGATTAAATTGTTCCGGCAGTGCTCCAAGTCTATTTGATCTATGTATTCTTGTTTAGTTTTTTTCCTTGTTTCGTTTTTCTTTTGGCAGCATGTACTACAATCAATCAGTACGGATGATTTTTTCTAGGTCTAGATGTCACTTGTTTTGGTTTATAGACAGGTATTCTTTGTACATTAATATATATAGATAATGTGTACTCTTTTTCCTTGCAAGACACCCATCTAGATTAGGGGGTTGTACGGTTTTGATGAGTATTATTGTTGAAGTATATCATTTGTAGCAATAAAGTACTAATTTTCAAAAAAAAATTGCTTAAAATGTTTGATTATGAATAATTATGGAAGCTTATTTCTATTTTCATTCAAAGATTTGGTTTAGATCTAATTAGAAGTCTGCAAAAGAGGAAGATTAAAAGTCCTTTTCATTTCCTCTTTAATTACCAATCCTTTTCTAATTCAATTAGATAGATTACTTTCTTAACTATATATTGTTTTGTATACAAATTTAGAAAAAGCAATACACAATACACACACACACATAAATGTCTAAACTATAGTGCTATTAATATGTGCATACAAACCATTACATATATTACAGTGCATTTAAATATATGTATATACTTAGGCATTTATATTCTGGATGTGTGTGAAATTATCATATATATATGTAAGTATAATATACATGTATATACAATAGATATAAATCACATATCTTTATGTACATATGGTTATACACATGTCTATATATGTTTGCAATCAAGTTATGCTATGAATATATGTATTACATATATTCAAATCAAACACCAAATAATCATATTCACTATATATATTTCATATTCATGTCAAACCTTATACACACACATGAGTGCACTGGATGTATTAATACTTAATAAAATGTAACGACCCTGAATTTTCGACCCAATTTAAAATTATTGAATCCATTATTTTAATATAAAATGTGGAACTTACATACGATTTCAATTAGCGTCCAAAACTTTGTCTAAAAAATTACACCTAGATGGTTATAGATATGGGTAAAGTTTCGTCGGAGAATACCGCAGTAAATTTCGTTCGCGTTTATTGCACATCAGTTCACTTTAAACGCGGAATTTTTTTATCTTCCGAACCTAAATATTTTTAAATGGAAAAATTCTAAATCATCTTCTGACTAAGACGTCATTTTTCGTTTTTCGAAATTCAGACATCTTTAGCTCCGTCGACCTTAAGTTTTGCTGCATTTTCCATAATAGAAAATTCAAATTTTTATAATTCAAATCGTACCACTGATATCTATATACCATTGTGTTCGCCTCATCGCGCTGATCAAAATGGTATATTTCTTTGTGTCATTTGGAGTTCGGGGTTGGAAGTTACAAATTGGTTAACGGTTTGAAACATGTCTGTTACACTATAAAACCCAGTGTCTATTAGGCTTTACTGGGTGGAATACGAGGCATCCTCTGGTCAGTAACTCCTCTAGGAAAACCAACAGGTTTTGGGAGTACCAATGCAAACAGTAGAGGCTTTTCAAATTTCCGTATGGTTTCATATAAACTAAGCAATTTCAGTATAATATGAATCCAAAATTCCAGTGTGTAGGGCTTTGTCATAGGTAAGACTAAAATGATGTAATACATGGAAAGGAATACACAAAGTATAGATAGGTTACTGGCGAGTCTGCAAAACCAATAGGATCGGTTGACCCTAGGAAAAGTAAGTGAAGGAAAGATCATCCAGTATTGTGTCTAATAGAAGTTAGAATATTTGTATTGTTTGGTAGGCCTGAGTCAGCCAGTGGTTAATAGTCGTCTAATAAAACTATATTGTTCGAATAGATAGTCCATTGATTACCTCATTTATATGCGTATATGTTATTGGTATTGTTATTATGTTCAGTTTGATTGCAGGATTTTGATATGCAAAAGATATGATTTTAAAAGGATATTAGTGAGGGGAAACCCATTCCGCTAAGTGGCGTGGTCTCTTTCAATACCAGTAAACCGAGATGTAATAGAACTATTCACACCGGGCTTTATATCTGACTCGAAGTTTATGTTTTCCCATTAAACTCTCGGGTGCTCAAAATTAAATTTGAGTAAATTGAGAGTTAATGACTTTTCAGGTTTAGTAGGTTGGACAGATAAACTTTCGAAGACGCGCATGAGGCAAAGCTAGCTATATAGGAGTTATTTAATGTTATTTCCAATATGATGTATTTATAACAGATTATCTAGTACTCTAATCACCCAAAGGGGTATCTCCATATGTCGCTCTTGGCGTAATCTGTAATAATTATATTTGATCAATACCTGGGAATCGTTTTGAGATTATGTAATTGAATATGAAATATTGATTTGAAATGTAATCAGAAAATCTATTTTGAAATCTGTGCCGATTTTATTTTATATTCATGTGCATAAGAAATTGTGGATACCATTAACACTACTATATTTCATCACCGAAGGTTAAATACTATAGATGACTGTAGCATCAGTGGCACTTCGCTTTAGGTCTCGAGATAGGAGATGTTACAACTTTGTATTTCATGTGCCATTACAGTAATGGCACAAATAGTAGGAGCATACCATATGGAACTTGTAATGATCCTGAACTCGGCCTTCGAAAATCAGCACCCGTACTTCACTTGTACTCAAAATGCCGCAGATTCAAACGCCGAATCTGGTTCACCGGAGCTTATAACACCATTAAGTATAACAACACAGTGGAAGAAAGAAGACAATGATAGCATATACAACTTCAATGAATACAATATCCAGAATGATATACGATAATGATATCAATATGATACAACAATATCAGAGATAAATAATAATGCTACAGCAGAAACAACCGAACTGATAACTCCAAATGATCTGAAAAAGGGAATGAGTCCACCAACTCCAATATCAAGCTCGAACCACCATCACTTTTCACAAAGGTAAGCAAGGTCGGTCATGAATGAACTCCAAACACTGAACTAGTTCCAGATACTCTACTGAACCTGACTATCTGAAAAACCTAACTCTAGACTGCCCGTGTGGAAAATTGTGGGCACCCAGAGTTTAGGAAGGGAACAATAAACTCCGAGTCAGTCAGGGGACTGGTGTGAGTAACAAAAATAGTTTATCTTTAAAACAAACAACAAAAGAACTTTAAACGTTGAAATCCGCAATGCTTTTTGGAAAACGAAACTACCATAAGGCCTCCCGCCACACACACAATGCAAATGCAGAATTGGAGGAGATTTCTCCTTATGATAGTCAAACATGCTTACTATGCAAAATCATTCGATATTATTACTATTAGTGCATAGTGTAGAAAACCATTTCGAAAATACAATATTAATCTTAGCCAGCATAGGTACCATTATATTATGCCTGCTATAGCTACTATTTTAAATGGCAGGTTCTACAACTAAAACCGTACCGGGTTCGTATTGTTTCTTTGGATTTTCCAACAAATGGTTAGGCTAAGGAACTTCCTACTGCCACATGGGTACGCCTCTGGAGGGACGTCCCGAGAACCTACCCGGATCTCTGCCAACACAAGGCCGAGTTACCTTTGTAACTAGGTAACTACTACTCGAGTATGCCACCCCCCCGGTCCTTTTGGACCTTTATCCGAGGCGCCTCGATCACAAAGCAACAATCACACAGTAAATGAGATTGGAGCAACCACACAGGTAAATATCTGGGCTCCATACCATGATACCACCTTTTTCCAGAAGGAAATGACATACCCTAAAGGGAGCGACCCTCATAACCTTGCCGCATCTTCCTGTTTCGACCATTTCCGGTTTGTGAGGCTCGATGAGGTCTCGTCCACAAAGCTACGCTCTTTCACAAAGCCATGCTTTGATCAACAAATGATCAGCAACACACAGCATCACTCAACATGCCACACTACCAAATAGGGAGTATATCACTGATAACCTTCAACTACATAACCTCTGAGCTCGTACGTCTCATAGAAGGGTGTTAAGCTAAGAGAATAAATCTCCGCCACCAAACAGAAATGTATTTGAAAGAAATCAGCTTTATATCTCAAAGTGTAGTGTCAGACATACAACCATACAAGTCTGTTCCGGGTTCGAACAGAACCGAAGGCAGTTCCAAAGAAGCCCTTGCAATCTGGGTATTCACAATCCCGATCGAATTTCCCATCACTTAGGAAATCTCTATACCGGCGCGACTCATTGTAGAGACAATCGATAGGTTATCCTATCGTTCTCACAAATACCCGGTCTTCATCACCGGTCTTCAAATGCAATCCATATACGACGTATCATTATTCGGAATGGGTTATATGACGCAAAGGTCCTCTCCCGGCTAAACCGAATAATGAGCGCAATATTTTAAAACATATGGATATGGGATTTCAATTAAGTCACAACTTATTACCCAAAACTTTTCTTTCAAATGGTTTAAACACATTACCATTTTAATCTTTTAACACAAAAAGATTCAATTCACTAAGTTCACTCAGTTTCACAAAGATCCATTCACAGATTTTCAAATCGATTTCCATTTCAATTTGGATTAACTCATCAAACCTTTATATTATAGATTTAACTTATAGCCTTCAAAATCATTTCCAAAGATTTATGCGTATCTTGGAAAACCAATTTCAATTCAAACTTGAAATTCCTTTAATTCAAATTGGAAATTCATTTCTTATATGAAAGCTTTTATTATTTGAAAACAAATAGTTTTCATTTCGGAAAATCTGGTTCATTTATACGAGTTAAAGTCTTTGGGTTAAATTCAAGTTCTCAAAACCATACTTTTAAAATGGTTTAAATTCATATAAACACATTTATATCATCTTTAACTAAAATTTCCAAACATGGAATTCAATTCCAAATTTTTGAATTCAAATTCAAATAAAATTATTTAAATTGGAAAACTTTACCTAGTTATTCAAAATAACTTTATTCTCAAAGCTCCTTTTCAAAAACTTTAACATTTAACCCAAATCCATTTCCAAAATCAATTGAAATTAAATTTTCAATTTCAAAAATAATAAATTTAAATTATTTGTGACTTAACCGATTTCCTCGTGAAATCCATATTTGTGTGTGTAAAAGTGTGGTCCAGGGGTTTAACATAATAGTGCAACATCATTCAATCATCACAGATTCAAATACAGCAATATATTTGATAAGCGGTATAAACTATAACGCTTATCTTTTATTCATAGATCACAGATATATAAATTACAGATAATATATTACATTCATCCCAGATAAATGAACTACAGTACAGATTACACACAAATCAGAATATATCACACAGCATCACAGATCAGGGAATATCAACAATTCAATCATTCGGTCAAATCCAACATTCACCAGTAAATTTTATTAATCAACTGAGTAATTTTTATCAGATGTATCAATTATTAATCCGGGTTAATTATCATAAGTTAATTACAAATTATTTGAAATAATTTCCCTTTCATCATTTATTAGTTAACCTTTAATTATTAACTAATCATTCTTAATTAATGAATCAATTAATCTTTATTTATTAAATTAATCTTAATTAATCACAATTATTTGTTAGTTCTTTAATAAATTAACTTAATTGACCCCTTGATTACTAATTCAAATCACAAATCATCATTCCATTAATTATGTCCAGTCATCATCCAGTAATTACTTCTCTAAGTAATTATACTTCTAATTTGTCAAGTGATTATTCTAAATTAAACTTAAGAAATTAACTCGAACTAATCAAATTAACTCAATTAATCACACTAAATAATTAATTCCTTAATTACTTACTTTAAGTAATTACACTTAACAATTCCACAAATGGTTCTTATCAAATTAATTAATCTAAATTTATTTGTTAAATTAACCTTTAATATTAAGTAATTAATTAAGTAATTATTCTTTAATTAAACAAATCATTAATTAATTAATAGATTAAAAGATACAGTTTTCTATCTTTATCAACTACTTTAAAAATGTCTTACTAAATCCTTAATTAATTCAAACTTTAAATCAAAATCACCATTTGAAAATATGGATTAAAAATGTTAAAAAAATTTGAATTTTAGTTTAAAAATCAAAACTGTTTTCTTTCAGCAACCCGAGACTTACTCGAGTGTTTCCCGAGTCAAAACACTCCCTGCTTCGAGTTTTGCCAAAAATCAACCCGTATGCCATGTATTTCTAACTTAAATTTTTATTTCTAACTTTTAATTTTTATTGTCTTGCATATCTTCGTATATATATAGTTTTACATTTTATAAATATACTTTGTTTATATATTTAATTCATAATTTAACTAAAATTTTACATTAATTATCAATAAATTCACGATTTTTATTCAAAAATTAAATTAATTATCAACTTATAATTAACCAAAATCCGGGATCGTTACAACCTTCCCCCCTTAAAAGATTTTCGTCCTCGAAATTTGCCAGGGAGACACAAGGATAGATGAAGAATGTTTCATCAAATCAATTGAACATCTATTCTGCATTTGGCTTACCAAATCAGAATATCAATAATAGATACAAGAACGAATCTTTTTATTGTTTCCACAAGATATTCGGGTTATCCAGATCTACGAAATATATGGTGGCATTGGTTAGTTCAAAGGGATAACTAACCATTCGTAAAATATATTGGAATCCAAATTGTATAGATATATGGATACAATTCCAAACTTTTAGTTTAGAAACTAAAGTATACCTATCAACCATAGCAACCAAAGCAACCAATTCATCCAAACAAACAATTCTGACCTATTTGGAGTTTATGTCCCATGCAAATATATCAAATCTTCTTCCTGGATCTACCAGGAACTATCAAAGAATTGAGAAAAGATGACGAACAAAAGAGATTGATAGAGAAAAGATTGTTTCCTTGTTGTTATAGGGTATTGACCATTTATAGTCGTATTCCCCTGTCCCCTATCTCATCCTCTTCTTGCACTCATACTCACTATCAGTGAATAGTAAGAGAATTTACTGAGGCATACAGACAGATATCTTAGGGATTACTCATTCTAGGGTATACTTCACTCTATCTCTAATGAGCTACTTAATGTGTTATACTCCATAGCTAAAGTTTAACCTTAGCTCTGATACCAAATGTAATGATCCTGAACTCGGCCTTCGAAAATCGGCACCCGTACTTCACTTGTACTCAAAATGCCGTAGATTCAAACGCCGAATCTGGTTCACCGGAGCTTATAACACCATTAAGTATAACAACACAGCGGAAGAAAGAAGACAATGATATCATATACAACTTCAATGAATACAATATCCAGAATGATATACGACAATGATATCAATATGATACAACAATATCAGAGATAAATAATAATGCTACAGCGGAAACAACCGAACTGATACTCCAAATGATCTAAAAAAGAGAATGAGTCTACCAACTCCAATATCAAGCTCGAACCACCATCACTTTTCACAAAGGTAAGCAAGGTCGGTCATGAATGAACTCCAAACACTGAACTAGTTCCAGATACTCTACTGAACCTGACTATCTGAAAAACCCAATTCTAGACTGCCCGTGTGGAAAATTGTGGGAACCCAGAGTTTAGGAAGGGAACAATAAACTCTGAGTCAGTCATGGGAGTGGTGTGAGTAACAAAAACAGTTTATCTTTAAAAAGAACAACAAAAGAACTTTAAACATTGAAATCCACAATGCTTTTTGGAAAATGAAACTACCATAACGCCTCCCGCCACACACACAATACAAACGCAGAATTGGAGGAGATTTCTCCTTATGATAGTCAAACATGCTTACTACGCAAAATCATTCGATATTATTACTATTAGTGCATAGTGTAGAAAACCATTTCGAAAATACAATATTAATCTTAGCCAACATAGGTACCATTATATTATGCCTGCTATAACTACCATTTTAAATGGAAGGTTCTACAACTAAAACCGTACTGGGTTCGTATTGTTTCTTTGGATTTTCCAACAAATGGTCAGGCTAGGAACTTCCTACTGCCACATGGGTACGCCTCTGGAGGGACGTCCCGAGAACCTACCCGGATCTCTGCCAACACAAGGCCGGGTTATCTCTGTAACTAGGTAACTACTACTCGAGTATGCCACCCCCCGGTCCTTTGGGACCTTTATCCGAGGCTCCTCGATCACAAAGCAACAATCACACAGTAAATGAGATTGGAGCAACCACACAGGTAAATATCTGGGCTCCATACCATGATACCACCTTTTTCCAGAAGGAAATGACATACCCGAAAGGGAGCGACCCTCATAACCTTGCCGCATCTTCCTGTTTCGACCATTTCCGGTTTGTGAGGCTCGATGAGGTCTCGTCCATAAAGCTACGCTTTTTCACAAAGCCATGCTTTGATCAACAAATGATCAGTAACACACAACAACACTCAGCATGCCACACTACCAAATTGGGAGTATATCACTGATAACCTTCAACTACATAACCTCTGAGCTCGTACGTCTCAGAGAAGGGTGTTAAGCTAAGAGAATAAATCTCCGCCACCAAACAGAAATGTATTTGAAAGAAATCAGCTTTATATCTCAAAGTATAGTGTCAGACATACAACCATACAAGTCTGTTCCGGGTTCGAACAGAACCGAAGGCAGTTCCAAAGAAGCCCTTGCAATCTGGGTATTCACAATCCCGATCGAATTTCCCATCACTTAGGAAATCTCTATACCGGCGCGACTCATTGCAGAGACAATCGATAGGTTATCCTATCGTTCTCACAAATACCCGGTCTTCACCACCGGTCTTCAAATGCAATCCATATACGACGTATCATTATTCGGAATGGGTTATATGACGCAAAGGTCCTCTCCCGGCTAAACCGAATAATGAGCGCAATATTTTCAAACATATGGATATGGGATTTCAATTAAGTCACAACTTATTACCCAAAACTTTTCTTTCAAATGGTTTGAACACATTACCATTTTAATCTTTTAACACAAAAAGATTCAATTCACAAAGTTCACTCAGTTTCACAAAGATCCATTCATAGATTTTCAAATCGATTTCCCTTTCAATTTGGATTAACTCATCAAACCTTTATATTAAAGATTTAACTTATAGCCTTCAAAATCATTTCCAAAGATTTATGCGTATCTTGGAAAACCAATTTCAATTCAAACTTGAAATTCCTTTAATTCAAATTGGAAATTCATTTCTTATAAAAGCTTTTATTATTTGAAAACAAATAGTTTTCATTTCGGAAAATCTGGTTCATTTATACGAGTTAAAGTCTTTGGGTTAAATTCAAGTTCTCAAAACCATACTTTTAAAATGGTTTAAATTCATATAAACACATTTATATCATCTTTAACCAAAATTTCCAAACATGGAATTCAATTCCAAATTTTTGAATTCAAATTCAAATAAAATTATTTAAATTGGAAAACTTTACCTAGTTATTCAAAATAACTTTATTCTCAAAGCTCCTTTTCAAAAACTTTAACATTTAACCCAAATCCATTTCCAAAATCAATTGAAATTAAATTTTCAATTTCAAAAATAATAAATTTAAATTATTTGTGACTTAACCGATTTCCTCATGAAATCCATATTTGTGTGTGTAAAAGTGTGGTCCAGGGGTTTAACATAATAGTGCAACATCATTCAATCATCACAGATTGAAATACAACAATATATTTGATAAGCGGTATAAACTATAACGCTTATCTTTTATTCATAGATCACAGATATATAAATTACAGATAATATATTACATTCATCCCAGATAAATGAACTACAGTACAGATTACACAAAATCAGAATATATCACACAGCATCATAGATCAGGGAATATAAACAATTCAATCTTTCGGTCAAATCCAACATTCACCAGTAAATTTTATTAATCAACTGATTAATTTTTATCAGATGTATCAATTATTAATCCGGGTTAATTATCATAAGTTAATTACAAATTATTTGATATAATTTCCCTTTCATCATTTATTAGTTAACCTTTAATTATTAACTAATCATTCTTAATTAATGAATCAATTAATCTTTAATTATTAAATTAATCTTAATTAATCACAATTATTTGTTAATTCTTTAATAAATTAACTTAATTGACCCCTTGATTACTAATTCAAATCACAAATCATCATTCCATTAATTATGTCCAGTCATCATCCATTAATTACTTCTCTAAGTAATTATACTTCTAATTTGTCAAGTGGTTATTTTAAATTAAACTTAAGAAATTAACTCGAACTAATCAAATTAACTCAATTAATCACACTAAATAATTAATTCCTTAATTACTTACATTATGTAATTACACTTAACAATTCCACAAATGGTTCTTATCAAATTAATTAATCTAAATTTATTTGTTAAATTAACCTTTAATATTAAGTAATTAATTAAGTAATTATTCTTTAATTAAACAAATCATTAATTAATTAATAGATTAAAAGATACATTTTTCTATCTTTATCAACTACTTTAAAAATGTCTTACTAAATCCTTAATTAATTCAAACTTTAAATCAGAATCATCATTTGAAAATATGGATTAAAAATGTAAAAAAAATTTGAATTTTAGTTTAAAAATCAAAACTGTTTTCTTTCAGCAACCCGAGACTTACTCGAGTGTTTCCCGAGTCAAAACACTCCCTGCTTCGAGTTTTACCAAAAATCAACCCGTATGCCATTTTTTCCAAACTTAAATTTTTGTTTAAGTGTTAACCCAGTTTCATTTGAAAATACCCGGTCCAAGACTCGAGCTAGCATGCAAACTCCCCGAGGTCGATTTCGAGTTAAATCTTTCTTCCCAAACTCTTGTCTTCTGACACAAACCAAGGCCGTGTGTACGTACACAACTGCTTCGATCACCTCTGGTCGATGCTACGTCCATCGACCAGTCGACGATCATCTACTCTACCCTTCAAACCACCCAGCAACATGAATCGACGAAGAACCCGCGATTTGGCTACATGACCCAATCCTGGAACAAAACTGAGCCACCAAGATCATCTCGTACTCCCTCCACCGGCCATCAGAGGTCACACAAATGTGACTATAACTTCACCGATGTCTGACGCTTTAATTCCCCCATGTCCGGTGACACTCGATCTACCAGAGACGCCACAGTAGTTTGATTTCCGACCTCGACCCAAACTAGGGCTTAAACCTCATTCCGACCTAACACCGCCGCTACGATGGATGTCAACCCATCTGACATTTTTTCCGAGGTCCCCAAGTCTTCCTCCACCTCCCGGCAAAACCCCGACCACCCCGAGTGCCTCGATCGCCAGAAAAGCCTCAAAATAGACTTTCCGTTCAACTTACGAATGCTCGTGATTTCCCAACTTAAAATTCATGATTTTATTATTAAAAATCATAGTTTACGAAGACGAATCAGAACATGCAATCAAAACTTAGGTTTTAATCAATTAAATTTTTAAACAAAATTTGATTTTTCTGTGTTTTTATATTTCCAGTAAACCCATTTACTATTAATACTTAAAAATATTTTTAGAATGGAGATCTTGCCAATCCTAACATATTTCATTTAGACATCAAAGTCTCAAGATGATCAGAGAGTGAGGTTTTGATTTTTCAAACAGGTTTTGAAACCTATTATACTTAGAACAAAGACATTTTTCTGTTCTCAGACTTGCACAGGCACATTTATATACATATATACACAGACTTGTTCACATGCAAATGGTTTTCAACTTCACTTCAGACATGATTACCAACAACAGTTAAAAATCTGGATTTAACAAAGGTTTACTCACAGTGATTAAAAGAAAGAACAGAGCCTTCCTTTATGTTGAAACAGCCTTGTGAAAATGCAAACTGAATCTTCAATTTGATCTCTGGTTTGTATTGATATATTGTTGTTTCAAGTTGAACTCTTGTTTAAATTAAAGATGAAGCTTACTTCAGACATTACTCAGTTTTTAGAATGATCGAACTAAGATGATAAGCTGATGTATATAAGTTGAATTAACAGGTGATGTTATATTTTTGTACAAGTGATATTATGTTGTTTGTACAAAAAATCAGAGATATTTCTTGCGTATGGAGGCTGATAACATTTCGAGTTGACCTTGTTTATGCTAGCATTAAATGCTTAAGTCCTTTATGTCTTCATATGTTTGAATACTTGAACATATTTGTCCTTTTAATTTGTTTGTATATGAATGTATTTGCACTGTCTTGTGGCTTCATAGATATGCTTACTTGTTTACCTGATTTGTTTCTTTGCATACTTATGTGTTTGTTGTCTTCATTTGCAAGCTTTCATATATATATATATATGTATTCTTGTCTTACTTACTAATTTATCTTGTATACATTTCTTATTTACGTTGTTAGTACTTTTGTTTGTATTATATTTTACTTCTCATATTTATTTCTATTTCCAAACTAAACATGTATATCTAACTTAAATTTTTATTTCTAACTTTTAATTTTTATTGTCTTGCATATCTTCATATATATATAGTTTTATATTTCATAAATATACTTTGTTTATATATTTAATTCATAATTTAACTAAAATTTTACATTAATTATCAATAAATTCACGATTTTTATTCAAAAATTAAATTAATTATCAACTTATAATTAATCAAAATCCAGGATCGTTACAGAACTTATAAATGGATACATCAAGATATGAAAATTTATTTTCATACACACACATACATATACACTAAATATTATTTATGAAATAATAGATGCTTTCAGCATTGGCTGAAAATATATAAAGTTTTGTTTTGTTATGAATATCGTGAATGTTTATTGTTAAATAAACCTAGAATAACAGTATTTTTTGATATAGCTACATAATACAGAAGTATTTAAAATTTAATAATTATTTTTAGGATTATAGACCAAGCTTTCTCTTGGGGAATAATTCTTTAAATTATTTGATTGTGAATCATATGATGCTGGTGAATTATTCCTAGAGGATTAAGAGAAGATGAAGCATATCCGTGGAGCCTTTTAGAAGATTCATCTTAAAATGCAAAGATGTGCTTCAATGCAAGTGACCCTCAAAAGCTCATGGACAACCTCGCCTATGAGCGAACCAAGGCTTCAGCCATAGCAGAAGAAGTAGAAGCTATAGCCCCTACTCCTTTCAAAGAAGCTCTAAAGCGCCCAAACTAACCAACGGTCGGGAGTGGCAGAGCCTCAAAGCAAGGACATATCCTAGCTTTACCTGGATCATTAATCTGAGACCGATGTCCAACCACTGTCAAAACCTTGGCTTGCAGGCAATGGTCCATGCCAAGCGATAAGGCATAGTCAGCCCCAAATAGAAGATTTCTTCCAATGGTTTGAACTATAATCAATAAGTGGCAGTTCAAACATCGAAGAGCTTTCTCCTTTCTCAATATAACAACTAACATTGATAAAGCCGTAGCCATGCGAAGACATTTGGAAAGGAAACAGACGGTGAAGTTAGCGGCTTATTATTAGTGAAGAATTATGAAAGATTCACAAGCTCTGAAATTTATTCATGATGAATGATTTTACGGACTTAGAGAAGAAGAAGAAGGGGTATTTATATACCTATGCCTTTAGCCGCAAGCATTAAATTCAAAAGGCAAAAAGAATCATAGCAATTCAAAAAAGATCAATATTAAACAAAGTCATGCACATGGGGGGACGTGACACGTCTCCGCCACATTTGGAAAAAGAACCGTCACAGCCAACTGTAAATAGTCATGTGGAAAGCTCATTAAATGCATTGCACAACCGTCAATCGGTAAGATTTGTATGATTTTCAAGCCTGCACCCGCAAACGGATACCGACGTGTGGGTAAATATGTTGCTAGATTTTCTCGCAAACAGTTACTAGGCCAATTAACGGCAATCTGGCCCAATCAAAGCAAGCTTAATTGATCTGCCGCTACCCTATAAAGGCCAGCCCAAGCCTATGTTGGCCTCAATCCAACATTTCTACCGAGCAAGGCGCCAAGATGAGGCATAGCCTCCTCATCCCAAAGCAACCTTCACACTTAGGCAAGATCTGGACCAGGTTCGGCTCGGTCCCGACCAGCTCTCCTATATCAAACTTCTTCCACAAGCAGCAAAAATCCAACACAATTCGATCGACATCACATTTTCCATCCAAGCCTACCCCAGCAGGTAGCACATTATACAAGAGTAGCCTAAGAATGGTTTGTCTTTAGCATGCTTCGGTACAGCCAATTCCAACAAGCATCAGGCCTCCCTCTCGGCTGCCTCACACTCGGTCATTAACCATCTTCCCTACATGGTCCTTAACAAGAATCCAAGTCTCTTTCGTCTTGCTGATAGCTGGTTGGCCAACTCAGTCATCTCAGCCATGTGGGCACTTAGGTGAACGCAAAGATGTCCATCCATCCAAAGCACCCTAGTTAGGTGGCTCAATTGATGTGGCTTACCATCAGCATTAAATATGCATTTAATGCAAACCCATGCCTTGTACGTAGAGGCAATGAGTATATTCTTATCCTTTGAACATCTTCTAACACAATTTACAGTTGTCGACCATCTACATCTTCAGTCAGATCAATGGTCAAGCACTTTTACCATCTCTACAACACAATCTCAACCATCCACCATCCACTTTAGCTCCTATAAATACCCCCTATTGCAACTTAAAAGAGGTTAGAACATTCATGAATTCTGAATACTATACACAGTTCAGCACTCTAGATACCACATAAGTCCTTAAGATTATATAACTTCATTAGTCTTAAGTGCCTCCTTTTTCTTATTATTCACTTGTAATAATTCCCTGTAGTTGTAAGAGAAATATAGTTAGAGAACTTCAAAGAAGACGTAGGTAGCTTTTTTGAACCACTCTATATCTTCTGTTATTTACCTTTTAGTTGTGTATTTAACTCATAGGTTTTTCTATTTTTAAGCCTGGTAATTAGCAAGTAAACTTTACTTTTCACAATGCACTTGTATCATTCTAAGGTTGGTTAGAAATCTAGTTAATAGTATTAAATAGCAAATTGTTACTTTAACATAACTAAAATAACAATATTATTTGTAATATTCTATGTCTTTTTTTCACTTGAAATTTCTTTTGGTTGTTAACCATAATTATTTTTATCACCTTGTAGTATCATATAGTTATATCTGATTTTAAAATCAACTAAAGGAGCTTTAAATGCATAAAATAAATTGATTCGACATGGTTACACTTCCATTTTCATGTATTTTTTACATTCTCTCAAGTAATATGTGAAATCGATCTATATATCATTTATCTTTTAAAAAATGTATTAAAAGCTAAATGTTAAATTCCAAATCCATGTATATATACATCATACATTTATAATACTAATTTTCATTTATTTTCTTAACAAGTATTAAATCCTAATTTTTTTTATATAAGTCATTTATATCTACCATAATGACAATTTATTTTTTATTTAAATATAAAAATGCATTTATCATATAACAACAAATACATACTAAGAAAAGTAATAAATTTAACCTATAACTCATTTATCTTAATAAATTCATAAAAATTTTCATAATAAATTCAATTCAATAAAGTTATCTATGAAATTATTTTCTACAACATAGCGTGCGCAGTGCACGGTTACACGGTAATATTTCTATATGTTAAGGATACAGACCTTTCATTCTGTTAATTAACAAGTTTATCCCTGCATGCTTTCATATTTATGACTTGCTTGACTGAACTAACTTTGGACTAACTTTGGGACATATTTGTGTTCATAGCATGGGTTCTCTCTAGTCAATAATAAAGATATCTATACTATATTATTATTAGTGAGTTAAATTTCAAGCTCACACAGACCCCCTTGAAATTTGGCAATTGAACCGTCTCCGAAATTTTCTTCCTCTACGCTGTGGTATTTTTATCTATGAAACTTCCGTTCCCCCATCACCAATCTCCTCCTTCCAATTTTCTCCACCCGAAATCAATCGATTCCTTTCTCTTTCGATGTGGACCCTTTTCTTTAATTCCGTGTATCCCTTTCTTTTGTTCTTCCTCCCGCTGTCCTCTCTACTCTCAAACCCTATATCGAACCTTGCTCGCCCATGCTTTTCGTCCGCTTCCATTGTACTATTGCTCGGCCACAAATGAACTGAACGATGTTGTTAGATGTATATTACTTCTAGGTTTGATTATCATCTCTCTCTTAGTTGTAATCAATATTCATTTTAGTTTACAATTATTTTCTAGAGAAATTTTGATCATTGTCCTTTAGTTTCCTCAAAGTTGATATTTTTCTTTCAGAAATGGTGATTCACAGATGTTGTCCACTTCAAAAGCATGGCAACAAAATTTACTCTATTTCCAGTATCTTCCATTGATTTTGCTTGGTTTCCAATTTTGTTAACAAGTTCATTATTTTAACAGATATATGAGATGTGTTTTTAGTAATATTGAAGTCTTTTTTTTAGTTTTTGAGCTAAATTCATGATCTCTATTTATATAAAGTATATGCATTTGTTTGCCTCAGTAATACAATTTGCCTAAATTTTAAGACATTAATTGAACTTCTAAATTCAAAACATGTCTCTGCAATGTGAAGATAAGAACAACACCTATTCGGTTCCCTTTATTCCTTCTTCATCAATAGAACCTTATTTCATTCCACACTACGTACGAATAAACTTCAAGCCAAAGCCCTTTTTAAATGTTTTTTACTGTAATTATTTTTTTTTGTTGGTAATTAAGTAGTGTCTTTGCATTCATCAAGTTTTATATAACCTGGACATTGTTAAGGCATATGCCAATAGCCAAATTTACCGAATCTACCTTATTGGTTTATATTATTAATTTATCTAGGCTGCCTTGAAAGATACTTTTATTAGAAAAGGATGATTTCTCTAAAAAAACTGATCTATCATGGTTTCATCTGTTTAGCTAACTTTTACAAGGCATTGAGTCGGAAAAGCCCCTTTCTTCATTATTGATGACTTTTTGATAAAAAGGCCTTGAGCTATATATGGCACAACTTTAAAATTCGTCGTTTCCCGTATCAAATAGCTTTCTTGATTTTTCAAATAAACTACAAATTCGTTACTGATGTGTACTTTATGGTAATTTCTCTTGGTCGAATTTATTGGTTGCATGTGGCTTATTTGGCTCTGATACATGCCACTTTCAAAGAAAGAAGCAAAATATTGGATTTCAATGTTTTAGAAATGAATATAAGTGAGATTAAGGCCAATGGACGGTGAAACTATAAACTTCAACTATTAGATATGCCAATAGTACTGTTTTTCAGAGAAAGGTTATTGATGCCCTAACGATTAGATATCACAAACTTTGATTTAGTGCTTTTACCACTATTTGACAGGCTTTGAAAAATAATAATTTCATTGATGAATGTTTTATTGTTCTTTTATTGTAATTACATTGGGATATAGATCATACGAAATTGATTAGTCAATATTTTTATAGTCCTAATATAATAGCTAGTGACATATCAATATATCTACATATACAGATAGTGAAACTCCTCACTAAAGATCGGTCTACAAAGAATTTTGAAGTTAATACATGATGTTGTATGTTAATATCCTGAACCTATTTAGCCATCATAATTGTAAAAGTAAACATTTAAGGTATTACAACTTAATATGGTAAATTATGAATCCCTTAATCTCCAAGTATAATTCAGTTTTATTAATCTTTTTTTATAATGAAATGCTTTGGAACTGCTATTTTAAAATTGCTTATTCATCTCTACTAATAAGGCAAATACTATTTAGCATAGTCACTTTCGAGCTTCCTTGAATACCAAAGCTTTATATGTTAAGGTTTAATGTCCATGCATACCATAGTACAATTAAATGAAATCCACGGCAACACCATCTCATTATCTATATAGTTACAACTGCGTTTAATTGATTCAACGTTTTCTATATATAGAAATATGTTTTTTTAAATTGTACATTCAATTTCGAGGAAGCTCAACCAATAATAACAATAATTGAAGATTGATTAAAATTCAGGTGTTCTTCCTGGCATTTTCGTTCCTCCTTTATTTGCAAATAATTTTATTATTAACCAATGCCATATACAAATTTCGTTGATAAAAATAGGATTTTACATTTTCAAAATTCATGAATTTAAATTAATCATTTGCTATGAACTTTTATATCCATGTTAAAATGATGTTTAATAACTTTCGTCTGTTATTTGGTAAAAGATATTATGTTGATGGCTGTAAAAAACTTGGGTAGTAAAAACTATGTTTTTCTTGGATAAAATTTAATTATGAGTTTCGAATTTTATTGCACTGGCTTGGATTGATGAATGGCTTATGTGAATATGAAGTTATAGACACTTTTCTGCTTCCTGCATTGATCAACTGTTTCTATGGATGATTTGCTAATACTTTTATTATTATGGTAACAGTAGTAAAAATAATCAAGAAAATTATTAGGTATTCAATAGAAGATAAGTAGAACCATTCAGATGAAAAGTTAATCACTTTACTTTGTAGTAAGACCATAAAACAATGGCTAAGGGTTATAGTTATGTTTAAAAGACTTTTTCTTCTTTATTCAAAGATGGCACATTTGATCCACATAGTGGAGTTGATAGGTAGTATTTATTGGATATCATAGAATCTATCACTTGCATGAAGGGGAAGTCAATGAATTGGCATAAAACCAGTAAGTTGAACAATAAAATAAAGGTGTTTGTTTTTATTTAATTATATATGCAGCAAATTTGTACTTACCATATTGCTCTTCGTGTTTACAGTCAATCAGAAAAAATCTATTTGTTTAGTTGCATCATCATTTTGTTCATGATAATCTTATTTAAACATCTATTGGCTCAAGGTAGACGTTTTAAACAAAATGCTTTTCTACAAGCAATTTGTCATTTAGATAAATCCAAACTTACCAAATTCACACTAATTATGGCACAAAAGTTCAACTGCAATTTCTTTTCTTTTCAGAATGTTGCTCCTAATATAAAGACTATGTATTGTGAATTCTTCAATCTAATCAATACCGCTTTCAAATCTAAACTTGAGTGAATTCTTTATTATGTATCTAAAGTTTATTGGATTTTCAAAGTCGATCTTTGTACTTCAAACCTATACATCTAATCTAATTCCAATATCAAATATTCTGACTCTCATTTCTTAGCGTCTAAAGTGGTCAGCTTTATGGACAGTTGATTTCCCCAAACATTCCTCGAGTTATGACTATTCGTAGTGTGATTTTATTCAGTGCAAATAATGCTCCATGACCTAAGCTAATTTGAGCTTTACTTTAAACACTGTTTTTTTAGCATATTTATCTAGGTTTATTCAGAGCTCATGTCTTTTTTTAATTTGCCTTTCGAAACTTAATGAAATGTTGTAGGCCGATTCTCACACTGCAGGTGTTTGAATTTAATACTTGGATGAATAGATGGTCATTTGAATTGATGCTCTGATATTTGGGTTGCCTCCATTTGCATCTACTACTTGAACAAAATGCTATTTTGATACCATCACTGAATAAATTGTTGCTAATATCGCGATTAGAACTATGATGATTAAATATTGGTTCACTGAGTAGGGTTTTGGATACTTAGATGCGGCTATAATGAGATCTGCAAGCATGTTTTTTGATATCTTCAACTATTGCTATATAAACCTATGGTATAAATTAATTTATGGCTCAAAATGTTTGTGTTTGCATTTCTAACTTAAATGAATTAACACATCAACCGATGTTGCTTAAATTCAAAGCCTGAATGGATTTAAGTCTTGAAATTCACCTCTTGAATGTCATTCCACCAGAATTTGTATGAATAACAAACCCATCAATTTTCTAACAATTAAATTGAATGAAATAAGATATGTTCATACATATATCTCTAAGGTCGAACCCATGATAGCTTAATGAGCATGCCCAATCAAGATAAAACTGAACAAAGATTAATATTCTTCTCTTAGTTGTTTGTAACATTTAAACATTAAACCGTGCGCTACATTGATATATTCTCCCTTCATTTCCCATGCGCCTTAAACTGGATAGTGAAATTAATTTCCATCTTCTTAAATTTATAATTCGATGATCAGCAAACATATTGTTCTTAGCAATTTTTTAATTATTTTTTATAACACCTTGCAGTTCGATTTTCAACAACACTTAAATTTTTTTTCCGATTTTTCTGCTGTTACTTATACAAAGTATAATCATCTACAATATTCAATTAAAATATGAATTTCTGATATCACAGAAAAATCGGTACAAGTAGGACAAAGTCCTTGTTTTTCTATTTTTCTTGATCTTTCATTTTAGTGTACTATTTTTATAATTGAGAATTATTTGCTTGATTGATTTATTTACTTGATAATATTTACTTCTTCCTTAGGAATTTTACATGATGAAGAAAGAAACATGCATTTATACGCCAATTTCATCCTAGAATAAAAGAAGTTGTGGATACCCAAAATTTATCTAAATGTAAAACCAAGGTATTTGTTTTGTCCAAATATTCCACTATTATAAAAAATGGTGGATTAATGTTAATTTATGAAAATCATTGCCTTGAGGCTTATCATTCGGTGGGTAAATGACAAGTTGTTTCCTTTTTTAGTTCTTTGATGTTAAGATTGGGTTTCCACAGTAGTAAGCTTATTTGCAGGTCTGAGTCCAACTCATGATATATTTTTAAAATTACATGCTTATTGTTTGGTAATTTGGTATCTTTAGCAGGCAAGTTGTTAAAATTTTTAACTTTAGTAGTCGGCATTCATTCAAGCATAAAGCCTGACCTGGAGATGGAAAAGGAAAAAAATAGAATCAGTTGGTGAATTGTTAATCATGCATTTCTTTTTCTCCTTCGCCTGCTTTTATCATATCACATATGAAAATTATATGTCATGTATGTCATGTATGTGGGATAGTCGAATGTGCTTTTATAATGGCTAAGGGAATGCATCAGTTTGTGTTTACTCTATTATTGTTACACATGGAGTAAAAAAAATAAAGATTTCAGTCCGTTGTTAAATAGGTTAAGTGATTTAATTGTACTTCTTTGAAGAGAACCATTCAATGGATATAAGTTGGTATTGAAAATTATTTAGTTGATGGTATGTAGCTCTGTCTTATTTATATCCTAAAATGATTTTTTCCTATCATTTAAATCCATGCTAACTGCCTGCTATACACAAATGTTTATGACAAAGTAGTATATAACTCAAATTTTGGCAAATTAGTACAAGTAAACATGTTTATACAGTATCAATATGTGATGCATATACCTGTCCTACTCAGTGTACTTTTTTTTGTTTAATGTGTGATTAATCAGTGACATGGAACAATTTCTAATTTTTGACACGTTGATAAATTTTAAACAGTACATATGATATCTCTAACCGTAAACTCAGTTTGTTTTTCCTTCATTAAAAATTAATTTCTTTGTAATTTATTTACTGAAATATACAACTAATTGAAAAACTTTGAAACTGGGTACTGATGTGTTTATTTAATAGTAACTGTAACGTACAACAGCTACACCATGATGCTTGAGGTTTAATGCAGTGGTAAGAGTGGATAAAATTATCTCAATAATTCCAGTTCAATAGTTGGATTAAGGTACTTCCATTCAAAGCCAGACAAATAAGGGATAAGGCCTAGAAAGGTCGTCGCGTTTAGGTAACTTCCACTATCGTTTTTCTTTGTCCTCTGTTTGGTTTGTTTTTTTGGTGGATGTCTGTGAATCTTCGATTATTAAATGAGTTTTCTTTGGTGAGAAGCTCCATGGATATCTTGCCATTTAGACTGAAAATTGTGTTCTGAGTTTAAATTAATCTACTCTGTTAAATAAAATCCTGTTTGATGATGGAAAACGTTCTCTTTGAGATTTCTAATAATTCAGATATGATGTTAGCATCAACAACTGTAAGATTGATATGGATTTATGCGTACTGCATTAGTGCTTCAAGATTTATAATTTTACTACAACACTGTATTCGTGAAAAGAGAAATACATATTAAAAGATGAATTATTTCAGGTTGATGCTTAATGCATACTACAAAACTGAGTTGTCATATTTATAGTTTAGGCTTTAATAGTTTGGTTTGGGTAAATTATATAAGTCAATTGTCCCTACTCCAATTATACGTGCATAAAAAGAGTACTTGGGTAGTAGTATTCTCCATTGATAATTCTTTGATATTATTACTTTGGGTTCTTTTACTCGGTGCTTATGTAGTTTGATAATGAGTATTTTTTAGTACCATAATGTAATATTATGTATTACTTTAGAATAACTCTTAAAAATCCCGTCCTTCCAAAATTAGGTAATGTACTGTTGGTGTTTGGTGAATTAGCTATAAGTGTTAAATTGCTTATTGGCCAATTATCTCATTTGAGAAAAGCTATAAATAAACTCAACAATAATCTTTTCTAGAATTGATATTATTAGATACAGTTATTAAACATAATGGTAAATTATTAGTATGAGTATGAGACTATGGTAAATTATTATTAGATAGTGTTACTCCGATTGATGATTCTTATGCAATCGATATGTACATGGTTTGGATTCATTTTATTAAAACGGAAGATTATTCACTGCTATATTTATGGTCCACGTATTTCAAAATATTTTGATAATCAGAAGACATGTGCTATGTTTAGGAACAACGGTGAGTAACACTGCTTTGCATTTCAGGAAAATGATATTTTACGTTGATTTTTAATGAGCATATAACAAATAAACGTATTTTCCCATTAGATAATAAATTTAAAAGCGATTTTTTGTTACAAGGCGATGCTTGGAGCACGAGTTAATCTTAAAGGATGGCAGCATGCAGCAGTTGCTGTGGAATTAGCTCTCAATGCTTTAATGGATCCGAGAAGAGCGGATCTCATAGCTGCTCTGGGGGAGACTACTGGCAAACCTACTTTTTATGGGGTGCTTGAAAGAATGAAGAATAGCCATGAAGGAAGAGTATGTTTCTTTACCTAATTTGTATGCAAGATTGAAGGAGAAATTTAGTCGACTGGTAGAAGTCATAAGATCATACTGTTGTCTTTTTGTGTCATTTATTTCCTTTTTGTTGCTAATTCTAAAGTTTTTGGCTAAATTGCTGAAATTCTTTTGTGTTTGGGTCAAACTGTTGGGAATACTACCTACAGTATTGTTATTTTTAAACTGAAGAGAAAAAAAATGCATTTCCTCCTTTTATAAATTAGTACTATAATTATACATAAACAATAACATTTGAATCGATTGAGAATGGGGTTATATACACCTTTCAAATCCATGATAAGCATACAAAACCCTGTGTGATCCATTTTATCCTTTAGTTTCTGTCCAGTTTATTTCAAATACAACGTGTATATTCATGATAGGCCAAACTTCCACATGTATGGACAATAAATCAGTTATAATGGGTTCTTATAATTAAAAGGACTTAAAAAGTGATGTAGAAAACTTTCTTATCACATGTTTGTTCTTTTAAACATACAGATTCTCCATCCTTTGCAATTCAAGATGTATATTGACTACCATGTTGAAATAACTAATTTCCTCCACAAATCCCCACTTCGAGATATCCAGTAGTTAAGTCTGTATGTAAATAATTACATATAATTTTAACTTATAGTAATGCACATGGCATTTACAGAATAACTACTTCCTTCAGCTATTAGATATGTGTGACTGAAGATGGATTTTCATGCTTACCATCCTCTCCATGCATTTTGAATAGAAACTTAGTTCATCACCTTCCCTCTTTTCTCTTATTGTGATCGGTAGTAGGTTGCAATGCATTGTGTATGTCATGACTTAGTGAACATCGAAAAATAGCAGCTGAGTTATTATAGTAGTTTATATAACAATTCAATTATCTTATTAATCTATTAAATAATAGTAAAATAGAAGAATTGTTGCCCTCTTATTAATTCTGAGATTTCTTTCATCTCCTTTTCTCTTGCACAGTATAGCATTTAAGTACCTATAATTAATGATATCTACGGTAGTTCACAAGCTACTCTACAATTCTTTTACTATTTACATCAAGTCCATATAATTTTTTTATTTCAAAAATTGATATTCTATTACGAAAGATTATATATATATATATAAAATTAAAAACAAGGCAACAGGAGGATGGTTTCGTCCTTGCTAAAAATAAAACTAATGCATTTTCTCTTTTACACGTCCAATCGTACGTGCCATACGTATGGGTTCTTATAAATGTTTATTGTTCATGTAAGATATGTTACATCTCTCTTAAAGAAAAGTGGTATGTTAATATCATCTCTGTATGCTTGATAAGAGTTAAACCTGTATTTACTGTTCATCTTTTTATAGATCTTATGGAAGCTACGAGCGAAGGTACAACTTCAGTATGATGATTTACGAGTACTTTAGCTCATGTGGTAAGTTATAGAATATAAGTGGTAATTAGTATTCATTATTATCCTCTTTAAAAAAATTATTTTCAAGGTTTCAGTGAACAAATTTCTTGATTACATTATACACCACATATGCCTTTTGGGAAAACTCAGTTTGCAATTAATATATACACAGCGAAACAGAAATAAGGAGAATTTTTGCATCTATCTTATCCTTACCTTGATTCGTACTACCTCCGCTAGGGACTACACTGAAGCAGCCTTTCACAATTAAGGATATGCACCTGGCTATTAATATGGAATATTTGATCAAAATCATGCAACGAATGAATGGGCAAAGACGAGGCTAAGAAATTAGTAGTGAAAGTCACGCCTCTTACAGTTGCTCATGATGGAGCTAGCAAAAGTGTCTTCCTTATAGCTACAACAATCAATTATGGTGTAGCAAAGAATTCTACCCCAATGATTTTCTTTCTATCTGCCAGGAAGAGGTCAGAACCTACTATTGCTTGAGATTCCTTAGAAAATGTTTGAATAGGTAATGAGGATATAGATCTTGGCCACGAGTGAGTTTTGTAAAGAGTTCCATTCTAAGGAGCGGGAATACTCGAACAATTGGTTTAAGTAACATTTACATGGTACAATTAAGCATTGCATTTACTGTTTATGCAGATTGATATCGGAGCATCGGTTTGTGGTCAATCAATATTGCAGCATCAACTGGAGCTTAAGGTGAAAGGTTAAGTGTTCAATTACTCATTTCAAAGTACAATAGATTTGACAATAAAAGCAACAAAATGTAAATACAATGTTTTTGATACAAACCCCCGCATGTAATATAATTTATATATAAAAAAAGTACTTAGTGAGTTCTATTTGTTGGGACTGCATGATGTGAATGATTTGATTAGTTTCTATTTTTGGTATTAATAAAGAAAAGGTTGTGAGTGCTGAGGGTCTGATTAAAAGTGTGGGCCGTGGCGGTAGAATATGGTTCTTCTAACCTGCTTTTTGAAGTGGTGCTTCATAGTTCAGCTGCCTAATTGAATAAACTGCTTAATACTAAATATTCTTTTCTTACACGCGTTCAATGTTTATGTAAAATATTTTTGATGTTTAAATGAAAACATAGGTTAATGGAGACAGCACAAAATATTTGGTTTAATTTATTCAGAAAGCATTTGGAATATTCTGCTGCTTTGATAAAATGGTCAATAGAATACATAATGGAATGTTATTATATCTCTCTTTTCTTATTCACAGTGTCAATCCCCATAGGAATACATGTATAGTATTGAATGTTATATCCATTAGCCAAGCTCAAGCCAACAAAAAAAGATTGTTAATAACATTTATTCTTAGCAAAGATCAGACTGTTCGAGGAACGCTAATATGTCTGTAAAATATAGTTTCTTTTCTTTGTTATATACATGGTTAATCATGTACTATATTATGCACCCAAAGAAAATAATCGGGATGCTGTACAAAATGTAATAACTTGCCACATTATACAGTGTTAATTATGTAAGAAATGTTCGTTTGTGTTTAGTTGACGTGCGAGTTGAACTTTTTGAAGAATATTATCTATTATTAGTATTATCAAACTATTTTAGTTTGTCAATTTTAGGGCATTCAATGCAAAATCATTTCTATTGGTTTTTGAGAATCAATCTTTGACTCCACGTAAACTTTGGTAGACTAAATTTTACCTTTTTTTCAACTGATATGATGGTAGGAAGATGGATGCTCAGTTATCATCCAAACCCCATTATTTCAAGTTGCAATTGCAATTTGAATATATAAATAAAGACATATTTTTTAAAATCTTCAAACCATAAATATTTCACTACTTAAGTGGTTAATGTTTAATATTATTAGAAATTGATAATTCATTTGCGTAATCTGTTTCCAGCTATTTTCAACCATTAATTTAAAACTACTTATTTTGTCAACTCCGTGTGCGAAGCACGGGTTCGCACTAGTTAGTAAAGAATCCTCAACTGTTGATCCCATCCAGTAGTTGCTACTATTTTACTATCAGTAAGAATTTAGGTTCTAGATATTCCAGGTTCACTAAATTAATTTATTTTTTATTTTTAACGTGCCCTATTTGGAAACGGTTAGCACATGCAACTGAATACTGGTATTGAGCTAAAAAGAAAAAATGAAAGAAAAATAGGAAGAAAGTATTCATATGTCATAATAAAGAACTTTCATGACAACTTAAAAAACTTGAAAAAAAAATGGTAAGACACATGCATTGGCAGATATATTCAATGCTCGTGCATTAAAATAATGTACTCAATTAATGCAAAAAGAGTAACATCTACATTGAAGATGAATTTGTCTACCATGCAGTCCATAAAGGCCATCCAAAATTTTCATTTTATATGCTTTTGAACATTAATACTTCAACTCTTATATAAATGTGCACCAAATTCATAGGCTGTCAATATTTCTTGATGTATTAAAGGAGGAGGTAAAATTGTTTTACTATTGGCTAACTCTTGGTTTCAAAAATATCCAATGCGAAAAGTAATACTGAAATCACATGAAATTAACATATATCAATATTTACATGTAAACTAATAATAAGTGAAAATCTTTGATGAACACATACATTTGGATTTCTTTCTTCCTTTTAACTGAATTGTAAAGAAATTCCTCTTTAGTGCAACCAATACTCAGTTTCATCTATACAATTAGTAGCTAAATCCCGATTGTTTCAACAGTTTCAACTTTTAACCATGTCCAAACGAAATGGAGAAACCATCCTTTAATCGATAGATAAGTGAATTTGAACAGAGAGAAGAACAAAGGGAAAAGGGAAGTGTGGAGGTGGAACAAATACTTGTATTCTACAACTTTCTTCTAACTTATGGCGCCAAAGAATACATATACTGGTATTATATAACTACATTCCTTATAACGTCCTTCTCGCTCAGGAACTTATTTCCCAAATCGACAGGAAGACCAGGGGTTCGAATGTTGTCTTCAAACTGGATATGGCTAAGGCCTACGATCGTATGTCCTGGTTTTTCATCATCAAGGTTTTAAGAGCTTTCGGCTTTCCGGAACAACTTATTGACTTGGTGTGGAGGCTCATCTCCAACTGTTGGTTTTCGGTGCTCATCAATGGTTCGGCCAATGGTTACTTCAAGGCTGGTAGGGGTTTACGTCAGGGAGACCCGCTATCGCCTTCTCTCTTTGTGATTGCGGCGGAGGCTTTCGTCCGCGGTCTCCATTCCTTAACTTTATACGGACAGATTCAACGATTCGGGATTCCAAGGGGTTGCCCCCTAATCACTTCCCTATCCTTCGCTGATGATGTTGTTATTTTCTCCAATGGCAGTGTCTCGTCTGTCCGGCGACTCCTTTCTTTTCTACATCAATATGAGCGGGCTTCGGGCCAGTTAGTCAACCCCGCCAAAAGTTGCTTTGTTCATGCGAAAGACTTGTCCCCTGCTCGAGCTACTTGGATCGAGTTGGTTTCGGGCTTCAAGGAGGCCGCTCTTCCTCTTCCGTACCTGGGTGTTGTGCTGTACCGCGGTAGGAAGATCAATGCTATTTTTGACCCCTTGACTGACAAAGTAAGGGGAAAAATCTTACGCTGGAACGCTTCTCTTATTTCTCAAGCTGGAAGACTTGTTCTTATTAAGTCTGTTCTAGACTCGATGGGAACTCATGTTTTCGCGGCTATGACCCCTACCTCGTCTTTCTTTCGTTCGTACCGATCGCTGGTTTCTTCTTTTTTTTGGGGAAACAAAGACAGTGCCCGTCGACACCATTGGGTGTCGTGGGACGTGGTCTGTCGCCCCAAAATAGAAGGGGGCTTGGGTCTGCGCAACCCTAAGGATCTTTGCGCAGCTTTTGCCTGTAAATTATGGCACAGGTTTGGTGCTAACAACTCCCTTTGGGCTTCTTTCCTCCGTGCGAAATACCACAGTCTTGCGGGCACAAATTACTTGGGCTCCCCATCTTTTGCTAGTGAGACCTGGAAACACATGCAGTCAGTAAAATAGTTTTCTGACTCTCATGGTGGATCTTCAGGATGGGATGGTTCTTCCTTTTCCATTCTGAAAGTTTGGTCTTCGATCAGAAACCAAGCACCGATTCGCCCTACCTTTTCCTTCATTTGGGACTCTCGTATACCACCTAAAGTCTCCACTTTAATGTGGCGTATCCTTCATGATGGTCTTCCTCTTGACGAGAACCTCCAATCTATCGGTATTCCTCTCGTCTCTCGTTGCAGATGCTGCGGAAACGGGAACTCCGAATCCAGGAACCATCTATTCTTTAGTGGTTATTCTGCCAGATGTTGCTGGAATTACTTTGGTAACCTTCTTGGCATTAGTCGGTCGGCCACCTCGCCCTCAGATCTCCATAACTCATGGTGGTCTGGGAGCGCTGGTAAGACTCTTCGTGCTATCGTTTTCCGCTTGATTCCATGCCTCATCTGCTGGCACCTCTGGTGCGCGCGGAATAAGGCAACTTTTGAGAACACTCGAATGGACCCGGCCTCCATTATTCGGCGTGTGAGGAACGACGTCTTTCTCGCTTTCCGTGGTAGACCTTTCAGGGGCCGACTGAGTTCCCGTGCGGATCGACTTGCTCGTCTTTTCTCTATCTCGCATGGTGTGTCTCAAGCCAGGTTGGGTATAGGCTGATTGTTGTCTCCGACTGTAGCCTGCTTGTGTCGTTCTGTCCCCACCCCCCCTTTCCTGTTGGTTTTTAATGCGTTTGTTAGTTTCTCAGTTTCAGGTTCTTTGGCTATCTGTTGGCCGGGGTCAAGAATTGTTGTCCAGATTCACGGACCGGGTTCGCTTTTTGTTAGTTCTTTGGTGGCTTTCTTCAGCTCTTTGTCTAGGTTCCGCTTTTATTGCGCCACTCTGTTAGCGCGTTTTGTGGATTGGTTTGGTGGTCTGGCCTTATCCTCTTGGACTAGGCGGGTTTGTGTTTGGTGGTCTGGCCTAGTCCTACTGGTCAAGGCGGGTTAGTGGATGGTGGTGGATTGGTTTTCCCTTCTGCTGATGCTTATTACTGTGGTGTTGTTCTTTTCTGCGTTTTTTTCTGGGGTCTTAGCTGTGCTTGTCCGCTGTTGTGTAGCGGTTTTGGTTTTGTATAGTTCTTTTGCTTTCATTGTATCTTACTTTCCTGTAAGCCATTGGAGAAAGGCGTTTTTTCTCCGGTTATTTATATATTCCTTTATTAAAAAAAAAAACTACATTCCTTATAAACCATTTTAAAAATAACTATATATAAATATTAATTTACATTTAGGGTCATGTAAAAATTTTAACTTTTAGTGTTGTAACTCGGTAGATTCGCACAGATCGATATATACATGATATATCATCTATAATAATTTTAAAATGCAATCAACTAGCAATGCAGTTGTTTAAATAGCCATGTAGAACATATAATTTTCTCACTTGTCTTTAGAAAATGGTAACTTGTATTGCGCATAATAGACAATTGATATTGTAGCTTTTTGAATTTTAGGAAAAAACCACCTAGTACATATGATATTCTCACTTTTCTTTAGAAAACTATAACTAATATATACATCTAGATTAGCAAACATGAGAAGGATAATGTGTACATCCACGGTTAAAATATCAATGTGTACATTAATTAGTCTAGAATTTCAAATTAAGGTAAAAAATTTAAAGGAATTCAATTTTGTTTCAGAAAATCAAGATTTCAAAAAAGTCAGAGAATCAAATTCAATAATTACTTTATTAAATCAGATAACGAAGCCAAATCACTACTAACTGATTTAATAAAAGAAGCTAAGTAAGCATAAAATCCTATAACCACTCAACGAATTAATTTTTTTTATTTTATATAAAAAGAACTTCATTAATCAATGAAATAAGAATGATAGGTACAACAATTCCTCAAAATTATCATGAAATTATCAATATACTTGGTTTCAATTATTAAATCGCGTCAAGCGAAATGAATTTACCTATGATCTAACGAAGACGTGATGATTTTAAGAAGAAGCGAGTTTAGATGCAATGATTAGAAGTTAGATCCATAGGAAAAACAAGAAACTAGGGTTTTGGGGGTGGAGGCGATGACGAAAGTTTCTTCAATATTAATTTTGGTGTAAGAGAAATGTGCAGGTAGCCAAAAAATTTTACCGCTCTGTGTTTCGTTTTATTTGAGGAGGTGAAGTATAACATTCCACATCCCTACAAAATTTATAATAGCAAGTGCACTCCAAATGCTATCTGGCCAGCTTTGTCATCATAGGTGGATTTTATTATAGTGATGATTTCATTTTTAAAAGGTATTTGGAAACATTTACTTTAAAGACTAAAAATTATGTTGAAAGTGCACTCTATTTGCAAAAAGTAAATCAATTCATAATCAAATTAAATAAATGGGGTTCTATTTGAAAAAATTGGCGTCTTATATGTTCTTTTTCCCGAATCAAATTTAGATCCCACCCCCACACACACTCCCTCAACTTCCTTGTGCAGTCTTATTTGACAATCCTTACTCGGATGCCTCTCTCATCTCCTCTCTTACTACCTCATCCGTATCTGCTATATCTAAGAATGGAAAATGCAAGAAATGATTCTTTAACTCTTACTCTAAACACCACAAAGCCTATGAAGCATCTCTAACTCAATCTGGTCATCCCTTTATTTCTCCTTCATTGATCCAAAATTCTTCAACGTCTCCCTCACTCTGCCCCCTTCCTCTTCATGATCTCTCTATAGTGGTTAAGATTTTTGGTATCATGGTTGGATATTGAAGTGGAGTCAGTATTGATGCAGCTGCATTTGGTAATCGTTCATTATGTAATCCTGATTTAATGAAGGTATCTTAACCTTCATTTGTTGGAACTGTGTTGGATGATGGAAAATTTTAGGGTGCTACTATACATACCCACTAATACAATGCCTACCGTCATTTAAATAAATAGTAAAAGAATAAACAAACTACTAAAACACCTACAATGTTGCTAACACAAAACATTCAGTTTTTTACAAACTTTATAGAGAATCTCACTTCGAACTTATTTATCAACTTGATTAATTGTTTCTTTGTAGGTCATCTTCATCATATCTTTAATTTTTATCACTTGGAAAGGGATTTTAATGAAATAATCTAACATCATAGTATACTATGGTTTGAAAATTATCAAATTAGCTATAGTTTTCTAATCAAATTTCAAATTGCCAGACATTTACAGGAAAAAGTATTAGACTTGACGAGATTTAAGTTCCCAGTTGCTATTTATGGTTATATATTTAAGAAGATGATAGAATGAACATTATATTCTAAAATTAAGAAAGTGAAAGGTGGATGTATAAGGGTGAGAGAAGTATATAAAATATTGCTGGGTGAGAAAAGAGGTCAGTGTATATAGTAGCAATAAAAATTTATGATGTCAAAATTAACTGTGGTATTGAATCCGTTTCTCCATTTGAAGATGCAGCAAGATTAGATTTTGTAACGATTTTTCATTTCATGGTAAGAAGAATGATGTATGTTAATGAAATATGGTTGAGAATTCTACTTTTCCTTTGGTTTGAACATGGGTCAATGTTTTTGCCTTTGAATCTACTTTGTTTAATGTCACTTCACATGTACAAGCAATTTCCTCCTATCTTCGTAAAGTCGACGATGAGTATGGTTTTTCTTCTTATACTACCTTTACCGATCTGAGAAATGTTAAAATTATTTTTGTTGTTGAAGGTTTGCTTGCAAATATTCACTATGAGTGTCGCCTATCTATTGAGATTTTTTAGCATTCACAAAAATACATACTAATATTGATTATCATGCTAATAAATTTCCAATTAGTAGCATTCTTCCTAGTGTATCTAAATTGCAAACTGAAACAATTCTTTCTCCACCTATAAATGCTCCATATATATCTAATAACCACTCTTTGGTTTATGATTCTACTTGTAAGACAAAAACATTTTCTTAACTTTTCTTACAAATACCTTATAACATGGATGTTTACACCATCGTGAGTTTGTTACTTTATGAATTTGTGGGACTATGTTCCCACTAAAGGAAGTGATATAAAACCAGATTGATATTTTGGAAAGGTCATCTTATGGGGTTTTTCCTCGATGAAAATAATTTATATCCCTTAAATAGGAGTCACTTGATGTGGAAAAGGTAACAAAAAAGAAAACAATATTGTGATATGATAATATCATATTTTTATGTGAGTTCTCTTAGCTTGAAATTACAAAAAGATTCATAAGCTTAAACCCATCATTATCCAAAGAAAACCTTTCATAGTGACACATTGGAGTCCCACTATTGATACAACTATAGAACAAGTACTCCATATAACTATTTGGGAACATTTTTCCAAAATTCCATTTGTTTTTTAGTACTTGATTGGTGGAAAACATGATTGGAGATTTGTTTTGTTTTGATATTGCCACAATCAAGAGGGAAAGCCAACAATCATGAGGGAAAGAATTATATATGCGATGGTGTTGATTAAATTATTAGACAGCCTTGCATGTGTTATTAGAAGTAGGTATCAGCATAGTACGTTCAGTTACACCGAGCTTAACAAATGGAAAATGAAAAGATTACGAGTTATAATGCAAGTAAAGTAAAAAAGACACAAGATTTAGATTGGTTCAATCTTTATGAAAATCTACATCCATTATAGCTATTAATTTTATTGCTTATATTTGGTTACAAGAGAATGGCTATAAGAGTAATATTGCTTGCAATAAATGAAAATTCTATCATTGTATATGTGCATGTAGAACTGTATTTATAACATCTGAAATTAGGTTTAAAGGACTCAGATTGAAGCACCGAGCCCTAGGAATCCTTCTAGTCATTGATGGAGTTGTGTGGTTTAAATGTGGGCCAACTAGTATGTCAGATGGAGATAATGATTCAGATGAGGGCCAATAGGCAGGCCGTACCAAGGCATGCTTCTGTTAGAAAGGATGCATGGGAACTAAATTATATTGATGGATAATGATGTCGTTTCCATGTGGACTATGAAAAATGAAGGGTAGTTGCTGCACAATGACGCTTTTGTAAGATGAACATTGTCATTTTATGTTGAACTTATTGGGAAACAACATGGAGTCGAAGTCTCATTATGTAGGGCGACCAGGCCTTTTGGTTAGACACATGTCGGTCCAGACAAAGTAGGGCGAGCAAAGTGGTCTGGGCAACCTAGGGGATCATGAGTGGGGAGAGTCGAGAGGCTTCGAATGGCAAATGGGAGGCAAGGCTCTCAATTTGCAAATAGATCAATGTTATAACAAGGCAGGATGGGGTTGCATGTGTTGTTCAGGGATTCCTGTTGATAGTGACAATACAACGAGCTGATGTTCGGGCCCAATAAGCGACATGATACTAATACCTCATACGGGACAAACTACTTGAGATACTTAAGCATATGTTGGGCTAGGATAGTTGTTGACAAGGGAAGGTGATGTAGGATGAAGTTGCTTGACGCTTAATCGGGGACTCAATACTTGTTGTAAGAAAATCGAACAAATGACATGTGAATTTAATGCAAATGACATGTATTGCTTGTTCAGTGGTTGTGATGTTTCATCATTCGAGACAGTTTTGGCAACGTGGTTATTGATGTGACTGGGTAATCAATTAGACCTAGACGTTTGAGATCAACCCCACCTACTCCACCTAATGGCTTAGATTAAATGCCAATTCTATGTAATGCGCTACCTGTCACTGTAACACCCCGTAAATTCAACCTTAAATAAATAAATTGGATAAATTAATTTAAATAAGGTAAGGGAAAAAATGGAAATTTTGCAAAAGTGGGAATTAACTGCGAAAGTTATGATGTTGCGTTCATTGCAAAATTCTCATCAGTTTTCATATATAATATACTGAAAACAGAGCTCAAACTAAGAAGTTATGTATGTTTGAAGTTTTCGCATTAAAAGTAATTAAATAGAATTCAAATTCAAATAAATGTTTAGTTCCTAAATTTGAAATTCAAAAGTTAACGGAAATTATACTTATATGTTAAGTAAACACTAAGATTAGCGTTAACGTTAAATCAAGGTAAATTTGTCCAGCTAATTTGGCCACTAGTTTCTACATATGGTCGGAATAATATGAGACATCTCCGTGGGTACGGGTCATAATACCAAGGACCCGGTTCAAGGAATTAATGGTATTAAGTGGTTGTATGAGGGCCCGCCTTTTTCCCTTATATGAAGTATTATATGGTCGGGATTGGGTTAGGCACGATTAAGGATATCTTGGGATGATCTGCTTCAATTGAAGTACTAAGTGTACGAAGATATTTCTGTGCAATGTCAGCTAGATAAGTATCCGTAAGGAGTCCGCCTTAGGAATAGGTATTAAATGATTGAGCCTTACCTCAATTAAGGTCTTAAATAGGCAGTGCCTATTTTCCATTAAAAGGTATTAAATGGCTTATGTTCTATCTCTCGCATTAGTAGACATTAATAACGATAGTTATGGGTTGTTGATTATGAGAAAACTGCTTCGAGGATTGAAGGTATTACGTGGTTTTTTTGAGGGCTCGCCTCCTTCCTTTATATTAAGTATTATATGGTTTTGAGTATAGTTTAAAATGTAAAAGAGATATCCTTATTTAAATTATATTTACTAATTATTGATATAGAAAGGCTCGATATTTTCTATTCACCAGACATTGTTATTCTGACTCCCTCCTCATTATAACATAGGTTAGGGAAGGAGACGATGATCAAGATAGAGATGACGATGAGAGGAGTGTGTGGCAATAGCCTATTTATCTATTTATGCTATTTTCTAATGTACCGTTTTGAAGTTAAAAATGTATTTTTGAACAAAATGATGTAATGGTTATTGTTAACATTATGCTATGGTTTTTTTAGGACATTTGAGATTTGAAATAAAATGGTTACTGTTTATGCTATTATATTTTATGTTTTCATCGTGAGTTCTAAATGAATAGACAAATAGCTCTGTATTGTTCTTTTTACCAACCAATAGCCAGCTTTGGAATGGTCTAATTTTGATGGGCCTTTTCTGGGTCGGAATTTAGGTCTATTTCAGGACGGGTGGTTGCATTTAGTATCAGAGCTTAGGTTACCCAATCAATGAGGAAAAGTATATGTATGAATGGCATATTTTTTATTTTTGAAAATTAGTTTTCAAAATCCCTATTATATATAAATATATGTACTTATTTTGAAGATATGCCTAACTCTATAAATTCCAATTATAGAGGTAGTTGTGACCATATTCCAAAAGGATGAGCGAAGTAACTATGAGTTGGAAAAAAGCAGAGTTTAATTTGTACTCCAGCTCCGATTACCCATTGGGCGAAGGTCGTATAGTAAGGAGGGACTAAGGCGAGCATGTGCAACGACCAGTAATTTTAACTATTTTAAATTATTAAATTTATATAATTTTTGAATTAAATTAGTTAGAAAAGAAATTTAATGATTTATTAATGTAATTTATTGATTATGAACTTAGATAAAATTTTGAATAACAAAATTCGATAGAAAAAAATGATTAAATAATTTTGATTATTGGAATATAATTTTTTTTTAAGTCGAATAAATAAATTCTCTAATATTGAAAATATCTGAATCTATAAATTGATTAAAACTATATTTAATTTTAAAATATAAATTTCTGGATATGATAGATTTTATAGATATATGTATATAAACTCCACTATTAAAATTTAAGATAGAATATCCATATATGTGTATATATAAATATGTACAAGCTTTATGATGTTTAAAAATATATATGTAGGTATATATGTATATATATGTCCATATGAAGTAATGTATATGAAAATATGTATAAATGAAAATATGATAAAATAAATATGTATACTGTATATGTATGCATGTCTATATATACATACATACATATATATATATATATATAAATGTATTTATGGTAAAAAATAGTGTATATGAAATTATATATAGATATGTAAATGTAAAAGCTTCATGATGATAAACTCCTATCTTTTAATGTAAATATGGATATGATGACAAAATATATACATAAGTATATATATATGCTAGTGAATATGTAAACATGTATATATGATAAACAAATGCATATGAGAACATATATCTATATATATATATATATGTATGTATGTATACATGCACAAGAAGCATCATCATAGCAGAACTTATTATCAAGCACACAAAAGATATAAATCAAGTCAAGCCATAATACATCAAATCATCTTATAAAATCAAATCAAAACATAAGAAATCAAATCAGCAAATAAAAGATCAAATCACTCAAAATAAAATCAAATCAGAAAAAAAAGAATGAAATGAGGCCTGTACATTCATGGATAGGTAGCCACCCTAGTGTACACATAGCCAACATAGCATTTTCATATATATACACATCTCCAGGCTTGTTCATTATTCACACACATATAAACAAATATGATCTACCATTAAACATAAAAGATCCAGACAGTAAAAGCTTGAAGCAAGAGCAAAACAAAGCAGCAGTTCAACATATCAAATAGGTGAGTAAAACATACCAAGATCTGTTTTCTGGCCATTATTTATATCTGTATATTAGTGAAATTTGAATGAATCCTTTACTTATGTCAAATATACAAATGCTGATATGTAAACATGCTTTTGCATATGTGTGTTAGATATAGTAGTTCACCCTGTAACTCAAATAGATACCGTTCTTCTTCTCTGTTCTTTGATTTTGGAGTAAATAGTTAAAAACTCTTCCCTTTGAAGATCGATATCTCCACAACCAGTTAGTATTAAACCATGATTTCAAAACAAAACTTGTTTGTTTTTGAGTATAATGTAATTTAAAATTTATTTCATTCAATCTCATGAAGTATAGAGAGAGAATCAGATTTTACAGTAAGTAACTTAAGTTTGGTTAAATTTCGTATATCATGATTTAATGTTTGGATTATACATTCATGATCGTTGTTGGAAATGGTGATTTTAGGAGATGGTTTGGTGATTTTTAGTGTGGTGTGGAGTGAGAAATTTAGAGATGAACAGATTTGGGTGAAATGGAAAATTCCGATGACAAGATCGATTTCGTGGAAAATAGTTGGGTGTTGAGGTGGCTTGGGTGGAGGCGCATCGAGGAAAAATAGTGCAGCATTTTTCAAATGCTCGTGGTGGCCTGTCGAGGTGGAAGTAGGGTTTAAGGTGGTTGTTCATACGACTTCGGTTACGAGGCAATGTCGACATCGAGAGGGGCTACAAAGCGTGCGCACTAGGGGGAATAGGTGGCGATGGTTGTGGTGGAGCTCTGGGTAAATTTTGGTGATGGATGGTGGTCACTAGTGGTCGTGTTGAGGCATTGAGTGGGACGGGGCTGTCGTTCCAGGTTTGGGTGTGAAGTTCGAAAATTCGAATTGAAGTATAGGCGCGATTTCATGTGTGTAGTCGAGATGAGTTGGTCGTGGGTGACGTGGGGAGATGACCGACGGCGAGTGGTAGGCTGGAGGCGGCGTGTGCAAGTGCACGGTGACATTCACACTTGTCTTCGTGCATTTCAAACAAATGAAAGAGAGGAGGGAAAAGAAAAATGGGGAAGGAGAACAAAGGTTTCGGCCTTGTTTGTTTTTTTTGGGCCGTAGTTTTTGGGTTGGGGTTTATAAAAGAAAATTTAAAATAAAGTTATTTAAAAACTTTTAAATTTTAAAAAAAATAGTATTCCTCTTCCATTTAAATCAAATTGGAGTGTAGTTTGTTACGACGAGACCTTATCATGGCATATTTTTCTCCGAACGAATATGGGTAAGCTTTCTGAAAGGTTTTATTTAATGATTTTAACATTTGAAGTAAACGAATAAGTAAATTATTATTTGATTAATTATAGGTCAATTAATTGATTAATTATTTAATGATCTGTTTAAATTTTAAGTTAACTAAAAATAAATTATTTTAATTAATTTCTTGGGTTAACAAATAATCTGGATTTAAATATAACTCGACTCTGTTAAGATAAAATCAGTCAGTCTAATTTGTAAACTGATTTATTATTAAATCAAAGTCATTGATTGAGTTTGATTTATGCTTTGACTGATATTGCTCTTAGATATTGTTCAATTATCTATTGCCGTGCTATTTAATAGCCAAACAAATTAAAGTAAATAGAATAAAATGTTAACACGTTTATTTGGCAAGTAAATCGACCGGAACTGATCGCTATTCCGATTTCGAAAATGAAACGAGTACAAGAAAATAAATCTTGATGGACTGCTTAAGAGACTGTAAACATATGGAATGAATTTCCATATGTACATGTTAACACCCTGATTGTGAAATTGTTATTTAAAACGACCTGACTTTTTAAATTTACCGTTTTTAAGCTCGAAGAGACCGGAATCAGATATCAGCATTATCCGGAACCACTTCGATCCAATAACCACCACGAATCTTTACGGTTTTGATTATAGATTCTAATATGCTGGAATTCAATTAATTTAACAAACTCGGCTGTTTTAAATAAGTATTTATACTTAGACACTAAATAATAGCACTGGATTTTCTATAAAAATGTTTTGGTTATCATAAGAGAAAAACTCGTCGTGTTTATGTGTGATGCGGTCTTACGAGATACCTTTATTTTTCAAAGAATTTTGATAATCTTAAGTAATTTAAATTAAGTATGTTTACTCACGCTGGTTTTCTAGACTGGCTCAGGTGTAACTTTATTGTAATGCTCGGGTCAGACCAAGTATTACTGATTCAGGTTAGGATGCTTTGGAGCTCAGGAGACGAGTTGGATGACAAAGACGTATTACTCCTACTTGATTATATTCCGCTGTGAACTATAGGCTGTATATTCAGCATTTTAAGGACAAGTTAATATAACTATCCAGATTTCTATGTTGACGATTGTACTCTGATAATTTGTACGTATATTAATAGTTATAGTTTTCTCTGTATAAAAATCTGTTATTATATATATATATGTATTATATTTTGTTCCACTGCGATTGTGAGATTTTGTGTTGTTGTTCTTTTTCTTCTTCTATTTTTTTCTTCTTAAACCATAATGATCTGGTATTTCCGGCACTCGATTGGTCGGCATTCTATACAGTGAACGTATTAGTGTCGATTTTCGAGGGTCGAAAAATCCTATGTCGTTACATGTGGTATCAGAGCTGAAGGTTAAGTGAGAACCTTGGCTTTGGTAGGGATCAGTCATTATAGATAGGGTCAGTAGTACCCTAGAGTGAGTCTAAGTGTATATACGTATAAGAGAGAGCGTATTTGTTAGTGATATAAAAATATTTTGATATTAATAAATTAAATGATTTTGACCTGGATTTTATATAGAATATAAAAGAATGAATTCTTTAAACTGATAAAATCAATCGTGACTGTTGATGGTGAATTGGATGTTGTCTCTTGTTGATTGATTGTTTGATTAATATGGATGTGCATATTATCGCTTATTGATTGATGAGTCGTGCTCGACCAGTTTATAAACATCGACTATTAGCTGTTGATTTGAGCATTCAACTAGGATTGGAAAATTTTGGTTTTTGAAAAATATTTAACCAATTGAAAAACTGCATGTTAACATGGATTTTGAAGTGAATATATATTTGAATTTCCCCCTGTATCAATTTAGAGTGTAATTGATACCATTTGAAAGTGATATATGAAATATGGTTTATCTAGACATGGTTAATAGATAAAAAAAAAGTTATTCAAACTGGAAATTTGAGAGTTGAATTTCGGAAGTTTTTGAAATTTGTTTAAGATTCTAAAAATATAATAGTATAATTTGAAATTATTTTCAGAATAAGAAATGTCTTCAAAATGATTTTCAAAATGATTTCAAAGAAAATAAAACTTTAGTAGCTTTGGTACTCGATTGTTTAATGAAATTGATTTGATTCAAATCCCTGAAGTATGATTTGATATTCGAAAGATATACGTATATTTCTATTTGAAATGAACCTAGTGATCAATTCTAGAGTTTTCACGTTGAATGATATTATGAACGCTTGTACCCTATGCATTGGGATTGATTGATTGATTGTGCATCTTTTTGAGATGATTGATTGCCGATTCCAATTTTGAATTGGAATTTGATTTTTCCGACCATTTTGAATAGTTGAACACTTCCAAATTGAGAATCAATTTTCAAAGCTAAGAATTTTTGGAAAGTATATAAAGTTAGTTTTGAAAATTTTAAAATAAAAAAAACTAATGGAAGTTGAACAAGTTTTAAAAAGCTAAATATTATGATAAGTAAATTATATAAGCCTATTTTGTATTATTTAAGTATGAAATTTGTTTTCAAATGTTTTCAATGGAATTTTGCTTTAAGAAATATTCCTGAATAATAAAGGGATAAGAAAAAAAACTTATTTATTTTACAAATTTATATTAAAAGTAATTTTTATTTATAAACTCTTATTTATTTGCAAAATGATTTTGAAGGCAAATTTTAATTATGTACAAACATAAAATCTAATTTTAAAAAGTTTTATAATGAATTTGTTTGAGAAATGTTTATGAAAAATAATAATTTATAATAATAATAATAAAATAAAATAATAAAATAAGATAAGAAAATTGTTTGCACCAAAATTGGTCACAAACACCCAGTTGTTGACGAAAGCACCAGTTCACAATCACAGATCACAAACAGCAAGTGTGCAGGAAATTGAAAATGAAGAACACTCGGAAAATCAGAAAGGGAAAAAGTAAACAACACAAAATTTATAGTGGTTCATCGATCTTGCCTACGTCCACTCTGAAGTTGATGATTTTATTGATGTTCACTTGATGATTTCAATTGATTACAGCAGGTTACAGTCGATAATAGTGATTTACAGCAGTGAAATTCGTTAGCAGCAGCAGCAATGGAGTTTAGAATTGGATCCGGCAGAGTCTGGACGTTCGAGGATTCAAAGAAGAAGAAGATCCCCATATGGATCTAGGAGAATTTTATCATGAGGTTGAAGGATTTTTACGATTAGAGGATGCAAATGCTGAAAGAGAGAAAGGAGAAGGAATCGATGTTTATGCCGTCAAGGGCGAAAATCTTCCTAAAGCGGATTCAGGAACTGACCGAGGGAAACGAAAGGCCAAGAATAATGATGATGGACCAGCGCGACCATGAAAGGAACCGAGATTCACCTCTTATACGGAGTTGAATGAGACTTTGGAGCAAATTTACCAGGACACTAAGGGGCAGATTCCTTATCGAAAGCCAATGAGAAGGGATCCGACCAACAATGAAAGAAGGTCGGACAAGTACTGCTTATTCCACGAGCTGAATGGCCATAGCACGAATGATTGCTGACACTTGAAGGATGAGTTTCAGGGACATATCCGGAATGGTCTGCTATCGCAGTATGTAAGAAGGGGAACACCAACGGTGGAACGGGAGCAACCACCACCTGCACCTACTGGGGACGGCTCAGGATCAAGGCGTCAACTTGTCATCAATTGATTAAGATAATGACGAATAAGTGGCAAACTCCACACCAACGCGATTTAGTCTTTTTACACATGTACAGGACCACGAACGATCCTCAGGCATGCTCTGATATGACTATAAACCGCATCGATGTAGGTGTTTGCACTTTGACGTCCCTGTTTTGCTTTTGTTTTCTGTTTCCCATATTTAGGCTCGATTTTGTTTGAGATTTCTGTTGGAAGACTTATTTTAGATAAAAGTATGCCATTTGTGATTCTATAACGGCTAAGCCACTTACACATGCACGGGATCGCGAACGGTCCTTAGGCATGCTTTGAGATGGCGATAAACCGTCATAACAAACAGTTCAGAAAATCACTCGAATGTGAAATCTGGCACTAACGATACTAAGTCCCCCCCAGGCACACACGAATCGCCTCGAACGGCACCCGACCACGAACGGTCACAATTCGCCTCGAACAGCACCCGATCGCGAACGGTCACAAATTGCCTCGAACGGCACCTCGACCGCGAGCGGTCATCATTTGACGCGAACGGCATCCCAACCGCAAACGGTCATCATTCTCCGTGAACGGCATCCAACTCCGAAAGGTCACATACTACCTCGAATGACATACGATCCCGAACGATCGTCATTTGCGGTCATATAAAACTATCAATTTCTTTGCAGGTCATCAACATGATAAGAACATCCAGCTTATAGCATTACAAAACACACCTTCCTACCGCAAGGTGTATTTTGGGGGGCAAAGTGTTATCCCACTTTTTAACAAAGTTGAGATATCAAGAAATTGACTGAAAAACAATGATTAGCAATCCCGAATATCGATTATGCATCGCAGGTTCACTATGGATATCGATGGATTTTGTCCGGGTCCGGATCAAGCTACAGTCGATAAAACACAACGAGCAAAGACCTAGAAGCCAACGTTCCAAATTGCAAGTCAATCCGAGTTCGTATGCTCAAGATATGGTCGATGCAAAATTGGACATTGTTCCCGTTCGTATCCATAGCACGTGCACTATTCGTATCCATCGAGTCTATGTTCGAATCGATACATTCGAATCCATCTGAGCTACATTATTCGTATCCATCGTGGAGCCGTCGTTCGTATCCATCATGGAGTCGTTGTTCGTATCCATATGTTCGAATCCACCAAGAAAGGTCCTGTTCGTATCCATATATTCGAGCCCATCGTACTACCCATCTCTTCGTATCCATCGTATCTCATTGGTTCGACTTCGTATCGATCAACTGAAATGAATCTTGATCGATACGAACAAGACCAATTACATCAATACGAACATGGCAGAACCCACCGACACGAACAAAGCATAGCAATCGATACGAACTGTGCATCCCGCGATCGATACGAACAAGCCAGTGCAATCGATACGAAGAGCGCGCTATTAATCGATTCGAACAAGTCAATTGCATCGATACGAACAAGGCAGCAATCCTGGGACAACTCAATCAACTCGGCGAAAAGTGTGGATCGATACGAAGAACGCGCGCCACGTCAACGTGTTAGCACGTGCCTACCATCGATTCGAAGTGATCGATTCGAATTGATCGAGTCGAACATGACGGTACACTGGAAGCACAAAATTGCATCGATCATATCTCGCAATCCACCAGTCCAAATGCCATGAAATTTCACAGAAGCTTACGTACATGATAGAGAATGTCCACACCAAATTTTGACTCCATCGGACGCAATCTTGATCGATACGAAATCCGTTCGTATCGATCACGGATTGGGCCGAAACTTCACGGGCTTGGTCGCGCGGGCCTACTCACGTGGCAGAAGAAGTCTCCCGAGATCTGAGCGAAATATCAGCCTCATACACCTATAAATAGACCCCCAGAGCTAACGGAAAAGGGGATCTTCTTCTTCTTTGAATCCTCGAACGCCCAGACTTTGCTGGATCTAGTTCTAAACTCCATTGCTGCTGCTACTAACGAATTTCACTGCTGTAAATCACTATTATCGACTGTAACCTGCTGTAATCAATTGAAATCATCAAGTGAACATCAATAAAATCATCAACTTCAGAGTGGACATAGGCAAGATCGCCGAACCACTATAAATTTTGTGTTGTTTACTGTTTCCCTTTCTGATTTTCCGAGTGTTCTTCATTTTCAATTTCCTACACACTTGCTGTTTGTGATCTGTGATTATGAACTGGTGCTTTCGTCAACAATTGGGTGTTTGTGACCAATTTTGGTGCAAACATTTTGGTGCTTTCACTGAGAAGGCTAATTCAGGAATCCTGTCGTTTGGAAGTTGAGTTTGAAGGCTTAGAGATTCAGATCTGAAAAGTAATGGCAAGGCAATCAAGTAGAAGACAAAGGCCAGAGAGAAGTCAGCATGAAGGGAGTCAAGAGGCCTCTTCAGGTGCAAATCAGACATCAATCTTCATCACCAGGGATGAGATGGAGACAATGATGAAAAGACAAGAGGAAATGATCCAGAATTTGTTTCTTCAAATTGGGCAACTGGGAGCGCAAAACCAAGGAGCAACCAGAGTTCAAAATGGAGCAGAACCATCTAGCACAGCCCCAGAACTAGGGAGCGATAATCCAGAGCATGTTGGCCCAATCCCGGATGGAGTACCAGACGGAACTGCGCAACGCGACATTGACAGAGAAATGAATGCTCATTCAGAAGAGCAGATTCCGGGAATCCCTCGTGAATTCGGGGGGCAAATCAGAAGCAATAGACAAGGACTACAGCTTGGAGATAGTGATAGATTGACGGAGATGGCCAGACGAGCCATGAGAGGCGGACTAGTGAATAGAGATCTGGAGGATGTGAATAGGAGTCCCTTTGCTCCTACAATCAGGCAAGCCAGGAATCCACCAGAATTCAAGCTACCAACATTGGACATGTATAATGGGAGGACAGATCCTACAGTTCATCTGACGAAGTACATGAGGCACATGGAAGTGCTGGGGGCATCGGAGGAGGTCATGACCCGGTGCTTCCCACTGTACTTGGCAGACATAGCAGCATTATGGTTCAGACAACTGGAGAGCGGTTCCATTGGAACATGGACCGATTTGACTGAAAGGTTCATGAGGCAGTTCAGGGTTCACATTTCAAGGCCCAAAAATGTGATGAGTTTGGCAGCACTGAAGCAAAGAACCAGTGAGTCTTTGAGGAACTTTCTGGCGCGATTCAATGCAGCGGCAGCATCGGTGGATCGACCCGATCCATCCATGGTTCTTATGGCAGCTGTATCTGGCATAGCTGATGGCACAGAGTTCAAGAATTCGTTAACAAGGGACCCCCCTATGGATCTAGGAGAATTTTATCATGAGGCTGAAGGATTTTTACGATTAGAGGATGCAAATGCTGAAAGAGAGGAAGGAGAAGGAATCAATGTTTATGCCGTCAAGGGCGAAAATCTACCTAAAGCGGATTCAGGAACTGACCGAGGGAAACGAAAGGCCAAGAATAATGATGATGGACCAGTGCGACCACGAAAGGAACCGAGATTCACCTCTTATACGAAGTTGAATGAGACTTTGGAGCAAATTTACCAGGACACCAGGGGGCAGATTCCTTATCGAAAGCCAATGAGAAGGGATCCGACCAACAACGAAAGATGGTCGGACAAGTACTGCTTATTCCACGAGCTGAATGGCCATAGCACGAATGATTGCCGACACTTGAAGGATGAGGTTGAGGGACATATCCGGAATGGTCTGCTATCGCAGTATGTAAGAAGGGGAACAACAACGGTGGAACGGGAGCGACCACCACCTGCACCTACTGGGGACGGCTCAGGGTCGAGGCGTCAGCTTTTCATCAATTGATTAAGATAATGACGAATAAGTGGCAAACTCCACACCAATGCGATTTAGTCTTTTTACACATGTACAGGACGGCGAACGATCCTCAAGCATGCTCTGATATGACTATAAACCGCATCGATGTAGGTGTTTTCACTTTGACGTCCCTGTTTTGCTTTTGTTTTCTGTTTCCCATATTTAGGCTCGATTTTGTTTGAGATTTCTGTTGGAAGACTTATTTTAGATAAAAGTATGCCATTTGTGATTCCATAATGATTAAGCCACTTACACATGCACGGGGTCGCGAACGGTCCTTAGGCATGCTCTGAGATGGCGATAAACCGTCATAACAAACAGTTCAGAAAATCACTCGAACGTGAAATCTGGCACTAATGATACTAAGTCCCTCCCCGGGCACACACGGATCGCCTCGAACGGCACCTGACCGCAAACGGTCACAATTCGCCTCGAACGGCACCCGATCGCGAACGGTCACAATTCGCCTCGAACGGCACCCGAACGCGAACGGTCACAAATCGCCTCGAACGGCACCCCGACCGCGAACGGTCATCATTTGCCACGAACGGCATCCCGACCGCGAACGGTCATCATTCGCCGCGAACGGAATCCGACCCCGAATGGTCACATACTACCTCGAATGACATACGACCCCGAACTATTGTCATTCATGGTCAGATAAAACTATCAATTTCTTTGCAGGTCATCAACAGGATATGAACATCCAACTTATGGCATTACAAAACACACCTTCCTACCGCAAGGCGTATTTTAGGGGGCAAAGTGTTATCCCACTTTTTAACAAAGTTGAGATATCAAGAAATTGACTGAAAAACAATGATTAGCCATCCCGAATATCGATTATGCATCGCAGGTTCACTATGGATATCGATTGATTTTGTCCGAGTCCGGATCAAGCTACAGTCGACAAAACACAACGAGCAAAGACGTAGAAGCCAGTGTTCCAAATTGCAAGTCAATCCGAGTTCGTTTGCTCAAGATATGGTCGATGCAAAATTGGACATTATTCCCGTTCGTATCCATAGCACGTGCACTATTCGTATCCATCGAGTCTATGTTCGAATCAATACATTCGAATCCATCTGAGCTACATTACTAGTATCCATCGTCGAGCCGCCATTCGTATCCATCATGGAGCCGCTGTTCGTATCCATATGTTCGAATCCACCCAGTAAGGTCCTGTTCGTATCCATATGTTCGAGCCCATCATACTACCCATCTCTTCGTATCCATCGTATCTCATTGGTTCGACTTCGTATCGATCAACTGAAATGAATCTTGATCGATACGAACAAGACCAATTACATCGATACGAACAAGGCAGAACCCATCGACACGAACAAAGCATAGCAATCGATATGAACTGTGTATCCCACGATCGATACGAACAAGCCAGCGCAATCGATACGAAGAGCGCGCTATTAATCGATTCGAACAAGTCAATTGCATCGATACGAACAAGGCATCAATCTTGGGACAACTCAATCAACTCGACGAAAAGTGTGGATCGATACGAAGAACGCGCGCCACGTCAACGTGCTAGCGCGTGCCTACCATCGATTCGAAGTGATCGATTCGAATTGATCGAGTCGAACAGGATGGTACACTAGAAGCACAAAATTGCATCGATCATATCTCGCAATCCACCAGTCCAAATGCCATGAAATTTTCACAGAAGCTTATGTACATGATAGAGAATGTCCACACTAAATTTCGACTCCATCGGACGCAATCTAGATCGATACGAAATCCGTTCGTATCGATCACGGATCGGGTCGAAACTTCACAGGCTTGGTCGCGCGGGCCTACTCACGTGCCAGAAGAAGTCTTCCGAGATCTGAGTGAAATATCAGCCTCCTACACCTATAAATAGACCCCAGAGCTAACGGAAAAGGGGATCTTCTTCTTCTTTGAATCCTCGAATGCCCAGACTCTGCCGGATCCAGTTCTAAACTCCATTGCTGCTGCTACTAACGAATTTCACTGCTGTAAATCACTATTATCGACTGTAACCTGCTGTAATCAATTGAAATCATCAAGTGAACATCAATAAAATCATCAACTTCAGAGTGGACGTAGGCAAGATCGCCGAACCACTATAAATTTTGTGTTGTTTACTGTTTCCCTTTCTGTATTTCCGAGTGTTCTTCATTTTCAATTTCCTGCACACTTGCTGTTTGTGATCTGTGATTGTAAACTGGTGCTTTCGTCAACAATTGGGTGTTTTTGACCAATTTTGGTGCAAACAAAAATAAAATAAAAATTTATAAGGTCAGTTATGTATAAAGGATTTTTGTAGAGTATTTGATTTTGAAAAGAAATTGTGGTTTTAAAACTTAGTTACTTACAAAGTGAATTTAGAAGGAAAGTTGATTTTATATAGATACGACTTTATGTAAATATGAAACCGAAGTAAATTTTGAAAACTAATGATTGGAATTTTAAAATTTATGAATATTGAATAATATTCAATTTGAAAAATGATTGTTGCAATTATATATGAATTTGAAGCTGAACCGATATTTGAAAGTGATTGATTTCGAGAACCTTTGACTATATGAAAATGTTGATTTGGAAGTTTTCGAACTTATATAAAATGAATTGTACAAGTATGAAGTTATTTCAAAAACTATTGATTTTGAAAGGTACTCGATTTGAAAAGCAATGATCATATATATAACAGAATTATATAAGAATGATATATTCGAAATTGATGATTTGAAAAGGTACTATGTATAGTATGATATACATTTTGAAATTGAAGATATGGGAAGTACCTTCTGCTTGATTATCCGCTTTGTAGCCACATTAGGGATACATTCTATTAATTAATTTAGGTCGTCCAGACACAAACTCATGAGTTCCTTCGAATTCCATAGTGTAACCTATGGTCTTACGACTCGGCTGCATAGCGAAATTCGTAGGGCTGTGAAGGCTTATGGTTACAGATGTTTCTTGGGGGAACCAGGTGAAACCATTGTGTAACTGCGATCTATGGTCGATTTGATGTGATCCGCCTGGGTAGAGCGATTTCCCTGAGGTACGGATGTTTCCTAGGGGAACCAGGCAAAACCATTGTGTATTTGCGGTCCACATAGCATAATTCGAGGGGCAGTTGATTGCCTTGAGTCTATGGTTGATAGCGACATAACCACCGGTGTTACTATTAAGTAGACTACGATCCATGCGAGTGTTTTGCATAGTGAAATTCGTAGAGTAGTGATTGCTTACGGGTACAGATATTTTCTGGGGGATCCAGGCGAAACCATTGTGTATCTGCGATCTATGGTTGTTTTGGATTTCATGGCGTAAGACATGAGGCAGTGGCCACCTAAAGTCACCTGAGGCCGCGTCACTCTGTCCTCTCGACTTAGCGAGAGAGCGACCTTAGGGACTGCGTTCCATGACGATCCCGTTCGTTTGATTTCGATGATTGGATTGTACTTTCCATATCTGTTTTTAAAGTCTTCCAAGTATTTTCACTGGGTGTTGAAACGGGTTTACTAAGTACTTAGAGATTTCTAATCTTACGCCTGATCAACGTACTACTAAATTCTGTAAGAACGAGGATACACTTGTTGAAACATCGAGTTATCAAAAGTATTTTCGATATAAAAGTATTTCGTTATAAAGGAATTTTTAACAAAGAAATTTTTTCAAACATTTAAGAATTGAATATACAAACCACTCGAATTATCTATTGGTGTAATTAAGAAACCAATGGAATAAATACGTAAGTTTTATATAGACCATTCTAATTGCGTTTATGATTTTGATTCAGATTTGAATACACGATTTAAAGGTAATTCATACCTGTCCGATTTAGAATTGTTCACTCGATTCTCGACGACGAACACTGATACAAATTTTTGATGCGAATATGAAGTTCTCTATCATAGTTTCTTACTATGTAAGGAGGATGGAAGTTTCTAATCAAGAAGTTAGATTAGAGTCCGCACTAGAGTAGTCGGGTTACCAATACTAGTTCGGAAAATAAAATTGCTTATTCAAATAAGAGATTGAAATTGTTATACGTACGAATGGTGTATATATATCGTACGGATTCTAATAAAATGATTATATGCTATGGTTGCTACCTGTGATTAATTCTTTCTTAGGATTGCTATGTTGTTTGGTCGCATGTAGTTTGACATCATCCCTATTAGTTGCATAAAATTTATGTGTTGCACATAGTTGTATATTAATGATTCTTATGTTCTATAAATTGATTATTTTGAGTAAAATATATTGTATGTTAAATTTCTTGCTTCATTCCTTTTTTAGGACAAAAATTTTTGAGTGGGGGAGATTGTAACGACCCGTAATTTTAACCATTTTGAATTATTAAATTTAATATAATTTTTGAATTAAAATGGTTAGAAACAAAATTTAATGATTTATTAATGTAATTTATTGATTATGAACTTAGATAAAATTTTGAATAACAAAATTCGATATGAGAAAAAAATGATTAACTAATTTTGATTACTGGAATATAAATTTTTATAAGTCGAATAAATAAATTCTCTAATATTGAAAATATTTGAATCTATAAGTTGATTAAAACTATATTTAATTTTAAAATATAAATTTCTGGATATGATAGATTTGATAGATATATGTATACAAACTCCACCATTAAAATTTAAGATAGAATATCCATATATATGTATATATAAATATACACAAGCTTTATGATGTTTAAAAATATATATGTAAGTATATATGTGTGTGTGTGTGTGTATATATGTGTGTGTATATATATATATATATATGTCCATATGAAGTAATGTATATGAAAATATGTATAAATGCAAATATGATAAATAAATATGTATATTGTATATGTATGCATATCCACATAAATATATATATATATATATACACATAAATGTATTTATGGTAAAAAATAGTGTACATGAAATTATATATAGATATATAAATGTAAAAGCTTCATGATGATAAACTCCTATCTTTTAATGTAAATATGGATATGATGACAAAATATATGCATAAGTATATATATATATGCTAGTGAATATGTAAATAGGTATATATGATAAACATATACATATGAGAACATATATCTCTATATATATCTGTGTATATATATGCACAAGAAGTATCATCATAGCAAAACATATTATCAAGCACACAAAAGATAGAAATCAAGTCAAGCCATAATACATCAAATCATCTTATAAAATCAAATCAAAACATAAGAAATCAAATCAGCATACAAAAGATCAAATCACTCAAAATAAAATCAAATCAGAAAAAAAAAGAATGAAATGAGGCCTGTACATTCATGGATAGGCAGCCACCCTAGTGTACACATAGCCAACATATCATTTTCACTGTCCAGTTCATCATATATATACACACATGTCCGGGCTTGTTCATTATTCACACATATATAAACAAATATGATCTGCCATTAAACATAAAAGATCCAGACAGTAAAAGCTTGAAGCAAGAGCAAAACAAAGCAACAGTTCAACATATCAAACTGGTGAGTAAAACATACCAAGATCTGTTTCCTGGCCATTATTTATAACTATATATCAGTGAAATTTGAATGAATCCTTTACTTATGTCCAATATACAAATGTTGATATGTAAACATGATTTTGCATATGTGTGTTAGACACAGTAGTTCACCCTGTAACTCAAATAGATACTATTCTTCTTCTCTATTCTTTGATTTTGGACTAAACAGTTAAAAAATCTTCCCTTTGAAGATCGATATCTCCACAACCAGTTAGTATTAAACCATGATTTCAAAACAAAACTTGTTTGTTTTCGAGTATAGTGTAATTTAAAATTTATTTCATTAAATCTCATGAAGTATAGAGAGAGAAAATACGATTTTACAGTAAGTAACTTAAGTTTAGTTAAATTTCGTATATCACAATTTAATGTTTGGATTATTCTTTCATGATCGTTGTTGGAAATGGTGATTTTAGGAGGTGGTTTGGTGATTTTTAGTGTGGTGTGGAGTGAGAAATTTAGAGATGAACGGATTTGGGTGAAATGGAAAATTCCGATGACGGGATCAATTTCGTGGCAAACAGTTGGGTGTGGAGGTGGCTTGGGTGGAGGCGTATCCAGGAAAAATAGTGTGGCGTTTTTCAAATGCTCGTGGTGGCCAGTCGAGGTGGAAGTAGGGTTTAAGGTGGTTGTTCATACAACTTCGGTTACGAGGCAATGTCGACGTGGATAGGGGCAACGAAGCGTGCGCACCAGGGGTAATAGGTGGCGATGGTTGTGGTGGAGCTCTGGGTAAATTTTGGTGATGGATGGTAGTCACTGGTGGTCATGGTGAGGCGTTGAGTGGGACGGGGCTGTCGTTCCAGGTTTTGGTTTCGAAATTTTGAACTGAAGTATGGGCGCAATTTCAGGTGTGTAGTTGAGATGAGTTGGTCGTGGATGACGTGGGGAGATGACCGACGGCAAGTGGTAGGCTGGAGGTGGCATGTGCAAGTGCATGGTGACATTTACACTTGTCTTCGTGCATTTGAAACAAATGAAAGAGAGGAGGGAAAAGAAAACTAAGGAAGGAGAAGGATGGTTTCAGCCTTGTTTGTTTTATTGGGCCGTAGTTTTTAGGCTGGGATTTATAAAAGAAAAATTAAATAAAGTTATTCAAAAACTCTAACTTTAAAAAAAACAGTATTCCTCTTCCATTTTAAATCAAATTGGAGTGTAGTTTGTTGCGACGAGACCCTATCACGGCATATTTTTATCTGAACGAGTATGGGCAAGCTTTCTGAAAGGTTTTATTTAATGATTTTAACATTTGAAGTAAACGAATAAGTAAATTATTATTTGATTAATTATAGGTCAATTAATTGATTAATTATTTAATAATCTATTTAAATTTTAAGTTAACTAAAATTAAATTATTTTAATTAATTTCTTGGGTTAACAAATAATCTGGATTTAAATATAACTCGACTCAGTTAAGATAAAATCAGTCAGTCTAACTTGTAAACTGATTTAATATTAAATCAAAGTCGTTGATTGAGTTTGATATATGCTTTGACTGATATTGCTCTTAGATATTGTTCAATTATCTATTTTCATGCTATTAAGTAGCCGAACAAATTAAAGTAGATAGAATAAAACGTTAACCCGTTTATTTGGAAAGTAAATCGACCGGAACTGTTCCCTATTCCGATTTCGAAAATGAAATGAGTACATGCAAATAAATCTTGATGGACTTCTCAAGAGACAGTAAACATATGGAATGAATTTCCATATGTAAATGTTAACACCCTGGTTGTGAAATTGTTATTTAAAACGACCCAACTTTTTAAATTTACTATTTTTAAGCTCGAAGAGACCAGGATCGGATACCATCATTATCTGAAACCACTTTGATCCAATAACCCCCATGAACCTTTACGGTTTTGATTATAGAGTCTAATATGCTGGAATTTAATTAATTTAACCAAATCGGCTGTTTTAAATAAGTATTTATACCTAGACACTATTATAATAGCACTAGATATTCTATAAAAATGTTTTGGTTATCGTAAGGGAAAAACCCGTCGTGTTTATGTGTGACGCGGTCTTACGTGATACCTTGATTTTACTTATTCACTTTACTTATACAAGATTTATTCCAAACTTATTTATCTTATTTAGATTTATAATAATATAATCTCTTTTACTTTGAAAAATAACTTCCAAAATCAACGGGATTCAAATTCTCAAATTCTTAGTCTAAATCCATTTTTATTTATAACTCATATTTATAATATACTCATTAGTTTCATTTCTTATATTTAAGATTATTTCATAATTGTAAATCATATTAATTATAATTCCATGCTTATATAATTTATTTGCTTATATAATTTATTCTTTTACAATTTTTTCTTTTATTTAGATTATTCAAACATCTTTTATTAATTTATATATATTTACATTTTCAAACAACGAAACAATCAATTTATATATACTTTAATAATTTCTGAAAAATTATCCTTTATATATAAAATATAATCGAGGAAAAATATTTCATTTACCCAATTTAAAAATAATACTATGTCGACTTGCCTCGTTTAAGTGTTTAGAAATCCCTATCGATAATATGGCATCCCACATACCGACCAGAATTCACAAACAACTCAACGGATAAGTAAACACAATATAAAACATTTTATATCACTAACAAATACGCGCTCATATATATAATACACTCAAACTCAATCTACAGTGCTACTGTCCCTATCTATACTGAGTACACATCAAAGCCTAGGAATACACTAAATCTAAGCTCTGATACCAACTGTGATGACCCGCAAATCCATACCCTTTGAATCGACAATAAACCACAGATGTCCGACCCAAAAAGCACAGACTGACGGAAAGTCATGAGAAAGAAAAGAAGAGAGAAGAAGAGAAGATGAGAAAGAGAGAAGAGAGCACCAAACAGAACAATACAGAATCTCACATCGCAGCGGAAAAACATATAATATCATATCAATGATCTTTACAAAACAGAAACTCTATATACATGCATCAATCAGAGTTCAGCAATCAATTACCAATCATCAGCCTGGACAGTTATAATAACCTGTCCTTACAATTTGCTGATAATATACAACAATAAAGCAATGGAAAATAAACAGATACGTGTATACGAAAATGAAGATATCCAGCTCTCCTGCTGAAGCTCCAAAAGCATCAAATATGAACCTGTAAATATACCCGGTTTGATCCGAGCATTGAAAGGGAAGAACGCCTGGATCAGTCTGGTAAACCAGCGTGAGAAACACACTCAACTGAATTTATTAACTTACCAAAACTTTTCCTTTTCAAAACAAAAGCATCTCGTAAGACACGCCCACACATAAACACAGACATGTTTTTACCTTACGATAACTAAAACCTTTCATATCAAATCATCTTATATTATAATAGTGTCTATTGCACAAATAATATTAACCTTAGCCGAAATGGTTATCCATATAGCATTTTGGGGCTATTCATTACGCCAATACAAACAAAACCGCAAGCTCGTAGTGGAGTTTGGATTTCCATACAAATGACCAGGTGAAGGGACTACCTTCCGGCAGTACATCTCCAGAGCAATGTACCGAGGAACCTCACATGGAAATCTCTACCAACACAAGACCGACCTACCTCTATACCTAGGTAGTACCGAATATATCATCCCCCGGTCATTACCGACCATTTCCTAGGGCCCTCATAGCATACAAACCACAATAATTTACATCCCGAACGTCATAGCGGAAAGTAATATATCTATAAGGGGATGATCATATCCGAATTGGGAATGACCCACTTAGCCTTGCCGCATCTAACCCTATTTCGGTCATTTCCGGTTGATGAGGCCAAAAAGGTAACAATTACCTTTCACATATCACATATCACATCACTTTTGAATGCCACATTCGCCATTTCCATTGACTACTAATTGCTGTTCACAAAAATACAACCCTTGAGCTCGTAAGTCTTAAGGTAGAGTGTTAAGCTAAGAGAAGTTGCCTTCTCTGCCACCAAACAGATGTACGTTTGTAAAAACCATTGTACGTAATCTCAGAAAATGCAATGATAGACATTCATCCATACAAGTTGTCCAAGAACATGACAAACCGAAGGTACTCTCCTACCACATCCTGTCGGGAAATCCCTAGGATTAGTAGCGAGCAGTCCTTGCATTGGATATTTCATAACGAAGAGACTACGGCTACTATATGTATATTGGGATTTTAACCCCAAATGATCAACAAGCAGTCCTTCACTATGAAAATCCCAAACATCAATATCATAGGCCAACCTGCACAATCGTCGTATAAATGTTGGTCCGAAGTGGTTTTCAGATAAATCTGATCCCGGTCTCTTCGCACCAACAACGCAAAAGCATTTCTTAACCTCACATAGAAACTAAGTCTCATAGACTTATAACGTCTCCAACTTTCAACTCGCTATCTTTCGGCCAAGAAGGAAGCTAAATAGATTGGAGTAATACTCCACACTACATGAATCAACATCCTCAATACAAACGATAATCAAGCCTACACATATGGCTATGTACTAAGTGTACGACTAAATAGTTCCCACATCAAGTTGGGGAACTAAAAATGGCTAAATTTTGATAGTCGGTTATTTAACTATCCAAGCAACAAACAAATATTTAGCACCATAAGCAATTACTAGGCCCTTTTAATTAATCTTTTATTAATTAAATCACTTTCCAAATATTCACTTCAAATTATATTTGAAAGGATATAATTCCAAAACCATTTCAATATTTCATTATTTGGAAAACATTTCCATATACTTATTTAATAATAAGTAATTCACAATTCTCTTTATTTTCAACGCTTAGAAAATATTACATATACTTAAATCATGATTAAGTATATATTTTATTCTTTAAGGAAAACATTCTCTTAAACATATTTATTTGGGTCAAAACGAATGTTGCGTAATACATCGTTATGAAAACCCAAAATCACTAGTATAGGGATTAAATAATTAGATAGATATATAAATCCCATATACTATACAAAACATCTCCTTTCGAAAATCATTTACTATAACAACAGTGTTATAGTCCATGCTTCCCTTACTTCTCGAAAACGTCTATTTCAACAATGAATGTTGAAATCTATGTATTCGATACTTAACACATTTTAAAACATCTTCAAACCATTTAACTCCATTTAAAAGATCACTTCTCAAAACATTCATTTAATTTAAAGGATTATTCACTATCCAAAATTGTGAATATAATTCTCTAACCAAATTTATTATTCCTACACATTTATTAAAGGATTATCCACTGTCCAAAATCGTGAATGAAATTCCTTTAAATAAGCTTTATATTTAACTTATCAAAATAAATTGATTTCGGATTTATAAAACAAAGTTTATAAATCACATTTCTATTTTATAAAAACTTCAATTTATAAAATTCCTTTATTAACAAATTCCATTTATATCTCATTTATATGCCAAAATCAGATCATAAGTTAATTTACTTATAATTCTCTTTATTTACAAATTCATCCCTTTTATAACTTCATAATTTATAAATCTTATTCACTTATAAGATTCATTTATAACTTCATTTTAACACTTATAAAACTCCTTTACAATTCCATTATTTTTATTTATAAAAATTCAATTTTATAAATCTTATATATAAATAAACCATTTATAATAAATCAAAAGTCTTAATTTAACTTAATTTACAAAATGATCAACTCCATATTTCAAAAATCACATTTTGATTCCATTTCACAAAAATTGTAATTTTTATAACATAAAAATTATAACTTCTTATTTATCTAAAATAAATTCATTCTTTAACAATTCAAAAAAATCATACACTTTCAAAATCACTTTGAAATCCTTGTTAAATTGAAATCATCAATTTAATCTTTTTAAATCTCCAAAATAAGGCCCAATGCTGCAAAATTGCTAAACAAGGTGATTACATCAATCATATCAATCTTGGCATCCAAAACATCATATATCATATGATAACAACATATATCACAATATCTGAAAATAAAATCAACACTGGTGAGGAATCCAGTTGGATCCCTCCAACCTGTCACCTACAACAAATATACATATTAGAAAATATGTACAATGTCCGCTTCGAAGCAGACGCGCGTACAAAAGGTCATTCGCTCATACACGGGAACGTATAGGGTCTCATCTACTCCAATAGGCAGGAATATATCCAAACCAATCAATATATATATAATATATCAATCAAACAATCATCAATCAGCACAAAATAAATTTATTCTCACTTATATAAAAATATAAGCGAGACAAAAAGAGTGAGTTGTACTCACTTTGATTCCAATAGCCATTGCAGCGTTTTATTCCGAATAAAATTAAACGAGCGTTTAATTTTACCCAAAATTTTCACTAGCTCCAATCAACTCCAAACTAGCTCCATCACGTAGTGTTCACGAATACGAAGCCGACGCAACTTGTTTCGTCAAAAACGGACCTCGTATGAAGAAGTTATGAATTTTTAATGATTCACACAAATTTATATAATTAAATTTACAATTTCTTTTTTAAATTTTATACCTACTTTTAATCTCGACCGTTCATTATCAAAGAATAGATCTAGGCCACATCTATTCTCTTCTCTTCATTTTGTTTTCAGGTAAATGTCGCAACCCAAAAACCCATGCCGCCGTTCATCATCAATTTGTCGCGACCACCTCGCCGCCCTAGAGGCCGATCAAACACCATCAACTCGAAGTCCAACGCAACGCACACCACCGCCTTGAGCAAGGATGAGCTCGGCCCTTCCATAGTTTAGAAAATCATGTACGAACGTGCACCAAATGCGAGGCCCTAGTGGTCGATCCACTCCACCGTTTTAAATCATCACTGTTCATATCATAGAGCTCGACGAGCTCTTCGTATTTCCAGTTGACGCCGTTGCCTAAAAATGCATGGATGTGGAGATCGGAGGGAAGAAAGATCAAACATTTCTGGCCATCGAAATATAAATGGCAGCTAGACCTAGATAGATTAGAGTTTGTAAAAATAGTAAGAAATGAAGTCCTTTTATATAAAATTTCGCGACACTATTCATCCGAAAATTTTCCGAACTCCAAACGAAGCGTACCGCCTGACATTTATAATGTTTTACCCCTATTTCGAACACAATGGAATATATATCAGAGGCCAATTCGATCATATTTATAAGATAGGTTTTCGAATCGACTTATTTTAAGTTAAAATTTCTTAAATAAATTTCTACGCGTTTCAGCTTCATACGACCAAACCGTAAGTCCGATCAACACGAAATTTGGAATCCTACAATAATATAACATTAAGGATCTAATGAAACTAGTTTCGTTGAAATCCGAGACCTTGTCAAAAATGACTATTTTTACACGTTAATTAAATATTAAAATTTCCAATTTCTATAAATTAACTTTTAATTCAATTTCAAAAGTTCACTAAACATATTCTAACTCAAATAGAATTTTATTCAACTTTATAAATCATTTTCATTCACATTAAATTCCAATTTCAATTATTTACACAATTTCAAATATTAAATTAACAATTTAATTATCCAATGAAATCCTTATATTTCAAATATAAGTTATTCAACTTATAAAATTAACTTGTGAATATTTAAAATCAATTAAATATTAGAATTTTGAATGACCAAAATTCTAGATCGTTACAGTATGTAAGTATGTATATTAACAGTTACAGTTTTCTTTGCATAAAAATCTGTTATTATATATATATATATATATATATATATATTATATTTTGTCCCGCTGCGATTGTGAGATTCTGTGTTGTTGTTTCTGTTTCTTCTTCTATCATTTTCTTCTTAAACCATAATGATCTGGTATTTCTAGCACTCGATTTCTCGCTATTCTATACACTGAACGTATTAGTGTCCGAGGGTCGAAAAATCCCGGGTCGTTACAGCATGTGCGTGACATATGAAAGCACCCCAGAAACTGAATGGTACTTTACTCCTTTGTTGACTTAAACTTCCTTATAATTGTGAATTATACATGCATAATACCTGTCAATGTTCTCATTAGATGTAATTAGAATATTTATATAAATTGCCTAATAAATAATAGCGATTGAAAATGTAAATGGAAAAGGTTGTAACTCTAGGATCGGTGAGGCAATAAATGTGGAATAAATAGGAAGTTAAAAGAATCTAATAGAGATATAAATGGACTAATTATGGAGAGATAAGGAAGGCATAATAGGTAAATTAGAATGAATGAATAAATATCTTTAAGAACTGCCCATTAGAATTATAATAATTTATTACAGATAATTGACATTTATTCAAATAGCATGTTAAATAACATGCTAGGTTATAAGTAAATATTATAAGGAAATATATTTGTTAATATTCGGAAGAATGATGTGAAGGAGTGAAACAAGCTTCCATACATTAATTACCACAAGAAGATATCTAGATCTTTAAAGGTTGAGTAGGAGAATTCAAAAGAATAAACAATTAAAGTCAATTTCTGAAACCTAACCCCTTGAGAAAGATTTGACAAAAAGATTTTTGAGAATTCCTTTAATTGTTTTGAAATAGCTTTTCAAAGAATTAATAAATGAAAAGCTTATATATCATAAGTTGAAATTTCTTTTTGAAAGAAAGTGATTTCAGTCAAGTTTGGAAATATGCTACGAATTGTTTTGTGAAAAATTTGAATGTAATTTTAAAAGTGGTGGAACATTTTAAAAACAAAATGATGGATAAAATTTTGTAAAAAGAAAATTGTAAATCTGATGATTTGAAGAGTTGAAAAAAGGGAGTTTTTCATTTTTGAAATTTTTAGTTTAAAATTAGTTGAGTTAAACAGTCTTCAATTTCTAGATTCTTCATTTTTGAAATAAATAGTGCGTATGTTAGACCCAATGATTTTTCTCACTTTATAAATTTGAAAGTTGTTATTTCGAAAGAGTGAAGAAATTTGAAAATTCATAATTTATAAATTAGTTCAATTGAAAAATTCAAACTTAATAAGGATTTTTGCGTTTGAAATTCCTAGTTTAAAATTTATTGAGCCAAAAAGTTTTTGGTTCAAAGGTTTTTTATAAAGGGACTTTTTGTTTTAAAAAAAGTAATATAGGTTAGATTTATAAATTTTCAACCTTATAAAATTAGAAGTTCTTTTCCTTCAATTCTTTTAAAAAGGTGTATGAATGGAAACGACGCTTGATTGAAATAGGATAGTGAGAACAGAAGGTTAATAAGGCTCGATAAGGTAGGTAAGAGGAACACTCCCGTATAAGGAATTGCAGAGAATAATAACTGAGGTTGATAGTAATGGAATTAGGTATTTATATTAAATTATGATTAGTGATATTGTTAGAAATAATATAAGAGGAAAGTGATAGAGTGGAAGTTATTATTGCGTACTCCACTTTTCATTGTTTAAAGTCATACAACATGTTTTTGAAAAAAATTGAAATGAATGATTATTTTGTATGATAATTGAGTTTTTAAATGCTTTGGGTTAAAACCCTTACTTTCAAAGGAATTAGGTTTTTATTATAGGAAATCATTAAAAAGGGAAGTATCCATGATTCCTTTTTGAAAACTAAGTAATTTTTGAATATTATGAATGAAAAGCCTAACCTTTAAAAGAACAATTTTTTGATGTAGAAAGTATTTGAGAAGGAAAATTATTTTACTTCTTTTTAGAGCTAAACAATTTTGAATTCTTGATAAAGTTTTCCAAGTTTTTACTTTCAAAGTTAAAGGTTTTGGATTTGGCACTTCATGGTTGTGAAATTTTAGTTTTGTAAGGAATGGTGGGAACTAAACCAAATTTTTTAATATGGAGTAGACAGAGAGCACTACCTAGATAAGATAGGTTAAATTTTTTAGTATATGAATAAAATGAAAATGTATGTACAATGTCATCTAAAATTTTGAAATTAGTCTCAAACCATTAGCTATAGAAGGTGGCAAAGTTGTTATGTTATTCCAGATCTATGAATGGGTTGTAAATTAGGTTGCTTGTAGAATGTGAATTTCTATATTTTGATTTTGGAGTGGTTTCCATGTAATTTTTATAAATTTTCCAATTCCAAAATATGTATAAAAGCGCATTGTTTGAATTAACAAGGTTATACCAAAAAGGGAAAGAGATGTGTAAGATGTTGATATTCTTTCTGTAGTTTACACTGTCTATTTCAATAATAGAAAATAATAGTCGCTTGTAATCTCAACCAAAGCAAAAATATCATTTATGATTAATTTATGGAAAATTAAAATGGTAATCCTTTTTAGAAAGATAGCTCTGATAAATTAAAAATGTGGAAATAAGTATTCTAATTTAGAAATATACATACATGCATAACCGGCTTAATGACTAAAAATAAATATATAAATGGAAAAATTTACGATTATAAACGTATTAGTTAGTAATTAACAGATTAAGATTTATGGACATCGATTGCAAATTTAATGGGAAATAAATTTTTGATTAATGGGAGTTAAAAGAAATTAAATGAGGACTGGTTAAGGAAATTTAATATGGCATTTATGGAAGAACTGAATCAGAGTAGTAAATGTATTTTCAAAATTGTAAAAGGTTAAAGGGATTAAATGAGGATTAAATAGAGATGGTCTAATTTTGACAATAATAGTCAATTATTATGGGTATATTAACTAAAGTGATGAATGTACCATATTTATTAGAAACCAAAAAGGAAAATTAAGAAAAGTGGCCAATTTAGAATGCATATTAGGAATACCCATCTTAATTCAGTAAGGAATGTTCAGATCTCAACACCATCACACCAGTTGATGATAAATGGCAACTTCCAGCAAAATATTCCTTTCAGAGTTTTTGAACTGTAATCGCTAGTTGTCTCCCTTGGTTATTGGGAAAGTGTCAGATGTAGTATAAATATGTCCATGTTTTATCACCGTGTTGATTTTATAAATGGGATTAAAATGCTTCATAAATACATGTATTGAGAAGCCATATAAATAAAGGAATTTTATAAGGACACTTAACTAGCGATGAACTGTAGAAAAAACTAGAAGTTAATGAAGGAATTAAGTTAGCAATGAAAATAAAAGAATGCTCCAATCCTAGAAATTTTAGGATTTTGGGAAAAATAAATTCTAGTTGTAGAATGTCACCATTTAAAAAAGAGATAGGATGTTTATGTGAATAGAATTTACGTTAGACAAGGATGAAGAAGAAGGTAGCAGAATTTACCACTGGGAGCAATAAGACCGCATCATCTCTAGCACAGATTTATATCAAAGAGGTGATTCAACTTCATGGAATTTCGGTTATCATAATTAGTGATAGGAACCTATTATTTACTATCGAATTTTGGAGGAGATTGCAGGCAGCTTTAGGAACTTTGTTGAACCTTATCACCGCTTACCACCCGTAAACCGATGGACAAACTAGAAGAGTGAATAGAAACATGGAGGATTTGTTGAAGAGCTTGCATCATGGACTTTAGAGGACATTGAAAGCTGCACGTACCTTTAGTAGAATTTGCGTAAAATAATAGTCACCAATAAATGATTGGTATGGCACCGTTCAAAGTGCTTTATGGGAGGCCATGCAAATCGCTAAACTATTGGTGGGGGACCATCGAAAAATCCTACTAGGATCTGATTTAATTCGTGAGACTTTGGAAAGATAGAGTTGATTAGGCAACATGTGAAGGTTATAAGATTTTGAAAGTAAGGAAAGTTGGCACTAAGATTTGTTGGGCCTTTCCCAATTTTAGGAACATAGGTAAACTTGCGCATCGTGTGGAGTTACAGAATAAATAGGCAGGTGTCCATGACATTTTTTACGTTTCCATTTGAGAAAATGCCTTCATAACACAACTATTGTAGTTGAACCTAATCAATTAGGGGATACTGAGACTGAGCCAATAGCATCTCGCGCCACTGTGTGCATTATGGAGCATGGAGCTATAAAGCTCCGCAACAAAGGAATTAGATAGGTTTGAGTACAATGGGGAGAAAATCTTGTAGAAAGCATGAGGACTTCCTGTCCTATGCTTTTCATTAGTAAACTTTTCTATCAAAAATCTAGGTTTTGGTTGCATTGTGGTTGCTACACTTTTCACTGGCACTTGGCACTCATGCGGAAATTTTAGCATGTTTAGGTTGTTTGCATATAGACTTATATATCATGATCACATATTCATGCTAGGATTGAGCTTATTCATAGCATGTCTGCAGTACATAATCGTATTGCACTTTTGGTTGAGTAGATGGCTGTGTAGATAATTTGGTTGTATAACATGAATGTTTATTGCGAGTTATGTTGTTTGCTCTTGGAAAGGTTTCAAGGACGAGATCCTTTTACGGGGGAGATTGTAACAGCCTGTAGAATAAACCATAAATTAAGAAATTGGATAAATTAATTTAAATAAGATAGGGGTAAAAATAGAAATTTTGCAAAAGTTGAAATTTGACCATTAAAGTTATGATGTTGCGTTCATGGTAAAACTATGATCAATTTCCACATAAAATATGCTGAAAAAGGAGCTCAAACAAAGAAGTCATAGAGGTTTAAAGTTTTTGGATATAAAATAGTTTAAATATAATTCTAATTCAAATAAATATTTAATTCTCAAATTTGAAATTCAAAAGTTAACAATAATTATACTTAGGGGTTCAATAAACGTTAAGATTAACATTAACCTTAAATTATAATTAAGAAATTAAATAAAAACAAATCAATGATACTTAAAATATTCCAAGAATAGAGGAAGCGGTCAACCCCTTACCCATGATTGGTCGAACACTAGCGGTCGACCGGTGGGAAGGTAGCGGTTGACCACTACTTATAGTGGCTGCTAGGGTTTTGATTATTTTAAACTACCAGATTTTATTATTTTTAGCTGACCTTCATCCAACGGTTCTGATGCATTCCAACCACTATAAATAAGAACCTAGCCCATTAATTTTACTCATACAATATTTTGGGAACATTAGCGAAGCTTTGTCAATTCATCTATCCATAGATTCAGAATACTCCATTAGGGTTTCAGGTAAGAAATCCTATGTATCTATGTTTGTTTTTTGATCATTTTCTCAATCTCTTCCACTCTAAACCTCTAATTTTCTAAATCTAACTTATATATAAATCCCTTGCTGTATATATCAAAAAGAAGAGGTCTGAAAGGGTTCATTGAAGGTGTGTCAAAAATAAGAGAAGGCAAAGCTAAGGACCACTATGAGTGGAAATCTTAATTTTTCTATTTTACCAATTGAATAGTGTACTTTGGATTTTATATATTCCTTGGGGAGTTTTGAATTATGAAAACATCACAATAAAAATCCCTAAAATTCCCACAAAGCGAAATATCAATTCTTAGGTTGGAATCTTGTATTAAAATAATGGAGTTTTTGTGGATTTTGCAATATATGTGTTTTACCATCTATTCCACTTCTAATCCTTTTTCTTTGGATTTGATTAAGGGATTTGATTTAGAAATGGTGTGTAAGATACGAATTCTTACTCTAGTTTAATAACTGCTTATTTCTATAAATTGAATAAAAATCCCCTTGTCTAATTTTGTGTAAACAGGAGTTTAATAGAGCATAAAATTTATTTTATTGTCCACTATTACAATTTTATTCCATTGCTTTAATATAAAATGAGTTGGAATTGGATTCTAAGTACAAGTCTATTGATCTAATTTTGGAATACTGGATTTATGGTAAAAATGCTAATAATGCTATTGTGGAAATGAGAGTTGTATAAGTTTGGAAGATTTGATGTTTAAAACGTTAGTTCAGGGCGTAATCTCCGCACATTTAGAAATTAATAAATGCGTAATTATACATACATAAATACATACATACATAGATACATAAACTAGTGGAAATAACGTACAATTGTAACATATTAATGCATAGTTAATTAGATTAATACTTGTCATTTAAATTCCCCTTAGGAAAGTAATTAATTAGGCAAAATAGAAAGGATTTCTTAGAAGGCCTAAATAATAAATACGGTGAGATGTGCAATTATACACTTAAAGAGTGTTATGAAATATGACTAAGTTATAAGGATGCGAGGTTAGCCAAAGCACACAAAACTATGCCTAGCTAATCTGGCTACTAGTAGTGTGACATTGGAGCTAATGTGAGTCATCCCCTATAATAAGTAACTACGGATGGTGCGAGGTTAGCCCCAATTTTGTAGGGTAAATCTGCCCAGCTATTCTGGCCACCATTTTCTACATATATTTAGACTAATGTGAGAAGTCTCCATGGGTAGGGGTTATAGTACGAAGGACCTGCTTGGGGGAATTGAAGGTATTAAGTGGTTGTTTGAGTGCCCACCTCTTTCTCTTATATAAAGTATTAAATGGTCGGGATTGGGTTTAGGCACGATTAAGGATATCTCAGAAAGGTCCGCTTCAACTGAATTGAGGTCTTAAATGAAGAGATTTCCATGCAACATTAGTTAGATTGATACCTGTGAGGAGTCCACCTTGGGAATAGGTATTAAATGATGTGGGCCTATAGGTCTTAAATGGTCAGAGTCCTTTTATTTTCCATTGGAAGGTATTAAGTTACTTGGGTTCTATTTCTTGCATCGGCAGAAAATTAATAACGATAGTTTTGGGTTATTAATTATGGGAAAACCTACTTCAAGGATTGAAAGTATTAAGTGGTTGTTTGAAGGCCCGCCTTCTTCCTTTATATGAAGTATTAAATGGTTTTAAATATAGTTTAAAATGCGAAAGACATATCCTTATTTAAATTATACTGCCTAAGCATTGGTATAGAAAGGATCAAGATTTTTTATTTACTAGACATTATTGTTCTGACACCCTCCTCATTACAACACAGGTTAGGGAAGGAGATGATGATCAAATTGGAGATCACGATGAGAGGTGCTTGTGGTAGTAGCCTATTTATCTATTTATGAAATTTTCTGTTGTACCATTTTGAAGTTAAAAATGTATTTATAACAAAATGATGTAATGGTTATTGTTGACATTATTTTATGGTTTTGCTGTAACATTTGAGATGTGAAATAAAATGGGTACTGTTTATGCTACTATATTTTATCCTTTCGTTGTGAGTTCTGAATGAATAGATAAATAGCTCTATATTGTTCTTTTTACCAACGAACAACCAGCTTTGGAATGGTTCTAAATTTCGATGGCCTTTTCTAGATCGGGATTTAGGCCTATTTCGGAGTGGGTTGTTACCGTCACTCTTTTTCTCTTTACTGAGTTTTTAGGAATGCACCATTAAGAGAATTCTTCAAGCTTTCCAAAACCTATCCTATCTTTTTTAAAACATTTCTACTACTTTAATCAATAAGTTTCTCCCCACTTATCTTTACGTTCAATATCGTGTTAACAAATAGGAGAGAAATTAATCGGTCGACATTGATCGATTAACATTGAGCTATTCCACCACCTAAAAAATTAAAAATGCACAAGTCATTAAAGTAAAGAATTCCCCTTTCATTAGGAAGGAGACGCCTAGGTAGAGTATGGGCCATGACCCTTGGATGTTATTACATAGGGAAAGCCAGTTCTAAATTAGATGGGCCACAAAACTCTATTAGGGAGACAAGGTAGACAAGTAAGTGCCTTAATGTGGTGATCGGCCCTATGCTTGCCAAGTACCTCTTTGGAGAGTGCCCCCGAGTTAGGTTTATCTTTTAGCTTTAGCCGGGTGGTTCAGTAATTGGTTTTTATTACTATTTGCAGATGGTCAAAGGGAAGAACACCGACGACGCATTTGGGATCAGCCGCCCATTTAAGGTCAACCTGTTTAAATTTAGTGAAGATAAGGACAACCTCTCTAAGGTGCTTGTCCAACATGTATGATGGGAGTGTGGCTTTAACCTCTTGTCACAAAAAAGCGAAACTAGATTCCCTCTGGTTACTTCACCTGGTCAATGTCATATATGAAGTGCAAGTTGACTTTACTGATTCATCCTTACTTCTTCCGCGTTTTGCAAGCACGTCGGATGGTGCCTGCCCAGCTCGCCCCTAATAGATACAACCTTCTAGTGGGGATCTATATCATTTATCATGACTTGGGCCTCCTAGAGCCAACCCCACTCTTCATTTTCTTTAGGTTCAGGCTGTCGAGCCAAGCCAATGCCTCAAAAGGCTAATATTATTATCTCCAGAGCTGCTCCATCATGGTTCCTTTCTTCGTACCGTTGAGGGAATTTTTTTTGGTACCAGCACCAATACATCAACATGTCAGCGATTGTCAGTCCTACCCAATATGAGCGGGGGTTCAAAGTTCCAATTACTCTACTTTTATCAATTTCTACTTCGAGTGTTACTAATTACTACTTTTGACTTGTCTTTCCTGATAAAGTTAGGAGAACGCCATAGGGAAATTTTTACAGGTTATTGTAAATTAATTCTATAATAAAATCTCGTTCGAAACAAAGGGTGTTTTTCTTTATATTGTAAACTTGCCATATTATGATATATTAATTCATTATTTAATTTAAGTTTATTAAACCGAAAATCCTAAAATTATATGTTATGTGATAGTAGTTACAGCGTGTTGTAATCATGAGAAATTTATCACATTGAAAATAACATTATTTTAAATATTCCTATTTAAGGTGTTTTAGGATTGGATACTGATACATCCGTTGAGACTGGAGTACGAAACGCTTTCCTTATGTTGGTTACTGTATTACTCATGACTACTAGGGATACCAAGGTGTTACGTATAATAGTTATTGTATAATTATGGAATGAATTAGTCAAAAAATTTCAATTGGTAAATATAACTAAGGTCAAAAAGAGAATCTCAAAGTGACGATATTACACTGTTCTCTTTACTTGAGAAAACTTTTGAACTTCAACGTGGACACTCCACTTTGATTATTGTTAAATTATGGCCCAAAAATAAACGAATGACTATAGATGGGCCTGAGTTAAAGCATTAAGAGTGAAACATTATTCAATGGAGAATTCGTCTCCTTTGTTATATGAGATTAGAATCATGGCCAACTATAGTCAACTGAAAGTTAAAGTCTTTGGCCAAAGCAGTATAATTAATAATTATTGTTGTTATTGGATCAAAGATTTTGTGTTTGGAACAAACGAGTTGTATATCGACCAAATTGGAATTTTGACAAAAACTAAATTCCATTAGTCCTAAAGTGGTATAGTTTTAACGAAAAGAATTAGGGTAAATAATCGTTACTGTTGGGTACTGCTTAAAATAGTAATATTGGATTTTACCAAAAAGATGTGTAGGTAATAAATTCGACCAAACTATCACACTACTAGCTGAAGTGATGTGTGAACATTGATATTCGGATTGTTCGATATTAATCACTGATTGAATTTATAGTACGAGTCGCATAAACATAACGATGAATACTTCGAAATACCTCATGATTTTAGTTTATTTATAATTGTTGTAAATAAATTAAATAAACTAATATTTGTAAAATATTAATTATAATATTTTATTTGATCTATCGATACCAAAAGTATTTATTAAAGTGCATACATCAAGGTTACATATGTACGAATCACTATATAATATCGATAAACATTTAAAATTGACTTAAATTAATCATTTACTTAAATGGCTTAGGATTTTTTGAAGGTCCAAATAGGCCCATGAATGAGCAACCATATAGGGAGAGGGATTTTAAATGTTTAAAAACTGTTGTTAAGAAGTCATTAAAGAATGGTTAAAGAAAGATATATTTTCTCCTCCTTTACCTCTTCTTAATGCCATTTATAACCACTCCCTACACGTAACTTTTTGCTCCATTCCATTTTTATTCCAACCACAAATTCTAGGAGGCCACGGTTGAAATTTTGAGGAGAAACAATCAAAACAAAACCAAATAAATAAAAGTGGCGTTCGTCCCTAGATTGTTAAAATAAACCGAAGGTAACCGAAGGCTGATTCAATCCAATCACCGAGTCATTCAATAATTCAAAATGTGAATCTTAGGCCACTTCTTAAGGTAGTTATCTAACCTCAATTTTAATAATATGCTACATCATGATAATATATTTTAGATCCCTTATATTATACAATGAATTTATATATGCCTATGTTGTCTAATTTATTATATGCTAATTGTTTTAAGAATTGATGTTAAAAAAATTCGAAACAACAATATACTGAAAATTATAAATCGGCCATAATATTTAAAAAATAATAGATTTTAAAACTATTCGAGTTAGCTAATATGATTTTATAATATAGTAAATACATAAATATATAATATATATATTAATTTGTTAAAAATTATTTCATTAACATACTTTCTTTAGGCATAAAAAATTGAAATTTTAAATTATTTCCAAAAATAAATAATATTAATTCAAAATTTATAAATAGATTTTTGTTTAAAATATAAATCTAATTTTGAATTTTTCTAAATAAAAACTAGATTTAGAATATTAATTCACAATATATTGAATTAGTTAAAATCTATGTAAATTAAAAAATAATGTAAGTACAATTAAATAAAACTATGGACATCAAAAGGCATATATAAAAGGTGAAAGTACCAATTGCAACGTCCTAGTACCTATAAATGTATACATTAATCATGTACACCATTTGTTTGGTGCACGTGCACTATACACATATGAGTTTATTAACACGCTCATAATAATTTAATTAATTTAATTAAATAAAAATCTTTCAAACAAATTAAATAAAATAAAATTTTATTTGAAACAATTTAGATTGGAGCTAAAACTAATTATACTTCATAGGCCCAACAAAGATCCAAAAATCGATTTTTTTTTAAATTCATCTACTCAACCCGCGGCGACCCATCCTGTTTCCTTTAGTAATATAAAAGCCCAATAGCTTATGCAGTCTAAACAATAATATTAGGGTTAACTTATTAAGCCTACCCAATCATATGGTGTCTAGAAAGGCAACATCTAAGGTTGGGATTGGGTTATCAAGTTCTCTTGCATATCTAGCTACTGGCCTGGCCTAAAGTTTGACGTAGCCCAAAGGTTATCCCGAATATAAAAGCCCGAACTGATTTTGGGTTTTGGGATAATTTTCAATTCTGCTTTGAAAATTTAGATTATATTTTAAATTTGAATTATATTTTGGGCCTTGACTAATTTTTTTTATAAATTTCTTAAAAATGGAATAAAGATGTTTTTGGCAACATTAGAATAAAAAAAGATAAATTACTAAATCAAATTTTAAAGTTAAATAAAATAGAAGAATATAGAAATTCATATGTGTAAAAAAACATGCTTTCTAACTTAAAGGAATAATTAAATAAAATTATTATGCAAGAGGAAGTGATGTGAAAAAAAAGATCCAGGATCTAATGGATGGATAAGGGGATAAGAATACTAATTTTTTTCATATAGTAGAAAATGGTAGAAAATGTGGCAATACTATTAATTCTATTTCAATTAATAACGTTGAGATTTGATCAAAAAGAATTAAATAAGGCATTTAATAATTATTATAAGAAAGTTTTGAAACTATAAATGGGCATATGATAAGGGCTAAATAGGACTGTTTATATCTTAATGACACTTGGATTGATTTAGATATACTAGTTATGGAAAAAGAGATTATGATGGCTATAAATCATAAGCCCAGTGATAAATTGCCTAGTCTGATGGTCTTGAGAGTAATGAAGGATTGATTCTATTAAGTCTATGGGCTTTCCGATTCATCGTTTCAATGTGTGATTTACAAGTAATGTTCAAGGTAATTTTCTATTAATTTATTTAAATGACTCATCATTCATAGGTTTGATATTTGTATGATTCAATATGTGTTCAATTGATCACCTGGTAATATGTAAATCCATATCCTCATCCATCTCAACTGAATATATGACTATTGAAATATTTTTGTTTCTAATCCACATATGTTCTTCCTACTTTTTAAGATATATTCATCCTAAATTGATGTGTTTGGATTTAGTCACCTCTGTTAATTTGTTGCTATATATATGATATTTAGATCTGTTTATTCTTATCATGAATTTGCACATGCCTAACTCGTCTAATTCCATTACTTTTGTTTTGATGATTTTGTTTAACAAAGAGAATTTGAAAGTAATTTTGATTTAGATTTATTTTTACTTTTATAAAACTTACATACAAACTGTAAACGAATTGTTTATGCTAACTATATATTATTTTTATTATTCCTTGAACAATTTTTTCTATAATTATATGGTTAATTTTGGATATAAACATTTAAATATTGTTCATGTAAGAATGAAAATGTTTGGTCTAACATTTATAAGTAGACTTTTGTGTAAATTACATTTTGTCTCCTTTCTAAGTTTAATAGTTTAAAAGAAAAAAATCCTAAACCCTAGCTTCCTTTTTAATTAAAAGTTAACATAGATCATTTACTTTTAAATACCACTTTTTGCACATGCATATTATAAAATACCATGTTCACAATTATATGTTGTTTTAATTCTAAAATTTTTAAATTATAATTCAAATTTATAAAATAGATCATATGTAACCATGCAACTTTTTAAATCAATCCTTTCTTTAATAGAACCAAATTCGTTAATTTTAAGTTTGGATTTTAGTAACATAAAATTATCTAATGTGATTTTAATATATATATATATTAAATCAGTATCTTTGACAAGAAAGGTATATGTAAAGGAGAAATAGGTCCGTTGCAGTGTAAATCCCAACACCAACGTACGCTCCCATTAACTATATACGCTTTTTATATATGGCACATGCACTTCACACGAAAAGTATTTTGATATATTAAAAAAAACCTATTGAACAGAATCGAACAAAATAAAAGATTTTATTTGAAACAAATTTAAGATTGGATTTAAAATATCTTTAGACTATAGGCATAACTAAGACCAAAATGGAAATAAAATTTTGAAATCTACCCATCCTACCTGCTTTCATCTGGCACAGTTCCCACAATGATATTAGAGCTAGATAGTCTATGCAGTCTAAATAGAAATGTTAGGGATAAATGATTAAAGCCTACTTATTTAGTAGATGTCTAGAAAGGTGGTGTCAAAGGATTGAGTATGGATAATCAAGCACTCTGCCCTACTTGGCTACCGACCTGGCTCGAAGGATGAAATAAGCCCAAGGCTTATCCCAATATGAAGGCTCAAATTAATTTTGGGCCTTGGGCTAATTTCTAAAATTTGTTTGAAAATTTAAAAGATATTAAAAATTAAAATTTTAAGTTTACTATATAAAAGAGAATTTTGTAAAGTTACAAAATGCGTTCGAAATTTTCAAAATTGTTTTGCGAAATTAAATAGTTCACTAAAATTTTAAAAATTAAAATTTTAAATAATATGATACATTAAGAGGCATTTCACTAGAAGGACAAAATTTGCAGTCCAATTAGTTTCTACAACACACATCCACAGAAATTAATTTCAAGGCCAAAGTCAGCAGAATAATTACTTTTAAGGACAAAGTTAGCAGTCCAATTACTTTCAAGGACATAATTTTATAGGTTTTTAGGCCTTAGAAACTAATTATTTTGCATTTTGTTCTTAAAAGTAATTATTTCAGTTGTGTATCCTAGAAACTAATTGCACTTACTAAAGAGGCCCCTGTGGCTAATTTCCACATTAATTAAACTAAATAAAATAGTTAATTATTAGTTAATTAATTAATATATGTTGATGTATGTGCCTAATTGTCATAGTGATTTATTTATCTTATGTTTTTTGCTAAAAATTAAATTAAAGTTTCAAATTAATTAAAATATTTTATTAAATTGCTTGATTAAATAATATTAATTAAAAGTTAATTAATTAAAATGTATGCATACATGGATTTGTATACATAAACAAACTATAAACGTTATAGTTGATTAACTATCTTAATTTAGTTAATATGAATATTGTAAAAATTCATAAATTTTATATAAATTAAATTATTTCATAAAATATAAGTTAATTAATAAAAATTAAAACTAATTAAATAAGATTTTATTAAGATAAATGTATATATTATATAAGTAAACTTAATTGTAAAAGTTATAAATAAATCAATACTTATATAACTATATATTTATAAAATTAAGTGGAACAGGAAAAAATCCCAAAAGCAATATCGAGAGTTAGGTAGCATGATTTCACATATGTTAATTGTGGCTAACTTAGATTAACATACTTAATTGTGGCTAACTTATATAACTTATATAACTATAACTATGTACGTATACCATGATTTCACATATGTTTAACACTTGAATAACGAGAGTGTTTCAAAAGAAATAAATTATACCCTAAAGCAATATCGCTTAATTAAATATATTAAAGTTATGAATCCATAATATAATAGCCATCCTCTACCATTTAAATATTAAAAGATTACGTGCATACTCTTTAGATGTTGATATTCCGTAAGCTAGAGATGTTATGTGCAGTACTATTAATATATCAATTGAACATGGTAAGATACATGCACGTATTTGTTGATATTCCTCAAGGTACGTTAATTATACTTAGGCTATTATGAAATTTAGGTGCGAGTGAATATTCGCTTTCAATTTGTTGACCTTCCTCTCGGTCGAGATGCTATTAGGATAAAGACCACGGCTTAGGAGTTGTATTTAATACAATCGATAAAGTGTTATCCATCGCTTATGGGCCTATGATTTATTGATATTCCTAAAGGTCAGAATCCATTGGCAAGTGAGTCTTAACACCCACTAGAGAAATCGAATGATTTCTATAATTTTTTTAGGTTTTGAGAAATATAAAACTTGAGTGGGAGCCTTAATAGAAAAATGAAATGGTAATACTAACATTTTTAATATTGTAAGAACATTTGCTATATAATGTTAAATGTTTATCAGTTAAGATATACAAAAAACAAGATTAAAAATTCATAAAGAAATTTAAAATATACATACCTTAAATCTTTTGGCATGTTGTCGCTTTACGGCCATTGCAAGAGCCTAGCTATACACTACTAAACACATTCATAATTTGGTTTCTTAAGTGTTTGTTTGCCTAAGACTTTGTATTGTTTCCATAAGTTTTGAACCCTTAAGAAATACAAAAATATAGATATTTGATCCATATTTGATCACAAATAAATGTAATATGACGAACGATCGCAGTTCGCAATATAAGAAATTTCAATATTATTAACTCGTTGGAAATAAATAAATAAAGCATAATGTGAAATCGTATGTTCAATATGACTGATTACAATAAGGATTTCTCTTTGAATGGTTTGACTATTTAGAAAAGAAAAGCAAACGTACAAGGGTAGATGTAAACTTAGGCATGGTTGGGATAAAGAAAGTGAACATCGACTCTACTTCATGAAGTGATATCAAAAATGAGAATTGTATAAAATGCTAGTAGAAACTTAATATGGAATGAGAAATGTAGTTTTTAATTTAAATTATGTTTTTATATAGAAAATTATTTTCTATAAAGGTCATTTATACGAGTTCAAGATACTTGATTGAAAGCTCCCGACTGTAAACTAGTTACAGAAAAAGAAATAAATAGCCCATAATAAGTATTTGAATGGAGCTTCGTCTTTCATACACTATTGTAGAAATGGCAGAAATAGTAGGAGCATGCCATATAATATTTAGAGGTTTTTAGGCTCAAGGAAAAAGTTGAAGAAAAATTTAGTTTTAGGGACAAGAAGTTTTCCTTTTAGGTTGAAGGACACTTTCTAGTGTAAATCACAGAATGATAGTTGTAACTATCATTTTCTGTTTACACTAAAAAGTGTCCTTCAGACTAAAAAGGAAACTTGTTGTCCTTGAGACTAAATTTTTTTGCAACTTCTTCCCTGTTCCTATTTTCCTGTAATATTTATCTGTGGATGTAGCAGAATACGAATAATTTTTTTGTAAACGTGCTAAATATTATTTATGAAATAATAAGTATTGGCTGAAAGTGAATATAGTTTGATTTTGTTATTAATGTTTAGAATATTCGTTATGAAATAAATCTATTAGAATAACATTATTTATTAAATTAGATAAATGACACATAATAATTTATATTTTGTTACCACTATTTTGGGATTAAGGACAAAGCACCCATTTAGTATGAGCGACAATAGAATTTGTGAACTCTTTAGATTAATACATAAAGATGTATGCATTCTAAAGTCTAATAATATAAAAACTAATTCCACATCGTTCATTTAATTCACAGATGATTTAACATAAAATGAACATGTGCATTTGATACATAAGTAACGTATTTGTAATTGAGTATAAAGAAAAATGGTTCCAAAAGTATCTAAAAATTAATAAAGATTTAATCTCAAAACTCACTCTCCTTATAACTCATAATGATGTATCGATAAGGGGTAATCAGACTTTGTTGAATAAAGTATGACTGATAATGTGTAAAGTTGAGTTAACTTCTTTCTGTAAGGTCGAGTACTTAAAAGTAAGTACATAAGGTTAAGTTTAGTTTCATCTAAAACAAAATTTACAAAATCATACAAAATAAGAATTGATGAAACAACCTCTACATATCCTAGGTCAAGGAGTTGACATGTTGTGTGAGTCGAGAGGTTGCACGTAATATTTACTTATGACAAATCTTGTGAGAACCATCCCAAAGTTGTTAAGGACCAATCAATATTGATTAACCAATTTATGTTATGAACATAAGTTCATAAACCTAGAACCAAACTAGTTTTATACGTATATATAGGGAACTCATAAAATGTTTATGAATACCTAGTAATAATTGTCATTTCGAGAAACACGAGCTTCATGCAAATGAATTTCTTTTAGAAATATTGAAATGGATTTGGATATAGTCCATAGGTTAAACGGATTACAAAAGTTGGAATGAAATTGATCAAACCAAGACGAATACAACTAATTGGAATGTCTAAATGTAACGACCTGCAAATTCATCATTTCAGAAAAAAATTAAAATATTCAAACATAAGAATTTTTTAACATAAATGATAATATTTTGAACATTAAATAATAATATTAATCTTATTTTGAATAAATAGTTACAAAAATATATACTTTGGAAGATATATCGATAAAATGACTAAAAACTGTTTTATCAATAAACAGCTCTTAGACCATCCGACATCGTGCACAGAGCTGGATACATACACTCATTTAAGTATATGAGTGAGAATATATGTCATAAAATTATTTATTTTATTTTAAAAAATAAAATCTCTTTATGACATCATTAATGATATCACTGTTTTGAAATAAATGGTTTTTAAATTTAAAATGAGTTAATTTTAGTTATTAAATAAGCCCTTTTAATTATTATATAACAATAGAAATATTATTGTCAAACTTTGTTTACAAATATATATTAAATAAGAAGTGAAAATATGACTAGAAATCGAAATCCGTAACGATTCAATGTAGAAAAGTTGTGCGACATTGTGAATCATTTAGATACACATATGCACACATACATGTACATATACATGAACACATTCACATGCACAGGCACATGAACACATATGTACATATAAATATACTTATATATATATATATATATTACAAAATATCAAGATGTTTTCGATATCCTTTATCCTTAAGAAATCTAAAGTCAAACTCTTACACACTAAGTACATACACATATGGGGAGGGGGGGAGAAGGTACATGACCGAAATAGATGACGTAGGAGGGGGTGTGGTGGTGATGAAATGGTGATGTGTTTGTATGGAAAAATTATGATATTTTCCTCCTTACTTTTGCCTATAAATATAACCCACCTCTCTTCACTTCATTCACACTTCTTCTTCATAAAATTCCTAAGCTTCTTCACTTCATAACTCTATATTAATGGCTTCTTGCCTAGTAAAAGTTATGTCAAAAATTATGGAAGTATATGTTATCAAAACTCTTCAAAACCAAAGAAAATCCACTTCTTTCCACCTCTACAACCTACGGCCACACCATCCACCACCCAAGGCCAAGCCCACCTCCATTAGAAAGCATAGGCTGAGCCTTCCCAAAGGTCCAAGGCTCGATTCCATAGGTTCCAGTGCGATCGTAGTGGAGCTATAGCTATTTTAAAGTTAGTCCAATCGAAAATCATGTGAGAAACTATATATATATATATATATATATGATGGGATATGATTGCTATGGTTGGTTACTATGTTTGATCATCAGGTTTGGAGGTTGATTATATGTTTATTTTGATGTTGAAATGATTCACGTTTAATACACGTCCAATATCACAAAGAAAATCACTTTTCTTTAATAAAAAAAATAGTGTATATGAGATTGTTAAACCGTTTTAAAATGGTTTATAAATGTTTTATAAATACTAAAATCCAATTCGGTGAAGTTTAATAAATTATGAAAATTATGTCAAAAATTGGCACATCGCGTAACGGCGGTTTGCGATTTCGCACCGTAGAAAGTTAAATCCATTTATATGATGGATTCAGAGTCAAAATTCTTTGTAATAAGAATTTCAAAACTCTTATAATAACAGTTTTCAAATAAGAGAAAAGGATCGAGAGTTCATTTGGTAGATTTTGAAATATGAGAAAACAAAATTTGTAAATAGTCTTAGTTTGGTAGTTCGAAAACCGAAGCAACAAATTCTTTAAAAGTGATATTATTTATTCTTTTAAAATATGGAATAAATTCTATAAATATTTTAAAAGGGATTTGAGTTATAAAAATGGATTTGTAAATGATAGAAAAGTTGTTTTGATCAAATAAGCCTTAGAAGCATTCTTTGCAGCATTTTTAATAGCTTTTGAGATATGACTTTAAACTTAAGTATTCTTTACCAAATATTTTACAAACGTTTTCAAATAAATAATTGAGTATTTTAAAGATGATATGAAGGTTTAATAATTTGTTTTGAATAAATGATTTAAAGAAAAGCTATTAAAATCAAGTGATTTAATCTTTGCTCTAAAAGCCGATGAGTAGACTGGGTTTTCTATTCATGAGATCCGGATGTGAGGTGTTTATACTAAGGAGATGTTCGGAAGCAACCAGTGCCCTGGCTAATCTGGACTTTTTCCTGGTCGAGGAATAGATAAGGTCGAAATGTCGAAAACGAGGCAAGTAGAAAAGATTTCAATTTTCCAAATTTAATACAACCTAGATTTTACAGAAATAATCTTCTCACATTTGGTGTTAAATTTCAAAGAGGGAACACATGCTATCTGTGTGAATTTGAAAGGTGATTTCACCATTATTCGACGGATAGTAAAGGTTGAATACATAATTCGACACTTTTTAACTCAATAATGTTTTCCAATGTGAATTATGAAAATGATTTGATATTTCCAAATTTAAAGAGAGGTTTAATGATTCCGTATACACCGAAAAGAAATATTTTAAAGATATATATCTCTAAAAGATGGTTTTGACAAAGAGAAAATAATTAATCAAATGATAAGCACCTATTTACCTAACATCTTTTTTTATTGATGATTGGTTCGAAGAAACCAGGGTCAAATTTGAGTGATTCTTATCCAAAAACCACTTCGAACCAATTTACGTATTCGAAGTGAGGACTTGGAATGATAAATAAATGGAATCAAGGGCTGCTTATCACTGACCCTCGAGGGAAATTTCCCATATCATATATGTGTGGCAGTGGTATCTTCATTTGATCTTTGATGCAAGGGTTGCTTGCTACTAATCCTAAGGATGATTCCCGACAAGATGCAGTAGGAGAGTTCCTTCGGTTTGTCCTATTCCTGGACAATTTGTATGGACGAATGTCTGACATTGCATTTTCAATATACACATACATTGATTTTTACAAATGTACGTCTGTTTGGTAGTGTAGGAAGTAACTCTACTATACCACCCTTCTCTAAGACGTACAACTCAGAGGTTGTAAATTTGTTGAAATCAATAGCGTGTGATGGAATTGGCAATGTGGCATTTAAAGTAGAATGTGCTATGTGAAAGGTAATCGTTAACTCATGCCTCATCACTGGAAATGGCTTAAATAGGGCATGCCATAGGGCTATGTTGTTTACAACCATTAGGTTATGGTCATCACCTTTCTGGATTACTCTATATATGACGAGTATGTTGTGTATGCTATGGGATCCCGGATAGGCCGGTTATGACTGGGTCATGTCATACTCGATTCTATCCACCACTAGATTGGTCCGTGGGTAGGCCGATCTTGCTAGATGCAGAGGTTTTAAAAGTTGTTGATCCTCGATACATCCCTCTAGAGATGTACTGTACGGAAGGTAGTTCCTTACCGCCATTGTATGGAAATCCATTCTCCAATAAGTACCTTCGAACTTGATTGTAGAATCTATTATGCTGGAATTTAATCTATCTAACAATTTCGGCTAAGATTGTATAAGTTTACTTAAAAAGTGTTTTCAAAAGAATGTCATTAAAAATAATATTACCAAATTTTGCGTAGTAAAGATTTGGTTATTATAAGGTAAAAACCCGTTCCATGTTTATGTCTAGCGTGGTCTTATGAGATACCCTTTGATTTTAAATATTCCTAATTTGAGTTTCTCATACCAGTCCCATGACTAATTTGGAGTTTATTTTCCGTTTCCTTTAAACTTTGGTGCCCTATTTTTCCAGCTAGTCAAGTAGTTAGGTAGCATGGAACATTTTGGGAGAAGCTCAGAGCATTTTGGATGGAGCATGAAGATGGAGGGTCCTATGTTGATAACCATCCATTTATAATTCCGCTGTATTTTGTATTAAATATTTACCAGCATTTTGAGCATTGGTAGTTATAACTATCCTCACTGGATTAGTATTTACTAGAACTCTAATGGAGCAATTTGGAGTAATTGCATGTACTACTCATATGTATAATTAAATGTTGAATACGTTGCGAGATTCTATTTTGTTCATCTTATATCTTTACTTTCTTTAACTCCATGAAAATTTGCCTCTCCGGCACTTGGATTTACGGCACGTGAATGCTGAGGATGTATTAGCTTCGATTTCTGAGGATCGAGGAGGTGGGTCGTCACATTTGGTATCAGAGCTTATGGTTGAGAGAATACCTAAGCTTGGATGGGTTTAAATCATTAGAGAGAGGGTTAGTAATGCCCTAGAACGAGTTTACTCAGAGAGGGTGCATTTTTGAAATTTTATCCGAACAAATATATTCAAGTTTATACCTATTCCCTAAGATAATTTCATCTATATTTCTAAATATGTTTCCTTACTATAAGCAAATAGTAGGAGATAAGTAATAGAAGAGGATGAAGGGGAGGTAGCAACACTATGGCTACCAATGGTCGATCAAATGCTAAAGTAATTGAGGAAGTGGTAATTCTTATGCAACCCCATATTAACTTTGCTACTCTATGCAAAGATTACACTAGTTTAGGTGGTGAACTATTTAAAGGAACAGAGTCCATTATTGAAGTTCAGGCTTGAATCCGCTCTTGCTGAAGAATTTTAAAGGAATTGTATATCGAGAATGAGCAGAAAAGGTTCTTAGCTTCTTGGTAGTTACAAGAAGGGGCTCTAGCATGGTGGGAGTTCATAACTCTAAATGATTTAGAAGATAATTTCTTCTGGGAATGGTTCAAGGAAGTTTTGGAAGAACAATATATGCCAGCTGTAGGAAAATCCCGCCTATTTGGACTTTTATGGATTTAAATCAAGGAGAGAAGTCGGTAGAAGAATATTCCAACAAGTTCAGTGAATTGTCCTGTTTTGGGTCGGGTCTGATAAACACTCCTTTAAATAAAAATGAAATGTTTATTGCTAGGATGAATGGGTAATATCAGGGCAGGATGACCGAGCATGTAAAGGGAACCTTTGTAGATTTAGTAGACATGGGTTTCCCATATGAGACGCTAGACAAAAAGAATCCTTCCACAACTGAAAGCAGCAGCAATAACATGAAGAAGAGGAAGTACAACCATTCTGGAAAGAAGCCATGGCAAGGCAAGCTAGAAGGATGACCGCAAGAAAAAAATTTGAATGATATTACTTGTTATAATTGCCAACAAAAGGGTTATTTTTCCACCACCTGTAAGAATCCTAAAGTTTAGGATAAGAATTGCTACAATTGTCATAAATCAGGCACTAGAAGAAGGATTACCCACTAATAAAGGAAGAAGAACAAGTCATAGTTTTTGCCATTAAAGATAGCTTCGACTGATGCGAAAGGGCAAGAGAGTTCTTGAAGGTAATATCTACATTAATGAAAATCTAGTTAGAGTATTATTGTATATGGGGGCTTCCTACAGTTTTATTTCTTAAAGAATTAGTTGATAAATTAAAACTTACCGTAAAAAATTTATATAGCCCTATCTATGTCTCTAACCCCATTGGTGGTAAAACTAATCTCGGTATAATTTGTGAAAAAGTACAAGTTGCCTACTTATCCTATAATTTTTCATCTGACCTAATCGTCCTTGATTTTATTGGATTTATGATTATACTCGGTATGGATTGGTTGTCTGAATATAAGGCTATTCTCAATTGTGTTAAAAGGAAGGTGCATTCATAAATTAAAAGAGGTGAACCTTTTAAAATAACATGTGAAGAATAAAGTACGGTAATATATAATTTTATGTATGCCCTAAATTCATTTCAAAAACGTATAGAAAAAATACCAATTTTTAAGGAATTTTCGTATGTTTTTGAGGAAGTTAAAAGTTTATTGCCAAATATGGAAATTGAGTTTCGTTCGACTTGATTTCCGATGCGAGGTCTATTTTTCATTATTCTCGAAGAATGGCCCCCAAGGTAGTAAATAAATTAAGGAATCAATCGAATGAATTGTTAAAGAAAGGGATAATTAGACCAAGTCGCTCAAGTTGGAGTTTAGCAGTAGCTTTTGTTGCAAAGTCAGATGGCTCCCTAAGACTTTGTGTAGAAAATCGAGACCTAAATAAGCAAATAATTCAAACAAGTACCATCTACCCCGTATTGATGACTTGTTTGATCGACTTCATGGTGCTCCAGTGTTTTCCAAAATGGACCTAGCTACAGGATTCCATTAATTAAGGATAACAGAAGATTGCATTCTGTTGGGCGCATTCTCACCCAGAAGACCTTGAGACCAAGGAGCGTGACTCATCCATCCAGGCTCGCCTAAGCCCATCCGGTATTCTCGTCCTCAAAGGCCCATTCGGCAGTAATTCGTTCGGCAGTCTTAAGCCAACACCGGTCCAGTATCCTTCCATCCCACCGAGCCAACTGCCACCGGTCCAGTATTCTTCCATCCCACCGAACCAACAACCACCGGTCCAGTATCCTTCCATCCCACCGAGCCAACTGCCACCGGTCCAGTATCCTTCCATCCCACCGAGCCAACTGCCACCGGTCCAGTATCCTTCCATCCCACCGAACCAACAACAACCGGTCCAACCTACTTCCAAACAGCTACCGGTCCACTCTACACTCCAACCACCTCCGAACCAAGCAATGCCGAACCAAGATATACCAGGCCAGATCGCATCAGCCCAGGCCCATCAACGACTCTACATATCCTGGACCCCTACCCCTAGCCTCACTCTATAAATAGAGGGGCAGGGGTACAGCAATGGGGACAAGTGTGAGAGCTCAAGCACGGAAGGAACTTTCAAACAACTTTCTTTTACTTGTATCAAAGCTTTGTACTTGTAATCACAACAAAAGAGGAGAAATAACATATAAAGTGGACGTAGGCACATTCTGGCTGAACCACTATAAATCTGCGTGTCTTTTTACAATTAAGCCCCTGCTTTTCATATATTTGCATAAATCTCCAAAATCACTAAAAACAATATAAGATCTACTAAATTATACGACTTTGAGGTGTTTGTCCATTTTTTGTGCAAACATTTTTGGTGCTTTCACTGAGAAATAGAAACTCGAAGCTTCAGCTTCATCTACTTAACGAGTTTTCCTAACAGCATCGTCCGCCACTTGGAAGACATGCCTCCCAAACAGAGAAAAGATGTTAACAAAGGAAAAAACATCGCATCCAGTAGCCTTCCTGATCCAGCTGCCGCGAATCAAGTAAATCGTCCTCCTCCAGCAACGGCAACAAATGAAGGACAGGCTAACCCAACCACTCCTGCCACAGAACAGCCTGCAGCAATTACTAGGGCAGATTTGGACAGAGTTGTTGTTGAAGTAACTAACCGCTTCACGTCCCAGCAGGAAGCCTTGGTGGACCATCTCATGTCACGCTTGAGGGACGCTGAAGAATCCAACCGCAACACTGAATCATGGGGCGAGTCCCAGTCTGGAGGATCTCAGAGACAGCAAAGATCTTCCTTCTTCGAAGGAGCTAACGGCAGGAGTAGCCGTGGTAGGAGCCGAGACCGAGCCCAGCCCGAAGTTAGGCCTGAGGAAACGTTTGGTGCCGAACCCAACGGGGAAGGTACCGGGCGAAGGTCAACTGCAGCTGAGCCTGTCATGCTGCCTAACCATAGAAGCACCAGCGAACGGGGCCGAGCTAGAGTTCAGCCCGAAGTTGGACCCGAGGAAGTGCTTAGATCAGAACCCAACAGGGGAAGATCAAGGCAAGGGCCAACTGTAGCTGACCCAAGCATGCTCCCAGAAGATCAAAGGCAGCCACTGGAAAATATGAGGAATGATAGACGATACCATCCCTACAGGTTGTCTGGACGGAGTCAACCCCACAGAACAGAACCAAACTCATTTCTGTCCGCTCCAAATTCTGATGAAAGGATGGCGCGCTTATTCAGAGAGTGTGTCCAACGGGAGCAAAGAGATCGAGGGATAGGCGCTAGGGTAACCAGTCCTTTCGCCCGCAATATCGAAATTGCTATCACCCCCCGAGAATGGAAGATGCCAACAATGGAACCCTACAAAGGAACCTCCGATCCCGTTGTACACTTACAGAGGTACACGCAGCATATGCTCATGAGTGGAGCAACAGAGGGAGTACTGTGCAAATGCTTCCCGCTCTTCTTAGCAGATCTTGCTACCTCCTGGTTCTGTCATCTACCCCAAGGATCCATCAGCTCATGGGAAATGTTGAAAGAAAAATTCATCAGTCAGTTCCGCATTCATGTGGAGCAACCTAAGGACGCTTATTCCTTATCCAGCGTCAAACAGAAACCTGGAGAAAAGCTGCAGCAATACCTAACCAGATTCAACGCCGCAGCAGCCGCAGTTCAAGATGCCGATGAGAAGCTTATCCTAATGGCCCTCTGCAGTGGGGTACATCCGGACACTAAATTTGCTAGAAGATTGACAAAAGAAAAACCAGCTACTTTACCCGATTTCTTCCATGAAGCCGGGAAATACATGAGGCTTGAAGATGCTGCCATTGAGGGGCAGTCAGGACAGCAAAGTAAGACGACCCATGACAACACCCCTGCTGTGGCGAGGGACGTTCGAAGAAATGATTCCAGAGACAATGCTGGGGGCAAGAAAGTAGAAAAACGCCTATATCGGCCAGGACCAAGATTCGACTCTTACACCCCTTTGAACGAGACCGTCGAAAACATCTTCCTTTCCACCCAAGGCGAAGTTAGATACAAACGCCCGCCATACAAGAAGGAATCGGATAGCGCACAGAAATCTGGAAAATTCTGCCGCTTCCACGAATCCCACGGACATGATACCAACGAATGCCATCATCTCCGAGATCTGATTGAGGAACACATCAGAAGAAAGAAACTGGAACGCTATGTAAAAAGTCAAGACAGGACTCCAGCTCCTGCCAATGAAAACCCAAGGCTACCCTCACCAGGGACCGGCAGAGGCGACCGCAACGCTAGCAGCTCTAATCAAGAGAAGATAGTGGTCCATACCATCTCAGGAGGTCCGCACATCGCAGACAGAAGTTGGAAAGAGATGGAAAGATATGGAAAGTCGCTCAGAGACAATAGAGACTGTGTCAATACGGTTATAGAAGAGCGCCACCCAAAGCGGAAAGAAAGTGATGACATCACATTCAGTAAACACGACCTAGAAGGAAGACCGTACCCTCACATGGATCCCATGGTTATCTCTGCCCGACTCGGTCCCGCCGAAGTTTACCGAATCCTGGTAGACACTGGAAGCTCTGTAAATATCCTGTTCAAACACGCATTCGACAAAATGAGGCTATCAATGAAGGATGTATCTCCCTGCGATAAACCGCTACACGGTTTCACTGGAGCTGCGAAAATGCCCGTCGGGCAGCTGGACCTCTTCGTTGAAATTGGAAGCTATCCCCGCTCCGTTGTAAGGAAACAGACGTTTGTGCTGATAGAAAACCATTCGGCCTACAACGCCTTCCTAGGAAGACCAGCCCTATCTGACTTCCAAATTGTCCTAGCCCCGTGGTGCCTGAAAATGAAATTTCCAACAGACAATGGGGTAGGGGAAGTGGAAGGAGACCAAGATGTTGCACGAGACTGCTATGTAACCGAACTTCGCAACAACCACAGGAGAGATAAAGGGAAAGGTGTAGAGATTGCCCTCTGCACAAAAAGCCTTGAAGCATAGCAGCTAAAGAAAGCCCCTCCTCTTCGATACACCAGCGACCCTTTCAATGAATTAGACCCTAGGGACAAAGAGGAGGAGGCCACCGCCGAGCCTGCAGAGGCTATGGAGTTTATATCTGTAGACAAGAACGACTCAAGTAGGCTACTGAAAATTGGGTCGCAGCTGAAAACTGAATTGAAGGCACAACTCATTGATTTCCTCCGCCACAACTTGGATGTATTCGCTTGGTCACACGCTGACATGACCGGAATCTCCCCCAACATAGCGTGCCACGTATTAAAAATTGATCCTACCAAGGCACCTGTAAAACAAAAAAAGAGAAGTATGGGGGCAGAACGATCAGCAGCCCTCGATGAAGAAGTAAAGAATCTACTCGCCAATGACTTCATACGAGAAGCTATCTACCCAGAATGGATCGCCAACCCGGTATTAGTAAAGAAGGCTAATGGGAAGTGGCGGACCTGCATTGACTTCTCCAACCTAAACGACGCTTGCCCAAAGGATTGCTTCCCGCTTCCCAGAATCGATCAACTTGTAGACAGCACAGCCGGATACGAACTCCTGTCTTTCATGGATGCATACTCAGGATATAACCAAATTCCTATGCATGCTCCCGACCAAGACCACACTAGTTTCATCACCGACCGGGGCTTGTACTGCTACAAAGTGATGCCCTTCGGACTTAAAAATGCAGGAGCCACCTACCAGCGCCTCGTCAACAAGATGTTTGCAGGGCTAATAGGACGAACAATGGAAGTATATGTAGATGACATGCTGGTAAAATCACGGAAAGCCAAAGATCACGTAAGCCACCTAGGCGAAATGTTCCAGGTACTTCGACAGTATGGAATGAAGTTGAATCCACTAAAGTGCTCCTTCGGAGTGTCATCGGGAAAATTCTTAGGATTCATCGTCCATGCCCGAGGGATAGAAGCAAACCCTGAACAAGTCCGAGCATTAAGGGACATCAAGATACCTTCCACCCGAAAGGAAATGCAAAGCCTAAATGGAAAAGTGGCTGCCCTAAGCCGATTCATCTCCAAAGCAACGGACAAGTGCGTCCCCTTTTTCGAAGCCCTAAAGAAAGATAAAGGAAAGTTCGAATGGACGGACGAATGCTTGACCGCTTTCCTTAAACTAATCGAACACCTCCAGAAACCACCGGTACTCTCGACCCCAAGCGAAGGCGAAGAATTATACCTATACCTTGCTGTGTCATCTCACGCTCTAAGCGCTGCCTTGGTAAGGGAAGATAACCGCACGCAACGACCAGTTTACTTCGTCAGTAAAAGGTTTACTGGGGCAGAAGTCAGATATCCTAAGCTTGAAAAGTTAGCATACTGTTTACTAATCACTTCACGAAAGCTACGTCACTACTTCCAATCCCATTCCATCAAAGTTCTGACCGATCAACCACTGAGACAGGTACTCCACCGTCCCGACACTTCCGGGCGACTACTTAAATGGTGTATTGAGCTGAGTCAGTACGATATCACCTATCACCCTCGCACCGCCATCAAGGGACAAGCCATGGCTGATTTCATTGCAGAATTCACTACCAACGAGGATAAGGAGCAACTGGAAATAACGGAAGATATCAAGTGGAATCTCTTTGTGGACGGTGCATCTAACGAACAAGGCTCGGGGGCAGGTGTGGTAATAATCACTCCCAGGGGAAATAAACTGCACTATGCTATAAGGTTGGAGTTCGCTGCCACCAACAACGATGCAGAATATGAAGCCGTAATAGCCGGACTAGAAATTGCCATCGAGATCGGAGCCAATTCTTTGTGCCTTCACAGCGATTCTCTGCTTATTGTTAATCAAGTACTAGGGGAATTCCAAGCTCGAGAAGAACGACTCATAGCATATCTAAAGAAGACCAAGTCGCTTCTCAACCGATTGGACCACTACTTAGTCAAACACATCCCTCGGGAAGAGAACCAAGAGGCCGACGAATTGGCAAAGCAAGCAAGTATGAGAGACGTCGCCATCTTCGGGGCAGTAACTGTCTCGAAGCAAACGATCCCAAGTTTTGAGCAAGTAAATCTGATAGCTGCAACCGAAGAAGCAACTTGGATGACTCCCATCCGAGACTACCTACAAAATGGCACACTACCCGGCAGGCGTAACGAAGTCAAGAAAATCTTGAGGAAAGCGTCCCGCTACACGATACAAGGAGACATCCTCTATCGGCGCGGGTTCTCTAACCCATTGTTAAGGTGTGTCGCCGGAAGGGAAGCCAAGGAGATCTTATCCAACATTCATCAAGGAAGCTGCGGAGATCACACCGGAGGGCAAACGTTAGCAAAAAAGATACTCCGATACGGATATTTCTGGCCCACCTTAAGCAAGGACGCCTTAGATTTCGTCAAGAAGTGTGACAGATGCCAAAAATTTGCTAAGATCCCTCGGCTACCAACAACCGAAATTACTCAGATGACCAGCCCTTGGCCCTTTGCAGTATGGGGAATTGACTTAATCGGTGAACTGCCAATGGGTCGAGGCGGCGCCAAATATGCTATAGTAGCAGTCGACTATTTCACCAAATGGGTGGAAGCAGAACCTCTAAATAAAGTATCTTCAGCGAAAGTTATCAACTTCTTAATCAAAAATGTTCTGTGCAGGTACGGAGTCCCACTAAAAATCATATCAGACAACGGACTTCAGTTTGACAGCGAGGAATTCGCCAACTGGTGCCAAGAACACGGAATTCACAAAAGCTTCTCATCCGTAGCATATCCCCAAGCAAACGGACAAGTCGAAGCAGTCAACAAAATTCTGAAAACTCTGATCAAAAAGAAGCTCGAAAAGTCAAAGGGCGCTTGGGTGGATGAACTCCCTACAGCACTATGGGCCTACCGCACATCTTTCAGAACATCAACAGGGCACACTCCTTTCTCTTTGGCATACGGATCGGAGGCTATGCTCCCAGTTGAAACCATTGTGCCTTCCCACCGTAGGATCCACTATAACCCAGAAGAGAACGAAGAGCTCCTCAACACATCTCTGGATCTAGTCGAGGAGAGAAGGAATGATGCAGTCCTAAAAACAGCAGCCCACAAGCAAAAGGTGGCAGCACAATACAACTCCAAAGTTAAGCATCGTACCTTACGAGAAGGGGATCTTGTCCTCAAGCGAATCTTCCCTCGCCCCGGAGCACTAGACCCAATCTGGGATGGACCATATGTAATTCATAAAGATCTCCACAACGGAGCCTATATTTTGTCAACAGTGGACGGAGAGGTGTTCCAGAGGGCATGGAACATCCAACACCTCCGTCGATACTTTTCTTAACTTGTATTGCCCATATGAAGTGAATTAACAAAGAGAATCAGTGGACGTAGGCATTTTTTCGTGCCGAACCACTTTAAAAAAGCCTTGTCTCTTTTTTAACTTGTTCCTTTGTATCTTGGCTGCTTGTTAACTTTATCCTTTCCTGTTGAACGAAATCCTGAACATATAGCATTTCTATTCAAAGCACTCCACAATGCAGCTTCACGTGGACGAGACACAACAGGTACTATGCGAATCTATGCCCTCGTCAATGAGACACTTTTGCTCCAGCATCCCTCTGCTGCGGGTTAACTCATTGCTCGCGACGGCCCTTAAAGCCAACTGTAATGAGCCGATTATAAGCCACCGAGAAGGCCGACTATAGCCGAGGCAGCTCATTACGGCGTTAGGCTCGCCGGCAACTGTGAACCGATTATAAGCCCCAACATAAGGTGTGGCCAGCCAGGGGCAGTTCACAGTTGACGATCGGCACCCACGCTAGCCGGCCACAGTAAGTCGAATAATACCCATGAGTATGGGCCATAATGGCCCGGGTAGTTACTGTGCGCGATCTCGGCTCCGGTGTGTCTTAAGTGCGGCTGTGGTAAAAAAGAATTAACTCCCCGCGGAGGCGTAAGATGGGTGACAAATGTCTCCAAGACCCACAGCTAGGGAAAGTGACTACAAAACCCGTTTGCCACGAACTTAAGCACATCGAAGGCCTTCCGTGACTGGAAGTTTTACTATTTCACGTATTTCAATTTTACTTGAAAAACTTTCCTCCTATCCTCTATAACCAACCATAAAGTACAGGATGCAGGGTAAGAAGTACCCGCCAATGGATGCAGAGATTCACAATCAGATGGCAGGGCATTCAACTGCCTTCCATGCTCGGTCATACAAGATATTCGAAACTGCCATTTACAAACAGAACATGAAAGGCGGTATTTTCTTCGAAACTGCCATTTACAAACAGAACATGAAAGGCGGTATTTTCTTCCTTTATGTGCAGATGCATGACTGTAATTCAATTTTTTTTTCACACCACACGCTAACATTGCAAGTCATGAGACTATGATTGAAAACCAGAATCTGACATCAAACACAATTTAATTACAAGAATATACATAGCTACATTTCTCATACGATATGTCGAAGTAGCAACAAATATTCAAGAAACGACAAAATCAGCTTAAGTTAAAAAATTACACGTCAAGAATAATGTTGATTATTACAAGTAGTAAGAATTACAACTTAGAAGTTACTCTACTATCTTAAGACTAACAGATACAACACTACCAAGCCTACAAAAAGAATTTTCCAGGTCCAATCAGGGAGCCGGTTGCATCGAAGTCTTGTCCTTGCTCTTTTGCCCGCCTGTCCGGTCATGAAAAGGATTCATTAGTGACGAGTAACCAAGTTAACGGAAAGACTAGAAAGGGAAACTTACCAGCACCTGCTTCTTGACCGGCCTGGTCGTCATCCTCCACCTGCACACCTGCCTCTTCAGCAGCGAGCAGCCGCATACCCTCCTTTACCGCCACTTTCTCCTCCTTGGTAAATTGGGCAGTGACCACATCCATACTGAAGACCGTTCCACCCTCTTTATCTGCATCAGCCTTAGCCTCCTCCAAAGCCCGAAGATAGGTCTTGGCCATGACCCTGGGATAATCATCCATCCAAGAGAGATTACCCTGCTTCCAGGTCCGGAAATACATGTCCTGGAGCATGTCATCCATCATTCCCTCGTTCTCCTCAAACTCCCTCATCCGGGCATCGGAGGCCGACAACCGTTCGACGGCATCATCTCTCTCCAGTCTGTATCTCGAGCAATCGGCCTGAAGGGACCTCCGCCTCACCTCTTTCTTCCTCCGCATCTATCTCCCCCTGAGTAAGTGGACAATTGCTGGGAGAAGGACCGTCCGACCTCTTAAGTTTCTTACCTCCGACGGCTGGAGGTTTCGCGAATGGTTTTCTCTTTCCACCCTCTGCCGCAACGCCTCCCTTAGCCTGAGCAGCCGCCCTCTCTTCCGCAGTTTCCCTCAACTTAACTACAGACTGCTGCGGAAGGATCAAGTTATATTCCAGAAGAATCGCATTTCTAATCAAGTAGGCAGATGATCTGTATTTCCCAAGAATGGCTTCTATCTCCGCCGCCGTCTGAACCAGGCGGTCAGTCTCCATAACCGGAAAGCCACCTGTCGCTAGCAAAAATGAGAAAGTATGAGAAGAAGCATCGCAATCGGAATAAGAATTATAAGTAAAAGCATCAACTTACATCCTGAGGTAAAGCGCCGGATGGAAACGGAGTCGTCCCTAACAAAGAACCACTCTTTCTTGAACATGCTGAATTTAGAGTACAGGTCCAGGACCGGCTTGAAGGTCACAGCGGACTCCAAGCTAATATATGGGGACCCCTTCTTATGGCCTCTTAAATTATACAAGTACCGGATCTCCCGGTTGGAGGGTGCGCGACCATACTTTCTCCGAAAGATAACGAAAAGGCTCACCAGTATGGCATAAGAATTGGGCTGAAGCTGGAATGGGGCCACCTTCAGATACGTGAGGAAGCTGACTACCCAAGCATTGAGAGGCGGGATAGCACCACACATGCAATGGTACCTACTATAAGCAAAGTATCCTTCGGGGGGACTGTATGGCATGACTCCTGGGCCCGGCAACAGCATGAGGGCTCTATCGATCCCAAAGGAACGGGATATAACATCGAGTTGCTCCTCTTTGAGAGAGCTAGGAAAGCAGTCAGGCGGGGAATCCAACAACTCCTGGGGACCATACCCATCCACTAATGACCTCGGGGCGGGCCCATGACGCTCCGATCTTGATTGAGCTGGGGGCACGGCCGAGGACTCTCCTTCACCCCCGGATCTCCTCTTATCTGATCGAGTTTCAACTTTTCGAGACATTTATCTGCAAACATGGGAAAAGTATATCGTTAGAATATACAAGCAGTGTAATCTGGAATTTCACTCATAAAGTCCAAATGCTTAAAACCCCCATTATCATTCGGTAAAACTGAATATAAGAATTCATTCGGCATTCTCATTCGGCATTCCCATTCGGCATTCTCATCTGAAAATTTTCATTCGGCTCGTATGGCACATGCACTTCATTCGGTGGACGCAAAAAAAAAAAAAAACATTCGGCTAAGGGAAATTGGGTACCTGGTTCGGCAACTGAAATGGTTCGGCAAGCTGGGATGAATCGGCAAAGGATCAGAGTTTGATTCGGCTATGTGACTATCTTGGCTTGGCTGTTCGTTCGGTAGAAGGTAATAGGGACCCTGGGCCCTTACTTATAGGCAACTGTAGGCGACCGGACCGTCTGATTCGGCGAACGCATCCCAGACTGACGTCGTCATCTTCTAAACAAAGCGCGGCACATTCCGGCATATGCCCCACTTTGGGGGGCAAATGTTGGGCGCATTCTCACCCAGAAGACCTTGAGACCAAGGAGCGTGACTCATCCATCCAGGCTCGCCTAAGCCCATCCGGTATTCTCGTCCTCAAAGGCCCATTCGGCAGTAATTCGTTCGGCAGTCTTAAGCCAACACCGGTCCAGTATCCTTCCATCCCACCGAGCCAACTGCCACCGGTCCAGTATTCTTCCATCCCACCGAACCAACAACCACCGGTCCAGTATCCTTCCATCCCACCGAGCCAACTGCCACCGGTCCAGTATCCTTCCATCCCACCGAGCCAACTGCCACCGGTCCAGTATCCTTCCATCCCACCGAACCAACAACAACCGGTCCAACCTACTTCCAAACAGCTACCGGTCCACTCTACACTCCAACCACCTCCGAACCAAGCAATGCCGAACCAAGATATACCAGGCCAGATCGCATCAGCCCAGGCCCATCAACGACTCTACATATCCTGGACCCCTACCCCTAGCCTCACTCTATAAATAGAGGGGCAGGGGTACAGCAATGGGGACAAGTTTGAGAGCTCAAGCACGGAAGGAACTTTCAAACAACTTTCTTTTACTTGTATCAAAGCTTTGTACTTGTAATCACAACAAAAGAGGAGAAATAACATATAAAGTGGACGTAGGCACATTCTGGCTGAACCACTATAAATCTGCGTGTCTTTTTACAATTAAGCCCCTGCTTTTCATATATTTGCATAAATCTCCAAAATCACTAAAAACAACATAAGATCTACTAAATTATACGACTTTGAGGTGTTTGTCCATTTTTTGTGCAAACACATTCCTTTGATTACATTAGGGGGACCAAATGATTTCTACGAGTGGTTGGTTATGCCTTTTGGGATAACCAATGCTCCTGCTTATTTTTTGGACTTTATGAATAGAGTATTCAAAGATGTGAATCATACATTTATGTTGGTTTTTATTGATGATATTCATACATATTCAAAGACCAAAGAAGAACATGAAAGACATTAGAGATTATAATAGAAATATTTAGGAGTAATGTGCAAAAGACTAAGTTTTCAAAACGCCACTTCTGGGAAGAAAAGGTAAGGTTCCTTGGACGTGTTGTGTCAATGGAAGGAATCTCAGTTGATTTTAGAAAAAATACCGCTACTCTAGATTGGAAGCAACCACAAACTCTAAAGGACATTCACAGCTTCTTAGGGTTGGTAGGGTATTACTGGAGATTTATTCAGGACTACTTCATGATTTCCTATCACTTAACACACTTGATTACGAAGTATGTTAAATATTAATGGACACCGAGATGTGAAGAAGCATTCCAAGAACTTAAGATAAGGCTAACTACCACTCCAGTTCTGACTATTATCGATGAAAGCGACGGTTTAACCGTTTATACTATTGCTTATGGAGAATGAGTAGGCACGGTACTGATGCAAATGGGAAGGTTGTCGCATATGCTAGTAGCCAGTTAAAGTCGCATGAAAGAAATTACGCAACACACGACATACAACTATTAGTCGTTGTGTTCACACTAAAGATTAGAGACACTTATTGGGTAAGAAGTTCAAACTCTTCACAAATCACAAATCTTTGAAGTATCATTTCTCAAAAGGACTTGAATATGAGACAACATCGTTGGCTAGAATTTCTCATGTCATATGGTCTCGATATCCTATATATGCCCGGGAAAGCCAATGTGGTAGCAGATGCGCTAAATAAAAAGCATGATGTTATGGCTTATCTGGTAGTGACTCCGACTCTTTTAGAGAGAATTGCCGGCAAACAAAGAGAAGATCAACATCTAAGGAAGACTATTATGGATATAAGCAGAGGGCAGAATTCAAGCTTTAAAGTAGATAACAATGGAATATTACGGTTAAATAGAAGAATTTGCATTCCCAATATTGACAACTTACGACAAGAAATGTTGACTGAGTGCCATCAATCCAAGCTTAATATTCACCCAGGAGTTAACAGAATGTACAAAGACGTGAAACAAACATTTTGGTGGGAAAGCATGAAGAGGGACATCTCTATCCATGTTAGTAGATGTGCAAATTTCCAATGGATTAAAAGCGATCAACAAAAGATTGCTGGATTAATTCAACCTCTTGAAATTCCGACTTAGAAATGGAACCAAATATCGATGGATTTCATCGACGTCTTACCTTGATCAAGAAAGGGGAATGAAGACATTTGGGTTATCATAGATTGATTGATCAAAAGCGCACACTTTATCCCAGTAAAGCTAATGAAAATAGTTGCAGTTCTTGCAAAAATATACATGAGAGAAATAGTTCGATTGCATGGTGTACCAAGTAGCATAGTCAGTGATCGAGACCCAATCTTTACCAGTAAGTTTTGGGAGGCATTACAAATACCTTTGGGAATAAAGCTATGTATAAGCACCACATACCTTCCCCGGACTGATGGACAAACTGAAAGGGTGAATCGAGTGTTGGAAGATCAACTGAGAGCTTGAATCTTAGATTTGGGAGGTTCATGGAAAAACTATCTTCATCTTGTGGAATTCTCCTATAATAACAGCTATCATGCAAGCATTAGCATGGCACTGTACAAAGCTTTATATGGTCGTCCATGTCGATCCACAACATGTTGGATCGAAACCGAAGACCGGCTAGTAATTGGTCCTGATATGATTCGAGAAACTTCAGAAAAGGCAGACTTAATCAGAAAGAAGATGAAAGAAGCCCAGAGCAGGCAAAAGAGTTACGCTGATCAAAAGCATAGAAATTTGGAATTTTCAGTTGGAGATTTTTTATTCTTGAAGTCTCTACGATGAGAGGAGTGGTAAGATTTGGTTGAGCAGGGAAGTTAGCGCCTCGATTTATTGGACCTTTTCCCATCATTGAGCGGATTGGCCCATTTTCTTATCATGTGGAATTGCCCAAGAGATTGTCTGGTGTGCACAATGTCCTTCACATATCCCATCTACAGATATATGTGCATGTTCTAGAACAGATTATAGAAACAACTGCCCAGGAAGATTTAGAAGTAGAACCAAATTTGGCAATTATCAGACGACCAATTCGAATCGTGGATCACGATGATAAATGATTGAGAAAGAAGGTGGTAAGGTTGGTTAAAGTTCACTGGAGTGGTGATTCTGAAGGCTGCACATGGGAAACATAACATAGAATAAGGAAAGTTTATCTTCAGTTTAGGATTGATATATAGTTCGCATGTGGTATTGAGATAGTGTACTCACCGCCAATGGTGTGGTCACTTACATATCTTGTATATATTTTCCTCTATCAAAAATATATATTCCTTTTCGTGTCATTTTCTTCTTATCCTTAGTTTCGAGGACAAATTTCTTTTCGGGGGAGGAAGTATGCAACGACCCGCAAATTCATCACTTCGAAAAAAAATTAAAATATTAAAATAGAAGATTTTTTAAAATAAATGATAATATTTTGAACAAATAAATAATATTAGTAATCTTATTTTGAATAAATATTTACAAAAATATACACTTTGGTAGACATATCGATAAAATGACCGAAAATCGTTTTATCAAGTAACAACTCTTAGACCATCTGACATCGTTCACGGAGCTGGATACATATACGCATTTATTTATATAAGTGAGAATATGTAATAAAATTATTTATTTTATTTTAAAAATAAAATATCTTTATGACATCATCAATGATATCACTATTTTGAAATAAATGATTTTTGAATTAATATTGAGTTTAAATGATTTAATAATTAGTTTAATTATTAAATAATCCCTTTTAATTATTATATAATGATAGAAATATTATTATCATACTTTGTTTACAAATATATATTAAATAAGAAGTGAAAATATGACCCAAAATCGAAATCGGAATCCGTAACGATTCAACGTCGAAAAGTTGTGCAACATTGTAAATAATTTGAGATATACATATGCACACATACATGTACATATACATGAACATATTTACATGCACATGAACACATATATACATACAAATATACTTGTACATTTAAATATGTATATATATATTACAAACTATAATGATATTTTCCATATACTTCATCCTTAAGCAATCTTGTGATAACCCTGATTTTGTGAGCAGATTCATGATTTAATTTAGTTCATATTTGTTTAAAAATTGCATTGAAAAGATAGGGATAGGAAACTGATTTGCAGATATATGGTCTAAAACATGTACATGTGCACAAGATAGTGCACATACATGCACACAGTTTCTGCATAATAAAATAGGCCGAAATCAATATATAAATTAGAATAACTAATTTAGAAATACATATGCATAAAGATAGGATTTTGTCTTTAAATAAATCTGGCACAAGGAAAATAAAAGCTAGGCAGAAATAAACTTAAAATTATTTAAAGAAAGAAAGAAAATAAAAAGACTTAGGCAAAAAAATAGGCATACATATGTTATACATAGACACAGGCAAGCATTGCAGGTGAAAAAAAAGAGAGAAAAACAAAGCTTGCATGGAAATGGTACGAACCCTTAAATAAACACTTTATCCATTTCCAGCAATTCTTTTTTGCTTAGGAAAAATTAAAGTCATGCATATAACATGACCCGGGGGGTAAGGTTAAAAGAATAAGGTTTATTTTCTGAAAAAATTTAACAAGGACTACATACCCTTTTCTTTTTATGAATCAAGTGTAAGGCGGATCATATTATGTGGTAGAACTGACATTGGGTAATTCCATAAAACCCTAGTAACAGCCAGGGTTTATATAAGGAGGCTTAGTGTAGTAAGATCATACACATTTGCTCTTCATAACCAAAAGGAAAAAATAGAAAAAAAAATATAAGCCAGAGAAAATAACGAGCACCGACCACTAGAGTTAGAGGAAGGTAGAGGATCAAAAGAAAAGAAAGGCTTAGGAAAAAAGAATTAATGTGAGTAACCTCACTAAAAACTTTGGCATTAAGTCCTGAATATTGAGGCAGCCTATTTGAATTAACAATTCACTGTTGCAAGTTATGTTCATTTTATGATTTGATGACTTTGGTTTGTTAATGATCTGTTCTAGTGTAAAACCCTTCATAGTGATTTACCCAAAAATAAGAGTCATGAATTTGATGTTTAAAATGTTTATCTGTGCTGTGAATTAATTTTGAGATGGAGTGATTTCTTTTTATGGGTTTTCTTCATAAAGTTATTTATAAAATCCCAGGATTCATGTGGTAGATATATGGTCTAAAAATGGAAAGAAATATGGGGCTGCAACATTGTGTTTTTGCTTATGTCTCATGTTAACTAAAACAAAAGAAAATGTAGAAGTACAATGTTGTACATGTGCTTAGCTTCTATGTTTTATGAACTACCCAAATCAAAATATACTTATGGTTTAGCCAGATCTTCAAGATTAATAAGGATATGATTGAACCAGAGGTAAGAGAAGATAACTAGTAAACTACTTATGACCATATGTTTATAACTTGATCCATTGAAACCCATAGGCAAAATAAAATGCTAAGAAATCACATCTGTTTTCATGATTAAATGCTTGCTTCTTAGAACATGACTTACCAATCTCTGGATGAATACATGTTGGTTGAATTGTTTATTTTTCTCTGATTGAAAAGTGAGATGCAGAGAGGATTAGAACAATTATGAAAAAGGAAATAACACTTAGTAATTTAACTAAGGATTTTGGATCTTAGGGCTACAAAATATCGCTTGGCAAGTTGAACATTGCAAGCTCACACATGGTATGTTTATACCCATGGGCCTGAGTGTCCTGGGTTAACAGAGAGATATCCCAGGCAGTGTGTGTTTAAAAAAGAGAAAGTAGCTAAAGACCATACTATATTTGATAGTGAACTATAGAAATAGGTTCAGGAGAGGCTTGGGCAAAATCCCTGATGGCCAGTAAATTTGTAAAGGGGGCTTGATGACTGAATTGATGATTGCATTGGTTGGTTTATGATGTTTTATTGGTGAATCTTATGATTGCTTTTCTCTGAACTAAACCACTTGGATCATACATAATTTGTCTTGCACTGATATGAATGCACATGCCTCACAAAAACATGCACAAAGATGATACTGAGTTTCTTAATTAATTCAAAGTATTTGAATATAAATAAAAGTCTTATAAAATCATGTTTTCATGTAGATTACTCATACCAGACATTAGTCTGACCCTTTTGTGTTTATGCACCGTTGGGTGCCTCTTATTTGTATGAGGCAGTTCATGGTGATTATGCAGGAAAATAGGAATTTCATTGACCAAGCTTTGGATGAGTTAACTGCTTAAGGAATTGGATGCTATTTTTAAAGACTTTGCTGAAGTTAAATTAGATATTCATGTTGAACTATGTTAAGATATTTTGTTTAAGTTGCTTAGAAAAAAACCAATGTATTGTTATTTACTGTTTTGTAAGTATTGAACTTATATGTATCAGCTGAAACTATGTGCTTTGTTTTGCAAATGCTTTGCTAAGAAATGAAACTCTAAAACTTTAAGAACAGTTAGTTTAAGAGGTAGAAAAATCTGAGATTAAAAGGGTTTAAGGATTGATCATACAATCAAGTGGTTGGCATAGGAAAACTCATGTTTAGGTGATATAAGATCTGACAAAGGAAAAGGTTTGAGTTGCTTTGAAAAGAAAACAAAATAACATGTATTTTTTTATGAAACAGTGCAAACTGAATATGGCTAACATAGCCATTTTATTGAGTCTGGGTTAAGCCAGCACTCAAGAACTTTTAAACTGAATTTTCAGTTTTGTTATTTTACAACCCAGATATAGGAGAGACACAGTCACTTTGGATAACAAGAAGAAATAGAAAATTAAACACTTAAAACTTCCTCTGACACACACATGCATAGAAACATGCACACACATGCACAGGCAAGAGCACAGTTCATACAGTAATAAAATTATGGAAATTCATGCAAAATGATAAGTCTTGAGACATGAAACAAATAGTTATGCACTAACCCAGGTATACTTTGAAAATCTGGGTTTTAGATGCACTATTGCTATGTAGAGAGTATTTCCTTTAAGTAATACCCAAACAGATTTCTACTTACAAATTTCTGTACTCTGATTTAAGTAGAAAATGACTTATATATCTTCATATATGTAAGTTTAAGATGAAATGAGTAAACCAATATTTTTATATTGGCAAAAGGTCCTGGATAGAAGAAAAATTGGAATGCAATGTTTTCTTTATTAAATGGCCACTGTATAAAAAAAAAATTTAAGTGGGTCATTTCATTTGGTATCAGAGCTATGTTGTTAAATAACATAGCAAAATTTTGTATGAACTTGTTTGCATTGGACGTATGGAGGTGTTGACTGCTTTGGATGCTTTCATTGTTAATGTTACACTATTAATATCTATTATGACAAAATAAGTGATAGATTAAAAATGAATTAATCTATAGAGTATTAGGCAAAACAGACTAACCTAAGTGTTATATCCATAGAGCTATGGTAGGACCCAGACATCAAAATGTAGGAACAAGTGAACCACCCATGGTGAATGTGCAAGAATTCATGAGAGCCATAAGGGATGGAGTAGGCAACAGGCAGGAAAATCCACATGAGGAGCTTTCCAAACTACTCAAGACTTTTACCAATCTTGGAGGTAAAACTTTTGATGGCACAGAAGGAGTTATGGGAGTTCAAAATTGGCTCAGAATTTTGGAAAGAATCTTTGCAAACATGCAAGTTGAAGACCAAAGCAAGAGGCAAATTGCATCCAGGAAATTGAGAGGAGCAGCTTTGGATTGGTGGGAGGTTATCATAGTTGGAAGACCTGAAGGAGAAGTGACATGGGATCAATTTAAAGCAATGTTGGAAGTCAGATTTGTCCCTGCATCAGCCAAGGAATCTTTGCTAGAGGAATTTATCAAATTAAGGCAAGGGACTATGAGTGTCACTGAGTACACTCAGAAGTTTGAATCATTGGAAAAGTATGGTGCAGTACTCATCACTACTGAGGAGGCTAAGAATGGCAGATATATTCAAGGGCTGAACCCTAGCCTTAGTAGAGCCATGCTACCATACAAGGACAGAACTTTTGATCAAGTTTTGGATTTGACTCTGAGCATTGAACAACATGATAAAGCTAGAGAGAATTTCAGGGCATTCAAGAATAATCAAAACAAGAAGTGAAAGGGTAAATTTCACCCTTATGATAAGAAGAAAACAGACATAGCTCCACCAAGAAACCAGAAGAAGTCAGGGATACTGAAATTAAGAAGAAGATCACTTGTTATAACTGTGGCCAAGAGGGGCATATGAAGAATAGATGCACAAATGTTAGGCCTGCATCCTTCAATTGTCACCATTGTGGGAAGGAAAGTCACATAAAGAGGAATTGTCCAGATTTTAAGCAAGGAAAATTATGGGCTTTGGAAGGAAAAGGCAAGGCAGCTGAGGGATCAAGTGTTGAAAAGCATGGTCAAGTTGAAGGTACTTTGCTTATTCACTCAATACCTTTTGCAGTAGTGTATGATACTGGGGCTACACACTCATTGATCTCCCATGATATTGCACAACAATTAAAATTGAATTGTATGATTGTTGATAAGCCACTGCTAATTAGAAGCCCTATAGGTAGTTCATGTGTTCTGGGTATGATATGTACGCAACTAGGATTAAATATAGGAGGACATGTGTTTGAGTCAGACCTATATGTGTTGCAATATCCGGGCATAGGGATTATTTTAGGAGTTGATTGGTTGAGTAGATATAAGGCTATCATAAATGTGGAGACATCCACCATATCATTGAAAGTTTCTGATGGACAAAGAATAGTTGTTCTTTGTGAAGCAAACAAGAATAGAAGTATAGCCAACCTTTTTACATTGTCTAATGAAAAACCCATGCCTGCATTAGAAGAAATCCCCATAGTGAATCGATATGTTGATGTGTTTGGTGAAGTGAGAGGAGTTCCAAACCACAGACCAGTTGAGTTTTCAATTAGAATAATTCCAGGAGCTAGCCCAGTGGTTAAAAGACCAACTAGAATGGGGCCTAAGGAGTTGATGGAGCTGAAAGAGCAATTGGTTGAACTAGAAGAAAAAGGTTTTATTAGACCCAGTAGCTCATCATGGGGAGCACCAGTAGTCTTTGTTAAGAAACAAGATGGATCCCTTAGGTTATGTATTGACTATATGGAATTAAATAAAGTCACAGTTAAAAATAAATATCCCTTACCAAGAATTAATGATCTCTTTGATTAACTGAGTGGTGCAAAAATATTTTCTAGGCTTGATTTAGCTTCAGGCTTTCATCAGATGAAAGTAAAAGAGGAAAGCATTAAGTATACAGCCTTTAACACAAGATATGGACTTTATGAATTTTTAGTAATGCCATTTGGCTTGACAAATGCTCCTTCCTATTTTGTTGATTTGATGAATAGGATTTTTAGAGAATACTTGGATAAGTTTGTATTGATATTTATTGATGATATACTAATTTATTCTAAGTCAGTTAGAGAGCATGAAAATCATTTGCATATGGTATTCAAGAAACTGAGGCAGGAAGACTTAAAAGCCAAATTTTCAAAATGCACTTTTTGGCAAAATGAAGTGAATTTTCTAGGCCATATTATATCAGAAAAAGGAATATCTGTGGATTCCAATAAAGTCATTGCAGTGCAAGCTTGGAAAAGGCCTACTAATGTCACTGAGGTCAGATCATTCATGGGAATGGCTGGTTACTATAGGAGATTTATAAAAGATTTTGCCAAAATCTCAATTCCATTAACCAGATTGACTAGGAAAAATCAAGTGTTTACTTGGACTGAAGAGTGTGAGAAAGCCTTTGGGAAATTAAAGGAAGCACTAGTACAAGCTCCAATTCTTAAAGTGCCTGAAGGAAATGAAAACTTGGTGGTGTATACTGATGCAAGTGGACAAGGGCTTGGGGCAGTATTGATGCAACAACATCAAGTGATAGCTTATGCTTCTAGGCAGTTGAAACCAAGTGAGGTAAGGTATGCTACTCATGACCTTGAATTGGCTGCTATAGTGTATGCTCTTAAGTTATGGAGACACTACTTGTTAGGAGCAAAATTTGAAGTCTATACAGACCATAAATCACTTAAATATTTGTTTTCACAAAAAGAATTAAATATGAGGCAGCAAAGATGGATTGAACTCCTAGCCTCATTTGATTTTGAAATATTATACACCCCCGGTAAGGCTAATAAAGTAGTAGATGCCCTAAGTAGACAGCATGCTAACATGGCTAGATTGATGGTAAAAGAGTTTAACACTTTATCATTGTTAATTGATTCAGAAATAGAAAGTGATAATATAGAAAACATGAGCCTATGCAGTGAATGTAGAAATGGGAAAATTAAGTTTTATTACTCTGGGGTCAGAATTGAAGAATAAAGCTGTAAGGCTACAAGACCAAGATCCATTTTTATTTGAAAAGAAGACTCAGATATTAAATGGTGAGGCAGTGGAAGGTTTTCAGTTGAATGATCAAGGCTATTTGAAGAAAGGAAAAAGAATATGTGTTCCAGCAATTGATGAGTTGAAGCAAGAAATCTTGGATGCTTACCACAAAAGAAAATACACTATACACCCAGGAAGCACAAGAATGTATCACAACCTCAAGAGGGATTATTGGTGGAGTGGCATGAAGAGTGCAGTGGCAACCTATGTATCAAAATGTATGGTTTGCCAACAGGTGAAGGCTGAGTATCAAAAACCCTCAGGGATGCTTCAACCTTTGCAAATACCACAGTGGAAATGGGAAGATATATCAATGGATTTCATTGATGGTTTGCCTAGAACTAGGAGGTGAAATGATAGTATTTGGGTAGTGGTTGATAGGTTAACCAAGTCAGCCCACTTTATACCAGTAAAATCAGAAAGAAATGCAAGTACACTAGCCCAGTTGTTTATTAAGGAAGTAGTCAGACTGCATGGTATACTAAAGACTATAGTAAGTGATAGAGATACCATCTTCACTTCAAAATTCTGGCAGAGTTTTCACAAAGCAATGGGGACTGATTTATGCTTAAGCACAACATACCATCCTTAGTCTGATGGCCAAACAGAAATTGTGAACAAATTGCTTGAAGACATGTTAAGAGCTTGTGTATTGGATTGGGGAGGAAGTTGGGAGGATAATATCTTTTTAGCTGAATTTGCATACAACAATAGCCATCATAGTAGCATAGGCATGGCACCCTTTGAAGCTCTCTATGGGAGACCATGTTTATCAGCCTCAAGTTGGCTTGAATCTGGGGAAAAAGTGGTCTTAGGACCAGAAAATGTGATGGAAACTTCTGAAAAGATAGCTTTGATCAGAAAAAGAATTGCTTCTGCCCAAGATAGGCAAAAGAAATATGCAGATCAAAGAAGGAAGGCAGTACAATATGATGTTGGAGATTATGTATTTATCAAAATATCACCCATGAAATAGGTTCTAAGGTTTGGGAAACAAGGAAAGTTAATTCCTAGATATATAGGGCCATATAAAATTTTAGAAAGAATAGGAACTGTAGCCTATAAGCTAGAGTTTCCAGAAGAAATGAGAGCAATGCATGATGTATTTCATGTGTCTCAACTTAGAAGATGGGTTCATGATAAGGAGGCAATCCTAGAATCCTCCAAGGATGTGCAGATTGACCCTAGGATGATCTATGAAAAAGAGCCAGTGGGCATAGTTTCTAGAGAAACCAAGAAATTGAGAAACAAAGAAATTAAATTAGTGAAAGTGCAATGGAGTCTTGACCCAAATGATTTCACATGGGAAGTGGAGGATAAAATCAGAAATGATTATCCACAACTGTTTGATTGAATGAAAGGTAAAAATTTATATATATATATTGATGAATGTTTTGATTGAATATACATTATGATTTTTTTATGCATGGTGTTTAATTAAGTGATTGGCTTGAGAATGGTATGAGATCAGAAAAGTTGATTTTCTGGATAAATGACACTTAAGTTAAGTATGAGAGAATTGTGGGACACAATTCCTAAAAAGGAGGGGTATATGTGATAACCCTGATTTTGTGAGCAGATTCATGATTTAATTTAGTTCATATTTGTTTAAAAATTGCATTGAAAAGATAGGGATAGGAAACTGATTTGCAGATATATGGTCTAAAACATGTACATGTGCACAAGATAGTGCACATACATGCACACGGTTTCTGCATAATAAAATAGGCCGAAATCAATATATAAATTAGAATAACTAATTTAGAAATACATATGCATGAAGATAGGATTTTGTCTTTAAATAAATCTGGCACAAGGAAAATAAAAGCTAGGCAGAAATAAACTTAAAATTATTTAAAGAAAGAAAGAAAATAAAAAGACTTAGGCAAAAAAAATAGGCATACATATGTTATACATAGAAATAGGCAAGCATTGCAGGTGAAAAAAAAGAGAAAAACAAAGCTTGCATGGAAATGGTATGAACCCTTAAATAAGCACTTTATCCATTTCCAGCAATTCTTTTTGCTTAGGAAAAATTAAAGTCATGCATATAACATGACCCGGGGGGTAAGGTTAAAAGAATAAGGTTTATTTTCTAAAAAAATTTAACAAGGACCACATACCCTTTTCTTTTTATGAATCAAGTGTAAGGCAGATCATATTATGGGGTAGAACTGACATTGGGTAATTCCATAAAACCCTAGTAACAGCCAGGGTTTATATAAGGAGGCTTAGTGTAGTAAGATCAAACACATTTGCTCTTCATAACCAAAAGGAAAAAATAGAAAAAAAAAATATAAGCTAGAGAAAATAAGGAGCACCGGCCACTAGAGTTAGAGGAAGGCAGAGGATCAAAAGAAAAGAAAGGCTTAGGAAAAAAAGAATTAATGTGAGTAACCTCACTGAAAACTTTGGCATTAAGTCCTGAATATTGAGGCAGCCTATTTGAATTAACAATTCACTGTTGCAAGTTATGTTCATTTTATGATTTGATGACTTTGGTTTGTTAATGATCTGTTCAAGTGTAAAACCCTTCATAGTGATTTACCCAAAAATAAGAGTCATGAATTTCATGTTTAAAATGTTTATCTATGCTGTGAATTAATTTTGAGATGGAGTGATTTCTTTTTATGGGTTTTCTTCATAAAGTTATTTATAAAATCCCAGGATTCATGTGGTAGATATATGGTCTGAAAATGGAAAGAAATATGGGGCTGCAACATTGTGTTGTTGCTTATGTCTCATGTTAACTGAAACAAAAGAAAATGTAGAAGTGCAATGTTGTACATGTGCTGAGCTTCTATGTTTTATGAACTACCCAAATCAAAATATACTTATGGTTTAGCCAGATCTTCAAGATAAATAAGGGTTTGATTGAACCAGAGGTAAGAGAAGATAACTAGTAAACTACTTATGACCATATGTTTATAACTTGATCCATTGAAACCCATAGGCAAAATAAAATGCTAAGAAATCACATCTGTTTTCATGATTTAATGTTTGCTTCTTAGAACATGACTTACCAATCTCTGGATGAATACATGTTGGTTGAATTGTTTATTTTTCTCTGATTGAAAAGTGAGATGCAGAGGGGATTAGCACAATTATGAAAAAGGAAATAACACTTAGTAATTTAACTAAGGATTTTGGATCTTAGGGCTACAAAATATGGCTTGGCAAGGTGAACATTGCAAGCTCACACATGGTATGTTTATACCCAGGGGCCTGAGTGTGCTGGGTTAACAAAGAGATGTCCCAGGCAGTGTGTGTTTAAAAAAGAGAAAGTAGCTAAAGACCATACTATATTTGATAGTGAACTATAGAAATAGGTTCAGGAGAGGCTTGGGCAAAATCCCTGATGGCCAGTAAATTTGTAAAGGGGGCTTGATGACTGAATTGATGATTGCATTGGTTGGTTTATGATGTTTTATTGGTGAATCTTATGATTGTTTTTCTCTGAACTAAACCACTTGGATCATACATAATTTGTCTTGCATTGATATGAATGCACATGCCTCACAAAAACATGCACAAAGAATATACTGAGTTTCTTAATTAATTCAAAGTATTTGAATAGAAATAAAAGTCTTATAAAATCATGTTTTTAGGTAGATTACTCATACCAGACATTAGTCTGACCCTTTTGTGTTTATGCACCATTGGGTGTCTCATATTTGTATGAGGCAGTTCATGTTGATTATGCAGGAAAATAGGAATTTCATTGACCAAGCTTTGGATGAGTTAACTGCTTAAGGAATTGGATGCTATTTTTAAAGACTTTGCTGAAGTTAAATTAGATATTCACGTTGAACTATGTTAAGATATTTTGTTTAAGTTGCTTAGAAAAAAACCAATGTATTGTTATTTACTGTTTTGTAAGTATTGAACTTATATGTATCAGCTGAAACTATGTGCTTTGTTTTGCAAATGCTTTGCTAAGAAATGAAACTCTAAAACTTTAAGAACAGTTAGTTTAAGAGGTAGAAAAATCTGAGATTAAAAGGGTTTAAGGATTGATCATACAATCAAGTGGTTGGCATAGGAAAACTCATGTTTACGTGATATAAGATCTGACAAAGGAAAAGGTTTGAGTTGCTTTGAAAAGAAAACAAAATAACATGTATTTTGTTATGAAACAGTGCAAACTGAATATGGCTAACATAGCCATTTTATTGAGTCCGGGTTAAGCCAGCACTCCAGAACTTTTAAACTGAATTTTTAGTTCTGTTATTTTACAACCCAGATATAGGAGAGACACAGTCACTTTGGATAACAAGAAGAAATAGAAAATTAAACACTTAAAACTTCCTCTGACACACACATGCACAGAAACATGCACACACATGCACAGGCAAGAGCACAGTTCATACAGTAATAAAATTATGGAAATTCATGCAAAATGATAAGTCTTGAGACATGAAACAAATAGTTATGCACTAACCCAGGTATACTTTGAAAATCTGGGTTTTAGATGCACTATTGCTATGTAGAGACTATTTCCTTTAAGTAATACCCAAACAGATTTCTACTTACAAATTTATGTACTCTGATTTAAGTATAAAATGACTTATATATCTTCATATATGTAAGTTTAAGATGAAATGAGTAAACCAATATTTTTATATTGGCAAAAGGTCCTGGATAGAAGAAAAATTGGAATGCAATGTTTTCTTGATTAAATGGCCACTGTATAAAAAAATAAAAAATTAAGTGGGTCATTTCAAATCTAAACTTAACCTTTTACGCACTAAGCGCACACACATATGGGGGGGTACATGGCCGAAATAGATGAGGTAGGACGGGGTGTGGTGGTGATGAAATGGTGATGTGTTTGTATGGAAATATCATGATATTTTTCTCCTTACCTTTTCCTATAAATAGCACCCATCTCTCTTCAGTTCATTCACACTTCTTCTCCATAAAATTCCTAAGCTTCTTCATTTCTTAAACTCTACATTAATTACTTCTTGCATAAATAAAGTTATGTCAAAAATTAAGGCAAAAAGATATTAAATTTATATAGAAAGTATATATTATCAAAACTCTTCAAAACCAAAGCAAATCCACCTCTTTCCACCTCTACAACCTACGACCACACCATCCACCACCCAAGGCCGAGCCTACCTTTACTAGCAAGCATAGTCCGAGCCTTCCTAAAGGTCCAAGGCTCGATTCCATGGGCTCCAGTGCGATCGTAGCGGAGCTATAGTCGTTTAAAAGTTAATCTGATCGAAAATCATGTGAGAAACTATATATATATATATATATATATATATATATATTGATGATGTGGTATGATTGCTCTGGTTTTTTACTATGTTTGATCATCAGGTTTGGATATTGATTATATGTTTATTTTGATGTTGAAATGATTCACATTTAATACACTTCGAATATCACGAAGGAAATCACTTTCGTTTAGTACATGAAATGGTGTATATGAGATTGTTAAATCTCTATAAAATGGTTTATAAATGTTTATAAATATTAAAATCCAATTTGATGAAGTTTTGATAAGTTATGAAAATTAAGTCAAAAATAGGCGCGTCGCGTAATGGTAGTTCACCATTTTGCGCCATAGAAAGTTAAATCCATTTATACGATAGGTTTAGAGTCGGAATTCTTTGTAATAAGAATTTTCCAAACTTTTATAATCATAGTTTTTAAATAAAAGAAAAGGAACAAGATTTCTTTTAGTAGATTTTGAATTATAAGAAAAACAAGTTTTCAAAATAGTCCCGGTTTGGCAGTTCGAAAACCGAAGTGACAAATTTTTTAAAAATTATATTTTAATTCTTTAAAAATATGAAATAAATTCTATAAATATTTGAAAATGTTTTAAAAGAGTTTTGAGTTATAAAAATTGATTTCTAAATGATAGAAAAGTTGCTTTGATTAAATAAGCTTTAAAAGCACTATTCGCGGCACTTTTAATAACTTTTGAAATACGGCTTTAAACTTAAGTATTCTCTCCCAAATCTTTTATATATGTTTTGAAATACTTAACTGAGTATTTTAAAGATGATTTGAAGATTTTACAATGTATTTAAAAGTTTAAATAAGTGATTTAAAGAAAAGCCGTTAAAATCAAGTGAGCCGATGAGTAGATTGGATTTTTCTGTTCGTGAAATCCAGATATGAGGTGCTTTTCTAGGAATTTAAGGAAGAATTTTCAGATTAAGCTATTACAAAAGATTGATCGACATAAGTAATTCTTCATATATTATTTTACATTTGTCACCATCCTATCTATGTATATTTATATTGCTAGATACTTTTTAAATAATTTTATTTAGTAATTGAAATTTTATTGAGTTTATGATTTGTTTTCAAACTACAATCAATGCGATTGCAGATGTACAAAACATACATATACAGATATACATACATACGCACATACATACATATATACATACATATATATATCTGTGCGTGTTGATTTTTGAATTTAATTATAAGGTTTGATGTTAGTCTGGATTTAAACTTGTTTTAATTAAGGTTAGTTTCAGTCAAATTAATTTTTTAATGCACATATACATACTTGACACACGCACGCACGCACACATGTCATGGTGTATTATATTGCAATTAAAAAATAAAGTTGTTATATGTACATATGTACATTTATATTTAAAATGATTGGTGTTCAACTTGTGTGGTGCTAGGGTCATTCTTCATCTTGACCCTACACCGATTTTTCATAAGCTACGAGTTGCGGAAGATAGCGTTACTCTTACCACATTCCGCACTCATTATGAGTCTTGTGAGTGGTCCGTTATATCGTTCGGAATAATGAACACTCCAGTCTATTCCATCAAGTTGTGATGCCCTACCCCGAGACCCACATTAACAAAGAGTATTACTAGGTAATACTGCCTGCTAATGCGGAGAATAGGGCTGGTTAGGAGCGACCATCTATAGCCTTGTCTTAAATATCTATTGAATACGTCGACAAATGCTATATTTTTTTTTCTATCTCAAGTGGATCGACATATCTAATAAATACTTAATACAAAGCCATAAGGGGCTATAGGATCTATCAGAACAAAATACAACAACTCAAATGCAAAACACATCACAGAATAGTAGATCATCACATATATACATATACAGATACATCACAGAGTATACAAAATGATACATGTCAAGTGGTATAGCGACCACAATATACAAGCGGGTCAAAAGAATATACATATCAGAGTAGCAAACAAAAAGGACTACACAAAAAGCTATATCAAAATGAACTAGCAGAATAGTCCATGCGGAAGCAGAATAGGCTAAGTCCAAATGTACCTAACCTGAAACACCTCGGTCTGGCTCGAATATAAATACATAGGTCAGTCTAGCTAAACAAATCAGTTTAAGAGAATATACGATAACAGAAGCATAGGATAGAGGTGATGTTCTTCTTAAACAATAAGAAACAATAATAAATAAGCATGAGCATAACTATAGTATGTATGGTTACTTCATGTAATGAGTTGATATCACTTACACAAACATATAATCTCAAAAGAGATAAAACAATCCATAAAACGCTAAATATAGCAAGCCTCATATCATCGGAATATCACAAATCATCAATAGTGGTTTAGGGAAAATATAACTCCTAAAAAGAAGAAATCCTAAAACCAGCCATATCGGCAAACTCAAGGAAATCTTAAAGAAATCACCATCTCAAAAATATGCCACAAGGCAATCAAATATAACTCTCCAACATAGGAGAATATAATCCCAAATAAACGCCAAAAGGAAAATCTCATGTAATAATGCCAATAGGCAAATCTCAATAATAACGCCAAAAAGGCAAATCTCAAATAACGCCAATGTAGGCAACTCAAATTCCCATAAGGTAATCGCCATATATATATAAAATGGCTCGAGTGGCCAACCATGAAAAATGCAATACACTCGGGAAATGAATGAAAACATCTCAAAATTTGCCCGTGCTTTTGGCCAACCCTGCCAAGTACTGATCTCAAATATGGTACCATGCCCGAAGGCAAATACGTCACAATGAAAAATACGCCGCAATGGCAAATACGCCGCAATGGCAAACGTCTCGAGGACAAATACGTCACAATGGCAATGACCCGAAGGTCCAGTACTGGCAATACGCCGCAATGGCAAATGTGTCACAAACTTTCGGGTAAGAACCGGAACAGTGTTAACGTGTGTCCCGTACCACATGTTCGCACTAAACGGTTTACTAACCGCTAGTAAAGTTCGCACTCAAAGCAGTAAACAGTTTACCTCATCTCATCAGCAAACTCGACTCGAAGGTCAAAACGATCAAACAGACAAGTCGGGAATTAACCGATAAGATAAACGCACGTGCCCCATACTACGTGTTTTACCAAATCATTTAATTCTCCTTCTCATTCGCTCAAAATGTGCAAAAACTGTAATTTATATATAAAATAATTTACTTTGGAAAACAAGCTTTGAAAACCAATTCTCGAAATCAATTTGAAAACTCTATTTGAAAATTTCCCTTATTATAGAGAATAAATAGATTTTACACTTGAAAATACATTAAAATATTATATAATAATTATTTTGAAATGCCCATAAATTCTAGAAATTATTTGGAAAAATCCGTGCTCGAAATCAAAGAAATCACTCATAACCGTCGTTCAAATTCAATTCGAATTCAATTCAAATTTGAATTCCAAATTCATCAAAACTTGGCTAGCCTATTGATAGGCATCATAGCCCTCAAAACATTTCAGAAATATCACAAAAACAAGAAGTCAAAGTCAAAAGTCGGACGGAAAAAAACATAAAAATGCATAGGCAAAATAATACCCAGATCTGAAATCTTCTCTGGGTTCAACTTTCGGACATGAAATAGGTAGCCAAAAGACCTCTGATTAAACTAAATATTAGTGTGCATATAGTAGAAAGCTTCAGATTTCAAATAAAAAAAGAATCAATGAATTCCGACTGGAAATGAAAAAGTTACCATGTCTCAAACATGGACTCAGGCCATGTTTGCAACAGTTCAAAAACAAATGTGCCCAGGCCTGAAAACCATCTTGGGTTCAACTTACAGGCCTAAAACACAGGAACAAACTACCTCATATTGAGCTAATAATTGGGAGGCACATACTAAAAAACTTTTTCTTTCAAACAAAAAATGAATCAATGAATTTCGATTGGAAATGAAAAAGTTACACTGTCTCAAACATGGACTCAGGCCATGTTTGCAACAGTTCAAAAAACGTGCCTAGACCTAAAAACTATCTTGGGTTCAACTTACAGGCCTAAAACAGAAGATCAAACTAGATTGGATTAAGCTGAAAATTGGTAAGCATATAGTAGAAAACATTATCTTTCAAACAAAAAAAGAATAGACAATTTCTAGTAAGAATTGAAAGAGTTATGCTGTCTCAAACATGGACTCAGGCCATGTTTGCAGCAACTCAAACAAAATGTACAGGCAAAAATCTGAGTTTGTATTGATTTTCTACCACTGTTTTGAACATCCAAATGACAATATTTTTCAACCAAAATTTGCAGAGACCAACAACAATAGGCAAATTTCCAAATGAAAAAATCCGACAGCATTTATTTGCCGGAATCAAAAGTTACAGGCTTCCAAAGTAGCAATATGAAACTGATTTTGAACAGAGAAAAACAACAGAAATGTACGAACAGAGCTAAATTTTTACAGTTTCTTGCAATTTTGAGCTTGGCTCAGCTAGGATTTGTGAGTATTACAACTCACCTTGTTGTATGGAGGTAAATACCCGAATTTAGGTTGCAAGTTGGAAGCTTTTTGTTTGATTATAAGCTTGTAGAGCCTGTAGAACAAATATACAGTACATGCAAAACAACCATACGGTAAATTAGAAAACACTTTCACAAATCAGAAATTTTGATGAAATTGTGGTGTTTGGAGTTGGATTATCTTTGTATTAACACTCTAGGCTAAAAAAGATTGTAATTTGTTGAATTGATTTGAAGAAATTTTGGATTTCTAATTTTGAGAAAGGTGGGTTCTATTTTTCTTGTTTACTGGCTGAAAGAAGAAGATATAAGGGAAATGAACGTACAAACTTCTGTTTTCTCATTTCTCAAACCTGGTTTAGCACTAATGGGCCTAATGGGTTCCAAAAATTAAAAGAAAATAAATGGCCTAAGTTTATTATTCACACTTGTATTATAAAGGTTTCATATTTACTCTAATTACACAACAAAAATGAATTTTTCTCCATATTTTTACATAAGAAAAAAATGTAAACTTGTATACTTATAAAATAAAACATTTTACACTATATAAAAGATAAATTTATATTTTTAAAACATTTTTATTATTAAAATCTTTTATTTCACAAAAATGCACTATTTTCGCAATAAAATTCAAAAGTCTATATTTTTACTTTTAAAATTTAACATAAATACTTTTCTCACTTAGAAAATTATTTCAAACAATTTCCAAACTTAATTTATAGCCAAAACATATTTTTAAACCAATTTCCACCTTTTTATTTAAATAAAACACCTTAAAAATCAAATACTTCTTTTAAAAACTATTAAAAGAAGCAATTGGGCAATAATTAATATAATTATTGCATTTTCTCTAAAATAAAGTCATTTTCTTTATTTAAAGCCCATATTCCATTTATTATCACTCCAAACAAAATAAAATATAGTTCTAAGCTTTATTTTCACAATTTAATTCCAATTTTATTGTTTATTCTATGACGCCCCACCCCGAGATCCATATTAACAAAGAGTATTACTGGGTAATACTGTCTGCTAATGCGAAGAATAGGACTGGTTAGGAGCGACTATATATAGCCTTGTCTTAAATATCTATTGAATACGTCGACAAATGCTATATTTTTTCTATCTCAAGTGGATCGACATATCTAATAAATACTTAATACAAAGTCATAGGTGGCTATAGGATCTATCAGAACAAAATACAACAACTCAAATGCAAAACAAATCATAGAACAATAAATCATCACATATATATATATACATATACAGATAGATCACAGAGTATACAAAATGATACATGTCAAGTGGTATAGCGACCACAATATACAAGCGAGTCAAAAGAATAAACATAACAGAGTAGCAAAAAAAAGGACTACACAAAAAGCTATAACAAAAAGAGCTAGCAAAATAGAGTCCATGCGGGAGTAGAATAGGTTAAGTCCAAATGTACCAAACCTAAAACATCTCGGTCTAACCCGAGTATAAATACACGGGTCAGTCTAGCTAAATAAATCAGTTTACAAGGATAAGCGATAATATGAGCATAAGGATAAAGTGATAATATTCCCAAGCGAGAAGGGACAATTTAAAGTGTATGGTTGCTTCATGTGATGAATGGTATTACTACACAACGTATAATCTCAAAAGAGATAAAATAACCTATATAACACTAAAAGTAGCAAGCCTCGTATCATCGGCATTTTATAAAACATCAATTATGGTTTAGGGGAAATCCTAAACCCGCCAAATCGCCAAACCCAAAACATGCACAAAGAGATCCCATCTCAAACATGCCGTAAGGAAAATATATCTCCAAAGAGGTGAATAAAATCTCAAGTAAACGCCAAAAGGCAAATCTCATATAATGTCGCCAAAAGGCAAATCTCAAATAATGCCAGTGTAGGCAATTCAAATCTCAAAAATAGAACTCCCAAGAGTTCAAATCCCCAAAAGGTAATCGCCACAAATATATATTGAATGGTTCAAAGGACCAATTCCGAAAAGGGGCGATACACTAGGGAAAATAGTCAAAGAAATCATCTCAAAAGTGTTTGCACGTGCATGTGGCCGAAGCCTTGCCAATTACTGTTATCTCAAATATGTACCCCGCCCGAAGGCATTACGGTCGATCCTTCGAAGATCGAAGCCATCCAGAATTGGAAGAGGCCTGAGAATGTTCATGAGATTTGCAGCTTCCTTGGAACTGTGACCGAATGAAGTTCTTTATGCCACTCATGACCTCGAATAATGAACACTCCAGACTATTCCTTCAGTCTTGTGAATCGAGTATTCTGGGAATATCTCGATGAGTTCTTCTTGTGTCTTTGATTTTTGAGAATAAGTTATAATCGTGCTTTAAAAAATTCAAAAATTTAAGATATGCTTCTATGAGAAATTAGATTTTGGTTTTGAAAAAAACCAAAGAATATTTTGAGTATTATATATGAGGTATTTATTTTTAAAAGAAAATGAACTTTTGTGTTGGGTTTGTCCATCTAGTGCTTTAAGAATTCTGGTCGATGCGTTTGGCCAACGTTATCGATAGGAATTTCCTAAACGCTGTGATAAGACAGTCAGACATGGTAAATTGAGTTTTAATAAGTAAAATTTGAAATAATTAATATAGTGGAGAATTAATTTTTATTTTAAATGTTTAATGAAGCCATTGAACCATAGTGAGTGTTAGATGAGTGGCGAGGAAGTTTTGATCATTGGATCAACTCTGTAGCCAATCGATGTGGTCATTCACAATAAATCAATGGCGAGGCAATACCCTTATATTATTTGAAATTTGAGAAATAGAATATGGTAATTTGGGTAAGTAAAAGTGAATAATTCTAATTAAGGGGATGTCTTAATTAGAGGAAAATACCATTCGATGATTTGATTAATAAAATGATGTATTTAAGGTAAAAGAATACTTTGGTTTGAAAAATTAAAATATTAATTGAATAGTTTAGTACAAGTTATTAATGATGACTATAAAATTTGTTTTGACACTTATTTAGTTGAGTGATAGCAGGGGATAGATATAAAACTCTATCTTAAGTGAAAATAAAGAAGTGTTAGTTTAGAACATTTAATATAAATTTGTGAGCCATTTTTTGTTTTAAACTTAATTGGTATTAAAACTCGTTGGTTTGAAATTACAAAATTCTTTTAGAAACAAGTTTGAATTAATTATCAACTTTAATTATTTTCATGTTGATAATTAGATGGAAATTTAATTTTTGTGACAAGTGGAAATGTGAATTTGGATTGTTTTGATAAATGAACAATTCATGTAGTATAATCATTTTAAATTGTGAGAATAATTTTTGAACTTAATATATATCCCAAAAATTTATTTTGGTGGATAATCAATAATCATCTCTTGATAATGAAAGAGATTAGTTATCTCTTCCAAAATGAGTTTTCAGGTTAATTGTTTTAAAGTAGATTTTGGAAAGTAATGAAAATATTTCCACTTAATAAAATGTTTTATGATGATTACATAAAGTTGATCATAATTTTGTATGTCTTAGCTTTCCGAAAAAAAAAATCATTTCTTAAATGATTTAGCAAAAAACTTGTTTGAAAATGTAGTTTGAGGTTAAAATGGTTTGGGTAAATTTCAAATTTTAAATTGGTTTAAAAGCTGAAATTTTGTTTGGAAAAGTGCTGTACTAAAATAACGATAACTTGAGATTTATAACTCCAAATGAGTTCAACCTTTTTGCAAATGAAAGAGCTTTCAGTAAGCTATAAATTTTATTTTTACGACTTTAAAATATTTTTCTTTTTACTGAGTCTAAAATAGGTTTGAAAGTGGATAGGCAGTTCTGCCCTATTACAAAATTCTCTAAGTTTTAAGCTGAAAGTAAATTTAGCATAACTATCAAACCATAAATTCGATTTTAATGATCTTTATATGAACAATTTTAACTACGATATTAGTTTAAAGTGATTTTGGTTTCTATGTTTATGTGATGCTTCAAATATAATATTTAATGCCTAAACATTTTAACTATGAATAACCATCGAATTATATTCCCAAGTTTGTCTAGAGACTGAATTATGTCTAATTAGAAGTTTGCAAAGGGGAAGGTTGAAAGTTCTTTCCATTTTCTCTTTATCTACAATTTTTTAATTTAATTACATATATTTACTTTCTTAACTATATATACACACATAAATAAAAATGACAATACATAATATATATATATGTATGTATGTATGTATGTATGTATGTGTATATGTATATGTATATATGTATGCATGTATGTATAAATGTCCGAATTGTATATATTTGGTGCTATTAATATGTGTATACAAACCGTATACATGTATCATAGCGCATTTAAACATATGTGTACATAGGTAGATATATCCCTGATAATCATATGAAATTATCATATACATATGTAAGTAATATATATATATATATATATTCAATAGATATACATCCCAATATTTATATGTATATACATATTCTTAGACACATGTATGTATATATTTTCTACAAGTTATGTTATCAGTGTGTGTGTGTGTGTATCTGTATATTTGATATATTTAAATTAAACACCAAGCAGTCATATTCACTATGTATATATATTTTGAACGCATGTAAAACCTTATATATATACATGATTGCATGAAATGCATTCATACTTAATCTTATATCATAATCAATTAACATATATTTAATTAATAAAGAAAAATGATTTCATTAAACTAGTAAATTGGATCTAATATTAAGCATTAGATTTCATAGCCCACTAAGATCCATTGTAGAAAAATTTAGAAAGCCACCCATTTCACCCGCAGTATAGTGGACCAGGTTTCCTCAACATCAAAGCTGGTTCTGGAGATAGATCCTCGATCTCCCTCGCTTCCACTATCATACTAGGGTCATGCACCCATTTACTTAAATGAAAATTATGAAAAATATTATGCATACCCACCAAACTATTAGACCACTTGACTTGATATGCGAATTTAACAATTCTATGGATTATTGCAAATGGATCTACATACCAAGGAGCAAATTTCCCTACCTTTCCAAAGCACATAACACCTTGATCGGTGTAACTTTCACAAACATGTGATCGTCTACTGCAAACTGTAATTCCTTTCGACTCATTGTATAACTCTTTTTCCTTGACTATGCAGTCATCAGTCCAACGTGTGCCAATTCTACCTTTAAGGTAGCATCTCTTACCAAATCTATTCCCAATAAGATTCTATCTCATGTGTCCAACAAATAGATGACTTGCACAGTCTAGAAAAAAGCATCTTAGATGTCTCCATTCTAATAATCGATTGGTAACTATTTTTTCAGATATAAAGGTTATGCGCACTAAGCCGCATAGCCGTAGAATACATAAAAAATTAAAATAGTCCAACTAGCAAAGCCTGGTTGGTATCCATAGAAGTTCGTCATGAAGTTTAATATGTGCATACATCAGCCCGTAGCAAAGCAACTACAACAGCGCATATCCCACAAAAACCTAAACAACCAAAGCATACATAGTAATGTACAGAAGCAACCATCAATCTCCTAGCATGTAGACCACGACGCACCGTATCCCCTCCCTAGTTTGTACTCCCCGTCGAGTCAGGGTCCTGAATGAAAATTGGATGTTCCCCCTCGGAGCACCTGTCCAAGCATTAAATAGGTATAAAGTTTAGTGAGATACTGTCAAATACCAATAAGAAAAAGAGTTGAAGCAACGGTCATTTCCCTTTGTCCACACTGCCCAAATGAAAGCCCAGGCGAGTAAGGCCTCAAAGGAAGAGGGAGAGCAAGTCTCCAAGCACCACTCAATATTGCATCTAGATAAGGAAGTTCGAATGCCTAGGTTAGAGGCATAAGTCGCCCAAACTTGGAAAACAAAATCACATTCATAGATGATTTGTCTACAGAAATCAGTGTGTTTCAAGCAATGGAAACAACATCGAGTACTGCAAGGAATTACATTGTGTTAAGCCTATCAAGTAAGACAAGACATGCGTGAATCTTAAATTATTATAGGCAAAGTATACCAAATGCAAATGATCTTCTCAAGATCCACCAAAGTCTAAAGCACCTACTCTCTGAAAAACTTCTAAAACTTGGTTCAACCTTTCGATTTGGCAATCTTTCTGTGGCTGGTAAGTTCTACATAAGTTCTACTCCATGCCCATAACACACTGCGAACTATTTTTGAACTCGGCAGTAAACACACTATCCTTATCGCTAACAATGCTACTTGGAACCCCATGGAATATCACCACATTCTTCATATAAAGCTTCGCTAAGCCAGCCGACGTTCTTACCGCTTTTACCAGGGTAAAATGGACTCTCTTAGCCAGGCTATCAACTATTACCCACATACTATCTTCCTCGTTCTCGACCTTGGAAATCCATATATGGATTCAATAGATATAAAATGTCACTTCCACGTTGATATCTCCAAGGGTTGAAGTAGTCCACTTGGCTTATGATATCCAGCCTTAACTTGCTGACATGTGAAACATGTCTTCAAACATTCACCAACATCCCTCTTTTTACCTTCCCAAAAGAACACATGCTTCATGTCGTGATACATCTTCGTGTATTCGAGATGAATCATAAACTTAGACCGGTGACTTTCCTCCAAGACTTCCTTCCAAAGATCTCCCACATTCGGGACACATAATCTTCCTCTATTTCTAAGCCATTCCTTAGGGTCAAGCTCAAATAACTTTAAGTCCCATATATCCACATCCATTTCTAATCCCCTAATCCTCTTGGTTAACAATGGGTCTTCTCTTAGCCTTGTAGCATTTCTATCCACAAGCGATCACTACAAGAAAATGATCTATCAATAGCAAAAGACAATAGCATTGAAATGTGTCTTGCTATAGTTAGCTATTTAGTAGTCATTTAGATTAAAAACATAGCTTCTATTCACGCCATTATTAATGAAAATAAAATAAAACATTGGCGGTCCTTTTTTTTCCCTTCCCTCTCTCTTATTCCTTTTCCCTCGTATCCCTCTTCCCGCCCTTCAATCCCAAATTCCCTAATTTACGAGCACTCGTATTCATTTTAAAGTCCATAAACTTCGTTGAAGCCACGATGCCACTTTTCTTCTCTCATCTAGCCTGCTGAAGCTCCAATTCCTCAACTTTGCTGAAGCAGCTCCTTCGATGCCCGACTTCGACTGCTTTTAGGTACATTTTTCAACTTACTGCATTTTTTATCGATCATTGTGTGGTTCTTTTACTGTACATAGATGAACTAACATTTTTGAAAACCTTTTCCCTTTGAGAATGTATTTGCCGTGAATTGGGTGTATAAAATCGATATGGATTAGTTCTTGCCATCTACTTTTAAGTTTTCATATAGGTTTGCCATGAATTCTATGAAGATGAAAGTTTTTCATAAATTGAGTGTTCTTTTCATTTAGGTTTGCCATAAATTCTATGGAGATGAAAGCTTGTCATGAATTGAGCATTCTTTTCATTTAGGTTTATATTAATCGTCTAGAATTTATGGAATTGATTCAATTATGTTTGAAAGATTGAATTAATACTGAAAGATGACAGCTCTTTCCATCTACATTTGGTAATTTTGGGCATTTTTATATATACAGTTATGGTTGGTTGAGCTAGTAATAGTTTAGTGATTCTTACAGGCGTGTGATTTACTTTGTTTAAACAAGGAATTCGATTTGATTCTTGCAAGCATTACTCCTAAATCTGCTCCTTCTTGTGGCCTTGCATGTCCTAAGGTCCAAGAGATCGACTAAGTTTCAGGTTTTAATTCTATCTAGTTTGTGGTTTTAAACTATTTATTTGTATGATTTTGATTTCAGTTGAACTATGTTATTGTGTGGTGTCATAGTCATTTTATATTGGCTATGTATGTGACACCGAGTATTTGATTTGCTATAATTAAGCTATAAGCCTTTTAAGTTTGATGATAAATTTAAGTTGTTTATCAGTTTCTTTTTGAGTATTTGGTTGTCTTTTTATTCTATTTCTGCTATTTTCCGATTCATGTTTATAATGACTAAATTTTTACTTCGGTGCTAGTTTTTTTAGTTCTTTTGATAATATGAGCTTTGATTCAGCTTCATTGCGGTTTAAGATTTGTTTATAGAAGCTCGGATTTGGAAGTATTATCTACAATGTAGAAATGTCTTCATTTTCTTTTTTAAATGCAATAAACTTTCATGCAGAAGTAGCATTTAAGATCCGATTCACAAACTTTTACCAAGTTTACTGTTTGTATTAGTTTAGTTTGTAGTTTGTTCGATATAACTCATGAAAATCCATGTTCAACTCAGGCATTTGCTTAACTGAGGCAAATGCCTCAGTCAATACTATTATTAAATCTGAAGAAGCTGTTGTGTTTAATCTTCTAGGATATTGGTCTTTTTTAAAACAAATTTTAGCATATAAAATATTTATTAGCTAATATGGTTCTTTCTCCATTCATATTAATTTTAATTCAAATACACTTTCCAAATATCTTAAGTTCTTTCAATATCGAGTTATTTTAATGGAAGCTTGGTTTTTATGAACTTTTAGAAGATGGATTGCAGGTTCAATATAAAAGTTAATATCATGCAACCTGTTGTACTTGAAGATGACCACAAATTTAAGTCTATAATGAAGATAGATAATCCATATTTTAAGTTTCATTTTATTTCTGGGATTATAATTCCATCGTTCTACCAGTAGATAATCCAATTTTAACTCAATGTAGAAAATCATAATGCCATCAAAATTTGAGATGCATACTTGGTTGATAATCCAAAACAAGTTAAACATGATTAAGTTGTTAAAATAAAAGAATGTGCAACTCACTGAATGTGTTATTTGTGAGTAAACTTGGCCTCTTAACTTAGTCTCACCTATTACCTCTGTAATTAAAACAAAAGATATCTAGTAGAAATGTATCCAATATTATCAGCCACAAGAAAATCTGACAACTCGACTGTGTTGACCTAAGTGTAGCTTTTCTGTTTCCATTCATATTTTCTATTTTTTAATATTTTATTTTGCATGAAGCACGTTTTAAGTGCTAAACAAACATTGGTTGGCTATAAAGGTGTGACAACATAATGCACCGGAAAGATTCTAAAGCATAATATATTTACAGAATTTGTGATATAGAGTTTAATTTGACATTTGTTGAGCAATTACTTACATTTCTACAATTTGGAGGATATACCCTTGTGAGGAACTCAAAGGATCTTTTTGAGAGTTTTGGTTTTGATAATCAGCCCGTACTTGTAACTTTAGCTGATTGAATTTGATAATACTACTTTAGTGGCGCTTGTAGTTTGGTTTTTTATTAACGCAATACATGTCCCTGTCTTGGTTGGTCTATGTGTTATGAAATAATTTTAATGCTAATGATTAGAAGCCTAATTAGGAATTTCTACTGTCTAGGTTATTCAGTGTAGTAGCCAAGAATTTCGTAAGTGAGCGAAAAATAATAAAAATAATTATAATTTAATTTGTAGGCAGTTTATATGAGTGTCAAACATTGAATTGGGATAAATCCTATGACAGGTTGATTTGATCATATTTTATGTTAATGGAGCTCTTACCTCTTATTGGTAACCTTTTGCTAATCTTATCTGTTATGGTTGTCAACTCTTGAATCATTGAATTTGTATTTGCTATCTTTTCGTGTTAGGCTTTGGGAATTTTCCTTTGTCATGTATGTCCACCTGATATCTTTATTGCACAGTTATGCTATACAGTAAATGTTCAATAGCGTGTTGACTGCAACAAGCAATGCATTTGATTGTTTTAAGAATATTATGTTATTTTATGTGCAAATATACCTATGATTATTTTGAACATGGTTACAAGCAAGCACAATTTATCTGTTATACTTTTTTTTCATGTTATATGTTTCATGTGTTTCAGCAAATTTAACCAATGGGTGAAGTTGGACCTGCAATTGCGAAAGATGTTACTGAAGTATGATCTCCATCTACTTTTATTCTACATATTCTACTTTTTATTCTTAGAAATAAATAGTCAATTCCTAATTATTTTCACTAACCTTGTAGTTGATTGGTAAAACTCCATTAGTATATCTCAACAAAGTTATACCTGGCTGCAAGGCTCGTATTGCTGCCAAGCTTGAAATGATGGAGCCTTGTTCTAGTGTTAAGGACAGGTATTTTTTCACAGTCATACTGAAAAATAAAATAATAATAAAAATAATCTTCTTTCTTTTTTACATTAGCTGACACCCTTTAATTTAGTCATGCTTATGATTGTGTACTGACGAAAAATTATGCTGTTTTGCTGTTTGGTGCAATATTTATTCAAAATTTCACCCTTAAAATGATTCCATTTATCTTTCCATAAAAAAGAAGAATCTCTCTTTGGCAGGATTGGGTACAGCATGATTACTGAGGCAGAGAAAGAAGGCCTTATTACTCCTGGAGTGGTAAGAATTTTTTCCTTGTCACCTATGTATTGAAGAGAACTTGTATATGTCTGATAATGGTGGGTTGTATTCTAATTTGATGGTGAAAATCACCCGAGGAAAACATATCACATTTTTTATAGCCCTAAATAAACTTTTAAAATTGTATAAAGGTTTCCAATTGTCACCTGTTTGTCCTTGCTGATGATAAATTTGGTAAATGATTTGATGTGATTAATAATTATATATATGTGTGTGTGCGTGCGCGCGTGTGCATGTGTGTTTGTGCGCGCGTGCGTGCGCGCGCGCGTGCGGGTGTGCGCCTGTGAAAGGCTAAAAAAAGACCTTTGCAGCTTGTAATGTGGAATTTAAAGAATAATATGGAAAATATACGGTTCACTATGATAAATATGTATATTATATTGTTAGAATTCAGAAACAAGCAGTAGCCAACATTTTCATTCTTAAGATTAAAATGCTTCACAGTGATGTGGTAATGAAGATTTATTCTTTACCACAAAGATGGATCAAATGCGGTAAACTCATTTCAGGGTTTGAAAAGAAATGATTTGTAGGACAGTTGCATTATCATTTTTTTCTATGTCGAGTGTAAGCTGTCTGAAAAAGGAATTCAAGAATGTCAAAATCGACAAGACCGACAAGTTTACTGAAATGAGCGAGCGAGTGCGTATGTGTGTGCATGTGTTTCTGAAGCAACATTACAAAAAATGCACAGTAAGAGTTAACTCCTTAGGTGATAAAAATATGAAACTTGGAGTAGTTGATGCGCAAGTGGAACATCATAATGTGCATGTGCGTTTGCGCATCTGAAGCAACATTATAACGAATGCATCGTTAAGACTTAGCTCCTTTGGAGATAAAAGTACGAAACTGTCAGTAGCTGGTATGAGCCTGTGCAACATCATAATTAGTATTTATCATACAAGTTACAGAAATGTATTCCATTGAGTGGAGAAAGTCCTATTATTCTATCGATGATTGATGACTGTGATTGCAAGGTTGTTACAAAAACTTATATGAAGAATTATATATATTTCGGATAGCGTTGAATTCTTAGCTTAGTAGATTTGTTGGGCCTATTACCGTCACCATTCACATATTTCTATGTATTTCTGTATAAAGACTAACATTGTTTTCATTTGGTTCTTGAATCTCTCTTCCTAAGAGTGTTCTTATTGAACCAACCAGTGGCAATACGGGGATAGGGCTAGCTTTCATGGCAGCAGCTAAAGGCTATAAGCTTATTTTGACAATGCCTGCTTCTATGAGTCTTGAGAGAAGGATCATTCTCAAAGCTTTTGGTGCTAAATTGGTCCTAACTGATCCTGTTAAGGGTATGAAAGGAGCATGCGAGAAAGCTGAGGAGATAGCTGCAAAAACACCAAATTCTTATATTCTTCAACAGTTTGAAAATCCCTCTAACCCAAAGGTGCATATTTGTCAAAATTTTGAATCTCAACTGAATTGCGTTTTATGTTTTATGCCCACTTAAACACATACATGAAAATCTTCGGTCCTCGAAATGTTTATGTAAAAACATAGCGTTTGTGTTGAAGGAAAAGTTGAAATTTAATTACCATTTCTTTTTCCTAATCCATATTTAGATTGGATAGTTTCCATACTTAAGCTGAAGCAAAGAAAATGCATTCTTCAGCAATGGTTTTTGTATTGACATATTTCGAAACTAATCGATTTGCTATAGATTGTTCTTACTTTCACGTTATCTAAAAAAATAATTGGATCATTTCAAAACGCCCATCCTTTCTATCATATAAGCCAATATCTACTGTCAATCAAAAAAGAATAGGAGTTGATCCGTGCATGTATATAATAAAATACATCAAACATACTATATTTTATTGCTAGATAAAATACAATTTTTTTTAATTATCCTTCATCCATGTGTCAACCGGTAATAGGCCTTAATTCAAACAAGGACTTAATAGCTTTGTGCAAATTGTCAACATGCAAGTCCAAATTCAGGATAAAATCTATGTATGTCCATAGTCCAAGTCCAAATTTAACAGGTTTTATTTTCCCTCTGTTATATTATGTAATATATGCTGGTAAATAATTGGAAGAGATGACTGACCATCTTTACCTTTAAAAATAAAGGATGACATGTGCGGAAATAACACTTTTGGTTATATATGCGCTTAGTTTCTTTATTTGTTGACAATTTATAACTTTATAAGTACACACAGTGAGCCGCGGCTAGGTAAATTATGTACAATAGTCTACCCACTATGTCCAAGTCTACGTTAACAATGTACATCTGTTTTAATATGCAGGCTGGCAGCTTACAGTTCAGTAAGTGTTCATAGGTGAAAATAGAACTGGCGATAAAGTAAAATGAATGCTTCACAGAGGTAATGCACATGTACCAAGTAGTAGCATTCTAAACCCAACAAGAGAAAAAATTATTCAGTACTAAAACATGTACGAGTCTGTCGTACGGGTAAGTAGCTTCTGACCAGTGCATTTGTTTTGCTGTTCTGATAGAAAACCATTGGTGGTTAGCTTTCCTATATTTAATTCTCAGATGTAGAAAATTTATTTGATTCATTTTCTAGCATTAGCAGAGGATGTATCATTTCCAAATAAACCATACGACCTTTCAGATATATAATCTACATTCATTCACTTAATAAATACACTTTTCGTGTAAGTAATAAGATTCTTTATTATTTGCTAACTTTTCTTGATTGAATTCACATTGGCATCTCTATAAATAGCCAAAACTTTCTTCATATGAGAAAATACTACCATCATCTTAACCATGGCTACAATAACAATATTTGCCTTGATCATCTCACTTGCCTCCACCCTCACCCTTTCATCAGTTGAGTCAACGACCTTCACCTTTCAAAACAAGTAACAGAGGGAAAATACAAATTTTTTTGGCTTTTTTCCTTAGTAGCGTTAGTTTCTAGTAGTGACCTATCCCTGATCCTCGTATGGTGGGAATACAAAGACAGAGTTGTCCACTGTTTTATCCTTTTTAACAAACAGTTCTTTTTTTCAGCTTTCTTGACAAAAGTTACTCAACATACTATAAAATCAAATAAGTTTCCATCTTAATATTTGATTGTAGGTCCACATAAAATTCAAGGGATAGGAGCAGGTTTTATTCCAGGTGTTTTAGATGTCAATCTTATTGATGAAACTCTTCAGGTAATTATACCCACAAATATATGCATAGCTGTCACATATTTTTGGCCTAATATTAAATTAAATTGAATTTGAAGTTTCATGCTTAGATAATGTCAACCATATCACATAGGTGGACTTTTTATCTAGCAAATATATGATGCCATTAAACATTCGTCACCTACCAATTTCTGTTGTTTGGACACTTTAGATTCCATTACCTATTTGTGTCTGTATAATTCAAAATAAGAAAAAAAAATTTAATTTTGAAACCTATCTATACATACATTGTACAAATTTTACACTGGGTCTAGCTTTTGGCTCCTGTTAATCATATTTTATACTTCATATAAGTAACAACTTTAGTTTTCTTTTTAGCACAACACGCTTTTACCTTTAAAACATATGGGCTATTTCCTCAGGTTTCAAGTGAGGAATCAATAGAAATGGCAAAACAACTTGCGCTACAAGAAGGGCTTTTGGTGAGTTGCTAACTCAGTAACGACAAGTCCAATTTGCTGTTAAGGTCAATACTTATCAATTTGGCATCATGCTTTTGTATCTTCCTAATTCTATCTTATGTAGGTTGGAATTTCATCTGGTGCTGCTGCAGTTGCTGCTATTAGACTTGCACAGCGCCCGGAGAACGAAGGAAAATTGATTGTGGTAATGACATAACATTCTCTCTCTATTACTAGCACTATTTTTTTGAGAACTGGGGCACATCATTTTTGAGGACGAACGAATTGGTCTCTTTTAGGATATACATGCCTATTCAGTGAGCTATAAGATGATTTGTGATGACATGAAGGAAAGCGCTGCTAATGAGGCTCAGTCGGGCAGAGAAGCTAAGTCAGGCATAATGAGGAGTGTAGACTGACAATGTTGTACTGGCTTTGGAACTGAATTGGCGTGGCTTCCACGGGTTCAAATAGAGCAGAGTACTGAAAGCGAATGCAGACGAATGCCCGGAGAAGATCTGCTACGTGAGTGAGAAGATCTGCTACGTGAGGGAGTACTGAAAGCGAGTGTAGACGAATGTATTTGGCTTATGACTCAATTTGTGTACTTATGTTAATGTGATGAATGTGGTTTTTTGAGTTATAATATATAAGTAGAATTGAAAATTGTTAAGCTTTGAATGTTATGGCAGCAAAAAATGTGCAATAGAATTTTTTTATAGCATTCTAACTATGCAATAAAAAGAAAAATTGTTCAGCTTTGTTATACTATAGCATCATGTTAGTGCTATACAAAATATTTTGCAAAGAGTAAATAATTTTCATAGCAATAAGATGGTGCTATAATAGATAGTAATGAATTTTCTATAGCATTTCAATGTGTCATAAAAGGTTGACACGATGATTCCATAGCGCGTTCAAATGCTATAATAATATAGCATGTCGACATATTTATAGCAACTAAAATGCGTCATAAAAAGTTCTATAGCACGTTTCATAATGCTATAGAAAAACAGTTGCACTAATATGGCCTATTTTAGATGGCAAGGAAAATACGTTTTCCATTGCAAGTATGACACGCTATAGTATCTACCAGACTTTTTACAACATGTTGATCTATGGCGATTATAGAATCGCTATAGAAAGTTTTTATAGCGGTTTTTACACGCTATAAAAAGTCCTTTTTGTTGTAGTGGATGCACGACTTCCAAACTTGCCTATATGCCCAGATCTTAACTTGATCTCGCATTCAACCTAAGACCTCCATTCTACGATCATGGTCAACACTCCATTTTGTTGCTTTGTACTCAAATCATCGGTAATCTTGTTCCCCTTTCATTGTGTATACTCTATGTCAAAGTCATATGCCACAAAGAAGTGTGACCATCTCTATTGCCACATATTCATCTCTTTTTGGGAGAATAAATAAACTTATTTCATTATACAACTCGAACTATTCTCCTTACAAATATTGTCTTTTAATTTTCAATGCGAAGATCACTATTATCAACTCTAAGACATAATCAGATAACAAACTTCATGAGGCCTCAACCGTGAAGATGCATATGTTATATCTCTTCCTTTTACATCAATACACTCCCAATAGAGTTCAATGAGCATCAGTATAAATAACCAAATCCTAATTTTCTTTAGGTACAATCAAAATTGGAGCATTTTTTAGTGATCTCCTCAACTCTTAAAATGACCCCAAACATAATCAGTCTACTCGAACCTCTTGTTATTCCTGGTCAACTTAATTAAGGGTGCTTCTATACGTAAGAAATCCATAATGAATCTATGGTAATCACCAGCTAATCCTAAGAATCTTCTCATCTATATAACCGTTTCTGGTATCTTCCAATCATTGATGGTTTTTATCTTTAGTAAATCTACTACTAGTCCATTCCATGAAACAATATGACAAGAAACTTTACTTCATGTTTCCAAAAGTGACACTCGAAAAACTTTGCATTTAACTTGTGTTGTCCCAAAGTCTTCAATACCAATCTAAGATGGACCTCATGTTCACGCCCATTTTTAGAACACACCAAAATGTTATAGATGAAGGTAATACAAATTTATCTAATTAATCATGAAAGCTCCAATTCACAAGATCCACAAATAATGCAAGGGTGTTGGTTAGTCCAAAAGACATGACCAACCACTCATACGAACTGCACCTTGTTCGAAACGCGGTCAATGGAACACTAACCTCCATTACCCTTAGTTAACGAAATCCCATTCTAATTCTAGCTGTGAGAACTCTCTTAAATAAAATAGATCTTTAATTGCAAACTCTAATTTGAGAAATTTCTTGTATTGCTTGATCATCTGTGCGACTTGTTGAGCGGAATACCTTGAGTATCCAATACTCCATGTATTTATTCTATAGAATTTTTTTGTTTTTAGGATTTTGCTAATTATCAATGTAATAATAAGGCTAGTTGAATACAGTCGTTGATCCAACCAAGTTACTACTAGATGTAGAGTGGCGATTTGCACCAACATGTGCTGAAATGCAAAAAAATCATGGGTTCTCTTGGGTGCTAAGCCATCGAGCGTTGAGTAGAGGATGGGCCTAGGCTTGAACACAAGCACATGGGCTATGGGGTTCTCTTGGGTGATCGATCGCCTATCGTGAGGCAACCATTGATCCCAAATTGAACCAAGGGGAATTTGCTTAGCTTAGACACTCTAGTGTAAGGGAGTCGCATGATGGTGAGGTCGTCTATACGCAACCCATTCACAAGGACTTGATGGTGAGAATGTTTATACATAGCCTACTCTCAATGAATAAATAGACAGAAAAGTATTAATGTTACGCTCACTTTTTTTGAAGGAGACTTATTTGTAATGATGAGTGTGACCCGGGTTTGTGATGCCTTAGGCTTTCGGATGAGGCGGCCGGTTATGAGGGAGTAGGGGATACTGCCAATACTTTGGTGTTGGGGAGGTCTTGGAAAGAACTAGGATATTGATTGGTTTGTGGATCAATTGAGAAACCCACTGTTGGTGGTGGAGTGTTCATGTTGCAGCATGAGAACACCCTTCTTTTCTTAACTAAGGGATGGTTCATAACATTCCCTTGCTTTTTGCTAGTTCCCCTAATTTTATCGATCTTATCTTAAATTGGGAACTTCATGATGAGGTAGTTGTTGAAGACGATGGCATCCAGCTCGGCAAGCACTGGTCGTCCTATTAACAAGTTATAAACATATGGACAATCAACTACTATAAAGTTTACCTGGATCTTGCATCAAGGGGCTTTTGGTTGAATGTTGTTACGAGTGAGGTTGTACCCACCAAACCAATGCCTACATGCCCAAAGCCATAAGTGGGCCAGGTGCATGGGGTAAGGCTGGAGGTAGGAAGCTTAAGAGCTTCAAATATGCTCTTGAACATGACATTCACTGAGATGCCCATGTCCATGAAGGCTCGGTGCACATTGGAGTTGGCTAAGGCAAGAGTTATGACCTTGTGATTATGATGGGAGTAGGTCATTGTTTCCATATCCTAGATTGTGAAGTTGATCGTTCACTTTGATTCTAGTTGGGGTAACTTGGACACTTGGGACTCCAATGAGTAAACCCGACTGGTAGTGCTCACTTCTCTTTGATACCGAGACAAGGGCCCTCGATAGGTGCCAGCTACGTGCGGTCCTCGCATATGACAAGAACCTCGATGATGGCTTGAACATTGGTGTTATTGGGTTAAGGGGGCTCATTCTACTATTCTTTATAGTTTCTCTTTACTTAACCTATTGTCGAACAAATTCAAGGAATACTCCTTCCTAGATAAGCCTTTCGATCTCATTCATGACAACACAGCTGTTTATTATGGAGTGACCATTGATTTGATGGAACTCATAGTACTTGTCATCACGGCGAGGTTCCTCCCACTTTCGATCTCTGATGATGGTGGGACTTTGATATTGCACTTAGTTCCTAGTGGTGAGGTAGACGGTGGTAATTTTCTTGTTTAAGTGTGACTAATTATGATACCAGCGTTTATAGAGTGGGCCGACCTTTGGATGCCTTTTAATGTCGGCTAGACTTGTTGTTGCGAGGGTTGGTTTAGGTGGGGTGCTTTGCCTCGTTATCGCTGTCTAAAAGATATGCATCTTCCATCCTCATCATGTCACTCTCCCGTTGATAGAAGTCCATTAGTGATGAAGCCAGCTATTTCTAGAGCTCTCTTTACATCTTGGACTTGTACCTGACCCCTGATCATAGGACCATGACCAAGCTTCTCACGTCCGTATCCTTAGCCTAGGTGGACTCTGTGTTAAGGTGGATAAAATATGACCACAATTTTTTAGAAGGACCCTACTTAATATTGCCCACCTCACTGGTCAATATGACACGGTACGAGACATGAAGAAATAAATCTTGAAGTCCGTTGACCCAATAAATGGACCAATACCCTAGTTTGACTTTGAAAGCACCAGCCCTGTTCGGACATAGCAATATCACAGATCACATATATAAAGAAAGAACATTAAAGAAAGTAGACAGAGAATTTTTATAGTGGTTCGGCTGTTAATGAAGTCTACGTCCACTTTATAGTTTTATTATAGACTGATTGTTGTTACAAAAGCTGTTTGATTACAAGGCTTTGACTGTTTCCCAACTAGGTTTAATCTCCAGAGTTGGAATCCACTGGAGAATCATAGTGTATTCCTCTAAAGATTGTTGTGAGGAAGGTAGATAGTGAAGAATAATTCTAGAAGAGCTTCAGTAGCCAATCCGAAGAAGTTCCATTTTATGGTGCAGGTAGGATGGTATTTATATGGATCGGAGACCTTCTGGGCCAGGCAAAGCCTCTATCAGCTTGCATGTAAGTTGCATGCAACCTAGAGAGTGTTTGGCTCGCAAAACAAGCCAAAGTCATGTATCCGCGTACTCTTGCCCTTATTTGGGAGGAGATCTTATCCCGCTTTGATGAGAGTGGTGACGGTTATACAGATCAAGAGTTGCAGTATGCTTATCTTAATGAGGAATCCAAGAAGGCGCTACTTGAGGGCCAGGAGATCCTTCGGGTTGAACGAGAGAGGGAGGCCACCAAAGCTGCCTTAATGATTACCGCTGATGCACCTACCAAGCCTTCTATCTCCAACGTAGGCAGACCATTGGAGCAGCTCCTCGACCAGCCAACGAGTTCGAAGCTCGATGTTATTCCTCATGTGGTGGAGCCTTCAAAAGAAGGCGAAGGTGATGAGTTCGAGGTCGCCGTTCACGATCCTTCTTCTGGTGCACGTAACGTCCATGCTTCTCCAGAATTTGGGAGCCTCCATCTTATGCCACAGGAGCAAGAGGAATTTAATGCTTTCCTTTCTGATCTTATAGGTCCATCCACTCTTCCTGTTAATGCTCCAACTACTTTAGCGCCTGTGCGTGCTGCCATTTTCACATCCTCTGAGATTGTGTCTGTTCCTACTCTTGTTCTCACATCCACGTCCAGTTCACAACCGGGGCCAGAGGCTAAGAAGATTGCGGTGCTCCATGGCTTTGACGACCCTACAACATCTTTGGAAGGTGATACAACTGCAGCTGAGGCTAAGGAGCAGGAGACGCAGATGGAGCAACCACAGAAGACTCCACAAGATTTGGTTGCCATTAAAAAGGAAAGAGTGGAGGCGATCAAGGCTTCGAAGAGCTCTCGGAAATCGAGAAAACGCAGAAGGAAGGGAGACTCTTCTGAGAAGATTTCTGAGGAAGATGAGGAGATCACCACCAAAGTGTTCGTTAATATTACCAACAGCAACACTTCTCCTAAAAAGAAGCAGAAACTACCAACCAAGGATGGAAAGGGTAGTGGTGGCAAGAAGCTTTTAGCGGTTGGTATGAGGATGGACTGGATTTTGGCATCCTGGCTTGTATTTATTTTTTTGTTTCCTTTTGAGTCATTTTGTTCGTGTGCAGAGTCTGCACTTTGTGTCCTGATTGTAGAGTCTGTATTTTTTCTTTGTTGGCCGTTGTTGTGTGGGTATGGCCCCCACATTTTGATCTTGTGTAAAGAAAATCACAAGCAATACAATGATATTTTGACTTTATTTTTATCTATCTATTCATATATGCTTTGTGTACTTGTGCTTGTTTCATTTCATACTTTGCTAGTTTTGTGATTTTAGCCGAAGTTCTTCATTCGATATAATAGAACTTTAATAAAACTTAGAGATTAACCGCACTTAGAGGATTTTTGTTTAGAAATTCACAAAACTTTAGAAAAATTCTAATTTTTAGAAATTTTTGTTTGGAATTAACTTTTGTTTAGAAATTCTAAGTTTTAGAAATTCACAAAACTTTAGAAATTCACAAAACATTAGAAAATTTCTAAGTTTTAGATTTTTTCTTGGAATTAACTTTTGTTTAGAAATTTCTAAGTTTTAGAAATTTACAAAACTTTAGAAACTCACAAAGCTTTAGAAAAATTTCTAAGTTTTAGAAATTTTCGTTTGGAAGTTGATAAAAATTTGGGATAGAACTTGTGAACTTGTTATTATTTGGAGTGCAGAACCTGTGAGATTATTGTATTTGTTTGGTTCTATCTTAGTACAGGTGTATGCCCCCTAGTTCATAGGGTTGTTCACTTCAAACAACTTTCAAGTAGCTGATAACTTGTGGTTTAAATAATCTTTATTGAAGATTTGGCTAAGTTACAACTTGATTCTCCCTTTTTATTTCTTATCTCTAGGAGTTTTTGCAACTTAAGCGCGTAACTCGAGCTTCCTGTGAGTTTTAACCCTTAAGTGTCCATAGTCGAGGCTTTTCATTTGGTTTGTAGCATCCTAATTTTGTTGGAATTATGTTCGTTACTCTCGATGACGGGAGCGGTTAGCGCTGATAGTGAAATGCGCAGTTTCTTGCACTCCTCTGTGTTGCCTATCTTTGAGGAACACAAGGAGTTGGTATTTTGGTGTGCGGCTGATGAGGTACGTGGCTTTTGTTCTTCCTCGATGCTGCCTATTTTCGGGCAACACGAGGAGTTATTATTTTGGTGCTCCTCGGTGTTGCCTATCTTCGAGCAACACGAGGAGTTTTGATTTTGGAGCTCCTCGATGTTCCCTATCTTTGGAAACACGAGGAGTTTTGGTTTTCCTTGGTGTTGCCTATCTTCGGGCAACACGGGAAGTTTTGATTTTGGTGCTCCTCGGTGTTACTTATCTTCGGGAAACACGACGAGTTTTGGTTTTGGTGCTCCTCGGTGTTGCCTATCTTCGAGCAACACAAGGAGTTTCGGTGCTCATCGGTGTTGCCCTTCTTCCATCCTCATCATGTCGTTCGCCCGTTGATAGAAGTCCATTAGTGATGAAGCCGGCTGTTTCTAGAGCTCTCTTTACATCTTGGACTTGTACCTGACCCATGATCATAGGACCATGACCAAGCTTCTCGCGTCCGTATCCTTAGCCTAGGTGGACTCTTTATTAAGGAGGATAACATATGACCACAATTTTTTAGAAGGACCCTACTTGATATTGCCCACCTCGCTAGCCAACATGACACGGTACAAGACATGAGGAGATGAATCTTGAAGTCCATGCACAATTGAGCTTAAGCGTGGATACTGCCATTGCAAGTGCAAGAACCAGTGGGAGGCCGGTTATGCAAGGGTGGAGGTAAAGAGCAAGCACTTTTCTGAGCTGGAGATTGTCCAGCCTAGCCGATGGAATTGAATGCCACGTTGTGGTCGGATGGGTCTGCACTTCCATCATACTTTTCAATTGGCGGTAAGGCATACCAAAAATGGATGTTAGTATCCATGATTTCACTGGAGAACGACTCATTGTTCTCCTCATTTTAGAATGAATTGCCTCTAGCATTATAAGATTGCATTCTATTGAGTTGTTGGTGGAGGGTGTGCATTTCTTCCTTAAGGCCGGCATCAACTTGTTGGTGGATGTTCTGGCTAACTATAGGCTGAGGGCTCAACCAGTGTTGGGACGAAGTAAGAGATTGGTGACGAGATAGATAATGACGAGGATAAGCTGGAGATCTCCCTCTATGCACTAAGGGGGTTCCGGAATGCATAACCCCTCTCCTCCTTGCCTGTTACCGACCACATCCCTATGGGATCGTGAGTGTGCAAAGGGAGCCATGCGCACCATACTGATGGTAGGGGGACTATTGTTGAGATGGTCAAATGTAGAAGTTCACGACGATCGAGAGTTCATGGTTATTCCACTGAACTGGAATGACTGTGAGTTGGCATCATAGGTGAAACAATGTGCGAGGCAAGAACAATTCAATTGTAAACGCACGCGGTGTACCTTCCAGGATGGATGCGGAGGTCGATTAATAGAGTTTTCGGAACCACCCACTCCTAGACCTTGGGAGTGTTCAGGAGATCATAATTGCTGGGAGGTACTAGTCTACATTAAGCAGGTCGACCAGGTCGACCGTCGAACGAGAAAGTGGGATGAATTTCACTGTGGCTTGATCATCTAGCTATGTCCTAAAGCCATTTACTTCGTGGGCTAGCTGACCCATATTTGATAGCCGTAGCAGTACAACATGCCATATTTCTTTATTGGAGCCAAGATTGGCTTAAGCAGCACTGGCGAGAGTGTTGTCGTGGTTTAGTGCCAGTTATAGTTGTTACCTTTTAATGGTGGATGATTGCTCATGGTAGTAAGTCATATCAAGTCTAACAGAGTTGAAAGGTGGGAAAAGGGGAGAGTTTTTGGGGGAGGCCCTCCTTTTAATGCAAAATGTTGACTATTTTTCTTGCCATCCTCAGAATGATACAAGTGCATTGTGAAAAGCAAAGATTACTTGTTGATTACTGTGCTTAAAAATAGAATAAATGAGGAGTTAAATACACAGCTGAAAAGTAAATAATACAAGATATTGAATGATTCAACAAAACTGCCAACGTCCATTGTAAAGTTCTCTTATAAATATTTCTATATGGAATTAAAAGAGAATAATATGAAAAAAGGGCCCTTAAGACTAATAAAGTTATGCAATCTCAAGGACATATGCAGTATCAAAAGGCCTTCGCGTGTGGTTAATTTAATGGTGGGTATGCCACTCTCGGGTCAAGGTGCGCTAATTTAGAATTTGTTCTGTGTGCACATCTATTTGTTTGTGACCTATTTGTGTTTGACACTGTAGGATACGAGGTAATTTTAGGTATGGATTGGCTAGTACAAAATAACGCTAGACTTTATTGTGGCACTAGAGCTATCGCTTTACGAAGTCCTAGAAGTAGTGAAAGGGTTATAGTGTCATCAGATATGTTGGATGGGATGTTTGAAGTTTCTTTTTTCTACATCAGAGATAAAAGAGGATGGGACAGGTGAGGTGCAAGTAGTTCAAGAATTTGTCGGTATTTTCAAACCTGTAATAATATTACTACCTAGGAGAGCGGTTGAATTCCATGTTATTATGCATAGTGTTCAAAATTATTATATGTTCCAACCTCTTTTAAGTTGTAGTGCCAAGGGTATTATAGTAGCTAAAATGGATGGTGGATGGTTGAGATCGCATTGTAGAGTTGGCGAGAAAAGTGTTGTACCATTGATTTGACTGTAGATGTGGATGATCGACAACATTAAAGTATGTAGGAAGATGTGCAATGGATGAGAATGTACTCATTACCTCTCTGTACCAGGCATGGGCTTGCATTAAATGTGCATTTACTACTGATGGTAAGTCACATCAGTTCAGCGCCCAACTATGGTGCTATGGATGGTTCGATGGACAGTTTTATCGTTCACTTAAGTGCCCACATGGCTAAGTTAGCTAAGCCGAACGATCGGTTGTCGACAACATGAAAGAGGCTTGGAATCTTGTTAAAGATCATTGGAAGGCGGTTAATGACTGGATGGGTTGCGATCGATAGGGAGGCTTGATGTCGGTTGGAGTTTGATGTATTGAAGGAAGCCATGCTAATGACGGTCCATGCTTGGGCCACTCTTGCGTGATGTGCTATTTGTTAGGGTGGGCTTGGATAAGCGCCGGCTGTCAGCTAATGTGATGTCAAACGAATTGTGTTAGGTTTTAGCTATTGTTGGATATAGGAGAGCTAGTCAGGATCGAGACGAACCTGGTCTAGAGTGTGAAGGTTGCTTTAGGATGAGGTAGCCAGGCCTTATCTTAGTGTCTTACTGAGTAGATAGGTTGGTTTGAGACCAACGTGGGCTTGGGCTTGCCTTTGTGGGCCGATAGCAGATCGGTTAGGCTAACTTTGATTAGGCTAGACTGCCTTTAATTCACCTGCTAACTACTTGCATGAAAATTAAGCAACAAATACATTATTTCATACCTCAATAATTTTAATTTATTTGAGAATAACTAACATCTACCTGAAAAGGACAATAAAATACAAAGAAAAATATTTCTATTTAAAATATTAATTGAAAATAATTAAAATTTACAAATATTCATCATTTACCTCTAATTTTAATGTTATTCTTAACAAAAATTTATTTTACCAATAATATAGAATCTACTCGAAGTACCAATTTTAGAAACAAAAAACATTTTATGTATTTGTTATACTATACCAATATTAGAAGGAAGAAAATTTTGCATTTGTTTGTAATGAAATTCCAATTTTATAAGGAAAAAATTATGTATTTGTTTTCCTTTAATAAATACTAATTTTAGAAAGAAATAAATTGTATGAACCTAAATATAGAATAATATAAGAGAATTAAAGATAATTTCTTATGAAATTGTGGTTTTAAATTAAATGGAGTTGAATGAAAAATTAATTTACCTTTTTTTCAATAAAAATGTTGATATAGTATATTGATTTGTCATTTTTAGGACATATTGGAGCAAGTAATAAATATCAGTTAATTGAATTTATTTGAAAATTTCAAAATTTAAGATCAGTTAATTAATTTAAATATATATGACAACAGGAGATAGCTTAAGAAAATTTTGTAAATATTTGTAGAAATTATTAAATGTTAATATTTAAATATGGAATGGTAAGGGGGAGAATTAATAAAATATTGTAATACTTAAAATAATGATGAATTATAAGGATTTGAAATAAAACATCTAAAGAGAATTAAAGAAAGAAGAGGAAATCCCTAAAATTAGTAAGAGAGTAAGAAAATCTTCTACTTTACCACTATTTAATAGATTATATTTACAATAAAATGCAATAAAAAAATATTTTTATACAAAATATTATGTGCTTTTATCCATTAATTACATAAATTACGAATATAAATAACTAAAATTTAGCATCTTCACAAATTATATTAATTGGAAATATTGTTACTTTTGAGAATTACAAATTAACCACTTATCATTAATTTAATGCCATTCTTAAAATACTTTCTTTACTAATGATAAATAATCCACTTAAAGTACCAATTTTAGAAATAAATAAAATTGTATATGTTTGTAATACTATATCGGTTTTAGAAAGAAAAAATTATGTATATGTTTATATGAATTTAAATACTAATTTTAAAAGGAAAAAATCATGTATATTTTTCTTTGTAATAAAACAATCATTTTAGAATGAATTGAATTATGTGAACTTGATTTTAGAATAATGTAACAGAATCAAACATAATTACAGGAACTTCAAATTATATGTACTTGAATGATAAGTTAAATGTGGTATATTGTATATTGAATTGTAACGTTTAGGACTTATTAGACCAAATAATAAATATTAGTTATTTGAGTTTACTTAAAAAGTTTAAATTTAAGTTCACTTAATTAACTTATATCCACATATGGACTTGATTTAAAATGTTGGAAGATAATGTGGGAGAGTTTTATAAATAATTGTAGAAATTACTAAATATCAATAACTAAATGTAAAAGTGTAAGAGAGAAAATTAGTAGAACATTGCAATAATTATAATAGTGATAAATTATAGGGGTTTGAAAATAAAAATAGCTGAAGATGACTAAGGAGTTAGGTAAAAATCCTTAAAATTATAAGAGAGCATGAATCTTTCTACCTTGTTATTATTAAATGTGATTTGATAAAATAATTGAATAAGGGAACTAAATTATATTAACAATATAAATATAGTATATAGTACATGAAATCATTTTTAGGACTTATTAGATTAGATAATAAATATTAGTTAATTTGATTTATTTAAAAGTTTAAATTTAAGAGCACCTAATTAATTTATATCTATATATGGACTTGAATGTAAAACTATAGAAGATAACTTTGGAGAATTAACTCTTTTATATGAACATGATGTAGAATAATGTAAGAGAATTAAAGACAATTTTGTATGTAATTATGAAAATTTTAATTTATACGTGCTTGAATGAAAAATTATTTCTATCATTTTTGTCAATATAAATGTGGTAAACAATACACTGAATTTTCATTATTAGGACTTATTAGACCAAATAATAAATATAGTAATTGAATTTGTTTAAAAAATTTAAATTTTAGGTCACTTAGTTAATTTATTTCTATATATGGAATTGAATATAAAGCAATAGAAGATAACTTGGAAGAATATTGTAAATAATTATAGAAATTATTAAATGTAAAATGGTAAGACAGAATTAGTAGAACATTATTACAATAATGATAAACTGTAAGGATTTGAAAATCAAAATATCTAAAGAAAATTAAGGAGAGTAGAGGAACACCCTTAAAATTAATAAGACTAAATAATGGATTATGAAGAAGTCACCGCATGTTAAACTACGAGAAGCAATGAGAAAAAAAAGAGAGACTCGTCTTCAATATAAACATGGTATATAATGCAATGAGTCTTTTTTAGGACTTACTATACTGAACAATCAATATTAATTAAGTAGGATTTTTTTTGAAAAGTTTACATTTATGATCAGTTAATTAATTTATATACATACAGACTTGAATATAAAACAATAGAAGATAAACTAGGAGAATTAACTCTCATATATAAACCTAAATGTATAATAATGCAAGAGAAATAAAGATAATATTGTATATAACTATTGGAATTTTAAATTATTTGTACTGGAATAAAAGTTAGTCCTACCATTTTTGTCAATATATGTGTGGTATACAGTATATTGAATTGTCACTTTAGGACTTATTAGACCAAATAATAACATTAGTTAATTGGATTTATTCAAAAACTTTAAATTTAAGATCACTTATTTAATTTATATCTATATATGGACTTGGATGTAAAATAATAGAAGATAACTTGGGAGAATTTTGTAAATAATTGTAAAAATTGTTAAGTGACGCAGCGGATATATCAAAACAAACTGCGATCGGTGAAAGTAGCAATCTGTGGATTGATGGATACTGAAATGCCCGAATTCGTTGATCCGAAGATACTGAATTCTTAGCTATCTCTGACTCGTTGATCCGAAGATACCGGGAAAGAGATCTACGATTCTTCAACGTTGATCTTGCGCACAAGATTCCGTGAATCGGCTTCAGCAAACGATGATTCGAGCGCACTCGAATGACGTAAGTGGAGATAGGAGATACACTCGACTACCAATTGAAATTGAAAGCACAAAGCTAACAAAAGAGAATTTTATTCAATTTTCAACAACCTTACAAATGACACCTCTCGCCTATTTATAGGCTTTCAACACATTACAAACAGTACAAATGGTTACAACATAACATGACTTCAAAAAAAAATACAAAACAAATGACTTAACACAGCAGCATCTTCAACGACTTATAGTAGCTCGTTCGCGATTTCATAACTCGGCAGCGACTTAACCAATATCCTTGTCCTAGAGAATCAGCTTGCATTTTAAAAGATGGTACACAGCACCTTGGACCGCGACTTAAAAAGAAAAATAATAGAACGACTTATCGTCATAGGTCGTTCACGACTCATAGATCAGCGACTCATAAAGATGCTGCGACTCAAATGAAACTTTCAAACGACTCAACAATGTCACGCGATTTAAAGAAGGCGGTAAATCGAATTCAACTTTACTGGAAACATTTCATATGTTGTTCGCGACTTATAGATTAGGGCTTAGGTCGCTCGCGACTCAACTGATGGAACCGCTGTAGAGTGAGGTCGCGATGAGGAAGGGGATGTGTCATAAGTTGCTTAGGTCGCGAGTCGTGGAGAAGGGTTTGATGGGATGAGTCGTAGCCGAGACAGGGATGAGTCGTAGCCGAGACATTGATGACTCGTGAGTCGGCAATTGATGAGTCGTAGATCGCGAATTGATGAGTCGTGGGTCGAGAATTGATGAGTCGTGAGTCGCGGAGGAGGGGTTCGCTGAGATGAGTTGACTCGGTGGGGATAGGGCATGAGTCGGTGGTTTGGGCATGAGTCGTGGAGGTAACTACTCCATCATCCTCCCCTTGTTGGATAGAATTCGTCCTCGAATTCACACTCTCGTTACCTTCGATAAAATCCTCCCCACAATACGGAATTAAATGTTTGACATTGAAAACATCAGAAGTATGAACATTTTCCGGCAACTTTAACCGATACGCATTATCATTGATCTTCTTCAATATTTCTAGTGGACCAATCTTTCGTGCTTTCAACTTGTTGTAAGTTCCCACTGGAAAACGATCTCTCGTCAATACTGCGTAAACCAAATCACCCTCTTTGAAAACAACACTCCTTCGTTTCTTATCCGCCATCTGTTTATACCTCTCATTTGTCTTCTCTATTCGTTCCTGAACGATTCTATGGCATTCTGTCAACCCATCAACAAAATCAACAGCCCGCTTAACTGTCCCCTTCGGTTGTGTAACCATCATCAAATCCAACGGCCCCTTTGGCAAATTTGAATATACAATCTGAAATGGACCGAAACCTGTACTTCGGTTATTCGCATGATTGTGAGCAAATTCAGCTTGACACAACTTCAAATCCCAACTCTTCAAATTGTCTTTCACAAGACATCGTAACAAATTTCCCAACGATCTATTCACCACCTCTGTCTGCCCATCTGTTTGTGGATGATAAGCACTACTAAAATTTAGCTTCGTTCCCACCATCTTCCATAGACTCAACCAAAAGTGACTCAGAAATCGAGTATCTCGGTCAGAAACAATAGATTCGGGTAAACCATGTAAACGATATATTTCTTTAAAGAATAACTGTGCCACTCGAACTGCATCCGCTGTCTTCTTACAGGCTATAAAATGTGCCATCTTCGAAAACCTGTCCACCACAACAAATATAGAATCATTTCCCCTCTGAGTTCTCGGCAATCCCAACACGAAATCCATGCTGATATCAACCCATGGTTTGGTAGGCACGGGTAACGGCATATATAACCCCGCATTCGTCACTGTTCCTTTCGAAACCTGACAAATATGACACCTCTCCACAAATCTTTCTACCTCTTTCCTCATTGATGGCCAAAAATAAGATTGAGAAATTAACTGCAACGTACGATCTCTACCCACATGGCCTTCTTCATGTAGTTCTTTAACAATCTTCATTCTCAAGCTACAGTCTGGGATGCACAAACGATTTCCTTTAAACAGAAAACCATCCACCAACACAAATTCATCAGTACTTCCTTCCTTTACCTTTTCAACAAATTTCACAAAGTAAGGATCTTCTTCAATCAATTCTGGCAATAATTCAAAACCTGTCACTTCAACTTTCATTGTCGTCAACAAATGACTCCTCCTGCTCAAGGCATCAGCCACACGATTGGTTACCCCTGACTTGTGCTTAACGACAAAAGTAAACTGTTGTAGGTACGCAATCCACGATGCATGTCTTGCTGAAATCTTGTCTTGCCCTTGTAAATGCTTCAACGCCTCATGATCAGTGTAAAGAACAAATTCTTTCTGAAATAGATAGTGTCTCCAGTGTTTAATAGCTTGCACAACAACATAAAATTCCACATCATACGTACTATATCTCATCTTCGCCCCTGATAACTTCTCACTAAAGTATGCAATCGGACGTCCCTTCTGACTCAGCACTCCTCCAATTCCAACCTTTGACGCATCAGTATGCAGTTCAAATAATAACTGAAAATCTGGTAATACAAGAATTGGTGCAGATGTCAGCAACTTCTTAATCTTCCCAAAAGCAATCCCAGCTTCCTCCGTCCAAGAAAATTGTTTCCCCTTCATGCAATCAGTCACCGGTGCCATCACGCTACTGAAGTGTGGAATGAATCTTCAGTAGAATGACGCTAGCCCATGAAAACTTCTCACTTCTGTAATTGTCTTCGGCTGTGGCCAATTCCTGACTGCTTCAACTTTATTCTGATCTACCTGGATGCCCTTCTCCGAAACAATATACCCCAAAAACAAAACACTATGCGTCATGAACACGCATTTCTTTGTCGCAGCATAAAATTGTTCCTCTCGTAAAATAATTAACACTTCCTTCAGATGTTGAACATGCTCTTCCAGACTCCTACTATAAATCAAAATATCGTCAAAGTACACCACCACAAATTTCCCAATGAAAGGTCTAAAAATTTGATTCATCACTCGCATGAACGTACTCAGTGCATTCGAAAGACCGAACGGCATCACCAGCCATTCATACAACCCCTCTCTCGTCTTGAAGGCTGTCTTCCATTCGTCTCCAGGTCTAATCCGAATTTGATGATATCCGCTTTTCAAATCAATTTTCGAAAAGATAGTAGCCCCACTCAACTGATCCAGCAAGTCATCCAACCTTGGCATTGGAAATCTGTATCGTACAGTGATTTTATTCAATGCTCGACTATCCGTGCACATCCTCCACGTCCCATCTTTCTTCGGTACCAACAAAGCTGGCACAGCACGTGGACTCAAACTTTCCTGTACACGTCCCTGCTCAAGCAATTCTTCCACCTGCCTCCTTAATTCTTCATGCTCCTTCGGACTCATTCGGTAATGCGGTCTATGTGGCAATACTGCTCCCGGAACAAGATCAATTTGATGTTGAATGTCTCTCAGCGGCGGTAACTCTTTAGGCAACTCGTCTGGAAATACATCCTCAAATTCTTTCAATACTGACTTCGCTTCTTCTGGAATTTCAACCTCTTCACTGATCTCACGCCCAATCAACAAGAACACTTCCGGTTCCTCCTCGACCTCCTTAACAAACTCCTTCAAAGATAACAACGTTTTCAGTTCTTCAATCTCCTCCAGTTTGTTTTCTTCCTGTTGGCGTTTCTTCGGAACCAGAGTAATCTTTGTACCTTCGAACATGAAACTGTAACTGTTGGTCCGTCCGTCATGCTGCACAGCTCGATCATACTGCCACGGTCTCCCCAGCAACAAATGACAAACGTCCATATCTACGACATCACAACAGATTTCATCTTTGTATTTCTTCCCAATTGAAAACTTCACACAAGCTCTACGTCCAACTTTCACTTCACCACCCTTCCTCAACCAAGCTAACTTGTACGGTTTAGGATGTTTCTCAGTTTTCAACTCCAATTTCTTCACTGCCTCTATAGAGATAATATTATCACAACTCCCAGCATCAATAACAAATTTACAAACTCTTCCCAGAATAGTGCATGTAGATTGAAAGATATTGTTCCTCAACCAACTACTTTCCTCCTCTTGCTTCGGTGTTAAACAACTTCTCCTCATCATCAATGCGTACCCGTCATCTCCCGACAGTAAGTCTTCCTCCTCAACTGGTAAAGAATTAGAGCATTCAGCTTCTTCCTCATCTTCCTCCTCAACTTCTGTCACCATGGTTCTCTTCTTTGGTTTTGGACACTCGTTGCTTTTATGACCCATCTCCTGACAATTTTAACATTTGAAACTGTTGTTAACCTTCGCTTTCTCAACTTCCTTCACCACTGGTTTACTGATAGGTTTGGAAACATTAGCACTTCCACTAACACCCTTCACTTGATTGTTGGAATTAGTAAACACACCACCTCCTCGTCGTCCCTGCTTCTCCCAAGCCAACGCTTTCTGATGTGCCTCTGCTACAGATCTTGGATCGAACATATTAACCATATCCTGAATCTGCATTCTCAATCCCCCAATGAATCTAGATGTCAGCTGCTCTTCCGTTTCCATAATATCATTCCTCGCAATAAGCTGGTAAAACTCATCCGCATAATCATTAACAGTTTTTGTGCCCTGCCTCAAATTCTGCAAACGTTGATACATCAGAGATTGATAATTGTAAGGTAAGAACGTTGCTTTCATCAATTTCTTCATCTTCTCCCAAGATTCAACTTTTGACTTCCCCATTCGTTCACGTGTAAGTTTAGTTTGCTGCCACCATGCCAAAGCTCTACCCCTCAACCTTGTAGCAACCAACTTCACTCTACGACGTTCTGGAACTTCTTTGAAATCAAAAATTTCTTCAACATTAGCCACCCAATCCAAAAACTCCTCAGCCTGCATACCACCTTTGAATTCTGGAATTTCTGTCTTCATCCCAGATTCCCACTTGTGATCGTACTCCGACTGATTCCTTCCTCGTCCATGTCCTCGTCCATGAACACTACCACCATCATACTCTTCTTCACAATCCGATGTATATCGATGTCGATCCTGACCACCAACATCTCTACCACCACCATTTCTTCCACCAACATTCCTACGATCTACATTCCTCCGATCTCGATCAGTCACATTTCTATCACGATCTCGATCCACGCTTCTATGATCACTATCAACACTTCTCTCCCGATTAGAATGTGGTGAAACTCTACTTCTTCCTGGCTCGATTCAGGTGAAACCCTTCTCTGATTTTAACTCATTTCAAGCATCATTCTCTCTAATCGACCAATCCCTTCAATAAGCTTCTCATTGAAATTCTCGTTGATTCGTTACTCCATTTCATCGGCCTCTTCTCTTCCGTACAAAGCATTAATATTGCGATGACGTTGAACTCGTCTTGGCGGCATGATTGAATGCTTCACAAACACTTCAACAAATTCACACTTCACGATTCAAACACCTTTCGAACTTTGATCCAAAATGAAATGGATCGAAACTCCAACTTTGTTGCAAAAATATGATGAACACGATGAACACAACTTCAACACTTCAAATTCTCGGCTCTAAGACTCGATTTAGCTATGATTGGCTAAAACAAGCTCCGATACCAAACTGACGCAGCGGATATATCAAAACAAACTTCGATCGGTGAAAGTAGCAATCTGTGGATTGATGGATACTGAAATGCCCGAATTCATTGATCCGAAGATACCGAATTCTTAGCTATCTCTGACTCGTTGATCCGAAGATACCGGGAAAGAGATCTACGATTCTTCAACGTTGATCTTGCGCACAAGATTCCGTGAATCGGCTTCAGCAAACGATGATTCGAGCGCACTCGAATGACGTAAGTGGAGATAGGAGATACACTCGACTACCAATTGAAATTGAAAGCACAAAGCTAACAAAAGAGAATTTTATTCAATTTTCAACAACCTTACAAATGACACCTCTCGCCTATTTATAGGCTTTCAACACATTACAAACAGTACAAATGGTTACAACATAACATGACTTCAAAAAAAAATACAAAACAAATGACTTAACACAGCAGCATCTTCAACGACTTATAGTAGCTCGTTCGCGATTTCATAACTCGGCAGCGACTTAACCAATATCCTTGTCCTAGAGAATCAGCTTGCATTTTAAAAGATGGTACACAACACCTTGGACCGCGACTTAAAAAGAAAAATAATAGAACGACTTATCATCATAGGTCGTTCACGACTCATAGATCAGCGACTCATAAAGATGCTGCGACTCAAATGAAACTTTCAAACGACTCAACAATGTCACGCGATTTAAAGAAGGCGGTAAATCGAATTCAACTTTACTGGAAACATTTCATATGTTGTTCGCGACTTATAGATTAGGGCTTAGGTCGCTCGCGACTCAACTGATGGAACCGCTGTAGAGTGAGGTCGCGATGAGGAAGGGGATGTGTCGTAGGTTGCTTAGGTCGCGAGTCGTGGAGAAAGGTTTGATGGGATGAGTCGTAGCCGAGACAGGGATGAGTCGTAGCCGAGACATTGATGACTCGTGAGTCGGCAATTGATGAGTCGTAGATCGCGAATTGATGAGTCGTGGGTCGAGAATTGATGAGTCGTGAGTCGCGGAGGAGGGGTTCGCTGAGATGAGTTGACTCGGTGGGGATAGGGCATGAGTCGGTGGTTTGGGCATGAGTCGTGGAGGTAACTACTCCATCATTAAGTATTATATTTAAATATAAAATGGTAAGGGAAATGTTGGCATCTCTACTATACATGCACTTCATTTAGTATAGAAGAAGCAAGATCACTAAACGAAGCTCTTTTGGTGTCAACATTATGATTGAATTTACCTACATTCCTTTGAAGTAAATATATGTCTGTGGAAACACTTATTCTAACAAAAGGAATTCCTTATTATTTCATGCTACTAATTATATACACTAGGGTGAACCCGTGCTACGCAGACGGATAGTTGATAACCTTTTTTTCTTCACATTTTGCAAATAATTTTTCAATTGCGTGAAAACCCAATTTAATACCAATTGTTTAAATGGACCTATATTATCATTTTATCTTTGAATAAACAAAATATGATTGTTCACTTTCGGAAGAAAAAGATTTGTAAAATAATATAACATTTTGTAGCACAACGGTTTTTAGTGCTTATGTTGTAATCATACATCTCATAGAAATTGAAAATATGTACTTATACGTTTTTTTAACCTATTTGCACATACCATCATGTAGAGGTTTTTCTGCAAATTGAATATGTTAGGTGTGCAACAGTTTTTAACGACGATAGGTGAAAAAAAATTGAATCGTATAGGACCAAATCAAGTGGAAAGAAGGATGCCTCCAACTTTGTTTTTCAGAGAAGAAGAATAATACATGAAACATGACCAATAAGTGTCATAGGACAACAAGCATGATGTTATAAGTGAATAAAGCAAAGTACCTTTTGTCATATCAGTATAACAAATTGGAACACAGTGATGCAAAAAAGGAAAGAGTATCAAAATGCAAATCATTAACTTTTGGATTTTTAGTACATAACAAATTTGCAGGGAAAAAAATAGTAGCATGAAAATTGAGGCACTAAGAATCCTAAAAAGCAAAAAGAAGGGACAACAGTCCATGCAAGCTAACAAATTGTAGATGAGGAAGACTGTATATAATGTTGTAGAGTTCTCTGATGACATATCCAACCCTACAAAATGCTGCCGATGAATCATTGAAATTATGTACTACGTCGGCGTTGACTGTACAGTTGCAACACGAAGTTAGAGCATAAAATGTAGCAGTATAAACTAATAAGCCTATTTAAACATCCAACATACAAAACAAATCATTTATATGTCATAAAATCAAGATTATGTCTAAATGATTGCAGTAAACTGCTTACCAGTGCATCCTATAATCATTGTAGAAAAGGGTAAATCCTAAAAGATGTAAAGGATAAGAATCCAATGTAGCCAATAAAAGTGTAAATCAATCTTAGTTGTCACCCATGCCAAGTTTTTACAAACAATGATATAATTTTTTTGAAGTAGTGCTCAATCACCATATTGAAAAAATTTCTTTATCTAAGTGTCAATACATTTCACATCAAGTAACCAAAGTGAAAGTTTCAATTAGAATCCTATGCTACCAATTGTGTTTATATGAAACATAGTTCAGGCTATTTGTATACTAACATAGTCAAGTGCCAAAAGACAAATGATAGAATTGATAGTGGTTGGAAAGAAGGTTGCAAATAGATTAATTAGGGAATACAAAGTATTTTATGAAGTGGTGAATTAAAGCTAGTGCAAAGTGGAATTGAATGCATTATCATTCAACATAAAGCAGTTGAATACATGGTTGAAACACTAATATAATATCGAGAAAGTCGATGATTTATATGATGTACACTACATTTGATAGAAATGGTGTAGTGTGTAACATCTGGAAGAAAAACTATAATTAATTTTCCATGTAGTAAAGGGGTAAAAATGGAGAGCTTATAATTATAAAAAATAATAGAGCTCGCGTTCGTGCAAATATACCTCTAATTTTGTACACATTTTGTACATATATTCATGAAAATATCCTCTAAGCAAAGTCTATAACTGGACAGTAGGTACCGGAGACCCAAATTCCTTAAACTATCATGTAAGCAAACAGTAGGTACAACCATAATACTAAATGACTAAACCAACAGCAAGGCTTTCTATAGAATAGTCATGTGCTGGATTTTTAGTACATAACAAATTTGCAGGGAAAAAAAAATAGTCATGTGCTTATCCAAATTAGGAGATTTGAAGTAGAGAAGCTATTTTGCATTATTGTTTTCCATTAGAATAAGATATAGTGTGTTAACCATGTTTATAAAATGACATATTGATGCAACAACTAATATCTATAATGTATAGTCTTAAATTTGCATGTCTAACTATATCAAGTCAAAATATAATAAAAAAATGAACTGAATATTTGTGGATCATAAGTTCGAAGCTTATGCTCAGACCTTTGAACTGGAGGTTGAAAGTGTCCATTGAATAATTGAAGTTCTCGATATCGATTGTTAGAAGTCATCCTTTCTCATTTGAATTGACAAACCTATAATTGAAAGAGAACCAATAAGTTGCTTGTTAGTTGCAACAAAAGAATGCGTGAATGTTAAAAAAAATACATTTTGACAATAGGACTTTATTTTTTAAGTGCCATCTCTTTCATCGCCAAAGTACTATATAGTGGAATAAAAGAAACTGGAGCACGATATTATAAATGCAGTGGTGACATACTATAGTGGAAGTAGAGGCCTTGGTTACACTCTACCATTGCAAAACATTACAAACAGTGGTCTTAATAGCTGGACTTCAATGAATATATTTATGAAGTGGGTTAGATTCTAAGTCTTTTGGTGACCCTGAACTTTGATTAATTTTAGGACAATAAGTTTCATTAATTTTTACATAGAAATCAAAATTTTCATTAAAAGTAGTAACGTAGGGAACTGTAAATTGAAATTAATTATTTAAAAGGCTGATGGTTGCCCTAAATAACTCCTTTTCATTAAATACAAAGCATTCAATAGATTTAATTATTAGCTTGACATATTATAGTCAGTATCGAAATACATATTAAGAGCGAAATAATAGTGAAACCTAATTTATCGGAAATTAGTACAAAACCATGTCATATCATGTGCAAGTGCATTACACACACATATCCAGAGGGAGCGAGAGCAAGATATTAAGACTATGCTAGTAAGTTCCCAAGTCAATACTATCTTACTATTACAGTTGTCCATAAAACCAACATACAATAATTTAAAAAAATTGAAAATAAGAACACCACATTTCATTATTGTTGCCATAAATAAAACTTACGAAAGTACATAATAAATAACGTTAAAATTCAAAACTCTTTGTTGCTTCTTAAGAATTCGTGGCTTAACTGATGATATTAAAGCAGGAGTCCAAGCAAGCTGCATGGTTATTTGAACTGAAACAAATGCAAATTAAGCAAGGACATATTATTACATTGTAGCAAAGTAACCTTTAGCTTAAGCTTGACTTGTATAACCAAATATAAATTACAAACCACATTATCTAACTCAAAGCTGAATTTAGCTACATGTTGTCTTTGTTATTGTAAGCTTTTGAATTTGCTAAATTTTCTAAAATCAGATAATTGTTTTTATGTACAATACAACCTCTCTATGGTTCATGGAACATTTCCACCTCCTTTTACCAGAAATACAGCAAAAGTTGAGAACGTGTGTTTTAAATGTAAATTGTAAAAGGATTTCATCAACGCGTGAGTGCGCACACATGTATATAGTGTTCATTAATGCCTCAATGCTTTATGCGCGACAGTGCATGTGTATAGTGCATTAGTCGCATGATGAATGTAAAGCATAAAACTGCACAAGTGGCATAAAATAGTTAAACACAATAAAACACACGCACGTGCAAGTGTATGAGCACGCGCACACACACACAGAGATAGAGACATACATAATACATATAATATATATATGCTTGATGTAAAACCTTAAAGTTTAGGGAAATCAAATTATTTTTGCAAAATAAAAACTATCGTGCCTATGAAAATGAACTATATTAATTTGCGAGACATAAAATCACCTTGTAGTGCTAATGGAGTTTCTATCCTAGCATTGTAAACAAAGTTATAAAATTATAGCCCAATAGCTGCAATCAAGCATTTTCTTTCTTGTGTTCCATATGAATATACAATGTAACATATATTTACAAAGATATAATTATATACATATATTCATACATACATATATGTGTGTGTATTGCAAGCTCCATCTTTTTCTCTACTATATTAATTTAACAAATTAAATATGAACATTTAGGATAGAAAATGAAGTAACTACAAAAAGTTAGGAATGTTGAGAATCAAAAGAGCATTTAATTATTGAATACTCAAACTCATTTCAAGTAAGTAAATCAAGATGAGCACGATGCTTTTTAAACTGTATACTGTATGCGTCAAATAAAAGTAGCAAAATTTGGATAAAACCTTAACTGGTTAGATATACATGGTCAATAACTCAGGATGTGGTAGCTGGCATGGAAGGGAAACAACCAAGTGAAATATGATATAAGTACTCCAATTGAACTTGTGATTATAACACATTAGAATTTAATCATTTGGTCAACTGAGTATAACTGAAATAAGTACTCAAAGTGAGCGGGTCAAAACTTAATGATTTGGATTTTGTGAGGTAACTGAAAATAATGGATTGTATATGTGTGTGTATATGAGAATATACATCAAAATACCCCCTTTAACAAATGCAGCGATAAATTTTAGGATTAATTATTTTGCCTGCTTCATTTCAATTAATCTCTTGTCGTGAAAAACTTTAGAAATAGTCTTGATTTCTTCAAACATCAGCACAATCGCCGTGGAGTAGAATCAGCGATTTGGCAGAAGAAGGAAACTAAAACAAAATAAATGTATAAAATTTCTCATAATCAAAACTAAGATTAGTTTTGTTCATTCGGTACGAAAAACTAACAAACTTAATACCATGGGAATCAACCTTTCACCAACTATGCACTTAACAACAAATAATTGGACCAAACCCAATGACTCAAAAAAAGGTCGTTCTTATCTTAAAATTCAAGAGATAACAACCATCATACGCATATTAGTTAAGCTAAAATTGTCTTTAAAAAAATAGTAAGCAAGGTAAATCTGTAAACTTATTCATATGAGACATTGTGTCGCACGCATTGCATATAAAGCACAAAAATTGAGCAAAATAACAAAAATCTAATTAATATCAAAATATTTCAATTCAAGAAGCAGTAATGGAAACTCAGGTAGCATGAAATCAATTCAATCATAGCATTTCATAGTTATTGGTGATCTCCTTCATTAAAGATTTATTACAATTTAAGTTGGTTCAAAATATATTTTGTATATTTTGCATTGTTTATTAGTTGTTTTTAGTAGCATATGTAAATATTTTTTAATTTTACTCATTTTATTATGAGTATTAGAATTTAAGCCAATGAATATAATAACCCTGGAAAATCAACATCCACAATCTCTTCATCGTTAACCGAGTTTTCTGAACTTGAGGATAAACCTATTTGTTGGTCATTGTTCTACCTTTTGCATAAAGAAAACATTGTGCAAAAATGAAACAAAGAATCATTGCTACACGAATGTTACAAAGTTAAAAAAATCTTGGAATTTGTTTAAAACAATTTGTAAAGGAACTAACCCCATGGTAACTTCGAGAGGAATACGTGCCTCTTCTCCTTAAAATTAAGCTTCTCATCGTATAATTTAACCATTTTTCGGTGCATTAAACCAACAAATGAAGAAGGTTTAAAGTTTAAACAATGATTGCATGAATGGATAAAGGTTTATATGAACATATTGAAATACATTTGTTCCCATAGGGAGGGGAAAAAATTACTTTGTGCTACCACAGTTCTAACTTTAGGCGAATTTTGAACAAAAAATGCATTGTTCTTTGTTTTACCAACCCATCTAAATATCTTCTACCAATTTGCATGCGAGTTCCAATAATAAAAGTTCTGTTTATCTCTAGAGCCTTTGACTCAAAACTTGTAATCATTTATTATCCTATTTGAATGGGATAGAACTAAGCATATCACATCGTTAGGATATCATCACACAATGACGCAGTAATTATAGGGGTACCATGAAACAATGAGACAGTAGATACGTAACTTACTGAGCTTTGCATTGCTTTAGGCATATCACAATTATCACCAATTTTGGACCTATAGTGATGAAAATAATTTAATGTGTTAAACTTAACGTGTAGAACCTAAAAAATATTAAACCAAATGAAAACAACAAAATAAAAGTTGTAACTTATGTAAAAGAATTTTGATAAGGTGAAGAATCCTTGACTTTTATAGCAAGCGACAAATTAATTTTCTATGTGCATTGCTCATCAAAACCACACAACAACTAAAAGAGAAAAATTCACGCACATTGAAACAAAGTTCAAATGATCCAAAAAAACTTAAAACAACGAAAAATGATATGGGTAACACTATAAACACAAAGCTCATTAAAGTCGGGTAACAATAGAAAAAAACCAAACACTAAGAGAGTAGAAAAATTAGAAGGTAGAAAGAAAGTTTATTACTTGAATGGAAACGATACTTTGAATTTGGTGAGCCAATTTTTCCTTAGAGATCTAGAGCAGAACACAATTATGAGGGTTACGAAAAGCAAAAAAATATGCATCATTTATGTATTTTTCTAAGAGAAGTATGTGCATCAAAAATACAAACCTTCAATAGGAATAAAATAGCACTCAATTATGAAGGAAGCAGATCTGAAAACATAAACAAAAATTGTTTTGGACTTGCTGCTTTTAGCTTTCGCATTTTTGGTAGAAGGCCTACTTCAGAGTCGGGATCTATAGCGGGATCAGAAGATGGTTGGTCTTCGACGATGGTAGAAGGAGCGAAGGTAGCGACCTCTTCGATTGACATGGCAGGACTAGGGAATTAGGGATTGAGATAATAAAAATGACATGTATTTCTCTGATTTGGGATGGAAGAAGAGAAAAATTAAAATTGGGGCGTTGGGAAAAAGGACGAATGGAAGAGGCACGGAAGAAAGAAAAGTAAAGTTGCGACCGTTGAGTTTAAAATTGAAGGGGTTTGGGAGCTCTCGAAATCCAACTCAGTAATAATAGGTTACTCGGAGAATGTTCAGTTGCCAAATTTCAAGGGGGCCTGTGTGAGCTTGAAATTTAACTCACTAATAATAATATAGTATAGATACATATATATACACATACTTACATATATACATATATATGCGCTCATCTCCTTTAAGATATCTTACGATATAGAACTAGTCACAATCCAATCTATGCACCTATTTCAATACAATGTGAGCCACACCTAACAGAGAGAATTTGAATAATATTGTAATAATCATAATATTGTTAATTTGTAGGAGTTTGAAAATAATAATATGTTATGAAAATTAAGGAGAGAAGATGAAATCCGTTGGAGTAAATAGTTGAATGTGGAGAAGATGCCACATGTCAAATTGTAAAGCCAAAAATGTGAGAAGCAATGAGAAATAAGAATGAGTGACTTTTTGTAACATCCCTAATTTTTTATAACATTATTCAGGAAATTTAATTAGATAAATTAAATAGAATAATGATGATAAGGGGATTGAAATTTGAATAAACTATATATAGGGTCGTGCTTATTGATAAAGTAAATGGGCTTTAATTGGGTTATTAAACTAATTAAAATTACACATGGGCATATTAGTAAACTAGCCTCCATATCATACACGACTACACACTTCTTACATTTGCCCATTCACGTTTCATTTCTCACTTTCAGAAACGCAAATAAGAAAATAAAATATAGCAGGCCATTAACAAGGAGGAAAAGAGGAAAATGCAATCTAAAGCTAAGGATCAAAGCTAGAAAGAATCAATCAACAACAAATCTCAAATTCCATATCATATCTAATGTGAATAATGATCTTATACCATCTCTATTTTATTCTAAGATAATATGTTTTGGTATTTATGATTGAATTCATTTTTATGATGATATGGATAATGATATGCATGATTTGTATTATGTTTGGTTTATTTTAATTCATTCACATATGAATTTGCACGGTTTTGATGTAAAATCGAAAGTTTATTATTTTAGAATGCCATGGAAAAAATTTATGTTGAATAAAACCTGATTTTGGGATGGGTTTCAATTTTCATAATTTTTTGAGTTATAGAAAATTTATTATGAAATTCTAAAGGAAAAGATAATATAATTGGGTTTAAAATTTATTTTGACTATTTCAGGAAGAAATTGGGGTCCGAAATGTTGATATGTTTGATTACATGATAAACTTGAATTTCTTTGATTTTTTGGGATTTTCCCAATTGATTTACTAGGGAAAATAAACTATTTTAAAAGGGGGACTTTTATGTAAATATTGATTTTTTTATATAGAAGGGCTTAGCTTTACATTTCTTTGATTTAGACCAAATTAAAAGCGGCAGTTTTTAATGGTAAAGCATTTGAAAATTTTAAAAATAACCAATCAAGGAACTACAACAGGCAGGTTAGTATAAAGTAATCACTATATTTAGCTAAAATCCAACGTCTTTCAGAAAAAGGTGGTTCCGCCTATTTCGGAGGTACCTTTCGACTCCTTTACCTCCGCATCAACCCAATCGAAACCATTAGAGTCGAAACCAATGCGCATGACATCAATGGTATTGGTACAAAATGAATTGGTAAGTAGCGGAAGGTAAGGTGCCGAAAGGATGCTTTCATCAGAGTCAAAACCTAGGTCTACTTTTAAAAGAAAAGGCGCCTGCCTAGTTTTGAAGGGCTTTCGACCATGTCGGTATCCTATAGGGTCGAAACCTTAGTTTGTTTTCAAAGTTAAATTCTTGTCTTGTTTACTTAAAGCTTTCGACATGGTCGACACTCATGATTTCAAAAGGGTCCTCATAAATAGCTTACGAAGGGGTACCTTTTTCCTTTAAATCAGTGCTTTCGGAAAGGGGTGGTTCTGACCTAGTCGAAACCCAACCGCTAACTTTCCTTTCAATTGTATTGAAACCATCTATGATGTCGAAGGGTTACCTCTTTTTTAACCTAAACTAAGCCTTTTTCTTAAATGCTTTCGAAAGGGGATGATGGTTTCGAAGGCAATGGAGTCGAAAGTGGGTTTCAACTCTATCCTTCAAAGGATTGAGCTTTCGAATAGATGGTTCCGGCACCATCAACTTTTCCCTAAAACAACCTTATAAGGGTTTCGAAAAAGTTACTTTCGTGTATAACCACTTTGACCCAAATGATGTTTTTAAAGAATAAACCCAATGCTTTCGAAAGGGGTAATTTCATTTGTTTTGGAGCTATGTTTTAAAGAATGGTTTAATACCATCGAAAGGTATATATGGTTTCGAAAGGAAATATTTATCAAGGGCTTCGAAAGGAATGTTTATTATGTTTAGAAAAGAAGTTTTTTGCTTTCGACAAGGGTCATCCAGAGGTTTCGAAAGAGATGTTTTTAAGAGTTCAAAACATAAACCCAATCTCGATTTAAAGGAATAACTATAGCATAAACAAATAAAGGGTTGAAATGAAGAAGTTTTCCTTGATTAAAAAGGTTAAAGAGTTTAACCAGGATATATACATATATATAAATATGATTTTAAGGATAATCAATCACAGGTGTTGATATTAATGGTTGTTAGGTATACTTCTTCATAGATTTATTCACATTGTTATTAACCCATAACGGTATTTTTGGGGAAGGGCAGAATAACCAGTTAGGTTGACCCAGTAGTGAATATGAATTAAGAAATGTTAAAACCTTAAAACTAAAGATATTGGTAGGGGCCGATAGGTTTACATTAAGCCCATGAAAACTATATATAACTAATGATATTTGCAGGGGCCAATAAGTTCATAATCAGCCCATGAAAACTATGATTTGATACTGGCAAGGGCCAGTAGGTTTCTAGTCATCCCATGAAAACTATATCCGGATTAAGATATTGACAGTTAGTTAACAGGTTCCTAGTTAGCACATGAAAATTAGGACAAGAGAAAAGATATTGGAGTTACCAATAGGTTCTTAGTGATCCCATGAAAACTATGAAATCAGACAGATAGTCCATAAACATTTGACAGGTTAATAGTGACCCTTAAAACTATATTTGAGACCGATAGTCAAAATGAATGGCGATGGTTAATCCAGATTTGATTTACTTGTTTTGTGTATCATCATAATATTTTGAAATGCTATGTTTTAACCATTGTGGATGCAGGAGCACAGTATATGGTTTTATAAATGTTTTAGGATGTTAGTGAGAGGAAAACCCATTCCGCTAAGCGGTGTGGTCTCACCAGATATCTAAATGGTTTGAGATGGTAGATTATTACCCACATCAGGCTTTATGTCTAACTCGAAGTTTTTGTTTTCCCCTTAAACTCTCGGATACTCAATTTATTTTGAGTAGGTTGAGAGTTAAGGTTTACAGGTGTTCTTTTAAACGAATAAAGCTTCCGCGGACGTGCAGGAGGCAAGCTAGTTACTAGAGTTCTTTTATTTTCGCTGTGTGTTTTGACTGTAAAGGAATTTTTTTTTATTGCCTTATTATTACATACTCTAATCATCCAAGGGGGCATCTTCATATGTTGCTCTTGGCGTATTTTGTATTAATTATATGTCTGAACATGGTTTGCAAACTGGAATTATGTAATCAATTTTGGAATATTTTGAAATGGAATGTGGAATTTGTTTGCTGTTTAAAATTTTCCATATTCTTGTGTTTCTTTGTATAATGTATAATGTATCTAGTATCGCAGTATTTGGTCATCAAGGATTAATAACTATGGATGACTGTAGCATTCGTAGCCGTTATTTTTGGGCGTCTAAGTAGGGGGATGTTACAAGTTGGTATCAGAGTATAGATTTATGAAACTTTAAAAGAAACTTAAACCTAAAAGATTTCCAAACATAATCCAATGAATCAGATAATAAGATTGGGGTTGGGTTAACGCTATAGTAACATACTTGTATTTGATATATAGTTATATATGTTTATATACGTAAGCACGTATTCCCCGCTCTCTTAGACCGTTCTTTTGTATCTTACTAAGGCTCGTATGCAAATTTAAAAGAAAGGAGATATGGAAGTAGGAAACGGAAGAGGAAATCTTGGTGGAAGAAGCACCACAACTAATGGAAATGCTCGACCCACTACCAGGAGAAACCCGAGTCGATCGGCTAATGCTAGTAATCAAAATGCCAATGCCAATGTGGGTGCTGGAAATCCACCAATAGATATGGGAGCGATGTATCAGTTCTTTGTAGGTTTGATGCAAGCAGGAGCTGCTGCTGGTGTTGTTGGAAATGTAGGAAAAGCTAATCATGTGGCTCCAGTTGGGAATAATTATGCTTTGTTGAATAGAGATTACAACAGTTTGGGTGGGAAGCCATTCTTGGGAATGGAAAGTGCCATAGAGGTTCAGAATTAGTTGTTGCATTGTGAGCATATATTTACTGATTTGGGTTTAAATGATGAGCAAAAGAGAAGGTTCGCCTCTAGACAGTTACATGGGTCAGCACTACTGGCGAAATGCCGGAAGAGCGGTTAACTTGGGATGATTTTAAAATGAGATTTGAGCAGAAGTTTGTATTTTAGTTTGCTAAGTCTGAGCTGATGAGGAAGTTTATGGATTTAGTTCAAGGAGAGATGTCAGTAGTTGAGTGTGCTACTAAGTATTAAGAGCTGTCTTAATGTGGATATGATGTTACAGATACTGACATCAGAAGGAATGAGAGGTTCATTCGGGCATTGAGGCACGAGCTTGCTAGAATGACCATGACACATGTTCATGATCCGTGTAATGTAGTGATGGAAATGGTCATTCGCCGTGAGAAGTAACTTGTTGATCATGCTAAGGAGAAATCAATGGAAACTCAGGGTTCTCAATGGAAGAAGAGGAAATTCTTTAAAAAGAAGGGAGCCCAGAAGGGAGATACTGCCAAGAAGCCAAAGGCTGAGATAGTTTGCTATAAGTGTGATAAGAAGGATCACTTTGCAAATGAGTGCCGGTCAGGAAATGGGAAGAAAGCTGCAACTAAGAAGAATGTGAAGTGCTTCAACTACGATCAAGTTGGACATTACAAGAATCAATGTCCAGAGCCAGTCTGGGCGGATAAAGGAATTTTTTTTTCCTATTGGCCCAGCTAGGCCTACTGCAGCAGATAAGGGAAAGACCCTGATGGAAGGTACCTCCATTTAGAGTACTTTTTGATATCGGTGCATCACATTCATTTATATCTCAGTGTTTGATTGATAGATTATGTTTAGAACCCACCTTTCATGTTACTTCCTTAAGGATTGCGAATCCAATAGGAGGTTATGCAACTCTACGATTAAGATGTGACCAATTAGAACTTGATTTGTTAGGTCATAAGTTTGCATGCAGTTTGTATGTAATTGATTTCGTAGATTTCAGGATCATTATGGGTATGGATTGGTTGGGTAGGTATGAAGCTAGAATATTTTGCCAAGATAGAGAGATATCACTGGGACACCCTAATAGTCATAACCGAGTAATATTCTCAGTAGAGGATACTGACCGGAGTGTTAGTGCTTTGCTTAATTCTATGGAAGTAGGAGATGTGTTAAATCAGGTTCGGGTAGCAAAAGAGTTTGCGGATGTCTTTTAGTCAGTCACTGGATTACCACCTAAAAGAACTGTTGAGTTTAGAATAGACCTGGTGCCCGGAGCCGAACCTATAAGTAGACCACCTAGCAGGATGACACCTACTAAGATGAAGGAATTAAAGGTGCAACTAGTGGATCTTAAAGAAAGGAATTATAATAGACCAAGCAGTTTGCCTTGGAGAGCGGCCGTGATGTTCATAAAGAAACTAGATGGGTCGTTGAGGATGTGTATCGACTATCGTAAGTTGAACGAAAGGAAGATTAGGAATAAGTATCCTTTGCCGAGAATAGATGATCTGTTCAATCAGTTGAGTGGAGCCAGAGTGATTTCCCAGTTAGATTTGGCGATGGGTTTCCATCAGTTAAGAGTGGTGGAGGACAGTATTCCTTTAATAGCCTTTCGGACTAGATATAGTTTATATGGGTGGTTGGTGATGCCATTTGGATTGACGAATGCACTTGCTTTCTTTGTGGATTTGATGAACCAAGTTTTTCGAGAGCACTTGGATGGGTTCGTATTAGTATTCATAGACGACATTTTAGTGTACTCTAAGGATGAGAGGGAACATGAAAGTTCATCTTAGAGTGGTACTTGAGACGTTGAGGCAGAAACAGCTAAAGGCTAAGTTTACCAAGTGTCATTTTTGGAAGAAAGAGGTTAAGTTTCTTGGTCACGTGGTTTCAGGAAAGGGATTGTTAGTCAATCCAGATAAGATCGAAGCTGTGAATAATCGGAAGAGACCGGAGGCGGTGACTGAGATCAGGAGTTTTCTTGGACTTGATGGCTACTACCGGAGATTCATTAAGGATTTCTCGCAGATAGCAGCACCTTTGACTAAGCTAACCAGAAAGGAGGTAAAGTTTATTTGGTTTGACAAATGTGAGGAAGCATTTCTTAAGTTAAAGCATTTATTGACCAATGCACCTGTGTTAGTAGTTCCATATGGAAACCAAGCATTGGTGGTATATACTGATGCATGCAGAACTGGATTAGAAGTAGAGTTGATGCAGAATGGTAAGGTTATTGCCTATGCATCTAGGCAACTTAGACCGCATGAAGTAAGATATCCTACTCATGATTTGGTGTTGGCAGAAGTGATCTTCGCATTGAAGATTTGGAGACATTATCTCTTAGGGGAGAGGTTTGACCTTTATACCAATCATAAGTCTTTACGGTATTTATTCTCTCAAAAGGAGTTGAATATGAGACAGCAGAGGTGGTTGGAGTTTTTGGCCGCTTGTGATCTTGGTATTGAGTATGCACTAGGAAAGGGTAATAAGGTAGCAGATGCTCTTAGCAGAAAACATCAGAATATGGTGTTGGCTATGTTGGCAGAGTGGAAAGATTTGGAAGCTTTAGTCAGTTATGGTGTGCAGTTAAGGTCGACTACTGGTTCTAGTCGGAGTACCGCCAGGTTATCTTGTCTAGAAGTTCGACTAGTGTTGATCGAGAGAATTGCTTCTAAGTAGAAGGAGGATCTAGTGTTAGCTGAGAGGATTAAAAGACTTGAGGTTGGAACAGAGATCGATGATCTAAAGGATTTTAGCCTTGACCAGAAGGGGTGGTTGAGAAAGAAAGGACGGTTGTGTATTCTGAATGTAGAGGACTTGAGGAAGGAAGTTCTTGAAGAGTGTCATCGATCCAAATTTATGATTCATCCTGGAGGAACCAAGATGTATCAGGATATAAAGAGGAGCTTCTATTGGAAAGGCCTAAAGAGAATGTTGGCTTGTGGGTTAGACGGTGTGCAAATTGTCAACAAGTGAAAGTTGAGCAACAAAAACCGAGTGGGTTGCTTCAGCCTTTAGAGATTCCAGTTTGGAAATGGGATTCGATATTCATGGATTTCATAGACGGGTTGCTTAGGACAAATAGCGGGAATGAAAGTATATGGGTTATGGTGGAAAGATTGACCAAAAGCGCCCATTTCATTCCAGTTAAGTCAACCAGGACGGCATTTGTTTTAGCTAAATTGTTCTTGAAGAACATAGTCAGATTGCGTGGAGTTCCTAGCAGTATAGCCAGTGACAGAGATGCTTTGTTTACCAGTGAATTCTGGAAGAGTCTATAGGAAATGATGGGTACCATGCTTAATATGAGTACTGTATATCACCCTCAGACAGATGAGAAGACAGAGAGAGTCAATAAGGTACTCGAGGATTTACTGAGAGCTTGTGTATTGGATTTTGGGGGATCTTGGGAGGACCACCTACATTTGGTTGAGTTTTCTATAACAACGGTTATCATACTAGTATAGGAAGGGCGCCATTTGAAGCTTTGTATGGAAGGCCATGTAAATCACCAGCATGTTGGTTGGAGACTGGAGATAGATTAGCCTTAGCTCCAGATTTGGTTAGAGAGGCGTTAGAGAAGATCGAGTTAATCTGAGGAAGGATGAAGGAAGCTCAATCCAGACAGAAGAGTTATGCAGATAAGAGGTGTAAAAACCTAGAATTCTCAGTCAGGGAAAAGGTTTTGATTAAGGTAACACCTATGAAGGGTGTGGTGCAATTTGGAAAGTCGGGGAAGTTAACCCCGAGATATGTTGGTCCATTCAAGATTATAGGGAGGATTGGAAAGCTCACATACAGAGTTGAGTTGCCGAGCAGTATGGCAGGTGTCCATAATGTATTTCATTTGTCTCATCTTCACAAGTATGTGCATAATCCAGAGACTACTATCCCTCCGACAGGGTTGGAAAACTTAGTAGTAGAGCCTAATTTGACTTTTGTTAGACAACTAGTTCAGGTTGTAGCTAGAGATGAGAAAAGATTAAGGAAAAAGACAGTCAAGTTGGTGAAAGTTTAGTGGAGCAATAACGAGAAGGACTGTGCTTGGGAGACAGAGGACAAGATTAGAGATGCTTATCCTGATCTACTTTGAGGATATTTCTATGTTAGATTTATATAGATAGTTGCTAGTCAGTTAGACCAGTATGGTTGTTAAGATTGTTACAGATGATTGCTATGGTTAGTATTTAGTCCTTACAGAATTTCGAGGATGAAATTCTTTGGGGGGGGCCTGTAACATCCCTAATTTTTGATAACATTATTCAGGAAATTTAATTAGATAAATTAAATAGAATAAAGATGATAAGGGGATTGAGATGAATAAACTATATATAGGGTCATGCTTATTAATAAAGTAAATGGGCTTTAATTGGGTTTAATTAAAATTACACGTGGGCATATCAGTAAACTAGCCTCCTTATCATACACAGCTATATACTTCTTACCCTTGCCCATTCACGTTTCATTTCTCACTTTCACAAATGAAAATTCAAAAACTAAAATATAGCCGGCCATTAATAAGGAGGAAAAGAGGAAAATTCAATCTAAAGCTAAGGATCAAAGCTAGGAAGGATTAATCAACAACAAATCTCAAATTCCTTATCATATCTAAGGTAAATAATGATCTACCATCTCTATTTTATTCAATGATTATATGTTTTCGGATTTATGATTGAATTCGTTTTTATAATAATATGCATGATCTATATTATGTTTGTTTTTTTTAATACATTCACATATGAATTTGCACGGTTTTGATGTAAAACCGAAAGTTTATGATTTTAGAATGCCATGGAAAAAATTTATGTTGAATAAAACATGATATTGTAGATGGGTTTCAATTTTCATAATTTTCTGAGTTATAGAAAATTTATTATGAAATTCTAAAGGAAAATATAATATAAGTGGGTTTAAAATTTATTTTGAGTATTTCAAGAAGAAATTGGGTCTGAAATGTTGATATGTTTGATTACATGATAAACTTGAATTTCTGTGATTTTTGGGGATTTTTACCAAATGATTTACTAGGGAAAATAAATTATTTTAAAAAAGGGACTTTTCTGCAAATATTGATTTTGTTATATGGAAGGACTAAACAGTTACATTTCTTTGATTTAGACCTAACTAAAAGTGGCAGTTTTTAATGGTGAAGTGTTTGAAAAGTTTAAAAGTAACCAATGAAGGAATTACAACAGGCAGGTTAGTATAAAGTAATCACTATATTTAGCTAAAATCCAACGTCTTTCTGAAAAAGATGGTTCCGCCTATTTCAAAGGTACCTTTCGACTCCTTTACCTCCGCTTCAACCCAGTCAAAACCATTAGAGTCGAAACCAATAAGCATGGTATCAACGGTATTGGTACGAAGTGAATTGGTGAGCAATGGAAGGTAGGGTGCCAAAAGTGATGCTTTCGTCAGAGTCGAAATCTAGATCTACTTTTAAAAGAAAAAGCGCCTGCCTAGTTTTGAAGGGCTTTCGACCAAGTCGATACCCTATAGGGTCGAAACCTTAATTTGTTTTCAGAGTAATTCTTGTCTTGTTTACTTAAAGCTTTTGACATGGTCGAAACTCATGACTTCGAAAGGGTCCTCATAAATAGCTTCCGAAGGGGTACCTTTTTCCTTTAAATCAGTGCTTTCGAAAAGGGATGGTTCCGACCTAGTCGAAACCCTGCCGCTAACTTTCCTTTCGACTGTATTGAAGCCATCTATGCTATCGAAGGGTTACATCTGTTTTAACCTAAACTAAGCCTTTTCTTAGATGCTTTCGAAAGGAATTGAGTGTTTCGAAGGTGATGGAGTCGAAAGAGGGTTTTGACTCTATCCTTCAAAGTTTCAATTCAAAGGATTGTGCTTTCGATTAGATGGTTCCGACACCATCAACTTTTCCCTAAAACAACTTTATAAGGGTTTCGAAAGAGATACTTCCGTGTATAACCATTTTGACCCAAATGATGTTTTTAAGGAATAAATCCAATGCTTTCGAAAGGGGTACTTTCATTTGTATCGGAGCTATGTTTTAAAGGGTGGTTTAATACCATCGAAAGGTACATGTGGTTACGAAAGGAAATATTTGTCAAAGGCTTCCAAAGGAATGTTTATTATGTTTTGAAAAGAAGTTTTTTTGCTTTCGACATGGGTCATCCAGAGGTTTCGAAAGAGATGTTTTTAAGAGTTCAAAACATAAACCCAATCTCAATTTAAAGGAATAACCATAGCATAATAAAAGGGTTGAAATGAGAAATTTTCCTTGATTAAAAAGGTTAAAGAGTTTAACCTGGATATATACACAAACACACATATATATATAAAGATGATTTCAAGGATAATCAATCACATGTGTTGGTATTAATGGTTGTTAGGTTTTTGGGGAAGGGCATAATAACCAGTTAGGTTGACCCAGTAGTGAATATGAATTAAGAAATGTTAAAATCTTAAAAACTAAATATATTGGCAGGGGCCAATAGGTTTACAATAAGCCCATGAAAACTGTATATAACTAACGATATTGGCAGGGGCCAATAAGTTCATAATCAGCCCATGAAAACTATGATTTGATACTAGCAGAAGCCAGTAGGTTTTTAGTTAGCCTATGAAAACTATATCCGGATTTAGATATTGACAGTTAGTCAATAGTTTCCTAGTTAGCCCATGAAAATTAGGATAAGAGAAAAGATATTGGAGTTACCAATAAGTTCTTAGTAATCCCATAAAAACTATAAAATCGGACAGATAGTCTATAAACATTTAACAGGTTAATAGTGACCCTTAAAACTATAATTGAGATAGATAGTCAAAATGAATGGGGATGGGTAATCCAGATTTGATTAACTTGTTTTGCATATCATCCTGATGTTTTGAAATACTATGTTTTAACAATTAGGATGTAGGATCACAATATATGTTTTTATAAATGTTTCAGGATACTAGTGAGGGGAAAAACCGTTCCGCTAAGCGGCATGGTCTCACTAGATATCTAAATGGTTTAAAATGGTAGATTATTATTCACACTAGGCTTTATGTCTGACTCGAAGTTTTTGTTTTCCCCTTAAACTCTCGAGTACTCAATTGATTTTGAGTAGGTTGAGAGTTAAGGTTTCCAGGTGTTCTTTTAGACGAATAAAGCTTCCACAGACGTGCATGAGGCAAGCTTGTTATTAGAGTTCTTTTATTTTCGCTGCGTGTTTTAACTGTAAAGGCAAATTTGTTTTATTGCCTTATTATTATATACTCCGATCATCCAAGGGGGCATCTTCATATGTCGCTCTTGGCGTATTTTGTATTAATTATATGTTATTTGAACGTGGTCTACGAACTGGAATTATGTAATCAATTTTGGAATATTTTGAAATGGAATGTGGAATTTGTTTGCTGTTTAAAAATTTCCATTTTCTTGTGTTTTTGTGTACCAATGTATCTAATATCGTCGTATTTGGTTGTCGAGGATTAATAACTATGGATCACAGCAGCATCTGTAGCCGTTATTTTTGGGCCTCCAAGTGGGGGGATGTTGCACTTTTCTTTAATAGTATATTATAGATGTACTGGTACAGTAAATTTATAATTGGTTATGTCTGTTGTTTTCCATTTCGATAGATAATTATGGTATCTATTCTATTATATATAAAAGAGAATAAAAGATTTTTCGTACTCTAATTTCTCATTCAGTCTGAACCCAAATGCTTATCTATTATATTATATATAAAAGAGAACAAAAGATTTTTTGTATTCTTATTTCTCGTTCAATCCGAAGCCAAATACTTATCTCTCATCGATTTAAGTAAACATTTGCAATTTTCCCCTCCAACTCTTTTCCAATCACAATTTATGTATCCATTATATTTATTGCTATTCATTGTTTTGTTTCTTAGCATTCTTCTGCTCTTAATTTATTAATAATTTAAAAAACGTATTTTTGATGGTTTCCCTTTATTTTTCTGTAACTTCATCCTCTCTTCCCATTAATTTGGAAATTCATCTTCCTAAACACTATCTCCATTTCTGTTTAACTCGATCTTCTAATATGTTCTATTATATATAAAAGAGAATAAAAGATTTTTTGTACTCTTATTTCTCGTTCAATCTGAAGCCAAAAACTTATCTCTCATTGATTTGTGTAAACAATTTCCAATTGCCGCCTCCAACTCTTTTCCAACCACAATTCATGTATCCATTATATTTATTGATATTCATTATTTTGTTTCTTAGCATTCTTCTGCTCTTAATTTATTAATAATTAAGAAAACATATTTTTGATAGTTTCCCTTTATTTTTCTTTAACTTCATCCTCTCTTTGCATTAATTTGTGAATTCATCTTCCTAAAACCATATCTCCATTTCTATTTTACTCAATCTTCTAATATGTTTTTCAATTTTGTCAATGTTTCTAATTTCTATTTTCCTTATTGATTCTCATAAACTATATTTCTTTCAAATCATTTAAGGAAACACCTTTTATTTTGTAGGAAACCATCATGGATGAAGACGAATCTGGATGTTTTTTATCTGGTAACTTTTTTTCATCTTTTCACAATAATTTAAAGTTGTATGTTGATTACATTAATTTCATCATTTTTAAAGTAGTTAAAAGTTGAATCTTTTCATTTCTGAAGTTTTTTTCTTATGAACGTTTTTGCATCTGATCCCCTTGCTTTGGTTCTTTTCACCAGATCAATAGGTAAGTATTCATTTTTAGACTATTATATTATAGTTTTAATCCTTATTTTGTATAACGTTTCCAGATTTTCCATAATCTTATCTGCTTCAAATCAGGACTACAATTAAACTACTGTATGTTCTCATTTTTAAACCATTTTCCAACTTTTTTAAAAATTTTGTATTCATATTTGATGATGTGTGGTTGTCTCCTGGATTTTATTTACAATTTCTTCTATTATTGTAAAACTGTTTCATGTTACCTAAAAACACCTTTTATTTTGTAAGAAACTGTTGAATTAGAACCATCTGGATCTGGAATCTATGTGTTTTCATTTTGTAGGAAACCATCATCGACGAAGACGAATCTGGATGTTTTTTATTTAATAACTTTCTTTTCATCTTTTTCATAGTAGTTTAAAGTTGTTTGTTGATTACTTTCATTTCATCATTTTCAAAGTAGTTAAAAGTTGTTGATTTTTTTCATTTCTGAAGTTCTTTTCTTAGGAATGTTTTTGCATCCAATCCCCATGCTTCGGTTCTTTTCACCAGATCAATAGTATGTTTTCATTTTTAGACTGTTATATTACGGTTTTAATCCTTATTTTGTATAAGTTTCCAGATTTGCCATAATCTTAACTGCTTCAGATCATGTCTATAATTAAACTACTATATGTTCTCATTTTTAAACCTTTTTCCAACTTTTCAATATTTTTGTGTCCTTGTTTAGCGATGCGTGGTTGCCTCCTAGATTTTATTTGCAATTTCTTCTATTATTGTAAAAGTGTTTCATGTTACCTAAAAAGATATATACCTAATTATGAGTGTCATAATCATAAAAAGGAAACAAAATTTCGCAATAATGACATTTTAGGCGTGTTTTAAATTATTTTTCTTCTATGTCCATGATTGTTTCAATATTATCAATTTTAAACCACTCTATGTTGTCATTTTCCAACTTTTTTCCAACTATCTATCCTTATTTACAATTTCATTACCTTTATAGCCTTATATGTTATTATGAAATTTTTATTCATGCTTTTTTGTTACCCGAACAATACAATTTCTTCTCACAGTAAACTAATCAAGTATATTGTGTTCTACACAATCAAATTTATGAATTTTACGTTTGATTTCTTTGTGCTTGGTTTCTTTGTTCTCCAATAATGACATCTTAAGTATGTTTTAAATAATTTTTTAAATCTGCGTTTATGATTGTGCCAATATCATCAATTTGATTGTCTAATGTAAAATATTTATTTTTGAATATTGAAGAAGTATTTCATGTTAGTTAAAGTGGTGTGATTGTTATGCATAAGTTGTTTATGAAAAATATGCACATAAAAGGATTGTCCACATATTTATAGCAGTAGAGCCCTTACTATCTATCCTCATTTACAATTTTATTACCTTTGTAGTCTTATGTGTTATTATGAAATTTTTATTCATGCTTTTTTATTACCCTAACAACACAATTTCTTTTAATAGTAAACTAATCAAGTATATTGTGTTCTACACAATCAAATTTATGAATTATTTGTTTGATTTCCTTGTGCTCGGTTTCTTTGCTCTCCTAACAAAACAATATGTCCTATCTTTGTTATGGCAATTCCAAACCTTTGGTTGTTTGCCTCATCTACTCAATTATTGGTTTTTAAATATGTTGTCCTTAGCGGTGTATTGCCAAATGAAATCATAGCCATCATTTGTAATTCAAAAGCAATCACCTATTTTCTTTGTTTGCAACATAATCTTTGGTTTGTATTACCATACTGTCAAGACCCGATTCTTCAACTTCCGAAAATCGACATTAATACGTCCACTGTATCAACTGCCGAGCAATCGAATGCCAGCAAATCAAACCCTGAGGGTTTAAAAAGAAGAGGTAGAAGAAGACAGAAAGAAAAAGAACTAAAACAACCACAGAATCTCACATTCGCAGCGGAACAACATATAATAGATAAATGAACAATCTTTAAATCAAAGAACTATATCATTTTGTACATTACATCATCAGAGTTTACAACAACACTATACATCAATGGACAGTTATACAAACTTGTCCTCATACAGAATACACAGCGGAATAATAATATCATATGCAAGTGATACGTCTCGCCATCCAGCTCGCCACTGAGCTCCACAGCATCTCCTGAATCTAGAATGACCTAATAACCTGACTCTAGACTGCCCGTGTGGAAATTGGTGGGCACCCAGAGTTCAGGAAGGAAACAATAAACTCCAGGTCATTCATGGTGACTGGTGTGAGAACTAAAACAGTTATTATCTTTAAAACAACAACAACAAAGGAAGTGGAAAATATTCGCAATGCTTTTGGAAAATGAAACTACCATAAGGCCTCCCGCCACACACACAATGCAAACGCAGAATTGGAGGAGATTTCTCCTTATGATAGTCAAACATGCTTACTACGCAAAATCATTCGATATTATTATTATTAGTGCATAGTGAGGAAAACATTTCGAAAGTATAATATTAATCTTAGCCAGCATAGACATTCCGAACTATGCCTACTATAGCTACCATCTAAACAGTGGTGACCACCATACGTAAATAGCAGGTTCTACAACTAATACCGTACAAGGTTCGTATTGGAAGATGGATTTCCAACAAATGGTCAGGCTAAGGAACTTCCTATTGCCACATGGGATCGCATCTGGCGGGATGTCCCGAGAACTAACTAGCTCTTTGCCAAAACAAGGCCGGGTTACCTCTGACACCAGGTAACTACTACACGAATATGCCACCCCCGGTCCTTTGGGACCTTTATCCGAGGCACCTCGATCAAACAACAATCACACAGTAAATGAGATTGGAGTATCCACATAGGTTAAATACCAGGGTTCCATACCTGATACCACCCTTTTCCAGAAAGAAATGACATACCCTAAAGGGAGCGACCCTCGTAACCTTGCCGCATCATTCCTGTTTCGACCATTTCCGGGTTGTGAGGTCCGAAGAGGTCTCGTCCACAAAGCTACGCTTTTTCACAAAGCCATGCTTTGATCACAAATGATCAATAAATGATCATCACACAGCAACACTCAGCATGCCACACTACCAAATTGGGAGTATATCACTGATAAATTTCAACTACATAACCTCTGAGCTCGTATGTCTCAGAGAAGGGTGTTAAGCTAAGAGAATAAATTCTCCGCCACCAAACAGAAATGTATTTGAAAGAAATCAGCTTTATATCTCAAAATGTAATGTCACACATGTAACCATACAAGTCTGTTCCGGGTTCGAATAGAACCGAAGGCACTTCCGAAGAAGCCCTTGCAATCCGGGTATTCACAATCCCGATAAAACTTCCCATCACAAAGGAAATCTCTATACCGTAGCTAACGGTGTAGAGACAATCGATAGGTCATCCTATCATTTTCACAAATACCCGGTCTTCACCACCGGTCTTCAATACGATCCATATCGTCGTATCACTAATTCGGAATGGGTTATATGACACAAAGGTCTTTTCGCGGCTAACCCGAATAGTGAGCACAATATTTAAAACATATGGATATAGGGATTTCAATTAAGTCACAACTTATTACCCAAATCCTTTCCTTTAAATGGTTTAAACAAATTACCATTTTAAATCTTTAAACAAAAAGACTTACTTCACAAAGTTTACCCAGTTTCACAAAGATTCATTCATAGATTTCCAAATCAATTTCCATTTAAATTGGATTAACCCATTAAATCTTAAACTAAGATTTAATTTATAGCTTTCAAAACTATTCACAATTCAAGTCTTTTATAATATAAAAGATACACCTTTTAAAATCTTCTTTGATTTCAAAATAAAGCTTAATCATCTTCACAAAGGTTAATTCATAGTTTTTCCAAACTATTCACAATCTCATTTCAATTTAAAATGTTTCGATACAAATTGGAAATCTTTTCACTTTATGAAAGCTATTATCATTTGAAAATAGATAGTTTTCATTTTGGGAAAAGCTGGTTACAATTACACAGTTTAAAGCCATTCAAGTATAAAACTTGAATTTAAATTTAAATTTCAAAAATCATAATTCTAAATGGTTAAAAACCCATATAAATACCTTTTATACTTATAAAATCTTTTAAACCATAATTCCCAAATTATTGAATTCAATTTCAAAATATTGAATTCCAAATTTAAATCAAATGATTCAAATTTCAATTTTATTAAGTTATTTAGAATATCTCTTATTTTTGAAACACATTTCAAAAACTTTCAATTCCAATTCCAAAACTATTTTGGATTCAAAAACTCAATTTTTCAAAATTGATAAAAATCCGTGACTTAACCGATTTCCACGTGAAATCCACATTTGTGTGTGTATTGTGTAGTCCAAGGGTTTAACACAATAGTGCAACAACATTCAACCATCACAGATCAAATATAACAATATAATTGATAAGCGGTATAAACGATAACGCTTATCTTTCATTCAAAAATCACAGATATATATATCACAAATAAACAAATTACAGATCATACACAAAACAGGATATATCACAAAGCATCACATATCAGAGATATCAAACAATTCGACATCCAATATAATCCAAACATCCATAAGTAGGATTAATTTAATTATCTGATTAATTTAAATCAGATAAATTTCTCTAAATCAATTTTACTAGTTATGGTAAATTAATAATCAATAAATTTCAAATTTATTTCAAAACAATAATTAAATTTCCAAACATTTCCAAAAGATTTATTCTCAATCACCAAAAATCAATTACCAAATGGATTTCTAAATTTATTTCTTTTATAAAATAAATTCCTTTTTAAGAAGATAAATTTCTTTACTTTCCAAACTATTCAAAAATCCAAATTTTAAATAAATTCTCAACTTATAAATAATAATTTCGAAATCCATTTATTAAGCCCCTTTTTCCCAAATTTGATATTTAATTCAATACAGTTCAAAAATAAGACTTTTATCTTTTTAAAACTCCTTTTATATTTATCCAATTATCAAAAATAAGTTTTTCGATAAATTTTCAACTTAAATTTCGAAAATCCAATTTTATTTATTTCTGGTATCCAACGATACCGAAAATATATTCGGCTAAATTATAGCCGTCAATAATTTCAATCACAATATAATCACACGGCGATTATAAATAAATCAACACACAACATTGAAATAAATTCAAATGTTTGAGGAATCCAGTTGGATCCCTCCAACCTGTTTCCCTGCATCCACAGATGTTAGCACAATACCAATTCCACATCGAGGTGGAATATCGCGGTATATGGGATTTTTAAATTACTATCCGCTATTATGCGGCGCAATAGGGTCTCATCCGCTATATAATGCGGGAAATCAACTCCAAATACATATATAATACCAATTCCACTTCACGGTGTAATTATAGCGGTATATGTTTTTAATAAATAACCTCCGCTTAATATGCGGCGTATAGGGTCTATTCAACACAATAGATAGCTATCATCATTCAATTCACACAATCAAGCAATTTTAAATTCAACTATTTAAAATTTAAATCGAAACAAATATTCGATTAAGTGAGAAGTTCTCACCTTGAGTTCTGATAACAGTTGCAGTGTTTTATTTCGAATAAAATTAAACGCACGTTTAATTTTACTCAAAATTTTCACTAGCTCCAAACGATTCCAATCTAGTTCCATTGCGAAGAGCTCGTCGAAATGATTCCAACGCAATTCGTTTCGTAATTTTTCGACCTCGTATGAAAAAGTTACACTATTTTAAAGTTTGTACGATTTAAATATATATTAATTTACAATTTTATTTTCATTTTCAAACCCTGGATCATTTCTGGCCGTTAGTTTCTGCTACCTCAGATCTGGGCCGTGCCCCTCCTTCCTTCCCCAACGTGAAAACTCATGTTCAAATGAAAACCCATAGCCGCCGTTCATCACGAATTTATCGAGACTCCATCGTTCATCTGCACTTCGATCAGGAACCACCATCGCATAGCCCTTCTCGAGCTCGACCTTCACCAGAGCCGGCCCCACTCGGCTGCCCCAATCCCAAGAAAAACGTGAATAAACATGCACGTTTGTGGCCAAATTCACGTCGATCCGTAGCTTCGCTTCCGATCACAGCCGTATGGATCGAAAGATCTCGACGAGCTCTTTAACTTTGTAGTTGATAACTTTTCGAATCGGTTGACGGATTGGAAGATATTGGAGGAGGAAAGAAATGAATTTCTGGCCATAGAAATGTTAATGGCGGCTGGAAACCCTAGGGTTGATTTTGGTTTGCAAATAGAAAGAATAACGTCCTTTTATAGAAAATTGCCAAAACACTATTCATTCGATAATTTTCGAACTCCAAACGAAGCGTGCCGGCTGGCATTTCTAGGGTTTTACCTGCATTCCGAACACAATGGAACGTGTTTCGGGAGCTAATTCGATCGTATGTGAGAGTTACGGAAATAAACGATCAAATTAAAATTAAACCGATTAAAAGCGATTTCGATGCGTTGTAACTTGCCCCAGACAAACGACAACTCCGATTGACACGAAATTTGAAATCTTACAATAATTTAACATTATGGATCCAATGAAACTAGTTTCGTCAAAATCCGAGACTGTTTGAAAAATGACTATTTTCACTAGTCAATTAAATATTAAAATATTCAATTTTCACAATTTAACTTTTAATTCGATTTTAAAAAATTACAAACATCATTCTAACTCCAATATGATTTAATATAACTTTATAAATCATTTTTATATACATTTGATCCAATTTTCAATTATTTCTAGAATTTCAAATATTAAATTAATAATTTAATTGTCCAATTAAATCACTATATTCGAAATTAAATTTATTCGACTTACAAATCTTACTTATTAATATTTAAAATCAATTAAATATACGAATTTCAAATGATAGAAATTCTGGGTCGTTACAAAACAAACCCTTCAAATCTATACCATTTAACTTTCCCAAAAATCCAATAATTAAACTCTTTCAAAAACTTTACTAAGTTTTTCAAATCTATACTTAGTTATACTTTTCAAAACAAACTACATCGTTTAACTTTTAACTCCAAATCCAAAATTTAGTTTTCACAAATTTTCCAAAATTTCCCGAAAATTTTCTAACGCCTTAAATTTTCAGAAAAATTCGTCACAGCTTCCTTTGCGCGGTTCGATCATAGTAGGATCACAATAGACATAAATATATATACATCGACCCACACGGTCGGAAAAGCAAAAAAACAGTTCATATTTCCTATTTTTATTGCGTAGGCGTACCTTTTTAGCATTTTTAAGCAAAGCAGTTATTTATTAAGCATTTTAGCGCAACCAAATCCAACCGAACGGCAGCCACGACACCTGTACTTACTCAATTTAAACATGTAAGTGACATATATATAAAGTTATTAACATTTTACTCTTTTAAACAACTACAACACATGCATATTAAAAGAAATGCAAACTAAACAAGGTTCATAAGCAACTTATATAATTTCGACATCACTTGTAATTGTTTACAACCAATTCATATACAACGACATTCAATTATTCATTTTTAATTAGTTTGCGTTCACTAATTTAAATTCAAGTTCGTTCACTTTCAATTCAAATCAAATTACATAGCTTTCAATTTTTTATCAATTAAATTTCATTAACACTTAATGAATTATACTATATACAATCAACCAACACTCATATAACAACCAATGTCATAACCAACATAACCAAATTTATTAAATTTACTTTCAATTTGGTTCAACACTTTCAATTAGCTTTAATGAATTAACACTTACATCCATTATTCCATATCAATTTATTTACATTAGATTGATTAACATCCAATCCATTTTAATTCAATTGCTAATTCATTTTACAAATAAAGTTGAATTTCATTACATAACTCAAGTTCATATTTATTTAATTCACTTTGTTTTTTTTTCGATACCAAAATCAACTTCATTTAACATTACTTAAGTTATATTCCAATTAAACATCATTTGTTTAACTTAACTTAAATTTCCACTTATAAATCCAATTCAGATTCCAATTCTAAAGTAAATTCTATTTAACTTTTACCAAAGCTAAATTTATTATCTCATATTATAAGTTCAAAACTCATTTCACTTATATTCATCAATTTCAATTTGGATTTTAATTTCAAATTTGTTTATCACAACAAAACTTAAAATTTTCAATTTATTATGGTAGCAAATCAATCACACATGAACTCGAAAATGATACTGATGATGCTGCAGTCATCACCCTTATTATTTCCCAGCAACACTAGTGAATTCAGTGCTTTAAATTCTTTCAATATTTCCTTTTATTTATAAATCATATTTATAAATCTTTTTCTCATATAATTTCACTATTTAACTTTACTTATACAAGATTATTTCACAATTGCAAATCATATTAATTATAATTCCATACTTATACAATTTTTGCTTTTATTTAGATTATTCAAACAACTTTTATTAACTCATATATATTCTTACATTTTCAACAACCAAACAATTAATTTTATATACACTTTAATAATTCTGAAAAATAATTTCCTTTATATATAAAATATAATCGAGGTAAAATTATTTCATTTACCCAATTTAAAATGATATTGTGTCGGTTCATCTTGTTTAAGAGTTTAGAAACCCCTATCGATTATAGTTAGCTAGACTGCACCGACCAGAATCTATAAACAATCAACCGATAAGTTAACACAATACAAAACAATTTCATATTCACTAACAAATACGCGCTCATATCTATTATTACACTCACACTCATTCTAGAGTACTACTGACTCTATCTCTAATGAGTAACACCCAACAGAGCCAAAGTTATCGCTTAACCATATGCTCTGATACCACATTGTCAAGACCCGATTCTTTGACTTCCGAAAATCGACATTAATACGTCCACTGTATCAACTGCCGAGCAATCGAATGCCGGCAAATCAAACCCTGAGGGTTTAAAAAGAAGAGGTAGAAGAAGATAGAAAGAAAATGAAAGAAAAAGAATAGAAACAACAACAGAATCTCACATTCGCAGCAGAACAACATATAATAGATAAATGAATAATCTTTAAATCAAAGAACTATATCATTTTGTACATTACATCATCAGAGTTTACAACAACACTATACATCAATGGATAGTTATACAAACTTGTCCTCATACAGAATACATAGCGGAATAATAATATCATATGCAAGTGATACGTCTCGCCATCCAGCTCGCCACTAAGTTCCACAGCATCTCCTGAATCCAGAATGACCTGATAACCTGACTCTAGACTGCCCGTGTGGAAATTGGTGGGCACCCAGAATTTAGGAAGGAAACAATAAACTCCAGGTCAGTCATGGTGACTGGTGTGAGAACTAAAACAGTTATTATCTTTAAAACAACAACAACAAAGGAAGTGGAAAATATTCGCAATGCTTTTGGAAAATGAAACTACCATAAGGCCTCCCGCCACACACACAATGCAAACGCAGAATTGGAGGAGATTTCTCCTTATGATAGTCAAACATGCTTACTACGCAAAATCATTCGATATTATTATCATTAGTGCATAGTGAGGAAAAAATTTCGAAAGTATAATATTAATCTTAGCCAGCATAGACATTCCGAACTATGCCTACTATAGCTACCATCTAAACAGTGGTGACCACCATAAGTAAATGGCAGGTTCTACAACTAATACCGTACAAGGTTCATATTGGAAGATGGTTTTCCAACAAATGGTTAGGCTAAGGAACTTCCTATTGCCACATGGGATCGCCTCTGGCGGCACGTCCCGAGAACTAACTAGCTCTCTGCCAACACAAGGCCGGGTTACCTCTGACACCAGGTAACTACTACACGAATATGCCACCCCCCGGTCCTTTGGGAACTTTATCCGAGGCGCCTCGATCAAACAACAATCACACAGTAAATGAGATTGGAGTATCCACATAGGTTAAATACCAGGGCTCCATACCTGATACTACCCTTTTCCAGAAGGAAATGACATACCCTAAAGGGAGCGACCCTAATAACCTTGCCGCATCATTCCTGTTTCGACCATTTCCGGGTTGTGAGGTCCGAAGAGGTCTCGTCCACAAAGCTACGCATTTTCACAAAGCCACGCTTTGATCACAAATGATCAATAAATGATCATCACACAGCAACACTCAGCATGCCACACTACCAAATTGGGAGTTTATCACTGATAAATTTCAACTACATAACCTCTGAGCTCGTACGTCTCAAAGAAGGGTGTTAAGCTAAGAGAATAAATTCTCCGCCACCAAACAGATATGTATTTGAAAGAAATCAGCTTTATATCTCAAAATGTAATGTCAGAAATGTAACCATACAAGTCTGTTCCGGGTTCGAACAGAATCGAAGGCACTTCCGAAGAAGCCCTTGCAATCCGGGTATTCACAATCCCGATAAAACTTCTCATCACAAAGGAAATCTCTATACCGTAGCTAACGGTGCAGAGACAATCGATAGGTCATCCTATCATTTTCACAAATACCCGGTCTTCACCACCGGTCTTCAATACGATCCATATCGTCGTATCACTAATTCGGAATGGGTTATATGACACAAAGGTCTTTTCGTGGCTAACCCGAATAGTGAGCACAATATTTAAAACATATGGATATAGGGATTTCAATTAAGTCACAACTTATTACCCAAATCCTTTCCTTTAAATGGTTTAAACAAATTACCATTTTAAATCTTTAAACAAAAAGACTTACTTCACAAAGTTTACCCAGTTTCACAAAGATTCATAGATTTCCAAATCAATTTCCATTTAAATTGGATTAACCCATTAAATCTGAAACTAAGATTTAATTTATAGCTTTAAAAACTATTCACAATTCAAGTCTTTTATAATATAAAAGATACACCTTTTAAAATCTTCTTTGATTTCAAAATAAAGCTTAATCATCTTCACAAAGGTTAATTCATAGTTTTCCAAACTATTCACAATCTCATTTCAATTTAAAATGTTTCGATACAAATTGGAAATCTTTTCACTTTATTAAAGCTATTATCATTTGAAAACAGATAGTTTTCATTTTGGGAAAAACTGGTTACAATTACACAGTTTAAAGCCATCCAAGTATAAAACTTGAATTTAAATTTCAAAAATCATAATTCTAAATGGTTAAAAACCCATATAAACACCTTTTATACTTATAAAATCTTTTAAACAATAATTCCCAAATTATTGAATTCAATTTCAAAATATTGAATTCCAAATTTAAATCAAATGATTCAAATTTCAATTTTATTAAGTTATTTAGAATAACTCTTATTTTTGAAACTCATTTCAAAAACTTTCAATTCTAATTCCAAAACTATTTTGGATTCAAAAACTAAATTTTTCAAAATTGATAAAAATCTATGACTTAACCGATTTCCACATGAAATCCACATTTGTGTGTGTATTGTGTAGTCCAAGGATTTAACACAATAGTGCAACAACATTCAACCATCACAGATCAAATATAACAATATAATTGATAAGCGGTATAAACGATAACTCTTATCTTTCATTCACAAATCACAGATATATATATCACAGATAAACAAATTACAGATCACACACAAAACAGGATATATGACAAAGCATCACATATCAGAGATATCAAACAATTCGACATCCAATATAATCCAAACATCCATAAGTAGGATTAATTTAATTATCTGATTAATTTAAATCCGATAAATTTCTATAAATCAATTTTACTAGTTATGGTAAATTAATAATCAATTAATTTCAAATTTATTTCAAAACAACAATTAAATTTCCAAACATTTCCAAAAGATTTATTCTCAATCACCAAAAATCAATTACCAAATGGATTTCTAAATTTATTTCTTTTATAAAATAAATTCCTTTTTAAGAAGATAAATTTCTTTACTTTCCAAACTATTCAAAAATCCAAATTTTAAATATATTCTCAACTTATAAATAATAATTTCGAAATCCATTTATTAAGCCCCTTTTTCCCAAATTTGAAATTTAATTCAATAAAGTTCAAAAATAAGACTTTTATCTTTTTAAAACTCCTTTTATATTTATCCAATTATCAAAAATAAGTTTTTCGATAAATTTTCAACTTAAATTTCGAAAATCCAATTTTATTTATTTCTGGTATCCAACGATATCGAAAATATATTCGGCTAAATTACAACCGTCAATAATTTCAATCACAATATAATCACACGGCGATCATAAATAAATCAACACACAACATTGAAATAAATTCAAATGTTTGAGGAATCCAGTTGGATCCCTCCGACCTGTTTCCCTACATCCACAGATGTTAGCACAATACCAATTCCACATCGAGGTGGAATATCGTGGTATATGGGATTTATAAATTACTATTCGCTATTATGCGGCGCAATAGGGTCTCATCCGCTATATAATGCGGGAAATCAACTCCAAATACATATATAATACCAATTCCACTTCACGGTGGAATTATCGCGGTTTATGTTTTTAATAAATAACCTCCGCTTAATATGCGGCGTATAGGGTCTATTCAACACAATAGATAGCTATCATCATTCAATTCACACAATCAAGCAATTTTAAATTCAACTATTTAAAATTTAAATCGAAACAAATATTCGATTAAGTGAGAAGTTCTCACCTTGAGTTCTGATAACAGTTGCAGTGTTTTATTTCGAATAAAATTAAATGCACGTTTAATTTTACTCAAAATTTTCACTAGCTCCAAAAGATTCCAATCCAGTTCCATTGCGAAGAACTCGTCGAAATGATTCCAATCCAGTTCCATTGCGTACACTATTTTAAAGTTTGTACGATTTATATATATATATTAATTTACAATTTTATTTTCATTTTCAAACCCTGGATCATTTCTGGCCGTTAGTTTCTGCTACCTCAGATCTGGGCCGTGCCCCTCCTTCCTTCCCCGACATGAAAACTCACGTTCAAATGAAAACCCATAGCCGCCGTTCATCATGAATTTATCGAGCCTTCATCGTTCATCTGCACTTCGATCAGGAACCACCATCGCATAGCCCTTCTCCTACTCGACCTTCACCAGAGAACCGGCCCCACTCGGCTGCCCAAATCCTGAGAAAAACGTGAATAAACGTGCACGTTTGTGGCTAAATTCACGTCGATCCGTAGCTTCGTTTCCGATCACAGCCGTATGGATCGAAAGATCTCGACGAGCTTTTTAACTTTGTAATTGATAACTTTTCGAATCGGTTGACGGATTGGAAGATATTGGAGGAGGAAAGAAACTAATTTCTGGCCATAGAAATGTTAATGGCGACTGGAAACCCTAGGGTTGATTTTGGTTTGCAAATAGAAAGAATAACGTCCTTTTATAGAAAATTGCCAAAACACTATTCATCCGAAAATTTTCGAACTCCAAACGAAGCGTGCCGGCTGGCATTTCTAGGGTTTTACCCCCGTTCCGAACACAATGGAACATGTTTCGGGAGCTAATTCGATCGTATGTGAGAGTTACGGAAATAATTGATCAAATTAAAATTAAACTGATTAAAAGCGATTTCGATGCGTTTTAACTTGCCCCGGACAAACGAAACTCCGATTGACACGAAATTTGAAATCTTACAATAATTTAACATTACGGATCCGATGAAACTTGTTTCGTCGAAATCCGAGACTGTTTGAAAAATGACTATTTTCACTAGTCAATTAAATATTAAAATATTCAATTTTCACAATTTAACTTTTAATTCGATTTTAAAAGTTTACAAACATCATTCTAACTCCAATATGATTTAATATAACTTTATAAATCATTTTTATACACATTTGATCCAATTTCCAATTATTTCTGGAATTTCAAATATTAAATTAATAATTTAACTGTCCAATTAAATCACTATATTCGAAATTAAATTTATTCGACTTACAAATCTTACTTATTAATATTTAAAATCAATTAAATATACGAATTTCAAATGGTAGAAATTCTGGGTCGTTACACATACCAAAGGCGGTATTTTTATATTTACCATGGCTTTTTATGTCCATTCAATTTCACTATTTCACTAAACCTTACACTACTTCACCAATTGTGTTCTTAGAATTGAATTCCATGCTTTAATTAAATAAAGCAAATAACAACCACAATTGTTATGGTATGTTATTTTTTTCTTCCTAACAAATGTAGCAAAGATAAAGGAAATAAAAAATTTAGAGGCATTAATTCATATTATCCTATGTTTTCTTCACACTATGCTAAAAAATTTAGTTGTTATCTGTAACATTGACATAAGAAGACAAAAAATTGACCATTTCATTTAGAAATACTCATATTAATTTCTTAGAACTTCTCTAAATGAATTGTATGATCTGCTCCTACGTTATTATTTCATTTCTTCCCAAAATTGAAAGGGCAATTTTTTTGGAAGTAATCATATTCTAATTAACAATTTTCAAATTAAATCCATGTTTTCTTTATAAATATAACATTTTCCTGCTTTTTATTATACTAGGCTATAAACTTGACAACCATATTTCACACCTGTAATTCAAAACATAAATTTTGATTAGTTTCCATTTCATTTGAATTATTTTACTATTTACTACAACTTATTCTGCATATTCATTTTTAATTTTTTCTACCTTTTTATCGTTTAATGATACTTTACCGGTCACGATCTTGGAATTTATTTTTTGTTTCCACTAAGATGATTTTATTATCAAGAATATATGGAAGATGTATCCTATTTTGAATTTCATACTTCTTATATTTACTATAAGTTATGGTATGTTTCCTTATGGCTTCCTAAGGTATTGAGCAAAGATATAACAAGTAAAAAAATTTGACGTACTATTGTCGTCTTTCAGCTAAACTATACATTATTTTTTTCTTCGATTGCTAAAGGATGAGTAACTATATTTGAATAGCAAAGCACAAGATTATGCAACTAAAATTGTGCTAATAATTTTTCTACTTTGTTTTATAATCGAATATATGTTGTACATTTTTTTATAATTTATACTTTGTTTACAAACCATTAATGTATGTCTATTGGAAGTAATTGACTACATAAGGTTAACAAAGTTGCTTACATTGGTTTTTCCAATTATGTAATATAGTAGGCAGTTTATTTAGTTTTACCATATCAGTTTATCAAAGTTTCTTACATTCTGTCGTTATTATGAAGCAATTTTGCTTTTCTCCTTTCCATTTGCTACAACTGATTCAAAATAGCGTTAAGTTACAAATATCATGGTAAGTAAGAATAAGGATTAGATACAAGTATTATTATATGGCACTTCATGGGCGAATTTATGTTTGGTTGTGTAGTATATGTTACACCCTGAAAACAATGAAGCTTTAGTTGTACTAATCATTATAACTCAAGGGATTTATTTAGATTTCAAGCATTAATTATATTCCTTATTTGGGATTGTGAACCTGAATGCATGATAAGAATCGATTTAATGTATATTTCAAAAAAAAAGTGAAACTATGCATTGGTATCTAAGTTATCCAATTAACGTGGAATTTTTTAAGTAATACATTAATTTTCATTTTCAATCTACTTCACACATTCTGACCATTATGCGATGGTCCTATGTTTCAATGAAGTTAGTTTAGGCTGCCATAAGTTCATGTCAATCATCAAATGACTTTGATAAAATGAGTGAGTATATATTATAGCTTTAGAGGATTATATTTTCATGTTCATATCATTTTCGGTAGTACGGAAGGTTGGGAAATAAATTTAATGCGTTGAGTACATAATTTATTTTCTATATAAAAAAGTAAGGGAAAAGAATATTGATTGAAATTTTAAAAATTTTACTAAGAAATGAGTTGAATTAAATGATCATGTTAACTGTCATTTAAAAAATATTTTTATTTATAGAAACAAATATTTAATGGTAACAATAGATAAATGTAGTTGCAAATTGTAAGCTTATTTTTACTCAATTTTGATTATTAAAAATCTACTTGATTTACACTTTCTCAACAAGGGTCATCTTTTGCACGATGATTGCTTTTCATATGCTAATTAATACGGAGCTTGCGGTCTTTACTAAATTGTGTAACATTGTCAGTGCTATCTAATAGCAAACTTATCATTGTGGTAAGAGAAGATCTGCCATAGCCTAGACACCAAGAAGATAAATTGTCAAAAGACGACAACTTGTCAATATACAATTAAGTGTTATCGATGTCTAACTGTTATTATTAATCAAAATTTTAGGATGAAATGTGTAATAACCTGGTATTTAGAACCATTCAAATCGACAATCATCCACTCACGTCAGACTTGAATTGCTCAAAACAACAGATTGTTAATTTATATTTGGCAAAACTCAGCGTATACAGTAAATAAATCAATCACAGAATCACAGGCACAAAGTAATATAACAATAAGCAGCAGAATAGATAAATGGTAGTTCAGGAAGCTATTATATAAACATCAGAGTTGAAAGTAAAATACAATAGATATCTCGAATACACGGAAGTTACTAATACAAATGCTAATGACAAGTCTGAACAAAACAACTGGAATAAACTGAAGTAACTGGAAAGCTGAATAGACAAAGACATATCTTCAAGCGAAGCTCCAAGCTCCAAATGTGAGTCTCAAATGTTGTGACACTCAGTATGATCCGAGCATAAAGCAAAACACAAAACACTCGAGTCAGGATTAACATTATTATACAAGTAAATTCAACTCAAGTGAAATGACAACTGAAATACAAAATAACATAAAGGATGTTTGGGATTCTCATCCTTTAAGGATCCATTAAACTATCTACATACATAGTACAATACGCTACATATATAATGTTTATAGTAAAGTAAACTATTAAAATAGCGTTAAGGTATTACCCATATCCCCCTTAACACATTTTATGTATTCGCATAGTCTATATAGTACCGTAATTGCTCCATAAACCGGAGGGCTATCAAAGGGCACTCCATAGGTATGGTACAAACCAAACTCATAGAAGGCGTGATAGGGCATGTGACAAGGCACGCGAGGCAATGCCCAGGGTAAGATTCTACCGTTTTGTGGATCCGGACTAGTGGTAATGCATAGCTGCTACTACCGCCCACCTCGAGACACACTCCCAAAATTAAAGGTGCACCCAATCAAATCACAAAGTAATAGAATGGTATCGAAGAAATGTGCCCGATCGGATGTGCGACCTCACTTGGCCCGACATGGATCCTGTTTTAGCCACATCAAGCTGACTAGCGGGAGTCAGGGCTGCGTTAATACCTCATACAGTAACGTCGCCAAATTATCCTACTTTGTTCTGAAATCTCCACCACGTACACAGTTATTAAAGTGGTTTTCGGTATTGGCAGAGAGTATGACAATATCTGATCTCGGTCCCACAACCAAACGCTTATTTCACACCGTTGTCATTTTATATTTCAAAATAGTTTATACATCATATCAAATTATCATATTCATTTCAAAATCATATCTCTTTCAAAATCATATACACTTTCGAAATCATATTTACTTTAAATTATCATTCACTTTAAATTATAGTTCACTTCCAAAATCGTAACCGTAAAATAGGTTAAACCATCATATCAAAGTATTCACATTTAATCCATTAAATGTAAATCATAACAATTCCAACTTAAATAGTTTAAATTTTGAAAATAGTTTATATATATTGAAATATTTATAGATTAAAAATAGTTTAGATATTTAAAAATAGGTTATGGACTAAAATAGTTTATATATAAAAATAGTTTATATATATTAAGAATACTTTATATAATAAAAATAGTTTCCTCCAATTTCCCAAATCGACTCAAATCAACTAAAAATCCAAAATTTAATTTAAATCAATCCCAGTTCAGTAATTTCAAATTAAAAGATTAAAGATTCAATTCAAATTCTCAATAACCATTTCAATTTATATCGATTTCAAATCCAAGTTTGAACTATCACTTCAATTCCAGTAAGATTCAAAGTTTAAATATTCAAATGTTTACAGTATAAGTTTCATTTATATTTCAACATTTAACTTTAATTTTATTCAAATTGAAAAATATTCACTTAATCTTTTTAATATATTTAAATAAAATTTCAAATTACAAATTTAAATCAAAATTAAATACCAAACTTCAATTATATTTAATTCTAAAATTATTCACTTAATCACTTTTAATAACATTTAAATAAAATCTCCAATTACACATTTAAATCAAACTAAATATTCAATTTCAATTTATTTAAATTTGAAATATTCATTTAATCAGCTTTAATCAAAATTAAGTTATAAAATCGTATCTTCAAAATCTCAAATTCAATAAGTTTCAAATCATTTTTTTAAAATATAATTATTAAACAAATACAATTTCAATTTATCTTCCCAACCTTAATTTATTAAAGTTATTACAAAATCTATTTTTAAAATATAATTTTAAATAAATACTTAAACATAATATATGTTTTAATTAAATTAAATTTTATTAAATTAAATCTTATGTTATATATTTTAAAATAATAAATTTATAAGAAAAATCTTTAAAATTATATTTTCAAAACTAACGTATAATTTAAAATTTCCAAAACATATAATATAAAAATCTAAATTTACATATATATAAGAGAAGGTATACAAAAAATGATCAATTGATCATTTATTGTATACCTATATATATAAATAACATTTATATATTATATTTTAAAAATCAATATTTATTAAAACCCATATATTTTCTTCCAAAACTTTGGAAATCATTTTCAAAATATAAACCAATGGTGTCCGTATATAATTTTCTATCCTATGGTCAAGTGATACAGATATCTATCATTTCAATCCACAATTTAAATATCTACGGGTATATATATCATTTCAACCCACAATCCCAAAATTCAAAATCAATGAAAATCGCTTGGGTTTATGATTTCAACCCATAACAATTTTCTCCTAATCTACAAGATCATTCGGGTATGTATCATTTCAACCCATAGGGAATTTCTAAACTAACAGGGAACTTGCAGAGTGAGAACAAATATGATAATAATATAACATATCAACAACATGCATATATCATCAGTAACAAATTTAAATATAATATATACAATAGGTTATGGTATCATATGTCATAGGTAAACAATTGCAGATAGTGGCATATCATATTTAACAATTAAATAACTAACAGTTCAAATTTAACAACGTATTTCAATCGTCATTTCATGTGAATTAAATTTACTAAATATAAGAATGTTAATCGTGAGAGATTACTCACCTTTCGAGGCTAGAGAACAACGATGGCGAAGATGGTGGACACGCACGCGGATACAGACATGAGCAAAGAAAAAAGCTACTGCGACCAAATTTGGACAACGACGAGACAAAAACAAAGCACGATGAACTGGATTCGATGAAAATCAATTATATAAGTGAACTTATATATACATGCTATATATAAATATATTAAAATCATTATTTAATTTAAAACACATATTAGAATAAAATATATATATATATATATATACATTTCAAAATCATTATTTAATTTAAAACACATATTAAAATTAAAATAAAACCTTTATGATATTTTTTTTAAATCAATATTAAATTTTAAAACACATATTTAATAAATTCGTTATATGTATTTTCAAATCAAGATTTAATTTAAACACATATTTAAAAATCTATATATACATATATTTCAAAACCAATATTAAAATAAAATCTGTTAGCGCTAAAATTGGTCACTAACACCCAAATCCAAGCGAAAGCACCAAATTCCAGTCACAGCTCACAGATAGAATATATGCGGTGAATATTAATATGAAGAATAACAAAAATTAAAATGAAAGCAGCAAAGAACAACATATTTTATAGTGGTTCGGCTAACTCCGGCCAACGTCCACTCCAGAAGTTTCCTTTTTATTATTGTAATAACCGATTACAGTTACAAAATGGTAGAGTAGCCTTAGCCTTAGAAAAGAGAAAGTAAGAGAGCATAAAGAAGATCCCTTTTATGGAACTTCATATGCTGTATTTATAGGCAAATCCAGGTAGTTGGGCCTCCTGAGTAATCCGGGCCCATCAAGGCTATAGCCGATCCAGGCTCAACATTACGACTGACCCAGGCAGGCCGAGTCGCATCCACCGATCCCCATTCCTCAATAAGCCGACCCGATGCATCCTAGGTGTTAACCCGAAGTAAACCTGTCCATAACTCGAAGCAACCGAATAGCCGACCCACAATCTTGTTGCTGCCCTACTCCCCTATGCCGACCCAGGGATATGCAAAGACCGACCCGAAGCAAATAACTCCCACTCCATCATACCAACCGACCCTGAACCCAAGTTGACGACCGAGCCTATTCGAGTGTTGTCCCGAAGCCTACTGCCTACCGACCCGAATTAGGAATCAATGCCGACCCAAGTGCTCTTCCCATGCTCACCGTCCCAAGACCAATTCACCAACCCATCCAAATGCCGAGCCACCACTGCTGACCGAACCATACTACTACACTGAGCCACCTCGTCCTGACCGGCCCATACCACTACACCGAGCCACACATTCCTGACCGAACCATCAATGCCGAATGACCCGTGACTCCCAAGCCGAACCACCAATGCCGAACGACCCATGACTCCCAAACCGAACCACCAATGTTGAACGACCCGTGCATGGCCTCCACTCCTCGACCGAGCCATGCTTCCACGCCGATCCACACCGACCCACCTATGCCAAACCACCTCTGACCGACCTAGAAATGCAGGTCCACATTTCCTATACCCAAGTCATAGTCGATCCAGCTTTAAGCCAATCCAATATCCATCTTCCAGGCGCGTTGCATCACCCAACCATCCAGTCGACTCAAACCTATCGTACTCCATCCTCAACAGCCATGCAATCGATTTAGTTAAATCCGCCTGTCCAAAGCCTTGCCAAAAGGCAGGTTAACAAAATCTTTATATTTTACACTTCAAAATCATCATTTCTTACAAAACATATATTTAAAATCAAAGTGTATATATATATTATATTTTAAAACCAATATTATATCCCTAAACACATATATTTAAAATCAAGTATATATATACATAGTGTTTTAAAAGAGGGAAGGCTGCGAACTTACACGGTTATAGGCTACAGGACGAGCAATATTGGATGAGTGGGGAAAGTTGACTGCGGCCGAAGAAAATATGTGAGCAAGCAGGCTTCAGATTAATGTAAACAAGCTTTATTCTCTTTTTTTAAGAGAGCTGCCGTGAAGGAAAAAGGAGGCGAACAGGTTGAAGGTGGTTTGGATCTTGCCTTGGCTGCTGGTTTAGTGCTATGTTGCGGAGGGGTTCAAGTGAGACGTCATGAAGCCTGGGTTGTGGCAGTGGGCAGTCGGAGGAGGTCACATGATAGGCAATGGATGCTGGCGGCCATTGGGTGTTAGCGATGGGCTATTTGGTTGAGCGATGGAGCAGACAGTGGCAGGCAAGAGAGGCTGCAAGGTTCGGTGGTTGCTGGGAGGAAGGCAGAGGCTACCTTGGAGGGTTCGGTCGTCGGAGGGACTGTCAGTGCGGCTGCTAGGAGCCGTGGATTGGATTCGCAGGGGAAATGACGGGCTCGGTTTGGTCTCGGTGCAGGCGTGGTTTTTTGTTCGGGTCTTGGGTGGCGAGCCATGGCACGGGTGATGGGAACGGGTAGGTGTGGCGTGTTGACGTGGTAAGGATGCTAGGGAGGAGGGCGAATTTGGCCGCAACTGACGAGGCGAGGACGTTTCAGCAAAATGAGTTCATATATATATATATATATATATATATATATGGAAGCTTTGATATTTTTATAGAGCAAGTTTGGTTTAAATATAATGGAGGAGGAGAGGAGATATGTAGGTATCAGGCAAAAAGAAGGAGCATGATAGTTTAAAAGAGAAAGGGCAATGAACAGTTCAACAAATAAATGAATGCAAAACGTATACTAACTTTATATGTTTTATATTTTCAAACTGATAGAAATAAAGGGAAAGAGTGGAGAAAAGAGGATATAGCGGATGGAAACAGTCAACAGCTGAATTCTAGGAAATAATAAAAATTAATGTCCATTTGTTTCAGCTGATGGACAATTGAATGGACAAAGAAAGCAAAAGATTCAAATACGGAACCGATACAGCTAATTGTTTCGTAGATTTTGTAGTGTACCGGACTCTGAAATGCACAAATGAATGCACTGCAGAGATTAGCACGACGAGACGAACAGAATGGTACACAGATATGACTGATTCGACCATCCCATCAAAAGTCGATATTCGCTACCAAAATGCTGCTATTTCGCCGAAAATAAGATAAACGGGGCTATAGCAGTCCAAATTTGATGAAATGAAATATGACGTCTCACTCAGAAAATGATTTACATTTTTATTATAATAAAATATTCAGATTACGAAAACCTTTTATTTTCGTCAAATAAACTAATTTTAAATTGAAATTGGGAATTACACAACAGAATTAACTTTCATATTTACCCATGAAAATTTGCCATTTCCTATGTTTAAATAGACGCATTCCAAATATTAAATTTTCAAAACTAAATTTAATTGTTTATTTTCAAGCAAAAATTTAGTTTATTACGTTATAAAAATCGTTAAAATTTTTGGGTCGTTACACTCTCCCCCACTCAAAACATTTCTTCCTAAAAAAGGAATGAGATGGGAGAGTAGAAGTAACAGAAAGATAAGATAGATTTTAAATACACAGTATTATATACAACAATTAATTTAAAATCATATAAATTTCATTTTTGAACATCTTATTACCTACGTTTATACTGTATTTTATTCAATTACATATTCTCATAAACATTTTAACTTTTGAATATTTCAGGCAAGTTATATATGTTTTAGAATGCAATTGAATATTATACAAATAAATTTTATCCTAGTTCAACTATTTCAAGTTGTTTCAATTCCATTTCTCATCTTAGAAAATCCAATTATTCAAAAAAATTGCTTCATTTCAATAATTAAAAACCATCACTTAATATAGAACTTGAGAGTAAAATTCTCGGTTTCACTTCAAACCATTTTGAAATAATACATACATACATACATATATATATTATATATCAAATCAAATCCACAAATAAATACATACATATATATATATATATATATTTATATTTATATATATATTATACATCAAGTCATACTTAAGAAATTCGAATCAAATCCATTTTACAAGACAAAAATTGTAGCAAAGCTACTAAGTGGTCTCTCCACTTTGATACATGAAAATGAATGTCGATGATGATATAGTCATCAACAAAATTATTTTCCAGCGACAAACGAGGAGAGTATAGACTTACTTCTTTGAAAATTCTTTAGAAACAATTTCCATTCGAAAATAGTTTCAAGTAAATAATATATTTTTCCAAAACTTGAAAAAATATTTTTGAAAATACTGGAAATTAAATTCTCAAATCCTCAATTTAAATTCATTTCCTTTGTAAATCAGATTTATAAACCAGGTTTTAAAAATTCATCTCTTTATCACATACAACAATAAATAATGGTTGACAAAACAATAAATGATAATCTAGTATTATCATTTCTAATAACCAATTCATTTAACTATCTAATTTCAAAAAATTATACATCTATATATAAAATATAACCATACATAAATTATATTTCATTCACCAACTTCGAAAACAATGTTGTGCCAGTTTGTTCTGTTCAAATGTTTTGGAATTCCTATCGATAGCGTTGGCCAGACGAATCGATCGAAACCCAAAATTCAAACTTAACAACTCAAACAACACACCATAAAACGTTTTTATATTAATTTCAAATAAACTCTCTCACAGGTTGATTCAAGAATGGATTATAGAACAAGAATAGACATTCAAATTTAGATAACTCTAATCAAAAGGAATTCTAATTACGAAGACAGGCTCAAAAGGAAGATAAGATAATTAAATTACAAAAGAGGAAATATGGATAGACTTATATTAATCGCGGGCGACCTTAATCGAGTCAACCGAGACTTAGACAACTGAGAGTATCATCGATGAAAACCAGGACAACTTATTGAGAACATCGCAGAAATGCGATTCATGAGATCGAAAAAGAAGGTAGGAGCATTGGTTAATCCAAAGGCATGACTAACCTTTCATGGAAACCGTTCTTCTGGGAGGAAGGACAATAGGTCGAGCTCCAGGAATAAGATCGACGCGGAATTCAATTTCCCGCTAAGGAGGTAGGGGAGTGACTTCACTAAATCATCCGGATAATCCTGGACTATCGGGTGGAGTCACGATCATAAGGCTGAGAATCCAGCGAAAAGATAAATCTGCCTACAAAATCCTGAGGCAATCAACATAGGATCATAAGATAATTACCCGGGTCGTCTACTAGAGAAACGGTTCGGGCCTTGCAAGAAATAACAGCATCAAAACCGAGGACATAGAAATCTCCGATGAATCGACGCCTGTCGTAAAGGAGTTTCATCCCTTTACATATCAAAATAAGATGGGCAGGACCGCCCACTGGAATGAGTCACACACGCAGATGAAGTTGCCAATTGAGGCTGAATTTATTTCAAGGACCAGTAGAAATAAAGCTATGGGACGCTCCAGAATCAAGAAGAACTGGAACAGGAAAAGATGAGAATGGATTTTAGAACAAAAGAAAAGTTCCAAAATCCAAAAGAAATTCTAATCTAGGAGGATCCTAACTAAGAACTTCAAGCTCGAATGAATATGATTCTGTAATTAATTCTACTCATTCTAGGGTATTACTACCCTATTTCTAATGAGTTTTCACTCCATATGCTAAGTTCGCCTAAACCTAAGCTCTGATACCAACTGTAATGACCTGGTATTTCGAACCATTCAAATCGAGAATCATCCACTCATGTCAGACTTGAATTGCTCAAAACAATAGATTGTTAATTTATATTTGGTAAAACTCAGCATATACAGTAAATAAATCAATCATAGAATCACAGGCACAGAGTAATATAACAATAAGCAACTGAAAAGATAAATGTTAGTTCATGAAGCTACTATATAAACATCAGAGTTGAAAGTAAAATACAACAGATATCTCGAATACACAGGCGTTACTAATACAAATGCCAATGAAAAGTCTAAACAAAACAACTGGAATAAACTGAAGTAACTAGAAAGCTTAATTGACAAAAATAGATCTTCAAGCGAAGCTTCAAGCTCCAAAGGTCAGTCTCAAATGCTGTGACACTTAGTCTGACCCGAGCATAAAGCAAAACACAAAACACTCGAGTGAGGATTAACATTCTTATACAAGTAAATTCAACTCAAGTGAAATGTCAACTGAAATACAAAATAACTTAAAGGATGTTTGGGATTCTCATCCTTTAAGGATCCGTTAAACATCTACATACATTGTACAATACGCTATATATATATAATGTCTATAGTAAAGTAAACTATTAAAATAGCATTAAGGCGTTACCCATATCCCCCTTAACACATTTTATATATTCCCATAGTCTATACAGTACCGTAATTCCTCCATAAACCAGAGGGCTATCAGAGGGAACTCCATAGGTATGGTACAAACCAAACTCGTCGAAGGTGCGATAAGGCATGTGACAAGGCACGCGAGGCAATGCCCAGGGTTGGATTCTACCGTTTTGCGGATCCGGACTAGTGGTAATGCATAGCAGCTACTACCGTCCACCTCGAGACACACTCCCAAAATAAAAGATGCACCCAATCAAATCACAAAGTAATAGAATGGTATCGAAGAAATGTGCCTGATCGGAGGTGCGACCTTACTTGCCCCGGCATGGCTCCTGTTTTAGCCACATCAAGCTGACTCGCGGGAGTCAGGGCTGCGTTAATACCTCATACAGAATCGTCGCCAAACAATCCTACTTCGTTCTGGAATCTCCACCACGTACACAGTTGTTAAAGTGGTTTTCGGTATTAGTGGAGAGTATGACAATATTCGATCCCGGTCTCTTTAACAACCAAACGCTTATTTCACACCATGGTCATTTTATATTTCAAAATAGTTTATACTTCATATCAAATTATCATATTCATTTCAAAATCATATCTCATTCGAAATCATATACACTTTCGAAATCATATCACTTTTGAAATCATATTTACTTTAAATTCATTCACTTTAAATTATAATTCACTTCCAAAATCATAACCATAAAATAGGATAAACCATCATATCAAAGTATTCACATTTAAATCTAAATCATAACAATTCCAACTTAAACAGTTTAAATTTTGAAAATAGTTTATATATGATGAAATAGTTATAAATTAAAAATAGTTTATATATTTAAAAATAGGTTATAGACAAAAATAGTTTATATATTAAAATAGTTTATATATATTAAGAATACTTTATATAATAATAATAGTTTCCTCCAATTTCACAAAACGATTCAAGTCAACTAAAATTCCAAAATTCAATTTAAATCAATCCCAGTTCAGCAATTTCAATTTATGTAACAGCCCGCACCTCACTTAACGCAGATATTGTCCCATATTTAGATCGGCTTGTTATGTTCATGAGCCAACGAGGGCATTGGGCTCTAAAGGGGGGAGATTGTAGCACCCCTTCAAAATGAGAATAATAGTCCCACATCGTGGATGATACTATTAAGTGAGGTGCGGGCTGTTACAATTTAAAAGGTTAAAGATTCAATACAAATTCTTAATAAACCATTTCAATTTATATCGATTTCAAATCCAGGTTTGAACTATCACTTAAATTCCAATAAGATTCAAAGTTTAAATATTCAAACGTTTACAATATAAGTTTCATTTATATTTCAACATTTAACTTTAATTTTATTCAAATTAGAAAATATTCACTTAATCATTTTAATATATTTAAATAAAATTCCAAATTACAAATTTAAATCAAAATTAAATACCTAACTTCAATTATATTTAATTCTAAAATTATTCACTTAATCGCTTTTAATAACATTTAAATAAAATCTCTAATTACACATTTAAATCATACTAAATATTCAATTTCAATTTATTTAAATTTGAAAATATTCATTTAATCACCTTTAATCAAAATCAAGTTATAAAATCATATCTTTAAAATCTCAAATTCAATAAGTTTTAAATCAAATTTTTTTTAAATACAATTCTTAAACAAATACAATTTCAAATCAATTTCAATTTATCTTCCCAACCTTAATTATTAAAGTTATTACAAAATCTATTTTAAAATATAATTTTAAATAAATACTTAAACATAATATATATATATATATTAATTAAATTAAATTTTATTAAATTAAATCTTATGTTATATATTTTTAAAATAATAAAGTTATAAGAGAAATCTTAAAAATTATATTTTCAAAACTAACTTATAATTTAAAATTTCCAAAACATATAATTTGAAAATCTAAATTTACACATATATAAAAATAACATTTATATATTATATTTTAAAAATCAATATTTATTAAAACCCATATATTTCCTTCCAAAACTTTGGAGATCAGTTTCAAAATATGGACCAATGGTGTCCGTGTATAATTTTCTATCCTATAGTCAAGTGATACAGATATTTATCATTTCAATCCGTAATTTAAATATCTACGGGTATATATCATTTCAACCTGCTATCCCAAAATTTTAAATCAATGAAAATCACTTGGGTTTATGATTTCAACCCGTAACGATTTTCCCCTAATCTACAAGATCGTTCGGGTATGTATCATTTCAACCCATAGGATATTTCTAAACTAACAGGGAACTTGCAGAGTGAGAACAAATATGATAATAATATAATATATCAACACAAGGCATATATCATCAAACAAATTTAAATATAATATATACAATAGGTTATGGTGTCATATGTCATACATAAACAATCGCAGATAATGGCATATCATACTTAACAATTAAATGACTAACAATTCAAATTTAACAATATATTTCAATCGTCATTTCATGTGAATTAAATTTACTAAATATAAGAATGTTAATCGTGAGTGATTGCTCAACTTTCGAGGCTAGAGAACAACGATGGCGAAGATGGTGACACAGACACGCATACAGATATGGACACGAGCAAAGCAAAACGCAGCTGCAACCAAATTTGGACAACTGAGAGACAAAAGCAAAGCACGATGAACTAGATTTTATGAAAATCAATTATATAAGTGAACTTATAGATACATGCTATATATATATATATTAAAATCATTATTTAATTTAAAACACATATTAGAATAATATATATATATATACATTTCAAAATCTTTATTTAATTTAAAACACATATTAAAATTAAAATAAAACCTTTATATTATATTATTTTTATAAAATCAATATTAACTTTTAAAACACATATTTAAAATAAATTCTTTATATGTATTTTCAAATCAAGATTTAATTTAAACACATATTTAAAAATCTATATATACATATATTTCAAAACCAATATTAAAATAAAATCTTTATATTGTACACTTCAAAATCATCATTTCTTACAACACATATATTTAAAATCAAAGCGTGTGTGTGTGTGTATTATATTTTAAAACCAATATTATATCCCTAATCACATATATTTAAAATCAAGTATATTTATACACGGTATTTTAAAAGAGAGAAGGCTGCAAACTTACACGGCTATAGGCTATAGGCAAGCAATATAAAATATGAGAGCAAGCAGGCTTCAGACCAATGTAAACAAGCTTCATTCTCTTTGTTTTATAGAGCAAGTTTGGTTCGAATAAAATGGAGGAGGAGAGGAGACACATAGGTATCAGGCAAAAAGAAGGAGCATGATAGTTTAAAAGAGAAAGGGCAATGAACAGTTCAACAAATAACTGAATGCATAACGTATATTAACTTTATATGTTTTATATTTTCAAACTGATAGAAATAAAGGGAGAGAGCAAAGAAAATGGGATATAGGGGATGGCAACAGTCAACGGTTGAATTCTAGGAAATAATAAAAATTAATGTCCATTTGTTTCAGCCGATGGACAATTGAATGGACAGAGAAACCAAAAGATTCAAATACGTAACCGATACGACTAAATGTTTCGTGGATTTTGCCGTTTACCGTACTCCAAAATGCATAAATGAATACACTGCGAAGATCGGCATGATGAGACGAACAGAATGGTACACAGATATGAGTGATTCGACCATCCCATCAAAAGTTGATATTCGCTACTAAAATGCTGTTAATTCATCGAAAATAAGATAAACGGGGTTATAGCAATCCAAATTTGACGAAATGAAATACGATGACTCACTCAGAAAATGATTTACATTTTTATTGTATAAAATATTCAAATTTTGAAAATATTTTATTTTCATCAAATAAACTAATTTTAAATTAAAATTGGAAATTACACAATAAAATTAACTTTCATATTTACCCACGAAAATTTGCCATTTGCTATGTTTAAATAGACGCATTCCAAATATTAAATTTTCAAAACTAAATTTAATCGTTTATTTTCAAGTAAAAATTCAGTTAATTACATTAACAAAATCGTTAAAATTTCCGGGTCGTTACAAAATGCAAAGAAGAAATTAAACGTGTATTAACAATGCAACTACAAATGAAATTTGTTTTTGAATTTTTTTTTTAAAAAAATGCAAGCAACCAACAATGCAAAGCAAAAATGAAAACAAGAGATGAGGGCACGCTACCGGAGCGTGCTGAATTATTAGCAAATTATTTATTTTTCGAAGCAGCAAATTTTTTTTTACAAGCAAGCAAAGCAATTTATTTTTGGCAGCAATTCTTCTTTTAATCTGCTTTGGCAACCTGCAAATAAAGACAAGATATATGCACAGGTAATATATATATATATATATATATATATATATATATATATATATCAAAGAAGAAACTCAAACAAATGAAATACAAAATAAATGAAACTAAAACAATTAAAAACACTTGTGGTTTGTTTTTCTTTTCCCTTTTTTTTAAGAGAGAAATGAAGAACTTAAAATAAACAAATGAACTTTAAAAGAAAAAAATAAACTTAAAAAAAACAAAAAGACAAAAACAAACAAATAAACTAAAAACAAACCTAAACCCGGCCCAATATAAACTTAAGAGCCGCAAATATAATCTGGTAAAATAACATTCATCAATTTCAATTTCACGAATGACTTCACAATTTCAAATTCCCAAATGACTTCGCAAACCAAATCGAACTCCGTTTTGAAATCAAAATTTCAATTCCCAAAACTTAATATGCGAGGTTGGAGTCGAGGTAGTGGGTTTGATTTTGAAGCGCGATCGGCTACAGGCGATTGGGTAGCGGGTTGTGCGACTGTTTAGGGGTTGGAGGTTCGGTGATGTTTGGGTTTGCGATTGGTTTGACGGAGGTAGGAGATGAGTCGAAGTTGGCGATTTGAATTGCAGTGAAGTGAATTATTTTTTTTGTTGATGGCAGAGAGGACTGTGCAGCAATAATGAAGTCATTGGTGATTGGGTGCGGTGTTATTGGAGATGCAGACAATGTAGTAGTATGTGGGAAGTTTGCTTTATGTGCTATTGTAGTAGTTGAAAGTGAAGGCTGTGGAGATTCTTGGTGGCTGCGTAGAAGAAGACGACGTGGAGTTGACCGAGACGAGGAGCACTGGTTGCTTGAATGGTAGGGGGATGACAGAGGAGGCAGTAGTGTTATGAAGGGTGATGATGCTATCAACACTATGTTGCCGTTGTTATAGGTGTGGTGATATAGTTGGGGATTATGGTGAGGAGGAATAGTTGACAGTTGCTGATGGAAGATGTATGGATGAAGCCGAGGCAATGCAGCAGTGTTGTTCGGTCTGGGCTGTGATGGAGAAGAAGTTGTTGTATGTAGCTCTGTTGGGGGATGTGCAGTCCAAATATAGGGTGGCAGAACAGTTTTGTTGACATTGTGGGAAGAAGTTTGGGTTGCGGTGATGTTTGCTGTAAGTCCAGGGTAGTATAACGATGGTATGTGAGTCAGTGGTATGCAGGAAGTTATGAAGTGTAGATGATGGTGATGAAGCAGTTATGGTGCAGTAATGAAATGTATATGATGGTGTGGTGTAGGGGTGGAGGAATGTGTTTTGCTATTAACTGTAGAGCATAAATTTTGTCAAAGCAGAGCAATATTGTGGCAAGGCAGTGATATGTACAAGGCAGTGTAGCAAGTCTTTTTTTTCATATGGTGGTTGTTGTATTGGTATGACAGTAGGGGAACAGTGGTTGTGATGGCTGGAAAATGGTTTTGGTCAGACAGTAGTATGTTGAGATGGAAGTGGAAGTGGAGATTCAGTGAAGAAGTGGATGTGGTGGGTATGAAGGCTGAAATGATAGACAGTTTTCAGGTGGGTTCGAATGTATGGTTGTGGTATGTATGGACAGAAGGTTGCTGTTGGAGTTAAGGAAGGTGATATGTTATAGTGATGATGGTTTGTGGTGGTGTTGCAATTGGTTTGGTTGTGGATAGGGTTAGAGGAGTGTGTCAGAGGGGGGTTTAGATGATATGTGTAGGCTTGATTGGGAGGAGCTGATGTTGATTAGGTGGTGTGAAGCAGTGATGTGTGGTAGATTGATATGGGAGGTTGATGCACAGTTTTGTTGCACAGTCAAGAGCAGAAGTGCAATATTGGTGGAGTGAAGTGGCAGTCAGGCGTGTGAAATTGTGCGAGGTTGATGCACAGTTTTGTTCACTGGTGATGGAAGTTGATTGGCAGGTTGTATGTGAGGAAGTGGTAGTAGAGTTACAGCAGTTTTTAGAAAATGGTGGTTGACAGTGATTGATGGTGTTGCCAGAGGAAAGCAGAGGAGGAGCTAGCAATCTTGTATGTGGTTATAGGTATTTTATTTACTAGTGTTGATGATCAAGAGGAGTTTTGGTCATAATAGAGCAAAAAGTTGAGGAGGAGGTGGAATTTTTTGTGCACAGTTTGAAAGAATATGTACAGTGAAGATGCACAAGGAAATGTGCAACAGTGTAACAGTTTGAAATGTATGAAAATTATAAATTGTTTATGTAAATTAAATGAAATAAATTTCTTTTTTGTTTTTGAAACTGTGGATGTGTTTTTTTAATATGAAAATGCAAATGGAAACTAGAACAACAAGCACACAAAACAAAATGCAAGCAAAAATCAAACAACAACCACACAACACAATTTTTTTTATATGTAAACAGACACACAAAAATCAAACAACAAATAATTCGAAGAATTGAAATTAAAATCAAAGCAATTACCCGACAACGATGCCAAAAACTTGTTCGATGGCTAATTCTTTATTGGGTTAGAAAATAACCGATCAAATTTTAATTAAAAATAACCGCAAGCGCACGGTGTACAATGTTAGTATGTGGCAAGTATGGGTATATCCGCAGGGAATTGTTTAGATTTTAAAATTCTATTCAACCAAATTAAACTAAGATTTGAAGTTGTGTTAAGCTAAAAAAATGTAGATAAACTAGCAAAAGACAATGGATAAAAATATGAGAATTTGAAGGCAATTTAGAGATAAATTCACTCTCTTGATCACAAAAATCAACACAACATGAAATTATGATTTCTCTTTTTTGGTCATTAGTGAATTTAATTGATGTGTTTATTCTAAGTATGTAATATTTGTGTTATTAATTAGCCCAATATAAACCATCTAACTATAACACACCCATTAAACCATTTCTTAACTCTCATGAAAAATGACGATGAAGTTGAAAATAAAATATTTTCTAAGCGTTATCTATTAACTATTGATTAGAAATATAGACCATCAAATTTTGATTTTAAAATCACTTCATTACCATAATCATATGTAGATGAAGAGGTAATTTGTGTTTTTGTTTGTTTAAGCATAGCCTATTTGGTGTCAACAACATAGGCTATCAAATTCATAGCTAAAAGAACAAAGTTTAACCACATCTAACATTTCCATTAATCATAAAAAGAGATCAATAATTAGCAAAATGTTTAAGCTACATGATTAAGAGAGCTTCATTATCCCTAAGTTGAAAGGGTTTAGCCTCTCATATTTGTTATCATTTCAACAAATGTAGCATTCAACATGAAATAAAAACAAGAGGAAAAAAGAGCAAAGTGAAAAGAGAGCTAATTAAAAAGAAATAAAAACTAATCTACTTATATAAAATAAATCTAACTACTAACATGAAAGGAAAAGATCATGTAAATAAAATAGCATGAATTAACATAGCATGAAAAGAAATTACATAAAAGAAAAATGGCTAAGTAGCCTTGGAAAAGGAAAGAGAGCTTTGATTTATTTGTGAGCCTCAAACTAAACTGAATGGAGGCTAAGAGAGGAGGAGAGTAATTACATGAACATATGGGGTATTTATACATGTTTGGAAATGCTAATCCTATTTTTGGGAACTACCCAAATTGCTCTTGAGGTAGTGTGGCCACCAAGTAATCATTAGCATATGTTAATCCTCTACTTAAATGTGCATGTAGCTTTAATTTCCATTAGCATGTGCATTAGCTCCTAATTGTACATCATGGTAAGTGGGTAGGTGGGGTCCTCCATGATCATGAGTTTGAATTATTTTCATCTTCATTCCTTTGTTTTCTCTTGTGCGTGCATATCTTCCATGAAGCCACTTGTAATTTCCATCCAATATTTTCTACAAATAAAAATAAAATGTGGAAATAAATATTATCAAATTAATATATGCACAAAAATGACCATTTTGCCCCTAAATGAAGTTAAATAAATGATGATTTGAAAATAATTTGAATTTTGGTTTAAACATGTTAAAATAACCAATATGATCATTTATTTAATTTAATTAGATTAAATATGGAAGTAGAAATATGCACATTTATGTAACATCCTAAAATTTTCAACCATTCGCATCCATACATGTCGGATTTGAATTGCTCAATATATCATATTGTTAATTTATATTTGGCAAAACTCAGCATATATAGTAAATAAATAATCACAGAATCACAGACACAGAGTAATATAACAATAATGCAGCGGAAACAAAAGAATAGTAGTTCATGAAGCTACTATATATATATACACACTAGTGCGAACCCGTGCTACGCACACGGATTTCACCATATAGTTGATGCATTTTTTGTAATTTATACTTTTATGATGCTGAAAATATATGTTTATGGATCATAATTTTTTAAATTAGCTTTTTCGTAAATACTACTGACAAATATTTTTTGATATATTTTGTTAATAAAACTCAAAACACATAAGCTATAATTAATATTTTTGAGCATAATGGTTTTATACAACAAACGATAACATCAACTATAGTTGTTCTCAATTTGGAAAGCATTCCGTTATTAAGCATGCCTATTAATTAATTTTCAAATGTAATATCAACATAATTTTATTCAATGCTAAATATATAAATTTAAATATCCTTACAATTAGGTTGATGATAGTATTATAAACTTGAAATAGAGAAGAAACTAATTCACTTATTATTTCTGTATGATAAATTTATCTGCTAATTCAGTATTTATGGGTATTCAACTGACTATTTTGATAGTAAAGTATTGCATCTACTGTAAGGCAAAAAATACTTTGGTAACATTTCAAAATAATTAGAGGCTCGAGAAAGGGATGTGTCTGCACAGGTAATCACAATGTCCCATAGGAAGACCAACACAAAAGGCATAAGGTATTCAAAAGTCCACATACCTTTGCTTATTGAGTAAAGGTTCTAAACAGAACTATATTTTGTTTACATATTCACAACCCTACGACATGAGTAAACTTGATTTTTGGTGGTACAGTTACAACACATTTACGGGTAAAAAATAAAGTTTTAACACCATATGGGACTAAGCTCTCTACTACTATCATGAATAAGATAAAATTGCAACAACGATAGTAAAAGTAGGATTGTGCTAGCATGCCCCAGAAACCATTGATATTAGCATAATTGAAAAAACCAAAATTTTAAATACTAATAATTTAATGAAGTTGTAACAAAACTATCACATAATAATGGAATGTGGTTCAGATTTACTTGCAAATAAAGTGTCCATTAATAAGTACATATTAGTTGCAAAATCAATAGGTCCAATAACTTACATTATAGTAGGATTAATACATCAAAATATTATAAACCAAAGTAAGATAAGGAAACGATTATCTTGAACTTCAAACAATCCTTTACTTGGACTCTAGAAATTTGATTGGATTCTGCTTTATCAGGATATGCACATTCTTTACTTTCATAAAACCCGACTGAAGAAAAAGGATAAGCAAAACTGGAAAACAATTATGTGTAAGATATCGAATATTGTTGATATGATGCCAAGGAACATACTCTATTTACTGAAGTTAGAAGTGCTAGGAAGAAATGGTTATTTCATATAGCTACTCATATTTTCAGTTTTTTATTGAGTATAGGTCATATGGCCTATGTCTGTAAAGATGGAAACATAATTTTAATGGATGGTATTAAAAAAATTGTTGGTTTGGCTAAAGAGACTTTAGTTTTAAAGAAATTTTCAACATATATTACATGGGAGAATAAGATAAAACATCAATTTAAATAATAATGAAAATAATATCATGTTTTAATAGACAAACAATTTCAAAGTGATCAAGTATCGCAATGTTATAAAAAAATCATTTTTTGTAGGAGACTCTGTAATCTTTTCTACTCTACAAAATGCTCTTATTTTATCATCAAGATCATCAGGCTAACTTGACTATATCCACTTGAGTTACTAATCTAACATATAGTCAATGATATTAATGTACTTTGTAATGAGTATTTGAAATTTTACTATTTCAAAAACTATCAACTAAAGAATGAAGTGTGATTGCTTAAAACTTAAAATGGTATAAATCACAGCCCTATAACTTTTATTTTTAGGAATGGATACGTGCAAATAGTTTGGGTGCCTAACCAATTGAGATTCACCCATCCATGCACTTAAAGTACATGATATATGGATTACAACATTCTAGGTAATGGAAAACAATCAAATAACCAACAGTTTTTTACACCAAATTTCAAAAATCCATAATTGTAGCATAATTATATATAGATAGGGGCATAGAGCTTTAACATGGGCAAAGGTATATGGAAAAAATGACAAAAATCATAATATTACCAGTTTACTATCCTGAGATCTAGGCCGAAAATTATGTAAATCCTCTTCCTCGTTTACTTGTTGGATTATAAGCTCCCATGACTAAGTTTTTTCCGCTGATAACACCCTAGATTTTTACTCCTTACGATCCTCAATTGGCACCTCTATATATAATAAAACAACAAATTAATATGAAAATTTCACAACTGAAGAAGGCACAATTATATAAGCAGTAACACAAATCAAAATCACCTTTTTACTGATTCGTGGCTAGTTTTAGTCCAAATCTGACCAGAATTTCTCAAATTATCTAATGAACTAACTCCCTTTTGTTCCTTCATAGTGGTAGAACTCCCCTACATAATGACAGCTTGTTTATTCCATGCTCAAGTTTTCACTAAACACAATCAACAAATAATTACATATAATACCCAATGAACAACATTTGATTTCTCAACCTCTTTCTAGCATTCTGCTTCCAAATTCAAGTGAACAGAAAATAGCGTGATAAAAAGGTAATAAAGGTATATGATTTTCAAAATTCAATGCATAACAGTGCGGAACCATAGTTGAAATAGCCATTATCTGCTCTCAAAATCAAATCTGATCAGAATATCACATATCAGGTTACAACATCGCAAATAACATCCAAGAATCACAAATTAAATCATAAATCTTACTTGAAGGAGTACAGGAAGAAGAAGAGAGTCAATATGTATACAGAACAATAGGAGCAAAAATAATAATGCAGAGAAGGTTTATCATATTTCTCTTCACCATATTTAATACAATCAAAATTCGCTCATTCCATTAAAAACATACATCCGAGTTCGAAGCCATGCAATTAAGATAAATGGATTGCTATTAATGGAGAATTGGAGGCAAAAATAGCTGCCGAAAGCGATAGGAAAATAGTGGAAACCGCCGAGTTCTACGCGAAGAATGACAGTTGGAGAAACCTTGACGATCAAGCCGCTATTTGTCTGTTTGAAGTTTAATTCGACCGAGTCCCTAGACTGAAATTAGGGTCAGGGAATAAGAGGGTGGAAAGGAATATAGGCACAAGATTTTTGTTGGGACGGTTGGGCGCCCGAATACAGCCAGCACAATCTTATTCAGTTTCAGGGGAAAATGGAGGGGATCTCAGAGCCAACTATTTCATATTCGGTATTAATAATATAGTATAGATTTGAGAATGCATGTACCGGAAATTCATTATAATCTAAAGAAATTCGGTCAATTATATTAATTTGAGAATGCAAATACTGGAAAGTCATTATAAATTTGAGAAAATACAAAAAGGTAAGAGTGGGTAATTTAATATTTTTTATAAGCTACCTTGAATCGTGCATAGAATTTGTCATCGAATTTTGAAGGCCTGATAATTGTGCAGAGATATATAAATGATTCCACCAATCATTGAGCAATATTACAAAATCAGGTGATTTATATAATAATAGGTATGATTTGTGACATAATGTTTTTCATTAGAAAGGAAGAGAACCAAGACTCAAAGCATAGTCCTTTGATTGGTGTATCAAGATTGTGCATACAAACTGGTAAATATGAGTTAAGAATAAGGTTTACCTAAGAAGCTATGAGTGTAAGGATTACAATGAAGTAAAATATGATGGTATATTGCTTCACTGATAGCAGGGCTTCTCTATACCAATGGCTAATTAATTTGAACCCATGTAAAGTAGCCAATTAAAGGCAATTTTATTAGATTTATTAGACTTTGATATGTTTTTCAATTAGGGTGGATGCACAATTTGCCAAAATGTGTACATCTCATCCCTTTTGAATAACATTGCTATAATCCATGTAAATGGTACCTTGTTGTGCAACTTTGTTCTATTATTCCATTGCTTTTCAATACACGTTGTTTTCTAGCACTTTCCTTCCATGCACTATTTCATTAGAAACTTAAAATTTTAACAGTTTAGTTTAAATCATTATTGTAAAATTTAAAAAGCTAGATTCAAGAACCTGTAAATGCATTGACGTTTCAGACACTACGATGAAATAAATATATATGGCTAAACAATAATAGATTTCTAGCACTTTCCGTACATGCACTATTTCATTAGAAGCTTCAAAATTTGACGGTTTAGTCTAAATCATTAATGCAAAATGCAAAAAGCTAGATTCAAGAACCTGTAGGTTAAAAAATGCGTTGACATTTTAAATACTACAATGATATATTTATTATCTCCTATTGTAAAAAAATATACATGCAAAGCTAAAATCATGGGTAAACAAATAATAGATTTCTTGCACTTTCCTTACATGCACTATTTCATTAGAAACTTTAAAATTCGACGGTTTGGTCTAAATCATTAATGCAAAATGCAAAAGGCTAAATTCAATTTGTAGGTTCAAAAAAGCATTGACATTTTAAACACAACAATGATGTATTTACTATCTCCTGCTTCAGTAAACAAATTTGTCTGTAAAGCTAAAATCAAAGTATTGCCTTTGAAAATTATATCCAAATAAGAAGTAACATTTATACAATTTTCTAGCTTTGTCGTTGTTTCCTTTGTAGTCAGGATGATATAAATATAGTTATTATATTCCATTGCTAAAAAATGAACATATTTGAAATTTGCATGATCAGGTAATTTGCAGTTTTTCGTGGAACTAAATATGAAAGTAAGAAGCCATGGTTATAAAATTAGAAATATAATTATTTTCACCTTATAAGAAGTTGTACAAAACATTAAAAAATAGCAGTGAAGCGATGAATTCAAGCACCAATTATTTGATAGCTGAATCAAATGAAAAATGCTAATAATTATGCACTGTTTAACTATATATATGGTTTACAAAACATATATTTAATATAGGGCATACAAAATATATCATAACCTATCAATTTGAACATGCGTCCTAATTGATTAATTTGAACATGTGCTGAAAATTTTGATATATTATCTTGTCAACCAAACATATTTTCTAACAATAAGTGCTTAGCTGAATTAAAAGGTATGTTTATCACTTTTTGAGAATAATCAATCAAATATATTTATATTTCAATAAACAGACACCTATATATTAATAAAGAACATCAAATTATTGCAAATTAAATGTGAACTCTACAAAAAATTAGACTAACAAATCTATCTTAGTTCATTGGTATAAATTAGTTAAGCAAAAATTGCATGATATGATTGTGTAGCACCTAAACATGTGACATTTATTATCTTTCTATACATTCATCAATTCAATGTACTTATATATCTTAATGCATACTGATTATATATGTAGGTAGATTAACCAAAAAACGAACTGATAAATAATTTTCCAAATTCATCATTTCATCATTTCAAGTGCAAGTGAAAAGTCAATATACTAAAAATCAAATCAATTACCTGGATTTGAAATGACATGAATATGAGACCATCAATCTCATCCCGTCTTCAGATAAACCATATTCAGAGTATGAAACACTTTAGGCATCAAAATATTGATAGATATTATAAATATCAACATTCCAATAAAAAATGAAAACTATATTTAATAGTATGAACCGCAATGCTTATCCTTAACAGAGGATAATAACATATGGATATACTAACATTTATTAGTATGGATGAAAAAGCAACTCATCCTTAATTTTATATGTCAACTATCATATTTATATAAATTCCAAATAAAATGTATCGATATTAACATTTTAAATGGATATGCATGCAAAAAATGCTAAAAAAATGACAACTGTGCTGTTTGAAATTCAAAATTCGGCAACAGTTATGCTTTGCAAAAAAAATTGAGCAAGTGCTCAGATACTTCAGCATGGTATTGCTCACAATGACGATTTCTTCCTCCAGATAAAGTATCTTATTAACCTACCTAATCAAAGCAAATAAAATAAGATTTTAAGTCATGTTTTCTAAATAAATCATGACATTATCAACTCAAGCTTGCTTTTATAATACACCAAAAAGATCAGATTAAGAATCCGCACTAATACTAAGTGCACCATATAATTAGGGCATATAACCAAAAAAAATATCTATTCTTGTTTTAAGAAATAAAGGTTATTATTATTTTCAAAATGAAAATTTGTTTCTTTGCCAAATATATTTTTCCACTGCGGTTGCTATTACATCAATGTTGAAGTACTTAAAGTAAGCATTAGTTATGGTTAATTGAACATACTTTACCGATGATAATTTCCAATTACAGGCGGACCAAGGATTTTTATTTGGCATGAACCTGCAAGGAAATAAGCGATGGAAAGGATGAACAGTAACTGGGTTGGTCGACGGTAGCGATGGGTTAGATAATAAGCTAGAAGAAATTGGTGTAGGTTAAATTATAAAAAAAATACCAGTCAAATACATAAACTACACGAAGAAGAGGCGATAACGGTTTAGGAGATTACCTAAATGTGACAACCTTTGCGCGCCATACAGATGAATGGCGGGGAAAGATTGCCAACGTTATGGTGAAGAATAGTGGTTGGAAGACAAAATATCAACGGCTTGGAAGGGGACACCATCGTTCTCCTCGGTGAATCTGGAAATTGAAATTAGGGTTAGGTTGGAATGGGGGTTCGAAAGAATTGAAAAATATAAGTTCTGACGATTGAGTGGTTTGAAGGATAAGGAAGGAAGCAGAGAGCATATATGAAAATGAAGAAATATAAAACGTGACCGATCGGTTGCCAAATTTCAAGGGGGCCTGTGTGAGCTTGAAATTCAACTCACTAATAATAGTATAGTATAGATAACGTGTTAAACAAGATACAACAGAAGTCAGAATACATAGATGTCTCAATACAATAGTCAAATACGAGATCTGAATACATCACTGGAATCAACTAAATAACAAAAAACTGGATAGATATCTGGATCTCCAAGCGAAGCTCCAACTCCAAAGGTGAGTCTCAAATGTTGTATAACTCAGTCTAACCCGAGCGTAAAGCAAAACACAACACACTCGAGTCAGGATTAACATTATTATATCAATAAATCCAACTCAAGTGAAATATCAACTGAAATACAAGTAACTTAAAGGATGTTTGGGATAACCATCCTCTAAGGATCCGTTAAACTATCTACTATGTAGTAATATACGCTATTATAATAATGTCTATAGTAAAGTAAAATATTAAAATAGCATCAAGGCGTTACCCATATCCCCCTTAACACATTTTATAGTGCCAATAGTCTATAAAGTACCGTAATACCCCGTAAACTGGAGCTACCAGAGGATACTCCATAGGTACGACACAAATCAAACTCGTAGTAAGGCGCGCTAGGGTAGGTGACACGGCACAACAAGGCAATGCCAGGGTAGATATACCAATTACGCATCCGGACTGTTGGTAACGTAAAGCCGCAGCAATCGCCCAACTTGAGCCACACTCCTGAATCAAAGGTGCACACCAAATCAATCACAAAGTAATAGAATGGCATACGATGGAGCGTGTCCGATAAGAGGAGCTACCTCATTGGCCGGGAATCGCTCCTATTTTAGCCACCTTATGCCAACTCAGGGGAGTTGGGTCCACGTAAATATACCTTTAGGATCGTCGCCACCATCCTACTTCATTCTGGAATCTCCACCGCGTACACAGTTGTTAAAGTGGTTTTCGATATCGACAGAGAGTGTGCCCATATCCGATCCCGGTCTCTTTAACAACCAAACGTTATTATAACACCGCGGTCATTTCAAAATAGTTTATACTTCAAAACCAAAATATCATTTTCATTTCAAAAACCAAATCAATACGATATCATTTTCACTTCAAATATATCATTTCCCAAAATCATATCACTTTCCAAAGTTATAACGCTTTCGAAATCATAAGTCTTTTAAAATCAAAACACTTTGGAAATCAAAACCTTGAAATTCATAACACTTTGAAATCATAGCTTTGAAATCATAGCATTTTGGAATCCATAACACTTTCCTCTTAAATAGTTTAGATATTAAAATTAGTATATATAATAAAATAGTTTATAAAATAAAAATAGTTTATATAAAATAGTTATAAGTTAAAATAGTTTATAATAAAATGATTTATATTGAAAATGATTTATATTAAAATAGTTTATATTAAAATAATTTATAAAGTAAAATATAAATAGTTTTAGATATAGTTTAAAAATAATTTATATAATAAAATAGTTTCCTCAAATTTCACAAATCGATTGAAATCAACTCGAATTCAAAAATTCAAATTCAAATTCAATTGAATCTCAATTCATCAATTCCAATTCAATTCCGTTTCTCAATAAATCATTTCAAATTATATCGATTTCAAAGACAGATTTTAAACCATAAAAAAACCGTTTTAATTTCGATATATTTCAATGCTTTAAATATTCCACAATTTCAAAACTAATTTGATAATTTCATATATATCTTAATTTAACTTCATTATTATTTGGTTTTGAAATATCCACTTAATAAATGCAATATCATTTAATAAATCCCAAATTTCAAATCACTAAATATTTCCTTCAATTATTTAAACTTAAAATATTCATTTAATCACCTTAAACCAAAATCAAGTTATAAAATCATATCTTTTAAAATCTCAAATTCTGTAAGTTTCAAGTCGATTTTTAATTAAATATAGTTCTTAATTAAATACAATTTCAAATAAATTCAAATTTATCACTCCAATCTTAACTTATAAAAATAATTATAAAATCTATTTTTAAATATAATTTTTAAATAAATACATAAACGTCTCATAAATTTTATTTATATATCAAATCTATTTTTTTTATATTCTAAAAATAGTAAAATTATAAATAAATTCTTAAAATTTATAATTTCAAAATTAACTTATCACTATACAATTTTCACAACATATAAATTTTAAAATAAAATACCTTTATATATAATATCTTAAAAACAATATTTATAAAACCATATATTTCTTTCCAAAACCATAGAAATCATTTTTCAAAATATTTATATATAGACCAACGGTGTTTGTATATAATTTTCTATCCTATGGTCAAGTGATACGGATATTTATCATTTCAATTCAAAATTTAAATATATACGGGTATATATCATTTCAACCCGCAATTCCAAATTCAATTCAAATGAAAATCGCTTAGGTTTATCATTTCAACCCATAACGATTTTCTCCCATTCTACAGATCGTTTGGGTATGTATCATTTCAACCCATAGGGAATTCTATACTAACAGGGAACTTGCAGAGTGATAATAGATATTATAATAATATAACAGGCATATACCATCGATATAAATAACAGATAATGGTGTCAGATGTCACAGGTGAACAGATAGCATGTATATAGCAATGTAAATAACTAACAGCAGCATATTTCAATTGTCATTTCAATTGAAATCAAATCTAATAAATATAATAACGTTAATCGTGAGTGATTGCTTACCTTTCGAGGATAGAGGGGATAGACAATGATATTGAGTTACAAAATGCAAGCACGACTCCCGAAGTAAAGCTAGATAGACACGATTCGACGAACAAGCTGATAAATAGAAATTGATGAAATCAAATCAAAATTGGATCAATGATGAACTGGTATCAGTGAACACATATATATAACTATTATATCCAAACTAATATATATAAACCTCACATACATATAATATTCTGAAATCAAATATTAATTTTAAACATATATTATAAAGGCATTCTATATATTTTCAATACGCATATATTTAGAAATCCAACAGAATGTTCATATATAAAACTTTATAACTTAATATACTTTATAATATATAATACTGTATAAACTTTATATAATATATATATACATACATACATACATTTAAATAAAACACGCAACTGGATAAACTACAGTCTATATACTTTTTAATATTTGCAACAGACTATAACTTATATGGTATAACACTGACAAATCATAACTTTATATATAACCAGAAAATCACAAGACAAAAGGCTGTATAATATATACAGACTTAGTACATATATATATATGTTAGAAAAACCAACAGAACACCTTTGCTTTCAAAAGTCAAACTCCAAACACTACAAATCTCATAATTCAGTGAGTTTATAATAACAATTTACTATATACTGTACATAAACCTTCATATTTAAAACACATAAAAAAATTATATTGTATATTCATATAGAATGAAAACTTAGAATTTAAAATCTATATATATATATATGTGTGTGTGTGTGTGTGTGTGTGTGCAGCAAGAGGTTACAGCAAAGCAAATATAACCATGTATATTACTATATTATAGATATAACAGACATATATATGGGTTTTACTAACTATAAAAGATTATATATTGTAACCCAATATATATAACATAAGACAACTTGTTTTAAACTTTTATATAACAGGCATGTATACTTTACACGTATAATACCAACATATGTATATGTACCATATATATATATATATAAAAACTGTATAACTTATAATATATATAAACACTTTAAAATGTAATAAATAATACTACAAATTCTTTGTACACCTGTAGGCAACATATATATAAACTTATATAAACAGGCCTAACTCAATATAGATTAATATATATACTTAGTTGTTATATACTAAGAAAATGAAACTGTTATATATAACTTACCACTTACTAAACAAATACATTACTTTCAAAATATCATATATATATATATATACACTCAACACGTATATACATCATCAAGCAAAAGATGACTTACGGCTGTTCTAGGCGGAGGATGGGGAGAACCAGGTGGCGAAGGCTGAAGCTAAGGGGTGGTGGTACTCGGTGATGGGTTGAAGGCCATACTGTGCTGTGGTGGCCAATGGAGCGGTGGCACGAGCAGAGGAAGGTTTTGGGTCTCGACAAAGTAAAGGGTGCGTTGAAGGCTAGATGAAGAGGTGGATGGGGAAGATGCAGCTCGGCCGAATTTTTTTTCTTTTCAACAAAAAAATGTGAACGAATTAGAAAAATAAATGAAACCATATAAATTTTTGAAACCCCGAGAATATAAAAGGTCAGTATGCTTGAATTCAAGGTAGCGATTTAAAACTGATGACTACTGATTTTAAACGGTGGAATATAGAAAGGTAGGGGAGGTTAAAAGGTCGAATGTGGAATTGATACGAAGTCGTTTCTCGCTTTTTCAACGCGTACCAGGATTCGAAAAACAGAAATGAATATACCGCTGAGATCAGCACGACGAGACGATCAAAACGGTATACAGATATTAGTGGTGCGATCATCCTATCAAAAGTCGATAATCGATACCGAAAATGCTGCTAATTTGCAAGAAATAAGATAAACATGGCAATAGCAGTCCGAATTTGGAGAAACGAAATATGACGTCTCACTCAGTAGATGATTTACAAATTTTCTACATAAAAATATTCAGGTTTGAAAAACATTTTGTTATCATCAAATATTAACTGATTTGAATTGAAATAGAATTACACAAGAAAATTAACTTCCATATTATCTGAAGAAAATTTACCATTTACTATGTTTAAGTAGACGTATTCCAAATATTAAATTTATATTTCAAAATTTTATTATTTAAAATTTCACAAAACTTCATTTAATTATATTATTAAAACTAGTTAAATTTACGGGTCGTTACAATTTATGTGCACATCAAATACCCCTACACTTATCTTTTTATTCATCCTCGAATAAACTAAAACTAAGATAAATCCGTTTTCGTAGGAAGCACGATTGCATTGAGCGTATGCAACAAGCCATTAACCTCTAGGTGTCCCTAGTAGGACGAGTGTTGTCTCGTGAGGGTTTTCAGCGGGTACTACCCACAAAATCCAAATGCTACATGAAAATATTTACAAAATGAAAAATTCATAAATGCATGATTTATTTACAAAGATATGAATGCAAACTTTTGAAATATTTACAAATGAAGGATTTACTTTTAAATTGACACAAATTAGTTAAATATAAGTTTCAGGCATCATCATGAAATTTAAGTCATTTTACTTGTCAAAATTTCCAATAAAAACTAAGTTATCAAAACAAATAGATTCTAGTTTGGCTATTTGTGTTGGTTAATAGCATAGTGCAACTATGAAATGGATTCTTTGTTGATAATCAACGTTTATCCAAGTGGTATTTCTATTTCTTTTGAATAACACATCGAATCAAATAAGCTAAAATAGTGCTTATATTTCAAGCGCTTACTCTCCCTTATTTGAAAATTTTATTGATATTAACAATATTTACATATGTCTAACTTAGAAAACTGAGGCCAGATATATTACCCATGGACTGCCTTTTGGGCTTACGTGAGGGGAATACAGAGCGTGGCGAGTGAACACATAAGTGTGTACACCTATCGACTGTAGGCATTATTAATAAAAGAATTTTTATATACATACACCTAACTCAGATAAACTGAGACCAGATATACCGATCATGCACTGCCTTTCGGGCTTACGTAAGAAGTACAGGGCATGGCGAGTGTACACACTTGCGTGTGAACACATGACTCTAGGTGTTAATAAAATATATACATATATACCCAAAAAAAATCTTTTGTTTGTTTGTTTGTTATATATTTTTTTTGTTTTTTCTGAAGAGAGAGTTTTGCAAAATCATCTTAGCACCATTTAACTTAGAAGATAAAAATGTCATATCCTTTTCTTTTAAATCCACCACTTTTTTAAACAAAGATTTTCAGTTAGGATATACTTTAAACTTAACCCCTATGAACCTTCCTATATACTAGTTAAACCATCGTTATTTGTACTCAAACTTTATTTTTATTTTTGCTGAGACAAATAAATTTTCAAAAATTTCAGTTTAATAACCAAAATCATATATTTATCCTATAGTTTTTCTTCAAAAGCAATTAAAATGAAAATTTGTTTTTGGATTATTTTTAATTTTTTTTAAAGTTTTGGAAAGAAAATGCAAAAAAATAAAGATGAAAAGTCAAAAATAAAATGAGACTCCCCCCTCCCCCACGCTTGATTTTGACTGTGTCCCCACAGTCAACCCAAGTGAAAGGAGAAAAATATAAAGATCTAGCCTATATTTACATGAAAATGAAAGGATTATTATTTACATGACATCATAAAATATACTGTTAGAGAGTAAATGAAACGGTCTTCCAAAGACCAATTCATTTGTCTCGTCAAGTATGAGAGACACATCTTAAGCACAGAAAACCAAATCATAAAAGATTTTGAAGTTGAATGTTGATTTGGAAAAACGAATGTCATTTTATTGAAAAACATATGAGTTGTTTTATTTTCGATAATTTTTGGGGTAGATAAAACGATTGGTTGAAATTCAAGTTTATTTTCACCAAATTGAAATTCAAGCTCATCATTGACGAATTCTTCAAAATTATTGATTTCAAAATCAATATGGTGATTTAAATCTTCCCCATCATAATTTAACAAATCATTTTGAAATGTCCAAAAAATTTGTGTTCATTAAATTCATCTTCCTTAGTTGAATTATTCACAACTTCATTGCATATATCATATTCAAAATCCAAAGTTATTGTATTCAAATTTTCAAAATCGAAAAAAGGAAGATCGGATTTTAAATTAAGTTTCACACCCTCAAACGAATTGAAATCTAACTCAATTACCGTATTTTCAACAACTTTATTAAGATTGTCATTTTCAATTTCAAAAGTTGTTATCTGAAAAGCGTCAATGTTAGTAAAATGTGGATTATTATTTGACTCATCATACGTTGGGATTTGATTTTGTTTCTCATGTTGTTTCATATATATTTCAAACAACAAATCCGTGTGTTCTTTGTGAATTTCATCCATTTGCTCAACAAAATCGAATTTATAATTGTTAACTTGAAAATTTTCAATTTGAACTTTTTGAGAATGAAAATTATCAATCGCATCGTAGTCGAGATTATTCTCATTGCCAAAATTATTTGAAAAGTGTATCACATTTCCATTTTGACTTTGAAATTCATTTTGGAGTTCGAAGTTGAATTGGCATGAGTTATAATCGAAGTCATTTGAATTTTGAAGTGAATTCAAATTTTGATTATTTTAAAATTTTTGACTTGAATCATTGCACAAATATGAATTACACAAATCATTCATCCTTTGATTTTGTTGTGTAGAGAGTTCAAGTAAAGACGAAATCATTTCGATGCTATTTTCAAGATTTGAGGGTTGGTCCTTATTTTGAAAATTTTGTGGTTCAAAATTCGAATTGTTTACACAATAGTTGTTGTTAAAATATCCATAAGAATTTGGAGTGAAATTATATGGATTATATTGATTTTCACAACTATCGTAAAATTCACGTAATTAGGGAAACTCAAACATTTTCAAGAATGTTTTTTTTATTGGATTTTTTTAATGGAAAAACTATTGACCTAAAGGAATTTATTTTTCTAAAGGGAAATTTGATTTTTTTTTGAAAAGGTTTTATATATTTTTTTTGGATTTTTTCTTTTATAAAAAAAAGTAACTTAATTTTTTTTTTGGATTTTTGGTTTTGATTTAAAAGTTTCAAATAAAAGGATTTAAAAAAAACTAAGTTAAGAAATATGTGCATTTTTTATTTTATTTTGGTTTTTGAATTTTTTTTCTTTTTTTAAAAATATGCATGAACTAATGCAACTAAATGAATGCAAGGATTTAATTACAAATTTTCTATCCTAAGTAGCTCCTAACCCAAAATTATATAATCACACTTTTTCTTAATCCAACAAGATAGTTCTTAGCTAGGTAGCGGACAAGATTTATCGGTGCACCACGAATCACCGTAGCAATGCAGCCGAGGGTTTAAGTACCTTCAAAGAAACAACTAGTATAATATTTACGAATCATCGTAATATTTATAACTGATTATTGCTCTGCCGTAGCCTAGACACCAAGAAGATAAGTCGTCGAAAGAGGACAACTTGTCAATATACAATTAAGCATTATCAATGTCTAACCGTTATTATTAATTAAAATTCTAGGATGAAATGCAAAGCAGAAATTAAACGTGTATTAACAGTGCAATAACAAATGAAATTTGTTTTTGTTTTTGAAATTTTTTTAAAAAAATGCAAGCAACCAACAATGCAAAGCAAAAATAAAAACAAGAGATGAGCGCACGATACTAGAGCATGCAGAATTATTAGTAAATTATTTATTTTTCAAAGTAGCAAATTTTTTTATACAAGCAAGCAAAGCAATTTATTTTTGGCAGCAATTTTTCTTTTTAATCTGCTTTGGCAACCTGAAAATAAAGACAAGGTATATATAAAGGTTATATATATATATATATATCAAAGAAGAAACTCAAACTAATAAAAAACAAAATAAATGAAACTAAAACTATTAAAAACACTCGTTGTTTGTTTTTCTTTTCCCCTTTTTTAAGAGATAAATGAAGAACTTAAAATATACAAATGAACCTTAAAACAAACAAATAAACTAAAAAAACAAAAATACAAAAACTAACAAATAAACTAAAAACAAACCCAAGCCTGGCCCAATATAACTTAAGAGCCGAAAATATTATATGGGAAAATAACATTTATCAATTTCAATTTCATAACGACTTCACAATTTCACGAACGACTTCACAATTTCAAATTCCCAAATGATTTCGCAAACAAAATTGAACTCCTTTTTGAAACCAAAATTTTAATTCCCAAAAGTTAATATGCGAGGTTGGAGTTGATGTAGTGCGATTGGTTTCTAAGCGCAATCGGCTGCAAGCGATTGGGTAGCGGGTTGTGTGATTGTTTAGGGGCTGGAGGTTCGGTGATGTTTGGGTTTACGATTGATTTGACGGAGGTAGGAGATGACTCGAAGTTGGTGATTTGAATTGCAGTTAAGTGAATCGTTTTTTTTGTTGATGGCAGAGAGGACTGTGCAGCAATGATGAAGTCACTGGTGATTGGGTACACTGGTATTGGACATGCAGGCAATGTAGTAGTATGTGGGTAGTTTGCTTTATGTGCTGTTGAAGTTGTTGACAATGAAGGCTATGGAGATTCTTGGTGGCTATGTGGAAGAAGAAAGTGCGGAGTTAACTGAGATGAGGAGCACTGGTTGCTTGAATGGTAGGGGGAGATGACAGAGGAGGAAGCAGTGTTATGAATGGTGATGATGCTATCAGCACCGTGCAGTTGTTGTTGTAGGTTTGGTGATATAGTTGTGGATTACGGTGAGGGGGAATAGTTGACATTTGTTGATGGTAGATGTGTGGATGAAGCCAAGGCAATGCAGAAGTGTTGTTTGGTTTGGGTTGTGATGGAGATGAAGTTGTTGTATGTTTCTCTACTAGGGGATGTGCAGTGCAAGTATAGGGTAGCAGGACAGTTTTGTTGACACTATGGGAAGAAGTGTGGGTTGCGGTGATGTCTGTTGTAAGTTCAGGGTAGTATGACGATAGTATGTGAGTCAGTGTTATATAGGAAGTTGTGAAGTGTAGATGATGGTGATGAAGCATTTATGGTGCAGCAATGAAGTGTAAATGATGGTGTGGTGTATTGGGGAGGAATGTGTTTTGCTGTTGACTGTAGAGCAGAAGTTTTGTCGAAGCAGTGCAGTATTGTGGCAAGGCAGTGATATGTACAAGGCAGTGTAGCAAGTTTTTTTTTGATATGGTGGCTGTTGTATGGGTATGACAGTAGGGGAACAGTGGTTGTGATGGCTAGAAAATGGTTGTGGTCAGACAGTAGTATGTTAAGATGGAAGTGGAAATGGAGATTCAGGGAAGAAGTGGATGTGGTCAGTATGAAGGCTGATATGATAGACAGTTTTCAAGTGGGTTCGAATGTATGGTTGTGGTGTGTACGGCCAGGCGGTTGTTGTTGGAGTTAAGGAAGGTGATATGTGATTGCGGTAATGGTTTGTGGTGGTGCTACAATTGGTTTGGTTGTGGATAGGGTTAGAGGAGTGTGTCAGAGGGTGGTTTGGATGATATGTGCAGGCTTGATTGGGAGGAGCTGATGTTGATCAGGGGGTGTGAAGCAGTAATGTGGGTTGATGCACAGTTTTGTTACATAGTCAGAAGAAGAAGTGCAATATTGGTGGAGTGAAGTGGCAGTCAGGCGTGTGAAATTGTGCGAGGTTGATGCACAGTTGTGTTCACTTGTGATGGAAGTTGATTGGCAGGTTGTATGTGAAGAAGTGGTAGTAGTGTTACAGCAGTTTTTAGAGAAATGGTGGTTGACAGTGACTGATGGTGTTGCCATAAGAAGGCAGAGGAGGAACTGGCAATGTTGTATGTGGTTATTGGTATTTTATTTACCAGTGTCGATGATCAGGAGGAGTTATGGTCACAAAAGAGCAAAAAGCTGAGGAGGAGGTGGAAATGTTTGTGCACAGTTTGAAAGAGTATGCACAATGAAGATACACAAGGAAATGTGCAACAGTTTGAAATGTATGAAAATTATAAATTGTATATGTAAATTAAATGAAATAAATTTCTTTTTTGCTTTTGAAATTGTGGATGTGTTTTTTTTAATATGAAAATGTAAATGGAAAAGGAAACTAGCACAACAAGCACACAAAACAAAATGCAAGCAAAAATCAAACAATAACCACACAACACAATTTTTTTATATGTAAACAAACACACAAAAATCAAACAACAAATAATTCGAAGAATAGAAATTAAAATCAAATCAATTCCCTGGCAACGGCACCAAAAACTTGTTCGATGGCTAATTCTCTATTGTGTTAGAAAATAGCCGATCAAATTTATTTAAAAATAACCGTAAACGCACGGCGTATAATGTTAGTACGTGGCGAGTACGGGTCGATCCGCAGGGAATTGTTTAGATTATTAAATTCTACTCAATCAAACTAAACCAAGATTTGAAGTTGTGTTAAGCTAAAAAAATGTAAATAAACTAGCAAAAGAAAATGGATAAAAATATGAGAGTTTGAATGCAATTTAGAGATAAATCCACTCTCTTTATCACAAAAATCAACACAACATGAAATTAAGATCTCTCTTTTTTGGTCATTAGTGAATTTAATTGATGTGTTTATTATAACTATGGAATATTTGTGCTATTAATTAGCCCAATATAAACCATCTAACTATAACACACCCATTAAACCACTTCTTAACTCTCATGAAAAATAGTGATGAAGTTGAAAATAAAATCTATTCTAAGCATAATCTATTAACTATTGGTTAGAAATATAGACCATCAAATTTTGATTTTAAAATCACTTCATTACCATAATCATATGTAGATGAACAGGTAATTTGTGTTTTTGTTTGTTTAAGCATAGCCTATTTGGTGTCAACAACATAGGCTATCAAATTCAAAGATAAAACAACAAAGTTTAACCACATCTAGCATTTCCATTAAACACAAAAAGAGATCAATTATAAGCAAAATGTTGAAGTTACATGATTAAGAGAGCTTTATTACCCCTAAATTGAAGGGGTTTAGCCTCTCGTATTTGTTATCATTTCAACAAATGTAGCATTCAACATGAAATAAAAACAAGAGGAAAAAAAGAGCAAAGTAAAAAGAGAGCTAATAAAAAAAACTAATCTACTTGCATAAAATAAAGCTAACTACTAACATGAAAGGAGAAGAGCATGTAAATAAAATAGCATGAATATACATGGCATGAAAAGAAATTACATAAAAGAAAAATGGCTAAGTAGCCATGAAAAAGATAAGAGAGCTATAATTTATTTGTGAGCCTCAATCTAAACTAAATAGAGGCTAAGAGTGGAGGAGAGTAATTACATGAACATATAGGGTATTTATATATGTTTGAAAACCCTAATCCTATTTTTGGGAACTACCTAAATTGCCCTTAAGGTAGTGTGGCCACCAAGTAATCATTAACATGTGTAAATCCTCCACTTAAATGTGCATGTAGCTTTAATTTCCATTAGCATGTGCATTAGCTCCTAATTGTATATCATGGTAAGTGGGTAGGTGGGGTCCTCCATGATCATGAGTTTGAATTATTCCATCTTCATTCCTTTATTTCCTCTTGTGCGTGCCTATTTTCCATGACGCCACTTGTAATTTCTATCCAATTTTTTCTACAAATAAAAATATAAAATGTAAAAATAAATATTATCAAATTAATATATGCACAAAAATGACCATTTTGCCCCTGAATGAAGATGAATAAATGATGATTTGAAAATAATTTGAATTTTGGTTTAGACATATTAAAATACCCAATATGATCATTTATTTAATTTAATTAGATTAAATATATAAGTAAAAATATGCACATTTACGTGCACATCAGGTACATCTCTAGATAAATACACCAGGGTCTGACAAGAACATCTTTAACCCCTGCCACACAGGACCGGCCTACCACTTGACTAATAGTACCGAATATGATCACTCCTCCGTTAATGGGCCCCGAAGCATACAAATGAGAGATAATACACGATCAAAATTTTGAATGACCATACCCTACTTGGGAGCTACCCACTTGGCCCTACTTCATGCCCGATTTTTGTCATTTCCTGATTGATGAGGTCTGTGGCTACGTTTTACCTTTTTATATAGCACTTCCCACTTGGAATGCTAATACGGCCTTCCAGGCAATAATGCAATACCAGCATTCATCCATACAAGTTCTTTCTGGGACTGAACGAAACACTTGAGAGCTCCGTCTCCGAAATTCTATCATCTTCAAGATGTCTTCACTTTGAAACGCATTCATTGAATCAAAGTGGTTTTCGGATAACATACCCGATCCCTGTCACTTCGAAACAACTTTCGATAATTTTCGGCAACTCAACCCCAGTTCTTTAGGAGATAAACAGTCAAAGATAGGATCGGAGATCACCTCCTAACTGTTAGTGGACGGATTTCCTTATCATTGTCCTAGGAGAATGAAATGAGATTTACACACATAGTACAGCATCATCGGAGATGATCATGCCATATAACTCACGTGTTTCTCCTAGATATTTCCAAAGTTACGTTTGAGTCCAAATTTGATAGTCGGTTATTTAACTATTGAATAACAAACATTCAATCAGGGATTTATTTCATAGGGAAAAACCAACATTGGTTAAGCACATAAGCAGCCATTAGCCTCCTTTTAGAAATTTTTTAGAAAAACCATTTATAAATTACTTGTATAAAAATACTTTTTACAACGATATATCCACCAATTCCTATATTTTCAATACTCAGAAAATATCTGTATACTTATCTCAATAGTATAAATATATCTACGAACTGAGATAGATTACATTTTTATTCAATTCAAAAATCATTCATAAACTCCTTATAATTCTCTAAAACCATTTATAAACCATTTTATAAAAACTTCTGGAACCGTTTATAAGACTTCTTTTATACATATATAAACCATTGCTTAAGTCCGCTTATAAATATCTAATCATTTACAAAACTCTCCACATTGTAAATAATCTTCCTTATGTCTCCAAACCATTTTATAAGCTCCTTTATAAGATCCAAGTCTTTTAACTCTAATCATGGTTCTCAGAAACATTTATAAGTAATAAAAAAATCCTTTACTACCAAAAACCATTATATATAATAATAACTATTAACAAAGAAACATTCTAAATAAATGAAAATTATTAATTTTAAAACATCTTTAAATTAATAATTAATAACTTCAAAATATTGCTAAGAAACAATAATAATTAATCTATACCATTTTTATACATAATAATCATTTATTTTCAAAACCTTATTAATAACTCCTATTATTAATTTCGAACCATAATCATTCTTAAATAATTACTTTTTCAAGATATTAACATTTTGATAAATACTTTAAAACATATTAACTATAAACAACTAACTTTGAAACAATACTACTAAAATTAAATAATCTTTAAATAATATTACCATAATTAAATAACTCTAAAACAATATTAATATAATTAATTAACTTAAAAACCGTATTAGTATGATTAAATAACTTAAACACAATATTAATATTATTAATTAACTTAAAAACAATATTACTATAATTAATTAACTTAAAAATAATATTGATATAATTAATTAACTTAAAAATGATATTAATATAATTAATTAACTTAAAAATAATATTAATATAATTAACTAACTTAAAAACAATATTAATATAATTAATTAGATAATCCTTAAAACAAAATATTTTTGAAACACAATTTCGGATTAAAAAATCTTTTCTTGTCTCAAAAACCAATTTCAACTTAAATGGTAATTTATAGTATTTTCAGAATACTATTTTGAGGTCGATAGCCATCCAACACTTAACCAATATCGATATTGATTTTCTATCACCACTGGGTTTTATTTTCAAACATATAATGATGTTATAACCACAATGTCCACAATCAAGTTCATTATTCAATAATTCATATAAAAGAAATATTATTGAAACAATTCAATAATAGCGAGGAATCCCGTTAGATGCCTCCAACCTGTTTCCCCCTGCATCACAAACATTATACAATCATAAAATATAGATCAACCGCTTCGAGGCAGGATTCGTATACAAAGGGTCATCCGCTTTTACATGGGAACGTAATAGGGTCTCATCCGCGCCAATGGGCGGGAATATATCCAATCCAACTAATATAATAATTCATCCAAACAATCATTCAATAATTTTTATCAACTATATATCATACTAGTGTACCAAAAAGGTGAGTTTAACTCATCAAAATTTGTCGTTGTCCCGAGGCGTTCCAATTTGGAACTAAAACCGAACGATGTATGATTTTAGACCAAATTTCAACAGTCTCCAAATTCGTAAAAACTAGTCCCAATGCAAAGCTTTCGTCGATACAAGCGAAATGCAAAGAGTTTCATCTTGATGGGACCTCGTATGAGCGAGATACGAAATTTATAAGTTATCGATAGATTTAAATTTAAAATTAAACAACTTTAGAATAATTACAATATTACCCTAATCTCCAACACATCATCTTCCTTAAACAAAAAAAATCATGTACATGCACACAGGAACCCATTCAACCGTGCATGAACCACGGTGACACAAAGCTACGCTCCGTTAAATGGCGAACCAACTTCGAAAATCTTCATCTCTCGATGAACTCGACTCCACCATCACCAAAACTCCACCACCAAGACCCCCTAGAGCATCGCGACACCCAGGCCTCCCTCTCCAAACGCAACAGGTCGGACATTCCCAAACCACATCCGACATCACCATTTTCTCGATCGAGGTGCTACTCTCTCCAACAAACCCAAATACGAGCCCTAATTCGCGAACCAATGATCAAAATTCTCTAAAAATCTAACCCTTGTTCTAAACCCATGCTCTGTAAAACTGTCAAGCACTCTATCACCTCTCATCTCAAGAAGTACACCAAATCGAAGATTTTAGTCTAAGGATCTCAAAGATATATGTTTTGGATTTTATTGTTGAGTATACCTTTTTATTTTTATTTTTCGAAATCTCGTTTTCTTTTTTTTCATTATGGAGGTGGTTTTATAACAGCGGAAAGGACATGGGGGGTATAGCTCTATACGGGGTGGTATAGGCTGAAGATGATGGGTCGAGGCAGTATATGATCAAATCCAAGTAAATATATTATTAAAATTCAAAATATCAAGCTATATAATTTCAAACCTCAATCGAGATGTGCCGCCTGGCATTCTATATGTTATACCCCTATTACGAATGCAATGGATCTTGTTTCGAGGCCTAGTTCGATCGTATGCAGAAGATAGGTTTTTGGATAGTTATTATATTAAATTTTTGATATTAATTTCAATGCGTTTTGATTTCGCACGACCAAATGATACGTCTGATCGCTATGAAATTTGACGGTGTAATATAATTCAATATTGCGGATCCAATGAAATCTGTTTCGTCGAAATCCGAGACTGTGCCCGGAAGGCTATTTTATATGTTAATTAAAACAAGTTATTATTAAAAATTAGTTAAATCACTTTTAAATCCAATTTAAAAATTTTACTATCTTTATTCTTATTAATAGAATTTAAATAAGCTTTTAAATTATTTTTATCTAACTTAAAACCCAAGGTTCCATTATTTAAACGATTTTCAATTATTAAATTCAACAATTAAATTATCCAATATATTGCTATATTCAAAATTCGAGTTATTTAATCTATAAAATTAACATTTCAATATTTAAAATCAACTTAATATTCCAAAATCAAATGATTAAAATTCTAAGTCGTTACACTCTTCTCCCCTTAAAAAGAATTTCTTCCCTGAAATTGCTAAGGTAAGAAAAATGTCAAAACCCATTTCTTTTTTTTCTTTTTAAAAAAAAACCAATTATTTGAAATAACTTACCAAATCATGTTAAGTCCTTAACTTCCAAAAATCAATTTGTTAAAACTCTGTTATTACTTTTACTAAGTTCCCAAATTCATTTATAGACCCCAACTAATATCATCCCATTCAATCATTTTAGGTTATAAATAAAAATCAAATTTTAGTTATCAAAAATTTCTTCAAAATCTCTCAAAAAATCTCTAACGCCTTAAAGTTACGGAAAATTTCATCAGCGTTTACTTTGCGCGGCTCAATCTGAACAACTACTCTCGTCACTACATGCCCAAACCAACCAGGAAAATAAAAACCAAGCGGCTCAATCATAAAACCATCAAATCAATCAAGAATATAAACATGTACCTTTTTGTTGGGCAACCCAATTTTTACTTATGAAATCAAAGGCATTAAGTAGCTTTTGCTTTTATATACCTGCATCTTACTTACCAATGACATCCAATCATATAGTTCATAATCATATTAATTTGTAATTTCAATTTTAAACATTTGTTTTACTAAAGCTCGTACGATGTACATATATCATCCATATGCAATATCATATCTAATTGCTCGCTCGATCACACAATCTCACTTCCAAACTAGTATCATTCACACGACAACTCTAGTGGGGACTCAGATCTGATTCCTTGATTAGAAACCGCATTCTCCTTGCATAGCTATATACTATGATAGATAATTTCAAAATCAACCAAAAATCCATATCCAGTGTTTGCCGTCGAGAATCGAGTGAAAAATCCTTGTTTGGACCGATATAAATCATGTACTCGAATTTGGATCAAACATTATGCGAATAGAATAATGTACATATAACTTACGTATTTATTTGAATTGATTCCTTAACTATCCCAAATTCTTTTTATTCACATTTATTATATTCACTTTGTATATTCCTTTCAATACTAATGTCACTTAAGAATTATTCCTTCAAATTTTATGTTTAACATTTCACCCTATACTAAATTCATTTACGGATCATTTCATAAAATTTTACTTAAGTTTATAAATATTTCATACAACACTCCTCATGTTACTATCACTTCACCACTTAAATCCATATCCATTTAAATCAAATCCAATTTCATTTAACTCAACCCATTGTATAATTTCACTATTCAATTCTATTAAACATATTCTAACCCATAATTCACTCACTAGTTAATTTAATTAGTTCATTCACTAATTCATTTCGAATCTCACTCAATTTTATTTCCAAAATCATTTCATTTAGCCTAACTCAAGCTAAATTTTCTTTCCAGAATCCATTTTTACTTAAGATTCATTTTAATTTTTGCTTTTCTTAACATTCATATTCAATAAATTAAAACACTGTTTTAACTTACTAAAACTCAAAATTTATAAGTTATCAACTTATTTTTTCATATTTTCAATAAACACCTAAATAAAAATTACCTTTTTCTTATTTATTTCAAATCATTTTGAAATATTATATATTCATAATCCCCTTTGGCATATCAAATCATCCTTCTGAATTTTTTAAAATCAAAACTAGTTTTACCAAAACAAAACTCCAATGGTAGCAATTCCTTTCTTGGAAACTCGAAAATGAACATTGATGATGCTGCAATCATCACCGAAATTATTTCTCAGCGACCGAAGTGAGTTAAGTGCTTTTATTGCCTTTAAAATCCTTTTTAAATATTCCTACTCAAAAATATTTCCCAAATAATACTATTTTTATTTTCCAAAATTTTGAAAAACAATTTTCAAAATTAACGGGATCTAAATTCTCAAATACCAGCTTTTAAATTCTTTTTAATTTATAAACCACTTTCATAAATCATATTTATATAATTTCACTTTGGCTATACAAACCATTTTCTTAACTGTTAATCTTTGCTTTCATTATAAGAATATCAACAGCTTTTTATAATAATAATCAAATATTATCGTTTTCTAACAACCAAACACACCACATATACTATATAATTTCTGAAAATTATTCCTTTATATATAAAATATAATCAGGGTAAAATTATTTAATTTACCCAATTTCAAAACAATACCGTGTAGAATTGCTCTGTTAAAGTGTTTAGAGATCCCTATCAATAACGTTAATTACTTGTATTAACCAGAATCCATAAGCCACTCAACAAATCAACAACACAATATAAAACATTTTTTATATCACTAACAAATACGTGCTCATATATATACACATTCAAACTCATTCTAGGGTGCTACTGACCCTATCTCCAATGAGTACCCTACCAAAGCCAATGTTCTCGCTTAACCTTCATCTCTGATACCAAATGTAACGACCGAGATTTCTGACTCTCGAAAATTGACACTAATACGTCCACTGTATTATATGCCAAACAATCGAACACCAGAATACCCGATTGTTAGGGAAAAGGAAAGAATGAAGAAGATAAGAAGAAAACTAAACAACATAGAATCTCACAGCGGAACGAATAATCTATAATATACATCAATCTTTACACAAAACAAACTGTAATGTATGTATATTCAAACATCAATCAGAGTATACTAACCTATTTCAGCCTAGACGGTTATAACAGCCTGTCCTTACAATTGCTGATAAATACATCAACGAATACAGTGGAAAAATAACCATCTACGTGAATACGTCTATGGGCCTTCAACTAGTCTCTTAAAGCTCCAAGCATCAAAACTAATCTGTAATATGCTCGGTCTGACCCGAGCATTATAATAAAATAACACCCGAATCAGTCTGGAAAATCAACGTGAGAAAACACACCCAACTGGATTTTAAAAGTTATAAAAATCCTTGAAACAAAAGTATCTCGTAAGACCACGCCGCACATAAACACGGATGGGTTTTTACCTTACGATGACCAAAACATTTCATATGAAATTCTCTGATATTATAATAGTGTTTAAGATATAAATACTTATTAATTTTAGCCGAAATTGTTACATTATTAAATTCCAACATACTAGGTTCTACAATCAAAACCGTAAGGCATGTATTGGAGATTGGATTCCATACTATGACATGGTAAGGAACTACATTCCGAAGGTACATCTCTAGATAAATGCATCGGGGTTTGACAAGAACATCTAGTACTCCTGCCACACAGGACTGGCCTACCACTTGACTAGTAGTACCGAATATGATCACCCCTTCATTAATGGGTTCCGAAGCATACAAATGAGAGACAATAACCGATCTAGATTTGGAATAACCATACCCTACTTGGGAGCTACCCACTTGGCCCTACTGCATGCCCGATTTTTGTCATTTCTCGATTGATGAGGTCTGAGGCTACGTTTTACCTTTTTATATAGCACTTCCCACTTGGAATGCTAATACTGCCTTCCAGGCAACAATGTAGTACCAGCATTTATCCATATAAGTTTGTTCTGGGAGTGAACGAAACACTTGACAGCTCCGTCTCCAAAATTCCATCATCTTCAAGATGTCTTCACTTCGAAACGCATTCGTTTAATCGAAGTGGTTTTTAGATAACATACCCGATACCGGTCTCTTCGACACACCTTTCAATAATTTTTGGTAAACTCAACCTCGGTTCTTTTGGAAATAAACAGTCAGAGATAGGATCGGATATCACCTCCTAACCGTTAATGGACGGATTTCCTTATCATTATCCTAGGAGAACAAAACGAGATTTATATGCACAATAAAGCATCATCGGAGATGACCGTGCCAAATAACTCACATGTTTCTCCTAGATATTTCCAAAGTTACGTTTGGGTCCAAATTCGATAGTTGGTTATTTAACTATCGAATAACAAACATTCAATCAGAGATTTATTTCATAGGGAAAAACCAACATTGGTAAGCACATAAACAACCACTAGCCTCCTTTTATAAAAAATTTAGAAATAAAACCATTTATAAATTACTTGTATAAAAATACTTTTACGAATATATATCCACCAATTCCTATATTTTCAATACTTAGAAAATATCTATACAGTTATCTCAACGGATAAATATATCTACGAACTGAGAAAGATTCCCTTTTTATTCAATTCAAAAATCATTCATAAACTCCTTATAATTCTCTAAAACCATTTATAAACTATTTTATACAAACTTATGGAACCATTTATGACTTCTTTTATACATCTATAAACTGTTTCTTAAGTTCGTTCATAAAAATCTAATCATTTATAAAACTCTTCATCTTGTAAATAATCTTCCTTACTTTTCCAAACCATTTTATAAGCTCTATAAGATCCAAGCCTTTTAACTCTAATTATGGTTCTGAGAAACATTTATAAATAATTAAAAATCCTTTACTACCAAACACCATTATATAATAATAATTATTAACAAGAAACATTCTAAATTAATGAAAATTATTAATTTTAAAACATCTTTAAATTAATAATTTATAACTTCAAAATATTGTTAAGAAACAATAATAATTACTCTTTACCATTTTTATACATAATAATAATTTATTTTCCAAACCTTATTAATATTCTTATTATTATTTCAAACCATAATCATTTTTAAATAACTAACTTTTCAAGATATTAACATTTTGATAAATACTTTAAAACAATACTATAAACAACTAACTTTGAAACAATACTAATATAATTAAATAACCTTTAAATAATATTACCACAATTAAATAACACTAATACAATGTAAATATAATTAATTAACTTAAAAACCGTATTAATATGATTAAATAACTTAAACACAATATTAATATAATTAATTAACTTTAAAACAATATAGCTATAATTAATTAAATTAAAAACAATATTAATATAATTAATTAACTTTAAAATGATATTAATATAATTAATTAAATTAAAAACAATATTAATATAGTTAATTAACTTAAAAACAATATTAATATAATTAATTAACTAATCCTTAAAAAAAATATTTTGGAAACCCAATTTCGGATTAAAAAGCGTTTCTTGTCTCAAAAACCAATTCCAACTTAAACGGCAATTTATAGTATTTTTAGAATACTATTTTGAGGCCAATAGTCATCCAACACTTAACCAACATCGATATTGATTTTTTATCACTACTTGGTTATATTTTCAAACATATAACGATGTTATAACCACAGTGTCCACAATCAGGTTCATAATTCAATAATCCATATAAAAGAAATATTATTGAAACAATTCAATAATAGCGAGGAATCTTGTTCGATCCCTCCAACCTGTTTCCCCCTGCATCACAAAAGTTATATAATCCTAAAATATAAATCAACCGCTTCGAGGTGGATTTGTATACAAAGGGTCATCCGCTCTTGCACCGGAACATAATAGGGTCTCATCCGCTCCAATGGGCTGGAATATATCCAAACCAACTAATATAATAATTCATCCAAACAATCATTAAACAATTTTTATCAACTATATATCATACTAGTTAACCAAATAGGTGAGTTTAACTCACCGAAATTTCCTGTTGTCACCGAGGCATTCCGATTTGGAACAAAAACCGAACGACGTCTGCTTTTAGCCCAAATTTCAACGTTCTCCAAATTCATCCAAACTAGTCCCATTGCAAAGCTTTCGTCGATACGAGCGCAACAAAAAAGTTTCGTCTCGATCGGATCTCGTATGAGCAAGATACGAAATTTATAAGTTATCGATAGATTTAAATTTAAAATTAAACAACTTTATAATAATTACAATATTACACTCATCTCCAACACATCATCTTCCCCAAACAAAAAAAATCCTATACACGCACACAGGAACCCATTCGACTGTGCACGAACCACGGTGACATAAAGCTACGCTTCGTTAAACAGTGAACCGACTTCGCCAATCTTCATCTCTCGATGAAGTCGACTCCACCATCACTAGAACTCCACCACTAAGACCCCTAAGAGCATCACGACACCCAGGCTTCCCCCTCCAAACTTGATAGGTCAGACCTTCCTAAACCACATCGGACATTACCATTTTCTTGACCGAGGTGCTACTCTCTCCAACGAACCCAAATACGAGCCCTAATTCACGAAGCAATGATCAGAATTCTCTAAAACTCTAACCCTAGTTCTAAACCCATGCTCTGTAAAACTGTCAAGCACTCTAAAATCCCACTGCTGCTCATCTCAAGAAGTACACCAAATCGAAGATTTTAGTCCAAAGATCTCAAAGATATATGTTTTGGATTTTATCGTTGAGTGTTACTTTTTATTTTTTATTTTTGAAATCTCCTTCTTTTTTTTCATTTTGGAGATGGTTTTATAACAACGGAGAGGACATAGGGGGTATGGCTCTGTACGGGGTGGTATGGGCTGTAGATGATGGGTCAAGGCAGTGTATGGTCAAATCTAAGTAAATATATTATTTAAATTCAACATATCAAGCTATATAATTTCGAACCCCAATTGAGATGTGCCGCACAACGTTCTATATGTTATACCCCTACTACGAATGCAATGGAACTTATTTCAAGACCTAATTCGATCATATACAGAAGATAGGTTTTTAGACCTAGTTATTATATTAAATTTTCGATATTAATTTCAATGTGTTTTGATATCGCATGACCAAATGATACGTCTGATCGCTATGAAATTCGATGGTGTAATATAATTCACTATTATGGATCCAACGAAACAGGTTTCGTCGAAATCCGAGACTGTGCACCGGAAGGCTATTTTTATATGTTAATTAAAACAAGTCATTATTAAAAATTAGTTAAATCACTTTTAAATCCAATTAAAAAAATATTATCTTTATTATTATTTAGAATTTAAATAAACTTTGAAAATATTTTTATCTAACTTAAAACCCAAGATTCCATTATTTAAATGATCTTCAATTATTAAATTCAACATTTAAATTATCCAATAAATCGCTATATTTGAAATTCGATTTATTTAATTTATAAAATTAAATTTTCAATATTTAAAATCAATTAAATATTTCAAAATCAAATGACTGAAATCCTGCATCGTTACAAGTACAATTTATTTTTTAGGTGCTAAAGAAACGCACTACCATATATCCTCCTTATTTTGGAAGCACGTTGGAACGTGCATCAAAATTGTTTGCGCATGAGCCATCGTAAACCATTCCATGCAATAATTATTTTTTTAAGATAGCTCCAACATTTGTATTGAACCACTTAGGCCAATTGATCTATCAATGGTGCTGACCCAATAGCATACATTGCCCTAGCTGAAGTTTAAAAAATTAAAAGGGAATACCCACTTTTGTGGCTTTTTCATGGCTTCTCCATTCGTACCCACCATCCCACCTTCCATACCCACCATCCCTTCTATTCTACCTTCTTCCTCTACCATTCCACGTCCATCACTTATCACTTCCACCTTACCTACCACAACTCACTTTCGTCCACCGTTTGATATTGCCTTTCCTTCCCCCTCTTCTGCCTCCCCTCCTCTGCTAGTTTCCACCCATCTGAACAACCCATCTTCTCCTCAAGTCCATCATGCTCCACCTATACCAAAACCCCCTAACCCCACCTCTGATCCACCTTTACCCACTCCATCCAATTTTACCGACCCTCCTCCCGCTTTGTACCCACCATTGCCCTATGTCTCTATTTCTACCTATGTTCCGATCTGTGACACCACCACTGCTCCTCCATGGACTTCACTGTTCAAATCCAAGCCTGGAAATACAAGTAGATATATACCCCGATCCTTTAACTTATCATATGAAGGTTGACCTCTACCCGTACCCGTTGAGGTTCAAACTGAGGGGATTAATTACTGGAAGCATCAATTAGTGGGTTTTTTCTTGGATGAAAAGCTTCCTTACATGGCTGTGATCAATCATTTGCATAGGGCATGGAAGCTGAATGGAAAATACAAGGTGAAATCCGACAACACAAATTTTTATTTTGAATTCATTGATGGTGAAGATAGACAAAAAATATTAGAAGGTGGTCCTATATTTATTCGGGATAAATTGTTCATCATCACTGAATGGAAACCCACCTTTAAGACTGCACAAGCTCAAATAAAGTCTATCCCTATATGGGTTCATTTTCACAAGATTCCTATGCTTGCATAGACACTATTATGCATCAACTGGCTCGCGTGCCATTAGGGTGAACTTATATGTTATAATGAAGCTACAGAAAAAATGCAAAGATTTGAATATGCAAAATGCCTCATAGAAATATCAATTGAGAAGCAATTACCTGATTATATAAAATGTGGATATGGTGATGATATTGCATTTGTTGAGGTATATTATGATTGGAGACCACTGATCTGTATGCATTGTAAATGCTTTGGCCATGATACAGATACTTTCATAGACAGACAGCAATATATAAACTCAACTGTTCAAAATGGAGAGACTGAAATAAACAATGCCCCAATAGTTATGCTTACTAATCTAGCAGCAAAAAATAAAAATCATGTTAAGACTTATAAGACACAGGAACATGGTGCATGGAAAACAAAATGAGGAAAACATTAGATTAGAAAGGATATCAATAATAAGACAAATGGTGATAGTAATGATCTGGATGTGGAACATATTGCTGAGACTAACTTACAAGATGAAATTCATAATATCACTTGAGAGGTGAAGGAAAATGGACATACACATGCAAACAATCATGCACCTATACCATTGCATGCCACTGTTCCATCTATTGCAAACCAACTTCACACTGACCACCTTATACCCACCCAATAACATGACCATCCTATCCTATGTTAACACTTATTCTACCACATCAACTATGTTAGACCTAAATTTATCTAACAGTTTCAATATTCTCACTGATCTCACTCATGAACCATGCCAACCTATCATCATTCCACCTATATCACCATCCTCAATCATCCCACCTATTCCACCTTCCATTCATACATCTAACACAACCAACCCAATCTTTCCATACTCACATATTCACCTCCCTTCAACCATCTCTCAACAACTGATTGATAACAACATTATTCAAGATGATTCTTTTGACGAACAAAACTCATGTCTTTAGCTGCTCTTCAAAGAAACTATTTCTCCCCAGTCTTCTACACAACATACTCACTCCATCTTTGATGAACTGAATTATAACCCATCCTTACCTGCTCCTACCCCTCCCAAGAACAAAAATAAGAAAAAGAAGAACAAGAAAGGCAATAGAAATGGAAATGCGTCTAGCATTAAAGATTATGACAAAGGCCATGAATTCTCCTACACTGACCTATAGACTCATTCAGATATATTAGATGATGTCAAAGCTAATACACATAATACAACTTTCTCTGGCCTTAGAAAGTCTGGTAGTAAAAAGAAAATAACCCACTCCAATGTTTGACAACATAGGTGCATGGAATGTTAGGGGAGCCCACCTCCTCTTAAAGAAGCAAGAAATTAAATCCCTCATTCAACATCAAAATTTTCATATGATTGGTATTTTGGAAACTAAACTCAGTGCACTCAAAACTAGAGACTTATGCTCTTTTATTAATCCATCATGGTCTTATGAACATAATTTATCTCATGCTAAATATGGTAGGATTCTTATTACTTGGAACCCACTTTCTTTCTGCTATGCCACTGTTTCATCCTCTGAACAATACATTCACCTTCATGTTACACACATTCTTCTTCCACCACCTTTTACATCACATTCATATATGCTTCATGTAACTAGCTAGTTAGAAACTCTTTACACTCCTTCATTCAATTCCAAGGCTATGCCTCTAAACCCTGGATTCTTATGAGGGACTTCAACTGTATGTACTTTACTTCATAAAAGAATGGTGGCATCCCTCTCTCACTACATGACATTGATCCTTTATTCCAAAATATTCAAGCAGCTAGCCTTCACAAAATCTCATCTATTGGCTCCACTTATACATGGAATAACAAAAAGAAAAATGTTAGGAGAACCTTCTGTACTTTGGACCATTCTCTTTTCAATTTTCATGCCTTATCCATCTGGCCTACACTTACCATTGTTAATCTTCCTCCTGGCATTTTTGACCATAGCCCCCTTATCCTCATATGGTGTTTGAAGCCTAGAAAAATTCGTGCCTCATTTAAATTTTTTAATATTTGGACTAACCACATTGAATTTGAATCTATATTTTTATAGGGTTGGAACATAGAGGTATATGGTAATCCGATATACATACTACAGGTTAAACTCAAAAATGTTAAGCTCTCATTACGTTAGTGGGCTAAAATTACCTTTGGTAATGGTTCTTCTAAATCCTCACAAATCAGAGAACTTCTGCACAAGGCTTAACAAGACATGCTAGCTGATCCAGACAATGAGGAACTATCTTCTATGGAGCACACTTTAAATCAGCAACTCCTGGAAACACTTCATCATGAGATAAACATGACTAAACAAAAGCTCGGGAAAGACTTTTTCTTCAATGGCGATAGGAACTCTACTTTTTTCCACAATGCCCTCACTATTAAGCATACTAGAGGCAATATAAGAGCAATTAGAGACCAATATGACTACTTACAGATTGAGAATGAACAGATCAAACAAGCTTTCATTGACTACTTCCATACATGTTTTTCCAAGACTTCCCTGGACACTGAAATCTTTGAACTTCTTCATGTACACACCTCTATGCTTTCAGATGCTGATGTAATGAAACTTGTTAATCCTATTACTGACATGGAGATAAAGGATGCACTTTTTAGTCTTAATTCCAAGAGTGTTGGTGGACCAGATGGATTTAATACATAATTTTTTAGGTTTACTTAGAAACATATTGCCATTATTTTTACTAAAGCCATCCATTATTTCTTCACTACCGATATTTTACTTGGTGGTATTAATGCTACTAATATAGCTTTGATTCCCAAGATAGATGACCCTTCATATGTTCACGATTATCGACCTATTGCATCTAGCAATGTTATTTACAGATGCATCACAAAGATTTTGGCCAATAGATTAAAACCTATCCTTTATAAAGTCATTTCTACTAATCAGACTGCATCACTTAGCAATAGAAATATCACCAACAACATTCTCCTCACTCATGAGCTCTTGAGAGGTTACAACAATAAAAATGTCTCCCTAAGGTGTATAATGAAATTGGATCTACAAAAGGCATTTGACTCTATTGAATGGATATCTATTGTGGCTATTCTGTCTAAAATGAAGTTCCCAAAAGCTTTTATCTTATGGATATACAGGTGCATTTCTACTGTCCACTTCTCTATTATGATTAACGGTAGTGCTGTAGGTTATTTCAGGTCATCTAGGGGAATCAGACAGGGTTACCCTATGTCACCATACATCTTCATTATTGTTATGGAGGTGTTTAATTCTATGCTCAACTCCCTTGCACACCTACATAAACTAAAAACTCATCCTAAATGTAAAAGACCTCTCATCACATCACTGATGTTTGCAGATGATGTTGTCATCTTTGCAAAACCTGATTCAGAATCTATTAAAGCTATCACAATTTCTCTGGACAAATTCCAAACTATGACAGGCCTTTAAGTTAATAAAAGCAAGTCTCATATTATCATTGCTCGTGTCACTGAAGCCACCAAGGAGGCCATCATCACACTTTCTGGTCTCCAACCAAAGCCAGATAATTAATGCTACTTAGGTATTCCTTTAACCACCTCATGAATTTCTACTGTTCAATGTATGCATATATATGAAAAGGTTATATCTAAGCTTAGAAACTGGCCAACACATATTCTATCTCAGGCTGGACGACTAACTATTGTTAATTCCATTATTTTTGGTATGACTTCTTACTAGTCACGTATGTTTGTTCTCCTAAAAAAACTCCTTTCTATGATAAATAGTGGGATGAATCATTTTTTCTGGCATGGTGAATGTCATTCTCGGAAACCTATACCTACTGCTTTCTCTAAGTTATGTAGACCTAGAAAGAAGGGGGGTCTAGGCATCATCAATTTGCATTTTTGGAAACAGCAG